>CANUEZ040000043.1:31075000-36075000 GCA_948099385.1 Fasciola hepatica | reverse complement strand
ATCCGAAGATAAACAGAAATGCTCAATCGAGTTTTGTAAATTCCTAAAATCGCTTTCCGTGTGTCATTTGTTCATACGAAGCGAAGAAGTTTTCAGGATCTATGGTATTAAAAAATAAATGCCTGTCTTTCAAATAAAAACGGGATCAAATCAGAATTCATGCAAGCTTGTTAAGGATGGAGCCTGCTCCGTAATCAAAAAGGGCTTATTGTGCTATCAGCGAAAACTGGCCAGAGTGAGTCTGTGCCTAGGGGCGTAGAATTCCAGGATTCACAACACACCGGTCTCCGTGACAAACTGGCTGGGAGCGGAACCTTCTCTAGTTACTCCATTTCCAGTGCTTATAAGAAGAAGAATACAGCATGAATAATGTGTTTTCGATTATCTTGTGCGGAAATCGTGTTCCAGGTAAGCAGTGTACGGTCATTATGTTGGCAGAGTGAACAGTTCTGCATATGTCCGTAAATAAGGACAATATTACACTAGTTATCTAATAGACCTTGAAGTAAGCTGGTCGAAAAGCGTACATATGCAGGGCAAAATGTGTGCTGGCTAATTCTATAGGTTGCACGATACGGTACTTAATAAATCAGAGAGGAGTAGGCGTAACTTCCTTATTCCATTAACGTCAGAAGTCATTTCCGAAAAAGATGCTGCTGACTGATCGATTACAAAGTACCATAGTCGATTACTATTCAGAATGCCATCGGTGCACTGTTTCGGCCTGCTCTAAACAGATTTCTCCCACTTGATTCTTCGAGGTTTCCACACAGTCCACGTAACCCATGACCACGTTTGTCATTAGGAGTAAACTACGAATCTGGTGCTTGAAATTCTGCAAGCTGCTAACGAGCTGTGGTTGCGAGACCTATTTTCAATGTTCAAACACGACAAAGTAAGGCGTCTTCGGGCCATAACATGCATTCAACGCTTTGTAACGAATACAAGAAACGAGATACATAAAAAGTGTTAGGCGTGTTGTTGAGGAGGCCTCGCAACCACTTCAACTATTGTTTGAATGTTTCCGATATTGATAGTTTAGTATGATTTGTTTAGTTGCATGTCACTCTATGGTATTCGATGCGATAATGCTTTTGATGGTTTTCAGTATCAGATAGTTGACTATGATATGAAGTAGTTGGTAAGAAAAGCGATGGAATGCACATGGTCGTCGCAAGAACTCCAAATAACCAGGACGAGAGTAAAATGACCAGAACTGTGTAATTAAACCCAACTTCGCCTGCATAAAACAATCGTGATGAAGGTGTAACTGAGTTTCGCATTGTATTTGCCGTTTCATATATTCAGCACAGTACTCGGATATTCATCTCGAGTTCTTGTACCTTTCTCTCTGTCTCCCACTCTTTTCATCCTTCCGAATGGTGATTGTTGGCAGATGACTCAAATTTGGCAGATATTTATTTGCAAATGAGTAGTAGGAGATTAGCTTTTTTTGGGGACCGATATGCAAATTACCCGCTGCATTTCAAAATTATCACAAACCGCTTCTTTGATCTAGGGATATAGGCAGGCTACTTTAAAGGGATGATTGATGATCGCGAAAATTTTGAGTCTTGTTTGAGATTAGACAATTGTCGCTTCTCTAGTAAGGGATTTTTGCCTATTTTTTTTAAGGATTTAACTTTCACGTAAATTTTGCGCACGATGAAAGTTGGAATAGAAGGATTTCTACAAATTCAAGAAAAGCTAAACTGTGGATGAAATGTCACTGGTTTTTCACATACTTTTAATAATACTTCACTTTTCAAGAAAATTATTCAAAGGTTTTTCATCAACACGATTTCCAATAATGTGGATGATTGTGCTGGTGGGCTTGCTTTGTGTGATTTGAAGTGTTGGAACAAAGCCATTGATTCTTTTTTAGGGTTACTTGATATGTGATAGGAAATGATAAAAAACGAGAAATACTCTGATATTACGAAGTCTGAGATCTAGTGCAAAAGAGCACAGAGTGAAGAAAATTGAATGTCACAATAGCGTAAAATCATCCGGAATTCCCATGCATGTGTTGTTTTTCTACCGTTGCATTACTTCCGGTGGATGTTTACGTGAAAATATTTTCATTCTACTGCATGAAGTACAATTGGTATTAGCTTGATGTCATGTAAAAGCTAGAAAGAAGTACTGATCGACAGGCTAATCAGTATTTTTCAAAACTTCTGCATCTTCTTGGCTCTGTACTAGTCAATTTTTATGAGGTCAATCGGAATAGAATTCTCAATAATTAGAATTTAATTTAAAACCTTATCCATTTGTCCTCGAATTGCACGCGATTCGTTCCTAATCATAATTATTTTCCGGAACTGGGTAGACAAACGTATGAAGATAACATTGTATTCGTCAGTGATTTTGAAAATTCCAACGTAGTATCACTCTACTACAATTTTTGAAGTTCATGGATTTGAAGCCATTTGAAGTGTAGTTTTCTAATATCACTAGTTGGATAAAAATAAGCTGCAACCTTTTCTCATGACACCATTTCGTTTCGCTCAGTTTTTCTTCGCAGAAATTAATTCACGGAATGTCTTACGCGTTTTTTGGCACGAAATGTTTCACGGAAGGAAATCTGCGAATTTTTCTCATGAATACGAATAATCAGCCGAAAGAGTTACTCCCAAATATCATTTTTCAGTCATCACTGTACACAGCCAGTCGCATTTCAGACAGTCAACACCAAAGAAATCCAGCTACAGGATATGAAGGTAGCTTAGTCTGAATTCTCCGACAAAAATTATAAGGTACTTCATTTTGTGGTAGTTAACTATCAAGTAGATAACATCGGAACGTTGAGGCTATTGAATCTGGTTTATGTAAGAGTCCTAATGAAACCTTCCAAGTGTGATTGTTGCGGAAAATGAAGCTTGTACGCCCAACTTATCTTTATGTACCATTAGGGCATTGTGTAGCTGTGTTCACCCGGCAGTGAATTACCTCGGTTTCGAGTTCTAGTTTGAACTCGACTGCACCCCTATTATGGATAAAACAGACTTAAATGGCTTTTCAAGAATTCTGTACTGAATGATCTATCATTTTGTACGCAATCTGAATCTCCAAGTACAAACGATGACCGTTGAATATCTTCACTCCGAATTGGCGAAAACTGTTTTTGATGGAACTTGCAACATGATCATGGACGCTCCTGCTCGTCTTCAGCTCATAGTCAGAGTTTAGTTTCACAGAATAACCGTTTCAGATAAATGAGTGGTTCAAATGATCGCCAGATATTAGTTTCTCATTCGTGCTATAAAAAACTATATTTTCTTAATCAAAAGCACTTTTTGATCGGCAAATATTCTGATAACTTCATACTTGGCTTTTGGCGGCAGAATCATGAATGGCAAGCGTTCTTATTCAGTGGAAAATACCAAATATAGCCTATGATCGAATTTTGTGAAGTAAAAACGAATAATTCGTGAAAGAGTGAGTGACGTCTTTTTTTAGACAGTTTAAGAATTTGCGCCGAAGGCTTATATCGATCACTCTAACAAAGATTACTTTCAAATTGGACATTATGATGTTCCAGTTAACACCACCTACATCCCTGCAATAGATCAGCAACAATGCAGTTCGTAGGAGAAACCAACGGTTAACAAATTCGCTCGTAGAATTGCAATCACTGTCATAAAGTTTTGTAGAATAATCAACAATTTATTTAGTCATTTTATTACGGGTCTTTACTTAAGCAAATCAAAGTACATTTCATGCAGTACTTCATAAGTAATGTAAGTGATTTGTTCTGACAAATGAATTATCATGCTTTACGAACAGTTACTTCACCATGGACAATCACGGAAAACTGCGCACATACTTCATTGTTGTTAGGTATACTGGGTAGTGCTTTTTCACCGCCTTTGAAATGGGACTGGAATCACGGTTGTATGGTTTTGAGTTACACATATTCAAGGTCAGTCGTGGTATAGTGTCATATCAGGATGTCTTGACGAGAAATCCCATCGAGAGTTATTCCGTATTGACTGGTGGTTGGTTACCCGAGTAAGTCATAACCGATCAACTTGGATTTGACTTCCAGTTGGACTTTTGCAGAACGTGTACTGCCAACGGCTCCTAACAAGGATGAAACCGCTAACGAGTGTTTCTGTTAATTTCAGGAATTAAATGAGTGTTGATTCTGTTAGTAAGATATTCTGATTTCGCAATCCTAGAAAAATTTAGTTTGCAATTTCATAATATTGAAATGAAACGTATACTTCGGAGCGTTATATGATTTATGTTCAGGACGAATTAGCTCCAACTCAGTAAAATGGATACCACAAAACAATACAGTTTTCAAGTAGATTCACCGAAGATATGCATGTCCAAAAGCAATGTGTAACAAAAGAGTACCACCTCTACGAACAGTGTCTTCCGTTGACACAGCTGAGGTTTTTTATTGTTCCTTTCCAAAGACTTCGGAAAAACCCCAGCAGTCCTACATTCTTTGATGAGTGTGTGCAAGTGTTTGTATGACCCGAAATGCAGAGTTTTGTAACAGGAAAGATCCGGGTACAGGCTGAAAACATTTGTCTTTATTCGTACTAAGTACATCTTTTACAATTTGGCCGGTACTTGTTACCGTTTATTGTTGTCAAAAGTGAACAACTGTTCACCTCATGTACATCTTTCGGTACTTACCGGGGAAGTCTCTCAGTCAGAGGTAATTAGCTTTTTACCTTGGTTCCCTGTTCAGGTTATATCAATAATCATACATCTTCCCACATTTTTGTCCGGGAATGCGTTCGGCCCAAGGAGGTTGATTATGGTACAACGCAGTGCTTTGAAAATGGCTTCATACTTGATTGGGTTGGAATGAAACGAGTGCGAAGTAGTTGACCCACTATTCGGAGATCTGGAAATTAATCTGTGGTGATGGCAGGGCCAAGCTTTCAACTACAGGGTGAAAAATGCTTTTGAAGGGAAAGTGTGCCACCTTGGCCAAATGATGGAAAGTTGTGATTGTACCCACTGCTACCCTCTAGAAGTTAATGTTCCAGGTGAAAACCAAAAGTGATACAAAGACCGTAAATTTAAGAAAATAAATGACTAACAGCCGCCTTTTGCGCTCCATGGGACGGTAGGAAATATAAAGGTTTGGCAACAGTTTCCTCATACAAGAATAGGTTTACCAAACGTTTCGCTTCCTGTAACTGTCATGTTCACTACTGTAACAACCTTAATTATCCAGTTGGATATAAGTAAATGAAGTTTATCCGAAGACAATGAATGACTACAAAAATTGACGTGTCTGTTGCACTGACCGTCAGTGAAACATTTTTGTGGTACCGTACAAAGGCTTACTATCGGAAGCAGTGCCAGATGCATATCTTTGGATGACAAGGTTTGCAAATTTTCTTCACTGGTTGAAAACTTTGAAGACAATCAAAGTATTCAGTGGCAATTATTATTTGGAATTTTACCCCTCACGCATTCGAGTGTCCGCTTCTGTTAATCCAAGTCATTTTTTGTCAACCTGATTGGAGCATGAGAAAATTGTTTCCGTTCAATCAAATTTGTTGTTTGTTGAACAAATAGTAGGCTTTGAAACAGTTTGATTTTCTTGAAGTAATCTTATTTATACAGAAATCATAAAATTACACGTAATAATCAAACTACAGTGACAGACCTTTTCGCAAAATGTTCCAACTGTATAAAGAAACAAAGCGAGCTTTCTCTGAGCTTTCTCACACTGTACCAAAAATGATGAAAATTTCTGCTAAGGACTTAATTTGAAATGAGTTTCTGAATGTAATACTATGCAGACATGCAATTTCTTTTACGCAAATTTACTGATCTTTACTTGAATTAAGTTTTATTTACAGCTGTTTCTATCTGTGTGACTCAAAAGTCTCATGAATTACCGCTAGTAAACAATTATTTTTACGCACCAAAGAAATGTTTTGTACGGTGAAAATACAGCTAACTTACTCAGGCAATGAAAATCCAGGTAAGCAATTTGCAGAGTGATTGAGCTTTGGGAAATCACAGTTTTATCATTAGCTTTGGGTTTGGCATAAGAAACTGCAGATTTTTCTAGTTTTTGTGTTATGATCAGCAATATTTGCGCTTATCAGTGAACCATATGTGAGAGTTTGAGATAAATCGGGCCATCAGCACACATACACACAAACGCATATATATATATATATATATATATATATATATATATATATATACCCGAATGAATCTAGAAACCTTTCACGAAAACTATCCAAGTATATAACTGATTAAGTGGATTTTATAAAAAGCCCAGAGTATGAATACGGGACTGATAAGAATCTTGATTGTGCATGTGTATTTCACCATAATTCTGTAGTGTATATTTTTGCCATTCCTTTTATAGACAAGTTCACATCCACAAGTTAGACATTCGCATTTTATAAACATCTTTGTGCCTAACATTCTTCGCTTCATACTAACAAGTTGATGTTTTGTGTTACAAAATATCCTGCACTGCACTTCTGTTCAAGGTAAGGCCGTAGAATTTCATACTGGAACAATCTGTTATTGCGTTTTACTATCCACCTTTTTTATTCACCCTTTTCAGGCTCGCAGGATTAGCATTGCCGATTTTTTCTGGCTACATTAACTAAGCAAGCCTAATACATCCAAAGAAAAACTCCCAGCGTTGGTCTTTCGGTTCACTAAGGGAGCTATCCTTTATCTCATAGTCACTTTCCAAAACTCAATTAAACAACGTCATCCGAAAGTGTTTACAACCCAGGTAGAGACTTCGATTTCGACCAAAGACTCGTCCGTATATCAAACGGTACTACGTACGAGGACTATTGAAAACAGTTTTTGCCCCGCAGTAAAGGGTGAGATGCAAAACATGCTTGTTGGTTCTCTTGGGCTTAAGCTCACACGCTCATCCCAGTTCGAACTGAAAGTACTTCCGCACTTGTTGAGTGACGAGCATAATATTTGGAAGGAAATATGCTCACAGGAAGGTCATTTTCATACTTTTAATGAGACACGTTGCATCAGTCACCATGTGTGGTAAACTGATCAGTTTGGTTCGTTCATTTTTCTGATTTTCCATGCGATATCAATGCAAGACTCACTACTGACAGCTATAGAAACACTAGGTGGCTGCGTTATTTGTTTTTTTGTGTCACCAGCGGTACAGCGCAGTGCTATCTTGAACTGCCACTCAGAGTGGTCTACTCAATAGCAAACGTCACGGAAATCGAGCTGGTTATATCATTCGGTGTTGACACGTAACAAGCATATCGTTGAGGGCCTGCCCAGATAAACTGGTGGTAACATTGATGACTCCGTATCAGCCGCCTGGGGTTCTTATCCCAGTTAGGACCAGGTGGATAAGCACTGAGTCACAAGGAGGAACATGCGATGCAGTGCTTTTGGAATTTTAATTGTTCAGCTGGGCTTTAATACTGCGCAATGAAACTTCGCTTAAATATGACAAGCTCTCAGAAGGTGATAAACCGCACGAACTTGACGTGCCGTGGAGTGCTGATCATGCATAGTATACCTCACACACATACACACACACACACACACACACACACACAAACACACTCTTAGGTGAATGAGAACCGGCTTTGATACCAAAGAATGGTCCAATAAATTGATAAAACACATTTGAGATGATTATGATAATCTATTTGGTGTACGCAGATTGTACCCTCGGAACAGCCGTATATCTGTTCCTAATCGGAGATATTGGAATTATTCACATATGCTTCTCGTCTTATGCGATTGATTTCCCGAAGTGATAGAGAACGCTGCTCCATTGATGAGATTTTCTTGAGCATGAAATGGTCCAAATTCAGTTTATAACCCATATATAGAAATCATCAATGCATGTCATCGTGACATAATAATTTACTGGATTCGGAAAATTCAGGTTGTTTAGTGCCGTTGGATACTTAAACATTAGGGTCTTTTTCCATTTTCCTTGTAGCTGGTACATCTTTTTCGTTGTATCCTAACGGTCTAAGTAAAATTTAATTTTGATAACTCAACCTATTAATGAAGTGGTGTTGTTTTACCATCTACGAGGTCAAACATTTCCGTGACTTACAATAAAAAAATCACAAAATACCATTTACTAGGTGAAGAATGCAAGATTGAAAGACACAAACTGACATAGTTCGATAGGCACTTTTCTGGTACTCGAAATTCAACCCATGTTGTTGATTCTAGAATAGACTCTGAGTTAAACAGTAGGCACCATTTTGGCGATGTTTGTTGGTTTTCGGTCATGATTTTGTCCCAACAACTAACTGGACGAGTTTAAGAAGTGACGTTCCCGGTTAACACCGTGTACCGATATGAGAAAGTTGCGCTCTACCAGGCAAATATCAGAATAAAACGTGGTTCAAGATGTGGATGCTGAGTGTCGACCTCGTGTCAGTGTATACTCAGATTCTGTGAACACAACCGAACTTACTGAACCAGCTGTAGCAGCCCCATGCTACAAGCCCAATGTAGTAGCGGTAGTCCATCCATTCGCCAAGATGAGTAGTCAAGTCCATGTGCAACGAGCCTTTTGATCACCTGCTCATCGCCACCTCCTCGCATTGCAAAGTGCAGCAATGTAGTTCCAAACTGATCAACGAAATTCACATTTGCACCATGTTTGGCGAATATGTCCACTGCTTCTATATCCGAAGACATTGCGGCTTTCTGTAGGGAGGATGTTAGTAAATCCATGGGAATTTTATGCTTGCTCAAATACCGATCCAAACCTTGGTAATCACGCACCTGCAGAAATGCGTTGATCACCCTAACTGGGGCTCCCCCGCCACCAACCACAGAACTGGCAATTTTGGCAGCAACAATGCGCTTGCCTTCACTGGTCGGTGAATCTCCCAGAGGAGTTTGTATCACGCCTGGTCGTCCGCCAGAATTTGTAGAGAACAATCCTCTCCGATTTCCTCCAATGCCACCAATCATTTTCAACTAGTGGAAAATTGAATCGTGGATCATCTATGAAATCGGGTGATCAGAGAATCAGCAACACGTGCAATCACCTTCCTAGGTCACACATTGACGGCAAAGCAAGGTTGGATAACACTGCTCGCAAAACACCTCATCTAGGCTCAGATCATCATTATCACAACTCCGTCGCAATCAAACGTATGACGCCACTGGGGCACTACATGCACAGTAAGCTGACCGAAAAAATAGACGATTGTTCAATATTCTAGCTGGACAGCTTGCTGGCGGACCGGTGGGTCGACCTGTTTTCCCGTCTATCTGCGTGTGTCTTTCGTAGCTAGACTACAGCAGTACTTCTGCCTCTGCATCGGGTCGGCAAACGTCCGAGATGCGCCCGTCATTAGACATTTGCGTGTCACTTCGGGCTCGAAGGCTTGTGCACATGTGTACATACCCTCGTTAAAACAGATTAGCGCCGGACCAATACGATATGCTACAAAATCTCGGTCTCGTCAGCGATGTTCGTTT
The DNA here is from genome assembly GCA_948099385.1 of Fasciola hepatica. Taxonomy (NCBI): domain Eukaryota; kingdom Metazoa; phylum Platyhelminthes; class Trematoda; order Plagiorchiida; family Fasciolidae; genus Fasciola; species Fasciola hepatica. Next base: position 36,065,550 of record CANUEZ040000043.1, on the reverse strand, counting down.
GTGCTGGGATACCAGCCCGATAATCGCGTAGCGTGATCATTCTGGTATCATCAAATGTAACTGGACTGCATCGAATGACCTATTGCGTGCTTATGTCAGTTGCTTCAGCTTGTCCAAAACCTTCAGCTGGATCTGTATCCGTGTAAATTCACTCATTTCTGTGCTTGTCGTGTGTGTTTATGTGGGTGTGCGTTCGTGCGTAGGTGTGTGTGTGTGTATGTGTGTGTGCTTTCGTGCGTCGGTGTGTGTGTGCGTACATGTGTAACCAACGCAATGCAGTTGTGCATCATCTATATCATGACGTGTGCCTCAGTCTGACCACTGATACATCACACTGGCCTAATCTTCACGGATATTCACGCATTCCTCGCCGGCGCAGACGTTTACACGCGGTTGTGCGTATGCCGCTCATAACTAAAATCGTTAGCCCCGCCAACAATATATGAGTTAGGCAGGGGACCGGATGTACGCAACACTGGGAGTGTACATTTCGCTCCTTCCATGCCAAGTCCTAGCAATGTGGTCAGCAGGAGCCAACCTGTTGTCCACAAAATCTGCATCTTTAGTCTACCTAACGTCGAACGACCAGTTCGTATATCCTTATACAGATGAAAAATGCACTTTTTTATTTTGCTAACCAGAAATACTAAGATTATTTCTACTACGCCACACTGAATTAACAAAAATCAATAATGATTTTATCTTTATTCAAACCCCTTTAAGCATCACTGATCTAAATAGCTTTCGACTTTTGTTTGCAAACATTTTGTTGGTTGGAAAGAATTCAACTCCAGAAGAAATTCCGTAATTGTTGAGAATCCGGACAGTATGAGATTCCCCTGGTTTTCTGGACGAGGTTCGCGTTCGATATATGCGAGTTTTCTGGGATAGCGACAAGTGACAGTGAGCGGGAACTAATAACGAGGCGCACGTAGACCTTGCAACACGATGGCATTTCTTGATTTATTCTCCCTCTTTTGCATTCTAAAGCCCGTTTTGACCAAACAGCTGGGTGGATTAGGCATAATTTTCTGAATATGGATTTACAAAGGGTTGCCAATCGGAAATAAATGCGAATGTTGTTTTATTTAGTGAGAAAACAATATACGATGAAGAAACTAGTGCTTGGATGCAATGCAACACGAAATAGCTTATGCAACACACTTTGTAGTGAAAATAATAAAATTGGAGTAGACCAAACTAAAGGCAGCTAAGTGCGGCCTTTTCACAGGCAGTTGCTTCTAAATTGAATCCCCTTGAAATGCGACTTCTGGCTACGGCCGATGACCGTTTAGCTTGTGAATGTCATTACTCGTCAAGATCAAGTTATTCATGTTTCGCAACACTATAAACACAGTCATACAGGGAACATTCGTAAGTTCAGGTTTCAGCACCCGTGGCTGCTCCCAAGGGATCGCGAATTTTCGGTAAGAGTCGAAAACTAAACAGGAACATATCTGCAGTTCTTTTCGAGAATTACACGGATATAAAATATAATTGCTGATATGAATTCGATTTTTTGCGAATCCGTGAGTTCACAATTCCCGTTCATGCTACTGTGTGAGGTTTCGCTGAGCACCAGAAGGAATTTCTAGGGAGGTGTTTGGAGTCGAACTTAACGGTTTAAAGTTGCTCTTTTATGACAGGAAGAGAATGTCTATCTAATACAGACAATACCATTACAAGTGGTAATTGATGAGAGTATCAGTATCAGTATCGGGGCCCGGTTTCGGCGTTTGTCAATCGGTCATCGTGGTGAATTTTGGAATCTTTTGTCCCGGGTTCGGATCTTGCCATGGTCGCCGGTCACTGCCCTCAGCTGACAACCTCCAATTGGTCAAGACCCTCGTCCGAAAATACTGTACCATCATTACATAATAAAAAGGTAGTAAAGGAAAAGTAAAAACTTGGGACCCAGTGGATATGCAGTGATGACGAAACTGGTGTCCCGTGCCTCCACGGTTTCCAGTGGCGAATTTCGCGTTGAAATACAAAACGAATTACCGAGCAAATAACTTAAACACTTCAACTTTTAAAGTGATCAGTTCCATGGTTTCGGAGACAGAACCGGTCGGTTTCTTCTGACTTTTCTTCAATTCAATTCATGAATCTGAACTGACACAGGCCGGAAGAATGATGGGAATTAGCCTCATGCAGACTCTAATCCCATGTCAAGTGTCATTTTCACCCAAAATTTCTCGTCAACGCTTTTGTTTCGAGCTAAGCGAAATCCATTGAACGGAAAAACAGACCACGCTGAATAACTCTTGAGATGGTTTTGCACTGGAAGGATCTTGTCATTTAAGGAAGTACCACATGTTTTATGATTCCAGAAATTTACCTTTTTTTGTAAAAATACTTGATCTCGCCCGAATTTCTGTGTTGTGAATTAGGTTTTGCGTGTATTGTCATGTCAAAGGATTTCAGATGTTTATTTGCTCATGATTGATGCTTTGCTTGTGTTGTTGTTATTAGGGTTAGTAAACATTTGCACGGTCAGTTAATTCAGTCCGAGAGAAACGGGAATTTTTCAAATTGGAATCCAAGCTGAACCGTGATAAACCGGAAGGATTTATCCAAAGGTTCGTTTTCTGATTAACACCATCACAATAGCTGAACGATTTGTCAAGTCTGGTCCGTTCGTTGTATTTCATTTATATTTGATTGAACGGGAATGGGAACATAATTAGGCAATCAGAATTAGTAGGCTTTTTGCAAATTATTTTCTATCCCCTTTGCCACATAAGTCGATCCGGAGGCTGAACATTTTGATTCTGATCAACCCCGTTGGCTACCTCCGTTTGACAATAGATCTATAGGTTGGCATTTTTGGATGATTAGAAAAGTAGTAAACAAGTTAGCTCGCAAGTTTTCGGTCTTCCGTATGCATTTTTTGGGAATGACTAGACAAATTCGTGTGATAATTCTGGCATATTCCATGGGTAAACTTATTTTCACGTACAAATGGGCCAGCGTCTAACGGTAATTCAATGAGTCACGAAAAAGAAGAGGCACGTCGTGATTACAGTGTATGACTTAAGAACAGCACATAATACACTCTTATTGACTTCCCTTAGTGTACTAGACGTATTGGTCACGCAAGAAGTAAATCCTTTGTAATCTCAAAGACAAACACTAGTAGCCAGTGGTCATTTTGCGGTTGTCAAAAGTGTTTTCAAGAATTCATTTACCTGGTTTTCATTAGAATAATCTATAAATTCACCGATAGGCAACACTTCGATCCCGCTGCTAACAGCTATCTCAGGCTGTGTAACAAAAGTGCATTATTTCCATGAATTTACATTTTTAGCTGAGCATCAGCACAGCTTCGCAAGCGATTGTATGGTCGTTCAAAATCTTCCACACTTAAAATTGACCAAGGTAATACATTTGTTTGCCTTTCTTGGATTTTGTTCACGTTTGAAATCCTGATCACCGGTTTAGGAGGACACTGGTATATTCTTGTTGCAGGTTTTCAATCATTGACGTATGAGAACTTCCTCAAACAACGGATGCGTTTACTCGTCTTCCGTGAAGTAATATTTAAACTTATTTGAGCACCTGAAAGATGTTTGAACCTGAAAACTCAGTAAAGTTGATTTCGCCTGTCTTTGAATGCATTCTGGCTAAACACGTATATTATGGTAAATAAACAACTGTTCACTGTTTGCATCAGCCTATCAAATTGATCGATTAATTTTGCAAATCTTCATCACTTTTATCTCTCTGAAGTGAGTGCTTACCAGAGACAAAAACTGAAAGTGTGACAATGGTGATACGTTTATTTCACCTGGATGAATTTATAAAAATGTGATAGCTATTCACTAAGTCTTGTAATCTGACCGGAATCAATTGATGAGAATACGCCGTTGTGTTCAAAGGAGACAAGAGGTTGGCGGTGACTGCCGAAAAAATTATTTGTTGCTGCTTATCTTTGGCTACAGCTGGAACATATGGGACTGTAGGCGATTCGGGTCATTACATGCCGAGTGAAGCACTTCCGCAAAGACTGAAGAATTCACCGAATCATTTGCAGTGACCTGTCAGTTGTCATTTGTGAAAAAAGGTTTACTTAATTCACTTAGCTCTAATGATCATGAAATACGGAGATGAAGAGCTAATAAAATCCATGTGAGCGATCCTGCATCATCCAGAAAATGTATTCCGAAGTACATTCGTAATACCATGGTTGCTACCCAGTTGTCAATGTAGGACCTCCAGCCGCCATCTATCGACGTTCCAGTTTTATCTTATTGGTACTACACAAATTATTTGTCGGTGAATCATAGCGTCCATTCGACACTATGGGAAAGAAACTATCCGAACAATATCTGCTCCTCTTCTCGGTTAACTTTAACGGAAAACCCTAATCTGCATTTCACAATGTCTACGCTGAGTCGTCGGGTCCAGCAATAAGAAACGTAATGCTTACATATCTGCAATCGAAACTGCGTCATGAGAACAGATTCTAGGTGCTATCTAATTAGTTGTTTAATTACTTCATCCATAGGAGAAAAAAGCGAAATTTGGTATTCGACCACTAAATATAATGGTTATGAACCTTCTGTAATTATCTCGATGGTTTAGGAATAATGACGTGAATTGAGATACATTATATCGATCGTGTTCATGCTGAATAGTAAGAAGAACACTGGACACAGAAATATTTACGCAGTACTACAATTAAGCATTCTAAATCACTCAGTTTCGAAGAAGTTGGTTGTGCTCGGCCCGCATAACCGGGTACAATATACAGCTAGTTTACTGCAATCCACTTGTTTCGTTTTTTCATGGAAATATAGGCGAAAGGAACCCCGTTTCAGTACATCCTAAGTTATCTGTATCTTATAAGGAAGAACCTTACTTGAATTTACTCTTGTTAGAACTTTAAATCACAAGGTGTCCGGAGGACACACTATATAGAGCCATTCAGAGAAAAGCAACATGGAGCGGATGTTAAATGCCGTTTCCTAGTTTCTCTAAGCTTGCGTACAAACGTGGTCTGGTTAGAACGCTTTTCCACAAGATCCGAAACATGTGTACTCGATCAACTGCAAAAGGAAGATTTTATTAAGACGAACCCTTCTGGCCTTTGGTTATCCAGAAAGGTTCATTGAGCACCACAGCAAACCACGATGCAAAAGGAGCCCGTTTCAAAAGCTGAAGGGAAGCAAGTCATTTTGTTCTTCCCTTCTGGAAAGGATCACACTTTTGATCATTTATGTCTTAATCTCCGCTCTAGGCCGAACATATATGACATCCCAGTTACTCCTGGTGCAGACCACTAAAGAATTAAGATTAAAAGATCACTCTCACAGCTTTATTGCTCCTAATGCCTCATGTGAAATGTACCAGTCCACCGGCAGTTGCGATGACACGTACATTGGTGGAACAGAACGATACTTGGCTCAGCGAGTGACTGAACACGTTCCGAAATGGCTTTTGAATTCACTGACGCAGTTGGACTTCACCTAACAAATGCCTGCATGAAACCTAGCATCGGCCATCAAGAGGCATCCACTTGCAACAGTTCATCGAGTTAGCCCAACCCGGTCATTCAAAGTATGATTACGTAACCGAAATGCAAAACTTCCGGCTTTCAGCGAAGCTATATTCATCAAGACAGAAAACCCCTCTTTGTGCACAAGAAAGATTGTGCTATAAGCAAATATCAGCCACAACTTTTTCTTGTAGTTGGGGTGGTTTGTCTTGTATGGTAGTTGATAAAAGCACTTATTTGATTTTTCATCCATAAATGTTTCTGGAAAATGTCGATCCACTAGGTCTGAAAGAGGAAATGTCCCTGAAATCGGACAACATTTGACTTGATATTTCAGCAAACTGTAAATTGACATTAGCTAAGAAGTGGTCACTGGTCGCGATCGCATTGTAGTTTATCACCGCTTTGGTAAGTACCAGCAAACTCAGATTGCCAGTTGTTATGTCGTGCTTCGTTGCGGTCAATGCATCCAATTTTGTGTATACCTTAAGCTGCTTTTAAGGGTGATATTTTCAACGTATTTTTGATTTTAAATCCTGCGGCTTTAGATTCGGAAATATGTCAGATAAATGAACCGCTATTTCGTCTGTATATGAGTAGTCACCAGTCTTTTATTTTTTTAATTAAAATAATCCATTTTCTGAATAAAAATCAGTTCTATGAGTATAATTCAGATGGGAAAAGTAATATTTTTCACTATTTTCCCGGGATGCCATAGCTGTCCCTCCTGACATCCAAACACTAATAGTAAACGAAGTTTACTGTGTGGTGAAGAGATGTGAAAATGATAGAAAATGTGGGTGTAATGTCCGATCCAAATGTGATGAATATTTATGCTAATAATGGTGTCTCTTTACGTTATGATTTATCACTTTTCACTCATCACAGAAAAGTACATAGAGGTTCCTTTTGTAACAACATTTGGGTTCGTACATCAGCAGCAAAGGGGTTCACTATTTAGAACCACCCACTACTTGGATTCTTAGACCTTTATTCACAAACGAACGAAAGTCCATGTGGTGACTGTGATTTTTGCCATTACAGCTTACCTTCATTCACGTTCACTCCTTTAACTTGTCTCGTAGGGCTTTCATGACTAAATGGAAGCTGTTCTCGGTGGATTTGATTCCTGTTTTGCTCAGAATTGTTCATCGATCAGAAACCGAATTAGTAGCCCTACTCTGATTACTGTAAGTGATAAATCCAGTTGACTGATAACGCGACGGACATAAATTGACTTTTCGTGGTTTACTGAGCTGAAATTATCGTCCTTATGAGATTGGAGGTATTTACGTCCAGTGTGTGCAACACTTGAAGCCTCTGGTGGATAAGTGACAACTATTACGATAGATAGACCGCAAAACAGGGATGTATATATTGACTTTCACGAAACACTAATAGTTTTCAATTAAATTTCCTGATTCATATTGAATTCCTTAGGATATAGCAACGAGTCCCTGAAATTTTAGGGGAAAGTATTTGATCACCGGTTTTTTGTATGGACAGACTATTTTGTTTTAAAAAACCGATTGTGCAGTAACCTCTTATCCTCAGAAGTATTTCCCGTCATGGTGAGCTGACCCGTTCTCTCTTTGTTTTAACTGATAAGCTAAACATGGCATGCAAGCTTGTGGCTTAACTGCCGCTTACAAATAAGAATTCAGAAACAAAAGAAGTTACTCTTGTAGCAGAAATGAAGGTCAGGAGACAACCGGGGTAGACGTGAAAACCCCACCCAAACTAAACGGACTTTACTATCTCCATGGATAGACACATATATCATTGTGTTATTCTACAAAACTGGACTGCTAAAAGATAAGCTAGCTTCAGTTATGTCTGCTACTCTGAGTAAAATGTGTTGGCAGAGCACAGGTACCCCTCCGCTGTGCTGTCCACATAGAGAGCTTTAGAGTCAGACTTCCTGTGCATTTGGTCACATCAGTTTGCTACCCCGGCTTTCTCCTCGTCTCTACAGCAGGCATAGAACTTGACGTACTTAGTGCACATTAAAAAAGATTACAACTAGAATAGTTAGGTCTTCCAAATAACAATTCTGTCACTGTAGTTATATGTCTTAAACTTTGTTTATTTTATTGGTTCAGTCGCTGATATGAGTGGCCTGCTTAATTTCACATCCACAAGGGGATGTTTCCAAAAGAGTTACTCATCGTCACAGTCGTCATATCCAGAATATCTAGAGTGGATTTCAGTAAATTAGAAAGACGGAATTTTTATCAACTGCAAATCAAAATAATCTTCTGAATTTAGCTAGTTGTAGATTCATGAGCACTGAGAGCAACATTGGGGAGGAAATAAAGCCGTTTTTTTCTGTGAAGGGATGGATTACCGAAGCACTCCTTTCTTCTTGATAAGCGTCAAAAACAGGGAATAGAAATTACCTCCTAGGTAACAGAAAAGCCGAGAATCACAAGAAGCAGGGATGTAACCACCAAGCGTTCTACTTTAATGAATAGAAATTTCAGCATTCTCAAGGTGATCCTTTATTTATCCCCACGCAGTTCATAGAATAAGATGAGAAAATAATTCAAATGAGAATGAACGATCTTGAAACTCAGACAGCACACAAAGAAGATTGTCAAGCCGCATCAACAAGACATTCTGTGCTGCTAGACTGCGAGTTTATATTTAGGTCAGCTATGTGCTTGCTGTTAAAGAACAACGTACCTGATTCTGCAGCTTCAATTTATGTGAGTTTCTTTCCTTGTTCCTGTGGAAAAACACATCAGCCGCACGACCAGACGCGAGTTTGAAAGCAACCACGAGTACCACCCAACGCGGACAAGGACCGGAGCAATTAACTCAGTTACTGGTGCAGTAGCTTCGCGCCTAACTCAGACCAATAATATGTTTAATATGGATCATTTTTTTTCATCCTACCGTACAGGGTCCGAGGTAGGTTGTCTAGATCGGTGATCAGTCACACCTTGGCCACAGCCCAGCTACCCACTTTGTGCACTCAGAAGCAATTGATGCATGCAGTCTTTTTAGCCTGACCTACTCAACATTCAATGACAAACGTTAGGCCGTTCAACGGCTAAAAAGCTGACTATATGATAATCCGATTACACCCGGTCTCCGAATAAACATGTGCCGCAAAAGTTGTGAAAAAGGATCCCTAACATCCAAAATATTGGTTCTCCTTGATCCAGTTTATGAAAGCTGATAGAAGACAAACTGAGAGTTGCAAGCTTTTCTTTTAATCTCTATCACATACGTAAAACACACCGATTCGGGTTTGAATGGAGCACAGAACTCCATAACAAGCACAGACAGTGTCAAACAACTTAGGAAACGGTCCGGGTGGACGGATCGGTGTCGTAGTCAAAGAAATGGGGAGCACGTACCGCGGTGGCTAGTGCAGAGGTTGAGTCATCTCTCGCCCGACAGCACATGACCACGAGAAACCCGACTTCGTTGATCGCGAAGCATTTCGTGACCTTTTGCCGTCAGAATGATTCGGCTCACGCGTCCTCGGTGGTTGTACGTAATACGAACCCAAAGCTCATGCCTTTTTGTGAGGCTGCATTGTTAAATGGACTCAGACCTCCACTATGTGCACGGAAACTTTTTATCCTGAATTTGCGTTTGCCGTGGCCGTAGCCAATTAGACTGAACGGACATTTTCCTAATTCTTTCGACACTATCTCTTCCTATTGTGCTGCTCTATGCCCTATTCAAATACAAATCCGTATGTTCTGCCTACGCGACTGAAGGAATTAAAATAAGTACTTGCATTTCTCAATTGTCGTCTTTGATCTGTTTTGATAAACTGGATCCCTAACACTCCATTCCGTGATTGAATGTATCCCTTATGCATATTGCGTTGAATTGGCGTGATTGGGAATCGTTGGAAGACGAGCATGTTGGCCAACCTGTGTTCTTCGAATTCACTACTTTTCATTCAGTTCCCATTTGTGATCCTCAATACAAATATGTATTTTTTCTGATATTTGGTAAGTAAACCAATCCCGAAGTTACATTACACTCTCTCCCTCCTACTGAATTGTTCTTTCGAGTGATTGATGAAATGTAGTTCGATCAACCTGTTTTGAACATCTGATCAGACGTACTTCCATTACAGTAGCATAACCGACATTCAGTTGTAATTCCCAGCAGGAGGTTTATTTTTTTTCTATTTTTTCGGGGGGTGGGGGGGGGGTGAGCGGGGTTCGTTAATATTTTCATCCGTAAATTGTTCTGTTTTGAGCAAAAGCGGGGCGGGAAAAAACAACTGGAAATTTTCATATCATTAAAAAAGGTTCTGTTTGACTTTTATTTTACATTTTTCACAGTACTTCTATTCAAGTTCATAGACTGAAAGATTAACCAAATGTTCCATAGGCGATAGAAATTATAATGATAAATCCAGTTCATATGTATATGGCTTTTTCTGCTGGAAACATTTTAAACCACATTTGTAACTACATACCGAACAGAACAGACACCAGGAACATAGAGGATTGACATCCTGCCTCAATTTGGATCTGAAAAAATATGGTTCGTAGTCTCTCATAAATGAAAAGCTTTGAAGGCTTTTGACTCAACAAGGGAAATACTTTGACGATGACTCACTAGGGGCAGCTAATTCTGATCTGCTGTTTTGAGACCAATTTGTCCGGATCAAACCCTCGAGGATTTCGAATGGAGCAACTCATCTGAGGCCTACAGGTATTTGGACTTGACATAATCTTTGGGATTATACTTCTTTTGGAGAATTTTACTGATAAATGTCGCTGTGAAGACCCCCGTTGTGTGAAAAGTCACTAGTATAGATAACGACAATGTTTTTACAACCTGCTTAGGGATACTTTCCACAAGAGAAAAAAAACGAGTAAGTGGAAGATACTTAGTTGTTCACTTCTTCTGATGTAGCTCTGCATCTTTGCTATAACTGTGAATAAAGAAGCATTTTGTGTTGAGTCACCGAAAAAACCCACAATACCTAATTACGAAAATCTCTCGATCAATATTAGAAATGCAGAGCAGCTTGGCTTAGTAAAAAATTTCTCGTGCACGTGAAGCTGAACGTTCGAACTATCATCCATAGTATCATAATGCAGATAGACAAAATTACAGAAAAATAATACATTCATCTTTGCTGTCAAGTTGGATATTATTGCGTGCATTGAATGGTACGAACAGGCGCCACGTGATAGGCGAAGAAAAACGTATTACCAAACGTGTCCATCCCTAATAAAACAAGCATACTGAGGTTTATGATAGTTTCCCGTATAAGCTGGTATCGGCAGACCTACCAGTTGACATTATTCAATCAATATTATCTTTTTTGGATCACAAGAATGCAACCAATAATTCGCATTGATTGATGGCCCTTTATTGGTCGCTGCACTACAACGCAAAATCCTAAGGACACACCTGAAAACATTATTCCGAGGGACAAGACCGCCGAATCCGCGGTTTAATCTGATAGTAGCTGAAGTTTAAGGAATATAGTTAGTTCAATCCACGAGATACACAAAGTCATAAAAGTGTGTTCTGTTGGTAATTATTTCTCAATAAGCTTATCATGAACATGTGTTTGAAATGCCGGCACAGCTGCACATGAATGAAATATCTGGTTAGTCCGTGAAGTTAAAATTGTTCGGTTTTAATCAGAAGACACAGTTAGACGAAATATACCAAAACATTAGTACCGGCTCATAGCTGTTTTTCTCATTCTAGGAATCGCGACCGAAATAACCTAAAGGCAATTAAGAAGATCAAACAAACTTTTTCTATCCATTTCGTTAGACGCGAATCTAAAACGACCACTGGTAATCCTTCAGATTTCACCGAGTATGAATGTTTATTATGAACAATGTCCCCTCCCCCAGAAGAAGCAACATAAACATAATCTATCTCTCTTTTTTGTAGCGTTCAAAAAACGGTGACGTCAGATTATTCCTTATTCTTTGCTCCTTGTTATCCCAGCAAAAGACGTTTGGGGCAATTGAAGTCAGATGTAAAATTCTAATCACTCACTGTCAGCAGAATTCGGACGTCCCGTTTAACATCATTACCCCATAGTCACTGTGGTGATTTAAGTCGTTGTTTACCCAATGTCATGCTCTATAGCTTCATGTTCATCAAACATGATGAACTAGATTAAGTCAAAGAGATAAACGGAGAATTCTCTTGAGCATATAACTGCAATCAAATAGAAACACTGTTAGTCAAAACATAGTTCCTCAAAGGAATCATATGATACTGAACGTACTACCTAATTTGACGGTCGGGGAACTGTCTGCAATTTTCGCATTGGTGCAAGATTTCTCGGACTTGTACGGTTCCTAAACGGCAACTGCTCCTCAGTATTGGTCATCGCCGGGAACCGGTAAATGCCATCACTGTTGTACTTTCTAAAGCCTTCTCATTTGGGGATCTCAGTCAATGACTGATCATTTCTTTTTCCCGGAGTTGGCAGTATGTTCCCTCTTTTGACTTCAGTTAGTGCAGTGTTAAAGCTTTCACCGTGTTCAATAAATTAGTTAGATCGATCTAAAGCAGTTTATTCAATCTTGAGGTACGCAGACCCGGAAGTGGCGCCTGTGTGCAAACAGAATATGATCAGGATGCTCTCATGTTTGACATCACACATCGACCAGTCAATACTATTGGTGTTCTTCTCTGTAAAACTATCATCTTCATTGAGCTTCGTTGCCTATCACAGAAAAAGGTTCCCCAGTGTTTCAATTTTATCATTGTTAAGAAGAACGTGGACAGTGATTGACTGTTCAATGTGAAAACACTGGGATGAAATTTGACCGAAACTGTGGTCGACGGTTCCACTAACCTTGCAGTAGACTTACTTTAAAACTCGTTTAGAATCGCTTTGCGATGTAACCTTGGTGCGGTCAAAAGTAAGCTCTGCACTAGAAACGGTTCGATACTAGCTTTTAGGTATTTCCTAAGTTCACGCATGTGTGTCATCGTGCCCGGTTCATTCCGATGCAGAGGACACGGTTGACTAAGGTCACCCGTCAGACTCACATTTTCGCAAGTATGCTAATTGCAAAGGTTCGGACACCTACGGGCAGTATGGAATGCGAATCATCTCGATTTCCCTCGCTTTTGATAAATCTTGGTTGTCTAGCAAGTCATCTCGATGTCATCCTCGGTTGTTTCTAGACGTCTTTTCTGGTGTTGTTCTGTCTTGACTGCCATGTGCAAATCAGAAATTTTGGAGACAAGAGAGCCCATGGGAATCAACGAGACACGACTGATCGTGACCAGGCGGTGTTGTAGCTTGATAAAATCTTTCTTAAGTAGACCAGGAATGATTACGGGAGAGCAGTGGAGTTAGACCGGGGAAATATATTGATGGACGAAGGAAAAACAATTACCGTTTGTATGGCACCAAACTGCCTTAGACTGCAAATTTGGAAAGACTTTCTACCACTGATTGTAAAGCCTAAGTAGCTGACCTGACTAGTTCTGGAGAGGGGAACGTTATTGATCACTGATTATCCACCGCAGCAAGATGAATAAGAAGGGAAGAAAGTACACTCAAAACATGTGGAAGTGTTGAGATGCAGTTCAGAATAGGACGAAAAATTCCTAATATTTTATAAGTTTTCCGAAAAAGGAGTTCACGTATGATTGGTTAGACAGTGATTGGCAGCGCATAACATCCTCAGCATATTTAAAATGTCGTGCATGTGGTACAGTGGTCAAGTCGCTGGTACATGTGATGAAGATATAGGAGAGCAGAACGGCATCCAAAAAAGCCAGAGTTTTTAGCTAAAGAATTCGAGAGACCTGTATCAACTTTTGTACGTTGAGTTCTTTTGGAAAACTGGTCTTTCCACCACGAGAGTACTGAAGCGGGACAGTAAAAGACTTCGGCTTTTGGAGAAGTAGAGAACGGGGAAACGAATCAGAAGCGGAGGAATAATCTCGGAAAATACATCGAACGGATTTCACGGAATTATTTCAGCTCTATGAAACTAAATAGCAAAGTGAAAAAAACTCATCCAGAGTGCAACTGTTGAGTTTGTAGGCAAACTGATGGAAGTCATTTGCAGCACACAAAGAGGAACGCACTCGTCTGAGAGTAGCGTGCTAGGTCCGTTTGAGCACAGAACAAAGGATAGACATGCGAAGGAAACGTTCTGACAAAATATCTGAAGTGGAATGTTTGGTTAGAGGCAGAAATAGCATCAGCATCAACAGGGGTATTGATGAAGGAATTCAGAATTACGGATTGCGGGCTTGCTCCAAATTTCAGAACAGTGGATGATAAGCCTTTTCTACTCACAGCAGGAGTTGATTTTGAGGTTCGAAGTAACTTGAAGACTTCTTCTGAAGAAAAAAGCTCTATATCTGAGGGAGCTGAAATAAAATAGGATGATATGGCATCCGATAAAGGATGAACAAAGCGGCTTTCAGGCTGCTGGCATCCGTTTCGTAGTTTTTATTTACCGTGCCCCTCGTACAGATAGAATCCGATTTCTAGCCAAAGAAGTTTGCTCTTAGTGGAACAGAAGAACTGGTGGGCAAGTGTCGTATCCAACCGTTGTATCTTTCGTTTTGTCAGGATAGACTGTCGGTTCACAGAAGTCTGGACGTCTATCTTATACGCATGTTCTTTTTGCTTTCTCAGAGACTGCAGCAATGGACATTAAAAGTCAAATACCGAAATCAGAGTCTTCATAAGTAAGTCAGGCAGGTGAAAAGAGCAATCGAGAAAGAACCACGAAGAAACAATGAAGAGGGATCTTTGAAAAGAGATAATGTTGATGAATGACAGATTTCTGGAGATGACCTTCATTTGTCTTGTTCTGGCTAGTGAACAGTGCGCTGAACGTGAATAAATTTTGGGTCTGATAATGATCAGAGCTCGTTGGATCAGGGGTGTTCGGCTGTATGTGAAAAAATTCCGGGCTGGTTGTTGATGATTCTGCTCAAAACGGCATTTCCTGTAGTTGAGGTAAGACGGAGGTCATTTAAACCAAAAGCATGTAAGGGAAACGTACTCACATTATTAAAATCACCAAACACAATGAATAAACTATCAGATAACGATGCAATCAGAACGGGTATAAAAGAGTCGAAGAACAGGTTTATTTCCCTCCGGCAGTAAAAGGGAGTTATGTATAGATTATTATAGGGTTTTCTTTAAAGACAAAATCTGTATTATGTTCTTATAGGAAATCATGTTCTACTAATAGCTACTGAGACTTAGTTAGGGTTGTAAATCAGTATGAATATTACTTAACTTCACAAGATTACCATTGAGCTATGCAGTTCGAATCACAAAGACTAGCAAGTTTTGCTGTGCATTAATTATGAACTTTTTTGAATTTCCAGTGACGAATTAAATCAGTCAAGGCTTACCTTTCCCCGTCGCTCACTAGATGACAGGTGGTCCTTTGTTGATACCAAGGTGGAGAATTTATCAATAAATTATTCATAAAGTTGCCTACTATTGCACACTAGCATTTAAGTTCAGAGATACCTAAATTTAAATCTGGAAGAGGATTTGGAGTTCCATTTATTCTGACCCATTCTTTCACAGTAGTTTTGCTCCATTCAATACCGAAAATGTCACAGTTTATCGAAGAGAATCTCATCACGATGCCTGAGTCAGCGTTCTTTGCACATAAACGTTTGACATCGTGTGTTTGTTTAACTTAATATCAATCTAACAGACTTCAATCCCCTGCACAGTACACAATAGAAGAGCTATCAAAACAACCTACTTTATTGCCATATTACCCCGGTTCTGTGAAATACTTACTGAGAATAAACGAGGTGGAGAACAAGCTCGTTTTCAGTTGTTCGTACTCATACCAATACATAGCCATATATATATGATTCACAAATAAGAACGGGGAATGATAATCCAAATCTGTCTCTGCACGTACGTGTGTACATATGAAATTGTAAATAGTGCGAAAAGAGTTTATCACCCCCACTGAATGGTGTGAGGCGTTGGGACACAGCACTCGTAATTGTCCTAATTACTCCCGTATTCAGCAAGGGCCGATGGTGTTCACGAATGCCTTCGGATAAACGCCTGATCGTGTGACCAATAAACTTAGTTCCGCAGGAACAGGTAAAAGAATACACACAAAACGAGGTTGCAGAATTCGGTACTTTTTCCTTTAATCAAAAACACACTATTGGTTTGGGAACGAACAGGATTTGTAACTGTGAAGTGTAGAATGTTCTGTTGATTACTCCTGATAATCTTCGTTGAATAATTTCGGCTTCCTTGTCGTCTTCGAATGGTAGACCTACATAAAGAACCTTCTTAGCGGCTCCTATCTCCCTTGATTTCCCTTCATTTCATTGCATCGTCTTGTCGATAAACCGCTCAGGATAGTCGTTGTCCAAGAAGATACTCTGCAGAAAAAGGAATTCATTTCTTATTGCTTCTTCGGAGCAAATTTTCTTGCTATATCAGCTAGGTAACATATGGGATTCCTCTTAATTTTGAGGGGTACAAAACTGTGAAAGTGGATGTATTGTCCGTTCCAAGTAGCTTTTCTATGCACTGATAACTGGACGGAAGAATCACTCCGACGGCTTATGCATGCTTCTGAATACGACAAACTATTGTCCCTTTCTTCTTACAAGATAAATTGAACATTTGGATGGGCAGAGTTAAAATTATTAAGAAGTAGGCTTGTGTCTAGGTTGGTGTCTAGCACGCGTATGATGTCTAAGTATCGTTTGTACACGGTAAAATCTCGGATTATGGATTGGAATTGATTATTTTTAAGTTTTGCCATGGAAATATCAGCTAATAAGGGACACAAAGGGGATCCCATTTCAACTCCGTCCTTTTCACGAATGCTTTTACCATGGAATTGAAACTAAAACTATGTGCGCAGACATATAGCAACTGTTTCATTACACCCAACTGGATATCCAAATCGATTCCGTCACTCTGGATGCAGTCGCACAGATAGTTGATTGTTTCTCTGATCGGGACATTTGCTAACAGTGAGGTAAAATCAAGTGATATCATTCGCTTTCCTTCTAGATCCAGGTTCCTCACAGATTTACAAAATGAAATGTCTTGTAGATTGTGTCTAGAAATTGTCACTCTTACTGGTTCCAATAAGCCAGTCAGCCTCTTTGCTACTGCATGATATGGGGAGTTACACATGCCCAAAATCGGTCTCAATGGGAAGCCTTCTTTGCGTACCTTCGGTAGACTGTATAATCTGGGAATTGTCGTCCTCGTCGGCTGTATCCTTTTGAAGGTCATCGCGTTGATCATTCCTTTCTATTTCGAGGATATTTTCCTTGTTGAAGTTAATTTTTCTATCTGACACGTCTTGTTCTTCTCAGATGGGGTCTTCGTAAACTGGGAGCCACCGTTCATCATCACCTCCATCTTCTCTAAATAATCCAACCTATTAAGAATTACGATACCCCCACCTTTATCTGGTTTTGACAATATTATTTTTCTATTAGCCTGCAATTCTTTGAGGCGCTTCAGGTGTTCCGACGTTGATAATCCTTTTGCAAATGGTCTGTTTTCGCGATATTGGTAACATGAGTTCACAAAAGTGAATTTTAGTCTTTCTACCTCCTGCTACTAGAACGGAACAAGGGCTGATAGCTGGTCAAACAGGCTCTCAAGCTCAGTCTTCGTATCCAATTGTTTAGTCTTATTGTTTGGACAGTAAAACTTTGATCCTTGGGCTAACACTTTAGGCAGTGTCTTTACCAGACTTATAGATGACAAATTATGAACGAATTCCTTCGGATCGGCGAGGAACTCGCCTATCGGTTTGCTCAAGATGATACGTTTTCGAAGTTTAACACATGTCCGTTCCACTTGTTTATCAGCAACTGATTGAACATAGATACCGAACATTTCCTTTTTTCTGGAGTCAACTCATCAAGTAATCGAGATGATTTCACAAAATTACGCTCCATTTCCGGGCACTCTACTTGACGTGGTATCTCTTTCATTGAGCGCTTGACGACTTAAAGATACCGTAGTGATGTTAGTCGGATTCCTCTTCAGAACGGTGAGATATTGTTTGGGATATTCTGCATTGGATATGCACTCATCCAGAAACTGAACACGAGCCTTCGCCGGGGCCGATTTCACCGGGGAACACGTGTGCAACCCCTTGAACATTCCATGCTGTGATCAATTTCACATAGACACACGCAAGTCCAGAGACAGATTTGGATTATCATTCCCCGTTCTTACTTGGTGAATCATATATATGGCTATGTATTGGTATGAGTACGAACAACTGAAAACGGACTTGTTCGCCACTTTGTTTATCCTCAACTCGTTCTGTGGGATTTTTCAGACAACTTGAAGTATATATATTGATATGTTTTACTTTCATCTTCGGCGAGAGTAAACGAAAAGCTTGTATCTCACGACTTAGGACTTCTTTCTGTTCTCATGAACAATAAAAGAGTTGAAACTGAAAGAAGTTTAGGGATAACAAAAATCAGTCACGTTTGTAGACAACTTTTTGTCGTGAATCAATTGTTAATTCTCTTTACTGAACAGTTTTTCGCTAAAATACACATGTGAATATTTATGAAAACTTGTGACTGCAGCAGATGGCTGACTGCGACAACTCTGTAAGTTCCGCAAGGAAGAAAGGCATGCAAATGTTACGAACTGCCAACTAATTTAGTCACGCAACCATTCTTATGACACTTTTTACAACAATACTTATCATTGTAATTCTGTAACTGGTTTACTAGCCCAAGACAAATTTGCTTATAACAGAAATTTATTCATGTGAGACGGTGCCTCGTCGGCTCAAAGTCCTTAAGAAGTGAACTAGCGAAAATCACAGGAGTGCAGTTGACCCAAGCCAAATTTAAGCCGATGAACTTAAATTTAAAAATTCATTTGAAACTTGGGAAATCAGGAATAACAAATTTCTGTGTAATGTGCAAGGTAGATTCACTGAATACCCGCAGATACAATTATGCCAAGATATTCGTGATCTGTTTCTTCTAGGGTGAACTCGTCCTTCGTGACCACTGAATAATTCTGAACGAACTAAAATCCGTCGTCACGGGATTTTCTTAGTGAATTGAATTACACGGTCGATGAGCCCTGTTGTTCCAAAAGCATCACCACTTAATTTTAGCTAGACACTTAGTGTCCGAATGTTCGACGGAGGTTGTTGGAATATCCATTAAATTGGTCCAAAACTTTGGTGGTTAGACAAATATGGAAATGACACAACTGCATTTTCCACTCACTTTCTCCGGTATGGAGAGATCCCAAACACTGCACCGTTAACTGACCAGTTTTCATCCGGATAAAGGCAGTGAATATCGGTGGCAAAAGGGGAGCCAAATCAACCTCACGACAAGTTCGGAAGACCGTGAAAGATCTTTGAGTTTCAAAGCTCTGATTATGTTGATGAACCCCAGCTAATTCATTAGCAGCCAAATCACTTCTCAGACAGTCCAGATTGACGAATAAATGGTTCAGAGTTCTGATGGGAAGTTATTCGTAGTGAAAGATTTTATCGGATGATCGATAAGGTGTACCAGGCGTTGTATTCAGTCTTCGAGAATATAATACCTGATACAAAGTTCAAAATGTTGGAGGTAAAGTGGAAAAAATACCAAATACGAGACGCTAACAAAAGCAATGGACAGGACACATTTCTTCGGTCCATCGCATTCCAAGTTATATCAGCAAACACATGCCGGAATTAGAGAATGGAGAATTGCAAAAGACCTCGGTCGGCACCGACCTGAGCCACAGAGGATTATTTCTTGTCCCTTCATCTTTCTAATACTTCCTTTATTTTGCTATTTAGATCATTCGTGAGATCACTTTAAGCCACGCACATAATTTATGCACCTGGGGGTGCACATTCAACTGCATTGTAACCACTCCATTGCAAAACTTGTCAAAAGATACAGAGGAGCGAGTTAGGTTAATGAGCATTGACATAATTTCGGTTAGTGAGGAATCGAGCTATTCAGGAAACTAAAGAGGACTTACGAACTCCAGCTCGAGCAAACGGACGTTTGTGGTGGGATCTGGTGGAAGGAGATAGCCTTCAAGTGCTAGCA
Organism: Fasciola hepatica; assembly: GCA_948099385.1. Lineage (NCBI taxonomy): Eukaryota > Metazoa > Platyhelminthes > Trematoda > Plagiorchiida > Fasciolidae > Fasciola > Fasciola hepatica. Next base: position 36,045,998 of record CANUEZ040000043.1, on the reverse strand, counting down.
TCAAGATCAAGTTGATGTGTCCTGTCAACAAAAATCTTACGAAGGAATGTCAGGCGTAACTTCTGATTTTGGGCAATGAAAAAGTGGATCAGTATATCATAAGTGGTTCAACTACGCCCAGACGGATTTGTAAGGGACCAGATTATAACTTTAAAATTTTTGACTAGCCGTCCGATTAGTATGAGAGAAGAAGCATAGAGTCCGTGTGGAAGAAGGCACAAAAATACAAAATATATACTTATTACCTGAAACGGGGTAGAACATGACTTGGTTCCCGTCAGCTAACTCATCAAAACTTTAGGAAGATTGCTACCACAGTCCGTCTGGGTGTGATCATTAGTAATGCTTACACCGAGGTAGTTGACAGCGGATACACTTTTCATTGGCTTTTTTGGTGACTAAGCCCGGACTGGATACTGTTAAGTCAGAGTACAAATCGCTTTTATGGAGTAAAGATAAAATACCAGAACACCTCGAGAGAATCCTCCTTAGATCAAAACCGGAACGCTAGTTGATAAGGTCAGCATCATTTTATTGTTGATTATGGAGCCATCAACTTTGGGCATTCCAAAAATCACCTCATCTGCGAGTTTATTAAGAAGAATATTGTAGCGGGAATAAAAACGGTTTCAAAATGGAGCACGGGATGACTAGTTTTGTAAAAGAAAGCAGGGACGACGTTAGACCGCAAAATCTTGTTAATTGCTGTCGACTGGAAAAGTAATTAGGCACTGACGCGAGAGTCAGTAAGTACATGCGATAAGTTTGATTGGTCTACTCCATTGAATGCGTCTTTTTAATCAGACAAACTAACTATTTGACTTTTGCTATCAAAGGATAATGGAAGAGCGTGGGTGAGAGAGGCCGGGGCACTGGGGGTTGGTTTTGATCGGCCATCTGCGAGCTGCTTGAAGTTTAACAAATTAATTTGAGTAAACAGTCTTGTTAGTTTAACATTTTCAAATACTTGAAGAGTTACCTTGTGAAGAAGCTGTTAGAAGTAGCTTACGTGAACCTTATTGGGTAATCAACTGATAGAAGACACTTTCCAAAATTGCGTATAATCTTATGATTCAAACTTTAGGAATAAAGCTACGACTTCGCGTATCAAGATCTGCCAAGGGTAAAATGCTTACGAGAATTAGCCCCGCTCAGGTGCATGATTGTCTCCTACGTCTCTCTACCAATACTGATGGCAGTTAGTGATAGAATGTACATGGCTTTCAGTTCATGAAGTTAGGTTTTGATCGATTTTGTTAGAGCTCTCACGCTGCTGTAGTCTCAAGCCCTGAATGCATGCTCTCTCATAAAAGACAATCTCTCCTGTTAAAGAGGAGATTAAAGGTTGGGTCGAGAGTACAAATAGTCTATAGGGCGCCAGACTCTGAAGCAGAAGTTCAGATACTCAGTTATATGTTCACGAAACAAGGAATGGTCGGAGTGAGAAAATATACTTATTTCAGTATTATCAACCATACATCTGAGTCGTGCTAGATTTTCTGGTTGACCATGCCTCCAGTATACATAATTGCGGCTGTTAGTGAAACGTGCGTGCCCACTCGTGGAGCATATCGCTGAGGGAACCATAACAAACAAATGGTCAGAACAGCGGATTGAAGGAAAGCAGGAAAGATGGAACAAATTCGGATTATTGACAAGGCGTTAACTCACTTTAGCGTCACGTCTGGTATGGAAAGGGACAATGCTGGTCAGATCAACGCATATAAGTAATCTCACGTCGAAATTATCTGTCACCACAGACAACACTCCGGGAAGAGTTAACGTAATACAGTAGATTTGTGGGTACACGATCCGAGAATTTAGAAAAAATAAAACTAGAAAACACGATCAGGTAGATAAAGGTGACCCGCAAGTGATCACTTATTTGTTCAACTTTGCTTTTTAGGGCCAAAGCTCTTATGTGAGTCCCCAGGCAGCGCAAGGGGACACATGACGGTCACCTGAGTTTCCTCCGACAAAAGCATTCCGAAGCTCAGAGAAATACGTGGAGTTTACAGGAAAAATTAACCATCGTTAGAAAATGTTCACGTTTCGCCGTGAAAGTCTTTAGTTATCGAAATTTTGGAATACGCAATTGTCAGGGTGCGATTTACATATAAACACGGGAACATTTCTTAAAGTTACTGTTAATTAATCTCAGTGACAATGTTTTATGAATGGAATTCATCCTAATCGTGACTAATCACTTTGGTTAATGCATATAGGGATTTCAAGGGCTTTGTTTTTGTTGACAGTGAATTCGTCCTCATGGATGTCAGTTTCAGGCAGCACCGGCTGGTTGTCACGTGTTGGCGTACGTAAACTGAATTGAACTGTATTTAGTTGGTCTTTAATCTTCTATTGTTATCGTGCTCTTTTTTAACCGTTTCCTACTTTGGAACCATTATTTTACAATCGAACTGATGATTCAGTATGACTATTTGATGTACGTTTTGTTTGATTTGTAATTTCCGTATGTAATTCACATTTTATTGATAAGATATTTCGGTTATCCTCAACAGTTGTTTATGTGAGACGTTGTTCAAGTTCTGTGTCGATGAGAAGAACATATCCGAAATTACGTGTTCACTTCAGACTATGCTTTCGACGCGGAAGATGAATACGGTGACACCTTTGAGTATCAAATTCCTTCAAGACACTTGGATATCTCCCTTTTTCACAGAATGTTCAGTATCTCGGTTCACCGAAATCAGAGTGCCATTTTGTGTAAAGCATTACTGCTACCCTACCGTGTCCTACGAATTATCTGTTCTGTAATGGACTCATGAGCATCTTTGTAGTGATAGTTACCAATTAGTTCCCTTTTTCAGTTTCAGTTGTTCGTTGTCGCAGATTTGAGGTAAACACGGTCGGCATAATCATCGACGTGTAGATAGTCGGTCAAAGTAAGGTGACACTGACTTGTCAACTTTGCAGGTGATGGACGATATTTGTACTATTTCGTATCCCAAACAGAGTCCACTGGAGACTAATACTAACTTCAGCAGTCTTCGAAGTGCACTTGTCACCTCGTATTCTTCGTTTTAATTGAACGATTTAGGTCACAACCGATGACACACAACATGGTGCCAATTCGGAAGTCACGTTATACAGCACGCAGGCATTTCACATATAGCATCAGTTTATTTATTTTCAAGGGAAGGTAAATGGCGAAGATAGTAAAAAGTGTGCATAATGACAACGAATTTGTACTCAAGTCTTGCGGATAAAGGTTAGTTATTTTTTGAATCTCCATGTCACATTTTCAAATGTAGCCACCGTACAGAATCTGACAACTCGCGCTATTCAGATTCAGAATTAATTTCAAGATGCAAGAAAAGTGCGAGAAGCAAAACACCGTGCAGCTGCTTTTGAGTAGTTTATGAATTGCACTAGCTCCTTGCAGAATTCGTGTGACTTCACCAGACTGGATAAGGATATGGAGGTTGTAAAATCCCTCCAAAAAATGTTAATTTGCCCTAAAATTCATAGTTCGTGGAATATTCTTTATAATTCCGTCTTCTACAGGAGTAAGGACAAAAGATCAATTGAGTTGTCACATTTTACCGACAATCATTCCCGATTGTTTTTTTTTTCATAGGAAGAGCTGGAGCGATTGCACCTTTTGCCAATTCAAAGATTCGCTGTTAAACTTTTTCTAATTACAGATGTCATGACCAATGGTAATTTTCCCTTGGCAACTGTCCGATTTATCAACGAAAAACAATAACGTTCCTTCCAAAGGGGAACCCTTGAGTTAACATTTGAAGATTTTGCAGTATAAAAAAATAATTGTGAGGCAAATGAAGGTTTTCGATGTGTTATTAATCTATACATGTTTGATAAACTGCTTTGACCATTTTATACAACTGAAATTAGTTTTATTTCTGACATTCTTGTTTCACGGATAAACTCATCTCAGAATCTGCCTAATGCGTCGCAACATTGGAAAGATGAATGACCCTTGTTTATAACCAGTCAGTGTATGTACTTAAATGTATATGAAAATACTCGTTATAATATAATAAAAATTCATAAAACCAGGATATTTTCTACACTCCGGAAGATCATTTCGCTGAACTTTTTATGTGGAAATACGGAGATTGGTGAATTCCTGCTACCTGATCGAATATCGATTTCTTAGTGACGAGGTGTATGTGCATTCAATCATTCGACGTGGTATTTTGCAAAACAATTGTTTTATGTTCAAGTGGATCCGTTTCGATCGTATTTGGTGACCCTTACCTAGGCCTTCGTTTTATAAAGGGTACATTTAGGTGACAGTCAGCTGACGCTTAGATAAAATGCAGGTGACGGTCGAGCATCGTGGTTTGGGGAATACCTAAATATGCGTCGGCACTGGTCCCACGATCGTTCAGCTGTGAAAGCGATGACACCCGCGCGTTTGCGGTAGGGAGCGAGGCAGTCGACGAGAAAGTCAGCGAAACCATCCACAGCGATCACGTCGTCATCAGTATCTGTGTGGAGCCGCGTTTCTTGCAGAGGGATGACACCCAGGTGACTATATTCACGATTAAAGAAGTAGTCAGTCAGTTTTCCATTTTTTCAAGAGGTGATCATACATTAGGCTCATGATAATTGATAAGCACACATAATACAGGTAATACAACTTTCCACCCCGTTTGTTTTTATGGCGATGACCGTTCTTCCTTCGGAAAATTCTGATGGTTTTCTTTCTTATCGATTTCTGAAATTACTTTTCAGCAAAAGATTCAAGCATTTCAGAGATCTTATAAACTCACATGGAAATTTTACAATGTTATGCATGTACTTAATGGCACAGCCTTCTTATTACAACCAGCGAAAGTTAATTTAAAATCAACGCTGACAGAATGGTTATGCAGGAAGAATAGTCTTGAGGTGGAACGGAGAGTACTGCTACGTCTGAAGGTCTCACTGATGTCCTAAGAAATTTGTCGTGTTAGAGTTGAGCATCCAAGTGTCATTTCGATCACCCAATAGTGTGGGAATGACCTGAATCGTACACACTCAGCTATGCTATTCAACATCAGCACTACTACGTATACATCACAGCTTTATTTACAATAAGATTGTGACTTTCAAACCTATCATTTGGATGAGTGAATTTGTTTTCTGACGTTTTCTCAAACCGTCCTTACTAGAAAAGCTTGGTATTTTACTTATGCCTACACCTTAAAGATGCATTGCGTTATGCTCTATATAGTAATCAGAGGAGTATGGAGAATACATATGAAAATCATATAGCTGCATCAGGTAATATCTGCTGGAGTTTCTCTTTGTAAGGGGGGGAACATTTTATCTGTTTTTCGTCACAGGACATTCCCAGAGCTTCACTGACCGGCCGTATCTATACGGTTATCATCGTGGACTTTGGACAAAACGGACCTGGATTCGATTCACCCCACAGTCGGAAGCCTTACGTTGGCGGCGGCCTTTTTCCTAAATTCTTGTACATTGCTTTATCGTAAATAAATGAATAAGAGAGTGAAAAGGGTATTTTGTAAAGTACTTTTGTTTTCGGTTGACCCAATACACATTGCTATTTGTTTTCCCAAATTAAACTATTAGTTCTAAATGAATGCCGCGGTTTGTTCATTTTGCCTTCTTATTTCGTTACTTTAAGCAGCGCGTTGGTTTCCCTATTTCGGAATATTAATGTAATATGAATATGGAAAGCACCTTAAACTTGAAAGTTAATTCTTCAGGGTTATAAATATTTTTAGTCTGACACAAATTCGACTGGCAATTGGGAGCTCGTCCCTCTACATGAAGCATATTGATAAACATCCTTGTTTGCTGGTGTTGATGCAATCGAACGTTCGACTAGTTTGTTTGCTTTACCATAGTACTATGTCATGTATGTTTCATGATTGAGTGCTCGTCAAATAAATCGTATCATTTTGCCGCATGATCTCATATCCATCTATGTGATTCGTTGCGATGATCGTTCGCAATCGTGGTACATTTGTTTGCACATTCACGAAATAATGCATATAAAGCTCGTATTTTTTGTGTAGAAGACCAGTCGCCTGATTGCAAACTACCTATCGCTGGGATAAACGAAGCGGCCGGATGTCGCAATTCTGGTGCGGCTGATCCGCAACTATGCCAACGGCCAAATTCGTCTACGCACGTGAGTTTGAAAACGTTATTGAACAGCTGTTATCTTATTGCTTCACCTAAGAACGCTAGGATGTGCAAAAGCAGAGGTAACTTATTCCGTTTGTTTAGCATTTACCTCCAACGTGAATTTCACTTGATTCTGAAGAATAAGAAAACGTGTGACTGAAAATGCAATGATTGTTCGTTAGACAGTGCTCACATTGGGTTTCTTTTTACTTCGGGGCATTGAAATGGGACGCAAAGTCAAGGAAGATGCTTTTTCGACACTTGCTACAGATTGTATTTAATCGAGGTGGGAAGGGTGCTTTAGTTACCGAAGCTGCTCGTGAGATTGAGTGTGCTTGCGGAGAAAAATCAGTGCCAGAAAGGACAGCAGAACGGTGATTTTCGCGTTTCTTGAAAGGCTACTTGAAACTCACGGACAATTTACGTGTCAATCAACTAGAGAACTGGCTTGACAGTTGCATGTGATTAGAACACTGTTGTGAATCACCTTCAATCGATGGGGAAAATTCAAAAATGTCGGTTCGAAAGACCCTTCTTCTTCTCATAGCCGCGAGTCCGAACTGCTCCCACTTAATTTCCCAATCGGATCTCATAATCCGCAGAAAATTATCATCAATTACCGGGTCAGTGTATGAATATTCTCAAACCCAATCACCACCCCAGTCTGTATCGATCAAAAATGTCGTCTTGTTAATAAAAATAATCAATATTCCTTTCTCTTTCCATTGTTTCTTGACTTGCATACCGTGCTGTAATTGGCCAGTAGATAAAGTACTGAAAGCATGTTGTTCGTCATATTGTTGTCTTCCAGTGTACTTATCAGGACTATTTACTTATCTGTCCAGAAAACTGCAGAGTTGTGCGGTAAATGACACTAGTAATATAAGTACGACTCGGTTATACCTTGTTATCAGTTAAGATCAAGTTTTCATCTATGTAGTGAATACATTTATTAAAACGACCATGATTTACTCTTTAAGCCAATAAATCGGTTTAAATAATTGGACTCATTCGTAGTTCAGTTAGTCGAGCGCCTTTTTCCTCGAAAGACGTCTTTTCGTTTTGAAGCCAAAAGCAATTTACTGGTAAAACGTATGCTATTTTATCGTATTACGGTGAAGAAATTGGAAAATATAGGCCGTAATTTACACATCTCCGAGATAACAATTTGCGGGGGTGAGGACTAAGACTCATTTCGTGGGTCGTCTTATTTTAAGGAGCACGTCGCGCCGGTACTTTCGTTTTTCTACTGTAGGCAATAGCAAAAACAGTTAGACGGAAAAATGAAAATTGACTGGGTTCAGTGAAAGTAACCGTTAAATTGCGTGAAAGCAGCTCGTGCAATAATCCAAACGAAGTCATATTCTGATTTATGCATTACCTTGAATCTTCAGCCACATTCTACTCCTGGGGTTTTTCTTCTTTGAACAGAATTACCGTAAATATGTGTTGTTTGCATTGCTACGTGGAATACATTCAGCGCAATTTGAGCAATACAAACTGATAATGCTTCCCGTGAACCAGTTGGAATCACATTCAGTTTTGCTTTGCAGATTTGAATTTGCAGAGGATAATCCATTAGAATGATAAAAATCTCATGAACTTGAGAACCAGAAGGTGATTTTTAACTAATCTTTGTAAATACCAGTTTTCCAGAATAATAGCGTGGTCAATTTCCCCTCACGCTTTCTCCGTGTCTTTTAGGTTCCTATTGGTTACACCCCTTAGAAGTCATTTTGTGGGATTGTGAAAACATTAATTTGTAAAATGTCTCTTCAAGTATGTCATCATTAAACTGATTACGCAATATCTTTGTTAGTTTGTATTTGGAACAGTTATTAGGATAATACGAATCGAGTGTGCAGTGCAAAAACAGCTTATATATATATATATATATATATATATATATATATATATATATATATATATATATATATATATATACATATATATATATATATATATATCGGATAAAAAACAGTCTCCATGGCAAATGTTAATAAAGTTTGGTCCATTGGAATTTTCCCAATATTTTGAAACCATCGAGGTTACGAATTCATTTTGGGGAGTGATTAGTAATTATTGGAAATTCACGCGGGAAATGTTCCAACTCGGGTGCGCTCCAACTGATATTCACGGTCAGCGCACCTGTTATGTAAACAAAAAACAAGTACACTGGAAGTTAATGGCTGAATGAATTTCACACCAAGTGTAGCACATAGGTACTGTTGGCCAGGATCGCACCCATTACTGGTCTGGTATTGAACTTCCAAACACAACTGTTTGATGTAGTGTGGAGTTCCGTTGCAACATGCTATAGTTAGGATTTCGTTTCCTGAATTTGTTCTGCAGTCCGTTAGCTGATTGATCATTTGGATAGATATGACTAACAAACTCACACAGTCCATATTTATTGGAGCTTGGAACTCGAGTTGATTCTTCAAGTTTCGATTCGAGCGAATGTTTTGGACTAAGTTGAGCCCTCGGTTGCTCATATCATTGTTAAACTCGCGCTGTACTTTCTCTGGGCAATAAAGTTCATTTAGATTTGCTTTCGCTGCCTGCTTTCCATCATCCTCGATTTTCACCTGTATGAATTTAACAGACGAATTTACCTGAATTCAACCATGTTTCGATTAACACATTGCACTAGGACTACAATAATCAGTATTTTGTCTTTCCTAGGCATACAATGTGCAACTGGTTCACTCAAACTAGGCACTGTAGTTTTATGACCAGGGTTTAAGTGACTCGGGAATACATATTTCAGGATCTGTCCTGGCTGTCAGTGATGAGTAGTGGGAGTATTAGTGTTGCGTATCACTTGGACATACTCTGTCAAAACATTTTATCCCCGGTGATCATTACTGTCAGTTGAGACCTGTGGTACTCACTGAATTTACAACTGAGTTGTGGGGCTTGTATGAGCACTGCGTCTAGAAAAGTACCAATAATCAGTGTATATAATTTGACACCTCTCGTAACGTTTTGCTCGAAGATGCGACTTGCAAAATTTTTCATTCTGGTCAATTATTTCCGTGAGATTTCGAATAGCTATTTCACATGCGTGCCTCAGGTGGAACTTCAGAGAACGACTGACTCTAAAATGTTTCGTTATTAAAAACAGTTGCCATGTTTAGCATGCACCAAAATCCATTCCAGTTTCTCGTTAATATTTCGCACCTTTCAAGCTGGACTTCCACAGCACCAATTGAATGGTGTTTAGTTCCGTATTTTTGAATTATGGGTCTTTCTGCATACAAGCTTACGCAATTTCGTCAATTTATTTTCTGCTCGAACACTAGTCCGCTTTTCACTTCCAGAATTCGTTATTGTCCATTATTCATTGATTTAAAAGGAACTGGTTCGTTTGGGTAAACTACACACTCACGATCATTCAGCTATAAATTTCCAACTTCTCTGCATGTTAACGTATTTCCGTTGTGATAAAATGTGACTGTTTTAGGTCTTTGTTGTGGTCCCTCGCGATTTTATCAGGCGATTTTTCTGCGGGTCGGTCTGAGTAATCGATCGTCGTTGCAACCCCTGTCGAATTACTCGGCTATCATTAATCAGAAGACGACAATACAGCACGTCAGAAGACAGTGTATCTGCATGGATGCATAAAATGATGTTTGAAGTCAAAATAGAACAGTTCTGAAGATCGGATGTCCAACCAGATTTATTTCTGCTTGTCGGATCGATCAGTTTTGCAGCATGCCTGCAAGTGTGACCAACTGATTTTTGATCCAATTCTGTCGAACCGCTTACTCTGTTTGTTCAGCTGAAACGTAAAGTCTCATGCGGTGTGACGGCTCATCGCATATTGAATGATCGACTGGGCTTGACACGCTTAAAGGGATTAGTACCTTGGCTTCATCTGTGGTGTTTTTACCACGGCGCTAAAACGCAGTTCCGGGTCCCGGGTTGAACACGGCTGTAGAAATCATGATATTCAAACCACGTTTTGGCCCAGACCAGCCTGTGTCATTCAGGGCATCAGTCTTCGACACATTTAGATGCATGGAAATATCGCGCGCAAGCCTCGTTCCGTTCGCTGTTTTTTCATCAACAGATTGCATTCAGTCGAGTCAACTACACAGTGAACTAAAAGGTTTCATATTTAAAAGGTGTTCCAGGAAAATTTAATTGTTTAAAACATTACTGAAAATGCAGTCTGCTTTGATCACTTACCAAAATTTGCCATGAGAGACTGATATTTGTCAGGTTCGTTTTTTTACTCTGTAATCAGTCTTAAAGTCGTTATCTAATGAGATAATTTGATTTCTATCGGAGGTTATTGGGGTTCGATTTTTAGTTTGAAAAATGTTAGACGTGAACTGCGAGCGCCATTGCATTCCTGATCGAAATACAAAAAAATACGTTATTTTTTTCACTGCCAGTGATCAGGCAGTAGATTTTGAGTGAATTTAATACTTCTCCAGGCGCAGTTCAAAAGAAAACAATACATTTCATCACCAGTCGAGGTGACATCGTCATTACATGTGCACATGCACTGACGATGTCACCTCAACTAATGATGAAACATTTGCGATCCAAACGCCAAGCTCAGCGATCAGAACATCATGGCAACAAACAATGTGATCTCAAACTAACAAAAATATTTAAACCCATGAAAACAACACAGTAGAAATAAGGTACCAGTCCAAGTGAACTGCTTACCTTACGTTGTTGGGTATACGGTACTTCGTGGGACGATCCCAGACGGAATTTCTCCGCCTAATCATCAAGCAAATTTTTCTCTTACCAACACGTCATCTACGACGTCGACACGGTAAACATTTTTCCTTCAACGAAAGCGTTTACACCTCTGCATCTAGATCAGCTGACCTACTTTGCTCTGAATCCTAACCAAACTGGGTTAAAAACACAAAAAGTGACAACATTCAAACAACGATGTTTTACAAACACCGGATCATTACCGGTACTGTCGAAATTCAAATGGGAAAATATCTTCTTTGTAATGAGCTTTACTTCCGTGTTTCTTTTTCATATCGTACTAAACCAAAGGCAGGAATTAGGAGATTCTCCATAACTGCATATTGGTCAATTTGGCTCTGTTATATTCTGTGCGTGAGTGTGTTTAGCATGAATAATTTGAATGATATTTGACAGAAGAAATTGAATGAATGGTCGAATATAAATGATAATTTTTAAAACAGTGAACGTAGAACTCATTCTATGTGGTATTCACTACGGAGGCATAGATACCGTTCCTGCCAGGAGCAATCTCATTTGCAAAAGCATCGGTTATGTTTCTGCGTACCAGAAACAAACAAAAGCAATATAAACACATTTGGAGAAATGTGTATCTTTTGATGTTGATACTAGGCTTACCAGAAGGAAGCTGTTGAAAGTTTTGGGACACATGAAATCGAAAACAGGGTCAAATGAGAGTGGTTCGCTAACTGTCTTATTTGTTTTCGTGATAAAGGAAAAGTGTTCATTCATGACAGGAAATTTCCGCCACGCTTGTAAATAAGGGAGTGATAACATCATGATAACGCATTTTGTGGGTTTCCCTATGAAAAATTTTGTTCGGAACCATTCCATAAAAGAACCGGCTTTTTTGTCGTTGTTCATGTAAAAAATGACGTCACAAGATGCGGCGAGCAAAAAAGCCAGCACAATGGACTCGGATAATGATGTTTTGTTTAAAGGTGGGGGTGGGGTTGATATAAAAGAACTGTCAAAGAAAAAAGAATACATCCGTAAAGACCACTTCTGAGTGGATTCTTACATCCCATTACGAAGAAGGATGAAGCCAAGCTGCCTAATCTTTTGGTCGATCAAAACCCAGGGCTGTACGTTCAATTAGGGCGGTCACATTTTGCAGTTGCGAAGAAATTCGAATTTCATGATTTTTTTTTTTGGCTTCCGATTTACTTTCCGTGCTCTACAGCTAAACCTTTGGGCTGCGAAAAGAGGTAGCCAAGGTAATATATTCAAAAAGAAACTGCTCCCAATAATTTTAGTTCATTAAACTCATTACGTCGGTTGATATGAGGTAAAATAAATCATGAGCATCCAAGTTTCCGGAGTATTATCTACGACACTATGCACAACAAGGAATTCACCGAACTGGAAAAATACATTTTCCAATCTGTCATCTAATAAATTCTTCTGGAGGGACTACATTTTTGCCAGGTAATACGTCAGGTTACACCTCTAGTGTTATTGCTGTGGGAATATCCATTTATTTGTGTACTGTTAAAGTAGCGGATCCGTGGAAATCTTAACGGTTCACTTACATTATCTTTCTCCATAACAGCCCTGATTTTTAAATGCTGGCAAAATACGTTGATGTACTTGGTAAAAATGACAAAAACTGCGATCGGCTTTAACGTTGTATGTCGAGTTCATATTGATTCTAATAACTACACTTTCATTCGAATTTCGACAATACCTTCACAGTGCAGAATAAGCGTGGTGTAGTCTGTCAAGAAAGCAGCTTACCTAAGCAGCATATTGAACATGACTCGATTATCATAGTTGGTAAAGACGAAAGAAGATAAAGGTTTTGAAGTAAAAACACCTCATTTTCCTATCTCGGTCGTCAACGTTCAACATGTCATTGTGAACGCCCTGCAATATATGAGTTCAACAGTAAAATGGTGTTCGTGATGAATGAACACAGATAACTATCTAGGCACGAAGTTCAGAATGAACTGTCAAAAAGCCCTTCCGTTCAACAGCTTACTGAGTTAGCTTGATTCAGTCATCAGGAGTGTAATTAGACAGATGTTGGCTTTTAGCGAAGACATGCTGGTCAAGTCAGGAACCACCATTTTGCCTGCACAAACAATTATTACAAACTATCAATACTCACTGGTATCGTTCGCACAATCCCACACGAATGACTGGCTTATCTATCGAGACGTTATTTTCATTATTGACCCCAAGCTTCGTACCATATATAACAACTGAAATGTACGTTTTCGGAGACCAAAGAGAGGATGTGAAAAGTCTTAATCACACAGTCTTTATCTTCTTCCTGTTTTTATCAGTTAAATGAAGATGCACCCACGTTTCATTTTATTGATTCAGGGAATTTGTTTTTACGTCCCACAATAAAATAATGTGTCGTGTATGCAACTCTTTGTATCACATGTTTACCAACGAGTGAAGTGGAACGGGCACATATCCCATAGTCACGAATTCAGGGATAAACGGCAACCAAACCCTGAACATTGAAGTGGAGAGCCACGGAACGTCTCGATAGATCAGGTGTGGTAACGATCCGCAAAACAGTGTAATATTGTCTGCCCCTAAAGTAACCGGTGATTCTGGGCATTCAGACCTCGGATTTTCAGCATTTACACCGTATCTGTAGATGTAAAAATACGGAATCGGGAAATGCTTACCAATTATGGTAATTTTCATTCAATCAATCAGTTTCGTAATTCTTTGGTGACTTTCACTGGATAAACAAGCAGACGAGCATGATACGGCAAAGCAGAATTGCGATATGCCGAAGTGCGAGCAAATGGTAATTTGAACTATAAATGCATACACGTTGTAGACACAGCTTTTGAAAGTCTATTGTGTAGATTATTGTACATGTCTGAAAGTATTTTGAAGTAAACTGGCCACAAGCATTGGGTTGTTTATCGGTGATAGTATCAACAAGTGCACCTCTGGATATTCCACTACACTTAGAGGTGTGTTTTATAGATCCTATTATCAAAATAAGATCTTTCTCCATTAGGCCGGGGAAGATAACCGGAGAGCAGTACGGCCAATGTAGGAGAAGACATGGAGTCACAAAACTAAAAATTAACTTATTCGGGACGCAAAGTAATCTTAGATGGAGAGAGAAAAATGACAAATTTCTAACTTAATAAAAAGTCTGCTGAACATTCATGGACCAAGAAAGATTATGGGATAGTGTAACGCGAAGATATTTAACCGTTGATGATATTGACATGGATTCATTGTTCCCAGGTAGGAGAGGACAGCTATTGGTGAGGGCTCTGTATGGTTCATCAGAAAATAAGGAAAGTGATACATCTGGACATTAGGAGGCATTCAGTACAAGGGAGCGGGATAAGGACCAGTTAACAATTTCGTTTAGTTGGATCTGAATTTGTGAAGTTCGTTCGGGTGTCGGCAATTCACACCCCGAAAGTACATCGTCGGCGTATTTTAAGTCAACGAATATCGACGGGATTGAAAGTTGTTTAATGTACAAAGAAAGAAAAAAAAAAGGGGGGGGGATTGCACCTTGTAACACACCAGAGTCAACTGAAAGAGAAGACTTTTAACCGCTGAAATAAGTGAAATGTATTTGATCAGTAAAGTAGTCTGCAACCAGTCTGCAAACGTTTGGGCCAGCACCGCTTACTGAGGAATGCTGATCGATCAAGGCAACCAAATGTGTTTTTGTAGTCTAAAAACACCATCCTTACAGCCATACATTTCCTGCCTAAAGCCGATGCTATTGCGTGGACTATGTAAGTTACGGCGTCAAGTGTGGAGCGCGAGGACCGATAAGTAAACTGGTGTGTATCTCCTCCAGCAGACCCCAGGTCAACCCAGAGTAATAAAAGCCTCTCAAACAGTATGAGCATCACAGGTGTGCAGGCGATGGGGTGGAATTCCCTGGCTTATTTCTTGGGAATATGCGTTATCTTGACTAGTCTCCAAACGTCAAAATATTTCCGCTTGCTATACAGTTATTGAAGATATTGGCTAGTGGAACCGAAAGGGTGTCAGCAGCTGTATTCAAACCCTTCCTGCATCTGTATGTTTCTGTATATATTTCAATATTATGCTTACTACTGCTCCCTCCTTCCCCATGTTTTTTCTCACTCAATCATGTTGAGAGACCTAACAACACATTTTCCGCACGAAATGTATAGTAACTTGTAGTTTAAACTGAAAGCAAACCAAATTCCCGGTCTGCAGTGATAGATTCGTCGATCTGACCACAACAGAAGACTGGTTTTGTCTCATATAGTCAACCATGGTGCATGAAATCAGAGAATAAACACAGACATGATAAAAAAAAGTAACGATTTATGGATTGCACACTGATACGAAAGAGAATATTGAAAGAGGTCAAAACGGATATACCAAAAACAAAGTGGCAAACAGTAATATTTGAATTACCAGGTTATGTCTGGTGAAAGGAGATCCTTTGCAACGACTGATGTAAGATTTCTTGCAGAAACTTTTGTTGTGCAGTCGAACCGAGTATTTTGCATTCAATGACTCCAGCTTCACAAAATATAAAAACAACCGATAACTGGGTAGATACTGAATGAACAAAAACCTTGAGGCAACGAACTTAGTCACATTGAAATGTTTTAGTCAACCTCCAACGCGAACATCCCAGGGACAATACTTCCTGTGTGTTGCGCGAGGCAATCACTTGAGAAGAAGTGGCTGCAGCCATGCGTCCACTAAAGTTAACCGATCCCCGGGACCTGGTGATGTGCGTCCCCTAGTGGTACACGACCTGGTTGATGTGTTAACTCAGCCAGCCACACCACTGTTCAACTCGCCGTTATCAGCGGGAAAGCTCCCCAGGAATGGAAGAAAACTATTCTTGTTCCATTATACAAAGGTGGGACGAAGGCCGAGGCCGTTAATTACCGACCTGTCAGTCTAACATCGACGGTGGTAAGGGTCATGGAACATCTACTGGACCCACGACTCCGGGGACATATCGGTGTAAACGACCCACTATAACGACATCAACATGGTTTCTAGATGAGTAGGTAATGCCTAACAAACTTGCTACTTGCAATAGAACACTGGACGAATGCCAAGGCCAAGGGCGACCCTATGGATGTAATCTTCGTGGATTTTAGCGAAACATTTGATGAAGTTCCTCAAGACCGTCTATTGGGTAAGCTCAAGACTCTCGGTGTCGTAGATCCTTTTATTCTGCGGATCAAGAACTTTCTTAAAGGGAGGATCCTTGCGATACGAGTAGCACAGTCACAGTCGACATGACAAGTGGCTACCAGTGATGTGACACAATGATCGGTTCTAGGCTTGCTCCTGTTCCTGGCTTATATCAATGACCTTTTAGCAATTTTTCACTCGTTGTGTCTCACCTATACGGACGACCTCGAGATCTGGCGTACGATCACATCAATTGCAGACGAACTTGTTCCTCAGGAGGGTATCAAGGTCCTTGAAAGATGGTCTGATCTGTGATCCCTGCCAGTCAACACCGACAAGTGTGCACACATGCGAGTGGGGACACCGTCCGGTAATGGGATGTACTGTGTACACAAAGCACCCCTTCGCCGTTCTGTCTGCGAAAAAGATCTGGAAGTGATTGCGGCCTCGCCACTAGAAACAAAGAACAACACCGACAAAGTTTCAGCTTCCGCGTGGAGTATCCCTGGGCCAATTAGTCGATCATTCGGTTATCTTTCACTCGACATTTTTAACGCACCGTACGAATCCCATGTGCGACCTAGGCTGGAATACGGGATACCACCTGTTTTCTTATTTACGTCGGCAGGAGTGGCAAAGTTAAAACGAGTACAGGGAGCAGAAGCTCACCTTGTTGGGGGACTACGTAGGATCAACCACGAAGGCCGGCTGAACGTTACCGTGTTGTTTCCAGTGGCGTCGGAGAGTCCGGGAGGACTTGATCTTCACCAGAAGTATCATTTGAGGCGACTTTGGACCAGAACTACGGGCAGGGCTCCCTCTTCGTAAACATGGCTGCACGCGTGGACACCTGCCAACTCTAAAAAAGCAGCAGTCCGTGGGCCTATCACTGGTGTACCGTCTATCTCGGAGGGTGACCAATCTATAAAACGCGCTGCCAGCTGAAGTGGTAGACGAAGGTGACGACCTATGGTTCAAGTGACTACTGGACGTGTTTCTGAAGAGGTGATGGCTTGTGACTCACTCTGAGCTGTGGTGATGAGACCCACACAGAAGAGATACCCTCCGCTTCTAACATGAAGAATGAATGAAGAATCTTCGTTTCGAATTCACTTAGTGACTCATGACGTATTTCTCATCTGATACATTCGCATCAACCAGTTTTGTGAAAGTTTGAGTCCCAATTAAATTTCTTCATAATGATTTTCTTTCCTATGGATTTTGTGTTCTATCGCGACCATGAATCTGAATCCTGGAGCTTGGACGAACGAAATTAGTAAAATGATGAATGTGATGCTTTGTAGAGGAAACACTTCTCCACAGGGAGTTCACAGTAGTGATGAATAAATGCCGTTCCTAGCATGGGCGGTTTTTCTGTCGAAATAAAGGCCATTTTCCTCTCCAGCAGAAAGAGGAAAAAACAATGCAAACCTAATTCGAGGATAAACTGCCTCGTGGCTTAAAAGGAAACTTGCGGTTGATGGTAGCCTCCAACGCCACACAGGGCTCTGGTTCAAGCAGGCCGCACAAAAGATGGATATCTTCGATATCAGTCGCTCTGTTGGATGTTCCCTAATCTGCCTCTGCGGATTCCACATTCAATGAAGTACGTAAATCCCCGAGACGTCGACTGACTAGTAGCCTAAGAACTAACCACAAGCAGTGGTGGACTGCGATATGTAGGGAAGTGGAAAATGCTGCGTTCACTGGCAATACTCGCAACGCCTACCGTTGGATTAGAGGTACCGGTCCACGGAATCCCGGTGTAAGTGAACTATTCAAGAAATCCGGTGGCTCACTGATTTACTCTCGGGGACATTGTCCAGAACACCGAGCGGAGCACTTTAGAGGCCAGTTAAGTTGGCCCACTTCAACGGTGCATCTTCCGAATATACCTGCCAGAGAAACGATGCATGTGGATAGTACCCCTCCATCAGAAATGGAGGTTATACGGGAGGTATGTTAGTTGAAAACGTACAAAACCGATGAAACCGGATGGATTGTCCCTATCTTTTTTCAAGGATGGAGGCAAAGATTTGGTTTCGGAGTTATCAAAACTCCTTCGGGTAGTCTGAATTAGAGAACAGATTCCTAGGAAATGGTGCGAATCGGTAGTTGTGCAAATTTATAAAGTCACAGGTGGTCTCGTGAATCAGCTTGGCAAGTATCGCGTCCAAACTGCTCATCGGGCTTATTCTTCCCCGATCATTCAGCCATCGTGAAAGGTGAACGCGTAAGAATCAAGCCAGTTTCAAACCCGGTCGATATTGTATCGACCACATTCTAACTCTTCGGCAAATCTTAGATCACAGACACATCTTCCGGAGGCCCACAATCTATGTCTTTCTTGATCTGAAAACGGCGATCGACTCAGTCGACCGTACAGTCGAAGAGTGTGCCAAAAAAATGTATTGTTCTTTTCCAATGCATGAACGCAAAAAGCCGAAGCCGATTTCCTTCTCATGGTGATCTTTCACTCGAGTTCACCACGGAAAGTGGTATTCGTCAAAGTTGTCCCCTTTTCGCCCTTCATCTTCAGTTTTGTAATTGAATTCATTCTTGAGGTGCGTCTATCGTCGTGTGAGAATGGCGGCATCGACCTTTGCTCAGACAGTCAACAGTCTGATTTGGGGTATGCGGGAGATATTAATCCTCTGAGTGAAGATCCAGGTAAGTTGCAAGCTTTCCTGGATAGCCTAAACAACTGTGTGGCTTTTTTGGGGGGGATAAGTTTCGAACTTCCAAAGTGTGAAATGTCGCTGAAAGACTGGGTTGGCTCAACATCGAATCTCTTCCTGGCAGAATAAGCACTAGCTGAAGTAGAAAGAGTTTGTTACCTCCAACCGGGTTCTTGAGGGTAGAAGACAGACGAAGACTGTTGATGTTCGAGCACCGATTTCTCCGTAGCATTGCCCAAATATGGTAGACACACCATATTAGCAATGCTGAGATTAGACATTAGGTGTTAGGAACCAGAGGTCAGTCTCGGGATCAACTACTCAATCTAAACACATCAATGTGGCTGCGACATGTGCCACGCATGCCCACCGATAGACTTCCTCGGTGTACGCTGTTATGCAAGATAGGTAGTGGTTGAAATGTACGTCGAGGTGGTTAGTCCATGACATGGAACAAAGGTATGGAAACCTTGACCAGTGGACTTAGTTAAGTAAAACGTGTACGACTTCCGAGTTGGGGTTCACGAGATCTGTCTACCAGACAGTTGGAGACATTAAGTGACGTGTCTGGGTGTCGCAACCAGTGGCGTAGTTGCATTTGGGTCCACTCTTTGTTCTCATGATTTCCGCCTATTTCTTTGTTTTCGGTTCTTTTTCACTTGATGCTTCTATTCTCTTTTCGCTTTACCGTGCGATGCCTCGAGGTAGCAACCGAAATCAGCGCACAGAAGTCCGTGGTTAATGGTTGAGCGACATGAACTGAACTGGTAGCCTCATCAAGGAAACATTTCAGTTTGTTTTGAATGCATAACTTTCATATCAGTGTCATATGAGCGAAGACGAAGATGGGTGCACTCGAAACTAGAAAATATGAATTGATAGACATCTCTCCATATCCCTCCTTGAATGAAAACACTTATTCATCATTAATCATGTCAGTATACTATCACAACAAAACACGGAGGGGGGTAAAAAGTCACGTTCAGATTGGATAACGATGTGTTTTGATAAAACGAACATCTGGAGAGCAAAGGATATATCTAGGAAAGTCTTCCAGTATCTTTATATGCTCTTCCAAAGGAAGAAGATGTAAAGTAAGTTACGTCAGCTTTTAGTTCATCTTTAGCCGATATTGTGTCCCGAACAAAGGTACTCACATACTGCAATCGCAATGGAACTCGTATCACATCGCAAATTGTTTTGGTTATCGTTTTACAGCATAGGCTCTATGATGAGTCTGAGAGTTCACAAGGACGTGGTTCATGATGAAATACCACAAAAAATCATTTCAATGATCTTGAGATAAAACGTTTATGGCACCGTTTGATATAGGCTACATGAAATCAGGGCCAACGTTATCGGAGTGACTTGAACAACGCCAAATTAATCGAGCTCTGATATTTTTCAGTTCGACAGACCATAAATCCTTCTCATCATCAACACCGTACAGCGTTAAATACTGGGACAAGCGCCACTGACCACTGCCTTCCTCACCATGTTCCACGTTGAATTAGAAAGTGTGAATATACAAGATGGACAGGGAGTGGACCCACGGGGGTGGGAAAAGAAAAGAATGCCCCAGTAGCCAACACATCCTTCTAGGAGGACTATTTTGCTGTACCGCGTCGCGCCATATCGTTTGCCACAAATGGCTGGATACTTTATAGCCGTGAATATATCTGATGATTTACATTATGCTTAAGGATTAGCAACACCGTGGGCTCTGTAGACGTTCAGATTTACCTATTCCCCATAACAGCACGCATCGGAATGCGGTGAGGAATTTATGAACAACATTGGAGAAATAACTTAGTGCACTATATACTCACTGGAATTTACAGACCCGGGGTCATAGCTATATGAACATGGTTTTACTTATCGAGATCTATTCCTGAAAGGTAAGTTTTAAGGTACACCGTCTAGCGAGGCTAATCAGAAAGAGAGAAATGTTTATTTGTCATATTGATATTGCGTTTACTACACACAATCAAAACGGTCAACGGTCATTCAGTCATTATATATATATAATATATATATATATATATATATATATATATATATATATATATATAACTGAATTGAAATAAAGCGTAGTTCCTATTCAACAGCCACAACTACAAAAAAGGAGAGGAGTAGAACGCAACAAAAGAAACAGTTGGCATAACGATAACATATGCCATGATATATATGCTTGACTGTCAGATGCAAATGGAATACACCATTCACTTCTAATTAAGCTTGATGTAATCCCGGTGTTCAATACGCCTGTTAAGTAGTGCGATCGGTAATAAGCAAAGTTTCAAGCACGTAATGAACCTTGGAAATATTCGTTTCATTGGCGCGGGTATTATTTTGTAGATAAGACGAACTTTGTTCAGAGAGGACGGTTGTGCAAGCTGAACCGGCAAAAGATGAAATAATACGAATCACATGTTGGGTTCAAACTCAGTCGACATGATAAAGCCTCAAAAACGTTGGCGAAATGATATACAGAATGCATCTAGCATTTGTTGCTCAAATAGATACACTATGGAGGTCGTATCTTCGTTCGCCGTGCAGTCTACACCCTCTAAAAAGTCCTCATTATTTAAAACCGAAAGCACTTCCCACGGCATTGGGGTGATGACTGATTAAACTCATCGGAATAAAGAAATGCTTTTGCAAGTAAACTTCTATATTTTCGGATCCAATACTTCCTTGGGCAACAAAACAGGAATGCGGAGACGAAAATGAATGTTTCAGTTCTATCCTTGTTAACGAACCAGTGTGAATCAAACACAGCGGAATCTTCAGACCGTTTTCATCCCTTCTCCTATCCGTGTAGACCAGGTTGTTTATGATTGCAATGCAGTCAGCTTTTTCAATCCAGCCTGAGCGGTTGTTACAAGTATCTGAAATGAATCGATAAATTTAACAAGCCATGGTTATATGTACTGCATCTCGGCTGTCTGTATCGCCTAAAGCACGCCTACAAAGTCTCAGCGCACCAAGCAAACATCAACTAATCAGGTCATCTGAGGCCAACAAATTCACGCGCGCAGAGAATCCTCGGTATCACAAACCGGCTTTGTTTGTTTGTCAAAGTACGCATGTGAATCATTGCTTCAGATCACCACCTCCCCATCCCAAAAAGAAAATACTTTCAAAAACAAGAACAAACGATTTTATTAATCAAACAGAAAACTTTCAAGTATCTTTTTCTGTTTGGCTATGAATGATGCGGGATAAACTGAGAGGCCGTGACGCGCGTAAAAGATTTTGGGTTGAATTTCACTGAATCACACTTAATGTGTTGAACAATCAGTGTTCAAAGTAACGTAAATCAAGAAAACCTTATCTGGAAACTTTTTAAATTATTAAAACTTCTTGAAAATTTCTGAAGACTTAGACTGAGTGATTGTAATACTACACGGAACGACTTCACAATTCGTAGGTTCGCAAAAGTATTCATTAATTCATCATACATAAATATGGGTTACATATCAGAGTAACGCATGACCACCAGGTTCAACTGCGCAGTGATAGGTTTACCGAGCCACGTTGATAAGACCTAGCTAATCAAAGGCTAGAGATGGCAGATGTCCGAGTTAAGAATAAAGACCAGTGGTTCTCTTGCAGTCATAACCTCTATATTCTCTTACATTTCTTTCTAGCTGCTTCTGAACTTCTGTTTAATAACTTGTAGATTGGATTTGTCAAGATAGCAACAGTAACAATCACCGATTCTCGTGCACAGACAGTTGATGCTTATGTCAAAGACCAACCACATCGAAGACTGCAAAACGCGTCCCAATTACAGTAAGACATTTCGCACTTTTTCAGGTACTGTTTGTTGATATCAATCAAGTTTTACTGCCATGCAACCTATTATTCAGAATCTATATTGCCGTATTTAAACACTATCAATTTCCTGAAAGCATATACGTCAGTTTATTCATTCGATCACAGACAGCCAACATCAGGAGCAATCTGACACTAAAAGACAAAGCACCATCGGGTGTTTGGAAAAAGGATTTTCTGATGCAACCCTTTTTTACCCTGTATTAAATACCAGTTCATACCAATGGGCCTACTAGGTGAGAAACCTTACTTTTATTTCAATATTTCTAAACAATCTGTACCGGAATGTTGTTAAAACTAGTTGTTTACTCGTACAGAGCGCAAATAAGAGTCAAACCTTGAGAAATCAAAAACTAATAAGGATAGAAACCACCTAAAAACAACCTCAACGATCGTAGGTGGGTTTCCTCAGCGATGCATTAAGTTTGGATTAACACAGTCATTAAACACCGAGTGAGAAGCTGTCTGTATCAGTTACTTTAGCGCCTGATAAAAAGAATCCAAGAGCTGCATCCTGCCAGCTCCGAAGTACCGGCTTGAAACTGACATTTACAACGCCGTCCGGGATTAAGCTGCTTAGTATAAGAAAATCGATAAGGAATAGATGTTCGTTAAATCAGCCTAGTGAACCCCGGTTTTTACACATCTCTTATATCTGATTTATCCGTGTCACTCTATAAGTAAGCCTGAGGAGACGAGTCGCCCTTCACGAAATCTGTGTTCAAAAACGAAAAAATAACAGAAACAAACAAAAGCAGTGAGTGCAATGTAAACTTTAAAATCAATTGTATTGAGCTTCAAAATCAATCGTTTACCCACTGATGAATAGGATATGTATGCATATCAAATATATTATTTTACCTTCATTTATTTACTACGCAACAAAGTACAGTGATTCACAAAGTGTGCCGCAGACAATGATAGCTTGTCGAATGAAAAGTGAACGGCGTTGGCTGGAATCGATTCACGGTCGTTGATGTCCAAAGTTCCTGTCGAAAACTGTTTGATCATCGCCGGTTCCTCTAACAATCTTGTACACTGTGCTGGCTTAAAAACAACCGTCAAGAACTACTAGGCAGCAGAAAATCCGCTTGCACCGTCTGAGGACCTCAATATCTGCATGATAGTACACGTACACATCTTATTTATCTATAACAAACATCAATGAAATGCACAACACTATCTGATAATGTTTGTGAGAGACATCAATCTTAATCTGATACATATTTAGTAGAGTTGCACATTGGACGCATAGATATTCGGTTATCTTCATTATTATCAAGTTTTTGGTGCAACTTCAAGAGCTAAGATTGTACATATGCCCAAGTCACCGCTGAAATTGAGAACCGAAGATTTCCGGAGAGCATAACCACAAGTGTAATACACGCATTATTTGGGATCCTCACAAAAAGAAACAGAAGTGAAGCACTGTGATGAGTGATGCCGAATACTTTCCGTCCACGATCATCAAATTTGTGAAGTCAAGTATCTGTTTTATGCACCCCGCTGGGTGAATAATCAGTAACACGCAGCCATGCTCAGCAATGGTAACACAGCCTTCACACAAGATGACTCAGAAATTACGAAAGGGTACTATGAAACTAAACACAGCTCAAGTTCGATATCAGGTCATTGTGGATTGCACAAGAAACAACCAAGATACGGGACAATAGAAGACCGATAGGTAGTTGTACGTGCGTGAATCGCTCCGTATTTGTTGTCAGTGTATGAATAAATAGTACACATATTAAAGTCCTTGTGAAATGAGTGATGTGTCATTCTATGATGATGAAGAATGGTAGACGAACAAAAAGCGTCGTGATCATTGGAAAACATGCAACACCGATTCTGTTCGACCACAACGGAGTACTGCCTGGTTTTCCACGTCCAAAAATATTTCTAGAAGTTCAGCATTACATACAGAAGATCTACCCACTGTGCGAATGACCGAAATGTTTCAAGAACAACTATACAAACAAAGTTCCATCATTTTGGAGCCGATTTAAATTGGTGTCAGTGAGCCTATTTCTCGTCCATTTCCTAAGAAGAAAGACCAGTTAGATTTGTTGAATTAAAGAGTATTTTACAGCAATGGTATGGACCCATAAGATTTCAAAACAATAAGCCGCTGGAATTATTCACACGTTAATCCCCCACAACCCAGAAACCGGGGAGTTGAAGTGTTCTTATCTAACCATTTTTATCGTTCTTTTTCGCTCTTGAAGTACCTAATGCACAACAGGGGCTAGGCAACAACGTGCTTAAAATCGCAATTACCATGGTACGGAAGTATCCAGCATTCAATGGTGAAGCAGTACTGATTTCAGCAGTCGGAGATAACGGTGAGTGACTGTTTGAACAAATGCTAAATTCAACTCTGTTTGCCTGTCTCTTTTCTAGGTTTTAATGAATAAATGCGTGAAAGATCAGTCAAGTTCGCAGACCGTAAATCAAGTTAGGCAGACATGTTTCGAGCTGTGTACACGAGCTAACTTTGGATAATTTACCAACATACTGATAAGGTGATAAACACTTGCGCTTAGTCAAAACTTCAACACGACTTGTCGGAAGAATTATCTGGTTTGGTGTGAATTTGGTATCGTGTCGTAAAAGGAATATGAAGAAATACTGTCTACTAACCTTTGTGTTGATGAAAAATCTAAGATTCAGGCTGCTCGTATCAACATTACACTTTAAGACTTTAACTCAATGCCTTCTGGATCTCGTTCAACCTTGTGCTGTTCATCCCATTGGGAGCTGACCGATGAGGCTTTGTCCAGTGATTAAAACCAGAACAGCTGCTGTGTTGCACGTTTCGAATGAAGACGGGGCGAGGGGGTGAGCCCGTTTAAGAAACAGAAACCGGATGAAACCTCATCAGGGCTGATGCTATCATCAACCAATATCCCAAATCCACCTTCATGGGTCGGGCCAATTCCACAATCTAAACATAAATCTTGGTATGCTGCCGGGTCGGTGTTGCCACATGACTGTACTGACATTCTGCGAACAGTCAAACCCATGGAATGTTGATAAGGCAATAGTCAGTAAAGGCGGTTACCAGACACCTCCCGAGAAATGCGAACAAACGCCGTACAAGTTTGTATCACATATTCTCTCCTTTCGTCGTTCGTTTCCATAGTTCACGTCCAAATTACGGCGTCCGCCATTGTAATGAAGCACTGTGCCATTGTCAGGCAATCGTAAAAATGTATACACAAGTTGTATTATTTGCACGAGACTGAATTTAATAAAATGGAAAATCCGCCGGCTCGCGGCGTTCGACTTTTGGATGTGAAAACCTTAAGTGGTTTTCCCCATTACATAAAAAAACATCACATGCTAACTGCCTGTTACTATTATGAGCCCAAACCATGACCATCTAAAGAGCAATCAAATGGTGTGTTCAAACGATTATCAACCATGACACTTAAAATGATGTGCGAGGCTATTACTCTGTCATGCATATTTGAACAGACCCTTATACGCGCAAATCTCGTCGAATTCGTAGATAATACTCTGGAAAATATTGACTCGATGAAAGTGCAAACACGTTTGGATGCAGCCAGGGAATTATATGATCATGGAAAGGCCAACGCAATGGATCGACGTCATTAAGAACAAGATAAATAAACCTAAAAGAAAGCATGCAAATGTTGCTGGTCGTCGACCAGCTTAAGTGTAGTTTTGGCCACAAAATCCAAATCGACGATTCAGGGTCATTTTGTATATTTAAATTACGCAACCGTCTGGACACAGTTTCACAGGCCTCTCAATAATTTTTTTGAAATTACCATATTCACATAGAAATGAACTCATTCCAGCCATAACAAAGCGGTGTTTTGCATGAACCCACATACAACTGCAAAGGAAAGTGTCCCACCAGATGCATTGCAATACAGAAGCAGTTAGTATAGCTCAAAAGCGCTTTTTTCAGAATGAAAGTCACAAAATATGAGTGTTATTTGGCGGGAAGTGCAATTGCGAAGAGTAATATTAACGGTTTCGTTTATACGATTATCTGATTTATTTGTAATAAAGGACTGCGACATCTGCTCGAAAAATGTTAGTCACATGAAGCCAGTCAAAGTATTTCTCCAGCAATTCCACCAGCTTCTTAAGATTTCCAGACTCAGCCCCTTAAATGTCACGAAACACATGTTCCCCTTTCACATATCCTAGTTTCCAACATGGGCCTCTTGTCATGCTCGCATCGTATGCGCAAAAGCCGGCGTCTTTGAAGTACCGCTTTAATTAGAATGATAAGCGCGCAGTTTCTCACTACACCTCAAAATGTTTCACAACAAAACTTCGAGTGTAAACTACTTCTATATATATATATATATATATATATATATATATATATATATATATATATATATATATATATATATATATATATATATATATATATATATATATATATATATATATATATATATATATATATATATATATATATATATATATATATATATATAATCGCCCTGCTGACTGGATCTCAGCGGTTTGTTGAACATGATTATGAATAGTTGGGGCGTTTTGCAGCGCAACGGGATCAGCATCCACCCGCTTAACAAAACTTATGTGTGCCGACTCGCCACATCATGGACACTTATCGTCAGCGAATCGAAAGCCCTACTTCGAGGGCTAGGTCTGCCACTGGGCGATGAACAACAGTTAACCGTGACCTCAAAACGCTGCAAAGCGTACGGTTCCAAGCAGCGCTACTCTAAGGAAGCCCAGAGTAGGGATTACATTTGTGTTTCGTTTCTATATTTCATGCATGCAAACATGCGGGCTTAAAGCCAAAAAGTCAAAGCATATCTTGGCATCCTTTACCGAACGCTGACGGAACCATTGCAGCAGACTACCCGCTCTGACTTACATTTCTCTTTTTTTGTGACTAGGTTCCCAGCTTTTTGTTAACCACCGTGAAGTTTTCCGTTTTGCGAAGCCAACTCTGAACAGAGCGTGCTGAGGCGCAAAACTCATTCTGTACGAAGCCTATGATTCAACTAATGTTTTTTGAATTAATTTGTTTTGACAATAGATTCTCTAATGGCATGTTAAACAGTGTTAATACCATCTCGCTGAAGATAATCCTGTAGCTGTAAGTCTAATGAGTTCGGTAGACAAAAGGAAATAAATCTGAAAAACGTCTTTGAATAAAAGCTATTTGGCTTAATGTGAAGCAGAGTTGATATTCTGAACATAAGTAATTATCTTCCAACCAAAGCGGCAGACACTCATTTCCTACATGGTTATTTAGTCAAAAGGATGTCCCCACAACTAACTTCAGAGGCGGTGGACAGTATAATTTATTCTACTATTGGTTTCACATGTTTTAACTGCAATGATTCGATGAGGTTTATCCGACGTGCATTACAAAAATTGAAAAATTCCAGGGTAAAACATCCAACGAAACGACAGACGTGGATTTGGTAAACAAAATTTGTATCTCATTGGTTTGGAACGATTTACGATGTATCATTGAACAGTTTGATACATCACCTTGCCCAGTGTGATACTAACGAAAGAGACGTAGTGTTAAACACGTGTTAGCTCCGTCTGACAACGATAACTTCAGAGAAGACGAGGCGCAGTGTGTACTAAATCTTAAATAATTGTGATATAATAGTTAAAGGTCTGCATAAACGTTTCCAATAGTTCATGCAATATCAGAGCATATTTTTCTTCATTTATGTATGGATCAAATGCTTTTGGGTTTTGATATTTTTTTATAACCAAAATAAAAAGTTCAGGACAAAACAGGAATGTTGAGACTAGTAATCTACTTCTAGTGTTCGTTTCTGGCATTGAAATGGGGATTTACATGCCGAACTAGCCACCCTTTTTTCACATTCCCGGTTATACCCAAGTCAATTTGAAGATAAACAGATGTCATGTTCGAAGACTCTAGTTTATTACTGAACACAGTATTTACTGTGCTGGTATCAATGTGGTGGACCGTACCGTGTACTACTGGATCCGAACCGAAGTAGTAAGTGACCGGCAACAACTAAATGCAGAGGAGTGGCATATGCAGCGATGTAGCCCTATTGATAGAAAACAGTGCGCTAACACAAGGAATACAGAAGTACCTCCACCTTGAGAGTAATTGTCTATGACACTAGTGACGAAAATTCTTGTACTGTTTGGATCCTCATAATTTGCAGTTTGTGTGATAGCTTGTTTCTTGATGGTCGAACTGTTGGTTAGGTCCTCTGAAATACTACTCGCTTTTATTATTAACTTACGTTACTTTGTCCTTCCTTGTCCTGTTGTTTAAATTTTTGATGTCTGTTTCTAAATTCTGTGAATTCTGATATTCAAAAAGATTCGCTTTTATACATTCTTCCGATGTGAAGTACTTAATATTATCTAAAAAACTTTCCATTAGGAACATGGATGATGATTTGAACAGCTGTGACTGGCTATCCCATTGAGAATTCACGGATATTGAGAAATAGGACAGTCTTCGGAAGATGTAAAAAAGGGTCGCTGCGATGTCGACTTTGCAGCAAAGTGAAAAAATAGATGATATTAATAGCACATCATTCAAGCTGCACTTCTAGCAATGATCTCTGTTCATATCTTGCCCATTACACTAGGCGAGATTTCACCGAGTGAACTAAGGCAAAAGATATTGGTAGACAACAGTATCATACCACATTAACATCACAGGGATAATTACCGTTATTGCTCACTACTCGTAGCATGGTTGCATTCTCATTGTTCCTTCTCCTTAGCTACGGTTTTATCCAAACTCATCAATCGAACGAATTACTACAACTTATTTCCACTACACTTGGAATAGACTTGCAGAGAAATGGGTCATAGCCGATCCAAGAACTGTGAACAAAGTTCAAGAGACAGACAAAAATTTGAGCCAAAGGTATTTTATGGTAGAAATTTATTGCTCAATAACACAGCGTAGTCGAGATCGTTGGACAACCTACCAACGATCTCGACTACGCTGTGTTATTGAGCAATAAATTTCTACCATAACATTTCACATGGCGCATCGATTTTTCGATACACTCCGAACCGATTTCGGTTCTGACACATTAATCCAAAGGTATTTTGCTTAATTAAAAATGGCCTCAAAAACGCCTTTTTGTAGCAATCATCAGATGGGATAATTAGCACCCTGTTGATAAAATTTATAGACGAGAAATCATTGCCAATTAGCTTTGAATGATGGGGTGCGAGAGCAATGAAATGTATACTGCATCGAAATTCACCCCTTACTATTTCAAAATCACGTCTTTTTGACAAAGAACAATTCGTTCATCAATGCAACAAAAAGTGATACTTCTACGGCGACCAAATTATGTTTCATCAAATTGTACATTACACGGAAATTTGAAAAAAATCAGACACAGCGTAGATCCGCGTTTGAAATACCGTTATGACAGACTGCTAATTGTTCTCGGGCGGTTAGAAGGCAAAACGTCCAATGAAGGCAGAACGAAATTAACATTAACAGAATGAGAACCAAGCATCGATACCTTGTGGCTGATGAACCTGGATGCAATTTCGTCCAGCATCGATCGGACGGCATCGTTCGAGTTCATTCGTGCCAAGATGATGTCATCTAGATGAAACATCTAATGGCTTTAGTCAATTTCTAATCAGCTGAGCAATGCTTGTACACTCGGTCTATTAACGTATTTATTACACCTGATATCATATATTTCATTAAGAGAAACCTTCTATTACACATGATCAAATCGCTCGTATGAAAGTAGGCAATTAGGAAAAACGACGCTTAGTTTTGAAATACTAATTCCAAAGGTTTATGAAAATCTTTAAAAAAATCTCAGTGTCAAAAGCTCAGCATTAACCGTTTATCGTCCATAAAGTAGCGAACAGATACGAGCTTTAGATTAAAACACTTAGCGTAGGTGAACAAGTCTTCAATTACTCATTTTCCAACCCTTAGAATCACATTTATTTCGTCAGGAGAAAAAGGGAGGAGGATAAGGAGATAGTCATTAGGTCTATTACTTGGTTTGTCATTCGATCGGTTAGTCGACAAATCGATTGGTTGATAAAGGGGAGATGTGGTAGGTCCCATCGTGTGAACAACTATTCAACCAGATCGACAAAGCGTTCACGGGTGACGTCATCAGTCTTTGGCCAGAGGAGCTCAAGGGCACCGTGACCCAGAGATTCGACAGCAACCTGACGCTCAGCGGAATTCGTCTCTTATTGTATTATATAAAATGCATATTGTTTGACAGAAACTATATCCAATACCAAACACATACTGCATTTGTTATCACGTGATGCATCAGTTCTGCTCCGTCAATTATTTCAAAATGGAGTCACAATAGAAACAGAAAATACAGGTCGCGTTTAAGTGGAGAATACGCTTAATGATAACGGTACTAATCCTAATAATGCATTAATTGATCTGACCACGTGAACTGAGGCGCTTATCGAGTTCACCGACAAGGACTAGGATGTGCGTTTGGCTTCCGCTAACCTTAGTCATCTGTGGCTAAGGCGTGACATCCGAGTGTCTTTCAAGGGTCGGGTGTTCAATGTGGTAGTCAGATCCATTCTTCTGCACGGCTCAGAAACATGACCATCCAAAGTAGAAGATACACGAAGAATGTTGATGTTCGAGCACCGATTTCTCCGTTGCATTGCCCAAATATGGTAGAGACACCATATTAGCAATGCTGAGATTAGACATTAGGTGTTAGGAACCAGAGGTCAGTCTCGGGATCAACTACTCAATCTAAACACATCAATGTGGCTGCGACATGTGCCACGCATGCCCACCGATAGACTTCCTCGGTGTACGCTGTTATGCAAGATAGGTAGTGGTTGAAATGTACGTCGAGGTGGTTAGTCCATGACATGGAACAAAGGTATGGAAACCTTGACCAGTGGACTTAGTTAAGTAAAACGTGTACGACTTCCGAGTTGGGGTTCACGAGATCTGTCTACCAGACAGTTGGAGACATTAAGTGACGTGTCTGGGTGTCGCAACCAGTGGCGTAGTTGCATTTGGGTCCACTCTTTGTTCTCATGATTTCCGCCTATTTCTTTGTTTTCGGTTCTTTTTCACTTAATGCTTCTATTCTCTTTTCCCTTTACTGTGCGATGCCTCGAGGTAGAAACCGAAATCAGCGCAGAGAAGTGCAAGATTAGTGGCTGTTTAAGCTGAAACTGAAACTAGGATGTGCCTGATGGATCAGTTATTAACACAGGCTTTAATAATTACTGAGCTAGTTGGCATGCTCACAAAACCAAATAGTTTGTTAAGCGACTAGCGTATTGAAGTGCTGTCTCGCATACAGTAGAATAACTTCGCGATTAACTGATATGTATCATAAGACATGTGCAGAAGTATCCGAATCTGTCGGTGAATGTCGCCTCATTTGGACTGTTCAGTTTTTTGCTGAATCAAGCTGGTCTATAGCTATTACAATCAAAGGGCTTGAATGCGAGATAAACGACTGGACAAATAAAAACGCAAGAACAAACCATCAGAGTATAACGATGGTGTATGCAATACCCCCAATTTATTTAACTATATTCATTTATCACTCACTGTAAAATAACTGTTCCAAAACGCTAAATACATCCTGTCTCATGTTCGAACACTAGACTGATGTAGCCTAGTTTGACAAACAGAATTAAGAAATCGCAAACAACATTACGTCCAACAAAACGTCTGTAGTTATTGCGACTGGCAAGAGGATTCCACGAAATGGCGCTATTCGCGTGGATAATTCGAATGGCACCAAAATTTACCAGGCTTTTACTTAGGGAGATTATGATCATAGCGAATAAGTTGAATAGAATTCGTAATTCACTGACATTGTTCAGGGCTTAAAGTCAAACAGGAATAAATAAAAATGTCATCATGATCAATGAACAGAATCGCGCTTTTTTATAATAATGAAGGAAGTTCGCTAAAGCTCGCAGTCTAACAAACGCTCGATTTCTCCTCAAATATCGTCCACCCTGATCAAACTAAGTGTAAACTTTTACATTGTTTTGCGAGTTCATGCGTTGTCCATACTCGGCGGATTCAGACAAAACATTATCATTCAAAAGAAAATGTATTGTCGGGGACCAATTATGCACATTCAATGAGCATTGTCGGGGGCTGCTATAACGCTTCACAGTAAGTTGAGCATCACTGATTGCAAGAACTGAACTGGTAAAATAAGACGGAAGGAGCTGTTTAGCGCTTCGTACGCGGAATGGTTCTGCGCATTTTTTTTTGATATGCAAATGTGACCAAATAAATAACCATTGCAAAAATGTTCGAAGTCACCGAACTTGGTGCGTGCGGTGTAAGGCAGATCAGAGGCAGTAAAAGAATACACATTTAAATTACCTCGGCTATCTGAAAACTACCAAATATGGGAACGATAATAATAATAATAATAATAATAATAATAATAATAATAATAATAATAATAATAATAATAATGAAGAAAAAGGTAATCTATTCGAGCAAACATTTTACCGCATGTTCTTCTGGATTTTGCGTTACTTCTATCAGCATTTTTTGCAAAGGCTGTCGTGTTGTATATGAAAGGACGGATCCTACAATTAAAACATTTCGGAAAGCACGTGTGCATTACCTACGCAAATTTGCAAGTTTCTAAAATGTTTAATCGAATGACAGAATAGACCAGAGCTTTAATTCAAATCAAATCCTTGTTGTTCAGCAATACTGTTTTTATCATACTGAACAAGGCTTTGCATGCGGCATGGAAAAATGTCTCAAATTCGATTGCGAAATTTCCTCTTGGCAACCAGAAACCCAACATGAACCAGATTTCTTCCAATTTGCCGCAAGAATTACACCGCTGAACTCGCGTGAAATGTGCCTTGCGGGTGTACAAACCATACATACGAGTAGCCATTAGTATCACGAAATATCGAATAAGATACCGACTGGAAGGCCACGGATAACAACGCATAAAACTGGTTTTTCACTTTTCTGATAGTCCCATCATTATTACTATACACCAAGAGTCGCGCGTGGTGCCAACTACATAAACATTCCAATCTTTCTATGGACAATTGTAGGAGCGGTTCTTGTAAGCAACCAAATCGAAAATTCTCTTTATGAGCTGCCAACATCAAATACCTAATACTTGACTGCGATCATGAAATGATGACGCTACTTTATATGAACCATTATCAAATCTGCCAGCTGGCAGACTGAGCTACATTTCTTAGAAAGTTATTTATTTTCCACAAAATTTGTTTATTCTCACTGATCTCATTGACCGACAATGCAAGAAATCCAGGACTTAGTGATGTAAAACTTCAACATTTTTAAAGCCCGATGAATAACTTTTGATTTGTCTTCTGCGTGCTAACTATATATATATATATATATATATATATATATATATATATATATATATATACATGATGTGTATTTTCCGTAATTCCGACTCTCAACTACCTGAACGCCTGACTAAAGTGTCCAACTCGGCACTCTTTTCGACCGCAGTTGCAAATGCATTTGTTCTGAACTTGCAGGTTAATTGGAACCTTGGTTTCCGTGAGGTGGTGCTTTAGGGTGTTATCAATCCGAATGAGTGTACGGATATTGTAATCCTCAAGAAACTTCCTGATTGTCTCAGAAGTGCCAGATCCGCTATAATGTCGATGGAAGTCAAAGAGTCTTGTTGTTTTTGGGCTTTTATCGCCGATTTAGTTTCTTGCTAAACATGGCCGATATTGGCAGTATAACAGGGCACTGTTTACGCAATCAATTTCGTTCCGTGAGTGGTATCCTCATTACGGTTTTCAGCTTTGCTGACCAGCGAGGAGATAAGCGCTTGTTTTGAATAATGCGGATGAGTCCGGTCTAAATGTAAATGTTGGTTTAAGTGTATGAGTTTTTGATGAACACCGATGGTGAGTTTTTGGGAGTCATCCGCTCTCAGACGAAAATCTGGAAAACTAGAGACTGTCAGTATCTTCCATCTCGATTGTGAAAGTAATGCGAACATATTGTTTGACAAGACAATGGTAACAGTCACCTTTGGATTTTAATTTGATAGCCACCAAAGTCTCATGAACGCATCTCACACTTACACGCGTATGGGTTTTGAAAACCATGAGGGCTTCGGATTTGGTTGGATGTGGAAAAGGGTTTGTAACAGACTGAGAGAAGGGAGATCTCATAGCAACACCACCAGTTTGTCTGCATAAACTGTTTCTGAACATAAAGTACGTTGATGTGAGACAAAGTTCTAAACCAGGGCTAATTTCTGATGTGAATAATGGAATTAGGTATTCTAAACAGACACCAAAAATCAATGGGAATCTGAATGATCCAAAACGTTTTTATGGCAACACTTGTGTAACGAGGGATCACGTCGAAGCTCATAGCCACTTTATTACTCTCTAGTTCAATGGTATGCAACATATGGGTAAACTTGAAAGTGTCGGTAATACGGCTTACCATTAGTTTTAATACAGTTTCAACAGAGCGTTGAGGTAACTAGCTAACTTGTAGGTTTCACGCGGTGCATAGTCCACAAGCGAACGAACAGGTACATCGGGTTTGTGGATTTTAGGTACACCGTAAAGCCTTTAGGGCGCATTCGTTTTTAGTGTGAAAGAAAACCGTAACAATTTCCCAAGTTTCTCTTTTAGACTTGATAGATGTTTTGATAACTACTCATTTGTGTGGGCGCAATCTTATATCTGTTGACTTATAACTACCTCCTCAGCGTCGTTGGATTGTAAATCTATCTTGAGAAAGATTACTCGCGGTAACCAAGACGTTAAATAATCGAAATTTCCCTCCGAAAACGCCTTTATTGAAATCACAATTTTCTTGTTTAACACACAACATGGAGCATCAAGTTTTTGGTAAAACCGGAATCTCATCGATCTTAACACGCTTAAGTACTTAAAGTAGTGCCAAACGATTGCACATACATGACCTTGGAGTGTAAACACCGAAAACTTGCAGGATGACCCGAAATCATTTAAGTTACCACTGTGGTATGTTTAGTGTTTTGGAAGAGAAAATGTGGGTGGGCAACTTTCGGTGGAGCATTTCTGTGTACGAGATTTGGCGCCATTTAAGTGCTAAATCGGGCAGAGAGAGTTTGCAACGAATGGGGAGATTCGCTTGACTCAGATTATCTACTTTGACAAAACAGTAAGATTTGGGAACATTGTGACCTTGGCTTACATCACATTGTAGTGGGTATTGCAGTGGCAACAAAATGAGGCCAGTGTCAAAACGGTCGGACCAACCAATTAAGAACCACAGCCCAAAGAAGAGATTTCTAAGCATCCAGCAACAGAAAAGATGTATCCGGACTTGTAGACGAAACTCAGCGGGACCTCAGGGAACCAGCAGGAGAGCCCATCGCATGAGGGACTGCCGATTGAGTCGTCAACCGAATCAATCGGACCAAACGAACGGAAACGGTGGGTAAAAGAGTCAACCTAGTGACAGCAGGCACCTGGTTAGCACAGGGCCGAAATACTCAGGCAGCTAGAAGACAGATGTTGCTACATCGCGGTCTCAAAAAGGAACCATATAAACGATTGTATGTTTTACTGACTTGACCTGTTTAACTGGTCAGGTACATGCGTTCCTCGCCCATCCTGCTTTCTTTATTACAACATGAGAGAACTTAACAAAAAAGGCTAACTGAATGATGAGAAGTAAAAACAAGTACTAATCAAGTAGCTAAAGCGATGTGTTAAAAGCACCTTTCAGTGATAGTAAATGCTCGTTTCATTCAACATATTCAAACACTGATTTCGTTGGAATCCAATGGCTGTGACATTCACCGGCAAAATTCTCTGTTCAGGGTATTCATGCCCTCTCAGTATCCTCAAAATTGAGCGCTTGTACCTATCCGATCAGATATACCTATCGGCACTTTCCATTCTATCACTGTGATTGGTATACGTCTGTATATGAATCTACCGGCTTCGGGCATGAATTATCTTTCTTCACAACAAGCAGTAAGTCATCATAGTACCAAGTGAGGATACAAGCCATGAATTTCCGAACACAATTCGAATAACGATAGCATCTATATCTGGTTCTGCTTCCTACCTCAAACGAATCCAACCGCAAAACAGAACCGCTAAACTATCATCATAATTAAGATAAAGATATTTGAAAGTGCAAGAAAAAGAAGCAGAAACTGCAGGTTGAAAACTCCGTCCAACAGCTTGTGGTTCACTTCCTGTTGAACTCTGAAACAGACCTAAAATGTGCCTAAGAAGATCAACAAAGGACAAAAGAAAGCCTCTGAGTCCCAAAATATTTCAAACGCTTACCGTATCGCATGACAGCATTCACAATTCTCATCAAGGCTTCTATCACACTGGTGTTGTCGTGATAAGATTTGTATAGTGAGCACAAAACATCAAATCCATCTTCCGAAGTTCGCGGGTAACCACCAACAAACTGCAACGCTGCATTTTCTGTGGTAGAAGGAAATATGATATTTATTTAGGCAGATCTACATGATGAATGTGTCGATACTTGTTTCAAAATATCAAATAACGCTTTATCGGCAAAATGGTTGCAATTTTCTCTGCCTGGCAGCATCCTTGTCAAATAGCCTCCCACGGTAATACAGAAATACAATCTGTGAAAATAATTAGCATCTTGAATATGTAACCTTCCGTGGCCCATAATGCGTATTTCTTGATCCGAAAACAGCATTCGACTCAGTCAACCGCACAGTTCTATGGTGCTGCCTCTCGTTGAAGGGTGTGCCAAAAAATGTATTGTTTTTTCCAGTGCTTGTATGTGAACATCCGAGGTCGAGTTCGTGCTTTTGGCGATCTTCCATCCGAGTTCCTCAAGAGGTGTCGTGTTTGTCAGGGTTGTCCTTTAAGGCCTTTCCTCTTCGGTTCTGCAACTAACATGATTCTCCAGATAGCTCCATTATCATGGAAGAATAGCGGCATCGATCTTTGTTCAGGCAGTAAAGTGTGCGAATTAGAATACCCGTACGACATAGTTCTTCTGATTGATGATCCAAGGCATATTTCAATTTTTTCTAGATAAGCTAGAAAACAGTGTAGCAAATCCTGGGGATGCGTTTCCCACGTTTAAAGTATAGAATGCTGCTGAAGGACTGGGTTGGCGCTACACAAAAGCTTGCCTTGGCAAGGGAAATTCTAACTGAAGTAGACACATTTTTTCTGGGCAGTTACACTGCATTAGGTGGTCGGATATCGGATGAGGTATCATCACATTTATTTCGTCAGGAGAAAAAGGGAGGAGGATAAGGAGATAGTCATTAGGTCTATTACTTGGTTTGTCATTCGATCGGTTAGTCGACAAATCGATTGGTTGATAAAGGGGAGATGTGGTAGGTCCCATCGTGTGAACAACTATTCAACCAGATCGACAAAGCGTTCACGGGTGACGTCATCAGTCTTTGGCCAGAGGAGCTCAAGGGCACCGTGACCCAGAGATTCGACAGCAACCTGACGCTCAGCGGAATTCGTCTCTTATTGTATTATATAAAATGCATATTGTTTGACAGAAACTATATCCAATACCAAACACATACTGCATTTGTTATCACGTGATGCATCAGTTCTGCTCCGTCAATTATTTCAAAATGGAGTCACAATAGAAACAGAAAATACAGGTCGCGTTTAAGTGGAGAATACGCTTAATGATAACGGTACTAATCCTAATAATGCATTAATTGATCTGACCACGTGAACTGAGGCGCTTATCGAGTTCACCGACAAGGACTAGGATGTGCGTTTGGCTTCCGCTAACCTTAGTCATCTGTGGCTAAGGCGTGACATCCGAGTGTCTTTCAAGGGTCGGGTGTTCAATGTGGTAGTCAGATCCATTCTTCTGCACGGCTCAGAAACATGACCATCCAAAGTAGAAGATACACGAAGAATGT
Source organism: Fasciola hepatica (assembly GCA_948099385.1). Classification (NCBI taxonomy): domain Eukaryota; kingdom Metazoa; phylum Platyhelminthes; class Trematoda; order Plagiorchiida; family Fasciolidae; genus Fasciola; species Fasciola hepatica. The sequence goes on along the minus strand of CANUEZ040000043.1, from coordinate 36,007,564 downwards.
TGATGTTCGAGCACCGATTTCTCCGTTGCATTGCCCAAATATGGTAGAGACACCATATTAGCAATGCTGAGATTAGACATTAGGTGTTAGGAACCAGAGGTCAGTCTCGGGATCAACTACTCAATCTAAACACATCAATGTGGCTGCGACATGTGCCACGCATGCCCACCGATAGACTTCCTCGGTGTACGCTGTTATGCAAGATAGGTAGTGGTTGAAATGTACGTCGAGGTGGTTAGTCCATGACATGGAACAAAGGTATGGAAACCTTGACCAGTGGACTTAGTTAAGTAAAACGTGTACGACTTCCGAGTTGGGGTTCACGAGATCTGTCTACCAGACAGTTGGAGACATTAAGTGACGTGTCTGGGTGTCGCAACCAGTGGCGTAGTTGCATTTGGGTCCACTCTTTGTTCTCATGATTTCCGCCTATTTCTTTGTTTTCGGTTCTTTTTCGCTTAATGCTTCTATTCTCTTTTCCCTTTACTGTGCGATGCCTCGAGGTAACAACCGAAATCAGAACATGGAAGTGTGATGCTGATTTTTCAATGAACTGAAGTGAATTGAGTCTTACGAATTCTCTAACCAAACATTTGTTAAGCATAATATTTAAAATTAAGTAATCGAGGCAACTATCGGGTACGGCGGAAAGACGGAATTTCAAACTCACGGTCGTAATAATAGAAAAATGTAATTTTTTGGGATCATTATGATGCCTAAACTTGGACAAACTCTCACACTGAACGTCAACCCATGTATCACGAAGTAAATCTATCATAGTTCCCACTATGTAAAATGTATTGACATGAAATAAGACAATACCTTTAGAAGACAACCTAAGTTCGTAGGGTTTTCCCCGTTTGGTGACAAATGGTCCGACCCAATAACTGAAACAAACAAAAAACGTGCAAGTAGACTGGTGTGCTAGGGTCAATTACTACTGCGAGTAATTTTATGAATGCTTACCGGAATTGGTTATGACAGCATTCAGTGCGAGTGAAATATTCCATATAGTGTTCGGACAGCGCCTGAATCGCAAAAGACCTTGCAGCAGCATTACTACAAGGTCACGTACTCCCGCAAAATGCGCTTGAGCTGCGTCTATGATTTGCACAAATCAATGGAAAACGGATGAAATCAAAAGAAGACTATGCAAAATAGAACACCATGTTTATGTTACTGTTAAGACTTTTTTACTTCAGTCAACTTATAAATGTATCTTCCATTGATCTTCTTTGACTCGTAAAAAATGACACAAAACGGCTTCATTAATCGTGGAAAAACTGAGTTACACGGTAGGTTACTAATCCAAAATAAGTAAGCAAATGCGGAATAAAACGGAAAACTGGATATAAACTGACATTTAAATTTACAGCTCCTGTTGACATAAGATAGCAATTACGTTGCGGCTAACCACTGACTCGGTTGAATAATCTGTTAGACACATGCAGTGGTAAGTATATGAAACTTTGTATTCGGGCAACTGAGATACTTTTTCGCTACTTCAGTAAACGTATTACTAGCCGCCATAAATTGCGACAATCGATCCACTGATTTGCTAATTGAAAACACTATTTTTTTTGATTATCTGAATTTTTTCTGTCTGTTTCTCCGTAACAGTACCTGCTGTGGACTGTTTACTTTCGTAAGCCATGACGTCCATTTATATTTCCATCACACCAGGACTGATATGTTAGAATAATTGCAGTGTAATCTGGTAGACTTCAGTGTGGACCGTGATTTGCAAAGGGGGGAACGAATAAATGTTGTTTTAAGTGACTTTTTGGAACAAAATGAGTTGGATTTACCATTATTTCAAACAATTACCTACCGAGATTTGCCACCGCTAAAATCAGTAGGGGTCCACTGGCAAAAAGTTGGATATTGTCTGGATACTTGCGCATCATGGCAGTTGCAATTTCGAACGCCTTGTTGTCAAGAGCCTGTTGTGCGTTAGGCGCTTTAGAAGAAATAGGACGAAAAATGCATGGTGAAAATAGTTAGACAACGTTTTTTAACTCCCCGGTTGCTAGGTGTTAAGGAATCTTTGCGTTAATGAATGGTCGAGTTGGCAGACCAAAGTTAGACAAGCTTCAAGTTATGTTCACTAGCTGATTTTGAATAATTTACTGACAATGATGTGGGTGACACTTGCGTTGAGTCTGGTCGTCAACACGACTTGTTGGGAGAATTAGCTGGTCTGGTATGAATTCATTGGCGCGTCGTAAGAAGAACATGAAGAAATGCAGTTCAATAACTTTCTGGTTAAATTATTTGCCTTCTTAAAAGGTACATTGTTCTAAACAGAACCACTAGCTCTAGTAAGAAGGCACTTCTGCCTGCGAATCACCTTGTTTTATTAGTATAAAACGATGAACTTATGGGTTGTTGGTCCGTGTACCCACTCGTTGCACTTAACGCACTGGCCCTACTGGTGTGGGTGACCAAACATTGAGGCTTAAACACCGCCGAAAGAATTTATCTCTCATTCTATCGGTTCAAGTCATCGATTGGTTATCCTATCGCTTGTGGTTTCGTGGACTTAAGTCTTGGGCTCGGTACTGCACAGGTGCTGACTACTAACGTAACTTAGATGTCAAAACATACCCTCACATAAATAAACTGTGATTTATGCTTTACAAATCGAAAGCTGAAAGCCCAAACACGTGACAGTTCCAACTCCAGCGTGATCTCAATCTCCATCAAAATAGCTGCGAATTTAAACTGAGCGCTTTTGGAGCAGGACTAGACGACAAACTATGATCAACCTCTGGATGCTGATCCAAGTGGGACAGTAAACAAGTTGTCGAACCTATTGTGGCGAGACCCTTCAAAAAAGACCAAACTTCCATACAAGTCCTTAGCATCACCTGTTACTAACCAACAAAAACTCTTCAATGTCTGACCTCATTAGAAACCATCAACTGATAAGTACGTCGGTTGACAAATTAACTGTCAAAACGACCGCAGAAAGATGTTCTGTTTGATTCAAACTGAGAAACGGTCACTTCAATTGTCACTATCATGAATCACTTGTAACTCACACATAAACGAAACAAACAATTTAATAACGAGGCGAATAATGCCCATCTATCAAGTCTGGACTTGTATTGGTTAGAGAAATAATATGAACCGCTTCCAAATACTTCGGGGCTGAACACGCTCATGGTGTGTACAAAATAAGTAATTCCGATAATCCCTTTTCAAACAATTAGAAAACCTCTGGGGTAAAAAAACTGGATAGAATTATGAATATTTTCTTCAAAAAAAACATGATATCATGTGTTCGATTTTGACCAAATTGTATAGCTTACGTTTACGTCATTTACATCGATGGTCTTTTTAGCCTCAATAAGTACGTATCCCGAGGTTTGTTAGTGTTTTTCGTGCAAAGATGAGAAGTTAGTTTTACTAACCCGTTTGTCAATATGAGCAGCACATAAAGGTTAACTTACAGATTGCACTGAGATGTATAGTACCATGAGGTAAACATTGTCAGTTGAGGAGATACCTCACATTCAGATACGGTTCACAGAAATACTAACCGAACGTTAAACAAATGCGGCCAATATGAGCTCGAATGATCAGAACGGATAGACACGAAAACTTACGATAAATGCAAAATTTCCATAGGAATTCCAAGGCAAGATGAATGAGTGGAACTCGTTTGCACTGGAGCAGTACAATCAAATGATTCATGACACCAATTTCCGAAAAGTGTTCAAAAATATGTTTATGAGACTGCAGGTATAGTTGAACTACTTCCACCGTGATATTAGGATGCGTGGAACCTAGGATTTCGCCGAACAATTGCAGTCCAGCGCGTTGGATTCGTAGTTCCTCCGGATGCTGCTTCATGGTGGCCAATATCAGAGGCAGATCATCGTTTTCCCATCGTTTTAGAATAGTTCCGTTTGTTGTTAGTCGAGGTGTTTTATCCATGTTCTCAAGTGGAGACAGGTTCGTGATACTTTGACCGAGCTTCACTAAATGAATCAGTATAATCAGAGAGGAGTAAACAATGTTATTGTTGGCTCCATGCAAGTCCAGTATTCCGAATAAAACGTGCGCCATATGAGGTGGCAGCCATGACTTGTCGAAACATGAGTGTTCGGCAAACCAAACAGTGGCCGCTTCAGCGCATCGTTCATGACGCCAATTGTGAAGCAAGTAGTCACGCATTGCCGACTCGCCCACTTCCATTGGCAGAGGGCCTGAATTTTGAAATTACAAAATAAGATGTGTTATTACTAAAAATGTGATCCGAAAGACCTTATAATACGTGATACAATCCTAATATCTTCGAATGGCGCTTGGAAGCAAGAAATAAGTAGTCTCGTTTTTCAAGTGGATTTTCTGATGAAAATACTGTTACAGTTGAACAATGATGGTATTTATTCATTTGATGAGAAAATGTCAGAAACTTACGACTGTCTGTGGTCACCAGACGACGTTTAGCACGAGCGATTTCATCCGGATTGGTTTGCTCCAACAAGTTAGTAACCATTGGATTCTCCTCAAGCTCCCTGAAAAACATCAAACTGCAGGGTAAAACTTCAAAAATTCCTAAGCAATGATTCCAAGCATGCTCTCTATACTCCACATCTCACCTTTACGCAGCTAGCCCCTACGAGGGGTTGAGCCGACTTCATAGATGTCCCGAACAGCACCTTCCCACCGGCGGTGTCTGTGGAAGAACTGCTCATGAAGAGTCTTGGGGATTAGGTACGAAGTGCTATCGCCAACGTCACCCGGTTTCTCGTTCGAGGTAGCAAATCTAGCCCGTGCACAACCAAGTGCTACCTGTCGGGCAACAGGGAGTTTGTGTTGGGAGCGGGTGACCGAAGGAGCGGTTCATACAACCGAGCGTCCTAGTGAATCTTATCCACCACTGAGGATGGCTGAGTAAGACGCACAAGGCAATGGCCTTACAAATGGTGGCGAGCCACATTCACGCACCTCACGTTGCTGTTTATGGACTCTTGCGACTTTTACGTAGAGTTCGCTGCCAGAAGAGAAACCTACCACACACTCTAACAACGCCGCATTGCTTTGCCTGGCTACTAGCCCTCGACCTGTCCGACATGGATGACCCTGAAGCAGTACTGCGCTCAAATCGGCATAGCCCTCTGGGTCATAGTGTATACCATAAAATGAATTTATCTGTACCTTGCTATCCAACATTGCGAACACGTTGACACTGTTGTCATGCAATCGGAGTGAAAGTTCTCAATCAACCCTATTCAACAATATATATTCGACCTATTTCAACCTGATCGCTCTGAAAAAACGTAAGTTTGGAGAGAAAAAAACCAACCAATTTGTCGCTTCACATTGACGTAAACAGTGGATTGCAAACATCAACAAGGAAGAACAGGGACCTCGGTGATATAAAACGGGATCTCCACTAGGCTCCGTAAATTCGCCATGCAAATCACTGGGTGCGAATGAGTCATCACCATAACGCAACCAGTGAACCGTATTAAAACGATTACGGTAATAGAAAAATATCGACAAACAAGCTACGGGGTTAGATTGGCAATTTGAACAAGTAAATAAAGTTTAAGGGTCCTTTTGAGTGCATTTTAATCTGTGCCGACATAATGACGTGCCATTGCAATATGTTATATTTAAGTGTTAAATACGGCCCAGCCCTACCCTTGCTGGACACAGGAACTCACACACACCGCCTGACACCCATGCTTACCCCAAAATCATTCGGTTGTAAGCTTGCTTTGAGAAGAATTACCTTCGATATCCGAAACGTCGGCTGATTGAAAACACTTCTGACAACACTGTGCTACTGAATATGAGGCATCTGCATAAAAGTCATTGAAATGTTTATCTACTTTATGCACGAAGAATCAGAAAAAGCAAAGCGAGATTTTCGTATACTTTTGTCAACCGAAAACGCACAAAACCAGGTGACAAAGTGGGATGATAATTTAAAATAAATTGAGCTTCATGCCACACTGTCCAGTGTTCGTGCGTGTGAACTTGCTCAAAAATGGTCCGTAGATGAATGCTGCGTACGAATGTTGTTTCATTACATCGACAAAAAGCACCGTTCAGAAATGACTCATGTTGAACCAACTTTGTGATTGGAAGCGTTCGACTTTTACCTTAATTTTTGCTGACTGCGCTAACTCAGACAGTTACACAAACACCCAATCACGCTTCCTATGATGGCAAACACAACCAATTTCACAATACTGCTTCTTCTTTTGCGTTCAGTAAGGGTATGTGAAATAAATTTCACTTGCAATATCCCTTATGATTTGCCTTTTCATGGGTATAACGGAATCTGGTTTTTGACTTACTTTAAACTTGGTCGTTTTTCTGGTTCAACTTCTGTCATCTGGTACAGTACTCCATCAAATATTTTATCTTCATCCTTCACAGAAAAGTGGTAGAAATAAAACCAGACAGTACATTTTACACCTTCTTATCAAGTCATTATTATTATCTCGGAAAAGGGACCCAACAAATAATATCATATCTTATCAAAAGTGGCACTGTTATACAACAAAGAGTCTATCAGAGTAAATTAGATGCTCCGTGCTTATTGGACGACGAGACTGCACCTTGACGTGGTGTGATGGCTTGCGCGCCTCTATGACCCAAAGAGCTATACAGGATGGCTTCCTTAAGCCGGAGATGCAATCATACCTGACAGGTCAATGGGTAGAGGTCAGACAAAGTCCAGTCTCCTGGTCCTCCAGGTTGGGGGTTGATTTGAGCTGGCAACTCAGTCGGAAAAACCAGTGGAAGAATAATTGATCCAAGCAAATGGGCTTCCACTAAGCCATCCCGCTGCCTTGCGGATAGGTTCTTGTCAGAACTAAAGGCTTTGAATGAGGGCCCTAATCGTTCTCCTGCTTTGTGGCTGGACACCCTAGCAGTACCCGTCCAACATCTCCCATGAACTGCACGACTACAAAGAATTCCATACTGCATCGGTCGTCGCGCAGGCTAATCAGGACCGCGCTGCCCATTGCATCGAGCGGGGTGGGTAGTGATAAGTGGGCTACTACTCAGAGTTCCCTCTCTGTTATTCAACCTTTGTCTTCTGTCCCTAACCATCCCTCTTTGCCCCATCTATCCACCCATAATGCTCCCATTGATAACACGGTCGATACTCGCAACGATTCACTGTCAAATAGTGTCGGGAATAATCCTCTGACTGGTAACTCACATTTTCTCAAGCCCCGTCAGCCTCTGAATCTCGGCTCCTTCAACGTGCGTACACTCATGCAGGCCGGTCAGCAGGCGTGCCTAGCCTTCACAATGAACTCTTTGAAGATTGATGTTTGCTGCTTAAGCGAAACGCGTATCCAGGATTCGAGCAATGTAATTCAGCTAACTGCTCCTGGAATCTCATCGAGGTATATTCTGCGCACCTCAGGAGACGAAGCAGCTAGAGCTGTGGGTCAACGTGGTGTAGGAATTGTCTTGACTGACAAGGCTGAGACTGCCCTATTAGACTGGATCCCTGTTAACAGTCGTTTATGTGCTGTGAGACTCCAAGGGTCAGTCGGCGTTCCAAAGGAGAGTTGTGTTAAGCGCAATTTGTTCGTGATCTCGGCGTACGCCCCAACGGACTGCAGCTCAGACGCGCAGAAAGATGAGTTCTATGATGCCCTCGCCACTCTCGTTCGCAGCAGTAAAGGTTCCGACATTGTAGTGCTAGCTGGTGACTTCAATGCACAAGTTGGCAAACTCAGTGTGTCAGAAGCCTGTTTAGGTGGGCGTTGTGCTTTACCCGCTGAGCGCACAGATAACGGGGATAGGCTTCTCCAATTTTGTGCAGACAATCGATTGTTCTTGGCTAGCACAAATTTCCGACACAGCTCGCATCGCACAGCGACATGGCGCTCTAACTCTACAGGTACTTTGAGTCAAATTGAACATATCGCCGTAAGCTACCGATGGCGCAGTTCTGTTCAGAACTGTAGATCTTACTGGTCCACGTACGTAGAGTCGGACCATGCCTTAGTTTTAATGCGATTATCTCTTCAGCTCCGTGGCCATCGTCGCAAACCGCAAACCGGATTAGTTGTGCAACGTTTGTGTGATCCAGACGTTTGCACCCGTTATGAGCGGAAGTTAGCACATGAGCTAGGATCCACGGAGAACAGTAATGTAGATGAGCATTGGGCTCATATCAAACAAGCGATGCACTTTGCAGCAGGTTTCGCCTGTGGTCCTCGATTCGTTGTCCATCAGAGACACTGGATCTCGCAAGAGTCGCTGAGTATAATGGAGCAAAAGCGTCAGCTTTCGAACCGTAAGGAGATGAATAAGATGCGGAGAAAGCTGCAAAGACAAGTTACGCGAAGCCTTAAGAAGGATCGCGAAAATTGGTGGGTCAATGTAGCCGAAGAAATGGAAGTGGCAGCTGCTTCAGGTAACAGTCAAAGACTGTTCAAACTTATTCGTGACACCGGTGGACGGCGAACTCAGGTCAGTGAAACGATTTGCAATAGGAATGGAGAACCCATCCATAACAAACAGCAAAGGCTTGACCGATGGACCGAGTACTTCAAGGAACAGTTTAGCTGGCCGCACGCTAGTGTAGTTACTCCCGTGTCAACAACTGTGACTCCTTGGGTGGTATCACTTGAGCCCCCATCAGAAGTAGAAGTAGAATCATGTATTCGATTATTAAGGCGGGGGAAAGCGGCAGGTCCCGACGAACTTCCTCCAGTTTTTTTCAAACTGGGTGGTGAGGCGTTGATAAAATCACTAACCGCCTTGCTCCGTGACATTTGGAACGCGGAGCGTATTCCGTTAATATGGAGCGAGTCATTGATTGTTCCCATCTTCAAGAAGGGAATACGCAATGACTGCAGTAATCATCGTGGGATTAGCTTAATCCCGATAGTCACCAAAGTATTAGCTTCGATTTTGCTGCACCGTCTTACACCGGCTCGCGAGAGGAATATCCGCGAACAGCAGGCTGGATTCCGCCCAGGTCGAGGATGCATCGACCAGATTTTTACTCTTCGCCGACTACTTGAAACGCGTCACACGCACCGCCGACCAACAATAATGCTTTTCTTAGACCTGAAAGGCGCCTTCGATTCAGTTGATCGAACATCGCTTTTCAGTACTCTTCATCGAAAAGGTATGCCCCAGAAGTTCGTGAACCTAATGAGATCATTGTATTCTCATACTTCTGGCCGCGTAAGGGTTTACGGTGAACTAACCGGTCGGTTCGAAACGACCAGTGGTGTTCGGCAGGGATGCCCTTTGTCTCCATTCCTTTTTAACTTCGTCATGGACGAAATAATGGAGAGTGCGCTGCAAAATCTTCAGGATGTGAGGGTCGAACTAGGAGATAGTGAAAAGCTATGTGACCTAGATTACGCAGACGACGTTGTCTGCTTGTTCGAATCCACGGAACATGCTCAGCGTGCACTAGATAATCTCGCAAGAGCTGTAGCTCCATTTGGCATGCGTTTTGCACCTTCAAAGTGCAAGGTGATGTTACAAGACTGGACGTCAACGATTCCGAGCTTGATGCTCGATGGGGAGGTGCTGGCAGTTGTCGATCACTTCACCTACCTCGGTAGCTGCGTGACGACGGATGGGAGCACAGTAGTAGAGGTGAGTACGCGGATATCCAAAGCTCGAGCGGCGTACGCTGGACTGAAGCACTTGTGGCGCCGATCCGATATTTCACTGAAGTTGAAAAGTCGTGTATACTGTGCCACTGTGCGTTCAGTTTTGTTGTATGGTTGCGAAACTTGGAGTCTGCCTGCTGAAGATATTCGTCGTCTTGAGGTTTTCGACCATCGATGTTTACGTAGTATCGCTAGGATTGGGTGGAATAGCCGAGTAAGCAACGATGAGGTAAGAAAGCGAGTATTGGGTACTAATTCAGAGAACGTTTTGTCACAGCGTATCCAACTTAGTAGACTTCGTTGGTTGGGACACGTGTTACGTATGGCAAACACACGTCTACCGTACCGTGTCCTATTCTCCGCCCCCCCCCCCCCCCCAGGGAGTGGAAGAGACCACGTGGAGGTCAACAGATGACGTGGCAGCGAGGAATGAGAAAATGTACGGTAGACTTAGGAAAAGTAGGTGCTTCACGTCTTCGTGGTTGGGGTCCAAAAGATCCGTCTACCAGTTGGCTGGAGACACTGAAGGATATGGCTGCGAGCCGCGAACAGTGAAGATCGTGTTGTCACTTTCTATCGAATCAGAATGTTTGATCGGTGTACTTTTGTACAGTTAGACTGTGTATTCCGTGTGTTGGCTACTAGGGCATTCTTTTCTTTTCCCACCCATGTAGGTCCACTCCCTGTCCATCTTGTATATTCATTCTTTTTAATTCAACGTGCAACATGGTGAGAAAGGCAGTGGTCAGTGGGGCTTGCCCTACTGTTTAACGCTGTACGATGATGATGATGATGATGATGATGATGTGCTTATGGGAAATAATTTATCATTTATTGGTTTTTTTTAAGTTCCAGGCAGACAAGGAACTACAATCCAAGCGATATTAAAAACCAACAAATCCAATTCACCTTGTATTCACAAACCAAGAACCCGCTTGCATAGATTTACCATGAGACAGACAAGAACAAGGATATAAACACCTGGGATGCTTGTGTTGCGGTTTAAATATTCAATGGTAGTGAAAATTTGGTCTCCTAAATTAAAGAGAAAGACGAACAGATCGTTTGAGATGAAGTTATAACCATCGGTGAAACTTCATGAAAGACATTCAGTTCAAGGTAAGCTATTAGTCAATTTGTCAATGTTGTGAAACTTTATTCAAAACACTTTCAGATTAGTGCAAGGATCTGTTTCATTCTAGACAGATGAGGACTTCTCCGGCCTAAATTCTAAATCCAAAACTACTGCTATGGCTTCGTTAGAATTCAGGCAATGCGTGAATGGATTTCGTCAACATCAGCAGGATTTTGTAGTACAAAGCAGCCCTTGAGACCAAAACTACAGATGTATTTCAACTTACTTTAGATGTGATGCAACAGAAAGATAATCAGGGCGTTTTGCAAGGACACCAGAAGTTTTGGAGCAAAACGTGCTCCACCAACATCGCCGAAAGCATTTTTCTTTGAGAACCTTAATCGGAGCCTTAAGATCAACAGTGAGATCCTGAGGGCAGTGAGGTGTTAACCCAGAGAAGGAACGGGACCAAAGCGCCTATGGAGAAACTCCTTTTGGTCTGTCATGTGAGGTTTCGCTGTTTTTGTCCTTTCTTTTCCGATGCTTCTAGCGTCGGCCCACTTTTCGCAGTGTCCTTAAATCCGTGGACCCAAATGGGTAAGCGGAAACGGAACGGGGCAGCATCATTTGGACCGTCGGTTGCCAAATGAATTGCGATGACTCCTCTCATCATTCACGGAAACCCGAGCAGCTCTACTCCCACGTACATCTAGTGGAGGAACTTCGACCGGTAAGCTGCATCTTCTGTGATTATTCGCTGGTTTATCACCTCCAGCGGTAAAGTGAGTCACCGTACGGCACCACAAGATGCTCATCAACCGGTTCAGTAGGAATGAACTTCGTCTGGTCTCTGAACATTGATCTATCACACATGATTGAATCAGCATCTTAAGAAAGTCATCTTGCGTAGCTCTTTGGGTCGTGGAAGCAAACAAACCAACTCATCAAGTTAAGACGCAGTCTGGGCGTGATTTCCTAAAATTACCTACAAAACATGATCTCACTTCGGCTGATTGAAAATGACTAGTATTATTTTCTCTTGTCAAGACAAACGACCAACAGAAATGAAACAATAATATTACTGATTATTCATTTGTTATGAATATATGCGCCTGCTTAAGATTAAGCTTGGTGCCCACGTGGCATTATTTGCAGTAACACTACAGTAACGGAAGGGATAAAATAAGACGGGGTTATCATCATACACGGTTAAACAGCACCATGTTGCACGTAGAAGTAGAAAGAATGAATACACAGGATGGACAGGGATTGGACTTACACGGGTGGGAAAAGAAAACAACGCCCTAGTAGCCAACACACCGAATACACAGTCTAACTGTACAAACGCATATTGATCAATCATTCTGATTTGACAAAAGTGAAAACACGATCGCCACTTTTCACGGTTCGCTGCCATATCCTTCAATGTATCCAGCCAATGGGTTGAGGGATCATTTGGACACCAACCACGAACAAGTGAAGCACCGACTTTTCATAAATCTGCTGTACATTTTCTCATTCCTCATTACCACGTCACCTGTTGACCTCCACGTGGTCTCTTCCATTCCCTAGGAGGAACGGAAAACAGCGCACGGTATGGTAGACTTGTGTCTGTCATATGTAACACGTGTCCTAACCAACGAATTCTACTAATCTAGATACTCTGTGATAGAACCCTTTGTGAACTAGTACCCAATACTCGATTTTTGACCTCAACATTGCTTACTCCGTCATTCCACCCAATCTTAGCGATACTACCTAAACATCAGTGGTCGAAAACCTTAAGAAGACGAATACCTTCCGCAAGCAGACCCCAAGTCTCGCAACTATACGACAAAAGTGAACGCACCGTGGCACAGTACACACGATATTTCAACTTCATTGAAATATCAGGTCGGCGCCGTAAGTGCTTCAGTCCGGCGTACGCCGCTCGAGCTTTGGATATAAACCTGCTCACTTCTACTAATGTGCTCACATCCGCCATCAAGCTGCTGCCGAGGTAACTAAAGCAGTTAACAATTGTTAGTTCCTCTTCATCCAGCGTCAAGCTTGGAACCGTTGATGTCCAGTCTGACAACATCACTTTACACTTTGAAGATGCAAAGCGCATACCGAATAGACCTACAGCTCTTGCGAATGCATGTGGCGCACGTTCCGTGCATTCGAACAAGCAGTCCACGTCGTCCGCGTAATCTACATCACAGTTACTCATTATTTCCTAGTTCGACGCCCACATCCTGAAGGTTTCGCAACACATTCTTCATTATCTCGTTCACGATGAAGTTAGACAAAAACGGAAAAATGGGACATCCCTGTCGAACACCACTCGTCGTTGCGAATGGACTTGATAGTTCACTGCAAACCCTTACGCGACCAGAAGTATGAGGGTACAATGACCTCAGTAGATGCACGAACCTATGAGGCATACCTTTGCGGTGAAAGAGCACTGAATAGCGCTGTCCGGTCAACTGAATCGAAGGCACCCTTCAAGTCGAGGGAAACTATTATTGTTGGTCGACGGTGTGCGTGAGGCGTCTCAAGTATCTGACGAAGAGTAAAATCTGGTCGATGCTTCTTTGACTCGCTGTTGTTCGTGGGCATTCCTCTCGCGAGACGGTGCAACACAGTGGAAAAAAATCGAGGCTAATACCTTGCTGACTATCGGAGTTAAGCCAATCCAACGATAGTCATTGTGTATTCTCTTCTTGAAGACGGGTACTGTCAATGACTCGCCCCATAATAATGGAATACGTTCCTCTTTCCAAACGTCATGGATCAAGGTGGTGAATGATTTTATCAACGCACCACTATCCACTTTGAAAAGAACTGGAGGGAGTTCATCAAGTCCGGCCGCTTTCTCTTAACTTGTTAACTGAATATTCAACTCCATTTCCACTCGCGATGAGCACTCAAGTGATACTCGCCAAGGAAACGCAGTTGTTGACACAGGAGTAACTACATTAGCTCGCGGCCAGCCAAACTGTTCCTTGAAGTACTCGGCCCAACGGTTCCCCCTTTGCTCTTTGTCATGAATAAGCCCTCCATTTCCATGGCATATCGTTTCACTGACCGGGGTTCGCCGTCCACCGGTGTCGCGAACAAGTTTGAACAGTCTTTGACTGTTACCTGGAGAAGCTGCTACTTCAATTTCTTCGGCTATCTTGACCCATCAATTTTCGCGACCACTCTTAAGGGTTTTCGTAACTTGCTTTTGTAGACTTCTCCATATCTTCCTCGTGTTACAGCTCGATAAACGACGTTTTTGCTCTATTAGACTGACCGACTCTTGGGAAATTCAATGTCTTTAATGGACATCGGATCTGGGACCTCAGGCGAAACTTGATGTCACGTGCATTGCCTGCTGGATACGGGCCCAATGTTCATCTACATTATTGTTTGTCGTAGATCCTAGCTCATGTGCTAATTTCTGCGCATAGCTGGTGCGAACTTCTGGATCAGACAAACGTTGTACAGTTAACCGGGTTTGCGGTTTGCGTCGATGACCATGGATTTGGAGATATAATCATCATCATCATCATCATCGTACAGCGTTAAACAGTAGGGCAAGCCCCACTGACCACTGCCTTTCTCACCATGTTGCACGTTGAATTAAAAAGAATGAATATACAAGATGGACAGGGAGTGGACCTACATGGGTGGGAAAAGAAAAGAATGCCCTAGTAGCCAACACACGGAATACACAGTCTAACTGTACAAACGTACACCGATCAAACATTCTGATTCGATAGAAAGTGACAACACGATCTTCACTGTTCGCGGCTCGCAGCCATATCCTTCAGTGTCTCCAGCCAACTGGTAGACGGATCTTTTGGACCCCAACCACGAAGACGTGAAGCACCTACTTTTCCTAAGTCTACCGTACATTTTCTCATTCCTCGCTGCCACGTCATCTGTTGACCTCCACGTGGTCTCTTCCACTCCCTGGGGGGGGGGGGGGGGCGGAGAATAGGACACGGTACGGTAGACGTGTGTTTGCCATACGTAACACGTGTCCCAACCAACGAAGTCTACTAAGTTGGATACGCTGTGACAAAACGTTCTCTGAATTAGTACCCAATACTCGCTTTCTTACCTCATCGTTGCTTACTCGGCTATTCCACCCAATCCTAGCGATACTACGTAAACATCGATGGTCGAAAACCTCAAGACGACGAATATCTTCAGCAGGCAGACTCCAAGTTTCGCAACCATACAACAAAACTGAACGCACAGTGGCACAGTATACACGACTTTTCAACTTCAGTGAAATATCGGATCGGCGCCACAAGTGCTTCAGTCCAGCGTACGCCGCTCGAGCTTTGGATATCCGCGTACTCACCTCTACTACTGTGCTCCCATCCGTCGTCACGCAGCTACCGAGGTAGGTGAAGTGATCGACAACTGCCAGCACCTCCCCATCGAGCATCAAGCTCGGAATCGTTGACGTCCAGTCTTGTAACATCACCTTGCACTTTGAAGGTGCAAAACGCATGCCAAATGGAGCTACAGCTCTTGCGAGATTATCTAGTGCACGCTGAGCATGTTCCGTGGATTCGAACAAGCAGACAACGTCGTCTGCGTAATCTAGGTCACATAGCTTTTCACTATCTCCTAGTTCGACCCTCACATCCTGAAGATTTTGCAGCGCACTCTCCATTATTTCGTCCATGACGAAGTTAAAAAGGAATGGAGACAAAGGGCATCCCTGCCGAACACCACTGGTCGTTTCGAACCGACCGGTTAGTTCACCGTAAACCCTTACGCGGCCAGAAGTATGAGAATACAATGATCTCATTAGGTTCACGAACTTCTGGGGCATACCTTTTCGATGAAGAGTACTGAAAAGCGATGTTCGATCAACTGAATCGAAGGCGCCTTTCAGGTCTAAGAAAAGCATTATTGTTGGTCGGCGGTGCGTGTGACGCGTTTCAAGTAGTCGGCGAAGAGTAAAAATCTGGTCGATGCATCCTCGACCTGGGCGGAATCCAGCCTGCTGTTCGCGGATATTCCTCTCGCGAGCCGGTGTAAGACGGTGCAGCAAAATCGAAGCTAATACTTTGGTGACTATCGGGATTAAGCTAATCCCACGATGATTACTGCAGTCATTGCGTATTCCCTTCTTGAAGATGGGAACAATCAATGACTCGCTCCATATTAACGGAATACGCTCCGCGTTCCAAATGTCACGGAGCAAGGCGGTTAGTGATTTTATCAACGCCTTGCATTAAAACGTATGCATGGTCCGACTCCATGTACGTGGACCAGTAGGATCTACAGTTCTGCTTACTGCGATATGAGCAATCTGGATCAGAGTGCCTGTAGAGTTAGAGCTTTATGTCGCCGTGCAACACGAGCTGTGTCGGAAATTTTTAATAGACAGGAATAACGGATTGTCTGCACAAAACTGGAGAAGCCTATTTCCGTTGTCTATGCGCTGGGTCGGTAAGGCACAACGCCCACCTAAACAAGCTTCTGACACACTAAGTTTGCCAACTTGTGCAATAAAATCACTAGTTAGCACTACAATGTCAGAGCCTTTGGTCCTGTGAAAGAGAGTGGTGAGTTCACTATAGAACTCATCCTCCTGCATGTCACAGCTGCAGTCTGTCGGGGCGTATGCCGAGTTCACAAACAAATTGCGCTTAACACAACTCTCCTTTGGAACGCCAACTGATCCCTGGAGTCTTACGTCTACTAACCAGTATCCAATCTAAGACGGCAGTCTCAGCCTTATCGGCCAAGACTATTCCTACAACACGTTGACCCACAGCTTTAACTGCTTTGTCTCCCGAGGTGCGCAGGAAATTTCTCGATGAGATACCAGGAGCAGTTAGTTGGATCATACTCCTCGAATCCTAGACACGCATTTCACAGACGCAGCAGACATCAACCTTCAGAGAATCTATTGTGAGCACTAGGCACGCCTGCTGATCGGCCTACGTGAGTGCACGCACGTTAAAGGAGCTCAGATTCAGTGGCTGACGAGGCCCGAGAAAATGTGAGTTGCAAAATATAGGATTATTCATGACACTACTTGACAATGAACCGTTACGAGTATCGAGCGTGTTA
Source organism: Fasciola hepatica (assembly GCA_948099385.1). NCBI lineage: Eukaryota > Metazoa > Platyhelminthes > Trematoda > Plagiorchiida > Fasciolidae > Fasciola > Fasciola hepatica. The sequence continues at coordinate 35,990,794 of CANUEZ040000043.1, read as the reverse complement.
TCAGTGGAAGCATTGTGGGTGGATACAGGGAGCAAAGAGAGATGGTTGAGGACAGAAGAAAAAAGTCGAGTAAAAGAGAGGGACTGCAGGAGAGCAGTTAGTAGTTGCTTCTTCCCCGTAAAACTTGCTATATCTTCCTTGGTTTTGTGTTTAAGGGGAACGGAAGTGTAACAGAAAGCATTCGTGACACTAGGTTCCATTCTGAGCCATGCCTCTCTACGTCTCTAACCATAGAAAATCGTCATCCCTTGGGCCCCAACCAGGAAGAAGGTAAGCACCTACCGAGATCCCTAAGTCAAGTCATGATCTGGTCACCGCGTCACTTCTTCCAGCCGCCTCTTCCAAGGGGAGCGATGTGGAGTGATCCTCTCAGTCAGACGGCGTCCATCTGTAACTAACATACGGTAGAGAACTACGTTACTGCCCACCTAATGTTCCCACCAGACGCGAGCAACGCTTTGGAGACATCGGTGGTCAAACACCGAAAGCCGCCATGGTGAAGTGACTAGGTATAGCAACTGAAAAGTAAAACGTTCTGAATCGCAGCGTTGTACCTTTGTACCCTGGAAAAGAGCCGAATTTTACTGCGACAAAACAGGTAAAACAAGTTTCCGAAAGTTGTTCTTGCTTTCACCGTTCATGATGTGACCTCCGAAACACCACCTCATGACGTAACCAAACTCTCGAGGTATTTAAGACCATCGGCTAACTCTAGATGAGCAGTACAACGTGTGAGTGCAGGCACAGGCTGCTGTCAGTCTTTCAAAGGCACCTTGCACATAAAAGGCATACAGTGCACACCGCGTGTGGACACCATAATCGTCAAGCGTTCCAAAACGCGCTGCATTGTCTGTGAGTTATCATCCAGCAAAATGATATCGCCGGCGTACTCTAAGTCAAAATCTCTGTTTCATGGAAAGAGTTCAGCTTCTCCGTTTAGAAGACCAAATGAAGCATTCCTTTAAACACCCTCTATGGCAAAGTGAGAAATAAATGGAGATAGTGAGTAACCTTGTTGTACACCACTGAAAACGAAAAAGGTTAGCAAACGCATGCGGTAGGTCCTAACTAAACCGCGGATATGGCGCCACAACTCTTTGATGAGCTACTCATACGTATCGAGCACTCCACATCTCAACAAGTAGTTTCACAGCACGGTCCTATTGACAAAATTGAAGATCGCAGGAATGTCTAGGAACACGACGATCGTTGGTGAAAATTCGAGCAATGCTTCCACGACCGGCACAAGTCTGCTTTTTATGCCTTTGGTATAACTTGTGAAGCATGTCAAATGCTAGCAGATTCAACGTTTTTGGGATAAGTTTTACACCTGAATGGTCACCACGCGAGCCCCTTTTGAAGATGCGGACAATAATCGATTCCCCAAGGATGAGGAGACCTGCTCTGAAATTCAAACCTTGGAGAGCAAAATATGAATTTCCCTAGCAGACTACTCCGTCATTTCTGAACAGCGCTAGGGAATACCATCGGAGCCCAACGCTTTGTGATGTCCTAAGGCTTGAATTTCCTTGTGGATATCCACGTCAGTCGGTGGATCCCTCAAAACAGACCACGGGACGTTTGCCGGAATGTGTAAAGTTGACACTGGGGGCCGGATAAACAATGCTAGAAGTGCTTCGCTCATAATTGTGGAATGTCAAACCGTCAAATGTGCAGATCGTTTCACTGACAACTAATGGTTTCCTACCGATGATTCGAATGAGACAGGATATCTAGCGGGAATTTCCCATAGCGGTCGAACGCTCCATCTCTGACACCCTTTACGACCACCAGATTACCTTATGTGCGTATAAACTTGCGTTCAGTGCACGTTTTGTTACTAGCAGCGTTTCACTACACTGGTTTCCAGCTGGTATTGACCGGTGTGCCCCGAGGAGCAAAGATTCAGCAGAAGTATGATGTGTCACAAAGAGATGCGACAGACCTGTACTGTTCGGTGTAATCGGGCAGGGCAAATTCTAGCCATTAGGCTGTGTATTTCAGAAGACAGATAGGCAAACTGCCTGGTACTATTGACTGCAGTCTAACTTTCATTGCAGCTTGCGTTTAGAACGCCTACCGAAGTAAACGGACAGCTTAGTGCAAATCAGTGCGTGACTGGAGTCAACAGCAGTGCTCCAGTATGACTGGTAGTACTTTTACAACCTCGGTATTTTTGGATTATTGCGGTGTGATTGATCTGGGTCCATTGTGGATTTAGACAGGGCAGACGACACGTGGGTACCGGCGATTAAGGCGTCTGAAGTTCGTGGAGACAAGAAACAAGCAGCGGTCAGAATAGAGAGCCACAAATCCGTTCGCCGTTTCAGCCAGAGGGTCGCAACCAGTTAGAGACTGCCGGCGGCAGAATTTGAACCCAGAGGCTCCAGGTAAGGGTTCACCAGGACAAGCATTCTATCACCGCTAGTCCTAAAACTTGCAGGATTCCTGACTAAAATACGGTTCGCTGTTGTAGGATGAAAAAACAATTTTGAAGACCGAGTTACGGAGGGAAATAATTCAGTACCACTGAGAGCTACTTAGTGTTGTTTCCGAAAATTAGTTACTAACGTCCTTATTCTAGTCGCAGTTAAGTCAAAAAGGTTTATTGCTGCGTTAAGATTATAGTTAAAAAGGTAAGTACAACTATGTTAAAGAATTTTAATCATCGTACACTCACCACAATTTCCTTTTTTACTTGTTTGACGGTATATCTTGGGATAGTACCACAAAATTATACCATGAATAGATTCCTCTGGCATCTAAACCGCGAGGCAACAAACGCAAAAATAGCAACGCGGGAAAACCGATGTTTCGGGACATTTTAAATTAGCACAGGTCAACCATTAGTTTCTGCATTAGAAGATTTTAACCTTCATAAAAATTCAATGTTTTACTCCCGTTATTTATCATGCTACAAAAATGCAGTAATTTGGGAAGAAGGTCCTTGCTAGTCAAAATCTGTCGAAAGGGGAAGTGACTGACGGAGGCCGGATTCGAACCCGGGAAGTCAATATCCGAAGTCCACGATGATGACGGTTTGACCGCAGTTAGTCAAGAATTTTGTAATAAACCAAAATTATGAGGCATACATAATTGACTGTTTCGTTGACAGACTGTCTTAAACGAGTGGTATTTATTAGGATGCAAATGAATAGAGATTGCCTTTATTCACAGTACGTGGTCTATCAAAACTACGAGTAGGCTCAAAGGCCGCTTTGAGAATAGGGGTAGTTGGATTTTTTTAATTAGCATCCTAAAAGCAAATAACGACAATCCAGCCCCATCCGACTCATCAAGCACTGACGTCTGCTTTACAATAGCTGGTGCTTTCATTTGGAAAATGATCTTTAAACGAGCCTAAGGAGTAAAATTGTGATAGTCGTGCGGAATTTCAGCAGACGATCGTTTGTCGGACGCGAGTGCAAATAACTTCAATCAGAGTCCCAAAAAGCCACCGACTTAATTTCCGCCACAGGCTCGACAGAACCCTTTCTGCAGGATAGATTTATGCCCACCTTGGACTTTCCGTTGATTTATAAAGAGCTGGTTCAACTGAACCCTGAGAAACCCGTCGATTTGGGTGGCGTATCAATCACGTTACTAAACGATTGTGCACTAACCTTATCTCTAATTTTATCTGGGCTATTCACGTTGCGTCTAAGGCATAAAAGTACCCGAGATCGCCGGAAAGTGACTTCGGTTACACCTATATCAATGAAAGATATCTCTAAGGTTTAGTCTACTACTTACATCTCTTTCGTCCTTAAGTTATTTGTAAGAATGTTGCAAAGAATGACACCTCGAATAAACGCCCTGAATCCCAACCATAACGCGTGTCACCACTGCCGTTGTACATTGGATGCCCTTGTCTATGACTCACTAGACACTACCATACTCATTAGAAAGGAAGACCAGAGCTGTCAGGCTTTGCTTTTTCGAATATATGGACACTTTAAATGACTCCGTGTTATTGTTTTGGGTGATATTCAACATTAAGCTATTGCTTCACTTACAAAAATTACGTAAAACGCTAATCTGCGAGCTACTGTGATAGGGCTTCACTTCTTGTGCCGGATCTGTTGGATGGTTAACGAGGTGCCATCTGATAATCACTTTTCCTGTCTATTTGCTAATTCATTGTCTACTTACAATGATTCACTGCTCGCTAAGTATGCGGACAATACGATATTTGACATAACTTATCCCGATGACTCTGTGCATCCTAATCGTTGGTCTTTTACCTAAAACGTGGCTGATAACCCTTCCAAATGTGCGGATAAAAGTTTGTTCTTTTATACGGGGGGAAGGCAAAACAACACTTCAAATTCTACTTTCGGTCCACATACAGAGGAAACAAGCATTGCCCGAATTGTATCGGTAAAGTGACTTGGTTTCTTGATAACACTAAACCTAACATAGTCCAACCACACTTCCGTCGTTTTTGTGAAAAGTTCAGGGGCCCACCTAGTACGTATCACGTCTTTAAGTATTTTCTACCACTGTTTAATTAAAGATTTTGTACACATGAATACCATCACACCACGTCCATGAACTCCCTGTTATCTTCCCAGAACTACTTGTATATATAAACCCCGTCTGCTTCCGAATGTATTGGCATACCGTGTAAGCACCCTTCTCAGTATATTTACCTCACCATTCCAACTCATGTAACAAACCATGTCGAAAAATATTGGCAGACGTAATACATCCAATTCACTGTGTCCTCAAACAATACGTTTCTACTCCTTCTACCGATTTAAGCGGTAAGTGCTTATTTATTTGGGAAAATGCGTATAACTGTTCTGCCGTACCCTATATTGCGAGATTCCCTAAAATCCCGATCGAATTACTTCTGAGATAAAATCCACGCTCTCTGCACATTTTAATAGTATTTTATTGTGTGACAGCTAAATATTTGTCTCTCTGGTTGTATACAGCATTTACTCGACTTGACTTGACTAATGAAGTCAGCGACATGCTTTGGCTCAATACATCAATATGGAGTTATACTTCCACCACAGATAATGAGCTTCCTTCGGTTTTTATACTTTAAGTACTCCCAATACTGGATGTTGTTCGTTGCACACATAAGGATATTGATACGAATGAAACTTAAAGCCCACTTGACAAAATTTGCCGGTTCATACTACCACAGTTCAACCCTGCTAAAAAACGGGTGGCACTTTTGATTTTGATGCACTATTAGCAATTTCGTTTCATTATTAGCATATTCAGTCAATCATGCAGCATAATTGAGCGTTCATATGAAACAAATTTGTATACGAAGGGAAACAGTTGTGGCAAATAGATTACTTACCAGTAAGAAATACTTTCATTGTAAAATTAGTCTTGAAAAAGGCTACACGTTATGACCGAAATGTTGGCAACCTACCAACGATTTTGACTATGCTGTTACTGAACAATAAAAAACTTACGAGAAACACATCTATACTGAAAAAGAATAAATTCTCTAATGACAACGAACATCTTGTTTACACTGAAACTAACTGTTTGCATGTTTCATTACGTCAATAATGGCACTCAAAGTTGGACTGTCTAGTTTCTGTAGTACTCACCGTAAGTTGCTCCGGCGGAAAATAAACTGCCTTTGGATTTGTTTTAAGCTTGGTTAGAATTGAGTTCAACTCTTCATAAGCGAGGTGCTTTACGTACATCATGAGCCGTATCAGACAGCCCAGGCTCCACACGTCACTCTTTTCGGTATATTGGAACTTGATGACTTCAGGAGCACACCACTGTATGTTTCTGGCTGATTTTAAACAAATAGAAATAATATATACAAAAAGCTCATTCTGTTTGTGCACAGGTTATTTATCGGTGGAAAAAGAAGGGAAAGAATCATTTATTGTCGCGTTGGTTTGACTGATTCGATAATTTTCCAAGTTTCGGTAATATTATTTTACCTAGAAAAAGAACATCAGAGGCCTTACAGATGGACTAAGTTCGAGGTCTGAATAAACCTAAGCGTCAATACTCTTGCCAGATCAGTCGAAATCGATTATTTCTTAAATTAAAGTAATGAATGATACAATTAGCCACATGAAACTTATTCAATCCTATACAAGTTTAATTTTCAAAATAATGCAACAACAAACTACTACTACATAAACGCACGCGCCCGACTTTCAAACTTACAGCATTATATACTATTTCAGAACTTCAGTTCTGTCGGGCATGCCAAATGAAGTTTTACTGTGTACAGATTTCCGCAGTCCATTCTCATCAGAACCGAATTTCACAAAAGCTTATATACGTGTACATGTGCTTTAATGTTTCCGCAAATTATACTCATAATTTGTGTCCTGATAACATTCCCACTTAGTCTAGTCATGAGGACGTAGTGACACTGAAGTCAGTCTTGGCAATTATCATTTTTATTGCTCCGCACCAAGCTGTTTCCGGTTCGACCGCTAATATGGCACATGCTTTTGAGTCCTCCATGATCGTTTCTCGCCCTGTACTCTTTGCTCTACATGTTCGTACAAACATGTCTATGACTCGCGACTTTGGTTTCCTGACTACTATCGAAGCATCGCTCGATTCATGACTATAATTGCCAACCGCGTACGTACGCCATTCGTCTCGTTAGCCCTGTGCGCTAAAGTAGCGTATACCTGTACCATGGACCTCTAACATTCATGACCTATATTGTCCGTTTCTAATGCACCGACAGTTTATATTTACATTTAACATGTACTGCATAAACATTCTTCGTGTATACCACTGGTTCTGGTGTCCTATGACTGTACACTTCGGTTGTCAGAATAATTTGCTGAACGTTTTACTCATGCACAAAAACTATCTACCGGAGACTTGAACTTCCCACCGTAGTCCCCTACCGATGCACTACCCCTTTAAACCATCACACATTTTTGCAGTTCAAACTGACCTATTGCCGGGTTCATTCATTCACACTGACACACGTCTCTCCTGTCGTTTACCAGGTACAAACAATCTGTATATTTTCATTGGTAAATTTCTTAGATATTCTAGCTACAGATTATTTCTTACTTTGTGACTGAAGCACACATTTCATTTCAGCTGGAGGGGTTCTCGATTTACTGTCTGTACCGTGACCGCATTGTGATACGGTTTTGTTTGACTCCCTGGTGAATGGGTCGTTTATGACTGCTCTGTTTCAATTGACCGGATAGCTTCCTGTACGGCTATCCTTGGTTAACCACCTGGCTGTAAGTCATTTGCCTTTATATACTTATTTATATTTTCCATCACTTCGAACCACGAGTTTACGACAAACACGGTTATTCAACTGGAATCGGTTCTGATGTCTATGGCTATGTACAGACCATATCGCGGTAAAGCTAGTATGAGTAAGCTTCCGACAGATTGACAGCTAAAACATCGGAGTGGTTCTACAGTAGTATGGCATTGTATCCGGATGACAGGACAAAATTTTCCCGGAAGCACACAACCGGTTTCGCGGTTGTTGCCGCTCATCAGGTATGCGTGCTCCGCACTCTTCCGCTCAATCATCCTTATACTTGAGCACTCTACAGCTGGTTTACAGCTATAATCTCATTTAAACAGAACGGAGCGCGCATAAACGGAGAGTCCATTTTTAGAATCACACGATGATTCTTCCATAGTTAACTATGGAAGAGTCACCGTGTGATTCTAAAAATGGACTCTCCGTTTATGCGCGCTTCATTCTGTTCAAATGAGATTTTAGTTCCACAGCTTTAACATAATAAACTAAAAATACAGCACGTAGAATAAGACATTTTTCGTCATTTTTCAATCTCCTGGCTTCGAACTGATCCCACCGCTTGGTAGTCATATGAAGATTAGATATTTTGAACAACAATAAGTATAGATAGTTTATCTTCAGATCTCGCACAGAACACCATCATGGAATTGCGGAGTAAATACCCAAAACCAGTCTTTTTCAACAACAGTTCAACAACGACCGTACTGACTTACTGTGTGGAATTACAAACTAGACCATCACTTAAAAGGTATTCAGGCACTATGCAGCCATTATAAAGATCAGCTTTACAGGCAGAGTTAGTTATAGGATCAATACTGAAACATGAGAAATGTGAGCAAAACATGGAAACGTTTTTTCACGGCCTATCTTTTGCATGTCTTCTAACTATTGAGGTTGTCGTCAGTAAGTACCCAAAGCATTTCTAACAGTGCCCAAAATCGACAGAACGAAGCCTGACACTGTGCAATTAATCATCCTGTGGTAAATAAACTTATTATTCTGAAGTCATTTTTGTTTCATTATGAGGTCAAGACACAACTTACGAGGCTTTCGTTTTGTCACTTGCACAGGCGGACACTCAATAGGTTGTGTACCAAGCAACGCTGGGTCATATAAATGATCAAAACCTGAAAGAAATCATGGTACATTTCCAGTAATTGAATGGAAATATATTGGTGATAACCAACGTGGAAGCATAGATTAAAAAAAAGAACATCTACAATCACCACATTGATTTTCAGTTTCGGCCTTTTAAATATTCCGACGGAATCAGAGCATTGTAAATATCTACCATAAATAGTCACTGGGGTGTATTACCGTTACTTATTGCTGTCCATCCATAATGCACATTTCTGTATTTTCACATTTTCTATTTCAGCCTATACGCTCAATCTGGTGAACGAATAAAGCCTATATTCTGGACCTTCAATCTTCTGATTGATCGAAACCAGGTGTACAATAACTAACCCAACACACAGCACTCATCCTTGAGCAAATGCTCAAAATCATTTCAGTTAAGTGCAAACAATCATCAACCATATACTGGTTGCAGCGGCTTTGGTTTCTATCTCTCAGCGGCAACCTCAATCGGCAATAATGAAAACAACAGTGTGGAACATGTAAAGTGTCAGCTATAAATAGTAGCAAGCCGACAAGGAAAGTATGTGAATATACCAACGCAACTAATCCCGACACTGATCCATGACCTCCAACGTACGTAACCACTGAGTGGGGTAATCTCTTGTATCTCATCCAGAAAGCCTAACATGCCCTACATGGCCAAGTTCACTGGTTGGGCTTTCCATACCTTTCTCCCATGTCAAAGACTAACCACCCTTACTCACCTTCCAACCATTGCCCGCCTCAGTGAACGAAGCGCGCCGCGGAATACTATACTGCGACATGCGCAACACATGTCCCAAACACCTTAGCCTAGTGACCTTCAATGTTCCATCCAGTGCTTGATTTCTGTCTCATATCCTGAGTCTAACCTTGGCATTTCTGATACGGTATTCCCACGAGAATTAAGCAACGCTACGAAGACATCTGTGTTCGAATACTGGCAACCTTAGTTCATCTGCAGTGGCCTTGTTGTGAACCACACAAGAACTGACTTGACTGATGCAGAGTAACCTCGACCTTTGACTGGTAAACAGATGTAATGTTGACGTCAAAGATGACTGAGGTTTGCAAGTGCCAAGCGAGTCCTCTGTATACGTTAAGACACTTCATCCGACATCTGACCCATTGGTGAAATGCAGCTGCCTAGATAACAGAACTTATTCACTTGGTCTATAGTCACCCCAGTTATCGGAAGGCTTGGTGCTTGACCAACCCAGTCCTGCATTACCATCTGGCATTTTGAAGGTGCAAAAAGCATAACAAACACTAGTTACAGTCATTAAAGCTATTCAGGAAGGCTTGCGACCTGCCTGGAGCTTCCCTTAGAGGAGCTATGCGGTCCGTATATTCAAAGTCTGGCATTGTTCCATCAGGATGACCTGGTTTGGACATGTGCGGCGCATATCCCCGAAAAAAACACCCCCAGCATGCAGTGCTTGCTGGGGGTAATTTTGGGAACATGAGTAGTGCTGGCCATTCCATGACATGGAAGAGAGGTAGGAAAATAAAAATGATGCATGCCCAATATCTCGTGAATCCCGACTACAGCTGTCGTCAGAGATATCTGAGACAATGAAAGTCCACTTGTGTAAATCTTAGCCTTAAACTCGCAGTTATCATCAAGAAAATGATTATATTACCATAAATAACATCTACCTATTCACTGAATTCACTATCACACCACTCATATATAGTCTCAACAACAGCGTAGAAATGTTTGGAATGCGTTGGGCATCTTCAAAGTGCAGGACTGGGTTGACTCAACACGGAATCTCGTCTTGGCATGGGAAGCCCTAGTTGAAGTAAATAAGTTCTGTTATCTGGGCAGTTACCTCTCACGAGGTGGACGGATACCAGATGAAGTGGCGTCGCATTCACAGAAGGCGCGTTTGGCTTTCGCTAACCTTAGTCATCTGTGACTAAGGCGTGACATCTGAGTGTCTGTCAAGGGTCGGGTGTTCAATGTGGTAGTCAGATCCGTTCTTCTGCACGGCTCAGAAACATGACCGTCCAAAGTAGAAGATACACGAAGAATGTTTATGTTCGAGCACCGATTTCTCCGTTGCATTGCCCAAATATGGTAGAGACACCATATTAGCAATGCTGAGATTAGACATTAGGTGTTAGGATCCAGAGGTCAGTCTCGGGATCAACTACTCAATGTAAACAGATCAATGTGGCTGCGACATGTGCCACGCATGCCCACCGACAGACTTCCTCGGTGTACGCTGTTATGCAAGATAGGTAGTGGTTGAAGTGTACGTCGAGGTGGTTGATCCATGACATGAAACAGACATGAAAACCTTGACCAGTGGACTTAGCTAAGTAAAACGTGTACGACTTCCGAGTTGGGGTCCACGAGACCGGCCTATCACAGTTGGAGACATTAAGTGACGTGTCTGGGTGTCGCGGCCAGTGGCGTAGTGGCATTCGGACTCTCTTTGTCTTCGTGATTCCGCTTATTACTCTGGTTTCTTTTATATCTTTCCACCTTACGCTTCTATTCTTTCTCCCCTTTACTGGACGATGCTGGAAGTTAGCAGCCGAAACCGGAGCACAGATGTGGGAGGTTAGTAGTTGTAGAAACTGAACCGAACTGTCACTGTTGTATACACCATTATTGTTAGTTGCTGAAACAGCCAAACAGAAAGTTCTCCAGTACTGCGACGGTCATACGAAGATATCGAGCATACTATGGTTCGTATCGGAAGTCACGAAAAGTTTATACTCAGAAGACCACTCTACAGTTCAGCGTACTAAATCTCTGGTTGTCTGAAATCAATAAGCACGTTACTCAGTTAAATCTATGGAGTGGAACCGACGATTTTTTAATGGACAACAAGTGGCGGCTCTAATTATGATCACGCTTGTGCGTCCGCATAATGAACAGTTTTGAAGGTCTGTGTATACATTTTTCAATAAACGGAAAATTACTCTGAGTTTTCTCCATAGTAAACGAAGCAGTATCAGTGGGTACCCCACGAGAGAAGCAAAAGGAATCATGCGTACGGGCAAAAATACGGTATCTTAATAATTATACTCACATAATTCAAATACATCCATTCCTCGTGTATAGCTTATGAGATTTGGACAGAATACATCCGTTAAGTAAGCCGTTGATCCATGAATGAAAACATTATTCGGGTGCAAATTCCTATTGTCGTTCGCAATGTATTTTTTAGCTGCGATTTCGCTTACATGTGGAGCATTCCAAGTGAATATAAACTCTTCATTACGTCCAAAATACAACCAAATACTCGGTGCACCGTCTGAAAAGTCTCATTCCAACCATATTATTTGACTTACAGCCTTGTCGAACGTTCTCTTTTTACAACGCATTTCAAGCAGTTCGGAAAGGCTTGGAGCTTCTATAAAAGGTCTAACTGTATTTAGGTACACTGCCGATGTCTGAAAATAGCATATTTAGAAAAAATGAACGAACTTTATGGTCCATAGAAATAAAAGCGTCACAGATGCGGGGTACATAGGCATGCCTGAATTTTCTAAAAGATATAAGCTCCTTGAATAACATCACCGCATGCGACCTATCTCGGCATTCTATCTGCAGAGACCGGTTGTATGAATTGACCATGAAACTACCATTTTCAGGATAAATCTCGCATCCGTAGTGCGAGACTGCATTTTATACGATGTCCCTTGGATCCCTCCTTTCAATTGCTCAAAGCCCTTGAAACTGTAAAACACTATTATTGCTAATATACTTCATAATTGTGCAATTCGCTGATGATGTGTTGTAATCCCTGCATGTTATACGGAATTTGTAAAACGACGGAAACGGTTGCCGTGACCTTCGACAGTAGAACGCAGTTCAAGGTCGCCTCCGAAGTGCTCGTCAGCTCAGTTCAGTTCAGTTCAGTTTGCACAGGACTTGGTGTGGCTAAAGCCAATCGTGTCCAGATAGTTGTGTTGTCGGCGCGTTTCCGTAGCTCCCAACACTACGGGATTTTCTTTTTCTAAAAGGTAGAAATTTTGTGCAGCATCAGCCCTGGCGGAGGAAGGTGGAAACAATGAGTAAATTGCGTCTGACCCTAAAAGTTGCTTAACATAACTCGGGGTATACAGCCACCCAACATAGGTCTACTGCTTTCTTAAAGCCTTCACTGTTGTGATATTTATGACCTCCTCAGGGAGCTTATTCCCATAGGGTACCACTCTATTTGAGAAGTACTTCGCCCTAATTTGGAGCCTCGAAAGCTTCCTTTGTAATCTAAGGCTATGCCCCCTTGTGCCTCTCTCAGGGATCAGTTCGGTTCAGTTCAGTTAGACTTAAACAGAACAGGTGATGCCCACGGTCAATCCAGAGCCCGGAATTCTCGCGGTGGAGAGCTCACGAGTTAAGCAACCACCACTATGCAGATCACTTCATCGAATCCATACTAAAAATGGGAGGGAAACGTAAAACTTTATCACGCCTTCACATCTGGAGGCTGCGCATCGCGAGCTTCCGCTGAGCCACCATAGAACGAATGGGAAAGAGTGATAGTAAAGAGCGTCAAACAGACACTAGTGTTCACTTCTTCGTTACTCTGGGTACCAGGTACCAATTGGGTCCCGAGAATTGCCTAAGGAAAGGCCAGCAAGCCAAAAGATCAGACCTTTGCCAAAAGACGGCAGAAGTCAGTGGAATAAGTTACTGATGGCTTATTCAGAAGCGATATCGACCACGCTTATGTATTGGAGCGAAAACGGCCAAAACACAAGCTAATGGAGCTAAAGGTTCAGCCGTCCACTAGCATAGCAGTCAAAAGCTTTTCCCAGTTTGGCTGAAGCAGTGCTTGCCGCGAGATAAAGCTAACCACCCCTAGTCGTGTGTAGATTTTGTGCTTATTTTTTATGCTTGCCAGAGCTGACACTAAATGACTAAACGAACTAACAAGCCAAAAACGCATGTGAACACCCTGAATGAAAGAGATCAACAGTGTGGTTTTAGGTGACTCGAGAGCTGACCTCTGGCTTCGGCGTTGACAACCTGTTAGATAACCATCCCGCTGTTACGTAAAAAGCCGTGCGGCTCGCCTAGCTTTCGCCCTCGTTGTTCTGAATGAACGCAATACTCGGCTTGTGTTGGCTCGTTACACGTCATATACTACGGATGTTGTCCTTTCCTTCGGTAAATCGCCTACGGCTCTTCGGAGGAATGCAACACACTGGCGACCCTAGCAGCCGTACCTACAATCTCGAAAACATTGTTTCAGTTGAGGTACCACGTGAAACACCTGGAGGAGATACCGACCCCTACAGGAGGGGCCTTGTTTGCCGGACCCGTCGAACATTTTATCACCCTCTACTCATACCATGGGTAACTCTGCCCAAACAAATTCCACCTCACAGGCTCCAGGGCCCGAAAAGTTTTGCTTGGGCTTTAATTTTTGCCGTTGGTCCGCTTCTGTTCGGAAGCATCTCCATCGATTCCCAAAAGTCGACCAATTCATCTTTCCCATGGATCTCCCGGGAGGAAAGACATAAGAAGTCGCACTCAGCGAAAGTATCTTTGATGAACGGGTCCAGAAAAACTTTTTCAAACTGTTAGGAACCTGTCTCGTGGAATACCGGCACTTCATGGAGTATCTCCTCAACTCCGACTAGGGCTCACAAAAGCCCGGAGAAACCTGGCAGCTGCTGTCCGAGAGCTCCAACGCTTAGAAGAGGAAGCATTCCCGGAATTTTCGCACCAGGGTCGTAAAAAGAAAGTATGAAGCCAAGTCATAACGAAGATACATGGCGCCACCTTTCCCAAGGAGTCCCTTACACGACAAACATCATCTTTTACGCAGCCTTTGGAAACAGCGTGGTGGATTGAAAAATCGGAGACGACCACAGAGCTCGATCGGCTAGTGGTGCATCACGCAATGGCTGCCGCTGTGTGGCGATTCAGGGGCTGTCGCACGTGATACGGCCATATGCGTGGATGAGCCTCAACCAGCCGGGATCGCCGCTGACAAGCCCGACAAAGGCTCGCGGTGACTGGTCATCTTCGAGCCCGCGAAATATATTCTCCTATTTAACATATTTATACAACCCCTCTCTACGATACAACCAAGGGGTTATTTTGCAGTGTTGGTCTTCTTGCTGCTTACCTTCGCGAAGTTCCTGGTGGGCGCAGTTTCCTGTCAGTTCACTTCTCCGCCGTTATTGCAAACTGGCTGACGGCTTTACATGAATTACAATCTAGGTAGTCGGTGGCCACGGACAGGCGAAATGGCGCTTCCCGAGGGATCCTGGCCCAGGTGTTTCAAACAAAACTCCCAATATCTTCTGACGCATCAGGCTTGCTACCCGTAACGAACGTTTGAACAGTGCGTAGCCAAATTCGCAACGGATCCCGAAATCAAAAGACGATTATCCGTGATAATTCTACGATACTAGATTATTACAATAAACAATGACATAAACAATATACGAACCTCAATAATACGATCACAAGGACTCAACAACGAAAAACCGAATAGCAGCGTGTGAGCAAACAGCACGTGCGTAACGCAGGTCCTGAGCAAGGATGTGCCAAAATAGCGCTCTGGGGGCGAACAAACAACAATTGGTCCAGAAAAACAACCAGTTCGTAAAGACAAGTCAATAGTGTATGGAAATGAGTGATGTTTTGAAAAACACTGAATCGCGAGGGAGAAAGGGGGATTTTCCACGACCGGCTGTTACACCGCCCACCAAAATCCTCCTGGATCCTTAGCAAAGTCAAAGGTTCGGTATAAAGGTACTGATTCTTCCTACCTGCCTAGGCCCTGCTGTCAGTGCGCCCGTCTAATCCTCGTCGACAACGTTCTACTACTGGTCGCACCTAATCCATTGGCTACATAGACGTGAGGGTAGTCTACATCGTCCACAAGACCAAATGACCGATGGCGGGCGTGAATGGTCACATAGACGTTGTCCTCGTAAGGGGCCGTCCGGTCCTGGATGTACGTGCTTGAGTGTGTGTGTGCGTGTGTGTGTGCCGGGGTTACAATGAAATCACAGGTATGACTACACATCAAAGGAGGACTTTCTGCATTGTCAACAAAAGACCGCGTGGCAAGAAAACGAGTAAATGTAGCATGTATGTGTGACCTGAGCTCCACTACTTCCACATATGCAAGGGGCATTCGGTAGCGTCAACAAAAGGCAAACAAAGAACACTGTCACATGTTTGATGGGTTAACGGGATGTAGAGTGCGTCGTGCATGCGTGTATGTATCGGGATGTATAATGGAATCGCACTCATCACCACATATCGGAAAGAACCTCCTGTAATGTCAACGAAAGGACCGCGAGCACCTTAACGTGTTTGACGGAGATTGTGTGGTATATATGGTGTTTCTTTATCCACCTCGATTACTGGTGTGAAAAACGTTTACTGGGCCTCAGGGTTATCAGCTCCTCCGTCTTCGCTCTCAAGTAGGTTAATACTGCGTATGTCACGAATGAGCACTCCGTTAGCTGTCTTCACCTTCACCGTTCTTATCATTTCGTCAGTGCCTTTGATGGTTTCCGTAACTACTCCCAAAGACCAAGCGCTGAAATGTGCGCGTTCGTCGGCGATCATAACCACGTCCCCACTTTGAATGGTCTTGTTTTGGCCAGCCACTTCTGTCGAGTCTGCAAAGCCGGTAGGTACTCCCGCAGCCTTTGTAACAGCCGGTCGTGGAAAATCCCCCTTTCTCCCTCGCGATTCAGTGTTTTTCAAAACATCACTCATTTCCATACACTATTGACTTGTCTTTACGAACTGGTTGTTTTTCTGGACCAATTGTTGTTTGTTCGCCCCCAGAGCGCTATTTTGGCACATCCTTGCTCAGGACCTGCGTTACGCACGTGCTGTTTGCTCACACGCTGCTATTCGGTTTCTCGTTGTTGAGTCTTTGTGATCGTATTATTGAGGTTCGTATATTGTTTATGTCATTGTTTATTTTAATAATCTAGTATCGTAGAATATCACGGATAATCGCCTTCTGATTTCGGGATCCGTTGCGAATTTGGCTACGCATTGCTCAAACGTTCGTAACAATACTCAATAGATCTATTTGGAACGAGGAAAAACACGCAAATTGCCAAGAAAAGGATCAAAAGCAGTCGAATCCGGACAGGAAGTAATACGGCAAGTCTCTGGGGAGGTTTTGGGTACATATGATTCTTTAGTTAATGCTAGATCGCCTAGTCCTGTCAGTGCTAGTTCATGTGTTATAGAGAACAATATTGATCGTAAGGATGTCGATTTATATAAGCTGAGAATACTAGAACTAGAGCAACAGTTACTTTCGGCTAGACTACAGGCGCATGAAGCAGAGAAGTGTACACAGAAACAGCGAGAGCATGAGACCAGTGACTTCGACACTTCCGATAGATTAGGGTGCAATAAGGTAGGGAACCCCACGCCGGTCGCCGACTACTAACCACCATCGATCGATCTGCCTAGAGTGGAGTTAACGGTTTTCGACGGGCGAGTTGAGCAATACTGCAAGTTTGTCAAGCATTTCGAGACGTTCGTTGAAAACAAGGTAACCGACCGTGGGCAAAGGCTTCTCTACCTTACTCACTACTGCCGAGGCCGAGCAAGAGAAGCTATCGACGGGTGCACCATGCTCGACCCAGAACAAGGCTACACAAGGGCAAGGAAGATTCTGAGGGACTTGTTTGGCCAACCTTTCAAAGTAGCCCGTAACTTAATAGGGGGCGTGATGGTAGAGGCAAAGAGAACCAAGGACGACGTCTACACCATGGCCGACCTGGTGATTAAGATGCAGAACTGCTCAATAGCCTTCGACCATTTAGGTTACATGGCTGACCTAGACGCCATGCACACTTTGGAAGGCATAGTCCGTCACCTCTCTCCCGAACTACAGGGTCGGTGGGCGGAAGAAGCTGAACGGATAAGCCGAAGCGACAGAGAAGCCAACTTCGAAGACATGACTGAATACTTGGACAAGCAAACGAAGATAGCTGACAGCAGATTCGGCCGACTCATCCGGGACAGCAACCGAGCAAACAAGCCCGGTACTAGCCAAGTCCAAACCCCTGTACGGGAATATCCAAAGTACCAGCCTTGGACCAACACACACGTCATTTCACGAGATGCTACGGCGAAACCAAATTGCAGATCCTGTGGTACTAGCCATGGCCGACCAGAATGCCCCAAGTTCGGCAACGCCACAATAGACGAACGGTGGGGAATGGCGAGGATGGCAGGAGCATGTTTCATCTGTCTCAACACCACGCACCGGGCAGCAGCCTGTAGGACAGGGAATCGATGTGGTTACGAGGGCTGCACGGGCAGACACCATCGGCTGCTGCATCAGGCGAGAATAACCATATCCGAGGCGATTGCCAAGCCCAGCGTGATTTGTTCAACGTCACGATCTGCCAGTAAACCGGTACGTTTAGGCGTAGTGGCCGTGGTAGTAGTGACTCCGACTGGGATAGTCAAGGCGTTGGCTTTCGTTGATAGTGGTTCCGACACCACTTTAGTGAAAGAGCGGTTTGCCGACAAACACCAACTGGCTAAAGGTGCGACGTCGTTAGCAGTGAGCACGGTGGGCGGAACACAGGTAATGACTGCCGGTAGATTAAGGCTGCAACTCATCTCTCTAGACACTAACGAGGAAATTGAACCAACGGAGGCATTCACGTTAGCGGATCTCCCCATGCGAGCACCAAGGTCGGTGAACGCAATCTTGACTCGGTGGCCCCACCTGCAGGATGTAACCGTCGTAGACTGGGAAGATGATGAGGTGGATCTCCTCATCGGATGCGACGTGCCAGAGGCGCATTGGGTGCTTGACCAGAGAGTGGGCGACCGCCAGGCACCTTATGCCGTACGCACGGCTCTGGGATGGATGTTATACGGTCCAGTAGGGGTACGCGGTTCCGTGAATTACTTATCCGCCGAAACGGACCGCATAGAGTATCATCTGCAACGGCTGTATGAAAAGGAGTTTCGTGACATTGGAGACGAAAGACCGACGTTGTCTCAAGAGGATCACTTCGCTCTACAAACGGTGCGGCAAGGCACTAGAGGCCTCAAAAACAGTTCGAGGTTCCCCCACTCATGGCGCACACCGGTCAACCCGTGGACTGACAACAGAAATTATGTTCTCCAACGATTACTACAACTAAAAGACCAGAATCTGTGAGAACGATACGCGGATTTGATGAGGCGAAACGAGGTCCTCGGTTACGTTGAAAAGGTGCCTGTTAACACCGACAGCAAAAGGGGCATCTGGTATCTGCCTCACCATCCGGTTATCAACTCCAAGAAACCCAATAAACTGCGGGTGGTTTTCGACTGTGCGGCCAAGTTCCAGGGCAAGTCGTTAAACGATCGCCTACTACAGGGGCCTGACTGGACCACACCACTGATCGATGTTTTGTGCCGTTTCAGAGTGGGTTAAGTGGCTTTGTCTGCCGACATTAGGGAAATGTTCCATCAGGTGAAGATTCCGGTAGGAGAACGAGATGCTTTGCGTTTCCTGTGGTGGAAAGGGAGCGACCGGGACAACGCAGTGGTGAATTATAGGATGACCGTCCACTCCTTCGGAGCCATATCGTCACCATTTTGTGCAAACTACGCCCTCCGAGAATCAGCGAACAAACATGGCGATCTAGTACATCGGACGGTGGTAGAAAGCGTCAGCAGGAACTTCTACGTCGACGACTACCTTGGGTCATTCGATGATGTGGAATCAGCTCTAGAGCAGTTCAGGGGTCTGACGAGATTGCTGGAAGAGGGCGGCTTCCATCTAACTAAATGGATGTCGAACGCTTCAGAAGTGCTGAAGGTCATCCCGTATCACGAAAAGGCCGAAAGGGTAAGAGATTTGGACGGCTCTCCACTTCCTATCGAGCGCACTTTAGGGATACAATGGGACGCGGAAACGGACGATTTTGTTTTCGAACTGAACGTTCCCGAGCTGCCAATAACCCGTCGTGGCATACTATCTGCCGTCTCAAATTTGTTCGACCCGCTCGGTTTCGTCTCACCGTGGCTGCTACCCGGAAAGATCTTGCTGCAGCGGCTGTGATTGGGACCAGGCACTGGACCTAGGGGACCGGCTGGACTGGGAAGAATTTTTGAACACCTTGAAGAAATAAGGGGAAATAAGAATCCCACGATGTTTGACCCCTGGCCATACGACACGGACTGGAGAACTACATGCCTTTTCCGATGCATCCGAAGTCGGTTATGGAGCTGTGGTGTACGGACGATGGTGCGCAGGAGATGGACAATATACCACGAGGATCCTGTTCGCCAAAGCCCGCGTTGCCCCATTGAAGTCAGTCTCAATCCCACGCCTTGAACTCAGCGCAGCCGTGTTGGCAGTCAGGGTGGTGCAAGCTGTGAACAGATGTTTCGATCTCTACATTTGGTCGGTGAGCTTCTGGACGGATTCAACGATAGTACTTTACTATATCAACAACGTACGGAGCCGGTTTAGTGCTTTCGTTGCTAACCGGCTCACGATTATCCACGATGAATCAGCCACGCACCAGTGGAGTCATGTCAGGTCTGGCGATAATCCGGCCGACCTGTGCTCCCGAGGTGCGAACAACTTCAGGCAACTGGACACGTGGACGAGAGGGCCAAACTTCCTGCAATTGCCCAAACAGGACTGGCCCGTGTTCGAATTAAAAACCCCTACGGAATTGGAACTGGAGATCAAAGGCGTAGTGATAGCAACCAACGTCGTCGAAGCGTCATCCATTCTATCGCGACTGGTCAGGTTTTCTTCCTGGATGAAGACGCTTCGTTCGCTAGTTTGGTTAACCAGGTTCAAGAGAAATTTACTAGTCATGAAAGGGCTAGGGCCCTCAGGTCGGATACGGGTCGGCCCGATAGGTCCCGATGAGCTACAAGCGGCAGAGTACGATATTTTCAGAATGATACAACGCGAGGCTTTCGCCCAAGAACTCAAGAGGGCGGAAGAAGTGGGGCCGACCAATAAAGACACGCCATCTCCAAGAGGCGAGCTCAAGCGTTTAAACCCCAAACTCATCGACGGACTGCTGCGGGTGGATGGTAGGCTGACCAACGCCCACCTGAACTTCGACACAAAGTATCCTATACTGCTGCCTGCGAGACAACCTGTAGTAGAGCTAATGATTCAACACGTCCACGCCGTGGAGGGACATGCCGGGGAAAGTCACGTGACGAGCGTCATCCGAAAGCGTCTTTGGTCGTTGAGAGGACAAGAGACTGTAAAACGCGTAATCCGACGGTGTGTGCAATGCAGGAGACGCAATGCCACAGCAGGCAAACAACTCATGGCCCCACTACCAGAATGCAGGGTGACTACGGGCTGGTGGCCGTTCAGTGACACCTGGTTGGACTATTTCGGGCCCTTGTGGATCAAGTGCGGGAAAAGATTAGAAAAGCGATACGGATGTATCATGAAGTGCATGAAGTCACGTGCGGTACACCTAGAAGTCGCACATTCGATGACGACCGATTCGTTTCTACGGGCCTTGCAAAGATTTATCAACCGAAGAGGCGTACCGGCCGATATATACTCAGATAATGGATCGAATTTTGTGGGCGCTCAACGGGAATTGCAGCGTTGGCACAAGAACATAAACAGGGACGAACTGCAGAATCGAACCGTGGCCTTCGGCATACGATGGCATTTCAACCCCCCACAGGCCAGCCACCGAGGCGGCATATGGGAACGCATGATCCGGTCCGCCAGACGGATATTGCTGTCAATCATGGAGCAGCAGCCGCCCGACGACGAGACGCTGAACACCGTCATGACTGAGGTGGAGCGAATTCTGAACAACCTCCCCCTGGTTCCAGTATTGAACGGCGACCCCACCCACCTGGCGCTCACCCCAAACGACTTATTGACGTTAAGGTCGAACGAGGGTTTCCAAGGGCCGGTGAACCTTCGTGGGAGCTACCTCCACGGGTGGAAGCAAGCGAACTATCTGGCCAAGGTCGTCTGGAGGCGATGGCTACGGGAGTACCTACCGGCTTTGCAGACTCGACAGAAGTGGCTGGCCAAAACAAGACCATTCAAAGTTGGGGACGTGGTTATGATCGCCGACGAACGCGCACATTTCAGCGCTTGGTCTTTGGGAGTAGTTACGGAAACCATCAAAGGCACTGACGAAATGATAAGAACGGTGAAGGTGAAGACAGCTAACGGAGTGCTCATTCGTGACATACGCAGTATTAACCTACTCGAGAGCGAAGACAAAGAAGCTGATAACCCTGAGGCCTAGTAAACCTTTTTCACACCAGTAATCGAGGTGGATAAAGAAATACCATATATACCACACAATCTCCGTCAAACACGTTAAGGTGCTCGCGGTCCTTTCGTTGACATTACAGGAGGTTCTTTCCGATATGTGGTGATGAGTGCGATTCCATTATACATCCCGATACATACACGCATGCACGACGCACTCTACATCCCGTTAACCCATCAAACATGTGACAGTGTTCTTTGTTTGCCTTTTGTTGACGCTACCGAATGCCCCTTGCATATGTGGAAGTAGTGGAGCTCAGGTCACACATACATGCTACATTTACTCGTTTTCTTGCCACGCGGTCTTTTGTTGACAATGCAGAAAGTCCTCCTTTGATGTGTAGTCATACCTGTGATTTCATTGTAACCCCGGCACACACACACGCACACACACACTCAAGCACGTACATCCAGGACCGGACGGCCCCTTACGAGGACAACGTCTATGTGACCATTCACGCCCGCCATCGGTCATTTGGTCTTGTGGACGATGTAGACTACCCTCACGTCTATGTAGCCAATGGGTTAGGTGCGACCAGTAGTAGAACGTCGACGACGAGGATTAGACGGGCGCACTGACAGCAGGGCCTAGGCAGGTAGGAAGAATCAGTACCTTTATACCGAACCTTTGACTTTGCTAAGGATCCAGGAGGATTTTGGTGGGCGGTGTAACAGCCGGTCGTGGAAAATCCCCCTTTCTCCCTCGCGATTCAGTGTTTTTCAAAACATCACTCATTTCCATACACTATTGACTTGTCTTTACGAACTGGTTGTTTTTCTGGACCAATTGTTGTTTGTTCGCGCCCAGAGCGCTATTTTGGCACATCCTTGCTCAGGACCTGCGTTACGCACGTGCTGTTTGCTCACACGCTGCTATTCGGTTTCTCGTTGTTGAGTCTTTGTGATCGTATTATTGAGGTTCGTATATTGTTTATGTCATTGTTTATTTTAATAATCTAGTATCGTAGAATTATCACGGATAATCGTCTTTTGATTTCGGGATCCGTTGCGAATTTGGCTACGCATTGCTCAAACGTTCGTAACAGCCATCGCCTCCAGAAGACCTTGGCCAGATAGTTCGCTTGCTTCCACCCGTGGAGGTAGCTCTCACGAAGGTTCACCGGCCCTTGGAAACCCTCGTTCGACCTTAACGTCAATAAGTCGTTTGGGGTGAGCGCCAGGTGGGTGGGGTCGCCGTTCAATACTGGAACCAGGGGGCGGTTGTTCAGGATTCGCTCCACCTCAGTCATGACGGTGTTCAGCGTCTCGTCGTCGGGTGGCTGCTGCTCCATGATTGACAGCAATATCCGTCTGGCGGACCGGATCATGCGTTCCCATATGCCGCCTCGGTGGCTGGCCTGTGGGGGGTTGAAATGCCATCGTATGCCGAAGGCCACGGTTCGATTCTGCAGTTCGTCCCTGTTTATGTTCTTGTGCCAACGCTGCAATTCCCGTTGAGCGCCCACAAAATTCGATCCATTATCTGAGTATATATCGGCCGGTACGCCTCTTCGGTTGATAAATCTTTGCAAGGCCCGTAGAAACGAATCGGTCGTCATCGAATGTGCGACTTCTAGGTGTACCGCACGTGACTTCATGCACTTCATGATACATCCGTATCGCTTTTCTAATCTTTTCCCGCACTTGATCCACAAGGGCCCGAAATAGTCCAACCAGGTGTCACTGAACGGCCACCAGCCCGTAGTCACCCTGCATTCTGGTAGTGGGGCCATGAGTTGTTTGCCTGCTGTGGCATTGCGTCTCCTGCATTGCACACACCGTCGGATTACGCGTTTTACAGTCTCTTGTCCTCTCAACGACCAAAGACGCTTTCGGATGACGCTCGTCACGTGACTTTCCCCGGCATGTCCCTCCACGGCGTGGACGTGTTGAATCATTAGCTCTACTACAGGTTGTCTCGCAGGCAGCAGTATAGGATACTTTGTGTCGAAGTTCAGGTGGGCGTTGGTCAGCCTACCATCCACCCGCAGCAGTCCGTCGATGAGTTTGGGGTTTAAACGCTTGAGCTCGCCTCTTGGAGATGGCGTGTCTTTATTGGTCGGCCCCACTTCTTCCGCCCTCTTGAGTTCTTGGGCGAAAGCCTCGCGTTGTATCATTCTGAAAATATCGTACTCTGCCGCTTGTAGCTCATCGGGACCTATCGGGCCGACCCGTATCCGACCTGAGGGCCCTAGCCCTTTCATGACTAGTAAATTTCTCTTGAACCTGGTTAACCAAACTAGCGAACGAAGCGTCTTCATCCAGGAAGAAAACCTGACCAGTCGCGATAGAATGGATGACGCTTCGACGACGTTGGTTGCTATCACTACGCCTTTGATCTCCAGTTCCAATTCCGTAGGGGTTTTTAATTCGAACACGGGCCAGTCCTGTTTGGGCAATTGCAGGAAGTTTGGCCCTCTCGTCCACGTGTCCAGTTGCCTGAAGTTGTTCGCACCTCGGGAGCACAGGTCGGCCGGATTATCGCCAGACCTGACATGACTCCACTGGTGCGTGGCTGATTCATCGTGGATAATCGTGAGCCGGTTAGCAACGAAAGCACTAAACCGGCTCCGTACGTTGTTGATATAGTAAAGTACTATCGTTGAATCCGTCCAGAAGCTCACCGACCAAATGTAGAGATCGAAACATCTGTTCACAGCTTGCACCACCCTGACTGCCAACACGGCTGCGCTGAGTTCAAGGCGTGGGATTGAGACTGACTTCAATGGGGCAACGCGGGCTTTGGCGAACAGGATCCTCGTGGTATATTGTCCATCTCCTGCGCACCATCGTCCGTACACCACAGCTCCATAACCGACTTCGGATGCATCGGAAAAGGCATGTAGTTCTCCAGTCCGTGTCGTATGGCCAGGGGTCAAACATCGTGGGATTCTTATTTCCCCTTATTTCTTCAAGGTGTTCAAAAATTCTTCCCAGTCCAGCCGGTCCCCTAGGTCCAGTGCCTGGTCCCAATCACAGCCGCTGCAGCAAGATCTTTCCGGGTAGCAGCCACGGTGAGACGAAACCGAGCGGGTCGAACAAATTTGAGACGGCAGATAGTATGCCACGACGGGTTATTGGCAGCTCGGGAACGTTCAGTTCGAAAACAAAATCGTCCGTTTCCGCGTCCCATTGTATCCCTAAAGTGCGCTCGATAGGAAGTGGAGAGCCGTCCAAATCTCTTACCCTTTCGGCCTTTTCGTGATACGGGATGACCTTCAGCACTTCTGAAGCGTTCGACATCCATTTAGTTAGATGGAAGCCGCCCTCTTCCAGCAATCTCGTCAGACCCCTGAACTGCTCTAGAGCTGATTCCACATCATCGAATGACCCAAGGTAGTCGTCGACGTAGAAGTTCCTGCTGACGCTTTCTACCACCGTCCGATGTACTAGATCGCCATGTTTGTTCGCTGATTCTCGGAGGGCGTAGTTTGCACAAAATGGTGACGATATGGCTCCGAAGGAGTGGACGGTCATCCTATAATTCACCACTGCGTTGTCCCGGTCGCTCCCTTTCCACCACAGGAAACGCAAAGCATCTCGTTCTCCTACCGGAATCTTCACCTGATGGAACATTTCCCTAATGTCGGCAGACAAAGCCACTTAACCCACTCTGAAACGGCACAAAACATCGATCAGTGGTGTGGTCCAGTCAGGCCCCTGTAGTAGGCGATCGTTTAACGACTTGCCCTGGAACTTGGCCGCACAGTCGAAAACCACCCGCAGTTTATTGGGTTTCTTGGAGTTGATAACCGGATGGTGAGGCAGATACCAGATGCCCCTTTTGCTGTCGGTGTTAACAGGCACCTTTTCAACGTAACCGAGGACCTCGTTTCGCCTCATCAAATCCGCGTATCGTTCTCACAGATTCTGGTCTTTTAGTCGTAGTAATCGTTGGAGAACATAATTTCTGTTGTCAGTCCACGGGTTGACCGGTGTGCGCCATGAGTGGGGGAACCTCGAACTGTTTTTGAGGCCTCTAGTGCCTTGCCGCACCGTTTGTAGAGCGAAGTGATCCTCTTGAGACAACGTCGGTCTTTCGTCTCCAATGTCACGAAACTCCTTTTCATACAGCCGTTGCAGATGATACTCTATGCGGTCCGTTTCGGCGGATAAGTAATTCACGGAACCGCGTACCCCTACTGGACCGTATAACATCCATCCCAGAGCCGTGCGTACGGCATAAGGTGCCTGGCGGTCGCCCACTCTCTGGTCAAGCACCCAATGCGCCTCTGGCACGTCGCATCCGATGAGGAGATCCACCTCATCATCTTCCCAGTCTACGACGGTTACATCCTGCAGGTGGGGCCACCGAGTCAAGATTGCGTTCACCGACCTTGGTGCTCGCATGGGGAGATCCGCTAACGTGAATGCCTCCGTTGGTTCAATTTCCTCGTTAGTGTCTAGAGAGATGAGTTGCAGCCTTAATCTACCGGCAGTCATTACCTGTGTTCCGCCCACCGTGCTCACTGCTAACGACGTCGCACCTTTAGCCAGTTGGTGTTTGTCGGCAAACCGCTCTTTCACTAAAGTGGTGTCGGAACCACTATCAGCGAAAGCCAACGCCTTGACTATCCCAGTCGGAGTCACTACTACCACGGCCACTACGCCTAAACGTACCGGTTTACTGGCAGATTGTGAAGTTGAACAAATCACGCTGGGCTTGGCAATCGCCTCGGATATGGTTATTCTCGCCTGATGCAGCAGCCGATGGTGTCTGCCCGTGCAGCCCTCGTAACCACATCGATTCCCTGTCCTACAGGCTGCTGCCCGGTGCGTGGTGTTGAGACAGATGAAACATGCTCCTGCCATCCTCGCCATTCCCCACCGTTCGTCTATTGTGGAGTTGCCGAACTTGGGGCATTCTGGTCGGCCATGGCTAGTACCACAGGATCTGCAATTTGGTTTCGCCGTAGCATCTCGTGAAATGACGTGTGTGTTGGTCCAAGGCTGGTACTTTGGATATTCCCGTACAGGGGTTTGGACTTGGCTAGTACCGGGCTTGTTTGCTCGGTTGCTGTCCCGGATGAGTCGGCCGAATCTGCTGTCAGCTATCTTCGTTTGCTTGTCCAAGTATTCAGTCAGGTCTTCGAAGTTGGCTTCTCTGTCGCTTCGGCTTATCCGTTCAGCTTCTTCCGCCCACCGACCCTGTAGTTCGGGAGAGAGGTGACGGACTATGCCTTCCAAAGTGTGCATGGCGTCTAGGTCAGCCATGTAACCTAAATGGTCGAAGGCTATTGAGCAGTTCTGCATCTTAATCACCAGGTCGGCCATGGTGTAGACGTCGTCCTTGGTTCTCTTTGCCTCTACCATCACGCCCCCTATTAAGTTACGGGCTACTTTGAAAGGTTGGCCAAACAAGTCCCTCAGAATCTTCCTTGCCCTTGTGTAGCCTTGTTCTGGGTCGAGCATGGTGCACCCGTCGATAGCTTCTCTTGCTCGGCCTCGGCAGTAGTGAGTAAGGTAGAGAAGCCTTTGCCCACGGTCGGTTACCTTGTTTTCAACGAACGTCTCGAAATGCTTGACAAACTTGCAGTATTGCTCAACTCGCCCGTCGAAAACCGTTAACTCCACTCTAGGCAGATCGATCGATGGTGGTTAGTAGTCGGCGACCGGCGTGGGGTTCCCTACCTTATTGCACCCTAATCTATCGGAAGTGTCGAAGTCACTGGTCTCATGCTCTCGCTGTTTCTGTGTACACTTCTCTGCTTCATGCGCCTGTAGTCTAGCCGAAAGTAACTGTTGCTCTAGTTCTAGTATTCTCAGCTTATATAAATCGACATCCTTACGATCAATATTGTTCTCTATAACACATGAACTAGCACTGACAGGACTAGGCGATCTAGCATTAACTAAAGAATCATATGTACCCAAAACCTCCCCAGAGACTTGCCGTATTACTTCCTGTCCGGATTCGACTGCTTTTGATCCTTTTCTTGGCAATTTGCGTGTTTTTCCTCGTTCCAAATAGATCTATTGAGTATTGTTACGAACGTTTGAGCAATGCGTAGCCAAATTCGCAACGGATCCCGAAATCAGAAGGCGATTATCCGTGATATTCTACGATACTAGATTATTAAAATAAACAATGACATAAACAATATACGAACCTCAATAATACGATCACAAAGACTCAACAACGAGAAACCGAATAGCAGCGTGTGAGCAAACAGCACGTGCGTAACGCAGGTCCTGAGCAAGGATGTGCCAAAATAGCGCTCTGGGGGCGAACAAACAACAATTGGTCCAGAAAAACAACCAGTTCGTAAAGACAAGTCAATAGTGTATGGAAATGAGTGATGTTTTGAAAAACACTGAATCGCGAGGGAGAAAGGGGGATTTTCCACGACTGGCTGTTACACTACCGTTGGCCACGGTTCGACAAATGGGCGAGGACTTGTGGAGACAACGGACAGTGTGAGCTCTACTTCACAATTTGTGTTCTGAAATATCAACACGTCGCCTTAGGATGCCCCTGGTGAATGCCTACTCATGGAGCAACTGTATCCATTCCTTAGTTTACATGTGGGCCGTATGTTCACTACTGTCTGCACAACAGCCATGGCGAGAGGTAAGGAATCGTAGACCTAAAGGACCGCGGTTGATAGCAACTGACGACAATGCAACCGAGCCCCCTGGAAGTGCGTAAGTCCCGTGGAAGTTTGGATGGTTTCGAAAAACACATCGTGATAGTGGCAGAGAGATTACCCTTGCAACTAGTCATGGCAACCGATTTCTTATCAAGAAGAGTCAACAACTGAAGTGGCCCGAAATACGGCTGCCATTGAGGTAAACAACACCATCAGTGCGGTTAGGCTTCCCCACAATGGCTGCATTCGGCAATAGGGAAAAGCCACCTTTAAACAAGCACAAAGACGTGAGTTACTTATCAACGGAACTTTCGGACGTGTCGGCAAAATAAGACAAGATTGGTGGCAAAGGTGTGGTGCTATACAAAATTGAGACGAGTGAAACACCAGCACTTCATTCACCATTGCCCAGGATTCTCATTCATTGCCAACAGGAAGTGGATAAGGCGACAGAAAGTATGACAGAACATGACATAATTCGACCATATCACTCACCGTGGGCTTTCCCCCGGGTGCTCGGTCAGGAGAGAAGACGGCCCTTTTCGGGTGTTTGAACTATCGCCAATCAAACGACGTCACAAAAAGAATTTGTTTGGTTTACCCAGGACTGATCAAACTCTAGAAACCCTAGGTGGCTCGAGGCTTTTCAGTACGCCGGATCTAGCACCAGGCTGATGGCAAATGGGAGTTCATCTAGATGGCCTATTTAAAAGAGTGCGTTTCATCCCAACGGCCTATATGACTAACCATCGATACTGTTTGGACTAGCAAGTGCCCCAGCTGCCCTCCAGGGGCCGATGCACGTCACTTTAAGAGGCCGTACTCAGCAACGATGCGCGGAATAATTAGATATCCTGGTCCATGGAGAAACGATGGACGAAAACAACGGGAATCTCCGGCAGGTGTTTAAATGATTCCGAAAGTATGGACTCAAGCCGCATCCTCCCAAGTGTCATTTTCTAAGAGAGGAGACATGGTTATTTGTCCGCATGATCCCTGCCAACGGAGTACGATGTGACCATACGAAGGTCGAGGCCGCTAAGTATTGGCCTACCCCCCAGTTACCCGACTAAGTATTATGAATTATGGGATTGACGTCGTACTACGGGTGAATTATGAGGAATTTTTCCAAAATAGCCTCTCCGTTAACCAACTTGCTACAACGGGGAACCGCGTTTAGAGGGCGAAGGTAAATTCTCGGCTTTTGAAGAACTTGAGATTCCTTTCGTTGGGCTCCAATTTCGACTCATCCGGACACATCTGAGGGTGGTGTCATTTTCGTCCTAGATATGGGCACCAGTGACCAAAATGTAGGTGCGATCCTGCTATAGGGAACATCGGATGGAGAGAAATGTGTGAATGCATCTTTTCTTCGAGCTCTGTCATGAGAGGAACCACTGTATTACGTACAGGGTAGTGTTAAAGGTGATGCCTTTCGTGAGAAATCCCCTGCAGCACTCGTTGGGGCGACGGTTTTACTCCATACGGGCAATAAATACCTTGTGTAGATTCAGAAATTTCGTAACTAGGAAAGACAAACGGCTCAGTGACAAAAGGTTCTCCAAAAAATGATTTGTTAGTGAGCATTGAGAGGGTGGGAACATGGTAAAGCTGGCTCACTTTCACTCCTCTCTATGAGCCACCACTGGGACTGTCCTTCATGCATGGTTACCGCGGTGACAATATTAATTCAAGAACTGGGAGCGGAGGACAGAGCCGCTATACAACCCACAGATACGGAGCTCCGTTTACTGCGTAGCCCATTATCCAGCGGCACGTCGCGAACCCATCCGACTGAGATGCAAGGGGCCAGCCACAACACCAGATGCCTATGGGCGCTGTAGGCTCGCACAAAGGTGATCTATGAAGCTTAACCTTGTCGGAATGATCCCGGATACCCTCGTCGAATCATCGTTGCTTCTGCTGTGAGTGACATCCTGAAGAGGATGCACGAGTAGCTGGGCCATGCAAGCCAGGATAAATTGAGAGAGGCCGGCTCCCATCGTTTTTGGTGGACTCATATCAGTCAAGACTTCACAAGTTCTTGTAACTACCGCACTGACTGTGGTCAATTCAAAAATCCAACTCCAAGCCGATGAGCCTCATTGCAGTGGGGGCACGACGGATTTCCTAACGAATCACTTTCAGTGAGTATAGTTGGTTCTCTGCTCTTGGAGAAGAATGGCAAACACTACCCTCTGTTTTCGGTGGAATGGCTCACCAAATGGTGGGAGGCAGTTCCCCTGGGGATAGCCACGTCCATCTTTATCGGTGTGAGTGTTGACACTTGCTTGTGCACTTAATGAGCTTCGGATCGCCGAGTTTCCTTTCTGTGCACTTACATTTACAACCCCTACAGAAGACACTGCATCCGGTGTACTACATTAGAAAACAGTTGTTCTGAGGCAAGCAGAAAAAACGAGCAGCCCAGTGGCTTCGGAAGGCACACAAGCAGTCTGGATCTAATGGTTTTCTGTAGTAACGTTCGCTCACTAATTTACACATCCGTGCTCAGTCATCCCCAGGTCACTACAATAACTCTCCTACGAAAGAAGCTGTCAAAGTGACCATTCAAACTGAATAAAGGCGTACCTTGCCCAGGTCTCTATCAACATCACTAGTTTTATGTGTCGTCAGTCGTCTAGTGGACCGTGTTGCGAGGTCAGGGCCCGATAGTGCGGATAGTGGAGGCTTACTGAAATGCGCACTGATCTAGCCGTCACCAACCAGGCCATCATTTCCGTCTTACAGTAAAAGTGCACGTGGTACCAAGTATTCCGAAGTGATTTTCCCGAGGGTTCACACGACTATCGTGCCCGTACACGCGATGGGAAAGCAAAATCAAACGAATGAGCAGGCTGCGAATGGATAAAATCTAAATTAGAGGAGCTCACCCCGATTGGCCCCATGCAATACGCAAAGTTTATGTCACTCGGAATGCTTCGTTTTTTGGTTTCCAAAACGGTTTCATAAAACGCTAAATGGAGGAGGCCTTTAAAGGGGTTGATAAACGAGTACTCTGTGCGAGGCGCTTTGGCCAGTCTGATAGACGGCCAGATCGCTTCACTACGGTTGCTGAAGCATCATGGTGGGTGCGTATGGAAAGGCTTGCTAAATCTGGTTGGATCCACCGGAAGAGACTTTTTCTTCTTCATCTTCATGATTTGTTTAACTGCTTTCATTCCCCGTCTCTCCACTAACTGTTCGGACATTTGGTTCCTGGTCTTTCGGCAACACTGATTCTGTTATACCGTTACGATCAGCCTCGAAAGTGCACAGCCAGGTACGATTTGCAAAGTCCTGATTTATTATTATTTAATATTCTGATATAACTTCATCTGCTGTAAAAGTTCCTTTTCTGATTGCATTGGACCTGCGCAACTTCGTCAATTCCGGGTTTGGAAGCGGTGAAAATCCATTGTTTATTCCGCTCTTAGACTACCATTGCGAACCGTCGCAAGCTCATTGTCGGCTGCGGCTCCACAGCCTCGGTTCGGCGTCGAGGATGTCTTCTGTTTTAGGTAGCGGAACTATCGAGACACTATAATTAGGCAGTGCCTCTCACCGTAGACTATCTTCAAGGTGAGCAAACTTTAGATATATTTTCACGCTCATATTTTCTGTCACTGAGGCAAGCTGGATTGGACCTCGGTAAGGCTGTATTGAAGATGTTCTGACGCTATCCAAGCGTAAGAAGACTTGGGCGCAGAGGGAAATTTCTGGTGAGAAGAAGGCTAGGTGAAACTGTGGCCTCCTCGAATGCATTTGCGAATGGCGCACTCGAGCAGTCAGCTGTTGAGCATTTGAAGCACTACGGTCGTCACCCACTCGACCTGTGACAGAAAAACTGAAGATTTTGATCAAAAGTCAATTTCTCAGCTGACGGGTTAGTATCAGTGTAAGAAGTAGAGCGCAAATCTAAGGCATTGTTCGGAAGGGGAGACGCCCAGTTATTGCTTTCGGAAGTGATGAGGGACTCCTCGAGCTGGAGATGAAGACGCTCAGATATACCCTTGGTCGCTGGGAGATATGCCTTCGTGCGAGAATGGTGATAGCCCGACACACGCAAGGTACCTAAAAACAAAGGTAGCTCAAGTTGTGCCACGCAACCAGTAGTTACCTTTGCAAGGGAATCAAAGAATGGGACCCGTCCTTCCGTAAAAGCAGCTAGCACTACACCTATTTTCAAGTGGGCAATGAAGACAGCCCAGGGCCGAAGAGTGAAGAGGGTGACCATGGTAGGAATTTAGCGGTAACTTTCACAGGGGCCAAGAGGGCCAAAGATGCAAAAATATCCCTCCAGGTGGATTCATCCTCGTCACCACCGCCTCCGAAGAAGCGGGCAAAAGAAATTTCGGAGGTTAAAGTCATTCCACCCGGCCAGAATCTGTGAAATCCAACTCCGAAAGTTAGCGGTAGCTATAGGTTCGAAGTTTATGGTCCGTGGCTGACTAGAAATAACGTCTATTTGTAAAAGCTTATCACCCACAACATCGCCGATGCCAGAAACCTGAAGAATACCGGTGAAAGGCCGTGATACATAACCTTAATAACGAAACTCACGAGATGAGTACCTATCGGTTCCACTGTGAAAAGTATACCTCACTCGTTCATGATCGGCGAGGACGGTGAATAACCTGTCCTCGAAGATGCGTCTGAAGTGTCTAGCACTAACATGGACTTTGCTAGATTTGGACAAGACTTTGAGGGCCCACTTCCTGATGGTAGAAAAGCGCGGCTTGCCACCTGCCGTCCATGCTTCAGCCCGGGGCTTGGGGGCTGTGGTCGCTCACCAGGAGTAGCTCCATCTTATGTGACAGCCAGATATCTGACTATGATAAACCTATAACAAATAATAAAAACGTCTAAAAAAGTGTGGATCTCTTTTGGAGCGCCTTGTGCTGGATGCCAGTAGAAGTGTATCATGCTACCTTTCCATCTGAGTCAGGCCCCAGTGCCGCCCACCTTGAGCATTGAATGTGGATCCTTGGAGTGCTCTTTCCCGATGAATGTCCTGCCCTGTCCATTCCCACCTTCCGCTGTTTCCGAAGCAGTACTGACTCTGGTGTTTTTCTGCTTTGCGGTATGCTAACGACGGCGAAGATACCACGGTAACCAATCCTTCATCACCTCATGAGCTTTCTTTGCTCACATTCAAGTATATTCCCAGCACGCCAGCACTATTGAGGAGGATCAGAGACGAACTCACCTATGCCTTTCTCTGTTCCAGACCAATTTTATCCAACGCATCACCGCAGATACTGTTATAATTTCTTCCACAATCTTACTCCAGTGTTCCTCAGAATTCATTCAATACAGGGGGACTACTATACCGGATGAGATACAAGCAAGCAAAGCGCTGTGCTAGCGGAGTACCAGTCCCACTCACTGATACACTGTTCTTTCAAATCTCTCTTACTGCCTCGGTGCGGAACTGTTTTCTACATAAGCGAACGGTGTAGGAGATCACCATTTCTCATTTCTCTTAACCTTAACGCCTTAGGTTTTGTAGCAACCGAAAAATTGCCACACCAAAGTGCGAACCATTATTCTTTTTGAATGCACACACAGTTGCCTAACTGGTGTACGCAACTTTTCTAGCCTTAGCAGCATAGCTCAGTCCCCCGAAAATCTACATCACTCATTCTTATGAACCAAAACCCGGCTCGACTTGTGGAATTGGAGTCACTGACTGCTCAAATGAAACTCCTTCCTTGTTCCGCTTACACAGGCCTAACCTGTTCACCATTGACTGCGCCGTTTGCTATCATAACCCAAGGCTATGACCGCTTCCAGACTGCAAACCCCATTTATTTCAGGTTAGTCGTCACCCGCTATCTCAGTCTCCACAACAGATCACCTAGGGTAGCGATTTCACTGTCACCGACGGAGACCAAAATGGAACATTTCAAAGCAACCGGGGCTGCCATCAAGCCACAAAACGTAAAATATCCCCAGGTGCTCATTAGTAAACCGATTAACATCTTCTAATGCATCGCCTCTCCGGATGATATCACTGCCACTTCACCAGCCAATAGCGGCCATTAATTTCATTCCTCACACCTCGGTGGTTATTCCGCTCATATCCTCTACCCAGCCAGATGAACCGCACCCACGGGATGATGCACACTGCCAAAGACAGATGCTCCCTGGTTATTCATGGATCCTATCTGAAACAACCCGATATATCAGCCGTGATATATAACGGAAATTCGTTATTCATAGAATTCCGATACTCCATTCAAACGCGAGGCTACTTACCTTCCTCATCCTTGGTTCCAAGTATTGACGCTTAATAGCACTGTGACTCAGTACCTCACTATATACATTTCAGCGTACCAGCGTGATAAGGCTCAAGCCTAAGCGGAGATTTTCCAATATGGTACCTGTTTCAAGAGTTCATTTTACCCTCGAACTGCATCCGGCTTGAAATTGATTCTTCACTAATCCAGGGCACTCTGTTTGCTCTCTTTCTTTCCCTAATGGTACAGGTCACTGATCCTGAAACTAAGCTCATCCTTTCATGGAGAGCTGTCTTTTCCACATCCGCCAGTGTTCCCGGGTGCACTCTCATAAAAGTTTTGCTTCATATCTCCCCGTCTCACAACTTGCTCCTTTTAGTGAGCCCTGATTTATCCTTCATTCAGAGTTGACATCATCTTAATGGATCTCTATTCTTTTCGTATTCATCGAAGTTTCTGAGAGTAATTCCATGCAGTTACTTTTGTTCATTTCTGCCTGCTTAGAACTTACCCCTTTCACAGAACCCCAGTAAGCCTCCGTTATCCATGTCCCGCAATTTACTGGTTTAGAATGTACCTTTAGCGCTACGTATTGACAATCTCTCCTGTATCCCCGCTGGGAGTCATTGCCCAAATTAAACTCGAAACCGGTTCGTGTTTGTCGAGCGAACCATTGTTAGTTTAATCCGTTCAAGCTATTGCTAGTTATGTTCATCTTTCGCTGACAACATTGACTGCTTTTCCTAAATTAGTGTATGGTTCACCGTATTGAGTAACATTGTACATCTTGATCATGCTTTTGTGCTTGCTCCTCCGCCGTGGTTGAGAAATATGCCGATAATATTAAAAGGGCCGGTGACTTCCATTGTGATGAAGACCACTGAGGGAGTACAACGCCTAACTCTCCGCCTGGGGCTTTGATTGATGTAACCTTTTGGGCATTGGCTTTGGAAAGAACGAGCACCACCTCGGTTGGCTTGCTGCTGTCGGTTAAGCATTTACTAGGTTATCCAGGGTGAAAATAAAATTACCAGCTAATGGGAGTCTCCCCCAACCAACTCAAAATAATTAAGGGATTTTTTTCCGAACGACAGACCCTAGGCAACCAGCTGATCTACAAAACGTCGCTAGAATGGCGTCCAAACTGCCGGTCTAGGATGACTCAGTGTTTTCCAATATCAACACGCCACACTTTATTCTCATGAAATATCTTTGCCAAAGCATTCCTGAAGCGACTTCCCTCTGCCATTACCGCAGAGTGACTAACCATCTTCAATCCACGAGCATTAAAAGCTCCCCCCTCCATGCAGCTTGAGTGCCTTGCTCGGTGCCACTAGTTAATATACACTGTGATGCTGGTTTCAAACTTAGGGAACTAGAACAAAGCCTAGCTTTCTTGTAGGGGCAACTAAGTACCACGGACAAAACTCTGACCGCATTGTCACCGCCTGCCCTAATCTCTGATCCTTCGAAACGCCCGAACACCCGAAGTCCACTACTGGCAGGTCGCCGCCCGGAATCAGTTGATTCTGAAGTCCACCAAAGAATCAAACACTCAAAAATGCGGCTCCGTATTGCAATCAAATCTCCACCGTTACTTATGGGACATACCTATAGCCGGCTTACACAATCATCTCTCACTATTAGCTACCTCTCAGGTACTGGCTTGTCTTCCAAAAAACCGAAAAGATGACTGCTTCCAACTCGCCACTCCGTACCGACCAATCAGCAGCAGTAGGGTCCCAACCCTGTGGCTTACTTTTCA
Organism: Fasciola hepatica; assembly: GCA_948099385.1. NCBI lineage: Eukaryota > Metazoa > Platyhelminthes > Trematoda > Plagiorchiida > Fasciolidae > Fasciola > Fasciola hepatica. The sequence goes on along the minus strand of CANUEZ040000043.1, from coordinate 35,954,570 downwards.
CCCAGTCGAAGTCAGTTACCAGACCTCACTTTGGGCCTCTCATCCCGCTGCAGCCCTTCTCTGTACCCCAGAAATTAACCTGCCTCGACCCAACCACGTCAGCATACCATCAACCACTCGTTCGGATCGCGCTCTCGCCTTACCCAACTAAGCAGGGGTACATCCCATGGCTACTCAGTACCGACGCAAAACTCCCAGTTTCCCCTTTATCCGTCCTGAACGAAACGTGGCCCCGTACCATGGCTCTATCCCAGTTTAATGGTCTCACCTTTTCCCCAATGATGGTATAACCACCAATCCACCAACTCGCATTTCATTCACAAACCGAGGTCCTGCCTCTGTAATTGCAGACGATATTTCTAACTTCCACCCGATCCAAACTGATTCTTCGCTTCAGACTCTCCCACTAATCCTTCACGAAGCTCCCCATGCCCTCTTAATGGTCCTGCGGAGAGCGGCCACCCCACGTGCTCCTAATCAACTCCGGAAACCACTTAAGCCCGTCATACTACCTGCTCTACCAGCTCCTTCCCCAATCATCACTGGCCATTCCGATATTCACCTGAAGTCCCTCTATTGGTCCTCGACCCACTTACACTGCAATCTAACCAGGATTGTCCCATCCAACTCGTTGGTACCAGGAGTAGCAACACCATCGTCGCTACCTTCTCCAGAACCCAGGTTCGCAAAACTACCTGTTGTGACACTCATTTCTTTTTTCCTCATCTATGTTTGCTCACCACCAGCAGTAATTAACCTTTCGCGTGCTCGGACTCCCTTATTGAGCTACAACCTCATCATCATCAAGGAAACTTTGCTTACCGCAAAAGCCTTCAGCTTAGACTTGGTCGTATCTGGCTACAAGACTTTCATCAATCCAAGAATGCATCTTCCACGAGGAGGTTGCCTAATGCGTTCAAAAAAATATTTCCCTGTTTGTTTGATGCAACACCCTGACCTTGACGTGGGTGACTGGGTAACTATTAAACTGCAGTCACAAGACCTGTTGCTTGGATGCATTTATCGATCGTCCGAATCAACCACGGACTGCATTGCACCTAATATTGACGCACCTCACTTTGCCCCCACATAAAGCATCAATCACAGGTTGATCGCAGGCGATTTCGGCGCTCTAGAATTGTGTTGGCTATCACATTCTGGCCCACGAGGTTATCAGGATTTTGTTACCTGTAGGCACCTTGGTGGTTGGACTCAACACGTTCAGTCCCCTAGTAGAGGAAATAGCACTCCAGGTCCTCTGTTTTCTTGAGAGCCTGATAAAGTGACCACCTACGTAGGGGACATCTTCTTCAGACTTGACCACCGGGCCGTCTCGAGCATTATCCCCGCACCGAAGGCCATCATTCCCTCCAAACAGTCCACCAGACCACATCACCCAGCTAACTGGAGTAGCCCTCCAAACACAATCAGATCTCAAAATAGGGATACATCGTTTCTTTCGCCCGATTCTCAGGTGATAACACGTGAGATTTATTCTATTCCCAATCAGTGTTTAAAAACTGTCACCCCAGCTATGTCAGCCCTGATGAACTCCAGAACGAACAGACTCGCGCGGATGAAACTGAAGCTCTCCAAACTTCGACGACTCACTCTCAGAACCCGGAGGCTATCGGTTTAAGTCCAGATGGAAAAGCTGTCAACGACAATCAATTCACAAGCTGAACTCATACTCAGAAGAGTCAATGCCCTGTGCCACCTCAAGAAGACAGAAATCCTGAATAAGTTGATGAAGGCAAGAGATCCCCAAACCAGCAAGAAAAAACCTCTCATCATTGTCAACAACTCTCATCCGGATAAACCAGAAGAAATAGCTGAAGGTTTGTACACATTTTTTGCATCAGCCCCAACTCCCAGTGTATCCACTCCTGCAGAGCATCCTGTGAGCTTACCCAGTGAGACTCTATCCACATTTTTATTTCACCCCGATGATATTTCTCCGCTTCTAGTCTCTATGAAACCATCCTACCACCCAAGCCCGATCAGCATTCTACCGGTTTGCTTTTGCTCTGGGTGATCCAGGCATCCCTATCTTTCTGTCTAATCTATGTGTGAAACTTGGCTTGATCCATGCTCAGTGGATAGCCTCTGCAGTTATCCCCTTGCACAAAAAAGCTCCATTTATGTTCCCAAAAATTATCGTCTCATCTATCGTAAGCCGGCCACCACCACAGTTATGGAGAATCTCATTGAAAATAAGATAACGGCCAACCTTTCAACAAATAACTTGCTGATTTTGGGTGAACAAGGTTTCCTGAAAAGCCGCTTGTATTCTACTCGTCAAGTTACCTCTTGCCCATGATTATTATTCTGCTCATTGTGAAAAAAGCTTTCGACCGAGTCTCACGAAGTCAGCTCCTATCGCAGGCCAAATTTTATGGCTAAACAGACCCAGTACTGGGTTGGTTGGATTCTTATTTCTCCGACAATCATCAGTCGGTTCAGATAAGTGGGTCTTTCTCCAGGCCTAAACCTTTCACAAAGTGGTGTCATGCAAGGCCGCTTTTTGGGCCATCTTGTCCTTTTTCTACACATTGATGTTTTCATTGTTTTCCGCCAAGGCGGCCTCCACGTCTTCGCGGAGGACAACAAAATATTGTGTAGTTTTGACTCCCGAATGTTTGGTACAGTAATCAGTGATACACAGTAAGATCTAGCGGATCTTAATTCTTGATGCACCAGCCCAATAATGAAATTTTCCGCGGAGAAAAGCAATGTTCTTACCTTTAAGGGCAATGTTCCCCCAAATATATTCAGCATTGATGGCCACCCAACTTTCACTGGATCATTAGCACGAGAATAGATTTGGCAGCATTCAGCATTTCCACTTTATCGGAACACAGTGCCACTCGAATTGCGAAAGCTAGAAAGCCTTCAAAGGACGTTCCGCCTTCCGGAAGGCCAATTCAATACTTATAAGACCCATGTTAGACCTCTTTTGGAACACTGCTTCACAACCTAATCTAACTTGCGACAGTGGGACGGAGCAGCTTTTGAAAAGGTTCGACGGCTAATGACAAAAGGGTTACTTGTATTTTTCACTTGACTGCAATACACCCTAAGCTCTGAACACTTGAAACTAGATCCGCTGTGGCTTAGGCGCACAAAGCTGGACCTCATGTTCTTCCACAGTGTTGTTGTAAATTGAATCATCGTAACAGCACTGCAGTTCAGAGACTTAATGGATTTGCAGTACTCTCTGGGATTGGAGGACAACATAGTTGCATTTTCAATTTCTAGATGTGCTCTAAGATCCAACTTTCTCCGGTCAAGTATGCGGCTTTAGGGAGCAAATTATCCCATAATATACGTTCTATAAGGCCGTCCAAGAAGTTTAAGATCCACGTTAGCAAATGCCTCGCAGTACAGACCATGATCCAAAACACAGATCGTTATATCAGTAAAGAAAAGGCTTATGGAGTTGGATTAGGTTTCTAATGGCTTCCGAACTCCCTTGTATGGGCACACCATTGTCCTTGGGCCATAGCCGCTGCGCGCTTGACTTCCTTACTCTCTCGTTGTTCGTCCACTTACTTTGCTTCCCTTACCCATCTGATCATGCAGATGGCTCTTTTGATTATCTCTCGGCAAAGCCCGACAAGCATGGTCTTGTAGGTACCTGTACATTTCCGACTTTTTCCATGGTTTTCAACGTCCCTTGATGCGACACCCCTTTGTTGTACCGACGTTTTAATGTAAAACACACACGCATTTTGGTCGTCAACACCGCGCAATACAAAAAAGGCTGTAAATAAATCCTTCATTCTGGCACGGTCTCATCTTCTGGTTTGGAGTGTCTTGGAATTATATCGGTCGGAACTAACTGTGAAAAACAAAACGTTTTAGAGGCTTTCACGGCGTTTCTTGGCACTTCGCTCAATACCATCCTGTTCCGTTCAACGGATGGCTCTCAGACCAAACTGAAATGAAGACATTGGCGGATATTGGCTCTTCGGCCCTCATTTCCTAATCACAAGAACACTGAACAACTGTGAGTTTGTGTCACACCTTTTGTTTCGCTTTAATTCTTAGCGTACATACCCTTTTGGCCTTTTTATCACCGCAAGCTCCTCCTCCCATCTTAGTTTTCTACTGTCGCCTTAGATATTGTTGACATTCATTTAATGTTCCATATAGACAGAGTAGTACGCTGCAAAATTGGTAAGCCCAGGTAGTTTCTCCATCCTTTGACACTAGCTTGATTATTTTGGTCCAAGTTCCACACGATTCACCATGTCTGACAGCGAATCTATTGACATCCACGCCGTTGCTCTCAAACTGCCCGTTTTTGCCCCGACCAACCCTCGAGTATGGTTTCGACAAATAGAAGCCGTATTTACCACTCGACGTATAACCAGCGAGCGTGTGAAATACTCTCACGTTGTCCAAGCGCTTCTCTTTGACATCGCCGCTGACGTGGAAGATCTCCTCGATCCCATTCCACCAGAAGCTCCTTACACGAAGCTTAAGGAGGCAGTCATTCAGCGTACCGGAAAATCAGCCGGGAAAATGCTGCGGGAGCTGTTCACGTCGGTGGAGCTCGGAGACCAAACTCCGTCCCAGCTTATGCGCCACATGCGGTCGCTACTGGCTGGACGGCAAATGGACGACGCCATTTTCAAAGAGATATGGGTTGATAAACTACCTCTCCCAATGCAGCAGGTCCTGTCAGTGCTGGAACCCACTACTTCACTTGACAAGTTTGCGCAACACGCCGATAGAATAATGGAATGCTACCCGGCTGGTAGACCTTGTGTTCACATGACATCACCCGCCGAAACCACTCCGACACACGAATCCCCTATGGCATTACCAGCACCTGCCCCAGATCGCCGTGGCGATGGTTCTCGCAGTCCTGCTTCCCCAGCCCATCACTCTCATATCGATAAAGACAATACGAACCTAAAAGAAACCGTTCGCATGTTGTGCAATCAGGTCGGTGCAATGTGCAACGCATTAACTACCCATCGGCCTGTGTCCGCCTTTAGCATCCGCCGCACCGATGGGCCCGTGCTTAACTTTTGTTCTTCTTTCCGTTAACCGTTGATCCTCAGCTGCGTCACTGTGTCTCAATTTCCTTGCCGTAGTCTTTTGCGTCCGACCGCTTTCGCATGACCCGTCTGATGATCGCACCCACGTATGCATCTATATATATATATATATATATATATATATACACATTTGTATATATATATATATATATATACCTTGGGTTCTCCACTCACTTGTCCCCCTTCCTAACTAGATTGTGCCACTTTACTACACACAATTTGCGTATATATAAATAAAACCGTTCCGTCCTTTAGCGATGGGTGCTCGCTCTCAGTTAATTCCTGGCTCAAGCTAGAACTCAGCCGTCCCATCCTGCTTTTTTGCGCCTTTCTCGTACACTGAAGCCTTGCCACACGGATTACCATTCCTTAGTAACTAGGCTCCACTTCTCTGCGCATATGCTCATGGTAAGTTAAGACCCCATTCCAACCGGAATCCGTATGCCCCTGCCGAATACCAGCACGTTTGCCCCCACATGAAAAATCCTCATTTAACACTCGGTGTTTTCCCCCCTTTTTACTGTTTGCCGTCCTTTATCACAGCTGGTGAACTGACCAGACTGTTATCTTCCTATTTTCTCATTCTTCTTCCAGACCAGACCATCTACCATTGTTTTATTCCTGGTTCCCAAACGGACACCCTCTCCTCATCCACCGCCTACCTGATATCGCCCCAAGTCTCTACTATCACCCAACTACCTTAGAAAGCTACCAGTCTCCGTCTAGGGACCCCTAATAGACCTGTCCACTAGCCAAACGATAACTAACTGTTCGGATAACAAAATGTTCATTTTCTTGCTTCCATATAAACGATAATCATAACCCACAGCTGGAACACTCTCCAGACTGCCGCACTCCTGATCTCTTCCAGATTGCATTGGTTACTTGGGTATCCATCGGCCGAATCGACGTTTATTTCGGATTACCGTAAGGACTGGACGATTTGATCACTGGTTTAAACCTATACTCTCGCCTGCTGACGTTACATGGGGCACCGTACATGGATTAACAAAACCTCATGAAAGTCTCACCGGATCGCAGAGGTGATTCCTGACAGCAACCATCAACACTCCGCTCAACGTCTATTCCCAAATAATCCAACCCAACAGTTCAATTCTTCCCGCGTTGCAGTACGAAACCAATGGCCGGAACCCAGCCCTCGCAGCTGTCAACTTCGTCAAACCAGCCCTTTTTACCAAATTCCCACAACATTCTACCTGCCACCACCTGCAACCAAGGTCTTTACGGAACAGAATACCAGCCATCTGCAGCCAACAATAATTTGATTACCAATTTTCTATCAAATACAAAACAAAACATTTTACACTCTTCCAACTCCTGCCTAGCCGAACCATTGACGCTTGTCTCCACTAATCCGTTTCATTGACGGCTTTTCTTTTCTTTAAAAGTCCGTTATATGTCCATGCACCAATCATGCTCTTCAAAAGTTCACTGAAGTCCCTGCGGAGCTTTTCGCCTTCATCTGAATTTCCATATGACACTGTAATCACCTGCACAAAAGGTCCGTTTTATTATCACGTTTGACTCACTTGCCTTCATTTCACATGCTTCCTCCACAATTAGTTACCCAATGCTGGATCAGTGTCCAATATTCCGCTGGTACCTCTGACTGCACTTTGAAAGCCCCACGCCTGCTTTACTTCTAACAATGTTCTTTGGCATCTCTTCCGTCCGGTTACTCGTTAGTGACCGTCTATTTGTCGCTTAAATCAGCAATTCCACGAATGTCCAGCTACCCACACCGCCCCCAGCGATTTCGAAACCGATTTGGAATTCCCGCCTCAACCATTACCACTTTTGTTTACTCAAACACTACATGACTTTACTGGTGTATTTCGGTTGCTGTGATTTATAAATTTAGAATATGTGAATACCTCGCACTGACATGTACTGTTGTATACTCTGATCTTGCCTTGTGCATGTGTATTGACCACGGTCAATAAATATACTATAGTACTATAGAGTATGGTTTCGACAAATAGAAGCCGTATTTACCACTCGACGTATAACCAGCGAGCGTGTGAAATACTCTCACGTTGTCCAAGCGCTTCTCTTTGACATCGCCGCTGACGTGGAAGATCTCCTCGATCCCATTCCACCAGAAGCTCCTTACACGAAGCTTAAGGAGGCAGTCATTCAGCGTACCGGAAAATCAGCCGGGAAAATGCTGCGGGAGCTGTTCACGTCGGTGGAGCTCGGAGACCAAACTCCGTCCCAGCTTATGCGCCACATGCGGTCGCTACTGGCTGGACGGCAAATGGACGACGCCATTTTCAAAGAGATATGGGTTGATAAACTACCTCTCCCAATGCAGCAGGTCCTGTCAGTGCTGGAACCCACTACTTCACTTGACAAGTTTGCGCAACACGCCGATAGAATAATGGAATGCTACCCGGCTGGTAGACCTTGTGTTCACATGACATCACCCGCCGAAACCACTCCGACACACGAATCCCCTATGGCATTACCAGCACCTGCCCCAGATCGCCGTGGCGATGGTTCTCGCAGTCCTGCTTCCCCAGCCCATCACTCTCATATCGATAAGGACAATACGAACCTAAAAGAAACCGTTCGCATGTTGTGCAATCAGGTCGGTGCAATGTGCAACGCATTAACTACCCATCGGCCTGTGTCCGCCGAAGTACCTCGTCGACCTAGATCACGGTCCAGAAACCGCCGGTTACGAACCTGGTGTTGGTGCCACCGCACATTCGGCTCCAAGGCACTCCGCTGTGATCATCCATGTTCATTCCGCACTTCCACTCCACAGTCAAACGACCAGGCCAGCCAGTAACGGCGACGACTACGGCTGGCCCCCCACATGAAAGTCGCCTATTTTATACCGTTGACCGATCCAGTGGCCTTCGATTCTTCATTGATACCGGCGCCGAGATCAGTGTACTCCCCCCACCCAAACATCATAGCCTCAAACCATCTCACTTTACACGGCAAGCAGCAAACACAAAAACTATTGCGACATTCGGCCAACGGTCCATCACTCTTGATTTAGGCCTCTGACGATCTTTTCAATGGGTTTTCATCCAGGCGGGTGTTCAGACTCCCATTATTGGCGCGGATTTCCTCTCACACTTTGGCCTAACCGTGGACCTCGAAAATCTCAAGCTGGTAGACACCACAACCAAGCTTTGTGCAGTCGGCATTGGTAAATGCGCCAACTCCCTGGGTATTTGGCTGGCGATCCCGCAATCGCCGTTTGCTGACATTTTGGAGGAGTTTCCATCCCTCACTAAACCGTGTCAGTTCACCGACCCAGTCTCTCATGCTGTGCACCACCACATCGCTACAAAAGGCCAGCCTGTCCACTTTCAACCACGCCGACTCAACGTCGACAAACTCCGTATTGCACGCCCTGAATTCGAACATATGATGAACCTTGGCATTATTCGACCGTCTTCAAGCCCATGGGCCTCGTCTTTGCATATGGTTCCAAAATCATCTGGTGATTGGAGACTCTGTGGAGACTGCCGTGCTCTCAACAACGTCCCCTGCCCCCGACAGGTACCCGATCCAACACATTCATGACTCTGCACAGAATCTCTCTGGGAAGACAATCTTTTCCAAGGTTGACCTCGTAAAGGCATATCACTAAATCCCCGTGGCCGAATAAGACATTCTCAAGACAGCCTTCACCACGCCTTTTGGCCTGTTCGAGTTCATACGCATGCCATTTGGATTGAGAAACGCTGCTCAGACGTTCCAACGATTCGTCGATAAAGTGCTTCGAGGTCTACCCTTCGCGTTTAGCTACATCGACGACATCTTAATTGCCAGCGCCTTTCCATCAGAGCATGCCATTCACCTGCGTCAACTCTTTCAGCGTTTCCAACAATACGGACTTCAACTGAACCCTAGCAAATGCGCTTTCGGCGTCCCGTCCCTCGACTTTCTCGGGCACCGTATCGATCAAAAAGGTTTGGCTCCCCTCCTATATAAGGTGCGCAGCATCCTCTCATTTCTTGCACCTCAAACGATCACACGGTAACGACGTTTCTTGGGAATTTTGAACTACTACCGTCGTTCCATTCCCCGTTGTGCGACCATCGTTTCATTTTTGACCGATCTTCTCAAGTCCAACGTCAAGACGATTGATTTCACTCCCGAGGCTGAGACAGCGTTCACGGAAGCCAAAAAAGCTCTCGCGGATGCCACCATGCTGCATCATCCACATTCGGATCCAAATACTGAGTTAATCCTAACGACTGATGCATCAAATACTGCGGTCCGTGCAGTGCCTCACCAAATTGTGGACAATCAAATACAGCCCTTAGCGTTCTTCTCGCAAAACTCCAGGCGGCACAGACAAGATACAGCACGTTTTCTCGTGAACTCCTTGCTATATACTTGTCCATCCGTCATTTCCGTCACCTTTTGGAAGGACGACAATTTCGTGTGCACACTGACCACAAACCCTGACACACGCACTTCATTCCAAGCCTGACAGACATTCACCCAGAGGTATCCGCTATTTGGATTATATTTCTCAGTTCACAGCAGACATCCGTTACGTGCGTGGAGTTGATAGTGCTGTGGCTGATGCTTTATCCAGACCTGACATCAACACGGAGCAGACTAAATTCGATCTTACGGAATTGGCAAACCTCCAGCGTGATGATCCATCTTTGCTCGAACTGCGCACATCCTCAACACTCCAGTTGAAGGATTCTCCCGTACCTTCAGCCGATGGCACAGTCCTATGTGACTGGCCTACAGATCACCCTCGTCCTATCGTTCCAACTTCCTACAGGAAGATCGTTTTCGATCATTTTCATCATCGTTCCCATTATGGTATCCGTGCATCTCGCAAACTCGTTTCTGCCAGAATTGTTTGGCCCAGTATGAATTCTGACATTGCATTATGGGCTAAACAGTGTTTACAATGTCAGAGAAACAAAGTCCACCACCACAATTTTTCTCCTCCCAGTACGTTCACCTTTCCCGACGTCCGTTTCACACATATTCACGTCAATCTTGTTTGTCCACTACCGCCATCAAATGGACATACCCACTTATTAACCGTTGTTGATCGTTTCACAAGCTGGCCGGTGGCAGTACCCATTTCCAACACCTCGGCAGAAAATATTGCGAAAGTACTACTCCAACACTGGATTGCTACATTTGGTGTACCGTCTACCGTCACCACAGACTGTGGCAGCCAATTCCAGTCGACTTTGTTTCGTGAGTTCACTAAACTGCTTGGCTGTAAACACATCAAAACAACGGCATACCATCCTTCGTCCAATGGCATGGTAGAGCGCCTACACCGTCAACTCAAAGCAGCACTGATATCACAACCAAACCCCAATAACTGGGGCGACAACCTGCCACTAGTTCTCTTGGGTCTGCGGTTATCAGTCAAAGACGACCTCCACAGCAAGTCGGCTGAACTCGTTTTCGGTACCGCCATATGCCTTCCAGGTGAGTATGTTCAACCTAGCACCGATGCCAGTCCTAACCCATCCCACTTTGTCCAACAACTCAAAGACCGTATGTCACATCTACGTCCAATACCCACTCGCTCGTCATCCACACATGTTGTTGTACATAACGATTTATATACGTAACCTTTCGTTTTTATTCGTAACGATGCTGTTCGGAAACCACTCACACCACCGTATGACGGTCCATTTCAGGTGCTTAGTTTCACAGACAAATATTTCGTGGTTCAGAAAGCCGATAAGCCAGACACAGTTTCCATTGACAAACAGAAACCCGCGTATTTTGACATACCTCCATCACCGGCAACACCGACACCATCACCATCCACAGACAAACCACCAACGATTCCTGTCGATGATCCACCTTCTATCATCACACTGGACACTACACCACACCCGTCAGCACCACCACAGCACAACCATCCCTGGCAACCCGCCGTTCCGGCAGAAACGTTCGACATCCTGTCAGATTTCAAGACTTTGTTAGTTGACGTTTTCTTTTGCTAACCGTTTCCTCTTTCTATTTTTCTATCGAGCGATTATTTTGTACAACAAACGCTCTGGCGGGGGAGTTGTGTAGGTACCTGTACATTTCCGACTTTTTCCATGGTTTTCAACGTCCCTTGATGCGACACCCCTTTGTTGTACCGACGTTTTAATGTAAAACACACACGCATTTTGGTCGTCAACACCGCGCAATACAAAAAAGGCTGTAAATAAATCCTTCATTCTGGCACGGTCTCATCTTCTGGTTTGGAGTGTCTTGGAATTATATCGGTCGGAACTAACTGTGAAAAACAAAACGTTTTAGAGGCTTTCACGGCGTCTCTTGGCACTTCGCTCAATACCATCCTGTTCCGTTCAACGGATGGCTGTCAAACCAAACTGAAACGAATCTCTCCTCTCTTGGCTTTTCTCATATCTCCCCCACGGATCACAAACTGTGTTGGTTGATGGCCACTTATCTTTTTCCAAACCAATTATTGGTGACGTCATCCAAGGCAGTGTCTTGGGCCCATTACTATTCCTCGTTTATATCAACGACACTTCCTCCTCTATTTGCCACGGTTCCCCTTTCTTCCTTACCGATGATACAAAAATAACTTACAGCTTCAGTCCTGAGGGCCTATCCGCAACCCGATGCAACATAATGGGGGACCTGTCCTCTCTTCAAACCTGGTGCACCTCGGGGTTCATGGAATTCTCCTCTGAGGAAAGAATCCTTTTGCGTTACGGGTATGCCGTACCGCCCAGTCAAACTAATCTGGACGGCCATCTGATCCCACAAACCACACTGTTATTGATCTTGGCAAACACTGCTCCTGCTCCCTTTGCTTCTCGGAACAGGCATCGTTCCAAGCCGCCAAAGTCAAGCGAGCCCTAGGCCCGATACATCGGTTTTTCTTACTACCCGCCAGTCGCCTTTCCATATATTTTTCACATGTAATACCACTTTTTGAATTCTGCCCGAAAACAGCCATCCGCTGGCCGCGTTATGCCATTGTATCGCTTGAGAACGTTTAGAGTACCCACACTAACTGGCTCTTTGGCGTATCCGTAAGTCTAACTTACCGCCAAAGCTATGAGCTCCAACAAATTGAGCCTCTGTGGATTTGAAGCATGAGGTTCAACTTAGCCTTCCTCTTTTAGCCAATAAGCTACCAAGCCTACAATTACCACTACATCTCATTCTCTGTCCCCTGCTCCCGGCCATTTTGTCACCGTGCTTTTTCTCTCCCCGTCCCTCAATCTAATCTCGGTCTGAGGTCCCGATTCTTCCTGTCAGCCTATTCCAAAATCTGGAACGAGCTTACCCTCAGTGTACGTGTTGCCTCTTCACTGTGTGCCCTCGAGCGTGCACTTCTTACTTACTTAACTGTCTCCAGTGCTATATAGCTGGAAAATTAGTGTGTATCCAACTATCTAGCCTTTTAAAGAGGCCTCACAATGTAACCTTATTGCCATTGTTCCCCAAGCTAATATCTACGTTCAATGCCCAAGCTTTCTGTACTGAAATCCGCGGTCCATGATCATTACCACCCCTGATCCCCAGTGGATCTCTCTCCTACTTTCGAGGTTATAACTCAAAACCTAACCCACATTTGTCTGCATACCCATCCTGACTCCACATCTCTTCCTATCTTGAGTTATTTAGTGGACCCCATGCTGATACAATAGTTTTTAACCATTTACACGTTCTACTGTGTCTCAACTAAACCTGGGGACCGACCACATTGATGAGCCCTTGTTTCGCCATTTTCCCAAATCTTTTTCCTTCCTATAACCGTTGATCTTCAGTTGGGGCATACCCAGACTGTTTTTCTATCTCATTTTCCTATCCGGTAATCCTCATCGACCGTCGTTCTCGTCGGGCTCCGGACTGATCGCTTCTCTGACAGATTCATCTGGTCAACAATGTTATACGGTCCCATTTCCTCTGCTATTCAAGGTCCCTCACAATTCTGCTATTCAAGGTCTCCCATAACCAATCAATCCTGGATCATATGGGTTTGCTGATTGCACCCCCTGTCACCAGGACGCGGATTCTGGGTTTGGTGTCCAAAGCATGGCTAGTCCCACTCACTGGAACCCTTTGCGGATTACAAAACACCATTTTGGGCCCTTTTTGCTGCTAAAAACAAGTCACTCACTCTGTGCTCTACAACGAATGTTTTCCCTTGTCGAGCTCGCTCTCAATGTTGGTGTTATAACCTACCTTCTCATGTCCGGCAAAGTTGATCACTCTATTTATGCTCTAAATAGCACGTAGCTTTTACCCCCACCTACCAATCTCTCTTTTCCTCGGCACACTATAGTTGCCTACATAAATACTCATCGACCCCCAAATGCCCAAGCTCCCTGCCTTCCACGTCTGATTCCTCTTCTGCCCCATCCGTAGACTCGTCCATTCCCCTTGTCAGAACTCGCTGCTACTGCTCATTTACTGGCACATTTATTGTCGCTGTTCGTTTCCTCACCAAATCCGCCAAACGACGTTCTCCGCCGAAATATATTTCGCAGTCATCCTCAGCCAGCAGTATGATTACTTACTATTTGCTTTCTCCATCAATCCAGATGCTCGCCAGTACAGTGTCCTTTCATGGCTTTATCCTAATCTTGCAGAGCACCAAGACTTTATCACTTCTGTACGTTGTTACTACCTCAAGGCACCTGTCGAAATGATCAGCGAAATTCATTCACTTGCCGTCCACCCATCACAACAAAGCTTGCGTGCTATCTCCCATCCAATCACTTCTCAACGAATCCCAGACAGGTTCATCACCCGGCCATTACCTTCATGCTAATGGAGACATCATTATCCATCTATTCCACAGTAAAAAACCATCTGATGGCTTACCTGGCCTCCGTTGGCCCTTTTCTCACCACTTTAGCAGTCTCTATTTCCATCAAGTTTTGCCACTCTTTCGATTCGTTTATTATGAGAATAATTCCGTAAGCATCCAGCGTCCATATTCCACCACTATCTCCGAAACTTGAGTTATTTAAAGCTGTAGCTGTTGTCACACCCCAGCCTTCTCCTTTACTTCATGCAGCTTTTTTCACCTGCCATTTCGAAAGGCACACTAGATAACATGTTCATCAATTGTTTTGCATTTACCCGTCATCCAATCTAACATTTCGTCTCCGAACTACCTTCCTTTATTGTCGTCGTAGATACGAGCACCCATATTGACTTATCCTCCATTTTTACGCTGATGTTCCTCTGCAAGCCCAATATAAGCAAATAGTTCGCTTCACGCTCCCCGTTTTCCTCCGGCTTTCCCTTCATTTCCACTTTGTCGGTATATTTATCCTTCCAGGGGCGTAAATCACTCGCCTTGCAAATGCCTCCGCTAGTATTTAACCCTTAGTTTCCGCTGTTACCTCTGCCGACCGTTTCATTTTATTCTAAATTCGATATTCTTTTCTCGTTTCTCGTAAGAAATTCGTTGTTCCCGCAGCTGTCGTTCTACTGTCGCCGTGTGGTATGTCTAGCAAAACGGTCATCAGGTCACTTATCTACCCTCTACTCCATTATGGTTCCTGCAAGCCTTTCGTCTCTTCAATCAAAACATAAAGCACCTCACTTTGGTTTACTGTCACTTTTCCACATCCTTTCCGTTATTTCACGGCGTGACTGTATTATTGAGAATAAAGCTCTGAACACTTACCGGCCTACTTCTGGCTGTTTCGTCCATCCATGCTCTTGAAACCTCTCCCTTATGACTGAAAACGTCGGCATCTCATGGTCAAATTTTTTCACGTCACCGGCCGTCGACTTGCGGCACTTTTTCTCTGATGATCTACTGTTGAACATTGTCGAGTTTTTTGTTCACATAATTTTAACACCCTGCAGCCTGTAACCGGTTCTTTGAAGTCCCCGCGATGGACTCTTTTTTCCCCCCTTCTCTTCGTTTTTAACGAATATCCTTTGATTTTTCTGAAATTTTTATTGTTGTAGTTTTCTCCGGCGCTATTTATGCATACGATCTCCCTTCTCAACCCACTTCATTCGCCATTAGCCAAATCGTTCCTGTGACTTTGACCTTCAAGTTTTCCGGGCATTATTAGAGTTTGGTTCACTTTACCACTATTATTATTACTTCGTACAAGCTTGCTGTACCCTACTGAAAATTCCAATTTTGGCATCACATGAATCATCTGATCATGCACTCTAGCATGCTTTGGGCACACCCTAAATATACTATCATTGCCATCAGCATTGAGGTCATTTAGCCCGCATGGTGATTCGGGGGTAAAGTCGAGTTGCCTGATGGCTACACAGGTAACTATTATGCTCCGAAAAAGATCTGCAGTACGTCAGCCTAGGGATTTCCCGGCAGATAGAGTGTGATTCTTTGTCTAATAGAAATAGGACAATGAAATTTTGTTACCTGAAAGCCAGTGGGCCGATCTATGGAGGTTTAACCGGCGGAGAGTGGTAGCTTTGTAGGGTATTTGGGTGACGGTGGAGATATAGGGAGATAATAGGTTTAGGCCTAGCCAGAATGCAAAAAAGTTGGGTTGATAGGTGACAGAAGAGAAAAGGAGCCCCATTTGTGGACCAAGAATAAAACAGGGGAAGAGGGTGGGAGTAGAAAGAGGGATGGGAAAATGAAGACAGCAGTCTGGTTGCTGGACCAGCTGTGGATGAGGACGGCAAAATAGTG
Organism: Fasciola hepatica; assembly: GCA_948099385.1. Taxonomy (NCBI): domain Eukaryota; kingdom Metazoa; phylum Platyhelminthes; class Trematoda; order Plagiorchiida; family Fasciolidae; genus Fasciola; species Fasciola hepatica. The sequence goes on along the minus strand of CANUEZ040000043.1, from coordinate 35,938,853 downwards.
AAATAAAAGAGAATACTCGGAGTTTATGTTTGGACTAATTAAAGAGGATGCGTAGGTGCTGTTTTCCGCGGAGTCGTGAGCAATCAGAAGCATCAGGAAGCTGGGTGTGATGGGGTCCCAACATACTATGAGCATATGAGCCGATCGGCTAACAGTGGTTATTGAAGAATGATGAAATGCATGACAAGACTCGGGTTTACGTAAAAGTGCAGGAAAAGGGACGATGAAAACACTGAGTCATAGTCTGAGATAAGAGAAGTAAGGGAAGGTGAGCACCTGTCAATAAAGGAAAAAGTAGCCCTTTTGGGGACTAGTGTCAGTAAGCTTCTTGGTTGTGTAATGGGGTCAAAACTGTACTAGATAAGTAATCGCTGACTTTGGACATCACTATTAGTGCGTGGGCTCGAGGGGAACATAGAAAACGTAAAGTCGTGGATGGTAAACTATAAAAGTACGATGGTTACATTCCCCTTTCCGACACCCTATACAGGCGAAGCTTAGCCAAAAGCTGTGAACCGCGGGCGTATCAATGCCGGGTTGTCTTCAGAGCAGAGGCCGCACAATATAACTATTCCAACCGCGTACTGACTACCGAGCTAGACATTAGCTAGTTCTTTGAGGGTTTCACAGGGAACCCAAAAGAGCTAAAGCTGAGAAAGGCGCAGTCGACAGGCATATGTGAAGAGCTCGGGCGGCATGCTGTCACCCCGCACTGGTTCAGAAAGAAGATCCAAAGTCTATCTCAAAAGCCTGGGATTATCCATGTGCGGGGTCGGGCTTAGGCTTTCATCAGGAATCAGTCTTTCAATGGAGGCAGCGAGATTTAGTCCAAGACCTCTCCAGCTGCCCTTCATCGAAAGACTGATTCCTGATGAAAGCCTAAGCCCGACCCCGCACATGGATAATCCCAGGCTTTTGAGATAATTATAATAATAATAATAATTGTATATTTCGGATGCGACCGAAGCATGCTGGAATGCATGATCAGATGATTATAGTGATGCCGGAATGACAATTCACAAAAGGGTATAACAAGTGCATGCAGAGTATCAGAGAGAGTGTTACAGTGAACTAAAACTGTAGTAATGCCCGGCAAATTTGAAGTTCAAGGTCGAATGATGTCAGTTGGTCTGGAGCACATGCATAAGTGGTATATGAAATAATTACCACTGGTGGAAATTCGAACATATTGAAAGGAAATGTTTTTGGTGCGCTACAGAATATGAGAGGCATATGGATAGAAATCTCGTCGAAGCGTTCGGTGAATTATTCACTTTACTACAGGCATGTCAAGAAGTATTAACATGGAAATATTTCAGTCTGCAAAGATGGTAGTATATAAAGTGGTGGCTGTATACTGGAAGAATCATATATGTTGCAAACAATTGCGTATTTCTTGGGAGGGATACTACCAGAGTGATGGTGGCAGGGAACGGCCGGAGTAAAACAGGTGAGCGTGCGGCAAGTTGTTAACTTTATGTAGGGTTGGTATGAAATGTCAAAGCGGAAGTGGAAGACTAATCAATATTGACCGTGTGGTTACATCCATTATACAGGTGTTCAGTTCTGCGAGAGGAAAGGTAAAGTAATCCACAGATAAGTGTTTGTCAATAGATGAATGCTGTGTGGTATGTACCATGCAAAAATGACAGATCAATAAAACTGCACAGGTATATCGCGGGAAGCGACCGTGGATCAACGAATATAGAAATAAAATGTATCAGCCGGTGCAGATAGTGGTGTGATTTAGAGGCTGCATACGGGGTCAGTTTCGGTAATATAACACGAATGCAACATCTGGAAAATCAAAGGTCTCGATAACGGTGATGGTATAGTAAGTAGACGGTGAGTGTCACATTTCTAATGACCAATTTGACAGGTGTAACAAATGATGGGAACGGAGCGGCGATGCAGCATGGGAAGTGTATCGAAGACGTTCAATCGTGGAGGGAACTCAGTGATCTACAGAGCCCGAACACTCGATGAAACAGCATTGTGGATGCGATCGGATGGACCGATGAAGAGTGCAGGTAGTTACTAATTACTTCGCTGCCCACTGGAGGACTACTGAAAGTTATGTCAGCGCCGGACGTTTTTTTTTGATGACCGATGAAGCAATGAACAGTGACAATAAAGGTGCCAGTGTTTGAACAGTATTAGCGGGTTCTAACACGGAACGGGCATAATGACATATGGGATTAAAATGAGTTGTATGAATGCAGTGAGATCGAGTAGTCCAGGTTCAAGAAGTCCGATGGCGGGAATCTTGGGGAAAGCGATCGTGAGACGGGCGAAAATGAAGTTGTGTGTAAATCTCGTTTGTCCTGTCCAGCAAGAGAGGGTCCAAGTTATCCCTGGGAAGTGTAAGGCGACAATCGTCCTTAGGGTGCAGGTTCTGAAAACAAAACGGAGAGGGCTGCAGTCTGGCAATTCTACCAGCTGTGGGTTAGGGGAGAAAGACAGAACACCAATATCATGCCAGTAACAGAAATGGGTGGTCGCGACGTTGAGGTCTTGTTTTTTGGATTAAACAACATACGGAAAGCGGAGAAGACCGGTACTAGCGACTAATTCTTGTGAGGCTTAGTGAGAGTTACCAAAAAAGCAAGGAAGCGAGAATAGGCGACACTGGGGGCAAATACTTATGTGTAGTTCGACGAATGGTTTATGGAAGACCACATCGATTGTGGCGATTCGTTCATCAGAACGAGGCCTGGAATCTTGTGTGTTGAAATAGGGTCTCAATGAGTAAGTAGTTGAAGCGTGGATGAGACTGGTACCTTGAGGACCATATTATATATGCTGCTATGTATTTTCTAGCATTATAAATGCTCTTATACCTGGCGGTAGCTGATAAAAAAAGAACCTAACCGACTATGGTAAAATCTGACAGCATGAAAAAAGAATCACCGGAGTACCGGTGGCCAGTAGGGGTCGTGGTCAGAAGCGTTGAAAATAGGAAGTGGCTAGACAAACACGTGGAGTGTGCTGTTGACAGTCATGGAGTATAGGTTGGACTGCTTTTATTTGCTAACTATAATAAAGAATGCTCCTTACCATCCGTTGGTAATAACTGTCTACTGAACAAAGTTGTTAAGCTTTTGGTTAGTATCCCAGGCCCAGTTCGTAGGCTCGGGTAATAGACATGTAGGGATCATGCATTCGGATCAGTTTTTGGACAGTTAGATGTTTATTTCTTTCTTTTTTGAATAATAAAGAGGCCGAAGACATTGACCTAAGTTGAGGTGGGAGTTTGTTCCAGAGGGAAGAATATTTAACAATAAAGAAGTTTGACCGCATCGCAGTCCTGGATACTGGAATCAAGACCATAGAGTCCCTATGTCGTAAAGAATAGTTGGAGGGAGTTTTGACCTGGGGGGCTGAATTGCAAGATGTACGTTTTACAATATTGCAAAAGAAAGACAGGTTCATTCGTAGACGGCGCAGCCATAGGGGCTCTAGGTGCAATATTTCACACCTTTCCATATAATTTAAAGGCGAGGAATATCCTAGTAGTTGTTTGGTAAATCTACGTTGTACATTCTCAATTGCAAATCTGTCAATCTGCCGCATGTTAGAAAAGACGACAGTGCAATATTCCAGAAGTGGTCTGACATGAGTTTTAAAAATGCTTAGCTTGCTCTCTGTAAGACTGAAGGTTCTATTAATCAGACCAATTAGCCGTCTAGCTTTAGCAACCTGCACGGCCGAATGCTCGGAGAAATTAAATGTACAAGAATATTGTAATCCCAAGTCCCTTACTTCCGGACTGTTGGGGATGAACTGATCATTAATTTTAAACATTCCCGCGGGAACCTGACACTTATACATAAGGATACAACTTTTGACAGCGGAGAATTTCATCAACCATTGGTTGCTCCATGAGTCTAGCGATAGTAAATCGCTCGTTATGCTAGCAATGGTAGAAGCTAAGGCGTCAGGTTCAAAGGAGTACATAATTTTTATGTCATCTGCAAAAAGGAACGCAGCCCCGTGTGTGATGACGTTAAAAATGTCATTAACATATATAAGAAAAAGTAAGGGACCTAGTACACTACCCTGAATAACTCCACTAGTAACTGGTTGAGGTGATGATAAACTGCCATCAACGTCCACCACCTGCTTTCGGGATGTTAGATATGATGAAAACCAACTCAGGATCGGGTCAACAATTCCGTAGGTTTTCATCTTCGCCATGAGCCTATTGTGGGATACTCGATCGAAAGCTTTAGTCATGTCAAGGAGGATTACAATCACTGATTTACCACTGTTAGTTGCCGTAGTTATTAGGTTAAGGAAGTCACACATACAGGTGGCACAGGATCGTTTTTGAAGAAAACCGTGCTGTCCAGTGTTAATGAGGTTATTGTTTAGTAAATGAGTTGTCAGCTTATTTTTTATCAGTCTTTCCATAATTCGGGAAACTATAGGGGTGTGGTTCACTGGTCGATAGTTGGTTAGGTCCTGGCGTGAACCTTTCTTAGGAATTGGGATAATAACTGATGTTTTCCAATGGGAGGGGAAAACGCTACTGCTCATAGATAAATTAAAAACCTTTGATAGCAATAATGGGATATCAGTGCCACCTAGACTAAAAGTAGCCGGTGGTACGGCATCTGGCCCGGGGTGGTATGACCTCCTAATTTTAGTTAGCTGTACTGTTAAGTCGTTCGGGTGAAATGTAACCGCTGAGAACTGTGCAGATGTCAGCGGCTCAACGTGATATAGGCATAAGGAGTCATCGGTCGTTGGAGACGAAGCAAAATAGGCACTGAATGCCTCGGAGATCTCTTGGGAGTTCGTTATATAATTGTTGTTATATATAATGGATGAGACAGGAGAACTGCATTGGCTGTTTCTCAGCTTCAACAGCTTAGATAAAGCTTCGGACCTCTTGGGGTGACTCAGCGCCCTTAATTCCTGTTTTTTACTGCGGGACATTTCAATCAATTTCATAGAATTAGATAAACGGTTCATTTGCAAGAACAACGAAAAGTCTCTCGACCTAAGGAATTTGCGTTGTAGCATAGAAAGCTTCTGCTTTAATCGACAAAAACTGTTTGGTTTATCTCGTCCAGGTAGACCTTGGGTTGGGGTGATTACGTCAAGACATGCATTTAGTGTGGAGTAAAGATGATCCACCACGGTATGCAAGTCATCAGATAAGAAGAAAGTATCCCAGTTCTGCGAGCGAATGAGTGAAGGTAATTGATTCCAGCTAGCTTGGTGGAACGGTCTTTTAACGGTTGGTTTGTGAACTGTTCGTGCTGGCACTGAAAACTCACATTTTACCGGCAAGTGGTCACAACCTGGGATGCTGTTCACGATAGATGTGTGTGCGCGAGATAATCCTACCGTAAAAATGAGATCAAGGATGCTACTGCCTCTAGTTGGGCACATCACATGTTGAGTCCATCCTCCCAAACGAATGCTGGTCAAGAAGTGTAGTAAGTGATGTGGAGCTTTCAAAGTGGACCAACGTATGCCTGGTGCGTTAAAGTCGCCGGCCACCAGTTTTGGGCCGGGTATGTCCGCAACAACGTTTAACGCCTCTATGATAGGCAGAAAGTCGTTTTGACTAGTATTCGGGGGGCGGTAGATGCAACTAACAATGAAGTCAGAACATCCTGTAGTGACCTGTAGCCAAACTGAATCCGGCAAGTTATCGAGTATGGGGTGCTGAAATATTTTCGCATGTTTTGTCTTACATATATAAGACAGCCTCCCCCTCTCTGAGTGAGTCAATTTTTCCTGAAAGCTTGGTATCCGGTGATAGCGATATCCTCGTTTGGAGTGTTGTCTGTCAACCAGGTTTCGGTAATTAAAATAAGGTCGTAATCAGACGTGAGCAGTAATATACGCAGCATTCGCATCTTATTCACTATTGAGCGTGCATTCAGCATAAACAATGAGAACTGTTTAGTGGAGTCAAGGTTAACGTTAAGATCTTTATAGGATTCCGAAATTGCATTTGCTGAAGGCGGATCGGATGACGCAATCATTATTCCTTGAGATGGAGTAGTCGGTAATGTGGATGGTGAAATAAGCTGAGTAGAAACACCTGGCGTGGCAGTCAGCTTGGTTGTTAAGCTAAGCTGGGTGTGGCTAGTACTGATGAGATTCGTTAGATTGGAAGGATGTCGGCGGTTGGTAAGTCTACTTATTGCGGAACAACACCGCGGAAGATCACTATCGAGTGCTTTACTATTGGTAGATACTGGTGGCTGGGACGTAGAAATATGAGGAGGGAGGGTTAAGTAGCTGTTCAGTGGGAAAGAAAAAGGACGTGTAGCAGCCTCAGGTATCTTGGCACCTGACTTAATACGGGCGGTAACACAGGTGCCCCCTTGCCATCAGTAATTTGATGGGCTGCAACCTGGAGGGGGAATGTGAAATGGAAGTGGGATATACGGGTGTTGGTTGGCGTAGAGACTGGGAGGTCGTGGGTACTGTTGTAAGTGGCCTGCGGTAGAAAAGGGATTCAGGGTGGGTGCGATATGTGAACGATAAAAGGAAAGAGATTCATGTGAGAAAATATTCCTTAGGCTACGATAGAAGTTATGTAGAACACTAAAGTAATCGTTTGGTATGAATGGTAGCGTTGTTGAAGAGGCCCGGAGGTTAGTTGTACCAGCCTGATGAGGATGATAACCAGGTGAAGAAAACGCGATACTGGGTGGAATGTACGGTGCAACTAGTGGTTGGTGGTTTGGATTGGGGAGATAGGTTTTGAATGACGTTTTCTTGTCCATTGTTGCACTCCGTGTTGCCTCGCTTGGGGTCCTTAGCCGTTGGAAGTGTGGCTTGATGAGTGAGTTAGGATTGACCGTAGTGTCAACAATGTGCAGTCCACCTAGTAATGATGTTTTCGCTGGTTTGGGGGATGGCCTAGGCACCGTAGATTGCCGAGTGGCTATTGGAGCCGAGTGGAGAGATGGCAAAGAAGAATTTGGGGTGACTCCGCTGATGGGTTGAGGATTTCTGGGTATGGCTGTTAAGCCAGTTAGGCGGTTCGCATCGTCATCGATCGTGGCCGATATTTCGGTGATAGGTAATGGTGGAATCAAGTTAGTCAGCCAAAGAGAGGACAGCTTGCCAGGGGTAAACTCTATGTTTCTTGGTTTCTTAGGCGCTGGCTGGTGAGGTGACGTTGAACTGGATATATCTAAATCGACTTCAAACATATGGGATCGATGTTCTGGTGAACATGAAGCCGAATTGATATTGCATGCATTTTGCGCATCGTCAGACTGAGAAGAAGCGGATAGTTGATGGCGGACAATTTTAGACGAAGCTGAATGCGTGCTGGTGGACCTGGCGAATTCCCTTTGTAATGGGGTTTTGTCGGCAGCAATTTTAATGTTCTTGAACGGGGATCTCAAAGCGACGGTGGATTGGCTCTTAATGAATTGTTTAGCGGGTTCCTCTTCAAGACTTTGGATCTTCTTTCTGAACCAGTGCGGGGTGACAGCATGCCGCCCGAGCTCTTCACATATGCCTGTCGACTGCGCCTTTCTCAGCTTTAGCTCTTTTGGGTTCCCTGTGAAACCCTCAAAGAACTAGCTAATGTCTAGCTCGGTAGTCAGTACGCGGTTGGAATAGTTATATTGTGCGGCCTCTGCTCTGAAGACAACCCGGCATTGATACGCCCGCGGTTCACAGCTTTTGGCTAAGCTTCGCCTGTATAGGGTGTCGGAAAGGGGAATGTAACCATCGTACTTTTATAGTTTACCATCCACGACTTTACGTTTTCTATGTTCCCCTCGAGCCCACGCACTAATAGTGATGTCCAAAGTCAGCGATTACTTATCTAGTACAGTTTTGACCCCATTACACAACCAAGAAGCTTACTGACACTAGTCCCCAAAAGGGCTACTTTTTCCTTTATTGACAGGTGCTCACCTTCCCTTACTTCTCTTATCTCAGACTATGACTCAGTGTTTTCATCGTCCCTTTTCCTGCACTTTTACGTAAACCCGAGTCTTGTCATGCATTTCATCATTCTTCAATAACCACTGTTAGCCGATCGGCTCATATGCTCATAGTATGTTGGGACCCCATCACACCCAGCTTCCTGATGCTTCTGATTGCTCACGACTCCGCGGAAAACAGCACCTACGCATCCTCTTTAATTAGTCCAAACATAAACTCCGAGTATTCTCTTTTATTTCACTATTTTGCCGTCCTCATCCACAGCTGGTCCAGCAACCAGACTGCTGTCTTCATTTTCCCATCCCTCTTTCTACTCCCACCCTCTTCCCCTGTTTTATTCTTGGTCCACAAATGGGGCTCCTTTTCTCTTCTGTCACCTATCAACCCAACTTTTTTGCATTCTGGCTAGGCCTAAACCTATTATCTCCCTATATCTCCACCGTCACCCAAATACCCTACAAAGCTACCACTCTCCGCCGGTTAAACCTCCATAGATCGGCCCACTGGCTTTCAGGTAACAAAATTTCATTGTCCTATTTCTATTAGACAAAGAATCACACTCTATCTGCCGGGAAATCCCTAGGCTGACGTACTGCAGATCTTTTTCGGAGCATAATAGTTACCTGTGTAGCCATCAGGCAACTCGACTTTACCCCCGAATCACCATGCGGGCTAAATGACCTCAATGCTGATGGCAATGATAGTATATTTAGGGTGTGCCCAAAGCATGCTAGAGTGCATGATCAGATGATTCATGTGATGCCAAAATTGGAATTTTCAGTAGGGTACAGCAAGCTTGTACGAAGTAATAATAATAGTGGTAAAGTGAACCAAACTCTAATAATGCCCGGAAAACTTGAAGGTCAAAGTCACAGGAACGATTTGGCTAATGGCGAATGAAGTGGGTTGAGAAGGGAGATCGTATGCATAAATAGCGCCGGAGAAAACTACAACAATAAAAATTTCAGAAAAATCAAAGGATATTCGTTAAAAACGAAGAGAAGGGGGGAAAAAAGAGTCCATCGCGGGGACTTCAAAGAACCGGTTACAGGCTGCAGGGTGTTAAAATTATGTGAACAAAAAACTCGACAATGTTCAACAGTAGATCATCAGAGAAAAAGTGCCGCAAGTCGACGGCCGGTGACGTGAAAAAATTTGACCATGAGATGCCGACGTTTTCAGTCATAAGGGAGAGGTTTCAAGAGCATGGATGGACGAAACAGCCAGAAGTAGGCCGGTAAGTGTTCAGAGCTTTATTCTCAATAATACAGTCACGCCGTGAAATAACGGAAAGGATGTGGAAAAGTGACAGTAAACCAAAGTGAGGTGCTTTATGTTTTGATTGAAGAGACGAAAGGCTTGCAGGAACCATAATGGAGTAGAGGGTAGATAAGTGACCTGATGACCGTTTTGCTAGACATACCACACGGCGACAGTAGAACGACAGCTGCGGGAACAACGAATTTCTTACGAGAAACGAGAAAAGAATATCGAATTTAGAATAAAATGAAACGGTCGGCAGAGGTAACAGCGGAAACTAAGGGTTAAATACTAGCGGAGGCATTTGCAAGGCGAGTGATTTACGCCCCTGGAAGGATAAATATACCGACAAAGTGGAAATGAAGGGAAAGCCGGAGGAAAACGGGGAGCGTGAAGCGAACTATTTGCTTATATTGGGCTTGCAGAGGAACATCAGCGTAAAAATGGAGGATAAGTCAATATGGGTGCTCGTATCTACGACGACAATAAAGGAAGGTAGTTCGGAGACGAAATGTTAGATTGGATGACGGGTAAACGCAAAACAATTGATGAACATGTTATCTAGTGTGCCTTTCGAAATGGCAGGTGAAAAAAGCTGCATGAAGTAAAGGAGAAGGCTGGGGTGTGACAACAGCTACAGCTTTAAATAACTCAAGTTTCGGAGATAGTGGTGGAATATGGACGCTGGATGCTTACGGAATTATTCTCATAATAAACGAATCGAAAGAGTGGCAAAACTTGATGGAAATAGAGACTGCTAAAGTGGTGAGAAAAGGGCCAACGGAGGCCAGGTAAGCCATCAGATGGTTTTTTACTGTGGAATAGATGGATAATGATGTCTCCATTAGCATGAAGGTAATGGCCGGGTGATGAACCTGTCTGGGATTCGTTGAGAAGTGATTGGATGGGAGATAGCACGCAAGCTTTGTTGTGATGGGTGGACGGCAAGTGAATGAATTTCGCTGATCATTTCGACAGGTGCCTTGAGGTAGTAACAACGTACAGAAGTGATAAAGTCTTGGTGCTCTGCAAGATTAGGATAAAGCCATGAAAGGACACTGTACTGGCGAGCATCTGGATTGATGGAGAAAGCAAATAGTAAGTAATCATACTGCTGGCTGAGGATGACTGCGAAATATATTTCGGCGGAGAACGTCGTTTGGCGGATTTGGTGAGGAAACGAACAGCGACAATAAATGTGCCAGTAAATGAGCAGTAGCAGCGAGTTCTGACAAGGGGAATGGACGAGTCTACGGATGGGGCAGAAGAGGAATCAGACGTGGAAGGCAGGGAGCTTGGGCATTTGGGGGTCGATGAGTATTTATGTAGGCAACTATAGTGTGCCGAGGAAAAGAGAGATTGGTAGGTGGGTGTAAAAGCTACGTGCTATTTAGAGCATAAATAGAGTGATCAACTTTGCCGGACATGAGAAGGTAGGTTATAACACCAACATTGAGAGCGAGCTCGACAAGGGAAAACATTCGTTGTAGAGCACAGAGTGAGTGACTTGTTTTTAGCAGCAAAAAGGGCCCAAAATGGTGTTTTGTAATCCGCAAAGGGTTCCAGTGAGTGGGACTAGCCATGCTTTGGACACCAAACCCAGAATCCGCGTCCTGGTGACAGGGGGTGCAATCAGCAAACCCATATGATCCAGGATTGATTGGTTATGGGAGACCTTGAATAGCAGAATTGTGAGGGACCTTGAATAGCAGAGGAAATGGGACCGTATAACATTGTTGACCAGATGAATCTGTCAGAGAAGCGATCAGTCCGGAGCCCGACGAGAACGACGGTCGATGAGGATTACCGGATAGGAAAATGAGATAGAAAAACAGTCTGGGTATGCCCCAACTGAAGATCAACGGTTATAGGAAGGAAAAAGATTTGGGAAAATGGCGAAACAAGGGCTCATCAATGTGGTCGGTCCCCAGGTTTAGTTGAGACACAGTAGAACGTGTAAATGGTTAAAAACTATTGTATCAGCATGGGGTCCACTAAATAACTCAAGATAGGAAGAGATGTGGAGTCAGGATGGGTATGCAGACAAATGTGGGTTAGGTTTTGAGTTATAACCTCGAAAGTAGGAGAGAGATCCACTGGGGATCAGGGGTGGTAATGATCATGGACCGCGGATTTCAGTACAGAAAGCTTGGGCATTGAACGTAGATATTAGCTTGGGGAACAATGGCAATAAGGTTACATTGTGAGGCCTCTTTAAAAGGCTAGATAGTTGGATACACACTAATTTTCCAGCTATATAGCACTGGAGACAGTTAAGTAAGTAAGAAGTGCACGCTCGAGGGCACACAGTGAAGAGGCAACACGTACACTGAGGGTAAGCTCGTTCCAGATTTTGGAATAGGCTGACAGGAAGAATCGGGACCTCAGACCGAGATTAGATTGAGGGACGGGGAGAGAAAAAGCACGGTGACAAAATGGCCGGGAGCAGGGGACAGAGAATGAGATGTAGTGGTAATTGTAGGCTTGGTAGCTTATTGGCTAAAAGAGGAAGGCTAAGTTGAACCTCATGCTTCAAATCCACAGAGGCTCAATTTGTTGGAGCTCATAGCTTTGGCGGTAAGTTAGACTTACGGATACGCCAAAGAGCCAGTTAGTGTGGGTACTCTAAACGTTCTCAAGCGATACAATGGCATAACGCGGCCAGCGGATGGCTGTTTTCGGGCAGAATTCAAAAAGTGGTATTACATGTGAAAAATATATGGAAAGGCGACTGGCGGGTAGTAAGAAAAACCGATGTATCGGGCCTAGGGCTCGCTTGACTTTGGCGGCTTGGAACGATGCCTGTTCCGAGAAGCAAAGGGAGCAGGAGCAGTGTTTGCCAAGATCAATAACAGTGTGGTTTATGGGATCAGATGGCCGTCCAGATTAGTTTGACTGGGCGGTACGGCATACCCGTAACGCAAAAGGATTCTTTCCTCAGAGGAGAATTCCATGAACCCCGAGGTGCACCAGGTTTGAAGAGAGGACAGGTCCCCCATTATGTTGCATCGGGTTGCGGATAAGCCCTAAGGACTGAAGCTGTAAGTTATTTTTGTATCATCGGTAAGGAAGAAAGGGGAACCGTGGCAAATAGAGGAGGAAGTGTCGTTGATATAAACGAGGAATAGTAATGGGCCCAAGACACTGCCTTGGATGACGTCACCAATAATTGGTTTGGAAAAAGATAAGTGGCCATCAACCAACACAGTTTGTGATCCGTGGGGGAGATATGAGAAAAGCCAAGAGAGGAGAGATTCGTTTTGCCAAGTGATCGGATTTTGGCTATCAGATGCAAATAAGGAACACGGTCAAAAGCCTTAGACACGCCGAGATACAGGAAGTTTGCAGAGACGTGAGCGTCAAATAAAACGATAGAATATTGAGGAGGTCCAGCTAGCATGAGGAGAAAGAGCCGGAGTTCCGAAAGCCACGCTGACCAGGGTGCGGTAGTTTTGTATGTAAGATATACCGAACAATGTTTTGATGATTCTCTCTACGATTTTGCGGGATACTGGAGTGTGGTTATTGGGTCGGTAGTTATCGGTGTCATGTTGTGCTCCCTGTTTGAGGCTTGGGGTGATGACAGAGGTTTTCATTACGGGGAGACCAAGTTGTGATGTACGAAGGTTGTGAGTACGCTAAGTAACGGCAAAAAGGAGCTCGAGTCCATCAAAACGGGAGGAGGCCTGGTGAGAGGCCATCTAGGCCAGGTTTCGGAGAAGGTTTAGTGGAGTGGACCAATTTGTTAATTTCTAGGTGAGTGAAGGGAATGGATGAAGGGCGGGCTGAGATGCGGGAATGGACAGGAGGTAGAGGGACACCAGGTCCGTTGATAAGAGAGGAAGAGAAGTGATTACTGAAAGCCTCGGATGTGGACGCTGGGGTACTGGCTGTGGATGGGCCGAAGATGAGGAATTTGGGCAAGGCAACAATGTGGCTGTTGAATCTTTTACTAGATAGGTTGGATAGGTAGCCAGTTTTGTTGGGGTGCTCCAAAGCGGTGGCCCCTCGTCTTCTTAGAAGCGATTCAGTCACACGACAATACTTCAGTTGCAGTTGGTTTATGCGCAGAAGAATTGTGATTCGCGTGACTGGAGAATACAATTTGCAGCTCGGCCGGATTACACTGTAAAAGTGACAGCAGGGAACTACAGGTAACAAGGCACCGGTCGATACATGGGTTAGCGGCATGTGTGTATGGTAAGAGGTTGGAATAAGGAGAGTTCACAGCAGTGAGGGGGTCAGAGGAGAAGAAAAAGTTGTCCCAGTTAAGGGAACGAATTATCGTTGGTAATGGTGACCAGTTGCATGAACGGTAGGAAGTCGGAACAGAGAGATTGCATCGGATAGGAACAGCTGAAGCAGCTGAAATTGCACCTGACAATACGGTAGTCACCACTCCGCGAGTGATTAGCAATCTGAGTGGTGATATCAGGAATATCAATGGAGAATACTAGGTCCAAGATGTTGTTCCCTGTTGTAGGGCAGAAGGCATTTTGGGTCCATCTACCAAGACGAGCACGGGAAAGGAAGGTAGAGAGGGCGGGAGGGCTAATGTAAGAGGACCAGCAGATTAGGGGAGGGTCGAAGTTACCCGCAATAATTTTTGCACTGGCAGGATGATCAAGAGCAACATTAAATTCATCCGCGACAGTGAATTTTAGAGAACTCCAGACCCAGAGGGAAGCAGACACAGCGCGTGAGTTGGTTCTGGCGGGAGGCGTGAATAGATAGCCGTAGTGAATCTTCACTAAGCAGAAGAAGGCGGCGGTCAATAACGCTAGCGTGGATATTGCCTTTGACGAAGGCCAGGTAACCACCACCACACTTAGTCAGGCTAATGTTTGAGAAGCGTTGATACCCAGCTAAGTGAACATGGTCAAGCAAGGTATCTTCGGAGAGCCAGGATTCAGGTAGTAGTAGTATTATGTCAGGGTTTGAGGCAAGTGCCAGGGACCGCAGATGTGACGTTCCTTTGATTAGAGATTGAGAGTTTATGGGGACTAGTGACAAAGAATTCGGTGTCGGGGTGAGCAGCTCGCTGACCCCAAGTGCATGACTATTGGGATAGCTACGGCGACAGGTACTGGGTCTCAATGGGGAAGAAACGTCATCAGAAGTGGGAGGATAACGATGTTGAAAGGGGGACAACAAACAGGTAGGTGATCGGTATAAGACTCCGCAGATTGTTGCGGGTGATCGATAATATGGATATGCAAGGGACTGTCGATGTGGGCTGGAGGGTGTTTAGCTGTGGGTTCAGGGGTGAAGTTGGCTTTTGCCAGGCAAAATATGGTTGTAAGGTAGGGGATAATGTATCTGCTGGGCAGGGCCAGTATAGGAGGAGTAGGAGGGCATATGGTTAAAGAGATGTAGGCGAGGTAATTGAGAATGACGAGAGTTAGGGGCCAGGGCATGAGTGATGATGAGTGGAAATGGCTGGAGGCTCATGAGGGGTATAGAAGCCTTTATGTGAGATGGGGTAAACGAGGCCTGAAGAGACGGGGTGTGGGTTCACACCCGGAATTACATGGAGGATTATCATACGGCTGCTCGGTAGAAGGCGAGAAGTAGCGAAAAGTTGGTGGAGGCGAAGTGGACATGCCGAGAATGCTGAATACGGGATTGTGGTTGGGTGAATATAAAGGGAAGTGTGATGGCAAGAAAGATGGGTGGTTTCATCATTGCATATAATCAAAGAGGGGGAGGGTAAGCGAAGGTAAGGAAAGGGAGGTGGAGGGGTAAGTGACAGGAGAACAGCTGGAACGGACGCTGGGGCAGTCAGATTCAGTGACGCCAGATTGGGTTGCAGGATAATATAACTGTTTATTCCCTTTGGGTGCTGACGGTGGGATATTAAGGAGACTTAAGGGGGGGGGGATGAAAATGAGCGGGTGAATGGAGCAGTTGGCCGGGTGCAGACCTGGGTGGGGATCCTGGCATGCTCACGGGAGGTTTCGAAGAAGTTTAACATGGAGCTCTGGAGCGCGGCAGATCAGAGTGCTCACCGAGTGGGTAGTGGGCAGAGTCGTTGGAACAAGAGCGAACGTTAGTAAGACATAGTGGAGACTGGGTGGACAAGGCATTAGTAAGGCCGAGGTTTTGGGGTTAAGCAATTATTAGATCTTGGCCTCGGAACCTCGCTGAGAGAGTGAGGCTGGCGCCGATGTGAAGTGCAGTATAGAGCAAACGGCCGAAGGTCCGAGTCAGCCAGAGGTAGAGGCCACCGGTGAGGATTCTATAAAGAAGCTTTTTTTGCAGGGGTGAAACCAATGGTTGGGAGTTAATCAAGTCTGGGCCAAAGGTATGAGAGTGGACAGCAGAGGGTAATGGGTCAGCTGATGCAGTCTTGCTCGTGGGATATTGGGCGGGTTTTGCACCAACGCCATGTGGACCGGTATGGATTAGCAAAGCTGTGTTACTTTTAGGCCATCAAGATGCTTCCCTTTGAAGAGGCGTTTTATTGGTGAAATATCTTGATATCCATGTAGGGCGAACAAGCGGCAATCGTCAGTTTGTTGATAGTGAGCGCTGTTGCCGTTAGATCATCGATAAGTTGAAACAACAGGGGACAGTTAGGACGCTGGGAGGTTTTCTCAGCCTGGATCGAAGGCATCTATGAAGAGCCACGTTGCATGCATCTAGTACGTTATTCTCGACCAGCGACAGGGGTAGGCGGTCAGGGACAATAAAGACCACGGCATTTTTGGGTTGGAAATGCTGCGGTAGACTTCTATTGTGATGGAGGCAAGAATGTTCCCAAATGACACCAGTCCGCGAGGAAGCTTGGTTGCCCTGGGTTCAACGAGGGTCACCAGAGGAGAAATGTCTAGTAGGGTTTCTTCAATGAGATGCAGCTTATTGTCAATTTCAGCAATGCTCTTTCCCAGGTCGTTAAATTTTTTAGAGGACTAGTCGGCTGTGTTGACGAAGGAAACCGAGCGAGAATCGGTTCCTGGGTGGTGTTGATGGGGCCTGGGTCTTCTAACTTTGGTACTTCGGGTACTGCTGGCGTCAGTTGAGGTCCGCGGCGGCATGATGATGCAAGAGGTACTGCAAAAAGCAAGTGGGTTTACTGAAGTGAGTCGGTTTATTACCAACAAAAGAATACGAAATGGTAAGTGGGGTATCAATTGTTTAGTAAACGATGACCAATGAATGCTTTTATCCTAAAGGGAAGCTAAAAAAGCCGAGTAAAATAAGTAGATAGAGGCAGTTTCTAGTGTGTTTGGAGAAGAGAGCCACTAAAGTAGGGCGAAATGATAGATCATGACAATAATGATCAATGTTGACACGGTGTGGCGCAGTTTTTACGCTTGTAGGTCACAGCATCTAGTAGAGGGATGATATTTACTATGGTAAGAACAGCATTACCTCTACGTATTGGAAACCGAGCTAAAAGAACGAGGCAACCTGACTTTGATGCTAGGATGACCCCGGTCAATCGGACTGACCATGGTTTAGTCATATAATCACGCCTGCTGAAGCCACATGGGGCAACTCACATGGATGATCAGTGGTCACAATCCCGTAACCAGAGTAAAAATCTACCATGGTAGCCTCACCGGACCGCATGGTGGAGTCCTGACACCAGTAATCACCCCACCCCCTTCCTCGGAATCTATTATCGGTGCTCCACATAGACAGTCCAATTCATCCTGCTCTGCAGTACGGAAAACAATGACCGGCATCTAACCTATGCCGTCGTATTCCCAACCCTTTCCCTTACTTCGTCAACCTAGCCTTTTGTGCCCGCTGCCCTCACCAATCGCCATACGCAGTCAACAGCAACCAAGGACTATGTGATACAAGATACCAACCACCTCTCAGCCAATCAGAACTTCGTTATTCGCTATTCTATCATATGTGAAGAAAATCCTATTTATACACTCTCTCAGCTTCCGCAGTTCATTCGGGTCTGGCATTCTCCCAGTCACAGCTGCTTTCCCCTTCATCATAACCTCTGCAAATTTGCTTGGTCGCATCAGCAGCTTTCGTCTCCAGCCGACTGCTTCCTAGATGGCTCTTCTTTGAAATTCTCTGTTCTGCTTCCACTCAGAGTTCACGCTCCTCAAAAGCACACTGCTTTCATGCCTTCATGGAAACTCCCATCAGACACCGAAATTACCTGTATAGAAAAGCCAAGCTGGCTATCACCTCCGACTCACCTGCTTTCATATCACAGGCTCCCTTAACAACTAGTTATCCGGTGTTGGATCAACTTTCTCTCTATCCCGCTGGCTTTTCCGACTGCACCTTACTTCGAACCGTGTCTTTTTGTATCACTTTTACCCAATTTATCGACACCGATCGTTCAAGTATCCAGATGGTGCCCCGTCGCGTCTCTTTACTCTTCCCGACCCTTACTCGAACATCCCCTTCACTCCCTCACTCCCCCTCCATTTTCATACTAATCGACCGCACACAAAGCTCCGCAGATCAGCGTGATACTTTATCGAATACCGGACCGATCGTAGACAGCTTCTGGCCCCCGTAGGGCATATTGTGTATTATTCTTGCCTCAAACCTTGTCCGTGTTGTGACTTCCGAGGCCTTCTGCTTTATCGGTTCTTGCAAACAATGCACTTTTAGCGTACTCCGCCCCTGCTTTTTACCTGCACTTCCACCTTTGGCCAGCTATCCACATTGTTCTTCTCCCGAATCTAAGAATGATTTGCTATTGCCTCGTTAACCATCTTCACTTTAGTTAACTCAAACACTGCCCCGTTTTATTGTTTTTTCACTGACTTTGTGTGAACGGTAAATCGCAAAGCTGTGAATAACTTATATTGCTTTGTATTTTTGTGCTCTATTATCACGTCTTGTGCATGTGCCTTGACAAAAGCCAAGAAAGACATCATTATTACTTTTGGTAATATTAAGTAGCAGAAGCCACACTTCTCTAACTGCATTGAGGGCAGTTTTAGCATCCTCGGGTAATTCCATGAGGCCGCCTTCTACACCCTGAAGCGAAAATGTTAAAGGCTGCATTAAGTAAGCACAGCCTCGAACGGGAAGACAAAAATAGCTTTCCATCCTGTTGAGAAGACGAATAGTGGATAGTGAATTGGGTGACAGGTTTGACGAACGGCCTGTACTCCTTCTTCCCAGGGTCGAGACCCACTTTTATCAGTGATGTGGCCTTACAGTCCTACTGGATTTTACTCAAAAATGCTTCGAGTGCACTGAAGATTATACCACTTGTGGCCATATGCTAAAGCTACCGATGTGAATGCGAAGGCGAATATACAAACCGTCTAAATAGGATAAAACAAAATCCAAACCTATGGGCACTTGGCCAATGAAGCGCTGGAAGGCTTGCTAACCTTTGCGTAAACCAAGTGGCAGGCGTAGAAATTCGAAGTGACGCCGTTATTGCTGCATTACGCATATTGTCATCTACGCTGAAAATCTGGCGGCAGTATCACACCAGAATGACTTATGAGACTACACGAACACCATTGCGGTTGGCCGAGATATCCCAGAAGTGAAGTAAAACCCACTTCTGGAACCGTCACGCTTCCGAAAGATCTGTAATTTTCACCCGGTTGCTAATCTGCCGACGTTTTAGGCATTATGTGCAGTGACGAGATTGAAGGACTATTTTATATATATATATATATATATATATATATATATATATATATATATATATATATATATATATATATATTGGAGCTTTCAAACTCAGATCGAGCTATTTTACGTTTTCCGGTTTTGAGCCGGCCGTGACCTAGCAAAAGCTGGGGGCCTGAAATGTACATGTGGCGGCCAACCCAGCTGGTTACGGCTGATAGAACGGGTGGTGGGTGCAGCATTTTCGGGTCAGCATCTGGTACGTTGTTGCAAGGTGGCTAACCGGCTTTTCTGAGTGGAATAGGTTTATTTAGGTTGGAATCACTCTGAACCCTGTTTAGAGATAGGCCATTGAGATGGGTGAGGGAGGGCTGAACCTGAGCTCTCATGGCCAGTATCGTGTCCGTTCTGGCTTGAACACGTGGAAGTGATCGACATCGTTCGAACACAAACTGTCCTCAACTATACCACCGACTATTACTGTTTTTGGAAACCATGAGTCCTTTGGATTTTCGCGTTCCTAAGGCTGTCCTTGGGAACTAGCTGGTACCCGGTATCCGGTGTAGTAAAAGTTATTCTACTGGTTGTGAGACCTTACTGCAAACAACTGGCTCATAATCCCAGTTCTTACTCTGTCCTTCACGAGCTGGAGTCTAAGCCTTTGCCGTCCGCCTTCCTCCCGAAGTCCAATGAGAGGTCTTCCTTGCTCCTTCTGACGAGTGCATGCCTTGACAGTTTGCACACTTTTGTTGGGTCCCATTTTCACTCTGTACTTCCAAACGAGAATAGGTGTAATTTCTTTAATATCTGTCTGCTGTCTGGGCCTTGGCAGTACCGAACCACCCGATGAATCACCGCTGTATTTGCTCAAGTGTCGGATTAACTTGAAGTTGCACCTTGCAGGTAATGACCACAACCGATTGTGCGTTCAGAATTCCCTCAGGACTGTGCACACAGGTTAGACACCCGACGATGATCGGCGCCCTTCGTCAGTTTCTCGCTAAAAATAAGGGGGAAACTTGAGGCTTCATCGCACAAGAAAGGCGGCAGCTTGACTCATCCGAAGCTTTCACTAAGTCTTTGCGGAACCAAAGGGGTCGTCAATCAAAATACACTTCAGATGGACCATAGTGGTGTATTCCATACGTCTGGTGATCATGTCGAAGATCACAACGAGGGATAATCTCCCTCCTCTTGAGATCTGGAGCCCTCCAAAAAATCGGACGGTCTCCAGGTCTAGCCTTCCACCAGGCAGACTGTTCCTGTTATTACCAGTCCTTTTGCTAAGGAAATGTGATTTGATTATCGCCCTTCTTAGAGTGTTCGTCGGCTTCTTCTCATGTCTCTTTATATAGGAGTGCGATGCCAACCGGATGGGCTACACAGCCCGAGACCAGAAAACCCCTTCGCCATCCCTAATGTTCCTGGGAAATTTTCTCCTGGTTCTCTTTTCTCCAAAGAGAGGACTCAGATCACCGAAGCTCTGTTCATAGGTCTTGACCCTTAGGCCTCCAACCGGTCGCATCACGAGGCGTTGAACTTTCTCCGAGCATCCAGCGTTCTGTCGCAGAGGCGTGTCCAAGCCTGCATGTTACCTTCTAAGTCCGGTGGTACGATAGGCGTATGTATGCAAGTTGATATTTCTGGCTTCCCGCATAAGGACTACCTCAGTCTAAGGCCTTTTGTGCAGCAAAATCGCACTGGTATGGCCGTTCATTTCGGAGTTCACGATAACTTTAGGGTCTTTCACTCCGCTGACAGCTTCTAAGGTGAACGAACCCTGGTCATGGGCGACAATTGGGGTTTCCGCTGACCTTGACAGCAAACGGCCCCTCCCAGCTTTGAGATGTCAGTCTCAGTTCGGTGCCCCGCCTAGAGAGATTTATAAGTCGCTGCTTGAAAGGCATCAGCCTCGGGCTCAACAACTTTGACGTCATCCACAAAAGTGGAACTAAATGATTGAAAGACGAATGCTAGGTCGGTAATAAACATCCTTTTCCGAATGGTCGAATTCGTCTTGAGGTAGGATGAGGTCACCTCAATTATCTTGCCTTTTCGGCATGTGGACCCAGTACTTAGTAATTTCTAGTATTCATTGTTATTCCGTCTGATTTACTGCCCTGATGGCATTTTTAACTGCGCCACCTCTGTTTAAGGGCTTGAGTCATTATTTCTCTCAGCCGAAACTGATTTTTAGACACTCGTGATCTCTGACAAACTCAATCCATCGCGTAGAACCCTATTTTGGTATCCTTTTTGTCTGTATTTCGGGCTCATTCCGCCACCTTTTCTCACCATTTTATGAGAGACCGAATACCCCAAAAACCTAGCAATGTGTACCACCTTTACCCACAGACCCAACCTACAGTCAGCACTTGCCATCTCATCCGGCCGAAAAACGGACCCCAATTTGTCCCACTTTTGTACTACTTAAAACACCACAGGGCACTTTTGGGACCTTTTCGAACACACCAGGGACGTGGCTGCTTACGCTCTTTACTTACAAGCTGTAAATTATTTCATCCTGAGGTATCAGCTAACGAACTCTTATTACTTTCCATCCGTGAAGATAACATAAACTGTGGACTTCACCGAAATTTACTTGGTACGGTCCGGGAGCTTTCTGGTGCCCAGTATCCTTACAAAACGCAGCCTTTCACTAAGAAGTCTGAGCGTTCTTCCACATCATAAACCGTGCTTGAAGTAACTGGCAAGTCCACCAAATAAAAAGGTTCCAAATAGACCCCTGGGAGACCCTTTTGTAACTAGGTGCTTCCTCTTGGTGCTGACCGGGCTGGTAAATCAGGGCTTTCTAATGAAGTTGGGCTTTTTTTCTGTTTTGGGACAGTCCTTATCTAATGATATGGCAAAAACTCTCCTGGAACTGAATGACATTAAGTAGTCCCTCCCGAGACTTTTATAGGACTATATTGCTCAACCTTAGGCCGGCTAGGAAGACCTCTAACCCCCGAAACACGCCAACACTTATTCAGTATCCCCGTAGAGTACAAAGAGGTGCTACCAAAGCAAATGACGGGGAAAGTGAAACGGCGAATGGTCTTACCTTCCGGCTGGACTCGTTAAATCAAGTCATCGGCCACTTTAGTCAATTAGCGCTCCCACTCGGCCCATATGTACACCACAACCGAATCAACCTAATCTGGGCCACCAAGTTTGTCGACATCGTTGCCTCTGAAATCATTAGGCGGGGTTAGGTGGCCAACAACACAAAGATATTCAACATCCCGGAGAGATTACCTCCCTCAGATACTGCGAAATTATTCTTAAGGGCCGGCAACCTGTATTCGCAAACATGCTATAGTATCAAGCTTCGAAAATATTCTCAGCGACACATGTCTGCTCTTGTTCCTGTTTATCACCGAAGTTGTTGCTAGGGTACTAACCAGCTTAAAGTACTTTTCGTTGCTGATACGGGATCCAGGCATGCAAGGGCACTTCCGGACTAAACCCCACCCTAAAGAGGGGTTTCAAGAACCATGCAAAAATATTAACTATTTGATACATCCAAAGGATGGCTCCTCCCAAATGGTCAATTTACCCAGTGTTGTCCATCAGACGAGGAACTTTGCTGCAGTCGGTTGCAGAACAACTTTTGACCGAGATAGTTCGTGAATCACCTTTATATCTGGGCCGTGTAGCAGGCGTCAGACCTACAGAATAGCCTCAGCAACAGTTTGCCAAAACATGACTCCCGATGTCAGCAAAACTGATGGAAGTCCCCCTGTCTCACGAGCAAGTAGCAAACTGTCACACAAAAACTCGGAAGACGTGGTTCTCCTAACTGTTTCAAAGAGAGTCCGATCAAATTTACGAACAGCACCTAGACCTTGCAGTCCATAAAAAGGACGCGAACCCAAGGTAGAGTCCAAAACTCAACACTAGTTCAGGAGAACAAACTAATACCTAACCCGAATTCACAGAAACCTCGATCGTCCTTGAAAGAACCAGCCGTTCCTTTGCTTACTTCAGCGAAGAGTAGGGTAAGATGCAATTAAGCTGATGAAGGTATTGAATGCCAATAAAAAGAAAGGCAAAACCGGGAAAACCCTTTCGTCTCAACTCGAAGACCCAGATCTAGCTCTCCAATCCTAATCGGTCCTTCGC
The DNA here is from genome assembly GCA_948099385.1 of Fasciola hepatica. NCBI lineage: Eukaryota > Metazoa > Platyhelminthes > Trematoda > Plagiorchiida > Fasciolidae > Fasciola > Fasciola hepatica. The sequence goes on along the minus strand of CANUEZ040000043.1, from coordinate 35,915,960 downwards.
CTCCAAGTAGAAGAAAATGTACCGGCATTTCGGCCACCGACGAAGTAAGAGGCGTCGGCGAAACTATCCAGGCTATCAAGCCAGTACCCAAAGCGGCTTCGTCGATTGAATGCGGCCCACCCAAGCACACCAAGCACCCTGCTCTCTTTATCCAAATAATAGTGAGTTTTCTGACTCAATGCTGCCCCATTTGAATTCCCCGGTTTTTCCGTTTCCTTCAAACTTCCCGCTTCTCCTATGCCACACCTCTCCTTACATCTCCCTGCAGTCCTCCAGGTGCTACAACAGCAAACCTGGTAGCAAACCTAAGTGGCCACACTTTCAATATGCATCATGGCCATCACAATAATAGTTTTGCAATTGCACTGTCCATTGCTTTCTCCTTCGGTTCTCCATATCCCATGAATTATACGGAGATGAAAGCTTTGAAAGCGTGAGCCATTGCTGAGACAGCGCATAAGCTTCATCTCCATTTTCTGTTAAATCCACTACATTCTAGAGCGCTTGCCTCTAGAGCACGTCTATGTTCCGCTCAAGAATCCATACCCCCACTAACCGGAATTCATAATACCGATGTCCCGTAATCCAAAACAAGACTAAAAGCAATGTTCCCCATCATTGTCTATTCCCGAGTGTGTGACAGACTGCCTGGAGATATTCAGGCCAGCCTGAGGCTGGACCAAAGCAAAATTGTTCTTAAAAAATTCCCTGGTGTCGCCAAAGTACGGCAACTAACCCATACAAGCACCACAGCGGGGTAAGCTCGGGAGTGTAGCCTAGATTTTTCACCAGTTAAAGGAGGCATGACCCTGGTAGCACCCCCTGCATCGCGAACTTCACCTACCCCATTAGACCTCTCCGAAGTCTGCGTATTAGCATTCTTTATAATGATTACCGCCGCTGAAACCGCCCGCAATAACTTTTTCCTAATTCACGTGCTCTAAAGTCTCTTATCTATTTTTGCCACGTTTAATTCTTTTTACTCGGTCCAAACCGGCTTCGTTTTCTCCCCTTTTTTGCTCTGGATTTTCAACCCAGATTCCTGTTCCAGCCACTAGCTCTCACTCAAAAGATCATTTTTTTCCTTATTATCGGTTTTCCTCAGTACTCTTGTGTTCATGTCTACTTCTGATACAGTGTAGCTTCCGTTCTTTATACAATGATTCCTGTGCTCAAATAACTGGGTATTTTTGTTTTACTGTTGGCCATTGATCCCCAGCTGTGTGCAACCCAGACGGCGTTCCTGTACTTGTTTACTATTCCAGGAACCTACTGGCGCTTCCATTCTCTTTGTTGACTCGTGTTCATCCGGAGACAATATCAGCAAACAATCTGGTCTGTATCTCCGGCTGGAAACTCGATATCTGGTTGCGAGCCCTCGGGCTATTTGGTCTTTATGACTTCTCATTTCTGTCAGCATCAGTCATGCAAATTCATCTGGCCCGGGGCGCCATCCCATCCACACTTTTGGCCCGTGCACACCGAGTGTGCTGTCACCACATGCGGGAATGGCTGTGGTGGTTGATCTCATCTACTATCACCACAGGAGGTTTTCCTGTTTGGTGTTTACTATGCTGCCAGCCTCACCTACTGGCAGCGGTTGCGGATTAAAAAACTCCATGTGTATTCACAACGCTACAAACACTCCCCTGTCTCCTTCGGTTGTCATCAATTTTCCGCCGAGCTCGCCTCCAACATCACTATTGTAACTTACCGCATTTTAAGCCCTGCTGAGTTTGCCTCACTTTATGCAAAATTGTCGCTTGTTCAGAAACCCATTAAGATGTTGATTCACCCTTCATAATCCTTTTTCTCCAGGTTTCACGCCAAACTCCTCACCAGTCTTATTTGTAAACACAACCATTCCTTAAGAAAATGCCCATGGATTTAATCACTATTTTCATTATATTCAGACACTGATGCATTCATTGGCGCCGTCCACTTCTGTACTACTGCCTTCAAAAATTATGTATTATTACTAGATATTTGCTTCGGAAGTATTCCAGCAGCCAAGGGTTTGGCCTTAGTTTGATCACTCTATCAATTCCACTGTTGGCCCATATAAGGCTGTTGCGTTGCAGCAACCTCATCTTGCAAGGCGCCATGTTATTCCCATGGATGCACATCCGAGAGACACGTGTAACACACGTCTGAGCAATGCGTAGCCAAATTCACAGCGGATCCCGAAAACAAAAGGCGACTATCCGTGATATTCTACGATTCTAGATTATTGAATGAACAATGACGCCAAACCGGTACAATTATGAGATCACAAGGACTCAAAAAACGAGAAACCGAGTTGCGGCGTTCGAGCAAAGAGCACGTGCGTCACGCAGGTTCAGATCAAGGATATGACAAAGTAGCACTGCGGGCGCGAACGAACAACAATTGGTCCATAAAACAAACAGTTCGTAAAGACACGTCAATAGTGTAAGCAAGTGAGTAACGTTAAGAAAACACTGAATTGCAAGGGTTTTAGGGGCATTTTCCACGACCGGTCTTTATAACACGTGCACCGCGGGGTTCTGGTTTGTTAGCATCAGGTAGGCCACCTTTTAAAGAGAAGACCAACCAATAGTCATTTACCTGCCACTTTATCTTCTCCTCTGCAAGCTGTCCTAGCTCTTGTGGTGGGTAAGCATCACTCATCGACCTATCACCCAGTGCCAGCTTTTGTGTTGATGGAACATACTTCCCCAATCTGAAAGTAAAAACCTGCTCAAAGTTGATTTGTATCTACCCGCCCACTTCCTTCATCATCAATCTGGCAATCTCCCTACAGATGGGCTTTCCCTTTGGTGCGTAACTGACTAAGGAGATATACAGTCACTGAGCTATAAAACTGCAATGTTCAGCTGATTTTCCTTTTTCTACACTGATAACCGCATTCATTTTCACTGTCTGGTTCTCAATCCCAGCTCTTCCCATACGTTGGATGGCTCTGTTACTTGTTTGAGTTTTCCTCTGTAGAGTCCGTTTTTAAAGGTAAAAACACATCTGTGAATCTTGCTGAATTCCTTAGTCGCGTAGCCCTTCTTTCTTGAGATTTGTGCACATTTTACTGTTCCAAACCAGTCCCATATTAATTCAGCCGGCTCAACCTCCTGAAATTCAGCTTTAACCCACGGGATGCCACCACAATGAGTAGCCTAGAGACTTTCTGCCGCACTTTATCCCGTGCAAGTATTCGCACGATCCACATGAAATTCGGATTTTGATATTCAAGGTACTTTTGGTCTTGTATTGCAGCACGCTTTAAGGCTTTCTGTGATAAGCCATTATTATTTTTATTACAAGAATAGTACCGGTCGTACAAATGAATAATAATAACACTAATAATGGTTTATTTCGGAGACTCCCGAGGCAAGCTGGAAGCATGATCAAGTTTTTGCGAGTGATGAAACAGAAATACAAATTTGTTTAAAAGGCAGAGATATGCATGACAAAAGTTGGATAGGTGGGCTCATGGGTGAGATAAATTTATGATGAACGTATGCACACCAAAGAAAAATGGGAGGAGTTTTTAAAGAACCAAATAGCGGATCAAAATGGATGCTCGGTGGGTTTGAAGCTCGAGATCAGGCGGAAGGTCTGACTAGTCCAAGTTGGGATATCTGAAAAATAATAGATATACATGTCAAAGACTAAAAATTGGTATAAAAAATGTGGTGGCAGGAGACAGTGGAGAATAAAGCGGAATCCATTGCTAGGGATTAGACAGTAATGAGGCCTTGCTACACTGTAGTAGACAGCCGGCGGATAGGGCACAAAACCCATCGCAGAACGGGTAGAGAGCACTGTGAGAAGTAAAGGTAGTATATATGACAAAAATATTTGAGCGGATTGGATATGGTAAATGTGAAACACAGATTTAACATAATTGAAGCTTATCATGAGGGTCGGTGGGATGATAGTTTGAGAAATGGCCGAAAAAAAGTGCAGGTTGCAGAGCGAATAGATATGTATATATACATACATATACATATACATGCGTATAAATGGTTATGCGAGGAGCGGGAAAAAAGAGCAAGTGAGTGCTACGAGAAAAAAGTATCCGTGATTGTAAGATGTAGGTTAGGTCGTAATATGCAGGATTGACTCGGAAAAATTCAGACGAGCTTTTTATGATGGGATGACATGGTAGACCAACAGATAGGGGAGACTGGAGAAGCTCAGGTGTGATGCCGACTGTGACCAGAAGATCATAAACGAGGGAAGATGGAGGATAGAATCAAAGAGAACAGGTAAGAATAAGTCTAATTATTTGATCAATGCAGGTGCGACATGTGGTGACGAACCGTAGGAATCGGGTGGTGACAGATCAAACGGTTTGGAACTGTAAATGAACATCATGAATTTACGCTGTCTTCACAACCAGTGAAACATGGAAAAGCGGGTCAAGCTGAAAAGCACGGAGAAATTGCCTGTGGCGAGCAATATACGGCACAGGAAATGAGGGCAATGACCGAAGAAACAAAAGTGAGACGTGACCGGTCAGATCGTTTTACTGCAGGCAAAAAGCAAAGAAGGCGGAGAAGAAAGAAACGGGAAGCACCAGGATACGTAAACCAGTAATAGAACAAAAAGGCCCAAGAAATGAATGCGCGGAGTTGAGGCAATGGAACTGGAGGGCTGCGTGCCAGCAGTCAATTGAATAGGTGGTCTGAGCAAGAGGATAATAATCGGGGCACTGCCTGGTGGAAAGAACCACGGAGGAACCGCGGAGTCAAGAGAGGAAAATATGGTGGTGGCGATTAGGTAATAAAAAAGACTGTAAAAGATGCGAAGTTAAAAGCTTCGACCTCCTATATGGGGATTGGTTATGGGTGCGGATTTGACTGGTGCGTAATAGCATTGGGCATGAGGAGGGAGGACAAGGAGGGAATTAAAGAAACGACAGACAGTGAGGTATAAGAATGCTATCAATGGGCGTTATGAGCATAGGGTGATACCAAATGAATAGAGACTAGAAGCCGGCAATGAAGGCAGGTGGAAAAAAGAAATATTGGCGAGCTTCGGCAGAGAAGAGTGGGTAGGACGATGGTGACGTCACGCAACGAGAGGTGACACAGTGAGAGGCGATTGGAGCAAAAATAGGATGAGTGGGTGTTCATATCGTAGTAAAACGACAAAATTGGAAAGTGAAAACCGATGATAAAAGCTATAGGTGAGCGTACCGCGGCGGAACAAGGATGAAGAGCAAACAATTTTCAACCGACCGTACGGGATGCAGCGGCTCAAAGATAGTTAGAGGGTACAATCCGCCACCGGTGCTAGTGGGTGAGACTGGCCGTGCTTTGGGTACCCAACCTGAAAAACTCTTCGTGAAGTGAACACATGAGGTGTGATCTATCAGCCTAATTGCTCTCGCACATCGTTGCAGACAGCCTGCACGCCTGATGCGCGCCGGCCAAAGAGGTGGATCTGACGGCGCCCTGTACCGTTCGGAGTGGCACGAGTGGTCATCGGTAATTGTATGGGTGGTAAAGAGATTACGATAAGGGTATGTGATCCAGGATCAATTGTCCAGGTTGTGAGACCAGGTACAGCAGAGCAAACGGGGACGGCGAGTGGTAGACGGCCATGTAGCAATATTATCCAGGTGCACTTGCCAGGGCAATGGTCAGTACAGTGCCCGAAGTGGTTGGCGGTTATCGAGGATCATTGGAAAGGGAAAAGGGATGGAGAAGCGTGTAACGACCGGCAGTGGAAAATCCCCCTAAAACCCTTGCAATTCAGTGTTTTCTTAACGTTACTCACTTGCTTACACTATTGACGTGTCTTTACGAACTGTTTGTTTTATGGACCAATTGTTGTTCGTTCGCGCCCGCAGTGCTACTTTGTCATATCCTTGATCTGGACCTGCGTGACGCACGTGCTCCTTGCTCGAACGCCGCAACTCGGTTTCTCGTTTTTTGAGTCCTTGTGATCTCATAATTGTACCGGTTTGGCGTCATTGTTCATTCAATAATCTAGAATCGTAGAATATCACGGATAGTCGCCTTTTGTTTTCGGGATCCGCTGTGAATTTGGCTACGCATTGCTCAAGCGTATGTTACAAAGCGTAGTCTGGGTGTGCCCCAGCTGAGGAGGAATGGATACTGAGGAGAGGAAGAAAATAAAAATGATAGCTAACGGAAGAACGTGGGTGAGCAACAGGTTTATCTTATGAAAGCGGGAGACAAGTTCGCTGTGGATCAGGGATGGAAATGGCCATAGTTCGCTGCTCTGAACGGAGGAGCAATGTCGGGCATGGAGAATACCCGTTGGCCTGTGGCACGGAGGCAGTAGGGTTACAGCGTGAGACCGCTTTCGAAGGCCAGATCGGTGGAGATGGATTCATCGGTAAGCGATATAGAACTGAGAACTGGTAAGTATGACACAAATGCGCGCCTAAAATCGAAAGGTGACGAGGCAATGCGTAAAATAAGGGCCAGCTTGTTCCAGATTTTGGAATAGGCTGACAGGAAGAATCGGGATTTCAGACTGAGATTAGATTGAGGGACAGGGAGGGGTGAGGTACGTTGTCGGATGGGGTAGGAGCAGGTCCACCGAGTGAGATGTGACAGGATATGTAGGCCTGGTTTTGGCTTAGCTGAAAGGGGAAAGGCAGGTTGAGCCTCGTGCGGCGAGTCCACAGAGGCTCAATTTGTTGGAGCCCACAGCGCTGGCGGTATGTCTGGTCTATGGGTACTACTGACAGCGTTTTGGTGAAAGTGCGCTGTGCGCTTCCAAGAGATACGTTGGAGGAACGTGGCCAGAGGCCGGAAGTAATCGGACGATATTTTGGGCGCGGTCTTATGCACGAAAGATACATGGAGAGACGACTGACTTGTAGTAGGGTACGTCGATGAATCAAGCCTGGGGTTCGCTCAGCTTTAGCGATTTAGAACGACGCTTGTTTTGAGAAGTTAGAAGAACAAGAGTAGAGTAGGCCAAGATCAACAACTATGGGGTGTGTGTGGATGGGTAGGCCGTCCAGACAAATTTGTCCAGGCGGTACGGTGCACTTGTAACGTAATAGGAATCTTTCTTCCCGGGAGAATTTCATGAACTACGAGACACTCCAGGTTTGGAGGGAGAGTAAGTCGCGCGATGTGTTGCACGGGGTCGCGGATAGGTCATTAGGGAGATAGAAATACACGATTTTTTATCGTCTTTAAAGAAGAAAGGGGTACCACGGCGAATAGAAGGGGAAATGTCATTGACATAAATAAGGGATAGTGATGGGCCCAAGACGCTGCCTTGGATGACGTCACCAATAATTGGTTTGGAAAAAGATAAGCGGCCATCAACCAACACAGTTTGTGATCCGTGGGGGAGATATGAGAAAAGCCAAGAGAGGAGAGGATTCATTTTACCAAGTGATCGGATTTTGGCTATCAGATGCAAATAAGGAACACGGTCAAAAGCCCTAGACTTGTCGAGGTACAAGACGATTACAGAGTTTTTTGGTTGACTGTCCTTCTGGGCTCTATATTTCAGGCGAAAACCACAGGTTATCCGACCAACCTGCACTCGGAAGCACCAGGCTCAAGTTTTGCTCTTGTCAGAGCTCATCAGCGGTGCATATCCTCCGCCACACCCCGGGGTTTGAACCCGAGCCCTTCCACCTTGAAGCCATGTGTGTGATCACTAAGCCACCACGCTCCCATCCAAGCTGACGAGGGTTCAGCGGTCTGTTTGATGAGGGAGGCTGAACAATGTGCTTTTCGATAATTCTCCCCATGATTTTGCAGACCACTGGTGTGTGATATGGATCGGTAGTTATCTGGTCGTGTAGTGCACCCTTTTTGAGGATCGGAGTTATAACAGAGGTTTTCTGTTGAGGGGAGACGGAGCCGCGAGCCATGGAGGTGGAGTATACAATAACCACCAACGGAGGGAGATCAGGACCACCATAGCGGAAGAGGGTCGGCTGGAGATCATCTGGGCCCTGCCTTGGGTGGGTTTAATGGAGTAAACTGATTTTCCACTTTCTAGGTTGGGAAAGAGAATCGATGAAGGAGAGGTGGAGATGCAAGGGTGGATTGCAGGAAGAGGGATACCAGGGTAGTTTATAGGGGGGAGAGAAATGGTCATTGAAGGCCTCAGGAAAAGATGCTGGGGTATTAACTGCAGATGAACCGCAGATAAAGAATTCGGGCGAGGTAAGTTTAGGGTGATTTGACCTTTCACTTGGTAAGTTCGACAGTTAGCCAGTTTTGTTGGGGTCTGCTAGGGCTTTGGCCTCTTGTCTTCCCAGATGCGAATCGGCCGTGCGACGCAGCTCCATTTGAAACTGGTGAATGCGCTGAAGAAATGTAGTCTCGTGATCTATCGAAGACAAGTCGCAGCTTGGCCGGATTACGCTTTAAAATTGGCAGGCTTGAGCTGCTGCAATTTGCTCGTGGATCAACACACGGGTTGGCGGTACTTAAGCAGTGTTAGTGGTTAGAGAAGAGTTCACTACAGGGGGAGGATCAGAAGAGAGGAAAAAGTTGTCTCAGTTAAGGGAACGAATTATCGTTGGTAATGGTGGCCAGTTGCATGAACGGTAGGAAGTCGGAACAGAGAGATTGCATCGGATAGGAACAGCTGAAGCAGCTGAAATTGCACCTGACAATACGGTAGTCACCACTCCGCGAGTGATTAGCAATCTGAGTGGTGATATCAAGAATATCAATGGAGAATACTAGGTCCAAGATGTTGTTCCCTGTTGTAGGGCAGAAGACATTTTGGGTCCATCTACCAAGACGAGCACGGGAAAGGAAGGTAGAGAGGGCGGGAGGGCTAATGTAAGAGGACCAGCAGATTAGGGGAGGGTCGAAGTTACCCGCAATAATTTTTGCACTGGCAGGATAGTCAAGAGCGACAATAAAGACTTACACGGCAGAATCAATTTTTGCACGCTGCACACCCGAGGGGGGGTGTAGACGCAGCCAGTGAGTAGGTTCTGGTCGGAGGTTAGAATAGATAGCCTCAACGAATCCTCAATAAGGAGAGGAGAGGGTCTGTCAATAGCACTAGCGTCGATAGTGCATTTGACAAAGGCTAAACAGACCCCTCTGCTCCCCGTATTGTGGGTGTTCGAGAAACACTTATACCCAGCTATGCGAACAAGGTCAAGCGAGGCATCATCTGACAGCCAGGACTCGGTTAGTAGTATGATGTCAGCGTTTGAGGTAAATACCAGATTTCGCAGATGCGACATTTTTCTAATTATTATTCGAGCGTCAATAAGGACTAATAGGAAGGAGTTCAGTGTCGGAGTGCGCAAAACATCGATACCAGGTTCAAGACTATTGGGGTCTCTGTGGCGACAGGAGTTGAGCTTCGGGAGGGGGCAACAGAGCTTCAATAGAAGTGGGTGGGCGAAAAATGTTGGATGGAGAACAGAAAGTAGGTGGGTGGTTGGCATGAGGCTCCGCCGATCGCTGTAAGTGGTCAGTACGGTGGTTGTGCAACAGACCGCTGATATGAGCCAGAGAGGTGTCACGTGGCACAGGGGAGAGGCACCATACGGCAAAGTGCGGCCTTTAGAATATATGCCGAAGCGGGATGGACAGGGGTTAGTGCATGGTGTAAGGTACTAAAGGGCATAACATCAAGGGGAGAGCGATCAGTGACATAGGTCTGTTAAAGTTTATCGATGTGGTTCACGGGGTGATTAGCGATATAGCAACGGGTATGAAGGGCACCGGTCAGGAAAGGATGAGGTCCTGACCGCAGGTCACCTACCTGTCGGGCGGAATCAGTATAGGGCCGGTAGATCGGCGTAAAGGTGTAGGTATGCGGGAAAGTAACTGGGAGATGGTATGGGATGGGGGGCGGTAAGGAAGCAGCGAAATTCGGAAAGGTTTGGAGGCCTATGAGGGGTATGGTATCCAGTAGGTGGGGAAAGTGGGTAGGTGGGGCGAAGAATTGGGATACAGGTAGGAATCTAGAGTATTTGCTAGGGCATGTAAGTAGCAATTCGGGATTAGATGGAGGTTTGTGTGGGGGAGCAGAGGGGAGCATCGGGGGAACTCTGAGGCTGTAGTATGCAGGGTTGGCTTTTGGAGGGCAGGAAGGGATATAGGGTAGCAGCGGAGTTGGGGGATTAGTATGACCTATTCTATCAGACGGAGGGGAAGACAGTTGAAGTGGGTGTGCGGCAATGGAAGGGCGCATGGCACTGGCATGGCTCCGAAGGTTACTGCTATAGGGACGATGAAGTTAGATGAATCTGGATGGTGGCCCGAATGATTTCCTCCCGCAGGGTCCGAGATTACGCTATGAAGAAATGCCGATTGAGAGTGGGGGATAATGGGTGGAGTGATTAGTTAAGCAAGTGCGGACCTGGTGGGAGTATCAGGTATGCTCATAGGAGGTTCGGAGGGGTGCTCATGAAGGTGGATACGAGGTGTCGCCGCTGAGCTGGCAGCAAGTGGGTAGCTTGTGGAGTCGTTAGAGCGGGAGCCGTGGTTCATACCCCTTGTAAACTGCTTGGAGGACGGATGGGAAGTAGTACGGCGGGGGCTGGTGATTGTACTGGTGTCATGTCTTGGCTCTGAGGCGATGATGGGGGAGCTCGGATTCACTCCTGAAGCAGAGTGCCGCTTGGGGCCGGTGGTCGGGAGGCGAAAGCCACTGGAGTGAGAGGCTTCTGGGGTAGATGGCAGAAAAGGGCGGTTGCGTGGAAGTGGAACCGGGGGTGAGGAGTTAGACATATCCAGATCGACTGTTTTCGGGTGGGCAGGGCCAGCCTTTGACTTTCTGCCAATGGGGCATTGGGTAACCTTCAAGTCGGTTCCGGTGGCGTCAGCGTGCTTGGGCGAGGTAGAGTTGCTTCTCAGTGAGCGAAAAATTTCCCGTTGGAAGGGGGTTTTATCAGGGACTATCATGCCCTTGAACGGCGAAATGGCAGCAATTGTCGACTTGTTTTTAATGAACTCTCTAGCTGTTAAGTCGACCATGAAGTGGAATGGCAGGGGGCATCTGTGTCGCTAGAACTTTGTTCGTGGCCTCCTGCAATGGCGTCTATAGTGAGCCATATTGCACGAACTTAGTACGTTGTGTTCTGCTGAGGAAAACAGCAAGCGGTCCGGAACATTTAAAACCACCGCGTTCTTGGGGTTGGCAATGCGGTGGTATATTTGGGTCCCACCGAAACCAAGTTCTTGGGGAATGTAGAGGCTACATGATCGAGAAGAGTGTCCACGAGTGAAATCTTTGGAAAGGTTTCATCAATCAGCTCGACCTCATTTCTAAGTTCGATGAAACTCTGCATGAGGCCATTTGGACTATTAGAAGCCTCAAGGTCGATGTTTATGAGGGAAACAGAGCACGGCCTGGTTGTTGGTAGGAATTCGGTGTGTTTGGACTTGGCAGCTTCAGTGGTACGGTTTTTCCGAGTATTGGTTGGGGACCGGGATGGCATGACGAGTAAAAATGTCGGACGAAGTTACGGAGGTAACAGGAATTCGGTCAGCTAGACAGAGAGAAGACAAAGGTCTACGCAGAGCATGAGTGTGCAAGGGTGCAATGTGCGCACAGGTCTAGGTGAGACCTATTTTGGGTCTCATGCACGATTTGCGGACTCGATTCCCGTCCAGCGAATGGAGACGCAGAACGACAGCGATTGATGGTTTTTTGTAATTATATTGGTTACTCTGTATAAATGACAGGAGAAGGGAGACTGATTAAGCTATTGGCCAGAGCTGATGAGCTGGAGCTCGCCTTTCTGTTTGTTACGTAGCAAGACGTAAGTTTTTCGATGAGCTCGACTTTTCTGATGCCAGATGGACTTAAACAAATCAGATTTCAAGCAACCGGTTGATTGAAGAAACCGATGCTAGACCAAATTCCTGACCTATTGAAAATCCTGGTCAACATTTGCTAAACCAGTTGCGTATCTCAATGGATGACAGGTAAGGATCACCCAAATGTCCTAAAGGGTTTCTGGGATAGGCTGATGTGTCCGACCGAAGATTATAATACCGCACTGGTTAAATTGGGTCTGGATGAGTGAAAGTACTTTGAAGTACTTTTGTCCTGACTATAAGCCACTTCATGTGACTGAGAAGAAAGATTCGAAAAGGAAAATTGCCTATAGCTAGAGGAGGGCCTGACACCGGAGTTGGCCACTTTTGGGGAGCGGTTGTCAATCCCAAGTAAATCTAAGTAAAAATACCTATTCGTAAACGAGGCTCGCCTAAGCTCTAAGCTTGCGATTGCATTTTATTGAGTTTGGTGTTTGCTAAGACACCTCACTATACACCAACGCGGTATAGAAAGTGAGCTATATATAGTTGGGACGAGGAGACTTAGGACGATGAGGGGTTGTGCGCTAGAAGAATTTAGCTGCGTGGTATGCACAGGTGCAACCCACACAGGATGCGGTAGGTACTGTACTATTGGTTGGTGGCGCACCACCGATATTTACCAAACTGAGGCCCAAGTTTCAAACTTAGTTGTGCGACTTTCGGAAGGAGGGGAATTCTTTGGTCACTTGTTTAGTGATCCATATATACCGAACAAATCCATCTTACCCAACAGCAGAGGGTGAATAATGGAGTCAAAATTCTGGTAGTAATCGAGACTAAATACTCTGAATTGTTTGATTTCATCTAGTTGTCAAGCCACCTCTTTTAAGAAACCTTAAAGATTCAACAGACAAGATCTATTTTTTCGAAGTGCGTAATATGTCGGGCCTGGCATGGCAGACATTACTAAGTGCTGGCACTCGTGAGTGCGTATCATATTCTGAAAAATGTTTTATCAGTTTACCAGCCAATAATTACCTATGGTCGACTTAGGCCTACTCTTTTGCATTACCACAACTGCGAAATTTTTTTCCGTCTAATGCGGTTCTACTTGGTCCCATTTGGACCACTACAGCTCACATACAGTTGAGCTCTGTAATTAAACAACGGATTAGTAGTAGTTGGACGAGAGTCGTCTGAGTTTGCTGACTCTTACACTTATGATTTCTGCAGATACGGAGACCAGTTTTCTTTGAAAAGACCTTGTTCCTTTTGCTCTGACGAAGAAAACCACCTTTAGATCGACCAGTCCTCGTAGTCTACTCTAACTGCTCCACCGAAATAGTCGTCCAGGGCATCTTTTTTGCTCTAGTCATCACTGACGGTACCCTGCTGAACAGTGGCATGCCCATCATTGGATGGACATTTTGTGCACAGCTGAGCCGCGGGCCACTTGTTATGGTGCATGTACCTCGCCTCGGTTTTTCCTCGCAACAATCGAATTCGTGTATCAAGGGTGTGATTTGAAGCTCCTATTTGGAGAGCCCACTGAGGAGCCACAAGTGGATGGAGAGGAGAATGTCGAATGCACATACCAGAAAAACAGCAATAACCGCGAAACCGGCCGTGCCTTTCTGAGGAACACTGTTCACCCTTCTGCGGGTGTTACTAAAATGAGAAATAACAAATCGTAAACAAAGCTTCGTCTTTCTTGAGGGTATCTGCTTTCGATCCACATACAGCTATCAGGGGTTCACTGTTTTGGTTCCTCAGTGGGCTCTCCAAATAGGAGCTTCCAGTCAGATTCCCTGTTATACAAATAAGACCGTCGTGAATGTCAAATTCTTAATCATTTCCGTCTAAAAGGATCAAAGTGACACAGTTTCACCCCTGATATGGCTACAGATCTGGATCAAGCAAACGGGAGGCACTTCAGTGCGTTTCTGAAGCCTGATTCTGTTCAAACAATTCCAACGGTAGACATACTAGGCGAGCAGCAGACATTTAAACTAACTAAAAGTCCAAAATAGGATCGCTCCACCCAAATCAAAAAACTTCACTGATGCACCTGGACTTTACACACCCATGTACTTTCGGAACCTAAGGGCCGTTCATTCAAGTATCAAAGATGGAATCAACTGCACCAAGAGCCAGTGGTCAAGCTTCCCCAGCGGAAAGTCGGCCAATAAAGGCGGTAGTTCAACTTAACAGAGGCCAAGCCAAAAACGGAAGGCGGGCTTTGGGCGCCAGGTCGTCCACAAGGCTCAAGGTCGGGACCAAAATCAAAGCTATAAATATAGACCCCCTTCAGCACGGAGTATGCACTGACGGTGCCACATGAATTGGTGGTACAGTGTTTGTGGTCTAAAGGCCAAGCTCAACTATCAGAACATCATGAAAACACAACCCCGATTTTGCAGATGAAAATGACGAGGTCGAAACAAAAAGGCGGTTTTGGCGACCGAAGCCTTGGGCCATCGTACCCTAGAAACTTCATCTGCGGCAGTACCACGATTCATCAATGCTGTAAAGGTATTCACTAAATGTACTTGGAGAGCCAGCAGAGTTGACAAAATTAAACGGACCTCTGAGCCCAGGTAGTGTCATTTCACAGCCAAACTGAAAAGCCAGCTCTATGGTCCCATACCCCCCAAGCCGAATTTTCCCCTCGACACGTGTAACTTACGATCTGCCAGTCAGTTTCATGACTCAGTATCGCCTGAAGTTCTGGGAGGGTTGCAAAAGAAGAAAACGTAGTTTTTCTCAACACACGCTACCGTCTGGGCTACGCAGCGACTAAAGCTACCTATAATCACACGGCAGGCAAGGCCCACTACCCAGTCGCTACATCGGACTAAGGAAAAGAAGGCAGAACTTCTGATTTCTACTTTTTCAAATTGCTGACAAAATAGTTTTCGGGGAATTCAACGAGAAAATACTCGTATTTACAAGAGATTGACAGCTTGAATCGACCAAGATCCTAGTTGACAAAAGGTTCTTGCAAACAAAGGTGCCAAGACCCTTTTCTTCAGGTTCAGCACTATCTTGTACTAAGTTTGCGAAGCACCTTTCTCTTCATCAGACTAAGTAGGAGGGATTGAAAGAACCCTCCTGTTTGGTTATAAAATGCAAACAGGATTATTTGAACTAGATGAAGGCCTTCCAACGCCCTCTTGGCTGCCCTACCTAAGTGGCTTATGCTAGCAGCACGTACATGCGTCTGTCCTACCGGCCCTCATAATACCCCCACCTCCGGTTGCGAAAGACCGCCCCTCGGGACTGAAAACAAAGCAGTTATTTCGCGAGCTCTTATATCTGACCTTATACACCCCCGCTCGAAGCCTACAGAGATTTCAAGACCAGCATTCTGTACCCAGCCTCTGGTTTACTTCAAAACAAATCTCTCTAAACAAACAGTCGAACTTCATTCAGTAGTCCGCGATGTGTCTCCTGACAGGCAGAACTAGCGTGGGCGGTCGAATATCGACAGTGGTGACGTTTGTCACTTCAGACCAACTTCGGTTACGAAAAAATCCCTCCGCCAGAGGTCCAGCCGTACCTCATAGCCCTTGAATCTAGATGGTACCAAAGGGACGACGGTCCAACAACGCCATAGCTCTATACGTAACAGCTAAAGCATTTATGACGAGTAATTTGTGTTGAAATCTTTTGGCCTAAGAAGTTTTACCTCTGGCCAAGGACAGTTAGCAGCCCCCTGCTCCTATCTTCTCTACCTCGTCCATTTACCTGAGAGTGCCCCCGACCCATACCCATCATGGAGACAGCGGGTGTTTTTTCGACACCCGCCCAGAACAAATTATCGCCCATAAATTAGCTATGCTCCGTCTAAACGGTTCCGACCCACCGTAGTGTGGTGGAGTGGTCAAAGACCCGCTATCCGACGTTTTGCGTACAAACCCAGGCTCCCCAAACAGATTCACAACAGGTGACTTAATCCAGTTTGCACTCTGCACACACGTCTTTGCAGAACGTGCCGTGGTCCTCTGATAGTAAGTTTTTTTACCACTGAAGACGTCAGGATACCTCGAGTGCTAACATTCTTGTTGGTAAAGCAAGCCATGCGAGGAACGAAATACAATGCGCACTGTCAGCTGGATGAAAAACGAATGTTTTTATTCCAGTGGCTGAAAGTTTTTACCCTGCGCCCTTCTAATAAACAATGTTGCGGTATTAGGGCACATTTCCCTCCGTGGATGCAAAGGACACCAAAGTAGAAGAGGTTGTCTATGGTATGTGGAGGAAACTCTCAGAAAGAACGGCTTTCGGTGTCCTACCATAGGTTGCTTTTTCAATAGCCCGTGGTTGATTATTCAAACCGAACAGCTTCCAATTTGCTGTTACCCCCTGTCAAGACGGCCCTGACTGCCTACTGCAATTCATTGGTGCATCCAACTCAGTTATTGGCCTTCCGCCAGGCTCTCAACTGATAGCTGGGGGCTTTATTTCGCAAGATAGATGCTGAGCGTCAGTTGCAGCTCCACTCCCCCCACCAAAACCTTAAAAAGCAATTCGCCCTAGAGGATGGATAAAAGATGTTGCTTCTCCACCCGGACGCAACAACACTCTTGACCCTATCCTGTCTCTATGAATAAACTAAACTATAACAGCATTTAAAGGTGACCTGCCGGAGAATGGTCATTTGACTACTTGCTACAGCTGTATTATGACCACAAAGGTTAACAGCTGGCGTACTTATCCATCGTTTCCTTGGGCATGCCGGAACTTGCTTGTTTCTCTAATTTGTGGCGAAACCTGGAACACCATTTCCATTTGCGAGTACCCAGCTGACTGCAGGAAGGCTGTACTTCATCTTTAAGCACCACGTAATATAACTCCACAGCTACAGCTCTCTTCGGTTCACTATAAGACCTAACAAAGGACTCATTTCAAGGCAAAATTAGGTGGACTTTAGTTTGCTCACCTTGTAACGAGGATTTTATCACTGTCCATAAAAGGGAGCCGCTCATATAAACTGATAGAACTGTTCTTCCACGGCCAACAATGAACCAAGAAAACAAAGCCCCATGTCATTCCAGGGAAGTCGAGGTTTAAGCAGGATCGGTGAAATACAGAAATCCTGGCAGAGGTCTTCAGTGCATTCGTTGCCTCAGCCATGGCTGCGGTAACTGTCGTTTCCCCTCCTCGATCTTCACCCATTACTGACTCCGTCCTTTCTACCACATCCATCGATGCCGTAAGAGCTACTAAGCTGCTGTCCAACAGCAAACCCTCCTCGACCAGGCCCCCACGGCCTACCACCAATTGTTATTGACAAAGGCGGGCCGGACCGCCCTCTTTTGCCGCTCAACCTAGTTAATTTTTCAATTAAAGGTAGAATCGTACCTACTAATTGGAAGCTCTCAATAATCGTGCTCATTTATAAGAAGAGACCTTTATATGAGGTATCCGATTATCGCTCTGCAAACCATACCCATCCGGAGTAATGGAGAAGGGGTCAAAGATCACAGTAACATCTACTTGTTAGGCCTCAAACTTATTAGTGACAACAAACATGGATTTCTCCGTCCAAGGTTCAGCATGACCTGTCAGAGTGATTTTCTGAACTTTGTGACTGGCTCGTCTGAAAGTGGGAAGTCTTCTGTTGATCCTCATCAACATTTATCTGAGGCATCATATCGCGTACGCCAACTCCACCTTTTAGCAAAGTTACGATAATTTGGCTTTGCCGGCCCATTAATTTCTTGGTTTGCATCTTACCCACCTCATCGTTTCCAGATTGTTATGATTAATGGGCACACCTCTAGCCCAAAGTCCGTTGCCATTGGTGTTATTCACGGCGGCTTTAGGCCCTCTTTTTGCCTCCTGTACACGAGTGATGTTTCCGAAAATACTCAGTGGCAGGCCGTTTTTGTCTGCATATAACATTACGACAGTGTACATATTTTTATCTGGCGACCTCGGCACCACTATCCCTAAAATGTCCGCTGACTAGGCAGCTCTTGACGAATGACGCTCAACCTGGACGATGAAGTACTGTGCCGGTAAGTGTATTTTCCTTACTTACAAATTCCAGGTTCCTTCGGGTTTCTTGTGCATCGGCGTTTCACCCACTGGCAGTTAGCCCTTAGTGAGAGAATTTGGTTCAACTTGTTCTCGCTCATCCGACTTATCCGAACATGCTGTCTTCCAAACCGCGATGGCTAAAAATTGTCTCAGTCTTCTGTTCAGAACCTTTCTCCTCAAGGAAAGCATTCCTTACACCCACAAAGTACATGCCAGGCCCTTTCTAGAGTTTTGTCTCTTAATCTTATCTAATGTGCGAAAATCAGACGGAATTATTATTGAGTGTAATCAGAGGAGATTCACAAAGCAGCTTGTCGGCTGGTCGTCGAACTTTAACCACAGGGACAGCTGTTTACACCCCAAAATCGAGCCACTAGAGCTTCGTCGCTTCAAGCTCAACCTGGTATTTTTGTCTAAACCATTGACTAGGCAACCTTGTTCCTCGAAAAATCCATGCTTCTTCCCGAGTACCGGATACTTCCCCCATAATAAACCGTACACTATCACCGCACCTTCTCTCAGTACCGTTCCACTCTCCAAGTTCTTTCTCCTCACGTACTCCAGAATTTAGACAAACTCCCTTTGCTCATCGTATCTTCTCAGTCGAAGTTTGCAGTCGTGCACGCCATAGATAAATTTCTTTCTGTCTCAACTATTCTGCTCTCATTCAACGTAAAGAAAACCGACAGTCAAGCTTACGAGGAAGGCCCCAACGTCTAAGTCATTATTCTGTCTTTCGAATAACATTGCCTCCTTAGATCATTTGACTTTTTCCTTCCCATCGCTGACCGTTTTGAATTATGGATGCTTTGTTTGACCGTCCCTTAGACCTCGCCATCGACCTACTTCAAACATGACTGCGTCCACAGATTGTTTCCCCTACCGACTTATCGAAACCTGCCAGTCTCACTTTGAAATAAGTCCTTCCGGATGCTTTCACATCTTCGGGAAGGCCGCCGTAATAATTCTAGCTCGCGGTCAATCTGCCTAGTCCGCTCAGCGGTTTATTACCGTTATTAAGTCTTTTCATGTAGGTGGGCTTGAAACCATTCTCGATGAACCAGTAGGAACTGCATCAGTAACTACACAATGGTCCACTTTATATATTTATATATGATGCGTATACATTACTGTCCCGTAATAACAGTAAATGCATGATGAGTGGCCCAAAGCTCCTCGATATCTCTTTGCTTACATCGCCTCTTCTTCACTTTAGGTCCTACCGCACATACCTCAATCACCCTGTCAGCGATTTTGGACTGTAAGATTCAGTCTCATTTCTCTCACTTGAAGTGGCTCGTTAACTGAACTCAACATTTAGTAGTGACGTCACCCATTCTGCCCTACCCCACCCCCTAGCTTAGTTTCTTCCACAATTTGATGCAGAGATTATCTTTCTCGTCTACTGATTGATTACCCTTGATCGAATCTGAATCTTGTTCTGAATCTTGTAGCCCTTAATTACCCGTTTCTTTTCTTAGCATTACGTTCCGTGGCCTCATTTGTTTCTTGGGGACCCTCTGAATCCATGGACCGTTGCTTTACTTTCGTTCTACTTTCCGTTAACCGTTGATCCTCAGATGGGGAACACTCAGACTGTTTTTTCTATCCCACTTCTCTTTCCAGCAATCATCATTGCCAGCTAACCACCTCGGACACTGTATTGATTATCTCTCTGGCTGGTGCACCTGGATACTAATGCTACCTGGCCCCCTGTTGGTCGCTGTTTTCGTTGGCTCTGTTATCCAAGTTCTCACAACCCGACTAATTTATCATGTATTACACACCCTTATCGTGGTTGCTCTGCCCTCTGCACAATCGTCAATGATCACTCACGCCAACCCCAACGGCTTGGGGCGCCGTCAGATTCCCCGCCTTGTCTGGCCCACATCAGGTGTGCAAGCCGCCTGCAGCAATGCGCGAGCACAATTAGGTTGGTGGAAATCACCTCGTGTGTTCACTTCACGAAGTACTTTTCAGGTTGGGCTTCCAGCTCACGGTTAGCCCCACCCACTAGCACCGGTTGCGCAGAGCACGCTCCAGATCTCATCGCCATACCGCATCCATTTCTGTCGGTAGCAGATTCTATGCTTCTACCACTCTTCTTCCATCACCATCCTCTCATCTATCGTTCTTGTTAGCACCCTCATAACTTTCCTTTCACGTCGTTTTACCTCTGTATGCACACCTACAAATTCTGTCCTTGTTCGTGCAGTTTCTCACCATGACAGCCCCCGCTGCATGATGTCATTGTCGTCCCATCCATTTTACCCGGCCCATGCCCGCAATATTTCCCCTCCCACCCATGTCACCCCTGCCGGATCCTAATGTGATTTTGCTAAATACCTTGTTAGCTACCATTATGTCACATCCTATTTTGTCTTTTCACCTTATACCTCCAGTCACTACGCACCAGACACACCCTTACCCATAACCAATCACCATATAAGAATTCACCGTTCCAAACTTTGCATCCGTTGCAACCACATTCACTATCTTTTCAACACCACCATATTTCCCTTGCATGAGTCCGTAGTTCTCCTGTGGACCTTCCTCTTAGGCTGTGCCCCGACGAATAACTTCCGGCCCAATCCATTTGTGCAACCGCCTGCAGGCATATAGCTCTCCAGATCCATTCTCCCAACTCCGGCGCGCACATATTTCTCGCGCCTTTTGTTCCGTAACAGGTTAACCTGTCTGGGTACAATTTTTCTCTTTTTTCTTCTCGTTCTTCATCCTGTTCCATCTGTGGCAAAACGATCTAATTGGCCATATACTGCCTGTTTCTCCTTGGTCCGTACACTCGTCCGTTTCGTATATCGCTCGCCATGGGCATCTTCAGTGTACCTTTTGGGCTGTGCGGTTTTTCCGCATTCTACCTAATGTAAAGTCGCCGTTACATGATTACTTTCACTTAAAGTTTTCAAGCCATATAATTTGCCATTACCTGATCTTTATGATTCTCCACTTCTTTATTTCTATCCTACGTTAGTCTCTGTTACAATAGCTGCATCTTTGCACCGTAGTTCGCCTTACCTCCAAATTTGCTTTCTCCACTTATATTTTACACCACTTCGACCACTCTGCATTTCCATTCGTCCTGCATTCTCCAGCCATTTTTACAGCCATCGTTCTGCTGCATAAAGTACCCCATTTATTAGCGCATTACTCGTTTTCGACCTTCAGCACACATCACACTTGCACTTGTCAGATTGTTAGATTCACTCTTACCTGTCCTCTCCGATTCCATCTTTTGTATTTACTCGTTTAACAACTTCTGCTCACATTCGTCACTTCTCTGCTTCCCATGTCGTTTATTCTTCTCTGTTGTTCCCCATGTTCACCTGTCCTAAACAACTTCATCAGGATTTATCCAAGTTAGCTCTGTAATATTTGATCTAACCCTACTTGCCTCTTCCAAGAACTGCTAATTCCGTGTTCTATCGCTTTACTGCTCTTCACTCCTGTTCCTTTTTTATATCTACGTATATAGAAAAATAACATTGTACATATATATATATATATAATGTATATGTATATATATATTTATTCATGTATTCCCTCCGCAGCCCCCAGCTCCTTGCTGGACCGTTCTATTGCCACCATCCCGCTTCTCCTCGTGGTGTGCGTGCATTTTTTCTATATTTGTACGCCACTTTAACCTTATCTCGATCCTTCCAAGCCACTGTTGTCATCTGACCCACTCCTTAAATCTTGCACCGCAGGCTCCCTGTTTTCAAAATGGCACCGCCCATTGCTTGCAGTGTAGCATACTTCATGGCTATCTAATCCCTTGCCTTATTACCCAGTTCTTTTGTGCTTCTTCAACTTTTCTTTTTTTTCTTCACCGTTTCTGGTCACCATAATTTCGCATGCCGATTTTCAGTCCTTCTCGTATAAAACTCCCAAACCTCAATCACTTTTACTTGGTCTGTCCAGTTCCTCCGTTTGATGTCGACTTTTAAATTCACCTATCTTTCAGCCTACTCAAACTCCCTCCATTATTCTTTGGTGCGCCTACATTTATCTCCTTCCCATCTCCGTTCTCAGTCTTACTACCTACTTTCACCATGCATATTTCTTAATTTCCTACAAATTCCCCCCCCCGTTTAGTTGCTTCTGAAAAGTTGACCATGCGTGTGACATGCTCCAGGCTTCTTTGAAATAAACTATTATAGTTAATGTCATAAAACAAGGCCACCTAATTCTTCCCCCATTTAATAACAGTAACCCAGTTACCTTAGTAGGCAGCGCAGAAGCGCTCAACACTTTGCTCCTTTCCCAACAAATGACACAGAACTATCTTCCTCAGTCTACCACTACCCCTTTATAGCCATTGTCTTCTGTGAGTTTCGTTCATTAAAAGCAATCCCTAATTTTTAAGTACCAATTTTTACCGTTCTTCCAGATAGTAATCGTTACTTTCAATCATCTTCCATTTGTGAAGGCTGGATATCCCCATTATCTGGTCAAAATTATTTAACATCCGTGAGCTTTCTTTGATACATGCTAGCCACCAAGTTTTCTGCCGTAGTAAGTATTTTCCGAGTGTCATCAATTGAATGGCCGATGTTGCTGTGTTTATTCCATGGTTCACGCGCTGTGAGTATACTAAGCAAGCAATATTTTTCCTCAGACATCCTTTAACGATCCTTTTTGCGTACCATTTTTTCTAAGCATTTATTCTAAAGCTTACCAGCTTCTACCAAGCTTCATAAAATCTCCAGCGCTAGAAAATACATGGTATTGTACATGGCATTGTGTCAGCATGGGTTCAGCCTTATCCACCCCCAAACTATTCTTTCAGGCCTGCCTCGCCGTTTCACAGCCTTTCCATACTTAGCGTAAGTAAACCGTGTTAAGCTTGGCAATTTTAAATTCCTGATAATTGATCGCTCTCATGGTAGCGCAGGCTTGGGTTGGAAACCATTCTAGATAAATGCCGCCTCGACCAATAAATTCTGTTATATTCTCGTAAATGATAATTACCAGTGCTTTTTCAGGAGTTTCCCACTACAGTCATTAAACGACCTCCCATTCGGTATGTAAGAAGTACAATCTGGACCTTCCCTTAACGTCGTGCCTGCCGTCCAGCGGATGCCATCAAGCGAACACCTTAACTTGACTCATCTATCACCACCGTCCGGGGTAACCTTCTTAATGTCTTGAAGGCCCCTGCTTTGCAAATCCGTGATTTGTTCCTCTACCCGAGACTAATCTTCCACAGTAACTAACCCGGTAGCGTATAAAACGATCCACCACAGAGCAAGCTGCACTTATTCTTCATAGCCCAATTTCACCTACAAGAAAGCTTGACAGAACCCTATAACCGAGGTCTCGGTTGATCTATCACAAGTAGCTCGTAGTACGCATTCTACAGTGTTGGATTCAACCCCCGTAGATCACTGCGGTGGACCTTGCTTGACTCGTCCTGGCACAGTGCTCCTCGATCTACTTACATACCACACACGGAACAAGCAGACGCACCTATTGAACTGGCTGGGATAATATACGTACGGAATTAAAATCCGACCAGGTCAGCCAGGCGTGGCATTACAACTCCCAAGACGCCATAAAATTACCGCCGCTTTGAGGGAATCCCACTGAGCACAAGCCAGCAAACCTTCCGTCACAGCTTCCATCAACATGCATGTTCGTCCCACTTCAATACGCCTTGAATGCCTAAGCCGGATGATAGCGTACTAGTTTTCCACATACTCATACCGACCAAGGTCTTTCCTCTTTATAATCATATTCCACATACGCCTTCCGATCGTCGCAATTTTAATCATAATTCCCAGCTGGAACCTCTCCCATACTGCCGCTCTCCATTTATTTAAGGTCCCGCCGGGTACTGTTTTATCTATCACAACCCTTGGCAGAAACCTTAAGCGACAGCATGACGACGCGTGCCTGCAGATTCTACCACATCATTTTTCATACTCAGTGGCCAAGGAGTGTACTCTGATTCGTGTCTGCTGAACCTTTACTGAGACTCTTCATCCGCTGGCCTACATGATCTCAGTCCAACTGAAAGGCATGAGAGCTCTTCCGACAGCTGCCTATTGGACTGACTGGAGTCTCCGACAGTTATGCATCTACAGGCCGCACACCAAACATTGCTGAACCAGCCTCCAATGTCCGTCGTTTTCGACCTACATGGCTCTCCAGTTTCCGCCGTTTACTTCGGCCTTGACAGCACATCCGTTGCGCCAAAATAAGATAACACTAACAATATAATACGCATCAATTATGGATGTCACCCGCTGATATAATTTATTTGGCCTGGGCCTCTCTTTGTCAACTTCGACTGAATAATCACCATGCAATGGAACTCATCTCAGTAAAGGGCGCCCTCAAAATACTGTAAGCCATTCTCACCTATGGTGCCCAGTTGGGAAGCGACAATATCCCAAAAGATCCGATAAATTAACATATATCCAGCATTTTGGGAGCAGGCACGCTTAGTCCAGGCGATACCTTTATTATCTTCTCTGTTTTAGTAATTTGCCCCTCCTTGAGGGTAACCCTTTTAGCAATTCATCATTTATATCGTGGGACCTCATCCTTCTCCAGCCGGTCACGGATGCAATTTGCTGGGTGACACAAGTTATTCCTGATAAATTCCCTTCCCCGTTTGCAGTGTCCTTGCTCTTTTCTTATCCATGAGTATTTTATTGATCCCCCTTTTGCAGGTTCCCTCTGTTTACTTCCCTAATGAACCTGGAAATGCATCCCTCGTCACCTCTGCATCATCCCTGCGTATGCGACAAAGCTTGTTTCAAAGACTTTGTATCCCGTCTGTTCTTCACTACAGCCGATAACGAAACCGAAGCCGAATCACATTTGTCGCGTAAATCGTCGCCACATTAGTTCATTTAATTTCGGTTCAATTTTATTCTTTTTTTGCTGAAGAATCAGACTCCCCCCTCCATTATTTGTAATTTTCTGTTTCCTTGAACGATAATGCACATCTGGATTGTGCTTCCTTGTGGGCTTCTAGGCGGAGGTCGAGAAAAATGCCGTTAATATTATTGCTATCAATGTTAAGACAATTGAAAGCAGAAGACCATCTGACCACGTCAAGACATTCCAGTAAACAGTTTCTCCGCTTGTTCTCCTTCATTTCACAATTACTGAAGCCGACCAACACCGAGGCTACCGGTACCTTCATATGGACATCATCTGATTTCCTTCCAAACTTGTGTATCCAATTATAAATCGTGCGAGTTCCAATGCCAATCACATCCGTGGAATTGAAATTTTATTCCCCCACCGAAAACATTCCGATATTCCAGGATTTCCTCTCCGAGGTATGACAATACTGACCAAGGTTAGATCATGGATTTTCTTGGAAGTTGCTGACAGCTTTATATACCGAAAGCAAATAATAATCCTCCTAAGTCTGTATCCTCTGTCCTTGTGTGCATTGACTCGTCTGCCCTTTACAGTTACGCACCTTTTGCCATAACCGTGAGCTGCTAAGTCATAAATATCTTTCACGCCCGAATTCAAAGCTGATCCATATGAACCGGATGGCTCTACATGATCTTAATTCATAAACCCCGTTCCTTTTTTACCACGGAGACTGATATCCTACTCCCCCTTTGCAAACTTTTGAGTGCTTTATCGTTTTCACTAACGTTGTACCTTCTGGTAGTGCGCACGTGCGTGCAACTCGTCCACCATCAAAATATTCGTATTATTGTCAACAACCAAATTAGTGAAAAGCCTCGTTTATTACCTGATTCACAAGAATTAACACGCCAAGGGCCGGCCAACCACCGATTGTGAACCACACTTCAGTCGGATAGAAAAGTATGAAAAGGTTGTTAAAATTGGAACTAACCGACCACATCCCTAACTATTGCTTCGGACTTGCCGGTCGGCATAGTTTCCTGAAATATGCTTCGTGTGCGAATTTCATGAAGGGTTCTGAACCATTTTACGATCTATTATGTTGCCGCACGACTCACAAGACTGGAGCTTCTTTACCTATGTATTTCGAAGAACTTACAGAGACTGCAGCCAATAATGGTGATGCAATGATCGTACCCTCTTGAGCCCTCGGCACTCCTCGGTCGCCAGAAGCTAAAAGCAGCCGAGCAGTTTCTTGACTCAGTGGCATCGGGAATCCTACTCCGGCTGCAGAACGCAAAAAATGCAGCTATCTTCAACATCCCTGATCGGCTGTACATCACATTGATTTAATCTACTGTAGTGTTACCAATAAAGCAGTCGATGACAAAAACTAACAAATTTGTTTATTTGAAAAATTACCGTTTTTGGTGGCGCCACTTGCTCCGCCTGTGTACGTCTTCTGCACGCCGTTGAGCTCCTCCAATACACACGTGGTCCCACTCCAGCGTTTTGGGTTCTGCTTTGCGCGCTGCCGAGTATATTCGCTATCGTGTCACAAACCGAGGACCAGGGGCTATAGACTCTATGCGGGAGCAGGTCTTGACTTAAATGAGAAGAATCCTAAACTACTATCCTTTAAGCCGCGGGCTTGGTACACTTTCCATGTCACTGCAGAAGACAAAAGCATTCCTGTCCCTTTTTATTCCAATTTCTTGATGGAAAAATTGCTAGAGTAGTCATCAA
The DNA here is from genome assembly GCA_948099385.1 of Fasciola hepatica. Lineage (NCBI taxonomy): Eukaryota > Metazoa > Platyhelminthes > Trematoda > Plagiorchiida > Fasciolidae > Fasciola > Fasciola hepatica. The sequence goes on along the minus strand of CANUEZ040000043.1, from coordinate 35,889,585 downwards.
TAAACAGAGTATGGTCGCAAGTGCTTCAAAATTCAAATCAATCAAGATACGAGCTGATGGAACGCCCCGGCAAAGAGAAGCGATAAGATGTGCCGCTAAAAATTCCAATCACATTGGATCCAGAAGTCGCCTCTTCCCCAACCGCTCTACTAAGGAGCAACAAGACTCCTCACACTTCTACCCCTAGAAAATCCACAGGGTTAGTTGACCTAGACGAATCTTCCCCCACCTTCACACGGCTACATCAGCCAAAATGACAACATACATCAACAACAACCACGGGCTCATCCCAGGATGGTCCTCACATTACGCCTCCAGCTCAGGACGACTTTCCACGGGATTTCGAGTTCTCAATGAAGTTAAGCCTGCCGCAATAATATCGGTCCCCAAAGATCACCGTTTAGAACCCGCTGAAAAACCCAAGCGTGACACTCGTATGCCACGTATGTCGCTGACAATAAGTAACCGTCCAGAAGAGAGGGCCGACGAGAGGTTAGTTGCCAAGGCTAAGTCTTCGTGCGGGCAAACGGTTCGAGGATGCATGAACAATGACAGTGATAGTTTCTCCTCTAGACCAAATTCGTCACCGACCGAATTCCCTCATTTGGGATACCCTCGTATCTCTCAGCATATGAAACAAAATAGCACTCCCAAGATGACGATACAACAACAATGGGACCATACCCGTAATAAAAATAGGTGATATGATGAGCGAACCGCGTTCATACCTAACTCCGGACTAATGGAACCTTCCCATCAGCCTAATCTCCCATTATTTACATCTTCCTAGATCCTCCTCCGTTAAACTGTCCGGGCACATCGCATCTCCTCACCTGTTCCCCAAAAGTGGTATAACCATCAGTCCACCAACTCGTATTTCATCCACAAACCGAGGCCCCGCCTCTGTAATTGCAGAAGATACTTCTACCTTCCATCCACTCCACACCGGTTCTTTGCTTCAGACTCCCCCACTCATCCTCGACGAAGCTCCCCTTGCCTTCTCCGTTGATTCTGCTGCGCCACTCCACGCGCTCCCAGTCGAACTCAGAAATCACCAAATTCGATCGTACTACCTGTCCTCCCAGCACTCCCGCAATCTTTACTGGTCATTCTGATACTGACCGAACGCCCCTCTATTGGTCCCCGACGTACACACACAGTATTCTACCCAGGACTGTCTCATCACTTCATCTGTACCAGGACTAGCAACGCCACCACCTCTATATCCTCCAGCCCCAAAGCTCGCACAACTGCCTTTTGCGACAGTACAAGGAAGCACAACGCGTATGTCTGTTTTTCACATCAATATTCGCTCACTACCAGCAGAAATTCACCTTCTGCTTGCCCGGGTCCTTGTGTCTAACTACGACTTCATCCTCATCACGGAAATGTGGCTTAACACAAACACTCCCAAATTAGACTTCACAATGTCTGGTTACATGGCTTTCAGCAACTTTAGAATACGTTGTCGAGGAGAGGGTTGCCTAATATTCTGCGGAGAATCTTTTCCTGTTTCTTTATTGCAACATCCAGTCCTCGACGCGGTTGACGACCCAGTCTGAGTAACAGTTAAGCTGCATTCATAAGAACTCTTGCTTGGATGCATTTGTAGTGACCTTGATCGTTTTGAGAAAATGACTATTTTCTGGACACCATTTTCGATCTATTTTCTCCACGATCTTTTCTGACGTTTGACATTGACCTCAGTGTTCTCCGGTTGCCTACGTTTTACTGGACTGACTTTTCCGAGGTTTCCGTCGACCTCGTTTAAAATCACTTTCACTTTCGGTCGTTCGCTCGCGGCTCGCTCTCTGTACAGCAGTTGCGTTTCGTTCCGTTTTCCGTTCGGTGTATCTCTCGTATCGGTACTGTTTCGGTGCCACGATATATAGAACACACCTCGCATCTGTAAACCGACTTACGTCTTCTCTATTCGTCCGATAGAGGGGATATCCTTGGTATTCGCTGCTAGACTCGAAAGAAGACACGTTCGCTAGCCGCTCTCGAACGTCTTCTATACATTTGTCGATCACCTGAATCAACCGGGGACAATGTTGTACCTATTATTGACGCTTTCCACTTTGCCTCCACTTAACCCATCGATCACAAGTTCATTGCAGGTGATTTCAAAGCTCCAGGAGTGTGTTGGCCATCGCACTCTGGCCCACGACGTTATCAGGATTTCGTTACCTGTACACACCTCGGTGGTTGGACTCAACACATTCAATCACCTACTAGAGGAAACAACACTAAATCTTCTGTTTTCTCAAGGGCTTAATAAGGTAACAACCTCTGTAGGAGATAACTTCCCCAGGTGTGACCACAGGGCCGTCTCGTGCACGATCTCTGCATCAAAAATCGTTGTTTCCTCCGTACCGCCTGCCTCGCCATATCACTTAGCTCACTGGAGCAGCCTCCTAAATGTAATCAGATCGCAGAATTGGGAGACATCGTTTCTTTAGCCCGATCCTCAGGAGATAGTAGATCAGCTATATTCTATTCTCAATCAGTCGTTAAACAACACCATTCCAACTATGCCACCACTGACAAATTCTAGAACAAACAGACTCTCGCGGATGAAATCTAAACTCTCCAAACTTCAACGACTTACACTCAAAACCCGGGAATTTTCGGTATATATCCAAATGGACCGACTGTCAGCGAAAACCAAATCACAAACTGAACTCAAGCTCACTCAGCAAGAATCCAAAGCTTTGCGCTAACCCAAGAAGACGGAAATCCTGAGCAGGTTGATGAGAACAAGAAACCCCCAACCCCGCAAGATTATACCTTTCATCACTGTTAACAACTCCCATTTGGATAAACCGGAAGAAATAGCTGAAGCTTTCAACACACTTCTCACTTCAGCCCTGACGACCAGTGTTCCCACTCCTGTAATACACTGTTCATGTGTGCCCAGTGAGACTCTGTCTACAGTTCCATTTCACCCCAGCGATATTTCTCCACTTTTAGTCTCTGTGATACCATTTTACCATCCGGGTCCGGATGGCACTCCGCCTGCTGCTTTTACTCTGGAGGGCCCAGACATTCCCATTCTTCTATCTAATTTATTTAACCTGTCCATGAAATTTAGCTAGTTCCCCAATCACTGGAAAATCTCCGCGTTTATCTCCTTGCAAAAAAGGCTCCTTTCATGTTCTCGAGAATTATCGTCCTAATAATCATACACCGATTATCTCCAGAATTATGGAGAAGCTCATTAAGAATAAGATAATGGCCCACCTCTTAACAAATAACTTGCTCAATCTGGGCCAACACGGTTTCCTGAAAAACCGTTCTTGCTCTAATTGTCAAGTTGACTTCTTGAACTCAGTCATGGAGGCTGCTGACAAAGGCATGTCCATGATTATTATCCTGCTTGACATGAAGAAGGCTTTCGACCGAGTCTGACACACTCGGCTCTTATCGCAGGCCAAATCTTATGGCATTGCGGACCTGTTACTCGATTGGTTGGATTCTTATTTCTCCGACCGTCATCAGTTGGTTCAGATTAATAGTTCCGTCTCCAAACCCAAACCTGTCACCACTGGTGTCATACAAGGCAGCGTTTTGGGTCCACTACTCTTCCGCCTCGGGGATCCGACTTTGCGGATACGGCTAGTGTTACCGCGGCACATCTGTGAGCATTCCCAGCATTCCCAAAGCGACTTGTTATATGCAGACCATGTTTTGGTCGGGGCGTGGGAGCCTTGGTCACCCACCAAAGGCAGCTCCGCCTTCTCTCACAGCCAGATATCTGACTGTGATAAAACTAAAAAATAAATAAATAAAGTCTAAAAAGTTTTGGATCACTCTTGGAGCGGCACGAGCGGGATGCCAATGGATATGTATCGTGCTACCTTCCTAACTGAAGCAAGCCCTAATGCCGCTTACCATGAGCACTGAATGTAGACCGTTAGAGTTCGCTTCCCTGAGGAAAATTCTGCCCAACCCCGTTCCCACCTCTCATGTTTTTCCGAACCAGTCACCACATGGGTGTTATCCTGCTTTGCCATATGCTAACGACGAGAAAGATATCACGGTAACCATGCATTCATCACTATACTAAATAGCTTTTGCTCATAACCGAGTATAAATTCAGCATGCTAGCACCATCGAGTTGCAGCACAGACGAGCTTACGATTACTTTCATCGGCACGAGACCAGTTTTCTCTAATGCGTCATCACCGACGCCATAATAGTTTCTTCCTCTTTGAGGCTCCTCAGAAACTACTCAATATAGAGTAACCACTATACCGGAAGAGGCCGTAACAAATATAGTGCTATGCTAAAAGGGTACCAGTCCTATTAACTAGCATGCTGTTCATTCAAATCTACCTTACCACCTCGGTGCTGAACTGCCGTCTGCTTAAGCAAGCTATATCGAGGGTTACCATTTCTAGATCCTCTTAAAGGTAAATCCTTAGGTTTTTCTTAGTATCCCAATACTGCACCACTAATGTGCGAACCATTAGTCCTTTAGAATGCATACACAGTTGCCTCACAGGTGTACGCAACTTTGCTAGCCTGTAGCATTATAGCTCAGTCCCCCGCGGACCTACTTTGCCCAGAACGTGCAGTAGGTGCCAATGACGGCTTGGATGAAACTGTATCCTTGCCCCATCCACGTAAGCCTAACCAGTTCATCACTATTGTCGTCATATATTACCATAACCCACAGCTGGATCCAAGCCCAGACTGCAATCCTTACTTAGTTCATGTTCGTTGCCTCCCTCCATCTCAGTCGCCAAACTGGATAACCAAGGGTGTCACTTTGACTCGTACCGACAGAAACCCTAGTGGAACCTTTCATGGCATCTGGGACTGCAATCAAACCACGCTGCAGAAAATACCCCCAACTGCCTATCAGATCGATAAGTGTTTTCTAATGCAAAGCCTCTCCTGTCGATATCACCATTGCAGCCACCACAATTGACAGTTCACTCGCAACCCGCTTATACAGCAGTCATCAGTCGAATCCGTCATATCTCGCCACAACTGGCTGATTGACCGACACATATCCCTTACCTCGCCAGACGAACCATACCCTAGGGTGTTGTTCATTACCAGTAATGACGATGAATAACACTGAGGCTTAATGCCTCAAAGTATTTATATGGTTTTTCCAGTGAAACAGCGTAATAGCGCTTAAGTCAATGCGGAGATTTTCCACTTTCGTAACTGCTGAAACAGCCGATTCTCCCCTCGATCAGTGTCTGGCTGGAAATTGATCCTCCACTTTTCCAGGACCCTCTAGTTGTACTTTCTCGTTTCTGAACGGTACAGGTTACTTACCCTGAAATTAAACTCACCTTCATTTGGACTGCCGTTCCTTCCACACTCACCAAAGTTCCCAAATGTACATACATGAAATTGGTTTCATGTCTCCTTGTTTCACAACTCCCTCCTTTTATTGAACTCCGGTAGATCTGCCATTCAGGGTTTGCACCAGCTTTATGGTTTGCTATCCTCTTCGCGTGCATCGGTTTTCCCGAGTGCACTTCCGTACAATTTCTTTCTATTCCTATTTAAAAATTCGCTGTTTGCAGACCCCCAGTAAGCCGCCGTTTTTCATGGCTTGCGTCATTCTCGTTTTTGATGCATCTTTAGCATTATGAAAGAAATGACTTTTCGGCATCCCCACGGTGCACCACCACCCATCCCGAAATCGAAACCGGTCCAAAGTTGTCGCGCAAACCATTATTCGAATGATCCATAAACGAAAAAGAAAATGTGTATCGTTGCGCTACACCGAGTCGGTTTGCGTGCTGTTATTCATTTAGTTTCTACTAGGCTATCTAAGGTGATATTAGGAATAATAACTCCTAGGAGTATCCCAACAACTCAAAATAATTAGGGGATTTTTTTCTGAGCAATAAACTCATAGGCAAAAACCTAATCTACAAAACGTTGTTAGAATATCTTCCCAAGTGCCAGTGTGAGATAGTTGAGCGTCCCCCATTATCAGCACGCCTAACCCCAATCCTGTAAAAATAATTTTCAAAAGAATGCCTAAAACGACTTCCGTCCGCCTGCACCATCAACTGACAAGCCGTCTTCAGTGCGCGAGAACTAAACGCCCCCTACCCCCCACAACTTGGATACCTTGCTCGGCACCACTAGTTGATTTCCACAGTGATGCTGGTATCAAATTTAGGGCACTAGAACGAAACCTGGAATCCTTGGAAGGACAGATACGTACCATGGATAACGCTCTGAATGCATTGTCGCCGCTAGCGTTTATGGCGGATCCTTCAAAATACCCGAACACCCAGAGTTTAATAACGGCCGGTCGCTTTCTGGACTCAGTTGCTTCTGAAGTCCACCAAAGAATTAAAAGATCCAAGAATGCTGTGGTCTTTAAGATTCCGGACCGTTTTCCGCTTTCCTCGATTAAACAATCGTTGCTTCTAGCCCGCGGTATGTCACACCACGAGTGTGGCTGCGTACGACTAAGAAAAAAGTCACAGAGGTATATTTGTGCACTCCTGTTTCAGTTCCGTGAGGAAAACATTGCCACGGAATTCATCAGAAAGAGAGAGGCTATCGCCAAAGCCACTCCATTCAAAAGCATAAAAATTGTCTTCGACAAGACCCCATTGCAGAGGGACGTCCTGAAGTCGGTAATCGGCAATCCCTCATCGTCACAATCTCCTGATCCAGGGCCGCCCAACCCCCCTCAACAACCCACCACAGTTGACACATTCACACGCGCACCATCGACCAATGCACCACCATTGGATGTAGACCTCGCTATATCCCGCTCGTCGCCAACTCCTCAGCGCCCATCCAAACGGCTCAACATCACAACCCGATCTCCACCATTGCCTATAGGACGAACCGAAAGTCGGGCGATACAATCATCTCTCAAAGACAGCCATCGCTTAGCTATTGGCTTGTCTTCCAAGCAGGCCGAGAAAATGATTGCTTCCAACTCACCACCCCGTACCAACGAACGAGCAACAACATCGTCCCCGAAGACATCGAGCACAGCCTATTCCCCCGCCCCTGTTGCTTCCCGTAGCCTAGATCATTTCAACATCGACATCATCACGCCCACAATCCGCCTCATAAACCAGCCTGGGGTCCCTCGTGTAAGCGCCAAACAAATTTTAACCAAACCGTTCCCATCACCCCCACACCCACAGAAACTCTCCGGTTCCTCCATTAGTATTCCACCTGTGCACCTAAGTGACCATCTAAAGACCCATGTGGCCAACCCCAACGTGGTACGACAAACTACTCGTATGTCACCTTCGTCCTATCTACCGATGCCCCACCATATTGCAAATTTGCCTCTGTTCATACCAACACCACCTTTGTCACCACCATTCGAACCTTATCATCTTCCAGTACACCACGCACAGCGTTCCTTGTACTCGCTCAATGTTTCACCCGGTCGAATTCAGTTACCAGACCTTCCTTTAAGCCTCCCACCCCACTGCAGCCCCTACCTGCACCCCAGCAACTTACCTACCTCAGTCCGACCACGGCAGTGTACCATCAACCACCCGTTCGAATTGGGCTCCTACTTTACCCATACAACCGGTGGTACATCCCACGGCCACTCAGTACCGACGCAAAATACCAATTTTTTTCGTTATATACCCTGGGCGGAAAATGGCCCCATACCATAGCTCTATCCCAGCATATTCGTCCTCACCTGTTCCCCAATGGTGGTATAACCATCAGTCCACCAACTCGTATTTCATCCACAAACCGGGGCCCCGCCTCTGTAATTGCAGACGATACTTCTAACTCCCATCCACTCCACACTGGTTCTTCGCCTCAGACTCTTCCACTCATCCTTGACGAAGCTCCCCTTACCCTCTTGTCTGATCCTGCGGCGGCCGGCCACTCCACGCGCTCCCAATCGAACTCAGAAATCACTGAATTCGACCGTACTACCTGTCACACCAGCACTCCGCCAATCTTTATTGGTAATTCTGATATTTAGGATTCATCTCAGTTAAGTCAGGACCTGCTCCCGTATAGAGTCTATAGCCCGTGGTCCTCGGTATGTGACACGATAGCGAATATACTCGGCAGCGCGCAAAGCAGAACTTAAAACGCTGGAGCGGGACAACGTGTATATTGGAGGAGCGCAACGGCGTGCAGACGACGTACACAGGCGGAGCAAGTGGCGCCACCGAAAACGGTCATTGTTCAAATAAACAAATTTGTTAGTCTTTGTCATCGAGTGCTTTATTGGTAGCACTACAGGGTTCTCCCCCTAGAGGGCCGACGCAGTTGGGCTTCGACCCGTGATGTGTACGTCGGATTCGGTGGCGAGAGACGTTTTCCATGCCTCCCGCCGCGGTCGAACACAACAGCGAAGCCAGCACAAGCCGTTCTCCGTGACTCACACTGGTAGCTGCGCGTCGATCGCAAAATTGCGTCCTCCTCAAAATGTTATCCGACCGAGTAGATCCTGTTCGTGACCTGGCAGTGGTGGTTGTGTTGTAGGGTTTGTCGTTGTCGGCATTTCCCAAAGTTCCGTGTCCCTGTGGTTGTCATTGCCTTCGTAAGCGAGCCAGCTTCCGGCGTCAAATGAGTCCAGTCGTGATCCAGTGAGCCTTGTGTTGGAGCCATGCGAGATCCTGGAATTCCATGTGGTTCTGTCTGGCGGGACGAGCTGGAAGGAAAGAAACACAAGGAAGCTGCGCCTCGAGGCGCCATCGGATATTCGACTGAGGGGGACATACCGGCGCAATACAGGCTGCCGCCACCCTTGTCGTGATCACCACGTGGTCGTGCATTCATGTATAATAGGACTATGTACAAGTTGAATATGAAGAGTAAACTTAAATATATACAACTGTTACATATTCAGAAAACCTCGTTGGCTGTCGCAGCTCGCGGCCGTGTCGATTTCTCCTGTTGACCGGTGCAGCTGTGTCTTTCGTGGAGTTTGGTGTTGCAACAGGTAACGAGGGGTCGTTAGTGGGAGTAACAGAGGCCGACTCGGGACGACTAACCGAAGGTTGTGAGCAGGTAGGGACTCTGAGAGGGTTGTTCGAGGTGGGTTCTGCCTCGATGAAGGCTGGTTTGAGGCGGTCTATGCTGATGGTCTCCTTCCTGCCCTCGACGTCCGCTACGTATTTCTTTTCCTTTCGCTGGACGACGCGGAACGGGCCGGAATAAGCCGCCTGCAGTGGTGATCGCACTGCATCTACTCGAATAAACACATGGCTGGTGGTAGCTAGAGCGGTAGGTATGTAGCTGCTCAGGGTTTGTTCTCGTGGTGGGGTGGACTTTATCACCCGCATTTGGTGCGACAGCCGTTCTGCGTAATCCCCGTAATTAAAACTCATAGGTGGTAATGGGAAAACCAACTCACCTGGGAGTCGTAGTGTGCAACCATAAACTTGTTCAGCCGCCGTAACACCCATATCGGCTTTAACGGTGCTACGCAGTCCTAAGAGAACGATCGGCAAAACTTCACTCCATAATGGATTATCACGAGCACGAAGGGCAGCTTTCAGCTGGCGATGGAATCGCTCCACCATGCCATTGGCCTGAGGATGATAGACCGTCGTCTTGTTGTGTCGACAACCGAATGCATTCAGTAGCTCGTGGAGGGCGCCGTCGAAATGAGAACCGCGATCAGTGGTCACGATAGCGGGGCAACCGAACTGACTCACCCGACCGGTTAGAAATGCTTTTGCAGCTTCCTCTGAGGTTGGGCGAGGAATAGGTATGGCCTGTGGCCAGCGAGTGAAACAATCTACGCGAGTGAAGATGTAGACGCAGCCATTGGATGGTAGAAGGGGCCCCACGAGATCCACACGCGAATGACGGGAGCATGCGTCCGGCTCGCCGAATGTGCCTAAAGTAGATTTGGTGTGAAGATGTATCTTAACTCGTTGGCACTGGAGACAAGCACGAGCCCAAAGACGTACGTCACGTTTGATACAAGGCCAGACGAATCGCTCGGTGACTAGTTTCACTGAGGCGGTTACCCTAGGGTGCGATAAGTTGTGGAGGCTGGAAAAAAACTCGTCGGCGAAAACTGGCAGGAACCAGTGGTCGGGGTCGACCTTGTGACACATCGCAAATGATAGTTACGTCCGAAGTTGGAAGGCCACTGCCACTAGGTGCAGGGAGCTGTTGTGTCTGAGTTGCTCTACCTCAGGATCTGTCGTTTGGGCTGCGGCGATTGCTTCTAGGTCTATGCCCATGGGTAGTGGGTAGTCGATATTGTGGACGCGTGAGAGTGCGTCTGCTACGGGATTGTGTACCTCAGAGACGTGTCGAATGTCCGTAGTAAACTGCGAAACATAGTCTTAGCGGCGAATCTCCCGTGGCGAATCTCGCGTGGCGAATATCGGTCAGAAGCTGACTGGAGGGCGTACACTAGTGGTTTATGATCTGTAAACACTGTGAACAATTGGCCCTCGAGTGTGTGCCGGAAGTGTCGGATACCCAAATAGATTGCCAGCAGTTCTCTGCTGAACGTACTATATCGGGATTCCGAAGGCTGGAGACGCTTGGAGAAGAAAGCTATTGGTTGCCATGAATTGTTGACGAATTGCTGCAACACTGCTCCAACAGCCGTGTCCGAAGCATCTGCTCCTAATGCCAGGGGAGCAGAAGGATCGGGATGTGCAAGGATTGCTGTGTTGGCGATAGCATCCTTGATCAAAGTAAAAGCTGCCTGCGCCGTGTCGGGAAAAATGAGTTTCCGCTTACCTCCACGCAAAAGGTCTGTTAGAGGCTGCATTATCTCGGCGCAGTGTGGGATAAAGCGGCGATAAAAGTTAACCAGGCCAGAAAATTGGCGCAACTGTCGGTAAGAGTGAGGCTCAGGATAGTCGCGAATTGCCGCCACCTTGTCAGGCAGGGGCTGTATGCCTGAGGCTGAGATTTCGTGACCTAGGAACATGATGGTCGTCCTACCTAATTCGCACTTATCAGGGCTAATGGTCACACCGTGTTGGCTAAGGCGCTCAAAAAGAGCACGCAGGTGTGTCATATTCTCTTCTTTTGAAGAACTTGCCACCAAAATATCGTCTAAGTACACGTAGACATTCTTCAAACCGCGTGTTGCCTCATGCATAAACCTTTGAAAGGTTTGGGCTGCATTGCTGAGCCCAAAAGGCATGCGCAAAAACTCGAATAGTCCGAATGGAGTTGTGACAGCGGTTTTAGGGATGTCAGCCTCTGCTACTGGGATTTGGTGGTAGGCTCTGACGAGGTCGATTCTGCTGAAAACAGAACAACCAGACAGGGTAGAAGTAAGATCTTGAATATGTGGAATGGGGTATCTGTCCGGGACAGTAGCCTGGTTGAGGGCCCTGTAGTCACCGCAGGGGCGCCAATCGCCATTAGGTTTAGGAACCATGTGAAGGGGCGAGGCCCAAGGGCTACTGGACGGGCGTATTATGCCTAATTCTAGCATGTGTTCAAACTCAGCCTGTGCTACGCGTAGCTTGTCTAAGGTCAAGCGACGTGGTCGGCTAAATGCTGGGGGTCCTTTGATGACAATATGGTGGGTAACGTTAGTGGCCACCGCGGGAAGGGGGCCAGATTGTCTTAGTATTGCCGGGTAAGCTGAAAGTAGGTCTGCGTACGGGTGTTCGACCTGCGGTTCGATGTATAGGGGCGTGATGTGATTCACGGAGGAATACGACCCGGTTACGGAAAGAAAAGTCTGCTGGTCGACAACTCTCCGGCCTCGTGCATCGATCAGGAGGTCGAAATGGTCTAGGAAATCGATGCCTAGTATGGGATAAGGGACGTCTGCCACTATGAACACCCAGCGGAAGGTGCGACGTAGTCCTAAGTTGAGTGTGAGTGACTTACGGCCGTAAGTAGCAATGGGAGTGCCATTGGCAGCAGGGAGTTGTTGGACTGACGGGTTCGTTGCATCACCTGCCTCGTTTGGAATGACACACTGCTGCACCGGTGTCAATTAGGAACAGGCTATTGGAAACTAAATCTCGGACATGCAACAGGAGACTGCTATAATGGCTGCCGACCGCGTTAGTCGTCGGAACGCGTCGGGATATTAGTTTCCCTGTTTGGCACCTGGGAACGTGCAACCGGCTTCGTAGCGCCGAGCCTTCTCCCCAAACCGTTTGTGGTATCGACAGTACGTTGATCGAGATGGGTTAACCAGGCGGTCAGGGGAAGGGCTTCTGAGACGTTCACGTCGGTCAGAGTTGTGATAAGATATGTTTTCTACAGTGAGAACAACCAGGAGAGGAAAAACGTCTGAAAACCCGCTCGAAAGCAGCTATCAGAGTGTCCTCAGAGTGTGTTCTTACGGTGGGAGCTGTGGTCTGGGGGCTGCTCGAGTTTGTTACGGCGGTAATTTGTGGATGGTACCGGTCCATAATACCGTCCGCTAGTTTAGCCGCTTCTGTGAGCTTAAGGTGGCTGGAAACCTCGAGCAATGCTTGAATGTTGGGTGGTAGTCGCTGTACCCACAACTCTTCAAGGACTTTTTCCTCTAAAAGTTGCCCTGCCAGCTGCTGCATTTCTCTCAGTAATGCAGAGGGCTTCTTGCTACCTAACTCTGTCCCTTGGGTCAGCCGTTTTAGTCTGGACGATTCTGACGGTAAAAGACAAGAGATTACCGCGCCTTTCACGGCTGTGTAAGAACTGTTATTAAATATTACGTCGCGTATCTGAGTAGCGACGTCACGGGGAAGGCGACCGATAGTCCACAAGTAACGGGTTCGTTCGCTTGTAATTCTATGTGATTCAAACTCTGCCTCCAACATATGAAGCCAGAGTTGGGGTTCATCAATAAAAAACTGAGGGACGGCTAGGGAGACTGTCGAAACGGACGGTTCCGGGTCAGGTTTACGGTCGTTGCTAGCCATAGTTGCAATGGTATATAAAATGTAAAATGATATAAAGAGGTCAGTGCAGCAAAAGTGAAACACTTATAATATGGATATGAGAAAATACATATAAGGGATATGGTAACTGATATCCGGAATTTACCGTTTATATATCGGAAAAGTGTAAATGTAAACGAATAAATGTGATTGAGGGACTTATGAATGTCCTTCGAGAATTAATTTGTTGTTCGGGCTCACCAGTTTAGGATTTATCTCAGTTAAGTCAGGACCTGCTCCCGTATAGAGTCTATAGCCCGTGGTCCTCGGTATGTGACACGATAGCGAATATACTCGGCAGCGCGCAAAGCAGAACTTAAAACGCTGGAGCGGGACAACGTGTATATTGGAGGAGCGCAACGGCGTGCAGACGACGTACACAGGCGGAGCAAGTGGCGCCACCGAAAACGGTCATTGTTCAAATAAACAAATTTGTTAGTCTTTGTCATCGAGTGCTTTATTGGTAGCACTACAGATACTGACGAAACGTCCCTCTGTTGGTCCTCGACTTACACACATAGTAATCTACCCAGGACTATCTCATCCACTATATGTACCAGGACTAGCATCACCACTATCTCTATCTCCTTCAGCCCCAACTCTCGCACAACTGCCTGTTGCGACAGTACAAGGAAGCACAACGCGTATGTCTGTTTTCGTCATCAGTATTCGCTCACTACCGGCAAAAATTCACCTTCTGCTTGCCCGGGTCCTTGTGTCTAACTACGACTTCATCCTCATCACGGAAATGTGGCTTAACGCAAACACTCCCAACTTAGACTCCACAATGTCTGGTTACAAGGCTTTCAGCAACTCTAGAATGCATTGTCGAGGAGGGGGTTGTCTAATATACTGCAGAGAATCTTTTCCTGTTTCTTTATTGCAACATCCAGTCCTCGACGTGGTTGATGACTCGGTCTGGGTAACAGTTAAACTGCAGTCACAAGAACTCTTGCTTGCATGCATCTATCGATCACCTGAATCAACCGGTGACAAAACTGTACCTATTATTGACGCCTTCAACTTTGTCTCTGCTTGCCCCATCGACCACAAGTTGATTGCAGGTGATTTCAAAGCTCCAGGAGTGTGTTGGCCATCGCACTCTGGCCCACGACGTTATCAGGATTTCGTTACCTGTACACACCTCGGTGGTTGGACTCAACACATTCAATCACCTACTAGAGGAAACAACACTAAATCTTCTGTTTTCTCAAGGGCTTAATAAGGTAACAACCTCTGTAGGAGATAACTTCCCCAGGTGTGACCACAGGGCCGTCTCGTGCACGATCTCTGTACCAAACATCGTTATTTCTTCCTTACCGTCTGCCAGACCATATCACTTAGCTCACTGTCGCAGCCTTCCAAACATAATCAGATCGCAGAATTGGGAAACATCGTTTCTTTGGCCCGATCCTCAGGAGGTAGTAGATCAGCTATATTCTATTCTCAATCAGTCGTTAAACAACACCATTCCAACTATGCCACCACTGACAAATTCTAGAACAAACAGACTCTCGCGGATGAAATCTAAACTCTCCAAACTTCAACGACTTACACTCAAAACCCGGGAATTTTCGGTATATATCCAAATGGACCGACTGTCAGCGAAAACCAAATCACAAACTGAACTCAAGCTCACTCAGCAAGAATCCAAAGCTTTGCGCCAACCCAAGAAGACGGAAATCCTGAGCAGGTTGATGAGAACAAGAAACCCCCAACCCCGCAAGATTATACCTTTCATCACTGTTAACAACTCCCATTTGGATAAACCGGAAGAAATAGCTGAAGCGTTCAACACATTTTTCACTTCAGCCCTGACGACCAGTGTTCCCACTCCTGGAATGCGCTCTTCATGTTTACCCAGAGAGACTCTGTCTACAGTTTCATTTCACACCAAGGATATTTCTTCACTTCTAGTCTCTATGAAACCATTTTACCGCCCAGGCCCGGACGGCATTCCGTCGGCTGCTTTTACCCTGGGGGGTCCAGACATTCCCATCCTTCTTTCTAACTTATTTAACCTGTCTATGAAATTTGGCTCGTTTCCTAATCAACGGAAAACCTCTACTATTATCTCCTTGCACAAAAAAGGCTCCGTTCATGTTCCTGAGAATTATCGTCCTATTAATCATACACCGATTATCTCCAGAATCATAGAGAAGCTCATTAAGAATGAGATAATGGCCCACCCCTTAACAAATAACTTGCTCAATCTGGGCCAACACGGTTTCCTGAAAAACCGTTCTTGCTCTAATTGTCAAGTTAACTTCTTGAACTCAGTCATGGAGGCTGCTGACAAAGGCATGTCCATGATTATTATCCTGCTTGACATGAAGAAGGCTTTCGACCGAGTCTGACACACTCGGCTCTTTTCGCAGGCCAAATCTTATGGCATTGCGGACCTGTTTTTCGATTGGTTGGATTCTTATTTCTCCGACCGTCATCAGTTGGTTCAGATTAATAGTTCCGTCTCCAAACCCAAACCTGTCACCACTGGTGTCATACAAGGCAGCGTTTTGGGTCCACTTCTTTTCCTCATTTACATAAATGATGTCTTCAGTGTCGTTCGCCATGGCAGTCTCCACCTCTTCGCGGACGACATCAAAATCTTGTATAGTTTTGATTCTAGTCAACTTAGTACAGCTATCAGTGATATACGGCAAGATTTAATAGCTCTTATTTCTTGGTGCACCACTTCGTTATTGAAATGTTCTGCCGAGAATAGCAACATTCTTACGTTCAAATGCAACGTCCCCCCAGGGTATGTTCAGTATTGACGGTCACCCGATTTCCATCAGTCCGTTAGTACGAGATTTAGGTTTGCAATATTCAGCCACTTTCACTTTCTCTGAACATACTACTACTCAAATTGCCAAGGCTAGAAGACTGATAGGCCTGCTTCATAGGACTTTCCGCCTCCCAGAAAGCAAATTCAGCACATATAAGACCCACGTTAGGTCCCTTCTGGAATACTGTTCCATAATATACTCTAACATGCGCCAGTGGGACAGAGTGGCTATTGAAAAGGTTCAACGGCTAGTGACAAAAGAGTTAATCGGCTTCACCACTCAACTCAATTAGAGCCAACGCTGTGAACATTTGAAACTAGATCCGCTATGGCTTAGACGCATGAAGCTGAACCTCGTATTCTTTCATGGTGTTGTTGTAAAGCGAATCATCGAATCAGCACCGCAGTTCAGAAACCTAATAGACTCACAGTATTCTTTAAGACTGAGAGACAACACAGCTACTGTTCCCATTTCTAGAACTGCTCTTAGATCTAACTTTTTCCTGGTTAAGTATGCAGCTTTATGGAACAAATTACCCCATGATATACGTTCTATAAGGCCATCTGAGACGTTCAAGGCCCACAAAGCAAATACCTCACAGTACAAACTGTAATCCAACTTTTAGATCCGTACATAAGTGAAGAAAGGGCTTTTGAAGTTGGATTAGGTTTCTAGTAGTTTTCAAACTCCCTTTTTTGTGGACCCCATTGTCTTTCGGACCATAGCCACGCTTGATTCCTCCACTCGTGTTACTCACCCATTCGTTCTACTTCTGTTTCACATTTGATCCTGCCATTTGCGTTTTTAATTCTCCCTCGACAAAGTCCGACAGGCACAGTCGTTGAACTTTCTCTGGAGTGCCGCACTAACTGGACTCAAGCCCCAGTTATGGCATCATTTTCTTTCTCTTCTCCTCTCTCTCTATTCTGTAACTTTCACTTTCTTTTGTTCTACGAACTCCTACAGAATGGTTTTATCCTCAGTCCGGTAATGCTGTTCCGCTTTTATCCTTTTTTGCTAAATCTGGCATCAAATAATTTTCCAGTTCCTCCCATCCTCTCATCTTTTTCCCATAGCCACGGCATGGCTATTATTAACCTGCTTCTTGACATTCCTCTACTCACTCTTCTCCCCCTTATCAGACCTTGCTATATTACACTTTAATTTGCATACGGATACCTAGCCCGCAATTATAAGTCCAGTTCTAAGCTCCATCAAGACAGTACTTATCCGCTAGACGTCACCTGACTTTGACTCACTATTACGCCTGGGGCTCAGGGTTTTTTGATAGCTCTTCACCATCAATCTGCTCTTCGTACAATGCCTTATTTTTCTTAGCAACACTCACCCGCGACTAATCAGGAAGTTGTGTCATCCGGACCTACAACCTACTTCCTACCGAAGCCATTCTCTCCCTTATTTACCAGGTTTTGGTATACTGAATGCTATGATCTTTACAGTTCATCAGTTCCCACCTTCAGCTTGCGCCTTTCGACCAAAAGTCGTTGGCTTGTCTGTTCTAATCAGCCGTTGCCACTGCGCTAGCTAGCGGTCAACCTCCGCACAGCCAGTGGTGATACATTTACACCAAATTCGTCGTGCCAGTGAAGTTGCCCTGCATATGAAAATCGACGGTGCGTTCACCAGATGGCTCGCATACATATTGGAACCCGTCCGACTCTGTTATTGGCAAGAGCAAGCTGTGAAGTGATAGCCCCAGTAATGCTGCCATTATCTGAGTGATTGCTCCATCCTATCTTTTTTTCATTCACTGCTTGTGGCAGCAACACCCCTGAAGGTTATGACATCTGGTCTGTAGCGGTCTCACAATAAGGGGAAACAGCCATCCTAATCAGTCTCGGACCCAATGGGCCAAGTGTTAAGAAAGGCGGGTCAAGGAGAAAAGGGAAGTTTTCCCTACGGCGTAAATTTGCTCTCCCTCTCCTCAATAAAAAAGAAAAAATTCACTTCAGGCTGGGAAGGTCTTGGGCTAATGCTCTCTGTCCCCTTCATTACAGATGGATTTATGATAACAGCCTAGACCCGACCCTGCATATGGGAAACCCCACATTTTCGAGTTAACCTGCAGTTCCTTTTGTCTAGACCAGTGTGGGGTGACAGCACGCCGTTCGAGCTCTCCACGTATACTTGCCGACCCCGCCTTACTCAGCTTCAACCCTTTTGGGTTCCCTGCAAAATTCTTGACCAGCTTGCTGATGTTTAATACAGTAGCCGATACGCGGTTTGGATAGTTACATCATGCGACCTCTGCTCTGACGACACCCCGGCATTGATACGCCTGCGCCTAACAGCTATGGGCAAAGCCTCGCCCGTATTGGTTGTCGGAACGAGGAACGCAATCATTGCACATTTATAATTTATTATCCACAAGTTTACTTTTTCTATCCCCCTCGGGCCCTAACACTAATAATGTTGTCCAAAGTCAGCGATGATTTGTCTGCTACCATGTAGACACAGTTACAAAACCAGAATTCTTACTGACACTAATTCCATTAGTAAACTGTTGTTCCTTTAATGATAGGTGCTCACCTTCACTTAGTTCTCTTGTCCCAGGCTATCACTCAGTGGTCTCATCGCCTTTTTCTTGCGCTCCTCCGTTACTCGAGTCCTACCATGCTGACTACCTTCCTTCAATAACCAATACTCACCGATCAGCGTATTTGCTCACGGTTTGTTAGCACACTATCCCACCTTGCTAGTTTATGTATCTGATTACGTATTACCCCATGGAAAACCAGCACATTCGCATCGACATAAGAAGGTTTCACCTTAGCTCTGTGAGTTTCCTTTTCTTGTAATTTCTCCGCCCCCACCTACAGCCGGTCAACAACCTGATTGCTGTCTCCCCTTTTCCCATTCCCAATTCTGACTCCACCCTCCTCCACTGTTTTATTTTTGACCTTCAACTGAGCCCCTTTACTATCCTACCACCTATCAGCCTAACCATTTTGCACTCTGGCTAAGCATGCGCTTAATATCCTCATCACCAAAACTAAACGCCCTAAAAAAACTACCAGCCTCCGCCCGTTAGCCCCTAGTAGATCGGCCCACTGGCCATCAAGTGGCATTATCACTCTAATTTCCGCTAAGCCGTTAATCATAACCCCCAGCTGGAGCATTCTCCAGACTGCCGCATTTCTCCTCTATTCCAGAACTCAGTGGTTACCTGGGTAGCCCGTCAACCAAATCGGCGTTATCCCTGGATTGCGTAACGGACTAAACGGTTTGATCGATCGGACTGGCCGTGGTTAAACCTACACTCACACCTGATGACGCTTTATATGGAGCACCTTACATGGCTAACCGGTGATCACAATCCCATGACCAAGATTACAATCATTCATGATAGTCGCACCGGACGGATTCCTGACATCACCCATCAGCATCCCTTTCCCGTACTCATTCTGCGTGCAGAACTGTATTCCCGTCCTCGCCGTTGCGTTCCGTACCTACTCTCCCTAGTTCGTCAGCCTAGCCCTTTTTGACTGCTGCCCTCATCATGCACTACCTGCCATCAACGGCTGCCAATGTCTTCATGAAACAAAATACCAAACACTTGGATATTTATTCTTTTATCACGTATGCAGAAAATCTCACTTTTACACTCAACTTCCTCTGTTCCATCGGGTCTGGCCTCTCCCAGTCACCGCAGTCCTCCTTTCTCTTCGCCACCTGTGCATACTTGCTTGGTTGCATCAGCAGCGTGTCACCAAGTGTTTCCTCGACGACTTGTTGAAACTCCCAGTTGTGTCCATCCACCATTCACGCTCCTTAAAAAGCACATTGCATTCCTGGTGAGAGCTTCTGCCTCCATGTGATTTTCTATATAATATCGGAATTACCTATACAGAATACCAATCTGATTATCCCATTCGACTCACTTGCATTTGTATCACAGGCAACCCCTACAATGAGTTATCCAATGGAGGGTTAATCTTCTCTATTTCCTGTAGGCATCTCCAACTGCATTTTGATAACACCATGTTAACTCTACTTCTAATCATTTTTTGGTAACACTCTCAACCAGTTTCTCTGTACTGATTCCTCAAATATCCAGTTGGTGCCACACCGCGACTCCTTCTAGACTTCCTGACTCTTCTTTGAATCCCTTTCACTCCACCGCTCTCTCTGTATCTTCATCGACTACACACCAAATTCCATAGATCGCCGTGATCCATTCTGGACTACCGGACCCGTCGTAGACAGTTATCGGCATCCATAAAGCAAGTTGTGTATTATTTTTGCATCAGCTCCCTGTTCATGTAGTGCTATCCTACACCAGTTGCTTTGTGAGTTCTTGCGAATACTGCACTTTTACCCTTCTTCAGTATCGCTTTTTCTGCATCCCCACGTCCATCCCGCTAGCCGCATCGTCCCAGTCCCGAATTCGAAACCGATTTGCAATGGCCGCGCTAACCTTCCCCTCTTTAGCTCACTTAAACGCCATCCAAGCTGATCATTCGATTGCTGCAATTGTGTGAACCACGTTCTTCAAAATTGTGATTACCCTACATAACTGTGAATTGCTGTGTTCTCTGATCATGCCTTGTGCATGTGTCTTGACCATGATCAAGAAATATACCATTATTATTATTACTAAACTAGCCATGGCCATGTTGTTCTACCGCTGACACTTTTGAATTTATACCTACATTTTGTGAATATTTCATCTTACTGAGTAATTCTGTACACTAAGATCATGCGCCTGTGTGTGCTTCTTGACCATAGCCGAGGAATACAACATTATTACTATTATTAGCCACTTTATAGGTGAGTAAACCGCTGTATACCTCAAATGTTCGTCCTCGACTGGAGTGGGGCGGGGGTAAAGTGTTTCCCTGCAAGGTTCCTGAGGCTTGAAGGGATGCAGCGAGCCGCCGCCTGTTTCCTAGTTGGACTACTGAGGATTAGTTACGGCAGGAGTTGGAGTTAAAGGGGCTGTTTCCGAAAGTATATCCATCAGTGATAGGTGGCTTGATATGCATCAGATAAATACTCCAGGGCTCGCCCCCGAGTTGAAGGCGTAGTTTCCAGGCAGAAAACTCAACTTTTACCAAGTTGGGGTGGAATTGGGTTGCCCCATCAGTGTTCGGCGTCTCACTGAAAACGCTGAGAAGCGCTACCGGCCCTCAGCATTGACAACGTTGAGCGCGCCCATTTCATGGATCGAAGCTCGAAGAATCGGTCCACACATTTTGCTGTTTATTCCTAATTCGCATAATTGTTTATTCTAAGTTTGTGATATTCCCCACCGATTACCACTTACCCAACTATTTACCGGTATGTGAAAACGAATAATATATTACGTCAATGGAAAGAAGTGCATTATATAAAAATACAATGTGCATATGCAAAACCACCGGTTTTCGTTTTTATAGTTTTCTACACGATGTTTCGAGCCTCCCACAACTAGCAACACGTAAGCTGGACTTTTATGTGGAAATCTTTGTAACTAAGATGGAAATCTGCATCTTTCTTCAATGGAATGCTGTGGAATTGTGCCAGATGGCTGGAAGCAAAAGCTACAAAAGCACAGTGATTCCGAGCATAAAATATTACATACGAAATGGGGGAAACGGAAGGAAACAAAGATGTGAATGAAAAGCAATTGGTATATATATACATAGGTATGCAAAGCACGATCAGCTGATTGTAAAGCATTGTATGGTATGAAAGACTTTGGCAAATTAGCAAAACTCACATTGCAGTCAAACAGAGGGAAAAGTGATCAGTGACACCTTGTAATAAGCATGAAAATGAATACTTTAGAAACGAAGCTGGTCCAGCCACCGGAGTTAGTCCAAAGTTCCCCTTTGACTTTCATTTTGTCAACCAGAAAAGTGCTAAGCGAGGTCCTGTAGGGTTGCAACAGACATTTATGCGGGATGGGGTATGTCTAAGTTTGGAAAGTGTGGATGGATACAAACGGAACGCAGATAATTCACGGTACAATGGATGGATGGGGTCAACAAGAATCCTCTTGGCTGGTTTTTGCAAGCTTCAGTGTGCAAATGGCAAACTTTGGAAATAAGGTGGCCCATGGAGGTCCAAGAGAAGCAGCTGATAATGGCTAGGCAGCGGCTTAGTGTGATAAAATCTTTCCTAATTAGACCAGGAGAGACTATGCAAAAGCAGTAGAGTAAGAACGGTAGAGCACACTGATGAGCTAAAGAGAGAACGCAGCGTGCGTAGCTCCAAACTGCCTTGCCTACGAACTCGAAAAGGCAGTGTACGCAGTTTTTAACAAAATGAAGAATGTTGGAAGATCGCTGTAAGTTGACGCTGATTGTGACTCCTAAGTAATTGGCCGAGTCGGCTCCGAAAATTGGGACATTGTTGATGACTGACTGCTCATTGGGATAAGAGGGACGAGGAAGGAAGAAGGTACACTGAAAACGTTTGGAAATGTTGAGATTTAGTTCAGAATAGGACGAAAGGTTTCGAATACCATATGTTTTCGGAGGGAGTTAGAGTCATGTTGGTTGGAGATAGTTTGGCTGAGCACGACGTCCTCAGCGAGCTTAAAAGTTGTGCAGGTAGTGCAGGGTTTGAGTCACTAATATATAAATGGTGAGGGGAAATAGGGAGAGAACGGTACCCCGAAGAACACCTGAGTTGTTATTTAAAGGACTCAATAAACTTGTACCAAATCTAGTACGTTGAGTTCTGTTGAGTGGTCCCCAAACTACGAGAGTAAAGAAGTGAAGAACGAGCAACCCATTTTGATACGGAGGAATAGTCGAGGTAAACGCATCAAAAGGACTTCATGGAGCGGTTTAAGTTGTTTGAAGTGAAGTGCCAAACTGAAGCAACTGCATCCAGAGTGCATCCGTTGTGTTTGTTAACAAACTGATATGGGCCATTTGGAACAGCAGGAGAGGAAAGCAATCGACTTAGGATAGCACTCTCGGTCAACTTGAGCTCAAAAGGTGCGATGGCTTCTGGACGAAAACGCTTGGACAAAATGTTGAATTTGAAGTGTTTGGGAATAAGCACTAGTCTCACGGGTTTCCGGGGGACAGGAAAGGCACCAGCATTAGGCGTTTTACGGACGAGGGAAGTCATGATTCCGGATAGCTGACTTACACCAAATTTGAGAACCTTCGAAGGTAAACCTTCTAGACCCAGAGCAGAAGCTCATTCTGCGGTTCGAGGAAGATTGAAGATTTCTGAGGAAGATGGTTCTGTGTCTAGGGAAAAAAGTAAAATAAGCTGATGGGGTTTCTGATGAAGGATGAATGAGCGCAGCATTCAGGCTGTAGGCGCCTATGTCAGTTTTTTGTTCTGGCTGGTTGTCCACATAGAAACGGGGTTTCGTGCCAGAGAAGTTTGTTATTTCTGATACAGGAGAACTGGTTGGCAAACGTCTTTTTCGGCCGTCGAAACCCTTGTTTGACCAGGTTGGATTGTCGTTTCACGGAAGACCGATCTTGCAGTTTATAGGCATTTTCCTTCTGCTTTCTCAGAGACTTCAGCAGTGGATAAGCTTTTCTGCCGCTTTATAAAAATGCAGTCTTTGCAGGGCAACACAAACCAAATGCCTCACACAGTGTCTTCTCAAATTGGTCTAGAGGACAAAGGGGGCAGTCAAGGGAATACCGCAGAGTACCAGTGGAAAAGGATCTCTGAATAAGAGTGGTGTTAGTAGGCGACGGATTTCTAGAGGTTATCTTTAGTTGTTCTGGCCTGACCAGTGAAAGATGTGCTGGACGTAAATAGAATTGGGGTCTAATGATAATGGAGGGGTGATCACTCATTAAAAAGTAGCTCTCAAGTGCTAGTGAGAAAAAATCGGGATGGTTTGTGATGATTCTGTCTAAAACAGCGTTCCTTCTAGTTGAAATAAGACAGAAGGCACTTAAACTAAAAGCAGGTAAAGGAAGCTTCGGCGCACGATTAAAGCCACCTACAACGAAACAAAAATTTGGTAGTGATGAAACCAGGACAGGTATGAAAGCATCAAGGCGCAGGTTCATGTCACTCTGGAGCGGAAAGGAGGCATATACAATTTACTGATCGCAGTGCCTCCAAAAGGCGAGAATTTAGGGTGACATTACCCTGCCACTCAGTCAAATCCATTATAGGAGAAAGTAAACGTATCTTGAGACTTGCCAGATCACTGGAAATTGACTTAAGTATTCGCATCACCACCTGCCTTCTTCTGGCAGTTTTCCGTCTTGACGGAAGCCCTCGAAGTTCTCATGGTGAACCAGTTCGTCATCAATGTTTCCATTTGACCAAGATTCTTGGATACAGGTTACACGGGAGTCCGTGTTATTCCGAGAGTTCAGGACTTTGGATAGGAAAGACTTCTTCCCAGAAGAGGACCGAATGTTATCACTGACCAAGGCAGGAACCGTTATCCTCCCCGGCGTCGTGCGACGGTGAGCGGTCTGCCGACCGGCTGGCCTGCGATTCCTAGTCGGTAGGGGTGAGTGGATCTTTGAACCCCTTTTCAGTGCGCATGGTTGCTTCGTGGGGCTATGGATACGGTGTTGGCGGAATTTTTGAAGCCCAGGCAGAAGTTCATTGGCCCCAAGCGGGATTTCCGATTTTCCTGCTTTGGAGAATTAGTCTAAGTGTGAATAATTTTGTCACTGAGCTGAATTTAGCTAATTTGTTTAGTATTCTCAATCGGTATATATGTGTATCTTTACATAGTCGTAGATATGTATACATACTGGTAGTTTAACAGGTGATATTTTTATAATTGCGTGCTTTATCCTCCCTATTCATTTATATACAGTTACTATGTTATATATATATATATATATATATATATATATGAATGATCTACATCGTGAAATACCAGCAAGCTGGGCTTTACGTAGTATACTTATATATATATATATATGTATATATATACGTACATGTTTATATTTATACCGTATGGCATTTGTTGGGGCATGCATACACCAACAGCCACAGTGCATGCATGCACCAGTGCATCAACGGTCTATTATTTCTGCTTCTGTGGCTAAGGATCGAGTCTTCACAGACAGTCAATGGGACGTCAATCGAATCGGAAGCTTTCCAATGTAGTGATCTCTACCAAATCCCGATGGGGTCTCTACTGGGATTTGATTGGGATACGGTTAGGATGCACTGGGTTCTGGTTGGGATACCCTAGCTTCAAGGTTGGGCTTTGGTTGGGATAGGAACCTCATCCCGATTGAGCCTCATTGGGTTCCCGATGGGGATGGCCCAACTTCCTAGTAGCCTTGAAATGCCTTCTTAAACATGCCCATTTTTCCAACCCAATTAATAGAATCTCGGTAAACGATCTATGGTTTCCAGTTCATGTACTTTCCCTAGTACACCACTGTAAAGAATAAAACCAAGTAGCGAAAAAGCATACGTGCAATTGTATTGCAACAAAGTTGGTAAACAGTATACGGGCGGATCCAGGGCATTTTTCCTTTGTTATTTTCTTTCGAGAAAGTTCATCTGACCTTTGAAAAGGTACGGGAAAGTGACGAAAAAGTATTCGTCACGTGCACTCACGTATAATGATGCAAATGAAAAGTGGTTTTTTAATGGAAATCCGTAACAGGAAGTATCCAAATTATATTCTTGATAAATGTGCACGCCTCATGCTTGGCCATCTCGAGTGTTTGGAATCCTCCAACCAGCTGTTATGTAGAATTCCGACTGAACCGAACTCAGGGAGACGTACAAGCCAAAAAATTGGAAACGGAAATTAATTGGTATTATTGGTATTTAATCCCTGAAAAAATATGCAAGACAGGGATAACCACCGAGTCCGTTAAGCATGAAAATGACACGCATTTATTTTCAATATCGACTGCAGTAGCAGAGGAAACATCCACATATAACTCACCGACTGAGCAAACTTACAAGTATGTAGATGACAAATACTTTTGTGAAAAATGGTTGCGGATTAACGAATCATTTGAAACGAATGACATATTCCGAAATGTTGACAATGACGCCAGGAGACCCGTGCACAATGACTACGCTATCCGGGAATCGATCGGCGAAAAAGGCATTCCTAAGAAATAAATTTATCATGTACCAGTGTTCGGATTACTGGTGAACCGGTGTCCTCCACACGGAAATTCTGCAGTAATGGAAGGGGAAAAGACCGGCCCTCAACCTATCACTTATAAAATTGTTGGTCAGGATTTCTGGGTCCTTTGCTAAGACGTTTCAAATAACCAAGATAGAATCTGAAGGGAAACACAGAAAAGTAGCCCAGCGTTCCGTGTGTAAGCGCGTCGTTATTCAAATGAAACAAATTGTGAACATTATAAACGAGTTCTTTTGCACCATTGAAAAGTTCAAATTGTTAGATAAACATGGAGAGAAGACCAGCTGCAAACTGGTGGTACCAAATATACAGACGGGATGACAGAGAGTGTACACCGCCATTGATAGTGCCCATAAATTGTGGTACGCATCTTCCGGCAGTAAATATATCAAACATGCGGGTCCCAGGTACAGTAAGAGCTGTCGGTATTCGCTGGCTTTCCAGTGTTCTAAGTCGCCGATATGTCGACATTTTTGTGAAAAACTACATGTAATACCGACATTTGGTTGTAGAATGTGATCCCCTAGCTCCTCGGCGACAGATGGACTAATACCAGCAGATCTAAACCTGAGATCTTTAAGCCAAGACTGAAGCTAGCTCTTCAATACGCCCAAGCATATCAGACGCATATGGTCATGGTAGAATTTACGAACCGTGTCCGTGTTTTGAGCCAAAAATGGACTGCTGGGCTCCGGTAGGTGGAGCTTCGTGTGCATTTTTGAGCCGAAGCTTTTGTCTGCCCTTGGTTTTTCCGTTATAGACGGGAAGGTCATTTTACCATAGGAGTATTATCCTGGCTGGAAGCATCTATCACACCAAAAATAAGCCTTGTGTCCCTTAACTTGGAGGGCGAACGCTTGTGCGGGGGCGTCACAGATAATGGCAGAGAGCGTACATTAGCGGGACTCAGTGATGTACAACCCCCTGTAACAACACCATCTTCGTTTCACCAATGCACTCCCGCAGGAACTGTTCAAAAGGTATCGGTTTACCTCTACTGCAATAAAATCCCACAGTCAATGTTTTACACATTTGCGGTCTGATTATTCCTGCTAATATCGGCCACAGATACAAGTCGGAGTAAAGATAAATGACCGTCCAGTCACAGTGTATTTCTATATCCAAGACTCACTCCGGTAGCTTCGGTGAGTTTAGCAAACCAGAAAGTCCTATTACAAGTCCCACTTGAAAATTATTTCCGTTCTGCAGACTCACAATACTGCACTGCCCTGGTGTCCATCACTGAGTCCTAAGGTCCTTCAGAATGTTCGCGAAACCTTTTCCAAGCACGCGCAGCACTGCGGAAGGTTGAGACATGTCAAAGCAGAACTTCACGAGGTCTTGGCGTAATTCGTTGAGCATTTCAAATGTCTCATCCGCCTTTTCAACATCGGATATGGGAAATTCTTATTATCCGTATACGTAAGTAGCCATGATGACCCCCAAGGTATGCTACAGAAAAACATTTACACGGCTCCCCTTGAACCTCTTGAGATGCTACCTACAAAGTTGATGGCACCAACTGGGTATTATCAAAGTTGATAGGATCACCACAGTGTCTAGACTCTGCATGAGTCATTGACAGTGCAATCGTACCCCCAGCAATAAACATGGAACATCCATGAGGATGTTCCCATAAGGTGGCATCCAACCGACACAGGCACAATGCTTGTAACAGTACTTTTAGCCGAAGGGGAAATCTTTCCAGTCGAGATAGTCCGGACACGAAGGCATCTTATCCAGAAACAAGAATTTAGACAGGAAAGTTACCAAGGTTTCACTACTCTACCTATCTAGGAAGAAAATCTAAAATAATTAACAAAATGCCCATCCGATGTCTACCCAGTATTGGTGATTGGTTTGCCCTACCGGATCCCAATATTAGCCCAACCGTATCCCCACTATAACCCGACTGAATCCCTATCACAGTGAACTGGAGCCTGGAGAAGATTATTGCAATTTATGATAAGCATCCCAGTCCCACTACTCTACCGCTCGAAGTTTCCAATTTCCATAATACTGGCAACGGCTTTCCCGATTCCAAACCAAAGGCAAGGTCAAATGAATTTCTTGGTAATATGTATTAGGAAAATAAAATGAAAAACTTTACATCGAAATAAGTGATATCTTGTGGTGTCGTATTTGCTCCGGTACAGACTAATCACCTTCGGTAGTTGAAATATACTGGTGACACCTGTCTCGCTTTTTGAATTCGTTAGCCGCACCGTGCAGCTATTGGCACAATGCCCTTGGTAACAATAGGGTGTGCCTAAATGATGCAGGGTAGCGAAAGCACACTCTAAATTGGGATAGTTGATACAGTCGGAGTTAGCCTCGGGCAAAGACGCAACCTACTTTGCCGATCGGTTATCCTTCCGGTGAAGGTGAAAGCAGCATCAATTCTAATTATTCTACGGGAAGCAGTCAGAAATTTTGTGCCTTTTTTCTTAACTCCAACGGGTATCAGGAAATGTGTATTTAAAACAATGTGCAAGTTGCCTAGTACACCGGTAATGCAGAAAACTGAGATGCCTCTTGAAACTCATGGAAATCCCGTGATCAACACGGAACGACAGCAACAAAACCATAGCCCCAAGCACCAGCTTGCTCCAGCGTACAAAATGACCGACAGACCGAGAGAGCTAGCGCACAAGCATTATATATGGCCTGCGAACCAGTGAGGTTCAGATGAGGTAACCAATATCGGGCAACTCCTATGGAGATGGACTGGGAGTAGTGGAAAGTTCTGGATCGTCAGCCGGCGTCATGCACACCAGTGGGGACGGCCGATGTAAAATATTGTCATCATATAAGCTTTTGGGCCTGAGAAAGAGGTAGGAGTAAATAATGAGAGACACCTAAGTGACGGAGAAAACGCGGTGGTATTGTACACTAACGCATGTGGTATAAGAAACGAGTGGATGGGACTCGCCAAAACTGCTGGGGAGCACAAGGCGTTAATAGTTGCCGTTACGGAAAAGTGGCTTTCTAAAGAAGACCATATGCCATGCCTAATGAGTAACGGTTTCGCAGTCCATAGGAAGGATAGAGAACACTATCGCCTTGGTGGAGGAGTAGCCATCCTCATTAGGTCAGGTACGAACCACCTTGATTCTCAGACAAAGATGTGCACTCACAGTGTCCAGTTGTGCGCCGTTACGATCATCCTTTCAGGCAGAAGTATTAACGATACCTGTGTCAACAGGGCACCAAGTACAAACCGTGAAGCGGATGTTTGTTTACTGCGGACTTTGACTGAACTAGTTGGGGATGCACAAAAGACCCTCATAGTGGGTGACTCCAACATTCAGCACACCGTCTGGATGGCTGAAGTCTGCGTGGCGGGATCGGAGGAGCAAAAATACTCACAATGACTGCATGCCAATGCGTTGCACCAGCACTACAGGGAAAATACCAGATGTAGGACTGGATACCTTCCATCCTTGCTGGACCTTGCAATAACGAATCTCCCAAACGATGTGTCTGGACTGCAGTGCTGTGCATCAATGGGCAAGAGTGACGACGTGTGTCAAAATCGCCCTGTGCATGCGGCAACCCAAGGTATCCTCGAGGCCGGTCAGGCACTTCGGTAGTATTGACGTGGATAAGCTGCGTAATAGGGCGATAGGTTTGATTTGGGACACGATAAGGGAGGCTACCCTCAAGGAGAGCTGGCAAGTCATAAAGGGATCCCTGATTGCCCTACGGGGAGAGTTTGCACCTTTGAAACTAAGAAGTGGAGGGGGCAAACAGAAGTGGCAGAAAGCTACAATGGCCAAGGCTATCGAACGTAAAAACCGCAGCTGGAAACATAACAAAGCTTCCGACAGTCAGCTGGCCTGGAACCGCTATACAAAGCTGGGAAACTGGACCATGAGCCTTCTGAGAACTTTCCAGCTGGAAACTGAGGTCAAACTGGCCCATTGTGTAAGGCAACAGCAAAACACATTCTACAGCTATGTGCAGTCGAAAGGCTCAACAAAGAAGGCCGTTGGTTCACTATCCACTAGGGACCACGGTATTGTCAATGATGACTAGGAAGAAGCAGAAATCCTGGGGGAATAATTTGGTAGCGTACGTAGGATAAATAATGGGGTGCGGGTAGATCTGGCTCTGATGCATCCTGTTCCCTAGTCAAACGAGCTAAATCTCTCAAAGGAAAGCGTGCGTAAGTTACTATAGGAATTAAACAGCTGCAAGTCAGCGGGCCAAGATGGCATCCACCCGAATACCATCAAGCTGTTGGCGGATGTCATAGCTTCATCGGCATGCAGGCTGTATAGTTTCACTTTGGATCAACGTAAGCTGCCTCAGGACTGAAAAGTCGCGGCATTCGTGACAATACATAAAAGTGGGCCTAAGTCGGCTCTGCAGAACTACAGGCCGATAAGCCTAACTAGCATCCTATGTGAAGTCCTTGAAAAGAGCATCCGTACCCACATCTGCCAGCTATTACTGGAGCACTTCACGCTAAGTCCGGCCCAGCATAGATTCTTGAAAAATGGATCTTGTCTGACCAATCTCCTGTGTCTCTTAGAAGAAGTAACTCGACGGCTCGACGAAGGTTAGCAAGTTGGGGTATGTTACCTCAAATTTAGCAATGTATTCGGCTCCGTTACTCATCGTCTTTTGCTATGCAGGATAGAGACGTTCGGTATAGGTGGGCCAGTATATAGGTGATTGATGGACTTCCTCGCCCACAGGAAGTTTTACGTCAAAGTACGGGACAAGCGCTCTAGTTTGGTGAATGTCACCAGTGGTGTACCACAGGGACCCGTCCTAGGCCTGCTCCTATTCTTGTTGTTTATTGACGACCTGACATCCGCCCTTTAATCGCCTAGCTTTATTTTTGCGGATGATGTAAAGGTTGTTGGATCTAGGGGTAGGATGGACCTAGGCGGGGATGTAGATACCGTTCTGGGCCGGGTATAGAAATGAGACTTACCCCTGAACGCTGAAAAAAGCCACCTGTTTTCACGAACAATAAATAGCCTAAGTGTCACTCATGATCAAGGGCTGTTCAACATAGATGAAGTCGGTAGGGTTAAAGACCCTGGAGTCATAAAGTGCAGTGACTTCAGATAATCGGACCAGCTGAATGCTGCTGCACAAATGGCTCGTGGTGAGCTCTTTGGACTGCGATCAGTTTTGGCTTGCCAGCAGCCAGTGACATTCGTTCCTATTTACATGACTATAGTAAGACCTCACTCTGAAGGTGGCATGCAGCCTTGGTCACACTTTTGCAAAAAGGACGCTGCCTGCCTGAAGAAAGTTCAAAGTCTAGCCACGCAAATGGTTGAACGGCAGATGGGTAAGACGTTCTAGCAGAGACTCTGTGATCCAAGTCATCTTCATTGGAAGAAAGAAGACATTGAGGGGATCTTATAAAAACATTCAAGGTGTATCGACCGGTAATGGAAAATCCCTTTATCCGTTGCATTTCCATGCTTTTCTCAGCATCACTCGCTTGCTTACACTATTGAAGTGTATTTATGCACTGTTCGTTTTTATGGACCAATTGTTGTTTGTTCGCGCCCAGAGCGCTACTTTGTCATATCCTTGTTCTGGACCTGCCTGACGCAAGTGCTCCTCGCTCGCACGCTGCAATTCGGTTTCTCGTTTGTTGAGTCCTTGTGATCTCATAATTGAGGTTTTGCACCTGTTTGGCGTCATTGTTCAATCAATAATCTAGTATCGTAGAATATCACGGATAATCACCTTTTGATTTCGGGATCCGTTGGGAATTTTGCTACGCGTTGCTCAAACGTGTGTTACAATACTCAATAGATCAATTTGGAACGAGAAAACACGCAAAATGCCAAGAAAAGGATCGAAAACATCGGAATCTGGACAGGAGGAAATACGACAAGTCTCTGGGGCGGTTTTTGGTACATTTGATTCTTTAGTTAATGTTAGATCGCCTGGTCCTGTCAGTGCTGGCTCGTGTGGTAATGAGGGCAATATGGATTGTAAGGATGTTGATCTATATAGGCTGAGGATATTAGACCTAGAACAACAACTGTTATCGGCTAGGCAACAGGCCCAGGAAGCGGAACAAAAGTGTAGACAGAAAGAGAGTGTGGATGAGACCACCGGCTACGACCTTTCCCATAGATCAGGGCACAATAAAATAGGAAACTGCACGCCGGTCGCCGACTATAAAACGTCAATGCTACCAACGATAGATCTGTCGAGAGTGGAACTGACGGTTTTCGAAGGGCGATCTGAACACTACTGCAAGTTTGTCAAGCCGTTCGAAACGTTCGTCGAAAATAAGATAACCGACCCTGGGCAAAGGCTTCTATATCTGACACAATACTGTCAAGGCCGAGCAGGAGAAGCTATCGGTGGTTGTGCCATCCTCGACCCGAAACAAGGCTTCATCAGAGCAAGGAAGATTCTGAGAGACCTGTTTGGCCAACCTTCCAGAGTAGCCAGTAACCTAGTAGAGGGCGTGATGGTAGAGGCAAAAACAACCAGGGGCGATGTCTACGCAATGGCAGACCTGGTGATAAAATGCAGAACTGCTCAACAGCCCTCGACTATTTAGGTTACAGGGCTGATCTAAAAGCAATGCACACTTCGAAAGGCATGGTCCGTCACCTCTCTTCCGAATTACAGGGTCGGTGGGCGGAAGGGGCGGAACGTATATGCCGAGGCTACCGGAAGACTGACTTCGAAGACCTGACCGAATACTTGGGCAGGCAAACCAAAATAGCCGGCAGCACGTTTGGTCGACTTATCCGGGACAGCAACCGAGCAAACAAGTCTAGTACTAGCCAGGTGCAAACCACTGCTCGGGAACAGCCGAAATATCAGCCTTGGACCAATGCACACGCCAGTTCACGCGATGCCATAGAGCAACCAAGTTGCAAGTCCTGTGATGCTAGCCATGGGCTACTAGAATGCCCCAAGTTCGGCAAAGCCACAACAGACGAACGATGGGGAATGGCAAGGATGACAGGAGCGTGCTTTGTGTTTCAACACCAAGCACCGGGCGGCAGCTTGTAGAACAAGGAACAGATGTGGTTACGAAGGCCGCACGGGCAGACACCATCGATTGTTACACCAGGCGAGAGAAACTACACCCAAGGCGAGCACCCAGCCCAGTGTGAGTTGTAAAAAGTCACGGTCTGCCAGTAAACCAGTCTGTTTAGGAGTAGTTGCTGTGGGAGTGGTGACCCCAAATGCGGTGGTCAAAGCGTTGGCTTTCGTCGAAAGTAGATCTGACGCTACCCTAGTGAAAGAGAGCCGCATGCCGACAAACACCGGCTCGCTGTAAGCACGACGTCGTCAGCAGTGTACACGGTGGGAGGAACACAATTATTGACTGCCGGCCGGTTGAGGTAGCAACTCATCTCTTTAGACACTAACGAGCAAATCGAACCAACGGAAGCGTTCACATTAGCTAATCTCCCCATGCGAGCACTAAGGCCGGTGAAAGCAATCTTGCCTAGGTGGCCCCACCTGCAGGACGCAACCGTTGTGGACTGGGAAGACGACGAAGTGGACCTCCCATTCGGCTGCGACGTGCCAGAGGCATACTGGGTACTTGACCAGAGATTAGGCAACCGCCAAGCGCCTTTTGCCGTACGCGCAGCACTGGGGAGGATAATAATGGGTTCAGTAGAGGGACTTGAATCCGTGAATTATTTATCCGCCGAAATGAACCGCATAGAATATCACCTGCAGTGGCTGTATGAAAAGGGGTTTCAAGACATCGAAGACGGAAGACCATCGTTGTCTCAAGAGGATCATTCCGCTTCACAAACGGTGCGGCAAGGCACTAGAGGCCTTAAAAACAGTTCGAGGTTCCCCTCCCATGGCCCACATCTGCCGACCCGTGGACCGATAACAGAAACTTTGTTCTCCAAAGACTACTACGACTGAAGGAACGCCTCGTTCCAGACCAGGATCTGTGGGAATGATACGCAGAATTAATG
The DNA here is from genome assembly GCA_948099385.1 of Fasciola hepatica. Lineage (NCBI taxonomy): Eukaryota > Metazoa > Platyhelminthes > Trematoda > Plagiorchiida > Fasciolidae > Fasciola > Fasciola hepatica. Next base: position 35,855,933 of record CANUEZ040000043.1, on the reverse strand, counting down.
AAGCAAAACGAAGTTCTCGGCTACTTTGAGAAAGTGCCTGCCAACACCAACGGCCAGAAGAGGAGCTGGTATCTCTCGCACCACCCGGTTATCAACCCCAAGAAACCCGAAAATCTGCGGGTGGCTTCCGACTGTGCAGCCGAGTCACGGGGCAAGTCGTTAAACGGTCACCTCTTAAAGGACCTGTCCGGACCACACCACTAATCAAGGTTCTATGCCGTTTCAGAGTAAGTAGAGTGGTCTTGTCCGCCTATATCAGGGAAATGTTACATCAGGTGAAAATACCGGTAGGAGTACGAGATGCGTTGCGTTTCCTGCGGTGGGAAGAGAACGACCGGGACAACGCAGTGGTAAATAATAAGATGGCCGTCCACCTATTGGAGCCATATCGTCACCGTTTTGTGCGAATTACGCCATTCAGGAAGCTGAGAACAAACATAGAGATTTGGTCCATCGGTCGGTGGTAGATAGCGTCATTAGAATTTTCCACGTCGAAGACTATCCTGGGCCATTCGTTGGTGCAGACTCGGCCATAGCGCAGTTCAGGGGCCTAACAAGATTGCTTGAAGAGGACGGCTTCCATCTGATGGAATGGATATCGAACGCCCTGAAAGTGCTCGAAGTCATTCCGTACCACTAGAGAGCCAGAAGGGTTAGAGATTTTGACTTCTCTCCACTCCCCACCGAAAGCACTTTAGGAATACAATGGGACATGGAAACGGACGACTTTGTTTTCGAGCTGAACGTTCCCGAACTGCCAGTAACCCGTCGAGGTATACTATCCGCTGTCTCTGGTCTGTTCGACCTGCTTGGTTTCGTCTCACCCTGACTGCTACCCGGAAAGATCTTGCTGCAGCGGCTGTGCCGCGAGAAAGTCGATTGGGACCGGTCACCGGACCGAGAAGACCTGCCGGACTGGGATGAATTTCTAAACACCTTGAAGAAATTAGGGGACATAAGGATTCCACAGTGTTTGGCTCCTGGTCATGCAAAACGGACGGGAGAACTACATGCCTTTTCCGATGCATCCGAAGTCGGTTATGGGGCCGTGGTGTACGGGCGATGGTGCACAGGAGATGGACAATATACTACGAAGATCCTGTTCGTTAAAGCCCGAGTTGCTCCACTGAAGTCAGTCTCGATCCCACGCCTTGAACTCGGCGCAGCCGTGTTAGCTTTTAGGGCGATGCAAGCGGTGAAGAGATGTTTCGACCTCTACATTTGGTCGTCTAGCTCTTGGATGGACTCAACGATAGTACTTTACTACATTAATAACATCCGGAGCCGGTTTAGTACTTTCGTTGCCAACCGACTCACGATTCTCCACGACGAATCAGCCATGAACCAGTGGAAGCATGTCAGGTCTAGCGACAACCCAGCCGATCTGTGCTCCCGAGGTGCGACCAACTTCAGGTAATTAGACACCTGGACGGGTGGGCCAAAATTCCTGCAAATACCTATACAGGACTGGCCCGTGTACGAATTAAAACTCCCTACGGAAATAGAACTGGAGATCAAAAGCGTAGTGATAGCAGCCAAGGTCGTCGAAGCGACATCCATTTTATCGCCATTGGTCAGATTTTCTTCCTGGATGAAGACACTTCTTGCGTTAGTTTGGTTAGCCAGTTTCAAGAGAGATTTATTAGCTCTGAAAGGGCTACGCCCCTCAGGCCGGATACGGGTCAGCCCGATAAGCCCCGCTGGGCTACAAGCTGCAGAATACCATATTTTCAGAATGACACAACAAGAGGCTTTCGCCCGAGAACTCGAGAGGGCGGAAGAAGTGGGGCCAATCAACAAAGAAATATCATCTCCAAGAAGCGAATTGAAACGTTTAAACCCCAAAATCATTGGTGGACCTCTGCCAGTGGACGGTAGGCTGGCCAACACCCACCTGAGCTTCGACACAAAGTAGCTTATGCTGCTGCTGGCCAGACAATCTTTGGTAGAGCTAATGATCCTACACGTCCACACCGTGGAAGGACACGCCGGGGAAAGTCACGTGACAAGCGTCATCCGAAAGCGTCTTTGGTCGCTGAGAGGAAGGGCGACTGTAAAACGCGTAACCCGACGTTGTGTGCAATGTAGGAGACGCAATGCCACGGCGGGCAAACAACACATGGCCCCGCTACCAGAATGCAGAGTGACTGCGGGCTGGTGGCCGTTCAGCGACACCGGGTTGGACTATTTCGGGCCCTTTTGGATCAAGTGCGGGAAGGGATTGGAAAAACGACATGGGTGTATCATGACGTGCATGAAGTCACATATAGTAGTCGCACATTCGATAACGACCGATTCTTTCCTACGGGCCTTGCAAAGATTTATCAATCGAAGAGGCGTGCCGGCCGATATATACTCAGATAATGAGTCACACTTTGTGGGCGCCCACCGGGAATTGCAACGTTGACACAAAAACTTAAACAGGGAGGAACTGCAGCTCCAAACCGTGTCCTAGGCATTCGATAACATTTCGACCCTTGCAGGCCAGTCGCCGCGGCGGCGTGTGGGAACGCATGACCCAGTCCGTCAGGCGGATATTGCTGTCGATCATGGAGCAACAGCCGCCCGATGACGAAACACTGAACACCGCCACCACTGAGGTAGGGAGAATTTTGAACAACCGACCCCTGGTTCCAGTAACGAACGGCGGCCCCGCCAATCTGGCGCTCACCACGAACGACTTATTGACGTTAAGGTCGAACGAGGGTTTCCAAGGGCCGGTAAACCGTCGTAGGAGCTACCTCCACGGATGGATGCAGGCAAAGTATCTTGCCAAGGTTTTCTGGAGACGCTGGCTGCGGAAGTACCTACCGTCTGTGCAGATCCGACAAAAGTGGCTGGTCAAAGCAAGACCATTCAAGGTTGGGGATGTAGTGACGCTCGCAGACGAACGCGCACATTTCAGCACCTGGTCCTTGGGAGTGGTTATGGAAAACATCGAAGGCACTGAAGGAGTGATCAGAACGGTGAAGGTGAAGACAGCCAACGTAGCGCTCATTCACGACATACGCAGTATTAGCCTACTAGATAGTGAAGGCAGAGAAGCTGATAACGCTGAGGCCCAGTAGACTAGTTTGCATTCGTCTTCGAGGTGAGTAAAGAAACCCCATACATTGGTGCATTCACGACGCACCGATGTATCGAAGCACCATACACCCCGACGCACACACACACCTACATTATACTCGCTTATATCACATGGTCTCCGTCAAACACGTTACAGTGCTCACAGTCTTTCGTTGACGTTACACAAAGTTTTTTATACGTGGTAGCACGTGCGATTCCATTGTACAGGCAGACGCATACGCGCATACCCGATGCGCGCAATACCTCGTGACCCCTATCAAAAATGTGGCTGTTCACGCGGCTCGTTTTTTGTTGACGTTACTGAATGGCTTTTGCATATGTGGCAGCAGCGGGGATTACATCATACACACGCACACACTCACGCAGGCACATACAGCCAATGCATGACGGTCCTTCCAAGGACAGCATCTGTTTCCCCTACATGTCCGCCATCGGTCAGTTGTTCTCATTGAATATGTAGAATAGCCTCGCGTCTATGTGGCCAACGGATTAGGTGTGATTATGAGTAGAACGTTGACAACAAGCATTAGGAACGCGCACTGACAAAAGGGCCTGGGTAGGTAGGAAGAATCAGTAACTTTATACCAAACCCTTGAATTTGCTAAGGATTCGGGAGGATTTTGGTGGGCGTTGTAAACACCCGTCGTGGAAAATCCCCTGAAACCCTTGCTATTCAGCGTTTTTCTTAACATCACTCACTTGCTTACACTATTGAAGTGTATTTATGCACTGTTCGTTTTTATGGACCAATTGTTGTTTGTTCGCGCCCAGAGCGCTACTTTGTCATATCCTTGTTCTGGACCTGCCTGACGCAAGTGCTCCTCGCTCGCACGCTGCAATTCGGTTTCTCGTTTGTTGAGTCCTTGTGATCTCATAACTGAGGTTTTGCACCTGTTTGGCGTCATTGTTCAATCAATAATCTAGTATCGTAGAATATCACGGATAATCACCTTTTGATTTCGGGATCCGTTGCGAATTTAGCCACGCATTGCTCAAACGTGTGTTACGTGCAGCACGAAGGGGCCTGGAGGAGACGAAATGGGCAGCGCCAAAGACACACTTATCGCGGGATTCGAAACCCCGACCGACAGTCAGGAGTCGTTGCAGCTGTTCAAGATTGCTCAGCTGGGGTTTGGTGCCTACCCGTTGGTTCGTGCCGTCGCCCTCTGTCCACTCTTAGACCGTGCGTTGCCCTCGTTGAATAAGGCTTCACATGTTAAGCTGTTGGCGGACCAACTTGTGGTTACCTTGCCGGAGTCCCCGAGTGGGATGGTGCGCGTCGCCCACGTCGGCTATTTCATGGATGTATTCCAGCTGGCGGACGCGGCTCGTGAATTGGCCATTCTTGATGTGCCCATGGTAAATACGGCCCGTGTCGAGGACTTAGGGATGAACATCGAACCTGAGGCGAAGATATATGGACTGGAAAGTTTGAACCTGGGAGACCGAGCAGCGAAGGCTGAACGGCTGGAGAAAACCTGGTGTTCTCGCTGTGGAAACGTGGAACCCGTTTTTGCGAATGCCCCGAGCTTCAGCAGGGCGTTGGAGAAATTGTACCAGAAGTACCTCTGCTGGAGAGTTCAATCAATATTGATGAAGCGGCAAACTGTGGAAAACCGAAACAAAGCCACTGGGAAAGTGCGGAAAGCTGTCTGCCAGATTGCGCTGAACATGAAAATGATGACGCTGTTTGGTGTCTCGATGGCGCTCCGAAGCAATAAATTTCACAAAACGTTACACATATTGTTAATAAATTCACCAAGCACTATGGAGGGATAATACTCCGGAGACCTAGTTGTGGGCCAATTAGGCTTATTTTTTTAACTATTACCCTTGCGACCAAACAGTGCCATATTTTTTCGGTTAGTATCGTGGTAGCAGGCTGTTGTATCTTGTAAAATAACATTCTAGTAGTGCGTGAAGCATGAATGTAGCCTACTATCAGCCTTTTTTCACGACACATAAACAGCTGATGTAAAGTGTGGTCGTCGAGTGGTTCAGAGTGTTTGACTACCACCTCGTAGGTCCGAGGTTCGAACCCCCGCCAGCCCCGGTTACTATAGTGGTAGAGGGTAATCCACCGTCATACGGATCGTTACCACACCTGCCCTATAAAACCTTATGTGGTTCCCCGCTCTAAGTCTCAAGGTCTGGTTGTCCGTCATCTCTAGCAATGTGGTGGATCCTTGTGGCAATGGGGTATGTGCCCATCCTATCACACCCAAGCTTAAGCCTGTGGTTAAAAAGTTGACAGAAACCTATCATAGTGAATTTCTATTATGGAACACATTATAGTAAGTACGTATGATAGACCTGTTAACCCGCATAGTTATTACTGTGGTAGGTTTTATCCTGTGTTGCTTACAGTCTATAACTACGATGTACATCGTAATGGTCAAAGAGAACAAGTGGCAGAATTATCGGAAGCGACCATGGTACGACTGTAAATTGGAAGGAAGAAACTTCAGGTTTTAACGCTCAAGTTTTATGTCTACACTGACCTGTCTGACACAGCGTGGAACTTGTTGACCAAAAGCATCGGCGAACAAGATGAACTGATTTATTGCTGGCTCAGAAGCCCTCAACGCCGACCGGTTTATCATAAAATAATCGCGATGGTCAGTGGTTAGTTTATCAACTTTATCATACAACCACCAGATGCTATTCATAGCGGTGAGGGTTCACAGAGGAACCCATGTCCATCAAAACACAGATATATCAAACCCTGGGTTATCAATGCTTGAGACCACGGTGAATCAATAAAACTCAGCGAGCGCTTTTTTACTTCTTGCTATATTATTCCTTGATCCACAGGGATTTTTCCGTGATGTTATTTCCCCTTAAATTCAACTCACATACATGCGATCACACATATTGATATATATTTGTTGCTGTGTCCCTAACTCATAATTCGCTCCTATTTCGTTTGTATTGTCTAACATTTCGCTTGTCTTCTTTCGGACCGTAAGCCTCGTTTTTTGGCTGATTACAGCCTATCAATCAGGCGTTGTCTTCTGGCCTCTCATTCTATTACCCGACTATACGGCACAATTTATTCAACCAAAACAATAAACCAACACCCGCACTCAGACTGTTTCGATGCCCACCCAAAATCCCCGAATGACGCTGACTCCTAAGAACAATGGTATTATGCCTTTACAAACTTTTTGGATTAAGCCAAAGAACAACAACCAGACAAACTCAAAACTCTCATCCAGTTTTTATCGCCTGCTGCCTACAAATTCGTTTATCGAAGCAATGAGTGTGACTCGTCACCACCCTCCAAACACCATATATACAAAACAGAAGCGAAATTTTCGCACTCCTTTTCCCAGCAACTTTGAGGCAGAATATTCTTGAAACCACTGGTCATTTCATGCGAAAGCTTGGAAATTCTGCCCGATACTGTATTTTTCAGGCTGTCAATGCGAAGCAAAACGAAGTGGACCCCATCCGAGATGCGTTTAACAGCGAACTCTTATCAGGTCCTATTTGTCAGCGGCTTCTCGAGAAAACACTGGACACTGGAACCGCATATGACAATCTTACTCATCGGCAGTCGCAGACACTCGCTCAATCCAAACCTTCAATTTAAACTCGATACGATAGATAACTCCAGCGACCTCAATCAGGTATCTGACAAAGAGGCCAAAGCTACCCTGGCTACATCCCGGACTAGCTGCTTCTTTTGCGGGTACCTTTGTCATTCTCGCCACAAATGTACCTCCAAAGATGCAAGTTGCATTTCGTGTGGTAAACGGGGACAGTGTCAGAAGATCGGCCGAGCTTCTACGAAAACAGGACGCATCGCAACTTCCTCGCCATTTCTCGTTTCCTCCATCATCACAGCTGCAGTTCCAATGGGCCTCAGCAAAACAATCACTGAAGTAACAGTCAACGGAGTAGTGCTACAAGCTCTAGTAGACACAAGAAGCTCAGAGAGTTAAGTCTCCGACGAGATTTTCCTCCAGAACAAATAGTTACAATGGCATCCAAATGTGAGATCATCCTCGTTTTCTAACCGCACGATCAGCAGTACCAAAGGTCATTGTTTTGTCTCGTTGCTGTACAAAGATGGGGCATGGTTTTCACAACACACGTCGGCAGAAATACCCTTCCAAGATAATCAGCCACACTTCTCGCTTTGTGATCTCTCCGCTGCCAGTCTTCAGTTCCATTTCCTACCACACATCTGGGTCCCTCTTCCAGTTCTAGTTGCACAAAATCGAGGAGATACAGCTACAACGATGAGGCCTTTATTCGATCAGAGATCATCCGGTTATTGGACGAAGGTATAATCGAACCTTCTCGATCGCCATGGCAGGCCCAATTTCTGGCTACTACAAACGAGCGCCAGAAACGAAGGGTGGTGGTCGACTACAGTCAAACAACCAATCGATTCACCTTCCCAGACGCATACCCGCTACCCCGCATTGACGATTTAGTGGAGAAAATTTCACAGTTAAGCACTTACAGCACTTTAGACCTACAGGGCGCGTACATTTGATCCCTATAAAGGAAAACGAACGGCAGCACACGGCTCTCGAAGCATGCAATAGTCTCTACCAGTTTCGTCGAACACCGTTTGGAGTAACCAACGGTGTTGCCTGTTTCCGGCGCGCGATCGACGGGGTTGTTCGACGTGAAGGACTTGAAGGAACGTTTGTATACGTTGACCACATTACTATCTGTGGGAAAGATGTCACCGACCATGATGTCGATCTGAAACGGCTCCTGCAAATGGCTGAGAATTATGGTTTGACCCTAAATCACAACAAAGGTGTCTTTACCACTACCGTAGTTCGACTGCTGGGCTATGAAATATTTAAAGGAACGGTTGGGCCTCACCCAGAGCGCTTCGACGCCCTTGTCAAACAGCCAACTCCCATAGAATTGTAGACACAGTTAAGAGCTGTGGGAATGTTTTCATATTACTCTCAACGGTTTTCCCGTTTTCCGGATAAAATTCACCCACTTAACGTTAACAGGACACTCTCTCTGCCCAAAGAAGTACTTTCTTCTCATGAAGCATTGAAGTGTGAATTTATCTAATCATCACTAATCGCAGTCGATAAAGACACACCATTCGGGGTGAAAACCGACACCTCCGATTCAGCAATCTCTACTGCTCTCCTTCGAAGTGGACATCCAGCTGCTTCTTTTCACGTACTGTCATCCACGGAGCGAAACCACTCAGCGGTAGAGAAAAAAGCTTACACGATTGTCGAAGCTGTTCGAAAATGGCGACATTATCTTTTGGGTACACACTTCAAGCTTATTACTGATCAAAGTTCTGTCGCTTTTGTGCACGATATGAAAGACGGCAGCAAGGTGAAAAATGATAAAATCCAACATTGGCGCATCGGGCCTTCCCCATTATCCTTTGGTGTGATATATCGTCGATGTTCAATGAACCCCGCAGCTGATACCTTATTACCAGCATTCTGTGCAAGCACAAATCCCATCAACGAACTGAAGCGGCTTCGTGAAAGTCTCTGTCATCCCAGTATTACTCGTCTGTACCATTTTTCGAACAAAAAACTTGCCTTCTTTCCTCGATAATTTCAAGACAATAATTCAGCCATCTTCCGGTTGGACTCCCCCCCACCAAAAAAAGCCTCAGGCTCTACAATCCCTGTAACAGTCCGCTTGTTAAAGCTACACAACCAGTGTTGACTTCAAAGGACCCAACCCCCTCTTCTACTCGTAATCGCTACATCTTGACAATCATAGATGAGCGTTTTCGCTTACCATTTGCTTTCCCTGTCCTGATATTTCTCTATTAAACGCTTGCACATGAGTGCAGTGGAAGGGACAATCAGCCCATAGACACGAAGGCCCACCGCACTATTGGGGATAACCGGAAACGGAACCCTAGGACTTGGAGTGGCAAAGAACCACACAAGGTCCCAATAGGTCAGGATAGGTCAGGTGTGGTAACGACCCAGACAACAGTGGATTACTGCCTACCACCAAAGTAACCGGTGATGGCGGGGATTCGAACCTCGGACCTCCGAGGCGGTAAAAAAGCGCTCTAAATCACTCGATATGATTACTCCCACCATAATTTCTCGCTTATTGAAACTGTTTGCTGTATTGAGCATGCCGCACTATCTACATTCTGAACAAAGTCTTTATTACGTCCCAAGAATCGAAGACATCTCTCCACGAACGGGGTATAGCTACTGGCAGAACGACGAGCTACAACCCTCAAGGAAATGGTCAAGTCGATTGACTGAACGGAACAATATGGAAAACAGTATTTCTGTGCCTCCTTTCGAGAGATCTAGCCATTTATCAGTGGGGGTTGGCACAGCCTGAGGCACTGCATGCCATAAGGCCACTGCTGTGTACCACTATCAATGCGACTCCCCACGAAAGAATGTTCATTCATCATCGAAAATCTTCTGTTGGCACCAATTTGCCTCAATGGTTACTAATACCTGGGCCAGTGCTTTATCAAAAAAAACATCCGTTCGTCTAAGTATGATCTGGTAGTGGAGGAATTTGAACTCCTGGAGAGCGAACGCCGAGTACGTTCATATACGTCTCCCTGATGGACGCGAAGAAACAGTACCACTTGGCCATCTTGTTCCCATAGAACGACCGACTTCAGCATCAACTGTCCCTCATTCAGACTTTCACCCGGTTATTGACATGCTATGTATCTCCGATACACAAACAACTGCCTCTGACCCAGAAGAACCTTCTAGCGAATTAGAAACAAAAGTTGAAAACCTTCTCTTGCAACAACAAAGAGTGAGATCCTATTGCCTTCGAAACCTTGAGGTGTAACAATGCATTCCTTGTTATAGTGTTAACATTTTCCGCTCCCCGCCTACGGACCACACAAAACACCATAAATTAACCTTTGTTTTATAAGTAGCAGTGAATGTCGCGTATCTGTTACTGTGCTTAGGCTCCATAGTTTACTGTCGTTTCGCTTGCATATTGTAACATTTCTCCTGTGTCGGTTTAGCTCATATGCCTCGTTTTTGGCCGATTAAAGCCTATCAACCAGGCGTTGTCTTCTGAGTTCTCATTCCGCTGATCGTACAAATTCTTACATTACATATATCACCTGCCAATTCCTCGTCGAAAAATCTGTTACCTGGGAGGAGTTCATTTCCACCGTTCGGAGGACCAGCAGCGGAAATTTGAGAAAATTGGTCACATTAAACAACCTTATCATACTCCACTAAAAACGACGAAGGTTGGTGAAAGCTGGTGGTAGGCTCCAACTCGACCGGCGGTATGACGATATAAGTGTTCGAAGATCAAAACACACCTATCAAATACTCCATTTCTCAACAATACAGTCCTACAGTGCAGTAGTACCGACAGAGTCAAAGGCCACGCGAATGTCGAGGAGCATGATGGCTTGGTCTCTGAAAGATATAATGGTACTCTAGCAGCTGTCGAAAGGTGATCGATTTTCCCCGAAACAAATTTGTGTTCTAAATATGCAACTGACGTCTTGCTGAGTGGAAACGCACAAGCAATGTAAACGTTCTAGAACGCATGCCGATTGGGGCTTCGAAATATACCACATAATGCGCATCATCTGAAAGTGGTATCTTCACGAGACTGGCAGAATCTCATTTCTGTCATTGTCTATATATATATATATATATATATATTTATATATATAATTTATACACATAAACATAAAATTTTACTGAAAAAACAAGTGTACTTTTCCCTAACCGGCAGCCTCTAATTAGTCTCGGCTTCCTCCCTAAAATGTCGTACTACTACTACATGATAATAAGGAAGCACATAAGATAATAGTTGGAATAATGAATAACGCATTGGTGCCGTGGGTAGCAACAGTGTTTCGGTATGGTCGGGGGTGAGTGTCTCAGGCTCCGAGATGGCCACTCGTCCTGAACGTCTCTCGAAATCCTTCCAAATGACCGTGCGTTTCAAACAGCCTCTGGTGAGGAAGTCCTACTCACTGCTTTCTCGTGGTGGAGATGTTTTTACAAACGTGAGAGGACAAAAGCAAATGCACGGCGCTCTACACCGGGTTAACTGACTGATATTCAGTGTAGGGTAGATGGCTCAATCCTGATTCCAAACCAACCGGCTGGCGTATAAGGTGTACAACGCTATGCTTACCGGAATCTGCGGCGGAGGGATGTACTGGGCATCCAGGATGTCTGACCTCATCCGAAGGGCGTATGAACTAAGCGGTCATTCACCGACTCCCAGAGGGCGACGAGACCTTCCTATTGCCTTGTACATTAGTCGTTCTGGTCAAAGGTTCCGGGTGGGCCCCTTAAGTCAACCTTCTACTTCAGTCCGAGCGACGGGTAGTATTCAGCTCACATGCTTGCTTGGAACGGAAATTACTACGTGGAGGTCAAGCCCTGACACGGTATAGGGTCTATCAGTGTTAGCTCGAAGTCGTGCCCTGTGATAGTTATGTTGTGGAAAATTGTGTTCTAATTTCCGACAAATTTTCCGTGAATTCACGTTTAATTTTCTGTTTTATGATTTTGCATGACAAAACGCCTCTGTACTTTGCACCGGGTTATCGGTATATATAGCAAAAGTAACAACAAACGGATACCAACGCTGTGCAACAATGAGAAGGTCAGTCAGCTTACTGCTTGGATAGAAAACTGCATCGAACTTCGTCGTATTCGCAGAGAACGACGGAAAACCGTTTGCTCTTCATTGGGTTCCGGCTGGATGATATTTGTGGGATCCAGCCAGATCTGGGAAGAACGCCTTTTTCTTTTACTGGGGTAAAGTGGAAGCATGAAAAAACGCCCTATAAGAAAAAATACTGGAAAGAATTTACTGCAATATATTGACGAAATTACCCGGACTTCTATAAGATAGATAAATAACGCCCTCTTTTCAACGGCAAGAGATCTGATCTCGCAATACAACAGTGGCAGACAAGTGAGTAAATGAAAATAACGGTTCTTTGTCCTAATTAAACGTAACTCTTTCAGTTCCATCCTTACTCCATGACAATTGAAATTAGTAATGGCGCACGTCCAAATGTTCCAGTACATCGAGGGAAGAACGGAACTGGGCGACAGTTGCACTGTCCTCAAGAGCGCGCGTCACCAACCAGAAATGTTTCGCTTATGTGAATCCTAATCTTCAGGTGGAGTCAAAGGAATGAAACAACAAGGATTCCCATAGTCAAACAACGAAGCGAATACTTAAAATGTGGAATATTCCCGTGGTCGATTGTTTCAGGAAACGGTATGTGACAAACACGTTTGAAGGGCAGTCGGTCAAGCAAATTATCATTAATCCCATACATTATTCGCAAGTAGTTGAGGTATATACAGACAGGCCAATGCATACATGTACGGGTTTTGTAAAATTAACGTTAGTAAATCGGCCTCAGCAACCGCAAGAATGATTATGGCAGGTTCGTATGGACAACTTAAACACTGATTTCCCAGACTCAGTGTTTCTCTCATCATCTCGCAAACCTTTGGCCAAGGAAGAAGCATTGGCTCGACAAACTGTTTTTGCGAACGTGACTAATTTCACAAAACCTGTATGTGTAGTGTATTGTTTTGATATAAAGTACCGAAAATACAGATCTGTGTCCGCCACATACCGTTTTCGAAAAAGAAGCAAATATTCTAAAATTCAATGAAGAGGAAAACGTCACCATTCTAAAAATGTTAAATGAAAAACGTTTTACCACAGGCTGCTCACTTTGATTTGTTTCCCATTATATCCTCATTCTATTGAGAACATTTTACAGTGCGTTTTCCCAACTGATTAGTTTAGATTTGCTGAGTGGTCCGCGGGTCTTTAATAAGTCATATCGCTGACTGTGATTGCATACCGCTGTCACAAACCATGCAGTACATTCCATTCCGACCAATCACAGCTCATTTGGTTTGACGCGTGCACCTACCATGATCCAAGCATTCACGCAGATAACCAACAACAGCGTTTGTTTATCTCATTACGCAGCCTACATGGTCAAATCATTGTTATGAGCAGTTGGGAAAATTTCGTCGAGCACACACATATAATCAACCACGAGACAACATCTAGCACAGTCATGTCAATTAATGACACTGCTTCTGTCTTAGCTGCAGCATGGCGGCGAACCGTGAACAGTGGCGATCGTGTTGCCATTTTCTATCGAATCAGAATGACTGATCGATGTGCGTTTGTACAGTTATACTGTGTATTCCGTGTGTTGGCTACTAGGGCATTCTTACCTTTTCCTACCCGTGTAGGTCCACTCCCTCTCCATCTTGTATATTCATACTTTCTAATTAAACGTGCAACATGGTGAGAAAGACATTGGTCAGTCGGGCCTGCCTAACTGTTTAACGCTGTACGATGATGATGATGTAACATGTTCTCCTGTACAAATATTCTGTCCATAAAAATACCGCATTTAGTCCAGTGAGGAATTACAGCATCCTCTCGTCCGTGTGAGTGCACTCTGATTTCAGTCCAAGCTATCCAATAACTTTATTGACTTTATTTTGTAGATTATGGGCGTGCGATACCGGCCAGAAAGTGAGAGACAACGAGTGTTGGTTACCATACCTCAGTGATACAATTTAAAAGTGAGTACAAGAGACAAATGAATGGCACACCTGAAAGCTATCTTCTATCGTCCGTACCCATCTCAATGCACCCAGAGAGGTAGACATAGATTCGGTCTGCTAGCTGAGTCGGAAGTCTACTTGGAATCCAAATATAATCCATTCCATTATGGTTATACATCATCATCATCACCACCGTACAGCGTTAAACAGTAGAGCAAGCCCCACTGATCAGTCTTTCTCACCATCTCGCACGTTGAATTAGAAAGTATGAATATACAAGATAAAGAAGGAGTGGACTTACATGGTTGGCAAAAGGTAAGAATGCCCTAGTAGCCAACACACGGAATACACAGTATAACTGTACAAACGCACATCGATCAGTCATTCTGATTCGATAGAAAGTGACAACACGATCGCCACTGCTCGCGGTTTGCTGCCACATTTTTTAGTGTCTCCAGCCAACCGGCAGACGGATCTTTTGGACCCCAACCAAGAAAACATGAAGCACCTACTTTTCCTAAGTTTGCTGTACATTTTCTCATTCCTCGTTTCCACGTCATCTGTTGACCTCCACGTGGTTTTTTCCACTCCTGAGGAGGAACGGAGAACAGGACACGGTATGGTAGACGTGTGTGTGGCTGTGCAGGTTTAACTTGTTTTCAGATTAACAGTACACCATGGCCACTGGCGGATGATTAGGTTACCAGATTACGCCAGCATAGTTACTACCCCTGGGGTGCAAGCTGGACGCTTCTGACTGAATATCCAATCGATCATGTCAAACAGTATTCTAGCAACAAAAGAAGTCCAATTTTGACATGCACGTTTGATCCGGACTTTTTGCGCTTCCTACAAATTGTCTATCCTAGAATGTGCTTTTCCACACTGTGGTCGACACGATGCTTTTTTACTACGAGGCTGGTACGAGAAGAACTGCGGAACTGAAACCCACGTCCGTGGATGTGCGTGCATAGAAACAATTTACCAACGAGGGTTGCAACAAATAAAAGTCTCAGCACGTGGGATAATTAAAACATTACAACGTATATACCTCATTGGCTTCGGGCAGAAGATAGTAACAGGCCGCAGTCTCACTCCCTCACAGACTCTCCCCCGGTTAATATCATGTCACGCACTTCCAATCTGTAGACAAATGCCTCTGACCCAATAAAGTCTCCTAATGCACCAGAAACAAAATTGGTAACCTTCTCCTGTAGCGACAAATTGTGACAACCAGTTGCTCCCGAAACCGCGAGGCTTAACGACGTATTCTTTGTTAATTAGTATCAAACTTTTCTATTCCTCGCCTACGGACTGCACGAAAAATACCACACTAGTCTCTGTTTTCTAAGTGGCGGTGGATGAAATATATTTGTTACTGTGCGTCTGACTGATAATTTGCTCCTATTTTGTTCGTATTATCTGACATTTTGCTTATCCTCACTCAGCTCGCGCATTTTGTTTTTTGGTTGATTACAGCCTATCAATCAGGTACTGTCCTCTAAACACTCCATTAACATTTTGTTGTGAATCTGAACAACGTCGCTTTGGAATTATTCTAAGCATCAACCCGTGTCAATCCGAATTGGTTAATCTAAAGAATCATTCACTCGGGTTAGAGACGCAACGTGTTCTGCTTAACTATCCACTACTCGTTCTCATGAAAGCTGGCAAAGACCAAGCTGGACCAGGAAGTCAGTGGTGAATGGATCTCGGGTGCTGGTGTACTGCAGCTTGCACAGTGCCTTAGTTGTTGTGCAATTAATATTAGTAACTGTTAATTTTCTTGGTCCGCCGCCTCACGAGTATGTGTTTCACGTATCGTACAAATTCCATACCATTTTTATTGCCACGAACATTAGTTTACTTGGTCCACGGCGAACACCATCATTCCAGTTCAGTCCAGGTCAGTTTGCACAGGACAGCTAATGGCCACGGGCAATCGAGCGTCCAGAACTCCTTCGATGATGTGCACACCAGTTATGCACCCAATACTGCCGAGTGTATTTCGTCGAATCCCCGCCAAAAAGGGAGGAAAACGGAAAACCTCATCGCAAAGTCAACTGCGATAGACATTTGTAGTACGAGGGATGCAGCGTCTTCCGCGGGGGTTGCGCATGCACGATCTGCAAGGACAGAAAGAAAACTCGGTGAGCGGGAGCTCAGTAGGTGCATCAGCGAGCGTCAACACTCACACCGATAAAGATGGGAGTGGCGATCTGTCTGAGCGCATTACACATTATGCATAGTGAGTGGTCAGTAAGACCGTATGCAAAGAGCGACAAAGTCCTTCAAAACATACTCCAGGCGGACCTCAGTGATTCCCGTCATCAGTTTGGTTAATATATTGAAAGCTCACCACAAAGAGTTATTTCGTACCACTTGCGATCTATGGCACCTTTGAAGACTAAACGGTCTGCAGATCTATCATTCTGTAGTGACCCCGATCGAACTGAGAAAATGACTGTTTTCTGGACACCATTTTGGACTTATTTTTTCTACAGTCTTTACCGACATTTGACATCTAAATTATCGTGTTGTTCGGTTGCGTACGTTTCACTGGACTGACTTTTCCGAGGTTTCCGTCGACCTCGTTTTCAATCACTTTCGCTTTCGATCGTTCGCCGATTGTACGCTCTTGCGGTCCGCTTTCTGCACAGCCGTTGCGTTTCGTTGTCCGTTCGGCGTATTTCTCGTATCGGTACTGTTTTTATGCCACGATATACAGAATAAACCTTGCATCTGTAAACCGACTTGTGTCTTCTCTATTTGTCCGATAGGGGGGACATCGTTGGTATTTCGCTGCCAGACCCAATAGGAGACACGTTCACCAGCGGCTCTCATATGTCTTCCATATTGATAAGCCCGGAACTTCAAGAATCTTCCTGGATTATTCGCCCGCCCTGTGAGTCTGTGATTTTTCGCCGTTTCACTTCCCCTTTTTTGCACAATATATATTTTCTACGATATATTATCTCAACGCAGCCATGTCAGAGGATAAGATGCAGCTCGACACAGGTCTCACTTTGTCTGCCGTTGCTTTCAAGCATGTTGCGTTTATCCCACATGATCCTGAGTTTTGGTTTGCAGCCTTAGAGCTGCAATTTTAGGCAGGTAGGACTATCGGCCAGCGCCAACGATTTTCCTATGCCTTAGGGGCACTCTCGGGGAATGTTATCGCTTCAGTAAATGGTTTGGTATTAAATCCTCTTCAAGAGCAGCCGTACCATCGGCTTGAGGGGGTCATACTGCAGCGTTTCCTTCCTTCTGGGGAGGAATGCTTACGTCATCTACTTGCCCGGCACCCCATAGGGGATACAAAACCAAGCCGCCACCTAGCTCACCTCCGGTCTTTGGCAGGGCCAACCGATAAGGATTCGGAGATAGTTACGGAACTGTGGTTGGACTCTCTACCTTTCCATGTTCAGACCACCGTGACTGCCCTCCTCGAGGACTCGTCCTTGGAACGAGCAGCCGCCGTGGCTGACAAAATTGTCGCGCGTGTCGGCAGTGTGGCTAATATCCTCATCGCCACGACATCGCGCAATCCTAGGGGTGTCGACCTGGATGAATCGCCGGAGAGGCCTCGGCATTCTCGATCCATCCAGCGCCACCTGTCCCTCAAGGGCAGAGTTGAAATACCTACTCCTCTCGGTAGCCTACGTAAGCAACGGCGCGGACGGGCGCCCTCTACTGCCCACGTCCGCCGTGAATCCGCCTCACTTGTCTCGTCCAAACCAGACCATCCTTCCGGAGGTTTTTCTGGATTCCACTGCGTTTTCGGACCAGCCACCCGTAGGTGCAGACAGCCGTGTTCATACGCGGCAAAGCCACTGCCGGCGAGTAGAAGCGGCCGTACTCGCCGGCAATCAGTCTCAGGTTGGCCATTTGTTTTGCGTGCATGATTTGTGCGCTAACGCTAGGTTCCTAGTCGATACTGGGGTCCAAGTTTCTGCTCTGCCGGTCGGCAAAGACAAGCCACGAGCTTCTTTGCTTCGGCTGTCAGCGGCGAATGTTTCCTCCATTCATACCTACGGCAGGAGACAACTGATGGGCAACCGGGGACCACAACGACGGTATCTGTGGACGTTCGTTCTTGCGGACGTTTCCACAGGCATACTGGGAATCGATTTTCTGCAGCACTATGAAGTACTTGTTGATTCACGTAGGCTGCAGCTTATCGATCCTTCGTCGGACAATAAATTTACTAGTCTTGCAGCTCGAACAGATGCACACCGAATCACAGGATTGTTTTCTAACATTCCGCACGATTTTCAGTCTTCGTTTATTACATTCCCCATTTTGACTAAACCATTTGAAGAGATGGAGACAATGACCGATCGTGTGGCACACCACATTGTCACTAACGGATCACCAGTCACGGCACGACCTCGCCTGCTGGCACCGGTCAAGTTGGCTTTCGCCAAACGTGAGTTTGACACTTTACTTTCTAAAAATATTGTTCGTCCTTCTCACAGTCCATGGGCCTCACCTCTACACATGGTTCTTAAGGAAGATGACATTAGCTGGCGACCATGTGGCGACTATCGCGCACTAAATTCGGTTACCCGTCACGATAGTTATCCGATACCCCACATACACGACATCACGGCGTCACTTCACGGCACGACTTTATTTTCTAAGATCTATTTGGTGCGAGCCTATCACCAGATCCCAGTCGCCGCTGAAGATGTCGAGAAAACCGCTGTCACGACTCCTTTTGGTTTGTTTGAGTTCCCGCGTATGCCTTTTGGTTTGAGAAATGCTGCTCAGAGATTCCAGAGGTTTATAAACAGCTTTACACGAGACTTGAAATTTGTTCACATCTATGTCGACGACTTGCCAATCGCATCGTCGAGCGTAGATGAACATTTCCAACATTTGACGCTACTATTTCAACGTTTGTCCGAACATCGAATACTAGTCAATCCTGATAAATGTGAACTTGGCAAACCGGAACTTGTGTTCCTCGGCCACATTATCACTCGAGAGAGTATTAAGCCTTGCGAGGATAAAGTGCGCGCTATTCTAGATTACGCCGTACCGTCCTCAATCAAAGAGCTCGATGCATTTTTGGGTTTAGTTAACTTTTATCGTCGTTTCATACCCCATGCTGCTGAACGTCTGCTTCCATTAACTGACCTACTTCGTGGCAATCCACGTAAGCTGTCGCTTACGGATGCCGCACTGGTAGCGTTCTCGAAGATTAAAGCGACATTAGCTCAGACCACGCTCCTCGTGCACCCAGTTCCGTCCGTCACGCTAAGCATAGCGGTGGATGCATCCGGCTTTGCCATCGGATCGGTCCTGCAACAGTCTGTTTCTGGGATATGGCAGCCATTAGAGTTCTACTCTCGACGCCTCAATCCCACGGAAACCAAATGTAATGCCTTTGGTCGTGAACTTCTGGCTGCACGTAACGCCGTCAAACACTTCCGCCATGCAGTCGAGGGTCGATATTTCATCCTCTATAACGACCATATCCCTTTGACGTATGCATTGCATACTAAGTCTGACCTTTACTCCCCACGAGTAGTCAGATATTTAGACTATATTTCTCAGTTCACGACCGACCTACAACACGCTAAATGTGAGTTGAACTGCGTTGCAGATGTTTTGTCGAGTATTCCGCCTAAGGCTATTAAATTTCCGCTTTTAGACATTCCTGCATGGCTGCAGCACAGGCACAGGATTTTTCATGTATGGAAGCCACACAGTCATCGTTGCTACAGTGTCAATCCATACCTCTGGCCACGAGTGCTGGGACTATACTCCGCGACATGTTTACTGGCCTACCTCGACCAGTTGTACCTCCACATATCGACGTCTCGTGTTCGATACCTTACATGGACTCTCACATCCAGGCATCGTGGCCAGTCTCCAATTGGTAGCTGCTCGATACATCTGGCCGTCCATGGACGAAGATGTTTGTATGTGGGCAAAAGAGCTTCTACAGTGTCAACGATCTAAGGTGTATAAGCAAGTAGCTTCGCCTATCGGTAACTTTGCTACGCCTGATGCTCTCTTCGATCACATCTACGTAGACATTGCGGGTCCATCGACCCCATCACACGGGTATACCTATTTACTAGCGTGCATCTGTAGATTTACGAGGTGGCTCGAGGCTATTTTCGTCTCTGTCGTCACGGCCGAATCAGTGGCTCGATATCTGATAGAACGATGGGTAGCTGTATACGGTTGTCCTTCCACAATCACTATCATTCGAGGGTAACAATCTGAGTGCGAACTATTCTTTTCATTAACTCACATGCTGGTACGGAACGCATTCACACGACCGCCTACCATCCGGCATCGAATGATTTAGCCGAAAGTTTTCATCGCCAACTCAAAGCGGCTCTTAGAGCACATGAGAGCCCCGACTGGTACGAAACGTTACCGTTAGTTCTGCTTGGTATCAGGACTTGCACAAAGGCAGATATCTAATGTTCCGCCGCAGAGCTTGTCTACGGCACGACATTACGACTGCCTGGGGAATTCTTTACGCCACGGAGTACAGACTCACTTGCCGTACAGACTTACATTCACCGTTTGTCTTCGTACATGCAAAATCTCGCTCCGGCGCAGACTCGAATACAGCGACCACAGGTTCTTGTTCCGGTCGATTTCGAAACTTGTTCGCATGTAGTGATTCGTGTTGATTCGGTACGGAAACCATTACAACAGCCTTACGAAGGTCTATTTCGCGTGATTTCTCGTCACGATAAGGTCTTTAGGGTTGATCGACACTGTCGCGTCGATACAGTTAGCATCGATCGTCTCAAAGCCGCGTACGTTGATGACAACGAGTTGCCCGCTGACATGAGATTCGATGTTAACCCTGCACTACCTGTTGACGACACTTCCGTGTCACGTCAAGGTCTGCAGTAAGCTTTGCCTCCCAGGTAGCACAAAGGGACACTCGGCCGTCAACTGAGTGTCCCCTAGGGGACGGTCGCAGGAAATCAGCGCAACGCCCCAAAAACAACCGAAACCTATATAAAAACTGGAAAATCCGTCACAAACGCAAACGATTTCGAACGAGAGTCTCTGTTAAGCCACATTTATGAATATCTAGTAGTAGATACATAAATCTCTGGCATCGTGAATGCATGGGAATTCCAAACTTAATATTCCATCTTAAAAAACCGCAATAACAAAAATTGTTGACACTATCTGTCCATTTTACTGTTCATTTTGAATTTGGATGTTCCGTTTGTTTTAATACATTTCTGTCATTGCGGTCGGTCCTTGGCGCTGGTTGTTTGTTGTCGCCTCCGAGGCTAAGCACTGCGTTTGGTTGGTTTTTTATGTTCTTCAGAGGGTAAATCTCATTTATTTTCATTTATCTCTCCATCTGCAGATGGAAACGACCCACCAAAAATTGCGTGGCCGTTCTAGAACTACAATATGGAGGCGCAAGAAGCAGAACGCAGTTCTCAGGGTTAATGGGGGCGATTTCAACTCATTCCTCATATGGGATAATAGCGTAACACTTTAACTTCTGTGAAGTTCTTTACAACTTCCCAGGCAACTGTTCCGTTCCATAAAACAACGAGTCCGATGATTTAATTGATGACATCGGCAGTCCTGGAAAACCAAAGGTCCCATCGGCAGTAGTTGAGGAGCAACAAGTCACAGCTGCTACAACCTCTACCGCTGTTAGTTAATGCACACTGAATATCCAAATATGGATAGCTGTGAGAACAAGAGGAGCAAAACACGCGCACACCAAAGGAGGAGTGGGAGCCAACTTATTTGGCGGCCACCACTTTCACGAAAAGTAAGCCTCATGGCAATCAGCAATATATGCAACAGAATCATCACTGATAAATGGATAAATGAAATTTACAACACCGATCAAAATGGTAACTACCCTCACGGAAGGTAAGTGAATTAATAAATCTGTACTTTCCAGCTGTTCCTTCGGCCAAATATGTTATGAGGGGGGAAGCTATACAAATGAACTCATCAATGGCCGATTTGAGGATTTTATTGCGAGCTCTGAAACAGTTAAATCTTGACTTGCCTTTAGATCCAAGATCGTCGTCGGGGACCCCAACGAGAATCCAAAAGAAAAAAAAGGTGCCGGTAGATACGTATATTTTGGACTAACTGAAACCTTGCAATGAGCTCTGGAGTGTAGGCCTGTCACAGCCGGCTGCTGTGTTTACATTCAGGTGCACATTGACCGTGTGAGCTTGTTTCGTGGCATATCGCACCAGTTGTGGCCAATACTGTGTCGCCTCTTGGACCCCACTTCGCGAGTATTTGTTGTTGGTCTATATTGTGGAATGTCCAAACCTACTGACGTTTATTATTTGGAAGACCTGATACAGGAGTTTGCGTCACCATTCTTGGGAGTGGTTCTCATCGCAGAATTGGTTCGCTGAGTGTTGTGGCAGATAATCCAGCCAAGGTAATGCTTAAACAGGTTAAGCCTCATTCTGGGTCATGCGTCTGTCACGGAGGCACACAACTCGGCTGCTGTGTCTCATTTCCCCATCAACCACAGGAGGGTTACGCAATGACGTTAACATTCAAAATGGTCGCCAAGGCAGTCATCTTACTGGCAGTTCCCCGTTCGAAGTGGATATGATAGCCCTGTTTCATAATAAAACTGAGTCAACTGGAAGTAACTGCTAATGTCAACTATCTTTGGCGTCCAGTAGACACCAAGTACGTATTTATCTATTTTGATTACGTGTTCAGGCCCTAAGTCACAACTCATTCCATCAAACCAGCAACAGCAACCCCTATTCGAAACCCTCGGAGACACTTCTTACAGTACTTGCACGTTTAAAATAGATTGTCACATTTTCTACATTTAGGAAAACGGAAATAGTTAAGAAGTTTCGGAACACATTAATTATGGAATACCTTTGGTGTGTACGTCCAACTTCAGATGTTAATTTCAATAATTGCAGTTTGGAAGAATGATCTTACCACTCGGGTTGTGGAACTGAAGAGAACGATGGAGGACTTCAAGTCTAAACTGTGCAAATTTGTACATGTTGCGGGTGCATCGGTGCCGTTCATGCAGTGCGCTATTCCCGTACGAAACGCATGGGAGTTCAAAAGGTTGCATGAAAAATTGGGAGATGAAACTTTCTACGAACCAATGGTAACTTAAATTTTTCATAACTTTCAGACTAGCAGTTGCATTTCCTTGTTGCAACGGGAATGCAAACAGTTGAGGCTTGGGTACATCAGATAATGCGTACACTGATCTCCCATTGCTTTTTGCACAAATTGAATTGGCGCGGTGTCCACGGGCATCAATCATTTGCCAAAACAAGGGTCTGTAGAATACCTGTCAGCGCGCATGCGGTTCTGTGTTATCCTATCCTGTATTCATAGACGCACTAATAAAGCACAATATTCCAGAGCTACAATACTTTTATACACGGGATGATCCAACATTGGACTCAAGGGTGCAGACCGACTGAGGTTATTATCATTGATTCGCCCATTCAGGACGTGGCCGTCCCACAAATTTCCCGTGAATTCACGTTTAATTTTCTGTTTTATGATTTTGCATGACAAAACGCCTCTGTACTTTGCACCGGGTTATCGGTATATATAGCAAAAGTAACAACAAACGGATACCAACGCTGTGCAACAATGAGAAGGTCAGTCAGCTTACTGCTTGGATAGAAAACTGCATCGAACTTCGTCGTATTCGCAGAGAACGACGGAAAACCGTTTGCTCTTCATTGGGTTCCGGCTGGATGATATTTGTGGGATCCAGCCAGATCTGGGAAGAACGCCTTTTTCTTTTACTGGGGTAAAGTGGAAGCATGAAAAAACGCCCTATAAGAAAAAATACTGGAAAGAATTTACTGCAATATATTGACGAAATTACCCGGACTTCTATAAGATAGATAAATAACGCCCTCTTTTCAACGGCAAGAGATCTGATCTCGCAATACAACAGTGGCAGACAAGTGAGTAAATGAAAATAACGGTTCTTTGTCCTAATTAAACGTAACTCTTTCAGTTCCATCCTTACTCCATGACAATTGAAATTAGTAATGGCGCACGTCCAAATGTTCCAGTACATCGAGGGAAGAACGGAACTGGGCGACAGTTGCACTGTCCTCAAGAGCGCGCGTCACCAACCAGAAATGTTTCGCTTATGTGAATCCTAATCTTCAGGTGGAGTCAAAGGAATGAAACAACAAGGATTCCCATAGTCAAACAACGAAGCGAATACTTAAAATGTGGAATATTCCCGTGGTCGATTGTTTCAGGAAACGGTATGTGACAAACACGTTTGAAGGGCAGTCGGTCAAGCAAATTATCATTAATCCCATACATTATTCGCAAGTAGTTGAGGTATATACAGACAGGCCAATGCATACATGTACGGGTTTTGTAAAATTAACGTTAGTAAATCGGCCTCAGCAACCGCAAGAATGATTATGGCAGGTTCGTATGGACAACTTAAACACTGATTTCCCAGACTCAGTGTTTCTCTCATCATCTCGCAAACCTTTGGCCAAGGAAGAAGCATTGGCTCGACAAACTGTTTTTGCGAACGTGACTAATTTCACAAAACCTGTATGTGTAGTGTATTGTTTTGATATAAAGTACCGAAAATACAGATCTGTGTCCGCCACATACCGTTTTCGAAAAAGAAGCAAATATTCTAAAATTCAATGAAGAGGAAAACGTCACCATTCTAAAAATGTTAAATGAAAAACGTTTTACCACAGGCTGCTCACTTTGATTTGTTTCCCATTATATCCTCATTCTATTGAGAACATTTTACAGTGCGTTTTCCCAACTGATTAGTTTAGATTTGCTGCGTGGTCCGCGGGTCTTTAATAAGTCATATCGCTGACTGCGATTGCATACCGCTGTCACAAACCATGCAGTACATTCCATTCCGACCAATCACAGCTCATTTGGTTTGACGCGTGCACCTACCATGATCCAAGCATTCACGCAGATAACCAACAACAGCGTTTGTTTATCTCATTACGCAGCCTACATGGTCAAATCATTGTTATGAGCAGTTGGGAAAATTTCGTCGAGCACACACATATAATCAACCACGAGACAACATCTAGCACAGTCATGTCAATTAATGACACTGCTTCTGTCTTAGCTGCAGCATGGCGGCGAACCGTGAACAGTTGCGATCGTGTTGCCATTTTCTATCGAATCAGAATGACTGATCGATGTGCGTTTGTACAGTTATACTGTGTATTCCGTGTGCTGGCTACTAGGGCATTCTTACCTTTTCCTACCCGTGTAGGTCCACTCCCTCTCCATCTTGTATATTCATACTTTCTAATTAAACGTGCAACATGGTGAGAAAGACATTGGTCAGTCGGGCCTGCCTAACTGTTTAACGCTGTACGATGATGATGATGTAACATGTTCTCCTGTACAAATATTCTGTCCATAAAAATACCGCATTTAGTCCAGTGAGGAATTACAGCATCCTCTCGTCCGTGTGAGTGCACTCTGATTTCAGTCCAAGCTATCCAATAACTTTATTGACTTTATTTTGTAGACTATGGGCGTGCGATACCGGCCAGAAAGTGAGAGACAACGAGTGTTGGTTACCATACCTCAGTGATACAATTTAAAAGTGAGTACAAGAGACAAATGAATGGCACACCTGAAAGCTATCTTCTATCGTCCGTACCCATCTCAATGCACCCAGAGAGGTAGACATAGATTCGGTCTGCTAGCTGAGTCGGAAGTCTACTTGGAATCCAAATATAATCCATTCCATTATGGTTATACATCATCATCATCACCACCGTACAGCGTTAAACAGTAGAGCAAGCCCCACTGATCAGTCTTTCTCACCATCTCGCACGTTGAATTAGAAAGTATGAATATACAAGATAAAGAAGGAGTGGACTTACATGGTTGGCAAAAGGTAAGAATGCCCTAGTAGCCAACACACGGAATACACAGTATAACTGTACAAACGCACATCGATCAGTCATTCTGATTCGATAGAAAGTGACAACACGATCGCCACTGCTCGCGGTTTGCTGCCACATTTTTTAGTGTCTCCAGCCAACCGGCAGACGGATCTTTTGGACCCCAACCAAGAAAACATGAAGCACCTACTTTTCCTAAGTTTGCTGTACATTTTCTCATTCCTCGTTTCCACGTCATCTGTTGACCTCCACGTGGTTTTTTCCACTCCTGAGGAGGAACGGAGAACAGGACACGGTATGGTAGACGTGTGTGTGGCTGTGCAGGTTTAACTTGTTTTCAGATTAACAGTACACCATGGCCACTGGCGGATGATTAGGTTACCAGATTACGCCAGCATAGTTACTACCCCTGGGGTGCAAGCTGGACGCTTCTGACTGAATATCCAATCGATCATGTCAAACAGTATTCTAGCAACAAAAGAAGTCCAATTTTGACATGCACGTTTGATCCGGACTTTTTGCGCTTCCTACAAATTGTCTATCCTAGAATGTGCTTTTCCACACTGTGGTCGACACGATGCTTTTTTACTACGAGGCTGGTACGAGAAGAACTGCGGAACTGAAACCCACGTCCGTGGATGTGCGTGCATAGAAACAATTTACCAACGAGGGTTGCAACAAATAAAAGTCTCAGCACGTGGGATAATTAAAACATTACAACGTATATACCTCATTGGCTTCGGGCAGAAGATAGTAACAGGCCGCAGTCTCACTCCCTCACAGACTCTCCCCCGGTTAATATCATGTCACGCACTTCCAATCTGTAGACAAATGCCTCTGACCCAATAAAGTCTCCTAATGCACCAGAAACAAAATTGGTAACCTTCTCCTGTAGCGACAAATTGTGACAACCAGTTGCTCCCGAAACCGCGAGGCTTAACGACGTATTCTTTGTTAATTAGTATCAAACTTTTCTATTCCTCGCCTACGGACTGCACGAAAAATACCACACTAGTCTCTGTTTTCTAAGTGGCGGTGGATGAAATATATTTGTTACTGTGCGTCTGACTGATAATTTGCTCCTATTTTGTTCGTATTATCTGACATTTTGCTTATCCTCACTCAGCTCGCGCATTTTGTTTTTTGGTTGATTACAGCCTATCAATCAGGTACTGTCCTCTAAACACTCCATTAACATTTTGTTGTGAATCTGAACAACGTCGCTTTGGAATTATTCTAAGCATCAACCCGTGTCAATCCGAATTGGTTAATCTAAAGAATCATTCACTCGGGTTAGAGACGCAACGTGTTCTGCTTAACTATCCACTACTCGTTCTCATGAAAGCTGGCAAAGACCAAGCTGGACCAGGAAGTCAGTGGTGAATGGATCTCGGGTGCTGGTGTACTGCAGCTTGCACAGTGCCTTAGTTGTTGTGCAATTAATATTAGTAACTGTTAATTTTCTTGGTCCGCCGCCTCACGAGTATGTGTTTCACGTATCGTACAAATTCCATACCATTTTTATTGCCACGAACATTAGTTTACTTGGTCCACGGCGAACACCATCATTCCAGTTCAGTCCAGGTCAGTTTGCACAGGACAGCTAATGGCCACGGGCAATCGAGCGTCCAGAACTCCTTCGATGATGTGCACACCAGTTATGCACCCAATACTGCCGAGTGTATTTCGTCGAATCCCCGCCAAAAAGGGAGGAAAACGGAAAACCTCATCGCAAAGTCAACTGCGATAGACATTTGTAGTACGAGGGATGCAGCGTCTTCCGCGGGGGTTGCGCATGCACGATCTGCAAGGACAGAAAGAAAACTCGGTGAGCGGGAGCTCAGTAGGTGCATCAGCGAGCGTCAACACTCACACCGATAAAGATGGGAGTGGCGATCTGTCTGAGCGCATTACACATTATGCATAGTGAGTGGTCAGTAAGACCGTATGCAAAGAGCGACAAAGTCCTTCAAAACATACTCCAGGCGGACCTCAGTGATTCCCGTCATCAGTTTGGTTAATATATTGAAAGCTCACCACAAAGAGTTATTTCGTACCACTTGCGATCTATGGCACCTTTGAAGACTAAACGGTCTGCAGATCTATCATTCTGTAGTGACCCCGATCGAACTGAGAAAATGACTGTTTTCTGGACACCATTTTGGACTTATTTTTTCTACAATCTTTACCGACATTTGACATCTAAATTATCGTGTTGTTCGGTTGCGTACGTTTCACTGGACTGACTTTTCCGAGGTTTCCGTCGACCTCGTTTTCAATCACTTTCGCTTTCGATCGTTCGCCGATTGTACGCTCTTGCGGTCCGCTTTCTGCACAGCCGTTGCGTTTCGTTGTCCGTTCGGCGTATTTCTCGTATCGGTACTGTTTTTATGCCACGATATACAGAATAAACCTTGCATCTGTAAACCGACTTGTGTCTTCTCTATTTGTCCGATAGGGGGGACATCGTTGGTATTTCGCTGCCAGACCCAATAGGAGATACGTTAACTAGCCGCCCTTGAAAGTCTTCTATAATTCCACCATGCAGGCCGTTCCAAATATTCACTCCCCTGTTTCTGAAGAGGTGCTATCTAGCCGTCCACCCAGCTCGGGCTTTTATCGGTTTCTTTTCATGTACTATTGAACTTGAATCACAAGTCGCTTGGAACAGACTATCCGGTCTAAGGCCAGAAAGGCCCTTCACTACCTTGTGAAACACACTTTTGAGCAGCGCCTAGCAAAATTCACGACGGATCCCGAAATCAAAAGGTGATTATCCGTGATATTCTACGATACTAGATTATTGATTGAACAATGACGCCAAACAGGTGCAAAACCTCAATTATGAGATCACAAGGACTCAACAAACGAGAAACCGAATTGCAGCGTGCGAGCGAGGAGCACTTGCGTCAGGCAGGTCCAGAACAAGGATATGACAAAGTAGCGCTCTGGGCGCGAACAAACAACAATTGGTCCATAAAAACGAACAGTGCATAAATACACTTCAATAGTGTAAGCAAGTGAGTGATGTTAAGAAAAACGCTGAATAGCAAGGGTTTCAGGGGATTTTCCACGACGGGTGTTTACACCGCCCACCAAAATCCTCCCGAATCCTTAGCAAATTCAAGGGTTTGGTATAAAGTTACTGATTCTTCCTACCTACCCAGGCCCTTTTGTCAGTGCGCGTTCCTAATGCTTGTTGTCAACGTTCTACTCATGGTCACACCTAATCCGTTGGCCACATAGACGCGAGGCTATTCTACATATTCAATGAGAACAACTGACCGATGGCGGACATGTAGGGGAAACAGATGCTGTCCTTGGAAGGACCGTCATGCATTGGCTGTATGTGCCTGCGTGAGTGTGTGCGTGTGTATGATGTAATCCCCGCTGCTGCCACATATGCAAAAGCCATTCAGTAACGTCAACAAAAAACGAGCCGCGTGAACAGCCACATTTTTGATAGGGGTCACGAGGTATTGCGCGCATCGGGTATGCGCGTATGCGTCTGCCTGTACAATGGAATCGCACGTGCTACCACGTATAAAAAACTTTGTGTAACGTCAACGAAAGACTGTGAGCACTGTAACGTGTTTGACGGAGACCATGTGATATAAGCGAGTATAATGTAGGTGTGTGTGTGCGTCGGGGTGTATGGTGCTTCGATACATCGGTGCGTCGTGAATGCACCAATGTATGGGGTTTCTTTACTCACCTCGAAGACGAATGCAAACTAGTCTACTGGGCCTCAGCGTTATCAGCTTCTCTGCCTTCACTATCTAGTAGGCTAATACTGCGTATGTCGTGAATGAGCGCTACGTTGGCTGTCTTCACCTTCACCGTTCTGATCACTCCTTCAGTGCCTTCGATGTTTTCCATAACCACTCCCAAGGACCAGGTGCTGAAATGTGCGCGTTCGTCTGCGAGCGTCACTACATCCCCAACCTTGAATGGTCTTGCTTTGACCAGCCACTTTTGTCGGATCTGCACAGACGGTAGGTACTTCCGCAGCCAGCGTCTCCAGAAAACCTTGGCAAGATACTTTGCCTGCATCCATCCGTGGAGGTAGCTCCTACGACGGTTTACCGGCCCTTGGAAACCCTCGTTCGACCTTAACGTCAATAAGTCGTTCGTGGTGAGCGCCAGATTGGCGGGGCCGCCGTTCGTTACTGGAACCAGGGGTCGGTTGTTCAAAATTCTCCCTACCTCAGTGGTGGCGGTGTTCAGTGTTTCGTCATCGGGCGGCTGTTGCTCCATGATCGACAGCAATATCCGCCTGACGGACTGGGTCATGCGTTCCCACACGCCGCCGCGGCGACTGGCCTGCAAGGGTCGAAATGTTATCGAATGCCTAGGACACGGTTTGGAGCTGCAGTTCCTCCCTGTTTAAGTTTTTGTGTCAACGTTGCAATTCCCGGTGGGCGCCCACAAAGTGTGACTCATTATCTGAGTATATATCGGCCGGCACGCCTCTTCGATTGATAAATCTTTGCAAGGCCCGTAGGAAAGAATCGGTCGTTATCGAATGTGCGACTACTATATGTGACTTCATGCACGTCATGATACACCCATGTCGTTTTTCCAATCCCTTCCCGCACTTGATCCAAAAGGGCCCGAAATAGTCCAACCCGGTGTCGCTGAACGGCCACCAGCCCGCAGTCACTCTGCATTCTGGTAGCGGGGCCATGTGTTGTTTGCCCGCCGTGGCATTGCGTCTCCTACATTGCACACAACGTCGGGTTACGCGTTTTACAGTCGCCCTTCCTCTCAGCGACCAAAGACGCTTTCGGATGACGCTTGTCACGTGACTTTCCCCGGCGTGTCCTTCCACGGTGTGGACGTGTAGGATCATTAGCTCTACCAAAGATTGTCTGGCCGGCAGCAGCATAAGCTACTTTGTGTCGAAGCTCAGGTGGGTGTTGGCCAGCCTACCGTCCACTGGCAGAGGTCCACCAATGATTTTGGGGTTTAAACGTTTCAATTCGCTTCTTGGAGATGATATTTCTTTGTTGATTGGCCCCACTTCTTCCGCCCTCTCGAGTTCTCGGGCGAAAGCCTCTTGTTGTGTCATTCTGAAAATATGGTATTCTGCAGCTTGTAGCCCAGCGGGGCTTATCGGGCTGACCCGTATCCGGCCTGAGGGGCGTAGCCCTTTCAGAGCTAATAAATCTCTCTTGAACCTGGCTAACCAAACTAACGCAAGAAGTGTCTTCATCCAGGAAGAAAATCTGACCAATGGCGATAAAATGGATGTCGCTTCGACGACCTTGGCTGCTATCACTACGCTTTTGATCTCCAGTTCTATTTCCGTAGGGAGTTTTAATTCGTACACGGGCCAGTCCTGTATAGGTATTTGCAGGAATTTTGGCCCACCCGTCCAGGTGTCTAATTACCTGAAGTTGGTCGCACCTCGGGAGCACAGATCGGCTGGGTTGTCGCTAGACCTGACATGCTTCCACTGGTTCATGGCTGATTCGTCGTGGAGAATCGTGAGTCGGTTGGCAACGAAAGTACTAAACCGGCTCCGGATGTTATTAATGTAGTAAAGTACTATCGTTGAGTCCATCCAAGAGCTAGACGACCAAATGTAGAGGTCGAAACATCTCTTCACCGCTTGCATCGCCCTAAAAGCTAACACGGCTGCGCCGAGTTCAAGGCGTGGGATCGAGACTGACTTCAGTGGAGCAACTCGGGCTTTAACGAACAGGATCTTCGTAGTATATTGTCCATCTCCTGTGCACCATCGCCCGTACACCACGGCCCCATAACCGACTTCGGATGCATCGGAAAAGGCATGTAGTTCTCCCGTCCGTTTTGCATGACCAGGAGCCAAACACTGTGGAATCCTTATGTCCCCTAATTTCTTCAAGGTGTTTAGAAATTCATCCCAGTCCGGCAGGTCTTCTCGGTCCGGTGACCGGTCCCAATCGACTTTCTCGCGGCACAGCCGCTGCAGCAAGATCTTTCCGGGTAGCAGTCAGGGTGAGACGAAACCAAGCAGGTCGAACAGACCAGAGACAGCGGATAGTATACCTCGACGGGTTACTGGCAGTTCGGGAACGTTCAGCTCGAAAACAAAGTCGTCCGTTTCCATGTCCCATTGTATTCCTAAAGTGCTTTCGGTGGGGAGTGGAGAGAAGTCAAAATCTCTAACCCTTCTGGCTCTCTAGTGGTACGGAATGACTTCGAGCACTTTCAGGGCGTTCGATATCCATTCCATCAGATGGAAGCCGTCCTCTTCAAGCAATCTTGTTAGGCCCCTGAACTGCGCTATGGCCGAGTCTGCACCAACGAATGGCCCAGGATAGTCTTCGACGTGGAAAATTCTAATGACGCTATCTACCACCGACCGATGGACCAAATCTCTATGTTTGTTCTCAGCTTCCTGAATGGCGTAATTCGCACAAAACGGTGACGATATGGCTCCAATAGGTGGACGGCCATCTTATTATTTACCACTGCGTTGTCCCGGTCGTTCTCTTCCCACCGCAGGAAACGCAACGCATCTCGTACTCCTACCGGTATTTTCACCTGATGTAACATTTCCCTGATATAGGCGGACAAGACCACTCTACTTACTCTGAAACGGCATAGAACCTTGATTAGTGGTGTGGTCCGGACAGGTCCTTTAAGAGGTGACCGTTTAACGACTTGCCCCGTGACTCGGCTGCACAGTCGGAAGCCACCCGCAGATTTTCGGGTTTCTTGGGGTTGATAACCGGGTGGTGCGAGAGATACCAGCTCCTCTTCTGGCCGTTGGTGTTGGCAGGCACTTTCTCAAAGTAGCCGAGAACTTCGTTTTGCTTCATTAATTCTGCGTATCATTCCCACAGATCCTGGTCTGGAACGAGGCGTTCCTTCAGTCGTAGTAGTCTTTGGAGAACAAAGTTTCTGTTATCGGTCCACGGGTCGGCAGATGTGGGCCATGGGAGGGGAACCTCGAACTGTTTTTAAGGCCTCTAGTGCCTTGCCGCACCGTTTGTGAAGCGGAATGATCCTCTTGAGACAACGATGGTCTTCCGTCTTCGATGTCTTGAAACCCCTTTTCATACAGCCACTGCAGGTGATATTCTATGCGGTTCATTTCGGCGGATAAATAATTCACGGATTCAAGTCCCTCTACTGAACCCATTATTGTCCTCCCCAGTGCTGTGCGTACGGCAAAAGGCGCTTGGCGGTTGCCTAATCTCTGGTCAAGTACCCAGTATGCCTCTGGCACGTCGCAGCCGAATGGGAGGTCCACTTCGTCGTCTTCCCAGTCCACAACGGTTGCGTCCTGCAGGTGGGGCCACCTAGGCAAGATTGCTTTCACCGGCCTTAGTGCTCGCATGGGGAGATTAGCTAATGTGAACGCTTCCGTTGGTTCGATTTGCTCGTTAGTGTCTAAAGAGATGAGTTGCTACCTCAACCGGCCGGCAGTCAATAATTGTGTTCCTCCCACCGTGTACACTGCTGACGACGTCGTGCTTACAGCGAGCCGGTGTTTGTCGGCATGCGGCTCTCTTTCACTAGGGTAGTGTCAGATCTACTGTCGACGAAAGCCAACGCTTTGACCACCGCATTTGGGGTCACCACTCCCTCAGCAACTACTCCTAAACAGACTGGTTTACTGGCAGACCGTGACTTTTTACAACTCACACTGGGCTGGGTGCTCGCCTTGGGTGTAGTTTCTCTCGCCTGGTGTAACAATCGATGGTGTCTGCCCGTGCGGCCTTCGTAACCACATCTGTTCCTTGTTCTACAAGCTGCCGCCCGGTGCTTGGTGTTGAAACACAAAGCACGCTCCTGTCATCCTTGCCATTCCCCATCGTTCGTCTGTTGTGGCTTTGCCGAACTTGGGGCATTCTAGTAGCCCATGGCTAGCATCACAGGACTTGCAACTTGGTTGCTCTATGGCATCGCGTGAACTGGCGTGTGCATTGGTCCAAGGCTGATATTTCGGCTGTTCCCGAGCAGTGGTTTGCACCTGGCTAGTACTAGACTTGTTTGCTCGGTTGCTGTCCCGGATAAGTCGACCAAACGTGCTGCCGGCTATTTTGGTTTGCCTGCCCAAGTATTCGGTCAGGTCTTCGAAGTCAGTCTTCCGGTAGCCTCGGCATATACGTTCCGCCCCTTCCGCCCACCGACCCTGTAATTCGGAAGAGAGGTGACGGACCATGCCTTTCGAAGTGTGCATTGCTTTTAGATCAGCCCTGTAACCTAAATAGTCGAGGGCTGTTGAGCAGTTCTGCATTTTATCACCAGGTCTGCCATTGCGTAGACATCGCCCCTGGTTGTTTTTGCCTCTACCATCACGCCCTCTACTAGGTTACTGGCTACTCTGGAAGGTTGGCCAAACAGGTCTCTCAGAATCTTCCTTGCTCTGATGAAGCCTTGTTTCGGGTCGAGGATGGCACAACCACCGATAGCTTCTCCTGCTCGGCCTTGACAGTATTGTGTCAGATATAGAAGCCTTTGCCCAGGGTCGGTTATCTTATTTTCGACGAACGTTTCGAACGGCTTGACAAACTTGCAGTAGTGTTCAGATCGCCCTTCGAAAACCGTCAGTTCCACTCTCGACAGATCTATCGTTGGTAGCATTGACGTTTTATAGTCGGCGACCGGCGTGCAGTTTCCTATTTTATTGTGCCCTGATCTATGGGAAAGGTCGTAGCCGGTGGTCTCATCCACACTCTCTTTCTGTCTACACTTTTGTTCCGCTTCCTGGGCCTGTTGCCTAGCCGATAACAGTTGTTGTTCTAGGTCTAATATCCTCAGCCTATATAGATCAACATCCTTACAATCCATATTGCCCTCATTACCACACGAGCCAGCACTGACAGGACCAGGCGATCTAACATTAACTAAAGAATCAAATGTACCAAAAACCGCCCCAGAGACTTGTCGTATTTCCTCCTGTCCAGATTCCGATGTTTTCGATCCTTTTCTTGGCATTTTGCGTGTTTTCTCGTTCCAAATTGATCTATTGAGTATTGTAACACACGTTTGAGCAACGCGTAGCAAAATTCCCAACGGATCCCGAAATCAAAAGGTGATTATCCGTGATATTCTACGATACTAGATTATTGATTGAACAATGACGCCAAACAGGTGCAAAACCTCAATTATGAGATCACAAGGACTCAACAAACGAGAAACCGAATTGCAGCGTGCGAGCGAGGAGCACTTGCGTCAGGCAGGTCCAGAACAAGGATATGACAAAGTAGCGCTCTGGGCGCGAACAAACAACAATTGGTCCATAAAAACGAACAGTGCATAAATACACTTCAATAGTGTAAGCAAGTGAGTGATGTTAAGAAAAACGCTGAATAGCAAGGGTTTCAGGGGATTTTCCGCGACCGGTCGTTCCATTGCTTCCAGCACCGCCCGAGCACTGCCCTTGAGAAGCGCTCGACGAGCCACTAACCTACCCTTGTCCAACTGAATCACCGAGAGCTCCATCAGATCCTCGAACTACTCCAGGAAGCTCCGTACGTTAAGGATGGATGAGGAATAAGGACGTGAAAGGGGCGGAAAGCGCTAGAACCTATTGTGCATATTTCTGGGGGTATACATAACGGACCAATTAGCGTCCGGAAAATCTAATAGATGGAACACGCACATACATAAGGTGTTGGGACCAAAGTCTGTGAAAGCGAAGTTCACGATAATCTAAGGCTTCTTTCATCGACCAAGGCGGAGGGACCCAGCGGAGTTTATCCAGTTTTAGTGAAACCACTAGCTGATCTGTCGGTCAAACGGCTAATGCCTCTGAGGTCCCACAGGACTGGCTTCAATCGTTTAAGTGGGTGGCAAGAAAGCATGCTTGAACTGCCGGATGGTTAACCTAATATCAGTACCACTGAAAGTCACTGACAGCTTAACCCGGGACTGCATAATTAAGCACCTGGAAAGCCACCGGTTGGTACCACCCCACCAGCACGGATTCGTTCACAAAATTCGTGCTTGACTAAGCTGACAAACTACTTAGATGAAGTCACTGGGCAGATAAACAAAGGGGAGAGAGCGGAAATTTGCAGCTTCGACTTCCAGAAGGCATTGACTACTAGTCACAGGCTGTTGTCAGGTAAGCTTTAAGAATTTAAGCTGAGCCAGTAGGTAGAGAAGTGGATTATCAGATAGCTTACAGCAAAGCAGCTTTAGGTGAGGTAGAGGAAGTTTTGTCCAGCATAGGGGGATCGCACGGCGGTGTACCGCAGATATCAGTCCTGGACCCCCTGCTTTTTCCCCGTTCATTTATGACCTAGCTTGTAAACTGAAGAGATCCAAACTGAAGCACTGCATTCAGGCCTGGAGTCCGTCCTTCATACTGGATAAAATATCCTCAATCAAGTACGGTGGCCATCCATTTGGTGGTTTGGAGACTGCCGAGGCCTAGACTACGAGCTAAGGTTAAATAAGTTGAACCCATTCTCGTTAGAAAGAAGAAGGATGATAAGGGACTCAACAGGCGTTCAAAGCTGTTACAGCGAAGGACACGTCAGCCGGACCTGGAAAGTCCCTCTTCAGACTCCGGGGAATGACAGACTGCGAGGGCGCAAACTCCAACTTGGGAGAGACTGCGTAAGAACAGGGCTTAGGAGTGGTTTGTTCTCTGTGGTATCTGTAAGCTAGTGGAACAAACTAGCGGGGACAATCATTAGATCGACTTCAGTGGATGCCTTTAAACATCGACTGGACAAAGTCTGGGAGGGATTGTTCAGCGAGAGTAGCGATCGGAATATTCTATCACTCCTCTCCCGTTTATCTTTAATATTTTTTCCATGAGACGAGTCAAGGACTAACGGCTTGACCCCAGGGTCAAATCGGAGTAAAGTGCTGCGGTAGGTATTGCCCGAGATTTCCCGTCCCAGCATTCCTAGACAAGCCTACGAAGAAGGTAGACTGTCATCAAGTCCTGGAAACTGAAATGGAGTCCAATAACTACTAAGTCATCTTGCTAACAAAAGGCTCTCGGCTTACTCATAACTTATACCAAGAAATATCGCTATTCCGCTCCACCTGACTTATTGGGATCTTATGTGATTCTTCACCACTCCAAGTCTCAGGGCCTGGTTCCCGGTTATCCGCGGTAGTGCAGTGGGCCTTCGTGTCTATGGGATGATTGCCCCTTCCACTGCACTCATGCGGGGTCATGCAACAAACGAAGTTATTTCCTTTAAAGCGTAAATTTTTTAGCAGCAGTTCTGATAATTGAGTTGATCTGTACAGTTTTCACTACCATGGAGTATTAAGTAGAGGACTGGGTGAACTACTTAGATTGTGACGTTGCGCCACATTGGAACTAACCTAGAAGGTAAGAGAAAGATTTCTAAGGGCAGTTTGAGTGAACTTTGTGCATCTAATTCAACTTGACAAAGCTGCCTTAAACTTATTCCCGACGGACCAATAAGTGATTTTGGATTCCAACAAACTGCGTCACTCCAATTTTCCACTGTAGTTACGCAATCTGATTGTTCATTGCAAGTAAAATATTGCGTGATAACGTCAGTTGGCGAGAACTGACGTTATGCCGTACGACACTACCCAGTTTTACTATCTCATCTATTTAAAACGGTTTACCACATGACTGGGTTGCATTTCCTCGTCGCGCTCGTCGGTTTCGTTTGACTTAAATTCTGTTTTAGGAATCGCCACACGCTTCCTGCCTTTTGTTTTTGTATCGTAGAGCAATTACAGGACTTGAGGCTTCGTAAGAATGTCCCGAAGCGTTCGGGCCACTGGATTCAATGATGGATTCACAGGATAAGGGATGTGGGCACTGAAAATGTTTGATTCGACCAGAAGTATGGTACATCGCCTTGGGTGGAGTCCCACCTCATTTTCGTTGTTTCGTGAAAGTAATTCGAAGGACCTTGTGCAGTCTGTGATCAGATGATGTCATTAATGAGAAGCTGGAAAAAGTTGGACGCTTTCTCTTGATTCAAGTAATCACCATACTGAGCTGTTTTTGATGTTCATAAGTTGTCGTGTAACCTTAACGGTTCTCTGCCCTGTGCATTAGTGCATGATGTTTGTGGACATATTGGTAAAATTAGACGAAGCTTTGCTTCCACAACTGCTGTTCGTCGCCATGGCGATCATACACGCCGTAGTCCGTAGGCGACCGATCGGTTGGGGGTGGCACAGCTGAATGCTACCGGTCACGTCTTCAGGTCGCCGATAGGAAAGCCACTCCGGTGGTTGACCGCGAACGAGGTGGGCACTCACAAAATAGGCACTCATGGACAATCAGCAGCGGTGCTCGAAAGTGCGGTTGGTTTTCTTCTTGGCAAGCGTTCTGCTACACAAAACACCACACAAATCCCTGAATGGAAGTACGACGTGGCGGGTGTGACTCGCCGCTACCGGTTTCTGTGAGTATAAGGTTGCGTTGGAGACTAGACCGATTCCGAATGGCGTATGAACCATCTCTGATCACCGGCTTTCAACAGACGCGATCCCCTCACTGTATTGTGACAATGTTCTTTTAGACTGCGGAATAAGCCCATCATAGTACTCAAAACACGAGTTGTTGGCAAACATATGTTTTCGGTAATTTCATTCTCAAGCCATTACAATCATATCCATATGAAAACGAATTATTAAGAAGAGTCGGAAAAAGTCTCACTAAGTCAGTACGGAGAATTTAGGGTGAGGAAGGACGGAAACCCGCGTGAATGACCAGATTATGTAACCGGTGCTATTTAGCTTACGTCACCGCTGCGCCCGGCTGTGTAACGCAGTTGAGTGTTGGCCGTGGGAGTTGTGGTGTTTAGACTGATTTTCGCTGCGCTCAAAGCTCAGGCTTCAAGAGGCGGGTGATAATTGCCTCGACAGTTGCTAGCACCCGGAGCCTAATTGCTCTTGACACGTGTTGTGGGACCCGGTAGACGACTTTGAAGGCGGACTGGATGTCGATTAAATGCCTAGTTTCTAACAAGTGCAAGACGATTGAACTTTATACTACTCCATTGCCTCCGTGTCTAAGCCATCGTGTGTGATGCTCCTTAACGCGTTTTGATAGCTGTCTTGCCGTTCGACTTATGTAAGTAGCACCACAGGTGCACTGCGAATTGATAGACGATCATGGATGATGTCAACAAGGGCAGCTTATCTTTATTTTCACATCGGATTATTGGT
Source organism: Fasciola hepatica (assembly GCA_948099385.1). Taxonomy (NCBI): domain Eukaryota; kingdom Metazoa; phylum Platyhelminthes; class Trematoda; order Plagiorchiida; family Fasciolidae; genus Fasciola; species Fasciola hepatica. Next base: position 35,817,271 of record CANUEZ040000043.1, on the reverse strand, counting down.
GACGTGAAAAACACGCATCTGATCTTGGCAGCGTTGAAGGTGGACATAACCGTGGCACTCAAAATTTTACAGACTCTATCGGCTGCGACATCTCCCTTGAAGGGGAGTCGGATGATTAATACTTTCTTCTCTGCCTGTGTGATTCTCACTGGCTTTATCCGTCCAGTCCAGTTTCTTTGGATAAGTTTCTCAGGATAACCGTTGCTAAGTAGAGTCTTCCTTGTGTTTGATTGCTCGGCCTCCAGAGTATCTGCAGTGCAGATATGTTTCGCCCTGTATAGAATACAGCGTATCAGATTACGTTTGTAACCAAGTGGCAAGAAACTGTGAAAGTTTGTGTACCGGCCATTCCTGGTCGTTTTCCGGTACACCTTCCTCTGGATCGAGCCATCAGGTCGCCTGGTTAGGTGTACATTAAGAAATGGTAGGCAGTCTTCTTCCATCTCGGTGGTGAACCTGACTGCGGAATGCGTAGTGTTGAATTCGCGTGATATATCATCCAAATTGGTTTGCGCATCTGTTATGCAAAATATATCATCCACATATCGGTAGTAGTGGTCCAGTCGACTTATTGTTCTGCGTAATGCTTGAGTCTCCAGTTTTGCCATGAAAATGTCAGCAAGAAGTGGTCCTAGAGGTGACGCCATAGCAACCCCATCCTTCTGGCGATAATAAGTGTTGTTGAACACAAACTGTACATTCAAAGTGCATTGAAGAATTAGTTCTCTTAGATTGGCCGTTGGAATTCCTACGGATATTGCTTCCTCATCAACAAATGAACAAATAAAGTCTACTGTTTCAATTAAAGGTACATTAGTGAACAGAGAAACCACATCTAAAGAGAACATTCGTTTTCCTGACTTGTTCACACCTTTAATAACTTCAGTAAAGTGAGACGTGTCACGGAGTATATGCTTTGCAAATTTCCGTCGTGCAGGTTCTAAAAGACTGACTTTCCATCGGGCTGTCTTGTGGTATGCTGAATTTGTCATGGAAACGATGGGGCGTAGGGGCAGTCCAGGTTTATGAACTTTTGGAAGGCCATATAGTCGAGGTACGGTGGAGCCTACGGGTCTAAGGCTTTCAAAGAGGCTAGGTGAAATGTACCCTTGGTCTCTGAGGTGTTTCAGTGTGTTGGTAATTCCATTTTCCTCCTCTGTTTGATCTTTTTGTGATGTGTCACGAGTGAACTCACACTGATCACACAAGAGATCTAACACCTTTGTCACGTATGAGGCCCGGCTCACCACAACAATACCGGTTCCCTTGTCAGGTCTGTCTAGGAGGATTTGAGAGTTTCGTTGTAGATCGCTGAGTGCGTCAATATGTTTTTTTTTGTTAAAGGACCTTGATTACGGACTTGATATCGCCGATACTGGTAACATGCCGTGACTAATGACGACTTGAAACGTTCTAAATCCTCTGCTGATTTTGGTTTAAGGTCAACAGTTTGTCCTACTAAGTTCTCGAAAGGTATTTAAAAGTCTGCCTGGCTTTCTTTCCGACGTGGGCAACAAAACCTCGGGTTGAAGGATGAGGCTTCGATCAGAACACGGTCAAGTTGCAAACCGGAGAAGTTATGTCCATTCCTTTCGGGTTCACTTGGGAACTGAGCTTGATGTATCAGTTGGCTCAGTGTGCTCTTTAATGACGACAATTTCTTTTTTAAGCGGTTGTTTATAATCTTGTGAATGTATTCCAGGAACTGGAATCTGTCATTTTCTTCTAGTACTTCCGTGTGTTACACAGCCGGGCGCAGCGGTGACGTAAGCTAAATAGCACCGGTTACATAATCTGGTCATTCACGCGGGTTTCCGTCCTTCCTCACCCTAAATTCTCCGTACTGACTTAGTGAGACTTTTTCCGACTCTTCTTAATAATTCGTTTTCATATGGATATGATTGTAATGGCTTGAGAATGAAATTACCGAAAACATATGTTCGCCTACAACCCGTGTTCTGAGAAGGTTCTTTACCAAAGGCTCAAGAAATGGTGCCTCCTGAGGAAACTCCACCTCGGTTTGGGCAGCCAGGTATTACCCAGCCCACATGCTCTGCATAGATACCACAAGTTACACATACGAACTCGTTCTCACTCTCTCTTGTTCATTTCGCACAAGATATGACCGACGAACTTCTCCCAGTTTTCAGACTGGGTGGAAATGTGTTGATAAAATCACTTACCGCTTTGCTCCGTGACATTTGGAACGCGGAGCGTATTCCGTTAAAATGGAGTGAGTCGTTGATTGTTCCCGTCTTCAAGAAAGGAATACGCAATGACTGCGGTAATCGTCGTGGGATTAGCATAATTCCGATAGTCACCAAAGTATTAGCCTCAATTTTACTGCACCTTCTTACATTCACTCTCGAAAGGAACACCGGCAAACAGCAGGCTGGATTCCGCTCAGGTCGAGGATGCATGGACCAGATTTTCGCTCTTCGCCGATTACTTTAAAACGCGTCACACGCACCGTCGACCGACAATAATGATTTTCTTAGACTTCAAAGGCGCTTTCGATTCAGTTGATCGAACAGCGCTTTTCTGTACTCTTCATCGAAAAGGTATGCCCCAGAAGTTCGTGAACCTACTAAAGTTGTTGTATTCTGATACTCCTGACCGCGTAAAAGTTTACGGTGAACTATCCGGTCGGTTTGAAACGACCAGCGGTGTTCGACAGGGATGCCCTTTGTCTCCATCCCTGTTCAACTTCGTCGTGGACGAAATAATAGAGGGTGCGCAGCAAAATCTTCAGGATTTAGGTGTCGAACTAGGAAATAGTGGAAAGCTGTGTGACCTAGATTGCGTGGACGACAATGTCTGCTTGTTCGAATCCACGGAACATGCTCAATGTGCACTAGATAGACTCTCAAGAGCTGTAGCTCCATTTGGCATGCGCCTTGCACCTTCAAAATGTAAGGTGATGGGACAAGACTGAACGTCAAAAATTCCGAGCTTGATGCTTGATGGGGAGGTGCTGTCAGTTGTCGACCACTTCACCTACCTCGGCAGCAGTGTGACGACGGATGGGAGCACAGTAGTAGAGGTGAGCACGCGGATATCTGAGACTCGAGCGGCGTACGCTGGACTGGAGCACTTGTGGCGTCGATCTGATATTTCACTGAAGTTGAAAGGTCGTGTGTACTGTTCCGCAATGCGTTCAGTTTTGTTGTTTGGGTGCGAAACTTGGGATCTGCGTGCTGAAGATATTCGTTGTCTTGAGGTTTTTGACCAACCATGTTTGCGTGGTATCGCTAAGATCGGGTGGAGTAGCCGAGTGAGCAATGCCGAGGCCAGAAATCGAGTATTTGGTACCAATTCAAAGAACGTTTTGTCACAGCGTATCCAGCTTAGTAGACTTCGTTGGTTGGGGCACGTGTTACGTATGTCAAACACACGTCTACCGTACCGTGTCCTATTCTCCATTCCTCCCCAGGAGTGGGAAAAACCACGTGGAGGTCAACAGATGACGTGGAAACGAGGAATGAGAAAATGTACAGCAAACTTAGGAAAAGTAGGTGCTTCATGTTTTCTTGGTTGGGGTCCAAAAGATCCGTCTACCGGTTGGCTGGAGACACTGAAAAATATGGCAGCAAACCGCGAGCAGTGGCGATCGTGTTGTCACTTTCTATCGAGTCAGAATGACTGATCGATGTGCGTTTGTACAGTTATACTGTGTATTCCGTGTGTTGGCTACTAGGGCATTCTTACCTTTTGCCAACCATGTAAGTCCACTCCTTCTTTATCTTGTATATTCATACTTTCTAATTCAACGTGCGAGATGGTGAGAAAGACTGATCAGTGAGACTTGCTCTACTGTTTAACGCTGTACGATGATGATGAAGGTGACCGAGGTACTAGCGGTCGAATTGGCTTCCTGTTCCTACCGTAACTTCTGTTTTCACATCCTTTTACCTAGTTGTTAACAGTGCATTTTGTATGCTTCTCAAGCCGCCATTAATGAGGATAATTATCATGAAATCGGGGTAACTGCCTCCAGTGTAAGTGGTTCGGTAAACGTAACACGGAGACCACGTGTCTCTAAAGCTTGCAGCTTTTAACTTACGTACGCAGGTGCAAAAAACCAGGAAGCTGCTCTGGTGCACACTCTCGAGACTCCAACCGTAGGTGTTCACTGCTTGTCCAAGGCGCGACGTTTGGAAGGTTCGTTCAAGGTAAAACGAAGCGTGGCAGCAACTACTGACTTTTGGTTTTCGCAGCGTACTTTTGTGCGACTAACTCCTGTGTGAGGATAGATCGGATTTTTGAATGTCTTTCATGGTGGCCTCCAGTGGGTTACGGACCTCATGTATCGTCCCATTTCCTTGCGGGTTAAGCTTAGGATAGTTAAAAGCTCCGATTGTGAATACCTATGAAAACCACCCACTTTGGCCCGAGCAACCTGGCGGTATTGAGCCCGCAAACAAATCATGAAACCGGGCTCCATCTATTCCTTCCTACCCGATTTTACTGTTTTGTTTGGCACAGCCTGAAATCAAGTGGACGCGATATATATATATATATATATATATATATATATATATATATATATATATATATATATATATATATATATATATATATATATATAAACACTGACGTGTTCTGCGTTAGCGGTTGACATGAGTAAACAAAATGCTTGCATCTCTTGTCTGCTGCAACTTTCCATATGATATAGTCAGTTCATTTTCGTGTTTTTTTATTTACAGATTTAAACCGTGGTGTTCTGTCACATCCACGGTCTGCTTGTACTGAAAGACCAGTGCTTTTCTGTTACTATCTTCTGCCCGAAGCCAATGAGGTATATACGTTGTAATGTTTTAATTATCCCACGTGCTGAGACTTTTATTTGTTGCAACCCTCGTTGGTAAATTGTTTCTATGCACGCACATCCACGGACGTGGGTTTCAGTTCCGCAGTTCTTCTCGTACCAGCCTCGTAGTAAAAAAGCATCGTGTCGACCACAGTGTGGAAAAGCACATTCTAGGATAGACAATTTGTAGGAAGCGCAAAAAGTCCGGATCAAACGTGCATGTCAAAATTGGACTTCTTTTGTTGCTAGAATACTGTTTGACATGATCGATTGGATATTCAGTCAGAAGCGTCCAGCTTGCACCCCAGGGGTAGTAACTATGCTGGCGTAATCTGGTAACCTAATCATCCGCCAGTGGCCATGGTGTACTGTTAATCTGAAAACAAGTTAAACCTGCACAGCCACACACACGTCTACCATACCGTGTCCTGTTCTCCGTTCCTCCTCAGGAGTGGAAAAAACCACGTGGAGGTCAACAGATGACGTGGAAACGAGGAATGAGAAAATGTACAGCAAACTTAGGAAAAGTAGGTGCTTCATGTTTTCTTGGTTGGGGTCCAAAAGATCCGTCTGCCGGTTGGCTGGAGACACTAAAAAATGTGGCAGCAAACCGCGAGCAGTGGCGATCGTGTTGTCACTTTCTATCGAATCAGAATGACTGATCGATGTGCGTTTGTACAGTTATACTGTGTATTCCGTGTGTTGGCTACTAGGGCATTCTTACCTTTTGCCAACCATGTAAGTCCACTCCTTCTTTATCTTGTATATTCATACTTTCTAATTCAACGTGCGAGATGGTGAGAAAGACTGATCAGTGGGGCTTGCTCTACTGTTTAACGCTGTACGGTGGTGATGATGATGATGTATAACCATAATGGAATGGATTATATTTGGATTCCAAGTAGACTTCCGACTCAGCTAGCAGACCGAATCTATGTCTACCTCTCTGGGTGCATTGAGATGGGTACGGACGATAGAAGATAGCTTTCAGGTGTGCCATTCATTTGTCTCTTGTACTCACTTTTAAATTGTATCACTGAGGTATGGTAACCAACACTCGTTGTCTCTCACTTTCTGGCCGGTATCGCACGCCCATAGTCTACAAAATAAAGTCAATAAAGTTATTGGATAGCTTGGACTGAAATCAGAGTGCACTCACACGGACGAGAGGATGCTGTAATTCCTCACTGGACTAAATGCGGTATTTTTATGGACAGAATATTTGTACAGGAGAACATGTTACATCATCATCATCGTACAGCGTTAAACAGTTAGGCAGGCCCGACTGACCAATGTCTTTCTCACCATGTTGCACGTTTAATTAGAAAGTATGAATATACAAGATGGAGAGGGAGTGGACCTACACGGGTAGGAAAAGGTAAGAATGCCCTAGTAGCCAACACACGGAATACACAGTATAACTGTACAAACGCACATCGATCAGTCATTCTGATTCGATAGAAAATGGCAACACGATCGCCACTGTTCACGGTTCGCCGCCATGCTGCAGCTAAGACAGAAGCAGTGTCATTAATTGACATGACTGTGCTAGATGTTGTCTCGTGGTTGATTATATGTGTGTGCTCGACGAAATTTTCCCAACTGCTCATAACAATGATTTGACCATGTAGGCTGCGTAATGAGATAAACAAACGCTGTTGTTGGTTATCTGCGTGAATGCTTGGATCATGGTAGGTGCACGCGTCAAACCAAATGAGCTGTGATTGGTCGGAATGGAATGTACTGCATGGTTTGTGACAGCGGTATGCAATCGCAGTCAGCGATATGACTTATTAAAGACCCGCGGACCACGCAGCAAATCTAAACTAATCAGTTGGGAAAACGCACTGTAAAATGTTCTCAATAGAATGAGGATATAATGGGAAACAAATCAAAGTGAGCAGCCTGTGGTAAAACGTTTTTCATTTAACATTTTTAGAATGGTGACGTTTTCCTCTTCATTGAATTTTAGAATATTTGCTTCTTTTTCGAAAACGGTATGTGGCGGACACAGATCTGTATTTTCGGTACTTTATATCAAAACAATACACTACACATACAGGTTTTGTGAAATTAGTCACGTTCGCAAAAACAGTTTGTCGAGCCAATGCTTCTTCCTTGGCCAAAGGTTTGCGAGATGATGAGAGAAACACTGAGTCTGGGAAATCAGTGTTTAAGTTGTCCATACGAACCTGCCATAATCATTCTTGCGGTTGCTGAGGCCGATTTACTAACGTTAATTTTACAAAACCCGTACATGTATGCATTGGCCTGTCTGTATATACCTCAACTACTTGCGAATAATGTATGGGATTAATGATAATTTGCTTGACCGACTGCCCTTCAAACGTGTTTGTCACATACCGTTTCCTGAAACAATCGACCACGGGAATATTCCACATTTTAAGTATTCGCTTCGTTGTTTGACTATGGGAATCCTTGTTGTTTCATTCCTTTGACTCCACCTGAAGATTAGGATTCACATAAGCGAAACATTTCTGGTTGGTGACGCGCGCTCTTGAGGACAGTGCAACTGTCGCCCAGTTCCGTTCTTCCCTCGATGTACTGGAACATTTGGACGTGCGCCATTACTAATTTCGATTGTCATGGAGTAAGGATGGAACTGAAAGAGTTACGTTTAATTAGGACAAAGAACCGTTATTTTCATTTACTCACTTGTCTGCCACTGTTGTATTGCGAGATCAGATCTCTTGCCGTTGAAAAGAGGGCGTTATTTATCTATCTTATAGAAGTCCGGGTAATTTCGTCAATATATTGCAGTAAATTCTTTCCAGTATTTTTTCTTATAGGGCGTTTTTTCATGCTTCCACTTTACCCCAGTAAAAGAAAAAGGCGTTCTTCCCAGATCTGGCTGGATCCCACAAATATCATCCAGCCGGAACCCAATGAAGAGCAAACGGTTTTCCGTCGTTCTCTGCGAATACGACGAAGTTCGATGCAGTTTTCTATCCAAGCAGTAAGCTGACTGACCTTCTCATTGTTGCACAGCGTTGGTATCCGTTTGTTGTTACTTTTGCTATATATACCGATAACCCGGTGCAAAGTACAGAGGCGTTTTGTCATGCAAAATCATAAAACAGAAAATTAAACGTGAATTCACGGAAAATTTGTCGGAAATTAGAACACAATTTTCCACAACATAACTATCACAGGGCACGACTTCGAGCTAACACTGATAGACCCTATACCGTGTCAGGGCTTGACCTCCACGTAGTAATTTCCGTTCCAAGCAAGCATGTGAGCTGAATACTACCCGTCGCTCGGACTGAAGTAGAAGGTTGACTTAAGGGGCCCACCCGGAACCTTTGACCAGAACGACTAATGTACAAGGCAATAGGAAGGTCTCGTCGCCCTCTGGGAGTCGGTGAATGACCGCTTAGTTCATACGCCCTTCGGATGAGGTCAGACATCCTGGATGCCCAGTACATCCCTCCGCCGCAGATTCCGGTAAGCATAGCGTTGTACACCTTATACGCCAGCCGGTTGGTTTGGAATCAGGATTGAGCCATCTACCCTACACTGAATATCAGTCAGTTAACCCGGTGTAGAGCGCCGTGCATTTGCTTTTGTCCTCTCACGTTTGTAAAAACATCTCCACCACGAGAAAGCAGTGAGTAGGACTTCCTCACCAGAGGCTGTTTGAAACGCACGGTCATTTGGAAGGATTTCGAGAGACGTTCAGGACGAGTAGCCATCTCGGAGCCTGAGACACTCACCCCCGACCATACCGAAACACTGTTGCTACCCACGGCACCAATGCGTTATTCATTATTCCAACTATTATCTTATGTGCTTCCTTATTATCATGTAGTAGTAGTACGACATTTTAGGGAGGAAGCCGAGACTAATTAGAGGCTGCCGGTTAGAGAAAAGTACACTTGTTTTTTCAGTAAAATTTTATGTTTATGTGTATAAATTATATATATATATATATATATATATATATATATATATATATATATATATATATATATATATATATATATAGACAATGACAGAAATGAGATTCTGCCAGTCTCGTGAAGATACCACTTTCAGATGATGCGCATTATGTGGTATATTTCGAAGCCCCAATCGGCATGCGTTCTAGAACGTTTACATTGCTTGTGCGTTTCCACTCAGCAAGACGTCAGTTGCATATTTAGAACACAAATTTGTTTCGGGGAAAATCGATCACCTTTCGACAGCTGCTAGAGTACCATTATATCTTTCAGAGACCAAGCCATCATGCTCCTCGACATTCGCGTGGCCTTTGACTCTGTCGGTACTACTGCACTGTAGGACTGTATTGTTGAGAAATGGAGTATTTGATAGGTGTGTTTTGATCTTCGAACACTTATATCGTCATACCGCCGGTCGAGTTGGAGCCTACCACCAGCTTTCACCAACCTTCGTCGTTTTTAGTGGAGTATGATAAGGTTGTTTAATGTGACCAATTTTCTCAAATTTCCGCTGCTGGTCCTCCGAACGGTGGAAATGAACTCCTCCCAGGTAACAGATTTTTCGACGAGGAATTGGCAGGTGATATATGTAATGTAAGAATTTGTACGATCAGCGGAATGAGAACTCAGAAGACAACGCCTGGTTGATAGGCTTTAATCGGCCAAAAACGAGGCATATGAGCTAAACCGACACAGAAGAAATGTTACAATATGCAAGCGAAACGACAGTAAACTATGGAGCCTAAGCACAGTAACAGATACGCGACATTCACTGCTACTTATAAAACAAAGGTTAATTTATGGTGTTTTGTGTGGTCCGTAGGCGGGGAGCGGAAAATGTTAACACTATAACAAGGAATGCATTGTTACACCTCAAGGTTTCGAAGGCAATAGGATCTCACTCTTTGTTGTTGCAAGAGAAGGTTTTCAACTTTTGTTTCTAATTCGCTAGAAGGTTCTTCTGGGTCAGAGGCAGTTGTTTGTGTATCGGAGATACATAGCATGTCAATAACCGGGTGAAAGTCTGAATGAGGGACAGTTGATGCTGAAGTCGGTCGTTCTATGGGAACAAGATGGCCAAGTGGTACTGTTTCTTCGCGTCCATCAGGGAGACGTATATGAACGTACTCGGCGTTCGCTCTCCAGGAGTTCAAATTCCTCCACTACCAGATCATACTTAGACGAACGGATGTTTTTTTTTGATAAAGCACTGGCCCAGGTATTAGTAACCATTGAGGCAAATTGGTGCCAACAGAAGATTTTCGATGATGAATGAACATTCTTTCGTGGGGAGTCGCATTGATAGTGGTACACAGCAGTGGCCTTATGGCATGCAGTGCCTCAGGCTGTGCCAACCCCCACTGATAAATGGCTAGATCTCTCGAAAGGAGGCACAGAAATACTGTTTTCCATATTGTTCCGTTCAGTCAATCGACTTGACCATTTCCTTGAGGGTTGTAGCTCGTCGTTCTGCCAGTAGCTATACCCCGTTCGTGGAGAGATGTCTTCGATTCTTGGGACGTAATAAAGACTTTGTTCAGAATGTAGATAGTGCGGCATGCTCAATACAGCAAACAGTTCCAATAAGCGAGAAATTATGGTGGGAGTAATCATATCGAGTGATTTAGAGCGCTTTTTTACCGCCTCGGAGGTCCGAGGTTCGAATCCCCGCCATCACCGGTTACTTTGGTGGTAGGCAGTAATCCACTGTTGTCTGGGTCGTTACCACACCTGACCTATCCTGACCTATTGGGACCTTGTGTGGTTCTTTGCCACTCCAAGTCCTAGGGTTCCGTTTCCGGTTATCCCCAATAGTGCGGTGGGCCTTCGTGTCTATGGGCTGATTGTCCCTTCCACTGCACTCATGTGCAAGCGTTTAATAGAGAAATATCAGGACAGGGAAAGCAAATGGTAAGCGAAAACGCTCATCTATGATTGTCAAGATGTAGCGATTACGAGTAGAAGAGGGGGTTGGGTCCTTTGAAGTCAACACTGGTTGTGTAGCTTTAACAAGCGGACTGTTACAGGGATTGTAGAGCCTGAGGCTTTTTTTTGGTGGGGGGGAGTCCAACCGGAAGATGGCTGAATTATTGTCTTGAAATTATCGAGGAAAGAAGGCAAGTTTTTTGTTCGAAAAATGGTACAGACGAGTAATACTGGGATGACAGAGACTTTCACGAAGCCGCTTCAGTTCGTTGATGGGATTTGTGCTTGCACAGAATGCTGGTAATAAGGTATCAGCTGCGGGGTTCATTGAACATCGACGATATATCACACCAAAGGATAATGGGGAAGGCCCGATGCGCCAATGTTGGATTTTATCATTTTTCACCTTGCTGCCGTCTTTCATATCGTGCACAAAAGCGACAGAACTTTGATCAGTAATAAGCTTGAAGTGTGTACCCAAAAGATAATGTCGCCATTTTCGAACAGCTTCGACAATCGTGTAAGCTTTTTTCTCTACCGCTGAGTGGTTTCGCTCCGTGGATGACAGTACGTGAAAAGAAGCAGCTGGATGTCCACTTCGAAGGAGAGCAGTAGAGATTGCTGAATCGGAGGTGTCGGTTTTCACCCCGAATGGTGTGTCTTTATCGACTGCGATTAGTGATGATTAGATAAATTCACACTTCAATGCTTCATGAGAAGAAAGTACTTCTTTGGGCAGAGAGAGTGTCCTGTTAACGTTAAGTGGGTGAATTTTATCCGGAAAACGGGAAAACCGTTGAGAGTAATATGAAAACATTCCCACAGCTCTTAACTGTGTCTACAATTCTATGGGAGTTGGCTGTTTGACAAGGGCGTCGAAGCGCTCTGGGTGAGGCCCAACCGTTCCTTTAAATATTTCATAGCCCAGCAGTCGAACTACGGTAGTGGTAAAGACACCTTTGTTGTGATTTAGGGTCAAACCATAATTCTCAGCCATTTGCAGGAGCCGTTTCAGATCGACATCATGGTCGGTGACATCTTTCCCACAGATAGTAATGTGGTCAACGTATACAAACGTTCCTTCAAGTCCTTCACGTCGAACAACCCCGTCGATCGCGCGCCGGAAACAGGCAACACCGTTGGTTACTCCAAACGGTGTTCGACGAAACTGGTAGAGACTATTGCATGCTTCGAGAGCCGTGTGCTGCCGTTCGTTTTCCTTTATAGGGATCTGATGGTACGCGCCCTGTAGGTCTAAAGTGCTGTAAGTGCTTAACTGTGAAATTTTCTCCACTAAATCGTCAATGCGGGGTAGCGGGTATGCGTCTGGGAAGGTGAATCGATTGGTTGTTTGACTGTAGTCGACCACCACCCTTCGTTTCTGGCGCTCGTTTGTAGTAGCCAGAAATTGGGCCTGCCATGGCGATCGAGAAGGTTCGATTATACCTTCGTCCAATAACCGGATGATCTCTGATCGAATAAAGGCCTCATCGTTGTAGCTGTATCTCCTCGATTTTGTGCAACTAGAACTGGAAGAGGGACCCAGATGTGTGGTAGGAAATGGAACTGAAGACTGGCAGCGGAGAGATCACAAAGCGAGAAGTGTGGCTGATTATCTTGGAAGGGTATTTCTGCCGACGTGTGTTGTGAAAACTATGCCCCATCTTTGTACAGCAACGAGACAAAACAGTGACCTTTGGTACTGCTGATCGTGCGGTTAGAAAACGAGGATGATCTCACATTTGGATGCCATTGTAACTATTTGTTCTGGAGGAAAATCTCGTCGGAGACTTAACTCTCTGAGCTTCTTGTGTCTACTAGAGCTTGTAGCACTACTCCGTTGACTGTTACTTCAGTGATTGTTTTGCTGAGGCCCATTGGAACTGCAGCTGTGATGATGGAGGAAACGAGAAATGGCGAGGAAGTTGCGGTGCGTTTTTTGTTCGTGGATATTCGACGGATCTTCTGGAAGTGTCTTCGTTTACCACACGGCCTTTAGTTTGTATCTTTCTCGACGGGGAAGGCGACCATAACCGTAAAAGAAACAGCTCGTTCGAAGTGTAGCTAGTGTCGCTTCGGCCTTTCTATCAGATACCTGACAGGACGCTCGGTCTGTTTACCGTAGCGGTAGTGTTGACTGAAGGTTTGGATTGAGTGAACGTCCGTGACTGCTGATGAGCTAGATCGAGGACTTTAGGTTTGTCGTGTAGTACCTATGTCAAGTGTTTTGCTTTCGAGAAGTCGCTGACGAACGCGGTTTGATAAGAGTCCACTGATAAACGCATCTCGGATGGGGTCCTCTTCGTTTTGCTTTGCAGTGACAGTCTAGAAATTGCAGTCTCTGGTAGGATTTCTAAGCTTTTGCATGAATTGATCAAAGGTTTCAAGAGTATTGTGCTTTGAAGTTGCTAGGAAATAGCGTGCGAAAATTTCGTTTTTAGTTTGCATGTACAGAAATTAAAGAGGGGATGGCAGAATTATAATCGGTGTACGAGGAAATGAATTTGTAGGCAATAGGTGACAAAAAATGCATGAGATTTCCGAGTTTGTCTGGTTGGTGTTCTTCGACTAATCCCGAAAAGTTTGTAAACCTATAGTACCAATGTTATTAGGAATCGGCCCCATTAGATGAATTCGGGTCTGCGTCTAAACGATCTGAGTGCAGGTGTCGGTGCGTTGTTTGACAAGTTAACTTGTAAAGTAAAAAATTATGCAGTTAATTGACCGAGAACTCATAAGACAACGTCTGTTTGTAGGCTTGAATCGACCAGAAACGAGGCATAAAAACTAAAAAAAGACAAGTGAAATGTTAGAGTATGCAAACGAAATGGGAGTGAATTATGAAGCAGAAGCACGGTAACAAATATATGACAGTATCGTCTTGTTGGGTAATAGTTCGCAGGTGCTACAGCACTTTGATTCGCTTGACGATGTGGTATGCCTTCTAATTCCGAACTGCTCTTACGAGACTGGCTGGAGCCTGTGCCTACACTCGTCCTTTGCAATTGTGTCCCAAATTCGGTAGGTAGAAAAAAAAGCACGCATGTACAAGAAACGTGTATTCAGAATCAACGAACGGCAAGTACGAGCATCGGCACCCGAACAAAAATGTTCGAGCAAACGTGAGCTGTCAATCAGTTTCAGTCTAACACGAAGTAATCTGCGTGTGATTGGTGGAATAGGATAGTTCAGATCGTAGCACGATTTGGTATCGGATGCACAAGTAAAGGACGAACGGGACGGGAGTGAATCACAAGCGAATGTACACGGCGTATGGATGGCCCTCGCGGCATCATGTGACTGATTCAAGCACACAACTGCAGTGAGCAGCTATACTTGGTCGGTAGCTTTAAGTACCTTGGGAGCTGCATTACAACTATAGGTGATGTTGTGGCGATCACGTCACTAATAGCGAAAGACAACAATTTTCACTGACCTGCGATACCTGTAACACCGCATAGCATCCTCCTCTCATCGAAGAGACGGGTGCACAACGCCGAGGTTCATAACCTTTTGCTTTGCAGCTTTTAGACATGAGAACTGCGCGCTGAAGATGCTCGGCTGCCTTCCGTGTTTGATCACTGGTATCTGTGAGATATTCTTCGCGTCTGGTGTGATTATGGAGTGAGCAATGACGACGTTCGTTACCGTGTGTTAAGCACGGATTGTTGCCCTCTGTTAGGAAGTCAAAAAATCCTCCTTGAAGTACGCCACTAATCAGTTCAAGCGTGTCAGGCCGGGTTGAATAATCAATAACTAATAAACCACGAGATAACACAAGACATAAGCGCCTTTCGCGAATTAGACTGTTATTTGCAGTCCGACGCAAATCGGGTCAGTAATCAATCTGGTCGATGTTTTGTCAACCTAGTCGGCCTGACAAGGAATGCACCTGATCGAATTCGGGAATGTCCCATTTTTGCTTCAAATACCGCGTTGTTAATTCCTGTAAACGCACTGTCGTCTGGCGTGCTGTGTTGCCGTCATTTGGTTTGCCATTGCGAGTTGATTTGATAGGAATTGCTAGCGAAGGTCAAGCGCACAGATAATCTCTAGAAACTATATAACAGGTCGCAAGGTTCACTACATATTCGGTGATGGGGTTTTACTGAAATTGTCTGCCAGCAATCCTGACCTCAGATGATGCTATATTCCTAGCCGGAGCTGATGGAGGTATTGACGGCTTGACTGGCAATCATAAATAAGATTTCGACCCCAGCGGACCCAACACCCGACTGATTGTTTCCTAACGTTTCTGACTTCCTTCATGATCTTAATATGGGCGTCACCTTCGACTCCTAGTTCAAAAGATATGAAAATATGTTCACAGTGGAACTGGCACAGAATAATAATGAAACTAAGATCCGTCTCATAACCCGCGAATTGAGACCCGCAGAACATGTCCGTTACAGGAACTTCATATTCTCTGACGAACCTCACTACCCGTCTTCTGTGGACACAGTGAACATCGTCAGAAATATTTCGCGATGCATCTTCATTGTTCAGTACACTTTACAAGTGCCTAAACGTAGTTAAACGTAACACGGACAATTTTATGACTTAGCCCGGTGCAGTCAATCGCGAATGTAGTCGTTTACAACTAAGATCCGTCACAGAAGACCAATTCCGGTGTCTCATTCTAATTTGTGGCCTACAATCGGCGCGTTACTCATATCTACGCACCCGATTGCGGGCAAAAGTCGAACAAGAATCCGATACTATTCTCCAACAACTTGTTGACGAATGTGACCGATTAACAAACTCGGAATACGATTCTGCCATGCTCCGATCAACCATATGTAATGATCAACAAGATAGCAACACAAAAGCGGTTTTCACCACGATCAAACTCATTTACGCCATAGAAAACCAGTTCAGGGAGGCCACCGTCACCCTGTCGATACTGCGGTGCATGATGTTTTGCAGTTTCTATCCGTTCAAACGAAACCGATGCTATAGTAGAAGAACAATACGATAAGGGATAACGGACACACAGTTGGAGTTTCGTTTTTCTAGTTTCTCCACTAATAACGATAACAGTGGATAGCTTTTGAGTTTTTCCTGCATCAGACGCAAATATCACCAGATTGTCTATACAAAATCGAGACTAACTAAATCGGTGTTTACGAGTCGTTACCGCAAAAGTGCTAGTGTCAACCCAGAAGTGATTACGCAAATATGCTGACTCACTTCGACGACCCTGTTAGTGGTATTTCTACGAATATGTGCTCGCTTTTTGTGTTTAAATTGGATCACCCGAGTCCACTTGTTTAGTCGATTGTAAACCGGCCTTATTCGCGCTAACTGAAAGTTCATCTGATTGCAGATTTACGTGGCAACGTTCCGTTATTGAGTAACGAATATTTTCGCGTAACCCAAGGTTATCTATAGTTTTCTGATTATCAGAAGTGTACAACGAGTATCTGCAAATGTTTGTGAATTTTGTTAGTTGAAACGGATAACCTAAGAATCAGTTCGGGTTGACTACTCGTTTATTGTGAGCACACTAGTATGATCGCATCAGTGAATGGTGTGCCACTGAGTTGACTGTGTTTTGTCCGGGGAGTGCAAACGGGTCTCGGGTCCGGGTTGGCCAGAGAACGATCAACCGATCATTTTCAGGACCTAAACAACTTGATTAATCACCTTAGGTTCTTCGATTACGATTCAAATACAGTCAATGCGTATAACTGATAACAAAAGCAAAACAGTTGTATTCACACCAAATTTTTCAGTTATATAGCAGGATAAAAGCAAATATGTTCCGTAATGTTTTAGAAATCATAAAACATGTGGATATTCGTGTAACACCTCTAACAATGAGAAGACTAAGGAAGTTGTGCAATTACATGTAAATTATACATATCAAATGACACAACCTCGTTTGGAATGCATGTGCTCAAGCGAAATCCCCGTTACCGCGAGTAACCTTGCTCAAGGCACATGTACAATCGATTATACAGATGGACAAACAAATGATCTAAGCCCATCGTGATTCTCGGGGTGAAATAACTTTTACAGACTTTGCGCAAGGGCCACAGTCAGATGCTAAATGCTTTTACAATAAAGTTTAGGATAAAGAAATACAGCACTACGATCAGAATTGGTAGTTGGAGGCATGTTTATGTACAGTGAAAATACTTAGATAGTTAGCTAATACTGCGTCCACAAAGGCACAAAGAATGATCAAGACGTGATGACGTAGTTGGAAAAGCCACCAATGAACTGTCCGAAGTCATCAGTGAGTATTAGTAGGCATTAACGAGAACAACTTGTCAAAAGCACCTAACAAAAGGTCATTAATAACAACCGAAGATCACAATAAACGAGTAGTCCACCAGAACTGATTCTTAGGTTATCCGTTTCAACTAACAAAATTCACAAACATTTGCAGATACTCGTTGTACACTTCTGATAATCAGAAAACTATAGATAACCTTGGGTTACGCGAAAATATTCGTTACTCAATAACGGAACGTTGCCACGTAAATCTGCAATCAGATGAACTTTCAGTTAGCGCGAATAAGGCCGGTTTACAATCGACTAAACAAGTGGACTCGGGTGATCCAATTTAAACACAAAAAGCGAGCACATATTCGTAGAAATACCACTAACAGGGTCGTCGAAGTGAGTCAGCATATTTGCGTAATCACTTCTGGGTTGACACTAGCACTTTTGCGGTAACGACTCGTAAACACCGATTTAGTTAGTCTCGATTTTGTATAGACAATCTGGTGATATTTGCGTCTGATGCAGGTAAACTCAAAACAGAAATACGTAACTTCCGTGGTTGGCCCGTTATTCTATGCGAATTAACTAATCGATCACTATCGATTTCCACGGAACATATTTGGAACCGTCGACATACACAGTTGACTCTTCATGATAGTTCGTCGTAGCTGGATCCCGTAAACTGTCAATATAGATTCACTGATAAAATGTTGTTTGGAATTGTATCAGCTTGCTTTTCACTGCCATTGGCTTCAAAACGCACACGGACAACAGAGAAGGAAAAGTATGGTATAGCCACTTTCGGGTGCGCTGGTACGTGTTTTTTAATTTGATAAAATAACAAAACGTCATGTACAGTATGATGAACAGAATATGGGAGATAACGTGGAATGTACATGGTGCCATATTACTCCCTCCTGGCGCGTTGGACAACAATTGACAGAAGACGCTCGATGTGTTATTCAGGCTTCATATTCTTGGAAGCATGTTGGAAGATTTAATGTTCTACCAAAACGAGTCCTATGCTGGGGAGGTTGAACCCCCACGGGCGGGGGGCTTCTCTGGTAATGGCAATAATAATACCTGATATCTGATAATATCTGTTGGTATCCAGGGTTCACTGGCGAGCAATAGGATCGGATATAGCTAACAAATAGACCGAGTTTAAACGCGCGTTAGAGACACAAAGATAACACCAACCACCACCGTCATAAAGGCAAGGGGGGAGATTCTGTGGTGGTAACTGATAGTTGTGCTAATGATGATTGAAGTTGGATTGATGATAGGGATGAGTCAAAAAGTTCTACCGGTGTGGGTACAAAAGGAACAATGTCCGTTTTGGTGCAGGCATAGGTTCAGCATAAGCTGCCTTATGACAGTCAACGCTAATGGAGTCATCATCCGCTGAGACCAATGGTAAATTACTAACTACAACGTTCAGAAACACAAAATCGGCTGTCAAATCATGGTTGTAGGGGTTTATGTAGGGAATCAACTCAAACGAAAACAAGAGGATAAGTGGGTTAATCACCAGAGACTTGCGTTGGATGGGTAGTGTTTGGTGTAGCCGTACATCGAACTTGGCGCATCTGGTGTCAATCGTGAAGCACGATGTGGTGTCTGTGTCGGGAAGAGTGGAATCGGGAAGGCTCAAGGTGGTGCCATAAACGAGTTCTTCCGGGTACAGTGAATATCCCCTTTAATCATATTGCGAATGCCGGTCCATCTCACTAGTGGATAGGCCATGATAGCAGCTTTAAGTAGGCGATAAAAGTGTTCAACTAAACCGTTTGAGGCAGGGTGATAGGCGGTAGTTTTGATATGTTCGCAATGGAGGGTACGGTTGAGATCACGGAAGAGAGCTGATGTTAACCGCGATCCGCGGTCTGACGTAGCAGTGGCAGGTACCCCGAACGAAGCAACCCATGTATCTACAAATGTATGAGCTACAGTTTCCGCAGAAATGTCTTTGATGGGGATAGCATATCGCCAACGTGTGAAACAATCGATAAAAGTAAAAATGCATGCAAAACTAATGAAAAGTGAGAGAGGGCCAACCGAGTCAATATGAACATGTTCAAACCACCATCGGCAATGCAAACGTACCGGGTGTAGTAATTGTATGGCGATGAACTTCACAACGTTGGCAGGACAAACACTGTTTCGCCCAAGAGCGAAAGTCCTTGCGCATGTTTGGCCAAATGAAATGATCGGTGACAAGTTTCACAGAAGAACGAACATCGGGGTGAGAAATGGAATGATTGATCAAAAATGGCTCGCCTGAAATCACGGGGAACAAATCGGCGAGATTCATTTGTGGGAAGGTCGCAGAAAATGGTCGTGTCAGTGTGAAACAACGGGCACTCAACGAATGTTAAATGTGAATGAGAATGGAGCTCTTCATCTGATCGCTGTGCATCAGCCGTACTGGCCAAATAGGGTAGGGAAGATGACAGATGATTGATGTGGCCACGAAACAACGAGTCAGCCACAATGTTATTGGGACCGGAGATGTGCCGTATATCTGTGAAGTATAATCCAACTGTCTGACTTGCCTCAATGAATAACGATGGGCAGCAATCTGGAATGCATAGACCAATAGTTTGTGATCTGTGAGGATGACGAAAGAACAGCCTTCCAGCACGTGCCGAAAGTGTTTAACTGCAAATCAAATGACGTGTAATTCCCTACCGAACCTGAGCAGGTACTAGTTTCTAAGAGAAAAAGCGCATGGGTTCAGGGCCATTGCTGCTAACTAGAATAACAGAAAGAACAGTTATCTGGTAGTCATCGGTCTTCAGCACGAGTGGATTCCTTATCATACCTCAAATGCACGGGGATGTGACAGGTCAGATTTCACGTTTTCCAATGCTTACTTTTCTGCTTTCGTGAAACTGATGCTTTTCAGACTGTTTTAGAGGAGATCGCTGGACAGTTTTAAGACGTCTGCGCAGTTGTGGATGAAACGGTGATAGTGGTTTACGATTCCAAGGAACCTGCGTAACCTGTTTATGGATTCTGAAAGCGAGTACTCGGGTATGGCGCTGATTTCCTCTGTCAGTCGCGCAACACCGTGACTGTCTATTGTGTGATCCAGGGAGTCGAGACTCGGAGCTTTAAAACGCATTTGTCTACACTGATCGGAATACCATTGGTTGAGAGTCGCCGGAAAACTTCTTCCAGATGACGGGGCTGTTCAGCCTCGTCTTTACTGGTGATCGGAATATCGTCAATGTCAGCAAACACAAAGTCGAGACCGCGGAGAATTTGGTCAAAAAATCGCTGGAAGGTTTGTGCCGCGTTTCTCAGGTCAAAAGACATAAGGCCAGATCGAACGGTGTGGTAATAACAGTTTCTGTTTTATCTTCTGGAGACATCGGAGTTTGGTAATGCGCCTTGACTAGATCGATTTTGGAAAAACGTGTTTGTCTGACCATCCGAGAGAAAACACGTAGATGTGAGGTGCCGGATAACACTCAAGAATCGTGCCATTGTTTACTGCCTGTGCAATGTTGTTCTCCCGTTACTGAGTGACTTCCAAATAAGTGAACCCCAAATCCATCAGCAGAGAACACAAGCTCGCTTTACTTCGTGCACTGTAGAACAAAGTCATCAAATGATGCCAGTAAGGTACCTCAAATTGTGCGCAAATCGACCACTGAACCAAGACAGTTAAAAAGGCTTCAGAACGCCCTGACGACAATAGGCAGCAAACGCATGTAATAGCAATACAGGATCAAGTCGAACGGTTCATAACGCAGTCGTTATTTGTAAGGAGATTTCGACCAATTATCGGTCTGGACAGAAACGGTCGCCTGAGGGGATACACACACAACCGTGGCAGCTCTTCTCGCGTTGATAATCTTTGGTGTTACAGTGATGAAATGTGGACTTATCAGGATTTTGATTCTATATAAGAACCAATCAAGGGACTCTTTCCTTTGGGCATAGTCTCGATTAAGTAAGGTTTGGACCGGACGGGGCCTGTAACTTGTAGTTTTGTTTCCTCCCGGTATTCATGACGGAACTCGAGGAGGTTCACAGTGGACTGATGCCTGTTCGAACGGAAGTGCCCAGTTCTGTAGCCAACAGTTCTTCTAAGTTGGAAATTTGAGTTTCGGCGGTGGCTGTCTTTGGGCACCTGGACGAATTACGAGGATGAACACTGCCTAAAATGGTTGGTCTGTGGGGGCATACACGAAAACACACTAACGGTTTCGGCAAATCAGGATGCCTGCGATGAAATTATTTGCATGATTTCCCTAAGCTGAGGCCTCCCATCTTCAATCCAGCTAGCTTGACCGTATCAACGATAGACTAATCCATGTGAACATAAAGGGGCACGGATGAAAACTGACGATCACGTCAACCGCACAGTAATGTGTTTACCCAGGCTGAGCTGAATTCACGTTGATAAATGCACCATTGCCAAACCACATATGCGCGCTGTGCACGTTAAGATACGAAATGTTTGCACTACGTCCAGGGTATGAGGTCTCAGCTTATGAAAATCGTGCAAAGAGTCAGCTGCTCTGAATTTGTTTGGTATTCCTAGATTGCGCACGCGTGTGCGCGCCAACAGATGCGCTCGCTCAGTCACCCAACATCCAACCAAAGCCTGCCTGCTCCATGGCCCTTTTGACCGTCGGGCTTTCGACAATAGGTGGACTGAATTTCAATACCGAGCAGGGCTGAACACTGCCCCGTGATTTGTCTCAGCCGCCCACGCTCTTATACACTTCATATGACATGTCTTCTAAGTGTATGCGACGTGCAGCTTTCGAACGTTACTTATAGGATGCATTGTTCTTTGTGGTGTTTACTATACTTTGCCTTGTAACAAGCACTGCAGTTGCAAGTTACGAATTTCGACCTCTTCAATGTGTCGAACGCATTTTTGAACACTATACAATGTAACGAATAGAATATGGGGAAAAACACCAAATGTACAAGCTGCCTCACGTTTAGCCGGCTCGCTTCAAGATGGTTTCTGCAACACCCTGACACAGGTCGACCTATCAACGTTGAAGCTCTCAACAGTCAGCAGTAAGCTGAAATTGTTTTATGTCTATCGTAAGTGAAACTAGTATTATTCGACTCCTTTGAACTGGGGATGATTGATTGTATCTGGGATGCTCGCAGTTAGCTGTTCTCTGTACTGAAAAGCTCCTCGTTGGCGTTTGATTTTTTCAATTTTCCTGATCGTATTCGTTTTTTGTCATGACCCGTGGAATTTTGTCACAGTACGAGCTTTATGCTAGCCAGTCTGTCATATCAGCTCAACATTTAGAAGAGGAGAGGATTCATTTCGCGCCATCAGCTGTTGACGCACTATTTCAATATTCTGGAGGCTTTTCAAGGATTCTCAGTTTTTGTGGGCGTGTTTGTGCCCGTTGGTCGTATGCTTTGTGCTCTCATTCGTTCTCAAGTTTCGAAGAGCATGGTTTGTTTGAGGCGCACTAAAAATAACTCATGACAGTGACGAAAAATTCGTCTTTCCTAACTTGTTTTCTCATTTTACAACTTTATCCTAGCTTTTGATGGTTATTATAACACGGCTTATCTTCAGACAAATCCATGGATGTTCGATATAGATTCCGTGCAAGGAATCCAGACCAACGATTTCGTCCCCGATCAAAATCGAACAGTTGAGGGACGCGTAATGTGCTGGTTCAGGACCAGTGAAAGCCGAGGCTGTCTTGTGATACGGCATTATTGGTAAAAAGCAAATGAATAATTCCATCAATCATACAAACCTCAAATCGTGAAGTGTCACGTTTACAAAATGTTATCCAGATGCACTCAAAATATGACGGATGCTTGTAGTGACCGAGTTGCACGAAACGAAATCGGCAGGCACTCGATCGTCACTGGAATATGTTGGTACTTTAGCATACAAAATACGGCATTCTCATGGACATGAGATATGTAACGGGAAGCATATGGACACAGATATTGCTCCATGGGCAGTGTGACTGATAGGCATAACCTTGCCAAGCACTTGCACGTGATGTGGAGGCGAATCATGCACGCGACACAAGCGCACTACGGTATTCAATGTTCAAGTGTGCGCCAGGATGTCATACGCGGACGGTGCGTTTGATTGTGTGTGGAGACGATTAGGGCGTACACTGGACAAATGAACACGGATTGGTCCAAATGGGATTTCGCCTATTGCACGCGAGTAGGACACAAAATCCTTACAATACTTTTGATACCTTAAAATAAAATTGGAATTCATAGCATACCATGGGATAAAAAAACAGCACGCAGCTGTGTCCTACGAAGAACGATCAGAAGGAATGTGGCCACTTGCAATCGGGCTTTCCAGTAGCACCAAGACACCAGTTCTTCGGCCAGGTGAAGCGACACCAAATGAATTCTCTCAGTTTTGCTTAGCATGGCTGCGATCAAGAACGGCTGATTTTCGTTGTCACACAGACGCGCGCATGCAACCAACAACCCCATCACGATCGATAGGTAGCCTCGATGCCTTTCGCTACTGATCCTAGTTTGTGCACGCGTGCCCACACACAGACGCATTCGTGGTCCTTGTGGTCGTCAGACCTTAAGGCCACAGGTCAGCTGAACTTCGATACTGGTCGCAGCGAAACTCTTAGCCCCCATGCAGTTTATAACCTGTGGGCTGTGGGCGGCGACCTCTCAAGCGTCACTTATGAGACAGATTGTACATTTGTGAAATCTCCCGTACTCTACTTCGTAACCAAACATGCCCCTGTATTCCGCTGGTGGACACTGGTTAATTCGAATGGAAGTCTTGTTAGATGCAGTCAGACTAAAAGTTCGTTCACTGTGACAGATGCCATATGCTACTGTAAATTGTGTGGGTAAACTGTATGACCCATATGCAAAAAGTCAGCTGTACTTCGGCGTGGCATCGTAGATCAGCTGGTAGAGCACTCGCTGTACTTAGGTGGGTTGGCGTCCGCGCGTGGGTTCGAATCCCGCCGGGGTCTGCGACTTTCAGCAGTCAGGTCATTTCAACATTTGATATGCTGAATAAATTTGGCAAACTCCTGGTGCTGATTTTCCAGATCCTGGTAATCATTGGACGTACATTGGAACCAGTTCGTGAACTCAGAGAGACGACTTACGTTTTCTGGAAACGAAC
This sequence comes from Fasciola hepatica, assembly GCA_948099385.1. Lineage (NCBI taxonomy): Eukaryota > Metazoa > Platyhelminthes > Trematoda > Plagiorchiida > Fasciolidae > Fasciola > Fasciola hepatica. Next base: position 35,793,210 of record CANUEZ040000043.1, on the reverse strand, counting down.
CATCATTTAAATGCACGACCTATTGATTTTCGAAGTCTGTCTTTCGTTTGTTACTTCAGCCTAAGTAGTTTAGCATCTGGAATTACTGAAAAAATTCAGTATGCCGTTCACCTTTTTGCGGCTATACCAAATAATGCTACGAACTGTCGTGTCGTTATTACTTACACGCTATCAAACTCAGTTTAGTTTGAGCAACCGTCAGCCAAATATCGAATGTGGCGGATTTTGGTTGCCGTTTCTCGGTAGAATCTGGTGGGCAAATTAATGAGTAAGAGTTTGAAAATTGTAGTGTAAGCTTTCCAAGCAGGTGAATATATTACGTGGATCGAGAACTAAAATGAATGCTTCGGCTATTGGTTGTAACAATCGGGCGTTCTCCTAATAACGCACGATTGAGTTGGCGGTTCTCATGGACCCCATTCATGAAGTCAGTCCAAAGGCCAAGCATTTAGCCCAGCGAGGTTATGCAGCTTAGGCGTGCTGTGAATTTCCTGAGACACACTTCCGAGGAGTGCAGCACAATAAACAGATCTGAATGTCATTAAAATATGGAGATCGCTCCTAACAGTTAAGTTCGCTTTATTGGTTAGTGGCTGTGAAGTTATGGGGTAACGCATCGTCGATAGACGGTCTAGTCGCGTTAGCAGATAGCACACTGTCGCCTGTCGAGAGCAGAGGGCAAGATTGAAGTCAGTATAGCAGATCAGTAGTGTTTGACTGGCAGCTGACTAGCTCGTCTGCGTCTGTCCGGAATCCAGGTCAGGGCTGGAGCCAACGGAATCGCAAATGACAGGACAGCGGATTGATAAGACGAGAAAGGATTCCCGTCAAACGGTGGCTGACCGTTTGACCAGCCAATCAGAACAGGCGTTACCCGATGCCAGTTTGTACCCATTCGTTTATGGTACAACGATTGGTGAAAGTGTCTGTTCATTTTATATAAACGGTATGTTCCGAGATAATAAACTATGATTCAAAGGCAGAAGAGTCTTTTAACTGGAGTCAGTGAGCGAAATTAGGACAATGGCCTTGCGTTGTTTTTGGACAGAGATAACGTTCTATGAAGACTGTCTCCGGTGGGGCTGGCAACATCAGTGTTTACCAATTGCCGTTTCCAAAATTATTATTTACTTAGCTCAAAATGAAGTATTTAACAGCATCTGTGAATTATAATCACCACGATACCATTTTATAAATCGCCGTAGTTTTATCGGGAACCACTAAGTTGTTTAGGTTGTTGTCCATCTCTATGGAATACCCACGTCACGTTTTAAGTCTGAACACAGCCTCTCCTCTATTTTAGTTGATGTAACAATATATTTTAACAACGGGGTACCATTCACTTGCCATCATTCTTTAGTATACCGACACGATCGTTCACCAGTTGTTTTCAGTTTCATTCATATATTCTCTTTGATCCTTTGATTGCTGTAACTAATGCAGAATCCTAGTAACATAAGTCACCATGCGCTTAAAATGCAAAGTAACACTCAAGCTCTCTTCAAAGAGTGATTCAACAACCAGGGCAAGGTTTGCACAGATGCTACCACGTCTCACAAACCAAAATAATAATTTGCTGGATTTTGACATCCCATCGTATCTTTAGAATTATCGTTGACAATACTAAATGTGTAATTTCTCCCTCGATGTTGTCCAGCCCACTTCTAAAGTGTTAGTTAGACTACCGATGCATAACAGGTAAACTCGATGCAAGCTCAATGTCATACTTAAGCGGTCCTTACAAAATCCGATCATACCTTTTTTGTCTAACTGATAGTTAGATTTCTTGGTGATAGAAGGGCAAAAACCAAGAAAATAATTTCCGATGATCGCTCTCCGAAAGTGAGTAATAAGATTGTTCGTAACTTAGTTGTGGTCTGCAAGTAGGTGGGTACGGTAAGGGATGAGGCTATTCCTATATGTACACCCGCGGAAAGAAAGCATCCTAAATTTTGAACGAGTGGTAGAGTAAGATACGGCTTTGCAGAGTTTAGAGTGTAAACAACGATTAATGCCATGTCGCAGCTTATTTGTGAGTTCGCTGCAAGCATCAAAATGCTTGTCAGCGATGAAGTTATTGAGAATACCTCTCTAATGTCACTGCAGTGGGAAAGCAATTTCAGACCAGAATCTCTTTCTTTTAAGTCAGGAAAAATTACAAGTAAACTGAACTCAATGAAGGAGAATGCAAAAGGTTGGAAATTGAAGTACAAGTTGATAAAGTACTCCAAGTTTTCTTAGTCCGGACGATAAAAAACAAAGCTTTTTGACTTTATTGAGGACTCTTTCATCATGACCGGTCTAACAAGGGTTTTAAGTTAGAGTAGCACCTAGGTTACGGACGGAAGAATCTTTAGAGAGATGTTGATTATCAATGGAAAGATGTGAATTGGTATTTAAAACGGTTTAGTGACGTGATCCACATTGACGATTAGAGGGCACATCAACACATTTTAGAGAGGTTGAGAAACGGACCCGTAATGGAGTTCATTCAGACCGTTTTGAGGAAAATTCGGATTTTCGACATCCAAGTACAACAGTGTGGGCGTATTTGCAGCCAGTGGAGTTAAGTAAAATGGGAGCTTACCAGTTTAAATCGAGAAAAGAAATGGATATATAATGGCTCCATGAAAAACTTAAAAAAAAGCGCTTGTTACCACAACAAGGTAACCGTATGCAACCAGAAAAATAGTCACGTAGGATGTTCAACGTAAGGCAGTCCACTCTGTCATCAGACAGAATGCACTGGGAGTACCACGATGAAGGAAACCAAATACGTTGGCGTAGTCAAGACAAGTTAGCTTAACGGTACGCAATCAAAAGCAGCCGCAATGGAGTTAACAATGTGGCCAACGACACCAAGGGTTGACAAAGAGAGTCTGTAGGCGAATTGTATCGGGTCGGAAGAGTTAATTTAGGGAATTGTGCAGCGGTGGAATACATTTTTAAATACTTTCAACAAAGTAGATATTCAGGCTGTCGGATGATATTCGTTGAACCCCTTCTTGGATACAAGTGTGATGTGTACAAGTCTGCAACAGTCGGGAACCATCCCAAAATGAAAACAACGACTAAATAGATTAGTCAAAGAGGGTGCAAGTTCGAAAAAACAGGCTTGCAGTAACGTTAGAGGTGGCAAGTCAGGACCACCGGACTTACGATACCTGACTTTTAGAATTCTAACGACAAAGCCAGGTGTAATAGGTTTGGGTTCGTTGGACTCCATATATGGCCTGGGGAAGTGAGGATGCAGCGGTTCAGATTGGGCCAGCTCAGCTGTTTCAAAGCTTTCTACATCTCACGGCAGTTCTTGTTACGTTGTATATATGTACGAACTCTTCAGGTGTCGTACTTAAGTCATGATGAATGTGAATAGGTTTTTTATTGCATGATGCCGGTCTGATTTGTACGCCCTCTTAGCTCCACAGGGCTTCAAGTGAGGGAGGAGGACCTATTCGGTCCAACATGATGGGTTTCAACAGAACAACAAAAGTGGTGTGTACTTTATTTGATGAGTAGAAAAAATAAAAATGGGTTTCCCTTCTGTCCTAAAGGATTCGTTTGAAATCTGTCGTTTGGTTGCTCTTGTTTGTTTGTTTCGATGCTCTGATGTTGCGGAAGAATTCTTTGATTTTCATATGTCTTCCATCATCTGCTCGTATTTTGTTTGTCATTTAGGGTATGCACCCAAACAGTGGTTTTCGAATGAACTTGGTATTTTTTTCAGTCTTCAGAACCCCCACCCGAGGAACTCATGGAGTCAGCCCGAAATAGCTGTGATCTTCCAGTAGAACAGGTTCTCGAAATGGGACTGAACTGTGAGAGGAGAACAACGGAGCAACGCACCATCTCGGAAGACCCATGTACCCCTACATCTGTAATCGTAGCGGATGAAAACCGTGTGCCTTCCCCTGTTTCTCCTCCAGACTGGCTCCGACAGAACTACAAACCTCCTAAAAATATTAAATTGGAGACCCTTCCGGAGAACAGACCGTTGAAGGAGCGCAAGAAACCTTTGAGCGAACGTGACAATCTCAAATTAATCCGCAGACAAATTTTCACCGGTCAGACGCTTGATGAAGCTTGTCTCCCTCAAGGCCCGGGTATGCCGGAATTGGATCCCAAGCTTGTACTGGCCGTGACTAGAAATCATGTGCTGTCAAGACATCAGCGGGCACGTAGGTTGGGTTTTAGGGGCATTCAAATATCCTATCGGACTGAACGTCGTATACAAAAACTTATGCGATCCAGCTCGGATGTAATTCAGAACAGCCCTGAAGCATGAACCTCGTGAAAAGCCGTTGTCGCGATAAGTCTAGGGGCCGGTGACACCGTTCGAACTCAGCACAATTAATAAGAGGCGTGTTTTCTCAGTTTGTACTAAAGCTTCGCTGACTCTGTCTGTAAGTAGACCTTTGTTCTAATGTCATTCTTATGGAACCCGAGCTTTCTTCTTGATCCTAATGATCTTGTAAACAATACCTGTTCTCATTCGTTTTTTTTCTTGCTGACTGACGGTTACATAACCAAGTGACTGGAGAAATTTCTGTTTGTTGCCGAAATATGAACTATAAATACGATAATGATGATGCCACCGATCAAACTCAAAACACCCGAATCGTCGGTTTTTCCAGCAATCATCATCTAGCTAGTGGGGAGCCAGTTTGTTTATCTCTATTAGATGTCGGTTAACAGCACCCAATACATGATTACAATCTTCGTAGTTGCGCACTCGTGTAGCATGCGAGAACCAACGATCTTTCGCCGAGGGTGAACGTGTTCGATCTGCAAAACACAAAAGCACAGAAAACTTCATGAACCCAAAGCTCAGTCAGTATCACATCGGCAACCCACTTACATTAAACGATCACGAATATGGCTACCGACAGCCGGATCATTACACTGTTCCTACCAACGAAAGAACACTGTCCGCAGTGTTACGTACCCCTACGTCACACACTAACAGAACTCGGTACAGTGGGATCATAAATCGTGCAGGCCATTTCACAGGGTCGCCGCTGGCCCACTCAGATACCAAAATCCGCCCAATTAAAAGAGCTTACCCATTCTATTTGGCACCGACGCTGAGACCGAGGGGAATGAGATGCCTTGGCAATGGACCTGATACGGGCCTGGGAGATAGTTATGAAAGGAAGTAAGACGTGATTTTGGTGATATATATATATATATATATATATATATATATATATATATATATATATATATATAATCACACCTGTCTGGTTTTGAACTGTGTATCAAACAAAACATGGTACAGTCGGGTAGGAAAGAATTTATAGTCCGAGTCCATGATTTGTTTGTGGCACGATGCTGCCATGTTACCCAAGCCAAAGCAGGTGGTTTTCTTGGGTATCCACAACCGGGGTCTTTAGCTATCCTAAGCTTAACCCGCAAGGCTGCGGGGCTAGACGTGGAGTCCGTTACCCACTGGAGGCCGATGACTGATTGCTCGGTTCATTCGCCTTTCGGATGAGGCCAACCATCCTTGGTGCCCAGTGCACCTTTCCGCCACAGATGCTGGTGAGCATACCGTTGTACGCCTCATACGCCATCCATGGTTGATTTGAAATCAGGGTTTAGTCATCTTCCCTAGACTGACTGTTAGTCGGCCAACCCGGTGGAGAGCGCCGGGCATTTGCTTCCGTCCTATCACGTTTGTAAAAACACCGCCACGGGAAGGCAGTGAGTAGGACTTCCTCACCAGAGGCTGTTTGAGACGCACGGTCATTTGGGAAGATTTCGAGAGATGTTCAGGATGTGTAGTCACCTCAGAGCCTGAGACACCCACGCCCGACCATACTGTGGTATTTTCGTGGTATGGCCTGTCTGAGGTGTGGACCAGGGAAGCTGAGCATTCCTAGCGTGTGGTGTAAGTATACAGAACAGTGGGCAGTGTTCTTTCGTTAAGGGGTGCGGGCTGTCGGCAGCCATATTGTTCAATTGATGTGCGTAGAATCCTGTTGCACTTACTGGATTTTGGTTTATTGTTTTTTATTGATTCTTCCTATTGGACACTTGCTACCCACACGGAAGATCACTGATCTCGCATTACACTCTTTAACGCCGCTTAAATTGAGGAGCACTTCGGAGATATCATTTGTCAAGCACGGAAAATCGTCGTAACCTGTTCTCGCACCTGTAGCACAGAACAGCACACAACCGAGCGTTGTTCACTCATACCTTCAATAAGAAAATGCTGCTGAAGTGGTGAAATCACTGACCCGACTCTCCCAGGTATCTTACAACACATGAGATACCTACAGTCTCTAACTATTTCTCTGATCATCGCATCGAGTTACTACAGGCATAGGATTATATTGGTCTTCCAAAGTATTTTGCGCATGAGTGGAACAAAGTACATGCCTTACTTTGGTACCCCGACCCTTGACGGAGGTATCAGTTGCGGCTAGCAGCTGGATGCTACTGAGTGCGTATCTAGGTTGCGGAGAAGAGGACGGATACTCCGGTGCTTAACCGTGAATAAGGTGTACTCAACAGATAAAAGGTCATGGACGATCAGCGGCAGTTCTGGAGGATGTAGTGAGATTTCCGTTTGGCTGACGCTCCCTGCTCTATGATACTACAAACCTGCTGACGGCACTGTAACGTGGCGAGTGTTGCTGGCCACTAAATAAGATATAGTTCCCTGTATCCCACCCGACAAGGTATCCTAGACGGGGCGAACGAACCATAAAATTGACTATCGGCTCATCTGAACCAGTGCTGTTACCTTGCACGATGTGCCTGATTGCACAATGGCTGGAGGTGCACTCCAATAAAAAAGTCTACTCTAGACCGGACGACTGAGTAGTGTGATAGCTCACAGCGCATACGTCCATGAAAGAGATATTTATTGCAATGAATGACTGCTCTACTCTGTTGCACTTCCCCCACTTTTAAACCCGCTGGTGTTGCGTTACTTCCATGCATATATATATATATATATATATATATATATATATATATATATATATATATATATATATATATAGCAGATTTCGAAAATTTCTTCATTTGGATCATTTGAAAGAGAATCGGTCAATATCTGCCGAAACTCAATACATGATGGAACATGCCGAATGTACCAAACTGGTAGGCACCGGTTAGTACGAAAGGGAAATCCTGCTATTGGCAGAATTCGCCGTGGTGGACGCCATGTGCTACTTCAGTTAGACCGAGTGGATCGTGTGAACCATATGCGGAAAGTTCGATGCACTTTGCCGTGGCTTCGCAGCTCAGCAGGTAGAGCACTCGGGGTACTAAGGCGGGGTTGGCAGTTATACGGGGGTTCGAATCCCGGCAGCGTTAAGGGATTTTAACATGTGAACCATTTCGAAAATTTTTCGAATTCTGTCAAACCCGAATATATAATTTTTAAATGGAACGCTTGCTGCCAAGCGTGGTGGCCATTTGACCGTTGCACGTGCACATTCCACGCGCTCAATCCCACAGTGCATGCTAATCACATTCTCTCTCCATTGTCTTCCTCTCATGGGTCGCGGGAAACGTTGCTCTAGTTATCGCGTTTTTCTAGTGCGGAACACCAGAGTGACGGGTAGGTGGTCCACGCATATAACGCGCCACACATAAACCCTCCTCCTCATTTCCCCTTTTGTAACCTCTAACAAGACCATATCTAGCCAGAACGACTAGATTCACGGTACGATACAGCACATTAAATTTCAGAACAAAACTATGCATTAAGTGCTAAATACAGAAGAAAACGTAATAAACGAGGTTGCCAAAATTATAGGACCTCGTATACCGGTACGCTGTCTCGTGGAAAATTTCGTGGAACCAGACGGATCATAGAGCATGGCTACATCAATTTGGTCTGTAGATTTGGGTACTGACAAATCCTTGAAAGCCCGAATCACGTGATTCATGTACACTGAAGCACGTAATGCACCCTAGAAACCTAGGTGACTTTCACTCGTGTTGGGTACATTCATACATCTCACAGAATGCACAATGCCACACAGAAAGAAACCGACAGCTTTCAAGAAGGGTTGAATATCCGCGTTCGACAAAATGGGACTCAGCTTGTATGAGATCTCCAGGCAGTACAAGAGACTGAGAACCGTCGTACGATGTTATCTGGAATGTAACGAGCAGTGTGCGTCTAAAAAGCGAATGAGTTGTTAAAAATACACGAAATCAGACGAACGCAGATTAACTCGTCTAGGTTCCAATAACACATGTTCTATATCGATGTTGCAAGCTTTGTTCGGAGTCACTGTTTGGAAGCAAGTGTCACAAAGAACGCTGAAAGCTGTACCGTGGTTGAAATATAGAAATACTCTTACACCGCTTCATAAAGAACAGGGCTTATCATGGACTGAAACACTTGGCATGTACGCAGAGGTGGGAAAATGTCTACTTCGATGACGGAAAATTTCTTAGCATGTGTAGACCGGATGCTTGGGATTATTACTGGCATGAAATCAGAAAAGAAAAAAGAATTTCCAGTCAGAGAAACAACGACGAGTTCAGTGGTTGTTTGGGGAGCTTTATCAGCCAGCTGCCAAAGTAAGCTAGTTATACTTGAGGGTTTACAGGATTCCGTTGCGTATTTTCGTACGTTCAAACAGTTTTTGCTCCCGCTAATGGCAGGCATACTAGAAGATGATACTTTATTCCAGCATCATAATGCTTCTGTTTACTGTTTATGCACCGTAAAATGTTAGCTATTGTTCCGTGGAATCAAGGTCATACAGTGGCCAGCCTGAAGCCCAGATCTAAACCCGATTGAGAGCCGATGGGGCGTACTTGCTCACAGATGTACAAGGATTCCATGATTTACTGGTCAAAGAGTGGATTGGTAGCCACCGTCAAGCGAGAATGGGTGAATTTCGACCAAGAGACAATCACAGCTCTTGTAAGTAGTATGCCGAAGTGTATCAAGGTCCTCCAGCATAATGGCGGTCGCAGGCGACCTTGTGTAGCAACCATTGAAACCCATCTGAAGGGACCTATACTTTTGTCACTCCTTTTCAGCACATTCTGATTTGGTTAGCTTGCAATAAATTATTTTGTTATGCAATTTTATATTCTGCATTTTAATGAGTATTCGGTTTTTCTGACCGGATATGGTTTCGTTAGAGAATACGAAAACGGGAAAATGAGAGGATCCCATACTTTTGTTGCGCAGTGTAGTAGAAAGGGCCAGCGAACGCGTGCAATAACGAAACAACGTGGGTAGGTCTAACCGGCCTTACAATGGACGGGATCGATGTGGTGCCAAGGTCACGCAAGTTTCCGTTTTGTCCGCTGATTAACGTTTTGTCTTTTATTTTCGGGTATGATGTTTTGTCGCAGAATTTTCGATAGTTTCTCCATTTCTTGCTATCGTTTTTGCGTTTATATTTTCGTCGTCCCAATTGACTTGATCATTTTTGAGCTTTTCGGTGTGTGGTGTTAACAAATGTGGGCAACTCTTGGTAGCTTACTTTTACTTTTTATGCTGCTAGCTCTTGCGAGAGGACGAGCCAGCTTCATGGATTTCTCGAATGGCCCGTGAACGATGATCGAATGCAAGACCTGATCACAAGGAAATCCAGTTTTGAATGCCGTAGACTGATTGGAGTGCTAATCGCTGAACGTCAGTACTCAGCCTTGACTCGTACTTTCAGCTATCCTCCAAGACGATAGCACCATTGTGGGCATGGAAAGAACGGGAGGTATTTTTTGAAGATCTCTGTGTTTGGACGTCGTAAGACATGCCCAAACCACAGCAGTCGTCGGCGTTGAAAGAACACTAACTGCTGTATTTGGCTTGAAAAGTCATGTGCTCAGACAGAAGTTCCCGCACGCGCACGCACATTTGATCTGAATCCCTTCGCGATCATGAACACACGCCTGCAGTCGTATACACACGTACATAGCTGACGTTAGTTGTGCTTCGTTCCGGACATTACTGACGAATCAGATCGTATCACGTACTGAACGACTTTGCGTGTTCTAATCCGACTGTACACTTGGATCACGCTTTCGCTTGCATACAACATTGACTCAGGCACTTGCCTGTGTGTTTGCGTTTTCACGTGTTCGCTTGTAGTGTGGACGGAAGAGGTCGAATTTCGAAACTTACTACTCAAAGCCTTGTTAGTAGGTAAAATGAAGCAAATACCACACAGTAAGCAATAAAGCCAGTCAGGAAAGTGTGCTCGAAAATGGTAGACAGAGAGGTAAAATAGCGAAATTGATCGTTTTTAATATCGAATAATGGCTCTACGCTCCATACTAAACTTGAATGAAGAGTTCATAAGTGATATATTTCTCCTAAGTATATGGGGTACTAATATAGATAAAGTGTGATAAGGTTAGTGGTCCAGACGGGTTTTCGTCAACGACTGAATTCACGGTACGGTACAGTATACCAAATTTCAGAACGAAAATATGCATTACGTGATTCTGAAGTGGAACCCCTTGGTGTGATAACTGCACGGAACGTTTCGAAGTTTGGTTTACGACCAGAGGTCCCCTGGATCATAAGAAGATAACGTTTTCCTACATTTCATTCAAAAGGATGCATATGGTCTATTGACAGATTGATCATTTCCTGCTATTTCCACTAGTTTACAATGTGGCAAGCTGGAAGCCATTATTTCGCAGTATTTCAAGCCGACTGCGTTGACGCTGAAAGAGCTAAATTTAACTGCCCTACTAGATTCTTGCCCACTGAGAAATGAAAACGTCATACCGCCAAACACAAGTAAATTTTCCACTTATCTATTGGAAAAAGATAGGACTCATTTATTTGAACGGCAACTCACGAACATCTTTAGGCAAATCGATCGGGACGGTTGGAATAATAACGAGCCACAAGAATGAATTAGACCAACGGTTTCATGCATCCCGAGGCTATATGGGCTGCAAAAATCCATAAAGCTGGAGTTCCTATCCATCCCATTCTACCAATGAATGATTCGCCGCACCATTCGGTAGCGAGAAGGTTGACAGAAATCTTACCGCCCGCACAGAAATAAGTTTGCGTACACAGCCTGAAATACTCGTTCTAATTCTTGGATGTTGTAAAGGACGGTAATATACCGAATCAAATGGTGTTTTCGTTACACATCACTTTTCACAAGGTACATATCTGGAGTCACTTTAGTCCAACGTTCGCCCAACCGCGTTGGGGTTTATGCTGCTTAGGTACATGATTTCATGATTGTCTTCTAAACTTTCCTACTTTCTTCAGGTATTTAGTTGTGATTGGTGGAAAAGACCCACGTTTGTCGTTGGTGGGCCGGTCGTACATTTATTCTTCATTCTACCGTCGCGGCAGGCGCTGTCCGGTTGAAGAAGTGGAACACGCGCCACTGGACGGTTCTGCCCTGTTCTGGCTTTTGGTGCGAAAGTTCCAACCTTCCAAGCAACGTGAAAGTTGCTCGTCATGCTATGTATAACTCTTTTACCTCGCAAACGGCAAACAAACGGGGTCAAGTTTTGCCTGAGAGTGTACCGTACCAGTACATGAGATACTGCTGGGTGCACCGAAGAAGAAAATGTGGGAGGTCGTCCTGGTTAGTTGTAAACTGTGGTTTCATTTATTCCTTGCAGGTATCCCGATCTAGAATGTAATACTTTCGTGACGGTTCGTTTCGTGGGTTGGTGCTTCTGTGTTTTTAGCGGGTTCATTGTGCATTCCCATAGACCTCAAACAAGGGATGAAGATTTGTATGCCAGTAATCGTAGACTGATACATGATCAAGAGAATCACGTTTGTCAGCTGGTGGATAGTTTCCATAGTGCTACATTACTTAGAGAGTATATTCAGAAGAATGTCGATAGGTGTTTGAATTGTTATGACCTTCATAATGTAAAATTGCAGATAAGTAAACAGCAGTCTTTGAGTGAACCGCAGCAGGTAAAGTGGCTGTTAGATGCCCACGGGTATAGTGATATAATAGCGGAGGATAATGAGGTTAGATATGTTTTTCGCTCCTGTTATCGGTAAGGAGTTATAAGCGAAGTTTAATGATGTTATTTAGGCGGGTGCAACCCATCAGCTCGATCGTGGTGGGTACATCCTTCGGCACACTATGTGGTAGTGGACGGAACGTGATTAGGTCGTAGTATTTCCTACGCCATTCTCCCAGACGTTGGTGGTAGTAGTTATCACAGGGCGTTGGCACTTCTGTCCAAGGTTATTCCACAAAGTCTACGATATAAGACTGTTGTGATAGATAGAAACCTAACTCAATATGGTGCGTTTGGGGACGTTTACCCACAATCTATGATAGGTTTCCGCAGGTTTTAAGTAACACGCCATGAAACGCTGGTGTAATAGGCCGCACGGGGTGCAGCAGTCCGCTAGGTTACGCATTTTTCAACGAATGCGTAAACTGGATTTCACGCGATCTTGACTGCATTTCCAACGCTTTCTGGCCGCAGTTGGGTCCCGGAATCTGGAAGTAACAGCATAACTGAACACTACATGGGACGGTCACTTATTGCGTAAGGTTTTGTTGTTGGGTCATTACTGTACTGCAAAATCAACATGGCCCGTTTATTCTTAATGAACGAGTTCATGTTGGTTTATCTACCACTGCCTGTATACTCTATTTGCGTAGACAGCTATATCCGATCACTTTGTGGTTAAAAATAGCACCTTTGAACGTATAATTGGCAAATTCCGGTGTCATCCACTGTTTACTCAAGCGGACGATGTCATGCAATTTTTCTCGCGAGAATGGTGTAAAAGTCAAAATCTAACTACTGCCACCGTCTCCAGTAATAATAATAATTAGAAATACGAAGCTCAGCGGGTGTACCCGTTCCCAAAGAACACTGTACAATAAAGATAGCTGACTGGACTTCACTTGATTTCTTTATCGTCGCTTGCACGACATTTTTAGTATGCCAACGTAGTGCTTTTTCAGTCCATCTACAAATCATCAAATTTGACCTCATTTTGATGATTTCTGTATGATTCTGAGATTTTTCCCATTAACGTCAAATTAAGATGCATACTCTATCTTCTAACGAACGATAGTGTGATGACTGGTAACGGCATCCTTTTATTACATCCTTGAATCCTTCCACATAACGATTGCGCAGAGTACAATTTCGTATTGAGTTCCAGTCCATCCGATGTTCTCAGGCGTCAAAGTGGACTCCGTGGCCTATTTCCGCGGAGCCCTGGAAACGTGTTCACGCTGATTATTGTGGTCCATTTTTAGACAGGTACTACGCTCTGTTTGTCATTGATTCCTACTCCCGTTGGCCGGAGGTATATTTCACCACTTATCCTAATGCTAATTTCACGATTACAGCCCTACGTAAAACATTCAGTCGAGAAGGTGTTCCGTGTACGTTAGTCAATGACAGTTGAAGCCATTTTGCGTCAAAGAAGGTGACTGACTGGTTGGAATCGTTGGGTTGTCACCATGTATTAACTTCGCCTCGACACCCACAATCCAATGGTGCGGCTGAAAACTGTGTCCGTACATTGAAGAGTGCTATTGCATCTGTTTTTGTCAGTACGTTTGATGAACTCGACAGGAGTGTTCACAATTTTCTAATGCAGTACCGTAACTCCACCCATTCGATGACCGGAGAGAGTGCAGCCGAACTGTTTAAGAACAGAGTATTGCGTACAAACTTGCTCAGTTTGGAATCAGCTGAGGTCACTTATCATCGAGGAAATGAACTGAGACCTTCTAGCGGTATTGTTCTTAATCAGATGGGTAAAAGATTGTGTAAGATTCTTGATTTGGATGACGGTTCTGTACATCGTAGGCATTTGGACGGAATTGCTTTTAACATGCCTATTTCTGATGCTACTTCTGAATGTCCTGATTCCGATGTTTCTGTATCTATTCCAGAAGAGAACAGTTCCGGTGCATCCGATACCAATACAGCAGTACAAGTTCGAAGATATGAAAGATTGCTCCATAAAGAATGGCTGAATTACAGAAGACCGGAACTTCATTTAAGCTGCGGCGGATGTGATGACTGTCAATGGCATTCCTTTGTGTTCTTTTATTACATCCTTGAATCCTTGCACATAACGATTGCGCAGAGTACAATTTCGAATTGAGTTCCAGTCCAGCCGGTGTTCTCATTCCTTCTGTGCGTTTAGTTCGGGTCGGAGCATTTACTGCGTTCGTTGCGATAGTACTAGTTCTCGAGTGCAAGCACCGATCATAACATCTGGCGTCGCGGTCAGTTCCAATAATGGATGCCTGTAATTTGAAGGCTTTAAATGGTAACAGCAATGCCCGGGAGGTTGAGGATTACATGGAACTCTTCTAGTTATGGTGTTTAACTCGCAAATCCTCGGATTCTGAGGAGAAAGCTGCGCATTTTTTGACAGTCCTTGGAAGGGATGCATATTCTTTCGTGAATAATCTGGCTTTTCCAAGTTCGCCAGTGTCTTTGCCTTACGAATCATTGAAGGCGTTGCTTCTGTGGCATTTTTAACCTGCGAATTTCGAAGCTGCTGAAAGGGCAAAATTTCACTCATTGATGCGAGGCACCAATCAGCCTATACGAGATTTTCTGTTGCAGTTGCAAACACAGACCACCAATTCGAGGTACAGTTAGGGAACGGATCAATTGCTGGCATCAACTGTCCTGAGGTGCAATAAAGACTTCTTCTCCACGAATGTACTTTCCAATCCGCCAAACGTCTTTGTGAGCAACATCAAGATGTTCGTGGCGCTGTTAATAACGAAACCCTAATTTTGTTCATCGCGGAAAATCGGAAGTCCTCTTCAAATTCGCCATCGAGGCAAGTGAAGCACATTCCTCCAGGTAGTCAATTCGGCCAAAATTTCCACTCCCTACCAGTTCAGTCAAGTAAGCAGTGGAATACCTGCAATTCTTTTGGCCAGAAACATTCTCGATTGACCTGTAAGCTTTGTAATGCAAAGTATCATAATTGTGGTAAGGTGGGTCATATTCAGTCCGTATGTAGAAGTAAAAATACATGCTTCACTGTGCGTCCGCCCGAAAACTGTCACTAACCATCAGATTTCCAGTCTCTGGCTTAACTTGTTGTTAGTTTCGACAACTCCCGTCACATTACCCGCTCGTTTATTGTTAATGATTCTTTTCGACATTCGTTCATCATGGACACCAGCAGTGTTGATTCATTTATTTCTCAGAAGTTTTTTAGAGAATTATTCCTCCTGTACAGCTCCAACCCACATCCATTTCAGTTAAAGGTATTACTGGTCACCCGTTACAT
Source organism: Fasciola hepatica (assembly GCA_948099385.1). Taxonomy (NCBI): domain Eukaryota; kingdom Metazoa; phylum Platyhelminthes; class Trematoda; order Plagiorchiida; family Fasciolidae; genus Fasciola; species Fasciola hepatica. The sequence continues at coordinate 35,777,990 of CANUEZ040000043.1, read as the reverse complement.
GTGAGTTGTTTCTTACCGATGAACAATTCAATATCATAAGTGTTCTTTTCTTGTAATTGACACGGACATTTCCATCATCGGTTTGAACTCCATGAATCGTATGTGTGTTTCATTGAATTTTCTGTGCGATTCTCAACAATCAAGTATTTGGCGTTTAATTCTTGATTGTTCTAAAGTTTCCGGCGGTATAAAGATGGATCCTATGCATCTCGAGGTTGCCAGGTCTCCAATTTGTAAAAAACACCGCATTATTCCTCTCGGACTTCGTGAGCCTGTGAAAAAGGTATTAGACGATTCGGTTCGTAAAGGAGTATTGACACCGGTGAGTTCTTCAGCATGGGCCACCCCGATTGTGACTCCTCTAAAATGCGATGGCAAGTTCCCAGAATCTTTGGAGATTGCCGTATTACCTTGAACAAGTCATTGAAACAGCCCAGTTGTGCCACTCTCAAACCTGAAGACGTTCTTTATCAACCTCACGGTCCTTAGTATTTTTCTAAAATTGACCTGAAGGATGCATTTTTACAGATTCCGCTTGACGAGCAGTCCCGTGAACTAACCACCAATAATGCGCCGTTTGGTTTGTATCAGTATAATTTTCTACCTTTCCGTCTTAGCGTTTCCCCTGCCATTTTCCAAGACACCATCAATTCTCTAGTTTCTGATCTCAAAGTTGTTTGTGCTTACCAAGATGACATTATTGGGTACGCACCCACCAAAGATGTGCATGATGACCGTTTGCGTTTACTGCTGGACAGATTCCCAAAGCGTAATGTAGCCATCAACCCTGATAAGTGTGTTTTCTCCACTTCTAAGTTTACTTGTTTGGGTTATTTGGTTGACGCTCACGGTTTTCACCCTGAGCCCAACCGTTTTTCTACGTTATCCAATGCGCCCTCTCCCAAATCATTCGTTGAATTACGTTCTCTACTAGGTTCTCTTCAGTATTACTCTAGATTTATTCCCAGTTTTGCCACTAAAACTGCACCCTTATTCGATCTTCTCTCCCAACGGATTTTCCATTGGTCTTCGGTGCATGAACAATGCTTACGTGGTTTATTAACGTTTTTGTCAACTAATGCTGTACTTCGTACGTTTTCTCCTCATGCATCTTCGACTGTTATTACGGACGCGTCTCCTACCGGCATCGGCGCCGTGCTAGAACAAGAGGGTCATCCAGTTTTGCGCATTTCTCGCCGATTCAGTGCCGCTGAACGCGGATATTCACAAACACAACAAGAGGCATGGGCTGTTCATTGGACTGTTACTCGTCTGCACAAGTAGTTGTTCGGTACTCACTTCCCCATTACCGCTGATCACGATGCATTGAAGTTTCTATAATCCCCACCGGTCATTGGCTAAATCCTCGTCAGCCATGGTTCAGCGCTGGATTGTTGCTTTATCGGCATACTCGTATGACATTCTGCAGTGCAAAGCACAGTTTATTCCACATGCGGACTACTTGTCTCGCTACGCCATTTCCGAAGAACCTTCTACTGCTGACTGTTTGCTTACGCAGCCACTACCCGTTAGTCGACCAGAATTAGTTCGTGAAACGAAGAAGTACTACCATGCCATCATATTTTGTGTTCGACATGGATGGCAATTAAATGTTCGGCGTCGATTTCCTGAACTCTATAAATGACGCGAAGGAATTTCGGTGACTTGTGATTTCATCTTGTGTTGTAACGGCAGAATCATTGTACCTCCTACATTGCGGGCTGCGGTTTTGCGAGATTTGCATTCTGGACACCTGGGCATTGCAAAAATGAAATCTGTTGCCCGTCTCACCTGTTGGTGGCCAGAGTTGAACGACGATTTGTGCCGTACTGCTCAAATCTGTCGTGACTGTCTACACAAACTTCACACACAGGCGTCAAAGTGGACTCCGTGGCCTATTTCCGCGGAGCCCTGGAAACGTGTTCACGCTGATTATTGTGGTCCATTTTTAGACAGGTACTACGCTCTGTTTGTCATTGATTCCTACTCCCGTTGGCCGGAGGTATATTTCACCACTTATCCTAATGCTAATTTCACGATTACAGCCCTACGTAAAACATTCAGTCGAGAAGGTGTTCCGTGTACGTTAGTCAATGACAGTTGAAGCCATTTTGCGTCAAAGAAGGTGACTGACTGGTTGGAATCGTTGGGTTGTCACCATGTATTAACTTCGCCTCGACACCCACAATCCAATGGTGCGGCTGAAAACTGTGTCCGTACATTGAAGAGTGCTATTGCATCTGTTTTTGTCAGTACGTTTGATGAACTCGACAGGAGTGTTCACAATTTTCTAATGCAGTACCGTAACTCCACCCATTCGATGACCGGAGAGAGTGCAGCCGAACTGTTTAAGAACAGAGTATTGCGTACAAACTTGCTCAGTTTGGAATCAGCTGAGGTCACTTATCATCGAGGAAATGAACTGAGACCTTCTAGCGGTATTGTTCTTAATCAGATGGGTAAAAGATTGTGTAAGATTCTTGATTTGGATGACGGTTCTGTACATCGTAGGCATTTGGACGGAATTGCTTTTAACATGCCTATTTCTGATGCTACTTCTGAATGTCCTGATTCCGATGTTTCTGTATCTATTCCAGAAGAGAACAGTTCCGGTGCATCCGATACCAATACAGCAGTACAAGTTCGAAGATATGAAAGATTGCTCCATAAAGAATGGCTGAATTACAGAAGACCGGAACTTCATTTAAACTGCGGCGGATGTGATGACTGTCAATGGCATTCCTTTGTGTTCTTTTATTACATCCTTGAATCCTTGCACATAACGATTGCGCAGAGTACAATTTCGAATTGAGTTCCAGTCCAGCCGGTGTTCTCATTCCTTCTGTGCGTTTAGTTCGGGTCGGAGCATTTACTGCGTTCGTTGCGATAGTACTAGTTCTCGAGTGCAAGCACCGATCATAACATCTGGCGTCGCGGTCAGTTCCAATAATGGATGCCTGTAATTTGAAGGCTTTAAATGGTAACAGCAATGCCCGGGAGGTTGAGGATTACATGGAACTCTTCTAGTTATGGTGTTTAACTCGCAAATCCTCGGATTCTGAGGAGAAAGCTGCGCATTTTTTGACAGTCCTTGGAAGGGATGCATATTCTTTCGTGAATAATCTGGCTTTTCCAAGTTCGCCAGTGTCTTTGCCTTACGAATCATTGAAGGCGTTGCTTCTGTGGCATTTTTAACCTGCGAATTTCGAAGCTGCTGAAAGGGCAAAATTTCACTCATTGATGCGAGGCACCAATCAGCCTATACGAGATTTTCTGTTGCAGTTGCAAACACAGACCACCAATTCGAGGTACAGTTAGGGAACGGATCAATTGCTGGCATCAACTGTCCTGAGGTGCAATAAAGACTTCTTCTCCACGAATGTACTTTCCAATCCGCCAAACGTCTTTGTGAGCAACATCAAGATGTTCGTGGCGCTGTTAATAACGAAACCCTAATTTTGTTCATCGCGGAAAATCGGAAGTCCTCTTCAAATTCGCCATCGAGGCAAGTGAAGCACATTCCTCCAGGTAGTCAATTCGGCCAAAATTTCCACTCCCTACCAGTTCAGTCAAGTAAGCAGTGGAATACCTGCAATTCTTTTGGCCAGAAACATTCTCGATTGACCTGTAAGCTTTGTAATGCAAAGTATCATAATTGTGGTAAGGTGGGTCATATTCAGTCCGTATGTAGAAGTAAAAATACATGCTTCACTGTGCGTCCGCCCGAAAACTGTCACTAACCATCAGATTTCCAGTCTCTGGCTTAACTTGTTGTTAGTTTCGACAACTCCCGTCACATTACCCGCTCGTTTATTGTTAATGATTCTTTTCGACATTCGTTCATCATGGACACCAGCAGTGTTGATTCATTTATTTCTCAGAAGTTTTTTAGAGAATTATTCCTCCTGTACAGCTCCAACCCACATCCATTTCAGTTAAAGGTATTACTGGTCACCCGTTACATGTGAGTTGTTTCTTACCGATGAACAATTCAATATCATAAGTGTTCTTTTCTTGTAATTGACACGGACATTTCCATCATCGGTTTGAACTCCATGAATCGTATGTGTGTTTCATTGAATTTTCTGTGCGATTCTCAACAATCAAGTATTTGGCGTTTAATTCTTGATTGTTCTAAAGTTTCCGGCGGTATAAAGATGGATCCTATGCATCTCGAGGTTGCCAGGTCTCCAATTTGTAAAAAACACCGCATTATTCCTCTCGGACTTCGTGAGCCTGTGAAAAAGGTATTAGACGATTCGGTTCGTAAAGGAGTATTGACACCGGTGAGTTCTTCAGCATGGGCCACCCCGATTGTGACTCCTCTAAAATGCGATGGCAAGTTCCCAGAATCTTTGGAGATTGCCGTATTACCTTGAACAAGTCATTGAAACAGCCCAGTTGTGCCACTCTCAAACCTGAAGACGTTCTTTATCAACCTCACGGTCCTTAGTATTTTTCTAAAATTGACCTGAAGGATGCATTTTTACAGATTCCGCTTGACGAGCAGTCCCGTGAACTAACCACCAATAATGCGCCGTTTGGTTTGTATCAGTATAATTTTCTACCTTTCCGTCTTAGCGTTTCCCCTGCCATTTTCCAAGACACCATCAATTCTCTAGTTTCTGATCTCAAAGTTGTTTGTGCTTACCAAGATGACATTATTGGGTACGCACCCACCAAAGATGTGCATGATGACCGTTTGCGTTTACTGCTGGACAGATTCCCAAAGCGTAATGTAGCCATCAACCCTGATAAGTGTGTTTTCTCCACTTCTAAGTTTACTTGTTTGGGTTATTTGGTTGACGCTCACGGTTTTCACCCTGAGCCCAACCGTTTTTCTACGTTATCCAATGCGCCCTCTCCCAAATCATTCGTTGAATTACGTTCTCTACTAGGTTCTCTTCAGTATTACTCTAGATTTATTCCCAGTTTTGCCACTAAAACTGCACCCTTATTCGATCTTCTCTCCCAACGGATTTTCCATTGGTCTTCGGTGCATGAACAATGCTTACGTGGTTTATTAACGTTTTTGTCAACTAATGCTGTACTTCGTACGTTTTCTCCTCACGCATCTTCGACTGTTATTACGGACGCGTCTCCTGCCGGCATCGGCGCCGTGCTAGAACAAGAGGGTCATCCAGTTTTGCGCATTTCTCGCCGATTCAGTGCCGCTGAACGCGGATATTCACAAACACAACAAGAGGCATGGGCTGTTCATTGGACTGTTACTCGTCTGCACAAGTAGTTGTTCGGTACTCACTTCCCCATTACCGCTGATCACGATGCATTGAAGTTTCTATAATCCCCACCGGTCATTGGCTAAATCCTCGTCAGCCATGGTTCAGCGCTGGATTGTTGCTTTATCGGCATACTCGTATGACATTCTGCAGTGCAAAGCACAGTTTATTCCACATGCGGACTACTTGTCTCGCTACGCCATTTCCGAAGAACCTTCTACTGCTGACTGTTTGCTTACGCAGCCACTACCCGTTAGTCGACCAGAATTAGTTCGTGAAACGAAGAAGTACTACCATGCCATCATATTTTGTGTTCGACATGGATGGCAATTAAATGTTCGGCGTCGATTTCCTGAACTCTATAAATGACGCGAAGGAATTTCGGTGACTTGTGATTTCATCTTGTGTTGTAACGGCAGAATCATTGTACCTCCTACATTGCGGGCTGCGGTTTTGCGAGATTTGCATTCTGGACACCTGGGCATTGCAAAAATGAAATCTGTTGCCCGTCTCACCTGTTGGTGGCCAGAGTTGAACGACGATTTGTGCCGTACTGCTCAAATCTGTCGTGACTGTCTACACAAACTTCACACACAGGCGTCAAAGTGGACTCCGTGGCCTATTTCCGCGGAGCCCTGGAAACGTGTTCACGCTGATTATTGTGGTCCATTTTTAGACAGGTACTACGCTCTGTTTGTCATTGATTCCTACTCCCGTTGGCCGGAGGTATATTTCACCACTTATCCTAATGCTAATTTCACGATTACAGCCCTACGTAAAACATTCAGTCGAGAAGGTGTTCCGTGTACGTTAGTCAATGACAGTTGAAGCCATTTTGCGTCAAAGAAGGTGACTGACTGGTTGGAATCGTTGGGTTGTCACCATGTATTAACTTCGCCTCGACACCCACAATCCAATGGTGCGGCTGAAAACTGTGTCCGTACATTGAAGAGTGCTATTGCATCTGTTTTTGTCAGTACGTTTGATGAACTCGACAGGAGTGTTCACAATTTTCTAATGCAGTACCGTAACTCCACCCATTCGATGACCGGAGAGAGTGCAGCCGAACTGTTTAAGAACAGAGTATTGCGTACAAACTTGCTCAGTTTGGAATCAGCTGAGGTCACTTATCATCGAGGAAATGAACTGAGACCTTCTAGCGGTATTGTTCTTAATCAGATGGGTAAAAGATTGTGTAAGATTCTTGATTTGGATGACGGTTCTGTACATCGTAGGCATTTGGACGGAATTGCTTTTAACATGCCTATTTCTGATGCTACTTCTGAATGTCCTGATTCCGATGTTTCTGTATCTATTCCAGAAGAGAACAGTTCCGGTGCATCCGATACCAATACAGCAGTACAAGTTCGAAGATATGAAAGATTGCTCCATAAAGAATGGCTGAATTACAGAAGACCGGAACTTCATTTAAGCTGCGGCGGATGTGATGACTGTCAATGGCATTCCTTTGTGTTCTTTTATTACATCCTTGAATCCTTGCACATAACGATTGCGCAGAGTACAATTTCGAATTGAGTTCCAGTCCAGCCGGTGTTCTCATTCCTTCTGTGCGTTTAGTTCGGGTCGGAGCATTTACTGCGTTCGTTGCGATAGTACTAGTTCTCGAGCGCAAGTACCGAGCATAACAAACAGTTGTTCTAATTAGTTCTTAATGCGGTGGAATAAATGATTTCTAGAAAGTCAAAAAATTACTATGCGCGAGCTGGCAGCGATAAAATTATGGTGTTTTTGTGAAGTACTGAACGGTGTTATTCGCATTTAGGGGAATCGTTATAAGTGGTTCATTTTTAATGACGACATTTGCATACATTTATGAGAATTTTTGTCTCACGAGGCTATCGTTGGTTCAGTTGCTCGCGGGTAAAAAATGTGCACCAATTACCGTATATATTAGTGACATGACCATCATCAACATCGCACAGAGTTAAACGGTAGAGCAAGCCCCACTGATCAGTCTTTCTCACCATCTCGCACGTTGAATTAAAAAGAACGACTATACAAGGTGGACAGGGAGTGGACCTACACGGGTGGGAAAACGAAAGAATGCCCTAGTAACCAACACATGGAATACACAGTATAACTGTACAAACGCACATCGATCAGTCATTCTGATTGGAAGAAAGGGACAGCACGATCGCCACTGCTCGCGGTTTGCTGCCATATTCTTCAGTGTCTCCAGCCAACCGGTAGACGGATCTTTTGGACCCCAACCAAGAAAACATGAAGCACCTACTTTTCCTAAGTTTGCTGTACATTTTCTTATTCCTCGTTGCCACGTCATCTGTTGACCTCCACGTGGTTTTTTCCACTCCTGAGGAGGAACGGAGAATAGGACACGGTACGGTAGACGTGTGTTTGACATACGTAACACGTGCCCCAACCAACGAAGTCTACTAAGCTGGATACGCTGTGACAAAACGTTCTCCAAATTAATACCCAGTACTCGCTTTCTGACCTCAGCATTGCTCACTCGGCTATTCCACCCAATCCTAGCGATACTACGTATACATCGGTGGTCGAAAACCTCAAGACACGCAGACTCCAAGTCTCGCACTGCGGCACAGTATGCACGACCTTTCAACTTCAGTGAAATATCAGATCGACGCCACAAGTGCTCCAGTCCAGCGTACGCCGCTCGAGTCTTAGATATCCGCGTGCTCACCTCTACTACTGTGCTCCCATCCGTCGTCACACTGCTGCCGAGGTAGGTGAAGTGGTCGACAACTGACAGCACCTCCCCATCAAGCATCAAGCTCGGGATCTTTGACGTCCAGTCTCGTCCCATCACCTTACATTTTGAAGGTGCAAGGCGCATGCCGAATGGAGCTACAGCTCTTGAGAGTCTATCTAGTGCACATTGAGCATGTTCCGTGGATTCGAACAAGCAGACAGTGTCGTCCACGCAATCTAGGTCACACAGCTTTCCACTATTTCCTAGTTCGACACCTAAATCCTGAAGATTTTGCTGCGCACTCTCCATTATTTCGTCCATGACGAAGTTGAACAGGAATGGAGACAAAGGGCATCCCTGTCGAACACCGCTGGTCGTTTCAAACCGACCGGATAGTTCACCGTAAACTTTTACGCGGTCAGGAGTATGAGAATACAACAACTTTAGTAGGTTCACGAACTTCTGGGGCATACCTTTTCGTTGAAGAGTTCTGAAAAGCGCTGTTCGATCAACTGAATCGAAGGAGCCTTTCAAGTCTAAGAAAATCATCATTGTCGGTCGGCGGTGCGTGTGACGCGTTTAAAGTAGTCGGCGAAGAGCAAAATTCTGGTCGATGCATCCTCGACCTGGGCGGAATCCAGCCTGTTGTTTGCCGGTGTTCCTCTCGCGAGTGGGTGTAAGACTGTGCAGTAAAATTGAGGCTGATACTTTGGTAACTATCGGAATCAAGTTAATCCCACGATGGTTACTACAGTCATCGAGTATTCCCTTCTTGAAGATGGGAACAATCAATGACTCACTCCATATTAAGGGAATACGCTCCGCGTTCCAGATGTCACGGAGTAAAACGGTAAGTGAATTTATCAAAGCATCTCCACCCAGTTTGAAAAGAACTGGGGGAAGTTCGTCGGGACCTGCCGCTTTCCCTCGCTTCTGATGAGGGCTCAAGTGATATCACCCAAGGAGTAGCAGTTGTTGACACGGGAGTAACTACACTAGCGTCTGGCCAGCTAAACTGTTCCTTGAAGTATTCGGCCCAACGGTGAAGTCTTGGCTGTTTTTCATGGATGGGTTTTTCATTTCTATCACATATAGTTTCACTGACCTGGGTGTGCCGTCCACCAGTGTCACGAATAAGTATGAACATTCTTTGACTAATACCTGAAGTAGCTGCTATTTCCATTTCTTCGGCCACCTTGACCCACCAAGGCTTTTCATAACTTGCTTCTGTAGATGTCTTTGTATCTTCATCATCTTCTTACAGTTCGAGAGCTGAAGCTTTTGCTTCATTATACTCAGCGACTCTTGAGAGATCCAGTGTCTTTGATGGGCAACAGATCTAGGACCACAGGCAAACCTGCTGCAACATGCATCGCCTCTTGATATGAGCCCAATGCCCATCTACATTGCTGTTCGTCGTAGATCCTAGCTCATGTGCTAACTTCTGCTCATAACGGGTGCGTACTTCTGGATCACACAAACGCTGCACGGCTAATCGGGTTTGCGGTTTGCGACAATGACCATGGGGCTGGAGAGATAATCGCATTAAAACTAATGCATGGTCCGACTCTACGTACGTGGACCAGTAAGATCTACAGTTCTGAACAGAACTGCACCACCGGTAGCTTACTGCTATATGATCAATCGGTAGAGTGAGAGCGCCATGTCGCTGTGCGACGCGGGCTGTGTCGGAAATTGGTGCTAGACAAGAACAATCGATTGTCTACACAAAACTGGAGAAGCCTATCCCCGTTATCTGTACGCTCAGCGGGTTAAGCACAACGACCACCTAAACAAGCTTCTGACACACTAAGTTTGCCAACTTGTGCATTGAAGTCACCAGCTAGCACTACAATGTCAGAACCTTTACTGCTGCGAACGAGGGTGGTGAGTTCATCATAGAACTCATCTTTCTGCAAGTCTGAGCTGCAGTCCGTTGGGGCGTACGCCGAGGTCACAAAGAAATCACTCCTAAACAACTATTCTTTCGAACGCCAACTGACCCCTGGAGTCTCACAGCACATAAACGACTGTTACCAGGGATCTATTCTAAAAGGACAGCCTCAGACTTGTCAGTCAAGACTATTCCTACACCACGTTGACCCGCAGCTCGAGCTACTTCGTCTCCTGAATTGAGCAGGAAACACCTCAATGAGATACCAGGAGCAGCTAGTTGAATTACACTGCTCGAATCCTTGATACGCGTTTCACTTAAGCAACAGGCATCAATCTTCAGAGAATCTAATGTGAGGGCTAGGCATGCCTGCTGACCGGCCTGCATGAGTGTACGCACGTTGAAGGAGCCGAGATTCAGAGGCTGACGAGGCTTGAGAAGATGTGAGTTACCAGACAGGATTATTCCCGACACTATTTGACATGTTATCAGTGGGAGCATTATGGGTGGATAAACGGGGCAAAGAGAGGTGGTTGGGGATAGAAGACAAAGGTTTAATAAAAGAGAAGGAACTCTCAGCAGTAGCCCGCTTAGCACTATCCACCCTGCTCGATGCAATGGGCAGCGCGGTCCTGGTTGTCCTGCCCGACGACCGATGCATTATGGAATTCTTTCTGTTCGTGCAGTTCATTGAAGATGCTGGATGGGTACTTCTATGGTGTCCAGCCACCAAGCAGGAGAAGGACTAGGGTCCTCATCCAAAGCCTTTATTTCTAACAAGAACCTATCCGCAAGGCAGCGGGATGGCTTAGTGAAAACCTATTTGCTTGGATCAATTATTCTTCCACTGGTTTTGCCGATTGAGTTGCCGGATCAAATCGATCCCCAACCTGGAGGACTAGGAGACTGGACATTCTCTGGCCTCTACCCACTGACCTGTCGGGTATGATTGCATCTCCGGCTTAAAGAAGCCATCCTGTATAGCTCTTTTGTTCATAGAGGTGCGCAAGCTATCACACCACGTCAAGGTGAAGTCTCGTCTTGACCCAACGCTTTCCACTGTTCGCCATTATAATGCGTTATCAGGCTGCGGTTTACGCCCATTGAGGTACTTAATTACAGTATTCAGCAAAACTATGTTTGGTACATATATCAAGCAATTACTTGCGAATAGTGTGGGATTGTTTAATTTTCGTTTGATTGACTGTCCTTTTGGACTCCACGTTTCACGCGCAAACCTCAGCTCATCCGACTAACCAGCACTCGGAAGCACCAGACTCGAGTTCCGCTCTTGTTAGAGCTCATCAGTGGTGCATATCCTACGCCACACCCGGGGTCTGAACCCGGGCCCTCCCATCTCGAAGGCGTGTGTCCAAAAGGACAGTCAGTCAAACGAAAATTAAACAATCCCACTCTACTCGCAAGTAATTGCGTGATATATGTACCAAACACGCGAAGCAGGTTTAAAAATGTGGGTCCGTTGCGCTCATCCTGTGGAGAAGACCTGATCTGGTGGGAGGCATTCGCTTGGAGTTAACTAGGTCCGGAACCGTGTCTCCATTTGAAAGCAGTCGGGCATTTCTGGCTGTCATAGAGGTCGACATCTGTACAAGCTTAACTTGGTGATTCGGATCAGCTCGAACGGGAACAGGGTGGCGCAATGGTAACACACACGCCGTCGAGGTGGGAGGGCCCGGGTTCAAACCCTGGGTGTGGCGGAGGATGTGCACCACTGATGAGCTCTAACAAGAGCGAAACTCGAGTCTGGTGCTTCCGAGTGCTGGTTAGTCGGATGAGCTGAGGTTTGCGCGTGAAACGTGGAGTCCAAAAGGACAGTCAATCAAACGAAAACTGTTTCTTTATTCCAATCGTAGTATAAGTTTGTAGACAAAATTGTTTGCAAAAGCCAATGATCCTACGGTCCTAACTGAATTGGCAGCAAAAGATGGAATGAATTATTGGGTGTTCAATGACGATATAACCCCTATAGTTTCTCATTACTGGAACTGAAGCTCATGTTAACTGCAAATCACCTTATTCCATTGAAAACCAGTAAGACCTAACTTTTTACTAAGTGTTTAGTCTCTGTCCACTGGCATGGTTAGCACACAATTGTTCCTAAAACTGTAACTTAAAATCAAGAACAAATGAAAACTGTAAGGAAATTTTCGATTCACTCCCGTCGGTTAGTAATGTGCCAGTATACTTACGCATAATGCGAACTGGAAAAATACGAGGCTGTTGTTTTTGCTGATTCCTTTTCGTTGTCGTTTATTTATGCATTTTCAATCTTCCACTATGTACAATGGCAAATTCTATCAGTAAAATCTAATGAGCTCGTTATCTACAGGGAAGGAAACGACAGATTCATTGGGCGCCGAATAAATTTGTCATGTTTATTCATGCAATGCCATCATGTCGTTTCTAGTTCCACAACTTCGTTACGAAAGCTTTTTCAGTTTTATAAATCCCAAGCTGCTCTGAATGGAGTGGACAGTAAATCGTCAACTGGTGTTATACCCATGCAACGTATGACTGTTGAACGGCGATAAATTATAACACAGATGATAATCCATTCACACGGCAGTCTTGTAACGGAATTTAGTTGATATCTGTAACCACACTTCCGCGTACACCATTCAGAGGAGTCAGTTCGCCGTTGATTACAGAAGAGCAGCTTTATGGGAGATTATTATTTTTGGAATATTAATTATCACTTTGTGCAATAAACTGTGACAGTGATTCTCCGTTCTCCGTCATCGTGTTTTGGAGCATCTGACAGTTCTTAAAGTACAACATAAAACGACAAAAGTCACTGTGAAAGTAAGCCTGTCCAAATAATGCAAACCATTTCATTGGTTTCAGTAGGACAACGGTTTACTTTACGATGTCGATATCCATTCTGATAATCATAAATCATTTGCCAGTATTTATTCACTTCATCTACGGTTAATTTATCTGAACCTCATTTGAAACAAATTTCATCTGGCCTGCTTCTTGCCATAACCATAGCATATTTTGAACAGTGTAATAGAAAAACTTTTGAATTCCATGGGCTTCACATATAAGTCCCCTCCTTCAACCGCGGACAGCTATAACAATTGAAACACAAACGGAGATTTTTCCCACAGCTTTCGTCAGCAACGTCACCGACTGTTGTTATACTACAGTATAGTAGTAGCGTTTGCTCATGTGTGACGCTTCGTCGGGTGACACCACCTCCTTTGAGTGCGGCGACATTGCGTAGCTGAAGGATATAACCAATTCACTGGCTGATGATTAGCTGGAACATGATATCAGCTAAGTGCACACGTGTTCCCAGTGCATTTTGTCACTATTGATAGACGGTATAAGAATGAGACATTAGCCTGAGAAAATGCGAAACATAACAGCCAATGAGATCACAGATTAGTTCACTGGGGGAAGAATTGCGTAAATATTCACGTAGCTCGCAACTTTTCGTGCAACTTACGCTAGCAGGGGTGGTTATTCAGCAGCTGACACACGTGATACGGCCAGGTACAGCTTCGTAGTCACGCGCGCAGACGATCCGGAACCAATCAGGATCGCCGCGGACAAGTCCGACGAAACTTCCCTGTGATTGGTCATCTTCGAGTCTACCAATTATCTTCCCTGATTTAACACATTTGTACAAACCCCTTCTGCAGTTCAACCAACGTGCCATTTTGCAGCTTTGGTCTTCTTGCTTCTTTCGTTCGCGTAGTTCTGGGTGGGGGCAGTTTCAATACGTCCTGTAAGTTCAGTTCACTGCCATTATTACAACTGGTGTCGAGTCATTGTCCTGCCCAGTATTGAACAGCTGAACCTGCACACTAGTGCACCTAAAAATGAAGACTGGATTGAAGGTTTCAAGTTATAGTGTAGCTTACGAAAAGATGAGAAGGAGAACCAGACTGCATTCTTCTTGACGGCTGGCAGCCGTTCATCGTACTCGTTGATGAAAAACCTTGTGTAGCGACATTGTATTCATTTCTGGCAATCATCACCTTTATCGCCAACCCATTTATAAACTTTGTTCTACCACTCCAATCCAACCTGTTCCTTGTTCGACCGCCAATAACTCACAAGCTCTTGTGATTTATCCCCGAGCGTTTCTCGTTCTACAGGCACGCATACACGTCTCTGCGGCTCGGCTTTGGTTTTCTGACTACTAGCGAAGCATCTTCCGATTCGTGATTGTAGTTATCTACCGCGACCTTACGCCATTCGTCTCGGTAGCCCTGTGCGCAATACTTCCATATCCGAAAGCCCCTGCTGCAGTTCCGTTCGCCGAGTTGAAGGCTCTACTGGTAGGTCACGCGGTTCCGGTCAATTTTAAGGCGATCGAGCGTGCCAAATTTCACTCGCTGGTTCGTGACCCTAACGTGAATTTTCGAGAATTCATCCTGACGCTTCAGACACGGGCCGCAAAGTGTAATTTCGGTGATCAGTTGGAGACCCGGTTGTTTGACTACTTCATTGCCCGTATAAACCATCCGGAACTGCAAAAGAAGCAATTGCTGAAGTCCAACCTTACGTTATCCGAAGCCCGGTCAACCTGCGAACAATTGGATGACGTAGCCGAAGCGAATACTGTACATTCTGCAGTGCACTACCAACACGTTTGTTCCCGTAAATCCGCTCGTCCTAGTCAAACGCCTCAACCGAAACCAAACGACAAAATGATTCCTGAACGCAAACCAGTACAACCGAATCGTTGGTTCTCGTGCGGCGATTTCCACCCACATCTACCTGCCGCTTTCGTAATACGGTATGCCATTCCCGTGGAAAGCCTGGTCATATTCGCAAGGTATGCCTTCAATCCAAGTGTAATGTGACGAATGCAAACTTTGAAGATCCGAAAATTGATGACAATCCGGCGTACACGCCGAAGATCCTGAGTGATACCAACTGATTCCTGTACAGATTAATCCAGTTCCGATGCGACTAGAGACATCAGTTCATTGTGGATACCGGGAGGTGCGAGTCCATTATTCCGAAATTCCCTAGCAACACAATGCCCAGTGCTGTTGGGCACAGCCCAAAGAAGCATTGGGGTGGAGCAAATTACCAACATTTTTCATAATAATAAGCACAGATTTTAAGTAGATTCTAGTGAATATATATATATATATATATATATATATATATATATATATATATATATATAATGTTTTGTACTGAATCGTGAGGCATGATTTCGTTAAATTTTGGTCTCGTTTTGTTTTACTGAGTACTCTCGTGACCAGGCGGAGCCACATTGGCTTGCCGTAGTCTCACGTGTTGGGTTGTTCCCTCTGTTGAGTGGAGTACTTGGGACCTTCATTGTCAACGTTTATGTAGCGAGTGTATTATGTTTTGATTATTTCTAAGTAGTTTTGCCTCCATTTTATTGTGTGAGGAATTTGAATGTTCATTTTTACTTGATTCGTTGCAGAAATATAGATATACTTTCTGGCTTTGTCAGTGAAAGTTAAAGCCATTGTAATGGCTGTAACAAATACTAAAGCGTTATACTGCTTCGATATTCGTGGTATTTATTTATAGGTTGTGTATTCTCGAAGTTGTCGGTTAATATGCATTAGTTTATCACTCTGTAGATTTCATTCCTAGGATATAGGTAATTATGCTGAAAGAGAGCAAATATCAACAAGATTTAGCATACCTCATCAGTTATTACTGTGTTCTAGTCAAGTCCATTGCGGCTGCTACACCAGTTCTCCGTTTCTTTTCGTTTCATGGAAACTCGCCATATGGTACACTTAGCTGGTCTCACGAAATCTGGAGAATTTTGGCACCAACGTTCGCATTCTGGATCGGCCCTGTCTCCCTAGTTCCTCGCCACCGACGAACCTACAGATTGGGCTTCCGGATATCATATTGATTAACGGTTACCCGACGCTGGACTTTATTGGTGTGGCATACATGGATGACGATTCACGCAACGGATATCATTGGCAACGAATCTGGTTTATGCTCGACCATCATCCTACGGTTCCTGCATACCACGGATTTTGCCCGTCAGCATCCTACAGCACAGCTACATTCAAGTATTTTGCACGCATTCACGCGCACGAATATCGTTTGTATTCCTTCTCCTCCTTGACGTTTTTCGAAAGCTTTCCACGCTTTCTAGTGGGGGGCTGCCGTAGTGACCTCTATCGTTTTAGGAAAATGACCGTTTTCTGGACACCATTTTGGATCTATTTTCTCTACGATCTTTTCTGACGTTTGACATCGACTTCATTGTGTTGTTCGGTTGCGCACGTTTTACTGGACTGACTTTTCCGAGGATTCCGTCAACCCCGCTTTGAATCACTTTCACTTCCGGTCATTCGCAGATTGTGCACGCTCGCGGTTCGCTTTCTGCACAGCCGTAGCGTTCATTTCCGTTTGGTGTATCTCTCGTACCGGTACTGCTTCGGTGCCCCGATATATAGAATGAACCTTGCATCTGTAAACCGACTTGCGTCTCCTCTATTCGTCCGATAGAAGGGATAACGTTGGTATTTCACTGCCAGACCGAACAGAAGACACGTTCACCAGCCGCTTTCGAACGTCTTCTGTACTACCACCACCTGACTATCCGTAAAAGGAAATTTTTGTAGCATTCAACGGACATTTAAACCATGGGCAACAGCGAACACTAGTAAGTTGTGAGAAGGTGTAATTCAAATGTGATCACTAAGGTGTGTTAAATAAGGCTCCGGACAACGGAATTACATGTTTAGAGCTTGTATGCCTTTTACTTACCAAAAAGCATCATGCAAATAGCTGTTTTCATTGTCCCAAATAGATTTAGGAAATATTTAAGTGGTTTTAGGAGGGCCTGTGTGCACGTAGGAGATAATCAATGCATGCGAGAAGTAATGTACAGTCTAAGAGTAATTCAGCATGAGTTGTATCACTGCGCGTTTGGCTGTACAATTAACCAGCATGCGAATCAGCTATCGCGCACCCTCTTAAACTAAGAAAGTATGGATCGTTCCGAGCGAATCGCCCTCAAGCCAGTGATAAGCTTCCGACTTGTAACAAATATTAAGAACAGTGAAACTAATAATCGGAATTCTGGCGAAGATAGTTCGTGCAAATGGAATAATGTTGCTTGGGCTAGGTGTGACGGCCTCGCAGACACCAAACTCATCAAAATGCAATTGCGAGCTTAGAGCTTAGGCGAGCCTCGTTTACGAATAGGTATTTTCACTTAGATTTGCTTGGGATTGACAACCGCTCCCCAAAAGTGGCCAACTCCGGTGTCAGGCCCTCCTCTAGCTATAGGCAATCTTCCTTTTCGAATCTTTCTTCTCAGTCACATGAAGTGGCTTATAGTCAGGACAAAAGTACTTCAAAGTACTTTCACTCATCCAGACCCAATTTAACCAGTGCGGTATTATAATCTTCGGTCGGACACATCAGCCTATCCCAGAAACCCTTTAGGACATTTGGGTGATCCTTACCTGTCATCCATTGAGATACGCAACTGGTTTAGCAAATGTTGACCAGGATTTTCAATAGGTCAGGAATTCGGTCTAGCATCGGTTACTTCAATCGACCAGTTGCTTGAAATCTGATTTGTTTAAGTCCATCTGGCGTCGGAAAAGTCAAGCTCATCGAAAAACTTACGTCACGCTACGTAACAAACGGAAAGGCGCCCTCCAGCTTATCAGCTCTGGCCATTAGCTCGATCAGTCTCCCTTCTCTTGTCATTTATACATGGTAACCAATATAATTACGAAAACCCACCAATTGTTATCCTTCTGCGTCCCCATTCGCTGGACGGGAATGGAGTCCGCAAGTCGTGCGGGCGACTAAATAGGAATACCGATGAACGGAACAGTGCTTCCCAAAACTCCATTATACCGGCCCCACAATCCGACCCGAATTGTCCTCGTGAACCGGTAGTTGTCTTCTATCTCATGCATCGGCTCACCCTATGGTTCCCCAAAGCCTCATACTGAACTCCGTCAGAAGCTGCTTCCAGTAGGACAAGTGGATCAACTCTCAGTCGTCTCTCCTGATTCGGCAGATCCGAAGACCCACCTCTGACTTGAGGAGTGATGGCCATTGGACTTAGGCCACGAGTGTCTGGATCACCTTCACTAAGACAAATTTTCCTCATTTCACGGAGCATCAGTACTTCCCTAGTTCACACCGTTGCAGTTCGTACCAAGCCGTCATCCGAAGTTGACGTGCTTTCCATAGCTGTCATTGGCCACCGCCTACGCGGGGTGGCCTCCGGACCCAGTAGCTCTACGCCACTCGATGGGAAGCTGCTTTTTCGAGGTATCCATTTCTGCAACTGTTGCCATAGTGGAAGATATTCCCTGGTCCATCTCTTCCAAAACACTGATGTAAGATAGTTTACCTGCTTGCTCTGGCGAATCATTCTACTTCGCAACGAATTCCTCGGAATATCTCGTGAGTTTGCCCTCAGGATGCATAGGTTACTGGGCTTGAGCACTGGAAGATAACAACAGCTGGATGTTACAGGTACTAGGGGTCGCCCTTTTTTATCCGTTTACTTCCCTTAATAAATGTCAATAGCATTTCCTCAGCCTTCGGCTATTCATCTCAGATTAGAAGAACCATTCTACTAACCGAGCGCACCATGGTTTCACATACGCCACCGCGGTGACTAGCATGAGGGAGAATGAAGTGCCACTCCAAGCCCCGTTGCCACAATATACCAGCAATCTTATCACTAAACCAGTTTACTACTAGGCCCTCTATTTCTCTTCCAGCTCCAGCAAAGGTAGTGCCGCCGTCACTAAAAATCTCGGACGGTGCCCCTCTCCCTGACATGAGGAGCAGTAACGTCGTGATGTATGAATCCGTGCTTAGCGAATGAGAAACTTCAATGAGTACCGCACACATCTGGAGGCAGATGAAGATGCATCCATATGGTTTCCAAATGCTGCGACCAAGTTTAAATGAAAACGGACCAAAATGATCTGTTCCGACATGCCCGAAGGGAAACCAATCCTGTAGAGCTCTAGTGAGAGGCAGAGGAAATATCATCCCTTTGCGTACGATTGCCAAATTCTTCGGACATTTCAAACACCCTCCAAGTACACGTTTGACGTCAGTTCCACTATGTACAATCCACAATATTTTGAGAATCTTTGCGAGTAACTAATATAGTCCTGCGTGTTCTCCCATTGCGTGATACCATAGGTTTTTGTAATCCGTAATCGGGTGAGTCTTGGGAAGTATCACTGGATGAGGAGGCTGAGTGGAGTAGTTCATTCGTCCACCAACACCAATCCGCCCATTTAATAACACTGGATCAAGTCGTCGTCGCCTCTTGTTCATCGGGGATCTTTCAGAGCATAGGTTTTAATTCCTGTCTGGTAACCATTTTAAGTCTTCACCACAGGCCCTGGCTTGTACAATCGTAAAAACACTTTCCTCCACTTAAGTGATATCGCATAACTTCAGCGGCCCAGTTGTCAATCCGAGATGTGTGCCACCGCCTCTCATGACCACAATATATGCTCTGATAAGAGTTAGCCGAACCACCGATCTCAGAAAGTAAAACCAACCGGAGTACCTGGCAAAAAGTGTTCACGTCTATGTATCCTACAAGACTGTGAGAATCGTACGCAATGGCTGCTTCAACTCCACTTTCAGAAGGGTTTCAGTAACCTAAGGACTGGTCGGCTACAAGGTTTCGTCACCCATCAGGAAGTTAGACCTTCGAACCAGCAGCTTATATCACCCGGTGATGTTGTGCCCTTGATACTAAGTCAGCGGGACTGGCTTCCGATCTGACATGGCACCAATGTTAGGGTTCAGACAACTGGTGGATTTCAGCCAAACGATTCTCAACAAACGTACGACATCCCGTTTTAGTGTTGTTTATGTGGTACGAAACTAAAGCAGGGCCCACAAGGTAGTAAGCTTTATCAAATTTGATTCGAGTTTCCCTTACAAGTGTCCGAGAGACTTTGGCGGCCGGCCTTGCTGCGGTTAACTCCAATCGAGGAATCGTTACGGTCTTCAGGGGGGCTACCCCTGATTTGGAAAACATCAGGGAACCATAATGGGCTTTGCCCTTTGAAGCCATTCTACAATAAGCCGCCACTCCATAGCCAACTTCTGAAGAGTCACAAAACACTCGAAGCTGTGCAATTTCGCTCAGTGAGTCGCCTCTAAGAAAACAGTGCTTAGTTTTGAGTGTGCGTAGTTGTTTTACTCTCTATAGCCACTCATTCCAGTCTAGAAGGTACTTCTCTCTAATTGGATCTTCCCAGCTAATCTTCAAGCCAGTTAGTGACTGCAACAACACTTTGTTTGGCAGAATGCAAGGTGAAATAAACCCTGGTAAGTCAAACACGTGATGTTATAGAAAATAAATCAAGCCTTGTCTGTGGTTTTCACGTATTGTGAATGAAAACTGCAGCTTGTCTTCTATTGTTTTTCATTTCAATCCCTGCGTTCTCTCCGGCGCTAGCGCGCAATCGTCTATTTCCAAAGTGGGATGGGTCAGCTCAGACTCCAGTAAAATGCCCAGCACCTCCCTACGATTACACACCCAATTATAAAGCCAAAGGCCACCACGTGATGGTAATTCACTCACCTGAATATAGAACTCTTGCACTCTCCAGCGTAAGCAGGGACACAAGACATCATCTACATAGACGTTATCATACACCGCCCTGGAAACGTATTCCTCATACTTTCCCCTCCAATGGTCCGCGGTGCGACGTAACGCAAACTTTGCAGGAAATTGAGAGGAAGAGGCATCAAACGGGTGAACATTCATTTGATAGTAAACCAGGTTGCCACCTGGTTGACCACTTTTTCATCAAAGGAGCCTCAGTGCTCCTCTGAATCTTGTTGGCACTGGAGCCTGTGTAAACATTTTTTCAATGTCTGCGGCTGATGCAACAGATTCTTTTCGAAAACGATGCAACACTCCAACTAGGCCTGCTGTCCTGTCCGGTCCTTGTAGCAAGTCTTCATTCAAGGAACACCCCTGGAATGCAGCCACACAGTCAATCACCATCATCAACTTGCTAGGATTTTTGGGGTATGTTACTGCATGATTTGGTGAGCACAGCTCAGGCTCAAAATCCACTTTTAACCGTATATCGGGCACTAGCCTGGAGTGACCTTTGCGTACACATCCCTCTACTGAAGTAGGGTATTTACCAAGGAATTCACGGTCACGCGCAAACTTTTTCTCGAGCTGATCAATCTGTCTTTGGCTACAATATATTTATTTGGGATTCTCACCAAAGGATTCGTTCATGGAAGTCCAAATTTGTAGTATCCTTCCAAAAACGCCATGGCATTGGCAACCGTGTCAACAGCCAACTTGTCTTCTGATGAAGGGGAGCTTCTTGAAACATCCCCATCAAGCAAAACGGCATTCTGTAGTCGACCGATATGTTCCACTAAGTTATCAATTCCCATCTCAATTTGGCTTACTATCCTCACCGAGCTTGGTTCCTTGTTAATCGGACCAAGGACAATTCGTTCTAAAATCGTCAGCACAGAATTGGGCTGATTTCTTTTACCGCGTCCTTGCTCTTGTGCCCAGTGTGCTTCTAGAACGAAGGACCCTATCAGAATTTTCACTCTCGAATCTTCCAGATTCTCTCTTCGGACGAAATAAAGGTGAGGCTAGGATAAAACGTGCACATCTGAGCAGTGCTGGACTGCTTGAGTTGGTATCCTATCAACACAGAATGCTCGTTACGCACTCACGAAATCACCTTCCGACAACGAGTTAAGTCGAAGCTCCCTTATTCCCGAATTCTAAATGCTAGTTCCATTTACGGTGGAAATCAAGAGGGAGGTGGGGGATGCCTCCAGGCGCACCAGCTCCGTTTGGTTTTTTCGCAATAAAGTCACGAAAGAACCACTGTCCTGCAGAGCGTAAAGCTCCAAAGAGCCCCTGGTCCGTCGACTGGCACTGGTAATGCCCAAACTGACACGACATTCTGACCTAAGAGTGGCCGCACAACTACTGGGGCACTGAGCACCTTTCACTGCATAGTCGGCACTTAACTTATCCAGCTGCAGCCCTCGCGATGGAATGTGCGTAACTAGATCGGTAAACTGCTTCTGTGCAACATGCATTACAGGGTAGTGCCATTTCTGACAACCTGATGTTGAACACGGTTTGGAATTGGGAAAGTTGCTAGGCAGTTGTCCACACTTGGGACACGAGAAACAGGTCTTAATTCCTTTAAAAAGTGCCCAACAACCGCGTGTATCACTGGATAGGAAAAGCCAGCATTCCTGAGGCAAGAGTATCCCATGACATATCAAGCATCTATCAGCTGCCACCAACGGCGAACTATCCTGATTCTGTGTGAGCTGTGTAACTGTGTTCGGCTTTTACACAAAATTTCTCCATATGGATGATCGAGAATACACTTGGGCCTTGCTGTCGGTAGGCAGTTTATCAAATCTGCCTCGCGCAATCCATACCTCATGGAACACAATGTACAGAAGATCTTGGAACCCGAACTCACCCCCTCTCCCCAAGAAACCATCAACTGCCCTAGCTCACAGCTCCTGAAGACGCATCGGTAGCACTCGAGTAATCCTTTCCGTGGCCTGCAGTGAGTTAGGGTCTGACATGTAATTCATCTGCTTGAGAGCAACTTCATGGCTGAGCACTTTCGGTGATAACCTGTCCAGTGCATGTGAATCTTCCACCAGAGGCTTCAAACATTGCAGTAAGCCGTCAGTCAGTGAAAGAGCCACTTCGTGGTCTTGTCCATATAAATCCTTCAGGATTCCTCTAGCCCTATTGTACGCCAGTATTTGGAGCGGCGTAATGCATTCTGAAATCGCACCCCTTGGTTCTCCTTTTAGGTAATGCATCAGATAAAGTTTGAGTTGGCCACGTTCTCTAAATCTACTTTCGATGTAATATTTACGCAAATTCGCCAACCTCCAATACTTTCACGAACAACCCGAAAGTGACCTGAGTTCCACTGTGGGTAAATCCAAAAGATAATCAACTGTTGGTTCTACCGTGGGATCCACGAATGACGTTCCTAACGCATCATTCTGTATATGGCCATCACTCGGGTGGCAAGATAGATGTCCATTGCCCATTACTTCTCCCCTGATTTCATCCCTAATGGCTAGGTTTTCTCCTGCCTCGAGGAATGCCAAACTTAGTTTCACCATTTCTGCCTCATTCCAAACCCCGAAGAGACTATTTTGCTTATACAACTCCAACGGTTCCACCAGATGCATTTCCTTCAACCCAGCTAACAACTGATCAGCTGTAGCTCCACGACAAACTGAAATAACCCCGGGAAAACCTAATACACTGAAGGTTGAGCAAGAAACATGATGGACACGCCTGGGAAAAAGGGTTTGGTTCGCCCGCAGGGTAGTGTCCTTTGATCCAGAATGGTTTGTCTAAATGCTGCTTAACTGCTTCTCTCAGTGATTGCCATGAATATTGAGTGCTTTAAAGTCCAGTCAATGGGGCTTTCGAGAGAAGCGTGGCAACCAACTTGGGGGCCATGCAGAATAAAGTCAGCTCCAAATAGCCACGGTACTATATACAGCAAACAAATCAATTTTACAATAACCAAACCTCAAAAGTGTTCCTTCTGGGCTCCTGCGCTCCAAATTGAACAACAAGTCAACAACTGGAGCTGAATTACAGCAAACGGTTAGAAACAGAAGATGAGATTACCGAATGCAATCACAACAAAGTTCATACTGGGCCACTCAGGCTTGAGCCAATAGTACGGGTCTGACTTGTGACAAAGATTTAGAACGATCAAACGGATATTCGGAATTCTGGTGAAGATAGTTTGTACAAATAATATAATGTTGTTTGTGCTATGGATGTTGATGAACGGAACAGGGTTTTCGGAGCTCCATGCTTCGGAGCATTCGGTAACCCTGAAAACGACTTACTGCACTGCTGTGAATCAGCTTGTTCTCCAGCAGTTGATGGCACAGTGGTCTAGCAACAGAAGTGGCATGAAGACTGAGTGCTCGAAGTTGGAGGTGGATGGTGATCCTGTATTCATGAGGTGCCGAATATGCCCTACGGCCAGATGGGGGGCGTCCTGAAAATATTCACCGAAAAAGAGCATGACGGTATCACTGAGTGTGTGACTTCATCCACTTGGGCGACTTCCTTTGTGGTGGCAATGAAGAGGGACTGGCAGGCACCCAAGATCTGCTGGGATTACCGACTTGCATTGAATCCCCGGTTACGGAAGGGCCCGGACACCGGGGTGGAACCGGAAGAATTCATGAAAAGCATTCCCGGTAGCAAGTATTGCTCAACAGTCGATCTGGCTGCTGCAAGCTTTCCAATTCTGCTGCATATGGAGTCTAAACCACCAAAGACTATTGACACTTTATGGGGAACGTATCAGTACAATTGCCTGACGTTTAGTCAGCAAATGTCACCCGGGATATTCCAGGCTGCTATAGACAAGGTGATTTCGATTATTAAGAATTGAACTGAGGCACTCTTACTATTCCCGGCGAAGGCAATAAAGCTCCCACCCGAACTGCGCTAAACTACAGGTCAAAGACACTGACTGAATGGGCATACACTAGAACACGTATTCTGCGCACTCGTAATATACATGCACTAGCGGAAACAATAAAAATTCCGAAGCACCGCCGTTAACAATCGTCACATCCGTTGCACCTTAAGTGAAGTTCCGGGTTTTTGTAACTACTGCGTTCTCTGTTCCGCAAGCCTTCCGATTCTCTGATTGCTTCCGTTGAACAAGAATTTGAATCGGGATCACTTATATCTCAAAAATAATCGGGAAGTTCAGAACTGGTATCAACCGGATTAAACTCGGAAACAGGGTCGAATAACATCTGAACTATGCATCTTCGATGAATAGAACCATCACCGAGATCCAAAACCTAAAAAGGTCTTTGCCCGAGATGCCTAACAACAAAGCCTTTTGGGGGTCTCAGATTAACACCCTATTGGAGAACAACCTCTGGAGACCCAAACTGGAGCAAGCTGTTGCGTAGTATACATTTCTTGTGCAGCCTCGCCGGGTTAAAACAAGTAAACAAATGGACAGAATTACGATAATACTTCAAGAAGATGCCCACAGTGATCTCGAGCTTGCTGCCTGTTCTTGCATTTGTCGTCTGGCTGACACTCTTCAGTGTCCACACAAAGCTTTCTGCCACATTATTCGATTGCGGATAATGTGGAGGAGTTATCCCATGATCGCAACCCATGGACTTCAGCCAAACAGTCGCTTTCTGAGCAGCGAAATGGGTTCTGTTATCGGTAACCAGTGAATATGATACTTGGTTTCTACTAAATGTCTTGCAAAGTGCAGTATAGTGAAATCAGAACTAAATGAGGTCGTAAAATAAACCTTTGTCGGCTTATAACGAGAATCAGTGATTACACTGGAGTAGAAATTGTCCAGGAACGGTCCGCCTTTATCTACATGAAGATGCTGCAAGACCTCGCACCATATGGGCCATTGAGTCCACTTGGGAGGTAGGCAATGAGTTTTATACGCACAGTTAGTACTGCTTATAGGAAACTGGCATGAAACACCTTTCAATTTGGGCCACCAACACGTAAACTGCGCCGAGTATTTTATCTTTTCAATACCAAGATATCCAGGATGCCATTTGGTCTGATTGGCTGACCGCGATGTAGGTAGTATAATGATGCAACCAGTGAGGCATGAAACACTGTTAGAGGCCACCGAAATGCATCTGCGAGGCTTGCAAACCTTGAGGAATCGAAGTGCGGTATCTCTTTTTCAGCCATGTTGAATGCGAGGGGAAAAAGTGTGCTAGTACTTCCGAGCATCACGAACCAAACTGGACGGAACAAAGGAATAGGCTGGGTTTAAAACAGTCAGCGAATGTTACCTCATACGCAGTGTAACGAGACAAGCTGTCAGTATGGTTTCTGCTTACGACGTTGAATATAATAAGAATGTGCGCTAAGAGCAACATTCCACTGTAGAACCATGGCTGCCGATGACTTCGATTACGAAGTGTGTGCAGCGTAAATTAAACTTCAGTGCTACGTAATCAGTCAGCAATGGGAGCTGTTTTTGCGACTAACTGAGCCTTCCTAACTCAGAGGTGGACTTCACCAATTCCGTCAACAAGAGGTGAGGCCGGTACAGTTAGATGGGTTGTATTGTCGGTTCAATCGGGCTGACAGATCTGGGGATGCTAGTTGCTAAATTTGAACCAGTGGGTCAGTGATGCGCTACGATTGCACAGCGAGCCGAATGAGAAGTGACCATTAGCCCTAGCAGGAAAACGTAGGTTCATCTAAGTGGAAGTCACTGGAGCAGTTATTCTCATTTAGCATGAAAGTATACAATGTTATGAACGTGCGTGGAGTCACCGATCAGTCCCAACTGATCGTGACATGCGGTGCTGTGTGAGTACTGAAAGTCACCGAAGCAGGTTCGGTATTCCGTGAAGAAACAGCCTGTGACTTAATTGTGCTGGTGGATAATTTGCGCCCAGCTCTAAGCCTCTTCTGAAATTAGGCAACATAGTGATCTCAGCTGCGGCTAGGTCGCAAATTTTGCCGGTAACTGATAGCTTATTGCTGAGTCTAGATTAGCTTCTGGGGGCACTGGAAGTTCATGTCCAATCAAAACTCACTGAATTGAAGGAAAGAACTTATGGTTTTGACTTGATGTCTCCAAAGAGCTGCAACACTCTGTCCGTCTGACAATAGATCAAATTGAATAACATTAGAAAACTGAAAGTTGAAAGTCTCTTCCCACGGCGATGTTTGACATAAATTTCCTTCCAAAGGCCTTGCCAAAAAGACTCTGAGAAGATGAAAACATTCTGCACACAAGGGAACAGTTCGGCTATACCTTTCCGTATTTCGTTCGGAGAACAGGTAAGGTCGAATCCTTTTGAGGAGCGCAGTTTCTGTGCATTGTCGCGCAGACGGTGTAATATGAAATAACTCTCATCTCGTTCTGGAACCATCAACGTGAAACGATCCAATAAAACGTTCCGTAGAAGACGATTTGTATCTGCCTCAAATTCCGGCGGGGTTTTCACGTAAGTTGGTGGGAGCAACAACACCAAAACTACCTTACAGTGGCCCTTTCGAGATCCCATTCCCGTAGCCATATTCTTAGCATGCAAGGATCAGCCTTCCTCCCTGAGATATTATTTCTTCTCGCTCAAAAAGAAACTGGAAGCAAAGCACCGTGGGCACTAGGGCTCAGTAGGGCATCAACGGGGTCCTATACCTACACTATTCGAACACATATATGGCCACCACCAACCGAATCAATAAACAACGTGGTGGATAAGGCGGATCCGGGCCAATAGGCGAAATGAAGAGCCGTTTTAAACAAATCCGAGGCAGGCTTAGTGCCGGTACTTGATAGAAAAATGCTGGATTGACGTCCAGCAAGCTGTTCTCTCCAAGTACAAGAGCACTAGGAAAATAGAGACCGGACAGAAGAGGGTGTTGGGCAAAAACGTGAATTCATCCTAGGCGGAAGAAGCCTCAGGAACAGAGCGTTAATTAAGGAAAAACGATTTCTCAGAGGTTTAGTCTCATCGGGTTTTTTTGGACTGGATTTTACATCTTGTAGGTCGGGAAATTAATGAAACAGAGACCACGCATAAACTCAGCTGTGAAAATCTAGAAGTCGTGTATGTATGCCGGTCCTAGAGCGACTCGTGCCATTGCAACAGAGGCTTTCCATATCAGATTAGGTGCGGCCACAGGATATGGAGGCCTGAGCCTAATTGGCATCCAGTTTCTTGCGTAAGAGTCTCCAGAGATCCTCAAGCGCTTCAGCAGAAAAATGAAGCGTGGCATTCGTTCCTGTGATCTCCACAAATTATCATTTTTCTGTTCGCCTGACCTCCGTTTGATCTTCGCAAAAACGAGAGACCTCCGAAGGAAGTACAGTCAAACTGAGGCCCCCTGAATGAAGAAATATGTCAGCACGAAGCACAGCCTGCTTCAAGGGTGAAACATTGACATCTAAGTCCTCTGGTTCCCTCTCCGGGTTACCGTAGTGGTGCTTACGTGGATGACACTGAAGTTTTTCTAACACTACATTGCATTTGAGGACATGATCGAGGTGTAACAAATGACTTGAAAGACCAGAAAAAGTAAACGGAATAGGGTAAATTCGAAATTGTTTGAAAGTGGCTGCTATGATAGCTTCAGTGAAATAGAAGCCCTGCAGCTTGGGATGTTATACATACGATACTTCATCGCACCGGGACTCCAGTTTCAAAGCGACACAAACCAGCAGCAGCCGCATGTGCATTTTGATGCCAGAAATGCCTGAGTGCCAGTTGCGCGTTGAGTGGTTTTAGGCAATGTGTTGCGACCTGTTATGTGATGCCCGGGAGGCAGAACCCTGTCCCCTCCTGCCCGAGAGCTCACTGTCCTCCGGGGCTGTCTTAGACCGCGCAGGTTTTTGGCTCAACATCGCACTTTGCTTTTTGTTAGCTTTCGCCGATGAGGCTCGATGGCCCCCCTTATCATACTAATTTTTGACCGCCATTAGCTGAGGCCGTGGCCAACTGTCGGGGACCAATTATCGGCTCCTGCTTTTGGTCTTGTGGGAACCTTCTGCCGTGCATGGGCCCAGAGCTATCTTGTGGAGATGCTTTTTGGCGAGGGAGCTATAAGTGTAGTGTTTGGCTGCCCCTCGTTTCGATTTGTCCAAGCAGCTACCGTATGATCGAGCCCCATATTTTGCGCTAGTCGGCTGTGCGCGGCCATATTGGTTTTAATCGGCAGTGGCTTCATACAGTGTGGAAAACAGATGTGAAAATAAGTAGGTCAGTCTTTGCTCGATTGGCTTATCAAGTTAAGGTTTGATTCGGTTTTCTACGGTAGTGAGCCAAGTTGTCATTGAGCACATTACACACCCGGGGATCACTATACGGCCTAGCTCTTTACTTTTCAGGGGATACCCTTTTGCCGCTGCTTCTAGCACCATGTTTCCGATTACTCAGGAGATCACGAGGTTTTTCGCCTCATCCCAATGGTTATTTAAGCGAACTATCCCAAGGAGCATGCTATTTTCTGTTGAAATCAACGACCATCCTTCCTCTCACCACCGAAGACGAAAGTTTGTTCCATCGATTAAACATAGCTGGACGAAAAAACCTGCCCTAACCATTGTATCTCGAAGACTTCCACAAGCTTCCGTTTATGCCTTCCGGGCCTTTCATGTGTTTCTTGGGAGCAGCCAAAGTTCCCCAATTCCGCTAAGCCTCTTGACCCCGGAGGCTTTATTGGAGTTGTAGAATACTTTCGAGGGCGGCTAGTTAACGCGTATCCTATTCGGTCTGGCAGTGAAATACCATCGTTATCCCTTCTATCGGACGAATAGAGAAGACGCAAGCCGGTTTACAGATGCGAGGTTCATTCTATATATCGGGGCACCGAAGCAGTACCGGTACGAGAGATACACCAAACGGAAATGAACGCTACGGCTGTGCAGAAAGCGAACCGCGAGCGTGCACAATCGGCGAATGACCGGAAGTGAAAGTGATTCAAAGCGGGGTTGACGGAAACCTCGGAAAAGTCAGTCCAGCAAAACGTACGCAACCGAACAACACAATGAGGTCGATGTTAAGCGTCAGAAGAGATCGTACAAAAAAGAAATCAAAATGGTGTCCAGAAAACAGTCATTTTCGCAGCACGATCGAAGTTCTTACAAAGACTGCCCCAACACTCGTTTGTCCCGGGGAGTAACGCTCTGGTTCTGTATGCTTCTCTTCATAGGGCCTGTTTGGGCGTCCCGTAAACTTTCGCGTGAATCTTTTCAGACCATGAATTTGGTTCCTGTCCCCAGTACTGTTAGGATCTCAAGCTTCAATTGAGTCTTCCAGGAGCAATTAAAAATGGGTTGTCTGGAAAGGCAACAGTATCCGCGACTTGCTCGGGACAGTGGTTATTACTAATTTTGAGAAAGCATTATTGCGTATCTGTGTGGCTTTCGGGCATTGCTTTCAGTGTTTGAAATCCGCCGTCATAAATACCCTCATGCCTTGGAAAGCAGTTATCCTTCCCAAACTCACCTTGTTACCTCAGTCCCCAAGTGCCCCAGTTTGGCCTCAGTGGTCTCTTCGGCGATTTGCCTGCATTTGATGGTGTTTAGTGGGGGCTGTTACTTGGTACGTCACAGATATACCTTACCGAGGCCTCCCTGTAGGGCACTTTCCACAGGATCTCCCTTCGTCTTATCGCTGTCGGCAAACATGAGTTGTGGTCAATCCAGTTCATGGGCTTAGTCGTTTACATGCAGCAGAAACAGGAATAGCCCGGGCTTCGACTTCTGCGGGGCTCCACTAACAACATTATCCGTACCGGATCTGTCCTTCAACATCTACATAGAACCTTTTTTCTCTTAGAAACTGCCATCCAGTCATCTAGCGATGGACCGATTCCACAGGCTCAAAGCCAGTGTCTTAGAGGTCTTGTGGTTTGCTCAGTCGAAGGCTTTCCCGAAACCCAGGTTACAGACCTGTACTCTATAGCCACCGTTCAGTCCACTCGTGACTTCATCCAGAAAACACGAATTTCTTCTTGAACGAACTCCTGTTGGCAAAGCCGTGTTGGTGTGCACCAACCAATCCGCTTCTGAATAGAAAAGCGATCTCTTGGCTTGGTAAAAATATTTCCAGGACCTTCAGCGCCACAATTGTCGGGCTTGCCGGACTGTAGCCGGAAGCTTCTTGTGTACTTCCACCCTTGTGGAGCGGCACTGCTTGGGATAAATTTCGGCTACTAGGCAGCTGATAGTCCCTCAGTGACTGAATAATCAACCATGAAGGAGATTCGGCCAACGGGCCAGCTAAGGCCTTCAATAGGGCTGGGCACAATTCATCTGGGTCTGTCACCTTACATTGTTTTAGCCGTTCTAGCCTCCGTCTAAAGTGTTATTACCCATTTTACCGAGTGTTTTTCTGTCTCACAGAAGAGAAGAGACTACGTGCGCTTCCGTGACTGCCGTTGCTTAGCATTCCCCTAAAATAGCGAAGCGGTATATTAGCGTTGCCGGCATTTGTTTCAGTGTTTTCCTCAACCTAGTCACTAACCTCACCGACCGCAACCCATAGGGTTGAATGTTTGCACGTAGTTAAAATGTGCTTTTCAGCCAGTACCCCCTATCGTGCCTGACCCTCTTCGTAGTGGCGTCTGCACTCCAGTAGTGTTCTCAAAGCCTCAACACAGACCGTCATATTTTCGAGCAACTTCTCATATCTCCTTCTTTCCTCAAGCCCGCACCAGACTTACCGCCTTCCGGCCTGTGCTTTCCGCGCCCTGGACTTCCACCAAGGCTGCTGGCCATTTCCTCCAACCCCCACCAACAGTGCAAAAGCATGCTGAAGCGTCTTAGTGTTCCTCTTGACATGGTTCCGCTTCTTCACTAGTCTGCCGTGAATGAACTCCGAATTTAGTTCAGCCGTCGCATCCACTAGCGCAGGGTCTTCATTTTCTCGAGCCCGCAGCGATCTCGGTCTGGTTGTGCTCTTTCACGTGCCACCAGCTCAACGTCTACTACCTCGTGATGGTTCTTCCCCAGCGACCCTCTGATAAACACTGGGCCTAAGTCCCCTTTGTACTTTGGTAATACTAACCCAGTATGGCAGAGTTATGATTGATTCGACAGCACTTTTTTCGCTGCAAATATTGGACGAGAACTTCTCATATTGGGACTTGCAGAGGCGCATCTCCGAGAGACCCCATTGGTACATACTCCAGTTCACAGCCTTTTTCCGGGGCTTAGTAGAAACCCATGGTGATCACCGTTTATTTTTCACTGACCGTGTCAGCTACCACCAGTAACTCAGTGTCTTCCACTCCTGTTAGGGGTAGGCTCCGGTTGACGCAAAGAGTCAAAGGGCCTCTTCGTTTCTAATTATATAGCTTATGCATTTAGAAATTCAATTTCTGTTCCTCCTTGCTGGCATAAGAGCTTGAAAACCGGCGACTGCTTTTCTCCTATTCTGCCATTGTCCTCATCGTTCTTACGGTGAACGAAGTCCCCCACGCAAGCTTGGGTGACCACACCCTTCAGTGCTAGCCAAGTTTCGGTGGGTGAAGTGATATGTGCACCGCCCCGGGTGACTGCTAATTCACCCCGATAGCTGCGAGTGCCACAGGCTTTCATGCGTAAAACAGGCAAGCTCCCGACAATAGCGGTATCTTGTTCTTGTGATATCTACTTGGATTCTTTAGGCTGCTGAACTCCAAACTCAGGAGCTGTAGTGCTACTAAGAAAGCACTCAATGACAAAAACTAAAAAAATTGTTTATTTGAACAACTACCGTTTTTGGTGGTATCACTTTCTCCGCCTGTGTACGACGTCTGCACGCCGTTGCGCTCGTCCAGTGCACACGTTGTCCCGCTCCAGCGTTTTGAGTTCTGCTTTGCGCGCTGCAGAGTATATTTGCTATCGTGTCATAAACCGAGGACCGGGAGCTATAGACTCTATACGGGAGCAGGTCCCGACTTAACTAAGATAAATCCTAAAGAGCTGTCCCGGATTTACAGGTGAGGTCCTGTTCTTCCCACAGTATCCTACTTCCGGCACGATTATCCTCACCTTCCTATCTAGGTTGCCTGCTGCCCTCCGCAACCCCCTCGTCCATTGATACAATGGATCGGATAATTGCCGACCTCTTAGTTTCTAGAGTATCGGACTGCAAACCCGCTCCTAGGGTTCCATCGGTGCGGCTTTTGGGGCCTTCGGATTGTGAAAATTGGCAACCTTGAACAATTCTGATGGGTCCCCACAATTAGCTGCGTTCAATTCTTGAAGTCGTCCACACGAATCTAGTGCTCTTAAAAGTGTAATTCATAATCAGGAGCACCTGCCACTGTAACTCATCACCGGGGTTCGCAGCTGCACACAGTACTCCAGAACAGGATGCGCCAAAACTTTGCAAAATGGGACGATGAATTCTGGCTTTTGCATGTGACAGTATTGCATACCCTAGGTAAGTTAAGATGACCATAATAGCGGCTGCCTGGCATAGTCTCGAAAACCTTGAGTCCTGTGTGACCGTCAAACCCGAGTCTTTCAATCCAGACTCTCTTCAAAACGGAATGCCAATCGTCTCGTCTATGGTGGTAGTCATGACTCGGTATTTAGAGAGATTCAAAGGTGAAACTACCTATCTTCCATCCAAGAACAGCATCTATGTCCTGTAATAAGTCGCTCCCCGCTAGTTTCAGGTCATCTCAAAGGACGAAAAGATGGTCGCTCAACTCTTTCACTGGGTCACTGACCTAGGGGAGGAGGAGCGAAGGTCCCAGTATTGACCTCTGTGGCGCACCACGAGTGACCTTTTCCTACTTCGGCAGATAAGCACCTACTTTGACACGGAAAATAAGATTCCCGAAGAAAGTGTGCCTTCCAAAAGCTCGCTTTCCTGATCATCCCAAAGGCCTGAAATTTATGGTCCGCCGGGCGCGGACTCGCAGAATCAAAAGCTTCACTGAGGTCCAAACGACAAACCTCCACCATTGTGACTTTACTCATTCGTCATGTGATCTTGTCTAAGAAGAACAGTCGGTTTGTCAGACCCCATCAGTTCAGCAACCATACGTTACTCAGGCCTCAGTAGGTCATTACTCACCATATGCAAGGAAAACTGCTTTCTGACTATAGGCTCCAAGCACTTTCATAGCATTGATGTCGGGCTGACCTGCCCTCCATTGTCCGCTTTCTGCCTGGACCCTGACTTGTGTATTGCCACAGCCATGGCATTACTCCAGTCCTTTGTTACCCCACTCCCATCAGCTACCATCCATACAGTCGAGTACTGGTTGCCACTAAGAAATTGGAAGGAGTACCGCCTCCGTCGGACCCTTCCTAGGTAAGTAAGCTTTCACATGTCCTTTTTTGGACCTTAAGCAAAGGAAAATTTTCCGGGGATCCGCCTTCCCACCGTTGGCGAGTTTCTTCTTACACCATTAATGTGCTTCTTACTGATGAGCTTGGATCCTGTTTCTGGCTGTCTTGTAAGCGGGCCACGAGCAGTGCACGACATGGGGTTTGTAATGGGCTTAGAGTCTTCTAAAAACAGTTAGCGCTGTTGTATTCCTTGGCCTTCACCGTGGCCTCCTGCTCTTACCTAATTTGTGGCGCCGACGAAGCAGACACTTCCGCCAAGCTTACTGGCCTGTCTTTTGATGCCCTTTCCTTTTCCTGTACAGATGGCTTCGGAAATTCCAGGTACCAAAGTGAGCTTTCTGTCCTTACCCTTCGTCTGTCCTCGTCCCCTCCAATGTGGTTCCGGGCTACCTGGACCCTGCCTTTTATGCCTTAAATCAAACGTCGCGCGCAGTACTCCGTGATAGCTCTTCCCCAATGGCTCTTCTACCACAAAATAATTGATGTCAGATCAATATCTGGTCTTCGTCAGATCGAGTACAGAGGAGAGTTGCTCACTGTGGGGGCTTGTTGCTTACTTGGTGTATGAGGGCAAGGTTTTGAGGTCACATCACGAGAGGATTTCCGGTGGTCCCCACTGGGGCATGTTCATCGGCCCGGTTTACTTCTAGAAGATCCATGATCCCGAATATGACGAGGAGCTTTAACCTACTCAACACTGTCTGCAAAGGCTGTAGTAATACAAAATCTTCTGCCTGTCTGTTTGCCGTTTTCTATAGACATAGACTACCCGCACCGCCCACGGACATAGGCTAACTCCAAATGCGGTGGCTTGTATGCTAGGTCTTGCTGGCTTAAACAGGACCTCCAGTGGATCACAATTGGGGGTAACCCTCCACCCAGCCTACGGCCTATTTTATCTTGTCTGTATGCGATGTGGCCGCGAGGTTAAGTGGCACTTTGCTCCTTCTTTAACCTTGCGTCCGTGGTAGTCATAATCACTGATCCATTCGTTGCAGTCATTACTACTCCCTATCTACCTCTCAAGCGAAAGGCCTTTGTGTACCACTTGGCGGCGCACTCTGCCGAGTCATCTTCTTTGACTATACCCTATTCCGGACTGATCAACCGAGTAGTACAATAGCCCTCAGTGTAAACAATCATGGTAGACCCTACCATTATGACTAGCTGCACATTCGTGTGCACAAACGAGCAGTCCTCTACTTTGTACTAGACTCCTCCTATTTCCAATCTCTCGAATTTTATTTCATTTTCCTGTCTAGCAGGTTCTTCGGTCGGCCTTGCCCACTATAGAGCCACCGATAGAAATTTTGACCATGTTCTACCCCATCTTTCCTCGAGTACCTCCTTACCGCTATCGCCAGCTAATGCTTTGCCTTTTTACCGAAGCCAGCTCAGACTATTCACGTTCAACGTGCGAACTCTGATACGTATAGAACACCGGGCGGGTTAAGCTCGTACGTTTAAATCCCTTTCCGTCAGTGAATGTTGACTTCTGGAGGCTCGTATTCAAGAATGGAGGTCCACAACTTGATAGACGCCTCCATTAAATTGTTCACTTGTGCCTTCCTAAGGGAGCTGAGGCTGCGGCTTCCAGTCTCGTTGGCATTGATTTTGCTCCCAGAAAAGAGCTAAAGCGGAGCTGCTGGAATGGATCTCAGTCGACGGTCGTTTATGCCCAGTGGAACTCAGGAGTCCGTGTAAAATTAGCAGTCGCCGCTCCGATGGGCGTAACCTGTTTGTCGTTTCGGCGCATGCACCCATTAGTTGTAGCCCACATGCAATCACGTACTCGTATGTAAAGCAAACCGGGATGATATTGTGATTATGGCAACATATTCAAAGGCTATATTGGGCCAGCTGTCATTGAAAGGGGCCTATATAGGAGGCTCTTTTAGACCAGCTCTTTGTTGTTCGGAAAAATGAAAGCCGGTGCCGGCCCTATTCTGAGAACATCGCCCGGTCCTCGCCAATGCGAACTATAAACATCCTAGTTGCCGGTGCTCTAAGTGGCGTCCACCCCATCCGACTCAACAGTGGACCCATATTGGCCACCTTGGCGGGGTTGCACACAAGGTTGTCGCTCGTACTGGAGAACCTCTCGTGATCAGACCACGCACTGGTTTGCATTACGTTGTCCACGTGCTTTGACAGGCGCCGAAAAAACGTGCTGCAACGACAGGTAAACTTTGATATGCTGTTTCATTGGCCCCCTTTATTCTTCTCCCGAAATGCGCCAGCTAAAAAGCTAGATGAAGCCCAACCTGATAATGCAGACTAATATTTTTCGCTTATCAAGGACGCTTTACTATCTGCCGGTCCAGCAACTTGTGGTCTGTCTCGTTATATAGCAACTCCCTGGGTTTCTGCTGAAGATCTGCTTCTTCTGAACGCATGTCACTTGAGTCCGGCATGAATTGAGTATAATCCAGTTCTCGACAAAACGAGGCTTGCGCTTAGAGCGAGTCATCTTAAGGAAAGCGGAACCTGGTGGTCGCAAAGTGCATGGGATGTGGAAAGTGCTGCAGCTGGGGGACATTCCCGCAAGCTTCTTTATCCTATCCAAGTCACTAGCAGGAAGATACTGGTTTTCATAGTAGCAATCTACGAGGCTGATGCCCCGGAAATTCGCATGCAAAACAGGCTTTTGGGTAGCTGGGTGGAGCAGTCTCAGGCAGAATTTAGATGGCCTCCGGCGTCGGCTTCTCCCACAGCCCTCTCTTCACACTTCAGGTGGTGCTTTCCGAATGATCCATCTACCGAGACGCAGATCCGCAGGGAGATTCAGGCCTTGGCACCTCATAAGTCACCGAGCTCGGATGGCACTCCCCCGGCTCCAAGTAATCATGGTGTGACGCACCTCGTCAAAGATTCTTGTTTTGTTCCCAAAAGTTTGGTTTTTTGAGCAGGTTCTATCATCCTGAAGAATAGATTGTGCTCCCCGTCTCTTAGGAAAGCTGATCAGTGAATGCTCCAACCACAGGGGTTTACGTCATATTCCGATGGCATCGAAGCTGCCTACATCCGTTATACTTCGCTGGTTGTATCGAATGTGTAAAGAGCAGACTAGAGAGAAGCAGGCCGGATTTAGCGCCGGTCTTGGATGCATCTATCAAAGCTTCAAACTCCGACAAGTGTTGCAGCAACATCAGATTTTTTCAGGGGCTGGCAGTTACCTTGCTTCTGGACATTCTCGAGGCCGTCGACTCCACCGATAGGCCCGCACTGTGGAATTGCTCACTGAGAAACGGAATATCTGAGAAGTATATATCAATCCTTACAGGGTTTCAGTCATCAAGTTTCCGGGACTAGAGACAGTGAGTAACCTCCCGTATGAGCCTCATCACCATCCACACTTGGCTGTAGCCTCGCGACAGTGATTCAGATGTCCATCCAGTATGCTTTTGAAAAGTTTTCAGTTGCCTCCTCCACCGCTTAAGCTGGCAGTGAGTTTCAAAGTTTGGTTGCCTTCCTGGAAAGACGGTAGACCAATGGTAGCCCAGTCGACTGCAGCTTTATGAGCGTCATCGGATGTCCCCTTGTGCGCGAGTGTCCGCGAAGAAAGAAAAAAGTCTGCAGCTCGGAGCCCGTTTCACTCCGGAATATTCGCCAGATGCATATCAGGTCGCACCGCATTCTTCAATAAGCCTTCGGAAACAGACCCGGTAAATTCAGCGGCCTGTCGTACCCGATCCCTCTTAGTCCAGCACTGAGACGAGTGACGGCCCATTGCACCGGCTCCAGCCAGTCAAGTTCAAGAGCCGTGAAGGGAAATGTAGCAGCCCCACCGTCTTTAGTCGAGGACGGAGGAGTGAAGCATGTGGGAGTTTGATAAGACCTTAAGTTAGCTTCACAAACGTCTGATGGATCGCACCACAGATGCTACAGGCCGAGGCGCACAACCTCTCAGTGTGTTTTCAGGTTTTTAGCGTAGAAGATACTATCACTTTTAGGTCCCTTTCAGCGATGGGCACTCAAGGAGTAGCTCCTTGGAAAAAACATGCATTCTTAGGCCTCGGTCTTCCAAGCAGTACCTGGGCATATTCTCTCACTTTTATTGGGGAGCCCACACTTTGGACCACTGTGTCAGAATATCCAAATCCTCTTACAGTGCCTCGAAATACGCCGTAGTTTTGATCACTCATCAGATTTTGAGATTGTTTGATTGGACCAGACGGGGGAACACCAATTGTTTTGGCAGGCCGTTGATAACCGCTAAGGACAGCAGTGGGCCTGAAACCAAGCACCGTGGTACTCCGCTGGAGAAGTCATGCCACTTAAAACATAATGAAGCTACCTGCCCAGAGGAGGACCGCCTCTTTCAAGATGTCTTCGATTCACGTAACTAATTGTTCCGCTACTCCTAGCGATCACACCTTACGGAGCAAGCAATTTTGAGACACTTTGTCGAAATTTATGCTGGAATCAACTAAGGTAAAGTCCGCGAGATGGCCCTCCTTCCTATCTTGTGAGTTGCGCCAGGTCTTGTTGCTTGCTGTTATCGATTTAGCCTTTGTTCAGTCATCTTATAAAATATTAAAAATACAGCTTCTCAGGGCACTTCAGTAGCCCAGAGAAATTCAGGGAATTTTTTCTCAGTGGTAAATTCTAACCTGGCCTGAGTTTGCCGTTACTGTTCCACCTCACTCACAGCGTCTTCTCTGATATTTCAAAATGCAACGTGTAATACAGAAGACTTCCAATGATACC
The DNA here is from genome assembly GCA_948099385.1 of Fasciola hepatica. NCBI lineage: Eukaryota > Metazoa > Platyhelminthes > Trematoda > Plagiorchiida > Fasciolidae > Fasciola > Fasciola hepatica. The sequence goes on along the minus strand of CANUEZ040000043.1, from coordinate 35,739,575 downwards.
CCATTCACTCATACGCCGGTACTAGGGAAAATAAGCTTAATCAAGCTCCCGTGGCCTTTAAGCAATGCTTCGTTGACCCCTGCCACGTTCTAGGATTGGCGACGGAAAGGACAAATATTTAGACCGAGGCACCTCAGATATAAAGTCTCAGCTTCTAAAGTTGCGGGATACAGTGTCTAAACTTGCCCCCCTACAGTGAATCACTGAAGCATCGAACATGCTACCTTACAAAACCTGACAGTGGCTGGAGGCTTTATCGACTGTGTTGCACCTGAAGTTCTCATATGAGTGCGGAACTCCCGTGATGCAGTCGTATTTAATGTCCCAGAGAGAATTACCCTAGAGCATGTCATGCTTGTGGTATGGCCCACCTTATTTGTCAAATATCAAGGCTGCGTAAGCGCTTTCTGACTTTCAGCTGTCCAATAATTATGCGATTTTTAGGAGATCTATCTTCCAAAGAGTCCAGTAAAATGCGTAACACTATAACTTCTAATTCCCTCCACAAAAACATAAAAACGGGCGAAGTTAAAACCCCTCTCTAAAAGAAAATTACTAGATCTCTCTCGACTTCCCTCATGAGAAAGAGGCCTGATAATCCCAAGCCTTCGACACAGACAACTAATCGCTCCACCGCTTCTTATGTAGTCGCGGTTGCTTTATCTTCACACGCGCCTTTCGCTTCTTTACAACCAACCGCTTCCTCCTCATCCGCTCTTGCACCAAACTCTTCAAATTCCGATCGCATTACTGTTGATCTAGACATTTCCGCTTCTCCCCTCTTACTGCCACCCAGTAAAAAACGTCAACTATTGCCTCGTTGCCCTACTTTATTGCCTGTTGTGCGAACCCCCAATTCTAATTCCCTCTTGGTTCCCTCCGGTGACAAACTACTCGCCGTCCAAAGGAATAGGTCCGCCAGCCTTCGCATCCTTTTCACAAACCTCTCCTTCATCCAAATTTTTCCTCTTAAACCAACTCTCCTTAATCCACCGAATCCACCTTCGACCTTAAAAAGTATCCTTTGTTTCTATGCACCCGTGATCCCTACGAATTCACCACGTTCACTGCCTTCCAAAACCAAAATACTGCTCTATTTGCCGTCCACTCTGCCTCACTTCGTACTTCTCACCTGGCAACTATCTCTACTGCTCCCAGTACTAGTTGCTCCATATTTGGGGTTACACCCGAATTTCCCTACCCCTTTTGTAAAGTGCAGCTTAATTTACTACCCTACAACCCTACTTCTTACACATTTTCAAACCTGCCCTCTGCACCTCCCTTCAGCCAACACTCAATTCCATTTGGCCGGTATTCCTCCACTGCTCCTAATCAACCCTGTCTGATATCGATCTGCCGAATTCCATAGGTTTTTCCTTTTGCTCCGACATTTACCCTCCGTTGATGTCCAGTTGTTCCACCCCTCAGCAGTCTCTATCACTGCAACATTTACTCCGGATTGGCTGGAAGCCACCACATCTGAACCTCCACAAGCATCAACATCAACAAATTTCCCTTTGATCCTGATCCCGTTTCCTTCGAATCTCGATACCCTACCACCTTCGGACTTACACTACCCCCCTGATGTGCCTTTACCACCTCCCACAAATGGCATACTTTTGGCCGCTGTCAACTCGCGTTCTATTTTTGGCAAACTCCCGCACCCAAAAAACTTTTCCTCACGATTAATTACGAAATTATCCTAATAACGGAATCCTGGCTGTCTGAAAGCACTCCAAATGATCATATCTTTGGTACGGTGGAGTCTTCCAAGAACCAGCAGACCGAACCGGCGTGATGATGGGTGCTCAGCCCATGTCAAGGAGATGTACTCCGCCACCCCTCTTTTACATACGGCACTCGATTCTGTTCTCGATTCTCTCTAGCTCACTATCAGCTTCCAAGTCACCGTTCTTTACATTGGCTGCGTGTATCACTCGCCAAACCTCCCCATTTCCTTGTTCCCACTTCTAATTAGGTCTTTAGAATAACTCCCTTTCCTCCCTTCTGGAGCCAAGCTTATTGCTGGTGCTTTATTCTCTCTCAAATTTGTTGGCCTGCCTTCTCGACCCCTCCCAATCTTATGAGCCTGATCATTAGTATACATCCTGATGGCCGGACACAACATGTCTCCGAAACTACAAGAAACGGAACATACTGGATCTGGCAATAACTCATAAGACGCCTCTCATCAAGGTGTCGTTAACGCAATTTCTCCGGTAGTGACCAGCAAGTGGTTATCTGCCATCTGCCACTTAGTGGCCTGCCTAATTACGCACACTCCTTCAACAATACTTTGTTATGCAAACATTGGGCCTTGCTAGTCCCGCTTATTCGCCAGAAAGATCGCGGCGATTATTTTCCATCCCATGACCTTCGGTTTGCTGTGTATATTTCAAACTCCTTTTCCGACTGTCTGAACAAATTGTCTTACGCTTCCCAGGCTGTACATCGAAAGAGGTCCCTTGCCTCGCCACTCCACAAAAAGTAACATAAACGTCTCAAAAAACTACATAATTCCAACGACTTCCCAATTTTCAGCCATCTAAACCGCCTGTCTACACTCATTCAACGACAAGATATTACGCCAATTCGTGACTATGAACGTAAGGCATTGAGTTATCCCACCAAGTCGCAATTTTTTTTGTTGCGCAATTCTAGAAGCCCCGATATAAAACCCGAATTCCAACTTCTGATTCTGGATAATAACTCATCTATCATCTCTCCACCTTGTATAGCTGAAGACTTCAATGCACTCTTTGCTTCAACCATGGCTACCACTGCTGTCGTTGCCCCTCCCACATCGTTACCACTTACTGATTCTGTCCTTCGGTGCCAGGAGTATTTCTAAGCTGCAGTCCAGAAGCAAATTCTCCCCCCGGATTAGGTCCCGATGGCCTACCACCAGTTGCTCTTGTCAATGGCGGACTTGAGCGCCCCTGTTGCCGCTTAACCTTTTCACTCTTTCGCTTAATGGTAGCACCGTACCTGCTAAAAAAGGGACCTTTGCATGAGATGCTTTATTATCAACTTAAAAACCACAGCCCCATTTTATCCAGAATAATAGGAAAAATAGTTAAGGATCACTTTATTACCTGCTTATTAGACCTCAGACCTAATAGTGACAACCAACATGGACTCCTCTGTTCACTGTCCCGCATGACTTGTCAATATGATTTCCCGAATCTCGTCACCGACTCTACTGAAAGTGGGAAACCTTTTGTTGTTCTTCATCTTGACTTATCTAAAGCATCTGACCGTGTACCTCGCCCCCCACCCTTTAACAAAGCTACGACCATTTCGTATTACAAATCCGCCACTTTCTTGGTTCGCATCTTGATTTTCTCATCGTTAACAGGTTGCTTGACTGGCGGAAACACCTATAATCCTAGGCCTGTTACTAGAGGTCTTATTCAGGACCATAATTAATGGCACGCCCTTGTTGTTTGCGAATGACTTTAGGATGGTCTACACTTTTTCGTCTGGCAACCTCAGCACTACTATCTCAAAAATCTCAGCTAACTTAGCCGCTGTTAATGAATAGCACCCTACCTGGGCGATAGCATTCTCCGCCGATAAGTTTATTATTCTTACAAATGCCAGGTTCCTCACGGTTCCTTACGCACCGGCCGTTCACCCGTCGACAGTCATCTCTTGGTAAGGGACCTTGGTTTAAGTTATTCTTGCTCTTTCAACTTTTCCGAACATGCTTTCTTCCAAAAGGCGAAGGCTGAAAGGTGTCTTGGTCTTCTGTTTACACCATTCCAGCTTGGGGAAAGCATTCTTCACATGTATAAAGTACATGCCAGGCCCCATCTCGAGTGTTGTCCTTTATTCTTCTCTAGTACGCAAAAATCCGACAGGATTAGTATCAGTTGTATTCAGCGAATATCCACAAAGCAGCTCATAGGTTGGTTATTAAACTTGAAATGAAGGAAACGACGTTTATCTCTCACAATCGAACCATAGTGTCTTCATCGCATCAAGCTGAACCTGGTACTCTTGTAAAAACTACTGACTAAGCAATCCTACTCCTTCAATCCGTTATGCTTCTCCTTGGACACTGAATATTTACTCCGTAATAGGTAATGTACTGTTATCACACCCTATGCAACGACTGTTCTGCGCTCTAAGTTCTTTCTCCTTACTTGCTCCAGAATCTAAAATAAACTTCCCTTAACATCAGATCTTCTAGGTCAAAGTATGCATTCTTTTATGCTACTGATAAATGCTTTTCTGTCACAACTTTTCCGCGCTTATTCAGCGTTCACATAGCCGAAAGTCAAGCTTACAGGAAAAGATTTCGACATTTAAGCCGTTGCTCTGCTTTCTTGCTTTATCTTACCTTCCGAAGTAATTTCACCGCTTTTGAACTCTGAACGCTCTGTTTGACCACTTCTTTTCAGAATTCGCCATCGACTCATTTAGGGCGTGTCTGCTTCCGATATTTTTTCCCCAGCCGACTAATCGATTCCTGCCAATTTCACTTTTAAGCACGTCATTCCAGATGCGTTCGCATTTTTAGAGAGGCTACCGCGATAATCCTCACCGTTTATCAATATGCCCCGTCTGCTCATCAATGTATTTTTCTTCATTTATGCATATACGCCGGGGCCTGTAGTTAGCTTTTCCAGCTACCGCGCGGTTAGGGCCATAGCCTCATTTTCAGGCCGGCCAACAGTTGGTATTTTCACGGCCTTGGACAAGAATGTCGTGTGACACTCAAGTTAGCACAGCTAGCCCACAAACCTACCCACAAATGAAGCTCCAGTCCCACTTGCCGGACTAAAGGTGGTTTGCCCAGCACACTTTAGCGACTAGTCAAACACGAAATTCGGCTTCGCAAATTCGGAAAGACTTGGAGTGCATTACCGGTTACCACTGTATACTTGCCATGTCCAATGCGGCAGTTGTACCAATTTTCGTCTCTTTTTCTTTAGCTGTCGGGCTAAGAGTTGCCCGAAGATGGACATCATTGGTGTGTCATACACAAGTGACCACTCACGCACCCTTCTTCCTGACTTTCAGGGGGAGGTTCATATTTTGAGTTTCCTCTCTGTCTCGATCGTTTCCCCATTTATATGGTATTCCGTGCAGTTTTTCCCAATTTTTATTCCGTAGTCTCCCCATTTTCTCATTGGCCCTCCTGTCCAAGCCCCACTAACTGACTGATTAATCCTGGAAGATATGCCATCATCGCCGTGTCAGCCCCCTGTAATACCGTCAATGAACACTCACGCCAATTTCGTTGGTGCGAAGCGCAGCCAGATCCCATGTTTTGGCTGGCGCACATCGGACATGCAGACCGTCTGCAACGATGCGCGAGCGCAGTAAGTCTGGTGAATCTGACCTCCTGTGTTCACTTCCTGAAGTGCTTTCCAGCATAAGTGTCCAGCACAGCGTCGGCTCTACACACCAGCACCGGTTGCAGACTGCAAGCTCCAACTCTCGTCGCCCTACCGCATTCTTCACTGTCCGTTGTGGACCCCATGCTCCCACCATTCTTTCGCCACGATTCGCTCACCTATCGTTCCTGTCAGTACCTTTATAACTTCATTTCCACGCCATTCTACCCCTGTAGGCAGGCCTGCCCACCCTGTTCTTGTTTCTGTCTCTTTTAACCACGACAGCCCCACTGTACGATGTCACTCTCACTCTATCCATTTGACTGGGCCCAAGCCCAAAATATTTCCTTTTCCACTCACTTCTCCTTTATCGGCTCCTAATCTGTATGCACTCGGTACCTCCATATTCTTAGAAAGCTCATTGATCGCATACATCACTAACAACCACTTTGCGATATCCTTTTTTGTCCATCAAATACCGCCCGCCTTTACTCACTTGGCCCATCCGTAACCATGACCAATCACCATAAAAAAGTCCCGCCGTTCCGAGGTTTGCCTTTTTCAACACCAAATTTATAATCTTTACACCATTCCCGTGCTATCCATGTTCTAATCCGCCATCCTTCCGTGGATCTCCCTCCTAGGCGGTGTCTTGATTAGGAACTTCTGGTTCAATTTATTTGTGTAATCCGTGCAAGCAAGTAGCTCTCCAGTTACATTCTTCCAACTCCGACACGCAACTATTTCTCGTGCCTTTCATCCCGTTACGGGTTTTCCGGCCCTGATACTTTTCTACTTCTCGATCTTTATCCTGTGTCATCTGCAGCAGAAAGACCTGATTGGTCACCTCTTGCCTGGGTTTCTTCAGTCAGTACTCTCATCTGCTTCACATAATGCTCGCCACGCGCATCTTCATTGTGTCTTTCAGGCTGCTCTGCTTTCTCATGTTCCACCTAGCTTAAAGTTATCGTAACGTCATCATTTTCACTCACAGTTCCAAACCATATGAAGTTCTATTACCTGATCTTTCTGATCCTCCACATAATTATTTCTCTTCTATGTTGTTTTCTGTTACCTCTGCTGCATCTTCGCACCACAGTTATTCTATCCTCCAAGTTACCCCTCTTCAGATGCCTTTTACACTTCCGCAGGCATCCTGTACTTCCAGTCGCTTTGCTTTCTCCAGGTGTTTTTACAGCCGTCTTCTTGTTGCTTAAGGCAAGTCCACTTAATAAAGCTTCAATCATTTTTGACTATCAATGCATGTCACACCTGCGTTGATTGGATTATTAAATTCAGCCTTACCCGCTTTCTTCGATCGTTTTCGTCGTATTCTTTCGTTTATCAACTTCTGTTCACAGGCACCACTTCAGTGCATCCAAAGTCGTTCCTCTCTTTCTCTGTTGATCTCATGTTCACCTGCCATAAACAAATTTGTCAAAGTTTATCAAATTTAATTCCGTGTCGTATGATCCAACCGTACGTGTCTCTTCCAAGCGCTGCTACTTCCGTGTTCCGTCTCTTCACTACTGTTTGCTCCTATTCCGTTATATATATCTATATATACTTATACACGTACTTTCTCTGCCTCATTCGATTCTTAGCCGGCCAGTTCTCTTGCCACATTTCCTTCGCCCCTCACGATATGCATCCGTTTTTGTCCTCACCTGTGCCTGATATTTACCGTATCTCGGTCCTTCCTTGCCATTGCCGCCATCTGATCCACTCATTACGTCTAGCTTTCCAGCTCCCTGTTTTCAAATTGACACTGTCTGTCAACTACAATGAAGCATAGCTCATGGCTACCTAGTCCCCAACGACACAGCTGAATTTTTTGTTCTTCTTTTCTTCTCTTCTTTTTTCCTCTTTCTTCGTCGTTTCTGTTAACGATAGATTCTCTCGCCGATTTTCAGTACTACTGACATAGAACTCCCAGGTTCCGATCTCCTTCACTTGGCTCAGCCAAGTGATTTTTTGATTTCCAGATTTGCCGGGCACATATTTGAGTCCCTCCCTGAGTTCACTTAAACTCCTTCCATTACTCCCTGGTGTGCATACATTCATCTCACTCTCATCCCGCCCCTATTTCTCCCTACCCCTCGGATGTCTTGCTTTTCTCTAAATTTTTCATGAATTTTTTCTGTCAGCTTTGTCACTTGAGAAAATTTCGATCGCGCGTAAGCCCTACTTCAGGCGCCTCCGAAATAAACTCTTACTATAGAGTTCGAGAGCCAGAATCATATTCATCAGACAGAATCTACCCTTACGAAGGCCATGCTAATGACGGTTGGGAAGCTCGTGATTCACGAGCTCAGTAAAGGCCAGGCTTTCCATTGCCCTTCCCATCAAACGCATGAGACTTACCTGGTGGTAGTTTGCAGCCTTAGCCTTTTTGTCGCCCTGAGACATCCGGAAGACAACGGCTTTTTTCCATTCGGATGGTAGTTTACCTTGTCATATCGAAATGTTAGACAGTCGTGGGAGCGGAGGCATGATAATTTCGGCTAGTTCCTGGAGGACAAGCGGATAGACCCCGTCCAGACCAGCCGATGTATGTGGCCACAGCCCTCGCATAGACTTGGCAACCTCTTCCACCACTACTGATTGCCCTACCTTGGAGGTTGCACTTTGCGGAGGCTAGGGCGAGGATGGCCCCTCCGTGACATAAATATCAGCTTAGTGACAGGCCAACAGTTCTGTTTCATCGCAGTCGGACTCCTCGAATAATCCACCATGAAGCAGTGTGAGAATGCCTAGAAGAGCCTTAGTCCTCCTTCTCAGGTATGCAAACAGCCTTTTTGGTGCTTAGATGGAATCGGCCGCAAGTTGCTCTTCGTATTTGCGTCTCTTTGGTGTCTTTAGAGTCAAACGCCGGTTTCGAATGCTTTTGTAACCGTCGTATCCCATGCTGGGGATCAGAAATGATGCCAACCTAGGTTTTCTTTGCGCAGTTGACTACGTAGTCCTTTGGCTAACCACGACGGTGAATAAGCAAGACTTCAACACCTGCCTGGAGGTGCAAACAAGCCCGACACTGCAGTTATCAGAAGGAATTCCACTAGTCATCCATTTCATCACTAACAATCTAGTTCTATGGCAGGGTAGCAGCAGCTTTTTCCATTACAGCAAGGGGTATGCGCCACATGTTTGGCCTGCACTGTGGATTCTAACGGAGGTACGCACCGCGCCTCCTCTGGATGACCAGCTTCGCGTGGCTGCTGGAGCCCAGTGACGGCAGAAGGTCGACTCCGCCTATGTCAGAAGTTCATGGGGAAAAATCAGTTCAAGAGTAGATAACAGATCCACCTGACCCCTGGTAGGTTCCTGCACATGCTGATGCAAGGCAAGGTCGAACACTGCCTCACGTAGAGAGCGGGAGAACCTGTCCGCGGCTATTTTGCATTTGCTCGACACCCAGCTAAAGTCTCCAAGAAACAGGCAATGGCCGTCCATCGTCCATTGATGCTTGGAACCTAGAATACCCTGCACGTCGGCGGTCAAAGTACCGTAGATGATCCTATGCACTACATAGCCACTTTTTGAAGGTTTCACTGTGCATCAAAGAGCCTTCCCGTAAGCACACCGGTCCGCAAAGTGATCAAGTGTATGTGCCGGTATTCTATTTTTCACATACATGGCAAAACCTCTTCACATCTAGTTCGAATCTGATCAAATCAAAACAGCGCATACCCGGGTTGTTAAAACTCTGAGTCCCGAATAGCATCCGTTTGCCATGTCTCAGGTAGTGTAACGATAGTCCAGAATCCAGTCAGAACAAGTGCTCTCGATTTGTCTCTTTTTTATATTCCACGAACATCTGTCATCAGCTTTTTGGCAGTTGCCGCTCGGTTGTTCTCTGAACGAAAATGGTATACTGCTGCTCTCTGAGTTGACTCGCCGGCAGTGGTGGTGGCCGGCGTGTCTGTTATCTCCTCCGAACCAACTGAAAATCCTGGACGTAAAGGTCTGTTTCGCCGTTGTGCTCCTCTCCATAATCCCTGCACAGCTATGACTAATTCTTTGACGATCATCAGGAGGAAGATCTTGGTGTAGGCCAGCAGGCTCCCCTTGAGGCGATTAGACCATCTTAGAACCTCATTTTCTTGCTATCATGAACTGAAAACAGCTATCAGATTTTGCCTTCTTCCGGGCTCTCGAAGCTTTCTAGGTCTGGATCCCGCCTTGAGCCTAATTGTTGCTGCCAATCCTGTTTCATCTTCCGTAAACAGCTTGTTCAGGATCAGCCTGAGCTTCCCCAGATCATGGCTCAGTCTGTCAAGTGGGAACGTCGCAGTAGCTTCTGGGACGTTGAGGGCAAGGAAGCATTTTTCGCTGGCGGATGGAACCGTCTTCGGGGTTGACGGAAACTCCTTCCCCTTGTTTGTGCCAACCCGGGGGTCAACCCGTGGGTTGGTGGTCCGGCAGCCGGGACTTGATACAAAACTTTATCGGTGGTCGCAGGTGGAGGACATCACTTCGTGCTGTTCTTTCTTCTGTTCGTTTGGCGAGTAGCCCCAAGAGTTGTGACAGCGACCTAGGCGAAGGGCAACGAAAGATTTGTATTTGGCACGCATATCCCCGCTGGGGGTTTGCAGGGGTGCACTGGAGTCGATGGAGAGTCTAGTGTGGTGTGAAGCTTGGTCACAACGCAATAAGAACAAACGGTTTTTTAATCGCTTTTCACGTAGTTTCAACCACTCATATTTTTCTACGCTGATTTTGGCACAGTAAATATGTATCCATCCATTACATCCATCGCAAAGCAGAGCTTCTGCCCTAGGTCACACAGTTTTCTTGCAGGTTAAACAATCACACACTTTGGCACGATCCGTTTCACTAATTATGCTGCGCTAATCTACCGAAAGGGGGGGACAATAACCCACAAGTGATTGGGATTCGAGAACCGTAAATACACACGTCACTGGCTTAGCACAGTAAATAAGACGGGGTTCTACCATCATAACTCAACTCCTGGAGGGGCTCAAGGCCAACTACAACCTCACCTAGGTTACCCCATATCTCTATATCTCCTCAACTATGCCTTAAAAGATATTCCGCGGAATGCCCCGCCTGGTTTTTCAAGCGGTTGGGCTGAACCTCTCCCAGATAAAGGAGATTTCGACTTGGGATATGCCGATGATATCCCTTTGTTAGGTGGTAACGAGCAGGTGGTGCAACATTTTTGGACCGCTTGACGATTGAGGTATCCATATATAGAGTGCATTGTGCGCCTTCTAAATTTAAGTAGATTTTGCAAGGTTGAAAGAGACCTGTGCCTGTCCTAACCTTTTGTAGTGCTCAACTAGAGATAGTTGACGACCCTAAGCCTCCTGAGAGCTTGATAACAGCAGCAGGGGTATTAGGCAGGCGAACAGTTCACACAGCCAAAACTACAGCTGCCTCCATAAATCTGTGAAGCCTGTAGTTTGGCCGTAACATAAGGCTCCCTCCTAAGGGAGGGGCTTACCTCTCCGCAGACTGTGGAGCCTTACTTCACGGTCGCGAGACCTGGTTACTTCGCGTTGATGACGCTGGGATTCTTCACGTGTTCGACAATCGATGTCTCCGAAACATGGCTATCTTCTGGTGGGAACATCGAAAGAGTGCACTGTCGTGTATCAGGCACAAATAGCCGCCTTCATGAAAAAGTAATCACTCTGCGATGCCCCCGGTAGCTCGGACATGTTTCGCGAATGCCAGCCAGAGTCCACCTTTCCATGCCTCGTTCACACTTGCCGTGCGAAGCTGAAAAAGGAGTAGCGACGGTCAGACCATGACTTGACTTTGAGGTGTGAAGGGCTTAGCTGTAGTACTGATCTCCAGCTTCCTTGTTTGGGGCCCTGGGAATGAGTCTAGCCACTGGTCACAGGCGGTGAGGGGAGCTGCTGAGAATAAGAATTAGTGGCATTAATGCCGTGTTGTCTGTTTGTCGAAATCTTGTGCCTCGCAACCAAAAATTACCATCAGTGAAATAGAAAGCGAATTCCTCATCCACTGCGGCGGATGAGATTGTGTGCATATTGTTGGCCAGGGTACCAAAAGGGAAGCCGTGAAAATCCAGGATTCTCGTAAGTTTAGTCAAAGCATTTTCTCGTGAAGAGTCCAAAACATTCGATTCTCGGTTCGTGACGCGATAAGGAGCACAGGCTCCAGTCCGCAGAGAGAAAATCGGAGCTATGAAGCAAAACAATGTGTGCCTTTGAGAGAAGCAAGAGCATGAGGACAGTGTGTCCAGGTAGAGCAATTGGCGCCGCCAAATTGAGTCGTCGTTCAGATAAACACTTCCTTTGGTGCTTTTGTCTGCCACGCCGGTAGCACTGAGGACTCGCGCTACCTTCTGTTCCTGTTCAAGCGAACCTACCTTCAAGAAGTCTCGCGGATTTGCAGGAGAGATACCTCTATTTTGAACACGTCATCGGACTTGATTCTGATTGTCGCGGAGTGGCGACCGGTCCTCCAGGAGATTGACAAGCGCCTACTGTTTTCGTATACTTTGTTGATCTTTTAGCATCTGTTTCGCTTGTGGGCCACGACTGAACCAATGATTTCGCTAGGTATATCGTGACTTGAGCTAACCGCGGACAGCAGGCTGGGTAAGCTAGAAAATGGTGAATTGTTGGCCTTACGAGGGTCACCTTGTAAGGGAAGCCCTTCCCAGTCTAACGACGGAAGTGTGCATCTAAGACTGCCCCAGTTGGTCGTAGAAGACAGATGACTGGGCGGTGGGCAAGAGTCATATTAGGCCTTTGGGATCAAGATGGCGGATGACGCCTTCTTGTGAGCTTTTTGTAGGGGAAGGCCGACCACGGTGGTCGAAACGCTGGGTAAACTAGCTGCGGATCGAAGAACTACGAGGCTACCTTCTCAGGTTGGGACAGCTAGGAGCTGGACTGAACACCCTACGCAAGTGCACGGTATGAAGTCCAGCAAGATGGGCGCAGCAGATGGAGCATAGCAACAAATGCAGGGCGCCTGGGGGACTCTTCCGGAGAGGACTGTAACGAAAGTTTGAGCAATGCGTAGCCAAATTCGCAACGGATCTCGAAATCAAAAGACGATTATCCGCGATATTCTACGATACTAGATTATTACATGAACAATGACATAAAAAATATACGAACCTCAATAATACGATCACAAGGACTCAACAACGAGAAACCGAATAGCAGCGTGTGAGCAAACAGCACGTGCCTTACGCAGGTCCTGAACAAGGATGTGCCAAAGTAGCGCTCTGGGCGCGAACAAACAACAATTGGTCCATAGAAACAACCAGTTCGTAAAGACAAGTCAATGGTGTAGGCAAATGAGTGATGTTAGGAAAAACACTGAATCGCGAGGGAAAAAGGGTGATTTTCCACGACCGGCTGTTACTAGGACTGCCGGTGCCGGCTACCTGCATAACACCCCACTGGTGACATAAGCCAAGCCACCACTTAGCTCATTTGCCGTCCCTGGCAGTACTCACTGGTAAGGACCTGGAGATGTTTGAGAAGTTGTGGTTGGTTACCTCACCTCTTCATGCTCATACCGCCACTGCTGCTCTCCTCAAGGATCGCCCTTGGAACGGGCAGCCTCCGGGGCTGGCAAGGTTGTGGTACGTGTCGGCCGTGGGGCCGGGGCTTGGTGGGAATTTAATTTCTCAAAGCACAATGAATCACATGTTGATCCACGCGGGCTGCGTCATATGGATTCGTAGTCGGACAAAGCATTTGCCTTCTAGATTCATTATACACGTTATCCACCGTCCGCGGGACCCACCTGTACACGTGGTCCTATAAGGGTGACGCTGGCCGACGACCAAGTGGCAACCAGAGAGCAATAAACTCCGTGAACAGATAAGGTAGCTCTCTGATACCCCGCGTACAAGACGCCACTGCATCACCTCATGGCAAGACTGCATTTTTGATAAGGTACAAGCTCATTGTCGGGTGCCAACCGGCACCAAAGAAGTCACGGAAACCGCCGCCACGGCCCTACTTGATTTTCTGAGGTCCTAGCACAGATCACGCCCCCAGTGCACCCAGCTCTGTCTGTCACGTCTAGTATAGCGGTGGGTGCATCTGACGTTGCCATCGGAGTGGTCCTGTAACAATCTGTCCTGGGCTCGGCCCCCTCGGCCCCACAGAAATGAAATTCTGTGTTCTTGCTCCAAAGCTGCTGATCGCATTCAGTCCCATCAGAATATTTACACGACTCGGTCAAGCTCTCATATTTTGTACTCTCCATCGACCACAAACCTCTGACTTATGCATTTCGCTAAGCCTGATCGTTACTTTTCACGAAAAGTTATACATTTGAACTGTGTTTCTCAAGTCATGAATAGACTACGACGTGTCAAAGGTGAGTCAAACCGCTTTGCAGATGCCCCTTGGAGTATTCCGCATAATAATAATAATAATAATAATAATAATAATAATAATAATAATAATAATAATATTAATAATGTTATTTTCGGTTGCGACAGAAGCATGCTAAAGTGCATGATCAGATGGTCCAAGTGATGTCAAAATTGGAATTTACTGAAGGATACAATATGCGTGCACAAAGTATTGAAGAGAGTGCTAATGTGGGCCAAAACTTTATTGGTGCCCAGTAAATTTGAGGGTCAAGGCTAAGTGATCGGATCGGCTAGGGTGTGAACTAAACATACGGGCGTGGAAAAACACTACTTATGGCACATCTTTCGAACGTGTGTGATATTTGATACCCATTTTGGTCATCTGTACAGTCCACGATAACTGCAAAGATGCAACTCATGATAACTGCTTATGGGCAACGTTGAAGATCTCAAAGTGTACATGATAAATAAAATCATGTTATTTTGCTGTAGATGTAAAAGGAAAACGTTGTTGCCAGAAAGTGTGACCCGCTGTTTACTTATATATATATATACATATATATATATATCTGAACGAAACTGGCACTGGCGAGAGCTCACGTTCAGTTTCTCGAACAGTGTATTAACAAGTCTATATTTCCGAAGCAGTACTTTTCTGTGTTGAAAAGAAACCGGATATTCATATCGAGTGCAGCACTTAGGCGCCAAGCGCTTAATGAGCAGGATACTGTGCGTAAACATATCGTGGATTTAGAACTGACATTTTTGTCATCTTCTCGTGCTCTTGATCAGTTAACATTGGAAGAGATTCAATCCTTTGACGAATACGTCCAGTCAATTATCCAAAAGCAAGTGAATCGGAAACGTGAAATACTATCGAAACGGATAAAAGGATCGAAACCAGCGAGTGAGTTCCCACCGAACCCTGAGAGCTTTGTGCACAATTTATCTGACTTCCAGTTAGACAAAACGTTGCTTGAGGTGTTATCCTTGGGACCCCAATTCTGCTGCCCAAGCAACCAAAGTAAACAACTAGACCTGGAGGTGGAATTTGAGAATCTTTACGCTCAGTTGTCCAGCTTACTCCCTTCGTCACAGGTGGAATTACAGAATTTCAAATCTACCTCAGTGAATACGTGCTACCAATATCATACGGCTAAGGCATCAACAAGTGGGCTATTAAGGACAAAACATATAAAGCGTCTGAGGGAATTACAAAAGAAAAATGACATCATTATATCGAAACCGGACAAGGGTGCAGGTATGGTACTCCTGAATAAGGCAGGCTATATCACCAAAATGGAAACCATTTTGAATGACACATGCGAATTCGCGAAAATGGCAACGGAGAAGGACAAAACGCAACAAATAGAGAAGTCTTTATCAAACATTTTACGACATCTGAAACAAAATGACATAATAGACTCTTCTACTTTCGAACGGATTAGGCCTACAGGGACTATCATTCCCAGATTGTACGGATTGCCAAAGGTTCATAAGAATGCATACCCCCTAAGACCTATCCTAGACATGTGCAATTCCCCGTACCATGCAGTGGCCAAATGGTTGACAACTCTGCTGGAACCGGTTAGACAGAAAATATCGAAACGCAGCCTAAAAGGTACATTCGAATTCATAAGTTGTGTAAAAGACCTGAATGTGAAAGAGCGACGGATGCTGTCTCTAAATGTCGGTTCACTCTTTACCAACGTTCCAATTGGTGAAACCATTGATTATTTATGTGACTATATCGAAAGCAACGCAACTGAGATAAGCATCCGTTTGGAAGCACTGAAACGACTGCTATTCTTCTGCACATACAACATTCAGTTCAAGTTCAACGGTCAGATCTACCGCCAAAAGGACGGGGTAGCAATGGGCTCCCCACTCGGACCACTGCTTGCCGACGTCTTTATGGCAAAGTTGGAAAATGGCCCACTTGAATCAACGATCCATAGATGTTGTTTATAAAGACGCTATGTAGATGACATCTTTTGTGTGATCAATTCCTCAGATCAGATAGGTCAACTGTTGAGTTCGTTTAACTCAGCTCATGACAGCTTACAGTTCACAATAGAAACAGAATCAAACAGCGCGATAGGCTTCTTGGATGTTCGGATGAATCGTCGTGAAGATGGTTCAATCAGTCGGTCCGTACACAGGAAGGCGACGTGGAATGGACAATACATCCACTTCCACAGCTTCGTGCCTCTTAAGGTGAAAAGGAACCTAATTAGGTGCCTCGTAGACAGAGCGAGACGAATATGTTCGGAGGACACAATTGAGGAAGAACTCCGAACCGTGCGAAGGATTTTCACGCAGAATAGCTACCCGGACCGTCTAGTTGATAAAATGATGCAGATAGAGCGGAAAACTCTAAGAGAGTCCATGGTGAAAAGGAAGCCAGTATACATAACTTTGCCATTCAAAGGCGACGCGTTGGCAGAGAAGGCCCAGAGAAGATTGTCAGGCGTCATCAGCAAAACATTTTACGCAGCTAATCTGCGGATGTTGTTCCAATCCAGACCAGTAGTGACTTTACGGTTGAAAGACAAAATACCTGATTCTGCGGCCTCATTCTGCGTGTACTCATTCACTTGTTCCTGTGGGACAATGTACGTCGGCCGCACGACCAGACGTTTGTCTGAACGTATCCGCGAACACCACCCTGCATGGTTGAACACTGGGGCAATTAAATCGCTAACTAGCGCAGTCGTTTCACACCTAGCTGAATCCAATCATACAGTTAACGTGTCCGAGGCTTTCCGTGCTCTGTATAAGATCCGGGGTCGACAATCAAGACAAGCGAAATGTCGCATCCTGGCCACTACGGAGGCTGTCGGCATCCGCCTACACAACCCCCCTCTGTGTGCTCAAAAACAATTTGTGTGTGCCCTTAAGCTGCCCTGGCCCTCCCTCCACTCTGCAACAGGCCACAGATCAGATGAGAACTGACATAATATGCGAGGAACAATCCACATCCGGTCTTGATTAAGCCTGGATTATAATTATTTCCCTTCCTTTTTTACGTCACTAATAATCTCTATGACTTCCTGTTTCTCTAAATGGTCCAATTCCTCAACTTGTCGTAATATATTGTGATGCAATAGCATGAGTATGAATCACTGAAAACGAGCTTGTTCGCCAATCTGTCTTCTCATAATGTGCTCATTGGGAATATATATATATATATATATATATATATATATATATATATATATATATATATATATGATCTTGCCTTGTGCATGTGTATTGACCACCCTCAAGAAATGTACTATACCATACTATATATATATATACAAATATATACAAAAACACTGGCACCTAGCTTCGCCATCGGTACACTCCCTACTCCTGATGTTCACTTCGATCATGTTAACGTAGGCGTTGTGGGTACATTGAACCTATCCCACAGGTGGTCCATCTTATTGACACGCAACTACAGACTCACGAATTGGCCCGGGGCAGTTTTCGCCTCTGCCTCTACGGCCGAAAAGATGGCTGAACATCTGCGAGACCGATGGATCGCTTCATATTTATACCCTTCCACAATCACTATCGATCGATAGCGACAACTTGTTCGAACTATCCTCTTTACTTGCTCAAATGCTAGGTACGAAGAGCATTAACACAACCGCGTACCGTCTGGCACCGAATGGTTCAACCTAACGTCTTCACCGCCAGCTCAAAGCGGCTTTTTAAGCATGCAATGCCTTGATTGGTGTAAAAACTTTGCCCTTAGGTCTGCTTGTTATCAGAACTTTCTCCGTTCTTCCAAGCGAACGGATTTCCAAATGATGATGTCCTTCGGCAGAGGCAAGTGAAGCGACATAACGGACAATATGGATGAAGATAAAAGCAACTGGCCACTAGAACAGTATGTATTGAAGACAGAAACGCCATGTGTGTCTAGAATCCGACAGATTTCAAAGAGAAAGGGACATCTTCCACCACCATTTGGACGCCATCTTGACAAGAGTCCCCAGCTGTTCGCCAGTAACCGAGCCACGTGCCTTCCGGTAGATGCATGGGCTTTCAGACGCGTCCAGAATCTTTACGAATTCGTGATTAGAGAACACTTCAAGAAATTACGGAAGGGAATCTTAGGCCGGGGCATAGGGAACCATCTTTTCTGTACAGACATCTGCGCCACGGTCGCAAATAAGGGTCCTCAGCGCTAGTGCTGATCATTTGTAATGGCTGTTCTGCCACCTCCCCTCCTGTAACCCCAACAGCATATGACGTTTCACTTGAATTACTTGTCTCACTTCTACCTTCAGGTGAAAGGCCTTTTGTTCCATATCGTCATAGACTTATCTAAAAGAGAAATAATGATGAACTTGTCTGACTTACGAGCAATCATTCCACAGGACCCCTCTTTCATTGAGAATTTCAATCCACGGTTCTCCAAGCTTGATGTTTTGTCCAAATGAAATCAGTGGAGCTAAGCTTGTCTATGCGTCGCTGATATCACCGTTTGTACCTCAAAGACCCCGAGACGGCCCTCTTATCTGCCGTGACTGATTACTAGTTGCTGAATCCGCCCCCCCTTAATTTGTAGTATGGACCATTCAGATATCCATTAGGCACCTCCGTGTGCTCTTTTTATGTATGATCCAATTTTCTTCGGTTTCTCGAGAATTATTTTTTTACACACTCATCATATGTGCTGCATGTCCCGCACACTTTAGGGAGCCTTTTCCGCAGTTGCACACATGGCCGATTCTTGGCAGTGCCCCTGTTCTCGAATTTGAAACTGATTCTTAATAAACTCGTAAACCGCTACCATTTTAGTCTATTCAAACACTGTTCAGCTTTACTGTAATGCTACTAGCTTGTGTAAATCCAACTTTCGAACTTTGTGAAAGTAACATGCTGCCGTGTAATACTGTATTCGTTGGTCAGACCTTGCACAAGCGTCTAAATCATTGTCAAGAAATATACCATTATTATAAATATTAGGTGGAGTGGTTTCTCAAGTCTTATTTCATGTCGGTCTCCAGCGCAACAGTAGTGTCTGCATGCGGACACTAGCCTCCTCAGCCAAAACAGCTAGTTTCTTCGTTGGAGCACTTCACAGTGCTGTAGGAAGAAATGGAGGCTGGTTTACCAGACCTAATTATTTCAGCCAGATAAGACCGGACGAAGATCATCTAAGTATTCTTAAAGAATCCGCCTTCATTCTAGCAGCATCATACTCTGCGCTGTTTCGACACTGCGTCCACGACGAAAAATTTCCAGATTCGTGGAAGCGAGCTGTAGTTGTCCCAATTCTCCGGTGTCCCTAGAGAAGTCAACCGACACATCATGGAACACAAAACTTGACACACTTGTGCTAAAACAGCCTACTGTCTCCAAAGCCGTGCGGTTTGCTCTCTAGCGTGCTGTGCACCACCAATATGCCGACTGGTATTGATCGCCTGATGTCGGCTCAAGATGACAACCAGATATCCCATGCCGCATTCATCGGTTTTTCCAAAACTTTCGATGTTGTACCACAAGTCCTGCTTCTCCGCAAACTCAGGAGGTGCGGTTTCTCCGGTCTCCTACTGTCCCCGAATGAGAGCTTCCTGAAGAACTTGACCTTCCCGGGTCTTTTTTGTGAATCTCAGTCTCAGCGGGCCCCTCTCGACATAGGTGTCGCTCGGTGCTCTTTCCTTGGTCCGCTCCTGTTCCTCATTTATATAAAAGACTTAACTGGTGCAGTCCCGGCTAGCATAGCGATGTACGCAGATGGCGTTGCAATATGGTATACAGGCGCCAATACTATGCGGTAAGCCATCAGTCCGGTCAAACTTTGGTCAGCTTACTGAAGCCTCCCATCAACTTAGGACAGATGTCGTTTGGCGACGCTCCGGCCCATCTCTTCAAGACTAGTGAAAACACAAATTCAAATTATGGATCAAAAACAGGCCCTTGGTTTTTGACCGCGCAGTAATCTTTTGTTCTCCTCCCGCCCAGAGAAAGCCAGTATAGCTGCCTTCCGAGTTCTGAACCTTATTAGATGAACTTTTTCGGTGATCCTAAAAGAGGATTTCTACCTTCTTTTTAGAACGTGGACTCGACATCATTTAGAATACTGCAACCAGACAATACACACTGGTCTAGCCAAAGATGGGAATATTTTGGCGCAGATTCAACGGAAAACGACCAAAATTGTACATGGTTTGCGGTCTACCCCCTACCCCCTCCGTCTAACATCACTTAATCTCTACCCACTTGTGACATGCATCTTTAAAAGAGAACTCTCCCTGATGTTCGATCTATTCTCAAGTGGCCTAGCGGATCCGCTTTTTACTCCTCTGAACTTGGAGACCCCGACAGAACACCCGAGAAGTCTTTTCAAACCCCGTCTACGTACCTTCACTAAACAACACTTATTCTGGACTTGGATAATATCCTTTTTGAAAAAACTCCTACGGGAAGTAGTGAATGCCGCCCCAAAAGAGACTTTTAAAGCCAGGCTACACAGTGGTTAGGACTAACATCAAGTTGAGCCAATTCTCATATTGCTTCCACGTAGATAATTCTCCCCCATATTTAATTCTCGTCCTTGGTTCTGTGTACTTGTACATTTAATCATGCAAAATTAGACCCATCCTCCTCCCTTTTACGAATGCATAGGCAAATCACTCCCCTGTGTAAACTATAAAAACAACAAAACTTTTAGTGATATGTTGGTGCACTGCTATTTATTTTAGCGTGCTCATTCACCAAATGGGAAAGGTTTATTTTTTGTTTTTAGTGTAATGTCTTTTTACAAAAATGATTGCCTCTTATTACCGGGCTTTGCCATTAGAGCCCAGTGTCACCGGATAAATAAAGATAAACAAACAGACCGGGAACGTTAAGGATCAAGCCTCGCACCCGTGTACTACTCTAGGTCTTCAAAAATTCGAGACAGAGGAACTAGCTTACGCCCGATTGCATTCTGTGGATGCTGCATATAACTGAATCTGCCCTTCAGCATCTCGCAGCAGAGAAACATCCGTGAACTTGTACGCATTCATGCGCACGAGCATATTTGCATGTGCTTACTTACCAAACGTTTTTGGAAAGCTGCCCACGCTTTCCGTGGGGCTCCTGTAATTATAACAACCGCGCTGAGTAAACAACCATTTTGTGCACAAAATTTTGGATCCATTTTCGCTGCTATCTTCTTCAGTTCTTGGTTGTGACACAACAGTTTTTTCTTTCGCGTGAGTTTGATTGAAATCATCCTTGCGAGGTTTTCATCAACCTCGTCTTTGGAACACTCCCAAACTTCTGCCGATCGCGGGCACTCGGTTTGATTTTTGCCTCGTTGCTGTGTTCATTTGCTTTCGTGCATTTCTTGTTTCAGTATCGTTTCGGTGTTCAGACATGAAAAATAAACTGCAGCATCTGTCTATCAACTTCGATCTCCTCTCTTTTTTTGTTTCAAAGCACATATTAGGTATTTTGCCGTGAGATCCATAAATGGAACTTTCACAAACCTGAAGTCTAAGCCCTCTTACAGCGCCTTGCCTGCCCTCGTACAAACAAAACGGTGCAGAAATGGTGGGTAGTTTGCGGGACTGTTGATCAAGTGGAATTTGTTAAAATACATCTTCCAAATATTTTCGAAAACTTTCTAGAACAGTAAAACCGGGTAAGAACCGCGTCACATTCTAGATTGAAACAATCAAATCGCTTCAGCAACTTGTTGAGCGTAAAGTGATAACCGCCATCGGCACTCGGAGATTTTCACTCGCGCTGTAATGGGAGAACAATTGAAGTAGCTCTCGTTAAAGTAGGTAACGTTATCAATGCTTCTTTGCAGATCAAATCGTCTGACACATTTTCCATGGAACCACGACTTCCTAAAGGAGTATTGCTGGTTTTGTAGGAATAAGAGGGCCAGTATCTCTAAGAAGCAGAAGATCCAGCTGGATACTGAAGAGGTCGAAGGCTGGCATCAAGCTTATTTTAAAAGCCACTGCTCACCTAGAGCCCAGGTGCGCCTTATTTTCCGAGACGGCCAGGTTAGGTTTGTTATGGGAGTGATGGCCATTCCCCAGGAACTCGCCCGATTACATCATCGGGTCCCCCGTAACCGTGGAAATGCTTAAATTCTCGCACCTTTACTTCCTTACTCCAGTCGCCTTACTTTACCGTTACATAAAGTTGCTTACGACAAAGCTAGGTTGTACTTCAGTAAACCTACTCACATCCACGACAGACCCTTTGCAGGAATCCTGCACGGCAGTTGGGTGACTCCCATCAAATTCCATTGAGGTACGTAAGTAATAACTCAAACGTCGACCTCTCTCCTTTGTAGATTGGGAATTTGAGTTAGCTACAATTTTTTAACCGAATGGATTTTTGATATCTGCCTGTTTAAGCCAACCTCGTGCCGTCTTAAAATGGCTCACCGCCATCTCCTCCCATACCTTTTTAGAAACTAGGTGCGCTTCGGCTGGTCAGCTCCGTCCTTTAACCTGTCCAGCCACCCATCTCCTGTTGACACAACAGAACAGCTAATACAGACGAACAATTCGTCAGCGCCCATTATATTTTTTGTTTCTGTCATCGGACGGTAGTCGTATCAGCGAAGATCACCTGCTTAGATAAAATATGGGTGCCATCGCAAGAAAGCGTCTTGTATTTGTAGGATGGCACCCTGCATCAATGGACTTAGTTTTGACCTTTCAGCTACTTCAAAACTCACCGGCTTGAGAGGTCTCAGCAGAAACTTCCACGCATTTGTATGGTATGTATACTAGAGATCAGAAAAGCCGGCTCAATAACGAGGGAACAGGGATACATTTCGGGACTGTCAAGGAATGCACAGTCTTCCGTTAATTGCTGACCCACAGGGTGAAAAAGCAATAAAACCCTAAAATTAAACGGCTTGTGAGCACAACTGAAGTTAAAGTGCAAGTTGGCACTATTTATGTTTTCGAATCATGGCCAGTTGTGTTAAATAGGTCCGTCATATAATAAAACCGTAGCTCACGCACAAACAGCACACCCACCACAGCTCACACAAGCCTGAAGATAGCCGTACCGTTGACGTTGTAGAACGTCCAAGCCTTCTAGATATCCGGGCACAACAGTAACATCGGTTATATCATTCGCTTTGGGATCGGCTTTGTTTCTTCTTTGAACGTCGACTGGCGATTCGAGGACATCCCACCAACCTCGACCAACAGGATTGCAGTGTACTGAACCATCAGCCATGTCCAGGATTCTCGCAGTCCGGATGCCAAGTTGGCTTTGAACTACACCAAAGACTGGTCATGAATTGTCGCCTCGTTGATATGATAATTCAACAGATCCAGAGCAACTTACATTTGAACATGGTATCCGAGACTCCAGGAGTTTCTCTGGAATTGAGTGCTTGGTCCGCTCCTCTTCTGAGTCCTTGAAACATGGACAGATTGTTCGCTCATATATCACTCTTGAATGTGTAGACGAAGGTCTTCTCTAACCCACTAGGTGGAGGATATCTTGGTGCCGTGAATGAACGCATGCATCCTAAACCCCCTGTAACCACGTCACGTTTTGAGCCGTAAAATGACAGCTTTTTTCAGTAACCAGCAATTCCAGCCCCCCTTTCACAACTACATGTCTTGCGCAGTGCTTCGATCATAGAACTCGCGCAAGCAGAAGTAGTGGAATACACCCCTGACCAACCAAATTCTGAATCGATGACATTAAGAACCCTGTTTTTGATTAAAGGTGGGCCGCAGGAATAGACATGTATTCTTTTTCTTACCTCCAAGAGCGGGCTAGGGTGCCCACTCTGATGGTTGAAAATGTATTTGTGCAAGCTCCCTTTACACTGGATTGCGTGCCGTGTAAAATTAATTTCAAGCCACCATCAGATAAGACGAGCTAGAACCTTTGTCTTATTAACCTTAAAGTAACCAGAACGTAAAAGATAGAGAACGGAAAAGCGAGGCGGTGCAGGAGCAACAAACTGACCATTGGGATAAAACACTCCGCCTGATGTTACTACCTACTACTCTTCCCTAGATTGTGAGCCGGAAACCAACGTTTGGCAGCTGATGAACATCCACGTTTCAGTGACGACAGAAGTGAGCCCAAACAAACGCGAATCTCACAAATCAGTTGTTGGCGACTAATAGGTTCTTGGAGTGGTAAACAGTCATACCCAAAGTCCACAGTAGATCATGCATCGAAAAATGCGATCAACATGTGGAATATTTTTGGCATGACGATCTTTGATGTCATAGCCTTACAAGTAAAAGGGAATACGCCAGCGATACACAGTTTAACTTGGTGGACTTATGCGATGATTGAGACGGGTAGTAGATAAAACGTAGTACTTGGTGATCATGGACAACTGTGAATTTCGAGTCACAGAGGTATCTGTAGCGAACAGGGATTGGCTATTAAGAATTCAACGCCTCCTTCTGGGCTTGGGAATAACCTCTTCTGGCAGCATTCACCTTCCACGAAAGCACTCAGCTAGGTAACAGCTTACTTTAAGGGATGGCTAATTTCCAGTAGGGAAAGCATCGTGAAGGAAGTGGAGCGTTTTGAGAAAGTGAAGAGAGAAACGGTGGACTTTTTAAAGATCCAGGATGGAAAGCGGCTTGTAGACTTGAACAGAGGAACAATTAGTACTGTCAGTGGATAAAAATGCTACTAAAGTTACTGCACATGATTGTAGAGTGCATCTAGAATAAAACTGTAAGGATATTTAGTTTTCCGGATACCAGGTGTTAACCAGGTGCATAAGACATCCTAGGAAACAGCAAAAGGCCAAAAGCAACGACGGCTGCTAGTATACGGTAAAAAACGGTGAGGTAAATGACCGTTGGCTTTTACTGAAACAACTTGGACCACGTTTGAGGAATAGATTGGTATCAGAAAAAGTGCATCCACAGGAAGCTAACGGTTCAACCGTCCTTAAGCAGAGCAGTCAAAAATGTTTTTTGTTGGCGGAAAACAGTTGTCTTTACAGCAAGCAGACAAACAGCCAACGGCCTTATGTCATGGAACAACAGACAATCTGCTTGGAGCTAAATACGGGTAAGTTGCTTTTATCTGTTGCAATGGTTGCTCATGAGTTTACACATTCAAGCTCGGTCATCTCCAGGCCGCTGCAACAACTCACCCTTAATATGGAACTGTCAAAGTGACTTTTGATCTCATTGAAAGCGTACCACCCTTTGTCATTTACCATCCTCTTGAATTCCATGTGTCATCAGTGTTCTGAGGCCCAAGCTTCAGTGTCAAAATCTATTCGGGCTGACGATGGAGATTTACTAAAATGCTCGCCGGTCTAGCTGTCGCTTACCAAGCCCCCACTCCTGCGTCACAGAAAAAGTCTCCAACATAAGTTTCCCGGGGATCTACTCCATCCACACTGCCCGTACATGCAGTAAAAATACAAGATGAAACAGGTGAGCAAAAGGCAAATGGGCAAAAAATGTCCAGAATTATCCCACCTGGTCAATCGACTCAATAAGCAAACTTTTCAGGAGTACGGATTGCCTCGATTCGAGATTTCTCAAAGTGGTTTTACAAACCATCCAAAGTTGGAAGCAATCTTATGTGGAATAAAAAAATGAATGCTCTCTACCAAAAACTTCTGCCGGGTCGCCTTTTATGCTACTGCTCTGGGGTATTGCACTGCGCTGTTTAAGGCAAGGAACAACATCTCCAATGGGCGGCGGAACTGTCAGATCATCGTCATCGAGCGGCGTCTCCTTTCCTAGTTTGCCTCGAAGGTGCGAAACCTTAGGACGGTCGATACGTACGATTTCATGTTTACGGCCTTACCGAGCGAAGCAAAATCGATCACGTCGGTCGAGTACCCTAAATGAATCTTTTGAAACGCGGTCGTGGAGATATCCTGAGGCTCTCCACCCTAATGGAAAAAAGGCCAGAGTGATCAGTTCTAGCGGCATGTGGGCCGGCCAAAATCACAGTCGCGGCGAATCCAGCTGCAAACGGCCCATATGTGTTGCAAGCTGTTGAGCATGTGGAGCAGAACCGTTGCCTTTCACGCTACCTAGGTAAAGTGATCCACGGGTAATCGAAGAGTTAGACCAACAGCTCATTCCGTGGCTCACGCTTTGCTTTCGGGTTTATAAGTATAATGCAAACCTAAGAGAACAACTGGAAGCACTTGCACCCAAATAAAGTTGTCAGAAGTGGTGATTGAAGCTCGAGGTTAGCGATGAAAATGCCAAACCACACCGCAGGCCGCTACGCGGTATGCCATCACACGAGAACGGTGGCAGCCTGACATGGGCAATATTCCTACGCAGATTTGACTCAAATTGTGCGCCGCACTCAGTAATTACTGTGGCAAGGCAACCACATCATGGGACTCAAAGTCTCATAAAAGCAGATACTACGGTCTCGAGTTCCACATCGGCTATGGAAGCAGTCTCGGGCCAACTGGCGAAGCGGTACACCATGGCAAAACGATGTCGGAAACACCCACAGGGAATGAGGAGACCATCGGTCTTTGTGTAAAATTGAGAAAATCGTGAAGATACAACTTGACAGTGGCCCAATGGAACCGCTCTTTGTCTGTTTACCCTCAAGCGTTGGTGTTGAACTCACGAACGAGCCCGATTACGAAGAACCTCTTGCATGCAGTGCCAGACGTATCTACTTGCAACTGGCTTGGTGGGGACTCGGATATCAGGGTAGGCTGAATCATGCGAAACGTCGAAGACAATGTGGCACCAAAACTTGGACGTCACTGATCGTGGGTCCGGCAACGACTTGTTGCACACCACCCGGCCCAAGGAAATGACTGGAAGAAGCCCCGAAGGTTTGACTGTTACAATCCGGCTTGGATCCGTGAGGTTCAATCCCGAACATTTGGCTCCAGTCAATGCTCTAAGGATAATGACTCAAAAGCCTCAGCCACATCGTTGTCGGTGCTAGGAATCTGACAAACACCACTGGAAGACTGCCGCTAGGTCAAAGTGGTGCATTTGGCGTGATGGGTGCCTATCAGTTTGGCTGTGAAAGGCATACGTCAGGGCTTTTTGATGGGGGAATTGGTGAACTTTCTACATTTGCGGATATGCGGGAAGTGTCTAACAGTGTTGTGAACAGCAAAGACTTCCCAACTAAATGTGGAATACCCAGTTTCAGACGGTAGGAGACGACGAGCGAAAAAGGGTGGTGGTTTTCTTTTTGGCATGGACAACCGCAGGGTAAGCCGCCTATCGCCCTGTCAGGGGTATTGGCGGGTTTACTCAGTTGAGCTTTGGCGTCGAAATGAACCAGCAAATGGAGAGGAGCCAATGACTTCCTGTGTGCATCGAAGACAGATCCAGCACACCCATGTGGTTTTATAAAACCGCAATCAGCGTCTCGAATTAAATCCGTCGGAGGCTGGATCGGTTCATTAAGAGTTGGAATGAAACGCGGACACTAGTTTACTATCCCGATGAAACGAGCTGCTGCGGGTGAACCTAAGAAACGCAGTTCACCCAGCAGTATAACTACGCGCAATACTTATGGCAGCGGTTTCACTAACCAACTGGTTTCAGATATATTGAGCTGTTACCACACTCTGGTAAGTAGATGTCAAGGTTGAATTCACGAGGTCGTTTCAGCATTGAGCGTAGTCTCTTGCAGCGAGTTGAACTGTGGGCACTTGAATGGGTACTGCATCCCAGAAAGATCCGGAATACACCAGATCAATATTGAGTGAGTTTGTGGCTGTTTGGAAAATGGCTGAGGGATCACTCAACCCGAATTGGGGAAATCTATGTGACTACAAACAGGATGGCATCTCAATTTTACTTCATTTGCGAGAAATAAGATAAAGAGGGATTAGTAAATGAGCATTTTTAAGACGCAGACCCTAAAAATAGCGTGACCCACTGAACCGGGACATAATATCATGGGCTATTGTGCAGTACATATCTGTTGAAGAAGTTAAAAGTCGTGTGTAGAAGTTTGATCCTAATAAATCCCAAGAATTCTGCCTTTCGATGTCAGAGGTGTAGCTTTTGGCATAATCCACCTCTTTGAACTGGCAGGCTCGAGCACATGAGCGGAAACCAAATTATCCAAAACTTTCCAAAACATTTTCTCATAACCCTTAAGAAAGAACGATATTTTGCTGACATGATATTTTTGTACCTCAAGCACATCCGGGGAAATTTTCATACCACGAGTTGCTTTGGAACATCACTAAATAGGATTGGTTAAGGACGAGTAATCGCAAAGCAGGAGAGAATGGAAACGTTGATGATTTCTCGGACTCCAAGCTGGGTATGGAAGGTCTGTTTTCAGTGGCAAAAATGCACAAATGAAGGAATTGTCCTTTGAGCCTGTGAGGGGAAGTGCATTGGCTTTCAAGGCCGGCAACGAATATCCGTTAACTGCCACTACAACGGTGTCAGCATGGTCTAGTTCTAGGCCCGGAAAGTTTTTTCTCACTACTACCTGCGAAACGAATGCCCACGCAAAACTACCTTGTCCTAAACGTCGCCTGATTGTCATCTACTTTCGCCTACATGTCTTCTTTCGAGTACAACAGGGGGACTCAGTTACCCTCAGGGTCTCTCTAGGGGTGCTGAGGTTACAGTCACCCGAAGTGATGAGACTCCACTCACTTCCACTGACTTTTGCCTACTAACTCTAACCTATGGCACCTGATTATGCGTACTATTCTCAAATATTATACTACAGTTTTATGGGATAGTGGGACCTTCCACCGGTATAATAATAATCTCAACCAAATCTAGGCTTGCACCATTTAGCAGATTTTATGCAAAAGTCCGGTTTCTGCAGAGGGTTATCACATTAGGAGTAACATATATATATATACTTTCGACTACCACAATGAATTATCATATCTTGTCAGCGAAATGCTTTCCCACCGCGGTTTGCTGAAATACGGTGGGTGAATCAGGGTTCATTTTACAAAGATTGCAGAAAGCACCAACAAAAACTTAATTGAATGAATCACCCACATAATTTCATTCAGCAGTTTGCCTTGGCTGACCGCCATCAAAACCATCACTTATCAGTGGATCAAGTATTTGAGTTGTGATTATTACTATCATTGATCCATTGCTCATTGCGGCTTCCGGCCAGTGTCCTTGTGTTTGGCCCTACTTTCTCGTTTTTAAATAGTATAACTTTTCCAAGAAGTTTACCTTTTTTGACAGCACCTGTTTGTAAAAAAATGAAGTTGCATTTCACAAGGTTTGCCAAACGTTATTGTACCAACTTTAGTATTTCAAAAGGACAATCGTCCACCGACTACTCTTCATTTTCTTTAGAATAACAAGTAAGCGAAAATTGTCGCTTGAAATGAGAAGCATCTTTGACCGACAGATTTTGTTCCCAAAGTCATAAAGAGACTTGACCACTAGTTCCAAGCTGATCCATGACAGAGGGAATTGCCATTTTTACCTAGAAGTGCATGATCTTCGTTTTTTTATTCTGTCTAGCGAACTTACTAACAGTGCACACGAAAATGCTCTGAATCATTACCAGCAAGAAAACTGGTATACCAGTTGGTATACCAACTGCCTCTTTGCAGATATTTTCACCTCGCGTCATAGATAAGCTACGATAAACCATTCACGTGGATTGGTCAGAACTCTCTTCAGCAGAGCCCATGGAAGGTGTACAGACGATCAAATACAAAACGAAGAAGAATTCGTAAAAAGAACGCTGCAAGCCAACGGCTATCCGGAAAAGTTTATCAGACGACATCAGTAGCCGAGACTTGTGCGCGAGAAAACAATGAAAGTAGAGAAGAAGCAAGTTTTTATCACTTTGCCATTTAAAAGAGATCGTTTATTTAATCAAAACATTTTTAATCTTGAGTCAGCTTTAAGGCACACATACACAGTGGTGCAGTTGCCTTTGCTGCAGACGACCAGAAGGTTATAATAATAATAATAATAATAATAATAATAATGATAATGACTTATTTCGGAGAGGCGCAAGGCACGCCAAGTGCACGATTGATTGTTTCAAAGTGATCACTTTGAAACAATCATCATGATGGAATGAACAGAAAAACGTATGAAAATGTCAAAATTTACATGACAGAACTTGGAAGAAAGAGGTTTGAAAGGGTATTACCGTGGGGTGAAAGTATGGCAAACCCATGCACACCAAAGAAAATTCAGCGAGTTTAAATGGACCCATGGACCAATGCAAGTGGACGCCCGGTGAATTTGAAAAGTCAAGGTCAGGCAAAGGCTTCGGCTGGTCAGTATAAGGGCATCTGAAAGCTGACTGATATACATGAGGAAGGCTAAAAATCGGCATAAGAAACTGTAATAGCGGGAGATGATGGGGAAAAGTGAGATTCACTGCAAAGGATTAGGTCACAACGAAGCAATGGCACTCTGCAATAGGTGTTCGGAAAACAGGGAAGAAAACTCACTGTAAAGCAGAGAGAGAGAGGAAAGTAAGTCCTAAGGAGTGGATCAGGCAAAAACACAGTTCACAAGAAGTGGACACGGTGGACGTGAGACATAGATGTACAAGGAATGGATGCATATCATGGTGGTCAGCGGCATGATAGCGGAAGACGTGGCCTGTGAGGAACCGCAGGATACAGAGAAAATGCATATATACATACGTGCTCATGTTTATATTTATTTATATATGTACATATATATATATGTATATATATATGTAAGAAAAGCCGGATCAATAACAATGGAGTCCTAGAGAGAAATTATCAGTTATTAGGAGGGGCAGGTTAGGTTAGGTCGAATGTTTGTAGAATTAACTTTGGAATATTGTGATGAATTATCTTCATGATAGGTGAACTCGGCGGATCAACAGAGAGAGTGAAGAATGCGGAAGCACAGAAAAGACGACGACTGAGGAGCAGTTCAAAGAAAGGGGAGATGAAGGAAAGTATCGGAGAGAACAGGAAAGAATGGGTCTAATAATCTGATTGATGCAAGTGAAACATGTGGTGTCGGTCAAGAATGGGAGAAGCACTATTAAATGAGCTTACATTATTCGGCAGGAAGATGGTGGCGATGGAGATGGCTGAGCAGCGCAGAGCGATTGTGCATGCAAAGTGGAGAAAGGTACCTGGGAGGTGAAACTGTCCGCCGTTCAAGATGCAGCAGCTGTGACGGAAATCAGCGTGGGTGAGAAATGAGCACAAGGGGTACCGGAAGGTAATAGCAAATCAAACGGACTGAAATTGAGGATAAGAACCATGACAAAACGGTGATTTTACATAAGGTGGCAAGTGAAAAAGCAGAACGGTCTGAAAGGCACGCATAAAATGCCTGTGGCAAACAATAGACGAAACGGGAGATGGGCACACGGGCCGAAAAATACAGGTGAGACAAAACCAGTAAGATCATCTCACTGCAGGTGGAACACGAAAAAGGCAGAGGGGAAAGAAGCACTGGGACAGGTAAACCGGTGGACGAACATAACGCATGAACAATGAATGCGCGTCGGAGTCGGGGACATGGAACTAGGGAGCTGCGTTCATTCAGGCAATTGTACAAGTGGATGCAACTAGACGATACTAATAGGAGCACTGCCAAGTGGAAGGATCCACAGAGGAATCGCGGAGCCAGGCAAGGAAAATAATGTTAGTGACTGGATAATAAATGTGGCTGTGAGAGATGCAGAGTTTGGAACGGCAGTTCTAATATGAGGATTGTTCATGGGTGCGGGTGGGGCTCTTGCGTAATGGTACTAGGCATAAGAAGGGAGAAAGAGGGAGGGTTTGACAAAACTGTAGGGAGTGAGGCCTATGAATACGATCATTGAGCTTTTAGGCTTAGAGTGATACCAAATGTATAGGTTCAACAAGCCGGCAACGCCGACATTGGTGAAGAAATAAAATGTTGGCGGTCGTCGGCAGAGTAAAGTGGTTAGGACGATAGTGACATGCAATGAGAGGTAACACCGTGAAAGTCGATAGGAGCAAGGACAGGATGGGTAGGTGTGCATACCATAGAAGGACGAAAAATGGATGTGATAAGAGCGATAGGTGGGCCTACAGCGGCGAACAAGGATAGTTGGAGCATGTGGTCTGCAGCTGACAGCATTAGAGCGTGCCATCCGCAACCGGTGCTAGTGGGTGGTACTGGCCGTGCGCAGGAGACCCAACCTGAAAAGACACTTCGTTAAGTGAGCACAGGAGGTGTGATCTACCAGCCTAATGGCGCTAGCACATCGTTGAAGATGACCTGCACACCCGATGTGCGCCGGCCAAAGCGGTGGATCTAACCGCGCCCCGCACCGTTGGGAATGGCACCAATGTTTATTGATGGTTATGCATGTGGGGCGTAGTTCAACTGTGGAAGTATGAGTTATAAGTTCGGAGGTTGGATAGTCAGGTTGCAAGAGGTTCCAGAGGACGGAGCCAGCCGCTGATAATCGACCAAACGGCGGCCTTATCCAGGCGCGTATACCAACGTAGAGAATATTATTGGGCAGTATTCAAGCAAAGGCCTGATGTGGGCTTTGTAGATGCTAATGAAACTGTCCCGGAGACGAAAGAAGCGGAAGAGCAGGGCCACACGTATTCTGGCCTTGGCAGCTTGGATGGTGGCGTGCTCAGAAAAGTTGAGGGAGCAGGAATAGTTGAGGCTCAAATCGCGTATGGTGGGTCGACTGGCTATATTGGGGACCCACCAAGAATTAAGGATCCAGGGGGTAACTGGAACTTGTAGGTTAGCACCTCGCACCTATCAGTGGAAAAGCTCTTCATCCAGCTGTGGCACCAGCGGTCAACTGCAGAAAGGTCAGCGGGAATGTTGCGAACAGTAGGGGTTGCATCATTAGAACTGAAAGAGTAGACTATTTTTATGTCGTCTGCAAACGAGAATGGCTTGCCATTGTGTACTAGATCCGATGCGTCATTAATGCACATCCGAAATAGGAGAGGACCCTGTATAACGCCACTTGTAACAGGTTTCGGTTAAGAAGTATGTCTATTGGTGAGGACCACGTCGAACGATGAGCTAGATAAGATTTCAGCCAGGAAAGCAGTTGGTCAACAATGTCGAATGGACGCAATTTGGAGGTAAGATGCGGGTGTGGAACACGGTCGAATGCCTTCGACAGATCCAGGTAGACAATTACGAATGCCTGCCTGCTATCAACGGCCCTAGTGACTAGGTTGAGGAAGTCCAACCGGCATGTGGTGCATGATCGCGGGTTGAGAAACCCGTGCTGCCTATCGCTAAGAAGGTTTGAAGCGAGAAGATGGGTAGTAATGCCATATTTGATAATCGTTTCCATTATTCTGGAAGAGATAGGGGTATGGTTGATGGGACGATAATTAGCGAGTTCGTGGACAGGTCCTCTTCTGTGCAGTGGAATTATGACTGAACTCTTCCAGTTCAAAGGTATCAAAATAAATTTGAGTTAAAAGGTGAACAGGTTTAGTAACAGAAGCGGAAGGTCCGATGCACCGTTAATGATCGCAGCTGGGGGCAACCCGTCTGGTCCAGGATGGGCAGATGCTTTATAGCGTGAAATGAGCCTGGAAGTAACGTTCACTTCAAAGGCTAGGGTAGATAGGGAAGAGCTGGTAGTAGCCAGAGGATTTGGGGGCTGTATCTGAGGCATGGGCTATGGAATTGGCGAAGTAATCGTCGAAGGCCTCAGCGATATCAGAAGGCGAGATGGCCGAAGTTTCATTCGGTAACACAACATATTGGATCATAGTATCCGTTGCCGAATTCCTAGATTTGCGTAGGAGTGAGAGTTTCAATGTTTTATTTGGATGCCTTAGGGCTTTGGATTCTTTGTTGCGGAGCTGTTTTTCCTTTAGGTCCCGGATAATATCAGTAAGACGCGTTAGCCTTATGAAAAGAGAGAAGTCGTGGTTTTGGAGGTAAAGTCTTTGCATCTTAAGGTGCTTTCGTTGGAGGGACAAAGTTTGGACTTCCTAAGGGAGGAGTTTTGGAATATTGGGCTAAGTTTCAGGAGGCGGTTTTTTCATGTTAAGATAGAAGTGATCAGCCGCCTGTTGGAGGCCAGCCGTTGAAAAAAACTGCTCCAATCTTGGTTACGGATGAGATTGGGCAGAGAGTTCCAATTCAAACGGAGGGAATAGTTGACCGGGTTCAGACAGTCTGATGGATAAGGATGGAATGAAAGATTACCAGCCATTATTTTATGGTCGCCACCCGGAAATTTATTCAGGACGGAAACCGAAAATTTGGAAACGCTGTGAGTGAATATAAGATCTAGGATGTTGGCGTTTTCAGTAGGGGTTTTAACGTGTTGTACCTAGCCCCCAATGTGAACACGGGCGACAAAGTCTATTAGGTCGGGAAGTGTTGTGAGGTTTCTCCAGGATATTTTAGGCCAGTTAAAATCACCGTCTATGATTTTAGCTGCCGAAGGTAGTAGTGAAAGGTATTCGAGGGCTTCAATTAAATGAGTTAAGTCTGCAAAAGTAGATGAGGGCGGGCGATAGACACAACCGATGTGCATGACTGCAGTTGAGAACAAAATTGTGAGCCATAAAGAATCCGGAATTGAGTCGAGTGGGGCATGCCTAATGGGGATTACTGAAAGGGCGTACTGTAAGTACACTAGGCACCCACCTCCGCGTCTGTCAATCCTATTTGCTCTAAAAACCTTGTACCCCTCAGACATAATTTCGCTTGTGGGGCTGTGTTCGGCGGGCCAAGTTTCAGTAACAAAGATGATGTCAGGACTGGATGTTATGACATGGTGTTTCAAGTGCTGAAGCTTATTGAAAATGGACCGCGAGTTAAATAAGATGAAGGATAACCCACTCATGTGGAAGTGAGTGTCTGGGTTGGGTAACGTGGGGGAGTTGTTGCTCGGAGAAGGTGCGCGGTGAGGGGCGTGAGTTGGAGTTATTACCGCTGAGGAAGAAAAGTGGGCGTTGGGTGATTCCGCGATGGCTACGAAAGAATCAGTCGCGGACAAACAGTAAAAGATCAATTTTGGCTTATTACCAGGTGAAGGAGAAGACCTTTGACGAAGTAGTCTTGTTACTTGTTTTGGTTCGTTGGGATCGTTCGACGCTCCAGTGCAGTGGCAGAATACGGGGTTATGGAAAATATTGGCTTTCCCGCGTGACAACCTTGGCATTGGCCTGTGTTGTATGGTAAAAGCAGACCTCAGGAAGTAAGGACTAAGAGAGTTTGGGGTGGCTTGGCCGCCTATCGATGCGGCCTGCCCGGGTGGGGGAGGATATGAATCGGCGGTTAGTAGAGGGGGTATATGAAGGTTATTTTCGAGGAAGGTAGTGGTAATACGCAGTTTTGCGTAGTTGGCCTGTGGAGGTCGGTGTGCTACGGAAGGTATGAACGACTGGCAAGGTGCCGGCATTGGAAAATGGTTCACTAAGGCTAGAAGAGAGAGGATATATTGTGGGATTTTATGCCACTAAGTGGGGAAAATTTACTCAAAGGGGTTTGTGGATGTATCCCGCGCGTAAAACAATTGTAGTGGGATGGGCAGTGGTGGGGCAAAACGAAAATTTTGGTATGGTAAAAGAACTAACAGGTTGAACGGAGGAGGCACGGGAAAGTTAGGAATTGATGAGCTAGGCAGATGCAGCGTTGAACAATAGCTGTGAGGTGATTTGAAAGTATCGTCGGTATAAATACGCGTAGAGCTGGGATTTCGCTGGAAGGAATTACGGTTTGGGTAACTATCTATTTCGGGGGCACAAGTTGTAGGTCCCGGCGTTAGTGACATCCTACTACGGTACCTGTTCGCTTCTAACCTTTGCAGGACCCTCGGAGTTTAGCCTGGTGATATAAGACGGTCGCCGCCTGGTGAACTAAACGTTGAAACCTTTAGTAGGGATGGAGTGTGGGTTGCCGAATTCCGGATTTGCGGCCATGGGTAACCGTTGGTCACGAAGCCCTGCATTGGGGGCTGAGTATAGATCGGTACCGACTTTCGGCCAATGGGTAATAATTCAGATTGCAGCGACGAGGCTGTGTCTTTAGGAACGCTACTTTTTGGCAGTTCGTTTGCGGGAGTATGCCCTGAAGGCTGATTAGTTTGATTTGAACGAGAATGACCTGGCAATGTCATGGTGCAGCACATCGGATGGGTTTTAGTCGTGGCTATTTGGTGTGGACAAGAACGACCATACGTTGATTTATGTGTCGCCTTGGGAGAGTGATGTAAAGTTGCTGGGTCAGGGGGGCTACGCGATTTAGGCAGCTGTTTCTGATGCACAGAGCTGAGCTGTTTAGCAGGAATCGGTAGATTCGAGTCCCAGGCACCCACTATACTATTGACAAGCCTGGGGGGCTAAGGGACTGGTGGGTTTGGAGGAGGTCCAGGCGTTGCGTCAAGGTCTACATCAGACAGTTGTTGGCTGAGAGACGTTGGTTGCATAGAGTAGCTTAGGGGAATGATGGGGTTAGGTGTCTTTCGGGCGGATTCTTGCCTTGGATGTTTGAGAGAGTTCAACTTTTTCAGCACTTCTCGATGTAGTGGCATTTCGTCGGATGCTATTCGAATGTTTTTGCATGGCGAGTTAATAGCAATAACCATTCGTTTATGAATAAACTCACTGGCTGTCAGTGAGTTCGGAAGTTGGAACAGTAAGGGGCGCTGGCGTCGTTGTGGTAATTTCCGTAGTCTGCTGCTTCGGCACATCACACATTCCATGTTAGCGGCCTTTAGCAAGGTGCTGCCGACTACGTTGAGTAAGGCTCTATTGGGAATGTCAAATACAATGGCGCGATTCGAGTTTCGCATTCGTTTTGAAACCTCTAGAGATATGCTGTCAACAAAGTTACACGTGGCAACTAAGTTACAATCCGTGGTTACCACAGAGGGCTCAAAGCTTTGGGCCAAAGGTGTGAGAATTCTGGTGCGTTCCATGATAGCGGCACACGTTCTTTCTTTAAGAGATGGCTAAGCCTATGAGTATTCATTTTACAAAGGCTAAGCTTCAGTCCATTCAACTCACTGTCCAAGTCCTTTGCGGTATAAAGCCCGTTCCATGATCAGTGCTCAGAGAGGTTTCAACACGGGTCCAGTGTCAATGCAAACCGAAGACTCACATTCTTAATATTTTTCAGTTCCCTACACACTTTAGTAGTCGTCATGTTTTGGATCGGTGTCACCTTAGGATTCTTTCACTTACTTTTAATCTGAATGCCATAAAGCATCCACCAAAACACTCTTGCGTCATCCTTGTAAATATTGCTTTGTCCTTTCTCACACTAAAGTTGCATTTTATCTTTTGTTTGGCCATCTCTTTACTATTGCCCCTCTTTCCGAAACTTATCCGTAGCTACCGTGTAAACTTGTTACTCTACTCGACCGCATTGAGGAAGTTTTAAATGTTGCTGGCCTGCAAGAAAACACTTTCAAGAATTTGTAGTCTCCCAATGATACTAAATTCGTTGGTACAGGGCAAGGAATGTTTTTCAGCGGAAACAAAGCTGCGCTGTGTAAAGTACTTTTCGAAGTAATGCGAGCCTAAATCTTAGGTTGATTCTTCATGAGCCCGCCAGCCGGGCTTGATTTGGGGCCACAGTACGCCTGCTTTGGTCCACTTTCCGGCTTTGGCTAGGCTTAGACCGAGTTTGAAGCAGGGGACCTGCCTCCCATCGGATGGGCTGGGACTATTGGTGAAAACCAATTGTCTTTGCCGCAAGCAGATAAATCACGCACAGCCCTGTGGCAACGGGCAAAGCACGAAGTGCTGAAAGCTAAGTGATAATTGGTTACGTTTGCCTAGAGCTGTTTTAGTCATGAGATTACACATCCAAACTTAGACATCTTCAGGTCTCTACAAGAGTTCGAGCTAGTTTCGTTTATGGCTCTCGTACGAACAATACCTTTCTCTTTTATGACTCTCCAAACAACTCCTCCTTCGTGGATTCCGTTCGACGACAAATTATACGATTCACAAAATGTTCGCACTCCAGTTTGCTATACACAATAGGGAAAAACTGCAGAAAATATTTGTCGTGGATTATGATCACTGGTATTATTTTATTTAAATTAGGACACAAAGTCTGTGTGTGATTTGTTCGTCCTAAAGTGACAGTTTAGTTTCTGGACAAGCGAGCGTGGGGCTAATTGCCTTGTGAAAAAGCAATTAACCGGATGAGAGTTCTGTGAACAGCGGCAAAGTAAGGTTGTTAAAGCTTTTCGAGTGGTATTTTGATAGACCTGCCTTTTCATCATTTACGCCGAGTGCGGATCGCCTGCACTTAACTTTAGGGCTGAACGATGTGCGAACTTGCCGACCGGGATGTTATTCTTCAAGATCCGTGAGAACCGGAAGCAACCAGGGGAGGTACCGACCAGTGCGCACTTCAGAGCATGCTTCAAAGGGTTCATGTCAAATGTGACCATACTTGGTATTCAACATTCAGCCAAACAGCGACAAACGGATGAGCGAACAGGAACCTCACCACATGCTTCGGCTCCTAGGAACCTGAGGGAGCCTGTCTTTGATCACATCTCCGGGCCAAATATAGTGATAGACCGGGAGCTCCTTTTGTCTCGCTCCCTGCAAAAGTAACGACAATAATACGTTTCTCGACCCAGATCTAGGGGCATTTAAGAAGGCATGGTCAAAGTTCACACTATTATCCAATAAAATAAGAAATACAAACCTAAGACACAGCCGCACATTTTGGAAACTGAGGGATGAGGCTGAGGAGTGTTCAAATGAGGTAAAGCGACAGTGACATACAAAGTATCATTTGATCTTGAATTAATTTGGGCAACAGCAAAGAACGGGTTGAAATTGAAACTCTTCAGAAGAAAGTTTCGTTAGGACCCAGAAAACACAACAATCACAGGAATAATGCAAAACATGATCCGTGATGCATACTCAAGTTCACTAAGAAAGGTGGTTCTTGACGAAACAAGCAGACAGGTAAAAACCGACCGAAGGTAACCAACGTAACTTCAACCATTATAGACTTGAGAGTATGGAGGGGAACAGCACTTCCGAAAAGATTGGGATAATTTCCCTGAGAAGAGTCATAGTTCATCTAAAGCCGGGATATTGCATCCGGTAGATGGAGGATAGAGTTCCACGACGTGGAATACCGTGTCCGCGAAGAACAGAATAGCGCAAGAAAAAAGGAAGAAATCCTCTGCCTACAGAAGACTTGATTACGCTGATAAAACACCAAATATATTGTTTCACTTGGATTCGTGTGGCTCTCTTGTTTCTATATCGGGCTTTATAGACGAGGGCTTGCTGCTGTTTGCGTTTGCGTTTTCATTATTTTGAGACACATATGGAAGAAGGAGGGCATCATCGAACTCAGAACTTCCGTCATTTATTTGGGTGCCCCTGCACGGTGGCCGAAATGGGCTCGACATGGGAACAATTCCATGTTGAGAAGTCCACAGTATGCCTCAGAGGAGCATATGCAGCAATATCATGACCTCTTGTGGGTGAAACCCAGTAACAAGATTGTGTTCACAGCAGCCAACCGTAGGCGCTGTTGTGAGCGGGTAAAGGAGGTAATCAGCCTTCTGCGAGGTACACTACACCCAAGCAGCACGATGGCTGGGTGGTTTTGAAACTGAAAAGGGAGGCTTGCTCTCTGGAAGATGTTCCAGCTGAGGGCCAGCATGAGCAAAATAGCAAAAAGAGGCACTGGGGTTGTAAATGAGGCGCAGCTCTCTTAGTGATGTGAAAAGTCACGGGTACCGTGGATGGGTTTTCCTGAGTACTAAATGTACTTGCACTTTCGGGCCTAGTTATTGACTACTAATTTGGAAGGTTCCCAGGAAACCTTATCATTCGGCGTTGATAAAGTTGTTGGGGTACATTGGAGATACTAAGCCTAAGGGCTACACGGGGAAGCGATTGGAAAATATTGAGCCCCAGATGGTTGTTTTGTGTAACAATTCTATAGGATACATACTACGCTACCACTAGGTATTTACAAGTCTGGAGCTTCAGACTAGGGTTGGGTCTTGGTAAGCAGAATAAGGCTTCTAGGATGGGTTGTAAACTGGGGAGTAGGTAAAATGTTGGGACAATGGAACGACTACTTTTTATAAAATGGAGGAAAAAATGGTCAAGTATGAAAGGAAAATGCGGGAGGTTTTCCATGCTCTCCTATATATATATGTCCATACATGTACGTATATTCAAACATATATATATATATATATAAGGCGTTATACAGTGACGTTTTGTCGTGCGACCTATCCTCTTGTCTTCCAGAGTAGTGTGATAAGTGTCAGAGCCTAGGCAGGTTTTGTGGCTGACGTAAAAATACCTGTCAGCCTTTCATGGGAGGGTACGCGGCGGCTTGACCTCAAAGCTTTGATGTTGAGAGCTTGGCGTAGTCTGCAATCTTGAGTTCAGTTATGAGTCAGTCGAGTGGTAGATCAACTAAAATTCATGATCCATGTGTCTCTCGAGCTGTTCAGCCACTGACTGTTGCACCAGGTCCACTCGCGGTAATGTCTTCGAACAAATATAGGGTCAGCGAAAAAACAGTAGAAGCCATTATGAGCTTGTGGACCAGTCTGAGGGAATTTAGGCTAAGCAGGAGTTAAATATCTCCTGAGGACACCAGTAGATTTTGGCTATGGACAACAGACACGCGAAGGAACTTCGGTAGGGCCGTAATCATTAGATATCAGTGGTAAATAAAAATTTATTAGCAACTGGTTGTTCCTCTTTGGCTTTTTGACTGGTAAGTACATGGCAACTTTTACTACTAACAACCAGTTGCAAAATGTTTGCTACAAAGTCAGCCCATTGGACAAGACTTTGTAGCTGGCAATCATGAGGATTACTTCGTGTCTCGGGTGCGCACGGAAATCCTGGTGGATTAGCTCCCAAGTTTGAGAAGTCGGCCCGAGTGACAAATCACCCGTAGCAGGCGACCGCATGGTGTGAGCCACCTTTCACCCTGTTGTTTGCAATACACTGTACTTCCGTGTTACGTCGCCTCATTAAGTCTATGACGAACTCCCCTGCTACACATCTAACCACAAGAAAAGAGCCAGCGCACAACAGACTTCCAGAAGGAGACGCAAGTAGCAAGGTTCCTGTTCGCTCATCCGTTTGTCGCTGTTTGGCTGAATGTTGAATACCAAGTATGGTCACATTTGACATGAACCCTTTGAAGCATGCTCTGAAGTGCGCACTGGTCGGTACCTCCCCTGGTTGCTTCCGGTTCTCACGGATCTTGAAGAATAACATCCCGGTCGGCAAGTTCGCACATCGTCCAGCCCTAAAGTTAAGTGCAGGTGATCCGCACGTGTCATGAATGATGAAAGAAAAATTCTTTTGTATGCGTGGAGCCTTAAATCTTGTCGGGTTTACACAGTGGCCCCATTCAGATTCACTACTGACGAAGCACCGAGGGAAATGTTTAGAATACTTTGGGGACCCAGAATTTTTATTGGTGACCGTCGATATTCAACCAATCATCTAGGAGTTTCAGGCAGCTCCGATATTCCTATAATTTTGCTTGTTGTGGATGAAATGGAGGGCTTTCATATAGCCAGTGGATGACCGAATTTTCCGCATGCAGAGTCACAACGAAAGTGGAACTGTTGGAATGGTGTGGCATAGGCATCTTTTGGCCGATAGTGAGAATGTCCCATTGCTCAGTTTTGAAGCATGCGGGATATCCGCTCACTGGCATGAATGCTCCAGCGGACAACCCTGTGATGACGCACAATGAGATCAAGTACTTCCTCGATGGCCCCGATGAAAGTTATTGATCGTCAAGGCAGACCGAGGGACATATGTTGTGACGATGTTTCAAATTTTGTTAGGATTTTCAATGAAGTTGGTGAATATTTGTTGCAAAATGAATGAAACTAGGCACGAAACTGACTAAGCGACAGAAATTCACCGAAAGTTTGACCCACCCGGATCGAGCGATAAAGCGGCATTATGGGAAGGCACAATCATACCTAGTAAAAGGTTAGCTGGTAAGGAGGGGTTAAATCAAGAAATTCTCGCCGTGCTCAAGACTAAAGTTAAGCGCATGAAAAGTAATAGGGTGACCATGGGTAAACACGGGGTCCTATGGAGGACACTGTGTTAATCCTGAATGACCTCCTTCTCAATGCCTTTGCATAAGCTTCCTTTTGGTGTCGCACGTGTTACAGGAAGTTGCACCAAGTTGTGGGGGGCAGCTTTCGACTTTGTTGAGCTCATCCTTGTGGTAATGGATCAACGAGTACTTGAGAATAAGGCAGCCTGGATGCAAGCAATTTTTCTCGTCTCGCAGCCTAACAAATACCAGTACCGAAGTTGCTGCCCAATAAGGAAAAGTATATATTCTTTTCGGGGCTAGGTTTCCATGGAGATATCAGCAAACATTCACTGGAAGATAGTGCTAGCTATCTAACCAATCTAAAGTGAACCCGTCAACCATGTCACGGTTTACCTCGTCGTTCGTTTTGGTGATAATGTTTATTCAGAAAGCCTGCCTACTACCATTCGGGTTGGAGGGCTCGGCTGGCTTTCGAGGGTAGGCTTAAGGAGTACCTTTTCATCGGTCTACTGAGTTTACTGGATTTTGGATCTAATATACACCAAAGGTACATTATCTTTGTCTCGTTTATCTTCTCTTCATTTACGTTTATCTCCAGAGCTTACTACCATGGTAATTTGTCGTTTATACTGGCAGACGAATACACCCGCGAAAAACATTCTTGCTGGTTAGAAAGCATATTATTGAGATTTACACTTTTTGCACGCCGTTAACTACGTATAATGCTATTGAATCTAAATAATCTTAACAAAGGACCAATAAATGAAAGTTTGACTTTGATCTGAGAAGATTCACTGAGTAAGTAAAGCAAGAAATCCGCAGTCAGTCCGATCATCGTTTTTGCTTATGTTTTTAGTTTTTCTCCTGGTTTTTGCCGGGTGCAGTGCCACACATATTTTCCATATTAAAGGACAATCATGCTGATAAAATCTACAACAGTTTTATGGTCACCACTGCTTATTACTCTCTGACTTCGTTGGGCATAGCGCTACTCTAGGTAAATTTTAGGATTCTCCTCAGTTAACTCAGGACCTGCTCCCGTATAGAGACCATAGCCTCTGGTCCTCGGTTTTTGACACGATAGCGAATATACTCGGCTGCGCGCACAGCAGAGCTCAAAACGCTGGAGCGGGACAACGTGTGTATTGGAGGAGTGCAACGGCGTGCAGACGGCGTACACAAGCGGGGCAAGTGGCGCCACCAAATAAGGTAACTGTTCAAATAAACAAATTTGTTAGTCTTTTTCAACGTTTGTTGTGTTGGTAGCACTACAGGGGTATCCCCTAGAAGGCCGACGCAGTTGGGCTTCGACCCGTGATGGGTACGTCGGCTTTAGTAGCGAGATACGTTTTCCATGCCTCCCTTCGTGGGTGAACACAAAAACGAGGCCAGCACAAGCCGTTCTCCATGACCCACACTGGTAGCTGCGCGTCGGTCTCAAAATTGCGTCTTCCTTAACATTTCATCCTAGCGGGGTAGATTCTGCTTGTGGCTTGACAGCGGTGATTGTGTTGTAGGGTTTGTCGTTGTCGCCATACCCCAAAGTTCCGCCCGCCTGTGGTTGCTATTGCCTTCGTAAAAGAGCCGGCTTCCGGCGTCAAATGAGTCCAGTCGCGATCCAATGAGCGTTGTACTGGAGCCATGCGAGATCCTGGAATTCCATATGGTTCTGTCTGACGGGACGAGCTGGAAGGAAAGAAACACAAGGAAGCTGTGCCTCGAGGCGCCATCGGATATTCGACTGAGGGGGACATACCGGCGCAATACAGGCTGCCGCCACCCTTGTCGTGATAATCCCGTGGTCGTGCATTCATGCATGTTAGGACTATGTACAAGTTGAATATGAAGAGTCAACTGAAATATATACAACTGTTACAGATCCAGAAAATCTAGCTGGCTGTCTCAGCTCGCGGCCGCGTCCATTTCCCCTATTGACGGGTGCAGCTGTGTCTTTCGTGGAGTTTGGCGTTGCAACAGGTAACGAGGGGTCGTTAGTGAGAGTAACAGGGGCCGACTTGGGACGACTAACCGAAGGTTGTGAGCAGGTGGGGACACTGAGAGGGTTGTTCGAGGTGGGTTCCACCTCGATGGAGG
This sequence comes from Fasciola hepatica, assembly GCA_948099385.1. Classification (NCBI taxonomy): domain Eukaryota; kingdom Metazoa; phylum Platyhelminthes; class Trematoda; order Plagiorchiida; family Fasciolidae; genus Fasciola; species Fasciola hepatica. The sequence goes on along the minus strand of CANUEZ040000043.1, from coordinate 35,695,857 downwards.
CTGGTTTACGGCGGTCTATGCTGATGGTCTCCTTCCTGCCCTCGACGACCACCACGCATTTCTTTTCCTTTGCTGGACGACGCGGAACGGGCCAGAGTAAGCCGCTTGTAGTGGCGATCTCACTGCATCTGCTCGAATAAATTAATGGCTGGCCGTAGCTAGAGTGGTAGGCAAGTAGTTGCTGAGGGTTTGTTCTCGTGGTGGGGTGGGCTTTATTGCCCGCATTTGGTGTGACAACCGTTCTGCGTAACCCCCCTAGCTGAAACTCAAGCGTGGTAATGGAGAAGTCAATTCATCTGGAAGTCGTAGTGTGCAACCGTAAACCAGTTCAGCCGCCGTAACATCCATATCGGCTTTAAGGGTGTTACACAATCCTAAGAGAACGATCGGCAAAACTTCACTCCACAATGGGTTATCACTAGCACGAAAGGCAGCTTTCAGCTAGCGATGGATTCGCTCCACCATGCTATTAGCCTGGGGATGATAGGCCGTCGTGTTCTTGTGCCTGTAACCAAATGCGTTCAGTAGATCGTGGAAGGCGCCGTCAAAATGAGAACCGCGGTCAGTGGTCACGATAGCAGGGCAACCGAACTGACTCATCCAACCAGCTAGAAATACTTTTGCAGCTTCCTCTGAGGTCAACGAGGAATGGGTATGGCTTGTGGCCAGGGAGTGAAACGATCTACGCGAGTGAAGATGTAGACGCAGCCATTGGATGGTAGAAGGGGCCCCACGAGATCCACACGCGAATGACGGGATCATGCGTCCGGCTCGCCGAATGTGCCTAAAGTAGATTTGGTGTGAAGATGTATCTTAACTCGTTGACACTGAAGACAAGCACGGGCCCAAAGACGTACGTCACGTTTGACGCAAGGCCAGGCGAATCGCTCGGTGACTAGTTTTAATGAGGCGGTTACACCAGGGTGCGACAAGTCGTGGAGGCTGACAAGAGCTTGTCAGCAAAAACTGGCAGGAACTAGTGATTGAGGTCGGCCCTGTGAACACCTCAAGTTATAGTTATCTCCACCGCTGGAAGGGCCATTGGCACTAGGTACAGGCAGCTGTTGTGTCTGAGTTGCTCTACATCAAGATCTGTTGTTTGGGCTGCGGCGATTGCTCCTAGGTCTATGCCCATGGGTACTGAATCGTCGATATTGTGGACGCGTGAGAGTGCTTCTGCTACGGGACTGTGTGCCCCTCAGACGTGTCGAATGTCCGTAGTAAACTGCGAAACATAGTCTTAGTGGCGAATATCGATCAGAAGCTGACTGGGGGGTGTACACTGGTGGTTTATGATCTGTAAACACTGTGAACGTTTGGCCCTCGAGTGTGTGCCGGAAGTGTCGGATACCCAAATAGATTGCCAGCAGTTCTCTGCTGAATGTACTATATCGGGATTCCCCAGGCTGGAGACGTTTGGAGAATAAAGCTGCTGATTGCTATGAATTGTTGACGAATTGCTGCAACACTGCTCCAACAGCCGTGTCCGAAGCATCTGTCCTTAATGCTAGGGGAGCAGAAGGATCGAGATGTGCAAGGAGTGCTATGTTGGCGATAGCTTCCTTGATCAAAGTGAAAGCAGCCTGCGCCATGTCGGGAAAAATGAATTTCCGCTCACCTCCACGTAAAAGGTCTGTTGGAGGCTGCATTATTTTGGAACAGTGTGGGATAAAGCTGCGATAAACTTTGACCAAGCCAGAAAATTGGCGCAATTACAGGTAAGAGTGAGGCTCAGGATAGCCGCTAATTGCCACCACTTTTTCGAACAGGAGTTGTATACTCGAGGCTGAGATTTCATGACCTAGGAATGTGATGGTCGTCCTAACTAATTCGCACTTGGTAGGGCTGATAGGTACAACGTGTTGACTACGGCGCTCAAAAAGAGCTCATAGCCGTGCCACATGCTCTGGTTCTGAACAACCTGCCACCAAAATATCGTCTAAGTACAAGCAGACATTCTTCAAACCGCGTGTTGCTTCATTCATAAACCTTTGAAAGGTTTGGGCCGCATTGCTGAGCCCAAGCGGCATGCGCGAAAACCCGAATAGTCCGAATGGATTTGTGACAGCGGTTTTAGGGATGTCAGCCTCTGCTACTGGGATTTGGTGGTAGGCTCTGACGAGGCCGATTCGGCAGAAACCAGAAAAACCAGACAGGGTAGAAGTAAGATCTTGAATATGGGGAATGGGGTACCTGTCTGGGATAGTAGCCTGGTTGAGGGCCCTATATTCACCGCAGGGGCGCCAGTCACCATTAGGTTCAGGAACTCCGTGAATAGGCGAGCCCAAGGGCTACTGGGCGGGCCTACTATGCCTCATTCTAGCGTGTGTTTGAACTCAGCCTGTGCTGCGCCGAGCTTGTCTGGTGTCAAGCGACGTGGTCGGCTAAATGCTGGAAGTCCTTTTGTGACAATATGGTTGGTAATGATAGTGGTCACCGCGGGAAGGGAGCCAGATTGTCTTAGCATTGCCGGGTAAGCTGAAAGTAGGTCTGCGTACGGGTGTTCGGCCTGCGATTCGATGTATGGGGGCGTCACGTGATTCACGAAGGAAAACGAGCCGGTTACGGAAAGAGAGGTCTGCCGGTCGACAACTCTCCGGCCTCGTTCATCGATCAGGAGGTCGAATTGGTCAAGGAAATCGATGCCCAGTATGGAATAAAGAACGTCTGCTACTATGAACACCCATCGGAAAGTGCGACGTAGTCCTTAGTTGAGTTTGAGTGACTTACGGCCGTAAGTAGCAATGGGAGTGCCATTGGCAGCACGGAGTTGTTGGACTGACGGGTTCGTTGCATCACCTGACTCCTTTGGGATGACACTTACTGCTGCACCGATGTCAATTAGGAACAGGCTATTGGAAACTAAATCTTGGACATGCAACAGAAGACTGCTATGATGGCTGCCGACCGCGTTAGTCGTCGGAACGCGTCGGGATATTAGTTTCCCTGTTTGGCACCTGGGAAGGTGCAACCGGCTTCGCAGAGCCGAGCCTTCTCCCCAAACCGTTTGTGGTATCGACAGTACGTTGATCGAGATGGGTTAACCAGGCGGTCAGGGGAAGGGCTTCTGAGACGTTCACGTCGGTCAGAGTTGTGATAAGATTTATGGTTTCTACAGTGAGAACAACCACGAGAGGAAAAACGTCTGAAAGCCCGCTTGAAAGCAGCTATCAGAGTGTCCTCGGAGTGTGTTCCCACGGTGGGAGCTGTGGTCTGGGGGCTGCTCGAGTTTGTTACGGCGGTAATTTGTGGATGGTACCGGTCCGTAATACCGTCCGCTGGTTTAGCCGCTTCTGTGAGCTTAAGGTGGCTGGAAACCTCGAGCAGTGCTTGAATATTGGGTGGTAGTCGCTGTACCCACAACTCTTTAAGAACGTTTTCCTCTAAAAGTTGCCCTGCCAGCTGCTGCATTTCTTTCAGTAATGCAGAGGGCTTCTTGCTACCTAACTCTGTCCCTTGGGTCAGCCGTTTTAGTCTGGACGATTCTGACGGTAAAAGACAAGAGATTACCGCGTCTTTCACGGCTGTGTAAGAACTGTCACCGAATATTACGTCGAGTATCTGAGTAGCAACGTCACGGGGAAGGCGACCGATAGTCCACAAGTAACGGGTTCGTTCGCTTGTAATTCTATGTGATTCAAACTCTGCCTCCAACATATGAAACCAGAGTTGAGGGTCATCAATAAAATTTGAGGGACGGCTAGGGAGACTGTCGAAACTGACGGTTCCGGGTCAGGTTTACGGTCGATGCTAGCCATAGTTGCAATGGTATATCATATGTAAAATGATACGAAGAGGTCAGTGCAGCAGAAGTGAAACACTTATAATATGGATATGAGAAAATAAATATAAGGGATATGGTAACTGATATCCGGAATTTACCGTTTATATATCGGAAAAGTGTATATGTAAACGAATAAATGAGATCCAGGGACTCACGAGTGTCCTTGGAGGATTGAGTTTGTCGTTCAGGCTCACGTGTTTAGGATTCTCCTCAGTTAAGCCAGGACCTGCTCCCGTATAGAGTCCGTAGCCTCTGGTCCTCGGTTTTTGGCACGATAGCGAATATACTCGGCAACGCGCAAAGCAGAACTCGAAAAGCTGGGGCGGGACAACGTGTGTATTGGAGGAGCTCAACGGCGTGCAAAAGGCGTACACAAGTGGAGCAAGTGGCGCAACCAAAAACGCGACACTTTAGTATGAAGGGGCCTGTCGTGGTAGGGTTGCACGCTTGTGTGGTGTGCTATCAGGCTGCTGGGCCCCGTGGAGTCAAGTGGTTCGTATTTTTTCTCAACGAAATTTCGGTTTGCACATCCTCAGTCACTGCTCTCTCGGCGGACTTAGCCTCCATCATCCTCACCACGAGAACAGCAGTCCTTCTCTGTCCCTCACTGGTGCTAACATTTGCAGAAACATTTCCCGTATATCGGCCGAGATCGCTATTTTTCCTAGCCAGGACCGGAAAAGCACCCTGGTAGGTTGGGTTTCCTTGTAACGAACAGTCACTCAGTAATCCTCCTTGGAACTTGGCGGCGCAGTCGAAGACAACGCGGAGCTTCTCTTGCTTTTTAGGGATAAAGACTGAATGATGTGGCACGTATTGTATCCTTCCGCTGGATTCAGAGGCGGTTACTACCCTACTTCTTGGCCAAGGATTTCGTTGCTTATGATCTCGCCTGAGTAACGTTTCCTCAAATTGTTCGACTTGAACGAACCTCTCCTTCAATAGAAGCGATTTGCGGAGAAAGTGGTTCTTGTTGCCCACCAAGCGCCGTGCCTGTATATGCCACTGGAGCGGCGACTCGAAGTGATGGGCAGGTCTCCTGCTCCCTTTCGTACTGTCACCAGCTCTAGTTGCTTCTCTCAAGAAAGTGATAAAAGACTACCCGGGGGTTTGTGGCACTCGAGGTCGCAGAGCCGATGTCTTCTCTGTCCTATGCCATCCTTCCTCACTGAAACACGGTTTGCTAAGCGAAGTCACCTAGCAGGTCCGCGTAGTATCAAGTCCAGTGTAGGGCATACTGTGTGGGATGCCAGGCTGCTTTCTTCCCTTTGTTCCGGCAATCAATGCGCTCCTGCCATGTCACAACCAAGAAGATTCAACCCTTTACCCTCTTAGTTCACTATCATTATGACATGAAGGCGAAGTCGTCCAGAGAAAACCGGATCACATCTCTTCGGTACTCTCATCAGCGATTCATTCAGCTCTAGAGCTTAGGTGGCCTCTTTATAATCTCTGTAGTTCAAAGAGACGAGCTGCAGTTATACTCGACCAGCAGCGTTGACCCGGGTCCCAGTCACCGCGCTCCCTGTAAGTTAATTGATGGTCACCGAAAGTTGATGTTTCCTTGCAAAACTCTCCCCCGACCATATCGTATAGGATCCGCTGTCCACAAAAGCCAGGACCCTAGCAACATCACTGGGGGTCACCACTCATACAGCGACTTAGCGTAAAGGAAACAGTTTTAGGGTAAACCGAGAATTTTGCTTCATAAGTGTCGCGTATACACTGCTCATCGGTCCTGATCTACATTGGTTTCTCGTACTCGAAATATGAACAAGTGGGAATAAAGCCGATTTCAGACCTGGTAGGAGTTGTATCCACCACATCTTAACTCATCGGCGAAACCTAGAGCACAGGCACATCTTCCGTAGACCTACTGTCTTTTTTCCTGATCTAAAGGCATCATTTGATTAAGTCGAACGTACAGTCCTCTGGCGCCTCCTCCCATTCAAGAGTGTGACAAAGAAGTTTATTTCTCTTTCTTATTGCTAGTATGCAAAGAACCAAAGCCGAGTTCATGCCTACGACGATCTTTCACACGAGTTCACCACGGAAAGTGGTGTTCGTCAGGGTTGCCCCCCTTTCGCCTTTGCTCTCCAATCTTTTGATTGAATTTATTCATGGGACAGCCCTATTTTCGTGTGAGAATAGCGGCATCGATCTTTGCTCAGACAGTAAATTGTCTCACTTGGAATACGTGGGCGATATTGTTCTTCTTAGTGAAGGTCCAGGTAAGTTGCAAGCTCTTTTAGATAGCCTTAACAGCAGTGTAGGAATGTTCGGGATGCGTTTTGCACCTCCAAAGTGTAAAATGCTGTTGCAGGACTGAGTTGGCTCAGCACCAAACCTTGTGATGGCAAAAGAAGCTCTAGCTGAAGTGGATAAATTTTGTTACCTGGGCAGTTACATCTCACCAGGTGGACAGATAACGGATGAAGTGTCATCGCGTATACAGAAGGCGCGCTTGACTTTTGCCAACCTCCGTCATCTGTGGCGTCGGCGTGACATCCGCTTGTCTGTTGAGGGTAGAGAGTACACTGCGGTGGTTCGGTCTGTTCTTTTATATGGTTCACAAACATGGCCGTTGAGGGTAGGAGATAGGCAAAGACTGATGGTGTTCGAACACCGATGTCTCCGTAGCATTGCCCGAGTATGGTGGGAACACCGCATCAGCAACGCTGAGGTTCGGGGTAAGGTGTTGGGAACCAGAGGTCAGTCCGTGGATCAAGTACTGAATCTAAGCCGGTTAAGGTGGTTAGGACATACGGTGCACATGCCTACCAGTAGACTTCCTCCGTGTACGCCATCTTGTGATGCCTGAGGTGATTGGAAGGTGGGTCGAGGTGATTAGTCCACGACATGGCAAAATGATATGAAAACCTTGATGGGCGGACATGGGCGAGTAGGACGTGTAAGGCGTCCAGGTTGTGGTCCACGGGACCCTCCTACCAAGTATTTGGAAACACTGAGTGATGCCGCTGGGTGTCGGAGTCAGTTGCTTGGAGACATTTTGACTCTTCCTTTGTCTCCTAGATTTCCGCTTACCTCTTAGATTATTTTATCTTTTTGCTTTTAGTTCCATTCTTTTTCCTTTCAGCTGGATGATACCAGAAGTTGACTACCGAATCTAGGGCATGCAAGTCCCAGGCCAATTATTGAATAAACCGAAACTGAAACTGAGGCTGGTGCACCGAGTAGGTCATGCTCGGCTTCAGATTTCCTTCCGACGAGACCACCTTCGCCTGATGCAGTAACCTATATCGTACACCTGGAAGATCTTCTTGTTTGCATCTTGCTTTCGCCCGGCAGGCCTCTGCCTGGTGTGAGTTAGTAAGGCATATGGAGCACACTGCTGCCGCCTTAGCTTCCTCCGCTGTTCACCGATCGTGACTTGGGGGAGCCTTGGGCAATCAGCCTTTCAGTGTTCAGCGTCGCAATCCTGGCAGTCCGGCTGATTGGAGCCCCTACACACGAAGGTATAGGAGTGTTCTTCCAGACCGGTGTTTGAGGTGAAACTTGGGACTAACTTGTATTTGACTGCTAATTGGCCAGGCCGGTCGATTGTCGTCACTTACAATTGGACCAAAACTGCCTTGGCCAGTTCTCGCCTACCTGCCCAAATAATTGGCCAGGTATTTAAGCGTGTCTCCATGATGGGCTCGGCTTTCATTTTTCGTCTCCGCAGCTTAACGACCCGGCTGTTTAGATGGAGGACAACGAAAGATTATTTCTAATTTATGCCTAGGGTCCTGATCGAGTCCTTGGCCCGAAAGGTCTGGGGCCATGGGAAAACTTGCATTCCTCATACAAGGCCGACGTGGAGTAGAGGTCGCCGTTGATTCACTTTGCCCCATACGTAACACTTATGGTTAACTCTCGGCTTACCTTAAATGGCTGATCGGAAGTATCCCTTAAAATCTTCATTGCACTCGCACAGAACTCCTCTGGATCGAGATTAAGGCCGTCACTGACAGCATCTCTGGCCAGCCTTTGACAGTAATGGGTCGGGTATAGTGACCTCCGCCCTGAATCTGTCATTATGGCTTTCATGAAGACTTCAAACGGCTTGACCAATTTGCATTTCTTCTCCTGGACTTCCATCGAGGCTGGCCAATCCCAAACTAGGGGGGCAAAATGACGTTTGAAGCGGTGCAGTTTTTTACGGTCGGCTTGGAACTTTTACCTCCAGAATTGCCCGGCTTATTGCCTATGCCAAGTTCAGATACACTTTCGCCTGGCTGCCTTGTAACAGTAACCGCTGTTTTGACTCAAGTATCCTTAGCCTCACTACATCAATAGTAATAATGTTAGTGGTTTATTTTGAAAGGTCCCCAGACATGGTTTAGCGTGTGAGCTGATGGTACAGATTGCGATACACTATTGAGTCTAATAAATGCCAACATGAGTAAATGAAAGACTGTGGATGAAGTTTAAGTGATCGGAATAATGACGTGGGTTATAAAGCTCAACCAATCGGAAACTCGGGGTTGGATGACCAAGGAGGCCGGAGGACACCGCAAAAAGTTGGATAAGTGCACGAAACGTATCCAAAGCTGGTATGACGGCAAAGCAATAATAAATAAGCAAAACATATTTTGAGTTTATCGCTTTTTACGTGAAAGAAAAGATTGAAACAATGAAAGATGGAAAGAGTCGGCAGCTGGATGGAAAGCGGGATAGTGGTATGAATAGAGAACTCGGAGACGGAAAGAGAATGAACGCCAGAAGTGGATTAGGGCGGGACGGTAAGATATCATACTGGTAAGGGAATGCATACGAGTAGACTTTTAGATGTCAGTGTGCCAACGGCCTTTGTCATATGGAAAAAAACCAACCTATCGGAAGGGAAGGGTGCCAGAGAGGAGTCTTTGGAAATGATCAAAAAAGGTATTCCTTCCATGAATGGGTTAATTTATGATGGGACAGGCATAATATGGTAAATTGTAGACCGGGATATGTTTATAAGTCAATTATGGGCAAGTAGCCGGAGAGATTTTGGAAACGGAAAGCGACGTGCTAGTGACGATAAAGCACATGGAGCACATGGGGTGTGAGTGTACGTCTGTCAATGACCGTTTAAGTGGAGTGAAGTTTCTTCGGATCTGTCACGTGACAACAACAGGTAGCAAGGCTGCACGATCAATCTAGGGCAAGAAACGGGGATGAGGCCCCAGTGCAGAATAAAGGCAAAATGGGCCGGTGGACGAAGCTTCAATGATTTCCGTGTTTACGATCAGGCAATTTCGGAGTATACCAGAAGGGTGATACACAAGGGGTTGGAGGCATACCATTATATATCCAAAGATAGGGAATGCCGAAGGGAAACTGAACAGAGATTGCCACAGTACGATCGATGGAGCACGGTTCACCGACAAAGACACTGTGCAGTGGATGAAATGTGGATCCGAAATACGGAGCTATAGCTACAACAGTGCTAAAGGCCCACGAAGGTGGTGATAGTATACATAAAGGGAAAATGGATGGCTTACAGTGACCATCTTAGAGGGGGAATGTGCACCAGCCTCCATGAGATAAGAAGCTGCACCAAAGAATCTTATGCACAGAAAGTGGCTAGGGCGGCGGATATAGAATAAAACAGGTCAATTATAATAATAATAATATATTTCTCGACCATGGTCGGTGGCGGCAAAAGTGTTATCAGCAGGATAGGCCCAGGGTTAGAAAAAAATTCAAATATGTGATGAGCAATTGGGAGTATTTCCCGTCGGGTGGCTTAATTTCGGTCCCAGCTGCTATGAAGGGTTCCACTTGGGTCTCTGTCGGTACGGGTCAACATGGCCTCCTTGGTTATCTGGCTTGGCGACTCAGAGTGGGAGAAAACGAAGCTGAAATAAAGGAGTATTACAGTTTGGACGTGGTTGCTTCTGTGAGTTATGATGATGTATGTTGAGAATAATAAGGAACTGATCTGGTTTATGTGAGTGGGGCATGGATGAAGTTTCACTGAAACAGTCAGTGGCACCTATTCCACATTCTGGGTAAAATAGGCTCGCAGTGGGTTTGCGCTATACTGCTACAGGCTAGCGAAGTTGTGTACACCGGTTAGGCAACTATGTATGCATTCCAAAGGATTTATAGTTTCAATAGTTTTAAATATTTGTGTTGGTTGTAGCTCAGGTTGTTGGTTGCTATGATGTTCTGATCGCTGAGCTTGGCGTTTAGATCGCAAACGTTTCATCACCAGTCGAGGTGACATCGTCAGTGCATGTGCGCTGTTGGTAGTGATCTCTTATATTTATAGGTTTGTAATTATTCCTGACCTTGAGCTCCGTAGACGTGCCCAAGGCTCGACGTTTGTTTTACGGCTTCGCCTCGAAGAACTTGACCTTTGACCTTTGGCCTTTGACAGTTGACGTCCCGCTCGGTGAGCTTGAATTCTTTTCGCTTTGCCCTGTTGTTACCATTTTTTGATATTCGAATTCTCGGCGAGTCAGTTCCGAAGATGTATGAGTGTAAAAACTCAGATTCAATAATACGGGTTGAGTGATTTTGGTCGACTAATTCCGCCCCTGACATTCTTGATTAATTCAACTGTCTTCTCTTCATCCGACTGTACACGTGATCCAATTCAATATGTCTATTGATTGAATTGTTTGAAGAGTACCGGGATTCCAAAAACTGCCTTGCGTGCCTTGTGGTTGCTTGATCCAAAATTTTAACGTCGTCCAGATTGAACTTGTGTCCTTCTTGATCCTCGTGGACGGATATGAGAGAGAATGGGTCATGTCTCTTTGTGGCCAGTTTATGCTCGTGCATTCGAGTGGCAACTTTTCTCCCGGTTTGACCGATGTAGCATTTGCAGCAGTCCATACACTTCACTTTGTATATAACGTTTCTTCTTTCTTCGGTTTTGAGTTGTTCTTTCGGTTTTGATACGAGTTTTCTCAGGGTTTTGGTTGGTCTGTGGGCAACTGTTATGTCTTGGGATTGGAGCAATCTTGCAGTTGTTTCAGAGACGTTTTTGATGTATGGTAGTGTGATCCTTCTGTTTGGTTGTGTTCTTTGGTTTATTTTTCTATTCATCCCATACACGGTTCTTCTTATGAAGTTTCTTGGATATCCGTTTCGCTGGAACATTCTGAAGAGGTAGTTTTCTTCTTGCGTTCTCAGTTCAATTTTGCTGCAGTGGGTTTTAGCTCTCGTGAACAGGGTCCGAATGCATGACCTTTTATGGTGATTTGGGTGATTGCTGTGAAAGTTTAATACTTGATCCGTGTGTGTTTGTTTCCGATACACCGATATCTCCAGTGTGCCGTTGGCATTTCTTTTCACGAGCACGTCCAAAAATGCCAATTCTCCATTGTTCTCTGATTCCATGGTGAACTTAATGTCGTTGAAGATGTTATTAATTGTTTTTTGTGTGTTTTCAATATCCGAGCGTTTTATGATGACGAAAGTGTCATCCACATATCTGACCCAAAGTTTCGGCCGGATCCTTGGTAGTGCAATGTTTTCCAGGGCCTGCATTACAGCTTCAGCGAGAAATCCGGATATTGGTGAACCCATTGGTGTTCCTTTGATTTGTTCGTACACGTCACCATCAAATTTGAAATAGGTGTATAGGCACATTTCCAGCAGTTCGTAAGTTGTTTGTGCTTCTAGTGGTTTTTCTGGGTAGTAGTCTTGAAGGAGTTCTTTGGTTACGTTCTTTGCTAAGTTCAAATCAATCGAAGTAAAAAGTGCAGTGACATCAAATGAAATCATCACTTCGTCTTCTTCTATGGTTACGTTTTTTATTCGTTCCAAAAACTGCTGGCAGCAATCGTACTGAGATTATACTTGGTTATGAACAAAGAAATCTGATGTCGATGTGATTTCGGGGTTATCGTGGTATCTTTTTCCGCCGGTATGGTACTGCAAAGCAGGACAACAGCGATGTGAGGACATTTTTGGAGAGCCATGAGAAGTGGAAATGAGATGGGCCCGAATTTTTGTCAGGGAAGCGAACTCAAACGGTCTACGTTCGGTGCTTATGGTAGGAGGCACAGGGGCCTGCTTCAGGTGGGGAGGTAGCACGATACACCACCACTGGCATCCAGCACGTGGAGCTGCGAGAATGATCCACACTTTTTTGGACGTTTTGATTATTTTTAACGTTTTTATCACAGTCAGGTATTTGGATGTCAGAGAAGGCGAAGCTGCTCTTGGTGGATGACCACGGCTCGCACGCCTCGGCCAAAACATGGACCATCTGTAACAAGTCGCTTTGGGACTAGGTCAACCACATCAGTCAATCAGTAGCAACACTGCAGCATGGAGACATGGGTCATATGTGACAAGGCTGGTGTGCCTGGAAGACAAAGAAGTGGGATATTCCTTCTCACTTTTCTATGCCAGTCTCTTACATTTTGGTGTTCATGTTTCATTGGTGCCAGCTCCGTGCAGTGAGTGAAGCTTTTCAGAACACTATTCACTATCTGAGCAATGAACGTAACTATATGAGGTTCGGGGCCAGAAAAACTGACAGCAAGCCGAAGTGACGCGTGGATTGTGTCCAGTGCGCGGTGCTGAATTGTAAACACATTAAAGGTAAAATTGAGTTCTAGAACTCTTTTTCTTTACCTCACCGAACCTTACCACAAAATATGCTGTTTCGTTTGCACCAAGTGATTTTACCGGAGTCTCGATCTTTTGTTCCGTCTTAATAATCCGCTCGAATATTTGTCAAGAAATGGGTCCTAACTGTTGCCTCGGACATTGGCCTCTTAGCTCGAACTTCACAGTGACCATTTTGGGCAATCCTATTTTCTGTTCTCTAACTTCCACCTTTTTAGCTGCAGATGTTGATATGGTGTTCAATTTTGGAGCTTATGATCCTTGAGGGAAAACCGCGAATGTTTGGTTATTTTGAAGTTAATTAATTAGTTGCAAACAGTACCGTAGAAATTTAAATCGAATTTGTGTTAACAAGTGTCGGGGTTGGCCGCTACACGTTGCTCAAACGTTCAGTCGGCTGGACTTATGAACCATGCTCAAAAAACGGCGAACAACCTCCGCCAAGCAGTTTTTCTACTTCTTTTGAAAACAACATGTTACACAGTACCAGTTTGGCCAGGTTGGAGTTTATACGGTTAATCTCTTTGCTGCGTTTGAGATCACATTGTAATAGGAATTAATTTCCAGCCTTTGTAACTAGCAATTTTTTCATGACGGACGGAACACTGAAGGAAGCCTATGAGTTGCTAATTTCAGCATTCGGTTTTATAGACCTCAGTTAGTCAAGTAGGTTGTATGATGTGGAACATCTTAGACTCATTGCCTAGTGGGGAAGATTCATACAGGAGTGGTGAATTGTCATTGGGAACCGGAGAGTTTATTCTATAGGCCGCGTGGTAATGAAGTGTGCAATGAGAGCAAACCGGCTGGGGATACTGTGGCGCTCGGTTTTGCCAAACTGCTGCGATGTTGGATTCTGTAAAGTGGAGGAGGAGCCTCAGTCACATTGGTGGTTTGGTACGATGAAGCCTAAAATGGGAGTGTAAGAGAAAGAGGAGATTGAGAGGTACTAACAAGGACACAAGTTAGAATGCGACGTGTTTTGTTGTAAAGGGAGATTAGTGAGTCCAGGTCTTCTTTGAATAGTTGTGACTGAAAAATCGGAGAACAGTGGATCGATTTTGTATTATTCCAGTTTATTTGGTGTTACCGTGAAGATTTCTGGTTCTTTCACGTGCACTTGAACTCTAGCCATAAGAAAATAATTTCCCTCTCCGGCGGTACTCTGTCGGCTGCTACCTTGATGTCCCTGAACTGGAATGAGAGACAATCATGCTGCAATTTTTGGTGACTTTCGTACAGTTTGCTCATCGCAGAATCGAATTCAAGCGCGCGAGCCATACGTTGGAGCTTTTTTTCCAACCTGATGCTTTGGAACGGATAATATTCTACTTCGCAAGCAATCAGAGCGCCGTACCTTACTGCACCTAGCGGAATTAATTCAGCCTCATTGAAGGCTACCGCTTACTAGAGTTCCTAGCTCATCCAATATTTGAATCAATGAAGTGACTAGCTGTAATCAGATCCTGGGTGACTGAAGCTTTGGCTTGGTCATTGACTTCGGTGAGGCTGACTAGACTGGGAAGAGTTCTACCAAGGGACGTTTGGTGGCTGGTGAGATTCGCATCAACAAGCACGTCAATTAAACTAACGTAGGAAAAAGCCTAAAACTACATTTTTTTAGGTAGTGGTGTATATCCCAGCTAAAAGCGACACTTAACGACGTAACCCAGGAAGAACAGCCCTGGAAGTATAATTGGAATGGGCTGTTTTTTCCGCACTGGCCACGGGAAGCATACCCGTCATTTGTAGCTTAGGTCGCTCTTGAACAAGTGTCCCGGAGTCCACATAACTTTGAACCAAAAAGCCACACTCCTCAAGAGAAGAGGTTCGCTGGGCTCCCTCTTCCTGCCACATGTCCTCTTAGCTTTCGAAGCAAGCAGCCTGGAATGCTGGGCACTGATTGTGGAGAACTATCCAAACATCCCACACTACTCTTCATATTATAAATATCTTACATAAAGTTTTCCCGAAAAATAAACTTCACTCAACATAGGGTCTATAACCTCCCTTATAATTTCTGTCATTTTAACAGCAGCCAAAGCTGCAGCCAACTCGGCCCCCTCGTTAGGGGAGCCTTCCCATTTTAGCACAAAAGAACACACGCCCTGATTCAGATGTACTGAATACAAACCTCAATTGGAACTCGGTTCCGTACCAAACTTTCGATCCACCGAAAGGTGAGTGCAATTCCACGTCAGAGTCTACATTCAAAACTCCGTGTACAAGCCACTGTGGCACTCCTGAGAACCCGCGCTTCTCCACAGCCTTGATATCCTTCCTATTCCCTTCACCGTCAACACTCAATAGTTCACCACAACAGAGATTCTCTACTCACAAATCTTAGAATATTTGTTTCATCTATCAAACAAATGGCACAACCTAACATGGAGGGTCAAGGGTTATGGCCAGTTATTCCAAACATTTCTTTGTGTTGCAGGCCGGTTCTCGACATGAACATCCTACTCACATGTTTAGTTCAACTTTTCAAGCCGGGCTAAACGTTCTTCAGTTGGTCATCCCGTCAGCTCCAGTGTTTTCGTAGCTGTTTCGTTCACCAACCGAGAAGGCACCTAAATTTGCCTGCTTTTCACCAAGCCACTTAGTAAACCTAAGCTTACTAAGGCCTAGTGAACAGCGCAATCCATCCACTGATTAGAGTGCTCCTGCGACTTTATTATCAAAGTCAAGCCGTCATAAACGCAGAAATCTTGTAAAACCAATTGTGATACTTCCGACGAGATCTGTTACGAAAAGAAAATGGTCGTGAATATAATAATCTAAGAGCACGCACCGTCAAGACAGGTTGATTCGGCCCAATGGTATCATCTTTGGACCACAAATTAAAAAGACGAAAATCTTGGTCTTATTCGGGCATATATGCTTTCAAACATACATCCTCAGTATTGGCAAGCTAAGCCACAGTCTTCCAAAGGTAAGTAGAAGAACATCAATCAAACTGAAAACAAAGTTAGGGCCCTGTAATTGGCGCTTACTAGGGGACTCCTTTTTGAATATTGCATCACTGTAGAGAACGAAGTGGGTCTTTTTAGACACTTTATCATTTAAAGCCGCATGGTGTGGCAGATACCAAGTTATAGAAGACATTCGCACGCGGCTAGTAAATGTGTTTTCCGTTTGGTCTCACAGCACATCACAACGTTATCCACTCTATCAGACGAACAGAGAAGACGCAAGTCAGTTGGCAGAAGCAAGGTGTATCCTAGGTATCATGATACCGAATAGGTACCGATGCGAATGATACACCGAACGAATATGAACGCAACGCCTTAGCAGAAAGCGAGCCACGAGCTCGTACGGTCGGCGAAGGACCGAAGGCCAAAGTGATTTAGAACGAGGTCGATGAAAATCTCGGAAAAGTCAGTCCAGTGAAAAGTACGCGAAGGAAGAAAACAGAGGGCTCGATGCCAAAAGTCGGAAGAGATCGTAGAGAAAATAGATCAAAAGTGATATCCGGAAAAAGGTCACTTTCTCAGAACGACAGAGGTCAGTACAACCTCATCTGCCTATCTGTCATAGGCTCCTCTGTTACTAGCACCACAAGCCCTCGTTCCACACAGAGCTAGGTAGCGGACACATATTCAATTCCGAATCCTTAATTCTCGAGAGAGATATTTTCAAGAACACCGGACGATAAGCAGCGATCGATCATTTTCAAAGTATCTTCAGACTGTTATCCTTCTACAGCTGAGCAATACAACCCGTAATTCCCCTCCAGCTTTTTGATGGTCCTCCATTTCTCAACTGACAAGTAGTATTTCAAATGATTACTGCCACGGAAACTTTTGTCACAGAATTTCTGGGGATTATTTTTGCCGTTCTGCGGACTAAACGCTACACATGTTCCAAATTTGCCTGGAGAGTTTCCATTCAGTGTACCATCAGCGACCCAGTCTACTGGGATGTTGCCAGCCTTAGGGCCTCCTTCAGCAACCTCTCATTTATCTAAAATTTAGTGTGACGAAGGAAGGTCTAACACTGATAAAGCTCTGAACACGGGGTCCTAAGCAGTTGTGAATTCCATTTCTCGCAAAAGGACCCACTGGGCGAAGTTCCCTTCCTCGGTGCCAGGGCCAGCATGTCCAGGCCGGAAGTAGTGGCACGGGGCTTCCTTCGCCTTGATAACATCTTTGTCACCTAAGAAACTCCAAACTGAGCGCATCCCAGTTGCTTATAATAATAATAATATTGGTATATTTCTCGGCCATGGTCGAGAGGCACGCGCTAACGCATGATCATGGTGTCACACGTTACTCAATAAAATGAAATATTCACAAATTCTAAGTATCAAAGTCGAGAGTATCAGAGATGGAAAAACAAAGACAGCAACAGTTTGAATGGATCATTCTGATAGTGGTTTGCGCGGCAGTTTTGAACCGGTTTCGAATCCGGGCTAGGCGGTGGTGCGCTGTGGAGATATCGAAAAAAACCGTTACCCCAGTGCTAAGGAGGCAATATGAACAAGAATGATGCAAGCCAAGGGAACCGGAGGCCAACTAAGGTTCTCCAGATGGATTAAATTTTGAACAAGAAGAAAAGGGGGGAATATCGACGCATGCGAATATGATAGCGATCCATGAAGACAATGCAGACACTGTATGACGGATTTGCCGGAGTTCGATAAACGGAATGAGTTTTGAAGCAAGGGGACATGAGGCCAATTTCGTGAAAGTGAACTGGTGGATGTGGGAGAAACAGCAGTCCATAAAAAGGTGAGTTTAGATTCAAGGCCGATAACATGTACTATTCAGAAATAAGAAGGAGCAACCAGAGGGTCTTCGAGAAGTGGAGAGTCAATTTCCGGCCGGCTACGGTTCGGAGGAAAGATAACCTGTGGTAACAGATAATAAAGTGGGAAAATCTCCGCATGGACTTCGGCGTTATTATGCTGTTTCACTGAGTAGGGCTCCCATTAGGAGTGTTTAGGCTGATTGAGTAATCCCTTCTGTGTCCAATTTTTAGCCGAAACACCACCTTTGACAGAGGTATTTGCATGCGTAGCGTGCAAGGCGCCAACGTGCAAGGGCCCCTTTGGAACCCTTAGTATTAGCCAGCGGCACTCAAACTAGCGCTGAATTCAGTGAAAAAAGGCTACCAGGATGGACCGAGGACCGAAACCCTATTCCTCTCATAAAACAAACGACGATATACGAACGCAGTTTTTTCGCACAACTTTACAGATGGCATCCATCGACACGATGACCTAGGCTTAGACAGACAAGGCAGGTCTCTGATCCAGAAGCAAACTCCCAAAGATCTATAAGTGACAATGATCGAGGATGTTGACAGGCCCTTAAGTTGTGTCTGCCCTCACACTTGCTACAGCCAGTACCCTTCATAGATATTGCAAGGGTCTCGTGAGTTGAGCCGTCATTCCCTTGAGCCTCTAGCATTTTTCTTCTTTCCCGGGTAGACAGCTGTATCTAAAGCCTTGAAAATATGCCTTGGAACCAACAAACTGAAACAAATTGCAAAACCCGGTCCATTGTTTGCCCGATGGATCTCATCAGCCCCTTTTACCCAGTCAACTTCCGTTTGCAAGTTCAACTTCTCTCAAAATATTTCCTAGGGTTGAACCGAGCAAACGTCCCCGAAATTTTCAAGCTACCCGGCTGAATACGTGTAGCTGGTCACCTTGATTTCGTGAAAGCTGAACATACGGATTTTTAGCCAAAAGCCCTGGCCCGGTGGTTTCACCCAGCGTGAACCGTGGGATTCATCTGACCAACTATTCTTTCAGCTTGCACCTTACAAACTGATGACCATTACAAGCAGAATGAAGCAAACGCCGCCGAGTATCTTACTCCGCTTCCCTCCGTAATACTAGGACAGTTAGCTCAAATGTAGACCTTTATCCTCAAATCGGCTCCCAGCCCGAATCTCAAATTGTCAATAAAATGGAAAGCACGGTGAAGGCCAATCACAGAACTGAAGAGATTAACATTTGGGCAACTCCAGTCTTACCAGCAGCTGGTTTAACCCTCCAGTCTCAATTGAAGGATCAGACTTATCGACATAATCAACGTCATCATTGCAGGTCCCAGCGTCCTAATAAATAGTGATCCTATGATAGGAACCTTAGTCTAGACGTCCCCAATACCCCAGCTCCGACCGATGGAAGCCCTGTAACGCTCCTGAAACGGTGTCGTCCAAGAGCCCTAGCCGCCTCCGTTTGGCAACAGCCAACTTAGGCATATCCTCAGTGGCTTCCACTGCTAAATGACCGAAACTCATGTGTGGCTTCATCTTTCCGTGAGCTTCAGACATTACTACCAACCACAGAAGCAGGGGACCTACAGGAGAGTGGGGCACTGGTCACACCTGTCAACTCACAATGAAAGTAACCGTCACCGTACTCATCCGTGGTCAGCCACTCAAGACTGGAGACAATCATCTTGATAACTCAAAACAAAAAGGAGAAATGGAAGCGGGTTAAAAGTTATAAAAGCAAGCATAGTGGGATTTCCACAAGTGATCCAACTTAGAGAAGAAAACGATATCTAGCAACCGGTCACCATCAATCGACCGATCCAAATTTTATGTCGACTGGAGAAGCGCCTAATAATGCAGAAACTAAGTGCTTTACGACAGGCTGGAAAGACGAATTTTGCTGGCACCGAAGAGAGGACTTCTGTATCATTTAGGCCGGAAAGAAGAAAACTTAATAAGTCAAAGGCACAGAGAAGAGCAAAGGTCATGCTCGTTCGTGTGGCATATAAATATTGAACAGTGATGAATCAATACGAATGACACCTAGATATGCCCATCCTCAAGCTGGCCGTAAGAAAGACATAGGACCAGTGGTAACAAATAACCCAAAACCAAAGTATCTAGGCCCATTAAACTTGAAGCCGTTAACCAAATAAGAAAGATGAAGGGAAAATAGCCACTTCCAGTGAAGCTGACTGGACACTTTCCGTAGGCAATCTGCTAGAAAGCCTCAGCCACCGTGAAATAGCAACCTTATTCCATTTTTCCTAAAAGTGCCCGGCATCGACTGCCGTAACCATACACGGGTCTACGAAGTTACTAGGTACACCATAAACAAGTACCTAACCCCCGATACAACGAGACGGTCAAGGTCGAGTAGAGAGGAAACTCGCAAGTTTCGCTGAAATTTAGTTTTACCCAATATTTGAGTAAGATTTTACCGTTGACGTAAGGATTTTTCGTAAAAATAAGAATGAAGCAAGCTGCCCTAGACTTTATGGAAGATCCTGAGCAATTTGTGTAACTTGGGATGATCACTCATTCATTTGGTTATGATTTTTAAGGGCTCTCTAGGTTTCCTTTTATCAGTGATTCTACTGCCGAAAATCCGCCTTTTTGCCAAGAGAGAGTAACATGGAATGCTGCAAGGATCGAAATCACATTTTTTGCGCAAACTTTTGTACGCGTCAGAAGGTTCGGGAACTTCTGGCATTGTCTCTGGCGATGCTGGCCAGTTTCTTACCGGCAGGCTTCCCGACCCATGTAAGCATATGAGGGGTTATCGAGCCTCAAACCAATCCTGCCGACGAACACGCGTACCATTCCGAGTCTTCTTCCTACAGATCCAGCATATGATACACTGGTGGTTTCATTGAAACTGATTCTTGATGTCGTCATCGATCTCAGCTGTTCGTCCAAATGTGACACCTTGGGAGTAAGGGACATCATCACAATTTAACCTTTCAAAAACATACCCATCAGTCCGCTTTACAGGAGAAAGGTTAGTCACATTGTGTCATTTTTGGCAATCATCATCTTTTTGTCACTGCTGTATATTCTTTGTTTGTCATTCTGAGCTCAGCTGTACTTGATTTGACCACCAACAAAACGAACTCATTTGCAAGTCCCTGTTATCGTTTCTCGCCCTGACCTTTTCTCCCCGCTAGTTTGCACGAATATCATTGTTGCTCTGGACTTTGGTTTTTTTACAGCTGGAGAAGAATTTTCCGTTCATGGCAGAAATTATTAAGTACCAGCTTTCTCCCCGGCTGCCAGCTTTTCACAATAAACTTTGAGCCATAAATGGCCTTACTCAAATCTGTGATGAAGGCATGATCTAGCGTGCAGTCCATAGTTTTGAAAATCCATTGACAGCTCACCCTGCACTCCACTACTTCACAAGCCAGTCAAGTGAATCGGTCCGTCAGACAACTGCTTTGGGCAACCTCAGAGGTGAATATTCAGCTTTAAGGTAACCGTATGCACGTTCTGAAAAAATGGAACACTCCAGTAGGGAGTAGTCAGTGGTTGTGTTAGTCTAAAAGTTGCTTTAGTTCGGATACTACATAGGCTCTGTTGTGCAAATGCACTGCAAAGCCCAGATTAGTAGAAATTCTATAATCCCTAGTGCGTGCCTAAAGATGTTTGTATTCAGAGCGGCTGGAAGAAGTGGGTATGCATTTCACTAGGTTTTCGGGGAGAGTATGGACAGGGTCAGTGGGAATCTTTTGTCGGCTTCTTTTGGCAAGTCTTGCTGTGCTCGGATGTGAGAAAGTGATTGAATCGTTCTCGGAGCATACCAGTGGCAGATGATAAAACCACAATGGGTCTAAGAATGGAATTAAAGTCTGTCGGCAACGAGCCTGGAAAACGAAAAGATGAAGCATAAAGTCAAGGCGGTAGGATACACGAAAATACAAACCATTTGATAGGATGAGTGGGCACCGAGTGGAATTTAAAGCGTGAGACAGAAAGACGTGCGTCTAGTTCTTGCGAAAGGGGCAGCAGCTTTTAAGCCGAGTAATGTTACGGTCGAGCAGCACTGCAGGGCGTTCCATTGAATAAAGATGGTTCAACTGTTTCGCTTTTACTGTAATGGATGTGCATTTGTTTTGAACATTGGATGGCTTGCTTCGGTGCAAAAGAGAAAATACAATCTCATCACACTTGATTGGGTCAAGAATTGAGTTGTGGGCAAGGAACAAGTCTGAAAATTGAGTGATGCAGTTTTGTGGGATATGGAAAGTAGGAACGTAGCCATACAACATACCCAATATGACAACATCCGTATATTTGGTAAGGAAGGCACCTTCCTGAGCAGGAATAGTAGAAATGTAGGCATAAGGTAAAGATAAAAGTAGTACGACACCTTGGGAAACACCACTGGTAGATGCAGCAAAGAAGGAATTTTTAGGCCATACCGAATAAATGGCTGTGGATTGTGAACGCAACCTGACGACAAAGAGACATGTGAAGGCTGAATACCAGAGAGGAAAAGAAACGAAGGCATCTTGTTTCTGTCGACGCAGCTGAATGCATCACTGTAGTCTAGGAAGCGAGTTCTCACTACTTTAGTCTTCCTGTCAGGTTCGGGCAGAAATAAATGCGTCATCATAGCGAGGCATCGATCTTAGAGCGTGATTGTCGGTAAACAAACTGGCTGAAACTTGCAATATTTAAATTTTTGTGCCGTCATTGGGGAAAAAACCCTTCGAAACTTTGGGGAATAGGGAGTTGCAAGCAATGGGATGGAACTTCGGCCCTGTTCAGTTCAGTTTGCACAGGACAGGTTTTGGCTACGATCAGTCGAGCTTCCAGAATTCCTTCGATGGTACGCACACTAGGTACGCCCCCGTCACTACAAGTTGTACTACGTCGAATCCCCACCAACAGTCAGGGGGAAACCCGCCGCCCATCGACCGTGAGGGACTTTATGAATTGTGAGCTTTCACCGAGACAGTGTACAACAGATGGAAAAGTCATTTACAGTTCATCTCAGACGGACCACAGCGCTGCCCGTCATCCATTTTGTGAACACACTCAAGGCTCGCCACCAGGAAATATCTAGTAACACTTGTCATCTGGGGCAACTTTGAAGAACTAGACGGTCCGCAGTTCTATCATTCCGCCAAGGAGACTGTTCCAACGGTTTGCCACCATGTTGCTGACGACTTTCGATCTAGTCATCGACCTAGCTCGAAATTTCTTCGGCTTCTTTCCATGTCCCCTTGTTCTGGAATCTAAAGCGAGTTGAGGTAAACTACCCGGCCCAGGCCTAGAAAAACTTTTTACTACCCCGAATATTTCTATGAGATCCCCTTGATTTTTGCTTTTTTACACAAAAAAACTATTCAGGCCGCAGCCTTTGTGTATACGTATTACCCCTCTGCCCTTCAACATTCGAGTCGCTAGAGGCTGAACCTTAATTTGAGCAGGAGGTGTCCTTTTTGTAATAAAAATAATATAATAAAAATAATAATAATCGTTCTTTTCGGAGACGCCCGAGGCATGCCTGGTGCATGATCAATTGCTTACAAGTGGCGGAAAGGACAGACATAACCCTTGAAAATGCAGAAACTTGCATGACATAAGTAGAACAAAATAGGCTTAGAAGGGGGAGTAAAGTGGGCAAATGTATGGCAAATGTAAGCACACCAAAGAAAATGTAGCGAGTTTAAGTGAACCTATGGGCGGATTCAAATGGACACCCGGTGAGTTTGAGAGTCAAGGTCTGGTGGAGGGTTACGATGAATGAAACTACCACAATTGGATTTGAACGGGCGCCGGTGAGCAAGGTCACCGAACACATCACCCCGCTAAATTTGAATGAGATAATGGCGGTATTAGTCTGCCGCCAATTCCGCTTATATCTGCCTAAATGTTGAGTCTTGTTCCAAAATGTATACCCCCTAGGAACCGCAAAAATAGCAATTTACGGTTAATGCCTTACGGCATAATAGGTCGTAAAAAAATTATGAAATTGGTCTACCGACTGTACATAGATATACATATATATATATGTATATATATATAAATGTATTTGTATAAATGTGCGTATGTATAAACATATATGTATATACATATGTATATATATACTTAAATGGTGACGTTTCCGGCCATCGCTCGAGGTACGTCCATATGTAAACATGTATATGTATTTCTATATACATACATACACATGTATATAGATATACATATATATATATATATATATATATGTATATGTATATATGTCTATGTGTTTAAACATATATATATATATATACCTAAAAGGTAACGTTTCCGGCCATCGCTCGACGTACGCCCAATAGGACTGGGCTGTATATATACATACGTACACTAATATATATAAATATATATATATGTATATATATATGTATATACATATAATCTACCATCCAGTATTCACTAGCGCGAAAGAAGACTCACGAAGTGAACACGTGCCATAACGACCTGGTTGTGCTAGCCCAAATAAAAAATCGATAAGGAAGACAAATGCCAATATGGCAGGAATCATAATGCGGCGGCCCTGGATAGGGCCTTTTGTCAATCTCTTTGGACCACGTTCACCTCGCTAGACAATGCACACAAGTGTAGTCGTCCTCGCTGGTGAAACCTGCGCACTGATAATGTGCCCATTGAACGTCCTCGTCCAGGTCGACCGTTGGATCCTCTCGCCGGCAAACGCTGCAAACGTCCTTGTTGATTGGAGACGCCGGCCTGTCCAGTTTTCGTTTCTTGTTTGCTATCCGGAATTGGTTGGCCGTAGTTGTCCGATGTTGGCGGAACTGGATACGCTGCAAAGGGTTTCCTATAACCTGAATATCGCTCTCGTCGGTAAACTGAACTTACATTAACGGTTTCCTTCTAGACGTTGTTCCCTGTTTTACGGTTAAATCTCTTATCAGCGGTTCCGACCGTAGGACATACTCGTCAGCTGTACTGGAAGTTGTGAGACATTCTAATATTTCTCGGGTCTCTTTCTCTCGGCCGAACGTAGTGGCGATATCCGACCGGTGTGTTATTCGTTTTACATAAGATATGCCAGTGATCGTCACTGTATGCAGGTGGCGAAGGAGAACGCCACAGGCGAATACGGTTAGCTTGCCGAACACGGGTTTCAACCAATGTGGCACATTACGGAACTTGCATATGGACATTTGGTCCTAACTAAGTCTACCCTGCGAGACTTCTCTTAAAGATGCTACCCGCTTCAGAATTCTGTCACAAACCTGGAAAAAGGTTGACTCAGGTGACAGTCCCGTCTAAGATGCCTATTTTCGGATTCCACTCCATTGGTTGGTAAATTACCCAAAGTTATTACCTGCCTCACTGTAACGACAAAAACGCTCAAGTCCTGGTGCGGGTGAAGCCTGACCAACGATTCAGTTATCGATTCACCGACTAATAAGCTTCACTCGTTCTGGATAGCACCTTGGAGCCTCAAAGCAACGCGTAGCCCAAATCGATGCAGAACCCAAATCAAGAACACGATTGCTCTGCAAATTCTACGGTACTATTAGCGAGTAAAAATACAAGTACAAACATGATCATACCTTTGACAGTGAGCCTCAGTCACTATCCAGCCAAAAAGTTAATCAAAAATAGGACAAATTCTGTAAAAAGAGGAATAGTTGGCCAAAAAGAGTAAATAATAAATACCTGTCCTGAAGTCCAAACAAATAGAACAAGTTCTCCACGCTTAATCAGGCCCAAAGAACAATTTCCTGAGCGTGGCAGCCAAAAATCAACGTAAACGAGCCGAACGTCTACGGTCAGTCGACGTGAGCGAGAAAGCGAAACCGAGGAGTAATAAAACAAACTGTGTTGAACCAGTGCCTTTCACTACCGTACCAACTGTCCTCAAAGTAATCTCAATAAGAAAGCACAACCATAAAAAGAAAAAGTAAGTGCACCAAGCGTAGAATAATTGTTGACCACAAAACAGTGTCAGCATGAAGTGGGTTAGAGAAGGCGGTCAAAAATCGGTCATAGAGTACAGAAATGTGAGCAGAAGAGGAATTTTCAATCAACATGTACATTACACCGGC
Source organism: Fasciola hepatica (assembly GCA_948099385.1). Taxonomy (NCBI): domain Eukaryota; kingdom Metazoa; phylum Platyhelminthes; class Trematoda; order Plagiorchiida; family Fasciolidae; genus Fasciola; species Fasciola hepatica. The sequence continues at coordinate 35,670,714 of CANUEZ040000043.1, read as the reverse complement.
CGCCAAAATTCCTCCCAGTCGTTCACGGCAGTTTCAGACAGTAATCGGTTCTGGCTCCCCCTTCCTACTTACGCTCCCGAGACACCGGAGTTCACAGGACTTACAGCAGTACGCCTGCTACCTCCCTTCCCTTGGGGTATACGAGGACTTACAGCAGTACGCCTGCATACCCCCTAGCCTACGACCCCGGCTTCTAGTCGGCACCTTCTAACAAGCAAATTTTTCTTACATCTCTCCGTTGCTTTCCTTCGCTGGTGCGGACCACGGCCGTCCGTACGAGTCCATCTGCATCAACTTCTACGTCCTCAATTATCCCCATGGGCCACTTGTCTCTCGCAAAGGTCTCTGAAGCAACAAGCACTATGTCTCCTTTTCTAAGATTTCTATGTTTTGAAAGCCATTTCTGTCTGGCCTGCAGAGTCGGGACATATTCTCTCACCCATCGGCGCCAAAAGTTATTCGCAAAGTGGTTGACCTGCTTCCAACGTCTACAATAGTGTTCTCTCATATTAGCATTATCTAATATACCGCAATCGCCCCTCAGCAGAAGTAGACTGCTCGGAGTCAGAGCCAATCTGCTCTGGTCATCGGACAAAAGTGGGACTATCGGTCGATTATTCAATATCCTCTCGACTTCAACAAAGCAAGTATGTAACGTCTCCTCACTCATTATCTGTTCCTTCGAAAGCACTGATAGCAACCTGCGTACCGAACGGATCATTCTCTCCCATACGCCCCCTCGGTGGCTCGATGCTGGGGGGTTGAAGTGCCAACTTATACCCTGACTGGCTAGGTGATCGTTAATGCGCCGTCTATCCCAACGCTTCAACTGACCTTTGAGCTCAGTAACTGCACCCACGAAATTCGACCCGTTGTCGCTATAGATTTCTGTCGGTGTTCCACGTCTACCAACAAAACGGACGAGTGACATAATGAACGAGTCAGTGCTTAAGCTGGCTGTCATTTCCAAATGCGTAGCTCGAGTTTGTAGACAAGAGAATAGAAAGCCGTATCTTTTTTCCGACCCTCGACCCCTACGAACAAGGATTGGACCAAAGTAATCTATTCCGACCGAACTGAAGCAATACCGCCCCCTTTCCACACGACAGGGAGGAAGAGGAGCCATCAACTGCTGACCGGCGACGGCGGCCAGCCTACGACAAGTGAAACATCGTCCTATTACCCGTTTGACCGCGCCGATTCCATTGATAATCCAGTATCTCTCGCGGATTGCGGCAAGCACTTGCGCGGTGCCACTATGTCCTTCTCTGCTATGGTGGTGGCGGATAATGAGTTCTGTCACCGGGTGCCTGTTCGGCAAAATAACTGGGTGTTTAAAGGCACTTGGATATTCAGCATAATTGAGTCGTCCGCCAACACACAAAAGATTTCCCAATACAATCGGGCATAGCTTTTTTAGGGAACCCAAGGCACCCTTGCATAGCTCATCTGTAAGTTGTTCTCGCTGTAAAAACTCTCCAAATGAATCCCTTTGAACTATTGTTATCACTCTGAACCTGGCCCTCTCTATGTCTTCGGCCGACAGGCTGCCCACGTTCAGCAAATCCTTGCTCTTTGAGAACATAACTTGAATATAAGAAGTAAATCGGATGAGCCAGGCAACAGCCTTTAAGAGCTTGGACCAATCAGAATATCGAGAAAACAGGAGGGTGACGTCAGTGTGCAGGTTGGCCGTATTCACCAAAGCCTGCCCTTTCTTAGTCTCCACACCATCCGGTGGGACAGACAATACCAATTCTGGTGGATTATAGTCGTTCAAGGGCGAGGGTCCTCTCAACCATATCCTCAGTTCCTCTTCGGTTGAAATTCCTCTTGAGGCTAGATCAGCAATATTATCTTCCGATCGCAAGTGCCGCCATTGGGAAACGTTAGTATACTGATGAATAATTGCTAATCGGTTAGCGACGAAGGTACTGTAACGCGTCCCGGTGTTCTCTATGTAGTACCTGACGATCATCGAGTCTGTCCAAAATTACGCTCGGTCAAAACAATCTGGCAAGCTTCGTTTTAACATCTCACTCAATCGAACACCTAAGACGGCTGCCGCCAGCTCAAACCTCGGGATAGTAACGGTTTTGATAGGTGCTACTCGAGATTTACTACATAGAAGCACGTAGTATGGGGCTCCGTCCACGGGAATTCGCCTCGCGTATGCCACTGCACCGTATCCGGTTTCTGAAGCATCGCAGAATACATGTAATTCAGTGCATCCTATTCCTTTTTGGGTCTCATTAATTATGCTCCTCGGTACTCTTATTTTACCGACGTGGTTCATGAATGATACCCAATTATTCCACAACTTCGTATCTGCTGGACTGAGTGAGCTATCCCAACCTAATTTCGTCCTGCATAACCTCTGCAACAACTGCTTAGCCGGAAGACATAGCGGAGCCACTAGCCCAAGTGGGTCAAACAGGGAACTGACGTTCGACAGTATGCCTCTTCTTGTCAAAGGCCTATCAAGCTACTGGAACTGAAACGTAAATTCGTCCGTGACCGTATCCCACTGAACACCCAGTGCTCTCTGGCCGGTGTCGTTCTGCTGAGGTAGCCGAACGGAACTGGCATTCAAATCAGGGTCTGGAGATAAGGCCATAAGCTTCCGTGAATTGGATACCCATTTCCTCAGCTTGAAACCAGCGTGCATCAATAACGCAGTTATCCCTGTCGCAAAAGCAGTAGCCTCAGCGCTAGTTTCAAAGGATGCAAGGCAATCATCGACATAAAAACTGCGTTTCACGGCTTGCAAGACCGATGGTTCATAACCTACCCCAAAATCCCTCGCAGCTCGGCATAACGCGAAGTTGGCGCAGAAGGGTGAAGAAGTAGCCCCAAAGGGATGGGCCGTCATCTGATATTCTTCCGGCACTAGTGACAGGTCTCCTTGTGGCCACCATAGGAACCGCAAGGCACTTCTGTCACTTTCGGACACCTTTACCTGCATGAACATTTCTTCTATGTCCGCTGAAACGGCCACCTTTTCCTTGCGGAATCGCAAAAGTATGCCCACAAGATCAGCAGTAGTATCAGGGCCTTGATAAAGCATGTCATTTAGCGACCGCCCCTTATGTTTGGCCGCGCAATCCAAGACAATACGCAACTTCTCAGGCTTTTTCGGGTTTAAGACAGCGTGGTGCGGTAAGTACCACCGAGGTCTGTAGTCACAGCTCATTTGATGCAACGGTACCCTTATCGCGTATCCCTTGGCTATGGTTTGATCCATCGCTTTGGTATATCTGATCCACAGGTTTTTGTCGTTTGTCAGGCGACGTTTTAAACTGAGCAACCTCGTTCGCGCAGACTCCAGGTTCCCGAGCCCTGTTGCAACACCCTTCCTCCATGGCAGAGGAACCATGAAGTGTCCCTGTGTATGCCGCGTCTCGGACTCGACGTATTTTATGACTTGAGCGTCCTCTATGGAAACACTCTTGTCCAGTAGCTGCACGTCCCCAAACTCCGCATCATACATCCTTTGTATTTCTTCTATGGATGATGATTCGCTTTGAGTCACCCAGTTCACCGATAAGGACTGATGCCTTTTGAAGGTGGTCGGACCAAATACCACCCAGCCTAACAGTGTGCGGACTGCATAGGGATGTTTACGACCGCCTAGTCTCTGGTCTAAAACCCAATGAGCCTCGGGTACGTCACATCCGATAAGCAACAGTACATCCTCATTTACGGTTTCTATAGGTAGGTCCTCCAAGTGAGGCCACTTCCTATACTCATCATCGGAACTGGGCTTGGGCACGGGCAGTGACTCAACAACAACAGCTTGCTCTATGCTTACTGAATCGGTGCCATTCAGTGCGATCAATTCGAACGCGTCACTGACCGCGTTAGCTGTTTTGGATCCCCCCAGAGTCTTAATTGTCAACTGGCTGTTTCGAAAACCTAAACCCAGACGTTGCATGACCTCGGCCCGAATGAGGGTAGTGTCGGATCCATTGTCGAGGAAAGCATATCCAACAACCTCCTTTTCTCCGGCCTTAATTCTTACCGGCAGTAGTCCAAGGTGTATGCCATTATGCTGCATCTTGGTCACTCCGCAGTGATTTTCGCTCACTGCCTTGGGTGGTACAGGGCGCTGTGGTATAGTCCTATGGAGTAGTTGATGATGCCTACCGCCACAGCCTTCAATAATGCAGACGGTTTTTGACTTGCAGTCACCCGCTCTATGGCTTCTTTTCAGACAAACGAAGCACAACCCTTTTTTACGGGCTTCTGCCCATCTCGCAGGTACGTCTAACGCCAAAACCTCTTGGCACAGCGTTATCGAGTGGTTCCCATCACATTTCGGGCAGGTCTGAGGTCGCTCTTTTTCCTGCTGCACTGTGCTTATGGACCAACTAGATCCAGATTGACGTGGACCTGGGTTGCGATTGGCTTGATTCGCCCGGCCAGTGGTCTTAGTTCGGCTTGCTAGTTGTCCGAAGCGACTACGGGCGATTCGGGCCGTGGTGGACACGAATTCCGTTAGCTCACTAAACGTTGGTTCCCGACCGTTTTGCGTTAACCGATCGACTCTCTCAGCCCATTTATTCTGTAGGGAGTATGGAAGACCGCTAACCACACGTTCCAGGGTGGCCAGCGAGTTCAGATCTGACGTATAATTCATCTGCCCGAGAGCAATCATGCAGCTCTCCATTCGAACGGCTAGCGTCGATAGTGCTTCTGAGTCCAAGCTACTGGTGTTCAGTCCTTTCATTAGGCCCTCTAGGAGTGATCGCATTACCTCGTGCGGGCGGCCAAATAATTCCTTCAGTATCTCACAAGCTCTACGAAATCCTTCGCTGGGAGGAAGCATCACACATTCCTCGATTGCTTCCAGTGCATTACCCTTACAGTAATGAAGCAAATACATCAGGCGTTGGCCGTCATCTATGATCTTCGAGGTGACATACACATTAAACTGTCGAATGAACTTCCAGTACATTTCTGGCCGACCATCGAACGAAAACAATTCTACTTTTGGTAAGGCAATCCCACCCACAAAGCGAGAAGCCGCATTCCATAACTTATGATTAGGGTCCTGCTTACCGGCTTTTTCGTTTCCCTGAACAGCAGTTTCTATGAGCTCATCACAAATCGACCTGGTGTGCACCTGAACGTACTCACGCACTCTTTTATCACAGTCGATTGAATCCGAGGATCGCACAGACGCATTTCTGTCTAACCTTTCTGAGAGTTCGGCGATCTCCAAATCTTGCTTAACTCTTAGAAACTCTTTTTTTTGACTTTCTTTAAATGCCTTCAAATCCTGTGCTAGTTTCTCTTTGAGGTTGCGTTCCCTAAGTTCGACAAGCAACAAATTCGACTTAGAACAACGACTATGCCGACTAGAGCCTGTAACCCTGGAGCCATGAACAGAAAAACTGTCAGGAGGGACTTGCCGGGTTCCAGCGATGATTTGATCCGATCCGACACCATTGTCAGATGGGTTGAGTCCAGTGGTCACCTTATTGCTCCTTGTAGTTCGCATCGTTCCAGAGACAGTGTCAAAGTACTGTAACGACCAAAACGCTCAAGTCCTGGTCCGGGTGAAGCCTGACCAACGATTCAGTTATCGATTCACCGACTAATAAGCTTCACTCGTTCTGGATAGCACCTTGGAGCCTCAAAGCAACGCGTAGCCCAAATCGATGCAGAACCCAAATCAAGAACACGATTGCTCTGCAAATTCTACGGTACTATTAGCGAGTAAAAATACAAGTACAAACATGATCATACCTTTGACAGTGAGCCTCAGTCACTATCCAGCCAAAAAGTTAATCAAAAATAGGACAAATTCTGTAAAAAGAGGAATAGTTGGCCAAAAAGAGTAAATAATAAATACCTGTCCTGAAGTCCAAACAAATAGAACAAGTTCTCCACGCTTAATCAGGCCCAAAGAACAATTTCCTGAGCGTGGCAGCCAAAAATCAACGTAAACGAGCCGAACGTCTACGGTCAGTCGACGTGAGCGAGAAAGCGAAACCGAGGAGTAATAAAACAAACTGTGTTGAACCAGTGCCTTTCACTACCGTACCAACTGTCCTCAAAGTAATCTCAATAAGAAAGCACAACCATAAAAAGAAAAAGTAAGTGCACCAAGCGTAGAATAATTGTTGACCACAAAACAGTGTCAGCATGAAGTGGGTTAGAGAAGGCGGTCAAAAATCGGTCATAGAGTACAGAAATGTGAGCAGAAGAGGAATTTTCAATCAACATGTACTTTACACTTACCTTGTAACCCGCCCAGCAGTCCTTAAACGGCATCCACGTTCTTACTAAGTAACCATTACCTCAGAGCTGCTGGCCTGAATAGCAGCCCGAAATCGTTCGAATGCGGACTCGCTGCTTGCGAACACCATGTTACGCATCACTGAAAAACACGATCCTTTTCTAGAGTCGTTGCTGCAACCAGATGGTTGCACCGTTTCAGCATATCTTGCAACACGTGAAACCGGCAGAACACTGTCTGGGCTTCAGGATAGTGAGTCTTGAACCCGTTTAACTGAGCGAGACTACGATCTACCACTATTGTTTTACATTCCCTATTTGGGGGCAGGTATTCACGCAGAAAACCCACGGCTTGTCTGTAGCTTGCAGTGCTTTCATTGGGCAGCAAAGCATACAGAATGCTACGGCCTAAGCCTGTTTCATCCACTATCATTACGTGCCATAATACGTAGCCGCCGCAGTTCATTTGATGAGTAGCGTCAGCTAGAATCACCTGGCTGCATCTGCGAGCAACCGAAATCACCTCCATGGGTATGAAGAAGAGGAACCTAACTATATTCTCCTCGTGTATTACCTGGCTAATGCCTTTACCTTCCAGCAATGTCTTTAGCCCTAATTACGTTACGACGAACATCGTGACTGTGACGGACACGTATAGACCGAAAGTCCATGCTATTCAGACTCCTATTGAACATGCGACTAGTATATTCCCTTAAATCGGTAGTATTATGGAACGTATCCATCAAGTTAAACACGACCCACTCTTGAAAAGCTGGCAGCCTTCGGTTAGCTACATATAAACTAGGATTTCCTACTTGGAACCTATGACTATGGACCATGCACCACTTTGCGACACGATATCCAGTTCCTTGGGCGACCAAAGTGACGAATGCTCCGCAATCCAGGTTTTTCTATCTACAATGAAGTCAAACATTAACAAACAATTATTCTAACCTTGAACCACCTCCACCTTTTCGACGCCGATGGACACAACAATATTTCACGAAATAATATTTCATTCCGTCGCTAATCGTTAGCCGACGCTTTTTGGCCTGTTTCCACTTTCAGGCATTGTAATTGTAAAAGCTGGTACTTGTGCATCGCTCAATCGGGAAAACGTATCGGAACTGTCAACGGTCATGGTCGTTCACGTGGCTAGCGAGCGAGATGGGTGCTGACATTTTGTAGCGCTAGGCCTTATATACCAGTGTAAATTTGATGATATAAACAATATTTTGTAATATTCTTTGCCTCTGGTTACACCCAACAGAATTTATTTCACCTTCTTTTATACGTAATTTATTTCATCATAAAATGTCTATTTCAGCTGATACTACCGTTTCATTTGTGGTAGTTCGATCCTTGACTTTCCTGGTGGAGGGCCCGACTCGTCCGGATGTGGACGTCTGAAAGCTGACTAATGTGTATGAGAAAGGTTAGAAATCGGCATAGGAAACTGTGTTAGCAGGAGACGATGGAGAATAAAGTGAGATTCACTGCAAAGGATTGGATAGCAATGAAGCATTGGTACTCTGCAACAGATGGTCGGCGAACAGGGCACAAAATTCATTGTAAAACATAAAGCGAGCAATGTAAGACTCAAAAGTTGGATCGGGTAAAAAAATAGTTCATAAGAATTGGACTCAGTAGATATGAGGCACAGATGTAGAGGGAATGGATGCATATCATGGTGGTCAGCGGCATGATTGCAAGAAAGATGTTCTGTGAGGAACTGCAGAATATAGAGAAATTGCATATATACATATGTGCGCTTGTTTATATATATATATATATATATATATATAAGAGAAGCCGGATCAATAACAATGGAGTCCTGGGGAGAAATTATCAGTCATGAGGACAGGAATGTCAGGTTAGGTCGAATGTTTGTAGAATTAACTTTGGAATATTGTGATGAATTATCTTCATGATAGGTGAACTCGGCGGATCAACAGAGAGAGTAGAGAATGCGAAAGCACAGAAAAGACGACGACTGAGGAGCAGTTCAAAGAAAGGGGAGATGAAGGAAAGCATCGAAGATAACGGGTAAGGATGGATCTAATAATCTGATTGATGCAAGTGAAACATGTGGTGTCGGTCAAGAATGGAAGAAGCACTATTAAATGGGCCTACATTATTCGGCAGGAAGATGGTGGCAATGGAGATGGCTGAACAGCGCAGAGCGATTGTGCATGCAAAGTGGAGAAAGGTACCTGGGATGTGAAACTGTCCGCCGTTCAAGATGCAGCAGCTGTGACGGCAAGCAGCGTGGGTGAGAAATGAGCACAAGGGGTACCGGAAGGTAAAAGCAGATCAAGCGGACTGAAATTGAGGGTAAGAACCATGACGAAACGGTGATTTTACATAAGATGGCAAGTGAAAAAGCAGAACGGCCTGAAAGGCACGCATAAAATACCTGTGGCAAACAATAGACGAAACGGGAGATGGGCACACGGGCCGAAAAATACAGGTGAGACAAAACCAGTAAGGTCATCGTTTTACAGGTGGAACACGAAAAAGGCTGAGGGAAATTAAGCATTAGGACAGGTAAACCGGTGGACGAACATAAAGCATGAACAGTGGATGCGCGTCGGGGTCGGGGACATGGAATTTGGGATCCGCGTGCCTGCGGCAGCTGTAAAAGTATATGCAACTAAACGATACAAATCGGAGCATTGCCAAATGGAAGGATCCACCGAAGCCCAAGTCTACATGCTACCCTAAAAATTAGGTCATGCCATAGTCATGTAAACAAGTACAAATGTTTCCATCTATCGGCAAGACGATGCTGATCGCAGTATAAAGAGCTCACGGCTGGCCCTTAAAGCAGCAGCTTTGCACTGGTCCGACCATCGAAAATCACTGCTGATGATGACCCCGAGGTCTTTAACCCTACTGACTGCTTCTATGGTGAACAGTCCTTGGTCTCGATCGACAATTTGGTTTTCTGTTGATCTTGACAACAAAAAGTCTTTTCCGGCCTTCACCGGAAAGTTCTCTTTGTGTGCCTGGTCCAGGACGGTTCCTGTATCCCTGCCTAAGTCGATCCTACCCCCAGATCAAACAATCTTCATATCACCCGCAAAAGTGAAACCAGGCGATTGAAAGGCGGAGCCTAAGTTGTCCACGAACAACAAGAATAGCATCGGGCCCAGGACGGATCCCTGAAGCACACCACTGGTGAAGTTTGCCAAACTGGAGCACCTGTCCCCTACTTTGACGTAAAATGTCCTATGAGAGAGAAAGTCCGCCGGCCACCTATAAATTGGCCCACTTATACCGAACGTCTCCATCTTGCCCAGAAAAAGAAGGTGATTACCAAAGTCGAACCCCCTGATAAAATCGGGGTAGCATACCTTAACTTACTTACCTTCATCCAGTGGTCCAGTCACTTCATCTTAAAAGTACAAATGGTCGGTCGTATGGGATCTATTTTTCGGGACTCCATGCTGGGTTAGGCCTAGCATGGGGTGCTCCAGTAAGTGCTGGCAGATGTGGGTACGGATGATCTTCTCAAGGACTTTACACAGGATGCTAGTTAGACTTACCGGCCTGTGGTTCTGCATAGCCGACTTGGGTCCACTCTTGTGTATCGCCGCGACGGTAGCGCTGTTTCAGTCCTGAGATAGCTTACTCTGGTCCAACGTGGGACCGTACAGCTTGCATGCGGGTGGAGCTATGATACCCGCCACCGGCTTGATGATAGCTGGTTGGATGCCATCTGGACCTACTTACTTAATGCCGCTCAACTCACGAAGTTACTGATGCACCAGTCTCTCTGAGAAACTCAGCTTGCTTGCCTGCGGAGGACGATGCACCAGGGTCAAACCGACTCGTACTTCGATGTTTATCCTATGTATACATAGGAGCCTATAGGCTCACAAAGTACTTCTCTAGGACGTCTGCTTTGTTCTGGTCTTGAATAGCAATACAGTGGGCCTCAGTGGATGGTGGACCTATGGTCCCCTTTGTTGGGCCTTTTGGATGCGTATACCTATAGAATTTCTTCAGTTGGTGTCTCACGCGTTAAGCTAATCTAAGCCCAAAGTCTCGCTTAGACGTTAGCAGAGGGCCCACAGTCTCATTTTCGAGCCTTGTGTACCGGGTCCACGCTAGTCAAACGCCGGAAGCTTTGTAAAGGTTCCAGCCGCGGTTTCTGCTTTTCAGGGTCTTTCTTAGGGATGGGAACTGTAGCGGCTGTTCTCCAACAGTCTGGGATCATTCTGCCTCTTGGGCCTTGTTTGAAAAGATCAGAGATAATAGGGTTATGGGTCAGGGCATACTGCTTGAGGGTAATGAAACTGAGTCCATCCCATCTGGATGGTCTTCCGGGGTTACTGAGAAGCATTCGTTTGTAGATGTCCATCTTGGGAATGCAAGGCGAAGGTACCCGAGTTTGACCTTCCTCAGGAAGTGGATATAGAAAAGATCCTGTTGCTCTGCAAAATTTCCTATTGGGCTCTTCTTTGTCAGCAGCAGCAGATTTGGGGGTGGATTAGCCATCAGTTGGAACATTAATAAGTTTCTGTGTAGCGATAATTTCTAATGGCTAGAAGGCCACGCCTATAGATGGAATTGAAGTGGTGTAGCCCAGTCTTCATTGATTTGAGTTAAATCTTGAAAAATAAAATCTATGATCTTTGAAGTAGTATTCCTTTTTGCGACGGAGATGCTTGAAGTGGGGAGGAGACAAACGGTCAGGAAGCGAATACGAGGTTTCAAATGGGCAGCGGAGGTTGAAGCAAGAAGTTAAACCGCCGGTGAGATGATCGCAGGAAACTGGAACTTCATTGTCCGGGCGACTAGTACCAGTAGCCTAAGGTCGTTCCAGCACAGATCTGCTTTTTTCTAGCGAGGCCGTCACGTCCAAGCGTAAAATATGCGCGGATGATACGACTGTAGATTTTGGGTGACTTTTGGTTATCTTGTGGTCAGAAGTGTAAAGGTTGTTCCGATAATAAATAACGCGTAGCCGAATTAACGACTACCAAAAACAGAACAACATTGATTCCCCGATACTAAGGTACTGAGTTAACGAATTCTGCGCGAATAAATTACGTGCCAACCTCAGATGAAGGGCTACAATGTTTAGCAACGAAGATCAGAGTGCTGCATATGTCACCATCAGATACGACAGTCACGGCAGTCCGAGTTCAAATCAAAAATCTGCCCCAGCATATTAGCAAAATATAAACAGATTTTCAAATTTGGTTGTTGATGGCCACTGTACTTGTTCGGGGGTGAAAGAAACAAAGAGCATGGTCTCAACAATACAAGCATATGAAAACGACTGCGGAGGGCTTCCACATATGTGCCTTATGGAGAAGCCTAGAGGAGAGCTAATCGAAGTAGAAAACTACAAGGGCTTCGAAATGAATAGAAATTAAGCAAACTTGTGCAGTCTAGGTGGAAAAGCAACAGTGTTGATCCAGCCGAAATTATACGGAAAGCTTAACTCAAAAAGAATAAAATCACTAGCAACGAGACACTACGAATCATCAGCACAATTTACCAAAATGTTCGAAAATTAGTCAACGAAATCTAGGTGGTCTGCAGAGAAATATCCGGGGTAAATATATAAACCCCGGCATAAGTGAGCGGATGTTGCTCAAAAACTTAGGTTTGCACTTCTGTGTTGAATAAATTAAAATCTTGGACAACCGGTAAAAATTATATGACATTTTTACATCAAGTATCGCTAACATACATGATACCTCCGCCACCTCGCGTCGCATGGTATGGGAAGATCCAAGCAATATCCAGTGAAACCATCAAGTAAACCTATTTCGTCATCCGTCACGACGAGACTGCGCCTTGACGTGGTGTGATGGCTTGCGCGCCTCTTTGACCCAAAGAGCTATACAGGATGGCTTCCTTAATCCGGAGATGCAATCATACCTGACAGGTCAATGGGTAGAGGTCAGACAAAGTCCAGTCTCCTGGTCCTCCAGGTTGGGGGTCGATTTGAGCTGGCAACTCACTCTGAAAATCAGTGGAAGAATAACTGACCCAAGCCAATGGGCTTCCACTAAGCCATCTCGCTGCCTTGCAGATAGGTTCTTGTTAGAACTAAAGGCTTTGGATGAAGACCCCAATCGTTCTCCTGCTTTGTGGCTGGACACACTAGAAAAACCCGTCCAACATCTCCCATGAACTGCACGAATACAAAAAATTCCATACTGCATCGGTCGTCCTACTCAGCTTATTTCATCGTCCACATTATCCACTACTCCATCTGAAGGAATACTGATTGCGTCATCTGATCCTCCTTCAGCAAACGTAATGCCGGAATCCTATAAAAATCTTAAAGTTAACCTTGACTCCACTAGACGGTTCTCATTGTTTATTCTGAATGCACGCTCAATAGTGAATAAGATGCGAATGCTGCTTATATTACTGCTCACGTCTGATTACGACCTTATTTTCATCACCGAAACCTGGCTGACAGACAACACTCCAAACGAGGATATCGCTATCACCGGATACCAAGCTTTCAGGAAAAACGGACTCACTCAGGGAGAGGAAGGCTGTCTTATATACGTAAGGCAAAACATGCGAGCGAGAATATTTCAGCACCCCATACTGGATAGCTTGCCGGATTCAGTTTGGCTACAGGTCACCGCAGGATGTTCTGACTTTATTGCTAGTTGCATCTACCGCCCCCCGAATACTACTCAAAACCATTTCCTGCCTATCATAGAGGCGTTAAACGTTGTTTCGGACATACCCGACCCAAAACTGGTGGCCGGAGACTTTAACGCACCAGGCATCCGTTGGCCCACTTTGAAAGCCCCACATCACCTACTACACTTCTTGACCAGCATTCGTTTAGGAGGATGGACTCAGCATGTAATGTGCCCAACTAGAGGCAGTAGCATTCTTGATCTCATTTTTACGGTACGATTATCTCGCGTTCACACAACTATCGTGAACTGCATCCCAGGTTGCGACCACCTGCCGGTAAGATGCGAGTTTTCAATGCCAACACGAACCGTCCACAAACCAACAGTAAAAAGACCGTTCCACTAAGCTAGCTGGAATCAATTACCCTCACTCATTCGCTCGCAGAACTAGGATACTTTCTTTTTATCTGATGACTTGCATATCGTGGTGGATCATCTTCACTCCACACTAAATGCATGTCTTGACGTAATCACCCCAACCCAAAGTCTACCTATACGAGATAAACCAAACAGTTTTTGTCGATTAAAACAGAAGCTTTCCATGCTACAAAGCAAATTCCTTAGGTCCAGAGAATTTTCGTTGTTCTTGCAGATGAACAGCTTATCTCATTCAATGAAACTGATAGAAAAGTCCCTCAATACAAAACAGGAATCAAGGGCCCTGAATCACCCCAAGAGGTCCGAAGCTTCATCTAAGCTGATAAAGTTGAGAAACAGTCAGTGCAGTACTTCTATCTCATCCATTATATATAACAACAATCATATAACAAACTCCCAAGCGATCTCCGAGGCATTCAGTGCTTATTTTGCTTCGTCTCTAATGACCGATGACTCCCCATGCCTATATCACGTTGAGCCGCCGACATCTGCACAGTTCTCAGCGATTACATTTCACCCAAACGACTTACCAGTACAGCTAACTAAAATTAGGCGATCATACCACCCCGGGCCAGATGCCGTATCACCGGCTACTTTTAGTCTAGGTGGAACTGATATCCCATTCTTGTTGTCAAAGGTTTTTAATTTATCTATGAGCAGTAGCGTTTTCCCCTCCCATTGGAAAACATCAGTTATTATCCCAATTCCTAAGAAAGGTTCACGCCAGGACCTAACCAACTATCGACCAGTGAACCACACCCCTATAGTTTCCTGGATTATGGAAAGACTGATAAAAAATAAGCTGACAACTCATCTACTGAACAATAACCTCATTAACACTGGACAGCACGGTTTTCTTCAAAAAAGATCGTGTGCCACCTGTATGAGTGATTTCCTTAACCTAATAACAACGGCCACTAACAGTGGTAAATCAATGATCGTAATCCTCCTTGACATGACTAAAGCTTTCGATATAGTATCCCACAATAAGCTAATGGCGAAGATGAAAACCTACGGAATTGTTGACCCGATCCTGAGTTGGTTTTCATCATATCTAACATCCCGAAAGCAGGTGGTGGACGTTGATGGCAGTTTATCATCACCTCGACCAGTCTCTAGTGGAGTTATTCAGGGTAGTGTACTAGATCCCTTACTTTTCTTATGTATGTTAAAGACATTTTAACGTCATCACACATGGGGCTGCGTTCCTCTTTGCAGACGACATATAAATTATGTACTCCTTTGAACCTGACGCCTTAGCTTCTACCGTAGCTAGCATAACGAGCGATTTACTATCGCTAGACTCATGGAGCAACCAATGGTTGATGAAGTTCTCCGCTGTCAAAAGTTATATCCTTATGTATAAGCGTCAGGTTCCCGCAGGAACGTTTAAAATTAATGACCAGTTCATCCCCAACAGTCCGGAAGTAAGGGACTTGGGATTACAATATTCTTGTACATTTAATTTCGCCGAACATTCGGCCGTGCAGGTTGCTAAAGCCAGACGGCTGATTGGTCTGATCAATAGAACCTTTGTTCTTCCGGAGAGCAAGCTGAATTTTTAAAACTCATGTCAGACCACTTCTGGAATATTGCACTGTAGTCTTTTCTAACATGCGGCAGATTGACAGATCTGCAGTTGCGAATGTACAACGTAGATTTACCAAACAACAACTACGATATTCCTCTCCTTTAGATTATATGAAAAGGTGTGAAATATTGCACCTAGAGCCCTTATGGCTGCGCCGCCTGCGAGTGAACCTGTCTTTCTTTTGCAATGTTTTAAAATGTACATCTTGCAATTCAGCCCCCCAGGTCAAAACTCCCTCCAACTATTCTTTACGACATAGGGACTCTATGTTCTTAATTGCAATATCCAGGACTGCGACGCGGTCAAACTTCTTTATTATTAAATATTCTTTCCTCTGGAACAAACTCACACCCCAACTTAGGTCAATGTCTTCGGCCTCTTTGTTATTCAAAAGAGAAATAAATAAGCATCTAACTGTCCGAAAACTCATCCAAATGCATGATCCCTACAAGTTTATTACCTGAGCCTACGAACTGGGCCTGGGATACTAACCAAAAGCTTAACAACCTTGTTCAGTAGACAGTTATTACTGACGGATGGTAAGGAGCATTCTGTATTATAGTTAGCAAATAAAAGCAGTCCAGCCTATACTTTATGACTGTCAACAACACACTCCACGTGTTTGTTTAGCCACTTCCTATTTTCAACGCTTCTGACCACGACCCCCTGCTGGCCACCGTTACTCCGGTGATTCTTTTTTTTCATGCTCTCAGATTTTACCGTAGCCAGTTAGGTCCTTTTTTATCAGCTGCCGCCAGGTATAAGAGCATTTATAATGCTAGAAAATACATAGTAGTATATGTAATAATGTTCTCAAGGTACCAGTCTCATCCATGCTTCAACTGTTTACTCGTTGATACAGTGTTTCAACACATGAGACTCCAGGCCTCGTTCTGATGAACGAACCGCCACAATCAATGTGGTCTTCCATAAACCATTCATCGAAGTACACATAAGTATTTGCCCCCGGTGTCGCCCATTCTGGCCTCCTTGCTTTGTTGGTAATTCTCACTAAGCCTCATGATAATTAGTCGCTAGTACCGGTCTTCTTCGCTTTCCATATCTGGCTTAATCACAAAAAACAGACCTCAATGTCGAGACCACCCATTTCTGTTACTGGCATGATTCTGGTGTTCTGTCTTTCCCCCCTAACCCACAGCTGGTAGAATTGCCAGACTGCAGCCTTCTCCGTTTTGTTTTCAGGACCTACCCCCTAAGGACGATTGTCGCCTTCTTCATCCCAGGAATAACTTGGAACCTCTCTCGCTGGACAGAACAAATGAGATTTACACACGACTCCATTTTCGCCCGTCTCACGATCGCTTTTCCCAAGATTCCCACCATCAGACTACTTGAACCCGGACTGCTCGATCTCACAGCATTCATACAACTCATTTCAATCCCATATGTCATTATGTCCGTTCCGTGTTAGAACCCGCTAATACTGTTCAATCACTAGCACATTTATTGTCAATGTTCACTGCCTCAGCGGTCACCAAAAAAGGCGTCCGGCGCTGATATAGCTGTCGGTAGTCCTCCAGTGGGCAGCGCAGTAATTAGTACCTATTTGCACTCTTCATCGGTCCACCCGATCGCATCCGCAGTGCTGCTGCATCGAGTGTTCGGGTTTTGCAGGTCACCACGTTCCCTCCGTGATTGAACGTCTCCGATACACTTCCCATGCAGCATCGCCGCTCCAGGTAACAGTCAAAGACTGTTCAAACTTATTCGTGACACTGGTGGACGGCGCATCCAGGTCAGTGGAACGATTTGCAATAGAAATCGAGAATCCATCCATAGCAAACAGCAAAGGCTTGACCGATGGGCCGAGTACTTCAAGGAACAGTTTAGCTGGCCGCACGCTAGTGTAGTTACTCCCGTGTCAACAACTGCTACTCCTTGGGTGGTATCACTTGAGCCCCCATCGCATGTAAAAGTAGAGTCATGTATTCAATTACTAAGGCGGGGGAAAGCGGCAGGTCCCGAGGAACTTTCCCCAGTTCTTTTCAAACTGGGTGGTGAGGCGTTGATAAAATCACTGACCGCCTTGCTCCGTGACAGGCTATAACTCAGTGGTCTCATCGCCTTTTTCTTGCACTCCTCCGTTACTCGAGTCCTACCATGCTGATTACCGTCCTTTAATAACCAATACTCACCGATCAGCGTATTTGCTCACGGTTTGTTAGCACACTATCCCACCTAGCTAGCTTATTTATCTGATTACGTATTACCCCATGGAAAACCAGCACATTCGCATCCACATAAGAAAGCCTCACCTAAGCTCTGTGCGTTTCTTTTTCTTTTTATAATTTCTCCACCCCCACCTACAGCCGGTCAACAACCTGACTGCTGTCCTCCCTTTTCCCATTCCCACTTCTGACCCCACCCTCTTCCACTGTTTTATTTTTGACCCTCAACTGAGTCCTTTTACTTTTCTACCACCTATCAGCCTAACCATTTTGCACTCTGGCTAAGCATGCGCTTAATATCCCCATCATCAACTAAACGCCCTAAAAAAACTACCAGCCTCCGCCCGTTAGTCCCTAGTAGATCGGCTCACTGGCCAGCAAGTAGCATTATCACTCTAATTTCCGCTAAGCCTTTAATCATAACCCCCAGCTGGAGCATTCTCCAGACTGTCGCATTTCTCCTCTATTCCAGAACTCAGTGGTTACCTGGGTAGCCCGTCAACCAAATTGACGTTATCCCTGGATTACATAACGGACTAAACGGTTTGATCAATCGGACTGGCCGTGGTTAAACCTACATTCACACCTGATGACGCTTTATATGGAGCACCTTAAATGGCTAACCGGTGATCACAATCCCATAACCAGGATTACAATCATTCATGATAGTCTCACCGGACCGCCGTACGGATTCCTGACATCGCCCATCAGCATCCATTTCCCGTACTACACACAAATAGTTCAATTCATTCTGCGTGCAGAACTGGAGTCCGGCCCTCGCCGTTGCGTTCCGTACCTACTCTCCCTAGTTCGTCAGCCTAGCCCTTTTTGACTGCTGCCCTCATCTTGCACTACCTGCCATCAAAGGCTACCAAAGTCTTTATGAAACAAAATACCAAACACTTGGTTATTTGTTCTTTTATCACGTATGCAGAAAATCTCACTTTTTACACTCAAATTCCTCCGTTCCATCGGGTCTAGCCTCTCCCAGTCATCGCAGTCCTCCTTTCTCTTCGCCACCTGTGCATACTTGCTTGGTTGCATCAGCAGCGTGCCACCAAGTGTTTCCTCGACGGCTTGTTGAACCTCTCAGTTGTGTCCATCCACCATTCCCGCTCCTTAAAAGCACACTGCATTCCTGGTGAGAGCTTCTGCCTCCCTGCGATTTTCTATATAACATCGGAATTACCTATACAGAAAGACCGATCTGATTATCCCATTCGACTCACATGCATTTGTATCACAGGTGTAGTGCTACCAATAAAGCACTCGATGACGAAGACTGACAAATTTGTTTATTTGAACAATGACCGTTTTTGGTGGCGCCACTTGTTCCGCCTGTGTACGTCGTCTGCACGCCGTTGCGCTCCTCCAATACACACGTTGTCCCGCTTCAGCGTTTTGAGTTCTGCTTTGCGCGCTGCAGAGTATATTCTCTATCGTGTCACATACCGAGGACCACGGGCTATAGATTCTATACGGGAGCAGGTCCTGACTTAACTGAGATAAATCCTAAACAGGCAACCCCCACAATGAGTTATCCAAAGGAGGGTCAATCTTCTCTATTTCCTGTAGGCATCTCCGACCGCATTTAGATAACACCATGTTCACTCTACTTCTAATCTTTTTTTGGTAACACTCTCAACCAGTTTCGCAGTACTGATTCCTCAAATATCCAGTTGGTGCCACACCGCGACTTCTTCTACAATCCCCGACTCTTCTTTGAATATCATTCAGTCCACCGCTCTCTCTCTCTATCTTCATCAGTTCAGTTCAGTTCAGTTCAGTCTGCACAGGACAGGTAATGGCCACGGCCAATCGAGCGTCCAGAATTCCTTCGGTGGTATGCACACCAGTTATGCACCCACCACTGCCGACAGTATTTGATCGAATCCCCGCTAAAACTGAGGGGGAAACGGAAAACCTCATCGCGCATCAACTGCGAGAGACATAATGCATCGTGAGCGTTCACTGAGACAGTATGCAATGAGGGAAAAAGTCTGCTAAAACATACTCCAGAAGGACCACGGTGCTACCCGTCATCCATCTAGTTGATATACGCAAGGCTCATTACAAGGAAAGATCTCGTACCACCTGCGATCAAGGGCACCTTTGAAGGATTGGACTGTCTGCAGATCTACCATTTCACCAGGCAGACCGTTCCAACTGTTCACAACCCTGTTGCTGAAGAAGTGCGATCTAGCCATCAACCTAGATGGGGCCTTTATCAACTTCTTTCCATGTCCCCTTGTTCTGGATTCTACGGCCACTTGGAATAGACTATCTGGTCTAAGGCCAGAAAAGCCCTTCATTACCTTGAACGTTTCTATGTGATCCCCTCGAGTCTCCTCCCTTCCAACGAGAAGAGATTCAGGTCACAGAGTCTCTGTTCGTAAGTCTTACCCCTCTGCCCTTCAACCATTCGCGTGGCGAGACGCTGGACTTTCTCGAGGCGGGCGGCGTCCTTTTTGTAAAAGGGTGACCAAGCCTGCGAGCTACCTACTAAGCGAGTTCGTACTATAGCCATGTAAATAGGTACGAATACCTCCGGCTTCCGGCAAGACAAAGCTGATCGCAGTCTAAAGAGCCCCCCACGAGCCTTATGCGCAGCAGCGTTGCACTGCTCCGACCATTTGAAGTCACTTCATGATGATCTACAGGTCTTTAACCCTACTGGCTGCCTCTACGGTGAACAGCCCTTGATCATGAGCGATAGTTAGGCTCTCTGTTGCCCTTGACAACAAATGGCTTTTTTGAGCGTTAGAGGTAAGTCCCATTTTTATGCCCAGTTCACACGGTACCTATTTCCCTGCCCAAGTCCGCTCTACCCTTAGATCCAACAATCTTCACAGCATCCGGAAAAATAAAGCTGGGCGATTGAAGAGTGGATGCTAGGTCATTAATAAATAACAAGAATAGGACCGGGCCTAGGACGGATCCCTGAGGTACACCACTGGTGACGTTCACCAAACTGGGGCACCTGTCCCCCACTTTGACGTAAAACGTCCTATGGGAGAGGAAGTCCTCCAGCCACCTATATACTGGCCCACCTATACCGAAAGTCTCCATCTTGCGTAGCAGAAGACGATGATTAACGGAGTCGAACGCCTTTCTAAAGTCGAGGTAGCATGCCTCAACTTGCTTACCTTCGTCCAGTCGTCGAGTTCCTTCATCTAAGAAGCACAGGAGATTGGTCAGGCAAGATCTATTTTTCAGGAATCCATGCTGCGCCGGACAGCATGGAGTGCTGCAGTAAGTGCTGGCAGATATGGGCGCGGATGATCTTCTCGAGGACTTTACAGAGAATGCTAGTTAGGCTTACCGGCCTGTAGTTCTGCACATCCGACTTAGACCCACTCTTAGGTATTGCCACGACTGTCGCGCCTTTCCAGTCCTGAGGCAGCTTACCCTGGTCCAACGTGGATCTGTACAGTCTGACTGCACACCAAATTCCATAGATCGCCATGATCCATTCTGGACTACCGGACCCGTCGTAGAGAGTTATCGGCATCCATAAGGCAAGTTGTGTATTATTCTTGCATCAGCTCCTTGTTCTAGTAGTGCTGTCCGACACCAGTTGCTTTACGGGTCCTTGCAAACGATGCACTTTCACCCTTCTTCAGCATGGCTTTTTCTGCATTCCCACATCCATCCCGCTAACCGCATCGTCCCCGTCCCGAATTCGAAACCGATTTGCAATGGCCGCGCTAACCTTCCCCTCTTTAGCTCACTTACACATCGCCCAAGCTGATCGTTCTATTACTGCAGTTGTGTGAACCATGTTCTTCAAAAGTGTGATTACCCTACATAATTGTGAATTGCTGTGTTCTCTGATCATGCCTTGTGCATGTGTCTTGACCACGATCAAGAAATATACCATTATTAACATTATCATTATTATTTGGAACGAGGAGCGTATTCCGTTAATATGAAGGAAGTCATTGATTGTTCCCATCTTCAAAAATGGAATACGCAGTGACTGCAGTAATCATCGTGGGATTAGCTCAATTCCGATAGTCACCAAGCAATAGCTCCGTTCGGCATGCGCTATGCACCCTCAAAGTGCAAGGTAATGTTACAAGACAGGATGTCAACAATTTCGAGCTTGATCCTTGATGGGGAGGTGCTGTCAGTTGTCACTCACTTCGCATACCTCGGCAGCAGTGTGACGACGGATGGGAGCACAGTAGTAGAGATGAGCACGCGCATATCCAAGGCTTGAGCAGCTTACGCTGGACTGAAGCACTTGTGGCGCCGACCTAATATTTCACTGAAGTTGTGAGGTGGTGTATACTGTGCTGCAGTGCGTTCACTTTTGTTGCATGGTTGCGAAACTTGGAGTCTGCATGCTGAAGATATTCGTCGTCTTGAGGTTTTTGACCACCGATGCTTGCGTAGTATTGCTAAGATCGGGCGGAGTAGCCGAGTAGGCAATGCTGATGTCAGAAATCGAGTATTGGGTACTAATTCGGAGAACGTTCTGTCACAGCGTATCCAACTTAGTAGACTTCGTTGGCTGAGGCATGTGTTACGTATGTCAAACACACGTCTACCGTACCGTATCCTATTCTCCGTTCCTCCTAGGGAGTGGAAGAGACCACGTGGAGGTCAACAGATGACGTGGCCGCGAGGAATGAGAAAATGTACAGCAGACTTAGGTAAAGTAGGTGCTTCACTTCTTCGTGGTTGGGGTCCAAAAGATCCGTCAACCAGTTGGCCGGAGACACTGAAGGATCTGGCTGCGAACCGCGAACAGTGGCGATCATGTTGTCACTTTCTATCGAATCAGAATGACTGGTCGATGTGCGTTTGTAAAGTTAGACTGTGTATTCCGTGTGTTGGCTACTAGGGCATTCTTTCCTTTTCCCACCCGTGTGGGTTCACTCCCTGTCCATCTTGTACATTCATACTTCCTAATCCAACGTGCAAGATGGCGAGAAAGGCAGTGGTCGGTGAGGCTTGCCCTACTGTTTAATGCTGTACGATGATGATGATGATGATTTCGTCATCCATGTCACTGTGAACTCAGGTTCTTTGCAGAAGTATTGCTCCGAGCTCAGAGTATTCCTTTCTCCCAAAAAGATTCTACAGCATCGAAAATTTCCCAGCACAGATCAAACATTGCTGCTGATTACAACAGGTAGGATAAACTGCTGGCGAGGGCAGCGGTAGTGGCTCACACCACCAACAGTAGATACAAAATTGTGCCAGACGAGCATAGATTGAGGCCTGGTGGCCTATCTTCTGGGGGTAACCTGGCTCGACCAGCCCGAGAGCTGGTGAGAAACCAACAAGTTCAGCAGAAGGCCCGAATCGGCTCTGAAGCCCCGAACCAGACAGTAGTAAATAAGCCGCTTGCAGGGTCGGGAATAGTTTAATTGAAGAAGCGCTAGATGAAAACTGGCAGTACTGTCCGTAGGTGGCGGACGGACCCATGCCATTCTGGACTTTATGGCAACTCTTATACAGATGTAATGGGAATTGTCAAAAGTTCTGGATCGTCAGACGGCACCATAAAAACCAAAGGGGACAGCCGAGGCAAAACTTTTATGAACTCAGGCGATGCGCCTGAGAAACAGACAGGAGTGTATAATAAGCGACACTTAAGCGAAGGAGAAAACGCCGTGGTGTTGCATGCCAACGCGTGTAGTATAAGGAACAGACGGATGGAACTCGCCAAAACCGCTGACGAGCAGAAAGTGTCAATAGTTGCCGTCACGAAAACATGGCTTTCTGAAGAAGACCATGTGCCAGGCCTAATAAGTACAGGTTTTGCAGTCTACAGGCAGGATCGAGAACAGGATCGCCCTGGTGGTGGAGTAGTCATCCTCGTTAGGTCAGGTACAAACCACCTTGAGTCTCAGACAAAAATGTGTACTCACAGTGTCCAGTTGTGCGCCGTTACGATCATCCTTCCAGGCAGAAGTATTAACGATACCTGTGTTCACAGAGCACCAAGTACAAACCGTGAAGCGGATGTTTGTTTACTGCGGACTTTGACTGAACTAGTTGGGGATGTACAAAAGACCCTCATAGTGGGTGACTTCAAAATTCAGCACACCTTCTGGATGGCTGACGTCTGCGTGGCGGGATCGGAGGAGCAAAAATACTCACAATGACTGCATGCCAATGCGTTCCACCAGCACATTAGGGAAAATGTCAGATATATGACTGGATACCTTCTATCCTTGCCGGACCTAGCAATAACGAATCTCCCAAACGATGTGTCTGGACTGCAGTACTGTGCATCACTGAACAAGAGTGACGACGTGTGTCAAAATCGCCCTGTGCATGCGGCAACCCAAGGTATCCTCAAGGCTGGTCAAGCTTTTCGGTGGTATGAACATGGATAAGCTTTGTAATAGGGCGATGGGTTTGATCTGGGACAAGATAGATGGGGCTACTGTCGAGAAGCGTTGGCAGGACATAAAAGGATCCCTAACTGCCCTAAAGGAAGTGTTCCCACCCTTGAAAAGAGGGAGTGTGGAGAGCAAACCCATGTGGTGGAAGGCTGCAATAGCCCGGGCCATCAAAGGTATAAACCGCGGCTGGAACCAGTTCAAAGCTTCCGGAAGTCAGCTAGCCTGGAACCGCCATTTAGGCTGAGAAACGAAACTGTGAGCCTTCTGAAAACTTCCAAGCGGGAGTTTGAACTCAGATTGGCCCAGTGTGTTAGACAACAGCCGAGAACATTCTACAGCTATTTGCAGTCGAAAGGATCAACAAAGAAGGTCGTTGGTCCACCATCCACTGGAGACCACGGAGTTGTTACTCATGACCAGGGCAAAGCAAACGCCCTGGGGGAATACTTTGGTAGTGTACATAGGATAGATAGTTGGTTATGAGAAGATATAGCTCTGGTGCATCCTGCCCTCCAGTTAAACCAGCTGAATCTCTCGGAGCAAAGCGTGCGTAAGTAGTTACAGCATTTAAACAGCCACAAGTCAGCAGGTCCAGATGGCATCCAACCAGCTATCATCAAGCCGGTGGCGGGTATCATACCTCCACCCGCATGCAAGCTGTACGGTCCCACGTTGGACCAGAGTAAGCTATCTCAGGACTGAAACAGCGCTACCGTCGCGGCGATACACAAGAGTGGACCCAAGTCGGCTATGCAGAACCACAGGCCGGTAAGTCTAACTAGCATCCTGTGTAAAGTCCTTGAGAAGATCATCCGTACCCACATCTGCCAGCACTTACTGGAGCACCCCATGCTAGGCCTAACCCAGCATGGAGTCCCGAAAAATAGATAATAATAATAATAATAATGGTTTATTTCGGAGACACCCGAAGCATGCTCGATTGCATGATCATATGATACAGGTGAGGTCACAAAAAGGTTCCTTGGATATTCATTTGGGTAAATGCAGCCTAAAAGTGTACAGGTTTTAGTGGTCGCACGAACGATTGCCCGGCATATTTGAGTTTGAAGGTCGGGCGGACGTACACTTGCGAGTTGAGTGAAAAAGGCTCCGCCGTCGAGATACGTGATGAAGTAAAGCGGTGATGAAGTAAAAATGCGCAGTATTTTGGATAGCGTCGATGTAAAGTCGCAAGGGTGAGTAAACTGACAAAGAAAACTTTCGAAAAATCATCAGCGAAAAATTGGAGAATTTTGAAGGACATGCACTTAAACCAGTAGTCCAGATGACCCGGAAAATAGCAGAAATATAATACCTAAGGATTTGTGGTGTCTTTCGAGAAAGGGGGAATGCGTATATAAAACAGTCCGTGTAACCACGGAATTGGTATTTGCTGTTCATCAAGAGGTTGTGGAGAACGCCCTCATAAAGAGGTGGATGTAGCTGCCCGAGCCTGGAAATTTCACTGGAGCAGAGTGACGAAAGTTGACAGGTGAGTGAAACACGATTCGAATAAAGGGTTCGTTTCAGGTTAATTGGTGAACACAATTTGACAACAGCAGTTGATATACGATGATCTTATGAAGTCTCAAGGGGGTGGTGCATAAACGATACTGTCAAAACATGTAAAGAATCGCTTAACGGGATGCGCTGGTAAGAGTCTGACATGGGGTAATTGGGAAACAACTGGAAGGTCAGTAACCTGGCATACGTATAGTTCATTGCCAGCAAATGTTTGGAGAAATAGCTTTCTCAGTGTCGAACTATTTTTGTCCTGGATTGTGAATACTTCATTGCCAATGCAACTGTCATGAAATGCAAATGGCTTTTAAGATGAAGTGACTGGACCACTGGATGAAGGTAAGTAAGTTAAGGTATGCTACCCCGATTTTATCAGGGGGTTCGACTTTGGTAATCACCTTCTTTTTCTGGGCAAGATGGAGACGTTCGGTATAAGTGGGCCAATTTATAGGTGGCCGGCGGACTTTCTCTCTCATAGGACATTTTACGTCAAAGTAGGGGACAGGTGCTCCAGTTTGGCAAACTTCACCAGTGGTGTGCTTCAGGGATCCGTCCTGGGCCCGATGCTATTCTTGTTGTTCGTGGACAACTTAGGCTCCGCCTTTCAATCGCCTGGTTTCACTTTTGCGGGTGATATGAAGATTGTTTGATCTGGGGGTAGGATCGACTTAGGCAGGGATATAGGAACCGTCCCGGACCAGGCACACAAAGAGAACTTTCCGGTGAAGGCCGGAAAAGACTTTCTGTTGTCAAGATCAACAGAAAACCAAATTGTCGATCAAGACCAAGGACTGTCCACCATAGAAGCAGTCAGTAGGGTTAAAGACCTCGGGGTCATCATCAGCAGTGATTTTTGATGGTCGGACCAGTGCAACGCTGCTGCAACAATGGCTCACGTTCAGCTCATTTACTGCGATCAGCTTTGTCTTGCCGGCAGCCGGAGATATTTGTACTTATTTACATGGCTGTAGTACGACCTCTCTTAGAAGTGAGCGCGCAGGCTTGGTCACCTTTATACAAAATGGACGCTCCCTGCCTGGCGGAAGTTCAAAGTGTAGCCACGCGAATGAATGAATGGCAGAGGGGTAAGACGTACGAGCAGAGACTTAGTGATCTGTATCTTTCTCACGGGAATGGAGGAGATATCGGGGTGATCTTATAGAAACGTTCAAATTAATGAAGGGCTTTTCTGACCTTAGGCCGGATGGTCAGCTCCAAGTGGTTTTAGGTTCCACAACAAGGGGACATGAAAAGGAGCTGATAAAAGCCCGAGCTATGTAGATGGCTAGATCACACTTCTTCAGAAACAGGGTATTGAACAGTTGGAACTTTCTGCCTGGTGGAATGATAGATCTGCAGACCGCCCAATCCTTCAAAGGTGCCCTAGATCGCAATTGGTACGAGATATTTCCTTGTGGTGAGTCTTAATTATGTAAACTAGATGGGCGACGGTTAGCACTGTGGTCCTTCTGGAGTGTTTTAATCGACTTTTTCGCTCATTGCATGCAGTCTCATTGGACGCTCGCGGTTGATGGGTGATGAGGTTTTCCGTTTTTCTCTCATTTTCAGCGGAGATTCGACGAAATGCACCCGGCGGTGGTGGGTGCGTAACTGGTGTGCATACCATCGAAGGAATTCTGGACGCTCGATTGGCCGTGGCCATTCCCCGTCCCGTTCAAGTTGAACTGAACTGAACTGAATGATATTATTACTTGAATATATGAGTATATATATACATATATATCGATACTTTCTGGCCTGCGAGGTGTTTCCCAGACTAAGCTCCAGTTTTTCTAGAGACTCTTTTCCTCTTATTGCGTACCAGATGAACAAAGGACGTCAGTTCCTCTTAGAGGTTGCAGCTCCTGAGTTTTCTAGTAAATTACAGGAATATTTTATCAAGTTTGGCTATACCTCAAAAGCTCAACCATCAAAACCGTAACCAAGAATAGGAATATGTAAACGCAAAGGTATGTATAGGAGATAAATTTCCTACATCGCCCCCAACCACCTCCCTAGCTTTCTCACAGATAGCTGATCCACGATCAGTTCAGACTCTTGTCTTTCAGAACTATCTACAAGTCACTCTGAAATCACCCGAGTTTTGGTGGTAGGTTTTTATTATTTTGAATTACGAAGATGACCTTCCAGTCGACATTTTAACGAACTTTGCGAAGCCGGCTGACAATGTTACGATCTGGGGCTGCGAAGCCGCTGTAGTAACACTGAATTCATTTCCTGTCATACATCGCGTTGACACCCCGCGTACGGCCAGTGAGTTATCCCTAACATGACGCAAGCTCTCGCGATATCCACCCTGGTCGTCTCTCCCTCGGCACTCCCTGTCATTCAGGCTTGTATAAATCTTACTATGGATCAACTTTGGTTTCCTGCCTACAGTGGAGGCAAGATTAGGTTCGTGATGGTAAATATCAACCGGGTTCGTGCGCCAATCACCTTATAAGCTGTACTTCCTAAACCCCAGAATTCCAGTCGGCGATGGACAACGCCGAGAGGCCGTCCCTCTACTGAGCACTAGCAGTTAACGACAACAAGGATGTGGGCACATCTCCTAGCAGCGAGCAAATGTTTTGAAGGATAAATACCACACTGATCGCGACGGATAGCTGCGCGAAGTCTTGGTCCTCTGTCCAAATAAGCAACTCTCTATCACCAACATCAACTGGTGAGCAGAAGCGTCTTCCGCCTTATGGACACGGAGAGATGAAACCTCAACACACTTTTGAAATACGACTCCCGGCCTTTTGAGGGACCTGTACATAACCTTTTTCAGAACGTCAGCCCCATTTTATACGCTCGCTTGGTCAAGAATCGGGAAATATGGAACATAATGTGATTCATCACGTGGTACGAGCGTTCAGCTGTTCAAACCGTATGAGCATTACAAGGCTTTCCAGTCAGTGCACATCCAACCAGCCCCAGCAGGTATGTAACGTACATGCGTGGAAATCCTCCATAGCCGTTGTCATATACTTGTATTGTGGAGATTGTGCTCTTTATTTTATTGGCCCTCGAACAAGTACAACATGCATCAGCCACCACACTCCAACATTTGTTTATATCTTGCTCGGGTGAAGTGGCATAATTTTGATTCGAACTTGGACTGTCGTGATAGTGGTACCTGAAAATGGTCTTTGATGAACTCTGCTCCTCGTTTTTGGACTTCTTGGCCGTACAGTTGAGGTTTTACATATTCATATGCGTAAAACTTGTTAATCCAGTACCGTAGAAACTACGAATCAATCTTGTTCTGGTTTTGGGATTCGTTTTTGAATTGGATACGCATTACTCGCAATCGGAATAACCGTTACAAGGTACTCGATTATCCATATTATGCAAAAAATGTATTATAATGAGCACACTCACAGAGGAAGCAAGCTCTGAGTCGCTTAATGGAATGCCCTTGTATGAGACTCATAAAGGAGAGCCGTCCAGGAAGGAAATCGCTCGCCGTGCTTGAAAAGCTCTGCCAAAAGTTCCAAGCTAGCGTTAAAAGAGTGCTGTATAACGTGCAGTATAAGTGTAACGAACGTTTGAGCAATGCGTAGCCAAATTCGCAACGGATCCCGAAATCAAAAGACGATTATCCGTGATATTCTACGATACCAGATTATTACAATAAACAATGACATAAACAATATACAAACCTCAATAATACGATCACAAGGACTCAACAACGAGAAACCGAATAGCAGCGTGTGAGCAGACAGCACGTGCGTCACGCAGGTCCTGAACAAGGATATGCCAAAGTAGCGCTCTGGGCGCGAACAAACAACAATTGGTCCATAAAAACAACCAGTTCGTAAAGACAAGTCAATAGTGTATGCAAATGAGTGATGTTGGGAAAAACACTGAATCGCGAGGGAAAAAGGGGGATTTTCCACGACCGGCTGTTACACCGCCCACCAAAATCCTCCTGGATCCTTAGCAGAGTCAAAGGTTCGGTATAAAGGTACTGATTCTTCCTACCTGCCTAGGCCCTGCTGTCAGTGCGCGCGTCTAATGCTCGTCGTCAACGTTCTACTACTGGTCGCACCTAACCCATTGGATACATAGACGTGAGGCTAGTCTACATCTTCCACAAGACCAAATGACCGATGGCGGGCGTGAAGGGTCATATAGACGTTGTCCTCGTAAGGGGCCGTCCGGTCCTGGATGTACGTGCTTGAGTGTGTGTGTGTGAATGCGTGTGTGTGTGTGTGCCGGGGGTACAATGAAATCACAGGTATGACTACACAGCAATGGAGGACTTTCTGCAATGTCAACAAAAGACCGCGTGGCAAGAAAACGAGTAAAATGTAGCATGAGTGTGTGACCTGAGCTCCGCTACATCCACATATGCAAGGGGCATTCGGTAGCGTCAACAAAAAGCAAAACAACGAACACTGTCACATGCTTGATGGGTTTACGGGATGTAGAGTGCGTCGTGCATGCGTGTATGTATCGGGATGTATAATGGAATCGCACTCATCACCACATATCGGAAAGAACCTCCTGTAATGTCAACGAAAGGACCGCGAGCACCTTAACGTGTTTGACGGAGACCATGTGGTATATATGGTGTTTCTTTATCCACCTCGATTACTGGTGTGAAAAAGGTTTACTGGGCCTCAGGGTTATCAGCTCCTCCGTCTTCGCTCTCGAGTAGGTTAATACTGCGTATGTCACGAATGAGCACTCCGTTAGCTGTCTTCACCCTCACCGTTATTATCATTCCGTCAGTGCTTTTGATGGTTTCCGTAACTACTCCCAAAGACCAAGCGCTAAAATGTGCGCGTTCGTCGGCGATCATAACCACGTCCCCAACTTTGAATGGTCTTGTTTTGGCCAGCCACTTCTGTTGAATCTGCAAAGCCGGTAAGTACTCCCGCAGCCATCGCCTCCAGAAGACCTTGGCCAGATAGTTCGCTTGCTTCCACCCGTGGAGGTAGCTCCCACGAAGGTTTACCGGCCCTTGGAAACCCTCGTTCGACCTTAACGTCAATAAGTCGTTCGGGGTGAGCGCCAGGTGGGTGGGGTCGCCGTTCAATACTGGAACCAGGGGGCGGTTGTTCAGGATTCGCTCCACCTCAGTCATGACGGTGTTCAGCGTCTCGTCGTCGGGCGGCTGCTGCTCCACGATTGACAGCAATATCCGTCTGGCGGACCGGATCATGCGTTCCCATATGCCGCCTCGGTGACTGGCCTGTGGGGGGTTGAAATGCCATCGTATGCCGTAGGCCACGGTTCGATCCTGCAGTTCGTCCGTGTTTATGTTCTTGTGCCAACGCTGCAATTCCCGGTGAGCGCCCACAAAGTTCGACCCATTATCTGAGTATATATCGGCCGGTACGCCTCTTCGGTTGATAAATCTTTGCAAGGCCCGTAGAAACGAATCGGTCGTCATCGAATGTGCGACTTCTAGGTGTACCGCACATGACTTCATGCACGTCATGATACATCCGTATAGCTTTTCTAATCTTCTCCCGCACTTGATCCACAAGGGCCCGAAATAGTCCAACCCGGTGTCACTGAACGGCCACCAGCCCGTATTCACCCTGCATTCTGGTAGTGGGGCCATGAGTTGTTTGCCTGCTGTGGCATTGCGTCTCCTGCATTTCACACACCGTCGGATTACGCGTTTTACAGTCTCTCGTCCTCTCAACGACCAAAGACGCTTTCGGATGACGCTCGTCACGTGACTTTCCCCGGCATGTCCCTCCACGGCGTGGACGTGTTGAATCATTAGCTTTACTACAGGTTGTCTTGCAGGCAGCAGTATAGGATACTTTGTGTCGAAGTTCAGGTAGGCGTTGGTCAGCCTACCATCCACCCGCAGCAGTCCGTCGATGAGTTTGGGGTTTAAACGCTTCAGCTCGCCTCTTGGAGACGACATGTCTTTATTGGTCGGCCCCACTTCTTCCGCCCTCTTGAGTTCTCGGGCGAAAGCCTCGCGTTGTATCATTCTGAAAATATCGTACTCTGCCGCTTGTAGCTCTTCTGGACCTATCGGGCCGACCCATATCCGACCTGAGGGCCGTAGCCCTTTCATGACTAGTAAATTTCTCTTGAACCTGGTTAACCAAACTAGCGAACGAAGCGTCTTCATCCAGGAAGAAAACCTGACCAGTCGCGATAGAATGGATGACGCTTCGACGACTTTGGTTGCTATCACTACGCCTTTGATCTCCAGTTCCACTTCCGTAGGGGGTTTTAATTCGAACGCGGGCCAGTCCTGTTTGGGCAGTTGCAGGAAGTTTGGCACTCTCGTCTACGTGTCCAGTTGCCTGAAGTTGTTCGCACCTCGGGAGCACAGGTCGGCCGGATTATCGCCAGACCTGACATGACTCCACTGATGCGTGGCTGATTCATCGTGGATAATCGTGAGCCGGTTAGCAACGAAAGTACTAAACCGGCACCTGACGTTGTCGATATAGTAAAGTACTATCGTTGAATCCGTCCAGAAGCTCACCGACCAAAAGTAGAGATCGAAACATCTCTTCACAGCTTGCACCACCCTGACTGCCAACACGGCTGCGCTGAGTTCAAGGCGTGGGATTGAGACCGACTTCAGTGGAGCAACGCGGGCTTTGTCGAACAGGATCCCTGTGGTATATTGTCCATCTCCTGCGCACCATCGTCTGTACACCACAGCTCCATAACCGACTTCGGATGCATCGGGAAAAAGCATGTAGTTCTCCAGTCCGTGTCGTGTGGCCAGGAGTCAAACATCGTGGGATTCTTATGTCCCCTAATTTCTTCAAGGTGTTCAAAAATTCGTCCCAGTCCAGCCGGTCCCCTAGGTCCAGTGACTGGTCCCAATCAACTTCCTTACGGCACAGCCGCTGCAGCAAGGTCGTTCCGGGTAGCAGCCATGGTGAGACGAAACCGAGCGGGTCGAACAAACTTGAGACGGCAGATAGTATGCCACGACGGGTTATTGGCAGCTCGGGAACGTTTAGTTCGAAAACAAAATCGTCCGTTTCCGCGTCCCATTGTATCCCTAAGGTGCGCTCGATAGGAAGTGGAGAGCCGTCACAATCTCTTACCCTTTCGGCCTTTTCGTGATACGGGATGACCTTTAGCACTTCTGAAGCGTTCGACATCCATTTAGTTAGATGGAAGCCGCCCCCTTCTAGCAATCTCGTCAGACCCCTGAACTGCTCTAGAGCTGATTCCACATCATCGAATGACCCAAGATAGTCGTCGACGTAGAAGTTCCTGCTGAGGCTTTCTACCACCGTCCGATGTACTAGATCGCCATGTTTGTTCGCTGATTCTCGGAGGGCGTAGTTGGCACAACATGGTGACGATATGGCTCCGAATGGGTGGACGGTCATCCTATAATTCACCACTGCGTTGTCCCGGTCGCTCCCTTCCCACCACAGAAAACGCAAAGCATCTCGTTCTCCTACCGGAATCTTCACCTGATGGAACTTTTCCCTAATGTCGGAAGACAAAGCCACTTTACCCACTGTGAAACTGCACAAACGTCGATCAGTGGTGTGGTCCAGTCAGGCCCCTGTAGTAGGCGATCGTTTAACGACTTGCCCTGGAACTTGGCCGCACAGTCGAAAACCACCCGCAGTTTATTGGGTTTCTTGGGGTTGAAAACCGGATGGTGAGGCAGATACCAGATACCCCTTTTGCTGTCGGTGTTAACAGGCACCTTTTCAACGTAACTGAGGGCCTCGTTTTGCTTCATCAAGTCTGCGTATCGTTCCCACAGATTCTGGTCTCGAATGAAGCGTTCTTTTAGTAGTAGTAATAGTTGGAGAACATAATTTCTGTTGTCAGTCCACGGGTCGACCGGTGTGCGCCATGGGAGGGGAACCTCGAACTGTTTTTTGAGGCCTCTAGTGCCTCGCCGCACCGTTTGTAGAGCGGAGTGATCCTCTTGAGACAACGTCGGTCTTCCGTCTCCAATGTCATGAAACTCCTTTTCATAAAGCCGTTTCAGATGATACTCTATGCGGTCCGTTTCGGCGGATAAGTAATTCACGGAACCGCGTACCCCTACTGGATCGTATAACATCCACCCCAGAGCCGTGCGTACGGCATAAGGTGCCTGGCGGTCGCCCACTCTCTGGTCAAGCACCCAATGCGCCCCTGGCACGTCGCAGCCGATGAGGAGATCTACTTCATCATCTTCCCAGTCTACAACGGTTACATCCTGCAGGTGGGGCCACCGAGTCAAGATTGCGTTCACCGACCTTGGTGCTCGCATGGGGAGGTCCGCTAACGTGAATGCCTCCGTTGGTTCAATTTCCTCGTTAGTGTCTAGAGAGATGAGTTGCAGCCTTAATCTACCGGCAGTCATCACCTGTGTTCCGCCCACCGTGCTCACTGCTAACGACGTCGCACCTTTAGCCAGTTGGTGTTTGTCGGCAAACCGCTCTTTCACTAAAGTGGTGTCGAATCCACTATCAACGAAAGCCAACGCCTTGACTATCCCAGTCGGAGTCATTACTCCCACGGCCACTACGCCTAAACGTACCGGTTTACTGGCAGATTGTGAAGTTGAACAAATCACGCTGGGCTTGGTACTCGCCTCGGATATGGTTACTCTCGCCTGATGCAGCAGCCGATGGTGTCTGCCCGTGCAGCCCTCGTAACCACATCGATTCCTTATCCTACAGGCTGCTGCCCGGTGCGTGGTGTTGAGACAGATAAAACATGCTCCTGCCATCCTCGCCATTCCCCACCGTTCGTCTATTGTGGCGTTGCCGAACTTGGGGCATTCTGGTAGGCCATGGCTAATACCACAGGATCTGCAATTTGGTTGCGCCGTAGCATCTCGTGAAATGACGTGTGTATTGGTCCAAGGCTGGTACTTTGGATGTTCCCGTACAGGGGTTTGGACTTGGCTAGTGCTGGGCTCGTTTGCTCGGTTGCTGTCCCGGATAAGTCGGCCGAATCTGCTGTCAGCTATCTTCCTTTGCCTGTCTAAGTATTCGGTCAGGTCTTCGGAGTTGGCTTCTCTGTCGCTTCGGCTTATCCGTTCTGCTTCTTCCGCTCACCGACCCTGTAGTTCGGGAGAGAGGTGACGGACTATGCCTTCCAAAGTGTGCATGGCGTCTAGGTCAGCCCTGTAACCTAAATAGTGGAGGGCTGTTGAGCAGTTCTGCATCTTAATCACCAGGTCGGCCATAGTGTAGACGTCGCCCTTGGTTCTCTTTGCCTCTACCATCACGCCCTCTATTAGGTTACGGGCTACTTTGAAAGGTTGGCCAAACAAGTCCCTTAGAATCTTCCTTGCCCTTGTGTAGCCTTCTACTGGGTCGAGCATGGTGCACCCATCGATAGCTTCTCTCGCTCGGCCTCGGCAGTAGTGAGTAAGGTAGAGAAGCCTTTGCCCAGGGTCGGTTACCTTATTTTCAACGAACGTCTCGAAATGCTTGACAAACTTGCAGTATTGCTCAACTCGCCCGTCGAAAACCGCTAGCTCCACTCTAGGCAGATCAATCGATGGTGGCTTGTAGTCGGCGACCGGCGTGGGGTTCCCTACCTTATTGCGCCCTAATCTATCGGAAGTGTCGAAGTCACTGGTCTCATGCTCTCGCTCTTTCTGTGTACACTTCTTCTCTGCTTCCTGCGCCTGTAGTCTGGCCGATAGTAACTGTTGCTCTAGTTCTAGTATTCTCAGCTTATATAAATCGACATCCTTACGATCAATATTGTTCTCAATAACACATGAACTAGCACTGACAGGACTAGGCGATCTAGCATTAACTAAAGAATCATATGTACCCAAAACCTCCCCAGAGACTTGCCGCATTACTTCCTGTCCGGATTCGACTGCTTTTGATCCTTTTCTTGGCATTTTGCGTGTTTTTCCTCGTTCCAAATTGATCTATTGAGTATTGTAACGAACGTTTGAGCAATGCGTAGCCAAATTCGCAACGGATCCCGAAATCAAAAGACGATTATCCGTGATATTCTACGATACCAGATTATTACAATAAACAATGACATAAACAATATACAAACCTCAATAATACGATCACAAGGACTCAACAACGAGAAACCGAATAGCAGCGTGTGAGCAGACAGCACGTGCGTCACGCAGGTCCTGAACAAGGATATGCCAAAGTAGCGCTCTGGGCGCGAACAAACAACAATTGGTCCATAAAAACAACCAGTTCGTAAAGACAAGTCAATAGTGCATGCAAATGAGTGATGTTGGGAAAAACACTGAATCGCGAGGGAAAAGGGGGATTTTCCACGACCCGCTGTTACAATAAGCTCCGTAAAATACCGCGAGCCATTTCGGAGAGGCTTTTGGTCAAGGTGTGTGAATCTCTTTCGCCTGCCGGTAGGGGCTTGGTGGGTGGCGGTTCATAATAGGAATGAAAAAGCTGTACGGGGCTTCCGTGATCTTCCTTGGTTCCAGCATTCACACCGCATGACGAACCATATCATTTAAAAAACTAATATTCTGCCACTAACATTTCGATATTACATTGCGCACGAAATAAAACCACAAGATCAGTTCATGAACTTTCGCGGAAACCTACTCCCGGAAGACCAAACAATGCCTTTTTCAGGAAAATCGTAAATTATTGATCGCTTTTTCATTGTAAAAACTTTACAGAACAGCGCCTGCTGTTCACCGTTCCGTACTCTCGAGCCCCGAAATCTTTGGACAGCTTGCTGACAAGGTATTCCAGAGTCAACCTCAATGAACATTCCAGATAAATTTCTTGCCTACCCAACAGTCTTGCTTTGAATTAGATAAACACAGAGGTTGTTGACGCCCCAGGCAACTATTCGCTCAAGATGCCATTGTACAATCTCTCGGGACCATATCTTCCCGATAGAATCTCCTTCATTTCAAAGCGAGCTTTTACTCTTCCTTGAGTCTTCCTCAGTGGGCTTCTTTTGCTGAGGTCCATGCCTAATTAAATTCGGAGTTCGTATTTCGATTTCTCATTCCTCGTTATCTAGATGCTGCTCCCTTGAGTCGCTGTTCTATGGTGCGCTCTTTTATGCCTTTAAATGCGATAATTCGCATGGCTGGTTATTTTCAGAATGGTAACTGTGTTGCTTTTGGTTCGCGAGCTGCCTCTGACAGTGCCACTCTCGTCCCACTATCTGAAGGAGAAAAGACTGTTGATGCTGGCGGATTTGATGGTTTTACTGATGCCCCCTTTAGGTTGACAAGGGTTAGAAGGCCAAGTGAGCTAATGACCAAAGCCCACAAACAAAGCTTCTCCAACCTTTCACGACCGCTTAGAAAGGTAAGCCTCTGAGCCAAACCAGGAAGATGACTTAAATAAACAGGGTTCTATAAAAGACGTCCGACAGCGACTGGTGAACATGTCTCCTGTCGGGTCTAGCAGCAAAATACCAACGTTATCCCCTCTATCGGACGAATAGAGAAGACGCAAGTTGGTTTATAGATGCAAGGCGTATTCCATGTATCGTGGCACCGAAACTGTACCGATACGAGAGATACACCGAGTGGAAAACGAAACGCAACGGCTTAGCAGAAAGCGAACCGCGAACGCGTACAATCGGCGAACGACCGAAGACGAAAGTGATTCGAAACGAGGTCGACGGAAACCTCGGAAGGGTCATTCCAGTAAGACGCACACAGCCGGACAAAACTATGAGGTCGATGTCAAACGTCGGAGAACATCGTAGAGAAAATAGATCCAAAATGATTTCCCGGAAACAGTCATTTTCTCAGAACGATCGAGGTCACTACCGTTCAAACGGCCAGTTGAATGGATGGCTTGGAATAGACCTGAATTATTGATCCACTAAAGTGACTGGCCAAGGTCTGACTGACTAATTATCACCCTTGATGACGATATGTGAGAGTCACCCGGATGTCATATTTGTCCTCTGAGTCGGACCTGTGTCCTGGGTGTAAGTAATTACCTGGAATTACAACTGCGCTTTGCGGCAGGCGATTTCGTGTGACTATGAAGGATCGGAGATAAAGAAACGATGTGAAAATACCTTTGGTCAATGGTAGACCTGAGCCCGGAAGTGGATGGGCTCCAGAAGAGCGGCTGTCGTTCACAAAACAGATGGAACTGTAAACGACTGTTTACAGACTAGGTGCAATAAAGCTCTACTCTCGAAAATGCGTGCCAACTGATTTCAGTATTTCAGTGCCGTAGAAGAGCAGTCACACTAACACCGGTAGTGGGTAATATTAGGTCAAAGCTGAGCCTGAAACTCAGATTTTGTGGACATAGTCCAAAGTAGTTTACGGAGGGAGTGGATATCCGACTGACGGCAGGTTTTTCTCAGCCAGGTTGGTTATTGTTTGGAGTGAATTGCCCGGCAAATTCACTGAAGTTTCGTCAGCGGTGAGCTTCGAAGGAGAGCTGGATAGGACGTGGGATGGTACTTTTGGAGGAAAGGTATAGCGCCAGTTCACCTTATTTCCTACATCCACCTGACTGATTCTTTTCTTTTCCTTTTTCTTCTACTTTCTGGCCTTAACCCCCTCTTCTATCTTGAAATCTTAACCAACTCCTCGACAGCATGCTTAAAAGCGCCCAAGAAAGTACATCAAATGGCCACCGAGCTTGGCATTCAGCATCCAGTCAAACAAAAGCTTCTTTATAGATCTTAAGCAGAAGACTTGAGCCGCATCCTAAAATTCTGATTGGGGCGATGCTGCCGGAAGTTCTTTTCTGTCTTTTATACTATCTTTTGATAGAAGACGACTAGAACTTTTCAATCTCACAGCCAGGAGGGATCCTAAGACTTCGAAATACATGAATCTGGGAGATTTCTGGCCCTTTTCTCTACCCAATCAGTGCACCTAAGTGAGCCGGCTGATAAGTCAGGTCAGGTCAGGTTGCACAGAAGTGATAGTGGCCAGAGCCAATGGAACGTCCACTTTTCTTTCAGTGGTATGCACAGAGATCGGCGCCCATGACTGCGACTTTGTTAACTCCTTCTAGTTTTGTTATATCAATGGATTTGTTTCTTCAATTGGGTGGAAAAAAGTAGAAGAAGAGCTCCTAGCACCATCCAGGAGAGACGACCATGACGTTGTCGTTCCATCACACTTATTGCCTCAGAATCGTAGGCTTGGACACAGGATACTGAAAAGCCTCGGGTAAACTACAATTTCTCCTTAGTCCCAAATATTCTACTTCTGTGAATAACTCGTCCCAATTAGCATCCAGAATTTTTTAGAATGCCTTTTTTCGCTCCCAGCTAAATTTAACTAACCCAGGTAACTCTGCTGATGAAATGGCAGAGAATCTCAGAGAGTTAATCTCCTTAGCTGATAGGCTATTTGTCCCCAGAATTCGTCGCCCACAGACCGCTAAGCGACCCCTCCCTCGCCC
Source organism: Fasciola hepatica (assembly GCA_948099385.1). Lineage (NCBI taxonomy): Eukaryota > Metazoa > Platyhelminthes > Trematoda > Plagiorchiida > Fasciolidae > Fasciola > Fasciola hepatica. The sequence continues at coordinate 35,632,428 of CANUEZ040000043.1, read as the reverse complement.
CATCAGGAGCATTCTAGACGAACGCGTACGCCTTTTTGCTAGACATAAAGCCACAGGCCTTGCCCGTGATGCAGAAGACTTCAGGATCATACGGAACATATGCAAAGAGAAGATTAGGTCCTATCAGAATGCAGTCCAACGATCTGCACTTGATCGAGCACGGACCAATAAGGCATTTTTCTTTCAGTACATGCGCCGTCTTAGGGGCACAGCTCCGACTCCATTAGCTCTCAAAGATAGTGCCGGATCTCCAATCACTTCTCCTAGCCAAGTAGCCGAGGCATTCAGCTCCCACTTCCGTACTATTTTTAACTCCATACCCATATCATCCCACCCTACCATGCACACGTTATCTCTGACCACTACCATATCCACGTCACTATTCCCATTGGTGCAGTCGCTCAAGGTTTCCGACGGCTCAACCAATATTGCTCTATGGGTCCTGACCTAATCCACCCCCGTATTCTCAAGGAAGCCGCGGATACATTAGCTGCTCCTTATGCCTCGCTTATTCAGAGATGTGTTGACGATGGAGTTTTCCCTCGTAACTGGAAAAAGCAGTGATCGCACCCATCTATAAGAAGGGTAGTAGACACCTTGCTTCTAGTTACAAACCCGTAAGCCTCACTAGCATCCCCAGCAAAATTTTTGAGGAAATTCTTAAGAGTGAGATTCTTGCCCATCTTCACAGAAATAAGATCCTCCCCCCATCCCAACATGGGTTTCTTCCTGGCAGGTCATGCATCACCAATATGCTTACTGTCATGGATAGTCTAACGAAAGCCTATGATGATGGCCAGCTCTCACACGCTGTATTCATCGATTTTGCTAAGGCCTTCGATAAGGTCCCCCATACCCCTCTTCTTTATAAGCTGCTGACATACGGGATCACAGGCTCCATGTTGGCCATCCTACGAAGCTTCCTCACCGACCGCACCTTTGTGGTTAAAGTCGGGAATGTTTTGTCTCAACCCTCCCCAGTAACAACTGGGGTCCCCCAAGGGTCGGTCTTAGGTCCTCTTCTTTTCTTGATCTATATAAACGATCTACCGACAGCCCTTCCTGCGAACATTGCCATGTACGCAGATGATGTAACCCTCTGGAGTTCAAGCGTTGAAGACCTGCAAATTGCAGTTTACGAAACAAAACGCTGGTCCGAGGATTGGAACCTCCCAGTTAATGATGACAAATGCGTGAGCATGTCTTTCGGCAGATAGACTGGTCACACGTTTTCCATTAATGGAGCAACCACACTGCCAAGGGTTGACCGACACAAGGTGTTCGGGTTCTGGTTAGATTGTAACTTATCCATCTCTCATCATCACGAACTTGCTAGCAAGTCTGCCTTTCGAGTCCTAAACATGATTCGAAGGTCCTTCCCGCGCATATCTAAGGTTGATTTCCCCATAATTTTCAGCACGTATATCCGACCGCTGCTGGAGTACGGTAGTCAGATAGTGCACTCTGGTCTTGTCCGAGACCGTGAGATCCTAGAAATGGTTCAGCGGGCCTCCACCAAGGCAGTAAGGGGTCTATCCCACCTCCATTATCCCGTCCGCCTCTCACTCCTCAACCTCTATCCCCTTGACTTAAGACGCGTAAGAGGTGATCTGTTTTTGATGTTCCACCTTTTTGAACAGGTCAAAGCGATTGCCTCTTCTCCGTCTATCCAGCCTCTTCTCTCCGTGGTCACAGCAGAAAAGTTTTCAAACCGAGGCCACGCACTTCACTAAGAATTAACTTTTTTAGCTATGGGGTTATTACTATGTGGAATGCACTTCCGGAAGATATTGTTCTCTCGCAGAACAAAACTATCTTCAAGAAAAAGCTAGACCTCTACCTGGGTCTCTCCAAATAATTCCTTTTGTCAAAAAAAAGTTGTCTTTTATCGCATATATGTTCATGAATGCCGCACCCCTACGCAGCTTAAGGCACTGTCCACAGTGTGACACTGCATGATGTTATGTGTATCTTGTTTTCGCTGCCACCCCCGTCCACCCCCCGCGATTCTTTTTACTCTCGTTTCAGCTCGGTGAATCCAACAGAAGATCAAAGATTTCCTCAAAAACCGGGACAACTGGGCTCAAAGCCTCGAACCCGTGTAGTACTTCAAGACTTCAAGACTACTCAGTGTGCGCTAACTATTTCTTCCGCTAGTCTATTGCACATCCCTGCTACTCTGTTGCTGAGGGAGTTCGCCCATACACTTAGCCTGGGGCGTGGCCTCCAAAATTTCATACTATTTCCTCTCTTTCTGTGATCAGTGGTTTGTTCAAGTGCATCTCCTCTCACACTTTAGGACCTGGCCCCAGTTGTTTGAATCATTCATAGGCAGTAATCATTTATGGTCAATTGTAAACGGCTCGCAACCGGGTAAGCAAATATCGTCCAATCCTACAATGTTCTACTCCATGCATAACTTGCTTTTGAAGTAGTATTTCCTATGGATTCAGTACATATTCGTGTATAGATATCTAAAATTGGCAAATTTTGTCACTGATAAAGGCTGACATGGATGTTGTAATGGCCGTTCGGTCGGTCGCTCTGGCACGACCGCATGCAGTGAGACTGTTCGGGAACTGACCAGTTTCGTAAAGAATTAAGAACGGCTTGCGCTGTTCCGCTGATCAACTTTCGAGCGGTTTAAACCGGTCGTGTAAAATACCTCATATGCTTCAATCATGTCATTTTCCCAAATGGCTTTTCCTCTTACTCCCTTCTAATCACTAAAGATGAAACCCTACTGTTCACCCTTTACCTACATCGAGGTGAATAAAAGTGAACTACTTTAAGATAGTCTTAATTTCGTCAATGCTAACTCCCAGGCAGCAGACTTTCCCCCACGGGGACCCGAAACGAACCAGAAAGAGACACAGAATAGACCCCAATGAATCCCCATACAGACCCGCATGAAACATATTAGGATCTTTTTGGGGTCTTTTTTGGGTAAATAAAAAAAACAAGTGCTAGTTCCGAGTATCGTTTTGATGTTTTACGAAAAATCGTTAATGGTAACTAGCAGTCAGTATTACTAAAACGGTTATTCCATTTCATTTCCACCACTAATTTAGAGAAGTATATTTAATCCCGAGATAATACAGCTATTTTCTGTCGTTTATTTTGAGTTCATTATTCGTCGTCTATTTAACTTATACATGTTTTGACGCAGATTATCTATAAACCGCCCACTAAAACTATCTTAGCCCTGAGGTTAATCGCCCCGTGTGCGACGCCAAACCACACTTATAGTAATCTAAACAAGACCAGGCTTTTAAATTTAACTTTGCTTCAGATACAAAACCTTTCTTTGCATCCTAGAACTACAAACGACACAGTTTGCGCAAGAATTAGAAATACGACTTTCTGTACATAAGTGAAATGTAACATTTAGAAATGTACAATGAAGTTTTGTCCGCAAAATTGTTCATTGTGACACCGATATTGGATCATCCGGTTTGTCTTCGTTTGCTGATTCCTGAAAAAAGAAACAATTAGTTTTGATCACCAGTCAGATTAAAAATGCATGACACCCATCTTACGGATTAGGTACAGAATTGCCTTAAAATGCCTTGTTATGTTCATAGATTAGTGTGCCTCAGAAATTTATTTGAATGCAACATAAATACACCGTGAAAGTTACCTCCAAACATTTTACTGCAAGAAAATGAATCTCCTAATTCACTGTCAAATTTATAGATAGTCGGAAGTGGAGAAAATAAACAGCTACCATATACTGTGTTCATCATACCTCACCACGTTCGGTGTATGTTGCACTCCAACTTCTTCATATTGTTCATCCCAAATCTTGAACTCCAAATACCGGTTTTGTAATGCACACCGTCGAAGTTTTTATCTATTTTCTGCACTGTTGCACCTGCGAAATTTGGTCGACAAACGGCGTCTAAAGTAGAAGTATCTAAAAGTAGGCTTACCAATAATTGCGGAAAAAACTTTTTTCCCGAAAGCGAAAGTAGTCCATGTGCACTCTTTCAGTTTACTGTGCACAGAAATTCAGGCTCAATCAGTTGTCTCAACATTCCGCAGCACACTCCCCAGCGTTACCGCCGGCAACATTCTAGATAAACTTCATCTAGGCTGATCATTAGTAGTGTCGGTAACTTACTACTTGTTCGTACACCGCATCATCTTGAAGCCTGTCATCCAGTTTCTAAAACTTGCTTTTTGTGAGCAAGATGTCCCGATGAGCTAGATTAATAAAAGTCATAACCGCTATTTCCCTTGGGAGAGAAACGACTTTACACGTCAAATTTTCAATGGCATTTATGCATTCTTGATTGAGAACATTTTTGAGTAACAATGTGAATAAAAACACCAATATGAAGGAAGTTGTTCCGCTTCCGTATGTTTTCTTTTGATGATAACTGTCCGTACAGAAGACATGAAAAAACGTCCTGTTTATTTTCTGTAGACTTTTTTCATGAACTTTCTTGAAACTAAACTGGGGCTGTGGGCTCACAATCACAGTTGAGGTGGACGGTCGTTCATGGCTAGCAAACGTTATAAAATGAAATATCTATTCACGGAAACAAACATCACTGTAGGATTGCCATTTGAGGCAACATGCACACGCCTTTCCGTGTCTAAGACAACAGACATGTCCTGTAGCACTGGTGGCGACTAATCCTACGGTCTTCTTCGACTGGTAGGTGGTATGCAAATTCTAATCGCCTTTGTGCACTGTGTTCCTTTTTCGTGTAGCGCTGACAGCCATAGAAACTACTGTGCTGTTTCACTTGCTCGATCATAGCCCTTGCTGGCTCATGGGCAACGACACTGGAAAGGATAATGCGGCATCGCACTCCAGTCCCGCGAATAACCACGCCGTCAATCAGCGAAACCTTTAGCTTATCCATTAAGTCTTCGAAGTAGGAATGCACGCCGGTTGACTTCGACATTCCACAGTAGAGACCAATAAAAAAACACGCTTTTGGGTCAATTGTTCGTCCTTAAATAAGCCAAATTTGTTGTGGAGACCCACGGAAAAAACTCACTCAGTCAAAATGAAGCTGGATCGGAACCGTACAGTTTTCGTTCGTGGCTGCTGATTCAAGGGCACATTGTGTACATTCGACGAGCCCGAAATGTACGTACCGTCCCTTACCGATTGATCTTTCAGGCGTTTTCTAAATACATTTTAAGTTGTACTACAACCTGGCGTACCACTGTGCTTGCGGACAGTTTGAGACTTATTTCTAATAAAGAAGAGATAAACTTTCTGAGGCAACCAATCATTTTTCGTTACATTAATACAAGATGCCCGCTTTGCCATTGGAAATATACCTGAGCTTTTGCTGGTTGACACAGATTGTAGCAACCAATAATTTTTATCTGCAGCTATGTATAACGCTTTGCTTTCTTGATCTCCGTCTAACTCTTTGCTTTGAAAACAGGCTTAGGATGAAGACCTTTTTATATCTATACACACTTGATGTTATATGTGGTGCTGTGTTGGAATGTGCAATGATTAGGGAAGAAACATCCACAACAGCTTCACTTTCGACCATCGATAGACTTTAAACCATTTTTAATCATGAGAATAATTTTCGAAGGAAAAGTACCTCGTTCATCTTCGACAGACTCTAATGACTCCGTCGTACTGTCCGAGAGTATTTCAGCCGTTATTGCACCACGAGCTGATATTTTACACCGTCATATTGTTGGTCTTGACAACCCAGGAGAACCACCTCAAATTTCGTCTCATCTCACAAAGACAACTACATAAATATCATTACGGTTATGGTAAACCTACTAAATACAACAGTTTAATAAATCAAGGATAAACTTATGGACCAATAAACATGTAAACAATGAGGTAACGTACCAAACAAAGACACCTGAATGAACTTTTATGCAAATAGAAAACAAGCGCATACATAAACATTGCTAATTTAGTAACTGGGCTTCACTAAGTGTGACCGTAGTCGGGAAACAACCGAATTGCACTCACCGTCAGTGGGCAGTGTCGGGCGACTCAGACTGCCGTTCTCCCACTTTTTTCTTCACCACACGAATCAGCGGCACGACCGCCTCCTCAACTTTTTGAATACGCCGATGATGCCATTCTCTGTCAACCTATCTTTAGCCAACAAGACCTGAACACTTTTTCTGTGAACGCACACAATATTCGAAATTCTTCCTCCCATTCTGAACTACATCTCAACACTTCAAATGTTTTCAGTGTACTTTCTCCCTTTCTCGTTCCTCTTACCCCAATGAGCAACCAGCCAACATAATTGTCCCCATTTATAAGGCTGACTGTGCCAAATACTTGAGTGTTACAATGAGCACTAATTCAAAATGGCCTTCTCATATTCTTGATTACGTTGGAAAACTAGGTCGAGTGTCTCTTCAAATTTGTCGGCTGAGATAGATTGGCGCCACATAAGCTGTCACTTTTTCTCTTTCCCATCAATGTATTCTCCCAGTTATGCTCTACTGCTGTCCCGTAATCTTTCCTGGTCTACCCGGTAAAGTTTTTATCACACTACATCGCAGACTGGTCAGTATAAGTCGTGTCTCTGACTTTCATGGGCTCTTTTATCTCCAAAACTTGTAATTTGCACATTATAGCCTGTGAGAAATTCGCCAAGAGGATTCTTGCGGACCCCACTTATCTTCTGTACCGTGAATTATCCACATACCTTTTTCATCCGTTTACAAGTTCCGCATTTAGATTTCCGTTTTCCCGCATAAATGTCTAGCGCAACTCTACACTGTCCTGTTTAGAATGTGTTCTAGTTGACAAGATTAAGGTCAGAGCAACTTTGCACGAACCACGGTGGCTGAACCAGATTCATTTCCACAGTATTTACTGTTATGCTTATACCAAAGTGTCAGTGATCAGTTTTCCTTGATTTGACTGAGATGTAAGTTTGTTAACTTGCTGGATTCGTTAATACAATACAATACAATGCAATACGCCATCTATATATTCCAAAACCAAATAGTATATTCAATAGCTCAGGAATCCCAGAGAAGTATTTGGTCATTTCCTAAGCATCAAACCCAACGTTTATTCCATTGGGATAGGATTGGGTTGTCCCGTCGGAAATTTGAGCGTGTCATTGAAAAACTGTTGGCGTTACAGGCCCCAACTAAGGTGGCACTGGGTGTGTCCAACGCACAGAATTGGTCCGCCCATTCTTCTATTCAATCAGAATTCGTTTCATTGTTCAATTTACCGTTATCGTATTCTCCATCCATTACAACTAAACCACTAAGTTGCAGATGTTCGAAGAAAGAACATTTTTCATGGGAGGAAAGAAGTTTATTACACAAAAATGTAGTGTTTGTGCGTAAAAAAGAAACCAATAATTATTCTGCTTCCACCATTCTGATCTTCGATACAATGTTCCATGTTCTTCCACAACTTGTGTTCTTTCGAATGAAAATGTAAAATATATAAAATTATGTACCTGAGATGAAAATGTGCATCGTTTGTTAGTGAAATATGACGGAATAGTATCAAACGTGTCATGAAAACATGCTCCAAGTTCAACTCTAGAAATAATAGATATGGACTGGGAAAAACGAGCGCGAACAGAAATGTGAATGACGTGCGATTATGTATACATACATACATGCGACAAGGTAGGATCGGGTGTATCAAGTGAATTCAAGGGGAAAAGATAGCAACGGAAATAATATATCGTAAACGGTGGGATAATATATTAGTAGGGAGAAAATTACTCACCCACGTATTCTTTTTGATTCGCCGAGACTCAAACGTTGACAAACCTGCGTTTGATGCGTGTATATGGTGAACATGGATTCCTCCGTGAACCCTTCATTACCATAAACAGCATCTGATGGTTGTATGATAAGGAAACTAGTCAACTAATCCTTGACCGCCGCGATTTTTTGTGATCATAAACTGATTGTCGTTGAGGGCTTCAAAAAAACAACAATTCACCACAATTTGTTCGCCGATACATGCAGTCAACACGTTCCGCACAATCTCAACTAAATCTGTGCAGACATAACAACTGAGCATTGCGGCCTGAACTTTGTTCATGCAAATTTATAACCTGACGTTTCTCGCTCCCGATACTTTTGCCAGTTGCTCTCTTTGAGCATTACGATATATGTTGTAGATAGACGACTGTAAAAACTACACAGAAACAAGTCGCTGGAACAATGAAAGAGTAAAATTTAACACAATAGAAATTATGCAGATCGAAACTTTTGTCACAGACGTCAATAATAATGTGCGCTATAAAACAATTTCATTATAATAGCAATGTGTATTAAACAGGAGTTGTATATGTATTATGAAAAAATACACCAAAGTAGATAGTACGCCACATTGATACTGCACACGTATATCAACAAGGATTTTCACTATTTGACTACATTCTTCTACAACGAACAACCGCCTGCCACCAGGGTACCAACCGAAATAATACGGCGCCGTTTGGTCGCAGGGGTAATTATTAAAACAAAGAGGCCTAAACGGCCCACAACTTGGTCTCCGGAAATTTCATGAACATTGTGGCTTCAAAGCGTTTAGTACATTTATCGACAATCTATGTGATATGTCATGAAATTTACCGCTTTCGCGTACCACCCACCGTTTCGTTGTAAGGATTCCAACAGCGTTTGGACTTTCGTCGCTTGGGTCCCCGAGCGTCCCTTACCAGAGAGCATAACACTGGCAACCTGAGTGGCTAGCTGCCCAGTGCTACACTGATCAAACGCTGGACAACATGGGCTAGCACTGAACAGAATTCTTTGTTGTTTTTATGGGAAAAATTTGAATGTCTCATGGAATCTTCCTTTGTGGCGCACAGCCCGTTCGTTCCTTTGGTTCACGACCGGTTTCTTAAGAGCCATTCTTTCACAGATCAAAAGTGAATTGATACGATGGAAATCAACGACGGAGTGCTGTACATATTTGACTGGGCATTTTACTTCAAAATAGTTTTGAATACACTGAAAGGCATCTTAAACTCCATTCACCATTAAAAGGGAAAATGAAGATAATTTCTGAGGTTTTATCGTTTGGAAGATGATAGTGAGCAAGAGAAGACGTAGTTTAGGGAAAATAACAAAAACAAACGATCGACCTTAACCGATGGGAAACCGCTCGAAAGTCGATCACTGTAATAGCGCAAACCGCTCGAAAACCCGATCAGGGCAGCAGCGTAAACCGGTCGAAGGCCGACCGGTCTCCGAATGGTTTTGCTACATGAGTTTTGTCTATTACAAATACATACATTCCGTAGTAATGTAAGTTAAGTTGAAATTTCTAAAACGACAATGTTTATAATGAGTTCACTGTATTGATCGTTATTGGCGAATTCCGTTTCAATATATTGTTGATAGCGTACTGAGCCAGTGTATATAGGGGTGGTGGTACTAGACTAATGTGGAGAATTATAAAACGGGAATCAGAGAAATAGAAAAAGAGCACTCATTTGCATAAAAATCCGGGGGATAAACTATGCCCGTCCGAAACCCGTTAGAGATGCCCATTAAGTTCTCGGTAGCGATGCCCATCGTCTTCAGTGGAACTGTCCACCACATGCCAAGCATTTGCCCATCCAGGGACAATTTGGGCCCCATAAGAGAGTGCTGCTGGGAAGTCATTGCAACTGCCCCTCATTCTTGAAGACCAAGTCAACGTAAGGCGGGTAACTGTCTCCTATCGATCAATCAAACAAGACTGTTACAAGCGGATCGTCCCTCGGCCTAACGCTCGACAGATCAATTAGAAACTCACCTCGCAGCAAGAGCGTTTCCGAAATCCGCCAAATATAACGTTGACTAGTTTTCATATGTATTTATGTTAGACAAATGAACTAGAACTGAAAATATTGTTAAACAATATTAATGACGTAGTTTGCTCCATATTTTCTCCAACCCAATAAGTCTACTGTGGAATATAGAAGCAACTATCATTGAGTGAAGTCATAATACCACCGGCAGAGGCTTTTATCTCTTGATTTTGTCAGCCGTTTCGTGCAGTTATTATCGTACGGCAAAATTAATTCCACCTTTACCACTGCAATGCATTTTACTCTTCTCAGTGTCACTGGATGCAGGGAAGGCGTTTCGTTTGAAGCCGAAACTTCTGTGAGACCCGAAAAGTTTCTTTTGCGCAAACTTACCTACGGAATTTACTTGGGTCCTAAAAAGAATTTAAAAAAACTGGAAATAACCTCACCATTCATCATCATCATTATACAGCGTTAAACTGAAGGGCAAGCCCCACTGACCGCTGTCTTCCTCACCATGTACCTTCTCAAGTAACCGATCTCCCGCGTTACCTCCGTTTCTGATGGAGGAGTGATTTCGACCTGCATCGTTTCTCTGGCAGGTATATTCGGGGGGGGGGGGGGGGGGGTCCACCATTGAAGCGCACCAACTGAATTGCTCCGCCCAACGGTCCAGATGACGTCCTTGAGTGCCAGCGAGCCGTCGGATTCCTTAATGAACTTATTTTCCTCGGGTTCCCATGGACCGGCACTCCTAATGAAACGGTAAAGGTTGCGAGCATTGCTAATAGACGCAGCTTTCCCAATTTGCAATCCGCCACTGCTCACGGTCATTCCTCGTGCTCCTAGTTAGTTGGCGTCTCAGGGATTTACGCGCTTCATTGAACGTGGCATCCGGAGGGACGGATCTACGAGCGTCCAACAGAAGAACTCATGTTGAAGATATCCATTGTTTGTGAGACTGACTTGAACCAGAGTTCTGGGTGACATTCGAAACGGTATAAAAGGCTTCTTTGACCTGTTGTCAACATTCATTTGGGCCCTGAACATCTGGTTGCATCGATAACCGCGTAGACAGCTCCGTCTAGAAATTGTGGACCACCTGCACGTTACTCTAATGTGCGGCACTGCACAAATATGTTAACCAGAACAGTATTCTCCACGACCCGTGAGAACGAGAAGGCGATTGGGAGAGATAGTGGTTAGCGTGTATTTGGGAGCGTGCGCAGGAGCAACGGTCAAATGGCAACCGCGCTTGGCAGTCAGCGTTCAGTTAATAAACGTGGTAAAAGTATGAACGAAGATGGCAACTGCTACAGGGGCCTCCTCCTAGAAGTCCGACGGAGTTGGGCTTCGATCGTGATGGTAAGCCGGAATTATTGGTTGTCCAGGAACTCCTCATAGCTTGTCCGTTATATTGTTGGTGACGTCGAACGACTGCTGATGAGTTTGCCGGTGCTTGCACTCTCGAGGTCCGACTGTGTTTTGGCGCCCACGGGTCTCATACGAATGCAAGCCGGAAAATGCCTCGTCAGGTCCATCCAAAAAGGCGTCCAGTTGCCGTCTCCAGTGCCAGGCTGACCAATCGTCCCGTTGTCCAGTGAGCGGTTGGCTCCTTGAACGTGCACAGGAGTCAGCCAGGCTACGGATGAAGCCAATGTGACTGCGTAGATCCGTCTGAGAGAGGGCAAGGTAAACTGGAACAAAATAGCGCCTGAGGGCGCCGGCGGATGTTGGACCGAAATAACAACACACAAACGATGTTCGGTGTTGTTGGAGTCGCTAGATTAGAAGAAAATGAAATCATAACTACCGATTGTAATTTCACGGGTCTGTTGTTTGGTAAATCCATGGCAAACTTCCCAACTTATTGCTAACAGTCGGTTGTAAAAATCGTCACGAAATCGGCGAAGCGGACGGGATTTCGTAGTTGGCGACCGCGACGGCTACTTCGCGTTGCGGGTACGGTTGGAGAATCTGATGGACTAGCTGCCGAGTCCTCACTAGGCGTAATTTGGGGTGGTTCGAGTGGTAACTCGCTCGATGCAGGTGACTGAGCGACTTGAGTGGGTGTAAATTGGCCGAGCGGCTTACACTCAATGACGGCAGGCTTGAGACGGTCGATAGATACGGTGTCGTGTCGTCCGTTGATATCTATGACAAATGTTTTTGCCCTACGTTTTATCACCCGAAACGGGCCACTGTATGGCGCTTGTAGTTGTGATCGAACGCCATCGACGCGAAGGAATACATGAGTAGCGGTTCCTAACGCAGTTGGGACATAACTTGTAGACTGTTGTTCACGCGGCGGACTGTCCTTGAGCACTCGCATGTGCTGCGTAAGGCGCTGAGCATAGTCACCGTAGTCGAAAGTCACGGTTGGTGAGGGGGCTACCAACTCCCCAGGCAGACGAAGTGTACAGCCATATACTAGTACGGCCGGTGTTGTATGTAACTCCTCCTTAACGGTACTACGCAGGCCGAAGAGTGCTAATGGTAGTGTTTCACCCCAAAGGGGGTTACCGTTTGCTCGAAGGGCGGCTTTTAATTGCCGGTGAAAACGCTCAACCATACCATTGGCCTGAGGGTGGTAAGCTGTCGTCTTAACGTGTTGGCAACCGAGCGTAGCGAGTAGGCTGCCGAAAGCGCCGTCAAAATGTGGACCGCGATCGGTGGTCACTATTGCCGGGCAACCGAAATGACTAACCCAACCGGTCAGAAAAGCTTTCGCGGCCTCTTCCGACGTGGGACGAGGGATAGGAATGGCCTGCGGCCAGCGAGTAAAACGATCCACGCATGTGAGTATGTAAACGTACCCAAGCGAAGGTGGGAGTGGTCCTACGAGGTCGACGTGCACATGATGAAAACGTGTTTCAGGTTCTGGGAACCTGGCTAACGCCGCCTTAGTGTGCCTATGGGTCTTAACACGTTGACACTGCAGACAAGCACGAGCCCATTGACGGACATCTCGTTTGACATTGTGCCAAACAAAACGCTCAGTTATCAGTTTCACCGAGGCAGTCACACCCGGATGAGCCAGATTAGGGAGTGTCAGGAACGTAGGATAACGGTGGGCAGCAGGAACTACTGGCCTAGGGCGACCTTGCGACACATCGCACACGATGGTATTCTGGGAAGCTGGGATAGGCACTGTGGTTAAACTCAAAGAACCGTTTTGCCGAAGTTGTTCGATGTCAGGGTCCATAGTTTGAGCCTGTGCCATTGCGTCCAAGTTGATGTTAGGCGTTTGTAACAGACTTAGTTGATATACGCGCGATAAGGCGTCTGCGACGGGATTAAGTACCCCAGAGACGTGTCGTATGTCCACAGTAAACTGTGAGACAAAGTCTAAGTGGCGAATCTCGCGTGGTGAGTATCGATCGGAAGCTGACTTCAGTGCGTAAACCAAAGGCTTGTGGTTTGTAAACACCGTGAACGAACGGCCTTTGAGTGCATGTCGAAAATGACGGATTCCCAAGTAGATGGCGAATAACTCTCTACCGAACGTGCTGTACCTTGATTCCGCGGGTTGTAGGCGCTTGGAGAAGAATGCTTAAGATTGCCAAGAACCATCTACGAACTGTTGCAGTACTGCTCCAACCGCTGTTTCCGAGGCATCCGTCACTATCGAAATGGGAGCCAAAGGGTCGGGGTGTGTAAGGAGTGCTGTGTTGGCGACAGCATCTTTGACCAAGGCGAATGCGGCTTGTGCCGTGTCGGTGAACACGAACTTCCGCTTACCTCCGCGCAACAGGTCGGTGAGGGGTTGCATCATTTCCGCACAGTGAGGAATAAATCGGCGGTAGAAATTCACCAGGCCGGCAAACTGACGCAACTGGCGAAAAGATTGGGGTTCAGGGTAGTCGCGAATAGCGGAAACTTTATCTGACAGAGGGCGGATACCCGAAGATGAGATAGAATGTCCTATGAAAGTGATATCAGACCGGCCTAATTCGCATTTCGCGATATTGATCGTAACGCCGTGCTGGTTAAGGCGTTCGAAAAGTGCTCGTAAGTGTGTAGCGTGCTCTTGCTGTGAAGAACTCGCCACCAAAATATCATCCAGGTATACGTGGACATTTTCCAAACCACGAGTTGCCTCGTGCATGAACCGTTGAAAGTTCTGGGCTGCATTGCTGAGTCCAAACGGCATTCGCAGAAACTCGAACAGCCCGAAAGGTGTAGTGACGGCAGTTTTAGGGATATCGGCCTCTGCTACCGGGATCTGGTTGTACGCCCGAACCAAATCGGTACGGCTGAAGACGGAGCAACCTGATAAAGACGAAGTTAGATCCTGTATATGGGGAATCGGGTATCGTTCAGGGACGGTGACTTTGTTAAGCGCTCTGTAATCACCACAGGGTCGCCAGTCGCCACTAGCCTTAGAAACCATATGAAGGGGGGAAGCCCAAGGGCTACTAGAAGGGCGTATTATACCCAGTTCTAGCATATGTTCGAATTCGGCCTGTGCAACACGAAGCTTGTCTGGTGCTAACCGACGCGGCCTACTGAACACTGGGGGTCCCTTAGTGTCGATATGGTGAGTGACACTGGTCGTCACTGCTGGGAGAGGCCCGGCCTGCCGAAACATGGCCGGGTAGGCGGCGATGAGTTCGCCATAAGGTTGGTGTGCCGGTGGTTGAACGTAAAAGGGCGTGACGTGATTCACTCGCGAATTATGACCCGCAACAGCGAGAGTAGTCTGACGATCCACCACTCTGCGGCGCCGTGCATCAACTAACAAATCAAAGTGCTGCAGGAAGTCAATGCCCAGAATTGGGTACGGGACGTCGGCGATGATGAATACCCAACGAAAATTACGCTTTAAACCCAAGTTTAAGGTGAGCGACCGCTGGCCAAACGTTGGGATGGCCGTGCCATTGGCAGCGCGTAGTGTTTGGGCCTGCGGTGTGCTATTGTCGTCTTTCGCTCGGGGGAGGACGCTCACTTCGGCACCGGTATCTACAAGGAATAGGTTATTTGAAATGATGTCCCTTACGTTCAAAAGACGACTATTGGTGTGATAACCGGCTTCGTGGGTCGCCACCACGGGCCGGGGGTTTAGTTTCCCTGATGAGCACCGGGAAACGTACACCCTGGTTCGCATCATTTGGCTCCCTCACCGAAGCGACTGTGGTATTTACAATACCCTTCTTTTGAAGAACCGACGAAACGTCGTCGCAATGACGGACTATGGAGCCTAGGTGAGCGTGCGCGGTGCCGCTCCTGTGACCCACTTCTAACTGCTAGGCGTTGCAGGCTCGCGTCAATTCTAGACAAAACTGACGCGAGGTCGTTAGATGTTGGCAAGGCAGGCACCGTTGCGACGGAGGGCCTGGTTACTCCAGCTACAGCGGGGTTGTATCGTGACATAATGTCATCAGCTATCGCGGCGGTTTCCTCCAGCGAGCATTTACGCGTAGCACTTAGTAAAACTGGAATGTTATGCGGCAAACGCTGCAGCCAAAGTTCCCTTAAGAGCGAGTCCTCGCCTACAGTCGGTCCTCTCAAGCGCTGCATCTCACGCAGCAGTTCGGAGGGCTTCCTACTTCCAAGCTCAATGTTTTGAAGTTGTTGCATACGTTGGTCTTGCGTTGGGGTCGTGCGGGCAATGACAGCCTCCTTTAAAGCCTCATAGCTTCGGGAAGAGATTACGTTCCTTACTTGCATTGTGACCTCTGGCGGCAGGCGGCCTGCTACCCACCTGAAACGGCTGGCGTCGCTGGTTATACGGCAGTTTTCGAATTCTAACTCGACCAGCGTGAACCAGAGTTCTGGATCAGCAGGTGTGAATGCCGGTATGTGCAGCGTGATCGCCCCAACGGTGGGGTCTGAGCAGGGTTTCCGTTCAGTAGACATAGCGATTGCTTTATCGAACACAGACGGGAAAAGAAACCAACGATCAATGGGGCACTATAATCTTCGCGAGAAAAGAACAAAAATCACGACGAACTAGACACCAAAAATGTGTGGACGAAAAAGAAATTATTTGGTAAACCGACCAAAAAAAATCAACAGATAGGGGAACAATAAAACACAAAAACGTACGCAGACGGGACCTTAAACGGTAGAAAACAAGGAAACTCACTGACCTGAGGATCACGTCGGGCTCACCAATTGTAAGGTTGATTAGACCTTAGTAAACGCGTGCTACGGTCCCTTGTACTGCGTGGACCACCTGCACGTTACTCTAATGTGCGGCACTGCACAAATATGTTAACCAGAACAGTATTCTCCACGACCCGTGAGAACGAGAAGGCGATTGGGAGAGATAGTGGTTAGCGTGTATTTGGGAGCGTGCGCAAGAGCAACGGTCAAATGGCAACCGCGCTTGGCAGTCAGCGTTCAGTTAAACAATAAACGTGGTAAAAGTATGAACGAAGATGGCAACCGCTACATAATCTTATATGTACTGCATACAGTTACCTGATTTGTTGCGGCTGGAGTGTTAGTAAATGCTCTCCGTTGGAGAGTTCACTGGGGAATCACAATTGTAATTCGCTAATCGTTTTTTGAAGGTTAGTTACAAAGAAGGACAATGCTGCGGTTGCAAGTTGATATACTTGAAATGAAATATAATAGATCTGGTAACGGGTGGGGTTATGCGCCATTTTCAAGCATAATCAAATGTGATCGACAGAGTGATGCCTGTTATTTCGAGAAAATCGAGCAGTGATTTATCATCAGACTTATTATCGATTCATACATTCGCACCGACATTTCGGTATTAAGCATCATGTGGACTCGACCGAGTTCAGCTGAGTGTCACTCAGTTCAGTCCTTTCAACCATCAACTTCACGCTTCTGTGCTCGGGTTTTAATTGCTACCTCGCAATATCATCGAGCTGAGAGTAAATGAATGGGAACATAAAGTGAAAAACAGCCGAAAACAAGATAATAAGTGGAATGGATGAATTTCCGACGAAAATTATCTCCAGCATAAACTGCAACAGGACATGTCCAATCGAAACTGATGTGTACGGGCATTTTGTGGGCACGCTTTGCCTCCGAAAAAGACGACACTGATCGGAATAGTAATTTGTGTAACAAGTTAGTTGTTCATCGAGTGCTATCTGAGGAGCGGCTGTTTGTGGGAATAGCAGATGCAAAATATTGGAACTTTAAAAACAAAAGCAGCACAACACACGGAGAGTAACACGGGATACATCTCCACAGGATACAAGAGGTTAGGGGTGAACTGAGCACTTTATCTGAACCACCGCTTTCAGAGTTTAATGGTTAATCATGCGGACATTATTATCAAAATCATCAGAATCTCTCATAATCAGGATTCATTTACAAGATACATATTTTTTGATCGACGGTAAGATATTAACAACAATAGTGCAAAGCACAACAACGCCAGTATCTACCTGTTAAGGTAAGTGAACACGAGAATATATGAAATTATCCCACTTTTTGATACGGCTATCAACAGATAAAAATGCAGTGTTCGGGAATCATTCTGACTGATGGCACTGGAAGTTTGACAGTAACTAAGAAATCTGGATTAAGAATTCACTCCAGGTGTTCTCAGTAACTTTCGTTCACGTTAGGATTTCTAATTTGAAAATGTCATTGAGTAGTAACCAAGTTTGGTTTTTTTCTTCTTTTAGGGTTCCCTCAGTTACTCTTCAGGATAAAGAACTGTATTACACCTGCGATGGAAAAAAACGAATCCTTCTCAAAGCCTGAAAAGCGTGAGCGAAGAAAAAGAAGCAGGAAGGCGAACAGTGAACAGGTTAACAAGGAAGCGGGGCCAGAAAAATCCATGAATTTGGGCTTGGCTGCAGAAATTGGTTCGCTGAAGGACGATATAACCACGGTTACGTCGGCCAACAATGCGGAAAAGGGTGACAGTATTCTCGTGACAAAAGCGAACAAGATTCCATTACCGATCAAACATCGTAAGATATGAAATAAAATAACGGGCGAACTGCGATAGAAAGTATAATATCCGATCCTCATTTTCATGCTCTCTGATCGATAAGCGCATAGATTATTCTACTGACTTCGTGCCACATGGGGAATATGTGGATGACATCCAACCTCACAGAAGTTGGACATATTGTAAACGTTTACGTATCTTAGTTGCCAGTTTTTAAGTCAATCACAGCAAACTGTTACAAATAGCTACCAAGTTATGAGTGTCCCATACTTTGCAACTAATTTTTTTGTCTCTCACAGGCAATGATGTAGGGGGCGCGCGACAAAAAAAACCGAATGAAAATGTGTACGTTGAAAAACATCTGGGTTTCCGTACTGAACCACTGACGCACTTCGAACGACGACTGACAGAAAAACAAAAGGTCCTGCATACAGAGGCTCGTCAACAAATGCAATTAAAGCAAAACAACCCGGGATTATCGTTTGCCTTGAATGTTCACGGAGCCATTGACCGGCTCGGAAGAACAATGACGGGCCTGTTTGCCGGAGCTGCTTTGGTGCACACACTGTTTGTACAGTCTTTTCGTTTCTCACGGCGTGTACAAAATAGTGGTGTTATTCAGTACAACGCAGATAACGGGCTCCAACTTCTGATGCGTTACGGTCTCCACGCGGAGGCTGTTTATATCGCCTACTACATAGCATTTATCTTTACCGGACTGTTTGTCTTCGAAAGGTTTGACATTGGACGGCCGACAAACAAATGCATTACACAGTGCATTACTTTAGCTGTAAGTGAACCAAATATTTTTTGTTTTCACGAATGTTAATTCCATGTTTTATCTTGTTGTTTCATTGCACGCTTGTTGTGTTACCTTCGTTTGCGCTAATGTTATCAGATAATTATGGGGCCCGGGAGTTTCTTACGCAACGCACACAGCGTTTGTGCTTAGATTGTAAGCTACGTTCCGAATATATTTCTATTCAAAGACACTTGAACTGGTCGGGCTCCAGAGCGTGTCAGTGTAGGACAGGGGTGGATGATAGATAGACATCAGCGGCTGTAAACAGTCAATGCACGGCGACAACGATGAGGTTTGCCTTATCGTTACTCACTTGGAGTTGCCACTAATCGTCAGCAATGCTTTGGAGATCTCGGTTATTAAAGGCAAAAAGCCTCTAAGCGTCATCGTCATTATCACATGAAATGAAGCTAGTGTGCGATGAGAAAATCATACCGATCCCATATTGTTCAAACGTTTGTGACCGCACTACGGGTCAATTTGGCCCAATGTACAAAATTTCCTCAAGATCAGTCTCGTCTGAGATAGTCCTCACAGAGATTGCTCTCTTAGCAATCAGCGATCCCGTTATTTAGTATTTTAGATATATTTTGGGCCAAACACATGCGTATTTCGAAGTGAACTGATGAATTCTGGGCTCAGATTATTACTTGGTTTGGAAAAATAGTTTGTGGTTACAATGAGGAGTTCGGTGAACGAGTTGGAGAATCGCGCATGTATTCTGATCTGGAAACTGGTCAAGTTTCATTTATGCGTTTAGTTTTTGTTTATACCACATCAGGGGTAGAAAGAGAAGCGATCACACCAGAAATAACTCTCGGAGAACCAGAAAATGGGTATGACAAACGGAAATTCTACATCACAAATACGATTGGGATTATAAAATCGTCTCCAAACCAAATCCCCTCAATGACAAATGAATAATGCGGAGTAAGCTGTAGAGAACTGTGAATGGGAAACCATGAGATTGTGATGCCCCCATTGACTAGAAACATCATTAATTCGATCGGTGAGAACTTTATTCCCTTTTATGATTTGCTCAGTTCGGAAGGAATATCGGTTGAACATAACCTCGATTACAGTCAACAGCTTTCGATCATATATATTGAAGCATTTCGTCCCGTTTCTATTGAATTTGGTCGATAACAACTGGAAATTTTGCTAGTGCTGCTGTGCTTTTCAACACTCAACAAACAACGCATACAACTAGATTTTTCTCAATTTCAGAATGGTGGGATCTCCCTTCTGTTTCACGTATGTGCATTCATAATCAGTAATGCGATGCAGTGGCTCAGCTACACCATTCACACTTCGGCCAATGCGAACGAAGAAAACCTCGATAACCTCCTGACTTCTGCTCCAGAGCTCACAAGGTGGATAAACATATGGCTCATACTGGACGTTTGCCGTACTGTGTTCCTGATTGCGTCCTGGATATTTATTGGCTTTTCAAGCCAAAATCTGGACAGGACAAGGGAGACACTATTTGATAATTTTATCACAGATGTTAAGAGAGTCGGACAGAACAATTCAGATGTCGAAAATGTGTGGCAGTCCACAGAAACAGTAAAAACCTCACCCTGAGTTGCTGATTTTCCACTTTTCGCAACAAATTTTTCCAGACAGGAAGTACTTTTGAAAGGTCACCAATCAATGGTTGTTTACAAGCACTTAGCTGTTCTTTTGAAATGACAGGACGATCACAATTGTGTGAATATTAAACACCAGATAATTGTTATCGCCTCAGTTCAGAGCAAAATATTTTCTCTTCCACACAGTACTCCTTTAGGGGCGTCTTCTAAAGAGCGGTTTATATCAACGCCACGTCAAGTAGAGGATAAAAAATCATCAGTGGTTCGTCACGGCTTTACTTTTCGAAACAAAAAAAATTCAACTTCACAGGGAATAGTGGGTCACACCAGACTGAAGTGAAAATGATCACCCAATAATGCTGGCAGAATGAGAAAGATGGCCAACATCAACAACTTTACTGTCGCATTACAGTGGGAAAATTTTCAACTTACATACCAACAGGACTGTCTAGTACCATTGTAGTTTGACTGATTGGGAACTCACTTCTTGCTTCGAAGTACTCCACTGAAGATATAATGAGATCTTGGTTTTCTCAAGCAAACTCTAAAGCTCTAGTGAATCCTCATTCGAATGCGCTGTGGATTTACTGCCGAACAGAGAGACCAGATGTGGTTCTATCTTTACATCAATCCGATTCTTTTACCTTATTCTACCAGCGCGTGTGAGTAAAAAAGTGACCGGTCACTTTGGGACATTATTGGTAATCAAATATTGACATGAAATGCAAATGAAATCAATGAATAATTTGTTGAGCACGAAGACTTCCTACAACTCACTGACCCAAGAACAAGAAAACATGATATAATTGCTGATAAAGTGGAATCAAGAAAAGCGATCTGGCATATCGACATAGCAGACTGTTTAATGGAAAATTATCAGTTTATCAGCCATCATGGTGGTCATTAGACTCGAATCTGAAGGAGGATAACCGTCTGGATGCTTTATTCGCGAAGTGTGAAGTACCTTCTTTTTCAGAGAGCATCTTGAAAGAACGACCCGGAGGAACGGATTTCATTTTGTTTTCTCTCTCATCCGAAACATCATCAGCAACAGTGAAAACGCAATGGGTCAGTTTCACCTAGGAACACAGGGATAAAAACGGCACTTCAGTTCACAATTAAGAAATTTTAACGAGTTCACAGAAAGAATAAGTACATGGTTTTACATGGGATAAATGAACTGAACAGTCTTTAGTTCAGAAGTCAGGGTAGAGAGTGAGTTCCGCAAACTCCTTTCGACAGTTGAAACTAAACTGAAACGGGTTGAAAATCGTTATATCATACGTGTGCAGCAGAAAGAACTGTTTTATCAACCAAATGCTATGTATATTTTACTTCTGGTAAATTCCGACGCCGGAGCCCGTAGCCGAGGGATTCGTTGCGGGGACCGGAGCTATATGATACCGGGTGCATCTTCGGGTCGCGCATAAGAGAACGGCCACTCCAGTGGTTAACCGTGAATACGGTGAACGCACTAAATAAACGGTCCTGAATGACAAGTGACAATGCTTGATGATGTGGCAGGACTTCCCGCTGTAAAATGCCACAAATCTGCTGACGGTACTGCGATGCAGCGAGTGTGGCCCGATACTACAGAAGGCCTTAGCCCCTAGTCGCTTTCCCGAAAATGTATCCCAGAGGAGGCGAAAAAACCATGCAATGGCCGGTAGCTCATATGGACCGACACTGTTGCTTTGCAGGAAGCGCCTGGTTGCACGCACAGATAAAAAGGCCTACTATGCCCCGGGGGAACGGGTAGCGCAACAGCCCACAATGCAAATAACCATGCGAGATATCACACCAATAAAACGACTGACTGTCTTCTTACGTGCACGCACAAATCCACCGTGCACAAGAACTTGCTTCCATATCACTCCCTCCCCACAATCTCCTTCTTCGTTACAACGGGAACTTCGGTCGACCATACCAGCTGTAGTGCCACCTGTTAAAGTTCTGGCCATGTCTATTCTCATCCTTACTCGACTAACTTCCAGGCTCTCGAACCGTAAGGCGATGAATGAGATGCGGAGAAAGCTACAAAGGCAAATTACGAAAAGCCTTAAGAAGGATCGCGAAAATTGGTGGGTCAAGGTAGCCGAAGATATGGAAATAGCAGCTGCTTCAGGTAACAGTCAAACACTTGATAAAATCACTTACCGCTTTGCTCCGTGACATTTGGAACGCGGAGCGTATTCCATTATTATGAAGTGAGTCATTGATTGTTCCCATCCTCAAGAACGAAATACTCAGTGACTGTCGTAATCATCGTGGGATTAGCTTAATTCCGATAGTCACCAAAGTATTAGCCTCGATTCTACTGCACCGTCTTACACCCACTCGAGAGAGGAACACTGGCAGACAGCAGGCTGGATTCCGCCCAGGTCGAGGATGCATCGATGAGACTTTTCCTCTTCGCCAACTAATTGAAACGCATCACAAGCACCGCCGACCGACAACAATGATTTTCTTAGACTTGAAAGACGCTTTCAATTCAGTTGATCGAACTGCGCTTTTCACTGTTGTTCATCGAAAAGGTGTGCCCCAGAAGTTCGTGAACCTACTAAAATCGTTGTATTCTCATACTCCTGGCCGCGTAAGAGTTTACGGTGAACTATCCGGCCGGTTCGAAACGACCAGTGGTATTCGACAGGGATGTCCCATATTTCCATTCCTGTTCAACCTTGTCACGGACGAAGAAATGGAGAGTGCGCTGCAAAATCTTCAGGATATAGGCGGCGAACTAGGAAACAGAGGAAAGCTATGTGATCTAGATTACGCAGATGACCCCGTCTGCTTACTCAAATGCATGGAATATGAGCAACGTGCACTAGATAGACTCGCAAGAGCTGTAGCTCCATTCGGCATGCGCCTTGCACCTTCGAAGTGTACAGTTATTTTGCAAGACTGGACGTCAACGATTCCGAGCTTGATTCTCAATGGGGGGGGTGCTGGCAGTTGTCGATCAATTCACCTACCCCGGCAGCAGTGTGACGACAGATGGGAGCACTGTAGTAGTGGTGAGCACGCGTATATCGAAGGCTTGAGCAGCGTACGCTGGACTGAAGCACTTGTGGCGCCGACCTAATATTTCACTGAAGTTGAAAGGTCGTGTGTACTGTGACGCAGTGCGTTCACTTTTGTTGTAGGGTTGCGAAACTTGGAGTCTGCATGCTGAAGATATTCGTCGTCTTGAGGTTTTTGACCACCGATGCTTGCGTAGTATTGCTAAGATCGGGCGGAGTAGCCGAGTAGGCAATGCTGATGTCAGAAATCGAGTATTGGGTACTAATTCGGAGAACGTTTTGTCACAGCGTATCCAACTTAGTAGACTTTGTTGGTTGGGGCATGTGTTACGTATGTCAAACACACGTCTACCGTACCGTATCCTGTTCTCCGTTCCTCCTAGGGAGTGGAAGAGACCACGTGGAGGTCAACAGATGACGTGGCCGCGAGGAGTGAGAAAATGTACAGCAGACTTAGGAAAAGTAGGTGCTTCAAGTCTTCTTGGTTAGGGTCTAAAAGATCCGTCAACCAGTTGGCCGGAGACACTGAAGGATCTGGCTGCGAACCGCGAACAGTAGCGATCGTGTTGTCATTTTCTATGGAGTCAGAATGACTGATCGATGTGCGTTTGTATAGTTAGACTGTGTATTCCGTGTGTTGGCTACTAGGGCATTCTTTCCTTTTCCCACCCGTGTAGGTTCACTCCCTGTTCATTTTGTATATTTATACTTCCTAATCCAACGTGCAAGATGGCGAGAAAGGCAGTGGTCGGTGGGGCTTGCCGTACTGTTTAACACTGTTCGATGATGATGAAGTCCCACCAAACCCGACACCATCGGCTGATGTTTTTCTCCGTCCTCGATGCCCCTCCAAACTAGCCACGTCCAACGTGCGAGGCCTGATGCGTATGTAACAAAAGGTGGGTTGAGTTAACAAGTTCGAGTCTCTTGCCATTGATGTGTTGCATCTAAGAAACTCGCATTAAAGACCCCAGTTCATTCAGGTGATGCCTCCACCAAGTTTTTGTCGAGTTAAACCGACTCCCTTCTGGGGACGCTGAAGATTTGACTTCTGG
Source organism: Fasciola hepatica (assembly GCA_948099385.1). Lineage (NCBI taxonomy): Eukaryota > Metazoa > Platyhelminthes > Trematoda > Plagiorchiida > Fasciolidae > Fasciola > Fasciola hepatica. The sequence continues at coordinate 35,608,331 of CANUEZ040000043.1, read as the reverse complement.
TCTTGCTGGCGTTGGCGCTGCTCCCAATGAAAGGACTCAAGCGGCGCTTCTAGACAATCCCAGTCGACAGTCGGTTGTGTGCAGCGAGAGTTAGACGTTCGTGGAAAAAGATATCACCGTCTCGCTAGACGCATATGGTTTGTCGTCTCGACCCTTTTGGGCCACATTCCTTCCGCTGTGGCCACCGTTTTCTCCTCATCAGCACGAACATCAAACAATCCGATCACCAGTACCCCACGTAGCGTCCGCTCTGTTCGAGTCAACGATGGACTCAGATCGACCATGTCGCAATAAGCCACAAATGGCGGAGCTGTATATATATGACTGTCGTTTGTACTCTGGCACCCCCTTTGAATCTGACCACGAACTAGTCGGTACTAGGCTATCCAGGTACTTCAGTGGCTCTCCAAACACATGCTGCAACGACGGTTAGATTGCGATAACATTTCCGATTCATCCCGCCTATTCGTCTTTAAAACGCGCTGGGTGAACAGCTAAGATCTGCTGCATCTGATGACATAAATCAGCACTGGATGCTCATCAAGAATGCTTTGCATTTCGCTGGTCGAATGAGTTATGACCAGTCTCGTCATGCCGTAAGACTCGTGATTTCTGCTGAATCTCCGCGCTTACTCTGGGCACGCCAGTCGATCCCAGCTGGCTCGCACGGAGACGCCCGCTTAACGCAAGTCTTTGCAGGGACTGCGAAATCTTGTGGTCGCAACATGCAGAGATGGGACGTGGTGCCGCCATGGCAACTTCCCGCACGCTGTTCTACTTTACCAGAGCCACAGGTAGCAAACCACTTGGTGAGTAAAACGATGTGTGTAGCTGATGGCTAGCAAACTCACAATCAGCAACTGCATATTGAACGCTGGGTGAAACAATTTCCGACAGATTAGTTGGTCCTCGATGTCTGCTTCCAACTGCACGTCCTGTGGTCTGTTTCGATAAAACCACCTATCGAGGCGGAAATCCGCAAGAGAATCTAAACCATGACGTCATATAACGCCCGACTTCGATGGTCTTCTTCCAGCCTAATTTGAAGCTGTTGCGGTACAGCTTGTTGGAGAACTTCATGTGTTGTTCCGAAAAGTTGGGAATCTCGAACAGGTTCTCTTCTTGTTGGAGGAATCGATTGTTGCCCCCATCTATAAGAAGGGCTTGCGCATTGATCGCGTTGACTCTAGCCTTATGCCGATAGGGTCGAGGCTGTTTGCGTCCGCCATACTTCGCAGGTTGTACCAAACCCGTGAAGAGCAGATTCGCGAGGAGCAGGCTGGGTTTCGCGCCGGTCGTGGATGTATTTGATCAAATTTTTATCCTCCGACAGATTCTACAGCACCATCACCCTATTTCTAGAAATCCTCAGTCTTTGACTCTGTTGATAGGACCACTCTGTTGAACTGCTTGTTGATAAATGAACGGATGCAGAAGAGTTTTCTCACCAGAGCTAGTGGGGTGGAACAAAACACATCTGATGAGCGGCAACCAACCGCGTGCTTCCAGGGGAATTTCGTCCATCTATTTACACACAACTTTATATATATATATATATATATATATATATATATATATATATATATATATATATATATATATATAAAGTAGTATGTAAATGAGCGAACAAAATTTTCACACGCGGGTGTCTGGGAAACAATTTGTGCTCGAACACGACAGCAATAAAGCAGAACTACATAATTTATATGCATCATAACTAGGAAACAGTGAAGATATTTTACGACAGAAACCACTATGGTCTGCTTGCATGCAGACGAAATCATTTTTTCTTTACTACCAGTGGGCCAGAACGAGTCTCGGAGGGGAGATGGAACAAGATTTGTTTACATTGAATTAACCGAAACGTTGCTCAGAACACAATGTCCATACAAAGTATTAACGATTTGGTCTGCCTTTATTTTTACACAGTCTCAGCCGCGTAGAGTCCCTCAGTCAGTGATGAAATAATCCTTTATCTTTTGCACCATCACATGTTGCATTTTTGATTTCAATGTCCAGTGTGTAGGTAGCCCTTTAAATACACTCTTCAGAACAGAAGACATTTTGAATCTGCGCTATTAGAGGATAACTGTATGAACTGTACCCTGAAGTTGCGCATGCTTTTACAAGTCTCACAGTACATAATTAACAGATAAGTCGTTCTGCATGAATTTATTCACAGACATCTCGTGAAACAAGCATGACGCGTTACCCTAATAACCTATTACTTACCCATCTGACTTCGTTTCGTTGAATTCGGAGACTTTTAGTCATAAAATTGAAGATTTCCCCAACATTCGAGGCGTCTCTAATTGAAGTCCACCAATGAAGCCAAACGTGCTGTTCTGATCCGAATCCATAATATTGGTGGTTATGATATAACAACCTTCGGCGAGACAATTTCTCGACGGGAATTACTATACCAAATGATACTTTTCCGAGCCTTCTATGGCTCTTCATTTGCCAAACACTCATATGATAAGCGAATCCATCGCCAAAATGACAGGCCTCGTGATTTTCAATCATGATGAAATCAGCACGTGTCCATTCGTCGGGCTTGCATTGCACCCTTCACATGAAGTGATACTAGTCACATTGAAAATTGTCACCGCCTAATGTCTAACAGCGAGTAAGAGAGCCCGGGAATGTTCCCACACTGAACTAAGGATAAGGAGTTCCGACACTGTATTTTGACCGTAATGCACACGAGACCGTCCCATTCATTCGATTTACTAGATCTTCTACCTCTTAAAAGTGTACTCGGGGTAGTTTTTCTGTGATCTATCCGATAATTAGTTGTCCCGTTGGTGTTAAAACACTGAGGAAGATACAACAACAAAAATCCAAAATTGTAGGCCTCAACAATCGTGTCGAGACCGAGATCAACTCGGACGGTATCGAAAAAACCCCTCTGGGGAGGTGTCAAGAAAATTCGGCATCAGCGAATCTTTTGACGTAGGCGATTGCTGAAGCGCGCTCAAATGACTTTGAAGCCAACGCTTATATAGATGAAAATTAGAAATTCTATTTTACAGTAAGTTTGGCAGTCACCGCTAAAAAGCATTTTCAAGCCATGTGTATTGTGAAATCCCAAAATAACGAAGAAATTACTCTTAACCTTATCATACAGGCACAACCATCAAAAATATACTAGCCGAAAGAATGGCTTTTATCAAAACGCTCCGACAGCAAACCTATGTAAATATAACCCAGGAACATTTATGTGATCTAGTTGATCAGTTTAATTATATTCCCATACCTTGCTCGGAGCGTTTTACCCTGGCAGGCAATGCGACACATATTCAACTGCTCATAGCCCAGCAGAGAATCAACGCTAATAAGAGGAAACTGTGAATAAATGAGTGTCATCAACCGATGACCTCATATATCTTGATTAAGTTACGAAGCCTGAACTATATACTGAGTAAATTTTCCTGTGCATAATGTGTGTGTGTGTGTGATTCGGCATGGACAGGGGAAGTAAAGACAGTTTTCTTTTTTCTCACTGTGAATTCGCTCCATGGAATGAAGTATGTCAGAACCACTGGCAAGTTTAACGGCATAGCAACCACCATCGTCTACTTGCGATGCATTCTTTCTCGTTTATCATTAGCTAGCATGTTTTTCCGAAGCAAAAGGCAATATCATAATCAACCAACTCGTTCGTTTTACGCTGCATATACCTCTGTAGTATTTCGCCGTAAACTAGCATATTTAGATCTACGAAAAACTCCAAACCCGATGTTGTGAACGTCCTGATCATTCACCTTACTAGTTTATGGCATTCGCTTCTATTCCAATCAAACGAGTTTGAAGCGCAATTGGTACAACCGGCAAAACTCGGACCAAATGTCGACAAACGAAGTGATTTCCTGGTATCCACGACCCAAGTTTGAGTGAAACGAGGACGCTCTTCCGATCAGAGAAAACTGAAATACATGTGATCGATATCATCGGCTAAATAAACTTTTGTAAATTATCATTTATTTCTACCTGTCGAAACTGCTCTCTAGCGGTTCTCAATAACTCCTCGGCAGATTGTTCGGGATGTTCTTCTTCTAGCTGTTTACGATTGGCATCGAACCATTCCATGAATCCTCCTGCATCACTGCAAAGAAAAATGGGAAAGACCATGAGAAACCTTAATAGCGGACACGGTGTCACTATCCGTAGTTCAACAATCAGAATCAGCATCCACAATGGAAACGTTGATAACATTAAACTCGTCAGTCTCAAGTAGCTTGCTAACCGGAGTGTTGCTTATAAAAAAATGTAAATAAAAATGTGAACAAATTTTCAAGTGATATATTTACGTACTCCGTATGAACAACCTCCGATGATTTCGCCAATTTTGAGCGACGTTTCTGTGGAAGGAAAACAACAAAAAAAGAAGCGAGAACAAAAATGGATTTATCACTCAGTTAAAACCTATAGTGAATGAAAAACTGGTTGAGCAACAGCGGAACTTCTTTCTATTCTATAATGCCAAACGATATGAAGTGTCCGCATATAGGACCGACAGAAGTACATCACTCACCTCCGCCGGAGTAGGTGCAGTACGCTTTTTGCTCGCTTGGGTCGACTTCTTCATCATCTTCGAAGCAGCGGTGTCCGCACAGGCATTAGTTGTGGTAACAGACGGTTCATTCGGTTGCCAACTATCCAGTACTTCGCTACCACGCGCATGAAGCGCGGGTTTTTTGCGCGAAGCCCTATTTGAGATTATTTTGTCCGGAGCAGAATCCTGAATTCCGGAAATATATGTACACGTAGATGGAACAGTGGTTAAGAAAGAGAGAAAGCACCGTTAAAATCAAACAAATGTAGCACGTTTTTGACATGGCTACCAGACTCATAGCATCTTATCACATAACAAACCGCGGATATGATTAATAAAACAACTCTCAAGCCCAATGAAGGAAGGCCGACATGAACTCATTCAACCGACTAACGATCAGTTTAGATGAGATGGTATCATTCATTGGTTATAGATTGAACACCAAAATAAATGTGCATTGGAACTTAGGTATCGGCGACACGTAAACGTACAACTGTTGAAGTACCAACCCCGCACCAGATTCAGAGTATATTATTCGTGCTGATGAAAGGCAAGTCATCGGGAGGCAAACCGGATAACCGAGCAGTTACGGTATGAAACTCGCTATTACTTGAGTTCTATGAGACCAGCTTGTGAGAAAGAACGAGCTGACTTTATAGATGCATCCATGGGGGTTATCGAGATTAGGATTCAAGGTGGCATTCACAGCGTCATTCGGCTTTTTGTTCGCGGTGGCACCTCTAATCCGTGAATAACAAAGTGCTGCATGTCGGGAAACAGAAGTTCGTGTTGGGAGCTGGTGACTGACCAAGTGGTTTATACGCCCTCTGGATGGAAGTTTGCTAATCAAGGATGCTCAACACGTTCAATGAATCTTACCCAACCCTGGATGGATGAGTGAACGGCAAGAGGCAATAAAAAATATTTGGCGGTAGACCACATTCGCGCACGTTACGTTGCTGTCTACGGGCTTCTGTGGCTTCACGTATGGTGTTCGTTGCCATTCGGGAATTCGACGCACCCTCTAACACTAATTCGTTGAATTACTGCTCACCCATTCCTACAGCGATCTCAAGACGGACCCGGTAGCATTCGGCTATGCAATTATTCTCAGAGTTCCGAATACCCATCGGGATTCGATGGGTATGGTCTTTAACGCATACACTGCAGTGCAACCATGGCAGTGGTGCGACACGTTGACCACCCGATACCGGACATTCAATTACAGAAACACAAAAATGCGAACACAGAAATCCGTTTTTACACAGCCCTCAGGGAAAATGCAGGTCACTGATACGATCAGAACACAATGATATTTTCAAATAATGGCAGAAATCGCGTCTTTCCGTGGACGATAAAATAACACTACACCCTACAAATTCCACCCCTTGTTTGGTCACCCGAACGATGAAGTTGTACCCTTGCCGGGGAAGTGTTTTTGACTTACAATACACGGATGATATCGCCTTGCCGAGTGACAATACTCAAGAAACGCAACAAGTTTTGGGCCACTTGGTAATTGAGGTATCCAAATACTACATGCACTTTAAGCATGCCAAGTGCAAAAAGCTTTCAAAAGACTGGCGCGAGCCTGTGCTTGCAACCACCCCTTGTCGTGATCAGCTTAAGTCAGCTGACAAATTTAAGCAACTCGGGAGCTTGATAACAGCTGGAGGTGGTGCTGAGGAGAAGATCAGCTCACGAATTACGAGAGCCGAAGCACCTTTCGCAAACCTGAGACACGTGCGGCGTTGCCGTGACATCCGGCTCTCTCTTAAGGAACGGGTGTGCGCTGCCGTGGTTCGTAGTGTTTTACTCTACGGTTGCGAGACCTGGCCATTTCGTGTTTAGGATGCTCGGCGTCTTTCTGCGTCCCATAAGCGACACCTCTGAAGGATTGCTCGCGTCTGATGGAAGCGTCGAGTGGGTAATGAAGGGGTGCGCCGTCGTGTGTTGGGCGCGGATAGCCGCTCTCTTAACGAAGTGGTCATTCTACAACTCCTCCGGTGGCCCAGTCATGTTGTTGCGAATGTCTGCCTAGCGTCTGCCTTTCCATGCTCTATTCGCACGTGCTGGGCAAAGCTGGAACGAGCGACAGGGCGGTCAGGCCATGACATGGCATAGAGGTGTGAAGCAGCCAGCATCAGCATTGGCTTCGGTTGGTGCTTCCCGCCTCCTTGGCTGAGGCCCAAGGGACGAAGAATGTCTTTGGTTAGAGGCGCTGACGAATATGGATCAGGACAGAAGTCAGTGGCGCGAATGCTGTGCGGTCTGTCTGTCGAACTTTCGTGCCCCATAATCACAAAAATGTCATTCCGACAAACAAAATGACAAAAAACGTTGAAGAGTGTACGATGAAAAAAAAGAAAAAAGTCTCAACATACCATATTATTTACACACTACTTCTTATTCTTTGTTGTACTTCTCAATTGTTCATATTTGTTGTTGTTGTTGCGTTCGCACCTTGCATGATTCCAAGCCCGTGTTAAGTAAAAAGAAATTATAGCACCCTACAGAAGGGCGGTTTTACACAGATTGAGAGATATAAACACTGTTTTTTGTTTTCTGTTAAGTATTCATGAAATCGTTGTGTTAATGTATTCTTTTGGGCACCGGATTTAGGGTGATTTTCTATTACCGACGATCTGACGATATTTCATTGAACTCATATCATTTGCACAAAAAACCGAACAAAAGGAATTCAAACGCTGTGGAGCGAAAAGATCTGTGGACAAACTTAAGACGAAAATGGTACGGGTAGGGGAATGGCCGTACGCAGTTAGATGACATAAGCCTCAACTTTGAAGCCTAAGTGATCCAACGCGTTACAACTCAGTGGAAAATTAGCGCCAGGAACCACATAAACGCTTTGATAAAAATGTCCCGCTCCGAAAAGTAAATCGTCCTGGAGGCTGGGGGAAAAGTTGCGAATATGGATCTGGATTTGGATGCGGATCGTGACCGAACATCAGTTAGTGAGGCCCAATGTGGCTCTCCCTTTTATGCACCAGGGTCATGGCTTCCAGTTCTTCCTGACAGTACAATGGGCCACTTTCGCTATAGGTTTTCCCCCTGCACTGCAATCATGCATGAGAACGAAACAAATAAACCAACATATACCTGAAATGATATCAAACGCTGTCGGCTTACGCGGAACGGATTGCGGGTTGTGGAGGGAGTATTGGAGAGGAACGACTGCGTGATGGGTTCCGATTCCGGCAGAGGAAGACCGCTGATATGTCCTTCGTCGTGCGTGTCATCAGTCGCTGAGCTGACAAGCGAAACATTGGTCAAATCCTCTTCATGAGATCCTGATGGGTATCGGTGAGACCGTGGATCTGTTCCTCTGGATAACCTAGAAGTTCAGATTGCGTTCGAAATGATGAAAACAGAGGGTACAATTGTGTGCAAGCTTATTCGTTTACTTCTCAGAAGAATTACCTAGCGATAGCCGCGCCGTTTCCTGGGTGAGAACGTTGTCAATTGAAACGACTCCAGGAAGATCTTGGATATGTATGACGATACTGTTTTGACGTCTTGCGCTTACGTGTAAAATCGACTTGGACTCGAAGCCCTCCTCACACGTGTTAGCCTCGAGCACTGCGAGACTACGTTCTACTGAGAATTTTTCTCACAAATTACCGACAGAAACGGACTTTAGAAATGGGCCGGAATTCAACATTAATCTGATCTCCTTTACTCTCCGAAAAAACTGATCCAGTGTTACCGGATAAAAAGAAAGTAGTAGACTTCCAGTTAGACGTGTAATGGCGTCAGATTATGTTCTGATAATCTCATGTTAGCTTGATGATTGACAACACATGAAATGCAAATGAACTGCAGCCTTCCTCGAATTCTCTAACGGGTGGCCAACGTGGCTATATTTACCTTTTTTACTCAAGACCAAAAATGCAACAGACTGCTTCCACCACAGGTTCACAAATCGGAATAATCATCGTTGGATTGCATCCTGATGATCCGTCCAGCTGAGGAGGCACGGAAAGGTGGTAAACCAGAACGTACTAACAGTTAAGGGAAATACGGAACATGCACCGCATCGGAAACTCGGATCTAATTTATGCCTCAAGTAGTTCACTGAAACGGAAGACCAACATTCATTGTTGGAGTCTCCTAACCACACGCGCATTTGATTGTGCGTAGACCGACGTAAGACAACGTTAAACATCCACAGACCGAAACCCCTTTGTACGTTTCACGCATTAATCCCTTATTTTACACTACTTTCTATTGACAGTAAATGAATGCTGCTACTCAGATTTATATTATCTGTTATGTCTGAGTTTTTACCCGAGTTCAACTCTTGGTGACTGGTCAAAATTCGTTCACTTCGAACAGCTAACTTGTCACGTTCACGGACAATGTGTTAGTGTTTTTGTACCTTTCTTGTGTTCTCCTTTGAAACTGTGTTTATTTCCCAGCTCATCCGAAATGCCTTTTGTTCAAATCTTACACTTTATGCCCGCGTATTTCCGACGTGACTGCCCAGAAGCATTGCTGTCAGTACGCTTGCAGAATTTCGGTTGTACGTTTCGTTCATTTTATATGCTGACGTTCATTAGCTATAGAACCGTGTTCAATACCAATCACGTCTTTTGACAGTTAGTCTATTGGGCGGGCGGGACACGAACCAAACAGACTCAAGCGAAATAAACCAAAAAAGCCAAATAGGCGACTTGGATCATAACAAAGGGGGAAACAATCAAAAGGACTCCGTTAGTAGAGATCGATTTTCTTCCACATCTTGTATAGTAAGCTTTTCGTACAAGCTAATCTTCGCTCTGACATTCACAACAAGGACGTGGGATTCGGGTGATGGAGTCTAAATGATCGTACAAAATAACGAACGAACGATTCTAAAGTTGTGAAACGTCCTTTATCTTTGACCCATTTCAGTAGAGCAAGAAGAACCATGTAAGCAAAGTTGAGACCGTTAAGATGAATACCTAGGGTTTTTGTTGTGGGTGAAAAAATCGCGACTGACCGCCACCGGAATATAACTGTAAGGATAAATGAAGGCTGTCATTTCACATAAGGAGAAACACCGAAAGTCGATTCGGTTAGATTGCCACGGGCTAATACAATCGACGACGGTACTTTGTCATCACGCGGATCGTTGGCATATTTGAGTTACTGCGGGCTTACGTGATTCTCACTTCCAAGTATCATGGTTCCCGGTTCTCTGTGACGGTGCAGTATGCCTCGCTAGTCATCGATGAACTCCTTGTACTGAACTCATGCCTAGGCACCGATTGAAATAACCATGATACCGAACTACATCACCACTATTCTCTACCATAAACGTCTTTAATGTTTTGTTTCTTATCTACTTATGTATTACATACAAATGGTACATTTAAGGAAAGCGGTCGTGGCCAACCAGAGGCTGCAGAATGCAGTGAGCGGCCGACGGCGGCGGTATGATTCAAACCTGGACCACAAGGTTTGAAGTTTGCCATAATGACCGTTTGACCACCGCCGATCAAGCATTGTGTACGAACTTACTGAAATGCAAGGCAACTTTAGGTAGACAAACGCGTCTGAGCATGGCGAACTTTGTATCACATAACAGGACGGCTACAACATTTTCTCCAACACACATTTCTACACACTAAAATTTCACAATGAGATTAGCAAAGTTTGAAGAATCACTGAAATTGCTATTTTGGAGTGTTAAATAAATTGTGAGCGTGATTAATTTTTATCTGCCATCAAAACTGCCGCTAGGGTGGAACCCATTACAGGCAGACAATCAGATTTAATTGGTTTGTCAAATCAAGTGAAGTGAAGTGGAATAGATGGTTTGTACACCTCGAGAGGTGACTATTTAGCTGTATACCGTGATAAAAACTGCGTTGAATAGGAATAACAAAGCATGTAAAATGTACGTATATTAACGCAAACGATGATAACTCACCCATTATTTGTGCGGACGCGAGACGGAGTGATTCTCTGTGGCGGCAGCTCATCTCGATCATCACCGTCATTTTCGCTTTCCCCTTCATCGGAACTCAGTGAATCCTGGTTATCCACATCAGCTCCGCGCTCTTTGTCCAGTGCGATCCCGGCCAGGCGATGAGCCAAGTGTTGTCTTCTCAGGCGGCCAGCATATCGAATCGCCAACTGAACTGTAGCCGCGTCCGGCATCAGACGTGCAATGGCTAAACTGGCCCAGTCAGATTCTAGCTTCGCAGCCAACTAACAAATTATAGGTAATGATCTGAACTCAATTAGTCGACAGCGGATAAATAATTGATAATTGATATGCCGTTACAGAACGTAGAAGGATTGCCGACAAAACAATGGCAAGACCTTCAGATATGAAGAGGTAACCACAACCTGGAAAGATGATTTTGAAGGGCTAACATTTATTTGCAATGTCTATGGTTGAAACCTCTTCCAAGGTGGAATTAGTATCTGCGACAGGACACCGAAATCAATGAAATAAAAAACAGAATTGTGGTTGCTTCTGGGCGCCTTCTAAAGCAAGCGAATGGTCACAGATATCATGTAGCTACGGCAACTGAGTGCGGCAGTTCTGGTCGTTATCGATCAGTTGGAACCTTGCCCGAAAACTAAATATCAATAGAATAAAACAGCAAAGAGAGGATTGCAAGAGATATTGTCAGGCAGACAGAGCAAATGCGTGAATACATGACTACGACTGGGTACAAAGTATAGCTACAACCTCTAGTATTTTACCTACTGAGCTAGTGAATTTCGTGGACTCCATTCAGGGAGCCTAAGGCGTTCTAAGTGGCCAAGTCCATTGACAAGGTTTTCCATCACCTTCCCCATGGAACGACATCTTTAGATATCTTCCAATCGCTACCCACGACAGCAGACATTTTGTTAGAGGTAACCGATTACACAGAGAACCGCCGCCCACGTTGGATACCCTGCGGAGGGACTCAGATGAACAAAACATAACTTACCGCAAAAAGACGAAGTAGTACACCTTTTCGTTTTGTTACGCATTTGGACGACACAGCTTGAAACAGATCACTAAGATCTACTTTTGCAGCATCTACAGTGCACAGAGGAGCCCGTGGATTAGGGCCCCAAACAGGCCAATCCTCACTGAGCAGATGACGCAAATAATTATCCTAAAAAACGAGTAGAGGTAGGTAACAGCAATTAGTAACTGCACAGCAGTATTTACTGATAAAGTCAAGTAACTACTTATGATGAGCGCCACGTTAATGGTTTCATAATGAAAAGACTACTCAGCGACCAAAACCCGAAAACGGAACGAAAGGGGTTTAATTTTCTACTTCAGGGACTCATACCTATAAAGATTTGTCTGAACTGAAGACGAAACCAAAGTCTTTAGTTTACGGCGCCAATGACAAACCAGAAAATGGACTTTTGCAAGCCCCATCCCCGGACGTAGGATGTATATATGCTTAGCAGTATAAACACACGATTATTTTTTAAAAGAAAGAACAGTGGTTGCATATTGTCTCGGCATATTCTTCAAACTGAAGAACTTGGCAGTTTTAGTATTTAGATTAATTCTTCAGTGGTCGATTATGTGAGATATCAGACATTCAACCGATATTAGACATCGTCCGAATTTTTCGTTGGTCTGCCATGATAAAACAGCGGAAAACGGGAGGCACTCAGCGAAATCGCAAATAGGTTCAATGAACTGCACTGAACAAGTAAGGCTGAGTCTAACTGCAACTGAAAATTCAACCTATTCAATGAATAAGGCTTATATGACACTATGCCTCAGTGTGGTCGGGGGTGGGTGTCTCACGCTCCGAAATGACCACTCGCCTTGAAAGCCTCTCAAAATGCTCCAAATGACCGTGCGTCTAACACAGCCTATGCTGAGGAAGTCCTACTCACTGCCTTCTCGTGACGGAGGTGTTCCCACTAAATTGAGAGGATGAAAGCGAATGCCTGGCGCTCTCCACTGAGTTGGCTAACTGACAGTCAGTTCAGTGCAGTCCATTCAACCATTAACTTAGCACTTCCGTGCTCTGGTTTCGGTTGTCTAGGGGAGATGGCTAAATCCTGATTCCAATCCAAACCACGAGTGACGTATGAGGCGTACAACGGTGTGCTCACCAGCATTTGTGGTGGAGAGGTGCACTGGACACCCAGGATGTTTGGCCTCATCCGAAGGGCGAATAAACCGAGCAATCAGTCACTAGCCCCCTGTGGGTTACGGACCCCACATTTTGTCCCGCTGCCTTGAGAGTTAGGCTTTGGGTAGCTAGGGGCTCCGGTTGTGGATCCCCAAGAAAACCACCTGCTTTGGCTTGGGAAACCTGGCAGTACTGCACCCACAAACAAATCATGGACTCGGACCATATACCCCTTCCTCCCTGATTGTACCATGTTTTGTTTTGCCCACAGTGTGAAACCAGACAGGAGTGAAATATTTAGAATATATATATATATATATATATATATATATATATATATATATATATATATATATATATATATATATATATATATATATATATATATATATATATATATATATATATATATATATATATATATATATATATATATATATATATATATATATATATATATAGACTTAACCGTGCATCACTAACCTCGAGGCTGCCTTGATCTGTGTCCATTGCACAAAGAGGTAAACAAAACGGTAGGCTGCAGACAACTGGACGCGGAAATACTCTGGGCCATTTTGACGCCTTGCAGTAGATTGCCTGAAGTTGACCCAAACCAGCTTCTTTGTCCGAACGACTTGTAAGGTGATCCGTGACAAGGCTACTGATTGGTGCTTCTGATGATTCAAGCACGCCGACGATGAAATAGTTATCAGAACGGCGATTCGATGGTTTCAGGACCGTACGTGTATCGCATACGGGAACCCAATTGTAATCCCGATGTACACCTAGTCGCCCGTGTGTTAATCTTCGCACGACTCCAGAAGCATCATGAGTATACAATCCACCGAAATCCGAAAAACCAAACCACGTCAATTTGACTGGTAATGCGGCAGAGGACGCACGATCAGACGACCGCGGAGGTGAAAGGCTGACTGGGAGTGGTTGCCACGTGACTAGCGATTCAGAAAGCCAGGAAGGCTGGCGACTGCGACACGAACCCAACATCATTCCGCCAAGATAGAACAGACGCCACATGAGCTCACCAGTAGCGGACGAAACCACCATGCCCAGAATAGGCTCTGAAGGATGGCTGGTCATAGCCACCACTCCACAATATGGCAAACTAACCGGAGGAAGACCTACCCTTGTGATTTGAAATAAATGTAAGTTAGCTGAGGGTCGGACAAGTGCTGCGGATGGAGTTGGCTGGGCAAAGATGCGGAGAAAACGTCGAGAAGTAGCCACCACCGCATATCCTGTCTCGGTGTGATCAGGCTGAAATCGGTTATTTGGAACAAGGCAAACCGCTTCACATGCTTCACCTGGTGGTAGCTTAATAGTCCACTCCGAAGACGAGTCGCCACCACCCACCTTGCTTGTGTCTAGTGGAAGAACGGCGACTTGGCTTATATCCGACTGGTCGATTGGTTCGCCAGCATCCGCGTCGTCTGCTAGGGTGGGATCATGAGTACCCTGATTTCGATTCAAAAGTTTAAATGAAACGTAAGTTTACAGAAGTAAATGCAGTTTATGTAAACTAACAGTGACTGGAGAATTGAGTGAAAAGACTCTAAAAATGTACATCACCGATGGGCTGTTAAAAAATATGTCCGTACAATTTGATTATTCGAAAGCGTAAAACATCGGTAATCAGAATGACAAGTAGTCAGGTGGAAAACGGCGCTCATTATTTACTAGCTGTGTTGCATAAACTTCTTTATGTTTACCCATCAAACTTCACAAAACAGTTACTGTCCGACTGCTTTGTGCAGTGCAGCTAGTGTGCTTCGTTTATAGGAGAAACACGGCATATTGTTCCCACTGCGAGTTCTCCTCACACTGATCTTATATATTCTATGTTGCAAAAACTACCTATCACTGACAGCATGGTGGATTCAAATCTCAGCATTCGGCGAGTACGCATTGATGATTATTAATAACAGTCAAAACAGCAGTAAACCATTTCCGTGGATTTTGAAGTAGTAAGTAGCACGCCGTGTTGAACTGATGCTCTCCGGAGAACGTCTTGAAAAAGATTCATCACATTTTTAAGGAAATAACAAAATTTGCAGCGTTTTACATTTTCGTTACATGTTTTGCACAAGCGCACTGAAAGGGTACACCCCATAGCCTGAAAGGCCCTCTAAACAATTAAGTATAGCCAACAATCAGACCCCAAGACATGGCGTGGAGAACCACAAAAGATCCCAATAGGTAAGCCGTAAAAACGCGTCGGACGACAGTGAATTACCGTCTACCATAAAATGACCGGCGGCGGCGGCGGCGAGGTACGAACCTCTGACCTCCGATGTGACAAAGAAACTCTCTAAACCAGTCGACCATCACCGACGACTCGATAGAACAAACCACTCTACTCGGGAAATTTCGCAGGAGACAAAATGAATGAAATTCGTGTGAGCAAGATCGGGAATGTCTTTAGAGTTCCATATCTAAGTTATGAGGAAGTGTTGTTTGCCTCAACCTAACTGAGGAACAGGGTTTTTCAGGGGAACTGTGAATAGATAGATTTGATGTACTAGCGTATGGAGCATTCTGCTTATGATTCAGCATCGTCTTGTGACTAAACAGTGACTAAAAGACCAGTAAACGTATGTAGCACGTTGGTCCGAGGTTGTTGGGATCTACTGAGTCCACAAATTATTTAGCGTGATGAAGTGAAAAGGATAACGGAAATAAAATGTTATGGATATACGGTTAAACTGCTTGTTCGGTGGGCCGACCGATCACGTCGTCGAAAAGGGTTTGAATCAGCATACTTGTGAATCGTTTTACACTGATGTCGATAGAATAGTTTCATCTCAATGGTTTTGAACACTGGTGTTGCTCGTAGCTTAGCCAATCAGTTACCGACAGGGCAACAAGGCTAGACTTGACAGATAATTCTTACGTGACGGTAGCAATCGACGAACATTTTTTAACAGAGAAAAAGACCATAAATAAACAGGTCACCTCGGTAGGTTGGAAAGTGCAATAATGATTGTTTTTATTACACACAAAGTGAATTACAGTCAAAGGGCAAAGCGCAAAAGTTCGAAAACATATCGTAAGAGGACTTTGTGGGGAACATTCACGTAAGAACCAGTTTGTTGATTCTGCTCTTGAAAAGAGGAAAGTTGTAGGTGCATGGAAAGACAGAGAGGGGAAGGGTGTTTCATAACTGAAGCATTGGAGAAAAAAGACTGAAAGGTCGAGGTCCGAGATCGAGCGACAGAAGCCTGATAAGTGTGACTAGCTGCCAGTGTTCGGGATTGGCGTTGAAAAGTATTAGGAATAGGAACAGCCGCTGCAAGCTCGAAGGAACAAAACCCAAAATAATGGCGGTGGAACAGGGAGAACGAATCAAATGCCCGGCGATGGGTAAGTGACTGCAAATTGGATGTTAAAACTGGGTTATCTAACAGACGAACGATTCTACGTTGGACTCGGTCGAGAAGCGATAAACAAGACGAAGCTCCACCCCACATGTGACAGCAGTATTCAAGTGCGACGAATTTGTGCTCTCTACAGTAACAGGTGGATCAGTCTGGAGCGGAATACAAAATAATATTGTGCGCAGCACGAGAAGCGCGAGAGACGATCAAAAGGTCCAGGAAAGGCATCGAGTTGGAGGAATGAGAAGGAATGGAGTCGGAATTTAGGTGGTGAGAAGTGGAATGGTACTTGAGAGAAACTGGGATACACATTTGGTGAGAGACCAGAATGATCGGCTTCAAGTAACGATAGAAGTTAGACGTTCGGATTTTTGGTGGATGAAACAATCCTTGGCTTTCTGAATGTAAAGCCAGCATTTGTTTCTGGCCTGCACAAAGAGACTAAGAGACTGGGAAGAAGCGGATCGGCACCACCGTCTGAATGCTAAGTTCATTAGGAGCGCAGCGACATTGCAGGCGGGGGCAAACCACTCAGGAGAATGTAGTTTACCGGGTTTGGAAAAGTGTGAAATGAAAAAGAAGCATGCATTAGAGAACAGTCTCGGTAACGTTTGAAACGGAGGTAGGAGCATCAGCAATGAAGCAACAGTTACTCTAGGCAAAGCCCAAGTGAGGGATACAAGAGGTAGTGAACGACTGGTGGACGTGGGCGCAGACACCAGCTTTAGCTGAAAATGAGAAATCAGTTTGGTTCAGTTTAGACAACCATTAGCCATGCGCTGGGTGTGGTGGCTTTGGTTGCGATCTCCTAGCGACAGCCTCAATCGGGAATAATGACAAAGAACGGGGGTATGGAAGGAAAAATAAGAGAACTACAAATACTAATATCGAGTCGATAAGGAAAGTTTGTAGATATAGGAACGTCTCAGTCAAGAATAAGGCAACAGGACAGCAAGATTGGAAAGAATGATGAAAAAAATCAGTGCTGTGGTTCCAACCACAGATGCTGGTGAGAGCTAGGAATTTTTTCTTGTTGAGAATGCTGAGTAGAAATGAACGATGATTTTCTGTGAGTTGTGAATTTCATGAATTTTTTGGTGAAGCCGGCAACCTGGAGTGTCGAACCACATCTAAGCGCCAGTGGACCAACGAATACATGACTGCTGACAAAACACTGGAGGAAAAACTACTAGGGATTTCATCCCGCAATATCACCATTCAACTCAACACGGAAAAGCATGAAAACATTGTATAGCCGTTTCATTCTTTTTAGGAGTCATCTTTTGCTATTCATGTCCACCGAGCCCCAAGTGGGACCCGAACCCATGTGGTGCATGATTATCAGTCACCCAGGTTACCGTCAGGGATCCTGGGAGCTAGATCTCAACGGTTTGCATCGCATCAACGGTACATGATGTAACGTCTTCCGTCCCTGACTCAAAACAGTGACGATTCATGACCCGCGCAGTGATGAACGTTTTCTCCGCAGGGGCTTAAGTGAAACGAAGGCATTGCCAAGGAAGTTTGACTATTTGGTCAGTTTCCGTGGTAGGGTAAATGATTCGTTATGCATGATTCATTATCAACGGTCAATTCAGGAACTTACCGGTGTAGCCAAAAGCAGAGCTGTTAGGCTCAAGTCAGCCATTGTGTACCCAATGGTGTTACTTAAACGCAGACTATGATGCACAGTAGTGTCGTGGAATTCCACTTCAATGCTATCAACCAATGACCGATCCACGTTATCCGGTTCTTCCGTCTTCGGATCCGTTTCAGCCGAACGATATTGGATAACTAGACCGTAACGATTCCACACCATAAAGCGCTCACGGAAACCTGAACCAACAGAAACGAGATCACTTACTATGTCATTCGCTCAGCTACACAGAACTTAATACAGGTAGTGAAGCATGAGATCCATTAACTAAAACAGGTTGGAAAGGTCTACAGTGGGCCACGAGGATAAATGCGACTAAGCTAATCAGAGCACCCTACCGCCAAATTAGGAGGCTATCTTCCAGGACTTTCGTAAACTGGTCTGTTGGGAATAAATCTAAACGGAACAAACATCACTTTCGTTGGAGTCCAGTGACCAGGTTCATGGTTTATCAATTCAGGGTTTTCAACACATTTGTATTTCTGTTTTTTTGCCGCACATTTTTAGGGTAAACGTTGTAGAGCAAATGAGAGACGGTGAGGCATGACAACAGATTATTGATAAAGAAAAACTAATGGCAAGGAGCCTCCAAATGCCTCAGTATGATCAGGAGTGGGTGTCTCACGCTCCGAAATGACTACTCGCCTTGAAAGCCTCTCAAAATGCTCCAAATGACCGTGCGTCTAACACAGCCTATGCTGAGGAAGTCCTACTCACTGCCTTCTCGTGACGGAGGTGTTCCCACTAAATTGAGAGGATGAAAGCGAATGCCTGGCGCTCTCCACTGAGTTGGCTAACTGACAGTCAGTTCAGTGCAGTCCATTCAACCATTAACTTAGCACTTCCGTGCTCTGGTTTCGGTTGTCTAGGGGAGATGGCTAAATCCTGATTCCAATCCAAACCACGAGTGACGTATGAGGCGTACAACGGTGTGCTCACCAGCATTTGTGGTGGAGAGGTGCACTGGACACCCAGGATGTTTGGCCTCATCCGAAGGGCGAATAAACCGAGCAATCAGTCACTAGCCCCCTGTGGGTTACGGACCCCACATTTTGTCCCGCTGCCTTGAGAGTTAGGCTTTGGGTAGCTAGGGGCTCCGGTTGTGGATCCCCAAGAAAACCACCTGCTTTGGCTTGGGAAACCTGGCAGTACTGCACCCACAAACAAATTATGGACTCGGACCATATACCCCTTCCTCCCTGATTGTACCATGTTTTGTTTGGCACAGCCTGAAATCAAGCGGGTGTGAGAAACAGATAATGGCAAGCTGAATTCATCAAGTCAGTATCATTCACAGATCTAAGTAACGCTCTCAGAGGGAGAACACGTGCCATCCCCCGGAACACTGCGGTCAGTAATCCGCAATCGTGCACTTCGTGTACTATAACTCAACGTCGTCTTGACAAAACAACACCAGCAGTTGTTATCCCATCCGCAATGTAGTTATGCGCGATTCGTGGTCTGTTACAGTGAAATAAAATTCACTCAACTCATGTTGATCAAAACGACAGGTCCTGTCAACACTGCTGGTTAAAGCTATCCTGATTCACCATAATCATCAGCATTCAAATCAAAGCACTTGATCTAAATCTAATTCAAGGGCGAAACAAAACTATGGTCAGAAACACGGAATAACTAGAACAGGACTGGATGCCCATATCAACAAGGATTAAAACCTTCGCGTTGACTTCTGGTTGTTGTATCCGTAAAAGTGAGTCTACATAATTAAGTAGCCAGAACAAACAGACAAAAGTGGAGCACTGGTTTCCCGGACATAAAGATAAGAGGAACTGAACACGTACCAAAAGGCATGGACCCGGGCTGGAAGGCTCGTTGAATTCGATTGGAAGGATACGCCTCTAATATCGCAGGAGTGAGTGGTTGCATCGGGACAGCGTCGCCCTTTATAACGTTAGCTGTTGGGACTGATGTAGCGGTTTGCTTATTCATCTCAGCGTCTATGTCGTCTTCCAGCTCCATGAATCCAGATTTAATCCTTGACAAGTCAATAGAATGAACGTCATCATCATCCTCATCGTCAATATTGGTTTTATCAGCTCCAGCGTCTTTTCTGACCAGGTCGTCTTCATCTATCAGTCGGCTGGATTCAGCCTGCGCGGCAGCAGCACGAAGCAATTCGTCCGTATCCCCGTCTTCATCACAACCCAGAAGAGCATTCATCGACCGCGGAGATAAAACCCCGTCGTCCTGATCAGAAGAAAGATTACAGCGGAGATCAATGAATTACAACAAAAAACAAACGATCTTCCAGTGCGTTATTCGACGAAAAAGTGGTGTAAAAAGAGTCTTAATGTTTTTCTTAACATTCCATCAGGTGACAAAATTGAAATTTTCGAAATATGCACCGCCATATTGGTCATCGAAGTACAATTTCGTTTATCCTCAAAAACATCAGCAGTTAAATACAACTCAAAGTGACTTTTGGAACATATTTCATTCATTTCAGGTGGCTAGGCCCTTGAGAGGAAAGATGATGAGGGTTTTTGGGTGAATCATACATCGCAGCTGTCCACACCACAGAAGGGGTTTTTCTTTGAGAACCCTAACCAGAGCATCTGACTCAAAAGTCTGGCCCACAAAGCAGTAGAGCCTTAACCCAGCATGGAAACGTGACCGAAGAACCCCTGAAGGAACTTCTTCTGGTCTGTCACGCGAAACCTGATTGTTGCAAGCATTCTGTCTTACCTTTGTTGGTACTAACTTATCGATCCGCTTTTCGGATTGTCCTTGGCCCCATGCACCCAGAGGAGCAAGAGGAACGTGAACCGGACAGCGTTCTTTGGGTTGGGGGCTGCCCAGTGTAGGAGAACGATACCTGCCCAATGAAGTGCGATCTTTTCTCCCACCGTCGACAGAAACCCCAGCTGTTCTACTCCTATGTCCATCTAGTGAAGGTTATTTGACCGGTAAACTGTTTTTCTCCGTGTTTATTTGCTGGAGTATCCTCTCCAGGGGCGTAGTGATTAGAATCAGAGATTGCCCAAGACCTAGTTTCGAGAATGGACTTCGTCTGGCCTCTACCCATTAGCCTGTCAGACATGATTGTATCTCCGGCTTAAGGAAGTCATCCTGCACAGCTCTTTGGGTCATGGAGGGACGCCAGCCATCACATTACGCCAAGGTGCAGTCTCGTTGTGATGGTTGTCTCCTCGGGACCTATTCTATATTAAGCGTTGCTTGAGAGTATTGGGATCGTGTTGTACTGTACTGTATGTTTATCGATGTATGCATGTGTTGCGGTAGCTTGAGCACAACTGGAGCCATGGTTTCTCTAGCCTACTTTACCGCACCTTAGATAAACTGGCATGTTTTACGTTTGTAATTGATATGAGTAAATGAAATGCTTGCATTGGTGACATGTCCCCTTTCTTTTTAATAAAAAATTTAGCTGAACTGAACACATCATGCTCCCCTATCGTTCTTTCTGATAAGCCTTGCAAGTTTAACTCCTAGATTTGCAACCGCTACTGTCAGCGAAGTTTATCGGCAGACGCTATTTTTACCGGCGTTGTACTTGTGATTTTATTGAATGCCGTGTCGGAATGAGTGACAAAAGTCCAGTTGGTTTTCCGATTTCGGCATGAACTGACGCTGTCAGTAAAACTAACAGAATGTATTAAACGAATCTGCATAATGCCTGATCTGACAGGTTTGGGTAAACCTTCAGATGGAAAAGGAAAATTGTTATTCTCATAAAGTGTCCGACTTCTATGTGTACTTCTACGCTAGTCTCCCATAACTCATCCCAGCCACCAACCATCGAACTGACTAAGGCTTTCCAGCTGTCGTGTAAAGTGAAGATAAATAAAATTCCTGGCCCGAATGAGCTATCACCTGTAGTACACAAGGAGTGTGCTGATGCCCTTTCGGTTTCACTAGCCAATATCTTCAATGATTGTTCGACAAACGGGAAAATCCCTGACATGAAGACTGGTCAAGGTAACGCGCGTCACCAAGATGGAGTTCGAAAAATACAGTCTCATCGCCTGCACTTCTGTGATGCCAAGATTGTTCTAGGCCTTTGCTGCCATGGGTTAGCGTCCATCGAAGACAGCAGTTTGCTTATTAGTCTGCGCTCCACACTTGACGTCGTAGCTTATCTAGTCCACTCAAAAGTTTCGACTTTAGACAGAAAACAAGAGACTGACGGAATGATGTTTAAGAGAACAAAAATGCATTTGGTAGCCTTAATCAGTGACCCAAACGGCGTCAGGTCGACTTCGGATTACTCCACACACCAACGATATTTCATTTGTTTCAACGGCAAGTCATTTTATCTTCCAGTTGGTTTTGGTGTCTTATAAGGTGTAATTCTATCTTTTTTTCGTTTCTTTGTAAGTCAAACAATTTCCAATCTCTTTCACAATCACTGACTACAAATACGTCGCCCACGTGGGTTTAAGCTGCAAACCACCAATGCCCGAAGGAACTTCGGAAATTCAGGACAAACTGAATGAAGTTGTAAACTAGTCCTCTTCCCGCTCACTTGTAATGAATGCCAGCATGTATTATCTTTATTTTCTGGTGAACCACATACAGACCTTACTAAAACGTTTTCCGTCCTATGTGCGGAAACAGAACCAATACCAATAACACCAACGACTAAGTATTTCGACGTTACAACATCTTGCATGATCTACGCAACACATCTCTAAATGCAGTGGCATATCCAGAGATTATTTACTTTTTGATCCTATAGCTGATAAACACTCTAATGCTTGTGGTTAGTTTATCTCCAAAATAATTTCAGGTATTTATCATCCACTGAAAAACGAACTTTCAAAAGCTGTGTTTACATTTTGCACGCAGTCAAAGTTTAAATTTCTATTTACTCAAAGTTCTGCATATCGCAGTTTTGTCTCGCCATATCTTTCTCATGTGCTTGTTGATCTGATGAAAGTCAGCACAGAATTACGGAACTGTTTACCTGGATGAGAATTACCACAATTCATACGTACTTTTCTACTTCTTTTCCGTATATCCACAGATGTAGTGTGACTGCTTCGTATTCACCCATTCCAGAGTATAAAGCTATTGCTGACTTATTGTTTTGATTTAAAATATTTCGAAGTATGGCAGCTGCCGCCGCACCGAACCTCGCAGGTGAAGACAACGGAATTTTATTCTCAAGAAAGTTCCTCTCAGTGTGATGGTTTTCGAAGCACGCATCACTAAGACAGACCAAGTACCTCAGTCCCAATCAAACTAATTTGAACTTGACAGTGGCTTCAGATCCGCATAGCACCGTTATCGAAAAGATGTACTAAAGTGCAATAGAATTTCAGAGGCAACAAGAATGCAGTATTCTTCATCGTTATTATCAATGACGGGCTTCAACATTGCGCACGATCTGGCAGAGATAATTTGCTTTCATTCATTCGGACTACGAAAATGTTGCATACTATCCTTACAATGGCATTTCAATCTGACATTAGGGATGTTATCCAAGTCTGCGGTTGAATATCTAGTTACCGGTCATTTTAGACAAAACCACCAATGAAGTCCGCAGTCAACAACGTTTCTTTTTGCTCGAATGGTTTTAGGCCCACCCGTGCACGTCGACAAACCGCAGAACTCGTGCGAGTCAGTGGTATAAATTGCTGGCTTAAGGATCTCAGTATATATTCCCAGTGAACTAAGGTAGACAGACCAGCAGGCACTCAGTCCCCAATCACGGCGGACCTACTAGAGCTCTGTTAAATTCGAGACTTTCCTCCAGGGTCACGATCACCAAACGGTTAAGCGGGGTCCCGTGGCAGTGAGGTTTACCCATACGGTGCTCATGTGCAGACGCGGAACTAGAAAAACGATTATTTCTTCTCAGCTGTGCTAAAATGCACGTTCGACGTGACGCACATTTGACAGCAAAGACACTTAAGCCGGTAAGGCTCGAAAGGATAACTAGACGGCTCAGAACGCCTCCACGTGTGATTGTTTTTTTATTATCGAGAATGGGATTAAACCGACTGAAAATGGGAAAACCGAACAAGTATGAGCAAAACTGACTAAGTAGGGGTAATCCACAAGCATCTACAGAGCTAGGCCATCATCAGAACCTAACAGATGAAGTGTAAGATAGACGGTATGTCATTGGCTCGATTCCGGCCGGCTTTAGGGCCCTACGGAGGTACAAAAAGGGTTCGAATCCATAACAATGATAGTGAACACAAACCGCATAATCAGTAGCGAAAAAAGGAAGGAGTAGAACCATACAATACCATTGGAATACATCTCATTTCCCACCTGAATTTCGGGCAATCTGATTATTCCTATACAGCCATTTTTATTGGCAACAAGAAGGGTGGTTTCTTGATGAGGATGCCAACTCAGGCTGCATATACAGCTCTCCGACACATCCTTGACTCTGAAAGTAAGACAGCGAAATATTTGAGAAGCCTCATATTGATGGAGAAATAAATTGGTTGTGAAAAGGTGTTAAATGAAGACGGCATGTAAACTAAAGTGGGATAATTAATATTATTTTTGCAATGGCTACCGTTGGGTTATTTCCATTATTAACCTCGCACTTCTGTGCTCGGGTTTCGGCTGCTGCCTCGCAGCATCGTCGATTCAAAAGTAAAAAGAACAGAAGCACAAAGCTGAAAGCAGCCGAAAGATAAGTAAGAAGCAGAAATCACGAGGAAAGAAAGACTATGAATGCAACTACACCACTGGCCGCGACACCCAGTCATTTCACTTAATGTAGGCGGGTCGCGTGGACTCCAACCTGGAAGTCTAACAAGCCCCACTTGGCCAAGTTCACTGGTTAGAATTTTCATACCTTTCTGTCACGTCATGGACTGACAACCTCGACCTACCTGCCAACAGATACTAGCCTCGGAGAACAGCGCACGCCGAGGAAATCTATATGTGGACATGGCTAATATACGTTTCAGCCATCTTAACCTGATTGGATTCAGCACTTGATCCAGTAAATCAACTCTGGTTCCTAACACCTTACGTCTAACCTCAACATTGCTGATACGTTGTTCTCACCATATTTGAACAATGCTACGGAGACATCAATGCTCGAACACCGACAGTCTTTAACTATTTGCTAACCTTAACGGCCATGTTTCTGAGCCGCACAGAAGAACAAACCTGATCGCCGCGGTGTACACTCGACCCTTAACAGACGATCGGATGTCATGTCTGCGCCACGGATGACTGAAGTTGGCAGAAGCCAAAGGCGCTTTCTGTATACGCAATGATATTTCATTTGATATTGGTTCACCTAGTGAGACTTAACTGCCCGGCTAACAAAACTTCTCTATCTCAGCCTGAGCTTCCCCCGCTGATAAAAAATTTGGCGTGAAGCCCATCCACTCATGAAGCAACATATACACTTTGAAGGCGTGAAACGCAGCCCCCGCCCCGCCCCGTTGTCTAGCCCATCTAGAAAAACTTGTAACTTACTTAGACTTTCACTCATGTTTATATATATATATATATATATATATATATATATATATATATATATATATATATATATATATATATATATATATATATATATCGGGTCTGGTGCAGATGTGCCAGAAAGACCATGGTATAGTAGGAAAACCATGTACGAAAAGGGAGAGCAGAGGTAAGTTGGGAAGATTTTTTGCTGCACTCAGGAACTTAACATCCTCCGCGTACTCCAAGTCAGACAGCTTACTGATCGAGTAAAGATCGATGCCGCTATTCTCACACGAGGATGGAGCTACCCCAAGAATCAGTTGTTAGAAAACCGAAGAAGAAGGGCGAAAGAGGGCAACTCTGACGAACACCACTTTCCGTTGTGAACTCCGGGGAAAGATCGCCGTAAGCACGAACTCGGATTCAGCTCTTTGCATGAGAACATTGCAGAGAAATAAATTTCACTGGCACATCAATCAATGAGAGGCAGCGCCAGAGGACTGTTCGGTCGACTGAATCGAACGCCACTTTCAGATCAAGAAACACAGAGTGTGGACCTTCGGAACATGTGTCAGTGCTCTATGATTTGTCGAAGAGTAAAGATGTGATCGATGCGACCCCGCCCGGGTCTGAAACGGGCCTGATTCTCATGCGTACACATTTCGCGGGCTCTGGACATTCGATGGGGAATAAGCCCGGTAAGCAGTTTAGATGCGATACTTACCAAGCTAATACCCCTGTGATTTCAGAAGTTCTGTCACCTTTCTCATAAATCCGCATAATCACGTTTTCACACCATTCCCTAGGAATCTGTATACTATCCCAGATTAACCCGAGGAGTGTTGTTATTTCTGAAACCAAAGCTTTGCCTCCATCCTTGGAAACAAATGGGGGCAACCCATACGATACAGCGGCTATGTACCTCTTCAAGTAACCTATCTCCCGGATAACCTCCATTTCTGATGAAGGGGTGATATCTACCTGCATCGGTTCTCTAGCAGGTATATGCGGGAGTCCCCTTGTTGAAGTGACCCAACTTGATTGTTCCTTGAAGTGCTCCGTGCAACGATTCAGACGATGTCCCTGAGAGTGAATAAGTGAGCCGTTGGATTTCTTGATTAACTCACAATAGGCTTATGTGGACCGGTAACTAATCAAACGATAAAGTTGCGAGTAGTCCATAAGCGTGCACCAAAATGAAAGACTATTTTCAACTGATCCACACCAACGGTGACCAACGGCAATATGGTCCATGAGACCAACGCTGTAGAGACGTACGAGGTCGCCATGTGGGTCTATGCCGCCTCTTACGGCAGAAGTACCAACTCTCCAGAAATAATCTGTGGCCAGAACACAACGAGATGAGACGATTGTCGTTATCAGTGCGATCGGCCGGGAAAACAAACGGGCCTCCACGGTACCTTTCAGAATGCCCTGACCATCCAATCTGAGCGTTGAAATGAACGGAAATCACCACCACATCCGTTGGACGTGTGCTTCAAAGAAACCGGGACACATCCTGATAGAATTCATCCTCGGCTTCAGGGGAGCTGCAGCCAGTGAGCGTATAAAAAGACACAGCGAACGAGCATCGCTCCAACTTGTTGCTGTTGACACCTACAGAACCATCCAACCGAACTGCACGGACGTTTGCGGACTGAAATCCAGTCCAGCAGTACACGCTGTTTTCGTGTTCAGTGCGATCTCCACGCTATATTCACTCTGAGCACTACACATCGGATCACCCGACAAGCGATGAGTAAAGCGAGACTGAGATTGTACCTGGGCTGCAAAAAGTAATCACGGAAGTGTGGTCTTGTATGTGTGTTTCGGAGACACAGCGCATCTTTATTTTGAAAGATCCTAGAATTCTAGGGCAGCCAGTCATCCTATCCGACTGAACGTGAGGACGTCATGGAGTCAAGTAAAGTGAAAAAGACGACTAAGTAAATGTGTTTAACATGTTCTACTTTTGATTTTTTTTTCTTCAGTCGCAGTACCCGTAGCATTTTACATCGTTTTTAAATTGAGGAGAAGAAATTATTCAGG
Source organism: Fasciola hepatica (assembly GCA_948099385.1). Taxonomy (NCBI): domain Eukaryota; kingdom Metazoa; phylum Platyhelminthes; class Trematoda; order Plagiorchiida; family Fasciolidae; genus Fasciola; species Fasciola hepatica. The sequence goes on along the minus strand of CANUEZ040000043.1, from coordinate 35,581,139 downwards.
CCCTTGACAGGAAAGATGATGAGGGTTTTTGGGTGAATCATACATCGCAGCTGTCCACACCACAGAAGGGGTTTTTCTTTGAGAACCCTAACCAGAGCATCTGACTCAAAAGTCTGGCCCACAAAGCAGTAGAGCCTTAACCCAGCATGGAAACGTGACCGAAGAACCCCTGAAGGAACTTCTTCTGGTCTGTCACGCGAAACCTGATTGTTGCAAGCATTCTGTCTTACCTTTGTTGGTACTAACTTATCGATCCGCTTTTCGGATTGTCCTTGGCCCCATGCACAGAAAGGAGCAAGAGGAACGTGAACCGGACAGCGTTCTTTGGGTTGGGGGCTGCCCAGTGTAGGAGAACGATACCTGCCCAATGAAGTGCGATCTTTTCTCCCACCGTCGACAGAAACCCCAGCTGTTCTACTCCTACATCATCATCATCATCATCATCGAACAGTGTTAAACAGTACGGCAAGCCCCACCGACCACCGCCGTTCTCACCATCTTGCACGTTGGATTGGGAAGTATAAATTTACAAAATGAACAGGGAGTGAACCTACACGGGTGGGAAAAGGAAAGAATGCCCTAGTAGCCAACACACGGAATACACAGTCTAACTATACAAACGCACATCGATCAGTCATTCTGACTCCATAGAAAATGACAACACGATCGCTACTGTTCGCGGTTCGCAGCCAGATCCTTCAGTGTCTCCGGCCAACTGGTTGACGGATCTTTTGGACCCTAACCAAGAAGACTTGAAGCACCTACTTTTCCTAAGTCTGCTGTACATTTCTCAGTCCTCGCGGCCACGTCATCTGTTGACCTCCACGTGGTCTCTTCCACTCCCTAGGAGGAACGGAGAACAGGATACGGTACGGTAGACGTGTGTTTGACATACGTAACACATGCCCCAACCAACGAAGTCTACTAAGTTGGATACGCTGTGACAAAACGTTCTCCGAATTAGTACCCAATACTCGACTTCTGACATCAGCATTGCCTACTCGGCTACTCCGCCCGATCTTAGCAATACTACGCAAGCATCGGTGGTCAAAAACCTCAAGACGACGAATATCTTCAGCATGCAGACTCCAAGTCTCGCAACCCTACAACAAAAGTGAACGCACTGCGTCACAGTACACACGACCTTTCAACTTCAGTGAAATATTAGGTCGGCGCCACAAGTGCTTCAGTCCAGCGTACGCTGCTCAAGCCTTCGATATACGCGTGCTCACCACTACTACAGTGCTCCCATCTGTCGTCACACTGCTGCCGGGGTAGGTGAAGTGATCGACAACTGCCAGCACCCCCCCCCCCCCCCATTGAGAATCAAGCTCGGAATCGTTGACGTCCAGTCTTGCAAAATCACTTTACACTTCGAAGGTGCAAGACGCATGCCGAATGGAGCTACAGCTCTTGAGGGTCTACCTAGCGCATGTTAAGCATGTTCCGCGAATTCGAACAAGCAGACAGGGTCGTCCATCTTGTGGAGGTTATTTGACCGGTAAACTGTTTTTCTCCGTGTTTATTTGCTGGAGTATCCTCTCCAGGGGCGTAGTGATTAGAATCAGAGATTGCCCAAGACCTAGTTTCGAGAGTGGACTTCGTCTGGATTCTACCCATTAGCCTGTCGGACATGATTGTATCTCCGGCTTAAGGAAGTCATCCTGCATAGCTCTTTGGGTCAGGGAGGCACGCAAGCCATCACACCACGCCAAGGTGCAGTCTTATCATGATGGAAAAAATGTACATCAGGTAATTCTATCTGTGGGCATGCGTAGAATCCACCAAAATTCCTACCCCATATGGACTGAGCGTTTGTTCAAGCTACCGACCCCTGATTCACAGCACCCTAAGCCCGGTCTCCGAATTGCTGATACGGTGTTCCCACGACAGGGGAACAATACTGCAGACAGTGATTTTCAAGCACCAAAAGTCCTCACGTATCTTTCATCCCTAACGTCCATGGCCCTAAGCAGTAAAAAAGGACGCACCCGACTACTACAGTAAAAACTCAACTGTTGACGGAAAACCGGATGTCACGCTGATCCCGCAGGTGGTTCAAATGGGTAAAGGCCAAACACGACGACAGTTCATCCGATATCCTGGAGAGACGTAGAAGTCCAAGTAACGAAACTTATCTACTTCAGCTAAGGCTTCCCCTTTTAGGACAAGATTTGGTGTAGGGCCAAACCAGTGCTGAATTGAACCCATTTTTACCAAATTAGAGGTACTTGAAAGAGATTACTCATGAGGTATTTGTGGTTCGCCTGATTTCCAGTGTTTATCAGCTGACTGGATTTCTTTAAAGGTACCAAAGTCCCTTGGGGTGTTGTGATGCAGTCCTTAAAGTTGTCTATGACACAAACATAATCAAATGAAGTGGTTATGCCTTTACATTTTTTGTAGTCGGGATTCACCTACTTCTCGGTAAGCGACCAATAGTTTCTCGAATAACTATATGGGTACTAGACAGAGTAACCAAGCGGCACGAACAACGCTGTTCTCTTTCTTCACGTTAATCAATTTTCGATAATCATTTTCCTTTTCTGGAACGATAAACATTAATCTCGTGTGCAGACAAAAATCTATTTTGACAAGGATACAGGTTAGCGTATGAATACCACGTTAAAACAGCAGCACGCTCACCGATTCAACACTCGTCTGTCCTCAATTGCCCAAATAACTATCCAGCCATCGGCGCAACCCGCAGCCAAACGAGATCCGTTCGGCGATGATGCACAGACCATAATCGGCTTGGTGATTGAGGGGCATGTCAAGTAGGTGAGCACTTCCCAAGAATCTCGTTCATACAAACAAACTTCTTTGTCAGTAGGTACGGCCAGAAACTAGTGGAGTTATATTTGAATAAGGTCAGTTTACCTGACCAGAAATTGATTGCCAACAAAGGCGACAACAACTTATCGCTAAAGTAGGATCACTGCATGGCGAGAGAGCACGAATACATTTGACCTCCTTCCGCTGATCAACGCGCCAAACTCGGATTGTGCCGTCACAGGAGGAGGAGGCAATGAAGATATCGAGAGGATCAAATGATACACTGAGGACTGGAGCTTTGTGTCCCTGAAGAACGAATTCACGGTCGTCTGGATTGTTGAAATCCACAACTTTTACCATGAAATCACTTCGAAAATCTAAAAAATACAAAACAAGGAATACCTGCTGCAAGATACTATTTTATTTGCGTCTTTATTTGCTGCTAAATCATTCACTTCCGCGGTAAATCGTGTGGCCACCCCATCAGGCAACCCGTCTTCTGCTTGGATCATATGTACGTGTGTGCCCTCAGTAGCTAAAATGATGGTATCATTCTGAAAGGGAAAAGTGAATCAAAAGAAAATTAGCTTACTCGGTAGACAATGGCATTAATTCTCTCGCCAATAACATGTTCCAGTGGCGAAGGGTCGTCAAACATGTTCGAGATTTTTATCTTTCCATCTAGTCCACCAGATATGATACGCCTGAAGTAATCACCCATTATCTACAACTTACTCCCCGAAAATATCATAAATTGCGACAGTCCAACCCTTCTTGTGTCGAAGAGCGAGAGGTCCACAGAAAGACATTGAATGGTTATGTCCTGGAAGAGACGGCAAATGAACAGTTGAAGGTGGAATCAGTAATTTGTGGAACATGTGCAACTAATGCCAATTTAAAGCGTCACATCTAGTTCCCCTGATGAGAGTTTATATACATCGGTCTGCTGATTCAACTAGAATGTGGTAAAGCAGATGATAATACAACAGTAATTTCTCAGCCGCCACGGTCCAGTCGGTAATTTATTCGTATATATATATATATATATATATATATATATATATATATATATATATATATATATATATATATATATATATATATATATGTCCATCACGACGAGACTGCACCTTGACGTGGTGTGATGGCTTGCGCGCCTCTATGACCCAAAGAGCTATACAGGATGGCTTCCTTAAGCCGGAGATGCAATCATACCTGACAGGTCAATGGGTAGAGGTCAGACAAAGTCCAGTCTCCTGGTCCTCCAGGTTGGGGGTTGATTTGAGCTGGTAACTCAGTCGGAAAAACCAGTGGAAGAATAATTGATCCAAGCAAATGGGCTTCCACTAAGCCATCCCGCTGCCTTGCGGATAGGTTCTTGTTAGAACTAAAGGCTTTGGATGAGGACCCTAATCGTTCTCCTGCTTTGTGGCTGGACACCCTAGCAGTACCCGTCCAACATCTCCCATGAACTGCACGAATACAAAGAATTCCATACTGCATCGGTCGTCGCGCAGGCTAATCAGGACCGCGCTGTCCATTGCATCGAGTGGGGTGGGTAGTGATAAGTGTGCTACTGCTCAGAGTTCCCTCTCTGTTATTCAACCTTTGTCTTCTGTCCCTAACCATCTCTCTTTACCCCCTCTATCCACCCATAATGCTCCCACTGATGACACGGTCGATACTCGCAACGATTCACTGTCAAATAGTATCGGGAATAATCCTCTGTCTGGTAACTCACATTTTCTCAAGCCTCGTCAACCTCTGAATCTCGGCTCCTTCAACGTGCGTACACTCATGCAGACCGGTCAGCAGGCGTGCTTAGCGCTCACAATGAACTCTCTGAAGATTGATGTTTGCTGCTTAAGCGAAACGCGTAACCAGGATTCGAGCAGTGTAATTCAACTAACTGCTCCTGGTATCTCATAGAGGTATATTCTGCGCACCTCAGGAGACGAAGCAGCTAGAGCTGTGGGTCAACGTGGTGTAGGAATTGTCTTGACTGACAAGGCTGAGGCTGCCCTTTTAGACTGGATTCCGGTTAACAGTCGTTTATGTGCTGTCAGACTCCAAGGGTCAGTCGGCGTTCGAAAGGACAGTTGTGTTAAACGCAATTTGTTCGTGATCTCGGCGTACTCCCCAACGGACTGCAGCTCAGAATTGCAGAAAGATGAGTTCTATGATGCCCTCGCCATTCTCGTTCGCAGCAGTAAAGGTTCCGACATTGTAGTGCTAGCTGGTGACTTCAATGCACAAGTTGGCAAACTTAGTGCGTCAGAAGCCTGATTAGGTGGGCGTTGTGCTTTACCCGCTGAGCGCACAGATAACGGGGATAGGCTTCTCCAATTTTGTGCAGACAATCGATTGTTCTTGTCTAGCACAAATTTCCGTCACAGCTCGCGTCGCACAGCGACATGGCGCTCTAACTCTACAGGTACTTTGAGTCAAATTGACCATATCGCCGTAAGCTACCGATGGCGCAGTTCTGTTCAGAACTGTAGATCTTACTGGTCCACGTACGTAGAGTCGGACCATGCCTTAGTTTTAATGCGATTATCTCTCCAGCTCCATGGCCATCGTCGCAAACGGCAAACCGGATTAGCAGTGCAACGTTTGTGTGATCCAGACGTTTGCACCCGGTATGAGCAGAAGTTAGCACATGAGCTAGGATCCACGGAGAACAGTAATGTAGATGAGCATTGGGCTCATATCAAACAAGCGATGCACTTTGCAGCAGGTTTCGCCTGTGGTTTACGATGCGTTGTCCATCAGAGACACTGGATCTCGCAAGAGTCGCTGAGTATAATGGAGCAAAAGCGTCAGCTTTCGAACCGTAAGGAGATGAATAAGATGCGGAGAAAGCTGCAAAGACAAGTTACGCGAAGCCTTAAGAAGGATCGCGAAAATTGGTGGGTCAATGTGGCCGAAGAAATGGAGGTGGCAGCTGCTTCAGGTAACAGTCAAAGACTGTTCAAACTTATTCGTGACACCAGTGGACGGCGAACTCAGGTCAGTGAAACGATTTGCAATAGGAATGGAGAACCCATCCATAACAAACAGCAAAGGCTTGACCGATGGGCCGAATACTTCAAGGAACAGTTTAGCTGGCCGCACGCTAGTGTAGTTACTCCCGTGTCAACAACTGTGACTTCTTGGGTGGTATCACTTGAGCCCCCATCAGAAGTAGAAGTAGAGTCATGCATTCGATTACTAAGGCGGGGGAAAGCGGCAGGTCCCGACGAACTTCCTCCAGTTCTTTTCAAACTGGGTGGTGAGGCATTGGTAAAATCACTAACCGCCTTGCTCCGTGACATTTGGAACGAGGAGCGTATTCCGTTAATATGGAGCGAGTCATTGATTGTTCCCATCTTCAAGAAGGGAGTACGCAATGACTGCAGTAATCATCGTGGGATTAGCTTAATCCCGATAGTCGCCAAAGTATTAGCTTCGATTTTGCTGCACCGTCTTACACCGGCTCGCGAGAGGAATGTCCGCGAACAGCAGGCAGGATTCCGCCCAGGTCGAGGATGCATCGACCAGATTTTTACTCTTCGCCGACTACTTGAAACGCGTCACACGCACCGCCGACCAACAATAATGCTTTTCTTAGACCTGAAAGGCGCCTTCGATTCAGTTGATCGAACATCGCTTTTCAGTACTCTTCATCGAAAAGGTATGCCCCAGAAGTTCGTGAACCTAATGAGATCATTGTATTCTCATACTTCTGGCCGCGTAAGGGTTTACGGTGAACTATCCGGTTGGTTCGAAACGACCAGTGGTGTTCGGCAGGGATGCCCTTTGTCTCCATTCCTTTTTAACTTCGTCATGGACGAAATAATGGAGAGTGCTTTGCAAAATCTTTAGGATGTAGGCGTCGAACTAGGAGATAGTGAAAAGCTTTGTGACCTAGATTACGCAGACGACGTTGTCTGCTTGTTCGAATCCACGGGACATGCTCAGCGTGCACTAGATAATCTCGCAAGAGCTGTAGCTCCATTCGGCATGCGCTTTGCACCTTCAAAGTGCAAGGTGATGTTACAAGACTGGACGTCAACGATTCCGAGCTTGCTGCTCGATGGGGAGGTGCTGGCAGTTGTCGATCACTTCACCTACCTCGGTAGCTGCGTGACGACGGATGGGAGCACAGTAGTAGAGGTGAGTACGCGGATATCCAAAGCTCGAGCGGCGTACGCTGGACTGAAGCACTTGTGGCGCCGATCCGATATTTCACTGAAGTTGAAAGGTCGTGTATACTGTGCCACTGTGCGTTCAGTTTTGTTGTATGGTTGCGAAACTTGGAGTCTGCGTGCTGAAGATATTCGTCGTCTCGAGGTTTTCGACCATCGATGTTTACGTAGTATCGCTAGGATTGGGTGGAATAGCCGAGTGAGCAACGATGAGGTAAGAAAGCGAGTATTGGGTACTAATTCAGAGAACGTTCTGTCACAGCGTATCCAACTTAGTAGACTTCGTTGTTTGGGACACGTGTTACGTATGGCAAACACACGTCTACCGTACCGTTTCCTATTCTCCGCCCCTTCCAGGGAGTGGAAGAGACCACGTGGAGGTCAACAGATGACGTGGCAGCGAGGAATGAGAAAATGTACAGCAGACTTAGGAAAAGTAGGTGCTTCACGTCTTCGTGGTTGGGGTCCAAAAGATCCGTCTACCAGTTGGGTGGAGACACTGAAGGATATGGCTGCGAACCGCGAACAGTGGAGATCGTGTTGTCACTTTCTATCGAATCAGAATGTTTGATCGGTGTACGTTTGTACAGTTAGACTGTGTATTCCGTGTGTTGGCTACTAGGGCATTCTTTTCTTTTCCCACCCATATAGGTCCACTCCCTGTCCATCTTGTATATTCATACTTTTTAATTCAACGTGCAACATGGTGAGAAAGGCCGTGGTCAGTGGGGCTTGCTCTACTGTTTAACGCTGTACGATGATGATGATGATGAATGGGAAATTAACGGCTGGGCTGAAGAAAAAACGAGAATTCAAATTGATTACCTGCAGCTACAAGAGCAAGGAGTTTGGTTTCCGTAAACTCACTGAGGCATCTGCTATCACCAATGTGAAACCACTTCACAGAAATGATATTCTGAATGCTAAAACTTTAACAGAATGAATGGGGCCTTTTCCAGGTTACGAAAGCTTGAAAGGCTTCAACCCATCACCCTTTCACATTCAAGGTAAAGAATATCACAGATAAGATCAAAGTAAGAAAGAAAACGCTGAAAGTCTTCATAAAGACAAAAGTAACCAAGTAACGGGGCCTGTCACTTCAGGTCGAATGTGAACCTCTCGACGGTTTATGCTGGTTTCACGACAGTGACCTCGATTACGCAGACGACCCCGTCTGCTTACTCAAATGCATGGAATATGAGCAACGTGCACTAGATAGACTCGCAAGAGCTGTAGCTCCATTCGGCATGCGCCTTGCACCTTCGAAGTGTACAGTGATTTTGCAAGACTGGACGTCAACGATTCCGAGCTTGATTCTCAATGGGGGGGGTGCTGGCAGTTGTCGATCACTTCACCTACCCCGGCAGCTGTGTGACGACAGATGGGAGCACTGTAGTAGAGGTGAGCACGCGCATATCAAAGGCTTGAGCGGCGTACGCTGGACTGAAGCACCGACCGATGCCTGAGGAGTGTCCCTTGAGTTTATTGGCAACAGCGAATAAGCAATTCCGCAGTTCGAACGCGCATCTACAGAACTGGGAGTGCCGCGTACCCTATTAATGCTACCATATCATTCTATCGGCTTCGTTGGCTTATGGACTTCCCCGTCGCGCTCTATTCGCTGAGCTTAAGGTTGGCTGGAAACGACAACGTGGATGCCAAGCCATGATATGGCACCGGTCTTTAAAGTGTTGACGTCAAGACTTGCTTGTCGGTTTCTCACGCTTGCATGTTTGGGGACCTCGAGATCCACTACACAGCTGGCTGGAAACTTTGTCGGATATAGCTCAGCGTCGCGCTCAATGGCGGTTGTGTTGTGACAGCTTGTGTTCGAACTCCTGAGAAACTTTCCCTTTGATTCTTCACCTTTATTTTGCTGTTCCATGTTTCTGCATAGCACCACGCTTCTGTACATTGTATGGGGTTATCAGCAAGTATATATATATATATATATATATATATATATATATATATATATATATATATCCACTTACCCCACTTCTTGTGTTCCTCCTCTTCCCACTGTCTCCATTTTCAACCTCATACTAGCACTAAGAAGATCCGACAAGCGCTGCGTTCTCTGGAAGCATGCATACCACCCGGTCCGGACGGTATACCACCCATCGTCCTTAAAATATGCCCCTGAACTGACCTCTCTTACGCCGTCTTTTTTGTCTCTCTCTTCAACTTTCTACTTTTCCGATGCCCTGGAAACACGCTGTGATTTTTCTCATTCCCGAAACGCGGCCATCTTTCTGACCCGAACAACTGTCGTCGTATCTCCATCACATCTGTTATTTCGAAAGTATTCCAAACTGTCATCTCCGACCAACTGCGTGCGTTTCCCGAACGCGAAGGACTACTGAGTGACCGCCAATACGGATTCCGACCTCGCCGTTCTACCGGTGTTATCCTGGCTCTGTAGAAAGGGTATTCACTCCATAGCCATGAAGGCCCACTGCAGTATTGGGGACAACCGGCAGTCACACCCTAAGACTTGGCGCGGCAAAGAACCACATAATGTCCTAACAGGTCAGGTGTGATAAAGATCCGGACGACAGTGGATTACCGTCTACCACCCAAGTAGCCGATGATGGCGGGAATTCAAACCTCGGACTTCTGAGGCTGTAATCAAACGCTCTAAACAACTCGACCACCACCGGCCAAGTGATCCCGATGGTCATCAGTCCTGTGAATGCTGGTGTTCCCCAAGATAGAAAGAATTCCATACTGCATCAGTCGTCCCGCAAGATAATCAGGACCGCGCTGTCCATTGCATCGAGTGGGGTGGGTAGTGATAAGTGGGCTACTGTTCAGAGTTCCCTCTCTTTTATTCAACCTTTGTCTTATGTTCCCAGCCACCCCTCTTTGCCCATCTATCCACCCATAATGCTCCCACTGATAACACGGCCGATACTCGCAACGATTCACTGTCAAATAGTGTTGGAAATAATCTTCTGTCTGCTAACTCACATTTTCGAAAGCCTCATCAGCCTCTGAATTTCGGCTCTTTCAACGTGCGCACATTCATACAAGCCGGTCAGCAGGTGTGCCTAGCCCTCACATTAGATTCTCTGAAGATTGATGTCTGCTGCTTAAGTGAAACGCGTAACCAGGATTCGAGCAGTGTAATTCAACTAACGGTTCCTGGTATCTCATAGAGGTATTTTCTGCGCACTTCAGGAGACGAAATAGCTCGAGCTACGGGTCAACGTGGTGTAGGAATAGTCTTGACTGACGAGGCTGAGGCTGCCCTTTTAGATTGGATCCCTGTTAACAGTCGTTTATGTGCTGTGAGACTCCAAGGGTCAGTTGGCGTTCAAAAGGATAGTTGTATTAAGCGCAATTTGTTTGTGGTCTCGGCGTACGCCCCAACGGACTGCAGCTCAGACGCGCAGAAAGATGAGTTCTATGATGAACTCGCTACCCTCGTTCGCAGCAGTAAAGGTTCTGACATTGTAGTGCTAGCCGGTGACTTCAATGCACAAGTTGGCAAACTTAGTGCGTCAGAAGCTTGTTTGGGCGGCCGTTGTGCTTTACCTGCTCAGCGTACAGATAAGGGGGGTAGACTTCTCCGGTTTTGTGCAGACAATCGATTGTTCTTGTCTAGCACCAATTTCCGACACAGCTTGCGTCACACAGCGACATGGTGCTCTAACTCCGCAGGTACTTTGAGTCAAATTGATTATATCGCCGTAAGCTACCGGTGGTGCAGTTCTGTTCAGAACTGTAGATCTCACTGGTCCACGTACGTAGAGTCGAACCATGCATTAGTTTTAATGCGATTATCTCACCAGCTCCATGGTCATTGTCGCAAACCGCAAACCCGATTAGCCGTGCAACGTTTGTGTGATCCAGAGGTACGCACCCGTTATGAGCAGTAGTTAGCACATGAGCTAGGATCTACGACGAACAGTAATGTAGATGAGCATTGGGCTTATATCAAACAGGCGATGCACTCTGCAGCAGGTTTTGCCTGTGGTCCTAGATCCGTTGTTCATCAAAGACACTGGATCTCGCAAGAGTCGCTGAGTCTAATGGAGCAAAAGCGTCAGCTCTCGAACTGTAGGGAGATGAATGAGATACGAAGACATCCGCAGAAGCTAGTTACGAAAAGCCTTAGGATTGATCGCGAAAATTTGTGGGTCAAGGTAGCCGAAGAAATGGAAATAGCAGCTGCTTCAGGTAACAGTCAAAGACTGTTCAAACTTATTCGTGACACCGGTGGACGGCGCATCCAGGTCAGTGAAACGATATGCGATAGAAATGGAGAACTCATCCATGGCAAACAGCAAAGGCTTGACCGTTAGGCCGAATACTTCAAGGAACAGTTTAGCTGGCCAGACGCTAGTGAGCAACGAGGCCACGCCGGAGAACCTTCGACTTTCTGCATATGGATCACAGTATACCCGCCCAAATTACAGTAGCACATGGCATCCACCACAGTGAACTAGCTTGTAATTTGACTGCCTACAGCAGTAGCTCAGCTGGTAGAGCACTCGCGGTACTAAAGCGAGGGTGGTGACCATGCGTGGGTTCGAATCCCGCCGAGGCTAAAGACTTTTCACATTTGGATCACCTCAAAATAATGATTTCCTTAGACTTGAAAGACGCTTTCGATTCAGTTGATCGAACTGCGCTTTTCACTGCTCTTCATCGAAAAGGTGTGCCCCAGAAGTTCGTGAACCTACTAAAATCGTTGTATTCTCATACTCCTGGCCGCGTAAGAGTTTACGGTGAACTATCCGGCCGGTTCGAAACGACCAGTGGTATTCGACAGGGATGTCTCATATTTCCATTCCTGTTCAACCTTGTCACGGACGAAGAAATGGAGAGTGCGCTGCAAAATCTTCAGGATATAGGCGGCGAACTAGGAAACAGAGGAAAGCTATGTGATCTAGATTACGCAGATGACCCCATCTGCTTACTCAAATGCATGGAATATGAGCAACGTGCACTAGATAGACTCGCAAGAGCTGTAGCTCCATTCGGCATGCGCCTTGCACCTTCGAAGTGTACAGTGATTTTGCAAGACTGGACGTCAACGATTCCGAGCTTGATTCTCAATGGGGGGGTGCTGGCAGTTTTCGATCACTTCACCTACCCCGGCAGCAGTGTGACGACAGATGGGAGCACTGTAGTAGTGGTGAGCACGCGTATATCGAAGGCTTGAGCAGCGTACGCTGGACTGAAGCACTTGTGGCGCCGACCTAATATTTCACTGAAGTTGAAAGGTCGTGTGTACTGTGACGCAGTGCGTTCACTTTTGTTGTAGGGTTGCGAAACTTGGAGTCTGCATGCTGAAGATATTCGTCGTCTTGAGGTTTTTGACCACCGATGCTTGCGTAGTATTGCTAAGATCGGGCGGAGTAGCCGAGTAGGCAATGCTGATGTCAGAAGTCGAGTACTGGGTACTAATTCGGAGAACGTTCTGTCACAGCGTATCCAACTTAGTAGACTTCGTTGGTTGGGGCATGTGTTACGTATGTCAAACACACGTCTACCGTACCGTATCCTGTTCTCCGTTCCTCCTAGGGAGTGGAAAAGACCACGTGGAGGTCAACAGATGACGTGGCCGCGAGGAGTGAGAAAATGTACAGCAGACTTAGGAAAAGTAGGTGCTTCAAGTCTTCTTGGTTAGGGTCTAAAAGATCCGTCAACCAGTTGGCCGGAGACACTGAAGGATCTGGCTGCGAACCGCGAACAGTAGCGATCGTGTTGTCATTTTCTATGGAGTCAGAATGACTGATCGATGTGCGTTTGTATAGTTAGACTGTGTATTCCGTGTGTTGGCTACTAGGGCATTCTTTCCTTTTCCCACCCGTGTAGGTTCACTCCCTGTTCATTTTGTATATTTATACTTCCTAATCCAACGTGCAAGATGGTGAGAAAGGCAGTGGTCCGTCGGGCTTGCCGTACTGTTTAACACTGTTCGATGATGATTCAGTACTTGCATCCACCCTATTTCTTTTATTTATTGCTGATCTTTTATCCGTTACTTCCAACCCAATCCATTCCTTTGCCAATGACGCCACCCTTCATTCTTCCCTTCTTATGACACTCCGCGCCATGCCAGCACCAAAATCGATCGTAACCGCAGTGCCATCCGTGCATCTTTGGAGTCCGATCTCGAACACATCTCCTCCTGGGGGTCCTACAATCATGTTACATTTAATGCTTTTAAAACTCCGCTTAATTTCCTTGAAACATAATTGATTCTCTCCTCATATTTCATCGGGGTGTATGGGGTGTCTGAGAGGAGTAGCACTTCTGAGTTGGTTGACTGTCGTGTCCCTTGGGGCATCCTCCATCTCTTTGGTCTCCATCATTCACCCAACTCTCACCTGTGGCTCCACGAAGCTGAAGCATGCATCAGCGGCCACACCCCGGCAAACCGCTCGACAGGCGGGCTAAACCAGGTTGAGGGTTACCAAGGTCTAAAAAACTTCGGCGAGACGGTGTTTGGCATGTGAAGACAGATCCTTCTGAATGGGCCGACGAGATCTACTGATCCAACGGCCACAAAGGAGACCTATTCAACTGCCTGATCCGGCATTCCAGAGGAGGCGAACGAACCGTACAGCAGGTCATCGGCTCCTCTGGGAACACCCTGCTGCCTTGCAGTCTGCACTTGGGTGTGCAAGGGCTAGAGGTGCAACCTCGAACAAAAAAGCCGAACGGTGCTGGGGACACCGCTTCGTACCCTACTCCCGCGGCTCTCTATGGTTATTCACGAAACCTTCGCGATATCCATGGTGCCGACTTATCCTCTCGCAGGAGATAGTCGTGTAAAAGTAAAGTAAGTCATATATCATCTGATTCAACTGTGCTGCCTCAGACAGATCCTATCTCTCTTCTTGGAGTATCTGTAACTTCTTCTCTATGTTGGTCCGCTTTCATATCTAAGCTCGCCTCTCGTGCTGTGCTCAAAGTTGGTTTTCTTTTTCGCGCCAGATGCTTTTACACACCAGCTCATTTTCTGCGGTGAAAAGCTCAAATCCGCCCCGCATTTGAATATTGCAGTCACGTGTGGGGTGGAGCTTCGTCTACCTTTCTTTCTCTTCTTAATCGGGTTCAACGCAATGCCATTCGGCTGATCGACGACCCTTCTTTAACCTCCAATCTGCATTCACTATCCCATTGTAGAGCTGTTGCTTCGTTGTCTCTCTTTTACCGATATTATTTTGGATTTTGTTCTTCTGAGCTCGCTTCGGCAGTTCCTCTTCCCCAAACTTTCCCCGACCATCACGTATCCAGGCAACTAGTCATCCTCATCAAGTTTTTGTCACTAAATGTCGTACTTTTGTCTTTCAATCTTCTTTCAGCCAGTTCTCCAAGGACTAGCGGATGGATCCCGTTCGGAACAGGCGACGTGTGTGGCCGGAATCCTCGTGTAGCCTTGGCAGCCTCTTCCCTCCCTACCGATTGCCATACCATGGTGACTGCACTCAGTGGAGACTGGGGTGGGGGTGGCCCCTCCGTGACATGAACATCAGCGTAGTGACCAGCCTAGATCGATTAATACGGGAGTGGAGTAAGTTCCGACCTGGGTGGACGTAATGCAGGTCAGTAAATAACGGACAAGACTTTTGCATTATGATGTGAAAAAACGCCCCCAAAGTGCACGTAATCGAGGTGAAACCTGTAGACGTATATCGTTCTCCCTGGTTAAGTCTCGGTATTCAGCTCTCCGTTCGTTGGCTTAGCCGTTGCCGACTGTTGATTAGGCTAGTGGCCATATATAATCCGCTGCACTCGATACACTGTTCACCTGCCGTTTCGTTCTCGTACTGCTTGGTTTTCGATACGCAGCATAACGTCGTTGGTGATTCGGTTCAGTTCTGTGAAATGCTTAAGATGTACCCCAATTTGAATTCACTTAGATTCTATTTTCGGGACTTCCAATTAACCAGTTGTTCCAGTTTTTAAGTATTCGAATCGCGAACAAGTGAAATGGCCAGTGAACGTGGTATTATTTTGCCACCTGACACGAGCACTATTCCATCAAACATTGCTGCGTCCATCGGAAAAGAAATTGCTCTAGAAGAAAGTAATCTGCCACACTGGCCGACTTCCGCCTCAGTTTAATTATCCTCAGGATGAGCACTTACCTCAGGAAGTCTGACACGCCCTACAAGACCAAGTCCACAGGTTGGGTTTTTCATAATTTTCGTCAATATCACGGACCAGCCACCATTATTTATTTTCCAGCCGCTACCCGCCTCAGCGAACACAGTGCGCTGCGGAATCCTGTCTGGGGACATGCACAATACATGTTCCAACTATCTCAGCTTGGTGTGTAGCAGGTTGCCATCTTCATTCGTACTTTTACCACGTTTATTGTTTAACTGAACGCTGACTGCCAAGCGCGGTGGCCATTTGACCGTTGCTCTTGCGCACACTCTCACGCACGCTCCCAAATACACGCTAACCACTATCTCTCCCAATCGCCTTCTCGTTCTCACGGGTCGTGGAGAATACTGTTCTGGTAAACATATTCGTACAGTGCCGCACATTAGAGTAACGTGCAGGTGGTCCACGCAGTACAAAGGACCGAAGCACGCGTTTACTAAGGGAACCGCGAAGTAAGGTCTAATCAACCTCACAGGTGGCTTTCAGTGTTCCATCTAATGATTTGGTTCATGAACCTAAGATTCTCCGCTGAACCTCATTGTTACTTGTACGGTGCTTCCACCAAATTAGAGTAGTGATACGAAGACATCGGTACTCAAATACCGACAATGCTTGTATATCCTCCACTCGCGGTGGCCATGTTTCTGAACCATCGAGAGCACGGGCCCAAAGACTGCAGCGTACGCTCGACCCTTGATAGATAGACGGATGTCATGTCTACGCCACAGGTGACTCATATTGGCAAATGTCAAACAAATCTTCTGTTCACATAAAGACACCTCATCCGATATCCGACCTCCGGGTGAAATGCAGCTGCGCAGGTAAAAGAACTTATCTCTCAGGTGTGTACTCTCTCCAGAAACCGAAGGGTTCAGTGCTAGACCAACTCAATCCCGCAACAGCATCCTGCAATTTGACGGTACAAAACGCATACCGAACACAAAAACCAATACTTATATTAGGCGAAGAAAGAGATGGCAGTCTCCCATCTGGCCGTTACACGGTGTAATGGGCAAGGCGGATCCGGGCCATTAGGCTCGATGACGACCGGTCTAAAGCGAAACCGTGATAGATTCGGCGTTACTACTTGGCAGACAAATATTGGGCTGACGCACAACAAGCCGTTCACTACATGCACAAGCACACCAGGACGACGGCGATCGGGCAGAAACGTCTACCGAACAGAAGTGTACAGTCATCCTGGACGCTGGGATTTTCAGTGACGAACAGTCATGAACCAAGGGGGAAAGAAAATATATTGAAACACCAGCAGTCGTAAACACCGAAGATGGCAACGTCGAGGGTCGAAAAAACAATAAAAGAGAAATAAAGAGTACAGTAATATTCAGTTCAGTTCAGTTCAGTTCGCACAGGACAAGTAATCGCCACGGCCAACTGAGCTTCCAGGATTCTTTTATTAGTATGCACACCAAATATGCACACACCGCTGCACAGTGTATTTCGTCGAATCCCCACTAAAAATGAGAGGGAAGCGCGAAACTTCATCGTACATAAACTGCGAGATACATCGGACATCGTGAGCGTTCACTGAGACAGTATGCAACAGACGAAAACGTCAATAAAACACACCTCAGGCGGACCACAGTACTACTCTTCATCTATCTAGTGAACACACTCAAAGCTCACTACCATAGAGTAGTGGTGCATTCATGAATGAACTGTGGCACTAGATTCGGTGTTGTCTACACAATGGTGTAACGGGCAAGGCGGATCTGGGCAGGTATTTGCGATGGTGATCGGTCTAAAGTGGGCCCGAGGTAAACTTGGTGCTAGTAACTGTTAAACAAACACTTTGCCGACGTCCAACACACCGTTCAATGGCAGCTCACAACCAGGGAGGACAAGGAGACCTGAAGAGTGCACATTGGGCTGGAAGTCCTCATTCATTTTGGACGCACGGAGTCCCAGTTATGAATCAAAGGGAAAGGCAGTATATTGGAGTATCGGCAGTCATAAACACCAACGGCGACAACGTTCAATGGAGTAGTGGTGCACTTATGAATAAACAATGTCCCTAGGTCCAGTGCTGTCATGACGTCATGAAGTAGTACACGGGTTTAGGGCTAGAGCCCAAATGTTCCCGGTTCTTGAGGTATCTTCTTGTCTGCAGTAGTCGTTCCGCTGAAATCAAGAGAGCTGGACAATAGGGGACAACTACCAGGGGCATATGCGAAAGGTGGTAGCGCAGATAGAGGTCTACAGTGACCAGTAAGGCGACACGGATATTACGCTCAGAAGCAAGCATGAACGCGTACGGTAAGAAGCATATCGAAGGCGCAACATCTATACATCAAAGCAGACGGAAATGTACCAGCAAGTTTTTTTATTGTTTCGTAATTTATTTATCTATTTATTCTTAAATCTCTATATATACATATATCTTCGAGGAGGAAGAACAGAGCACAGAAAGATGGGCCGGTCGAGGAAAACTCGAAGGCGAGCAGACAACGGTTGAAATGTTAAAAAGGTTCAAGGAGGGAACGTTAGCCCTAAGAACTTGTCCAACCTCTTTTTACGTTTCCTTGCTCGGAGCATCGATGACCTCCTGCGCAAGTTATTCCCGACAGGGACTATTCTGTGAGTAAAAACAGTTCTTACGAACGTTTGTACGAGGACGATGCTGGAACACTCTCTTAGCGTGCCCTCTGAGGGTGTCCAGGCCCGAGCGCGTGAAATAGTGATCTGCAAGCCAGTAAGGAAAAGGTTGTACATTGGGAAGAGATCTCCTCTAACTCTGCGAGTTTCTAAAGGGTACCGTTTGAGAGCGGTCAGCCTCTGACGATAAGGGGTGCGCGAAAAACCCGCGAACTAGTTTCGTGGCTTTCCTTAAGGAAGTCGTACACGTTCTAAGATGTCTCGGTCCATGACCAGACCAGGGCTTACAATCTGATTGAAGTTCGAAAATATTCATTTCCCTCCAGAATTTCCAAGAATTAGCTAATTTTCCTTTTTCCCTTCAGACCATGGATGGTAGTTCAACCCCTGACCTTCGTGCTACAACGGCCACATTCGTTGACCGCGGGCTTTGGGGCGCTTCATAACTGCAGTAAAATCAAACAAACGGTGCAGTGCTTCGTCCGGTTTATTCAAGGTAATTTATTTTCGCACAGGCTTTTCAGTGGCTAGAGCCGATGGTTGCGCATTCGGGGGTTTTCCGTAGCCCCACACGCGAGAGGACTTTTTTCGGGGGAAAACATGCTGCACCGACTTGTAGGTTGCCGCGTGGTTGGAATTAGTAAGGTGTAACGGCCAGACTGGAGGCCGCCACCTTGTTGTTCGTTTACTGTAACTGCTGGTACCTGTTGATACACCTACAGGGCCTCGGATCATGGATTTATTCCATCTCTTGTGTTTTGCAGATAACACACATGCTACTCTCGTCGGAAGACCATTGCCACTGTATAGTACACAGGTGCTCTGATCTATCCTTATTTGTTTGCCGTGGCAATGAAACTTCGATGCCTATTTAGGATTCTCCTAAGTTAAGTTAGGACCTGCTCCTATGTAGGGTCTATAGCCCCTGGTCCTCGGTTGGTGTCACTTTATCGAATATAATCGGCAGCGGGCAAAAGAGCAGAACCGAAAACACTGGAGCGGGACAACGTGTGTATCGGAGGAACGCGACGGCTTGCAGAGGATGGATCAAGTGGCGCCACCAAATTCGGTAGTTGTTCGGATGAATAAAGTTGTTAGTCTTTGTAATAATGTGTCGTATCAGTAACACTAAATGGGTCTCACCCTGGAAGGCCGACACAGTTGGGCTTCAACCCGTGTAAGGTAAGTCGGCCTCAGTTGTAAGATACTTCTTCCATGTCTCCGGCCGCGATCGGACACAACAACGAAGCCAGCACAAGCGGTTCTTCATGACCCACACTGGTCGCTGTGCGTCGATCGCAAAATTGGGTCCAACCTGGGTGGATCCTCCTTGTGACTTGGCAGTGTTGATTGTGTTGTGGAGTTAGTCGTTGTCGGCATATCCTAAAGTTCCGTTTGCCTGCGGTTCTCATTGTTTTCGTAAACGAGCCAGCCTCCGGCGTCAAATGAGTCCAGTCGCGATCCAATACGCGTCGTATTTGAACAGTGCGAGATCCCGGGATTCCATATGGTTCCGTCCGACGGGACGAGCTGGAAGGCAAGAAACACAAGGAAGCTGTGCCTCGGGGCGAGGACGAATATTCGACTGAGGGTGACATACCGGCGCAATACAGGCTGCCGCCACCCTTAGTGTGATAATCCGGTGGTCGTGCATTCATGCATAATAGGACTATGCACAAGTTAAATATGAAGAGTAAACCTAAATATATACAACTTTTACATATTCGGAAAACTTCGTTGGCTGTCTCAGCTCGCGGCCGCGTCCATTTCTCCTGTTGACGGGTGCAGCTGTGTCTTCCGTGGAGTTTGGTGCTGTAACAGGTAATGGGGGTCGTTAATGGGAGTGACAGGGGCGGACTCGGGACGACTAACCGAAGGTTGTGAGCAGGTGGGGACACTGGGAGGGCTGTTCGGAGGGGGTTCTACCTCGAAGAAAGCCGGTTAAAGACGGTCTATGCTGATGGTCTCTTTCCTGCCTTCGGCGTCTATCATGTATTTCTTTTCCTTTAGCTTGACGACGCAGAATGGGCCAGAGTAAACCGCCGGTAATGGTGGTCGCACTGCATTTACTCGAATAAGCACGTGGCTGGCGGTCGCTAGAGTGGTAGGTATGTAGGTGCTGAGGGTTTGTTCTCGTGGTGGGGTGGGCTTTATCAGCCTCGGATGGCGTGACAGCCTTTTGACAACTCACATATGATAATGGGGAAAACAACTCAACTGGAAGTCGTGATGTGCAACCTTATACTAGTTCAGCCGCCGTAACACCCATATCGGCTTTAACGGTGTTACGTAGTCCTAAAAGAACTATCGGTAATACTTCACTCCATAGAGGGTTATCACGCACAAGAAGGGCAGCTTTCAGCTGGTGGTGGAATCGCTCCACTATGCCACTGGCCTGAGGATGATAGGCCGTCGTCTTGTTTTGTCTGCAACCGAGTGCCTTCAGTAGCTCGTGGAAGGCACCTTCAAAATGGGGACCTCGGTCAGTGGTCACGATAGCAGGGCAACCCATTTGACTAGCCCAACCAGTTAGAAATGATTTTTCAGCTTCTTGTGGGATAGGACGGGAAACAATTATGGCCTGTGGTCAGCGAGTGAAACGATCTACACACGTGAGAATGTACATTCAGTCGTTGGGTGGTGGAAGGGGCCCCCGAGATCAGCATGCACATGGTGAAAGTTTGTGCCCGGCTCACATAACGTGCCTAACGTGGATTTCATATGACGACATATTTTAACGCTTTGGCACTGAAGACGAGCGCGGACCCGAAGACGTAAGTTACTTCTGACGCAATGCCAGACGAATCGCTCGTTGACTAACTTAACAAGGGTGGTTTCACTAAGGTGTAACTAGTTGTGGAGGCTGATAACAACTTGCCGGCGAAAAATGACAGGAACTAGTGGTCGGGGCCGACCCTGTGACACGTCGCAAATAATAGTTAAGTCTGAAGTTGGAAAGGTCATTAGCGGGGAGCTGCTGTTACTGGGCTGCTCGACCTCGGAATCTGTTGTTTGGGTTGCGGCGATTGCTTCTAGGTCTATGCCCACGGGTAGTGGGTCGTCGATATTGTGGACGTGTGAGAGTGCGTCTGCTACGGGATTGTGTGCCCCAGAGACGCGCCAAGTTGCCGTAGTAAACTGCGGAACATAGTCTAAGTGGCGGATCACGCGTGGCGAATATCGGTCAGAAGCTGACTGGGGGGTGTACACTAGTGGTTTATGATCTGTAAACACTGTGAACGCTTGGCCCCGGAGTGTGTGCCGGAAGTGTCGGATACCCAAATAAATTGCCAGTAGTTCTCCGCTTAACATGCTATATCGGGATTCCGCAGGCTGGAGAAGCTTGGAGAAGAAAGCTGCTGATTGCGATGAATTGTCGACGAATTGTTGCAACGCTGCTCCACCAGTGGTGCCAGAAGCATCTGTCCTCAATGCCAGGGGAGCAGAAGGATCGGGATGTGAAAGGAGTGCAATGTTGGCGATTGTTTCCTTGATCAAAGTGACCTCTGCGTTCACCTTGTCGGTAAAATGAATTTCCGCTTACCTCCACGTAAAAGGTCTGATGGTGGCTGTGTAAATTTGGAACAGTATGGAATAAACCGCCAGTAAAATTTAACCGAGCCAGAAGATATGCTCAATTGCCGGCAAGAGTGAGGCTCAGGATAGTCGCGAACTGCCGCCACCTTGTCAGGCAGGGGCTGCATGCCCGAGGCCGAGATTTCGAGACCCAGGACCGTGATGGTTGTCCTACCTAGTCCGCATCTGGTGGGATTATTCCATACGCCGTGGTGGGTAAGGCCCTCAAAATGAGCGAGTAGGTGTGCCACAAGCTTATTTGAAGTCCAGCCACGGGAACTTTCGGGCGACGCGCAGCAACCAATTTCGACACAATTCAAAACAAAATCGATTCCAAATAAATACGGTACTATATAAAGCAAAACAATTAGTTTTACAATAATCAAACCTAAATGGTGTTCCTTCTGGGCTCTTACGCTCCAAATTGAGCAACAAATGAACAACTGCAGTGAATGAAATCACATCGAAGTTCAAGCTGAGCGACTCACGCTCGACGCAAAGGTGGGAGATCGGTTTGTGACAAAGATTTAGAGCAATGAAACAAACGATGGGAATTCCGGCAGGGATAGTTCACACGAATGAAAAATGTCGTTTGTAACATGGATGCTAATGCATGGAACGGGGTATCCTGCAACTCCCTCACCCCGGCCCCCAAAATACAACCCGGATTTGTCTCATGCTCCGCTGGGTGTGGTCGGCCTCATGCATCGGCTCGCCCTACGGTCCCCCAATGCCTAGCACCGATCACCGTCAATAGCAGCTTCCAGTTGGACAAGTGGATCGATTCTCAGTGGTCCCTCCCTGTTCGGCAGATCCGAAGACCCGCCTCCCACTTGAGGAGAACTGCCTCTTGACCTTACACCAACTGTGTCCGGTTCACCTTCAATAAAACAAATCTTTCTAGTGTCACGGAGCACTAATCCTTAATTAGTTCGCACTCTTGCCGTTCGTACCATGTCGCCACCAGTTGTGCCCAAAGCATCCGTCTTTAGTGCCAGCGGGGCAGAAGGGTCGGGATGTGAAAGGAGTGCTATGTTTGCGTTAGCTTCCTTGATCAAATTAACCGCTGTCTGGGCCTTGTCGAGAATAATTAATTTCCGCTTACCTCCACGTAAAAGGTCTGTTAGAGGCTGCATTATTTCAGCGCAGTGTGGGATAAGGCGGTGATAATGTTAACCAAGCCAGAAAATTGGCGCAATTGTCGGTAAGAGTGAGGCTCATGATAGTCTCGAAATGTCGCCACCTTGTCAGACAGGGGCTATATGCCCGGGGTTGAGATTTCGTGACTTAGGAATGTGATGGTCGTCCTACCTAATTCTCACTAGGTAGGGTTCATAGTTGCACCGTGTTGACTAAGGCGCTCAAAAAGTGCGCAAAGATGTGCCATATGCTCATTTTCTAAGTACACGTGGACATTCTTCAAACCACGTGTTGCTTCATTCATAAACCTTTGAAAGGTTTAGGCCGCATTGCTGAGCCCACGCGGCATGCGCGAAAACCCGAATAGTCCGAATGGAGTTGTGACAGCGGTTTTAGGGATGTGAGCCTCTGCTACCGGGATTTGGTGGTAGGCTCTAACGAGGTCGATTCGGCTGGAAGCAGAACAACCAGACAGGGTAGAAGTAAGGTCTTGAATGTGTGGAATGAGGTACCTGTCTGGGGTAGTAGCCTGGTTGGGGGCCCTATGGTCACCGCGGGGGCGCCAGTTGCCATTAAGTTTAAGAACCATGTGAAGGGGCGAGGCCAAAGGGCTACTGAAAGGGCGTATTATGCCTAATTCTAACGTGTGTTCGAACTCAGCCTGTGCTGCTCGGAGCTTGTCTGGTGTCAAGCGACGTGATCGGCTTCATTGTGGGGGTCCCAGTAACAATACGGTGGGTGACTTTGGTGATCGCCGCGGGAAGGATTCCAGATTGCCTAAGCACTGCCTGGTAAGTTGAAAAGTAGTCAGCTTAGGGGTGTTCGGTCCGAGGTTCGATGTATAGGGGCATGATGTGGCTCACGGAGGAATACGAGCCGTCTACGGAAAGAGAAGCCTGTCAGTGGACATCTCTCTGCTGCCACAGACACCCAGCGGAAAGTGTGACGTGGGCCTAAGTTGAGCGTGAGTGGCTTACGGCCGTAAGTAGCTACAGGAGTGCTCGCTGACAGCACGAAGTTGTTCAATTGATAAAGTCACTGCATCACTTGCTTCCTTTGGAGTGGCACTAACTGCTGCACCTGTGTAAACGGGGCACATTTTATTGGGGTCTAAATCTCGAACATGCAACAGACGACTGCTATTATAACCGCCCACCGCGTTAGTCGTCGGAACGCGTCGGGGTATCAGTTTCGCTGTTTGGCATCTGGGAAGGTGCAACCGGCTCCGCAGCTCCGAGCCTTCTCCCTAAACCGTTTGCGAAATCTACAGTACTTGGATCGAGATGGGAAAATGGGGCGGTCAGGGGAAGTGCTTCTGAGACACTAGGGCTGGTCACAGTTGACATAAGATTTATGGTCTCTAAAGTGAGAACAACCAAAGTGGAAAAATTTCTGAAAGCCTGCTCAAAAGCAGCTGTCAGAGTGTCCTCGGAGTGTGTTCATGTGGTGGGAGCGGTGACCTGGGGCTGCTCGAATATTTTACGGCAGTAATTTGTGGATGGTACCGTTCCATAATACAATCTGCTAGTTTTGCCGCTTCTGTGAGCTTAAGGTGGCTGGAAACCTCGAGCACTGCCTGAATGTTGGGTGGTAGTCGCTTTGTCCACGACTCTTAAGGGACATTTTCCCCCAAGGGTTGCCCCGCCGGCTGCTGCATTTCTCTCAGTAATGAGGAGGTCTTCTTACTTCCTAACTCTGCCCCTTGGATCAGCCGTTTTGGTCTGGACGATTCTGACGGCAAAAGACAAGACATTACAGCGCCTTTCACGGCTGTGTAAGAATGGTTACAGAATATTATGTCGTGTATCTGGGTAGCAACGTTATGGAGAAGCCGACCGATAGTCCACAAGTGACGAGTACACTCGCTTGTGATTCTATGCGATTCAAACTCTGCCTCTAACATATGAAACCATAGTTGAGGATCATCAATAAAAACTCAGAGACGGCTGGGGAGACTGTCAAATTATAAGGTTTGGGATCAGGCTTGCGGTCGTTGCTAGCCATAAGTGCAGTTTTATGTCTTATGTAAAACGATATATAAGAATCAGTTCAGCAGCCGTGAAACACTTTTTATACCGATATAAGGAAAATACAAAGGCAGTATGGTAGCGAAAACGGTGCTTTACTGTTTATATGTCCGAAAAAGTATATGTGTAAGCGAATGAGTGTGATAGAAGGACTTATAAGTGTCCTTGGTGGAATGAATTTGTTGTTCCGGCTCACCATTTCGGGGTTTCTTCCCAGTCAAGTTAGGACCTTCTCCCTTATAGGGTCTATAGCCCCTGGTCCTCGGTTGGTGACACGTTAGCGAATATAGTTGGCACCGTGCGAAAGAGCAGAACTGAAAGCACCGGAGCGGGACAACGTGTGTATCAGATGAAAGCAACGGCTTGTAGACGGTGTACACAGGTGAAGCAAGAGGCGCCACCAAATTCGGTAGTTGTTCAAATGAACAAAGTTTTTAGTCTTTATAATTGTGTCGCGTCGGTAGCACTATACTTAGCTCATAAACTGTGTGCTTCAGTATTTACCGAATTAGTCTTCAAGCCTTGAATTAACACGCGGGTTCAAGACTTTGAGTCCGGTTTTCCCGGTTCTCGAGGAAATCTTTGATCGTCTGTTTGATTCACCGAGTTGAAACGTGAGGAACTTGAGGCTGAAGCCGGGGGTGGGTGTGATGGTAGGTGCGGCATTGGCAGCAGAATATGCATAACGTTATGCAGTGTCTCACTATGGACATTGGCTTAAGGGGAATGAGGGTGCAACAATCGTACGTATATACATCGAAATAGAAATGCAATGGGATTTATCTATTTCATGATTTTTTTCTTTGTTTTGTTTTTTGCAGTGGACAAGGAGTTACTGGGAGAGACCAAGGCATAGGTCTAACTTTCTCTTGGAGATCTTTTTGTTCCGTGAGAGAACAATATCCTCCTGAAGAGCGTTCCACAGAGTAGTGGCCATGTAGATAAAAAGGTACTTCGAAGATAAGTACGTGGTCTCAGTTTAAAAGCCTTTCTGCTGTGACCACGGAGAGGGGAGGCTGGACAGACGGAGAAGAAGTAATCGCTTTGAACCGGCTGAAGAAGATTAAACTTCAAAACCGGATCGTCCCTCAATCGTATTGACTCAAGGAAATAGAGACCACGGAGTGAGATGCCGGTGAGTACGGTAGGTGGGACCGATGCCATACAACTTTGATGGAAGCCCCCTGAACTCTATCTACGTTCTTATGATCTCAGAAAAGACCGGAGTTAATTATTTGACTACCGTGCTCCAGCAAAGGACGATGAGTG
Source organism: Fasciola hepatica (assembly GCA_948099385.1). Classification (NCBI taxonomy): domain Eukaryota; kingdom Metazoa; phylum Platyhelminthes; class Trematoda; order Plagiorchiida; family Fasciolidae; genus Fasciola; species Fasciola hepatica. Next base: position 35,555,416 of record CANUEZ040000043.1, on the reverse strand, counting down.
CCGAAAATTATGGGGAAGTCATCCCTGGTGATGCATGGGAAGGACATTCGAATCGTATCCAGGATTCGAAAGGAAGACTTACTCGCAAGTTGGTGATGATGGAAGAAGGATGGGTTACAATCTAACCAGAAATCGAGCACTATGTGTCGGTCAAACCTAGGCAGTGGCTGCTCCTTTAGGGAAAACCTGTGATCAGTTTCTCTGCAGAAAGACATGCTCACGCATTTGTCGTCACTACCTGGGAGATTCCAGTACTCGAATCAGCGTTTCGTTCAATCAACTGCAACTTTCAGGTTTTCAACTCTTCAATTCCAGAGGGTTACAATATCTGCATGCTTTGCGATTTTCACAGGAAGGGCTGTCGGAAGAACATTTATGTAGGTCAGGAACAGAAGGGGACCTAAGAACGATCCCTGTGGGAATCCTATTGTTACTGGGGAAGGTTGAGACAAAACATTCCCTGCCCTAACCACAAAGGCGTGGTCGGTAGGAAAGCTGCTTAATATAACCAACATGCGGCTTGTTGTCCCGCCCGATCACAGCTTATAAAGAAGAGGCGCATGGAGGACCCTTTCGAAGGCCTCAGCGAAATCGATGGATAAAGCGTGTGAGAGCTGGCTATCATCGTAGGCTTTGGCCAGATTATCGACGACGGCAAGCAGATTGGCACTGCATTATTTGACAGGAAGGAGCCCATGTTGGGACGGAGCGAGGATCCCACTTCTGTGCAGATGGGGAAGAACCGCATTCATAAGAATTCACTCGAAAATTTTGCTGATGATGCCGGTAAGACTTACGAGTGTGCAACTAGAAGCAAGGTGTTTGCTACATTTCTTATGGATGGGTACCATGACTGCTTTTTACAGCTGCTGGGGAATACACCATCGTCAGCGCATCGTTAAAAAGGAGATGCATAAGGGGCCGCCAATATGTCCGCCGTTTCCCTGAGAAAGCTTAGATGGAATGCGTCGGGACCTATGAAGCAATGTCCGGTGAGCCCATGGAAACATGGTGCAACTGCGGTATTCGGCGGATCTTCCACTCCAACAGAATAAATCTGGTAATGTATTGCCCTCTTGACAAGAATTTTTAATTGTTGTGCACTGTGATAATTGCGTTCATTGCCATTGCCTAGGGTTTCGGGTCATGCTGCCAACCTCCTCTCAAGGTTTAAACGTTTTGTTCCCTCTGATAGCATGACGGTTATTTGCAACGAAGATTATTATGGGGTTAGCAGTTGCAAAGAGTATGTAAAGTCGGGTATACAGTGCACTAGGTGCAGCGAGTGATGCCACCAGCGCTGCTCTGTCCTGGCCAAGAGAATTATGAGTTGTTTAGGGAACAAGAATCTTTGAAATGGATTTGTTTGCTAAGTTGCTCTTTTAGGGAAATGCTCCAGTATGCTACAGAGATCGCTATGTAGAAGGAACGGGGCCGCCGTATGTTCAAGCGCAGCCAAGCAGCAACTGCCTGTGGTAACTGCTGAGAAATACAAGGTGGATGGGGATGAAGCTGGGAAGGTGCTCACGGATTACAGAAACAGATGCACGTTCAGCGAATGCGTACTTCCAAGGTATTGAGGGGCATGCCCCCTCAGCTTCTACGATCGCGTCCGTCGAGGAAGTCGACGAGAAAATACCTTGAAGTGCCAACCGCGTGTATTCTCACAAAGCCTGTGTACAGAGGCCGCAAGCTGGCGTTCTCCGAGAGAACGTGTTGGAAGTAGCGCATGCGGTTGCCGCGTGCGCAAAACGTGTAAATGAACGCGTGATTGACCGGGCGTGATCAGCCGGAGGGGTGTGACTGAACACGATTAGGTCCCCGCCGACCTCGAGAGACGGCAGAAGGACACTCAATGAGACACGGAAAGCCTCATGTGTTTTTTTGACAGCTTTTCAAATACTGCTGGAGTGTGGCCTTGAGGGACCGAGAAGGTGCGGGCCAAGTGGCTTTCTGTGCAAAAACGGGTTGCCCCTCGGGAAATACGCCCGAGGATGCAACGGTCCTGAAGGGCAAAGTAGAGGTAGGTGACCTGACAGAAGTTGCCGCCACATGGTACACAAGTGCCCGTAGCCTAGGAGGTAAGTGGACGGGAATGCTGGCTAGAACGAATGGATCAGCGATAATGGCTATTCGCAGCATGTTTTATTGGCATGAGAATCAAGAACATTACGCAATGGAAAATCCACCTGCACGTTTAGTGACGAGAGTCAAACTCTGCGAGCCGAACCTAACCAGCGATACCCTGTCCAAAGTGCAGGTGCTGCCTGTTGGTTTCCGGTCCGTGTTGCCGGGATTTTTAATGTGAGATTAGCATGTTCTCCACGATATAATGATATAGCTGCTGCGAAGGACTGGCCGAAAACGGACAGGACAGGAGAGGACGGTGTTCTAGGACAAGAGTAGGCGCAAGCCTAACTTGCGTCCAGATACTTGCATGGTTAAGGTTTGGGAAACTCCCTCGTAGAGGCAACTTCGAGTACGGTGTAGTTCGTTTTCAGCGTGCGATGCTGGAGAACCTTTTTGTATCTTAAACATTAGAAAACTGACTAATGGGTAGAAAGTCACTACACGCTTTATTACATATCTGTACAAACAATGAATGATTGTTCGCGGGAATCATACGAGCATGATGTTCTGACTGTTATCGGGGCCGCTGGCTCGGTAAGAGTCCATTTGTTGCTACTTTTTATTTGTACCTTCTCGGGGCTGCCGCGATGGTGTTTGCGTGACGGATGTTTGAGATTTTCTAGATCCCTGGTGTATTTGCTGAGAGGATCCCTGGGGTGGCGGAATCGAGAGGAGAAGCACAAAATAGTAGAAAGGAAGGGGGGAAGGATGCACAAAAAGCAGTCGGTAGTTGAGTGGCATGTGAAACAGCCGTGGAAACTACAATGAAGCTGGCGCGTTCCTTTGGAATGAGGGAGTCAGCTGGAAAGACTTTTCACAGTGCTGCGGCACTTGGGTCGGAATTCCACGCAATTTCATGGCTGGATGGCCTTAAAACAGGATACAATAAACGGAAGGCTGGGTTGACAGGTATTCCTTCTCGTAATAGCTGATTGAAATCTGTGTGAGACCTCCTTTGCACTAGCAACATCCTACGTGCAATCCTCTGCGTGTTGCTTCCGCCTAGATCGGCGCCAGCGGCTACTGTCCCTGTCTATAGAGTATTTCAACCGCAAGGAGAAAGAAGAACTATTTTAACCACTAATAATGAAGCTCAGTGGGTCATAGTGCTTTATCATACTGGAAGATATGAATCTTCCAGAGACGGACCGAGACGAATAATACGCCCCTAGAGGAGCAGCCGAAAATGCCCTTGTGAAGCGGTTTCCCAACCACGCTTTCACACAAAAAGTAAGATAAGCAAAAAGCCCCCCTCCCCGATTGGAGACGTTTGACTACATTAGACATGCTGGCAACCTTATATCGACCTTCCGCCACCTTCGCAGTGATAGAACAGCCGTTGAGGGAGACCAGTCACTGAGACTTGCTTGCCACCTTTCTGAGAGGCATATCAATCCTGAATCTCGGTTGGTTCTGAGCTGCGCTAGACCAGAGTAGGATCAACTTAGGTCGACTGCACGAGGCTTTGGTTCATGCCCGGAAGTGCCGAGATCATTTGCCGATGGAAAGCGGAGGTCAGTATAGAACGGGCTAATAACATTGATGGACGGGCTAGATCCTTTACCACGGCAAAAAAGGAAGAGATGGCCGTAAAGTTGGAAGGCGAAAAGTGCGACAGCGTTAACCGTGAGTAGACGGGCAAGGGTTCATTAGAAACTCCATAGCTCGCACAACACGCGCTCTACATACAGGAGAAACAAAAAGGAGGCCCAAGTCCTGCAACAAAGAGATAATTACGAGATTGGGGAGAAACTGAACAAAAATGTGACAACAGACCCTGAGGGGCACTCCGACTGTGTACGGTCAAAGAAAACTGCACAAAAAGTGCCGGATACTTAGAAGTGCGTGATGGAAGCAATCCTTTGGATGGCAATGACAAGGCGTCGACCCCACTCGCGTCCTCTAAGAGTGCGTATCGACAAAACTATATGCTCACTGTGACGGACTCAGAGATTGGAAGTACGCCGGCACTTCAGCTTGCCGCAATTAAGGATGAGGTTATCCAGGAACTTTATTCTTTGTGCAAGCACAGGGCAGCCAGGACGGATAGGATCTATCTGGCAATTGTTCAGCCTGCTTCCGATATCTTATCATGGGCCGTTACTCAGCCGCGTGAAGCATCACTGAGGGCTGATGGGGTGCCAGAGGACTGGCATAAGACCGTTTTTGGAGGACTAAATGGCACAGGGCCTGGGCAGGGGGTGGATAATTGTAGGCCGGTCAGCCTGATATCACTGTTTTGTACTTTCTTGGGAAGTAGATCAGAAAGCAACTGTGCGTGCATCTGGTTGATACCGACCCAGTGAACCCTGCGCAAGGATGATTTGTTAAATGGATCGTCTTCGGCAAGCCTACCGCTGTACTATAATGACACCACAAGGGGAATACACGATTATGTGGGGTAGGACATCGGACTCAGGCCGAACAATGGCCGGATAGATCCTATCCGTCCTGGCTGCCCTGTGCTTGCACAAAGAATAAAGTTCCTGGATAACCTCATCCTTACTTGCGGCAAGCTGAAGTGCCGGCGTACTTCCAATCTCTGAGTCCGCCACAGTAAGCATCCAGTCTTGACGATACGCACTCTTAAAGGACGCAAGTGGGGTCGCCGCCTTGTCGTTGTCATCAGGAGGAACGCTTTCCTCGGGCGCCTGTCGGGTATAGGCGTGGGAAACATCTTCGTTTCTACCCCTGCGTGCGACACCAGTGGACACAGTCTTAGGCTACAAAGGGCTCGCTTACGGCTGGACTGAAGAGCCAAGGTCTTGCGAATGGGGTTGTACCTACGTGGAATAGACTGTCAGAGGATGCTGTTAGATGCAGCAGCGTATCAACTTTCAGGGAGGTCCTAGATTCAAGCTAGAATACAGAATTCCTGGGACCATCCGGGCAGGCAAGGGATGAGGTAATGAGCCCCCGGTGTTTTGTGAACTAGCTTATGCCTGTGAAGGCGATACTACCTGGTAACTTCTGCCTTCGGGACAAAATGTCCAACGTGCAGTTTCGGGGGTCGGAGGAGCTGGCCGGCAACACAACAGTCTCGATGCACGATGGGTCTCGGACTTTTTTCTCAGGTGCACACGGAACTGATCTGAACTGAACTGCATTGACTGAGAAAGTCAATTTCAGTCATTTTCATAGGTACAGCAGACTAGGCGGGAAAGTTAATTAAGTCGAAACTTTCGGGCTTTTTTTACTCCACCCAGGCAATTATGACATGCTTCATTCCAAGACCGGAGAAAGGGGTTACGTAAGCCATAAATTTGATCGGATAGCAACAAAAATTGCACTCGAGAAAACAGACGTCGGTCGACACCTGTCACTGAAACAAGACAAAAAATTACGCTTAGCAACGGGACGGAAAAATCGAATTCTCAAGCAGGTGACGAATCTAATTATGGGTGGCCGGCATAGTATCTATAAGTGAAATGCATGAAAGGAAGCCTTCTTTTGATGAATACAAGGAATAATCCTGATGGAAATCTTGGAAACTGAATTGAACCTGGCTAACGGAGTTTCTCAATACTGAGTGCTGGGTTTGCTCGTCCAGTATCAATAAACCCTCACAAGTAGTCTACCTTGTTCCGGAGGTACAAATAAAAGATTCAGAAAGATACACATTTCGTCTGCAGGAATGCCTCATAGATCGATAATTGCCCCGATATTTGAAATAGGTAAGTAAGTTCTCATTAAGTCAGGTGTGCAGAAGCGTCGCAGCTGATTGTCCACCGGTGAAAAACTTATCGGATTTGCCAGAAAGAACGGCCAGGCGCACCAAAGCCTTCACATGCGCACAGGCTTTGGGAAAAGAATTACTTTTGTTCTTTACACACCTACCCTCGTCGCGGATGGACAGATTATTGACAGAAGAATTACAGCTTGCAAAAGAAAAATAACTATATGAATGGTCAGTGGAGATGGTGTCCGAGATGATGAAAGGACAAGTAAATCACTAGAGATTCCCTGCTGAAAGTACTACATTCAGAAACGGCCAGCTGCAGATATCTGCAGAAGAATATTTAATGCTAATATTTGCCTTTGCAAAATTTGCTCAAGAAAACAACCAACAGCTAAGTCTCAAGCAAAGGCTGATAGTGCCGGGAGAGCTTTTGGTGGACTGACTGCAAAGGCAGCCATTCCGGAGACAGCCCGTTCCAGTCCGACAAAGGCGGAACAGGTATTCTCGGAAAAATCCGAAACTACTAGCTTCAACAGGTAGTTGTAATTTGGAGGATTTTATCGATTAGGAACACCTAAGAAAGAACAACGGTAGGAGCTGAATAAACCATCCAACTGTAGGAACATCTCGAGGGATAAAGTTCCAGATGTTTCGAGAATCATCTGCATTTTACTTTTCGTGGGTGCGGAGCGTACGGCTAATACTGCGTGACCAAGAAAGGTGGGGCTTTCTTTACCAACTGGACAGTTTGCAGCCTTGACATTTGCCCATGATGAGACAAATGTTTGAAAAGTGTTTGCTGGTGCACAGTATGGTCGTCAGAGGTTGCACTAGGGATCGAGGTGGTAACTTTTTAGAAGTAAGCCACTTGTAGATCTTGGTAGACTTGGTCCATCAACATGATCATCATCGTATGGTGTTAAACAGTAGGCAAGCCCCACTTACCACCGCCTCTCAAAATGTTTACGTTGAATCGGAAAGCATGAATATACAAGATGGACGGGAAGTGGACCTACAGGTTATGGAAAGGAAAAGAACGCCCTAACTACTAACACACGGAATACACAGTCTAACCTTGGGAAAGCGCATTTATCAACCATTCTGATTCGACAGAAAGTGACAACACGATCGCCACTGTTCAGGGTTTGCTGCCATATTCCTTAGTGTCTCCAGCCAAGTGGTAGATGGATTTTCGGACCCCAACCACGAAGAGGTGAAGTACCCAATTTTACCAAGTTCGCTGTATATCTTCCCATTCCCTTCTGCCAAGTTATCTATTGACCTCCACTTGGTTTTCTACACTTTCGTGGAAGAATGAGAACAGGGTACGGTATGGTAGACCTGTTCGCCATACGTAACAGGTGAATTAACCAACGAAGTCTCTCAACTATACGACAAAACTGAAAACACAGCCGTACAGTTTAAACTACGCCTAATTTTCAGCAAAAAATCAAGCCGGCACCAAAAGTGCTTCATTCTAGTGTACGCGGCTCTAGTTTCGGATGTGAGGGTGCTAACCTCCAAAAAGGAGCTAGCATCTGTCTTCAAGCTGCTGTTGAGGTAAGCAGAGCGGCCGGTAGTTCCCAGCTCCCCTCCCCCCTGAATAAAAATCAAGTTCAGAAACGTTGACGTTCAGTCTTGCAACATCACTTTATACTTTGAAGGTGCGTAGTGCATGCCGAATGGAGCAACAGCTCCTGAGAGTCTATCTAGTGCATGTTGAGCATATTCCGTGGATTCGAACAAGCAGACAGGGTCCTCTATTTTATCTAGGTCACATAACTTTCCACTATTTCTTAGTTCGACGCCTACATCCTGAAGAGTTTAAGGAGCACTCTCCATCACTTTGCCCAGGATAACGTTGAAGATAGCTGGCGGAATCGTACATCCCTGTCGAGCACCGCTAGTCGCTTCGAACCGGCGGGATAGTTCGCCGTAAACTCTAAAGTGGCCAGAACTATGAGAGTGGAATGATCTGAACGGATTCAAGAAATTCTGAAGCATATATTTTCAGAGAAGGGCACTGGAAGGAGCTGTCCAATCGACTGAATCGGGCGGTGCCTTTCGAGTCTAAGAAAATCATCATTGTCGGTCGACGGTGCGATTGACATCTTTCAGGTAGTTGGCGAGGAGTGAAAATCTGATCGATGCATCCTCGACGTGGGTAGACTCCGGTCTTTTGTGCGCAGGCGTTCCCCTCGCGAGCCGGTGGAAGACGACGCAGGAAAACCGAGGCTGATACTTTTCTGACCACCGGAATTAGGCTAATCACACGATGGTTACTACAGCCATAGCGTGCTCCCTTCTCGAAAATGGGAACAGTCAGTTGGTGTGAATTTTTGGATCCCAAGTACGTTGCACGGCTAATCGGGTTTGCGGTTTGCGACAATGACCATGGAGCTGGAGAGGTAATCGCATTAAAACTAATGCATGGTTCGACTCTACGTACGTGGACCAGTAAGATCTACAGTTCTGAACAGAACCGCACCGACGGTAGCTTACGGCGATATAATCAATTTAACTCAAAGTACCTGCGGAGTTAGAGCACCATGTCGCTGTGTGACGCAAGCTGTGTCGGAAATTGGTGCTAGACAAGAACAATCGATTGTCTGCACAAAACCGGAGAAGTCTACCCCCCTTATCTGTACGCTGAGCAGGTAAAGCACAACGGCCGCCCAAACAAGCTTCTGACGCACTAAGTTTGCTAACTTGTGCATTGAAGTCACCGGCTAGCACTACAATGTCAGAACCTTTACTGCTGCGAACGAGGGTAGCGAGTTCATCATAGAACTCATCTTTCTGCGCGTCTGAGCTGCAGTCCGTTGGGGCGTACGCCGAGACCACAAACAAATTGCGCTTAATACAACTATCCTTTTGAACGCCAACTGACCCTTGGAGTCTCACAGCACATAAACGACTGTTAACAGGGATCCAATCTAAAAGGGCAGCCTCAGCCTCGTCAGTCAAGACTATTTTGCAGCGCACTCTCCATTTCTTCGTCCGTGACAAGGTTGAACAGGAATGGAAATATGAGACATCCCTGTCGAATACCACTGGTCGTTTCGAACCGGCCGGATAGTTCACCGTAAACTCTTACGCGGCCAGGAGTATGAGAATACAACGATTTTAGTAGGTTCACGAACTTCTGGGGCACACCTTTTCGATGAAGAGCAGTGAAAAGCGCAGTTCGATCAACTGAATCGAAAGCGTCTTTCAAGTCTAAGGAAATCATTATTTTGAGGTGATCCAAATGTGAAAAGTCTTTAGCCTCGGCGGGATTCGAACCCACGCATGGTCACCACCCTCGCTTTAGTACCGCGAGTGCTCTACCAGCTGAGCTACTGCTGTAGGCAGTCAAATTACAAGCTAGTTCACTGTGGTGGATGCCATGTGCTACTGTAATTTGGGCGGGTATACTGTGATCCATATGCAGAAAGTCGAAGGTTCTCCGGCGTGGCCTCGTTGCTCACTAGCGTCTGGCCAGCTAAACTGTTCCTTGAAGTATTCGGCCTAACGGTCAAGCCTTTGCTGTTTGCCATGGATGAGTTCTCCATTTCTATCGCATATCGTTTCACTGACCTGGATGCGCCGTCCACCGGTGTCACGAATAAGTTTGAACAGTCTTTGACTGTTACCTGAAGCAGCTGCTATTTCCATTTCTTCGGCTACCTTGACCCACAAATTTTCGCGATCAATCCTAAGGCTTTTCGTAACTAGCTTCTGCGGATGTCTTCGTATCTCATTCATCTCCCTACAGTTCGAGAGCTGACGCTTTTGCTCCATTAGACTCAGCGACTCTTGCGAGATCCAGTGTCTTTGATGAACAACGGATCTAGGACCACAGGCAAAACCTGCTGCAGAGTGCATCGCCTGTTTGATATAAGCCCAATGCTCATCTACATTACTGTTCGTCGTAGATCCTAGCTCATGTGCTAACTACTGCTCATAACGGGTGCGTACCTCTGGATCACACAAACGTTGCACGGCTAATCGGGTTTGCGGTTTGCGACAATGACCATGGAGCTGGAGAGGTAATCGCATTAAAACTAATGCATGGTTCGACTCTACGTACGTGGACCAGTAAGATCTACAGTTCTGAACAGAACCGCACCGACGGTAGCTTACGGCGATATAATCAATTTAACTCAAAGTACCTGCGGAGTTAGAGCACCATGTCGCTGTGTGACGCAAGCTGTGTCGGAAATTGGTGCTAGACAAGAACAATCGATTGTCTGCACAAAACCGGAGAAGTCTACCCCCCTTATCTGTACGCTGAGCAGGTAAAGCACAACGGCCGCCCAAACAAGCTTCTGACGCACTAAGTTTGCTAACTTGTGCATTGAAGTCACCGGCTAGCACTACAATGTCAGAACCTTTACTGCTGCGAACGAGGGTAGCGAGTTCATCATAGAACTCATCTTTCTGCGCGTCTGAGCTGCAGTCCGTTGGGGCGTACGCCGAGACCACAAACAAATTGCGCTTAATACAACTATCCTTTTGAACGCCAACTGACCCTTGGAGTCTCACAGCACATAAACGACTGTTAACAGGGATCCAATATAAAAGGGCAGCCTCAGCCTCGTCAGTCAAGACTATTCCTACACCACGTTGACCCGTAGCTCGAGCTATTTCGTCTCCTGAAGTGCGCAGAAAATACCTCTATGAGATACCAGGAACCGTTAGTTGAATTACACTGCCCGAATACTGGATACTCGTTTCCCTCAAGCGGCGGACACCAATCTCCAGAGTGTTTATTGTGAGGGCCAGGCACGCCCGCTGACCGGCCTGTAGGAATGTGCGCATGTTGAAAGAGTCGAGAATCAGAGGCTGACGAGGCGTGATAGGATGTGAGTCGCAAGACGGAGGGTTATTCCTGCTGCCATTAGACAATGAACCGCTGCTGGTGTCGGGAGTGCTATCAGCGGCAGCATAACGGGCGAACTGAGGGGGCCAAGACAGGTGGTCGCGGATGCAGGAAAAATGTTGCATAAAGGAGACCGAACTCAGAGCACTGGCCCACAAATAGCCACTCACTAAGTTGAGTGCAACGGGCAGCGTAGTCCTGAATATCCTAAGCCACGACCGATGCAGTATAGAATTCCTTCCATTAGTGCAATTAGTGGGACGGGCTGTAAGGTACCACAAGAGCTTCCATTCCGCACAGAAGCAGAACAATAAAAAATCTCATCGGAAGCTTTAAGATCTAACGAGAATCTATCCGCAAGGAGGCTCAATGGCCTAGTGAAAGCTTATTTGGTAGGATCAGTCATTATTTCACTGATTTTACCGAATGTGTTGCCAGCTCCATTCGGTCCCCAACGAGGTGGACAAGAGGCATTATTTCGCCTGGTATCAACACGTTTATCTTTCAGACATGAATTCAGATTCAGTCTACAGGAGCTATGCCGTATAGATCCTTGGGTCTTGGAAGCGCGTAAGCAATCATACCAGGCGGTCTCGTCGTGACGGCCACGGTCCATGAATGGCCAGAAGGCCTGTGCCAAACTACGAAGACCAAATTGCCTCCGGAATAATCCAAGTAGGACAAACGGCAAGATTACGGCTGTCTTCAATATGTCACTAGGACAAACTCAAATTCGACTGTAGTCATGAACCGTATCCATGCAGCTAGAAATTTGCGACCGCTTACAATTGTCGTGAGGTCGTGGATGTGTGGAACTGGGTAGCGCTCAGGCGTGGTGCTGTATTTTAGGGCCCGATAATCGATACAAGGTCGCCAATCGTCAACAGACGTTTTTGGTACCATACATAGTGGAGAAGCCCATGGGCTTGAAGGCGGCCCGATAAAATCGAGACCTGGCGTGCGCTGGAACTCGACCCTGGCTACTTTTAGTTTTTCGAATGCTAAGCACCCTTGGCACGGCAATGAACCGGTGGAGCAGCCATGACTTTACCGCGCAGTACGTCGATCGACACCTGTGGCACCAAGTTGGTAGATTTGAATAATCCAGGAAGCTCCTGCAGGTGTTTCTGGTATCGATCTGTGGCGACAGAAGGGAAGCAGACCGAAGAGAGCGATGATCCCATTGACGATGTGTCGCTATTTAAGACCATGGTGGTGTTAACTGCAAGACGAAAGCCGAACGGGTCAACCGTGATGGCAAAACTTAGAATGTATCCGATGCCAACCATCAAATGAGGACTTTCAGAAATGAAAATTACACACTGCATATTGCGGCTCGGGTCTAGTTTTGACTTGAATGAACCAAAACGGTTTTCCTGTATGGGGGCCTCCTTGGCTGCAAACAACACGAAGTTTGATTGACTGACAGACTCGGATTGTTTTGTTAGGTTGGATGTAGCTCAGTGGAGAGTCAATGTCTACCGTGAAGGATTTTTCGGACACTATATCGGTTATGAAAAGGATGGCTCTGAGCGGAAAGTTCTGACGCAGTGGTCGCCGGTCGGCTCAACTTCGCCCTGGTACTCCGACCTAAACAAGCTGAGCCTAGTGTATTTTTTGCTTCGTCTCCGTGGTTATGGTGGCGCCATCATGCACCAGGGTTTTTGGGACTACTCCGCAGTGATCCTTTTGCCTTGCATGCTTTGCGAGATGGGAAATTTGGTCTCGATACGTTTAGCTCCTTAACCTGGGAGACAGAAACTCTATCCGTTCTGCTAAAAGCTCCATGTTGTTAGCCTTGTCCACTAAAGGGTCCTTAGCTATGGCTGCAAAGAAAGCAAGGCTTGTGGCTGTGCTCATTTGGCGGATTCCGGTCTTTCATTCAACTTTGACTTATTCCCTAAAACAGCTAAGGTAGCTTGAACGTTATGGAGAGCGCTTGCACCCAAAACACGATCAAAACTGTATCACGGGGTTCGGGGGTAGAGACCAGCTCACGTATGAAACGGAGAAGTTGCGCTGGAGTTTACGCGCCGTGGTCGTCGAGCTTGATGCCGGACACCAGCAGCCTTAGCCGATGTTCGGCTGACGAAACAGTACGACTTCCTGCAACTTATCTTACTGGCTCTCTTTCGGTGAGATGCATGCGACCTTCCTGCTACTGCGGCCAGAGCTGACGGCAAGTGTCCCACCAGATATGTAAACTAGATAGAATGGCTGATTATGCGGGCCACTCTTAACTATTCTTCCACTTTACCCAGCTCAAACTCTGGGTCCGCGGTTAAGAACTCGGGAATCCTCACTTGTTTTGAAGATACACCGGACTTTCCCACATCTGTCACACCTTTAACGACTAAAACTGTTGTCCCTTGCAAATAGGCCATTTTAGCAACGAACTGAGCTTAAGTCAACATAAAGTTTTCAACAAAAATAAAATGATCAGGCTATCCAACTGGTTTCTGAAGTAATTTTATCAGAAAAGACGGTTGAAAAGCAAATAAAGATAGGATAGTTTGAGAGGCTGACTTCTGTGATGAAAGATTTTGCAGGAAAATCAAAAATGGCGCCTGTTTGCTGAAATCACCCCAGACTCACCAATGTAGTGTGTAGGGCTATGGAGACGAATGGCGTACGGACGCGGCAAGTAACTACAGCCAAAAATCAAATAATGCTCCCCTAGCAGTCAGAAGAGTTAAAGCCCAGCCTTGGAGATGTTTATGCGAGCCTGTAGAGCAAAGGCACAAAACGAGAAGGGGTCTGAGAGGACACACATGAGCGTGCGTCGTATTGGCGGTCGAATTAGGAACAGCTCAGTTCAGAATGATAAAACAAGGTTCATACGTATGGTGGCAATAAAGGCGGTGATAGTTGGCAACGAATGCAGTCTCTGAACCGAAACAGAGTGCTAAACTTCTGGCTAGATTGTACCCTATCTTTCTCCCATCTTCACCAGCTTGCGAGCAAGCCTGTCGTTAGATTCCTGAATATCATTCGAAGTTCCTTCTACCGGATCGCGGGGGGTGATTTCTCCATGATTTCCGATATGCATATCTGTCGTCTGCTGGAGTACCGTAGTCACACTGAAACAGCTGACCTTGTTCCAGATGGGCAGATCATACAAAGGGATCAGGGGGCTTCCCCTCCCCCCAGAGCATTACGTGGGCTGTCTCACTCACACTATACCGTCAGCTTCCCACTCATTGATTTCTTCATTTGGCGTCGGATATATTCGAAGTTTTGCCATCACGGTTGACCCGTTCGGCCTTCGTCTTGCAGTTAACACCATCATGGTCTTAAATAGCGACACATCGTCAATGGGATCATCGCTCTCTTCGGTCTGCTTCCCTTCTGTCGCCACAGATCGATACCAGAAACACCTGCAGGAGCTTCCTGGATTATTCAAATCTACCAACTTGGTGCCACAGGTGTCGATCGACGTACTGCGCGGTAAAGTCATGGCTGCTCCACCGGTTCATTGCCGCGCCAAGGGTGCTTAGCATTCAAAAAACTAAAAGTAGCCAGGGTCGAGTTTCAGCGCACGCCAGGTCTCGATTTTATCGGGCCGCCTTCAAGCCCATGGGCTTCTCCACTATGTATGGTACCAAAAACGTCTGTTGACGATTGGCGACCTTGTATCGATTATCGGGCCCTAAAATACAGCACCACGCCTGAGCGCTACTCAGTTTTGATAATGATAATGATAATAGTTCATTTCGGATTCACTCGATGCGTGCTGCAGCGCAAGATCAAACGGTGCATTTAGAAGGTGAGTTCAAATTCCTTGGGGGTGATTCAGGCATGTGCGCGCGATATATTGAAGGAGAATGAGTATTATTTGGTCGGTATGGCGGCGCCCTCAATGTTGACCTCAGGGTCGAGCTGTCATGCCGGCAGTGACAAGGTGGACCTAGTTGAATATAGTAGACTCCTGCTGAAATATTACGAAAAGATGGACTGCGCAACGAGAGAATCAAATAGAATTGACGGCATTTCTTTTCACGTTGAAGAAACAGGGGTTCCCAAGTGAAACGTGAACCAGGTTAAGCGCTCCGCAGAGTATAAACTGCTCAGGATTGGATGTAGTATGATGGAAGTAATGAATTTGTGGACAAAGAACAAGAAAAATCCTTCAAAGATTACCCTTGTAACGTTTAGTGACCGAATATCGGTTGGGCCACTTAATTACCCAGTGAAGGACCCTGTTTGGAGAAAGCTTACCTAGGCGATGGTGAAAGAAGTGGCTGGACGTAAACGTGTAACCGCTGATCAAAAAGGTAGAATGTGATCCACCAACATGGAAATGGGAACTGGGCGACAGATCAGTGTGTGATGCGTAGCCATGATATTAGTAGATACATGGTTTGCAAAGGTGATGAGTATTTAAATGACAAGTAAGTGTTTACGCAATGATTTTCGTTATCGAAGGACTGAACATGATGACCAGAGAGTTCCAAAGGCCAACATTGTCTGAGAGGATTTACCAAAATAGAATACCGGATATTACAATAGTTTATTCCGGATAACCCCGAAGGATTTTGCAACGCAAGATCAAACAGTACAAGCGAAAGCCGAATCAGATTTATAGGAGGACTGTACAATTATGTGAACGCGATTGAATGCAAGGGAAATCATTCAAGTCAATCGTTGCGGTACCACCTAGTGATTTTAAACTCAAGGTCAGGTGGCTGAGCCGGCTGAAGGTTGAGTGTATTTATTCTGCCAAAGTGTGAGGTGGATGGGAAACAGTAAAGAAAAGCACAAATCCCACGGAAGGAAGAATGCCCTGCCGGAGGACCAAACTGGACTGACGGATAAATGGATATCGTGAAAAAAAACATTCCTAAAGGAGTGGTAATCAAGCAAAGAGCTTCTCTGTGTATAAGAGGGGTTACGATGTAAAAGTAGACGATGAAAAATGGTGACATTACACAAAAAGGGCAAGAAAACCAATGGTGGATTACGGTTGTAAAGTTCAGTGACAGTATATCGGATGGGCCATGCAGTTGTCTAACAAGCGGAAAACGAACTGAACTGTGGTTGCCAAAGTGATGACGAAAAAAGTGGCCGGATAAAAACATAGACTTTGAGCGGATTGTTTTGCTTTCAGAAGAAAGGAATATAATGCATCAACATGATACTGGGAACTGGTGAAGATAGGTTTGTGGTGCGTAGGCAGAAACACGGCTTGCAAGAGAGATGGTCAATTAAATGGCAGGTAAGCATTTGCACACTTATATTTCTCAGCCGACAAGAGAGTATAAAGTATCGGAAGTTTCTAAGGCGATCTATCGGACTTAAGCACGGGAAAGGAAAATAAACAGAACAACCGATGGTTAGATTTGCTGAGTTCGGCAGCCGGGTATGGGTGGAGAGTGTGATAAACCAAATGGACTACACACCAGGACCGTGGTTACCAAAGTGATGGTGAAAAAAGTGCCAGATAAAAACATAGACTTTGAGCGGATTGTTTGCTTTCAAAGGAAAGGAATATAACGCATCAACATGAAACTGGGAACTGGCACAGGTGATGTTAGTGGAGATGGCGCAGAAGTAGGGGAGTAGTCTAGGAGATTGCGAGGGATCCTTGGGAACAGGGTCAATGAGTGAGCGACGGAATGATGGGCATGTATCGGAGTTTCAGCTAGAAGTGTGGGCCAGATAGTTCGCCGGTATTATCTCCGGACCATTCCAAGACATCGAAAGGGAGATGCGCGCCGGTTGGTGTCTGGAAGCGAGAGCAGAGAGAGACAGTCTGGGGTGCTCCCAGCTGAGGATCAACGGTCACTTTTAAAAAAGGAAATCTAGTAATTTAGACACAGACTTCTTTGGGAAGAATGAGGACTATGAGCCATTGGGAGTAAATAAGAATACAGAAATAATGACCAAAACTAGGAATAAGAATGATGATCTGGAGGTGAATGGTGGTCATCGGAACTGGACTTAGTGTTGGAAAGCTGGGACAAAATAAAGAAGGGGAATGGGGTCAGTTCGGACCGAGTAAAGCAAATTAAGTATGGTGAAGATAGATAAGAGATGTTAGAGCGCGTGAATTGGGGAGAATATAATAAGAGCAGTGTCAGTGATGTAAGCCATTCTAATGGGTACTAATATGCTGGCAATGGAGAAAGCATATGGGGTAGGCGATGTTGACTTTGCGAATGATGTTCCCCGGGTCAGGCTTTCTTTGTCTATTCAAAAATCTGTGTTACCCTATGAGCTTGTTCCAACGTGGTGCACGTATGGGTTAATTGCAGTACTTTGGCGACATCTAAATATTTGTAAGGACAATTATGAAACGGTCTAGCGTCTGTCAGGCCTGAATATTTTCAGGCAGCCTGAAAAACCTTTCTCTTGGTTTTGTCCTGGAGTACGGGACTTAATTAGTATGGTTTCGGTTACGAAGAGGGTACGGTGAGTCTTGAGCGGAACGTAGATCAGTGATGGATGCATGCGCTCTAGAATGTAAGGGCTTGAATAAAAGAATAAGATTGAGCTTCATACGTCGTAACCACAGGGTTTCAACTCTTAGTAGCTCACATCTCTCTTTTTAATTTTAAGGGAGATGATGAGCCGATTCGGTGCTTGGTAAAGGATCGCCGAACTCTTTTGATCGCAAGTCTGTCAGATTTGTGCGTGCGAGTGTATACAAGAGGGCAGTACTTGAGCTGCAATCTGGCGTAAGATTTAAAGATCAGTAGCTGGCTGTCGCGCATTCTAAAAGTTCTGCAGATGAGGGCTATCGTTCTCTAAGTCTTAGCTACCTGGTAGATGGCTTATTCTCGAAAGGTGAACGTGCAGGAATACCGTAGACCGAGATCTCGTACTAGCGGAGTAATAGAGATGTACGAACAGTTTAAGGCGAAGGATTCAGGAGGGATTTGACTTTTATACGTGAGAATGGTACTCTTAGCAGCGGAGAAACTCATTTTCCAGGTATTGCACCATATGTCAAGAGCTTTCAGGTCGTCAAATATTTCGGTGAGGGTATAGGTCAAAGGATGAGGTTCAAGGGGATATACACTTTTGATGTCATCGGCGAATAGAAACGCGGTGCCATGGCGTAATATTTTGAACACCTCGGTAATGTAGAGAAGAAATAAAAGTTTGTCTAACACTCTGCCTTGTATAACACCACTTGTGACTGGCTGGGGTGATGAGAGTTAACCCTCAATGTTTACTGCTTGCGATCTCATGCTAAGATAGGATTACAACCAAGAAAAGAGTGGGTGTGCTTTGCCATATGATGTAACCATGGTTAGCAGCTGTGCGTGAGGCGCACGATCAAACGCTTTCGTCATATCAAAGAAGAAAACGATAAGTGCCTTTCCAAAGCCAGCCGACTTTGTGATGAGATTAGGGAAATCAAGTTGGCAGGTCAGACACGACCTAGGCTTTAAGAAGCAGTGTTGGTTTTTATTCATTAACCCACGGGTGAGGATAAAGTTGGCAATCTCATCTTTAACTACTCGTTCCATTATCCTAGGAATAATGGGAGTGTGTTTTATGAGGCGGTTTTTAGCAGGAACATTTAAGGCACCATTCTTATGGGGGGATTGATGACGGAAGTTTTCCACTGGGATGGGAAAATGCCTTTGAGATGGAGAGGTTAAACAAGTTTAGCAAAAGCATCGCAATGTCCAGGCCGCCAAGACGAAACAGAGCTGGAGGGACACCATCGGGTCCAGGGCAGGCCAGAGGCCGCGTGGTGTTTAACAGCTTTCTGACTTCGTTGACTGAGAATCCTACCGTTGACTAGTTATCGGCAGTCAGGTAGGTGAGATCCTGGGTTGGACTATTGTGGTCTCTTATGAAGGTAGAAACGAAGAAATTATTGAATGCCTGAGCTATTAACTGAGACGAGCTAATATGTGTTTTGTGATAGGAGCAAATATGGTATTTTGGTTGTACAGTGGGGTTTCGAGTTTTATTAAGGCCAGGGAGGTTGACTATTTTGTTTGGCAGGTTGAGAGTGCACAGTTCTTGCTTTTTCAGATTGTACTCCTTTTCCCCTAGTGGCTAGTGTGATAGGTGGCTGGGGCAGAGGAAGATAGGGAGGTCATTGGTCCTTTCGTAGGCAAGCTGTAACTTCTCGAATTTACGTCGCATTTTTTTCGACTTGCCTTTCTCACACTGACTTTGATTATCTCGGGAGAAATGATGTTTAGAGGGCAGAATAAGTTAGAGTACACCACATCCGACGCCAACTGAGGATCATATGCTAGGAGGAATTCATCCTAGGTCTGACTATGCAGGATGGATGGTAGAATGTCCCAATTTGCATTTCGGAAAGATTTCCGGTTTTGAGAACTTTCCTAGTGATGCGGTTGAACGGAGAATTCACGTATTACAACCTTGTGATCACAACCAGGCAAGTGGCCAGGGACTTTTGTCTTTAAATTTCGGAGGCCTAGGTTAGAGGTCAAAAATATTGTTCCCTCTGGTTGGTGATTTTACATGTTGTGTCCATACGCCAGCACGGACACGAGGTAAAATTGCATAATTTCCGAGAGCACTTCCGGGTTGTCCAACAAATGCCAGGGAGTTTGAAGTCCCCCGCCGTGACTTTAGCAGCTTGCGGGATTTCAGCTACGTGAGAGATTGCATCGGCCATTGCATTTACGTTGCCCATGTTGTAGCCCGGCGGGCAGTAAACACAACCCATGACAAGCTGTCCCTGAAGCAGTGGTATAGAGATCCATACACAGTCATGGACCTCATCAAGGACAGAAAGTTGGAGGAAGCATGTCCCAAGACTGCTCTTACGATAGGCAAGGCAGCCACCACCACGTCTCTTGGATCTGTTCGTAGCAAATACATTATAACCGGGCATGAAGAAGTGTCGAGGGGGAGTTTTATCAGTTAGCCAAGTTTCAGCTACTAGGATCAAATCCGGGTGAAACTGCAGTGAAAAGTATCGGACGAATGTAAGTTTACTCACAAGGGAGCGAGCACTGAAAAGTGCAATTGTGAAACTATCATTATCA
Organism: Fasciola hepatica; assembly: GCA_948099385.1. Classification (NCBI taxonomy): domain Eukaryota; kingdom Metazoa; phylum Platyhelminthes; class Trematoda; order Plagiorchiida; family Fasciolidae; genus Fasciola; species Fasciola hepatica. Next base: position 35,535,759 of record CANUEZ040000043.1, on the reverse strand, counting down.
TGGCCATGGTGTACTCTGAATGTATGACCCCTTAAGTTGCTGCCAGATTTGGAGAACTTGTAGCCACTGGTGGACTGTGGGATGGTGTAGGAGGAAATAGGGTATGAGAGGAGGCGGGACGCTCAGAGGAAACGGAAAAATCGGCAAATTTGGATGAGATGGCATTGGGTCCGAAAGCCCGCGACTGTTTGGAATTGAAGAGCAGGACGCATATGGTTGGGTAGGCTCTAAGTAGTCAACCGGAACGGTATAGGAATAAGGTACTGGCATAACGGTGTGAATAGTATTGTCGAGACCCCCTTTGTCGTCGTTGGAAGAAGTGTTTTTATGGTTCACTCTACCTGGAGGCAAAAGACCGATTTGGCTCGGAGATCGAGGTCCGGGTCCCCGATTTGAGATGAATGATTTTGCTGATAAAACTACTCTATTTATTTTCGAATTCGTCGCGGGTACCGGTGTAAATACATATAGTCCCGCGCCTTTCTGTGGTATGCAAGGAGTGGCTAGTTCGGACATCGACAGTTGGGAGATTACTAATTTTACTTTAGGTTTTGGGCTGTTTTCTCCAACTGGTGTTGGATTTCGGACTCCTGAGAGAGTCGGCTTTCGTTTCCAGAACTGTATTTCGTGGGAGTAGCTAGTAGGTTCGACCAGGCACTTCTTGAGCTATTCGAAGGAATCATGTCGATTTGGTTCTTGTGCGACATCTTGTTACTAGTCCTGGAGTCAGGTGGTTTTTTATCCGTTTTGTGAACGTCGGGGAGCACGTTAAGTTGTACCGTTTCATTCAGACTATTCGGCAAGTTTTGACGCTTGCAACGCGGCTCAGGTGGAGTGAACACGGATAAGCTATCTAGGTTAACAGCTGTTTTGCGACCAACTACAGAACAGATTTTCGCATGATGTCCGACGCTTGGTAAATTGACCACCTGAGAGGGACTACAGACTTAATGTTTACCAGGCTTGTGGTTCTTCGCATGGTTTCTTGTGAACCTCTCTTTGTAGAGAGGTTTTATCGGGAAGTATTCTTGCTCGCTTGAATCCTGTATTGGCGACGACAAAAGACTGTCGGCTAACAAATTCTTAGGCAGCAACTTCAGTAATAAACTGAAAGAGAAGTGGGCATGTATTTTGGAGTGAAGTTTCGCGGAGTCTGACACAGTAGAAAGGTTGCGAATCCAGGTTGCAAGCCTTTAAAGTCAAATTCTAAGCAAATGAGAGAGGTAATCTATCTGGAATTTTGAATACGGTTGCATTGTTTTCTTTTTTGATGCTTTGGAATACTTCAGAGGCAACGGTATCGATGAAATTCGTGGCCAGATTAGGTTTGCCCGAGTGTGATGTAGAGACAGGTCGAGCAGGAACGCTACTGGACTCAATCGATCAGTGATTTGCTCAAAGGCGTCAAGCCGAGAGGAAAAACTCTCCACGGTTTTGCTCATTTCGGCCGTTGCTTTGGTAGTATCTCCAAGTATATCTACGAGGGATACGGAAAAATATTCGAGAGTGCTTTGGAGGTTGGGGGTCTTACAAAGGCGAGTGCTAGTTGCGATGTTTGGCCGGTGTGTTGCAATTGAATGCACAGCTAAACTGTTGGAGTTATTGGTAGTTAACTGGACGCAACACGGCAGGAAGTAAAGCAGTGACGGTAGAGTGACAGCTGACAGATAACGGGCGAATTAACGGACTATGTTGGACTGCGGGGTACCGAAAAGGTGGGAGAAAAAGTGATTATTCAGGTTTGAGAGACCGGATAAAAGAGGCTACCTAGGGAGTGTTTTGAATAGTGTATCAATTTCGTTAAAACCACGAATCTCTAAAACGTTCTATTTTTCTGATTCGCAAAAGTAACTGATACCCGCATATTGGTGTGACGCAGTTATTGCTACTATCGGATCAGTAAATCAGTTGAAATGGTAATAAATACTAGTAATGGCTAAATGCTTGATCTTGAGGCCGAAAATCAAAAAAAGACTGAAACAACCTGATTTTGCGTCACGATGACCTTGAGTGCTTCAAAAAATCATCAAACAACCGATAGATACGTTTGCGAATTTGGACGGCGAAGTAATTGACAGGTAAAATACTGTCCGTTGATATTCTTTGTAAAAGTTGGGTCATGTGATGGCGAAAGATCAAAACTCTGCGATACAGAAGTCTCTGAGGTATGAATATATGGCAACGGCATGAATCTTTGCAGGGTGAGGATATTGCAATGCTACTGTCGTGTGGACGAACAGAAGGACTGATAGGGAGAGCGAACTGTCTCAATATCGTCGACTGTTGGGATGCTCTGGAGACAAATATTCCTCGGTGAAATCTACTGTTTGGATATTGTGGGACGGAATTGTATGGCAACATTAGGCGCAATCTTTTTCAAGTACGTCGGTAAATGTGATAAGAAGGGGCGAGTTTCATCTTGGTGATTGTTTTGGTTTGAGAATGAGACGAGTGGGTGATATGCCGAGTACGGCAACAGTCTTTTAAATCCGCGATAAGTATTGGCTAAGAAAAGTAGATTTCGCCGGGCGCAAGAAGCCGTGTGTTAAAATGGCAGAGATGGGGACGATTAGGATGAAAAATAGGTGATAATCGGAGGAAATTGTGGCATATATGAGGCATTTTGGGTGTATAAACGGTGTTTTTTGCCTCGACCGGTGCTGGTGGGTGGGGCTGACTGTGCGCTGGACACCCAACATGAAAACCACTTTTGATGACGGTAGTGCCATCCGCCATTCTAGCTGCGCCCGCACATCTTTGCAGACTTCCTGCACACTCGATGTGCGCAGGCCAAAGCCCTGGATCTGACCGCGCCCCGCACCGGCGGGTTTTGCACGAGTGATATTGGCGTTGTCGAATAGCTATAGGGATCGAATAGTCCAGGAGCTTGCGACTAGGTTGCAAAGGTTCCTGGTGAGCAGGGCCAATGTGGTAGAGAAGGGATGGTGGGCAGGTGTCAAATTTTCAGCCGGAAATATGGGCCAGGTATTAAGCCGGGCCATCGAATGGAAGATACACATCAGTGGTTGTCTGGAAAAAATAAAAACAGAAAAACGCAGTCTGAGAAGCTCCCAGCTGGGGATCAACGGTCAGTGGTAAAGAGGAACCTCTAGTATCTAGAAGTTGGAACTACTCTTAAGGAATGCGGGCTACGGGAGGAAGAGAGGACGGGAATGCTAAGAACGGCGAAGACAATGAAGAAGGATAAAGATGATTTGGTAACTAATGGTGATCGCCAGGATGGGATTCTGGGTTGAAATGCCATGGCGATCCAAGAGAAGGGGAATGAGCCCCTGCTTGACTGACTGAAGTGAATTTGGTATGATGTAAACAGGGGATAAGAATTGGGGCTGAGTTTCCTCCAACGGAGAGACTGCTATATAGGGCGAGCAAGAAGGAAGCTTCAGGCCTAGGGTTATCGTTGCTGTGATAAGTGAATGTTATCCAGGGGGAGAATTACCACATAAAATGATGGAATAAATTAACCTAAATGATAGTCGATAAGTAAGCTAACTACGATTGTGCTGCGACTATGGCGCGTAAGAGGAAAAATTGAACGGTAAAACTTCAAAGAGGTGAGAGCTACAAGGTTCAGGGACGAGGTTAGGACTGGGTTTGGAGTAACCACTCTGTGGAATAAAGAGCGAAATTCTGCCTGTGGAGGAGGGATCAAATTAGCTGGAGGATAGTATGTGGGCAGTTAGTGGGGCCGGCATCTATGACGTCATTACTGGGGGTTGAATTACCTTGATGAGTCACTTCAAGCATAGGAATTGTGACTTAGATCCCTCCGATGGGGAACTTAGTAAATGGAACGGGCAAGAAAGAGGCTGTAGAAGAAAGACTAATAAAGCTAGAGGGATATATACGACATCTTGTATGACACGTGGGACTCCTGACTCCTGACTCAGACCAGCTTGTCTGTAACACAAACCACTTCGTAAGCTCGCTGTTCCGAAGCATACGGATCATTGTTTGGTGCGAATGCCAGGACGCCAAACAACTTGTTTAATTCCTCTTTAAGTCTCGGTGAGTGGCCTATCGAAAGGACACCTGGTGGAAGTTTATTCCACATTTGCGAATATTTACCAATAAAGAAATTGGACCGTGGGCTGATTCACTAGGACAACACAGTGACCGAATGACCGCTGCTTCGTAAAGATTACCCTAATCCCAATGGGTATAGCACGACAGGGGGGGCTTTGCGGGGTCTGTTATTTTAGTGGGTGGAAAAGGACAAGTTGCTCTAGGTGAAGCAGGTCACAGCTCTGTTTATAAGTGAGAGTGGACTAATGGCCAACTTTCTGTTTATTAAAGGTGCGCAGAACATTTTAACTGGCAATTCTGTCAAGCTGGCGCATGTTATAGCCAACTACCGAACTATACTCTAGCAGTGGTCTAACGTGTATTGTACAGACACTGACTTTACCTCCACACAAACGGAATGTTTTGTGAATCAGTCCTATTAACCAGCAGGACCTAGAAATTTGAGTGTTTGTTTGCTCTGAGAAACTGAACGAAAAGCAGTAGTATATGCCCAGGTCAAGTACTGGTGCTTTGTTGGGGATCATTTGACCACCTATACTAAACGTTTCGGGAGGGACATGACACTTGTAAAAAAGCAGCTTTTGTCCGTCGAGTACTTCATTACCCAATCGGTACACCACGGATTGAGCATCCGTAAGTCCTCCAATATTTTCGCTATAGTATTGCACAATGAATTATGGTCGAAGGTGTACAAAAACTTTACATCATCAGCAAATAAAAACGGAGCTCCATTGCGAACCACCGCAAATACATCATTTATGTACATGAGGAATAACAACGAGCCCAGTACATTACCTTGGATCACAGCTCTGGTTACAGGGCTGGGTGTGAAAATTGTGCCATCTACGTTTACCACTTGACTGCGAGAGGACAAATGCGATCCTGGCCGAGCACATAGTGGGCCAACAATGCCGCATGTCTTAGCTTTTGACAACAAACGAATACAAGACTCCCGGTCGAAGGCTTTAGAGATGTCTAAAAAGACTGAGATCACTGCCTTACCATCATTGGCAGCTATCGCAATTAGGTTCAGAAAGTCAGTCGTACACATTGCGCAGGACCGATGTTTTACGAAACCGTGCTGACCTTCACTTATAAGGTGATTTTTAGGAGGTGATCTGTTGATTTAAAGTTTTAATAATCTTTTCATACTCCTCAGTGCTACTGGGGTATGGTTCACAGGCCGGTAGTTGGCCGGGTCCTTCCGTGTTCCTTTCTTATGAATTGGAATAATAACAAAAGTTTTCCACTGTATAGGGTACCAACTAAACCGCATAGGCAAAATGAATAAATCTGATAGAAGAATTAGGATATCTGGGCCGCCCAATTTAAAGATGACCTATGGCAACGAGTCCGATCCGGGGAGGAAAGACATTCTGATATTTGAAATTAATGGCTCGATTTCGGAGGACAGGAATGTTACAGCAGAAAGTGGCTCAGATGATGGTGGACTGTAGAAAAATGGTACTGTCGCTAGTTAGGAAAGAAGCAAAAAGCATGTTAAGCGCTTCCGCTATGTCTAGTGGTTTGTCGAGGTACGTGTTATTGTAGGCGATAGAAGGAATAGATGAGGTTGTTTTGGGGCTCCTCGACTTCATCAGTTTTGCAAGAACCTCAACTTTCTTGGAATCGCTTAAGGCCCTGTGTTCCTGTTGCATTATTCCACTTTCGGGGTACAGTTTTACCGTTTCAGCCGAACGATTCAACCGTATAAACAGCGAGAAGTCCTTTGTTTTTGGATAAACGCGTTGGAGTCTACTTATTTTCAAGTTAAGACGAGCCAACTTATGGCCTTTAGGGAGGATTGACGATACTTTCGACGGGGTTATTAGATTGAGGCATTGTTCAAAGATAGAGTATAGCTGATCCGCCACCAGCTGGGGATCTGCACTTAAAAAGAAGGTGTCCCACTTTTGACTGCGAATCAGAGAAGGCAGTATGTTTCAGTTGGCCTCATGATTTGGTTCTTGCGGGGGCATCGGCTGCTTACATTTTATGGGCACTGTGAGGCAGCAGTAGACAGTCGCGTGATCACTACCGAGTAGGTTAGTCTGAACCCTTTTTATAACCTGGGTTAACCCTGGTGGCAAAAATAAGTCAAGAGTGTGGTCGCCTCTGGTTGGGGACGTGAAGTGCTGCTTCCATCCTCCAGGTTGAATTGCATTCAAAAAAGGTAGTAAAGGGCGTGGTGCTGTGGGTGATATTCAGCATATTTCTGGTGCATTAAAGTCATTCGCTGTCAAATTTGGGCCCATTTTAAGACCACTAACTAGGTTGAGTGCCTCGATAATTTGCAGGAAGCCGTTAGAACTAGATCTGCGCGGAAGATGCACGCCACCTAGTAGCAGTTCTTGACCTTCGACTTCAACATTCAGCCATACAGAGTCGGCAGTGCCGTCTAGGATAGGATGCTGAAAGCTTGTCGCCCTGAGAGTTTCCTTTACATACACTAGACAGCCTCCACCACGTTGATGTGCTCTGCCTTTGCTGAAAGATTTGTGGCCAATTATCTCAATGTCCCCTATTTGATGAGAGTCCCGTAACGAAGAGTCCGTCACTTAAATAAAGTTATAGTCTTTGGGTAATGCAGCTGATTGTACGTATTGGATTTTGTCCCTAATAGAGCATGCACTGTCCAATAATAATATGAAAATTCGAATGGCTCTGAGGTCACCACTGATACCATTACTTACAGTTTGTTGACCGCTGCATTCAACCTGAAAAAAATCATCAGTGCAGGGGGCATGCCCTCTAAAGTTATCATTCCCAAAGAAAGGACTTAGGTCTGCAAGTGGAATATTTAATGACGGTGTATTAGGTATTACACTACTATGCTGCTGAGCAAAACGGTTCATTTGAGGCATATCTAGGTTATAGAGCCATGTTGTGCCCACGGCATGCATGGGAAAATATAGGCACTTTGACTAGATGTGGGGTGCCCGCTGGTAGAAAGGAGGACATGCGACACCCCCGGGTAGTTTACCGGGGGGGGGGAGGTAGAAAAGACGGAAGTTATGGGAAATTAGGCCGATGGGAAGGTTCCATTAGTCGGGAGTTGGGCTTGACGCGGTTCGCTCATGGTGCCATCTGTTTTCATTATTGGTAAATCTCCATTGTTGTTTTGTCACCATCTTGGATGTGCTATTTTGTTTCATATACTGAGAGATACGAGGGTATCCCCGGTGGAGGAAGTCGGTCTATGACGAATTTGGTCTAGAGAAGGAACCGTCATTGTCATTGCTTGTGCACCCCCGTATCGTTTGCCCGCACGAAGACCTAGCCTTGACAGCTGACCTCTCGTTGACCCTCTCTACTGGACGGTTGTCTATTCCCAGCGATATACGTGACATACGAGTGGCACTCTTCGGTTTTACAGTAGGTTCTAAATGGGGGCCTCTGAGGCAGATATTACAGCTGCAGGTTTAATTTCATTGAGAACTTGAAGTCCCGTGGAACGGTCGTTCGGAGCTGGAGGCGTAACGTAAAGACTATCCTAGGATGAGCCCGTAGGTGATGTTGATACATGCCGTTTTTTTGGCTGGGGTAGCTGTGGGGAGCTGGGGAGAGATTCGTCTAAGTCAACTAACCCTGTGAATCTTCTAGGGGCAAAGTGTGAGGGGTTTTTATCGACCCTTGTTAAAGAGCTTGCGGAAGGGAGTGACTTTCGGATCTTAACGCCAGTGTGATTGGAGTTTTTAGCGGAACATCTTATCACTTCACTTTGCAAGGGCGTTCTGTCAGCTTGTATCATGATTGCTTTAAACTGTGAAGCACTTGCGACTATAAGCTGTTTAGTAATGAATTCTCTAGCGGTTTCTCCATCAGGAAACTGGAACAGAAGGGGACAATATTGCTTTTGTGACGTTTTTCTCAGTCTTCTGCAGTGACATGGAAAGTGGGCCATGCCCGCTGCTTGGAGAATAATAGATTCAACCAATGTGATGAGTAGCCGATCGGGCATGTTGAAGACAATCGCGTTTTTTGCATTCTGTAGCAGTTGCAGGATTTCCGATGTCAATGAGTCGAAATACTGCCTGGTTGCTATTAGGTTCTGGGGCCAGAGAGCGCAGCTGGCTCAAGAATGTGGGTTAGCGGTGTTAGTTTTGATAATAGTCTATCAGCCTACACGATCTGGGTAGACACATCCGCCAAGTTACTTTCAATGGCACTAGCCCTTCTGCTGGCTTCTCCAAATATCCCTATCATATTAGGGATATTTTGTGACCAGGACGTTTGGGGAAACAAGTTGCCTTATCCAATGTTCGGCTGACGAAACAGTACGACTTCCTGCAACTTATCTTACTGGCTCTCTTTCGGTGAGATGCATGCGACCTTCCTGCTACTGCGGCCAGAGCTGACGGCAAGTGTCCCACCAGATATGTAAACTAGATAGAATGGCTGATTATGCGGGCCACTCTTAACTATTCTTCCACTTTACCCAGCTCAAACTCTGGGTCCGCGGTTAAGAACTCGGGAATCCTCACTTGTTTTGAAAATACACCGGACTTTCCCACATCTGTCACACCTTTAACGACTAAAACTGTTGTCCCTTGCAAATAGGCCATTTTAGCAACGAACTGAGCTTAAGTCAACATAAAGTTTTCAACAAAAATAAAATGATCAGGCTATCCAACTGGTTTCTGAAGTAATTTTATCAGAAAAGACGGTTGAAAAGCAAATAAAGATAGGATAGTTTGAGAGGCTGACTTCTGTGATGAAAGATTTTGCAGGAAAATCAAAAATGGCGCCTGTTTGCTGAAATCACCCCAGACTCACCAATGTAGTGTGTAGGGCTATGGAGACGAATGGCGTACGGACGCGGCAAGTAACTACAGCCAAAAATCAAATAATGCTCCCCTAGCAGTCAGAAGAGTTAAAGCCCAGCCTTGGAGATGTTTATGCGAGCCTGTAGAGCAAAGGCACAAAACGAGAAGGGGTCTGAGAGGACACACATGAGCGTGCGTCGTATTGGCGGTCGAATTAGGAACAGCTCAGTTCAGAATGATAAAACAAGGTTCATACGTATGGTGGCAATAAAGGCGGTGATAGTTGGCAACGAATGCAGTCTCTGAACCGAAACAGAGTGCTAAACTTCTGGCTAGATTGTACCTTATCTTTCTCCCATCTTCACCAGCTTGCGAGCAAGCCTGTCGTTAGATTCCTGAATATCATTCGAAGTTCCTTCTACCGGATCGCGGGGGGTGATTTCTCCATGATTTCCGATATGCATATCTGTCGTCTGCTGGAGTACCGTAGTCACACTGAAACAGCTGACCTTGTTCCAGATGGGCAGATCATACAAAGGGATCAGGGGGCTTCCCCTCCCCCCAGAGCATTACGTGGGCTGTCTCACTCACACTATACCGTCAGCTTCCCACTCATTGATTTCTTCATTTGGCGTCGGATATATTCGAAGTTTTGCCATCACGGTTGACCCGTTCGGCCTTCGTCTTGCAGTTAACACCATCATGGTCTTAAATAGCGACACATCGTCAATGGGATCATCGCTCTCTTCGGTCTGCTTCCCTTCTGTCGCCACAGATCGATACCAGAAACACCTGCAGGAGCTTCCTGGATTGTTCAAATCTACCAACTTGGTGCCACAGGTGTCGATCGACGTACTGCGCGGTAAAGTCATGGCTGCTCCACCGGTTCATTGCCGCGCCAAGGGTGCTTAGCATTCGAAAAACTAAAAGTAGCCAGGGTCGAGTTTCAGCGCACGCCAGGTCTCGATTTTATCGGGCCGCCTTCAAGCCCATGGGCTTCTCCACTATGTATGGTACCAAAAACGTCTGTTGACGATTGGCGACCTTGTATCGATTATCGGGCCCTAAAATACAGCACCACGCCTGAGCGCTACCCAGTTCCACACATCCACGACCTCACGACAATTGCAAGCGGTCGCAAATTTTTAGTTGCATGGATACGGTTCATGACTACAGTCGAATTTGAGTTTGTCCTAGTGATATATTGAAGACAGCCGTAATCTTGCCGTTTGTCCTACATGGATTATTCCAGGGCATTTCGGTCTTCGCAATTTGGCACAGGCATTACGGCGATTCATGTTCCAGGCCCACCGCGATCTACAAGTTGTTCACTCCTAATAAGTGAACACCTTAATCCCCAGTGCAACCCCTGACGACCACACTGTGCACTAGCAAACACTTTTCAAACACTTGTCTCATCATGGGCAAATGTCACCACTGCGAAATTCCTCACCTTCCTCGGTCAAGCAACATTAGCCGTAAGCTCAGCACTCATGAAAAATAAAATGCAGACGATTCTGAAAATCACTGAAACTTTATCCCTCGAAGTTCTCCGACGATTCGATTGCATGTCCAACTCTTGGCTTTGTTCTACTCCTATGTGAGGTCGTACGGCGGGCGGAACTAAAAAGTCTGTGTCTTTTGGCCTTACCCAGCAGCAACTCACGGGGCAGGATTTCTTACCAGCAATAAAAGTTTGTTGGGAACAGCTCCTGTTTCACTGACCTGCTCTCATCTTCCATTTTGGTTGCTAACAGATTAGACCAAATCGAACAAATTTTTATGCAACTTAGACTTCCAAAATTTTTTTAAACTCTGGAAACAACCACTTCTTCCTGATCAAACTGAAGTCACTTGGAGTGGCCCCAGATTTTCTGAGATGGACCAAGGGCTATTCACGGAACAGAGCTTCTCTAATACGGGTCAAGGACACCGGATCCAAGCTGGCCTACGCATACTTTTGGGTGACCCAAGTTTCCGTTCCGGAACCACCGTTGTTCTTAGTATTTGGAAATGACCTCAGACCATTCTAGACTACCCGGGGTTCTTATTCCACCATTATCGGTTTTTGCAGATGATATCAAACTAGCAGATGAGTCAACATCATTTCAACTGTAGGCCAGCTAAAGCAGAATTAGCAATAGGGCAGAAAATTGGGACTAACCACTTAATCAACCAAATACAAACAAGCTGTCGGGCAGGAACAGCAGCGAATGCAGGTAAGTAGGTTTGTCCGTTCCATCCAGAACTGAGTCCGCTGTTGTGCTAGGAAACGTGGGTGTGCTTGTGAATGAGTACTTCAAACCCACTGCCATCGGGGCAAACAGGGCTCTTTTCCACCTATAAAATCTTTGGTGCCTGGAGAGGCCGGGGTACCGTACATGGTGGCCGTCAGGCTTCATTTAGAGACCTTTGTACTGGCTCAGGCATCAGCCCAGAGAAGTTCAAAAGGGTTTCTGATGGTTTTCAAAGACAGTAGACTAATTGAGAACCGATAAGGCCACAAGTTATAGAGGGAACCATTTTGACTGACAGACCTTCATTTACTCGTTGTCACAAACTTACACTCAGGGGACACGAGTATAAAAAGGACAAACTAATAACAGGCAAGAGCTTTGGGGGCATGTCCCTTTTTTCGCCGTATCGTGAACAAGTAGAACAGCAGGGTCGTGCACCTAGCAAGGCAGCAAACATAGCAAGGCCGAGCGCAGCGCGAGTCTTTCAAGGAACTCACTGTCCCGTGATCTATAGATTTTCCATGGCGAAATCCTTTGTGTCCATCGAGCTGGACGGACTGAAGCATGGCTGAACCCTTTGCGCTGTCCAGCGATCTATCCTCCAGTTCACCGGCAACACAAGGTTCAAGATGATGTCAAGGCTGGTGTCACGAACACTTTTGCACTGTTCAGTGCCACACCTCCCAGCTCACCAGCTACGTCGGAGGCAATATGTTGCCAAGATTTGTATCTTGAGCCCTTTCTGTTTCTTTCGTTGCCCTGATATCTGGTGAGCTATCTTCCGGCACACTAATGGCATTCAGATATTAAGATAAACATAAGACCCGGGAACTTTCGTGATTCATCTTTTTACCCATATGCTTCTTCACGACGCCAAGAGTTCAAGGATTTAAGTTGCCTCCATGCGTATTTACATCAGCGTTATTCATTGCCTTTAGGCAAGAACCGTGTGTTTGCTAAGCACAGGTATTTCCAGGCTTAGAATAACAGTCCTTAGCTGCTGTTTTCTTTCGTTTTTAATTGTTCTTCCTTCTTCTCCCCATCTCGAGTAACTACCTCATTCTGAAACCTCATCAACCTAGAGTTTCCCCACTATACCAATTTTTAACACAACTCCATATTACACCACTCATCATTATTCTATACTAACATCTTTACATCTTTGGAGGACTCGGGGTATGCCTCACATGTGGACAGCATTAGGCCTTGGCGCAGAACCCACTTACTGTGAGGATGCTGTTCGCGAGAGTGAGCCCGTTTTCTTTCGTTATACCTGAGCTACCGCAATAACCAAACTATGTCAGATACTCGGAAGTCCTAGCACACCGGGAACAAGATGGCCTCGAAGCAGTAGCAGTATTATTAATAATATACTCCATAAAATCCCGGGAAATACGGTAACGCGCGAGCTGATGGTAAAGATACGTCAAATCGGTGCATCAATGAGACAACAATACGAATACAAAAGGATTAAGGACAACGGATAGGTGGTCAAGAATAATAATGAATTTGGTGCCTCGCGGCGAAGTCAAACTCAAGGCTAGATGATCAGGTCTGGTAGTAGCGCGTGAGATCATTCGGAAATGTAGAATGTATGCACGAGAGATATCAGAAATGACCACGGTAGCAGGGAAGTAATAAATATTCAAAACCTATCACGATTTTGTTGCTTTTTGCGCAAAAGGGAAAACTGACAAGGCGGGAGATGGAAAGAGCCTATAGCAGGCTGAAAAGAGGCAGAGATACGGTAGGAAACCCACAAAGGTGGGGAGAGCGGAAGTCAGAAATAGAGTGAGTTTGGGCAGCAGGACATAACGCTAGTAAGGGGTTCGATAATTTAGGAATTTTAATGGAAGTGTGCAGGTGACATTGGTCGCGCGAAGCTGGCCGACATAAAGGATAGGGAAGAATGCCACGGCAAAGTCAGTTGAAATGCCCAAAACAAGGTATTTTGTCCGCAGGCGGATTACTGTTCGATAGGACGGGCGGGAAGGGTCAACGTGTGGACAGGACTATGGTGAAAAATCGGCCATGGGTACTGAGCCAGGGCAAACCATGGAGACGGACAGGGAAGTAGTAGTGAGAGTAGAGCATATGGAGCACAAAGAGAGTAAAAGCACTTTTGTTATCAAACATTTGGATAGAGTGAGGCTTCTATGGTATTATCACGTGACGAAACCAGTAGCAGGGCTGCTTGGGACTGATGTAAAACAAAGAACGGTGATGAGACCCTCGTGTGCATCTAAGGCAAAACGGACCGGTCGACAAAGCAAAATGGCTCCTGTGTATATAATTGAACAAAATCAGAGATACATCAGACGGGCAGCTCTTCTAGAAACGGGGAGGGATGCAGCAAGGGAGTTGAAGCAAAAGATTGCCAAATGGAAAACCGGACGGCAGTGATCACGGTATAATGGATGGACCATGGCGTATCTACATAGAAATGGTAGTAAATCGGATTGAGTTGCAAAGTTACAAAGATTACAAAGTAAAAGACAAAATGAGGTGGTTTTTGAGCACAGGGAGTGGGAAATGATGGCTTAAAGTGGCTAGTTTATATACGGAAAGAGCAATAACATCACAGAGATAGGATGCAGTAACAGAAAATCTTGCGCAAAGAATATGGCTGGAGCGACGGACATAGAATAAAACACTTTAGAGAAAATTATAAGGGTTGGCGGTTTTATGCAGACAGAGGCGAACTTGCAGACTAGAGACACATCTGCGGATGGGGAGAGAACTGCGAAATGGTGATGAAAAAGGTTGCCGGGGGAAAAGCGGTAGGTGATCAGGAAATTGCTAACTCACTGGAAGGTGGGTGTTGATATTCAAACATGTAACCGCTACTTGGAATAAGACCTGATGGGATGCACAGCTATGGCGATTACAGAGTCGACTAGCACAAAAAGGTGGTAGTGGAGAATGTGGAATGTAAATGTTCGCCTATCGATGGTTTTCAGATAGGCACAATGCAAGAGCTACAGAGTTAAAAATTCGCGATGAACATATCCAAAGTATGCGTCAATAGTGAAGATATGATGCACCGCAAGATGAGAATAAACCGATGGAACAGAGTAGTAGAAGAAGAGTGGGCTGGTGAGGATCGCGGGTAATCAACACATATCACAGACTGATGAGTGGCTTCAGAAGAATGTTTCAACGATGAAGGTTTATCATTTTTTGGGATAAGAAAATGAACGACCACAATAACCTTGCGAGTGACTGCCACGAGTCCGTTACAGTGGATGTAGCAAAAGTAGCTGCAGTCTATGTCTTTAGGGATGGATATAATTACTAATAGGACAGGTGGATGGTCACTTGAAAAGCTACTAGGGTAAAGGTAAGAGGAAGTGCGGAAAGGGATTGGCCGGTTGTATGGGCTGTTAGTGTGTCCCAATAAAAACGACGGTGGCGGCTGGATGTAAGGATATGCGCAGGTGGTCTCATATTTAGAGCAGGAAAAATTTACCAAGCGTAGAATGCAGAGCAATAAGGTGAGCACAGACGGCATGCTCGAGGATGGCCAATGAAGATGGGAAAGTACAGTGCGAATGACATGACTGCAGCGGCTAAACGAGCATAAGTTCAGCAGGCTTGCGGACGGCAAACGGTGCCAGCGGGTATGGCCGACCGTGAGCTAAACTTTCAACCCTCAAACCCCTTATGGTGACGGGAAGCGCGATCCACCAGCTTAGTGATTCCCTCACATCATTGGAAGGGTTCCGAGAGCCCGATATGCGTAAGCCAAATCGCAGGGTCTGACAGCGCCCTGCATCTTTGGGAAGCAAGATGGGGCACTGCTACGTCTTTCACATGTGTCGGATAGCGTAGCCGGCTGGACATTGTGAAGGGACTAGGAGATCGGGACCAACCAACACATCGATTGGTTGTCAGACCAGTAACGGTTTTGTATGCAAAGGCCATACACCGGATTGCGGCCAACGTGGTACCAAGGCCGACTGGACATTGTGGAGTGATATTTATGTGCAGAAGGAGAACCGGAAAGGGGAAAAAGAAAAGAAACGCAGTCTGTGTGGGTCGTAGCTAAGAACTAACATTCAGTGGCCATTGCGGAAAGGGTCTAGACGAAATCTGCTAAGCTGATGAATGGAAACCACTGGTTGCGGCGGCCGTTTCCACAGGAGGTGGCAGGTAACTTGTAAAAATCTCATAGGGTGCAATTTATGGTCACTACTGTTCAACCGGAAAAGCTACCTGAGGTAAAAGAGCCTGGTATATCTTAAACCAGGGGAGAGATAAAAAACGGAGATAGAACCAAGGGTGGCTAATGTTATGCCATGAAGACGTTCCAGTCAAATGCTTGCCCGGCGGTAAACGACGAGCACGTGGAATGAGGCCACTGCATGAAAATAAATGTGGACTTAGGGCAAAGCTGGCTGTACGGATGAAGGCCGTCGCCGATAGCGTCGGACATCGCCGAAGGAAAAAACGTAGAAGTGGGCAGAGTGACGCTGTTTGTAGGCAGATGGGCCGGTCATGGTCCTAAGTGGGTGCTGCGAGGAGGGCTATAATTATCTGCAACTTAAAACCAATAAGCGTAGATTGTGCTTAAGATGTGGCAGACGGTTGGACGTGTTGTAAACAGGACCGGCAGAAAGGCAAAGCTTAGGAATGAGAAGTAATAGATGTGAGATGCATTAGGAGCAGGCTACGAAGGGATACGTAAAAAAATTGGGGCTTCAAATAAGTGAAATCCGGGAGGAAAGTGTAAAACGAGGAAGATACTGGTACAGCGAGCCTCTGAACGTGAAACATGGGCAGAGCTAGCCGCAGGAGGGGGACGGAAAATTGAATTTTTATCAGGTTGTTCGATAAGTTCAGGGGCTATGGGCACGGATCCTTCAACGGGGGTGTCTGGAAAGAGTGCGGGTAAGAAACGTTTCTTTTCTAAAGTGAGAAAAAACGGCTATCATTCATTTAAGTTTGATGTACAAGAGAAGAAGTGAAGGTGGTACGTCCTACGGGGTATGATGCCATTCTCAATGACTAAATGTGAGACCTTTTGACGCAGCAGTGCCGACACCAATGAATTCACCTGATAGCATGTCGGCAATAGGACGCATAGGGCAGTTGTGGGGCGTACTCTTTTATAAAGATAATGGGATGGCACGACATAGGGCGGGAAGGTGGGAGTTTATAACAAATTCTGATATAAACCGTTCGAAAGTGTGGAGATCCCAGAGCCTTTTGCATAGCGCAACTGGAAGATAAAACAGTCGATTTCAAAGGGGAAAAAAGCCCGGTCGGTTAAGGGACGATGGGCAAGTTGGTTTTACATGGAGGCGGATTAGTGTAAATGAGAAGTTCATACATAGCCGAGGGCGGCGCATCCACAGGGGATCGGCTATAAGCAGCTCGCAACCTTCATCGTTGGTCATGGCAGGAGCACTCCCAGCCAGTTTTCTCAGTGAAAATACTCTGAGCATTCTCCAGGATGGGTGCGGTAGATTTGGAAAGATGGGAGGAGATGATGGAATTACATTCACACAGGGATCGGACGTGGAAGACAAAGACCCACAGTCAACTACGCTGCAGTATAAAGCGGCGGAGACTTAGGCTATAGAGTCTATTGGCTTAAGTGACCTGGAAGTCAGCCTGTTCGGAACAGCTAGGAGAAGAAGATTACCGAAATCTGAAGTCAGATGCCACGGAGATGGTAGGTATGGTTTACCCACCGGGGTCAACTGAGCTTGGAAGTAACCAACCTTTGTAGGGGAACAGAGAAATTTCGGAGTCTTATTGACTCAAGCCGCCCGTCCTGTGACGGGTACTGACCAGAACTGACTTGATATTTTTGCTCAATTCAGCCCAAATCTGTTCCGTTTGCGCCGCAGAAAAAAAGCCTAGACCCATCGTGCATCCAGACTCTTGTGTTGCCGGCTAGCTCCTCCGACCCCCGAAACTGCACATTGGACATTTTGTCCCGAAGGCAGAAGTTACCAGGTAGTATCGCCTTCACAGGCATAAGCTAGTTCACAAAACACCGGGGGCTCATTACCTCATCCCTTGCCTGCCCGGATGGTCCCAGGAATGCTGTATTCTAGCTTGAATCTAGGACCTCCCTGAAAGTTGATACGCTGCTGCATCTAACAGCATCCTCTGACAGTCTATTCCACGTAGGTACAACCCCATTCGCAAGACCTTGGCTCTTCAGTCCAGCCGTAAGCGAGCCCTTTGTAGCCTAAGACTGTGTCCACTGGTGTCGCACGCAGGGGTAGAAACGAAGATGTTTCCCACGCCTATACCCGACAGGCGCCCGAGGAAAGCGTTCCTCCTGATGACAACGACAAGGCGGCGACCCCACTTGCGTCCTTTAAGAGTGCGTATCGTCAAGACTGGATGCTTACTGTGGCGGACTCAGAGATTGGAAGTACGCCGGCACTTCAGCTTGCCGCAAGTAAGGATGAGGTTATCCAGGAACTTTATTCTTTGTGCAAGCACAGGGCAGCCAGGACGGATAGGATCTATCTGGCAATTGTTCAGCCTGCTTCCGATATCTTATCATGGGCCGTTACTCAGCCGCGTGAAGCATCACTGAGGGCTGGTGGGGTGCCAGAGGACTGGCATAAGACCGTTTTTGGAGGACTAAATGGCACAGGACCTGGGCAGGGGGTGGATAATTGTAGGCCGGTCAGCCTGATATCATTGTTTTGTACTTTCTTGTAAAGTAAATCAGAAAGCAACTGTTCGTGCATCTGGTTGTTACCGACCCAGTGAAGCCTGCGTATGTTGGAACTTCTAAAATGGGTAATATCTGTCAAGCCTACCTATGTCCTTGGACGATATTTCCCCGATATCTAGCGTAATATTACCCATTTCTATAGCTAGTCTCCAAAACCTCGCCTTGGCGGGCTTTTCTTTGACTGATTTGATACCAAGTTCCACAAACCTACTGCCAACGCCAGAAAAGCTTTAGCTTTCAACATCGGTGTCCGACGGCTCCTGCGTTCAACCAGAATCGCCACACTGAAAGCATGCCACATGGGGCAACAAGGTCGCCTCTGCACTCGGCTGCGCAATAGGTCACAAAGCAACGACTGTTTTTGTTGTTACAATTCACCAACTAAATAGGGTTTAGTTCAGTTCTTTTTGAACTAACCCTGCACTGCCAATTCCGTGTTCTATCAATTTATTGCTCTTTGCTCCTCCTATTCTTATATGCATACACACTTATATTTACATATAAATACACATATATCCTTATATTTCCTTTGCATTCTACATTTCGTTGCCGGCCAGTTCTCCCGCCACCGTGCCCCTGCTCCTCATGATATCCATCTATTTTGTCCATGTCTGTGCCTCACATTTACCGGATCTCCATCCTTCCAAACCATTGTTGCCATCAGACCCACTCTTCACGTCTTGCGTTGCTCGCTTCCCGTTTTCAACTGGGCACCCTCCTTTTATTGCAGTTTAGCATAATTCGCGGCTATTTATTCTCTTACCATTAAACTGAATTTTTCTTATCCTTTTCTTTCTTTCCTCTATTTTTCTTCATCAGGTCCGGTTACCTTAGCTTCTTATGCCGATTTTTGGTCCCCCTCATGTAAAACTCCCAGGTCTCAATTTCTCCCACTTGGTTCAGCCAGCTCCCCCATTTGATATTGACTTCGAATTCGCCGGACACATTTGAATTCATCCCTGAGTTCACTTAACCTCCCTCCTTTATTCCTCGGTGTGCACACATTCGCACCCCTTTCATCTCCCTTGAAAGTCTACCTACCCTACGTTTGTCATGCATATTTGTAAACTCTTCACAAATTTTTTCTGTCCATTTTGTCGCTCTTAAAAATTTATCATACATCTGGCTTGCTTCAGGTATCTCGGAAATAAACTAATATTATTATTCATGTTATAGGTAATGGTTAGAGAACTTATAATCAGTTGGCAAATCATTACTAATGCCATTGTCTACAAAAAAGTCAGAGCAATGCAGAATAAAAAACCCCCTAAGGGAGGTCTTCCAGTTGCTAGAAATTACCTCAGCTTCTCCAACACGAATCGTGCCTGGCACACCGGCCACCGTGCCGCCCCGTGGTCCGTTGAGCAACTTCCCTAAATAAACGTCCCACGCTGCCCACACTACTTCAGCTGACCTGGACCTGACCGCCATCCCTTGGCCAGCTCATACCCCTAGTAAAAGGCTCTGTCTTTTACCACCAATACCTGATTCAGCAAATGGTGACGACGTCCACGCGCAACTCACTGTAAGCTCACGTCCGCCAAAGTCCCATGCATCCAGGCCTACGGCTGCCCCCTGTCCCAACACGGAAAATGACTCCAGAGAAGTCTCTTCTCAGTAACTTGTCTCTTCCTCACTTATATCTTACAGTCCTGTGGTCACAGGTTGGTCATAAAAGCCATGACCTACTATAAAACCAAGTGGGCCGTCAACCGACTGACTTCCGTACCCCCTCCCGCAGTCTTTGGAAGCATTGGCCACTCCCTCTATCTCCCCAAAAATTCCGCCCGGAGCCCCATCCAGAACATCCATCTGACGCTTCAAGTATATCCTAAAATAACCCATGGACAGAGTCCTGCTTCTTTTCAAAGCGGCAAACTCCTCCTCGCTGTAGCAGCCTGACACTCCGACTAAAGGAGGTCTTCACAAATTCACCTTGCGATACCAGCAAAAACAACCACCAAGTAACGTATAATCATGCCTCGAGATCAAACGTACGATTCCTCCCAAATGTGCTAGGACAGCTCTTCAAGCATCCAGCCGAGTGCCAGCACCTTTCTGCCAAACCTCAGTTACCAGTTTCCGTCCCTTTCAATGGTACAATCAAATAAAGCCCAAGTGGATGACTATCAACAGTCTCCAGTGTTGAACTCCACACTCCTTCCCGAACACCGGATATGCCAGCCCAACCAACCACAGTAGTTTCGCCTGTCCTGGTCGAGTGGCAATCACCCTACCGTTATGTATCCGGTTGGAGCCAGCCAGCACTACCTTCGGCCATCTTACTCGTCCGTGCCCGTACCTCAACTTCCCATCCCCAAGCTGGCGATTACACCCACACTGGGGATCTCACCTCAAAAAGCGACCACTTTTTTCTTGACTGCATCCCACAACCCCGGTCTCACCAGCCTACCAACAACCCTTCCTTCACATTACGGGCTTCTCACTGCCAATTCAGATTTATACTCCATAGCTTCTATGCACGAAAACCCTAGAACTAAGTTTCCACTTAATCATGTTTACCATCTTGGTACCATTAGATATCCACGCCTACCGATGTTGGCTCTCACCTCAAGTCACCACGATGCAGCCGCACTTACCATGCTCCTGAATAATGTTCGCACACTACTGAATAAAACCCATACTCTCTGTTGCCTCCTTTTTCATACCCCGGCACTGGTAGGCCATGTTGTCACCAACCGCATGCCTAATGAAATCTTCACTTCCACACTATCCTCCCGGCATCCTTATAAACTTTCCACTGGTTCCTGTAAGATTCATCCCTAGGGTGCCAACTAGAATAAGCCTGCCCTTCTCCAAGTATATTATCCCGCTTTAAGCAGTCACCCTAGCCCTCAGTGTCAACCTCCACTGGACTTCATGTGTGTTTGGATCAATATACACCCTGCGGGGGCAGCGCTGCTGCTGTCTCAGTGAAAGCAGCCCCGCGCCCAGCCTTTTCCTAGCGGCGATCAGCCTATTGATCACCAACCCACGTCCATTTTAGCTACCGAATTCACGGGGGACCCGGAGCTTCCCAAGGAAATGGCTTCCATAGCGTTATTCAACTCTTTTTCCAACCTGAACGAACTTTCTGTTATAAGGGGACTGACTGTCGCCTGCAACTTGGACGTCATCGCGATCACTGAAATTTGGCTAGCCGAGCACACAATTTCTGACTAAAATATCACAGATCAGTTATCAAAATTTCAGGACTTTCAGAATCCACCGCCGAATTGAGGTTCGCTTAGGTTACCTCAAGTGCAGCCTATCTGCCATCCTACCGGGGAGTGCCGTGCTGGCAAACGTTGAAGACTCCTTGTGGTTCACTACTTCTTTACCGCAGATGACCAAAAGTCTAGGATGCCTATATCAACCCCCAGCTAGGACACTTCGACTTTCAACCCCAACAGTGATGCATTTATTTGTATAGCTGATCTACCGTTCGGAGGTAAATTAATGGCAGGCGAGTTTATTGCCCCGGGAACAAATTGGTCTCCTTTGCTGCTTTCTACAAATGCTGGCAACTTGCCTCATGTCTTCGCTCGGGCCAGTAGGCTCAACATGTAGAAGAGCTTACCCACAGCCTAGCGAAAGTTTCTGCCTCCATACTCAACGACTGCACTGTAAGCGGTATCAAAATTGTCACCTGCAGACTTAACGTCATACCGCTCATCAAAAACCTGCTATATAACCGCCCATCTTTCCAACCCTTCAAAAGGGGCCATAACCCCTCACCAATTGGACCCCAAAACTAGGAGGGGTCCCTCTCAACGGCAAATTCTCAGTGCGTTACTGACTTCCTCTAATGAAGTTGAAGTTCGTGCATCGGAAGAACATCACCCCCTTCCTCCCTCACTATCAATCCAGGCCAGCAAGTCACCGTACAACCAGGCTAAAGCAGAAATACGATGAGCTCCGACAACAGTACAGGCAAAACAGAGACTTTCCTGCGGTCTTGCGACTCGAACTTCTACTCCGCGAAGTTCACCCAATAGCTCGCAACCACCTGAACCAAGAAACCAAAGCACTGTGCCACCCAAACAACGGTCAAGAGCTGGCCCGGCTACTCAGGGCCCGTGTCCCACAATCAACTTCATGCATGAATCAGTTCATCCATTTGGATAGCCTCATAACCTCTCCCGGAACGATGGCTTACGCGCTTAACGCGTTCTTCACAAACCCCGTTACTCACAGTCCAGCCTAAACCCAGCTTGCTACCTTGTTTTCACGAATTCTTCGCTTAGATTTATCACAGTCACCGCTGCGGATATAAACACATATACTCACACTTTCAAATCGCCCCATCACTTTGGACCTTACGGACTACCAACAGCAATATCCACCCCTGATAGCCCGAATATCCCCCTTCTAATACTGAATCTGTGCATTTTGCCTCCCCGAGACAGAACACTCTCTAACCAATGGGAGAAGTCGGTTATCTTTCTCAGACATAAAAATGCCCTTGTGCACGACCTTACCAACTTTTTCCCCATAAATCACAGGCCAATGATCTCGTGGCTGCTAGAGAAGTTGCAAAACGCCTCCTAACCGAACATCTTTTGACACGTAAACTCATCAGCTCTGGATTGCACGGATTTGTTAGATCACCCTCGTGCTCAACCTGCCACTTTGACTTTCCGAACCTGGTAATAACGACCGAAGACAAAGGCAGAGATCTCGTCATCGTCTGACTTTACATGACAGAAGCCTTCTTCACAGTCCACCGCCTGAGCTTGATGAACAAGACTGGAGGTTACAGAATTGAAAGCCCACCCAACTCGCCCAAATCCTACTCACAAGTCCGTCACCAAGTTGCCTGCGTTGATGGCCAGAAGTCGGACCCCACCCTGCTAACGGTAAGGTTATCCAAGGAGGTTTTCCAGGACTACTGATATTTCCACTTTATAGAGATGACATATGCCGTGTCGTTACCCAAGGAACGATTCTCACACTTGCCGACGACACGACGATAGTTTACGAATTCGAGGAAGTCCACCTACCTGTAGCACTAAATGGCATCGCCGTTGACACGCAGTCCCTTTCATCCTGATGTGGCCACTAAAAACAGAGTTTTCAGCGAAAAATGCAGTTATCCCACGCTATGCTGCTATATTCCTCGCAGTGCGCTAAAGATTGACGAGGCCTCACTCCCACTCTCCCCAGCAGTACCAGACTTCGGACTGCAGTAGGCCTGTTCGTTGAACTTCTTTGTACATACCTCTCATAAAACTGCGCGGGGAAACAAGTCCCCGGGTTTGTGGCAGAAAACCATTTTCCTCAGGAACGGTAAGTTAGAGGTATATAAATCTCATGGTCGCCCATCCTTTGAGTACCGAAAGCTAGCTTTCTCAGATATGTACAAACGTGAAGTTATTGACCTTAAAAATGTTCAGCACCGATTTACTGAGATCCATTTGGGCGTTCTACAAACCTCAGCTACAGACAAAGCCGTATTTTCCTGCGGATTCACCCTCTGTGGCTTAAAGGAAGAAAAAACCCTCAGATGTTTGCTTAATTTGCTCCACAAGAAAGCTTAAACCTCCAGTCGAGTGCAATCCAGTATACCCTCAACAAATCAGGCGCACAATTGGGAACCCCGTGTGATGGTCTTTCATTTCCAGAAGTCCTTGGGCGAAACTTCATCCCGTTAAACATGCAGCTTCATGGGATAAACTCCCGGCCGATACCCCTCCATGGATTCCCAAACTGTGTTTAAGTCTATACTACATGCAGCGCTGGACATTCAAAAAATTATCTTCCTGGTAAATCCAAATGTGACTATTGGAGGAACACAAGAGGAAAGTATTGGATACGAACCTGAACCATCGGTAATCTCTAGGTTGTACCCTACCATTCATCCTTGTCGGCCCTTTATCAGCAAAACCCTACGCCATGACTCTGTTACATTCATGGCTGAGACCAGTGCGTCTGAACTCGCCATTGAATAAAAGTAATACCACCGGTTGCACGAAAAATAGCCTTTAAACATTCTCAACAATAATTTGATTTCTTCTCCGCCTCTGCCTCTAATCCAAAGGGCAGCACCTGTCAGAGTACCCAACTTCCACCTACAGTGTACCCTTAATCGAATCTTTAGGCACTCGGCGCTCAACTGCCCTCCCTACCATTAGACTCAAGTGTAAACTTCAACCGAACGCAGATCACCCGTCCGTCAAATACCACAGCCTCCTTACATGATCGGTCACTGTGAAATCTGTGGTACTTAGTCGCCAAAACTACTCACCCTCTGCGGGTCCGCCCGATGTATCACCACAGTTCGTGCTGAGCGCAGCCGGGTCACATAAACCGAAAGTCCTTGCACCATGGAGTTGTCAGAAGCGAGCGGTTCAGTGACCATTCCCGAGTCTTGCAGTCGTTCCATGCGTCTGTTCCCCATCCTTTCTCTCTTCCATAGCTAGGGGCGGGGAAATTGCCGGCGGAGAAATGTCAACAAGTCTGTGACTGTTTCATAGTAAGAGAAAAATCGGCCAACCCCAGCAGTTTCGAGCCCCATGCTTCGAGCATTAGGACTAGCGAGTGGAGGAGAAATGGGAAACACTCCCTATGCGGTAAGCGTGCTGGCCTGCTCTTGTGAACTAAGAAAGTAATGCACCAGAAATGCTTCTGGCTGCCAAGTCATTGGATCGATGCTCTGCGCCTCTTTAGAAACGGATGAATTCTCTGTTACAGTTACTACTCGGCCGTGCTCATTAGGTGCCATGGGAAAAAGAGCGCACGAGCTAAGCCTCCAGTACTTCTGCCCTATACTATGCGGGTCTGACAACTTGCCGAAAGAGCTGTCCACGAAACACCGACCTCACCTCTCAGTTTATACCTTCCGGGCTCCTTGTTCCTTCCTCTGTCAGCTCGTTGATGCCAAATTCGGCAGACCTTACACGATTGCCAATCTTCACCCATGTGAAGTCTGTTGTGTTCAAAATCATTTTCGCTGATACACGGGCCGAACATCACCAGCAATTGTCCACACTCGATAATAATACGAAAACTCGTTCTTTCTAAAACCAACACTGCGTCTTTTAGCCGTAGATATTTTGCGGCCCAGTGGCAGTCGAGACCTACCCGGGATCTTACTCACCCGCATTTTCTTTTGGCTCAAGTGGTGTGAGCTCCAGCTTCCTACGAGGTAGCCTCGGAATTCACCCTCCGAATATCTCCCAACTGCACAAAGGGGAAAAAGTCAGTACTTCTGACGTCAAGAGTATAAAAAGCCCAACGTCTGAATCTAGCCGCTGGCGACCGGAGCTCAGCTAGCCGACTATCAAGCGCCCACACATGGATGGAGGCAGTTTTAAAACACTTTTGAGTGATATGCAGCCAAAGTCGAAACGGATTCCGAAATCAACGCGACTATCGGTAAATTCTACGATACTGGATTGATAAATGATTACTGGCATAAAATATATGCAAACCTCAACTATGAGGTCAAAGGGACTCACGAAACGAAAACCAGGTTGCAGCGTGCGAGAAGGGAGCACGTGCGCCATGCAGGCCCAAAATAGGATATGACAGAGTAACTTGTTAGGCTCAAACAAACGAAGGTCGGTTTGTGAAAATATAAGGTACATATAAACACAAATAATGTATATGAACGAGTGGTGTCAAGGAAACATGAAATTTTAGTGTTTCTGGGGGGATTTTCCACAACGGGCCGTTATATCACCCGCCAAAATCCTCCCGAATCTAAGCATGGTTAAAGGTTTCGAATGAGGGTACTGATTCTCCCTACCTACCTAAACCCCGCTGTGGGTTCGCGTATCCAATACTTCTGACGTCAGCACTCTACTCACAATTGCACCTGATCCGGTGGCTACACCGACGAGATATTGCTCCGCATTGTCCACGAGAAGGGTTGCTCGACGGTGGGCGTGAAGACTGTTGAGTAGATTCGGGAACATATGACCTGTCTTCGGGAGATCCCTCGTGATTTAGCTTCTTGAGCGTCTGTGAGTGAGTGTACTTGCGTGTGTGGGGGTGGGTGGCACGGGCGAGGTCGAACTTTGGTATATAGGCAAATAACAACAACTGCCACCCACGGGAGACATCTTCCACAATGTCAGCGATAAAAGGGGAATGGTGAACACTGCTACGTGTTCGATGGAGGTCATGAGGCATAGACGTGCTTCATATACTTGTGTGTGATTAATGTTGAGTTTGTCTGGGTGCATGAGAGAAACACAACCACCACCACCTAAGGGAAAAGCCTTCCACAATGTCAATGATATACGAAGAATGGTGAGCACTATGGCTTCTTTGCTGGAAGTTATTGAGCAGGAAAGTGTTTCACTTACTTGTGTATGATTGAAGGTGAGTGTCCTTGGGTGTGTGTGTAAATCATAACTACTACCATGTATGGGAACCGTCTTCTATAAAGTCAATGGCAATTGAGGAATGGTGAGCGCTGTGGCATTTTTGTTGTGGATTGTGGTGCAGAAACGTGCCTCATATGCGTGTGTGATTGGATGTGAGTGTTTTTGAGTGCTAATGTCACAAATATTACCACTCACGGAAGTGCTTTTAACCACCTCAACGACGGATGAAGTACAGTGAACAATATGGCACGCCTGTCTGAGGTTGTGGAGCAGATATGGAAAGCAACAATCGCGGTTCGTAGAATAGCTCCGTAGGTGGCCCACAATGGTTCGAAATTCTGGGTTTTTTAACTGGTCTCCTGGGGTTATGTGGGGTCGGCCGGTCCGTCTCCACTCTGAAGTGGGCTGATACTCCGCACGTCACGAGTTAGCATTCCGTTGGCGGTCTTCACCTTCACAATTCTTATCAGTTCGTCAGTGCTTCTGATAGTTTCCATAACCAAGCCCAAAGGCCAGGTGCTGAAATGAGCACGTTCAACGGCGATCATCACCACACCACCAAACTTGAGTGGTCTCGCTTTGGTTAGCCACTTCCGTCGAACTCGCAGAGTTGGCAAATACTCCCTCAGCTATTGCCTCTAAAAAACCTTGGCAGGATAGTTTACTTGTTTCCACCCATGAATGTAGCTACCACGAAGGTTTGTCAGCCCTTGAGAACCCAGGTTCGGCCTAAACGCCGATGGGTCATTCGGGGTGAGCGCAAGATGGGCGGGGTCGCCTTGGGCCACTGGAAACGGGGGGCGGTCTTTCCGAGTTTTTTCTGCCTCGGTCATCACGGTGCCCAAAGTTCCGTCGTCGGGTAGCTGTTGCTCGATGACCGACAGCAATATTCGCCTGGTAGACTTCATCATATTTTCCCACACACTGCTGCGGTGACTGACCTGCGGAGGATTGAAGTGCCATCATATGCCCCAGGCCACGGTTCGGTTCTGCAACTCGTCCCCGTTCGTGTTTTGGTGCCAACGCCGCAGTTTCTATGGGCGCCCACGAAATTTAGTCCATTGTCGGAGTATATAGCAGCTAGTATGCATCTTCTGCTGATAAAGCGCTGCAAGGCCCGGAGGAAGGAGTCGGTCGTTATCGAAAGAGTAACTTACAAGCACGCCGCGCGTGACTTCGTGCATGTCATGATAAGCCCGTATCGTTTTCCCAATCTTTTTCCACACTCGGACCACAGTGGCCCGAAATAGGGTATCACTGGACGGCCACCAACCCGGAGTAATTCTACATTCTGGCAGCGGAGCCATGCTTTGCCTGCCCGCCATGGCGTTGCGTCTCCTACAATGTACACAACATTGGATTACGCACTTTACAGTCGCTCCTACTCTCCGTAACCACAACCGCTTTCGGATTTTCCCTGGCACCTTCCTGCACGGCTTGGATGTGTTTAATCATTTGCTCTATCACAGGTTGTCGAGCAGGTAGCAGTATAGGATATTTCGCGTCAAAACCCAGGTGGGAGCTGGTCATCCTACCATCTACCAGTGGTAATCCACCAACGAGTCTGGGGTTTAAATGCTTCAAGATGCTTTTCAGAGATGATACACTTTTGCCGATTGGTCCGGCTTCTCCGGCCCTCTCGAGTTCTCGGGTAAACCCCCATTTTATCATCTTGAATAAATCGTACTCTGCGACTCGTGCTTCACCAGGGCTTATTAGACCCAATCCTACACGCTTGGATGGGTGGACCTCTTTCATGAACAGTAAACGCCTCTTAAACCTAGTCAACCACACTGATGCCCGAAAGGCCTTCATCCATGAGGAAAACCTGACTAACCGTGGAAAAAAGGATGCTGATTCGGCGACTGTCACCGTCATCATCGCTCATTTGATCTCTAGTTCCAGTTCCAGGAGAGCTTTAGTTCGCACACGGACCAGTCCCATTGAGGCATTTACAGGAGTTTCGGCCCTACCGTCCAGGTGTCGAGTTGCCGGAAGTTGGATGCACTTCGGAAGCACAGATCGACTGATCTATCGCCAGACTTGACATGTTTCCATTGGTTCGTGGCCGTTTCTTCGCAAATGATCGTTAGCCGACCGGCAGCGAAAGTACTAAAATGACTGTACAGTACTATCGCCGAGTCCGTCCAAAAACTAGCTGACGAAATATAGAAATAGAAACATCTCTTCACCGGTTGTACCACCGTTACTGCTCACACGGCTGCAGCGAGCTGGGGGCGATGGATCGAAACCCATTTCAATGGAGTAAGCGGGCTTTGGCGAGCAGGACCCTCGCAGAGTCATAAAAGGCGTGTTACTCTCCCATATGTGTCGTGTGACGCGGGGCAAGCACCGTGGAATTCGTTTGTCTCCTAGTTTCTTGAAATTGATCAGAAATTCTTCCCATTCCAGCCAGTCTCCCCGGTCCAGAGGCTAGTCCGATCGACTTTCTTACAACAGGGCAGCTGCAGCGGGATCTTTCTGGGTAACAGCCATGGAGAGGCGAAATGGAGCTGGCCAAACAGGCTAGGGGCAGCTGACAGCATACAATGACGAGTTACCGTTTGCCCGGGAACTTTTGCCTCGAAAACGAAGTCGTCCCTTCCGTCTTCCGTTGTATTCTCAGTGTGTTTTTAGTGGGGAGTACAGGCGTCCAGATCTTGAACAGTTTCGGCCCTCTAGTGGCATGGAAAGACTTCGAGCTCTTCCGGGGCGTTCCACATCCATTTCGTGAGATGGAAACCGCCATATTCTAGCAATCCCCAATGATACCCGAATTGCTCTAAGGCCGAGTCTATGTCATCAAAAGACCCAAGGTGGACGCAGAAATTTCTGCTGAGGCTGTCTACTACCCACTGGTGGACCACAGCCCGATATTTGCTCGCTGTTTCTCAGAGGGCGTGGTTCGCAAAAACGGTCTGTGTAGCAGACAATCGTTTTACGACTTGTCCTGGAACTTAGCTGCGCAATCAAAAACCACCCACAGATTTTCGGGATCTCGGAGTGGAGAACCGGTTGGTGAGGTAGATACCAGGTCCCCTGCCTGCCGTCGGTGGTTGCAGGCACCTTATCAACGTGGCCGAGAGCTTCTTTTCCCAATAATATTTCTGCTTATCTTTTCAGCTGACCCTGATCTCGAAAGAAGCCCTCTTTTATTAACGGTAGTCTTGGCATAGCGTGGTTTCTGTTATCAGTCCAAGGGTCAGCTAGTGTGTGCCATGGGGGAGAACCTCAAACTGTTTTTGGAGCCTTTGGTTCCTTGCCGTGCCGTCTGCAGAGCGGAGTGTCCCTCTTGAGACAACGATAGTCTTTCGTCTCCAATATCATTAAGCTCCTTTTCATACAGCCGGTGCAACCGATACTCTATTCGGTCAGTTTATGCTGACAAGTAGTTTATGGGACTACATTCCCCGGCTGGGCCATATAATATCCATCCTAGGGCTGTGCGTACTGCATAGGGTTTCCGGCGGTTGCTCGCCCTCTGGTCCAGCATCCGATGTGCTTCTTGATGATTGCAGTCGACAAGGAGATCCGCTTCGTCGTCCCCCCAGTCTACGCCCGGAAATTCCCGCAGGTGGGAACACCTAGCTGAAATTGCGTTCACAGACCTTGGTGCTTGCACGGGGAGATCAGCTAACGTGAAGGCCCCCGTTGATTTGATTTGCTCTTGAGTGTCTAAGGGGATGAGCTGCAACCTCAACCGACCTGCAGTCATTACTTGTGTTCCGCCTACCACGTTAACCGATAATGAAGTCTTGCTTTAAGCGAGCCGGTGTTTGTCTGAAAACCGCTCCTTCATCAGGATTGTGTCTGACCCACTGTCCAGGAAGACCAACACCTCGACCACCCCAGATGGGGTCATCAGTTCCACGGCACTTACTCCTAAACGTTTTTGTTTGCTGGCAGAGCATGACGTTGAACAAACCACACCGGGCTTAGTGTTCGCCTCTGGTTTAGTTGGTTTCGCCTGGTGTAACAATCGGCGGTGCCTGCCAACACCACCTTCGTGAACGCATCTGGTTCTTGTTCGACAAGCTGCCGCCCGGTGTGTGGAGTTAGCACAGGTGAAGCACACACCTGTTGCCCTTGCCATTCCCCAACTTTTCACCCTTGTGGCTTTGATGAACTTCGGGAATCTTGGCGGCCCGTGGCCGGGGCCGAAAGGCCTGCAACTTGGATGCGCTTTAGCCTCGCGTGAAACGGGGTGTGAATTTGTATGCTTCCGTGCAGTAGTTTGGGCCCGGCTGGTGCTAGGTTTGTTTACTCGATTACTGTCCTGGTTGAGTCGACCAAATCTGCTGTCGGCTATCTTGGTTTGCCTCTCTAAATATTCGGTCAAATCCCCAAAGCTGGCCTCACGGTCGCTTCGGCTCATAAGTTTCACCTCTCCCGCCCACCGACCCTGTGGCCCGGGAGAGTTGCAGTGGCTTATACCCTTCAATGTTTGCCTTGCATCGAGGTCAACCCTGAAACCTAAATATTCGAGAGCTATTGAACAGTTCTCCTTTTTTATCACTAGGTCCGCCATTGCATAGACGTCGTCCTTTGTCCCTTTGACCTCTAACATCACACCTATTAGATTACTGGCCGCCTTGAATGGCTGACCGAACAGGTCCCTCAAAATCTTCCTTGCCCATGTATAGCCTTGTTTCGGATCGAGCATGGTACACCCATCGATAGCTTCTCTTTTTCGGCCTCAACTGTACTGAGTCAGGTAGAGGGGCCTCAGTCCGGGGTCGGTGATCTTATTTTCGGAGGAAGTTTCGAACAGTCTGATGAACTTGCAGTTATGTTCAGATCGTCCGTCAAAAACCGTCGGTTCCACTCTTGGCAGACCGATAATTGGTTGTGTTGATGCTTTTTATTCGAGGAAAGGCGTAGCGCTTTATATTTTCATTTGTCCTGATCTGTCCTGACCCCGGCTTAAAGCACGTGCCATCGACGGCAAAAGTGAAGCCTTACCATTGCCTTATTTATACGGATATAACTAGCTCATTATGTTTTTGCCTTCATTTGCTATCATAGCCCACTTCCACATAGTCGACTTGTTCAACTATTCTAGGCCTTGATTAGTCCGTCCGCTGAAGCTGTAATCCTCGGATTTCTATTAAGACGGTAGTCGTGACCCACAGCTGGAACATCCTCCGGACTGCCACGTTCCCGGCCTCTTTCAGATCATGTCGGGTACTTGGATAGCCAGCGGTTGACTGGGCGTCACTCCCGGACTACCGCGCGGATCTAATAAACTAAATGATCGTGGTGGGCTGCTTTCCACTCTGGACGGCCATGGCTTAAAATGATACTTATTCTGGCCGATGTTAAATGGAGTCTCTCTCATCGCTAGCCACTGCAATTGTCATTCCGTTACCCGGGTCACAAGCCACTCTTTTGGTTTCTCTGGACCTCAAGGCAGATTCCGGGCGCCCAAAAAAAGTCACGCGCCGCACCAAAATTTACTTCCCGTAAGCCCTCCAAACGGTTGTTCATGCTGGGTGTTAGTATCCAAACAATGACCGTAATCCTACCACCACCCCTGCTTTTTCAACCTGCTACCCCCACTTCGTCATCTAAAGCTATCTTAGCGCATTTTCGCCCGCCACCTCAAATGTTTTCCTCATGAACCGTCGGTCACGTCTGGTAGGCCCGCCCACGCTTGGGCCTCAATTCGTGACCTGACGTCAGTTACAAACATGAAAATCGTATTAAAATGCTAGTTACCCGCCGTTGGCCGAAACTCGGCTCCATATTCTCCAACGTTTATTTTTACATCCGATATAAAACCCTGCTGTCACCTCGGGTCCGGCCCTCTGCAATTCATAGCAACAGGACTAGTGTACTAACAGTTCATCTCTGCAAATTGCTTCGACGCTCCTGCTGCGTCTTCTAGTCCAAGTTGACTGCTTTCTCCAAGGCTGCACTTCAAAATCCCCCAACTAAAAGTCCGAACATCATTCATGCTGCGCACCGCATTTCCTGTGAAGTATCGCTCTTCATGTCTACTTTTAAGGGAAATGTCGTTCTCTCCACGTCGTAACGGAATAACCTGAGTAAAACACAACCACTATAAGCTCTCTCCTCTTCTAGGTGTTTCAAACTATTATCCACCGGCTTGAGGACTTGCCCAGGTGACCTCGGGGTAAACAAATTTGCCATAAGCAGCTGGCATCACTGATAGCCAAATAATGCCGGTTTTATTCTCCACCGTGAGTGGATATACGTTGGGTGAATTCACTCTCCGGTTTTTCGATATGGATCCTTCGGATCGCAGTCGGTGCTTCTGTGTGTGTCTTTCTATACGCTCCGGTTTTTCTCTGACCTCTCGACGGACCAATGTCTAAAACATTCTGTATATACTGCGTACTTCTCACACTTTAATAACGCTTTATTTACCAGATTCGATTTTCCAAACTCTACCCAACACTCCGATGTCGAGATTGAGACCGCTTCGCATTTCCCTCGCTAAACGTTCCAACTTTAGTTAATTTAGACACTGCCTAGCCCCACTTTACTAATACTGAATTGTGCTAATTCCTATTTTGAAATCGGTGAACACGTCGTACTGCTGCGTAATGCTGTATTCTGTATTATACCGTGCACAAGTGACTTGAGCTCGGTCGAGAAGCAAACCATTATCGCTGATCCATTCGTTCTAGCCAGCATTCCCGTCCACTTACCTCCTAGGCTACGGGCACTTGTGTACCATGTGGCGGCACCTTCTGTCAGGTCACCTACCTCTACTTTGCCCTTTAGGACCGTTGCATCCTCGGGCGTATTTCCCGAGGGGCAACCCGTTTTTGCACAGAAAGCCACTTGGCCCGCACCTTCTCGGGCCCTCAAGGCCACACCCCAGCGGTATTTGCAAAGCTGTCAAAAAAACACATGAGGCTTTCCGTGTCTCATTAAGTGTCCTTCTGCCGTCTCTCGAGGTCGGCGGGGACCTAATCGTGTTCAGTCACACCCCTCCGGCTGATCACGCCCTGTCAATCACGCGTTCATCTATACGTTTTGCGCACGCGGCAACCGCATGCGCTACGTCCAACACGTTCTCTCGGAGAACGCCAGCGTGCGGCCTCTGTACACAGGCTTTGTGAGAATACACGCGGTTGGCACTTCAAGGTATTTTCTCGTCGACTTCCTCGACGGACGCGATCGTAGAAGCTGAGGGGGCATGCCCCTCAATACCTTGGAAGTACGCATTCGCTGAACGTGCATCTGTTTCTGTAATCCGTGAGCACCTTCCCAGCTTCATCCCCATCCACCTTGTATTTCTCAGCAGTTACCACAGGCAGTTGCTGCTTGGCTACGCTTGAACATACGGCGGCCCCGTTCCTTCTAAATAGCGATCTCTGTGGCATACTGGAGCATTTTCCTAAAAGAGCAACGTAGCAAACAAATCCATTTCAAAGATTCTTGTTCCCTAAACAACTCATAATTCTCTTGGCCAGGACAGAGCAGCGCTGGTGGCATCACTCGCTGCATCTAGTGCACTGTATACCCGACTTTACATACTCTTTGCAACTGCTAACCCCATAATAATCTTCGTTGCAAATAACCGTCATGCTATCAGAGGGAACAAAACGTTTAAACCTTGAGAGGAGGTTGGCAGCATGACCCGAAACCCTAGGCAATGGCAATGAACGCAATTATCAAGTGCACAACAATTAAAACGCTTTGTCAAAAGGACGGCACATTACCGAACTGAGTCAGTCAGAGCAAAGGGTTCTCCGAGTAGTGAGTGTACTCTAGTAAATACTGTAGTCCAAAGTTTCTATGAACTGACCACTGAAATGTCACTGCCAGGGCGGACAAGTGGGGATAGGACGGAGCGCCTCGATAACTCTAACCACGCGGCAGTTTACAAGTCGGCGCAGCATGCCTTTCAGAGGAGAATATCCTGCCGCATAAGGACCACGGAAAACCCCTGACAATACATCTATCGGTTGTAGCCACAAAAAAGCCCGTAGGAGAATAAATTAACTTGAACTAACCTTCCGAAGCACTACACCGTTTGTTTGATTTTACCGCAACCATAGAGCATCCCGTAACCCGCCATCAGCAAACATTACCATCCTAATGACAACACCGAACCTAGGGCCATTGTTTGTTCATAAACGTACCATTACCCCATTTATTGTACCACCGTCTCCCTTTTATTGCACTTTCAGGCTTGAACGTTTTTACCGTTGGTATTTATGACCGTCGATACCCCAATGTAATGCCTTTCCTACAGTTCCTTCTTAAATGCACCAACATTCTATGGTAGTGGGCTTTGAGTGTGTTCACTAGATAGATGAAGAGTAGCACTGCGGTCCGCCTGAGGTGTGTTGTATTGACGTTTTCGTCTGTTGCATACTGTCTCAGTGAACGCTCACGATATCCGATGTATCTCGCAGTTTATGTGCGATGAAGTTTCGCGCTTCCCTCTCATTTTTAGTGGGGATTCGACGAAATACACTGTGCAGCGGTGTGTGCATATTTGGTGTGCATACTAATAAAAGAATCCTGGAAGCTCAGTTGGCCGTGGCGATTACTTGTCCTGTGCGAACTGCACTGAACTGAACTGAATATTACTGTACTCTTTATTTCTCTTTTATTGTTTTTTCGACCCTGGACGTTGCCATCTTCGGTGTTTACGACTGCTGGTGATTCAATATATTTTCTTTCCCCCTTGGTTCATGACTGTTCGTCACTGAAAATCCCAGCGTCCAGGATGACTGTACACTTCTGTTCGGTAGACGTTTCTGCCTGATCGCCGTCGTCCTAGTGTGCTTGTGCATGTAGTGAACGGCTTGTTGTGCGTCAGCCCAATATTTGTCCGCCAAGTAGTAACGCCGAATCTATCACGGTTTCGCTTTAGACCGGTCGTCATCGAGCCTAATGGCCCGGATCCGCCTTGCCCATTACACCGTGTAACGGCCAGATGGGAGACTGCCATCTCTTTCTTCGCCTAATATAAGTATTGGTTTTTGTGTTCGGTATGCGTTTTGTACCGTCAAATTGCAGGATGCTGTTGCGGGATTGAGTTGGTCTAGCACTGAACCCTTCGGTTTCTGGAGAGAGTACACACCTGAGAGATAAGTTCTTTTACCTGCGCAGCTGCATTTCACCCGGGGGTCGGATGTCGGATGAGGAGGATGAACCGGAAAACTTCATGGAGTGCACCCTGGTAATTGAATATTTTCCAAACGTTGATCTGGCTGATGCTCACCTATTACCTCCGCCACACACCTATCTACACCACCAACAACCATTAAGCTTTCATGAGGCCTGCTCCCGTACAATTTCTTACCGCTCGGTCTGCACTCGTCGCTTGGTATGTTTCAGACCGCGGCAGACGATGTCATCAAGTCAGTTTTGGATAGACTGCACTTGATTGTGAATTGGATAAATTCATAGTCTCAAAAGACTTGTCAGTGGCTGGAACTCGAGTCCAATACTTGCACTACCACAGGGAACTGCAATGACTGTCTGCAAGAAGTCCGGTCGAGGCTGAGAAAGTGAAACCCGTGACCCGAAAGCAGCATTCCATGGAACAGTGTTCAGGCCGACCTTTGAGGTACGTTCTTGAATAGGTACCGCGCCCTTGTGCGGATCCAATACGACTTCAATTGTCCAGAAGCGTTGCGAACCAGTTTTCCACTCACCTCATTTGAAGTTTAGGTGCTATAAAAGGTCCTCAGCAGGAAAGGAGTTTCTCAGTTATCGATCACCGGAAATGGCTCACAGTTCCGTACGGCGGAGCTGAAAATCTATCTTGACGGAATCAGATGTCGGCGTCCGCGCACGGCGCCAAGCCGCCTGTACTCTGGAGGTGCAGCGAAAACTTGGTGCGCTCCGTGAAAGGTGCGCTAGCATAAGCCAACCCGAGAAAGTTGTCCGACTGGGACACACTGCTGGGCAGTTTTCTTTCGCACCAACGAAAAGCAGTGCATACAATGGCCAAGAAGAGTCCAACCGTTCCGTTTAAGTCCCATCCCGCGATAGCTGAAAGGATTTAGCGCTCGTCCAGAGAAGGCATAGCCATCTGTTCCGGGGAGCCCCTATTTTTTGACTTACCCCCGCAGGAGCATAGCTTTTGCCTCCATGATCCCTCCCCAGCAGCGAAGTTGTAAGCATTTTTCTGCTGAACGTCTCCTAAATATCCTCGAAGTTCACTTCAGTTCGGTTCGACAGGTTGACGTTAGGGTGCTTATTGTCCTGATTCTTGCGCTGGTAGGCTCCTTGGATCCCCCGATGCTTTGAAAACCGGAAGAGACCGGTTCTCATCATTATTTTCTTAAATTCAGGGAAGATTCAGGTTAGACCTCTAGTGCCCCTCCTATTTAGCAGATTTTTGGATTGCAGCCGCTGGTCACAGATACCTCATGGCCAGCTTTCTCAGTAAAAACGATAGTATAGTAAAGAGTAGTTGTTACTAGGTGAGGATTCCACGAGCACTGAAGTGAAAGGAGCTGGTTGGCTGCCCAACAAAAAACGGTAGCACAGGCTGATGGTCATAGTTCTCCTAGTACGGCCATCCGCCACTTGTTCAATCTTGTAAACTCGGCGACTTTGCTTGCGTTTGTCACATCTACTGACAGCTTTCTCCTGTCGCTGGCGACCCTGGCTTCAAGAGACTGACTAACGATTCCGGTCGAAGTTCGTCCTTTCTTGCTTGTCGGTGCACGACCTCTTAGGCAACCATTCCCTCGCAGTCCAACCAAGGCCCCTCTCTGACCTCGTGCTTCTGTGAGTCCTTTTAGCATTTTAAAAGCCACAACAAGATCATATCTTCGTCTTCTTTTTAGGAAAAATGACCTCAGTTGCTCCAACCTCTGCTTGTGGAAAAGTGTCTGCATTCTGTGAACCATCACGTGAGTCTCCGTTGAGGCTGCTCTAGGGCATTGATGTCTTTCACTTGGAACGGTCTTCACTCTTGGACACAGTGACCTAGATGAGACCTCACGAAAGCTTTGAACAATGGCAACGAGACCTGCGGCCTTCTAGGGCTGATCTCTCTCTCCAGCTGGCAAAGCGCTCTGCATGCGCGCTGCACTAATTCTGACACTGGCGAATTGCCTCAAGTCAGCGCTTACCACCACTCCCGGACCTCAGGCTTCTGTGGTCTCAGCCAGTGCCTCCCGATTTTCTGGTGGACCCACATGTCGGGGGTGCCGTGGTCCTCCCTCTTTGGCGAGATGTTGACATTTGCTCAGGTTGAGGGAAGGTGCCACGCCACTGATTGCTGGCAAACCTTTCCTAGATCATGCTGATTTGCGGCATCCTCTGGCACTCCCACCAATTTGGCACCGTCCACGAACTAGAGGCATGGTTTTTTCAACCCGTCTGCTTGGCCGTTAATGTATACCGGAGTCACAGGACCGACCCCCGCGGAACGCCATTATGCAGCTTCTCACTGTTCGACAAGCAGCTGTTAAATCTCACTCAAAAAACCTTATTTCAGACTTTTAAAATCCACTTCTGTATATTCGCCGTTAGTCGAAACGATTTCACATTCGCTTTGAGTAGTTGGTGCTTAGCCAAATCAAATTAGATTCACCCCTACCCGTTTTCCTCGATCCTCTCCGTCATATTCCCTAGTTTATCAACTTTTGCTCGCAGTCATCACTTCTTTGCTTCCACAGTCGCCACCCTCTCTCTGTTGATCCCTCGTGATCGCCTGTCATAAGCCGATTCTTCAGGATTTATCCAAGTTAGTTCTGTACCATTTGATCTAATCCCACACATCTCTTCCAAACACTGCGGCTTCCATGTTTTATCAATTCAGTTCTCTTTGCTCCTCCTCTTCTTGTGTGTATATGTATATTTAAATTAACATATATTTGTATATATATATATATATATACATATATATATATTTATCAGTACACTTCTTCTGCATCCTCCAGTTCTTCGCCGGCCAGTTATCCTGCCACCAACTCCATGCGCCTCATGATATCCATCTATTTTTTTCTATATCTGTGCCTCAAATTTACCGTATCTTGATCCTTTAAAACCAATGTTGCCCTCTGACCCACCCTTTACGTCTTGCAATGCTCGCTACCTGTTTTAAAACTGACATCGTTCTTTTATTGCAGTGTAGCATACTTCATAGCCATTTAACCCCTTGCCATGCGACTTAATTAATTTTGCTCGTTTCTTTCATTATTTTGCTTTCCTCGTCGTTTCTGGTTACCATAGTTTCTCACGCCAAATGTTTGGTCCTCCTCATAAAAAACTCCCAGGTTCCAATCTTCTCCGCTTGGCTCAGCCAGCTCTTCCATTTGACCTCGGCTTTCGAATTTGGATCCACCCCTGGGTCCAAGCAAACTCCTTCCATCATTCCTTGGTGTGCATACGTTTATCTTCTTCTAACCTCTATTCAAAGCCTACCTACTGTACGTTTGTCATGCATATTTCCAAATTTTTGCCGAATTTTTCTGTCCATCTTGTCGCTCGTAAAAGGATGCATCACGCATCTGGTATGCATCGGGCTCCTCCGAAATAAAATGCTATTATTAGAAGTATTATTATTGTTAATATTCCCCTTATTAGTATTAATAACAACTGCCATTTGGGCATCCAGGAAGCAGACTTCCACCCATTCTCCACGATCCACTCGACTGCTTTCCTTACCCAAATAACCTTGAGGGTTTGGGAAACAAGAGCCCCTGTCCCGGGACCTATGCTGGACGATAGTTACCAGCGTGCCCCCTCCCCCCCAAGTGACGCACTATTCTAGCGTAGTATTTTCTTGAGAGCTTTGAGCACCACCGACGTCAAGCTAGTCGGTTTGAAACTGATATACCTGTCTCTGTCTCCACCTTTATAAACGGGTGTGGCAAAGCTGGACTGAAGTTACTTATCATGGATGATTTCAACGCTCCCAAAACAGACTAGACCACAGAAGCCGCTCTAGAAGACATTTTGGAAGAGATTGATCCCGACCAATTTACAAAGAGTCCCCTGTTTGTCACATAAGTCAAATGATAAAATGACGATTCGGTAAGTAACCGTCAGTCCTTGATCTGGTAATGACTTTATCCTCAAACGACCTAGAACACCTGGAAGTTGGAGGGCTCATAGATAACAGTAACCACGGTGTAATCCACTTTAAGTCAATTCCCCAGGAAATGAGTGCTCCTGATAAACTTAGAATGAACTTCTCAAAGAAAGCTTGGTAGAACTAGGCCTCTGGATAGATTTGGAGATAGTGAGTGGTAACTACCGCGTGGAAAATCAGTGGAGTTGGCTCAATGGCAGACGGATGGAAATAAAAGAGACCGTCTAACCACTAAGAAGAGTCAAACGAAAGGGATTACCGCCGTGTTGGCCAAGCCGAGTGAGAAAGGCCCTGGAGCAGAGGCAAAGAGCATTCGGGAAGTGCAGGATCACCAGCGCTACTGGGCCCTCTTAAAGTTCAAAACAAAGAGAACTTGACTTTCTCGGATACAGAAACAGTGCAGGGGCAACCACGAGGTAGGTATTTCGTGGAACGTCAAAAACAATCCTGGGGCACACTGCGAATACCTTCGGTCTGAGGCAGTAATGAGATATGCCGTAGGCGTGGACCGTGACCCACAGGAATTGCGGGTAATGGGTAGGCAGGAAAAGGCGGCGAACCTATTGTAGCTCTTTCAGCTGGTATACAGAACGGACCATGGTGCTCAAGGGCTATCAGCGACCAGGGGCAGTAAGGTCCTGGAAATGCAGGACGAAGAAACCAACGCAAGAGAATTACCAAGCGGCCTGGAGCAGCCACTCGTATCCAAGGCGGCGGGGTCGGGTGATATCCGTCCAGCAATACTGAAGCCACTGGAGTCCATCTCGGCTGAACCATTAGCTAAGCTGTTCAATGCATCATCAAACAAGATTGTACTACCTAGACTGGCTCGTACAGATTGCCACACCCGTTTATAAAGGTGGAGACAGAGACAGGTATATCAGTTTCAAACCGACTAGCTTGACGTCGGTGGTGCTCAAAGCTCTCAAGAAAATACTACGCTAGAATAGTGCGTCACTTGGGGAGGAGGGGGCACGCTGGTAACTATCGTCCAGCATAGGTCCCGGGACAGGGGCTCTTGTTTCCCAAACCCTCAAGGTTATTTGGGTAAGGAAAGCAGTCGAGTGGATCGTGGAGAATGGGTGGAAGTCTGCTTCCCGGATGCCCAAATGGCAGTTGTTATTAATACTAATAAGGGGAATATTAACAATAATAATACTTCTAATAATAGCATTTTATTTCGGAGGAGCCCGATGCATACCAGATGCGTGATGCATCCTTTTACGAGCGACAAGATGGACAGAAAAATTCGGCAAAAATTTGGAAATATGCATGACAAACGTACAGTAGGTAGGCTTTGAATAGAGGTTAGAAGAAGATAAACGTATGCACACCAAGGAATGATGGAAGGAGTTTGCTTGGACCCAGGGGTGGATCCAAATTCGAAAGCCGAGGTCAAATGGAAGAGCTGGCTGAGCCAAGCGGAGAAGATTGGAACCTGGGAGTTTTTTATGAGGAGGACCAAACATTTGGCGTGAGAAACTATGGTAACCAGAAACGACGAGGAAAGCAAAATAATGAAAGAAACGAGCAAAATTAATTAAGTCGCATGGCAAGGGGTTAAATGGCTATGAAGTATGCTACACTGCAATAAAAGAACGATGTCAGTTTTAAAACAGGTAGCGAGCATTGCAAGACGTAAAGGGTGGGTCAGAGGGCAACATTGGTTTTAAAGGATCAAGATACGGTAAATTTGAGGCACAGATATAGAAAAAAATAGATGGATATCATGAGGCGCATGGAGTTGGTGGCAGGATAACTGGCCGGCGAAGAACTGGAGGATGCAGAAGAAGTGTACTGATAAATATATATATATGTATATATATATATATATACAAATATATGTTAATTTAAATATACATATACACACAAGAAGAGGAGGAGCAAAGAGAACTGAATTGATAAAACATGGAAGCCGCAGTGTTTGGAAGAGATGTGTGGGATTAGATCAAATGGTACAGAACTAACTTGGATAAATCCTGAAGAATCGGCTTATGACAGGCGATCACGAGGGATCAACAGAGAGAGGGTGGCGACTGTGGAAGCAAAGAAGTGATGACTGCGAGCAAAAGTTGATAAACTAGGGAATATGACGGAGAGGATCGAGGAAAACGGGTAGGGGTGAATCTAATTTGATTTGGCTAAGCACCAACTACTCAAAGCGAATGTGAAATCGTTTCGACTAACGGCGAATATACAGAAGTGGATTTTAAAAGTCTGAAATAAGGTTTTTTGAGTGAGATTTAACAGCTGCTTGTCGAACAGTGAGAAGCTGCATAATGGCGTTCCGCGGGGGTCGGTCCTGTGACTCCGGTATACATTAACGGCCAAGCAGACGGGTTGAAAAAACCATGCCTCTAGTTCGTGGACGGTGCCAAATTGGTGGGAGTGCCAGAGGATGCCGCAAATCAGCATGATCTAGGAAAGGTTTGCCAGCAATCAGTGGCGTGGCACCTTCCCTCAACCTGAGCAAATGTCAACATCTCGCCAAAGAGGGAGGACCACGGCACCCCCGACATGTGGGTCCACCAGAAAATCGGGAGGCACTGGCTGGGACCACAGAAGCCTGAGGTCCGGGAGTGGTGGTAAGCGCTGACTTGAGGCAATTCGCCAGTGTCAGAATTAGTGCAGCGCGCATGCAGAGCGCTTTGCCAGCTGGAGAGAGAGATCAGCCCTAGAAGGCCGCAGGTCTCGTTGCCATTGTTCAAAGCTTTCGTGAGGTCTCATCTAGGTCACTGTGTCCAAGAGTGAAGACCGTTCCAAGTGAAAGACATCAATGCCCTAGAGCAGCCTCAACGGAGACTCACGTGATGGTTCACAGAATGCAGACACTTTTCCACAAGCAGAGGTTGGAGCAACTGAGGTCATTTTTCCTAAAAAGAAGACGAAGATATGATCTTGTTGTGGCTTTTAAAATGCTAAAAGGACTCACAGAAGCACGAGGTCAGAGAGGGGCCTTGGTTGGACTGCGAGGGAATGGTTGCCTAAGAGGTCGTGCACCGACAAGCAAGAAAGGACGAACTTCGACCGGAATCGTTAGTCAGTCTCTTGAAGCCAGGGTCGCCAGCGACAGGAGAAAGCTGTCAGTAGATGTGACAAACGCAAGCAAAGTCGCCGAGTTTACAAGATTGAACAAGTGGCGGATGGCCGTACTAGGAGAACTATGACCATCAGCCTGTGCTACCGTTTTTTGTTGGGCAGCCAACCAGCTCCTTTCACTTCAGTGCTCGTGGAATCCTCACCTAGTAACAACTACTCTTTACTATACTATCGTTTTTACTGAGAAAGCTGGCCATGAGGTATCTGTGACCAGCGGCTGCAATCCAAAAATCTGCTAAATAGGAGGGGCACTAGAGGTCTAACTTGAATCTTCCCTGAATTTAAGAAAATAATGATGAGAACCGGTCTCTTCCAGTTTTCAAAGCATCGGGGGATCCAAGGAGCCTACCAGCGCAAGAATCAGGACAATAAGCACCCTAACGTCAACCTGTCGAACCGAACTGAAGTGAACTTCGAGGATATTTAGGAGACGTTCAGCAGAAAAATGCTCACAACTTCGCTGCTGGGGAGGGATCATGGAGGCAAAAGCTATGCTCCTGCGGGGGTAAGTCAAAGAATAGGGGCTCCCCGGAACAGATGGCTATGCCTTCTCTGGACGAGCGCTAAATCCTTTCAGCTATCGCGGGATGGGACTTAAACGGAACGGTTGGACTCTTCTTGGCCATTGTATGCACTGCTTTTCGTTGGTGCGAAAGAAAACTGCCCAGCAGTGTGTCCCAGTCGGACAACTTTCTCGGGTTGGCTCATGCTAGCGCACCTTTCACGGAGCGCACCAAGTTTTCGCTGCACCTCCAGAGTACAGGCGGCTTGGCGCCGTGCGCGGACGCCGACATCTGATTCCGTCAAGATAGATTTTCAGCTCCGCCGTACGGAACTGTGAGCCATTTCCGGTGATCGATAACTGAGAAACTCCTTTCCTGCTGAGGACCTTTTATAGCACCTAAACTTCAAATAA
Organism: Fasciola hepatica; assembly: GCA_948099385.1. Lineage (NCBI taxonomy): Eukaryota > Metazoa > Platyhelminthes > Trematoda > Plagiorchiida > Fasciolidae > Fasciola > Fasciola hepatica. The sequence continues at coordinate 35,492,616 of CANUEZ040000043.1, read as the reverse complement.
GGTGAGTGGAAAACTGGTTCGCAACGCTTCTGGACAATTGAAGTCGTATTGGATCCGCACAAGGGCGCGGTACCTATTCAAGAACGTACCTCAAAGGTCGGCCTGAACACTGTTCCATGGAATGCTGCTTTCGGGTCACGGGTTTCACTTTCTCAGCCTCGACCGGACTACTTGCAGACAGTCATTGCAGTTCCCTGTGGTAGTGCAAGTATTGGACTCGAGTTCCAGCCACTGACAAGTCTTTTGAGACTATGAATTTATCCAATTCACAATCAAGTGCAGTCTATCCAAAACTGACTTGATGACATCGTCTGCCGCGGTCTGAAACATACCAAGCGACGAGTGCAGACCGAGCGGTAAGAAATTGTACGGGAGCAGGCCTCATGAAAGCTTAATGGTTGTTGGTGGTGTAGATAGGTGTGTGGCGGAGGTAATAGGTGAGCATCAGCCAGATCAACGTTTGGAAAATATTCAATTACCAGGGTGCACTCCATGAAGTTTTCCGGTTCATCCTCCTCATCCGACATCCGACCCCCGGGTGAAATGCAGCTGCGCAGGTAAAAGAACTTATCTCTCAGGTGTGTACTCTCTCCAGAAACCGAAGGGTTCAGTGCTAGACCAACTCAATCCCGCAACAGCATCCTGCAATTTGACGGTACAAAACGCATACCGAACACAAAAACCAATACTTATATTAGGCGAAGAAAGAGATGGCAGTCTCCCATCTGGCCGTTACACGGTGTAATGGGCAAGGCGGATCCGGGCCATTAGGCTCGATGACGACCGGTCTAAAGCGAAACCGTGATAGATTCGGCGTTACTACTTGGCGGACAAATATTGGGCTGACGCACAACAAGCCGTTCACTACATGCACAAGCACACTAGGACGACGGCGATCAGGCAGAAACGTCTACCGAACAGAAGTGTACAGTCATCCTGGACGCTGGGATTTTCAGTGACGAACAGTCATGAACCAAGGGGGAAAGAAAATATATTGAATCACCAGCAGTCGTAAACACCGAAGATGGCAACGTCCAGGGTCGAAAAAACAATAAAAGAGAAATAAAGAGTACAGTAATATTCAGTTCAGTTCAGTGCAGTTCGCACAGGACAAGTAATCGCCACGGCCAACTGAGCTTCCAGGATTCTTTTATTAGTATGCACACCAAATATGCACACACCGCTGCACAGTGTATTTCGTCGAATCCCCACTAAAAATGAGAGGGAAGCGCGAAACTTCATCGCACATAAACTGCGAGATACATCGGATATCGTGAGCGTTCACTGAGACAGTATGCAACAGACGAAAACGTCAATACAACACACCTCAGGCGGACCGCAGTGCTACTCTTCATCTATCTAGTGAACACACTCAAAGCCCACTACCATAGAATGTTGGTGCATTTAAGAAGGAACTGTAGGAAAGGCATTACATTGGGGTATCGACGGTCATAAATACCAACGGTAAAAACGTTCAAGCCTGAAAGTGCAATAAAAGGGAGACGGTGGTACAATAAATGGGGTAATGGTACGTTTATGAACAAACAATGGCCCTAGGTTCGGTGTTGTCATTAGGATGGTAATGTTTGCTGATGGCGGGTTACGGGATGCTCTATGGTTGCGGTAAAATCAAACAAACGGTGTAGTGCTTCGGAAGGTTAGTTCAAGTTAATTTATTCTCCTACGGGCTTTTTTGTGGCTACAACCGATAGATGTATTGTCAGGGGTTTTCCGTGGTCCTTATGCGGCAGGATATTCTCCTCTGAAAGGCATGCTGCGCCGACTTGTAAACTGCCGCGTGGTTAGAGTTATCGAGGCGCTCCGTCCTATCCCCACTTGTCCGCCCTGGCAGTGACATTTCAGTGGTCAGTTCATAGAAACTTTGGACTACAGTATTTACTAGAGTACACTCACTACTCGGAGAACCCTTTGCTCTGACTGACTCAGTTCGGTAATGTGCCGTCCTTTTGACAAAGCGTTTTAATTGTTGTGCACTTGATAATTGCGTTCATTGCCATTGCCTAGGGTTTCGGGTCATGCTGCCAACCTCCTCTCAAGGTTTAAACGTTTTGTTCCCTCTGATAGCATGACGGTTATTTGCAACGAAGATTATTATGGGGTTAGCAGTTGCGAAGAATATGTAAAGTCGGGTATACAGTGCACTAGGTGCAGCGAGTGATGCCACCAGCGCTGCTCTGTCCTGGCCAAGAGAATTATGAGTTGTTTAGGGAACAAGAATCTTTGAAATGGATTTGTTTGCTACGTTGCTCTTTTAGGAAAATGCTCCAGTATGCTACAGAGATCGCTGCGTAGAAGAAGCAGGGCCAGCTCAGGCTGCTTAGTGGGAGAGGTGCGCAGATTGGCTGAGACAAACTAACAGCAACTTGTGTTGATGTTAAATTAGAGAAAAAGAAGTCTGTATGGCATTTCACAGAAAGAAGGACGCACGCAACGGTTTTTCAAAGCACGGTACTCTTTAAACAGCTCGATCAGTGAATATATTGAGTTAGACAACGTGCACAGTCTGATGAGGAGCAGACAGTTCGACTAACCGATGTTGCGGCTTTACCCGTGGTGAATCATTTACTGAAAGTCCCTTGGTGTCAAGCTTGTTCTTTGGGCATGTCCCATGATGTCTAAGCCGATGTTGGGCGCTGATAACAAACTTAGTTGATGTACGCACGATGAGGCGTTGGCGGCGAGAGTGTGCCCCGGAGACGTATCGTATGCCCGCAGTAAATTGTGAGACTAAGTTCATTTCAGTTCAGTTTCCACAGGACGAAAGTGGCCGAGGCCAATCGAGCATCCAGATCGTTGTGTTGTCGATGAGTTTCCTTGGCTCCCAACACCGCGCGTTGAATGTTCTGCCGAAAAAACAGAATTTGCGAGGCAGTATCACCTTCACAGACATAGGTCCATTGATAAAAATACAAGGGGCCCTTTACCTCATTTCTCGTTCACACAGCTAGCTCTGGGAACGCTGTATTCGGGCGTGAATCTAGGATCTTCTTGAAAGTTCGTACATTGCTGCATCTAACAGCCTCCTCTGGCGGTCTATTTCACATAGGTACAACCCTACTTGTAAAGAATTTAGTCCGTATGTCCAGCCTTCAGTATGCCCTCTGCAGCTTAATATTGTGTCCCCTGGTACCACAGTCAGAGGAAAAAAGAACAAGCCAATCATTTCTATACCCGACAGACCCTCTATGATCTTGAACGCTTCTATTAGGTCGCCTTGCCCTCTAAGCCGCTCTACAGAGAAGAGATTAAGATCCCTTAGATGCCGGGCGTAAGGTTTCCACCTCTGACCGGTGATCATTCCATTCGCATGTCTGCGCCCCCTCCAAGCACTCCTTATCCTTGCGATAATAGGGAGCCCGTGCCTGCACACAATACTCCAGAAGAGATCGCACCAAAACCTTGTAAAACGGGATGAAGGCTTCTGGTTTTTCGCACGTAATAGTATTGCATACCCTAGCTAGCACCCCTCTGGCCATATTGGTAGCCGTCTAGCACTGCATTGAAGACCTGAAGTCCTGTGTGACTATCACACCCGGGTCTTTTACCTCCGACACTCTTTAAAACGGAATACTTCCCGTTTCGTCTATGTTAATGGTCAGGACTTGGCATTTGGCGGGAGATTCGGCGGTAAATCCCATCGTTCTGCCTATCTGAGCACCGCATTTATATTCTGTGACAAATCGGTCCTCACTATCTTCAAATCATCTGCAAAGATGAAACACGGGTTGTTCAATTCCGACGCTAGGTCATTTATACACAACAGGAAGAGCAAAGGCCTCAGTACTGAACCTTTTGGCACGCCACTGGTAATCCTCTCCGGCCCCGATAGATAATCGCTCGCCTTGTCACAGAAGCTACGATTCTTTAGAAAGTGTGCCACCCAACCTCCCACTTTCCCGCATATCCCAAAGGTCTGCAATTTATAGTCCAGCAGGCGATGACTTACAGAGTCGAAGGCTTTACTGAAGTCCAAATAACAAACCACTAACGTACCTTTATTTATCCGTCTTGTGGTCGCGTCTAAGAACATCATCAGTATACTGGTTTGCCAGACACGATCCTTTTTCAACAAACCCAAGTTGCGCAGGTGTCAGTAGGCCGTTAGTAACCAGATGCAGGCACAATTGCTATCTGATTATACGTTCCAAGCACTTGCACAACACTGATGTTAGGCTGACCAGTCCATAATTCTCCGCCTTCTGCTTGGATTTCGTCTCATGTATTGCTATGACAATGGTCTTACGCCAATCTTCTAGCACCTCATCCTTCTTCAAAGACGCTTCGTACAGCTGGATAATGGCCCCTGATAGGATATCGGAAAGAGGCTGAACAATCGTCGGATGGATTGTATTCGGTCCAGCTGCTTTGTGCTTGCACAGTCTGAGCGGCGAATCTCGCGTCATGAGTGTCGATCGAAAGCTGACTTTAGTGCGTCGCAAAAGCTTGTGGTCTGTTAACACCGTGAATGAGCACCTTCTGGTGCGTGTCACAAGTAACGGATGCCTGAAAAGACGGCCTGTACTTCGCCACTTAACGCGCCGCATGAAAATACAGTATACTGCGGCAAATTGTAAAATAAAACTGCCGGAAACAGAAAAGGTTTCAGAATGATCTGAAAAACCAGAGCGGAAAAAATCTGAAAGGCAGAGGGAAAACTAATGACATATGTATAAAAATTAGGGAACAAGCGCTATCACACAATAGAAGTATTGGTGAATAGATCTTGAGTGCTGGTGTACTGCAGCTGGCATAGTGCCCTAGGTTGTTGTGCAAATAATATTAGTGAACGTTAGTTTTCTCGGTCAGTCGCATCACTGTTTGAAGTCTTGAAGTACTACACCGGGCTCAGTGCAACTCAGTTCATTTCAGTTTCCACGGAATGAAAACGGCTTTGACCAATCGTAAGTCTAGATCGTTATGTAGGAAAATATATATATTTACATACATATGTGTGCACACATATTCATATATACATGCCATACAACACGCGGCTCGCAAGCGTTTCATCTTGTGCATATATATATATACATACATATATATATATATATATATGTATGCATGTCCACGATAAAACGCACATGCGAGTATATGCCGTATAATGCATATATTTATATGGCATAGATATACATGCATGGAATACGATCAAAAAGGTATATAAATAAACAGGTAGAATATAGCACGAGATTGAAAACTTATTTGCTGATTTATTACGTAAATGAGTATTTATCTACAACCAAGTATATATTTATACATAATGATGACGAATTCAGAATAGATTTGGTAAATTTAGCTGATTGACAACATTTTTCACACTTGGATTAATTCTTTAAAATAGGAATTTCGTAAATCCCTCGTGAGACCAACGAGCTTTCACTTGGGCTTCAAAAAACCTACGACGACCCTGTCCATGGCCACAAGAAGAAAACACTCATTTAAAATAGCGTCCAAGATAAATTCACCCCCACCCACAGCAAGCCAACATACCAAGAGGCAGGACGACAACAGGTGAACAAAAACGAGGCTGCCGTGACCTTGGCATTACATCGGGCTCAGTGCAGCTCAGTTCAGTTCAGCTTCCACGGGGTGAAATTGGTCTAGACCAATCGTGCGTCTAGATCGTTGTTCTGTCGGCAAGTTTCCCTGGCTCCTAAAGCTGCCCGTTGAATGTTTTGTCAGAAAGGCAGTATCGCCTTCACAGACAATTTCATTGACAAAATTAACAGAGGCTCATTACATCACCCCTGGCTCACCCGGCTTGTCCTGAGAAAGCTGTGTTCCAGCGTAAATCTGGAGCCTTCTGTAGGTCTTGAAGCAGTACACTGGTGCGGGACTAAAGCCAAACTGTTCCCAGAACCTGTGATCATCTTTTTATCTGAATGTTATCAGTGAGTCGGAAGATAGTACACTGGATGATCGGACAATGGGAAAAAGGGAAAGAGTTCAAAATACAAATCTTGCACATATAGCTAAGGTTTCTTCTCACGGGTGTTTTGACGGCGATAGCATACATCTGCCCGTTCGTTGTACATAACCTCACCTCAAACTCAGTGTGAGCCGAAACCCCTCTGATGAGAAGCGTAACTCCGACACCTGCAGTGTCACAACAACCGTCGATTCGATAAACCAGGCCGTGGTTTTCAGCCTTCTGCTGGATACGGTGAGTTTCGGAAAACCACGTATTGGATACTCCAACCAACTCAGCTTTACAGCTTTTGACCTGCTCCATCGATGCCACCGATTTGCTTCTAATACCACAGGAGCTTGTACGTAACACCGCCGTGGCCTACGAAATAGGAACTTTCCTTCTCTCTTTGCACTTGTATCACGCCTCGGACGGAGCATTGACTGACAGCCAAGTTTTCGAATCCATTATGCAGAGCTCGTGGTTTCCCGGCTTGTTTGTAGTACCGTTCGATCCGTCTGCTCGACTCCTCATGAAAGCCTCATTGACGATAGCCTCGTAACCCCTTGGTGTCCGACTGAGTGGTCTCGCTGTAGGCGGCCTAACAAAACGATGAATATGATGCCGATCGGGAGATAGGGTGTCGGCATTAATCAGTATCGTGATGATACGGCCTAAATTACCGTTAAAAGTATATGTCAACGACAGTCAAAAAATTTCATGGAAGCCCATTTAGGCTCCTTCGGTGGAAACAACAAAATTTTCTGCCAGGTCCAAGCCTATTTTTCCTAGCTTTGGCCCACTACTGGGAACTTGAAGTGATTCACAGGTTCGAGGCCTGGGCCCAAATGCTCCTGGGTTCTCGAAATTATCGTCCCCTTCAGTATTTTGCGGGTCATCTTGAGATGACATTACGGCCCGACATGAGACGCACAGATGCTCCCGCATAATAATGACAGTAATAATAATAATGCAACACTGCCTTGTGGGTCCGACTCTCGGATCAAAGCCTTAGGCTAGTGTCCCTAGAGGAAAGCCCTTTCTGGCAGGTGGACAGCCGCGAAGTAGGACTGGTTTTGGAACCTCCAGCATCTTTCCCTTTAAAGAGCTCTAATAATTTCTCCTATTAAGTTTAAGATAGATAAAAGCCGTCACGAGCAACTGTGGCCCCGAAAGAAGCAGTGGTCAGGCGTTGTGTATAAATCAGCTACAGTCTATAAACTTAAACGCCAACTTTGCTTGACTGCCTTCAACGTCTGCACACTTAGTCAGATGAGGCGACGGGTCGCCCCCGCTTAACCTCTCGAAAATTTTGAATGGACTTATACCGCGACCCCGAAGAGTGCATACAAGCCCGCCCTTCCGTGATCACGATTCTCATCATACATACGACCATAGCCTCTGGCATTTATCTTCGTGCCTCGGCCGACCAGGTTTCTAGTGCCGGTGGCCAGGCTGACTTTGGAAAGAGCTGAGCGTGCACTGCTAGACTGGATATTGCTAGCCATCCCATCCGACCGTACCGATAATAGCGGTCGTCTCATTCAGCTGTGCTCTGGGCACATTGTCTCTGGCTAGTACGAAATACTGCCATACGAATCGGCATATAATAACGGGGTGTCCACCCACGTCCCCATGACGTTGGACCCAGAGTGACCATGTTGATATTGGTTGCCGATGGTGTGAATCAACTGAAGATTGCCACCCATTTCGGTTTACGCCAAGGGACTCAGGTCACGCCTTGGTACGTGCTCACTTCCGTTTACGACTCATCCGTGGTCTCGGAAAAAGCAAAAGAAACCCGCCTCCTCCCACAAAATGGCTCCCAGACGATAGCGGACAAACCGATTTTCAGGCAAAGCTGTTTACAGGGCTATGGATGCAGCCGGATAAGCACGACTTGCCCTCATCAGCTGTCTGCGCTACATTTCGTTGTTTGCCAGTGTCCCATTCAATTAAAAGAGTTTGCTCGGTATGGTAACTGCAAGCCGCTAAACGCGGTTACAAATAATTATACGGAAGCAGATTATTAAGTCTACCACTGATTCTGATGTAACCGATTACTTATATCGAGGACTTCCATTTCGAACCAAAAAGCGCGTGCCTGATGGCTGGCAAGCTGCTCTTAACTGCGACCCTCCGGCCATGTCGGTCCCGTCCTTATCACCTACAAACACAAGTTTCCTGTTTGCGAAAGCGTCAGATATAACCCTTGTTCGTTCTCGCTTGGTTTGTTCACAAGACTCGTGGCCAAACTCACATGATTCTGACCTTCTGGTGTCAATAAATGGATTGGGAATGTTTTGGCGGGACAGAATTCCGCCGACAAGACCACCGGAGGTGAGGTGGTCGCAAATGTCAAATCCGCCTGGTGTGGCAATTCTGAGGTCATTTGTCCATACGCGATGAATGGTATTGGTTTCTTGATTATACCTTGCCAGCCTTGATTTACTCGTCATGGGAGCACCATCGGAGCAAACTTATACGCGGTTCCGTCTTCCACACAGAATGCTATCTCACCATTTTATGGTTCTACTTTGCCTTTCCTTATTTCCTTCTTAGATGACAACGGGCACATTATAGAAGGCGATTTTAGTTAAGCTTCCGCTAGGCACTTACTGCTTTTGACCCAACTGACCTGTGTGCTTCCCCAACCAGAGGCAACTCTGTCTTATACAGGGTTTCCACCAATCATCCTGAATTATTCTCCATAATGCCATGTGCGCCAGCCTAAACCAGTAACCAGTAACTGCTTGTAGTAATAATAACAATAACGGTGTTTGTCGACCATGGCCCAGAAGCACACATAGGAGCACGATCAAGTAGCACGTTGTCGCATGATGAAGCAGAAAAGTACAACTTTTGAAAGGAGGAGTCGGCTGGTTTAACAAACAAGATAATAAAAGTAGACCGATGTTAAGTAAACTACGGTGGAAATGTTTTACGCGGCAAATACAGGTCGGTTTTGATTTCATCATCGGCAGTATTGGGGAACACGGAGCACATAAAATCGTTGACACGAACGTTGTCGCACGAGGCAGAAGATACAGCATACGCAGGGATGATGCGGAAGTGACGAAGGATGCTTTTTCAGGTTCATTGGACGAAGTAAGCAGGGAGAAACTGCAAAATGGTGCTCAGGGGAACATTTGTGGGTAAGAAAAGGGTCAGAAAGCTGTGAACAAGGACAGGAGATTACCAGGGATAATTGGTGTCATCCAGCAATGCGAATCCGCGACTGGCTGAAGAAAGATGGAGTCCCATGATATGAAGAATGAGTTGCGAAGAGGAATGCCGTCAAGGAGGAGCAAAACATTGAGCAGAGGAGAGAGTAAAGGTGTTCGCCTGAACTAGGCCTGACCACTCCTAAAGTGATAAATATACATTATTTCATTGAGTCTCCTGGGGCATTACTGTATCCGAGCTGGGCACCATAGGTGAGACTGGCTTAGAGTACTTTGGGGGCGCCATTTATTGAGATGGGTTCCGTTGTATGGTTGTTATTCAGTCGAACTTGTCAAAGTGAGTTCTTGTCCACGCATAATATATGTCAGTGGGTGGCAGTCGTAGATAGTGCGTATTATCTTGTGAGCGTGATCCTCTTTCGGTGTAAGCGATGGTGTTTTCAGGGCCGAAGTGAACAGCGGAAACTGGCGAGCCACATCGGTCAAAAACGACAGACATTGGTGATCAGTGCAGTAAACGTTGTTGTGCGATCCGTGGATGCGTAGGCCCGGATTGAGACATCAATGGGGGAATAACTGCTAGAAACTACAGTCAGTCCAATGTGATGCTGCCGGAAGAGGTCTTATGCCTTCCAGTTAGATTGTGATGGCGTTGGCCAGCAGATGAACGGCTCCGGTAGAGACTCAGCCGACACGAGTCAGGCCGTACTCCTTGGCCATTAGGTACGAAGGATGACGTGGCAGAATCAGCCAGCACGCGACTCCATGCTGTCACTTGAGTTTTCTACCGGGTTTTGTTATGGATAAAACACGACCCAGCGGGACCTGAAATAGATAGAGAGGGAGCGCGGCGGTCTGGGAGAAGTTCCAGCTGAGAATTGTGATAAACATTGTAAAGGTCGATTAGCACAGGTGGGACACGGTAATAAAGAGGAACGAGCTGGATCGGCAAGAGTATGTGAAAAACTAATACTCTAACATCCGATTAAGGCACAAACAGAGGAACCAATGGCATAGTTGGCAAACCGAGAGGGCAGCCTTGGTGTATTTACTGGTCAAATGCAACTGACGATTTTCCGGCTTTTGTTCGCACGTTACTTATAAGTTAGACAGTACCCTCAGGGGTGAATTGGGTGCTAAGACGGGTAGAAAGTCGCCTTTTTGCAAGGGTGACGAAAGATGGGAATGGGAAGTATGAAAATTCCTCCATGTTCATTCTTTGTGGACTTAAATGAGGCGGGTGTTGGTCATCTGTTGCCTCGATGGGCTATCTATGTCAGTGGGCTTAAATTCTGAGCCATGATAGTGATTGCAGTTGACAGGAGGCAACTTAGATGTACCAAGATCCCAGATCGCAATGTGTATAACTGGTCTGAGGGACATTTGCGTGTGCATCCTTGGGGTATATACAGGTTTCATATTGCTGGCTGGTGTTGGTTGCTTGTCGAGCGAGCTTAGGTGATGTGGGGTTTCCCTTTGGTAGAATCAGGTCTAAGCTGATGGGAGACATACCGATAAAGTAAAGCTGCCCATTTCCTTCGCGGCCCAATATCACTGGTACTTGGAGGTCGAATAGATCACACCAGGTCTTTCTTGATTTCCATTTTCTGAGTTTCATTTTATCTCGTAACAGAGGGGTGGTTGAGCCCATATAGGAACTTTTCATAGCCCTTCCACCGGCCCGTAATTTTTTGCGTATTTGTCTTTTGCTTCGCAACTCCTTGGGGTGGTCTGTTTTCCGCACTTCCGGACGACGCTATGTTATAGGTGCCGCTACCGTAACGGATTTCGCTAGCATGGGCTGGAAAAATGCAGAGTGGGACTAAGCAAACACATGCGGTAGGACAACGACCGTTGTAAAGCACAGGCCGGCATACGCGTATCAGTCCCATACAATGCCAGATCATGCCTATGACTATCAGAGACCATTCCGCGCTAGCTGGTGTGATTGAGTATAGGTGTGCCGATGGAAAATAGTACGGTGCGTAAGAGAGAAGACGGTAGTAATAATAACAATAATAATATTTGTATATTTCGGATGCGCCCGGAGCATGCTAAAATGCATGATCAGATGATTATGGTGATGCCAGAATGAGAATTCACAGAAGGGTACAACATGTGCACGCAGAGTATCAAAGGGAGTGTTACAGTGAACTAAAACGGTAGTAATGCGCGGCAAATTTGAAGGTCAGGGTCGAATGGCTAACCCGGCTGACAACGTTTGGAGTCGGTTAAAAAGGGGGAATAAGTGCATGAATAATACCGGAAATAATCACAACATTAGAAATTCCAGCCGAATGGAAGGATATTTGGTATAAAAACTAAGAAATAAGAAGAAAAGAGTTCACCAAGGGGAATTAAAAGAGTCGTTTGCATGTAACAGGGTGTGAAGAGTATATGGATGGAAAAATCACGTACAAGAATGGATCTTCAGATGTGAAAGTCCGTGAATCAATGGCTAGTGTGATGGTTGAGTCAAAATTTGGGATGCCGACGTCGTCAATCACGATGAAAGAGACCAACAGACCCTATGGATAGGAGGAGCGATTTTAAGAGCGCTGATGGAAGACGCAGCCAGAGATAAGGCGGTAAGTGTTCAGCGGTTTATTTTCATTGATATATGTATGTCATGAAGCAACGGCAAAGATATGGAGTTATGGCAGTAAGTCAACGTGAATTGCGTTCTGCGGCGATTGCAGGGGCGGATAGCGTGCAGAAGCAGTAATGTAGTAGAGGATAGATAAATGACCTGATGACCCTTTTGATAGGCAGATCACAAGGCAGCTGTGAATCGCCAGCTGCGGAACTAATGAGTTTGGTACGAGAAACGAGAGCGGGACACTGGATTCATAACAAAATGCGACATCCGACAGAGAAGGCATTATAAATTAAATTTGAACGTCAGGTGGTCGCATAGCTCAGTAGCGAGCAAAGTCGGCTTCGTAGTTGAGATCCGTAATCAAATACGGCAGAAGAAAGTACAGATAAGAAGTCACAGTTTACAATAGGATAAAATAAGCGCAAACAGGGGACTATAGGAGAACATTGAAATGGACTATAATGGTAATAACGCCCGGCAAATGGGAGAGTCATTGTCGAGTAATCAGTTCACCTTTTTTTGAGTGATGTCGGCTGAAGGTCTGGAGTATATGCATAAATGGTATAGGAAATACTTATCACCGGTGGAAATTCAAACGTACTCAAAGGATATGTTGTTGGTCTTCATAAAGAGAGGAATTTATGGGGCGGAGTAGAAAGAGTTACTTACAGGCTGCAGAATATGAGAGGCTTATGGATAGAAATCTCGTCGAAGCGTTCGGTGAATTATCCACTTTACGACAGGTATGTGAAGAATTATTACCAAAGAAATATATCAGCCTGCAAAGATGGTGGTATATAAAGTGGTGGCTGTATACTGGAAAAATCAGATATGTAGCAAACGATTGCGTATTTCGTGGGACAGAAGCTACCAGAGTGATGGTGGGGGAAGCGGCCGGAGGAGAACAGGTGAGCGTGCAGCAAGTTTTTAACTTTATGTAGGGTAGGCAAGAAATGTCAAAGCGGAAGCGGAAGATAGATCAATATGGACTGTGTGGTTTCAGAGATTACACCTATGTTTAGTTTTGCAAGAGAGATGATAGAGTAATTCACAGATGTGTGTACGCCAATAGCTAAATGCTGTGTAGTGTGTACCGTGCTAAAATGACAGATTAATCAAGCTGCTCAGGTATATTGCTGAAGGCGGCATTGAATCAACGACCGTAGAATAAAATGCATCAGCCGGTGCGGATAGCGGTGGGATTTAGAGGCCGGAAGCAGGGCCAGTTTCGGTATTATAATGCACGAGTGCAACATCTGGAGGGGGGAGTAACTGCCAGAATTAATTTGTGAGGAAGATGATGTTATAGTAGGCGGACGGTGTGTGTGACATTTCTAACGACTAATTTGACAGCTGTGACGAATGACGGCGAAGGAGTGGCGAAAGTGCATGGGAGGTATATTGGAGACGTTTAAACATGGAGGGATCGTGGTGATCTACGAAACCCGAATGACTCAATGTAATAGCATTGCGGAGGCGATCGGACGGACTGATGAAGAGTGCAGATAATCACTAATTAATTCACTGCCCACTGGAGGACTACCAAAGATATCAGCTCCGGGCATCTTTTGGTAACCGGTGAGGCAGTGAACGGTGACAATAAGTGTGCAAATGATTGAACAATGTTAGCGAGTTCTAGCACAGGAAACGGGCATGATTACGTTTGAGGGAGAAAAATAGATACTCGTGCGACTCCGGGAAGGTATACAAGAAGTAACTGCCAAATCGGTGAGTGTTTGCATGGGAAGCAACTGAGTGCAGAGGAAAACATGGACAGCAGGTAGGGTTGGGGGCTGTTTTCTGAGGCGTACATGGGTGGTGGTCAATTTGGCCGGGCATAACAAGGACAGGATATAACATCAATATGGAGAGCATGCTCGAAGGGAAGCCGGTGGTAACTAAAGAAGGATGGAGTGAGTGTTTACAGCAGCCGTGTGAGCATAAAGATCAAGTAAAGTGGTGGATGGCGGAACTTAGTGTCCTGGGATCCAAAGCCACAAACTTAGTTGCTGGAGAGACATCAGATGCTAGGAACCTTGGGCTGGTTGGCGGTAGAACGTGAATATTGTCCAAAATTGAGAGAGCGGACGAGCACTAGTCTGGGTACAGGTACAAAATGGCAACAAGCTGTAGCCACTGTATTACGGACTATGTGCGGTAAAGCTTACTCAGGGCATTTGATCGTATACCCCACGTACACCTTGTAACAAAGCTACGATCATTGGGTATTACCGATCCACTAATTCCTCTGTTGTTATTTCACTTATCCTATCGTTTAAAGGTTGTCTTGATCAACGGGCACACCTCCAACCCTAGGCCTGTTACCAGCGGTGTTATTCATGGCAGCCTTTTAGGCCCACTTATTTTCCTTCTATATACAAGTAATGTCTCAGACAATACTTAATGGCACGCCGTTCTTGTTCGCGGACGACTTCCAGACGGTCTACACTCTTTCGTCTGGCGTTATCACTATTACAGTCCCGAAAATCTCCGCTGACTAAGCCGCCCTTGATTAACGGTGCTCAACCTGGGCAGTGGAATTCTCCGCCAATAAGTGTATTTTTCTTACGTACAAATGCCAATTTTCTCCTTGTTTGTTATGCATCGGCGGTTCACCTATCGACAGCCAGCCCTTAGCGAGATACCACGACTTAAGTTATTCTTGCTCTTTCAACTTTTCCGAACATGCTGTCTTCCAAACGGCGAAGGCTAAAAGGTGTCTTCGTCTTCTGTTCAGATCCTTTCAACTTAGACAGAGAAGTCTTCCCATGCACAAAGTACATGCCAGGCCTCTTCTCGAATTTTTTCCCCTTAATCTTCCCTGGTATGCAAAAATCCGACAGGGTTATTACCATAGGTACCGAGAAAAGATTCACAAAGCAGCTCATCGGTTGGTCGTCAAACTTTACCTACAGGGAACGACGTTTCTCTCAAAATCGAACCTTTGTGGCCTCGTCGCATTTGGGTGAACCTGGTATTCCTGTATAAACTATTGGTTAAGCAATTGTGTTCCCCCATCCAGTCATGCTTTGCCCCGGATATTGGATATTCACTCCGTAATAGACGGTATACTTTTACTACACCCTCTGCGAGGGCTGTTCTACGCTTTAAGTCATTTCTCTTCACGTACTCCAGAATCTGGAACAGACTTCCTTTGAACATAGGATCTTCTCATTCAAAGTATGCATCCTTGCATGCTATTGATAAATTCCTCTCTGTCCCATCTGTTTTGCGCTTATTCAACGTTCATCTACCCAAAGACAAGCCTACGAGAAAGGTCTTGAGTTTTAGGCCATTATTTTGCTTTCTAGCATCACACTACCTTCCAAAATGATTTCACCACTTTTGAACTCTGAATGATCTGTTTGACCACTTCTCCTCAGAATTCGCCATCGACCCATTCGAAGCATATCTGCGTCCACTAATTGTTTTTCCATACCGGCCAACTGAATCCTGCTAATTTCATTTTGAAATAAGTCTTTCAGGGTGCGCTAGCACTTTTAGAGAGGCCGCCGTTGCACTCTTCACAGTTTGTCAATATGCCTCGTCTGCTCCAATATTTATTACCCTTATTTAGTCATATCACGTCTGCGGCCCTGAAACCAACCTCAACAATGTTATAGAAAGTGCATCAGTGGCTACGTTCTAGTCCGCTATATATATATATTACTGTCTTGTAATTATTGCCACACAATCATGCCTCACGTTCCATGCCTCAATTTGCCCTAGGGATCCACCGCATCGATGAGCCCGTGTTCCACTTTTGTTCTTTCCGTTAATCGTTGATCCTCAGCTGGGCCATACCCGGACTGCGTTCCTCTATCTCATTTCCCTTGCCAGTGGAACTCAATGCCGGTCAACCACCGCGGGCACTATACTGATCATCTCCCTGGCTGGTGCACCTGGATAATAATGCTGTATGGGTGTCTACCACTCGCCGTTCGCGCTGATTCTGTTGACTAGGTTCCCACAACCTGATTGATTGGTCCTGGACCATATACCCTTATCGTGGTGCCTCAGCCCTCCGAACAACCACCAATGAACACTCACACTAATCACAAAGAAGCAGGACGCGGACAGATCCCCCGCTTTGGCTGGCACACATCGGGCGAGCAGGCCTTCTGCAACGATGTGCGAGCGCGACTAGGCTGGCGGACCACACCTCCTGTGTTCACTTCACGGAGTGTTTTTCAGGTTGTGTCCAGCGCACGGCCAGCCCCACCAAATAGCACCGGTTGTGGGTTGCAAGCTCCAACTCTCCCAGCCCTACCGCATTCACTACTCTTGGTTGCGGATCGCACGCTCGAACCATTCTTCTTCCTCCACAATTCGCTCACCTATCGTTCCTGTCAGCACTCCTATCACGTCTCTTACGCGTCGTCCTACCTCTGTATGCACACCTACCCATTCTGTTTTCGTTCCTATCGCTTTTCACTGAGTCAGACACCACTGCACGATGTCACCCTAGCCCCATTTATTTGTCTGCGCCCAAACCCGAAATATTTCCTTTTCCACTCACTTCGACCATTTTGGCTCTTAATCTGTATTTACTCGGTACCTCCACAGTATCATAAAGCTCATTGATCGGATATATCAATAGCCACCACTTTGCAATACCCTATCTTTTCCATCAAATACAGCACACCTTTACTCACCAGACCCATCCGTAGACATGACCAATCGCCATATAAGAACTCGTTGTTCCAACCTTTGCATTTATTTGCGACCAAATTTATAATCTTTTCACTATCACCATATTTTCCATGTTTGAATCCGCAATTCTTTCGTGGATCATCTTCCAAGGCAGTGTCTCAATTAGCAAGTTCCGGCTCATTTCATTTGTGTAGTCGCTGGCGAGAGCGCAACTCCCAAGTTCCATTCTCTTAACTCCGATGCACAACTACTTCTCGTGCCCTCTGTTCCATCACCGGTTCTTCCGCCCCGATACTTTTCTGCTTCTCCGTCTTCATCTTGTGTCATCTGCAGTAAAATGATCTGATTAGTCTTCTATTACCGGGCTTTCTCCGGTCAGTACTCTCATCTGCTTCGTACATTGCTCGCCACGGGTATTTCCAGTGTGCCTTTCGAGCTGTGCTGCTTTTCCACGTTCCGCCTTGCGTAAAGTCATTGCTACGTCACCATTCTTACCTACAAGTTCAGACCATGTGGCCTGCCATCGATCAATCTTTCTGATCCTCATATTCCTTATTTCTTCCCTACTTCACTCGCTGCTAATTCTGCTGCATCTTTGCACCACAGTTCTCCTAACCTCCAAGTTACCTTTCTCCATTGACCTTCTACACTACTCCAACCGCCCTGCACTTCCATTCGCTCTGCTTCCTTCAGCCATTTTTACGACCATTTTATTGCTGCATATTTTGAGTCCATTTATTAAAGCTTCACCCATTTCCGACGGCCACCACATGTCACAACTCAATAATGATATTGTTAGATTCACTCTCACCTGTTTCCATCGATCCTTTCCTTCGTATTTCCCCGTTGGCAAACTTCTGCTCACAGCCATCACTTCTGTGCTTCGGAAGTTGCTTCTTTTTCTCTATTGATCCCCCACGTTCACCTGTCATAAAAACATTCGTCAGAGTTTACCCAAGTTAACTCCGTACCATTTGACGCAACACTACCTGTCTCTTTTCCAAGCACGGCTACTTCCGTATTCCGTTCCTGCGCTGCTATTTTCTCCTGCTCCTATATAGACAAATATATATATATATATTTACATGATTTCTCTGCCTCCCGCAGCTCATCGCCGATCAGCTCTCTTTCCGCCATGTCGAAGCTCCCCATGATACGCGTACATTTCGTCTATATCTGTGCCTCATTTCTACCGTTTCTCAATCCTTCCTTGCCATTGCTGCCATCTGACCCACTCCTTACTACTTGCATTGTTCGCTCCTTGGTTTCGAATTGTCGCCGTCGATTTACTGCAGTGAAACATAGCTCATGGCTACCTAGTCCTCAGCCATACAATTAAATTTTTTTTCTTCCTTCCTTCTCTTCTTTTTCCTTTTGCCTTCATCATTTCTAGTAACGGTAGCCTCTCATGCCGATTTTCAGACCTCCTCATGCAAAAACCCAGGTTCCCGTTTCCCACGTGGCTCAGCCAGCGACTTTCTCTAAACTTGACTTTTAAATTTGCAGGGCATGTGCTTGGATATATCCCTGGGCTCACTAAAAACTCCCTCTAAAATTGCTTGGTGTGCATACATTTATTTCCCTCTAAACTCAATATAATTTTGTCCTACACCTCCTTTGCCTTGCGTATTTCTAAACTTTTCATGAATATTGTCCGTCGGTTTCGTCACTTTCATACACTTTGATCACGCAAAAGGCAAGCTTCGAGTGCCTCCAAAATAAAACAAAGTATCAGCAAACGTTCCATGTTTGCGAAAGCGTCAGATATAACCCTTGTTCGTTCTCGCTTGGTTTGTTCACAAGACTCGTGGCCAAACTCACATGATTCTGACCTTCTGGTGTCAATAAATGGATTGGGAATGTTTTGGCGGGACAGAATTCCGCCGACAAGACCACCGGAGGTGAGGTGGTCGCAAATGTCAAATCCGCCTGGTGTGGCAATTCTGAGGTCATTTGTCCATACGCGATGAATGGTATTGGTTTCTTGATTATACCTTGCCAGCCTTGATTTACTCGTCATGGGAGCACCATCGGAGCAAACTTATACGCGGTTCCGTCTTCCACACAGAATGCTATCTCACCATTCTATGGTTCTACTTTGCCTTTCCTTATTTCCTTCTTAGATGACAACGGGCACATTATAGAAGGCGATTTTAGTTAAGCTTCCGCTAGGCACTTACTGCTTTTGACCCAACTGACCTGTGTGCTTCCCCAACCAGAGGCAACTCTGTCTTATACAGGGTTTCCACCAATCATCCTGAATTATTCTCCATAATGCCATGTGCGCCAGCCTAAACCAGTAACCAGTAACTGCTTGTAGTAATAATAACAATAACGGTGTTTGTCGACCATGGCCCAGAAGCACACATAGGAGCACGATCAAGTAGTACGTTGTCGCATGATGAAGCAGAAAAGTACAAAATTTGACAGGGCTTAAATGTACCAGTGACTTACCCTGATGATCCATTGGCTATAAAATTTGTCTGTTTCCAATCATTCAGGCAAACCAGCCAAATCAATATCCGTCGCCGGAATGTTTCACGGGGTAACTTTCTTCTGCTACAAAGATCCTCTTCTCATGTATCTTCTTGGTTTCCGTTCAAATCGTCGCCAAGTGGCAATGTCAAAATTTTTCAGGGAAAGCAGCTTAAGCTTTCGACATCCACTACATCTTGGAAGCCTTCCCGCCTGTTAACGTCCGTGCCACTTCTAGGAAGAAAAAGGGACATTTCCACAGAGTCCGGGGTCATTAAATCGACGCTTCACTCTTGGTAAAGAAGGAAGTTGAACGCAAGGGTTAGTGTATGCCAGTCAACATTTATGTAGCCATAACGGTAATCGACCCTGGCAAAGCATTCGACTGCCGTGTGGGAAGGAAACAAAAATATTCAAACTCGCTGCGGACAGTGACAATCTGAGCAGTGCACTCATCCGCCCGTCAAATGACTGCCCATTCCATTTATTCCAGGAGGTAATGCGCATAAACCCCCGTTTTATACGGTTGAAGTGTTGGAGCATCTCCGTGCTTCTAGAATAACCTGGAGTATTGGTCCTGATAGTCCATCGGCATCACCTTAGAGACCTAGTACTGTTGCTTTGACCGATATATTCACTCCTCCTTTACACAAATCATTGTGCCCGCATTCTATTGCACACTGCTGAAGACCAGTCATTATTACTCATAAAGCCGAACCCTGTAATGCCTTTGGCATAGATGAACGCATTCTTCACACCGCTCTAACCATATCCGGGTCCTAAACTTACACATCGAGCCATTCTTAAACGTTTGAATTATTCCGTAAACTCTTCCTTCGAAGATTACAGCTTGTAAGTCGCAAGAATCGCAATTCGAGTAACACGTAGCCAACTCAAACAAATTCCAAAGCTAGAACAAGTTTGATTCATACTTTCACGGTACGAATGTCAAAATCACAAAACGTACAAGTACACAGAAGCCTCAGTTATGCTGCAAAAAATATACCTGGCCGTAAAACATAATGGTTCAACGTCCCGTGGTTCAAGCACGGCAGTCACAATTTTGGACTTGCCATACCTAGTTTGGCGCAATTTGGAGATTGGGATTGGGAGAATTATGCCCGGATCTCAGAGATGCTCCACAAGCTATCGATTTGTTAGGGTTTACCTTGACTAAGCCAAGCATACGTAGACGCTGAAAACGGAACTGTTATCTGCTTGTTGAAATCTATACGTTCAATGATTAGTTGAACATATATGAGCCAGTTCGCGCTCCATGTTCTCCACAATCTAATGGCGCCTTTCGCTGATCCGTTGACGTGGTGGAGCAAAAAGCGTGGACGATGCTGGCGAATCTCGGCGCTTAGCTTGACGAAGTTACCCGAATTGGGAGTGTTTCAACTCTGATCTTCAAGAGTTCCAATGGGCTACTTCATCAGGTTTTTACGTGTGTAATTCTTGCGCTTCTGAAGTGGCTTGCAAACGTGGCATGGTCTTGGCGAGCAGCATGGAGTACCATTCCCTCAAGTATTGCTGATTCTATTGCAGACAAAAGCATTGTTCTGCTAGAAGGTAATGTTTCTCTATTCCTCAGCGAAACCTCATTCATTGTTTCAGGTATCCGAACTTGGAATGCAGGGCTTCCGTCACGGTCCGCGCCG
Source organism: Fasciola hepatica (assembly GCA_948099385.1). Classification (NCBI taxonomy): domain Eukaryota; kingdom Metazoa; phylum Platyhelminthes; class Trematoda; order Plagiorchiida; family Fasciolidae; genus Fasciola; species Fasciola hepatica. The sequence continues at coordinate 35,472,120 of CANUEZ040000043.1, read as the reverse complement.
TTGGTATCGTGTACATTGTGGCGCAGTGGTCCGTGGTGCATAACCGTGGACTTGAGTACGGTACCGAGGGTTTGCGCGTTAGGGAAAGACGTCTGACACGTGATCAATTGTGTCTTGTGTTCAGCTTGATGCACACTATTTACCATGGGTCTGGGCCCAGAAAATGTACAAGGAAGGCGTTCAATTGTCGTCCTCGTGACGATTTTCGGTCAATCAATATGGGCTTACCGTCTTGGATAGTCGGAACAAAGCGGCCATGGTAGGTCGGTTGTTGAAAGATAAAGAGAAATACGGGATTTTATTTCATGGTGATGTGACTAAAGTTTTGTTTTTCGTGTCCTCTCCTAGCATAGGGCCTAGTAACAAGTTCATTGATGTTATGCTGTCCAAAGCGTCCCACAAAATGAATTGTGGCAGATGCCTATTACGACAAGTAATGGTCGTTGGCGAAACGGGTCTAGGGCGTAGCGTATCATATGCCTTTCCGCCCAACGAGACTGGCAACCACTATCGTACAGCTGTGGGTTGCCTGGCTGAATTGTCACCCCGGTCAAACGGCTGCAAAACGATGGCGACTAATGGGAGCTTAGCGCAATATCATGCCTCCACGGAGAAGTGCTATGGTGGGCAGAAAACCTTCCGCATTTTTCATGTGCTTTAAGACACGAGAAGGAACGGCATCCTGTTGTTGTGTGGGTCGTAAAACATGGAAAAGCTCAGGCCGTATCGGTGGATGAGTAACACGGTATACGCCGAAAGCAGCGTCGGTTTTTAAGGCTTCACGAGCTAGAGGCCCTGAAGTTGCCAAGTACCTTCTAAGTGCTTGGTCGCCCCATGAGGTCAATTGGGCGATGCATCTGATGCATCCTTGTATGTTGTCTTACATTTTTACTAGTAATTGAGTCGAAGTGGAGAACAGGCATCCGAAGGATGGTCTGTCCCGATATCCGTCAGTTTATGATGTGCTCAGGATAGTGGCTGACTATTGGAGTCTTCGTATGATAATCGTAGGCTGTGGCTGACTAGAGACAAGGTAATTCAGTACACCACACCAGGAAAGCTGCAGTGGATGCATTCACTCCTAATTAAAATAACCTCCTATGCACGTTTGGCTTTGGTGCTTCATCTTCATAGTCAATAGGCTTCTTTATCGGGCCTCCTGAGGGTGCTTAGGCGGGAAAGCATGGCTAAGAAGTCCTCAGGCTTTGTGGTGCCAATGCTGCACATTATGAACATACATGTTTAAAATAGACAGAAAACAATGACCCAATTATCCGTTAATATTTTGGTGGCATCGACGGCAACCATACCTTACATATCAATTCAATACGTCTTCCAACCGGTCTATATGTCACAGTGGTTGTAGAATGAGACCATTTTTCCGGTTTTCTACTCATAACAAATAGAAAGTCCGCATGGGCCCAAATATTTACCACAAAAACAGTCGATGCTTCTGAAGCAGTTTTACAGTAAATACTGCAAGGAATGTAAGGATAACAGTGAAAATGAAAGGAAGTCAATGTGACACACTGAAATTGCGCGCCTTGGATAATAAACGGGCCAGGACAGGTAGGGCGGCTCCGGCGCACCCACGACAGTCGGAAACGGCTCGAGGCCAAATTCAAACGTCTCACACAAACAAGCAAACTTGCGGAAGCACTGTGCATGGACAAGCTTAGTAAAATAATATCAAATACAGTCACATTCACAAAGCATATAGAACATTTGAAAGTAGGTTAACCGGATGTTCTTTACACAGTTGGTCTATAAATCGAACAGTTCCACCGGTAACGTTATCGTTTCCTCGGTCCACCATGTAGCCAAGTTCTTGGATGGACCAGCAAAGTCTGTGCAATGTGTTTTTCTAAGCTACTCGTTTGCTCCTGCTTCTATTTCGCGGTCTCTCCTCCTCCACGAGCTGGAAGCTTTTTGCTGCCCCACAACTTTACTAGCACGTTTGTCTGGCTATTTCACCAACAGAACTCAGTAAACACGGCCAGGCTTTAAACCACCCAAACCCTTCGTGAACAATTCGGGGGTACCTCAAGGTGCTGTCCCTTTTACCCATTTATTTTCCACCCGCATTTGTGATTCTTTATCCACTTCTCCCGCACACTTATTTCAGTGTGTAGATGACGTAGTTCTCTGTCAAGCTGCTTCCGTAACCCAGGGCTTCAGTGAAATTTCCAGTAATTTGTTGCATGTTTATGGTTTCTCTGCTTGATCCGGTATGGCCTTTAATTTGTTCGAATGCTTTGAACGCATATTTGCTCTTTCTCGGTCCGCCTATCCTTGCGATCTATCCGTCATTTCTACAGAACCATTAAATATAGTGAGTTTTGTCAAGTACTTGGGAATCACTATTAGTGTAAGCTTGAAGTGGTCATCACACATTTCAAACTGGGTGAAAAAACTACTCCGGCTATGTTACCAAATCCGAGGGTGGTGTAACTTGGTGAATGATTGAAAATTCGTCATCTGTTACCCTTATGTATTTTCTTACGGATTTCGGACTAATGTTCCCCACCTCACTCCCGCTGATACCGTTTTGTGTCCTTCACCCTTTTCACGATTGAGGAATCCGTTTTTTCTCTCCTGGTCTTACTTCCTTTGTGAGATAACTTTGTGGACGTCCAGTATTGTAATGAGTCACAGTGCCCCAACACATCTTGTATTATTTTGGTTCGGTTTCACTCTCTCGCTCACGTCAACAGACGTTCACATTTAAGCTCGTCCACGTTGAAGTTTTTGGTCCCATACTCAGGAAATTGTTCCTCGGGCCCGATTGACCGCGGAAAATTTATTCTACTTATTTGGACTGCAAGACACATACATTTTATTTATTCTTTTTGGTCAACTGTGCACTTTGCACAGAATTTTGTCCGAAATCTTGTTACTTTTGGGCTGGATGGTGACTAAGACTCGCTGCCAAAGGTATGATTGTTGTGTAGTTATATTTTAGTCCGCATACAGTACCCCAGAACTTACAGAGTAATGGTTTTTCTGATTTGCGCTCTGCAGCAATTCGGACTGGGCGTTAACTTGAAGCTTCAAGCTGCTATCCAGAACGAGTGAAGCTAATTAGCCGTTGGATCGAACATTGAACCATTGGTTAGGCTCCACTCGGACTAGGACTTGAGCCTTTTGGTCGTTGAAGAGGGCTTAGGCGTTTTGCCGTTAAGCAGAGTACTATTTACTTCTTTACTTATCATTGTGCTTTTCCGTCCTACCTTATTGTTCCCTTGTTGTTTTGCCCGCCTACTGAAGAAAGATTTCAAAATTCTTCGTTGAGGTCCAATAGTTATCAATCGAATACTTACTCTGCCCTTGAGTGAGCCGTCTGCTAAGCTAAACAAGCCACACCCGGTGGTATGTGAAAAGTTGGCTCACAAGATCCTTGCGGATAACCCTCACCCCCTACACAGTGATCTATCCAAGTGTGACATTTTCGCTTCTACGTGTCCCCCCCCCCCTTTGATCCATACCATCTCGTAATACCATCTACAAGAACTCCACCGTTCCATACGTAGCTCGGATTCTCGCAGATATGGCTCGAGTATCAGCAGAATCTCTTGGCAAACTTTTCTGCGATCTTTCTTCATCCCGCTGATACAGTGAGGTGTCAGGTGTAAGATTTTTATTGAAATGCGGACGTCTGTCTATGCAAACGTCTGATCAAATACAAACACATACAAGCCACGCTGTTTGTAAACATGATCTGTCTTCGGTGCGGCAGTTCTGATACGAGTAATATCCGTGTTGACAGCAGAGGAGTGGGCTAGCTTCTCCTGCTCATAAGTATCACTTTCAGTGCGTGCAACGTCGCATGCGATAAATTAAGTGAGCTTAGAGGAATTTTCTGCTAGTAAAGCTTCTTGACTTCCTCGGTCTAAGCTCACTTAAGTTATCGCATGCGACGTTGCACGCACTGAAAGTGATACTTATGAGCAGGAGAAGCTAGCCCACTCCTCTGCTGTCAACACGGATATTACTCGTATCAGAACTGCCGCACCGAAGACAGATCATGTTTACAAACAGCGTGGCTTGTATGTGTTTGTATTTGATCAGACGTTTGCATAGACAGACGTCCGCATTTCAATAAAAATCTTACACCTGACACCTCACTGTATCAGCGGGATGAAGAAAGATCGCAGAAAAGTTTGCCAAGAGATTCTGCTGATACTCGAGCCATATCTGCGAGAATCCGAGCTACGTATGGAACGGTGGAGTTCTTGTAGATGGTATTACGAGATGGTATGGATCAAAGGGGGGGGGGACACGTAGAAGCGAAAATGTCACACTTGGATAGATCACTGTGTAGGGGGTGAGGGTTATCCGCAAGGATCTTGTGAGCCAACTTTTCACATACCACCGGGTGTGGCTTGTTTAGCTTAGCAGACGGCTCACTCAAGGGCAGAGTAAGTATTCGATTGATAACTATTGGACCTCAACGAAGAATTTTGAAATCTTTCTTCAGTAGGCGGGCAAAACAACAAGGGAACAATAAGGTAGGACGGAAAAGCACAATGATAAGTAAAGAAGTAAATAGTACTCTGCTTAACGGCAAAACGCCTAAGCCCTCTTCAACGACCAAAAGGCTCAAGTCCTAGTCCGAGTGGAGCCTAACCAATGGTTCAATGTTCGATCCAACGGCTAATTAGCTTCACTCGTTCTGGTTAGCAGCTTGGAGTTTCAAGTTAACGCCCAGTCCGAATTGCTGCAGAGCGCAAATCAGAAAAACCATTACTCTGTAAGTTCTGGGGTACTGTATGCGGACTAAAATATAACTACACAACAATCATACCTTTGGCAGCGAGTCTTAGTCACCATCCAGCCAAAAAGTAACAAGATTTCGGACAAAATTCTGTGCAAAGTGCACAGTTGACCAAAAAGAATAAATAAAATGTATGTGTCTTGCAGTCCAAATAAGTAGAATAAATTTTCCGCGGTCAATCGGGCCCGAGGAACAATTTCCTGAGTATGGGACCAAAAACTTCAACGTGGACGAGCTTAAATGTGAACGTCTGTTGACGTGAGCGAGAGAGTGAAACCGAACCAAAATAATACAAGATGTGTTGGGGCACTGTGACTCATTACAATACTGGACGTCCACAAAGTTATCTCACAAAGGAAGCATGACCAGGAGAGATAAAACGGATTTCTCAATCGTGAAAAGGGTGAAGGACACAAAACGGTATCAGCGGGAGTAAGGTGGGGAACAGTAGTCCGAAATCCGTAAGAAAATACATAAGGGTAACAGATGACGAATTTTCAATCATTCACCAAGTTACACCACCCTCGGATTTGGTAACATAGCCGGAGTAGTTTTTTCACCCAGTTTGAAATGTGTGATGACCACTTCAAGCTTACACTAATAGTGATTCCAAAGTACTTGACAAAACTCACTATATTTAATGGTTCTGTAGAAATGACGGATAGATCGCAAGGATAGGCGGACCGAGAAAGAGCAAATATGCGTTCAAAGCATTCGAACAAATTAAAGGCCATACCGGATCAAGCAGAGAAACCATAAACATGCAACAAATTACTGGAAATTTCACTGAAGCCCTGGGTTACGGAAGCAGCTTGACAGAGAACTACGTCATCTACACACTGAAATAAGTGTGCGGGAGAAGTGGATAAAGAATCACAAATGCGGGTGGAAAATAAATGGGTAAAAGGGACAGCACCTTGAGGTACCCCCGAATTGTTCACGAAGGGTTTGGGTGGTTTAAAGCCTGGCCGTGTTTACTGAGTTCTGTTGGTGAAATAGCCAGACAAACGTGCTAGTAAAGTTGTGGGGCAGCAAAAAGCTTCCAGCTCGTGGAGGAGGAGAGACCGCGAAATAGAAGCAGGAGCAAACGAGTAGCTTAGAAAAACACATTGCACAGACTTTGCTGGTCCATCCAAGAACTTGGCTACATGGTGGACCGAGGAAACGATAACGTTACCGGTGGAACTGTTCGATTTATAGACCAACTGTGTAAAGAACATCCGGTTAACCTACTTTCAAATGTTCTATATGCTTTGTGAATGTGACTGTATTTGATATTATTTTACTAAGCTTGTCCATGCACAGTGCTTCCGCAAGTTTGCTTGTTTGTGTGAGACGTTTGAATTTGGCCTCGAGCCGTTTCCGACTGTCGTGGGTGCGCCGGAGCCGCCCTACCTGTCCTGGCCCGTTTATTATCCAAGGCGCGCAATTTCAGTGTGTCACATTGACTTCCTTTCATTTTCACTGTTATCCTTACATTCCTTGCAGTATTTACTGTAAAACTGCTTCAGAAGCATCGACTGTTTTTGTGGTAAATATTTGGGCCCATGCGGACTTTCTATTTGTTATGAGTAGAAAACCGGAAAAATGGTCTCATTCTACAACCACTGTGACATATAGACCGGTTGGAAGACGTATTGAATTGATATGTAAGGTATGGTTGCCGTCGATGCCACCAAAATATTAACGGATAATTGGGTCATTGTTTTCTGTCTATTTTAAACATGTATGTTCATAATGTGCAGCATTGGCACCACAAAGCCTGAGGACTTCTTAGCCATGCTTTCCCGCCTAAGCACCCTCAGGAGGCCCGATAAAGAAGCCTATTGACTATGAAGATGAAGCACCAAAGCCAAACGTGCATAGGAGGTTATTTTAATTAGGAGTGAATGCATCCACTGCAGCTTTCCTGGTGTGGTGTACTGAATTACCTTGTCTCTAGTCAGCCACAGCCTACGATTATCATACGAAGACTCCAATAGTCAGCCACTATCCTGAGCACATCATAAACTGACGGATATCGGGACAGACCATCCTTCGGATGCCTGTTCTCCACTTCGACTCAATTACTAGTAAAAATGTAAGACAACATACAAGGATGCATCAGATGCATCGCCCAATTGACCTCATGGGGCGACCAAGCACTTAGAAGGTACTTGGCAACTTCAGGGCCTCTAGCTCGTGAAGCCTTAAAAACCGACGCTGCTTTCGGCGTATACCGTGTTACTCATCCACCGATACGGCCTGAGCTTTTCCATGTTTTACGACCCACACAACAACAGGATGCCGTTCCTTCTCGTGTCTTAAAGCACATGAAAAATGCGGAAGGTTTTCTGCCCACCATAGCACTTCTCCGTGGAGGCATGATATTGCGCTAAGCTCCCATTAGTCGCCATCGTTTTGCAGCCGTTTGACCGGGGTGACAATTCAGCCAGGCAACCCACAGCTGTACGATAGTGGTTGCCAGTCTCGTTGGGCGGAAAGGCATATGATACGCTACGCCCTAGACCCGTTTCGCCAACGACCATTACTTGTCGTAATAGGCATCTGCCACAATTCATTTTGTGGGACGCTTTGGACAGCATAACATCAATGAACTTGTTACTAGGCCCTATGCTAGGAGAGGACACGAAAAACAAAACTTTAGTCACATCACCATGAAATAAAATCCCGTATTTCTCTTTATCTTTCAACAACCGACCTACCATGACCGCTTTGTTCCGACTATCCAAGACGGTAAGCCCATATTGATTGACCGAAAATCGTCACGAGGACGACAATTGAACGCCTTCCTTGTACATTTTCTGGGCCCAGACCCATGGTAAATAGTGTGCATCAAGCTGAACACAAGACACAATTGATCACGTGTCAGACGTCTTTCCCTAACGCGCAAACCCTCGGTACCGTACTCAAGTCCACGGTTATGCACCACGGACCACTGCGCCACAATGTACACGATACCAACGGCGCGGACCGTGACGGAAGCCCTGCATTCCAAGTTCGGATACCTGAAACAATGAATGAGGTTTCGCTGAGGAATAGAGAAACATTACCTTCTAGCAGAACAATGCTTTTGTCTGCAATAGAATCAGCAATACTTGAGGGAATGGTACTCCATGCTGCTCGCCAAGACCATGCCACGTTTGCAAGCCACTTCAGAAGCGCAAGAATTACACACGTAAAAACCTGATGAAGTAGCCCATTGGAACTCTTGAAGATCAGAGTTGAAACACTCCCAATTCGGGTAACTTCGTCAAGCTAAGCGCCGAGATTCGCCAGCATCGTCCACGCTTTTTGCTCCACCACGTCAACGGATCAGCGAAAGGCGCCATTAGATTGTGGAGAACATGGAGCGCGAACTGGCTCATATATGTTCAACTAATCATTGAACGTATAGATTTCAACAAGCAGATAACAGTTCCGTTTTCAGCGTCTACGTATGCTTGGCTTAGTCAAGGTAAACCCTAACAAATCGATAGCTTGTGGAGCATCTCTGAGATCCGGGCATAATTCTCCCAATCCCAATCTCCAAATTGCGCCAAACTAGGTATGGCAAGTCCAAAATTGTGACTGCCGTGCTTGAACCACGGGACGTTGAACCATTATGTTTTACGGCCAGGTATATTTTTTGCAGCATAACTGAGGCTTCTGTGTACTTGTACGTTTTGTGATTTTGACATTCGTACCGTGAAAGTATGAATCAAACTTGTTCTAGCTTTGGAATTTGTTTGAGTTGGCTACGTGTTACTCGAATTGCGATTCTTGCGACTTACAAGCTGTAATCTTCGAAGGAAGAGTTTACGGAATACTTCAAACGTTTAAGAATGGCTCGATGTGTAAGTTTAGGACCCGGATATGGTTAGAGCGGTGTGAAGAATGCGTTCATCTATGCCAAAGGCATTACAGGGTTCGGCTTTATGAGTAATAATGACTGGTCTTCAGCAGTGTGCAATAGAATGCGGGCACAATGATTTGTGTAAAGGAGGAGTGAATATATCGGTCAAAGCAACAGTACTAGGTCTCTAAGGTGATGCCGATGGACTATCAGGACCAATACTCCAGGTTATTCTAGAAGCACGGAGATGCTCCAACACTTCAACCGTATAAAACGGGGGTTTATGCGCATTACCTCCTGGAATAAATGGAATGGGCAGTCATTTGACGGGCGGATGAGTGCACTGCTCAGATTGTCACTGTCCGCAGCGAGTTTGAATATTTTTGTTTCCTTCCCACACGGCAGTCGAATGCTTTGCCAGGGTCGATTACCGTTATGGCTACATAAATGTTGACTGGCATACACTAACCCTTGCGTTCAACTTCCTTCTTTACCAAGAGTGAAGCGTCGATTTAATGACCCCGGACTCTGTGGAAATGTCCCTTTTTCTTCCTAGAAGTGGCACGGACGTTAACAGGCGGGAAGGCTTCCAAGATGTAGTGGATGTCGAAAGCTTAAGCTGCTTTCCCTGAAAAATTTTGACATTGCCACTTGGCGACGATTTGAACGGAAACCAAGAAGATACATGAGAAGAGGATCTTTGTAGCAGAAGAAAGTTACCCCGTGAAACATTCCGGCGACGGATATTGATTTGGCTGGTTTGCCTGAATGATTGGAAACAGACAAATTTTATAGCCAATGGATCATCAGGGTAAGTCACTGGTACATTTAAGCCCTGTCAAATTTTGTACTTTTCTGCTTCATCATGCGACAACGTACTACTTGATCGTGCTCCTATGTGTGCTTCTGGGCCATGGTCGACAAACACCGTTATTGTTATTATTACTACAAGCAGTTACTGGTTACTGGTTTAGGCTGGCGCACATGGCATTATGGAGAATAATTCAGGATGATTGGTGGAAACCCTGTATAAGACAGAGTTGCCTCTGGTTGGGGAAGCACACAGGTCAGTTGGGTCAAAAGCAGTAAGTGCCTAGCGGAAGCTTAACTAAAATCGCCTTCTATAATGTGCCCGTTGTCATCTAAGAAGGAAATAAGGAAAGGCAAAGTAGAACCATAGAATGGTGAGATAGCATTCTGTGTGGAAGACGGAACCGCGTATAAGTTTGCTCCGATGGTGCTCCCATGACGAGTAAATCAAGGCTGGCAAGGTATAATCAAGAAACCAATACCATTCATCGCGTATGGACAAATGACCTCAGAATTGCCACACCAGGCGGATTTGACATTTGCGACCACCTCACCTCCGGTGGTCTTGTCGGCGGAATTCTGTCCCGCCAAAACATTCCCAATCCATTTATTGACACCAGAAGGTCAGAATCATGTGAGTTTGGCCACGAGTCTTGTGAACAAACCAAGCGAGAACGAACAAGGGTTATATCTGACGCTTTCGCAAACAGGAAACTTGTGTTTGTAGGTGATAAGGACGGGACCGACATGGCCGGAGGGTCGCAGTTAAGAGCAGCTTGCCAGCCATCAGGCACGCGCTTTTTGGTTCGAAATGGAAGTCCTCGATATAAGTAATCGGTTACATCAGAATCAGTGGTAGACTTAATAATCTGCTTCCGTATAATTATTTGTAACCGCGTTTAGCGGCTTGCAGTTACCATACCGAGCAAACTCTTTTAATTGAATGGGACACTGGCAAACAACGAAATGTAGCGCAGACAGCTGATGAGGGCAAGTCGTGCTTATCCGGCTGCATCCATAGCCCTGTAAACAGCTTTGCCTGAAAATCGGTTTGTCCGCTATCGTCTGGGAGCCATTTTGTGGGAGGAGGCGGGTTTCTTTTGCTTTTTCCGAGACCACGGATGAGTCGTAAACGGAAGTGAGCACGTACCAAGGCGTGACCTGAGTCCCTTGGCGTAAACCGAAATGGGTGGCAATCTTCAGTTGATTCACACCATCGGCAACCAATATCAACATGGTCACTCTGGGTCCAACGTCATGGGGACGTGGGTGGACACCCCGTTATTATATGCCGATTCGTATGGCAGTATTTCGTACTAGCCAGAGACAATGTGCCCAGAGCACAGCTGAATGAGACGACCGCTATTATCGGTACGGTCGGATGGGATGGCTAGCAATATCCAGTCTAGCAGTGCACGCTCAGCTCTTTCCAAAGTCAGCCTGGCCACCGGCACTAGAAACCTGGTCGGCCGAGGCACGAAGATAAATGCCAGAGGCTATGGTCGTATGTATGATGAGAATCGTGATCACGGAAGGGCGGGCTTGTATGCACTCTTCGGGGTCGCGGTATAAGTCCATTCAAAATTTTCGAGAGGTTAAGCGGGGGCGACCCGTCGCCTCATCTGACTAAGTGTGCAGACGTTGAAGGCAGTCAAGCAAAGTTGGCGTTTAAGTTTATAGACTGTAGCTGATTTATACACAACGCCTGACCACTGCTTCTTTCGGGGCCACAGTTGCTCGTGACGGCTTTTATCTATCTTAAACTTAATAGGAGAAATTATTAGAGCTCTTTAAAGGGAAAGATGCTGGAGGTTCCAAAACCAGTCCTACTTCGCGGCTGTCCACCTGCCAGAAAGGGCTTTCCTCTAGGGACACTAGCCTAAGGCTTTGATCCGAGAGTCGGACCCACAAGGCAGTGTTGCATTATTATTATTACTGTCATTATTATGCGGGAGCATCTGTGCGTCTCATGTCGGGCCGTAATGTCATCTCAAGATGACCCGCAAAATACTGAAGGGGACGATAATTTCGAGAACCCAGGAGCATTTGGGCCCAGGCCTCGAACCTGTGAATCACTTCAAGTTCCCAGTAGTGGGCCAAAGCTAGGAAAAATAGGCTTGGACCTGGCAGAAAATTTTGTTGTTTCCACCGAAGGAGCCTAAATGGGCTTCCATGAAATTTTTTGACTGTCGTTGACATATACTTTTAACGGTAATTTAGGCCGTATCATCACGATACTGATTAATGCCGACACCCTATCTCCCGATCGGCATCATATTCATCGTTTTGTTAGGCCGCCTACAGCGAGACCACTCAGTCGGACACCAAGGGGTTACGAGGCTATCGTCAATGAGGCTTTCATGAGGAGTCGAGCAGACGGATCGAACGGTACTACAAACAAGCCGGGAAACCACGAGCTCTGCATAATGGATTCGAAAACTTGGCTGTCAGTCAATGCTCCGTCCGAGGCGTGATACAAGTGCAAAGAGAGAAGGAAAGTTCCTATTTCGTAGGCCACGGCGGTGTTACGTACAAGCTCCTGTGGTATTAGAAGCAAATCGGTGGCATCGATGGAGCAGGTCAAAAGCTGTAAAGCTGAGTTGGTTGGAGTATCCAATACGTGGTTTTCCGAAACTCACCGTATCCAGCAGAAGGCTGAAAACCACGGCCTGGTTTATCGAATCGACGGTTGTTGTGACACTGCAGGTGTCGGAGTTACGCTTCTCATCAGAGGGGTTTCGGCTCACACTGAGTTTGAGGTGAGGCTATGTACAACGAACGGGCAGATGTATGCTATCGCCGTCAAAACACCCGTGAGAAGAAACCTTAGCTATATGTGCAAGATTTGTATTTTGAACTCTTTCCCTTTTTCCCATTGTCCGATCATCCAGTGTACTATCTTCCGACTCACTGATAACATTCAGATAAAAAGATGATCACAGGTTCTGGGAACAGTTTGGCTTTAGTCCCGCACCAGTGTACTGCTTCAAGACCTACAGAAGGCTCCAGATTTACGCTGGAACACAGCTTTCTCAGGACAAGCCGGGTGAGCCAGGGGTGATGTAATGAGCCTCTGTTAATTTTGTCAATGAAATTGTCTGTGAAGGCGATACTGCCTTTCTGACAAAACATTCAACGGGCAGCTTTAGGAGCCAGGGAAACTTGCCGACAGAACAACGATCTAGACGCACGATTGGTCTAGACCAATTTCACCCCGTGGAAGCTGAACTGAACTGAGCTGCACTGAGCCCGATGTAATGCCAAGGTCACGGCAGCCTCGTTTTTGTTCACCTGTTGTCGTCCTGCCTCTTGGTATGTTGGCTTGCTGTGGGTGGGGGTGAATTTATCTTGGACGCTTATTTAAATGAGTGTTTTCTTCTTGTGGCCATGGACAGGATCGTCGTAGGTTTTTTGAAGCCCAAGTGAAAGCTCGTTGGTCTCACGAGGGATTTACGAAATTCCTATTTTAAAGAATTAATCCAAGTGTGAAAAATGTTGTCAATCAGCTAAATTTACCAAATCTATTCTGAATTCGTCATCATTATGTATAAATATATACTTGGTTGTAGATAAATACTCATTTACGTAATAAATCAGCAAATAAGTTTTCAATCTCGTGCTATATTCTACCTGTTTATTTATATACCTTTTTGATCGTATTCCATGCATGTATATCTATGCCATATAAATATATGCATTATACGGCATATACTCGCATGTGCGTTTTATCGTGGACATGCATATATATATATATATATATATGCACAAGATGAAACGCTTGCGAGCCGCGTGTTGTATGGCATGTATATATGTATATGTGTGCACATATGTATGTAAATAAATATTTTTTCCTGTATAATTTTGTACCATTTGTTAGTTGTTTTTGCGCGTCTGCAGCAGTGCACTTATGCTTTATTATTTCTGCTTCTGTAGCTAAGGAGTGACTCTTCGTTGACAGTCGACGGGACGTCAGTGCAACCGAATGCTTTATTTTTTCCAAATGATGGCTCCGGAGACCCTTGGTTGTGATTCTGGGACGTATACTTAGTCAGCAAAAAGGACCAAAAAACAATGAAGTATGATTTCGCATTGTGAATGAACCACATTTAATCCACATATTGGACATGGTGAGACTTCGTGAGATCCTTATTGATCTCTGAAGCTTTAGATGTATCTGTCTGGGAAACTGAATGACAATATTTTCGAGAGCAAAAATGTGCATAAAAATATGTGTATGCATACGTGTGTACATACGTATGCACATATGTGTCTTCTTGGATGCGCAGCGTGGTATAGTTTGTGTGATACCACGCAGCCCTCGCTCAACCGGGCACTGGTAGCTCTACCCAAAGCCTTTAAGTGGAGTTTTAGAACATTGAGGTGGTCCAGCCCAAAGTTCGCTCAAACCTAGCCCACATGGGTAAACTTTGGGCAGTGCTGCCTGGGTACTTCGGAAACCATCATCTGCCGTCTATCGTTTGACGAATGAGTTGGTGATGATGACGACCATGAGAACACAACCACAGATGTACACGTCTCCTTGCACTTTCCGGCCACTCGGGAAAGGAACACACCATCCAACTTAAAGGCTTTGACCAAAACTTCCCGCTGTTTCTTATCAAGACGAGTTATCAAGCTGGGACTTAGACCCCCTGATGAACTCGGTAAACGTATGCGGTAAAGTTTCTTCTGTTTCCAACGAAGTGCGTGTATGTAGGCAAGTTGACGTAAAATATTTCAATGGTCCTATCGTGGCATCTGAGTTCGACCCTAAAGATGGAATGAATCCTTAAGTGGCCAATAAAGATAAAGCCCCCTTATAGCCAAACGGATCAGAAACAGATGGTCGTTGGCCCGTTTTCAGCAGTTTTCAATATTACACCGGTCGGTTGTCTTAGTAGCCATTTAAAACCGACCAAAGTTGAACTGATACGAAGGAAGTCGAGGACAGGATTGAGGTGCTGGGCGATCCACGCCTAGGTGTTTCAGTGTAACGGTTATTCTGGTCGTGTGTGCAGCGTAGCCCATTTAACGAATCTCAAATTCAGAACAAGACTGATTCGCTCAGTCCACGGTACTGAATTAACAAATTATACGCATATAAATTATGTGCAAACCTCAACTGCACAGCCACAGCGTTGAGCAACGAAGACCAGAGTTCAGCAAAGGTCACTGTCAGGTACCACCGTCGCGGTAGTCCGAGTTTGAACCAAAAACATGCCACGGCACATGAGCAAAATGTAAACAAATGTTCAAGTGTAGTGGATGATGCGTGCTGTACTTGGTCGATGTCAATAAGATAAAGAGCATGGTCCCAATGTAAGTGACAACGGCTGGGGAGGATTTCTACACATGTACATTACATCGCCCACCTAATCCCCCCGATGAAACGGCCAACATCCTAGGGTAGGTGGAGGAACTGGTTCTTCCTGTCCTACATTGACCCTAAAGTCAGCGCGGACGTCGGTCGCCGTGGGTTTGACTTATTTTTGGCCAGCCGCCGACACTCCTGCAGGTTTACTTGAGGTTATGCTTCATACTTCCGTGTCATAGAGTTTCATCTGAAGATATGCTACATTATCGGCACAAGAGAAAGAGGCTTCAGTGTGATCGAGATGCGTAGACGGATTGGGTAGTGTAGAAAACAAAAGGCTTTCCGGCTAACAGCAATGTGCAAGGTGGTATAATCACTGTAAGAATATTTTTGGATAGAAGCTTATATCAGTTCGAACACAGGTTGGATAATAACACAAGCTGAAGGTCCCGGAAGTAATGTTTCTACGAACGGTCAAAATGTACTTGTTCCAAAGTTTCCCATACTTCACAAACAATGCAGCGTCATGTGCTAAATTGGATTTTCAAAAACCAACTCCACTGTAAGTCGTGAACACCGTGTCAAATTAGACGCAAATGTACTTCAAAGACCGCGTGAGTGGTTGGGACCTACAAAAGGATGCATGAGGGGTAAATAAATAAATTTGGCTTCAGCTGGCATCGGTAGACTTGGTTTTAGCCCCGCCTGTCACACCGACGTCGTCCTCGTCGCTATCAGTAGCCCGTTGGATCGCATCAGTTTTTATCTTCCGACGACGCCGCGCAACAGCCCGCTTCTTTTGGTGTTACCGTCTGTACTATCCAGATCACGGGTCTCGAACGGGAAGGCTTTGAGTTCGGCTTGGTTCAGCTCGCCTGGTAGTATCGTTGCCGCATTTGGCGTGTTCAGTGATCGCGTGCCTATCAAAATCATTACCGGTATTTTTTAACTCGTCCACTGGGCCGCGGTTTCTGACACTTTTCTCCAGTTGGGGAAATGGAACAGTTTTTCTATTAGGCTTACGATTCCCGTGGATTTTGTGGCCAGTATCAGTCCTTTAATTTCGACATCGCCATCTTCAGGCTTGGGTGTTGGTAGCGCTGACCACATCTCTTTAGACTCAGTTAAGAAGTCCGATCCCGTTGTTCACATCCGCAGCCCTTTTGGAGCTCCTAAGTTCCTCGAGCGGAAGTCGCCTGGGTTTCTGAAAGATTATACAAAGTATCGCTGATTGGCCTTGGTCGACTCATGGATCACAGTAGGTCTGTTGGCCACGAAGGTGTTAAAACGAGTGTGAGTGCTTTTGTTGTAATGCCCCACCTTGGCTGAGTCGGTTCAAAAGTTGGGTTCCTAGTTTATCGGATCAATGCACCTTCTAATCAGTGTCGCGGCTTTCACGGTTAGTATTGCTGCAGTCAATTCTAGCCAAGGAACGGGCTCAGTCATCAGCCGAGCTACTCTCGCCCTTGGGAACACCATCTGATTTTGTCGCCCACCATTTTCGTCTACCCAGCAGCCATAGGCAGCTACCCCGTAGCCTGCTTCTGACACGTCTGAAAACAAGCAGGAGTGAACATCGCGTGTACGCTTGATTCCTCGCATACACATTGGTATCTTGGCCTCTCCATGTTGACCTAGGCTGTGTAACGAGTCACGCCACCGATTTTCGTCGTTATCCTGGAGAGGTTTATCGCAACCCGTCCCTCATTGACACAGCGATTGCAGCAAGCACTTTCCCGGTAGCGGCCGTGGAGAAACAAGACCCAATTGATCATAGAGGATTGAGGCTTGTGATAGGATTCATCTCCGTGTGGCTGGTCCCTTAAGTAGGTCTAGGATGAGCGTGAATTCGTCACCTTCGGACTTCCCTCAAACTTCAAGCGTGCGCCCCATTTGTGAGCAGGATCCCAAAGGCTTACATACGCAATCAATTTTCTCGGACCGCGGAATAACCTCAGGAACTTCAGGGCTGTTTGAAGTCCATTTTGTGGGGCTGAACCCTGCTGCCTTCCGAGCGGCTGTCAGTTCGGTCATATATAGAACAGCAGTATTTGGGTCCTCAAAGGAACATAGAAAATCACCCTCGTAGAAATGGTCCACTGCTCTTCTTGGCAGATTGCTGGTGCTGCCGAAAAGCCTGAGTGGTTCCCGGAGGGCGAAATTAGTTTGGAAGGGAAATGGTACCGTTCCAAATGGGTGAACCATCAGCCTGTTTTCGTGGGGTTTACGATCTACGTCGCTTTCAGGCCACCGGAGAAGACGGAAGGCGCCCCTATCTTGAACGAGCATTTTTGCTTGTCGAAACGTTTCACTTATGTCCACAGAAGCGGCCACTCTTCCTAGCTGAAAACGACATAGATCCTCGACTAGTTGTGTCGTCCAGGCTGGGCCCTGCCGTGTTTGGTCGTTGAGTGACATACCCTGACATTTTGCGACACAATCGAAGACCACCCTGACCCTTTCCGGTTTCCTTCGGTTCACGACCGAGTGACAGGGTAAGAACCACCTCATGTTTGCGCTGACTGCTGCCGTATCTGCTCTTTTTATATAACCCAAGTCTATACTATGTTTCATGGCTCGCACATACTCTATCCTTGACTTTGGTTCTCGAATTAGCCTGTTTTTGAGGAAGCATATTATTTTCAGGGCAATTTCTCGGCTGTTCGGCATCGGTTTCATGTTGAGCCTCCAAGTTACGGGAGTCTGGAAGTGATCCGTTACATACTTAGCGCTCCCGGCTACCATTTTCAAAGCCGAACTATCTTTACGTGATGGGGCATCTCTATGGCCACGTCGGCAAATTCAGCACTATACAGCTGTTGGAATTCCTGTTCAATTTTCGCTGTTTCCACCGATGTCAAGTCGATCTGGATCTGTTTGTCGTATCTTCTCTTTGTACAATCATACAAAGTCCAACCGAACATTGTGCTTACTGTCTACGGCGCTTCGCTGCTCCTTATTCTTTCATCCAGCACCAGGTGTGCCTCTGGTGCATCACAACCGATCAGCAGATCTATTTCTTTATTCTGCCACTCCTCAACTGTGACTTGGTTGAGATGCGGCCACTGGCTGAGAATCGATTCGCCGACTGAGGTGCTCTCATCGGCGGATCTTCTATGGTGAATAGTCCTAGGCCTTCTTCTCCATTGTTTCTGACCAAGGAGACGAGTTGTAGGTGTAGTTTGGTCGATGGGATGATCTGGGTGCCACTCACTGTGCTCACCGCCAATGAGAGTTGATCGCCTCTAGTCCCACATCTCTCTGAAAACTCATTCCCTGCCAGAGTGGTATCCGAGCCACTATCTACAGAGGGCAACGCTCTTATCACCCCAAATAGGGTTTCTGCGCCGACTACTATTACTCCCAGTTGAACGGGCTTACTAATAATGCCAGACACTGAGCAGACCACACATGGCTCCGTTATTTCTTCAGCATCCATTTTTTTGGGTTTACGCAGTGGGTTATGGTGTTTCTCGTGGCAACCATCCCGATTACAACTTGTTTTCATTGGACGCATCACCACTGGAAGTGAATCATTGGGACGAACAAGGCACGCACCCAGTCTCTTAGCCGTCGTCCATCGTTTGTTGACGTCTACGTTCGAATGTGAGGATATTACACTACTCAATGAAGCCCCCCACGAACGCTACATACCGGCAAATTTTCACCCTCGCGCGATCGTGTATTTTTGTTTTCCCAAGGCCGGCCTCTACTTGTTCCCTGATCCAGTTTTGTGTCGTCGCAGTCCTGGGCGGCTTGCTCTTCTCGCACGCAGGTTGACCGAAACGACTGTTTACTATTCGAGCATGACGATCTATAAACTGCGTCAGGTCCTCGAACGTAGTTCCTCACCCAAATCCACTGTTCCTCTCGGCTTCCTCATCCCGTCTACCCTGTAGTTCCGTGGGTAAACTGTGCACCATGGTCTCCAATCTGTGAAGAACGTTCAGGTCCGATCGATAATCTAGGTGATTAAGAGCGATGCAGAAGTTTTGCGTTTTTATCTTCAGACTGACATGGGAACCTGACTCGCCTATGGAACGTCTTGTCTCTGATAGTACGACATCGATTCAGTTCCGAGCAACGTTAAATGGTTGCCCGAAAGGTTCTTTCAATATTTCACGTGCTCGAATACAACCCTCTTTTGGATCCAGCAGTGAGCACCTGTCCATCGCTTCCCCGGCTCTTCCACGACGGTAATGTAGCAGATACAAGAACCTCTGTCCTGGATCAGATTCTCTCCTTTCTACAAGGTTCCCGTATTGCTTACTGAATTTGCAGTATTGTTTTGAAAACCCATCAAGTGGGGACAATTCCAGTTTTGGTAAGTCAGTTGTTTGTTTTCCGCTGACAGCAGTCGGCTTCATTCGTTCCATGTAATTGCTAGGCTAAGTGGCCACATGCCCCGTGGTTTCCAAGACCACCTCTCGCTCCCCTCGTCGAGGATGTTTTTTCCTGACTGACTCGGTTTCTTCCCCAGCCTGCCTTAAATGGCTTTCTTATTCTACTATTCCAAATATATAAATATTATCACGTTTACATTCTATATCACTGGCCGGAAGACATGAAGTAGCACTAACAGGAGTAGTAGACCTAACGATATCTGAAGATTCAGTATCACCCAAAAGTAACCCAAGGACTTCCCGAGTTAATTCCTGTCCACCTTCGATTTGATTTGGTCGTCTTCTTGGCACTTCTGCTTGATTCCCTCGTGAAGATCCCAAGCTGAGTGCTGCAACATTTATTCCGGTCATAAGTACCGCGTAGCCCATTTAACGAATCTCAAATTCAGAACAAGACTGATTCGCTCAGTCCACGGTACTGAATTAACAAATTATACGCATATAAATTATGTGCAAACCTCAACTGCACAGCCACAGCGTTGAGCAACGAAGACCAGAGTTCAGCAAAGGTCACTGTCAGGTACCACCGTCGCGGTAGTCCGAGTTTGAACCAAAAACATGCCACGGCACATGAGCAAAATGTAAACAAATGTTCAAGTGTAGTGGATGATGCGTGCTGTACTTGGTCGATGTCAATAAGATAAAGAGCATGGTCCCAATGTAAGTGACAACGGCTGGGGAGGATTCCTCCACATGTACGTTATACTGAGGGCACTTCGATGAGTTAAACCAATACAGTTAATTAAAAGGCCATGCAAAAATTGCACAATAATCCGGTCTTCGACTCCCTTCTTACCAATTCATCGTTGTTTCTTTTAAAGTGGCTACTGGACAAACCGACCGAAAGCCGAATTTACAAAAGGCTGCGTGCTCTTCAATGAAAGTAATGCCCATTTGAACTGCAAACTAATCATTTTATTTCATTAATAATCAGCCACACCTAACATTTTACCACATATTTAGTGCAGCGAAAACTCAAGGGAACCTTTCCCATTTCTGTCGGTTAGCATTGTGTCGGTATAATACTAATTGACGGTACAAGGCCATGGTTTTTCTGGTTCCGCTTCGTTGACATTCATTTAGAGATTTCCTTTCTTTTATTATATACGAATAAGTTTGTGCTGTCGATTCATGCCATACCGCCACACCATTTTAATTCCGCAGATTCGTTAGGGTAACTTTTTACTTTCACGGACCCTAGGCGGCTCTAAATGGAGTAGACAGTAAATCGCTAACTGGGATTAGGTGCGCAGTGTCAATAAGTATATTTGTTTTCTTCAGGACCAGTAGGACGTGCTTGGAAGATAGATCCCCTGAGGCAGAAAATGAGGTTCACAAGAAATATGTCGTAAAATTTCAACGTGTTCTGCGTGCCCATGCCTGTAGGTAATCTCCCACAACCCTTGAAAAACCACACGAGGAAGGAGGGATTCGGAGTAGATGTGCTGGACGGGAACGGTATGACATTATGACAAAAACCGCGCAACTGCCACAAGCGCCTGGAGAATTTAAAAGATAACTCTTCATTTCTACAGTTTCTACTATCAGTAGTTTTGAACAAGGATCTCGTTCGTTTTGTGGCATTTTCAAACAGAACATAGACCGCAGAAGGGGAAGAGCAAACTCTTCTTATACGTCGGTTTTCCACCTCAACGCGATCAATTATGATGTTGCCTAACAGTATGCTTTTACGCAAACATTTGGCCCATCAACGCTCATAAGAAACCAAGTTTCCCTCAAGTCAAACACATCCCCTACTTTCCCATTCTCCATGGTTGTTAGGAACATCTGATATTCCCAAATTGTCACAGCGAGTACATTAGCAAGCATCCACCAACATATAAGTAATCCATCCTGCCGATGAAGGCAATGAAACCTGTTACACCCATGTATCACGTCTTCAAGGATAAAAAACCACAATAATGGAAACGGTTTTCCCGAATCCAAACCAAAAGCAAGGCCGGCCGACTTTCTGGCTGATACTGATTAGGAAAATAAAATGAAAAAAAATTACACCCAAATAGGTGATGTCTAGTGGATTCTTATTTCCTCCGGTGCAGGCTAATCACCATCTGTAGTTGAAATATACCGGTATACTTGTCTAGCCACTTGGTTCCCTTTGTCATACAATGCAGCCACCGTGGCGCTGCTCTATGTAACGTAATAGGCTGCGCATAAATGATGCAGGGGGGAGAAAGTACTTTGCAAATCGGGATACCTGATGCAGTTAGAGTTAGCCTCGGCAAACATTCAGCCTGCCTTGCTGATGGGTTGCCTTTCTGGTGACGGTGAAAATACAGCCAAGTCCCGTTATTCTGCGGAAAACAGTCAGAACACTTTGTGCCCTGTTCCTTAAATCCAACAGGCATCAGGGACGGTATATGTAAAACAAAGTGCACGTTGCCCAGTATACTCGTTGTGCAAAAAACTGAGGTACCCTTTGAACTTCCTGAAATTCCCGAGATAAACGCGAAGAGGCAGCAACGAAACCAGAAGCCACAGCACCAGCACACACAAGCGCACACCAAAGTACACAAAGACCGACTGGCCAAGATAGTCCGTGCACTAGCATTATGTATGGCCTGCGAACCAATCAGGTTCAGATGAAGTAACCAATGACGGACAAGGCTCACTACGAAGGTGTCCACTGTAGGACAAGTAAACAGAAGTTCGTGACAAGAAAAATGATATTGAATTTCCACTTAAAACAAAACACATACCAGTGGCCGATGTGGTGGCCAGTGTCTAATTTCTCAATCCGGAGGATACGGTCCTTCGTAACGCGCTGGCAACGGATGCAGTAAAATGTGCGGTCCAAAGTCAGGCTGCAGGGCTAGTTGAGCTAGAGGCCACTGTCCGTACCCTTAAGGAAGAGTTGACGCGCCTGAGGAGCTCGGTCATCAAATCCCTCCCGGCGCCCCAGGCAGCAGGTCTGGTGTGTAGAGTATCTGAGCAGCAAATTCTTGATGCCGCCAAGATTTTGCAAGACACCTAGAAATGCTCCAAGCGGGTCATCCTTCGGGGTCGCTTTCTCAACTCGGATAACCCTCATGACACCCACGCCCAGGTTTTTACCCAGTTTAAGCTCCCTTTCCCACTTGAAAGTCTGTCCATTTGGCTGGTAACCAAACGCATCAGCAGGGTACACGGCATTCTAATTGAAATGAGCTCCACAGAGGCAGCCAAAAGAATTGTCTCCTTAGCCGCAAAGCTCAAGGACGAAATGAAAGGGCTCAAGGGAGTATCCATTAAAAAGCCACTTTACTTAAGGCTCCGCAGTGAGTAGGCCAAACCAGCGACCCCAAAAAACCGATCCCAAGCTCAAAGTGCTGCCTGTCGTGCAGGTAACTCGTCTTGAGATCGATCTCCATGTCCACAATCCGCTGCTTCCCTAATCACTCCGTCTCCAGTCGCGGAAAGTAAGCCCAGTATTAGACCTAGTACTACTAAACATCTGACGCCTACAAAAAGTATCTCAAACCCCGACAATGCTAATAAGACAGTAAAAACGCACGAGACTTACCCATCTTTGAGTCCAGGCAGAAACCTGCGACTTGTTTCTGCTGAAAGTTGCAGCTAAGAAGCCAACAAAAAATAAAGGACATCTGGTGCGGTCGTGCGAAACAGGATCACGAACAAGAAGACTCAGAGCTGTGAATCACGCAGTACGCGCACAGGTAAACCACAAAAAGCAGCCTATCCTTTTCGGAGACTGAAGGAGGCAGACCATCCGCCCGGTATGAAACCTCCCAGGATACTAGACGCCAAAACTTACCAGTCCCCCGGCAGCCTGTTTACTCTGTAGACCCCCAACAATATCTTGAGTTCCTTACTCCCACAGGACCTTTCTTCTACCCCCAACTCTCTTCCTTTCCCCCTTTCCCTCTCCTCAAACCCAAAATCAGTTGTCTCTGGCGATTCTGCAACAATTCCCGAGCATTTACTCAGGTGTGCTTACAGCAATAGCCTGAGTGTGCTGGATAAGATCCCGGAGATTCGGCAGCTTGCAGTGGATAGGGAGCGTCAGATCACAGCTCTCACAAACACCTGGCTCACCCTTGATATATTTGATGCAAAAATATCCATTCCGGGATAATTCACAGTAAGGCGGGACTCCAGCAGAGGTCGTTGTAACGACCGGTCGTGGAAGATCCTCCTAAAACCTTTGCATTTCCATGTTTTTCTTAACATCACCCACTTGCCTACACTATTGACGTGTCTTTACGCCCTGTCTGTTTTTACGGACCAATTGTTGATTATTCGCGCCCAGAGCGCTACTTTGTCATATCCTTGTTCTGGACCTGCGTGATGCACGCGCTCCTCGCTCACACGCCGCAATTCGGCTCTCGTTCGTTGAATCCATGTGATCTCATTATTGAGGTTTTCATCTTTTTGGTGTCATTGTTCATTCAGTAATCTATTATCGTAGAATATCACGGGTAATCGCCTTTTGATTTTGAGTTTCGTTGTGAATTTGGCTACGCATTGCTCAAACGTGTGTTACAGTCATGCCGGCGGGGTTATCACATACTACGATAATTCTATACCTCCTCCAACCATAATGTCAACCCCCACCTTTTCATGTGCTGATTGTTTGTGGGTTGTGTTTACTCTCCCTAGGACAGACGTCCTACTGTTTGGTGTTGCCTAGCTCCCTTTCGCATGCAATTCAACCGATAGCCTTGGTCTCATATACTTATTAGGCTCCTGAAAATCTACGCAGACTTCATTCATCTGTTAGTCGCTGGCGACTTCAACTCACCCAGTACCGACTGGCAAAGAGCTGATGCCCCTGATATCATCTTTTGTAAACCCCTTCTAAATCTCGTACTCAGGAACTCATAGGTGTAAAACGCAGAAGACCCAATTAGATATCGCACAGGGAAAGCCCCGTCCCTACTAGACTTGGTCATTACCAATGTAGGGTTCCAAGTAGACGTGGTGCACTACTTGCCGCACCTCCGCAAAAGTGATCGCACTCTCACTGGGTTCGATTATCCTGTGAAATTGCCTCCTCTGCCCTCGGTCTATGTCCCTAGTATGAGCATTTGTTCGCTCCCAGCTAAATTCAACCAGCCTAGGTTACTCTGCTGACGAAATGGCGGAGAATCTCAGAAAGTTGACCTCCTCAGCTGGTAGGCCATTTGTTCCCAGATTTCATCTTCCACAGATCGGTAAGCGGCCCCTCCCTCACCCCATTAGGCGCATTCTAGACGAACACGCACGCCTGTTTGCTAGATATAAAGCTACAGGCCTCTCCCGTGATGCGGAAAAATTCAGGATCATCCAAAACAGATGCAAAGACAATATTAGGTCCTATCAGAATTCAGCCCAAAGGTCTGTACTTGCTCTATCACGGACCAGTTGGGCATTCTTATTCCGGCTCATCCGCCGTCTAAGGGGCTCGGCTCAGACTCCACTGGCTCTGAAACATCAAGCCGAATCCCCAGTTGATTCCTCGAGCCAAGTAGCCGAGGCCTTCTGCTCCTACCTTCGTACAGGTTTTAGCTCGTTACGTATATCATCACATCCTACCATGCACCCGATATATCTGATCACTAACCTTAGCTGTATCAATATTCCCATTGATGCAGTCGCAAAAGGTTTCCGTCACCTCAACCAATATTGCTCCATGAGTCCCGACTTAATCCCTCTTCGCAATCTCAAGGAAACCGCGGAAAAATTGGCTGCTTTTTATGCATCTCCCGCACCGATCTCTCAGAAGGGTAGTAGACATATTGCTTCTAGTTACAGACCCATAAGTCTAACTAGAATCACCAGCAAACTTTTGGAGCGAATTTCTAAGAGTTCGGCTCTTTCCCATCAGTATAGAAATAGGATCTTCTCCCCGTCCCAACATGGGTTCCCTCCTGGCAAATCACGCACCACCAATATGCCTACTACCAAGAATAATCTCACGAAAGCCTACGATGATGGCCAGCTCTCACAAGCTATACTCATCGATTTTGCTAAGGCGTTCGACAAGCTCCCCCATGCCTCTGTTATTTATAAGCTGCGAGCACACGGGATAATGGGCTCCGTGTTGGACATCTTACGCAACTTCCTTACCGACTGAGCCTTTATGGTCAAGCTGGGGAATGTTTTGTCTCAACCTTTCATAGCAAATACTGGGATACAACAAGGATCAGCCGTAGGTTCTCTTTTCTTGATCTCAAAGTGGCATACCGACAGCCGTTTCCGTGAACATCACAATGCATGCAGACGATGTAACCTTCTTGATTTCAAGCCCTGAAAACCTGCGAATTACAGTTGATAAAACAAAACGCTGGTCCGAGGATTAGAACCTCCTGGTTAATGGTGACAAATGTGTGGGCTTGTGGGGTTGATTAGACCTTACTTCGCGGCTTCCTTAGTAAACGCGTGCTTCGGTCCTTTGTACTGCGTGGACCACCTGCACGTTACTCTAATGTGCGGCACTGCACAAATATGTTAACCAGAACAGTATTCTCCACGACCCGTGAGAACGAGAAGGCGATTGGGAGAGATAGTGGTTAGCGTGTATTTGGGAGCGTGCGCAAGAGGAACGGTCAAATGGCCACCGCGCTTGGCAGTCAGCGTTCAGTTAAACAATAAACGTGGTAAAAGTATGAACGAAGATGGCAACCGCTACAGGGGCCTCCTCCTAGAAGTCCGACGGAGTTGGGCTTCGATCGTGATGGTAAGCCGGAATTATTGGTTGTCCAGGAACTACTCATGGCTTCTCCGTTATATTGTTGTTGACGTCGAACGACTGCTGATGAGTTTACCGGTGCCTGCACTCTCGAGGTCCGATGTGCGTGGGTCCAATTGTGTTTTGGCGCCCGCGGGTCTCATACGAATGCAAGCCGGAAAATGCCTCGTCAGGTCCATCCAAAAAGGCGTCCAGTTGCCGTCTCCAGTGCCAGGCTGACCAATCGTCCCGTTGTCCAGTGAGCGGTCGGCTCCTTGAACGTGCACGGGAGTCAGCCAGGCTACGGATGAAGCCAATGTGACTTGTTAGATCCGTCTGAGAGAGGGCAAGGTAAACTGGAACAAAATAGCGCCTGAGGGCGCCGGCGGATGTTGGACCGTAATAACAACACACAAACGATGTTCGGTGTTGTTGGAGTCGCTAGACCAGAAGAAAATGAAACCATAACTACAGATTGTAATTTCACGGGTCTGTTTTTTTGGTAAATCCACGGCGAACTTCCCAACTTATTGCTAACAGTCGGTTGTAAAAATCGTCACGAAATCGGCGAAGCGGACGGGATTTCGTAGTTGGCGACCGCGACGGCTACTTCGCGTTGCGGGTACGGTTGGAGAATCTGATGGACTAGCTGCCGAGTCCTCACTAGGCGTAATTGGGGGTGGTTCGAGTAGTAACTCGCTCGATGCAGGTGACTGAGCGACTTGAGCGGGTGTAAATTGGCCGAGCGGCTTGCACTCAATGACGGCAGGCTTGAGACGGTCGATAGATGCGGTGTCGTGTCGTCCGTTGATATCTATGACAAATGTTTTTGCCCTACGTTTTATCACCCGAAACGGGCCAGTGTATGGCGCTTGTAGTGGTGATCGAACGCCATCGACGCGAAGGAATACATGAGTAGCGGTTCCTAACGCAGTTGGGACATAACTTGTAGACTGTTGTTCACGCGGCGGACTGTCCTTGAGCACTCGCATGTGCTGCGTAAAGCGCTGAGCATAGTCACCGTAGTCGAAAGTCACGGTTGGTGAGGGGGCTACCAACTCCCCAGGCAGACGAAGTGTACAGCCATATACTAGTACGGCCGGTGTTGTGTGTAACTCCTCCTTAACGGTACTACGCAGGCTTAAGTGTGCTAATGGTAGTGTTTCACTCCAAAGGGGGTTACCGTTTGCTCGAAGGGCGGCTTTTAATTGCCGGTGGAAACGCTCAACCATTCCATTGGCCTGAGGGTGGTAAGCTGTCGTCTTAACGTGTTGGCAACCGAGCGTAGCGAGTAGGCTGCCGAAAGCGCCGTCAAAATGTGGACCGCGATCGGTGGTCACTATTGCCGGGCAACCGAAATGACTAACCCAACCGGTCAGAAAAGCTTTCGCGGCCTCTTCCGAGGTGGGACGAGGGATAGGGATGGCCTGCGGCCAGCGAGTAAAACGATCCACGCATGTGAGTATGTAAACGTACCCAAGCGAAGGTGGGAGTGGTCCTACGAGGTCGACGTGCACATGATGAAAACGTGTTTCAGGTTCTGGGAACCTGGCTAACGCCGCCTTAGTGTGCCTATGGGTCTTAACACGTTGACACTGCAGACAAGCACGAGCCCATTGACGGACATCCCGTTTGACATCGTGCCAAACAAAACGCTCAGTTATCAGTTTCACCGCGGCAGTCACACCCGGATGAGCCAGATTAGGGAGTGTCAGGAACGTAGGATAACGGTGGGCAGCAGGAACTACTGGCCTAGGGCGACCTTGCGACACATCGCACACGATGGTATTCTGGGAAGCTGGGATAGGCACTGTGGTTAAACTCAAAGAACCGTTTTGTCGAAGTTGTTCGATGTCAGGGTCCATAGTTTGAGCCTGTGCCATTGCGTCCAAGTTGATGTTAGGCGTTTGTAACAGACTTAGTTGATATACGCGCGATAAGGCGTCTGCGACGGGATTAAGTACCCCAGAGACGTGTCGTATGTCCACAGTAAACTGTGAGACAAAGTCTATGTGGCGAATCTCGCGTGGTGAGTATCGATCGGAAGCTGACTTCAGTGCGTAAACCAAAGGCTTGTGGTTTGTAAACACCGTGAACGAACGGCCTTTGAGTGCATGTCGAAAATGACGGATTCCCAAGTAGATGGCGAATAACTCTCTACCGAACGTGCTGTACCTTGATTCCGCGGGTTGTAGGCGCTTGGAGAAGAATGCTTAAGATTGCCAAGAACCATCTACGAACTGTTGCAGTACTGCTCCAACCGCTGTTTCCGAGGCATCCGTCACTATCGAAATGGGAGCCAAAGGGTCGGGGTGTGTCAGGAGTGCTGTGTTGGCGACAGCATCTTTGACCAAGGCGAATGCGGCTTGTGCCGTGTCGGTGAACACGAACTTCCGCTTACCTCCGCGCAACAGGTCGGTGAGGGGTTGCATCATTTCCGCACAGTGAGGAATAAATCGGCGGTAGAAATTCACCAGGCCGGCAAACTGACGCAACTGGCGAAAAGATTGGGGTTCAGGGTAGTCGCGAATAGCGGAAACTTTATCTGACAGAGGGCGGATACCCGAGGATGAAATAGAATGTCCTATGAAAGTGATATCAGACCGGCCTAATTCGCATTTCGCGATATTGATCGTAACGCCGTGCTGGTTAAGGCGTTCGAAAAGTGCTCGTAAGTGCGTAGCGTGCTCTTGCTCTGAAGAACTCGCCACCAAAATATCATCCAGGTATACGTGGACATTTTCCAAACCACGAGTTGCCTCGTGCATGAACCGTTGAAAGGTCTGGGCTGCATTGCTGAGTCCAAACGGCATTCGCAGAAACTCGAACAGCCCGAAAGGTGTAGTGACGGCAGTTTTAGGGATATCGGCCTCTGCTACCGGGAGCTGGTTGTACGCACGAACTAAACCGATACGGCTGAAGATGGAGCAACCTGATAAAGACGAAGTAAGATCCTGTATATGGGGAATCGGGTATCGGTCCGGGACGGTGACTTTGTTAAGCGCTCTGTAATCACCACAGGGTCGCCAGTCGCCACTAGCCTTAGGAACCATATGAAGGGGGGAAGCCCAAGGGCTACTATAAGGGCGTATTATACCCAGTTCTAGCATATGTTCGAATTCGGCCTGTGCAACACGAAGCTTGTCTGGTGCTAACCGACGCGGCCTACTGAACACTGGGGGTCCCTTAGTGTCGATATGGTGAGTGACACTGGTCGTCACTGCTGGGAGAGGCCCGGCCTGCCGAAACATGGCCGGGTAGGCGGCGATGAGTTCGCCACAAGGTTGGTGTGCCGGTGGTTGAACGTAAAAGGGCGTGACGTGATTCACTCGCGAATTATGACCCGCAACAGCGAAAGTGGTCTGACGATCCACCACTCTGCGGCGCCGTGCATCAACTAACAAGTCAAAGTGCTGCAGGAAGTCAATGCCTAGAATTGGGTACGGGACGTCGGCGATGATGAATACCC
Organism: Fasciola hepatica; assembly: GCA_948099385.1. Taxonomy (NCBI): domain Eukaryota; kingdom Metazoa; phylum Platyhelminthes; class Trematoda; order Plagiorchiida; family Fasciolidae; genus Fasciola; species Fasciola hepatica. The sequence goes on along the minus strand of CANUEZ040000043.1, from coordinate 35,442,845 downwards.
AACGAAAATTACGCTTTAAACCCAAGTTTAAGGTGAGCGACCGCTGGCCAAACGTTGGGATGGCCGTGCCATTGGCAGCGCGTAGTGTTTGGGCCTGCGGTGTGCTATTGTCGTCTTTCGCTCGGGGGAGGACGCTCACTTCGGCACCGGTATCTACAAGGAATAGGTTATTTGAAATAATGTCCCTTACGTTCAAAAGACGACTATTGGTGTGATACCCGGCTTCGTGGGTCGCCACCACGGGCCGGGGGTTAAGTTTCCCTGATGAGCACCGGGAAACGTACACCCTCGTTCGCATCGTTTGGCTCCCTCACTGAAGCGACTGTGGTATTTACAATATCCTTCTTTTGAAGAACCGACGAAGCGGCGTCGCAATGACGGACTATGGAGCCTAGGTGAGCGTGCGCGGTGCCGCTCCTGTGACCCACTTCTAACTGCTAGGCGTTGCAGGCTCGCGTCAATTCTAGACAAAACTGACGCGAGTTCGTTAGATGTTGGCAAGGCATGCACCGTTGCGACGGACGGCCTGGTTACTCCAGCTACAGCGGGGTTGTATCGTGACATAATGTCATCAGCTATCGCTGCAGTTTCCTCTAGCGAGCATTTGCGCGTGGCACTTAGTAAAACTGGAATGTTATGCGGCAAACGCTGCAGCCAAAGTTCCCTCAAGAGCGGGTCCTCACCTATTGTCGGTCCTCTCAAGCGCTGCATCTCACGCAGCAGTTCGGAGGGCTTCCTACTTCCAAGCTCAACGTTTTGAAGTTGTTGCATACGTTGGTCTTGCGTTGGGGTCGTGCGGGCAATGACAGCCTCCTTTAAAGCCTCATAGCTTCGGGAAGAGATTATTACGTCCCTTACTTGCATTGTGACTTCTGGCGGGAGGCGGCCTGCTACCCACCTGAAACGGCTGGCGTCGCTGGTTATACGGCAGTTTTCGAATTCTAACTCGACCAGCGTGAACCAGAGTTCTGGATCAGCAGGTGTGAATGCCGGTATGTGCAGCGTGATCGCCCCAACGGTGGGGTCTGAGCAGGGTTTCCGTTCAGTAGACATAGCGATTGCTTTATCGAACACAGACAAGAAAAGAAACCAACGATCAATGGGGCACTATAGTCTTCGCGAAAAAAAAATCACGACGAATTAGACACAAAATATGTATGGACGAAAAAAAAATTATTTGGCAAACCAACCGAAAAAAAATCAAGATAGGGAAACAATAAAACACAAAAACGTACGCAGACGGGACCTTGAACGGTAGAAAACAAGGAAGCTCACGTGACCTGAGGATCACGTCGGGCTCACCAATTGTAAGGTTGATTAGACCTTACTTCGCGGCTTCCTTAGTAAACGCGTGCTTCGGTCCTTTGTACTGCGTGGACCACCTGCACGTTACTCTAATGTGCGGCACTGCACAAATATGTTAACCAGAACAGTATTCTCCACGACCCGTGAGAACGAGAAGGCGATTGGGAGAGATAGTGGTTAGCGTGTATTTGAGAGCGTGCGCAAGAGGAACGGTCAAATGGCCACCGCGCTTGGCAGTCAGCGTTCAGTTAAACAATAAACGTGGTAAAAGTATGAACGAAGATGGCAACCGCTACAGGCTTGCCTTTCGGCAGAGAGACTGGTCAAAAGTCCTCCATTAACGGAGCAGCCTCTCCGTCTAGGGTTGACCGACACAGGGTGCTCGGTTTCTGGTTAGGTCGTGACTTGTCCCTCCCCCATCATCATCAACTTGCGAGCAAGTCTGCCTTTCGAGTCCTTAATATGATTCGACGGTCTTTCCGGTGTTTCTCCAGAGATGGTTTCCCCATAATTTTCGGCACGTATACCAGACCCCTGCTGAAGTACGGTAGTCAGGTAGTGCACCCTGGTCTTGTCCGAGACCGTGAGATCCTAGAAAGAGTTCAGAGAGCTTCCACCAAAGCAGTTTGTGATCTGTCCCATCTACCTTATCACTTCTGTCCCTCACTCCTCAACCTCTATCCCCTTGACTTAAGATGCGTAGGAGGTGATCTATTTTTGATGTTTCACCTTTTTGATTCAGTTCAAAACGATTGCTTCTCCGTCGGTCCAGCCTCTTCTCTCCGTGGCAACCCCAGAAAGGTTAGTAAACCGAGACCAAGCACTTCACTACGAATTATTTTTTTTAGCTATAGGGTTATTACTTTCCGGAGGATGTTGTTCCCTCGCAGAACAAAACTATCTTCAAGAAAGAGTTAGATCTCTACCTGGGTCTCTCCCAGTAATTCCTTGTCCAAAAAGTGAAATAGATGTTGTTTATTGCATTTCCATTCCGATGTATGTTCATGAATGTCGCATTTCCATTCCGCTTGAGGCACTTTCCACAGTGAGACACTACTAGATGTTATGTGTATTTTGTTTTGGTTGCCACCCCCGCCTCTCGCCCTCCCATCGCCCGCTTCTTTTTACTCTCGTCTCAGCTCTGTGAGTCCGAAAGAAGATCAAAGATTTCCTCAAGAACCGGGACAATTGGGCTCGAAGCCTCGAGCCGCTGTAGTACTTCAAGACTTCAAGACAGTGATGCGACTGACCGAGAAAACTAACATTCACTAATATTAATTGCACAACAACCTAGGGCACTATGCCAGCTGCAGTACACCAGCACTCAAGATCCATTCACCAATACTTCTATTGTGTGATAGCGCTTGTTCCCTAATTTTTATACATGTCATTAGTTTTCCCTCTGCCTTTCAGATTTTTTCCGCTCTGGTTTTTCAGATCATTCTGAAACCCTTTCTGTTTCCGGCAGTTTTATTTTACAATTTGCCGCAGTATACTGTATTTTCATGCGGCGCGTTAAGTGGCGAAGTACAGGCCGTCTTTTCAGGCAATCGTTACTTGTGACACGCACCAGAAGGTGCTCATTCACGGTGTTAACAGACCACAAGCTTTTGCGACGCACTAAAGTCAGCTTTCGATCGACACTCATGACGCGAGATTCGCCGCTCAGACTTTGTGCAAGCACAAAGCAGCTGGACCGAATACAATCCATCCGACGATTGTTCAGCCTCTTTCCGATATCCTATCAGGGGCCATTATCCAGCTGTACGAAGCGTCTTTGAAGAAGGATGAGGTGCTAGAAGATTGGCGTAAGACCATTGTCATAGCAATACATGAGACGAAATCCAAGCAGAAGGCGGAGAATTATGGACTGGTCAGCCTAACATCAGTGTTGTGCAAGTGCTTGGAACGTATAATCAGATAGCAATTGTGCCTGCATCTGGTTACTAACGGCCTACTGACACCTGCGCAACTTGGGTTTGTTGAAAAAGGATCGTGTCTGGCAAACCAGTATACTGATGATGTTCTTAGACGCGACCATAAGACGGATAAATAAAGGTACGTTAGTGGTTTGTTATTTGGACTTCAGTAAAGCCTTCGACTCTGTAAGTCATCGCCTGCTGGACTATAAATTGCAGACCTTTGGGATATGCGGGAAAGTGGGAGGTTGGGTGGCACACTTTCTAAAGAATCGTAGCTTCTGTGACAAGGCGAGCGATTATCTATCGGGGCCGGAGAGGATTACCAGTGGCGTGCCAAAAGGTTCAGTACTGAGGCCTTTGCTCTTCCTGTTGTGTATAAATGACCTAGCGTCGGAATTGAACAACCCGTGTTTCATCTTTGCAGATGATTTGAAGATAGTGAGGACCGATTTGTCACAGAATATAAATGCGGTGCTCAGATAGGCAGAACGATGGGATTTACCGCCGAATCTCCCGCCAAATGCCAAGTCCTGACCATTAACATAGACGAAACGGGAAGTATTCCGTTTTAAAGAGTGTCGGAGGTAAAAGACCCGGGTGTGATAGTCACACAGGACTTCAGGTCTTCATTGCAGTGCTAGACGGCTACCAATATGGCCAGAGGGGTGCTAGCTAGGGTATGCAATACTATTACGTGCGAAAAACCAGAAGCCTTCATCCCGTTTTACAAGGTTTTGGTGCGATCTCTTCTGGAGTATTGTGTGCAGGCACGGGCTCCCTATTATCGCAAGGATAAGGAGTGCTTGGAGGGGGCGCAGACATGCGAATGGAATGATCACCGGTCAGAGGTGGAAACCTTACGCCCGGCATCTAAGGGATCTTAATCTCTTCTCTGTAGAGCGGCTTAGAGGGCAAAGCGACCTAATAGAAGCGTTCAAGATCATAGAGGGTCTGTCGGGTATAGAAATGATTGGCTTGTTCTTTTTTCCCCTGACTGTGGTACCAGGGGACACAATAATAAGCTGCAGAGGGCATACTGAAGGCTGGACATACGGACTAAATTCTTTACAAGTAGGGTTGTACCTATGTGGAATAGACCGCCAGAGGAGGCTGTTAGATGCAGCAATGTACGAACTTTCAAGAAGATCCTAGATTCACGCCCGAATACAGCGTTCCCAGAGCTAGCTGTGTGAACGAGAAGTGAGGTAAAGGGCCCCTTGTATTTTTGTCAATGGACCTATGTCTGTGAAGGTGATACTGCCTCGCAAATTCTGTCTTTTTGGCAGAACATTCAACGCGCGGTGTTGGGAGCCAAGGAAACTCATCGACAACACAACGATCTGGACGCTCAATTGGCCTCGGCCACTTTCGTCCTGTGAAAACTGAACTGAACTGAACTTAGTCTCACAATTTACTGCGGGCATACGATACGTCTCCGGGGCACACTCTCGCCGCCAACGCCTCATCGTGCGTACATCAACTAAGTTTGTTATCAGCGCCCAACATCGGCTTAGACATCATGGGACATGCCCAAAGAACAAGCTTGACACCAAGGGACTTTCAGTAAATGATTCACCACGGGTAACGCCGCAATTAACACTTACCGCCCGCGGTTGCGGCTAAAGAAATCCTATCTATCGGTATCTGTTGCACCTTGTTTTTATAAACTACAGCAACGCCGAACGTCGTTTGTGCGCCGTTATCCTGATTGAACATTTACTGGCGCCTCAGGCGCGATTTCCTTCAATTTTGCCCAATCCTCCCGGGCAGATTCACTATCACACTGACTATATCAGTTTCCTCGCCGAGGCCTGGTACGTTCAACAAGATAACCCCCCCCCCAATGAACAATAGGACGATTAGTTAGCGGGGCGCCGGGGACTGCAGCTGAACGCATTTTTAGTGGATTTCTAAGGTGCAGACGGCAAACGCTCACCATCAGTCATCCGATGTCACGCTAACGATGCGAGAAACGACATATACGGAGTTCCTAGGATGGTAAAACACCCGGTTCACGTCTACAATCGAACCCCAACTGTCGGCTATTCAATTTCGAACATGTTTCAGTATGAAAACTTCGGATTGAATAATACAGGCTGTACGATTTGGGTTCATTAACTCCATTTCTGACTTTTTTTAGTTAGTCGAACTGTCTGCTCCTCATCCGACTGTGTACGTTTTCTAATTCAATATATTTACTGATCGAGCTGTTTAAAGATTACCATGCTTCGAAAAACCCTTGCGTGCGTCCTTCTTCCTGTAAAATGCCATACAGATTTCCTTTCCTCCAATTTAACATCGACACAGAATGCTGTTCCTGGTTATATATATATATATATATATATATATATATATATATATATATATATATATCGTCATTGCGATCCAATTAAAATCGTCTGGAATGTGAATGGATACCTCACTGAAGGGCCAAAGATGACTTACAACCATGATTTCTGGTAGGTATTTGTGTCTAGGTCACTGCAAACCCAACGAACAACGAGGCTACATGCGCAGGCACTCATGTTGATGGTAAGTTTCGAGTTTCCAGAATTAGAGACAGTGAGACACCTCCCGTATGAGCCTCATCACCATCCACTCTTGGGTGTGGCCTCACGACTGTGATTCACGCCAACGCTCCATCAGATGCGCATACAGCTTCCTTTTGAGAGGTTTGTAGTTGTTCTCCTCCACCACGTCAGTTGGCAGTGAGTTCCACAGTTTGGTTGCCCTCCTGAAAAGACGGTAGACCAACGGTAGCCCAGTCGACTGCAGCTTCACGAGCGTCATCGAGAGTCCCCTTGTGCGCGAGTGTCCACGAAGGGGAAATATCGCCTGCAACTCGGCGCCCATTTTATCCCGGAGTGTTAGCCGGATGCATATCAGGTCGCCTCGCACTCTTCGATATGCCTCTGGAAACAGACCGGTTAACTCCAGCCGCCTGTCGTAACTAACCCCTCTTCGTGCAGCAACGAGACGAGTGGTGGCTCTCTGCACACGTTCCAGCTTTCGTAAGTTTAGAAGTAGCACGTAAGTGTGTGGAGGAAATTTCTCTGGATGACCAATAATTAACAGAAACCATAGCTGTGACTTACTTGCGGGTTGTTCCATGGAGAGTATCCATTCACGCGCCAGATGATTAAAATTAGATCCTAGTGACGATATAACATCGGAGTGTACAAGTATAAAATTAAGTAAACAGAGAAGCACCGGGTACAAATACAACCGCCACAACAACGGAAAAACCGGTCCTGTGCTCCCGGGAAAATTTTGTCCTCACATTTGCACACTACTTATATATATGTATATATATTCACATATGTATATATATATATACTTCCTCATATATATACATATATATGCTAGAAGGCTTTTCAATAGATCGTCATTTTTCATCAAGTTGTTTTACGCAATATTGCTAGGCTTCTTAATTTTCTATTGTCCGGAAATATCTGTATTGTCATTGTCTTTCATATCACTATCATGATGCACTTTAATGGAATTCCTGAAAGCTGTATATTCTGTTCTCCTTTAGCAAACGTCTGTCATGAGTGAAAAGAAACTGCTGGCGATCTCGTTTTGCTACTTGGTGCTGGATATCTTTGCCTTCAGTTTGGTACTTCCGTGGTTGCCGACTCTGTTTGAGTTTTTCGAGGAGAAACCGGTCTGTTCTTATCCGAACGTTTTTTAACACTCATTTTTTTCTGGGAGGATGGCTTGCATCGATTTACGAAGACCATTATTCGACGAGTCAGCTCGGTACTTTCCATCGAAAATCCTGCATCATGGGATAATGTTGTAATGGGCGGTAAGTGCAACTACTATTCATAGCACCTGGCCCAATATTCTATAGGATTAGTCACTTCGGCATTTTCCTTATGTCACTGTCTGTCGTCGACTGTCGCCGGGGCACTGTCAGACCTGTACAGCAGGAGACCTCTGTTAATATCCCTGCAGGTAACCCCACAATCTTTTGAATTAAATTTTCTCTTCTCACTTGTTTATCTTCGCGAAACCATTGTTTAAGATAAAATTTGCATTCATCGGCGACTACTCTTAGGGCCTACTCTTGACTTTTGTCCGCTTTTTAAAATCACCAGTGGTCTGAAAAACCATCCAAATATATGGTGGACATATTGGGATGTCGAAGTTCATAGCTTACTGCACAAATGTTTGTCAGCAAGCAAAAAAAAACTTAAATGGCACAAAGTAAATAATAGAGTCACGCGGAAGTGTCCCTGAAAATGGTTAGTGAAGCGAATCGCTGGACTCCATAAATATTTAAATTATGTTAAGTGATCTATAATTCACACAAACGCCGAACGAAGACTGCATATGGGGAACTAATCGGTACTTATCAGAAACCATTATTCTTCCACTGACTGCCAGAGTGGTGTTGTATGCACTCATGGCTGCTGTGACGTAAACTAGACGGCAGTTCGTTTGGTTCTGACAGGCACAACATGTTCACTGAGTTGACTGTGTAATTGAGGGACGAATCGAAACGATCAGGAGAGTAAAAACGTTACCGTAGTCCCGCTCTTTGTGAACTATCCGGTCGGTTCGAAGCGACCAGTGGTGTTCGACAGGGATGCCCTTTGTCTCCATTCCTGTCCAACTTCGTCATGGACGAAATAATGGAGAGTGCGCTGCAAAATCTTCGGGATGTAGGCGTCGACCTAGGAAATAGTGGGAAGCTATGTGACCTAGATTACGCGGACGACGTTGTCTGCTTGTTCGAATCCACGTAACATGCCTAGCGTGCACTAGATAATCTCGCAAGAGCTGTAGCTCCATTCGGCATGCGTCTTGCACCTTCAAAGTGTAAGGTGATGTTGCACGACTGGACGTCAACAATTCCGAGCTTGATGCTCGATGGGGAAGTGCTGTCAGTTGTCGACCACTTCACCTACCTCGGCAGCAGCGTGACGACGGATAGGAGCACTGTAGTAGAGGTGAGCACGCGGATATCCAAGGCTCGAGCGGCGTACGCTGGACTGAAGCACTTGTGGCGTTGATCTGATATTTCACTGAAGTTGTGAGGTCGTGTATACTGTGCCGCAGTGCGTTCACTTTTGTTGTATGGTTGCGAAACTTGGAGTCTGTGTGCTGAAGATATTCGTCGTCTTGAGGTTTTTGCCCACCGATGCTTGCGTAGTATCGCTAAGATCGGGTGGAATAGCCGAGTAAGTAATGATGAGGTTAGAAATCGAGTTTTGGGTACTAATTCGGAGAACGTTTTGTCACAGCGTATCCAACTTAGTAGACTTCGTTGGTTGGGGCATGATTTACGTATGTAAAACACACGTCTACCGTACCGTATCCTATTCTCCGTTCCTCCTAGAGAGTGGAAGAGACCACGTGGAGGTCAACAGATGACGTGGCAACAGGGAGTGAGAGAATGAACAGCGAATTTAGGAGAAGTAGGTGCTTCACGTCCTCGTGGTTGGGGTCCAAAAGATCCGTCTACCAATTGGCTGGAGACACTGAAAGGATATGGCAGCGAACCGTGAACAGTTGCGATCGTGTTGTCACTTTCTACCGAATCAGAATGACTGATCGATGTGCGTTTGTAAAGTTAGACTGTGTATTCCGTGTGTTGGCTGTTAGGACATTCTTTCCTTTTCCCACCCGTGTAGGTCTACTCCCTGTCCATCTTGTATATTCATACTTTCTAATTCAACGTGCAACATGGTGAGAAAGGCAATGGTCAGTGGGGCTTTCCCTACTGTTTAACGCTGTACGATGATGATGATGTTGATGGTCTTTGTGACTAAGACTGGGTGAACTACGTGACTAAAAGTCCAGTGATAACGACATAATTGGAGTTTGTGGGTGAATCGTCGTTTTTAAAAAGTGCGGATACGAAGTGACATGACGAAGTGAAAATTAGGGTGTGTTTTTAGGTGTATACATGCGCGTATGTGGGCGCTGACTAAAACACACGTAGCGGTGAGGTCGTCTTAGGGAGAGCCGTATGAACCCGGTCCATGAGAGGCTTTATTGCAACAGGCAATGCTAGCGTGTATAAATTGAGGACGATTTCGGCGCTCAAAAGTGTTGGTGCACAGTGGGCTGATGGGACCTCTATGGTGGATGAGGTCGTCGGGTGATTTGTGCACGGCGAATACAGAAACGTGTGGGGGTTGTGTGGAGGGCCTTAGAACATCCACCATTACTGATTTCGAGGTAACGGTTAGAGAACGACATACTGGTCCATTTGGGACACAGGAGCGAAAGTATAGTATCATGCCGGGTTAAATGTAAATTGAATCTGTTTCCATCTTCTGCCATATGTGAGCACCAAGATAACCACGTTTCGTTGTGACTAATTATAGAACTCCATGACCAAAGGCTGAAAAACGTCTGTGGGTGATTTTGTGGCACTGCATTCATCCAGCCTTGTGTACACCTGCCCCATTAAAAAAACAGCAACTGATTGACCCTGTACGATGATGATAACCTTGATCTATCGTAAAGTAAGTAGTGGGTAGACCACACGATAAGAAGGAAAAATATCGCCGTGTCTTTTGAAGACTGTTGGGTCAGTTCGCCACTATACAGATTTCTGTGTATGCACGGTGCAGGATAGTGATTTATCAGTAACCTGCATCTGTAACGGAAAATACGGCGTAGATCTGAATCAGTGAACGTTTATTAGGCGTTATTGAAGAGCTACGCAGCCTGGTCGCCCATTCTACCGTATACTATGTTCTATTTCTAGCGGCGATCATCGCCTACTATCATCATCATCATCATCGAACAGCGTTAAACAGTAGGGAAAGCCCCACTGACCATTGCCTTTCTCACCATGTTGCACGTTGAATTAGAAAGTATGAATATACAAGATGGACAGGGAGTAGACCTACACGGGTGGGAAAAGGAAAGAATGTCCTAACAGCCAACACACGGAATACACAGTCTAACTTTACAAACGCACATCGATCAGTCATTCTGATTCGGTAGAAAGTGACAACACGATCGCAACTGTTCACGGTTCGCTGCCATATCCTTTCAGTGTCTCCAGCCAACTGGTAGACGGATCTTTTGGACCCCAACCACGAGGACGTGAAGCACCTACTTCTCCTAAATTCGCTGTTCATTCTCTCACTCCCTGTTGCCACGTCATCTGTTGACCTCCACGTGGTCTCTTCCACTCTCTAGGAGGAACGGAGAATAGGATACGGTACGGTAGACGTGTGTTTTACATACGTAACACATGCCCCAACCAACGAAGTCTAATAAGCTGCACAGTACACACGACCTCACAACTTCAGTGAAATATCAGATCAACGCCACAAGTGCTTCAGTCCAGCGTACGCCGCTCGAGCCTTGGATATCCGCGTGCTCACCTCTACTACAGTGCTCCCATCCGTCGTCACGCTGCTGCCGAGGTAGGTGAAGTGGTCGACAACTGACAGCACCTCCCCATCGAGCATCAAGCTCGGAATTGTTGACGTCCAGTCGTGCAACATCACCTTACACTTTGAAGGTGCAAGACGCATGCCGAATGGAGCTACAGCTCTTGCGAGATTATCTAGCGCACGCTAGGCATGTTACGTGGATTCGAACAAGCAGACAACGTCGTCCGCGTAATCTAGGTCACATAGCTTCCCACTATTTCCTAGTTCGACGCCCACATCCCGAAGATTTTGCAGCGCACTCTCCAATATTTCGTCCATGACGAAGTTGGACAGGAATGGAGACAAAGGGCATCCCTGTCGAACACTACTGGTCGTTTCGAACCGACCGGATAGTTCGCCGTAAACCCTAACGCGGCCAAAAGTATGAGAATACAATGATCTCAGTAGGCTCACGAACTTCTGGGGCATACCTTTTCGATGAAGAACACTGAAAAGCGCTGCTCGATCAACTAAGTTGAAAGCGCCTTTCAAGTCTAAGAAAATCATTATTGTCGGTCGGCGGTGCGTGTGACGAGTTTCAAGTAGTCGGCGAAGAGCAAAAATATGGGCGATGCATCCTCGACCTGGGCGGAATCCAGCCTGCTGTTCGCGGGCATTCCTCTCGCGAGTGGGTGTAGGACGGTGCAGCAGAATCGAGGCTAATACTTTGGTGACTATTGGAATTGAGCTAATTCCACGATGATTACTACAGTCATTGCGTATTCCCTTCTTGAAGATGGGAACAATCAATAACTCGCTTCATATTAACGGAATACGCTCCTCGTTCCAAATGTCACGGAGCAAGACGGTAAGTGATTTTATCAAGCCATTTCCACCCAGTCCGGAAAGAATTGGAGGAAGTCCGTCGGGACCTGCCGCTTTCCCACGCTTTAGTGATCGAATGCATGACTCTACTTCTACTTCAGATGGGGGCTCAAGTGATACCGCCCAAGGAGTCGCAGTTGTTGACACGGGAGTAACTGCACTAGCGTGCGGCCAGCCAAACTGTTCCTTGAAGTATTCGGCCCAACGGTCAAGTCTTTGCTCTTTGCCATGGATAGACTCTCCATTTCTGTCGCATATCTTTTCGCTGACAGGGGTTCGCCGTCCACCGGTGTCACGAATAAGTGTGAACAGTATTTGACTGTTACCTGAACCAGCTGCTATTTCCATTGACCTTGACCCACCAATTTTCGCGATCATTCTTAAGGCTTTTCGCAACTTGTCTTTGCAACTTTCTCCGCATCTTATTCAACTCCTTACGGTTCGAGAGCTGACGCTTTTGCTCCATTAGACTCAGCGACTCTTGCGAGATCCAGTGTCTTTGATGGACAACGGACCTAGGACCACAGGCAAAACCTGCTGCAAAGCGCATCGCCAATTTGATATGAGCCCAATACTCATCTACATTACTGTTCGTCGTAGATCCTAGCTCATGTGCTAACTACTGCTCGTAACGGGTGCGTACTTCTGGACCACACAAACGTTGCACGGCTAACCGGATTTGCGGTTTGCGACGATGACCATGGAGCTGGTGAGATAATCGCATTAAAACTAATGCATGGTCCGACTCTACGTACGTGGACCAGTAAGGTCTACAGTTCTGAACAGAACTGCACCACCGGTAGCTTATGGCAATATGATCAATTTGACTCAAAGTACCTGCAGAGTTAGAGCACCATGTCGCTGTGTGACGCAAGCTGTGTCGGAAATTGGTGCTAGACAAGAACAATCGATTGTCTGCACAAAACTAGAGAAGTCTATCCCCGTTATCTGTACGCTGAGCAGGTAAAGCACAGCGCCCACCTAATCAGGCTTCTGACGCACTGAGTTTGCCAACTTGTGCATTGAAGTCACCAGCTAGCACTACAATGTCAGAACCTTTACTGCTGCGAACGAGGGTAGCGAGTTCATCGTAGAACTCATCTTTCTGCGCGTCTGAGCTGCAGTCTTTTGGGTGTACGCCGACATCACAAACAAATTGCGCTTAACACAACTATCCTTTCGAACGCCAACTGACCCCTGGAGTCTCACAGCACATAAACGACTGTTAACAGGGATCCAATCTAAAACGGAAGCCTCAGCTTCGTCAGTCAAGACTATTCCTACACCACGTTGACTCGTAGCTCGAGCTATTTCGTCTCCTGAAGTGCGCAGAAAATACCTCTATGAGATACTAGGAGCAGTTAGTTGAATTACACTGCTCGAATCCTTGATACGCGTTTCACTTAAGCAGCAGACATCAATCTTCAGAGAATCTAATGTGAGGGCTAGACACGCCTGCTGACCGGTTTGCATGAGTGTACGCACGTTGAAGGAGCCGAGATTCAGAGGCTGACGAGGCTTGAGAAAATATGAGTTACGAGGCAGAGGATTACTCCCGATACTATTTGACAGTGAATCGTTGCGAGTATCGACCGTGTTATCAGTGGGAGCATTATGGATGGATAGATGGGGCAAAGAGAGGTGGTTGAGGACAGAAGACAAAGGTTGAATAAAAGAGAAGGAATTCTGAACAGTAGCCCACTTATGACCACCCACCCAGCTCGATGCAATGGGCAGCGCGGTCCTGATTATCCTGCGCGACGACCGATACAGTATGGAATTCTTTGTATTCGTGCAGTTCATGGGAGATGTTGGACGGGTACTGCTAGGGTGTCCAGCCTACTAGTGAAACCAACGATCTGTTCATAACCTACCTATGAAACTGGTCGAGCCGAAACAGATTAACTTCTCAACCAAGAATATATCCCTGCTTGATAAACCTTTCACAACTATTGTTTCATGGTTCTGTTCCATTTATTAGTCATTCTGTAGTTGTGTTTGTCTCTTTACCAACACCCTGAAGACAGACTTTCACCTCTGTTGCACTGTGAGTACAGTGGCAGGTTAGACTCATCCCATCAGAAGTCTATATTTGGCTGAAGGAGTGCACCACAGTTCCCAGTGTACTCATTTTTTGAAGTTTGACGGAAAGGCCAGCTCGATCTACTTAGAATCACCCTTACACTGGTAGAGTCCGGATCCCATGCTAATCACGACAATTTTCTGTATTGCGCAGTCCGAACAGTTCCGTTGCTCGCAACTTGCTGTAGCCTCTGGTTTCCATGCTGACCGTCTAGTTATCCTCGCCCCTACCTACGCGTGTTAATTTGTTTGTCCCACTGTGTTACATTTTTATCCTTTTTTCCATGTAAGTATTGACCATTGTTATCTTTGTGTCTCTAACCCGTATATGTACTCGGTGTTTACTGGTTCTTAACCGACCCCCTCGCTGTTATCTCAGAATTGTCTGGGTTACTTGACTAGGCCCCACCGCTTGAGTGTACGTATCCCTCTTTGCTTCTTATGTACGAATAGTTGGCCTTCAGCCTTTCCGTTTGCTCACGCCATTTCCTTGTAGTCATGCTGCCACGTTTGTATTTCACCACAACTGCTTGCGTTCCCTCAAGCGACTTCTTCTGACCGTCGATTAATCAAGTGCCTCCCATAAATAATGACACCTTTTGTGAACTATTTCGCCTGTATCTGTGTCGCCATTTCGTGCGTTTGCTGTCTGTTTTCGCCTAGACTTTTTGGAGCCTTTTTTCTATATATATATATATATATATATATATATATATATATATATATATATATATATATATATATATATATATATGAATGGATATATATGGATATATGGATATATATGAATGGATACTCTTCATCGAAGAGCCCACAAATGAATCACAACTGTGATTTCTCATAGTTATTCGTATCTAGGTCACTGCTAACCCCACGAACAATGAGGCTGCGTGTGCAAGCGCTCATATTGATAGTAAATAGTATGTAAACGTGTGGACAAAATTTCTTCGGAAACACACGATCCGTGCCGCGGTTTTGCCGCTCATCAGGTATGCGTACCCGGTACTCCTCTGACCACTCGTCTGCATACTTGTACACTCCGAAGTTATATGCTCCCTAATACCGGGTACGCATAACTGATGAGCGGCAATAAACGTGAAACCGGTCGTGTGCTTCCGGGGTAATTTTGTCCACACGTTTACATACTACTTACTATCAATGTGGGCGCTTGCACACGCAGCCTCATTGTTCGTGGGGTTAGCAATGACCTAGACACGAATAACTATGAGAAATCACAGCTGTGATTCATTTGTGGGCTCTTCATTGAAGAGTATCCATTCACACTCCAGACGATTCAAATTAGATCCTAGAGTATATATATATATATATATATATATATATATATATATATATATATATATATATATATATATATATATATATATATATATATATATATATATATATATATATATATATATATATATATATATATATATATATATATATATAATCACACTTGTCCGGTTTCAGACTGTGTCAAACAAAACATGGTACAATCGGGGAAGAAGAAGTAAATAGTCCGAGTCCATGATTCGTTTGTGGGCACAATAATGCCAGGTTGCCCTAGACAAAGCAGGTGGTTTTCTTAGGGATCCACAACCGGAGCCCTTAGCTATCCAAAGTTTAACCCGCAAGGCAGCAGGACGAAACGTCGGGTTCGTAACCCAATGGGGGCCGGTGACAGATCGCTCAATTCATATGCCCTTCGAATGAGGGCAAACATCCTGAGCGCCCAGTGCACCTCTCCGCCACCGATGCCGGTGAGCATACCGTTGTACACCTCATGCGTCACCCGTAATTGG
Source organism: Fasciola hepatica (assembly GCA_948099385.1). Taxonomy (NCBI): domain Eukaryota; kingdom Metazoa; phylum Platyhelminthes; class Trematoda; order Plagiorchiida; family Fasciolidae; genus Fasciola; species Fasciola hepatica. The sequence continues at coordinate 35,427,503 of CANUEZ040000043.1, read as the reverse complement.
TTTGGAATCAGGGTTTAACCATTTCCCTTAGACTGACTGTTGGTCAGCCAATCCGGCGGATAGCGCCGGGCATTCCGATTCGTTCCCTCACTTTAGTGGGAACACCGCCACGAGAAGGTAGTGAGTAGGACTTCCTCAGAGGAAGCTGTTAGACGCACGGTCACTTGGGAGCATTTCGAGAGGCGTTCAGGACAAGTAGCCATCTCGGAGCCTGAAACACCCATCCCCTACCACACTGAGGCATTTTTGGCTATCATGATACTGTGGTCCGTTTGCCCACAATTTGCAGCATGTTATTGCCATTGGTTGGTACACGTAGTAGAGCGAGCTTGTGTTTTCTGACGTGAAACTCGTGGTTCATTTATTTGTGAGTCACCCAATAACAATGCGATAATCCTGTACAGTACCCAAATTGGCTATGCTTACAATGGTTAGTATCCGACTGACTGTGGGTGTTTGGGATGGGTCTGTGTTTCATCAGTGGTAGTGGGGTCATTTGAGGTGAACAAGGTGTTGTATCGTCTGGGATGTTCATTCACCAGCAATGTTAGTGCTATCCACAGGACCGAAATCTGTGCTCCGTGGTTTCGGTTGAGGCACGCAGGTTAGATGATTACCAAAGCTTTGGCATACAGACACTTAGTGCATGCACGGAAACCGCGTTGGAGGATTCTGATGTTATCACAGTTAATGGTGTGGTTTCCGGCTGTGGCGTGCAGAGTGACCTCGGAGTCACGCTCTAATGTTGCTAAGGTGGTTTTGTCAGTCGCATGGATTTTTCTTTTCTTTTGTCATCAAAAAGCCTGACTTTCAGCTGCTTGCATGTTCGTCCGATGTATTCAGCAGGACAATCCTTGAACTCAGTCTTGTAAATGCAATTGCTTTGGTCTTGTATCCGGAATGCGTCCTTGGCCTTTGTGAGTTGACTTAGCAACGTGTTGTTTATCTGAAATCACACGGGCACCATAGATACCAATAACCTTCCTGATTGCTTCCGAAGTACCCAATCTGTATGGAATGATGACGGAAGTCATCCAGTCTGTCCTCATATTGTTTGTCGTTGTTTTGTTCGTTAGTTCCTGTCTAATTGGCTGTGGCGGGTAGCTGTTGTCCTGCACGATGGTTTGCAGGCGTCTCACTTCCTACTTGTGCGTGGCGTTCTCGTTGCAGAGTTTGTCAACTCGGCTGGATAGCAACGAGATGAGCGCACGTTTAATACACCGTGGTTAGGCCTTCATTTGGCACTGGTGTGATAGGTACCATAGTAATCCATGATCCGTTATATTTTGTGGACTAAAAGTGGATTGAATAAACCTGTTAACACTGAAAATAAAATGAGAACAAACTCACTTGACATCCTTGGTCGCAACTCACTTGGATCACTGGCTTCATCACATTAAATCGTAATTAGCTACCCATATATTCCCGAGAAACAGACCACTTATAAGCGTGCACTTAAGTACTCTTCGATTAACGTCAATGCGAAGCGTAGAGCCAACAATTTCGGTGACATCGGTCGAGTTGGTAATCCGCTTCACTGGCTTTTAACTGTCATGGCTACTTTAACTGACCTGTAGTTTGTGAGCATGTGCGTGACTTCACTTCCAGCTTTGTGAATTTTGAATTATTTTGCTTAATAACAAGTATTTAGATAAGTTGCGAATTTTGACCATGTAAAGGTGTTCCCGGTATTTCTGAGCACACTGTGCGTCTGGGACGCAAGTATACCCTTCAGGTTCTCAGTCGAGTTTGGATCGGGGCGGCAGGTTGGCTACTACGTCTCACCTTGACTCCATGAAACAGCAGTCAGTATTTTGTAATCTATGAGCAGTGGACGGAAGCATAATCTTGTTGAAGTATGGCGTCATCCTGTAATCCGCTGGTCAGTAGCCGAATCAAAAACTGCTGCAACGTACGGACATAGGCAACGGGAATTTGTATGCCCTTTGGTACATCCTTCAACGAGAGGTAGTGCCAAAGAACTGTGCGATCTGCTGAGTTGGAGGCCGCTTCAGGGTAAAGAAAAACGAGGATAGTGGGCCTATGGAAGGTGTGCCTGTGTTCTCTTTGAAATGTTTGGAACATAGGCACACCTTCCATAGACCCACTATCCTCTCTTTTCTTGATATTAAAACAGCCTTCGACTCAGTCGACCGCACAGTTCTGTGGAACTACCTCTTGTCGAAGGGTGTATCAGAGAAATTCGTTTTCATCGTAAAGTCCCTTTACACGAACAGCCAAAGCCAAGTTCGGGCTTAAGGTGATCTGTCACCCGAGTCCCCTACAAAAAGTTGCGTATGTCAGGGTGTCCTCCTTTCTTCTTTTCTCTTCAACTGCTTGATAAATATGAACCTCGGCTACTTCAGCGTGCGTACACTCATGCAGGCCGGTCAGCAGGCGTGTCTAGCCCTCACATTAGATTCTCTGAAGATTGATGTCTGCTGCTTAAGTGAAACGCGTATCAAGGATTCGAGCAGTGTAATTCAACTAACTGCTCCTAGTATCTCATAGAGGTATTTTCTGCGCACTTCAGGAGACGAAATAGCTCGAGCTACGAGTCAACGTGGTGTAGGAATAGTCTTGACTGACGAAGCTGAGGCTTCCGTTTTAGATTGGATCCCTGTTAACAGTCGTTTATGTGCTGTGAGACTCCAGGGGTCAGTTGGCGTTCGAAAGGATAGTTGTGTTAAGCGCAATTTGTTTGTGATGTCGGCGTACACCCAAAAGACTGCAGCTCAGACGCGCAGAAAGATGAGTTCTACGATGAACTCGCTACCCTCGTTCGCAGCAGTAAAGGTTCTGACATTGTAGTGCTAGCTGGTGACTTCAATGCACAAGTTGGCAAACTCAGTGCGTCAGAAGCCTGATTAGGTGGGCGCTGTGCTTTACCTGCTCAGCGTACAGATAACGGGGATAGACTTCTCTAGTTTTGTGCAGACAATCGATTGTTCTTGTCTAGCACCAATTTCCGACACAGCTTGCGTCACACAGCGACATGGTGCTCTAACTCTGCAGGTACTTTGAGTCAAATTGATCATATTGCCATAAGCTACCGGTGGTGCAGTTCTGTTCAGAACTGTAGACCTTACTGGTCCACGTACGTAGAGTCGGACCATGCATTAGTTTTAATGCGATTATCTCACCAGCTCCATGGTCATCGTCGCAAACCGCAAATCCGGTTAGCCGTGCAACGTTTGTGTGGTCCAGAAGTACGCACCCGTTACGAGCAGTAGTTAGCACATGAGCTAGGATCTACGACGAACAGTAATGTAGATGAGTATTGGGCTCATATCAAATAGGCGATGCGCTTTGCAGCAGGTTTTGCCTGTGGTCCTAGGTCCGTTGTCCATCAAAGACACTGGATCTCGCAAGAGTCGCTGAGTTTAATGGAGCAAAAGCGTCAGCTCTCGAACCGTAAGGAGTTGAATAAGATGCGGAGAAAGTTGCAAAGACAAGTTGCGAAAAGCCTTAAGAATGATCGCGAAAATTGGTGGGTCAAGGTCAATGGAAATAGCAGCTGGTTCAGGTAACAGTCAAATACTGTTCACACTTATTCGTGACACCGGTGGACGGCGAACCCCTGTCAGCGAAAAGATATGCGACAGAAATGGAGAGTCTATCCATGGCAAAGAGCAAAGACTTGACCGTTGGGCCGAATACTTCAAGGAACAGTTTGGCTGGCCGCACGCTAGTGCAGTTACTCCCGTGTCAACAACTGCGACTCCTTGGGCGGTATCACTTGAGCCCCCATCTGAAGTAGAAGTAGAGTCATGCATTCGATCACTAAAGCGTGGGAAAGCGGCAGGTCCCGACGGACTTCCTCCAATTCTTTCCGGACTGGGTGGAAATGGCTTGATAAAATCACTTACCGTCTTGCTCCGTGACATTTGGAACGAGGAGCGTATTCCGTTAATATGAAGCGAGTTATTGATTGTTCCCATCTTCAAGAAGGGAATACGCAATGACTGTAGTAATCATCGTGGAATTAGCTCAATTCCAATAGTCACCAAAGTATTAGCCTCGATTCTGCTGCACCGTCCTACACCCACTCGCGAGAGGAATGCCCGCGAACAGCAGGCTGGATTCCGCCCAGGTCGAGGATGCATCGCCCATATTTTTGCTTTTCGCCGACTACTTGAAACTCGTCACACGCACCGCCGACCGACAATAATGATTTTCTTAGACTTGAAAGGCGCTTTCAACTTAGTTGATCGAGCAGCGCTTTTCAGTGTTCTTCATCGAAAAGGTATGCCCCAAACGTTCGTGAGCCTACTGAGATCATTGTATTCTCGTACTTTTGGCCGCGTTAGGGTTTACGGCGAACTATCCGGTCGGTTCGAAACGACCAGTGGTGTTCGACAGGGATGCCCTTTGTCTCCATTCCTGTCCAACTTCGTCATGGACGAAATATTGGAGAGTGCGCTGCAAAATCTTCGGGATGTGGGCGTCGACCTAGGAAATAGTGGGAAGCTATGTGACCTAGATTACGCGGACGACGTTGTCTGCTTGTTCGAATCCACGTAACATGCCTAGCGTGCACTAGATAATCTCGCAAGAGCTGTAGCTCCATTCGGCATGCGTCTTGCACCTTCAAAGTGTAAGGTGATGTTGCACGACTGGACGTCAACAATTCCGAGCTTGATGCTCGATGGGGAGGTGCTGTCAGTTGTCGACCACTTCACCTACCTCGGCAGCAGCGTGACGACGGATGGGAGCACTGTAGTAGAGGTGAGCACGCGGATATCCAAGGCTCGAGCGGCGTACGCTGGACTGAAGCACTTGTGGCGTTGATCTGATATTTCACTGAAGTTGTGAGGTCGTGTATACTGTGCCGCAGTGCGTTCACTTTTGTTGTATGGTTGCGAAACTTGGAGTCTGTGTGCTGAAGATATTCGTCGTCTTGAGGTTTTTGCCCACCGATGCTTGCGTAGTATCGCTAAGATCGGGTGGAATAGCCGAGTAAGTAATGATGAGGTTAGAAATCGAGTTTTGGGTACTAATTCGGAGAACGTTTTGTCACAGCGTATCCAACTTAGTAGACTTCGTTGGTTGGGGCATGATTTACGTATGTAAAACACACGTCTACCGTACCGTATCCTATTCTCCGTTCCTCCTAGAGAGTGGAAGAGACCACGTGGAGGTCAACAGATGACGTGGCAACAGGGAGTGAGAGAATGAACAGCGAATTTAGGAGAAGTAGGTGCTTCACGTCTTCGTGGTTGGGGTCCAAAAGATCCGTCTACCAGTTGCATGGAGACACTGAAAGGATATGGCAGCGAACCGTGAACAGTTGCGATCGTGTTGTCACTTTCTACCGAATCAGAATGACTGATCGATGTGCGTTTGTAAAGTTAGACTGTGTATTCCGTGTGTTGGCTGTTAGGGCATTCTTTCCTTTTCCCTCCCGTGTAGGTCCACTCCCTGTCCATCTTGTATATTCATACTTTCTAATTCAACGTGCCACATGGTGAGAAAGGCAGCGGTCAGTGGGGATATCCCTACTGTTTAACGCTGTACGATGATGATGATGATGTTCCCGGCGTTTTTTGGGGTCCGAGACTTCCGTCTGCTTAGATAACCAAGTAGACAACTCTGTCTGGAAATTGTATCGCTGGTTGTCGTCCAGAAGCAACGGCGCGCGACGAGTGGCATTTAGTTTGGTGCGACCACGGACAAGACGAAAACAGAATGGAGCACGTACCAAGACGTGATCTGAGTCCACAGGCGTAGACCGAAATGAACGACAATCTTCAGTTGATTTACGCTAGAGGTGGCCAATGACACTGTGGTCAGTCTGAGTCCAACTTTGTGAAGACGAAGGAGGACGCCATGTGAGTCTATGCCACTTCTTATGGCATAATTTCGTACTTGCCAGAAAGAATCTGTGGTCGGAACACAGCTGGATGAGACAAACACCATTGTCGGTGCGATCGGCTGGGATAGCAAACGGGCCTCCGATGTGCTTTTCGGACTCTTCCAAACGGCCAACTTGGGCGTTGAAATCCCCAGCAATGACGACCACGTCCGTTGAATGTGCGCTTCGAAGCAGGTGAGACAAATCGTGGTAGAATTCGTCCTTGGTGTCAGAGGAACTTCAGTCAGTCGGCGCACACACAGACACGACGAACAAGCATCGACACTTCAGTTGTTGTTGGCACGAACAGAACCGTCCAACCGAACTGCGCAGAGACGACTGCTGACTGGAATCCAGTCTAGCAGTGCACGCTCAGCTCTCATGTTCAGAGCAATCCCAACGCCAGCCTGACCACGAGCTCTAGATACCGAATCATCCGACACACGAAGAGTGAAGCGAGAGACTGAGGTTGTGTCTGGGGTGCGAAGGGTGATCACATAAGTGGGGTCTTGTATACGTGTTTCGGAGACACAGCATACATCTATTTTGAAAGTGTCAAGAGTTTTAGCGAGAGCAGCCTGTTGCCCTATCTGACATAGCGTGCGGACGTTGAAGGCAATCGAATGAAGTGAAAATTTAGGCTTAAGAAATGCATTCGATTTATACCCAACTCCTGAACTACTGCTTTCGTCAGAGCCGCAATTACTCGTGGCGTTTTGCATCGATCTCAAATTAAAGGAGGGAAATTTCGGTAAGGTCCCTTACAGGAAAGATACTGAAGTTTCCTGAGCAGATCGTACTTTTTGGCTGTCCACACCGAAGAAGGGGCTTCTCTTTGGGAACCCTAACCGGTGTCTTTGACTCAAAAGTCTGACCCACGAGGCAGTGGGGCGTTAACCCAGCACGGGAACGTGACTGAAGCACCCGTGAAGGAACTTCTCCTGGTCTGTTACGTAAGACCTGATTGTTGCGAGCATTCTGTCTTGCTTTCGCTGGTGCTTTGTTATTGATCCGCTTTTCGGATTCAGTCCTTAACCCCATGCATCCAGTGGAGCAAGAAGAACGTGGACGGGCTAGCATTTTTGGTCTGGGGGCTGCTCAGCTTAGGCGGGCGATGGCTGCCTAATGAAGTGCAATAACTTCGCCCACCGTCGAGGGAAACCCCAGGTACTCCACTCCTACGTCCATCTAGTGGTGGTTTTTAGACCGGAAAACTGTTTCTCCCCGTGTTTATTCGTTGGTGTGTCCTCTCCAGGGGCATAGTGAGTAGAACCAGATGTTGCCCAACAACTGGTTCTGAGACTGGACTTCGTCTGGCCTCTACCCATTTGACCTGCGAGGCACGATAGGATCTCCGTCTTAGGGAAGTCAATCAGGCATAGCTGTTTGGATCATGGAGGCACGCAAACCATCACAACACGGCAAGATAAAGTCTCGTTATGGTAAGAGGGGAGGAATAAGAGAACATTGATACAAAGAAACTAAGGAAACATGTAGAGACCACCGGTAAACGTATCCAGAGGACTTATGAAGCCCATCAGAGGTCGTACATGTTAATCGTTTCATTTTATGGGCAGATGTTGACTTGCTCGTATCTATGCTCTGGATAATCGGAAATGCCTCAGACCACAGTCCTGTTTCTTACAGTTTTCAGCGTCCTATGTTTGTGATCATGCATTTTAGAAGGATGAAAACGGAGATGGTGAGCATTCATTGATATATCACTGACAGCGCGGAAGGAATACATCGGTAGTTTTGTACGACCACTCCGCGGCAAAATGGACCGTTTTCAAAGTTTTAATTAGCAATCTCGGTATTGGTCATCATCTCAAGCGGACATTCCGGAGCATTTTTTCGCCGGACGTCAAAAATGTGTGCATTGTTTTGTTCTGAGCTTACGCATGCACGGAATGGAAGAAATTTATCCGGAGCCACATTGCTTACGACCAAATATAGGCGTACCGTCAACAGCGAAACCCGCGGTGAAGAACCATTAGGTCGTTCAGAGTTCGGGAGAACGTTGAGTCCCATTTTTCATTGAAATAGTCTGTTGATGGCAGGGTTCGGACCTATTATCTGAAACGCCTCAGTTCTGTTCACTCAGCCATTAACCTCGCACTTCTGTGCCCTGGTTTTGATTGCTGCCTTGCAGCGTCTTGCGTTTAGGAGCAGAAGTATAAGGTGGAAAAGAGCCGGAAATAAAGTTATAAGCTTTAATCACGAAGTTGAAGGAGCTCGAATGCAATTATTTACTGGCCATGACGTCTAGTTATATCACTTAGTGCCTCGAGCCGTCTGGTAGGCGGGTCTCGTAGACCCGTTATCACCGTTCACCGTTGCTGGTGGATCGACTGTCGCTAGATGAACAGACATTTTTAACAGACTGTCAGTAGATGATAGTATTAAAGCATTGAAAAAAATGAATTTCCAATAGAATATGATAAAGTTGAAAAAACCCTTTTCAGGCGCAGTGCTCATTGCAAAACGATGCACTCATTCATCGGTAGCAAGAAGGGGGCCAAATTTTATCAGAGTAATAAACGGCTAACAAGAATTTTTCTGTTTACCATAGTGGAGTTTTGTTCGACTGATGTTAGTTTTGAGGGTAGACGGTAAAAACACCGCTTACCGTTGGCCATAGGCGGTCCTCATCACAGTATTTCAAAGTTGTTGATATAAGTCGTGCGATATTTGAATAATAACTTCTTTTATTTGTTTTAACTAATTCTTGGTTTGCAAGGTGGGTATGTTTTGAGTTTCGTTTTAGAAAATCTCGGCGCAGAACTGTGGATCATTTGTTCGGTAAATATTATCTTCAGATTAATAAAATCTGTTACATGCCCGGTAGGGGCCCATTGTTGTATTTATCCTTGGTGGTGTCACGTTAGCGATTGTCTAGGAGTTTGTCTGCTTGTGAAGCTCTATAAGTGTCGATGGGAACGTTGGAGACTAGGTCGGTGAGACATTCTTTCCCCGTTGAATCGTGAAGTACAAAACGCTACTGTGTTCAGGATGGTTCTTCATACAAGATTCTAATTCATATGAGTCACTTGTGGATTGCTTGTGAAGAATACTGTTATATGTTACTATGATCATGATGATTCCCTCTTCGTGAATAACCGACAAAGTAAAAAAATTCGTAATTTATTGTGGTTTTAAAAATTCATTCTGCTGATTTTAGAGACAAAACGAGAACGATTTATGTTAAAATTAATTTCGGTCCACTCCTCCCTACAGTATTTGTGTTTGTATTTAATTCAAAGCTTATGATGTTTGTTGAAGAAACCAAATATCCAGGTTCCTCTTGATACTCATATAGGCTATTTCTAAGGAATCAAGTGCTAGCTTCGCTTCATCGTCATGATTCGTTTTGAGTAAAAAAAGGTAATGTTGTGCGTTCGGAGTAAAAATTCTGATCTCATTAATTAATGTTGTGATCTCAAAAACAGCATTTCTCATAGCATTTTTACGGAAAATGGACGAGGTTTCTCCAGACTTCATACACGGGTTCCTGTTTTGCTTTTGAATCACAATTACTTGACAGTTTTAACTGCCAGCGCACTCCATCAAGAATCGAAAGGGTGCGCCGGAAAAATGTCGGCAAATTTTTTCGTCATGCCTGTTGTATCCATTTTTCTCCAGATCTTTAGCATAATCGCATACGTTTCCACTGCCTGGTTTGGCACGTCGTTCGTGTGCTTTGTTTGCTCTCGGTTGCTTTGTGGCGCCACTCGAGCAAATGTTGCAGTTTTAACGGCTTTGGTCAGCGACTACAGTCCGGCGATTTCACGCAGTCGAGCAATGGCTGTGATTGGTGCTGCTTACAGTATTGGATTCACTTTGGGTCCACTAATATCAGCACTGACAATTTCACGCTTAGTTGATCGATCCGAACGTGATCGGTTGCTTGGATACCTCGGATACAGTGCTGCTTTATTGAATACGATGGGTCTGTTCTTTCTGTGCGGCAGGTTGACCCAAGCTGATGTCAGAAAAGTTCAGGTGAGTTTTTCACTCTTCCTAATTCATGTCAAAAAGTGGATATCTTGAGGTTTTTCCGTTTTAGATATCCTAATGTTAATTGTATCCAGGAATTCACGATACAGCGTAATTTCAGTCAGTTTTATGTTGAGGTAGCCCTACTCTCGAGTGCGAATAGAGGTATCGATCTTTGTTCAAATGGTAAATTGTCTGACTTATAATACGCAAACGAAATTGTTCCTCTGATTAAAGACCCAGATAAGTTGCGAAATTTTCTCAATAACAGTATAACAGTGTTCGGGATGCGTTTTGCTCCTTAGAAGCGTAAAATGATGCTACAGGACTAGGTTTGCGCTATTCCCAACCTTGTTTTGTCAGAGGAAGCCCTAGCTGAAGGTGATGGATTTTGATATCTGTAAAGTTACATCTTACTGGGTAAGGGGATATCGGTTGGAGTGTCGTCGCATATACATCAGGCGCTTTTCACTCTTGCCAGTTTGAATCATCGGTGGCGCCGGCGTGAGATGTTGCTGCATATCAAGGGTCGAGTGTAAACTACAGCAGTTCAACCTTTGTCTTCTGTCCCTACCCACCCCTCTTTGCCCCATCTATCCACCCATAATGCTCCCACTGATAACACGGTCGATACTCGCAACGATTCACTGTCAAATAGTGTCGGGAGTAATCCTCTGCCTCGTAACTCATATTTTCTCAAGCCTCGTCAGCCTCTGAATCTCGGCTCCTTCAACGTGCGTACACTCACGCAAACCGGTCAGCAGGCGTGTCTAGCCCTCACATTAGATTCTCTGAAGATTGATGTCTGCTGCTTAAGTGAAACGCGTATCAAGGATTCGAGCAGTGTAATTCAACTAACTGCTCCTAGTATCTCATAGAGGTATTTTCTGCGCACTTCAGGAGACGAAATAGCTCGAGCTACGAGTCAACGTGGTGTAGGAATAGTCTTGACTGACGAAGCTGAGGCTTCCGTTTTAGATTGGATCCCTGTTAACAACCGTTTATGTGCTGTGAGACTCCAGGGGTCAGTTGGCGTTCGAAAGGATAGTTGTGTTAAGCGCAATTTGTTTGTGATGTCGGCGTACACCCAAAAGACTGCAGCTCAGACGCGCAGAAAGATGAGTTCTACGATGAACTCGCTACCCTCGTTCGCAGCAGTAAAGGTTCTGACATTGTAGTGCTAGCTGGTGACTTCAATGCACAAGTTGGCAAACTCAGTGCGTCAGAAGCCTGATTAGGTGGGCGCTGTGCTTTACCTGCTCAGCGTACAGATAACGGGGATAGACTTCTCCAGTTTTGAGCACCAATTTCCGACACAGCTTGCGTCACACAGCGACATGGTGCTCTAACTCTGCAGGTACTTTGAGTCAAATTGATCATATTGCCATAAGCTACCGGTGGTGCAGTTCTGTTCAGAACTGTAGACCTTACTGGTCCACGTACGTAGAGTCGGACCATGCATTAGTTTTAATGCGATTATCTCACCAGCTCCATGGTCATCGTCGCAAACCGCAAATCCGGTTAGCCGTGCAACGTTTGTGTGGTCCAGAAGTACGCACCCGTTACGAGCAGTAGTTAGCACATGAGCTAGGATCTACGACGAACAGTAATGTAGATGAGTATTGGGCTCATATCAAATAGGCGATGCGCTTTGCAGCAGGTTTTGCCTGTGGTCCTAGGTCCGTTGTCCATCAAAGACACTGGATCTCGCAAGAGTCGCTGAGTTTAATGGAGCAAAAGCGTCAGCTCTCGAACCGTAAGGAGTTGAATAAGATGCGGAGAAAGTTGCAAAGACAAGTTGCGAAAAGCCTTAAGAATGATCGCGAAAATTGGTGGGTCAAGGTCAATGGAAATAGCAGCTGGTTCAGGTAACAGTCAAATACTGTTCACACTTATTCGTGACACCGGTGGACGGCGAACCCCTGTCAGCGAAAAGATATGCGACAGAAATGGAGAGTCTATCCATGGCAAAGAGCAAAGACTTGACCGTTGGGCCGAATACTTCAAGGAACAGTTTGGCTGGCCGCACGCTAGTGCAGTTACTCCCGTGTCAACAACTGCGACTCCTTGGGCGGTATCACTTGAGCCCCCATCTGAAGTAGAAGTAGAGTCATGCATTCGATCACTAAAGCGTGGGAAAGCGGCAGGTCCCGACGGACTTCCTCCAATTCTTTCCGGACTGGGTGGAAATGGCTTGATAAAATCACTTACCGTCTTGCTCCGTGACATTTGGAACGAGGAGCGTATTCCGTTAATATGAAGCGAGTTATTGATTGTTCCCATCTTCAAGAAGGGAATACGCAATGACTGTAGTAATCATCGTGGAATTAGCTCAATTCCAATAGTCACCAAAGTATTAGCCTCGATTCTGCTGCACCGTCCTACACCCACTCGCGAGAGGAATGCCCGCGAACAGCAGGCTGGATTCCGCCCAGGTCGAGGATGCATCGCCCATATTTTTGCTTTTCGCCGACTACTTGAAACTCGTCACACGCACCGCCGACCGACAATAATGATTTTCTTAGACTTGAAAGGCGCTTTCAACTTAGTTGATCGAGCAGCGCTTTTCAGTGTTCTTCATCGAAAAGGTATGCCCCAGAAGTTCGTGAGCCTACTGAGATCATTGTATTCTCATACTTTTGGCCGCGTTAGGGTTTACGGCGAACTATCCGGTCGGTTCGAAACGACCAGTGGTGTTCGACAGGGATGCCCTTTGTCTCCATTCCTGTCCAACTTCGTCATGGACGAAATAATGGAGAGTGCGCTGCAAAATCTTCGGGATGTGGGCGTCGACCTAGGAAATAGTGGGAAGCTATGTGACCTAGATTACGCGGACGACGTTGTCTGCTTGTTCGAATCCACGTAACATGCCTAGCGTGCACTAGATAATCTCGCAAGAGCTGTAGCTCCATTCGGCATGCGTCTTGCACCTTCAAAGTGTAAGGTGATGTTGCACGACTGGACGTCAACAATTCCGAGCTTGATGCTCGATGGGGAGGTGCTGTCAGTTGTCGACCACTTCACCTACCTCGGCAGCAGCGTGACGACGGATGGGAGCACTGTAGTAGAGGTGAGCACGCGGATATCCAAGGCTCGAGCGGCGTACGCTGGACTGAAGCACTTGTGGCGTTGATCTGATATTTCACTGAAGTTGTGAGGTCGTGTATACTGTGCCGCAGTGCGTTCACTTTTGTTGTATGGTTGCGAAACTTGGAGTCTGTGTGCTGAAGATATTCGTCGTCTTGAGGTTTTTGCCCACCGATGCTTGCGTAGTATCGCTAAGATCGGGTGGAATAGCCGAGTAAGTAATGATGAGGTTAGAAATCGAGTTTTGGGTACTAATTCGGAGAACGTTTTGTCACAGCGTATCCAACTTAGTAGACTTCGTTGGTTGGGGCATGATTTACGTATGTAAAACACACGTCTACCGTACCGTATCCTATTCTCCGTTCCTCCTAGAGAGTGGAAGAGACCACGTGGAGGTCAACAGATGACGTGGCAACAGGGAGTGAGAGAATGAACAGCGAATTTAGGAGAAGTAGGTGCTTCACGTCTTCGTGGTTGGGGTCCAAAAGATCCGTCTACCAGTTGCATGGAGACACTGAAAGGATATGGCAGCGAACCGTGAACAGTTGCGATCGTGTTGTCACTTTCTACCGAATCAGAATGACTGATCGATGTGCGTTTGTAAAGTTAGACTGTGTATTCCGTGTGTTGGCTGTTAGGGCATTCTTTCCTTTTCCCTCCCGTGTAGGTCCACTCCCTGTCCATCTTGTATATTCATACTTTCTAATTCAACGTGCAACATGGTGAGAAAGGCAATGGTCAGTGGGGCTTTCCCTACTGTTTAACGCTGTACGATGATGATGATGATGATGATGACAGCAGTTAAATGCACTCTAGTGTACTGCTCCGAAGTATGACCGTTTTGGATAGAAGATACGCGAAGATTGTCGGTAGTTGAGTATCGATGTTTTCATGGTATTGCTCGAATATGCTTTAGGGGCATTGTCGGTTAGAGGTCACATGTAGGGTGTTGGGAACCAGATGTCAGTCCCTGGAACAACTGTTCAATCTCAACAGGAAAATATAACTGACACATACGTTGCTTATGCTCACCTATGGAGTTCTTCGTCGTACGCTGTTTCCGAAGTAGGTACTGGTTGGGAGTTAGGTTCATTTTGCAATTGAGTAGGAGATTAGATTTGTATACTATGATTTATCATGCAGCTTCAACGCTCAACTCACCATTGAAAACCATGGAAACACTGTACAGCTGTTTCATTCTTGTTGGGACTCATAAACAGTGCACATCCACCGAGCCCCCACGGGGAGTCGAACCCGGGGTTGCAAATAGTAACCAAGCCCTGTAGGTTGTTCATAACGGAATGCCTTCGTTGTACTTAGGCCCCTACAGAGAAGTCATCCATCATAGGTGTCGGTCGCTGTGCGGGAGGCGGGTTGTTACCGTTCAAAGCCAGTGACGGAAGGGTGCTATATCATGTAGTGTAGATGTTCAACAGATCGTTGAGAGGCAGCCCGGATAGCATTATGGTTAAAGTGTTCGATTCACAATCATCCGCTTCGGGTTCGAGTCCCCGTGGGGGCTCGGTGGATATGCACTGCTGATGAGTACCTACAAGGATGAAACAGCTGTACAGTGCTTCCATGGTTTTCAATGGTGAGTTGAGCTTTGAAGTTAGGTTCTTTGTCTTCGTGATTTCCGCTTATTATCTGGTTTTCGGCTGTACAGGATTGCCGTCCCGTCCCGACTCGGGGTCCGTTCATCTGCGAGTCACTGAATTACGGGGCGGCAGCCGTGTGCATCGTCTGTTTTTCAATTTACGCTTCCATTCATTCTTTCTCCCACTCACCGATGCTGCAACGAAAACCAGAGTATAGATATGAAAGGTTAGTGTTTAAATTGATATATGCATTTGGCGTGGCGGTTCTGTTCGCTGTATCGAAGCAATAACCTTAGTTAGAAAACTGAATATGGAAATAGTAAAAAAAACTTCTAGTGATCCAATCAAGTAGTGCGAATGCAAAACGCTACTAGTTGTCACATATCCTCCAACGTATCTACAACTGGGAGACGTACTGGTAAGACGCGTGAAGGTACGGTGCTAACGCATGATATCGACAGGCGTTTGTGTCACTATCCATGTTACCTAATCAAAAAGAACCTTCGTACGACACTGTTCACTCCAGTTCTTTCAGCCGTTAACCTCGTATTTCTGTGCCCTGGTTTCTGTTGCTGCGCCGCAGCATTGTCGATTCAAAAGCAAAACAACTGAAAGTATAAAGATCCAATAGACAGAAAAGAAAGTTATAAGTGGCCACGGCGCCTAGCCATGTCCCTTATTGTTTCCAACCATCCAGTTGTCCGGTCTCGTGGATCCCAGCCCGGAAGCCTAACATGTCCTACACGACCGAGTGCAGTTATAATGATTGCTCAAATCGATCCTACTTTCGATTGATTGAGGCCTGTGGTGTTTTACTCTTACTGGCGTTTTGCTCTTTGACTTTCCAAATTTGGTAGTCACTACAGTTATATTGTTTTACTACAAATTGGTCCTCTTTTTTCCAGCTACGGTTTTGATTTAGTTGCCCAGGCTTACCGCCCGCAAACAAGATACTACGGTTTGTTTGGACCAGTCGTGTACAGCTGCTTGTTCCGTACCGATGAAGTACCAGGTTGATGCGGTGTAAAACTGGTACGAGCTCAGTCGGTGCATAACAAAGTGCTGTGTTATGCGTATATTCCGTGTGCAATCGAGTCAACATGTTGCTATCTACCACTCGTGGTCTACGTGCTTGCGGTTCTTATTATGCATGAAGTCACCATCTTTAATGATTATGGCCTACTGGCCTGTGGAGACACGAAGACACTTTTTGTTTCAGGTCGTACTCCAACACAGGGACAGTTCTAGAACTCGATTCCAACTCTACTTTGGGTGTGGGATCAACGGATTGACTAGCGCTGATCACCTCCGTCTGCAGCACTCGACACCAACAGGATCACAATGGCAATCACGGTACGC
This sequence comes from Fasciola hepatica, assembly GCA_948099385.1. Lineage (NCBI taxonomy): Eukaryota > Metazoa > Platyhelminthes > Trematoda > Plagiorchiida > Fasciolidae > Fasciola > Fasciola hepatica. The sequence goes on along the minus strand of CANUEZ040000043.1, from coordinate 35,411,609 downwards.
TATAAACGCATAAGTGCACTGATAGCATAATGACTGCACTTCCGCATGGTGTGTTGGCTTGTGTCACTTTGACCAAAAAACCACACCTATGCTTCCTTGAACACAATTCTTCCAAGTCCTCCAGCTGCCTTGGCTGCTAGTCGATCATTCCCACTCCAGTGACTATAATCTGAATCATGTGACTACCACGACTATTTCATGTTGACTACCATCCGTCTAATCACAGTGACCCTTGATCTGTTTCAACGAATCCATTTCTAGTATATTTTTTACAGGCTAGAGAATGGACTGTTGAAAATTTGTTTGCCTCTGGACTAGTGTTCTCATGTCGCTCTGGGCCACTCTAGGATTTCTAGACTGGAAGCTAAACACAATTTTCAAACCTGAGCGTCCTCATTTAATTGTTCTTGACGTTGGCTGGCCTTATCAAATGAAGCAAACAACCACTTTCCTATGATTTTCGGAGCCTAATTATTTTTTCTACGGAAAGCTTACGAAATATCACGATTTTCTTCTTTCTTTGACAGCGCCAGACTTGGATTGATTACACGATTTGCGGTCAACTCAAGGCCGTTGCTTATTTCGGTCGACTTCTGTCGAATCTAATCACACTCCTGTTAAGTAAATTTGTTTACTTACTGGAGAACAAACCAGTGTCAAAACAAGCCATTTCACACGGCTGTTGGTAGATTTATTTTGAAAATATAATTATCCATCCGATTAACAGTGTAATTAGCGGTCGAAAATCCAAGCGTACGCTGGACACTGGAACATCTTGTTGGCGTCTTGATGATAAGTCGTTCATTAAACCAGACGCACACAGATGATGCTTGTGTCCTCCAGTATACTGTTGCATTCCTGCATTTCTACTCCTCAAATTACAAAAAGTCATGATCACAGATATCCCCGAGATGTTCGTCGGCTTGGAGCTAAAGAAGTGACCGCAAGCAGAAGTGCAATAAGGCAGAGCAATCTGTTGCGATCAGCAATATCCGCAGTTTTTTTCGTCGCTAGAAATGCTGATCCATGGCAATCGTACGCGCGCGAATGTATTGTGGAGGTAAATTACTCACTGATTCAGAGTCACGAATGATGCCAGAGGGTCTTGATGACAGGTTTTACAAATGCCTGCCCATCATCTACCTTTCCGTCCCCTATTCTCACGAGCTGGGCAAGGCTGCATGAAGTGACCTGGCGGCCAGACTGTGACTTTGTATTTGTTTATCACATGGTTGCACATGAGAGTAGTGGAAGGTCCACCGCATTGGTATAGACAGCCAGTAACCAGACTCTAGGACTTGAGGTGGAGTACCATGTAAGGTCCCAATAGGTCTGATGTGGTAACAAGCCGGACGAAGGTGCATTACTCTGCACCATCCAAGTGACCAGACGTGGCGGGATTCGAACCTCTAACATCTGAGATGTTGTACGGACGCTCGAAACCACTCGACCATCACCGTTCATGATTCGGCGTAGAGGCATGAAGGAGCTAGCATCAGCATTGGTTTACTTTAGTGCCCAAGAGATGAGGATTTTCATCTGCTCAGAATGGAATTCATTGGCACAAATGTTGTACCATCCGTTGAATTGTCGTATCTTATAAATACAAGAAATGTCATCCAAAAAAACAAAGTAGCAACAGTGTCTACTGTTCCTTGTGAGAAAGTAATTAAGAAAATTATATAATGCTATCCCAGGTAATGTTACGATATCTGGTTCGGGTTATTTTAATGTTGCATATAAAAAACACCTGCTTGCGTGCCACACCGTATCACCACCTCACCGACAACACCAGGATAACCGTTTGGTCTTTGTGAGCCCGGTCATTAGAATTTCTCTGGACTCACGTTTTAATGGACGCTGTTACAGCCTTTGTGTTCCCAAACTGCATGAAATGCAGTTTTCCTACTGTGTCATGATTCTCATTACGCCGTTTTACCAACCGTTTCCTACTTTTTTACAGAAACGTTCGACCGGCATTTCTCAACAATGTGTACTGCAAATTTTGAACGTGCACAAATTATTTTCTTTTAATAATCTAACAATGACCAAGGCGGGTAAGTAATTTCATTACCTAGACCTCTTTCTCTCCTTGTAATTCTGGTTATCGTTACCCGTTTGACTGATCCCGCCGTATCTAATCGACTCACATTGCAGATACATCTACAATGTCGGTACGTTGATTTCGACCCTATAGACCATATTCCTTTATTCTCACTTTTTTACTTGATCGGTTATTGTTATACTTCCGAATTTTGTTGTTGAGAAGTTGATCTCGTTTTCTGTGGTACACATTTTGTACTTTTGACGTTCTTGACATTGAAAACTTGTACTATAGGATCTGTATCAGTTGAAAAAGGTGTTTTCCAGATGAAGTTCTCTGACGTTTGCATAAATATCAGTTGTAATCAGCAGAACTGATTTACAGTCGGTGTGTAGAATTCATTGATGAGAACTAAGTGCTGCTTTCGATGGCACAAATATATCATCTGTCGAGGTACCCAAACGTTCAGACTCTCACTCCGATTGGTTTGGAACGTTCAAGTCCTATCTTTATGACAGGGCTTTTCTACTCAATTCTTTCCAGCACAGTCGAATTCGTTTTTTCTTTCCCTTCAAGTGGCTGTTTTGGTTGCTCTTGTACACGCCTATCATGAAATGTGTGTTAATTTTTTGGTTGACCCTGTCAGACTGACAAGTGCTGTGATGTGAACTGCAAATTATCCCTATTTGGAAAGCCAAGTTTCTTCGCTTGGTCATAGCTAATTTCTAACTCCCGTACACCGTGGGAAGGTAGGCCCCTCTAGTTCAATAATAAGCTCGGAATCGATGTGAAACTCAATGATCTATAAGAAGTTAACTAATAATGAGCTCCAAGCTGACTCAAATGGTTTGTTCATCATTTTTAATCGTTTGGTTCCACATCTATACTTCAGCTCGTTTATTTCCCTCCTGATAACGGTTCTTCAACATTCCGAACGAACCATGTGTTCTCGCTCACCGTCATACTACTATTATGCAAAGTGTTCAGTGACGACGCACAATCTGTTGATGTCTGAGTTTACCATCACTTAGTAGGCGAAGCGAACGGCAAATTGGATTAGTTATATCACTGGAATTGCTTAGCGCTTGCTCCCGGTGCTGATTTTCCCCACTGACTTTATTTACGAAATATATACGATGTCATGTGGGATGTTACACTGAGAATCAGTTATATTAGGATTGCAGGGTACCAATACTCCGAATCACGAAATCCAGTAATCGTCCCTACTGTGCTCAAACCACGGAACGCAATCAAAAGTACGCGGAACCCAGGTGATACTCGGCGAAGTGTATTTTGGCAATAGGATGCACGTATTTACGAGACGCATGGTGAGAATAACCAGTAAGAAACTGGTAGAGTGGAGTGAATCATGTTTGCACGTGGTGTATGAGTCACCCAAGACAAAGCGACAGGCTGGAGCTTCAGGATTCTAAGTCTGCATCAGGGAACCTGGCTCAGTAGGTACGAAATCATGGGAACCGTGATTCAAACTCAATCCTGATGTCCGGCCGCATTTTTAGTTTCTTTTCCGTCACGGATGTGTTGCGTTATTTAGGATCATTGAACTCGATGTATGAATTTGTAGAGACTCGATAAAGAAAGGAGACGGAATTAAGTTATGTTAACAAGTGCAAGTAAATAGAAATACGATGTAACTTACAGCTCGTCAACAATGTTTATAAAGCAGACGTAAAACCGGTCACACATAATTGTTTCTCAGGGATATTTCGTCGCAGCTTTCGGTCAGGCCATTGAAAATCGTTCAAACTGAATCTCAATAACTGCCGTGCAGACTGCCATGTCACCAATAAACGGCCTTTATAGTCGTATAAGTTTGGGTTTTTAAATGCTACTGATCACAAAACGTTCGCAAACTATACAGAGAGAGAGCAGTCCGCGACTACAGCCTGCATGTTCGTAGCCGCGTGTGTTTCTTTATTTGATAAAACAAAATAATGTGTTAAGAAAATAAGAATCTGGTAGAATGAGTAGACTGCACAAGTTCCACAAAATTCCTTTCCACGGAGGTGATGCCGAACATTAATTTGCACCGTTACATCTTCCGCCGCTTGATACCGAACCTTGTCGCGCCTCTCAGAATGTTTCAGTTTGATTGATTCACATGTTGTATTTATGTAACCTAATAATTTATCTAATTAACTGTCCTTCTCTGTTTGCAGGTGACGCTTGTCTCCGAAGATTGAGCCTAATTTATTTTCTCTATTTGCTCCTGTTCTCTGGTCTGGAATTCACTCTATTATTCCTCACCCGTTCTCGCTTTGGCTATACTAGGTTAGTTTGAGTTGGTTCGTGCATGATGTCGACGTGTTTCACACGGTTCATTTCATCCGGTTCGGCGAGTTTGTTTATTGCTTGTGTGATGGTCATGATAGTCGTACTGATTAAATGTTTTCACGCATTGGGAGACCTCCCACGCGATCCTCATCATCAACAACTCTTTTAGTTAGCTCTAGAAAGGAGATGACTACTTCCCATCTCTGTTAGATAAACATTAATCTTCTACTTCAGTCGCTTGTGATCATCCTCATCCACCACGTCAGCCGGCAGAGAGTTTCACAGAATTATCGCTTCTCCGGATAGGCGGCAAATCAAAATAATCCGGTGGACTTCAGCTTCATAGGTGTCAGATAGTACCCTCTGGTACCGGCGTGTCCTGCACCAGGAATTTCGCTTGCAACTCCGGTCCTAGCTCGCTCCGGATAATACGTCAGATGCACAATTGGTCCTCTCAAACTGCCCAAGCCGACATTGTTACCGGACGCAGTAGCCGACTCTGCGTAGTCCAACAACGAGACGGGTGGCGATCTGCTCCAATCTATAGTTTCTGGAATTTAGTCACCATGCATGGGAATGCAGTGGCTCCAACAAACTACAGTTGTGGACATACGTAGCTTTTAAACAGTGCTGATTACGTGTGAATGTAACTCGCATTAAAGTCTGATCTAGAGAGACGTGCTCGCTGAATTATCATACTTAGTTAGACCTATTCTCAGTGTGAGTAAAAGTGGAATTGCTAGTCCTCGATTAGGTCACTTCTGAAATTGGCGTACAACCTTACTGAAATAATGTTTCGATTTGCGTCAGTCTTATCTTTTATTCACTTTCTTCTGCTATGTTCACATTCGTCCAGTCATACAAACATGTAACGACCTGTTCATTATTCACAAGAAATAAAGTTGTGGCTCCAACACTTCGATGAATAGAAATGGTCTCCCGAAAGCAATCAAACTCATGTTGAACGCCCACACGACACGTTCATCATAGGTGATGCTGTTCTTTTCCTAATTAACAAACGACAATCAGCCGATGGGGTTTAACTACGTACCTTGATCGAACGAAATTTGATTCGAAGTAATCGAAATAACCCCGTGAGGGTGAATTTTCCTTACTGTCTTCTTGAGCGAGTGGTGTGCATGCATACCAATATTTCGTATCAGACTGCTGCATCTCAAAACGGGATAGTCGGTGCAGAATCTTGGGTCATAAAATCAAAAGCAACGTGCCTGTTGTCTTTTTGGCTTGTTATGTAGCGATGAGGAACAAAGGAACGTCAGTAGGGGTACTACCATTGATGGTTAATCACAGACAACAGAGTCTAGGATGGACCCCTAAGACACCGCTTTGGTCGATCATCACAGTCAACATACTTATCTATATTTGAGTAGGAAATATGCATGTAGCCATCGCACCAACTGCCTAGTTTAACCGAAAATGCACGTTTTCAGCAATTTGACGCGACAAGCTAAGATTTTCCAAACACGAAATTCCTTCACGCATGTGCCTCTTGAATTACTTTTTTCAGGCAAGTTCATGTAAAAAAAAATAATGAAACCCACTAACTTTGTTGAACGGCTCTTACATTTCAGTCAGGACCAGGGTCGAATGTTCTCCTTTCTTGGAATCGTCATGATTTTGGTTCAAGGTATGTTTTTCAATCGGTGGAATATACCCATAATCACATTAAAAGCACAAGTTCAAGAGAACGGTTGTTTTCGAAAATTCCTAATCATACAGTTACAATTTACAGGACGTGAAATCGCAGGAGACAGAGAGTTTAGTAACAACATATCTAGTCGGTGTGTGATGTGATGAGGAGTGAAGTGAACGCAGTCGTGGCGTCGTTCCACTGAGAAATGTGGTCGAGTAATTATGATCCGGAGGTCAGTTGATTCGCATTGAATTGACCGACATTTGTTTGTGGTGTGTGTTTTTGTGATATTGTAGACCATAGAAAGTGGAGGGCGTACCCTAATTGCTTTTGTAATCAAAGGTCCTGTTATCAATTGGAACTCTGATCATTTTGTTGGTTTTTACATTAGTCGCCATTTCCTGTATCATGTGAATTCACATCTGTCTCCTATTTTGTTGCTACACAATGCTCGATTTACTGGATGATTAAGGCCTCTGATTCGGTACACTATTTTATACTCAAAGCATCTGATTGATTGGTAGTCTATCATAATTTAATCAATCGATTTTTTTTACAAATGCCTCTGACCCGGGAGATTTGATATCAGTTCTTATTCATGTAACGCAGGGGATTACTGGATTCTGTGGTACCGCAATCTCACATTTCTCGCCACCATCGGAGCACCCAGTCCTGATAAACTGGACACACTCGTAAACTATATTGCTCCTTCTGTCTACAAATACATTAGGGGTTGGAAAAACTTTGATCATGCCATGAATCCTGTAAAAGCGATACATCAAACAAAAAAGCGAAGTCTTTGCGCTGCACGTTTTGCCCACGACCAATTTCTAGAGCTGTTGACGAATCTTGTCAAAAACTGTGGATGTAGACCCGTTTCGACGGATGTGTATCCTGATGTGCTGGTTAGGCACATGTTTATTCATGGCATACAGTTTAGTCACGCGCCAACGGCTGCCTGAAGAAGAAACACTCTTGATCTCCAAAAAATCGTCTACCTGACCAAACAGCTAGACATGACACAGAAACAAGCCACATCGTGCCAAATCGAAGTACCAGTCTCTTATTTTCTCTTTCCACGAACGATGGAAACATGCAGCCAAGAATGTGCAACGGAACCGGTAACGGTTGTTGGTGGCTCTCCTCGTTATTTTTACCGCTTTGATCGCCACGCACGACCAAAATGCCCCGCTGCATGTGCCGTCTATAGAGCTTGTGTAAAGAAAAGGCATTACCAACGAGTTTGCCGAGCTTCACAATTCTTAAAATGAGTTTCATCTGCCTTTGGGCCTTTTCTATCTTCAGTAACAGTTGCCGCTGCTCCTTATTGTTTGTCAAAAGCGGTTGCACGACTGCCAGTCAACGGTATCTGGCTACAGATATGTCTCTGAAGTTGTTGTTCAAAAGTGACATTGGGATGTTATACCTTTACAGAGCCTGATCACAATGACATCGGCGGCTTTGTTGAGCGTCACACGACGACATTGCGTTCTTTTTATTGAATACCAAGGCTTGAACTGTGAACATGTCAACTATCCGTGATGACAGGCCTATAAACAGACGTACTACTAGGCCACGACTTTCTCCGACTGCATAAACGAGTAGAACTGTTTTCTGGAAACTGCTCATCCTCTTGGTGTGCGGGTTTCTTTGAGCTTCGGTAGAACCAGTCTCTGTTTGATAACCTGGCCCCGGTGTTCGAGCATCGCAGGACATGGCCGAACCGCTGCAGACGTCGCCGTTGAAGGAATACGGACAACCTTTCAATGTGGAAGCATCGTTTCCTTATCGTGCCGGGTCACTTTGAGGATCGTTTGCAAGCATTGGTGGTCAAATGCTCCCAGCTTTCTGGTGTCCGATGCGTAATGGCCACGTTTCGTAACCGTAGGCCAATATAGAGCGGATTTTGGTTCGGAGATTGATCTCGTTTCGCAACCAAAGTAACTTACGTATCTGGAAAAATGCGCTCCTGATGTTTTCAATCCGAACTTTGACTTCGTCCTTGGCTCGACCGTTTGGAAGAACCGTGGAGCCCAGGTATTCCAATGTCCGTTGAAGTATATTGGTTGTGTTGACTGTTCAGTGCAAGTCGAAAAGGTCTTATTCTTTGATGTATTGAATTCTGGCCCCATGGCTTCCGCGAATTGACTGTAGGGTAGTCAGACCGCCCCCTAGGATAACAATATCATCCGCGAATTCCAAATCAGCCAAGAAAGCGTCTGGGCTGAGTTATTCACCAGGGTAATCGATGAGCGCCTGCCGCATTATCTAGTCGATAGCATAGTCGAGTAAGACTGGCAGCAGCAGGCAGCCCTGTCGGATACCGGAGTTGAGGAAGAATTCGTCAGACTCTTCTCCATTAAATGGTATTTTTACACGCATAGTTGAGTAGTACGATTTTAATAAGACTGAAAAGTTTTGCTGGCATGCCGTGTGCTTGCAGAATGATCCATAAAGTGTGTCTGTCAATTGAATCGAATTCTGTGCGCAAATCAACGAAACAGGCTGATGTCGGTTGTTGATATTTGTAACAATGTCCTAGTACTCGACGTGAAGTGAACATCTGGTTCACCCGTCCCTTACCACGACGTAAGTCTCCCTGATTGCGACGAGTGCGTGCATCCCCCATGGTTCAGAGGCGGAAGCACGAAAAATATCTTTGCAGCCACGATCAGGCTAATTCCACCATAGTTGTCGCTTACTGTCCTATCACCTTTTTGAGAGATGGAGTAGGACTGTTTACCAGCCCGCGGGAAATTGTTTTTTTTTAAATCGAACAAAACAGCGTGTGTAGGATTTCTGTGAGTGTCAGAAGGCAAGATGTATATAACCCCGGTCCGATGCCCACTTCCCACGGGGTCTTTCGGTTTTTTAGATTGTATATCACAGCAACAGTGTCCTCTTGGGATAGAGTGCTAGTACTGATATCGTAGATCCCACATTGGATTGTGGGGATTTGACTTGTCAAGCTTGCCATGGGATGGTTCAGTGGACTGTCAAAGTGCTCGGTCCATCTTTGCATCTTTTCCCACTGTTCCGTAATCAGAAGACCGATAGCGTCGCGGAGTGGTTCCACTGGCTTTCGCTTGCTAGATGTACTTCGAGTGGGACGGAAGTTTTAAAAAGTGACTGCAGTTAACCGCCGCCTCCATATTGTCCGCGATTTCAGACCGATAGTTGCTTCGGTCTTTTCTTGACGAGCGGATGGCTTTCCGTCGAACCTCCCGAAAGCCAAGCAGGCAGGTGTGTGTGTGTGTCGCCTGGGATGTTGGGAGCGAGTGTTGGAGACCGTTAGTCTACCGTAGTCTGCGAAACTGACGTGACGAGCACCACTGTGGCATCGTTGTCCACGGTCATATTTTTCTAGAATATCTAGTTGCTTGGTTCGAAGGACCAGTGCAAGCATTCTAGCCCCCCACAACAAGAAGTATATCTCGACTTGGGGTCATTGTTGACCACTGCCTGCAACCTGTAATAAAGCTCATCTCTTGCTGTCTCTTTGGATGTTAATGTCCGGGCGGGGATTGCATAAACTGACATTTTCAGAGGCGAGGAATGAAAACAATTTGCAGCAATTCTAGAGGATTATCGGGTACCATGAAAACAGCGCCTTGTTAGCCCTGCTACTGACAACGGTCGCAACGCCGTGAAGACCGGAGTTGTCAGTAGGTCCACAGTGGTAGAGTTGGTAGTAGTCGTTTATTCTGGGGACCTTGACACTCCGTGTGCCAGAATTAGGTGGACAACTTTCGGAGAGGCGCGTAGTATTTATTTAGTGTAACGTGCGTGACTACCGATGTCAAGGAGCGTTCTCATTCCAACAGGCAGTGCGAGTATGGTTGCTCAGATTGAGGTCTCCACCTCGTATATTTGACACCTCGGCAGCAGAGAGAACAAAAGGCGTGCCGCTTACCGAGGACGCCGTAGCATGATCATTGAGCACTGTGGCACGAATGGTCTTCGGAATAGTGTACAAATCAGCGTCCCTAGCATCACTCGGCTTTTTGTTCGAGGCAGTGAAACCGATTTGAAGCGGCATATAAAGCTTCCTTGAACTGTTCCCTGCGTTCTTCTGGATCCGAGACTTCCGGCTGCATAGATGACCAAGTAGACAACTCTGTCTGGAAATTGTATCGCTGGTTGTCGTCCAGAAGCAACGGCGCGCGACGAGTGGCATTTAGTTTGGTGCGACCACGGACAAGACGAAAACAGAATGGAGCACGTACCAAGACGTGATCTGAGTCCACAGGCGTAGACCAAAATGAACGACAATCTTCAGTTGATTTACGCTAGAGGTGGCCAATGACACTGTGGTCAGTCTGAGTCCAACTTTGTGAAGACGAAGGAGGACGCCATGTGAGTCTATGCCACTTCTTATGGCATAATTTCGTACTTGCCAGAAAGAATCTGTGGTCGGAACACAGCTGGATGAGACAAACACCATTGTCGGTGCGATCGGCTGGGATAGCAAACGGGCCTCCGATGTGCTTTTCGGACTCTTCCAAACGGCCAACTTGGGCGTTGAAATCCCCAGCAATGACGACCACGTCCGTTGAATGTGCGCTTCGAAGCAGGTGAGACAAATCGTGGTAGAATTCGTCCTTGGTGTCAGAGGAACTTCAGTCAGTCGGCGCACACACAGACACGACGAACAAGCATCGACACTTCAGTTGTTGTTGGCACGAACAGAACCGTCCAACCGAACTGCGCAGAGACGACTGCTGACTGGAATCCAGTCTAGCAGTGCACGCTCAGCTCTCATGTTCAGAGCAATCCCAACGCCAGCCTGACCACGAGCTCTAGATACCGAATCATCCGACACACGAAGAGTGAAGCGAGAGACTGAGGTTGTGTCTGGGGTGCGAAGGGTGATCACATAAGTGGGGTCTTGTATACGTGTTTCGGAGACACAGCATACATCTATTTTGAAAGTGTCAAGAGTTTTAGCGAGAGCAGCCTGTTGCCCTATCTGACATAGCGTGCGGACGTTGAAGGCAATCGAATGAAGTGAAAATTTAGGCTTAAGAAATGCATTCGATTTATACCCAACTCCTGAACTACTGCTTTCGTCAGAGCCGCAATTACTCGTGGCGTTTTGCATCGATCTCAAATTAAAGAAGGGAAATTTCGGTAAGGTCCCTTACAGGAAAGATACTGAAGTTTCCTGAGCAGATCGTACTTTTTGGCTGTCCACACCGAAGAAGGGGCTTTTCTTTGGGAACCCTAACCGGTGTCTTTGACTCAAAAGTCTGACCCACGAGGCAGTGGGGCGTTAACCCAGCACGGGAACGTGACTGAAGCACCCGTGAAGGAACTTCTCCTGGTCTGTTACGTAAGACCTGATTGTTGCGAGCATTCTGTCTTGCTTTCGCTGGTGCTTTGTTATTGATCCGCTTTTCGGATTCAGTCCTTAACCCCATGCATCCAGTGGAGCAAGAAGAACGTGGACGGGCTAGCATTTTTGGTCTGGGGGCTGCTCAGCTTAGGCGGGCGATGGCTGCCTAATGAAGTGCAATAACTTCGCCCACCGTCGAGGGAAACCCCAGGTACTCCACTCCTACGTCCATCTAGTGGTGGTTTTTAGACCGGAAAACTATTTCTCCCCGTGTTTATTCGTTGGTGTGTCCTCTCCAGGGGCATAGTGAGTAGAACCAGATGTTGCCCAACAACTGGTTCTGAGACTGGACTTCGTCTGGCCTCTACCCATTTGACCTGCGAGGCACGATAGGATCTCCGTCTTAGGGAAGTCAATCAGGCATAGCTGTTTGGATCATGGAGGCGCGCAAACCATCACACCACGCCAAGGCGCACCCTTGTAGTGATGACGTAGGTAATTGTTGTGACTTAGAACTTTGATCGATCAGTTACTTTTCGCATTATTCGGTATTTCATGTTTTATGTGTACTTTTTCTACCTTTTTTATAATAATGGTACACAATTTCCGGAAGGGGTTCGCGGCGCAGTTCAGGCTGCCAACTGGTTAAGTTTACCAGCGGCGGGGGCAGTATTCGAACTTAGAATAGAGGGATTGAAAGCCCGGTTTAATGACCCTGTGACCGCTGCTGATCACGCATCTATCCTTTTTTGCTGCACTGTACTCCATTTATCAGTTGATAACAGCCTCTGTTTCGGCCTACTGGTTTTACACTCAGAGCATCATGTTCGGTGTTAGTTGCCTTATTCCGATTACTAGTGTGCAGCCAATTGAAGCCTGCAAAGTTGTTACAGATGAGCCGATGGCCTGTTGTGTGGCTCATTCGCCTATTCCAGAATACCGAGTCGGGTAGGTTGGATCAGTAGATCTCGTCCGCCCATTCAGGAGTATCTGTCTTCATATGCCGAACACCATATCGCCGAGGTTTTTTAGACCTTGGTTACCATCAACCTGGTTTAGCCCGCCTGTGGAGCGGTTTCCCGAGGTGTAGCCGCTAATGCATGGTTCATCTTCGTGGAGCCACATGTGAGAGCTGGGTGAATGATGGAGACCAAGGAAATGAAGGATGATCAAAGAGACACTGCAGTCTACTGCCTCAGAGGCACCACTCCTCTCAGACACTGCACACACCGTACATCCACCGAAGATCAGTAATGGTCTGTGCCGCTCGTCCTAGTGGTCTGATTCTCCCAAGCGTTTCATACTTCGGTACCGTGGACTCCAACCAGAACGTTTTGTCCTAGACAGTTTACTTCACTGAGTTCTTTTGCAGCGCTGTTCTATATCCCTGATTTCCCTCAATGTTAAGGCAGTTGCGTCGCACCGAGAACACCTGCTGGTCTTACGTACACAACAAGCAGTTTCTCCAGAGCATTTTCCGTGTATGGTGGGAATATTGATGAGTAATGACAAAGTTCGTTATCTCGTGAACAGTCGCAGCTGAACGAAGGGTATCAAAGGACATCGCCTCCTACTTTTTTCTTTGTGTCACCACGGGTTGCAGTGGTCGGGCAAGGACATTGTGGTGTTGCTCTTAAATATTGGTTTCAGGCTTCACAGTTGAAACCGCTGCGATGAGAAATGCTCATCAGCAGCGACATAATTGGAAATCAAAGTCAGCGACGCTCACACGAGACGAATTAATACGAGTACCAGTTTTGCGGACCAAACCATGATGCTGCGTGCAGTTATTCCGGAGTTTAAGAATTCAGTTTTAATCATCACTCGATCTCTTTGAGGATACAAGGACACTCATATTGCGTAAGTACACAAGGCAGCACGTAGTTGAGTACGTATAATTTCCTCTGACTTGCAGCGAAGTGCGGATTTATATTCGAAATAAATGTCCGATGTTCTAACAATTACATAGCCAGTGATTGCCGATTAATTTAGACATTGGGCTTTTGGGCAGTCATGCATCCTTTTTTCCTGTTATCTACTGCGTATGATTCATTATTTACTCATGTTTAGACTACCTTGAGCACGTTTGTACGGTGCGCTGTGGTCGAGAGAAAGGGGGGAATTTTACACGCCAGAACAGGTTAACAGTTCAGGCCATAATGACACCGTATCTGCAAGATGGTTGACCTTTACATCGAGTTTGTTGGTTCACCTAAGCAATTGGATAAATGTATATCCCACAATTACTTACGAGTTGTGTGTGGGATTGATGATACTTCGTTTGGCTGTCTGCGCTTTGGACTCCACCTTTCACGCACAAACCTCGGGTCATCGGACCAACCCTGCACTCGGGAGCACCAGACTCAAGTTTCGTCCATCAGTGGTACAAATCCTCCACCGCACCCACACGCCTTCGAGGTAAAAAGGTTCGGGTTCAAACCCTGGGTGCAGTGGAGGATATGCTCTAACAAGGGCGAAACTCGAATGTGGTACTTTAGAGTGCCGGGTTGGTCGGATGGCCTGAGGTTTGTGCGTTAAAGGTGGAGTCCAAATGACAGTCAGTCAGACGACGTTGTACAAATACCACTGTCCTTTCATACCACTGAGCCTTTTGTCAATTTCATCGAGTTCTCCGAAGTATCATACTACTGTTCTGCCGTAATCGTTTACCATGTGATTCATATTTCAATGTTTGTTTTAAACGCTTATTCCGCTGACCATGGGTGGTTTCAGTTTCAAGCTGTCCTGATGCCGTGATAAATTTAACGTGAAAACGATGAGATTAGTGACTGGAGCTTTTCTCCTTCATTTTTGTTGGCTGCGGTAAATAAACAGTTTTCCCTCGCTTTTCACAGCCGGGCTGATCAGACGTTTTCAGATCGATCAGATGTATTTGGGCACCGTGGTGGGTCATTGTTTGAGAAAGTTTTTCAACCATTCTGATAGGGGTCATATAAACTAATCCACTTTGAGAATGAAGATGTATGCTTGTTTTCCTTTCATAGACCTGTTACGTTCACACACACCTTAACACAATAAGGCGTGAATGCTACATTGCATTGCTTGCACAGGCCTAAGATAGCTTTGAAGTGATGATAACAATATTATGCACTGGCAACAGATAATACCTATATTCCCGGGTTACTTTCTAAACATTATTGAGTTTATTTTCTTTCATTGCTTTTCAGTCCATTTTCAGTCTGAGTGTAGCTTCAGTGATCTTGGGTGGCGCATGGAACAAATGGCTTTTCTACACAGGGCTTCTATTGTTCGCTTTCGCTTCAGCTGCCTTCGTACCAAGCGTACATGCCACTATCTCGTTATTGGCGAAACCCCATCGTCAGGTACCGTGACAAATAAATTGTCGTCTACTCTACAGTTTTCACGCAATTCATATTTGATGAGACCATTTCGCCCTTATAATTCTGTTTTTTTAGTAACGGTGTCTGTAGTCATCAATGTTTCATTGCGTTAAAAGCATCTACTTTAAAAGTGCAGGGGAAATGAGGGAGAATTCTGCTCTTGTTTCGTTTAAGTTTCCGGTAGACGATTCTGTCACCGACGAGACTGCACCTTGACGTGGTGTGATGGCTTGCGCGCCTCTATGACCCAAAGAGCTATACAGGATGGCTTCCTTAAGCCGGAGATGCAATCATACCTGACAGGTCAATGGGTAGAGGTCAGACAAAGTCCAGTCTCCTGGTCCTCCAGGTTGGGGGTTGATTTGAGCTGGCAACTCAGTCGGAAAAACCAGTGAAAGAATAATTGATCCAAGCAAATGGGCTTCCACTAAGCCATCCCTCTGCCTTGTGGATAGGTTCTTGTCAGAACTAAAGGCTTTGGATGAGGACCCTAATCGTTCTCCTGCTTTGTGGCTGGACACCCTAGCAGTACCCGTCCAACATCTCCCATGAACTGCACGAATACAAAGAATTCCATACTGCATCGGTCGTCGCGCAGGCTAATCAGGACCGCGCTGCCCATTGCATCGAGCGGGGTGGGTAGTGATAAGTGTGCTACTGCTCAGAGTTCCCTCTCTGTTATTCAACCTTTGTCTTCTGTCCCTAACCACCCCTCTTTGCCCCATCTATCCACCCATAATGCTCCCATTGGTAACACGGTCGATACTCGCAACGATTCACTGTCAAATAGTGTCGGGAGTAATCCTCTGCCTCGTAACTCATATTTTCTCAAGCCTCGTCAGCCTCTGAATCTCGGCTCCTTCAACGTGCGTACACTCATGCAGGTCGGTCAGCAGGCGTGCCTAGCCCTCACAATGAACTCTCTGAAGATTGATGTTTGCTGCTTAAGCGAAACGCGTATCCAGGATTCGAGCAGTGTAATTCAACTAACTGCTCCTGGTATCTCATCGAGGTATATTCTGCGCACCTCAGGAGACGAAGCAGCTAGAGCTGTGGGTCAACGTGGTGTAGGAATTGTCTTGACTGACAAGGCTGAGGCTGCCCTATTAGACTGGATCCCTGTTAACAACCGTTTATGTGCTGTGAGACTCCAAGGGTCAGTCGGCGTTCGAAAGGACAGTTGTGTTAAACGCAATTTGTTCGTGATCTCGGCGTACGCCCCAACGGACTGCAGCTCAGACTTGCAGAAAGATGAGTTCTATGATGCCCTCGCCACTCTCGTTCGCAGCAGTAAAGGTTCCGACATTGTAGTGCTAGCTGGTGACTTCAATGCACAAGTTGGCAAACTTAGTGCGTCAGAAGCCTGTTTAGGTGGGCGTTGTGCTTTACCCGCTGAGCGTACAGATAACGGGGATAGGCTTCTCCAATTTTGTGCAGACAATCGATTGTTTTTGTCTAGCACAAATTTCCGACACAGCTCGCGTCGCACAGCGACATGGCGCTCTAACTCTACAGGTACTTTGAGTCAAATTGACCATATCGCCGTAAGCTACCGATGGCGCAGTTCTGTTCAGAACTGTAGATCTTACTGGTCCACGTACGTTGAGTCGGACCATGCCTTAGTTTTAATGCGACTATCTCTCCAGCTCCATGGCCATCGTCGCAAACCGCAAACCGGAATAGCCGTGCAACGTTTGTGTGATCCAGACGTTTGCACCCGGTATGAGCAGAAGTTAGCAAATGAGCTAGGATCCACGGAGAACAGTAATGTAGATGAGCATTGGACTCATATCAAACAAGCGATGCACTTTGCAGCAGGTTTCGCCTGTGGTCCTGGATCCGTTGTCCATCAGAGACACTGGATCTCGCAAGAGTCGCTGAGTATAATGGAGCAAAAGCGTCAGCTTTCGAACCGTAAGGAGATGAATAAGATGCGGAGAAAGCTGCAAAGACAAGTTACGCGAAGCCTTAAGAAGGATCGCGAAAATTGGTGGGTCAATGTAGCCGAAGAAATGGAAGTGGCAGCTGCTTCAGGTAACAGTCAAAGACTATTCAAACTTATTCGTGACACCGGTGGACGGCGAACTCAGGTCAGTGAAACGATTTGCAATAGGAATGGAGAACCCATCCATAACAAACAGCAAAGGCTTGACCGATGGGCCGAGTACTTCAAGGAACAGTTTAGCTGGCCGCACGCTAGTGTAGTTACTCCCGTGACAACAACTGTGACTTCTTGGGTGGTATCACTTGAGCCCCCATCAGAAGTAGAAGTAGAGTCATGCATTCGATTACTAAGGCGGGGGAAAGCGGCAGGTCCCGACGAACTTCCTCCAGTTCTTTTCAAACTGGGTGGTGAGGCATTGATAAAATCACTAACCGCCTTGCTCCGTGACATTTGGAACGAGGAGCGTATTCCGTTAATATGGAGCGAGTCGTTGATTGTTCCCATCTTCAAGAAGGGAATACGCAATGACTGCAGTAATCATCGTGGGATTAGCTTAATCCCGATAGTCGCCAAAGTATTAGCTTCGATTTTGCTGCACCGTCTTACACCGGCTCGCGAGAGGAATGTCCGCGAACAGCAGGCAGGATTCCGCCCAGGTCGAGGATGCATCGACCAGATTTTTACTCTTCGCCGACTACTTGAAATGCGTCACACGCACCGCCGACCAACAATAATGCTTTTCTTAGACCTAAAAGGCGCCTTTGATTCAGTTGATCGAACATCGCTTTTCAGTACTCTTCATCGGAAAGGTATGCCCCAGAAGTTCGTGAACCTAATGAGATCATTGTATTCTCATACTTCTGGCCGCGTAAGGGTTTACGGTGAACTATCCGGTCGGTTCGAAACGACCAGTGGTGTTCGGCAGGGATGCCCTTTGTCTCCATTCCTTTTTAACTTCGTCATGGACGAAATAATGGAGAGTGCTTTGCAAAATCTTCAGGATGTAGGCGTCGAACTAGGAGATAGTGAAAAGCTATGTGACCTAGATTACGCAGACGACGTTGTCTGCTTGTTCGAATCCACGGAACATGCTCAGCGTGCACTAGATAATCTCGCAAGAGCTGTAGCTCCATTCGGCATGCGTTTTGCACCTTCAAAGTGCAAGGTGATGTTACAAGACTGGACGTCAACGATTCCGAGCTTGATGCTCGATGGGAAGGTGCTGTCAGTTCTCGATCACTTCACCTACCTCGGTAGCTGCGTGACGACGGATGGGAGCACAGTAGTAGAGGTGAGTACACGGATATCCAAAGCTCGAGCGGCGTACGCTGGACTGAAGCACTTGTGGCGCCGATCCGATATTTCACTGAAGTTGAAAGGTCGTGTATACTGTGCCACTGTGCGTTCAGTTTTGTTGTATGGTTGCGAAACTTGGAGTCTGCGTGCTGAAGATATTCGTCGTCTTGAGGTTTTCGACCATCGATGTTTACGTAGTATCGCTAGGATTGGGTGGAATAGCCAAGTAAGCAACGATGAGGTGAGAAAGCGAGTATTGGGTACTAATTCAGAGAACGTTCTGTCACAGCGTGTCCAACTTAGTAGACTTCGTTGGTTGGGACACGTGTTACGTATGGCAAACACACGTCTACCGTACCGTGTCCTATTCTCCGCCCCTCCCAGGGAGTGGAAGAGACCACGTGGAGGTCAACAGATGACGTGGCAGCGAGGAATGAGAGAATGTACAGCAGACTTAGGAAAAGTAGGTGCTTCACGTCTTCGTGATTGGGGTCCAAAAGATCCGTCCACCAGTTGGCTGGAGACACTGAAGGATATGGCTGCGAACCGCGAACAGTGGAGATCGTGTTGTCACTTTCTATCGAATCAGAATTTTTGATCGGTGTACGTTTGTACAGTTAGACTGTGTATTCCGTGTGTTGGCTACTAGGGCATTCTTTTCTTTTCCCACCCATATAGGTCCACTCCCTGTCCATCTTGTATATTCATACTTTCTAATTCAACGTGCAACATGGTGAGAAAGGCAGTGGTCAGTGGGGCTTGCCCTACTATTTAACGCTGTACGATGATTATGATGTTATTTTGAAGTTAATGCAGTACCAAGAAAAAACGTCATCGTGGACTGAAAAATGCCGCAGTGCTTTTGTAAATCAATCACCATCCCCTCTCTCCCCAGGGTCACGTTCTGGGTCTTGTCCGATCGTTGAACGCGCTCGCACGGTCCGTTGGCCCGGTTTCCGTCTCGTTTACCTTTTGGTCAATTGGTTCACTTCAGTGTTTCGTTCTCTGTGGCTGTATTTTGTGTGTCCTTTGTTTTTTCCACTTTCGAACGAGGATTCCCCTACGATCAATATCAAGACTGTAATGAAGGCCAGATTCAACATGACATAGTGTTGTTTGATTGCTTTGTTCTTCTGCAAAACAACTGTGTACATTTCTCAAGAGCCTTTATGACTATATTCTGGAATTTATTTATGGTATGAAGAATTCCGAACATTTCTCCCAAATCTTATCCAATTATAATCACTTTAGCGTCTGGAGACTTTTACCCTGTTGTTTGATCCGACGTTGCTTCCTTTTAACCTTCAATCATCTCATCCACTACAGTGGAGCATAACTGCGTTCCCAGCATATTCCAAAACTAATGAGTTGAGAAACACCCATTCTGCTCAAAACAAAATGCCGGGGTTGCCATTGACTTCGAAAGAATATGAATATCTGTTGACGCTTCAAATATGCATGTCTTTGAGACCTCGGTCTGGAAAACAAATTGAGTGCATTACTTCTAGAGTACATCGGCTTAATTGGGAGATTTTGTGTACTAAAATAATTTTTTAGTGAATTCAATCCTTACTTTCTTCAACAGCCAGTTCATATCGTCTACTGCCTTGTGTATTATTTGCTGTATTCTCCCAGCATCGTCCTCATCCGCGTGGCTATTGAATTGCTGAAAACGTGCCGTTAACGCGGGTTAAACTAGTGCCATACCTGTCGAATGTGGTGGCGGTAATGTTCTTGGACATCAGGTGGCAACTGACGAACCTTTCGGAGAAGATACAAATATAGACCCAACGGGCTTCTCGGCGTAGACATAAGCTAAAAAAGAGTGTATTGAGAAATTAGAACGCTTCGCGATGACCTGTATTCAGCTGACCATGATTAATACAACAGCATAACACTGGGATTTCCGCAGTGGTTATGACTTACAGAAACGGATCGAAATTTACATAGCAGATGCGAGTGTATTCAATATATCGTGGTGTCGATACAACAAGTAGAGGGAGACCAACGAATGGCCACGGCGAAGCGGAAAAGACGCCGAGCGTGTGTACAGTCGGCGAGAAACCGAAAAGTGAAAGTGATCCAAAAGCGAGGTCGACGCAAACCTCGGTAAGGTCAGTTCAGTTAAACATGCGCAGACGAACAAAACGGCGGGATCGGAAACAAGCATTAAAAACGATAGTACAGAAACTAAATTGGGAATGGTGTTCTCAGCAGGATCGCGGTCGCTACAGCAGCCCTGCGCTAGAAAGTGCGGAAAGCTTTTGAAACATGTAAGGGAGGTGAAGGCATACAAACGATATGCGTGAAAAATACGAGAATGTAGTTGCGCTGTAGGATGCTGACGAGCAGAATCAGTGGCGTGCAGATATAGTAGAGTGATGGTCGAGAGTGAATCAGATTTGGTACCAATGACATCGGTTGCGTGAATGGTCATCTAGATATGCCACACCAATAAAGTCCAGCTTCGGGTCCCCGTTAACCAATGTGATACCCGGGAGCCAAATCGGTAGATTTGTCAGGAAAAAAAGCGACAGCGATGCGGCCGAACGCGAACGCTGGTGCCAGAATTCTCCGGATTTCGTGGGACCAGCGAAATGTGGTGTACTAACCGTAACAGACATGACAAGTATACAGTTATGACTAGTGATGCATGTTAAATCATGTAGGAACGATAAACACGAACCATTACTTGGAAATGCAGTGGTGAAGATCGTGCTTGACCTAGCCGCGAAAACCTGCTGGGCAAACGATCTTTCGACCGGAACGTGAGACAGAAGCCTCATTTGCGGACGGGTTCATGCGCGTGGTCTGCCGTCTTGAACGTGAGGCGACAATCTCATTCGAAGTCGTAGCACTACCGAGTGGTTGCTGTCCTGAACATGAGATGAGGGTCTCATTCAAAGTCGAGGCAGGCAACGCTAACTGCAGACTCCGACTTGACACGGAACTGTTGTCAACAGGCAGTGCAGGGTTAACATCGGATCTCACGCCAGCGGGCGATACGCTTTTATCAGAGTACGCGGCCTTGAGACGATTGATGCCAGCAGCATCGACGCAACCGTGTCAATCAACCTTGAAGGTCTTATCGTGACGAGAAATGAACCTTCGTGAGGCTGTTGTAATCGTCTGCGTACCGAATCAACACGAGTGAATACATGCGAACAAGTTTCGAGTTCGGTCGGAATGAAAACCTGTCGTCGCTGCATTCGAGTCTGCGCCGGAGCGAGATTTTGCATGTGCGTAGACAAACGATGAACTTTAGTCTGTACGGCAGGGGAATCCGTACTCCGCAGCGCAACGAATTCTCCAGGGAGTCATAATATCGTGCCGCAGACAAGCTCTGCGGCGAAACATTTGATATTTACAACTAAGCAATTCCTGGTAGGAAGTAGAACTAGCGGTAACGTTTCGCATCACCGGGGCTCTCTTGTGCTTTAAGGGCCTCTTAGAGTTGGCGATAAAAGCGTCCGACTAAACCATTCGATTCCGGATGGTACACGGTCGTGCGAATGCGTTCCGTACTCAGCATGTGAGTTAGTGAAGGAAATGGGTCGGACTCAACCTGTTGCCCTCGATCGGTATTGATTGTAGAAGGACAACCACATAAGGCTATCCATCGTCCTATCAGATATCGAGCCACTGATTCGGCGGGGATGGCGAAGATGGGAATAGCCTCGGGTTACTGCGTAAATCTATCGATAAACGTTAATAAATGGGTGTACCCGAGTGATGGGATCAATAGACCCGCATTGTCTGCGTGAATATGACCAAAGTGAGCATCAGGCGTAGCGAAAGTACCGATAGGCGAAGCTACATGCCTATGCACTTCAGATCGTTGACTTTGTAAACATCCTTTTGCTCGCATCCGAACATCTTGATTCATGGGCGGCTAGTCGGAGACCGGCTGCGATGGCTGGATGTAAAAGTTCACGCAGGGTATCGAACACGAGACGTCGATATGTAGAGGGTATGACTGGTCCAGGCAAGCAGTAGACATGTCGCAGAGTATAGTATGGGCACCAGTGGCACTGACTGACACTGTAGTGACGACGACTGAACAGCTTCCATACATGAGGTATCCTGTGTCTGTGCTGCAGCCATGGCAGGAATGTCTAAAACAGATGTTATAACATTAGGCAGAATACGCGGTAGTGCATCTGCAACGCAGTTCAACTTATCTTTAACGTGTCGTAGGTCAGTCGTGAAGTGAGAAATATAGTCTGAATGTCTGACTCCTGGTGGGAGAGTAGCGGTCAGACATAGTATGTAATGCATACGTTAGAGGTTTTTAGTCGATGAAAAGGATAAAATACCTACCCTAGACTGCGCGGCGGAAATGTCTGACGGCGTTATGTGCAGCCAGCAGTTCTCGGCGAAAAGCACTATTTTGTTTCCGTGAGACTGAGGCGTCGAGAGAAATTCTAGTGGTTGTCAAATCCCAAAGACAGACTGTTGCGGGATCGCTCTAGTTGCAAAGTCAGACGCATTCACCGCCGTGCTGAGCGTAGCGGACGGAACTGGGGGCATTAAGAGTGTGCTCTGTGCTGATGTCGCTTGGATCTACGAGAACGCTACTCGTGCGGCATCCGTAGGTAACAACTTTCGTGGACTGTCACGAAGTAGATCGGTTAGTGGAACCAAACGTTTAGCGGCATGGGGTATGAAACGACGATGGAAGTTAACTAACCCCGAAAATGCCTTTAGCTCCTTGATTGAGGACGGTACGACGTAATCTAGAATAGCACGTTCTTTAGCCTCGCAAGGTTTAATACCCCCTTGAGTGATCTTGCGGCCGAGGTACACGAGTTCCGTTTTGCCAAGTTCACATTTATCGGGACTGACTTCTATTCGATGTTCGGACAAACGTTGGAATGGTAGCTTCAAATGTTGGAAATGTTCATCTACGCAAGTCATCGACATAGACATGAACAAATTCCAGGTCCGGAGTAATGCTACCGATAAACCTCTGGAATGTCTGAGGAGCATTTCGCAAACCAAATGGCATACGTAGGAACTCAAACAGTTCAAAAGGAGTTGTGACAGCGGTTTTCTCGACATCTTCAACGGCGGCTGGGGTTTGGTGACATGATCGTATCAAATCGATCTTGGAAATTACAGCCGTGCTGTGCTGTCGCGGAGTGGAATATCGGATAGCTACCGCAACGGGTAACTGAGTTTGGTGCGCGACAGTCGTCACGTGGTCTCCAGCTAATGCTATCTTATTTTACAACCATGTGTAACGAGGCCCATGTACTGTGAGAGGGGAGAACAATACCCTTAGAAAGTAGTGTCAAACTCACGTTTGGCGAAAGCTAGTCTGTTCGGTGCCAGTCGGCGAGCTGGTGCCGTGACTGTTGGTACGTTAGTGACAATGTGGTGTGCCACACGATCGGCAACTGCATCTATCTCTTCAAATGGCTTAGTCAAATGGAGATTTTGATAAATGAAGACTAAAAGTTGTGAGGAATTTGTGAAGACATACCTGTGATTCGGTGTGCACATTTTCGAACCGGGAGATCCGTGAATTTATTGTCCGACGAAGAATCGGTAAGCTGCAGTCTACGTAAGCCAACGAGTAATTCAGTGCTGTAGAATATCGATTCCCAGCATGTCTGTGGGAACGTCCGCAAGGATGTACGTCCATAGACACCGCTGTTGTGGCCCCAGGTTGACCGCAAGTTGTGAAGTAGGTGGGAATGGATGAACAATTCGCTGCGGACAACCGAGGCAAGGAAGCTCGTGGCTTGTCATTACCAATCAGAAAGATGGAAACTTAGGCCCCAGTATCAACTAGGAATCTAGCATTAGTGCACGAACCATCATCATCATCGTACAGCGTTAAACAGCAGGGAACGCCCCACTGACCACTGCCTTTCTCACCATGTTGCACGCTGAATTAGAAAGTATGAATACACAAGATGGACTGGGACTGGATCTACATGGGTGGGAAAAGGAAAGAATGCCCTAACAGCCAACACACGGAATACACAGTCTAACTTTACAAACGCACATCGATCAGTCATTCTGATTCGGTAGAAAGTGACAACACGATTGCAATTGTTCACGGTTCACTGCCATATCCTTTCAGTGTCTCCAGCCAACTGGTAGACGGAACTTTTGGACCCCAACCACGAAGACGTGAAGCACCTACTTTTCCTAAATTCGCTGTTCATTTTCTCACTCCCTGTTGCCACGTCATTTGTTGACCTCCACGTGGTCTCTTCCACTCTCTAGGAGGAACGGAGAATAGGATACGGTACGGTAGACGTGTGTTTGACATACGTCACACATGCTCCAACCAACGAAGTCTACTAAGTTGGATACGCTGTGACAAAACGTTCTCCGAATTAGTACCCAAAACTCGCCTTCAGTGTGCGAATCATGCAAGTAAAACAAACGGCCAACCGGAGACTGATTGCCGGCGAGTGCGGCCGCTTTCATTTACTAGCAGTGGCGTTTCCCGCAGCATACGCACACAACTATCTGCACCCACGGGCAGCTGGTCCGAAAACGCGGCGAAACCATCAAAAACTGTTGGTAGGATTTTCAGGTTTGGTAGATGCAGGCGAGGTCGATTCACGGCAGACGTGGGCAGTGGAGGGCCGTTGCTTGTGTGGACTATTAAGAAGGGTAGGCACGTTCAATTTATCTTTAGAAGGCAGTCGGCGACGGACGGATCGAGAGTGCCGGGTCTTTTCGGGCAATTCGTTCAGGTCAACACCAGCCAGTCCAACTGCCGACGCGTGCGACAATCTTATCAGCTAGGAAAGCTGTTTGTCTTAGGGACGAATCCTCGATGAGAGCAGTAACAATAGTCTGAGAATGAGAAGATAACGAATCCAACCACAGTTCCTCAACTATCTCCGAATCCTCATCGGACCAGGGTTGAGCTAGGTGGCGGCTGGGTTTGGTGACATCGATAGGGTGCCATGCCAGTAGCTGACGCAAGTGTTCCTCCCGAGCGTACAAAATGCTTAAGAATGGCCTCCCCAAGCCGAACGTATGGCTGTTCCTGAGGAGAATTTAGGACCAAGTCCCTTACTAAGTCGCTGACATCACCAGGGACTGCCTCTGGGACGTGGGAGAACCTTTGGCTTTGGCCTGGGATCCTACGTGCATCGAGTTACAACTTAATGCTGTAAACCAAACCTCGGGGTCGTGTGAGGACATAAAAAGGCAAAAATCGAAGACTCACTGGACTGGTAACTTATTCAGGAGGAAACGGACTCAACAATATAGAAGGCGTTCGAGTGCAGTTTAGGAACGCATCTCCTGTGAGGTCTCTGCGATTCGCCAATGAAATCCCCTTTATTGATCTAACAGAGAAGATTCGAGTCGGTGGACAGATACGTAGGTGTATCCTATACTCTATATCGCCAAAGAACAGCTACGGCGAAGCGGAAAACACACCGAGTGTGTGCACAGTCTGCCAGAACCGAAAACCAAAAGGGATTCAAAAGCGAGGTCAACGGAAGCCCCGGTAGGATCAGCTGAGTTGGACGTAGACGGACATAACAGTAAGGTAGAAAACAAGCGTTAAAGAGATCGTATAGAAATTGGAAATGTTGTCCAGAAAGTAGTCATCCTCTCGGAACGATTGTGGTCACTACAACCCCCGAGTGAGAATGGGCACATCGACCTTTGCTCAACCAATAAACTGTCCGACTTGGAATACGCAGACAATATTGTTCTTCTGAATGAAGATCCAAGTCGCAAGCTTTCTAAGGTAGTCTAAACAACAATGTAGCAATGTTCACGATGCGTTTTGCACCTTCAAAATGGAAAATGCTGCTGCAAGACTGGGTTGGTCATACACCAAATCTTGTCTTGGTAGAGAAGGCTCTAGCGGAAGTAGATGCGTTTTGTTGCCTGGGCAGTTACATCTCACCAGGTGGACGGATATTGGATGAAGTGTCATCGCGTACACAGAAGGCACGTTTGGCTTTTGCCAACCTCGGCCATTTGTGGCGTCGGCGTGACATCCGGTTGTCTGTCAAGGACCGAGTGCACAATGCGGTGGCTAGGTCTGTCCTTTTATACGGCTAAAAAGCATGGCCTTTAGGGTAGAAGATAGACGAAGGCTATCGGTGTTCGAGCACCGATGTCTCCATAGGATTGCCCAAATATGATGGGAACATCGTATTAGCAATGCTGAGGTTAGACGTAAAATTTTGGAAACCAGAGGTCACTCCGTGGATCAAGTACTAAATCTAAACAGATTAAGATGGTCGAGACATGTGTTACGCATGTCCACCAACAGACTTCTTCGGCGTACGCTGTTCTCTGAGGTAGGTAATGGTTGGAAGATAAGTCGAGGTAGTCAGTCTATGACATGGCAAAAAGGTGTGAAAACCTTGACCAGTGGACTAGGCCACGTAGGATGTGTTAGACTTCCAGGTTGGGATCCACGTGATACGCCTACCAAATGGTTGGAAGCATTAAGCAATATGGCTAGGCGTCGCTTTAGACTTTCGCACGATATGCGCGGATCCGATTACCGTCCAATGAGTGGAACGCGTAGAACTACAGTAATTATTGGGTTTCGGCTATTATGGTGGTTATCCTGTATAACTGACAGGAGATGGGAGACTAAACGAGCTAACGGACGGAGCTGCCGAGCTGAAAAGCGCCCTGTCTCTAGAGCCATGTGGCGTAAGATGGCGATGATGTTGTGTGTGCCGGTACCAGGTGGACTCGAGGGAGCAGACTTCAAACAACCAGTTCATTGAAAGAGCTGAGACTAACGTAAACTTCTGACCTGTCCAAGAGCCTGCTCAACGTCTGCTAGACGAGTTACGTACCTTAATGGATGACTGATGAGAATCACCCTAAATGTCCTACAGGAATTCTAAAATAGGCCCGTGTGCCCAACCGAAGATTATCGTACCGCTACGGTTGAATCGGGTATGGATGTGGGAAAGTACTTTGAAGTACAACTGTCCTAAATATAAGCCGCTTTATGTGACTGAGAAGAAGATTGCCTGTGGCTAGTGGAAGACCTGGTCCCGGAATTGGATGCTCCTGGGGAGTGGTTATCATTCCCAAGTAGACCTAAGTACAGATACCTATTTATGCACAAGGCGCACCTAAGCTCTAAGCTCGCCATTGCATTTTAGTGAGTTTGGTGTCTGCGAAGCCGCTACATCAGCCCCCTCCAAAAGGACGACCGAGTACCCAAGTAGCACATTGCCCAACCCTGTTGGGCACCGCCCAACGAAGCGTTGGGGTGGCGCACATTACCATCATTTCTCATCATGATCAGCACAGATTTTCGTGAAACACGAAAAGCAACTGTTATATGTATGTTTTTTACCAAGGCGTCTTCAGGTAAAGGGCAGTGGGAAGTCATCCCGTATGAGCCCCATCACATCGTACTCTATTGACTCGGCTGGATGTCGGTGCTCCGCCAATAAACTTTCAGGGTCTGGTCCAAAATTCCTCTTGAATAGTGTCTCGGTTTCCTCTCCCATCACTTCGGTCGATAGAGCGTTCCAGAGATTGGTCACTCTCCTTGACAATCGATAGATGGCCGGTAAGCCGGTGGAATGCACCTTACGAAGCGCCAGGGTGTGTCCTCTGGTACGATCATTATTCCTGAGCGGGAATTCCGACTGTAATTCCCGGCCCAACTCACCACGGATTATTCACCTGGCATAGATGAGGTCGCCTCGAAGACGTCGATAGGCAATGGGAAACAACTCGGTGACTTCTAGGCGTTCCTCATAGCTGAACCCACGCAGTCCGGCCACGAGGCGTGTGGCAGCACGTAGCACTCGTTCCAGTTTGGCTACTTCCACCGCCGTGCACGGGTAGACAGCCGGACCGCCATATTCCAGACGAGGACGTACATGTGAGACATAAAGCAGTCGGAAAGTTTCCAGGGGTAGGGGCCCAAATGAACGGCGAACGAAACCCAGTATCTTCGACGCTGAGGCGCACGCTCTCTCACTGTGTGCTCTTGTCTTCAAATTGTTGGTGACAACAACTCCGAGGTCCTTTTCTTCCTGCGTGTGACGGAGTACGATACTCCCAAGGCGGTAGCCGGAAGTATCGTTGGGGCCACCAATCCTCATGCTCGCGCATTTGTCCACGTTTATCGGTAGACCCCAGGTGGTCGACCAATTGACGAGGGCCTGCAGATCCTCCTGTAGTATCTCGCGATCCTCTGCCGATCGAATGGTGCGCCAGATCTTTAGGTCGTCGGCGTAGATAAGGCATTGGGATCGAATGGTCTGTGGTAGGTCGTTCACAAACACTAGAAACATCAGGGGTCCTAGCACGGAGCCTTGCGGCACGCCATTGCCAACTGGATACCACGCGGACTGGGACCGCGCAACTCTCACGGAAAATGTTCTCTCCACCAGAAAATCCTTAATCCAGTGAAGCATGGGCCCTGAGATGCCGTAACCCGGAGTTTCAGCAACAGCCCATTGTGAGGAACTTTGTCAAACGAAGGCAATTAAGTGGGAAGAGCCACTTGGAAAAAGTGATCATGTAGTCCTAAGGGTCACACTAAGACTAAGCAAGGCGCCGAAGGAAATCGTGTTACGTCGGCGCTATGGGAGAATCAACATAGGTGAACTAAAGAGGGCGGCGGAGGAAATTCAGTGGACACCGAGACACACAAACGCCTCCGTAGAGGAACGTTGGGAGACAATCAAGATGGGGCTACTCGAACTTACAGATGAGTTCGCACCCCTGACGGTGGCAAGCAGTAGAAATCTACCCCCATGGTGGAAATCAAAAGTCCGCAAGGCCATAGTTATTCGTAGGCAACGATGGGCGGCGTACAAACTGTACATAACTCAGGGGGCATGGAATAGCTATAAGATGGCTAGGAACAGAGCTCAAGAGATCCAAAGAGGGGAGGAATATGCCTTCGAGCGTCGGTTAGCTGCGTCGGTCCGCACAAACCCAAAGCGATTCTACGCCTACGTGCAATCTCACAAACGTATGGGAGAGAGCGTAGCAACTTTGGAAGGAGCACAGGGACGACTAGCTCTAAACGACGAAGACAAGGCTGACATGCTCTTGGAATTCTTCAAGAGCATATATCGACCAGAAAATAGTTTGGAGGAAAGAATGGAGGGCCCACAGGCGCCTCCAATACCCGAACTTACTGTAGGAGAAGAAGAAGTGCACGCGGGGTTGCAAACGTTGAATGGAAATAAAGCAGCAGGTCCAGACGGGATTCATCTATCAATCGTTCAGCCTCTGGCCGAGGTCCTGAAGGCTCCGGTGACGAAGCTGTATGAAACGTCACTTAAAGAGGGAATTGTGCCGGGAGACTGGAGGAGAGCAACAGTGGTAGGCATTTACAAGAGTGGACCCCGGCAAAAGGCCGAAAATTACCGGCCGGTTAGCTTGACTTCAGTACTGTGTAAGTGCCTGGAACGAATAGTCAGGAAACAGATCTCTAGGCATTTGGTTCAACACAACCTCATATCAAATGCTCAGCATGGGTTTGTAGCAGGGCGATCCTGTCTGACGAATCTCCTGCTGTTCCTCGATGAGGTAACCAAGCGTCTGGACGAAGGGCAATCGATTGCGGTCTGTTACTTGGACTTCAGCAAGGCGTTTGATTCTGTGAACCACAGATTTCTGCGCGTCAAACTGCAGTCCATGGGAATTGTTGGAAAGGCAAGATAATGGATGAATAGTTTCTTAGCAGGGCGAACCTTTAGTGTTAAGGTGGAGAGTCATGTTTCAAGACCGGAAGGCGTATATATATATATATATATATATATATATATATATATATATATATATATATATATATATATATATATATATATATATATATATATATATATATATATATATATATCCGCCAAACAAAACATGGTACAACGGGGAAAGGAGAGATGCATGAAGTGACATTTCATGGTTTGTTTTGTTTGTGGGCGCAATACTGCCAGGTTACTGGGGCAAAAGGTGGCGGGTTTCTTAGGGGTCTACAGCTGAGCTTAACTCTCAAGGCAGTGGGATGAAGCGTGGAGTCCGTAACCTAGTGGCGGGCCGGTGACTAATTGGTCAATTCATACGCCCTTTGGATAAAACCAGCCATCCTGGGTGCACAATACATCCCTCCACCACAGATGCCGGCCAACATAGTGCCGCATGCTTCGTACGCTGTCTGTGGTTGGTTTGTTATCCGGGTTTATCCATCGGCACATTGTCTATCGGTCATCCAACCCGGTGGGGAGCACCGGGCGTTCGCCTTCGTCCTCATACTGGTGAAAACACCTCCGTCACGAAGAGGGATTGTGCAGGACTTCCTCAGCGGAGGCTGTTTGAGACGCGTGGTCATTTGGGAGCACTTCGAGGGGCGTTCAGGGAGAATGGCTATCTCGGAACCTGAGACATCGCCGTAATTTATTTGATGTATGGCACCAGCCAGCATCATAT
Source organism: Fasciola hepatica (assembly GCA_948099385.1). NCBI lineage: Eukaryota > Metazoa > Platyhelminthes > Trematoda > Plagiorchiida > Fasciolidae > Fasciola > Fasciola hepatica. Next base: position 35,381,267 of record CANUEZ040000043.1, on the reverse strand, counting down.
CACTTTACCTGATGATCAAATCGTTGTTTACGACAGATACAAACTTTACCGTACTAACGTCAGTAATGACCTGTGAATGCCCCTGATTTCGCAAGTGTGGCCTCCTTAGCAGGATTAATAGAACTTAATCTTTTCATCATGAAATTAAACTCGTAAAAACGAAGGCATCAACTAAACACTCGCCGTGTATAACCCCTAGGAGCGGCGGCATTACACAAACTTCTTATCATGCCAAACACATGAATTTGTTTGTCAAACGCCGGCTACGGACATAATAACTGTTAGTCTGTCGTTGGAAATTATGGCTATGAACCATTGCCCACTACGATACTGTGTAGGAAGAGCCGACGGCACGCACCATGACGAAGCTTTGGCAGTCTGAGATGGGATGCTTGCAAAGAGTTTTTGTTCACAATAACCAATGAAACACATTACCTTCTTCCAGAGCAATTATTTCTCTAACGGACGCAGCAATCTTCGATGTAATAGTACTGCGTGCCAGGTGGAAAAATTATACCACGTTTGCTTGCCACTTCACTTGTTCGGGAATTGTATGCGGAAAAACTTGAACAAGCGAAAATCGGCTTTGGAGGAATCCAAGTTTGGGTGCGTCTTCTTAACCGTTTCACAAAACTGGGCCAAATCATAAGTGTAAATATGCTTTATGCAAAGAACCGGACAGTGAGAGGAAATGGTAGATGAACTTCAACGGCTAGACCAATGGATCAGGTCAAGTCAGGTCACAAGACTTGTGGCTTCAGCCAAATGTGTAGTCCAGGTTTTCGCAACAGTGGGCTTCGAAGTGAATTTTTGTACTGCGACATCAAGTACTCCGGTTTGTGACGCAGGATGATTTGGGAGCAACGGTCTGCAAAAAAGCAGGGGTGCTGATTAGGTTCCCTGTCGGTAGAAAGTGACAGTATCTCGGGTTCATAGTCCAGTACCTACCTATCCCCCACCCACGTGACAACACCAGCACGGCCAGAGGTTAAAAGCAAGAGGCGAAGACGCCAAAGTTCAAAAATAAGGATCGGAAAGCAAAATGAAACTGGGGTGGAAGATAAAAGGCCATAAAGGGAAAGGCAGAGACAGTTATAAAGGTAGCTTAGGGACATTCCAGAAACAAAACCGCGCATTTCGTGTCATGGCGTGCCCTGAAGTCTTCAACAGTGCCCGCTGCTACTAATTCTCCCAGAAGATGGTTCCATGCGTTTACCACTCGACACGCGGAGTCGGCTCCGATGATGCCATATATGTTAGGTTTTGCAAGCTTGTGTTCGTGCCCGCGGAGAGCGCTGCTTTGACTGCAAATGAAAAGTGGTTTTCTAGTATCGACAGACCGTATACTTGCTTGAAGACCTCAATGAGGTAACCCCTCTTTCGTCCCTTCTCAAGAGAGAATAAGTTCAAAAGCGAAAGCCTGTTTTCCTGTGGAAAATCCCTATCCCCTGTCACTAGTCATGTGAACCTCTTCTGCACTGGCTGCAGTACATTTTGTCTAGTATAAGCGCCGGTGCCCAGGCTTGGATGCAGTACTCTATGGGTGGCCTAACCAGTCTTATAGAGTAGCACCAATACACCCGCCTCTCTGAATCGGACGGTACGAATCATTTGGCAATGCTCTAGAAGCACTGGCAGCGGCCGCAAGGCATTGTGTAGACGGCTCCCAGGATCCATGTATCCGCCTCCCGAGGTCCATTTCTTCTGTTACGTTTTACATAGCACCAGTGGAGTTTAGCCACCTAACCTGGTGGAACGCAGAATCCCCTACCGTTTGTTTGGATTCCCCTATATTTAGTGGCAAGTGCCACCTTTCTGTCAAATTCTGTAAGTTAGTTAGATCTGTCCGTATTTTTGATCCAGAAGGATTTCCTATAAGCCTAAGATTATCGGTGAAAAGGAAACTGGGACATCTTAGTCCATATTCCAGGTTGTCCATGTAAACAAGGAATAATAGGGGGCCTAGGACCGCCCCCTGGGGAACACCACTCAAGGTCTTTACCTTGCTTGATCGAGGTTCTTCCTCTCGACCGTAGAAAGTCCGTTACCCCAATCAGGCTGCAATCCATGGTACCACCACTGAAACTTGCAAAGCCAGTACTTTTAACAGTAAAAGACGGTGGCTGACGGAATCCAACGCTTTTTGGAAGTCCAGATAACAGACTTCAACCTCCTCTACTTCATCCAAGAAGGATAACAGATGAGATACGATCGATTTTTTTTACAAAGCCATGCTGTCTGGTAGTGACGAGGTATGGGACCGTTGGATGTTCCATCAGTTTATCCCTTATGACCCGTTTAAGTACCTGTAGTGGTACCGATAACAAGCTGACTGGTATGTAGCTCTATGTAGCTTCCCGGCTCCTCCTTTGTGTATCGGTACTATTTCGGCCGATTTCCAGCCCTCGGGCAGCGTCGCCGATTCCAGGGACTGATTGAATAGTTGGGATCGTGGGTATGCAATCATGATCCATTGCGGCTTGAAGATCGCTGAATGTATGCCATCTGAACTGGCGGCCTTCTGAGTGTCTGAGGCATCTGCGCGGCTGTCTGTAGCAACCTGGAGATAACTGAATTTGAATGTGTAAATTCGTGAATGAAAGTTGTTACAGATAAACACAACTAATCATTACTTAGCTCTAAGTGGTTTGTATGTTGTTCGACGCCACATGGGTGTTCGTTGCTTGTCTGCATGCTGTGAAGACGATTGGTTTCCGCCATATATATATATATATATATATATATATATATATATATATTCACCGATAACCCGGTACAATGTACAGAGGCATGGTGCCATGCAAAAACATGAGTAACCATATACGATATTTCATGTAAGCACGGGGACTGGATACTCGCCGGTTGCCCAGACCGAAGTAGAGGGTAGACTTAGGGGGGCCCCACCCCGAGCCTTTGGCCTGAACTCCTAACCTACAAGGGAATAGGACGATATGGGGGTATCGTAGCCCCCTGGGGGCCGGTGACTGATTGCTCAGTTCAGACGCCCTTCGGATGAGGCCAAACATCCTGGATGCTCAGTATATCCCTCCGCCACAGATGCAGGTGAGCATACTGTTGTACGTCTCGCACGCCACCCGTAATTGGTTTGGAATCAGGGTTTAGCCAGCTCCCCTAGACTGACTGTTAGTCAGTCAACCCGGTGGAGAGTGCCAGACATTCCCTTTCGTCCTGTCATTTTAGTGGGAACACCTCCGCCACGAGAAGGCAGTGATTAGGGCTTCCTCAACAGAAGCTGTAGAAGACGCACGGTCATCTGAGAGCATCTCGAGAGATGCTCAGGACGAATAGCCATCTCGGAGCCTGAAGCACCCAACCTCGACCATACTGAGGCATTTGGAGGTCAATAGGAAGACGCACTTTCGACTGCTTTGCTTGCAGACGGTTGAACCTTAGCTCCCTCAGCTAGTGTCGTGTCCGGTGTTGCTCTAATACACAAACATGTTCGATACTGTTTCCATACAAACCGTCCTTCATCTATTCCACTGGCTTTATTCGTCTTTTGACAACTGTAGGGTCTTTCGACTTGTTCCCCTTTCCTTAGGCTATTCTCGGGATCTAGTTAGTACCGGGTATTCGGAGTATTAAATGTCTACGTCTGCGGGAGTCACAAAGGAAGCCCAGTATGATGCTTCCTGTTCTATGGCTTACGCACCTAAAGTCTCCGCCTGGGACTATTATGTGTGCTCCTTCAAAGTAGTCTTGGAGTAATTCACGGGTACAAGGCTTGAGCCCAAATTTCCCCGGATCTTGTGTTTATCCTAATCTGAATAATAACGGTGGTCTGGAAAAGAGTTCACTGGATAGTGGGAGAATGGAAGGAGGTTCATGATGAAATTCCTGATAGTATGTTGCTTCTGATATTGACGGTGAGCTGAAAGACAGAAAAAGGGACAATTCAAAATACGAATCCTGACTACATCTTGCGTCTGGTATTGCGGATGAGCAGGAAGATCGATCACAGGACTTCGGCTTTCGCCCTCCGTTTCGTGGGTACTGGTTCCCTTCTGTACACATCCTACAGCCACTAGCAAGGCTATCTTCGGTTAAAAGCAGTTATAACAGGCTTTTGAATCCTTTTCCATTTGTCTCGTTAGTCTAATTTAGTGATCCCGTCTGGACTGGTCCTGTATTCTTAGTGCCAATGTGATAGCTCACTCGAATGTTAGAGGCCTACGGTGTCTCCCTGTTTCCCGGATCGTTTCTAAGCTATTTTCTTTTTCCGTAGTGCCCTACTGACCCTTCCATTCATTCGAAACGTTTGTGTGGGAGCAAAAGCATGTGTGAGACTACTTACGTTGTCCCTGAAAACAGTCCAGCTTTCCTCAACACCGCCGTGTGACAAGTGCTACACCATTTCCCTCGCTGTGATTTCCAAGGTAACGGGGCCTAATTTGTGACAGTCCCTTCTGATTTTTGGCGAAACCCTATCCAGGTTAACCACGAAGGTCATTCTCAAGACCCCACGGTCAGTTTTTTCCCAAAGAGTGGCATTATGTTTGTTTATCAAATCATTTTAGTATTTCTTGAGGATAAGAACTAAAATGCTGGGGTTGTGACACTCTCCAACGCGTGGGTTGATAAAACGACGTGCGGTAGGAATGGAGATCCCATTCATGGCAAACAGTAAAGGCTGGACCGTTGGGCCGAATACTTCAAGGAGCAGTTTAGCTGGCCGCGCGCTGATATAGTTACTCCGACGTAAACAACTGCAATCCCCTGGGGAGAACCACTTAAGCCCCCATCGGAAGTGGAAGTGGAGACATGCATTCGATTACTAAGGTGTGAAAAACCGGTCGGTTCTGACGAACTCCCTTTGGTTCTTCTCAAAATGGGTGGTGGTGTGTTGATAAAATCACTTACCACCTTGCTCCGTGACATGTGGAACGAGCAGCGTAGTCGATTACTATGGGGCGAGTTATTGATTGTACCCATCTTCAAGAAGGGAATACGCAGTGACCGTGGTAACTATCACAGGATCAGCTTGATTCCGATAACCACCAAGGTATTGGCCTCGATTTTGCTGCGCCGTCTGACACCGGATCGCGAGAGAAACGCCCGAGAACAACAGGCCGGATTCCGTCTAGATCGATGACGCATCGACCAGATTCTCACTCTTCGTCAATTACTGGAGGTGCGTCACACACACACACACACACACACCGTCGACCGACAATGATAATTTTCCTCAACTTGAAAAGCGCCTTCGATTCAGTTGAACGAACAGCACTATTCAGTGCTCTTCATCGAAAAGGTATGCCCCAGAAGTTCGTGAATCTACTGAGGTCGTTGTACTCTCATACTTCTGGCCGCGTTAGAATTTACGATAAACTATCCGGTCGGCTCGAAACGATCAGCGGTGTTCGACACGGATGTCCCATTTCTCCATTCTTGTTTAACTTTGTCATGGACGAAATAATGGAGAATACCCTGCATAATCTACAGGATATGGGCGTCGAACTAGGAAATAGTGAGAAGTTGTGACCTAGATTACACAGACGACCCTGTCTGCTTGTTCGAATCCACGGAACATGCTCAACGTGCACTAGGTAGACTCGCGAGAGCTGTAGCTCCTTTCGGCATGCGCTTTACACCTTCAAAGTGTAAAGTGATGTTGCAAGACTGGACGTCAACGGTTCCGAGCTTGATGCTCGATGGGGATGTGCTAGCAACTGTCGACCACTTCGCTTACCTCGACAACAGCCTGACGACATGTGGAGGCACTGAAGCAGAAGTGAGCACGCGCATACCCAAAGCACGAGCAGCGTACGCCGGACCGACGCATTTGTGGCGCCGACCTGATATTTCACAGAAGTTGAAAGGTCGTGTATACTGTGCCGCAGTGCGCTCAGTCTTGTTGTATAGTTGCGAGACTGGGGGTCTGCATGGTAAAGATATTCGTCGTCTTCAGGTTTTCGACCACCGATGCTCGCTAAGATTGTATGGAATGACCAAGTAAGCAATACTGATGTCGGAAATCGAGTATTGGGTACTAATTCGGAGAACGTTTTGTCACAGACTATCCAGCTTAGTAGGCTTCATTGGTTAGGGAACGCGTTTTGTATGGCAAACACACGCCTATCGTACCGTGTCCTGTTTTCCGTTCTTCCTGGGGAATGGAACAAACCACGTGGAGGTCGACAGATGATTTGACAGCGAGGAATGAGAAAATATACAGCAAACTTAGGAAAAATAGGTGTCTCACGTCTTCGTGGTTGGAAAAACTGAAGGATATCGCGGCGAACCGTAAGCAGTGGCGATCGTGTTGTCACTTTCTACCGAATCAGAATGATTAATCAATGTGCATTTGTACGGTTAGACTATGTATTCCGTGTGCTGGCTACCAGGGCATTATTTCCTTTTCCCACCCCCGTAGGTCCATTCCCTGTTCATCTTGTAAATTCATACATTCTAATTCAACGTGCGACACGGAGAGAAAGGCAGTGGTCGGTGGGACTAGCCCTGCTGTTAGACGCTGCAAGATGATAATGGCGACGATGACGAGGTTAATGAGTGTATTGGATGAGTGAACCATCAAGGACAAAGCCTATTAGATCTGCAGCAAAGGCCTCTCCAGGTGCCCATAGATCGGCCAAGAGTAGTTCCGGGGAACTAATGTCTCCAGTAATTAGGAGCTTCCCGAAGTTGATGACAAAGACCTGAGGTACTTTGGAAGTCGTGTCCCCCGGAGGCTGGTACAACGGGTTCCCATAAATGCATTTCACAAGCAGTCGAGAACTTCCCGGTATCAGAATGCATGAGACCGCTTAGTTGTTCAGTGTTGTAAGTGTCTCGCCGTTGATCTTCTCGTGCCTGCTTGACAGCAGAAGAGATCCATCCGCTTCTCTCCCAACTGTTCTTCAAAGTAGCACGGTTCGAAGCGCGCGTTCAACAGATGTGGTGGTCGTTGCTGGGGATTTCAACGCCCAAGTTGGCCGTTTGGGAGAGTCCGAAAGGCACATTGGAGGCCCATTTGCTATCCCAGCCGATCGTACCGATAACGGCGATCGTCTCACTCAGCGATGCTCTGGCCACAGATTTTTTTGGCGAGTAAGAACTTATGCCATAAGAGGTGGCATAGACTCACATGGCGTCCTCCCACGTCTTTACAAGTTTGGACTCAGATTGACCATACTGCCATTGGTCACCGCTGGCGTGGATCAAGATTGTCGTTCCTGTTGGCCTACACCTGTGGGTTCAGATCACGCCTTGGTACGTGCTCGCTTCTGTTTACGTCTCGTCCGTGGTCGCACCAAAATAAATGCCACCCATCCCGCGCCGTTGCTTCTGGACGATAACCGATGATCTGGTTTTCAGACGGAGCTGTCTACACGGCTATCTATGCAGCTGGATGTCCAGGACCCAGATAACTGTTGGCGACAGGTCAAGGGATTCTGTACCGCTTTCAGTGACACAGGGCTATAGCTCAAGTCGATCTCACAACCGGCTAATATCTTCGACATCAGTTGAACTGTTAGGTGCCCGCAGATCCGTCCCTCCGGATGTCACGTTTAATGAAGTACGTAAATCCCGGAGACGCCAACTGACTAGGAGCTTGGTAAATGACCGTCGGGGGATTGAGAAACGCAGGAAAATTGAGAAGGCTGGGTCTACGGCAATACTCGCGACCTTTTCCGTTTGACCACATGCACCGGTCCACGGAAACCAGATGTAAGTGAGTTAATTAAGAAATCCGAAGGCTCACTGATTCACTCTCAGAAACGTTGTCTAGAGCGTTCGGCGCAGCATATCAAGGAACAATTCAGTTGGCCCATTTCGACAGTGGACCTTCCGAATATACCTGTCAGTGAAACAGTGCAGGTGGATATCACTCCTCCATCAGGAGTGCAGATTATGCGGGAGATAGGTTACTTGGGAAGGTACAAAGCCGCTGGGTCGAATGGGTTGTTTCCATCTATTTTCAAGGATGGAGGCAAAGCTTTGGTTTCGGAGTTAACCAAACTCCTCCGGATTATTTGGGATAGCGAGCAGATTCCCAGGGAATGGTGTGAATCGATGGCTGTCCCAATTTACAAGGAAGATGACAGGTGAAAATCACAAAGGAATTAGCTTGGTAAGTATCGCGTCAAAACTGATTACCGGGTTTATTCTCCACCTATTACCCAGCGTCCGCGAAATGTGTACGGGCGAGAATCAGGCCGGTTCCAGACCCGGTAGGGGTTGTATCGACCACATATTTACTCTTTGACAAATCCTAGAGCACAGACAAATGTTCCCTAGCCCCAAAACCTGTCTTCCTTGGTCTGTAAACGGCATTCGATTCAATCAACCGTACAGTTCCCTGGAGCCGCCTCTCGTTGCAGGGTGTGCCAGAAAGATTTATTTTCCTTTTCCAATGGTTGTTTGTAAACAGCTGAGACGGAGTTCGTGCATATGGCGATCTTTCACACGAGTTTACCATGAAAAGTGGTGTTCGTGAGGGTAGCCTTCTTTCACCTCTCTTCTTCAATTTTTTAACCGAATTGCGATAGCCCTATCCTTGTGCAAGAATGGGCACATCGACCTTTGCTCAACCAATAAACTGTCCGACTTGGAATACGCAGACAATATTGTTCTTCTGAATGAAGATCCAAGTCGCAAGCTTTCTAAGGTAGTCTAAACAACAATGTAGCAATGTTCACGATGCGTTTTGCACCTTCAAATGGAAAATGCTGCTCACTGGACTGGTAACTTATTCAGGAGGAAACGGACTCAACAATATAGAAGGCGTTCGAGTGCAGTTTAGGAACGCATCTCCTGTGAGGTCTCTGCGATTCGCCAATGAAATCCCCTTTATTGATCTAACAGAGAAGATTCGAGTCGGTGGACAGATACGTAGGTGTATCCTATACTCTATATCGCCAAAGAACAGCTACGGCGAAGCGGAAAACACACCGAGTGTGTGCACAGTCTGCCAGAACCGAAAACCAAAAGGGATTCAAAAGCGAGGTCAACGGAAGCCCCGGTAGGATCAGCTGAGTTGGACGTAGACGGACATAACAGTAAGGTAGAAAACAAGCGTTAAAGAGATCGTATAGAAATTGGAAATGTTGTCCAGAAAGTAGTCATCCTCTCGGAACGATTGTGGTCACTACAACCCCCGAGTGAGAATGGGCACATCGACCTTTGCTCAACCAATAAACTGTCCGACTTGGAATACGCAGACAATATTGTTCTTCTGAATGAAGATCCAAGTCGCAAGCTTTCTAAGGTAGTCTAAACAACAATGTAGCAATGTTCACGATGCGTTTTGCACCTTCAAAATGGAAAATGCTGCTGCAAGACTGGGTTGGTCATACACCAAATCTTGTCTTCGTAGAGAAGGCTCTAGCGGAAGTAGATGCGTTTTGTTGCCTGGGCAGTTACATCTCACCAGGTGGACGGATATTAGATGAAGTGTCATCGCGTACACAGAAGGCACGTTTGGCTTTTGCCAACCTCGGCCATTTGTGGCGTCGGCGTGACATCCGGTTGTCTGTCAAGGACCGAGTGCACAATGCGGTGGCTAGGTCTGTCCTTTTATACGGCTAAAAAGCATGGCCTTTAGGGTAGAAGATAGACGAAGGCTATCGGTGTTCGAGCACCGATGTCTCCATAGGATTGCCCAAATATGATGGGAACATCGTATTAGCAATGCTGAGGTTAGACGTAAAATTTTGGAAACCAGAGGTCACTCCGTGGATCAAGTACTAAATCTAAACAGATTAAGATGGTCGGGACATGTGTTACGCATGTCCACCAACAGACTTCTTCGGCGTACGCTGTTCTCTGAGGTAGGTAATGGTTGGAAGATAAGTCGAGGTAGTCAGTCTATGACATGGCAAAAAGGTGTGAAAACCTTGACCAGTGGACTAGGCCACGTAGGATGTGTTAGACTTCCAGGTTGGGATCCACGTGATACGCCTACCAAATGGTTGGAAGCATTAAGCAATATGGCTAGGCGTCGCTTTAGACTTTCGCACGATATGCGCGGATCCGATTACCGTCCAATGAGTGGAACGCGTAGAACTACAGTAATTATTGGGTTTCGGCTATTATGGTGGTTATCCTGTATAACTGACAGGAGATGGGAGACTAAACGAGCTAACGGACGGAGCTGCCGAGCTGAAAAGCGCCCTGTCTCTAGAGCCATGTGGCGTAAGATGGCGATGATGTTGTGTGTGCCGGTACCAGGTGGACTCGAGGGAGCAGACTTCAAACAACCAGTTCATTGAAAGAGCTGAGACTAACGTAAACTTCTGACCTGTCCAAGAGCCTGCTCAACGTCTGCTAGACGAGTTACGTACCTTAATGGATGACTGATGAGAATCACCCCAAATGTCCTACAGGAATTCTAAAATAGGCCCGTGTGCCCAACCGAAGATTATCGTACCGCTACGGTTGAATCGGGTATGGATGTGGGAAAGTACTTTGAAGTACAACTGTCCTAAATATAAGCCGCTTTATGTGACTGAGAAGAAGATTGCCTGTGGCTAGTGGAAGACCTGGTCCCGGAATTGGATGCTCCTGGGGAGTGGTTATCATTCCCAAGTAGACCTAAGTACAGATACCTATTTATGCACAAGGCGCACCTAAGCTCTAAGCTCGCCATTGCATTTTAGTGAGTTTGGTGTCTGCGAAGCCGCTACATCAGCCCCCTCCAAAAGGACGACCGAGTACCCAAGTAGCACATTGCCCAACCCTGTTGGGCACCGCCCAACGAAGCGTTGGGGTGGCGCACATTACCATCATTTCTCATCATGATCAGCACAGATTTTCGTGAAACACGAAAAGCAACTGTTATATGTATGTTTTTTACCAAGGCGTCTTCAGGTAAAGGGCAGTGGGAAGTCATCCCGTATGAGCCCCATCACATCGTACTCTATTGACTCTATTGATCTCTAGGCATTTGGTTCAACACAACCTCATATCAAATGCTCAGCATGGGTTTGTAGCAGGGCGATCCTGTCTGACGAATCTCCTGCTGTTCCTCGATGAGGTAACCAAGCGTCTGGACGAAGGGCAATCGATTGCGGTCTGTTACTTGGACTTCAGCAAGGCGTTTGATTCTGTGAACCACAGATTTCTGGACGTCAAACTGCGGTCCATGGGAATTGTTGGAAAGGCAAGATAATGGATAAATAGTTTCTTAGCAGGGCGAACCTTTAGTGTTAAGGTGGGGAGTCATGTTTCAGAACCGGAAGGCGTAACAAGTGGGGTGCCACAGGGCTCGGTGCTCGGTCCTCTGCTCTTCCTCATCTTCATCAGTGACCTGGCACGTGGGCTTACAAACACCACCTTTATGTTTGCCGATGACGTCAAGATAGCTGGAGTAGATATAGAACTTGACGTGTTAGCAGTACAAAACTGGTCACGCAAATAGGACCTTTCATTAAACCTCACCAAGTGTCAATGCTTGACCACAAATACAGGGGCTAGTGAGATGGTGTGGGTTCGTTGCAAGTGGTCTCGCAGGTCAAAGACTTGGGCGTTATAATGGACAACAGCTTTAAGCCGTCAAAGCAGTGCACCTCAGCAGCCAATACGGCCAGGAGAGAACTCTTTCGAGTTAGATCCATTATGTCGTGTAGAGATCCGGAGATTTTCGTTCCGATACATCAGGCCATAGTTAGGCCGCATATGGCGTACTGCGTGCAGGCCTGGGCACCGTACTACCAGAAGGATATCGACTGTCTGGAGAAAGTGCAAGGGCTAGCCACTAGAATGGTGGCTGGGAAAGAGGGGTTTAGCTACACAGAGCGTCTCCGTGCCCTAGACCTGTTGTCGATGGAAAGACGGCGCATTCGCGGGGATTTGATTGAAACCTTCAAGGTAATGAAAGGACTGTCAGGAATAAGTCGAGAAGACCTTTTCTCTCTGATCCTCAAGAGAGGCGCAAGGGGGCATAGCCTTAGATTACAAAAGAAGCATTTGAGGCTCAAAATTAGGGCGAAGTACTTCTCAAATAGAGTGGTACCCTATTGGAATAGGCCCCTGGAGAAGGTCATAAATACCACAACAGTGAAGGCTTTTAAGAAAGCAGTAAACCTATGTTGGGTGGCAGTATACCCCGAGTTATGTTAATCCGCTTCTGGGGTCAGATGCAATTTACTAATTGTTTCCATCTTACTCTGCCAGGGCTGATACTGCACAAAATTTCTGCCTTTCAGAAAAAGAAAATCACGCAGTGTTGGGAGCTACGGAAACGCGCCGACAACACAACTTTCTGGACACACGATTGGCTCTGGCCACACGAAGTCCTGCGCAAACTGAACTGAACTGAACTGAACTGAACTGAACTGAACTGAACTGAACTGAACTGAACTGAACTGAACTGAACTGAACTGAACTGAACTGAACTGAACTGAACTGAACTGAACTGAACTGAACTGAACTGAACTGAACTGAACTGAACTGAACTGAACTGAACTGAACTGAACTGAACTGAACTGAACTGAACTGAACTGAACTGAACTGAACTGAACTGAACTGAACTGAACTGAACTGAACTGAACTGAACTGAACTGAACTGAACTGAACTGAACTGAACTGAACTGAACTGAACTGAACTGAACTGAACTGAACTGAACTGAACTGAACTGAACTGAACTGAACTGAACTGAACTGAACTGAACTGAACTGAACTGAACTGAACTGAACTGAACTGAACTGAACTGAACTGAACTGAACTGAACTGAACTGAACTGAACTGAACTGAACTGAACTGAACTGAACTGAACTGAACTGAACTGAACTGAACTGAACTGAACTGAACTGAACTGAACTGAACTGAACTGAACTGAACTGAACTGAACTGAACTGAACTGAACTGAACTGAACTGAACTGAACTGAACTGAACTGAACTGAACTGAACTGAACTGAACTGAACTGAACTGAACTGAACTGAACTGAACTGAACTGAACTGAACTGAACTGAACTGAACTGAACTGAACTGAACTGAACTGAACTGAACTGAACTGAACTGAACTGAACTGAACTGAACTGAACTGAACTGAACTGAACTGAACTGAACTGAACTGAACTGAACTGAACTGAACTGAACTGAACTGAACTGAACTGAACTGAACTGAACTGAACTGAACTGAACTGAACTGAACTGAACTGAACTGAACTGAACTGAACTGAACTGAACTGAACTGAACTGAACTGAACTGAACTGAACTGAACTGAACTGAACTGAACTGAACTGAACTGAACTGAACTGAACTGAACTGAACTGAACTGAACTGAACTGAACTGAACTGAACTGAACTGAACTGAACTGAACTGAACTGAACTGAACTGAACTGAACTGAACTGAACTGAACTGAACTGAACTGAACTGAACTGAACTGAACTGAACTGAACTGAACTGAACTGAACTGAACTGAACTGAACTGAACTGAACTGAACTGAACTGAACTGAACTGAACTGAACTGAACTGAACTGAACTGAACTGAACTGAACTGAACTGAACTGAACTGAACTGAACTGAACTGAACTGAACTGAACTGAACTGAACTGAACTGAACTGAACTGAACTGAACTGAACTGAACTGAACTGAACTGAACTGAACTGAACTGAACTGAACTGAACTGAACTGAACTGAACTGAACTGAACTGAACTGAACTGAACTGAACTGAACTGAACTGAACTGAACTGAACTGAACTGAACTGAACTGAACTGAACTGAACTGAACTGAACTGAACTGAACTGAACTGAACTGAACTGAACTGAACTGAACTGAACTGAACTGAACTGAACTGAACTGAACTGAACTGAACTGAACTGAACTGAACTGAACTGAACTGAACTGAACTGAACTGAACTGAACTGAACTGAACTGAACTGAACTGAACTGAACTGAACTGAACTGAACTGAACTGAACTGAACTGAACTGAACTGAACTGAACTGAACTGAACTGAACTGAACTGAACTGAACTGAACTGAACTGAACTGAACTGAACTGAACTGAACTGAACTGAACTGAACTGAACTGAACTGAACTGAACTGAACTGAACTGAACTGAACTGAACTGAACTGAACTGAACTGAACTGAACTGAACTGAACTGAACTGAACTGAACTGAACTGAACTGAACTGAACTGAACTGAACTGAACTGAACTGAACTGAACTGAACTGAACTGAACTGAACTGAACTGAACTGAACTGAACTGAACTGAACTGAACTGAACTGAACTGAACTGAACTGAACTGAACTGAACTGAACTGAACTGAACTGAACTGAACTGAACTGAACTGAACTGAACTGAACTGAACTGAACTGAACTGAACTGAACTGAACTGAACTGAACTGAACTGAACTGAACTGAACTGAACTGAACTGAACTGAACTGAACTGAACTGAACTGAACTGAACTGAACTGAACTGAACTGAACTGAACTGAACTGAACTGAACTGAACTGAACTGAACTGAACTGAACTGAACTGAACTGAACTGAACTGAACTGAACTGAACTGAACTGAACTGAACTGAACTGAACTGAACTGAACTGAACTGAACTGAACTGAACTGAACTGAACTGAACTGAACTGAACTGAACTGAACTGAACTGAACTGAACTGAACTGAACTGAACTGAACTGAACTGAACTGAACTGAACTGAACTGAACTGAACTGAACTGAACTGAACTGAACTGAACTGAACTGAACTGAACTGAACTGAACTGAACTGAACTGAACTGAACTGAACTGAACTGAACTGAACTGAACTGAACTGAACTGAACTGAACTGAACTGAACTGAACTGAACTGAACTGAACTGAACTGAACTGAACTGAACTGAACTGAACTGAACTGAACTGAACTGAACTGAACTGAACTGAACTGAACTGAACTGAACTGAACTGAACTGAACTGAACTGAACTGAACTGAACTGAACTGAACTGAACTGAACTGAACTGAACTGAACTGAACTGAACTGAACTGAACTGAACTGAACTGAACTGAACTGAACTGAACTGAACTGAACTGAACTGAACTGAACTGAACTGAACTGAACTGAACTGAACTGAACTGAACTGAACTGAACTGAACTGAACTGAACTGAACTGAACTGAACTGAACTGAACTGAACTGAACTGAACTGAACTGAACTGAACTGAACTGAACTGAACTGAACTGAACTGAACTGAACTGAACTGAACTGAACTGAACTGAACTGAACTGAACTGAACTGAACTGAACTGAACTGAACTGAACTGAACTGAACTGAACTGAACTGAACTGAACTGAACTGAACTGAACTGAACTGAACTGAACTGAACTGAACTGAACTGAACTGAACTGAACTGAACTGAACTGAACTGAACTGAACTGAACTGAACTGAACTGAACTGAACTGAACTGAACTGAACTGAACTGAACTGAACTGAACTGAACTGAACTGAACTGAACTGAACTGAACTGAACTGAACTGAACTGAACTGAACTGAACTGAACTGAACTGAACTGAACTGAACTGAACTGAACTGAACTGAACTGAACTGAACTGAACTGAACTGAACTGAACTGAACTGAACTGAACTGAACTGAACTGAACTGAACTGAACTGAACTGAACTGAACTGAACTGAACTGAACTGAACTGAACTGAACTGAACTGAACTGAACTGAACTGAACTGAACTGAACTGAACTGAACTGAACTGAACTGAACTGAACTGAACTGAACTGAACTGAACTGAACTGAACTGAACTGAACTGAACTGAACTGAAGATGACGTCCGTGACATATCCCTCGGCCTTGGAGTTCGACCGACTTTCACGGGCAGTTCAGTTCAGTTGATGTCTTGAAGTCTTGAAGTACTACGCGGGTTCGAGGCTTTGAGCCCAATTGTCCCGGTTCTTGAGGATACCCTTGATCTTCTGTCGGATTCACCGAGCTGAAACGAGAGTAAAAAAATTTTCAGTTCAGTTCAGTCTGCACAGGACAGGTAATGGCCACGGCCAATCGAGCGTCCAGAATTCCTTCGATGGTATGCACACCAGTTATGCACCCACCACTGCCGAGTGTATTTCGTCGAATCCCCGCTAAAACTGAGAGGGAAAGGGAAAACCTCATCGCACATCAACTGCGAGAGACATTATGCATCGTGAGCGTTCACTGAGACAGTATGCAATGAGGGAACAAGTCTGCTAAAACATACTCCAGAAGGACCACAATGCCACCCGTCATCCATCTAGTTGATATACTCAAGGCTCACTACATGGAAAGATCTCGTACCACTTGCGATCTAGGGCACCTTTGAAGGATTGGACTGTCTGCAGATCTACCATTTCACCAGGCAGACCGTTCCAACTGTTCACAACCCTGTTGCTGAAGAAGTGCGATCTAGCCATCAACCTAGATCGGGCCTTTATCAACTTCTTTTCATGTCCCCTTGTTCTGGATTCTACGGCCACTTGGAAAAGACTATCTGGTCTAAGGCCAGAAAAGCCCTTCATTACCTTGAACGTTTCTATGTGATCCCCTCGAGTCTCCTCCTTTCCAACGAGAAGAGATTCAGGTCACAGAGTCTCTGCTCGTAAGTCTTACCCCTCTGCCCTTCAACCATTCGCGTGGCGAGACGTTGGACTTTCTCGAGGCAGGCGGCGTCCTTTTTGTAGAAGGGCGACCAAGCCTGCACGCCACCTTCTAAGTGAGGTCGTACTATAGCCATGTAAATAGGTAGGAATACCTCCGGCTTCCGGCAAGACAAAGCTGATCGCAGTCTAAAGAGCTCCCCACGAGCCTTATGCGCGGCAGCGTTGCACTGCTCCGACCATTTGAAGTCACTTTTCATAATAACCCCCGGTCTTTAACCCTACTGGCTGCCTCTACGGTGAACAGCCCTTGATCATGAGCGACAGTTAGGCTCTCTGTTGCCCTTGACAACAAATGGCTCTTTTTAGCGTTTAGAGGTAAGTCCCATTTGTATGCCCAGTTCAGGACGGTGGCAGCGAGGACAAGATACACATAACATCATGCAGTGTCACACTGTGGACAGTGCCTTAAGCTGAGTGGGGGTGCGGCGTTCATGAACATGTATGCGATAAAAGACATCTATTTTGTTTGTTTTTTTGACAGAGGAATTATTGGGAGAGACCCAGGCAGAGGTCAAGCTTTTTCTTGAAGATAGTTTTGTTCCGCGAGAGAACAATCTCTTCCGGAAGTGCATTCCACATAGTAATAACCCTATAGCTAAACAAAGTTATTTCTTAGTGAAATGCGTGGCCTCGGTTTGAAAACTTGCCTGCTGTGACTACGGAGAGAAGAGGCTGGACAGACGGAGAAGAAGCAATCGCTTTGACCTGTTTCAAAAAGGTGGAACATCAAAAACAGATCACCTCTTACGCGTCTTACGTCAAGGGGATAGAAGTTGAGGAGTGAGAGGCGGACGGGATAAGGTAGATGGACACCCGATGAACTCTTTCAGTTCAGTTTGCACAGGACTTCGTGTGGCCAGAGCCAATCGTGTGTCCAGAAAGTTGTGTTGTCGGCGCGTTTCCGTAGCTCCCAACACTGCGTGATTTTCTTTTTCTGAAAGGCAGAAATTTTGTGCAGTATCAGCCCTGGCAGAGTAAGATGGAAACAATTAGTAAATTGCATCTGACCCCAGAAGCGGATTAACATAACTCGGGGTATACTGCCACCCAACATAGGTTTACTGCTTTCTTAAAAGCCTTCACTGTTGTGGTATTTATGACCTTCTCCAGGGGCCTATTCCAATAGGGTACCACTCTATTTGAGAAGTACTTCGCCCTAATTTTGAGCCTCAAATGCTTCTTTTGTAATCTAAGGCTATGCCCCCTTGCGCCTCTCTTGAGGATCAGAGAGAAAAGGTCTTCTCGACTTATTCCTGACAGTCCTTTCATTACCTTGAAGGTTTCAATCAAATCCCCGCGAATGCGCCGTCTTTCCATCGACAACAGGTCTAGGGCACGGAGACGCTCTGTGTAGCTAAACCCCTCTTTCCCAGCCACCATTCTAGTGGCTAGCCCTTGCACTTTCTCCAGACAGTCGATATCCTTCTGGTAGTACGGTGCCCAGGCCTGCACGCAGTACGCCATATGCGGCCTAACTATGGCCTGATGTATCGGAACGAAAATCTCCGGATCTCTACACGACATAATGGATCTAACTCGAAAGAGTTCTCTCCTGGCCGTATTGGCTGCTGAGGTGCACTGCTTTGACGGCTTAAAGCTGTTGTCCATTATAACGCCCAAGTCTTTGACCTGCGAGACCACTTGCAACGAACCCACACCATCTCACTAGCCCCTGTATTTGTGGTCAAGCATTGACACTTGGTGAGGTTTAATGAAAGGTCCTATTTGCGTGACCAGTTTTGTACTGCTAACACGTCAAGTTCTATATCTACTCCAGCTATCTTGACGTCATCGGCAAACATAAAGGTGGTGTTTGTAAGCCCACGTGCCAGGTCACTGATGAAGATGAGGAAGAGCAGAGGACCGAGCACCGAGCCCTGTGGCACCCCACTTGTTACGCCTTCCGGTTCTGAAACATGACTCCCCACCTTAACACTAAAGGTTCGCCCTGCTAAGAAACTATTTATCCATTATCTTGCCTTTCCAACAATTCCCATGGACCGCAGTTTGACGTCCAGAAATCTGTGGTTCACAGAATCAAACGCCTTGCTGAAGTCCAAGTAACAGACCGCAATCGATTGCCCTTCGTCCAGACGCTTGGTTACCTCATCGAGGAACAGCAGGAGATTCGTCAGACAGGATCGCCCTGCTACAAACCCATGCTGAGCATTTGATATGAGGTTGTGTTGAACCAAATGCCTAGAGATCTGTTTCCTGACTATTCGTTCCAGGCACTTACACAATACTGAAGTCAAGCTAACCGGCCGGTAATTTTCGGCCTTTTGCCGGGGTCCACTCTTGTAAATGCCTACCACTGTTGCTCTCCTCCAGTCTCCCGGCACAATTCCCTCTTTAAGTGACGTTTCATACAGCTTCGTCACCGGAGCCTTCAGGACCTCGGCCAGAGGCTGAACGATTGATAGATGAATCCCGTCTGGACCTGCTGCTTTATTTCCATTCAACGTTTGCAACCCCGCGTGCACTTCTTCTTCTCCTACAGTAAGTTCGGGTATTGGAGGCGCCTGTGGGCCCTCCATTCTTTCCTCCAAACTATTTTCTGGTCGATATATGCTCTTGAAGAATTCCAAGAGCATGTCAGCCTTGTCTTCGTCGTTTAGAGCTAGTCGTCCCTGTGCTCCTTCCAAAGTTGCTACGCTCTCTCCCATACGTTTGTGAGATTGCACGTAGGCGTAGAATCGCTTTGGGTTTGTGCGGACCGACGCAGCTAACCGACGCTCGAAGGCATATTCCTCCCCTCTTTGGATCTCTTGAGCTCTGTTCCTAGCCATCTTATAGCTATTCCATGCCCCCTGAGTTATGTACAGTTTGTACGCCGCCCATCGTTGCCTACGAATAACTATGGCCTTGCGGACTTTTGATTTCCACCATGGGGGTAGATTTCTACTGCTTGCCACCGTCAGGGGTGCGAACTCATCTGTAAGTTCGAGTAGCCCCATATTGATTGTCTCCCAACGTTCCTCTACGGAG
This sequence comes from Fasciola hepatica, assembly GCA_948099385.1. NCBI lineage: Eukaryota > Metazoa > Platyhelminthes > Trematoda > Plagiorchiida > Fasciolidae > Fasciola > Fasciola hepatica. The sequence continues at coordinate 35,361,663 of CANUEZ040000043.1, read as the reverse complement.
GCGTTTGTGTGTCTCGGTGTCCACTGAATTTCCTCCGCCGCCCTCTTTAGTTCACCTATGTTGATTCTCCCATAGCGCCGACGTAACACGATTTCCTTCGGCGCCTTGCTTAGTCTTAGTGTGACCCTTAGGACTACATGATCACTTTTTCCAAGTGGCTCTTCCCACTTAATTGCCTTCGTTTGACAAAGTTCCTCACAATGGGCTGTTGCTGAAACTCCGGGTTACGGCATCTCAGGGCCCATGCTTCACTGGATTGAGGATTTTCTGGTGGAGAGAACATTTTCCGTGAGAGTTGCGCGGTCCCAGTCCGCGTGGTATCCAGTTGGCAATGGCGTGCCGCAAGGCTCCGTGCTAAGACCCCTGATGTTTCTAGTGTTTGTGAACGACCTACCACAGACCATTCGATCCCAATGCCTTATCTACGCCGACGACCTAAAGATCTGGCGCACCAATCGATCGACCCAGTGTCAGGCTGAACATGCACAAAGGACGTTACCCGCTTTTGAGTCGCCCTGCCGATGGCCCGGGATGGTCTCGCAACCTGTTCAGCCCAACTGGTTTCCTCGGCTTTTCCCTCTGATACCTCCAACTTCGCTGGTTGCACCAGAAAGGACTTTTTGGGAGTCTCCTTTAGAATCGGGCGGGCTGGCTGCACGTTTTCAAAACTAACGGCACTGAATGCCCTGTGAGTCCCCTTCTCTCTGGTCTTTCGAACTTCATGATCTTTGTCTTTTTGTTTACCAGCGCCTGAAGCCACCTTTGGTGCCTGAATTACTCCTTGAGCCTTAGGTGTGTTCCCAAAAGGGGTCATCTCCAGTTTCGCTATATGTAGCTTCGGCCTCTTAAGATCAAGTGTGCCCGTTCTCAGCGAGACTATGGCAATACTCGGTTTGAAAGATGCTGGGCTGTCAGGTGTAACCCTAACTATTCCCTGCGTGCTGCCCTCAACTGCTCCCGCCCTGGACAGCAGCATATCCCTCCAGTAGACACTGTGGAACACAACTACCAGGGGTCGTGGCGGCTCTGTTTGTGTTCCACGCCATAGTCCTATTCGATGGCACTTGACTATCGGTGTCGTCGGAGGTAGGCCAGCCATCCTAAGAACCTCAATCACATGCCGGCGGTTTTCCTCCTTCCTTATTCTACCGTCTTTTACGATGTTCTCCCTAAGGTTATGAAGTAGCAGTCTTCTACTTCTGTCTGCCATAACCTCAGTGCCACGCTTCATGCGTTGCACTTCAGCATCTAAGCGTTTGACTCGCTCCTTGAGGGATTCTACTTCCGTCAGGAGGCTTCTTTCCACATTTGTGAATCCTGCTACCTCTTTACTTTCTTTGCCCTTTGGCTTGGGTTGTCTTTTTTATTTTTCTGCTCTGGCACCCGGTTTTCCTCCCCCTCTAAGCTATGAACCGAACTTGCTCTCTCTAGTCTTGGTTCTAGCTTCATGTTCGTATCCCATTTCCCTAGTTCGCCTCGAATTATGCGCGAGCACTCGCTTGCATGCGCCAAGCGGTGGGCGCATATCCACTTGAGCAATGCGTACTTGATGTGCAACTCGAAGTCTTTCTCTTCCAGCTTGGAGTACTTTTGATGATACCAAATGCAACACTGGTCGCATTGAATTCCCTCATCTTGCACCAGGTCCGTGCATTCCTTGTTCCCACAGCTTACTGCCTGACCAATGGGATCAACCTCTGTCCCATTCATTTCGGCAGGGATGGTCGAGTTTTTTTTGAAAATAGCATCTCGAACACCAGTAGGACAATAACACAAACTTTTAAACGGACACAAACGGTACACTGAGGCAAGTGCAGCAAACCCGCACACTACAAAAGTTCCACAAAAATGGTACTCTAGAAAAGGTGCCACAAAATGGTTTTATCCGGTATCAGTTGCGCTGACACCAACAAAAAACACCAAAAAGGACACCAAACAGTATACCCAGTTTTTAAAGAGAATAAACTCTTCTGAACTCTTAAAATAGTCCGCGTGCCGAAATACTAATTACGATACGTTAGTTTGGGCGAAATAACGTGTATTATTCCACCAAACAATGCAAAAATGTTTATCGCTGAGAGTAACTCGAAAATTCAAACCACGCGGCAACTCACAAGGTCCATTATGATGCCCATTCCAAAGGAAGGTGATAAGTTGGCTTGTAAGAACTACCGAAAAATTGGGTTGATCGATACGGCCATAAAGATCTTTGGTGTGTTGTTGGTAACCCGTTTCTTCGAGGCAAGAGACCGGCGCGCTCGCCCGAACCAAGGGGATTTACACAGTGACAGAGGCTGTGTAGTTCAAGTCTTGAACCTGCGCTAAATACTGGAGCACCGCTGTAGGTTTTAGCAGCCAGCAGTAACTTGTTTCATCGACTTCCAGGCCGCCTCTGATTTGGTTAACCGTGAGTCTCTTTGGACCATGGTCCAATCCGATGGGATGCCCGATAAGCTTTTAAGGCTGTTAAAAGGGTACTGCTCGACAGCTGGTGCTAGGGTTCGTATGTACTACGAAGAGTCCCACGAGTTCGCACTCACCACCCGAGTTAGACGGGGCTGTCCCCTCTCACCGGTGCTGTTCACCTACGCCACTGATTGGACAATGCTACAGGCATTGTACTACGACCCCGGAATTCAGCTTAGTCAGGAAATACACGCCTCGGACCTGGAGGTTGCTGACGATACCCTCTTGCTAGGGACTCTCCCCCTAAGCCACAACCAATCGTAGACCGAATAAATTCTTTCGCGTGGTCCATCGGACTTGAAGTGAACTCAGTCAAGCCGAAAGCTTGCACTACCCATCTAGGCTTGACTATTCAACAGCTGTCCGTCAAGGACCAACCAGCCGAATAAGTCCCTTAATTCAAACATCTAGGCTCAACTCTGCTTCCAAAAGGTTAAGCAAAAGATGAAGTGACATTACGGATCGAAAGCTTCAGGAGATCCCTCCTTCAGCTTGGACGAATGCCGCGGACTGGCAGTGAAATGAGCCCAGGGACCAAAGTTCGTGTTTACCTTGTCGCCATCCTGCCCGTACTCATCTATGGCTGTGAAACCTGGCCACTGCGAACTAAGGGTACCAAAATGCTGCAGGTTTTCGATCACTGGTGCATGCCGTGGATCCTCGAAGTCAATTGGCGGGACTAGGTGTCTAAAGCATAGGTAAGGAGACCATGCTCTAATATGGACCCACTCTCCGTCCTCCTCTAAAGTCGACAACTGCAGTTATTTGGTCATGCCCTTCGGGGTCCCCAGTCAGAAATAACCAAGCGAACACTCTGCTGCACTCTCTGCCCTGGTTAGCGTTGTCACCTTGGTGGGCATCTCAAAACGTGCACCTGTGCGACAGAAAAAGACGTAGAACTTCCAGGCCCTCGGTTAGTCTATGGAGCCAGGCGAGGGAAGAAGGGCTGGATCAGGATCCGTACCGAGCTGGCCTCCGACCGTCGCGCGTGGTCAGCAGTGGTCCGTTATATCAAGGGAGCCGACTTGTTCTCTCGCTGGAGATATTTGCGTAAGAGTAAAACGTAAAGTAAGTTACTTCGTCTAAAAGGTAACTCTGTGCAAAAATGAACGGACTGTTTGCCGAATAATGTTGCTCTATGCATTATACAAACGTAAAGAAAATGCTTATTTTGTCTGCCCGTCCCGCACTTCAAAGTAAAAATGGTGTTTTAACGTTTCTCTCGCCCACAACCAGTTATAACTTGAATGGGACCTGAAGCTTTCGAGCCCTCTGATTCAGGTGGCCACATAACCATCGGATATGCTATGTTGCCAAGCCTCACGAAGACGGTGATGGAAAGCCCATCCTGACCGAATATGGGACACTTTCACGGCACACAAACAAGACAATCAAATAACTCAATCGTATGTCTGATCAGCTGGCGATTTCTGTGGTGCTCGTGTCTCAGTATCCATGGTAGGATTGTGCCATAGGCGCCGGTAAAAGAACAACACACTTGTGTGTGACTCCTCTAGTGGAGTCTTGGTTGTTTTTCATCCAAGCAGTATTATTGGAAAGGTGAAGTAAATTGGCAACCTCCCATTATGTGTGTGTGACTACTTCTAACCTTCAATGATCCCGTTTTCGCTTTATATCCATACCGGGCGCATCGAAGGGAAATGGCTTACAGGTTTTTATCGACTCAGACATATATCGTGAATTCCCGTCTGCACAAGAATGTAACATAAACTCAGATGGTGCTACTATGACAAGCATGGTCACTGAACGGAGACGCTCACAAAACAACGAATAAGTGGACTAATTCAGGTTTTTTTGGTGCAATAGTTTGTTGCTTATGTGGTTACCAAGACACTTTGCAAGGAACGATCTTGCGTGAAAGATAGAAGAGGTCTAAAATAACGAATTTGCTTGCCACTGCAGAAATTTATACTCGGAGTAGTGTGAAATTGCGGTGCAGTGAGTGATTGGTAGCAAGTATCCCCGGTCTGGAAGGATAGCAGAACACAACGATTTGAAGTACGAATTACTATTCATCATTTGCACAGTGTTACATTAGAACGACAATGAACAGCTGCAACATGGACATTCATTGCACTACACTAGCTCCGTATGCATAAACTTTGGCCCGAATTCTGCGTGAAATTCTGAACACCGTTAACCCTATCAAATGCTTTTCAATGCTGTATCAAAAAAGAGAACGGTGCAAAACGTTGGGGAGTTTAGCACTACTTGGAGTAATAATAAGGAAAAGCTAGTAAATATCCATTTACTCGGTAAACGAGAAGCTTATGACCGCAGGTTGCAGATTAGCGGAACTGCCAATCCATTCCCCTACAGTCTCTGGAAGCAGTTTTTTGATTAATTTAACTGAAATCCCGCGTGCGTCATCCAGAAAAATCATCTCCCAGTTGCTCGCAAAACCTCGAATTCGTAAAATGGCATTATATTAGAAAAAATATGCTCCAAAAGGTACAAAAACTGTGACAATGCATTTTTGTTTCTTTCTGTCATATTGTGGAGCACCTGGCAGTTTCCGATATAGGATAAAGAATAAAAGCCGAAGTTGTACTGCCCATAATTCTTCTGTATGGTTGGTTAAATCCTACTAGGCTGTTTCCTTACTGCGTGCTTTCACTAGTCCTTCCGTCCACGCTTGAACCACCTGTCCTTTACGGTGGTACTCTGTTATATGCCACCACGATCACCAGGGCAATATTTCCAACAATCCATGAAAGAGAGGACACTACAGGTAGGGAGAGAGTGGTCAGTGCAGATTGAAAAAACGTGATCGTAGAGTGCATGGGCGACGGTCGAATGGCCTTTGCGCTTGATGGGCGAGTTCAGGTCAACACTAATGCGTGGTAATAAAATAACCAAGGTTGAATGTAACTACAGACTGGTAACTCACACAAGATGTTTATGGTTTGTACGATCACGACCCATTTATATCCATCTTTTTCAGCTTGCAGGTTCTGAAGTGTGACGTAGGCGGCCCTCGAAGAACTTCACGGCCTACTCATGAAGTTCTAAATAATATTGTTTCGGTTATACGTATGCCACGCCTAATATAATATTAGGCGCTAAACATGCCATTGCTTAAAAAACAGTATTGTCTATTAGGCTCGCCTATATGCAGTGTTCCAGAGAGGGTGATGTCAATTTGTGATACCGAATGGATTGAATGGGCTTAACTCCGCACAAAACTGCCGAGGATCAGGCGCTCCAACGGCAAGCGGAATGTAGCATAACATTTACTATGCGCGGCATCACTCCCCGTACACGTGTATATGATTACGGAGGCATACAGCCCCGTTAAACTGAAGGCCAGTCTTGAATATCACACATTTCACTGAGTACAAATTTATAAATGGAAGTCCTGTCAATCAGATTGTGATAGTAACAAATGATGGAATGTGACTCATTTATGGTGTTCAGTGCATGTACCCTTTTCATTTCATCGAAACAAATGGGACTATATTGGCGATGAAAGATTTCATGCGATCCACTAAAAAATGTTCACAAACAGAAATTGTTCGCAAATTCCATCCACTTTCCTAACCTCTAGACCCTCGCACTCGATCGTTTCGCAGACAAAATTTACCCTAATAATTTGCATTTCTGATCCGCAGGGAATCCGCGGTTTTAGTAGGGAACACGTAGGTGATTATAACCAAAAGAAGCCGTACCATCAGTCATTTATCTTGCCTCATAATCCTATTCCCACCCGTAGATACCGTTTTCGGTGAGAGCTTGTTTAAAGAACCACTATTCGTGGGATTACAGTGTAAACCGTTGTAAGAAAATTCTCTCTATGATGCTGCCTTCATAAAACAATGAAAGCTTACCTTTTAAACATTATGGAGAATAATCAATTAACTTGTATAATACAAAACTGTGCACTCCACGACCAGAAGACAAAGCTGTTCGAGGACTCATTTGAACATGCACATGTTCAAACGACTCATAGGAATTTTAAGAAATGTTTCCTTACAAAGTCATATGAAGCACAAAATATGCAGTCTTGCTTTACGAGACCGTAGCTTCCAGGAGTTTTCTTCACAGCCTAATGAACAGAAAGAACTGGATCACTTTGTAGTGACCTCGACCGTTACGAGAAAATGACTGTTTTCGGGACACCATTTTGGATCTATTTTCTCTAAGATCTTTTGCCACGTTTGACGTCAATCTCATAGTTTTCTTCGGTTGTGAACGTTTAACTAGACTGAATTTTCCAAGGTTTCCGTCGACCTTGTTTCGAATCACTTTCGCTTCCAGTCGTTCGCCGACTGTACTCGCTTGCGGTTTGCTTTCTGCACAGCCATTGCGTTTCGTTTTCCGTTCAGTGTATCCCTCGTATCGATACTGTTTCGGTGCCACGATATAGAGAATACACCTTGCATCTGTAAACCAACTTGCACCTTCTCTATTCGTCCGATAGAGGGAACGACGTTGGTATCTCAATGCCAGACCGAATGGGAGACACGTTCACTAGCCGCCCTCGAAAGTCTTCTATAAAGTCTGACCACCAGGATTCGCTAATCTTGTCATGACACCCGCTGTTGTTTAGCAAACTGCTGATCCCAGACACTAGACTCGTACAGGTAATCTTGTTTCCCTCCTGGGTAATCAATCTTCCAGCAAGCCAAATTTACAATGAGATGGTACGTTACTCCAGGTAACCAATTAGAGGTCACTTGTTCCCGGTGAAAATAAGTGTCTTTATTACCGGCACAGGCGGTTATCTCTGCTTGCGTAATTAAACAGACACTATTGCTTAAAAGGCTGCAATGATTGCGTTACTGACATGTTTTCAGTTTGCTTGGGATGAGAAAGACTCGCTGCCCTCTTCGAAGAACTCTATGACACTACGGAAGATGTCACAAGCTGAGCCACAACACGGTCACAACGATCAATCATTCAGATGCCACATTTTTGGTACATGTTTTTTAGAAGGCTAATATCTTGAGGTACACAGAGTACATCCTTTCATAACGGACCATCCGCAGTTCCGCTGACCCTCAGAGGAAATCTGCTGAACATTTGGCGCTCTTCGCACAATGAAACCATTGTGAATGAAGTGTTATCTTGGCCACAAATATTTTCCACTCTAAATCTTCGGAGTTTCCTACGTGTTGCACTTATTGTCGACAAACAGACATCACAACAGCCAGTGCTGCCGCGATCGCGAATCACGTGGCCTTGGCTCCGAACAAATGCATGGAGCCAGACTGCGGTAAATGATCTGTCTCACTGGATTTCGCTGCTATTTCTGACACATGCACACCTGGGCATGCACACAGATGAACCTGTAACGTAAATGCGAGGAAATTCTCCTCGGCAGTTGTCACCGTTGTATTGTTGAGACTACTCTCTTCATCTTATTGACCCTCGAACAAGTGCAGCACGCATCAACCGCTAGGCTTGGACATTTGCACATATTTTGCTCATGTGCCGCGGTATGTTTTTGATTCGAACTCGGACTACCGCGACCGTGGTACCTATCAGCGACCTTTGCTGACCTGTGGCCCTGGTTGCTAAACGTTGTGGTTGAACACTTGAGGTTTGTGCGTAATTTATATGAGCATGACTTGTTAGCTCAGTACTGTAGAATCAGAGATCCAATCATGTTCTGGCTTTGGGATTCTTTGATTAGGCTGTGCTTTACTCATGATCGGAATAACCGTTGCAGAGCTCAGTCATTCAGCAGGCTTTCAAACTCAAGGCCAGTCTGCCGGGCAGCTCCTTGACCTTCGCGCCTTTATTCGTCCAGTGCACTGAATTTTGCTACCGAACAGAACTGAACAAGTTGTCCTTTTCCCCCACTCAATCTTGATGGAAGTCTTATGGTCGTGGTCACACAGAACTTTTTCGTGGGACTGCTTTGTGGGAAGTCGTTCGTGACCTTTCATGTTATAGCCTAGATTAGTCCTGTATGATACACTCAGTATGCCGGTGACGCCGATTTTCCCGCGGCCGTGAACTTGTTTAAGGTTTGACGCCTATTGGACCACAACAGGTTAATGAACGCAGCGTGTTGGGGACCCAGTATTGCAGGCTTTCACCTTGGGATTATTTTGCCTGCTGTGGGCTTTCGGCTCTACAGCACATCAGCCACCCGCGTCCCCCGTGAAAGAACTTTGTACCGATGTTGGCTACTCTGGATGAGAAAACATAACTATCCAGTAACATCATGTAAGCTATACCTACTGGAGTGGATCACGTGTGATGTAGGTTGTTGTTAGTAATTTTGCCTCTTTCAGAAGCCCTCACTTACACTGATCCGGATTTGAAGGAAGTGGAGTTACTTCATCTTTGGTGCCATGCACACCAAGAGCCCGGCTCATTGACAAGTCACTATCTTTAGATAAACGGACCTCTTGGACGGCATCTGCCTGTACATTTTCGCGGGCTCACGGCAGCCCCTCGAACAACTGTGGTACGTTGTGGTGAGCCAGACACGCACGGTCACACCGGATGGCAGTCAGCCCTCGAAAAGCTGCAAAATAACGAACTGCTGGGAGTGGCATTCATGACTGGCTTTCAATTGCACATTATTGGTTTGCACCTATTCCGGTCATCGAAAACGCGTTTGGACCATACTCGGATGTGCTGCTCATCCAGCCTTATCGACGACCTCCACTGTAGGGGTATACTCCGGGCCGAAACAACCGAAGTACGCCGGTCTATTTTTAGGGGACTTATTGCCGAACTTGACAGATGTTCAAAAGCGAGTGATCGAAGTGAAGGGAGTTCAAGACAGTGAGCTGGTGAAACTAAGGGCTATCATCCACCATCATCCGACACAAGCATTTGTTAAGCGCGAAAAATCTTACGCCGCTTACTTTGCTTGCAACAAACTTTCACAGTAGGGAGTGTACTATGAAAGTAGGGCCACATATCCTTCGGTTAACGATAAATTGTTAACCAATTCAATGTTTCGGGGACACCGTGTTCCCCGATCGCCCTTGGAATGGTTGAATATAGACATAAATATGGATTTTACTGTTGATTATGTGCACTGTATATAACTAGGTGCCATGCGTGAAATTTTTGGCTGTGGACGGATTAACCAGTCTACAGGAATTTTTGTCCATTAAAGAATCGAATTACCATGGTTAGTGAAAAACTGCACGTTGTTTGCATCTCATTTGCCTTATAAGTTTCGCCGTCAGTGCCGCTCATGGGACGGATGCCGATCTTAGGAAGCTACAGAAAATCGTCTGTTTTTATTGTACTTAGTAATAGTTTGCCAAAGACATTTGATAATAAAATTAGGCACAGTTTGTTCAAAGGATGAAATTTCAGTTCTTTTCTACAGTCATTATCTCCGTTTCTTTATTGCCACTAGTATTTTATTAAATCAAGAAAGCCCTGAAGCTCTCCAATTCGCATTCGTGAGAATGCACAAAGTTTACTTGGATTAGTGGAAATTTCTTTTATTACACACTTCGCAATACACATTGCTGACTACGTTGAATATCATGGTTATATGGACCACTCTAGAGGTTTTCCGTTTCGGATATTTCTGTTCACATTGAGACGGATGGTCGAAGAATCGGCAAAGATATCTTCGCAAACATGTCGACGGTGTGCCGAAGCCACTTTGTCCACTTCATGGACTGAAAAGCAACCGACGAAGTTCTCTCTTTATGGAAGCCAACCGTACCTTCTTAATGGCGATTATGTCATTTCAGGTGTTTCTCCAGATAACATTTTCATAATGCTTTGGTTGCCTGCTCCCATAAAATCTATTGAGTTCAACGACGGTGGGGCCCTTGTAGTTAGTTTAGCACTATTTTCACGCCCGGAAAATTATTTTGCTTCTCCCCTTGCTTCAGTTTATCAGAACATTTATTTCGCTAAAGTCTTCTGTCCAGCAGTCATCAAATATCAGCCAATATGAGTGAATTGTAAGTGCTTTGCAGTATCGATAGTGGGCAAAGCATATTATCTTTTGTACATACTGGGGTTCGAAATACCTTCTCTTTGTGCCTTATGTTTTGTTAAATAAGCAAATTGGTCCCTAGGTGTTTTTCCTTATGACTAGCACTGCTCACATTCTACCTAAGCAGATGTTCTTAGAAACATCAATTATCACCGCAATAAACCTAGTGGATGACGAGAACCAAGACACATGCGTCGTAGGCCGGAAGTGTCTTTCCGCCGGTGAGACACATGCCTCTATTCTGAATGTGGATGGCGCTAAGTTCAGCATATTGGTGAGGAACAATGTAACACTGCCCGATGATACTCTCCTTAAGCCGGTGCCAATCTCGATTCATACTGATTGGCTGTCCATCGGTAATCACCCTATGGAACAGATATCTGTGACGGAGCATGCGAGATAGAACGTCGGAGTGAGGACAATCATTTCCCCTCCGTTGATGGGGCGGCTGTTGCGAGCCTACCTTCTGGAAGAACAAAATGAGCCTACTTTACGATGAACATTTGCCATTTATGCAGAAACAAGTCCGAAAACTGCTCATCTGAAGATAATACGCCGCCCAGAAGACTTGGGGAAAATACCACATCACACAGTAAGCTAACCTGATGGTTTGGGCATTTCTTGGGCGTAAATTCCCCTTCCACGAGCAAGAAGTTCGAAGAAAAGGCCACAAGATATAAGATAATTTAGAAACCAAGGGGAAGTACGTCAAGCCATGAAATCTTGAAGTTCTCAAGCTTTACGCGGGTTCAAGGCTTTGAGCCCGGTTGTCCCGGTTCTCGAGGAAGTCTTTGATCTTGTATCTGAATCACCGAGCTTAAACAAATGTAAGGGGAAGCGGGAGTTGGTGGAAGCGTCAAGCAAAACAAAATATACGTAACATAATGCCGTGTCTCACCATGGACAGTGCTTTCAGAGGAATCGGAGTACCACTTTCATCAATATATAGCGAAATGGAAAATTAATAGAAGACACCTACTTCATTTTTTGCCTTCTGTTTTGTTTTGTTCTTTCTTGGGCAGGTAATTGCTGGGAGAGACCCAGGTAGGGGTCTTACATTTTTCTTGAAGATAGCTCTGTTCTGCCGGAGAAGAAACATCTCCCGGAAGAGCTTTCAGCAGAATGATAGTCCTATCGCTAAAAAGTTAGCTCATATGGAAGTACATGGTTTGGGTCCGAAAGCATTTCTGCTGTGACCCTGGACAGAAGGGGCTGAGCAGACGAAGAAGAAGCAATCGCTCTGACCTGATTCGAAAAGGTGAAGCATCAAAATCAGATCACCTTCTACGCGGCCTCAGTCAAGGGGATAGAGATTGAGGAATGCGAGGCGGATGGGATAAGGTAGGTGGGACAGACCACATACTGCTTTCTTTGAAGACCCCAGAACCCTTTCTAGGATCTCACGATCTTGGAGAAGACAAGGGAGCACTATCCGAATTCTATACTCCAGCAGAGGTGGAATAAGTGTGCCAGATGTTATGGGGAAACCATTTCCAGGGATGCCCGGGAAAGATCTTGGAATCATATTTAGGACTCATAAGGTAGACTTGCTCGAAAGTTGGTGATAATGAGAAACTGACGGGGTACAATTCAGCCAGAAACCAAGCACCTTCTGTCAGTCAACTCTATGTGGAGTGGCTGCTCCGGTGATGAAAAACTTGTGACCAGTCTCTTTGCCGAAAGGCTTTTTCATGTTTCGTCATCATTAGCTATGAGGTTCCGATCCTTGGACAAAGGTACTGTTTCATCAACTACAACTTTCAGGTTTTCAACCATTGAGCTCTAGGAGGCTACATCGTCTGCGTACATGGCAACGTTCACAGGAGGAAACTGTCGGAAATCCGTTTATGTAAATCAAGAACAGAAAAGGATCTAAGACAGATCCTTATGTGACCCCGATAGTTATTGGAGAAGGTGGAGATAAAAAATTCCTCATTTTAACCACAAAAATTAATTCTGTAATCGCCCTCTGGCAGCATCCTACACCAAAATAGCAAAAGTGCACTGAATAAGTGTTGGTTTTTCTCGCCGCTTGAGTCATTCGGATCGCTCTATCATGCTTCATTACTTAGACTCTGAAGAACGAATGTGCACATATTCATGGAAGCATGATACACCACAACCAAATAACAGGCCTTCTTCTTCAGTACACAGTACATTATCTATTTTTGATGAGCTTTCAGGTCTTTCAGAATCAGAATAACTCCAACAAAAGGCAAACGGCGTCCATGAAAAGTCCAAGGTCCCGTTAAAACGAAGTCAGACTGCAGCTCTACCGGGTAAGCAAAGTGACACTGGGTTTGCTCATATCCGTAACCAATTAAGTTTAGATGAGGAACCTACGACAGATTACATGACTGAATCGCACCTTGTGGTCACGCAAACCGTGCACCTTATTAAACAAAGTCCAGAGACCGTGGAGTACAATGTTTCGTTTGATGCTTCCGATTGCCTTTCCATTGTCGACTTTGGAAGAGATCATAGATTTTGATCGAAACTATACAAGAGATCCGTCAGTGACAAACCAGCTTCTTCTCCCACTTTATTGACCTACGTTTTCAAAGGACTTTTTGTAGGTTCCGCCCGTCAGTGATAACTTTAGGAATAACATCCGATCACCAACGTCACCGTTGCTGCCAAAACAAGTCACACTGAACTTCATCTATTCCGGTGCACACAATAAATTTACTTTCAAAAGGACGGCTTTGCACATTATAATGTTTGGCTTGTCTCCCAAGTTTTTCAACTTATTTGATAAAAGACTGGGTGCTTCACCATCAAGTGCTCAGTGCAAAGGAAAGGTCTAATGTTCTGAGCACAATTAGAAACTGGCTGCAATACACCGGATGCAACTTCAAACAACGCGGCACTAAAGTACGTCAGTACTACACTATTATTGAACTACAATATTTTCACAGGATCAGGACCAAAACAGACCGGAACATTGAAGTCGGCGAATAATGATATGCTCAATGTAAGATGTACTTCTAATTAGCGAAAAAAATTGGAAATCCGTCACAGCCAGTTTCAACGGCTTTTTGCACAGGACTGCTTCTGTGCTTCTCAGTAAGCGAATTATCAAAAAATCCTTTCAGGCCCAGGGGAGGGGAGGGGGCGAGCCCGACTGCTTCGCCCATATATTTTGCACTTGAAGAAAATTCTCACCCACCAAAGCTCCCATGAACAAGCTTATGGACGAAGAAAAGTCAGAACGTAGTCCGTTCCCAGGCGCTCTGTAAGGAATTGGCTAAGTTCAAATGTTATGAAGCTAGTGGTTCAGACTGCTCCCCGACAGTCGCGTTGTATGCTGTATCAAGCTGGTGTTATAAATAGTTATTCCGTCTGAATATGTCCCACATTTAAAACCCGAATCTGTGGAACTTGCAAAAAAAAGAAAAATAAGATACACATGGTATATGTAAAGTAATTTGAAGCCATGTAAATATTTTTTCAAAAGATTCCTGATGTGAACCGTCAAGAGTATTACTACTCAAACAATAAATCAGATGTTGTAGCCTCTCTAGGGCCATAGGGTTTCCTACCACCCATCGGGAACCGTAAGTATGTCATGAGGCATTAGGTAATTAACCGACGAATTTGGTTGTATCAACAAGAAAACGTGCTACATACCTCGGCAACAAGCGGTGTCCCACTCCCAACCAATGGTCAGTTAACCGACTGTTTCACAACATGTAGTTTCGGTCCAGACTACAGCCTACTGTACGGGGTACTTGGAAACAAGTTTCTTCTTACATACATGCTTTTGTTTGACTGCTAAATACCGGATACATCAGGTGTGCTGCCTAGATCTGTCATTTACCAGTTAACCAAATCAACAACACAGATCTGACCACGGGTCAAATGTGTATACAGCTTTGGACAGCAGTTAATTAATTCGAAAAGCCTCATCGAGCTGTCAGATAGGGATAGGTGGTAATAAATACACAAGTAGTGGTTCCCCCTTCGGACCACCCTAGGATGATTATTTTGAAAACAATGGAGCTTTTCCTGGTAAGATGCACAAGAACTACAATGGTTGTGTGCGTGATCAGTTCTGCGTACCGTGTAACGTTTGGCACATTTTGTGTTGCTTCTTAGCTGGCACTAGAACGCCGGAAGAGTCCACGAGGATTCTGGCTGGCTTTAAAAATAGAATAACTTGGTTTTGGTAGCAGTTTTGAAGAAATTTCATGGTTTTCCTGACGGTAGATTTTGCGACACCCTCCAAAACTTTGCTGGAGTTCGGTATTCAATTCACGCCCTAGGAAGACCCTAATAGCTTCCCAGGACACAAAAACAAGGTGGTCATGGCCACCACATTACATTGGAGACCTGTCCTGTACCTCCCCAGAAGCTAAAGAGTAGTATGATAAAGTCGCAACCTTTCCGATAGTCTTGAAAACTTTGTGAATTATTAGGAACAAAGTGGTCTCCCACGTAATCCCTCGTAGGTTCCTGAGCGTATTTTCATCCCATCTCACTCAGCCTTCTATCTGGTGAGTATATTCAGCGCACCATTCAATTACACAGAATTCAATCTCCCAAGTACTCTGGAGTGACGTCAGGCACTGATGGTCTCATGTTGTCAATTGTGTGCCGGAAATGAGAAAACTTTTCTCTCGAATTTGTTAGATCAAGCGATTCTGCATGACTATTGCCAGCGTACACCTGTTTATCGTGATGCCGATAGCTCCGTAATTAGGTGGATACGAAAAAGGCACTTGCTGTCACCCCAGTTACCAGGTTCCTTGTAATTTCTTTTACAATCTGAATTTGAATGCTATTGAAAAGCACCTTATTAAGTCATTTGAAAAACGCCGAATGCAGTCTCGTTCTTTACCGAGTGTTCTGGTTCGTCAGCCGGTATTTTCAATTATTTTTGATTTAAATTTATATTATCATTTTACTTTTTTCTCAACTCATTTCACAGAACCTGTGTCTTCCTGGTAGTCGCACGCCACATGCACATCGCAAACTTATCACTTCAGAAGTATGCTAGCTTTGGCAACTAAAACAAACCACAGACAAAGGGCTCAAGTCAGCCTGATATCGGAAAGCCATCCACCTGTTGATGAAACCGTGACGAATGAATGCCCACAGAGCAGACATGCCTTGGGTAAAAGCTGGGTGGCTGAGTGAGCATACGTGTGCGCGTGCACATATGTGCACAATCTGGGACTAGCAGAGAAATTTCCCGCGAGATTGACATAGATTGAGGCCTCCTACCCTCCCAGTGACAAAAAGTTCGTGTCTAAATGTGGGTGGTGTGCATGTGATTTGGTAGATGCTCGTTTATCAATGGGGAAACAGCCAACCTGGTTACATTTATCACTGTGCCGTTAAGGCGTGCTTTCTATTTTCTTTTCTATCTTGTGTTCACGGGAGCAGGTACAGTGATGCTCCCACTCAGTTACCCGGCTTTCATTCAGGGCCTAACTCTCCCATGGTTTTTGATTGTCAGATATGGGCAACTGGTGTTTCGATCAGCCCCCCTAACTCTGGTTGGGAGTAACCATCTGTCTCAACAAATGTTTGCCATTCAAGCAGAAGGAGCATTGATTACCGTCGGCTTCATAACATTTTGGGTGGATCCGATCTTATTTCGTGGTCACTCTCATGCAGAAGAAAAGAAAGTGGCCACCGCCAAAACTTTTGATTCAAAAGTGCAGTGACCTGAATCACATGTGGCTCACGTGGACTTGTATCTCGGCTTTGCTGATTGTGGCTGCTGTGGAGGATAAACCAATTGATCGCGACTCTGAGGCGAAACGTGTGAATTGAATTGACTTTTAAATTGAGGAAGGGAAAACTAGGGATGGATCAGGGCGGCATACTGGTCCCATTAAGGCAGCGGACTGAACACATGATACACTGTTGTAAAGAGGTGAGGGTTGAGAAGCGCCAAAACTGTGGTAGACTGTTAGAAGTTTATCATTTTCGAGAAGTATTGAAGCCAGTTGGCATGCGAAAGTGATAGTTCTGGCGGGATTGATTGAAATAGCCGCGAAGTGCTTTTGAGCTGACCCTGTGATTTGGTCATATCCGGCTGACCATGGTGATATGCCCAGTACACCTTTATCTAATTGGGGTGATTGCAATCACAGGATGATACAAACGTGTGCGTATCATGAAAACTGAAATTTAATTCATTAATTTTGATTTTTCTTTCAGGGTTTCGGAAGACAAGCCAGGGGACAACGGCGAACGTATGGGTGCTCCCTTCGTAGTTCCATGTTCGTGAATACGTACTGGCGGACTAGCCTATCATTTCAGGTTGGACTGCAGTACAGTGAATGGTGAAAATAGATAACGAATTTTGGACCACTTATCTCGCATCTGATCCCCAATCTCTCCCCCCAGTCATTTCAGTTTCAAGGCAGCTTACTGAATGATTTAGTAGTGCACCGCAAAGAATATCAGTCTTCAGCATGTCTTCATTGAGAAGAATGGGCTTGAGCAGCAGCTTCTTCGAAAATGTCTTCTAACTTCAGACCTTTGTGCCTATCAAACCTGTTCCATGTATTTCTGTATGGAGGACCGTTACCGATAGGGTCTAATGAAAGAAAGAATTGAAGTTATTCGGAATTCTAAGCCAATACGTGGTTCATTAGAATTGCTCGCCTTTACCGCAAGTTGATCGGAATTTTTTCCAGCCTCGTGGAATCGAGTAAATTGCATTACAGCTGCACGGTTTGTCGCATGAAGTGAAGTGTTATTCTGATATAAAAGTGAATAATTTAAGATGTAAGATAACAATAAATTGAGATATTACTTTGCTGAGCATTTATAAATCGTCGAAATGTTTTACTGGAAGGTCGACAAAAATGCTAAAGGAACAACGAACTCCAAAAATAATTGCTCGCTTGTTCAAGATTCTCCAATTTTCCCGATATGCTTGTTTACCATAGCAAGCAAAATGTTGCCAAGCCCTGGCAAGACGAAGATGAAACCTCGACAGAACGGTAACGTGTCCGTTCAGACATTCTGCATCATAACTACAGGAAGAATGCTCCACAAAAACTAAACAAACCAAATTTGGAAGCCCGCAGTAAGATCTTTTTAAGTTTACGAAAGTTATTAGAGGAGTGGAATGCAACTACGGAACACCACTTCAGTGAAACTCTAAAAGAAAGCACACGTTTCGTAATTAGGAAAATTCACGAAACATCAAGGAGCCGCTATGGAATTCCAGTTACGCAACTTTTGTCACCAGGTAATGTTTACATGGACTCGGTTTGCTTTCTAGCGCTAATAAAGAGATAATGCAAATTGTCTTGAGCCCTAAACTATACTCGCAAAAGGTCGTGCTCGCTATAACTGCAACTAGTTCGTGTTCCAACAGAAAGAGTCAAAGTAGTCACACTCCCTCTCTTTTTGACGGCTCGATAAATCTAAATCCATCCTTTAAGAATTAAAAACATCTTGACACTACGCGGCCCCCAATAAGTAATAGAAAAAATATTCCGTTATTAGAGTTACAGTATCTGGCCTGCTGCCCAAGTGACAATGCGCACTGTGATTCACATCAGTGGTCTTCTGCAGTAAGGTTTCACCTGCCCCCGAGAAGTTTATCATGCACCACATGGGTGGTACGTTTCATTCTGTCGCTAGTGCAACGAGACTGTCGGAAAGCAATCTGGACCACCGTCTTCATAACCCTGTGGATTTCAGAGAAGTTGATTACTTATCAGTATCTGTTGGTCGTTAACCGAGGTTTTGTTGCAACGTTTACTGGCGAGAATTTATTCGGTATGCAAATATACGGTCTAGGCTTTCTGGCCGAGGCTAGCGTCTAAAATAGATTTTTCGAAAGTTCGCCTGCTAACAAGCATGGCGGTAATCTGGTGCAGAATGTGGTTTGAATGGGCTCAGACAAGTCTCTTAAATTTTTCACACTTCAAAGCACACTGTATACATTTTCCCGCCATAATAAAGCTTGTAAACTAAACTTTTGCGGTTGTGGTCGCGTATTTAAAGGCTTCGGTTTAGTTATTATTGTTTGAGCATCGTGGCAGATAATTAACGGGAAGGGCTCTAAATACCGTCTCTTAGTAATATTTTAATTATCCTTCGAGGGCCCACTGAAGGGTATTATGAGAGCAGTGGTAGAGAGAGGAGCTACCAGCGGTAAGCGGAGGCATTTGGTAGCTACTTTCTGTGAATTCCTG
This sequence comes from Fasciola hepatica, assembly GCA_948099385.1. Classification (NCBI taxonomy): domain Eukaryota; kingdom Metazoa; phylum Platyhelminthes; class Trematoda; order Plagiorchiida; family Fasciolidae; genus Fasciola; species Fasciola hepatica. The sequence continues at coordinate 35,343,081 of CANUEZ040000043.1, read as the reverse complement.
CTACTGTTGTTCTCGTTTTACTTAACTAAGTAGGCTCACTCTCGCTTGGAATAACGGAGAATGCTGTTTGCAGGATGAGCGGAGTGGTGCCCGCAGGAGATTCTCGATTGGTCAATGCAAGTAAGTTGGTTATCATCGTGGAGGTTGAGGGAGGAAGTTGACCAGCTGGGGGTTAAGCCTGTTGATAGTTATCACAGCCGATTCTCGATGTTCATCGGCTGAGGGGGCAGAGACTAAGCACGGCCTCCTACTGTCGTTGTTCAGGGTCTTTTCACTCTCATTAGCTTGATATTTCCGGTTTGTTTTGGACATTCAACGGACAAGTGAATTGAATTTCGCCAAAGACGTAGTGAGCAGGATGTTTGGCGATTTTCTGGTGGAAACTCAATTTTTGCTAGCTGGGATGCCAGGTTCTTCCCAAGTAAAACGAACAATCCCGGAAGAGATCGCAAAAACAAGAGAAAGTAAGCAGACAAAAACCGAAATACCTGCGTGAGAACGATGAAGCTGACGAAGCAAGCAGGGCAACGAACTTGCCGACCAGAACTTGTAAAATGGGGAGTCGGCCTGTGACTCATGCGCTTTGGAGCTGGACGATGTTGGAATCGGGTCAGTAACCAAGCTTTGGCCATCGGTGGGAGTCGCCGAAACTGGGGTTCCAGGCCAAACAATGCCAGCTCAGAAAGATCGATTCTGACTGACAGGAAGCAACTTATCGGATTTGTCATGGAGGACCTACGGAAACCTACGAGGCCATGATGTCGCGTCCGCCAATAACAGGAAATCCAAAAGCTCAACAATTGCTTGGGAGCATACTTCAGCAAAACCAGCTTTTGCAAGTTTCAGAGGTTCCCCACAGAACTTACCGTTTACTGCGGTCTATGCTCCGGTAGCCTCCGTTAGCCTCCAAGTGATATTCAGTCGGGTCCAGAGAAGTGACATTCCGTTCGTCGCCGGAGACTAGAACGCTGGCGTAAGTCAGTCGGATTCCTCAAAGCTGCACTTCATGGGGAGGTTTGGCCTTGGTAAGCGCTGTGAGAATGGTGACCGCCTGGTCATTTTGGCAGAATCTAACAGAATGGTGGTTTGCAGCGCCTTAAAAAGCACACTGATGTGGTACTCTAAAGAAGGTGGCACTTCCCCCCAAATTACTGCTTCCTAGCTAAGTCTCGTTGGGCTTCGCCTGTATAAGACTGTAGAGCACACTGCGGTGCAGTGACGGAAAAAGCAAAGGACGTCAAACACGGTTTCGTTTGTGCGATCCCCAGAATCCACCTACAAGCACGCCCCACAGCATCTCCCAACCGGCATGAACGTCGTGACAATGGAAATACCAGAGGATTGCCAGGCTCCGATAAGATCGACAAACATCTTATTGCAAACAGTAACCACCGTTTCTCTAGATTCAACTTCAGTAAAAGAACAGAGGGTGGTAATCAATTTGACGATTGCGGAAGCTGACTTAAAAGACCTAGGTAAAATTGAAGGCGCCCAAATACTGGTGCTGCAAAGCTGACCAACTCCTCGACTTCCTCCATGGTCGTCCACTGCGGTGGCTGGGTCATATCCTATGGCGTTCCGAAAGGAAACTAACCAAGCGAACATTTCGCCTTGAACCCTGCTCTGGATGACGCTGTCGCCGCAATGGCCAGCTCGAAACTTGGATCAACACTCTCGAGAAGGACTCGGAGAGCCTAGGCCTACCTTCAGTCCATGGTGCTCACCGATGGGAGTAAAACCGAACTAGCTTCCAACTGCCGCGCGTGGACAGAAATGATGCAAGAGTTTCATGGAGCTGACTCATCTTCTGTTAGGAGATAGTCGCATAAAAGTAAAGTCAATTCCTTGACGACCATTGGGGTTGAGGATGAGTATTTTCTCCAAATGCCGAATGGCTTTGTGCAGGCCGGAATGTGCTGGAGTCAGTGTTCTAAAAACTAGCTTGCTCCTGTATAGATGACTGGGACTGAACGACTGTAGGGCAGCAGGAAGAACAGGAATACCAACCTTTTGATGTATGTGAAGTGTGAGTTGTTGAGTGTAACCCCCAAGGCTTGGGACTGGAGCGCTCGCCTTGGGTATGACAAATTCATTAAAGAGACAGGCAGTGTTGCCGAATGTCATTTACGCAGATGTGCTGAGCATGGTGCTGCGTAGCGTATTGCGAATGCCCAATAGCATCAGTGGTAAGACATCCATTCATTGGGGAATTTTGGAGGAGCTAAGCGGGGTTTTGAGATGCCGGTGAAAAAGCCCGACCAAGCCATTGGCTAGTGGGTAGCAAGCTGAGGTGGGAATGTGTTTAGTTCCGGTCAGTTGGAGGGGATTGTCAAAAGTGGCAGATTCAAACTGAGCTCCCGGATCTGGGGTGATTGAGGTTAGACAGCCGAAATGGGAAGTCCTATGTTTCTTGAAAGCACAGACGACAGTTTCACTGGGATTATTATGGCCTCGGGCCACCTAACGAGGCGATCAATACAGATGAGTAAATGGGTCGTACCCCGTGGCTGAGCCAAGGTGCCCACAATGTTAACGTGCAAGTGAGCGAAGCGAGCATCTGGAGTCTCAGAAGGTCCGACCGGACTGGTGGCGAGTTGTTGAATGTTGGCTGGCTTACAAGTCGTGAAGTCGCATGCCTACTGAGGTACGTAGTGGTCCGGGCTGGACTAAGCATGTCGGACACTGATGAGTTTGCATGTGGCCCCGATACCAGGACAGGGTAGATCACACAGCCCATCTAAAAAGAAAGGCGATGTGAAGGGGGTGCCATTGGCTTTGGGTAGTTTAAGGTGGTGTTACAGAGGGCGGTGCAAACAAAGAACAGGAGAGGCAAAGCCGCACTTGGAACTTGCATTGTGGATGGTCTGTTGGAACCAAGGTTTTGTTGGCCCCTTGTAGGGTCCTTGATAGAGACACCGAGAACAGAGGGCAACACGAGATTGAGGATCCTGAAGAGAGTATCTGTGGCCACTTTAGATGATCCGGAGAATGTCAGCAGAAAATTGCGGTGTGAAATCCAGCTGCCGAAATCCCCGTAGAGATTGACGTCTCAAAGGGTTGCAAAAGGCAAGGAGTGAATATTTGTGGTCACTGAAAATGACAGTCCCAACCAATTCACGACCAAGGGCGCCGCATCTGGATTCCGTGGAAAACAGGCGGTGTGGGTGAAAAGCCAGATGCTACCAAGCGCCATACATGGCCTGCTGGAGTACGCAGCCGATCGCAACATCGGAAGAATCAACGGCCACACGGACTGGATCATGGGGATCCGGATGACGAAGAAGAACGGTAGAGGCTGAGACCTGTGTGAACCGAGGAAACCTCAACTCGGCTTCATAGGTCTAGGTGGGGATTCCTTGTTTGCCCCGCAGAAGGTCGGAGAGTGGTTGCATCAGTGTGGAGCAGTGCGGAGTGAACAGTTGATAGTAATTACCAGAGCTGTTAAAACGTATCAGCTGTCCGAAGGATGCCGGTAATGGAAATTCAGCAAAATCACTGACTTTGGTTTCAGCCGCTCGGATGCAGCTGGTGTCGGCGACCTGACCGGAAAAGGGCAATGACGACTTCCCTTGTTCGGTCTTAGCATCTTTATTGGTGACATCTTGCTCTGACAACCGCTGAAAGAGCAGTTGAAGACGCGGCTGACTTTTGGTGACACTGAAGCTTGCGACAGGGATGTAATTGGTGGGTGGACGAACGAAGGGTAGCCCGCGGATGACGCCAGCAATAAACTGCGGGAACATTTTTTGGACTCTTTGTGCGGAGCAAATGGCGTTCGCAGAAACCAGAAGAGAAAAATTAGAGTGTTTGCGGCAGTCTTTGGGATGTCCCCCTCAGCGACCGGGATTGGATGAGAGGCTCAAGCGAGGTTGATTTTGCTAAAAACGTTGGATCCAGCCTGAGCAGACGTAGTCAAGAATTTGAGGCATAGGATAACGATCTGGCCTTGTATTTTGATCGAGGCTTCGATAATCGTCACGCAGAAGCCAATCGTCTGAAGTTTTCTTTGGCACCACATATGGAGGAGAGGCCCACTGGCTGATAGGGGGCAGGTGGTGCCTAGGCCCATCATTTGCCGGAATTTACTACTAGCAACGGCGGGTTTGTCTGGGGCCAGACGACCGGGCGGGAAAGAATTCGGGGGCCCCGTGATATTGGTATGATAGGCGATTGCCGAAAGCGCTGCGGGTAAGTTGTTTGCAGGCCCGGTGAGAGACGAAACTGAGCCAAAATTTTGGCAAAAGCCTTCTTGGCGTCAGGAGCTACTGAGGGCCTAACAAAGTTGACCAGGCACGCAGACCTAACAACAGCACGACCATCCACACTGCTGGTTAACTTACGAGGACCCGAGTATAACGAAGGGTCACAGCAACGCAAAAATCAACTCCTAGAACGGGCTGGGACAAGTCAGCAATGGCGAAAGTCCGCTGAAAAGCGCGACGCAATCCAAGAGCTAGTCTGTGGAACTGGGTACCAAAAGTAAGTATACGAGACCCGTTGGCAGCTTGAAGCCGTAGTGCTACGACTCTGCCTCTCATAGGAGTCAGAGGGTATGACATTGATCCGTGCGCCTGTGTGTATCGAAAATTGACGACATGAGATGTTGAATTTGACAATGAGAAGATGGCAAGTTGACAGGAGGCCAACTAGCCCTACTGTACCTGCTCGTCGACCGGCGAGTTCCTCCTGTGGTCGTGGAACTTGCTTGGGGGTGTACACTTCCGGGAGCTTCTGTGATATTGACATTCATACCAACACCGTACAACAGCTTGAGCGTCGGAAAGGAGCTAGCCTGGGAGGACTCCGAGTGGCGACATGACGGCGAGGAACGTTCGGAGAGTGGCTACAAAAAGTTGAACTCAAAGACTGAGTAGCAGTGAAGTCCGCTCTAGGGGCACAAACTTGTCCAGCTATATCTGTCAGAGTCACATCCGTGGCTGTTGTAGACAGACTGAAGCAATCCCCCTTCCATAAAGCGGTCCGCTGCAGAAGCCAGCTTTTCCAACGAAAACTCTCTGCTAGAAACGCCAGAGTACATAGCGCTTGTTAGGGCAGCTGCTGCACCCACAACTGACGCAACACCATTCGGCCATTTTTGATACCCTTAGCCAGTTGATGCATGTGAAGCAGAATTTTTGAGGGCTTCTGGTAGCCGACGGAAGAGCTTCCGAGTAGCTGATGAAGGCGGTTTGAGTCGGGAGCTCCGGGGCTTTCTAGGAGAGCCTAGCAGGGCCCATCAAAAGGCCTGTCTGTGGGTGGATTGGGAAGGACGTCCTGGACAGCATCAAGGATATTCAAAAGAAATTCAGCTGCGAGAAGCACGTAATTTTTCTGCTAGGGAGTGATTAAAGAATCAGCAAACTGTGCTACCAGATCAGTCGACCAAGGAGAAGGATTCCCCGGAATAGCAGTGCCTTCATTGGGTGAGCAACAAAATACGTTTTGGGCTCCTCAAGCTTGGACGTAATTGACGTGGATTCTTCCATAGTAAAAAAGACGGCGAACTAAATATATATTGGCGGACCGAAATTTACCCCACTGAAATCTCGACACATTTAAACAGCCGAAACAAACGAAAATCTGTAAAGAACGGGACGAAAAACTAATTTGAAACGGGCCTACCAATTTAGAACCTAGGGCGATACTTGTGGATTCGATTCCCGCCCCATAAGCGGAACACGAACAACCATAGCAATTGGTAGGTTTTGGTGAGTATATTGGACGGAGCTGACGTGCTGAATTGGGCCCCTCTCCAGAGCCACAGGGGGTAAGTTGGCGATGATGTTGTGTGTGCCGGTACCAGGTGGACTCTTAGAAACAGACCTCAAACAACCAGTCCGTTAAAAAGGCTGAGACTAAAGTAAATTTCTGACCTGTCAAAGAGCCTGCTCAACGTCTGCTAGACGAGTTACGTACCTTAATGGATGACTGATGAGAATCACCCCAAATGTCCTACAGGAATTCTAAAATAGGCCCGTGTGCCCAACCGAAGATTATCGTACCGCTACGGTTGAATCGGGTATGGATGTGGGAAAGTACTTTGAAGTACAACTGTCCTAAATATAAGCCACTTTATGTGACTGAGAAGAAGATTGCCTGTGGCTAGTGGAAGACCTGGTCCCGGAATTGGATGCTCCTAGGGAGTGGTTATCATTCCCAAGTAGACCTAAGTACAGATACCTATTTATGCACAAGGCGCACCTAAGCTCTAAATTCGCCATTGCACTTTGGTCAGTTTGGTGTCTGCAAAGCCACTACATCGTGGCCAGTGGCGTAGTTGTATTCGGACTCTTTCTCTGTCCTAGGGATTTCCACTTATTGCTCAGATTTTTGGTTCCTTTTCAGCTCATCCTTCTACTCTTTCTCTCCCTTGCTGGATCGTGCCTCGAGGTCTCAACCAAGACCAGAGCACCGAGGTGACAGGTTAGTGGTTGAATAAACTGAACTGAACTGGCCACTTCAATAGCAAAGTAGCCGTAATGATGAGCTATTCACCAGGACTCGAGCCGCGGCTTGTTACTCAAGGGAGAAACATTGTTCGGAGGTTTCACCGTGAATTCCGATCTTACAAAATGCTCCGTCGTTTTTATGCCGTGGCGCCACATGAATTTGAGGAAACTGCGCACTTGATGGCCTGAGCTCCATTGCACGATTATAGGACACTGCCACGGGTAGCTATGAAATTCAGGGCGTTTAGTTTAAGGCCTCCTGCTGAAAAGCTTGGGACAGCCCTACAGCTTCCTCAAGGTTGCTCCATGGAACTAGGCCCTGGCGATGAGGCAAACCTTGGGCTAGCACCAACCTCCGTTCAGCTTAATGAGGACACCCAAACCGTAACAAGTTCTGGGAAACTGATTGCCTTTTCGACATTCTCTAACGAAGATAACGATCAAGCTAAGTTTTCCATCAGTCAAGAAGCGAAAATAGATTTCATTGTTAATCTTTCAAGGTCCAACGGGAGCTACCAGTAAATAAACCACCACACAGCTCCCACTCCAACACACGTTTGAGCAATGCGTATATGAATTTACAACGGATCCCGAAATCAAAAGGCAATTAGCCGCAAGATCATACGATACTAGGTTACTGAATGAACATTGACACCTAACAGATACAAACCTCAACTGTGGGATCACAAGGACTCAACGAACGAGAAACCGAATTGTTGCGTGCGAGCAAGGAGCACGTGCGCATGCAGGTCCAGAACAAGGATGTGACAAATTAGCGCTCTGGGCGCGAACAAACATTAATTGGTCCATAAAAGCAAGCAGTACGTAAAGACACGTCAATAGTGTAGGCAAGTGGGCGACGTTAAGAAAAACATGGAACTGCCACGGTTTTAGGGGATTTTCCACTACCGGTCTTTACGCGGGCCCCATGCAAGGCAACGTGTCATTGTCGCTATCAATTTCATTATCAGTGAACCCACCCGCGGCAACACCACCAAGGTTGTTCCAGTTGCCCCCAAGACCATCGATTAAGTTACTGCACGCAAAGTACCATTTTACTACTTCGGCTTTCTCTCCTTCCATCGCCGACAAACCTTTCCGGGCGTTTCACATACTTGAGAAACGATCATCAGGACTCAGATCTCTTTGGTTGACGACATTGTACTGATTCAAGAATATTTCGTAAACGCCTTCAAGGTCTAGACTTGGTACACACCCACCTCTCCCGTCCGAATATTTTTGAAGCTACGAGAAGTAGACCGAGATGTGTCTGACGTGGGGGCCCCCAAGGAGGTAGTCCCCACATCCTTCTTTTCTACTTAATGCCCACAGGATAACATTATAAGCACTCTCGACGGAATTACCGCCGGTAAGTTTGTGAAGAAACTGATAGTTGCGTCATAAATGCTGGTTCGTCGAAGGAAATTAACTATCCCAGGACTAACGGAAAACTGGCTTTTGGAGGGACCAGGGTACGCTGGATAATGGTCGGTAGGCCGATCGTTACTTTATTTATGCCTTTGACACTGTTAGCAATAGGAAAATGTGTTGCAGCGACAAGGGCATTATAAAATTTGCGGTGCGAAGCTGGTCGCCCGATACCGTTGAGAACATCGACCGGCAGGATCCACTTTCAGATCTATGAACACTTCAGTGGGCAGTGATTACTTTTGTTTCAGTTCACTTCAGTTTGCACAGGACAGGTAATGGCCACGGCCAATCGAGCCTCCTGAATTCCTTCGATATTATGCACACCAGTCATGCACTCACCACTGCTGAGTGTATTTCGTCGAATTCTCGCCAAAATGAGAAGGAAACGGAAAACCCCATCGCACATCAGCTGCGAGAGACGGCAAGCTGTCGGTGCTGGAGAAAAAGCGGCTTTATCAGAAAACGTAGACAGCGGTGCTAAAATGTCCAGTACACCTGTTACAATAATAAATATTGTCCTGAAAAATAGTTCGGTTTATATTAAGATGAAGTTTTGGAAAGGATGCCACCTTAGTTTTATTCGCTGCGGTATTAATGAGAATGCAACTATAGATAAAACATCAAGTTGTTTATATCGACATATCAAGAGCAGATTGTTCCTTTAGTTTTATTTAGGATGATATGTCCAAAGAATAAATCCTGGACAACTATACATAATAACTGGATGGTTTTAAAAAAAGGCTATAGACAAGTTCATTTTCAGTGCTGATGTGCGTCACCACCAAAGAAAGATGAAGGCTTTCAAACTGGCCCCTATGTTTTGCACAGCATACAGGGTTCAGAAGGGAGGTACATAAGAATAGCTATTCCAAAACTTGACGGATTGGCGGAGGCCCCATTCCTCGTTACGGTGTCATTTTCCAGCTGCCTTTGGTGGATGCTCAGCCCAATAAAATGCAATTTCCAGCCCAGAGCTAAGGTGCTCTTTGTTTGTAAACGGGCCACTGTTCTTAGGTCTACTTGGGAATGATAGTCGCTCCTCAGGAGCATCCAATTCTAGCACCTTTTCTCCCGCCAGTATAGACAACCTTCTCGAATCATCCCTCATGGTTACATGATCACATAAAGTGGATGGTGGTTAGAAGCAATCCTGCTTCAAAGAACTTTCCCACGTTCCTCGACACGTGGGCCCATTCAGGAAGCCCTGTAGGACATTTCGGTGATTCTCGTCGATCATCCATTGAGGAACGCAACTGGTCAGCCAAAAATCGACCGGTCTCTGTGATAGGTCAGGAACTTAGGTCTGTTTCACCTCTTTCAAAAGACTAATGAACTGCAGGCTGCCTGTTTGAATCCAACTAGTGTCGGCCTAGACGGGAGCATCGCCAGCTTGGAAGGCACGGCTGTTGAAGCGAGGCGCACCCTGTCTCTTGCTCCGTTCATCTTCTCGTCCAACCTCCAACCTCCTGCCAACTCTACAGGATGGCCGATATAACCATCAGAATTCATCAACTGATATCATGCTCTTTTCGTTCTTTGGACAGGAATCGTAGCTGGAGACATCGCTTGTGCAACGAAAATTGGTCCCCGAAAGAGTAGGCCAAAAGCTGACATTTTTATCCTCATAGACGTTTTGTCCCCCCCCCCGCTTACAGCACAAGAAGCAGGGGTTAATTCAAGGCCTTTGAGCCCTTTTATTTCGGCTGCTCGGTAGACACCACCACATCAACTTATTTTTTGTCAGGGTCTTTCTGTAGCATGCAACAGCGGGAGGGCCGGAAAATTATTCAAATATTTGGAGAAGTTTAATATAACGGGTCTATTGAGGTGTCTTATTGGTACGATTCAGACTGGTATATACTCAAGTATATGAGATGCTCATATGTGTATTTTACACTGGCAAGCAAAATGCAATTCAAAATTTTCATTGTCGCTCAACAGGCGACTTACTAAGAAGAGAAATAATACTCAGTTTCAGAGCATCCCAGCGTAAGTGAATATTAAGTAGAGTGAGTTGTACATACCAACATTTACAAATATGGATACTGCCACACGATTCATGAAAACTCGCCACCATGCACCCGGCCAAACCGAAAAAGAGTTTAACCATTGAAAGTAGGAAGGGGTGAAGCTTCCTTCTTCATTCTTTATTCTTCGTACGATAGACGGAGGAAATCATCGGTGTGGGCTTCTTCACAATCCACTGGCTGGTATGAACCCATGATTGGGCAGAACGCCGTAGCCCAAACAAAGAAGGGTCAGGTTTCTCTTTGAGTGCTTCGTCGTTTGTCTCTTCCACCACATCAAGAGTTGAGGAATCCCAAAGTTTTGTGGCCCTCCGGGAAAATTGGCAAACCAAAGACGAGCCAGTAGATTGCCTCTTTACAATTGTCATTCGGTGCCAGCACACACGACACGGCCCCAGAGAGGAAGTCCGCTTGCAACTCTGGCTCCAGATCACACCGAGTGATACGGTGAACGTAGATGAGATTACAGCTCACCCGCAGACAGGCCCATGGAAACAAGCAAGTTGCATCAAGACATTTTTGTAGTTGGCCCCGAGTAATTCAGCAATGAGAGGGGTAGCAGGCCTCTGCTCTCGCTCTAACTTGACTGATTCTGCAGCTCTAAATGGATGAGCAGCCGTACCACCACATTTGAGGCTAGGAAGTACGTGGAAATTACGCTCCATACGAAAAGCCTCGTACGGTATGTTCACGAAAGATCATTGAATTAGGCCAGGGATTCCCTAAGCGTAGCATATAACCTGTCCGCTTGAACTCTGGTTTTCAGCAAGGAACACACCAAAACTCCGAGGCCGCGCTCACAATCTGTTACCTGTATCGGGCTCCCAGACAGGTTGTAACTCACTGGCAGCCGAGAGCAACCCACCCGCGCAAGAACCCACTTCAACAGACTCGGTGACAGCACACACTCAGAGGACCAGCGCAAAAGCAAACTGAGGTCTTCCTGCAGAACTAGGCTGTCTGCATCCGAACGAAGAGCGCGCCGTAGCTTCAGATCATCTGAATACAGGAGATAAGAGGAAAAGAAAATCTAGGAAAGGCGACTTATGTAAATAAGAAGCAATAACTCTCCAAGAACAGACACCTGGGGAACATCACTGGTCGCTGATTACCACTTGAAGATGGTTGGTGAGACTCCGACAGCAAATCGCCGCCCTCTTAGAAAACCTTCAAGCCACCTTAGCAAGAGAGAAGCTATTCCCGTTCACGTGAGCCCCCTAAAGCGATGGCCACGTGGAAAATTACCAAACTTTTTTCTGAAGTCCACAAAAATGACGTCCGTGGAACATCCCTCGGCTTTCTCTTCAGCCCAGCCCTCACGAGCAAGCAGAAGATTCGACGAGCGAGAAGGGGGTTTCCTTGAATGCTTGAAAGCTAAAATTATGAACGGCACGGCACAAGGCTGCTTTCTATTGAAACTGATTGTTTGTTTCCATTGTAAAATGCTGACCGATTTTGCCTCTTCCCTCTGTAATTAGTTTAGTACTGCCAATTCATTTGAAGTGATTAGTTTTGATGGGCTTTCCGGTGATATGTAAGTGTCCACGAGCCGAGATTCCGTCTTTTTGTTGACGCGTGTCATGCCCCCGGTTTGAGTGGTCGGGGGCCTGCCTGTCAGTGATTTTGCCTTTCCACGTGGCAAAACCACCCTTAAACCGGGCGGTTTCAAGACTGTTTTGAAGTGGTTCTGGGCCGGTTTTGGTTGATTTATGCTGTTAGGACGGCCGGCTTCGGAGCAGGTTTACAACTGATCCTATGGAACTCCGGGTATACTGTTATTGTTTGTATTTGTTATTTTATTATTACCGTTCATTTATTATAATTCTCCTCCACACCCCTAAATCATGTCTCCATTCATTCACTTATTCTATTATTTTGACGAGATCAATTCAACAATCTCCTTCCCTCTCACCTTCAGCGCGCGTAAAAGAAACCAGTCGTAAAATGGAATGATATTCATTTTCGTCACACCGGCGGGAAAATCTGTGAAGGGTGCCCAATTCAATTGGTGGTGCCCGATAACCCCTTTTTTGAAAATTGTTCTGCCCCCGAAAACTGCCAAAAGTGCAACTGACGCTGTTGCTCTTATGACAGCTGATTGTCCTCTATGTAGAAATACAACGAACGGCGTCATATTTGAGCTGGTACTAAACCGCGTTTTATGATGGTAAGTACGCAACAAGTGGAAACCACTTTAGCACTTGGATGATAGGTGGACGCGAATGACTCCGGCGGTCGCAAGTAGCTGAAAAAAGGTTCCCTCTTCTTATGACTAATATAACGTTTTGCTGGTCGTTGCAAGCGTTATGTTCAAGTGAAGCAGACTGGAGAATCTCGTAACTGTGGTCCACAAATGGTTATGGTATTTCAGTGAAACGTTTGCGAATAACTGTTGAGTATTGTGCAAGCAAAGCCGGTGAACATTGTTTGGGTCATCTTCCTGGTAGTTGTTCTGACGCGGTGGAAGTGCACAATCCTGAGGTTATTCTCTAACTTGCCCACACCGCCGTAAATAACGCTGTGGTAAGGAATACGACGCAGGCAGTTGACCTTCGGGTGAGTTAATCAGAATCGAATCTCTTTGCGGCAATGGCGTCGTAGTGACTCAATTGCACTTTGCGTACAAAAAGCAATGCAGCCTTTGCGAATGTGAGAGAAAAGTTAGGCCGGATAACGAACAACCTGAAAAGTGGTATTTCTGAATAATGCGATAAAAAAACGTACGCAAGTTAGGATGATAGTTCACGTGGTGCAATGTGAAATCCTACTTTCTTTAACTTTATATAGTGAAAACTACAGCTTCTTTCTTATATTTTACGGCAGCCTACTCCTTTACCGGGAACACATGTAAACGTCTCTGTAAACGTTACCTAATAACTTTCATGTCCTAACTTCTCACGGCAGAAAAGCTCTGTAAAACAGATAGGTATACGGAATCAGCGTAAAATGCTGAAGATCCTACCTTGAATCAGCCTACGGAAAGGAGCAACAAGCCGTACTTTCCGACAACTGCCTTCAGTCGTTGAAGGGAAGTTGTCATGGATTCAGTCATATTTATTCTAATAAAAAGTGATACATGCTATATTGGACCGTTTTCGAGAACAACTACGGGATCTTCCCATCATACAGTTTCAACCATCCATTAAACTGAACCGCACCGATAATGTTATACACGAGTGATCTAAGACGGATGAAAGTGTAAACTGACTTTATGTTGTAATGAAATAAACATGACATCGACCACACGTGATATAATAGCGAGATATCGAGTGAACACAAAGGAGTATGAGCGTAAAAGTGCGAAAAAGAAATGAAAAGTTACACATAACAATAAATGTGTATAAAATGCATTGGGAAAGTGCAATGAAAAAGACGACAACAGACACCTAAGGGTTTCCTGGATACATCGCAAGTCAAGCCTAAGTATACGATAGTCTATATTTTAATATGATTCCATACAAACGTGCCGCGGTATTTCCAGGCCTCCCTAGCTATCCCCCTGGAACAGAATAGCTTTGGAGACCCTCCGATCTAAATCAGGGCTCGTCTTGCGGCCGCCACCGATGACCTGGCGACGTTCAGTTGGCACCGGTCATCTAGGGGACCACTTAGCGATGCCTCCTTATACTCGTCCCGCCGGAGGAGGGGCACCAGGCACATGAGGATTAAATATCTCCCAGTCGGCCTCAGCCTAGGTAGCCGGAGTCCTTTATTGTCCGAGGCTTTAGGAGCCTAGAACGGAAGAAGAAATTTCACGTGAGCGAAAGTTCATTATTGATGTCGGCCGTGAAACTTGAGGTTCTTCCGTAAAAAGTGTATCTCGGTTTTGCTAGGCAATGAAGGAACAAGCATTCTCCTCCGTAGTTATAGTTAGCGCACCGGCAATGCGCCCATCGCTCGCTTGCGCCGCATTGCACCCATTTGGTTATCCTTTCCAATGTCGACGGAGCGGTCGGGAGTGCGACAAGAGCTGAAAAGGTCTTCCTTGATGGGAGAATATTTCACTTCCATACGTCTTTTTCTTTCCTCATCTTTGTACTTGGCTGACTTTATGGTGCGAAAGCGTACGAGTTGCTTGTGTCACTAGCAAATCCCGTTTTGGTTTCATCTGTGTTCTTCAACTCAGTGGCAGTCTTTAGTTTTGGAGACGTAGGCTTTACATTTTTCTTTGAGGTTGTGGCCGGAGGTTCCAAAAATCGCTTACTCGAAGTAACCATCTGTGTCCGTGTAGCTTTCTCCCAAAAATATGAGACACAGCACCTGATAAATCTACCGGAGTGTCGGTTTATTTACCAAAATAGCAAATGACCACATCCCTACCGAAACTAACTTCCGCAGCCAAATTTCTCAACTCCGGTAAGCACTCCGTGAACTCTCTCTACCCCAGGCCTTGTGAAGTGGTGGCGATATCCTTCTTAATATCGCCACACTAGGCTAAATTCATACTTGTAGTGAGTGTACGTTTCGTACAAACTAAACGTTTTTCTTACTGGCTACTAACAGCTTGTTAGTAGTCACATTCTACATGTGAATCTCTTCCAAGTCATTCTCCTGTGTTGTTGGCACAAAGTTGGTCATTTTACTGAACTCAGTCCCGATTCGTGATTGGTCCATAATCCAATCTGACGGTAGCGTGACAATATGGTTTTATTTTATTCACATGGATTTGATCTTACTCTTTCATGTGATTTGAACAGTCTTATCCGTTTCCCACTTTCTGACATTGACCTGAATTTGTTTGAATGAACATATGACGCTCCCGCCAGGTTTAACAGCAAATTTGACTATCCACGATCTGTGTCTCGCTCGGTTCAAAATTTGGCTGTATGTTTTGTCTATTCATTGTTCATTAACGTTGTACTGATTATGGAACCGTGTTTCGGATTAATACGTCTATCAGTTGGGGTCTTTTGAAATTTGTTCGAGACGCGAAGTAAGCCACACCGAGAAGGAGCACCCTAGAAAGGCTTAGAGCAGCTAGGTCGTACGAACCTGAGTGGAATTCAATCGAAACGGTCAAAGTTGACGGTCGAAAGGGTTTCGCTTACAGTTAGCCAATTCACCAAGCAATGCAACCCAATTCAGACAAGTCTTTATCGGCCCCCGATCTGGAACGTATTACGACTGAGTCAGAAGACACCATGGATCTCTTCAAGGAATTTAAAGAACGTTTGCAGTTGTTGGAGTGCAAGTTCAACATGAAGAGTGGAAAATATGAGGATCAGTATGCAAGAGCTACCACAGTCGAAGAGAAACCCGGTGGTGAGTCCCCAGTGGTCGAACGATCGCGGCCGCTGTCTACATTGGTATTTGGGGCCAGTGCCCCACCTGTTTCCGGGTTTGATACACCTCCATTTCCATCAAATAAGACCATTGGTCGTCAGAAGTTTAGTCAGGCACCCATATCTCATTCATTCACTTCACCACAAAGAGAAATAACTTATTTTGATGGAAACCCGAAAAAGTATTGGCTGTTCATGAGAAGTTTTGATAGTGCCATTGGGAAACGAGACATGGATGACGAGTGTCGCCTATCGTATTTAATACACTACTGTAAGGGTGAGGCTTAAGAAGCCATCGCGAGCTGTTCTATCCTAGACCCAAGCAAGGGATACCAAGGCGCCTTAGAAATTCTCCGTAGGAGGTTTGGCCAAGCCCACGTGATAGCCAGGGCACACCTAGATAGCCTCGTGGACGGGCCCATCATTAAAACCATGGACCCAATGGTGCTGATGAAGTTGGCCGGGGAAATGCGGAACTGCCAAAACACTCTGAGTCAGTTAAATCGTGTTGCCGACCTCAACGCCTCTAGAACGATTTCGGAAATAGTACGCAGACTACCTCAAGCCCTCCAGTTTAAGTGGTCTTAGGTTGCCGCGTCTATCCTACGACTAGGCCGAGAGCCAACCTTCTCGGATTTGACGGAATTTGTAGATGAGAAGGCCGATGTACAAATGGTTCATCAATCCTATTCTGTCATTTGGCCGAACTTACAAGCACGACCTCCTGCTGATCGGAAAGCACCGCACAAAGCATTGCTGCATCACTCACAAACAACTGTAGCGCCATCTGTTAAGCCGACAATAGCAAGCAGGTGCTGTATGCAGTGCGAGGGAGACCATTACACGGACCAGTGTGGGAAGTTCATAGCGTGGGGTGTACCGGAGAGGCTTTCCTTTGTGGAGTCTAAAATCTGTGTCATTTATGCTTAAAACTGAATCACGAGTCCGTCAATTGCAGGTCACGCATGACTTGTGGTATAGGACGTTGTATGCTGGGTCACCACCCCTTACTACACCCGCAAGACCCAGTGAGTACGGGGCGGAATCCGGCGACTATCCAAGACAACGCCCGTTGTCATGCGACTTCGGCTGGAAATTGTACAACCTCTTTGGGAATCATACCAGTCAAGGTTTTCGGGCCGCTAGGATCAGTAAAAACCTATGCGTTCCTAGATGGAGGTTCCGACTCCACACTTATAGACAAGAACCTGGCGAATGAACTGGGGTTAGCCGGACAACCAGCCACGCTCTCAGTTTCAACCATTATGCAGACAACTGAGATAAACTCTGAGGTGGTTGGGTTTCAGCTATGTTCCTTAGAAGGAGGAGAGCTTATAGAAATCAATCGAGCTTGGACAGTCCGACAACTCCCCGAGTTAAAACGTTTTGTTCCTGGCCGAACTAACGATTGGGCTCATCTGCGCGACATCAACCTACAGACAATTGAAGGCGGGAGGGTGTCGATGCTGATAGGTATGAATGTACCAGCGGCGCAATGGGTGCTAGAACATCGATACGGTGGGAAGGCGGATCCTTACGCTATACGTACGCCCCTCGGTTGGACCGTCATGGGACCGGCCTTTAGCCATGACCAAAGAAAGTTTCGCGTTGGTTATATAAATAAGGGTGACTCTATTATGGACCGGTTAGAGGCTATGTGGGCTTCGGAGTTCAACGAATCTACAGTTTTGGGTAAATCAACATCAGCAGAAGATAAGCAAGTGCTCAAAACCCTAGAATCATCTACTCGGTTCTTAAACGGCCATTCTGAAGTCCCGTTGCCCTCGAAAGATGGTTGCCTAAGTCTTCCGAACAACCAGTCAATAGCATGGAAACGTTTGTTGTGGTTGAAGACTCGACTAATGAAACACGCTGATCTTAAAGAACGCTACACGGAGGTGATGAATAGTTACATAGCCAAGGGTTACGCTGAAAGGTGTCAAAATGTTATAGAGGACGTACCGGGTCAAGTTTGGTATTTGCCCCATCACCATGTAATCAACCCCATGAAACCAGAGAAGCTAAGGGTTGTTTTCGACCGTGCAAGCAAACATCAGAACACCTCTTTGAACCTTCAGTTATTCTCCGGCCCAGAGTTCTTGACAAAGAATTATGATGAATGGCCACGGGAACCCAATGGGAAATCTCCTCCTTCGCTCGAAGTAGCCACAATGGCTGTGACGACCTCAGTAAGGGAGAATAATCATTGGATCCTTAGGTTCTCGACTTGCCATAGTTGGATCAAACTCCTCAAACGGGTGGGATGGCTAATGTTGTTTAAAAGATACATGGTAGAGAAGTACCTACGACATGCACTGCCCCAACGTAGCTATCTTACCGTCGCTGAGCTAGAATGCGCAAAACAGAATATTTTCATGCTGGTACAGGAACAGTGTTTCGAAAACGAGATTAAAACCCTCCACGTCGATTACACGGGAGTTAGCAACGAAAGATTAAAGACCACGAATAGTGCACTGAAAGGCCTTTCACCTTTTATGGACAGAGGTCTGATACGCGTGGGAGGACGACTACAATTCGCGCCGGTGTCCTACGAAACGAAGCATCTCATAATTTTACCATAAAGTCACTTTGTATGTAGA
Source organism: Fasciola hepatica (assembly GCA_948099385.1). Classification (NCBI taxonomy): domain Eukaryota; kingdom Metazoa; phylum Platyhelminthes; class Trematoda; order Plagiorchiida; family Fasciolidae; genus Fasciola; species Fasciola hepatica. The sequence continues at coordinate 35,325,292 of CANUEZ040000043.1, read as the reverse complement.
TTGCTAATCAAACACACTCACCAGACAAATGGCCATGTCGGCGTAGCACATACGGGCGCTATTTTGCGGGAGAAGTACTGGATCTTACGTGCTTGCACCACAATAAAACACGTTATCGGGTCCTGTTTTGATTGCAGACGCTGGCATTCACTGCCATGTAGACAAATGATGGCCCCACTACCGGCTGATCGTTTGGAGCCTTTTAACCCGCCTTTTACAATCGCGGGGTTTGACTACTTTGGACCGTTCTAAGTTAAAGTGGCTCGAAGATTCGAAAGGAGATATTGCTGTTTATTCACATGCCTCAGCATTCGAGCCGTTCACATAAAAGTGGTTCAAAACCTCAGCACCGATTCGTTTATCTGCGCGTTTGCCAGGTTCGTCGCCAGACGAGGCTGCCCTCGGGGGCTTTACAGTGATAATGGGCTCAACTTTAAGGGCGCCGAGAACGAGGTCAAAGTATTACTACGAGGATGGAATCAAGCTCGCATAACTAATTCGCTTACACAGAGGGAATGCGACTGGATATTCACGCCGCCTACAACTAGTCATCGAGGGTGTGTGTGGGAACGCCTCATACGATCCATCCGCAGAATACTTCGATCATTGGTCGGGTCGCAATCCGTAACGGACGAAACGTTCCTCACATTGATGACTGAGGTGCAGAAAATCATGAACGACAGACCGTTGGTGAGGAATAGCTGTGACCCTTGCGAATATGCCGTACCGACCCCGAATCATCTATTACTTGGCTTTCGTAATGCATCCTCCAATGAAAGTGAAACGGAACCTTGCAAGCTGAATCGGCGATGGCGGCAAGCTCAAAATCTCACTGAAAATTTTTGGCGTAAATGGATCAGGTCGTACTTACCACTTCTGCAAAAGCAAGCAGCGTTGGACAGAACCAGCGCAGGAGCTGAAAACCGGCGACCTGGTGCTTATAGTTGACAAGAACTTGCCCAGAGGCGAATGGAAAAGGGGTATTGTCAAAGAAACTCGACTTTCCAAAGACGGTGTCGTCCGCGATGTGTGGGTACAGACAGCCAGCGGACGACTCTTAAGAGACTTCCGATATCTGTGTTTATTGGAAAATCATGTTTCTGAGTAAGAATAATTTGGGGGCTCGTCAAGCAAACAGCTCGAACCCTGCGGGGAGTGTAAGTTTCGTACAAACTAAACGTTTTTCTTACTGGCTACTAACAGCTTGTTAGTAGTCACATTCTACATGTGAATCTCTTCCAAGTCATTCTCCTGTGTTGTTGGCACAAAGTTGGTCATTTTACTGAACTCAGTCCCGATTCGTGATTGGTCCATAATCCAATCTGACGGTAGCGTGACAATATGGTTTTATTTTATTCACATGGATTTGATCTTACTCTTTCATGTGATTTGTACAGTCTTATCCGTTTCCCACTTTTTGACATTGACCTGAATTTGTTTGAATGAACATATGACGCTCCCGCCAGGTTTAACAGCAAATTTGACTATCCACGATCTGTGTCTCGCTCGGTTCAAAATTTGGCTGTATGTTTTGTCTATTCATTGTTCATTAACGTTGTACTGATTATGGAACCGTGTTTCGGATTAATACGTCTATCAGTTGAGGTCTTTTGAAATTTGTTCGAGACGCGAAGTAAGCCACACCGAGAAGGAGCACCCTAGAAAGGCTTAAAGCAGCTAGGTCGTACGAACCTGAGTGGAATTCAATCGAAACGGTCAAAGTTGACGGTCGAAAGGGTTTCGCTTACAGTGACTAGAGACGTTTCCCTAGCAAGTTCTGCCTCCATCACTGTAGGCAGCGTATTTTCCGGTGAGCCTCCATTGGGCAAGGCCCATCGACCCACTGGCAACCTAGCGGTGCCGTACCTTGTCATTTCCGTTACTTTGAGGATATAGCTACACGGCTAAAACTACTGTCTAAAAAGCTACCCATACAATTTTGGCCAGCTCCTATTGTACCGGTGGCCGCAGACAACTGTTTACAAATTGCCATCCAGAAACCCTCATTTTAGGCCTCCAAACACTTCGTGGGTGCAGACGTCTTCCTAAAATGCCGATCATGAGTACATGCTAAGTCGGTCGAGGAATCCAGTGGTGCTCCATCCAATGCTCAACTTTAAAGAAGCTTACCGTCGGCCTACCCCAACTTCTGCTTCTAGTCCACTCTAAGTTTTTGGCACGCTTTAAAGTGCCTCCAAACACATCCAGCAGCAAATATTTCTTTGGATAATCCCTTTTCAAATACCTGTTTTCTAACTCCACCCTGCCATGAATGAATACTGTGAGGTTGGCGGCCCGTCTGACGGCTTAATCTGCCAAAGTGTAATCAAAGGGTAATAACGCACGACCGAGATAGTGCTGTGTAGCAACGAGCCGACCGGCAATAGCCGCTTCGAGGCTATAATACTGCTCCTCCCTTGGGGGATAAACGAGGCCTTGCATCCAACAATATAGGTGCCGTTCGTCATTTAGTGACAAACCACTGGACTGAAAGCTTTTCAGCCACATATCTTTCAGAACGCGAACCGCGCAAAAGGCCACTGTGCTGTTCGAGTAGTGCTCTAAACGTGCTATATTGCGCCGAACTCCTGTCTGTAACCATGTTCTTAGCACTTATGGAACCGGATAGCAAGTCCCCCGTTTCCCTGATGGCACTCTGGTAAAGGACACATTTTTTGTTCCGAGGAGTGGCTTAGAAAATGGACCTACCAAGCCTAGTTTCGCCTGCAGTCACTGAATGCTGCAAGACGTACCCCCGCAGTTGAGCCAACGAGTGGCATCAGCCAAAAAATGTCACCGAACTTTTTCAACAACGGAACCACCGTTGGTGGAATGAAGAGCGCAAAGCAAAATAGTCCTTCCAGGTGTACCAAGTGCGACAGCCTTTACCACTAACTAACTTCTTTTCCCGAAGAGAATCCATTGAGCAGTCCGAATTATCAGCCTTGGTTCTATTAGGTTGTAATTCTGTGACAAAATAATCTGTTGGAATTATTGCGGGTGCGCAAGCAAATTTCCCCAGATCAAGGGTCAAAAGCCTATTCCCAACACAAAGCTGGTCATTAAATAAATGAAACCGGTGGTTATCTCACAAACAGTGATGTGCCACCTTGCACTGCGTCCCGTAAGCTAGCACCATGAAAAACACCGGACGCCGGGTATTCATGCACCTCACATGTCAGTGGGCAACTCAATCACAGTACCTACCTCCTCTCAGGAGGCCGAGGGCGCCTGTTGTGGATAGAGCAAAGCTTCAATGGATAATACAGCAGAGGCTTCATGATTGCGCCGGGATGTGTGCGAGGCCAGTTTTCAGCACCTACTGTTGCATAAATATGAAAAGACGCTAAACCTTCCTGGTGAAAAACACGAAAATCTTCCTCAAAACCTCTGTAACAAGGGTAGGTTCCACGAATATTCCGACAAAGAAGGTAGGTATTATCGACCATTGTATTGCACCTCGCAGGAGAACCAGTGAAAGCCCTCACAATATCCAGCGGAGCTAAACGAGAACAATCTGAAACGGAGTTATTTATACACTACTCTGGGGTTAACTCAGGCAAAAATCCGATGAACATCCTACCAACGGTTCCAAATTTTCGGTCAGAAAACCATCTTGTAAAACCGTTTTCTAAAGTATGTATCCATACCGCCAGTATGACCACATAAGGGACAGATGGAATATGACCGTCGAATGAGGTAAAAAAGAATGCACTGAAATCAGAAGATAAATAAAATCTTTGTGCAACCAAGCAAAATGCGCGCAGGATTACCGTCTTCTTTCAATTCATCTCCAAACTGCGGATGAAGAGACGAAGGTAAAAAGGGTGCGATAAATTTTCGCGCACGTATAAAAATGAAGAAATTACCTATAATGAGTAAATTGACCGGGAGAAAAAGGTTGTTCACAAATAAAAACTCGCCTATTGTTTCAATTAATCTAGTTTTGTTAAAAAGGAATGGTGTGTGAGCACTTAATTCTCGGATGTCATGATATTTGAGTTACCTGAGCTGGAAATAAGGCGAAACTTTTGTACTGAACATGATCCATATATGTACGGAGATTGTTCTCGTATTTCGTGATATAACCAAAACAATGATGAAATTCAGAAGAGTGTCGGTGGTAGGGGACAATAGATGAAGCTACATTTTTTTCTCCTGGTTACCTGCCGAACTCCGTCATTGAAAAGCCATGGCCGAAGGTGCTTGCCAGCGTCATCGTCCAACTATTCCCTCAACAGTGAATTTTCGTACACCGCGTCTATATTGGCATATATATTTAAAAATGCCAGCTGACCTTTGATGGCGCCAAAAATGTGCTTTTTGATACGGATTTTCACCATGCAACTTTTGTTTTTCCATCGTCATTACACTTGTTCAGTATACTATCTTGCTATCGCATGATAAACTGTACTGAAGGCGTCCTCAAGACCACTTACGACATCGGACTTTGTTGCCGTAGGCGTAGAAACCTCCGACTGTTCCACTGATGAATTTGGTTCTTTGACCGCTATTGACTCCGCCTGCACAGTTTTTCCACCAACCTTTAGCAGATCCAAAACGTGAAGTAGACTTGATGACTTCGAGTTCCATTCATCACCTTTATTCCATTATATGTTAATCATATCTCCATGCGCACGGAATAGCCCACGTAAATAATAATAATAATTGTATATTTCGGATGCGCCCGAAGCATGTTAGAATGCATGATCAGATGATTATGGTGATGCTGGAATGACAATTCACAAAAGGGTACAACACGTGCATGCAGAGTATCAAAGAGAGTGTACTGTACTGTACTGTACTAATGCCCGGCAAATTTGAAGGTCAGGGTCGAATGGTGTCAGTTGAAGGGTAAGGATGAACGAAACTACCACATTAACGTTTGAACTGTTTTCGCGCCAAGAATTTTGGCTGAAAAAAGGCGTGACCTTGATAATAAATGGCTAGTAAAATACTAAGAAAGACCCTTACTTGGGCGATATACGCTTCCGAGAGTAGTTTGATGGCAAATCTGTAACCTAAAATTTCGATTGAAGTTCGAAAACATTAAATCCCCTCGGGAATTTCCAAGAATTAGCTAATTTTCTTTTTCCCCTCAGATTGTGGATGGTAGTTCAATCCTTGTCTTTCCAGTTGAAGATCTGGAGTACATGCATAAGTGGTATATGAAATAATTACCACTAGTAGAAATTCGAACAAATTCAGAGGACATGTTTTTGGTGCGCTACAGAATATGAGAGGCATATGGATAGAAATCTCGTCGAAACGTTCGGTGAATTATTCACTTTACGACAGGTATGTCAAGAAGTATTAACATGGAAATATATCAGTCTGCAAAGATGGTAGTATACAAAGTGGTGGCTGTATACTGGAGGAATCATATATGTGGCAAACAATTGCGTATTTATTGGGAGGGAGACTACCAGAGTGCTGGTGGTAGGGAACGGCCGGAGGAAAGCAAGTGAGCGTGCAACAAATTGTTAACCTTATATAGGGTTGGTATGAAATGTCAAAGCGGAAGTGGAAGACAAATCAATATTGACTGTATGGTTACAGCCATTATACAGGTGTTCAGTTCTGCAAGAGGGATGGTAGAGTAATTCGCAGGTAAGTGTACGTCTATGGATGAACGCTGTGTGGAGTGTACCATACAAAAATGACAGATCAATAAGACTGCCCAGGTATATCGCGGAAAGCGGCAGTGGATCAACGAATATAGAAATAAAATGTATCAGCCGGTGCAGATAGTGGTGTGATTTAGAAGCTGGATACGGGGTCAGTTTAGGTAATATAACACGAATGCAACATCTGGAAGATCAAAGGTGTCGATAACGGTGATAGTATAGTAAGTAGACGGTGAGTGTCACATTTATAATGACCAATTTGACGGGTGTAACAAATGATGGGAACGGAGCGGCGATGCAGCATGGGAAGTGTATCGAAGACGTTCAGTCGCGGAGGGAACGCAGTGATCTTCAGAGCCCGAACACTCGATGCAACAGCATTGCGGATGCGATCGGATGGACCGATGAAGAGTGCAGGTAGTTACTAATTACTTTGCTGCCCACTGGAGGACTACTGGGAGATATGTCAGCGCCGGACGTTTTTTGGTGACCGATGAAGCAATGAACAGTGACAATAAAGGTGCCAGTGTTTGAACAGTATTAGCGGGTTCTAACACGGAACGGGCATAATGATATATGGGATTAAAATGAGTTGTATGAATGCAGGGAGATCGAGTAGTCCAGGTTCAAGAAGTGTGATGGTGGGAATCTTGGGGAAAGCGATCGTGAGACGGGCGAAAATGAAGTCGTGTGTAAATCTCGTTTGTTCTGTCCAGCAAGGGAGGTTCCAAGTTATTCCTGGGATGAAGAAGGCGACAATCGTCCTTAGGGTGCAGGTTTTGAAAACAAAACAGAGAAGGCTGCAGTCTGGCAATTCTACCAGCTGTGGGTTAGGGGAGAAAGACAGAACACCAATATCATGCTAGTAACAGAAATGGGTGGTCGCGACGTTGATGTCTGGTTTTTTGGATTAAACAACATACGGAAAGCGAAGAAGACCGGTACTAGCGACTAATTCTTGTGAGGCTTAGTGATAATTACCAAAAAAGCAAGGAGGCGAGAATAGGCGACACTGGGGGCAGATACTTATGTGTAGTTCGACGAATGGTTTATGGAAGACCACATCGATTGTGGCGGTTCGTTCATCAGAACGAGGCCTGGAATCTCATGTGTTGAAATAGGGTCTCAATGAGTAAATAGTTGAAGCGTGGATGAGACTGGTAACTTGAGGACAATATTATATATGCTGCTGTATTTTCTAGCATTATAAATGCTCTTATATCAGGCGGCAGCTGATAAAAAAGAACCCAACCGACTATGGTAAAATCTGACAGCATGTAAAAGGAATCAGCGGAGTAACGGTGGCCAGCAGGGGGTCGTGGTCAGAGGCGTTGAAAATAGGAAGTGGCTAAACAAACACGTGGAGTGTGTTGTTGACTGTCATAAAGTATAGGCTGGACTGCTTTTATTTGCTAACTATAATACAGAATGCTCCTTACCATCCGTCAGTAATAACTGTCTACTGAACAAAGTTGTTAAGCTTTTGGTTAGTATCCCAGGCCCAGTTCGTAGGCTCGGGTAATAGACATGTAGGGATCATGCATTCGGATGAGTTTTGGACAGATAGATGTTCATTTATTTCTTTTTTTAATAATGAAGAGGCCGAAGACATTGACCTAAGTTGAGGTGGGAGTTTGTTCCAGAGGGAAGAATATTTAACAATAAAGAAGTTTGACCGCATCGTAGTCCTGGATACTGGAATCAAGACCATAGAGTCCCTATGTCGTAAAGAAAAGTTGGAGGGAGTCTTGACCTGGGGGGCTGAATTGCAAGGTGTACGTTTTACAATATTGCGAAAGAAAGACAGGTTCATTCGTAGACGGCGCAGCCATAGGGGCTCTAGGTGCAATATTTCACACCTTTCCATATAATTTAAAGGCGAGGAATATCCTAGTAGTTGTTTGGTAAATCTACGTTGTACATTCTCAATTGCAAATCTGTCAATCTGCCGCATGTTAGAAAAGATGACAGTGCAATATTCCAGAAGTGGTCTGACATGAGTTTTAAAAATGCCTAGCTTGCTCTCTGTAAGACCGAAGGTTCTATTAATCAGACCAATTAACCATCTAGCTTTAGCAATCTGCACGGCCGAATGTTCGGAGAAATTAAATGTAAAAGAATATTGTAATCCTAAGTCCCTTACCTCCGGACTGTTGGGGATGATCTGATCATCAATTTTAAACATTTCTGCGGGAACCTGACACTTATACATAAGGATACAACTTTTGACAGCGGAGAATTTCATTAACCATTAGTTGCTCCATGAGTCTAGCGATATTAAATCGCTCGTTATGCTAGCAATGGTAGAAGCTAAGGCGTCAGGTTCAAGGGAGTACATAATTTTTATGTCGTCTGCAAAAAGGAATGCAGCCCCGTGTGTGATGCCGTTAAAAATGTCATTAACATATATGAGAAAAAGTAAGGGACCTAGTACACTACCCTGAATAACTCCACTAGTAACTGGTCGAGGTGGTGATAAACTGCCATCAACGTCCACCACGTGCTTTTGGGACGTTAGATATGATGAAAACCAACTCAGGATCGGGTCAACAAATCCTGAAGGTTTTCATCTTTGCCGTTAGCTTATTGTGGGATACTCGATCGAAAGCTTTAGTCATGTCAAGGAGGATTACGATCACTGATTTACCACTGTTAGTGGCCGTTGTTATTAGGTTAAGGAAGTCACTCAAACAGGTGGCACACGATCTTTTTTGAAGAAAACCGTGCTGTCCAGTGTTAATGAGGTTATTGTTCAGTAGATAAGTTGTCAGTTTATTTTTTATCAGTCTTTCCATAATTCGGGAAACTATAGGAGTGTGGTTCACTGGTCGATAGTTGGTTAGGTCCTGGCGTGAACCTTTCTTAAGAATTGGGATAATAACTGATGTTTTCCAATGGGAGGGGAAAACGCTACTGCTCATAGATAAATTAAAAACCTTCGACAGCAAGAATGGGATATCAGTTCCACCTAGACTAAAAGTACCCGGTGATACGGCATCTGGCCCGAGATGGTATGACCGCCTAATTTTAGTTAGCTGTACTGTTAAGTCGTTTGGGTGAAATGTAACCGCTGAGAACTGTGCAGATGTCAGCGGCTCAACGTGATATAGGCATGGGGAGTCATCGGTCGTTAGAGACGAAGCAAAATAGGCACTGAATGCCTCGGCGATCTCTTGGGATTTCGTTATATAATTGTTGTTATATATAATGGATGAGATAGGAGAACTGCACTGACTGTTTCTCAACTTCATCAGCTTAGATAAAGCTTCGAACCTCTTGGGGTGACTCAGCGCCCTTAATTCCTATTTTTTACTGCAGGAACTTTCAATCAATTTCATAGAATGAGATAAACGGTTCATTTGCAAGAACAACGAAAAGTCTCTCGACCTAAGGAATTTGCGTTGTAGCATAGAAAGCTTCTGCTTTAATCGACAAAAACTGTTTGGTTTATCTCGTCCAGGCAGACCTCGGGTTGGGGTGATTACGTCAAAACATGCATTAAGTGTGGAGTAAAGATGATCCACCACGGTATGCAAGTCACCAGATAAAAAGAAAGTATCCCAGTTCTGCGAGCGAATGAGTGAGGGTAATTGATTCCAGCTAGCTGGTGGAACGGTATTTTAACGGTTGGTTTGTGGACGGTTCGTGTTGGCACTGAAAACTCACATTTTAACGGCAAGTGGTCACAACCTGGGATGCTGTTCACGATAGATGTGTGTACGCGAGATAATCCTATCGGAAAAATGAGATCAAGAATGCTACTGCCTCTAGTTGGGCACATCACATGTTAAGTCCATCCTCCTAAACGAATGCTGGTCAAGAAGTGTAGTAGGTGATGTGGGGCTTTCAAAGTGGGCCAACGTATGCCTGGTGCGTTAAAGTCGCCGGCCACCAGTTTTGGGCCGGGTATGTCCGCAACAACGTTTAACGCCTCTGTGATAGGCAGGAAGTCGTTTTGACTAGTATTCGGGGGGCGGTAGATGCAACTAACAATGAAGTCAGAACATCCTGTAGTGACCTGTAGCCAAACTGAATCCGGCAAGTTATCGAGTATGGGGTGCTGAAATATTCTCGCTCGCATGTTTTGTCTTACATATAAAAGACAGCCTCCCCCTCGCTGAGTGAGTTTATTTTTCCTGAAAGCTTGGTATCCGGTGACAGCGGTATCCTCGTTTGGAGTGTTGTCTGTCAACCAGGTTTCGGTAATTAAAATAAGGTCGTATTCAGACGTGAGCAGTAATATACGCAGCATTCGCATCTTATTAACTATTGAGCGTGCATTCAGCATAAACAATGAAAACCGTTTAGTGAAGTCAAGGTTAACGTTAAGATCTCTATAGGATTCCGAAATTGCATTTGCTGAAGGCGGATCGGATGACGCAATCAGTATTCCTTGAGATGGAGTAGTCGGTAATGTGGATGGTGAAATAAGCTGAGTAGAAACACCTGGCGTGGCAGTCATCTTGGTTGTTAAGCTAGGCTGGGTATGGCCAGTGCTGATGAGATTCGTTAAATTGGAAGGATGTCGGCGGTTGGTAAGTCTACTTAGTGCGGAACAACACCGCGAAAGATCACTATCGAGTGCTTTACTACTGGTAGGTACTGGTGGCTGGGACGTAGAAATAGGAGGAGGGAGGGTTAAGTAGCTGCTAAGTGGGAAAGAAAAAGGAAGTGAAGCAGCCTCAGGTATGTTGGCACCTGCCTTAATACGGGCGGTACCACAGGTGCCCTCTTGACATCAGTAATTTAATGGGCTGTAACCTGGAGGGGGAATGTGAAATGGAAGTGTGATATACGGGTGTTGGTTGGCGTAGAGACTGGGAGGTCGTGGGTACTGTTGTAAGTGGCCTGCGGTAGTAAAGGGATTCAGGGTGGGTGATAATAAGACTCTGAAATTAAACGAGGACTTATTTCAGGGAATTCCCTGAATTAATATGCTGAATTGGGTAGTAGGCTGCCACACCATCGTGCACGATGGTGCCAACTTTTTCCCAATTTAGACACAAGTTTCCCTCAGTTCATATATATGGGAAGCGGTTCAGAGACGTTTTTGCAAGAATTATAAAATTAGCTGTTTAGGTCAAGATTTCGCGTCCGGAGGAAATCCCTGGAAAGATTTTGGAGTTATGAGACCACACTAAAAAGCCGTAATTTTTTAGTAATACTCTAGATAGCCAAGCAAAAACTATACCGACTTAAATCGATAGACGAACTGATGTGATGGTTCAGTTATTCCCGTAAATTGTTCGAGAATCGACAATGGTTTCATAGATGGAGTCGCCAGAAATATTTTTAGTTAGGTTTCATACCCAATCTCCTAGAAAGGTCTTGTACTGATATTTTACGATCTCACTGTGAGGTGGCGCCAAGGAACAGACGATCACCAAAAGAGTTGAGCTAGCTGAAGAACGCTGGGTATTTTAAGGCTGGGCTCGCAAAGGGCTATTTGTTGTAGTAATAGATCTAGATTTCTAGATAGAGGGTTTTGTAGATTTCTCGCGGTAATAAATTACGGACGCACAATGGTGTGTCGCAGTTATTGTCACGGGCAATATGACGTTTTAGTGTGGATAAACGTTGCTACTAGATGTGACCCAAAATCAAGCCATAACGACGGAAAAAGGAAAAATTTGAGGCACAATTCTGTAAACTGGTGTAAATAACTCAACGGCAGAATTCGTAAATTAATTTTTTTGAATGCCACCCCGAGAATATAAAAACAAAAGCAGTGAAACCAATGCTACAGTAAAACTAGCAATAAAAACGAAAATGCTAAACCCTGCTTATGGCCATTTCTCAAGCAGCTCGACAATAAACTTGGAGTCGCCTGGTTGTCCCCCTTGAGGCAACGAAGGGACACACAAGTTATGGTAGCCGAAACTAACTCAAATGAAACTCTTGATCCCCATTCAGTTTTAAGAACTGATTTAAGCTTCCTACACATGGATACACCTTCATCGACCCAATAATGTATCATTGGTCTAGGGCGTATTAGAAATTCGACACCGAAGTCACAGTAATCTTCAGGTCATCAAGTAATCTTTATTCTTAGCCCAAACCATTTCTGTGCAGTAATATTTCGTTTTGCTCACCGCGTAGTGATGACCATACTTCCGCTTTTCTTCGCCGCCGTGGGCGCAGTACTTTTTTCTTAACCACTGCTTAAATATCCCGTGCTGGTTTATGTGACACGTCCTATATTTCTGCCGATTCGACCGAAGGTTTGGATGAAACTCTTTGGCTTGGATCTATGAGACCAATTTTCGGAGGCTGGGCTGGAGTCAGAGCTCTAAGGTCCATGGCCGGCAGCTGACCAGAAATATCGTCGACTCAAGGAAGACCATCAGTCACTGCCTAGTCGATGCCGGAGAGAACAGAAAACGTCACTAGAAAACTGGGGCACGAAGTCCCAATGAAGCAACTCACGTGGTGAGTGTTTGTCAGTTCGACTGTGCAGCGCACTCGCCAAAGGTTTAAGATCGATAGAGAAGAGGAACCGTCTGCCTTCGAGAATATGTCGGAAGCAAATAAAGTACCGTAAACAGCAAGTGGCTTCCCGCTAAGCATACAATAGTTAGCTCCAGATGGTAGGAGACGACCAGGGAGAAAAGATAGGGATTTCCATTCTGAAGTAGATCACAACTGTAGCAAGCCGCCTATGGAATTGTCGGAGGCATTCACGGCTACAGTGAATTGAGCTTCAAAGTCGAAATGAACCAGCAAGGTAGCAGAAGCCAAAGCGTCTTTAACTGCACTGAGGACAGGTTTAGCATCTTGCGACAATATTACAGGACCATCTTTAGCGCCTCGAAGTAAACCTGTCAACGGCTGCATCAAGTAAGCACAGTTTGGAATGAAATGCCAAAGTGGCTTGGTCTCCTGATGAAACCACAAACAGTGACCAGTGAAGAAGGCAGGGCAAGGTCACGAACGGCTCCTACCTTTCCATTCAAGGGCCGAATACCACATTTATCGATATTGTGGCCTGAAAATTTAGCTGAACTTCGAGGAAACACAATTTCGTCTGCATTGCTGGCTACACAGCGTGCGACCAAAAGCTCAAACAACTGATGTAAGTGCCGCTCATGTGCACCCTCAGCTACACTGATCACTAGCAGATTGTCCATTTGGGCGAAAAAGAAATCCAAACCCCCGGTCACCTGTTCAGTAAAACGCTGAAAGGTATGTCAAAGGGTGCACGAACCAAATGGTGTTAGTAGGACTTTAAATAGACCAAGGGATGTTGTTACCGCTCTCTCAGGTCTATCCTCATTTGCCAAAGGGATCTGGTGATGAGCACGTACCAGATCTATTTTCGAGAAAACACGAGTACCCTTGAGGTTGGCGGTGATATCCTAAATGTGGGGCGGCAATCCTATCTGGAACGGTCTTATTATTGTGGGCTCTATAATCTCCAAGGCGCTACCTGACCTTTCAAGGAAAATGTGAATTGGTGAAGTTCAGGGACTGTCCGATGCACGACTGTTACCGAAGTGAAGCATACTCTCGAACTCAGCCCGCACAATTCTAATTCTTTCGAGTACAAGCCGACTTGCCCTGGCAAAACTGGAGGGTCTGATATGATAATATTGTGGCCTACTGAGCTGGTTACGGCAAGTAGTGCCGACCGTGGGTGCAAAGATTTTAGGTATACACCTCACAAGCCACTAAATAAACGCAGACCAATGGTTTTAGGTAGAACAGGACCGATCAGGTTAAGATCGACCAAAATCCCACTCACTGATGGATTAGTGACGCCATCCGAAAGAAGTTAGCGGCAAGTATCAATCAAGAGGTCAAAGTGATGCAGGAAATCAGTACTAGGCAAGGAGCTTTGGACGTCTGCAGTCAAGAAAACCCAACAGAAAGTGCGACGCGGACCAAAATCTAATATCTACGAAATTTGTCCATAATTTTGGATGAAAGAATCATTAACCGCACGTAAGTTGGAGGTGAGGCACCTATCTCAGGTTTGACCTGAAGTTGAGAACACACTAAGTTAAGTACCTGTGTCCACCGAGTAGCGTGCTCCCGAGTTATGATCTATTATGTATGACGGGCGACTGCTCTAGCCGGTAGCCTCCGTCACAACTCCGTACTGGCATCCTTATTTCTTTGACTGGCTGAGGCCATGTCACAAGACGGAGTGCAATAACGTGCCTTTGATAGATACCGCTGATGATACCGACGAAGATCGTCAGTTGCTGTCGGCTGAACTGCATTTCTTGTACGGTTTCTATTGGGAGATCCGTCTGGGCGACTCTGTCTGATGAATGATGACGGGGTTGGGCGTACAACTGATAACTCATAGAGTGCCTCGACCTTTTTTACTGGGTCGTGAACAGTAGCTGTTAGAGGGGCAATGACAGATTCAGTTTGTAAGGAAATCGCCTGACTGACGTTCGGCTCGTAGGTTCCCCTAATTTCGTCGGCCTTTCGAGCAACCTTTTCGCGAGGTTCTTCTGTGGACTCACAAAGAACCTTCCGCATGTAGCTAGAAAGACGTTGGAGCCAAATCTCTTTCGATCTTAGTAGTTCCCAAAACATTTCACACGTGCCGAAGCAACTGCGGGGGTTTGCGATCTCCAAGCTGGGTGTCTGCAAATAAAAGGACGAATAGCTGTTTGGCAGATATGCTGATCCGGCTAACGACCACAGTTTCTATGCATTGGTGGGGGTAGGTTCTTCTGATTCAAAAATATTTCGTACTTCTTCGACAAAGTGTGAGGAAGAACCGCGACAAAGTAGTGAAAACTACCGCTTTCCGTGGTCACATCGTGCAGCGAAACATTTGATTCTAACTCAACGAACCAAGCCCTAGGGCTACTCTCCCTGAAAGGGGCGAACGAAATGGCAAGCGCACTTAGCTCATCGACAAAAAATTTGGGATTGCTAGCAAAGCAAGATGTATAATAAGCTGAATTTATTCAAAAAGTAAAAAGAACTGATGCAGTGAGAAAAGTGCTGGAACTGATTAAGTGTTGGGATACCGCTGACGAAAAATGATAATGGTATTACCGAGAATCTACAGGTAAAATTAAAAAGGGGGTTTATCAATTCAGTATTCCGGATACCGTGTACTAGCTAGATCCCGGGACTGGACTATGGAAAAGGGGACAGGTCAAAAGTTCCGACGCTTGCCAAAAGACGGCTTGACACTACCAGAACTGCCATATTGAGGCGCAAGCAGCAGGTCGTAGTTCGCGGGGTCCATACGGCCGATTTGAAATCATCATCCAAATGGAACGGTCGTGTGAGGGATTAGTTGCTATGTTGTTTGCTACCGCTTTTCAGGCCATTGTTCCAGTCCGACGAGTGGCAAGTCATATGATTTATTCGGTGACAATGACAGTCCTCAAACAGCGTAGAACCCGTCTGTTGCAGTTGCGCAGGAACAAACCATAGTTGCCACCACGTGTACCGCTGTCAGGTAATGCGTGCTGAACCGTTAAATATGGATAGTTGTGAGAACATGGCGCGGAATACCACGTGAGTAACAAATAAGGATATAGTGAATTATGCTATGAACTGATTCCGAGAAGTTGCAGATCGGGTGAGTGATTTGCTGAAAATTCAACAGTGTCTGGTGTTGGCTTAATCGAGCGGATGCCCGTTGGATTTTCTGTTGCGGTTCAGCTTCAAACCGAAAAGGTAGATGCACGGTTACGCACGGTCATGTGTTTTAATCTAAACACTGAGCCAAATAACTTCGGAAAGTCAGCGCCCGAGATAGAATGACTGATATCGGCGATCGTGACGATCCGTGGGAATCCTCGTCGGAGGAGATCGAGAGTAAGCAGTTTTCCACCGTACTTGGGAGTGGTAGAGTTTGCTTGCAGCTTGTAACATGAAAAGCTCCAGCCGGAGGTGTTTATTTTTGTGGGAAAATGAGATAAAGTTCGCCTTTGCACCAGTATCGACAGAGAATCTGAGGTTTGTTGTTTTGTTCTATACGAAAAACAGGCTACTTTCCGACTTTCCAGCCGGGGCTGTCGCCTTCACTGTAGGGCTCAGCCGCTCCTCTGCATCTGTGGTGGAGTCATGTACGGGGTTTCATACAGGCACCGTTGAGTGCTTTTCTGGGCATTTTCCGCGAATCGGCGATGATAGTAACACGCAGCCTTCGGTTCGATCGGCTCTACTCCTGGAGCGAGAAGTAGACCTGAGTCGTGGTTACCGATGGTTTCTCAAACTGCTGAAATCGTCTATCTGAAGTCGCATCTCAAACAACGGCAACCATTGAGCCCATCGGACCTCGCGGATGTGGCTTCGTGTGATTCGCGGTTGGCATAAGAAAAACTCTTGTGCATTTTGTCTGCTGTTCTGGCCAGCTTTTCCAGTGGATTGTTGGCAGCTAGTACTCACAGGGTGAATCTAGGGTCAGCCGGTAGTGGGTTTATCCACAGCTTAGTAGTGTTCTCTGACCCGCTGCTGAGCATCAAAAGAGCGTATTTTACGCAGGAGCTGAAACAGCGAGTGAACGTCACATTTTGCACCAGCCAACAATCGTCACAGACTAGCTTCATCTAAGGAGGTCCTAGGCTTCAGCACTGCAGACAAGAAATTATCGTATGGAGAATCAGCTGGATTCGGGTCTGGGAAGTCTAATACTTCAGAGGCTATTTTGTTGTGAAGTTGTGTCACAATACGTGAGGACACGGTGGTCTGAAAGGTCATTTTGCGACGGCGGAAGTAAGCCTCAATCACAACAAACCCCAAGCGAGGGTTCGAGGAGACAAAGATGGGGGCTCAATAGAAATACTACTGACTCTACCCCTAAAGTCTGTGGTAATGTGCAGTCTTAACATAGGACCTTTAATGAATGGACGCAGGGAAAAGTAATAATACTGAATGAAAAATATTCAGAAACAACCGCGGGATTTCTGGGAGGATTACCTCGAGCTCGGTGGCGAAACAAGACATGAAGGAAATACGTCCACAAAATGCTGGTGTACAGAACTACGGTGCAACAGAAATAGAAAAAGAGTGACTCACGGTATGGCCACAATGTTCAGAGGGCTGACATCAAACAGCCCACATAAAATCTTTCCTCAAATTAGATTCGACGCAGCTTTGGGAAAGTTCGTCATACGCCATTCCTACAGACCCTAATAACTCCACAGTTGGCTGCGGAGTCACGGAAGGATGGGGATGGCGTGAGTTTGTTTTGCACCGCCAAAGGTCACATAACGATCACAAACGAAAGAGAGAGGACGATCCATGGCAACCGCTTGCGAGTCAGTTGAAAATGTTTTTATCAATTTGGTAAAATAATAGAGCCTATGTAATCAGTGGGAAGAAAACGGTGCAATATGTGGAATGTACACAGTATCTAATCGGCACAAGTTGATTTGGACAAGATCACTTTCTCGAGCGGTGAGTTTCGTGATGGTCAGCAATAGAAGCAACAGAATTATCACTCAGGTTTGGAGAAATTTATTTTACGACACCTAGCAGAAAAATGAATAAGCTTGCAGAAGGTAACGGAGTTTGTGCTTTTTTAGTCTCCAGTTATTCCTATGACCGAGGATGACGTGATTCAACATGCAATACAAATACCGTCATTTGTGTCCTATCTGAGGATTTTGTTACGCTCCTTGAGACAACTTAAGCTTGATTAACCGTTACTTCCGAGGTCGCTACTGCGGACACCATGGAGGAACCAAAAGAAAAATACTGGCACCGATGGATACATACATTTAGTGCCAAGTGAAGGGCAATACCTAGAGAGGTTATACAGCTTTTACACGGGCATACACTGCGGATATTGCATCCAACCCCGGCTCATTTTTCCATGAACCACCGTAAGGCTACACAATGGCGTTCATTCTCGAAACCGTCACCGAAGCAGCTACCATATTGGCAGTTCCCCATCTGAAGTACCGCGAGTGAGTATGATAGCCTTATTTTCCAAAGACTACATAAGCAGCATTTGCCTCGGAATAATGCGACGATTAGTTGCTAAAGTGTGCATGCGAGATCAACATTGTAGAACCCAAAATGTCCATGGACCATGCAGGTACTGATTGCTCTATCCTACGCGGTCTCAATATGACCACGGTCTACCATAAACCCTGAAGGCAGATCGAACAGGCTTAAAAACGGGCGAAACAGCAGCAAATACAGATTATGGCAGACTGGGGCAGTTGCTTTCCACAAAGAGTTATATCAGATGGCACCGGCACTGAATGTTAATAATAGTATAATTTCGGGGAAAATATACGATCAATTGTGATAGAATGGCAGTGTTGATCAGAAACAGATAGCAGGGGCAGTCGTACGATGAGTATTTGCAAGAAATACAGAACAATGAGAAAACGGACGTAGCTTACAGGGGGGGGCAGCGGGCAGCTGACTGTTCTGCTGCATTTAAAAGATAAACCGCTGGTTTGCTCTAAATGGAGGTTGAAGAGTGGGCCGGATGAAGACCAGTGCGGCGAGTGCGTACTTGCCTGCATGTGGCAGTATACGACTGGCCGAATTGGTGAAAAGGTAGAACTTTTCATATAAACCAACACGGGATATTTAAGCAGTGGTTGGGAAGAAAAGTACTACGCGTACGGCGACGAAGAAAGGCGGAAATACGGTCATTACTATGCTGTGAGAAAAACGAAATTTTACTGCACAAAAATGGTTTGGGCTAAGAATAAAGATTGCCTGATGACCAAAAAGAATCGACACTTTCCCCGAGGTAAATAATGTGAGTGTATACTGTCGATGTTTCTTCAAATCCCTCACCCGATCTGCAACTTCTCGGAATCAGTTCATAGCATAATTCACTATATCCTTATTTGTTACTCACGTGGTATTCCGCGCCATGTTCTCACAACTATCCATATTTAACGGTTCAGCACGCATTACCTGACAGCGGTACACGTGGTGGCAACTATGGTTTGTTCCTGCGCAACTGCAACAGACGGGTTCTACGCTGTTTGAGGACTGTCATTGTCACCGAATAAATCATATGACTTGCCACTCGTCGGACTGGAACAATGGCCTGAAAAGCGGTAGCAAACAACATAGCAACTAATCCCTCACACGACCGTTCCATTTGGATGATGATTTCAAATCGGCCGTATGGACCCCGCGAACTACGACCTGCTGCTTGCGCCTTCATATGGTAGTTTTCAATTGGCCAGGCTATTCGGAGAGTGTAATTTAGCCAAGTAATTTAGTCAAGGTCAAGGTCAAGGCCACCCCCGCGTGAAATTCAGGTTGACTCGTTTTCTTTTTTTGCTCAAAGCATTGTTTGGATTTGTTGCTGTGTCTACCCTAGTTTATACCACCTTATAACCTGAAACCGTGACCTAGTTGTGTGAAGAACTGCCTCACACCACCGTGCAGACGCTAGTACTCATCGCGAGTTAGGGTTATAGACCATATCGATTATTCACCGCTCTAGTTCCATTAAATTACATTCTACATGGCTTATCTAGCAAACCTCCCCTGATTCTCGCCACATACAGATCTATCTAGCATTTTTACATCCCATCGTTATAACCCAACTCCTACCTTATTTTCGCTACGCATCCACCGGTGCACCTTCTGAAGTTTCTGTCCAACTGTGCCTCCACTCATTTGTTTTTTTGTCATAAGAGAGCACTTTCGTTCCACCCGGTCCACCGACCCCATACTGCTGTTGTGATCCAAGCAACAGCTAAGTACCTACCGTATCCTGTGGGGTCCAACCTGTGCGTACCACACAGCAAAATTTCCTCTATCTCACTATTCCTCATCGTCCTAAGTCTGCTAATCCCAGTTGTATATATAGCGGGTCATATGGCTCACTGCCCGTACCACATTGCCGCATAGGTCTCATCTAGACCTTTGCGCACATAGCAGTCAAGCACACTCCTGGTCTCCTCAGACCTTCGGCTTGTCTCTGTCTAGTTGACCGATTTCCAGCTAGCTTTTTACCTCCGTCATATATTCCTACTTATCATGCTATCCCGGTCCCCAACCAGTACTCGGAAAATCCGTATCGCTAAAGCTGGCAAATCCAAACACACCCAACCCCTCCAAAAAACCAGGCCGTGCTCTGTCACCCTCGTTAACGTCGACGGTGAAGCTTCTAATAGTCCTAATGGCCTTAAGCAGAGTTTCGTCGATTTTAGTAACAAGGTCGAGCCGATTGGTTTAATCCTTTCAAAGGTTTCACCCCTGGCTACTCTCTTTGACCTTGTAACCGCTACATCGCCCAAGAACTTCGTTTCAGTGGGATACCTCCTCGACCCCGTGTTTACCGAAATATACCACCGCATTGCCAACTCCAAGAACGCTGTGGTTTTTAATGTTCCAGACCGCTCACCACTTTCCTTGGCGAAACACAACATACTAAGTTCGTGCAACATGGCTCACCATAGATGCTATTGCAGGGGCTACGTAAAAAGTCCCAGCGACATAGTTGCCTCCTGCTATTCCAATTCACGGACGACCTAACAGCCACAGAGTTCATTAGCAACAAGTCGACAATTGCTGCCCTTTCGCCGTATAAGGACATCAAGATATTCTCTGATAAAACCCCTTCCAACGGGAAATACTTTTCTCGCTGAGAAGTAACTCCGCCTTGCCCATGCAGGCTGACCCCTCTGTAACCGACATGAAGGTTACCCAATGCCCCTCTGTCAAGAAGTCAAAGGCGAGCCCGGTGCCTCACCCTGCTGCCTGCAAACTGTTGACTTAGATACGTCTAACTCCCCACCCCCGGCTCCGCTTCCACACAAGCGCCCTTTTTTACCATCTCCCCCAGTAGCCTCTGCTAGCAGTAGCTCTCCCTCCCCGACCACTGGCCCCAAGCGGCACTCCACTTCAGTACTAAAGCCGCGCTCCCCCGTCATAGTCTCTGAGCCAAAACAAGACCCTGGTACAACCAACAGCCCCCGCCGTACTACTTCCAATCCGTCCTCCGAGCCGTTGACAAGTGTGGTCACCCGCCACTCTCGCTCTAACGACTCTACCAACAACCCACCAGCTGCTAGCCCAGCCGCGACACTTCGTTTCTATCCTCATAAGTGCTGCTCTAATAACCCCATAAGCCTACCTGGTACTCCTACCAGGTCCGCACTTGTCCAACTAATCACCCCACCCACTACCCCCCGCTCTCAATCGGCTTCTGCTTATAGCGTACTCTCGGATCTTCCAGGCGATAGCCAACTGGGCGACCATCCGGATTCGTCTAACGCCATCGTCCCTGTATGCGGGAGTGACCTTTAGGGCCTTGCCAGTGCCACTCACCCTTCCATTGCCTTGCACCATCTTCCGCTGTCTTTTCCTCTCTCTGACCGCATGGGTCACACCAACCTTCCATCTCCGTTGCTGCCCTATATCCCTCCCTGCCCCCCAGACACCAACCCTCCATACTATGGCCCCAGCATGCCTCCGCTGTTCCCCCCTGATCACCTCCACCAACCCTCATCTAACCCTGAAGTACCATGTACATACCCTAGCAGATACTCTAGGTTCGTACCTGTATCCCGCCTCCTCGCCCCACCTCCTCACTTACCGGCTCCCCTGCCTCTCATGAGCCTCCAAACCTTTACAAATCTCACCACTCCCTTCCCGCCCCCCACCCCACACTACGTCCCAGTTACTCTCCCACATGCCTTCACCCACATACCGACCTACCGGCCTTATACTGACTCTGCCCAACAGATAAGGTACCTGCAGTCAAGATCTCGTTTTTTTCCTGACCGGTGCCCTCCGCACCCGTGGCCATATCGCTAGTCGCCCTATGGACCATATCCATAAACTTTCACAGACTTATATCACTGATCGCTTCCCACTCGATGCCATGCCACTAAACACCTTACACCACGCACTTCCCCATGTCCACTCCGCTTCGACAGATATTCTCAACCTCTCTCTTTGCCATATGGTGCCCCCTCCCTCTGCACCGTGTGACACCCCTCCGGCCCACATCGGCGGTGTGCTGCACACCCACCGTATTGATCACCCACAGCGATCGGCTGCGCCTAATGCTAAAGCTTCTCCCACTTTCCGTCCCCACCCAACACTGCCTGCCTTCCCCCTTCTACTGACGCTCTATCCCCACTGAGATCCAACTCCTATCGCCACAGCGATCCCAATAGTCTTGCACCTGGCACCCATGCTTTGCGCACACCGACACTGAACTCATTCCTACTAGTTCCTATTAACGCTCGATCAATAATTAGGAAAATATCGCACCTGCGATCTTTGGCATTTACGTCAAACGCTGACATTGTACTAGCAACTGAGTCCTGGCTGTCAGATGATGCTTCGCTTGACCTTGTTCGCATAGCTGGGTATCAATGCTTCTCGAACACCCGCCAGTCCAGGCGTGGAGGGGAATGTTGAGCCTTTGTCAAATGCACTAGCCACGCTAGTGTTATCTACCACCCCCCTCTTCTCTTTATTGAGAATTCGTTATGGCTATCCATTCACGCCTCTGGCCAGAACCTCCTCCTTGGCTGCTTCTACGTCCCCCCGGGTCTGGAGCCTGCAAAAATTGACTCTGCCGTGGATGTCTTTTATGCTGCGCTTGACTACCCTGCCAGTGCAAAAATTATTGCGGGTGACGTTAACTTTCCTTCAATTTACTGGTCCTCCTACACTAGCCCTCCCGCCTTCTCCACCTTCCTTTCTTGTGTCCGTTTTGGTGGATGGATCCAACATGTCTCCTGCCTTGCTAGGGGGAACAACACCTTGGACCTAGTATTCTCCATTGATGTTCCTGATATGACCACCCAGACTACTGATCACTTCCCGGGTAGTGACCACCGCATTGTCAGGTGCAAGTTCAGCTGTTCTCATCCGATGCAATCCTCTCCCCCTGTTCTGACTTCCTACCGTTCCTGTAACTGGCCCCTAGTGCCAATGATAATCCGCTCCCTTAACTGGGACACATTTTTTCTTTCATCCGATCCCCTGACTGTTATGAACTCTCTCTACTCCAGCCTCCTACAATGCCTAAATACCGCCAACCCATGTGCCGATCCACACCCCAAATTCAGCAGCTCACGCCTGTCACTTTTAGAGCGTAAGCTGTCTAAGCTGCAACTTACCTTCGCTAGATCACACGACTTTACAATTCTCCTGCGCATAAACCAGCTACAACTGAGGCTGCGTTGCATGGTCGATTCGCATCTGAGAAGGCAAGAGGCCATCGCCCTAGCACACCCAAACAAAACTGGCTACCTGCCCAACCTGCTTAGCAAAAGGTCCAATCAATCCAATCATACCTCGCCCAAGTTCCTCATCTGCGGCTCACCTACCGCTAATACTCCAGCATTTATTTCTGAGGCCTTCAATGAGCATTTTTCTTCCTCCCTTATAAGCTGTCCTGGTATCCCCCCTCCTACAATCCATCCCGCACCTTTGCCTCTCTTTCATCGATTCCCCTCACCCATCTAGAAATTGAGAAATCAGTTTCCTCCATTAAACCTTCCCCGAAACCTGGACCAGATGATCTCCCACCGGCCCTCCTCCGTTCCGGTGGTCCTGACCTCCCTTTATTGTTACTTAATATGTATACCGCCTCCATGCTTTCCAGTTTCGTACCACCTCAATGGAAGTCCTCTGTTATAGTTCCGCGCTTCAGAAAGGGCTTATTAGGCGACCCAGATAACTATCGGCCCATTATTCACACCCCAGCAGCCTGCAAAATTATGGAGAGAATTATCAAAAAACATTGTCCAGTATCTCTTATCTAACAACCTGCTGAACCCTGGTCAGCATGGTTTCTTCAACTCCAGTTCCTGCTCTTCCTGCCAGCTTGACCTTTTCAATGTCCTATCGTCTGCTGCCGGCGCCGGCAACTCTGTAATTGTCCTGTACCTCGACATGTCTAAGGCTTTTGACCGTGTTCCCCATATTCATCTGTTGGCCAAAATCCGATCTCTCGGTATTACTGACCCTCTCCTCTCCTGGCTATCCTCCTATCTCTCTCACAGATCACAAGCCGTGCTCGTCGACGGCCACCTATCTTCCGCCAAACCAATTACTAGCGGCGTCATCCAAGGCAGTGTCCTAGGCCCATTACTATTCCTTATTTATATCAATGACATTTTCTCTTCTATTCGACACGGCACTCCTTTCCTCTTTGCCAACGATATAAAAATAGTGTACTCTTTCCTCCCTAGTGACCTATCCGTGACTCTGTGCAACATATCGCATGACTGACTCGTTCTCCAAACTTGGTGCGTCTCGTGGTTCATGAAATTCTCTGCGGAGAAAAGCTTCCCCTTACCTTACAAGTGCACCGTGTCACCCGGCTAAATTTGTCTGGACGGCCTGCACATCCCCATACACCCCATGGTTACGGATCTCGGCGTACGCTACTCTTGTTCCTTTAACTTCTCAAAACAGGCATCGTTCCAAAGCGCTAAGGCTAAGCGAACCCTAGGCCTGATCAGTCGGTGTTTCCTAATACCGGCCGTCGACTCTCCATGTATCTCTCACACGTGAGACCGCTCCTTGAATATTGTCCCATTACCTCCAGCCTCTGGCCACGTTCCTCTATTGTATCTCTTGAGAACGTTCAGCGTACTTTCACCAGAACGCTGTTGGACGTATCCCTAGCCCTAACATAACGCCAGCGCTGTGAGCTCCTACAAATTGAGCCTCTGTGGATTCGGCGCATGAGCATCAACCTGATTTTCCTCTTTAAGCTAGTCCATAACCTGGCTTACACCTCCTATCCCATTTCATTCGCTGCGCCCTGCCCCTACCCGATCCGACACCGTGCTTTCTCTCTCACTGTCCCTCATTCTAATCTCTGTCTGAAGTCCCGATTCTTTTTGTCAGCCTATTCCGAAATCTGGAATAAGCTGCCCCTTAGCTTACGCAGTGCCTCCTCAATGTTCGCTTTTAGGCGCGCACTTTTGTCATACTTAACAGTCCCGAATGCTATGTTCCTCACCAACGAGCTCGTCTCCGCCGACCTGGCCTTTAAAAGAGGCCTCACACTGTAACTCTACTACCTCTGCTCCACAAGCCACTACGTACACCCCGCGAACTAAGGCCATTGCCCTCACTGATCCATAGCGAACCTACCTCCTGCCATCATAAGATAACCCTATTGCTCACCTACGTTCATCTCTTGTCCATCATATTCACTATTTTTCTCCTCAGTATCCGTTGATTCTCAGCTGGGGCACACCCAGACTGCGCTTCTCTATCCTTTTCCCCTTTCCAGTGATCCTCAGTGACGGCCAACCACTTCGGGCACTGTACTTACCATCTTTCTGGCAGGTGCATCTGGATAATATTGCTACACGGTCGTCTACCACCCGCTGTTTCCGTTGGCTCTCCTGTCCATGGTCTCACGTCTTGGTCAATTGTTCCTGGTTCACGCACCCCCATCGCGGTCGTTTTGTCCCCTGTACAATTATCCGTGAACACTCGTGCCACTCCCAACAGTGCGGGGCGCGGTCAGGTCCACCGGTATGGCCGGCGCACATCGGGCGTGCAGGCCGTCTGCAACGGTGTGCGAGAACAACTAGACTGGCGGATCACACCTCTTGTGTTCACTTCACGAAGTGTTTTTCAGGTTGGGTGCCCAGCGCACGGCCAGTCCCACCCACTAGCACCGGTTGCGGACGGCAAGCTCTTACTTTTCTTGGACTACCGAATCCAATGCTGTCGGTTGAAAATTGCATGCTCCCATCCTTTTTCCGCCACAGCTTGTTCACCTATAGCCCTTATCATCTGTTTTCACTTCCTATTTTTGTCGCCCTACCATGGAATGCACACCTACCCGTTTTGTCCTTTAGCCTATCGCCTCTCTTTACATCAGCTTTCACTGCATTGAGTCACTATCGTCCTAACCACTCTTCTCTGTCGACGCTCGCCAATAACTCTTTCCCCACCTGCCGTCATTGCTGGCTTCTATCATCTATGCGCTTGGTGTTACCCTCTGCTCAGAACGCCCATTGACAGCTTCCTTCAACCTGTCGTTCTGTTAAATCCCTCCTCATGCCCAATGCCATGATGCACCAATCGATCCCGCACTCATGACCAATCCGCATACTAGAACTTGCCGCTCCAAACTTCCCATCTTTTACAGTCGTATTTATTATCTAATCGCCACCAACATATCTTCCTCACTTGGCTCCGCGATTCCTCTGTGGTTCTTTCCAGTGTCCTGATTAGTATCCACCAGTTCAATTGTCTGCCGGCACACAGCTCTCCAGCTCCATTGCCCCAACTCCGTTGCGCATTCATGTTTTGTGACCCTTTTGTTCTATTACTGGTTCACTTACCTCGAGGCGTCCCGCTTCCTTGTCCGCCTCTTTCGTGTTTCATCTGCAGTAAAATGATCTGATTGGCGATTTCTTACCTGTGTCTCCTCGGTCATTGCTTTTATCCCTTGATCCGTTTATTGCTCGCTACAGGCATTTTTCTGTACCTTCCAGTGTGGCCCGCTTTTCCTTGTTCCACCATTGTAATCACAACGTTACGTCACGGTGTTCTTTTACAGTTTCAAATTGTTTGACCTGACACTACCCGATTCCTATGGTCCGTCACTACATTTCGCACCTGCATTGATCAACTAATCAGACCCATTCTTACCCGTTTTCCTTGATCCTGTCTTTCATCTTCACTCTTCCATGAACTGCTCCTCACAGTCTTCATCACTTCTGCGCTTCCGCATTCTATTTTTCTCTCCGTTGGGCTGCCATGTGCACTTGTCATGAAGTTAATCCACCACGATATTCCAAAGTTAATTCTACAACCAATTGATCTAACATTACCTACTCCTCCTAATGACTGGTAATTTCTTTCTAGGACCCCTTTTTTATTGCTCCCGCTTCTCTTATACCTATACATATATATATATATATAATAAATCTACATATATATATAGACTTACGCATATATATCTATGTGCACGCGCTCTGCATCTTGCAGTTCCTCACCGGCCATTTCTCTTGCTATCGTCCCAACGACCGTCATCATAGGCATCCATCAACTCTACATCTGTGCCTCACATCTGCCGTATCCAATCCTTTGAAATCGCTTTTGTCATCTAATCATCCCTCTAGGTCTTGCATTGCTCGCTGCCTGTTTTACGATGAGTTTTGTGTCCTGTCCGCCGACAATCCACTGCAAAGTACCAACGCTTCATTGATATCTAATCCTTTGCAGTGCATCTCACCTTTTTCTCCATCGTTCCTCGCTACTGCAGTTCCTTATACCGATTTACAGCCTTTCTCATGTTTACTAGTCGGCCTTCTTATGTAATTGCCTGGACCAGCCATTCAGTCCATCTGACCTTGACTCTCATACTCACTGGACGTCCATTCAAATCCGCTCGTGAGCTCATTTAAACTCCACACAATCTCTGTGGTGTGCATACGTTTATCCTATTTTCATCCTACCTTATTCCCCCTTCTGAGCCATTTTATTCAATATTTTCATGAGTTTTCATGTTTCCATGAATTATTTCTGTCCATTCCATCACCTGTATCAACAAGATCATGCACATGGCATGCTTTGGGCGTTTCCGAAATAAACCATTATTATCATTATTATTATTACTATAATGTGGACGGGGAGATAATTGAGAGTTAACCGCATATGTTCATCGAAATATAACAACGTTTTGCTGAGTGCGGAGTGACGTCTAGGAAGCCTGCAAAACCAGCGAATTCACCGTACGTTCACCAGCTTCTGTTGGCTAAAATGATATGCAATATAAAATGTTAAATGTTAATTTATATTACAACTTCACCTGGGCAGTTCATATTAATATTCATTATTATTATGCTCTCTTTTCCTGGAATATTAGCTTTTAATTTTTTGTGCTTCCAAGACTGCAAGTGTTTCAGCATCCAATTTCAGTCAGTATCAAGCTAGGAAATACTACTATATGTGGCGTACCATAGAATCCTGTCGTGGACCTTTAGCAGTTATGATAAATTATCCGGTATGTTTATGGATATCCGTTGTTTTCTGGGGTACTGCAGTGATTTTCTGGGACCCTCACCTAGGGGACACTCGGGTGACGGTCGGGCTTCCCCTTGTGCCGCCTGGGTTAGCTTTGAATTTATTATACGAAAAGTTTTATAGGTTCATAAACAAGTCATCACAGCAGTTAAACCTAGAAGACTTTCCTAGTGGTAAGGTACAATCACCAGGTCACTCACATCACCTGGAACGACGCCGTACCTCTTCAGCAGGCGCCCGCACCGACCACCGACTATGCCTACCACTGAGCCATTTAAATAAATGTTTCACAAAAATGTAGCGTGATTTATGAACCCATTTTCATAGAACTTTTATATTTACATATTCGTTTCTTTATTTCTGTTCCAAATATACAATGTTCTCTCTTGTAAAATCCCTTCTGAAAAGGACGACCAAAAACAGGTCGGGAACCGATGTTAAGAGCCGACTGTGTGCTACTAGGTACATTCCGGCTTTTGATGCGGAGTGCGTTTGCTAGTGTTGACATTAGCAAAGCCAATTTTTGGGAATTCCAGAGAGAACCTTGCGAGTGAGCTTCGGGAAGATGAGAACTAATGTTGTGTTTTTTGCGTGGCCCAAAAACACTAAAGCCAGAACAAATGAAAGCACCCTAAGGCCCATTTCTGGACCACTGCATACTGATTGCCATTCATGTTGTGGCTTTTTTACAAGTGCGGTAAACAGTTGGCACGAGTCTTACTCCCTAAACGCAGCTAAGTGACTGGATTTCACTGCTTCCAATATTAACTTATTAGCTCAGAAGATTTTGGTGAATTCCCTTTCGCGCAATAGGAATTTAGTAAAAAGAAAACGGACTGCGACTTCTAGACTCCGCAGTCCGTTTCCACCGTTGATGCTCAGCTGGCAATATCAAAGGTTGCGGACTTCGTGGCACTTGGAGTGGACTACAATAACAGTCGCCTTGTCAGTTTCTAAGAGAACTAGCGACAGCACACTAACTTGCATGAGTTCTTCTAGTACCACCACTTTTAACTTCGAACTATTCCACTCAATAAGTTCAGCTCACACACGGAGTGATCATTTTCTGTTAATGTATGGCAGAATGGGTACAAAGCCTTGGACCGAAAAACTGCTAAAATGATTCAAAAGCCGTCCTGTCCAGCCGACTTTTCATAGCGTCTTCAGATGAAAAGAGGATGAATTGAGTAGACATTAGTAATATTATTCGGAAGACACATAACGACATGGGCTAATAAATAATCTTTTAGTGGAAAATAGAACATTTTTTCAATATTTTTTTAAGTTTCTCTAATCACAAGGCACAACAATGCATGAACTTGTAAATCTTATCTAACTAGCACTAAAGAACAGAACCACGCGTAAAAGATAACATAGTCAATAACTGAAAGTCGGCTTCCAAAACCCATTTGCCCCAGCAGGGTTAGTTCCATGTTAATTGACAGATTACTCAAAGAGACCGCCGTATGCTTGCACAGTAACCACTTCGAGACGGAGGTAGCTCAAACTTTTCCGCCGGATTGACTGGGCGCCACCCTTAATCTAGCAAATGTCTCTGAACAACTCGCAGCTGGACCACAAAATTCTGCCAAGAAAGGCGCACAATGACAAAAGACAGGGCCAAACCACGGCTGTAGTACGCAGGGACTAATGTCTTCCGTGGAGATCGCTCTTGTTTAATCTCCGAAATAAAAAACCCAGAAAACTTCTAAACTGAAGCACGGTAGTCTTGAAGTCCTTCAGTAGAACAGGGGCCACAGGCTAAAGCCCAAACAGTCCCGGATATCCTGACTACTTTGTCATCTGAATGTCATCGGTAAGCTGGAAGATACTCCACAGGATAAATGTGCAACAGGTTAAAGGGAGGGGTTTCAACATATAAATCCTGACAGCATCTTGCATCTGGCATTACCGATGGGCTAGGCGATGGACTACTGGACAGAACAAAAGAGTCCAGAATACCATTTTCGACCGCATTTTGCCTATCTTATTGCCAGTGAGCTGGAACGTTCATCACTGAGCGAGTCAAGTCAGGACATTCAAGTAAAGTCTAATCGGGTACTTGCTTTACGCCCTCCGGCGGATGGATATTCAGCAGTGTGAGGGGGCAATCCTTTTAGTTTGAGTTGCTTTAGTGACCACCTCGGATGTCGAACAGCAAGATTTCTGGACCGCGAGAGCCGCGCGCGGCCTGGTGTACGGCTCAAACTGGCGTAACTGGAATATTTTCTGTTTTTGTGCCACCAAATTGTCCCGTAAAAATTTGTTGAAGTATCATTCTCCAAGGTTAGATATTTTGTGTAGTTCCTAATTATTGATGAGTCAGTTTTTGCTCGATTTTGAAGAGTCACTGTCATTGCGGTGTTTTTCTTCACGTTAAATCCTGCCTGAAGTGTCTTGCTTTTGATTTTCGGAAGCTTGTTTAAAGCAAAAGCCCAGAGAGATTGCGTTTGAGGTAAGCGAACGATGGGCACGTGTAAAGAGCCCAGGGAGCCCAGAGGAGCATCACTCGACTTATTGCCAAAATACGAGTATTGAATGTGTGCACGTTCGTTGTATGACTGCCTTCAGGCAAGCCTTTCCATTCTCTGACAAAAGCGAGCTAACTGGAAGTAAACCAGGACGTCTGAGGACTTAATAATGCCTTAGAGCTCCTGGGAAAAGGAACTTTCTAGACTGTTATACATGGAGGTAGTGGGGACGAGCCCCGAGAAGGCAGGAGTGACTCAGATAAACAGACTCAGAGGTATACCGAGTGTTGCGAGTCTTCAACCCTCAGCACCGAAGTCGAATATTGCAGCAGAAACAGCAGCAAAGAAAGACAATACCAATGACAAACCGCTGGTAGGAATTACCTCTGATTGGGCAGTAAGCCTAGTTTAAGAAGGCTTGAATCACCCAACAGAGGGGCTGGAAGTAGAAGTGCAGGAGACAAGGGCTGGAGAAGAACCTAGTACGATGAAATGCCGTAACGTTCTCATACTGAACCTTGGGGGAGCGGTCTTCATGTAACCTCAACTTGGGCATGGTTTGGACAACTGCAGGGTATGGAATTTACTAAGGCTTTTAGGTACAGTTCACATGATAGGAGGAAGTAACCTCGAGCGGGAGCTGTCAAGTGGTGGCGGTAAATAAGGACTTTTTGGAAGACGAGACTCGGAGGATTTGTTCAGTGGAGGAAGAAACTAGTCCCAGACTTCCAAACATGAGACACCCCGGGTGGACAAATGGGCGGTTATTACTGTAACACTCATGAGGCGTAAAAATGTTTCCAATCTTGCGGAACAGTGAATTGATGAACCAAATAACTACTTCGAGTTTATTAGAAGTAATAATGCAGCAGCCACTAGAGTGCGCCGCAGAGGCCGAATTCGAATCAGAGGAGGAAAATGTAATGTCAACTGAAAAAGCCTCTGCAGCACTACGCACCGGTGCCTGCAGTAAAAGATACAGACAAGTGGAGTCGGTCACTAGGGCCGCTCGCAGAAACGATTCATTGATCGCATTCTCAGAGAATCGGTTGTCCCAAAACGACCCTAATCCACGGGGAGTGAAGGACCACCATCTTGTTTGTCGACAAGACAGGAGAAATGGCAAGGCGGGTGGTGAAGTAGCCTTCCTTGTTAGAGAAGCAATAAAGCACATGGAATCAGAAGTAAGCTAGCATTAAGCAGGCACTCAGATATGTGCTATCATTGTAAGGTTGCACACCAGGAAGACGGCTGTTGCACTCGTACGTAGCAGCCAAAAATCCACCTTGGGCTAGGAAAAAGGAATAACGGATGAACTAAGCTGCTCCAGGCATCAGCAAACGGGCTTCTTATAGTGGGAAACCTCAGCCTGCAGGGAGGCGTTTGGACAACAGGCGGCTGTACCTCGGGTGGAGTAGAAAAAGACCTCACAGAGCGAATGAATTCCAGAGCTCTTTTCTGGTGCTTTTGAGGACTTAAAGGGTATGAATCGAGGCAACAGCTTTTGCCCCCGGACCTGATGGTTACAAGGCATGAAAATAACATAAATGACTCAGATTTGCTGTTATCAAAGAGGCATCACTGATCACATCATCAAACTTTTCTTCCTTTCCTGGCCAGTGAAAGTTGTGGAAAAATTACTAAGAAGGGTTAGGCGGCTAAACTTGAAGGGACTCAGAAGTAGGTCTACAGAACTGGGCCAGAGATAGAGGATAAGGAGGCTGGAGCGGGAAAAGCAAGGCCTAGAACCGGGGGAAACCTTCTGGTACTACAGGAAATTTTGTCACACTTCAGGGAATTAAAAACAAGAGCAAGCCAGCTTGGTGGACGTTGGTGGTTCGATGAGTAGGCGAGAAAAATGGACAAAATCTGACAGATCAACTGGGTAGATTATAGCGGTAGATCCTGGCTGCAGTGCCAAGGGGATAGAAGCTTAGCCGTGAAAATCCATAGAGGTGTAACCTTTGAATTGGCACTGATCAGGGAAGTTAAACGAAAGTTAAAAAGCCGCTATAGACATGTTCATTCGAAGGCCTTGCTTAGGAGTGGAGTGAGATGTCTGGTCTAGAGGAATGGGGGTGAGATGTGTGACCACACTCAAAGCAAAGTCCATTCTCAGGGCCCGTACTTCAGGGGTGCATATAGACATAATGGGAGATAATAAAACCATCAGAAAAGCAAGCGGCTGTCGCCATCTTTTTCAACCTGCAAGTAAAGAAAGGGAAGACAGAAAAATCAGTAGAAGGGCCTAACACGGAGGTCGGCGCGGCCTGATGAAATACACTAAGCCATCATACGACGGTTGGTTGCAACGATCATTGGACTAGTCTGGCGTCTAAACCGTGCCGAGCTTATTCAAGGGGTATGGTCAATGGACTGGAACTTAGCAATACTTGTGGCTATTCATAGGGGGGAGTTGCCTGTCGAAAGAGGAGACCGTCTCCCTCCAAGTTATGCAGTCTTTCGGTGTAGCTATCCATGGTGAAACAAGGGGCTCTGCAAGTCACAGTACGGGTTTTTGAGAGGCAAATCTTTAGTTCGGTTTGGTTCGTTTTGCACAGAACAGGTAATGACCGCATCTAGTCGACCGTCCAGAAGTCTTTTGATGTTGTGCGCACCAGTTACGCACTCTACTCTGCATGAAGTATTTCTTCGAATCCCCGCTAAAAATTTGGAAAACGTAAAACGTCATCGTTGGTCAACCGCGAGAAGCATTCGGCGTAGTGAGCTTCCGCTGGAGCAGTAAGCAAGAAGCGAAAACCTCGACTACAAACACCTCAAACATAACATAGTGCCACTCTTCACTCATCTGGTGAAAGTACTCAAACCTCACTAGCAGGAAGTACTTTGTACGGCTTACGATCTGAGACACCCTTGAAAGGACTTGACGGTTAGCAGGTTCTACCACTTTACCAGGCAGACTGCTGCAACTGTTCACTACCCTGAACCTGAAGAAGTGTGATCTGGTTAGTATCCTAGCTTGAACTTTCTTCAGCTTCTTTCCTTGTTCGCCTTTTCGGTAATCTAAGGCTATTTGCAATAGAATATCCGGCCTGAGGCCAGAAAACCCCTCATTACTTTGAAAGCTTCTATGAGGTCCACTCGAAGTCCCCTTATTTTAAACTAGTGAAGATAAGGACCACACAGTCTCTTCCCGGGGCTCCAAGCCTCATTGGTAAAGACGTCTGAACTCCTGGAGCTCTCTCGCGTCGTATATGGCACCTCGGGAGTAGCCCATGTGATCAGAGCTCTAATGACCGCATGACTGACTCTGCCGAGTGAGGCTGCCAACGTCAGGCGACGTACTCCGGAAGTATCGTAAACACTAGACCAAATACGCTAGCACCCTTCTTTTTCCTCAACCGGGTCGGCTGGATGACATACTGAAAGAGTGATATGCCACTCACCAACTCAACTGATTTTCCGCTACATTTGGTGTCATTCGAGGAGTGAGGGTTCTCCCGGTTAGATTCGAGGGAGTTGAAACCCCTAATAGTAAAATTTGAGATAGCTGTAGGGTAATCCTGGTGTGATAATCGAACATTCTAAAATTGTTTTAGGTATAAGAACCCCGTGTCCATAGGGCTTCCTGAGATAAGGGACTCAACTGGGCATGCGTATTTGGGGTTTGAAGAGCCTTTCAATATTGCCTTTTGAAATACTTGCTGACTTGCGACATAATTCCTCTTCTTACCCTGCCGTATCTGGTCGTCCGGTAGAGGCAGTATCCTTTGGTGGGCAGTAGCTCCGTGGTTGCGCTCCGGCGTAACCGTGTGTCAGCCATTGCAATGCAGTGGTATCACACTGCTTCAACCTAGAGCTCCTTCAGCCTGTTTCCCATGCTGCAAGCATTCGTTTTCACCACTCTGACCTACCCCGTGACGGATACCTGTCTCTATTTAAACCCGCCTCCCTATTTAGCCCTTGAACTTTTCGCCCAGAGACCGTCCCGGTTTTGGCCACTGGATTGGTGTATTCGAAGGCTAAAGTCAGAATGCCTCTGCTTCGGATGACCTAACTGCGGTGACCGAGTCCCACAACGGGCCTTCCGGTCACAGGGTATACGGATTAGATTCAATGATACGCTACCAATTTTGTTTCATACTAATCAATTGGGTAGACACTTTTCCGCCATGGGTGAGTTACCAGGCAGAAAGGCCTATGGAGTGGTTAGGTTCAACTAACAGCACTCCAAGCACGTATCTAGCAATTTTGTCTATTGCTGCAGGCAGCTTTCTCTGAAAATAGGGTTCCTAAGTTTGGTTGGTGAAGGCGAGCGGGCCCCAATTCTCTAGTTGGTTTGCTGACCGGCGACCTGGCCAAGGACTTCTTTCAAAGGAGCCCGCCAGTCCACCCCAGCTAGTTTGCAACCGAGTCTTAGATCTCTGATTGTTCTCTTGGTGATAAAAAGACCTGCCCAGCTATCCTCTTTATAGCCAAGTTGCTTTGCTTCACGGTAACAATTTCACTTTGACCGTTCGGCCCCTTGGGTCTTTTGTCCCACTATTTCTACCGTTCACCCATCCTGCAGTCCGGATGCCTAGTATGTAAGGTCTTTTCTAAGCCTCCAAGCCTAGCTTCAATTTTCATCATTCGTGCTGGTATCTAACCTGGTTAAACAACCGTCTACAGACCTACATCATGCAGTGACCTACATGCGATTGCACAAGTGGCACAGGTTTACCCTGAACTGTGGCGCCCAGCGTAGGACCAGAAAGCTGGCTCCTATTCCAATGATACCACCTATTGCAAAAATCCCAAAAATGTTCATTCCTTTCCACCTCCGTACTGCATTTCAGAAATCCACACAGTAACACAGACTATTTCGCTAAACTCTGTTTCTCAACTCTTGAAGTCATGTAATTTGAAGTCCTATAAGACTAAGGCAAGATAGTTGGAAGGAATTAACTTGAGATTAATGAGTAGGTCACCCCATTTGAACAGAAAAGTAGTACGGGCTTTTGACTCTCCCCAGCGAAGCAGAAAACGGACAGATCGTATTCGGGCTTACCTTGAATTCATGGACACCGGTTGCGGAGATGACCTTTTTCGTAGCCTCTTAGAACTCAGTCGTTTTTTTAACGGCAGGCAACAGTGGATTGTGTTGATTCAAACGTCTTCCCAATCGCTATCAGGCAGACTAAAGCTCTACTTCCATTGCTTAACTCATCCGGTAAGGTCAGACCGAGACGGGTACTTAACTTTTATGCAGCGAAGTTCGATCGATGGCTTGCCGGCCCTCTATGCACCGGTCAGTGCATGCCTTTTTTGTAATAAACTAATCAACCCCAACCAAGTGGGACGGAATACAGAGCTGCTATACTTGCCTGGTCTTGTCGTCCTCCCAGTGGGCGAAGTCGGGGTGTGGGTTATTCCGTTACGTTGGACTAGCCAAGTAGGCGGGATCCACAAGAGCTGCCGTTTTTTCTTCTTGATCCTGTTACACTTCAAACTTCCGGAGTTTGATATAACTCTCTCCTTCTAGTACTGTTCATAGTACCCCTGATTTTCGATCCTTAGAGGATGCGACTGGATCCGCAGCCAAGGCCTTTCCGCTAAGTTTATTAGGAAGCTCCTTCTATCCATTCCCATTGGTCCTTCTGAGGTATTTATTATCCGCGAAGCGCCGAGTAGCGGTGTGGCCCAGTCCAATTCAGTTTTTTTAATTCCACTGAACTTGCAACTCAACCTTAGGGGCCAAAGCCAGTGCTTTCTTTAAACGGTTCTGTTGTTGCCCTATCACCGTAGCTCTCAGTGCTGCGTTCTTGGGAGGAAAGCAGATGCTCGCCCATCTAGACACCGAGAGTGGCGGGGTTTTTAGACACATGTTACCGCAAGAATTCATTAGGCTTTTGTGGTTGGGACAATTGTGTATTGGAATTTTCGTACAGCTAGAGCCACTCCATTGGCTTTGGAGCGAGAAGTTTGAGCGAAGTTAAGCCCAGTTTAGCTCAGTTCGGTCAGCGCTGGATAAAATTGCTTGGGACCAATGGTGAGTCCAGATAAGAGTGTTGCCGCGAGTCCCCTCGGCTTTTGCCAGTGAGTTTGAAGTTTAGCCTGAAAGCCAGAACATTTTGAGCAATATCAACTTCACAGACACTTTCATTGACAAAAATGACGAGGGCTAGTTACTTCATAAAATAAAGTCGGACAGCAGCCTATTAGCGTCCTCCAACAGGCATCGGCAACATACCAACGAAATCCCCTCCTTTGAACTACTTGGGAGGACTCTTATTGCTAGACAGCTGCAAGAATGTACTCCTAATATAGTGGCACCGAAAGAGTACGTAAGGGGGAAATACGAGGAAGAAAGAGGAAGCAAACGCGAAGCAGAAAGCTAACCCCACTCGTAACGTGGGCAAAAAGCCGAAATTGTGTGAAAAGCGAGATCAATTGAAAGTTCAGGTAAAAGTGCGCAAAACGAAGAAGACGTTGCTTTAGAGACAAGGCATAAGGAAATGTGCGAGAAAGAATAAATCCGCGATTGTGTCCACAAAGTGGTCTTATTTCAGTCTGATCGAGATCACTACAAAACTCAACTCTATCATTTACATGGCCATCTCCGGAAATTTCATGTTACGGACTGAATCTAATAAGTCCATGGAACCTGGCACTTTGATGCAAAAAGAAGCTTCCTTCATTGGTGTTTCTACAAAAGTACCAAATATTTCTATAAATGTTAGCCCGTATTTCAGGTTTTGAGTGAAACTTTTGTAGCCCAAGACTGCGTCCCCTCGAGCCACACTCAGGAGCAGAATCAAGCTACGCACCTGTGCACCTATCTGGCAGGCTCTCAATAGTTTTGAATGATTCTTTTTAGTCACCTGGAACCTAACCACGGGCTGAGGAGATCAGTCCAACCAAACGGGGTTTAACTTGCACAGGACTTTGTGTAGCTAGAGATGATCTTGCTTACAGACGGTGGCTCCGTCCGTGCCTTTCAGTAGTCCTCAACACCACATTTTTGAGACTAAGGCCAGTGCCAGCTTATCCAGCTATAGATTACAGTAGGGTTCATCGAGGGCTTTTCACCACAGGATCGCACTGAGCTTCTGTAGCTGCAAGGTTTTGTATTAAGGATCTCGCAGAGCCTGAACCGCTCGCGGCCTGAGTGCAATCAAATCATTTGACCTGAGGTAAGTATTCTACCTGCAACGTCGTCAGAAAGCATGGATGTATGTCCCGTGTAAAACCCTTTGCACAGGATAACGTCAAGCCGGGGTAGCTTTCCTTCATACCGCCTCCAAAAGTAAGCTGCGACTTTGATTGAATCAAACGACAATACTGTGTTCTAACAATGAAGCCGATAGAGCGTTTCAAGAAGTAGTCGCCCTTCGAAAAAGACGACAGACCAGTGGTTAATTAGTCGAAGGGGCTTCTGCAGCTTCTCAGATTGGCCTCACATCCAATCACCTGTTCGAAGAGGGAAATCCACCAACTATTTCGGATCAACATCACTAAGAAGCATCTTTCTTGGACAAATCGTCACCACGAATTCGCCGATTGCCCCCTGGGAAAAGCTCAGAACCTTGGAGAAAGAGTGTAGTTTGCTCTACTACATGCACTGACGAGCACCGCAACGAACCTTCACGCCTCCGTTGTACCATCCAGCCGATAGTTCAGAAGTCTGCAGCGGATCCGTATTCAAGTCCCGGAACATTGAAAGCATGCAGTAATTCAAAAGTCTCGAGATTCGGAAGACCGAACGAGTGAATAATGGCACTAATAATGGCTCTAGAGGGAGCAAAGGCCTCCTTCCAGTGAGCTTGAGTCTCGGTAGACGATGGAAGCGTGCCCCAGTCTCGTTTACAAGGAGTTTTCCGAAGTGCTCCTTTCTTGGCACGATACATTGCACCAGACACTGCTCTCTCGGCGAGGTTATGCGCGCATTTTGGGCACAACAACCGGTACAGCTCAGAAGTCAGACCACAACATCAAAGCATGAAAATCCCCTTGCAGTAAGTCTGTGTCTACTTTTGACTCCGCGGCTTACTCCAGTTTTACTTCATACGCTTGAACAAGGCAAGGAGATCGGAACGATAACGGCAAGTCACTGAGGTAGGCCACAAAGTGCATCCACCCAAACATCGCTCCCTGAGGGACTCGGTTTGGAGCGGCACACCAGTTTCAATTTGATCATTCATCTCTGACCAGAATCTTTCTCTCTTTTAGAAAGTCCGCCATCCAAGTAGGTGTCGGACTCTGGAGGCCAGAGATCCGTCGTTTCTCTAACAGTCTTTCTTGAGGTACCTTATCAAAGGCCTAACTGGAATCAACGAAGACCACATTCATGCCTCATCTGCCGTCGATAGCCCTTGCACGCCCTTCTGTGGCCAATAGCGGGCGAGAGACAAAAGACCTTTTCGGGCGGAAGCCATGGTAAACGGAAGAAGGTATAAGCGTGATTCAAAGGGACCCCGGATTTTCACCTACTCTGGGTGTTCCAGCACCTTTGCTACAATGCAAATAAAGTTATCCGGCGGACGATGATGCACGCTGGTAAGACTTTAGCTTGAATTTCTCCGTGTTTTGTTAATCTTGTTATCTAGATATTCCTGGAGAAGTGCAATGGAGCTCATTAAGCAACGGAAGGTTGAGAAATGGGGGAGGGTTTGGAATGAGAGTCCTGGCGGTAGCTTGTTACTGGTATGGTGGGTGAGCTGTACTACTGAACGACACCAAAACGTTCAAGAAACTAGTGTAGAAGGGATCTTGTGTCTTGTGTTGCCTATAGGTGGGCAAATCACTGGACAGCAAGAAAACGTCCAGTTTTATGGTCCCCACGTAGCTTCCCCTTCAGGAAAGATTTCTTGGTAAATACTCCGTAATCCTCATGGCGATTCATCCATACCACCGGCTTCCGGGCGGCCATGCTGTTTACGGACCAGTTCGGCTTAGCCTCAAAGACTTGATGGCGGAGTAAAATCCTTAATTTTTGAGCACTGGTGAAATCTTTGATCTCCACGTGCTTCGAAGTCATGAAGAATCGTCTCTTGTTCGCAGGTGCTTCTGGAAACAGCTGGACTGGCGGTACAGAATAAGCCCTACCACGGTTCTCCCTTTCTGTCCCACTCCTGGACAAGCCGTCAGTGACTAACTCCGGTTGAAAGATATACCCATTGTGAAAAGACCGGAAACAAAAATCTGGTGGTGCAGTAAGGTAAAATGAAAAGGTTCCCATTGCTATTCTCACCAAACAATCCGTCCCAAGCCTTAATTTTTGCACTCTCCAAGGCATTCCCTAAAGTTTTTCAGAAGGCCCCTCTCTTTAGTTTAATCCGCTGGTTAGCAAACCTCCCGGTCGGAGACCTACTCAAAGTCCCTGTTCTGAGCAGTCTTCCGAGGGCCATATCGTGTGCTCTCGCTGTCTGTCACTCCCCAGCAGTCTAAAGAGTGATTCCCCCGGACCGGCTGAAGTGCCCAACTCTTCAACAGCTTCAATAACTTCTATCATACCCCCTCCATACTTCCCTCCCTCAGACGGAAGAATTCAGATTCTGAAAAGCTTACTCGTAGTACAGTCCCTGGAGTTCTCCAGACAATCCAGTGAATCTCCGCTGTCCATACTTCTCCACAAAGTACCATCCGCAACCGTTCCAAGCTGTTTGACGTTGTCAGTGAACTTGCAGCAGTTGTTCTTCAGTCCACTTGCGGGATCCCTTTCATACAAGATAAAGAACGGGGCCCCGGACGGACTCTGCTTCTAGCCAGTTGGCAATCTTCTCAAGTTGGCATAAACTCCTTCCCAACTGAACCGTCTGAGGTGACCATTTTCCGCTTGGAACACGGAAAACCCGCGTTGTAAACGGTAAAAGGGATAGGAATGGAACTTCAAATCATAAAAGCAGAACGACGATTCATAGAAGAAAAGAAAGGGCCACTATAAGGTGCTCTGTCCAGCGGCGAAACCACAACA
The DNA here is from genome assembly GCA_948099385.1 of Fasciola hepatica. Taxonomy (NCBI): domain Eukaryota; kingdom Metazoa; phylum Platyhelminthes; class Trematoda; order Plagiorchiida; family Fasciolidae; genus Fasciola; species Fasciola hepatica. Next base: position 35,285,351 of record CANUEZ040000043.1, on the reverse strand, counting down.
TAGCTATGGGGCAAAAGGATTGTGCTTCTCCGGTCAGTCGTAAGCAGTGCAGTGGCAAGCGCCCGGGCTACACCCACCGGAAGAACAACACGACCAGTTAAGAATGACAGGAACGTACTTGGTCACATTTGGTTGGTGTTTACTTGAATCTATGAAGAGAGTGCATATATTTGTTGACAAGTTACACCCTGACCAAGCACTGAGCGACTTTGCTTCATCTACGTGATCTGAAGTTTACGGTCCCGCTTCACCCGATTGGTTAGATACGGAAAATGGAGTTGCTGGGTGCTCTGTAGTGTGTGGAGGTATTCTAACCAATAGAGTCGTTCTGTCATCATATACCAGTCATCGGTCACTCGTCTCTCGGTTAAAACTCTAATTTTTGGCGTACCTTCCACGAAGTGTGAAAGTTCCTCACCCTGAAACTGATATCTACTTCCTTGGGGGAATCACACTGGCTGATTCCTTACCACGTCGGCTGTGACCGATTTTTGCTGGTTCCATTCCATCGCAGATATTGTCTTCGGATAAATGGTTTTGATCTAGTCGTTTTGGGTGGCTGCTCTCTTTCGTACAGTGCCTGTTCTAACTTTGGTCACCTATCAATTGGATAGTAGCCGAGTCTCTTCGTCAAAGGTGAGATCGCTTTCTAACCACAATTTCTTTCATGATTAGAGCCGCAGAGTTTGCGCAGCAGTATTTTTATTATTCATATTGTGCATCTAACCTGGCTACGCATTGCTCTGAGACCCCAAAGTGCTATCAGGAATCAGCGTGGATAATTATTTAGTGAGTTCAGCACTTAATCGTTGGCAAACTCTACCCCGACCATGAAAGCTGCTCTTTATTCGTGCGACTTGGCCTTTCTCAATCTCAGATCCATCTAATTTAATATCCTACAGCCTCTCCTGACTACTTTAACTAGATCACACTCGGTTTGGGGAAGGTAGTTGCTAAGATGCTGAAAATTTTGCGAGAAGCCAGGAAGAGAACAGGGGATAGATTATTGATGCCCAAAGATTCGACTCTCTGAAATAAATATGTCAGCAGGAACAGCGGGAACTCCCAAAGGACCCCTACCAGAGGACAAATTTACTCAAAGTGCATGAGGCTCAGCAAGAAGTGCCGCCAGGTGCATCGTGAACATAAAAACGTAGCTTGATATGCCCTCGATGCAGAAAGCAAGCTGGGATGGGTATCACGTGTCCACGAGGTGGAGGTCTCCGAAAAAATCAGAAGCAGTTTAACCTCCTGGAGGTTAGCCCATGGAAAAGGCAGCAATGGACCAGAGTCGCCGCCAGATAATCAGAAGAAAACCAGAGCAAGTTAGTGACAGCAAGACGTTGCGTTGCTGACTCGGTGCATGCTAAAGTGATAAAGGGTCCTAAGCGAGGGGGTACGCATTTTGGAAGACAATTTTGGTATTACCAAGACCGTACCCGCAGAGCAGAATGCGATTGCCATCCTCCTGGGATGAAACTACTCATAGTTCACGATGTGCCGGAACCCTCCACCAAAGGAGCAAGTGAGGGGAAAAAGCAATGGGATACACTTGGTAGACTTACTCCCAGAAAACGAAGTCCCTGGACATGCAGTCATCAAAAGAAGTTCAAGCTTTTTGAGGTGAAAAGTGAGCGGAATGAAAACTATGCTTGAAGAATTTGCTAAACCATGCCGCGAGGGACGCGCCTTTGGCCGCGACCGGGGGCGTCAGATGGGCTCGAAAACAATGTACCTGTTGCCCGGTGACAAAATAAATGTTCACTCAGGAAAGAGAAACAAATCTCGAAAGTCTAGGACTTACCGCGACCCCCTCAAGTCTTACAGAGTAAAGCAAACAAAAGAGGAGGGCAAGGCTTCAGGGTAAAGGAAACGTGGTCCGGTATTATAAAGTTTAAACTGGACCGTCAAAAGTGCAGCGGAAGAAAATAGGGAGAACTGGCCCCCACTGAGACTCTGAGGGTGGTGGTGTGTGAGGCAACCCAGGAAGTGGAAGTTGTATCCACCCACATTGGCACTCGATTTCAGACCCTTTTACGAGAAAACGGTTCGGGTGCTTCGTTTCAGGACCTAAAAACCAGCCGCCCCCTCCGGATAGCAAGGAAGATTAAGGGGACTGATGCTTGTGGTTCAGACCAAAGCGGCATCTATAGGTAGAAATTATCAGAGCTCAGTGCTAAGGCAATGGGGGTAAATATGGTAGCTGCCACGGAGGGGTGGCTAAAGCCGGAAGAAAGCCACAGTGAGCTGATAATAAAACCCTACCTTGCCCTAAGTGTGGATAGAAGGGACGGCCGAACCGGAAGCCTCGTAACGGTCCCTGTAGAGAGGCAGGGAGGAGGGTCTGAGAGCCGTTGGCCTGCCCTTTCTACATTCGGGCTGCAATGATTTCAGTGGACGAAGAAGGGTCTAAACGTCGGTCGTTCGCGCGTATTGGGGTCTTCGTGGTGGAGCTGATGAGAACCGTAATTTGCTAGCTTTCCTCGACACCACTGTCAAAGCCGAACGGAAGTTACTAATAGTGGGTGGCTTCAGCCAGATTGAAATGAACTAGACCACTGAAGCCGCCCAAGGAAGTACTTTTGAGGAAGAGCTATTCCATCTAACCCACAGAGAGGTTGTGGTCCAGCAAGTCACTCAGGCCACAAGACAGATGTTTGTTCAGTCACGGTTACTGATTGATCTGGGGGAAGCAAACTTCACAGACAACATAATAGCTGGAGGCTGGGGAACCATGGGCACGAGGGATCATAGCACTGTCCACAAAGCGCTAAACCTTTTGGGAATAGTGGTGATGAAGCCGACAATGTTTCTCAACCGCGGTCAAGAGGCAAGCCTGGACAAATGATCAAAGTAAAAAGCTTTACGCAGTGAGATAAAACGTTCACAAATTTTAGCAGGGGAGTCGCGCATTTCATCAACAGCGCCGTAGGGCCGGTCGGAGTTGGAATGGAGTAAAACGACGGAAGACTACGCGTAAAGTGAGAAACATTTTCCAAGCCTCACAATCATGGTTATCAGGAATGGGCCAAATATGAGAATGTTGGTCATCGGAAAGTGTGTAAGATGCAATGTGTTCGAGAATGGTGCTGACAATGACTGACGGATGTCTCTCAGGCGTCACTAAGCGAACCAGCTTAAAAATAATTAGGCTAACTGGAAAAATCGTATAGAGTTGCCCAGGGGAATATTGGTGAGTATGAAAAGAAGCAGGCATCCATGAGAACTTGCAATAATTCCCAAGATGGGTAACTAGTATCTTCCAAATGATGAAGGAGTGCTGATGGCTGCTTGGCCGATGCCAAGTAACTTTCGGAGTGAAACCTTAGGGCAATTAAAATTTGTTGCCCTCGGTGGTGAGGTCTAAAAGCAAAACATTGGTACGGCGCTGGGGCCAAATGTTTCCCGGATCCTTGGTTTACATTTTTATCTGGTTATTTTTAGTTATCTGGAGGACAGTTCACTGGATACCGGGACGATTAAAAGTGGGACACGTTTTTGGTGACTGATCTTGTCCGCATCATGCGTCTTGTGTTGCCGCTGGACTGGAAGAAGGACCACTGGTCAACGAGAGGGCATTCAACTTTGGGACATTTCATTTGGCATTCATGATCCAACATTTTTGGGAAGATAGTGACGAGCGGACATTGGAGAAAGGCTGAATAAAGTGAGTCCCGCAGCTGGAGAATGGTATCATGTTTTCACATATACAGAGATCGGGCAAATACAACTTTTGATAAATGAAGTGAGGTCCACGATAGTTTATAGGAAACACTCGTCAGTGTTCTGTATTACGAAGATGGTATGGGCGTGGTTCAGAGGGTTAGGAAGAAAAACCTCAAACATTCACAATAATTACTTGATAGAACTAGGCTTCCGGAAAGACTGAGAACTGGCGAGCAGTGACCACAGAGTAGAACCTGGGTAAGGTTGGCTCAGGAGCAAAATGTTGGAATTAACAATAGCATTCCCACCACTTACATGGGTCAAGCAAAATGGACTAGCACATTGATGTGTGAGCTGAGTTAGGGAGAAACTGCGGTAGAACCAAAAGATACTAAGAATATACAATGCACAAGAGGCTGAGGGGCCTTTCTGCAACTCGAAGTGGTGAGCACTGGGATGTATCAGATGCAGAAAAAGCACAGAAATGACAATGAAGAAAGCATTTCTGGGGACACCAAAAGAGTCCACAAAACCTGATGCGGCTTTGGTTGATCCTGAGCCATGCTGAGGAATTCTGTAGGCAGTGTCACGGACTTACAGACAGAGCGGGCAGTAAACAGGCAGGAAAAAGCTGCGAACCTGTTGGAGTCCTTTCGGCCAGTTTATGTACGAGTTCAGAGTGCTCAGAGGCTATATGTGCTCAACGACAATATATTCTCGAAGAAGCAGGAAGAAATTATCGCAAAGGAGATATTGAACGACTTGAAACAAACTGAGGTATCCAAGGTGGCGAGGCGCGATAACGGTCACCCAGAGATACTAAGGCCACTCGAGTCCACCTTGGCAGAACCCCCAGCTAAGCTGTTAGAGCTTCACTGAACCGGGGCAAACTACCTAAAGACTGCCCCGTATTGATGGTTACATCGGTATAAAAAGGTAAAGAAAGACAAATATGCCATAAGGAGGGGCCGATTAACCGGATAAAAGCGGAGCTTGAAGCTCCTGGGTGAACGTTATGAGATGGAATAATACGTAATCTGGAGGGGAACAAGCCAGCGACTCTCAAGCAGCATAGGTTCCGACTGGCTTCCGTGTTTCCGACCTAACTAGCTCCCTTGATGTGGCAGCCAGTCGATTAGACCTGGGAGAACAGGTTAATGAGTGTGATCCGGATTTTCAGAAAGTTTGATGTAACAAACTGCGGATTGCTCGAATCAAATGTGGAATTGTTCTACTTCACGGCGGAAATTCCGAAATGAGTTTTGCAAACCCTAAAGAACGCGATTATTGCGTCCAAGTAGAGGGCTGCTTATGGGATAACGGAACTGCACAGTGTTCTACAAGGGTCGGCCTTGTGACTCGGGCTCTTTGTGTCGTTCGTCACCGAAGTCACAGAAGGAATACAAAAGACCGGATCTTTTGGTTGAGAGGCAACATCAAATTGAAAGGAACACAAAACGACGCTGACGTTCAGTGCGACTTGCACAACGTGCATCATTGGCCAGTGGCGTGGGGTTTTAGCCTCAACAACTGCAGGTGTGAACTTCTCATCAGAGAAAAAGAAAAACGGCCTACCTTACGCAAGGGTCCATCACATAGTTGTGATAAATTAACCCCGAAAACAGAGGCCCGGAATCTAGGGGTGGTGGTAAGAGTTGACTTTGACCCAAACCTTTAGTGTCAAAAAGTGATACAGAAAGCATATAGAGCCCCACAACAGCTGAGGATGAAGTGAGCCCGAGAAAACCGGGGATCATTTTGACACTATGCAAGGCCTCCAGGAGGTCCAACCTAGAAAACTGTTCATCCATGGAAGCCATATTTGGTGGGGGACATCAGGGCTCCCGAACAAATGCAATGGTTGTTCATGCGATCGTTTGAAGAGTACGGGCGGTGCTTTTACAAGCAAAGATTGGATTAAATGGAGCTGTTTTTCACAAAATGAAGGAAGAGCAGACCCCATGTTATCTTATGAAATACTCAAAGGGCTCACAGATGGATGAGGTCACAGTGGGGCCTTATTCTAACTGCTAGAGTATGGGTGCTTGAGAGGATATGCATTTAAAACCAAGAAACTGTGAGCCGTGACACAAACCAGAGGTGGATGGCTTGAAATTAGGGTCGTGTATCACCTCAGTACGCTCTCAGGAGCTGTGATGATCGGCGGCACAAGTGCCGATTTCAAATGGAGATTAAGAAGTTTCTGTGGGACAGTATGTGGAGAAAGATGACCATGAGCTTGGACTACCGAGTTGTTAGACCGCTGACTTGCTCTTTTCACTTCAATTCCCCATGGCATTATTGTCTAAAACCCACAGCTTCTTCCTACCCTGTGCTCATTTTCATGGAAAATGGCTGTACCGAGTGTGCACCTACCGGCTGCGATCCGGAGGGCCGTCGAAGAAAACGGGTTTGGAGGTCCAACACGGCCCCTCACTGACTGTGGCCTAGTATCAAATGTGGCATGTTTTTTCCAATTTTCAAAGCACCAGGAGAGCCGAGGAGCTCAAGAGTGGAAGAATCTGGGCATTCCAGCATCTTGCCATAAGTCCTGAGAGGTACCTTAATTAAATTTATTACCTTCAACTGGAGCAGCCTTCTACTGAATCCTCTGATGCTTCTACGGATAGGTGGACAGGTCTCAATTTCTTAAGGCTCAGCTATTAACCGACTGTGGTTTTCAGAGTCGAGTAACTTCTGGAAATCCAAGTAGCAACTTCAACTCCCTCTTCTTTGTCTGGTTTCTCAGTTACTTCAAATAAGTAGTACTGTTTATCAGGCAAGCAGGACTTTCGGTGAATAAACCGTGCTGAAGGGGAGACATCAACAGGTGGCTTTACGGGTTCTTCATTATGCAGTCCCGGATTGGCTTTTTGGGACTCTCAGAACTAAGGGCTTCAGGTTTATCAGCCTATAATCCGGTTATGCCACCCCATCGGCCCGTTTGTGGATTGGAGTGGTTATGGACTTAAGCTCGTTCAGTGATATCTCACTTTCGTTCAACGATGGGTTCGTTGAAAGCCTTGGCTGTTTCGGTGAAAGTTTGGATAACCGGGCTACTATTGCTGGAAGAATTCCGTCGGGTACCGATGCCGTTCACGATGACAGAAGCTTTGGATTCTCGTTAGAGTCACCCTCACAAAAGTCTGTATACACTACCTCCTAGATGTGCGTGCTTTGTTTAGTGGATTTTCCGGCTCCCTGGTCCGGGCTGTATTCCTTCTGAAAGAACTGCAGCAGGTCCTGGGCTCTTTCTCGCTCGATGCACATCCTAGGTCCATTTCCATCCTCAACTCTCCTGACGGTTGTTTTACGGAATGGGCCTTGATAGCACACAATGGTTACGGCATAGGATTTACTTTAACGTGAGCATTTTATTTTTCTGACTCATTCTAGCTGCTCTCACGAAGCCCTAATGGCCAGCCTGAACTGTAAAATGGCTACATGCCCATCCGTGCGAGCATTCCTTGCCAGGCCGCCTGCTCCGTTCCACAAAACTTTTCGCACCGCAGCTCCATAACGGGGATGTCCCCCTTCGACTTCCTCGGGGACGTTACCCCTTTGGTGATTCCTAACAATTTTTCTCTGGCTAGCTAAAGCTGTGTCTACTTAGTCAACCCCTCGTGGCACTAGCCACGCGGCCGGATAAGCGAATATATGCAACCCTTCCTTAATGATTCCAAAAACGATTTTGTGTATTTGTCCAGCGCACTTACTACATGGAGGTTTACTGTCATTCTCACGACAAAGCGGTCACCAATGTGACGGTTATTCCGACTGTGAGTAAAGCGTAGCCAATGCAAAAACAAACCCCAAACACAGAACAAGATTGATTCGTAGTTTCTATGGTACCGGATTAACAAGTTATACGCATATTAACATGTACAAACCTCAAATGTACGGCCACAACCTCTGGCAACGAGGTCCAGAGTTCAATAAAGGTCAATGTCAGGTACCACCGTCACGGCAATCCAAGTTCCAATCAAAATTGTGCCACTTCACCTAAGCAAGATATAAACAAATGTTGAAGTGTAGTGATTGATGCGTGTTGTACTTGTTCGAGGGTCAATAAAATAAAGGGCATAGCCTCAACAATACAAGTATATGACAACGGCTAGAGAGGATTTCCAAGCACGTACGTTACACCGCCCACAAAATCCTCCCATGAAACAGTCAACATCCAAGGAGTAAACAGGGATACTGACTCGCCCTAACTTATCTAAATTTTAAAGTCAATGCATACGTAGGTCACTATGGGTTCACCTATCGTTGGCCAGTCGTAGACACGCTTGAAGGTTTCTTGGGGTTATGCCCCATGGCTCGATGTCCTAGAGTTTCCTCTGAGAATGATACGACCTAATCTGTATGCGAGGAAGTCCTCCGATGAAATAGGGGTTCATAGACAGTTTACGGAATGTAGAGGAAAAAGGGTTCCCGAGTAAGAGTAAAGTAAATGATAAAATGAAGACCGATAATTCATGGTAAAGAATCCAGGTGGCTACGGGGTACTCGAACATCGGGGACTCAACGTGTGGTGTTATCACCTTAAAAGTATGTTTGACTCACAACTTATATCCACTTGAACACAGGTTGTATAAAAATACAAATTGGAGCAGCCGGAATTAGAGATGATTCTGCAAACAGTCAACAAGAACTAGCTCAAGGGTTTCCGCTACTTCACAAACAATGTCTTGTCGTGTGCTTAATTGAGGTTTCGACAACTAACTCCGTAGTAACTCTTGAACACCGTATGAGATTGGACACAAATACACTTCAAAGACTGCATGAAGGGTTGGGACCTACAGGAGAATGCATGAGGGATAGATAAATGAATTCAGCTTCATTTGGTATCGGTGGACCTGGTTTTAGCTTGGTCTGTAGCGTCCACTTTGCCCTCGCCATTTTCACCTTCAAGCAGACATATCTTACGGATATCTAGCAATACGTCTTCTTTGTTCGTTCCCACCACTTACGTGCGCACGGGGCGATCGATTTCTGCACGACTGTCTTTGGTCACCTCAATCGGTTATTCGTGTTTGTGTAAGTGGCTCTCCAAGAGGATGAGTATATAGCCAAGTCTGAAAGGTCTCTTTTTGGAGATCCACTTTTGCCGAAGCTGTACGGTCGGTAAGTACTTCCCCACCCAAAGTTTCCAGAAAGCCTGTGCCAGGTGGTTCATTTGCTTCCATCCTATGATGTACGTTCTAAGTAGGGTTGTTGGTCCGACTGCTCCTACCTTTGACCGCAACAACTACAGGCCGTGGGGAGTGAGCGCCGGTTCGCCTTTCGGGTATGGGACGGTTGGCACCAGGGGTCTGTTGTTCGGTATGCCTTCTAATTCTGTTATTAAAGTAGTCGGCTTTTCGTCATCCAGGTTTTGTTATGAGGTCAGGGCCGTGAGTATTTTCCTAGTCGATCGTATCAACCTTTCCCAAACTCCACCGCGATGACTGGCACTGGGTCGGAGTGCCACTCTACCCCCCTTGTTAGGGCCTTCCTTTGTATTTTGGCGTGGTCCAGGTGGTTCCACCACTTCTCTAACTCCTTTCGAACTTCAACGGAGTTCGGGCCATCGTCTGAATTTACGTTCTTGGGGAAGCCTTGCCTAGCGATGAATCTTTGAAAAGCAATTAGAAATGAATCTGTGTTCATATTGTGCACTACTATGAGGTGGACTTCTCTGGACCGTAGACATGATATCAGGCAGCCATACCTCTTTCGCGTGCTCCTATGCTGTTGTACAAGTAAAAAAGCCAAGGCAGTCAAAGACAATTTCTACGAACGGGCACCATCCCGGTTGAACTCTCACAGCTGGAAGAGGGGCCATCATTTGTTGGCCTTCTACCACCCTCCGGCGACGACAAGTGATACAGTCGCCTATGACTCGCTTGACCATCGCTGGTCCCTTTGTCAACCAAAATCGTTGACGTATGCTGTTCAATAAGTTCTTGAAACCTGCTTGTCTTTCCCCTCGATGTACGTGGTCTTTCAGTCATCTCGTTACGAAGTGGTCACCAGGAACTATTATGGGCTATTTTGTTTCGTACTCCAGATTTGAATTCGTCAGCCGCCCTCCAACTCTCGGTAGTCCGTTGGTTTGCAAGGGTTTAGTCTTTGGATACGGCTGTACAACAGCCTGCTTCCCTTGGTGGTACCATTTATCCTGACTAGCTCACGGGCCTCGAACGTGAAAGCGTCTAGTTGCAGTAGGCGTAGAATGTTGAGTTCGGCTTGATTCAGCTCGTCCGGTAATATCGCCCCCATATTCAATGTGCTTTGTGGTCTTGCGCCCCTCATAATCGATAAAGGTGCTTTGTATCGTGTCCCCCAGACCACGGCTCTTAACATTTTTGTCCAGTTGAGAAATTGGCAGATTTTCTATTAGGCTTAGGCTTACCATGAAGCATGTAGCCATTATCAGTCTTTTAGCCTCGATATCGCCATCATTAGCTTAGGGTTTTAATAGCATTGGCCACATCTCTTTAGCCGCAGTCAGGAAGTCAGGTCCCATTGTCCACATCCACAACCTCTTCAGTGTTTTCAGGCCCCTTGAGAAGAAGTCGGCCGAGTTACTGGCGGATTGTGCATAGTGCCACCGATCGGTTTTAGTCGACTCGTGGATTATAGTGAGTCTGTTGGCCAAGGAAGTGTTAAAAAGAGTAGTAATGTTGTTTATGTAATGAAGTACCGTGGCTGAGTTCGTCCAAAAGTATGGTTCCCAGTTTATCCGATCAAAGCATCTCCTAATCAGCCTTGCGGCGTTCACGGCCAGTACTGCTGCCGTCAGTTCCAGCCTTGGACATCGTTTTCAGTGGAGCCACTCTCGCCTTTGCGAATAATATCTGACAGTGCCGTCCACCATTTTCGTCCACCCAGCAGCCGTAAGCCACTATCCCGTAGCCTATTTCTGATGCATCAGAAAATAAGTGGAGTTGGGCATTGTTTTTACACTGGATTCCTGTCGAGCATCTTTGTACTTTGATCTCACCAAGTTGCCCCAGGCTGTGCAGCCAGTCGCGTCATCGTTTATCGTCGTCATCCTGAAGAGGTTTGTCCAAACCCGTCTCTCTCTGGCACAGCGATTGCAATAAGCACTTTCCCGGTAACAACCATGGGGAAACGAAACCCAGGGGTTCATAGAGGCTCGTGACTGATTATGGGGTTCCTGCCGTGTGGCTGGTCGCTTGGGTAGGTCCAGAGTGAATATAAATTCGTCACCCTCGAGTTTCCATTAAAGCCCAAGCGTGCGCTCCGTTTGTGAAGAGGATCCCAAAATCTCTCTCGCACACTCCATTTTCTCGAACTTCGGGATAACATAGAGAACCTCCTGACTGTTTTTGGTCCATTTAGTGAGGTTGAATCCTCCGAACTTAAGAGTGGCGATCAGTTTGGCCATATATAGAATAGCATAATTTGTTTGTCAAAGGAATACTGAAGCTCGTCCACGTATAATAGGTCCATTGCTCTTCCTAACAGATTGCCGGTGCCGCCGAAATACTTGAAAGTTTCCCGGAGGGCAAAATTAGCACAGAATGGAGATGATACCGTCCCAAAGGGATGAACGGTCAGCTTTTACTTGTCTGGTGCACGATCTGTGTCACTTTCAGGCCACCAGAGAAGAAGAAAGGCGTCCCTATCTTCAACGAGCATCTTCATTTGTAGAAACACTTCACGTAGGTCCGCAGAGATGGCCACTTTTACTAGCCGAAAACGACATAAAACATCGACTAGTGGTGTTGTCCATTTTGGGCCCTGTAGTATACGGTCGTTGAGTGACACATCCTGACATTTCGTGGAGCAGTCGTAGACCACCCTGACTTTCTCCGGTTTCTTTGGGTTCACGACCGAGTGAAGAACTAGGTACCCTCTCAAACTTGCGCTTATCACCGCTGTATCCACCCTTTCTACGTTAGCCAGGTTTATGTTATGTTGCTTGGCTGGTGTGTATTCTATCCTTATTTGTGGTTCTCGAATTAGCCTGGTTTTGAGGAAGCACAGCCTTTCCAGGGCCACTTCTCGGCTGTTTGGCATAGGTTTTATGTTGGGTCGCAGCGGGGCAGGCACCTCGAAACGACCTATCACATACTTGGCATTCTTCGCTACCATTTTCGAAGCCGACCTATCTTCTCGTGATGGGGCATCTCTATCAATGGCCAGGTCGGCAAATTCGGCGTTATACAGCTGTTGGAATGCTTGTTCAATGTTCACCTTTTCCACCAAAGTGCAGATGATTTGGATTTGTTTGCGGCATCCTCCATTTGTATCACTATGAAAAGTCCAGTCAAATACAGGCGTACTGCATAGGGTGCTCTACGGTTTCATATTCTTCGATCCAGGACCCAGTGAGCTTCCCGTAGATCGCAACCGATCAACAGGTCAATTTTGTTATTCTGCCACTCCTCGATCGTAACCCCGTCAAGATGCGGCCACTGAGTCAGAATCGATTGCACTGACTGAGGTGCTCGCATCGGCAGATCCTTCAAAGTAAATGCTTCCAGGGTCTCTGCTCTATTGTTATTGACCAAGGAATCGAGTCGTAGGTGCAGTTTTGGTCGATTGGATGATCTAGGTGCCACTCGCTGCGCTCACCGCTAATGAAGATTGTTCCCCCTGATCCCGTATCTCTCTGCAAACTCCTCCCTTACCAGAGTGGTATCAGAGCCATCATCAACGAAGGCCAACGCTCTTATAACCCCAAAAGAGGTTTCTACCCAAATGCCATTATTCCCAGGCGAATGGCATTGCTAGTGAAGCGAGACACTGGGCAGACCACACTTGGCTTCGGGGTTTCTTTGGCATTCAATTCCTGGGATTTGTGTGCCACCTAATGGTGCTTCCCATGGCATCCGTCATTACTACAACTGGGTTTCGTTCGGCACACCGCTGCTCGATGTGAATCGTTAAAACAGACGAGGCACGCACCCAGTCTCGTAGCCATTCCCCATCGTTCGTCGACGTCTACTTTGCGGAAGCGGGGGCATACCGCTAGGCGATGAGGCGCCCCACAAACTTTACACACCGGCAAGTTTTCACTTTCGCGAGACAATGCGTGCGTGTTTGCCCATGTTCGGCCTCTACTCAGTTCCCTGGTCCAGCTCCGCGTCGTCGTTATCCTAGGCAACTTGCTAGTCTCACGCACCAGTTGACCGAAACGACTGTTTGCTATTCGGGCATGACGGTCCACAAACTGCTTCAGGTATTCAAATGTGGTTTTTCGCCCAAATCTACCAATCCCTTTGGCTTCCTTGGCCCATCTAACCTGTAGTCCCGTGGATGAGCTGCGCACTGTGGTCTCCAATGTGTGCATTGCGTTCAGATCCGATCGGTAGTCTAGGTGACTCAGTGCGATGCTGCAGTTCTGAATTTTTAACACCAGGCTGGCTAGAGAGCCCGACTGGCCTTTGGAGCCTTTTGCCTTTGACAGTACCCCTTCGATCAAATTCCGAGAGACCGCAAACGGTTACCTAAACAAGTCTTTCAGAATTTCACGCTTCCGAGTGTAGCCTTCTTCGGGATCCAGCACCGAGCACCCATCGATTGCTTCCCTGGCTCTTCCGTGACAGTAATGCAGCAAATACAAGAATCTCTGTGCTGGATCGGATACTCTCCTTTCCACAAGGTTCTCGTAATGTTTACCGACCTTACAGTATTGTTCTGCACTCCCATCAAATGAGGACAATTCCGCTCTTGGTAAGTCAGTAACGTGAGTTACACTGGTATAAGTCAACTTTAATCGTTCAACGGGACTGCTAGGCTGAATGGCAGTATTCTCCGTGGTCTCCAAATTCACCTCTCGCTCCCGCCTTCGGAGTTGGTCTTTCTTGGCAGATTCGGCTTCTTACCTGGCCTGCCTAAGCTGTGTTTTTAATTCAACTATTCTCAATATATAGATATCATTACCTTCAAATTCTACATCACTAGCTAATGTACACGAAATTGCACTGACAAGAATAGTAGACTTATCAATATCTGAGGAATCAGTATCACACAAAAACACCCCAGGGACTTGCCGGACTACTTCTTGTCCAGCTTTGGTTTGCCTTTGTCCTATTTTGGCAGTTCTGATTGATTTCCTCAAGGAGATTACAAGTTGAGTACTGTACCGGTCATTCCGACTGTGAGTAAAGCGTAGCCAATGCAAAAACAAACCCCAAACACAGAACAAGATTGATTCGTAGTTTCTATGGTACCGGATTAACAAGTTATACGCATATTAACATGTACAAACCTCAAATGTACGGCCACAACCTCTGGCAACGAGGTCCAGAGTTCAATAAAGGTCAATGTCAGGTACCACCGTCACGGCAATCCAAGTTCCAATCAAAATTGTGCCACTTCACCTAAGCAAGATATAAACAAATGTTGTAGTGCAGTGATTGATGCGTGTTGTACTTGTTCGAGGGTCAATAAAATAAAGGGCATAGCCTCAACAATACAAGTATATGACAACGGCTAGAGAGGATTTCCACGCATGTACTTTACACTGGGTGAATCTCTTCTCGTCTGTTTTCCGGTTCCTGGTGAGACCTGCTGTTGTATTCCTGGGTGATGCTTTGCGTCATGGGTTTGTTGCTCCGTGACAGAAGAAAAGTGCTCTAAAGCTTTTGGGGGCTTTGAGCTTTTGGGTCTATGTTCATGCCCTCCAGGGGATCTGGCTTGGATTCGGGACCAGTAACGGCCCATCAATTTCTGGTAACCCGGTGAACCTTGCAAAGTTTTCAACCGGGTCGCTTTTTGGACATTGCCTTCTTAGTGTGGGTACTTCCAGGGCCTTGGGTCACTCTTCGTATGTGTTATCCTGCGGGTGAGTAATCATTTTAGCGGACTGTTTTTGGGAAGTTTCCAGCAGCTTCTTCTTTCATAGGAGGGATCTTCATTGAAAGTCCTTCCAAATTTTCTGCCTACTTTGTGGATGTGACTACATTCGGCTGTACTTAGCTAAACTGGCCAATACACAACATTTTCACAAGTTTGTCTGCTTGCGTGAGACAATTCAATTTGGCCTCTGACCACTGAATGTCGAACCTTTTTGTTTTACTCTTTAGTTTATTTGCCCCCATACCAGTTGTTTGTATACACACGCAAGGCTTGTGATTTTCAATTGGGTGCAATAAAAACTACTAGCCGGTCTTGTGGTGACTTTTAGATCGGTGCGAATTAGCCACTAGTTGCTCAAGTTGAGACTCTTACGACTTGCTTCCCGTACCAGTATCAGCAACCAGGTTTGAAAGCAGCTTTCCGAGTAGAGGAGCAAATGTAACTTTCAAGAGGGGGAGAACGGATATAGCAATCCAAAACCTGAGAGCCTGGGACAGCTGAGGTTACCGTGTATTAACTGTGGCTTCTGGTGCGGGACACTACTGAGTAGAAGCAAAGTTTTGAAATGCTCAGCATCTCCCTCTTCCATGCCCTGATGCAGCCGCCGGCATCTGTCTCTGAATAGAGGGAATGGATAGGTTTCTCTTCCCCCCCCCCCCGGATATACCCAAACCAATTCTGCCTGCCTCTTTTTAGAAGAGAGATCTAGGAATCCTGCAAGAACTGGAAATCACCAAATCTGAAGGTGTACCCCTGGAAATTTACGTGGATGAGTAGGACCAGGGCTCCGACACTGACCAGTGCGGCACCCAGATGCATGCCTGTGCTGCTCTACCTTGCTTTCTCAAACTCACCTCAAATGGCCTACAGATCAGGTATGCCGTGCTGAAGTTCAGCACTACCTGCGTAATCCACAGGCCCGGCGTTTGAGCATCAGCAGCTTACGGTTAACTGGGTCAAAAGTCTGGAAATCAGCCTAACACCTCAACACTTTCACCCATGTCATTTTTGCCGGTCACTTAATGCAGGAATGACGAAAGGTATTTGAGGCATTATTTCCTAGATGTAAGCTTGCGTTGCACTCTCGCGATTATTACGTGTTCAAAATGCCTCGATATCCAGTCCCCAACGATCCTTTTCAGTGCCTTAAGCACCACAGAGAACAGGCCGACCGTACTGTATTGGATTCGATTTCTTGTTTGCCTTCTTGGCATGGGCACAGCTTCAGCTGTCAACCAGTCAGAAGGCGGCATGGCCGAGGTAGGTCACCTGTAAAGCGGATATGCCAACACATGCAATACGGAGCTTTCCAGTGAATTTAGGATGGCGGTGCGGACGGCTCCTGGTTCGGCAGCATATTTAGCCCCAGCCGATATACTGTGAGTACTGTTCCAGTGGGTTTTATGTGGATTACTTTCACAGAGATAACGATAAGATTCAATAAATGAACTCAACGAGGTAAACTAGGTTGTAGAACCTTCAAAGTGCCTCCGCTTTCTCCGGCGTTGCTTTCATAGAAGACATTTGAGAGCGGCTAGTGAACGTGTCTCCCATTTGGTCAAGCAGCAAAATACCAACGATATCCCCTCTTTCGGACAAATAGAGAAGACGCAAGTTGGTTCACAGATGCAAGGTGTATTCTATATATCGTGGCACCGAAACAGTACCGATACGAGAGATACACCGAATGGAAAACGAAACGCAATGGCTGTGCACAAAGCGAACCGCGAACGTGTACAATCGGCGACCGACCGAAAGCAAAAGTGATTAGAAGCGAGCTCGACGGAAACCTCGGAAGAGTCAGTCCAGTAAAACGTACACAACCGGACAAAACTATGAGGTTGGTGTCAAACGTCGAAAAAGATCGTAGAGAAAATAGATCCAAAATGGTGTTCAGAAAACTGTCATTTTTTCAGAACTATTAGGGTCACTACAGCAAGCCCCTGCTAGTAAGGGCAGAAATCCTTCGAAAAATGTCAAGGAGGAGAAGGCATACAAAAGATATTCGTGCTGGCGAATGCATGCAAAATACACAAATGTAGCCGTGTTGCCGGATGCCGACGGGCAGAATACGTGGTATGCAGGAACAGTAGAATGATGGTCCGGCGCTAACCAGATTCGTTGTCAATGACATCGGTTGCGTGAATCGTCATCCAGGTGTGCCACGCCAATAAAGTCCGAGCTCGGGTAACCGGCAGTTAAGATGATATCCAGAAGTCCAATCGGTAGGTTCGTCAATGGCAGGGGGCCAAAACGACAGGGCAGATCTAGAATGCAAACGTTGATGCCAAAATTCTTCAGATTTCGTGGGACCAGCAAATCGTGCCATATGGCGAGGTTCCATAAAACGAAAAGAAGCGGAAAACTGGTGTAGCAGTCGCAATGGACCTGACTAGATCGCAGTAATAACTAATGAGGTATGTTAAATCGTGTCGAAACAATAGACACGAAAGTTTTTACTGCAGAGCACAATGATTAAGATCGTGTTTGACCTAGGCGCGAAAAATGCTAGGCATGCGATTTTCCGACCGGAACTTGAGACGGGAGCCTCATTCACGGACGGGCGCGTAGGCATGCGCTGCTGCCTTGAACGTGAGACAGTATTCTCATTTGAGGAAGTAGCAGGGCCAACTGGGTGCTGTCCTGAAAGTGAGACGAATGCCTCATTCAAAGTGGCAGCGGGCACCGCCAACTGCAGACCTTGATGTGACACTAAAGTGTCGTCAGCAGGCAGTGCAGGGTTATCATCGAATCTCATGTCAGCGGGCGACAAGCTGTCATCAACTTACGCGGCTTTGAGATGATCGATGCTAACTGTATTGAAGCGACCATGTTGATCAACCTTAAAGGTCTTATCGTGACGAGAAATCACATGAAATGGACCTTCGTAAGGCTGTTGCGATGGATTCCTCACCGAATCAACACGAATGAATACATGCGAACAAGTTTCGAGTTCGATGGGAACAAAAACCTGTCGTCGCTGCATTCGAGTCTGCGCCGGAGCAAGATTCTGCATGTACGTAGACAGACTTAGAAAGTTATTCTGTACGGCAACTGAATCTGTACTCCGTGGCGTAAAGAATTCCCCAAGCAGTCGTTATGTTGTGCCGTAGACGAGTTCTGCGGCGGAGCATCGGATATCTGCCTTTATGCAAGTCCTGATACCAAGCAGAACTAGCGCCAACGTTTTGCACCAGTCGGGGCTCTCGTGTGTTCTAAGAGCCGCTTTGAGTTGGCGATGAAAACTTTCGGCTAAGTCATTCGATGCCGGATGGTAGGCGGTTGTGCGAATGCTTTCCGTACCCAGCATGCGAGTTGATGAGGAGAATAGTTTGGACTCAAATTGTTGCCCTCGATCGGTAGTGATTGTGGAAGGACGGCCATATAAAGCTATCCGTTGTTCTATCAGGTGTTGTGCCACTGGTTCGGCCCTTACAATAAAGATGGGAATAGCCTCGGGTCCTCTAGTAAATCTATCGACGCATGTTGGTAGATAAGTAAGCTCGTGTGATGGGGTCGATGGACCCACAAGGTCTACGTGGATATGATTTAAGCGAGCATCAGGCGTGGCAATAGTACTGATAGGCGAGGCTACGTGCCTATGCTCTTTAGATCGTTGGCATTGAAGACACTGTTTTGCCCACATACGAACATCTTTATTCATGGACGGCCAAACGTATCGTGCAGCCACTAATCAGAAATTGGCTGCGATGCTTGGATGTGAGAGTCCATGTAGGGTGTTGAACACAAGACGTCGATATGTAGAGGGTACGACCGGTCCAGGTATGCCAGTAGACATGTCGCAGAGTATAGTCCCAGCACTGGTAACCAGAGGTACGGACTGACACTGCAGCGACGACGACTGAGCGGCTTACATACATGAGTCCTGTGCCTGTGCCGCAGCCATGGCAGGGATGTCTAAGACCGGAGATTTACCTGCATTGGGCGGAATAAGCAACAGTCATCGGCAAAGCAGTTCGACTCATCTTTAAAGCGTCGTAGGTCAGTCGTGAACTGAGAAATGTAATCCAAATGTTTGATTTCTCGTGGGGAGTAACGGTCAAACTTACTATGCAGTGCATACATCAAAGGCTTATGGTCGGTATAGAGGATGAAATATCGACCCTCGACTGCTTGGGGGAAGCGTTTAATGGCATTATATGCAGCCAGAAGTTCGCGACCCAAAGCACTATATTTCGTTTCCGTGGGGCTGAGGCATCGAGAGAAGAGCTCTAATGGTTACCATATTCCAGAAACAGACTGTTGCAGGACCGTTCCGATGGAAAAGTCGGATGCATCTACTGCTATACTTAGCGTGGCGAATAGAGCTGGGTGGATAAGAAACGTGGTGTGAGCTAATGTCGCCCTAATCTCCGAGAAAGCTGCTCGTGCGGCATCCATAAGATACAACTTACGTGGATTGTCACGAAGTAGGTCAGTTAACGGAAGCAAACGTTCAGCAGCATGGGGAAGAAATGACGATAAAAGTTAACCAACCCTGAAATTGCCTTGAGTTCCATGAATGAGGACAGTACGGCGTAATGTAGAATAGTGCGCACTTTATCCTCGCAAGGCTTGATATCCTCCCGAGTGACCTTGTGGCCGAGGAACACAAGTTCCGGTTTTGCCAAGTTCACATTTCTCAGGATTGACTACTATTTGATGTTCGGACAAACGTTGAAATAGTAGCGTCAAATGTTGGAAATGTTCATCTACGCTCAACGGTGCGATAAGCAAGTCATCGATATAGACGTGAACAAATTCCAAGTCTCGTGTAATGCTATCAGTAAACCCCTGGAATGCCTGAGCAGCATCATGCAATTCAATAGGCATACGTAGGAACTCAGACAAACCAAAAGGAGTCGTGACAGCCGTTCTCCCGACATCTTCAGCGGTGACTGGGATCTGATGATGGGCTCGTACCAAATCGGTCTTAGAAAATACAGTCGTGCTGTGAAGTGATGCCGTGATGTCGTGTATGTGGGGTATCGGATGACTATCTTAACGGGTAACCGAATTTAGTGCGCGACAGTCGCCACATGGTCGCCAGCTAATGCCATCTTTCTTAAGAACCATGTGCAGAGGTGAGGCCCATGGACTGTGAGAAGGACGAACAATGCCTTCAGAAAGGAGAGTGTCAAACCCATGTTTGGCGAAAACCAGTTTGTCCGGTGCCAGTAGGCGAGGTCATGCCGTGAATGGTGGTCCGTTAATGGCAATGTGGCGTGCCACACGATCGGTCACCATCTCTATCTCTCTAAATGGTTTAGTCAAAATGGGGAATTTAATAAATGAAGACTGAAAATCTTGAGGAATGTTAGAAAACAAACGTGTAATTCGGTGTGCATCTGTTTGAGCTGCAAGACCCGTAAATTTAGTGTCCGACGAAGGATCTGTGAGCTGCAGTCTACGTGAATCAAAAAGTTATTCATAGTGCTGCAGAAAATCGATTCCCAGTATGTCTTCGGGAACATCCGTAAGGATGAACGTCCACAGATACCGTCGTCGTGGTCACAGATTGACCGCAAGCTGTCTTCTGCCGTAGGTGCGAATGGAAGCACCATTTGCAGCTGACAGCCAAAGCAAAGGAGCTTGTGGCTCGTCTTTAACAACTGGCAAGACAGAAAATGGGACCCAGTATCAACTAGGAACCTAGCGTTAGTGAACGAATAATGCGCCCAAAATAAACGTCCAACCTCGGACTGATTGCCGGCGAGTACGGCCAGTTCTACTCGCCGGCAGAGGCGTTTCCCGCCGCGTATGAACACGGCTGTCTGCACCTACGGGCGGCTGCTCGGAAACGCGGTGGAAACAAGAAAACCGCTGGCAGGGTGGTCTGGCTTGGAAGAGGCAGGTGAGGTGGATTTACGGAGAGAGTGGGCAGTGTGGGGCGCCCGTCCGTGCTGTTGCCTACGTGGGCTACTGCGAGGGGTAGGTATTTTAAATCTGTCGTTGAAGGACAGGCAGCGCTGGATGGATCGAGAATGCCGAGGCCTCCCCGGCGATTCATCCAGATCAACACCCCGATGATTGCACGATGTCAAGTCGACAAGGGGACTGAACCCACTGCCGACATGTGCGACAATCTTGCCAGCCAGGGCGGCTGCTCGTTCCAAGGACGAGTCCTTGAGGAGATCAGTTACGGTGGTCTGGATATGAAAGGGTAAGGAGTCCAACCACAGTCCCTGAATTATCTCCGAGTCATTATCGGCGGGCCCTGCCAGGGACCGGAGGCGAGCTAGGTGGCGGCTGGGTTTCGTATCCCCCATGAGGTGCCGAGCAAGTGGCCGACGCAGGCGTTCCTCGCGAGAAGGAAGCCACCGGCTTGAAAGCAACCGCAGACAAAATGAAGTCTGTGTCGAGCTGCATCTCATCCTCTGACATGATTGCGTTGTGATAATATATCGTAAAATATGTATATCAAGAAAAAAAGGAGGACATGAAACAGCAAAATATCACAGACTCACCGTGCGGCAGAATAATTTAGGAAGATTCTGGAACTTTCGGGATCGCCAATATAGAAGACTTTCGAGGGCGGCTAGTGAACGTGTCTTCCATTTGGTCTAGCAACAAAATACCAACGATATCCCCTCTTTCGGACAAATAGAGAAGACGCAAGTTGGTTTACAGATGCAAGGTGTATTCTATATATCGTGGCACCGAAACAGTACCGATACGAGAGATACACCGAATGGAAAACGAAACGCAATGGCTGTGCACAAAGCGAACCGCGAACGTGTACAATCGGCGACCGACCGAAAGCAAAAGTGATTAGAAGCGAGCTCGACGGAAACCTCGGAAGAGTCAGTCTAGTAAAACGTACACAACCGGACAAAACTATGAGGTTGGTGTCAAACGTCGAAAAAAATCGTAGAGAAAATAGATCCAAAATGGTGTTCAGAAAACTGTCATTTTCACTGAGCGATTGATGTCACTACCCTTTTATGTCTGCCGTACTCAACACCAATGTTTTCACCACCTGGAGTGAGTTGGATCTAGCTTGTTAGTTACAGCGTTTTGTCTTTGAGACACTTGTTACCATTCAGTGCGAAAAGCAACTCATATTGTGGCTGGCGGGTTTAACGCGATATATGAGGCCGATTTTACTGGCCTTTGTATACTGGAAGGCTTGAAATCTATTCCCCGGATTGTGGAAGCTTCTACATGACCCTCGACTGCTTTCCTGGTTTTTTTTGGACCTGCCGGTCCACCATGTTTTTCGGCCTCTTCTTTTCATTTTTCGGCCTGAGGCAAACTGATTTGACAGTCGCGTTAATTTACTTTAAGAAGGTACCCACTGCACAGTCCGCTACTATACTCAGTGTTTGGCTGTCGGCGTTCCTGAAGTTCCTACTCGGTCTTTGGCGAACCGTTGACTATTTTCCTTTGGGAAGAGCCTACCACATCGTGATGGCTCCTGCCCATGGCTGAGGTGGCCACCAGCTGATCGAATTCCCCCTGTGATCTAGTAACAACCCGGTGTGAAGTGTGGTCAACTGGCCTAATCTCAGCCGCGGTGGTTTGCTTATGTCTTGTATCAGCAAGAACCTGCAAAACAACTCAATCACTTGATAGCCGAATCCCCCTTGCGCGGCCCACAAACACCTTCGTTCAAATTTCGGTGAAGTGGAGTCACCGAAGGCCAACAATCTATCTTATTGTCGGCTATTCTGGTCACTTGTTCTAATAACAATGTGCTTTCATTGAGAGGTAGAGGTAGAGACCTGTGGACTCACGTCAGAGTTGCCCTCACACCCGGTTAACTCAGACTGCATGAGATGACCCGTGTTTTTGGTAAGGAAGGGGTCTCTCCTGCTATCCGTTCAAGCATATCTGCAAGCAGCAAGATTTCAAACCCCCAGTTCTCCAGTCTCATCCGTCCGCCCTGCAGGGACACTACACTTCGAGGGCAGAACTTTCTGTCACTATGTCGTTACCCAGCCAAACTTCAGCGATTGCTACTAAGTCAAGTCCCCCGGGTAGACCCTTAGATTCCCCCCATTTGCTCCCAATAACACAAGCAATAAAGTTTACTTAAATTTTTCTTTCCCCCGTGGCAACCACCTTAGTTTTAAGCTGTTTTGGTTGCAATGTTTTCTTTTGCTTGAGCTGGATAAAGTTGCCCGATTGGCATGCCTAAGCTCACTGCCACAAACTGGAATAGGTAGTGCGCCCATGATTCGGCGTGATTGAGGCATTCCAGCGATGTGTCGGAAGCATCTGAGTTTACCTGGACTGCGTCCGCCTGGATTGTTACTTCCTGATGAGTTGTCTTTCATGGCTGCCGACACTCGGCGGGGCTTACCCACAGGGGCCAGCCCAATATAGGTGTAGACAGCACGCACGGCTGTTTGGGTTGTCCTTACGATATTTTACCCCCTACTGAATGATCTGATTCTTCGCAGATCTGCACAGAGGTCACATTCGTCGGCCCTCTTGTCCCCACCAGTACTGCATCCCCATACAGTTTGTTTTCAAAGTCGCCCAGCATAGACTGGGAGGTATATGATGAGGTGTCTGGCCTCAAAAGCTACTTGTCCAGCCCGCAGGTTCTGTTATTGAAGGCGTCATCTGGCTTGGTAAGTGTTCCCAGCATGCTCATCGAGTGGTGTAACATTCACTTCTCTCAGTCCGGCTACGCGACGTAACATTTCCAGGACATCCTTAATCGTAGCTTTTGCGACTTCTCTTAGTCTCTCAGTATCCCTGGTCAAGCCGCCTGACTTCTGATTTTCTGCTTCAATGATATCAGTTATACATGAAGAGTGTCATTCGGGCATCCAAGTTGGGCAGCTTCGCCTTCCACGGATTTTTGAAGCCTTTTAAATCCAGCCCTAAATACCTCAAACTTCAGACTGCCTCATGTTGTTGGAGGCTTTGTGCAGATAACTGATTCTTTATTAGCGTCAGTCAAACCCCAAAAGCGCGTACGGCTTATATAACTATCCCTACTTGATTCAAAGCACTGTCTCCATCTCGCTTAACTGAAGGTTTTCTGATCACTGTCCTAATGACTTGACAATAAACCTACGACATTTCCAGTGGAATCCAGCGACACATGGCTATGAGGCAAGAGAGCAATTTTTTCCGGAACTTGTACATACCCTCTTAGCTGAATATTGCTGACTAGCTGGAGGATGTTTTGCTGGTCTACGAAGGAAAGTCCAGGATACAGATCTTCACAATATCCTGCTTCCGGGCTTCCAGTATGTAGGAAAACAGATCACCGAAAGATAGGAGAGTCCACCTCTGCCGCGTTTCATTTAGCTAGCGCAGCTGAGACTGTTCGGCCCTTGAAAATGTCGGAAATTTAGCGACGAACACTTGAGCCGCGCTCTGCAGCACGAAACTGCAACTGCGCTACACCGGACCTCTATTTTTCTTGGGTTGTTCGTTTTTTATCTTTATAAGGCTTATAACCATCTGTGATTTAGCTTGAGAGGTGTGAGAAAAATGCCCAAAATATTCTACTAAGCTTTAAACTCTCGAAAAGTTCAACTAACTTACCAGTAATTTTCCCGCCTTCTTCACATTTTCTCCTGAACAAATTTTGGAGGCTCCAAAGGTGCTCCGTAAACATGCCAAGGTC
Organism: Fasciola hepatica; assembly: GCA_948099385.1. Lineage (NCBI taxonomy): Eukaryota > Metazoa > Platyhelminthes > Trematoda > Plagiorchiida > Fasciolidae > Fasciola > Fasciola hepatica. The sequence goes on along the minus strand of CANUEZ040000043.1, from coordinate 35,261,278 downwards.
CCGGATGCGAATCAGGCAATTTGTACTGTCAGGCTCAGAAAAACTAATAACACTCAACCTCAATCTGCACTCAATCCATGCTCGGTTGCTCTCGTTGGTGTTTATGAAGTAGTCAACAAGAAAATTATTGAAGTAGATCAAGGAGTTGCGGACCTTACTAACCAGATCTAGTCCATCGATGATATTCTAACAAAGATATCCCTTCTATCTAGCATGACAGAGCCCGCTCCTACAGATAACCGCCAAAGCCCAGCCATGGCGGGCCGTTATTTGGACTCAGTTGCTACCGAATTTCATAAGCGCACAGCTAACCCCAAACACGCGATAGTTTTCAACATCACTGACCGACTGCCCCTGCCGTCAACTAAACTAGCCATACGAAATGCTTGCAACATGGCACCCCACAGGTGCTATTAAGCTCGGCTGCGCAAAAAATCATCGCAACCACTGCACTTTGAAGTTCCAATTCTCTGACGAAATAACAGCTAGGGAATTCATAACCAGTTAGCAAATTATTGCTAACGCCACCCCAGTTAAAAGAATCGGAATGTTACCGGATAAAAAGCCCCCCAAAGAGAGGTTTTCCGATTACTAAAACGTACTTCGGCCTCACCAAAGCAACCTGTGGCTGAAATACAAGTCGCCGCGTCATCTCGCCGCCTTTTGATCCACCCCGCAACAAAAACGTCCTCAGTTGCTTCCTCTACGCCTGTTGACCTAGATCTGACCATCACCCCATCTCCAGCACATCCTCCTGGTAAACAGCCCAGCTTTCTATCATCAACCTCCGCTCCAAAAAATGGCAATGATATCCATGTCAAATCCACAGCTGGCCCAGGGCCACCAAAGTCCCGTGCATTCAGGCCTGCTGCTGCCTAAGACGACCTACTGCCCACCGTCTCAACACCGAAAGGGACTCCGGGGAAGTCTGTTGCCAGCAGCCCGTCCTGCTCTAACTCATGTCCCACCGTTTTGCGGACACAAATTTTTCATAAAGGCCATGATCTACTATATAGTTATTCGGCCCGTCAACCGACAGAATTCTGTGTCCCCCACAGCTTCTAGCTTCTCCGGCTACTCCCGTAATCCCCCCCCCACCCAATAAGTCTTCTCAGAGCCCCAGTAAGAACCCCTACTAAGCACTTTCGGTATAACCTAAATAATCCTTGCTTGTTGGTGAGCAGGACACAAACCTGCGACACCCCAAAGCAGCCAACTCCGTCTCACCGTGTTAGGTTGGTACCTTGACTAATAGACAAGGTCCTCCTAGATCCACTTTACAATACGGGCGAAAACGGCCACCAAGTAAAGCATCATTATGCATCGGAACCAAAAGTATCATATTATCCAAGTATGCCGAAAACGTTTCCCAATCATCTGGCTGGGCATCAGCACCTACAACCGAGCCTCTTCAACCATCTTCCCCTCCCAAAAAATACAAATAAATAACCCACCGTTGAACTATAATCAACGGCATCGACTGTCAAGCTCCAAGCATATTCCCGAACAAAGAATGGGCAAGCGCAAACAATTACGGTTATAACGTTGGTCCTGGTTAAGGCATAAATACTGTAATGCTACCGATACCAAACGCGATAAAAAAGTAACGAATTCGTTTATTTGAACAAATACCGTATTTCGTGGCGCCACTTGCTCCGCCCGTGTACGTCGTCTGCACGCCGCTGCACTCATCCAAAGCATATGTTGTCCCGCTCTAGCGTTTCGAGTTCCGCTTTGCACGCTGCCGAGTATATTCGCTATCGTGTTACAAACCGAGGACCAGGGGCTATAGGCTTTATACGGGGGCAGGTCCCGACTTAACTTGGAAGAATCCTAAACTGGTGAGCCCGAACAACAAATTCAATCCTCCAAGGACACTCGTAGTTCCTTCAATCACATTTATTCGTTTACATATGCACTTTTTCCGACGTATAAACGGTAAATACCCGATTTCGGCTACAATATTTCCTTTGTGTTTTCCTCATAGCAATATTATAACTGTTTCACGGTGGCTAAATTTATTTTATATATAGTTTTACATTTGATATACAATTGCACTTATGGCTGGCAAAGACCGCAAACATGATCCGGAACCGTCCGTTTCGACAGTCTACCTAGCCGTCCCTCAAATTTTATTGATGACCCTCAACTCTGATTTCATATCTTAGAGGTAGAGTTGGAATCACATAGAATAACAACCGAGCGAACCCGTTACTTGCGGACTATCGGTCGCCTTCCCCGTGACGTTGCTACTCAGATACTCGACGTATTATTCGGTGACAGTTCTTACACAGCCGTGAAAGACGCGGTAATCTCTTGTCTTTTGCCGTTAGAACCATCCAGATCAAAACGGCTGATCCAAGGGACAGAGTTAAGTATCAAAATGCCCTCCGCGTTATTGAGGGAAATGCAGCAGCCGGCAAGGCAACTTTTAGAGGAAAACTTCTTTAAAGAGTTGTGGATACAGCGACTACCACCCAATATTCAAGCACTGCTCGAGGTTTCCAGCCATCGTAAGATCACAGGAGCGCTAAAACTGGCGAACGGTATTATGGAGCGGTACCATCCATAAGTTATTGCCGTAAAACCTCAAGCAGCCCCCAGATCACCGCTATCACTGTATGAACACACTCCGAGAATGCTTTGATAGATGCTTTCGAGCGGGCTTCCAGACGTTTTACCTCTCCTGGTTGTTCTCATTGTAGAAACTATAAATCTTACCACAACTCTGACCGACGTGAACGTCCCAGAAGCCTCTCCCCTGACCGGCCCGTTTACCCATCTCGATCAACGTACTGCCAATACCCCAAACGGTTTGGGGAGAAGGCCCGGCGCTGCGAAGCCGGTTGCACCTTCCCAGGTGCCAAACAGGGAAGCTAACATCCCGACGCGTTCCGACGACTAACGCGGTCGGCAGCCACAATAGCAGTCGTCTGTTGCGTGTTCGAGATTTAGTTCCCAAAGTCTTACTCTTGATTGACACTGGTGCAGCAGTTAAGGTGATTCCAAAGGAAGCAGGTGATGCAACGACCCTATCAGTCCAACAACTCCGTGCTGCCAATGGCACTCCTATTGCTACTTACGGCCATTAGTCACTCACGCTCAACTTAGGACCACGCCGCACCTTCCGATGGGTGTTCATAGTAGCAGACGTCTCTTATCCAATACTAGGTACCGACTTCCTTGACCATTTCGATCCCCTGATTGATGCACGATGCCGGAGAGTTGTCGACCGACAGACTTCTCTTTCCGTAATCAGTTCGTATTCCTTCGTGAGTCGCATCACGCCCCTATGCATCGAACCTCAAGCCGAACACCCGTAAGCAGACCTACTTTCAGCTTACCCGGCAATGCTAAGACAATCTGGCCCCCTTCTTGCGGTGACCACCAACGTCACCCACCGTATTGTCACTAAAGGACTCCCAGCATTTAGCTGACCACGCCGCTTGACACTAGACGAGCTCCGCGCAGCACAGGCTGAGTTCGAACACATGCTAGAATTAGGCATAATACGCCCGTCCAGTAGCCCTTGGGCCTCGTCCCTTCACATGGTTCCTAAACCTGATTGCGACTTGCACCCCTGCGGTGACTATGAGGCCCTCAACCGGGATATTATCCCAGACAGGTATCCCATTCCACATATTCAAGATCATACTTCTATCCTGTCGGGTTGTTCTGTTTTCAGCCGAATCGACCTCATTAGAGCCTACCACCAAATCCCGGTAGCAGAAGCTGACATCCCTAAAACCGCTGTCACAACTCCATTCGGACTGTTTGGGTTTTCGAGCATGCCGCTTGGCCTAAAAAATGCGGCCCTAACTTTTCAGAGGCTCAACTACCCCCCTCTTAGAAAAAAAGCTAAAAAAAGTGGAAAAATGAAATGACCTAGTGAAATCGACTTGATCCCTAAATATCATCAATATCGGGCTGCGAAGGAAATGGGCAACCTCCAATTATGGGTGTCTCCCGTCAGCTCAAACCGGACCCCGCGAAAGGAAAAACCTCACACCGCCTTTGTCCGCTTGACATACTTTTGGTTCCTATGCGCCAGACTGACTAGGATGAGAGTGAACTGGTCCCTCTACATGCTTTTACCAACCTTCCGCCCTAATTTCCAACCGCCTCGTACCTTCCCATTCAAGCCTGGCATGTTCGTTGACGTCAGCTACAAAACCACCGTGGCTCTGGAAAACAAGTCGTTACTTCAGAAGACAAACACGTCTTAGCAAAGCGCTCATTATATACATGTGGATATTAATGTGTATATAAATATACATTTAAGAACGTAGAGAAAAGCACTAGTATTTTTCGCCCGCCTATTCATTTTTCCTCTTTTTCTTAAGACTGCGGCGTTCTTGTCCTAGAATCCAGCCCGCTCTCCAGTTTAAAGCCTAACCCAACAGCAGCCTGCAGCTTTGGACCTGTAGCTATTTCACGATAGGATTTGTCATATACCCTTTCAATCTATCAGACAAACTTGCCATTTGGGTTCTTAGTGTGTCTAAGCTGCTTCCTCGTGACCTGTAAAACACCACTTTGGGATTTGTCATATATCCCCCAAGACCTGTTACGCCAACTTGCCATTCAGGTTCTCCGCCTTGCCCAGCTGCTTCCGCAAGCAGCCCTCAGACCCTTTAGTACGAATAAACCCCCACGGTTTTTTTTAAACCCGACAGATAAGACTTCCCGGTGAACGGCCGAATTTGGAATCAATAACTTTGCTTCGTGGTGCAAGCGCAGTTAGCCCTCACAAACACCGAATTACGATACCAACGACTCCTCATTTCACTAAGACCATTGTGCCTCATTTCCAACCTCCGTACTCTTATATGTTGTTTTGCCCAAGATAACCCTCAGCTAAAACATCTCCCAGACTGTGATCCTCCCTTTTTAATTTCAGGACCATCCGGTCATCATGTTGCCTGGCTGTAATACATCGCGCCGACAGCTTATCTTTTTCTCTGCCCGTCTACAACCGCACCAAAGGCTGGCTGCCGCGAATACGATCTAGCCACCGAGTTTTACCTATAGGGAGTCCTGGTATTGCTGCGTGTGCCCTCTCAGGCCTGCTAAGGAATTCTCACAACAAGACCCTTCCGATGTCGAATCCATTCGAATCACCGTGTAAGGACTCCTAATTAAATAGTGATCGGTCCAGATTCGGCGATACCCTCCTCCTTTCCATGATGAAACGGCAAACAAAAACCTCAGCCAACCTTTGCTCAGAAAGTCCAACACAGACATAGAAAAGCCAAAAGAAACTCAACAGAATAATATATTTGTCAATTTACCAGCATAATCTGGCCTATTTCAAAAGTTTTCACCCTTGCCTTGCCTAACTTTGTTCCTTGTGGACATGGCACTCCGATTGCTGATTATTCCTTCCTGGAACTTCATCCATCTTCCACCAGCTGCGAACTGCCGGCATTAGATTACACACACTACTTCTCCTGGAAATTCTCACCTCTTCAGGGGGTACTATTACTTTTCATATCAACAAATCTATGAAAATTAGTATCCCTCTGAAAACCTTCATAAAATTCTTCCCTGTCTCCTTTGTCCCGACACCAATTGCCTTTTTAAGTGAACACGGGTGTGCTTTACCAACGGATTCTCTGTCATCGTTCTTGTGAATATGGTATTTCCTGTGTCCTGAGCCAATATCCACCTGAACATTCCTACATCCGGCCGATTCATTACCGTTGCCGCGGTTGACTCGAAATTGGTTCCTACTGGCCGTGTATTATCTTGTCACTTTGCTTCATTTAAACTCTCCTCAGCCTTATTCCATTGTTACTGCTACGTGCGAATCCCTCTTTGAAATATGTAAATTTTCCATCTCATACAGGGATATTGTAAGCGCTGATAATGCTCATGCACGTGCCTCTCAACCACGGTCCAGACATATACCATTATTTTCATTATTATTATTCGCTTTTTGGTCGAGTTGGTCAGCGCTCCAGAACCTGTTACAGCTCTTACACCGTTATTTGATTGGGTCTCCTTTACTAGTGAGAGTGAAAATCCAAAACCCTCTACTATAAAGTTGTAGCTGATATCTAAAAGTTACCCTTTCGGCCACTTTGCCTCAGCCCAAATTGTGTACGGCATCTTAGAGTCCAGCTACTAACAAATGGTAGCCAAATGCCCGTAGAGAAAAGAGATCCGGAATGATACTGCAGCATACGAAGACCGGGAGCAGTAAAAGTAATATGAGTGTACTAGGTGAAAATATGTGTGAAAGTGATGCTGGCATCAAGAGGAGAGGAAAACGAAAGAGGGAAATAGGAAGACAGCAAGAAAGCACATGATAACAGGCTAACATCGACTGAGCTCTATCTCAAAGCACACCGGCCTGTTTTTCTCTAGTTCCTCTGCGATTGCCACCAGGAAAGGGACTTCTTAATGCTACCGAGCAGTTTATTCTACTCATTGGTTTCCCTGGCTGGGGAGAAGTTGTCCCTTGATCGGATTCTCAAAACTTTCTCCGGTAACTTTAACATAGTCTCTTGAAAAGCTGAGTTATCACTCAGTCTCAGCACTGGTTAGAGACTATCACTTAAATCGGCAGGCCCTGTATGGCTTTAAGGGTTCCGATTGGGTCAACTCTACTTCTTCTACGGTCCGAAGTAAAGAGCTTCAGCCGTTCCAAAAGATGGCTGCATCCGAGTCCCCGCAAACACGTGAATGACCTGGTGAAACAGTAACAGCTCCGCTCCAGCTTTCCTAAGCACTAATGTCCTTCGCCGTATATGGTCACGAAGCCTGTAAGCAATACTTCAGGTGGTGTATGATCAAGACCTTGTACAGCGGAAGGTAAATATAGGCGTCCCCGCCACTAAGGATTATTTGGGAAGCAGGATATCTTTCGAGGTTTTCCGAGCAGCAATATGAGGTTGCTTGCTTGCTTCATGGTCACAAAGTCTAGATCATCAATTCTGTCTACCTGGGGAATAACTATCTCCTGCTCCGGCGATTTCGTTTGCTACACCTGCATTGGCCCTTTGTAGTTCGGTAAACGTGGGTACTAGCTCATATTAGGCAGAGGATTATTCTCCAAGGCCCCACCGGTGGGCCCTCGTTAGGTCCCTTTTCACAGGGTAGCCTGACGGGGTGCAGCCAGCCTTACACCCTCCTCAAAGGTGAAGATGGAGTTTTCCAACCCAAAGGCAAAATCGCTAATAAACATGAAGATTAGCAGGCCTCCCGGCATCGGGCTCTGGGGTGGGCCGCGGGAGATACGCTAGCCTACGACACCGCGCCGCGTCTGCGCGCGTGACTCAAACCGCTCCACGAGATTTATGAAATCGTTACAGCTACGCAGGCTAAACAAAACGCGGATATAATAGTTACTCGACAATCTTTGAGCCCCTACCCAGATTATAGATTGCCTGCCTCAGCTTCGAAAAAGAGCTTTTAAAAGTTTGGAACACCGGTGAAGCCACAATTATCTAGACCCATCATTGGTCTATATCTCCTCCGTCCTGTGTAGATTGAAATGAAAAATGCTCCAAACCAAAACCTTCTCCCCTGTAATGACTTTTGGACCCATTCTATAGCTTCGATCTTCAACGTACAAGTCATAAGATTCCTGTAAGGTGATGGTTAACAGAATAAGGTGCCATGCACAATTTTGGGTAGCGTACCTCCACACTGTCCCATTGCCTAGCCTCTGGGCTACATCTGTAAAATTGTTTTGGGCAACTTGTGGCGAAATGCTGATTATCTTTCCAGGTCGACATTGGTTCGTGGTTTCTGCAGCAATGGACTGTGAACCAAACGACTGCACTAACAGAAAGATCTAGGTGCACGGCCAAAAGACTCTAGTCCAAAAGCCAAATCAATGGCGTGAGGAAAGAGCTGCTTGAGTTATGGCAAGTCCAGAACAAATCAAGCCACAAAGGCTGGTTGGGAGCAGGTAAACAAAGAACTGCTTGCAGAGTAAAAAGTGAGAGAAAGGGGGAAAGTGTGCATAATCCAGCGATTTAACAAATCAGGGATATCACAGCTTCCCCTGAAGATTTTGTGCAAGGAGTTGTTTGCATCCTCATCAATGTAACGGTTGTAATAAACACGAAACTGTTTGCAGAGGCCTCACCATCTGGTCATCAAGTAATTTTCCGCTAGGTTGGTTCCATATAACATATAATAATATAGTTTATTTCGGATAGTCCCGAAGAATGCTGCAATACAAGATCAAACAGTACAGTTGAAAGCTGAATGAAAGTTACAGCAGGACTGTACAATTATACGAACGCGATCGAATATAAGAGAAGGCGTTCAAGTCAATTGTTGCGATACAGCCCGGTAAATTTAAACTCAAGATCTAGTGGTCGATCCGACCGGGGAAGTATTCTGTGGTCCAAAAGCGCATTATTTGAAAATTTGGCGTCGATTTAAGTGAGTGCGCGATAACTAAGTTGCATTTTTGGTCAAAGTACAGCAATTTGTACAAAGATACCGTCCACGGTAACCGATACCCAAATGTGGGAATTTTACAGCAAAACGGGGAACTATACAGCTAAACTGATCATAAGAAGGAATAAGCTCCAATTGTATTTGTATACCTAAATAATGTGGATAGGTCTGGTGTATTCCCCATAGAAATATATATATATATATATATAAATGTATATATGTGTATATGAATATATATATATATATATGTATATGTGCACGCGTAAGCATATATATATATATCATATGTATGTTTATAAGCATATATGTACACATAGGTACATATTTGTATATTTATCCATTTACTTATATATTTCGTATCCACTGATGGACGCTTTGTTTGTCATTTGAGGACATGCCATGCAAGCGATAACAATGACGCTCCATATCCCTAAGAACATGGTACCGACAAAAAACGAATTCTGATCCTGGAAACGTAACCGCAAATCCATTGTACTGCGATAAGCTTCGATGTAATATAATTGTCTTCACCTTCGCTGTCACCGGTAACCTGGCTCTTATTTTGGTGATTGCACGCAGATAACGTGCACTGCTCTGGTTGGGAAGCAGGGCGTAGAAAATTGAACGACCTAGGCCACTATCGTTCATCAACATGCAATGCCAAAGAAGGTAGCCACCGCAGTTCAGCTGGTAGGTGGCATCCGCTGGCAGTACCTCACCATATTTATCAGCCGGAGACTTCATGGTCTGTGGCATATGAAACGCGAACCTGACTACGCCTTCCCGCGATATGATTCGCAAATATAACCCTTTCCAGTCATTAGTTGTTGAACCTTCAGCACATCACTAAGGTTATCTACGGCATTGGCCTCGGCCCTCAAGTAGTAAATATCCCTTACTGCGAACAACCGGTTGAACTTTTGTCGAGCTTATTCACATATTTCACTGGATCTGCGGAGTGTCCATCAGTTCTAATATGTGTGACTCTCGTTCGGGAGTCAAAAGCCTGTTACGGTGGTAGAACCTATCGCTGATTAGATGGAACTCATGGTTATGCGGCAGACATTGACCAACGACTTTGTATTGCTTTCCAACGGCACGGACCCTCACGAAGGCCGGGGGTTGAGTATTGTGATATCTGGGAAGTATAGATAGATTTACTGTGCGCTGCTTATCTGACGGCTGTTCTGTTTCGGCGTCCAGTGTGCACGCAGCAAAATTTAACCCGATAGTATGGAAAATGTTTCGGCAGTGCACCCGGATGCTTACGAAGCCAGTTCTCAGCACTAACACTCTCATACACGTAAAACGAAGTGAAGTCTGCTGCTAAAATAACCAAAAGTCTTCCTCGAACTTCGAGAACAATTTATAGACATCTTTTACACGTCTGGAGAAACTCTCAGAGTCATCAACGAAAGCACGTGCAACGGCCATGACAATCAACAGGTCCGAGCGGTAACAGACTTGCGCAACCCTCACATACTACGAAGTTGCCAACTTAAACAAAAGTCGTCACAAAAGTAAGAACACCGTTCTTATTTTCCGCAAAATTGACTTCATCAGCTCGAACCATTTTCTTCAGTATTCACGAATAAAGCCAATTTTGCCATCATTAAGGTTGGACCACGAGACACTATCTCCGGCCGGAGGTAGGTGTAGTTATTCTGCCAAAGTGTGGGGTGAGTGGGGAATGGTACAAAATCACACAAATCCTACAGAAGGAAGACTGTCCTGTCGGAGAAGGGAAATAGATTGACGGATACGTAGATATCGTGAAAAAGAAACATCTCTGAAGGAGACGTATTCGAGCAATAGAGCTTTGCAATGTATGAGAGGAGTTGCGATGTAAAATTAAACGATAAAATATAGTGGCATAACACATGAAGAACAAGAAAACCGGTCGAAGATAACAATTTTGGTGTTCAGTGACCGTATATCGGTTGAGCCAGTTGTAAAACAAAACGGACAATACTCTGGACTGTGGGTGTCAAATTGATGGTGATAGAAGTGACCGGATGAAATATGTGGACTTTGGGTGGATTGTTTTGCCTTCAGAAAAAAGGAATGTAATGCATCAGCATGAAACTTGTAACTGGCAAAAAAAATCAACGTGTGGTGCGTAGCTACGAAAGTGGCAGAAAAGTGGCTTTCAAGGGAGATGGCCAGTTAAATGAAAGGTAAGTATTTACATACTGATAATTCTCAGCAAAGACTTCGCGTGGTGAGAAGAGTGTATCTAGCATCGGAAGTGTCTGGGACGATCTATAGGAATGGAACATGGGAACAAAAATACACAGAACAATCGATGAATAGGTTTGCAAAGTTCGGCAGCCGGATATGGGCGGAGTCTGTGTGATAAACCAAATGGACTACAAATCTGGACAGTGGTCGCCGAAGTGATAGTGAAGGAAGAGACCAGATAAATCATATGGACTTTGAGTGGATTGTTTTGCTTTCAGAAAAAAGGAATGTAATGCATAGGCAGGAAACTAGGAACTAGCAAAAAACCGATGCGTGGTGCTCAGCTACGACAATAGGATGGACACAGCCGGCAAAAACGATGAAGTGATGGGTAGAAGACCATCAGTTTATGTTTGATACAAAAGGTGGACCACTTTGTGGCGACAGAACAGAACTCTGCAGCACAAGAGCTTATCAGATGTGCATAAGTGGGACACGACACCTTGCAAGATGAGGACATTGCAATGCAACAGCCCTGAGTGGGCAAACAGCGGAGCTGGCGGAGAAGGCAAACAAACACAGAGTCGTCGATTATTGGGAATCTCTAGAGATAAATTTAGCAGTGTAATATACTACCTGAAGATTGCGGTACGGAAGTTAGTGACAGCAATAAATGCGTTAGTTCTCGAGTATATCGGTAATAGTAGCAAAAAGGGGTGGGCTTTATCTTATAGAGTGGTTAAGTTTGCAAGTAAGACTGGTGAATGGTTTAGCATGAAACAGCTGGAAGTGGACCGGGAATAATGAGCCAAAAGTGTTGATGGGTTTTTAAGTATGCGATAATTATGCACCAACGAAAGCAAATTTTGCCGGACGAAAAAGCGTTAGGATATTAAGGCAAATTTGAAGCGAGCACAATGGAGAGTCAATGTTAGCTGGAGGAGACAGCAGCATTTTGAGTATATGAACGGCGTTCCTTTTTTTCAACCCGCAACCGGTGCTAGTGGGTGGGGCCGACCGTGGGCTGAACACCCAACCTGAAAACCATATCCGGAGGCAGGGGGTGCGATCCACCTAGTTGCGCCCGCACATCGTTGCATACGTCCTGCAAGCCCGATGTGCACCGGCCAAAGCGGGGGATCTGTCCGCACCCAGCACCGGCGGGATTTGCACAGGTGATTTTGGTCGAGATCATACAGAGGTAGAGATGGAGTAGCCTAGGAGATTGCAGGGGATCCTGGAGAGCAGGGTCAACGAGTTAGCGACGGATTGATGGGCGGGTATCAGATTTTCAGCCGGACGTGTTGGCCAGATATTTCGCTGGTGTTATCTCCGGATCATTCCAAGACATCAAAAGGGAGATGCGCCTCGGTTGGTGTCTGGAAGCAAGAGCAGAGAGAGGCCGCCTGGGGTGCTCTCAGCTGAGGATCAACGGTCAATGGTGAAAAGAGAAATCTAGTAATGTAGACACAGACTACTTTGGGAAGAATGAGGACTGTGAGCCATTGGGAGTGAATGAGAATAAGAAAATAATGACCAAAACTAGGAATAAGAATGGTGAATTAGAGGTTAGTGGTGGTCGCCGGAATCGGATTAAATGTTGGAACGTTAGGGCAAAATAAAGGAGGGGAATGGGGTCAGTTCGGACCGAGTAAAGCGAATTAAGTATGATGGAGATAGTTAAGAGTCGTTGGAGCTTGTGAATTGGGGAGAATCTAACAAGAGCAGTGGCAGTGATGTAAGTCATTCTAAAGAGTACTAATATGCTAACGATGGAGAAGGCTTATGGGGTGGGTGATGTCGACGTTGCAAAGGATGTTAACCGGGTCGTGCTTTCTTTCTCTATTCAAAAATCTCGGTTACCCTCACAAGCTTGTCCCAAAGTGGTGCACGTATGGGTTAATTGTAGTACTTTGGCGACATCTCAATATTTTGTAAGGACAATTTTGAAACGGTCTAGCGTCTGTCAGGCCCCAATATCTTCAGGCAGCCTGGAGAACCTTTCTCTTGGTTTTGTCCTGGGGTATGGGCATTTATTAGTGTGATTTTTGTTACGAAGAGGGAAGGGTGAGTCTTGGGCGAAAATTAGATCAGTGATGGATGCATGCGCTCTAGAGTGTAGGAGGTTGAATATAAGATAAAGATTGAGTTTCATGCGTCGTAGCCACAGGGGTTGAAGCATTAGTAGCTCACACCTCTCGTTATAACTCAAGGGGGATGATGAGCCGAGTAAGTGCTTGGTGAAAGATCGCTGAACTCTTTTGATCGCAAGTCTGTCAGATTTGTGCGTGTGAGTGTATACAAGAGGGCAGTACTTGAGCTGCAGTCTGGCGTGTGATTTAAAGATCAGAAGCAGGCTGTTGCGCATTCTAAAAGTTCTGTAGATGAGGGATATCCTTCTCTAAGTCTTAGCTACCTGGTAGATGGCTTATTCTTGAAAGGTGAACGTGCAAGAATACCGTAGACCGAGATCTCGTACTAGCGGAGTAATAGGAATGAACGAGCCTTTTAAGGCGAAGGATTCAGGAGGAATTTGACTTTTATGCGTGGGAATGGCACTCTTAGCAGCGAAGAAACTCATTTTCCAAGTATTGCACCATATATCAAGAGCTTTCAGGTCGTCAACTATTTCGGCGAGGGTATAGGTCAAAGTTTGGGGTTCAAATGAATATACAATCATGATATCATCGGCGAGTAGGAACGCAGTGTCATAGCGTATTACTTTGAATACGTCGTTTATGTAGAGAAGAAATAAAAACGGGCCTAACAAACTGCCCTGTACAACACCACTAGTGACTGGCTGCGGTGATGAAAGGTAACCCTCAATGTTTACTGCTTGCGATTTCATGCTAAGATAGGATGACAACCAAGAAAATTGCGGGTCTGTTAAGCCGTAAGATTTAACCTTGGTTAGCAGTTGAGCTTGAGGCACTCGATCAAATTCTTTCGTCATATCAAGGAAGATAACGATACGTGCCATTCCAGAGTCAGCTGACTTTGTGAATAGATTAAGGAAATCAAGTTGGCAGGTCAGACACGACCTGGACTTTAAGAAACCCTATTGGTTTTTATTTATTAACCCACGGGTGAGAATAAATTGGCAATCTCATCTTTAAATACTCGTCCCATTATCCTAGATATAATGGGAGTGTGGTTTATGGGGCTGTAGTTAGCAGGGTCATGTAAAGCACCCTTCTTACGGGGGGGAATGATAACGAAAGTTTTCCGCTGGAATGGGAAAATGCTTTGTGACATGGAGAGATTATATAGGTTCATCAAAAGCATCACAATGTCCGGGCCGCTAAGGCGAAACAGAGCTGGTGGGATACCATCGGGTCCTGGGCGAGCCAGAGGCCGCGTGGTGTTTAACAGCTTTCTGACTTCGTTGGCTGAGAATACTACGGTTGACAAGGCATCGGCAGTCAGGGAGGTGAGATCCTGGGTTGGACTATTGTGGTCTATTATGAAGGTAGAAGCAAAGAAATTATTGAACGCCTCAGCGATCAACTGTGTCGAGCTAATATAATTGTTCTCTGATAGGAGCAAATATGGTATTTTGGTTGTACAGCAGGGGTTTCGAGTTTTGATAAGGCCAGAAAGGTGGGCTATTTTATTCGGCTGGTTGAGGGCGTTCAGTTCTTGCTTCTCCAGCTTGTTCTCATTTGCGCTCAGTAGCTGGCGTGAGAGGTGGCTGAGGCAGAGGAATTTGGAGAGGTAGTTGGTCCTTTCGTAGGCAAGCTGCAACTTCTCGAACTTACGTTGCAACTTTTGTTGTCGATTGGTCTTTCTCCCACTGAATTCGGTTATCTCGGGAGATATGATTTTAAGACAACAGAATAAGTTAGAGTACATCACATCGGACGCCAGCTGGGGATCAGATGTTAGAAAGAATTCATCCCAGGCCTGATTACGCAGGATAGTGGGTAAAGTACCCCAATTTTCATTCCGGAAAGATTTTCGATTTTGAGGACTTTCCTGGTGATGCGGTTGAGCGGAGAATTCCCATATCATGACCCCATGATCACAATCAGGAAGGTGGCTAAGGACGTTTGCCTTTATATTTCGGAGGCCTCAAGTAAAGATTAGGTCAAGAATATTGTTCCCTCTGGTTGGTGACTTTACTTGTTGTGTTCATCCGCCAGCACGGACACATGAGATAAAATTGCATAACTTCGGAGGGGAATTCAGGTTTGTCCAACAAATGCCAAGGAGGTTGAAGTCCCCCGCTATGATTTTAGCAGCTTGCGGGAATTCAGCTACGTGACAGAAAGCATCGGCCATTGCATTTACATCATCCGTGTTATAGCCCGGCGGACAGTGAACACAACCCATGACAAACTGCCCCTGAAGCAGTGGTATAGATATCCTAACAGAGTCTTGGACCTTATCAAGGACAGGAAGTTGGAGTAAGTGTTCCAAGACTGCTCTTACTATAAGGAAGACATCCGCCACCACGTCTCTCAAATTTGTTCGTAGCAAATATATTACAACCGTGTATGGAAATGTGCCAGAGGGGAGTTTTAGCAGAGAGCCAGGTTTCAGTTACGAGGATTACATCCGGGTGAGATTGCAATTCAAAGGAGCGGACGGATGTAAGTTTACTCACAAGGGAGCGAGCTTTGAAAAGTGCAATTGTGAAACTATCATTATCGTGACCATGACCCACGTGGAATGTATGACCCCTTAAGTTGCTACCAAGTTTGGAGAAATTGTAGCCACTGGTAGACTGTGGGATAGTGTGGGAGGAAAGAGGGTATGAGAGGAGGCGGGACGCTCAGAGGAAACGGAAAAACCGGAAAAATTGGATGAGGTGGCATTGGGCCCGAAAGCCCACGACTGTTTGGAGTTGAAGAGCAGGATGCATGTGGTCGGGTAGGCCTTAAGTAGTCAACCGGAACAGTATTTGGATAAGGTACTGGCATAAAGGTCTGAACAGTCTTGCCGAGACTTCCTTTTTCGTAGTTGGAAGAAGTGCTTTTATGGTTCACTCTACCTGGAGGCAAAAGACTGATTGGGTTTGGGGAGCGAGGTCCGGGTCCCCGAGTTGAGACGGCTGATTTTGCCGATAAGGCAACTCTATTTATTTTCGAATTCCTTACGGGTACCGGTGCAAATACATCTAGTCTCGCGCCTTTCTTAGTCATGCAAGGAATGGCAAGTTTTAAAGTCAGCAGTTGAGGGATTACTGATTATACTTCAGGTATTGGGCTGTTTTCCCGATCCGGTTTTGGATTTCGGACTCCTGCAACGGTCGGCGTTTGTTTTTTCGAACTATATTCTGTGGGAGTGGTTTGTAGGTTCAACCAGACACTTCTTGAGCTAGTCGAAGGAATCATATCAATTGGGGTTTTGTATGGTAATTTGTTACTGGTCTTGGAGTCAGGGGGACTTTTATCAGTCTTGTGGACATCAGGAGGAACTTTAATTTAAACCGTTTAATTGAGACTGTTCTGCAAGTTTTGACGTTTGCGACGCGGCTCCGATGGAGTAGAGACTGACGAACTATCTAGGTCGAAAACTATTTTGCGACTAACCACAGAGGAGGTCTTTGCGTGATGGCCGAAGCTTGGTAAATAGACCACCTGAGAGGGACTACTGGCTAGATGTTTACCAGGGTTATGGTTCTTCGCATGGCTTTTTTGAGCCTCCCTTTGTAGAGGGGTTTTATCGGGAAGTATTTTGCCCGCTTGAAACCTGTATTGGCGACGACAAAAGACTGTCGGCTAATAAATTCCTTGGCAGCAACTTCAGTATTAAACAAAAACTGGAGTGGGCATGTACTTTGCAGTGAAGTTTTGCGGAGTCTGACACAGTAGCAAGGTTGCGAATCTAGGTTGCAAGCCCTTAAGATTAAGTTCATGGCAGTCAAGAGAGGTAACTTATCCGGAATGTTGAATACTACCGCACTGTTGGCTTTCTTGATGCGTCTAAATATTTCAGAGGCAAAGGTATCAATGAACTTCGTGGCTGAGATTAGGTTAGCCTGAGTGTGGTGTATAAATGGGTCAAGCAGGAACGCTAATGAACCTAATTGGTCAAAAGCTTCAAACCGAGAGGAAAAACTATCCATGGTTTTGCTTATTTCGGCGGTTGATTTGGTAGTGTCTCCAAGCATATCAACGAGGTATACTGAAAAACTTCTGAGAGTGCTTTGGAGGTGAGGGGTCTTACAACGGCGAGTGCTAGCTGTGATTTTGGGCCGGTGGGCAGCAATGGAACGCATAACTAAGCTGATGGAGTGATTGGTAGTTAATTCGACGCAATATCGCGGGGAGAAAAGTGGTGACAGCTGACACAATGGGCGAGTTATCGGACTGTGGTAAATAGCGGAGTATCAAGAAGGTGAGAAAAAAATGACCAAATAATTCGAAGAGGCCGGATAAAGAGAGAGTACCTAGGGAGGGTTTTGAACAATTGATTAAGTTACTTGGAGACCACGAATCTCTAAAATGTTGTATTGTACTTATTTGCGATAATAACTAAGGCAAACAGGTTGGTGTGCTGCAGTTAATGCTACTATCGGATCAGTGAATCAGTTTGAATAGCAATAAGTAACAGTAACAGCTAAATCATTGATCTTAACGCCAAAAAGCAAAATAACCTGAGACCACCTGATTTTGCGTCACGATGACCTTGACCTCCAATCTGCCTCGAAACAGTCCCTATAAACGTCAGAATTATCGACGTTAGATTGATTCAGCGATAGTGAAACAGCTTTCCCTCTACACTCTCAAAAATGGGAGCCCAGTGAAGTTCAGCCCGTCCTTCGGGACGGATTCTTACCGGGAGTCTCTGAAGAAAGCCCCTATGTGCCCCACGGACAAGGTAACGAATAGCTTTATAGTGGTAGGATGAATGTTTAATGATTCAACCTTTTCTTGCTTTGCAGACTTGCCCAAAGATTCGGCCCCCCTCGCTATCCCTGACCCTGACCCCACCATGGCTTTTATATTATTCGGAACTCTAAGAATCGACCCGGCGCACATACGTCTACTCCGTCGATCTGCAAGGAGGAAAGCCCCAGCGGGTTCACTCTTTCATGCCGGTTTCAGTGTGCCTACGTTGATCATCCTCGGGGTCTCTTGCTGTTATCCTTGGAGCAATCTTTTAATCAGCGCGGTTAAAATATACTTCCGGCTTGGAATTAGAGCCCCGCGCCAGCTTCTACTCTTACAGATGAAGACTTTCATTACCGCGTCTACGACAATGCCCCCTACAGCTTTTTACCGGAGAGGGAGCTGGTAGCTAACGGTAATTTTATTTCACCTAGGCTCCAATTTTATTTTCAGTATTCTCCTTATTCGGCTGGTCGACACTAGACGAACTCCACGCATAGTTGCCACCCCTGATGGAGCTACCCGCTGTGTCGTTTCCCGCATGTAGTTTCGTTGCAGTAACATCTTCATACTTTGTTAGCGCCTATTTCTGCCCACCAGTCTACCATCTGCAAAATTTCTCTGAGGGTTTTTTGACCGATTTAGGGAAAAGCTTCCGAAATGGACCCTCTCACCATGAGCGCGCTTTTCTGAGCACTCCGTGATTAATTCTTTCCGGGGGATATGGCGATCGGGTGGTTCATTCCAGCTTTATCAGTAATCAATGTCTGCTAGTTTGGGCCGCGAAAAAGGTAATGGAGGTAATGCTTGGCCTAAGACAGATTTCCTAAACAGCTCTTCTGCCTGGATTGCTTCTCCTCCCCCAGAAATAGAACGTATTTTTGGAGATTGTTTCCTTTGGTAAGACTTGCTGGCCGAAAATTTGGTGGATAATAGCCTACTCCTTCTATCCTAGAAGCTGGATGTCCGAGTGGTAAGAATCCGATGAATCTCCCTCCCGCGTACTTTCCCTCCAAGATTTATTCCCTCGATGGACTGTATCTTTGTGAAATAGCGTATAACGGGAAACAATAGATGCACCGCCCAAAGCGGTCAGCAAGGCAATTTGAATCGTATTCTGGGATGAGGTCATGACCCACTTCTAAAGCAATCCCTATCCACCTCCCGTCCATTTTTCTTTTTCGTCACTTCTTTAGGCTGTATTTTTCTCTCCCTTCCATGGATGCCAAAATACTTGAAACAAAATAGAACAGGGAAAAAAGCTTCAAGGGCTTTTGCGATTTTCTATGACCCCATTTGCCAATCGGGACTTGTTCCAGCATAACTGAAAAGGGAACGAGTAAAAAAGAAAATCTGACGCAAGCAGATGTGCGTGTCAGTGTTTATTCATTTTCCAGTCGGTAGCATCATGTTGTTATGTTTATTTGCAATTCCCTTTCGTCCATGTGAAACGATGCATCCACTTGTCAATACGGGCTGAACCGATCCCGGTTCTGACACATGTCGTCTACCTTCTTTTAATAAATTGCCTCATCACAAAGATAAATTCATGAATGTTTAATATCTGAGCTTAAACCTGGCACCAAAAAATACTTGAAGACAAGAATTTGAGGCAGGTTCGCGATCTCTCCTTGGTGCTTGAAAGTTACAAAATATGGAATGAATGTTCCATGATCCTGTTCCCACCTTTTTGTTCGCCTAACTCGTTGCGTTTGCTCCCTCCTTCGCGGAAATTCTATGAGCAGCAACCCAAAAGATCGGCTGGCCGCCTAATCAAAGAGACAGTCTACACCTAGCGCACAGAAGCCTATTAAAAATAAAATCCTGGGCCTAAACTCAGCATGTTCTTTGGGTGGCTGACTAAGTAATCGGGGGGATGCAGGGTGTGTTGATTATTTTTCAGTCATAGCGGATGATTTCCACCTCCGTCGCCATTGACCGTGTGGAGTATAGGGAGGGCTGCTTTTCAAGCTACTGAACACGGTGCCCGGATATGAGGAATAATGTGTATCAACCCCAAACAATAGGTCTTTCTACCCTGGATGGTATGTAGTCTGGTAGACAAACGCTCACGAGTTCATCCTGCGGGAGCAAACGCATTTCCACGATCCAAACCACTCTATCTGTGCAGGTCGGTGCTCCCAAGTCTGATCACTTATTGCCAACGACGGCTGTGTTCATGTTCATAGTAAAAAAATCCGAGACATTATAGATATAATAGAGCCCTATTATGCCTGGAACACAGTTCCAAGCAACCCGACCTCTTCTGAAGTTCAGGAAAACTCCGTTCATGTGCCACTTCCTACGCGGACCCCAACCTATATTCCCTGAATTTGCTCAGTAGATACTCCTACTGGGACTACATCTTTTGTAAACCACAAAAGTCCAATGCCAAGCTCTTTCAATTCAGAACGCTTTGCCTGGGGGTTTTGTGGTCCCAATGCCACAAACTTGAAGATGAAGTGGACAAACAGAGCACTTTCGCCATTGGTGGAGCATTCCTACTTTCTGAAGAACGATGTCTGCGTGGCAGATGTGGGTTGTTGACTTCGTTGTACACAACACCTTGTCTTTATTAATCGGACTTGACAGCCATTGAGCCTTTTGAGATGGTTCTGATAAGATCAGCTGCATCTAGGGGATGGACGTAGTCAGCAGTTCACAAACCGTTCCACGGCAGGTTTCGGTTACTTTGATCTCTCAAATCTCAACCAGTCCCATTTCCATAGGCAGAGAATTCTTCCGGTGGCTACCTGACCTGGCCTGCGACGGTTCGTATTGGGTTGATTTGGTAACACCTTATCTCTTGGCCTATCGGCATTTCCTCTTTCGTGGCGGACTCAGCGCTTACTTTGACCACTACTTTTCTGCCAGTTCATTTGGTATGGGACGAGTAGCCTTCACTGCCAATATAATGGCATAACCGCCAGTAAAGACTGGAGAAAACCCTCCAGCGCCTAAGTGATATGGTGACTCTGAATTGAAAGCGTTTCCCTCTGGCCATAGATTTCTCCGTGGAACGATGCCATTGTGGCTTGAAACTTTCTTTTCGTAATAAACTCGGATTTTTGCTTCAAGAGGAAACTGATACAGCAGCCAAGTCCTACTCTCGCTGGAAACCGCATTCCTAGCCAGACAGTGAAGTTTGACAAAACAGGGCATGAGTACCCCATATGAAGACCGTTTTTGCACAGAACTCGAGCCACTTAATACCTCTGTGCCGTACTTGGGTGAAATGAATTTTGCGCACACGCGGAAATGAACTTTTCGCATCTCCATACCCGAGAATAATGAAACTTGGCGAAACCAAATCCACGGAGAAATGGAACGCTTATACGCTGACAGATGGGGTACCCATATGTTGAACAAAATCAAATCCATTCCTTGCAGGCAATGCCTGACTTTGCTTGTGTGCAGGCTAGTCAGAAAAACAAAGAGGACCCGAAGACCGTGGAACATATTTTTGGCTAATGACCGGGTAATCGGCAGACGCAGTTCTAAAGAACGTCTCTTTTTCTTTTTCGTACACAACCCTTCGGACCAACTTTCCAACTAATCTACCATTCCAAGCTGCTTATTATTTTCTGGCTTTGAAGACTGAAACGTGAATGTCACTTACTGACAATACTTTTTATTCCATATTAGTTTTTGCGTCATCTGATGGAAAAAATATCCACTGGGATTGGATTTCTCACATTTAAAAACTCCGTAGTTTAAGCAGCACGGTGTCATAAACTTCTCCGTCAATCCTAACTACACAATAGTGTCTTAAATCTCGGCTGAACACTCCGGTGCGATAAATTCTTGATTGCATTTGTTTTATCATGGAGCCGACCGACGGGGCCAATCAACTGAAAAAGACCTTTGCGGTTGAACAACAAGTAAGTCAATCTTGGTTTCAAAGTTAGGAATCAGCATAGTGTAAGGTACGTAGCTTAGTCTCCCCTTCAAAAGTAAATACTTACGGAAGGACACAGTGCTCGACAATGAGCGTCTGTTTTTCTTCATGAACTACCGCTTAGGAGGGCGGCATCCTTCTGCCAGAGAAAAATGGACTCGTTCAATTGTTCAAGGATTAGCTAAAAGGATATAAAGTAATCGAAATGGGGCACCTCTGCAAAATCATTACAACTTAGAAACCTGCTCTCTCCGAGACATTGTCATATGCGCGAACTTTATTACTGCTCAAAAGAGAAAAAACTGATTGCTAGGGTCAAACCCAGATGAGAACTACCCTCAGACTCCAGAAGGCATATGAAAGTGGTTCATATGACGCAGCAATATCCTAAGATGCGATCCCTGTCCAACCGTTGAATAGCAGAAATGACAGGCTTTGACGGGGCCTGTAATCCTATTGGTAGTCTTGTTGACTTGATGACAGATGGAGAGCTGGGCAAGCCGACTGTCGCAGCCGGAGAGCCAGCTTGCCGAGCCCCCGGAACTACTTCGAAATATGTGGCTACGGGACAATCCAGGGCAGTACCCTGCTGACTTCAATTAGCATGGTTCAATTAACAGACTGATTGGAGGAATTTATGCTGACCTGAATTACTAATCTCCAGAGGGGACTGGCCATTGCTTGATTGAACAGTTAAGTACTTGTATGGATGACTAGCGAGAGTCACCCATATGTCGGATGTGACGTTTGAAAAGGTCTCATCTGTTTCGGATGTGGAACGCACTATGAAGTGCAAATGCATCTAGCTGTGAGCCACTTCAGTCGGTAAAAGGAATGGTTCAATCTGAGATATAAACTACCTATAGCTAGCAGATGACGTGGTGTTGGAATTGGATGAGCTCCTAAGGACTGGTCATCATTTCGATAGCAGACCCAACTACAGATACTTACTTTTAGACAAGGTACGTCCAAGCTCCAAGATGGCAGTTATATTTTAGGAGAGTTCGATGTCTCCGAAGAACAGCTACGTAGGCTTTTCTCAGAGAGTTGACTAAACACGAGAACTTTGACCCAACAGAAGTCGGCAAGTTGACCCAAAATCGAAATGACTACTTACCGCTAGAAAAGGTTTATGCTCAGCACTTATGATGTGATCTAGGGATCGCTAGCCCTTATACGGGCTCAGCATAATTACTCACAGTCGGCCTGATGTGGTTTCCACTCCCAGTTGTCTCAGTATTAAAACCTCAAATCGAAACAGGGAAAGCTGGACTAGCGGACAATACGAAAAAGCAAAATACAGAATATGGCTATGTCCATAAAAAAGGCATGTACGTTGGCAGTGACGGGCAAGATCCCTCCGATTTGAACTAAATGGACCCAAAGAGATCGAAATAGCTGGAGAATGTACTCAGTGGAGAAGCTGGAACATCAAGGTGAGAACAGCGAAGTCGCCAAAGCGAGGCAAAGGAGGGAAAAACCCTCTAGACTTAGTGGAAATTCTTGGATGTCGACCTGTGACTTAAGCATTTTAGAGGTAAATGCTGTTGGATTTGGTCGGTGTTCTAATCTGTTAGTTGTTGGGAGTAATCGCGGACTGGGGTTCTGGGTAGGCGGATTCCGGCTTCAGCCAATCGATGCTGACGTCTTCTTGAGGGGCACCTCTGCCGGAAGTGAGTGTTTTCTCCAGGCAACGGACGAATTTGTGTGGACCGGAAAAAGCAAGAGTTAGTGGGGGACTTTTCTGCTTGTGCAGAAAACCTCGCGTGGGCTTAGGTGGGTGAACGGGAGTGAAACATCGTTGGGTTGCAGAGGGGACAGGAATACCAACATTTTGCCGCATAAAGACTGTGAGACTCTGGGCGTACCCCCGCAGCTCAAAACTGGTTCGCTCATCTTGGGCGCGGTAAATCCACCGGGGAGACCGGCGATGTTGTCGAATGTCACTGACTCAGGCTTGCACGGTGTGTCTCTGCGCAGAGTATTTCCAATACTCATTATTGCCAGTGGCAAGAAGTCTGGTAACTGTGGCCTGTTGTTAGCACTGTGAGACAATCTGAGACTGTAGCGAAAGAGCTTGACCAAGTGATTGGCTTGTACTGGCGCTAAAACTCTTCTCCAACAATAGTGAAAGACTCAGGGGGGTCTAATGGAAGACTTTATGCAAACCAGATGACTATCCGCCCTAACGAAGTTGTTGCTGGTGCAGACACGGGATTCCACGCTGAGGGGACACTGGTTAAAGCTCGTCAAACCGAGAGCATTAAATATTCAGATTGAAGTTTCTTTGCTGGTCGCTTTATCGACCCATGGCGTGCACTACCGGCCGAGGCCGTGTCTGCCAGTCGGTGGCGGGCTTTAAGTTAAGGTTGGACATCTGCTGGCTTGTTTTTTATGAGTACATACACATCTACATAATTCATTGGCACTAATGGAGGCAGCACCCCTCCCTCTTTAGTCACCAATTTCCATCATTATATACCTGACCCTCGGTAAATCAGCAGCGTGGTTGTCTCTCTTAATCAGTCTAGCCATTCTTGAAATTTTACAGCCCACAGCTCGCCCCCCCCCCTATTCAGGCAGATATACATCTGTACTGATTTGGTCCCCGAAGGATGTCAGCTCCCCCCATCATTGATACAACCAGTTACTCAGACGAGGCTACTTTCCCCATGAGACAAGGTGAGTCCCCGTCTGTGTCCAAGGTCTCATTCCTCAACCGGGACGGGACGGTCCTTCATAATGCTTTGCTAACGGGCCTTCTAAAAATGTAGTCTGAAGTTAGGCTGCAGAGATAGCAGAACCAAAGTCCATTGTTCGCACTCGTAAGGATGGGTTAAACATCCTAAACGATTTGGTCATCAGCCCCCACTTCTAGTATCCCAGGCAGCCGATCAGGTGTGTGGGGCTTCTAATCACCGAATTCATGATATCTCCAAGATTCTGCGAGACACCGAGCAATGCTCCAAACGAATCATCCTTTGAGGTCGCTTTCTGAACTCGGATTACCCTCGTGACACTTATGCCCAGGTGCTTAACCACTTTGAGCTCCCTTTTCCACCTAATAGCCGGTCCATGTGGCTGGTAACCAAACGCGCCAACCGGGAGCACAGCATTCTAATTGAAATGAGCTCCACAAAGGCAGCCAAACTTCTGCTTCCTTAGCCGCAACGCTCAGGGAGGAAATGAAGGGGCTCGAGGGAGTATCCATTGGCCAGCCACTGCACCTAAGGCTCCGCAGTAAGACTTCTAGGCCAGCAAACCCACAAAAGGTCGATCTTAAGCTCAGAGCGCTACTTGTCATCCAGGAAGCTCGCCTTGAGAATTGAGCTCCATGTTCAACATCCGTTGCTTCCCTACCCACTTCATCTTCCGTCGCTGAAAGTATCCCCAGTACCTAGAGCTGCTAAACACCTGAAGCCCACAAAAGGTATTCCAGGCCACTACATCGCTAATAAGACAGTAAAAAAGGAAAAGACTTACCCGTCCTTGGGCCCAGACACAAACCTGCAACTTGTTCCTGCTGAGAGCTGCAGCGAGGAGGCTAACGCAAAGGGAGAGATATCTGATGGGGTCGTGCAAAAACAGGATCACGAACAAGAAGACTCAGAGCAGTGAATCACGCGGTGCGCACAAAGGTAAGCCACAAAAAGCAGCCCATTCATTTCGTCCGCCTGACATGGTACTTCCCAGCTTACTAGACGTCTAAACTTGCCAGTCCCCCCGACAATCTGTTTATTCTTTAGCCCCCCTCAATATATTCAGCTCCCCACTCCATCTAGGCCCCCTTTCCCCTCCCTACTCCGCCTCTTTCTCCCTCCTCAAACCCAAAAGCAGTTGTCTCTGGCGATTCTGTACCCATCCCCGAGCATTTGCTCAAGTGCTTTCATAGTAACTGCCTGAGTGTGCTGCATAAGATCCCGGAGCTTCGGCAGCTTGCAGCAGATAAACAGGATCATATATCTCACGGAAAACTGGCTCGCCCGCGGATATACCTGATAATAATAATAATTGTATATTTCGAATGCGCCCGAAGCATGCTGGAATGCATGATCAGATGATTATAGTGATGCCGGAATGACGATTCACAAAAGGGTACAACAAGTGCATGCAGAGTATCAGAGAGAGTGTTACAGTGAACTAAAACTGTAGTAATGCCCGGCAAATTTGAAGGTCAAGGTCGAATGATGTCAGTTGGTCTGGAGTACATGCATAAGTGGTATATGAAATAATTACCACTAGTGGAAATTCGAACATATTGAAAGGAAATGTTTTTGATGCGCTACAGAATATGAGAGGCATATGGATAGAAATCTCGTCGAAGCGTTCGGTGAATTATTCACTTTACTACAGGCATGTCAAGAAGTATTAACATGGAAATATTTCAGTCTGCAAAGATGGTAGTATATAAAGTGGTGGCTGTATACTGGAGGAATCATATATGTTGCAAACAATTGCGTATCTCTTGGGAGGGATACTACCAGAGTGATGGTGGCAGGGAACGGCCGGAGTAAAACAGGTGAGCGTGCGGCAAGTTGTTAACTTTATGTAGGGTTGGTATGAAATGTCAAAGCGGAAGTGGAAGACTAATCAATATTGACCGTGTGGTTACATCCATTATACAGGCGTTCAGTTCTGCGAGAGGAAAGGTAAAGTAATCCACAGATAAGTGTACGTCAATAGATGAATGCTGTGTGGTATGTACCATGCAAAAATGACAGATCAATAAAACTGCACAGGTATATCGCGGGAAGCGGCCGTGGATCAACGAATATAGAAATAAAATGTATCGGCCGGTGCAGATAGTGGTGTGATTTAGTGGCTGCATACGGAGTCAGTTTCGGTAATATATCACGAATGCAACATCTGGAAAATCAAAGGTCTCGATAACGGTGATGGTATAGTAAGTAGACGGTGAGTGTCACATTTCTAATGACCAATTTGACAGGTGTAACAAATGATGGGAACGGAGCGGCGATGCAGCATGGGAAATGTACCGAAGACGTTCAATCGTGGAGGGAACGCAGTGATCTACAGAGCCCGAACACTCGATGCAACAGCATTGCGGATGCGATCGGATGGACCGATGAAGAGTGCAGGTAGTTACTAATTACTTCGCTGCCCACTGGAGGACTACTGAAAGATATGTCAGCGCCGGACGTTTTTTTTGGTGACCGATGAAGCAATGAACAGTGACAATAAAGGTGCCAGTGTTTGAACAGTATTATCGGGTTCTAACACAGAACGGGCATAATGACATATGGGATTAAAATGAGTTGTATGAATGCAGTGAGATCGAGTAGTCCAGGTTCAAGAAGTCCGATGGCGGGAATCTTGGGGAAAGCGATCGTGAGACGGGCGAAAATGAAGTTGTGTGTAAATCTCGTTTGTCCTGTCCAGCAAGAGAGGGTCCAAGTTATTCCTGGGAAGTGGACGGCGACAATCGTCCTTAGGGTGCAGGTTCTGAAAACAAAACAGAGAGGGCTGCAGTCTGGCAATTCTACCAGCTGTGGGTTAGGGGAGAAAGACAGAACACCAATATCATGCCAGTAACAGAAATGGGTGGTCGTGACGTTGAGGTCTTGTTTTTTGGATTAAACAACATACGGAAAGCGGAGAAGACCGGTACTAGCGACTAATTCTTGTGAGGCTTAGTGACAGTTACCAAAAAAGCAAGGAAGCGAGAATAGGCGACACTGGGGGCAAATACTTATGTGTAGTTCGACGAATGGTTTATGGAAGACCACATCGATTGTGGCGATTCGTTCATCAGAACGAGGCCTGGAATCTTGTGTGTTGAAATAGGGTCTCAATGAGTAAGTAGTTGAAGCGTGGATGAGACTGGTACCTTGAGGACCATATTATATATGCTGCTATGTATTTTCTAGCATTATAAATGCTCTTATACCTGGCGGCAGCTGATAAAAAAAGAAGAACCTAACCGACTATGGTAAAATCTGACAGCATGAAAAAAGAATCACCGGAGTAACGGTGACCAGTAGGGGGTCGTGGTCAGAAGCGTTGAAAATAGGAAGTGGCTAGACAAACACGTGGAGTGTGCTGTTGACAGTCATGGAGTATAGGTTGGACTGCTTTTATTTGCTAACTATAATACAGAATGCTCCTTACCATCCGTTGGTAATAACTGTCTACTGAACAAAGTTGTTAAGCTTTTGGTTAGTATCCCAGGCCCAGTTCGTAGGCTCGGGTAATAGACATGTAGGGATCATGCATACGGATCAGATTTTGGACAGTTAGATGTTTATTTATTTCTTTTTTGAATAATAAAGAGGCCGAAGACATTGACCTAAGTTGAGGTGGGAGTTTGTTCCAGAGGGAAGAATATTTAACAATAAAGAAGTTTGACCGCATCGCAGTCCTGGATACTGGAATCAAGACCATAGAGTCCCTATGTCGTAAAGAATAGTTGGAGGGAGTTTTGACCTGGGGGGCTGAATTGCAAGATGTACGTTTTACAATATTGCAAAAGAAAGACAGGTTCATTCGTAGACGGCGCAGCCATAGGGGCTCTAGGTGCAATATTTCACACCTTTCCATATAATTTAAAGGCGAGGAATATCCTAGTAGTTGTTTGGTAAATCTACGTTGTACATTCTCAATTGCAAATCTGTCAATCTGCCGCATGTTAGAAAAGACGACAGTGCAATATTCCAGAAGTGGTCTGACATGAGTTTTAAAAATGCTTAGCTTGCTCTCTGTAAGACTGAAGTTTCTATTAATCAGACCAATTAGCCGTCTAGCTTTAGCAACCTGCACGGCCGAATGTTCGGAGAAATTAAATGTACAAGAATATTGTAATCCCAAGTCCCTTACTTCCGGACTGTTGGGGATGAACTGATCATTAATTTTAAACATTCCCGCGGGAACCTGACACTTATACATAAGGATACAACTTTTGATAGCGGAGAATTTCATCAACCATTGGTTGCTCCATGAGTCTAGCGATAGTAAATCGCTCGTTATGCTAGCAATGGTAGAAGCTAAGGCGTCAGGTCCAAAGGAGTACATAATTTTTATGTCATCTGCAAAAAGGAACGCAGCCCCGTGTGTGATGACGTTGAAAATGTCATTAACATATATAAGAAAAAGTAAGGGACCTAGTTCACTACCCTGAATAACTCCACTAGTAACTAGTCGAGGTGATGATAAACTGCCATCAACGTCCACCACCTGCTTTCGGGATGTTAGATATGATGAAAACCAACTCAGGATCGGGTCAACAATTCCGTAGGTTTTCATCTTCGCCATGAGCCTATTGTGGGATACTCGATCGAAAGCTTTAGTCATGTCAAGGAGGATTACAATCACTGATTTACCACTGTTAGTGGCCGTAGTTATTAGGTTAAGGAAGTCACACATACAGGTGGCACAGGATCTTTTTTGAAGAAAACCGTGCTGTCCAGTGTTAATGAGGTTATTGTTTAGTAAATGAGTTGTCAGCTTATTTTTTATCAGTCTTTCCGTAATTCGGGAAACTATAGGGGTGTGGTTCACTGGTCGATAGTTGGTTAGGTCCTGGCGTGAACCTTTCTTAAGAATTGGGATAATAACTGATGTTTTCCAATGGGAGGGGAAAACGCTACTGCTCATAGATAAATTAAAAACCTTTGATAGCAAGAATGGGATATCAGTGCCACCTAGACTAAAAGTAGCCGGTGGTACGGCATCTGGCCCGGGGTGGTATGACCTCCTAATTTTAGTTAGCTGTACTGTTAAGTCGTTCGGGTGAAATGTAACCGCTGAGAACTGTGCAGATGTCAGCGGCTCAACGTGATATAGGCATGGGGAGTCATCGGTCGTTAGAGACGAAGCAAAATAGGCACTGAATGCCTCGGAGATCTCTTGGAAGTTCGTTATATAATTGTTGTTATATATAACGGATGAGATAGGAGAACTGCACTGGCTGTTTCTCAGCTTCATCAGCTTAGATAAAGCTTCGGACCTCTTGGGGTGACTCAGCGCCCTTAATTCCTGTTTTTTACTGCGGGACATTTCAATCAATTTCATAGAATTAGATAAACGGTTCATTTGCAAGAACAACGAAAAGTCTCTCGACCTAAGGAATTTGCGTTGTAGCATAGAAAGCTTCTGCTTTAATCGACAAAAACTGTTTGGTTTATCTCGT
Source organism: Fasciola hepatica (assembly GCA_948099385.1). Lineage (NCBI taxonomy): Eukaryota > Metazoa > Platyhelminthes > Trematoda > Plagiorchiida > Fasciolidae > Fasciola > Fasciola hepatica. The sequence continues at coordinate 35,231,799 of CANUEZ040000043.1, read as the reverse complement.
CCAGGCAGACCTCGGGTTGGGGTGATTACGTCAAAACATGCATTAAGTGTGGAGTAAAGATGATCCACCACGGTATGCAAGTCACCAGATAAAAAGAAAGTATCCCAGTTCTGCGAGCGAATGAGTGAGGGTAATTGATTCCAGCTAGCTTGGTGGAACGGTCTTTTAACGGTTGGTTTGTGAACGGTTCGTGCTGGCACTGAAAACTCACATTTTACCGGCAAGTGGTCACAACCTGGGATGCTGTTCACGATAGATGTGTGCACGCGAGATAATCCTACCGTAAAAATGAGATCAAGGATGCTACTGCCTCTAGTTGGGCACATCACATGTTGAGTCCATCCTCCTAAACGAATGCTGGTCAAGAAGTGTATTAAGTGATATGGAGCTTTCAAAGTGGACCAACGTATGCCTGGTGCGTTAAAGTCGCCGGCCACCAGTTTTGGGCCGGGTATGTCCGCAACAACGTTTAACGCCTCTATGATAGGCAGAAAGTCGTTTTGACTAGTATTCGGGGGGCGGTAGATGCAACTAACAATGAAGTCAGAACATCCTGTAGTGACCTGTAGCCAAACTGAATCCGGCAAGTTATCGAGTATGGGGTGCTGAAATATTCTCGCTCGCATGTTTTGTCTTACATATAAAAGACAGCCTCCCCCTCTCTGAGTGAGTTTATTTTTCCTGAAAGCTTGGTATCCGGTGATAGCGGTATCCTCGTTTGGAGTGTTGTCTGTCAACCAGGTTTCGGTAATTAAAATAAGGTCGTAATCAGACGTGAGCAGTAATATACGCAGCATTCGCATCTTATTAACTATTGAGCGTGCATTCAGCATAAACAATGAAAACCGTTTAGTGAAGTCAAGGTTAACGTTAAGATCTCTATAGGATTCCGAAATTGCATTTGCTGAAGGCGGATCGGATGACGCAATCAGTATTCCTTGAGATGGAGTAGTCGGTAATGTGGATGGTGAAATAAGCTGAGTAGAAACACCTGGCGTGGCAGTCATCTTGGTTGTTAAGCTAGGCTGGGTATGGCCAGTGCTGATGAGATTCGTTAAATTGGAAGGATGTCGGCGGTTGGTAAGTCTACTTAGTGCGGAACAACACCGCGAAAGATCACTATCGAGTGCTTTACTACTGGTAGGTACTGGTGGCTGGGACGTAGAAATAGGAGGAGGGAGGGTTAAGTAGCTGCTAAGTGGGAAAGAAAAAGGAAGTGAAGCAGCCTCAGGTATGTTGGCACCTGCCTTAATACGGGCGGTACCACAGGTGCCCTCTTGACATCAGTAATTTAATGGGCTGTAACCTGGAGGGGGAATGTGAAATGGAAGCGTGATATACGGGTGTTGGTTGGCGTAGAGACTGGGAGGTCGTGGGTACTGTTGTAAGTGGCCTGCGGTAGTAAAGGGATTCAGGGTGGGTGATAATAAGACTCTGAAATTAAACGAGGACTTATTTCAGGGAATTCCCTGAATTAATATGCTGAATTGGGTAGTAGGCTGCCACACCATCGTGCACGATGGTGCCAACTTTTTCCCAATTTAGGCACAAGTTTCCCTCAGTTCATATATATGGGAAGCGGTTCAGAGACGTTTTTGCAAGAATTATAAAATTAGCTGTTTAGGTCAAGATTTCGCGTCCGGAGGAAATCCCTGGAAAGATTTTGGAGTTATGGGACCACACTAAAAAGCCGTAATTTTTTAGTAATACTCTAGATAGCCAAGCAAAAACTATACCGACTTAAATCGATAGACGAACTGATGTGATGGTTCAGTTATTCCCGTAAATTGTTCGAGAATCGACAATGGTTTCATAGATGGAGTCGCCAGAAATATTTTTAGTTAGGTTTCATACCCAATCTCCTAGAAAGGTCTTGTACTGATATTTTACGATCTCACTGTGAGGTGGCGCCAAGGAACAGACGATCACCAAAAGAGTTGAGCTAGCTGAAGAACGCTGGGTATTTTAAGGCTGGGCTCGCAAAGGGCTATTTGTTGTAGTAATAGATCTAGATTTCTAGGTAGAGGGTTTTGTAGATTTCTCGCGGTAATAAATTACGGACGCACAATGGTGTGTCGCAGTTATTGTCACGGGCAATATGACGTTTTAGTGTGGATAAACGTTGCTACTAGATGTGACCCAAAATCAAGCCATAACGACGGAAAAAGGAAAAATTTGAGGCACAATTCTGTAAACTGGTGTAAATAACTCAACGGCAGAATTCGTAAATTAATTTTTTTGAATGCCACCCCGAGAATATAAAAACAAAAGCAGTGAAACCAATGCTACAGTAAAACTAGCAATAAAAACGAAAATGCTAAACCCTGCTTATGGCCATTTCTCAAGCAGCTCGACAATAAACTTGGAGTCGCCTGGTTGTCCCCCTTGAGGCAACGAAGGGACACACAAGTTATGGTAGCCGAAACTAACTCAAATGAAACTCTTGATCCCCATTCAGTTTTAAGAACTGATTTAAGCTTCCTACACATGGATACACCTTCATCGACCCAATAATGTATCATTGGTCTAGGGCGTATTAGAAATTCGACACCGAAGTCACAGTAATCTTCAGGTCATCAAGTAATCTTTATTCTTAGCCCAAACCATTTCTGTGCAGTAATATTTCGTTTTGCTCACCGCGTAGTGATGACCATACTTCCGCTTTTCTTCGCCGCCGTGGGCGCAGTACTTTTTTCTTAACCACTGCTTAAATATCCCGTGCTGGTTTATGTGACACGTCCTATATTTCTGCCGATTCGACCGAAGGTTTGGATGAAGCTCTTTGGCTTGGATCTATGAGACCAATTTTCGGAGGCTGGGCTGGAGTCAGAGCTCTAAGGTCCATGGCCGGCAGCTGACCAGAAATATCGTCGACTCAAGGAAGACCATCAGTCACTGCCTAGTCGATGCCGGAGAGAACAGAAAACGTCACTAGAAAACTGGGGCACGAAGTCCCAATGAAGCAACTCACGTGGTGAGTGTTTGTCAGTTCGACTGTGCAGCGCACTCGCCAAAGGTTTAAGATCGATAGAGAAGAGGAACCGTCTGCCTTCGAGAATATGTCGGAAGCAAATAAAGTACCGTAAACAGCAAGTGGCTTCCCGCTAAGCATACAATAGTTAGCCCCAGATGGTAGGAGACGACCAGGGAGAAAAGATAGGGATTTCCATTCTGAAGTAGATCACAACTGTAGCAAGCCGCCTATGGAATTGTCGGAGGCATTCACGGCTACAGTGAATTGAGCTTCAAAGTCGAAATGAACCAGCAAGGTAGCAGAAGCCAAAGCGTCTTTAACTGCACTGAGGACAGGTTTAGCATCTTGCGACAATATTACAGGACCATCTTTAGCGCCTCGAAGTAAACCTGTCAACGGCTGCATCAAGTAAGCACAGTTTGGAATGAAATGCCAAAGTGGCTTGGTCTCCTGATGAAACCACAAACAGTGACCAGTGAAGAAGGCAGGGCAAGGTCACGAACGGCTCCTACCTTTCCATTCAAGGGCCGAATACCACATTTATCGATATTGTGGCCTGAAAATTTAGCTGAACTTCGAGGAAACACAATTTCGTCTGCATTGCTGGCTACACAGCGTGCGACCAAAAGCTCAAACAACTGATGTAAGTGCCGCTCATGTGCACCCTCAGCTACACTGATCACTAGCAGATTGTCCATTTGGGCGAAAAAGAAATCCAAACCCCCGGTCACCTGTTCAGTAAAACGCTGAAAGGTATGTCAAAGGGTGCACGAACCAAATGGTGTTAGTAGGACTTTAAATAGACCAAGGGATGTTGTTACCGCTCTCTCAGGTCTATCCTCATTTGCCAAAGGGATCTGGTGATGAGCACGTACCAGATCTATTTTCGAGAAAACACGAGTACCCTTGAGGTTGGCGGTGATATCCTAAATGTGGGGCGGCAATCCTATCTGGAACAGTCTTATTATTGTGGGCTCTATAATCTCCAAGGCGCTACCTGACCTTTCAAGGAAAATGTGAATTGGTGAAGTTCAGGGACTGTCCGATGCACGACTGTTACCGAAGTGAAGCATACTCTCGAACTCAGCCCGCACAATTCTAAGTCTTTCGAGTACAAGCCGACTTGCCCTGGCAAAACTGGAGGGTCTGATATGATAATATTGTGGCCTACTGAGCTGGTTACGGCAAGTAGTGCCGACCGTGGGTGCAAAGATTTTAGGTATACACCTCACAAGCCACTAAATAAACGCAGACCAATGGTTTTAGGTAGAACAGGACCGATCAGGTTAAGATCGACCAAAATCCCACTCACTGATGGATTAGTGACGCCATCCGAAAGAAGTTAGCGGCAAGTATCAATCAAGAGGTCAAAGTGATGCAGGAAATCAGTACTAGGCAAGGAGCTTTGGACGTCTGCAGTCAAGAAAACCCAACAGAAAGTGCGACGCGGACCAAAATCTAATATCTACGAAATTTGTCCATAATTTTGGATGAAAGAATCATTAACCGCACGTAAGTTGGAGGTGAGGCACCTATCTCAGGTTTGACCTGAAGTTGAGAACACACTAAGTTAAGTACCTGTGTCCACCGAGTAGCGTGCTCCCGAGTTATGATCTATTATGTATGACGGGCGACTGCTCTAGCCGGTAGCCTCCGTCACAACTCCGTACTGGCATCCTTATTTCTTTGACTGGCTGAGGCCATGTCACAAGACGGAGTGCAATAACGTGCCTTTGATAGATACCGCTGATGATACCGACGAAGATCGTCAGTTGCTGTCGGCTGAACTGCATTTCTTGTACGGTTTCTATTGGGAGATCCGTCTGGGCGACTCTGTCTGATGAATGATGACGGGGTTGGGCGTACAACTGATAACTCATAGAGTGCCTCGACCTTTTTTACTGGGTCGTGAACAGTAGCTGTTAAAGGGGCAATGACAGATTCAGTTTGTAAGGAAATCGCCTGACTGACGTTCGGCTCGTAGGTTCCCCTAATTTCGTCGGCCTTTCGAGCAACCTTTTCGCGAGGTTCTTCTGTGGACTCACAAAGAACCTTCCGCATGTAGCTAGAAAGACGTTGGAGCCAAATCTCTTTCGATCTTAGTAGTTCCCAAAACATTTCACACGTGCCGAAGCAACTGCGGGGGTTTGCGATCTCCAAGCTGGGTGTCTGCAAATAAAAGGACGAATAGCTGTTTGGCAGATATGCTGATCCGGCTAACGACCACAGTTTCTATGCATTGGTGGGGGTAGGTTCTTCTGATTCAAAAATATTTCGTACTTCTTCGACAAAGTGTGAGGAAGAACCGCGACAAAGTAGTGAAAACTACCGCTTTCCGTGGTCACATCGTGCAGCGAAACATTTGATTCTAACTCAACGAACCAAGCCCTAGGGCTACTCTCCCTGAAAGGGGCGAACGAAATGGCAAGCGCACTTAGCTCATCGACAAAAAATTTGGGATTGCTAGCAAAGCAAGATGTATAATAAGCTGAATTTATTCAAAAAGTAAAAAGAACTGATGCAGTGAGAAAAGTGCTAGAACTGATTAAGTGTTGGGATACCGCTGACGAAAAATGATAATGGTATTACCGAGAATCTACAGGTAAAATTAAAAAGGGGGTTTATCAATTCAGTATTCCGGATACCATGTACTAGCTAGATCCCGGGACTGGACTATGGAAAAGGGGACAGGTCAAAAGTTCCGACGCTTGCCAAAAGACGGCTTGACACTACCAGAACTGCCATATTGAGGCGCAAGCAGCAGGTCGTAGTTCGCGGGGTCCATACGGCCGATTTGAAATCATCATCCAAATGGAACGGTCGTGTGAGGGATTAGTTGCTATGTTGTTTGCTACCGCTTTTCAGGCCATTGTTCCAGTCCGACGAGTGGCAAGTCATATGATTTATTCGGTGACAATGACAGTCCTCAAACAGCGTAGAACCCGTCTGTTGCAGTTGCGCAGGAACAAACCATAGTTGCCACCACGTGTACCGCTGTCAGGTAATGCGTGCTGAACCGTTAAATATGGATAGTTGTGAGAACATGGCGCGGAATACCACGTGAGTAACAAATAAGGATATAGTGAATTATGCTATGAACTGATTCCGAGAAGTTGCAGATCGGGTGAGTGATTTGCTGAAAATTCAACAGTGTCTGGTGTTGGCTTAATCGAGCGGATGCCCGTTGGATTTTCTGTTGCGGTTCAGCTTCAAACCGAAAAGGTAGATGCACGGTTACGCACGGTCATGTGTTTTAATCTAAACACTGAGCCAAATAACTTCGGAAAGTCAGCGCCCGAGATAGAATGACTGATATCGGCGATCGTGACGATCCGTGGGAATCCTCGTCGGAGGAGATCGAGAGTAAGCAGTTTTCCACCGTACTTGGGAGTGGTAGAGTTTGCTTGCAGCTTGTAACATGAAAAGCTCCAGCCGGAGGTGTTTATTTTTGTGGGAAAATGAGATAAAGTTCGCCTTTGCACCAGTATCGACAGAGAATCTGAGGTTTGTTGTTTTGTTCTATACGAAAAACAGGCTACTTTCCGACTTTCCAGCCGGGGCTGTCGCCTTCACTGTAGGGCTCAGCCGCTCCTCTGCATCTGTGGTGGAGTCATGTACGGGGTTTCATACAGGCACCGTTGAGTGCTTTTCTGGGCATTTTCCGCGAATCGGCGATGATAGTAACACGCAGCCTTCGGTTCGATCGGCTCTACTCCTGGAGCGAGAAGTAGACCTGAGTCGTGGTTACCGATGGTTTCTCAAACTGCTGAAATCGTCTATCTGAAGTCGCATCTCAAACAACGGCAACCATTGAGCCCATCGGACCTCGCGGATGTGGCTTCGTGTGATTTGCGGTTGGCATAAGAAAAACTCTTGTGCATTTTGTCTGCTGTTCTGGCCAGCTTTTCCAGTGGATTGTTGGCAGCTAGTACTCACAGGGTGAATCTAGGGTCAGCCGGTAGTGGGTTTATCCACAGCTTAGTAGTGTTCTCTGACCCGCTGCTGAGCATCAAAAGAGCGTATTTTACGCAGGAGCTGAAACAGCGAGTGAACGTCAAATTTTGCACCAGCGAACAATCGTCACAGACTAGCTTCATCTAAGGAGGTCCTAGGCTCCAGCACTGCAGACAAGAAATTATCGTATGGAGAATCGGCTGGATTCGGGTCTGGGAGGTCTAATACTTCAGAGGCTATTTTGTTGTGAAGTTGTGTCACAACACGTGAGGACACGGTGGTCTGAAAGGTCATTTTGCGACGGCGAAAGTAAGCCTCAATCACAACAAACCCCAAGCGAGGGTTCGAGGAGACAAAGATGGGGGCTCAATAGAAATACTACTGACTCTACCCCTAAAGTCTGTGGTAATGTGCAGTCTTAACATAGGACCTCTAATGAATGGACGCAGGGAAAAGTAATAATACTGAATGAAAAATATTCAGAAACAACCGCGGGATTTCTGGGAGGATTACCTCGAGCTCGGTGGCGAAACAAGACATGAAGGAAATACGTCCACAAAATGCTGGTGTACAGAACTACGGTGCAACAGAAATAGAAAAAGAGTGACTCACGGTATGGCCACAATGTTCAGAGGGCTGACATCAAACAGCCCACATAAAATCTTTCCTCAAATTAGATTCGACGCAGCTTTGGGAAAGTTCGTCATACGCCATTCCTACAGACCCTAATAACTCCACAGTTGGCTGCGGAGTCACGGAAGGATGGGGATGGCGTGAGTTTGTTTTGCACCGCCAAAGGTCACATAACGATCACAAACGAAAGAGAGAGGACGATCCATGGCAACCGCTTGCGAGTCAGTTGAAAATGTTTTTATCAATTTGGTAAAATAATAGAGCCTATGTAATCAGTGGGAAGAAAACGGTGCAATATGTGGAATGTACACAGTATCTAATCGGCACAAGTTGATTTGGACAAGATCACTTTCTCGAGCGGTGAGTTTCGTGATGGTCAGCAATAGAAGCAACAGAATTATCACTCAGGTTTGGAGAAATTTATTTTACGACACCTAGCAGAAAAATGAATAAGCTTGCAGAAGGTAACGGAGTTTGTGCTTTTTTAGTCTCCAGTTATTCCTATGACCGAGGATGACGTGATTCAACATGCAATACAAATACCGTCATTTGTGTCCTATCTGAGGATTTTGTTACGCTCCTTGAGACAACTTAAGCTTGATTAGCCGTTACTTCCGAGGTCGCTACTGCAGACACCATGGAGGAACCAAAAGAAAAATACTGGCACCGATGGATACATACATTTAGTGCCAAGTGAAGGGCAATACCTAGAGAGGTTATACAGCTTTTACACGGGCATACACTGCGGATATTGCATCCAACCCCGGCTCATTTTTCCATGAACCACCGTAAGGCTACACAATGGCGTTCATTCTCGAAACCGTCACCGAAGCAGCTACCATATTGGCAGTTCCCCATCTGAAGTACCGCGAGTGAGTATGATAGCCTTATTTTCCAAAGACTACATAAGCAGCATTTGCCTCGGAATAATGCGACGATTAGTTGCTAAAGTGTGCATGCGAGATCAACATTGTAGAACCCAAAATGTCCATGGACCATGCAGGTACTGATTGCTCTATCCTACGCGGTCTCAATATGACCACGGTCTACCATAAACCCTGAAGGCAGATCGAACAGGCTTAAAAACGGGCGAAACAGCAGCAACTACAGATTATGGCAGACTGGGGCAGTTGCTTTCCACAAAGAGTTATATCAGATGGCACCGGCACTGAATGTTAATAATAGTATAATTTCGGGGAAAATATACGATCAATTGTGATAGAATGGCAGTGTTGATCAGAAACAGATAGCAGGGGCAGTCGTACGATGAGTATTTGCAAGAAATACAGAACAATGAGAAAACGGACGTAGCTTACAGGGGGGGCAGCGGGCAGCTGACTGTTCTGCTGCATTTAAAAGATAAACCGCTGGTTTGCTCTAAATGGAGGTTGAAGAGTGGGCCGGATGAAGACCAGTGCGGCGAGTGCGTACTTGCCTGCATGTGGCAGTATACGACTGGCCGAATTGGTGAAAAGGTAGAACTTTTCATATAAACCAACACGGGATATTTAAGCAGTGGTTGGGAAGAAAAGTACTACGCGCACGGCGACGAAGAAAGGCGGAAATACGGTCATTACTATGCTGTGAGAAAAACGAAATTTTACTGCACAAAAATGGTTTGGGCTAAGAATAAAGATTGCCTGATGACCAAAAAGAATCGACACTTTCCCCGAGGTAAATAATGTGAGTGTATACTGTCGATGTTTCTTCAAATCCCTCACCCGATCTGCAACTTCTCGGAATCAGTTCATAGCATAATTCACTATATCCTTATTTGTTACTCACGTGGTATTCCGCGCCATGTTCTCACAACTATCCATATTTAACGGTTCAGCACGCATTACCTGACAGCGGTACACGTGGTGGCAACTATGGTTTGTTCCTGCGCAACTGCAACAGACGGGTTCTACGCTGTTTGAGGACTGTCATTGTCACCGAATAAATCATATGACTTGCCACTCGTCGGACTGGAACAATGGCCTGAAAAGCGGTAGCAAACAACATAGCAACTAATCCCTCACACGACCGTTCCATTTGGATGATGATTTCAAATCGGCCGTATGGACCCCGCGAACTACGACCTGCTGCTTGCGCCTTCATATGGTAGTTTTCAATTGGCCAGGCTATTCGGAGAGTGTAATTTAGCCAAGTAATTTAGTCAAGGTCAAGGTCAAGGCCACCCCCGCGTGAAATTCAGGTTGACTCGTTTTCTTTTTTTGCTCAAAGCATTGTTTGGATTTGTTGCTGTGTCTACCCTAGTTTATACCACCTTATAACCTGAAACCGTGACCTAGTTGTGTGAAGAACTGCCTCACACCACCGTGCAGACGCTAGTACTTATCGCGAGTTAGGGTTATAGACCATATCGATTATTCACCGCTCTAGTTCCATTAAATTACATTCTACATGGCTTATCTAGCAAACCTCCCCTGATTCTCGCCACATACAGATCTATCTAGCATTTTTACATCCCATCGTTATAACCCAACTCCTACCTTATTTTCGCTACGCATCCACCGGTGCACCTTCTGAAGTTTCTGTCCAACTGTGCCTCCACTCATTTGTTTTTTTGTCATAAGAGAGCACTTTCGTTCCACCCGGTCCACCGACCCCATACTGCTGTTGTGATCCAAGCAACAGCTAAGTACCTACCGTATCCTGTGGGGTCCAACCTGTGCGTACCACACAGCAAAATTTCCTCTATCTCACTATTCCTCATCGTCCTAAGTCTGCTAATCCCAGTTGTATATATAGCGGGTCATATGGCTCACTGCCCGTACCACATTGCCGCATAGGTCTCATCTAGACCTTTGCGCACATAGCACCCAAGCACACTCCTGGTCTCCTCAGACCTTCGGCTTGTCTCTGTCTAGTTGACCGATTTCCAGCTAGCTTTTTACCTCCGTCATATATTCCTACTTATCATGCTATCCCGGTCCCCAACCAGTACTCGGAAAATCCGTATCGCTAAAGCTGGCAAATCCAAACACACCCAACCCCTCCAAAAAACCAGGCCGTGCTCTGTCACCCTCGTTAACGTCGACGGTGAAGCTTCTAATAGTCCTAATGGCCTTAAGCAGAGTTTCGTCGATTTTAGTAACAAGGTCGAGCCGATTGGTTTAATCCTTTCAAAGGTTTCACCCCTGGCTACTCTCTTTGACCTTGTAGCCGCTACATCGCCCAAGAACTTCGTTTCAGTGGGATACCTCCTCGACCCCGTGTTTACCGAAATATACCACCGCATTGCCAACTCCAAGAACGCTGTGGTTTTTAATGTTCCAGACCGCTCACCACTTTCCTTGGCGAAACACAACATACTAAGTTCGTGCAACATGGCTCACCATAGATGCTATTGCAGGGGCTACGTAAAAAGTCCCAGCGACATAGTTGCCTCCTGCTATTCCAATTCACGGACGACCTAACAGCCACAGAGTTCATTAGCAACAAGTCGACAATTGCTGCCCTTTCGCCGTATAAGGACATCAAGATATTCTCTGATAAAACCCCTTCCAACGGGAAATACTTTTCTCGCTGAGAAGTAACTCCGCCTTGCCCATGCAGGCTGACCCCTCTGTAACCGACATGAAGGTTACCCAATGCCCCTCTGTCAAGAAGTCAAAGGCGAGCCCGGTGCCTCACCCTGCTGCCTGCAAACTGTTGACTTAGATACGTCTAACTCCCCACCCCCGGCTCCGCTTCCACACAAGCGCCCTTTTTTACCATCTCCCCCAGTAGCCTCTGCTAGCAGTAGCTCTCCCTCCCCGACCACTGGCCCCAAGCGGCACTCCACTTCAGTACTAAAGCCGCGCTCCCCCGTCATAGTCTCTGAGCCAAAACAAGACCCTGGTACAACCAACAGCCCCCGCCGTACTACTTCCAATCCGTCCTCCGAGCCGTTGACAAGTGTGGTCACCCGCCGCTCTCGCTCTAACGACTCTACCAACAACCCACCAGCTGCTAGCCCAGCCGCGACACTTCGTTTCTATCCTCATAAGTGCTGCTCTAATAACCCCATAAGCCTACCTGGTACTCCTACCAGGTCCGCACTTGTCCAACTAATCACCCCACCCACTACCCCCCGCTCTCAATCGGCTTCTGCTTATAGCGTACTCTCGGATCTTCCAGGCGATAGCCAACTGGGCGACCATCCGGATTCGTCTAACGCCATCGTCCCTGTATGCGGGAGTGACCTTTAGGGCCTTGCCAGTGCTACTCACCCTTCCATTGCCTTGCACCATCTTCCGCTGTCTTTTCCTCTCTCCGACCGCATGGGTCACACCAACCTTCCATCTCCGTTGCTGCCCTATATCCCTCCCTGCCCCCCAGACACCAACCCTCCATACTATGGCCCCAGCATGCCTCCGCTGTTCCCCCCTGATCACCTCCACCAACCCTCATCTAACCCTGAAGTACCGCGTACATATCCTAGCAGATACTCTAGGTTCGTACCTGTATCCCGCCTCCTCGCCCCACCTCCTCACTTACCGGCTCCCCTGCCTCTCATGAGCCTCCAAACCTTTACAAATCTCACCACTCCCTTCCCGCCCCCCACCCCACACTACGTCCCAGTTACTCTCCCACATGCCTTCACCCACATACCGACCTACCGGCCTTATACTGACTCTGCCCAACAGATAAGGTACCTGCAGTCAAGATCTCGTTTTTTCCTGACCGGTGCCCTCCGCACCCGTGGCCATATCGCTAGTCGCCCTATGGACCATATCCATAAACTTTCACAGACTTATATCACTGATCGCTTCCCACTCGATGCCATGCCACTAAACACCTTACACCACGCACTTCCCCATGTCCACTCCGCTTCGACAGATATTCTTAACCTCTCTCTTTGCCATATGGTGCCCCCTCCCTCTGCACCGTGTGACACCCCTCCGGCCCACATCGGCGGTGTGCTGCACACCCACCGTATTGATCACCCACAGCGATCGGCTGCGCCTAATGCTAAAGCTTCTCCCACTTTCCGTCCCCACCCAACACTGCCTGCCTTCCCCCTTCTACTGACGCTCTATCCCCACTGAGATCCAACTCCTATCGCCACAGCGATCCCAATAGTCTTGCACCTGGCACCCATGCTTTGCGCACACCGACACTGAACTCATTCCTACTAGTTCCTATTAACGCTCGATCAATAATTAGGAAAATATCGCACCTGCGATCTTTGGCATTTACGTCAAACGCTGACATTGTACTAGCAACTGAGTCCTGGCTGTCAGATGATGCTTCGCTTGACCTTGTTCGCATAGCTGGGTATCAATGCTTCTCGAACACCCGCCAGTCCAGGCGTGGAGGGGAATGTTGAGCCTTTGTCAAATGCACTAGCCACGCTAGTGTTATCTACCACCCCCCTCTTCTCTTTATTGAGAATTCGTTATGGCTATCCATTCACGCCTCTGGCCAGAACCTCCTCCTTGGCTGCTTCTACGTCCCCCCGGGTCTGGAGCCTGCAAAAATTGACTCTGCCGTGGATGTCTTTTATGCTGCGCTTGACTACCCTGCCAGTGCAAAAATTATTGCGGGTGACGTTAACTTTCCTTCAATTTACTGGTCCTCCTACACTAGCCCTCCCGCCTTCTCCACCTTCCTTTCTTGTGTCCGTTTTGGTGGATGGATCCAACATGTCTCCTGCCTTACTAGGGGGAACAACACCTTGGACCTAGTATTCTCCATTGATGTTCCTGATATAACCACCCAGACTACTGATCACTTCCCGGGTAGTGACCACCGCATTGTCAGGTGCAAGTTCAGCTGTTCTCATCCGATGCAATCCTCTCCCCCTGTTCTGACTTCCTACCGTTCCTGTAACTGGCCCCTAGTGCCAATGATAATCCGCTCCCTTAACTGGGACACATTTTTTCTTTCATCCGATCCCCTGACTGTTATGAACTCTCTCTACTCCAGCCTCCTACAATGCCTAAATACCGCCAACCCATGTGCCGATCCACACCCCAAATTCAGCAGCTCACGCCTGTCACTTTTAGAGCGTAAGCTGTCTAAGCTGCAACTTACCTTCGCTAGATCACACGACTTTACAATTCTCCTGCGCATAAACCAGCTACAACTGAGGCTGCGTTGCATGGTCGATTCGCATCTGAGAAGGCAAGAGGCCATCGCCCTAGCACACCCAAACAAAACTGGCTACCTGCCCAACCTGCTTAGCAAAAGGTCCAATCAATCCAATCATACCTCGCCCAAGTTCCTCATCTGCGGCTCACCTACCGCTAATACTCCAGCATTTATTTCTGAGGCCTTCAATGAGCATTTTTCTTCCTCCCTTATAAGCTGTCCTGGTATCCCCCCTCCTACAATCCATCCCGCACCTTTGCCTCTCTTTCATCGATTCCCCTCACCCATCTAGAAATTGAGAAATCAGTTTCCTCCATTAAACCTTCCCCGAAACCTGGACCAGATGATCTCCCACCGGCCCTCCTCCGTTCCGGTGGTCCTGACCTCCCTTTATTGTTACTTAATATGTATACCGCCTCCATGCTTCCCAGTTTCGTACCACCTCAATGGAAGTCCTCTGTTATAGTTCCGCGCTTCAGAAAGGGCTTATTAGGCGACCCAGATAACTATCGGCCCATTATTCACACCCCAGCAGCCTGCAAAATTATGGAGAGAATTATCAAAAAACATTGTCCAGTATCTCTTATCTAACAACCTGCTGAACCCTGGTCAGCATGGTTTCTTCAACTCCAGTTCCTGCTCTTCCTGCCAGCTTGACCTTTTCAATGTCCTATCGTCTGCTGCCGGCGCCGGCAACTCTGTAATTGTCCTGTACCTCGACATGTCTAAGGCTTTTGACCGTGTTCCCCATATTCATCTGTTGGCCAAAATCCGATCTCTCGGTATTACTGACCCTCTCCTCTCCTGGCTATCCTCCTATCTCTCTCACAGATCACAAGCCGTGCTCGTCGACGGCCACCTATCTTCCGCCAAACCAATTACTAGCGGCGTCATCCAAGGCAGTGTCCTAGGCCCATTACTATTCCTTATTTATATCAATGACATTTTCTCTTCCATTCGACACGGCACTCCTTTCCTCTTTGCCAACGATATAAAAATAGTGTACTCTTTCCTCCCTAGTGACCTATCCGTGACTCTGTGCAACATATCGCATGACTGACTCGTTCTCCAAACTTGGTGCGTCTCGTGGTTCATGAAATTCTCTGCGGAGAAAAGCTTCCCCTTACCTTACAAGTGCACCGTGTCACCCGGCCAAATTTGTCTGGACGGCCTGCACATCCCCATACACCCCATGGTTACGGATCTCGGCGTACGCTACTCTTGTTCCTTTAACTTCTCAAAACAGGCATCGTTCCAAAGCGCTAAGGCTAAGCGAACCCTAGGCCTGATCAGTCGGTGTTTCCTAATACCGGCCGTCGACTCTCCATGTATCTCTCACACGTGAGACCGCTCCTTGAATATTGTCCCATTACCTCCAGCCTCTGGCCACGTTCCTCTATTGTATCTCTTGAGAACGTTCAGCGTACTTTCACCAGAACGCTGTTGGACGTATCCCTAGCCCTAACATAACGCCAGCGCTGTGAGCTCCTACAAATTGAGCCTCTGTGGATTCGGCGCATGAGCATCAACCTGATTTTCCTCTTTGAGCTAGTCCATAACCTGGCTTACACCTCCTATCCCATTTCATTCGCTGCGCCCTGCCCCTACCCGATCCGACACCGTGCTTTCTCTCTCACTGTCCCTCATTCTAATCTCTGTCTGAAGTCCCGATTCTTTTTGTCAGCCTATTCCGAAATCTGGAATAAGCTGCCCCTTAGCTTACGCAGTGCCTCCTCAATGTTCGCTTTTAGGCGCGCACTTTTGTCATACTTAACAGTCCCGAATGCTATGTTCCTCACCAACGAGCTCGTCTCCGCCGACCTGGCCTTTAAAAGAGGCCTCACACTGTAACTCTACTACCTCTGCTCCACAAGCCACTACGTACACCCCGCGAACTAAGGCCATTGCCCTCACTGATCCATAGCGAACCTACCTCCTGCCATCATAAGATAACCCTATTGCTCACCTACGTTCATCTCTTGTCCATCATATTCACTATTTTTCTCCTCAGTATCCGTTGATTCTCAGCTGGGGCACACCCAGACTGCGCTTCTCTATCCTTTTCCCCTTTCCAGTGATCCTCAGTGACGGCCAACCACTTCGGGCACTGTACTTACCATCTTTCTGGCAGGTGCATCTGGATAATATTGCTACACGGTCGTCTACCACCCGCTGTTTCCGTTGGCTCTCCTGTCCATGGTCTCACGTCTTGGTCAATTGTTCCTGGTTCACGCACCCCCATCGCGGTCGTTTTGTCCCCTGTACAATTATCCGTGAACACTCGTGCCACTCCCAACAGTGCGGGGCGCGGTCAGGTCCACCGGTATGGCCGGCGCACATCGGGCGTGCAGGCCGTCTGCAACGGTGTGCGAGAACAACTAGACTGGCGGATCACACCTCTTGTGTTCACTTCACGAAGTGTTTTTCAGGTTGGGTGCCCAGCGCACGGCCAGTCCCACCCACTAGCACCGGTTGCGGACGGCAAGCTCTTACTTTTCTTGGACTACCGAATCCAATGCTGTCGGTTGAAAATTGCATGCTCCCATCCTTTTTCCGCCACAGCTTGTTCACCTATAGCCCTTATCATCTGTTTTCACTTCCTATTTTTGTCGCCCTACCATGGAATGCACACCTACCCGTTTTGTCCTTTAGCCTATCGCCTCTCTTTACATCAGCTTTCACTGCATTGAGTCACTATCGTCCTAACCACTCTTCTCTGTCGACGCTCGCCAATAACTCTTTCCCCACCTGCCGTCATTGCTGGCTTCTATCATCTATGCGCTTGGTGTTACCCTCTGCTCAGAACGCCCATTGACAGCTTCCTTCAACCTGTCGTTCTGTTAAATCCCTCCTCATGCCCAATGCCATGATGCACCAATCGATCCCGCACTCATGACCAATCCGCATACTAGAACTTGCCGCTCCAAACTTCCCATCTTTTACAGTCGTATTTATTATCTAATCGCCACCAACATATCTTCCTCACTTGGCTCCGCGATTTCTCTGTGGTTCTTTCCAGTGTCCTGATTAGTATCCACCAGTTCAATTCTCTGCCGGCACACAGCTCTCCAGCTCCATTGCCCCAACTCCGTTGCGCATTCATGTTTTGTGACCCTTTTGTTCTATTACTGGTTCACTTACCTCGAGGCGTCCCGCTTCCTTGTCCGCCTCTTTCGTGTTTCATCTGCAGTAAAATGATCTGGTTGGCGATTTCTCACCTGTGTCTCCTCGGTCATTGCTTTTATCTCTTGATCCGTTTATTGCTCGCTACAGGCATTTTTCTGTACCTTCCAGTGTGGCCCGCTTTTCCTTGTTCCACCATTGTAATCACAACGTTACGTCACGGTGTTCTTTTACAGTTTCAAATTGTTTGACCTGACACTACCCGATTCCTATGGTCCGTCACTACATTTCGCACCTGCATTGATCAACTAATCAGACCCATTCTTACCCGTTTTCCTTGATCCTGTCTTTCATCTTCACTCTTCCATGAACTGCTCCTCACAGTCTTCATCACTTCTGCGCTTCCGCATTCTATTTTTCTCTCCGTTGGGCTGCCATGTGCACTTGTCATGAAGTTAATCCACCACGATATTCCAAAGTTAATTCTACAACCAATTGATCTAACATTACCTACTCCTCCTAATGACTGGTAATTTCTTTCTAGGACCCCTTTTTTATTGCTCCCGCTTCTCTTATACCTATACATATATATATATATATATAATAAATCTACATATATATATAGACTTACGCATATATATCTATGTGCACGCGCTCTGCATCTTGCAGTTCCTCACCGGCCATTTCTCTTGCTATCGTCCCAACGACCGTCATCATAGGCATCCATCAACTCTACATCTGTGCCTCACATCTGCCGTATCCAATCCTTTGAAATCGCTTTTGTCATCTAATCATCCCTCTAGGTCTTGCATTGCTCGCTGCCTGTTTTACGATGAGTTTTGTGTCCTGTCCGCCGACAATCCACTGCAAAGTACCAACGCTTCATTGATATCTAATCCTTTGCAGTGCATCTCACCTTTTTCTCCATCGTTCCTCGCTACTGCAGTTCCTTATACCGATTTACAGCCTTTCTCATGTTTACTAGTCGGCCTTCTTATGTAATTGCCTGGACCAGCCATTCAGTCCATCTGACCTTGACTCTCATACTCACTGGACGTCCATTCAAATCCGCTCGTGAGCTCATTTAAACTCCACACAATCTCTGTGGTGTGCATACGTTTATCCTATTTTCATCCTACCTTATTCCCCCTTCTGAGCCATTTTATTCAATATTTTCATGAGTTTTCATGTTTCCATGAATTATTTCTGTCCATTCCATCACCTGTATCAACAAGATCATGCACATGGCATGCTTTGGGCGTTTCCGAAATAAACCATTATTATCATTATTATTATTACTATAATGTGGACGGGGAGATAATTGAGAGTTAACCGCATATGTTCATCGAAATATAACAACGTTTTGCTGAGTGCGGAGTGACGTCTAGGAAGCCTGCAAAACCAGCGAATTCACCGTACGTTCACCAGCTTCTGTTGGCTAAAATGATATGCAATATAAAATGTTAAATGTTAATTTATATTACAACTTCACCTGGGCAGTTCATATTAATATTCATTATTATTATGCTCTCTTTTCCTGGAATATTAGCTTTTAATTTTTTGTGCTTCCAAGACTGCAAGTGTTTCAGCATCCAATTTCAGTCAGTATGAAGCTAGGAAATACTACTATATGTGGCGTACCATAGAATCCTGTCGTGGACCTTTAGCAGTTATGATAAATTATCCGGTATGTTTATGGATATCCGTTGTTTTCTGGGGTACTGCAGTGATTTTCTGGGACCCTCACCTAGGGGACACTCGGGTGACGGTCGGGCTTCCCCTTGTGCCGCCTGGGTTAGCTTTGAATTTATTATACGAAAAGTTTTATAGGTTCATAAACAAGTCATCACAGCAGTTAAACCTAGAAGACTTTCCTAGTGGTAAGGTACAATCACCAGGTCACTCACATCACCTGGAACGACGCCGTACCTCTTCAGCAGGCGCCCGCACCGACCACCGACTATGCCTACCACTGAGCCATTTAAATAAATGTTTCACAAAAATGTAGCGTGATTTATGAACCCATTTTCATAGAACTTTTATATTTACATGTTCGTTTCTTTATTTCTGTTCCAAATATACAATGTTCTCTCTTGTAAAATCCCTTCTGAAAAGGACGACCAAAAACAGGTCGGGAACCGATGTTAAGAGCCGACTGTGTGCTACTAGGTACATTCCGGCTTTTGATGCGGAGTGCGTTTGCTAATGTTGACATTAGCAAAGCCAATTTTTGGGAATTCCAGAGAGAACCTTGCGAGTGAGCTTCGGGAAGATGAGAACTAATGTTGTGTTTTTTGCGTGGCCCAAAAACACTAAAGCCAGAACAAATGAAAGCACCCTAAGGCCCATTTCGGGACCACTGCATACTGATTGCCATTCATGTTGTGGCCTTTTTACAAGTGCGGTAAACAGTTGGCACGAGTCTTACTCCCTAAACGCAGCTAAGTGACTGGATTTCACTGCTTCCAATATTAACTTATTAGCTCAGAAGATTTTGGTGAATTCCCTTTCGCGCAATAGGAATTTAGTAAAAGGAAAACGGACTGCGACTTCTAGACTCCGCAGTCCGTTTCCACCGTTGATGCTCAGCTGGCAATATCAAAGGTTGCGGACTTCGTGGCACTTGGAGTGGACTACAATAACAGTCGCCTTGTCAGTTTCTAAGAGAACTAGCGACAGCACACTAACTTGCATGAGTTCTTCTAGTACCACCACTTTTAACTTCGAACTATTCCACTCAATAAGTTCAGCTCACACACGGAGTGATCATTTTCTGTTAATGTATGGCAGAATGGGTACAAAGCCTTGGACCGAAAAACTGCTAAAATGATTCAAAAGCCGTCCTGTCCAGCCGACTTTTCATAGCGTCTTCAGATGAAAAGAGGATGAATTGAGTAGACATTAGTAATATTATTCGGAAGACACATAACGACATGGGCTAATAAATAATCTTTTAGTGGAAAATAGAACATTTTTTCAATATTTTTTTAAGTTTCTCTAATCACAAGGCACAACAATGCATGAACTTGTAAATCTTATCTAACTAGCACTAAAGAACAGAACCACGCGTAAAAGATAACATAGTCAATAACTGAAAGTCGGCTTCCAAAACCCATTTGCCCCAGCAGGGTTAGTTCCATGTTAATTGACAGATTACTCAAAGAGACCGCCGTATGCTTGCACAGTAACCACTTCGAGACGGAGGTAGCTCAAACTTTTCCGCCGGATTGACTGGGCGCCACCCTTAATCTAGCAAATGTCTCTGAACAACTCGCAGCTGGACCACAAAATTCTGCCAAGAAAGGCGCACAATGACAAAAGACAGGGCCAAACCACGGCTGTAGTACGCAGGGACTAATGTCTTCCGTGGAGATCGCTCTTGTTTAATCTCCGAAATAAAAAACCCAGAAAACTTCTAAACTGAAGCACGGTAGTCTTGAAGTCCTTCAGTAGAACAGGGGCCACAGGCTAAAGCCCAAACAGTCCCGGATATCCTGACTACTTTGTCATCTGAATGTCATCGGTAAGCTGGAAGATACTCCACAGGATAAATGTGCAACAGGTTAAAGGGAGGGGTTTCAACATATAAATCCTGACAGCATCTTGCATCTGGCATTACCGATGGGCTAGGCGATGGACTACTGGACAGAACAAAAGAGTCCAGAATACCATTTTCGACCGCATTTTGCCTATCTTATTGCCAGTGAGCTGGAACGTTCATCACTGAGCGAGTCAAGTCAGGACATTCAAGTAAAGTCTAATCGGGTACTTGCTTTACGCCCTCCGGCGGATGGATATTCAGCAGTGTGAGGGGGCAATCCTTTTAGTTTGAGTTGCTTTAGTGACCACCTCGGATGTCGAACAGCAAGATTTCTGGACCGCGAGAGCCGCGCGCGGCCTGGTGTACGGCTCAAACTGGCGTAACTGGAATATTTTCTGTTTTTGTGCCACCAAATTGTCCCGTAAAAATTTGTTGAAGTATCATTCTCCAAGGTTAGATATTTTGTGTAGTTCCTAATTATTGATGAGTCAGTTTTTGCTCGATTTTGAAGAGTCACTGTCATTGCGGTGTTTTTCTTCACGTTAAATCCTGCCTGAAGTGTCTTGCTTTTGATTTTCGGAAGCTTGTTTAAAGCAAAAGCCCAGAGAGATTGCGTTTGAGGTAAGCGAACGATGGGCACGTGTAAAGAGCCCAGGGAGCCCAGAGGAGCATCACTCGACTTATTGCCAAAATACGAGTATTGAATGTGTGCACGTTCGTTGTATGACTGCCTTCAGGCAAGCCTTTCCATTCTCTGACAAAAGCGAGCTAACTGGAAGTAAACCAGGACGTCTGAGGACTTAATAATGCCTTAGAGCTCCTGGGAAAAGGAACTTTCTAGACTGTTATACATGGAGGTAGTGGGGACGAGCCCCGAGAAGGCAGGAGTGACTCAGATAAACAGACTCAGAGGTATACCGAGTGTTGCGAGTCTTCAACCCTCAGCACCGAAGTCGAATATTGCAGCAGAAACAGCAGCAAAGAAAGACAATACCAATGACAAACCGCTGGTAGGAATTACCTCTGATTGGGCAGTAAGCCTAGTTTAAGAAGGCTTGAATCACCCAACAGAGGGGCTGGAAGTAGAAGTGCAGGAGACAAGGGCTGGAGAAGAACCTAGTACGATGAAATGCCGTAACGTTCTCATACTGAACCTTGGGGGAGCGGTCTTCATGTAACCTCAACTTGGGCATGGTTTGGACAACTGCAGGGTATGGAATTTACTAAGGCTTTTAGGTACAGTTCACATGATAGGAGGAAGTAACCTCGAGCGGGAGCTGTCAAGTGGTGGCGGTAAATAAGGACTTTTTGGAAGACGAGACTCGGAGGATCTGTTCAGTGGAGGAAGAAACTAGTCCCAGACTTCCAAACATGAGACACCCCGGGTGGACAAATGGGCGGTTATTACTGTAACACTCATGAGGCGTAAAAATGTTTCCAATCTTGCGGAACAGTGAATTGATGAACCAAATAACTACTTCGAGTTTATTAGAAGTAATAATGCAGCAGCCACTAGAGTGCGCCGCAGAGGCCGAATTCGAATCAGAGGAGGAAAATGTAATGTCAACTGAAAAAGCCTCTGCAGCACTACGCACCGGTGCCTGCAGTAAAAGATACAGACAAGTGGAGTCGGTCACTAGGGCCGCTCGCAGAAACGATTCATTGATCGCATTCTCAGAGAATCGGTTGTCCCAAAACGACCCTAATCCACGGGGAGTGAAGGACCACCATCTTGTTTGTCGACAAGACAGGAGAAATGGCAAGGCGGGTGGTGAAGTAGCCTTCCTTGTTAGAGAAGCAATAAAGCACATGGAATCAGAAGTAAGCTAGCATTAAGCAGGCACTCAGATATGTGCTATCATTGTAAGGTTGCACACCAGGAAGACGGCTGTTGCACTCGTACGTAGCAGCCAAAAATCCACCTTGGGCTAGGAAAAAGGAATAACGGATGAACTAAGCTGCTCCAGGCATCAGCAAACGGGCTTCTTATAGTGGGAAACCTCAGCCTGCAGGGAGGCGTTTGGACAACAGGCGGCTGTATCTCGGGTGGAGTAGAAAAAGACCTCACAGAGCGAATGAATTCCAGAGCTCTTTTCTGGTGCTTTTGAGGACTTAAAGGGTATGAATCGAGGCGGCAGCTTTTGCCCCCGGACCTGATGGTTACAAGGCATGAAAATAACATAAATGACTCAGATTTGCTGTTATCAAAGAGGCATCACTGATCACATCATCAAACTTTTCTTCCTTTCCTGGCCAGTGAAAGTTGTGGAAAAATTACTAAGAAGGGTTAGGCGGCTAAACTTGAAGGGACTCAGAAGTAGGTCTACAGAACTGGGCCAGAGATAGAGGATAAGGAGGCTGGAGCGGGAAAAGCAAGGCCTAGAACCGGGGGAAACCTTCTGGTACTACAGGAAATTTTGTCACACTTCAGGGAATTAAAAACAAGAGCAAGCCAGCTTGGTGGACGTTGGTGGTTCGATGAGTAGGCGAGAAAAATGGACAAAATCTGACAGATCAACTGGGTAGATTATAGCGGTAGATCCTGGCTGCAGTGCCAAGGGGATAGAAGCTTAGCCGTGAAAATCCATAGAGGTGTAACCTTTGAATTGGCACTGATCAGGGAAGTTAAACGAAAGTTAAAAAGCCGCTATAGACATGTTCATTCGAAGGCCTTGCTTAGGAGTGGAGTGAGATGTCTGGTCTAGAGGAATGGGGGTGAGATGTGTGACCACACTCAAAGCAAAGTCCATTCTCAGGGCCCGTACTTCAGGGGTGCATATAGACATAATGGGAGATAATAAAACCATCAGAAAAGCAAGCGGCTGTCGCCATCTTTTTCAACCTGCAAGTAAAGAAAGGGAAGACAGAAAAATCAGTAGAAGGGCCTAACACGGAGGTCGGCGCGGCCTGATGAAATACACTAAGCCATCATACGACGGTTGGTTGCAACGATCATTGGACTAGTCTGGCGTCTAAACCGTGCCGAGCTTATTCAAGGGGTATGGTCAACGGACTGGAACTTAGCAATACTTGTGGCTATTCATAGGGGGGAGTTGCCTGTCGAAAGAGGAGAACGTCTCCCTCCAAGTTATGCAGTCTTTCGGTGTAGCTATCCATGGTGAAACAAGGGGCTCTGCAAGTCACAGTACGGGTTTTTGAGAGGCAAATCTTTAGTTCGGTTTGGTTCGTTTTGCACAGAACAGGTAATGACCGCATCTAGTCGACCGTCCAGAAGTCTTTTGATGTTGTGCGCACCAGTTACGCACTCTACTCTGCATGAAGTATTTCTTCGAATCCCCGCTAAAAATTTGGAAAACGTAAAACGTCATCGTTGGTCAACCGCGAGAAGCATTCGGCGTAGTGAGCTTCCGCTGGAGCAGTAAGCAAGAAGCGAAAACCTCGACTACAAACACCTCAAACATAACATAGTGCCACTCTTCACTCATCTGGTGAAAGTACTCAAACCTGTAGCGTACTACTCTGTCTATGTGGTACACTAAATTATTGTCAACAATATCTAAGGCGACACTAGCAAACTAAGACGGACGGAGGAGCGTGCGGTGATAAAAAGGCCAAAAGGGTACGTACATCAAGAATAAAAATGAAACAATAGGTGTGACTCAAACTCACAGTTGTTCAGTGTTCTTGTGATCAGGAAATGAGCGTCAAAGAGCCGATGTCCGACAATGTCTTCAGTTCAGTTCGGTCTGACAGCCATCCGTTGGACAGAACAGGATGGTATTGAGCGAAGTGCCAAGAGACGCCGTTGAAGCTTCTAAAATGTTTTGTTTCACAAAGTTAGTTCCGACCGATATGATTCCAAGACACTCAAAACCAGAAGATGAGATCGAGCCAGAGTGAAAGATTTATTTACAGCCTTTTTTGTATTGCGCGGTGGTGACGACCAAAAGGTGTGTGTTTTTTTTACATTAAAACGTCGGTACAACAAAGGAGTGTCGCACCAAGGGACGTTGAAGATCATGGAAAAAATCGGAAATGTACAGGTACCTACACAACTCCCCCGCCAGAGCGTTTGTTCTACAAAATAAACGCTCGATAGAAAAATAGAAAGAGGAAACGGTTAGCGAAAGAAAACGTCAACTAACAAAGTCTTGAAATCTGACAGGATGTCGAACGTTTCTGCCGGAACGGCGGGTTACCAGGGTGGGTTTTTGCTGTGGTGGTGCTGGCGGGTGCGGTGTAGTGTCTGGTGTGATGATAGAGTTTGGATTATCAACAGGAATTGTTGGTGGTGTGTCCGTGGATGGTGATGGTGTCGGTGTGGTTGGTGATGGAGGTGTATCAAAATGCGCGGGTTTTAATCTGTCAATGGAAACTGTGTCTGGCTTATCGGCTTTTTGAACCACGAAATATTTGTCTGTGCGACTAAGCACTTTAAAGTGAGTGGTTTGCGAACAGCATCGTTACGAATAAAAACGAAAGGTGACGTATATAGATCATTGTGTACAAAAACGTGTGTGGATGACGAGCGAGTGGGTGTTGGACGTAGATGTGACATACGGTCTTTGAGTTGTTGGACAAATTGGGATGGGTTAGGACTGGCATCGGTGCTAGGTTGAACATACTCACCTGGAAGGCATATGGTGGTACCGAAAACGAGCTCAGCCGACGTGCTGTGGAGGTCGTCTTTGACTGATGACCGCAGACCTAAGAGAACTAGTGGCAGGTTGTCGCTCCAGTTATTGGGGTTTGGCTGTGATATCAGTGCTGCTTCAAGTTGACGGTGTAGGCGCTCTACCATGCCATTGGACGAAGGATGGTATGCGGTTGTTGTGATGTGTTTACAGCCAAGCAGTTTAGTGAACTCACGAAACAAAATCGATTGGAATTGGCTGCCACGGTCTGTGGTGACGGTAGACGGTACACCAAATGTAGCAATCCAGTGTTGGAGTAGTACTTTCGCAATATTTTCTGCCGAGGTGTCGGAAATGGGTACTGCCACTGGCCAGCGTGTGAAACGATTAACAACGGTTAATAAGTGGGTATGCCCATTTGATGGTGGTAGTGGACCAACAAGATCGACGTGAATATGTGTGAAACGGACGTCGGGAACGGTAAACGTACTGGGAGGAGAAAAAGTGTGGCGGTGGACTTTGTTTCTCTGACATTGTAAACACTGTTTAGTCCATAATGCAATGTCAGAATTCATACTGGGCCAAACAAATCTGGCAGAAATGAGTTTGCGAGATGCACGGATACCGGGATGGGAACGAGAATGAAAATGATCGAAAACGATCTTCCTGTAGCAAGTTGGGACGATAGGACGAGGGTTACCTGTAGACCAGTCACATAGGACTGTGCCATCGGCTAAAGGTAGGGGAGAATCCTTGAGCTGGAGTGTGGAGGATGTGCGCAGTTCGAGCAAGGATGGATCATCATGCTGGAGATTTGCCAGTTCCGTAAGATCGAATTTAGTCTGCACCGTGTTGATGTCAGGTCTGGATAATGCATCAGCCACAACATTATCAACTCCACGCACGTAGCGGATGTCTGTTGTGAACTGAGAAATATAATCCAAATAGCGGATATCTCTGGGTGAATGTCGGTCAGGCTTGGCATGAAGTGCGTGTGTCAGGGGTTTGTGGTCAGTGTGCACACGAAATTGTCGTCCTTCCAAAAGGTGGCGGAAATGACGGATGGACAAGTAAATGGCTAGGAGTTCGCGAGAAAATGTGCTGTATTTTGTCTGTGCCGCCTGGAGTTTCTGCGAGAAGAACGCTAAGGGCTGTAATTGGTTGTCCACTATTTGGTGAAGCACTGCACCGACTGCAGTATTTGATGCATCAGTCGTTAGGACTAACTCAGTATTTGGATCCGAATGTGGATGGTGCAGCATGGTGGCATCCGCGAGAGCTTTTTTGGCTTCTGCGAAAGCTGTCTCAGCCTCGGGAGTGAAATCGATCGTCTTGACGTTGGACTTGAGAAGATCGGTTAAAGGTGAAACGATGGTCGCACAATGGGGAATGAAGCGACGGTAGTAGTTCAAAATTCCCAAGAAACGTCGTAACTGTGTGATCGTTTGAGGTGCAGGAAATGACAGGATGCTGCGCACCTTATCTGGGAGGGGTGTCAAACCTTTTTGATCGATATGGTGCCCGAGAAAGTCGAGGGACGGAACACCGAACACGCATTTACTAGGGTTCAGTTGAAGTCCGTATTGTTGGAAACGTTGAAAGAGTTGGCGCAAGTGGCTGGCATGCTCCGATGGAGAGGCGCTGGCAATTAATATGTCGTCGATGTAGCCAAACGCGAAGGGTAGACCTCGAAGCACTTCATCGACGAATCGTTGGAACGTCTGAGCAGCGTTTCTCAATCCAAATGGCATGCGAATGAACTCGAACAGGCCAAAAGGCGTAGTGATGGCTGTCTTGGGAATGTCTTCTTCGGCCACGGGGATTTGGTGATATGCCTTTACGAGGTCAACCTTGGAAAAGATTGTCTTCCCAGAGAGATTCTGTGCAAAATCATGAATGTGTGGGATCGGGTACCTGTCGGGGACGGTGACATTGTTGAGAGCACGGTAGTCTCCACAGGGTCTCCAATCACCAGATGATTTTGGAACCATGTGCAAAGGCGAGGCCCATGGGCTTGAAGACGGTCGAATGATGCCAAGATTCATCATATGTTCGAATTCAAGGCGTGCGATACGGAGTTTGTCGGCGTTGAGTCGTCGTGGTTGAAAGTGGACAGGTTGGCCTTTTGTGGCGATGTGGTGCTGCACAGCATGAGAGACTGGGTCGGTGAACTGACACGGTTTAGTGAGGGATGGAAACTCCTTCAAAATGTCAGCAAATGGCGATTGCGGGATCGCCAGCCGAATACCCAGCGAGTTGGTGCATTTACCAATGCCGACTGTATAAAGTTTGGTTGTGGTGTCTACCAGCTTGCGATTTTTGAGGTCCACTGTTAGGCCAAAGTGTGAGAGGAAATCCGCGCCAATAATGGGAGTCTGAACATCTGCCTGGATGAAAACCCATTGAAGAGAGCGTCGGAGGCCTAAATCAAGAGTGATTCACCGTTGGCCGAATGTAGCAATAGTTGTTGTGTTTGCTGCTTGCAGTGTAAAGTGAGATGGTTTGAGGCTGTGATGTTTGGGTGGGGGGATTACACTGATCTCGGCGCCGGTATCAATGAGGAATCGAAGACCACTGGATCGGTCAACGATATAAAACAGGCGACTTTCACGTGGAGGGCCAGCCCTAGTCGTCGCCGTTACTGGCTGGCCTGGTCGTTTGACTGTGGAGTGTAAGTGCGGAATGAACATGGAGGATCGCAGCGGCGTGCCTTGGAGCCGAAAGTGCGGTGGTACCAACACCAGGTTTGTAATCGGCGGTTTCTGGACCGTGATCTAGGTCGATGAGGTACTTCGGTGGACACAGATCGATGAGTAGTAAATGCGCTGCACATTGCACTGACCTGATTGCACAACATGCGAACGGTTTCTTTTAGGTCCGTAATGTCCTTATCGATATGCGAGTGATGGGATGGGGAATCAGGACTGCGAGAGACGTCGCCACGGCGATCTGGGGCAGGAACTGGTAATGTCGTAGGGGATTCGTGCGTCGGAGTGGTTTCGGCGGGTGATGTCATGTGAACGCAAGGTCTAGCAGCCGGGTAGCATTCCATTATTCTGTCGGCGTGCTGTGCAACTTTGTCAAGTGGAGTAGTGGGTTCCAGCATTGATAGGACCTGCTGCATCGGGGAGGTAGTTTATCAACCCATATCTCCCTGAAAATGGCGTCGTCCATTTGCCGTCCAGCCAGTAGCGACCGCATGTGGCGCATAAGCTGGGACGGAGTTTGGTCTCCGAGCTCCACCGACGTGAACAGTTCACGGAGCATTTTTCGGGCTGATTTTCCGGTACGCTGAATGACTGCTTCCTTAAGCTTCGTGTAAGGAGCTTCTGGTGGAATGGGATCGAGGAGATCTTCCACGTCAACAGCGATGTCAAAGGGAAGTGCTTGGACAACGTGAGAGTACTTCACGCGCTCGCTGGTTATACGTCGAGTGGCAAATACGGCTTCTATCTGTCGAAACCACACTCGAGGGTTGGTCGGGGCAAAAACGGGCAGTTTGAGAGCAACCGCGTGGATGTCAATAGATTCGCTGTCAGACATGGTGAATGGTGTGAAACTTGGACCGAGAGAATGAAGCTAGTGTCAAATGATGGAAAAACAACCTGGGCTCACCAATAACCTCACTAGCAGGAAGTACTTTGTACGGCTTACGATCTGAGACACCCTTGAAAGGACTTGACGGTTAGCAGGTTCTACCACTTTACCAGGCAGACTGCTGCAACTGTTCACTACCCTGAACCTGAAGAAGTGTGATCTGGTTAGTATCCTAGCTTGAACTTTCTTCAGCTTCTTTCCTTGTTCGCCTTTTCGGTAATCTAAGGCTATTTGCAATAGAATATCCGGCCTGAGGCCAGAAAACCCCTCATTACTTTGAAAGCTTCTATGAGGTCCACTCGAAGTCCCCTTATTTTAAACTAGTGAAGATAAGGACCACACAGTCTCTTCCCGGGGCTCCAAGCCTCATTGGTAAAGACGTCTGAACTCCTGGAGCTCTCTCGCGTCGTATATGGCACCTCGGGAGTAGCCCATGTGATCAGAGCTCTAATGACCGCATGACTGACTCTGCCGAGTGAGGCTGCCAACGTCAGGCGACGTACTCCGGAAGTATCGTAAACACTAGACCAAATACGCTAGCACCCTTCTTTTTCCTCAACCGGGTCGGCTGGATGACATACTGAAAGAGTGATATGCCACTTACCAACTCAACTGATTTTCCGCTACATTTGGTGTCATTTGAGGAGTGAGGGTTCTCCCGGTTAGATTCGAGGGAGTTGAAACCCCTAATAGTAAAATTTGAGATAGCTGTAGGGTAATCCTGGTGTGATAATCGAACATTCTAAAATTGGTTTAGGTATAAGAACCCCGTGTCCATAGGGCTTCCTGAGATAAGGGACTCAACTGGGCATGCGTATTTGGGGTTTGAAGAGCCTTTCAATATTGCCTTTTGAAATACTTGCTGACTTGCGACATAATTCCTCTTCTTACCCTGCCGTATCTGGTCGTCCGGTAGAGGCAGTATCCTTTGGTGGGCAGTAGCTCCGTGGTTGCGCTCCGGCGTAACCGTGTGTCAGCCATTGCAATGCAGTGGTATCACACTGCTTCAACCTAGAGCTCCTTCAGCCTGTTTCCCATGCTGCAAGCATTCGTTTTCACCACTCTGACCTACCCCGTGACGGATACCTGTCTCTATTTAAACCCGCCTCCCTATTTAGCCCTTGAACTCTTCGCCCAGAGACCGTCCCGGTTTTGGCCACTGGATTGGTGTATTCGAAGGCTAAAGTCAGAATGCCTCTGCTTCGGATGACCTAACTGCGGTGACCGAGTCCCACAACGGGCCTTCCGGTCACAGGGTATACGGATTAGATTCAATGATACGCTACCAATTTTGTTTCATACTAATCAATTGGGTAGACACTTTTCCGCCATGGGTGAGTTACCAGGCAGAAAGGCCTATGGAGTGGTTAGGTTCAACTAACAGCACTCCAAGCACGTATCTAGCAATTTTGTCTATTGCTGCAGGCAGCTTTCTCTGAAAATAGGGTTCCTAAGTTTGGTTGGTGAAGGCGAGCGGGCCCCAATTCTCTAGTTGGTTTGCTGACCGGCGACCTGGCCAAGGACTTCTTTCAAAGGAGCCCGCCAGTCCACCCCAGCTAGTTTGCAACCGAGTCTTAGATCTCTGATTGTTCTCTTGGTGATAAAAAGACCTGCCCAGCTATCCTCTTTATAGCCAAGTTGCTTTGCTTCACGGTAACAATTTCACTTTGACCGTTCGGCCCCTTGGGTCTTTTGTCCCACTATTTCTACCGTTCACCCATCCTGCAGTCCGGATGCCTAGTATGTAAGGTCTTTTCTAAGCCTCCAAGCCTAGCTTCAATTTTCATCATTCGTGCTGGTATCTAACCTGGTTAAACAACCGTCTACAGACCTACATCATGCAGTGACCTACATGCGATTGCACAAGTGGCACAGGTTTACCCTGAACTGTGGCGCCCAGCGTAGGACCAGAAAGCTGGCTCCTATTCCAATGATACCACCTATTGCAAAAATCCCAAAAATGTTCATTCCTTTCCACCTCCGTACTGCATTTCAGAAATCCACACAGTAACACAGACTATTTCGCTAAACTCTGTTTCTCAACTCTTGAAGTCATGTAATTTGAAGTCCTATAAGACTAAGGCAAGATAGTTGGAAGGAATTAACTTGAGATTAATGAGTAGGTCACCCCATTTGAACAGAAAAGTAGTACGGGCTTTTGACTCTCCCCAGCGAAGCAGAAAACGGACAGATCGTATTCGGGCTTACCTTGAATTCATGGACACCGGTTGCGGAGATGACCTTTTTCGTAGCCTCTTAGAACTCAGTCGTTTTTTTAACGGCAGGCAACAGTGGATTGTGTTGATTCAAACGTCTTCCCAATCGCTATCAGGCAGACTAAAGCTCTACTTCCATTGCTTAACTCATCCGGTAAGGTCAGACCGAGACGGGTACTTAACTTTTATGCAGCGAAGTTCGATCGATGGCTTGCCGGCCCTCTATGCACCGGTCAGTGCATGCCTTTTTTGTAATAAACTAATCAACCCCAACCAAGTGGGACGGAATACAGAGCTGCTATACTTGCCTGGTCTTGTCGTCCTCCCAGTGGGCGAAGTCGGGGTGTGGGTTATTCCGTTACGTTGGACTAGCCAAGTAGGCGGGATCCACAAGAGCTGCCGTTTTTTCTTCTTGATCCTGTTACACTTCAAACTTCCGGAGTTTGATATAACTCTCTCCTTCTAGTACTGTTCATAGTACCCCTGATTTTCGATCCTTAGAGGATGCGACTGGATCCGCAGCCAAGACCTTTCCGCTAAGTTTATTAGGAAGCTCCTTCTATCCATTCCCATTGGTCCTTCTGAGGTATTTATTATCCGCGAAGCGCCGAGTAGCGGTGTGGCCCAGTCCAATTCAGTTTTTTTAATTCCACTGAACTTGCAACTCAACCTTAGGGGCCAAAGCCAGTGCTTTCTTTAAACGGTTCTGTTGTTGCCCTATCACCGTAGCTCTCAGTGCTGCGTTCTTGGGAGGAAAGCAGATGCTCGCCCATCTAGACACCGAGAGTGGCGGGGTTTTTAGACACATGTTACCGCAAGAATTTATTAGGCTTTTGTGGTTGGGACAATTGTGTATTGGAATTTTCGTACAGCTAGAGCCACTCCATTGGCTTTGGAGCGAGAAGTTTGAGCGAAGTTAAGCCCAGTTTAGCTCAGTTCGGTCAGCGCTGGATAAAATTGCTTGGGACCAATGGTGAGTCCAGATAAGAGTGTTGCCGCGAGTCCCCTCGGCTTTTGCCAGTAAGTTTGAAGTTTAGCCTGAAAGCCAGAACATTTTGAGCAATATCAACTTCACAGACACTTTCATTGACAGAAATGACGAGGGCTAGTTACTTCATAAAATAAAGTCGGACAGCAGCCTATTAGCGTCCTCCAACAGGCATCGGCAACATACCAACGAAATCCCCTCCTTTGAACTACTTGGGAGGACTCTTATTGCTAGACAGCTGCAAGAATGTACTCCTAATATAGTGGCACCGAAAGAGTACGTAAGGGGGAAATACGAGGAAGAAAGAGGAAGCAAACGCGAAGCAGAAAGCTAACCCCACTCGTAACGTGGGCAAAAAGCCGAAATTGTGTGAAAAGCGAGATCAATTGAAAGTTCAGGTAAAAGTGCGCAAAACGAAGAAGACGTTGCTTTAGAGACAAGGCATAAGGAAATGTGCGAGAAAGAATAAATCCGCGATTGTGTCCACAAAGTGGTCTTATTTCAGTCTGATCGAGATCACTACAAAACTCAACTCTATCATTTACATGGCCATCTCCGGAAATTTCATGTTACGGACTGAATCTAATAAGTCCATGGAACCTGGCACTTTGATGCAAAAAGAAGCTTCCTTCATTGGTGTTTCTACAAAAGTACCAAATATTTCTATAAATGTTAGCCCGTATTTCAGGTTTTGAGTGAAACTTTTGTAGCCCAAGACTGCGTCCCCTCGAGCCACACTCAGGAGCAGAATCAAGCTACGCACCTGTGCACCTATCTGGCAGGCTCTCAATAGTTTTGAATGATTCTTTTTAGTCACCTGGAACCTAACCACGGGCTGAGGAGATCAGTCCAACCAAACGGGGTTTAACTTGCACAGGACTTTGTGTAGCTAGAGATGATCTTGCTTACAGACGGTGGCTCCGTCCGTGCCTTTCAGTAGTCCTCAACACCACATTTTTGAGACTAAGGCCAGTGCCAGCTTATCCAGCTATAGATTACAGTAGGGTTCATCGAGGGCTTTTCACCACAGGATCGCACTGAGCTTCTGTAGCTGCAAGGTTTTGTATTAAGGATCTCGCAGAGCCTGAACCGCTCGCGGCCTGAGTGCAATCAAATCATTTGACCTGAGGTAAGTATTCTACCTGCAACGTCGTCAGAAAGCATGGATGTATGTCCCGTGTAAAACCCTTTGCACAGGATAACGTCAAGCCGGGGTAGCTTTCCTTCATACCGCCTCCAAAAGTAAGCTGCGACTTTG
The DNA here is from genome assembly GCA_948099385.1 of Fasciola hepatica. Lineage (NCBI taxonomy): Eukaryota > Metazoa > Platyhelminthes > Trematoda > Plagiorchiida > Fasciolidae > Fasciola > Fasciola hepatica. Next base: position 35,198,839 of record CANUEZ040000043.1, on the reverse strand, counting down.
ATTGAATCAAACGACAATACTGTGTTCTAACAATGAAGCCGATAGAGCGTTTCAAGAAGTAGTCGCCCTTCGAAAAAGACGACAGACCAGTGGTTAATTAGTCGAAGGGGCTTCTGCAGCTTCTCAGATTGGCCTCACATCCAATCACCTGTTCGAAGAGGGAAATCCACCAACTATTTCGGATCAAAATCACTAAGAAGCATCTTTCTTGGACAAATCGTCACCACGAATTCGCCGATTGCCCCCTGGGAAAAGCTCAGAACCTTGGAGAAAGAGTGTAGTTTGCTCTACTACATGCACTGACGAGCACCGCAACGAACCTTCACGCCTCCGTTGTACCATCCAGCCGATAGTTCAGAAGTCTGCAGCGGATCCGTATTCAAGTCCCGGAACATTGAAAGCATGCAGTAATTCAAAAGTCTCGAGATTCGGAAGACCGAACGAGTGAATAATGGCACTAATAATGGCTCTAGAGGGAGCAAAGGCCTCCTTCCAGTGAGCTTGAGTCTCGGTAGACGATGGAAGCGTGCCCCAGTCTCGTTTACAAGGAGTTTTCCGAAGTGCTCCTTTCTTGGCACGATACATTGCACCAGACACTGCTCTCTCGGCGAGGTTATGCGCGCATTTTGGGCACAACAACCGGTACAGCTCAGAAGTCAGACCACAACATCAAAGCATGAAAATCCCCTTGCAGTAAGTCTGTGTCTACTTTTGACTCCGCGGCTTACTCCAGTTTTACTTCATACGCTTGAACAAGGCAAGGAGATCGGAACGATAACGGCAAGTCACTGAGGTAGGCCACAAAGTGCATCCACCCAAACATCGCTCCCTGAGGGACTCGGTTTGGAGCGGCACACCAGTTTCAATTTGATCATTCATCTCTGACCAGAATCTTTCTCTCTTTTAGAAAGTCCGCCATCCAAGTAGGTGTCGGACTCTGGAGGCCAGAGATCCGTCGTTTCTCTAACAGTCTTTCTTGAGGTACCTTATCAAAGGCCTAACTGGAATCAACGAAGACCACATTCATGCCTCATCTGCCGTCGATAGCCCTTGCACGCCCTTCTGTGGCCAATAGCGGGCGAGAGACAAAAGACCTTTTCGGGCGGAAGCCATGGTAAACGGAAGAAGGTATAAGCGTGATTCAAAGGGACCCCGGATTTTCACCTACTCTGGGTGTTCCAGCACCTTTGCTACAATGCAAATAAAGTTATCCGGCGGACGATGATGCACGCTGGTAAGACTTTAGCTTGAATTTCTCCGTGTTTTGTTAATCTTGTTATCTAGATATTCCTGGAGAAGTGCAATGGAGCTCATTAAGCAACGGAAGGTTGAGAAATGGGGGAGGGTTTGGAATGAGAGTCCTGGCGGTAGCTTGTTACTGGTATGGTGGGTGAGCTGTACTACTGAACGACACCAAAACGTTCAAGAAACTAGTGTAGAAGGGATCTTGTGTCTTGTGTTGCCCATAGGTGGGCAAATCACTGGACAGCAAGAAAACGTCCAGTTTTATGGTCCCCACGTAGCTTCCCCTTCAGGAAAGATTTCTTGGTAAATACTCCGTAATCCTCATGGCGATTCATCCATACCACCGGCTTCCGGGCGGCCATGCTGTTTACGGACCAGTTCGGCTTAGCCTCAAAGACTTGATGGCGGAGTAAAATCCTTAATTTTTGAGCACTGGTGAAATCTTTGATCTCCACGTGCTTCGAAGTCATGAAGAATCGTCTCTTGTTCGCAGGTGCTTCTGGAAACAGCTGGACTGGCGGTACAGAATAAGCCCTACCACGGTTCTCCCTTTCTGTCCCACTCCTGGACAAGCCGTCAGTGACTAACTCCGGTTGAAAGATATACCCATTGTGAAAAGACCGGAAACAAAAATCTGGTGGTGCAGTAAGGTAAAATGAAAAGGTTCCCATCGCTATTCTCACCAAACAATCCGTCCCAAGCCTTACCCTTTGCACTCTCCAAGGCATTCCCTAAAGTTTTTCAGAAGGCCCCTCTCTTTAGTTTAATCCGCTGGTTAGCAAACCTCCCGGTCGGAGACCTACTCAAAGTCCCTGTTCTGAGCAGTCTTCCGAGGGCCATATCGTGTGCTCTCGCTGTCTGTCACTCCCCAGCAGTCTAAAGAGTGATTCCCCCGGACCGGCTGAAGTGCCCAACTCTTCAACAGCTTCAATAACTTCTATCATACCCCCTCCATACTTCCCTCCCTCAGACGGAAGAATTCAGATTCTGAAAAGCTTACTCGTAGTACAGTCCCTGGAGTTCTCCAGACAATCCAGTGAATCTCCGCTGTCCATACTTCTCCACAAAGTACCATCCGCAACCGTTCCAAGCTGTTTGACGTTGTCAGTGAACTTGCAGCAGTTGTTCTTCAGTCCACTTGCGGGATCCCTTTCATACAAGATAAAGAACGGGGCCCCGGACGGACTCTGCTTCTAGCCAGTTGGCAATCTTCTCAAGTTGGCATAAACTCCTTCCCAACTGAACCGTCTGAGGTGACCATTTTCCGCTTGGAACACGGAAAACCCGTGTTGTAAACGGTAAAAGGGATAGGAATGGAACTTCAAATCATAAAAGCAGAACGACGATTCATAGAAGAAAAGAAAGGGCCACTATAAGGTGCTCTGTCCAGCGGCGAAACCACAACATAGCTATGGGGCAAAAGGATTGTGCTTCTCCGGTCAGTCGTAAGCAGTGCAGTGGCAAGCGCCCGGGCTACACCCACCGGAAGAACAACACGACCAGTTAAGAATGACAGGAACGTACTTGGTCACATTTGGTTGGTGTTTACTTGAATCTATGAAGAGAGTGCATATATTTGTTGACAAGTTACACCCTGACCAATCACTGAGCGACTTTGCTTCATCTACGTGATCTGAAGTTTACGGTCCCGCTTCACCCGATTGGTTAGATACGGAAAATGGAGTTGCTGGGTGCTCTGTAGTGTGTGGAGGTATTCTAACCAATACAGCCGTTCTGTCATCATATACCAGTCATCGGTCACTCGTCTCTCGGTTAAAACTCTAATTTTTGGCGTACCTTCCACGAAGTGTGAAAGTTCCTCACCCTGAAACTGATATCTACTTCCTTGGGGGAATCACACTGGCTGATTCCTTACCACGTCGGCTGTGACCGATTTTTGCTGGTTCCATTCCATCGCAGATATTGTCTTCGGATAAATGGTTTTGATCTAGTCGTTTTGGGTGGCTGCTCTCTTTCGTACAGTGCCTGTTCTAACTTTGGTCACCTATCAATTGGATAGTAGCCGAGTCTCTTCGTCAAAGGTGAGATCGCTTTCTAACCACAATTTCTTTCATGATTAGAGCCGCAGAGTCTGCGCAGCAGTATTTTTATTATTCATATTGTGCATCTAACCTGGCTACGCATTGCTCTGAGACCCCAAAGTGCTATCAGGAATCAGCGTGGATAATTATTTAGTGAGTTCAGCACTTAATCGTTGGCAAACTCTACCCCGACCATGAAAGCTGCTCTTTATTCGTGCGACTTGGCCTTTCTCAATCTCAGATCCATCTAATTTAATATCCTACAGCCTCTCCTGACTACTTTAACTAGATCACACTCGGTTTGGGGAAGGTAGTTGCTAAGATGCTGAAAATTTTGCGAGAAGCCAGGAAGAGAACAGGGGATAGATTATTGATGCCCAAAGATTCGACTCTCTGAAATAAATATGTCAGCAGGAACAGCGGGAACTCCGAATGACCCCTACCAGAGGACAAATTTACTCAAAGTGCATGAGGCTCAGCAAGAAGTGCCGCCAGGTGCATCGTGAACATAAAAACGTAGCTTGATATGCCCTCGATGCAGAAAGCAAGCTGGGATGGGTATCACGTGTCCACGAGGTGGAGGTCTCCGAAAAAATCAGAAGCAGTTTAACCTCCTGAAGGTTAGCCCATGGAAAAGGCAGCAATGGACCAGAGTCGCCGCCAGATAATCAGAAGAAAACCAGAGCAAGTTAGTGACAGCAAGACGTTGCGTTGCTGACTCGGTGCATGCTAAAGTGATAAAGGGTCCTAAGCGAGGGGGTACGCATTTTGGAAGACAATTTTGGTATTACCAAGACCGTACCCGCAGAGCAGAATGCGATTGCCATCCTCCTGGGATGAAACTACTCATAGTTCACGATGTGCCGGAACCCTCCACCAAAGGAGCAAGTGAGGGGAAAAAGCAATGGGATACACTTGGTAGACTTACTCCCAGAAAACGAAGTCCCTGGACATGCAGTCATCAAAAGAAGTTCAAGCTTTTTGAGGTGAAAAGTGAGCGGAATGAAAACTATGCTTGAAGAATTTGCTAAACCATGCCGCGAGGGACGCGCCTTTGGCCGCGACCGGGGGCGTCAGATGGGCTCGAAAACAATGTACCTGTTGCCCGGTGACAAAATAAATGTTCACTCAGGAAAGAGAAACAAATCTCGAAAGTCTAGGACTTACCGCGACCCCCTCAAGTCTTACAGAGTAAAGCAAACAAAAGAGGAGGGCAAGGCTTCAGGGTAAAGGAAACGTGGTCCGGTATTATAAAGTTTAAACTGGACCGTCAAAGGTGCAGCGGAAGAGAATAGGGAGAACTGGCCCCCACTGAGACTCTGAGGGTGGTGGTGTGTGAGGCAACCCAGGAAGTGGAAGTTGTATCCACCCACATTGGCACTCGATTTCAGACCCTTTTACGAGAAAACGGTTCGGGTGCTTCGTTTCAGGACCTAAAAACCAGCCGCCCCCTCCGGATAGCAAGGAAGATTAAGGGGACTGATGCTTGTGGTTCAGACCAAAGCGGCATCTATAGGTAGAAATTATCAGAGCTCAGTGCTAAGGCAATGGGGGTAAATATGGTAGCTGCCACGGAGGGGTGGCTAAAGCCGGAAGAAAGCCACAGTGAGCTGATAATAAAACCCTACCTTGCCCTAAGTGTGGATAGAAGGGACGGCCGAACCGGAAGCCTCGTAACGGTCCCTGTAGAGAGGCAGGGAGGAGGGTCTGAGAGCCGTTGGCCTGCCCTTTCTACATTCGGGCTGCAATGATTTCAGTGGACGAAGAAGGGTCTAAACGTCGGTCGTTCGCGCGTATTGGGGTCTTCGTGGTGGAGCTGATGAGAACCGTAATTTGCTAGCTTTCCTCGACACCACTGTCAAAGCCGAACGGAAGTTACTAATAGTGGGTGGCTTCAGCCAGATTGAAATGAACTAGACCACTGAAGCCGCCCAAGAAAGTACTTTTGAGGAAGAGCTATTCCATCTAACCCACAGAGAGGTTGTGGTCCAGCAAGTCACTCAGGCCACAAGACAGATGTTTGTTCAGTCACGGTTACTGATTGATCTGGGGGAAGCAAACTTCACAGACAACATAATAGCTGGAGGCTGGGGAACCATGGGCACGAGGGATCATAGCACTGTCCACAAAGCGCTAAACTTTTTGGGAATAGTGGTGATGAAGCTGACAATGTTTCTCAACCGCGGTCAAGAGGCAAGCCTGGACAAATGATCAAAGTAAAAAGCTTTACGCAGTGAGATAAAACGTTCACAAATTTTAGCAGGGGAGTCGCGCATTTCATCAACAGCGCCGTAGGGCCGGTCGGAGTTGGAATGGAGTAAAACGACGGAAGACTACGCGTAAAGTGAGAAACATTTTCCAAGCCTCACAATCATGGTTATCAGGAATGGGCCAAATATGAGAATGTTGGTCATCGGAAAGTGTGTAAGATGCAATGTGTTCGAGAATGGTGCTGACAATGACTGACGGATGTCTCTCAGGCTTCACTAAGCGAACCAGCTTAAAAATAATTAGGCTAACTGGAAAAATCGTATAGAGTTGCCCAGGGGAATATTGGTGAGTATGAAAAGAAGCAGGCATCCATGAGAACTTGCAATAATTCCCAAGATGGGTAACTAGTATCTTCCAAATGATGAAGGAGTGCTGATGGCTGCTTGGCCGATGCCAAGTAACTTTCGGAGTGAAACCTTAGGGCAATTAAAATTTGTTGCCCTCGGTGGTGAGGTCTAAAAGCAAAACATTGGTACGGCGCTGGGGCCAAATGTTTCCCGGATCCTTGGTTTACATTTTTATCTGGTTATTTTTAGTTATCTGGAGGACAGTTCACTGGATACCGGGACGATTAAAAGTGGGACACGTTTTTGGTGACTGATCTTGTCCGCATCTTGCGTCTTGTGTTGCCGCTGGACTGGAAGAAGGACCACTGGTCAACGAGAGGGCATTCAACTTTGGGACATTTCATTTGGCATTCATGATCCAACATTTTTGGGAAGATAGTGACGAGCGGACATTGGAGAAAGGCTGAATAAAGTGAGTCCTGCAGCTGGAGAATGGTATCATGTTTTCACATATACAGAGATCGGGCAAATACAACTTTTGATAAATGAAGTGAGGTCCACGATAGTTTATAGGAAACACTCGTCAGTGTTCTGTATTACGAAGATGGTATGGGCGTGGTTCAGAGGGTTAGGAAGAAAAACCTCAAACATTCACAATAATTACTTGATAGAACTAGGCTTCCGGAAAGACTGAGAACTGGCGAGCAGTGACCACAGAGTAGAACCTGGGTAAGGTTGGCTCAGGAGCAAAATGTTGGAATTAACAATAGCATTCCCACCACTTACATGGGTCAAGCAAAATGGACTAGCACAGTGATGTGTGAGCTGAGTTAGGGAGAAACTGCGGTAGAACCAAAAGATACTAAGAATATACAATGCACAAGAGGCTGAGGGGCCTTTCTGCAACTCGAAGTGGTGAGCACTGGGATGTATCAGATGCAGAAAAAGCACAGAAATGACAATGAAGAAAGCATTTCTGGGGACACCAAAAGAGTCCACAAAACCTGATGCGGCTTTGGTTGATCCTGAGCCATGCTGAGGAATTCTGTAGGCAGTGTCACGGACTTACAGACAGAGTGGGCAGTAAACAGGCAGGAAAAAGCTGCGAACCTGTTGGAGTCCTTTTGGCCAGTTTATGTACGAGTTCAGAGTGCTCAGAGGCTATATGTGCTCAACGACAATATATTCTCGGAGAAGCAGGAAGAAATTATCGCAAAGGAGATATTGAACGACTTGAAACAAACTGAGGTATCCAAGGTGGCGAGGCGCGATAACGGTCACCCAGAGATACTAAGGCCACTCGAGTCCACCTTGGCAGAACCCCCAGCTAAGCTGTTAGAGCTTCACTGAACCGGGGCAAACTACCTAAAGACTGCCCCGTATTGATGGTTACATCGGTATAAAAAGGTAAAGAAAGACAAATATGCCATAAGGAGGGGCCGATTAACCGGATAAAAGCGGAGCTTGAAGCTCCTGGGTGAACGTTATGAGATGGAATAATACGTAATCTGGAGGGGAACAAGCCAGCGACTCTCAAGCAGCATAGGTTCCGACTGGCTTCCGTGTTTCCGACCTAACTAGCTCCCTTGATGTGGCAGCCAGTCGATTAGACCTGGGAGAACAGGTTAATGAGTGTGATCCGGATTTTCAGAAAGTTTGATGTAACAAACTGCGGATTGCTCGAATCAAATGTGGAATTGTTCTACTTCACGGCGGAAATTCCGAAATGAGTTTTGCAAACCCTAAAGAACGCGATTATTGCGTCCAAGTAGAGGGCTGCTTATGGGATAACGGAACTGCACAGTGTTCTACAAGGGTCGGCCTTGTGACTCGGGCTCTTTGTGTCGTTCGTCACCGAAGTCACAGAAGGAATACAAAAGACCGGATCTTTTGGTTGAGAGGCAACATCAAATTGAAAGGAACACAAAACGACGCTGACGTTCAGTGCGACTTGCACAACGTGCATCATTGGCCAGTGGCGTGGGGTTTTAGCCTCAACAACTGCAGGTGTGAACTTCTCATCAGAGAAAAAGAAAAACGGCCTACCTTACGCAAGGGTCCATCACATAGTTGTGATAAATTAACCCCGAAAACAGAGGCCCGGAATCTAGGGGTGGTGGTAAGAGTTGACTTTGACCCAAACCTTTAGTGTCAAAAAGTGATACAGAAAGCATATAGAGCCCCACAACAGCTAAGGATGAAGTGAGCCCGAGAAAACCGGGGATCATTTTGACACTATGCAAGGCCTCCAGGAGGTCCAACCTAGAAAACTGTTCATCCATGGAAGCCATATTTGGTGGGGGACATCAGGGCTCCCGAACAAATGCAATGGTTGTTCATGCGATCGTTTGAAGAGTACGGGCGGTGCTTTTACAAGCAAAGATTGGATTAAATGGAGCTGTTTTTCACAAAATGAAGGAAGAGCAGACCCCATGTTATCTTATGAAATACTCAAAGGGCTCACAGATGGATGAGGTCACAGTGGGGCCTTATTCTAACTGCTAGAGTATGGGTGCTTGAGAGGATATGCATTTAAAACCAAGAAACTGTGAGCCGTGACACAAACCAGAGGTGGATGGCTTGAAATTAGGGTCGTGTATCACCTCAGTACGCTCTCAGGAGCTGTGATGATCGGCGGCACAATTGCCGATTTCAAATGGAGATTAAGAAGTTTCTGTGGGACAGTATGTGGAGAAAGATGACCATGAGCTTGGACTACCGAGTTGTTAGACCGCTGACTTGCTCTTTTCACTTCAATTCCCCATGGCATTATTGTCTAAAACCCACAGCTTCTTCCTACCCTGTGCTCATTTTCATGGAAAATGGCTGTACCGAGTGTGCACCTACCGGCTGCGATCCGGAGGGCCGTCGAAGAAAACGGGTTTGGAGGTCCAACACGGCCCCTCACTGACTGTGGCCTAGTATCAAATGTGGCATGTTTTTTCCAATTTTCAAAGCACCAGGAGAGCCGAGGAGCTCAAGAGTGGAAGAATCTGGGCATTCCAGCATCTTGCCATAAGTCCTGAGAGGTACCTTAATTAAATTTATTACCTTCAACTGGAGCAGCCTTCTACTGAATCCTCTGATGCTTCTACGGATAGGTGGACAGGTCTCAATTTCTTAAGGCTCAGCTATTAACCGACTGTGGTTTTCAGAGTCGAGTAACTTCTGGAAATCCAAGTAGCAACTTCCACTTCCTCTTCTTTGTCTGGTTTCTCAGTTACTTCAAATAAGTAGTACTGTTTATCAGGCAAGCAGGACTTTCGGTGAATAAACCGTGCTGAAGGGGAGACATCAACAGGTGGCTTTACGGGTTCTTCATTATGCAGTCCCGGATTGGCTTTTTGGGACTCTCAGAACTAAGGGCTTCAGGTTTATCAGCCTATAATCCGGTTATGCCACCCCATCGGCCCGTTTGTGGATTGGAGTGGTTATGGACTTAAGCTCGTTCAGTGATATCTCACTTTCGTTCAACGATGGGTTCGTTGAAAGCCTTGGCTGTTTCGGTGAAAGTTTGGATAACCGGGCTACTATTGCTGGAAGAATTCCGTCGGGTACCGATGCCGTTCACGATGACAGAAGCTTTGGATTCTCGTTAGAGTCACCCTCACAAAAGTCTGTATACACTACCTCCTAGATGTGCGTGCTTTGTTTAGTGGATTTTCCGGCTCCCTGGTCCGGGCTGTATTCCTTCTGAAAGAACTGCAGCAGGTCCTGGGCTCTTTCTCGCTCGATGCACATCCTAGGTCCATTTCCATCCTCAACTCTCCTGACGGTTGTTTTACGGAATGGGCCTTGATAGCACACAATGGTTACGGCATAGGATTTACTTTAACGTGAGCATTTTATTTTTCTGACTCATTCTAGCTGCTCTCACGAAGCCCTAATGGCCAGCCTGAACTGTAAAATGGCTACATGCCCATCCGTGCGAGCATTCCTTGCCAGGCCGCCTGCTCCGTTCCACAAAACTTTTCGCACAGCAGCTCCATAACGGGGATGTCCCCTTTCGACTTCCTCGGGGACGTTACCCCTTTGGTGATTCCTAACAATTTTTCTCTGGCTAGCTAAAGCTGTGTCTACTTAGTCAACCCCTCGTGGCACTAGCCACGCGGCCGGATAAGCGAATATATGCAACCCTTCCTTAATGATTCCAAAAACGATTTTGTGTATTTGTCCAGCGCGCTTACTCCATGGAGGTTTACTGTCATTCTCACGACAAAGCGGTCACCAATGTGACGGTTATTCCGACTGTGAGTAAAGCGTAGCCAATGCAAAAACAAACCCCAAACACAGAACAAGATTGATTCGTAGTTTCTATGGTACCGGATTAACAAGTTATACGCATATTAACATGTACAAACCTCAAATGTACGGCCACAACCTCTGGCAACGAGGTCCAGAGTTCAATAAAGGTCAATGTCAGGTACCACCGTCACGGCAATCCAAGTTCCAATCAAAATTGTGCCACTTCACCTAAGCAAGATATAAACAAATGTTGAAGTGTAGTGATTGATGCGTGTTGTACTTGTTCGAGGGTCAATAAAATAAAGGGCATAGCCTCAACAATACAAGTATATGACAACGGCTAGAGAGGATTTCCAAGCACGTACGTTACACCGCCCACAAAATCCTCCCATGAAACAGTCAACATCCAAGGAGTAAACAGGGATACTGACTCGCCCTAACTTATCTAAATTTTAAAGTCAATGCATACGTAGGTCACTATGGGTTCACCTATCGTTGGCCAGTCGTAGACACGCTTGAAGGTTTCTTGGGGTTATGCCCCATGGCTCGATGTCCTAGAGTTTCCTCTGAGAATGATACGACCTAATCTGTATGCGAGGAAGTCCTCCGATGAAATAGGGGTTCATAGACAGTTTACGGAATGTAGAGGAAAAAGGGTTCCCGAGTAAGAGTAAAGTAAATGATAAAATGAAGACCGATAATTCATGGTAAAGAATCCAGGTGGCTACGGGTTACTCGAACATCGGGGACTCAACGTGTGGTGTTATCACCTTAAAAGTATGTTTGACTCACAACTTATATCCACTTGAACACAGGTTGTATAAAAATACAAATTGGAGCAGCCGGAATTAGAGATGATTCTGCAAACAGTCAACAAGAACTAGCTCAAGGGTTTCCGCTACTTCACAAACAATGTCTTGTCGTGTGCTTAATTGAGGTTTCGACAACTAACTCCGTAGTAACTCTTGAACACCGTATGAGATTGGACACAAATACACTTCAAAGACTGCATGAAGGGTTGGGACCTACAGGAGAATGCATGAGGGATAGATAAATGAATTCAGCTTCATTTGGTATCGGTGGACCTGGTTTTAGCTTGGTCTGTAGCGTCCACTTTGCCCTCGCCATTTTCACCTTCAAGCAGACATATCTTACGGATATCTAGCAATACGTCTTCTTTGTTCATTCCCACCACTTACGTGCGCACGGGGCGATCGATTTCTGCACGACTGTCTTTGGTCACCTCAATCGGTTATTCGTGTTTGTGTAAGTGGCTCTCCAAGAGGATGAGTATATAGCCAAGTCTGAAAGGTCTCTTTTTGGAGATCCACTTTTGCCGAAGCTGTACGGTCGGTAAGTACTTCCCCACCCAAAGTTTCCAGAAAGCCTGTGCCAGGTGGTTCATTTGCTTCCATCCTATGATGTACGTTCTAAGTAGGGTTGTTGGTGCGACTGCTCCTACCTTTGACCGCAACAACTACAGGCCGTGGGGAGTGAGCGCCGGTTCGCCTTTCGGGTATGGGACGGTTGGCACCAGGGGTCTGTTGTTCGGTATGCCTTCTAATTCTGTTATTAAAGTAGTCGGCTTTTCGTCATCCAGGTTTTGTTATGAGGTCAGGGCCGTGAGTATTTTCCTAGTCGATCGTATCAACCTTTCCCAAACTCCACCGCGATGACTGGCACTGGGTCGGAGTGCCACTCTACCCCCCTTGTTAGGGCCTTCCTTTGTATTTTGGCGTGGTCCAGGTGGTTCCACCACTTCTCTAACTCCTTTCGAACTTCAACGGAGTTCGGGCCATCGTCTGAATTTACGTTCTTGGGGAAGCCTTGCCTAGCGATGAATCTTTGAAAAGCAATTAGAAATGAATCTGTGGTCATATTGTGCACTACTATGAGGTGGACTTCTCTGGACCGTAGACATGATATCAGGCAGCCATACCTCTTTCGCGTGCTCCTATGCTGTTGTACAAGTAAAAAAGCCAAGGCAGTCAAAGACAATTTCTACGAACGGGCACCATCCCGGTTGAACTCTCACAGCTGGAAGAGGGGCCATCATTTGTTGGCCTTCTACCACCCTCCGGCGACGACAAGTGATACAGTCGCCTATGACTCGCTTGACCATCGCTGGTCCCTTTGTCAACCAAAATCGTCGACGTATGCTGTTCAATAAGTTCTTGAAACCTGCTTGTCTTTCCCCTCGATGTACGTGGTCTTTCAGTCATCTCGTTACGAAGTGGTCACCAGGAACTATTATGGGCTATTTTGTTTCGTACTCCAGATTTGAATTCGTCAGCCGCCCTCCAACTCTCGGTAGTCCGTTGGTTTGCAAGGGTTTAGTCTTTGGATACGGCTGTACAACAGCCTGCTTCCCTTGGTGGTACCATTTATCCTGACTAGCTCACGGGCCTCGAACGTGAAAGCGTCTAGTTGCAGTAGGCGTAGAATGTTGAGTTCGGCTTGATTCAGCTCGTCCGGTAATATCGCCCCCATATTCAATGTGCTTTGTGGTCTTGCGCCCCTCATAATCGATAAAGGTGCTTTGTATCGTGTCCCCCAGACCACGGCTCTTAACATTTTTGTCCAGTTGAGAAATTGGCAGATTTTCTATTAGGCTTAGGCTTACCATGAAGCATGTAGCCATTATCAGTCTTTTAGCCTCGATATCGCCATCATTAGCTTAGGGTTTTAATAGCATTGGCCACATCTCTTTAGCCGCAGTCAGGAAGTCAGGTCCCATTGTCCACATCCACAACCTCTTCAGTGTTTTCAGGCCCCTTGAGAAGAAGTCGGCCGAGTTACTGGCGGATTGTGCATAGTGCCACCGATCGGTTTTAGTCGACTCGTGGATTATAGTGAGTCTGTTGGCCAAGGAAGTGTTAAAAAGAGTAGTAATGTTGTTTATGTAATGAAGTACCGTGGCTGAGTTCGTCCAAAAGTATGGTTCCCAGTTTATCCGATCAAAGCATCTCCTAATCAGCCTTGCGGCGTTCACGGCCAGTACTGCTGCCGTCAGTTCCAGCCTTGGACATCGTTTTCAGTGGAGCCACTCTCGCCTTTGCGAATAATATCTGACAGTGCCGTCCACCATTTTCGTCCACCCAGCAGCCGTAAGCCACTATCCCGTAGCCTATTTCTGATGCATCAGAAAATAAGTGGAGTTGGGCATTGTTTTTACACTGGATTCCTGTCGAGCATCTTTGTACTTTGATCTCACCAAGTTGCCCCAGGCTGTGCAGCCAGTCGCGTCATCGTTTATCGTCGTCATCCTGAAGAGGTTTGTCCAAACCCGTCTCTCTCTGGCACAGCGATTGCAATAAGCACTTTCCCGGTAACAACCATGGGGAAACGAAACCCAGGGGTTCATAGAGGCTCGTGACTGATTATGGGGTTCCTGCCGTGTGGCTGGTCGCTTGGGTAGGTCCAGAGTGAATATAAATTCGTCACCCTCGAGTTTCCATTAAAGCCCAAGCGTGCGCTCCGTTTGTGAAGAGGATCCCAAAATCTCTCTCGCACACTCCATTTTCTCGAACTTCGGGATAACATAGAGAACCTCCTGACTGTTTTTGGTCCATTTAGTGAGGTTGAATCCTCCGAACTTAAGAGTGGCGATCAGTTTGGCCATATATAGAATAGCATAATTTGTTTGTCAAAGGAATACTGAAGCTCGTCCACGTATAATAGGTCCATTGCTCTTCCTAACAGATTGCCGGTGCCGCCGAAATACTTGAAAGTTTCCCGGAGGGCAAAATTAGCACAGAATGGAGATGATACCGTCCCAAAGGGATGAACGGTCAGCTTTTACTTGTCTGGTGCACGATCTGTGTCACTTTCAGGCCACCAGAGAAGAAGAAAGGCGTCCCTATCTTCAACGAGCATCTTCATTTGTAGAAACACTTCACGTAGGTCCGCAGAGATGGCCACTTTTACTAGCCGAAAACGACATAAAACATCGACTAGTGGTGTTGTCCATTTTGGGCCCTGTAGTATACGGTCGTTGAGTGACACATCCTGACATTTCGTGGAGCAGTCGTAGACCACCCTGACTTTCTCCGGTTTCTTTGGGTTCACGACCGGGTGAAGAACTAGGTACCCTCTCAAACTTGCGCTTATCACCGCTGTATCCACCCTTTCTACGTTAGCCAGGTTTATGTTATGTTGCTTGGCTGGTGTGTATTCTATCCTTATTTGTGGTTCTCGAATTAGCCTGGTTTTGAGGAAGCACAGCCTTTCCAGGGCCACTTCTCGGCTGTTTGGCATAGGTTTTATGTTGGGTCGCAGCGGGGCAGGCACCTCGAAACGACCTATCACATACTTGGCATTCTTCGCTACCATTTTCGAAGCCGACCTATCTTCTCGTGATGGGGCATCTCTATCAATGGCCAGGTCGGCAAATTCGGCGTTATACAGCTGTTGGAATGCTTGTTCAATGTTCACCTTTTCCACCAAAGTGCAGATGATTTGGATTTGTTTGCGGCATCCTCCATTTGTATCACTATGAAAAGTCCAGTCAAATACAGGCGTACTGCATAGGGTGCTCTACGGTTTCATATTCTTTGATCCAGGACCCAGTGAGCTTCCCGTAGATCGCAACCGATCAACAGGTCAATTTTGTTATTCTGCCACTCCTCGATCGTAACCCCGTCAAGATGCGGCCACTGAGTCAGAATCGATTGCACTGACTGAGGTGCTCGCATCGGCAGATCCCTCAAAGTAAATGCTTCTAGGGTCTCTGCTCTATTGTTATTGACCAAGGAATCGAGTCGTAGGTGCAGTTTTGGTCGATTGGATGATCTAGGTGCCACTCGCTGCGCTCACCGCTAATGAAGATTGTTCTCCCTGATCCCGTATCTCTCTGCAAACTCCTCCCTTACCAGAGTGGTATCAGAGCCATCATCAACGAAGGCCAACGCTCTTATAACCCCAAAAGAGGTTTCTACCCAAATGCCATTATTCCCAGGCGAATGGGATTGCTAGTGAAGCGAGACACTGGGCAGACCACACTTGGCTTCGGGGTTTCTTTGGCATTCAATTCCTGGGATTTGTGTGCCACCTAATGGTGCTTCCCATGGCATCCGTCATTACTACAACTGGGTTTCGTTCGGCACACCGCTGCTCGATGTGAATGGTTAAAACAGACGAGGCACGCGCCCAGTCTCGTAGCCATTCCCCATCGTTCGTCGACGTCTACTTTGCGGAAGCGGGGGCATTCCGCTAGGCGATGAGGCGCCCCACAAACTTTACACACCGGCAAGTTTTCACTTTCGCGAGACAATGCGTGCGTGTTTGCCCATGTTCGGCCTCTACTTAGTTCCCTGGTCCAGCTCCGCGTCGTCGTTATCCTAGGCAACTTGCTAGTCTCACGCACCAGTTGACCGAAACGACTGTTTGCTATTCGGGCATGACGGTCCACAAACTGCTTCAGGTATTCAAATGTGGTTTTTCGCCCAAATCTACCAATCCCTTTGGCTTCCTTGGCCCATCTAACCTGTAGTCCCGTGGATGAGCTGCGCACTGTGGTCTCCAATGTGTGCATTGCGTTCAGATCCGATCGGTAGTCTAGGTGACTCAGTGCGATGCTGCAGTTCTGAATTTTTAACACCAGGCTGGCTAGAGAGCCCGACTGGCCTTTGGAGCCTTTTGCCTTTGACAGTACCCCTTCGATCAAATTCCGGGAGACCGCAAACGGTTACCTAAACAAGTCTTTCAGAATTTCACGCTTCCGAGTGTAGCCTTCTTCGGGATCCAGCACCGAGCACCCATCGATTGCTTCCCTGGCTCTTCCGTGACAGTAATGCAGCAAATACAAGAATCTCTGTGCTGGATCGGATACTCTCCTTTCCACAAGGTTCTCGTAATGTTTACCGACCTTACAGTATTGTTCTGCACTCCCATCAAATGAGGACAATTCCGCTCTTGGTAAGTCAGTAACGTGAGTTACACTGGTATAAGTCAACTTTAATCGTTCAACGGGACTGCTAGGCTGAATGGCAGTATTCTCCGTGGTCTCCAAATTCACCTCTCGCTCCCGCCTTCGGAGTTGGTCTTTCTTGGCAGATTCGGCTTCTTACCTGGCCTGCCTAAGCTGTGTTTTTAATTCAACTATTCTCAATATATAGATATCATTACCTTCAAATTCTACATCACTAGCTAATGTACACGAAATTGCACTGACAAGAATAGTAGACTTATCAATATCTGAGGAATCAGTATCACACAAAAACACCCCAGGGACTTGCCGGACTACTTCTTGTCCAGCTTTGGTTTGCCTTTGTCCTATTTTGGCAGTTCTGATTGATTTCCTCAAGGAGATTACAAGTTGAGTACTGTACCGGTCATTCCGACTGTGAGTAAAGCGTAGCCAATGCAAAAACAAACCCCAAACACAGAACAAGATTGATTCGTAGTTTCTATGGTACCGGATTAACAAGTTATACGCATATTAACATGTACAAACCTCAAATGTACGGCCACAACCTCTGGCAACGAGGTCCAGAGTTCAATAAAGGTCAATGTCAGGTACCACCGTCACGGCAATCCAAGTTCCAATCAAAATTGTGCCACTTCACCTAAGCAAGATATAAACAAATGTTGTAGTGCAGTGATTGATGCGTGTTGTACTTGTTCGAGGGTCAATAAAATAAAGGGCATAGCCTCAACAATACAAGTATATGACAACGGCTAGAGAGGATTTCCACGCATGTACTTTACACTGGGTGAATCTCTTCTCGTCTGTTTTCCGGTTCCTGGTGAGACCTGCTGTTGTATTCCTGGGTGATGCTTTGCGTCATGGGTTTGTTGCTCCGTGACAGAAGAAAAGTGCTCTAAAGCTTTTGGGGGCTTTGAGCTTTTGGGTCTATGTTCATGCCCTCCAGGGGATCTGGCTTGGATTCGGGACCAGTAACGGCCCATCAATTTCTGGTAACCCGGTGAACCTTGCAAAGTTTTCAACCGGGTCGCTTTTTGGACATTGCCTTCTTAGTGTGGGTACTTCCAGGGCCTTGGGTCACTCTTCGTATGTGTTATCCTGCGGGTGAGTAATCATTTTAGCGGACTGTTTTTGGGAAGTTTCCAGCAGCTTCTTCTTTCATAGGAGGGATC
Source organism: Fasciola hepatica (assembly GCA_948099385.1). Lineage (NCBI taxonomy): Eukaryota > Metazoa > Platyhelminthes > Trematoda > Plagiorchiida > Fasciolidae > Fasciola > Fasciola hepatica. The sequence goes on along the minus strand of CANUEZ040000043.1, from coordinate 35,181,651 downwards.
TTCATTGAAAGTCCTTCCAAATTTTCTGCCTACTTTGTGGATGTGACTACATTCGGCTGTACTTAGCTAAACTGGCCAATACACAACATTTTCACAAGTTTGTCTGCTTGCGTGAGACAATTCAATTTGGCCTCTGACCACTGAATGTCGAACCTTTTTGTTTTACTCTTTAGTTTATTTGCCCCCATACCAGTTGTTTGTATACACACGCAAGGCTTGTGATTTTCAATTGGGTGCAATAAAAACTACTAGCCGGTCTTGTGGTGACTTTTAGATCGGTGCGAATTAGCCACTAGTTGCTCAAGTTGAGACTCTTACGACTTGCTTCCCGTACCAGTATCAGCAACCAGGTTTGAAAGCAGCTTTCCGAGTAGAGGAGCAAATGTAACTTTCAAGAGGGGGAGAACGGATATAGCAATCCAAAACCTGAGAGCCTGGGACAGCTGAGGTTACCGTGTATTAACTGTGGCTTCTGGTGCGGGACACTACTGAGTAGAAGCAAAGTTTTGAAATGCTCAGCATCTCCCTCTTCCATGCCCTGATGCAGCCGCCGGCATCTGTCTCTGAATAGAGGGAATGGATAGGTTTCTCTTCCCCCCCCCCCCCGGATATACCCAAACCAATTCTGCCTGCCTCTTTTTAGAAGAGAGATCTAGGAATCCTGCAAGAACTGGAAATCACCAAATCTGAAGGTGTACCCCTGGAAATTTACGTGGATGAGTAGGACCAGGGCTCCGACACTGACCAGTGCGGCACCCAGATGCATGCCTGTGCTGCTCTACCTTGCTTTCTCAAACTCACCTCAAATGGCCTACAGATCAGGTATGCCGTGCTGAAGTTCAGCACTACCTGCGTAATCCACAGGCCCGGCGTTTGAGCATCAGCAGCTTACGGTTAACTGGGTCAAAAGTCTGGAAATCAGCCTAACACCTCAACACTTTCACCCATGTCATTTTTGCCGGTCACTTAATGCAGGAATGACGAAAGGTATTTGAGGCATTATTTCCTAGATGTAAGCTTGCGTTGCACTCTCGCGATTATTACGTGTTCAAAATGCCTCGATATCCAGTCCCCAACGATCCTTTTCAGTGCCTTAAGCACCACAGAGAACAGGCCGACCGTACTGTATTGGATTCGATTTCTTGTTTGCCTTCTTGGCATGGGCACAGCTTCAGCTGTCAACCAGTCAGAAGGCGGCATGGCCGAGGTAGGTCACCTGTAAAGCGGATATGCCAACACATGCAATACGGAGCTTTCCAGTGAATTTAGGATGGCGGTGCGGACGGCTCCTGGTTCGGCAGCATATTTAGCCCCAGCCGATATACTGTGAGTACTGTTCCAGTGGGTTTTATGTGGATTACGATAAGATTCAATAAATGAACTCAACGAGGTAAACTAGGTTGTAGAACCTTCAAAGTGCCTCCGCTTTCTCCGGCGTTGCTTTCATAGAAGACATTTGAGAGCGGCTAGTGAACGTGTCTCCCATTTGGTCTAGCAGCAAAATACCAACGATATCCCCTCTTTCGGACAAATAGAGAAGACGCAAGTTGGTTCACAGATGCAAGGTGTATTCTATATATCGTGGCACCGAAACAGTACCGATACGAGAGATACACCGAATGGAAAACGAAACGCAATGGCTGTGCACAAAGCGAACCGCGAACGTGTACAATCGGCGACCGACCGAAAGCAAAAGTGATTAGAAGCGAGCTCGACGGAAACCTCGGAAGAGTCAGTCCAGTAAAACGTACACAACCGGACAAAACTATGAGGTTGGTGTCAAACGTCGAAAAAGATCGTAGAGAAAATAGATCCAAAATGGTGTTCAGAAAACTGTCATTTTTTCAGAACTATTAGGGTCACTACAGCAAGCCCCTGCTAGTAAGGGCAGAAATCCTTCGAAAAATGTCAAGGAGGAGAAGGCATACAAAAGATATTCGTGCTGGCGAATGCATGCAAAATACACAAATGTAGCCGTGTTGCCGGATGCCGACGGGCAGAATACGTGGTATGCAGGAACAGTAGAATGATGGTCCGGCGCTAACCAGATTCGTTGTCAATGACATCGGTTGCGTGAATCGTCATCCAGGTGTGCCACGCCAATAAAGTCCGAGCTCGGGTAACCGGCAGTTAAGATGATATCCAGAAGTCCAATCGGTAGGTTCGTCAATGGCAGGGGGCCAAAACGACAGGGCAGATCCAGAATGCAAACGTTGATGCCAAAATTCTTCAGATTTCGTGGGACCAGCAAATCGTGCCATATGGCGAGGTTCCATAAAACGAAAAGAAGCGGAAAACTGGTGTAGCAGTCGCAATGGACTTGACTAGATCGCAGTAATAACTAATGAGGTATGTTAAATCGTGTCGAAACAATAGACACGAAAGTTTTTACTGCAGAGCACAATGATTAAGATCGTGTTTGACCTAGGCGCGAAAAATGCTAGGCATGCGATTTTCCGACCGGAACTTGAGACGGGAGCCTCATTCATGGACGGGCGCGTAGGCATGCGCTGCTGCCTTGAACGTGAGACAGTATTCTCATTTGAGGAAGTAGCAGGGCCAACTGGGTGCTGTCCTGAAAGTGAGACGAATGCCTCATTCGACGTGGCAGCGGGCACCGCCAACTGCAGACCTTGATGTGACACTAAAGTGTCGTCAGCAGGCAGTGCAGGGTTATCATCGAATCTCATGTCAGCGGGCGACAAGCTGTCATCAACTTACGCGGCTTTGAGATGATCGATGCTAACTGTATTGAAGCGACCATGTTGATCAACCTTAAAGGTCTTATCGTGACGAGAAATCACATGAAATGGACCTTCGTAAGGCTGTTGCGATGGATTCCTCACCGAATCAACACGAATGAATACATGCGAACAAGTTTCGAGTTCGATGGGAACAAAAACCTGTCGTCGCTGCATTCGAGTCTGCGCCGGAGCAAGATTCTGCATGTACGTAGACAGACTTAGAAAGTTATTCTGTACGGCAACTGAATCTGTACTCCGTGGCGTAAAGAATTCCCCAAGCAGTCGTTATGTTGTGCCGTAGACGAGTTCTGCGGCGGAGCATCGGATATCTGCCTTTATGCAAGTCCTGATACCAAGCAGAACTAGCGCCAACGTTTTGCACCAGTCGGGGCTCTCGTGTGTTCTAAGAGCCGCTTTGAGTTGGCGATGAAAACTTTCGGCTAAGTCATTCGATGCCGGATGGTAGGCGGTTGTGCGAATGCTTTCCGTACCCAGCATGCGAGTTGATGAGGAGAATAGTTTGGACTCAAATTGTTGCCCTCGATCGGTAGTGATTGTGGAAGGACGGCCATATAAAGCTATCCGTTGTTCTATCAGGTGTTGTGCCACTGGTTCGGCCCTTACAATAAAGATGGGAATAGCCTCGGGTCCTCTAGTAAATCTATCGACGCATGTTGGTAGATAAGTAAGCTCGTGTGATGGGGTCGATGGACCCACAAGGTCTACGTGGATATGATCTAAGCGAGCATCAGGCGTGGCAATAGTACTGATAGGCGAGGCTACGTGCCTATGCTCTTTAGATCGTTGGCATTGAAGACACTGTTTTGCCCACATACGAACATCTTTATTCATGGACGGCCAAACGTATCGTGCAGCCACTAATCAGAAATTGGCTGCGATGCTTGGATGTGAGAGTCCATGTAGGGTGTTGAACACAAGACGTCGATATGTAGAGGGTACGACCGGTCCAGGTATGCCAGTAGACATGTCGCAGAGTATAGTCCCAGCACTGGTAACCAGAGGTACGGACTGACACTGCAGCGACGACGACTGAGCGGCTTACATACATGAGTCCTGTGCCTGTGCCGCAGCCATGGCAGGGATGTCTAAGACCGGAGATTTACCTGCATTGGGCGGAATAAGCAACAGTCATCGGCAAAGCAGTTCGACTCATCTTTAAAGCGTCGTAGGTCAGTCGTGAACTGAGAAATGTAATCCAACTGTTTGATTTCTCGTGGGGAGTAACGGTCAAACTTACTATGCAGTGCATACATCAAAGGCTTATGGTCGGTATAGAGGATGAAATATCGACCCTCGACTGCTTGGGGGAAGCGTTTAATGGCATTATATGCAGCCAGAAGTTCGCGACCCAAAGCACTATATTTCGTTTCCGTGGGGCTGAGGCATCGAGAGAAGAGCTCTAATGGTTACCATATTCCAGAAACAGACTGTTGCAGGACCGTTCCGATGGAAAAGTCGGATGCATCTACTGCTATACTTAGCGTGGCGAATAGAGCTGGGTGGATAAGAAACGTGGTGTGAGCTAATGTCGCCTTAATCTCCGAGAAAGCTGCTCGTGCGGCATCCATAAGATACAACTTACGTGGATTGTCACGAAGTAGGTCAGTTAACGGAAGCAAACGTTCAGCAGCATGGGGAAGAAATGACGATAAAAGTTAACCAACCCTGAAATTGCCTTGAGTTCCATGAATGAGGACAGTACGGCGTAATGTAGAATAGTGCGCACTTTATCCTCGCAAGGCTTGATATCCTCCCGAGTGACCTTGTGGCCGAGGAACACAAGTTCCGGTTTTGCCAAGTTCACATTTCTCAGGATTGACTACTATTTGATGTTCGGACAAACGTTGAAATAGTAGCGTCAAATGTTGGAAATGTTCATCTACGCTCAACGGTGCGATAAGCAAGTCATCGATATAGACGTGAACAAATTCCAAGTCTCGTGTAATGCTATCAGTAAACCCCTGGAATGCCTGAGCAGCATTTCGCAAACCAAAAGGCATACATAGGAACTCGAACAGACCAAAAGGAGTCGTGACAGCCGTTCTCCCGACATCTTCAGCGGTGACTGGGATCTGATGATGGGCTCGTACCAAATCGGTCTTAGAAAATACAGTCGTGCTGTGAAGTGATGCCGTGATGTCGTGTATGTGGGGTATCGGATGACTATCTTAACGGGTAACCGAATTTAGTGCGCGACAGTCGCCACATGGTCGCCAGCTAATGCCATCTTTCTTAAGAACCATGTGCAGAGGTGAGGCCCATGGACTGTGAGAAGGACGAACAACGCCTTCAGAAAGGAGAGTGTCAAACCCATGTTTGGCGAAAACCAGTTTGTCCGGTGCCAGTAGGCGAGGTCATGCCGTGAATGGTGGTCCGTTAATGGCAATGTGGCGTGCCACACGATCGGTCACCATCTCTATCTCTCTAAATGGTTTAGTCAAAATGGGGAATTTAATAAATGAAGACTAAAAATCTTGAGGAATGTTAGAAAACAAACGTGTAATTCGGTGTGCATCTGTTTGAGCTGCAAGACCCGTAAATTTAGTGTCCGACGAAGGATCTGTGAGCTGCAGTCTACGTGAATCAAAAAGTTATTCATAGTGCTGCAGAAAATCGATTCCCAGTATGTCTTCGGGAACATCCGTAAGGATGAACGTCCACAGATACCGTCGTCGTGGTCACAGATTGACCGCAAGCTGTCTTCTGCCGTAGGTGCGAATGGAAGCACCATTTGCAGCTGACAGCCAAAGCAAAGGAGCTTGTGGCTCGTCTTTAACAACTGGCAAGACAGAAAATGGGACCCAGTATCAACTAGGAACCTAGCGTTAGTGAACGAATAATGCGCCCAAAATAAACGTCCAACCTCGGACTGATTGCCGGCGAGTACGGCCAGTTCTACTCGCCGGCAGAGGCGTTTCCCGCCGCGTATGAACACGGCTGTCTGCACCTACGGGCGGCTGCTCGGAAACGCGGTGGAAACAAGAAAACCGCTGGCAGGGTGGTCTGGCTTGGAAGAGGCAGGTGAGGTGGATTTACGGAGAAAGTGGGCAGTGTGGGGCGCCCGTCCGTGCTGTTGCCTACGTGGGCTACTGCGAGGGGTAGGTATTTTAAATCTGTCGTTGAAGGACAGGCAGCGCTGGATGGATCGAGAATGCCGAGGCCTCCCCGGCGATTCATCCAGATCAACACCCCGATGATTGCACGATGTCAAGTCGACAAGGGGACTGAACCCACTGCCGACATGTGCGACAATCTTGCCAGCCAGGGCGGCTGCTCGTTCCAAGGACGAGTCCTTGAGGAGATCAGTTACGGTGGTCTGGATATGAAAGGGTAAGGAGTCCAACCACAGTCCCTGAATTATCTCCGAGTCATTATCGGCGGGCCCTGCCAGGGACCGGAGGCGAGCTAGGTGGCGGCTGGGTTTCGTATCCCCCATGAGGTGCCGAGCAAGTGGCCGACGCAGGCGTTCCTCGCGAGAAGGAAGCCACCGGCTTGAAAGCAACCGCAGACAAAATGAAGTCTGTGTCGAGCTGCATCTCATCCTCTGACATGATTGCGTTGTGATAATATATCGTAAAATATGTATATCAAGAAAAAAAGGAGGACATGAAACAGCAAAATATCACAGACTCACCGTGCGGCAGAATAATTTAGGAAGATTCTGGAACTTTCGGGATCGCCAATATAGAAGACTTTCGAGGGCGGCTAGTGAACGTGTCTCCCATTTGGTCTAGCAGCAAAATACCAACGATATCCCCTCTTTCGGACAAATAGAGAAGACGCAAGTTGGTTCACAGATGCAAGGTGTATTCTATATATCGTGGCACCGAAACAGTACCGATACGAGAGATACACCGAATGGAAAACGAAACGCAATGGCTGTGCACAAAGCGAACCGCGAACGTGTACAATCGGCGACCGACCGAAAGCAAAAGTGATTAGAAGCGAGCTCGACGGAAACCTCGGAAGAGTCAGTCCAGTAAAACGTACACAACCGGACAAAACTATGAGGTTGGTGTCAAACGTCGAAAAAGATCGTAGAGAAAATAGATCCAAAATGGTGTTCAGAAAACTGTCATTTTCACTGAGCGATTGATGTCACTACCCTTTTATGTCTGCCGTACTCAACACCAATGTTTTCACCACCTGGAGTGAGTTGGATCTAGCTTGTTAGTTACAGCGTTTTGTCTTTGAGACACTTGTTACCATTCAGTGCGAAAAGCAACTCATATTGTGGCTGGCGGGTTTAACGCGATATATGAGGCCGATTTTACTGGCCTTTGTATACTGGAAGGCTTGAAATCTATTTCCCGGATTGTGGAAGCTTCTACATGACCCTCGACTGCTTTCCTGGTTTTTTTTGGACCTGCCGGTCCACCATGTTTTTCGGCCTCTTCTTTTCATTTTTCGGCCTGAGGCAAACTGATTTGACAGTCGCGTTAATTTACTTTAAGAAGGTACCCACTGCACAGTCCGCTACTATACTCAGTGTTTGGCTGTCGGCGTTCCTGAAGTTCCTACTCGGTCTTTGGCGAACCGTTGACTATTTTCCTTTGGGAAGAGCCTACCACATCGTGATGGCTCCTGCCCATGGCTGAGGTGGCCACCAGCTGATCGAATTCCCCCTGTGATCTAGTAACAACCCGGTGTGAGGTGTGGTCAACTGGCCTAATCTCAGCCGCGGTGGTTTGCTTATGTCTTGTATCAGCAAGAACCTGCAAAACAACTCAATCACTTGATAGCCGAATCCCCCTTGCGCGGCCCACAAACACCTTCGTTCAAATTTCGGTGAAGTGGAGTCACCGAAGGCCAACAATCTATCTTATTGTCGGCTATTCTGGTCACTTGTTCTAATAACAATGTGCTTTCATTGAGAGGTAGAGGTAGAGACCTGTGGACTCACGTCAGAGTTGCCCTCACACCCGGTTAACTCAGACTGCATGAGACGACCCGTGTTTTTGGTAAGGAAGGGGTCTCTCCTGCTATCCGTTCAAGCATATCTGCAAGCAGCAAGATTTCAAACCCCCAGTTCTCCAGTCTCATCCGTCCGCCCTGCAGGGACACTACACTTCGAGGGCAGAACTTTCTGTCACTATGTCGTTACCCAGCCAAACTTCAGCGATTGCTACTAAGTCAAGTCCCCCGGGTAGACCCTTAGATTCCCCCCATTTGCTCCCAATAACACAAGCAATAAAGTTTACTTAAATTTTTCTTTCCCCCGTGGCAACCACCTTAGTTTTAAGCTGTTTTGGTTGCAATGTTTTCTTTTGCTTGAGCTGGATAAAGTTGCCCGATTGGCATGCCTAAGCTCACTGCCACAAACTGGAATAGGTAGTGCGCCCATGATTCGGCGTGATTGAGGCATTCCAGCGATGTGTCGGAAGCATCTGAGTTTACCTGGACTGCGTCCGCCTGGATTGTTACTTCCTGATGAGTTGTCTTTCATGGCTGCCGACACTCGGCGGGGCTTACCCACAGGGGCCAGCCCAATATAGGTGTAGACAGCACGCACGGCTGTTTGGGTTGTCCTTACGATATTTTACCCCCTACTGAATGATCTGATTCTTCGCAGATCTGCACAGAGGTCACATTCGTCGGCCCTCTTGTCCCCACCAGTACTGCATCCCCATACAGTTTGTTTTCAAAGTCGCCCAGCATAGACTGGGAGGTATATGATGAGGTGTCTGGCCTCAAAAGCTACTTGTCCAGCCCGCAGGTTCTGTTATTGAAGGCGTCATCTGGCTTGGTAAGTGTTCCCAGCATGCTCATCGAGTGGTGTAACATTCACTTCTCTCAGTCCGGCTACGCGACGTAACATTTCCAGGACATCCTTAATCGTAGCTTTTGCGACTTCTCTTAGTCTCTCAGTATCCCTGGTCAAGCCGCCTGACTTCTGATTTTCTGCTTCAATGATATCAGTTATACATGAAGAGTGTCATTCGGGCATCCAAGTTGGGCAGCTTCGCCTTCCACGGATTTTTGAAGCCTTTTAAATCCAGCCCTAAATACCTCAAACTTCAGACTGCCTCATGTTGTTGGAGGCTTTGTGCAGATAACTGATTCTTTATTAGCGTCAGTCAAACCCCAAAAGCGCGTACGGCTTATATAACTATCCCTACTTGATTCAAAGCACTGTCTCCATCTCGCTTAACTGAAGGTTTTCTGATCACTGTCCTAATGACTTGACAATAAACCTACGACATTTCCAGTGGAATCCAGCGACACATGGCTATGAGGCAAGAGAGCAATTTTTTCCGGAACTTGTACATACCCTCTTAGCTGAATATTGCTGACTAGCTGGAGGATGTTTTGCTGGTCTACGAAGGAAAGTCCAGGATACAGATCTTCACAATATCCTGCTTCCGGGCTTCCAGTATGTAGGAAAACAGATCACCGAAAGATAGGAGAGTCCACCTCTGCCGCGTTTCATTTAGCTAGCGCAGCTGAGACTATTCGGCCCTTGAAAATGTCGGAAATTTAGCGACGAACACTTGAGCCGCGCTCTGCAGCACGAAACTGCAACTGCGCTACACCGGACCTCTATTTTTCTTGGGTTGTTCGTTTTTTATCTTTATAAGGCTTATAACCATCTGTGATTTAGCTTGAGAGGTGTGAGAAAAATGCCCAAAATATTCTACTAAGCTTTAAACTCTCGAAAAGTTCAACTAACTTACCAGTAATTTTCCCGCCTTCTTCACATTTTCTCCTGAACAAATTTTGGAGGCTCCAAAGGTGCTCCGTAAACATGCCAAGGTCCCGGATGCGAATCAGGCAATTTGTACTGTCAGGCTCAGAAAAACTAATAACACTCAACCTCAATCTGCACTCAATCCATGCTCGGTTGCTCTCGTTGGTGTTTATGAAGTAGTCAACAAGAAAATTATTGAAGTAGATCAAGGAGTTGCGGACCTTACTAACCAGATCTAGTCCATCGATGATATTCTAACAAAGATATCCCTTCTATCTAGCATGACAGAGCCCGCTCCTACAGATAACCGCCAAAGCCCAGCCATGGCGGGCCGTTATTTGGACTCAGTTGCTACCGAATTTCATAAGCGCACAGCTAACCCCAAACACGCGATAGTTTTCAACATCACTGACCGACTGCCCCTGCCGTCAACTAAACTAGCCATACGAAATGCTTGCAACATGGCACCCCACAGGTGCTATTAAGCTCGGCTGCGCAAAAAATCATCGCAACCACTGCACTTTGAAGTTCCAATTCTCTGACGAAATAACAGCTAGGGAATTCATAACCAGTTAGCAAATTATTGCTAACGCCACCCCAGTTAAAAGAATCGGAATGTTACCGGATAAAAAGCCCCCCAAAGAGAGGTTTTCCGATTACTAAAACGTACCTCGGCCTCACCAAAGCAACCTGTGGCTGAAATACAAGTCGCCGCGTCATCTCGCCGCCTTTTGATCCACCCCGCAACAAAAACGTCCTCAGTTGCTTCCTCTACGCCTGTTGACCTAGATCTGACCATCACCCCATCTCCAGCACATCCTCCTGGTAAACAGCCCAGCTTTCTATCATCAACCTCCGCTCCAAAAAATGGCAATGATATCCATGTCAAATCCACAGCTGGCCCAGGGCCACCAAAGTCCCGTGCATTCAGGCCTGCTGCTGCCTAAGACGACCTACTGCCCACCGTCTCAACACCGAAAGGGACTCCGGGGAAGTCTGTTGCCAGCAGCCCGTCCTGCTCTAACTCATGTCCCACCGTTTTGCGGACACAAATTTTTCATAAAGGTCATGATCTACTATATAGTTATTCGGCCCGTCAACCGACAGAATTCTGTGTCCCCCACAGCTTCTAGCTTCTCCGGCTACTCCCGTAATCCCCCCCCCACCCAATAAGTCTTCTCAGAGCCCCAGTAAGAACCCCTACTAAGCACTTTCGGTATAACCTAAATAATCCTTGCTTGTTGGTGAGCAGAACACAAACCTGCGACACCCCAAAGCAGCCAACTCCGTCTCACCGTGTTAGGTTGGTACCTTGACTAATAGACAAGGTCCTCCTAGATCCACTTTACAATACGGGCGAAAACGGCCACCAAGTAAAGCATCATTATGCATCGGAACCAAAAGTATCATATTATCCAAGTATGCCGAAAACGTTTCCCAATCATCTGGCTGGGCATCAGCACCTACAACCGAGCCTCTTCAACCATCTTCCCCTCCCAAAAAATACAAATAAATAACCCACCGTTGAACTATAATCAACGGCATCGACTGTCAAGCTCCAAGCATATTCCCGAACAAAGAATGGGCAAGCGCAAACAATTACGGTTATAACGTTGGTCCTGGTTAAGGCATAAATACTGTAATGCTACCGATACCAAACGCGATAAAAAAAGTAACGAATTCGTTTATTTGAACAAATACCGTATTTCGTGGCGCCACTTGCTCCGCCCGTGTACGTCGTCTGCACGCCGCTGCACTCATCCAAAGCATATGTTGTCCCGCTCTAGCGTTTCGAGTTCCGCTTTGCACGCTGCCGAGTATATTCGCTATCGTGTTACAAACCGAGGACCAGGGGCTATAGGCTTTATACGGGGGCAGGTCCCGACTTAACTTGGAAGAATCCTAAACTGGTGAGCCCGAACAACAAATTCAATCCTCCAAGGACACTCGTAGTTCCTTCAATCACATTTATTCGTTTACATATGCACTTTTTCCGACGTATAAACGGTAAATACCCGATTTCGGCTACAATATTTCCTTTGTGTTTTCCTCATAGCAATATTATAACTGTTTCACGGTGGCTAAATTTATTTTATATATAGTTTTACATTTGATATACAATTGCACTTATGGCTGGCAAAGACCGCAAACATGATCCGGAACCGTCCGTTTCGACAGTCTCCCTAGCCGTCCCTCAAATTTTATTGATGACCCTCAACTCTGATTTCATATCTTAGAGGTAGAGTTGGAATCACATAGAATAACAACCGAGCGAACCCGTTACTTGTGGACTATCGGTCGCCTTCCCCGTGACGTTGCTACTCAGATACTCGACGTATTATTCGGTGACAGTTCTTACACAGCCGTGAAAGACGCGGTAATCTCTTGTCTTTTGCCGTTAGAACCATCCAGATCAAAACGGCTGATCCAAGGGACAGAGTTAAGTATCAAAATGCCCTCCGCGTTATTGAGGGAAATGCAGCAGCCGGCAAGGCAACTTTTAGAGGAAAACTTCTTTAAAGAGTTGTGGGTACAGCGACTACCACCCAATATTCAAGCACTGCTCGAGGTTTCCAGCCATCGTAAGATCACAGGAGCGCTAAAACTGGCGAACGGTATTATGGAGCGGTACCATCCATAAGTTATTGCCGTAAAATCTCAAGCAGCCCCCAGATCACCGCTATCACTGTATGAACACACTCCGAGAATGCTTTGATAGATGCTTTCGAGCGGGCTTCCAGACGTTTTACCTCTCCTGGTTGTTCTCATTGTAGAAACTATAAATCTTACCACAACTCTGACCGACGTGAACGTCCCAGAAGCCTCTCCCCTGACCGGCCCGTTTACCCATCTCGATCAACGTACTGCCAATACCCCAAACGGTTTGGGGAGAAGGCCCGGCGCTGCGAAGCCGGTTGCACCTTCCCAGGTGCCAAACAGGGAAGCTAACATCCCGACGCGTTCCGACGACTAACGCGGTCGGCAGCCACAATAGCAGTCGTCTGTTGCGTGTTCGAGATTTAGTTCCCAAAGTCTTACTCTTGATTGACACTGGTGCAGCAGTTAAGGTGATTCCAAAGGAAGCAGGTGATGCAACGACCCTATCAGTCCAACAACTCCGTGCTGCCAATGGCACTCCTATTGCTACTTACGGCCATTAGTCACTCACGCTCAACTTAGGACCACGCCGCACCTTCCGATGGGTGTTCATAGTAGCAGACGTCTCTTATCCAATACTAGGTACCGACTTCCTTGACCATTTCGATCCCCTGATTGATGCACGATGCCGGAGAGTTGTCGACCGACAGACTTCTCTTTCCGTAATCAGTTCGTATTCCTTCGTGAGTCGCATCACGCCCCTATGCATCGAACCTCAAGCCGAACACCCGTAAGCAGACCTACTTTCAGCTTACCCGGCAATGCTAAGACAATCTGGCCCCCTTCTTGCGGTGACCACCAACGTCACCCACCGTATTGTCACTAAAGGACTCCCAGCATTTAGCTGACCACGCCGCTTGACACTAGACGAGCTCCGCGCAGCACAGGCTGAGTTCGAACACATGCTAGAATTAGGCATAATACGCCCGTCCAGTAGCCCTTGGGCCTCGTCCCTTCACATGGTTCCTAAACCTGATTGCGACTTGCACCCCTGCGGTGACTATGAGGCCCTCAACCGGGATATTATCCCAGACAGGTATCCCATTCCACATATTCAAGATCATACTTCTATCCTGTCGGGTTGTTCTGTTTTCAGCCGAATCGACCTCATTAGAGCCTACCACCAAATCCCGGTAGCAGAAGCTGACATCCCTAAAACCGCTGTCACAACTCCATTCGGACTGTTTGGGTTTTCGAGCATGCCGCTTGGCCTAAAAAATGCGGCCCTAACTTTTCAGAGGCTCAACTACCCCCCTCTTAGAAAAAAAGCTAAAAAAAGTGGAAAAATGGAATGACCTAGTGAAATCGACTTGATCCCTAAATATCATCAATATCGGGCTGCGAAGGAAATGGGCAACCTCCAATTATGGGTGTCTCCCGTCAGCTCAAACCGGACCCCGCGAAAGGAAAAACCTCACACCGCCTTTGTCCGCTTGACATACTTTTGGTTCCTATGCGCCAGACTGACTAGGATGAGAGTGAACTGGTCCCTCTACATGCTTTTACCAACCTTCCGCCCTAATTTCCAACCGCCTCGTACCTTCCCATTCAAGCCTGGCATGTTCGTTGACGTCAGCTACAAAACCACCGTGGCTCTGGAAAACAAGTCGTTACTTCAGAAGACAAACACGTCTTAGCAAAGCGCTCATTATATACATGTGGATATTAATTTGTATATAAATATACATTTAAGAACGTAGAGAAAAGCACTAGTATTTTTCGCCCGCCTATTCATTTTTCCTCTTTTTCTTAAGACTGCGGCGTTCTTGTCCTAGAATCCAGCCCGCTCTCCAGTTTAAAGCCTAACCCAACAGCAGCCTGCAGCTTTGGACCTGTAGCTATTTCACGATAGGATTTGTCATATACCCTTTCAATCTATCAGACAAACTTGCCATTTGGGTTCTTAGTGTGTCTAAGCTGCTTCCTCGTGACCTGTAAAACACCACTTTGGGATTTGTCATATATCCCCCAAGACCTGTTACGCCAACTTGCCATTCAGGTTCTCCGCCTTGCCCAGCTGCTTCCGCAAGCAGCCCTCAGACCCTTTAGTACGAATAAACCCCCACGGTTTTTTTTAAACCCGACAGATAAGACTTCCCGGTGAACGGCCGAATTTGGAATCAATAACTTTGCTTCGTGGTGCAAGCGCAGTTAGCCCTCACAAACACCGAATTACGATACCAACGACTCCTCATTTCACTAAGACCATTGTGCCTCATTTCCAACCTCCGTACTCTTATATGTTGTTTTGCCCAAGATAACCCTCAGCTAAAACATCTCCCAGACTGTGATCCTCCCTTTTTAATTTCAGGACCATCCGGTCATCATGTTGCCTGGCTGTAATACATCGCGCCGACAGCTTATCTTTTTCTCTGCCCGTCTACAACCGCACCAAAGGCTGGCTGCCGCGAATACGATCTAGCCGCCGAGTTTTACCTATAGGGAGTCCTGGTATTGCTGCGTGTGCCCTCTCAGGCCTGCTAAGGAATTCTCACAACAAGACCCTTCCGATGTCGAATCCATTCGAATCACCGTGTAAGGACTCCTAATTAAATAGTGATCGGTCCAGATTCGGCGATACCCTCCTCCTTTCCATGATGAAACGGCAAACAAAAACCTCAGCCAACCTTTGCTCAGAAAGTCCAACACAGACATAGAAAAGCCAAAAGAAACTCAACAGAATAATATATTTGTCAATTTACCAGCATAATCTGGCCTATTTCAAAAGTTTTCACCCTTGCCTTGCCTAACTTTGTTCCTTGTGGACATGGCACTCCGATTGCTGATTATTCCTTCCTGGAACTTCATCCATCTTCCACCAGCTGCGAACTGCCGGCATTAGATTACACACACTACTTCTCCTGGAAATTGTCTCACCTCTTCAGGGGGTACTATTACTTTTCATATCAACAAATCTATGAAAATTAGTATCCCTCTGAAAACCTTCATAAAATTCTTCCCTGTCTCCTTTGTCCCGACACCAATTGCCTTTTTAAGTGAACACAGGTGTGCTTTACCAACGGATTCTCTGTCATCGTTCTTGTGAATATGGTATTTCCTGTGTCCTGAGCCAATATCCACCTGAACATTCCTACATCCGGCCGATTCATTACCGTTGCCGCGGTTGACTCGAAATTGGTTCCTACTGGCCGTGTATTATCTTGTCACTTTGCTTCATTTAAACTCTCCTTAGCCTTATTCCATTGTTACTGCTACGTGCGAATCCCTCTTTGAAATGTGTAAATTTTCCATCTCATACAGGGATATTGTAAGCGCTGATAATGCTCATGCGCGTGCCTCTCGACCACGGTCCAGACATATACCATTATTTTCATTATTATTATTCGCTTTTTGGTCGAGTTGGTCAGCGCCCCAGAACCTGTTACAGCTCTTACACCGTTATTTGATTGGGTCTCCTTTACTGGTGAGAGTGAAAATCCAAAACCCTCTACTATAAAGTTGTAGCTGATATCTAAAAGTTACCCTTTCGGCCACTTTGCCTCAGCCCAAATTGTCTACGGCATCTTAGAGTCCAGCTACTAACAAATGGTAGCCAAATGCCCGTAGAGAAAAGAGATCCGGAATGATACTGCAGCATACGAAGACCGGGAGCAGTAAAAGTAATATGAGTGTACTAGGTGAAAATATGTGTGAAAGTGATGCTGGCATCAAGAGGAGAGGAAAACGAAAGAGGGAAATAGGAAGACAGCAAGAAAGCACATGATAACAGGCTAACATCGACTGAGCTCTATCTCAAAGCACACCGGCCTGTTTTTCTCTAGTTCCTCTGCGATTGCCACCAGGAAAGGGACTTCTTAATGCTACCGAGCAGTTTATTCTACTCGTTGGTTTCCCTGGCTGGGGAGAAGTTGTCCCTTGATCGGATTCTCAAAACTTTCTCCGGTAACTTTAACATAGTCTCTTGAAAAGCTGAGTTATCACTCAGTCTCAGCACTGGTTAGAGACTATCACTTAAATCGGCAGGCCCTGTATGGCTTTAAGGGTTCCGATTGGGTCAACTCTACTTCTTCTACGGTCCGAAGTAAAGAGCTTCAGCCGTTCCAAAAGATGGCTGCATCCGAGTCCCCGCAAACACGTGAATGACCTGGTGAAACAGTAACAGCTCCGCTCCAGCTTTCCTAAGCACTAATGTCCTTCGCCGTATATTGTCACGAAGCCTGTAAGCAATACTTCAGGTGGTGTATGATCAAGACCTTGTACAGCGGAAGGTAAATATAGGCGTCCCCGCCACTAAGGATTATTTGGGAAGCAGGATATCTTTCGAGGTTTTCCGAGCAGCAATATGAGGTTGCTTGCTTGCTTCATGGTCACAAAGTCTAGATCATCAATTCTGTCTACCTGGGGAATAACTATCTCCTGCTCCGGCGATTTCGTTTGCTACACCTGCATTGGCCCTTTGTAGTTCGGTAAACGTGGGTACTAGCTCATATTAGGCAGAGGATTATTCTCCAAGGCCCCACCGGTGGGCCCTCGTTAGGTCCCTTTTCACAGGGTAGCCTGACGGGGTGCAGCCAGCCTTACACCCTCCTCAAAGGTGAAGATGGAGTTTTCCAACCCAAAGGCAAAATCGCTAATAAACATGAAGATTAGCAGGCCTCCCGGCATCGGGCTCTGGGGTGGGCCGCGGGAGATACGCTAGCCTACGACACCGCGCCGCGTCTGCGCGCGTGACTCAAACCGCTCCACGAGATTTATGAAATCGTTACAGCTACGCAGGCTAAACAAAACGCGGATATAATAGTTACTCGACAATCTTTGAGCCCCTACCCAGATTATAGATTGCCTGCCTCAGCTTCGAAAAAGAGCTTTTAAAAGTTTGGAACACCGGTGAAGCCACAATTATCTAGACCCATCATTGGTCTATATCTCCTCCGTCCTGTGTAGATTGAAATGAAAAATGCTCCAAACCAAAACCTTCTCCCCTGTAATGACTTTTGGACCCATTCTATAGCTTCGATCTTCAACGTACAAGTCATAAGATTCCTGTAAGGTGATGGTTAACAGAATAAGGTGCCATGCACAATTTTGGGTAGCGTACCTCCACACTGTCCCATTGCCTAGCCTCTGGGCTACATCTGTAAAATTGTTTTGGGCAACTTGTGGCGAAATGCTGATTATCTTTCCAGGTCGACATTGGTTCGTGGTTTCTGCAGCAATGGACTGTGAACCAAACGACTGCACTAACAGAAAGATCTAGGTGCACGGCCAAAAGACTCTAGTCCAAAAGCCAAATCAATGGCGTGAGGAAAGAGCTGCTTGAGTTATGGCAAGTCCAGAACAAATCAAGCCACAAAGGCTGGTTGGGAGCAGGTAAACAAAGAACTGCTTGCAGAGTAAAAAGTGAGAGAAAGGGGGAAAGTGTGCATAATCCAGCGATTTAACAAATCAGGGATATCACAGCTTCCCCTGAAGATTTTGTGCAAGGAGTTGTTTGCATCCTCATCAATGTAACGGTTGTAATAAACACGAAACTGTTTGCAGAGGCCTCACCATCTGGTCATCAAGTAATTTTCCGCTAGGTTGGTTCCATATAACATATAATAATATAGTTTATTTCGGATAGTCCCGAAGAATGCTGCAATACAAGATCAAACAGTACAGTTGAAAGCTGAATGAAAGTTACAGCAGGACTGTACAATTATACGAACGCGATCGAATATAAGAGAAGGCGTTCAAGTCAATTGTTGCGATACAGCCCGGTAAATTTAAACTCAAGATCTAGTGGTCGATCCGACCGGGGAAGTATTCTGTGGTCCAAAAGCGCATTATTTGAAAATTTGGCGTCGATTTAAGTGAGTGCGCGATAACTAAGTTGCATTTTTGGTCAAAGTACAGCAATTTGTACAAAGATACCGTCCACGGTAACCGATACCCAAATGTGGGAATTTTACAGCAAAACGGGGAACTATACAGCTAAACTGATCATAAGAAGGAATAAGCTCCAATTGTATTTGTATACCTAAATAATGTGGATAGGTCTGGTGTATTCCCCATAGAAATATATATATATATATATATATAAATGTATATATGTGTATATGAATATATATATATATATGTATATGTGCACGCGTAAGCATATATATATATATCATATGTATGTTTATAAGCATATATGTACACATAGGTACATATTTGTATATTTATCCATTTACTTATATATTTCGTATCCACTGATGGACGCTTTGTTTGTCATTTGAGGACATGCCATGCAAGCGATAACAATGACGCTCCATATCCCTAAGAACATGGTACCGACAAAAAACGAATTCTGATCCTGGAAACGTAACCGCAAATCCATTGTACTGCGATAAGCTTCGATGTAATATAATTGTCTTCACCTTCGCTGTCACCGGTAACCTGGCTCTTATTTTGGTGATTGCACGCAGATAACGTGCACTGCTCTGGTTGGGAAGCAGGGCGTAGAAAATTGAACGACCTAGGCCACTATCGTTCATCAACATGCAATGCCAAAGAAGGTAGCCACCGCAGTTCAGCTGGTAGGTGGCATCCGCTGGCAGTACCTCACCATATTTATCAGCCGGAGACTTCATGGTCTGTGGCATATGAAACGCGAACCTGACTACGCCTTCCCGCGATATGATTCGCAAATATAACCCTTTCCAGTCATTAGTTGTTGAACCTTCAGCACATCACTAAGGTTATCTACGGCATTGGCCTCGGCCCTCAAGTAGTAAATATCCCTTACTGCGAACAACCGGTTGAACTTTTGTCGAGCTTATTCACATATTTCACTGGATCTGCGGAGTGTCCATCAGTTCTAATATGTGTGACTCTCGTTCGGGAGTCAAAAGCCTATTACGGTGGTAGAACCTATCGCTGATTAGATGGAACTCATGGTTATGCGGCAGACATTGACCAACGACTTTGTATTGCTTTCCAACGGCACGGACCCTCACGAAGGCCGGGGGTTGAGTATTGTGATATCTGGGAAGTATAGATAGATTTACTGTGCGCTGCTTATCTGACGGCTGTTCTGTTTCGGCGTCCAGTGTGCACGCAGCAAAATTTAACCCGATAGTATGGAAAATGTTTCGGCAGTGCACCCGGATGCTTACGAAGCCAGTTCTCAGCACTAACACTCTCATACACGTAAAACGAAGTGAAGTCTGCTGCTAAAATAACCAAAAGTCTTCCTCGAACTTCGAGAACAATTTATAGACATCTTTTACACGTCTGGAGAAACTCTCAGAGTCATCAACGAAAGCACGTGCAACGGCCATGACAATCAACAGGTCCGAGCGGTAACAGACTTGCGCAACCCTCACATACTACGAAGTTGCCAACTTAAACAAAAGTCGTCACAAAAGTAAGAACACCGTTCTTATTTTCCGCAAAATTGACTTCATCAGCTCGAACCATTTTCTTCAGTATTCACGAATAAAGCCAATTTTGCCATCATTAAGGTTGGACCACGAGACACTATCTCCGGCCGGAGGTAGGTGTAGTTATTCTGCCAAAGTGTGGGGTGAGTGGGGAATGGTACAAAATCACACAAATCCTACAGAAGGAAGACTGTCCTGTCGGAGAAGGGAAATAGATTGACGGATACGTAGATATCGTGAAAAAGAAACATCTCTGAAGGAGACGTATTCGAGCAATAGAGCTTTGCAATGTATGAGAGGAGTTGCGATGTAAAATTAAACGATAAAATATAGTGGCATAACACATGAAGAACAAGAAAACCGGTCGAAGATAACAATTTTGGTGTTCAGTGACCGTATATCGGTTGAGCCAGTTGTAAAACAAAACGGACAATACTCTGGACTGTGGGTGTCAAATTGATGGTGATAGAAGTGACCGGATGAAATATGTGGACTTTGGGTGGATTGTTTTGCCTTCAGAAAAAAGGAATGTAATGCATCAGCATGAAACTTGTAACTGGCAAAAAAAATCAACGTGTGGTGCGTAGCTACGAAAGTGGCAGAAAAGTGGCTTTCAAGGGAGATGGCCAGTTAAATGAAAGGTAAGTATTTACATACTGATAATTCTCAGCAAAGACTTCGCGTGGTGAGAAGAGTGTATCTAGCATCGGAAGTGTCTGGGACGATCTATAGGAATGGAACATGGGAACAAAAATACACAGAACAATCGATGAATAGGTTTGCAAAGTTCGGCAGCCGGATATGGGCGGAGTCTGTGTGATAAACCAAATGGACTACAAATCTGGACAGTGGTCGCCGAAGTGATAGTGAAGGAAGAGACCAGATAAATCATATGGACTTTGAGTGGATTGTTTTGCTTTCAGAAAAAAGGAATGTAATGCATAGGCAGGAAACTAGGAACTAGCAAAAAACCGATGCGTGGTGCTCAGCTACGACAATAGGATGGACACAGCCGGCAAAAACGATGAAGTGATGGGTAGAAGACCATCAGTTTATGTTTGATACAAAAGGTGGACCACTTTGTGGCGACAGAACAGAACTCTGCAGCACAAGAGCTTATCAGATGTGCATAAGTGGGACACGACACCTTGCAAGATGAGGACATTGCAATGCAACAGCCCTGAGTGGGCAAACAGCGGAGCTGGCGGAGAAGGCAAACAAACACAGAGTCGTCGATTATTGGGAATCTCTAGAGATAAATTTAGCAGTGTAATATACTACCTGAAGATTGCGGTACGGAAGTTAGTGACAGCAATAAATGCGTTAGTTCTCGAGTATATCGGTAATAGTAGCAAAAAGGGGTGGGCTTTATCTTATAGAGTGGTTAAGTTTGCAAGTAAGACTGGTGAATGGTTTAGCATGAAACAGCTGGAAGTGGACCGGGAATAATGAGCCAAAAGTGTTGATGGGTTTTTAAGTATGCGATAATTATGCACCAACGAAAGCAAATTTTGCCGGACGAAAAAGCGTTAGGATATTAAGGCAAATTTGAAGCGAGCACAATGGAGAGTCAATGTTAGCTGGAGGAGACAGCAGCATTTTGAGTATATGAACGGCGTTCCTTTTTTTCAACCCGCAACCGGTGCTAGTGGGTGGGGCCGACCATGGGCTGAACACCCAACCTGAAAACCATATCCGGAGGCAGGGGGTGCGATCCACCTAGTTGCGCCCGCACATCGTTGCATACGTCCTGCAAGCCCGATGTGCACCGGCCAAAGCGGGGGATCTGTCCGCACCCAGCACCGGCGGGATTTGCACAGGTGATTTTGGTCGAGATCATACAGAGGTAGAGATGGAGTAGCCTAGGAGATTGCAGGGGATCCTGGAGAGCAGGGTCAACGAGTTAGCGACGGATTGATGGGCGGGTATCAGATTCTCAGCCGGACGTGTTGGCCAGATATTTCGCTGGTGTTATCTCCGGATCATTCCAAGACATCAAAAGGGAGATGCGCCTCGGTTGGTGTCTGGAAGCAAGAGCAGAGAGAGGCCGCCTGGGGTGCTCTCAGCTGAGGATCAACGGTCAATGGTGAAAAGAGAAATCTAGTAATGTAGACACAGACTACTTTGGGAAGAATGAGGACTGTGAGCCATTGGGAGTGAATGAGAATAAGAAAATAATGACCAAAACTAGGAATAAGAATGGTGAATTAGAGGTTAGTGGTGGTCGCCGGAATCGGATTAAATGTTGGAACGTTAGGGCAAAATAAAGGAGGGGAATGGGGTCAGTTCGGACCGAGTAAAGCGAATTAAGTATGATGGAGATAGTTAAGAGTCGTTGGAGCTTGTGAATTGGGGAGAATCTAACAAGAGCAGTGGCAGTGATGTAAGTCATTCTAAAGAGTACTAATATGCTAACGATGGAGAAGGCTTATGGGGTGGGTGATGTCGACGTTGCAAAGGATGTTAACCGGGTCGTGCTTTCTTTCTCTATTCAAAAATCTCGGTTACCCTCACAAGCTTGTCCCAAAGTGGTGCACGTATGGGTTAATTGTAGTACTTTGGCGACATCTCAATATTTTGTAAGGACAATTTTGAAACGGTCTAGCGTCTGTCAGGCCCCAATATCTTCAGGCAGCCTGGAGAACCTTTCTCTTGGTTTTGTCCTGGGGTATGGGCATTTATTAGTGTGATTTTTGTTACGAAGAGGGAAGGGTGAGTCTTGGGCGAAAATTAGATCAGTGATGGATGCATGCGCTCTAGAGTGTAGGAGGTTGAATATAAGATGAAGATTGAGTTTCATGCGTCGTAGCCACAGGGGTTGAAGCATTAGTAGCTCACACCTCTCGTTATAATTCAAGGGGGATGATGAGCCGAGTAAGTGCTTGGTGAAAGATCGCTGAACTCTTTTGATCGCAAGTCTGTCAGATTTGTGCGTGTGAGTGTATACAAGAGGGCAGTACTTGAGCTGCAGTCTGGCGTGTGATTTAAAGATCAGAAGCAGGCTGTTGCGCATTCTAAAAGTTCTGTAGATGAGGGCTATCCTTCTCTAAGTCTTAGCTACCTGGTAGATGGCTTATTCTTGAAAGGTGAACGTGCAAGAATACCGTAGACCGAGATCTCGTACTAGCGGAGTAATAGGAATGAACGGGCCTTTTAAGGCGAAGGATTCAGGAGGAATTTGACTTTTATGCGTGGGAATGGCACTCTTAGCAGCGAAGAAACTCATTTTCCAAGTATTGCACCATATATCAAGAGCTTTCAGGTCGTCAACTATTTCGGCGAGGGTATAGGTCAAAGTTTGGGGTTCAAATGAATATACAATCATGATATCATCGGCGAGTAGGAACGCAGTGTCATAGCGTATTACTTTGAATACGTCGTTTATGTAGAGAAGAAATAAAAACGGGCCTAACAAACTGCCCTGTACAACACCACTAGTGACTGGCTGCGGTGATGAAAGGTAACCCTCAATGTTTACTGCTTGCGATTTCATGCTAAGATAGGATGACAACCAAGAAAATTGCGGGTCTGTTAAGCCGTAAGATTTAACCTTGGTTAGCAGTTGAGCTTGAGGCACTCGATCAAATTCTTTCGTCATATCAAGGAAGATAACGATACGTGCCATTCCAGAGTCAGCTGACTTTGTGAATAGATTAAGGAAATCAAGTTGGCAGGTCAGACACGACCTGGACTTTAAGAAACCCTATTGGTTTTTATTTATTAACCCACGGGTGAGAATAAATTGGCAATCTCATCTTTAAATACTCGTCCCATTATCCTAGATATAATGGGAGTGTGGTTTATGGGGCTGTAGTTAGCAGGGTCATGTAAAGCACCCTTCTTACGGGGGGGAATGATAACGAAAGTTTTCCGCTGGAATGGGAAAATGCTTTGTGACATGGAGAGATTATATAGGTTCATCAAAAGCATCACAATGTCCGGGCCGCTAAGGCGAAACAGAGCTGGTGGGATACCATCGGGTCCTGGGCGAGCCAGGGGCCGCGTGGTGTTTAACAGCTTTCTGACTTCGTTGGCTGAGAATACTACGGTTGACAAGGCATCGGCAGTCAGGGAGGTGAGATCCTGGGTTGGACTATTGTGGTCTATTATGAAGGTAGAAGCAAAGAAATTATTGAACGCCTCAGCGATCAACTGTGTCGAGCTAATATAATTGTTCTCTGATAGGAGCAAATATGGTATTTTGGTTGTACAGCAGGGGTTTCGAGTTTTGATAAGGCCAGAAAGGTGGGCTATTTTATTCGGCTGGTTGAGGGCGTTCAGTTCTTGCTTCTCCAGCTTGTTCTCATTTGCGCTCAGTAGCTGGCGTGAGAGGTGGCTGAGGCAGAGGAATTTGGAGAGGTAGTTGGTCCTTTCGTAGGCAAGCTGCAACTTCTCGAACTTACGTTGCAACTTTTGTTGTCGATAGGTCTTTCTCCCACTGAATTCGGTTATCTCGGGAGATATGATTTTAAGACAACAGAATAAGTTAGAGTACATCACATCGGACGCCAGCTGGGGATCAGATGTTAGAAAGAATTCATCCCAGGCCTGATTACGCAGGATAGTGGGTAAAGTACCCCAATTTTCATTCCGGAAAGATTTTCGATTTTGAGGACTTTCCTGGTGATGCGGTTGAGCGGAGAATTCCCATATCATGACCCCATGATCACAATCAGGAAGGTGGCTAAGGACGTTTGCCTTTATATTTCGGAGGCCTCAAGTAAAGATTAGGTCAAGAATATTGTTCCCTCTGGTTGGTGACTTTACTTGTTGTGTTCATCCGCCAGCACGGACACATGAGATAAAATTGCATAACTTCGGAGGGGAATTCAGGTTTGTCCAACAAATGCCAAGGAGGTTGAAGTCCCCCGCTATGATTTTAGCAGCTTGCGGGAATTCAGCTACGTGACAGAAAGCATCGGCCATTGCATTTACATCATCCGTGTTATAGCCCGGCGGACAGTGAACACAACCCATGACAAACTGCCCCTGAAGCAGTGGTATAGATATCCTAACAGAGTCTTGGACCTTATCAAGGACAGGAAGTTGGAGTAAGTGTTCCAAGACTGCTCTTACTATAAGGAAGACATCCGCCACCACGTCTCTCAAATTTGTTCGTAGCAAATATATTACAACCGTGTATGGAAATGTGCCAGAGGGGAGTTTTAGCAGAGAGCCAGGTTTCAGTTACGAGGATTACATCCGGGTGAGATTGCAATTCAAAGGAGCGGACGGATGTAAGTTTACTCACAAGGGAGCGAGCTTTGAAAAGTGCAATTGTGAAACTATCATTATCGTGACCATGACCCACGTGGAATGTATGACCCCTTAAGTTGCTACCAAGTTTGGAGAAATTGTAGCCACTGGTAGACTGTGGGATAGTGTGGGAGGAAAGAGGGTATGAGAGGAGGCGGGACGCTCAGAGGAAACGGAAAAACCGGAAAAATTGGATGAGGTGGCATTGGGCCCGAAAGCCCACGACTGTTTGGAGTTGAAGAGCAGGATGCATGTGGTCGGGTAGGCCTTAAGTAGTCAACCGGAACAGTATTTGGATAAGGTACTGGCATAAAGGTCTGAACAGTCTTGCCGAGACTTCCTTTTTCGTAGTTGGAAGAAGTGCTTTTATGGTTCACTCTACCTGGAGGCAAAAGACTGATTGGGTTTGGAGAGCGAGGTCCGGGTCCCCGAGTTGAGACGGCTGATTTTGCCGATAAGGCAACTCTATTTATTTTCGAATTCCTTACGGGTACCGGTGCAAATACATCTAGTCTCGCGCCTTTCTTAGTCATGCAAGGAATGGCAAGTTTTAAAGTCAGCAGTTGAGGGATTACTGATTATACTTCAGGTATTGGGCTGTTTTCCCGATCCGGTTTTGGATTTCGGACTCCTGCAACGGTCGGCGTTTGTTTTTTCGAACTATATTCTGTGGGAGTGGTTTGTAGGTTCAACCAGACACTTCTTGAGCTAGTCGAAGGAATCATATCAATTGGGGTTTTGTATGGTAATTTGTTACTGGTCTTGGAGTCAGGGGGACTTTTATCAGTCTTGTGGACATCAGGAGGAACTTTAATTTAAACCGTTTAATTGAGACTGTTCTGCAAGTTTTGACGTTTGCGACGCGGCTCCGATGGAGTAGAGACTGACGAACTATCTAGGTCGAAAACTATTTTGCGACTAACCACAGAGGAGGTCTTTGCGTGATGGCCGAAGCTTGGTAAATAGACCACCTGAGAGGGACTACTGGCTAGATGTTTACCAGGGTTATGGTTCTTCGCATGGCTTTTTTGAGCCTCCCTTTGTAGAGGGGTTTTATCGGGAAGTATTTTGCCCGCTTGAAACCTGTATTGGCGACGACAAAAGACTGTCGGCTAATAAATTCCTTGGCAGCAACTTCAGTATTAAACAAAAACTGGAGTGGGCATGTACTTTGCAGTGAAGTTTTGCGGAGTCTGACACAGTAGCAAGGTTGCGAATCTAGGTTGCAAGCCCTTAAGATTAAGTTCATGGCAGTCAAGAGAGGTAACTTATCCGGAATGTTGAATACTACCGCACTGTTGGCTTTCTTGATGCGTCTAAATATTTCAGAGGCAAAGGTATCAATGAACTTCGTGGCTGAGATTAGGTTAGCCTGAGTGTGGTGTATAAATGGGTCAAGCAGGAACGCTAATGAACCTAATTGGTCAAAAGCTTCAAACCGAGAGGAAAAACTATCCATGGTTTTGCTTATTTCGGCGGTTGATTTGGTAGTGTCTCCAAGCATATCAACGAGGTATACTGAAAAACTTCTGAGAGTGCTTTGGAGGTGAGGGGTCTTACAACGGCGAGTGCTAGCTGTGATTTTGGGCCGGTGGGCAGCAATGGAACGCATAACTAAGCTGATGGAGTGATTGGTAGTTAATTCGACGCAATATCGCGGGGAGAAAAGTGGTGACAGCTGACACAATGGGCGAGTTATCGGACTGTGGTAAATAGCGGAGTATCAAGAAGGTGAGAAAAAAATGACCAAATAATTCGAAGAGGCCGGATAAAGAGAGAGTACCTAGGGAGGGTTTTGAACAATTGATTAAGTTACTTGGAGACCACGAATCTCTAAAATGTTGTATTGTACTTATTTGCGATAATAACTAAGGCAAACAGGTTGGTGTGCTGCAGTTAATGCTACTATCGGATCAGTGAATCAGTTTGAATAGCAATAAGTAACAGTAACAGCTAAATCATTGATCTTAACGCCAAAAAGCAAAATAACCTGAGACCACCTGATTTTGCGTCACGATGACCTTGACCTCCAATCTGCCTCGAAACAGTCCCTATAAACGTCAGAATTATCGACGTTAGATTGATTCAGCGATAGTGAAACAGCTTTCCCTCTACACTCTCAAAAATGGGAGCCCAGTGAAGTTCAGCCCGTCCTTCGGGACGGATTCTTACCGGGAGTCTCTGAAGAAAGCCCCTATGTGCCCCACGGACAAGGTAACGAATAGCTTTATAGTGGTAGGATGAATGTTTAATGATTCAACCTTTTCTTGCTTTGCAGACTTGCCCAAAGATTCGGCCCCCCTCGCTATCCCTGACCCTGACCCCACCATGGCTTTTATATTATTCGGAACTCTAAGAATCGA
The DNA here is from genome assembly GCA_948099385.1 of Fasciola hepatica. Lineage (NCBI taxonomy): Eukaryota > Metazoa > Platyhelminthes > Trematoda > Plagiorchiida > Fasciolidae > Fasciola > Fasciola hepatica. The sequence goes on along the minus strand of CANUEZ040000043.1, from coordinate 35,154,554 downwards.
CCCGGCGCACATACGTCTACTCCGTCGATCTGCAAGAAGGAAAGCCCCAGCGGGTTCACTCTTTCATGCCGGTTTCAGTGTGCCTACGTTGATCATCCTCGGGGTCTCTTGCTGTTATCCTTGGAGCAATCTTTTATTCAGCGCGGTTAAAATATACTTCCGGCTTGGAATTAGAGCCCCGCGCCAGCTTCTACTCTTACAGATGAAGACTTTCATTACCGCGTCTACGACAATGCCCCCTACAGCTTTTTACCGGAGAGGGAGCTGGTAGCTAACGGTAATTTTATTTCACCTAGGCTCCAATTTTATTTTCAGTATTCTCCTTATTCGGCTGGTCGACACTAGACGAACTCCACGCATAGTTGCCACCCCTGATGGAGCTACCCGCTGTGTCGTTTCCCGCATGTAGTTTCGTTGCAGTAACATCTTCATACTTTGTTAGCGCCTATTTCTGCCCACCAGTCTACCATCTGCAAAATTTCTCTGAGGGTTTTTTGACCGATTTAGGGAAAAGCTTCCGAAGTGGACCCTCTCACCATGAGCGCGCTTTTCTGAGCACTCCGTGATTAATTCTTTCCGGGGGATATGGCGATCGGGTGGTTCATTCCAGCTTTATCAGTAATCAATGTCTGCTAGTTTGGGCCGCGAAAAAGGTAATGGAGGTAATGCTTGGCCTAAGACAGATTTCCTAAACAGCTCTTCTGCCTGGATTGCTTCTCCTCCCCCAGAAATAGAACGTATTTTTGGAGATTGTTTCCTTTGGTAAGACTTGCTGGCCGAAAATTTGGTGGATAATAGCCTACTCCTTCTATCCTAGAAGCTGGATGTCCGAGTGGTAAGAATCCGATGAATCTCCCTCCCGCGTACTTTCCCTCCAAGATTTATTCCCTCGATGGACTGTATCTTTGTGAAATAGCGTATAACGGGAAACAATAGATGCACCGCCCAAAGCGGTCAGCAAGGCAATTCGAATCGTATTCTGGGATGAGGTCATGACCCACTTCTAAAGCAATCCCTATCCACCTCCCGTCCATTTTTCTTTTTCGTCACTTCTTTAGGCTGTATTTTTCTCTCCCTTCCATGGATGCCAAAATACTTGAAACAAAATAGAACAGGGAAAAAAGCTTCAAGGGCTTTTGCGATTTTCTATGACCCCATTTGCCAATCGGGACTTGTTCCAGCATAACTGAAAAGGGAACGAGTAAAAAAGAAAATCTGACGCAAGCAGATGTGCGTGTCAGTGTTTATTCATTTTCCAGTCGGTAGCATCATGTTGTTATGTTTATTTGCAATTCCCTTTCGTCCATGTGAAACGATGCATCCACTTGTCAATACGGGCTGAACCGATCCCGGTTCTGACACATGTCGTCTACCTTCTTTTAATAAATTGCCTCATCACAAAGATAAATTCATGAATGTTTAATATCTGAGCTTAAACCTGGCACCAAAAAATACTTGAAGACAAGAATTTGAGGCAGGTTCGCGATCTCTCCTTGGTGCTTGAAAGTTACAAAATATGGAATGAATGTTCCATGATCCTGTTCCCACCTTTTTGTTCGCCTAACTCGTTGCGTTTGCTCCCTCCTTCGCGGAAATTCTGTGAGCAGCAACCCAAAAGATCGGCTGGCCGCCTAATCAAAGAGACAGTCTACACCTAGCGCACAGAAGCCTATTAAAAATAAAATCCTGGGCCTAAACTCAGCATGTTCTTTGGGTGGCTGACTAAGTAATCGGGGGGATGCAGGGTGTGTTGATTATTTTTCAGTCATAGCGGATGATTTCCACCTCCGTCGCCATTGACCGTGTGGAGTATAGGGAGGGCTGCTTTTCAAGCTACTGAACACGGTGCCCGGATATGAGGAATAATGTGTATCAACCCCAAACAATAGGTCTTTCTACCCTGGATGGTATGTAGTCTGGTAGACAAACGCTCACGAGTTCATCCTGCGGGAGCAAACGCATTTCCACGATCCAAACCACTCTATCTGTGCAGGTCGGTGCTCCCAAGTCTGATCACTTATTGCCAACGACGGCTGTGTTCATGTTCATAGTAAAAAAAATCCGAGACATTATAGATATAATAGAGCCCTATTATGCCTGGAACACAGTTCCAAGCAACCCGACCTCTTCTGAAGTTCAGGAAAACTCCGTTCATGTGCCACTTCCTACGCGGACCCCAACCTATATTCCCTGAATTTGCTCAGTAGATACTCCTACTGGGACTACATCTTTTGTAAACCACAAAAGTCCAATGCCAAGCTCTTTCAATTCAGAACGCTTTGCCTGGGGGTTTTGTGGTCCCAATGCCACAAACTTGAAGATGAAGTGGACAAACAGAGCACTTTCGCCATTGGTGGAGCATTCCTACTTTCTGAAGAACGATGTCTGCGTGGCAGATGTGGGTTGTTGACTTCGTTGTACACAACACCTTGTCTTTATTAATCGGACTTGACAGCCATTGAGCCTTTTGAGATGGTTCTGATAAGATCAGCTGCATCTAGGGGATGGACGTAGTCAGCAGTTTACAAACCGTTCCACGGCAGGTTTCGGTTACTTTGATCTCTCAAATCTCAACCAGTCCCATTTCCATAGGCAGAGAATTCTTCCGGTGGCTACCTGACCTGGCCTGCGACGGTTCGTATTGGGTTGATTTGGTAACACCTTATCTCTTGGCCTATCGGCATTTCCTCTTTCGTGGCGGACTCAGCGCTTACTTTGACCACTACTTTTCTGCCAGTTCATTTGGTATGGGACGAGTAGCCTTCACTGCCAATATAATGGCATAACCGCCAGTAAAGACTGGAAAAAACCCTCCAGCGCCTAAGTGATATGGTGACTCTGAATTGAAAGCGTTTCCCTCTGGCCATAGATTTCTCCGTGGAACGATGCCATTGTGGCTTGAAACTTTCTTTTCGTAATAAACTCGGATTTTTGCTTCAAGAGGAAACTGATACAGCAGCCAAGTCCTACTCTCGCTGGAAACCGCATTCCTAGCCAGACAGTGAAGTTCGACAAAACAGGGCATGAGTACCCCATATGAAGACCGTTTTTGCACAGAACTCGAGCCACTTAATACCTCTGTGCCGTACTTGGGTGAAATGAATTTTGCGCACACGCGGAAATGAACTTTTCGCATCTCCATACCCGAGAATAATGAAACTTGGCGAAACCAAATCCACGGAGAAATGGAACGCTTATACGCTGACAGATGGGGTACCCATATGTTGAACAAAATCAAATCCATTCCTTGCAGGCAATGCCTGACTTTGCTTGTGTGCAGGCTAGTCAGAAAAACAAAGAGGACCCGAAGACCGTGGAACATATTTTTGGCTAATGACCGGGTAATCGGCAGACGCAGTTCTAAAGAACGTCTCTTTTTCTTTTTCGTACACAACCCCTCGGACCAACTTTCCAACTAATCTACCATTCCAAGCTGCTTATTATTTTCTGGCTTTGAAGACTGAAACGTGAATGTCACTTACTGACAATACTTTTTATTCCATATTAGTTTTTGCGTCATCTGATGGAAAAAATATCCACTGGGATTGGATTTCTCACATTTAAAAACTCCGTAGTTTAAGCAGCACGGTGTCATAAACTTCTCCGTCAATCCTAACTACACAATAGTGTCTTAAATCTCGGCTGAACACTCCGGTGCGATAAATTTTTGATTGCATTTGTTTTATCATGGAGCCGACCGACGGGGCCAATCAACTGAAAAAGACCTTTGCGGTTGAACAACAAGTAAGTCAATCTTGGTTTCAAAGTTAGGAATCAGCATAGTGTAAGGTACGTAGCTTAGTCTCCCCTTCAAAAGTAAATACTTACGGAAGGACACAGTGCTCGACAATGAGCGTCTGTTTTTCTTCATGAACTACCGCTTAGGAGGGCGGCATCCTTCTGCCAGAGAAAAATGGACTCGTTCAATTGTTCAAGGATTAGCTAAAAGGATATAAAGTAATCGAAATGGGGCACCTCTGCAAAATCATTACAACTTAGAAACCTGCTCTCTCCGAGACATTGTCATATGCGCGAACTTTATTACTGCTCAAAAGAGAAAAAACTGATTGCTAGGGTCAAACCCAGATGAGAACTACCCTCAGACTCCAGAAGGCATATGAAAGTGGTTCATATGACGCAGCAATATCCTAAGATGCGATCCCTGTCCAACCGTTGAATAGCAGAAATGACAGGCTTTGACGGGGCCTGTAATCCTATTGGTAGTCTTGTTGACTTGATGACAGATGGAGAGCTGGGCAAGCCGACTGTCGCAGCCGGAGAGCCAGCTTGCCGAGCCCCCGGAACTACTTCGAAATATGTGGCTACGAGACAATCCAGGGCAGTACCCTGCTGACTTCAATTAGCATGGTTCAATTAACAGACTGATTGGAGGAATTTATGCTGACCTGAATTACTAATCTCCAGAGGGGACTGGCCATTGCTTGATTGAACAGTTAAGTACTTGTATGGATGACTAGCGAGAGTCACCCATATGTCGGATGTGACGTTTGAAAAGGTCTCATCTGTTTCGGATGTGGAACGCACTATGAAGTGCAAATGCATCTAGCTGTGAGCCACTTCAGTCGGTAAAAGGAATGGTTCAATCTGAGATATAAACTACCTATAGCTAGCAGATGACGTGGTGTTGGAATTGGATGAGCTCCTAAGGACTGGTCATCATTTCGATAGCAGACCCAACTACAGATACTTACTTTTAGACAAGGTACGTCCAAGCTCCAAGATGGCAGTTATATTTTAGGAGAGTTCGATGTCTCCGAAGAACAGCTACGTAGGCTTTTCTCAGAGAGTTGACTAAACACGAGAACTTTGACCCAACAGAAGTCGGCAAGTTGACCCAAAATCGAAATGACTACTTACCGCTAGAAAAGGTTTATGCTCAGCACTTATGATGTGATCTAGGGATCGCTAGCCCTTATACGGGCTCAGCATAATTACTCACAGTCGGCCTGATGTGGTTTCCACTCCCAGTTGTCTCAGTATTAAAACCTCAAATCGAAACAGGGAAAGCTGGACTAGCGGACAATACGAAAAAGCAAAATACAGAATATGGCTATGTCCATAAAAAGGCATGTACGTTGGCAGTGACGGGCAAGATCCCTCCGATTTGAACTAAATGGACCCAAAGAGATCGAAATAGCTGGAGAATGTACTCAGTGGAGAAGCTGGAACATCAAGGTGAGAACAGCGAAGTCGCCAAAGCGAGGCAAAGGAGGGAAAAACCCTCTAGACTTAGTGGAAATTCTTGGATGTCGACCTGTGACTTAAGCATTTTAGAGGTAAATGCTGTTGGATTTGGTCGGTGTTCTAATCTGTTAGTTGTTGGGAGTAATCGCGGACTGGGGTTCTGGGTAGGCGGATTCCGGCTTCAGCCAATCGATGCTGACGTCTTCTTGAGGGGCACCTCTGCCGGAAGTGAGTGTTTTCTCCAGGCAACGGACGAATTTGTGTGGACCGGAAAAAGCAAGAGTTAGTGGGGGACTTTTCTGCTTGTGCAGAAAACCTCGCGTGGGCTTAGGTGGGTGAACGGGAGTGAAACATCGTTGGGTTGCAGAGGGGACAGGAATACCAACATTTTGCCGCATAAAGACTGTGAGACTCTGGGCGTACCCCCGCAGCTCAAAACTGGTTCGCTCATCTTGGGCGCGGTAAATCCACCGGGGAGACCGGCGATGTTGTCGAATGTCACTGACTCAGGCTTGCACGGTGTGTCTCTGCGCAGAGTATTTCCAATACTCATTATTGCCAGTGGCAAGAAGTCTGGTAACTGTGGCCTGTTGTTAGCACTGTGAGACAATCTGAGACTGTAGCGAAAGAGCTTGACCAAGTGATTGGCTTGTACTGGCGCTAAAACTCTTCTCCAACAATAGTGAAAGACTCAGGGGGGTCTAATGGAAGACTTTATGCAAACCAGATGACTATCCGCCCTAACGAAGTTGTTGCTGGTGCAGACACGGGATTCCACGCTGAGGGGACACTGGTTAAAGCTCGTCAAACCGAGAGCATTAAATATTCAGATTGAAGTTTCTTTGCTGGTCGCTTTATCGACCCATGGCGTGCACTACCGGCCGAGGCCGTGTCTGCCAGTCGGTGGCGGGCTTTAAGTTAAGGTTGGACATCTGCTGGCTTGTTTTTTATGAGTACATACACATCTACATAATTCATTGGCACTAATGGAGGCAGCACCCCTCCCTCTTTAGTCACCAATTTCCATCATTATATACCTGACCCTCGGTAAATCAGCAGCGTGGTTGTCTCTCTTAATCAGTCTAGCCATTCTTGAAATTTTACAGCCCACAGCTCGCCCCCCCCCCCTATTCAGGCAGATATACATCTGTACTGATTTGGTCCCCGAAGGATGTCAGCTCCCCGCATCATTGATACAACCAGTTACTCAGACGAGGCTACTTTCCCCATGAGACAAGGTGAGTCCCCGTCTGTGTCCAAGGTCTCATTCCTCAACCGGGACGGGACGGTCCTTCATAATGCTTTGCTAACGGGCCTTCTAAAAATGTAGTCTGAAGTTAGGCTGCAGAGATAGCAGAACCAAAGTCCATTGTTCGCACTCGTAAGGATGGGTTAAACATCCTAAACGATTTGGTCATCAGCCCCCACTTCTAGTATCCCAGGCAGCCGATCAGGTGTGTGGGGCTTCTAATCACCGAATTCATGATATCTCCAAGATTCTGCGAGACACCGAGCAATGCTCCAAACGAATCATCCTTTGAGGTCGCTTTCTGAACTCGGATTACCCTCGTGACACTTATGCCCAGGTGCTTAACCACTTTGAGCTCCCTTTTCCACCTAATAGCCGGTCCATGTGGCTGGTAACCAAACGCGCCAACCGGGAGCACAGCATTCTAATTGAAATGAGCTCCACAAAGGCAGCCAAACTTCTGCTTCCTTAGCCGCAACGCTCAGGGAGGAAATGAAAGGGCTCGAGGGAGTATCCATTGGCCAGCCACTGCACCTAAGGCTCCGCAGTAAGACTTCTAGGCCAGCAAACCCACAAAAAGTCGATCTTAAGCTCAGAGCGCTACTTGTCATCCAGGAAGCTCGCCTTGAGAATTGAGCTCCATGTTCGACATCCGTTGCTTCCCTACCCACTTCATCTTCCGTCGCTGAAAGTATCCCCAGTACCTAGAGCTGCTAAACACCTGAAGCCCACAAAAGGTATTCCAGGCCACTACATCGCTAATAAGACAGTAAAAAAGGAAAAGACTTACCCGTCCTTGGGCCCAGACACAAACCTGCAACTTGTTCCTGCTGAGAGCTGCAGCGAGGAGGCTAACGCAAAGGGAGAGATATCTGATGGGGTCGTGCAAAAACAGGATCACGAACAAGAAGACTCAGAGCAGTGAATCACGCGGTGCGCACAAAGGTAAGCCACAAAAAGCAGCCCATTAATTTCGTCCGCCTGACATGGTACTTCCCAGCTTACTAGACGTCTAAACTTGCCAGTCCCCCCGACAATCTGTTTATTCTTTAGCCCCCCTCAATATATTCAGCTCCCCACTCCATCTAGGCCCCCTTTCCCCTCCCTACTCCGCCTCTTTCTCCCTCCTCAAACCCAAAAGCAGTTGTCTCTGGCGATTCTGTACCCATCCCCGAGCATTTGCTCAAGTGCTTTCATAGTAACTGCCTGAGTGTGCTGCATAAGATCCCGGAGCTTCAGCAGCTTGCAGCAGATAAACAGGATCATATATCTTACGGAAAACTGGCTCGCCCGCGGATATACCTGATAATAATAATAATTGTATATTTCGAATGCGCCCGAAGCATGCTAGAATGCATGATCAGATGATTATAGTGATGCCGGAATGACGATTCACAAAAGGGTACAACAAGTGCATGCAGAGTATCAGAGAGAGTGTTACAGTGAACTAAAACTGTAGTAATGCCCGGCAAATTTGAAGGTCAAGGTCGAATGATGTCAGTTGGTCTGGAGTACATGCATAAGTGGTATATGAAATAATTACCACTAGTGGAAATTCGAACATATTGAAAGGAAATGTTTTTGATGCGCTACAGAATATGAGAGGCATATGGATAGAAATCTCGTCGAAGCGTTCGGTGAATTATTCACTTTACTACAGGCATGTCAAGAAGTATTAACATGGAAATATTTCAGTCTGCAAAGATGGTAGTATATAAAGTGGTGGCTGTATACTGGAGGAATCATATATGTTGCAAACAATTGCGTATCTCTTGGGAGGGATACTACCAGAGTGATGGTGGCAGGGAACGGCCGGAGTAAAACAGGTGAGCGTGCGGCAAGTTGTTAACTTTATGTAGGGTTGGTATGAAATGTCAAAGCGGAAGTGGAAGACTAATCAATATTGACCGTGTGGTTACATCCATTATACAGGCGTTCAGTTCTGCGAGAGGAAAGGTAAAGTAATCCACAGATAAGTGTACGTCAATAGATGAATGCTGTGTGGTATGTACCATGCAAAAATGACAGATCAATAAAACTGCACAGGTATATCGCGGGAAGCGGCCGTGGATCAACGAATATAGAAATAAAATGTATCGGCCGGTGCAGATAGTGGTGTGATTTAGTGGCTGCATACGGAGTCAGTTTCGGTAATATATCACGAATGCAACATCTGGAAAATCAAAGGTCTCGATAACGGTGATGGTATAGTAAGTAGACGGTGAGTGTCACATTTCTAATGACCAATTTGACAGGTGTAACAAATGATGGGAACGGAGCGGCGATGCAGCATGGGAAATGTACCGAAGACGTTCAATCGTGGAGGGAACGCAGTGATCTACAGAGCCCGAACACTCGATGCAACAGCATTGCGGATGCGATCGGATGGACCGATGAAGAGTGCAGGTAGTTACTAATTACTTCGCTGCCCACTGGAGGACTACTGAAAGATATGTCAGCGCCGGACGTTTTTTGGTGACCGATGAAGCAATGAACAGTGACAATAAAGGTGCCAGTGTTTGAACAGTATTAGCGGGTTCTAACACAGAACGGGCATAATGACATATGGGATTAAAATGAGTTGTATGAATGCAGTGAGATCGAGTAGTCCAGGTTCAAGAAGTCCGATGGCGGGAATCTTGGGGAAAGCGATCGTGAGACGGGCGAAAATGAAGTTGTGTGTAAATCTCGTTTGTCCTGTCCAGCAAGAGAGGGTCCAAGTTATTCCTGGGAAGTGGACGGCGACAATCGTCCTTAGGGTGCAGGTTCTGAAAACAAAACAGAGAGGGCTGCAGTCTGGCAATTCTACCAGCTGTGGGTTAGGGGAGAAAGACAGAACACCAATATCATGCCAGTAACAGAAATGGGTGGTCGTGACGTTGAGGTCTTGTTTTTTGGATTAAACAACATACGGAAAGCGGAGAAGACCGGTACTAGCGACTAATTCTTGTGAGGCTTAGTGACAGTTACCAAAAAAGCAAGGAAGCGAGAATAGGCGACACTGGGGGCAAATACTTATGTGTAGTTCGACGAATGGTTTATGGAAGACCACATCGATTGTGGCGATTCGTTCATCAGAACGAGGCCTGGAATCTTGTGTGTTGAAATAGGGTCTCAATGAGTAAGTAGTTGAAGCGTGGATGAGACTGGTACCTTGAGGACCATATTATATATGCTGCTATGTATTTTCTAGCATTATAAATGCTCTTATACCTGGCGGCAGCTGATAAAAAAAGAAGAACCTAACCGACTATGGTAAAATCTGACAGCATGAAAAAAGAATCACCGGAGTAACGGTAGCCAGTAGGGGGTCGTGGTCAGAAGCGTTGAAAATAGGAAGTGGCTAGATAAACACGTGGAGTGTGCTGTTGACAGTCATGGAGTATAGGTTGGACTGCTTTTATTTGCTAACTATAATACAGAATGCTCCTTACCATCCGTTGGTAATAACTGTCTACTGAACAAAGTTGTTAAGCTTTTGGTTAGTATCCCAGGCCCAGTTCGTAGGCTCGGGTAATAGACATGTAGGGATCATGCATACGGATCAGATTTTGGACAGTTAGATGTTTATTTATTTCTTTTTTGAATAATAAAGAGGCCGAAGACATTGACCTAAGTTGAGGTGGGAGTTTGTTCCAGAGGGAAGAATATTTAACAATAAAGAAGTTTGACCGCATCGCAGTCCTGGATACTGGAATCAAGACCATAGAGTCCCTATGTCGTAAAGAATAGTTGGAGGGAGTTTTGACCTGGGGGGCTGAATTGCAAGATGTACGTTTTACAATATTGCAAAAGAAAGACAGGTTCATTCGTAGACGGCGCAGCCATAGGGGCTCTAGGTGCAATATTTCACACCTTTCCATATAATTTAAAGGCGAGGAATATCCTAGTAGTTGTTTGGTAAATCTACGTTGTACATTCTCAATTGCAAATCTGTCAATCTGCCGCATGTTAGAAAAAACGACAGTGCAATATTCCAGAAGTGGTCTGACATGAGTTTTAAAAATGCTTAGCTTGCTCTCTGTAAGACTGAAGTTTCTATTAATCAGACCAATTAGCCGTCTAGCTTTAGCAACCTGCACGGCCGAATGTTCGGAGAAATTAAATGTACAAGAATATTGTAATCCCAAGTCCCTTACTTCCGGACTGTTGGGGATGAACTGATCATTAATTTTAAACATTCCCGCGGGAACCTGACACTTATACATAAGGATACAACTTTTGACAGCGGAGAATTTCATCAACCATTGGTTGCTCCATGAGTCTAGCGATAGTAAATCGCTCGTTATGCTAGCAATGGTAGAAGCTAAGGCGTCAGGTTCAAAGGAGTACATAATTTTTATGTCATCTGCAAAAAGGAACGCAGCCCCGTGTGTGATGACGTTGAAAATGTCATTAACATATATAAGAAAACGTAAGGGACCTAGTTCACTACCCTGAATAACTCCACTAGTAACTGGTCGAGGTGATGATAAACTGCCATCAACGTCCACCACCTGCTTTCGGGATGTTAGATATGATGAAAACCAACTCAGGATCGGGTCAACAATTCCGTAGGTTTTCATCTTCGCCATGAGCCTATTGTGGGATACTCGATCGAAAGCTTTAGTCATGTCAAGGAGGATTACAATCACTGATTTACCACTGTTAGTGGCCGTAGTTATTAGGTTAAGGAAGTCACACATACAGGTGGCACAGGATCTTTTTTGAAGAAAACCGTGCTGTCCAGTGTTAATGAGGTTATTGTTTAGTAAATGAGTTGTCAGCTTATTTTTTATCAGTCTTTCCGTAATTCGGGAAACTATAGGGGTGTGGTTCACTGGTCGATAGTTGGTTAGGTCCTGGCGTGAACCTTTCTTAAGAATTGGGATAATAACTGATGTTTTCCAATGGGAGGGGAAAACGCTACTGCTCATAGATAAATTAAAAACCTTTGATAGCAAGAATGGGATATCAGTGCCACCTAGACTAAAAGTAGCCGGTGGTACGGCATCTGGCCCGGGGTGGTATGACCTCCTAATTTTAGTTAGCTGTACTGTTAAGTCGTTCGGGTGAAATGTAACCGCTGAGAACTGTGCAGATGTCAGCGGCTCAACGTGATATAGGCATGGGGAGTCATCGGTCGTTAGAGACGAAGCAAAATAGGCACTGAATGCCTCGGAGATCTCTTGGAAGTTCGTTATATAATTGTTGTTATATATAACGGATGAGATAGGAGAACTGCACTGGCTGTTTCTCAGCTTCATCAGCTTAGATAAAGCTTCGGACCTCTTGGGGTGACTCAGCGCCCTTAATTCCTGTTTTTTACTGCGGGACATTTCAATCAATTTCATAGAATTAGATAAACGGTTCATTTGCAAGAACAACGAAAAGTCTCTCGACCTAAGGAATTTGCGTTGTAGCATAGAAAGCTTCTGCTTTAATCGACAAAAACTGTTTGGTTTATCTCGTCCAGGTATACCTTGGGTTGGGGTGATTACGTCAAGACATGCATTAAGTGTGGAGTAAAGATGATCCACCACGGTATGCAAGTCATCAGATAAAAAGAAAGTATCCCAGTTCTGCGAGCGAATGAGTGAGGGTAATTGATTCCAGCTAGCTTGGTGGAACGGTCTTTTAACGGTTGGTTTGTGAACGGTTCGTGCTGGCACTGAAAACTCACATTTTACCGGCAAGTGGTCACAACCTGGGATGCTGTTCACGATAGATGTGTGCACGCGAGATAATCCTACCGTAAAAATGAGATCAAGGATGCTACTGCCTCTAGTTGGGCACATCACATGTTGAGTCCATCCTCCTAAACGAATGCTGGTCAAGAAGTGTAGTAAGTGATGTGGAGCTTTCAAAGTGGACCAACGTATGCCTGGTGCGTTAAAGTCGCCGGCCACCAGTTTTGGGCCGGGTATGTCCGCAACAACGTTTAACGCCTCTATGATAGGCAGAAAGTCGTTTTGACTAGTATTCGGGGGGCGGTAGATGCAACTAACAATGAAGTCAGAACATCCTGTAGTGACCTGTAGCCAAACTGAATCCGGCAAGTTATCGAGTATGGGGTGCTGAAATATTTTCGCTCGCATATTTTGTCTTACATATATAAGACAGCCTCCCCCTCTCTGAGTGAGTCTATTTTTCCTGAAAGCTTGGTATCCGGTGATAGCGATACCCTCGTTTGGAGTGTTGTCCGTCAACCAGGTTTCGGTAATTAAAATAAGGTCGTAATCAGACGTGAGCAGTAATATACGCAGCATTCGCATCTTATTCACTATTGAGCGTGCATTCAGCATAAACAATGAGAACTGTTTAGTGGAGTCAAGGTTAACGTTAAGATCTTTATAGGATTCCGAAATTGCATTTGCTGAAGGCGGATCGGATGACGCAATCATTATTCCTTGAGATGGAGTAGTCGGTAATGTGGATGGTGAAATAAGCTGAGTAGAAACACCTGGCGTGGCAGTCAGCTTGGTTGTTAAGCTAAGCTGGGTGTGGCTAGCACTGATGAGATTCGTTAGATTGGAAGGATGTCGGGGGTTGGTAAGTCTACTTAGCGCGGAACAACACCGCGAAAGATCACTATCGAGTGCTTTACTATTGGTAGATACTGGTGGCTGGGACGTAGAAATATGAGGAGGGAGGGTTAAGTAGCCGTTAAGTGGGAAAGAAAAAGGACGTGTAGCAGCCTCAGGTATCTTGGCACCTGCCTTAATACGGGCGGTAACACAGGTGCCCTCTTGACATCAGTAATTTGATGGGCTGTAACCTGGAGGGGGAATGTGAGATGGAAGTGGGATATACGGGTGTTGGTTGGCGTAGAGACTGGGAGGTCGTGGGTACTGTTGTAAGTGGCCTGCGGTAGAAAAGGGATTCAGGGTGGGTGATATATGTGAACGATAAAAGGAAAGAGATTCATGTGAGAAAATATTACTTAGGCTACGATAGAAGTTATGTAGAACACTAAAGTAATCGTTTGGTATGAATGGTGGCGTTGTTGAAGAGGCCCGGAGGTTATTTGTACCAGCCTGATGAGGATGATAACCAGGTGAAGAGAACGCGATACTGGGTGGAATGTACGGTGCAACTAGTGGTTGGTGGTTTGGATTGGGGAGATAGGTCTTGAATGACGTTTTCTTGTCCATTGTTGCACTCCGTGTTGCCTCGCTTGGGGTCCTTAGCCGTTGGGAGTGTGGCTTGATGAGTGAGTTAGGATTGACCGTAGTGTCAACAACGTGCAGTCCACCTAGTAATGATGTTTTCGCTGGTTTGGGGGATGGCCTAGGCACCGTAGATTGCCGAGTGGCTATTGGAGCCGAGTGGAGAGATGGCAAAGAAGAATTTGGGGTGACTCCGCTGATGGGTTGAGGATTTCTGGGTATGGCTGTTAAGCCAGTTAGGCGGTTCGCATCGTCATCGATCGTGGCCGATATTTCGGTGATAGGTAATGGTGGAATCGAGTTAGTCAGCCCAAGAGAGGACAGCTTGCCAGGGGTAAACTCTATGCTTCTTGGTTTCTTAGGCGCTGGCTGGTGAGGTGACGTTGAACTGGATATATCTAAATCGACGTCAAACATATGGGATCGATGTTCTGGTGAACATGAAGCCGAATTGATATTGCATGCATTTTGCGCATCGTCAGACTGAGAAGAAGCGGATAGTTGAGGGCGGACAATTTTTGACGAAGCTGAATGCGTGCTGGTGGACCTGGCGAATTCCCTTTGTAATGGGGTTTTGTCGGCAGCAATTTTAATCTTCTTGAACGGGGATCTCAAAGCGACGGTGGATTGGCTCTTAATGAATTGTTTAGCGGGTTCCTCTTCAAGAAATTTGAACAACACTGGACAGGCTTTGCGTTGAATGTTCTTTCGTAGCCGAAAGCACTGGCAGGGGTGGTGTGCCATATTAATAGAACTTAGAAGGTTATGTTTTACTTTCTCAACAGGGATTCTGTCGGGAATATTAAGTACCACAGCATTTTTTGAGTTACTGATTCTTCGAACTATTTCTGAGGCAATGGCGTCTATGAAACGCCCAGCCGTGTCTAGGTCTAGGGTTGACGGATTTGTTGGAGGGTCAGAGATATACGTGAGCGGAATTAGCTTGGATAGGGTCGTATCAATCAACGAAATGTGGCTACTGAGATTAAGAATATTGTGTTCTATGGTCTCTGCCCTTTTGTTTGCCCCTCCAAATACATCGGTCAGGCTAACGGAACAAGGATTCAGTGGGAGTTTTGCGACTTTCGACTTGGCGAGTACTTTTGGTCGGATGTTGGTACGACCAACCAGTGAGGATGCGGTTTGTCTAGCCGGCAGTTTGGGCATTGCAACACTGACCGCGATTGTACTAGAGAGCTAAATACACAGAGTAGTCTTACGTTCCCCAATGTACAGGCTTACTGAAATAAAAACGTGTAACTCTGTGGCTCTGGATCAAAGAAACTGAAAACTATGGAACTGTTGATATAGAGTCTCTGAAAATAAACGAGGACTTCTTTCAGGGAATTCCCTGAATTAATATGCTGAATTGGGTGGTAGACTGCCACACAGTCGCGCACGATGGTGCCAACTTTTTCTTATTTTAGACACAAGTTTCTCTCAGTTCATATCCTGGGAAGCAGTTCAAAGACTTCTTTTGCAAGAATTTTTAAATTAGCTGTTTAGGTCAAGATTTCGCGTCCGGAGGAAATCCTTAGAAAGTTTTTGGAGTTATGGGACCAACGAAAAAACCGTAATTTTTTAGTATTACTCTAGATATATCTAGAGCTAAGCAAAAACTATACCGATTTAAATCGATAAACGAATTGATGTGATGGTTCAGTTATTCCCGTGAATTGTTCGAGAATCGACAATGGTTTCACAGATGGAGTCGCCAGAAATATTTTTAGTTAGGCTTCATACCTAATTTCCTATAAAGGTCTTGTGCTGATATTTTACGATCTCACTGTGGGGTGGCGCCAAGGAACGGACGATCACCAAAAGAGTTGAGCTAGCTAAAGAACGCTGGGTATTTTAAGGTTGGGCTTCCAAAGGGCTGTTTGTAGTAGTAATAGATCTAGATTTCTAGGTAAAGGGTTTTGTAGATTTCTCGCGGTAATAAATTACGGACGCACAATGGTGTGTCGCAGTTATTGTCACGGGCAATATGACGCTTTAGTGTGGATAAATGTTGCTACTAGATGTGACCCAAAATCAAGCCCTAACGACGGAAAAAGGAAAAATTTGAGACAACCTGATTCATGCGTCAAGATGACCTTGACCTGGCTGAAGTATTCATTCCGGGATAACTCACAGTAAGGCAGGACTCCAGCAAGAGTCGTGCCGGCGGGGTTATCATATACTAAGACAGCTCTGTCCCTCCCCCCGCTATAATAACAACTCCTGCCTCTTCACGTATTGGTTGTATGTGGGTTGCGTTTACAACCTCTAGGACAGACACCCTACTGCTAGGTGTAGTCTAGCGCCCTTCTGCATGCAAATCAACCGATGGCGAAGGCCTAGTAGACTTAGTAGGTTCCCTGAGAAGCTGCACAGACTTCATCCATCTGTTAGTCACTGACAACCTCAACTCACCCAGTATCGACTGGCAAGGAGCTAAAGCCCCTGATGTCACTCTTGGTAAACCGTCTTTCGCATCCGACCGCCTTCTGCTGACCCGTCTGATGATCACATCCACGTATATATATATATATATATATATATATATATATATATATATATATATATATATATATATATATATATATATATATATATATATATATATATATATATATATATATATCCTGGGTACGCTCCACTCAATTTTTTCCTCTCTTCTCAATAGATGGTGCCATTTTACAACATAATTTGCATATACATTTGAAAACAATTTTTGTCCTTCTGTGATAGGTGCTCGCCCTCAAGTGATTCCTCTGTCTCCGGCTAGAACACAGCCGTCTCATCCTGCTTTTCTTGCGCCTTTCTCTTACGCTGGAGTCTTGCCACACAGACTACTATCCCTCAGTAACTAGGCCTCACTTCGCTGCGCATATGCTCACGGTAAGTTAAGACCTCTTTCCAACCGGAATCGGTATAACTCTGATTTCTCATGACCCCGCGGAATACCGGCACGTTTGCTTTCACATGACAAATCCTCACCTTAACACGCAGTGTTTTCCTTCGTTTTCACCCTTTGCCGTCCTCGACCACAGCTGGTGAACTGACCAGACAGCTATCTTCCTATTCTTCTTCCAGATCATGCCCTCTGCTATCGTTTTATTCCTGGTTCCCAAATGGACCCCATCTCCTCATCCACCACCTACCTGATATCTCCCCAAATCTCTACTATCACCCAGCTACCCTAGAAAGCTACCAGTCTCCGTTTAGGGATTCTTAATAGACCGGCCCACTATCCGAATGATAACTAATTGTTCAGGTAGCAAAATGTTTATTTTCTGGTTTCCATTAAAGGGATAATCAAAAGCCACTGCTTGAACACTCTCCAAACTGCCGCGCTCCTCATCTCTTTCAGATTGCAGTAGTTACTTGGCAGCCATCGACCAACTCGACGTTAATCCCGGATTACCATAGGGACTAGACGATTTGTTCAACGGTTTAAACCGATAATCTCGTCTGCTGACGTTATATGGGGCACCGTACACGGAGTAACAACCCCCATGAAAGTCTCACCGGATTGCAGAGGTGATTCCTGACACCAATTATCAGCACATATCCGCTTAATGCCTATTTCTAACAATACATTCCAAAAGTTCAATTCTTTCCGCGTTGCAGTACGAAACCAATGACCGGAACCCAGCCCTCGCCGCCGCCCACTCCGTCAAACCAGCCCCTTTTTACCTGCTACCCTCAACATTCTACCTGCCATCACTGGCAACCAAGGTCTTTATGAAACAGGATACCAGCCATCTGCAGCCAGCCAGAATTTGGCTAATAATTTTTTCACACACGAAATGTTTTATCTCTACACTCTTCCAACTTCTGCCTAGCCGTATCGACAGCTTTTGTCTCCACTAGTCCGTTTCCTTGACGGCTCTTCTTTGTGAGTCCTTTCTGCCTCCAAACACCATTCATGATCCTCAAAAGTTCACTGAAATCCTTGTGAAGCTTTTCGCCTTCATGTGAATTCCCATATGACACTGAAATCACCTGCCCGAAAGGTCCGTTTTATGATCACCTTTGACTCACTTGCACTTATTTCACAAGCTTCCTCCACAATTACTTACCCAATGCTGGATCAGTGTTCTATATTCCTCTGGCATCTCCGACCGCACGTTGGTAGCCCCATGTGTACTTTACTTTTAATCTTGTTCTTTGGCAACTTTTCTGCCGGGTTACTCGTTAGTGACCGTCCAGTTATCACTTATATCAGCAATCCCGCGTTTGTCCACCTATCCACACAGTCCTCCCTGAATTCGAAACCGATTAACAATTCCTGCCTCGACCAATACCATTTTAGTTCACTCAAACACTACATGACTTTACTGTTGTATTTCGGCTGCTGTGTGATTCATAAACTTAGAAATTGTGAATACCTAACATTGGCATGTATCGCTGTATTCTGTGATCTTGCCTTGTGCATGTGCATTGACCACGGTCAGGAAATGCGCAATTATTACTTGTCAATTAAACCCCTTCTAGATCTCGTACTCAAGAACTCATGGGTATGGAAGGTAAAAGGTCAGACCAGATATGGCACACGACTTTCCCCGTCCCTAATAGACCTGGTCATCACAGATAAATGGTTCCAAGTAGACTTGGTGCACCACTTGCCACCTCACAGCAAAAGCGATCGTATTCTCATCGGTTTCGATCATATTGTGAAGGGGCCTCTCTGCCCTCAGAAACCAAAATCTTTGGATCCTTCAAAGTGACCAATTTTGACCAGGTCAGTGCAATAATTCGCTCTGAGAAAAGCTCAGCTCACCTAGGTAACTCTGCTAATGAGATGGCTGAGGATCTCAACGAGTTGACCTCCTTGGGTGATAGGCTATTTGTCCCCAGATTTCGTCTTCCATAGACCGGTGAGATGCCCCTCTTTCGTCTCATTTGGTGCATTCCAAATGAAAGAGCCCACTTCGCTAGATACGAAGCCACAGGTCTTGCCCGCGATGTGAAAGGCATCGGAATTATCCATAACGAACGCAAAGATAAGATCAGGTCCTATCAAAATGTGGTCCAATTATCCGTACTTGCTCGATCACGGACCGGTGGGGCATTCTTATTCCGGAACATCCGCCGTCTAGGGGGCTCGAGTCCGACGCCACTCACTCTCTTAGATCATGCCAAATCCCCAATTGATGCCTCCAGCCAGGCAGCTGAGGACTTCAGCTCCCACCTTGGAACAGTTTCTAGTTCCATACCGGTATCATCCCACCTCACCATGCACCCGATATCTCTGGTCACTACCCTTAGCTGTATCACTATTCCCATTGGTGCAGTTGCAAAAGGTTTCCATCAGCTCAACCGATATTGCTCCATGTGTCCTGACTTAATACCTCTTCACAATCTCAAGGAAACCGTGGAAAAATTGGCTGCCCTTTATACATCCCCTGCCTTGATCTCTCAGAGGGGTAGTAGACATCTTGCTTCCAGTTACAGACCCATAAGTCTAACCAGAATCACCAGCAAAGTTGTAGAGCGAATTCTTAAGAGAGTAGTTATCTCTCATCTGCATGAACGTAGGCTCCCCTCTTTGTCCCAACACGAGCTTCTTCATGGCATATCATGCATCACCAATAAGCTTACTGTCATGGATAGTCTGACAAAAGCCGAAGACGATGGCCAGCTCTCACAAGCTGTATTCGTCGATCTTGCTAAGGCCTTCGACAAGGCCCCCATGCCCCTTTTTTATAGACTGCAAACATACGAGACTACAGGCTCAATACTGGCCATCTTACGCGGCTTCCTTACCGACCGCACCTTTGTGGTTAAGTTGAGGAATGTTCTGTCTCAACCCTCCCCAGTAACAACTAGGGTCCCCCGAGGGTCGGTCTTAGGCCCCATTCTTTCCTTGATCCACATAAATGATCTTCCGACAGACCTTCCTGCGAATATTGCCATGTACGCAGACGATGTAGCCCTCTGGAGTCCAAGCGTTGAAAACTTGCTAATTGCAGCCGATGATACAAGACGCTGGTCCGAGGATTAAAACCTCCTGGGTAATGACGACAAATGTGTGGGCATGCCTTTCGGCAGAGAGACTGGTCACAAGTCCT
This sequence comes from Fasciola hepatica, assembly GCA_948099385.1. Classification (NCBI taxonomy): domain Eukaryota; kingdom Metazoa; phylum Platyhelminthes; class Trematoda; order Plagiorchiida; family Fasciolidae; genus Fasciola; species Fasciola hepatica. The sequence goes on along the minus strand of CANUEZ040000043.1, from coordinate 35,134,893 downwards.
CCAATAAAGGAGCACCCACTCTGCTTAGGGTTGACCGACATAGGGTGCTCGGTTTCTGCTCAGATTGTTATCTGTCCTTCTCCCATTGTCACCAACATGAGAGCAAGTTTACCTTTCGAGTCCTAAGTATGACTCGAAGGTATTTTTCTGTGGATGAATTCCCTGTAATTTTTGGCTTATATATCCAACCTCTGCTGGAGTGCGGTATTTGGATAAAGCTCCCTGTTCCTTTTCGAGATCGTGAGATCCTAAAAAGGGTTCAGGGTATTTGCGAGAAAGCAGCATTGGGTCTGCCCCACCTACTTTATCCCGTCTGCCTCCCACTATTCAGTCTCCATCCCTTTGACCTAGGACGCGCAAGAAGTTATCTGTTTTTAATGTTCCACATTTTTGAATGAGTCCAAAGCGATTGCTTCTTCTTCGTCTGTTCAGCCTCTTCTCTCCGTCGGCACGGCAGAAGTGTTCTCAATCTGACACTGCGCACTTTTCTGCGATCTACAGTTTTTAGCGGCGGGCTTATTACTTTGTGGAAAGCCTCTCCGAAAAATGTTGTTCTCTAGCGGAGTAGAACTATCTTCAAGAAAGAGTTAGACTTCTTTATTCTGGGTCTCTCCCAGTAATTCCCCGTCTAAAAAACAAAACAGATATTCTTTATTGCATTTCCACTCCGCTATTTTTCATGAATGTCGCACACCCATTTCTCCCAAGGCACTGTCCATGGTGAGATAATGCAGCCTGTTAGGTATATTTTGTTTTCGTTGACTCCCCTGCCCCGCCTCCGCTTCCCATTACTCTCGTTCCAGCTCGGCGAATCCGACAGGGAACCAACTTTGATGAACTCGGGTCCTTTCCGACTCAGAAAATTAGCACTCTGGATCGACTAGCCTGTGCAGAAACCCTCAACAGTTGCACTACAGTCGGTACCTGTCGGGCTGACCTCCTTTATGCCGTTAGGAAGCAAGTTACGGCAAGCAGCAAGCCTCAATCCCGCGACCCATCAGAGGTCTGCTGGGTGAAAGCTCTAGAAGGCGTGCCAGGATAAAATCCACGAGATAAGTAACCGACTAGGCGGAATTTAAGCACATTCGTATTGTTTGCAAGTAATTCATCATACAGCGAAGGGCTGTCCTCGCCCAAGTGAACTCAAACGGATCCGCTCCTTTCAGGTCTATACGCATAACCAAACAGCCAGGTGCCACCCCACTTGCACTCTGCCTTGGGGAAGGCACTCCAGACACAACGTTTTCCCAAGTGAAGGACCAGAGCGCTTGCACTTCTACCCATCCCTGCGTATCCCCTGTAAAGAACGGTCGTAGAAAATCCTCCCCAAAAAACACTGCAATTCCATGTTTCCCCAACATCACTCACTTATCAACACTATTGGCTTATTTTTATGCACTGTATGCTTTTATGGACCAACGTTTGTTTGTTCGCTTCCAGTGCGCTGCTCTTTCATATCCTTACTCTGGACCTGCTTGGAGCACGCGCTCCTTTCTCGCACGCTTTAAGTTGGTTCTCATTTTCTGAGTCCTTGTGATCGCATAATTGAGGTTCGTATCTGTTTCGTGTCATTGTTTATCTTATAATATAGTCCCGTAGAATTTCACGGATCATCGCCTTTTGATTTCGGGCTCCGTTGCGAATTTGTCGACGTATTGCTCAAGGGCGTCTTACATCCCCAAATCTTACGCCTTCCAGCGAAGCAACACTTACGCACCACACTCGTTACAAGGCAGGAGGTAGAGAGGCACTTCCGTCAAATTAGTCCATTTAGCCCCGTGGGCCCGGGGGAGATCCACCCACGATTTTCTGAAGAGACTTCCGTAATATTGGCAGGAATCTACTCGCTCTTCCAGCGATGTTTAGACTATGGTAGGTTCGCAGCCTCTTAGAAGAAAACTACAACCAGCCCTATCTTCATAAAGGGCTGTAGCCACGAGCCAGGGGGCTACAGACCTATCAGCCTGAAGGGGAATCCTAGAAAGATCTTCGAAAGCATGCTGAAGGGTGTCATACTGATGCACCTGCACAAGAACGGCCTGGTCTCCCCTGCCAACATGACTTCCTGCCAGGAGGGTCATACACTACCAGTATTCTCTTCGTCAGGGATAGCCTTACTCGGGCTTACGACGACAGCAAGATCCCGCTCGCAATCTTTATCGACCTATTGGAAGCTTTTGACACGGTACGGCATATTTTTCTTATACACAAGCTAGAGTATCACCGAATCTCTGGCATCATGCTCTCTCTTCTTCGTAGCTTTCTCACTAGTCGATCATTCAGGGTCAGAGCAGGTCCCTGCTTCTAAAAAACCATCTCCACTACACTCAAGAGTCCCCCAAGGATCAGAGCTAGGTTCCTTATTGTTTCTCACTTATATGAATGACCTTCCAAACGTCACTGGGGTGAACACGGCAAAGTACGCTGACGAAGTAGCGACCTGGGGCAACAACGAAGCATAATTGCAGTCGGCATTGGACCACGCCAGGCAGTGGCCTACCGACTGGGGCCTTCCAATTAATGACGACAAATCATTCAGCATGTCGTTTGGTAATTCACCGGCTCAGCTCTTGTGGACGAATAATGCCACACCAATTCGGGACGCGGACCAGCATAAGGTCTTGGACTTCCAGCTAAAGAAGTCGCTTTCTTTCTCCTACCACCATCAACTACCCAACATGTCTGCCTTTCGCGTTCTCAACAAGGCAAGGCAAAGCTTTCCATCCATCATGAAAGGAGATTTTCAGATCATCTATGAGACATGCATACGACCTCTTCTAGATTACGGCAGTCAGATTGTACACTTTGGCCTGGTGAAGGGCCGATATATCTTGGAAAGTGTGCAAAGAAAAGCCACGAAACCAGTCCACGGGCCTTCGCACACCCCTTATCCTCAAAAGCTGACCAACCTAAAACTATACCCTGTAGAGACCAGCAGGGTTAGAGGGGATCTCTTCCTAATGTACAACCTTTTCACTACCGGGCATGCAGATCACGTTTTCACGCGCTCGATCCTGGACACTCAGAGGGCACGCTAAGAAAGCATTCAGGTCTCGTCCCCCTACAAACCTCCGTAAGAACTTTTTAACTCACAGAATAGTCTCACGTTGGAATAACTTACCGCGGGAGGTTATTGACTCTTCGAGCAAGAACCGTTTTGAAAGAGGCTGGACAAGTTCTTAGGGCTAAAGTTTCCTCCTTGAACCGTTTTAACAGTTCAAACGGCGTCTGCTCGCCTTCTAGTTTCCCTCACCTGGTCCACCTTTCTGTGCTCTGAAGTTCTCACTCAAAATATATGTATATGTAAAGATTTAAAAAATAAAGAAATAAATGACGAGACATGAAGAAAAGCTAGCTGTTAATTTCCCTTCTCCTGTGACGCATAGAAGTAGCGACTCCGTTGTGCCATTTTATCGTACTCGTTCATATTTGTTTCTGAGCGCAATATCCGTGTCGCTTTACTGGTCACTCTAGACCTCTATATGTGCTACCACCAGTCGCATATGTCCATGATAGTTGTCCCCTGTTGTTAAGCTCAGTTGATCTCAGCGGAACGACTATGGCAGAAAAAGAGGTATCGCAAGAACCGGGAACATTTGGGCTCCAGCCTCGAACCCGTGAAGTACCTCAAGACTTCAAGATCGAGCGTGTTTAAGTTAAGCAAAGTGCTTTTTGTTGCTATCGTTATAAGGTCTTGACCAGTTTGATTTTCAAGGCCGGTCTTCAGCCTGATCAAAATGGAAGTTATAACGCAAGAAAGAATAGATGAACTTAAGGCAAAACTTGCCCTGCTCGGTAGATATCCCTTCTCAATATTGACATAACGTTTGCAGAGGGCGATCGGAAGGCCTACGTAGAAACTGCCATGCATGCTTTGTCCGAAAATAAAAAACGGGTCGCTGAGCTCAGATTCGAAAACAACAAGCTTCGAAATGTACTGCGGGAGGGACTGTCAGCAGAAGATCATATAATCAACCATGTTTTTCACAGCCGTCAAGCTGATCGAGCTTGTTTGGTTAATAAAAGCGGATCGGTAACATATATATGCTTTGTATTTTCTAACTTTGTAATCATCATGAAGGACGCAATTTCATTCATGGATTATCGCACGTGTGATGCCATGAAAAAATATAATGCACTGAGACACATGACAGTCCAGAAGGAAGAAAGGATTGAAGTATTGAAAAAGAATTATCAAGAACTGTTTCAACTAATTGCAGACAGTCAAGCGACCACTGCGGGAACAAACAAAGAGGGAAAGCGTCTAAGAGAGTTGGAAAATCGTTTAGATAAAGCCCATCTGAAGCATCAAGAGGCGGAACACATTCGTCGCACTTATTTACAAATAAAAGATAAACTGCAAGAAGTGGGTGTTCTGCACTGATATTCGATTTTGTTCAGGAACAACTTACTTATGGACACAGCTTGGATGCACTGGAAAAGCAGATCAGACTATCACAGGAGGAACTTACAGAGCTTCAAGTGATGTATAACGATGCTGTACTCGCCAGAGACGCTTCACAGAAGGAACTTAAGTTTCAAGAGGAAGTTATCGCCAACGACAGGAGACGACGAGAAGCCGAGTTGTCCAGCATGAAAAGAGTGGCCGAAGGAAAAAAAAGTTCTGGCGAAAAAAATGGTGGTATTGTGAGTGGCAAAGCGGCATTGTAGTATTTTGTGTGTATTTACTCAGTACATTTCAGCTCAGTTCTCTTGCATGTGCTCTAGGATGTGTAACCATCAACCGCTTAAATGTATCCAAAAAGATGCTAGAACTTATCTCCAGTCCAACCAAGTTTCATCACGGACAAACATCGTCACTCCTTGATCTTGCCATCAAAAACGAGGAGCACTAGATGTCCAGTTAGAAAAATAGCCCCAAATTAGTCCAGACATAGTCCCAAATTAGCCCCAATTTAGTCCCGTTAGAAACACCCCGGGGACAACTTTGGGACTATCCATGAGCACACCGATAAAGCAACGGCCTACGTGCTTTACTTTGAAATTTCAGTAGGCTCTACTACATTACTTCATCTTGAGGTGCTAGTTAATGAACTTTCATCAGTTTTCATTAGAGAAAATAACATGATCTGTGAATATCCTCGAAAATTACTTGCCACGACCAGGGTGCTTTCTAGTGCCCAATATCCCTATAAAACGTAGCGTTTTAAAAAGAAGTCAAGGCGTACTTCCATGGTATGAACCGTACTTGGAGCAACGAGCGAAATTCCCCATCTTATACCCCATAATCAAAATAGTCCCTTGAGAGATCTTTTTGGCTATAGATGCTCTGTCTTCTAGTTGATCGGGCTGGTAAACCATGGTGCTTTTCAATGAAGTACAGTTATTTCCCCATGTTTTAGGCCTGTCAAAATCTAAAAGCACGACAAAATTTCCTCTCAAAATAATTTATTAAAAATACTCCCTCGAGGAACTATTTTGGGACTAAAATGCGCACCCTGTATTGACTTGGTGGACACAATTTAGCACTCCTGCCCGGTGCCAAAAGGGTGATCATGGCGTCCTCAGCTTTGAATCTGTCGTCCAGTCGTCATCGCGCATTTCGTCACTCAGAACCGTGAAATCTTTTAAAAAGACCGACTTCTTTCAGTTTAGGGAGTATAAAACATCCCAACTAGAACCCGTTCCCCAATATGCCGACATAAATACACTTAACCAACTAACCAAACACGGCATTTCCAGCGCAAATACTCGCTCCGTACCCAGGTTAAAGACAGGAAACAAAACCAGCGTATACTACCACGCCCTATTCTTTGCCTGCTAGAGCAACCTGCACGTCTGTTTGCCAAAATGAAGTGCACGCAGATGAAAACAGATGCGGACAGATTCGAGCGGATTCAAAACGGAGGCGTGTCGAAAATCCATGACCACCTCAAGGAGGTTCAGACAGGTTTCCTCGCACGGGCCCGCTTCAACAAATCTATTCTATTTAGGCATATTTGTCACTTACGAAAGACCGAACCCTCTGCGCTCGCTCTATACCTTCCTGGCTGGACTCTAAAACTTCATCCGGGCAAGTGGCTGAGAGTTTTGTGGAAAACTTCTGTTTTTTCCTACTATTCACCAACGTCAACCTATCCCACTCTTCTTCAAAAGCTGTAGAACGAAACCTGGACAGCATTCACTTCTCGCTCGGGAAAGTTAAACTACTACTTAAAAGTGTCAATCAGTATACACTCCAGGATACTGAAGGAATGTAAAAATATTTTAGCCCCCCGATACTTCACCCTACTCGAACGTTAACTGGAATGCGGCACGTTCTCAAGCTCTTGGAAGAAAGCCGTACCCAAGCCTATCTCCAGAAAGTGCGACTGACAATTCTCATTGCTGCAAGCCGATAGGTCTAAATGGAATCCCTAGCAAGGTTTCTGAGTGCTTTATCAAAAGTGTTGTGCCTCGCCGCTTGCATATGAATAGCTTAATTCCCTCTGTCCAACACGGATTTCTGCCCGGCAACTCATGCGTCGTCGACATGCTAACTGTCGTGGATGGTTTGAAGCAAGCCCACGACCAGGGCAAAACCTCCCACGCTATCTTCGTGGATTTTTCAAAAGCCATCGATAGAGTGCCACACACTCCCTTGCTTCACAAGCTTGAGGTGCAGAGTATCATCAGTACACTCTTCGCGTACTTAAGAGCTTTCCGTCTACGCGCATCTTTACTGTGCTTGCGGACGCTTTGTACTCTCCACTATCTCCAGTTATTATAGCGGCCTCCCAGGACTCCATACTGAGTCTCTTACTGTCCCTGATCTTCGTCAACAATCTCCCAGGAACTGTAAGTTAACATCGCCATGTACGCGGACGATGTAAACATATGGGCTTCTTCAAGTACAAAACTGCAATTGGCGATGGTTGCAGCCAAGCGCTGGTCAATGAACTAGAACCTACTGGTAAATGACGACGAAGGCAAATCAACCCTTTCCATCTAACGTAACGTTACCAAATCAGCTAGTGGACCAACATCATATATTAGGTTTCTGACTGGCCAGAAACCTCTCTTTCTCATTGCACAAAATGAAGACTAGCAGAGATGCCCTCCGAACTTTGAATCTGATTGAGAAGAAGTTCCTCCCATATATCTAGGGAAGACTTTCAGATCATCTGCGGCACTTCCGTCCGCCCCAACTTAGGATACGGCAGCCAAGTTGCACGCGCGGATCTTATCCATGATGGTAACCATCTCGAGTGGGTTCAAAGAAGGCCACAAAAGCTTAACAGGGACTGACTAACCCTTCTTGCTTTTAAGAATCATCGCAATCAGCCTCTACCATTTGAACTTCAGGCTTAGTAGAGGCACTTTCATGATTTTCCACCTTCTCTCTTCCCGACTAGTTAACTTATTCTTCACGGGACCGCTTTTATGTACGCTTAAAGGACATACTAAGGAACCATTCAAACATGGCCCAAGTATATTCTCACAGCAGCATTTTTTCAAGTCAAGGACGATTTCCATTTGGAATAAACTCCCGCAAGAGACTGTAGAAGCCCCAGCAAAGGAGGCTTTCAGGCAGAAGCTTGAAATAAATATGGAAATTTTACTTTTTCCATCCTCAAACTATCAACCAGAATAATACGGTAACTACCATTGCCGTCGTTTGTACTATCATTATCGCACTTTGGATTTATAAGGTTTGCTCCGCCTAACACACTCTCCATAAAGAGTCTGGTATGCTTACGCTGTCCAGTAATTTTTCTCTCAGAAAGAAAAAAAATAAGATTCAGGATCCATTGGGCTTGAGTTTTGAACTCATGTACCACCTTAAGAACTTCAACAGCCATTAACCTCGCACTTATGTTCTCTGGTTTAGATTGCTACCTTCTAGCGCCGTCAATTAAGAGACAAGAGGAATAGGAGCATAAGGTGAAAAGGGCCAAAGTAACAAGCGGAAAGCAACAGAACAAATAAAGAGTCTGAATACAACTACGCGACTGGCGCCGACACCCAACCATATTGCAATTTTTCCAACCATTTCATAGACGGGTCACGTGGATCTCAACCCGGAAGTCCAACACGTCATTCTTGGCCGAGTCCGCTGGACATGGTTTTCATACCTATTTGCCATGTCAAGGACTGACCATGTCAGCCTATTTTCCAACCACTACCTGCCTCGCAGCACAAAGTACACCTAAGAATTCTATCAGTAGGCATGCGTAACACGTCGCAGACACCTTAATATGTTTATATCTAGTGCCTGATCCAAAGAACGGGCTTTGGTTTCTAACACCCTACGGTAAACCCTACCCAACTATATCACAAAAGGTCCTCATGAATGCGCTTTGAATAGTTTACTTATAAAACTGGTAAAATGTGGGTTCTTTTCAACAAGTTTGCAAGAAAATATCTATGTCGTGTTGTTTTATGCATACTTCAACGAGATTAACAAGTTCATTGACCATGTTATGTAAATTTCACACTGAAGTAAACCAAGATGACCTGGAAGACATCTTTTTGAATCTAAACATCCTCCTAGTTGTCTGATTAATACCACTTCTGAAAAGCTACTAACGCAAAAACCTTCCTTGCGTAACAATGGAAACAGCATAATGCATGCATAGTTCAAGCTGCATTTATATGATGTTTTCATGTGCGACTCCATTGGTCTTACAAATTAAACTTACATCACATAACTTAATCAAGGTGGATCACATGACTGATAACTGATACTGCTGAAGACAAGTAGCATGCGAAAAAGTTTTGCGATTTTGGAAGCTTTAAATGTTTTTATCGCGGGACTTTTAATAATTCTCTATGACTTTAACTCTAAATACTATGACAACAACGGTTTTTATGTATATTGTCTTTTGTACCGTTACTTCAACTATAACCCTTCAATCATGATGATCTGGATTTAATCACCGCGTAAGAAAATAACCTAGTGCAAAGCAAAACCAAGCAAAATTGTGAGTGAAGACCATGTTAACGGAGAAAGAGTGCAAAGTAACTACGCCACTGACTGGAGCACCTAGCTACGTCACGAGCTTAGTCATTTAGAAGGAAAATTCTATGAAACCAATTTGTAATTTTTTACCTGATCAAGCACGCTGGAAAGCACTTCACGCTCTGCCATGGGCTAATCAGCTCGACACATATCCCGACAACGATCTGCACTGGAGTATGATGAACAACTAACGTATACAAATATACCCATGAATGACACGTTTATCAGTCACTTTAGGCTCTGTAGACCAAAAGCTTAGTTTCAAATATCCTATAACTAGCCTCAAAACTTCCGCCTTGGTGTTTTCAGAATGCTGGAACAACAATAAAAGAGCATCAATTCTCAGATGCCGTTATTCCTTGCGTACATCCTCTTTGCCAGTCACGTTTCCGAACCGTTTACATATACTGGTTCTACTTCAAATAAGTACACATGATCCCTGATAAAAAAGAATGGCACGCTAATTCCGCAGTTGATTGGAATCAATAGTCGTGTAAATGGGCCTTCTATTTATATGTATCACAACCACTCACCTGATATGCGACCACCTGGAGAGGTATAACTGCCTTAGGACAAAAGTAATAAATTTTAGTGAGGACTTTCCCTGTTAGGAGTAGATCGTGTTCCAGGCCAACTTATCTCTGGAGCAGAAATCCTTATTAGCAAAATACTTTAGAAGCTGCTTCTGAGGTATATATGCCACCATTAAATATTGAAATAATACATAAAGTAGTAACACAGAGAAGTCTATAAAGTTAACGAGAACAGAGAACAGTTATGACTGCCACCCCATTATAACCATTTATTTATTCCAACGAAACACTGGCCCGATAAAATTGAAGGGGTAACGATACAAAGTGACGCTATGAATTACAATGATTCTTTCTGCTTATTTTAAGTTTACATTAGGTTTATGGATAGAAGCTTTGTAAGTTACAGGAACAATAAACTGTTCGCCGCATAGCATTTTTAACTCAGTCAGACGATAAAAACGGGGGAGAACTCTTTGAGTTATGAAAAAATAAACTTTTTGTTTTGTTTTGTCCCACTAAATCTAGTAAGAACTCAGTTCTGCCTCACAATCACTTCCATTTTATTGGTAAAGAATACACCTTTTATATAAGATATGCGCTCGTCATAAGCGAAACCGTGCATAAAAGCTCATTGGTCTACTAATAGGCCCAAAAGGCCCATCTGACTGGTTTATCTGGCTGCACCTGGATTGGCTGATTTTGCTCTGGTTGAATGTTAACCGCTGACTGATCCATTGATGGCCTGCCTCGCTCTGATCTTGTCGGCGATTCCGGTTAGTCCACCACGTGCTGTCTGCTTCATTGAATCGAACTGTCTTTTAAAAACGAGCTGGATGCATTTCCTTACACTTGCTTTCGAAGACCTGCATTCACAAGCTAGCTGGATAAACTGTTACTGCCGTCACAAGTGTCAGTTTTCCGACACTCAACACTCACGTGCCACTAAATGAATAAAATTTGACTAAAACATTTTAAAGATAAACTAACAGCCAAGCTCGTTTTTGTACCTTATTACTACGCTAAATACAGAATAATTATATATCAGATAGAAAAAAATTCAAAATAATATATAATGGGAATTATGGGGCACCCATCCGACATCAATCGAATAACTGGCATGTGCGGATAATTTGGGTTCCTTTACTGGGTCACATGGTTTAGATTGGAACCGATGAAGACTTGCTTATTATTTACCGCTGAGGCGATCTTTTTATGGCCAAACAAACGATCTCTCTGCGTTCAAACACTGTCAGTCATGTTCCTAGGTATATTTAGCCGTCTGTGATTAAACAAGCTACTTCAGATTTTATTGCCCACTGACAGAGTTAATCACATATCAATCGAAAGACGTGAATGTATGTGCGTCCTCAGTTAGTTCTTCTACCTTCGGATATTTCTTAATCCGATTTACTCTTATCTAACCCTTATAAGTGTGACGTACTTGTCAAGGTAAAGAAATATATTACTACAATCTTATGTCACGTTGGGCATTCAAGTCGTACGTACAAGTTGTTAAAATGTGCTGTCACCTGTCTTCTTCAAGACTCTTGGAGCAGCTCTGGAAAATAGTGATAACAAAAACTTGTTTTAGAACAACTTTTCTCCATGATTTCTGAAGCGCATTGACGAAGAACGCTAGTAATAAAAAAAACGTAATCTGAAACTGGGTTTTCTAGTACTCTTTTTTGTATGGTGGGAAATACATGGGAATAAGTTTTGTCAGCCTAAGCATTAGCACAGTGCCGCGTAAAATACTAAACTCAAGGTTAAAACTTCCCGAAACTTAAGGAACGTTTGTCCTGAACCTGGATTATTTTATATTTATCTTTTACGTACCCATAACTTTGGACGTTTTAACATACCAAAATTTAGTTTATCATTACATATAATAAAATACTGCAAATGCAGCCAGCTGTTTAGTTTCTGGGGGAACTTAATTTACTACTATGTTGTTTTCTATTATGAGCGCCTCTCCTACATTGCTTGACTTCTGAATAAAATCAAAATCAGCATTGCTGGTGGAGGATATTCCAGAAAAATTGACTTAGCTATTTGTTGGATGCATTGTCAGAGATATTTTGCGACAAGGATAATCCTGATGTGAGTTCACGAAGTGACCAAGAGATATAAATCGAAGCAAATAAGATGGACCAGCAGTAGCGTTTTGGACGTTCTAAACTTGTTGTTGATTTCCACAAGATTTTTCCTGCAAAATGTTTAAACGCAATGATCATTAAATTATACTATTTTGATGGTATGTTTGAATTTGGACTTACTCAATTTATCTTTTTTGACTACATTTTATCCCTTTAAAATTTGATTTTTATTGCTTTTACTATTGCATATTGTTTTTATTAACAACAGTTTGGGGGAAAGTGATTGAGTTTACGTCCGTGGTAAGACGGAAGTTTAGATTGATCCTCCTATTTTTCTAATGATTTTTTAAAAATTCAGGGAAACAGAGAGTCTATCACGACGGAAGATGCCCAGGGTGCAAGTGGCAGCGGAAGTGGCTCAAGCAATGGTGACCGTGGCACATCCGCAAGAGGCGCCGGGATTAGTGAAGAGCAACAACAAAAGATTGCGCAGTTTGATGAAACGTTTAAACATATTAAAGAGGTCACAGGCTTATCAGACTTAAATCAGATTGTCAAGCGGTTTGAAAGTCAAGGAGAAACGCTTATTCACTTGCAAGAACTGAAAGACAAAGCGGAAAAGCAGTGTCAAACTTTACGCGAAGAACGTGACCGACTTAATCAGCAGTTTGAAGAGCTCAAGTATTCCGGAGAAACGGAACTAACAAGGTAAAATTAGATAATTTTATCTGCAACTCTGAAAGACTCGCACGTGAAATAAAAAACCAAAGTACCTTTCAGATGTAACAAGTCTGAACCAGAATGTGGAAATACCACTGAACAACCTAATGGCTGTAAAACGTACACTTCAATTCACAACAGGCTGAGCATATGTTTAAGTTTGTTATGGTCGCATTATTAACGGAAACCGAGTTTGAGACTGTATGACAACCAATGATTTATTACGTCATGGTAAATCTATTCATATTTTAATCCTACCAAAAGGAAGAAAGTGTGTTGTTCCACTACGCCAGATTGCTGAGGCCCTTTTGTTCTGGCCTATAGATTACTTAACTCTACAAACTGAAACATTAACATACTGGATGCCGATAAGTTGAAAAAGTACATCCGCTAACAAGATGTGGTATCTACTAAAATGTATTCAAAATTAAGGTCGCTTTTATATTTTTCCTTGAACCTGAAATGATATTTGTCAATGTCAATTGTTGCACGCAATTTTGCACTTTATTGTAGTTTCGAAATATGTGGAAAAATAAACGATAAACATAATTATACACCAAGACCTAACTGCACTGTGTGCAGATGATTCATTCACAGTTATTATGTGCTCTATCAAAATATTGTAAGTTGCTTGGCTGATCGGAAAGCCTGATGTATAGAAAATGCTTTTCTGCTTTACTCTCATCCTGTAAACTGTCGATATACAGAACCTCAGTGTGATTACTTTAACTGTTGGTTTCATATGAAATGCACAACTATTAATGTGGAATTGTATTGTGCGCTGATGAAATATTCTTTTACAACTAAGTAAGCATCGTGTACAACAAGGTTTTCGCTTATTGACACAATCGGAACGACGTCCACGGGTGCGATATGTGGTAATCCTAAGGGTAAAATCCACATTTCACCGGAGGATGTAGTCAGTGCCACATCAAAGAATATAATTTATGCTTCGTCCATCAATAATGCGTTTGCCACGACCACGGATATCTTATCTCTTAATGTGACTCTCGCTACGGAGTTTCTGTGTACGGCAACTGCACTTGCATCTTTAGAACTAAAAATTTCAATTGTACCATCATATCACGCAGTTGCCACCTATCTGTCTCTTGTTGACAGTATTAAGAAACTCAGTCGACGAGAAGGCAATCGAAGCAACGCAAATAAACTGATTTCTCTTAACTCAACTTTTGGTAAGTCAGTCAACTCCCCACCACCTGCAACCGAGTTAACAACCTCTCCTGAGTGAGAAGACTCTCGAATCCAAATGTCCATGGGTCGAGCGACACTGTCACTCTCTATAGCTCAACAATTGTTAGCGCTTAACATCCCAGAGCCATCTGCGTCAGCTGCATAAGAGAGCTTCAGTCGTGCCACACTGCAACTACGGGTCATATATGAGAAACTATTCACGCTGGATAAACAGACTGTAGCTGGATCTTTTCACGTTTTTGCGGCCTTTTGTTCAGGTTACAAACGTTAAACCGGTGAATCTTGGTTTCTGATTGTAGTTCTTGCTTCTTGCAAATAGGTATAAGGGATTTAACGTAGTCCCACGCATCCTAAAGGCGAGGTCGTCCGGTTATTAAGGGATCTAGATCCGAAATTCCGCCATAAACTGAAGCAAGCTGCAACAAAACTATTACAACGTTGCAATAAAGGTAAAGAAAACGTGTACATAGAGGAATGTGTGTTATGGGGAGGAGACTACTACACAAGGAGACACTTCTTCGAACACCAGTGCGAGCAGTTCCGGCGCATGCGTGTCCACTGTTAAACACCACAGACAATTTGTTGTGAACGGACAGAGAGCGAAAGTGGATCCAAACAGTTTCTGTGAACTGTTGAGCAAGTGACAAGGACTAGAAATACTCCCTATGACCAAAATACCTACGGCCATATCGCTGAACAACACAAAGCCTAACGCTGAGTTTTGGACGTCGAAGATTCCCTCCCTCACCCTTATTGATTTCCGCCCATTAATTTGATTTTCTGGAGTCTTTATCATCCTTTGCCTCTAATTTTATTGTCCTTTACTGGACGGTGCTGGATGGTAGCAACCAAAGCCAGAGCATAAAAGTGCGGGGGAAATGGTTTGATAAACTGAAACTGAAACTGACTTCATGGATACTACGTTTTACCGGACCGAACATGGGTTAAAATTGGTGGCGTTTTGATAAATTATACCAGAGATAGCATATCAGTTCATACCACTAAATAATATTTGACCCCTCTAGATCTTAGTGAGCATCTTTTGTGAACCGTGAAACTAGTCAGCAGGGCATTTTTTCTTTGAGAATTTTCTGCATAGCACTGGCCGCAGAGCCACCTCCGGTGAATTCAAGGAGCCCGACATTGTCTAGACGGTAAACTGTTATGAATATGACGGCCCAGGACTGATCCCAAAATCGGCTTGGCACAACGAATGATCTAGTGCTGCACCAAAACAAGTCCGAGTAGGCTCAATTCCAAGTTGAACAGTCATAAACTCTGGTCTGACCCTACCTCCCCTGGTCTCGGACGATTTCAACATTCATCTTCGACTTTTTCTGGGTTCGAGTGTCCACACTATAATGAAAAAATACTGATGATGTAGCGTCTAAACGTCACCTAGATCACACTGCGGACCAAACCTGTGGTAAATTCATTCTGAGGATATGAGAGAGATAGCGCATAATTTGATATGCAAGCAGGACAACTTTGATGACGTGAGGGCAGCCTGGAGCCGTACCCGCAATGAGATCCTCCAGCTTGCTGAATGCTTTTTTCCACCAAACCGTGCGCGTTACCGTGCATATACACTTCCATGGTCTATTAGAGGATTTCGATGGCCCCGCTGCAGAAGGAATGAAGTACGGCAGATGTGCCGAGAGACTGGAACCGGCTATGACATATACAAACAGTTAGGAAACCAGTGTCCATCTGTGAAGATAACTAAGTGAGACTGGTTCGAGTAGAGGCTTACAGTTGACTGTGTCAAGACAACTAAACTGCTGTTTATTTATCCCAGAAGACGTTCAAGACGAACTCCGGGAATATCCAGCTTGTCTGAGGAAGAGACAACCGATGACTTTGTTGAGGCCAAGGCCAGTGTCCTGGTACGATACCACGCGTCAGTGTGTGCAACTGAGGGACCTCTGGCAATCCTTTCGTTATTGTTGTACCCTATAATTATGTTTCGTTATCTTCACATGAGTAAAGGAACAGGAATGCTACAACCTCCCAAGTCCCAACAGTCTCCTGGACCTGACGGAACTCACCATCTGGCGCTGCGCAAACTCGCTGACATAACTACATTGTCAATCGTCACGTTGCCCAAAACTTTGCTGACAGCTAGAGAGCTTTGGGACGATGGAAAAGATGCTACTATTGTTTCGTCGGTTAAAGTTTGAGGCTGTCAGTTGCCGTTCTGTCGGTCTAATATGTGCTGTCTGCAAGATCACGGGGTGACTCGCTACCAAACAGGTAGAGAAACAGCTATGACACCACCACCTGTTCAGTTCCCAAGAGTATAGCTTTCATAAAGCCGGTTCCTGTCTGTACAATCTACTTCTAGCTTATGTAAGCTGGACTGAAGCAAACGCCAAAGAATATCCAATTAACATTGTTTTCATGGATTTCAGCGGAGTATTTGGCAATTTTCTGCAAGATAGTCTGTCTTAGAAGTTTTGGTTATTGGGTGTGGTTGACCTATTACTAAAACAGGCAGGAGACTTCGTAAAGGAACGATGATTTAGCCTCCGAGTTTCAAGACCTTTCTAGGTAGTAGTCAATCTCCAGTGTTGTCCCCCTAGGTTCATTATGAAGACCTTTCTTGTTTCTTGCTCGTACAAACAATCTGTTGTATGCTAATGACCTAAGCTGTGGCGTGGACTCCGTTATGATGTAGGCATACAAACTCTGCTGGAAGATCTGGAATCACTCATTCACTAGTTCTCTTTGCGAACGTTACCTCTGAATCTTGTAAGACGTATATGAATGCGTTTTGGCAGCTCATAGCTACCAACGGACAACAACCCATTCGGGACCCTGCTACAAACGACAGGTTGTGAAGGCGATCCACAGGTTTCGATATCAGCTTTCGCGAGGACCAAAGATCACACAAGTAGAGTGTGTGCCTCGACCTGGAGTATCTTAGGCGCAGAGTACCGATAATTCGAGGAACTGCCTTACGACGCCTTCCGTGAGGTGTATGCTTTCACTGTGCTCCCTCGACATGAGTATGGAGGAGCGGCTGCATTTCCATGCACAACTGCTGGAACGACCAAGTTGGAAAGAGTGCAGAGGGTTGCAAACTGTCTCATCTCTGGACTACGGGGGACCATCTACGAAGATTGGCCAGAAGCGGCTGATTTTCCCCCTGAAATACATTGGCGAATGAGTGGCAATCTCATCTATACTCGTCGCGTAATCAGAGACTATCTAGGATCTGAGCGACAGATTGGATTTCTACTTGAGGACCTAGTCCGGTGAGTGCGCAGTCAACGACGCTAGTGAAGATGCGTTCTACTGGATTTCCGTTAGTCAATCGCCTGTTTTGGAAGACCAAGAACCTCTGGAATTTTCTACTTACTGATGCGGTGGACGAAGTTACATTCAAAAATAAACTTGACTATGTACTACTTGAGTTATAGCCTTCTACTTAAGCTTGAGTTTATACCAGCGAGTGGTTTGTGACAAAGCTTATACTGGAAGGTTACTTTCTGCCTCTAGTATGAAGACTGAAGATATAACCACCATATTTAAAAGGCTGTTGTTTGATTTTTAAGGAACAAAACCAGAGACAGCAAATTTCCTCGATAAGATCAAGTGCGGATCATGAATATTGTGTAGTAAAGTCTTAAATTACAATGAATACTCATAAATGCGTAGTCATGGTATGCATGAATCCCTCAAGTGTTTATTTCCTTCTTTACAATCATCAAGTCAAGGTCAATTAAACTTTCCATATCCTTCATAGCCCAGCTAACTAAAAATATGGAGCATAAAATTTGCACTCCATCTATATCGCAACACTTAAATTCGACGGGAGTCTAGTGTTACATGCTAACTGAAAATGAATGTGAGATGTTCGATTCAAACATCGCCGCCGTCGGTTAGAATTTTGGTAGAAAGCTTTGCGACGCCACTCAACTGATTACCATTTCTAACTTATTGAGGTTTAAGGTGGTTCACAACTTGAAGCCTCGTGGCCAGGTTTTCTGACTGCCCTTCTAATAAATCAATAAACGTTTGTGGATGACGGCCGTTCCCTTTGAATGGCAATCACGGATGAACATTCGATAAAATACGGTAGGCTTTTAACGAATCTTGATAAAACAAAGATCTGATCAATCTGATATGCCGCGTTTTTGAAAGTAAAACAGGTAATATAACCGTCGTTTTATCGTTTTCTTCCGAGAGATAATCGGTTGGCTTAAAAAACAATGTAGCATAAAGGCCTCACAACTAGTGTCTTTATATTTTTTATAACTATGTAATTTTCGCACCAGAAGAGTAGGTAAATTCTCTTCGTAGAAGAGTCCACTGTGAGGCGGCGACAGCGATGAGTGGATTATTTGTAATCAAAAGCCCTTTTAGTGCTGCAGTTAAATGGAAAGTTCCCTTTCAGTTCATATATATATATATATATATATATATATATATATATAGTATTCATCATTCTTTATTTCTTGTTGAAGGTGGCAACAACACTAAATGTCACTTCAGTACCGGTCGCCGTGATAATAAACTTATCTTAGCTAAGGACTTGAGTATTGGGACATTACTTGCCGCGTTATGGTTGACGTCAGAAAGGGGCACATTATTCTTCACAGTATATCTTAGATTGGAAAATTGTACAAATTTCTATTACAGACAGCAAGTTTGATTTACATTTCCACGTCTTTATTTGTAAGCAACTTGTTTACGTGGTCCTGTTAATCATTACGACTTTTTGTTTCGCCTTTGTGTATGCCAATTTGTTCAGCGTGAACCAGCTTCTAGATCAATATAAGAAAGAGGCGGAAACCGAAACGCAACGTCGTGAGAAGCTACATCAAAGTGTTAGTGATGCGGGTCGCTTGCTGGTTCAGTGTAAAGCTGGAGTTGACCATATATACGATAAGTTGACATTCCTTAATGGAAGTGCACCGTCCAGTGACAAGTTCTCAGACGTCTCCGAGGGACAGCTGCCTGAAATGCTAAGACAGTGCAACGAACGCCTAGATGAATTGATGACCAGTTTGGAAGACGTGGACATTCAGGAACAGTTAAATTTGATGGAACAAGAAGAAGTTAGTTTGTTTTGATTGCTTTCGTCACGCTACAAGCGCAAAACAGTAAAGTAGGTAATATCAAACGAACTCCTAATCATTCAGTTATTTTACATGATGATAAAAAAAATGTAGCAGGGTAAGGTTTTTACTTTTATGCGGGTTTTACATATCCGAGTTAGTTTTGACGGCACTAACTTTGAAATTTAACGTCAATAAGATACGTTTTATGGATCACTTACCTTGAACTTTTGTGCTTCAAACATGACTCGCCTGAACCATTCAAGAAGTTCACAGTGACAGAAAATAGTAACTTACTGCATCAGGTTATTTTTTAGGGTCATATGGTATGTGGCAATTTAAGTTTGCATCAAGAGGTATCATAGGCTTTGGGAAACTATTGGGGAAACCCTCTCCCTTTTCCCTCACTTCGGCGTTTCATAAACTTTATCATAATACCAGACCAAAACGGCCCCAAATAAGTTTTTTCGATGAAGAATACTGAAAAAAAGGTAAAGTCCCATCAGTTGGAAAACAGATCTCAGATTGATCCATTACGTTCACTCACAATCTTCTACTTCAGTCGAGATTCAAGTGGATAAATAAAACGCAGGAGGTGAAATCAGCGTTGAAAGAAAAATTGAATAGATGCAGATGAATTCCAGTGTATTTAACGGAGATGGTTACTATCGGATACAGACAACAGTAAGTAGAGAATAATTGTCCACTGTATTTTAGAAATCGACAAGAAAAGTATTTTGACATTCTGTGTGGTGCAAACCCAAGATTTTTATCTGAGTATTCTTGTTAATCTATTTATTTACCTCATCTACTCCTCCTACCTGCTAGACCAGCGATTTAGTGGTTAACAATGAAGTGAGTAGAATCGGTGTTATTTGTCAGTTGCCATTTCATTTGATAAGAATATGTTCTCCAGCACTGATTTTCGCAATTTATTCCAACCTTTTAGTTTTTCAGCAAGCTTGAGGGAAAGATGCCTGACTACAACACGCGGATCAAGTTGCTTACGACTTTTCGTGAAACATCTCATGACGGTAAGCATAAGAGCAAAGTTGTACCCTTTCAGTTTGAGTGGGTGTTTTGTGGACTAAAACAGATTTAATGTGTACATATAAAGGTGAAACTTTGCCCGATACATTTTCAGCCGTTCAATTTCACGGTTTTTGAAAGTACCGGACACTCTTATCGATTTATTTTACCTATCAGATAAAAGTAAATATGTATTATTATGTTCATTCTTTAAAAGCTAGTAAATTTGACCGGTGAATAATCGCCCTGAAAACGTAAAGCTTGGAAAATGTGAGCATCAGGTTTTTCAAAATGTCTTTAATTTCATTATGAGAATGAACCACGAATTGACCCAATGCGACACAAATCTCATGATCTTTACTTTCGGTCGAACTATATGGGTATTGCAGCTTCCCAATTCCGTGTTTTATTTGGTTATTATTCGGTTTATGGTTCTAATCACCAAGTATTTAAACTGAAATCCAAGTGCTGTTCTTCTCCTAATTAGAGAGGCAAGTAAACCATTCAGTAAGTCCTCCAGATTGCCTAAATTACAGATAGGGTATAAAATACCTATACAGTTTAGTGGTGCGAAAAAGATGGGCCGGTTTTCAGCTTCAGTACGTAGTTTCTCGTACGAGAATAATAACTGATGTCAGGTAGTTTCGATTTTATGGATGTATTTGAAAATTTGCCGCTAGACAACTTAGCTCAACTCAGCTTAGTTTAGACGATCATTTAACATGCATTTGGTGCAGTGGTATTTCTTGCAGTCATTTAGCAAGAGCCTCAGTCGGAAATAATCAGAAAAAAGAATATAGAAAGAGTAGGAAGGGAAATACGATTGGTATCATCAGGCTAATAAATAAGTTTTGTGGACACAAAGGCATCACTGATGATGATAAATTAGTTAAGCTCAAACTACTTTTAGCCAATCACTGAGTGCGGTGGCTTCAACTGACAACACCTAGCCATATATTTTCCTGTATTCAACCACTATATGAGAGAATCTCTTAGAACCCGCCAAAGATGAAGAAATAGTACATGTACAAGATCATTGTTCGGGACTTCAAAATCTTCTAATGAAGCGTTTTTCACTATCCTTCCGGGACGTTGTGATCTGTTTAGGTTAACAATTTTGTCAACTTAACTTTGAATCCTGAATAGCCAACATAACAGTGTCCTCTATGGCCAAAATCCAAAGTAGAACCTAGCGAAATAAAACCTCACGAACAGGTTTTCGATACCGAATGCCTATATTTGTAGCAATTTCGAACGTGTTCACCGTTGCTGGAACTATAGCAGTTTTCTTTAGTGCACAACAAATTGGTAATGGCATTGTGATTGCAAACATTTAATAATTACAGCCTTTAAACTGATAGATATGAGAATTTTTCATAACCTGTTCAACTTTTTATGGTTCCCTTTACTCTATTTCAAAACTCGCACAGACGATGATACCGCCGGTGAGGATAATGATATTCTGACCCGAACTGCTCTGAAAAAACAGTCACAACAGATCGTTGAAATGCGAAACAAGAAACGGCAACCACGCAAGAAGAAGAGACGTTCGAAGTAAATGTGTTCGATGGGAAATTGTTCATCACAACAGTTATGCTCATTTCAAAATTCCCCATCATAATCCTAATTTTTTGATGTTTATTCTTCACACAGTTGAGCACCTGACTTCTCATTAACACAGCACTCAGACATTATCTTTTGAGAGACTATAATTTAGGGCTTGATAACTTCAAAAAATGAAGGTAACAGAATACACCACCAGGGTTAAAAAACAGGTGCTTAAGTGACCTTCGGTTTTTCATGTCTAAATGTGAAGCATTAATGTACACAGTAAAAATGAAATAAAATGTGTACCGTGGACAGTTGACTTTTATGGCTTGGAACGAGAGGTTCACTCAGTGGTCCTTCCGGTGCAAATCGTATGAGAGCGTCTGACATTGTTAAGGGAGTGGACCAATTGATTTTTTTAAAGGTTTTGTTCATTCGATTTTCAGATGCCATCACGCAGTTAGTGACACTGCTCCCGGATAACAGCGTTTCTTAGGGAATGGCACTTGGTATAAAATATCTAATTTTAATTAAAACAAAGCCTCATAAGAAGAAAAAAATACAGATAGTTCGCATGCTTATCGTATTGCTGTTTACAGGAAACGGAACACCTCCCAATACCATTAGCTTTCAAGAGTATTGCACGAGTGATAAATGCAAATCGGTGAATTGAGACACTTTGATTTTTAAGTTAGCTAACAACTGCAGATGAACCGCGCGAGTTCTTGGGGATGTTTCCTAAGAACCCCACTCAAAGTTATGCTAGGATACCTTCACAATCAGTTTTATATCCTGTTCGTTATATCGGATATTGTTTCATTTTTTAATAATAATAAATTAAAGACAATGCAATCGGATAATTCTGTAGCGTATAGTAACGTAGAATCACCGATTCATTGGTAACGATATTTAACATTATAGTGCTGTGGGAGAGATAGATGCACATCAAAGTAGGTCATTTCAAATTCATATTATTTCTGAGAGTAATGTATCGAGCTAAAAGTTTAATCAATAGTTTTGTGTGCGCATATTTGCGGACGTATTTGGGGTTCAAAAGATGAGAACAACCATCACATAGACCACTCCTAAAATTCGTCCCTGAGGACAGTATACCTGAGAACTAGGGATTTCCAGTTCCCATCGTTAGATGTGCTTAGGCTATGAACCAAACAGTAAACATTGTACTAGCTAGAAAATAGTTATAAAATGAATAAAATATCATGTCTGATCAAATTACACATTGTTGGCTTCATCAGCCATCGCGGTTCTGTATCCCGGGACGGAATTCATTCTATAGACAACTAGACATTATTGACGAGTGCAGATGAACAGTCAATTAAAGGGAGATATACCCGGTCGAAAACATATTGCAGCTATCCTTTACGCAAGTAGACAGGCACAATTCACTCCCGTTTTTGTTGATCGAGTGTTACAAGTTAGAGAATATCAAGCCTTATTTATTAGGGTTCGCAATTACTCATTGCACTTAGAGCTCCGTATAAGGGAATACAGTGCACGGAACGTTATTAAGTCCGCCCAGTTTTTCCGTGATTACTTTAAATCAAACCACTCAGAATGACCAAATTTGTTAAGTGGATGTGTCAAACCAATAACACACGAAATATTCCCACGGATTTCTCAAAGGAAACAAACAAATTGATAGATTCCTTTTTCGACCCAATGGTTACCGGGTCTACGCCATCCTTTTCAAGTATCAGAAACAAAACTCACTGTTCTTTGTGATATTTCAGTCCTTTTTAACAGTTAACATCATGCTTTTGTGGTGATTTTTGGCGCTACCTTGCAGAGTTGTCGAATTTGAGGTGAAATAAACCTATGAATTAAAATCAGATAAACAGAAATGTTTTATTTAGGACTGTAAATGGATGCTTATTATAGAAGAGTCCACTGAGATACCACAACGGTGCTTCGCTGAGAGTTCTACGTGTGTTAGTCCCGACGAACCTCAAAAACGACGACACAGCGGTGGCGAATCGAACTTTTTGTAGATATTTCCTACATCAAAAACTCCAACTAGCGACTGCTGCATCATCTTTTACGAGGTTAGCCGTGGTCAACCCAAATCGAAGTAAGCGAGTCGCTGTGAGCAAATAACAGAGGGAACGTACGGACAGAAAAGTACTGGATACCCATCACGTTTGAGCGACAATAACCACAAAGCCAGTTGTGCATCTCCAAGAAACTTCGTCCACTCATCTTCAGATTCTTCGTATATCAGAAAGGTTTTAAAGTGAAGATCACGTAGTCAAAGAAAGAGTTTGGGAGCTAGTATACCAGTGACCGCAGAAACTTGGACTTCATCCATGATTAAGCAGCGAATACAAATTTTAAAAACAAGAGAAAAAAATACGGATCCTCTGATAATTACGCAACTTATCTTATAATTTCCATTTGAATAGATGTTTATAGTGGACAAAACTTAATTTACCCCTCACCAACTACTCACTTGAATGCAAATGAACTTGAGCAGCATCTATAAAAGTGTATAGGATGTGGTTGGGAATTTTACCCGCAACTTTACTTCTGTAATCTGCAATACAAGGCTAAACATCTTTAGATGTTCCGAAAAGTTTTATTCCCGGTAATCAAACTAGTTTTTCCCGATACATGCAAACTACCTGCGTGATCCACTGGGGGCCTCAAAAAAACGAATAGAACAGTGAAAAAGGTGAATTGATCAATAAGTTAATAAAAAAAGTCAACCAAAAAAAAATCTGAACGAAAAAACCGTGCCCGTTTGTCCTATTTTGAATTATATCTGATGGTTTGGAATAAACTATGGCGGCAGAAATATGGGGAAACCGTGGTTTGTCTCTGAATGGAAAATATGGGTAAATAAGAAATTTGGGAGGTGGCTTGAGTCTATGAAAATCATGTGAACAAACTTGTCAAGATCGCACAAATTATAAATGCAAATCTCAGGCGAAAATCAAAAGAACAGCGGGTATTGATGCCTACTGTCCGGAGAAAACGTACGAACCGGAAGAATTTTAGAGTGTGTGTTCCTCCTCCATCATTCATTCGCAATTTGTACCCTTATATCGCCTCCCATTTCTCAAAACAAGGACGAACTTTATTCGTACAAAAGACGTAAATTTTCAGTAAAATGTTAGTTGCGTGCTTTGGCAGTGGCAATAAATATGTGACAGAGAAGAAAAAATCGTCAATAATTGAGTCGTGATGATCAGAAAGCAGTGTATGATAATGAAGAAGTTGTCGGAAAGGGGACAAGCGTAATTAAGTAAGCTTTTCCCGCAAGTCGTTCACAAGTTGTTCCTTTGAAAGAAGAAACCCTGCTAAATATGGAATAACCGAGTCACTAAACGTTGTAGGTTAGAAATACATCATATTCCTTCACTGTCTGAGTAATTTTATTTATCTAAGTTGAAAATGTTTGCGATTTTCACCTCTCCATATATATGCACAATAATTGCGTGCCTCGATGGCTTCATTCTTCGGCAATAATTCACCGTTTTATATCGATCGTAACAACAATGTCTGGTGATATAGTTGGATGAAAACACTACGTAGGTTCATCTGGACAACAAATCAAGCCCTTTCTTTTGATCAGACCCGGAGGTGATCTTGTTCGTGACTGGATCGGCACTGACTATCGGAAATGCATCAGTGACTCAACAACAATGCGTTTTCCGAAAATTTTCAGTAATTCATTGAAAGGAACACAAACGCGAATAATGTCGTCTTCTACTTAAACGTGTCCCACAACCTAATGCTTTCTTGATTAAAGTGGGGAAAATTTGTGTCTTCTTCCCTAAAGCTCTAGGAACGCAAATCCTTTTTCCTGTGCGTATCACCTTTGACCAGGTTCGACGTTGAACGAATCAACAGAATGCAAGCATGCTTTTAAAATATGGACTGGATAGAATTTGGACAAAGACAGCCGCATAAAATGAGATAAACAATACGTCTTCTAATTTTGTACCAACCACTAGCTTCACATTTTTAAACAAAATGTCCAAAGAAATGCAAAACAAAGGAGACAGCTGGACCAGAACTGCGTGTTTTTTATAGTGGAATTAGTGTAAAAATAAGCCACACGCGTAAAAATCGGCGTCTTTGTACAATTTTAGTAGCTTTACAAAAAACAGACTGAACTGATTGGAATCTTACTCTTACAAAGAGTGGATATTTCATGATGTCACTGTTCCGTGGATTAATAAATTAAAGTATTAGTTGAAGGCTATGATGGATCACAGGAGTGGTATTTTCGTGCAAATGGCAAGCAGCATTGAAGTTGGGGTTAGCTTCTTGATAGTTTTCACGTTGAAGGTTTTGTTTGGTCATCCCGATCCACCGGTTAGGGAATAACAAGCGTCGTACGAGAACCGATAGGGGCACGAGTCAGTGCATCTTTTGAGGTTTGACCGCTGACCAGTTTTTCCCTGTTCGAGAACAGAAAAGAATTAAACACAGCTTAACTGTTGGTAGGGGTTTATTAACGAAATGAAAGAATATTAGGCTTGGCTCAACTTAGTCGAAATGTTGTAGAACCGTTTTTCAACAAATGGCTTCTAATGTCACTGATGCTTGTTGCATCATTAGTCAAGTCATTTCCATCAGATGGTAGTTCATATGCCTCAATTTGACTACTGGTCAATTTTCCTGACTCTTTTTGAAATTAATTAGGTCATTTTTTCTTTGGTTTGTAGTTTTTCCCAAGATCTAATCTCCAGCTTGAATTTCACATCTTTTTGCAACTGATCAATATGTCACCGACAAGGTTTATCCCTTATTTTATTTTTGAACAAGTCCCTTCCTCGTCTAAGACTTTCAATTTATAAAACTCCTACAAGCCCCTTCTTTGATATCACAGTCATAATTGCGCTGGGCTCATTCATGAAGTCTTATGAAGCACAAGGTACCTAGGTAATTTTTTGACTCTTCAACCACTTCTTGCTTTGAATCACGTTTTGGAAACATTTCCTTCGCAATCCTCTTTGACCGATCTAGAGCCTAAACAATCAAACACCTATGAAAGTTAGCCCATCTGCAAGAATGAAACACCAAAGTAGTTATGATTTGGATTTCCCTAAGGCTCAAATGCAGCTCTAAGATACTATCATTTCTGAAGATTTGGATTTTATTAGTGCTCTTTGGATCACGAGTTTACTCTATTGCTATCAGTAAGTTCAACAAGTGGAAAACTATTTGGTTGAAACACTGAATACCAAATTGTACTGGTCGTTAGTTGCAAGTGATCCCATTTTCGTTGGAACGGAATTAAAGCGAGGTAGAATAAGAGACGATTGTGAAGGTCTGATAAACATTTCACAATCAGGTTAAGCGTATCAGTTTCAAAAATAAAAACTAGTTCTCGAGGGCTTGCTTTGGCAGGACCTATCACCGTAATAGTTACCAATCTATGTATAGTATGCACCATCGGTTGGAATACGGAGACATTTATATTGGAATACGTTTTTATAGACGATATGCAGTTCTAATACAGCAATGTAAAATAAAAAGCAGGCATTTTCTGGGATGAGGAAAGACGATTGTTGAAAACATATTTTTGTCTTTTGAGAAGTCGATCGTGCGCACATTCCTTGTGGGATGGTATCCCACTAGCCTGATGAACAGCCGACTAAGTTTTACAGTTTCGTTCACCTTGGCAACATCTTAGGAAATGAATTGCATCAGTAAAGATTTAAACCGCATTTAAACGATAAAACACGGGTACTTCCAGGGTGACTTCAATAAAAAATTTTACTTGCAGTTATCAGATGCTTGAAGCGATTAAAAATTATACAAACCTACTGAAAAAATCAGTTTGATTAGCACAGTCTCCTGTAACCAGAAACTATAGTAGCCGGACAAAAGAGTCTTCCAAGTCAGATTCTAATAACTAATTTGTGTTCTCACAACAATGTGTTTCTTTCATGCCCGCTTCTAATCGTCTGTTTCCGGGTTTCAAAAGTTTATATAGCTCAGAATGCCGTGGAGAGTCTGGCTTTTATTCAAAAGCTGGCATATATAAAGCAATTCCACTGAATCTTTCAGGACAACTCTGGTTCATGGTAAAATCAAGTTCTTGGAACAACTACTTTGTTAAAGAATAATGTCATTAGTGTGCAGAAAAATCAAACGGAGTTAAAAGGCTCGTGAAAACTTCGACTAAAGTTACACAACAAATAACACACAGTAATAAACGGTTGCAGGCGAAGAATGTTCTTGTGGACGATTAAATTCAGACGAGATTCGGTGGAAAAATCAGCGGGAAAATAAAGTGCACTCACTGGTCATCGGCTGTTGGTTCGCTCACTGTAGTCACCGCAACCGTTGATGGGCTTGCAGCTTTGTACTAAAAAGGTTACCCGTGAGGATGAAAGATTGGCATGATTAACGACGTATGTGTGACAAGTATTCAAATCAGTTTTCTGTTGAAACTGTTACAACGTTTTTACTAGATTTTCCTGAATTCATTTAACCGACAGTCTGAAACCTATTTGCTCATTCCGCAGAAAATATTGGTGCTGCCGTTCTTCAATGTAGACCTTAACCTTTGAGTCAGTACCGATCTATTAATATCGTCGATATATATATATATATATATATATATATATATATATATATATATATATATATATATCGTGCATGTCCTACCAATATACTTGATGCATTCTTTGATACTGTGCCTTGTTCCTTTTTGAATATCTCGCTTCATCCTTTTGTATAATCTTTTGTGACTTCCAACTGGTCGCAAATAGCTCCGCGCTGACTTTATTTCACCGGTGGGCAGTTCGGATAACACAGTCGTGAAATTTTCTCCTACGATTCATGAGAAGAATGATTATCAGCACTTTACGGAATGCAGCGACCGGAAGAGTTGTAATCACCAATGCACTCCAGACAAGCATGCCAGACTTGCAGACATGACTGCATGGACGGGCCCTAATATATTTCCCCACCCGTATTTACCTTTATTTTGCAAAACCTGTCGAACAATGTATAACTTTGCTTTCACATGTGCTACCCCGGAAATATATATATATATATATATGTATATATATATATATATATATATATATATATATATATATATATATATTAGTGCAGATAGATTTTCATTCCTTCTTAAGAAACAACTGCATGGTAAAAAAAGAACATAGATACGAAGCTAAAAGTTGTCCCTTGGTCAAAATTCCATCCGTGTCAAACAAAGTCCAGAAACATAAACTAAATATCGTGTATGTTCGGACACTGATGACAGATAAGACAGTCGCGATACCCGGAAGATTTTCACACAGCTGAGTGGCAAATACCAAGAAAATCCCACTAGAGGTGAATGCCAAAGAAGTCAATCTGAACCTTATCCGTGGAAGAGAAACGGTGTCAGCATCGGGATTTGATGACAACAGCCATGAGGCAGCCGTCAGTCGTTTGTTTAATCTCTTCGATGTATACTAAGTGTTGTCCCAACTTCGACATGACAGCGCTTCTGGCTCTAACGGGCCATCACCGATTGTGCTAAAGGAATATGCGGCCGCACTATCCCCTATTATCGTATGTGTGCAATCAAATCTTACCTTGATACGCTTTCTTTCCTCCGATCCAATACGGTATGCATCATAGTAGAATTTCATTCCAAGTCCAAAAAATAAAAAGGAGCCAGCTATGAGTATTGGGCCGGTCATTTCCCCGACATCCGTCGAAAGTATAATGTTCATATAAATATGTCTCAGACACGTAATTAGTAGGCCAAAGAACAAGACCAGTAGAAACAGGACAAAGCAGATCACGGATATCCAGTACAGCTTTCGTGCACGACCAAATTTGACAGAGTTTATTTCACGTTGAACTTTTCTGTCGTGATGTTCGGCCTGAATTGTTGTCCTCCCGCTCTTATAAGTGGCAAGAGATGCCTGTAGAAAGAATCAAATGTATTCTTAAAGTGGTCAAATTATCTCCACCGGACTGGATAACGACATGGTTTCTAAAACATTGGGCAGCAAAGGCTTGAGGCAGTGCATAAACATTCAGTCATCTGAATTTAAGAAAAGACAAAATGTTGAGGTAAAAAGCTGTTTTCCGCAATGACTGGTGGACTTTTGGAAAAGCAAAAAGGTCATCAGTAAAGAGATAATAAAAGCAATGAGATAATTACTTTGTCCTTGTTACTCACTTAATGGTCAACACAATAATCATATTATGACCAACATCACCAGATCTAACGAACTTCAAGTGAATATAGATAACAAGTATGGTCAATTAGCTCTTTAAAATGCGAGATTTTGAGGGCATTTAACTTTTCAATAACATACCAATGCATATATATATATATATATATATATATATATATATATATATATATATATATATATATATATATATATATATATATATATATATATTGATAGTAAGTAGTACATAAACGTGGGAACAAAATTTCCCCGGAAACACACGATCGGTTTCTAGGTTGTTGCCGCTCGTCAAATAGGCTAAACCGGTACTCCTCTGCCCCTTCACCTTCATACTTGTACATTCCGCTTTTATATCGTCATCAGGATCTAATCTGACAGGAGTACCACGTACACATACCCGATGATCGACAGCGACCGCGAAACCATTTGGGTGCTTGCGGGGAAATTTTGTCCGCATATTTACGTACTATTTATTATCAACATGGGTGTCTGCACATGCAGTTTCGTTGCTCGTTGGGTTAGCAGTGATCTAGAAACGAATAACTAGCAGAAATTACAGTTATGATTCATTTGTGGACTCTTCGATGCAAACAGTCCATTCAAGCTCCTGACGCTACAAATTTGTGATGGTATACATAACTTTACTTTAGGTTATATTGTGCTTAAAATGATTCTGGTTTATTGTTCGGAACTTTGACCGGGGCCCTAGATAGCCAAAATATGTCATTTGGTTAACTCACTATAAAATATTTTGCTACTAAAATATGACATCCTGCCAATCTTTAGACCTTCGAAGAAAGCAGTTGTATAGTTCAATGGCAAACCAAAGGAAACTGGAATCAAATTTCGTGTTTCTAAATTTTGTTAATAAATAAAATGTCATTTCAAACAAAAACTGGCTGATATTTCACAGAGCTTTAGGGAAATTCTGACCGCTGATAAAATTTTACTGAGTGATTTGAATCTAGTCTTAAAAACAGAAGCTAAGTAGAATCATCAACATCTTTATCATTCATAGTTTTCTTGGCACAGTTTTACAGTTTTCATATGCTCCTGGCCGCTAAACTTGACATTCAAGTTGCAAGTGCGTCAATAATAATCTCGACAAAGTCAGTAGTGCGCATCAATGGTGACAACTCGATTGATAGTGAGACGTTTGCGAGGAATAATCTAGGCAAGGTCAGTTGTTAAAGCGTGTTTGGAACAGAAAGAGTCGTCGTACTGCTAAGGAATTATCTTAAAAACAGCTCACCTTTGAAGCCTTCAGACTTCGAGACATTTTCAGTTGACTTGCTCCGTACAGCGATCTTGTTCCGTAGACAGATTTTCCCATCATGGTAGATGGTTGATAACTTCCCATACTGCCCAAATGACTGGCACGATCTGCTAAAACTAACGGAGTGCCGCGGTCCAGAGATCTCTGTTCAGCGAAGGAGATTGAACGAACGGACTCAGGCCGCCCGGAATAATCAGGAACGTTCTCATAGTTACGAGCAACAGCTGCTGAAGCCCCTCCCAAGTGTGATCTTGGTTTTGAGGACACATATGATCCTGAAATCACCGAGCCACCTGGCTCCGCATAACCTGTTCTGGTATGACCTCGAACTAAGGAACCCGAGGGAGTCCGCAGCGGGTCTGCAGAGCGTAACGAAGATGCGCTGTCGTTTCGGGAAAATCCGCCCTGTCTTTGTTGCTCATACTGCATACGCGTACGATGACTCGTCATTGTCTGATTTTATTGGTGCCTATGTCTGAATATGGCAAAAGATTGAAACAAAGCAAAAAATACAACTGAAGTATAGTGGTACAACCACCACAATAAACACCAACTCAGAGAGGAAAATCGGTGGAATATTTTAGTTTTTGTCTAAGGCAAACGACTAGGACATCAACTCTGGTAAGAGACACTTCTCGTTGTTTTTGTTATATTTTATAAAGTCAGTTCGTTTTCATAGGCCAAATACTCAGCGTAAAGATTTTAAAGTTCCAATGAGTTTTAAAGAATCAAGTATCCTGTTTGGCAATTTAACTATTTTCCGGTGTCAAAAAGAAAACGTGAGCGGAGAAGTTTTACTTTGAAAATCGCAATTTGCAAAAATAAGGATTTCAAATTCCCATGAATCATTGATGTGAACGACTTTTACTAGGGTATCGGTGGTCAAATAATTTAGTTAATCTTCAAAAAGATAGTTTGATTATAGTTTTTAATTACTGGTCCTAATTTCTATCTCACTTGCCACTTCATATTTCGATGAACAAATTTTATGCATATCTCACAATGCGTCGGGAATGCATGCATGTGCAGATCAGTGAAGACTCTTATCCCACGGTCAGACTCTGGCGACTGATTGCGTGTTGTTCTCAGATGTTTTGAAAGCTGCAGATTTTCTTTTTGTTTAACCGTGCATGTGCGTTCATGTGTCTAACAGATACCTATCACAGAATTGGAATTTCAATTCTACGGTGCTGATTGCAACATGCTCCGCAAAATAAGAAGTGGAACACTGATTTATTACATGCACACAGTTGAAGTCAAAGTACAGTACACTAACACAAAATCGAGGTAGATATGGTTCTGCTTTCTATATCCTTTAGACCACGCAAAGAGATAAACTCATTAGCTTCCGCAATTTAAAAGACGCTAGTTGGTAGCGGTCAGAAAACAGCGTAGCAGGGGTTACGATGCTAGTGTACAAGGAAGCTGATGTGACAACAACGGGTGTCGTTCGCTATAATAAGAGGGACGCAAAAGTGCCTTGTCAAGTTATAATTCACAAATGTTTCTTCGATTCGGCAGTGAAGACGATGAGCTTCAATAAATAAATTTTTGTATGAAACCAGGCATTGTTATCACCAGCTACTTCAAAGTGAAAAGCATTGTCCATCATCATAGTTATCAAAATTGCCGTTATTCACTGGTATTAAAGCTCTAGTTGATAATTACAAGCATCTTAGAACAGATTTAATGCCGGGATTATAGGGAAGTCATTCAGCAAGTTCTTTGAGGCAGTTACTACAGTAGCTGACTTTATAATTCCAGATAAAAGCGTATCTGCCAATAGAAATCTTTGTGGCCAAAGGACAAGCAGTCTAAAACAAAACAAAACGCCAGTTACAAGCAAACAAAACATCTGATGATCTCAAGTAGAATAGGAGTGATGTGACGGTGGGCCATGGAAAATCAGATCGATTTGTGGTTGTTGCAACTTTGGAAACACTGCGGATGCACTTACTGAGTTCTCATTTATGAGGTTTTCTATCCTTCTGTGAATTCGCACAATCTACACGCTCGCATCCCCCTCATGAGATCACTACACCCAACAAACTATAACATATGACCAGGAATCTGACTTTTGTAACTCTTCGGAAAAAAGTATGCAACATTTTTCGGTATCATCGAGCTGTACATCGCTGGTTTTGAAGGATGTGAGATCTCTGTTTATAATTTCTTCATGTTGCGATTATGCCCATCTTAAAAATGGGGCTTTTCTACCTAGGTAAAAACTTTTAGCAGAGATTCGCAATCGCTAATACGAGTTGCTTTTCAAGCAGCGGCTCATGAGCCATTTTGTATTGTACTCGCCATCAGCTACCGTTAGTCTGCACACTCCGGGTTGGGTTCGAATGGATCAAGTCCAAACAGCCACAAGTTGGGTTACTCCACACAGCTCTTCTAAATTCATATTTTGTCGTTCAGTAAACCCAAATATCAAACACGACCGTTGTATCGATTTTACATGTTGTGCTTTTGTAAACTAGACGGTAAAATGCATGATGAGTTTTTTCGGCTGTCGACTGAAAAATATTTGTAAAGCAACATGCGACTGTTTTGCAAAAAATCCATACTGCTATTCGAAGAATGCTTTGAAAACCCCTTTTCAATCACTTTGAGTGATTTCAAAAACTGTTATTATTACTTCCAGACATAAAACTGTAATTTTCGTTCCAAATTCATCACAATTATGGGCCGAAAGTTTTGACAAAGCCTACCCGCTGATAGCTCAAGCCATGATAATGTAAACAGTACGTGGTTTTACATAACTTTAATGGATGCACTGAACAAGAGGTAAGTTGAGACTGTTGTTTGATACTCCCTTCCATAAAAAAGAAACCGGGAAATAGTAAAAGCTTCCAGCAGATCAGGTAAGAAAGCTACTGTGTACATCCTCATAGTCTGAGCAGTTTTATACTGATACTCTCAGTTTTAGGTAGACTTTCGGTATGCATATGGTTGAAATGCGAAGCAGCTTTAAAGCTTAAAAATAGGTCAAGTAATCTACACATGGTAAACGAACGTCCAAGGAACACGTATCAGCGGATTTCTTGTGATTTTTAGCAGCATTTATGATGACCATTTTAAGCTGACTTGTGAAAGGCCACTAATTTGTAAGGTTTTCTTCCTAGTTTGGGTCCAGTTGTGTCACATAGTAGTCTCATTGAAGAAGAATACGTAACTTTTATCCGGCCCTTAAATTTCATGCACAATATAAGCGGCAAGCTTCGGTTTTGGCGGGGCCTCATTCTGATCAGTTCACTGCATCGTTGATTGTGAGAGAGTACATTTTCCCGCAAAGAGGATGCAGAATATTTCTAATGTGCAAAACCTAGTGCGCCTACCTACGTATTTGGATGTGCCCAAGCTTTCCCCGGTGGTCGACCGATCATAGAAGGAGGGCAGAAACCAAGTTGGCTGGATACGGCCACCATTAGTGAAGTTGGGGAGGAAAAGGAAATGAATTACGCCTTCGATACCAAAAAACAGTACTTATTATGTAGCTGGACAAAATCCTATTGGTAAGCCTACGAATTATGTGCTTTCCATGCCAGGTAAATATAAGTGGGTTTGTTGATGGAAAAAACGTTGACAGTAATATTTGACCTATTGCCACTGGATTGATAAGTGGTTTACAAGTGAACAGAGGGGGTATTCCTACCACTTATACCTACTGTAGCAAGAGATTTGGCAATATTCCGGAATCCAGAACAAACAAATAGGAAGGATATCGTTGTGGAGAAAAGTTTGAACTGTAAGCCAGCACTAACAGCGTTGGAAGATGTTTTTACCTTGTGGATTTGGGAGGCTAATCCGAAAACACATATCGTATGACAAAAAAAAATAGAATGACAAGAAACCTATGTTTGCATGGTACAGCTTCTTTAATCATGTGTTGATGAGAAATAGGCTGCGTTAAAAACAATCAATACTCCTTTTAGGTTATTCTGGTATGGCGTTTTATATCATGGTCTCAGGATGTCACTCCAATTTACCAAATCCCACTAATCCACTCATTTCTGACTTGCGATGCACTGCCACTTACCAAGACAATATCATATTCCACGCACCAACCAAGAAACTACATGATGAAGGTTTTGTTCGCTACGTGAACGACTTTCTACACAGAATGTTGCTACTGATTATAATAAACTCACTTTTTCAACCCCTCATTTCACGCGTTCAGGTCACTAGGTAGACAGACGTGGTTCTGGGTCTGATGGTAACAATTTTTTCGTCGCGTGCACGCTCACCAACACTTCAGTCTTGATCACAATCTCGCAAACAGGAGGTAGTAGGGCCTCGTTCCCTCAGCACTGGGGGCTGGAATTTGGATGGGCTTTCCCCGCCACCACCCCTTCCCCCAGGAAGACGTTCAGGCGTTGCTCAAATATGTAGTAATTCTTCTGTCCCACTACTTCTGGTGGCAAGGAATTCCCCTGACTCATCACTCTGCTTGAGAGGCAGTATGCCATCGGCAAATTTGCTGATTGATGCTTCACAAGCGTCAATGGATGACATCTAGTTCGGTTGTGCTCCCGCGAGGAAAAGTACGTCATAAACTCTGGCCTCATAATTTTCGCAATGACTTTGTTTGGTGCAGATGAGATCACCGCACTCTATATGACAGTTCCATGGGAAAAGTCTGGTGGCTTAGAGATGACCTTCATAACCGACCCCATATAGTTTAACGATCAGGCTTGCCTTTGTACTCGTTCTAGCCTGCAACTTCCGCACCTGTGCAGAGGAATGTGGCAAGATCACCACATTTCAGCCGCGGACATACGTGGGAAGCATATACTACTTTGGGGGAATTCATAGATAGTCACCTAGAAGACCGCCAAATCGTTCCGTGTATACTCCACCTTGGAACACAGGACTTGTCTGTATTAGTTTGAGTCTGCATATTTAAGGCAACTGCTGCCTCGAGGTATTTTTTAAAGGTCGATGCACGGACGAGCGTACCGCCCAAGGTGTAGTATATGCCTCTCTGCACCTTTCTCACTCTGACATAAACACTCTTTTCTATGTTCACCGGGCATTTTTATGTCTTAAATCAGCACTTCGGTGCACCCAAATCGTCCTAGAAATCTGGCGACCAACTTATGACCCGATAGTTTGCAAGATTTTGAGGTCAGTCACGTAATGAGGCAAGATGATTCCAAAACCAAAAATGACTTTTTTCGCCGTTGGGTTTACTTATTATTACTCCTTATTTATTACAGTTTTCTACCGAAGCAGAACCATCGTTTGATCGTTGCTCACAAGAACACTTTGACTGATCTCTTATTTATGAACATCTTTCCTGACATCCATTAAACTTTCTTTGTGCAGGCCCTGTGTTTACTTGCTTTCTTGCTTAAATTATCTTCGACCGTCGTGATAGGTACTTCTCGTATTGCTATCAGAGTTTTGCTCGAACAAAACAGTCATCGATTGCTGTACACTTTGTGCGGACCAAATTCCACATAAAATGGCGATTTGTAGACATAACGTAAGAATCTAGCTGTGTTTTGGTTAGTCACACGGTTACGAAAATGCCTGCTTGGTTCACATTTCCCACGACGCAATAAAGTTCATTTATAAAACCCATACTTCGTTTGTGAGATCAATCGCAGCCATAGTTTACTGGTTTGATTTTGATTTTATTGTATGTTCTCATAATGTTCAACATTATAAGACTAAACCCATTCTGAGTACAGAAGTTTATCTCTTGATACTACTTCTGAGGAAACTTCCTCCGAGCGTTAGTTAACCCAAATCAGTCAAATGTGATTCGGAAAACTCGAAATTAATACCACATCTCTTTATCTTGTGTGGGACATATTTATAGAGCAGATGTCGAACGTCGACTCCCGAGGTTTTGCAAGCATTGCAAAAACGTTTTTGTGACTTTTGTGGCGTCTTGTATTTTACTGGTTTCATTATTGTACCACCTACGTTACGGTTATCCGTTCCGAAATATTTGCTTTTCGAATATTATTATATCGAAGAGGTGAAATCACTGACCCAAGTTACTTGCTGGTGGCCTAAATTTACCAGTGGTTTATTCCAGTTTTCTAGATATTCCAACGATTTTTTGCATAAAAATGGTTCTCAACCTTTGAAGTGGGCTCGTTGTCCCATATCATAGAGGTCTGGTGGCGTGCTCATGCTGCAAACTTCAGATCATTTCTGGAGGAATAGTATTCTCTCCTCGAAATGGGTTCCTATTCCAAGTGGCCCATGGTTTACCTCACTACTTCACCGAGTTCTAAATTTACTAATAATGTGCGTCACAAGACGTTTGACGGTGGTCACTAAAAAGGGAAGTAATTTTACTGCTCTGAAGGTGATGGAATGTTTCAAACCTATAAGCTAACATCAAGAGCAGTCTCCCATACCATTGGAATTCGAACGGAACTGCTGAAAGCTTTATTCGAACATCAACCAGTGCTATAAGTCCACAACTGTGGGGACATTCAGAGACCTTGATAAAATTATGAAAAACTTCTCAATGAAATATCGTAGTTCTATTCCTTCAACGACGGGTAGTAGTCCGGCGAGGTTGTGTAAGAACCGTACGCTCCAAACCAACTTCCTTTGGACCAACTCATTAAAAGCTGTTTGCCAAAGGGGAAATTATTTGAGACCTCCAGAAGGCATTGTAATTAAGTAGCTACAAATTGAATTTCGCCATGTTTTAAACCCTACTGATTGTTCTACACACCGGAAATACGTAGACCAGATTTTCCATAATCTTGTTTCTGATCGTAATTCAGTTGATTCTGAGCATGACATTTTTGAGTCCACTACTAATGAAAACAGTTCCAATGCAAATGTGGGGTTAACTGGAAAGACCCAGGGATCTGATCGCTTGCAGAGCAAGGAAAGACGCAGTTGTAAAACACGGAATCTCATTCAATTTACGGTGAATGTGGTGACTGTTAATAACGGTAATTTGCATCTGCGAATACGTGGACACAAACTGCTCACAATAAAATTTTGGTTTCGTGCAACCCCACTAATGTTCTCATCGTTGCACTGCGCATAGTCTGAGCAAGAGCAGCTTCGAATGATTTGATGATAGTTCACGAGCGTAATTCCTAAATGTCACATAAATATTACGAAACAGCACTCACGGAAGTCAAATCAATTTGTCCAGGCAATCATTCTTTAAATTCACCTCAAAAACAACCAAGTGCCTAATACTTCATACGGTAGTTGATAGAGCAAAGCAAATTCGGTGCCTTCAAGTGAGTTTAAGAGTGCACTCCTCACTTATAGATGGAGTCAACAGAAAGTATTGTGCTGCAAGCAGGAGCAAAAATCTATTTTGATTAGCTGGAACCAACCTACGCTGATGGTTTAGGGGTATAAAATACACCATTTAAGGCCAAACATCACAAATGTTTTATTTGTGTTACGCAAATCTGCGTCTGGTAGTGATCACAAAAGTTTAAGACAATGATAAATGACCAGAAAAATGAAGTAAAAATACAAATCAACACTCTTTAGATTCTAATCTAATAAATTAAAGTGTATGCAATAATTTCGTTTGCAATTCAAACCCAAGCAACCCAACATGCAGAACGAAAAATACTCAATCAGTGGCCAGTTAATGTTACAATGGAAACAATTTCCAGTGAACCATGGGCCTCTTTTCATTACCCATGCAGCCTTGGTTGCCACATTGCGAAAAAACCACTGACTAACCAAAACCATGCCATACAGGAACAAATGTTTGACGATTGCAGTTCAGCTGGTGTGCTAACGTCGGGCATTCACTTATTGTAAGCCTTGCATTGCACACAAGCTAACCAAGCTCAAGCTTTACAGCTTGGGACTCAAATATCATATGTATGCCAGTGTATTGCCATGTAGCCCATCAAGCACGAGGGTCCCTGAAAAGTCTAAAAATAATCCCGAATAGTCATAAAAAGCACTAAAATGGTCTCCTCAAAAAAATCCCAGAGACATGTTGGTAACTAACTTCGAACACATCGAGAGTGAAGCGGCTTATATTCTTTACTTTCAGATATCGTTAAGGTGAGCTAATTAAGGCTACCTTGGGATGTTAGTTTACGAAATTTTGCAAATTCACTCTTAAGAAAGAAACATGGTTTGTATGCATCCTCAAAAATTACTTTTACGGTTCATGTGCACTTCGATGTCCAACATAACAGTGAATTTGATCAAGCTGAAAAAATGAACGTTTTCTATATATTATTTTGGATTTCTTTTCCCTGTGATTTTTTCTGACGCTCAATTTTGACTTTGTCAC
The DNA here is from genome assembly GCA_948099385.1 of Fasciola hepatica. NCBI lineage: Eukaryota > Metazoa > Platyhelminthes > Trematoda > Plagiorchiida > Fasciolidae > Fasciola > Fasciola hepatica. The sequence goes on along the minus strand of CANUEZ040000043.1, from coordinate 35,096,014 downwards.
TTGTTGATTTGCTTATGTTTCAATGAACTGACCTTTAGGAAGATTCCTTCGAATTCGCTCTCGACGTACTTCAGGTTTTCGCTATATTGTACTCGTACGGATTGCTTTAACCTTGCTACCTTGTTGATTCGCTGTTTGTGTACTGCTTCGATCGGTACTACTTTGGTGCCACGGTTTCAACAATGCATGTATTTTAAGATACCCCTGTGCATCTTCCTAAAGACTGAAGTCCTCTACTTCCATTCAGCTAAGGGAGTTTTGTTGGTAGTTTGCCTTGAGACTCGATAAAGACCCTTTGGAGGGAAGCACACCGTTCGGCTTCTATGAAATCCTCAAAACTCTTGCAGAACTGAACATAAAAGACTCAAATCAGTAAGCAGGTGCGAAGGTGCGCCTTAAATTACACGCTTCATATATATATATATATATATATATATATATATATATATATGTCGTGGCACCTGGCAGTGGTGTAAAACTGAGAGCAACGTGTGTACTTGCGCCGCTTTTTCCCCAGTTATCTAACCTGCTGTGTGATTAGCTACTATGTTATGCAAATTACTAAGCTGTTATTTCACTCTTTCAATGTCCGTCGGCGGTGAGTAAGTGCTTTTGAAACATGTGCGCACTTAGACGGTCTCATTTTCAAGCTTAACAAACACCATCAAATTTCTGATTCGCTTTTGTCCGTGATAGATTAAAACCTATGTAACATATATGCAATTTATCCCGTGGAAATCACTTTTTCCTAGGTGTATTCACCATTGTGTGCCTCGAAGATTTCATTCGGGTCCACACGACAAGCTTCAGGGGTGGCGGAAAAAACCTGCAATTTGTTGGTAGTAATTTCTTCATAGAACTCCGGTACTTATTTCCCAGTGGGGAAATGAACATATAACGAAAGACTCGAGTTCCAGTAAATTGCCCCATTCTGACAAGGTTTTCGCTGTAGAAACTCTGGCCCAGCAGAGGAATTCGGAAATCAAGTTAGATAACGTTGCTGCTAAACGCCAGCCAGTAATCCGTCTCACTTCAATGAACAAACCATTTAGAATACCATGACGAAAATCATCGGCGTCGAAAACTGCCACAAGCTTGCATGTATCCTTACATTTTTTTATTATTCGTCCGGAAACTTTAGATATCATGAGCTACTCTGGCGCTCATAGTCAATACGGATTTCTGATATCTCTTACAAATGGATAAGTAACTGGTGAGCTTCATTTTTAAACTAATATTTCTTTAGGACTTCCTCCATCAAAAAACATCAGTTTCTGGTGTGCTTCAGAAAATAGTTTTGTCATTTGATAGCTGATTGCAGGACGCAGCTACAAACTACCGATAACAGGATGTTCAACGAGAACGGTGCACTAAGGAACATAACTATTCTTGCTACCCACCAACCGATGATGAACAACAAACCGAACGAAAGTTGTGAGCCTAGATAAATCTTGACATTTCCACTATACATGTACTTCCTTAAGTAAATATATCTGTTGATTTGTGCTTTGTTCTATGTCTTTAAAAATGCGGGTCATTCAAATCTTTTATATATTGTAGAAGATGATGATCGCACACCAAATATATATATATATATATATATATATATATATATATAATTTAGTAGTTAATGAGGTTGCGCGAATTTTAAGGGGATCCAGAATGGCGTAAAATCACGACTAATTATTCGCTTCTCTGATCTACACCACTGGTTTGCTTCCAGGTCAATCACTGGTCTAATGAGTGAAAATCACGCTGACACACAATGGGCTACTTTGATTGGTTTGTCCAACTCGCGCGCAAGTGGCTAGGTATCGTTACGCGGGCCTCACTTTTTACGCCATTTAGGTTATGTCAAGAAATAGGGCATAATCTGTGAATCTACGTTACTTGTGTTTGCAGGCTAGCGTCTTACAACTTTTCATGTTGTGGTCTAGACCTTAATTGAAGAGCTTTTTTCTCCAGTCTATATCGCATTACTTGAATAGCCTTAAAAATTCAACCAATGGATTTTCTGGGACTCAATGATTGAGTATATCTCTCTACCAAAACAGCACAAATAAATGCCGACAAGCTGCGAAAAGACCCTTTGCGGTCGGTTTCATTATAAGCTCGATGTCCTTACATTATCAAACAGTAGTGAAGAAAAGTCTGTCATGCTACGAACATGTTTCTTTTTCTCTTAAAAACAACCCAGTTTGTGAGAAATGCTGTTTCACTCTTTTGGCCGATCCCATGTAGGATGCCCATACGGGCCTCATATGGGTCTCATAGAGGGGTGCTGTCTAGGTCCTCACGGTTGCCCACAGCATATGTGGGCAGGGCCCACACTTCACTGCAGCAATGTGGGTAATACCAATTTATGCCGAGATCAGATATGGGTCATTTTCATGTTTCCATACACTTGTCCACGGCAGCTGTTCGCAAGGCGCTGCTTGAAATGTCGTCGTAAATGTTCGTGGACTGACCGGGCTGTCGACGCGGCACAATAACCAACGCGGTTGGGTGAATGTTTGGTTTAGATGATTCTTAACATGTGCCTTGAACCCTTGCGCAGCAGTTCGTGAAATTTCATAAGGAATTTGATAGTAAGAGCATCACAGTATTTATTTATGTTACAAAAAGGGAAAACTTGGTTTTACTGAATGCATTCGAGACCAGGCGATGCCTCACTGGTTTTGTTCTCCGCTAAAAGGATATGCTGTTCGATTTTCCTACGGAGAAAAAGGATTTGTCACTCATGGAAATAAATAGGGCACATTTTTACAGTCTATTTTACCTCTGGTATATGGTTTTTCCTCCGTATGTACGCATGTACATGTATACATGCATGTGTACCCTTAGAAATCGATCCGAGCTCTTTGTAGTGTTGTTTTTTGTAAAACTCGAGCCCTACTTGGTACTTTTCGCTACGTAACGTTGGTAATTCGTCTTCAGATTCTGAGAATCAGCCTACATTGTTATGCCTGAAGAAACGAGGTGGGAGAGTTAGTGGAGGTGCAATAAGGTCCTCAGTGCAAAATGCCTCATTTGTAAAATTATGGAAGCACCGGTATTCGTAGATCAAATCACATTCAGTGTATGCTAAAAAATGAAATGTTGTCAATTGTCTCTTCAATCCTATTTCATGATAGATACAGTTACTTCTGGTGTCCATTCTGTTGATATAGATCCATCAGAGATGGGCCAGCAGCAGACTTGGGGTCTGTGGATCTTTTAAGCAAAGATCTACTCACTACCAGCACATCAGTGTAGACAATTCATCCGAGTAAACATGTTCCTATTATTTTGATTTGTTCAGTTGGTCGAGAAATGCGTCTTGGGGGAGCCGCATGTGCCGACATCAGCTTGGGTGCTCTTTTGCAGTCCTTATCCGATGATTTCTCAACCACAATACTAACCACAAGGCAACGTCGCGATGTGCTGCACGCTCTAATTTATCTTTTGCCAGGTATTTTGCGCTATCCAAGGACGATACCTCGTTCACAAAGGTTGTGAGATGCAGCTGTTGGTTTCCTTTATAAATCGTTATCGGAAAAACTCAAGGCATTCACCAAGAGACTCGCAAGACCAAGTAATGTTGCTCCGGATAACATTTCCATTCACGTTCTTGTTGTATGCATCCACTCTTTGTTCTTTACGTGTCTTCCTACCCCACTGTACAACCAGATAAAACTCTCACCATCATCAAACACCCCACAAAGACTGTAACTTGACCAATGACGTGTCCTTTTACTGTTTTATTGTTTTTGTCGGTTTTTTACGTGCTTTGTCATCAAATTACCTGTCCATGAGTGACGTACTATTGGACACATTCACTGCACCCATTCACGCAAAACCTCTAAATGTTTATCGCTTTGCAATAGCCTCTATGATGTCACTGTTCCAATTTTGCCTGCGTCCACATAAACTTGTATTTTTTCCTTAACTTTTCTAGGTTATATATTTGTCTTTGAGTGTGACAGAAGGCGGCGCCCGTTGGGCCCGAAGTGGGATCAACCGGCTGCTGGTCTAGAATTGCGCAACAAAAAGCCGTTCAAAACAGGCTCACTGTTGCTGTCAAGGATAAGTGAAAGAAATTTGTTATCTCCGACTAAACTCCAGGTGCTGTTCGTTCCATCTCAAGATTCACGGAATAATCGGTGTCTGTCGTCGAAAGACATGGGGCGTTGGTTTATCAAAGCAAGAAGTCAAGGTAGTGCAAGACGACAACACAGGTCTGTAAACTATAATTTCCTTCGACATAAATCCCAATTTTTTTTGAATTATTCTACTCATTCGGTATAATCGACACCTCTCCGGGTATTTTAAAGGATAGTAACAATTTACCATAATTTGTAACTTTACTTGTTCCTCAGCTTTTGCTCATAGTTTATTTGATATTTTCCTGTTTCACTGATTATAATTGTTTTGACACATAAATTATCAGGTGTTATTTCTTTTTGTCCAGAACAATTTTTATTTTAACTATTTTTGAAACCTGCGTGAGATAATTATCTTGTTATCCACCGTTCCCTTAAGTGCGACTGTCCTACCTTTTCGCACCTTGATATTTCAGATCCGGTGACCACGCAACACAAGAACGACGTACATCTCCCGAAAATTCTGAATGAAGTAGTTTGTACAGACTTTCATTATAACATTTTAATAATAAACTGAGCGATCTTCAGAAACAGAGTTTTTCTAGTCAGGGATAAATTAGTGGTTTCGGTCGAAAATATGAGTAATGTACAAATAAGCCAAGAAACGGGCAGTTACGATGGACCTGGAACGAACGAGGCACCCAGTTCCAGCGATGATTTTGGACGCTGGGTTTAGCCCAAAGCGCTCCCGATGGGGCGTAGGTGGCGCTGCCCAACGTTTCTAATTATTTAGCGCAACTTTAACTCAGCTTGGTCCAACTGAGAGCGGGTTTGAGCGTGGAGCCTGGGTGATGATTTGCAGGCCTATCTAGGAGTACTGATGAGCGAAGTAAATTACCTTTCGATGGCTTATAGCCTTCTGAATCTAAAGACATGACAAAGACTCATGAAATGAATCTCCGTGTCCTAGTGTAGACAGAAAGTTTCACGACTGGTTACCCTTGTAGCATCCAGCCCGTTCGTAACATCTGTTTTCGATCGTTTTTCGGTCGATTTGTTTAGTAGCCATTTTACACGGATCAACATTAAATTGATTCGAAAGAAATCGAAGACCGGAGTAATGTTCAACGCCTAAATGACGTTGTATTTTAGTGTATTGGTTTAATTCATCGAAAAGCCCGGAAATACCTCGGTATAGATCGTTCTATTTTACTCTCTCAAAATGGGTAAATTAAGGACAGTTATCGGAAAACCATAAACTAGTAGGTAAAAATTAGCATTTCAATATGTAATTTGGGAAAAGTGAAAAAAATTAACGAAGCATATCACATAGTTCAAACGATTGGCACAAACCGTTAAGAAACCGGCCAAAAACCACTCCGAAACCGGTCGGTTTCTGACCGGTTTTCGAGCGAGTTTACTATTACGCCGATTGGCTTTTGAGCCATTTCTGGCTGATTTCCTGCAGGGCTTCTAAATGGTTTCCGAGTGGTTTGTGCCAATCGATTGAACTACGTGATATGCTTCGTTAACTTTTTTCACGTTTCCCAAATTACGTATTGAAATGCTAATTTCTACCTCCTAGTTTATGGTTTTCCGATAACTGTCCTTGTTTTACCCATTCTAAGAGAGTAAAATAGAACGATATATACCGAGGTATTTGCCAAGTAGCACGTTGCCACAACCTTTGGGATAAACCTGGGGCATGCCCAAAGCTTGCCCCAAGATTAGTTTTCATGTGAAAAAGATGCTCATTGGTTGCGGAATTACCGGGATTATATCCTAATGTACATATTTTGTCATCCTAAGGCACGCTTATTGTGGCCTGTTTTGTTTTATTACGTCATCATCAGTGGCGACCTTCACGCAGTCTCGTGCAGTGGTCTTTCTGTCCTTCACGTGACTGTAGTGTGGTTTCTCTGGCACGTGACCCACGGGTTCGGCATGAGATTCGTACAAACTGTGTTGAACACATCACCTGTACATGTTTGTATTCCTACTGAGCAGCATGCCTGAGGTTTGCCTGAAGCTTGGGCAACCCCATTAAGTCAACTTGGGGCAAACATGGGGTTAGCCCCAATATTGTGGCCCCTTGGAGCACTTTTCATGTGCTATCCTTATGCTGACTGATTAATTAATCTCCAACCAGTGACAGAATATATTACCATAAGTAGATGCACTCTAGCTCAACGAGCGTATACTCGCAGTAATTATATATATATATATATATATATATATATATATATATATATATATATATATATATATATATATATATATATATATATATATAGGTGTATCATACGATGTACCATCGTTTTTGCGGATATCGTGGGTACGTGGCATACACATGTTTATTGCCTATGGATATTTGTTTTTAATTATCATTTTCGGATTTCAAATGAAGGAAAATATAGTTTAGTGTTTACCACTTTTCTGTGTTTACAGTGGACAGCTAACTCACATAAACCGTCCAAGCAAGTGGCAGAGTTACCGTCGGCGTAAGCGAGCGTTGAGTACCCTACCATGTACTGAGTGCGGCGAGGCGTCCATGTGGGCCCATCGATATCGATGTCTGAAGATGACGTGAACGGGTACTTAAATATTTGCAGCATAATGTAAACTTCATTATATCCACAGCCTACGGTAAATGTATCATCTAATGATGAGGTTTCGGGTGGACAACAATCACAACTTTCGTACTCATCAACAATGAATGTGCAAGCGTCAACAACAGACTTGACCGCTAGTGTCGGTGAGTATATTTTTTCTGTGACTTTTTATAGTATTATTCGCAGGTGTCGACATTGAACTGGGGAAAATTACGTCCATAAAGATCAACATCGATGCGCTGTAGCGGCTCAAGCAGCGGCGCTAAACAAATGAATTTGGCCCCTCCACCTGCGCCAAATACTATGCAAGTTCACATGTGGTGCCGTCACGTTTTCTAGTAAACCAAGGAAACATTCAGCTGTCCATAGACAGCCTTACAAGAAGTGTGGAGAAGCTGAGTGCCTCTACAGAATCCCTTTCTACCACTTTCGGGGCGTCATGTTCACAGGCTATGCCGCAGCCAATCACACGTGTAAACACTGTGGATGAATTTCACCATTTACACGACGTCCTCGGGACACCAGGAGCCTTCAATATGATGGTGAGTCACTATACGACTATGTGACAAATAAAGGTCACAACAATGTGGCGGTACACCACTAAAAATCTTCAGGATGCTTTAAAGCAAATGCTATCTGCTGCGGTCAGCGACGACGTCGCGGTGGAGTGCTGCTGGATGGGTAGCAGCAAGAGGATAGCCATCGGCGATCATGGACTCAGCAAAGCAATAAAAGGTATATCAGCTTATTAGTGGTCTCACCACTTACTAGACGCCATCAGATTCAGTGCGTTTTTTGTTGAGGAACAAACTATCAACATCGACAAGCACATCAAAAATTAGTCCCACGATGCTCGTGATCGCGGAGCAGGTAGCAGATATAGTAGGTGAGTAGAATGAAACGGAGTTGCCTCAATCATTTGCTCCGATTAAAAAAAGCGTGTTTACTGTAAGACTAATATTTTAAGTACATTATTCGTTTGTTAAATTACATTGGACTTCCGCGTTTTTTCCCGCACGCCACTTTCGTTATCCGTATCATACGTTATTTGTGAAAAGGCAGTAGTTATATGCAAGCCTGTGTTGCCCGGTTTACATCGACAGACCGCTCCATTACGAAATATCAACGTAGATTCATCTCTTTTTTCAAACTGCAAGCATTGTTGAAAAATGCCATGCCGTTTGTTGAATATATTTACATCGGATGCCATTATCCCCTATCACATAATGGTGGAGTGGTTAACTGGCAGTTCTTAAATAACAGTTTACATTTGGTTCTCGTATCTGCAGATATGGCCACCACAGACAACTGGATGCATGGTTCAACGAAAATGTACTTGAGTGGATTATTGCACATTTGTACAAAATACACATTCATTGAACGTAAATAAATTTCTCGTATTGCGAATTTCGCTTTCAATTTTCAGTTACAAATTCGACAGAAATTGGTGTATGTGGGACGCGTACGCAAACGGCCAAATTAGAAACAAACACTAGTAGTAGTCCGTGAAACGGCAGTTGGATCTGGTTTCGTTTAACGTATAACAAAGGTTGGGGCTAGCCCCAGTTTTGCCCCAAGTTTGCCCCAAGTTTGCCCCATGGGGCACGCATGGGGCAAACTTGGGGTGTGCTACTTGTGCTGCTTGGGTTCCGGGCTTTTCCATGAATTAAACCAATACACTAAAATACAACGTTATTTAAGCGTTGAACATCACTCCGGTCTTCGATTTCTTTCGAATCAATTTAATGTTGATCCGTGTAAAATGGCTACTAAACAAATCGACCGAAAACCGATTGGCTTCGGAAAGGTTTTGCAGTGGCTTTGCTACAAAGGTAGAAACCGCGATCCAATGTTAAGCTATGCACTACCTTCTATCATGATTCAGTTCGATGAGACCTCAATAAGGAATAATTCTACAAGACTTTAGGCACAACGTCTCCGAACAAATTGGGGCTTGAACCCCGAAACTTCTGAAATAATTCCAGTAAGTACCCGAGGAAATCAGAAACCAGGATTTCATTATTAGAATGGTGCTGCTACTTCGCTCGTATTCAATATTAAGTTGTACAACCCAAACAGCGAAAAAAACCTACGGACGATCTATAGCCATCCATCCGGAATGTGATGTCGTAATGTGAACTAACAACAAGAAGAACAGACGACCTTCAAAAAGAACCGTTTAAACAATTAGCGTTCAGGTGGCAGGTAATGACGACGGCTAAACAACCTTCTCAAACCATTGTAGGCGTATGCCATTTTTCCTTTCACCCAATCATAGCGTTTTCATTTTTTTTCGCTAGAAATACGGGCGGAAAATTAAAAATTATCATGTATTTACTGAGACCCCTTGTTGTCTTGAGGTCTCGAAGTAGTATAAGGGCACGAGGCCGAAGCTCGAATGGCCCCGGAACTTGTGATTATCTGGTTATCTGAGTGTCACCGGTGAGCTGGAAGATAGTTCACCGGAGAAAGGTCCATGCGGAAAACAGAGAGGGTTCAAAATACAAATCTTGAGAGTTCAGTTCAGTTCAGTTCAGTTTGAACAGGACTTGGTGTGGCTAGAGCCAATCGTGTGTCCAGAAAGTTGTGTTGTCGGCGCGTTTCCGTAGCTCCCAACACTGCGTGGTTTTCTTTTTCCGAAAGGCAGAAATTTTGTGCAGTATCAGCCCTGGCAGAGTAAGGTGGAAACAAAAGTAATTTGCATCTGACCCTAAAAGCTGCTTAACATAACTCGGAGTATACTGCCACCCAACATAAGTCTAATGCTTTTTCTTTAAAGCCTTCACTGTTGTGGTATTTATGACCTCTTCCGGGAGCTTATTCCAATAGGGTACCACTCTATTTGAGAAGTACTTCGCCCTAATTTGGAGCCTCGAATGTTTCCTTTGTAATCTAAGGCTATGCCTCCTTGTGCATCTCTCGAGGATCAGAGAAAGAAGGTTTTCTCGACTTATTCCTGACAGTCCCTTCATTACCTTGAAAGTTTCTATCAAATCCCCGCGAATGCGCCGTCTTTCCATCGAGAACAGGTAAATAACCCCCCTTTGCCCAGCCACCATTCTAGTGGCTAGCCCTTGCACTTTCTCCAGACAGTCGATATCTTTCTGGTAGTACGGTGCCCAGGCCTGCACGCAGTACTCCATATGCGGCCTAACTATGGCCTGATATATGGGAACGAAAATCCCCGGATCTCTACACGACATAATGGATCTAACTCGAAAGATTTCTCTCCTGGCCGTATTGGCTACCGAAGTGCACTGCTTTGACAGCTTAAAGCTGTTGTCCATTATAACTCCCAAGGCTTTGGCCTGCGAGACCACTTGCAACGAACCCACACCATTCCCACTAGCCCCTGTATTTGTGGCCAGGCATTGACACTTGGTGAGGTTTAGTGGAAGGTCCCATTTGCGTGCCCAGTTTTGTACTGCTAACACGTCAAGTTCTATATCTACTCCAGCTATCTTGACGTCATCGGCAAACATAAATGTGGTTTTTGTAAGCCCACGTTCTAGGTCGTTGATGAAGATGAGGAAGAGCAGAGGGCCGAGCACCGAGCCCTGTGGCACCCCACTTGTTACACCTTCCGGTTTTGAAACATGACTCTCCACCTTAACACTAAAGGTTCGCCCTGCTTAGGAACTACATATCCATTGTCTTGCCTTTCCAACAATTCCCATGGACTGCAGTTTGACGTCCAGAAACCTGTGGTTCACAGAATCAAACGCCTTGCTGAGGTCCAAGTAACAGACCGCAATCGATTGCCCTTCGTCCAGACGCTTGGTTACCTCATCGAGGAACAACAGGAGATTCGTCAGACAGGATCGCCTTGCCACAAACCCATGCTGAGCATTTGATATGAGGTTGTGTTGAACCAAATGCCTAGAGATCTGTTTCCTGACTATTCGCTCCAGGCTCTTACACAGTACTGAAGTCAAGCAAACCGGCCGGTAATTTTCCGCATTTGATATCACTGGTGAGCTGGAATATAGTCTACTGGACAGCGTAAGGGGGCATTCCACTTATCTTGAGCAGCGCAAACGGTTCTGACTTGGAAGTTCCATCGGACTTCAAACAGTGAGATTTTTGGACCGCTCGCCGCGCACAGGCTTGCCGAGCGATCGGTTCATCCTGACCGCGACACTCCAGGCGGATCCCAAAGATGTCACTTCGGGAGCGCCCAAGACAGCCACTCATATCATGTCACAGCACGAGACTCGTGGCCAAAGAAAGTGATAGTCCAGTTTCTTGGACATGTGGCAACCTATGCTCCTGAAATCGAATGTTTAAACCCGTGACCAAAGTTGCCATATAATACCAACTAATTGGCAACAGTCTATAGGCGTTTTCTATTTTATTTGACTCCACTGGACCGTTCGTCGTTCGTCTGCTTGCTGTAAGGACAAGTGTTTTCCGCTAATTGAAAAACACGTTTGGCTGCTCTGCTCGCGGACCGTTGAACCTTTGGCTCGCTTAGTTATTTTAGCGTCCGGCGTCGCTTGAAAACGTAGACTTGATCGACGATGTCACAATACAAACCGTCCTTCACCTATTCTACTGAATTGTACCGTCCTTTGGCAACCTTCGGAACTTTTGGCCTGAAGCCAGTTCCTAATGCCATTCTCGGGATCTAGTTGGTACCTGGAAACCAAAGCACTTAGTTGTTGCGTCCTTAGCCCTTTCTTACCTGTTTTTGCTGTTCCTCGAGTACCAATAAACCATTTCATCAATTTGGTTTGGTAGAATTCAGTTTTTAACCAGTTGTTCCATGTTCCCCACCGCATAATTTCTTGACTTTATAGAAATATCTCAATTTATTTCACCGTTTGCAGCACGGGAGAATCTAAATTTTTAACCCAGCGGCAAACGCATCTTCTGTTCTGTATGCACCACCCGAGGGAAGTAACGGTAGGCCTTGGTCTGTGCCGCTGAAATCATCTTCAGCTCCGAGCCATGTGACTGAGGAAGGTAGTGAGTTTCTCTACGTGTAAAGAACAAATAATGAAAATCCTTCCAAATGTTCAACGTGCTTTGTAAACTTGACTACGTTTAACACTGCCTTGAAAAGCTCGCTCATACACCATACTTCTACACGTTTGTTCATCCACGTGAGACATTTGAATTTGGCCTTGAGCCGTTTCTGACCGTTGTGCTTGAGCCAAGGGGCTTTGGACCTTTGGGTTTTACTGTGAAGTCTATTTGGCCGCAAACATGAGGTTTGTATATATTTGTATCCTTTGTGAATTTCAATTTAGTACGAAAGAAACTACGAATCAATCTTTTTCTGGTTTTGGGATTCGTTTGAATTGGCTACGCGTCGCTCGATTTGCGAGAATTGCTTTACAGTACTCAAGTAAATCCTGGACAAGAAAACTCATTGGAAATGCCCAGACGAGGAAGCAAGGACCTTATAAGACAACAGAAATTAACTCGGCAAGCCTAGTTCTGTCAGTGCCAGGTCATATATTTCTAATCGCTACGGGTTTGCCGATTAGTACTTACAGAATGAGAGTGATAGAATTAGAGAGCAAGCTGCTGTTAGCCAGAAAGGAAGCAGAGCCTCTTAAACCAGGAACTGGTCTCAGAGAGCCAGCGAAGAGTCCTCGTTGTTCACGACATCAGCATTGAAACGGCACTTTGATCGACGAGTATAAACCCTTGAGGCAGCCTGAAACTACCGAGGTTTTGCATTCGACCTGCCGAGAGTGGAGCTGCCCATTTCGACGGGCACCCGGAGCAATACTGTATATCCATGAACAAATTGGAAAATTTTGTTGAGTGCATAGTTGCAGATCCTGCTCAAGGGTTTTTGTGTCTATTACGTTACTGTTGTGGGAGGGCCAAAAGTGCTATCGAAAGCTGCACGATGCTTGACCCACCAGTAGGGTACATCAGGGCACGCAGAATCCTGAATGGTTTGTTTGGACAACCATTCAAGGTAGCTGGAAGCCTGATTGGTGGTGTTTTCTTGGAGGCAAAATGTACTGAGGGCAAGCCTGAATTACCGTCAAATTTGGTGATAAAGTTGCAGAACTGCAGTATGGCACTGGAGTTCTTAGGATACCAGTCTGACCTGAATGCATTGCTCACACAGGAGTGCATTGTCCGATGTCAACCTATTGATTTACAGAGCCGATTGGCAGAGGAAGCTGAAAAAATAAATACGCTTAATAGGGAATCTACGTTCAACGACCTGACGGAGTCCACAGGTCGTCAATCCCGTATCGCCAACAGCCAATTTGGACAGATCGTACGCGAAAGTCGCAGGCTGGGGCGAACGGAACCAACGTCTGCTCAAATTGTAGGGAAGGACTGTAACCGAATCCAGTTTTGGCCAACAAGCACATGATAAGTCGAGAACCCCAGAGGTCAACTGAGTGCAAGCTAAGCAACTCCCTGCATCGGTTAACAGATTGTCCGACCTTTCATGGGATGAGTGTACCCGATCGATGGTGCACAGTAAAAAGGATTGGCTCATGCTTTATGTGTTTGAACAACTCTCATCGAGCCTCTGAATGTATCTTAAGAGTGAAATTTAACCAGGACAGAAGCTTGGCTAATCAATACTTGCTACTACATGGCCCCCTCAACAATAGGCCAATTCAGCCGGATGAACCCAGAGCTGTCTGTTCAACGGGACATATTGATTTCAAACCGGCAAGATTCGGCACCGTACCTGTCGGCATCTTGACACCTAAAGGACTGAGGGGGGTGAATGTATTTTCGGAAGCGGGGTCGGATACCTAGCTGATTACTCGCAAGCTTGTAGAAAGCTGTGAACTAGTAGGCCAGTCTATCTCGCTCACTATTAGCACGGCTGCAGGGGGTCATATTAACAGTTCTAGGAGGTTGACCCTGCAGTTAACATCTTTGTCTGATGGGGGGACCGTGGAAATTCTGCAAGCTTTCGCAGTAGACAGCTTGCTAATGAGACCAGTCGACTCTATTAGATCGATCGCCAAGATGTGGTCTCATCTCAGAGACACAGCTTTCGAAGAAGTGTCTAGCCCCACGTCGACCTACTAATTGGATGCAATGTACCAGAGGCTCATTGGGTGCTTGAACAGAGCACAAGCAATCGAAAAGCTGCTCTACACCAGGTTGTGTTGCTTGCTGTTATCGGTATAGTTTTCATTCATCTGTCTTAGGAAATACTAAAAATTACAGTTTCTTAGGGCTTTCCGGTAACCCATAGAAATTCAGGGAATTTTTTTCACAGCGGTGACTTCTAACGCGGCTTTAGTTTGCCGTTACTTTTCCGCCTTACTCATAGCGGCTTATCGATATTTCAAAACGCCTCGTTTAGCAAAGAAGACTTCCAATACTACTCCGTCCACTCATACGCCAGTTACTAGGAAAAACAGGCTTATTCCAACTCCCATGGCCTTAAATCAATGTTCGGTCGAACTCTGTGACTTTGTAGGCTTGGCGACTGAAAGAACAGCTGTTTCAAACCGAAGTATCTCGGATATAAATTCTCAGCTTCTGAAGTTGGAAGATACGGTATCCAAGCTCGCCCCTCTTCTGTGCATCACTGAACGAGTCGAACATTCTACATATAAAACCTGACAGCGGCTGGCTGCTTTATCGACTCTGTTGCATCCGAAGTTCTCATAAGAGTGAGGAGCTCTCGTAATGCAGTCGTGTTTAATGTCCCACAGAGAACACCCCTCGAGCATGTCAAGCATACACTGTTGAATGCATGTGGCATGGCCCACCTTGTCAAATAACAAGGCTGCGTAAGCGCGTTCAGCCTTTCAACTGCCCAATCCTTATGCGATTTGCAGACCATCTATCTGCCAAAGAATTCATTGAAATGCTTAACACTATAGCTTCTAATTGTCTTTATGAAAACATAAAAGCCGAAGATAAAACCCCTCTTCAAAAGGAAATTACTAGATCTCCCCCGACTTTCCCCACTAGAAATACGCCTGATATACCTGAGCTTTCGACACAGACGGCTGGTAGCTCCATCGCTTCTTCTCAAGTCCTCACTGCTTTATCACCGCACGCGTCTCCTGCCTCTTCACAACCACCCACTGCCTCCTCATCTGCTCCCGTACTGAACTCTTTAAAATCTGATCCCATTACTGTTGATCTAAACATTTCCGCTTCTCCCTTCTTAAAGCCACCCAGTAAAAGACGGCAACCTTTGCCTCGCCCTCCCACTTCATCGCCTGTTGGGTACACCCCGAACTCTAATTCGCCCTCTGTTCCCACCAGTGATAAACTACTCGCCGTCCAGGGGAATAGGTCTAACAGTCTTCCCGCCCTTTTCACAAACCCCTCCTTCATTCAACTGTCTCTTCTTAAATCAACTCGCCTTAACTCACCGAATAAGGTTTCGACCTTAGAAAATACCCCTTCCTCCAAAGCATCGGTGATCCCCACAAATTCACCGTGCTCACTGCCTGTCAATACAAAAATACGGCCTCCACGCGGCCTCACATCGTACTCCTCACCTGACAACTATCTCTACTGCTCCGGCTACTAACTGCTCTATATTTGGTGTTCCACCCAACTTGAGTTACCCCTCCATAGCGTGCAGCCTAATCTACCACCCTACACCCCTATTCCCCACAGATTTTCAACCCTGCTCTCTGCTCCCCTCTTCAGCCAATATTCAATTCCGACTGCTCAGTATTCCTCGACAGCTCCTAATCACTCCTGTCTGACATCGACCGGCCAAACCCCACAGGTTTTTCCTTTGCCCCGACATTTCCCCCTCCGTTGATGCCCAGTTTCTCTACTCCTCAGCAGGTCCTCTCACTGCAACTTTTACTTCAGCCTGGCTGGAAGCGACCCCATCTGAGCCTCCACTAGCTCAACATCAACATATTCCCCTTCGACTCTGATCTCCGCTCCCTCCAATTGCGATAGCCTGCCTCCTTTCAACTTACATTACCCCCTGATGTGCCTATACCACCGCCCACAAATGGTATATCTTTAGCCTCATTCAGTTCGCGTTCGATCCCTGACAAACTCCCGCACCTAAAAAAATTTGTCCTCACAAGTAATTACGACATTATCTTAACAACGGAATCCTGGCTGTCTGAGAGCACTCCCAATGATCAAGTATCTTTGGTAGGGTACCGTCTTCTAAAGACCGACAGACCGAACCGGCTTGGTGGTGGGTGCCTAGCCTACGTCAAGATAGTCTACACCACGACCCCTCTTTTACATACTGGGCTCGATTCTATTCCCGATTCTCTCTGGTTCACTGTCAACCTCCAAAGCACCGTTCTTCACACTGGCTGCGTGTATCGCTCGCCAAATTCCTCCAGTTCTTTGTTTCCACTTCTCATTAGGTCCTTCGAATACCTCTCTTTCCTTCCTTCTGGAACCAAGCTTATTGCGGGTGACTTTAATCTCTCTCACATTTGTTGGCCCACCCTCTCGGCCCCTCCCAATCTTATGGATCTGATCACTAGCATCCATCTCGGTGGCTGGACACAACATGTTGTCGAACCTACCAGAAATGGGAACATACTAGATCTGGTAATTACTCATAACATGCCTTTCATCGACGTGTCCTTAACACAAAATGTCCCCGGCAGTGACCATAAAATGGTTATCCGCCATCTGCCCCTTAGTGGCTCACCTAATCCCGCACACCTTTCCAACAATACATTTCTATGCAGAAACTGGTCCTTGCTAGGCACGCTTATTCGTCAGAAAGACTGGGGTGAATATTTCCTCACCCATGACAATCAGCTTGCTGCGGATATTTTCTACTCCTTTTCCGACTATCTGAAAAAACTGTCTAATACCTACCCGGCTGTACCTAAAAAGAGGTCGCCTGCCTCGCCACTCCATAAGAGATATAAAAAACTTCTCAAACAACTACATAACTCCAATGGCTTTTCGATTTTTATTCGTCTAAACCGCCTCTCCACACTTATTCAACGACAAGATAATACGCGATTTCGTGACCAAGAAGTCAAGACATTGAGTCATCCCAGCAGGTTGCAACTTTTTTCTTTGTCGCATAAGTCTAGAAACGCTGATGTTAAGGCCGACTTCTAACTTATGATTCTGGATAATAACTCATCTATCACCTCCCCACCTCGTATAGCCGAAGCTTTCAATGCATTCTTTGCTTCAGCCATGGCTCCAGCTACTGTCATTGCCCCGCCCCCGTCTTCACCACTTACCGACTCTGTCCTTTCCACGATACCCTTCGATGCCAGGAGCATTTCTAAGCTACTATCGAATAACAAATCCTCCCCTCGATTAAGCCCCGATGGCTTACCACCAGTTGCACTTGTCAGTGGTGGACCGGATCTCCCCCTGTTGTTGCTTCACCTTTTCACTGTTTCATTTAACGGTAGCACCGTACCTGCTAACTGGAAGCGCTCGGTAATCGTTCCTATTCATAAAAAGGGACTTTTACATGAGGTATTCAATTATCGCCCTATAAACCATACCCCCATCTTATCCCGAATAATGGAAAAAATAGTTAAAGATCACATTATTAACTATTTATTAAGCCTCAGTCTTATTAATCACAACCAACACGGATTCCTCCGTTCACGGTCCTGCATGACTTGTAAGTATGATTTTCTGAATCTCGTCACCGACTCTGCTGAAAGTGGGAAATCTTTTGTTGTTCTTTATCTTGACTTGTCCAGGGCATTTGATCGTGTACCTCACCCCCACCTTTTAACAAAGCTGCGGTCATTTAACATTGTCAATGCACTTCTTTCTTGGTTCTTATCTTACTTATCGCATCGTTCACAGGTTGTCTTAATTAACGGGCACACCTCTAATCCTAAGCCTGTTACTAGCGGTGTTATTCAGGGCAGTGTTTTAGGCCCCCTGCTTTTCCCCCCATATATAACTGATACGTTTCTGACAAAGCTTAATGGCAAGTTGTTTTTGTTAGTGGATGACATTAAGATAGTCTACACTTTTCGCCTGGCAACCCCAGTACTACTATCCCCAATGTCTCTGCTGATTTAGCCGCTCTCGATGAATGGTGCTCAACCTGGTCGATCAAATTCTCCGCCGACAAGTGTATTTTTCTTACTCACAAATGCCATGTTCCTCCTGGTTCTTTATGCATCGGCTGTTCACCCACCGACAGCCATCCCTTAGTAAGAGACCTTGGCTTAGGTTATTCTTGCTCTTTCAACCTCTTGGAAAATGCTGTCTTCTAAACGGCGAGGGCTAAAAGGTGTCTTGGCCTTCTGTTCAGATCCTTTCAGCTTAGGTAAAGCATTTTTTACATGTACAAAGTACACGCCAGGCCCCTCCTCGAATATTGTCCCCTAACCTTCGCCAGTGTGAGGAAATCCGACAGGATTATTATCGAAAGTATTCACAGAAGATTCACAAATCAGCTTATCGGCTGGTCGTCCAAATTAAACTACAGGGAGCGATGCTTATTTCTCAAAGTCTAACCACTGTGGCTCCTTCGCATCAAGCTAAATTTGGTATTTCTGCATAAGGTATTGACTAAGCAATCCTATTCCTCCAACCAGTTGTGCTTCTCCCCGAATACTGCACATTCACTCCGTAATAGACAGCATACTATTACCACACTGTCCGCCAGGACTGTTCTACGCTCTAAGTTCTTTCTCTTCACGTACTCCAGAATCTGGAATAAACTTCTTTTGCACATCAGATCTCAGTCAGAGTATGCATTTGTGCATGCCATTGATAAATTCCTCTCTGTCCCAACTGTTTTGCGCTTATTCAACGTTCACATAACCGGAAGTCCAGCTTACGAGATAGGCCTCGACTTTTGAGCCATTGCTCTGCTTTCTCGCTTTACCTTACCTTCCTAAATAACTTCACCGCTTTTGAAATTCTGATTGCTTTGTTTGACCGGTTCTCCTTAGACTTCCCCATTGACATATGTGAAGTATGTCTGCATCCACCAACTGTTTTTCCATACCAACTTATAAGATCCTGCCAAATTAACTTTGAAATAGATCCCTCTAGATGCATTCGTATCAGTAGAGACCACCCTAATACTCCCCACAAATCGTCAATATGCCTCATCCGCTCCACGATTTATTACCTTTATCTAGGTATATCGCAACTGCGGTCCTGAAACCAACTTCAGCAACGTCATAAGAACTGCACCAGTAACCAATCCCTGGTTGGCTATATATATATATATATTATGGATATATATATATTTCGTTGGCATCTCCGACTGCACGTTGATAGCCCTATAAGTACCTTACTTTTGATATTGTTCTTTGGCATCTCTTCCGCCCGGTTACTCGTTAGTGACCGACCAATTATCGCTTACATCAACAATCGCACCTTTGTCCAGCTATCCACACCGCCCTCACCGAATTCGAAACCGATTCGCAATTCCTGCTTCGACCACTACCACCTTAGTTCATTCAAACACTACATGACTCTGCTATAGTATTTCGGTTGCTGTGTGATTATTAAATTTATAAGTTGTAAATAACTCACATTGACATGTACTGCTGTATTCTCTGCTCTTGCCCTGTGCATGTGTATTGACCACGGTCAAGAAATATACAATATTAAATAGAAAGAATTATTCGCTACGCGATCGATACTTGGCTGCACACATCTCGGACCACTGAAGAATGAACTTCAACAATCTGCACCAATAAATTGCTTAACTGTTGCTGAGAGCAGTGCCTCTGTAGAACACAATCAACTTTTCGATATTGAATCCAACGGCCCACTTCAGGAAAGTGAATTTCCCTCAAAAGATCAGTCGGTGCTTTCGATGGCGAATTCAAAGACAGGATGTCACGATGGGCAACACAAAGTTGCTATACCCAAGAGACCAACGTCCAGTCACTTACCAAGAAATGGAGAAGTTGCCCGGAGGCTTTTGAAATATCTCAAAAAAGGACATTTTCGAGAAGCCCTGCTGAAAGATGAACACCAGCAGGTCACGCAAAGCAGCTTGGAATTTGCCGACCAACCCACAGTGTGCTGTATCTGGGTGGAACTGCATGGCTGGTGGCGAAACAAAGTACCCTTTGCCAAAACGAAAAATGCTGAGATGAAATCAGTATCTTTAAACGAACTCAAAATGACTGCACTGGTATTGGGTTTAAAGGCAGCCCCAATACTGAAAGAAAACTGTACCACCATCGAACTCAGCCTTGGTTATTGGACAAATCTTAAAGTTGAGTTACATTACAGGAAACGGAAGAAAAGAAGATCGTGTTCGAAACCTCAGAGAGTTGATCCACTCGTAGCAGGAAACAACGAGGAAAATGTTGATGATTGGAGCTCGAAACCACATACAAAGGACAAAGTAGCTTGCGGATCGCCTCGCTCCAAGTTACTCAGCATTTTATTCCATTTCATGCCCTACAACTATTCAACTGGACCCATTTTTCCTGAACAGTTGCAAAATATACTTAGTCCCAGTTTCTATCCAACAAGCGCATAGGCGAAAAGGAGAAATTCACCAATGACACGCGTTCCCACCCCGTGTCTTGCACCTAATTGCAGAAAACTTGTGGTAAATGGTATGGAGTGCGAGGCATGCAAGAGGTGGGCCCATCCGAGGTGTTCAGGAATAGCAAAGGACATCTGTGTCCTTTATAAACAGAACCCATGGGCTGAATGGGTCTGTGCCCCTTGCAAGGAGGCAGCCGGTCTGGCCTTTAAACTGCGGGCCCAAGGGCAGGACCAACGCCCATCAAGTAGTACCTCAGTCATAAGCCCCAAACCACCGCAAGCAGGTTGCAGGAGGTCGTTTGCGGAAGTAGTAGCCAAACCCAAGGGGACAGTCGTCAGAGAAAGTGGAGCAGTTCCGAGAGCTCGCCAGGCGGTCGTTGCCTCAACTTCTTTGAAGCAGACCGACGAGGGCCAGTGGACTGTGCAGAAGCCTAGAAGGCAAGGCAGGTCAAAATGAAGGGTGACTGTAATATCGCGAAGGATGGGTTAGCTAGGGTGGATGACCCTGCTCTTCTGGTGTTGGAAAACAATGTGGAGTATCTACGGAGGCAGTTGTCGATGGGCAGGGTCTCAAGCCAAAGGCTCCTAATCCTAAACCAGGAAAATCACTTTATAAGGGAATTGAAGGCCGGGAGGGACATGGGCAGGAGGAGGGTCCGCGACATACTGCGAATCGCAGGTGTTTCTTACCCTACTACTCTAAGAAACGTGCACAGAGAGGACATGGAAGTCAGCACTGGGGAACAAAGGCGAAAGCCGTGCGAGACCAATCCTAGTTGAGTTCGCTGATGAAGCCACCTGGGATAAACTGCTGGCGAGGGCAGCAATAGTGGCTCACATTACCAGAGGTAGATACCAGATTGTGCCGGATGAGCATATAGTAAGGCCTGGTGGTCTATCCCCGGGAGGTAACCTTGCTCGACCAGCCATGGCGCTGGTGAGAAACCAAAAAGTTCAGCTGAGTGCCGTACTTGGCTCTCAGGCCCCGACCCCGACAGTAGTAAAGAAGCCACGTGCGGGGTCGCAAATAGTTGTAACTGAAGACGCGCTGAAAGATGGAAATTGGCAGCACTGTCCGAAGATAGATAACAGTGAGACCCCTGCCAGTCTGGATGTTGTGGCAACTGCTATAGAGATGGATTGGGAGCTGTCGGAAATTCTGGACCACCAGCCGTCTTCATGCACCCCCGTGGGGACGACCGATGTAAAATCGTGTCATCATATAAGGCTTTGGGCCTGAGCAAGAGGTAGAAGTAAATAATGAGAGACACGTAATTGGCGGAGAAAACGCGGTGATGTTGTAAACTAACGCATGTAGTATAAGGAACAAACGGATGGAACTCGCCAAAACCGCTGACGAGCAGAAAGCCTCAATAGTTGCCGTCATGGAAACATCGCTTTCTGAAGAAGACCATGTGCCATGCTTAATAAGTACAGGTTTTGCAGTCTACAGGCACGATCGAGAACAGGATCGCCCTGGGGGTGGGGTAGCCATCCTCGTTAGGTCAGGTACAAACCACCTTGCGTCTCAGACCAAGATGTGCACTAGCAATATCCAGCTATGCGCCGCTACGATCATCCTTCCAGGCAGAAGGGTTAACGTTGTCTGTGTCTACAGGGCACCAAGCACTAACCACGGAGAGGACGTTTGTTTGCTGCGGACTTTAACTGAACTAGTTAAGGAAGCACAAAAGACTCTCATGTTGGGTGACTTCAATCTTCCGCACATCGACTGGGTGGCTGAGGTCTGCGTGCCGGGATCGGAGGAGCAAACCTACTTAGAATGGCTGCGTGCCAAGGCTTTCCATCAATATATTAGGGAAAATACCAGATATGGGACTGGATGAGTTCCATCCTTGCTGGATTCAGCTATAACGAACTTCCCCAACGACGTCTGGATTGCATTATTGTGCACCGCTGGGCAAGAGTGACCACGTGTGTTTCTAAATCGTCATATGCATGCGGAAACCGAAGGTACCCTAAAGGCTTGTCAGACATTTCGGTAGTATGGACAAAGATAAGCTTCGTAATAGGGCGATGGGTTTGACCTGGGACACGACAGAGGAGGCTACGGTCGAGGAGCGCTGGCAGGCCATAAAGGGATCCCTGACTGCCCTACAGAAAGAGTTCGCACACTTAAAACGAAGGAGTGGGGAGGGCAAACCCTTGTGGTGGAAGGCTGCATTAGCCAAGGCCATCAGACGTAGAAACCGCGGGTGGAACCAGTACAAGCTTCCGCCAGTTAGCTAGCCTATACAAAGCTGAGAAACGAGACTGTAGGCCTTTTGAGAACTTCCAAGCGGGAATTTCAGCTCGAGTTGGCCCAGTCGGTAGGATAACAGCCGAAAAAATTCGAGAGCTATGTACATTCTAAAGGCTCAACAAGAAATGCCGTAGGTCCGCTATGCACTAGAGACTGTGGTATTGTCACCGATGACCAGGGCAAAGCAGACGCCCTGGGGGAATACTTTGGTAATGTACATAGAAAGGATAGCGGGGAGTGAATAGACGTGATTTTGGCGCATCCTCCTCCTCAGTTAAACGAGCTGAACCTCTTAGAGGAAAGTGTGTCTAAGTACCTACAGGAGCTAAACAGCCACGAGTCAGCGGTCCCAGATGGCATTCATCCAGCTATCACCAAGCCGTTGGCGGATATCATAGCTCCATAGGTATGCGAGCTGAACAGATCCACGTTGGACCAGGGTAAGCTGCCTCAGGACTGGAAAGTCACGGGGGTCGTTGCAATATAGAAGAGCGGGCATAAGTCGGCTGTGCAGAACTACAGGCCGGTAAGCCTAACAAGCATCCTGTGTAAAGTCCTGGAGATCATCCGTGCCCACATCTGCCAGCACTTACTGGAGCACACCATGTTTAGTCCGGCGCAGCATGGATTCCTGAAGAGATCTCGTCCGACTAATCTCCAGGGCTTCTTATATTAATAATAATAATAATAATAATAATAATAATAATAATAACGGCTAATTTCGGATAACCCCGAGGCAAGCTGCAACGCGAGATCAAACTTACAGTTGGACGCACAGTCCGAATCCCAAGAAGATGATTCAGGTATATGCTCTCGATATTGTGCAGGAAAAAGTATTTAATTTACTCTTTAGGGCGGAGCCCGGCAAATTTGAACTCAAGGTCGGGTGGTCAACCCGGCCAAGTTGGGGTGGAGCTGGTCGGGGGTAGTAGACTCTTCCTGAAATAGTAAAAAATGAGGGGCTATGCAACGAGAGAATCAAATAGAATTGACGAAAGTTTTGTTCACCTTGAGGAGAAAGAAGTTTCCAAGGGAAACATGAACCAGCTATAGCGCTCCGCGGAGTATGGCACGGCTTTGGATTGAAATCAGACGATAAAAGGAATGAATTTGCAGACAAAGAACAATCGAAACCTTTTGAAGATTTTCCTTGTAACGTTCAGCGACTAAATATGGGCTGAGTCCGTTATATACCCAATGAAGGGCTCACTTGTAGAAAGATTGCCTAGGTGATGGTGAAAGAGATGACCAGACGTAAACAGGTAATCGTTGCAAACATCGCTTACTTTCATAAAGGTGGAATGTGATGCACCAAAACAGAAATGGGAACTGGGCGACAAATCAATTCGTGATACGTAGCCATGTTAGTCGCAGATACACGGTTTGCACAGATGAGTATTTAAGTGACAGGTAAGTAATTACGCTTGATTATCGTTATCTAAGGGCTGAACATGATGACCAGAGAGATGCAAGAATCAAAACTGCCTGAAAGGATTTACCAAGATGGAATACCGGATATGAAAAAGCATCGAACAACCGATGAATACGTTTGCGGTGGGCGGTGAAGCAGTTGACAAGAAAGATACTATCTGCTGGTATTCCTTGTAAGACCTGGATCCTGTGATGGCGAAAGATCAAAACACTGCGATACAGATGTCTCTCAGATATGGATATATGGGGAGGGCATGAATCTTTGCAAGGTGAGTATATTGCAATGCTACAGCCGTGTGGGCGAACAAGAGGACTGATAGAGAGAGCGAACTGTCACAATATCGCCGACTGTTGGGATGCTCTGGAGACAAATATTCCTCAGTGAAATATACTGTTTGGACCTTGTGGGAAGGAAGTGTACGGCAACATTAAGTGTGACTTTGTGCAAATATATCGGTAACCGTGATAAAAAAGGGCGAGTTTTATCTCGGAGATTGGTTAAGTTTGCGAATGGGACAAGCAAGCGTTTTGACACGATTCCTAGGGAACAAGGCTCATGAACGGTAAGCCTCGTAGGGAAACGGTATTTTAACCCCACGATAATTATGGGCTGGGGAAAGTAGAATTTTCCGGGCGTAAGATGCGGTGAGTCAAGGTGGCAAGGATGGAGACGGGTAGGATGAAAAATATGCGATAACTGGGGCAGATAGTTCCATATTTGCAGCATTTCGGGTTAATAAATGTTTATTTGCCGCAACCAATGCTGGTCGGTGGGGCTGACCGTGCTCTAAACACCCAACCTGGAAACCATTTTTGGTGACAGGAGGTGCGATCCACCATCCTAGATGAACCCGCACATCGTTGCAGACGTCCTGCACGCCCGATGTGCGCCTGCCAAAGCGGTGGATCTGACTGCGCCCCGCTCCGGCGGGCTTCGCTTTGGTGATATTGGCGTTATCGCATAGCTGTAGTCTTGAAGTCTTGAAGTACTTCACGGGTTCGAGGCGTTGAGCCCAATTGTCCCGGTTCTTGAGGAAATCTCTGATCTTCTGTCGGATTCACCGAGCTGAAACGAGAGTAAAAAGAGGCGGGGGGAGGGCGGGGGTGGCAGCGAAAACAAGATACACATAACATCATGAAGTGTCACACTGTGGACAGTGCCTTGAGCTGAGTGGGGATGCGGCATTCATGAACATATATGCGATAAAAGACAACTGTTTTGTTTGTTTTTTTGACAAAGGGAATTATTGGGAGAGACCCAGGTAGAAGTCTAGCTTTTTCTTGAGGAGGGTTTTGTTCTGCGACAGAACAATATTTTCCCGAAGTGCATTCCACATAGTAATAACCCTATAGCTAAAAAAGTTAATCCTTAGTGAAGTGCTTGGCCTCGGTTTGAAAACGTTTCTGCTGTGACCACGAAGAGAAGAAGCTGGACAGACGGAGGAGAAGCAATCGCTCTGACCTGTTCAAAAAGGTGGAACATCAAAAACAGATCACCTCTTACGCGTCTTACGTCAAGGGGATAGAGGTTGAGGAGTGAGAAGCGGACGGGATAAGGTAGATGGGATAGACCCCTTACTGCCTTGATGGAGGCCCGCTGAACTCTTTCCAGGATCTCACGGTCTCGGATAAGACCAGAGTGCACTATCTGACTACCGTACTCCACAGAGGTCGGATATAAGTGCCGAAAATTATGGGGAAGTAATCCTCAGATATGCGCGGGAAGGACCTTCGAATCACGTTTAGGACTCAAAAGGCAGACTTGCTCGCAGGTTGGTGATGATGAGAGAAGGACAAGTTACCATCTAATCAGAAACCGCGCACCTTGTGTCGGTCAACCCTTTGCAGTGTGGTTGCTCCATTTATGGAAAACGTGTGACCAGTCTCTCTGCCGAAAGACATGCTCACGCATTTGTCATCATTAACTGAGAGGTTCCAATCCTCGGACCAGCTTTTTGTTTCATAAACTGCAATTTGCAGGTCTTCAACGCTTGAACTTCAGAGGGTTACATCATCTGCGTACATGGCAATGTTCGCAAGAAGGACTGTCGGTAGATCGTGTATATATAGATCAGGAAAAGAAGAGGACCTAAGACCGACCCTTGGGGGACCCCAGTTGTTGCCGGGGAGGGTTGGGACAAAACATTCCCGACTTTAACCACAAAGGCGCGGTCGGTAAGGAAGCTACGTAGGATGGCCAACATGGAGCCTGTGATCCCGTATGTCTGCAGCTTATATAGAAGAGGGGCATGGGGGAACTTATCGAAGGCCTTAGCGTGTGAGAGCTGGCCATCATCATAGGCTTTCGTTAGATTATCCATGACAGTAAGCACATTGGTGATGGATGACCTGCCAGGAAGAAACCCATGTTGGGACGGGGAGAGGATCTTATTTCTATGAAGATGGGAAAGAATCTCGCTCTTAAGAATTCCCTCAAAAATTTTGCTGGGGATGCTAGTGAGGCCTATGGGTCTGTAACTAGAAGCAAGGTGTCTACTACCCTTCTTATAGATGGGTGCGATCACTGCTTTTTCCAGTTACGGGGGAAAACTCCATAGTCAACACTGCTGAAAAAGCGAGGCATAAGGAGCAGCTAATACATCCGCGGCTTCTTTGAGAATACGGGGGTGGATTAGGTCAGGACCCATAGAGCAATATTGGTTGAGCCGTCGGAAACCTTGAGCGACTGCACCAATGGGAATAGTGACGCGGTTAAGGGTAGTGGTCAGAGATAACGGGTGCATGGTAGGGTGGGATGATATGGGAAAGGAGCTAAAAATTGTACGGAAGTAGGAGCTGAATGCCTCGGCTACTTGGCTAGGGGAATTGATTGGAGGTCCGGCACTATCTTTGAGAGCTAATGGCGTCGGAGATGTACCCCTAAGACGGCGCATGTACTGAAGGAAACATGTCTTATTGGTCCGTGCTCGATCGAGTACAGATCGTTGGACTGCATTCTGATAGGACCTAATCTTGTCTCTGCATATGTTCCGTATGATCCTGAAGTCTTCTGCATCAGGGGAAAGGCCTGTGGCCTTATATCTAGCAAAGAGGCGTGCGTGTTCGTCTAGAATGCGCCTGATGGGGCGAGGGAGGGGTCGCTTAGCTGTCTGTGGGCGACGAATTCTGGGGACAAAATGCCTATCAGCTAAGGAGATTAACTCTCTGAGATTCTCTGCCATTTCATCAGCAGAGTTACTTGGGTTAGTTAAATTTAGCTGGGAGTGAAAAAATGCACAGACTTGGTCAAAATTGGTCCTTTTGAAGGATCTCAAAATTTTAGTTTCTGAGGGCAAAGGAGGCCATTTCACGATATAATCGAATCCAATGAGAATGTGATCACTTTTGCCGAGGGGCAGCAAGTAATGCACCACATCTATTAGGAACCGATCAATGATGGTTACCAGGTCTAGTAGGGACGGGAAATGTCGTGTGCGATATCTGGTCGGATCTCTTACGTTCTGCAGCCATGGGATTTTCAGTACAAGATCAAGGAGGGGTTTACCGAAAGTGATATCCGGGGCATCAGCTCTTTGCCAGTTTGTGCTGGGAGAGTTGAAGTCACCAGTGACTAACAGATGGGTGAAGTCTGTGTAGGTTTTCAGGGAGCCTAATACGTCTATGAGACCTATGCTGTCAGTTGAATTGCATGCGGGAGGACGGTAGACAACACCAAGCAATAGGGTATCTGTCCTAGAGAGGTTAAACACGGCCCACAAACAACCAATACATGAAAAGGTTGGGGTTGTCAGTATGGTGGGATGAGGGATCGAATTATCGTAGTATATGATGACCCCGCCGGCACGACCTCTACTGGAGTCCTGCCTTACTGTGAAGTATCCCGGAATGGATATTTCGGAATCAAGTATGTTAGGGGTGAGCCAGGTTTCTGTGAGGGCTATGATCTGAGGCTCCTTATCCACTGCAAGCTGCCAAAGCTCTGGGATCTTATTCAACACACTCAGGCAATGGCTGTAAAAGTACTTGAGCACATGCTCAGGAGTTGTTGCAGAATCTCCAGACGCAGCTGGTTTTGAGTTTGAGGAGGGGGAAAGAGGGGGATTTGAGGATGGAAAGGAGGTCCTGGGAGAGTCGGGGGCTGAAGATATTAGGGGGCTAGAGGGTAAGCAGACTGCTGAGGGGACCGGTAGGTTTTGATGTCTAGTAACCTGGGGGGTATCATACAAGGCGGACGGTCTACGTCCTTCGGTCTCCGAAAAGGGTGGGCTGCTTTCTGTGGTTTGCTCTTCTGCGCACTGCTTGATGTCCTGTTCTGAGTTTTCTTGTTGGTGAGCTTATTTTTCATGACAGCACCAGATATATTATCTGGTGCTTTAACCTCCTCACTGCTTCTTTCAGTAGAAACAGGTTGCAGGCTCATGTCTGGGCTCAAGGATGGGTGAGTCTCGTCCGTTGAAACAGTCTTGTTGGCTATGATGGAGCCTGGGATGCTTTTCGTAGGCGACAGATGTTTAGTGGCACTAGGCCTACTACTAGGAGTACTTTCGGCGACGAGAAATGGTGTCAGTAGGGAAGCGAGGGATGGTGGGCATGCAGCTCGGTCCTCAAGG
This sequence comes from Fasciola hepatica, assembly GCA_948099385.1. Classification (NCBI taxonomy): domain Eukaryota; kingdom Metazoa; phylum Platyhelminthes; class Trematoda; order Plagiorchiida; family Fasciolidae; genus Fasciola; species Fasciola hepatica. The sequence goes on along the minus strand of CANUEZ040000043.1, from coordinate 35,067,648 downwards.
CGAGTTACCTGGACAACTGGCAGCACTCTGAGCTTAGGATCAGCTTTTTGTGGAAGTTCTGGCTCAGCCTTCTCACTGCGGAGCCTCAGATGAAGTGGCTTATCAATGGATACGCCCTTGAGCCCCTTAATTTCCTCCTTGAGATTTGCGGCCAAGGAAACAATTCGTTTGGCTGCATCTGTTGAACCCATTAAAATGAGAATACCATGGACCCGGTTGGTGCCTTTGGTTACCAACCAAGTGGACCGACCTTTAAGTGGGAAAGGGAGCATAAGGCGATTAAACACCTGGGCGTAGGTGTCATGAGGGTGATCTGAACTGAGGAAGCGGCCCCAAAGGATGACTCGCTTGGAGCAATTCTCGGTATCTTGTAAAATCTTTGCGGCGTCAAGAATTTGCTGCTCAGAAACTCTACACACCTGATCGGCTGCCTGGGACACCGGGAGGGATTTGATTACCAAACTCCACAGGCTGGTCAGCTCGTCCTTAGGGGTGCGGACGGTGGCCCTTAGCTTGGCTATCTCTGCAGCCTGACTTTGGACTGCACATTTCAGTGCATCCGTTGCCAGAGCATTATGAAGGATCGTTTCGTCCGGATTGAGGAGTGAGGCATTGGCCACGGAGGGGGAATCGCACAGCCTAATGGGGAAAGTAGCCTCACCTGAGCAAACGGTTATATCAATGGTGAGGAGCATTGACATTATTCAGGATCCAGTCAGCACAGATAAAGATAAACTTAAACGGAGGGGACGAGCTATGTGTTCTAAAAATTTCAAAAACAGCTACACTCGCCGAGGGAGACGACCGCACCGCTGGTGTACCGCAGTTCAGAGATCGAATAGTCCAGGAGCTTGCAGCCAGGTTGCAAAGGTTCCTGGAGAGCAGGGCCAATGTGATAGTGATGAAATGACGAGCAGGTATCGAATTTTCAGCGGGAAATGTGGGCCAGGTGTTATGTCGAGCCGTCGAAGGGAAGACACACATCAGTGGTTGTCTGAAAAGGTGAAAATAGAAGAACTCAGTCTAGGATGCCCCCAGCTGGGGAGCAACGGTCAGTGGTAAAAAGGAACCTCTAGTATCTGGAAATTGATACAACTTGGTGGATGGTTCGACTTTGCAAAACACAAGGGTGTACACGAAAGATTAATAAAACTTGAATGATATATACGGCAACTTGTGTGGTACGTAGGTCTTGTGGCCCCTGACTCAGACCCGCGTGTCATTAAGCCAAACCAACTTCGTACGCTCGCTCCTCCGAAGTGTATGGATTGCTGTTTGACACGAGTGTCAGGACATCAAGCCGTTTGTGTAATTCCTTCTTAAATCTCGGCGAGTGGCCTACCGCACGAACATTTGGTGGAAGCCCATCCCACATTTGTGAATATTTAACAATAAAGAAATCGGACCGTATGCTGGTTCTCGAGGACGGCACAGTGACCGAATGACTGCTTTGTTGTAACGAATATCTTAAGCTTAATGGGTCTCGTACCACAAAGAGGTGGAGCTTTGCAAGATCTATATTACAGTAGTGATTGGAAAAAGACAATTTGTTCTTTATCCGTCGGAGCCAAGGAGGTTCGAGGTGTACCAGGTCACACCGCTGTTTATAGTTGAGACTAGACGAATATCCAAATGTTTTTAGTAAAGGTGTGCTGAACATTGTCAATGGCGATCCTATCAATCTGGCGAATGTTGGAGCCAATTATTGAACTAAACTCTAGCAATGGTCCAACGTGTGTTGTATAGACACTGAGTTTACTTTCACGCAAACGGGATGTTTTGTGGACAAGTCCAATTAACCTGCGGGACCTAGCAATTTGAGTGTCTGTTTGCTCCGGGAAGTTGAACGAACAGGATTAGTATATGCCCAGGTCGCGTACTGATGATTTGTTGGGGATCAGATGACCACCTATAATAAGCGTTTCGGGAGGGACATAACACTTGTACGTAAGAATGCAGCTTTCGTCCGCCGAGAATTTCATTACCCAATCGGTACACCACGGATTGAGCGTCCGCAAGTCCTCCAATATTTTCGCTATTGTATTACCCAGTGAATTATGGTCAAACGTGTACAACAAATTTACATCATCAACAAATAAAAACGGAGTTCCATGGCGAACCACGGTAAATATATCATTTTTGTATACGAGAAAGAACAACGGGCCCGGTACGCTGTCTTGGATCCCACCGCTGGTTACAGGGCTGGGTGTGGAAACTGTGCCATCAACGTTTATCACCTGACTGCGCGAGGACAAGTACGGTTCTAGCCAGGCATATAGTGAGTCAGCAATGCCGAATGTCCTAGCCTTTGAAGACAAATGAAATGTGAGACACCCGGTCGAAAGCCTTAGACATGTCCAAAAAGCCTAACTAGCATTGTATGTAAAGTCCCGGAGAAGACCATCCGCGCTCACGTGTGACAGCACTTACTGGAGCACCCCATGTTAAGTCCGGCGCTGCATGGATTCCTGAAGAGATCTTGTCTGACCAATCTGCTGTGCTTCTTAGATGAAGTATATCCACTGCTGGGCGAAGGTAAGGAAGTTGAGATGTGCTACTTGGACTTTAGCAAGGCGTTCGACTCCGTTAATCATCGTCTTTTGCTATGCAAGACCGAGACGTTCGGCATAGGTGGGCCAGTGTTTAGGTGGCTGGAGGATTTCCTCTCCCACAGGACGTTTTACGTCATAGTGGGGGGCGGGAGCTCCAATTTGGTGAACGTCACCAGTGATGTGCCTCAGGGATCCGTCCTAGGCCCGGTCCTATTCTTGTTATTTATTAATGACCTAGCATCAACTCTTCAATCGCCCGGCTTTATTTTTGCGGATGATGTAAAGATTGTTGGATCTAGGGGTAGGGTGGACTTGGGCATGGAAATAAGTACCATCCTAAACTGGGCATACAAATTGGACCTAGCTCTGAACGCTCAAAAAGCCATTTGTTGCCTAGGACAACAGATAACCTAACTTCGCTCACGATCAAGGTCTGTTCACCACAGAGACAGTCAGTGAGGTTAAAGACCTTGGGGTCATCATGAAAAGTGACTTCAAATGGTCGGAGCAGTGCAACGCTGCTGCGCATAAGGCTCGTGGTGAGCTCTTTAGGCTGCTATCAGCTTCGTCTTGCCGGAAGCCGGAGGTATTCGTACCTGTTTACATGGCTATAGTGCGACCTCACTTAGAGGGTAACGTGCAGGCTTGGTCACCCTTCTACAAAAAGGACGCCGCCCGCCTCAAGAAAGTCCAACGTCTCGCCACGCGAATGGTTGAAGGACAGAGGTGTAAGACTTACGAGCAGGGACTCTGTGACCTGAATCTTTTCTCTTTGGAAAGGAGGAGAAGTCGAGGGGATCTCACACAACCGTTCAAGGTAATGAAGGACTTTTCCGGCCTTAGGCCAGACAGTCTATTCCAAGTGGCCGTAGATTCTAGAACAAGGGGACATGAAAAGAAGCTGATAACAGCCCGAGGTAGGTTGATGGCTAGATCGCACTTCTTCAGCGACAGGGTTGTGAACAGTTGGAACGGTCTGCCTGGTGGAGTGGTAGATCTGCAGACCATCCAATCCTTCAAAGGTGCCCTAGATCGCAAGTGGTACGACATATTTCCTCGTAGTGAGCCTTAAGTATATCAACTAGGTGGATGACGGGTAGCAGTGTGGTCCTTCTGGAGTATGTTCTAATACACTTTTTCGCTCATTGCATACAGTCTCAGTGAAAGCTCACGATGCATAATGTCTCTCGCAGTTGATGTGCGATGAAGTTTTCCGTTTCTTTCTTATGTTAAGCGGGGATTCGACGAATCACACTCGGCAGTGGTGGGTGCATAACTGGTGTGCATACCATCGAAAGAACTCTGGACGCTCGATTAGCCGTGGCCACTGCCTGTCCTGTGCAAACTGAACTGAACTGAACTGAACTTGAACAGTTCAAGTGAGGCTTATAAGCTGTGAGCACATCGTAAAACCATTCTTGTCTTCAGAAAACATTTGTTTACTTTTTATACAATATTGTTTTTCACATATTTTGTACACAGAAAAACTTTGAAATATTCTGACAGATGCCAGTATTCGACCAATTTCCGTGTTCATGTGTGTCTCGATACTGTCCGCCGCACACTTGTTTTCGAAACCTATTCATACTCATAGACCGGTTTTCATTTCTTTCGAAAAATTTGGTGCTTTAATTTTATGTAATTCCACTGATTCTTGAACTTTCAACTTTACGCGATATCTCATTAGGCGTGGCACTTACGTTCAACTTCCGCACTCATGCTTGTAAACAAAACTGGTCTAACCAATTGCTGCAATAGCTTACCGCTTGCGGTGCGTAAACTTAGCTCGCGCGGCGAAGCTTTTTACTCTGCAAAAGCCTTTATCTTCATCGTGCGTTTAACGGTGTGCGTCGGTCTCCTGATGAATATATCAATCTCAAGTTCTGCAGCCGTCTTTGGAATTGATTCCTTATGGATTGCGCGACTAAGACTACTTCGGGAACCTGTTTTACTCGCAGCTAACACACGAAGTGAGTAACCACAGGCACTGACAATAAGTTAAGCTAGTTAGGGTGAGAATCATGACCCCTTCCTGAACCTTAGACAAACATTGTTGCGGAGAGATTATGACTGGAGGTGTAAAGAACAAATAATGAATATCCTTCCAAATGTTCAACGTGCTTTGTAAACTTGACTACATTTAACACTGCCTTGAAAAGCTCGCTCATACACCATACTTCTACACGTTTGTTCATCAATGTGAGACATTTGAATTTGGCCTTGAACCGTTTCTGACCGTTGTGCTTGAGCCAAGGAGCTTTGGAACTTTGGGTTTTACTGTGAAGTCTATTTGGCCGCATACTTGAGGTTTGTGTACATTGTATCCCTTGTGAATTTCAATTTAGTACGAAAGAAACTACGAATCAATCTTTTTCTGGTTTTGGGATTCGTCTGAATTGGTTACGCGTTACTCGATTTGCTAGAACTAACTTACACTACGCGGTCGCAGCTCTTCCTTTGCACATCGCTGGAGAAGTAAAAGACGTGTTGAAATCAGCAGATCTCAATACTTATGAGCTCTTAAAAGCAGCGAACTTCAGCCGGATTCGCATGTCTCATAGGCAGTTAATTGTTTTTTGTTTGCAGACACTGAGCTCGGAGATCGCAAAACCCCTCAGTTGCTTCGGCACACGCTCCCTTTTGAGAAATACTAAGATTGATTATAGCCCCAGAAAAAGTAGTGGCTGCATCCCATTCTCAGCCACAAGCGTGAGCTTCTTAGCGTATCCACAAAGGGACACCTCGAAAAAACTGCCGAGAAGGCTGATGCAATCACGGAAGCCTACGAGCCGATTGACAGTCAGGTGACTGAGTCTGCCCTTGCCTCTTCAACAACCAAGGTGCGCGGTCTTGTCGAAAAGGTCGAGGCATTCAGTGTGTCGGCAGTTGGAAGCTCAGCCAATGCATTGTCTAGTAGACAGTTTAGCCAAAACAGATCTCCTAATTTCATCCGTATGAAAATGCGGGTTCATCCAACACCACCCAAAAATCTTTGTTGGTATGTTCAAAGGTATCTTTTTAGGGCTCCTTGCTGCTTTACGTCTTGTTTCATGGCCCCAGCTAGTCGGGCTAACCAAGGAGCTAATGCATGGCTCTGACGGAAGCTCTGGTCAGGGTGGTCGTCCATTCTACATCATCGATCGTAATTCAGGGCTATACTACTTGGTAGACACACACGTGGTGAAGTCAGTGTGCTCATACCTTCAGGCCGAAAGTTAAAACGGCGCCCCTCCTCTAACCCACGTACCACTAATGTTACTTCTGTGCAGACTTGTAGGCGAACTTTGAAGTCTTAGAATTGGGGTTTCCGTCGCTTATTTTGTTGGGTTTCCTTGCTCGCAGAAATTCGAAACGCCGTAATTGGTATCGACTTCCTGCATCACTTCAACCATTTGGTTGATTCTCGCCAGAAATGTCTTGTGGATCATGTCAGCAATCCATCCGGAGGTAGACTTTCGGTTATTCCAAACCGATCAGTCCTGCCCTGTCTGAGGTAATCGATTCGCGTTCGTTCGGTTACGTGCTAGGTGCATACCCAAAGATGCCGCATCCACAGTCCGCACTGCTCGCAGTAACCAGCTCAGTAGGTCTTCACATTACCACATCAGGCTCTTTATGTTTTTCCATAGCAAGCCGGCTCGCACCTGACAAACTTAAATTCGCGCAAGCTGAGTTTCAGCACACGCTTGAATTAGATAAAACTAGTGCATCAAATAGTTCTTGAGATTAAAATCTCCTCATGGTTCCTAAACTGTCATGGGAACGGCAGCTATGTGGTGATTATAAAGCCTTAAATAAAGCCAGTTTTCCAGGTAGGTATCCCATCCCACATATTGAAGATATCACGGCCAACCCCAACGGAGCTATTGTGTTCTCGAGAATAAACCTGGAAGGTTCCTATCACCAAATTCACAATGCAGATGAGAATGTACGTAAAACAGCCGTAGTAACAGCTTTCGGTCTCCTCGAAGTTCTTCGCATATCGCGTGGTTCACGTAACTTAGCGGATTAATGGAGGTTTAGATTCTTTTCGCCCATATAAACTACCTGTCAGTAACCAGTGAATACGAAGGATCACATAGGCAATGCTCACTTCGGTCGTTTGAGCTTTGGCCGTACACGATATAACAGTAGGTGTGGACTACAATATCTATGTCCGAACTTCGGTTGAGATTTTATTTCATATGATGAGTAAGCGCCGCTTCCTACCCCTGGAAGTAAAGCTAAAGACCAACTGTGACTTTGTTACCCACTTTGCTATCCGCTGTCCTCCGTTTTAGCTGGACGAAAAGCCATCACCGTCCTTCATTCCCAACCACGCTTAAGTAACTCTTTCTTTATGTAATAATCGTACTGAACTGAGCTGATAGAAAGCACAGAAATTGTCCCCATCCAAAGCTACGTGAACGACAGCAGCAGGAAAGCCAAGGCTGCAAAATAACGCGTTAGTAGTATTGCAGAATGGGCTTGTGTAAACACGTTGAATCAGAGGCAATCGGCATACTCGAAGATGACCAATCACAAGGGGCTCTTGTCGGACTTGTCCGCTACGATTTCGATTAGTTGAGGCTCATCTGTTTACTTGTCCACGAAGCTGTATCTGGCAATATAAGGCGTGACAACTGCTGAATCGCCGCACTTTATTAGATTCGCTTGAGCTTGTCGCACTGTCCCACAGAATCACCCGCGGATGCCAGAACTGCCCTTCATGCAGCTTAAGAAGCATCAGCTTCTGACAATTTTTAGATCGTTTTGATGCTGAAACCCGGTTGAATAAATCCATTGATGCTCCTGGCAAAGCGGCAGGCTGCATGCTCCAGCACTGGCCTACACCATAATGGAAACCATGGGTCTTTCTCTATCGTAGTCTCCCATCTGCAGGAACTAAGCTTCCTGCATTTGATCGAGAACTGATTGCTATTTGCGGTACTGTGAAACTCTTCCCGCATATCCACTGAAGTGGATAGTTCATCATTTTTGTTCATGATACGTATTAGGATACGTTTTTTGCATTCCAACCGATAAACCCCCACCATTTAAGGTGCTTCATTTACACTTCTCAGCACGGTTTTCCAGTGAAGTTAGCCACGTTTCTGGCGCCGAACACTTTGTGGCTGACGCTCTCTTCCCAGTAGATATCTCTAGTTACCCCCAGGGTCACACATCTCGAAGCTTCACCTGCAGCCTGAAGATGGGAATAGGAAGTCATACATCCAAGCCAGATGGAATCAATCAAATCTTTTGGGTTTTCCTCAGCTGCTTCCTCGGGCTTGGTCATGTGTGACACAACTTAGCCATATCGACACTCATTGTACACTTGTCTCGGTGCCGAACAACCGTCGACCTATTGCACAATTCAACACATCCCAGCATCCGAGCTCTCACCGAGCTAGTTGCCGATAGGTACCGCTGGCACGGCATACATTAGTATGTTCGAAGTCGGGCTCCTTCATTCATTCAGTGCCACCGATCAGAGGTGAGAGGGCATAAAATGGGTCCATTAGGTATTCTGCCAGGTATATCTTCCTTCACGTTCACTCGGAAATCGTTAGTTCTCTCGACCCCCGTAAAAGTTTCTGTTAACGTCTTGTCATGGTCGGCCGTTTCACCCGTTGGCCAAGAGCTTTCACCATTGTCAACACAAGGACAGGATCCGAAATAGCCGCCTTCATAGATCTTTGGGATTCATTATGTGGTTCTCTTACGAAGTTAAGCATTGGCGACGGTGCACAGTCCACGTCACATTTATTTGACGAGACTGCGTATGTAATGCTCTCACCATTCTACAACAAAGGCATATCACCTAGCGGCCAGAGGTATCACTGGTCTTTTACGTCGCCAGTGTACCGACCGGTCATGGAAACCCCCCCCCCCCCCGAAACACTACAGTTCCATGATTGCCTTAACATCATTCACTTATTTACACTATTGATTTGATTTTGTGCACGGTATGTTTTTGCGGACCAAGGCTTGTTTGTTCGCACCCAGCGGGCTGGTCTGCAATATCCTTGTTCTGGACCTGCCCGACGCGCGTGCTCCTTTTTCGCACGCCGCAATTCGGTCTTCGTGTTTTGAGTCCTTGTGATCGCGTAATGGAGGCTTGTATCTGTTTTGTGTCATTTTTTATTTGGTAATCTAGTACTGTAGAATTTCAAGGATGATCGCCTTCTGATTTCGGGATCCGTTGCGGATTTGGCTACGCATTACTCAAACGTGTGTTGCAGACAACTCAAAGCTTCTGAAACCTGTAAATGAGTACCGGTGATTCCAGCTGTTCCATCCGGCTTGTACCCAACCTAACTGATATTACTGCGCTAGCTGCGGAATACGCTTGAGTCGAACTCTCCAGCTGACCAGGGGTTACCTTGTCATAAGTTGCGTGAGTGACTGACGTTTTGCTGAAATGCTCAGCAGCCGATTCCACATATGAGTCGTCTGCAGGTGCATTCTGTGCGACGGCAGTCTCGATCAGCCTGCATATCGCCGGAACTTTTCACCTGCCCCTTCGTCTTTGTACTCTTAGACAGCAAACTAAAGCCACAGGTTTGAGTAAGTCTGTCTTGATATCGTGAAGAACCACAAGGATTCGAGGCTTTGAGCCTCATTTCCCCGGTCCTCGAGGAAATCTTTGATAGTCTGTAGAATTTACCCAGCCAAAACGGGAAAAAAGAGGGGCGGGTGCTGCAAACAAATACAAAATATGCAAAATGCCGGGCAGTGTGTCATTAGGGACGGGGCCTCAAGCAGATTGGGGGTGCAACATGCACGAACATATAGCTGAATGGAAGTGTAATGAAAAATATCCACTTCAATTTTTAGGCAAGGAATTACTAAGGATGACCAAGACGGAGCTCTTATGTTTTCCGAAAGATAGTTTTATTCTCGAGAGAGCAAAATCTTCCGGAGGAGCGTTCCACAGGGTAACAAGCCTGTAGCTCTAAACGTTAATCGTAGAGAAGTGCGTAGTCTCGGTTTAAAATCCCTCTGCTGTGACTACGAAGAGAATAGGCTGGACAGAATGAACAGAAGCAATCGATTTGGATCGATTTAAAAAGTTGGAGCATTAAAAACATATCACCTCTCACTTGTCATAAGTCAAGGGGATAAAGACTGAGGAGTGGGAGGCGGAAGGGATAAGGTAGGTGGGACAGACCCCATACGGATTTCTTGGAAGCCCTCTGAACCCCTTCTAGGATCTCGAAACCTTGGAGAAGAACAGCGAGCACTATCCGACTAACATATTTCAGCGAGGGTCGGATATATTCTCCAAAAGTTATGGGGAATTCATCCCCAGAGATGCGCGGGAAGGACCTTCGAATCATATAAAGGAATCAAAAGGCAGACTTGCTCGTGAGTTGGTGATGATGGGAGAGAGACAGGTTGAAGTCAAACCAGAAACCGAGCACGTTGTGTCAGCCAACCCTAGGCAGGGTGGTTGCTCCGTTATTGGAGAACTTGTGACTAGTCTCCCTGCCGAAAGACATGCTCACGCATTTGTCATCATTACCTGGGGTTCCCAATCCTCGGACCGGCCTTTTGCTTTATTAACTGCAACTTGCAGGTCTTCAGCTCTTGAATTCCAGACGATTGCTCCGTCTGCATACATGGCAATGGTCGCAGGAAGGCCTCTTGGTAGATTGTTTATGTAGATGAAGAAAAGGAGGGGGCCAAAGACCGATCCTTGTGAGATCCCTATTGCTACTGGTGTAGGTTAAGACAAAACGTTGCCCACCACCCACAAAAGTGCGGTCGGTAAGGAAGCTGCGTAAGATGTCCGACATGGAGCCCATCCTCCCGTATGTTCGCAGCTCATAAAGAACAGGGGCATGTGGGAGCTTGTCGGAGGTCTTAGCAAAACCGACGAATACGACGTGCGAGAGCTGGCCACTATCATAAGCTTTTGTCGGACTATCCATGACAGTAAGCATATTGGTGGTGCATGATCCGCCAGGAAGAAACCCGTGTTGAGACGGGGAGATGATTCTATTTCAATGCAGATGGGAAAGAACCGCGCTTTAAGGAATTCGCTCGAAACTTTTGCCGGTGATGCTAGTTAGAATTATGGGTTTGTAACTAGAAGTAAGGCGCCTACTACCCTTCTTATAGACGGGTGCGATGGCTGCTTTTTTCCGGCTGCTGGGGTGAACTCCTTGGTTAACACATCGCTGAAAAAGAGATGCATGAGGAGCAGCTAATGTGTCCGCGGTTTCCTTGAGATTGCGAAGAGAAATTGAGTCAGGGCCCATGGAGCAATATTGGTTAAGCCGACGGAAAGCTTTTGCGACTGAACCAATGGGAATAGTGATACGGCTAAGGGTAGTGACCAGATATATCGGGTGCATCGTGAGGTGGGATGATATCGGTATGGAGCTAAAAGATGCACGAAAGCGAGAGCTGAATGTCTCGGCTACCTGTCTGGGGGAATTGATTGGGGATTCTGCATGGTCTTTGGGGTCAGGTGGCATCGGAGCTGTGCCCCTAAGAAGGCGGATGTGCTTGAAGAAAAATGTCTTATTGGTCCCTGCTTGAGCAGGTACAGATCGTTGTACTGCATTTTGATAGGACCTAGTCTTGTCTTTGCATTCGTTACGGGTGATTCTTATGTCTCCTGCATCGCGGGCAAGACTTGTGGCTTTATATCCAGCAAAGAGGCGTGCGCGTTAGTCCGGAATGTGCCTAGTGGGGTGGGGGATGGGCCGCTTGCCGGTCTGTGGGAGACGAATTCTGGGGACAAATAGCCCATCAGTTAAGGAGATCAACTCTCTGATATTTTCTGCCATTTCATCAGCAGAGTTACCTAGGTTAGCTGAATTTAGCCGGGAGCGAATAAATGCACTTGCTTAATCAAAATTGGTCCTTTTGAAGGATCTCAAAATTTTGATTTCTGAGAGAAGAGGAGACCACTTCACAATATGATCGAACCCAACGAGAATATGATCGTTTTTGCTGACAGGTGGCAAGTGGTGCACCACATCTATTTGGAACCATTCATTGGTGATGAAAAGGTCTAGTAGGGACGGGACATGTTGTGTGCGATATCGGGTCGGACCTTTTAGTGAAATCTGGGGCACCAGCTCTTTGCCAGTCGACACTGAGCGAGTTGGGGTCACCAGTGACTGAAAAATGGATGAAGTCTGTGTGGCTTCTCATGGAGCTTAGTAAGTCTGTGAGACCTGTGCTATCGGTTGATTTGCACGCGGAAGGACGAAAGATTATACAAGGCAGTTGGGTGTCTGTCCTACAGAGTGTAAACACAACCCACAAACAATCAATACATGAAAAGGTAGGAGTTGTTAGTGTAGTGGGAGGAAGGATAGAGCTGTCGTAGTATATGATGACCCCGCCAGCACGACTTTTGCTGGAGCCCTGCCTTACTGTGAAGTATCCCGGAACGGACATTTCGGCATCAGGTATATCGGAGGTAAGCCAAATTCCTGTAAAAACAATAATCTAGGGCTCTTTATCCACTGCGAGCTGCCCAAGCTCCGGGATCTCATTCTGCACACTCCGGCAGTTGCTCTGAAAACATTTGAGCAGATGCTCGGAATTCGTTTCAGAATCGCCAGAGATAACTGGATTTGGGTTTGAGGAGGGGGAAAAGGAAGGGTTGAGGGCAGAAAGGATGTCCTGAGGAAATCTGAAGCAGAGAATATTGGAGGGCCAGATGGTAAACAGATGGTTGGGGGGCCGGTAAGTTTTGACGTCCAGTAACCTGGGAGGTACCATACCAGGCGGATGATCTACACCCCTCAGTCTCCGAAAGGGATGGGCTGATTTTGCGGCATGCCTTTGTGCGCATCGCGTGATTCGCTGCTCTGAGCCTTCTTCTCCGTGATCCTGTTTTGCGTGAACACGCCGGAGGCCTCTTCTGGTGCGTCAGAATTATCACTGCAGCGTTCAGCAGAAGCAGGTTGCAGGTTTCTGTCTGAGCTCGAGGATGTGTGAGTCTCGTCCGTTTTTACAGTCTTATTAGCAGGTCTGTGGTCTAAGATACTTTTTGTAGGTGTCAAACGCTTAGTAGCACTAGGCCTACTACTGGGTGTACTTTCCGCGAGGGGAGATGGAGTGGGTAGGGAAGCAACGGTTGTTGGACATGAAGCTCGATCCTCGATGGCAATTACCTGGAAGGCATCCAGCACTCTGAGACTGGAATCAGACTTTCTTGGGATTGCCGGCTTAGCCTTCTTACTGCGCAGCCTTAGGTGAAGCGGCATGTCAATGAATACTCCCATTAGCCCCTTTATTTCCCCCGTGATCTTCGTGGCTGAGAAAGCAATTTTTCTTGATGGGATTATTTCCCAGCCATGATCGAGAAGCACGCGCAAGCGCATAATCATGGTGTAGAGCGTTGCGAAAAACGATGAACTATGCACTAATTTCAACAACGGGAGTCAAGTACGTCGAAAACAAAACGATTTAGCTAGATGTAGTTTGAATGGATCAAAATGATAATGGCTTGCTCGGCAAATGCGGTTTGGTTTCGATTTTGAGTTGGTTGGCGGTGGCTCGTGGGGATACGGAAAATATCCTGAATATATGGTGTGTTGGAAACCAAAATGATGCAAGCCGTGTTTAACGGGGGCGTATTGGGTTTCCATGAACGGAGTACGTTCTGAACGGAAAAGTGAAACAATACATGGGATTACACTGGAAATTTTGATGAATATGAAGAGAACATCTTTCCATGAAGATTATGTGAGCCCGGAAAAATGGATATTCCCGGGTTCAATAAACGGGGTACATTATGAAACGGGGGGACATGAAACGGACTGTGTGGGAGTGCACTCTGAAATGTTGATGAATGTGGAGTAAACTGCAATCCTCATACAAGGTGAGTTCAGGTTCACGATCAATAACCTGTATCATCCGGAAGGAAAGGGGGCGCAACCTGAGGGCCTCGGATTAGTGAAGAGTCAATTTCAAGTCAGATGCCTTTCGAAAGAAAAATGAAATCTTGCAATAGATATCACAGCGGAAAACCTCCGCATAAGCTCGAGCCTTATTTTTCTATTGCGCTGACAAAAATATAATGACTTATTGATCGTCAGTGTTATTCGGTGTCATTATTAGGGATCGCGGATGAGGGGGATAAGTGAATTCGCTTTTGGTTGGTGTATGGAAATTTATTGAGTAACACATTCCTGTGTTGCGCATTCTAGCTCTGCTATTGGGTTGCACCACCTAGAGCAAAAGTTATGTGCTTCATCCCGCGGGTTTAGTTCATCTGGCGGGGGAAAGGACGTGTCGATCAATCAGTGGCAGGTAGCGCGTGAACTGTCATTTGTGTATGCTCCAACAGTGACTTCACTGGGAGAAGTGCTGTGTTAGAAGAAGCCAGCCAATTTACTGGTAAGCAGTTTGGAGTGTTTTAGGTCGCTTGTTTCGACCGAAATCCCGGCTGGCGGGAAAGATTCCATTTGGGTCTCCGTTGGTACGGGTCAAAGTGTCGTCCTTGATCATCGAATGTGGAGCCCAACAGAGTAGGCGACGACAAACCTGAAGCAAATGGTATTTGCAGTCTGGACATGGTTCCAGCTGTGGTTTACGATATTAAATGGCTACGATTATCATTGAACTGGTTGGGTCTATTTAAACTGTCGGTGGCACAACATGTTTTCTGATCTGGGTTTTAGTTCAAGAGTTCAGTAACGCAGGGTTGACCAATAAAGCTACAGGCTAACAATGTAGCGTACATCCGGTGGGATGCTGTCTTCATTTCAAAGGATAAATGTTTTTCCACGCAATTAGAAATAGTAACACCAAAAACCGTTTGCTTACGCAAAGTTCGGGCCAGCGCCGAAGTGGTGAGGTATCTCTCCCACATAGGTTTGGAAGAACTGTGTGTGAATGGAATTGGTGCTCTGCTAGAAAAGCATTATAATTTTACCGTCTCTCCTGGTGTAGTGGTCGTCTTATACTGAAACGTTCTGAGGAACAATTAAATGGGATTGCGGAAGGAACCATACTTACTTGTAATTCTGTTCGTGGGGTTTTTGCTCGAACTTCGTTATATTGGAAGGACCACAAGGAACCCCACTCAGAAAAACTCTCATTCCTGCATACCGCAGTTTGCTCGTTACGAACAACTTAAAACTGTCGGCACAATATCTTGAGACTGCCGACAAGACAAATGGTGTCATATACCGGTTGAGCAAAACTATGGCTTCAAGGGGACGGGTGGCACTTCGGCCACTACACAAGGCCCTGGTCAAACCACACCTGGAGTGTTACTCAAGCCTAGGCCCAGAAGATGGTGGGGACTAACCTATCCCTGAAGAAGGTCCAGGGGAGATTCGCTGGAGAGGGCTCCGTCTTATCAGGGTAGCTTTTGAGTAGAGGCTAAGAGCGCTCCGGCTGTTCTTGCTCAAATGCAGGAATGAGAGTTTTTCTGAGTGGGGTTCCTTGTGGTCCTTCCAAAATAACGAAGTTCGAGAAAAAACCCCACGAACAGAATTACAAGTAAGTGTGTTACCGAGAACCCGTCTGTTTTAGTCGGAGAGTGGAATGTCTTCCTGCAGCCTACACTGCATTACTCAGACCCCTGATGTCGTGGTCTTGAGAAGCTGGCCCCGGGATCCCCATGTTAAGAAGGCTGTTTCCGCTTGATCCCTGGGCCAGCAGAAGTGAGCATTAAGCCAGGCTTGGAGGCAAGTCCCAAGTCACAGACCACTGATGCGGGGCATCAGAAAGGTACTAGATTCTGTTCACGGCAGAACGTTTACGTCACTGGCAAGCACGAAGCGGAGTGACCTTATAAACTAAAGTAAGCGGTTCCCTTACATCTCGAACAGTGCTGGATTTAAAACCAACCCGTGAGGGGCCCACTGGTTGCTGTTGCCATCAAGGACTAAGTAACCCACAATCTGAGTCCAGTTAGGAAGGCTCCTAGTCATCCAGTTGCCCTGTGGCCAAATCCACCCCCTGGTTCGTGCGAAAGCAATCCGTGATTCACGCAATCGAAAGGTTTTCGGAAATGGGGATAACATATCCCTGCCTCCTCGCCGTGGTACTGTCTTTTAATGCCGCAACAAAAATCTCAGTAAGTTATGGAGACAAAGGCCTGCCCCTTCTGGAGCCGTGCTGTTTGTTGGCGATTGGATGGTTCTCCTCCAGCCATATTTCGATTTCTTCCACAGAAGCCGCTCCAGATCATCATCATTCATACCGCGAACCTCATCCAAATGTCTTCGGAGGTTTTCTGCATTCTGCTCGTTCTCTGAATCTTAATAATCGTTCCCCACTTTCACTCCTTCGACGGTTACTTCTATGGCCACTTCAGCGCCGAGGTAATAAGAGACCCCCTCCTAGTGTTTCTTTGTCATACCAGCGATACTCACTTAAAATCTCACTTACCCCTCCTCTGCTGTCCACACAAAATCCTAGTAGACCTCTGTTACTCCAGCAGCCGTCTGGGCTCCTCGGTTTCCTGAAGTATTCCTTCGTTTGCAGTTTTCCACCTCAATGTCCAAATTGTATTGCTCTTAAACCAGAGAGGCAATCCCAGTTTCCAGACCTTGCAGGTATGGCACTTCTTCAATGGACCAAAGTGTATTATTATTCATATTAAATAGAGTTTGCTTAGCGGCGTTTTCTTCGTCCCAGGCTTATTATGCTGCCAAGGACAGCAACCTCTACACTTCCAGCCAGCAGAATGCTCTTTGTCATTAATTTGGTCATTTCGTCCTCTAGCCGAGAAATTGAAATCCGATTGCCCACGGCCATCACCTTCCAGCATGGCAACTGTTCTCGGCTTGCCTGCTTCCGAGCAGAAACTGATGAATACCAAGTCCCGTTGTCACCCCTCAATCCGGTAAACTGGCATATATGCCGTACCAGGGACGTGCCCTCGATTTGCTCTAGTAAGATTTGCCTAAATGACTCTGCCTTTGTCCGTGCTGAACGTTAGTCCCTCTAAGGGGCTTTCAAACCCTAGACTGTCATACATCTCTCCCAACTGCTGGTTGATGTCACCAATTACCCCTACAGGCCTCCCTGTTCCCCATGTTTTGGTGAGGACCTTCTGTACACGAACACCAGTGCCACCCACTCGGCGCAGACTTTTATTCACAACTGGCTTGTTTTCAAGTGGGAAGTGGGATGCGGAATACACTCTTTTTGAGTTACGCGCGTTTCTATTAGCATTCCCACTTCTCCTGCTTTTCTGTCTCTTCTGTCAGCTCCGGTTACTAAAAAGTCTTCCACGCGAGCCGGGTTTAACCCCCATCCCCATCCCTCAGTCACGGCTTCACGATCGCTACTCAGACGATGCCCATAGGTTCCGACTTACGCTCGTACCATTTATCCCCAAAGCCGCATGAGTTACACAGCATCGCCGATATTCCCCTTTTGGCTATCAACTCACTGGGTGGTGAAGCCCCATTTCGCAGCTCCAGCTTTATGCCCGACTGCCTCCATCTTTCTTTGTTGAACCCTGGTCTCTTAGTTGTGTTACGCCAAAGGTCCCGATAGCGAATCTACTCCATGGGGTTCCTGCTGAAGCCCGAAAAATGTAGTTTAATTTGTTTCTGTGGGCATGATCCCCTAATAATGTAGGGCACAACACTGAAATGTTGTATTTTCTGCTTCCTACGACAATGTCCGTCCCAACATTCTAACATCAGCCTGATTCCTCACACCTGCTCACATCTACCTGAAATTGAATCGTGTTTACCATTTGGTCCGCCGTCACTTTACTTTACCTAAACCCTCCCCATCATTACTCCTTTGTTGCTATGATGTTAGGCCCCTTCTTTACCATGTGCGACATTTTCATCTTACTGAATGACATTGTAATTTCTGATCATGCCTCCATGGAGCCTGTCGGCCCCGGTCGAGAAATATACCATTATTAATATTGTTATTATTATCATTATTGGAGGTGATAGGACACTCGTCGACACTGAAATGCTTTCATTGTGAGAGTCTCTGTACAAACGGCGGAGCCAGGAGCTACTTTGGCGATAACGTCCTTGACAGGCTTGCCTCTTTGCTAAAGGGGATAGGCTGGTATTCTGTTTGCTCGCTGTTTGGCATGAGTTTCACCCAGTGCCAAGTTACCTGGACCTACCTTTACGCTCACTCTGGAGTTCCTACTGATTTGACCCGCCGCTTCCAGAACCGCTTCCTGGTATCAAGGTCTACCATACCCCTCCTGGGGTGGTTTTCCAGCGGGGGGTCCACTGGGATTGGGTTTTCATCGACAAACTTCCTATGACCTCTGAGCAAGGACACTGGTCGGCAATCCCAGTTTCTTGGCGTGTCAAGTATTTGCTATTCAAAGTTCCATTTATTTCGTCGCTTCTCCTGGCAGAACTGCTCCATCAGAACCCCTTATAGTATTTCGGAAACTCAGGGTCAGCTTTCGTTACCAGCAGACGGGTAGAGCTACCGGGGGTTTTTTCCCGTGAGATGCCGTTCCGGAATTACGGGCTATAAGAACGTACAGCTCATATTCCTCGCCCTCTTTATCTAAATTTCAACTATTGCTCATATAGTCCTGAGTCGGCATCGAGGGCAAAACATGGAAGTACGGGCTGCATCAGAAAAGTCAGATGGGGCTACCTACCCCCTTGGGCAGAATTTTTTCCTCTGAGTCATAATGTGTCATTCCTAATTCCAGATTAAATGGTACTTCTTAGAACGCTACAGATAGGTTCACCAGAGTGCGAAACCTAAGGACAGACGGCAGAAACAGACGACCTCTTTGCACCTTTGAGGAGTAGGAGAATCTCCGAGCAGCAGGCCAGTGAGGGCGCCAAGATTTTTCTTGACTATGGAAAATTCTCGAAGCAAGTCGTCCGCTGGGTTCGCTTCTCCAAGTTGGGTCACTTTCTAAGCAGGCCCAAACAAGTTTTGTGCACTCTCAAACCACCATCCCAACAGAAAGCAGAACATCTGGCTGGTGAATAGAAGGATCATAGGGGTACGCGTTGTAGCACGCCGTACTCAATTTTCTTCTACGGGGGTCGGATGTGTACAACCCGTAAAGGCACGGCCAAAATTCGGTGAATCGAAGATCAACAATCTTGACAGCTAGCATCAATACCTACACTCATGAAGGTAGAGATGGCCATGCATGCCTGAACGCGTTTTGCACTGCACTCCGTTTGATTTGCACCCCGCAGATTCGACCGAACAGATTACCTCACCGGCTGTGAAGCTCAAGAGGAAAAAAGGACGAGAGGGTATTACGGTAGGCAGGGTAGTTTATTTGAGCCTTTGTAAAGATAATTCTTAGTCGATATATCCAATAGAAAGCCATCACAAACCCAGTGTACCTCTTGTTGTCCAGAAAATTGGCACTGAGTATTGGGCTCAATCTCCTGCCGGCAGTATATATTTAGTTGATCCCTCTCAGTCTCCGAATTAACCCTGGCTGACAGGCCAAAAGCGGCAAAACCGTATTTCCTGTCATGTAACTGTTACTCAGCCCACAGTGGCAAATGGAAATCTCAAATCCCTGGCCCAAAAGCTGACTTCCAGCCCCCTCTATTGGATGTCGTTGTAAGGTAGTGAACGAACTAGCACATTATATCAAAGGGGAGCCAAGCAGAACACAATAGTGTACTGAACTGCCTCATCCTTTTTACTGCCGCCTACCACCCTAGGGGTGCCACAGTACTTCCACATTACGTTTTGCTGACACTAGTTTTTTATCGTGTTCTGATGCCTACCAGATTTACTTGCTTTATTTTTGCAGTGTTGAGCTTTTCGTTCAGAACATTTTGTGTAACAGCGGGAGGCACTGAGCTGGCCTCGTTTTGTCAGTGTTCGGTTTGCTTAATCGCCCTTTGAGATAAGTCGTAGAACCTCAGTCTTGCTCATGGTGATTTTCTTCATCACATTTAGAATGTTATTCGTTCGGTATGGTCAAGCTTGCAGAACACATAATTTTCCATTTATTCTAACAGAGAGCTATATTCTCATAAATTTCGGTCGTTCGTCCCTCTTCGTTAGATCTTTTCTGGCCTTACCCACCTCCTTTTTGGACCGATGTCAACCTTCTTTGCCGGATGAAAGGCCGTTTGGTATAAGCTTTGGTACTGATGAGTATCACCGTATACATAACAATACTACAAAAAATAATCTTACCGTTGTATTTCTTAGATTCCAAAAATAAGCGTAAAAAGCGTAGGGCGATTCCAAAGGCGCAAACAATTTCACACGCATTGCAAGGGGAGGGCGCGGAAAATCGAACTGTAGGCTGGTATTTACACAAAGTGGCTGGAAATAAAGTGGAAGAATAATTCTCGGCCTTGACGACGATGCACTGGTAGACACATGATGAAGCGAGAAGACGTTTTTAAGCAACATAAGTACATCAGGGAGCTTGAATAGGGCTGAAAAGTAGTTCCGAATTTGCCAATGTTAATAAACAGTCGCTTGAATAGAGCATACCGATATCTGTTCCCGCAGCAAGTAAAAATCCATTTTGTATGAGCGCCCGATATTAGTAGATATAAGGCCGCTGATTAAACTGATGGAAGAGGTATCGATAACAAACTCCGGCAATGTCGGGCATGGAGGTTGCAGACGGACAAATATTACCGAATTTTTATTTTCGTTCACTGAAAGCAGCTGCCTAGGAAGGCTGTCCATACCAGCGACCCCAAACAAGGCAGAAGTGGCTGGTAAGATAAACGACTAGAGGCAATCCGTAAGTGCACTCTGAGGGGAGTGCAGAAGTGAGTTAGACTGCGAGACAAAGAAGCTACAACCGATTGGCTGCATACAGAGAAAAATGGGTGACGGCCAGATGTGAAGCTAGAGTTACCTTTGGATTCACCTTCTAAATATTTCAGTACTGTTTCAGCTTTTGGTTCATTTCAAGGCTCCTACGTGCTGTCATGTAGGGCCGAAATTCCTCAATAAATAGATCGATGATTGAATTGCGAGGCTAGGTTTGATAAGACTAAGACCCACGGATCCAGATGGCGTGCTGAATAACCAAACGACAAACATCAACCCGCTGAGGCCCAAAATCTAAGAACATAGGGGAAACTGTTGCTCTTTTCCGTCCATACTTATCCGTCTTTCCTTTTTTTGTAAAAAATGGCGTTTTCTTTGTCTTAGTCTTCAACCCACAATTTAATTGACAGCTCAACTTGGAGAAAACTAAAACCAGGCACCAGCAAATGGCAATAAACATGTAAACACCTCACGGCCGCACATGTTATATTTCCCTTAGATCTGTTACAAAACGTGCACTTTGGGCACTTAGTAAACCCCTTCTGCCTCCCTATCAGCTACAGTCATTAAGAAAGCCTCAGCTTTTAGCCAACTGGCCTGGATAGCATAGTGACCTAGCAGGCGAAAAATGCCTGTCCAATTGGAGTCCAGAAAAATAAAAGAACGTGGGTAAAATCTTCCATTGTTTCCACTCATACTCAACTATATTTCCTCATTTATCTAAAAAGGCGACATTTCCTGCGTCTTTGCACCCAACTCACTCTTAAGAATGCAACCCATTGTATAGGAATTCTCCAGCAAACAAACACCCGATACCAGCCAGTAGCTTTGAATCTGTAAATATCCCATGGCTGCAGCTTCTGTTACCCAGGTAAAACACTGGTTCTGCTTGCACCTAAGTGGGCTGACAGCGCACTGAATTTTCCACACGCTCATGCGTACCAGGCATTTTGTCTCTCTGTTAAGATATCCTTACCAAGCTAATCGATAGCTAAAAAGTTTTGCCACACTCTCAGCTGAAACGTCTCCCAGAGTACCTCAGTCTATCCTTTCCGGATCTTGCTGGATACTCCTTTATCCCTCACAACCCTCGGATAATAACCTCAAGGAAGGTATGGCTTCCATAGGCTGACTGATACCGCCTTGTTACTTTTTATATTCAAAGGTCATGTAGTACAGTCTGACTCGAGTCAGCTGAGGCCATGACGGAACCCTTTGCTTGCCGGCTAACTTGACCACAATCCAACCTGGAGGCACAAGAACATTTCAGATGGCTTTACATCGAACCGAATGGGGGTTTACGACACAGTTTAACCCCAGTGTTGTCCCAATCCGAGCCTAAGCCATGACAAACCATACACCAACTGTAACTGCACTGGCACCCGTTTCCTTCATTTTCAACCGACATGCCTAGCAAGATTCAGCTGAGCACTTCGTCCGATAATTGATAACCCCACTGGCTTGACAACACAGCCCTTGCTCTGACAGAGAACTTTGTGCACAGAATGATGTGCCTCAATAATAACAGTCACCGGCTGATATACTTCACTTGGTCAAAACCTGACCCTGCCAATTTAGAGTGATCAACAACATTGCAAGGGCACCTGTCTTATTGAAAGGTCGGTGATGCCGTTCTTTTCAAGGCTTCTCAGCATCATAGACAAGCAAACTCAAGACATTATGAGCCTTTCTCATCTATAATGACCAGTACGGATGAAAAAAGTCCCTGGAGACTAGGTTAAGCAATATATTTACCAGGTTGACAGAGTAGGCAGGCCCAAGTCTAGGCAAACACCATCGTTGTATCTATTTCAATATATGGTCCCCCCTCGAAGGTGTTCCTCTAAGCCATTCACTGTTCACATCTTGGGGCTCATCCTTTTCCAGCCATCCATGGATTGTAATTACAGGGTGATACCTTGCACTTCTCATAATCATCCCACATTGTTCACCGGATCTTGTTTTTCCAAATTCGTAAATGTTCTTTTGCGTACTGTTTCGCTGATTTTCCCCATGAGTTCGCTTCTCCAAATAAACCTGAAAAGGCATCCTTATTCTCTTTTACCCCATCCCTAAATACAAGAAATTTTCCACATTCTAGCACAGCGTTTGTTTCAACAACCTCATATCATGCCTACTGTTTACTGTCGCCCGTAATCAAGTTGAAGCTGATTAGCATTTACCTCGTAATCCGTCGTTACTCTATTTCGCTTAAACTCGGCCCACTTTTATGCTCCGGTTGCTATAGCTGGCGACTCTCCCTCTAAAACTTGATATTTTTTATACCTCAAAGGGTAAAGTTGTACATCGCCATCAGCATTTCAAGCATACTTCTTGGCCATGGTTAAGAAATGTACCGTTATTTGTATTATGCTTTTTGACTGCAGATCAAAAGCAAGTCTGAGAATAAAGAATGAAGCAGAGCTGAGACAAGCAGCTCTTGAAAAGCTTCCGATTGTTTAGGAAAGGCAAAAGATGTTTACCGTCCGCCTCGCTTATCGCCATCTTGGTTACCCGAATTCAAAATCCCGCAGCCTCCCTAAAATCTCCCTTTAACTGGGCCACTTAGCCTCCTGATATTGAGTCATCCAGGGCCTTTCCCCCATCCACAGCTCCACCCCTTTTCGTCACCTTAGGACAAAAAACGGTAGTATATGCAGCTTCGCAAAAATCCCGAGTTTTTCCTCAAGTCATTTACTAGTAACCGAGCGAGTCTTCCGAAAAAATTACCAGAGCATCAGGAGTTTTCAGAGGGTAAAAGCCTTTGGTTATATAACCTCCTTCTGTCTGGTTCAACCCTGACGTCCACGATGCTGATCTCTTCCTCCCGGGGTACTTGACGGCAACTTTCTCGTTGGGAAGCATATGTTACAAAACAAAAATTCTATCTGTCATCCTGTCATATTAAAAATAACTCCTTAGTTTTTGTCTGTGGACTGCCGTTACACTCTCCCGGAGGGACTATACACGGCCAGTGGCAGCCTGTCGCCCTCTTACAGGCGATCCCACTGGTAGCATGGAACTCACAGATTTGTTAGGCTTTTCCAAAGCTAGACAGGCTTTACCCGTCATCTTGTCCAGGGTCGATTGCTCCAGGGGTGAGGCATTATTTGTAACTTATAGCATGACACTTCCAAACCTTGTTTTCAGGAACTAATTGGCACAGGTTTATTCATCACGGAGGCACTTTCCTAGATAATAATGATAATTTATTTCGGGGAGAACTCGTTGCACTCTTAAAACCAAGATGAAAATGCACACGTAAATCACCATAATTTAAGTCAGGAAAATAAATAAATATACACAAATCAGCGTATTGGTGAAAGACTGAGTGCAGTTAACGGAGGCGGTAATAGCGCACCACATAACTAAAGGTCGAAGTCAAGTGGTGGGGTCGACCAAAGAAAACAGGATGTAGCTGACGGGTTAGAATATGAAACCTGAAACAGACAAATTTATACGGAACCAGAAAGGAGACGAATAAGAACACTGGACACTTTCAAGGAAATGTTTGTTACAGAAAATTCTAAAGAGCAGTAAGACGCTTGAGTGGAGGAGACGGTTATGGCTAGAAGTCGGTCGAGGAGGAGTGTCAACAAGTCAGTGAAGAAGTAAAGTGCATTGATCAATTGGATAGCTAATGATGAATGACGAACGATGAAAGAAGAATGTGTTTTATCCCACAATGTTTTTACTTTCGACAAAAACTGAGGAGGATGCAATAAGGAAATGGGCCCGTGAGAACAATTAACTTGGGGCAATGGATTTTTTTGAGATGACGGCAAGGAACAGGAACAGAATTAGTCGAACAACTTGGTAGGTTTACTGTAGCAAATATAGAGGCCAATGTCACCCAAAGTAGATAACAGAAGAACCCACAGAAAAGGCTTCAAAGTGGGTCAACTACCTCTTTCTTTGCTGTTGGATCGCAGGTTATCCAACGAACAGAACCTGCTAGATATTTAACTTGTGATGGGCGAAAACGGAGAAGACTTGGTGCCTCATAAGTTTAGAATAACACAATGGAAGATAGTGCGGCTAATCAGTGGAAGTAATAAAAGTATTTAATGTTTACAATCAGTTATGAGAGAGCTGGGACTATGTATTGATGATTTTTATAACAGCGAACTTATCCGAGGACCCCACTGTGACAATGCAGGGCGATAGATTAGGTGAAGGAAGTTGCATCAGTGGTAGTAACGAGTTTTGTTTTGGAAGTGAAGACAAAATTGCATGCGATGGAGACCGGTGAAGGTTTGGAAAATACTTTGGAGCAGTCTCACCAGGGAGGAAAATCACGGATTCATAACAACACGAATATTGCGCTCCATAGAAAATGATATATCAAAGGGAGAACTGTGAACACCGGGATGAGAAAAAATGTAATAATTCATTTTCGGATGAAGAATAAGTATATATTTACGGCAACTTTGTCACTTATCGAAAAATTGCGAGATAGGTTTCGATAAGTACCGGGCTAGTCAATTTGAATGGTGCCCGCTTGAAACTGGGCAGGGAAAAAACTCGGAAACCAGCTACTCGCGACAGGGGCTAGAGGGCAAAATTGACAGTGTGCTCGACATACCACCTGAACGGCACTTCGAGAAGTAAACAAGGGAGATGCGGTCCGCTTCCTAGTCGTGTCCGCACATCGCTGCGGGCTTAAAACACCCACTATATGCGCTAGCAAAAGTGGTGGATCTGACTGCGCCCAGAATCGCTGGGATTAGGACTAGTGTACCCTGCTGGGTCTCAGCTGGAAGCTTTACTGTAGACGCGTAGAGGTTCACGTAGCTAGCGGCCCAGGAAGTAAAAGCCTTCGAGTAGCAGCAGTTTGGAGCTTGCGAAAAGCAACTCATCAGCCCGATTAGTTAGTAGAGTTGGAGGCAAACGATCCTGGGATCTTAAAATCATCATGGAGTTTTCGGAACCTGGAAAGGCAAAAGAGAGAAAGACGGTTTGTGTGTGTCCCGGCGGAAGATCGACAATTATTTAAAAAGCTACTTCTGAACAACGAGTTCAGGTTACAGATGCGACAAGGCGAGAAGCACAAAGAACTACAACATATTGTAAAAACGATAAGCTAAGTGAAATTATGACCACCAGGGGGGCACTCAGACTAAAGCCGTCATGTGGCCTTGGGACAACTTAAAGGAGGACTTTGGAACTAATGTTTCAATACACACAAAATTTAACAAAACAAAGGTTGAAGATAGCGTTACCGGGACAGGTAGAAGAGATTCGGCAGAAACTAATCGATATTGGTAACAAAAAAGAGCCCCCATGGCTAAAGGCTGGTTTCAGTTTTTGAGCCGATCAACTGAACGCGTTTTTTACTTCCGAAAATGTAGGTGGATTCAAAAGCGAAAAATGTAAAACTCAGATCAGTAGAAAGCAGATTTAACGGGTGGATATCAAAAGAGCGCAGAGGTAACGGGGACGACGAAGCTAATGGGCAAGAGGCGGATATGCTGGTAACACTTGAGAAAGCTACAGGTACAAGATGCAGTTGTTAAATAGAGGGTTAATCTAGAAAAGCCAGATTGAAGAAGTTGAGGAAAGTTGAAATAAGCGAGCCTTCGTAGTAGAGGACAAGGGACTGACTACGACTCTGCTAGGGCTATGGCAGGTAAGACGAAAATGGTGAAGCCCTGATGATGTAAAAGCTTCGAGTCTCATAAAGGAAGTTGAGACTGGACATAGAGGTGTCTGTCTGCAAAAGAAAACATTCTGCGTGAACTCTTGAGACAAGTGGCTGGAGGATAGTGTGCAGGAACAGGGTCATCCACTTCATAATTGAAGGTCTAGTTTGGCTACTGAGACGCATCAAGGGAGATTGCCGAGGCGGAATTTGTGTCAAAATTCTTTGAGGAAAAGTCTCAGTGTGTGGATGGTGTGACTCAACGAAGAAGAGAGACGAAGTAAGTGGAAAGATGTAAGGAATCACAGAGGTACCTGCCGTGTTTAGGCTATAAAACAGGGGACGAAGGAGATGGTAAAACTCGAGGGAGCGAAAGAAGCCAAATTTTGTGAGCTGGTGAAGTTTAAAGCTAGAAAAATTGAATAAGGGAAAAGAATTCTGCAGAAAGTGGTGAAACGGATGAACCTATAGGATAGAAGATAGGCAAACGGAGTACCTTCATGCCAGAGCCTGGGTGGGCAAGACGGAACGGTGAGGCCCCGAAAAAGTAAAGGCCTCAAGACTCGATGAGGGGGTTAATACTGAACTTTGGCTGATTAGTCCATGGAGTAAAAGGTAGGTGCGGTTTACTACTTGCAGCCCATGGGTAAAGGTGGTCATATCCTGAGTTCCATTGCTTTATGAAGTGACCTTCTTCTTCCTCAAAATCGTACGGCGTAGATCCTTCAAAAGACGAGTTTTGGTCAAAGAATGCGTTCTCCCTGTCCCAGTTGAAATTGGCTAAAATAGGCACCAATATGGACGGGATAGCAGAAAGTCTTAGAACACAAATTTTTCTGCAGGTAGGCAGCTTTCTACAGGAGTTCCCATCACCAAGTAGAATAAACGGTCCCTCTCGCACTCCTCGAGGATCAACCACTAACCCCTGCCAGGTTGGAAGTCACGGGTCTTTCACGGGACTGACTGAGACTTGGACAAACTGGAACGGCAGAAGGACAGAAGTGCACGCGCTCTACATCTTGCAGTTCCTCGCCGGCCATTTCCCTTGCTATCATCCCAACGACCGTCATCATAGGCATCCATTAACTCAACACCCGTGCCTCACATCTACCGTATCCAACCCATCTAAGTCGCTTTTGTCATCTGATCATCTCTCTACGTCTTGCATTGCTCGCTGCCTGTTTTACGATGGGTTTTGTGTCCTGTCCGCCGACAATCCACTGCAGAGTATCAATGCTCCATTGATATCTAATCCACTGCAGTGCACCTCACTTTTTTCTCCATCGTTCCTCGCCACTGCAGTTCCTTATACCGATTTCCAGCCTTTCTCATGTTCACCAGTCGGCCTCCATATGTAAATACTCGGACCAGCCATTCAGTCCGTCTGACCTTGATTTTCAAACTCACAGGGTTTCCACTCAAATCCGCTCTTGAGCTCATTTAAACTCCACGCAATCTCTATGGCGTGTATACATTTATCCTATTTTCACCCTACTTTATTCCCCCTTCTGAGCCATTTTATCCAATATTTTCATGAGTTTCCAAATTTCCATGAATTATATCTGTCCATTCCATCACCTGTATCAACAAGATCATGCACATGGCATGCTTCGGGCGTTTCCAAAATAAACCAATATTATTATTATTATTAGGTCGTTCACAAGGGAAGCCAGGGGTGATACTTGCTCAGGTAAGGAACTTTGGGCTTTTCTCAATACGTGTTAATGCAAAAGAGCACAACTCCTTTGCTGCTGACCCAAAAGGAAGAAGCAAAATACCCTACCACAACCAGATGACTGAGACATTTACCCGAGGCGTCTGTATATATCTTGGCTCTGGCCCAATATTCTCTTACCCCAACATCCACCCGACACCTTCAGCATCGATCCTCAGACATATCTCTAGTTCTAAGCTTACCGTTTCTCTGCCCCGTATTTTGGGCCACTCTGGGACAAGTCTGAAATCTATCCCTCTATTCCTCCCCTTCCAGACTCAAAAACTGGCACTGCCTAAAAACAGTGACCTTTTCACGATCCACGGACTGCCTCCTACCAACTCGGTTGAAGCCCCGGGTTGAGGAATCGTTAGATGTACACTAGCTCCAATCCAAAAGGTGAGGGGGCAGTCGGGTCCACCTCTTTGGTCGTGTATACCAGGACTCCGTCAAAGCTGTGAGGGCGCAAACAGGACGGCGGATGGTACCTCTTGCTCTCGTTCCCCGAAGTGTTTTTCATGTTGAATGTCGAGCGCAAGGTTAGCCTTATTCGATAGCATAAGATGAGTTTTGCCAATGTCCGATTTTCTGGCTATCCGGTTCCTCACAGACACCCCTTAGCATGGCTCACCTTGCTCTCACTTGAAAACGTGCTCCTTTCCGATATTTGAAATTATCACCATAATTGCTTGCTCGTACACCCGGCCACAAAAACCGCTCAACTGTTGGTTTTCCTACTTGTGGAAGCTGCTATTTCTGCGTGACTTTCTCTACCACGAATGATAATTGTATCCCTAGATCTTCCTTCATTTTTCCCGCTTGAACATTCTCTTATAATGCTATTCAAAACTTCAACACCTTATTTCCCTATCCTCTTAAAGAAGCTCTTTCATTTCCTTCCCTGAAATCGAAACTCGTTGCCACCAGTGTTGTGGCATTCGTTACTACCTTCACGGCCACCAAGGGTGGTTGAAGTCACCGCATGGAAACCACTCTCGTTCTCGTTCGACATTGTCACACATTTTTATGGATGAATTTTTATGCCCCTCTCCAGTTCCACTAATCACTCCTGTTGGGATTTTTATTGCATCTTTCTGATCCTGTGAAGCACCATATCCTTTACTCTGTTGTTAACCACATGTCAACTTATTTAGTGGCATCTGTTCTATGTTCATGTCCTCTGATCCACTTTTAAACCAGAGGTACTAAACGTGTTATTTAACTCTTTCCTCTGAGCACTTTTTAATCGACTCGGTGAATATTTACTGATGCTATGGCTTTGCTATTCAGCATTTCCTTCAGTACGCGACTCCTTTCTCCGAAGCAAATCTGTAGTACTTTGTTACTAAATTCATTATTATATCCTGCTGTCGCCACGCACCGCCGTAATGCGAAGCCCGGTCGAAGTTCATCACCTAAAAACCCTCTCCGTGGTCGTCCAACTGTCAATGATCTGACTAGTAAATATTTGCTTCCATCAGCCGTTTAGCTGGTCATCTGTCTAGAGATATTTCATTGCGTTCTCTCAAGCTGATGAAGCACAAGTCCTCTCCATTTTTCCCAACTTGAATTACCTTCTTCAGAAGATTGTCACACATACTTCTTATGATTGTCCTATGAAAGAAACGAGTAATCGTCGGTTGCACTTTGACACTCCGAAGTTCCAGCCGCCTCTACTCATTCCGGGAGACTCTAACACCTTACACTGACTTGCAGTTTTGCTGGGTGGTATTATTATTCCAGTTCAGCGAGACATATCTTTCACTCATACTAGGATTTTACATATTTATCCTTTTTGGCATAGCTGCTCCATGGTGATCTCACGTGCACCATTTGACCTTGCCACCAAGCAGGTCTTGGGCTTTCCCCAATGTAAGATAATATTATTATTACTGGTTATTCAGAGAGTAGCCATCGAGCTCCCTCGCTCATTCAGTAATGTCTTTTGGGAGTAGATTTGATTCACCCCAGAATTCTCAAGGAGATTGCGGAAGAACAACAAATCCACATAAGTCTGGCATCGGGGGCTGGAATACAACTATCATTTGCAACAAGGTGGTCAGAATAGGGTTAAATATTATCTCGAGTGCGGCCACAATGGGCGCGAAGAGGCATGATTGAACCTGAGAAATGACCGAGACTTATAAGAAATGACAGGAGATTTGGATGAAGTACGAAAACAACCTCTAACTTGCGACAAAACAATGAGGTGTTCGAATTAATCTAAATAGATTTAGTCCATATCGGAATCCACGGTTAACGCAAATCGGTTTATAACCTGTGGCGGTGCACACTAGGCATGGGATCGACCACGAACAAGGCGGAAAGGGAGTTTATGAATCTCTGACTATATTATATAATGAAAAACTATGCAGGCAGCAATCGGCGGATCTTTGCTAGTATTTACTAAACTGCAAGTCCAGAGAAGGTGGTCGACATCATCCATCAAAAAAGGCAAAGTTGAACAATATAAGGAGACTTGAAGCAGGCGGAAATTGCGCTTCGGGGAAACAAATACGCGGGCTGTACTTAACAAGGCGAAAGATATATTTGATCGGTGGTTTGCAAGGGGTAGTTCGATGAAGGCCGGACTAAGGGTGGAATTTATCGATGGTTAAATGAAAAGGTGGAAGAGGAATAGCAAATACGCCTTCCTGAATTGTCCAAAATGTTCGGTATTATTATTTTCACCAGTGATATGGGACACATGCTTGACCAGTGAGTCGATTTTGGGTGGTTTTCGGTAGTTCGCGTGCGATATGAGAGCCCCCTAGTTTAATTTTAAGTTGATGGCGACGCATTAGTGACACTGAACCGCAGATCAATGGTGTGAGCAGGATTTGGCACTGTTCACGACGAACAGTGTAGCAGCTTTGGTTACTTTATGAGTAGTGCCATCCTGCCGGTGACTGGCATCGGACTTAGTTACTTTACAACTTAAGGGGTAAAGCTTTTGTAGGTTGCTGGAAGTCCTAAATTCGCACATGGATCCAAAGCTCGGGCCCGACTGGTTCCCAGTCCTAAAATGTCTTCTTCATCGTGATGGTCGACTTGCTAAAATTAAAAGTTTGAAAATAGAGAACGACTACCGGGGGCATGCATGGCTAACCGTCCCTGCAAGACCAGTTATTCGGCATAGGTGAGGAGCTCATGAACAAGTAAGGACGCGTACGATAAAACAACGCGTCCAAAGGTCAAATTCTCAATTTTTGAGGGGAATGAAAAGCAACTTCGAGTTTTTTGTGTCCTGTCTTCATTTTCAAGGCGGGATCCGGAAGCAAAGGCCGGGGGAAGTGACCTTGGGAGCTGCAGACGTTGGCCGAAATATTGAACAGGTTCAAGAGAGGAGAGTTAGCTCCAGAAACTTGTCTAACCGCTATTTCAAGGTTTCTTTGTTCAGAATATCAACAACTCATAGATGGTGTTACAAGGTGAGGCCACTCCGTGAGTCAAAGTTTTTCCGGGCATTTGTACGACGGCAAGGCCTGAGAAACGTCTTAGCACATTCCGTGGGGGCATATGGGTCCTAGTGGATGGAAAGGAGATAAGAAGCCCTACACAGAAAAGGCTGCATATCGAGAAATGATCTTTTATTCTGCGGGCTTCTATAGAATACAATTTAAGGTCTGCCAAAGGTTGAGGATAGCCAACGTGACTAAGCCAGCGAACAAGCTGCGTAGCTTTTCTTTGTACGTTTTCCAATATGTCCCCTTCCTTGGACAGGCCGGGTGTACAATCTAACTGCTATACTGTGGAAGAGAGCAACTGTCCGTCCCGTAGAAGATTCGAAACACCTCTTTTATAACCGCTGGGAAAATTAGTCTTACCGTCCTAGGAAAGCGAGAGGCGGACTTGTTGACCGGCCGACAGCGGTTGGAGACAGACAATGGCTTGTTTGACCAAAGGCCTGGGATCTTAAGCAGCTCCACATTCCGGGTTGGTTTGGCGATACTCGTACAAAAACGTTGAGCAGGGTGGTCACCAGATGACAAGCCCATACTTTAGTCTTAAGTAACGGGTATGACGCAGCCGGCAGACCGTTGCTCGAGGTAGTCCATCTCCGACTGCGTTTCTGTGGCATGGTTGCCCCAGATCACAATATCGTCACAGCCAAGCGCGAGGTTCAAAAAATACTGTATGGCAGGTCGTTTGTATGAACGAGGAACAATAAATAAACCAGCGCCGATCCCTGGGGGACTCCAGGTTGGATGAGGGATGGTTCCGAAAAGCAAGAACCAGCTCTGACCGTGAATGAGCAATATACGAGAAAGCTTCGCGGTTAGGGGAACTCGTTTCTCGAAATTCAGCAGGATTCCAGATTGCTCATAAAAAGAATGACAGGTACCTTGTCAGAGGCTTTTCTGAAGCCCATAGAGATTACATTTAAGATTGTGCCCCCATTGTGCGCCTAAGTACGACTATTAACAACGTACTGCAAATCGTTGATGCATGAAAGTCCCGGTAGGAAGCCATGCTGAGCGGAAAATAGTCAATTCTTGCACAAATGTTCCAGTATGACACGCTCCGGCACGCGCTCAGGTATCTGAGAACTCCGATCAGGTTTGTGGGTCGGCAGCTCCGTCGTTGACAGCGGTCGCCCTCTTCAAAGGCGAAGCCAAATAATGCCCTCTTTTAATAAGCTGGGAGGGTACCAGGTTCAAATCATCGCTGAAAGAGATCCGCTCAAATTTCTGCCTGCACTGCGAAAGCTTCCTTTGGAATTAGATGATGGATCTCATGCGAGCCCACAGAGCTAAAGGGGATAGGATGCTGGTAGTAACACTGTATCCCGTCTCCGGTACAGAATAAAATGTACAAATCTTGTTCGGCAGGCAGATAAGGGAGTTGGATATGCACAGGAATGAGTGGAGAGGAGTGAAAAGTCTCACAGTGTGACCTGAAGATTTCTACCATTTGGGAAGACGTAATAGCAGCAGGGCATCATTAACTTCCTGGTTCCGGGCAACAAACTGTAAACAACGAATCGAGTCGAGATTGCCCGCGCGAGGATAGCCCTTTTCCGTTTAAGAAAGAATGGCCTTATTTTACCATTCGAGGCCTTACAAAAGGGTTTAAATTCCGCCGCATCGGTTTCCATTCCTGTAGATTTAAGAACGCCGAACCTCCTAGAGCACTCATCCTACGGGCTTCTGACGGACCATAGCAGAGGAAGTTCGCTGCTGACCATAACTTGCTTACAAAGACATTAAGTTAGTCAGCCTGAAAGATACCGGCTCGAAGGTAGTTGCCTGAACTAACAGCTGTAATCTCCTTTGAGTTAGGTGTATCGTGCGTGGAAGCTGAGTCCATTTTTACCCAAAGAATTAACTTCGGAGGATTCACCGTGTGGTTCTAAAAAACGGACTCCCGTCCATGCAAGCTCTATTTGATTGAAATCCGATTATACCTGCAGACCAAATGCAGACTGCTCAAGTATGAGGATAACCGGGCGTAGGAGGACCTGGCACGCAGGCTCGAGGAGCGGCAATAACCGCGAAACCGGCACTGTGCTTCCGAGGAAATTTTGTCCTGCCATCCAGATACAATGCCACGCTACTCATACAGTTACTTAGAGTTTCAACGTCAGTTGGTCCGTCTAAGTGGCTGACATTTTGAACCGTAAAATGCCTGAGGTCATTACAATCGGTTCTCCCGAATGGAAGGGTGAGCTTACATCGGAAGTCACTAAATAGCCGAAGAATTATGTAGCCGAATTGGAGGACCGCGAAGCCATACCTCTTCAAGAGGAGAGTAGGTTGACTATGTTTACTTAATAGCTGTCTTTGGAGGTCACTAGATCGAGCAGTGAGAATGCGTGCCCCGCAAGGAACTCAGTTGTCTCACCAAGAGGTCGTGACAAGGGGAGTTCCGCCACTGTTTGTGCTGGTCAAAATGATTTAACTCTGTTTCCCGTAAAGTTGGCATCCGGAGCCATGAAATTTCGAATGTGTGGGAAATGAGCAAGGGGGAACCTGGCTTTCAGACCCGGCAGCTGTTCTAAATGTTGAAGCGATTTATCTGAACTGTTTTGTGGAGGACTGTGCATCATTACCTCCAGGAGAATATCCAGGGAACAAGTTCTGATCCTCAGCCATATAGCATATTCAGGGGGTTTAGGGAAAAGTTTGAACGAAAGAGGTGGAAAGCCCATGGAAGAAATACAGAGCCACACTGCTGGCTTTGTCTCTAAGGGAATCCTTTGGGATGACTGTTCTTAGTGATAAAAATTTCATCATGATGATGATGATGATGGTTTATTCCGGAGACACCCGAAGCGTGCTCGGCTGCATCATCACATGATACAAGTGAGTTCACTATAGGGAGCCTAAGATACCCAACCAAATATAGGTGGTGCAGAGTGTGGAGGTCTTAGTGGCTGCGTGAAGAAATGCCGGGCAAAACTGAATTTGAAGGTCAGGTGGTCACTTCGATCAGTAACGGGCAAAAGTGGATTCAAGGTAGAGATGAGTGATTAAATACAGCGAGAATAAAAGCTGAATACCCCGGAAGATGGATATGATCGACAAGGTCGCAACGTGGTGTATGGTGACAGGAATGTTCTAAAACACAGATGAAAATTGAAGAAAATATTGGCGATGACGGGTGCGCACTCCAACTAGCAGTTACATTGACCCGTGAAAAGGCAGCAATGTTATTCCAAAGGAGTTCCGATGAGTTCTCTGGGAAGAGGAAGTGCATGGATGAAACAGAACGTCCGTATCGCGACGACTTGAGTAGATCATATCCAGCGAGAGGTTGCAGGAACAGCACACGTAGTAGGGTGTGGAGTGGGTGCCCAGTCATGAGAATTTCAAAGAGCATAGCGATACAAGTTGACAGGTTATTTGAACAGGATTCAGGTAAATGGGTTGCTTAGGTTAATAATACTAATAATAGTGTAATTTGGATAGGCCTGTCCCATGCTGCGGTGCATGTACTAGTGGTACTGCTGTTGACAGAATCAGAGTGGCCAACAGGATGACGTGAGTGTACACAGAGGACTATAAGAGAACACTGAAATGGAATAAAATGAGAACACCCGGCAAATGAAGGACTCATGGTCAGGTAGTCGGTTCTGCTACTTTTGAATGGCGTCGGCTGAAAGTCCAGAGTACACGCATAAATGTTGTAGGAAATAATTGCCGCCGGTGGAAAATTCGAATACATTCGAGGGGTACGTTATT
Source organism: Fasciola hepatica (assembly GCA_948099385.1). NCBI lineage: Eukaryota > Metazoa > Platyhelminthes > Trematoda > Plagiorchiida > Fasciolidae > Fasciola > Fasciola hepatica. The sequence goes on along the minus strand of CANUEZ040000043.1, from coordinate 35,032,869 downwards.
GATCTTGTAAGACACGCCGGCTATTTGGATCGGCCGTGCTTTTATACCCTCCCACGTTATCAAGAATAATTTACAAGTAGCCTATACTGCAGCAATTATTTTCATGGGTTTTTCAACCTTGGTCACCAAAACTACCATTTTTTCGTTGGGAAGTACGAAAGTACTCTGGCGCACTTTTGAAACTCGCCTAGACCGCAATCACATCAAAAAAATTTATGGAAAAACAAGCAAGAAACAGAATGAAGCGGATTTACGTTTAAGTATAAGAAATACTAAAGGAATGCCTTACTGGATGGAAAGTGGCTCTTTGGCGACAGAAAATATTGGACAACAGTTACCCATTATTCTCTGTTCGAGTGTGCGCTCATCCACTGAAAACTTCCGTGATTTGAAAGACTTCGTCCCCCCCCAAAAAAATATGAGCAATTCGAATTCATGTTGCTACAAGAAACTTGACTCAGCAACAATATTGATGACAAAACCATTCACGTCGATGGCTTTACCTGCTACCGGACTGATCGATTTTGGCTTGGCAAAAAACGCGAAGGAGGGATTATCAATTACCTCAACGACAGTATGTGTGAGTCCGTCCAAGTGCTTCTGATGCATTCAATTTCTACATCAGTGCTTTCGAGATCTTAAGCAAACTTGGACACATAAGTATATCAACCCATACTCATTGCCATCCCTTGTATTTCCCCCACGCGCCCCAATGGCGTTTTTTTGAGGATTCCTGTGAGGGTTTTATCTCCCAAACGTTTGAGATATGTGAACAGATCTTTGTGCTTTGTTTGTGATGACTTCAGTCGTTCTCAGCTGGAATCCTTGCCGCTGTTGGGTTGAAAAACATCATACGTTTACCACCACGATCGAGGATCACACTGATTTGTGCTTCACAAGCAACACTGATATCGTTCGAACCCCAAACTGATTTCCTCCTGGGACGTCAGATCACGCTATGATGTTGCTATCTCCAGTGATATGTGGTTCCAGTAACCACAGAGTTTCACTCGCCGTTGTGACCCAAAATGTGGTTCAGAAAAATCACAAGGACTTCAGCTGTGACTGAGCAGACCAAATTCTACATCCTCAGCCACCAAGTCCCCGTTATGTTTTATGAGCATCATACCAGGTATTTGAATCTTTGCTGCGACGTGTATTGTCCATCGGAGTCCTTAAACATCCGTAGTGACCAATTTCCCTCTCGGTTCCTCAAAAAGTTGCGCTTTAGGAAGGAAAATGCTTACAAAAGTGGGAGATATCGCACAATGAAAATTCTTTCTTTGTCAACCAAGTCAGAACTTTGCAGGAATAATGGCATGTGCCATCGAGTGCCATTAGTTAACAATCATTGTCGAGATCTTTGAACGTCCATCAAACATATGAGTGGTATCTCCATAGGACATCTATCCTTAAAATGTTATGTTGAGGATCTAAGACACGACTTCAACAAGCAAAACCGTCCTTTGTTTTTCAGTTGTACTGGAGTCTCATCTTGTTACCACTTTGCCGTCTCCATCTCCCTTAACATATCCCCCAAGCTGTAAACAAAGAGCTGTCAAATCTCAAGTACGACGAATCCCGAGGACCCGATAACCCTCCAGCAGTTGTACTAAAGCAAAGTGCACACACCCAAATCTCTGACGACGGAATTATTTACTCGACGTTTTTGCTGCGGAAAGACCCCCGAGGGTTGGAGATCAGCATCCTTTGCACCTGTGACCAAGAAAGGAACACCGAAGTTTCATCAGATTACCCGTACCTCCGTTGCACTAAAGGTGTTTCAGAAGTTATTAGGCCAGGAACGTTTTAATGATTTGACTTCACCAGACATGAACCAGTTTGCCTACCGCCGCTCCCGCTCTACCTCGGAATCCACTGCCTCATTGACACAAAGTCCTGTCATGGCTGGACAAGAAATCAACAACCTGTTCGTACCTGCTTCCTGGGTAACAGTGATGCATTAAACAGTCTTGATGGATGGAAGCTTCTCGTCATGATCTCAGATAGCGGAATAAAACCCTCACTTATCGCACTTTTGTCAGTTTATTCCTCCAAATAGCAACAGCTACAAGAGACGGGGCAAAACCCCTTCTGTCTCCGTTTCGCACCAAGTGCACTCTCTTTTTCTATTCCCCGCCAGCAAGTCTCCCACTCTTGTCAGTGACCGTTCCTTTATTATAAAGTATGCAGATAATGCTGTGATTGAGTAACCCCATCTTGGTGCACCAGCTGCACCTGAGCCCCAGTTTGGTCTCCAGTATACTGATCACTGCTCCAAGGGCCCTTACCTAACCTTAAATCTCTGTTAATGCTCGGAAGTTGCCTTTTCCATTCTCAAAGGCTCTAAGCTTGTGAAATTTCTGGGATCCTGTCCAGAAGTTCACATTGGAAACATCGCCGCTAGTCACCAACTATCGGTTAAACGCCTTGGGGTTACCATCTCTCGCGCCCTTTGCTGGACTCAACACATTTCCTGTTTATTCACGAAAGTGAGAAGTCCAACCTACTAGGTTTGGCATCTAAAAGCCACCTCAGTAGCCTTGAGGTTATCCAACTTTTTGTCCTTGCGTGTATATTACCTCTCTGGTTGCATTCTTCTCCCGCCTTCTTTCCTGGCCCACATGCTAAATACTTCACTGTAATAAAAAAGTCTCTGAAGCACCAATCCTGCGCAAGCGATATTCTTCGTAAAATTCTCACAGACTCTATTTACTCCAACATCATAAAATGTGCAAAAGATTCGCCGAGAGAATTCTGAATAACTCACCTCGCCCGCTTCACTGGAACCTCAGCATGTGCGCTTCCGCGCGCGATAGTCATAAAATGATTTACGCGCTCACGACTGCCTACCGGTCTTCCTTTGTCTCTCACCTTGTTTGATTCTTATGTAACCAGGCAAGCATCGACGCTGAACTTAGCCACCAAATCACTCCTTACCATGGTATTTTCTTCTGTTGTATATTTGCAAGATTTGCTTTCGTGCAGTTACTGTGAGCATAGCTATGTACTGCTGAATAACCGTACTCCGGGGTGAGCGTAACAAACACCTTACCTGACTTGACGTGTAAAAAGAATTCACTGAGCTCAATATAAAGAGCTACTTACAGGCTGCAGAATGCGAAAGGCTTATGAGTAGAAACCTTATCGACGCTTTCGGTGAGTTAGTCACTTTATAACTGGTATGTCAAGTGGTATCGACATGGGAATACACCAGTCTGCACAGATGGTGGTTTACGGTTGTAGCTGGATACTTCAGGAATCAGATACGTAGCAAACAGTTGAAGTAGCTAGAGGGAGGGAGACTACCAGAGTAGCGGCGGGAGGAAACGGCTGGGGGAAAAAGGGTAAAAGTACAGGAAATTGTTATCTGTGTACAGGGTAGGGCTAGAAATGTCATAGCGGAAAAAGAAGATAAATCAGTATGAACTACAGGGTTACAGCGATTACACTGCTGCTCAATTTTTCAGGAGAGATGGTAGAGCAGTTCACAGTTAATTGTATTGTGCACCAAGCAGAATGAACGATGATTTAAACTGCACGGGTACATTGCGGAAGGCGGCAGCGGATCAGCGGCTTTATTGTGAGATACATCAGCCGGAGTGGATAGCGGTGGGATTTAGAGGCTGGATACGGAATTGGTTTCGGTTATATAACATACGAAAGCCACATCTGGAGGGAGAGAGGTAATGTCACATTGAGAGTTCACAAGAGTTGATGGTACTGGTGGGTGGATGGTAAGTGTGCTATTTCTGACAACCATTTTGACAGACACAAAAATGATAGTGACAGAGCGGCTAAGCTGCATGAGAAGTATATCGGAGGCGTTCAGACATTGAAGGGACTTGCTGATCTGCGAAATGAAAATAACTCAGTGGGATGGTACTCTGGGAGCGATCGGATAGACTGACGAAGGACACGGACAATCAATAATCACTTCACTGACCACTGGAGGACTGCGGAGAGATATGTCAGCGCAGGACGTCTTTTGGTGACCGGTAAAGGAATGAACAGTGATAATAAATGTGCCAACCATTGAGCACTATTAGCGAGTTCTAAAATGAAGGACGGACGTGGCCACTTACGGGACAGAACAGTAGACGGAACTGCAACTCATGGAGGGTAGGCAATGAAGCAACTTTCAAGACCGATGTGTGTTTGCATAAGCAACCACTTTGTGCTGAGGGCGGGATGGATAGTGAGTAGAGGTGAAAGCTACTCACAGATGTGTTCATAGACGGTGATCAATCGTGATCGACATTAAAAGGGCAGGATAAAATTTCAGCGTGGACAGCAAACCCCAAGGGAAGCCGGTAGTAGCTGAGGGGGAGTAGAGCAAACGTCAGCAGCAGCGGTGCTAGCACAAAGATAGAACTTTGTGATCCACAAGCAGCGCTGGTGGATGGAACTGACCGCGTGGTAGACAGCCAAAATGGAAACCACCGCTGGAGACAGATGGTGCAATTCGCTAATGAAGTGGCGTCCGCACATCGCTACAGACTTCCTGCAAGCCCGTCGTGCACCGGCCAAGGCGGTGGATCTGACCGCTTATAGCACCGTTTTGATTAGTATGACATGTATAAAAGCAGTAAAATCAAGTAGTCCGTGTTCCAGTGGCCGGATTGTGGGAATCTTGAGGAAAGCGGTCGTGTGGCGGACGAAATTCACATCGTGCGTAAATTCCAGTCGTTCCATCCAGCAAGAGAAGTTCCAAGTTATTCATGGGATGCAGCTGTCGATAGTCGTTTTCGGGGAGGTAGATTCTGGAGGCAAAAGGGAAGAGGCTGCAGCCTGGCAATTCTACCAGCTGTGGGTTAAGGGAGAGACACGGAAACACGACATCATGCCAGGAAACTAACAATAACAGAAATGGGCAGTCGTGGCGTTGAGGTCTGGATTTTTGAATTGAGCGGCAAATAGAGAGCAAAATAGAGCAATAGTAGAGTAAATTTTCTTGCGTCCTAATGTTGATTATCAATAAGACATGGAGACGAGAATGAGTGACACTTGGGGCAGATAATTACTTGTCGTTTGATGGATGGTGGATGAAAGATCACATGAATTTCAGCTTTTTGTTCATTAGAACAAGATCTGGAATCTTTTGTGGTGAAACGGAGTATCAACGAGTGAATAATTTACTCTTGGACGAAGCCGACACCTTGAGGAGGCTACACTTTGTGAGCCATTACATACTTTCTGGTATTTGCAATAATCTTGTACTTGATAGCGGCCGATAAAAGGGTATCTTACCGCCTATGGTTAAGACAGAGAGCATGAACCAATGAATCAGTGAAGTGACAGTGGCCAGTAGGGTGTTATGGTCAGGGGCTTTGAAAACAAGAGGTGGATGAGCAGACACATGGAAGTTGTTGACAACAGTAATAGGGTAAGGGCTTGACTGCTTTTATCGGCTTGACACAATACAGGATGAATTCGCATGCTTCTGAACTATTCCGGCAATAACTGTCTGCTGGGCGAAAGTTGTCAAGTTTCTCATTAGTATCCCAGGCCACGTTTGTGAACACGCATAGCAGGCATGTAGGGATCACCCACCGGAGTAAGCTTATGTACGGCCAAATAGGTTCTCTTATTTTTTTCGAATGATAAAAAAGCTAGAGATAGCCACCTAGTTGAACTTGGGAGATTTTTCAAAGGGAAAAATTTATAATGAGAAGAAGTTAGACCGCATCGCAGTCCTAGATACTGGAATCAAGACCATAGAGTCCCCATGTCGTAAGGAATGGTCGGAGGGAGTTTTGACCTGGGGGAGGTGAATTTTTGGACACGTCTTACAATATTGCAAAAGAAAGACAGGTTCATCCGTAGACGGCGTAGCCGTAGGGGCTCTGGGAGCAATATTTCATACCTTTCCATATGATTTGAAGCCGAGGAATATCCTAGTAACTGATAGGTAAGTTTACTCTGCACTTTCTCTATTGCTAATCTGTCAATCTGACGCATGTTAAGGGAGTGGTCTGAAGTGAGTTGTGAAAATGCTTAGCTTGCTCTCCGGAAGACCGGAGGTTCTAATAATCAGACAAATCAGCAGCCTGGTTTCACAAACCTGAGAAATAAAAGGCACAGAAATATTGTTATCCCAAGTCCCTTTCCCCGGAATTTTGGGGATGAATTGGCCACAATTTTAAACGTTCCTGCGGAAACCTGACACCCATACACAATGATACAACTTTTAGCAGCGTAGAATTTCATCAACCTCTGGTTGCTCTATTAATCTAGCAGTAATAAACCGTCCATTACGTCAGCCATGGTAGAAGCTAAAATGCCAGGTTCAAAGTAGTACATTGTTTCAACCCCGTCTGCACAGAGGGACGCAGCTTTTCATGTGCTGACATTGAAATGTCGTGAGAATACATAGAAAATAGTAAGGAGCCTAGTATAATAAGCTGAATAACACCTTGAGTTACTGTTCGAGTTGATGATAAACTGTCGCAAACGTCCCCCATCTGTTTTCAGGATGTTAGATGTGACAAAAACCAACTCAGAATCGAGCAAATTATTCTGTGGGATTTTATCTTGTTCAGTAGTCTGTTATGGGCTACTCGATCGAAAGCCTTGGTCATGTCAAGTAGAGTTACGATCACCGGTTCACCAATGTCGGTTTCCGTAGCTATAACGTTAAGGAAATGAATCATACAAGTGGCACACGATTTGTTTTGAAGAAAACCGGGCTGTCAAGAGTTATTTAGGTTATAATTTAGCGGATGAGTTGCTAGCTTACTTTTATTCAGTCTTTTCACAATTCGGGAAATTACGGGGGTGTGGTTCCATGGTCGATAGTTGGCAAGGTCCTTTCGCTAACCATTCCTAGGAATTGAGATAATCACTGATGTATTCCAATGGGAGGAGAAGCTGCTGCTCATAGATAAATCGAAATCCTTCGAAAACAAGAGTGGGATATCAATTCCACATAAGCAAATATAGCCGGTGTGAGGTACCTGGCCCGAGGCTGTATAACCACCTAATTTTGGTAAGCTGCGTTGTTGAGTCCTTCGGGTTAAATTAATTGGTGACAATTGTTCAGATATCAGCTGCTCCACGTGATATATGCGTGGATAGTCACCCGTCGTTAGAGACGAGGCAAAATAGTAACTCAATGCCTAGGAGCTCTGTTTAGGGTTCGTGATATAATTGTTGTTATATATAATGGCCGCGGCAGGAGAATTGCACCTACTGTTTTCCAGTTACACAGCTTTGATAAAGCTTCAGTCCTTTTGAGGTGACTCAGCGCCCTTGGTTCCCGTATTTTATTTGGGGCCACTTCAGTCAGTTCTATCGAATGAGAAAAGCGGTTCATTTGTAAGAACAACTAAAGATCTCTCGACCTAAGGAATTCGAGCTGCAGGATGGAGAACTGCTTTCCTTATCAGCAAGCACTATTTGATTTATCGCTTTCAAGTAGTCCTTGCATATATATATATATATATATATATATATATATATATATATATATATATATATATAGGTGTATCATACGATGTACCATCGTTTTTGCGGATATCGTGGGTACGTGGCATACACATGTTTATTGCCTATGGATATTTGTTTTTTATTATCATTTTCGGATTTCAAATGGAGGAAAATATGGTTTAGTGTTTACCACTTTTCTGTGTTCACAGTGGACAGCTAACTCACATGGACTGTCCAAGCAAGTGGCAGAGTTACCGTCGGCGTAAGTGAGCGTTGCTCTACCGTGTACTGAGTGCGGCGAGGCGTCCATGTGGGCCCATCGATGTCGATGTCTGAAGATAACGTCAACGGGTACTTAAATATTTGCAGCATAATGTAAACTTCATTATATCCATAGCCTACGGTAAATGTATCATCTAGTGATGAGGTTTCGGGTGGACATCAATCACAACTTCCGTACTCATCAACAATGAATGTGCAAGCGTCAACAACAGACTTGGCCGCTGGTGTCAGTGAGTGTTTTTTTTTCTGTGACTCTATATAAAGTGTTATTCGCAGGTGCCGACACTGAACTGGGGAAAATTACGTCCTTGAAGATTACCGTCGACACGCTGTTGCTTTCATTTGCCGGTACGTTTGTTAACTGCAGAATGACGACGCAGCAAAGCAGCGGTGTGCTCGACTTTCTAAACCAGTTTTTGCCCGGAGTACCGAAGGATCTGAGGACCCTGTTGCACGCACCTCGTTCTTGTAAGAAGAAATTGCTATCACAAGTTGTGTATATTCATATTGGGCTCCTCGACGGTCTGCGACGATCAATCAGTGGACTGGCGCTGGCCCCGGAATCCGTAGACGTTCAGCTGAATATCGATGGGTCGTCTAGTTATCACTCTTTTACTGTACAATTATGGCCCGTTCTGGCACTTGTGGTGCGTCCTAGATGTCTGGCCATGTTCACCGTGAGCATTTATTGCAGGTCAGGGAAGCCGCACACGACAAACACATTTCTGGACGAGACGGCATTAGAATTGCAAGATGTATTTGATAGCGGCATCAGCTATCGTGGTACACCGGTATCATGTAAACTTGTGTCATTGGAACGTGACACACCGTTCCGGGCTTACATCCGTCAAGTTGAATGTCCTACAGGCTACTTCTGGTGTGACAGAGGCATACAGCGTGGTCTGCCTATCACAGTGTTGGATGCTTAACCGCGTACGGATGCCCACTTTCGCAGCTTTAGATACAAAAGTCACCATATTAGAGAAAGCCCGTTCATAATAATTCCAGTTGATATCGCGGTGAACTTTCCATTGGACTATATGCACCTAGTCTGTTTGGGTGTCACGCAGAAGTTGTTAAATGCTTGGCCAAAACGCTCCCATGCAGAACGTCTCCGCTTTAGTCCAGCGGCAGTCGTACAACTTGGAAATCGTATTATTCGAAATCACTGCAATATCCCCTGTGACTTTCAGCACCTACGCAGTCACACCGGGGATTAGGAACGATGGAAAGTTTCCTCGTGTAGACTGTTCCTTTTGTATTTAGGCCCCATTTGTTTGCTACGTATGCTACCTGATGAATACTACAAGCACCTCCTGCTGTTATTCATTGCTGTATACATATGGTCCCATCCCCGTTTTTACACTGAATATCTTGAGTTTGCTCATAGACTTTTAGTACTTTTCGTTCAACAAATGTCTGTGTTATATGGTCCGGAAGATTTAGTCCATAATGTGCACTGCCCAACATATTTGTCAGATGTCCGAAAACAGGGCTTGTTGAACAACTTTTGTTTTCCATCTGAATCACATCTTCGAAAACTGAAATTATTTATACAGGGGTTGGCTAAACCAGCTTAACAGTTGTATAAGCTGCTCCATGAATTGAATACCAACTGGGAAACCATTACTGCAGAAATCCCTATAAATGATTTGTCCCTTCCAATATCTTGCATCCCCGTAATAGACAGCTTGTCGTTCTAAATGATCTCTTATTTTCAGTGGATAAGTCTTACTAACAGGAGTCCTGCATAAATTGTCAGTTTCTTGAAGGACAACGTTTTTCTCAAATACTTCAATTCACCGGAGAATTTTTTCACGTACGGGTCAAGTTTAGACAGCTTGTATATAGTCGCCATAGGCGATTCAGATTCCACTCCACACAATGCACCCATCCACACCACAACATGTTAATGTATTCGTGTTTGCTCTAACTCTTCCACCGTTGTTGTTCCCATTTTACATCCATTTTTGTATTAAAAAAGTGTCATATAATGCTCTATGCTTCCCGTTCCCCTTTCTTTTGCAAATCAGCACGACCATCTGGTGAGATTACGTAATGCCCGGGTGATTGCTGGGCGCAAGTTGTTCTCGTTTTTCGGCTGTTTTGACGTGAACTGTTCGTATTTTGCAGTTTTCTTGCTATCTCTGTTTACCTGTTTGGTGTCAATGGCAGACTCATGTTTGCTTCCACTTATGAGTGATCACTTATGCGTCATTGTTATTGTATTCACTTTCCACTTGATTCTGTGCGTACTTAAATATGATAAACGTTTTCCTAGATGTAGGTGGCTGCGCACTTTCCCGACGAAAATTCATACGCCGTGGTGCACAGGAACTGGATGGTGGACGAGACTCACTTTCGTTGGCCACGAACGAAGAGTTTTCCAGACCACAGGCGTCATCTGCTATCAGGAAAGGCAGTGCCGGATTCATGCCCGGATTATTACTTTAGGCCGATGCACTAAACAGGTAAGTCAGAGGTAGCATAACATTTAAATAGACAAACTTGGGGATGCCATTGAATTCGAGCTTCAGCTGGTTGCTCAGTCAAGAGCTGCTTCCACGGAAGGAACAGAGAAGCAGACGTACTTTTCGCAGCACTATTCCACAAGAGAGAGGTAATTAACCATTTAAATTCACATACCTATAGGTTTTCCGTGGAATTTTCTGCTGGTGAGTGTCTCTAGACTATGCGCAGAACGGCAAAACCAGTTGCGCTGGAATAACCATCCTCCCCACCACCCATTTTGGAACCTCTTGGGGGAATGCAAATGTAGATTTCTAACATGCACAACAGAATTCTGTGTTACCTTGCCTCGTTTGTCTTCATAGTCCACTATGTCTGCACGAGCTAGAGCCCGAGTGCCAGTCTCATCCTCAAAGTAATTATTACGCTTTTGTTAATTATGGCCTTTTAATTACAAGTAGCGGCTTAAGCAGCAGCGCTACACAAACGAACTTGGCCCCTCACCTGCGCTAAATACTATGCAAGTTCACATGTGGTGCCGTCACGTTTTCTAGTAAACCAAGGAAACATTCAGCTGTCCATAGACAGCCTTACAAGAAGTGTGGAGAAGCTGAGTGCCTCTACAGAATCCCTTTCTACCACTTTCGGGGCGTCATGTTCACAGGCTATGCCGCAGCCAATCACACGTGTAAACACTGTGGATGAATTTCACCATTTACACGACGTCCTCGGGACACCAGGAGCCTTCAATATGATGGTGAGTCACTATACGACTATGTGACAAATAAAGGTCACAACAATGTGGCGGTACACCACTAAAAATCTTCAGGATGCTTTAAAGCAAATGCTATCTGCTGCGGTCAGCGACGACGTCGCGGTGGAGTGCTGCTGGATGGGTAGCAGCAAGAGGATAGCCATCGGCGATCATGGACTCAGCAAAGCAATAAAAGGTATATCAGCTTATTAGTGGTCTCACCACTTACTAGACGCCATCAGATTTAGTGCGTTTTTTGTTGAGGAACAAACTATCAACATCGACAAGCACATCAAAAATTAGTCCCACGATGCTCGTGATCGCGGAGCAGGTAGCAGATATAGTAGGTGAGTAGAATGAAACGGAGTTGCCTCAATCATTTGCTCCGATTAAAAAAAGCGTGTTTACTGTAAGACTAATATTTTAAGTACATTATTCGTTTGTTAAATTACATTGGACTTCCGCGTTTTTTCCCGCACGCCGCTTTCGTTATCCGTATCATACGTTATTTGTGAAAAGGCAGTAGTTATATGCAAGCCTGTGTTGCCCGGTTTACATCGACAGACCGCTCCATTACGAAATATCAACGTAGATTCATCTCTTTTTTCAAACTGCAAGCATTGTTGAAAAATGCCATGCCGTTTGTTGAATATATTTACATCGGATGCCATTATCTCCTAGCACATAATGGTGGAGTGATTAACTGGCAGTTCTTCAATAAAAGTTTACATTTGGTTCTCGTATCTGCAGATATGGCCACCACAGACAACTGGATCCAAGCCTCAACGAGAATATGTTTTGACGGATTATTGCACATTTGTACAAAATACACATTTATTGAACGTAAATAAATTTTCGAATTACGAATAAGGCTATCAATTTGCAGTTAGAAACTCGACAGAAATTGGTGTATGTGGGATGCGTACGCAAAAGGCCAAATTAGATGTAAGCACTAGTGGTAGTCTGTGGAACGGCAGTTGGATCTGGTTTCGTTTAACGTATTACAAAGGTTGGGGCTAACCCCAGGTTTGCCCCAAGTTTGCCTCATAGGGAACTCATGGGGCAAACTTGAGGTGTTCTACTTGGGAACCAAACGTGGACAGTCATGTACTCAGCATTTGCATCTTGTTCACTACTGGGATTTCTCCGGGCACAAAGAGTGACAGCCGATCGGTGGGGTCAAGATTAACTTCAGGGTATTTATAGGATTCCTGAATGACGTTCGCTCATCTAGGATCGAATAAGGCAATCAGTGTTCCTTGAGATGGCGCAGTCCGTAAAGTAGATGGGGTTATACTGCACACCGTGAGCTGTGAAATAAGCCGAATAGGCGTAATAGGTGAGGGAGTCAGCTTGGTTGTTAGGCTAGGCTGATTAGATGAAGATCGGCAGCCTGTAAGTCTACTTGGTGCGGAACAACGCCGTGAAAGCTCGCTATCGAGTGCCTCGTTACTGGTGAATACTGGCTGCTGGGACATAAAAATACGAGGAGAGAGGAGTATGTAGCCAATAATTGAGGGAGAAAAGAGAATTGTAGTAGTATCAAATACCTTGGAACCTGCACTAACACGTACGTTAACACAGGTGCCCTCTTTATACCGATGAGATGATGTGCTGTAACCTGCAGCGGAAGTGTGAAATGGAAGTGGGATATATGATTGCTGGTTAACGCAGATACTGGAAGGTCGCGAGTACTTTTTAATTGGCCTGCCTTAGGAACCAGATTCATAGTAGGCGAGAAATATGGATGACAAACAGCGGGAGATTCATTGGAGAAATCGATGCTTTGGTCATGACAAAGGTTATGCAAAACACTAAAGTAATCGTTCGACATGAAGTGTGGAGTTTTTGGAAAGGCACGAGGTTAGTTTTGGCAGCTTGATAAGAAGAAGAATAAGTTGTATAAAACGCATGACTGAGTGGTACGTACTTTGCAACTAATGGACGGTAGTTTTGGGTGGGAATATGGGTCTTGAATAACGTTCTCTCGCCAAATCTTTCATTCTGTATCGCCTTGTTTCAGGTACTTCGCAGTGGGAAGTGTGACTGGAAGAGTGGGTTGGAAATGGTCGTGGTGTCAACACTGTACGTTCTACCTAGTGGTGACTTTTCCGCTGGTCTGTGAGCTCTCCTAGGCACAGCGGCTTCGTGCATGGCAGACTGCAGAGTGGCTATTGCGGCCAAGTGGAAAGATGGACTGGAAGGATATGGGAAGTTTCCGTTGCCGGATAGAGGGTTCCTCGGTAGGTTTTTAAGGCTAGTTGAAAAATTCACGCCGTCATTATTCGTGGCCAATGTTCCGGTAGTAGGTAATGGCAGAATCCAGTTGGCAAGCCCAGGGGAGCAGCATGCTAGGGGTTAACCTTATGCTTTATTTTTCTTAGGCTTCGGTTGGCAAGGCGAGGGTGAAACCGATATATCTAATCCGACGTCAAACATATGTGATCGACGCTTTGGTGAGCCAGAAGTAGAAGTGATATGGCATGTGTCTTGAGCACCATTAGAAGGTCAAGAAACGGATAGCTGAGAAAGAATCATTTTCGAAGTACCTGAATACCTGCTGGCGAGCCTAGCGAATTCCCCTCTGCGGTGGGGTCTCGTCTTTAGCAATCTTAATGTTCTTTGAACGGGGTTCTTGATGAATTCTGTGACTGGTTTCGCGACAACAGATCGGAATCACAGCAGACAGGGTTTACTGTGAGGGCTGTTCCTTAGCCGGAGGCAGTAGCTGGGTTGGCATGTCAAATCAATAACGCTTAAAAGGCTGTTTTACTTCTCCAACAGAGTTCTGTCGGAAGTAATAAATAAAACAGCTTTTTTGAGGTGTTGATCCTTTGCTCAGTTCCCGAGAGGAAGGCGTCTGTGAGACGCCCAGCCATGACTAGGTCCTGCGCTGACGGATTTGTTAGGGCATCAGAGAAGCACGTGAGCGAAAACAACCTGGACAGGGTTGTATCAACCTGAGGCATTTGACTGTTGAGATTAGGGAGGTTTTGTTTTATTGTCTCGGCCCTTTTACATGCCCCGCCAAAACCATCAATTAAGCTGACAGAAGGCGGATTCAGCTGAAGTTTCGAAACTCTTGGTTTCGCGAGTGCTTTTGGTCGGGAATTGGCTCCACCAACCAATGAAGTTTTAGATGGTTTGGCGGATAGATTTGGCGTCGCGACACTGACAGCCATTGCACTTGAGAGCAGAATATACAGAATAGAGTTGCTTTCCAAAGCGTAAAGGTTTCCTGAGGTGAAAGCATGGAACTCTGTGGCATTGGATAAAAGAAACGTGACACTGAGGAATTGATCATAATGAGACTCTGAAGCTAGAACATGACTTCTTGATGGTTCCGGGAGAGACGGTTGCATGCAATCACCATGACAGGTCTTCCGCGCGCACCCTCTCAAGTTCAACTGCGCAAGAACTGCTATCGTCAATAACTGACTCACAATATCCCTTGGGCGACTTCCAAAGCTGTTGCCGGAAGCCTTCTGCAAAAATGTGGAATGAATTATGGACAATACTACGACCTATCTCTTGGCACTTGTTCATAAATACTGCCGTTTTCCAAGCGTTCACTTAGCGGCATGAAGTCATCAGCGCTGTCAACAGGAACCCCCGACTGGACAGTGACAGTTGGAGTCGAACTTGCTTTTCGCCGGCGCTCTCCAGCCTTTTGACACTTCAGCTCCGGAGTTTCTTTCTTGACAGCAGCCAAGGAGGCTGGCTTGAGTTACGAAGGATTAAGCAACGCCCCTCTTACAGATGACACTCTTGCCGTAACTAAAGTCCTTGCTAGAAGGAGGAGACTTCCGACAAGATTTGGAACAGAAGGGCGTTTCTTCGACTGCACGGCTCTCTGTTGCTGTGAAACTCACCTTTGGAGCGGAAGTCCAAGTTCTGCCCGGGAATGTACCACTACGCGATTTATAACAGTACAGCTGTGGTTCTTAGGCTGTGGTTACCAACGTGTCAGGAACTGTGGCCAGTGACTTAAACGGAGCACGTGGAGGGTAGACCGACTCGTTCAGCAACGGACTCTGCCACTGCGTTACACCAGCGGTGTGATGGTCTCCCTTCTTAGAACACACATCTCGTCTTCCCATCTAAACCCATCTTTATCTGTACTGACTTGCTCCTGAAAAATTGTCAACTCTCCCATCCATTGATGTAACCACTTCCCCAGACGAGGCTAATTTCCCCATGGGGCAAGTTAAGTCGCCCCTGTGTCCAGAGTCCCATTCCTCAATCGGGACGAGACAGCTCTTCATAATGCACTGTCAACGGATCATCTAAAAAGGCACTCTGAAGTCAGGCTGCATACAAAGTCGAGCTAAAGGCCACTGCCCCCTCCCGTAAAGAAGAGTTCACCGCCCCGAACAGCTTGGTTGTCGAATCCCTTCCAGTATCTCAGGCAGCCAATCAGGTGTGTAGAGTATCAGAGAAGCGAATTCTTGAAGTCGTCAAGATTTTGCAAGAAGCCTAGAACTGCTCCGAGCGAGTCATCTTTTGAAGTCGCTTTCTCAAGTCGGGTCACCATCATGACAATTATGCTCAGGAGAATGCCACCTTAAGCTCCCTTCCTCATTTAAAAGCCGGACGACTAAGCTGGTAATCGAAAGCAGCAACCGGATACATGGCATTTTATTTAAAGTGGACTCCACAAAGGCAGCAAAACAAATTGTTTCCTCAGCCACAAGGCTCAAGAAGGAAGTAAGTGGGCTCGGAGGCGTATCCTTTGACAAGCCGCTTCACCTAAGGCTGCGCAGTAAGAAGGCTAAGCCGGCAATCCCAAGAAAGTCTGATTCCAGTCTCAGAGTGCTGGATGCCTTCCAGGTAATTGCCATCGAGGATCGAGCTTCATGTCCAACAACCGTTGCTTCCCTACCCACTCCATCTCCCCTCGCGGAAAGTACACCCAGTAGTAGGCCTAGTGCTACTAAGCGTTTGACACCTACAAAAAGTATCTTAGACCACAGACCTGCTAATAAGACTGTAAAAACGGACGAGACTCACACATCCTCGAGCTCAGACAGAAACCTGCAACCTGCTTCTGCTGAACGCTGCAGTGATAATTCTGACGCACCAGAAGAGGCCTCCGGCGTGTTCACGCAAAACAGGATCACGGAGAAGAAGGCTCAGAGCAGCGAATCACGCGATGCGCACAAAGGCATGCCGCAAAATCAGCCCATCCCTTTCGGAGACTGAGGGGTGTAGATCGTCCGCCTGGTATGGTACCTCCCAGGTTACTGGACGTCAAAACTTACCGGCCCCCCAACCATCTGTTTACCATCTGGCCCTCCAATATTCTCAGCTTCAGATTTCCTCAGGACATCCATTCTGCCCTCAACCCTTCCTTTTCCCCCTCCTCAAACCCAAATCCAGTTATCTCTGGCGATTCTGAAACGAATTCCGAGCATCTGCTCAAATGTTTTCAGAGCAACTGCCGGAGTGTGCAGAATGAGATCCAGGAGCTTGGGCAGCTCGCAGTGGATAAAGAGCCCTAGATTATTGTTTTTACAGGAATTTGGCTTACCTTCGATATACCTGATGCCGAAATGTCCATTCCGGGATACTTCACAGTAAGGCAGGGCTCCAGCAAAAGTCGTGCTGGCGGGGTCATCATATACTACGACAGCTCTATCCTTCCTCCCACTACACTAACAACTCCTACCTTTTCATGTATTGATTGTTTGTGGGTTGTGTTTACACTCTGTAGGACAGACACCCAACTGCCTTGTATAATCTTTCGTCCTTCCGCGTGCAAATCAACCGATAGCACAGGTCTCACAGACTTACTAAGCTCCATGAGAAGCCACACAGACTTCATCCATTTTTCAGTCACTGGTGACCCCAACTCGCTCAGTGTCGACTGGCAAAGAGCTGGTGCCCCAGATTTCACTAAAAGGTCCGACCCGATATCGCACACAACATGTCCCGTCCCTACTAGACCTTTTCATCACCAATGAATGGTTCCAAATAGATGTGGTGCACTACTTGCCACCTGTCAGCAAAAGTGATCATATTCTCGTTGGGTTCGATCATATTGTGAAGTGGTCTCCTCTTCTCTCAGAAATCAAAATTTTGAGATCCTTCAAAAGGGCCAATTTTGATTAAGCAAGTGCATTTATTCGCTCCCGGCTAAATTCAGCTAACCTAGGTAACTCTGCTGATGAAATGGCAGAAAATATCAGAGAGTTGATCTCCTTAACTGATGGGCTATTTGTCCCCAGAATTCGTCTCCCACAGACCGGCAAGCGGCCCATCCCCCACCCCACTAGGCACATTCCGGACTAACGCGCACGCCTCTTTGCTGGATATAAAGCCACAAGTCTTGCCCGCGATGCAGGAGACATAAGAATTACCCGTAACGAATGCAAAGACAAGACTAGGTCCTATCAAAATGCAGTACAACGATCTGTACCTGCTCAAGCACGGACCAAATTAATGACAAAGAGCATTCTGCTGGCTGGAAGTGTAGAGGTTGCTGTCCTTGGCAGCATAATAAGCCTGGGACGAAGAAAACGCCGCTAAGCAAACTCTATTTAATATGAATATTAATACACTTTGGTCCATTGAAGAAGTGCCATACCTGCAAGGTCTGGAAACTGGGATTGCCTCTCTGGTGTAAGAGCAATACAATTTGGACATTGAGGTGGAAAACTGCAAACGAAGGAATACTTCAGGAAACCGAGGAGCCCAGACGGCTGCTGGAGTAACAGAGGTCTACTAGGATTTTGTGTGGACAGCAGAGGAGGGGTAAGTGAGATTTTAAGTGAGTATCGCTAGTATGACAAAGAAACACTAGGAGGGGGTCTCTTATTACCTCGGCGCTGAAGTGGCCATAGAAGTAACCGTCGAAGGAGTGAAAGTGGGGAACGATTATTAAGATTTAGAGAACGAGCAGAATGCAGAAAACCTCCGAAGACATTTGGATGAGGTTCGCGGTATGAATGATGATGATCTGGAGCGGCTTCTGTGGAAGAAATCGAAATATGGCTGGAGGAGAACCATCCAATCGCCAACAAACAGCACGGCTCCAGAAGGGGCAGGCCTTTGTCTCCATAACTTACTGAGATTTTTGTTGCGGCATTAAAAGACAGTACCACGGCGAGGAGGCAGGGATATGTTATCCCCATTTCCGAAAACCTTTCGATTGCGTGAATCACGGATTGCTTTCGCACGAACCAGGGGGTGGATTTGGCCACAGGGCAACTGGATGACTAGGAGCCTTCCTAACTGGACTCAGATTGTGGGTTACTTAGTCCTTGATGGCAACAGCAACCAGTGGGCCCCTCACGGGTTGGTTTTAAATCCAGCACTGTTCGAGATGTAAGGGAACCGCTTACTTTAGTTTATAAGGTCACTCCGCTTCGTGCTTGCCAGTGACGTAAACGTTCTGCCGTGAACAGAATCTAGTACCTTTCTGATGCCCCGCATCAGTGGTCTGTGACTTGGGACTTGCCTCCAAGCCTGGCTTAATGCTCACTTCTGCTGGCCCAGGGATCAAGCGGAAACAGCCTTCTTAACATGGGGATCCCGGGGCCAGCTTCTCAAGACCACGACATCAGGGGTCTGAGTAATGCAGTGTAGGCTGCAGGAAGACATTCCACTCTCCGACTAAAACAGACGGGTTCTCGGTAACACACTTACTTGTAATTCTGTTCGTGGGGTTTTTTCTCGAACTTCGTTATTTTGGAAGGACCACAAGGAACCCCACTCAGAAAAACTCTCATTCCTGCATTTGAGCAAGAACAGCCGGAGCGCTCTTAGCCTCTACTCAAAAGCTACCCTGATAAGACGGAGCCCTCTCCAGCGAATCTCCCCTGGACCTTCTTCAGGGATAGGTTAGTCCCCACCATCTTCTGGGCCTAGGCTTGAGTAACACTCCAGGTGTGGTTTGACCAGGGCCTTGTGTAGTGGCCGAAGTGCCACCCGTCCCCTTGAAGCCATAGTTTTGCTCAACCGGTATATGACACCATTTGTCTTGTCGGCAGTCTCAAGATATTGTGCCGACAGTTTTAAGTTGTTCGTAACGAGCAAACTGCGGTATGCAGGAATGAGAGTTTTTCTGAGTAGGGTTCCTTGTGGTCCTTCCAATATAACGAAGTTCGAGCAAAAACCCCACGAACAGAATTACAAGTAAGTATGGTTCCTTCCGCAATCCCATTTAATTGTTCCTCAGAACGTTTCAGTATAAGACGACCACTACACCAGGAGAGACGGTAAAATTATAATGCTTTTCTAGCAGAGCACCAATTCCATTCACACACAATTCTTCCAAACCTATGTAGGAGAGATACCTCACCACTTCGGCGCTGGCCCGAACTTTGCGTAAGCAAACGGTTTTTGGTGTTACTATTTCTAATTGCGTGGAAAAACATTTATCCTTTGAAATGAAGACAGCATCCCACCGGATGTACGCTACATTGTTAGCCTGTAGCTTTATTGGTCAACCCTGCGTTACTGAACTCTTGAACTAAAACCCAGATCAGAAAACATGTTGTGCCACCGACAGTTTAAATAGACCCAACCAGTTCAATGATAATCGTAGCCATTTAATATCGTAAACCACAGCTGGAACCATGTCCAGACTGCAAATACCATTTGCTTCAGGTTTGTCGTCGCCTACTCTGTTGGGCTCCACATTCGATGATCAAGGACGACACTTTGACCCGTACCAACGGAGACCCAAATGGAATCTTTCCCGCCAGCCGGGATTTCGGTCGAAACAAGCGACCTAAAACACTCCAAACTGCTTACCAGTAAATTGGCTGGCTTCTTCTAACACAGCACTTCTCCCAGTGAAGTCACTGTTGGAGCATACACAAATGACAGTTCACGCGCTACCTGCCACTGATTGATCGACACGTCCTTTCCCCCGCCAGATGAACTAAACCCGCGGGATGAAGCACATAACTTTTGCTCTAGGTGGTGCAACCCAATAGCAGAGCTAGAATGCGCAACACAGGAATGTGTTACTCAATAAATTTCCATACACCAACCAAAAGCGAATTCACTTATCCCCCTCATCCGCGATCCCTAATAATGACACCGAATAACACTGACGATCAATAAGTCATTATATTTTTGTCAGCGCAATAGAAAAATAAGGCTCGAGCTTATGCGGAGGTTTTCCGCTGTGATATCTATTGCAAGATTTCATTTTTCTTTCGAAAGGCATCTGACTTGAAATTGACTCTTCACTAATCCGAGGCCCTCAGGTTGCGCCCCCTTTCCTTCCGGATGATACAGGTTATTGATCGTGAACCTGAACTCACCTTGTATGAGGATTGCAGTTTACTCCACATTCATCAACATTTCAGAGTGCACTCCCACACAGTCCGTTTCATGTCCCCCCGTTTCATAATGTACCCCGTTTATTGAACCCGGGAATATCCATTTTTCCGGGCTCACATAATCTTCATGGAAAGATGTTCTCTTCATATTCATCAAAATTTCCAGTGTAATCCCATGTATTGTTTCACTTTTCCGTTCAGAACGTACTCCGTTCATGGAAACCCAATACGCCCCCGTTAAACACGGCTTGCATCATTTTGGTTTCCAACACACCATATATTCAGGATATTTTCCGTATCCCCACGAGCCACCGCCAACCAACTCAAAATCGAAACCAAACCGCATTTGCCGAGCAAGCCATTATCATTTTGATCCATTCAAACTACATCTAGCTAAATCGTTTTGTTTTCGACGTACTTGACTCCCGTTGTTGAAATTAGTGCATAGTTCATCGTTTTTCGCAACGCTCTACACCATGATTATGCGCTTGCGCGTGCTTCTCGATCATGGCTGGGAAATAATCCCATCAAGAAAAATTGCTTTCTCAGCCACGAAGATCACGGGGGAAATAAAGGAGCTAATGGGAGTATTCATTGACATGCCGCTTCACCTAAGGCTGCGCAGTAAGAAGGCTAAGCCGGCAATCCCAAGAAAGTCTGATTCCAGTCTCAGAGTGCTGGATGCCTTCCAGGTAATTGCCATCGAGGATCGAGCTTCATGTCCAACAACCGTTGCTTCCCTACCCACTCCATCTCCCCTCGCGGAAAGTACACCCAGTAGTAGGCCTAGTGCTACTAAGCGTTTGACACCTACAAAAAGTATCTTAGACCACAGACCTGCTAATAAGACTGTAAAAACGGACGAGACTCACACATCCTCCAGCTCAGACAGAAACCTGCAACCTGCTTCTGCTGAAC
The DNA here is from genome assembly GCA_948099385.1 of Fasciola hepatica. Lineage (NCBI taxonomy): Eukaryota > Metazoa > Platyhelminthes > Trematoda > Plagiorchiida > Fasciolidae > Fasciola > Fasciola hepatica. The sequence continues at coordinate 35,011,725 of CANUEZ040000043.1, read as the reverse complement.
GCTGCAGTGATAATTCTGACGCACCAGAAGAGGCCTCCGGCGTGTTCACGCAAAACAGGATCACGGAGAAGAAGGCTCAGAGCAGCGAATCACGCGATGCGCACAAAGGCATGCCGCAAAATCAGCCCATCCCTTTCGGAGACTGAGGGGTGTAGATCGTCCGCCTGGTATGGTACCTCCCAGGTTACTGGACGTCAAAACTTACCGGCCCCCCAACCATCTGTTTACCATCTGGCCCTCCAATATTCTCAGCTTCAGATTTCCTCAGGACATCCATTCTGCCCTCAACCCTTCCTTTTCCCCCTCCTCAAACCCAAATCCAGTTATCTCTGGCGATTCTGAAACGAATTCCGAGCATCTGCTCAAATGTTTTCAGAGCAACTGCCGGAGTGTGCAGAATGAGATCCAGGAGCTTGGGCAGCTCGCAGTGGATAAAGAGCCCTAGATTGTTGTTTTTACAGGAACTTGGCTTACCTTCGATATACCTGATGCCGAAATGTCCATTCCGGGATACTTCACAGTAAGGCAGGGCTCCAGCAAAAGTCGTGCTGGCGGGGTCATCATATACTACGACAGCTCTATCCTTCCTCCCACTACACTAACAACTCCTACCTTTTCATGTATTGATTGTTTGTGGGTTGTGTTTACACTCTGTAGGACAGACACCCAACTGCCTTGTATAATCTTTCGTCCTTCCGCGTGCAAATCAACCGATAGCACAGGTCTCACAGACTTACTAAGCTCCATGAGAAGCCACACAGACTTCATCCATTTTTCAGTCACTGGTGACCCCAACTCGCTCAGTGTCGACTGGCAAAGAGCTGGTGCCCCAGATTTCACTAAAAGGTCCGACCCGATATCGCACACAACATGTCCCGTCCCTACTAGACCTTTTCATCACCAATGAATGGTTCCAAATAGATGTGGTGCACTACTTGCCACCTGTCAGCAAAAGTGATCATATTCTCGTTGGGTTCGATCATATTGTGAAGTGGTCTCCTCTTCTCTCAGAAATCAAAATTTTGAGATCCTTCAAAAGGGCCAATTTTGATTAAGCAAGTGCATTTATTCGCTCCCGGCTAAATTCAGCTAACCTAGGTAACTCTGCTGATGAAATGGCAGAAAATATCAGAGAGTTGATCTCCTTAACTGATGGGCTATTTGTCCCCAGAATTCGTCTCCCACAGACCGGCAAGCGGCCCATCCCCCACCCCACTAGGCACATTCCGGACTAACGCGCACGCCTCTTTGCTGGATATAAAGCCACAAGTCTTGCCCGCGATGCAGGAGACATAAGAATTACCCGTAACGAATGCAAAGACAAGACTAGGTCCTATCAAAATGCAGTACAACGATCTGTACCTGCTCAAGCAGGGACCAATAAGACATTTTTCTTCAAGCACATCCGCCTTCTTAGGGGCACAGCTCCGATGCCACCTGACCCCAAAGACCATGCAGAATCCCCAATCAATTCCCCCAGACAGGTAGCCGAGACATTCAGCTCCCGCTTTCGTGCATCTTTTAGCTCCATACCGATATCATCCCACCTCACGATGCACCCGATATATCTGGTCACTACCCTTAGCCGTATCACTATTCCCATTGGTTCAGTCGCAAAAGCTTGCCGTCGGCTTAACCAATATTGCTCCATGGGCCCTGACTCAATCTCTCTTCGCAATCTCAAGGAAACCGCGGACACATTAGCTGCACCTCATGCATCTCTTTTTCAGCGATGTGTTAACCAAGGAGTTCACCCCAGATGCTGGAAAAAAGCAGCCATCGCACCCGTCTATAAGAAGGGTAGTAGGCGCCTTACTTCTAGTTACAAACCCATAATTCTAACTAGCATCACCGGCAAACGTTTCGAGCGAATTCCTTAAAGCGCGGTCCTCTCCCATTTGCATTGAAATAGAATCATCTCCCCGTCTCAACACGGGTTTCTTCCTGGCGGATCATGCACCACCAATATGCTTACTGTCATGGATAGTCCGACAAAAGCTTATGATAGTGGCCAGCTCTCGCACGTCGTATTCGTCGGTTTTGCTAAGACCTCCGACAAGCTCCCACATGCCCCTGTTCTTTATGAGCTGCGAACATACGGGAGGATGGGCTCCATGTCGGACATCTTACGCAGCTTCCTTACCGACCGCACTTTTGTGGGTGGTGGGCAACGTTTTGTCTTAACCTACACCAGTAGCAGTAGGGATCTCACAAGGATCGGTCTTTGGCCCCCTCCTTTTCTTCATCTACATAAACGATCTACCAAGAGGCCTTCCTGCGACCATTGCCATGTATGCAGACGGAGCAATCGTCTGGAATTCAAGAGCTGAAAACCTGCAAGTTGCAGTTAATAAAGCAAAAGGCCGGTCCGAGGATTGGGAACCCCAGGTAATGATGAAAAATGCGTGAGTATGTCTTCCGGCAAGGAGACTAGTCACAAGTTCTCCAATAACGAAGCAACCACCCTGCCTAGGGTTGGCTGACACAACGTGCTCGGTTTCTGGTTTGACTTCAACCTGTCCCTCTCCCATCATCACCAACTCACGAGCAAGTCTGCCTTTTGATTCCTTTATATGATTCGAGAAGTTATTTGAGTTCCCTTTATGATAAATTCTGAAAAATTTAAACTAAATGCCAGGTGGTCAGACTGGCAGAATTCAAATGGTGCTCGCTGAAAGTGACGGAAACTGTGAAATTACACATGAATATTGCAAAAAGAGGACAGCACCACCAGAGGATCAAACAGAAGTTTTGTTTGCCCTGGAAAAACTTCCGAGGAAATGTAAACAGGCACAAGCTCGTTTCAAAGTATTAAAGGAGTTAAGATTGAAAATCATAAGATGAAAAGTAGGGAAATTGCGGACACAGAACAAGAAAAATCAGTCTAAGATAACATTTGTATGGTTAATGACCGAATATCTGCTGAATCAGTTATATACCCGGTGAATGACCCACCTGTAGACGGGAATCACCGGGGTGGTGGTGAAAAAAGTGGCCGGATGGAAATAGGTAAACTGTGAGCAAATGATTTACTTTCGGCAAAGTGGAGCATAATGCATCAAAAAGGGATTAGGGACTGGGTGAAAGATAGACGTTTCATGCCTACCTGCGATATTGGCAGAGAATCAGCCTTCAGAAGAGAAGATGAAGTAATCGACTGGCAGAATATTATCTATCGATGTTCTTTATAAATATGGATCACGTGATCCTGTCAAAACAAAAGTCCGTGGTATGGATACATCCCAGATGTGCTCTCAGAAGGGGGACATAAAGCTTTGCAAGGTGAGGACATTACAATGCAACAGCCCCAAGCGGGCGAACAGTGGGACTGATAGAGAAGGAAACTGCAGCAAGCTCATCCACTGTTAGGATGCTCTTGAGACATACTTCTCAGTGAAGTATACTGTTTGGAGTTTACAAAACAAAAGTGAGAGGCAAAAATAAACTTTACCGCTTTCGAATATATCAGTGGAAGTAACAAAAGAAGCAAACCATATCTTGAATAATTGTTGAGTTTGTGAATGGGACTGGTGAGTAATTTGATGCAAATCCTCGGGAAAGCTGACCATGAACAATGAACCAAAAATGGTAGTGGTTTTCAAGTAAGCGAAAATTATGCTCTATAAAAAGAGTCTTCTGCCAGGCATAAAGGTGGTAAGCTAAATTGGCAAAATGGGAAGCGAGAACGACAGAAAATCGGTGGTAACTGCAGGAAATAGCGGCATATTTGTAGCTTTTCGGGTATATGGGTTGTCTTCCACCCATTTTTTATTCCCTCCGAGAAGAGCAGTGAGCTTTCATCCTCGTACATTTTTTTCCATCCTGTCCTGTCAGAAGCTTGTGCTAGTTCTATGGACAGGATTTCCTAGGGCCGGTTCCACTTCCGTTCCTCAGATATTCAGCTTTAACCTGTAGAACTTACCTTCACAAAGTCACGGATGCTGTAACCGCTAATCCCATGAGGTACCCAACTAGCTGCTTGAGGTAGCCCTTTTCGTTCCTCTCTAGTTCGCAACGGGTAGGACCACCAAGCTGCAGTTTCTCTTTAATTCTGCTTTCGGATTTATTTTCAACAAGCAACCTTATTCGTATTGGCCAGAACGGTTGGTTCAGCGGGAGAACATTCCAAAAATATTTTCCGCTGCCAGATTAAAGAGGAGCTGAGAAAAGACGCAGCAGTTCCGTTGATTCCGGGCCCGGTTGGGTTCACCATTCTGGCAGTCACACCCAGAGAAACCAGGAAGTCAACGCGATGTGCGGGTGTATCAGCTAGTAAGTTGCACCTCTTTTTCCACCAAAGATACAATGTTTTACTCTTTTTTATCACCAGTGTGGTCAGTCTCATCTATACGAATTTCAAATGTGACATGTTATATTCGACGCAATAAGTACTAAACTTTCGAACACGTCCACTAAAGACATAGGCAAGTATCCCATTTTGGAGCAAAAAACATTGCATTTCCGTTCATCGAAGTGCTTTTGTTATTCTGGAGACGACTATGTCCTTTTCTTATTTGATATATCCGGGATCAAACGCTGCCAAGTGACGTTCGCAAACTCTTTCATGAACGATTACCATATTACCCGACAGCCCTGTTTGCTTTACCTGCATAGTGCCCATTTCTATCTTCTCTCAAAACACACCAAATTCTCATTGTTTATATAATTTCATAGCCGGGGTCAAAACTACTTTTGAGTTCTTCCTTCTACCGCTCAAGTTCTCTGATGTTGATTATATAGTCCTACAAAACCTCTAGTGAAGTGCAGGCTTGCAAATCTAGCCATGAGATTATCCACTCCTGAAATCTTTGCAAAGTCACTTTGTCCCTTGAGTTTTTGGACATTTACCATGTTTCGGCTATTAATTTCCAAGCTGTCGTTTAGCTGCGTTATCACTTCTTAATTGTTGAATTTTTTGGGACAATCAAATTTTGAACTAAACCTGACCCACTTGCCAGATAAAAATCACTTTGTTCCATTGATATTTCTTTGTGGAGCATTTACACCACCCCTGCAGATAGGGTTTTCTTTCCGAAATTTTGATTCGACCGTATCCATTTACTTTCCGGAGTTTTCAAGCCTCCATCATCTATCATGGTGAGCCCTCTTATCCCTCCTTAAGCCGTTTCTTCATTTGCCAAGATACAAAACTTTCTGATTTATTTTGCCCAAATCTTGTAAAAACCATATTCACACGCAGCGTTTGCCAGTGCTTCTCAAACTCTATGATTAAATATTCTTCTCTGAAGGTAGTGTTCCATTCGACTTGAAACCATTGTCTCTTTCGTAACTGACAGATAAAGTTGTCTTCCACTCACCCAGTGCATTTAAGTAGATCTTGATAGATGTGACCACCTGACCTTCATTCTTTATTTTCTCGAGAAGCCACTAATTTTGCATTTCTATTTACCTTTAGCTTTGTTCATTTTGTAAACATCTAACACCTTTTCATGAACACCCAATATGACCTCACATCTACCCTTTGATAGAGCATCCTAACATGCCTCGGCTTCCTTTAAATAAATCAACATTGGTAAAGCTCCTTCTTTTTCACTCGCGTTTGGTGTATGCCTAATATAGTCGCACCGTTTCTAATAATTCATTGTCGGCGAAGTGATAAAACGTGTTGTCTTGTAACTGACAGCTTAGCTGGAAACGAATACACAGGTGACTCGTCAGTCTTCTCCCTAAGCTCCAAGCTCAGTCAACATGGATAAAACGGAATACAAGAAAATGTGTACTGTACAAGGATGAACGCAATGAAAATGAGTTACACGGTTCCGTCACACTTCAGAATTCACTTGTTCGGAGTCACCAGATTCCTCAGGGACAGCAGCAGACCCCTTTGCCTGTATTTTCTCAAAAGTATCCGCTAAATCTGATTGCCTGGCAGTAGCATCGGGAACGGATCAGCAGCAACAAACCAAGCCTTTGACAACACCATCCAGTGTGACTGTTTATGGTGTCTACGTGACAACCGCTTGTTTTGTGACTACCACACTTTCATTGCCTTTGACAATAAATGGATTGGACTGGTGATGGAAAGTGTTCCATAGAAGGGTCAAATTTAAGGATGTTTTGAGTCCTCGCCCAGATCTTCCCTCGGCTCAAGTCCTACTACTTTCACGCCATCCGCAAACACCAAAGTAGGCGATGGTGCGGCTGACTCAGTAAAATTCAATAAATGGAAACAGTGTTGATGAGACTAGGATGGATCTCCCCCTGGTATGTCATGGTGGACTTCCAAGAAAACAGAGCATCCACCTTTTATTCCGGTGAAAAAACATCCCGAAGAGAAGGATATCCGTCCGCCAGCAACACATTAGACGGTCTAAAACGGACAGTCCCACCTTGCCCGCTCACATGGTGTGTTTCAAGGAGTAAAAACCTTGCAGCAAACAAGATAACACTTTGACCTTTCAGAACCCATCGAGTCCTCCGGTGATTCTTTTGGGGGAAAACTACCCGTTAGGTAATGGTTGTATTTGAATGATCCACGGTTAGCTGGGTTAAGCAAGGGATGCTCCAGTAAAAGCCTACAGATTCGTGCAGGGTTGATGTTTGCTCGCACTTCGCAGAAGATGCTAGTTAGGATTTCAACCCAAGTTTGCTCACTGCGACTAAGGTCCAAACTTGTGCAAAACCGCAATCGCTGCGTACTCCAATCCCGGGCAAAATCAAGCCGGTAAAACAAGAGTGACCAAAGCTTCCGAAAGTACTTCAGATTTGATTTCACCCCATTGCTTATACACCCTGGTTTAGTGCAAACATAGCTCAAACATGAGGTCCACAGCAGCCCCAGACGGCGGAGAAAACTATAAAAGCGATTGTTAGCACGAAAAAAGCAGGTCAATATGGGTTCCTGGCAGTAATATATGGAAATGTCATGAAAACCAAAATTACCACACTTTCAAGTGGGACCGTGGGAATCCCATTTAACCGGCCAGTCGTAAGTAACGAAGTAATTGGGACCCAAACTGCGCGCACTAGGAGAACGACAATGCCGGATATTAACAGTAAGAATGTTTCCTGTTTGTTTCGGTCGGTGCTGACTCCTTCATGTAGAAAACGGGCATGCACGTATTGGCAGATAACATGCTGACCAAACGGGCGGCGACTTCACAGTATCTGCACGACCTAACAATTACATTCCAGCTTTGCCTTATAGGTTAGATACTAGAAGTGAACCTGAGGTAGAAGGATTATTACAACCTCCTTCCTTCAAAAGTTCCTCATCGATTTGTCTTGCTTGACATGCAGATCCTCGAACTGGTGTGGTAAACTGTAGTTGCGTCTCGTCGACTGTTTCGTCTCCTTCACTTGGAGCAGCAAGATTATCATTCTCAGTCACGGTTTCTGTTGCGCATTCAGGAGCTCCTATGAAGTGAAGCTGACTAAGGTGTCGCCGGTGTACGGTTACGTCTTTGAGGCCCGTGATCTTGACCACGGGCTGACCAAATTTCCTCTTAGTGGTCCAGCTCGCTGGTTGGAGTTCGTTGCCTCGGGAGTGCTTCGCACCGCTAGAATCTGCGCATCTTATTGACGGCCCGAGACTTCTAGGCTTGAACAAGATGGTTGGAATTCCTTTTGTCATTGTACGCTCTGCTTTCCGATAACGCAATGAAACTGTGTGCAGTAATGTCTCTAATTCCGGTAGCCCTTGGATTGGCCCAGGCGACGGCTGCCCCTAGAGTAGGAACTAAATTCTTCAACAGCAACATCAGAACGTGGACGGTAGGCATAGGCTTTGATGCAGACCCCTCCCGTAAGAATAAAGCGAATTTTGTAAGTGATGATGACTACCAAAATGGTCCCGCATGTCCCTCCGTAATGTGATTTCATTGGAATAGTGCTTCTGATATCGGGTAAGCCTAGGGTAATGATAACCCATATTTTACTCCCTGAAGATATTTGGGGTACTTCTTTCCTCCTTCAAGTTAGATCATTCAGTTTAATGGAACTGGATCGAGTTTCAACAGCCTCTTGTTTATCGGGGATCCGTCAGCGAATACGTTGGCCTTATTGTCTCGCGACCACTTTACGTTTTCGCCATAAGCCTTTCTTTACACAACGAAAATAACACATTTCACCTTAGCAGCATTAGGTGACCTTCGGGCCTCAGTAATGTAGGGCACATTCCCTCAGCTCCTACGATTGCTTTCGTCGAGGAAGTTAACGGGAAAGGGTCGTGGAGTGCCAGCCGCGTGTATACTCACGGGGCCTGAACATGTAGACCGCAAGCTGGCGCGTGCCAATAAAGTGCGTTGGAAGTATCGCTCGTGGTTGCCGCGCGCGAAACGTACAGTGAAACGAGTGATGGACAGGGTGTGACCGGCCGATCGTTACATCAATATTCATTCCTAGGGTTTTGCAAAGGCCTCCAACAACGGTAGTGTTTCAAAATGAGTTTTCTTTTCTCGGCGAAGGAAACCATCTGGAATACCTAGGCAGCAGTGAGTTTATCCGCGTATCCTGCTCCTCTGTGATAATCGTACCGAAAAGCTCTTTCATCTCCGAGCTTGGTGATTTTGCGACAACTTTGGGCTGGTGGGCGTTGAGGCTTCGTCTTCATTCAAGTAGTGAGGACCTTCGAGCCGAAAACGGAAACCCCTCATTGATATTGTGCTCTTCGTCCTTAAGTCTGCAGGACTACCTTTTGATCTGACGTGCTGCCACTGCCATAGTTCTGGTGACCAGTAAAGTCCAGTCAGTGGGCTTACCACGTTAGAAAGAAACCTCGGTTTATTATTGTTTGTGTGGCGCGAAATTATAGCAAAGATCATCAAGCAGCGGGTATTGTCATATTAGTTCGGAGTTTCTTTCGTATAGGTGCGAGAGACCATTTTGGCTGGCCTCGCTGTGACCATCCCCAATAGTTGAGTGGTTAAAACCTTCAAAGGAGCCGTCCTCCAGTGGAAAATAGCGGGTTACAGTAGGCGACTGCGCCATTCAGAATCACTTTTTAGTGCACCGTTTCCCCATAGGCAACCTCAGAGGCGTCGCGAAATTTGTAACTGCGCATCCCTATTCAAGGAGAAGCTTTTGCGTACACGTCGATGATTCCCAAGCCTACGAGGTAAATCCATGCATCCAGTCCACTCACTCCTGCAGAGCAAACGTCCTCTTCCAATAAATAAGTCCCCTGTCTGCATAATCTCCCTGTTTGTCATAGGGAAATCTGAAGCTGGTCCAAGTGGGTCAAACTTCGATGAAAATATGAACTGCGTCTCATGACTTGTTCCAGGTATTTTGCGTATCACAAAACTGAAACATGTCACACGGAGTTCAACTCTAACCTCAATGCCCCCTCTGGCACTGGCGGGCAACTATCATTTTCAAAACTGGGGTGCACCATCCCAGATTCCAGCAAAGTATTCAGCACTCCCCCAAGATTACACATCGGTCCACAAAGCCAAAAGCGGCCAAACTATAGAAACTCACCCATCTGGATGGAAAACGTTCTTGCATTTACAAGTGTAGGCTAGGGCACAAGATGGTCATCCACGAGGAAGTTACCCCGCAAAGCCCCGGAGACGTTTTCCTCATGCCGGCCCTCCAAATTGTCCGCTTTCAACGTAACTCAAAACTGATGAAATACCGGGCCAAAATCATCAGGCGCATTCTGTTGGAAGGTTTCGCCTAGTACTTCAAAGCGGGCTTCGGATGGATCGATCTCAAGTGAAAACAGCTTTCGTTCCGGAGCGTCGGCTTCTGCCGTGAAAGAAGTACATGATGAAGCCCACTAAAAATTGTCTCACGGTACACCTCTATCAGGTACTCCAGCGATAGCCAGGCATGACAAATTCTGTCCTCACGGGACAATGGAACCCCCTTCATTCTTCAACGAATACTGAATCGAATCCTGCCAACGTCTTGGATCTGTTGTTCATTACCACTTTTATGTCGCCGTCAACTTAACAGTGATTCATGAGCGCTGTCATATCGTGCGCAACTCACCAACCACCCACCTGCCTTGATTGCTAATTACAAATGTGGGCCCCCGAGGTGATTCGACTGTCTCTACACGCGGTCCGGTGTGCTGCAGCTCAACTTCCAGTAACCAACTTAACAGGTGAGGCTGGATCGTAATTGTTAGACCGTACAGATACTGCGAAGTTGCCTTGTGTTTGGTCGGCAAGGTTATCAGCCAATAAATGCATGCCTATTTTTACGTGAACGAGTCCCGTAAATCTGGGGATAGATGCGCCTCCTGTGGAGATTTCCGTTTGCTTTCAACATGTCAACTCTGTCTTGTCTTATGTCATGTGTGCGACGAAAAAGTCACATGCGAAGGGTACGCCGTGGATCCCAATGCAGCCCGATAGAGGGGATCGGAAAAAATAAAGCCAAAGATGCCAGACTCATCTACACGCCGAAGACCACCAGCCAGAACGACCAAATCCTGGACAAACCGGAGTCACTTTAACGCGGATTTCAACATGAGTTCATTGATGACACGGAAAGCTGTGAAGTCATCAATCCCGAGAAGGAGTTGAAGATTATTTCTCCCCCGGACAACCATTAAGCCTACTGACTTGTGTATCCAGGGTTCAACCGGTCACCGCATCACGCTGCTGGGTGAAACGAACTTGATGATAAGGTGTGAGCCGCAGATATATGTTCCAGTCAGCTCTCTGATTTCAGCTGGTAGTTTGTCTATCCTGGAATTGAATGCATTACGAGCAATGAGCTAAGCACTTCAACTGTACACAGCGTCAGCCATTCCCGCTGATCCTGTGATCCTCCAGCAACTCGTGATAGATGGCTCCAACAACCGTGGCAGAATGGAGGTTGAGCAGGTAGAGACGGAATCCACTGGTGATCTGGTTTTGTCAACCAGGCAGTGCAGCAGTGCGGTCTAAGAGGAGGTTTTCTGAAGGCATTAAGGCAAATTAAGCGAAAGGTTTTGAACACTCAAGTCAGTTCGTCCTCTTGGGGAAGACCAGTGGTTTTGGCAATGGAAAACGATGGGAAAACTCCGCATGTTTTTAAAGGCTACGAAGGTATGCGGCGACTAAAACGGAACCAAAGGATTTTGTGAAATCCATGTTTGGCAGCACGTTTTATTTCGAATATGGGTCTCAGTAAAGCGTACATCTGAACTTCGCTGCTCCCAGAATAGATACTGCTTACCACCATCAAAGCCTATGGCGCCTGTTTCGGAGAAATTTTCTTTGTCTTGGATTGCACTTTTTATCCGGAGTTTTTCCGGCCGCTATGGACCAGGTGGTTGAAGGTTTAACCTGGGCCACGGGACACTAAGATAGAGTGATCATCTTTGGGGCTTCAGAAGGGGAACTTTCCCATCGTTTGAAGCTGACCCTGGAACGTATCACAGCAAAGAATGCTCTTACCAGGCCTCCAGAATGCAAGTTTGGTGCACGGGAATTGAGCTTTCCTAGTTTTACGGTGAGAGCTGACAGATAGCAGCCGGACCCTGATGGTTTCAGTCCTATTGCAAAACGGAGTCACTAGAGAATGAAGCACACCTGAGATCGATGCTAATTTGTCTGCAACACCATTTCAAGTTCATATTGACTTCGATAATGGAGGCGCAGTAGTTGTTTCCCTCCCGGTCATCCAAGTTGGGTAGCGGACAGACCAGTGGAAAGAAGTCTTGCGCGATCTCAATAGCAGCACAGCTGAAAGCCCAACGTTGGCCTAATTCGTACCGTCTGAAAAAGCAGTGCTAATCACGAGTGTGTCCGAGGTAGGAATCGGTGCAATGTTTGACAAGGTGGGTGCTCGGTCAGCTGCATCTATCGACTTCTGATTTCTGCTGAGGTAGGATACTCGCAGAAACTGAATGAAGCATCGGCTGTATCCCGAGAAGTACGACTTGCTCACTCAAGTGAAGTTCACAATTTTCGAGGACCACAATGAGCTACAGTTTCTATTCGGCCAAAGTAAGTCCGTCACCGAGTCCATAGCGGCCATGATGCAACGATGGAGTATTGCTTTTGCTGCGCGTAATAGCGATATCTTATGTTTGTCTGGCAAAACATTTCTTCAGGCTGATTTTCCACATAGATTCTCTAGATTCGCTACGGCAGAAAACTGTAATTGCACGTCTCCGCTAGCTCCAGTGTCCACAGCGATCTTGCGAAAAAAAACTAAATGTTTATAATCGGAAGTATTTTCTGTCATCAAGAAGGGCCGACAGACGGAAAGGCAGCGAAGACACCCAGTTTCGTGAAACAAGAAAAACTATGCACATAGCCCGGCCGGCTGGCCATACCTCCTCTCCTGTGCAAAGCAGCCTTAAGAGATATGCATAAGCGTCAATTTAGGGCTTGGAATATAAAGTCTCTAGCTTGGAAAATTTGTTCGCGGCCTAAGGCGGATGCGGAAATGTATACAGCAGCCAAGAACTGTGATGCTTGTTCTAAAAGAGCAAAGTTGAAACCGAACAGATGGAACCAGTGGCCCGACAGCTGCTTTCTATGACGAAGTGTATATGCCGGCTTCTGCGACCCACTCCTGAAAGGACATTTTTCCATGTATTAGAAGGTTTACTTACGAAATGACCCGAAGTGTTCCTAACATCAGCCCCAATCACGTCGTTTGAAAGCCAAGCTCTAAGCAAGACAAATCGATGAGGAACTGTTGACGGAGGGAGGCTGTAATAATTCTCCTACCTCCACAGGCGGTCCAAGGTGCTGCAGATTCACTTCTAGTATCTAACCTATAAGGCAAAGCTGGAATGTAATTGTTAGGTCGTGCAGATACTGTGAAGTCGCCGCCCGTTTGGTCAGCATGTTATCTGCCAATACGTGCATGCCCGTTTTCTACATGAAGGAGTCAGCACCGACCGAAACAAACAGGAAACATTCTTACTGTTAATATCCGGCATTGTCGTTCTCCTAGTGCGCGCAGTTTGGGTCCCAATTACTTCGTTACTTACGACTGGCCGGTTAAATGGGATTCCCGCGGTCCCACTTGAAAGTGTGGTAATTTTGGTCCGCATGACAGTTCCACATATGACTGCCGAAAATTGTCATCGACGTGCCTTCCATCATTTCTTGATCGGTCCTTATCTTCCCGCTCCAACCCTTCATTGAAAACGGAATCATATTTACCACGGAAACCGATATTAGTTTGTTCTATTCAAACTAGGCCAAATCAATTTATGCCCTTGTGTAACTCTAAGGCAGTCCTTTTGTTCTATCCGAATTTGCTGTAGGTTTTACGAAGCATGCAATTTTGTCCAACTTTATCAAGTGTCTACGCTCGCACTTCGTTCAAACCGAGAACTATTTTCCCATTCCTTCCTAGTCGGTGTGTAAATACCAACATATATTTTGATTCTTCACGCCCTCCCCCCCCCTACTGCAATTTGTGTGAAATTCCATGCCGCATAAAAATGGCTGTGGTCACCGCACGCTCCCCCGCTGAATCCAAAAAATAAAACGCCATTGTTATTGTTGTTGAATGGGCACCAAATCGGCGGGTGTATACTTGATATTCACTTGGGTGGCCACCCGACTGGCCATTTTTCCATCAGAAATCCTCAGAGCTTTCCTCTTCTCTGTCGGCACTCTAGTCGTCATAATTATTTACCCAGTATCCACGTCCAACGCAACAGATTACTTTTGAAAGCAAGGCAACGCTTCAACTGGACATGCAGTCGCGTCTGTTCCCGTTGCCAGGTAACCATTGAAGTGGCGCCCCTGGAGTGCAGCCGTGAGGTCGAACACCAGCACCGACTCAGTCGAGTTTTAGGCTTCATAACTGCTGGAGGTGGCGAGTTCCACCTGGGCGCTGGATTATTTTGAGCTAGTTGTTGGGCATTAGCTAGGCACGGCCTCTGCGCAAACTGCTCTGCTTTATTGTGTAGCAACTACCAAATAATTCGGGACCAAGCACAAACATTTTCCAACTCCGTTATTTCTCCTTTAGATCACAATATAATCACCCGGAAGTCCGGCCAAAGGATCCTTCTGTGAGAGTACAACTTCATTGTGCCCACCAAACAATGGTATCTCCATTTAACGGTATCAACAGCTCGCTTCTCTTCAAAAGAAGGAGAGTTTTTCGATGCATCCCTCCGTAGATGTCAGCTCTCCATATTCGGCTGATTGGTTTTGCTAGCGAATCGGTTTCCATTTCTACATGGTTGACAGTTCACACTAAACGTGGACCGTAATTTGTCGGTCCAAGGAGAATACATGGTAAAGGCTGCCGCACGGGGTATGGTTGTCCCCGTCTACTGCAACTTTTCTCTAACGCCCAACGTGCTTCTGGATGGCCGGTTATTATGAGCATTCGCACTCTCCAATCCCCCAGATTCACCCTTTCGAAGTGACACAGGGAAAGTTATAAGAACAGGGCCATATCTTCAGAGCCCTGAACTGCTTTCATTTGTGGCCAGTCGAGGCATTGTGTAAGTTTTGTATCCACGAAATCCCTTCCTAGCACGTATTCACAATTCGTCCGATTAAAAGGCTACGAATGCCCTTGGACCGGGCTGTTGGTAGTCAGTTTCCCGAACCTACATCGATCAATCAACTGTTCACTGGATACTAAGTGCTGCATATCTTGCAACCTGGACTCATCTCCGCTCCTCAAAGTATCATCAACAGTCCCAGCCCGAAAATTCAGGAGGTTTGTGAGAAGCACTCTATTGACTCGTTCTAAAATAACATCCATCATTTTCTCCTTTAGGGAAAGTCATTGTTAACAACAGTAAAATTGATATATTTTTTGAATGGTGCAAGGAGCATCCACGGGTACGCGACCAAAGAATCAGCACACCTGATAAAAAAGAACATCAGCCATTCCTTGAAAATTCAACTCCAAAGAGTTATCAATGTTGCTTCACAATCCTCCAATAGATAGACGAACGGCTTGAAAGTAGCTCTGTTTCTGCCCAAGGTAAGTCGAAACGTAAATCCAATACGGGTTCTGCCATTAAAATCACGGTCGTTACCTGTGAAGCTTTGTTTTGTTCTTGGCTACTCATCGAGTAGCGCAATAGTTGTAACAGCCGGTCGTGAAAAATCCCCCTTTTTTCCCTCGCGATTCAGTGTTTTTCCCAACATCACTCATTTCCATACACTATTGACTTGTCCTTACGAACTGAGTGTTTTTCTGGACCAATTGTTGTTTGTTCGCGCCCAGAGGGCTACTTTGGCACATCCTTGTTCAGGACCTGCGTGACGCACGTGCTGTCTGCTCACACGCTGCTATTCGGTTTCTCGTTGTTGAGTCTTCGTGATCGTATTATTGAGGTTTGTATATTGCTTATGTCATTGTTTATTTTAAATAATCTAGTATCGTAGAATATCACGGATAATCGTTTTCTGATTTCGGGATCCGTTGCGAATTTGGCTACGCATTGCTCAAACGTTCGTAACAGTACTCAATAGATCTATTTGGAACGAGGAAAAATCACGCAAAATGCCAAGAAAAGGATCAAAAGCAGTCGAATCCGGACAGGAAGTAATACGGCAAGTCTCTGGGGAGGTTTTGTGCACATATGATTCTTTAGTTAATGCTAGATCGCCTAGTCCTGTCAGTGCTAGCTCATGTGTTATTGAAAGCAATATTGATCGTAAGGATGTCGATTTATATAAGCTGAGAATACTAGAACTAGAGCAACAGTTACTTTCGGCTAGACTACAGGCGCAGGAAGCAGAGAAGTGTACACAGAAACAGCGAGAGCATGAGACCAGTGACTTCGACACTTCCGATAGGTTAGAGTGCAATAAGGTAGGGAACCCCACGCCGGTCGCCGACTACAAACCACCATCGATCGATCTGCCTAGAGTGGAGTTAACGGTTTTCGACGGGCCAGCTGAGCAATACTGCAAGTTTGTCAAACAGTTCGAGACGTTCGTTGAAAACAAGGTAACCGACCCTGGGCAAAGGCTTCTTTACCTTACTCACTACTGCCGAGGCCGAGCGCGAGAAGCTATCGACGGGTGCACCATGCTCTATCCAGAACAAGGCTACACAAGGGCAAGAAAGATTCTGAGGGACTTGTTTGGCCAACCTTTCAAAGTAGCCCGTAACCTAATAGAGGGCGTGATGGCAGAGGCAAAGAGAACCAAGGGCGACGTCTACACAATGGCCGACCTGGTGATCAAGATGCAGAACTGCTCAATAGCCCTCGACCATTTAGGTTACAGGGCTGACCTAGACGCCATGCACACTTTGGAAGGCATAGTCCGTCACCTTTCTCCCGAACTACAGGGTCGGTGGGCGGAAGAAGCTGAACGGATAAGCCGAAGCGACAGAGAAGCCAACTTCGAAGACCTGACTGAATACTTAGACAGGCAAACGAAGATAGCTGACAGCAGATTCGGCCGACTCGTCCGGGACAGCAACCGAGCAAACAAGCCCGGTACTAGCCAAGTCCAAATCCCTGTACGGGAACATACTAAGTACCAGCCTTGGACCAACACACACGTCATTTCACGAGATGCTACGGCGAAACCAAATTGCAGATCCTGTGGTACTAGCCATGGCCTACCAGAATGCCCCAAGTTCGGCAACGCCACAATAGACGAACGGTGGGGAATGGCGAGGATGGCAGGAGCATGTTTCATCTGTCTCAACACCACGCACCGGGCAGCAGCCTGTAGAACAAGGAATCGATGTGGTTACGAGGGCTGCATGGGCAGACACCATGGGCTGCTGCATCAGGCGAGAGTAACCATATCCGAGGCGAGTGCCAAGCCCAGCGTGATTTGTTCAACTTCACAATCTGCCAGTAAACCGGTACGTTTAGGCGTAGTGGCCGTGGGAGTAGTGACTCCGACTGGGATAGTCAAGGCGTTGGCTTTCGTTGATAGTGGATCCGACACCACTTAAGTGAAAGAGTGGTTTGCCGACAAACACCAACTGGCTAAAGGTGCGACGTCGTTAGCAGTGAGCACGGTGGGCGGAACACAGGTAATGACTGCCGGTAGATTAAGGCTGCAACTCATCTCTCTAGACACTAACGAGGAAATTGAACCAACGGAGGCATTCACGTTAGCGGATCTCCCCATGCGAGCACCAAGGTCGGTGAACGCAATCTTGACTCGGTGGCCCCACCTGCAGGATATAACCGTTGTAGACTGGAAAGATGATGAGGTGGATCTCCTCATCGGATGCGACGTGCCAGAGGCGCATTGGGTGCTTGACCAAAGAGTGGGCAACCGCCAGGCACCTTATGCCGTACGCACGGCTCTGGGATGGATGTTATACGGTCCAGTAGGGGCACGTGGTTCCGTGAATTACTTATCCGCCGAAACGGACCGCATAGAGTATCATCTGAAACGGCTTTATGAAAAGGAGTTTCATGACATTGGAGACGAAGGACCGACGTTGTCTCAAGAGGATCACTTCGTTTTACAAGCGGTGCGGCAAGGCACTAGAGGCCTCAAAAAACAGTTCGAGGTTCCCCTTCCATGGCGCACACCGGTCGACCCGTGGACTGACAACAGAAATTATGTTCTCCAACTATTACTGCTACTAAAAGAACGCTTCATTCGAGACCAGAATCTGTGGGAACGATACGCGGATTTGATGAGGCGAAACGAGGCCCTCGGTTACGTTGAAGAGGTGCCTGTCAACACCGACAGCAAAAGGGGTATCTGGTATCTGCCTCACCATCCGGTTATCAACCCCAAGAAACCCAATAAACTGCGGGTGCTTTTCGACTGTGCGGCCAAGTTCCAGGGCAAGTCGTTAAACGATCGCCTACTACAGGGGCCTGACTGGACCACACCACTGATCGATGTTTTGTGCCGTTTCAGAGTGGGTAAAGTGGCTTTGTCTGCTGACATTAGAGAAATGTTCCATCAGGTGAAGATTCCGGTAGGAGAACGAGATGCTTTGCGTTGCCTGTGGTGGGAAGGGAGCGACCGGGACAACGCAGTGGTGAATTATAGGATGACCGTCCACCCCTTTGGAGCCATATCGTTACCATTTTGTGCTAACTACGCCCTCCGAGAATCAGCGAACAAACATGGCGATCTAGTACATCGGACGGTGGTAGAAAGCGTCAGCAAGAACTTCTACGTCGACGACTACCTTGGGTCATTCGATGATGTGGAATCAGCTCTAGAGCAGTTCAGGGGTCTGACGAGGTTGCTGGAAGAGGGTGGCTTCCATCTAACTAAATGGATGTCGAACGCTTCAGAAGTGCTGAAGGTCATCCCGTATCACGAAAAGGCAGAAATGGTAAGAGATTTGGACGGCTCTCCACTTCCTATCGAGCGCACTTTAGGGATACAATGGGACGCGGAAACGGACGATTTTGTTTTCGAACTGAACGTTCCCGAGCTGCCAATAACCCGTCGGGGCATACTATCTGCCGTCTCAAGTTTGTTCGACCCGCTCGGTTTCGTCTCACCGTGGCTGCTACCCGGAAAGATCTTGCTGCAGCGGCTGTGCCGTAAGAAAGTTGATTGGGACTAGTCACTGGACCGAGGGGACCGGCTGGACTGGGAAGAATTTTTGAACACCTTGAAGAAATTAGGGGACATAAGAATCCCACGATGTTTGACCCCTGGCCATACGACACGGACTGGAGAACTACATGCTTTTTCCGATGCATCCGAAGTCGGTTATGGAGCTGCGGTGTACGGACGATGGTGCGCAGGAGATGGACAATATACCACGAGGATCCTGTTCGCCAAAGCCCGCGTTGCCTCAATGAAGTCGGTCTCAATCCCACGCCTTGAACTCAGCGCAGCCGTGCTGGCAGTCAGGGTGGTGCAAGCTGTGAAGAGATGTTTCGATCTCTACATTTGGTCGGTGAGCTTCTGGACGGATTCAACGATAGTACTTTACTACATTAACAACGTACGGAGCCGGTTTAGTACTTTTGTTGCTAACCGGCTCACGATTATCCACGATGAATCAGCCACGCACCAGTGGAGTCATGTCAGGTCTGGCGATAATCCGGCCGACCTGTGCTCCCGAGGTGCGAAAAACTTCAGGCAACTGGACACGTGGACGAGAGGGCCAAACTTCCTGCAATTGCCCAAACAGGACTGGCCCGTGTTCGAATTAAAACCACCTACGGAATTGGAACTGGAGATCAAAGGCGTAGTGATAGCAACCAACGTCGTCGAAGCGTCGTCCATTCTATCGCGACTGGTCAGGTTTTCTTCCTGGATGAAGACGCTTCGTTCGCTAGTTTGGTTAACCAGGTTCAAGAGAAATTTAACAGTCATGAAAGGGCTACGGCCCTCAGGTCGGATACCGGTCGGCCCGATAGGTCCCGATGAGCTACAAGCGGCAGAGTACGATATTTTCAGAATGATACAACGCAAGGCTTTCGCCCAAGAACACAAGAGGGCGGAAGAAGTGGGGCCGACCAATGAAGACATGCCATCTCCAAGAGGCGAGCTGAAGCGTTTAAACCCCAAACCCATCAACGGACTGCTGCGGGTGGATGGTAGGCTGACCAACGCCCACCTGAACTTCGACACAAAGTATCCTATACTGCTGCCTGTGAGACAACCTGTAGTAGAGCTAATGATTCAACACGTCCACGCCATGGAGGGACATGCCGGGGAAAGTCACGTGACGAGCGTCATCCGAAAGCGTCTTTGGTTGTTGAGAGGACGAGAGACTGTAAAACGCGTAATCCGACGGTGTGTGCAATGCAGGAGACACAATGCCACAGCAGGAAAACAACTCATGGCCCCACTACCAGAATGCAGGGTGACTACGGGCTGGTGGCCGTTCAGTGACACCGGGTTGGACTATTTCGGGCCCTTGTGGATCAAGTGCGGGAAAAGATTAGAAAAGCGATACGGATGTATCATGACGTGCATGAAATCACGTGCGGTACACCTAGAAGTCGCACAATCGATGACGACCGATTCGTTTCTACGGGCCTTGCAAAGATTTATCAACCGAAGAGGCGTACCGGCCGATATATACTCAGATAATGGATCGAACTTCGTGGGCGCTCAACGGGAATTGCAGCGTTGGCACAAGAACATAAACAGGGACGAACTGCAGAATCGAACCGTGGCCTACGGCATACGATGGCATTTCAACCCCCCACAGGCCAGTCACCGAGGCGGCATATGGGAACGCATGATCCGGTCCGCCAGACGGATATTGCTGTCAATCATGGAGCAGCAGCCGCCCGACGACGAGACGCTGAACACCGTCATGACTGAGGTGGAGCGAATCCTGAACAACCGCCCCCTGGTGCCAGTATTGAACGGCGACCCCACCCACCTGGCGCTCACCCCGAACGACTTATTGACGCTAAGGTCGAACGAGGGTTTCCAAGGGCCGGTAAACCTTCGTGGGAGCAACCTCCACGGGTGGAAGCAATCGAACTATCTGGCCAAGGTCTTCTGGAGGCGATGGCTACGGGAGTACCTACCGGCTTTGCAGACTCGACAGAAGTGGCTGGCCAAAACAAGACCATTCAAAGTTGGGGACGTGGTTATGATCGCCGACGAACGCGCACATTTCAGCGCTTGGTCTTTGGGAGTAGTTACGGAAACCATCAAAAGCACCGACGAAATGATAAGAACGGTGAAGGTGAAGACAGCTAACGGAGTGCTCATTCGTGACATACGCAGTATTAACCTACTCGAGAGCGAAGACGGAGGAGCTGATAACCTTGAGGCCTAGTAAACCTCTTTCACACCAGTAATCGAGGTGGATAAAGAAACACCATATATACCACACAATCTCCGTCAAACACGTTAAGGTGCTCGCGGTCCCTTCGTTGACATTACAGAAGGTTCTTTCCGATATGTGGTGATGAGTGCGATTCCATTATACATCCCGATACATACACGCACGTACGACGCACTCTACATCCCGTAAACCCATCACACATGTGACAGTGTTCTTTGTTTGCCTTTTGTTGACGCTACCGAATACCCTTGCATATGTGGAAGTAGAGGAGCTCAGGTCACACACACTTGCTACATTTACTCGTCTTCTTGCCACGCGGTCTTTTGTTGACATTGCAGAAATTCCTCCTTTGATGTGTAGTCATACCTGTGATTTCATCGTAACCCCGGCACACACACACACGCACACACACACACACTCAAGCACGTACATCCAGGACCGGACGGCCCCTCACGAGGACAACGTCTCTGCGACCATTCACGCCCGCCATCGGTAATTTGGTCTCGTGGAAGATGTAGACTAGCCTCACGTCTATGTATCCAATGGATTAGGTGCGACCAGTAGTAGAACGTCGACGACGAGCATTAAACGCGCGCACTGACAGCAGGGCCTAGGCAGGTAGGAAGAATCAGTACCTTTATACCGAACTTTTGACTTTGCCGAGGATCCAGGAGGATTTTGGTGGGCGGTGTAACAGCCGGTCGTGGAAAATCCCCCTTTTTTCCCTCGCGATTCAGTGTTTTTCCCAACATCACTCATTTCCATACACTATTGACTTGTCTTTACGAACTGAGTGTTTTTCTGGACCAATTGTTGTTTGTTCGCGCCCAGAGCGCTACTTTGGCACATCCTTGTTCAGGACCTGCGTGACGCACGTGCTGTCTGCTCACACGCTGCTATTCGATTTCTCGTTGTTGAGTCTTCGTGATCGTATTATTGAGGTTTGTATATTGCTTATGTCATTGTTTATTTTAAATAATCTAGTATCGTAGAATATCACGGATAATCGTTTTCTGATTTCGGGATCCGTTGCGAATTTGGCTACGCATTGCTCAAACGTTCGTAACAATAGTTGTTCAGTACTCATCAACTAAATTTCACCTTATTTCGGGCTACTGCGCCTTTTTCCTCCTCGGTGACTGCGAAAAATACTTCCGCCAGTTTTGTTTTACTTATCGTGTCGGGAAGCCCGCGCGGCCTATTCAAATCCAACTTATCTCCACCTGCCTTTCCTTTGCTTCAGCTATTAACAGTTCGGGCTTAGCCTCATAAAGGCTTCAGCTATTCCCAGAACAACCCCATACACTAGAAAGTGAGCGCCTAACATGGTCAATATCCACAGGGAAATGGCTTGGTTCAACCGCAGGACACTTCTTCGGTTCGGAACAGCTAGAAAATTTGCCGCGCAATTTAGTTTTCCAAAGTTATCCGAGAATGTTGGATACCATAAAATCCAGCCCACCAAAATTCCGGGAAACAGGTAGTGGCCAATTCCGATACGACGCAAAGCAAAATCCATTCCAAGTAGCTACTATAATGCACACAACTGGTTAAGCAATTCGAACGCGACCGAATCTCAACTGTGTTCCCTCATGGCGCTCTCGCTCCAAAACTGAAGCAGGAGTTAACAACTGCAGCCAAGGTACATCAAAGGGTTGAAAGCGAAAAACAAGATTGTCAAATACAGTCAGTGAACAAAATTCGAGGAAAAAGTGAGGGCCCGACTTGTGACAATGATTCAGAGGAATTATTCTAATTGGACAAACTATGGGAACTCCTCTAATGATGGTCCATACGAATGGAACAGTGTTTTTTGCAGCAAGATATGCTGGTGGATGGAACAAATTTCTTTAATTCCTTTACGCCGGCTGGTTGTGGTCGGTCTTTATATTGGCTCACCAATGCCCAAAACCGATCATTGGTAATGCAGACCACTATATGATTTTAACCTCACGGGTTTTCAATTGTTTTCTCGTGGTTTGCAGGCACTAGCTCTTCTTTAACCTTAAATACCATTAAGCATGTCAGTGATGATTTTTCGGCTCATCTGCGCAGTGGCTCTCATTCAAACTCAGGCTTGGCGCTAGCTGGCATGCTTATATCTCACGTTTTATCGTTCTTTCCTGCAAATGTGTTCACCCTCAATTCTTATTGCAACGGCAACTTCTTACACCGTCATTGTTCAGATGTTGTGTTTTGTCACTTATTCAGGATCGCGACACATCAGGAGCCCGTATGACGTAGTATTATCACTGATTATTGGCACAGTCATTTTTGTTTCGACATATTCGACTTTCTCGGTAGCGCACTTTTGATCGGTAAGCGAGTGTTCCCTTCCGGGCTCGGTTCAAGTGCATCCCTCTGTTGCCTTGTGGCGTTTGCCGCAGGGTTCTCAATTAATATTGCCGTTCCATAAGTTGTGGCCACTTGTATGTCCTTTCGTGTTCCCAGTTAAACCTTCCATGGACTCTTTACTGAACATCACTTCTCTGTTTGGCCAAAGTTTTCACTGGCTGATCCTCGGCATTTAGTCATTGCATTATCATCAGTATCGCTAAACCTTCGGTTATTCATGGAAAGCCCCCACCTCCAGGTCAACCATCCATGGATCATTTATTGACCTCCATGAACCTAGTTAGGTTCAGAAGCTCCATTGATCCATCCACAGCTTCTTATACGATATTTATCGTAGACAATGCTGGAACTAATTTTTTCACAAAATACCTCATATTGATCTACGCTTCCCTCTACCATTCCAAAAGCTTCTGATTTTCAAATGATGTTGTTCTTGTCTGGCAAGTATATTATGATCATCCGTGTCTTACATACCCGTGAGTGGCACATTCAAACGGTGAATTTCCATGAGGGCTACTTTGTTCTCAGATGACCACTAAGTTTTTCAAACGCTAAATCATCCTCCCGGAACAACCACCGATTAACCTAAGAAATTTTCACTCCGTTCTTTTTCGGATCACCTTCTGGAGCATAAGTTTGTAAAATTTTGAAACGCATTCTATTTTATCTCGGATTGTACCTACAAATCTTACTCTTTTGCCTGCCTGGCGGGATTCCCGTGAAGCAAACATAAACTCACTCGTATTCGAAACACACGATTCTGCTGGACTGCGATTTGTCTTGGGCAGACTGTAGGTGGAACATCCAGGGGCAAAGTCAGGCCTCAACCAAGAACAGCAAAAATAGAAACAAAAGTCTTTTCAAGTAGGCCATGTTGAATTAACAGAGACAGGTAACAACGAAATAAAAAGGAAACAGAGCATGAGAACGCCACTCCCAAGCACCTACATTAGGAAATAATGAAAGCCAAAATTGATTAGGACCGACCGTCAGCCGGCCACCGTACCGAAGATGCCGATTAGTTAATTGGACCATAGACTTGTGGGCAATTTTCGCCAGATCCTTAGGCTTGGCGTTGTCGGACAGACTCAGTATACCAACCAAAACTATTCAGCCTCGGCTTAGGCGAAGTCTTTCCTGGAGTTCAACAGCCAATTCAATAGACTACAGAGTTTTCTCGTTCTTGACAGTAATATAAGAACCCAAGAGCAACTAGAAACTCGACATAATACCAAATTGTAGAGAAAAGTCAATTCAAGGATTTCCATGGTAATATTCATTGGTAAAATGCGTGCACAAAGCAATCTTATCTCTGACAGTTAGCTCTAATTGAGATCCAGCAAACATTTATGGCAGTAGAGTATACAACTATGTGAGAGGAACAGATGACTGAAAATAGTGAGTCGAAAATACCTGGGCTGCAGTTGGGAGGAACTCTTGAAGGCGTCTTGAGGTAGTTCAAGAGTGCGAGGCTTGAGCCTAAATGCTCCCTGTTCTGGAACATATCTGCTTTCCTCTGAAGCCAACGGAGAAACGGTGGGTCCTTTATTCTTTACCACGCCGAACAACTAAGTTCCTGCACGTGTTATACAAAAACTACTTCAAGAGAAATCGAAAAACTACGGTCGGTCTAAAAGAGCGGCAAAGCCAAACAGGATCACAAAAAAGCAAAGTTATCACATAAAATGCAGAATGGCCTCAGAAACAATTCGCCCGAATATGCTTGTAGACGTCAGTAAAACCTATAGAAGTTCACCTGACTCTAAAACCCACGAAAGATTATTACAGCAAATTTCAAATAACGCCATTCGCTCCACTAGTTCTGGGACTGCCTGGTGAAACTTACAAAAAACATGCGGCATACAATTCGAACACACCCCCACCCAGACAGGAGCCCCAAATCAAACATCGACTAGGAAAGAAACCCAATATCTAACCTTACTTCAGCGATCCTTTGATTTATTGATGTTCGGTAGATTTTGACAGTCTTTAGGAGGCAATCCAAATAGTAAAACGTCTTTGGCCCCGACGGGATTGGAACCCACGCATGGTTACCACCCTCGCTTTAGTACCGCGAGTGCCCTACCAACTGAGCTACGAGACCAAGCCGAAGGACCTTTGACTTTTGCATATGGATTGGTTGTCCATGAAAAGCCACCCGCAGCTTGTAACTCTCAGCGTAGTTGGGATTATGCACATTCAAGTCCGTATCCGTGGCGAATGTCAAAGAATAGCATTATCGGCTAAACGTAGTATCCTACCTCAGAGACCTGAGCCTCACCTTCCGGTCTCAATCAATCAACTGCACCTTAGTGGAGACAAACATACTAACACTTCATCTATCCACAAAACGGGGAATTTGTTGCGAAGATATCCAAGTTCTAAATAGAGCGCTTACTCTGAAAAACGTTTTCGCTTTATCACCTACAGTTCACCCGGATACAGTAATTATCCCGCTTTGGATATTCAGATTATCATGATATTTTTGGCCTGCTGTTGATCCATCCAAGTTTTCCGGCTCTTCCGTCTTTCCTGAATTTCCCGCCTTTTCCTGTTCCAAAAGGCTTCTTACGTCCCCCACAGTTCGCCAGTGGCCGCTGAATCTTCGAACCTTAGAACCATTTCAGGTGGTCATAATAAATGTGCATTGTGCCCAACAAAATGATGGCTTTGCTATAGTACTTCTCGGTGTTAGCTCTTTAGTGGAAAACGTACAACCGCCCGCTCTTTTGCACTACAATCTCACTCAGATATGATTCTCAAAGCCAAAACTTGGCCTACCGGTAATACTCCTAATCGGCACATTTCATACCAGGTTATGGTACGTTCACCACTAATAGATCCGACATGTGTTGGCGGATGCCTTGCTTATATTAAAAACAACCTTTGACATATCTGTTTCACCCTCCTGTCCCTAACCTGAGCCAGGACAATTTGGACCACTATACGTGCTACAAGGAAAGCCTGTCTCTGGTTGTGTCCACGGTCCGCCGAGCTATACCGCGAGTGACATAAAAGCAGTCGCTGATGCATTCTGCTGTGTGCATGAACTCCCTCAAACCACCAAGATCATTGCTGGGGAACTCAGTCTCCACCAAGCATGCTTCACGACCACGGAATTTTTCTCGAGATAACGTAGTCTTGTTTCATGTACCCGTGCGGGTGGAGGAAAGTAACAACTCACCCACCCAAGGGAATAATGTTTGAAACCCTGTTTGTATTTAGGCCTCCAGAATGTGAGAGCAAACGATCTTGACTACTTTCCTGATTGTGATCATAAGGTTGTAATATGTAAATTCCTCGTACAGCTAAACCACTAGAAAGGCCACGATAATCGAAAAGTATTTTCAAACGCAAATTCAAATATCCTACTGAATATCCTGTGTTATCAGACCCGGGATGACTTCTTCCAGTCATCTTATTCTTCGATGGATTTGGATGTAAAGTGAATGAAACGGTTCTCCTCTCTCCATTTTAAGAAAGACCAATCGGCAAGGAAAAAAGCTAAGCAAGTTTCAGAAGAAACAACTCTCCCCCGAGAGGCCCAAAGGGCTTTCAACCTCTCTCAGCCTCAGCAGCCTCCAACATCGGCTACTAAACGAAGTTGAGGACAACCTCTTAGCCAGCCTAATAGAGTAACTCATCTTTCTGGCCTAAGTGAAACCCACAATCCCCCTTACATCCAGAATTTCCCACCCATCCTACAGAAAAACATTTATTATTTTGCAGCAGTCAATCCCCGAGGCTTTCGCCCGCTTTTTGCTTCTACCATCATGTTGGATCACGATATTCCAACCCGCGATCCCACCCCGTTTGACCACCGACATTCTGACAAGCTTTGAGCTCTCTCCGCCTGTATCGATCAGATTTCGCCATCTGACCTTGGCTTTCAAACTTACCGGGTGTCCATTTGAGTCCATCAACGGGCCCATTTAGACTCCTTCGTGCACACAAATCTCCTGTTCACCCCTCTTGAGTTCATCCGTCCTAGGTTAAACCTACTCCCTTCTACGTTGTCACGAAATATTCGCCTTTATTATCGTCTGTAACACTCAATCATGTATCTGACGTGATTTAGGCCTCTCCGAAATAAGTCTTTAGTATTGGTATTATTATGGGTGACTTCAGTTAAACTTGCCCGCCCGTATGGTGCAGCAGACTTTGGACTGAGATTTGCCGTCTGATTCTTCCTGCTTCCCAACCTCCTGAGGTTTAGGCTGAAAAGTTGGGAGAAACGCAAACAGATAATACCAACCAGCACCAAAATCGTCGTGTCGGTACACCTTGAATTCTGCCGAGTCTTCGCGCCTTCTGGACGTACGTCGGTCCATCCCGGGTCGTAGTGAGAAAAAAAAGCACGGCTTACAATGAGCGGCCGTAGTCCCAAAACATCAGAATAGAGCGCGCTACCGCTGTGAGAAACTCCCACAAGCTGTTCTATCTTATTCAAGATATCGGGAAGAAGCTACTAGGTGGGTTAAAAGTCCCCTTATCCGCAGTCTGCAGCGATGTCCTGCTTGCCAAATAGGGCATCTGAGAAACATTTGGCCGGCCGCGTCTGGTTGAAACATTGAGTGGGTAATGACGAGTTCCGTCGTCATTTGTTTGGCGATGACCTTCACTGCCTGACCGAGTAAATTGCTCTGCATCCTCTCTGATGGCTTGGCCACGTTTTGCGAACGCCTGTCCATCGATCACTATTTCGTGCTCATTTTGCACGTGCTATGGGCGGCTGGAAGAAGCGACGCCGTGGTTAAGTTGCGACATGCCGCAGAGGCGCGAAGTTAGCTTTGGCTTGGACTTCGATTGTTGCTTCTTGCCCTTTTGGGTTGAGGCTGAAGACAGTAGGAAATCCTTTTAAACCAGACTCCATGAGATATGGCTCGGAACGAAATCCGGTGAAGCGAATACTGCATTTCCTGGCTGCTAGTTTTCCGTTCTTCCTTAGCACTTGAAAAACAATCAAACATTCACCGAGCGTGTAACGGGAAATATATATATATATATACCCTTTGTTGTAATTCTAATGCGGGCTTTTATTCCCACTCCCAGACTTTGTAAATTTTCCGATTGTTTTGCATTCGCACTGTGCTTGTTCTCAAGCCAAAGTAAAACGTTTATCCTTGATAAGACGAAGACCTCTGACCGCGAACCCAAAGCGCGGCTGATTAAGATCAAATCTCAATTTGTGACTCACTCACCTCTTTCTTGATTGTAATTCCATCTTATTATTAGATGGCAGTTGGTAAACACTGAAGATCTCCTCTTCCCACCCGAGCCGGAAAAAACCGGCATTATACAAGATAGCTCGTTAGGCTCACATTTCATTTCTTCATTTAAAATATCACACCGAGACACTGCGTTTCTACGCGATATTGGCCTGAAAACCGCCAGTTCCTTAAACCCCATACTTTGAGGTATATCCCCAACAAAACTGCCGGAAGATGAAAGCTCCCGACGTTTAGTATAACAGTTGGAGAATGGGTTTCTCCACAGCTAAGTTATGCATAATTGAGCACGTAAACTGCTAAATCTTGACCATGGGTGGCCATGGCGCTCGAACATCAATCTTTAATTTCTATGCGGACTGCCACGTCCTGGTACACATGCGTCTAACTAACTTGCGTTTTGCCTAAGACAAGCCATATACCTACGAGGCAAAAATCATGCTACCAAAATTCCACACTGAAAAGTAATCAGGAGCTGGTCCCCTCGTCTGTATCTGTTCCCGGGTTTATAACAGGCCGTCTGAAGATATTCAGGCCTGCCGTGCCCTTGGCCTGTGTAAACTCTTCAGTAAAATGTTTCTTGGTACCACAAAGGAGCTGCAACCAGCCCGAAACCGCACCGGGTTCAGATGTGTACTAGGGTGACCCAGACTCTTATTCACGTGAAAAAGCATGACCCGGGTAGCATCCTACGCACTGTAGAAAACCACTGCCCTCATGTTTTCTCCGTTCTTGTTGTATTAGAATACTGCATAAGGATTATCATTACTAAAATTGCCCTTGATAAGCTCACCTTTATTATTACGCTTTATGATCTCACTTTCATTCACTATGATAAATTCGTCTTACTCATTCAAAACTGGCTCCATCGATTTTTCCTGATTTTGACTTGGTGTTTCGTATCAGAAGCTATTTTCGGCGGCCGCCATTAATTTACAATTTATTATTATCCGTTTTCTCGGCGTTAGCCATTAGCTTTATATTCATGGACCCTCCTCATAGCTTTTGCCCCCACAACCCATTTTCAGAAATCTGGTTCCAGTGTTCCATTACCTAGATTTTTACTACTGACCATTGTTCCTCAACTAAGAGCATCCCAGAATGAGTCCCTGAATCTTTCGCACATCCAGACACCCACTTTATCTTATCTTCGCTTCGATGGTCTTTACCGCTATGGGGAAAACTGGCAAAAACCTAACAGTTCGATATCTGCCCTCCACTCCACTGCTTTTCACTCGCTCTTATCCTCCTTGGCCCCCTGGAAACTGGTTGCAAGCTGTTGGATCACTGGACCTCTATGGCTGTGTTTCCGCCAGCGCAAATAGTGCCGACCCCACATTTGTGGGCCGCCGCTAGATCCGCCATCCTGGCTTTAGCATATTTGGTGTACAGTAAGTCCGCAAAACTACGCGCTTACCGACCAAAAGTGCGAGTCCCGGTCAAGTTGAAGTCCGTTCAACTACTGACTACTAGATCCACCAAATAATCAATTTCATGCCTTCTGGATAGCGCCTTGGAAACTCTGAGCAACGAGTAGCTCTAGTCAGTGCGGAACCCAAATCAAAACAAGGCTGCTCCGCGAACTCTCCTGTAATATTTGTGAGTCAATACATAAGTGCATAACAATCATACTTTTGACCGTTAGTTTTGTTCACCATCTAGCCAAAAGGTGGTCAGGATCATGGCAAGAATCTGTACGGAGGTAACAGCTGACCAAAAGGTATAAATAAGAAGTACCTATCCTGTAGTCTTACCCACTGGAACGAATTCTCCACGCTTTATTGGAACCAACAGACGACTTCCTGAGCTCTTGGCCAAAAACTCAAAGTAAGCGAGCTGAAGGTCTACGGTCCGTCTACATGAGCCAGAAATTAAACCCAGCTGCGACAAAACAAAATGCCTTGGACTACTGCGACTCATCACCATAAAGAAAGTTCTCAAGGTTATCCCACCGAAAAATTATGATTAAGCGAGGGAAAACTAAATGCCTTATTCATGGAAAAGATGACGTCCACAAAACAGTATCAGCAAGAATAAAGTGGGAAAAAGTAGTCCAAAATCCGCGAACAAATATGAAGTCAACAGACGAGGAATTTTCAGTCATACACGATGGTAAGGTGCGGCCATGCCTAGGTTGTGGGATTGCATCCCCTCTCAATGAAGAAGGTTGTGGGCTTAGGTGTCCCCCAAGCAGTCAGCTTTAGGCACCAGCACCTTTTGCGGGCCATAAGTAGCCAAGGTATGCTAGTACTGATGCGAAATATTTTAGGGTCTTCTGTAATTACCGCTGATTTTTCATCGTGCTCCCTTCGAATGCCTCCTCTTTAACTGACCCAACGCTAAGTCAGCCGAAGTTCACTGGCCCACTTACGTATTACCGACGGATACACGGTTGTCAATCCTTTTTCTTGAAGGTATAGTTTTGCGTTTTTACATCGACGTTGACATTCTTGGCAAGTCCTTCAGTGTCTAATTTTGTGAGGTTTGATGCCAAGCTAACCATCGATCCCATGTTAAGCATATTCATTCTCCGACATAAAATTAACTTCGTCACTTTCATCTCTGTACTAAAACACTGACACGTTTGCATTTGTCAATAAAGTACTTGCAAATGGTTTTTGGGATCCATGACGCTGTTCTTTTTGATCAATTTTCCCCCGGACTCCTCCTGTCACGAGCAAGCCTCAGATCATCCGACTTGTCCTCCTCCCGGAAGCACCGCACTCGGGTTTCACTCTTATTGGAGTTAATCAGCAAAGCACATCCAGAGTTGCAACCAGAGTTCAAACCCGTTCTTTTTCAACTTGAGGGAGTGAGCTACCTCTGGGCCACCTTGCCCCTGTCCGGCTGGTCAGGGTCACCAGATTAACTTCGCTCAGATGTTCCCTCTATGACTGCCAGAAAAGTCCGACAGCTCCGTGTGATGCTTCCGTGTGTAGTTTCGGTCGAATAAACTAAGGTTTTTGCGTGAACGGTGGAGTCCAAGGGACGGTCAGACAGAAAGAAACCTCACCAGTCCCACTCATTACTTGCAAGTATTTTTGAGGCACACAGATGTCGTACTCGAAACGGGGTTTATCTGTTGGTGCTTTGGCCCATCCTATGGAAAAGACCAAGTATGATTTTGGACATTTGCCTGAAGTTAACAGGACAGATACCGAAGATCCCTTGGAAGCTGTTGAACAGTGCTTGCTGTCATGGAAGACGACATATGAAAAACCTTGGCTGAGTGATTTACATTAGCCGAAACTAGAGTGGGGCGGCACAGTGGTAACACATGATTTCGAAGCAAAAAGGTTCGGGCCCAAACCTTAAGTTTTACTCTGGATATGCTCTACTGATTAGGTCCAATAGGAGTAAAACCCGAGCTTAAAGCTTTCGAATGCAGGGTTAGCCGGATGACCTGAGGTATGCGCGAGAGTAAGGGAGTTCAGAAAAAGTCAGACAACCCGACAATTGCTGTTTCCATTTGCATCCGCACTACAATCTCTCATCGGTATCTAAAAGAGAAATATTCCAGCGGTCAACTATTTGTTGGTTGTTTGCCTCCTTTATCGGTCCAACTGTTCGAACATATGTGGAATTTGCATTGCAAATTCCTGATATTTTAAAGCATCTTACCTTGTCCATGCACGCATACCTCAAAGGCACTTGTTGATAAGACTCCCGTTTTGAAATCCTCGCGTGTATCGCCTTTAAAAAGGAGGACCAACGGCCAGTCACTTGCCCGTAACTTCCTTGGTCATTACCTTTAAAAGTAACCTTCCTCCGCTGTTGCCGTAGCCCTGCTTTCCACTCTAACTATCATTTAGCTCCCATTTTCACGTTCAAGCACCACAATCAACCTTTCAAAAGATAAACAGTGCCCTCAAAGCTTACCTGTTTCTTTCTGACCACTGCCTTTATCATCGTTCCGTCAATCTCTCCCCATATGTGTCCTTCAGTAGGCATACGACTGAATCTGCCAAAATCCGGCCACTGAAGTTCAGAGCTGAGCTCATTGAATGATTTATCTAGTTCGACACCCGGTATTGCTTTCCTGTTCATTGTCCGATTTTCGATCCAAATCCTTCTTACAAGTTTAAGATCGCCACTGTACATTCGAGTCTCTTTCAAGAAATTCTTGTTTTTCCAAAGATGATCGAAATAACTGTTAATCCTTTTCATAGGTTTTGTGAATATTTTCACCATTTTCCTGTCGGTTCTTGGTCAAGGTCACCTCAAAGTGAAATTTAGGTTGTCCTTTCTTCTTTTTTGCTCACGTCCATCTAGCGTTTTTACATCCCACTCCCCATAACCCACCTCTTACATTATTCTCTCTAAGCATCCATTGGCGCACCTTCTGAAGTTTCTGCCCCACTGAGTTTCAATTTGTTTTCTCCCATAAGAGCGCACTCTCGATCCACCCGGTCTGTCAATCCCACATCCAAAATATACCTCCCCATGCAACCTGTTATCATGATCCAAGCAATAGTTAAGTACCCACCGATTCCTGTGTGGAATGCATCTGTGCGCACCATACAGTAAAGTTCTACTAGCTCACTACCCCTCATCGTCCCACGTCTCCTAATCTCCATCATACATACAATGTGCTGTACAGCTCACTTCCCATACCGCGCTGTTGCATGGGTCTTGCCTAGACCTGTGCTTATATAGCTCCCCCGTACACTCATGGTTTGCATAGACCTTTGGATTGCCTCTGTCTAGTTGACCGAATTCCTGCCACCTCCAAACCTTCGTCCTACACTTTCACTTATCATGTCATCCCGGTCCCCAACCAGTGCTCTGAAAATCCGTGTCGCTAAAGCTGTCAAACCCAAACACACCCAACCCCTCCCAAAAACCAGGCCGAGCTCTGTCACCCTCGTTAACATCGACGATGAAGCTTCTAATAGTCCTTATGGCCTGAAACAGAGTTTCATCGAACTTAGAACAGGGTCAAGCTGATGGATAAAATCCCTTCAAAGGTTCCATCCCTGGCTATCTTCCTTGATCCCGTAGCCACTACACCCCCCGGGAACTTGGTTTCGGTGGGGCACCTCCTCGGCTCCACATCAACTGCAATATACCACCGCATTGCCAACTCCAAAAACACACTGGTTTTCAATGCTCCAGACCGCGACCGCTTTCCCTAGCAAAATACAACATACTCCGTTCGTGCAACATGGCTCGGAACAGATGCCATTGCTACTCCAGTTCATGGACGACCTAACAGCTGGAGAGTTCTTCAGCAACAAGTCAACAGTTGCTGCTATTGTGCCGTTTAAGGACATTAAGGTGTTCCTTGAAAAAACCTCCCACGGGTAATACTTCGCTCGCTGAGAAGCATTTCTGCCTTGCCCCTGCAGGCTGGCCCCAATGAAACCGACATGAATATTGCCCAATGCCCCAAAGGCAAGAAGTCACAAGCAAGCCCTACGCTTCACCCTGTCTACCTGCTAGCTGTCGAAATATATATTTCCAACTCCCCACCCCGGGCTCCGCTTACACACAAAGGCCCTTTTCTACCATCTCCCCCAGCAGCCCCTCACTCCAGTAGCTCTAGCCCCCGGACCACAGGTCCCAAGCTGCAATCCACTTCAGTAATAAACCCGAGCTCCCCCACCATAGCCTCACAGCCAAGATCCAGGTACGGCCATCAGCCCTCGCAGTACTAATCTCTACCCGTCCTTCGAGCCGTTGACAAGTGTTAACAACCGCCGCTCTCGCTCTGACGCCTCCACAGTCTACCCACCTGCTTCCAGCCCAGCCGCGACACTTCGCAGTTATCCTCATAAGTGCCCCTTTAATTCTTTTATCAGCCAATTTGGTACTCCTACTAGGTCCGCACTTGTTCAACTAATCACTCCGCCTATTAGCTCCCACTCTCAATCGACATTTGCTAACGGTGAAATCTGGGACCCTTGAAAAGGAAGCCAGCTTGGCCACGACCTAGATTCGTCTAATACCACGGTCCCTTTTAGTAGGAGTAACCTTCGGGGTCATTGCAATGCCAGTGACCCTTCCATTGCATCAGACCCACTTCCATTGTCTTTCCCTCTCTCCGATTGAATAGGTCATAACAATCCTCCATCTTTATTGACACCCTATATCCCTTCCTGCACCCCAAGACACCAACCCTCCATACCATAGCATCAGCATGCCCCGCTGTTCATTTCCGCTCCCCTCCATCAACCCCCATCTAATTCCGAAGTACCACTTATGTACCCTAAAAGAACTCCAGGTTCGTACCTGTGTCTCGCCTCCCCGCCCAGCCTACCCACCCTCCCGACTTACCGGCTCCCATGCCGTCTTCGCGCCTCCAAACCTTACCTAATTTCGCCACTCCCTTCCCGCCCCCCAGCTCACACTACCTCCTAGGTAATCCCCACAAACCTCCACCCCCACGCTGACTTTTCGGCCTTATACTGATTCTGCCCAACAGGTAGTTTACCTGCAGTCAACACCTCGCTTATTTTGTGGACCGGTGCTCTCCACACCCGTGGCCATATCACTAGTCCCCCAGTGGACCATACCGATAAATCTTCACAGACCTCTGTCACTGATCGCCCCTCCCTCGAAATCACGCCCTTCAGTTCTTTATACCATGCACTAACTTCTGTCTACCCCGCCTCGACAGATATTCTAAGCCCCTCAACTTGCCATATTGTGCCCTCTCCCCCAGGTACCACGTGGCACCCCTCCGGCCCAAATCAGCAGTCTGTCGCACGCCCACCGTATCGATCACCCAAAGCGATCGGCTGCGCCTCATGCCAATGCCCCGCCTACTTTCCGTCCCCCGTCCAACATTTTACGCTCTCCCACTTCCATTGCAGCTCTTTTCCAGCTGAGACCCAAAGCCTGTAGCCACAGCGATCCCTGTAGGCTTGCACCTGGTATCAATGATTTGCGCATTCTGACACCGAGCTCCTACCTATCAGTTCTTATGACCGCTGGATCAATAATTAGAAAAATTTCTCATCCGCGATCTGGGCATTCACCTCAAACGCTGACGTCATACTTCTGACTGAATCCTGGCCTTCAGATGATGCCTCGCATGACGTTGTTCACGTAGCTGGGTATCAACACCTCCCGAACAACTTCCAGTCCAGGCGTGGACGGATCTGCTTAGCGGTCGTCAAATGCGCTATCCACGCTAGTGTTACTGATCGTCACTCTCATCTCCCTTATGAAGATTCGGTATGGCTATTCATTCACTCCTCCGGCCAGAACCTCCTTCTTGGCTGCTTCTACGTCCCCCCGGGTCTGCAGCCTGCAAAACGTGACTCTGCCGTGGATGTCTTTAATGCTGCGCTTGACTATCCTGCCAGTGCAAAAAATATTGCGGGTGACTTTAACCTTCCTCCAATTTGCTGGTCCTCCTGTACTTGCCCTCCCGCCCTCTCCACCTTCCTTTCCTGTGTCCGTCTTGGTGGATGGACTCAACATGCTTCTGCCTTTCAAGAGGGAACAATATCTTGGACCTAGAATCCTCCATCGATGTTCCTGATATGACCACCCAGATTACTGATCACTTCCCGGGTGGTGACCACCATATCGTCAGGTGCAAGTTCAGCTGCTTCGGCTGTTCCCATCCGATGCGATCCTATCCCTCTGTTTCGACTTCCTACCGTTTCTGTAGCTGGCCCCTAGTGCCAACGATAATCCGTTCCCTCAACCAGGACACTTTTTTACTCTCCCCTGATACCCTCATTGTCGTGAACTCTCCTTATTACAACCTCCTACACTGCTTAAGTACCACCAATCCATATGCCGATCCAAGTCCCAAGTCCAGGAGCTCATGCCTGTCACATTTAGAGCGCAAGCTGGCTAAGCTGCAACTCACCCTCGCTAGACCAAGCGACTTTACTATTCTTCTGCTCGCTAACCAGCTGTGACGGAAGCTTGGCTGATTAGCATCTGAGAAGAAAAGAGGCCATCGCCCTAGCACACAACAACAAACCTGGCCATATGTCCAACTTGCTTGGTAAAAGGTCCAATCACTCCAATCTTACCTAGCCAAAATTCCTCATCTGCGGTTCATCTGCCGCCCATACCCCAGCATCTATTTCTGAAGCTTTCAATAAGTATTTCTCTTCCCTCTTTAGGAGCGGCCCTGGTATCCCTTCTCCTGCAATCCATCCCTGGACCTCTGCCTCTCTTTCATCGATTGTCTTGACCCATCTAGAAATGGAAAAATCAGTTTCCCCCAATAAACCTTCCTCGACGCCGGGCCCAGATGATCTCCCACCGGCCCTCCTCCATTTCGGTGGTCCTGACCTACTTTTATTGCTACTTAAAGTATACACCACCCTCAGGCTTCACAGTTTCGTCCCCCTCAAAAGAAAACCCTCTGTTATAACCCTGCATTTCAAAAAAGGCGCATAACCTGACCCGAGCAATTGTCGGCCCAATAACCACGCTCTAATAGTCTGCAAAGTTATGGAAAGAATCATCAAGAAACACATTGTTCAGTACCTCTTATCCAACAACCTGCTGAACCCTGGTCAGCATGGTTTTTTGAACCTCAGCTCTCTCTCAACCTGCCATCTGGACTCTCTCAATGTCCTATCATCTGCTGCTGACGCCGAAAACTCAGTGATCGTCCTGCACCTTGACAAGTCTAAGGCTTTTGACCGTGTTCCTCATATGCATCCGTTAGCCAAAATCCGGTCTCTTGGTATCACTGACCCTCTCCCCTCCTGACTATCCTGGCATCTCTCTCACAGATCACAAGCTGTGCTCGTTGACGTCCATTTACCTTCCACCAAATACACTACTAGCGGCCTCATCCAAGGCAGTGTCCTAGGTCCATTACTATTCCTTGTTTATATCAATTACGTTTTCTTCTCTATTCGCCAGGGTACCCCTTTCCCCTTGCTGACGATATAAATAAGTTTACTCCTTCCTCCGTAATGATTTATGCATGGCCCTGTGCAACATAATGCGTGAATTTCTCTCTCTCCAGACCTGGTGCACCTCGTGGTTTATGAAATTCTCTGCGGAGAAAAGCTTCCTCCCACCTTACAAGTGTACCGTGCCACCCGACCAAATCTGTCTGGAGGGCTTACCCATCAACACACACACCCAATGGTTACCCATTTTGGACCACACTGTTCTTTTTCCTTTAACCTCTCAGAAAAGGCATCGTTTCATATAGCTAAAGCTAAGCCAACCCTGGGCCTGATTCGTCGATTTGTCTTACTAACGGCCAGTCACTTCTCCGAGTATCTCTCACATGTAAAGCCGCTCCCAGAATATAGCCCGATTACCTTCATCCTCTGACCACGTTCCTCTACTGTATCTCTTGAAAACGTACAACATACCTTCACTGAAACGCCGTTGGGCGTATTCACAGTCCTAACATAATTCCAGCGCTTTGAGCTCCTACGAATTGAGCCTCTGTGGATTCATCACATGAGGCTAAACCTGGTTTTCCTGTTTAAGCCAATCCATAACCAGGCCTACACATCTTATCCTATCCCATTAGCTGCCCCCTGCTCCTACCCAGTTAGACTTGGTGCCTTCCTTCTCTCTGACCCACAATCTAATCTCAGTCTGAAGTTACGGTGCCTTCCGTCAGCCTATTCCAAAATCTGGAATAAGCCTGTCATTAGCCTACGCAGTGCCTTTTGACTATTCGCTTTTAGGCGCGCACTTGTGCTATAATTAACAGTTCCCGATGCCATATTGCTCACAAACGAGTTGACCTCCACCGATCTGGTCTTTCGAAGAGGTATCACACTGTAATCCTACCACCTTTGTGCCACAGGCCAATAGGTGTACTCCATGCCCGACACTCCTCTCCTCTTCAGTGCCACGAACCACGGCCACTGCCATCCCTGATCCACAGTGAACTTGTCTCCTGCTTTCATAAGATAACCCCGTTGCTCACCCACGTTCACCTGTTATCCATCATTTTTATTTTCCCTCCTCTCCTCAGTATCCATTGCTCCTCAGCCGAGGCCACCTAGACTGCGCCTCTCTATCCCGTTTTCCTTTCCATCATCCCTCGATGACGGTCAACCACTTCAGGCACCGCGCTGACCACCTCCCTGGCAGGTGCACCTGGATAATATTGCTACACGGTCGTCTACCACTGGCTTCCTTGTTGACCCTGCTGTCCAAGGTCCCACATTTTGGCCAATTGATTCTGGATCACGCCCCAAATTCGCTGCCTTTTTACCCCTGTACACTTATCATTGACCGCTCATGCCACTCTCAACGGTGCTGGGCGTGGTCAGATCCACCACTATGGCCAACGCTTACCGGACATGCAAGCCGTCTGCAACGATGTGTGAGCGCAATTTGGCCTTTGGATCACACCACCTGTGTTTGCTTCACCAAGTTTTTTCAGGTTGGGTTCCCTGCGCACGGCAAATCCAACCCACCAGCAACAGTCGAGGATCGTACGCTCTAACTTCTCCCGGACTACCGCATCCAATACTGTGGTTTGAAAATTGCGTGCCCCCATCCTTTTTCCGCGACGGTACTCTCACAGATAGTTCTCATCCTCTGTTACCACTTTCCCTTTTTGTCGCTCTACCACGGTACACACACCTACCTATTCTGTCCTTGCTCCTGTAGCCTCTCACCACATCACTTCTGAGTGCATGAAGTCACTATCGTCCAAACCATTCTTCTCTGCCGACGCTTGCCAATATCTCTTTTTCCACCCGCCGTCACTGCCGGCTTCTGTTCTTTATTCTCTTGATATTACGCTACGCTCATAATACCCACTGACAGCATTCTTATACCTCACTGTCTGTCACCCCGTTAAATACCCCTCGTTTTCCCTCATCATGCCCAATACCATAAAGCACCAGCCACAGCCGCACCATTGAACAATCCCCGTGTTAAGACTAGCAGCTCCAAACATTGCATCTTTTACGGTCGCATCTATTATACAATCGCCACCACTATATCTTTCTTTCTTGGCTCCGCAGTTCGGCCCTGGTTCTTTCCATTGAGCAGTGTCCCGAATGGCATCCTCTTTTTCAATCCACCTCTTCAATTGACTTCTGGCAAGCAGCTCTCCAGTTCAACTGCCCCAACTCGGTCGCGCATTCATTTCTTGGGCTTTTCGTTCTATTACTAGCTTACCTATCCTGGTGCGTCCTGCTTCTTTTTTCTCTGCCTTTTTCGTGTTTCATCTGCAGCGCAATGATCTGATTGGTCAGGTGTTACCTGTGTCTCTTCGGTCATTGTTCTCATCCGCTTTTACGTATATTGCTCGATACAGGCATTTTCTTTGTGCCTTTCAATTTGGCCTGCTTTTCCATGTTCCACCGATGGTAAAAACAACATTATGTCATGATGTTCTTTTAGATTTCCAAATCCTTTGATCTGTCGTTACTCGATTCCTCTGGTCCGTCAACACAAGTTGCTCCTGCATTGATCAATTAATTAGACTTTTCTTAACTGTTCTTTTCGATCTTATCCCTCATTTTTCCCTGGTTTATGATTTGATTTTCACAGCCGGCATCACTTC
Organism: Fasciola hepatica; assembly: GCA_948099385.1. Lineage (NCBI taxonomy): Eukaryota > Metazoa > Platyhelminthes > Trematoda > Plagiorchiida > Fasciolidae > Fasciola > Fasciola hepatica. The sequence goes on along the minus strand of CANUEZ040000043.1, from coordinate 34,972,068 downwards.
TATGTCTCTTTAATCCTCTCTATCTGTTGATCCATCGTGTTATCCTGTCACAAAAACATTCGTCTGAATTTTCCCACGTCAATCCTATACATTTAGATGCAACCCTACTGGCCTCTTCGAATTACTGACGCTTTGTTTCTCCAGTACTCCACAGCTTTTATCTCCTGCTCCCAGCATATCTAACAATATACATATATGCAAGTTCGCTCTGCATCCTGCACTTATTTTCCGGCCATTTTTTACGCTGACATCCCGCCGACCCTCATGATATGAGCCCACTCTTTTTAAATCCGTGCCTCACATTTACCATATCCATTCCCCACAAATCATTTTTCTCCACCTGTACCACCCTTTACCTTTTCCAACGCCCGCTTTCTGTCCTACAATGAGTTTTGTGCCCTGTCCTCTGACCATCCACTGCAGTGTAGTAAGGTTTCATTACTACCTACTGCTAAACAATGGATCCTTCTTTTTTCTCCACCGTCTCCAGCTACCACCGTTTATTATATCAATTTCAGCCCCTTCCCTGTGTACCTGTCAGTTTTCACATATCCCCCTTGCACCACAGCCATTCCCTGTGTGTCTTTCAATCTGGTCGGCTTTTCCATGTTCCACCGATTGTGAAGACAAGGTTACGCCAGGATGTTTGCTTATACTTCCAAATCGTTTGGTCTGCCATTACCCGATTCCTCTGGTCCGTCAACACAAATTGCACCCGCATTGATCAATTAGACTTATTCTTAGCTGTTCTCTTCGATCCTATCCTTCACTTTCCCTGGTTTATGATCTGCTCTTCACAGTCCGCACCGCTTCTGTGCTTCCAAATTTTTTTTCTTCTCTTTTTGTTGAGTCGCCATGCTTACCTGTCATGGAGATAATTCACCACAATATTCCAAAGTTAATTTCACAAGTATTGACCTAACCTTGTCCGCCCCTCACAGTGATTGATAGTTTTTTTTCTAGGACCCGGTTTTTTGTTGCTGCTGCCCGTCGTATATATATATATATATATATATATATATATATATATATATATATATACTTGCACATATGCTTACATGTGCACTCGCTCTTCATCCTGCAATTTCCCATCGGCTATTTCTCTTGCTATCATCCCGCTGACCGTCGGCATATTCATCCGTTCCTTCTACATCGGTGACTCATATCTATCACATCCTATCCTCTTGAACCGTTTTCGTCATCTGAACCACCCTTTGCGTCTTGCATTGCCTGCCACCCGTTTAACGATGAGTATTGTGCCCTGCCCGCCGACGATCCATTGCAGAGTACCAATGATTCATTGGTATTTAATCCATTGCAGTGCATCCCACTTCTCCCCCATCGCCTCCGCTACTGCGGTTTATTAAACCAATTTTTAGCCTCTCTTATGTATATATCAGTCGGCCTCCAGGTGTCTTCACCCGGACCAAACGTGCCCACATTTTGGATAGTGTCTAAACATAAAGACTTAAATGTAGCGTGACTGAAACTGTGGGACTGTTATATTTGAGGCGGTTCGAACAGGTGAACTCTAGACCCCAACGCGTTCACCATAAAACAGGGGAAGTTCCACTGTTTGTACAGTTAAATCGTTCGCTTGAAACGGTAATACTGTACTTCGAGGGTGAAATAACACAACAGGAACACAATGCCTTACGTGATTCCAGGAAAGTCGAGATTTTTGCAAAGCTCATGAAGTCGAGGAACCCCAAAACAGCTTCATCTATCTCTTCTTTCTCTTTCGATAAAACGAGCCTCCATAAACCGTTGGACATAGCAGAAGCGCTTACCACGTTTTTGCTTCTTCTTTAACTAGTAACACAACATCGTTTTTCTGCAATCCGCCAGTACCATCATATGGGCCACTTCCTTCTGTGACATTCCTGCCCTCCGAAATCGAGCCTTTAATTTCAAATGTCAAAATGTTTTTACGCCTCGGATCGGACTCGTTACCTTCGGCCATCTTTAAATTGGACGGCCCGGATATCCCAATTCCATCAAGTTTATTCAATTTGTCTATGCACTTTAGTTGGTACCCCATACAGTGGAAAGCTTTGGTTATTATTCCAATTCATAAAAAGGGAACACGGGCGGACCCGGCCAAGTACCGGCCTGTGAATTATACCCCAGTGGTATCGAGGATTATGGAAAGAATAATAAAGTATAACTAACAAATCACCTCCTTAAAACCACTTTATACGCAAAGGTCAGCACGGATTCCTAAAACATCGATCCTGCACAAATTTTACGACTGACATTCTGAACCTAATTACGATAGCTGCCAATGATAGTAAGGCAGTGGTCTGTCCTTTTAGACAAGTCCAAAGCCTTCGGCCGGGTGCCTCACATTCATTTGTAGTCAAAGGCCAAGACATTTGGCCTTTTTGACCTACTATATGCCTGGCTAGAACCGTACTTGTCCTCGCGCAGTCAGGTGATAAACGTTGATGGCACAGTTTCCACACCCAGCCCTGTAACCAGCGGTGGGATCCAAGGCAGCGTACCGGGCCCGTTGTTCTTTCTCATATACAAGAATGATATATTTACCGTGGTTCGCCGTGGAACTCCGTTTTTATTTGTTGATGATGTAAATTTGTTGTACACCTTTGACCATAATTCACTGGGTAATACAATAGCGAAAATATTGGAGGACTTGCGGACGCTCAATCCGTGGTGTACCGATTGGGTAATGAAATTCTCGGCGGACGAAAGCTGCATTCTTACGTACAAGTGTTATGTCCCTCCCGAAACGCTTATTATAGGTGGTCATCTGATCCCCAACAAATCATCAGTACGCGACCTGGGCATATACTAATCGTGTTCGTTCAACTTCCCGGAGCAAACAGACACTCAAATTGCTAGGTCCCGCAGGTTAATAGGACTTGTCCACAAAACATCCCGTTTGCGTGAAAGTAAACTCAGTGTCTATACAACACACGTTGGACCATTGCTAGAGTTTAGTTCAATAATTGGCTCCAACATTCGCCAGATTGATAGGATCGCCATTGACAATGTTCAGCACACCTTTACTAAAAACATTTGGATATTCGTCTAGTCTCAACTATAAACAGCGGTGTGACCTGGTACACCTCGAACCTCCTTGGCTCCGACGGATAAAGAACAAATTGTCTTTTTCCAATCACTATTGTAATATAGATCTTGCAAAGCTCCACCTCTTTGTGGTACGAGACCCATTAAGCTTGAGATATTCGTTACAACAAAGCAGTCATTCGGTCACTGTGCCGTCCTCGAGAACCAGCATACGGTCCGATTTCTTTATTGTTAAATATTCACAAATGTGGGATGGGCTTCCACCAAATGTTCGTGCTGTAGGCCACTCGCCGAGATTTAAGAAGGAATTACACAAACGGCTTGATGTCCTGACACTCGTGTCAAACAGCAATCCATACACTTCGGAGGAGCCAGCGTACGAAGTTGGTTTGGCTTAATGACACGCGGGTCTGAGTCAGGGGCCACAAGACCTACGTACCACACAAGTTGCCGTATATATCATTCAAGTTTTATTAATCTTTCGTGTACACCCTTGTGTTTTGCAAAGTCGAACCATCCGCCAAGTTGTATCAATTTCCAGATACTAGAGGTTCCTTTTTACCACTGACCGTTGATCCCCAGCTGGGGGCATCCTAGACTGAGTTCTTCTATTTTCACCTTTTCAGACAACCACTGATGTGTGTCTTCCCTTCCACGGCTCGACATAACACCTGGCCCACATTTCCCGCTGGAAATTCGATAGCTGCTCGTCATTTCGTCACTACCACATTGGCCCTGCCCTCCGGGAACTCTCGCAACCTGGTTGCAAGCTCCTGGACTATTCGATCTCTACAGCTCTGTGATAAAGCCAATATCACTAAAGGGAAGCCTGCCGGAGCGGGGCGCGGTCATATCCACCGCTTTGGCCGGCGCACATCGGGCTTGCAGGACGTCTGCAACGATGTGCGGGCGCAGCTAGGTTGGTGGATCGCACCTCCTGTCACCAAAAATGGTTTTCAGGTTGGGTGTTTAGAGCACGGTCAGCCCCACCGACCAGCATCGGTTGCGGCAAAAATAACATTTACTCACCCGAAATGCCGCAAATAAGGAACAATCTCTCCCATTTATCGCACATTTTTCATCGTACTCGACTCCATCTGCGCCATCTTAACTTACCGCTTCTTACGCCCGGAAACATCTTTTCCCAGCACATAATTATCGCAGGGTTAAAAGACCGTTTCCCCACTCGGCTTACCGTTCATGAGCCTTGTTCCCTAGGAATCGTGTCAAAACGCCTGCTTGTCCCATTCGCAAACTTAACCAATCTCCGGGATAAAACTCGCCCTTTTTTATCACGGTTACCGATATATTTGCACAAAGTCACACTTAATGTTGCCGTACACTTCCTTCCCACAAGGTCCAAACAGTATATTTCACTGAGGAATATTTGTCTCCAGAGCATCCCAACAGTCGGCGATATTGTGACAGTTCGCTCTCTCTATCGGTCCTCTTGTTCGCCCACACGGCTGTAGCATTGCAATATACTCACCTTGCAAAGATTCATGCCCTCCCCATATATCCACATCTGAGAGGCATCTGTATCGCAGAGTTTTGATCTTTCGCCATCATAGGATCCACCTCTTACAAAGAATGCCAACAAATTGTATTTTACCTGTCAACTGCTTCACCGCCCAACTTCGCAAACGCATTCACCGTTTGTTTGATGCTTTTTCATATCCGGTATTCTATCTTGGTAAATCCTCGCAAATAATTTTGATTCTTGCATCTCTCTGGTCATCATGTTCAGCCCTTAGATAACGATAATCAAACGTAAATATTTACCTGTCATTTAAATACTCATCTGTGCAAACCGTGTGTCTGCGACCACCATGGTTACAAATTACAAACTGATTTGTCGCCCAGTTCCCATGTCTGTTTTGGTGCATCACATTCCACCTTTATGAAAGTAAGCGATGTTTGCAAAGGTTACATGTTTATATCCGGCCACTTCTTTCACCATCACCAAGGCAATCTCTCTGCAAATGAGCCCTTCATTGGATATATAACGAACTCATCCGATATTTGGCCGCTGAACGTTACAAGGAAAATCTTCGAAAGGTTTTGATTGTTCTATGTCTGCAAATTCACTCCTTTTATCGTCTAATTTCAATCCAAAGCCGTGCCATACCCCGCGGAGCGCTATAGCTGGTTCATGTCTCCTTTGGAAACTTCTTTCTCCTCAAGATGAACAAACCTTTCGTCAATTCTGTTTGATTCTCTCGTTGCATAGCCTCTCATTTTGTACTATTTCGAGAAGAGTCTACTATACCCGACCAGCTCCACCCTGACGTGGTCGGGTTGGTTACCCGACCTTGAGTTCAAATTTGCTGGGCGCCGCCTTAAAGAGTAAATTAAATACTTTCTCCTGTACAATATCGAGGGCATAACCTGAATCGTCCTCTTGGAACTCGGACTGTGCGTCCAACTGTACAGTTTGATCTTGCCTTATAGCAAGCCTCGGGGTTATCCGAAATAAACCATCATCATTATCATCATCATTATCATTTTCGGCTTGTGCTCGTGGAACATGAGATTGACGTGAAGTCTGACAGTGCGATTTTTTTTGTGTGTATGGTATGAGAGTATATAAGCGTTGTGACCAAGGTTATCACTGCAGTTGGCCGTAAGAAACTCCGGTGATGCGAGTGCCACTGTGGTCGGTGATTTTGGAACATTCGCTTGCTTGGTTCGTGGTGTGTACTGATGTCTTGCAGATTTTGATAATGATTTCCGTGCTTTTCAGGGGGAAACTTTGACCTCTTATTATATTAATGGTAGTAAAAGTGGTTCAAATCGGCCGCAGACCCATCCCGGCGCCTTTCCGAAATCGTTTCCCTATTATCATGTAAAGTACTGCTGCGGTCACAACCGGAGGCCTCAAACGGCTGCCACGAGTTGAGCATTGTGGTTCTGATATGTGACAAACCCCCCAGATACCGGAATACCCGTTGTTTTGCCTTTGTTATTGCCCGTGCTGTCGGAACTCAGCACAAGTTGTTGCACAAGTGCCAGCGGAATAACCACGATTTTCATCTGTTCATTGACAAGTTGTATGCCGAGAATAGGAGGTTGACGGCAAATCAAGAGACACAAGGTCGCAGAATGATGGCAAACCTTTAAGATGCCAGCGAAATATCAACGTAAGCTCAACACAAATTCAACAGGTGTTTTACGGTGCGAGATATGCACACTTTAAGAGCTAGGCAAATGCATCTCGATGCGCTGTTGGATGCACTGAAGATAAAGGAGATGGTGGAAGGCAAGGGTGATTTGCCAGCCGTGAGGCGGGACGGGATGATGAGGTATGTTTTATATGTGCCTCATTGGGTTAAACTGTAAGTGGTTACCTACTGTGAGGTGGTGCTCGCTGATGCAACGCGTCAGTCAAACCGGAGGGAGTAAGTATTACGGCATGCCATGTTGATAGATGAGAGTGGCTTTTGTAGGCCTTTTTCCACACCATTCTTTCGAATAAGAGTGGCGTCGGTTACTGTCGTGCCAATAAGGAAATTAATGTACAGCTTCCACTGTCTTTTAGGCCGAAAAGCATCACTATGGACCGCAGCCTGACACAGTGTTTCGCTTCTCGGGAATCATACCCGGAATCTCGGATACTGTTTTGCCAGTTCCACGTGATCCGTGCTAGTAAGAACCACTGCATCGAATTGATTCATGTAACTTTGAAAGACCAAAGGTGCGTCCATCAATGTATGCTTTTTGATAGGTTCAAGGTTGCAATCGCTAGTCGCAGTCCCGAGGCTTTTGCACGTCTACGTCAGACGTAGCTGCCGTATGAAAAAATGTGGGCTGCTTGTGGCCTTAAGTAGACGACCTCGTTCGGAATTATCACGACTAATGGGGTCGGAGTTGAAAATAGATATTTTAAGGCGGGGTCATCCTCCAGGTCCTCCTTGGTGGATGTCTTCTCCCGGATCCTGAGGCGATCCGAGGAGTTGGAATAAAGCAGGCGCAGACGGAGTGGGATGCAGTTAGTGGGTTTTTCATGTCAGTAGTTGGTTTGCACAGGTACTCCAACTATCTCGGAAGACTAACTGGCCTTGTCTGTGGAGCCGTTCAAAAGCACAAAAGCAGACCTTTCGTTCGAGATGTCAGTCTCCAGTCTTTTCGTTGGAGTGTCCCCTGCTTGCGGACCTGTGCGGTTATGGTAATTATGGGGGTACATTCAGACTGCTCTCGTCCCTTATTAAGCTGTGGTTGTGACCTTGTAGCCGCGTTGTAGCATTTGCCACCGCCACCAAGTACGACTTTTACAGGGTACATGTTGGCTTTTGGGCAAAGGAGATGGGCAGCTTCGGCACTGCTGTTTTGCCTGTACCAGTAAAGGCGACGGCAACAAATAATTCGGACAGGATTAGCAATAGTTAATAGTTGTCAATAAGCGAGCAGTTGAGGAAGGATATTGCCTTAGCCCTAAGCAGTTTGGGGTACATCGAGTTCATGGAACTAGCACCGCGAATGAGAAAAGTGGCTGGAAAGTTAGGTTCAGGCAAGGATTTGGAGTTATTTTATGCGGACAAAGAGCAAAATACAAGTCTAACTTTGAGCAACGACACGCTAGTTTCCCAGTTTATCAACAAAAGCTACATATCTAGGAAAATCTTTCCCCATAACCGACCTGTTGAACCCATTTCAAGCACATCACGGTATAGGGCAGTCTCACCGTCTTCAAAAAGTAAGGCTTCCCTGACGCTTAGAAATGCCGATGATGCAGATTTGCAAATCACTGGTGACTCTTTTCAGCTTGTACGTACCCGACAGCTTCAGACAACAAAATGGGCGCGCACTGAATACATGAGAAGAGAAAACGATTCAGTGGAGCGAGTTCATCTATACGTCAAGACTTTTCCAGCATCCGTCACATGAAGGACCCATCGGTGGACCTGAGCAAAACGACCAATTGGGTCTACTGCTGCAAATGCACTCGATGGGCACATTACCGATGTGCCACTTTTAGAAGCAAAGAGAACTACTTCTGTGTGCATTGCATGTCGCAGCCACGTAAGTGACACACAATTCAAGAACACCTGATCACATTTTTCCAGTTCGAAACCAGCAAGAGAGAGGGGACAGGATACTCCCGCCGTCTAGTCCTGAGCAATTGACTCACTCGATCGAGTAGTGAGGAGAACCATCATTCCTTAGGTCATCTCAGAGGTGCCGAGCGCAAACGTTCTCCGGCCGGAACCATCCAGTTGGTTTTCAGCTCACCTCACGACCTTCTCTTGGGTGAAATAGTTAAAAACCTTTCCCATTCACTATGCCTAGCTTTCATCGTCTTTCGGCACACGTAGGAGCTTTTGGTTCTTTTCCCATTCCATGGGCCGCTAGCTGCTGATGGTTCACACGATCAGTTTAACCAAAATCCATACGAGGCCTAAAGAGTTTCAGTACAGCCCGTCCAGCTACTGACTGCGGTGGTTCTTTCGGGTTACCGGAAAAATTTCCAAGTGGTAAATATAAGTATATATGCATATGTGTACATGTATACATATATTTAAAAGCATACACAAATGTACGTATGCGAATGTATATATATATATATATATACATTTATGTATGCAAGTACATATATGCATATATATATATGTATGTAAATAAAAGAATATACAAATATGAAGACATATAAGCATGCACTTCCGTAAGAATATACTTCAGTATAAGTGCTTATGTATACTCTTGTAGCATGACCGTTCCCATCGGTTTTCGCTCCGTTGGTTTAGTAGACAATTAACACGAATCAACAGTGAGTTGATGCGGAGGAAATGAAAGAACACAGTAAAGTGCAACGCTTCTTTGGACTTCCATCTGAACATTTATATGCATATTTATATATATATATATGAGTGCGTCGACCCATATTTATGTATACAAGTATACATATGCGTGAATATACTCATGTGTATACAAATATACCCATAAACGGTGATATACATGTATGTGCAGGGGTCGTTATATATATACACAATTATATATGTGTATATCGATATACGCAAGCATGTATGTATGTATGCGTTTACAGCTGTTGACATTTTTGGCAAGAACTTTTTCCCTTACCTTTACACTTCGGGGGTTTCAACGTTGCCCGTTAGCAGTTATGATGAGTTGTATCTTTACAGTCCTTGCGAACCGTAAAGTTCAACACAACAGATATCAGTTATCGCGTGTGATCGGAAAATGCGGCAAAAGTAGCGTTTTTCCCGAGCCCGTATGTTTAGTTTATACCTCCTTTTTAACCTTGAAATTAAGACTCACCTTGCCTCCATATAAATCCTCCCTTGGGTTCATTCAAACTCCGTACATTTTATTTGGTGTTCATACACCCATCATACATTCATCCTACATTATTTCCCATTCTGAGCCTTCTTATCCTCGGTTTGCATGCGAACTCCCATATTTTCATGAATTGTCTCTCAATTCCGTCACTTTTCAAATTTTGGTCGTGCACCTGGCATGATTTGGGCGTCTCTGAAATCAACCAATATTTTTTTATTAATATTATTTTTATGGTAGCCTCCTCGTTCATACTTCACGTCAGCCCTCCTGCCCTGGAAGAGAGTGAGGCCACACCCATGCCACCAACATTTCTGGCTAGCCTTAGGGTTACCTTGGCTGGCCTCAACCGCTGTGATTTTAATGCACACGGATCGTTCTTGTACCATGGCGAACTGAACAAGACTTCTGATGCATCAACTCGGAGGTTTGCTTCTATAGGTCCATTAAGCAGGGCGCGGATTCAGGTCCATATTTGTTGCCCCCCTCTCCTCCCGCTTATTTTGATGCAACACATTCACACGGAGTGACGCTTTTCTTGATTTCAGTGAATACACTATAACCGTGCGATCGGTATATGGTAGATTAAAGTTGCCCACTACGGGGATTTTATGTGCGTACCTAGCTAGCTCAGTCACAGCCCGCAGTAGCGGAATATTCTCATAACTGTATGTACCCGGCACCCTGTAAACTCGGGCAACGTTTACTTCTCTGTGTGTGAATGTCATCGTAGGTGTACATAGCTGAAACCTTTCCCGCAGATCATTGTCTCAGACATCAGATCTTTTTACCTGAACACGTGGCGGTAAGTACCCCCTTCACATACAGGCGTGCTCTTTATCCTGCCTACAGATTGCCAACCCATCACTCATTATTCCGAGCATCGTCGTTTTCAGCGATCCACGTTTCAGTAACTTGAACTATCGATGTACTGTACTTACAAACCTCCAGAACTCCCCTTGACTTCGACCTCCCGATTGTCGCTAACTACAAGGTGATCCGGCCGCCGGGTGTCGCGGATTATTGTCCCCGGGAACCTCCCGTTTCCGTATCCGTGGGTTTTTCCAGGTTTCGACCGGTTGGTAACCCACCAGGATTTTCTGCATTCACCCGGTATTCTATGGTACCTACTCTTCGTGAAGTGGGCCACTACCGCGACCCTAGCTAGCGCTCTATCGAACGAACTTGCATGGGCACATTTAACCAGTACCGTTTCATATAACTCAATCCCCTCCTGACTTTTGGTTCTCGTATTTATGGCCGCCGCTGGTTTGAAACTGTAGGCCAACCCTTCGAGACTCTTTCCATGGACTGCATCTGTCTCAGCGGCCTCCCTCAGCTACACTTTAGAATGCGGTAAACATATTCTCTGACCGCCACACTTTTCACTGCTTTCTTCCTCGGTTGATTTGCCTTCTAAGGCTTCTTTAGTGACAACTCACCTTGGCTACCTGCTGCAAGATAATCAAAACAGTTACGGTATGGCAGCCAGATATCTGACTGTAAAAAAATAAGATAAAATAATAAAAGCTTCTCAAAATATTATGGACCACTCTTGGAGCACCGCTAGCTGCACTCCAATGGATGTCCATCGTGCTAGCTCCCCAAGTGAATCAGGCTCTAGAGCCGCTGAATGTAGACCGTTAGAGTACGCTTCCCTGACGAAAATTCGGTCCCAACACTTTCCCACCTATCACGCTTGTCCAAACCAGTCCTCACATTGTTGTTGTCCTGCTTTGCAACATGCAGACAATGACGAAGATACCACGGTAACCATGCGGTCAACACTACATCAGATTTCCTTGCTCACACCCGAGTATAATCTCAGTACGATAGCACCATCAAGTGGAAGCATAGACAGACTTAAGTCTACTTCTCTCGGCTTGAGACCAATTTCCCCTGATGCAAACACCACCGACACCCCAGTATTTTCTTCGACTTTATGGCCATTCAGATCCATTTTCAATGACCTCGATCGTTCTGAGGAAATGACTGTTTTTTTGTACACCATTTTAGATCTATTTTCTCTACGATCTTTTCTGACGTCTGACATCGACCTTATAGTGTTGTCCGGTTGCGTACGTTTTACTAGACTGACTTTTCCGAGGTTTCCGTCTACCTCATTTTAAATCACTTTCACTTTCGGTCGTTCGCCGATTGTACACGCTCGCGGTTCGCTTTCTGTACAGCCGTTGCGTCTCGTTTCGTTTTCCGCTCGGTGTATCTCTCGTATCGGTATTGTTTCGGTGCCACGATATATAGAATACACCTTGTATCTATAAACCGACTTGCTTCTTCTCTATTCGTCCGATAGAGGGGATATCGTTGGTATTTCGCTGCTAGACCCAATAGGAGACACGTTCACTAGCAGCCCTCAAAAGTCTTCTATATTGGTGAGCCCGAAACCTCCAGAACCTTCCTCGGTTATTCGCCCGGCCGGTGAGTCTGTGATTTTTGCTGTTCCACTTCCTCTTTCTGTTGCACGATATATATTTTATACGATATATTATCGCAACGTAACCATGTCAGAGGATAAAATGCAGCTTGACACATACCTCACTTTTTCTGCGGTTGCTTTCAAGCCTGAATCTCGCAGCTGGAACAGGTGCACACCAAATCACAGGGTTGTCTTCTAACATTCCTCACGATTTCCAGTCTTTATTTATTAAATTCCCCATTTTGACTAAACCATCTGAAGAGACAGAGACAGTGACCGATCGTGTGGCACACCACATTGTCACTAACGGAATACCAGCCACGGCAAGACCTCGCCCACTGGCACCGGACAAATTGGCTTTCGCCAAACGTGAGTTTGACACTTTACTTTCTAAGGTTATTGTTAGTCTTTCTCACAGTCCATGGGCCTTACCCCTGCAATTGGTTCTTGAGAAAGATGGCATTAGCTGGCGACCATGTGGCGACTATCGCGCACTAAACTCGGTTACCCGTTACGATAGCTATCCGATACCCCATATACACGACATCACGGGATCACTTCAGAGCACGACTGTATTTTCTAAGACCGATTTGGTACGAACTTATCACCAGATTCCAGTCGCTACTGAACATGTCGGGAGAACGGCTGTCACGACTCCTTTTGGTTTGTTCGAGTTTCTATGAATGCCTTATGGTCTGCGAAATGTTGCTCAGAAGTTTATTGATAGCATTACGCTAGACTTGGAATGCGTTCACGTCTATATCGATGACTTACTAATCGCATCGTCGAACGTAGGTGAACATTTCCAACAATTGACGCCACTATTTCAACGTTTGTCCGGACATCGAATAGTAGTCAATCCTGATAAATGTGAACTTGGCAAACCAGAACTCGTGTTCCTCGGCCACAAGATCACTCGAAAGGGTGTTAAGCATTGCAAGGATAAAGTGTGCGCTATTCTAGATTACGCAGTACCGTCCTCGATCGAGGGGCTCAAGGCATTTTGGGGTTGGTTAACTTCTGTCTTCGTTTCATACCCCATGCTGCTAAACGTTTGCTTCCATCAACTGACCTACTTCGTGGCAGTCCACGCAAGTTGTCGCTTACGGATGCCGCACGAGTAGCGTTGTCAGAGATTAAAGCGACATCAGCTCAGACCACGCTCCGAATGCACCCAGTTCCGTCCGCCACGCTGAGCATAGCCGTGGATGCATCCGACTTCGCCATCGGAGCGACCTGCAACAGTCTGTTTCCGGGATCTGGTAGCCATTAGAGTTCTTCTCTCGACGCCTCAGTTCCCGGAAACCAAGTATAGTGCCCTTTGTCTCGAACTGCCTTCTGCATGTAAAGCCGGTAAACATTTCCGCCATGCAGTCGAGGGTTGATATTTCATCCTCTATACCGACCGTAAGCCTTTGATGTATGCACTACATACTAGGTCTGACCGGTACTCCTCACGAGGAATCAGACATTTAGACTATATTTCTCAATTCACGACTGACCTACGACACGTTAAAGGTGAGTCGGAGTGCGTTGTACGATGCTTTGTCGCATATTTCACTTAATGCTACTAAATCTCCGGTTGTATAAATCCCTGTCATGGCCGCAGCACAGGCACAGGACCCCTCATGCATGGAAGCCGCTCAGTCACCGTCGCTACAGTGTCCGTCCGTAACTCTGGCCACCAGTGCTGCGACTATACTCTGCAAAATGTCTACTGGCATACCTCGACCAGTCGTACCCTCTACATATCGACGTCTCGTGTTCGATACCCTACGTGCACTATCACATCCAGGCATCGCAGCCAGTCTCCGATTAGTAGCTACACGATAAGTCTGGCCGTCCATGAATAAGGATGTTCGTATGTGGGCAAAACAGTGTCTATAATGTCAACGATCTAAAGTGCGTAGGCACGTAGCTTCGTCTCCGGTACTTTTGCTACTCCTGATGCTCGCTTCGATCATATCCACGTATACATTGCGGGTCCATGGATCCCTCACACGGGTATACCTATTTATTAACGTGCATCAATAGAGTCACGAGGTGGCCGGGGGCTATTCCCATCTCTGCCGTCAAGGCTGAATCGGTGGCTCGACATCTGATAGAACGATGAATAGATTTGTATGGTCGTCATTCCACAATCACTACCGATCGAGGGCAACACTTTGAGTCCGAACTATTCTCTTCATCAACTTATGTGCTGGGCATGAAAAGCGTTCGCACGACCGCGTATCATTTGGCATCGAATGGTTTAGTCGAAATTTTCGTCGCCAACTCGAGGCGGCTCTTAAAGCACAAGAGAGCTCCGACTAGTACGAAACGTTGCCGCTAGTTCTGCTTGGTATCGAGACTTACATAAAGGCAGATATCCAGTGTTCTGTCACAGAACATGTCGACGGCGCGACATCACAACTGCCTGGGGAATTCCTTACGCCACAGAGTAAAGACTCACTTGCCATACAGACCTACGTTCACCGTTTGTCTACGTACACGCAAAATCTCGCCCCGGCTCAGACTCGAATGCAGCGACGACAGGTTTTTGTTTCGACCGAACTCGAAACTTGTTTGCATGTATTCATTCGCGTTGATTCGACACGAAAACCATTAGAACAGCCTTACGAAGGTCCATTTCGCGTGATTTCTCGTCACAATAAAACCTTTAAGGTTGATCGACATGGTCGCTTCGATACCGTTAGCATCGATCGTCTCAAAGCCGAGTACCTTGACGACAGCGTGTCGCCCGCTGACATGAGATTCGATGTTAACCCTGCACTGCCTGTTGACGACACTTCCGTGTCAAGTTAAGATCTGAAGTTACTGTTGCCTGCTACGACCTCGGAAGGGGCAATCGTCTCACTTTCAGGACAGCACCCAGTTGGTACTACTACGACTTTAAATAAGGCTATCGTCCCACCTTCGAGTCAGCAGTTCGTTGGCCCTGCTAGGTCCTCGAATGAGAATACTGTCTCACGTTCAGGTCAGCAGAGCAGGCCTACGCACCCGTCCGTGGATGAGGCTCCCGTCTCACGTTCCGGTCAGAAGATCGTGTGCCCAGCACGTTTTCGCGACTAGGTCAAACACGATTTTATCATTGCGCTTCGCAGTAATAACTTCCGTGTCTAGCGTTTCGACACGATTTAACATATCTCATTAGTTATTACTGTGTTCTAGTCAAGTCCATTACGGCTGCTACACCAGTTTTCCGCTTCTTTTCGTTTCATGGAACCTCGCCATATGGTACGCTTTGCTGGTCCCACGAAATCCGGAGAATTTCGGCACCAACGTTTGCATTCTGGATCGGCCCTGTTGCCCTCGTTCCTTGCCATTTACGAACCTACCGATTTGGCTTCCGGATATCATATGGGTTACCGGTTGCCCGAAGCTGGACGTCATTGGTGTGGCACACCTGGATGACGATTTACGCAACCGATGTCATTGGCGACGGATCTGGTTTACGCTCGAACATCATCCTACGGTTCCTGCATACCACGGATTCTGACCGTCAGCATCCTACATCACAGCTTCATTCACGTATTTTGCAAGCATTCGCGCACACAAATACCATTTGTATGCCTTCTCCTCCTTGACATTTTTCGAAAGCTTTCCTTGCTTCCTAGCGGTGGGCTCTTGTAGTGACCCCGATAGTTCTGAGGAAATGACTGTTTTTTTGTACACCATTTTAGATCTATTTTCTCTACGATCTTTTCTGACGTCTGACATCGACCTTATAGTGTTGTCCGGTTGCGTACGTTTTACTAGACTGACTTTTCTGAGGTTTCCGTCTACCTCATTTTAAATCACTTTCACTTTCGGTCGTTCGCCGATTGTACACGCTCGCGGTTCGCTTTCTGTACAGCCGTTGCGTCTCGTTTCGTTTTCCGCTCGGTGTATCTCTCGTATCGGTATTGTTTCGGTGCCACGATATATAGAATACACCTTGTATCTATAAACCGACTTGCTTCTTCTCTATTCGTCCGATAGAGGGGATATCGTTGGTATTTCGCTGCTAGACCCAATAGGAGACACGTTTACTAGCAGCCCTCAAAAGTCTTCTATATTGGTGAGCCCGAAACCTCCAGAACCTTCCTCGGTTATTCGCCCGGCCGGTGAGTCTGTGATTTTTGCTGTTCCACTTCCTCTTTCTGTTGCACGATATATATTTTATACGATATATTATCGCAACGTAACCATGTCAGAGGATAAAATGCAGCTTGACACATACCTCACTTTTTCTGCGGTTGCTTTCAAGCCTGAATCTCGCAGCTGGAACAGGTGCACACCAAATCACAGGGTTGTCTTCTAACATTCCTCACGATTTCCAGTCTTTATTTATTAAATTCCCCATTTTGACTAAACCATCTGAAGAGACAGAGACAGTGACCGATCGTGTGGCACACCACATTGTCACTAACGGAATACCAGCCACGGCAAGACCTCGCCCACTGGCACCGGACAAATTGGCTTTCGCCAAACGTGAGTTTGACACTTTACTTTCTAAGGTTATTGTTAGTCTTTCTCACAGTCCATGGGCCTTACCCCTGCAATTGGTTCTTGAGAAAGATGGCATTAGCTGGCGACCATGTGGCGACTATCGCGCACTAAACTCGGTTACCCGTTACGATAGCTATCCGATACCCCATATACACGACATCACGGGATCACTTCAGAGCACGACTGTATTTTCTAAGACCGATTTGGTACGAACTTATCACCAGATTCCAGTCGCTACTGAACATGTCGGGAGAACGGCTGTCACGACTCCTTTTGGTTTGTTCGAGTTTCTATGAATGCCTTATGGTCTGCGAAATGTTGCTCAGAAGTTTATTGATAGCATTACGCTAGACTTGGAATGCGTTCACGTCTATATCGATGACTTGCTAATCGCATCGTCGAACGTAGGTGAACATTTCCAACAATTGACGCCACTATTTCAACGTTTGTCCGGACATCGAATAGTAGTCAATCCTGATAAATGTGAACTTGGCAAACCAGAACTCGTGTTCCTCGGCCACAAGATCACTCGAAAGGGTGTTAAGCATTGCAAGGATAAAGTGTGCGCTATTCTAGATTACGCAGTACCGTCCTCGATCGAGGGGCTCAAGGCATTTTGGGGTTGGTTAACTTCTGTCTTCGTTTCATACCCCATGCTGCTAAACGTTTGCTTCCATCAACTGACCTACTTCGTGGCAGTCCACGCAAGTTGTCGCTTACGGATGCCGCACGAGTAGCGTTGTCAGAGATTAAAGCGACATCAGCTCAGACCACGCTCCGAATGCACCCAGTTCCGTCCGCCACGCTGAGCATAGCCGTGGATGCATCCGACTTCGCCATCGGAGCGGTCCTGCAACAGTCTGTTTCCGGGATCTGGTAGCCATTAGAGTTCTTCTCTCGACGCCTTAGTTCCCGGAAACCAAATATAGTGCCCTTTGTCTCGAACTGCCTTCTGCATGTAAAGCCGGTAAACATTTCCGCCATGCAGTCGAGGGTCGATATTTCATCCTCTATACCGACCGTAAGCCTTTGATGTATGCACTACATACTAGGTCTGACCGGTACTCCTCACGAGGAATCAGACATTTAGACTATATTTCTCAGTTCACGACTGACCTACGACACGTTAAAGGTGAGTCGGAGTGCGTTGTACGATGCTTTGTCGCATATTTCACTTAATGCTACTAAATCTCCGGTTGTATAAATCCTTGTCATGGCCGCAGCACAGGCACAGGACCCCTCATGCATGGAAGCCGCTCAGTCACCGTCGCTACAGTGTCCGTCCGTAACTCTGGCCACCAGTGCTGCGACTATACTCTGCAAAATGTCTACTGGCATACCTCGACCAGTCGTACCCTCTACATATCGACGTCTCGTGTTCGATACCCTACGTGCACTATCACATCCAGGCATCGCAGCCAGTCTCCGATTAGTAGCTACACGATAAGTCTGGCCGTCCATGAATAAGGATGTTCGTATGTGGGCAAAACAGTGTCTATAATGTCAACGATCTAAAGTGCGTAGGCACGTAGCTTCGTCTCCGGTACTTTTGCTACTCCTGATGCTCGCTTCGATCATATCCACGTATACATTGCGGGTCCATGGATCCCTCACACGGGTATACCTATTTATTAACGTGCATCAATAGATTCACGAGGTGGCCGGGGGCTATTCCCATCTCTGCCGTCAAGGCCGAATCGGTGGCTCGACATCTGATAGAACGATGAATAGATTTGTATGGTCGTCATTCCACAATCACTACCGATCGAGGGCAACACTTTGAGTCCGAACTATTCTCTTCATCAACTTATGTGCTGGGCATGAAAAGCGTTCGCACGACCGCGTATCATTTGGCATCGAATGGTTTAGTCGAAATTTTCGTCGCCAACTCGAGGCGGCTCTTAAAGCACAAGAGAGCTCCGACTAGTACGAAACGTTGCCGCTAGTTCTGCTTGGTATCGAGACTTACATAAAGGCAGATATCCAGTGTTCTGTCACAGAACATGTCGACGGCGCGACATCACAACTGCCTGGGGAATTCCTTACGCCACAGAGTAAAGACTCACTTGCCATACAGACCTACGTTCACCGTTTGTCTACGTACACGCAAAATCTCGCCCCGGCTCAGACTCGAATGCAGCGACGACAGGTTTTTGTTTCGACCGAACTCGAAACTTGTTTGCATGTATTCATTCGCGTTGATTCGACACGAAAACCATTAGAACAGCCTTACGAAGGTCCATTTCGCGTGATTTCTCGTCACAATAAAACCTTTAAGGTTGATCGACATGGTCGCTTCGATACCGTTAGCATCGATCGTCTCAAAGCCGAGTACCTTGACGACAGCGTGTCGCCCGCTGACATGAGATTCGATGTTAACCCTGCACTGCCTGTTGACGACACTTCCGTGTCAAGTTAAGATCTGAAGTTACTGTTGCCTGCTACGACCTCGGAAGGGGCAATCGTCTCACTTTCAGGACAGCACCCAGTTGGTACTACTACGACTTTAAATAAGGCTATCGTCCCACCTTCGAGTCAGCAGTTCGTTGGCCCTGCTAGGTCCTCGAATGAGAATACTGTCTCACGTTCAGGTCAGCAGAGCAGGCCTACGCACCCGTCCGTGGATGAGGCTCCCGTCTCACGTTCCGGTCAGAAGATCGTGTGCCCAGCACGTTTTCGCGACTAGGTCAAACACGATTTTATCATTGCGCTTCGCAGTAATAACTTCCGTGTCTAGCGTTTCGACACGATTTAACATATCTCATTAGTTATTACTGTGTTCTAGTCAAGTCCATTACGGCTGCTACACCAGTTTTCCGCTTCTTTTCGTTTCATGGAACCTCGCCATATGGTACGCTTTGCTGGTCCCACGAAATCCGGAGAATTTCGGCACCAACGTTTGCATTCTGGATCGGCCCTGTTGCCCTCGTTCCTTGCCATTTACGAACCTACCGATTTGGCTTCCGGATATCATATGGGTTACCGGTTGCCCGAAGCTGGACGTCATTGGTGTGGCACACCTGGATGACGATTTACGCAACCGATGTCATTGGCGACGGATCTGGTTTACGCTCGAACATCATCCTACGGTTCCTGCATACCACGGATTCTGACCGTCAGCATCCTACATCACAGCTTCATTCACGTATTTTGCAAGCATTCGCGCACACAAATACCATTTGTATGCCTTCTCCTCCTTGACATTTTTCGAAAGCTTTCCTTGCTTCCTAGCGGTGGGCTCTTGTAGTGACCCCGATAGTTCTGAGGAAATGACTGTTTTTTTGTACACCATTTTAGATCTATTTTCTCTACGATCTTTTCTGACGTCTGACATCGACCTTATAGTGTTGTCCGGTTGCGTACGTTTTACTAGACTGACTTTTCTGAGGTTTCCGTCTACCTCATTTTAAATCACTTTCACTTTCGGTCGTTCGCCGATTGTACACGCTCGCGGTTCGCTTTCTGTACAGCCGTTGCGTCTCGTTTCGTTTTCCGCTCGGTGTATCTTTCGTATCGGTATTGTTTCGGTGCCACGATATATAGAATACACCTTGTATCTATAAACCGACTTGCTTCTTCTCTATTCGTCCGATAGAGGGGATATCGTTGGTATTTTGCTGCTAGACCCAATAGGAGACACGTTCACTAGCAGCCCTCAAAAGTCTTCTATACATTCAACATAGAAAAACACTATAACAGAAGAGACGGTAACAAATACTGTGCAATGCCAGCAGGATACCATTCACATTCACTCACTTAGCTCTTTCAGGCCTCCGTCACTGCCTTAGTGCTGAACTTTATTCTGCGTAAGCAAAGGTTTTGAGAGTTACCATTTCTAATTCCCTTCAACAGCAAAGCCTTAGCTTTTCATTAACATCCGAATAATGCGGCGCCAAAATGTATGCTTTTAATCCATTGGGATGCCTACAAAGTTGCCTAACCTGTGAGCGCAACTTTGCTAGACTGTAGCCGAATAGAGCAATCCCCTGTGAGCCTACTTTACCCAGAAAGCGGAGTAGGTGCCACTGACTGCTTAAATGTAACTTCATCCTTGCCCCGCTCACATAAACCTAACCAGTGCATTAATATTGTCGTCATGTATCACCACAACCTACAGCTGAAACCACGTCCAGGCTGCAATCCCCATTTATTTCAGGTTCGTCGCCTCCCACTATCCCAATCGTCACACTGAATAGCCAGGAATGACATCTTGACTCGTACAGACAGAGATTCAAGTGAAAACTTTTGTGGCAACTGGAACAGCAATCAGGGCACCCGGCAGAAAGTGCTACCAAGTGCTTATCAGATGGATTAGTTTTATCTAACCCAAAGCCTTTCCTGCCCATATCACCATTGCAGCTAACACAAATTACATTTCACAGGTAATCTGCCAGTAAAGCGATCAGTACCACTCATCGGTTTGATCCGTCATATCTCGCTCTAACCGACCGACTGATCGACACATCTTCTACCCGCGAGAAGAAGCATAACCTTAGGCTTCACATTACCAGTAATGCCGCTGAATAAAATTGAAGCTCAATGCTTCAATACATATATATGTTTATATTTGTCTGCAAAGGGCATAATAAAGCCGAAGTCCACGCGGAGATTTTCCATCTTAATATCTTTTGTAACAGTTCAATTTTCCCCCGAGCCGTAACCGGCTGTAAATTGATTATCTACCTTTCCAGGACCCACCAGTTGCGATTTCTCATTTCTGAATGGTACAGGTAGCTGGCCCTAAAATCAAACTCACCTTTCTAAGGGCTGCTGTTCCTCACATACTCACCAATGTTCCCAGGTGAACTTTCACATAGGTGGTTTCATGTCTTCCTGTTTCATAACTCATCCAGCTTACTAAACCCAAGTAGGTCCATTATTCAAGGTTTTCATTTTTTTCATGGAATGCTATTCCCGTTGCATGCATCGGTTTTTACCGAGTATAATTCCAAGCGATTTTTTTTCTTCTTCTTCGTGTTCAGAACTTACTCTGTTCGCAGAAACCCATCAAGCCCCCGTTTTCCATGGTTTGCATTGTTCTCGATTTTACTGCCTTTTTAGCGCTAAGTATTAACGATATTCTTCGCATCCCTACAGTGTACCGCCGCCCAGGTCGAAATCGAAACCCGTTCAACATTGTCGCGTAAACCGTTACTAGAGTGATCCATTCAAATTATCGCTGCCTATGCTTTTCTGTCTATGACACTTGAATCTAATTCCTAAACTTTGTGAATATTTCGTCTTACTGAGTAAAGATGCATAAAAGATCACGCCCTTGAGAATGCTTCCCGGCCATAGCGGATAAATATATCATTAATAATAATATTAATATAAAGTTCTTAGATACTTCTGCGGTTGACTTCCCAATCATGGCTACTGCTTGTGCGGACTGCCGTGCAATTTCTCCCTCCCGTTGTGACTCGTTTTTTGCAACTCGACCAAAGTTCAGCCACATTTTAAACAAGGAGAAGAATAAACCAACTATTCTGCACTCCAGGCGGACAAATTCGCAGCTTGAACTTTAGACTGTCTCGGTTGTTAGACCACAAGCGAGATCCAGGTCCGACGGGGAACCGACATAAAACCGAAGGCCCTTTGAAGTACATCTGCCGGTGTATAAAACTCTTTCAACAAAAAAGGTAAAATACATTTTAATTTGTGCTGAGTACGGCAGATGCTGTAATACTCCCTAAGTTGTTATTAAAACAGAAATCACCGGAGAGTTTTTGGGAGGTTTCGGTCGGCTTGATAGTAACGACATTACTATTACTGGGCTGTTTCGAGGACGTCTCAGGCGAGGTATACTTACGATCAAACCATGCAAGTGGTTACAAAATAAGACACTATAAGAAACCTCAGACATATGTGTGTGGCACGGATGATACGGAGGCATATATAGAACCAGGCAAGTGAAAAGAGGAGGATGTCAGACATGCAAATTAGTGAGTTCGGCACTAAATGTTTTAAAAGGGTTCGGTGAAGGATTACTGAAAACGGCGGTTATAATCAGAGTTGGCTGGACATAGAAGAGAAGTCGTGATGAACGAAGTCAAACAAGAAGTTTCATTGTGACGGACGGAACTTAGTCAGGTCGAGGAGAAGGTTTTTAGGGGATAAGGCCGGCTCGGGTGCAGAAATACTACAAGGGCAGAGGCGGACCATAGTTTAGAGAGATAAAAGCGCAAGTGACCAGACAGAACAAGTAATGGTGGATCGACCGTTCTTCATGCATATACGAGAATCATTCTTCAATTTTCGTTCATATCAGTGAATGTAGAAAGGGACAGTAAAAGAACAATGATAAATGGAGCAACCCGAGTTGAGCAGACATGGTGATTGCCGAAGTGAGCTATACGCAGGATGGACTGTGAAGAAAATCGTCGGAGAAAACAGGCAAGAGTAGACTGGTTGATTCTCTTTTTGGCTGGTAGAACAAATGATGGCAAAGAACGGGAGTAGGAGACGAGACAAGTATGTCCGGGATATGCCAGCGAGCGAGGAACGAGATTCTCAGCATAATCTGGATGATGGAGTTATAGAGCCTGCTGCTGGTATTCAACCGGACAAGCAGAGGGGCGAAAACTCACCAGCCAAGTCACTGGATGCTAGAAAATGCCAGACGAATCTCTCAGGGGGCAACATCGATCAGAGAGTAGAGATAGGCACCAACAATCAGTATGGTTATGAATTATAGTAATAGGAGCAGTCAGTTCTGAAGCTTGGCTTGAGCTTTCCCGGAGATGGAACTGGTGGATATGTTGAGTTCAGTCGTTGTAAAAGTGGTCATTGGGGAATACCCAAGGGGGAGTGACTGAGAATAAACATGAATGCTATGGTAAAACTGTATGGGTTAGACTCGTAGCTGCCGACGAGAGCTATTGAGCGAATGAGTGGATTAGACTTAGTAGAAGAGGCGAACGGACAATGTAGTATTGGCATGGTGAAGAAAAAAGGAAGCTTGGTGAGGAAAGTTAGGGAGGGAAGGACGACAAGGAAGATATGCTCACAGCTCCAGTGCGGGTGCTTTAAACGTGCGCGGTTCAAACCAGTGCTGGTAGACGGGGCTGACCGTAGGCTAGGAAACCAACCTGAGAAACACTTTATGGAGAGCATACAGGAGGTCCTATCTAATTGTAACGACCAGTTGTGGTAAATCACCTCAAAAACATTACATTTTTGTTTCCTTGACACCACTCGCTCACATACACTATCTGCTTGTTTTTGTAAACTGTACGCATCCATGGACCAACCACTGTTTGTTCGCGTCCAACGCGCTACTCTCCCACATCCTTTTTTGGACCTGCGTGACTCCTGTGCTCCTTTTTCGCACGCAGCAATTTGATTCTCGTTTCCTGGGTCCCTCTGATTGCATAGTTGGGGTTCGTATTTGTTTCATGTCACTGTTCATTTAGTAACCTTGTATCGTAGAAGTAACGGACAATCGCGTTCCGATTTTGGGGTCCTTCTCGGATTTGGCTACGTATTGCTCAAGGGCTTCTCACTCTACCAGCTACGTATTTCTCAAAATGAGTCTTACGATATTCAATTTTTTCAACGTGGAACAAGAAAATATGCAGTGTCCCCAGAAAAGAATCGAAACGATTGGAATATAGACAGGAAGTTATACGACACGTCGCTGGAGAGGGTTTGGGAGCTTTTGCTTTTATGGGCAATGTTGGGTCACCCACTCCTTTCATTGCTAGCTCATGCGTTTTTGAGGGTACTATGGTCTGCAAGAATTGTGATCTATTTAAGTTGGGGATATTAGACCCGGGACAGTAGTTGTTTTCAGCTAGGCGGCAAGCCCAGGAAGCAGAAGAGAATAGAAGACAGACCAAGCGTGAGCAAAAGGCTAAGGAACACGGTCTATCTGACAGATCAGAACAAGCGGAAATAGAAAACCCTGCGCCGGCCTTCTGATATAAAATGTCAACAATATCAACCGTCGATCTGCCAAGAGTAGATCGGATAATTTTCGACGGACAATCTGAACTCTGCTGCAAGTTCATCAGGCAGTTCGAAACTTTCGTCGAAAATGAAATAACAGACCCCGGGCAAAGGCTTCTTTATCTGACCCACTACTGTCGAGTCCGAGCAAAAGAAGCTGTCGATGGGTGTACCTTGCTCTACCTTGAACAAGGCTTCACAAGAGCAAGGAAGGGTTTGAGGGACCTGCTCGGCCAGCCATTCAAGGTAGCCGATAATCCAACAGCAGGCCTGATGGTGGAGGACAGAAGAACCAAGGGCGACATATATACAGTGGCGGACCTAGTGATCAAAATGCAGAACTGTTCAATAGCCCTCGACAATTTAGGTTACAGAGATGACCTCGATGAAATGCGTACCTTGGAGGGCACAGTCCGTCACCTCTCTCTCGAACTACAGGGCCGGTGGGCGAAAGAGGCGGAAAGTATAAGCCGGAGTGACCGTGAGGCTAACTTCGGGGACTTGACCGAAAACTTGGACAGGCGAACCAAGATAACCGACAGTAGGTTTGGCCAACTTATCCGGGACAGTAATCGAGTAAACAAGCCTAGCACCAGCTAGGCTCAAACCACTGCATGGGAACATCAGAAGTATCAGCCCTGGACCAGTTCATAAGCTTTGTCACGCGAAGCTGTAGCTCATCCAAGTGGCACGTCCTCCGATGCTAGCCACGGGCCACCAGAATGCCCGAAGTTCACCGAGGCCCCAATAGACGAACGATGGGAAATGGCGCGAACGAAAGGAGCATGCTTCACCTTCTGTAACACCACAAACCGGGTGGCAGCTTTCCGGAAAAGAACCAGATGCGTTCACGAAGGCTGTGCATGCGGACACCACCGAGTTTTACACCAGGCGAAAGAAACTACACCAGGGGCAAACATCGAACCCAGTGTGAATGTTTCAATGCTATGGTCTACCAGTTTAGCCAACACGTTTACGAGTAGTTGCCGTGGGAGTGCTGACCTCGGCTGGGGTGGTCAAAGCGTTAGCTTTATCTACAATGGATCAGACGAAACCCTGGTGAAGGAGAGATTGCCGATAAACAACGGCTCGCCGAAAGTAAGACGTCGTTAGCACGGTGGGCTGAACACAATTAACGACTGCAGGCCGGTTGAGGTTACAGCTAATCTCCTTAGACACTAACCAGCAAATCGAAACAATGGAGGCCTTTACACTAGCTGATCTCCCCATGAGAGCACCAAGGTCGGTGGAAGCAATTTCACCTAGGTCACTCCTCAGCAGGAGGTAACCGTCGTAGACTTGGAAGACGACGAAGCAGAGCTTCCTACCGACTGCGATGTGCCGGAAAAACATTGTATTCCAGACCAGAGAGTGTGCAACCGCCTGGCACCAAATGCCGTGGGCACAGCACTGGGATGGATATTATATGGTGCAGCCGGGGACTTGGTTCCTTAAATTACGCATCAGTGGAAAAGGACAGCATAAAGTATAAATTGCAGCGACTGTACCAGAAGGAGTTTCATGACCTTAGGGAGGAAGGACTACCATTGTCCCAAGAGGACCACTCTGCTCTGAAGACAGTGCGGCAAGGAATTAGAGACCTCAAAAAACAGCTCAAGGTTCCCCTTTCATGGCGCACACTAGCTGACCCCTGAGTTAGTAGCAATACCTACGCTCTGCAACAACTATCGCCACTAAGAGAAAGCTTCGTTCGAGACCAGGATCTGTGGAAATGATACTCAGAAAGAACAACGCGGTACGAAGCGCTCGGCTATTTTGATAAGGTGCCTGCAACCACCGACGGCTGTACTGGGATCTGGTATCTACCTCACCAACCGGTTTCCTACTCAAAGAAACCCGAATAACTGCGGATGGTTTTCTATTGCGCAGCCAAGTTCCAAGGAAAGTCGGTGATGATCGTGTGCTACAGGGGCCGGACTGGACCGCGCCCCTGGCTGAAGTTTCATGCCCTTTAAGGGTGGGTACAGTGGCCTTGGCAGCCGACATAGAAGAAATATTTCTGCACGTGAAAATACCTGCGGAAGAACAAGATTTGTTGCGATTCTTATGATGGGAAGAGAACAACCTGAATAAAGTGGCAATAAATTATACAGTGACCGTCCACCGCTTCGGGATGATATCGTCACCCTTTTTTGCGAACTTCGCCCTTCGGGAAACAGCAGGCAAGCATGGAGCTCTGGTCCACCGGTCGGTGGTATACAGAGTCAGCAGAAACTTCTACATGGACAACTGTCTTGGGTCATTCGACGATGTGGGCACGGCCCCAGCGCACTTCAGGTGCCCTACAAAATTGCTAGAAGAGGGTGGCTTCCACCTCACGAAGTGGACGTCGAACGCTTCGGAAGTGCTCGAAATCATTCCTTACCACGAGAAGGACTAAAGGGTTCGACATCTGGACGGCTCCCCACTCCCTACTGAATTCATTCTAGGAATACAAGGAATAGCGGATAGGGACGACTTTGTTTTCGAGCTAAGCGTTCCCCAGCTGCTGCTAATCCGTCATGGTATACTACCTGCTGTCTCTACTTTGCTCGATCCGCTCGGTTTCGTCTCTCCCTGCAGCTACCCTGAAAGATCCTGCTGCAGCGGCTCCGTCGTAAGAAAGTCGATTAGGACCAGCCACTGGACCTGTAAGACCGGCTGAAATGGGAAGAATTTCGGAACACCGTGAAGGAACCAGGGGACACACGGATTCTACGGTGCCTACCCCTTGGTCATACAACACAGACGGGAGAAATACATACCTCTCCTGAAGCATCCGAAGTCGGGTACGGGGCCTTGTTGTACGGACGAGGGTGCATGGGACATGGAAAATATGCTACTATGATCCTGTTTGCCAAGGCCCACGTTGCTCCACTGAAATCGGTTTCGATCCCGAGCCTCGAGCTCAGCTAAGCCGTGTTAGCGATAAGGGCGGTACAAGCGGCAAAATGATGTTTTGACTTCTGTATTTGGTCAGCTAGTTTTTGGACGGACTCGACAACAGTACTGTAACACAACAACAAAATCAAGAGTCGTCTTATTACTTTCTTTGTTAACCGGCTCACGATCGTCTACGACGAAACTGCTATGAACCAGTGGAGATATGTCAAGTCTGTCTATAACCCAGCCGGTCTATGCTCCCAACGTGCGACCAGCTGCCGGCTACTGGATACGTGGGCTGGAGGGCCGAAATCCTTGAAATGCCTCAACAGAACTGGCCCTTGTACGAACTAAAGTTCCCTTTGGAATTGGAACCAGAGAAGCAAGGCGCGGTGATGACGGCGACATTCGCCGGATTGGCAACCATTTTGTCGTGGTTGGGTAGGTTTTCCTGCTGGACGAAGAAGCTTCGGTCACTAGTGTGGCTGGCCAGGTTTAGGAGACATTTACTAGTCATGGAAGAGATACGCCCATCAAGCCGTGTACGATTGGATCCAACAAGCCCTGATGAATTGCGAGCAGCAGAATTCGATTTATTCATGATGATACAACTAGAGGCTTCCACCTGAGAACTCGGGGGGGGGGGCCGAGAAGCTAGACCAATTGACAGAATTATATCGTCTCCCAAAAGCAACTTGAAGCATTCAAACCCCAAACCCATCTCTGGATTACTACTGGTAGATGGTAGGTGAATTAAATCTCACCTGGGTTTTAACACAAAATATCCCTTATGGCTACGTGCTCGGCACACGTGATAGAACTAATGGTTCAACAGATTCACGCCATAGGGGGAAATGCCGGGGGAAGTCACTTTACAAACTGCATCCGGAAGAGCTTTTGGTTTATTAGAAAAAGGGCAACTTTAAATGTGTGATCAAATGTTGTGTACATTGTGGGAGACGCGAAGCCGTAGATGTCAAGCAACACATGGCTCCGCTGCTAGAATGCGGAGGGACTCCGGGTTGGTTGCCGTTTAGTAAAACTGGGCTGGTTTATTTCTGGCCTTTGTGGATCAAGTGTGGGAAGTGGTTGGAAAAGCGGTACGTGTATATCATGACGTGCATATAGTCACGCGCGGTGCACTTAGAAGTTACGTATTCCATGACGACCGACTCCTTCCTCCGAGCCTTGCAATGCTCGGTCAACCGAAGAGGCCTACTGGCGGATACACACTCCGACAATGGGCCACTTCGTGGGCACCCGTCAGGAACTGCAGCGCTGGCGCCGAAACATATACGAGAACTAGCTGGAGAATCGAACTTTGGCCTATGGCATACGATGGCATTTCAATCCTCCGCAGACCAGCCATCGCGTTGGTGTATGGGAATGCCTGACCAGGTCCTCCAGGCAAATATTGCTGCCGATCATTGAGCAACAGCCGCCCGACAATGAAAGGTTGAGCACCGTCATGACCGAGGTCGGAAGGATTCTGAAAAACCGCCCATTGGCTTCAGTGGCCAAAGGTGGCCTCACCCATCTGGCGCTCACGCTAAGGTCGAAAGTGGGCTTCCAAGGGGCGACGAATCCTCGCGGTAGCTACCTTCATAGATGGGAACGGGCAAACTATGTAGCCAGGTGTTTTGGGGGCGATGGCTGCAGAATTGCTTGCCGGCTCTGCGAGCTCAACAGAAGTGGCTAACCAAAGCAAGCACATTCAAGGTTGGGGTTGCAGTGATGATCGCCGACAAACCCACTCATTTCAGCACCTGGTCTTTGGGCGTTATCATGGAAATTAGCAGAAAATCCGACGAACCAAAAAGAGCTGCAAATGTGAAGAGGGCCAACGGAAAGCTAACCCGCGAAGTATGCAGTATTAGCCTCCTCGATCGTGAAGGCGGTGCAGCCGACACCAAGGAACCCCGGTGGACTGTTCCTCATTCGTCGATGGCGTGGGTGAAAGCGAATTTCTGACACATTTACGTACTCAACTACAAGCACAACCAATCACACGCTCATGTGAGGTAAGTTCCTGCTCCGCAGTCTCTAACATACATACCACAGTGGTCGCCGTTTTTCCTTTATCGTTGATATTGTGGAAGGAGCTTCCCGTATGTGGCGGTAGCAGTGATTCCCTCATACACCCAGACACACTCGCCCCCATTAATACACATGTACGTAAAACACGTTTATGCTTTATGACTTCCATCAAACACGTCGCAGTGTTCACCTTTCCTCGTTTATCATTGACATCATGGAAAATGTCTCCCGTAGGTGGTGGTTGTTGCTATTTACCCATATACAACAGTGTGGCCTCGCCCAAGACACCAACGCAAACACACTCATGCAAGAATAGGCAGCCAATTTACGACGGCTCTCCCGAGGACAGCACATATGTTTCCATTTCATACCCGTCGTCGATCAGCCGTTCTCGTGGATGACGCGGAGTAGCACCGTGTCGGTGTCACCATCGGATCAAGTGCGATCGTAAGGAGAATACCGACGTCAGAAGTATTCGAAAAGGGGAGTGAAACAAGGGTCTGAGTATGTAGAGGAAATCAGTACCCTTATTCGAAACCCTTGACTCTGCTAGGATTCGCGAAGATTTCGGTGGGCGGCGTAAAGATCGATTGCAAAACTTCCCCCCGGAAACACTACATTTTTATGTTTCCTTGACATCACTCGCTCACATACACTATCTGCTTGTTTTTGTAAACTGTACGCATCCATGGACCAACCACTGTTTGTTCGCGTCCAACGCGCTACTCTCCCACATCCTTTTTTGGACCTGCGTGACTCCTGTGCTCCTTTTTCGCACGCAGCAATTTGATTCTCGTTTCCTGGGTCCCTCTGATTGCATAGTTGGGGTTCGTATTTGTTTCATGTCACTGTTCATTTAGTAACCTTGTATCGTAGAAGTAACGGACAATCGCGTTCCGATTTTGGGATCCTTCTCGGATTTGGCTACGTATTGCTCAAGGGCTTCTTACTCTACCAGCCAAATTTTGCCCGCACACAGCTGCGGAATGCCAACAAGCACGACTAGCCGCGGCCAGTGCAGCTAATCAGACCGCTCCCCGCACAGCTGGGAACCATGCTAATAAAACATGTTGGTTCACAGGGTAATAATGTAACCGACGAAGTTACGTGACCCAGGTTCAAGTAGCCGGATGCAGATGGGCCCTGAAATGTATGGCAAAGGGAAACAATTTTTAAGCGACGGGGGTAAAACCTTCTTCAGCCAGGTTTAAGAGCCTGGATAGTGCTGTAGGTAGTACTAAGGAAATTAGAATGTTATTGAAAGTTATTCATTGGTACGCCGTGTGAGGGATGGGGAAAACAAAAAATGAAACGTAATGTGGGTGGGTCTCGGGTTAAAATGAACGGACACTAGCTGGACCAAAACGAAGAAGTAGCAGGTCGTCAGAGCTAGTTGGGAAAGGGCCAGAGATGCGAAAAGCTGCTGGCATAAGTCAGTCCTCAGAAAAAGTAACCATTACACCATTGCAGCGTTCAACATGGAGGTCAAAATCGTCGGCAATTATTCGGCGGTTTAAAAAACCTCTTGCACCAATAAAATTGCTCCATTTGTAGTGTGCGAAACAAGTCTTTTTCTGGCCAATAAGGAAAAGTAATTGGCGTGATAAGCGACAGAGGTGTATCCGACACAATTACGGCTTTCGCGAACGTAAAGGCTACGCAGTAAGTGGAGGCCTGAGAACAGATTTAAGTCATCGCAGAGGTCACTATGCCGGTAGCGAGGGCCATTGGAGATTGAAATCGAAGCCCGTTTCATAAATTTGAGAGAATAAGAATAACCTGTCCCGCGGTTCTCAGTGGTGAGGGTAATGGGAATGATATGGCCGTCAGAGCCGTTTAACCAGGCGAAGCAGTGCGTTTATAAGGTCGGAGGAATATTTCAGTGGGAGAGAATTTCACTGCTCATGAAAAGCACCAACTACTTGCAGATAAGTCGTTTGATACTTTTCTTGGGGTTGTAGATATGCTATAGAGGTGAGAAGAGTGCACTATTTTAGCTTTGATGTTGAGGGGA
This sequence comes from Fasciola hepatica, assembly GCA_948099385.1. Lineage (NCBI taxonomy): Eukaryota > Metazoa > Platyhelminthes > Trematoda > Plagiorchiida > Fasciolidae > Fasciola > Fasciola hepatica. The sequence goes on along the minus strand of CANUEZ040000043.1, from coordinate 34,940,917 downwards.
AAGGGAGGGCGGTAGTAAACAGTGGAAAAGTCGTTGATAAACACAGGGAACAGTGGTGGGCCCAAGAGGCCACTTTGAATGACACCAACAGTGATGGGTTTGGAGGTGGAAAACTTGCCATCAATAAGAGTAACTTGGAACCTGCTGGAAAAGTATGAGGACATTCAAATTGTGTAGGGTCCGCTAGAACAAAGGAATAGAATTTTGTCGTCAAGAGCTCGAGAGGCACGCATCGAAAAGCCTTAGACTCGTCGGGGAGTAGTACATCTGCAGGAGCCACAGCCCGCTTTGGAAGATAAAACAGCAAGAATTTCCAGATGGCAAAAAGGGCGAGAGCTGGAGTTCAAGAATCCGTGTTGACTATGGTTCAGCCGATTATTAGTCAGAAGTCGAACTATGTCTCTTCAATAATAATTCCAACCGTCAGTGACGATGGTGAGCTTGGTGCCAACAAGATATATGTGCAAGCGTTTTTTTCAATCAGTAGACGGCCAATGACCCCCTTTGGGCCTCAGATTAACCCATTTCAACTTTTGTGAGTCTCCGTGAAAAGCAAACCAGGGGTCGACCACCCTGTTCTAGAATGGCACCAAAGCCTGTCGGAGATGCATTAGCAATCACAGAGGTAGTATCCTTCGGAGAAAATAGCATGAGAACAACGCCCGACTTCAGGAATGCCAAGAGATTACGCAGCGTGTGCTCAAACACTGGAGACCATGAAAAACACAGTAGGAAGGAGATCAAACAGACAACTAGGCTTGTGAGAAAGATATGGAATGTAGCGGGAATAGTACTGTAATACACCTGAAGCAGAACGAAGTTCGTGAAAGCTAGCGGCGAAGACACATCAATTAAAGACGCTACTAGCCTGGGGTCAAGATAAATATCATCAGGGTTTAAGTTATACCCAAGGCACAAAAACTGTGATATACCGAGTACACACATGTATAGACTGACTGCGGCGTTAAACTGCAGAAATCTCTGACAGAGGGGATGGTGGGTAATTTCAGATGGACCATGAACAATAACATCCCCTTGGTAGGATTCATGTCCATCGGGACGGGTTAGAATTAAGTTGAGGGGTATTCAGAATATAGTAAATGACACATGCGAACCAAAAGGTAGGAAATTATACTTGTAAATGGCAAATGAGCTATTGACGACCATCAACAGACTGGACTCATCATCAAGTGGAATTTATAAATGTGCAACCTGAGGTCGATTTCGGGGAATAACGTGTAACCCACCAGGCGATAGAGCACATCCTCTGGTTCTTCGGTGTTTCCCGTGCGCTGAAGTAGTTTTTTTTTTAGGGTCAACCAATGATCGCCAAATCCGTGGGGTTAGACAGTCTGACTTGAGAAGAGTCACAGCTGGCGTAGTCCAAAAGGAGGATTAAAAAGGCCCTCTACACACTTTGACTGTACAGCAAGATTAACCGGTTCACCTAGGCCAAACTGTATACTGCGCTGTTTGATAAATATCGGGTCCCCAGACGAGTAGAGTATGATAGGTAGTGCATACATCCCACCAGCAGCCTAAGAGCAATGAAGAATAGAATTTCCAGGACGAGAAGTATTTAAAATGAAGACCGGCGGCTAGTCACTTGCCCACAACTTCCTTGGTCATTACCTTTAAAAGTAACCTTCCTCCGCTGTTGCCGTAGCCCTGCTTTCCACTCTAACTATCATTTAGCTCCCATTTTCACGTTCAAGCACCACAATCAACCTTTCAAAAGATAAACAGTGCCCTCAAAGCTTACCTGTTTCTTTCTGACCACTGCCTTTATCATCGTTCCGTCAATCTCTCCCCATATGTGTCCTTCAGTAGGCATACGACTGAATCTGCCAAAATCCGGCCACTGAAGTTCAGAGCTGAGCTCATTGAATGATTTATCTAGTTCGACACCCGGTATTGCTTTCCTGTTCATTGTCTGATTTTCGATCCAAATCCTTCTTACAAGTTTAAGATCGCCACTGTACATTCGAGTCTCTTTCAAGAAATTCTTGTTTTTCCGAAGATGATAGAAATGTCTGTCAATCCTTCTCATAAAACTTGTGAAATTTTCACCACTTTCCTGTCGGCTCTACAATTTTCGGTCGGCTCGACAACCCTGAGTCTAACATGGCAGAAAGCTGCCGATATATGCCAACTCGAAAAATGTATTTTACACTGTTTTGAGCAAGTAGTTCTATATCCCCTGTGGAAAACTGGATTCCGCTGACGGCGCATTGCATCATATCTTTGGGCTGCCTCGACTAAAACATAATTATTGTCAACACTTTTGGCACCCCGATAAGAGAGAATTTGGAGCTAATTTCGTAACTCGCCAGGGCTCCTCCATGGTATCATCCTCGTTCATACTTCACGTCAGCCCTCCTGCCCTGGAAGAGAGTGAGGCCACACCCATGCCACCAACATTTCTGGCTAGCCTTAGGGTTACCTTGGCTGGCCTCAACCGCTGTGATTTTAATGCACACGGATCGTTCTTGTACCATGGCGAACTGAACAAGACTTCTGATGCATCAACTCGGAGGTTTGCTTCTATAGGTCCATTAAGCAGGGCGCGGATTCAGGTCCATATTTGTTGCCCCCCTCTCCTCCCGCTTATTTTGATGCAACACATTCACACGGAGTGACGCTTTTCTTGATTTCAGTGAATACACTATAACCGTGCGATCGGTATATGGTAGATTAAAGTTGCCCACTACGGGGATTTTATGTGCGTACCTAGCTAGCTCAGTCACAGCCCGCAGTAGCGGAATATTCTCATAACTGTATGTACCCGGCACCCTGTAAACTCGGGCAACGTTTACTTCTCTGTGTGTGAATGTCATCGTAGGTGTACATAGCTGAAACCTTTCCCGCAGATCATTGTCTCAGACATCAGATCTTTTTACCTGAACACGTGGCGGTAAGTACCCCCTTCACATACAGGCGTGCTCTTTATCCTGCCTACAGATTGCCAACCCATCACTCATTATTCCGAGCATCGTCGTTTTCAGCGATCCACGTTTCAGTAACTTGAACTATCGATGTACTGTACTTACAAACCTCCAGAACTCCCCTTGACTTCGACCTCCCGATTGTCGCTAACTACAAGGTGATCCGGCCGCCGGGTGTCGCGGATTATTGTCCCCGGGAACCTCCCGTTTCCGTATCCGTGGGTTTTTCCAGGTTTCGACCGGTTGGTAACCCACCAGGATTTTCTGCATTCACCCGGTATTCTATGGTACCTACTCTTCGTGAAGTGGGCCACTACCGCGACCCTAGCTAGCGCTCTATCGAACGAACTTGCATGGGCACATTTAACCAGTACCGTTTCATATAACTCAATCCCCTCCTGACTTTTGGTTCTCGTATTTATGGCCGCCGCTGGTTTGAAACTGTAGGCCAACCCTTCGAGACTCTTTCCATGGACTGCATCTGTCTCAGCGGCCTCCCTCAGCTACACTTTAGAATGCGGTAAACATATTCTCTGACCGCCACACTTTTCACTGCTTTCTTCCTCGGTTGATTTGCCTTCTAAGGCTTCTTTAGTGACAACTCACCTTGGCTACCTGCTGCAAGATAATCAAAACTGTTACCGCAAGAAAGTTTTTAGATACTTCTAAGGCTAACTTTCAAATCATGCCAATTTGATTGGATCGTGATATCAGCAAGCTGAAAATGAGCTGCAGGGGGAAAATATTTCAGGTGAGACCTTGAAATAGTAAACCTAATGCTACCGGTGTCACCAAAATCCTATGAAAATTGCCATTCAGTGTAAACAAAAGTTGAGTAACTCGAGAAGATTGGTCACAGACTGCAGCCAGCGCTAGGGAAAAAGTTTTGTCTTCTGACGAAACTGAGGTGGAACCGGAGTTGGCAGCCATGTGACAAACTTTCAGCTGTCGGCAAAATTTTTATATGACCAGTCGTACTGCAAAAAAAAAACAATGAGAATTTCGGTGTGGACAATAAAGCTGGGAATGTCATTGTTCAAAGAAGACACATTTTCCGGACGATTTCTGTTCGGCAGCGTGATATCTCTGACCCGTGGAAGGATTACCACTAGCATGGTAACCTTCCGAAGGATCGAGGTTTTTGCTCGCACATTTCTTCATGGCTACTGGTCGAAGGGAAGAGAACTGAATTGTTCACAGGTGCAGTTTTGGATCTGACATACCGACACTGTTCGCAAATCGCTTAAATGCTCTGAAATGTTTCACTGCTCCGAACTAGCTGTCTGCCGTAATTCTGATATATTTATTCCAGCAATCAGACGGTCTCGTTTTTAATCGTTGCTTCTGAGGTCCATGAATATTTGTGGGAACGTATTGGTTTACTCCGCGAACGGGGGTACTAAACTTGGATCGTTCAAGTGCAGTAAAATATCAGCTCAAAATTGTGTAGCCGGAGCCCCTTCAGTCTGTAGTAACAGGAACTCGCCGGAGAATATAAAAGTGCAAAATTCTTGTATCTTCGTATCTTCGGCGATGAAATGTTAGAAAAATGCATCTATTTTCTCGCCACCCAATCAATTTTCAGCCAGATGCCAGGTTTTGAGTATTTCGAAATAGCTCTCACCTTATCTGGAGGTACAACTTATATCGGATGATTTCATACCAGCTGAAATCAGTTTGAAAGTTCCGTACGCAATGCCAAATGTGATACTGCATGCTTCACAGCGGCGTTATTTTGCACAATGTAGCACGGAATAAGAACGCGATATGACGCAGGACTTACTGCAGCACGTTATATAATGCGCACAAGTGCATGCAGTATCAGTGTAAGTGTATACAACAGAAAAGGTAAAAGTCACACGTATGTTCAGTTTTGAACATCACAGAAAACTATCAAGTTCTGACTTGGTGATGGTTTTTTTACTCAGGCTAATTCTCTTTTACCGGCGGAAGAGGCGGGATCGATGAGAGCAAGGCAGAGTTAATGGAGAGGCACTGGGGGTGGAAACGGGCGAGGAAGTGAAGTGAGCAACAAGGGCCTCGGGAACTTACTCTATTGTATTAGCCGCAAATGGACCACAAATGAGAAATTTGGAAAGGTGTGAGTAGAGAAGTTGAACCCCTTACTTAGCTTCTGGAAAGGCAGCCTGTTTTCCTGGGGTAAGCAAGAAATAAGGACCACTGATAGTCTCTGACTTATTACGCAACTCGGGGTTCAGCTGGCTGTGGTGTGGGACAACTGAGAGATCCCAAGATCCGTTGTAGCTGAGTTGCGGCCTGGTCCGTCTTCGCTAGTACATAGATAAGCGAAAATTCCGTGCTGTGAGCAGGCATCATAACTAGAGCTGTCAGAATGCAGACAGTCTGGAAGGTTGGAATAGGGAGAATCTGATACAGAGCGATCAAACGAAAGAAAGAATTCATCTCCTTTGACGGAGCGGATTGTTTTAGTGGGAAGGACCAGTTTCAGGATTGACGAAGTAGGAGCACATCTATGGAGGGCAGTTGGAAAGAAAGCAGCTGAATTCATACGAAGCAATATGATGAACTTGGTAGTGTCATTTCCAACCTCTCCTCGCCTATTTGCCTATGCTTTGCCCAAGCTGAAGGTGATCGTTCTTGCCCAACATGATTAGCAATTTCAGCTAAGCTCACTTCCTTTCTCCGATCTCCCAATCGTGGCCATCTCTCTATTCCAGCCCCTAAAATTTTCTTTTTACAGTCAGCACGAAGAGCGTGTGTGTCGTGGGACACAGAGGTATATATATATATATATATATAAGTGAATGAAAGCAGAAAGTGACCAAGTAGGCCAGTGGACATTAGGTTGGGCAAACAAACTGGACCTGAGCACAAAACAAATGACCATATTCAGTTGTCACCCAGCGCCCCAAGCCACGTGCTTGGCGACACTTTCTGAGAATCACGTAGAGTAAATTTCGTGTGCACAATTGTATCACCCAGGTATTCGCTAGAAAAGTTTCTTTAGCAGCAAAGTCATACACGCCCGCCTTATGGCCATGTGGTTAAAAGTCCTGAGCTGCTCCAGAGAAGCCAGAAGTATGTACTTCAGGGAAAACGTTTTATTCTTGTTGATATGGAGACTTCGGAATGGATTTCTAACAGAGTGGCTAAGATGATGCTCCTCTTAATGAAAATCAATGTCTGCTTCTTCCTTAGCACCTGTAATGGCAGTTGATATAGTGTTTGCTATATGCAATCAACCCCAGATGCATTTATTACTGACAAGATGTCCCTCGGGAATCTAACCCGGCAAGTGCAGGCCTTGTATCCGTGTGTTGTAGTAGCTGTTTTGTTCACGTGACGGTGGAAACACCAAGTTTGCTAACGTGAAGAACAACGAAGAAGTTCTTTTAACGTTAGTTGTAATTATACGTTGAATAGGAACGGTTTTGTTCAACCATTATATATTCCGACGTTTGTTAAGAGGGGACAGATTGGCCAAATTTCACGTGGTGAAATCGGACGTAACCTTAGGTCTGAGGGCCGAAAAAACATTGGTTCTTCGACAATGATGCTGTGGCCGACATCTGCACTCGAGAACTGATATTATCGCAAAGAACGTTATAAAGGCTGCGACCTGAACTAGAAACACTGAAGGATCGAGTAGGCCGATTGAACTGGAACTAAATTCGAAGATGTACTGTGCATAATAGTTATGTACTATCATTCGTGGATGTAGTAAAACAGTATAAAGGGATGTCAACAACGGTCACAGAGTGGGCCACTGCCTAAATGAAGTTCAGATTTTCCGTCATTCGGCTTTTATTTTTGGAGCTACCTTTCGGATCTCTAAACCTGTAATGCTGTAATAGTTCAGTTGCGTCTAAATGGTCCCGTTCTGGAATAAACTCAGAAACACCGAAAGTAGGACAGTAAGAAGTAGCGCGGGAAATCGGCATGCTAAAAGCGGTTCGGTCTAAAGACCTTCGATTTGCGGAATCATCATCCAAATGAAGAATCTCACGTGGTGTTTACGCACGTGATCAAGAACAATGCTGCTTGAAGGTCTCAGTTCATTTTCTTGATGATGACTGGCCTCAGCTGATCCCAAAATGAGCAAGTCTGTGCACAGTACTTTGTTCTTGAGAGGCTAACTGGTCTCCTTCTGGGCAAAGAATGGGTGGAGTTGAGGCACTTCTATAAAAATTTGTCAGGGCTCTTGTAGGGTTCGTCAAAAGTACTGACCAGCACATATGCAATCGCACTCCCCAAAGCAAACGAAGATTTCAGCTGCGCCTCTGGATTGCGGATGTCCACGCTGAGTTGACTCACGGTAAAAACCCAACGAATTCAGAGGATAATCACCTTCTTCGCCTAGTAGTGGCTCCCATTAGCGACAACCAAAGCACGCGGACCACCTTCCTGATTGAATGCTTCATGTAGAGCTGTAATCAAGAAATCAACATTAGGGGAAAATGTGAACATGGGGTGCCAGTACGCAAACCTGGTAGTTATGTGGGCCAATGTGATTGCGGAGAGGAGCTGCCGTGAGCAGTAAAGCTCCCCAGCGGTAGCCAAGCGGTGTTTGGGATCATCTATCGTACTCCGGCGGCCAACTTGTAGGGTATTATATATTCCATGCATCGATAGGTCACAGACGGTCGTTGTCTGGGTCTTGGAGGCTTAACCGCTCCTGACACTGACTGGGTATTGAACAGGCGCAAAGTAGCCGCGAACAGATTCAGCAGTTTTCTACGAGAAACAGTATGCGACCTTCCCTTGAGTCGGCATGTGCAAGAACCGACCAGGAGTCAGGCGGATCGGGCATCCAATCTAGGCCCAGTATTCTCCCCGCAAATTTCTCACATAGACGAGATCACTCCTCCGCCGCGAGTGGGCTCCAACAATCCCGCAATGCTGGCCATCCACTGCGGGGATGGTGCATTCGTCTCTTAGAAGCCACAGTGCGGGCTAAACGTATGGTGCACACCATTTGGTGAAACGAAAGAAGCCGCTGCCGTGCTACGAGGTTCAGATTCTAGTGACTAGGGGAATAAAGCACGGAAAGCCATCAAATGGAGAATAACTGCGTTAATGGGCTTGCTTGCACCTGCCCACGGGCAGCTAAGCCATACTAAGGGGCCGCCACGGTTTGACTAGGAACAACGTAGTCAGTCACGAAAGAGAATCCGAGCTTGGCAGTATTTCTGATCCTCCGGCAGGGGCCACGACAGTTGCAAACACATCTGGCACTGGCTTTCGAAGGTGAAGTCCACGAAGGGGCGCGAATACTAAGAGCGACCCGCGGCCTTTTCTGTCTCGGCGCCGAAACGACTGCACGCATAGCTGAGCTGGAGAACCCAGGCTAGTCCAGGCATCTCTACACCGCCACACATGGAGTCATCGCGGACTCCGATTGCGATAAAGCAGAGCTACTGGCTCGAAACTATGCTGATGTTCACTCCACGGAAAGGTTGTCTCCATCCCATCCCCCGCAGAGTGCAGTCACCATGGTACGGCGGAGGTTAGTGATTGAGGTTGTTGCCGGGGCTCTGCGAGGGCTGCGGTTAAATGCGTCGCCTGGTCCGGACACGATCCATCCGCTAGTCCCTCGGGAACCAGCCGAAATTATCGCTCCTCCACTTACGGGACTGCTTGACAACTCGATGGAAAGACACCTTCGTCATTCCTAGGTTCAAGGGAGGCAGGGAGATGGAAGCTGGGAGCTACCATCCAGTTCGTCCTACTTCTGGGGTCGGAAAGATTACGGAGCTCCTAGTCTCAAAGCAACTGCAACGATAACTCGGTAGTCATGAGCTTCTCAGCCGCCAACAGCATGGTTTCCAAAAAGGTCGGTCCTGTCAGTAATAAAACAAATACTCATGTAGATCGAAGACTTCCAGAAAGGGAGGCCATTCTTTGTGAAAGTAGCTTCACCACGCTGTGAGTGACATGAGGCCTCCAGCGGAGTACCACGAGGTTCGGTCTTGAGCCCACTGCTGTTGGTGACGTTCTTCAATTACTTGTCACAACAACTGGTTTCCTCCTGTCTGGTCTATGCTGACGATCTCAAAATCTGGCATGTGATCGAAACCACCGCACTACAAGCGGATTTGGATACTGTAACGCAGTGGTCCAACGTATGGGCTCTCCCAATCAAGGAGAAAATGTGTGCCCAGCTGCAGCTAGGGAGACCGAGGTCCGAGGACACCTACTCTTTTCAAGGAGCTTCTCTTCGAGTGTCCACCGCCGGAAGAGACCTAGGAGTGATAGTGTCATTTACGCTCAAAACCCTAAATCACACTGACACGGTGTGTGTCTTGGCGTGGGGCATCTGTGGTGCAATCCGTCCGACGATTGGGAAGTTACCTTACGATGCTTTCAAATATCTATAAACCTCACACGTCTGTCCTCGACTGGAGTGCGGCGGAGCCGCTACGTTCCCAGCACGTCTTCCGGACCTGCGAAGCTGGAAAGGGGGCAGCTAGCCGCCACTCGTCTAGTTGTTAGACTACGAGGAATCGGTTAAGGCAGGCGGCTGGAGTTAACCGGTCTTTTTTCGGAGGCATACCAAAAAGTGCTAGGTGATCTGATATGCATCCGGCAACTAATCCGGGGCAAAATGGGTGCTGAGTTGCCAATGGAAATACCCCTGTGGGGCCATTCACGCACAGGAAGGCACTACATGATGCTCTAAAAGCTGCAGTGGACTGGGCTACCGTTGGTCCACCGCCTTTCCGGGCAAGCAACTAAACTGTAGAACTCACTGCCAGCTGATGTAGTGGAATAGGAAAAATACATACTTTTCGGAAAGGAACTTGGATCACACCTGACGGAGCGTCGGCGTGAACCCCTATCGAGAGGCCACAGCCAAGAGTGGAAGGTCACGAGGATCATACGGGAGGCGTCCCACTGCCTCTAATTCCGAAAACTTGAAACTTCAGTTCCGGTGATCGGTAGATCACGTAAATGAATTCGTAACCGGTCGATAAAATATTTCCAGAGGCCTGAGTTTGCAGCAGTAAAAGGAAATTACGGATGGGATGCCTATCCTCAATAACTAATGAATGAAACTTTATCCTTTCAGAAAATCCAAATCTGGATGGTTGTAAATGGTAAACAAGCAAATCTCTGAGAACTTCACGTGGCTGGGAAGTAGGTGAATTGAGAGACGCCTAATTTTCACTAGAGAGTAGGCATCCTTCCCTACAATGGACAAGAAGAATGCAGTTTTCTTGCCGAGATCTGCAATTTCTGTGTCAAGCACCAGCTTTAAAAAAGTTCCAGATAATCCCCAAATTCAGGGGAGGTTCCTTGATTAGTCAGGGGTTCGAAGCCACATAAGTCCATACGATGTTATGTGACGGCGATGCCAAATGCAGTAGTTGGGAACTGCACCTAGGTACTTGAGCTATTCGCAAGGAAAACAATATGGCTTCGGCTCGAAACGTACCCGAGTTAGCACGAATAGGTTCATGACCCTAAATATGACCGCTTCTTTACAATTATGAGAAAGAAAAGCTTTAGGGTCGATGCCGAATGTGAGACCCTTATCATGCCCTCCTTTTCGGGAACGAATCACCGCGAAGAGGGGTGCACTACGCTCGTGCAGGGGAGAGAAAATATTCTCCACTCCCTTAACCAATCGGACTACCCCGTTTCAACCAATGAAATTAGAATATATTTTATGTCCTCGCGCTACCGTTTGCCTGTTCATGCTCCTGACGAGTTGAGTCATCTCCGGTCCTAACGGCGACCATTTGCCAAACAGGTATAATAGTAGATTACGAAACAGATTTCAACTTGCCATAAATTCTAAAGGATGACGTTCCCGCTTTCACCAATTCCCGTCCAACTCATTTTGCCGACAAACAAACCAAAAAACCGTAAAAAGGGTTTTAGTCATTTTCACTGTTATTATCACAGAAATGTACAAACTAGTGGTCCAAGCCCGCTTTCAGTACTCCGAATACCGGGCACTAACTAGATCCTGAGAATGGCCTATGTAACGGGCAACAAGCCATCAGTTCCGACGTGTGCCAAAAGACGGTAAAAGTCGATGGAATAGGTGAAGGACGTCTTGTATTGAAACAATGTCTTTCACGTTCACGATTGGGAGCGACGCCGGACGCGATACCAGTTGAGGGAGTTAAACGTCCAACCGCCCGCAAGCGGAGCAGTCAAAAGTGTGCCTTTTAACTGACGGAAACCAACTGTCCTCACTGCGAGCAGACAAACAACGCACAGCCTTGTGCCATCGAACAACATACAAACTGCCCAAAGCTAAGTGCTAATTGGTTATGTCTGTCTATAGTAATTTTTGGTCATGCATTTCCACATTCCGACTTAGTCGTTCCCAGATCGCCACAACATATCTCCCCCTAGAAGGAGACTGTCGAAGTGACCCTTTAATCTGATTGAGAGCGTACCAGGTGCAGGTCTCTACTGACATAACAACTGTCATGTGTCATCGGTCTTCTAGGGGACCGGGTTACGACGCCACAATCCACTCGTGCCGCCGGTGGAGAATCACTAAATAGCACACGAGGTTGGCGGTCATCTACGAGGCCCTCACCTAGGAGTCGCATAAGAAAATTTATATCTATGTATACCGTACAAAAAATCCAACGCGACTTTCCCGGGGTTCCACCGTTCACATTGCCCGCACATGCGGTGGGAGAGGAAAATGAAATAGGTGAGCAAATGGCAATGAGTGGAAACGAAAAGAAAGGAACTTACCCCGGTCCGTCAGTACAATACGCGGATTTTAAAATGTTTGAAAAGTATTTCTGGTTTTTAAAATGATTTCATAAAACTTCAAACAGTAAAAACAACGTCAAGTGGAATTGAAAAAATGAATTCTAACTACGAGACGCTCTAGCCAATGTAAGTGAGGGCCAGACCGCATCGTTTGCTACGGCTCCACGGCTTCAGGCAGTGCTGGTTGAGGCTCAGAGGTGACCTCTGTAACGGGCGCAGGAACTGTTGGGGGACTGTTGTTGAGCGATGTTCCCTTTTCTGGACTGCGGCCGAGGCCCGCAACTTTGAGGCGGTCGACCGACATAGTTTTATGTTTACAGTCTCGATCAATGAGGTGAACTCGATCGCGTCACTGGGGCGCTTTACGTGGGCCTTCATAAGGCCGTTGTAGAGATCTTTTAACGCTATCTACGAGTAAGACGAAGTAGGAACAGGTAGACAGTTCTGCTGGACTGTAGGCCAATCGAGACTGCGGTCGCGGATAATACATTTGCAAACGGCGCATCAGCGCAGCTAACTGTTGAGCATATGGAGCACAACTGTCGTCGTTCACGCGACCTACGGTAAAGTAATCCCCGAGTAACCGAACAATTTGGCCAAAAGCTAATTCCTCAGCTGACACATTTATATCAAGTTTATAAGAAGAAAGCAAACCTAAGAGAACGGTTTGATGTGCGAGCACCCGATTGGAGCTGTCAGCGGCGACGAGAGAAGCTTGGAGTCGTCGATGAAAAAGCTCAACCATACCGTTGGCTGCTGGGGGATATGCTGTCGTCTGAGAACGATGGCAGCCTAGCATACGTAATGTTTCTCCAAACAAATATGACTCAGACTGTGCGCCGCGGTCAGTAGTTATCGTTTCATGGCAACCATATAGTGAAACCCAACGTTCCATAAGAGTAGCTACTACTGTTGCTGTCTCTACATCGGAAGTGGGAAGAGCCTCTGGCTAACGGGTGAAACGGTCGACCATAGTAAGAAGTTCACGGAAACCTTTGCAGGGGCTGAGAGGACCAACGATATCCATGCGGACATGAGAAAACCGTGGGGAAACAACGGGAAAGTGGTATATTGGAGCCTTTCTGTGTCTTCTTACCTTCGATCGTTGGCACTGAAGGCATGAACGAGTCCAAATACGAAAGTCCTTTGGCATGCCTGGCCAGACGCACGTATCTGCAACTAGCTTGGTGGTGGCTCGGAAGCCAGGATGGGCTAAATTATGTAAAATGTCGAAAACTGTGCGGCGCCAAGACGTGGGTGTGGCAAAGTTGTGTCACACATTATTGAGCCCGAGGAAGCGGCCAAAGGAAACTGCGAAGGTATAAGTGATGAGACCTGGCTTGCATCTTTAAAATCCAATTCCGAACGATGGGCTGCAGATAAAACTTCGACGTCTATGATCCGTGGCTGACCAGAAATAGCGCCTCCCCGAGAAAATGCGTCAGCCACAAACTTGTCCGTGCCAGAAAGGTGACGAACATCACTGGGAAACCGTGCCACGAAGTCTAAATGACGCGACCCATGCGGTGGGCTTGTAAGGTTGATTAGACCTCACTTCGCGGTTTCCTTAGTAAACGCGTGCTTCGGTCCTTTGTGCTGCGTGGACCACCTGCACGTTAACTCTAATGCTCGGCACTGTACGAATATGTTAACCAGAACAGTATTCTCCGCACCCCGTGGGAACGAGAAGGCGATTGGGAGAGATAGTGGTTAGCGTATATTTTAGGAGTGTGCGTGAGAGCGTGCGCAAGAGCAACGGTCAAATGGCAACCGCGCTTGGCAGTCAGCGTTCAGTTAAACAATAAACGTGGTAAAAGTATGGACGAAGATGGCATCAGCTACAGGGGCCTCCTCCTAGAAGTCCGACGGAGTTGGGCTTCGATCGTGATGGTAAGCCGGAATTATTTGTTGTCCAGGAACTCCTCACAGCTTGTCCGTTATATTGTTGGTGACTGCTGATGAGTTTACCGGTGCCTGCACTCTCGAGGTCCGATGTGCGTAGGTCCAACTGTGTTTTGGCGCCCACGGGTCTCATACGAATGCGAGCCGGAAAATGCCTCTTCAGGTCCATCCAAAAAGGCGTCCAGTTGCCGTCTCCAGTGCCAGGCTGACTAATCGTCCCGTTGTCCAGTGAGCGGTTGGCTCCTTGAACGTGCACGGGAGTCAGCGAGGCTACGGATGAATCCAATGTGACTGTGTAGATCCGTCTGAGAGAGGGCAAGGTAAACTGGAACAAAATAGCGCCTGAGGGCGCCGGCGGATGTTGGACCGTAATAACAACACACAAACGATGTTCGGTGCTGTTGGAGTCGCTAGGAGACCAGAAGAAAATGAAATCATAACTACCGATTGTAATTTCACGGGTCTGTTGGTTGGTAAATCCATGGCGAACTTCCCAACTTATTGCTAACAGTCGGTTGTAAACATCGTCACGAAATCGGCGAAGCGCACGGGATTTCGTAGTTGGCGACCGCGACGGCTACTTCGCGTTGCGGGTACGGTTGGAGAATCTGATGGACTAGCTGCTGAGTCCTCACTAGGCGTAATTGGGGGTGGTTCGAGTGGTAACTCGCTCGATGCAGGTGACTGAGCGGCTTGAGTAGGTGTAAATTGGCCGAGCGGCTTGCACTCCATGACGGCAGGCTCGAGACGGTCGATAGATACGGTGTCGTGTCGTCCGCTGATATCTATGACAAATGTTTTTGCCCTACGTTTTATCACCCGAAACGGGCCCGTGTATGGCGCTTGTAGTGGTGATCGAACGCCATCGACGCGAAGGAATACGTGAGTAGCGGTTCCTAACGCAGTTGGGACATAACTTGTAGACTGTTGTTCACGCGGCGGACTGGCCTTGAGCACTCGCATGTGCTGCGTAAGGCGCTGAACATAGTCACCGTAGTCGAAAGTCACTGTTGGTGAGGGGGCTACCAACTCCCCAGGCAGACGAAGTGTACAGCCATATTCTACTACGGCCGGTGTTGTGTGTAACTCCTCCTTAACGGTACTACGCAGGCTTAAGAGTGCTAATGGTAGTGTTTCACTCCAAAGGGGGTTACCGTTTGCTCGAAGGGCGGCTTTTAATTGCCGGTGGAAACGCTCAACCATACCATTGGCCTGAGGGTGGTAAGCTGTCGTCTTAACGTGTTGGCAACCGAGCGTAGCGAGTAGGCTGCCGAAAGCGCCATCAAAGTGTGGACCGCGATCGGTGGTCACTATTGCCGGGCAACCGGAATGATTAACCCAACCAGTCAGAAAAGCTTTCGCGGCCTCTTCCGACGTGGGACGAGGGATAGGAATGGCCTGCGGCCAGCGAGTAAAACGATCCACGCATGTGAGTATGTAAACGTACCCAAGCGAAGGTGGGAGTGGTCCTACGAGGTCGACGTGCACATGATGAAAACGTGTTTCAGGTTCTGGGAACCTGGCTAACGCCGCCTTAGTGTGCCTATGGGTCTTAACACGTTGACACTGCAGACAAGCACGAGCCCATTGACGGACATCTCGTTTGACATTGTGCCAAACAAAACGCTCAGTTATCAGTTTCACCGAGGCAGTCACACCCGGATGAGCCAGATTATGGAGTGTCAGGAACGTAGGATAACGGTGGGCAGCAGGAACCACTGGCCTAGGGCGACCTTGCGACACATCGCACACGATGATATTCTGGGAAGCTGGGATAGGCACTGTAGTTAAACTCAAAGAACCGTTTTGTCGAAGTTGTTCGATGTCAGGGTCCATAGTTTGAGCCTGTGCCATTGCGTCCAAGTTGATGTTAGGCGTTTGTGACCGACTTAGTTGATATACGCGCGGTAAGGCGTCTGCGACGGGATTAAGTACCCCAGAGACGTGTCGTATGTTTACAGTAAACTGTGAGACAAAGTCTAAGTGGCGAATCTCGCGTGGTGAGTATCGATCGGAAGCTGACTTCAGTGCGTAAACAAAAGGCTTGTGGTCTGTAAACACCGTGAACGAACGGCCTTCGAGTGCATGTCGAAAATGACGGATTCCCAAGTAGATGGCTAATAACTCTCTACCAAACGTGCTGTACCTTGATTCCGCGGGTTGTAGGCGCTTAGAGAAGAATGCTAAAGGTTGCCAAGAGTCATCTACGAACTGTTGCAGTACTGCTCCAACCGCTGTGTCCCAGGCATCCGTCACTACCGAAATAGGAGCCAAAGGGTCGGGGCGTGTAAGGAGTGCTGTGTTGGCGACAGCATCTTTGACCAAGGCGAATGCGGCTTGTGCCGTGTCGGGAAACACGAACTTCCGCTTACCTCCGCGCAACAGGTCGGTTAGGGGTTGCATCATTTCCGCACAGTGAGGAATAAATCGGCGGTAGAAATTCACCAGGCCGGCAAACTGACGCAACTGGCGAAAAGATTGGGGTTCGGGGTAGTCGCGAATAGTGGAAACTTTATCTGACAGAGGGCGGATACCCGAGGATGAAAGAGAATGTCCTATGAAGGTGATATCAGCCCGGCCTAATTCGCATCTCGCGATATTGATCGTAACGCCGTGCTGGCTAAGGCGTTCGAAAAGTGCCCGTAAGTGTGTAGCGTGCTCTTGCTCTGAAGAATTTGCCACCAAAATACCATCCAGGTATACGTGGACATTTTCCAAACCACGAGTTGCCTCGAGCATGAACCGTTGAAAGGTCTGGGCTGCATTGCTGAGTCCAAACGGCATTCTCAGAAACTCGAACAGCCCGAAAGGCGTAGTGACGGCAGTTTTAGGGATATCAGCCTCTGCTACCGGGATCTGGTTGTACACACGAACTAAATCGATACGGCTGAAGACGGAGCAACCTGATAAAGACGAAGTAAGATCCTGTATATGGGGAATCGGGTATCGGTCCGGGACGGTGACTTTGTTAAGCGCTCTGTAATCACCACAGGGTCGCCAGTCGCCACTAGACTTAGGAACCATATGAAGGGGTGAAGCCCAAGGGCTACTAGAAGGGCGTATTATACACAGTTCTAGCATTCGTTCGAATTCAGCCTGTGCAACACGAAGCTTGTCTGGTGCTAACCGACGCGGCCTACTGAACACTGGGGGTCCCTTAGTATCGATATGGTGATTCACACTGGTCGTCACTGCTGGGAGAGGCCCGGCCTGCCGAAACATGGCCGGGTAGGCGGCGATGAGTTTGCCATAAGGTTGGTGTGCCGGTGGTTGAATGTAAAAGGGCGTGACGTGATTCACTCGCGAATTATGACCCGCAACAGCGAGAGTGGTCTGACGATCCACCACTCTGCGGCGCCGTGCATCAACTAGCAAGTCAAAGTATTGCAGGAAGTCAATGCCTAGAATTGGGTACGGGACGTCGGCGATGATGAATACCCAACGAAAATTGCGCTTTAAACCTAAGTTTAAGGTGAGCGACCGCTGGCCAAACGTTGGGATGGCCGTACCATTGGCAGCGCGTAGTGTTTGGGCCTGCGGCGTGCTATTGTCGCCTTTCGGTCGGGGGAGGACGCTCACTTCGGCACCGGTATCTACAAGGAACAGGTTATTTGAAATGATGTCCTTTACGTTCAAAAGGTGATTTTTGGTGTGATACCCGGCTTCGTGGGTCGCCACCACGGGCCGGGGGTTTAGTTTCCCTGATGAGCACCGGGAAACGTACACCCTGGTTCGCATCGTTTGGCTCCCTCACCAAAACGACTGTGGTATTTACAATACCCTTCTTTTGAAGAGCCAAAACGTCGTCGCAATGACGGACTATGGCGCCCAGGTGAGCGTGCGCGGTGCCGCTCCTGTGACCCACTTCTTACTGCTAGGCGTTGCAGGCTCGCGTCAATTCTAGACAAAACTGACGCGAGGTCATTAGATGTTGGCAGGGCAGGCACCGTTGTGGCGGATGACCTGGTTACTCCAGCTACAGCGGGGTTGTATCGTGACATAATGTCATCAGCTATTGCTGCAGTTTCCTCCAGTGAACACTTGCGCGTGGCACTTAGTAAAACTGGGATGTTGTGCGGCAAACGCTGCAGCCAAAGTTCCCTTAAGAGCGGGTCCTCGCCTAGCGTCGGTCTTCTCAGGCGCTGCACCTCACGCAGCAGTTCGGATGGCTTCCTACTTCCAAGCTCAACGTTTTGAAGTTGTTGCATCCGTTGGTCCTGTGTTGGGGTCGTGCGGGCAATGACGGCCTCCTTTAAGGCCTCATAGCTTCGGGAAGAGATTATTACGTCCCCTACTTGCATTGTGACCTCCGGCGGGAGGCGGCCTGCTACCCACCTGAAACGGCTGGCGTCACTGGTTATACGGCAGTTTTCGAATTCTAAATCGACCAGCGTGAACCAGAGTTCTGGATCAGCAGGCGTGAATGCCGGTATGTGCACAGTGATCGCCCCAGCGGTGGGGTCTGAGCAGGGTTTCCGTTCGGCAGACATAGCGATTACTTTATGGAACACAGACGGGAAAAGAAATCAACGACCAATGGGGCTCTATAGTCTTCGCGAAAAAAAACACGACGAACTAGACACACAAAATATGTATGCACGAAAAAAAATTATTTGGTAAACCAACCAAAAAAAATTAACAGATAGAGAAACAATAAAACACAAAAACGTACGCAGACGGGACCTTGAACGGTAGAAAACAAGGAAACTCACGTGACCTGGGGATCACATCGGGCTCACCAATTTGTAAGGTTGGTTAGACCTTACTTCGCGGTTTCCTTAGTAAACGCGTGCTTCGGTCCTTTGTGCTGCGTGGACCACCTGCACGTTAACTCTAATGCTCGGCACTGTACGAATATGTTAACCAGAACAGTATTCTCCGCGCCCCGTGGGAACGAGAAGGCGATTGGGAGAGATAGTGGTTAGCGTATATTTTAGGAGTGTGCGTGAGAGCGTGCGCAAGAGCAACGGTCAAATGGCAACCGCGCTTGGCAGTCAGCGTTCAGTTAAACAATAAACGTGGTAAAAGTATGGACAAAGATGGCAACCGCTACAGACTTTTATCGTTTCGACTGTGAAACGCGCATATCAATGGTTTATGATCGGTGAAGATGCCGAACTATCCGCCTTCGAGAACATGTCGGAAATGCCTAGCAGTACTGTATACAGCAAGTAGTTCCCAACTAAAGGTAGGATACTTAGATTCAGCTGGTAGGAAACGATGGAAAAACAAGGTTAGTGGTTTCCACTGTGATGTAGACCACGGCTGAAGCACGCAGCCTGTGGCTTTGTCAGGTGCGTCGGTGGCTATACTCGACGGAGCTTTGCAGTCCAAAAGGAACAGCAAAGTAGCAGAATCTAACGCGTCTTTAACTGCGTCGAAGGCAGCTTTAGCATCCTCGAAGTAAATATGTTATTAGCTGCATCAAATGAGCACAGTTTGGGATGAAACTCCGATAATAGCTTACCATCCTGTCAAGACGACGAACGTCGGCTAGCGAAGTACGTGGCGGAAAGCCACAAACGGTTTGTAACTTTTTTCCAAGGGCCATATACGACGTTCACCAATCTTGTGGCGTAAAAACTCAGCTGAATTCCGGGGAAAGGTGCTTTTGTCAGCATTGACGGCTATACAGAGTGCGACCAAAAGCTTGAACAACTGATGTAGGTGTTGCCTGTGTTCATCTTCAGATTCGCTAACTACTAGAAGATCGTCTATCTAGGCGAAAACAAAATCTAGACCCCTGGTAACCTAGTCAATAAGGCGCTGAAGGGTTTGTCAAGCTTTGCGTAGACCAAATGGCATAAGTAGGACTTCAAAGAGACCAAGGGGTGTTGTTACCGCTGTCTTAGGTAGTTCCTTGTCTGCGATAGGAATCTGGTGATAAGCCCCTACCAGATCTATTTTTGAGAAAGTACAAGTACCTTTGAGGTAGGCCGTGGTGTCCTGAAAGCGTGGGATGCGATAACTATCTGGGACAGTGGCATTATTGAGAGTTCTATCGTCTCTACATGGTCGCCAATCCCCTGACATTTTAGGAACCATATAAAGTGGTGAAGCCCAGGGAACATTTGATGAACGAATAATGCCCAGTTCAGACATGCGCTCAAGCTCAGCTCGCGCGATTCTAGGCTTTTCCGGTGCAAGCCAACGTGCCCTAGCAAAACACTGGAGGGCCTGAAATGCTTATATGATGACTCACCGCGCTGGTAACGGCAGCTAGTGAGGAAGGTGGGCACAACACTTTTGGGTATGCATTTATTAGGTCACCGAACAAGTGAGAACTAGCCGTTTTAAGTAGACCAAGGTTGATCGGGTTAGAATCAACCAAAATCCCATTCACAGATAGACTAGTAACACGATCTACAAGAATTTTGCGGCGGGAATCAACCAGGGGACCGAAGCTATGCAGGAAATCAATACCAAGAGTGGCTTTCTGAACTTCTAAAGTCAATAAAACCCAACAAAAAGTGCGATGAAGACCAAAATCTGATGTCTTCAAAATCCGTCCATGAATCTGTATGGAAGTATCGTTACCCGCACGTAAGTTGGAGAAAGGCACCTATCTAAAGTTTGACCTGAATGTGGGAGCACACTAACTTCAGCACCTGTGTCTACCAAGTAGCGCGTTCCTGAATTATGATAGATCATGTAGAATAGGCGATTGCCCTGGCCAATAGCGTCCGTCGCAACTACGTACTGGCGTCCTCGTTTCCTTGACTGGCTGGCGCCATGGCACAAGACGGAGTGCAGTAACATTGGAGCCAAATCTCTCCCAAAAGACTATTATCGATCTTAGTAGTTCTTAAAAGAGTCCGCATGTGCCGAAACAACTGCGAGAGTTTGCGAGCTCCGAGCTTGGTGTCTGCAAACAAATGGACAATTCACTGTTTGTTAGACATACCAATCTGGCTAACGACCGCTGCTTTAATGCGTTCGTGGGGGCTGGGTTCTTCGGATTCCAACTCATCTTGCACTTCATCCACGACATTTTGAGGAAGAACTGCGACCACGTAGTGAAACCTATTACTTTCCGTAGCCACCTTGTCCGGAGCAAACTTTGGTTCTAACTGTGCCAACCAAGTCCTAGAGCTACTTTCCCTGAAAGGTGGGAAAGTAACGGCAAGTGCATTTAAGTCAGCGTCAGAAACTTATGGTAGCTCATATCGCAAATGGTATAATGAATTAGGGTTATTCAAAAAATGGAAAAGCCAATGCAGTGGGAAAAATGCAAAAAATGGTTAAACGTTTCCAGTTACCACCGTCCAACACTGACAAAATGATTTACAGGTACTCGAGGATCTACAAAGAAAAAAATTAGCAAAGACGAAGGGCTCACCAACTTAGTACTCCGAATACCAGGCACTAACTAGATCCTGAGAATGGCCTATGTAACGGGCAACAAGCCATCAGTTCCGACGTGTGCCAAAAGACGGTAAAAGTCGATGGAATAGGTGAAGGACGTCTTGTATTGAAACAATGTCTTTCACGTTCACGATTGGGAGCGACGCCGGACGCGATACCAGTTAAGGGAGTTAAACGTCCAACCGCCCGCAAGCGGAGCAGTCAAAAGTGTGCCTTTTAACTGACGGAAACCAACTGTCCTCACTGCGAGCAGACAAACAACGCACAGCCTTGTGCCATCGAACAACATACAAACTGCCCAAAGCTAAGTGCTAACTGGTTATGTCTGTCTATAGTAATTTTTGGTCATGCATTTCCACATTCCAACTTAGTCATCTCCAGGTAGCTACACGTTTTTTCGACCCGTAAGTCATTGTGTTCTTCTCACGGTTTCTAGATTGGCAGATAATAAGTTTAGAAATATGAACTTTTCGCAAAACCTTTCTTGCGCCAGTTATTCTTGGCCGTGTAGTGTAGCCACTGTCAAGCAGCCATGTTCACGATTTCTGGGCCTGTGAAACCGATGTTTCTATCACGTATGTCGTCTAAGGCAGTAGTAGTATGATTTAAGACTTACTAACCATGAGGTAATGGATTGAAGTTCGCTGAAAAGCGAACTTATCGTGAGCCCCGGAATAATTTATGTCAGTTGTCAAGCTGTTACACAAACGTCGGGGCATCACTCTGCTTACAAACTTCCCCGCGGAATTTTCGTATATGGACCTGGAAATGGATTCCTAGGGAAATGATTTGGATATGTGGTAGACACACCAACTGAATTCGAATACCGGCAATAGACATACTTGCGTCTACTTCGAGCAGCTTTTCCAGTGTTGACATGGGAAACAGGTAAGCCACGCCGTTGTTACCTTTTGCCAGAAGCTGCGGCTTGAACGTAAGTACTTTGGCGGTATCGTAAGCAACCTATGCGATCATTGCTGTCAAATCAAAGCGCAGATGTCTGATCTCTTCCGGTAATGGCCTGTCACTATGACAGGATGTATAGAAGACGTTCGAGAGCTGCTGTTGAACGTGTCTCCTATTGGGTCTAGCAGCGAAATACCAACGATATCCCCTCTATCGGACGAATAGAGAAGAAGCAAGTCGGTTTATAGATACAAGGTGTATTCTATATATCGTGGCACCGAAACAATACCGATACGAGAGATACACCGAGCGGAAAACGAAACGAGACGCAACGGCTGTGCAGAAAGCGAACCGCGAGCGCCTACAATCGGCGAACGACCGAAAGTGAAAGTGATTTAAAATGAGGTAGACGGAAACCTCGGAAAAGTCAGTCTAGTAAAACGTACGCAACCGGACAACACTATAAGGTCGATGTCAGACGTCAGAAAAGATCGTAGAGAAAATAGATCTAAAATGGTGTACAAAAAAATAGTCATTTTCTCAGAACGCTCGAGGTCACTACAGATGTATTGACTGAGGGTGCTTGAGAAAAGGGGGCTCCGGGGGTCATATTTGTGGCGTACTACTCTAACTAAATGGCACACCAAATTGATGTCAACAATATCTAAGACGACAGTAGCAATCAAAGATGGGCGGAGGAGCGTGTTGTGATAAAAGGCCAAAAGGGTATGTATATTAAAAATTAAAATGAAACAAAAGGTGTGACACAAACTCACAGTTGTTCGCTATTCTTGTGATCAGGAAAAGTGCTCCAAAGAGCCAATATCCGCCAATATCTTCAGTTCAGTTCGGTCTGACAGCCATTCGTTGAACAGAGCAGGATGGTATAGAGAGAAGTGCCAAGTGACACCGTGGAAGCTTCCAAAATGTTTTGTTTCTCACAGTTAGTTCCGACCGATATAATTCCAAGACACTCCAAATAAGAAGATAAAACCGTGCCAGAGTGAAAGGTTTATTGAGAAAGTGTCTAAACATACGGGCTTATATTTAGCCCGACTGGAGTTGTGGGACTGTTATATGTGGAACGGTTGGAACAGATGAATCGGTGCCCGTAGAAAATGAGACTGACGTGAAATTTTATGGTGCGACTTTTGTTTGAATGCGTGCCACAAGGGTATATAAGCGTTGTGATCAAGGTCAGCACCGTCATTGGCCGCGACGGCTGTTGGTGCTGAGGGCTCGGCTCTGGTTGATGGCACTGCTGTATTTTCTCGCTTTGGTCGCGATAAATAGAAGAGTTTTTCAGACTTTGAAAATGATTTGCGGGTTTTTCAAAGCGAAACTTCAACTTTTTTTCTATATTTATGATAGTGTAGTTACCGTTGGCTGTATAATTCACCAGAATGAGTATCAGTTATCGCGCATTTTTGGAAGATGCGCCAAAAGTAGCGTTTTCCCGCGCCCGGATGCTTGGTTTATACCGGTTTATTGACAGCCCTTTTTGTATTGCGCGGTGGTGATGTTCAAAAAGGTGTGTGTTTTTTACATTAAAACGTCGGTACAACAAAGGAGTATTGCACCAAGGGACGTTGAGAATCATGGAAAAATTCGAAAATGTACAGATACCTACATATTTGACAAAAAGCTCATTTGATGGTCTGTTCGGTGATCGGAAAAATAGGCGTGGTGGGGAAATCACAGGAATATCCACTGCAGATATATTTTGAAGGAAACTGAACGGCACCTCTTGGTAACTCGTAATATGGCATTCGTGTAATTGGCGGGTAGTTGTCAGCTGTTCCGCTGTTGAGTGACTTACCGCTGCGGTGCAAAGTACTATGATGAAATGAAACGTGACTTACCCTGTGCTTCTGGTGGGACCACCGTTGGTCTTTGTGTGTCCGGTTCCTCGTCCGGGGTGGACCACGGTGCCGGTCCTTTCCTTCTAATTTGGATTACCTGTGAAGTCCTGTAACAATTTACGAAACCCGTTTAGGTAGACCCATTCGAATGGTAGGGTCCCTGGATGGCAGCTGATTATTCAGTTCCATCCTCTTTAATTCCCTTACCTGTTCGAATTTCCCTTGAGAGCGATAATATGCCTCGGATTATTGTAATTGAAGAGAACCTAGACATGTGGGCGAAGAAGGTAACAGGATCTTGTCGAACAATCCATGCTCGCAAGAGTCCTTCAGGGGCTGTTAAAAGGTGAAAATTAGTCATAGTTTAATAATAGTATCTCACTTTTCTCAGTAGCCTGTACTTGCTGTAAACCGGGTTCCGGTGATGTGCCAGGTGCTTTTGTCACATCCTGGATGGAACACTGAGCGGTCACGGCATGAGGTTCGCTTTCGCTGCAAAGCGTAATGGTCTGATCGACCGTTTTCTTTGATACATTCTTGCGTAAATCGCAGTCCCGCATGGGAAACATAATGCAAGCGAACGCGACTAACTAGTGGTAATTACTCCATATGGATAATTGCAATTTATAGCGCTCTCTGCAGATAACAATGGCCAATGGGCAATCTGATTTGTTTTCATGCAAATCTGTTTGTATGTCAGTACACAGATTCTGATGCAACGTATTGAAGTAACTGTCTAGAAGTCCGACTGGTTGTGGTTTCATCGCAGACAGGTGAACTCGCGAGTGCGTAGTGCAACCGACTAGGGGGAATTCAACCAATCACAGCTCAGTGGGACAACTTCGCACATGATTCATGCAACTGTGATCATCAATCACCTGTGTCATGCGGTACCACAGATGACCTCCTAAAAGACCCATCGTGGTCTATGGTTATGAGAACAGACGAGGGTCATTTGTGACCTCATAGTGACTAGATTATGGTGTTCGACTACCAAGAAGAACAGTTCACGGCCCTGGCCAGTGATTACAATGGAAAATCGATTTTTCTCGCTAGCAATCAAGATGAAAGTCAGCAGGAACAGGGGTACGAATGACAACCTGTCCAGTAAATAGTGTTAGCAGCAGCGTTTAAAGTTCGTGGAAAAACCTCGGTGGGATGGTTAGCAGGTGAATGTTACTCGGTTAATGTGGATTTCTGTTCAATAAGCAAAGTTTGATTAGCATAAGTTATAGCTGGGTGATCACGTCCGTAGCGGCTTGGAGATGACTGAGTTGGGGATTCTAGATTCGTGACCAAAAATAATTATAGGCAAGGATAACCAATTAATATATACCTTTAGGAGGTTTGTATTTCTGTTGGTGCCACAGGGCTGTTCGTTGTTCGTCTGCTTGCTGTAAGGATAGTTGGTTCCCGCCGGTACTCATAACGCATCTGCCCGGTATGCGGAGAGTGGCCGGTTAGATTCCGGCTCGCGGTGTCAGACTTTTCGATGTGAAAAATGGAAGTGGATTTTCCACTACATGAGATTCAGATTTTGTGAAAACATTGAATATTTGATACGATTATTTCCTATCTTAATGAGTCTCAACTTCAGATTGATAACACATTATAATGTCGAATAATGGAAACTTACAGGGCAGTGTGTTTAAGTTATACGGTAACTGGTGCACATATTTTACCCCCGAACACGTAAACCATTGATGGGCCTGTGACATAAAAATATATAGTTTCCATTGGGATTAAACGCCGTTACTTGTTCAGTGGATTGTATAGTTTTTATAGAATAGCCCAGTAAGCAGTGACATCATCAATGTGAACTTTGAGATATTAATAGAATGGGACATACCAACAATAAGAAACGAATTAAATCTGTTTTGGTCGATATTTTATAGCCATTTTATTTTTTACTGAATAACTTTATTCCGTAACCAAATGGTTCTAAACTGAAAATCGCCTAACAAGTGAAACTATTTAGTAGAGACATGTCAGGTACTGCATATGTGATTCATATTATTAGCTTGTCTGTTATTCTCTGACCTGCAGATGGACAACACATCGCAATGGCCATCTGTTGACACTGGTGAGTAACACGATTATTCAATGTTATTTTAACAAACTCCGAGTCATAAACCTCATCTTAGCAATCTCACCATGTGTCACTGGATAGAAAACAACAATCCATGAATATCAGAGGATAGGTACCGTGAATTCTCCCACTGTGACTGTTCATTAATGAGTTCCATTCGCGACTAAACTTTCCTCTCGGAACTGTGGACAAAGTTCACTGTTTCATAAACAATTAGGAAAAACTTGTTGCAGGTCAAAGGAACAGGTTCGTCAGTGGCTTTCGTCGGTAAAATTCACCGGAAAGGATCGCTTGGAGCTTAAGTGATTCTCTAAAAGAATGAAATTTTCCTCCGGTGGTTCTGAGCCACTAGCTGACTGTATCAGATTTCAGGCTTGTTCATTGTGTATCATAGTGAATAGTAATTTTGAAAACAAATCCAGTTTACGAATACCGCAACGACGGTGGGTGATGGGGGTCTGAGTGACGGAACCAAAGTTCACTGCAGGCCGGCAGGTCGGAATTTTACCAGATGAATTCCATCAGACACGGTAACATTTGTCGGAAGATGTAATCCATCAAGTATCTCGTGTAATTATCACGAGGTCGAAAGTGAACAATAATCAAATGGTTCGGAATAACTATATTCCGTTGACTGATGTAAACTTAGATTAGCCTAAGACTAAAGGACCACGGATGAAATTAGCGGAAAATCCCGACCAGATATCACGATTATCAGTCTTTTCATAAAATCTAATTTCCAAAAGAATCATTCAGCGGAAACGGCATTGACGGGGTTGGGTGAAAAGACTAACAAATGGTAACATGTAATCACCAAACTATCACTAAGGCTAATCAAACTCTGCTTATTGAACGGAAATTCACATTAACCGAGTAAAGTTCATCTGTTAACTGATGAGCACAACAAATGCGTAAGGGTGAGGGATGGTGGACAAAATAAGCAACAATATCTGACTGTTTACGTTCTAGTAAATATCAAGAAAAATTACGTTGAAAGTATGGTCCCTTTTAATAACAATCTTCGGTAACTTCATTATAAATCACTATCATTCCCGGTTTAATTAGAAATAAACTTGACACCAACGTTTTTCATAACTTCAAATGCTGCTGGGAACATTGTGTGACATTTTCTCTCTCGGCAGGTTCACATTATTGATTAATGGGTTAATGTCTATCATGTTCCGTTTTGTGGAATGGAAGGACCTGTTATAGCACCTAAAATGGAATGAGTTCGTTGTCCCGTTGTGGCTCTGTTAATGGAATGCGAATTGTTCCACTTTTATGACTTACTCTTTAACTGTTACGGATTAGCAGGGGAGATTACAGAACAGCCGATTCAGATTTGAATAACACACTTGTTTAGATTGATATCCCGTATGAATAGTGGGGTGCACTGAATTCCATAGCACTGTCGTCTTTCACGTTTCTCTGAATGTTATTTAAAAATCTCTTCTCATCTCTTACATAAATGAGGATTAAGAACGCTGACTGGACGAGCATAGAATCGAGCTTTTTTTTCTGCACAATCGTAGTGTATGTGAACAAGCAAATGCAATAAAACAACACGGAGTATTGTTATTAAAAATCACCATAGAAACATGACGGTTGTCATTCAATTGACCTTTAGTAAAGTAATCCCTGGGCAACCGAAGATTTTGACCAAAAGCTAATTCCGCAGCTGACGCTCCAAAATCAGGTCTGTATATGGAAAGCAAAACCAAGAGAATGATTGGAAGCTCCTGTATCCAACTGCAACCGTCGGAAGGGTGAACGAATCTTAGGACTGGTGATGAAACTGCTCAACTATGCCGTTGTCTGCTGGGTGATATGCTGTCGTACGAGAACTGCAACGGCCTAACACACACAAAGTATTGCAAAACAAGTGGGACTCAAAATGTGTGCACGATTAGTATTTTCTTTTGCGGGGTTTAGTGTGAAGACCTAACAAGACGAATACCGTACGGACTCGGTCGATACCTACAGCCACAAATCGGATGACGCTACGCTAGTAGTGAGAAAACCGAAGTCGATAGCCACAGAGATGTCTATGCGAACCTGCAGAGCAAAGATTACTGAGCGAAAAACAATCGGAGCGGACTCACAAGAGCACGCGTCATATTAGAGCTCGAACCAGGAAGAGCTTGGTTTGGGGTGATAAAACGAAGTTTATACATAGGAAGTCGATAGAAGTGATGACTTCCAAAAATGAATGCAGTGTGTCTACACAGCCTGCTCTCTAGAAGACTGAGGGCAATGCCCACGAAATGTTGAAATGCGACAATTTCCACTTCTTCAGAAGGAAGTTTCAAACGACTGGAAAAACGACAAAAAAGACCACAGTAACAACAAATAAGATGTGGATAGCCACTAGTTTGTCGTGCGTGGAAGATGAAGGGAAAAGTTTCAAAGTGGTACATGTGTTCGTCTGCAGGCTGGCGTTATGGCTCGATAATTGCCCCGATATACATTTTACATATTTATTGAAGTGTCACTACAAGAGCAACCGTATAACAAAACCAAACTTTTCATAAAAGTGGCTGCTGAGGTTTCTATTTCTAAAGTGGCATCAAGAACAGCCTCCGGCCAAAAAGTGAAAAGGTTTCCATGGTATGAAGGCAGCTCAAACCTTTGCGGGTGTTGAGAAGGCCAACGATACCCGTGTGGATTGTCAGGTTCGAACGAGGTTTGGAGTATATCGAAAAAAATCATGCGCCACGTCAAGAAATATAATGTAAATAACAAGGCATTGTAGGTGAAAAAATTATGAGCCGACTTTTCGGCTACCACACTGACATCACTAACAAATAAGCAGCCCAAAGATCACAGTGACACTTGACCTCGTCTCCGACGGCTTGAATAATGGGAGCCGATGTGACTAAAATTAAATCAATCTAATTGATGAACGATTCAACGTATACACGCATACACACTCTTTCGTGGACTTCTAACCGATTTCTCAGAGTTATCTGATTCTAAAGCTGTCCTGAGAAAGTTTACCCACGATAACCGAGGGTTTTAGTGGTGCGATTTGGCTGGAATCTGTGAAATCCAATTCCGAAGGTTCGGTTGCAGTCAAAAATTCGAGGTTTATGGTTAGTGGCTGCTTAGAGGTAGCATCTACTCGAGAAAGAGTACCATCCAAAAGGTTGTCGGCACCAGAAAAGTGACAATTATCAATGTGAAACAGTGCAGTGAAGTCTTAAGGAAGCAACTCGCGTGGTGAGTGTTGATCGGTTCCACTGTGAAAAGCATACGTTAATATTTATGATCAGTAAAAATGATGAACAGTCCACATTCGAGGATATATCGGAAGTACCCAATAGTACTGTAAACAGCAATCAGTTCTCGACTACAAGTAGAAAAATTAGTTTCAGCTGGTAGAAGACAAGGAGAGAAAAGCTGGTGGTTTCACTGTGATATGGACCACTACTAGAGCACGTTGCCTATGGGTTAGTCAGAGACATCAGTGGCTATACTCAGTTGAGCTTCAGCGTCGAAATGGACTAGTAAAGTAGCAGAAGCCAAATGCATCTTTGACTGGACTGAAGGTAGTTTTAGCATCCTCGGATAGTTCTACAGGGTCATCAGCTACGACAGGCTGTTCTTGGTTGTCTAGGAGTACATGAACTCGTCCACAAATCGTGCTATCTCAGATCCCGAGTTAAATTGATCCAAGAATCAACTCACCGATCAGACGGCAATTAAATTAGGGTTTATGTTATCATTGCAGTACCTAAATATTCAGTAAGTATAAAAAACAGTACACATTCCCACTTTACTGTAGTTCGTGCCGGGATCAAACAAGGACAAAATCCAAAAAGGAACCAAAGTTCAGGCTCAACCGAGCTGTAGGCTTTAAACAACAGTGAAACGGCCCGTGCCTTTTTAGGCACAGCAATGTATTCTAATTCCCAGAATCAGAAGACGAATGACTAACGTTACACAGCGAATCGTACGCATTGGCGTTTCCATTTCACAAAAGGCACCGCAAAACGACTGTATTTCTATCCCTGGATATATATATATATATATATATATATATATATATATATATATATATATATATATATATATATAAAAGAAAGTGGGTTTCAAGCAGAGATTAAAAATACTACTGAGTTTGAATATGCGGTAAAAATGAGTATCAATCATGTTTTTAAGTCACCAATTATATTTCACCACAGAACAACCAAACAGGGTAGCCTACCTATGGGGAATAAAGGAAATCGGTGAGGCACATCTTCGTCACAAAGGCATTCAGTAAAACAAAATGTACTACTTTTGTAACGCAAATTTATTTCAATAAACGCTGTGATACTTTTTTAATATATTTTCTGTAAAACTTCACGAAAAGCTGTGCAACCATTCAAGACACGAACAAAAGTCCCGAAGTTAGCCAACCTTTCTCCCAAGAGCTTTGGGAATGTACTACCTGGGATTGTAACGAATTTGACTGACATGCTTACAACGTACTGAGCCATCATCCATGCATATGGTTCGCACATTCCTTATGCCAAGTGGACCCAGAACCATTCCAGAGGCTGTTTGCTAATCGGTTGCCTCGTGGATATGACACATCAGCCGGTTCATGACATCTCAAACTCGAGCGTACTATGCGAGGAAGAAAAAGCTTTGCTGGACTTGAACGTTTGAAGCCATAAACAGCATTCCAGAATTGGATTGGAAAACTGTCCAGTACTCTTCCGAGTTGTTGAAAAGTTGACGGATTTATCGCTCTGATTGTACTCCTTGGAGTGCGAAAGAAGTTGTTCGCTATTCCATTAGACTGAGGGTGTCTTGATTTCGTGAATATAAGCCTGCATCCCGAGGTTTCCAGCAACTGAGTCACCTTTCGAGCCATAAAATGAAGACCGTTGTGAGTAACCCATGCTTTCGGTACACTTTCATGACTGAATGTCTTGTGCTCGGCTTCGATTGTGAAATCGGTTTTGACAAATATCAGCAGATGTAGTGAAATACTGTTTTCGCCAACCAGGGTCGGAATCAATAGCCACAAAAGCCCAGCACTTATTTAGAAAAGGGGCCGCGGAAGTCAACATGTTTACTTTCCAACATCTCACAAGATGCAGACCAGGGCGTCTGCTTCAGTGTTTCAGAATGTATCTTATGTATACACTAATAAGACTGACCTGCACAACGTAAAATATGTTGATATGTTCCGGGTCATTAACAGTTAAGACGAACTAAATCTTTCACCTTTTCAACTCCCAGGTGACCGGAATGTTAATCACGGAGAATAGGTAAACAAAGCGTGGAAGGAACTACAACGTGATCATTTGGACACGATACACCATCACGTTTGACGGTCAAATCCTCTCTCATAGAGTATAACAACAGACGTTTGTTAACTGGTGTCCATCCACATTCCTAACACAACAAAAATTAGACTAAAACAACGGTGAACCGACAGAAAGTGTTTGAACCAATAAACCGTCAGATCCAGTCTGTGGTGTAACATGAATAGCGACAAATGTAATCTTCATGAGGAATATGTTTAGCATGACTGTGTTAAATGTCCTAGTCATATGCAAATAGGGAAATACATCACGGCTGCACCACAGAGTTAGTAGATTTGTGCATTAATTTAGTCGGGTGGCAGATAAAACATAAAGCTTCATGATCAAGAATTGTGGATTTGGAGCTAAGCAGTTATTTGTGTAGACGAGTAAAGGACCAGTAAAGAGTCAACGCCTCCCACTGACTTCGAGGCCTCTCGGGAGCACTCATTCTCCCCGAAACACACAACCTGGTAATAGTTCTTTTCCAGGACTGAGCCAAATCCAGTAGGGTAGGCGACTGTTATAAAAGTCCAGTGTTTCTGTGATATTGTATAGATTAATGAAGTATCATCCCATGCAGGATATCACATAATCAGAACGCGAAAGTGGCACACAACGCACCGCAGTAGATCGTTGACTGAGCACACGTAAATATTGTTATATATGAATAATATAGAAATGTCAAGAGCCACATTTATAATCAGCCGTGACTACTACAGTTTTGACGGTAAAAACGAAAGAAACAATACTTTTTTGAAGGCACTGGATGACTCATCCCTGATAGACAGCCAAATCTCGTTAGCGGTCAGTCTGCCAGCCGCTGTCCAAAATCCATGTCAATATTTGGATGAACTGAATCACGAACGACAGGACTACGGATCAACAAGACAAGAAAAGAGCACGATTAAGTGATCGCCGACTGTATCACCAATCAATTCTTCACAAGAGACTTTACTCGATGATAGTTTGAACCCACTGGTTTGTGATGCAAAGGTTAGGGACAATGACTCTTTTATCCAATATAAACTGTCAGTTCTCTTTTAAAAATATAGGATGCTTTGAGGTCAGGATAGGCTTCTTACTAGAGCTAAAAGGATGGATCAGAACAGCATTGGTCCTCAAATAGTCCAAAATGAAACGCAAAGTGTGATCATTTCTAGAGGACCAACAAAATTTGCTAGAGGATAACAAATGAAAGATCAGTTCCGTTGCAGTAGAAAACTGGTGAATGAATCCGGAATATGGAACATAAATCACTCAAGTCTGTGGGAGTACCTGCATTAAGTAAAGAGGCTATACGATCGAGATCAGGACTAAAGCCGTCTTTAATAATGAAATTACCAGTAAAGTCAAGAGATGTTGAAATGACAATCCACTTGGATGGGTTGACGGTAACATTTAATTCATAAGATTATGGTAACAATGAACGAATCCTATTCTCAGGAATTACTTTTGTGGTACCATGGATCGCTTCTTCACCCTGGTAGAGTTCAACACTAACCAATCTATTATCAGGTGAATTTATTATTCACTAGAAAATGGTCTGGAAAATACTCAATCCGAATGGCAAAATGTGGTATGAATACGAACCAAAAGCACTGTTGATCGCAGTTAACTCGCGGGAGTCAGAATGGAACGAAATTTGTAGATAGACCGCTTTTGGATCGAGGCAAGGTAACCAACTCTAACAATTGAGTCGAGATAATATATCTTTAGGTTCTGCAGTATATACTTCTTGACAACGTTCTCTGAAAAAAGTAACACGGCTATCATGAAAAATCCTCGGAGTAGTGCCATCTGATTTCAAATGTGTAAAGATGGGCGTGGTCTCACAGGATAAACTGACAGTTTCTAAGGCATGAGTAAAAAACTAAAGAAATCGAACGCGTTTTTCATGGGTTCGTACAAATCGTAAAACATAACACTACACTTTATAGAAGCAGAATTACCGTCAACTTCGAGTTTCACCGGAGAAAGTTCCATGACCTCAGTGGTTCTGGAACATCGAAAAATGTGACCAGTTCCAGATGTGCAATCATAAGACAAGAGTAAAAATGAGATTCCAATGTCGTTGAGGAATCTTAGTAAGGAAGATTCTGAATGAGTGAAAATAAAGTCACAACTAAAGGAATTGCTATCAAAATCTGTAAGACAAAGTTTACAGCCTTCCAGAAGTGGTAGCGTATGTCCGGTAATACCCTTCACAATAGTATCAGTAGGATCAAATTCTAAATTTAAAAAGGCTCTTCGTACCACTGTCTCACGATTAAGAATTTCAATACCACTAGTGTCAAAAATTTGGTCCTGCTGAATCTTACCACCAACTAGAACGCAGTGCAAAATATGTTCCAGAGTTGGTGCACCCACAGTGAGATAGAAACTGGGAGAATAGTTAGAGAACAAATAATCTGCGGAGCTGCGGCCTCACGTCCAGGAATTCCGACAAACTAATCGCATGTGCCCCAGTTTGACGCGTCTGAAAAACTTAGCACCACGGAGGTGACATGTGGAACAGGAATGTAACTTTCCGCACGAATCACTTTGACCGAGCGCAACCCTCGCTTTAAATGCATCACTTCGATCCTTCGCTGACTGTAACTGACACGTATTCCGCTGTTTGAATTGGCGGGGAGTCACTGGGAGAACTTTAGTTTGCCAGAACTGCGACCACGCAACAAGATGTGAGATGTAAATTCAGTTAGACTATTAGCATCTCGATATTGCTCATAGACTTCACAAGCTTGTTGAAGAATAGGATTAGGTAGTAAAAACAGTTTTTGTTGAAACTAGTAACTATTGATACCAGCAACCCGAAGGTCACGACGCTGTTTTTCCAGTCGACTTCCAAAGCCACAACGTGCAACTTGCATCTGAAGTTGGATAATAAACTCACGAATATCACTCAAATCTTTTCTTTGTAGTTGGTGAAACCTTACCCGCTCAGAGATTTCGAAGTTAACTCGTTTGGTATGATGCAGCACAATCGTCGGTTTCTTCGTATTTCGGAGAAGCAGCATTCTTCGGGAATAATAATTCTTGATGAGAAAATATACCAACTTTTCAACAACACCCAAGAAAACTGCGATTTTACGTCCATCCGGAATTTTTCACAAGAAATACATCACAGTCTGAATCTTTCGAAATAACCCTCAATCGCATTAGTGGGAGCATTTAAATTCACAAACTTCAAACTGTGGGACTGCCTGATTTTGACAAATCGCATCGACGCCAAATGCGGAGTATCGTCCAGTGGAATCAATAGGAATAGCAGGGCCAAATCGGAGTGGATAAGTAACAAAGTTCATATTCAAAATATGAATTGGGAGCACTTTTAGTGAGCAGGCTGTTGTCGGCCCTATTAGTGTTCCATTATTATAGGTGTCGGATCCTGCTGACGCACTTACTGGGCCTTGCAATCATGAAGATTTTTCCTTTGTGTTTGCAGATTAAATGAAACTGACCTCCGCAAAGGACCACTGGGCCTTGCATACTAAAACTCAAGGTCAGTGATATCAAATTTACTCAGTTACGTAATTAATATAGTTTGTGTACGATCACCACAAATAATTAACAAGAACAAAGTACAAGTAACTGGTGACACGTGATGCCTTCAGCTGAAATGGTAGTCGGTTGGTGCTTTACACGTGGATTAACGTCGTGAAACCCATGTGAGCGAGGAATATGTCGATACTGCCGGTGTCCATAATGAAAGAATACTGAGAACAATGATTGGCATTGAACGGGCGAGTAATATGGCGAGAGGGATCGGTATTGACGCTGGTCAAAACAAGGAATTGAAATCCCGAAGGTAAAGTGAAATTTTCAGACCAACTTCCGGCCAAGCAAGGCTTTTTACTTTTACACAGGTGGGATATGGCATGCGTTAAGGCAGGTGGTAACTATTTAGAATTACGAAATCGACCGGTCAATCGAGAATGTTACTGACTTGAAGAATTGCATTCGTTCCCTTGCTTTTCTGGTTGAACTGACCAGGATTGAGGATTATGCCTAACTGACTGTTTTTAAGAGCGTACGGCACTGGACCCGATCGTAGATCTAAGGATAACCTGCGTTTTTTTCACTTTGGAAAAAGTGGTGGCTCTTTGCTGACAGTGTTACGCATATTTTGATAATGCTCACGAAGAAGTTCTGTGAATTGGAAAGTACATTCGTGAAGCAGGGGAAGTCTCTGTTGCAACTAGAGCTGATCGCCGGAATTGCATTTCTCGTTCTGCACCTGGAATTGTGACACAACTCCCCATAAGGTTGGATTGACCTTTCGCCTCAATGGATGGGATTTTACCGGATCAGTAGTTGCAAAATTAACGGGTTGAAAATAATTTAGGGATTTGCGTGGCAAAGAAATTGCAGAACTTTGGAAACTCAACTTTTTTGTAAGGGAATACTCATTCTTGCCAAGGACTGTCAGAAGTTTTTAGTGTTTTTCTTAGAGTCCGAAGATTTACTAGTTAAGCACCATACCACAAAGTAATCCTTTGTGAACATAAAGTCTCTTCAAGTTACAGATATCCATGATGTGAACTGGAAGCCACGTCAGGTGTGACAATTGAAAATGCACTAGAGGGCCTGGTACTATCCTCAATGACCGTATAAAATGCTCCAGCCCGAACTATGCCCGACGAAACAGTGAAAGCACCGACTGGATTTGTGCGGAGGCGTCCAGTTATTCAAGAGGGGACGGTGTGAAGCATCGCCCAGGTGTTGTGACTTGAATACTGGAATGATGAACGTCAAGGTACAGTACTGTTTTCTTATAGATTTAATAACTTGTTTTCATTGTAAAATGTTGACGAGTTTTAATTTGTCCCTCTATAATTTGTTTGGCCCTGTTAATTTATCTGACGTGGAGAGTTCTGATTGATTCACTGGTCATATATAAGCATGTGTGAGCCGCTATTCCGTCACTCTGGAACTACTTGTTGTGCCATCCGGTTTAAGCAATGCAGGGCCCACACGTCGATGATTCTGCCTTATTCCGGCGTTAAGTGCCTAGTGTGTATCCCAGTGTTGACTCCTTCAAAGCTGATTTTCAGAAATTCCAGGAAGAAATATGCACATCCTTTTACGTATACAGCCCTGAGATGTACGAAACGGCAGGTTGGACAAGCGTCTTCACCCGTTTGGGAGGACATCCGCTGCATATGTAGGAAATAAGAGCCGTCGATGGACTTGGGCGAGAATGTTCAATGGGTTTAACGAGCGACTTGCAGACTATGGAAACATTTCCAGTGTGCAGCGTTTCACAACGAGGAGAACTGCCGCTGCGTTCATTGCACGGTCCAATAACACCAACGCCGGAACACGTGAAAGCACCCCAAGGCCCTTCTCAGGGCCACGCCATACTGACAACCATTCTTGCTGTTGCCTGTTTACAAATGCTGCAAACAGTTGGCACGAGTCTTATTTCGTGTGATCAACTAAGTGACGGAATTTTAATGCTCCCGGTAGTCGCCTAAATCGCTGAGCAATTTTTAGTAACTTCGGTTGCGCGTAATAGACAGTTAGTTGGGCGGGTAAACGTCGCAGTCCGTTTTCATCGTTGAACATCGGCTAGCGACATCAACGGTTTCGGATTTCATCGCAGTCAAAGTGGATTACAATAACAGTTGTCTTTTCGTTCTCCAAAAGTATTATACAACAATTTACTACATGACATGGGATATTTAAGTACTCCATCTTCCAATTTAGAACTATTCCATACAGTGGGTTTAGTTCACCCACTGTGTGATTATTTTCTTTTACTGCAAGGCAGAATAAGTACATCCTATCTGACCCTAAAACTGCTTACCGTAAGTCAAAAGCCATGTAGTTCAGCCGATTTTTCACGGATTCACCAGATGGAAAGGAAAACTGAGTTATCGATCACTACAGTGGGCCACCACGAGCCACGTATGTTATCAAACAGTGAATGAAAGGATGACCGCATCAATATGATATTCTTATACTGCTGGTTATTGGGATTTAGCACACCTCGAGTTATACAAGTGAACAATCAGGGATATTGAGTAAAACTTCTGCATAACATGTCGCATGTGTGTAAACATTAGTTACTTATTAACCGGAGGACCAATATCAATAAAAATTATCAATCATTTCCTTTTTCAACTAAAGATACCCTTTTGTAGGTGTTTCCTTCAGTTTCTCCAACCGCAAAGCAAAGCCATGCAGAAATTCGTATGCCTAACTTAACTAGCACTACAAAACATAATTACGAGTGAAAAATAATATGGTCATTAACTAAAACTTCAACTTCATAACCTAAGAACCCCAGCTGGATTGGTTCCACTTTACTGGATTGATTACCCAACCCAAATCGACCGCCGACTGCTTGCATAGGGACCATCTTAGAAATGACGGTAGTTCAAATTTTCTCCCTGGATTACATGAAAACTACCAATTTGTACTTATTTGAAATTGTACCCTGCGCCGTTATTATGTACATGTATTCACAGATGAAATAAGACATACAAAGTACTGTCGTTAGAACTCACCATATGTTTCCACTGTTGTCGATCGCAACGACATTTTTGATGGTCCAAAGGACGACACAACGAGCGAGAGAGACCTCGCGACTGAGCTAGGAACACGGAAGGGTTTTAGTTTGATATGGTTCATTGTCGGTCATTCTGAACTGGCAATGCAAGGAACACCAGCCAACTATTGCCCGAAACCTGTAGGCCAAAGTGCATTAAGTTTCTAGAGCCCAAGACGAAAAAGGCGGTACGCCACCAGGGAATGGCACCAGATTGGTTAAAACAAACTCGTTTCTAGCAACCAGTTGATCACTAGCAGCTAAGCTGACCTACGTTACTAACTTACAATCGAAAACCAATCAACGGTGGAACGGATAATCGATGTGCATACCGAAGCATGACTCCTAAGAATCACCTCACATGTCGCGTAGGCATTCCGCGATGGAACTGCCTGACTTCTGTTTGTGTAGATGGTTGGTTCTGAGCCTGAATGTGAGCCGCTTCCAAAGTTAGATGACCTAGTGATCCTGCTCGCAACGAGATCACAGAGTCTAGGGATGACCGACAGAAAACCAGACGCCGGATCTGAGTGACATCTATCGTTCTCATAGCCGACTAACCTACGACTAATCAGGTAAATACAAGAGAAACCGGGCCCTAGGCTCTAAAAATGGACTTATTATTCAGTGTCTGCGAAGAGCTACCACAATCTGTCTTTCAAATAGAATAACATCTTGCTCTATCTTTACATGCCCTGATGGCGGCACCAGGAATTGATTTGATAAACTTTCGGTCGTTCTACTGACCGTCCTAAAGGTGGCATGGTCCTCTCGACACAATCAGATACGCCCAGGTCCGGAATCATGGAATTCATCATGACACATCGGTTGATTTTCGCACCCATCGGCTTCTGATCTCTCTGAGGCCGATTGACGTAAAATATGTACATGTTTCTTCACTTCGTTCGGTAATATAACATCCAGCCAAATACTGTACGCACTGCAAACGTTGACTTGTAGCTGTCTATTCTCTGATCCAACACCAAGTTAGCCTGTGGTGCATCGCAGCCAATTGGTTAGTCAACTTCATCATCTTTCCATCATTCAAGGGCTTTCATGCAGATGCCACGGCGGAGGCAACACTGAATTCAGTGATTCAGGCACTTCAGTTTTTTCGCTATTATTGAGAGAGCCGAGCTGGAGACGTATCCTACCCGTGCTTGAGACTAGTATTCCCCTTACCCTGTTCGTAGTTAACGTAGTCGGATCACTTTCTATTCGGTGTTTTTGGACGAACAGCCCTCCTACTAGTGAGGTATCAGGGCCACTAGCAAAAAAACTAAGGCTTTCATTACTCAGATGTTACCATCAAGCGAACTGATTTATTCGTCGACCGGGACATAGAGTGGACCAAACTTGATTTCTCAGTTTCCTTGGGTGTTAGATACCTAGCCTTTTGTGACAGATCACGAAGTTTTCCAAAACGTCTCATTCTCAATGTGCATGCAGCTGCATGATGTGAACCACTTGGGCACTTTAATTCAGTACTTCTCACCTTGGTCATGGTCCGTGGATGAGCAAGACTTAATTCCAGAAGACGTGGACATTCTTGCAATCGGTGATTTGTTTCACGGAGATTACAATTAACTAGTTTCGTATTTCCTTGGTGATAATGTGAGTACTCGTGCACGGTTGAGTTCTAGGTTACTCCTTCAGCCCATTTAAAGGAGTATATACCGTCGATCTAGATAGCTCACTACTTTCATGTATGATCTGTTCAAATCTGCTAAACATAATCCACGGCGGATAAAAATTATACTCGGTCAGACCCAGAAATTTGATTTTGCAACCTTAGTGGCCTATTATGTTTGATCCATGTATCCAACAGCTCTGTAGATCAATATGCAAGTTGGGCGTGTTGGGCTGATGGGAGAAATGGCGTACATATGTGGTCGATAACCACAATCACGAACCGAATGCTGCTTTGCTAGTAATTAGAAGACCAGACTCACGAACCACGAAGAATTCATTGTGAGCCTACGGCGCAATGGAATACAGGGCGAGTAGTAGTCAGGAAGAATTCACGTGAGCATTTGTCCCATTGACAGCAGAACCAGGAACACTAAGAATTGCAGTGAGGAAACAATGACCACACAAGAGGCGGTAAAGAAGATAGTGATTACCTGAAAAGAATGTGGTGTCATTACACAAGCGATTCTTTGATGTGAGGAGCATTGAGATCTAGTCAATAATTTATATGGTTTAAAACAATGCTGCAGTTTTGAATCCTAATCAGTGGGTCAACTGAAACATTTGTCTCACCTATTGAGCTTTTAGCCTCTGTCAGCACACCATCGAACGAATTCCGCGTGACTCTGAACGGTTGTCCATAAAGGTCCCGTAAATTACCTGGAGCTCAAGCATAGTCTTCCACAGGGTCTGGCTCCGAGCAACAGTTGACTTTTTTCCTAGCATTACCAAGAAAATCCTACAGCAGGTATAAAATTTCCATACCCGGATCAGATACTCTTCGTTTGCGTACTTGTTCAGTGAATTCAAAATACTGATTTACAGCTCCATCGAAAGCTGAATGTTCCACCTTGCGTAGGTCGAGCATGCTGATGCTGGTTTAACAAACTTGTTCAAACCACTTGACACCGCTATTTTACTAACTGGCCTCTTGAGCTTTGGACTCCTGGGTCACTTCTCACCCATATTCGCCTTTTTCATATCTGTCCTGCCCAACCAATCTAACTTCATTGCTGGTTAACTTAAGTTGGCGTTCCAGTTCTGCTTTTATAATTTGACGGGTATCAGTTGCCTTCAAATCTTGATTGTCTGGTGTGGCACATGAATCAGCCCTAACAGGACTAAGGGACCTAATGATTCCCACCCATCCAACACAAAAAGTGTCAACAACAACAACAACAACAACAATTTTTTTATCTGTTTTCAACCTGCTTTTGCCGCCTCAAAAAGTGTTTTTTGTATGCTCACCGATCTCGATGATGTGGCCCAAATACCACGCAATAAAATCTCTTTAATACCACACAAAAACACTTTTCAGTCCAACCCGATGGGACCTCTTTTGCCCTAGCTTTTCACTAGTTGTCGCACTATTAGGTGGAAAATTAGATCAATAATAAAAAGTGCAGTTACTCGTTTGCTCAACAATACGTACAGTCGCAGCTACGACATTTCATCAAAGCAAATACCATGCAAATAATAACCAATTAAATTATCTGATCGTCAATATCGAAAGCCGTACAAGACCGCATGAGTGGATGAACTATCCAAAATTTCACAAAACCCTTCCTCCTCTTCGAATCGAGGGTACGACTAGAAAGCACCGTAAAAAGGTGTATTAATAATAATTACAATAAGTAACAAACAGAAAATAAACACTGCGTGATAGGTGATGGTGTATATTATAATATCTACAAGTTTAATTTCTATATTTTCGCTCCTCTGGTTCTACAGACAGTAAAGCCTTAAACTTGAATAACGTTGGTTTGATATTTCGATGCCACCTACAGAAATTATTTGGCAACCGCGGTTAGATCATATGCATTTCCGCGGCCTCGTAGAGAGCAGTCACACGTGAACGTGAAACTGGAACTCTGATTCCAAATGATCCGCGAAATTCGTGTGTGAATTTCGGCCTCTGAAAAATAAAAATAAAAGGCGAGAACCGTAAGCTTACAACTAAAAGTGTTTTGTGGCCGCTAGTGGCTGACGTCTTATCAGAGAGTCAAAGTTTTCGTACTCATTCCTCGCATTACACTGAATAACTGCCCGTCATCCGGTGCTGCATTTTTGTCTATTTCTTCTCGAGAGGATGCGCTCTTTCACAAGATTTTGCATGCAGTACCTTGGGCAGCAGTAAAGCTCGGGTAGTTTCACCAAATGTTCGTCCACCGATGGCCAGCAATAATAAAATCAGAAGAAACGATACGTTTTAACCACACGAACTCATTAAGCCTTTTTGACTGTGTCGGGAGATCTTTTGCTGTTCTATCTCCCACCACAGCCGTAAATCCATTAACGAAATATTGCTTTTACTGTGGAGTAGACGAATATTTTCCAGTATGCCACCAGAACTTTTCCACGTGTTTCCTTCTTTCACAATATCGAACTCTATGATAGCCACGTGATCACACATGTGTACCTGATTCTCTAAGTTGTAAATTAACATCTTGCAGGTAAATATATCTAAACTAGTTAGGCTCAGTTAAACAGCCGCCTCAAAAGAGTCAGATGTAGAGGCTCCTTCTTTTGGCCGATTTGATGCCTGAAGCGGCCTGCACAATCGTCGCCTCTTCAAGAATCCGGAGGCCTCAGGATAGGGCAATGTTCTCCCACACATCGTTCAAATAGTTAGTCCACAAAATTTACGACGAAATGCCCATAGTTTATGACGGTTTACAAACTATAAACCTGGTTTTACAATATTAATATAATGAAAATGAGTTGGTAGTCTGTTATCCTATAGTAGCACCTCACGAATGCGAGACGTATTCTAAAAAAGCCTTCTGAATTAGGATTTTAAAAGATTTCCTATAGATTCAGGAAACAAAAACATCAGATTATCGAAAGTTTATGTTCGGAAAGTTAGCATGAAGCATAAGCTGAAGGTTTGACAGTGGGAATTAGCGGTTAGGTGCCAGAAATACGTGGCACGTTAAAACAAAGCATGCCCGACCAATTTCCGTAATCTAACTATTGAGGTCCTTTATCGTTACGAAAAACTCATACGAAAAGCAGATCTTTCTGGCCATCTGGGACAAAATGTCGCAGGCATCTATGAAATGAAAAAGTGGTATTTTAAGTGACTAACCTATGATATCGAAGGTGATGTTTGTGCTGGTTGTTTAGAGAATAAAAGGCACCTAAAACCGCCCCACAGAATTTCTCGGTTAAATTCTGTCGAGTTTCCACTGATTTTGCTCTTATTCTTGGCATTTTCGTTGGAAATTTTTATCCGTAAGCCAAGCTGGATACTATAAATCGCTATCCACAACTCGAGTAAAGCTCACTCAGGTTCAACGAACCCCATATGAGAACAAGACTGATTTGACATTTCTGTGGTGCTATATTACCAAATAGTAAACACACAAGATATGCACGAACCTCATCTGTGAAATCGTAAAGGTTCACAAGCAAGAATCAAAGTTTGGCCATGCTCAAAACCGAAAAAGAATGTCACGGTAGAGCCAAAGGTCAAATTTAAATGTTCCGCGAGTCACATAGACAAATAAGATCAAAGGTGTTCAGGTATGGTGACTGACTCGTGGTGTGAAATGTGTGGAATTAAACGGCGTTATTTGCGTCATTATGATAGCGAAACGTGTTTGGGAGTATACACTAAGAAGTTTCCATATGTGTTACACATTGAGCCGATCGAGGTGGTATATGGCTGTACAACTCGTTTGCCATAAGAGCAAGTAGCCACCTTACCACCCGTGACTTTCAACTACGGTGGCTACCCTCAGAGCTTTACGCAAAATACAATCATTTAAGGGAAGCGCATCAAACAAACAGCAGCTTAAAAGCTACGCGCACGCAGCTTTAGGAACCTCTACCCACGTAATCATCTGTATCTGTGGTGTACGATCAACAAACATTGGTCCATTTCACTGGAGAAAATGCAGGATAGAACAGTTCGCCATAGGAAAAGCCGGCAGAATCGACCACTCATTAATAAACAGACAAAATCCTGTCATCAGAGAAAGCAACCCTTCTAATGAAACTAAAAAATCTCAAACTGCACAGCCACATGAACTATCGCTCACATACTGCTCGCGACGGCACCTAGCCTAACCATGCCAACTAGTCTGCTTGTAACAGTATCATTACATGCCGCAAAAGATCGCAGCCGCACACCGAGAAATCCCGTCCGTTTCGCCAATTTCTTGCCGGCCTGTGAGATCCGAGAATGACTCATCTTGCATTACGTCAACTTACCTTACTTGCTAGATCATACCTTTGTGCAATACGAGATTCTACGTGCCTGAAATAATACGCCACATTCCATATTGGTTCGGTGTTCTTATTTCTAGGGAGCTGTGCACAGCTTCCTACGATTCAGTTTATGCAATATAACAAGACTTTTGCCATCGACTGCCATTTCTAAGCTTTTAGCAATCACCTTAGAATACCCCATAGGTAGGCAGACCCAATCGTACCTAACTTGTATGAATATATTCCTATTTTTCCTTCTAATCCACCTTTTTATAAGGCATCCATGAAGCTCGTCTCAGTACTTATATTTTCATCGAACACTTGCCGGTACCCATTCCATCAAGAGTACCCTTATTCTGCTTCACAAGGATTTCCGCGACCTCATTGGCTATATCTGTTCCCTCACCAAAGCCCGTATAACTATTAGAACTAAACCAATCATTGGACAATTTGGCGCATGGTTACTCAAGGAGCAATGGGAGGAACTGGACGAGTTTTGGATAGACCTAAAGTGACACCTGGTACGTGGGAATCATAGACCGATGGGTGCTTGGCCAGACTAGATTTGGCTTTTTACCCCACTCAAATCTGACGTGCAAGAGGGCTGCAGCGGTGTGTTAGTAGGCACCCCTACAGGATCTCTCTACCGCGAAATGCGGTGTTTTCCATTTGTGCGCCTGACACGCAGTTAGTACGACCCCCAAGGTACCATGTTCAAAGCTCAGGCTTCGAAGAACTCTTACCATTAGTCGTCTGATGTCTAACCGGAAATATAAAGGGCGATAATAATAAGGGTTTCCTGGGCCATGAAAGCAACCACAATCGAAGCTCATCTCCGACGGTCTCCCATGTGGAGGCCCATATAGAAAGACTTCACTTCGTTTAACTGCTCAAGGTGAAGGTTTGTTTAACTTAACAGTGATCACCCATTGCTGTTGCCTTCTAATAGTTGCTCTTACAGACTCCTTCTACATGATGCGTAAATGTACCCAAACGAGCTCCTGTCCCGGCAGCCTTATCATTTATATCGGTCAGGTTGATTCACTGTTCTGCTTGTCATTTTGCATAGAGCCAGACATTAGAGCAACGGACAAGGGGGTCGCTCAACCGCGGAGGATTCTGCT
The DNA here is from genome assembly GCA_948099385.1 of Fasciola hepatica. NCBI lineage: Eukaryota > Metazoa > Platyhelminthes > Trematoda > Plagiorchiida > Fasciolidae > Fasciola > Fasciola hepatica. Next base: position 34,896,246 of record CANUEZ040000043.1, on the reverse strand, counting down.
AGACTCTCGCTTGCCGGGGTCACTGTGGTGAACCGTCAAACCGTAGATAAACGATAATAGCATTAGCTATGTCAAATGTCCGGAATGAGCCATGACGGCTGAAGGTTGGGACTTCGTTTGTTCTGATTAAGGGAGGCACTGGTCTTCTTATTGTGATAGCGGCGGAGGTATAAAAACCACCACTACAGGAAACCGGACAGTTCGAAACACCACCGTCAGATTCAAGAACTGATTTAAACTGAGAGTTACAAAGCAACTCATCTTCGCTTTAGTTGGCCAAAGTTGAGGTGGAAAGTTTAATTTACCTACTACCCGATTGGATGGACCGTCATGGGTCTGTCCATGGTAAAACTCAAAATACATGGGAGCAGTATCCGTTTTTCTAACCCATAAATCTTGAACAATTTCAATTATTAAACATCAAGTTGTATTTGAAAGCCGCAAAGTAGTAGACAAGAATTAAGACGAGGTTCGTGATGCTTTTTCTAGCTGAAATGTTGATAGCATACTTTGAAGATTAGATCTAATTGTTCTGTACTTTGTTATCGGTTCGTTTGGAAAAAGCTTGATCCACTGCAAAGCGGAATGGCAGTGTCTTTCAATGAGGTGCAACTCAGGTGATTTCGTTCGGAACGTATCTCTTGCTTTTTGCATTAATCGATACACTTCGAGCTTAAGTTTGTCTCTCTCATCCACTCTTTGATTCTCCACCTCATCTGATGAACAGTTTTGCTGAGGATTACGAATGAGATAGTCAATATCTTGCCTTCCCAACTTACTTTGCGTATTGTGAATAATCAGATCGGTTCTTCTTTTGGAAACCTCATCAAACGTATATAGTGAAATATTCCCGTTTCTGTCCAGACAAAATGTTATTTCCAGCACAGGCGTCTCACAGAATGGTGGCACAGTTACTCGTGCTTCTCCCAGAAAATAATTATTTTTTGCCAATTTGTTCTCTCCTTCGTACATACGAATGTGTAGGTTGTGACCTTGAACACCCTCGAGACGAAGTGTTTTGTTTTTGGGCACATGAGTATTTCTTCTGAAAATCACATACATTACACCATTGCTTGCCTCAATGCCAAACGAGAGTGGAGTCACATCATGAAATTTCCCAATATACCTATCAACGGCCTCTGTTTTGCCACTCAAGTACGCGGCCCAAATCGCAGCACCGTGGGCTACTGATTCATCTGCGTGCATGGATTTGTTTATTCTGGCTTTTCCAAAAAAATTGCTCAAAATAGTTTCTATTCTCGGCATTCGACTGGCTCCACCGACCAGAAGCACGGATTTGATAGCATCTTTGGGTAATTCTGCCTCTTTCAGACACTGTGAAACAAGTTTTATTGCTCTCTCATATTTATCTAGATTCAAGTCTTCGAAAGTTTTTCGATCTATCCTGATCGTATAATCAATTTTTCCAGCGGAACAAGTTATGTTGATTTCCGTTTCTGGATAGTTACTCAGGTCTTTCTTTGCGCGTTCACAACCTTTTCGAACTCGGAGCATAGCAATTTTGTCTTGTGTGATGTCCTGATTGTAGATTTTCAAAGTTTGTTCAACACAGTACTGAACCAAGGTTTGGTCAAAATCTTCACCACCAAGTTGGACGTCTCCACAGGTTGCTTTAACCGTCAGTTCGCCATTTATGTAGTGGAAAATGGTCACATCACATGTCCCGCCACCCAAATCAAATACAAGTGTAACGTGATCTGACTGATCAAGGTTCATCCCGAATGCAATTGCGGCTGCGGTTGGCTCGTTGAGAAGACCGAGCACATCAAGCCCAGCGTGTTCTGCCGCGGTCTTTGTGGCCTCACGCTGAGCCATGTTGAACATGGCTGGCACCGTGATCACAGCTTGGGTTATGGTCTCGTTCAGATACTCCTCAGCAAGTCCCTTCAGATATTTTAACAACATACCAGTTAAACTCTCCGGTGACCATACTTCTTTGATATCACACAACTTCACCAGAAATTTGGGCTGTCCTCCATCACGAACTATTTCATAAGGCCACAAATTTCGTTTTGATTGTACAGCAGGATCCTCAAATTCACAGCAAATCATGCGTTTGAAGTGATAAACTGTGCTTTCGGGTCGGATATCCATTTGACGAAAGGCTCTAGATCCAACTAAAGTTTGACCTTCAGAAAATGATACACAGCTCGGGATAAGTGTCTCGCCCGAATCCTGAACAAACTGTACATCATCCTCGTCAAAATAGGCAATGCAAGAGTAGGTCGTTCCAAGATCAATGCCAACAGCAGGCATTACGAGCTGACTTTAGTTATATTTGCTCATAATTATATGAGTATTTCAAAGAAAAACCTTCAACACGGTGAGTCACTAAGATAACTGTAAAAGTTACTCAAATAAAAATTAGCCAGTACTCAAATAGTTGCAACCATACCTGTTTGGAACGTTTTTCAAGTCTGAGCAAACAGTCTTGTACAGGCTGACAAGCATTAACCACTCCTCTTTCAGCAAATCTTTTTCACATGATCAACAATCCAGGGCCAACCAATGATAGAACGAGATCAGCAGAAGCGAGAGTTGTGTTTTGCACTTGATTACAAATAATCTCAATATGTGTCTGCTTGATCCCCGTGACAATAAGGCGCGTTTTATTATACTACCGATCGATGTAGTTATCACCCTTCATCATGTTCATGTGCCATTTTGTCCTCGAGTCAGACGGTTGCGTAAACTTCGACAGATCTGATTGATGTGACTGCGTTATGAATTTCCCCGTAAAGCTAAGCATACCTTAGTAACGGAACAAAACTAGCGTACATAATGGTGCGGAATTAGATGTGTAGTCTTAGGATTATTTCGCGCTCAAAATTTGGTTGCCAAAAAGCAGAGTTATGTGCACTTCAAACTGTGACGGAGAAAAATGAAATACCAGAAACCTATTCGGTTCAACCACAATTAATTCTTGTTGTTGTTTGCACATTCGGTGAGACTTCGCTCGTCTTTACGACTGTTGAACAATTTGCACTTGAGTGCTAACAGTTGTAAAACAATATGCATAAAAAGAAGCTAAAACTTATATTATTGGATTGAAAATGCACTTCGGTAGACAGAAAATCCATTTGGAGTTAGTACATTCCGTTCACTCGCTTACCGGGGATGCTACGGCGTCCCCGGTAAGCGACGCGCCTTGTGTCCCGGCGGTCGAGGTGATAAGACAACAAGCTGGGATTATTCGCTGCAGGAAAAGAACACACATAGCCTGTTGGAATGTCAGGACGTTTCTAGACGTCGGCAGTCAGTGCATCACAATGCGAACTCTACACGACTATGACGTAGATATTGCTTGCCTCTCGGAAGTCCGCCTGCCCAACTCAGGTAGCCGACAAACAAAGGTCCCGGGTGTGGATACATCCTACTGGCTCTATCACAGTGGCCCGAAAGACAACTCCGGTCTCTACGGTGTCGCGTTTGCTCTGAACAAAGCAGCTAATGATGCAATGATCTCTTGGGAACCATTCTCATCCAGACTCGCCTTGGCACGTTTCAAAGGCTCCCCGCACGACTTGACGGTCATCGTGATCTATGCTCCAACCAATTCAGCTGATGACGAAACCAAAGACGAATTCTACACTTATTTGCAGGAGGTAATCAACCGGGTTTCGAGGCGCGATGTACTTTTCATCGCAGGAGATTGAAACGCTCGCACAGGTACGGCCGACGAATCTACTAGCCACATTCTCAGGAGATTCAGCCTTGGTCAACGCTGCGAGAACGGTGGCCGACTGATTGGTTTAGCCGACATCAACAGAATGGTTGTCTGTAGCACTCGATTTCAACACCCCAAGAAGCATCTACTCACGTGGTACTCCAATGGCAGTCAAACTGCACACCAACTCGACCACATCCTGGTGAGAGCCCGTTGGGCCTCGTCTGTGGAGGATTGCCGAGCGTACCGAGGTGCAAAAACGGGCAACACAAACGGCACCGACCATGTCCTCCTACGCTCATGCTTCAAAGTTCATCTGTCCACACGTGCTAAAGTGTCTGCACCCTCTCGGATAAACGTTGCTGCCCTAGGAAATCCAGAGAAGCGAGAAGCGTTGTCACGAGCAATCACAACCCGACTAACCAGCGCAACCAATGCACAGGCAGATGAAGTTTCTGTGGGAGGGCAGTGGACTCGAATGATGACGACAATCAAGGAAGCTTCTTGGACAGTACTCGGGAGAACGAAAAGGCGGACAAAGGATTGGATCTCGGACAGCACGCTCCAGCTGTCAACCAGAGCACACGAAGCGCGACTGGCAGGTAGTAACGAACGCCGCAGACTGCAACGAGAGGCCACACGCTCCGCCAAGGCTGACCGCATAAGATACTGGATAGAAATAGCCGAAAAAATGGAGACCGCGTCCGGAATTGGCGACTTTGGTAAACTGTTCCGCCTTATTCGCAGCGCCTCTAATAGGTTTTGTAAGCAAGATTCCCTTCTTCGTGACACGGCAGGAAACTTAATACCTGAACAGAGCAAGAAAATGGACCGATGGGTGGAATACTTTAGTCAGCTGCTCAACCGACCTACGGACCACCGGACGGACCAACCAATATCAACCCCTCCAGCCCAGTACGAAAGCAACTGTGACCCGCCAAACACCGCGGAAATCACGGAGATGATAAACAAACTGAAAGACAGAAAGGCTGCTGGGGAAGATGGCATCCCTCCAGAAGTGTATAAAGCATGTTCATCGTCATTGATTGACAGGTTGTGTACACTTTTTGGTTCCATTTGGAGAGCGGAAGCATTTCCACCGGACTGGGGAATGTCCATACTGCTTCCCATTCCGAAGAAAGGTGATAAATCGGCATGCGAGAACTACCGAGGGATCAGCCTGATCGATGTGGCCGCAGAGATCTTTGGTTCGTTGTTACTAACCCGTTTTTCCGAGGCAAGAGACCAGCGCACTCGCCTGAACCAAGGGGGTTTCCGCTGTGGCAGAGGCTGTGTGGATCAAATCTTCACACTGCGCCGAATACTGGAGCACCGCTATAAGTTCCAGCAGCCGACGGTAGCTTGTTTCATCGACTTCCGGGCAGCTTTTGATTCGGTGAACCGCGAGTCTCTTTGGACCATAATCCAATCCGATGGAATGCCCGATAAGCTTTTAAGGCTGTTAAGGGGATACTACTCGACAACCGGTGCTAGGGTTCGTATGTACGGTGAAGAGTCCCGCGAGTTCACACTCACTACCGGAGTTAGGCAGGGCTGTCCCCTCTCACCGGTGCTGTTCAACTACGCCATCGATTGGACAATGCGACAGGCATTACACAACTACCCTGGCGTTCAGCTTAGCCAGGAAATATACATCTCGGACCTGGAGTTCGCGGATGATATTGTCGTGCTCGGAGACTCCCCCGTTACGCTACAACCAATCCTCGACCGAATCAATTCCTTCGCGAGGTCCATCGGACTTGAAGTAAACTCGACCAAAACAAAGGTTTTCACAACCAATCTGGGCCCGACAATTCAACAACTGTCGATGAATGACCAACCAGTCGAATACGTCCCTTCATTCAAATACCTAGGCTCAACTCTGCTTCCGAACGGCCAGGCAAAAGATGAAGTGGTATTACGGATCGACAGCGCCAGGAGAGCCTTTCTTCAGCTAAGACGAACGCTGTGGACTCGCAGTGAAATCAGCTTAAGAACCAAAACTCGTGTTTACCGTGCTGCCGTCCGGCCCGTACTCATCTATGGCTGCGAAACCTGGCCACTACGAGCTGAGGATACCAGAAGGCTGGAGGTTTTCGACCACTAGTGCCTGCGGCAAATCCTCAAAGTCAAGTGGCGCGACAGGGTGTCCAACGACGAGGTAAGGAGACGATGCTGTGATATCGATGCTCTCCCCGTCCTCCTCCAACGTCGACGACTTCAGTGGTTCGGCCATACGCTTCGGCGAACCAAGTCAGAGCTAATCAAGCAAACATTCTGCCCCACTCCCTGCCCTGGTTGGCGATGTCGCCTTGGTGGGCAGCTCAAAACGTGGACCAGTACAATCGAGAAAGACGTAGAGCTTCTAGGCCTTCGGTCAGTCTATGGAGCCCGGCGATGGAAAAAGGACTGGATCAAGATCTGTACGGAGCTCGCCCCCGACCGCCGCGCGTGGTCAGCAATGGTTCGTGATATCCATGGAGCCGACTTATCCTCTCGCAGGAGATAGTCGCGTAAAAGTAAGTAAGTAAGTTCACTCGATGCAAACCTCTTGTGATCTCGTTCTGGTCAAATTCTTTGTGATGTTTCAGACGATAGAATTGGGTCTCTATTGAGAATAAACGAAGTGTTCGTCCCGAGTATCTTACATTAATCCTTCATATTTGATGGAAATGGCAATCAGGTTGGAAAACATAAAGCAGATGATCGTTGCACATAACATAAAGTGAATTCAACTGATGTTTACAATCTCTATCCCGCCATGTCTCTGCAAAACTGAAGTAATAAGTATTCATCTGCATTACACCATTCATTTTCAAAAGGTTTTCCTGTATGTTCCCGATAACTGATGTAAATTCAAAAACATTACGTATTTGTTTGGCGGATTCTGGTGAACGGTGAATGGGTTCAGATATCAAAAGAAGTCATCTGGAACGGGATTTAGGCTGACGCGTACGTGAAATCTGGTGCGCCCCACCGGGCGAGCTACGAAGTGACACCGAGAGGTTCGGATTTGGGTCATCTAGATCAATTCAATGTAGGTATGTTGGCTCATCCTGTGGACAAGGCGTGGCTTGATCAGCGACATTCGCTGGGAGTCAACAAGACGGTTCCCGTGTCTCCCTTGGAAGCTGGCGGGCATTGCTAGCTGTCATAAAGGACGAGATCAGACCAAACTTAGTGATTTAGATAAGCCCGGATGGGAATGGGGTGGAGCAGTGGTAGCACACAGGCCTTCCAGGTGGAAAGGTCTGGGTTCAAACCCTGGGTGGGGCGGAGGATATATATCACTAAAGTGCTCTAACAAGAGCAAAACTCGAGTCTGGGTCTCCAAGTGCTGGGTTGATCGGGTGACCGGAGGTTTGTGTGGGAAATCTGGAGCCCAGAGGACATTCAGCTAAGCAAAAATTCGATATCTGTCAAGAAATGCTAAGCCACAACCAATTTTTCGCTTGTTTGTCAGATGCCGGATATTGGTTGATGCACGAGGAAGTCACGGCAGAGGGACTCAGAAATCTCTATCCAGTGGATATCACGTTCCATTGTAAACGGAGCAGTTGACCCTTCTCATATATATTTGTGAAATTTACAGTGCCCCCGATGCTGCCCCGTTGTTCAAACGATATTGTTGTTAAAATGAATCAATGAACTTCAGTCGAACTGGTTGGGCGCGAAGTTCAGTCAGGTACTGATGAGATGTAATATGAAGCTGTATCCGGAATCAGAACAAGAGGTAAAACCCTCAAGGTCATCTGCGGAATGGCTACTGAAAAATCACCGTATGTGTGTCAGAAGATGAGATTTCTGCAAAAATTTGCCGTAATCTGTGCTCTCTTTTCAAATTACCCCAGTAAACTGCTATACAAAATGCAGAAGCTTAGTGAGTCAAAAGTAATTCAAGGATTTCGACAGTCACTGGTTATCCAGACCATAAAAATACATATATGAGTAATAAATGAATAGGGGAAAAAAGCATTTTTAGTATCCACTGAGCCAAAATAATTTGGTAATGTATTACCTAATATATCTTTTTTAAATTCTGCTGGGAATGTTTGGGTTGAATATGCATCCAAAATCAGAGGCGTGCGAGAGCTGAGAACTTGTTTACCTGGATTAGCAACCAAATGTCAAAGCTACGCCGTCTTTATATTTTTATTCGGAAACAACGTGATGTGAACGATGTCCTATATAATACTATGCAAAAATAATCCAGTAATATGACGCTCGTATATTTTTTTCATGCCATCAAGGAAAGTGGTACCATTGGATCATTTCAGTACGAGTCCCTCACCGACATCGATCCTAGTTTGTAGTTGTTCCAGGTTAAAATGTTGAACTTGACCCAAACATCGGTGCTTGTGCGTATTCTCCACTAAGATTAATGAGCTATCTTCCGCGTATCAAACGATGTGTTAGTTATGGCCAAATTAATGATGATTGTTTCTTGTGTCGATAGTGGTATTTGCATTTTTCCCGAAAAAAGGTAACAAATGATAGATCAAGCTAATCATGTATCTCATATCCCATCATTTTGCCACTACCATTGCTCTCACAGGGAAACTTCCACCGAAGGCTAGACTTAACGCGGGGAAGCCGTGTTCAACCTCGTATTTCCGTCCCCCCCTCCGGCATGGAATCCGTGATAGACATTTTTTCACGCGAATGCTTGATTTGTGTAACGCGTTCATCGTGCTAGATCAAGAAGTATGTTTGTGTCTTGTGTAATTTGGAAAGTGACTGCTAGATGATTAACGGCCGTTCGCCTTTAATTGCGAGTTAGACAAATATTACGCAACAACGGGAATAACAGCCGCAGCCGTAGCAACAACAACATTGTGAATGGGTAGGAAAAAGAACTGTGAGACAGGTGTGTTTACACATTGCCAGACTACTTTGTTTCCTCCTCTCTGACCCTTTCATTAGAGAAGGCAAAGAACGAATGAAATTGCCCGGTAGGTTCAGCCAGAACAGGTGCGTATACGTGCGATCAACGTTGTATCCGATTTCCGGTCTGTAATCCTGTCTAGCCGATTGTGTTTGTGTATCTGTACCGTAAGCGGTTACGGTGAAAACTTGACCAGAAAATTTGTTAGTACAAACACAAATGCATGATAGGACTTACAGATTCTCCACCTCTTGGATATACCACCACCCATTAGGGCATGCTCTAGGATGTAGCCAATAGATCTGTAGGCATAATATAACTTATTCTCATTCCACCCCGCCTCGCCCATTAAGCCTCACCCTCATCGAGCCAATTGCAAATCCATGTTTTCATACAAGCTTGTCTTCGCGACAAACTTCAATCTCTGCATTTCTAAACCGACTAATCTTGAGCCGAGGTGAAGAACCAAGCACTAGGATTCCGATGGAATTCATCTAAATGACTGCGTCTGAGACATCGTCGATCAACACCTGCGGTTAGGCAGTCATTGAAAAGACAAGCAATATAATAAATCACTGAATCAAAGACAAATCTAAAGGATATACTGACTGTGAATAACCGATCTGCAGATGAATCCAGGAGTACATGGGCACTCTTATGAGGTTGTATATGGAATGCGTTCAGTACTCCCAAAAACCAAGAGCTTTTTATTATGGATCGTATTATCCTCGGTTTTCAGCGAGGTGATTTGCGCCACCAGTACGAATTTGGGCTTGGTCTACCGTATGTAAGTTCCACCGTTTGTTTTCAACCAGACTGCGAAGCACACAAAATTCTGAAGTGAATGTGAATGCTCGGTTTACGAATTCCTCTGCGTAGCAATTTTCAGTCAAAGTTAATGAACAGCGTTATCCTTCTTTGTTGTGTTAGCATTGTAACTACCATGAATCCGATGCTCTTTTCAGCTATTTACCACTCATGAATTCGACCATTCCACACGACTGACCACAGTCAACACCTACCGAGATTATGTATATATATATATATATATATATATATATATATATATATATATATATATATAATATCACCAGGTTAAAGACAAGCCTGGCGCCAAAGCAACAACGTTGGAATAAACAAAACCGAAATAGGAAAGGATGAGGTAAAACGGGATGGGAAAAAAGGTTAATAAATAGAAGAAACATGAAAGTATTTTTTTATTTTGTGCCACGACTTTCATTGTTTTTCGTTTTCGTTACGTGTTTTTGTGGGGAATGAATGTAGGATGGACAAAAAACAACGGAAATCCTGAATAACATTGAGACCAAATTAAAATCCGGTTTATAACATTCCGTGATCTAATATCAACATTATATACAACCCAGTACAAATCAGTCAGGAACAGGTTTATAAAAACCGGACATATTGCAACTTATTGTTTGGTGTGTGAATTTTAATACCGATATTGATGAATAGTATATGTCAATAGACAACCGGAATGAGGATTCTCCGCTATGAGACTCTATTTCCTCTATCATTTCTGATTCCCATGTCTTTGTTTTTATATGCATTGCAAAGAAGAGTAACATGAGACCGCTAGGTTTATATCTTATTTGGCCGAACCAGCTCTGCAAGAAATCGTGTTTGACTGTATCTCTAGTTATTTTGGCTTGCTCATTCGGTTGTAAAGAGGGTTGTGAATTCCACACTCTGGGCTGTAACGAATGCGAACGGTTCATCAATCTTGGCAAATAATTACGAGTCCGGCGCGTACACACACACACACACACACACACACACACACACACACACACGATAGGCTTTACCGTGGAGGATATGGTTCAAAGCAGTTACTCGCTTCATGTCTTCCACTGTTCGCCTTTCCTATTTATTTGGCTTCTTCAATAATCCTTTGGCATTCATCCTCTTACTCGTTTTCTTCCAAATACCGTTCAGTTACCCCTTGCAGACAAGGAAATGTATTGAGAAAATGATATTTATTAGTTTAGAAAATACTTCCATCAGTCTGTGCCGTAACAAGGCGCCCTAAACGAAATTTGTCTTCTGAACATTTCAGTTAAATATCTCGGAAATTATAGAGTTTGCGTGTGCATATCGTTGTCCATATAGGAAGTCAGCCGTTGACTACTGTCGGTATTAAACATTCGCCTTGATCAACCGCCCCCCCCCACCCCCACCCCTCGCCTCTTTCTATGTAGGCTATACGTGAATAATGACACAGAATCCTTGTTCAAACATCAACGAAAACTCCCGATGTAACTGAAATTTAAATTCAGATAATTTAAGAGAACAAAATAATTCGAGTAAATTAGGACTCTTTTCCCCCAACTACATAAGTTTGCCCATGACAAAATAATTTAATGAAAGGGTAAATTGTTTTAGTTGTCTCAAAAAATCTAAGAAAAACAGAATGAAAATCAACCACATGGATACCGTGGGCCGTACATTTTATCAGAATGGGAAATGGAATTACGTAATCTGATCGAAGTATTGCGGAAAAATTGTGCAACTCGAGTTATTTATTCGAATACCTGTCCTACAAAGTGGTTATCAGTCTCCGAAAGAGAGTAGCACAATATCCGAAAGGCAAAAGTTGATAACTGGGTGAGGAAAAGAGGAGAGAGAGAGGAGAAGAGGAAGAAGAAGAAGACGAAGAAGAAAAAGAAAGAGGAAAAGAAGAAAAAGAAGATGATGATGATGAAGAAGAAGAAGAAGAAGAAGAAGAAGAAGAAGTACAGGGAGGAGAGGACGAAGGTTGAAGAGGAAGAAGAGAAGAAACTGAGTTTATCTGTATACGCGGCAGGTCCTTCGAATCTATCACACTGACTGCATCATTCCTGGTAAATAGTTAACACACTACTAAGGCGTAACCTAACTTTAAAAAAACACTGGATATTCTTTTAATACTTATCTTATGGAAAATCTCAAGAATAAACGAGGGAGAAGCTAACATTTACACAAAATGTCTTCCAGTTCGTGTTAGGAATTACTATATGCAGCTTTTATGAAAAGTTGGACCCGATAATCCCACCGAAAAGATCAACGCATCTACTTCTACCCGTCTGTGCTGGTCGGCCACCGTTTCGTTAACGTCCACATTGCATGGCTGTGCATCAACCTCTGGGGTGAAGCTAGGAATCTCAGAAAACACATACAACAAAAATACATCATCCTTTGCACTGTTCTGTGACCCATTCGAACACGAATCTGCATGTTTTACGTACGTGATTGAGGATATTAAAAGAAGTGTTTGCATCTTCCGTGGTAGACAGCAATCCACTGTCGTCCGGATCGTTACCACACCTGACCTATTGGGACCTTATGTGGTTCTTCCCCACTCCAATCTCAGGGTCTGGTTGCCGGATATCCCCAATAGTGCAGTGGGCCTTCGTGATTATGGGGGTAAATGCCCCTTCCACGGTACTCATGCATAAGCATGGAATGGAAAATCTCACAATTTATGTTTTCTGTTTGTCTTGGTGAACATAAGTACAATCTGAGCGTATCGAAAACAACAACCCAGAGAAGAAAAACGGATAGACAGTTTTTATAGGCTGCTCAAGTTCTTTAGCCGAAGATATAATGAATTTACTACTAATTTACCCTAAATCAGAGCATTTATTCAGTCAATGATAGAGACTGGCATATCGGAAAAGATTGTGAAGTATCTTTCACGGAAGCAGAGAGCAAAATAATTCAACTCTGAAATGCTTATTCGAATAAATGTTTGACAATAACGCTGGACAATGCAATTCGCCATTCCGAAAAAGAGCAAAAAAGTTCTAGCCATCTAAATTCCCGGCTGAGAATGGAGCAGAAAGAAGTTTGATTTTCTAATCATCTTGCTGAAAAACTTATTTTGATTACGAAGTTAGAGAAACTTTACGTAATGTTTGCTTTTTCGAGGATACAGAGTCCTTCATGCACAGCGCTGATTTACTGAAGGAAGTAGCAAATTGCTGTCCATTGCTTAGCTCAAGAAGATACCAAGATCTATTTAAACCTAATATTTTTGAGTCTAATGAAGAATAAATCACCTGTAATATACACTGGTAAGATCTTAATGATTTTGAATGTTTGTGCTGGTTGTAGCTCAGGTTGTTGGTAGCATGATGTTCTGATCGCTGATTTTGGCGCTTGGATCGCAAACTTTTCATCACCAATCGAAGTGACATTGTTCATGAATATCAGATTCGGTGGTAGAAGATTAAGGGGACAAGTGAATAGCACAGTACGATTAAAAAAGATAAATACGACGACGAGTGAAATTCTACCAGCTGCTGAAGTAGGCATGTGATAGGGCAACGTTAGGGTAAAAGCACCTAGTGAGGACGGAATCCCTGTGTGGAATAGGATAAATTTATTGGATGAAAAGGGACTTAAAGCTAACCATCAAACGAACTGACCACGACCTAAAGTGATGTTCGGTCAAACGATTTTCATGATGACTATTAGATCTTAAATTTAAGAGCTTGACTCTTGCAGCTTCCCTCTTGGGCAACTTGGTTTTTTCCTCGATCCCCTTGGGAAAAGTACTTCGTATCTGTTGCGCGGTGAATGACGTAAACGATGATTATCTAAGAATATCGGAACTCCACTGCGGCCATAATTTTTATTTTTCACAGTAGATAATTATTGATTGCATCACACTGACCTTCCTCAGATAACAAATAATTTTGAGATCAAAAGTTCAAAAACACTTCAGCAGTGACAGAGAAAACAGATTGTTCCGTACATCAGTATGAACGATCATGAGACGAAATCGTTAAACTAAATTCATCGTTTTACCATTTCCAACTAACAGAAGATAAATTAATGGTTATTTGGGAAAGCCAACCCCGTTCGCTTTCATCATGATTAGCAAGGACATAAAACAGCCATTAATTATTCTCAAGATTGAGAGTAAATATACAGAATGAAACGATAGAATCGTCTCCGATATATATATATATATATATATATATATAGCGTCTGAATTCCAGATCCTTTAACGTGCGTACGCTAAAGCTTGTTGGTCAGCAAACGTGCCTAACGCTCACAATGAATCCTCTGGCGACTGATATCCACCGCCTCAATGAGTCACGTGCCCGGAATTCGAGCAGTGTTGTTCAACTAACTGCTTCAGGTATTTCGTCGAGGTATTTTCTGCTCACCTCAGGAGACGAGGCAGCTGGAGCCGCGGGTCAACGTGGTATGGGAACAGCCTTAACTGACAAGGTTGAGACTGCTCTCTTAGACTGGATCCCGGTCAGTCAGCGTTCGATAGGATATTTGTGTTAAACGCAACTTGTTCGTGATATCGGCGTACGCCCAAATAAACTGCAGTTCTGACACGGAGAGGGCGAATTCTATGATGAACTGGCCAATCTTGTTCGCAGGAGAAAAGGTTTTAACACTAAAGCTAGGAGGTGATTTTAATGCACAAATTTCAAAACCTAATATGTCAGAAGCTTGTTTCGGGTGGTCGTTGTACCTAATCCACTCAGAGCACATGTGACGAGGATAGGCTTTTCCAGCTCTGTGTAGACAATCGGTTATTCCTGTCTAGTACAAATTTGCGACACAGCTCGCGTCGCACAGCGACATGGCGCTCCAACTCTATAGGTACTTTGAGTCAAATTGATCATATTGCCATAAGCTACCGGTGGCTCAGTTCTATTCAGGGCTTTAGATCCTATAGGTCCACGTACGTAGAGTCGGACCATGCATTAATTTTAATGCGATTATCTCTCCAGCTCCATGGTTATCGTCGCAAACCGCAAACCCGGTTAGCCGTGCAACGTATATGTGATCCAGTAGTACGCACCCGTTATGAGCAGAAGTTATCACATGAGCTAGGATCTACGACGAACAGTAATGTAGATGAGTATTGGGCTCATATCAAATAGGCGATGCACTTTACAGCAGGTTTTGCCTGTGGTCCTAGATCTGTTGTCCATCAAAGACACTGGATCTCGCAAGAGTCGATCAGGCTAATGGAGAGAAAACTTCGAGTCTCGAACAGTAAGGAGATGAATAAGATACGAAGACATCTACAGAAGCAAGTTACGAAAAGCCTTAAGAATGATCGCGAAAATTAGTGGGTTAAGGTAACCGAAGAAATGGAAATAGCAGCTGTTTCAGGTAACAGTCAAAGACTTTTCACACTTATTCGTGACACCGGTGGACTGTGAACTCCTGTCAGAGAAAAGATATGCGACAGAAATGGAGAGCCTATCCATGGCAAAGAGCAAAGACTCGACTGTTGGGTTAAATACTTTAAGGAGCAGTTTAGGTGGTTGAAGGCTAATATAGTAACTCTTTTATCAATAAATACGATTCCTTCGGGAGTATCACTTGAGCCATATCGGAAATGGAAGCGGAGTCATGCATTCTATCACTGAAGAGTGGGAAAGCTACCGGACCCAAAAAACTTCCCCCAGATCTTTTCTAAATGGTGATGTTGCTTTGATAAAATCACTTACCACCTTGCTCCGTGACATTTGGAACGAGGAGTGTATTCCGGTAATATGGGGCGAGTCATTGATTGTACCCATCTTCGAGAAGGGAATACGCAGACTGTAGTAACCATCCTGGGATCAGCTTAATTCCGATAATCACCAGGGTATTAGCCTCAATTTCGCTGCTTCGTCTGACACCGGCTCGCGAGAGGAAAACTCGTGAACAACAAGTCAGATTCTTCCGAGGTCGAAGATGCATCAACCAAATTTTTACTCTTCGACAAATAAGTGAAACCCCTTCACACGCACCGTCGACCAATAATAAAGGTTTCCCTTTACTTGAAGGGCGCCTTCGATTCAGAAGATCGAACAGCACTTTTCAGTGTTCTTCATCGAAAACGTATGCCCCAGAAATTCGTGAACCTACTGAGATCATTGTATTCTCATACTCATGGATGTGTGACAGTTTGTGGTGAACTACCCAGTCCAGTCGAAACGACCAACGGTATTCGACAAGGATGTTCTATGCCTCCATTCCTGCTCAACTTCATCATGGGAGAAAAAATGGCGAATACCTTGCAAAGTCTCTAGGACGTGGAAGTCAGACTAAGAAATAGAGAAAAGCTGTGTGACCTAGATTACGCAGACGACGTTGTCTGTTTTTTCGAATGCATAGAAAATGAGCAACTTGCACTAGATAGAGTAGCAAGAGCTGTAGCTTCATTTGGTATGCGCTTTGCACCTTCAAAGTGCAAAGTGATGTTGCAAGAATAGTCCTCTACGATTCGTAGCTTGGTACTCGGCGAGAAGGTGCTGGCAACTGTCGACCGCTTCACTTACCTCAACATCAGCATAGTAGTAGAGGCTAGCACGCGCATATCCAGGGCTGGAGCGGCGTACGCTGGACTGAAGCACTTATGGCTCTGACTTGACATTTTGCTGAAGTTGAAAGGTTGTGTACTATGCCACTGTGCGTGCAGTTTTATTTTGTGTGTGGTTGCGAGACTTGGGGTCTACGTGCGGAAGATATTCGTCCTCTTGAGGTTTTCGACCATCGATTTTTACGTGGTATTTTTAAGATTTAGTGGAATAACCGAGTAAGCAATGCTGAGGTTAGAAATCGAGTATTGGGTACCAGTTCCGAGAATATTCTATCAGAGCGTATCCAGCTCAGTAGACTTCGTTGGTTGGGGTACATGTTACGAATGGCAAACGCACGTCTACCGTACCGTGCCTTATTCTCCTTTCTTCCTCGTGAGCGGAAGAAACCACGTAGAGGTCAACAGACGACGTGGAAGCGGGAAATGAGAAAATGTACAGCGAACTTAGGAAAATTAGGTGTCTCACGTCTTCGTGGTTGGGGTTCAAAAAATCCCAGAACCATCTGGTCGGAGACACGGAAGGATATGGCAGCGAACTGTGAAAGAAGTCGATCATGTTGTCATTTTCTTTCTGTTGAATCAGAATGATTGATCAACGTGCGTTTGTCCAGTTATAACGTGTGTTTTCCGTGTGTAGGCTACTGGGGCGTTCTTTCCTCTTCCCTCCCGTGTAGGTCCATTCCCTGTCCTTCTTGTACATTCATTCTTTGTATTGCTACATGCAACACAACGAGAAAGGCAGTGGTCAGTGGGGCTTGTCCTGCAGCTGAACGCTGTACGATGATGATGATGATGATGATGATGATGATGATGATGATGATGATGATGATGATGATGATGATGATGAAGATGATGATGATGATTAATCTGTCAGTAAGAATGACTATTCCTTTAAAGGGTGAAAGCATTTGATATTTTTTTTGACTCACAGTACATCTATCTACAAAAGACAGTAAATAGATTTGATTGGATGAACTAGGAATAAAATTTTGGGTAATATCTGTCGCAAAATTTTTTCACTTTTAGAGCTTTCTAATGCGACGGCGGAGGCTCTCTATATTAATTAAATTTTACTATAACTTTGTATTCCTCATCAGAACGGCCTCCGAATATCAGCTGGTCAACTACAGTTTATTTTTAACGCTGAATCAATACTTCTGAAGATTATTCAAGACTACTCCATTTGTCGTATCTTCTTGACAACATAACAGTCATCTTGATAACTCGAACCAATCAAAACAGTATTAAACTCAGTAACCGTATTCGTATGCTTCCTGTTCTTCTGCTTCACGGACCATCGTTATTTCGCGCTACCATATCCCGGGTTAATACAATGACTTTTGAAAGAATCATACCATTCAGCACAAACTGACCTTGATCAAACTCAAAAGAAGACAAACCCCGCCAGATGAAGTCCTCACGTGTGCCGTAATCAGCCGTGAACGTATAAATTAAGACAAAAACTAAATGGGTTGTTTAGAAATAGTTTGATCTAGTTGACCCGTTAACTCCCGTTTCAGTCCCACCATCTAACGACAGTTTGTTCACAAAGTCTTTCTGGTTGCCGGCGAAGAGGGGGCTCATCTAAATTAAACTAATTATGTGTTCATCGAAGTTCAGATACCTAGTTGAATTTGCAATATTCTCTTCCCATTCACTTGAAGAATGGCTGTCTAAATTCGCTAGCTGAACAGTGTACAAACAACGGAAACATGTAGTTCACTGGTCTTCCCATTTTGTTTTCTGAGACAGCGCATATCTGACGGCTGTGAACCCTTGAGATGGTAATAGGTTAACTTTTATTGTCGTTCAGTACTGTGTCCGTTGTTGTCAGTTCTTGATCGGACACTCCACTCAGAACAACGAATGAGGTCATTCAAAGAATCATACGTGAACACGTGCGGTGACCTTTCGCGCGGGATTAAAATTACATTTACGTTCAAAATAAAGTTTGATTTATGTGCCTGAAGTTCATTACTTCAAACGTAAATCTCATTAGGCACACGAATGTCTGTGCTTGGCTGATATCCACCCAAAAAGCCATAACAACAATTTAATGATCAATGAAAGGTGCTGCTCACCGTTGGTTTCATTTGGTTTCCTATGAAACATCCTTGCCTATCTACGTGGTTAGAAGCGGGAATTTTTGGCTGGGCGTGAAGAATTTTTGAATGCCGTAAGTTAAATGTTAGGTCATCTAAGTTAGCTCTCAAAGACTCACGCTAAGTCAAAACTACTAGTTGCGATGTCCAGCAGCTACTGAATTGCGTCGTTTTTATCAACTGCCTTGTTGTTTTAGTCAGCAAATTTCGGTCAGAAGAAATATCTGACGTCTAGTGAAACAGATCATTCAGTGATCATTCTGATGAATACAGAAAGCAGGACCAGTACATTAGAACGCGTAAGTTCACTAAAATTGCTGGGTTGGGTTTTGGAGCTCCTGGGAAACATCACCCAGAAAATATGGGAGTTTTTGGGTCAGTGGGACAATCGGACTCTTGGCTTGTATTCACTTAACCAACATTTTGACGCAGCTTTTTTTCTTTTTTCTATCTTTCTCTGCTCATCCACCTATCTTGCTCCCGATCCGATAGTTCGGAGAAGTAGTAGTTAGATCCGGTTAGATTCAACGACAGGTAAAAATTCGATCCAGTGGAAACTGAAACTGTTACTAGAATAACAGTTACTATCCCCCATCATTGTATAGCAAAACACCGGGGATAATCGTGCAGCAAGCAAGCCTAATGACGATTAGTTTGAATCACTCACTAATTTAACGAGTCAGAGAGGCACCAAATTTGAATGGACGATTTAGTGTCCAATGAACGATGCTTTGCTGCACAAGTTGTTCATAAACTGAATTTTTTTAATTTTCATTCCTGCTTCCGTCTCTTGAAATAGTCATTCGAACAACTCGTTTGCTCTCGTACTTTTTATCTTTTAGACTATGGTGGAAGCGGTTTGTCTGAACTGCATCAAAAGGGAAGTGTTACAGAATTATTCACCTTCCATTTTCAATGCTGAAATGCCTTACGGTTGTTTTGTTCTTGTGAGGAATTACACGTACTTATCAGACACGGCATATCAGCTAGCACTTGAACACTGTTCATCTAACGCTAGGCACATGGAAGCAGCTAGCTAAACCCACTTACTATGCACCACCGCCTGCACCCGTATGTTCCAAGACATCACAAGACCGATGACCTTGCAATGCGTTTGAGTCCGCATTGCGACTCATGCCTGCTGCCGCCGAGTGTGTGCATCTGTCCAGCTTCTTGTAACAATATAAACTAAATTATCTCGCACCATTGTAATTACTTGGAAAGTTACTTTTTCCAATGAGGAAGAGGCTTCGCAGTACACGCGGTCTGAAACTGCAACCCGAAACCGAGTAATAAAATCATTACTTTCCTTTTGGGGTTTGAAGATACCGGTGTCTAAGCAGCTTGCCTAGTTTTCCGCTGGCACGTCATGTCTAATACCCTTTCTTCCTATTGAAATTATCGAAAAGCAGTATAAACGACCTAAGGTCTGACAATTCCAGAGGATAAGAGTTACGGTACGCAATGTGTTCTCGCGAGACGCAGAAAATATTTAAAATTCCTCAGTCCGTTTGAAACAATTCAAATAGAGAGACCATGCTTCATAGCTCTCCTGCACTTGCTGGATGTTCATTAGAAGTTGTGACCTCTTGAGTCTCCCAGACTAAAGAGGAAATACAAGAGATGCTGTTTAGTGTCGTACCATCTAAATTGTGTCAGGTACAAGGCATTTTCCTACACCTGATGTGTCTGTTTGGGAATATTTTGTTTTTCTTTTAGGAGAATGAATCATAGGACTTCATTTGAGCTAAAACAATAACAGTTACTGGCTATCAGGTGGAAGATATCGAAATTCTTTTGCGCAAATTTATAGCGCTCAGACGGAAGCTAGAAAACCTTACTTACTTAAGGTCTAACCTCCAGCCTGTCACATGAACAAACCTGGCATTCACTCTAAAAGTGGTGTGCGCAGAAAATGTTCATTTCATCAAGTAATTCGAGTGAGATTTGGCATACAAACCTTTCGTGAACCGTCACAATGATCCACAATGATTCGCAATACTTAAGTGAGACCAACTTTACCTACAGAAATAAAATCACACTAACTTTTAGATAACACTCTGATAAAAATAGGAGTCTCAGAACAAGCTGTCACATGAAATGAATGAAAAGTTAGTTAGTAAATTGAAGGAGAAAACAAGCTGATTTATCATACTTTATAATAAACCGACCTCTTCTAGTCAATGGGGGATGCAAAATAAATTATTGCTATTCTTTAGAGGACTAAAACAACATGTGCGAGGAGATTATTTGGTGATCAGCACCCTTATTTTCCTGACATCTCCGCTGTTCAGCAAACACAAATCAAGAGGATTATTTCTCTGTTCACGAAGCTAGACTAAAATAAATCTATTAAAACAGCTAATTTTCATAAAGAGATAAATACATGAGCTATCCATACTCATTCATCCCTACTAAAGAGTCTCCTCTGTTGTCAAAACCAAACAGTCAGCTCTTGGTTGTTTAAATATCTATTAAACAGAAGGGTGGACTACGAAAACCCGTTGACGTACTTGAAGTGGAAGCCGGACCTTGACAGCTTTTACAAGTCAAAGGCGGATAGACAAATTGTCGAAATGAATTTCTAACGTCTAAAAAGTTCTCGGGAAACTCAAGTATGCCTAGGCTGTTTCCGTTCTTCCCAGTGAACTTGCTGCAGCGTTGTTTCAACCTCGGCATTGCCCTATCTGCTCAAAATACCTGGTGAAATTCGTGTCTAGCTAGCAGACTGACTGACCGGGAGTAATCGGTAGTTTGCAAGCATCAGGCTCCTCGAAGCATTACTTGGGATAATCAGAATATCCCAGAAATTCCACAATAAAGTCCTTTCTAAAATATTCAAAATTGCATATTAAACAAAAATAACTCTCACGTAATCACACAAATCTTATTCACAAAAAACATTTATTCGTGCGATTGATTCTCAAACTAGACCAAACGTAAACTCGTGGACGGGGAAAATTGTATACAAAGTACGAGGTAGTATTTGATCACACGTGTATTTTATCCCACTGTGAAACGGCTGGTTCAAACTCTCTCCATTTAGTAAACTTCCCACAACCTTAGATGATCTAAACATTTGGTCACTCGATCAATCACTTCCCCCCCCCCTTTTTTCACCGATTTATTGATCCCTAATGTTTGCCTTGGTTTGTGGAAGTTTGTCTAAGTACCGATAATCTACTGCAGACTTTGAAAAGTTGTGAAGCACAAATAACTATTAGACGGTCATAAATCTTGTTGGAGAGAGTTAACGAGCTAACAGGTCACGTCCTGGTAATTGATTTCAATTCGGTATAGAAAACCCTCTCTTGAGCGAGCTGAGTTGAACTGGCAAAGTTTTACGCTAACACAAACAGACCGACATCAAAACGAATTTTTCAACAGCAGATTGAATTCTAGAAAATGGAAAGGTTACTTATGTATTTCGCTTTCCAAAGTCTCTACCCCGAATCGGAATCGAAACGGCAACGTTGTACTAACCGGGCAGTTTCTACAGCGGCTGAGCTATTGCGGTGGGGTTAGCTGGTAGGGAAACAGCCCGATAAGCTGGAAGATGTCAGCTCGGTTGCGGCTTGTGGCTTGCGGCATGGACTCTTAAATGCAGAAAAAGCTAGTGAATCTATCATTATCTGCCTCATTCTGGCTATCAGTAGATCCCTCATACGAGAATGAATTGTTAGGAGAGAGAATGCTGCTGTTCCTCAGCGGCTAAACATCATTTCAAACAATTTCAACAAAGGTTCGTTACAATGCACTAAGAACTAGGCCTTGTACCTCAGTTACACTTATTCAAATGATAATTTCTCTGTGTAATCAGATCAAAATCTCCTGAAACGGTTTCATCGCTAAAAATCCTTGACTCCTTTGTAATCCGAACCCACGCCAGGTTGCACACCTCGCTTCAGTCTCTGCGAGTGCTTCACCAGCTGGGATACAATACAAAGCCAAAGCGCTTCCAACTCTTGCAATGTGGATCACACAGTTTACTCACCCAACTAACAATAGGACATGGCGTACACCACAGTGAACTAAATTGTCTTTTGACCGTCTTCAGCAGAATTTTTCTATGAATCAATCAATACCCACCAGATGAATACACTAAACTAATGCATGCAAGTTCATGGACAGAAAGGACCAATGCATACATATTGGTGCTTTATTTTGTTGAATTACAATGCAGTACTGGAGACTTTAGGGAGTTTCAACTTTGAATTGCTGAAGCCCAGTAAAGACCAAATCAATAATCATAGGCTTTCAGTTTTATTTTATTTGACTGACGATGGCCATCTTCGACATTATCATACAACGAACAGAATCGATTATAATGATTGCTGGTACTGACAATGAACAACTTCCATTTTGTTAACTGTGGTTCAAGCAGACACATTCGTTGATCCCATATTCTTATCTATTTCCCGTGAATTTCCACAATGATTGATGAACTTGTTTTGTACATCAAAGATCTAAATTAGTTTCCCGTTTGGTCTACCAATTCGGTTTCATACAAGTATATTCGCATGGAAGATGGAAAGAAAAAAATGGAACGCATTTCTCTGAAACAGGCAGCTTTGCTAAACCGCTCCATCTCACACGGCTCTTGGTACATGACCTTTAGCGATGTGAAAACATTAGGAAGATAAATGGGAAAAGTCAGAACGCTGGACCCATTCTGGCATTAGCCAATTTGTTAATTCTGTGGGATTCGGATAGTCTGCATGTTGAAAAATGAATGCCGTGTACGTCGCCAATAATCACAATCGAAACCAGACTGACACGAGATGATTTCACTTTACGTGAAACAAACACAATGGGTTTATTTCCATATTTTCACGCTTGCTTCTGTGACTGGGTCAGCTCTGGGTTTGAGAGATAATTTAGAATAAAATAAATCGTGGAAATTCAGTAAGAAGAATGAACTATCACTGATCGTTTTGGTCTAAAGAGATGTGTTGTATCTTCACACATGACTTCTACGGGTTCTCATTTAATCCAACGTAGTTTGAGTATACTAACATGAAGTACCAGATATCTATCACCTTTTGTCTTTTTTATTTGAAATTTATACATTTCGCGGAACCAGATTGAGAATTTAAATGTGAGAAGATTTAGTTCAACACGCTCTGGTGATAAACTATTCAGTCGTCGGCACTAAGGGCGAGAAAATAAAAATACATGGACGTTTTTGTCTCTCGTAACATAAAGCAACATGTCAGACAGTCTGAATATCACGTTGTTTCTTCCTAGCTTCTAAAAGCTTCGTGATTTCATTCAGGAGACATTCGTCACACTAGTGTGAATGCCCAAAAATATCCTATAACTATTTTTTTACAATATGGCTCGCCATTCATTGTGAATATTCATGTCAACACTGAAAACCATGAAAGCACTGTACAGCTGTTTCTTTCTTGTTACGAACCGTCAGCGTGGCACATCCGTCGAGCCCCTCAATGGGAGTCGGATCGCGGTGAATGACTGTGACCCGAGCAACTAACCACCAGGCTTTCCCGTCTGGATCTCAACAGTTTGTTGAACATAAACATTATGTAATAAAGCGCCCCTGATTCAGTGACTTTTTACATGGTAAAAAGTCGTTATTCGTACTAAGATCCACTCCCGTGATGGACAACTTCACTGTAGGGGCGTGAGTGAAGCAAGGGCATTCCGTTACGGAGATCATCCTACAAAGCTTGACTACTCAGTCGATGTAAGTAGGGAGAGAGATTTATGGTACATTGCCGATTATTCCTAGCAAGGATGAAGCAGCTGTACAATATTCCCCCAGATTTCAAGTGTGAGATTACCGCTGATACTAATTGCTGAATCATAACGTATATAATTCTAATATCTTACTACTTCTGTCGATTTGATTTGATTTTTTACATGCAGTTTGTTCGATCAACATAAAATTGCCGGGGGTCGAGTAAAAAACATGCTTTGCTAACAATATGTAAAGGATCAGAAGCCGTGTACTCTGATCATTAATGTCGTTGACAAATGACTATAAAGGAACAATGCCCACGTCAACTTTTACTGATGTTGTCGGACATTTTCATTGCAAATCTAACAGTGAGGTCATGAAGCTGATTTATCTGTGCTGTCTAATCCTTCCGGTGAAGAGAGTTAGGATTGCTTTTATTATTTAAAATATGGCAGAGTTGTGCGGAAGTTATTCAGCCTTCTACCATCTTTTCTCACACGTATCGGCGTCCAAAGGCTTCAATGTGAGTCACACTTTTGCGTGTTTCCTGAACTGATTTGTATCGTAAATGAACTTACAGTTTATGGTACAGGACATTTCAGTCGATTATCTTCGACTAGTAGCATCGAAACTTCTTGATTTCCGGGATTTCCAGAAACAGACTCACTGAAGAATATGGTAGGATAACCCAAATTTGCTGAACAGATAACTACTGTCATAACTTTATAACAAAAACAACCTGGAGAATAGAAGTTTTATAGCAGCAGCACTATATTAAGCATATCAGTACAGTCAACTAATGCAATACCTATTTCGATACACGCTTGGATATGCATCTACAACAGGAACTGTGCTTTTAGAAAAAACAACTAACACAATATTTGTATATGCTTTCAAGCTGTTCGAGAATCAAGTAGTAAACTGAGGTTTACTACATTTATTATGACGTGCTTCCGAAAACCGATTCTCTTTAAAACGTGACTGACATCAAACACGGAAATAGAACACTTGGTTACTGATCCTTTCGAAAAGGGAGAGCTATTTTTTTTCTTCTAGAGGTACCTCCAAAGTGAAACACTGTTTCAGGAAAACCTCGACGGATGCCTCGTCACTGTCGTCCCTCTCTAACTTTAGATCATACTTACTGGGAGAATTTTTATCCGTCGTTTATCAATCATACAAAGGCAGCATGATATACGCAACCATCCAGATAAAGGATTGATTAAAAGGAAGAATTTGATGGCAATTTGTACTCCCAGGTAATTTCATCCAGATTGACCTCCGGCTCGTGGAGTTCCAAAGAAAAATCTAAACCACAATGACTGTGAGTACTGTACCCAACCGTACTCTTTTCTTTATTAAGTTCACTTACTCAAAATAATGTGATCAGGAGTTGCAAAACCGGTTTGATTACTAACTCTACTTATTTACCTGTATTTATACTGGACCCAAACACAAAGCAAGTTTGCTGGAGATCGTTTAGTTAAAAAACTAGAAGCAAAACTATTGAGTCCCTTTTAAAAGTTATTCTGATTTTGCTGTTCTTTATATCCCACCTGGTGGTAAATTACGCAATACGTCCAGTTTTACTGGCAGTGTCGTCACTGTGGTGAACATCGAAGTCTACTACACATTGTCGGCCTTAGTTTATTTTGTTTGCATTAGCTGTCTGTCTACTGGCTAAATGCAAGTAACTAGCGGACTGCATGGAATTTGGAAATTTGGAGCCAAGTCCTCCCAGCAAGAAACACCCGGGATTGCTCAAGTCGTTTGTTGCTGACAGACATGGCATTTAGGAAGATAGATGGCCACTATGAAGTAGTCACTAGATTAGTATCTTATTTACCAAGGAGTATGATAAAACAAAATAAGATTTTTGTGCTTTTCAACCATTCTACGAAGTAAATTTAACCAGAAGGATAAATAATATTAGGTATTCTCATCGTTTGCTATTGATGCGATTTCTTACAACTAAAGTAGCAGCATCCAAGCCGTAACCAGTTCGCACTAGCAATAAATGTTATTCTTAAACCTTATGGTCTTTGTTCTTGTAAAAAAGGGAATATATTAGTATTTCCGACGGTGCTTTCACTCTTAAATTGAGCTACATGTCGTGTTCAATGAGAATGATAAAAACATTCAACAAAACCATGCTTCGTGAAGCAAAAGGTATAAGAACTGACGATAAAAGTTTCAGACACGATTCAAACCTCGCTGGTTTCAACCCACAAACGTCTGTTTAGGCCCGGAGAAAGAGTGGATTACTATTCATAAAACGGCTATCATTCGACACACTAACTTCATAAAAACAATGAATACGGAAATTTACCACAAAGCACTTGAACCCCTTTAAGTGCACTTGAAAAGCCGTCTCACGGATGCTTTTTCGGACCTTTTCATCCTCTAAATTAGCTGCAACGAATATTGGAGATCTTTTACTCAAATCAGGGGTAAAAAGTTGCTGTGTAGTGAACCCATGGTGCGCGTGAGGCTACACAAATCCAGTTGAATGATGGTTTCTTGAGTCGACTTGATAGTCCTGAGAACAATAGATTAGGATTCGTCCGATTAGCGCGTGATGGTGCGATGAGTCATCTCAAGTTTCATCAAAATTTGACACAAAAACGGCCTACTAGCGTCAGAATTACTGCTCTCCTTATCAGTGTCTGGGTCACTTTGCCAGGCGAACTGTAACGACTTCTTGGCTCGAGACGGAAACTCTCCCAAGCCCAAGAAACTAAAATATTTAACATCGTAGCTGCACGGCCGAAAAAGACTCGGTCAACGTGATTAGAACTCGCCAAGCCCAGTGGATTAAAGATTCTAACTTATTTTATTGCAAGGCTGCGCATGACTGCAGTTGAAGAGGCCTTCCCAATAGCTTCAAAGGCCCACTGCATTACTGGCGATAGCCGGCAAATGGACCCTGAGATTTGGAGCGGAGAGCCACGTAATATCCCGATAGGTGTGACAACGATCCACATAACTTATATCACATACCTAGACAAATTTACAAACAACTTTGTTCGGAAAACCATGCGTTATAATATATTTGCCCCGAAAATGTCTCTTGTTCGGAGGTAAAATGCCAACGAATGTGTACCTTGTTCGACTCTAAGGGGTTTCCGATTGAGGAAATGTCTCTGAACAGTAAAAGCCTTTCTTGCAGAGAAGTTACTAAAATCAGGGAAGTTGCAACTTGAGGGAAGCTACTGTATATGGATACATTATAAGCTACCTCTCAACTAGTGTCCCTGAAACATTAAATATCTCGCTCGAAGACGCACTGTCGATTAGATGACCAGTAGACGATACTCCTGAACTTTCTCTTACAACAATTGGTCACATTCTTAGAAAGAAGATGAAGGTCTAAGGTTGAAGGGATCACAGCAATAGATTGCAACTAGGAAACAGATCGCGGGAAAGGCTGCCATTACACGATCCACGGTTTCAGAATTGACAATGGATAAAGTTGTGCAGTAATTTTACTGCCCCCAAACAGCACAACTGAATGCCGTATATGTCGAACACGTGCAGAGACTCCTATATATCGTGATCATTTAAAATGCTACTTTTATTCTTGTGAAGTCACACAAAGTAATTGTGATTTCGATCACATGCACCCCTGTGTGTACGTTGGAATTCTGCTGAAGGACACACCTTAGTTCCTAGAGCAGAATGGTGATCACAAACCATTTGTCTTATGGATTAAAACATGAACAGTTCAGGTCGTTATTTGCTAATTGGTTTATCACAGGTAGGTTGAATGCAATTTGTATAAGTGGTTAAGTGATACAGTCTAGGGCAGTTGCCTTCTTGTGACCGCCACCAAAACAAACCCTCGAGGCCGGCAATCTTACTCTGATGTGAAAGCCCGAGGATATAATAAGCTAATTCATTTCACATCTCTTTTGCTCCCACTAAGTCAAACGTAAAATATTTAATGGAACTGTCTGTTCAAATATATCTAATGTAAAGCAAGATGACAGTATACACCGTGATCTTAAATTTTCAGACGTAATCACTTAAAATGGGGCTCGTTAATTTAAATGAATAGCAGCTGTTCACGGTGAAATGCGAATTCTAGAGGGCTTCCGTTCTAATCACTGATGTATTCCTGATGCTAGATACTGAATCTGATCTGTGCATTTCAAAACTTTCAAGCTTTTGGTTGGAACAATAGTTGCTACTTAAACGTCGCTATTGTGATCAAAGCAATAGACACCTCGAAAAGCAGTACAATCAGGTGAAAATTGATTGACGCAAAATAGATACCCCGTTTCTTGCTGAACAATAACATAGCTATTGATTTAGCTCCTGTCCTTTCCTGTTTAGGCTAACAATGAACGTAAGACAGGAGTGAAAAGCAGGCCCCCAGATGTTAGCATTGTTATAGGCACTGGAATTTGATTTCATAATAAGTACCCGCTTTCTCCATTGGAATGCATTTTTTCACTGAATAAATTGGACCTTTGCTTTTCATGTATGTCCACCTTGGTCATCTTCATTTGGCTGTGTGTGTGTGTGTGTGTGTGTGTGTGTGTGTGTGTGTGTGTGTGTGTTGTTCCATAGCTCAGGATGTCAAAGTATACGCTGTCAGATCTGAAGTTATTTTTAATATTTCGCACGTTACTCTTCAGATAATTATGCTGATAAATCCCCTATAGCTAACTGACTTGTTGGAGGTGATGATCTGCTTCACGGTGTGCCTAACCATCGCTATCGATAACTCGAGGTGAAAAACAGACCGGTGGGGAGAAATCGAATGGGATAGAAACTACTGAAAAGGTTATAAATAATCGACGGCACATACCTCGTTTTGATTCGGTGGACTGACCAATCAACCCCGTCAGCTGATGGCTTCTGAGGTGCACCACCAAACATTCTAACTACCCACTGAAGCTACTTTTCTTGAAAGTTTGACAGGTAAAGGGCAGGAAACCCGATTGATCGTAGATTAGGAATCTCGAAAGTACCGGTCAAACGGATCGGTAGAGAGAGAGAGGGAACACGAGTAATCGAAGGTCATCGCTAGTCCACTCGACCTGCCCAGCTAGAAATACGGAGTTTGCTGGCCAACGAGAAAACTGTCCATTGTAGCCGGCTTTGTTAGGCTACCTAATCCGTAGCTTCCCCGTTGTAAACAATTATATAAACCCCTTTGTAGAAACACCAGTTGAACAACGTAAGGGGGGGGCATATAAAAAAAAACCACAATGAAAGTTCAAGGAGGCAAACACGGTATCGGCAGCTAGTCATTTTCCGGAATAATTCTTGGAATGCTCACTGACTGCTACGGTATACGAGAGCCACAAGAGACATGCAATGAAGGGGGTAGAGAAGCCCTCGTGAGGTGTCTCGTAAATACGTAACGTGGCTGTTTGTAAAAATAACAGAACTACGGATGATTTTTTATCGTGAATGATTCATCAAATTAAATTCTCGTTGTTTCGCAACTTACTTTGATAAACGTTCACACTACTGTGCTAGTCATACATATCTTGTGTGGGCATCCCGTTTGTCGATTTTATGTTACCCGGGATTATGCGCCTGATCCACAAAAAGCAAGTATAGGGAGGAATCAAAACGGTAATTTGGGTTACAAGCTGTTTGATTTGTGATTAATTTCGCGCTGAAATCCAGGTTGATATCAAATTGGCCAATGTAGATTTAAAAAGTCCTAACAGTTTTCTTTTCCGTGAATATTTCAAAAATGTTAACACCGGTAGCACTGTAATCAGTTCATATGTTCACACCTCAACGAGTTCCTATTTGACAAGGATTTTCTGGTGAAAATGGATAGAACAGTACGTGGTTAGTCGTAGCGGAAGGGTGCTATGCTGACTTTTGGAGGACTTTTGTAATGATTTGAAGTCAGCTACATTCGTACGAATACTCGGTCAGTTTATATCAGACCTTCTTTATAAACATGATGAATGTTTCACTAATCAGGGCTATGAGTATGAATGGCTGTGGTAGTGTATTTTCTCGTCTTTGAGGATTTGAACCCAATATGCCATGTTTGTGGTTTGAATCTGCAGAACCCTACGCCACTGGGCTGGTAATCACCAACTCACCTCTACTTAGTGCAACCCAGAACATGTGTCACGTTGTTATTCGCTTTAATATGCCGTTTTTGATTCAAGTTCACGCATGATTCCAGTAGAGGGACTCACGTCATTACCACAGAGAACAGGAAACTGTGACCTTATGGAAAACGGTGGAGAATCACACAAGTCTACACTATAGATGAATTATGATAACTAGCTACGTGATAACAGTGTGTTGCCCATCACTGTTGTTGGTCAGCGGTGGTCGAGTTCGAACCCAAGACATGTCTGACCAAGTTTTATGGAACTCAACCAGAACCACTTTGCTTTAAAGGTGGACCATGAAGTGGATATTGAATTCTACAGCAAAAGCTTGGGATGGCGAGTAGTGGTCACTCTCAAATCAATGAGCAAATCAACATGAACTGCCGAATTGGTATTTAGTGTAAGTAATAGGTCAATTCACCTTTTAAAACCATGAGAGCACCGTACAGTTGTTTCATCATTGTTAGTAATCATCAGCAGTGCAAATCCACCGAGCCCTCACTAGGACTCGAACCCGGAATAACTGATTTTCGACCGAATGTCTAACCACCAATCTACCTGAGATGACTCTCAAGGGTTTGTAAGCAAATGCACCACATTATAAATCACCCTTCCATCACCGACTTTGAATGGTAGCAACCCGTTTCCTACGCAGCGATCGGATACTATGATGGACGAATCCTTTGCCTGGGCCTAAATACGATGAAGGCATTTTGGTACACAACATATAAAGCTTGGTTTCCATATGAGCGTAAGCAGTAGTCGACTCCATTGTACGTAAAATGGTGAGAGTAATATGATTCTCAACGAGGCAGAAAAAGTTGTACCGAGCATCAGTGACTTTCAATGGTAAATTCAGCACTGACATTGCACGATGGTTCATATTGCTCGAATTATTACCTTCTACTACTCATATGCAGATAACAACAAAGCTCAGCAGGTTGTTTGCAACCGAATGCCTTCGCTGTACTTAGGCCCCTACGGAGAAGTTGTCCATCACAGGAGTCCACCGCCGTACGGGAAACGGGCTGTTACCATTTAAAGCCGGTGACAAGAGAGTGATAGATCAATCAGTGTACACGTTCAGTATACTGTTTTGAGCTAGCCCGGATAGCCTGACAGTTAGCGGTTCGACTCGCAATCGCTCAACCGGGTTCGAATCCCATTGTTGGCTCAGCGGATGCGCACTGTTGATGATTCCTAACTAGGGTTAAACAGCTGTACAATGCTCCACTGGTTTTCAGTGGTGGGTTCGGCGCTGGTATTGCATGATAGATCATACTATGTAAGGTTAGTACTGGTTGAAAGTTGGCAGCATTGATTTGTTGACGTCAAGTAGTAGCTCGTAACTGTTCAGATGTAGATGTATTTAAAATAACCATGGAGGGGTTTCCACCATATTACTCTGTCGACGAGAGGTAAGCTTCTTAGTTCTAGTGCAATGGCTTTAAATCGAACGGCCCCAGATACCGGTTTTGAGTACCTGAAATTCCAGTGAGTCAGATGCCGATTTCTGTCACCGTAAAAGCAATCATAACAATTGTTTATAAAGCTCCCATACTACAATTCAGACGCTGACATTATGCAATGAATTACTGGACAATTTTTCGGTAGAGTTCAGGTAACTGATTCAAAAGAAAAGCAAATATGCTGATTTTCCGGATAGGTACCGATTGATATGACAAGGTCGTTTTATACTAAGAGGAAGGTAGATACTCAACGTGTTTTAACTGGTTTTCAGATGTATATGACACAACAACCGGTACAATAGGTTTAAAAACAACGAATTACATTCGTTTCACTCGACTTTCAAATTTCCATTTTCATACCAATTTTGGCACGCTTAACACTTTTTCACCTCCTATCCATTTTAATTCTATGATATCCAATTTGATTGTCAGTGGTCTGAGAGTTACCCCTGATAACTCCCTTCGGTGTCATTTGGGAATGTCAAATTTAAGTAATACTCAAAGGTAAACCAAAGATCTTCAGTCAAAAATTGTTTATCCATTGTAA
This sequence comes from Fasciola hepatica, assembly GCA_948099385.1. Lineage (NCBI taxonomy): Eukaryota > Metazoa > Platyhelminthes > Trematoda > Plagiorchiida > Fasciolidae > Fasciola > Fasciola hepatica. The sequence goes on along the minus strand of CANUEZ040000043.1, from coordinate 34,864,417 downwards.
GTTGGTAATCTATGTTTAACTTTATTTTATTTATATTTCAGCAGCGCCAACTTATTTCAGACACACGGCCAAAGCCAATTAGTGGCCAATGAATGAGAGAAAATTCCCCGATGCGATAAGAGTCGGTCAATGAACCGCAAATGTTTGATCCATAAGGTTGACAGTTGGACTGCGAAATTCCACTTGGGTCTAGAGAAGAATCAGAAATTGATCTCAAAGAGTTTATTCGAATCACCTAATCCCTAGCATGATTCCCGCTAACCGTGGTTTTCGGGCACAATGACTCAATGGTACCACTAGCAACTTCAGGCTGAGTACACCTAAATGAATAACAAGAGATTTAACAAATCAGACCTGAGAAATGTTCCGTCAGATTTGGAATCTATTTACTATACTGAATCACTGAAAGCAATACGCAGAAGATTTAAAATCCTTGACGCTCTCCGACTCTCTCACTGTGGAGGAAACCAGCGAAACGGGAGTGTTTATTGAAGTGTGTAATTAAGTTTAGTTCATCACTCGATGCACCAGTAGAGAGATAAAGGACGGATTCGCATCAGTATCTATTAAGAAGATGATTGATACTGATTCGAATAATACTCATTCACTTCACAGTCACAGCAGCAATTGTCTTCCTCATACTCATCTTCATCAAGAGCAGCTTTTTACGACTGATGCTGCAGGAATAGACGGTCATCGAATCGGCCTTGAGAAGGTTGGTGTTTCATGCAGCAGTGATACCGGGGAAGGTGACTGACGATTTTTGACAAAAATTTATCCCACCACTAATGGTGAAATTACGAATCAACGAAAACACACTTAAGCATACCATATCACTCAATATTCTTGGTGTTCGTTCACAAATTATGTAAACATCATCTTTATCACGTCTCGCTCGGTTTGTCTCTCATTCGGTCCACCACTGTCACACTCAGATTGATATGAGATGACTATCGTGGATGAATAAAACACCGTGTTTTCCTAAACGCATGAATAAAACGGCCTCAGATATGCTCAGAAGTGGGACGTGATGTCTCCACCGATCCATCATCTGACGGATTCCGTGAATAATTTAATCTCACACAGGACTGACTCATCAAGTAGACATTGTTTTCAAATAAGGAATCTAGACGCACAGTAATGACCGCCAACGTTTCTCCTTAATCTTGATTTCCCATGTTTGGGTGCTAATCGCATAACACGTGTTTTGCTCCGTCCCACTAATCGTAGTGAGAACTCATATCAGCCTCAGGATCACCTCCGTTTATTAGTGGGTTGCTCTCACACTCGCCCACTCGTTCCATACAAGGCATTGGTCCGGCTGGTGCGGCCGACCGCACCTTAAGGCATGAATGCCGCTTGCAGGATTCGTCTCGTCTATTGATTCGCGCCATTGATCGGCTGTCCTGTCGCTCGTGATTTCGTGGGCTCGATAGGGGCCGGTGTTGACGCACCTTCTGTCAGCGGGACAAAACCGTCCATCGAACAATGTGTCAGACCATACCCTTACAACATGTTTTACTACCACATCCTGTTGGTTGTGTACTAATGCAGTTCAACGGTGAGTTCAGTCCACATTCGATTGGCATGGGATTTATTTCCGGTTGACTTCTTGCTCGAGAAATTGGATTTATCCTTTTCAGTGGAATTTCAATCACCAGGACCCAAGGTTTTCCTCAGATTATCATTCAATGTCTGTTAAATCAACTTCTCAGACTGACAGGGATGAAGATTTTTGAACGGACCTCCATGGTCCCATGAACCTTATTTGTTGGTCCAAACTTTGGACCAATAGCTACTGAAAAAAAAATTGAAAAGCCGTTCGTACCGTCTACCACTTGAGGAACTGTCTCATACACCCATCCATTCGGTATCGTTTGGCTGTACCGTTTGTTCTTATTCGCTTTGTGATACTTTTTGTCCCTTTCATTCGTTTTTTAAGACGTATTGATTGAGTGACAAATTTCAACCCATTCAAACTGCAACTCAATCAACAGGAAGAATATTTTAAAAGTTTAAATATGGAGGCAGACTGTGACAGCGATGTAGGTGAGCAGGTTGGTTCAAAAGCATGATATCGCTCCACTCGTCTGGTTAGAATTCACGGCTAGTAGTGAACAGTTCGGTCGTGATTTGGGATGCATTTTACAATTAATCTGCTTAGTGAGTGACCTTTCGGTTAACTATTTGGTCACGTAGATAGATCATTCGAGGTCACAAGGCTGTCTAACCGTATAGGACGGACCGGTGTCAGTGGTGCGCCATCATCGGTCGAACCAGTTTTGAATTCCCCTCACTGATTTCGTAGGATTTGGCTAGTCGACGTGCGCCCATTCCATTGCACTGATGTTTATCATTACTGATGACATGTTCTTCATTGCTTATGTGGTCCAGCGAGCATCGTGGTTGATGATGTCCTATTATAATGTATGTGTGTGTATGTGTTTGTGTTGAGGAGGTCAAACAGACAATAAATTTAACGAGCTAATGACCCAAGTCAATTGGTCACTGACATTGTGTATGTGCGTGTTTGCTCGTGCCTGTTCACGTTTTCCCATCGAGCCAGAAGATCATTTCATCCGTGGACGTAGGTGCTTTTGGTCCAGCCACGAACTGAACAAGGCGGGAGTCCCGAGTTAACCGCAGACAGACCAAAGAGAGAGGATTGTCTTATTCATGATCTATTATTATTACCGTTGCCAGTGTGGTCTCCATGTTTTCAACTCAGATGATGACAGGAGTGCGTGTGTTTGTGTGAGATTTATTTGTCCTCCACGAAACTTGTCACTAGGTCGTTCAGCAAATGGCAGCTTCATGTAACTAGATTTATTACTGAGAGGACGAAGACGTGGTCCGGGTGATGTACTTGGGGGAATTTTATGACCCATTCGTGCGTTAGTTACAAAATGGGAAAGAAAAATTTTATATGAGACAGATGAGCAAAGCAAAATTTTAATTACACTTTCGTTTTCTTACATGCCAGCAGGAGAGGAGAGCCTTCGTGAAATCGATGCCAATTATGCAGCAAATTTTGTAAATTAATTCAATTACGACGGTAGTTATATCCGTCGATTTGTTGTGGTTTCTTGAGGGAATGATAGTACCTGCGCATGTGGTAAACCTCCTGCTACGTAATTCCATGACCAAGGCAAAGGATACAGAGTGTGTTAGCTATTTACCGAATGAGACTATTCAAATTTCCCTGACATTGTTATTCTAGCATTCAAGTTACTTCTCTGATAATATCGTTGGGTAAAGAATAACAAGCAATTTTCCCGATGGATTGACCACGAAATCGTACGAGTTGGTTACATCTTCCTAAAATACATATGCCGACGGAAACTCTTTAGAGACCCTATTTTTAGGACATTTCGAAAAGGGAGTAATGCATCACTTGGTGAAAGCCGACCAAAACTGTCTCGTGATCGGTAAAATCGGTCTTCTGAGCAGTTCTATTGGCCTGACGGTTGGGGTTATCCGTTACTCAATGACAAAAGGTGTAACACGAAGAAAATGTGTTCTAAGATCAGTCCTGGCCACTTCTGCTCCAGGCAGAATGTTGAATTCAGAAGGAAAAAATCTACCCATATCTAATGTAAATCACTAATTGTCAGTTACACAGTGTTTTCGGTAGAGCTTGTAATTAGTTGAAGTTTCAGTGACCGCACGTGACCTTTCTCGTGGCACGTTTACCCTCATTTACTGGCAGAACAGCTACCATAGAGGGGACAACGAGAGAAGCAACATACTGATTTCACTCAAGGATTAAGTTTGGAAAGCATTTTGGTCCGATGGCGGAGTCACTTCATCGGTGAGTGAGTGCATAGAGTGTGGTAAACCTTGGGAGACCGAACAAAAGGTAATTTCTGGGAGTGTTGCTTCCAATAAATTACAAGTCTTGCAACAATAAAATATAAACAAAAATTGTCGAAAAGAGATCCTGAAAAGATGTAACGAATAAGTTGTTTCAGTTACAGTGGACCTCTATATGAGAAAGTTATCAAGTGCTACCGATCGGGGAATGCTCTTCACCAGATTACTGGTTATCTCATAAGGCTTTAGCGAGTGTTCATCCAGAAGTAATTATTTTATCTACAATCCCGCTGTCTATCATAAGGAGATACTGCTGAACTGGGAGAGAGAATTCCCAAGTGTAGCTGAGGCACCGTATCCTTCTATCGAATCTGAATAGTTGTTCCAACCTGACCAAACTGTTTTTCAAGGATTCACAATATTTGTCCGAAAAGAGCACATTTTCAGTGGAAAGTTATCAGTTACAGAACTTGGCAATCTTAATAACAAATGGGTAATGGAAAATAGAATTGACTGAATCAGCACACCATTTTTTTCAATGAAGGACCGGGTGGAAAATGGACAATCGTAATTAGTTGAACTTTCGTCACAGTTCGTTCACTAGGTGTTCTTTTGGAAACACGTAGCCTAACTAGATATGGAATAACCGGGTTAAAAATCAATTTAAATTTACTACATTTGGCAAAGTAGGAAATACTGTCAGAGTGAGAAATTGAGATGAGGGCCGCAGCCGTGCCAACAGGAGTATAATATGGCACAACTGTTCACATGCAGAATAATGGAGTTTTCCCACGAAACTCAATAATTAGAAATTCATTTAAAGGAGCTTTTGATCAGCACAAAGTCTTCGACAGGCAAACAAAGAAAAATGACAGAGAAGCAATATGGCCAATAACAAAACACACACATGGACGAATAAACTTGGAAATGATATGGGTAGGTGCACGTGCAGACTCCAGGTGGGAAATGTAAAATGTCAGCCTTCTTACCTTGAAAAAGTATCTTGAATATGATAAGTCCACTTAAGGTCTGATAAGATAAGTATACCAAGATATTCATGGCACTGAGTCCTTTTCATTTTTGAACCTTCTATGAGAAGTGTGGGATAATCTGATTGTGATGGGGATTTAGTAAATGCTGATGGGAGTACTTCGACACACTGGTTGGGATTAGGCTCTAAACTGACGGCTTTGGACCACTCCGTCATCGTAGAGATAGACTGTTGTAGTGAACCGATGTTGTCGCTGTTCCGGGGTTCAGAACTAATCACAACATCGTCGGCGTATTTGGAAGTAAAGTATGACGTAGTTGGGGAGTTATGCACATCGCAAGCCAACGAAAATGGTAATCAGATAGCACTTTGCAGTACTATGCCAATAATGGGGATTGTAGAAGATCTATGATCATTAAGATATGTGAAATGAGACCTGCTTGTGAAACAGCTTCTTAACCAACTGGAAGGCATTTGGAATACCCCCTGCTGATCTAAAAGAGATAATAAACGTTCTCTATTGAGGGAACTGAAAACATTTTTATAACGTAAACGAGTTTGCTCTTCCGACCAATCAGTAATGCTATTGAATGGATATGACAACCAACGACATCCACAGTAGAACGCTGTTTTCGGTGGGCATACTGGTACACATTCAAAGTATTGATAGCCAACCTAAGAGCATCAATAATAATTTACTCGAAAGACTTGAGTAGATTTAAAGTGGATACGATGGGATGAAATTTACCCTTTTCTTTCTTCAGCATTAGAGTGATGCGAACTCTACGCTAGGAGTCGGTGAGTTGGCCTTCTTACCGAGGTCGAGTGAATACGGAGAACATGTGAGCCCAGTTGGCAGTAATAGGACATTTATTTTGATTCTCGTTATAATTGATCGCATACGATTTGATCACTTTGCGATCAACGGATTGTTACCCTTGAAGAGCCAGTGACAGAGGGGTGCTATGTTACGTAGTGCTAAATATGAACAAACCATTGAGAAACAGCTCGGATAACCCGGTGGTGAGGAGTTCGAATCACAGTCGTTCACCCCGGATTGTCATCCCCATGGGGACTTTGTGGATCGTAAGCCTGATAAGCTCTGCGTAAAAGCAGACCCGCGGTGGCCAAACAGTCATCATGTCGGAGTTCAAACTCTCGAATCCTCAAGCCGCTGCCGCTGCCACTGACGCCACCGATGGTCATTTTCCCCAAGTGACAGCTTCTAACTGGCCACGACCCCGTTCCTGAAATATTGTATGGTTATTATGTGATAAAGAGGAAGCGAATAATGAAAGATGAAAGATACAACGTTTCGATGGTTCCCCAGTGGTGAGTTAAGCCCTTTTGTAATGCATAATCAAATTTAATCCTCTTCTACTCAGTTTCTTGCGTTCGCTGTGCTGTGGTCGCGAGAGACGCCATTTTGTGCGCTATTCCCAATACTCTTCATGGATTTTGCAGCTACAGTACACAGTAATCATGCTACAGCGTCTCCAGTAAGCGACGCGCCTCTTGTTCCCTCTGCGGCCGAGATGTCAAATATACCAGTTGGGGACCTCAATCTGCGCAAGCACATTCACATTGCCTGCTGGAAAGTTAGAACGGTCCTTCACATCGGTAGTCAGGCCATCACGACATGCACGTTAAACAATTACCACATATATATTGCACGTCTCTCCGAAAGTCATCGGCCTAATTCTGGCACATGGAGTATCACGGTTCCCGAAATAAACGACTATTCACAACTCTACCACAGCGGACCTACCGACAACTCCGGTCTTTATGAAATCGCGATCGCTGTCAATTGCAAGGCTAACAATGCGCTGCCTTCATGGTACCCGATATCTTTTAGAATTCCTGTGGCTCGTTTTCATTCCTTGTCTCTGAAAATATCAGTTGTAATAATCTACGCCTCGGTATTAACATAAGAAACAGCAAAAGATGAGTTCCACGACAGGTTGCAGGAATTAGTCAACTGTGCCCCAAATCGGGATATACTTATTGTTACGGAGGCCTAGAATGCTCGCACAGGTCCTTCAAACCAAGCAACTAAACACACCCTAGGAAAATATAGCCTTGGACAACGACACGACAATGATGCTCGCCTTGTCGGTTTCGCAGACTACAACAAACTAACTGACTCCAACACTCGGTCGCAACACCCTAGGCGACGCCTGATGACGTGGTACTCAAACGATGATCACACAGCACACCAGATCGGCTATATACTGGTACAATCTCGCTGGGCATTCTCGATCGAAGACTGCCGGCCCTACAGAGGTGCACAGAGAGGAAGTAATAATGGCACCGACCACACCCTTGTCCATGCATGCCACAAGCTCCACTTAACTAATCGCAGCAAATCCTGTGCCCCGAGAAAGATTTACATACCTGCCCTAGGATCGCCGATAAAGTGACAAGGAGTATTAGTCGCCATCACTAACCATCTAACTGATCACCCAGTCACTGATGAAACTTCGGTGGAACAATAATGGAAGTCACTGAAATCGTCTGTCAAACAATCTGAGGTCGATGAACTGGATATTGGGGACGACCCTCCATCTATCCGAAAGACCAGAGGTGCTCGCCTAAATGGCCTTCCCCGCTTTCGGGAGGTTCGACGAAAGTCACTTACTTGGCAAGAAAAGACCAAAACAACTACTGGTGCGAAATAGCGGACAATATGTAGACAGCGGCTAACTGTGGTCACTTCTCAAAACTTCCGTCTGATTCGAAATGCATCTGGCAAACGAAAGCCAGTAGAACCACTACGCGACGCTACCGGGCTACTGATCCCGGAACAGTGGGAAAAGATGCGAAGATGGATCGAGCAATTCGACAGTCTAATGAATCATCCCAAGGCAAGCTTGCCAAGTCAAATCCCCACAATCCAAAGTGGGATCTACGATATCAGTATTAGCCCTCTGCCTCTAGAGGAAATTGCTGCTGCGATAAACAGTCTAAAGAACCGAAGGGTTCCATGGGAAGCCGGCATCAGACCGGAGTTATATACACCCTGCCTTCTGACACTGGTTGAGCCCCTACACATGCTGTTTTGTTCACTTTGGAAAAAACAATTTCCCACGGACTGAGGAACTTCATAACAACTCCATCTTCCAAAACAGGTGGTAGAACAGTTTGCGACAACTACGGCGTAATCAGCCTGAACGACGTGGCTGCGAAGATACCCTTCGTGCTCCTACTGAACCACTTCTCAACCGTGGGGGGTGCACGCACTCGTCCCAATCAAGGAGGCCTCTGCCGCGGTAGGATATGCCTGGACCACACGTTCAATCTGTCTAGTACTAGTGTAACAAGGACGACAACACACGGCAGGATACTTGTATTCCCACGATTACACAAGCCAAGTCATGGCACACATACAGTCGCTTATATAGGCCTTTTCCCAGACTGCACGGCACCAAGATTGCCGCTGCTTGGGCGCTTCGGCTGCGTTCTGTCCATTTGCCTGTGGCCGATGGCTTGCTTCTCTTGCCCGTCATTTCCCTTCGGTTGGCCCGACTGTCTCAGTTGACGGCTTTATCGGCAGCCCTTCACCTGAGCTATCTTGCTGGTTGCCGGAGATCCCGCTGCTTCCTCTCTGGTCGTCTGTATGCCTCTTTTTGCTTGCTTCGGGCCGCCTCCGACATATTCGCCACCTGTTCTTTTGTCAGTGGCCCTCGTTTGGTTCGTTCGTTCGCCTTGATGTTCGTGCCGTTCCCTCGTCCCAGCATTCCCTGTTACACTAGGACATCAATACGAATTCCAACAACCGACATCAGCCTGCTTCGTTGATTTTCACACAGCATTTGATTCAATTGACAGACACCATTTATGGACTATTCTGCAAGCAGACGGCATGCCAGAAAAACTTGTCAGTCTCATGAAATCGTACTACTTAACTACGCTTGGAAAAATACCATTTAATGGAGGTGTATCTGACAAATTCTCACTCAACCCCGGTATCCGACAGGGCTGCCTACTGCCGCCAGTCCTACTCAACTATGCCATCGACTGAATAATGCGGCAGGCCCTCATCGATTACCCTGATGGATAGCTCAGCCCGGACGTTTTCTTAGCTTCTTTGGGATTCGCGGATGATATCGTTATCCTAGGGGGCAGCCTGACTATCCTAAGGCCGATTCTGAATTGTGTAGTTCCCTTCGCGAAAGCCACGGGGCTAGAAGTCCATACATCAAAGAATAAGATCTTTCCCACTTGCGTCGAACAGTCCACACAAACAATGTACGTCAAGGGTGGCCTAATTGAGCCCATGAAGTTATTAAAATACCTGGGCCCCACAGTCCTTCCAAACGGCCAAGCCAAGGATGAAGTCAAAATGCAAATCGACAACACCAGGAAAGCGTTCTATCAGTTACGTAAGTCACTTTGGGTGCGAAACGAGATCATTCTCGGAACCAAAAGCCACCTCTTTCAAGCCGCCATCCATCCCATATTGACCTACGACTGCGAAAAGCGGCCATTGAGCGTCACTTGATCACCAATGCCTACGAATGACCCTCAAAGTGACCTGGCGCGATAAGATATCGAACGATACGATAAGAAAACTATGATTCCACGTGGAAAAGTTGCCAGTATTCCTTCAAAGACGACGTTTGCAGTGGTTTGGCCACATCCTGGAATGTCCAAACACCGAAATCTCAAAACGGTGTCTGTTACCTGTCCCGTGCCAAGGTTGGATCTGTCTCATTTGAGGACAACTGAAAATGTGGATCAGTACTGTCATGTCGGACGTCAAGCGATCGGGACTGCGGTCAGTTTACGGGACCCGTGTTTAGGACCAGAAGTGGATCTCCCTGTGTTCCGATTTCGCCTCTGACGGCCATTCACGAGCAGACGCAAGGACGCCATGACCCAGTAAACGTTCGTTGACTGACAGTAGTTTTCATTAAAAAAAACTTAAAACCTTCCCCACAACATTTCTTTGAAAGTCTGACTGGCCACTTCAGAATAATCCCGAATGGAAAGCTTTTAAAAAACTATAGAACGCGTAGTCAAATACAACCATTTAGTTGTTGGTCAGAAATGCCCTACGGTCAGATTTGAAGAGGAAAATGCACTCTGCACATTGAATTCAAATGTCTCTTCTTCATTTCGTTGCTCCTTCGAACAAAAGACCCAAAAGTTACGATGGGGTAAAACATAATTAGATGGGGGATGGGTAAACACCAATCTGTCTGGTTATTGTCAGTTCATCCAACTGTTAACCTCACACTTCAGTGTCTCAAATTTGGCCACCACCTAGTTGGAAGTGAAATGAATATGTAATTCAGGAGCAAATAAACGGTTAACAAAATGCATCTCAAGTTTAAGCTAGTGTACCACCGAGTGAGGTACCCAGTCTTTTCTGAACAGTCTCCTCATTCGTTTAATAGACGGAACTTAGAAAGGGTATTCAGGAAGCATAAAACAATCAACACGAGTATCACATCACTCTAACCCTCGTTTTCCCGATTCCGTGTAAACTTCGGTATCACATCCTCCTTCTTATCTCTCTTAAAATTGATCTAATTACGTTGCACTACAAGTAGTACCTGAGCTACTTTGCCTTAGATTCGTTCCTCCTCCGATCTCAGATCACGCTCTCTAGGATTCACAAAAGATATTTGACTTTTAGCACCGTTTTAACGCTTACAGGTCAACTCACTCTGTTCTAGCCGTTTTCATCGGTCCGTAGACATTTGTCATTCAGTCACAGATCCGACTGGGCCGTCAAGAAGTGCCTATAAGTATGATCTATCGATTGACTATTTAGCACTCCGGTAGTGCTTATTTCAATGAACCATAGTTTAAACTGAACTCTCGACGCTAACCTACCCGTCCCTAGGACAGTCGCGCGGAATGAAGCATTTATCAACGGTATACAGGTCAGTTCCACCGTGCGATTAATGTCAAAATTGAGGTCATGGTTCATTACTCTGTAAAGGGGGTTCGTGAAACATGGGATTTGAGTGATCGCAGCCAAACAAATCACATACCTTTGTTTGCAAGGCAGTGTAACTGACAGCCTCAATTAAAGTGTGATTCACTCAAAGTTACATCTCCAGTTGAATGTGGAATAATATGGAAGTTGAAACAATGAATTCAGAATAACCTTCTAATTAAGTTCTCCTTTCAACGGTCTCATGAAAATTCACTCATAACGGGATTTTCAAGCAGGCTTCGTTGTACAGAATCTCGTTAGCTGTAGTGCACAATATGTGTGTCAGTCGTCTAATTGCAACGCTCTTGAATGTCCGATATTTCTCGCTTATTGGTGATCATTATGATTTTTCTTATGTTCAAGTCCCACTCTTATCAGGCATTATCGGACGAATGCAACCTGGCAATGAGAAAGAAGATTACAAAGGCTCATCAGTTGAAGCAAAATCGGTACTTATCCTGAATACACCTTTGTACGAGTTTGTTCACTTAACGTTTGCCCATGGCTATAGACAATCATTTGCGGTAAAAATGTGGTAACTCGTAGAAAAGTTAACACAAGTTTCCTAACTTACATACCTCAGTACCAGGGGATTGCCCGTACAGAATTCGTACGGACCAAACGGGATTTCGTAAGCGAGAAACGGCGTAGGCCGTATTCAGTATGTCAGGCCCGAACGATGTTCGGAGAGTATTGGAGAAAAGATACGTGACGTGACGTGTTAAACGGGAAGATATAATGTCAGTAACACGGCGTTGTCGGTGGGAGATTATGAGCCCACGTTTCGGTTACCGTGGGTAATCTTTCTCAAGGCAGTCATTTGATTGTAAAACTGCCTTGAGAAATGTTAGCCACGGTAACCCAAACGTCGGCTCATAATTTCCCACCGACAATGCCGTGTTACTGACATTATATCTCCTCGCGTAGGCCGTAGTTCTCATTTGTATGTGCGTTTAGAGTTCCTCCTAATCGTTCTGTCATTACACTAAAACATCAGAATAATGCAGCAATGCAAAACATCCCTACTACACCTTATAAATTAACCGAAGGTGTAAATTTCCGCCGTTTTTTATTAGTCCTCAAAAGTTTCCAGATGTGCAAGTAAACGATTTTGGACCGGAAATAATTCAAATACTTTTGCAAGAACAACGTGCTTCCAAGCCCCGATTTTCCAGATTGTAAAGACAGAACATAAAATCGCCTCCGAAAATCTTTCATTTGAGAAACTGCGTTCGTGACGGCGCAAATCATTGTGAAGATTCGTACAAGACAAATAGTCGTTAGTGCGCTAAAATAACTGTGGTAAATCACCGTCTCCATGCTGTTTGGTCTAGCCCCGGATGGCTTCATGTCAGATGGTCGACTGCGCAAATCATGATCCCGTACTAACCTGGTGGACGATATTTTCCTTTGCTATCACTGACAACCGCTTTAACAGCAAGAACAACAAAACCACGAAGACCAGAAGATGACAACCACAACAGAAACATTACTATTATTATTGCTTGATACTTACAAATGGTTTTCCGTGAAAGGGACCTGAACCAATTCTTCGCCCTCTGAAATGGATGCCTCAGGTGAAATGTGTACACGACATCACCTCATTCCACAGTGAAGCGCACCTGTCCAATAAAAACTTAACATAGGGTTCCACTGCACTAAGTGTACACTTTTTAGGTCCCACTTGTGTAGAAAGCACAGGTGGTCCCATGGGATGGGGACTTCTTAAGATATATTCAATAAAGTTCAAAAAACAGATACTGAAAACACTAAATGTAACCCATCAATATTGGAACCCGTTGGATTTCTAACCAGCTCTCTTCACGGCTTCATTCGGTTCTGTTGAATAGTCAGCCACTTTACTTCGAAAAAGTGGATTCCGTTTTTGTTAATCCATTTCTTAGAAAGTCAACTAATGAGGAAGAGAAATTTGGCAGGCTGGAAAGCTCTCGTTAAGTTCGTACCAACCTTCGGATTTAGCTGTAGTTTCTGTCTAACTAATCCTCTTTGATGTTCCGGTTCTATGCGAGTCTTTTATTTAGGATTTTAGCCTGTCACGTTTGAGGAAGCCTACTTTAGAAAGATAAAAATTCTTTGGAATAACAAAATGGCCATCTTAGCTTGGTGACTTACGTATTTATTATTAACTCACGAAGTCGGATGCTCTTAGGCAGTGGCTATTCACTGAATTATGCCTCAATTCACAAGGCATTTTACACTGGTGTATTGCCATCGATACGGTCTCAACCACGGCACTCAGAAGTGAACAGAAAAAATTCAGTCAATTAGACATTGATTATTTTCTTCACCATACGGACATTTGTGTCAGTCAGATTAACATCACTGGGTTCATGGGCTTCTACGGCAAGAAACTGCAACCTAATACCCGGTCGCGTACATGCAAAATTAGACGGTGAAGAAGTTCGTTGATTGATAGTATGACGCAGTAGCCGATGCAAGTGTGATGATGGCTGATTGGCTGAATTTATTGTGAACTTTTTAGACACGAAAACGAGATGAAGGAGGAGAGGGGTGTGTGACATAGTCACTGGATCCTTCATATATATATATATATATATATATATATATATATATATATATATATATATATATATATATGTATAGCCTCAGTGAACTTCGTTCACGAATCACGTCGGACATGAAAACTGTTCACAAACACATCACTGAATATTAAAAACGAGTCGCTACCGACCAAGGCCGTTGAGTTTGCAAGCCAGCTTGATTTTTTTAACCATAATTTCAGGGCTGGGTTTAATAGCGTTTTGCATCCTCTGAGGCGGTTCTTCTGGAATAAATCGATCTATCTGTTTTGTGCTTCAAATCCGTGTGCATATTTGGTATGGTGGTGGATGGACACATCGGCATACCAAATTTGGTCCTCCTCAGTGGTTTGGTTGAAAATTAGTCGCAGAAAAAAGGGCGTGTTTAGTAGCATTTCGTGCACTATCTCGTTCCATCGCACAGACGCGGTAGGTTTTCTTTATGGCACATTATTATCCCTTTTTCTACAGGAGTTTGGCCATTAGTATGCATAGGATGCGTGTTTACGAATGTATTAGTTAATTTACACTCCCATGTACAGTGAAGAATTTAACCGACACCTCAATCTCTGCTTGGAGAATTACGCTATACCAGCACGTTAGTTTCCTTTGACTCCAACAGTAGCGGGACAGAGATTGCACCTGGCATTCACCCTTTTTACTTGGAAATACTAGTCTGGTTTCGTGGGCTTGTATAAAATGTAAACGTGATATAATGAAGCATCTTAGCTCAGCTCCACCTCCGGCCGACAACCAGGACCAGGCCCAGTAAAAATCACACGAATATCCATGCAAACAATAAGAGTGAATTCCCGGTTGGTACGACACATCCGGATGACAGTTCGAATATGCAACAAGTCATCTATCGTCTTTTTAAATACGTCAAAAAGATAATGGAATCACTTATTGTCTGGTTATGTGCGCGTATTTGTACATATGTGACTGCTGCCCAGTGTGTATGTTTGTGTATGCGTGTGTATGTGTATTTTACGTTCGCTGCATACGAATGTATACCATGGTTTTGGTTCGCAAATGGATCACGGTACTCTGTTTCATGTTAATGGGACTGGCGTCTTTCCGGCCTGAGGTCGAATCAACCAAACTCTCCCTCGTGCATTCGTGCGTGTAGTAAACTTAACTACAATACGTACATGGTCGAACAATTGTTATCGAATTCCATCATTCCGTAAGCGAAATTACGTACTGTCACAGACACAGACACACACACAACCGTTTGTGATTGTGCATATCTGTGCAACTGGGTGCTTTGGTACATTCGTCAGTATATGTGTGTCTTGGGTGACACGAGTAAACTATAGGAAACAGCGGTTTCTTGGTTAATAATAAGTTTGTTGGAACCTTGAAACAAACCATCAACTTCTGTCAACACTGTTGTCAAACACAATAGCTCGACGCGTTTCACGGCCTGAGGCAAACAAAACTGCATGATTTGGGGCCCTGGTTAGGTTGAAGGACCTTTGGCAAGGAAGGAGAGGAGCTGACCACGGGGAGGGGACACAGGTCAGGCTGAAGGTGGCTCATGACAGCATGAACATCAAGCCACAACAAGAACAACGACAACAAAACTAGCAGTCGTGGTGGGTGATGCCATTTACAAAGTGACATGCCATTCAATCCCATGCGTGTGCATTCATACATGGAAGAAAACTTGTTTTAGCCCGCTTCTTCCGATCAATCGATCAAGAAGTGAAATTATGCTCAATAATATCCTAAAAGACGCGATGCTGTGACGGAAATGCAAATCTCTTACACCGTGATTCGATCGATGGGCAAACAGCCAGTTGGTAAGTCATTTTTCCATTTCACGCCTGTGCAAGATCGCACTGGCAGCGGTATATCCGTAACCACCGCAGCATCAGCGAGAACCGGCAAACGCTATTCTAAAAATTGAAACGGAGAGTACAATACCCTAATAATTCAGGCATGGTCACGATTCAGGTGATTCTGGTGTTGTCCACTACCCGTGTTTAACGAGTCAACGTCGGTCGGTGCGACACAACCGGACTAGTCGATGAAGCATCTGATAAACCAATTTATTCTCGAAAAAGTTGGATCCTTTAACCTGAGGTGAAATAACTGCGCTACAACCGTTGTTTTACTAGTACTCATGAGCATTCAACCAAGATCGATCAAATCTCCGTAATAAGTGATTCGGAATCTATAGAAGCTGAAATTAAATAAACCGCTGATATCTGCAGGTTAGCTTCCTTTTAGGTGAGAACGAATCTTTTGAGGTAGCTTACGTCACCCATTTAAATAGGGTGAATTTCGCCAAGCACAGAGGGAAGCTGTCTGATAGATTCTGCTTAAAACCGGTCAAAGTAGCAGTCCACGTCGGATTAACTGGAAATAGTACAGAAAAGTTGACCAGCAATCAGCACGAAAGTTATTCACATAACTGTCGATCTATATCCGACTTTAGATTCACAGTCTCTGTCAGTATTACGACAACAGATCATATTCCTTTGCATGACTTTCTTAAATGTCTGTTACAGTGATCTATAACCAACAATCCTGTTCCCAAACACCAGGTAACTCTTGTCAAGTATCTTCCATAACTTGTTACTAAGTGTGTGTTTGAAACGTAATTTTTCTATTAGAGCCGTAGAACTTAGGGACACCTAACCATCTGCTATTTTCCAAATTCCTATAAAAGTTCCCTTCTCGTGTGCAGAAACCAAAGATTGTCTTGTTTGTGAATGGTGTCCCTACCCCTGTTGAACAGCAGGTCAAACGGATTTTGGTTGAATGAACTTAACTGAACTGAGATGAACAGAACTGAACTGATTTTCTCTTTTACAACAAACCATCTTCATTAGTGTATTAGAAACGTGCGAAACTGATTATCCCTTGGACCTGAACTAGACCGGATGGATAGGTGGATAAATCAGTACAGTAGGACAACGCAAAAGTGCGGTCGAGAAGACCATTTCAGGATGGTGTTCACAGTGAATTAATTTTAGACAAAGGGGCACAGTCTTAATCGCTACATGGTTTCAATGAAAAGCAAACCACGAGAGACAGCAACCGCCGCAGAAATCAGTTTCATTTCCAGAACGACTGCTCAAATCGATAGCAGCATAAGAAATCTTCCTAATATTGCGTCATGAATATATGACTCAGTTATACCGAACTTGTACGTTCTCAGTGTAATACATTCTAGGGTTCTTGTGTGGAAATGAAAACAACTGAATAAGGAGACAATGAACAGCCTCGTACACTTGAAAATAATACAATCGATATGAGATTGTCAGATGTTTGAAAAATAAGAATGGTCAAGAAATTGAAAGACGAGCACCTCAATTTGTTTTCTGGATGCTCAAATTCTGGTCATTCATTGCCAAAAGTGAACTGTAAAGTTGTTAGTATGCCTGTACTTTTTTATGATTGTTATAGGCTCATAAGTTTACTTCCATTTAGAACGCTCATTCGAAACCACAACACGGCAACACGAGAGAAAAACCAGTGAAAATGTTCATGAGCTATGGCCAAACACAACTACTCGATTTTTCCACCGATCATAATGCAAGCTTCAGCCACTACTCTCTCTCTCTCTCTCTCTCTCTCTCTCTCTCTCTATCTCTATCTCTTTCTGTTGGTAAGTATACTAGGAAAGTACGGGGAAAGGGAACTCTCATCAGTGTTTAAACGAGAACGGACATGATGAAGATAGGAACGTTTTCGGGTGCGAGCAGCAGGAAGAATAATCCGCGTGCAACGGTTTTATGTTGGCCACATGCACCTTCTGGGTATCACCATGTGCCATTTGATCTATCTATTGCCTAACTTTGCTGATCAATCCTTTAGTAAGGAATAAGAAAACACGTATAATTATCACCAGACCATGCGGTATAATTTCGAAATATTGTTTGGGAAGGACAAGGAGTATGACAGGATAAAAGTACGATAAAACAGGGAGAACACATTGGCGAACGTAAGTAAACAAGATTGGTTGTGGAGTCTGGGGTATTCTGGGCTTACTGATATGAAAAGACAAAAGATACAGCTTCCGAAATCAGAGCTGAATATGCAAAGAATATCAATAGTTATTGTGATATATGTACGCATATTTATCAGATTTCACCGTAAAGAGTGAACTTATGATAACGGTTACATTATCTATTAGGGAATATGATCATGGAAGGGGAAACGTCAACGTGAGTATTTAGAGGGATACAAAAAATCTCACCCTTGACAACTTTTCTCTACACTATAACCAAATCAAAAGAATTGTGGGTGGTTTGGTACAAAATCACATTGTTTGTGTACTTAAAAAATAGAACAGATGGTAATCAGTTCACTAATGAAAGTGGTGCATGAGTAATATGAAAAACAGACCTAGAGAATTGTTGACCAGGTGTTTGGAAGAGTTTATACCCAAATTGGTGTAGTGCACTTGTTCAATGAAACAGTTAGATATCCAATAAGTGTAACCTCTGTAATCTCGTATGAAGCTCATCCTTTTTAAAAGCGAAGACCATTTGTTGAACAATATTGATCGTAGCTTTCTAATGCATGTGCCAACTTATTGATAACCACGCGTGTCGTACTAGCATGAACCCTGAAATTTGCATTGAATTTAGATCAATGTGAACCTAGAAAACGAATATGGCAAGCATCACACAGAGGTTATCCTTCGGTGAGTAATTATGTGACGTAGACGCGCGTGCATTAAACAGGGGATAATGATGGTGCCAAAGGTTGACAGCTGGCATGCACTAGGTCAATACTCCACGAATCTCCTCAATAAATACACCCAAGTGTTCATGTTTGAATGTATAAATTTTTTCACGATTTATTTGGAGGTTGCTGTCAAGATTGTCTTGATTGCGATGCACAGTGACTTATCGAACGTAAACCTTAAACATCGATAGCCACTGCATTTGTCGCCATCGTGGTTACAGAACCACCACTCAATGGTGATGATTGCGCGCCGGTTAAATGGGCTAGCTCATCCGCACCCTCTAAAGGGACAGTTTTCACATGCGTGCACATACGGACGAAAGTAGACATACATACACACACATGATCGGTCGACCATCCACTCTCGGGGGCCGCTTAACACAGAGCCGAATGACAAACACGAACAAAGTGCGGAATTCATTTATCATCATCACCGCTATCATCCGACAGCCACCCAGATTGCTGAAACCCTCACTGGCACTCTCACTCATCCAGTCATAGGGATTCGTACAGCCGCACGCGGTCGCTCAGAACCAATAGTTTTGTGTGCGTTTCTGTTTCAGTCTAATCGTGTGCGTCTGGTGCGGGGTGTACGTGGTCCCGTCTGTCTTGGCCGAGTATGTGTGTGGGTGCACAGCTGTGTGTGCACTGACACATTAACGCCCATGGGCTAAGGCGTGCGCATGCAACAGTATTGATGATTTATGGATGCATCCACGGCCAATCATCAAGCGAAACTCTGTTTTCGAAAACAGTTTTCCGAGTGTATTATGCATGTCGTGCGTATGACGCAGTGTATCAAGTAATTCACGGATCCCCAACAGAGAACGTCGTTTGGTGATTACTGGACAGTTTAGTCAATCAGCCAACAAACTACCACTAATAATAGTGTTACTATTGTAACATCGCTGTGTGCACTAAGGTGACAAAAGAAGGAGGATGTCGATACCGTCACCTGGTTGAACGGAAAGAAAACAGGCGTGATAGAACACCATCCAAGTGGATTGTAAAAAGCACAGGGAGCTTATGCCAGCAACTATCATTGTGGATATTCTGTGTTTTTAATTCACTGTTTGTGAACGCATTCTTTAACGTGTCTTTCTCCATCTCTGTGCATGTTTCTATCGGATTTACCGACACTCACGACAAAGTTCGGACAATTACTGTGTAACTGTATTTTCAGAAGATACCGAATTCCTCGTTTGTATTCTTGCTTTGGTCGTAGCCATCGTTCCACTTACCAATGAAACTGCAGTACTTGAGGTGTTCCCAAGCCATGTGGACTCTGAATCATTCTTGTTTATTACTGTGCTATGTCCTATCATTCAGCTCACAACTACGCGAACTATTGGCAACCCATCAACCAAAAGAATCACTCGAACCAGATATGAACGACGACCTGCTCGTGCCGGGTCAGTTACAGGCTGGTTCAACGAAATCCGAATTCGACCAGCCCTCTTACGCGTCGCCATACGGCGGTAATGTATATCGAGTGAATGCCACTCAGTCCTACTGGACTAACCAGGCTTCACAGACTGCTTCAATGCAGCGTCGACTGTCGATGAGCAGTGCTCGCAAACCGGACGCAAACTTTACCGCATCTCAGCTTGGGTTGAGTTATGCTCACATGTGGAATCAAAGTCAGCAGACTGTGGCCCCTGTTTTACATACAGAAGAGACAACTACAGACGGGTTTATCGGCCCAGATGGAAAATTACAGATGAGCATATGCAATCACCCGAATGGATTCTTGCGTCATCAGAAGAAACTGTGTCGGCGTTATCTACATTTGATGGAGAGTGTGGTTCGAGGCTATTTCATGGGTCTTCGGGAGTGTGAGTATCAGTTCTCCGCGCATCGATGGAACTGTCAAGGACATAATTTGACTCTGCGTATTCTGCCTGAACAAAGGCGTCGACTGCGATATCGACAATCGTCTGCTAATCGTGATTTAGCAAAACGACAACCCGTCCGAATCAAAACGTATTTGGACAAATTATTGTCAAAAGGTGAGTATATCTGCTATCGTTTATTTATATCTCATATCTTTTAGGATGGGATAAAGTAGCATTTCATAAAATTCTCCATCGCGTTCGAAGAGTTTCCATTTTTAATTATGGTACTATATTACAGTCAGTATTTTAACAGATAAGCAAATATCAATGAGGATTGACTTAAAGTCTGAAGGACTAACTTTCCGAACATAGTCTAATTTGTAGTTGGAATACTTATTATTTGCCACGTGACATTCCCAAACATTCGCAGCCCAACGAACCAAGTCAACTCAGATTTTATCTCGTGTGACTGAACTTCATTGAGTTAAATGAGGCAATGAAACTTCATACTTTTCATGTGATGAAAGTGATTAGTTTGAAACTGTTTTTCATAGCGGCGAATATTTTCTACCCACTCAGCTGACATAAAGGCCCTATGAATTCGAGTTAGCCAGTTCTGTGGATTTGCTGGTGCTTGCGTTAACTGAGATACGTTTTTATTTTGACTAATAATACTATGTATAATACTAGTAGCGAAACAGGCACGACACGTGTGCTGATAATAACACATGCGTATGCACAGTTAATCTGAGATACATCGTTGCGCCTGATCTTTGAGTTGACGTAGATCTCACGATTGACCTGGCCTCCAGGTTAATGACAGCACAATTTGTTTCGAGCGGAACTTCATTTGGATAGAAAAAGATAATCACAGGAAGGTCTGTTATTAGCTGGCCAATCTGAGCTGCTTTCACTAGGGACGGACTGCTTAGAGTTAACTGCTGGTAACAAATTGATTGAATGCTTATCGCCAGGAAAATTATATAGTTCAGTCAGATGGAGATGTGCGACTGTAAGGAAGGGGCGAACACATGCTCTGTTTCGAAACCTTCAAGGACGCCCATCGAGTATGCTTTCTGAGTTACTTATTTCAAATTCTATTGGCCGATTAATCATACCAGTGTCTGTTTCTATTAGTTTGCTCCCACCCAATTTTCGCGCGAGACAGTTGTCCCCACAATGCTTCTTGTCAGCACCAGCTAGTCCTGATCACATTTACCGTTATCAGTTTTGGACTGATAAACAGCCTGACAGATGACTTGGGGGCAATTTAAGCTTCCCGTTTTTAATTTTAGGCCCGTGCTGACTGATACTGCGACACCCTTTGCATAGAAACTAAACGGCCCATTAGCGGAACAAAAGTCGGTGATACAGAGCAAAAATTAGGCAAAAACATACTCCCACCCTTCGGGTTCATCTTTCGCTCGAAAATGGCCATGCTTCTAGACAATGGACTGCACAAAACTCTTTGACTTAGTGCTATGGTAATATCAAAATATTTTGATGCAAATTCGATAAAAAATTGAGAACGATAATAAGCATTAATTTTACCAATTTCGTATCAACGTTACATCTTTATTACATAATTCGACCCAAGCACTAGAGAAATACATTACTTTTCACATTTAACCAATAAGCCGAATTCACAAATCACTTAGCAACTGCTTTTGAGTAGAAAATGGACAAGCTAGTCTTTATTTCACGCTAGCCGGTATTTACTTAAAACATCAAGTCAATGGCATCAATGTGTCACAAACAATAATAAAGTAACCTTGTGTTGGAGCCGATAGAAGTGTAATTTATTCAAACGCACTCAATGGCTTGAATCTAATCACATGCGTGCATCGGACAACACCATATCTGACCGCCTCTGCTGAACGAGATGGCCTAAGTCTGACATGATACTCGATGTTCGCGACTTACTACAATGAAAAATCTTGAGTGAAATGAATAGACCGTCATCATCTGCATTGGTGCTGCTGAATTCGGTCGAGTTTTTGATGGAATCCCACCCAAAACACCACCCACTAAGAAATCATCTGATGCAAATCTGAAAGTTAAGGGGAACAGATGACGCTAATAACCTCACAGGGCCGTTTCTAGCAGGTGGATAGCAACAGTATTCTTGGGAGCAACATATTTATTACTATGATTTCAGTTTTTCCATGTGAAAGAATTATCACTGTGAAACGGCTGCTCAGTTTGTTCACTTACAACACATTACCAGCGGCACCAAACTGAAGGAAACCACGATTTTATTGCCCATGACTAACTTCCATATGTGATTCAATAGCTCTATATACTTTAACATTGTTTTTTAACGCATACGCTCCGAACTGAAAAAATATTTTCCCGTTAACCATATTGTCGGCCAGCGCTCTTCGTTTTTATGCCCACGTTAATCTCCAGTTGCCATGATACTTTAGAGTAAATGAGGAGTACATTTTAGACAGACTGAATTGTCAACATCGTCGCCTTCATTTAGAATAGCAGTCAATACCATCGGCAGCAGCAACATCATAATCAACGCCGTCACCATCACCATCCAAACTATTTTTGTCGGCACCCTCATTATCTACATTAGTTTCCGTTTAATTGAGTAATGAATAGTTTACATCTGTGGTAATTAATGTCGTACTTGACCAATCAGTAAGTCGGAAAAGGATTTCTTATTCGAAATTGTATTCTACCATAATGTGAATTGCCACCTGAACATCGAATTTTCAAAAGAACCTACCTGAATGCTAATGAATGTACAAGTACACATAACTGCCTTTTCTTTCAGGGGAAACATGTTCTGGATTTCGGATAATCCCACGCGAGACGAAAGCATCTCTCTGTGAAAGATAGCGATATTGTAATCAAAAGAATTAATTATAGGACCAACACGCACTAAAAAACCGATTAGACAACCAGGAGTTTGGTGCAGACCATGACCCAAGTGGCCGCTCTCGCTCACTTAAACAAAGGTCAAGTGCAGCTAAGACGTCGTGTCTTAGTGTTAAATCTGAACAACGGTTCTAGTCTGATAAATCATTGATCAATATGATTAGTAGAATATTTTTTTAAATTATCATCATCCTTTTTTCGCATATGATTCGATCTATGTGTGTTTCACAGATAGATACTCTTGTAGAGCCAGTGACGGAAGGGCGCCATATTCTGTAGTGGTGAACTTGAACAAACCACCTAGAACCAACCCGGATAGCTTGGTGATAAAGTGTTCGACTCACAATCATTCATCCCGGTGGATGTGCACTGCTGATGATTACTAACAAGCCTGATAAAAAAGCTGCACAGTTTTCCCATGGTTTTTCCACTGCGTGATGGATCATTGGATATATCATTATTCAGCATAGAGAACCTCATAAGAATGGGATGAATTTCCACAGGAAATTACCTGTTGTGAATGGAACAGTTCATGAAGTCAATTTTACAGGTGGATTCACATTCCGTTTTCATCATGTAGAAGATACGGGGTGTGTCTTCGAGTTATCAGGTAATTTGGGACACGCTGTTGTGTTTGTGTGAACGAGGACTGCATTCCACCGACCGTCTGGCGCACTTTAGAAGTTAAATGCAGTCCGGCATACCGAAATTCTAGATTATCATGGAGTAGAAACTTTGTTTTCGTTCAGGGAAGTTACAAATTCCAGGCCTCACTGCTGAGTGTTTTTTTTTTGGGGGGGGGGGGGAACCAGTGCATTGTCTTCCATTGTACCTAGCAGCCATAAGAGTAAAGAAACGTAAACTGATCGGCTTGACTGTGTAAGTTTTCCGCGTTGGAATCCGCGAAGTTTGCATACAAAATTAGTAGAGCCAGTGTGCTGACTTCCTCAAGTATGGTGAGTAACTGTACCCCGGAGGCAGTTGAGTGGTTTAGAGCGTTTGCTTACCACCTCGTAGGTCCGAGGTTCGAATCCCCGCCACCACCGGATACTTTAGCGACAGACAGTTATCCACTATCGTCCAGATTGTTACAACATCTGACATACTGGAACCTTACGTGGTTCCCCACTGTAAGTCTCATGGTCTGGTTGCCGGTTATCCCTATTAGTGCAGTGGACCTTCGTGATTATGGGGTAATGCCCCCTTCCGCTGCACTCATGCGCAAGCATGTAGTAAAAAACCTACACCTAATCCCCTTCCCCGTCCACACTAGTTTTACGTGCACTTTTCTGCTATTCGTATTTCCATTCCTTCCAACTGAAACTGATTGCAGTGCAAAGCAGTAACCAAAAATGAAACACTGAAGTGCGAAATTATTAGTTGAGAGAACCACAACTGAGAGAGAAATAAAATTTAATAATAATAACGTAGGTAATGGAAAATCCACTTGTATATTTGGTAAAAGTTTTTCTACAGACGGGTGGGCAAAGTTTCCCGGTGTTCTCCCGAGAAACTTTTTCCACCCGTCTGTATATAATACTTATATGAAAAATACCAAATCGCGACGACCGTGCCGTCGTTCTCGTTGTGATTCCTCAATGAGCTCTCCTTAGAGGAGTATCCATCCACGTTTCTGATGCATAAATTAGATTGTTGTGAACAAACATTTGTATTTTTCTTATCCAAAAGTCAACGCCGAGAGCCGGAATCGAATCGCCGGCCTTCCACTACCTGCATCATTCCTGAACCACGTGTCATTGCAACTCTACTGATAATTGTCACGTCAAATGCATTTGTGATTGTAAAGTTCTGAATTAATTTAAGATGTTGAGGTTATTTTACATAAATTTCAAACAAGTGATGACTGAGCACGAGAGTACCGAATACACATACCTAATGAGCGGCACCAACCGCTAAACCAGTCGTGTGCTTCCGGGGAAATTTCACCTTGTCATCCACATGCAGTACCATGCTACTTACACGAGAAGCGGTTACAAAATCTAAAATAAACAATTCCGGTATCCAGAAGGAATGAGTGAATATCGGGATTAACTGCAGTAGTCTAGCTTCCTTCCGTGGCCTAAGAGTATTGCGAATTAAAACTTTTTTCTTAGCCACACAAATTTGTTTATAATAGTGATGCCTTTCTGAGTTTAGGACAGAGGACGTGTTGTTATCACGTGTTGTTATCATGGCCAGAAAACGTGCATCTGAATAGTTGGACAGTTGTTATCAGACACACTGTATACGCTTCTACTTCTATGCGGAATATAATAAACCAGGTGTTCTCTGCTACTCCTGATAGAACATTAACCGTAGTGCTCTTGTATGCTGCAAACCCGTGTGTGACTATTCGCTGACAGAAACAAAACAAGCTTTGTTTTGATTCTGTACAGATATCTTGGTCGGCAACGCATTGCATCCAGCATCCAGTGCCCTATGCATGCGTGGCCTTATTTGGGGTGGATGCACATCCACATTGTAAGCGATAAGAGATGGACGCAGGCCATTATCATTCCACTGATTAAAAGAAAGGACGGCTGGCAACACAGTGTTAAGGGAAATGAGAATATTCATCTAACGTTCCGGTTAACGCGGATAACTGGACTGCAATCGAACCAGTCTTGAGAAAGGCTGCCTGTGTTAACCGAAATGTCGACTGCTCACCGTTTCCGGCAACGCTGCGCTACCGAACATCAAAACATTATCAAAATCTGCCAACCATCAATACATTGTAAACATGCCCAATGCACTTAACTGGTGGAGTCCGGTTAGTACAAAGGGAAATCCTGCTGTAGGCAGTCAAATTACAAGCTAGTTCACTGTGGTGGATGCCATGTGCTACTGTAATTTAGGCGGGTATACTGTGATCCATATGCAGAAAGTCAAAGGTCCTCCGGCGTGGCATCGTAGCTCAGCTGGTAGAGCACTCGCGGTGCTAAAGCGGGGGTGGTGACCATGCGTGAGTTCGAATCCTGCCGAGGCCAAAGACTTTTCACATTTGGATCACCTCAGAACATCAAACAGTTAACCATAACATATTACACGGCGCATCGTTTTTTCCGTACATTCAGAGTTTACTTCTGAAATTCGAATAACTAACAATTTACCAGATCGTAACAGTTGCCATGGGCTTAAACCGACCATTTATTGATTAGGTTTACCTATATTTTGTGTTGGCAGCAGTTCATCGTAATTCATCGTGTCAAACATCCTTCACATATATTCAGTTTGAGTGGATTTACTGACGGATTATTCTGAGCAACCATTGCTTTGTTTACCGTCAGTGCGGTATATTCTGCTGTTGTCTCTGACCAGTACTCATTCAGTTTGGACCAAGTATAGACTAACAATGAACATCACGTCCATTTCTGCGGTATAGAGTTTTAGCTTACCAATTGCTTGTCGGTAGCCACGGTGACGACCTTACGTATGAAGGCTAGATCGTGACGAGGATGAAGGCGGTGGGCTACCAATCAGAGGTCATAACGTACCACAATGGGGTGGGGAGGAGGGTTGACTGCATATATGCAAATCGGATTTAGCCCGATCGGGGTTAGCAATAGGGACGTTTCGACCTCTCATTTGCATTCACATCGTGGTAACCAGACATCGGATTCCATATTCACTAGGATGCGACAGAACAGCTATGGACAAAAATGTGCTCCGTACAAATTTTCACACGCCTGAAATTCACTCAGTTTTCAGACCTGCCTCAGTTGTGTTTCATCGACAGCAAGTGAGCTGGAAGCGACGTAGCATGAAATTTCAAAAGAAAAGGACACCGTTGAAGCAAACCAGAACAAATGCTCGCTCTCCTTAAGCAGTTGCGTGACTGTTGCACAATCAAATTGTTTTACAAACCAGTAAGTGAAAACGGCCGAAGCGTCAAATTTAAGAAATGGAACTGCCATTCTTGTAGTCAGAACAAAAGCAAACATCACGACTGGCAAAGTCATTTTCTAAACTATATAAAGGCTTGGTAATTGAACCACTGTTTTGCTCAGATAGTCTCGGAATCCTTTACGTCAATTCGTGTGCTTTCATTGTACTACGCAACGTAAAACACATCCTACCAACAGGGTTGGTGCTGATTTTGATATTTTTCCAATGTTTGACAATCATGCACAGTTGTTTTTCACACTATCTAGGATCTTGCACCAGATCGTCTGATAGGCGATTACTTTCAGCAGAATAGGGGAGTGAATCTACTACTTGCGATTTCAAAGTTTCCGTCCGAGTGTAGATGGGTAGTTTTTTCTATCTCCACGCGATTGTTATCAGTAGATAAAAGGGATTTTGAAACCATTCGTTTTTCATTCCCAGTCAAACTAGAAACAGTATAACTGACGTATACGAAAGGAGAATATGTCAAAGTGAATAAAGACGATCTGGGGGTAACATTCCAGGAGGGAAGTCTTGGTCAGAAATAGGCGCTTACAAGTGATTGTCAAAATGAAAACGATAGAATCAGTGGAATATTTCGTCTATCTATACTGAAACCCATCACAATAGGCACGTCTCGTGACGTCTAAACGAGCTTTCTACGAACTAATCGATACAAAGTGATGAAATCTGGTTTGAATCTGGTGCAGTATCTTTTTTCAAATAAAAAGACATTTTCGAATGGTGTTAAAACTGTCAGATAGTATACGCCCAATGGGCACTATCCAGGATGACATAAAAGCATAATGACTACTCCGTTCGGGGAAGAACTTAAAAACTACCAACAAGGGGACATAAAGTTCATGTCTGACAGTATAAGAGCAGTAAATCATTTTTATGACTGAATAAGTGGTAGCGGTTGGGCCCTGGGAGTTGTGACGCATTAGACAGTTAATTACTGAACCAGAAAGATAGCGTGTTTTTTGCGCCCACAGCACAACTAGCAGACTCTTTGTTCCTCGACTGATCCCTTTTCACTTCACCATGTAGCCAAGATCGG
Organism: Fasciola hepatica; assembly: GCA_948099385.1. Classification (NCBI taxonomy): domain Eukaryota; kingdom Metazoa; phylum Platyhelminthes; class Trematoda; order Plagiorchiida; family Fasciolidae; genus Fasciola; species Fasciola hepatica. The sequence continues at coordinate 34,836,732 of CANUEZ040000043.1, read as the reverse complement.
TCGGAATTACTAACATTCTTACCGTCTCAGAATAGATCTCCAGAAGGGCTGACTACACTTCCCCATAAGTTATGAGTACCTCATATCTTCCTAGGTTGATGGCTGTTCATAAACTAGCAGTTTCAAATTTTTTTAGTCGTCTTACTAAAGTGCTTTTGTGTTATTTCCTGAAGAGGACGATTTTTTCTGCATACTAAATAAGCAATTATCCATTTATTACATTCTTCACGATCGTTTCTCATCATAATGAACAAAATAGGCACCAGAGAATCCGCCTACGTGCTTGCTGTGACTTCTGCCGGTGTTTCTCACGCGGTGACCAAAGCGTGCAGCAGTGGTCTGCATGACAATTGCGGATGTGACCGGACTATTTACGACCATCCTCGGGAACCAAACTTCGAATGGTCTGGTTGTTCCGATAATATTCATTTTGGCGCAGCCTTTTCTCGGCAATTTCTGGACGTGCGCGAAAGAAGTCGTTTGAAGAGAAATCCCAAACTGGGCATGGCCAACCTGCACAATAACCATGTCGGGAGACAGGTAAGCATACCCCATGCCTTCTCAACGATTAATGCGTTTTCTGTACATGTTAGGTGTTTCGTTAATTGGGTCATTCCCATCGGAAAACCAAGAACCGTTAGCACAAACTACTTCCGGCAGATGTCAGAATCATCAACATATAAAGACATTTAGTCGATATTTGCTGAAATAAGTGCGAATTAGTGACATTTTTATATGGAAAAGTCACTGGTATTTTGACATTAGAACCATCAGACCGCCAGACCCGGTAGAACAGGTTCACCAGGCAGCCGCTCTACTAAGAGAAAGTCCTCAAGGAGTGCGTAAGATACAACACAACGAGCTCGTTCGAATAAAATACAGATAATCTTCGCAGGACTTCGTTCATCTATATTATTCGTTATATGAAGAAGCAACAGACAATGACTATGACCGGAAGACTGGATTTGAACCATTGAAATAAGTATTGCGCTTTAGTGAGGATAGGCTTGCGATATTTCAACCAGCGGGACAATTTTCCGTTACCCACATGCGCCCCAGTTCGATTCTGTCTGATGGTGCGAATTAGTCAGTTCCGGAAGTACAGATCTAAACTACCAACCATAATCTTGAACTTACGCAGCTGATAACAAGATACAAAAACGGTGTTGAAGAAATCACAGACCAAGTTCAACTACTTCATGATTTTGTGGTAATAACAAACGCACTAGAGTTACCTGTCATTCCAAACACGTACCAACAGCTAAGTAAAAGCGAGACTTGGAACGCGTCAATAAAGTTGGTAATGATGCTGGCCCTAAAATAGCATGCAAAAGAGTTATCTGTTTTCAGGGGGTAATTTCGCGATCGTATTCATCTCATTGCACGTAGTGTGCGCACAAAGTTTCATCATGATTGTGCAAGTTGGAACGCATTCTACCATTCGCCGTAACCATTGTAAGCATAGGTTATACACGCAGTCAACATCTCGCTGAAATGTCCTAGTGAACACACGCGTCTCTAAGTTTGACCACAGATAGACTCCTTTCTATGTAAACAGCAGCCATCTATTAGGAGAGCGATCTAGTCACTAGATCAGTGAAATTCATCGCCGACTTTTTCCGATGACAACGGAAAACTGGCTTAACTCAACCGGACTTCATTCAGTCAAAGGTGATCTAGAAAGGGAGATGGCAAGTGTTGTTCCCGTGGATACGCTTGCGCGTGCATGAGTACACCCTAATCAGAATCATTTGTCGCTTGTGTAGTATTACACTCTTATTCGATCAGTCTATACACACAATAGAAACTATTAGTTATATACAGCTCAGACACAGAAAACAACTAATTAATCCATCATCAATCAGCCAAACTACAGGTTATAATATGCTATCATTCGTAATGTCTCTCGTTTGCATGATTCAGTTAAAAAAGATTTTAATACTAGCGTCTTCATCATCAAAGTTGCCTGAATCTGAGTAATACTTTATGGTTCAATCAGGTGCTCCACCGTTGAGAAAGTTTATCTGCATTTGGGACAGTGCCGTCATGAAGCATATATATATATATATATATATATATTACGCAATCAAATGGGGTTTTTGATTACGGAAAGATAAAACGGGTCATCAAAGGAACCTTACCGACCAGTGCTGATGGCATTTTAGAAATGGAAATCAACAAGCCATGTGGTGCAAGACTATGGGAGGGAGCGGGTTGGGGGGGGGGGGGCGGCGTTCAGTTCACTCATGTCTGTTCGGTCAAAGGTCACAAATGAGATCAGTTAGACGTTAGTCTTTCGGGATGACAAACCAAATTAGCCATTGTGGCTCTACACAATCAACACGGTCTTTGTGAGCATACAATGTTCGAAGCCAGCGCGTGATGATAAACGAATAAAAATGACGTTTCCATTCAAGATCAAATCCACAATGAACGGTAATCGTATGACTTGAAATAATGCATTTCACCCTACAAAACCGGTGGATTAGTTGATTTCTCTAACAGTATTGGAGTGTGAAGTTTGACGTTTTCCAAACATTCTTTAGTGCTCAGGATATCCAACATGAATTGCCTAGAAAATTAAAAAGCAAAAATCGAAGAGTTTAACGATAGTCCATCTGCGGCCTCGTCCGTTGTAGTCTTCTCCAATGTACACTCACCGAACTTCTGCTCACTTCACACTATGTAAGAAATTGCAATGCGCCTACTATGCCGAATGGGACGAATGCAAATTTGATGTGTTATGCGTTTCCCACTGATGGAAAGTGTAATCACCTACAGGTGGATGCATATGTGCACCGTACGATGCAGTTAAGGGCACAACGACCCGTCATGGGCTAACCTAGATAATTTGACCGTGGGATCTGTGTGGGACATTCGGACCTAGATTTTGGATTCTGGTAACGAACATACTATTAAAATATTGCACACATTTACTCATAACCAATAAGCCAAATCATATTTATAAGTGGTTTCGCTGGTGGCTGACACACTTAAGCAGCAAGACAACTCAAATGTATACCAGTACAACTTTTGCAGATAGACTCATCATCCTCTGCAAACACTGCATTTTAAGGGTGCCTTAGCACCGGGTATTCTGTTACGTTTATGAACCCAGGAGACTGTGTAGTTCAAGAGGCGTTCATAAACCTTACAGGAGGTTTTATTTCGCAGACCAAATGACAAGTGTTTTTCATTGATGTCCCCAAAAATACGCCGTTCTGAAAATGCAGTCTTCCCACAACAAACTACCGACCAGTCACAGTTACAGCCACAATCGGGACAACTTGAATTCTGCATAACTACGTTGTTAATTTCTTCACGATTCACCGGCAAATTAGGCAATTGAGTCGAAGTTCACGTTTTCCAGTTGTACTGTATCCAGTACGTAGATATGATCAGATCAATTTTTTTGTTCTTCGACGAGACCGCCAACATCACCGAGCGATTCCATAATAACGGGGAAAAATACTCGAAATTCCAACTCCAATTAATCAGCAATAGGTTGTATTTACGGCGTTGAAAAACAACTCACATGCAGATCTTTCGTTTAACAAGTACGACGAAAGATTTAGACTCACCATTTCCTAAAGCTTCTCCCTAATTGAGAATAAACTAATTTGGAAAGACACCTAATATGAAAGGTAACGGCATAGACACAACACACACAACAGGCGAAAATCCAGACAACAGGGTTGATACACAAAAATCTGATCTGCTTCTCATCAACAATACAATTGAATAAATTCTGCATTATAGACTGCATGACATAGAGATTCCGTGAAAGACAATTCACAACTTCCAGTTTGATACTCGTAACCACCATTCCACTCATAGAGTAGACTGCGACTGTATGATAAAAATCAACGTAATCCGCGATCTTTCAACAGATTTTGAATTTCTGCGGAATCATTCACTATGCGGTCAGAAATCAACTCTCCGTCTGTCAGTGAGAAGCTTTAGAATTGGTGGACAGCTTCTCGGACCTTTCTAATTATCATCATCAGTACATTATATATATATATATATATATATATATATATATATATATGGGATTCTTTTTATTCAAACAAATAGTTGTAGCTCAGCAATAAACCAACATTTACGTGCGTCCTTGATAACACGTATTTTTAATATTCAATTTTGAAGTTGTCGTCGAAACTTCTGTGGCGTAAAACGTAGAAACAACCGTGATTAATTTCGGAAAAGCTCTTTTAACGAAGTTAGGATAATTGCCTCAATATCGCAGTTCGAGTGCGATTATTACATGCATGGGAACAGTCGTTGGCCCAGCGCATGACGCGGCTAGGTTTCCCACTCTGTTTCAGCTGGTAGACCGAGGTTTGTGATGAGGCGAAAATCGACACAATCGGCCATTCTTTCCACTATCAACTCCTCGTGTGTTTCATCAAAACATCATATTCTGAATCCCCACCCGGCCCCGGTAATTCTTAAACAAACATGCGGTCTGACTGATTTCGGGCGGGCTATCGTCTGACAGAAAAAGGAGAGAGAAATAAGTACTAGCGAGCATTGATGTGCTTTCGAAAGCAAGCGTGAACCCTTCAAACTTCTCTCAGAAAGATAGACGAAACACGGTACGATATTTAGTCAATAAGACCTGTAAACACACCACACGCGAACCCATAAACACACATGCGCAGACCAAAGGCAACTTCCATCATCACTTTGATTCCACTGGTTTCCCCCTCGTTTCACACCGTCGACCGTATAGAAATGCGAGTTGCGCAGGGGAGGGACGTTGTGGATTGTGATGCTGACCGCAAGTGGAGACAAGTGTGGCAGATAGAAAGAGAATGATGAATTACCTAGTCAAGATGAGTTTGCATGTATATTTGCAAGGAATGCATGTGCTTTTCCTGTTTGATATCCGTGCCTTTGAATGAGAAAAATACCCAGCAGTCCCTGCGCACAAAGAGAGACCGAGAATGCGGTTTTATTAGATCGCAAACCCGGATCGGATTAAAAGCTTTGTTCTGTTGTTGGAGATTCACTGGTCTATGATAGCCAGACGAGTGCACTGGAAGTCGCCCAGACTGCCCAGGCGGTTCGGATCGGAATACAACAGGCTACCCTAGATGTTGTCACTGGTCGGCATTGGCATGTGCGCGGCCTATAGTTACAGATGATTTGCACAGCTCCAAGTACATGGATGTTCATGTATGAGCAAAACAGTGCACAGGTAGGACTACTTAATGAAGCCTGTCTTTCGGAATTCCGATGATCAGAAAGTGTAATTTTGATCCTTTAGTGGAAAACAAGGTAAGCCTGTTGCCAACTGGTTAGCTCCATTTCTACTCATCTGATAAGATGGACTACTAAAGTACGAGGACAGGCTTACGAAGCACATGAATCAATTTCCAGTCAAACTATAACCTCGATCCAACAATCCATTCGATAAAGTATCCTATTTAATCGATGTCAAACATAACTATTATTGAGAAGGGGTTGTACCCCTGGTTCCCACACACGGCTGTCAAAGTTCGTGTAAATTTAATGGATAAGAGATCGAAAATGAATAAAACTGTTCCGTGTACTTCTAAATAGTCTGTTGCAAATGGTAGCCATAACCAATTTCCCGTCAAACATGTTCTAAGCAAACACTGAGTACATCTTTTGGCATTTTACATTGTCAGATGGGGCGTCAAAAAGTGTTAGCTTCTATTTTTGGCAGCAAATTGTCCAACGACCGGTTTATAAGGATGGCTTTTGTCAAAAAGATGAAAAAATGTGCAAAGTTTTAAGGACTGATTTCGAAAAAAAGATAAAAATTTCGATAGTAATTGGATAATTACTTTAAAATAGTTGACTTCACAGATGAACGCACAGTCACCATGGTCCTGGACACTCAATTACTAAATGTAGAGCTTCTAACGGTGTTGTGAAGAAAGGAATAAATTAAATCTTCCTTCAGTGTAAATAGTCCTTGTTTTATTTGATCCATCAGGATGTCAAAAATAACAGTGTAAGACGCATTTGGAGACAAAATGTTGGATCTGTCCAAGACAACAATCACCGTCATGTATATCTACAACTGGATATCTATCTCGTTCCTAAGAGAGCGAAGTCTACCACAAGTAGAGGAAGATTTGTATTATCACGGTGCACATGATAATCACACAATTTTTCAAACAAAAAGTGAACAATAAATCAGTGGGACGCTATATGGTGTCAGAAATTTCAGCCCATTTATACAGGACAACAGACATATTTATGAACTAATATACGAACATTCGGCCGTATTGTTCTAATTTATTTTGAGCAGGAAGGCGAGATATTACGATTCTTCATGTTCTCGACTGAAACGTAGACGGAGAAATTTTAAATAGGAAGCGCACTGACGTTGCGAAAAGTTACCATTCTGGTTTTATTTTACTCTGTTATCAGGTTATTTCGTTTCTAAACGGTGAATGATAGAACGCTGACAAAACTAAAATTTTCGAAGAAGAAATTCCGGGACGTTAATCCGGCGCACAACGTGAAGTCTAGACTGTCTGATAATTTTAGTAAGGTTTCCGGAAATGGAAGAGGCTGAATTTCTCAAAAGTTGACGTTTCTTAAACGAAGACACTTACTATATCTTGCTCAAACTTTAACCACAAAGATAAACGTGTGGGAGTTTATCAGAATGATACTCCAAGTCACCGACAGCTGCTGATTGGTTATGGATGACAATTTACAATACGATAAACCACCAGCAATATGCCCATTTTTACTTGCAATGCAGCTCCATCTCTTTCAACCATGATTACCCAAGGTTATCTTGAAAAATAATACAACAAAGTTTTTTCTGAAAAAGTCCTACTTCATCCAGTGTGCACGAAAGCAAATCTGTACCCAACATGGCCGGTGAGTTTTGACCAACTCCTCAGAGGGCGGCTTTTGTGATTCATCCTTTGCCGAAGGAAAAAAACGAACTTAGAAAGCATGCCTAACTAACACTAAGTGACGAAGAATATTTCGGAGCCAAGTGACGCTCACCCTTAATCAAACTGCCACGCTTCGCTAACTGATTGTCACTGGAGATAATTCATAATTTTCCATTTACAAAAGAAGATCCGAATAAAATTCATAGACAACCCTATGAGCTAACTGGATGACTTAGCTCGGGATAGGTAAATGCTTGCTGCTTGAAAAGACCACAATGGATTGAATGTATGCTCATATTCCGGATAAAATATATTAGGAATGCCCTAGAGGGGAACTTTTATATTTTAATAATCCTGTATTGGTAACCAAGGCTAAGTCTTTTTAACTGACTACAGGCAAGAGTAGGTTAAGCATGAATAAAGAGAAAATAATTTGGTATAGTTAATTTATTTTGTGATGCATAATGAGAAAATCAACGAGAAAAAATAGTACGAAGAAAAGTCCACGCTGCCATCCAATCAATAACTGTCGTATACATCAATTCAGGAGTTATTAAGTTCCTTTCCTGGGAGACCAAAATTAGAGCTAATCACAGGTCGAGCAGAATTTACGTATTAACTACATAATACGGTAGTCAGATTCTGACAGTTCACAGTAAAGTAATGTTGAATTTCTGCTGATACGTACCTCGTTGCTCTAACGGGACCTCGTACAAGAATGACAGAGCGTCAAAAATAAGATTTGAATTCTAAACGGCAACAGATCAGGCAGATTAAAAATCTAACACTGACCGGACCTTTCGATCGCCTCCTATTCATAAATAATGAGGATCAGAGCCAACCAAAACATTATCTGAGATGTTTCAAGTGACCACAATTCGGCACCTACTGATTCCCATTATAATATTTATTGTCATTTTTGTGTACAGCTCATTCATAAATTCCGTTCGACATATGCACTACTTGTTATTTGATAGCAGTGCAAACTGAAATTCGGAAATGACAAGTGAGCACTGACTGCGCATCTAATCGGTTATCTTTTCACAGGCGGTGATTAATAAGATGGAAGTACAATGCAAATGCCACGGAGTCAGTGGGTCTTGCGAAATGAGAACGTGCTGGCGCTCTTTACCAAAATTTCGTGACCTCGGAGAGTATTTACAAGAACGTTTCCATCAAGCCATTTTGGTGGACTATATAGATAAACGACTGGTACCAGTTGACACGGTGGATCACCAATTAACTCAAAGAAGTTTATTCTCGAAGAAAACTCGTCCTTCCGTCACCAGTTCTTCACTCGGCAACGAGAAGCCATCGGCTCCAACTGAGAATGACCTTATTTACATTTCTGGTTCACCCACATTCTGTCATCATGATCCGGGATTTGGTAGTATTGGCACATACGGCAGACGATGTGTGGAAGGCGCAAAGGGCTTAAACAGTTGTGAGTATTTGTGCTGCAATCGCGGATTCAAACGAGAGACATTTGTTCAGGAAGAACGATGTAACTGTAAATTTCAGTGGTGTTGCAAAGTGATATGCCAGACCTGTCGTAAAACTGTAGTCGTTTCCACCTGTAACTAATTGGTTAACTTATCAGTCAGTCAAATTTCCATCACATAAACACAATTCAAACATAACACAAGTATATTATACACACTGTAACAATACTGACAACCTATTCGCACAAAAAGGCATTTGCACGCGCTGAAATTTTCATCCTTAAACTGTGTGATTCTTGAAATTCGAAGAGTAATGCTTCATTTTAAAACTGTCACACCATTTCCATTATTCAACCTACCTTTCCCAGCATAAGAATTTTAGGTGCGTTCCTCTTCTGTCCTCGATTCAGAGCAAATTCTCTCGTGTTTTGAAAGTTTATTCAGATTATGGTCATTCTTTTAACAATATTCTCATCTTTTACAAAATGTAACGTACCTTATTACCTCACAGGGAACTAATTTTCTGCCCCTTGCGATCCCTGGGTAGTTGCCAGTCTAACAGACGCGGCACTCATCTACCCATTTTGAGTTATCAATGCCGCATACTCATTGAGAAAGGCCTGTTACAAAAATCATGTCGCAGGATGACTACACTGTTTTCTAACCCAGTATTATCCTGTATATTATGCTCGTTGAGGATCATATGCAAATACACATTAAAATGCCTCTAAAACATTAATCTGACGTCAGGTTCCTTTGAAATGGTCGAGCAGTGATTGGACAGAAACAAAAGTTTCTGAGATGACTATAAGTGAAATTGGCCAAATTAAAAATATCCAGTAGCAATTGCAATAACGAGCTCTTAATGGAGAAGATATATGATAGTGCATAAAATATAACCAACAGCTGAGTACGATTTGAAGACAAACAGAAAAACATGGAGTGAACTGATATCACTAACGCATGGTTTATTCTGAATAAACTATTACCAGATAACAATTTTATCCCAGCCTATTCCGTAGATCGTTTATGTGTGTTGTTCATTATATCAGAGGATGAATCAAAGAGACGGAGCACCTTGGTGGATATATTATATTACGAAACAGTCCGAGATGCATATCCTGTTTCTGAAATGCAACAACTTACCAAGCGAGTCCTAATTTTGGAATGCTAACATAGGAAAGTCTGTCTACAGTATAGAATCTGCAGTATCAGCAAATTCACCCGCATAGAAGAAAACGCTCACAGAGGAGCATCTCAGGGCGTAATGAGCGACAAATCTGCGGCAAGAACTCGAATGTATTTTACATGACCCCATAAAAAAACACCATCCGGGCAACCTGATGATTTTTTCAGTCTACCTCAGGAACGACAATGAAGTTGAAACATGCTTTGCCAGGATAATTTTGAAAAGAAAAGCCAGAGTTGTGACATATGCCCGGAAAAAGCTTACTACATCCCAATATGGTGCATACAACAGGATAATAGCATTCATGAAGGTTCACATGAAAAAATAATGCCCAAAAATTGTACAAAACAAAAGCGGGGTTAAACTACATCAGTGGGGTAATGACAAGTCAGCCAACAGTTCTTTTGGCTGACACCGTGGGGGTTTCCATGGCCATGATCCGATCAAACCCCAGCAGTTTGGCCTCGTTTGCCGCACATATGAACCGAAACGCAGTGTTACGGCCAACCACCGGATGTTGCCTCATCATCATCATCATCATCACCATCATCATCGTCGTACAGCGTTAAACAGTAGGGCAAGCCCCACTGACCACTGCCTTTCTCACCATGTTGCACGCTGAATTAGAAAGTATGAATATACAAGATGGACAGGGACTGGACCTATACGGGTGGGAAAAGGAAAGAATGCCCTAACAGCCAACACATGGAATACACAGTCTAACTGTACAAACGCACATCTATCAGTCATTCTGATTCGGTAGAAAGTGACAACACGATCGTCATTGTTTGCGGTTCGCAGCCATATTCTTCAGTGTCTCCAGCCAACTGGTAGACGGATCTTTTGGACCCCAACCACGAAGACGTGAAGCACCTACTTTTCCTAAGTCTGCTGTACATTTTATCATTCCTCGTTGCCACGTCATCTGTTGACCTCCACGTGGTCTCTTCCACTCCCTAAGAGGAACGGAGAATAGGACACGGTACGGTGGACGTGTGTTTGACATCCGTAACACGTGCCCCAACCAACGAAGTCTACTGAGGTGGATACTCTCTGATAGAATATTCTCTGAACTGGTACCCAATACTCAATTTCTAACCTCAGCATTGCTCACTTGGTTATTCCACTAAATCTTAGAAATACTATGCAAACATTGATGGTCGAAAACCTCAAGACGACGAATATCTTCAACACGTAGACCCCAAGTCTCGCAACCACACAGGAAAAACTGCACGCACAGTGGCATAGTACACGACCTTTCAACTTCAGCAAAATGTCAGGTCAGAGCCACAAGTGCTTCAGTCCGGCGTACGCCGATCGAGCCTTGGATATACGCGTACTCACCTCTACTACTGTGCTCCCATCCGTCGTCACGCAGCTGCCGAGATAGGTGAAGTGGTCGACAACTGACAGCACCTTCCCATCGAGCATCAAGCTCGGAATTGTTGACGTCCAGTCTTGTAATATCACCTTACACTTTGAAGGTGCAAGGCGCATGCCGAATGGAGCTACAGCTCTTGAGGGTCTATCTAGTGCACACTGGGCATGTTCCGTGGATTCGAACAAGCAGACAACGTCGTCTGCGTAATCTAGGTCACACAGCTTTCCACTACTTCCTAGTTCGACGCCTACATCCTGAAGATTTTGCAGCGCAATCTCCATTATTTCGTCCATGACGAAGTTGAACAGGAATGGAGACAAAGGACATCCCTGTCGAACACCGCTGGTCGTTTCGACAGACCGGATAGTTCACCGTTAACTCTTACGCGGCCAAAAGTATGAGAATACAATGATCTCAGTAGGTTCACGAACTTCGAACTTCGGCATACCTTTTCGACGAAGAGTACTGAAAAGCGATGTTCGATCAACTGGATCGAAGGCGCCTTTCAAGTCTGAGAAAACCATTATTGTCGGTCGGCGGTGCGTGTGACGTGTTTCAAGTAGTCGGCGAAGAGCGAAAATCCGGTCGATGCATCCTTGACCTGGGCTGAATCCAGCCTGCTGTTCGCGGGCATTCCTCTCGCGAGTGGGCGTAAAACGGTGCAGCAGAATCAAAGCTAACACTGCGGTGACTATCGGAATTAAGCTAATCCCACGATGGTTATTACAGTCATTGCGCATTCCCTTCTTGAAGATGGGAACAATCAATGACTCGCTCCACATTAACGGAATACGCTCACCCTCCCAAATGTCACGGAGCAAGGTGGTAAGTGATTTTATCAACGCCTCACCACCCAGTTTGAAAAGAACTGGGAGAAATTCGTCGGGACCTGCCGCTTTCTCCAGCCTTAGTAATCGAAAACATGACTCTTCTTCTACTTCCGATGAAGGCTGAAGTGATACCACCCAAGGAGTGGCAGTTGTTGACACGGGAGTAACTACACTAGCGTGCGGCCAGCTAAACTGTTCCTTGAAGTACTCGGCCCATCGGTCAAGCCCTTGCTGTTTGCCATGGATGGATTCTCCATTTCTATCGCAAATCGTTTCACTGACCTGGGTTCGCCGTCCACCGGTGTCACGAATAAGTTTGAACAATCTTTGACTGTTACCTGAAGCAGCTGCTATTTCCATTTCTTCGGCTACCTTGACCCACTAATTTTCGCGATCATTCTTAAGACTTTTCGTAACTTGTCTTTCCAGCTTTCTCCGCATCTTATTCATCTCCTTATGGTTCGAGAGCTGACGCTTTTACTCCATTATACTCGGCGACTCTTGCGAGATCCAGTGTCTTTGATGGACATCGGATCTAGGACCACAGGCAAAACCTGCTGTAAAGTGCATCGCCTGCTTGATATGAGCCCAATGCTCATCCACATTACTGTTCGTCGTAGATCCTAGCTCATGTGCTAACTTCTGCTCATAACGGGTGCGTACTACTGGATCACACATACATTGCACGGCTAACCGGGTTTGCGGTTTGCGACGATAACCATGGAGCTGGAGAGATCATCACATTAAAACTAATGCACGATCCGACTCTACGTACGTGGACCAATAGAATCTACAGTTCTGAATAGAACTGAGTCACCGGTAGCTTACTGCGATATGATCAATCTGGCTTGGAGTACCTGTAGATTTAGAGCGCCATGTCGCTGTGCGACGCGAGCTGTGTCGGAAATTGGTGCTAGACAAGAACAAACGAATGTCTGCACAAAAATGGAGAAGTCTATCCCCGTTATCTGTACGCTGAGCAGGTAAAGCACAACGCCCACCTAAACAGGCTTCTGACACACTAAGTTTGCCAACTTGTGCATTGAAGTCACCAGCTAGCACTACAATGTCAGAACCTTTACTGCTGCGAACGAGGGTGGCGAGTTCATCGTAGAACTCATCTTTCTGGAAGTCTGAGCTGCAGTCCGTTGGGGCGTATGCCAAGGTCACAAACAAATTGCGTTTAACACAACTATCCTTTCGAACGACAACTGACCCCTGGAGTCTCACAGCATATAAACGACTGTTAACAGGGATCCAGTCTAAAAGGGCAGCCTCAGCCTTCTCAGTCAAGACTATTCATACACCACGTTGACCCGTAGCTCTAGCTGCCTCGTCTCCTGAGGTGCGCAGAAAATACATCGAAGAGATACTAGGAGCAGTTAGTTGAATCACACTGCTCGAATCCTGGATACGCGTTTCACTTAAGCAGCAAACATCAATCTTCACAGAATCTATTGTGAGGGCTAGACACGCCTGCTGACCGGCCTGCATGAGTGTACGCACGTTGAAGGAGCCGAGATTAGGAGGCTGACGAGGCTTGAGAAACTTTGCGTAACCAGATAGTGGATTATTCTCGAAACTATTTGACAGTGAATCGTTGCGATTATCGACCGTGTTATCAGTGGGAGCATTATGGGTGGATAGATGGGGCAAAGAGGGGTGGTTAACGACAGAAGACAAAGGTTGAATAAAAGAGAGGGAACTCTGAGCAGTAGCCCACTTATCACTACCCACCCCGCTCGATGCAACGGGCAGTGCGGTCCTGATTGTCCTGTCCGACGACCGATGCAGTATGAAATTCTTTGTATTCGTGCAGTTCATGGAAGATGTTGGACGGGTACTACTAGGGTGTCCAGCCACAAAGCAGGAGAACAATTAGGGTCCTCATCCAAAGCCTTTAGTTCTGACAAGAACCTATCCGCAAGGCAGCGGGATGGCTTAGTGGAAGCCCATTTGCTTGGATCAATTATTCTTCCACTGATTTTGCCATTGAGTTGCCAGCCCAAATCGACCCCCAACCCGGAGGACTAGGAGACTGAACTTTGTCTGACTTCTACCCATTGACCTGTCAGGTATAATTGCATCTCCGGCTTAAAGAAGCCGTCCTGTATAGCTCTTTGGGTCGTAGAGGCGCGTAAGCCATCACACCACGTCAAGGTGCAGTCTCGTCGTGTGGCCCCATCAGTTGATGATGAACGACAGCCGAAGACGAGATCTTTTGGTTTTCAACGTTATAATCATGCATTTGACCTGGCCGAGATCGCGTCACGTAACGTTGAACCCGATCTGGAATATGTTCAAGCACTCGGTTGCGCAACTGTCGCTCTCTTAATCAATGATACATCAGCATGGTTCCAGACCACCTGCCGGGGTGCATATTTACCCCAAAAGACTGAAAAAAGGACGACTTGATCGTCTGCATCCGAATTTACGCTTTACGGTGGAAGCAGAATCAGATAAAACGTCCTTGACATTAATGATTCGGAGGGATGATGGGACAATCCGTTTACCTAGAAGACATTTAGACGGAGCAGTACTTATACTCTGACCGCTTTGTCTCTTCGGAATATAAACCTGATCCGATCCGATTGTTCACGGAGCACGGCGGATTTGCACGGAAGACATGAATGACAACGAATTGGAACGGTTAAGAGATCAGCTGACAACGCTTATCTCGATGTGTTCATTTGAAGAAAGCAAACCTACATCAGCAGCGAAATTACTAGTCACACTTCGTCTTCCAATCAGAGGGGAAAAAGCTAACTGTTTGCTTAAACGACTACCTGGATCAGCGGTTGCTCGAACATATTATGCAGCTGACCTCAGAATTGTTCACCGAACGATTAGGATCCCGATACCCTCGGTGAGGCAACGTCTACATCTGTACACCAACTCCAATCTGATTTACCAATTTCACTGTAGGCGCAAATCAACTCACGTGGGTCAAACAGAGCAACGGTTGTGTAACTGAATGAGTGAACGTATTCCAATTTGGGTTTACCGCTTCGCGACACAATCTCGGCCATGTCAAACGCATGATTACAGCACTGAAAACCCCAAGAACCCGTCGACGGCCGCCGCTCGTCATCTGCCGATGATGGAACGCCCGGTCGACAGTGGTGATATAATTTAGCCCCTGTTTTTGTGGATGCAGGACGACGCGCCCTGTGTGTGTTCCCGTCGAATACTCATGATGGGACAGACTTAACTCGCATGTGCAGACTACAGTACAGTATACCTACGTCTTTGTGATAATAATCATACTGATCAGAATAACAGCAACAAAACGTTAGTGGCATAACCTAAAAGGAAAAGCCATTGAAACGGCAGGAACACGAAAACATATGGGTCCTTTATCAAAATATAGAGAGACCAAAGAGTGCTGTTCTGTGCTGTGTTAGAAAATATGCCCGTTAACAGCATACTGAATACATCAGGTCGGAAGATAATTGACAACTGCAAAAGCTAAGGTTCCTGGACCATCCACCTTAATGGTTTCAAACTGAATTCTGTGGGAAAACGATACTAAACCAAAAGTGTACAATAATTTGCACATTTCTTCATTTACAAGAAAGAAGACAAAAATGTTTTCAATGAAAACTGTGTTGTCATCTATGGAAACCCGAGGTTGTTCATGTAGTTTGAAAAAATCTGAAACTAAACTTCGGCGCGTTGGGTAGATTATACATTAAATAGGTCGGCGAAAATAATAAGTTAGTCTTGAACAGGAATACATTATCACAACAAAACGGACAATATAATGTTGTTCTCCGATACCGAATTGTAGTTATGGTTACAACTAAAGTAAACTAATTCGCATTGCCCCTTCCGAAACAACCATCAAGTCGATTTGAACCACGCCCAAGTGCTCACTTGTCATAAAATCCACGGATATGAATAATCATTAAAAAGAAACAAATTTTGGAGGAAACGGATGGCTATCGACTCTTGAAGGGAATTCTGACGACCGTTTTGAGCCCAAACTAGATTTAAACTGTAACAACACGTAAAGAACGAATGTGATAGAATGACAATCCGATTACCATTAAAATAATCTCACGAAAATCGGCAACGCTCTTATGAATTCAGTTTCGCCAGGTAAGTGCTGTATTAAGAAGAAAACTATAAATTCAGTAAATGATTCACAGAAATTACCTCGGGCTCCATCCGAATGATTTGAGACCAGAATGAACAAAAGTATAAAGTGGAAAAAGCCGACAGCAAAATGATACGCGAAAATCAACAAAAAATCAGCTGGGATTATGAAGTTTTATCCAGTTTTTTTGTGAGAAGGCCCTCTCGTAACTTCGAAGATCAGTATAGTCCCACAGTAAAATAAGCCACTACATAAAAGCGCATCTCTTTGGCCACCACTTGCCGCGTCCTCACGCAAACCTGCAAAATTAATTTATTCTTTGGTGCAAAATAAGAAATTGTTCGGGACTTTTATCAGTGAGGTTTTTTCACATCTGTCAAAAGTGAGATAGTGAGCAAACTTCTAATTTTGCTACTAGATAGCATTTTTCTAACACAAAGACACTATATTAGTTCATATAATGACTCCATCTTCAGTGTTCCGGTTTGATTCTTTGGTGATTCAAAATGAAACCTAGGAATAAACCTGCTCAAGCTGGAGGGTTCAGTTTAAAGATTTATAGGGTGGTATGGTCAAAACTAACGCGGGAAACTGAGGTCTTTGGTAACTGCTACGGGCACAATGAGAGGGTAAGTGAGATGCAAAACTTTAGGTAATTTTCCAATGCAAAAGTATAAATCAAGAAAAGTTGATGATGAGAATGCGAAAACCAACAGATACTAATTCAATTTAAATTTCTGATAGATTACTTGACAGAGAAGTTGGAATTGGACTTGCAGACCTGGCCAGTGTGTGAAATAAATTCAACTCCCGTGGGATGGAAAGTTAAAAAGGAATTAATCACTGCACCACAGATGGAAGAGTCAAAAGAACTTTCGATTTACCAATATAATTCCATGTATTTTGATGAACAAAAATAAATAACAAATTAAGGAAAATTACTGGAAATTACGAGAAAAGGAATAATGGCATATCGGTATTCCTAACAGAGCATATGGAATTTTATTGCAACAGGTGTCAAAGTATGCAAAAGGGAAGACAATAAGAAAGCTGTCACTACTAAATCAAGATGCTATGCGAATAATGAATAATCCAATGAAATGTTCAGACAGTTAACGGCCTTGATTCAGAGACTCTGTATGTTTGAAAATAAAATACCAACTGCGAGTGATTTACACACGCATAACGAAGGAAGCATTGTAAAGTACATAGTGCTTTCCGGAGCTAAACGGACTCGGCTGACAAAGAAAATGGACAAGCGTGTGCTCATATAACAAAAACAACGGTCGAATAAAACAACTTGGATAATGTATGACAACCATGTGAAATATTGAGTTGGAAGATAAACAATAATGATATCCGAAATGACGTCCAGAATGGAAAGCAAAATCTGTAATCGAGTGAATGCGATTATCTTTGAGGTGTGATATTCCGATGTTGTGCAATCATAGGGAAAGTGTTAGCGTTTTGAGTCCTATAAGCAGAAGGATAACAACAAAATTATTTTCAGTCAGGATTCAGGTCAATGCCACCAATGGAATACAGTTAGATGAAGCTTTATCATGCTGCACCAACGTTGACCTCACCGGTGGAAGTCTGTAAAAGCATAGTGTACAGCCGCGGAGCTGTGAATCTCACGTTAACTAAGCTAATCAATCCGAGATGGATGTCGGCAGGTTTGCTTCACACCAACACAACATGGTATGTACGGTCTATCTGTCACTGGTGGATGATGCAAACAAAACACGTGAACCGCAAAACGACTGATTTCCAAGACGGATATTCATCTGTCGGGGCTGCACAGTGAGTTGAGCGCCGATTTTGCATGAATGGTCACTTTTCAGCAGTTTAGATGTACTACCGATTAAGTAACTAAGTCCTTGTTGATGTTCCTCCACGAAAAACATAACACAATTGAGATATATAATGGAAAATCCACTTCCATTTTTCACATTGAAAAGCCGGACGCCATGAGTCGGAATCGAACTGGCGACCCTCCGCACAACGGGTAGATGCTTTACCAACTGTGCTATCGCTTCCCATCGCAAATAACTGACGAGGCTAGCTAAATGATTAAAACCAGGACAGATGCTGTGTATCGTTGGAATAGTGGTTCGTGCCTTATCGATTATTCACTAGCCCTATTCACACCGGACTGTCCGGACCGCGATAACTTAGCTGGTAGAGCATCTGCCCGGTATGTGGCGTGTCGCCGGTTCGATTCCGGCTCGCGGCGACCGACTTTTCAATGTGAAAAGTGCAAGTGGATTTTCCATTACATACGATTCGGGCTCCGTGCGCCAACAATACATTCTCTGAGTTGCGATATAGTTGTGCGTCTGACTACGAGGGGTTAGAATGAATTACATCCAGCGGCCTGCCTTATCTTGCCTAGTACACGTTTTTGGCAACATTCGGATAGGTTCAGTAGTATCTTTATCGGTTTTTATCCAATACAAATTCAAAAAAGCTGCCAATTTCTTGGGGCAATCCAAATAGTTGTGGTGAGATGGCGGTCGGAATAACAGACAAGCCAGTATAAAAATCAACTACATTATAACAGAGTTTACATCTCAATGAACTGACAGACAGAAATATTTGTATTGTGGCGCTGGGATACTATCTGCTTTAAATTCTTCAAAAAAACAGGAGTTTTAAACCATGAAAGCCAAAAGTTGGCATCAGCTTTAGCTTCTCGCTCGTCGTGAATGAAGTAGAACCGATAATTTAGCTTCTACCTTGCAATGGCACAATCACTGGAGACATTATCTTTTCAAAGTAATGAAAGAAAGCTTGCTAAAAGACAACACACGTCAATTATTCCAGGTAGTGAACATTGGAGTAATGTAATGAATGAAGTGGAATGCGATCCAATGAAATGCATTTCTCCTGCTCGATGACACTGAGTTCACAAGACTGGGACAAACAGTACCGACATGGTGATACAAAGTGAGTTTGTATACTTCCAAAGTAAATAAACTCTGAACCTATTTCATAAAAAAATCAATTACTCTCGGTGAGCGGACAATGATCTGAGGACGGACATTGACAGTGGTTGTTCGAAATTCCTCAGTAATCTTCGTGCAGAGCAAATGGATTTGTTTTACCGTTTCTTATAGTTGGACTCTGCCAAGAGGGTATTATTTTGAAACCCATTCAGAAGTCTGAGGCCCACGTAATTTTGATGAAAACTGCTGAAAGTTAATGGTAGTTTGTTTCTGCTGTCTGCTGACAAACATCTATTCCCAACATAAGGTCAAACTGACCTATTGGGATCCTACCCGTTACTCTACTCTGAGTCTCAGGGTTTGATTGCCGGCTATCTCTAACACTGAAATGGGTCTTCGAGACTATGAGATATTCCTCTTTCGGTGCATTCAGGTGCAAGCTTTGTAATAATAAAAACATTTAACTTTATAAGTTAGTAAACAATAACAAAACATCATGCTCATTAAAAATGCGATTTATATATATATATATATATATATATATATATATATATATATATATATATATCAGTTTTATTGATTATTCTCACTTTTGATAGAAGGTCGTGATTTAACGTCGTTTTCCAACTTCAATGAACCGGAATTCAGAAAAGAAACATGTAAGATTGAAGAGACCAACCGTTTTGTCATCAATTTGGTCGATCAGACGAGTAATCAGATGGTACAACCCTGAAATCTTGGGATGACTTTGGGCGACGGATAATGTGCTTTGCAATTTTTTCAAATCGACTGTGCCTTTCGAAGAAAGAAGAAATGAACACACAAATAACATTTTATTGGTGCCTGCTTGAGAAAAACAGATCTATAAAGGTCAATTGTTTTTCATGGAGAAGTCAATCAGAATCGGGGAAAAGATCGATGGAACGTTGAAACGATATTACCAAACCTAGGTTACAGTATGAGAGTGGAACTCGTTGGAGCTGTGATTAAATGATTGTTTAATGAAAGCTAGACACTCAACGTGAGTGTTACTAACCTGTATCATCTGAGTCAATTAACTGCGCCGTTGACTTTATTGCATCGTAATTTCGTAGTAAGTCACTCAAAAGTTTGTCTTCGTTCTAAAATACGAAATAAAGTTGCTGAGGTTGATTCACCTGATTTTAGGAGAATTGTGATAAGATATTCCATAGCAAATTATTAATAACAGTTTTGGTCTGACCTAGCGAGTAACATGCAATCACTTGAAACACCAAAACTGAGACAAAGACGTTCATTTACCCGCAGTTGTGTATGCGTCAAACAAGTTCCTTCGAAGAGGGACACGTAATTCACGGTACAGGAGCTGGCACCCTTACGTATGAGAAACGGACGAAGACAACGCCAGGGCAACTGCAATTTTGTTACTTCGGACATAATGAGTGACCAATCGTTGAGGGAGATCTCTCCTACTCAAAGACATAGAAAGCGAACAGTAACAAGATTAACGATATCGAAAATAGTGTTTAAGAAATAAACACCAGAAAGTCACAAGGGACTACTACGGAGCAAACTTAAAATGTGAAGGCTCCAAAGGGATCTATCAGTTTTTTTGGACATTGAGATCAGAAGCAAATATTCAAAAACATTTGTCTAATAAAGAGCGGTGGATTAGATCTGTGGGAAACAGAGTATTTCGGAGACTAGACCAAAATGCCGTTCCAAAGTAAAACCCAGTTTTAGGGAATCAACAGAAATTCTACAGACAGTAGTGCAAAACGTTAGCAGAAAGCTAAGAAGTTTGTACAGGATAAGCTACTGGAACTAGCCAGAAAACTGGAGAATCAGTTAAAGTTTGGTACTGCCGTTACGGTGCGCAGTGTTTCTAATCACAGTTCAGGAACCCATCCGCTCACTGCTGAAATATTTCAAGCTCGACAATCGTCGTCTCCGAAACACTAATCAAATGCTAAGGTAACAGCAAGTCAGCTATACTGAGGTTCCTATATCAACCCCTGTACGAAAGTGATCACCCTATACCACCGCCGGTAGCTCGGACACGTTTTGGGTTCAAGGCATGACTAAAAAAGGGGACTCGGCAGTCAAATTTTGAGTTGGCACAGCAGTTTAAAGAAAGTGGTGATAACGCTCAAGGGACGAGAACTGCGTTCGTTGGACTTGGTGCAGAATATGGCCCGTTACGGTTGGCAGTTGTACATAATCTGTGCTGTGGGCTTACTGAACTAACGTGATTATAGTTAACGAAACCCTCTGAGACAAAGAAATGTTTACAATGAAGAAACCAGAGGTTTTCCACCTTCGGCTTTCACAGATTTTATCTCTCATAATACTCCTTTTCTTTTACATATGTAAACGTGCCCATAAATATGTAGTGTGTTCAATAACTCCGGATTCAACCCGCGAAGTTCGAATTTCTATTTCGGATGCTGATAGCGACAGTAGTAGTTAATAATTTTCTCCGCATTAGTTAGAAAAAGTCGTCAAACTGATATCAACTTCAGACTGAATACGATCTCGTGGTGATCGGGTTTGCGTGTTATAATAACCCCGAGAGCTATACCGATTGGAGCGCAAAGCGCTCCTTCAGGGTCACCCATATCGGACAGGCCGAGGACGAGCAGCCAGACAAAAGTAACATGGCGTTGTTAGGGGGTGTGGTGGGTTTTTCGTTGGCAGCGAACTCAACACAAAAACCACAGAAGCTCATAGATAGCAACGTGACGTGGGCGAATGTAGCTCGCCACTAAATAAAGCCACTGTCTCTTGCCTCTTACTCGGCTATTATGAGTGGCGTAAGATTAACTAGGACGCGTTGGGCATCGTCAATCGGCAGACAACCATCCAGAAAGCGCATGAACTGCTCTTTCGGTCACCGGCTCCCAACATACAAACCCTCTGTTGCTCGATAGGCAGCACTTGGTTGCACACGGCCTAGAGTTGCTTCCTAAAACAAAAAGCCGAGTAACGCTGGGGACGCCACTTCGTACCTGATTCCCAAGACTCTTCATGGACAGTATCTTTACACAAACCGCTTATGAACAGGTGCCATTTGGGACATCCATGGAATCGGTTCATCCTCTCGTGGAAGCTAGCCGCACAAAACATAGAACTAAGAGTATCCATGACACCAGCCACTCTTTATTGACTAGGCATAAATACGAGCGAATCTCTGAAGAAACCCCCAATCGCTGCTTAAAGACTGCGAAGGCGAGATTCCGTAATTCACATGATTTCCGCGGCCCTTGCGAGGAAGTTACGCACTGGGCATGGAGCGACCGTAAAGGGTACTGGTGTCAAATAGCAGATAAGATAGGAACCACAGCCATCCTGGAGATTTTGGGAAGCTCTTCCGATTCATATGCCTTGATTCGGGGAAAACGATATCCTCATCTTGTGAGGGTATGGGCTGATTCATCGTCAACAGAGTGCCAAGTGTCGCTGGCAGTCAGCCTGTTTGCGCCTGTCCAGAATCCAGGTCAATGTTTGAACAAACGGAATCACGAACGACAAGACAACGAATCCACAAGACGAGAAAGAATTCCCGTCAAGCGGTGATTGACCGTATCACCAATTAACCAATCAGAAGAGATGGTGCCCAATGTCAGCTTGGTATTTAGTGTTGTCAAGCAATGACAGAGCGATACAAAGTTGACCAGAACCCAATCACCTCACCGGAAATAATTTGTTCCAGTGGGAAAATGATAAACAAGAAATCCCCCGGCGAGGACGACATCACGTTAAATATTTAAGATCTGTTTTCCAACTCTGTTAGGTCCTCTGAATTTGCTATTCCGCCAAATTTGGTTAGTCCACATTTTCCCCAAACACTGGGTAACCTCCATCCTACTCACCATATCATAAAGAGCGATAAAACCACTTGAGAGAACTAAGAGGGAATCAGCCCTAATAGCACAGCACTGAAGTTTTTCTCCACCAATATGCGAAACTACTTCATTGTCACGACGGACGGAAAAATACGTCACAACCTTGTGTTGCTTTCGCCAAGGAAAAGGTTGTGATCAAATTTTAACGCTACGGCGAATTCTCGTGCACCATTACAAATTCCAACAACCAGCCAATTTCTGATTCTTTGACTTTCGTGCTGCTTTCGATTCTACTAACCGAGAGTCATTCTAGAGCACATTAAGGTATGACGGGATGATCAAAAATTGCACAAGACTACTGGGGTCGTATGACTTCGTTACAAGAGCAAGGGTCAGCATATACGGTGACGAATCTCCAGAAGTCTCGCTCGACTCCGGCATTCGTCAAGGCTATCCCTTATCACGCGTCTTGTTCGACTACGCCACAAACCGGTTAATGCGTTGTGCTCTAACCGGTTACCGGGGGATCCAATTGATCCAGGAGACTTGGATAGCGGATATTGAATTCACCGATGATATTGTCGTTCTAGGAGACGCGCCGAACAGTCTACACCAGTCCTCAATCATATCGAGTGCGAGGCAAGAGCGATCAGTCTAAAGACAAACACAACAAAAACCCAAACCTTAACTTCCCCGGATTCGACAGACTCCATTCAAGTTAGCGGCCAAATCTTGGATCTAGTGCGCGACTTCAAGTACCTTGGGTCCACCATACATCCAAATGGCCAGGTTAACGATGAAATCAAACTTCACGTCGATTGTGCAAGGTGAGCAATCCTGCAACTTTGCAAATTACTGGTCCCGCAGTGAAATCAGCCTCTTCATGAAACCGCGCATTTACTGGGCTACCATCAGCCCCGTTCTCATGTGCGCTTGTGAAACCTGGCCACTGCAGGCAGAGAATACAAAATAGCTGGAGAGCTTCGACTTCTGATGACTCCGATATACACCCAAATTTAAATGGCATGATCGCGTCCCAAATCCCTGTGTACGACAATGCCACTCGAATAAAGAAGTGTTGTTCTCGTTCCTTCAACGCTACCGTTTCCAATGGTTCAGCCATGTTTCCCGTCAACCCGCAGTGAAATCACAAAGAGAAGCGCTGCACCATCACCTTGTTCTAGTTGGGAGGGCCGCCATGGGGGTCAGTTAAAGGCGTGGGTCAACACAGTCAAAGTGGACGCAGAACATCTAGGCCCTCCGTTCATCTTCGAAATTCGTGTCTGGTGCAATAACTGGATTTCACTGTGTGCCGACATAGCCACCGACTGCAACATATGGAAATCCGCCATCACAGACATCCAAGAAGTCAGCGTAGCCCACTCAGAAGTTAGACGAACAAAACTAAAAGTTAATAACTGACAGCACACATTACTTGAGACGCGTGATAGGACGGAAGTTTTGATCCCAAACTGTTATCAACTGAGAGATTTGACAAATTCCACTAACAGCTGATTTTCAGGGATAGGGCTTATGGAGTATTTAGTAGAAAACTAGTTCCATGTCTTTATTACTTCAGATTACTCAGAATCTGGCGATTTGTGCTGGTCACGAGAGGGTCTTAAGAGGGGCTTGTACGGGTTTTACTGTCAAATTTACTTATTTCTTTGTAATATAATGGTAATACAATTAGGGAAATGACGGCGACCGCACGAGAATTCGAATCTGGGACACAAGCCCACAACGATGACCTTCTGACTACTTCCGGTCGAAACAAACAACTGGGCATGTTCCAAATAGCGCGAATTAAACTATCGATCTGTATGAAATTCAAACATGCTGAGTAATCGAATTTTGAGGGTAAGTTATGAGGATATATTATTGGTTACATGATTTGAAACATACCGTTTTGTTCAGCGAACAAGATTGGTATTCGAGATTTGACATCTACATTCAAGTTTACCATACTCAAATAGAATATTACACCTAATCTGAATTATGAAGTTTTATTCAGTTGGTTTCAGTCGATAATCTCGCACGTCTGTCCTCTGGTTTTGGGTTCCACCCTGCGGCATCGTCGAGTCGGAGGTGAAACAAATTGAACCATAGCGAGAAAATAAGCAGAGAAAGAAAG
Organism: Fasciola hepatica; assembly: GCA_948099385.1. Taxonomy (NCBI): domain Eukaryota; kingdom Metazoa; phylum Platyhelminthes; class Trematoda; order Plagiorchiida; family Fasciolidae; genus Fasciola; species Fasciola hepatica. Next base: position 34,811,995 of record CANUEZ040000043.1, on the reverse strand, counting down.
TTTTTGTTGGAATCAGGTAGACGAAGCATGAATTTGGATACAACTTCACCACTGACAGTAACATAGCCATGTCGTGCAATGTGTCCAACCGTCCGAAAAGCGGATCTTTCTGAACTTAGCCTGGAGGCCTAGTACATAAGATACGACAAAGGGTGCAATATTAAATCAACAACAGATCGGAAAAACTGATTCTGTTTCGTTTTTTATTGTACCATTCAGCAAAATAATTCTGAATCGGTATGGACAGAATAAATGCACTCCAGGAACGCCAATGAAGAAGCAAATAAAACTGATAAAAATTATTACGTTCAAAAAACCTCTGAGCCGCCATTTTTATGCTACTTGTTTAAAAATGAAATCCATACGAATAGCTTCCCATAGTTTGTCACATTTATCACATATCAGCCGACAATTTTAATTAGCACCATATTTTATCAAGATGAATCCGTCACATGCTTTCCATACAAAATCCCATCCCATGTTGAAACCTGATCACAGTCGAACTGAAAAAACACCTCGTGACTTAAATGACGGTACTAATGCATGAAAAATATACGTAATGTAAGAATATGACTATGGAGAGAGTGCTACTGGTAGTTTTAAATTTTTGATTAGCAGCTCAAGAACTTAGATCAACTAACATGGTATTATTGGGCTAAAAATAAAAGATCCGAGCTCACCTCGTCCCACTGGATCGGACTTGCGACAGGCAGCGATTATCGCTTCCTGATTGATTAGAATTTGTTGCCAAAGTTTGACTAAAACAGCGTTGACGGCCTCCGACTTGGCTTTGATCGGACTGAGTATAAACCGAAAAGAAACTGGTGCGGTGACACCCAATTTCATTTTTAAAATCAGTTCTATAGTTTCACTATTCTGAGCACAGCTTCTCGTCTAATCCGTTTCCGACCAACTAAACTAACTTCATAGTGTATCGATGCTATGATGAACCGACAGATTGTATTATATGTAGACCAATTGGGACCTTATGTGGTTCTGCACTTCAAGTCTCAGGGTCTACGTCTTTTTCCATCAATCTTTGGCCAAAACCCGCAATTCTGTAGCCACGACCCACAATCCTTTAGCCACGACCCCACCGTTCTTTAGCCACGACCCATCATTCTTTAGCCATGCCGCTGAAAGCCAGTCAGGTCAAAAGTATCGAATATTGGGACAATTTACTTTTTTTTTACAAAGATTGGTGTTGCAATCCTAACGGAACAAATGAGAAAGTGTGACGATCATATGCTGCGCAGCTGACCGTGGTAATGGTATCAAATGCTGCACCCCAAATTGATTGAAGAAGGTTTAAACGCTGTACCCATACTTCTCAAACCATGTGGCACAGTCCCTACTACTGTTGCAATCTCGGTGATAGTAGTGGAGTCAAATGTTGCAGCATAAATAGATTGATGACAATAATGGGGGTGTGCGCACGACAACTGTGTGTATTGCTCTCGGAATTTTAATGTATCCACTTATCTGAAGGCTTAGTGAACCAAACCTTTATTTTGTTTCATCATATCCAGTTCTGATATTTGTCTATGACTGGAAATGCAAAACAGAGTACCGTTTGTTACATAATCGATTTTACTTACAGGACTGCCTCCAAACGAGATATCAGCCAATCGAAAACGAGTCTTCCCATGCAAGTGCAGAATCACATAAGGTCCCAATTGGTCTATATATAATACAATCTGTCGGTTCATCATAGCATCGATACACTATGAAGTTAGTTTAGTTGGTCGGAAACGGATTAGACGAGAAGCTGTGCTCAGAACAGTAAAACTGTAGCTGATGATTATCATCTGGGTCGGTAATAGATGTTGTATGAATAGATAAACATTTATGGTCACACAGCGAAGTATGTCAAAGGAGACAGGATAGCAAAAAAGAAGAAAACGCTCTGGTATCGACCAGCTTGAACTATAATACCTCCTACGGCTCGAGGCAGTGTGGTTAATTACAGAATATATTTATGAAATGTAGTGTGAGGGAAATTACAAGGAACAACACACTGACAATTAAAAAAAACAAGTTAAGTAGATAACAATTACGACGGTCATTGATAACAGTAAGACGCGCAATCTGACAATTTAAGTTAGGGGGAATTACGACTGGCTCATTTAGCACCATAAATCAAAACTTCATGCTCAAATTAAACAGCTCTTGTCTCATTCAGTTAACAAGAATCACATAAAATGGATAAACTATTATTTGTAGAATTAGTCGAGTAAACAGTAAGGAAACTCCAGACCGAAAGTGGATGGACAGAATGACTTTCTCAGTCATATAATGCCGGAAATACTCACTCGAGGTAGTTGTACCAGCGCAACTGGCAGGTTTTCTTGTTTCAACAATGTGAATCTTTCTGAAAACCTCAATACTTTTTAACAGAGACGCGAAGTGTGTTTGAGTAGAATGGGAAATAAATCTCTAAGGCGGCTGAAAACATTGTTTTCATATACTCATGAAACTGTCAAAGTATCTGTGAAGGTTCCACTACGGACATCAACAATGCGCATAATATTTTTCGTCCCTATTTGTTTAAAACGTGGGGAGGGGGAGGGGGGCGAAATGACGAGCAAAATACTTGCAAATGTGTTCACTTCACGTTCAGAAATGGCAGCTAACACGGTCGATCACTTGACATTAGATAATCTAATAATTAAAGGGCGTCAGGTTGCACAAAACTGTCGCCTTGCGGCTTATTTTTCATTATCCGAATAAACTAACTGCGTCATCGATCTCATAAACGATGACGACGACATTAGAAAAATCCAGAAAGAAATCAAAATGCATTTTCGCAAAACTGTATTATCTAATTTCAAAAATAAGCACCTAATTGGGATCTTTATAGTGGAAACGTCCCTAAGAAGATTCATTTCTTAGTAACAGGATGATTTTGATATTGCCTACTAGAAAGCTAGTCAAAATGATTTGAAACTCAATTTCCTACTCCGGTAAGCCAGTTAGCATTCTCTGAGTTCATAATTTGCAACTTTAGCCCCGGCACGTGCCTATAATACTTGGGGAAGCGTGAAAGATTGACTATTAACTATGAAATACCTGACGGAAGAATATTTGCATTAGAATTCGAAATTCATTGGATAGAGTAAAAAAACGTCCCACTAAGGGAGAGGGGAACCATGCGGCATCGTCACTCAGCCATTAACTGAAGTTTGGTTCAGTGTGAAATTTTGTTCCGAGTGATATTAGTACTTTGCTGTCTTATGACCTCACCAGAGAACCGAATAAACAAGCGACTTTTCACCTGCTTCTGATCGGCGAGCTTGGCGTTTAGGCCGCAAACACTTCGTCACTGGTGGAGGTGACATCGTCAGTGCGCAGGTTACTTTTACTGATGATGAAACGTTTGCAGAAGCCCTTGAAAATCACCAAGCGGAGCTTCAGTCAACACCAATTTTCAAAGGTAGGGAGACAGACAACTCTTTAGTCAATCAGTGATGTTGGGACTGACTCACTTCACTTTACTGCAAGAGTGAGCTTCGTCCCGTGTTATGATTTCAATAGAAGATACTATCATTGCTGTTGCAGCGAGAGTCATCTGCTTCTCTTTTTCTGTACTTGGCACTGGGACTGCTATTGGTGGCGTGCAAACATGGTTCAGATTCTTTAACGAAGAGTCATTCCTCGTAAGTGCTAGTTTCATATACACCCCGTCATTACTACGTGTTCCGTAGTAGTCCATACTGGAGAAGATGGTAATCACGCGACCAGAGTGAGTGGATTGCCATCCATCGGGAAAACACTGGTGTGATCGAACGATGCACTGGATTCCCGTTCGTTTGATAAAAGAGTCAGTAACATCTGGACCGAAATAACATCCACCGCCACGAAATGTGTTCGGTCGGCAGCCAGAATCCACCTGAGGATCGCTCCACATGAGATTAAGTAGCTGTAGTAGGAAAAATTTGAAAAGATGAACGTCACTGGTTTAACGACAAAAGTACCAACACTAAAAGAGGTTCAAAATAAGGTAACGGATGATCTTGAATCCAACAGAAATCTATCAAACCACGGACTTGCTTAACTTGGGGGTAATGTATAGAAGACAGGTTAAATCAACCTGTGCATCAGACCAGATAGTAGGTCAAGAAACGAACAATGAATTGTTATTTGTTTGAACTACGGGAGTTTGGTAGTATGAAAAGCTCTTCAGTTTCCATTGAACTAAAGAATCGCCCACAGCAAAGTAATCGACGTCAAGTAAACTTCAAGTTTCGTTCGTGAAAGAAACCCCACATTATCAATCAAGAAATTCACTAGCTTCAAACTTGGATTCTAATAATTAACCCTACAAATGCCTTGCTGAAGGAGATCTGTAAACAAAACCATGTTATTTGACACCAACAGAAAATTTATCATTTTAAAAGTCATATGAGGTAGTTCGATATCCACTTCGAATTCCGCTACAGAGTAAATCAAAGCCCAATCCAATCTGGATTAGTTGTTTTCGAAACTTCCAAAGTTCGAAACCAGTGCCTTGTTGAAATCGAGACAACATATCTCTGTAAAGTTCCAGTACAGAAGACAATCTAAACACCCAGAGTAATAATTTGCAGGCCCCTACATGGTAAAACTGCCTAGTACAGATATGAGACAAATTAAAGAAAGTTCTATACACTTCAAGTAAGATTTAGCCCAGGTGAACAGAACAGCTTATAGCAGTAGTTAACCACAAAGAAGGAGTGTTCTCGTAAAACCGTCTGTTGTATTCCTGAAATCAAGAAAGAAACAGACAAACTCAGTAAATTTTGTGGGTTGTTTTTTTGATCTACTGTCAGTTAAACACAAACAAAAATAGGGAAAAAGAAAAGAATTACCTGTTCCCAGTCTTTGACGGACGCCCCATTCTCACCGTCAAAACACGGGCTTAACACGGAGAGGAACTGTTGGTGGAACAACGAAAACACAGAACAAAACAGAGCAAAACCTTGAAAAAACTGATACAACTGAGCTAGTCAAGGTAAAAGTCGATATTATAAAACACAGGTGACCATTTTGACCACTTCAGGAGGCTAGCTACTTATCTTTCTAGGAATTATTTCGAAAAGTGATCAAGGTTACTCGTGGCCAACGGGGTGAGAAGCTGTTCGGGATTTCAAGCATTTGCGCCTTAGCCAGTTATTCACGAAATTTCACCATCTTTCAGGCACATCTTTGATTAATTTACCGTTGTGCTTCAACACTAGCGTGTAGTCATCAGTCTACATCCTTGCCATTTGGTTTTCCTGGTCGCCGACCTCGAAGTATACGAATATCTTATTTTAAATTCCTCATCCATCTATTACTTGCAAATGATTTCTGATGCAGTCTTTTACCGTGTGAGGGAAAACCACGTTCGGATTATCAAGTAGCTGAACGTGAACATAATTTATATTGCGAAATAGATCGGAAGCATAAATAAAAGTCATTATTCTTAATCGTAAAGTAGAGTTCTGTGATTAATTTTGCGAAAAGCACCGGAGACTTTTCGTAAAAAAATATGGCATATCGTTTTCGGTTAAATGCTAATCACTCTTCTGCACCGAGGCATTTTTTAAACCGGAGTAACCAACTCGTTGGATACCACTGCTGCTTCTAGCTCGGACACGTGTACACGCAAGCAGGTGCGCCCACCCAGACACTTGACTTTCATTAAAGGCCTGTCTGAACCATGGATCTTGCTTCCGCCAAGCCTTTATGCAACAAATGAACTAAATTTCGATACTGAACGCAACCGAATACGTCTGTAACTTGTCCCAGTTCCCCACGCTTTTACGCATTTCGTCTGACCTAATTGTACCGTGTGAGCAGCGTGCCTTGAGGCGTTGAACATGGAACGCACGCTTGAGCAAATGTACGAAACCTGATACGACTCCAGTATCAGACGATCGGTCTAACAACAAAATATTGATCATGTAAACTTTGGTTTGTACGGCATAATATCGGCTTAATCGTCAGGTTTTTCACTGTTGCTATTGGTATCGATACCGCATCATACTCGACGAACGAAATTACAGAACGAGACAATTTTTGAACGTCTGTAAACACTTCCGGATTGATCCCATGTGACGATAGTCAGATTTTCGGAATCCGGAAAGTGTTATGATGTGTCCATTATCTAGCAAAAAAATCTCTGAATTCGAGTGAGTATTGAAACAGCAGGCAGAAACATATAGACTAAGATTTTTTTCCTTTCCCAGAGGTTTATGTAGCATTTGATCACTTCCTCTAATAAAACAAAACACTCAGAGAAAAGTGAAATATATGAATAAAAGTGCAAGCCAGTGGCTCCGTTTCGTTCGGCATTCGACGTAGCAAGAAAAAAGTTGCAGTTGGCAAAATCCCAAATTTCACTTTTTCATGATGACCTTGTTCACGTTGATATCCTTTAAAACCTGAACGTTAGGACAGACATGTCAACGGTTTCTCTTTTCGCACAAAATACGAAAAAAGAAAGCGATATGCAATTCTCGTTAGACTTGAGATGGATTCAGTTTATATTCATTTATGTTAATCGGACTAATTTCGATTGATAAACAAATGCACCGTCAGGTGAAAATAAGACTACGAACATCAAATAAGTCCTTGGCTTTCGGTACGCGAAGGACATTTAGAGCTTCCTTGATCTCATCAGAACTCAAAATATCGTTCTTCCAAAGCGATCAAATACCCAGCAGTTTATTTCAGGATGGAAAGCGAAGATCGTCTTCAGTAACTTTTCTTATTGTATATTGCTAGGTAAACGAATTCTTCAGGGGAACCGAAATAGAGGTGAACAAGGGGACATGAAGATTGATTAAGATTTCACAAATCAATCGAAATGTCCCATTCAAACAGTTATCACCACGGCCTTTGGACACTAACGACCAGGGTTCGATTACCGCCACCGCCTGCCACTTTTCCATTTTGCAGCCTTTTATTGGCCTCGGAACCCGTCCTAAGTTGTTTCATAAGAAATACAAAAAAGCGTGGATAATGTAACATGTTAACCAAAGCATATTTCATCAGCTTTATATGGCCGGTGGTGGTCGAATGGTTTAAAGCGTATGCTTACCACCTCGGAGGTCCGAGGTTCGAATCCTCGTCATCACCGGCTACTTTGGTGATAGACAGTTATCCACTAATGTTCAGATCGTTACAAAATCTGATCTCTTTCAGCCTTATGTGGTTCCCCACTCTAAGTCACGAGATCTGGTTGCCGGTTATCCCAACAGCGCAGTGAGTCTTCGTGGCCAAGAAGTATGTACCCCTTCCAATGCAGTCGTGCGCAAGCGTGTAATAAAAAAAGTAGACAATGATAACTGAGTTGCAACGTGCAAGATTAATGGGACTGGAAGGAGCATAAAAAGCTCTCAGCCCACCACAGTTCCGTTTGTCCCCATTGTAAAACGCATAACCAAATAACAACGGGATTTAGTTACCTTCTTCCGATCCAATTTTTGTAAGCGGTCCATATCCGTACTGGGTGCAATTCCTCCATGGCAGACGAATATGGCTTTGTTGATGATACATGCAACCGGTATGCGACAGAATAAGCGCGAACACAAAATGATCAGCTCCTTACTTTCGATCTGAACATAAATATTTTCCAGACAGCAAAGACAAAGTTATTAGCAATACCCAAAGTGGGCCCTCATTTGATCTGATAAGTGTTATTTTAAATAGAACTAAGGACTGAATTTGCTTAGAAAAACAACGACTCAAACTTTTACTTCGCAATATAAAAACGAAGCGACTGAAGTTCAATGGGGAACGAGTAAAACGTAGTTGGACGAAAACTGAAATGAGGCGAGGAGAAAAACCTGAACGCAATTTTCCTAAAGGTCATGGCGTTTAGGTACCACACTGTAGTGAACAGGCTGTAGGCAGCCATGTTGATATTCGACTAATTTGAGTGTAGGATCCTGATGGTGCATTCACCGAGCCTGTGTGTTCATGGATTTTTCTTTCCTGCATTTTGCAGATCGAACCTAAACAACCTCCCGTGGATGAACACTGATCCTTGCATGCTACATCACCTTAAATTCGAAACTACGGGGTGCGTATATCTCGCTGGTTGTACCCAAGAAGTATTATACGCCACGTATCGTTCGAGTTTCTATATCATTCCGGAAAAACGTTTCACTCAATTAGTTTACATCAGTTTGAAATCTAAAACAATCGAAATTCGAGAACAAACTATATCTGAGTATCCAACGGGCGTAGTCCGACTCATTTGTAGGATTAATTTACCCGAATGAAATAATGTAAAGGAATACGGGAAGACACCATATACCAGTGTAATGTGAACAGGCTAGTAGCGTGGCACATTAGTAAAATATCTAGAGGCACCAATACAATCACGTGGCTCAGCGGGAGTACAGAAAATAGGATTATGACCACTACCTGAGAATGTCATGAATTCCTCATAGGTCATTCTTCCGGTCCATTCTACCTATACTTGGAATTCCGCTCTCATATGTGGCTCCAAGAGTTTGCGTCCACGGGAAACAGTTGTGCCTAAGTAAAGTGCTCCCAAGAAGGTCCCACATGACACGGGATAGTTGAAACCTTTAAATCCAAGTGAGCCAATAATTTAACAGTGTGTAGACACATCGCAGAAAAAGTTGACGGAGGATATCACGACCAAAGTCCAGCATCCATGAGGGCGATGCTGCTAGCGAACATCAGAGTGCACAGATTACATTCTGGAGATTTTAAACGTCACTAAGCCCCATCAAATCCTGATGCCTTACAGGTCGTACTTCTATATCCAGGACCAGAGATGCATCCTCTGGTCTGACTGGAGTTCCTCTAGTCAACCTCCGACCTCGACGTGCACGATCAAATAGTACAATAGTTCACAATAGATTTTTGCAGGTGCTATAATATCGACACTGGAGATTTTGAGACTGATATCTTGCGATATGCAAGCATTATCGCAACATTTTTATGCATTCTCATCTTAGTTCTGTAAGCTCCCATCCCTTAAGAATTCCGCGGCAGCCCTGAGAACCAGCGCTAGCAGTAGTGCCCAAGAAACAGACGTTGACGTAATTCCCGTTGCCTCTAGAGAAGAAACCCGGAGACCTTCGATCCAATACGGGCTCGCTGATGTTCTATCTCATTCTTGATACTAGCCACATTATTTATATAGGTCGGTGGAAACCATACTTTTGAGACCCTCATTAATAATGCGTTTTGAGTTCAGACTATTAATGTTTGGGATTGCAGATTCACAGTCTGGTTGACATATCCACAAAACCTTTTCCAAGATCATGGTGCTGCGGCATCTGGTCAGTCATATGTTGACGCACTCCTCGTTGTTACGGCCATAACGTAGACGAGACTGGATCTCACCCGAAAGCCGGTTTAGTGCACTAACCTTAAAAGATCGTGGAATTCGAGCATAATTTGTTCTAAATGATTCAGCCTGTTTATCACCTCGGTACACGAAAAAACAGATGCCTAAGCAGTTTCCACTAGAAGCTTCACAGATCCATGTGTAAAGCAAACCTGAATGAGTGTGATTTTACCACTGGAAAATAATCTAGGTATGAATTCATCGAAGAACTATATAAAGCCCGCTACGCATTCCTCTAGTGTGGTGTTATTGGCTTATGAACTGCGTCCTGAAACTATGGATTTCCGATCCAATCCGTCTTTTGGAGGAACGCCAATAAGCCCCGAGTTAAAGTAAGCAAAATAAGATGCAGTTCTTGATGAAAAATGAACTTGACCCAATTCTACATGCCTAGGGATAACAAAATCTGATGTCCGAAGCAAGCATCATACATTAAATGTGAAACCATCCTGAGAAGTACCTATAAACTATTTTGTTCCATCTAAGTCACCCGTAGGAAACTTGTAGATGTAAACAAAACGGCCTGCAATGTTTAAGGTTCATTCATTCACAGTTAGTAGTGGAGATTCAAATGCTGGGTGGAATACTTTTAGAAACAATTAGGGCGGTTCCCGCGCCCACTTTCCCCGCAGTTGGATTACCACCGCAAACCCCATGTAGACAGAACTACATGCACAGGCCGATATCCAGGAAGAAATCCCAGCATTAGGGCGCTACGGAATGCCAAAATCTAATGGTCTTCTCTCTAACATGTTTAAACGTACAAGGGTATGGCAAAAAAAAGAAAATTATCTCCAGCTTCCCGGAATTTGAGATAATAAATAGGTCCTCAACTTGCGAATGGGGTGAACTTTTTCCCACGCAACCTGGAAGCACATAAGAATGACACCGATAGCGATCAAGCTGTTAGTGCCCACCAAACTTCGCAGATTGAGACACGTGTTTAGAGAGTATATATGCTTATATATATATATATATATATATATATATATATATATATATATATATATATATATATATATATATACTGATTTTTCTCATTGCACTTGTTGACTGCCGCTGTCAATAACAAGCAAGAAAGTAATTAACATTTAGGAATAATGGCGTTACCAGCTCATATAAATGCAGGTAAAAAGAGGTGAAATAAACAATAAGTAAATAATTATGGCATCTGATCTTTAAAAGATAGGGGATAATGTGAACCAACAACTCGTCCTGTCCAAGAGCGAGGTTTAATAAAGCTCACACTACTATTCTTAAACACTGGTACTAGTAACGGAATCAGTTCATCAATCACAAGAAAAATAATCGGTGAAGTGATATCTAGTGAGGAAGCGCAAATAACCTAATCGGGCAGATGGCAGATTGACGGAATCCGTTTACAGATTCCCAAAATTTCTCCCTTTATTCTGAGTAAACTGAGATGCACAAGGATAAACGAACGTCGAGAAGAAGCCCTCGTAATCGGACTCGTCATAATAGATGATAGAGTAAGAAAAACAACGACTCACGGGATATTTGAGACATATTTCCTTCTTGAAACCGTAGCTGAGAAGAAACAAGGCAGCTGAATGTATGACTCGATTAACATTTAATATTTCTCATCTAGAAAGGTCGGTCCAAATATAGTAATAAACTGAATTATTAATATTATTAGAGGGCATTCTCTGAAAACTATATTTCAGGAAATAATGAAATGTTTATCTTTCACGATTGACCTAAATATAATCGTCTGGTTCATCGTAAATCTCGTATAAACCTTTCACATTTTCTACCTGAGGTTCGTTGATTACCATCCAAAATAATACTTTATTCAAATCTGTCAGCAAATTGTCACCCGAGCAATAAACCAGCAGACGTTTTTACATGGCCTGAGTTTTGCAGTTTGATGTTGGTCTCTTCGTCAAACTATTTGCTCCGGTTCAGAAGCTATTTTTCGTATGGAAATCAACGCCACTTCAATCCATAATTCAAAAGTAAGTTTTGGCGTAGTTCTATTTCTCATCCATACAATACTTGCATCCGCAGCTTATTTGTTACTCTACGTAGTAGTCCCTCAAATGAACGGCCAAAGCAGTTATTTTTTCCAACTTCATCGTCATCTTTACATTGTATTCATAATCACGGTTTAATTCTTGTATTGTTTCTGAATACATTGACTGTTGTGGACTTTTACCATTTGATACTGAAAACGGAGGATCGCCTAAATTAATTTACTGAAGAAAAGCATTCGTCTTGTACAGAAAAATGTAGTCATTCAATTTACTGTCATCAGATCCCGAGTAGAAGAGTTAGGTGGACCATTCTCGAGGATAATAATACCATATTTGACTCACCGTGCTAGACCTCATAAAGCTCGTTATATGGATCAGTAAAATACTGATAAAATTTATTTATTACGGTAGACGCTCCTTTGCGACGTATGACGAAGTTAATCACTGAACAAAATCATTCAGGCGGTCACAGGTGAAAACTTCAACCGTGTTCTATTCCTTGAGATAAAACAAACAAGTGCAATAAACGTCGTCGTTCAAAAATTGAACTGACGCACTGGAAACATTTACCTGGAATCATTTTTTTCAACTGCAGCACAATTTAAACGAATACACGGATACCAAACGCATCTAAGGGAACTTAAGTGAGAAAATATCCACCAACAGTTATTTGATTAGTAAACCCGGGGATTTCGAAATCGGTTATGAGATGACTACATCAATTGAGATATTCTCCCCTTGTTAGGCGTGCAGACAAACTTAGTAACCTCTTGGAGTTCGCAAACGATAAGAAAAGATTTGCCGTTTTGCACCATTTCTGACGATTTGTATAAAAATATTTCGGGGCACTGAGCCACTGACTCCACCCAACTACAAGATGGCTTTCTTGTGTCACACTGGATTGTGAAAAACGATATACTTAACTTTACCCACACTACTACTCCATGAATAAGTAAGTCAGTTACGTGCTTCAACGTCGTGATTTGCAAACGTGCTTGTCAACGCCCAATTGATAAAATATGTTACCACTTCGCTAAAAATAAATTCATTTTTTGTGAATAACACAATTCTCAGTGCTACTGGGTCAGAGTAAAACGCCCGTTTTGTCAAACTTATGGGCTTGGGAACATTTTGATCTGCAAACTCCAGGAAGCAGACCAGTCCCGTCTGGCAAAAAAACGGTGTACATCAAGGATAGTAATTTTTTTGGGGTAGTGATTGAATAATCTTCAACACTATTTTTCTTTAAAAAATAAAATGTGTGGAAATTTTCGGCGACAATTTTTACGCACTTTGAACCCGAATACCAACATCGGAATAATTCCGGATGCACAAACAGCATACCGATACCAAGGCTACACGCACAAGGGCGTGGTGGCTGTGTCGCCATTGTTGTCACAGCAACGAGAAAAACGAATCCTAGGACGTCTAACATATGTGACGACGCATACGCTTCACATGGAACAAGTGACCAAATTATTACTGAGCTTGCTCAAACGTAGCCGAATTGATTATTTCGAAAGTACACAAAAAAGTAAAATTCATTCGAAAGGAATATATTCTAGCGTCAGGTCAGTCAGTTCTTAATTCCGTAATGAATATTTGGTTTGACAGTTGCCGTACACTGATCAGCTATTTTAACCACACTTGAGGTCACAGATGAATGTCTAAAACCCTCACATTGTCGAATGGTGCCTTACTTAAATGAAAAAACATTTCCGCTAGATTGTATATAAATTCAAATATATCGCGAACGAACAGAAAAACACAAGTGGCTGCAAGACTTTGTTTTACCAGGGCAAAATATACAACTTGCCCACCGTACCAGAGATTCAGAACTCAAAACCCGTAAGCAGTATTGGATTTCCTTGCCTGGTAAGCCTACCGACTTCCAAAGACGTGTTTACTCATTCAATCGTATTCTTAATGGACTAGTAAAGAAACTTCATAACACTGTATTTAGACTGAAAAATTCCCTTCGTAACTCACTGCTCATTGACTGTTGTATCTTCATGGTTACCTCGATTTAAGTAGACGTATTTGGGATAAGTCAGAAACAAAGCCAGAATAATGACCAATACTTCGACCGATTTGTTCCCACGGTCCACGAAATCCCCATTGAAGATAACTGATCTACCCCTTGAAGGCATTCCGTGCTAGATGGTCAACGACACAACAAAGACAAAAGAAAAAATTACCAAGAAATAAATAAATACATAGCATGGATTATCAAATTCCGTAGTAGGACATCGAATTTGTTTACGAAATGATGCACCACGAATTATTACCACTCATATCACCATTGGAAACCATGGAAGACCGGTAATGCTATTTCTTCCTTGCCAAGAATCACTGGGTCTCGAACACGGAACCATCAGGCTATCCGGACTGGCGATTTCTACAGTTTTTTTTAAAACTTCAACAGTAATGTGATTGTTAGCTGTCTAACTCTTATACGTTTATTCTCCGGTTCAAGTCCCAGCTGGGGCTCAGTGAGTGTATATTCTGTTGTATTGTATTATACTGAGGACTTCTGTAAGTTAGCAACTCACATTTTAGTCACAAAAAGGAGCGAAAAATAGAACCTCAATTTGGAAACATCTCAGACAATGGGCATAAAAACGGACAAACTTAAATCAAGTTCAACCACCGAGGCTGATGTGAAGTTACCCTGCGACATTTACTTTGCTAACGAGAATATGGGCTAAATAAGGCATTGTAGAGTTGGAAAAAATATTTATACGAGACGAGATGAGCCTAAATTCGGAAATTATAAAAGGATGTGGACAACAGACAGACCATAGCAAAGAGAATAAGTGGGGTCCACAAGAATCTTTATATCGGATTTTTCACAGGTAGAATGGTGTAGATTACATATTTCGTTGATGAGAGGAGCTATGGGAATAAAAAAACACGACCGATGATAGCCAAACCGTAGAGTAATGAAAGAAAACCCTTTCTAAGTAGGCCAGGAAATATTGCAGGAGAGTAGTAAAGTAAGACTGGCAGAACACTGGTGGATAAAAGAAATGATGACAGCTTGTATGGGACCAAACCGCTTCAGTCTGTGTATTTGTAAAGAGAGTCGACACGATTTCCTGGCACTGTTCAGAATATGGAAAAACCCCTGTAAATTGGTGTTTATAGTAACACCTAAGTACTTGGCGGAGTTAGCTCTGGAAAAGCGGGCAGAATTGATTATCGATTGCTCATCGCGATGAAAAGATTGAGAAGGATGAATATGCATTTGAAGCCTTCGTAAATGTTAAGATATAGGTCAGAAAGGGACGAAGATTTCTGGTTACATAATTTCCCAGAAAAAAATATCAACTGACAAAACACTACATCAACGGCACACTTAAGAAGTCGTGCAGGATAAATCGTGGACAAGTCGCTGATATATGTAGTGAAAATGCAGGGGGAAAGAACAACACCCTGAAAAAAACCAGTTTTGTTCATTAAGGGACTCGACAAAATGTTGCCAACTTTGGTACGCTGGGTTCTGTTGAAAAATTGTTTTTTAACCCCAAGAGCGGAAAAGCCAGACAGCCAGAAGACTCCAACTTTTGGAGAAGAAGGGGAAGAAAGTCCGATTCAGAAGCAGAGTAACAGTCAAAAAAGACAACATTGATTTCGCAAAACTACTTGGATTTTTTTGAAGTGAAATAGAAAATTGAGGCCACCGCGTCAAGAGTACACCTGTTGGGCGTGAATGCGAACTGTTATGGGTCACTGAGAGCAATAAAAGAGGAACACAATCAGCGAAAAATAGCGCGCTCAGTTAACTCGAGTGCAGAGCAAGTGATGGAACGAAAATGTTTCGACAAAGTGTTAGCAGTGGAGTGCTTGGAAATAGGCACAACCACCGCGGACTTCCAAGAGGCAGGAAAAGCATCGGCATCAACAGATTTGTTGCTGAAGGAAGTCATCGTCTTCACTGACGCATTTACTCCAAGTTTGAGAAGAGTGGTGGATAAACCATCTGGACCAACAGCGTAAGCCACTTTTAAAAGAATTCTGAAGAAAAAGGTGCGAATTCGGAGGAAACAGAGAGGACATAGGATGGTAGGATGTCCGTGGACGGGTGAATAAGTGCGGCATTCAAACTGTCGCTGTCAATAGTTGAATTGCTTGACCGGATCCGCTGAGTGCGCGGAAGCTTGATTTGGTGCCAAGGGATTTTACAGTTTACGGTACTTAAACACCGGTCGGCAAAAGACTTACTTACTCTTGGCTGATGGACACAGAGTGACGTTTCACAGAAACCCGGTCATGTAGTATGTATGCTTTTTCCTTTTGCCTCCTCAGGGATTGTATCAAGGGAGATGTCATACCGTAATTAAAAAATACCGTTTCCAAGGGACAACACACTGGGGTATTGCATTCAGTGTTATTGTAAATGACTCCAGGGAGTAAAGAGAGCCTTTAAATGAGAACCACGAAGACATAGTAAAAAGGGATCTTATAAGAACAGCAATTTTAAGGATGACCTATTTCTGATAGTCATCTTCATTTATTTCGTTTTGACAAATGAAGACTAAGCAAAACGTGAGTAAATTATGGGTCTAACGATAATGAGAGCACGACCACTCGTTGAAAAAGAAGTTCTCAATCGCAAATGGAAACGTTCGGGATAGTTTGTGATTATTCTGTCTAAAACATCGTTTCACCTGGTTGGTATCAGACATAGTTCGTTTAAACGAAAAGCGAGTTGGGGATACGTGGTTAAATGGTTGAAGTCTCTGACAGCACTGCATGAATAGTCAGAAAGTAATGGAACTAAACAGGTATGAAAGCATTGAAAACTGTTTTATGTCCCTCTGGGGCTACAGAGAGCTATATACAAGTTACTAACCAATATACCACGAAAAAGAGAAAATTTCGGATGACAACAGTTACGCAGTAAATACCATTACGTGAGAAAGAAAAGATAACTTCGAATTTGCCAGACCACTTGGAATTGATGTAGATAACCACACCGCTACCTGTTCCCTTCTACCATTGTTTTTGTCTTGACAAAAGCACTCAATGTTCTCAAGGAGAACGGGTTCGCCTTCAATACTTTCATTTAACCAAGAGTCTTGGATACAAACCACACAGGCACTGTTGTGGATTCGAGATTCTAGAATATTGGTTACGAACGGCATCTTTCCAAAAATGGACCGAATGTTGGTGCTGAACAACACAAGGTGTTGGGCGACTAAGGGCAGTCTGTCAACCAGCAAGCTTGAGTTTCTCTGTCTTTGTGGATGACGAAAGGAAAAATGACGTGGGTCTTATTCGAATGAAGATTTCCTTTGAGTAGTAAACTCGAGGTGACCGACTGATAATGGGTGACAGTGACTCAGGACACAACAAACTGCACTGCCGGTGATTCTTAACAAGGACAAAACAGTTGTACAGTGCTTCCATAGTTTTTCAATACTCAGTTTAGAGTTGATGCTACATGACAAAACAAAGAATAACTTGTAAGTTTAGGATCTCGAGCCCTCGATTTTCTCGAGGGAAAAAAACCTAAATGAAGATTGCTGAAAACAGAACCGAATAGAAACATGCAGATGCAAGCTCATTTCAATCCATTAGGACGATATTTCAGACCGATTTAAACGAATTTTCGAATATGAGGGAAACAGTTCAACATCACGTTTCGCACCAACCTGCTTCAGAAACTGCAACACAGCATGCAGATTTCCGTGGACATCTCCACAAATTGCGACTGAATCTTGTTGTTGTAGATCTAACCGACTAATGTTTGGTTGTCCCTCTAGAAGAGAAGAAGCATCCTTGATAATGTTCGAAATGGAAGAGAAACTGAGCCTTTTCTGGAATCACAAAATTAATGAAAAAGAAATATCAGGAGGATTTAAATGAACGAGAGGTGTTCTTCAAAACTAACGGTGTCCAATTAAAACAACAATAGAACCTGATCAAAGGCGGGAAATTTAAGGAGAATGTGGTGACTACATTTCGTTCACACGTACGTCCAGAAATAAAATGCTAACTGTTCAAGAGCTACCCAAATTTTACTTGAACTGAGATAATAATGTGTATTCCACTGTATTATGTTCGGATGTTGTGAAGCTTAACCACGCCTCATTGGCATTCGCTCGTTGTTCATTCTTTTCCTGTTCGCCCTACGGTCGCGCATCTGATACCCGACTGCACTCTGCACTGCCCTACTCCACCAATCTCATGCGGACTACTATGTGTGAAACTAATATTGACTGACCAATTTCGTTCGCTTGACATGCTTATACTCGCGCTTGCCTTACGCTCGAACAGAATACACATTCATCCGTGCACATATCCCTTCGTGCTGTATACCGATCTTGTGATACAACATGATAAGGACTTCGTTTGCTCATACTTAAGATGAAAAGGAAAAATTGTCCGTTGTTACCTGCTTCCCTTGAAAGTGCACTACACTTTACAGGTTTCGCTTCATGCATTTGTTGATTTTCATCGTACACTAACGAATCGACTGCCTCAAAACCAATGAAGACATCTCCACAGAATAAGTGTCACGTGATTTTCAGTTTGTAAATAATGCAGCAGGAGATTCAGATTTGCGCTCATCATAACGGTGAACGAAATGAAGCAAATAAAGCACGTCCAAAATGGCTATCAAATTCAACTTCAACGAAGGAGGATTGTGATGAACAGGCAAAAAAGAGACAGTGGATGGGAAGATGGGTGAAGGACATCGCTGCTGAATTTGTTAAGGTGGGTGCTCCAAGTCAGAATTGGATTGTTCAATATGACAATTGAGACGATATTTTAAGCTCGACTTGATGCCTGAAGTGCAACTATAAACTACGACTTAGGAAAAGGTACCAAGTGTCACCTGTTTATTGGTAGCTTATTTCTACAAATGGACCTCATAAACCGCCTGATATACCTGTTGTTACATAATGATTCACCACGCAGTATGAATTCTCAACTCACCACTGAATACGGAGGAAGCGCTATACAGCGTTCAAATTGCAAACTGTAAGATTTAACCTTCTGCAGTTAGTAAAAAAAGCTCAGCAGGTTGTTTGCAACCGAATACCTTCGCTGTACTTAGGCCCCTACAGAGAAGTTATCCATCACAAGAGTCCACCACCGTGCGGGTAACGGGCTGTTACCATTTAAAGCCGGTGACAAGAGAGTAATAGATCAATCAGTGTACACGTTCAGTATACTGTTTTGAGCTAGCCCGGATAGCCTGACAGTTAGCGGTTCGACTCGCAAGCGCTCAACCGGGTTCGAATCCCATTGTTGGCTCAGCGGATGCGCACTGTTGATGATTCCTAACTAAGGTTAAACAGCTGTACAATGCTCCACTGGTTTTCAGTGGTGGGTTCGGCGCTGGTATTGCATGATAGATCATACTATGTAAGGTTAGTACTGGTTGAAAGTTGGCAGCATTGATTTGTTGACGTCAAGTAGTAGCTCGTAACTGTTCAGATGTAGATGTATTTAAAATAACCATGGAGGGGTTTCCACCATATTACTCTGTTGACGAGAGGTAAGCTTCTTAGTTCTAGTGCAATGGCTTTAAATCGAACGGCCCCAGATACCGGTTTTGAGTACCTGAAATTCCAGTGAGTCAGATGCCGATTTCTGTCACCGTAAAAGCAATCATAACAATTGTTTATAAAGCTCCCATACTACAATTCAGACGCTGACATTATGCAATGAATTACTGGACAATTTTTCGGTAGAGTTCAGGTAACTGATTCAAAAGAAAAGCAAATATGCTGGTTTTCCGGATAGGTACCGATTGATATGACAAGGTCGTTTTATACTAAGAGGGAGGTAGATACTCAACGTGTTTTAACTGGTTTTCAGATGTATATGACACAACAACCGGTACAATAGGTTTAAAAACAACGAATTACATTCGTTTCACTCGACTTTCAAATTTCCATTTTCATACCAATTTTGGCACGCTTAACACTTTTTCACCTCCTATCCATTTTAATTCTATGATATCCAATTTGATTGTCAGTGGTCTGAGAGTTACCCCTGATAACTCCCTTCGGTGTCATTTGGGAATGTCAAATTTAAGTAATACTCAAAGGTAAACCAAAGATCTTCAGTCAAAAATTGTTTATCCATTGTAAGTTGGTAATCTATGTTTAACTTTATTTTATTTATATTTCAGCAGCGCCAAATTATTTCAGACACATGGCCGAAGCCAATTAGTGGCAAATGAATGAGAGAAAATTCCCCGATGCGATAAGAGTCGGTCAATGAACCGCAAATGTTTGATCCATAAGGTTGACAGTTGGACTGCGAAATTCCACTTGGGTCTAGAGAAGAATCAGAAATTGATCTCAAAGAGTTTATTCGAATCACCTAATCCCTAGCATGATTCCCGCTAACCGTGGTTTTCGGGCACAATGACTCAATGGTACCACTAGCAACTTCAGGCTGAGTACATCTAAATGAATAACAAGAGATTTAACAAATCAGACCTGAGAAATGTTCCGTCAGATTTGGAATCTATTTACTATACTGAATCATTGAAAGCAAGACGCAGAGGATTTAAGATCCTTGACTCTCTCCTACTCTCTCACTTTGGAGGAATCCAGCTGATTATTCTGGAAGAATAAATCACCGTGATTTCCGAAACGCATACGTGGAACGGCCTCAGGTATGCACAGAAGTGGGACGTGATGTCTTTACTGATCTATCATCTGACGGATGCTCACTGTTGATGATTTTAACAAGGACCAAACAGTTATACATTACGTCCCCCGTATTCAGTGATGATTTGAGCATAAATACTGCATGGTGAATCATATTATGTTAAATATAATCTCCCACTTTATAGAAATATATTGATAGTCAGTAGTATGCAGACGTGTGGCCAAAATTTCCCCGGAAGCACACGACCGGTTTCGCGGTTGTTGCCGCTCATCAGGTATGCGTACCCGATACTCCTCTGCCCACTTGTCTTCATACTTGTACACTCCGATGTTATATGTTCATTAGAATCTAATTTGAATCGTCTGGAGTGTGAATGGGTTATCTTCATTGAAGAGACCACAAATGAATCACAACTGTGATTTCTCATAGTTATTCGTGTCTGGGTCATTGCTATATATATATATATATATATATATATATATATATATATATATATATATATATATATATATATATATATATATATATATATATATATATAACCTGTTTCAGAATTCTTTTAGGACTATCGAGAATAGCGATGGCAGAACGGATACTGCTCATTAGATTCGTTTGAACCGCATGCTCAAAGTTAGTCATACACAATCTGGCGCTTTGACAATGAAAATAAAGACATTATCCCAAATCCAAACCCAACGTGAGTCCGTATTTCGATCTTAACTGTTTTTATTGTGCTAGCTACCGAGGCCTCCTGTTCATGCAGAACGGCACCAAAGTTGTTCCATCCTCCCCCAAATACTATTTTGTTTTCATGCTTAATCAATGTGAACCTCCAGGAAGAATATCTTGCAATATCCTTCGCATAATTGACATAAAAAGATGACTTTTGTGGTTTGTGTATGTGCTGATACATTTTCGCGACCTTGGTAAGTAAACCAACCACGTTACCGTATTTTTCCAAACATCACATTCAAGACGCAAATGTTATTGTGAATACTAGACTGTGTGAGTTAAAAGTAGAACGACCATAAAAAACTGCTGGCAAAATGTATGCCTAGGACTTTGATTCCGTTGATCACGAGCAGACAAAGAGCTCAGAATTACTGCAAGTCGATAACTGTAAGGAAGAAATCGCAGGTTAACATGCTCAAAAAAAGCATGGAACCCAATCCTAGGCATTCAATTTTCGTCGCAGGAACGATAAAATTATGTATTATCCTACGACAGTGTAGTCAAAGAATGAAACGAAAGTATGTTAGGGCCGAACGAGGTTCGGAGTGTATCGAAAAAAAATGCGCCATGTGTCGTGTTAAACGAGATGCAATGTCAGTAACACGGCGTTGTCGTTGGAAAATTGTAAGCCGACGTTTCGGTTACCGTGGGTAACCTTTCTCAATTTTTACTGACATTATATCTCGTTTAATGGAACGAAAGACTTACTTCACCGGTTTGGACAATTTTTAACAGCTCATAAAGTCCACGTTCATCAAGAGGGAGTTGAATATCTTCATCCTTTGCTGCAACAGGAAGAAAGCCCTGAAATACACCTCGGCATTTAGTACTACTCAAACCTCTAGTGTCGGAAAACTTCATGAAATGAAACGATCGGCAGATTTTTTACGGTACGGTTTCACTCTTCAGTGCTGTACAACAAGACATGCCATCGTTATGGTATAGTCAACACGTTAAACAGCTATGATGAAAAAGTGAGAAACGTGAAATCAGTATTCTTAAGTACAACAGCAAAATTGGTTAAGTAAGAGAAGTACTGTTTTATGTTGTGCAAACAATCGTTAGTTTCAACTCCACAGTGCAATAAATTAAAAAAGAACAGGCTTTAATAAAGTGTGAACATAGTTGTGGAAAAGTGGTACGGATTTAAACTGATTATCAGCGTGTGACATGCAAACTAAATACTACAGCGCCTTACTGGAAGGGTTCATGGATAAGTTCTTGAACATGGTTTCAATCTGAAAAATGCATGATAACGACTGTATAGGTTGAAAGCAAAATAACTCTTGGACAGAAAAGAACCTCGAGGAAAGCTTATAAACTCTTGCTTTTTCTCTCCACAATTATTAGTCATGTGGTTGAGAGATGTCAATTGTGGGTGGGTTACCCAGTTTTACGCTCAACAAGTTCTCAAACTAATTTACGAAAACCCTATAAGCGTTAACGACGAAGTGAACAGAAGTATAGAATCAACTGAATTGCTAAGATAATGTACTCAATACAGGTTTCTGTTTCAAAACTGATAATTTCTTTCTAAATAACGCAATAGCTATGAGTTATCAACTGCATCCTGCGGGATAACTCAAATTAAGGAAAAATCTAATCTTTTTCGGACCCGATAAACTTCAATGGGTCACTCTGAAGCTATAACTAAAATAAATAGGTTACACTCACAGAATCAGATTGGTAAATAAATCAAGGAGGAAAATATATCAGTAGTTACGATAGAGTAGCCAAACTTAATCAAGATTACTCACATGCAAAAATGAAATAAAGCCCTTAGCATGAAGACACATAAGAAGACTGAATAAATCAGTTTCATCACTTTCGAAAATGACTAAAATAAGATAAAAGATTTCAAGCATGGATCTACAAGAGTTTATGAGATCGTGATTGCTGTACACAGTAGTCTAGTGAATGTACAGCATCGAAGGTTAAGTACCTCATACCTCAGAAAAATTTGTTTCATTTGCTTTGTACTCCAGAGCCTGAAGTACTTTCCATGCACAACGCCGTTGAACCTCCAGGTTAGCGACTTTCCGGCGATACCAACACTGGATGAGAACAGCCGCACGAAAAGCTGAAAAAGGACGGTTTAGGTTATGCTCAATCTGTATCCTGTTAGTTTCCCAGAATCTTCATTCCTGCTTACGAAATTGTGGATGATCAAAATGTTATCCAGCGTGTCATTATATATATATATATATATATATATATATATATATATATGGTGGCGTGAAGGTATGCTGAGCTTGAGTGGGACAGGTAACTACGAAAATCTCAATTAGGCTGCCTTTTTTTGTGTCGCACCCGATCAAACCGACCTTTTGAATTCGCACCTGGACAAGGCAACACCAGAAGACAATGCACAAGAACAGTGAATGTTTACGTATTTTAGTGTTATTGCATGTTCTCATTCTGTCACTTTTTATAGTGTCGTTGCGCGCTAATATACTTCATTCCCGGATTCTCTCTCTTCTTACTTACCTACTTACTTTTACTCTTACGCGACTATCTTCTGCGAGAGGATAAGTCGGCTCCATGGATATCACGGGCCACTGCTGACCACGCGCGGAGGTTGCAGGCGAGCTGGGTACGGATCGTGATCCAGTCCTTTTTTCATTGCCGAGCTCCATAGACCGACCGAAGACCTAGAAGCTCTACGTCTCTTTCTACTGTTCTGGTCAACGTTTTGAGCTGCTCACCAAGGCAACAACGCCAACCAGGGCAGGGAGTGGGGCAGACTGTTTGTCTGGTTATGTCTGACTCGGGTCGCTGAAGCGTATGGCCGAGTACTGCAGTCGCCGACGTTGGAGGAAGGTGGCGAGAGCATCTTCTCCCTACCTCTTCGTTAGACACATTATCGTGCAACTTGACTTTGAAGATCTGCCACATGCACCAGTGATCGAAAACCTCCAGCCTTATGGTATCCTCAGCTTGCAGTGGCCAAGTTTCGCAGCGGTAGATGAGTACGGGGCGGATAGCGGCACGGTAAACACGAACTTTGGTCCTCGAACTGATTCCACTGCAAGTCCACAGTGTTCGTCTCAGCTGAAGGAAGGCTCTCCTGACGTTGTCGATCCGTAATATCACTTCATCTTTTGCCTTGCCGTTCGGAAGCAGAGTTGAGCCTAGGTATTTGAATGAAGGGACGTATTAGACCGGTTGGTCATTGATCGACAGTTGATGAATTTTCGGGCCTAGATGGGTTGTGCAAGCTTTCGGTTTGATTGAATTTACTTCAAGTCCGACGGACCTCGAGAAAGAACTGATTCGGTCGAGGACTGATTCAAACGTAGCAGGGAAGTCACCTATCAAGGCAATATCATCAGCGAACTCCAGGTCCGAGATACATATTTCTTAGCTAAATTGAACGCCAGAGTAGTCGCACAATACGTTACGCATCGTCCGATCAATAGCTTAACTGAACAGCACCGGTGAGAGGGGACAATCCCGTCTAACTCCGGTGGTGAGTTTGAACTCGCAGGACTCTCCACCGTACATACGAACCATAGCACCAGTTGTCGAGTAGTACCCAGTCTTAAAAGTTCATCGGGTATCCCATCGGGTTGTATTATGGGCCAGAAAGACTCGCGGTTAACCGAATCAAAGGCGGTCCGGAAGTCGATGAAACAAGCTACCGTTGGCTGCTGGAACTCACAACGGCGCCCCACTATTTGGCGCAGTATAGAGTTGATTAACACAGCCTCTGCCAAAGCCAAAACCTCCTTGGTGCGGGCGAGTGCGCCCGTCTCTTGCCTTGGGGAAAAGGTTTAGTAAAAACTCGCCAAAAGTTTTGCGGCGGCACCGATCAAGTTAATCCCTCGGTAGTTCTTACATGCCAATTTACCACCTTCCTTCGGAATAGATAGCAGAATGAACATGCTCCGGTGGGGTGCTCTGGTCAAATGGTGGTGAAAAGATGTATGTAACCTGTCAAATAGTGACGATGAACAGGCATCATATACTTCTGGAGGGATGCTACCTTCCCCGGCGGCCTTCCTGTCCTTCAGTTTCTTAATTATTTCTGTGACTTCCGCGGTACTGGGTGGGTCACAGTTGCTTTCGTACTGGACTGGAGGGGTTGACACTGGCTGGTCCGTCGGGTGGTTTGCAGGCCGATTGGGCAGCTGATCGATGTGCTCCACTCATCGGTCCACTTTCTCGCTTTGCTCGAGCATTAGATTTACTGTTGGCATAAAGAAGAAAACCTCGTTTGCAGTACCCATTCGAGGGGTGACAAATGAGGCGGAACAGTTTACTAAAGTCACCAGTTCCTGATGCGGTCACCATTTCTTCGACTATTTCTATCCAGTATCTTTTGCAATCAGCCTTAGCGGGGCGCACGGTATCTTGTTGCAGTCTGCAGCTCTCATCACTAGCTCAGGCCTCATGTGCTTTGGCTGACGGCTGCAGTGTACTCTTGGAGATCCAATCCTACGCCCACCTTTCTGTTCTCCAGACTACTGACCATGTAGCTTCCTTGATTGTCGTCTTTACCTAAGTCCACTGCCCTTCCGTGGAAGCTTCGTCTTCTTATGCGTTGGTTGCGGCGGTCAGTCGAGTTGTGACTGCTCGTGACAACGCTTCTCGTTTCTCTGGATTTTCTGAGGCAGCGGTATTTACCCGGGAGGACGCAGAGACACTTGCACGTGTAGAGGGATGAATTTTAAAGCAGACACGTAGGGGGACATGGTCGGTGTCGTTCGTATTGCCCGTTTTTGGACCTTGGTACCCTCGGCAATCTTCCAGAGATGAAGCCCAACGGGATCTCACCAGGACGTGGTCGAGTTGGCGCGCAGTGTGACCGTCATCGGAGTACCATGTGAGTAGGTGCTTCTTGGGGTGTTGAAATCGAGTGTTACAGACAATAATTCTGTTGACGTCGGCTAAACCAATCAGTCAGTCACCGTTCTAGCAGCGATGACCAAGACCGTACCTATGCGAGCGTTCCAATCTCCTGTGGCGAAAAGTACGTCGCGCCTCGAAACCTGGTTGATCACCTCCTGCAAGTAATTGTAGAATTCGTCTTTGGTTTCGTCATCAACCGAATTGGTTGGAGCATAGATTGCAATCACCGTCAAGTCATGCGGGAAGCCTTTAATACGTGCTAAGGCGAGTCTGGATGAGACTGGTTCCAAAGAGATCATTGCATCATTAGCTGCTTTGTTGAGAGCAAATGCGACACCGTAGAGACCGGAGTTGTCTTTCGGGCCACTGTGATAGAGCCAATAGGATATATCCACTCCCGGGACCTTTATTTGTCGGCTACTTGAGTTGGGCGGGCGGACTTCAGAGAGGCAACCAATATCTACGTCATCATCATGTAAAGTCCTCATTGTGACGTCTAAAAACGTCTCGACATTCCAACAGGCTATGTGTGTTCTTTTCCTGCAGCGAATAATCCCAGATCGTTGTCTTATCACCTCGACCGCTGGGACACGAGAAGCGTTGCTTACCGGGGACGCCGCAGCATGGTGAGTGCTTGAGGTTCCATGAATAATCATAGAGAGTCGCGGAAGTAGGGAACGAAGCAGTGTCCCCAGCACCATTCGGCTTTTTTTTCGAGGTTGCACTTCTAACCCTTGCACACTCAAGTGCAGACTGCAAGACAGCAGGATGTTTCCAGGGGAGCCGGTGGCCTGCTGTACGGTTCGTTCGCCTCCTCTGGAATGCCGGATCAGGCGGCTGAACAGTTCTCCTTTGTAGCCGTTGGATCAGATCTCGTCCACCATTCAGGAGAATCTGTCTCCACATGCCGAACACCGTCTCGCCTAAGTTTTTTAGACCTCGGTAACCCTCAACCTGGTTTAGCCCGCCTGTCGAGCGGTTTGCCGGGGTGTGGCCGCTGATGCACGCTTCAGCTTCGTGGAGCCACAGGTGAGAGCTGGGTGAATGATGTAGACCAAGGAGATGGCGGATACTCCAAGGGAAAGGACAGTCAACCAACTCAAAGATGCTACTCCTCTCAGACACTCGACACACCCTCGTACATCTCTTCTAATTGCATACCACAATATATGAACTTGACTTAAGTGAACATTATTTTAAAAAAGGTACCGTGTGGAATAAGTTATATCACTGAATTCTCTGGCTCGTCATGATATTCGTACAAAAACAGGTATTTTTGTAAACACCGGTGGGAGGAATCACGGTTTACAAGATACAAATAGGCATTGTTAACTGAAAAATATAGCCATCAATAAGCCATAGGGCGTTTGGTAAATGACTGTTGTGTAATCCTGAAGTAATGAGTAGTTTCAGTTATCTTGCTCACGTCGCGAGGTGAGCGGTTTTATGATAAGTAGAATTATTTTGCTAAAGTATACTGCTCTAGTCAAAGTCATCTTGAATATTTCCCAAGAAGCAAATAAATTACAGACTTTCCTCTCGTGTTGAACCAGCGGGCTAGTGAGCAGAGTGCCAATTAGGAGGAAACCTTCAGCCGGCGGTGAAAGGTTTAGAAACAAGGAGCTCACAGTTGTTATTGCTTCAGTGCTGAATTATTTTGGAAAGCAGTACCAACGTTAACACAGTTAGACAGTCTGACAGACAGTCTCTCTCGGTCTGTATGTGTAACTTCGTATATATATATATATATATATATATATATATATATATATATATATATATATATATATATATATATATATCAGGCAGATTACGCATACGCGCCATGCTGTATAACTATTTTCAGAAATTTGAGCGCATATGCCTGTTCAGCACATGTATTCGTAACAGACATATCAATATTTTATCATAGATATATCCTTTCCTTCTTACAGTTAGACAGCGATTTATACACACGCATATACTCAAGTGGAACATCAAACGTGTACGGGAAACAACCATACCTCCTTTTGCACTTCACATCCGTCTTCATCATTTCGTTGTTCAATAAACTGAACAGCTCATTGAACAAAACGTAGGGGCAATAGAAATTAACTTTATCCATAAGTTTTGTAACCGCACCCTTACTGACGAGTTCATCAAATAAAAATCACTCATAACAAGGAAGGCGATCATATGCGAAAATACCATCTCATCATAATACTAGTTTACATGAAAACCAACTGTTCAGAATGTTTCAATAATTTTTCCAGTCCAATATATTTCGGGTTATTGTCAGTGGCTACAAGCTGAAATCAAAGCTCAACGTAGCACCTAAGCCAGTAAGGTTTGAGTGTTGGCAGTTTTCAGCGACAGGTTGAAGGTAGGCATATTTGCAATGCGGTTTCTCGAAGCACTGAAAACCATCGATAGCTAAGCGGCACTGAAATCGCGAAAATGCTTCAAAAGTATGGTATCAGTAGGCTGTGGCACTTTCAGAACAATCTGGGAATAGTCCCCAAAGGGACAAAAACATTCACTATGATCAATTCGTGATGTGCTCCAGACGACTGTTCGACCGTATTCAATACCAGCATTGTTCGATGTTCGTTATGGAAATGAGCTTATGATAATGACGCGAAAATAGAAACTATAGATTTCACTAGACTTTTTGCACGAATTGCGATTCTTAAATCTAATTCGGTAACTTCTCGACTCAGTTTGTGTAATTATAACAACAAATTTTGATTGTGATCCCATTGCTGAATATGTTTATCAACCACCGGATAACAATTGTTACCAATATTATTACAGAGAGTTAGACAGAATTTGGAGGTTGATGAAATACTTCCCAAGCATCATAAACTGATCTGAATGAAACATTCCGACCACGGTCAGCTGGCGAAACCAAATGAGGCGATCCCCTCTGCACGTCTCATGGTTAACGGACTTATGCAGCACAACCGATAGTTGACTGGTGAAAAGCTGATGAGAACGTAATCCACTATGAGTCTTAAACCACTGGAACAAATAAACATCCGAGGCCATTCCCATAGTAACGTGACCTCGTTTAAGCTCGGGTTGGATAGAGCATGGCCAAACTTGTTCCCAGATATCATCCCTGGTACCATTCAGATGGTTGCACTGAAGGGCTAACTGTGGGAACAGCAAATACATGCATGTTCACCTTGCTGCTCCTTTTATTACTTTCCTCTTGTTCCATCTATCTCTTTTCTCGTTCGTTTCTTGTTCTTAAAAATCAATACGAAGTGGTAACCTTCCCATTGACTTTTCCGTATACGCGAGAACTTTATCCAAATGTTTTGCACTTCTGTTCTTATTGACGACGCTGACAGCGTGGTGTAAAGTAGTTTGCCTTATACGGGACCTAAGTTTGTTACACAATGAAGCACATAAATCGAATGGGAAGCTAATATGTGTATATTTCATACAAGAACCATTTGAGACCATTTGAGAACCTCAAAAAACACGTCACAATCGATAATTCAAGCATCGCTTTGGACGGTCCTTATGTGCCTTTGTAAAATTTCATTAAATAGGAGCAATGACCATTTTCAGAGGGTTCCCATGTCATGACGTCACAGCACCAGAGGGGCTCCCGAATCTTACTGTTACAAGAATCTGGACGGTTTTGGCGCGAGGCAAAAGAGAAATAGCTTCAAACTACCGTCCAGTTAGCCTACTGTTGACAGCACGAAGTGCTAGAGGGAATCACCAGGAATAGAATAAACAGGCAGGTAAAACAAGAGACGCCCAGCACACTCGTACAGACTAAACGAAACAGCGCGTACGTCGCTGGTGAAACTTTCCGAGTTCGGGTAGAGTAGACGACATATAGCCTAACCATTGCTTGCAGCAGAATACCACAGGAGTCAGTTCTCAGCCCCTTCTATTTCTTATCTATATAAATGGACTTATGGGTCAGACTTTTGAGTCAAAGACGCCTGTTAGGGTTCCCAAAGAAGAACCCCTCCTGCGATATGGGCAGCCAAGAAGTATGATTTGCTCAGAAACCTCTAGTATCTTTCCCGTAGACGGCCTTATTAATCCCCCCCCCTTTAATTTAAGATCGGTGCACAACGCCACGGGTAACTGAGGCTCTGCGGAAGGCAGCAGTTCAGTAGTCGAGTATAAATCGAATGCACTTCCTAAGCCTAAATGTTCACTTCATTCGAATGCCCTCAACGTCCGCACACCATGTCAGATAAGGCAAAAGGCTGAGTCCGCTAAAATTCTTGATGCTTTTAAGATAGATGTATGCTGTTTCAAAAAACGCATACAAGGCCCCAATTCTGTGATCACCCTTCGCACCCCAGATACAACTTAAGTCTCCCGCTTCACTCTTCGTGTGTCGGATGATCCGGTTTCTGGTGCTCGTGGTCAGGCTGGCGCTGGTATTGCTTTGATCATAAGAGCTGAGCGTGCACTGCTAGACTGGATTTTAGTCAACAGTCGTCTCTGCGCGGTTCGGTTTGACGGTTCTGTTCGTGTCAACAACAACAAACTGAAGTGTCGATGTTTGTTCGTCGTGTCTGTGTGTGCGCCGACTGACTGCAGCTCCTCTGAGGCCAAGGACGAATTCCATCAAGATTTGTTTTTACTGCTTCGAAGCGTATGTTCAGTGGACGTGGTGGTCATCGCTGAGGATTTTAACGCCCAAGTTGATCATCTGAGAGATTCCAAAAGGCACCGTGGAGGCCCGTTTGCTATTTCAGCCGATCGCACTGACAACGGTGATCGTCTCATTCAGCTGTGTTTTGACCACAGATTGTTTCTGACGAGTACACAATTCTGTCATAAGAAGCGGCATAGACTCGCATGATGTCCTCCTACAACTTTACAACGTTGTGCTCAGATTGACTATACTTTGGTTGATCACCGCTGGCCTGGATTAGTTGAAGATTGTCGTTCATTTTGGTTTACGCCTGTGAACTCAGATCACGCTTTGATACGTGCTCCTTCCGTTCATGCCTCGTCCGATGTTGCACCAACGTGAATGCCACCAGTCGTGCACAGTTGCTTCTGAACGATTTCCGGAAGGAGCTGTCTACACGATTATCTATGCAGCCGGGCGTCCAGGACCCAAATAAAAATTGAAGGCAGATCAAGAAAGCCCTGCATACCGCTTCGAACGCCACCCAGGGTTCTGGCTCAAGTATGTCTCATAAACGATGGATATTTTGACATCAGTTGCTCTATTGGATGCCCGCAGACCCGTCTCTCCGGATGCCAGACTCAATGAAGTGCACAAATCCCTGAGAATTCAACTGACAAGGAGCCTGATGAATGACCGCGAGCAGCGGTGGATTGTGAAATGTAGGGAAATGGAAAAGGCTGCGTCCATTGGCAACACTCGTAACCTTTTCCGTTTGATTAGAGGCGCCGGTCCACAGAAACCCGGAGTAAGTGAATTAATCAAGGAATCCGACGGCTCACTGATTCGTTCCCAGGGACGTCGTCTGGATCGTTCGGCAGAACACTTTAAGGAGCAACTCAGTTGGCCTACTTCAACGGCGGGCCTTCCAAATATACCTTCTAGAGAAACAATGCAGGTGGATACCACTCCTCCATCAGATATGGAGATTATGCAAGAGATCGGTTACTTGAAACGGTATAAAGCCGCTGGACCGGATCGGTTGTCTCCATCTTTTCAACAATGAGGGCGAAGCCCTGTTTTTGGATTTAACAAAACTCCGGATTATTTGGGATAGTGAGCAGATTCCCAGGGAATGGTGTGAATCGGTGATTGTGCCGTTTTACAAGAAAGGTGACGGATCCTCTCGTGGAAACCACAGACGAATTGGCTTGGTAAGTAGCGCATCCAGACTGCACACCGGGATTATTCTCCACCGATAATCCAGCGCCAGCCGAATGTGTACTCCTGAGAACCAAACTGGTTTCAGACCCAGTCGGAGTTGTATCGACCAAATATTTACTCTTCCGCAAACCTTAGAGCACAGACACATCTTCCGTAGGCCCACAGTCTGTCTTTCTTGATCTGAAAGCGGCGTTTGATTCAGTCGACCTTATAGTTCTCTGACGCTGCCCTCACTGAAGGGTGTGCCAGAGAAGTTTGTTTCTGTTTTTAAATGCTTTCATGCGAATAACCGGAGCCGAGTTCGTGCTTATGGCGACCTTTTACCCGAGTTCACTATGAGAATTGGTGTTCGTCAGGGTTGCCTTCTTTTTCTCTTCCTCTCCAACTTTGTAACTGAATTGATTCTTGAGGTAGCCCTATCATCATGTAAGAATAGCGGCATTGATCTTTGCTCAGGTAGTAAACTGTCTGACCTGGAATTTGTGGACGATATTATTCTTCTGAGTGAAGATCCAGGTAAGTTGCAAGCTCTCTTGGACAGCCTTAACAACAGTGTAGTGGTGTTTGGAATGAGTTTCGAACCTTCAAAGTGTAAAATGCTGCTGAAGGACTGAGCTGGCTTAACACCAAACCTCTTCTTGACAGATGAAGCTCTAGCTGAAGTGAATAAACTTTGTTGCCTGGGAAGTTACATTTCACCAAGTGGACAGACACCAGACGAAGTGCCATCGCGTTTACAGAAGGCGCGTTTGGCTTTTGCTAACCTTCGTCATCTGTGGCGCCGGTGTGATATCTGGTTGTTTGTTAAGGGTAGGGTGTACAATGCGGCGGTTAGGTTCGTTTTTTTATACGGTTCCGAAACATGGCAATTGAGAGTAGAAGATAGGCGAAGACTGTCCATGTTTGAGCCCCGATGTCTCCGCAGAAGTGCCCGAATATGGTGGGAACACCGTGTCAGCAATGCTGAGATTAGACGTAAGGTGTTGGGAATCAGGGTCAGTCTCTGGATCAAATAATGAATCTAAACAGGTTGCGGTGTTCGGGACATGTATTACGCATGTCCACCGATAGACCGCCTTGGCGTATGCTGTTCTCCCGGAGATGTGATGGGTGGGAGGTAGGCCGAGGTGGTCAGTTCATGACATGGTAAAAAGGTATAAAGAAATTGGCCAAGTAGGACGTGTCAGACTTCCAGGTTGGTGTCCACGCGACCCACCCACCAAATGGTTGGAGACATTAAGTGATATGGCTAGGTGTTGCGGTCAGTGGAGTAGTTGCATTCTGAATCTTCCTATTTTCTCTTCATTTCCGCTTAATACTATGATTTTTCGGATCTTTTTCACTGAATGCTTCTATTCTTTTTACTCTGGACTCGACGATGCCAGAAGGCAGCAACCGAAATCAAAGCACAGAAGTGTAAGGTTATTAGTTGAATAAACTGAAACTGCTCTATGGTGGGATGAAAGGAATTCATTAGCGCAACGATGGGTCATCAATGATGATTGAAGCATTTGACATCGTAGGAGATCTTAGCGTCCAGATGCATAAATCGTCCAAACTCACTCCAGAGAGCCCTAGAGCAGCCCCCAAAGCTAACCGAGCGCTGTTTCAATGGTGTCAAACTGCCACTTCCCAAGATGTCACATGATTTCCGTCATTGTAAAACAGCTTAGCACACCCTCACACGGAGGACTGCATGGAAGCCTAAGTACCGACTATACTGAGACAACTCCCGCAAACCGTTTAAGGACGGTTTACCAAAAGTACTACGGGGCTGCAAGATGAACCGTACCAGGATAGACTCAATGCACTTAATCTGTTTCATCTTGGAAGAGGTTGTCTGCAAAAAGGCTTAACTGAGACATTCAAACAATTCAGAGCGTTTTGAGACTGACAGGCCGCTGATAGGCCATAGAAATAACTCCAACCTCAGATGACATGAACAGAAGCTAACGAAACCTAACTTCTCGAAGTTTTCGAGCATATTTCTGCGCGCACTGCATTACGAATAATTGGAACAAGCTACCATCTAAAGTGATGGCAGCGCATTCAGTCATCATGTTTAAACAGAGGTTAGATGACTAATAAGGAGAAGTACTCCTGAGTTATGAGTAAACGCTACCACTCGTGACATTCCCCTGCTAGCAAAATCTGGGAAATTGGCTGTGCGTAGTCTGTGCAATGCAGATGTGGTGCCTATTTCTGACGGCGCACTTCGATTGCCCATTGTTGCGTCATAGTGTCTGAATATTACACTTCAGGATGCTGTAAAGATGAAAAGAGGATAACCATGAACAATGGAAACAAACTGCGCGGTTGACACTGGTAGCGGCTGCATTTGCGTGATGTTCGCCTTGACTATATCAATGTGATGGACAGATGGGTCCGGAGGATGTTTACCGCACGAATGTGATGTCGCATGCAGTTTAAAGAAACAAACTTAATTACATTTTCAGTCGGTCTTATTGGAAACATGTTTTTGAAAAAATATTTCAAAATATTCCACTGTAGCAATATAAAAATGGCCAGCAAAAGTAGCGTGTCCCGTAAATGTGTTTCTCACTAGGTAAACCGTAGCTGACGAGTGGCTCCAACGGGAGCAGAGTGGTAGCGTATTCATTGATTTACGCATTTTTTACACAGCCATCAAATGAACTGTGTTGTCAAACCTAAACAATTGAAGTAATTCATAATATTTTAACATTCTTCTTTCAATATTTAATTCTATTTTTACTTTTTATTGCGGGAACTGCTTGATGTATCACAATACGATGAATAGGGATGATAATTGATCGTCAAAACTCATTATGCATATAGAAACTTACTTTTACTAACATAATAATCTTTCTATGAAATAGGACTGTTGTGTGTATCCAGAAGTTGATTCTGCTGAAGGATGCATGCGTAATTCTGGTAAAAGTAATCAACTGAGTTACGTTAAAAGACTTCAATGTAAATGAATTGTCACGTGAAGTAAACTAATTTCTGTTCAGTAGTCATAAGCTCCACGGTTGTTATTCCAATTCACGTTTGATTATTTACTTCATTCAAGATCATTTAAGATCAAGCAAACAAACCAGAGTTTACGAAGACATGTTCGAATTAAAGCTGATATGAAGGCACTGTACAAATAGAAAATATAGTTTATCGTTTCTTTCATAACGTGAAACGCATTATATTAAACGAAAGATGCAAAATAAATGCCTATATGCTTATGCAGATATGAAGATCAAAAGATTACCTTAGCCTCATACAAGACGCTACGATGAACAAAGAATACACGGTAACGAAACATTCCGTTTTTCATTAATAAGCGGTTTTTATCTAAGGGTTATGCAAATAAATAGGTACAAACCTACTAAATAGACTTAGGTTAGTCATAAAATTGCTGTGATAAGCGCATGAAGCTGCCAATTGCATTTTATAATGTGAAATGACAATAACAATATACGAGACGTAATAAACTGGTACTTGAAAGTTCCCAAATTACTAGCTACCTACATCTGCAATGAAAGATTAAAGTACCGTTGTTTCGTACTAGTAATATTTAACCGTTTCCATATCATGGTTTGATTGAAACACGCTTCCCGTCCCATATAGCAAACCGAGGAGTTTTTTCAACTCCAGTACCAGTGCCAGACCACAATATTCAAAAATAGAGAGAGTTGACCCTTCCGATTCAGCAGCATTACGTCGTGCTAGTAAGCAAACCTGTCGTGGACGAAAGCCAATTAAACTGCTTCTGGAAATTCTCCCCTCAACGAAATAGACGACGTTCCTGAGTCTGAAGCGACGACATGTTTGCCTGTTTGATCAGCTCTCTAACGCCTGGCTTTCGCCGACCAGCATTCCTAATTAGGCGGGCATGATCGTGGCTGTTGCCAATCGCCGCAGCTTCTTCATCTCCATACACTTCGAAATACACCGCTGTCCATGGTCGGTTAGCAGGCCCTAAATCAGTTGGTGTTTAAGGCATCTCCGTTTCTCATCATATAAGAAATACGGAAAAATCCATCTGCCCACATCCAACGGTGTAACTGAGAATGCGGATATCCATATTTTCTGTGTGTCTGGTTGTTAGACTGTTAGCAGCATCAGCAGCCTCAAGAAGGGTCTGCTTCATTTCTGTCCATCGCTCTTCTGGGTCCTGGGCATTTGACTGCATCAATAACCTGGCGGATAATTCTGCTTGAAAAGCTGATCGATAGTTATCGTCCAGTAGCAGCTGCGGCGGACGGTTGGCTTTGGTGTTGCTTCGGTCACCAACGAGACGTAGGCTGAAACGTGTGTAGACAAAAGCGTGATCAGTGTTTACAGACGTGGATTAAGATGATCGACAGTCTTCAGTTGATCCACTATAGCGGTAACCGATAACAACGTAACTGATCAGAATAAAACGCTGTGAAAACGCACGGGGACGCCAGGTTGGTCGGTGCTGCTTTTTTAGCGAGAAATTTGTGCTCGCTAGAAACAGTCCGTGGTCGGAACATATTTGGATCAGTCGGTTGCTGTTATCTGTTCAGTCTGTTGGAACACCAAATTGGCCTCCTATATTCCTAGTCATCTTTTTTAGACTCTAGACTTGAGCAATGAAATCACCAGCAACAACCATTATGTCCGCAGAGCACATGCTAAGGAGAAGCTGAGACAAATCATTATAGAATTCGTCTTTAGACTCGGGGGGCTACATTTCAGTTGAGGTATGTACAGAAACAAACAGGCGTTGACGCTTCAGTCTATAAACAACAGCAATTGCTGTTGATATGCACAAAGCCATCCAACCGAACCGCACACAGAAGACTCCCGACTGGGGTCCAGTCAAACAGTGCACGCTCAGGATTCATGCTGAGCACAACAGCCTCAAACTAGTTCCCAAAGACTACCCATTTAGTCTCAATGTAGTCCCGTTTTAAACACCCCAGGGACGTTCCTGGGATTAATTTTTAACTTACCGAGAATGCAGTGGCTTATGTTCCCTACTTTTAAATTTCGGTAAGCTATACTACATTATTTTGTTTTCAGGTGTCAGTTAGTGAACTTTTATAAATGTGCATTCTAGAAAAAACATGATTTGTGAACATTCTCATAGATTATTTGGCCCGATCTGTGTACTTTTTGATGCCACAAGGCTCCGTGTTGGGACTTCTGTTGTTTATAATGTTTGTGACTGACCAACCACAGACCCTTCGATCTAAATGCCCTTTCTATGCCGACGATCTTAAGATCTGGCGCAGCATTCGATCGGCAGAGACTCGTGGGATACTGCGGGAGGATCTCCATGCACTGTTCAATTGATCGAACGCCTGGGGTCTACTTATAAACCTTGACAAATGCGCACGAGGATTGGCAGACCCAACGATACTTCCGACTGCTGCCTCTGGGGCATCGTACTCCGTCTCACGCTTGAGGAAATAGACCTCGGAGTTATCGCCACCCACAACTTCAGGACACGAGCACACACTGAGAGAGCCTGCATCACAGCACGGAGAATACTTTGCCCAATTAGCCGTTCATTTGGGAGTCTAACCCTGGATAGCTTCCAACTGCTATATGCCTCACATGTACGTTATCCCTTGAATTATGGTGGTCCGGCAGTCAAACCCTGCACGGTGGCGGGAATGGCCAAAATAGAACGATTGCAACGCGCTGCCATATCCCCAGTGGTCGGACTGCGTGGGATCAGCTATGAGGAACTTTCGGAAGCCACCGGGTAGTTCCCCACTGCCTATAGGGGCATTTGAGGTGATCCCATCTATGCCATGCGGACCATCCGCGGTGATTGGCGATCGAACCTGCAATCGGAATTCTCACTCGGGAACAATGACCGTATCCGAGGACACGTAGACGCTCCATTAAATGAATCACTCCAACTGGAGATAGGTGGTAAATAATGTGTTAGTATCAGTAATATGGGTTCACTAATTAAATTAAGTGGCCGTCACAGACACAGGAATGCTTTACTTAAATAGGCAAAACAGTCGTTTTGCTGATCGGGCTGACACTCTTGTAGCAAACAGCCCGTTCGTAACATCGGTTTTCGATTGGTTTGTTTAATATCCATTTTACAGGGATCAAAAATGAATTGATACGAAGAAAATCGACGACCGGAGTAATGTACAATGTTCAGTTGGCGTTTTATTTCAGTGTATCAGTATGCGCTATTTCAAGTAGATCGAATTCGTACTAGGGGTGGACGGGGTGTTGCCATGTATGTGAAAAATGGGATACCACTACACATACTTGATACCTTTGTGGACCAATGGGGGTACGGGGAGGCGCTGCGATGCAGAGAGAAGCTTTTCAACAGTGGCTATGTAGTGCTTGGGATCATCTATCGTACTCCGGGGGCCGACGTGCAAGGTATTCTAGATTCCATGCATCGATGGGCGACGGACGGCCATTGTCTGGTTCTTGGAGACGTTACTGCTCCTCATATTGACTGGATGTCGAGCAGATGCAATACAGCCGAGGACAGGTTCTCCCGTTGTCTGCATGAGACGGTGTGTGACCTCGCCTTGAATCAGCATCTGCAAGAACCGACCAAGAGTCAGGCGGATCAGGTTTCCATTCTTGACCTAGTTTTCTCCCTGCAAATTTCTCACATAGATGAAATCACTGTTTTGCCGCCATTGGGCTCCAGCGACCACGCAATGCTAGTCATCCACTGGGGGGGGCGCATTCATCCATCAGAAACCGCAGTGCGGACCGAACGTGTGGCGCACACCCTTTGGTGAAACGAAAGAAGCTGCTGTCCTGCCACGGGATTCAATCTTTAGTGACAAAGTAGATGAAGCCTGAAGTCCCTTTAAATAGGAAATAACTGCGTTGGTAGGCTTGTTTGCACCTCCCTACAGGCGATAAAGTCATGTTGAAGGGCTGCCACGGTTTGATAAGGAACCACGTAATCAGTCGCGAAAAGAAAACCGAGGTTGGCAGCATTTTTGACCCTTCGGCACGGGATATGACAGTTACAAACGCATTTGAAATTGGTGTTCGACGCTGAAGACTATGAAAAGACGCGAGTACGAAGAACGACTTGCGGCTGATTCCATCTCAACACCCAAAAGGCTGTTTGCATATCTAAGAAGGAGGACTTAGGCTCGCCCAGGCATCCCAACACTGCTTCATCATAGATTCATCGCAGACTCCGATTGCGATAAAGCAGAACTATTGGATGGTCACTGCGCTAATATCTATGCCACGAAGGGGCCATACTCGCCCCAACCTCTAGAGTGCAAACATCATGGTATGGCGACCATTGGTGACGGAAGACGTTGCCAAGGCTATGAGAGGGCTACGGCCACATACATTGCCTGGTCCGGACGGTATACATCCGCTAGTCCTTCGGGAACTAACTGAAATTATCGCGCCTCCACTCACGAGGCTGTTTAGCAACTCGATGGAACAAGGTAAACTACCATCCAAATAGAAAAAGCCGTGGTCATCCAGATGTTCAAGGGCGGAAAAAAGGCAGAAGCTGCGAACTGCCGTCCAGTAAGTCTTACGTGTAAGGTAGGAAAGGTAATGGAACACCTGGTCTCGACGGAACTGCAACAGTACCTCGAGAGTCATGAACTTCTTAGCTACCAGCAGCATGGCTTCCGAAAAGGTCGATCCTGTCTGTCAAATCTGCTACTGGCACGTGAACATTGGACACAAGCTAGAGAGGAGGGCCGCCCTACGGACGTTATCTACGTTGATTTTTGCAAGGCGCTCGGCAAAGTGCCTCACAATCACTTGCTCCATAAGTTGAGATCTCTAGCAGTGGCAGAACAATTACTCAAGTGGATCGAAGACTTCCTGAAAGAGAGGTCCTTTTCTGTGAAAGTAGCTTCATCATGCTTTGAGTAACACGAGGCCTACGGCGGAGTACCACAAGGCTCGGTCTTAGGCCCACTGCTGTTGGTGGCGTTCATCAACTACTTGTCACAACAACTGGTGTCTCCCTGTCTGGTCTATGCTGACGACCTCAAAATCTGGCACGTGATCAAAACTACCGTGCATCAGGAGGCACTACAGGCATATTTGGATACTGTAACGCAGTGGTCCAACGTATGGGCTCTCCCAATCAAGAAGAAAATGTGTGCCCAGCTGCAGCTAGGGAGACCGAGGCCCGAGGACACCTACTCTTTTCAAGGAGCTACTCTTCGAGTGTCCATCGCTGGAAGAGACCTAGGAGTGATAGTGTCATCTACGCTCAAAACCCGAAATCACATTGATAAGGTGTGCGCCTCGGTGTGGAGCATCTACAGTGCGATCCGTCAGACGTTTGGGAAGCTACCTCATGGTGCTTTCAAAACCCTATTTACCTCACACGTCTGTCCTCGACTGGAGTACGGCGGAGCCGCTACACTTCCCTGCACGGCTTCTTAACTTCTGATGCTGGAACGGGTACAGATAGCCACCACTTGTCTCGTTACTGGACTAGGGGGGGGGGGTTAGTTACGACAGGCGGCTCGAGTTAACCGGTCTTCTTCCGGAGGCATATCGAAAAGTGCGAGGCGACCTGGTATGCATCCGGCTAACACTCCGGGGTAAAATGGGCACCGAGTTGCAGGCGATGCTCCTCCTTCGTGGCCACTCACGCACAAAGAGGTACTCGACGACGCTCATGAAGCTGCAGTCGACTGGGCTACCGTTGGTCTACCGTCTTTCCAGGAGGG
Source organism: Fasciola hepatica (assembly GCA_948099385.1). Lineage (NCBI taxonomy): Eukaryota > Metazoa > Platyhelminthes > Trematoda > Plagiorchiida > Fasciolidae > Fasciola > Fasciola hepatica. Next base: position 34,771,948 of record CANUEZ040000043.1, on the reverse strand, counting down.
CAACCAAACCGTGCAGCTCACTGCTAGCTGACGTGGTGGAACAGGACACCTACAAAATTTTCAAAAGGAAACTGGATGCACATCTGATGGAGCGTTGGCATGCATCACTGTCGTGAGGCCACAGCCAAGAGTGGATAGTGGTGAGGTTTATACGGGAGGTGTCCAACTGCCTCTAATTCCGGAAAGTTGAGACCAGAAACTTGAGATACCCTGAAATACCTTGGTGTGAATTGCTCTGTTTGATGCCCTTGAAATGGGTAAAATAAAGACAGTTATTCGGAAAATCAAAACTTGGGGAATGGAAGTGACCATCGCAAAACGTAATTTCGGAAAAGAGACAGAAATTAACAAAGCATATCACGTAGTTCAAACGACTGACACAAACCGCTCGGAAACCGCCCAGAAACAGTCCAGGAAATCGGTTAAAAACCACTCACAAACCGCTCAAAAACTTATTGGCGTAATAGTAAAAACCGTCTGATAACCGATCGGTTTCGGAGGGGTTTTTGTCCGGTTTCCGAGCGTTTTGTGCCAATAGTTTGAAATACGTGATATGCCTCGTTGATTTCTTTCACTAACCCAAATTACGCATTACGATGGTCATTTCTATCACCTCATTTACGATTTTCCGATAATTGTCTTTATTTTATCCATTTCGAGGGAATAGAATAGAGCATTTGATACCGAGATTTTCAGGGCATTTCGATGAATTAAACCAATACATTAAAAAAGCCAACCAAGCATTGCATATTACTTCGGTCGTCAATTCCCTCCGTATAAGTTCAGTGTTGATCCGTGTAAAATGGCTACTAAACAAACCGACCGAGAACCGTTGTTACGAATGAGTTGGGTGCTACCGGGGTATATTCTTTCTTCATTCATTCTTCATATTAGAGACAGCGGAAATCATCCTTATAAGCCTCGTCACAATCCACTCATTGGTATAAGCTCAAGATTGAGTAGAACGCCATAACTCTAACAAAGACTGGTCAAGTTTTCTTTTGAATGCTTTGTCGTTTACCTCTTCCACCACATCAGCAGGCAAAGAATTCCAAAGGTTTGTGGTCTTCCAAGACAAGCAGTAGACTAACGGCAAACCAATAAAATACATCGTCACCAGTGTCATTGAGTGCTTGCACACACGACATGTTCCACGAAGCGAGAAACCCGCTTGCAGCTCTGGTCCCAGATCCCCCCGAATGATAAGTCGGATGCAGATGAGATCACCACGCTTCCGCCGATGGGCTACTGAAAACAAACCAGCTTCTACAAGACGTCCGTTGTAGCTGACCCTGCGTAGTCCAGAGATGATAAGGGCAGCAGATATCTACACTCTCTAACTTCGTTGATTCTGCAGCTGTACATGGATAAATAGCCGAAACACCATATTCGAGTCTAGGACGCACATGCGAAGCACACAGTATACGAAAAGCATCGTACAGTAGGTTCCCAAACGACCGACGAATGGGGCTAAGGATACTCCAGGCGGAAGCACACAATCTGTCCGTGTGATCTTCGGTTTTCAGCGAGAAAGACACCAAAACTCCGAGATCACACTTTCAATCTATATGTACTCTTGTACCACCCAGCCCGTTCGTAACATTGGTTTTCGATCGTTTTTTAGTAGCCATCTTGCATGAACCACCACTGAATTTACACGAATGATACTGATCATAAATTAGGCAATAGAAATGACCATCGTAATGTGTAATTTAGTTTAATGAAAGAAATCAACGAGGCATATCACGTATTTCAAACTATTGGCACAAACCCCTCAGAAACCGGACAAAAACCGCTCAAAACTGATCGGTTATCGGCCGGTTTTTGAGCGGATTCCGAGCGGTTTTTACTTTTACACCGATCGGTTTTTGACTGGTTTCCTAGACGGTTTCTGGGCGGTTTCCGAGCGGTTTGTGCCAATCGTTTGAACTACGTGATATGCTTCGTTAATTTCTGTCACTTTCCCCGAAATACTGCAGCGGTGGCCATCTTCGTTCATACTTTTACCACGTTCATTGCTTAACTGAACACTGACTGCCAAGCGCGGTTGCCATTTGACCGTTGCTCTTGCGCACGATTTCACGCACGCTCCCAAATACACGCTAACCACTATCTCTACCAATCGCCTTCTCGTTCTCACGGGTCTTGGAGAATACCGTTCTGGTTAACATATTCGTATAGTGCCGAGCATTAGAGTAATGTGCAAATGGTCCCCGTAGTATAAAGGACCGAAGCACGCGTTTACTAAAGAAACCGCGAAGTAAGGTCTAAGCAACCTTACAACACGTTTTACGATGCCCGTTCCTATTTCCTAACTTATAGTTTCCCAATCATTTGTTCTAGAACAAATAAGCTTACATAAGCTTATGTTACCCGTTTCAAGGGAATAAAATAAAGCAATCTATACCAAGGTGTTTCAAATCATTTCAACGAACAAAACCAATATATTTAAATAAAACGCCAAACATGGTTGCATTCGAATGCAACCATGTGCTGACTGCAGTATATACCCATGGGTATATACATATATAAGTATACCAGCAGAGAAAATGGATGGACTGAGAACGTTAGTGAATTCATGAAAAGTCGAAAGCTACACTTACTCGTCATTTTTCCGTCTGCGGGTTCAATGCCGACGAAAAAGTCTGCTGAATCGATCAAATTATCATCTGAGACCCTTAGGTTGATAGCACCGGAGGCCTCGGTTGTTTCTGAGTTAGATATCTCATGTCCCGATTTACTATGAAACTCAGACAAGAAGATCACACCATCCTTCGAACCGATGCAGCCCATAGACGAACCATCACGATAACGAAAAGCTAGTTTGAGTATGCGCCACCAACCAGTCGTCCGGAAAGTGGTGCGGTAGAAGCCTTTGTAGGTACCTGTACATTTCCGACTTTTTCCATGATTTTCAACGTCCCTTGGTGCGACACTCCTTTGTTGTACCGACGTTTTAATGTAAAACACACATCTTTTGGCCGTCAACACCGCGCAATACAAAAAAGGCTGTAAATAAATCTTTCATTCTGGCACGGTCTCATCTTCTGGTTTGGAGTGTCCTGGAATTATATCGGTCGGAACTAACTGAGTGAAACAAAACATTTTGGAAGCTTCAACGGCGTCTCTTGGCACTTCGCTCAATACCATCCTGTTCTGTTCAACGATGGCTGTCAGACCGAACTGAAGTGAAGGCATTGGCGGATATTGGCTCTTCGACGCTCATTTCCTGATCACAAGAATGTTGAACAACTGTGAGTTTGAGTCACACTTTTTGTTTCATTTTAATTCTTAATGTACTTACCCTTTTGGCCTTTTTATCACCGCACGCTCCTCCGCCCATCTTAGTTTGCTTGTGTCGTCTTAGATATTGTTGACATTCATTTAGTGTACCCTATAGACAGAGTAGTTCGCTAAAAAATTGGTGAGCCCAGGTTGTTTTTCCATCCTTTGACATTAGCTTCATTCTTTTGGTTCAAGTTCCACACGATTCACCATGTCTGACAGCGAATCTATTGACATCCACGCGGTTGCTCTCAAACTGCCCGTTTTCGCCCCGAACAACCCTCGAGATTGGTTTCGACAAATAGAAGCCGTATTTGCCACTCGACGTATAACCAGCGAGCGCGTGAAATACTCTCACGTTGTCGAAGCGCTTCCCTTTGATATCGCCGTTGACGTGGAAGATCTCTTCGATCCCATTCCACCAGAAGCTCCTTACACGAAGCTTAAGGAAGTAGTCATCCAGCGTACCGGAAAATCAGCCGGAAAAATGCTTCGTGAGCTGTTCACGTCGGTGGAGCTCGGAGACCACACTCCGTCCCAGCTCATGCGCCACATGCGGTCGCTACTGGCTGGACGTCAAATGGACGACGCCATTCTCAGGGAGATATGGGTTGATAAACTACCTCTCCCAATGCAGCAGGTCCTGTCAATGCTGGAACCCACCACTCCACTTGATGAGGTTGCGCAACACGCCGATAGAATAATGGAATGCTCTCCGGCTGGTAGACCTTGTGTTCACATGACATCACCCGCCGAAACCACTCCGACACACGAATCCCCTATGGCATTACCAGCACCTGCCCCAGATCGCCGTGGTGACGTTTCTCGCAGTCCTGATTCCCCATCCCATCACTCTCATATCCATAAGGACATTACGGACCTAAAAGAAACCGTTCGCATGTTGTGTAATCAGGTCGGTGCAATGTGCCACGCATTAACTACTCATCGTCCTGTGTCCGCCGAAGTACCTCATCGACCTAGATCACGGTCCAGAAACCGCCGGTTACAAACCTGGTGTGGGTACCACAGCACATTCGGCTCCAAGGCACGCCGCTGTGATCCTCCATGTTCATTCCGCACTTCCACCCTACAGTCAAACGACCAGGCCAGCCAGTAACGGCGACGACTAGGGCTGGCCCTCCACATGAAAGTCGCCTATTTTATATCATTGACCGATCCAGTGGTCTTCGATTCCTCGTTGATACTGGCGCCGAGATCAGTGTAATCCCCCCACCCAAACATCACAGCCTCAAACCATCTCACTTCACTCTGCAAGAAGCAAACACAACAACTATTGCGACATTCGGCCAACGGTCCATCACTCTTGATTTAGTCCTCCGACGGTCTTTTCAATGGGTTTTCATCCAGGCGGATGTTCAGACTCCCATTATTGGAGCGGATTTCCTCTCACAATTTGGCCTAACTGTGGACCTCAAAAATCGCAAGCTGGTAGACACCACAACCAAGCTTTGCGCAGTCGGCATTGGTAAATGCGCCAAATCCCTGGGTATTCGGCTGGCGGTCCCGCAATCGCCGTTTGCTGACATTTTGAAGGAGTTTTTATCCCTCACTAAACCGTGTCAGTTCACCGACCCAGTCTCTCACGCTGTGAGTCACCACATCGTCACAAAGGGCCAACCGGTCCACTTCCAACCACGCCGACTCAACGCCGACAATCTCCGTCTTGCACGCCTTGAATTCGAACACATGATGAATCTTGGCATCATTCGACCGTCTTCAAGCCCATGGGCCTCGCCTTTGCACATAGTTCCAAAATCATCTGGTGATTGGAGACCCTGTGGAGACTACCGTGCTCTCAACAACGTCACCGTCCCCGGCAGGTACCCGATCCCACACATCCATGATTTTGCACAGAATCTCTCTGGGAAGACAATCTTTTCCAAGGTTGATCTCGTAAAGGCGTATCACCAAATCCCCGTGGCCGAGGAAGACATTCCCAAGACAGCCATCACCACGCCTTTTGGCCTGTTCGAGTTCATACGCATGCCATTTGGATTGAGAAACGCTGCTCGGACGTTCCAACGATTCGTCGATGAAGTGCTTCGAGGTCTACCCTTCGCGTTTGGCTACATCGACGACATCTTAATTGCCAGCGCCTCTCCATCAGAGCATGTCATTCACCTGCGTCAACTCTTTCAACGTTTCCAACAATACGGACTTCAACTGAACCCTAGTAAATGCATGTTCGGTGTTCCGTCCCTCGACTTTCTCGAGGAACCATATCGATGAAAAAGGCTTAACACCCCTCCCAGATAAGGTGCGCAGCATCCTCTCATTTCCTGCACCTCAAACTATCACACAGTTACGACGTTTCTTGGGAATTTTGAACTACTACCGTCACTTCATTCCCCATTGTGCGACCATCGTTTCACCTTTGACCGATCTTCTCAAGTCCAACGTCAGGACGATCGATTTCACTCCCGAGGCCGAGACAGCTTTCGCAGAAGCCAAAAAAAGCTCTCGCGGATGCCACCATGCTGCACCATCCACATTCGGATCCAAATGCTGAGTCAGTCCTAACGACTGATGCACCAAATACTGCAGTCAGTGCAGTGCTCCACCAAATAGTGGACAACCAATTACAGCCCTTAGCGATCTTCTCGCAAAAACTCCGGGCGGCACAGACAAAATACAGCACATTTTCTCGTGAACTCCTGGCCATTTACTTGTCCATCCGTCATTTCTGTCACCTTTTGGAAGGACGATAATTTTGTGTGCACACTGACCACAAACCCCTGACACACGCACTTCATGCCAAGCCTGACCGACATTCACCAGAGACATCCGCTATTTGGATTATATTTCTCAGTTCACAACAGACATCCGCTACGTGTGTGGAGTTGATAATGTTGTGGCTGATGCATTATCCAGACCTGACATCAACACGGTGCAGACTAAATTCGACCTTACGAAACTGGCAAACCTCCAGCGTGATGATCCATCCTTGCCCGATTTGAGCACATCCTCCACACTCCAGCTCAAGGATTCTCCCCTACCTTCAGCCGATGGCACAGTTCTGTGTGACTGGTCTACAGGTAACCCTCGTCCCATCGTTCCAACTTCCTACAGGAAGATCGTTTTCGATCATTTTCATTCTCGTTCCCATCCTGGTATCCGTGCATCTCGCAAACTCATTTCTGCCAGATTTGTTTGGCCCAGTATGAATTCCGACATTGCATTATGGACTGAGCAGTGTTTACAATGTCAGAAAAACAAAGTCCACCGCCCTACTTTTCCTCCTCCCCGTACGTTCACCGTTCCCCGGCGTCCGTTTCACACATATTCACGTCGATCTTGTTGGTCCACTACCATCATCAAATGGACATACCCACTTATTAACCGTGGTCGATCGTTTCACACGCTGGCCGGTGGCAGTACCCATGTCCGACACCTCGGCAGAAAATATTGCGAAAGCACTACTCCAACACTGGATTGCTACATTTGGTGTACCGTCTACCGTCACCACAGACCGTGGCAGCCCATTCCAGTGGACTTTGTTTTGTGAGTTCACTAAACTGCTTGGCTGTAAACACATCCTTCTTCCAATGGCATGGTAGAGTGCCTACACCGTCAACTCAGAGCAGCACTGATATCACAGCCAAACCCCAATAACTGGAGCGACAACCTGCCACTAGTTCTCTTGGGTCTGCGGTCATCAGTCAAAGACGACCTCCACAGCACGTCGGCTGAACTCGTTTTCGGTACCACCATATGCCTTCCAAGTGAGTACGTTCAACCCAGCATGGATGCCAGTCCTAACCCATCCCAATTTTTCCAACAACTCAAAGACCGTATGTCACACCATCGTCTAACACCCACTCGCCCGTCATCCACACACGTTTTTGTACATAATGATCTATATACGTCACCTTTCGTTTTTATTCGTAACGACGCTGTTCGTAAACCACTCACACCACCGTATGACGGTCCATTTAACGTACTTAGTCGTACAGACAAATATTTCGTGGTTCAAAAAGCCGATAAGCCAGACACAGTTTCCGTCGACAGACTGAAACCCGCTTATTTTGATACACCTCCATCACCAGCAACACCGACACCATCACCATCCACAGACACACTACCAACAATTTCTGTTGATGATCCACCCTCTATCATCACACCAGACATACACCACACCCGTCAGCACCACCACAGCAACAACCTTACCTGGTAACTCGCCATTCCGGCAGAAACGTTCAACACCCTGTCAGATTTCAAGACTTTGTTAGTTGACGTTTTCTTTTGCTAACCGTTTCCTCTTTCTATTTTTCTATCGAGCGTTTATTTTGTACAACAAACGCTCTGGCGGGGGAGTTGTGTAGGTACCTGTACATTTCCGACTTTTTCCATGATTTTCAACGTCCCTTGGTGCGACACTCCTTTGTTGTACCGACGTTTTAATGTAAAACACACATCTTTTGGCCGTCAACACCGCGCAATACAAAAAAGGCTGTAAATAAATCTTTCATTCTGGCACGGTCTCATCTTCTGGTTTGGAGTGTCCTGGAATTATATCGGTCGGAACTAACTGAGTGAAACAAAACATTTTGGAAGCTTCAACGGCGTCTCTTGGCACTTCGCTCAATACCATCCTGTTCTGTTCAACGATGGCTGTCAGACCGAACTGAAGTGAAGGCATTGGCGGATATTGGCTCTTCGACGCTCATTTCCTGATCACAAGAATGTTGAACAACTGTGAGTTTGAGTCACACTTTTTGTTTCATTTTAATTCTTAATGTACTTACCCTTTTGGCCTTTTTATCACCGCACGCTCCTCCGCCCATCTTAGTTTGCTAGTGTCGTCTTAGATATTGTTGACATTCATTTAGTGTACCATATAGACAGAGTAGTACGCTACACCCTGAACCGGAAATGTGGACTTGCCCTACCTGAAAAGTGCGAACTTACCCTAGCTGAAAAGAGCGGACTCGCCCTACCTGGGCTGGTTCAACGTGGAGATTGAAATTGTGAGGGTGATGGCTGATTCGTAAATGTGCTTCAAATCTTTCTTCTCAGTCACATAAAGTGGCTAATAGTCGGGACAAAAGTACTTCAAAGTACTTTCATTCATCCAGACCAGATTCAGCCAGTTAGGTATAATAATCTTCCTCGGTCGGACACATGGGTCTATCCTAGAAGTCCTGTAGGACATTTGGGTGATCCTCATCAGTCATCCATTGAGGTATGTAAATGGTATATCAAAAGTTGCCCACGCCCTTCGATAGGTCTGGAATTCGGCTTTACCTCAGTTCCTTCCATCGACAGGTTGTTTGAAGTCTGTTTCCTTCAAGTCCATCTAGTACCGGCAAACTCGACGGCATCGCTAGCTTAAGTAAGGCGATTCAAGCGGCAGGGCGCTCTCCGGCTTGTCAGCTCCGGCCATTGGCTCATTCAGTCTCCCATCTGTCATTTATGCAGGATAACCAATATAATTACTAAAACCCATCAGATATCATCGTTCTGCGTCTCCATTCGCTGGACGGGAATCGAGTCCGCAAACCGTGCGTGCCTCCAAACTAGACAGGGTCCCCTGAGCTGACAAGGATCTCCTTAATACTTGGACGCCATTCGAGGCCAGTTGGGCTATGCATCTGGTGCGCCATCATATGTTGCCCGACAGTTTTGCTACAAGTGGAGTGGAAGCTGGGAACAGGCACCTGAAATGGGGCCTGTCCCAAAAGTCGTCAGCTTGTGGAGTTTTTAAAAAGTGGTTGACATTTCGGAGTTCCCGGCTGATAAGCTTAGGCGACAACCAGCTAAGGACAACATGGTCTAAAGCACAGTTGCAGAAGGGCCTCAGCGGGAGCATTCCCCCTAACGTACGTGAGGCCTCAGTGCAACGTCTTCATGTCCCAAAGATCTCGTGCTTTACTCTATCGAACGGCTCCTATGCTGTTCCTACGTCAAAGGGCCTTGTACACCGAGTATCGCTGCATTAAGGCTGCCCACGGTGTGACTGTTCATTCGGTAATCAGTGGGCTTTGCCGTTCGCACACACTCACATACCTAGGACCTACAGGAACATAAAGCAAGCAAGCCGTTTCGGTTATTGAGAACCCCATTACAGGCCACTTCTCATTGCACTATTCTGGCTACTTCCTGCAAAAAATGGTATCTGTTTGCCCTATTTTGGAATATGGCTCTAGTTCCCTCCCGTATGGTAACACCTCTGTTTTAAAAGCTTGGTTCTGTGTGTGGCCATAGGTGTTGTGACCCGTAGTTGTTTCTCGGAAAGTGTTCAAAAGAGGGTTTAAGGGAGGCGGAGATCACTTTTTAACGGGAGGGAATTTTCAAATAATTTTGCCTGGGGATGAAGCGGAGCTATAACTCAATATCCTCTGCGATAACTCATCGATACACATCATAACTGCCCCGATTATTATCAATTTGGGAACAGTTCTGGAAATCAGGAAAGACGACAATCATAGAAATGCCAACTGAAGGCAGCCTGTTCGAAGAACATTTTATTCGATTTGTAAACATTTTCCACCTAACTTTTAGTCCGGATCTTTCTTCCCTCAGTTCAAGTTCGTTGTCCCTCAGGCTCCCATTTGCCCAGCGTAGAAAATTCTGCTGGGATAAACCACGTTGACGCTTTCACAACTAGACTGCACCTTGGTGTGGTGTGATGGCTTGCTTGCCTCCAGGAACCAAAGAGCTATGCAGGATGGCTTCCTTAAGCCGGAGATGCCATCATGCCTGACGGGTCAGTGGGCAGGGGCCAGACGAAGTTCAGTCTCAGAACCAGTTGATGGGCAACAGTTGACTGTAACCACTATGCCCCCGGAGAGGACACTCCAACGAATAAACAAGGAGAGAAACAGTTTTTCAGTCTTAAACCTCCACCGGATGGACACAGGAGTGAGGTACATGGTGTAACGAACTTTTGAACAATGCGTAGCCAAATTCGCAACGCATCCCGAAATAAAAAGACGTTTATCCGCGATACTCTACGATTCTAGATTATTACATGAGCAGTGACATCAAAAATATACAAACCTCAATAATACGATAACAAGGACTCAACAACGAGAAACCGAATATCAGCGTGTGAGCAAACAGCACGTGCATCACGCAGGTCCTGAACAAGGATGTGCCAAGGTAGCGCTCTTGGCGCGAACAAACAGCAATTGGTCCATAGAAACAACCCGTTCGTAAAGACGAGTCAATAGTGTAGGCAAATGAGTGATGTTAGGAAAAACACTGAATCGCGAGGGAAAAAGGGGATTTTCCACGACCGGCTGGTACACCGACCATCAAAATCCTCCTGCATCCTTAGCAGAGTCAAAGGTTCGGTATAAAGGTCTGATTCTTTCTACCTGCATAGGCCCTGCCGTTAATGCGCGCGCCTAATGCTCGTCGTCAACGTTCCACTACTGGTCGCACCTAACCCATTGGCTACAAAGACGTGAGGCTAGTCTACGTCTTCCGCAAGACCAAATGACCGATGGCGGGCGTGAAGGGACCACATAGATGCTGTCCTTGTAAAGGGCCGTCCTGCCCTGGATGTATGTGCTTAAGTGTGTGTGTGAGTGTGTGTGTGCGCCGGGGTGTACAATGGAATCACAGGCATAACTAAACATCAAGGGAGGGCTTTCTGCAATGTCAACAAAAGACTGTGTGACAAGAAACGAGTAAAATGTAGGCATGTATGTGACCTAAGCTCTGCTACTTCTACATATGTAAGGGGCATTCGGTAGCGTCAACAAAAGGCAAACAACGAACACCGTCACATGTTTGATGGGGTACGGGGTGTAGAGTGCGTCGGGCATGTGTGTATGTGTTGGGATGTACAATGGGATCGCATTCATCACCACATATCGGAAAGAACCTTCTGTAATGTCAACGAAAGACCGCGAGCACTGTAACGTGTTTGACGGAGACCGTGTGGTATATATGGTGTTTCTTTATCCACCTCGATGGCTAGTGTGAAAAGCTCTACTGGGCTTCGGAGTTGTCAGCTACTCCGCCTCCGCTCTCGAGTAGGAAATACTGCGTATGTCACGAATGAGCACTCCGTCAGCTGTCTTCAAATTCACCGTTCTTATCATTCCGTCAGTGCTTTTGATGGTTTCCGTAACTACTCCCAAAGACTAAGTGCCGAAATGTGCGCGTTCGTCGGCGATCAAAACCACATCCCCAACTTGGAATGGCCCTGTTTTGGCCAGCCACTTCTGTCAGGTCTGCAGAGCCGGTAGGTATTCCCGCAGCCATCGCCTCCAGAAGACCTTGGCCAGACAGTTCGCTTGCTTCCATCCGCGGAGGTAGCTTTCACGAAGGGTTACCGGCTCTTGGAAACCCTCGTTCGGCCTTAACGTCAATAAGTCGTTTGGGGTGAGCGCCAGGTGGGTGGGGTCGCCGTTCATTACTGGAACCACGGGGCGGTTGTTCAGGATTCGCTCCACCTCAGTCATGACGGAGTTCAACGTCTCGTCGTTGGGCGGCTGCTACTCGGTGGTCGACAGAAATATTCTCCTGGTAGACCGGATCATGCGTTCCCACATGCCGCCTCTGTGGCTGGCCTGTGGGGGGTTGAAATGCCATCGTACGCCGTAGGCCACGGTTCGATCCTGCAGTTCGTCTCTGTTTATGTTATTGTGCCAACGCTGCAATCCCCGGTGAGCGCCCACAAAGTTCGGTCCATTATCCGAGTGTATATCCGCCTGTACGCCTCTTCGGTTGATAAATCTCTGCAAGGCCCGTAGGAAACAAACGGTCGTCATCGAATGTGCGAATTCTAGGTGTACTGCGGCTGGCTTCACGCTCGTCATGATGCACCCATAACGTTTTTCCAATCTCTCCCCGCTCTTGACCCACAAGGGCCCGAAATAGTCCAACCCGGTGTCGCTGAACGGCCACCAGGCCGCAGTCACCCTCCATTCTGGTAGTGGGGCCATGTGTCTTTTGCCCGCCATGGCATTGCGTCTCCTACATTGCACACAACGTCGGATTACGCATTTTACAGTCTCTCGTCCTCTCAACAACCAAAGGCGCTTTCGGATGACGCTCGTCACTTGACTTTCCCCGGCATGTCCCTCCACGGCGTGGACGTGTTAAATCATTAGCTCTACTACAGGTTTTCTCGCAGGCAGCAGTATAGGATACTTTGTGTCGGAGCTCAGGTAGGCGTTGGTCAGCCAACGATCCCCCCGCAGCAGTCCATCAATGAGTTTGGGGTTTAAACGCTTCAGTTCGCCTCTTGGAGATGGCATGTCTTTACTGATCGGTCCCACTTCTTCCGCCCTCTCGAGTTCTCGGGCGAAAGCCTCGCGTTGTATCATTCGGAAAATATCGTATTCTGCCGCTTGTAGCTGGTCGGGACTTATCGGACCCAACCATACTCGGCCTGAGGTCCGTAGCCCTTTCATGACTGTTAAATTTCTCTTGAACCTGGTCGTGATAGAATGGATGTCGCTTCCACAATGCTGGCTCTATCACTACGCCTCTGATCTCCAGTTCTAATTCGTAGGGTTTTTTAATTCAAACGCGTGCCAGCCCTGTCTGGGCGCTTGCAGGAAGTTTGGCTCCCTCGTCCACGCGTCTAGTTGCCTGAAGTTGGTCGCACCTCAGGAGCGCAGGTCGGCCGGATTATCGCCAGACCAGACATGATTCCACTGGTTCGTGGCTGATTCCTCGTGGATAATCGTGAGTCGGTTAGCAACGAAAGTACTAAACCGGGTCCGGACGGTGTTAATGTAGTAAAGTACTATTGTTGGGCCCGTCCAAAAGCTAGCCGACTAAATGTAGAAGTCGAAACATCTCTTCACCGCCAGTACCGCCCTGACTGCTAACACGGCTGCGCTGAGTTCAAGGCGTGGGATTGAGACCGACTTCAGGGAGCAACGCGGGCTTTGGCAAACAGGATCCTCGTGGTATATTGTCCATCTCCTGTGCACCATCGTCCGCACAATACAGCCCCATAACCGACTTCGGATGCACTGGAAAGGGCATGTAGTTCTCCAGTCCGCGTTGTATGGCCAGGAGTCAAACATCGTGGGATTCTTATGCACCCTAATTTCTTCAAGGTGTTCAAAAATTCTTCCCAGTCCAACCAGTCCCCTCGGTCCAGTGACTGGTCCCAATCAACTTTCTTACGGCACAGCCGCTGCAGCAAGATCTTTCCGGGTAGCAGCCATGGTGAGACGAAACCAAGCAGGTCGAACAAACTTGAAACAGCAGATAGTATGCCATGACGGGTTATTGGCAGCTCGGGAACGTTTAGCTCGAAAACAAAGTCGTCCGTCTTCGCGAGCCCATTGTATTCCTAACTTGCTCTCTTACCCGTTCGGCCTTTTAGTGATACGGGATGACCTTCAGCACTTCCGGAGCGTTTGACATCCATTTAGTTAGATGGAAGCCGCCCTCTTCCAGCAACCTCGTCAGACCTCTGGACTGCTCTAGAGCTGATTCAACATCATCGAATGACCCAAGGTAGTCGTCGACGTAGAAGTTCCTGCTGATGCTATCTACCACCGTCCGATGGACTAAATCGCCATGTTTGTTCGCTGATTCTCGGAGGGCGTAGTTTGCACAAAACGGTGACGATGTGGCTCCGAAGGGGTGGACGGTCACCCCATAATTCACCACTGCGTTGTCCCGGTCGCTCCCTTCCCACCACAGGCAACGCAAAGCATCTCGTTCTCCTACCGGAATCTTCACCTGATGGAACATTTCTCTAATGTCAGCAGACAAAGCCACTTTACCCACTCTGAAACGGCACAAAACTTCGATCAGTGATGTGGTCCAGTCAGGTCCTTGTAGTAAGCGATCTTTTAATGACTGGCCCTGGAACTTGGCCGCACAGTCGAAAACCACCCGCAGTTTATCGGGTTTCTTGGGGTTGATAACCGGGTGGTGAGGCAGATACCAGATACCCTTTTTGCTGTCGGTGTTGACAGGCACCTCTTCAACGTAACCGAGGGCTTCGTTTCGCTTCATCAAATCCGCGTATAGTTCCCACAGATTCTGGTCTCGAACGAAGCGTTCTTTTAGTCGTAGTAATCGTTGGAGAACATAATTTCTGTTGTCAGTCCACGGGTCGACAAACGTGCGCCATGGGAGGGGGGCCTCGAACTGTTTTTTGAGGCCTCTAGTGCCTTGCCGCACCGTTTGTACAGCGAAGTGACCCTCTTGAGACAACGTTGGTCTTTCGTCTCCAATGTCATGAAACTCCTTTTCATACAGACGCTGCAAACGGTACTCTATGCGGTCTGTTTCGGCGGATAAGTAAGTCACTGAACCACGTACCCCTACTGGACCGTAAAACGTCCATCCCAGAGCCGTGCGTGTGGCGTAAGGTGCCTGGCCGTCGCCCACTGTTTGGTCAAGTACCAAATGTACCTCTGGCACGTCGCAGCCGATGAGGAGATCCACTTCATCATCTTCCCAGTCTACAACGGTTATATCCTGCAGGTGGGGCCACCGAGTCAAGATTGCGTTCACCGACCTTGGTGCTTGCACGGGGAGATCCGCTAACGTGAATGCCTACGTTGGTTCAATTTCCTCGTTAGTCTCCAGAAAGATGAGTTGCAGCCTCAACCTACAGGCAGTCATTACCTGTGTTCCGCCCGCCGTGCTCACTGCTAACGACGTCGCACCTTTAGCGAGTTGGTGTTTGTCGGCAAACCGCTCTTCCAATGGAGTAGTGTCGGATCCACTATCGAAGAAAGCCAACGCTTTGACCACCCCAGTTGGGGTCACTACTCCCACGGCCACTACACGTAAACGTACCGGTTTACTGGCAGATCGTGACGTTGAACAAATCACACTGGGTTTGGTACTCGCCTCGGATATGGTTACTCTCGCCTGATGCAGCAGCCGATGGTGTCTGCCCGTGCAGCCCTCGTAACCACATCGGTTCTTTGTCCTACAGGCTGCCGCTCGGTGCGTTGTGTTGAGACAAATAAAACACGCTCCTGCAACCCTCGCCATTCCCCACCGTTCGTCTATTGTGGCGCTGCCGAACTTGGGACATTCTGGTAGGCCATGGCTAGTACCACAGGATCTGCAATTGGATTGCGCCGTAGCATCTCGTGAAATGACATGTGTATTGGTCCAAGGCTGGTATTTTGGATGTTCCCGTGCAGAGGTTCGAGCTTGGCTAGTTCTGGGCTTGTTTGCCCGGTTGCTGTCTCGGACGGGTCGGCCGAACCTGCCGTCAGCTATCTTGGTTTGCCTGTCCAAGTGTTCGGTCAGATCTTTGAAGTTAGCTTCCCTGTCGCCTCGGCTTATCCGTTCTGCTTCTTCCGCCCACCGACCCTGTAGTTCGGGAGAAAGGTGACGGACAATGTTTTCCAAAGTGTGCATGGCATCTAGGTCAGCCCTGTAACCTAAATGGTCGAGAGCTATTGAGCAGTTTTGCATGTTCATCACCAGGTCGGCCATTGTGTAGACTTCTCCTTTGGTTCTCTTTGCCTCTACCTTCAAGCCCTCTATTAGGTTATGGGCTACTTTGAACGGTTGGCCAAACATGTCCCTTAGAATCTTCCGTGCTCTTCTGTACCCTTGTTCCGGGTCCAGCATGGTACACCCGTCGATAGCTTCTCGCGCTCGGCCTCGGCAGTAGTGAGTAAGGTAAAGAAGCCTTTGCCCAGGGTCGGTTACCTTATTTTCAACGAACGTTTCGAACTGCTTGACAAACTTGCAGTATTGTTCAGCTCGCCCGCCGAAAACCGTTAGTTCCACTCTAGGCAAATCGATCGATGGTGGTTTGTAGTCGGCGACCGGCTTGGGGTTCCCTATCTTATTGCATCCTGATCTATCGGAAGTGTCGAAGTCGCTGGTCTCGTGCTCTCGCTCTTTCTGTGTACACTTATTTTCTGCCTCCTGTGCCTGTAGTCTAGCCGATAGTAACTGTTGTACTAGGTCTAGTATTCTCAGCCTATATAAATCAACATCCTTACGATCCACATTGCTCTCATTAACACATGAACTAGCACTGACAGAACTAGGCGATCTAGCATTAACTAAAGAATCAAATGTACCCAAAACCTCCCCAGAGACTTGCAGTGTTACTTTCTGTCCCGATTTCAGTGTTTTCGTTCCTTTTCTTGGCATTTTGCGTGTTTTTCCTCGTTCCAAATTAATCTATTGAGTATTGTAACGAACGTTTGAGCAATGAGTAGAATATCTCGGATAAACGCCTTTTGATTTGGGGATCCGTTGCGAATTTGGCTACGCATTGCTCAAACGTTCGTTACACCTGGGGTTTTTCTCGACAGTGGGAGAAGTCATCGCATTTTACTGGGCAGCTGCGGCCCGTCTAAGCTGGGTAGTCCCAAGCCCAAAAGATGCTGCCCATCCACGTTCCGCTTGCTTCGTTGGGTGTATGGGGCTGAAGACTAAATCCGAAAAACGGATCGATAAAAAAGCACCGGCGAAGACAAGACAGCATATTTTCAACATCTAGGTCTCACGTGACAGACCAGAAGAAGTTCCTCCACGGATTTTTTGGTAACGTTCATACGCTAGGCTACTACCCAACTGCCATACGGGTCAGACTTTTGAGTCAAAGACTCTTGCTAGGGTTCCCAAAGAAAACTCCCTCCTGCAATACGGGCAGCCAAGAGGTACGATACCTCTTGAAATTTCAGACAGTAATTCCAGATCCATTTTTCGTTCCCCTGCTCCTCGGCTTTTGCATCCCCGTTCTGATTGGACACCATAGGCCTTAATGACTCGTGGCCGGAGACTTCCAACACTCGGAAAAGGTGTTAACACAGAAGAACTGAAACCAAGGGATGGGAGCTACAAAACAGCGACAAAAACACGATTACGGTTGTCCAGGTACATCCAAGCTTTAGCTAAACAAAGTTTTGTGCCGACTTAGTTGAACCGAACAAGGCTCAAGGCTTCTACTGCATCACTTTCCGGACGACTGGTTGGTGGCACATACTCAAACTAGATTTTTTTGTCGTAATGGTTCATCCATGGGCTGCATCGGTTCGAAGGATGATGTGATCTTCTTGTCCGAGTTTCATAGTAAATCGGGACATGAGATGTGTAACTCAGAAACAACCGAGGCCTCCAGTGCTATCAACCGAAGGGTCTCAGATGATAATTTGATCGATTCAGCAGACTTTTTCGTCGGCATTGAACCCGCAGACGGAAAAATGACGAGTAAGTGTAGCTTTCGACTTTTCATGAATTCACTAACGTTCTCAGTCCATCCATTTTCTCTGCTGATATACTTATATATGTATATACTGCAGTCAGCACATGGTTGCATTTGAATGCAATCATTTGGCGATCGCCGAAATGTCCCGCGAGGGTCCGCTTTTTCATCACGTAATATGATACGAATTTTTGTCAGGTTGTTGGGTTCAGGAAGGTCCAGAACTTGGAAGAAATGTTCCGTTTTCCTAATATTCATGTGTAAATATATATTTTACCAGCCCGGTCAGTAAAAAATCGTTTTGTCAACGTACTTTTAACAATTATGTATCCGTGATGCCTACTTAGTTTAATCAATAAACCCACGTACTGGTACTAATACATTATTTAACACTCCTCTCCAGTTGAAGTGGCCCATTAGCCACGGTTCGCCATATGCCTCACCAATAGCTTCCAGACTCATCACTTTTGCTGACCGTTGTTTTACTCCTATCTAGTGGCACTTATTTAAGCCAAAACAGGATAGTTCTTTGTTGGTTGCAGCTGGGAGATGCTTATTATTTAGTGGAATGCACGTCCCGGAGAATGTCAGCGTTTTCTGTCTAGCTATACACACGATCGTGGGACATTCCATAAAAGGTGAAAGCTTGCTTTTGTGTCTCAGTTGTAGACACCCTCCCGGCGGCTGTCTTGTTTTCAAACCATGTTCAACGTCAGGTTGTCAGAAGCTGCGCCACCCTGTGCTGCATGATACGTAGAAGCCATCTACAGACTTAATTATGCACGTTTTAACACGAGGAATGCAGTTGGATGGGCTGGGTATGGATGGTGCAAGAAAACTTGGGCAGGGAAACAAAGATTTTGTGACTGCTCTCGGGCCAGTTTAGGTGAGTCACCAGTAGAAACCGAGGAACCAGGGGACTCTGTGAATACCTACGCTGTAGTAGGTGGCGGGTCCAATGTGAATTTATTACAGAAGAACTCCTGGCGCTAGTGGGCTGAAGGCATCTCTTGCCTCATTTTCGATTTTGGCCGTAAACAGGGCCATTGATTGGAATTCAGGAGCAACGAGACTGCGCCTGAATGCATTGTTCGGGAGTAACTTTGTGAATATAAAATTAGCTTACTTTGGTAGTATCACACTGGTTCACGCGGTTCAGTACTGTCGAGACGTTGACACGTTCTTCTGGCCTAAAGTGCCTTTTTTAGAAAGGCAGAATATGGAAAATTCGGGAGCTCAAATCCCAACAGCCGCCGACGTTCCAGAAGTACACCGAGCAGTAGAGGAGGAACGCGATGAAAGGGAACGGCTCAAAGCCGTACGGTCGATTTTCACATGGACCGCTTTTGGACCAAGAAATCGGTGATCGCTCTCTGTGGGGATGGTAAACGACTGTGAGAATCAAATCGATCTTTAAGCAGAACAGATCGATCGGTTATACAATGCCGATTTCCACGCTGAGGAACCACTGAACACGCCCTTCCGTTAGAGGGCAAACATTCTTCCGTTATACTTACTAATGTCGTAGACTTGTTGGAGGGAGACTAGGTTTGCCCATCCCCAAAGGAACGCTGTGGTTAGACTTCCAGATATTTATAAAGTGGCCAAAGAGAGGCCGAAAGGACTGGGAAAAGATTTTGCGCTTGATCCTGAATTTTTTGGCAAGTTCTCTGCAATGATGAACGGGTGTGTGCTCAGGGGCCACACACAAATAGTGCCCGACATACGGTTATCAAATGATTTCGGGCTCAGGTGGCACTCGTCACATCTCTCAGTAACAAACCCTAGGAAGCCTCGCAAGTTGAGGTCGGTGCTTTGTGGCGTGTGTGCACTCCAGGGGCATCCTTTGAATGACGGCTTCCCGCAGGGACCGGACACAACAACAAGCCTAGTTGAAGAGTTGTCTCTTTTCTGAAAATTTTCTGTGGCGTTAACTGCGAACATTGAAGAAATGTATATGCAGGTTTGAGCGCTCACAAGAGGCAAGGGAGCACCGAGATTCCGCTGATGGGAAAATGATCGATTGCTTCTCCAGGGCCGTGTGTGATAACGTTTTGTAGATGACTGTCTTGTGTCCTGGCCTACTGTGGAGAATGTGAGAGCTTCGCTACTGAGATGGGCGAAGAGCTATCAAGTGAGAGCCCTTGGCTCCATAAGTGGGTATGTAATTGTTCGGCTATGCTGGATACATTGCCAAACTTTGAAATTGTCCATCCCAATTTAAAAATCAGTGATTGCTTGCCAGAGCCGAAGGGGACAGTGGAATCGAAGTGTTAGGCCAAGGAAGGCACGCCCCTGTTTTCATTTAGGATACGGAAGGAACCTCAAGCAAGGCGCAGCATGTTGCCTGTAGTGTCATCGGTCTTTGACCAGCTGGAGTTAGCTTAAATTTGTTTTCTTCCAGACAAGGTGTTGTTGCAATCTCTGTGTTTATTGTAGCTAGTTTGGGACAACCCAGTTTGAGAAAAACCCTCACTCTACTGAAATGAGTGGCTTGGGAGTACTGAACGATTTTGCACATTGAAGATTCAGCGCTGTATTCTTAGAAGTGACTAGTTGAACGGGGAATCCCAGCTTCACGTGCTTCTTGAAGCTCCTGAATTTGGCCATGTAGTGTTGTCGAGCAATAAAAAGGTTTTACGGGACTAGTCCCCTAATGCATCCCACTATTCTCCCAGTCCTCATCTGAAGACAAAGAAGGTTCCTGGATTGGAATGAGTTGCGGCGAGAATGGGCGTTAGAGTATATCGTGATCTTATAGAAGAAACTCCAACCGAATTCGATAAGACACTCAAGTAGATGGACTCTGCCATAAATTTGCACAAGATGAGCAGCAAACAACAAGACGGAGCACGTGCTTTTGGGACCTTTTGGCTGCAGTACGCCAGTGGTCTGAAACTTGGCAGCCGCTTCACATCAGAAATAGAGCATATCCTACAGGCCCGGCTTCGAGGGGGCAACACTACCCTGTGATTTCAGATGCTGGTCCTTAGATACTAACTTGATGAAGGAATAATCCGCATGGCCGACCAGTCCCAGAGTTACTGCAAAATCCCCGAGAGTGGGGTTGCATCGGCCTCCGAGTACGATCCTCATTAGAGGCGAACCCACCACTGTCTACTTACTGCAGTTGGTTTCAGCCGCTGAGATGGGCAGCGTGTCTAACTAGTTTTAAGTCATACATTTGCATTTATGAATAGGCGGTCATATAGTTCTGAGATTGATAACTGGGTCCTTGAAATAATCCGATATGGCTGAAGGGGGTTAGGGTGTTATTCCATTTCTACAAGCCAAGGCTTGTGGCAAACAATATAAGTGGCCACGAGACAGAAATTATAGCCTATAAGCTGGCAGATCTCTGACGTAAAAGACGCTGCTGAAACTGATTTGTGTTGAAGGACGAATGAACTACTCTAGTCAGCTTCAGGGCGTGAAACATTTGGTGGTACTACCTAAGGCTCACCCGATGGCGGACTCAGTATTCCAATAATGTCACCAAATGAATGGGTAAAGCAGCATCACCTCAGGCGATCGCAGCCCTGCAAAATACTTTGGATGGTGCAAACCTGAGCTTCCTTTAGGAGAGTAATTGGGGGGATGTTGAAAGTTTGGACCAATTTGGCCCCTTTAACTTCCACTGTAGCCCAGAAATTTGGGATTTCATATAGGAGAAAGGTTCACTCAATTCTGTCAGTTCACTGAAAGTAGCTATTTCTTCCCGCTCTTCACTCTTTGTTCAACTGCTTCAGTTTCCTGTCTCTTTACCAACAGTTGGGACATCTGGTTTCGGTCTTTCAGCTACGTCTAATTCTGTCCCATCCTTACGATTGGTCTGGAAACTTGCGCAGCCAAGTACGATACGCGATGTTCTGATTTGTTATTTTTCCATATTTAGACACCACATTAGTTACAACAAAATTCCAAATCCTGACGAAACTGTTATTGAATTTCGTGGATTCCGGGTTTGGAGGTGGCAAAAACTTGTTGCTCACTGAGCGTCAAGGCTAACATCTCCCGCGATTGCACAGTACTTTGCGACTGCTTCTAGGAGCTTCCCCAATCCTTTGGGCATTTGAAATCATTCTGCTTGTGGTTACTGTTTTCTGGATATTATTGTAAGCTTCAAATTTGACCAATTGTGAAATCCCTTCGGTACTTGCGACTTCGCGGCTGTGAACATTTTCGCTTCCGATTCTGCTGTTTTTGGTTTGCTGGTCTTAATTCTTCTGCCGCGGCTGACGGAATTTGATACTGAGGATAGCTTCGATTGTCAGTCAGCCGCTGAAATAGCTCTTTCCCTGCCTGTCGATGTGTCTCCTGCTTCTGTGGTTGCTAGTGGTATGTCAGACTTTCAGGAAGAGGTAAAACAAGAATCAAAAAGTGTTCATTTAGAATCTAAGGCTGAGAAGGATATGCGTAGGGCGACTGAAGCCGAAAGAAGGCGGGCAAGGCTTTTAGATGACATGTTGGTTAGGTTCTCTTGGGGCAGCCATCAATCGAGAAAAAGAGTGATGGTGATGTCCACACTTGATTTTCCATCATGGATACCAACATTTTTGAGGCTAGTGGAGTCGGGGTGAAGACATGGGTTATGTTGATAAATCTGACCATTTGAGTGGCACGGATGGGCCAAATCAGATGCTAGTAAGAATAAAATGGCCTGAATGCAAAATTTCTAAGTTTGATGGCCCTTCTTCAGTGTATGTTTTGTTCTTCTGATAGTTTTGGAGGTGAATCGGGAGGCGAGCAAAGGATAAAGGTCAGATTCTGATTTATTTTTTTCGGTATTTTGAGGGAAAAGGGAGGAGAGCTATTTGAAATTGTTTATCCTGCCCAGATAATGAAGGTTATCGGCAAGTGAGAGGCACATCAAGAGATTGTTTTGGTTTGAGGCAACATATCTTTACGTTGCGTGCCAGAGGAAATAATCAGACCGGGGTTGGTCTCTCAGGATTCAGGCGCCTTCTTATCGTATGCCGATAAGATGATCAGTGGCTTTGAGGCCTTGGAGCATTTAGGATGTTTGTTTGACCTCAGTTCTGTTTGCACCATCTAGGCAATTTTAGTAAGTTTTCCGAGCTAATGGCTGTTAATCGTGAGATAAGAGCCGGAGAGGTCTACCAGAAGGACAACAAGGCGGACTTTCGCGACCTGTGTCAGTTCACAAGTGCCGAAGCATGTTTGCCAATTAATGGATACAGTAACCTTCTCCGCGAGTGAAAGGATGTTTCAGATGTTTATAAGAACGGAGCAAATTACAAAACATTCACGGTATAAACAAATGGTACTGGCTGGATTGCGTCACGGTAGAAAGCCTGGATGACTGTCAAGAGTTTCAAGCACTGCCGCCTTTAGACCGCTGGGAGTTTGGGTTTTGAGCCATCCAGGGAACCATGCTGACGGATGCAATTCGGAGAAGCTCAGTGGAGAAGAGGACTGAAATCGCCGGCATTATCTTCTGTTGCATGAGAGGAACAACGTTCCATTCCCCAAAGCATGTTGTCAACACTTCCCATGGGTCTCGGTGTAAGCCTAGGAGACGTACCGCTCACTATCATTACGCACTAGCGCGCTGCTCCACACTGGTGCAGATACCACTCATGCCTCGCTATTTGGCTCGGCCCCTAGGTCTGGTAAGGGAGATGGTGAAAGTCAACTTGAACACCCTCACCGGGAACACTGTAAGGGGCTGCGAAGGGGTGTGGTTTAATCTCAAGTCCTTAGAGGACAAAGAGGTGATCAGACTGAACGGCACCTATACTTTTCCATCAGTTCTGGACGTGCGGGCTACAGCAGCGAGTCAGGGAACTTTGTCCAGGTAGGTTCGTTTCGCAGCGATGGAATATGGAGCCACTTCAGACCCATTGAAGTGAGCTTCGACTAGTCTAGATACTACTTCAGCCCACTGGATTTTAGAACAGCGAAGGAGTTTTGGGGAGCCCCTTGCGCTGGCCAAACCCCTTTGGGCTGGGTCAAACGAGGTCGGTTGTACAATAGTCGGTCGGGTAAATTTGAGGCTTGTCGTACACAGTCTGTGGTAATAACTCTGAAAAGTCCTGTGATAAAGATTCTGACGACGGTGATCCGCTGGGAACTTCACTATCCGTGGAGGATGAAAGGGCTTTCGAGATCCTGGAGAAGTCGTTGCGGCTTGAAGATGGACATCTCATTGTTGCTTTGTGGAAGAAGGACAGTGGTCTCTTGAAGTTTTGCAACCGGTCCGTCGCTCTTCATCAAGGTTGTTGCGGAAAAGATTCCCCAAGGATCCAGAGCTCAAAGTAAAATATACGGCCGTGATTGAAAGGTAGGCTGAAAGAGAGTAAGCGGTGCGGTTCTGTGGGAAACCCAGGGCAGATAGGCCATTGCAGCGGTGTGACACGCCATGCGGTGCCCAATCCCAAGAGGTCTGAAAGGGCTCGTGTTGTCCTTGACTGTGAAGCAGTGCTTCGAGGAGAATTGCTTAATGCGTACCTATTAAAATACCCCAATTTAGTCCTGGGTATGATAGGCATGCTTCTGCTGTTTTGTCAGAAGCCTGTGGCGTTGTTTGCAGATACTGAAGTTATGTTTCTGCGAGTAAAGCTGCTCGAGAAAGATCTAGGTGCCCTCGCTTTCCATGGTGGTCTGAAGGTTATACCGCTGGACTGGAAGAAATTAAAATGCCAGTGCATCGTTTAAGAGAAGTTTCGCCAACTTTCTGTGCAAGTTTTGTTCTAAAGAAGGCAGCTACATTATTTGGTCGCCAGTTTTCGTCGGAGGTGCAACAAGCGGTTTTATAGGATTTCTAGCTTAACGATCTTGTTACCTTTGGTAATTATGCTACAGAAGCTTTGTGTTTGGTGGAAGGATTACGTAGCCTATAGGGTTTCGGTTGGTCCAGGTTAACCAAGGGGCTAAACAACGAGAGAGAGGTTTAAAGTGCCACTCTGGCTGATGAATCAAACAACTCCATGAAACCCATGGACCCCCGGTGGTTGCCGACCGTAAGAACATCAGGTACGGCTTGGATGTTCAACCAGAAGTCCTCGAATGCCATGTTTACATCAAGTATCGCCCAACAGCAGGAACAACTTTGTTGGCACCATCGGCCGCGATCTATGATCCTTTGGGTCGGATTGATCAGTCCAGCTTGCTGGCAAAACAGCTGCGTTTAAGATTTGTGCAGGAGAGGAGTTGCCTTGAAAGAGCCTCTGGGCCCGGATACTGAAACAAAGTGAGAAGAACCGGAGGGAATTGTGGGCGGGATCAAATTGGTGGCAGTGCCACTATGATCTGGAAGTGATGTTTTACACGCGACTACGGGGCAGCCTGTTACCTTGGGCCTGTGTCCTGCCGGATAGTATCAAGTTGTGGTCGTTTTGCCAAGTCGCGTGTAGTGCTTCTTAATACCGCCCTTATGCCAAGTTTTAGAGATGACCACAGGTGTTGCCTCCGGGCGAATAGCAGAAAAGATTAAAAAGAATATGGGTTTGGCATTCCGTGACGTTTGTTATTGGATTGGTTCTATCATAATTCTTTATTACTTGAAGAGCTAAAAGGGACGCTTTGCTGGGCATCCCGTGAACAGATTGTTCAGGAACAGTGCCTGCTAGCTTCAAGCTCACCGGAGACATGCGCCACGGAAAGAGAATCCGGTAGACCTGGAACCTCAAGGGATGCAGCTGGAATATGAGGGCAGTCAGCTGTGGCCTACCGCCAAAGGTTGGTGGTCTTCCCTATTCACTGAATCTGAAGATGAGGCGCTTATGGGAGTGCAGCCTGCGAGGCTGGAAACGGAGATGCTTATGGAGGCTGGTGCCATCAGCCACAGCTCATTTCAGTCGTATTTTGAGCCTAGTTCGTCCTAAACTGAGTTGTTGGGGAGTATTACGTGGATATTGCGGTACCAGCCATGTTCTTATTGTAATAAAACGGCGAAGTGACGTGTCCTTGCACGTGGGTAAGTCCACCCTTGAGAGGACGAGAAAAAGTTGTGAAGCAAATGTGAGGTTGGTAAAAGGATGATTTTTCACACTGAAATTGACTTAATGGAACAAGGTAGCGATTCCAGGGACTATTTAACATGCAGCTGTACAAGCAGGCAGGGCTTTATTCTGGCTGGCGAGCTGTTATGCCTGGGAGAGCGATTGGTTTGGGTTAAATTTTCGGAAGATCCTAAGCTTTCCGCCTCTCTGTCAAGCCGGCACAGAGCCAGTGAGTTAAGTGAGACATTATCATAGAATGGAGGGTCACTTCGGCTGTTCCCAAGTCCTATCGGATGTCCATCGGCGATTCTAGATTTAAAAGTACGGGGTGGTTGGTGTACTCGTTTTGGGGAAATGCTTGCACTGTCACCGAATGACAAAGCGTCCGTTTACACAACAAATGTCGCCTCTATCGTTCAAGCGTACTATAAGTGCATGTTATGCCCTTACGAGTGCTGATGTGGAGCATTTTGGCCATTTTGTTGAGTCTGAGAGAACTGTGAAAAACGAATTGGCTGCTTATCTACCTGTATGAATGTGAGGGCGATGAACATGGGAGGTGGGCACTCTCTGTCTACGGATTACGTCTCGCAGGCTTTAATATGCCTCACGGTCTGAAGGGGTCAGCCACATTCTTGTCAGCAATAACGGAAGCAATTTTAAAGGGACTTGGTCAGAAATTCGAAGTTTTATCCAAGAACTATCAGAAGACAGAATAAATCGTCTTCTATCAAACCGACATGTTAAAGTGAGGTCCGGGCCACTAGACGCTAGTAGCTGGGGTAGAGCTTGGGATGGTATGGTACTTTCGGCGCGGCTTGTGTCACACTCAATGGCCCATGATCGTCGTGTGACGGACGAAACTGCAGTACCATTTTTCGTAGAAGAAGAAAGAATCCTCAAAGATCTTTCTCTTGTGCCAGAGAAAAAAGATTGCAAAACCCTGATGTACTGACTCCAAGCAAGTTTCTGATACTTCGTAGCAATGAAAAAATGTTTAACTGTCAGGATTTCTCCCTTACCAATATCAGGTGTTGAAGAGGGTACGGCTGTTAACGGATTCTTTTTTGAAACTTTGGGAACCTGAGCGTGTGAGTAAGTTACAGAAAGGGCAAAAGCAGTTGGTGAGAGAAGTTGGTCTGAAAATGAGTGATTTAGATCTCCCACTTGGCAATAATTGCCTTAGAAACCAATAGCCTCTAGGGTTTGTTAGCAAAGTGCTGTCTGAGAAGGATGGACTTTCTAGAGAGGCTTCGGTTTGCACGTGCAGCGGATCGATGTGACCTGACGTACGCAAACTGCGTTCGTTGGAGAGTGTGAGTGATTAGCTCAATTGTATGTAGTGAATCTTGTCCTTTGGTAAATGTTCTTCATGGGCAGTAATTTGACGAGCACTATAATCTTTTCGTCGGGGCAGGCATGTTTTGGTTCCTATTTGTGTGATGGGATTTCGGCTGTGAAACATGATTGGTTTTGTAAGGTTCAGCTTGTGGTTGGTTGTTACTGCTTAGCTTTGGTTACTCTCTTATTGCACTCAGTTAACATCGTTTTCCCGGTATGCTTTTTCTACCGAATGTGACATGGTTAGCGTCAAGTTAAAGTGATGTACGTCGGCCTCGTTATTGCTCCAACAAAGCATAGGAACGGAGTGGGTAGGTTACCGACGAAAAAAGTAGGTAAGCCGAAGGGGCCGTTGTTCATTGGGGCCCTTCTGCACTGTCACGAGCGGACCAAGCCCAAGGCCGGTTGTGGTGCAGCTGACCGTTTGGCATATTTCGTCATTCTCAGCGCGCTTGTCATATGTGGCCTGCTTTTCGGTGGCTTTCTGATGGTTTTTAGCTACTCACCTGTCAGAAACGGCCAAATTATGACCTTCATACGAATTATGAATCGTCGATGGAAAATTACCCCGTTAAGTCCGACCTGTGATCGCTGTTGCTCGGAAAAAACGATGAAAACAGTGAGGCAAGTCTGCAATGGCTGCCATTTTTATTCGCTTCGGGTATTCATAATTCGACCGACGATGATACGCTAATGCGCTGACCATGGGTATCAGTGCTTTTGTTGCGTGGAGTGTTTCAATAACATTAAGGTAGTACGACCCAAGTTGGGCAGCAGAACAGCTGTCTGGCAATCAAAAGCCACGGTATCCATGTATCCGTCAATCTAGTTTGGTTCTCTGACAGGACAGTCTTCCTTATGTAGGATTTGTGTGATTCTTTGCCATTCCCCACCCACTCCACACTTTGGCAGAATAACTACACCTACCCTCAGTCGGATCAACCGCCTGACCCTGGGTTTAAATTCACCGGGCGGTACCGCAACCATTGACTTGAATGTTTTCTCTCGTATTCAATCGCGTTCACATAATTGTAAAATCCCTCTGTAACTTTCATTGTGAAAGGAAAGCCGCTAGTACCCGTCACTTCGGACGGTCTTGGTCTGTCAGTTCTCAGATCTAATGTCCTTCTTATACTGAGGGCTAATTTACGGGATATCCCAGCAAATTCACTGCGACTTAGAATGCCTCGTCTGTGAAGGCAGGAGAACCAGGTTGAATCTGCTTTTCGGGGGAGTTGGACCAGAGTATATCTCCCACTTTCAAAGCAGCTTCGAAGATGGATAACTCGTAAGTTCAACTTCAGATTAGGTGGTGTGGCATTACTAGTTTTGAGGGCTCAGCCTAGAGGCCGATGGCCAGTTGGAGTTATCAAATACAAGTCAACCTAGGAAGAAAGCTTTGCGCAAACAGCGGTGGTGTGAACAGTGAAGGATTGGTGCACCGTGACACTGGGCTGATTTGTCCTATTGAGGGTGAACCGGGAACTCTTGTTAGAGCTTCAACAGACAACGATCCTCTGGCAAGAGACAGGTCTTCGGATCTTTGTTACCAAGGATTGCAACTAAGGGTTGACCCACTTGCCAAACTAGAAGGCATTATTGATGAAAACCAGCATACGGTACCGAAGGACCGGAGGGAAAGCCCATGCAAGAGGCCGACGATGCTGATGACCTCACGAAAAAAATCCGGGTCAGATTTTGGGGACGGGTGTAGTGGAGTACAAGAAAAGTTGCTCGTATCCTTAGCTTTTCGTGTTAGGATTGATATTACTCCATCTGTATGAACTACCTCAAGCGGAATTCCCTCCCAATTTTTCCATTTCATCCGCTGACGTACTTAGATATATGTGTATACCCAGTCAGCACATGGTTGCATTTGAATGCAATCATTTGGCGATCGCCGAAATGTCCCGCGAGGGTCCGCTTTTTCATCACGTAATATGATACGAATTTTTGTCAGGTTGTTGGGTTCAGGAAGGTCCAGAACTTGGAAGAAATGTTCCGTTTTCCTAATATTCATGTGTAAATATATATTTTACCAGCCCGGTCAGTAAAAAATCGTTTTGTCAACGTACTTTTAACAATTATGTATCCGTGATGCCTACTTAGTTTAATCAATAAACCCACGTACTGGTACTAATACATTATTTAACACTCCTCTCCAGTTGAAGTGGCCCATTAGCCACGGTTCGCCATATGCCTCACCAATAGCTTCCAGACTCATCACTTTTGCTGACCGTTGTTTTACTCCTATCTAGTGGCACATTTTGTTGTCGTTGAGCATAATAATCACTGCAGATACTTATAAGCACTGTTTGGCTTGAATCGGTTTTCCCGTTAAGTAAAAGCGCTTACTCGCCGCGGGGGTAGATGACCGCACCGGCCAAGCAGGTTCGGTGAGAACGCGGAGGAAGCAGAGCTATGGATGGTAAGTTTAATCGTGCGATATTACCACCCCCGTTTCAAGCATGCAAATACAAGCAAGGTTTGTCCCAAAGTTGTGTATCAATGCCAGGCCTTTAGCGGAGTAGCAGCTACATGATCTGTCTTCCCAAATCGTGTAGTGTCCGTTGCTTTGGACACCAGCAGGCTGGTTAAGGATTGCGCAGGAAACCCGAAAGGGTTGAAGCAACGAGAGGCGGGACCAGCAAGTACACGGTCACAGCTTGAACGGCAAGCTGCCACCCTGCACAGGTTTAGACAAAGGAAATGAAGTCGGGCTTCAATGCTTATGTACTTGGGTTTTAAGTCTGCAAGGTCGGGTCCAGGCTGCTGTCGGAAATTCATCTGTTACTGAAAAGGGCAGAAGGCTCCGACCAAGACCTGTTAGATGGGGGCTCCTCCTTGTTTCTTTTTTGTTACAGGGGGCAGGAGGGCATGTTTAACCCGTGAGATGTACTTTTCATTTCTGAACGACCCGCCTCTCTTTACACGTATCGCATGGTGTCCGAAACTGCTAGGAGCTGCCGTTTTCCCCCTACTGTGCAGCAGCCGTTGACTAGGCGTTACGGCCTTCCGCAGTGTGGCGGCCTTTAGCTGTGAAAGAGGAAAGCGAGGGGCAAAACAAACACGTATATAGTGGCAGCTCTCCTAGGGCTTTCAGTTAACAGCCTGTTTCCGCCGGTACCATGGTCTCACGGGCTCCAGTGCATACGTGAGACTTTTGATGACTGCACAGCTGGCTTTGTTCGCAGGGCTATTTCACAGGCATGACGACTTCGGTGAGAAATTTTGCCCCTGGTATTGTAAAATTCAACCAACAGTCAATGCTGCAGCAGTGGAGATCGATGATGATACATCGATGAGCGTCTGCCCAAAGTATCGCTCTGAGGACAAGAAATGATGAACTGTAAACGGCCTTGGGTTACTACGAAACAATTTAACTGGCTGTTGCAGGTGAGTGTTACGTGGAAGGATAAAGTCATTTTATGAGTGACAGACAGATAGTGAAGGACTATTTCGAAGCGACGAATCTCAGGTATAGAGGCGTAAGTCAGAAACAGGTTTCTCATAGTCACGTACTGTTCCAGCCGAGCACTGAACCGGAATTTCTGTTATGGATTAAGTTACCTAAACGAATAAGAATAGCCAAAACCAAAGATGAGAGCCCTAGCTTTAATACAGCATGATCATTGCGTTGGCTAAGGCTTTGCACCTTATCGTAATTATTATTCAAAGCTTGCATTGTCTTCATGATCGCCATCCTCTTCGCATGCGTTGATTTTCCCGAACATACTTCTTTACAATTTTCTCCCCTTTTCCTCTTGCTCAAAATTTACTCCATCTGCATAACCTTGGTGGGCCTCCGGTTTCCTTGGCTTGCATCATTCTCGTTCATAATGCGTCCTTGGCACTGCATTAATGATTTTTCGATATGTCCACGGCGAACCAGTGCCCAGGCCGGATTCGAAACCGGTTCAAAAGTGCCGCGCGAACCATTATCAGAATGATCCATTCAAACTGTTGCTGGCTTTGTTTTTCCATCTCTGATACTCTCGACTTTCATATTCTGAATTTGTGAATATTCCATCTTATTGAGTAACATGTTACACCATGATCATGCGCTACAGCGTGCATCTCGACCATGGCCGAGAAATATACCAGTATTATTATTATATACTTGCTACTTAAACGCCGTTGCAGACGCAGAGGAGCCCATATTTCGTGACCGCTTGTTCCAAAGAGCGGCTAATCTTACAAGACAGAAAACTGATCTTCAAGTCCGTTCCGTGAGAGTAACTATCGCATAGTTGCTATCAGTCTCAGAGAGTACGCCGACCTCTTGCTTTTCCGGACTGCGGAGCTGGCTCTAGAACCCATTTTCACACCGGAGAGCGGAAAGCAGTAAATTCAACTTCATTCTCCCTAGCCATAGAGTTTCTTCTTTCAGCTGAGTCCAATAACCAAGCCACTGTTTTTCCAGCAACCCTAGA
The DNA here is from genome assembly GCA_948099385.1 of Fasciola hepatica. NCBI lineage: Eukaryota > Metazoa > Platyhelminthes > Trematoda > Plagiorchiida > Fasciolidae > Fasciola > Fasciola hepatica. The sequence goes on along the minus strand of CANUEZ040000043.1, from coordinate 34,740,791 downwards.
AAATTCCTAATGGCTACCCCGTCACATTGAAGCATATTTGTGTACACCACAGAGAGGTATTCTAGCATGAGACTGACATGAGTCCTAAAATAACGATCTTACTTTCAGCCAAGGGAGGTTTTCGAGGCGCCAGGGCGATTAGCCCTATAGGCTTCGCAACTTCACTAGTTGTGTGCTCCGAAAATGTAATTGAGGAGGAATACTGCAATCCCAAAATCCTGCGCTAATGGCTTATCGCTAATTGTTTGCTTCCCCATGTAAAAAGTACTTTGGTTGATATTGCAGTTACATGTTAAGGTGCTGCTCTCCTTAGCGGAGAACCGCATCGGAATATAGCTGCAACGGGAGCCAAGAGAGTTTATCCCAAGTTATTTTGCTCCTAACAGAGTTAAATTGAACAGTACTGAATATTTTTAAGATCTTGGTATCTTCAGCAAACGGGTAAAGACTGCCCGGCCTAACAACCCCAAATTCACCAATGTACTTTGCGGAAGGCAGGGCACTTAAAACGCCTTCCTGGATGAACCCCATATTGAAAGGCTTTAGTTAAGAGATTACTTCTCTTACATCGGCCACTAGCTGACGGTCAGAGAAGTAAAATGATAGCCGTTTCATTAGCGGGTCAAGGACGTCATGAGATTTCACCTGTAAGTGGGCAAGAAAATAGGAATCCTGACAAAAAGCCCACTATGTAGCAAATATCACAATACTCATGGGTTTTCCACAGTCGGCCACCTCTGTGACCGAGTGAGATGATCTGTGAACTTGGTCTGGTGTGCCCAAGATTGATTACAAGGAGGGCTGGCGGCTAATTACGCTGTGCTCACCCCGATGAAAGTTCCCTCAGATGATGTGACTGAGTTGATAACACTGTGACTAAACAAAATGTCCAATGTGGTAATACCTTTATTACAGAAATTCATGTATGGGTCTTACTCACCAAGGCTACTGCAGGGGATCAATCCTCGATAAGACCTTGGGCTTCTGCCTGATGACAAACAGCCCTGGTGGATGCGTCAACAGCAATAGGCTTGGGGCTGGTAGTCAAAGTAGGACAATAGATGCAAGCGCTGGTGGGAACAATGCTGCCTATGCATGCGGAGCACCTCTCTTTGCGGCGATCTGTAGGTTTATATTTCCATGCTTTTAAATGAAGCGGCTTCAGCATGTCTTGCACAATTTCCGATGAATTCAGCTGTAGATACCCCGTTAGAAAACTAGAAGATCGGAGGGCCGGATTAACGTGGTGACTATTTCAACAGCCTAACACCACGGCACGTAAAGAGCCACGTTCTCAGCTTTCATAACAGTGGCTATAAGCAACTTAATGGGCAGTGTGTCCGAAAAGTTGCTGTCGTTCTTCTTTCGTCTGTGGACTTCGAGAGTGACTGCTTTCGTTCATTTTGACCTGTTGATTCATCCCTGGCAGTCAGCAGGGAAACCTTTGATCGAGGGCTTCCAGTTGATTACCATCTATTATGTAGGCAGTCAGTCTTCCGTTCCAGGTCACCGGCTTTGTTTTTGGCCTCAATGCATATATCAATGAGTGATACGGAACACGTACTGACAACTGCTGTTATGTCGACTTTTACTTTTTTCAACTTAGGAAGCCCAAGGAATCGAAGGTGGATGATGACGATTGCTTGGAGAATTGAGCGTGGTTGTTAAGTTTGAAATAGGGGCTGCCGTGTCTGTGGGAGGGCGGGGAGGATACCGCTGTGCCATGCAAAGGTTTCATTGGGCTACTACCCTTCGGAAAGACGGATATGCAGACAGATTACTGGATCTCCATATCACCGAAGATAGTTGCCTGGACCGACAAAGGTTGATACACTTGACATTCCCCTTAATGTAATTATTCTCTTATAGTAAAGCGATCTAACTGTATGTCATTAGCCATTTCTTTTCAGTCAGCCCCTCCATATTCTACTTTATATTTCTCCGTTATCATCAGAGTTATCTGTTCTATGCTTTACAGGATGCCCCGCTGCTCCTTTCCATTTGAACATTCCCCGCCCTTCACCTGTTATAAAACCCTGGCACCCCAACAACATCCTTGGAGATTCTCAAACGCATGTTCTACAATTATCTCGCATCTCTGATTTGCCTCAAATGCATTCCTTTCTTGTTCTCCGCTATCGCTGTTGTCGAGCCTTTGCACCTCAGTAGGCCTTACACCCGAGCTGAGGTTTCCAGCTAAAAGTCTATACCCCGCCAAATATTTGGGCTATTATTCTCTCCAATTTCCCTAGACGCTTCCATCGCTGTCATCCCGCAACCTACCCCGCAATGTACATGTTTTCCTCGCAGTTTCTCTTTTCCCAACGTCATCAAGTGATACACCTGAAATTGCATGATTAAAGAGGTCTACTGTTGCCTGTTTTCTCCTGCTGCTTCCTTCACCTTCTGTTTTTCTTGACTGTTCAGCAAATTTTCCTCCTCCCTGTGCATTCAAGGTTGTTTTGTTCATCTTTTTATCTGCTGATCCGCCAGGTTCCACCTGCCAATGAAGGACGACATCACAATTTTCCTGAGTAGCTCTAAATCATTCGATCTAAGGCTACCTGCGTCCTACGTCCATTGCTACGTCCTTCTGATTGTTATGTTGATGGCCATTTGTTCCCTCTGTTCCAGCACCACAGTTTTTCCACTTTCCAGCTCCTCCCATACACTGTTTGTCCAAGTTTGCTCAATTATCTGGAGCATATATTCGCTTCGCATTCACCAGCTTTCTGCCAGCCATTTATCTGTCCATCATCCCGTTGTCTCTCGTTTGGTATGCTTCCATTTTTAGAACACGTACCTCACAGCCACCACATACCAAATTCTCCAAAAATGTTTTCGCTAACTGATCCGCTCTCCACAGTCTGCTTCACCCCCTCCCTGTTTCACATACAATTTTACCGTCTGATGACAATCCTCCATAGTACCGCATCGATGCTCTACATTATCATCGTAGATGTCTTTTCTGCCTCCATGCAGATCTGGTTTTTAAGAATCTCTTTTCATTGCTCCAGCTTTCTCAAAACTCTAGTTTCTCTCACATGAAACCCCTTAGTATGCAGCGATCCCTACTCCGTTAGGTCAAATTTTACCATTTGGCCTGGACCTTCAACTATTTTGGGCGTTTGGTTGAATCCACTAATCTATCCAGTTGAACTCCTCCATTGTAACACAGTATGCGTGTATTCACCTCTTTTAAATTCATCAAACTTACGCTCGTCATACATTTGGTTACATGATCACAAAATATCTGACAGCTCCGCCGCTTGTAACAACGAATCACATCTGGGATGCTTCGGGCATCTTCCAAATAAACAATTGTTTCCGCTATTATTACCACATGAATTATGCCTTCGGCCGTCTTCCATTTTTGCGGCAATAAAAGCACCCATTCTATACGAGTTATGTCCCCTGTAGATGCGGCTATCAAACCTGAACTCGTTGTTTCACTTGAGAAAGAACCATCGCCCACCGAAACGGCAGGAAAACCTCGGGTTTGATAGATGTCAAACAGTCCAAGTTGGAAGAGCCTCTTTTGTAGGACCCCATTTACCCTCAGGCACATGAAGATGGTTGAAATGTATGGGTGGTAGTGACTCTCATGTGAAGTGCCCGTTTGATCGTGGATGTCTATCAAGAGGGCTTATTGTGGTTCTTCAAGCTCTTGGAGGGAGGAAAATCACCCGTGAGGGAGAACAAACGGCCTTGGCTGACTTCCCATCTCGTCTTAGTGCCAAGTTTTGCTTTCTGGTGGCCATTTCATCTGTAGGGCCCTCTGTAAGAGGGTCACTCTATCTATTCTTCAAACGTTCCTCATTGGCCACGTGCATTTTCGTTCTCCCAAGGCTTTCATCTGGAGAGCGTTTTTCCCCAGCGGTGCCTGCGGCGTCATTCCGCGAACTTCGGGTACGCTAGTGGCGGAGGTACGGTCTAGGAGGGATGGCAACTGACCCATGCGTAGTGGGTTCGTTAGCATGTTGCTATAGGTTGCACAGCTCCTACCAGTTCTTGAGGGCCTCTCGGTGCTCTGCTATGCTTTCCTAGTTTTATTCTGCATGCGTTAAAATTTCCATTGACACTACCTCTGGGGCAGCTAATTTGACTGGAATTAGAAAATTGTGCCTCCTATTTTCTTCTGGCGCTGTATCCGGACTGCAATAGATATGAAAAATCACTTTGTTTCTGTCCCCTATTTGTAGAATGAGAGCAGTTACCCGCGTATCTTTAGTGCTTCCAGAGTCCGGAAGCTTCTTCTGATCAGGTTTAGTTAATACCAGGAGTAGTACTTCTCCTCCATGTCGTCCACTTTCCAGTATACTTGACAGATGATAAAGTCACTTAGCCGTGGACCGTTCACAGGTTCCGCTGTAGTCAACCCAGTTCCGCTCACCAAAATGACATCAACTTGGCTGCACCTATCGGCGGGTTCCCCGTTTTGTTCGGAGGCTACAGGCTTCGGTACCCAACACTTCCATCTTGGCGCCCTGCGGCTTCTTACTGTCACAAAGTTTTAGCTTCAAGGGCCCCTCAGGCTCCAAACTCGGGGCGCAAAACCCTTTTCTGGAGCATTTGTATCTGGTTCATTTGGCTTGCTCAGGTCACTGTTTTGTTGATCAGTGCTTTGCACAGTTACTCCGTTTGCAATAAGCTTTTCTGTCATTTCCTTTGGTTTTGTGCTTGACAGCTCCGTAATAATGAGTTTGGTGGAGTTTTTTGATATACTGATTTTCCCGGTCTTTGGCCTGGGTGATGACCATGGTGGGGAAGTGATATTTCCTTGGGCGATAGAACCAGCTTTCTGTGATATCTGTGTGGGTTTGGTCTGTGTAGTCAGTAGTTATACCAGGGAAGTTTGCTTTTTTGCAGTATCTTTCACGGTATCTGCCCCTTACCAGATGATTGGAAGGTGACTTATGTTTCCTGCACGTAGAACAGTTAAGAGACTGTCGGTTTAGGTTTGCAGGCTGTACCTCTTTTGACTAGGTAATTTGCCGAGGTTGCACTGGGGGCAGATTGTTTGGTGAAACTCGGTATTCCCCCATTATCCTCGGTTAGTTTGCCCAGACCTAGTTATGGGTTCATCCCTACGAAGGGGGTTGGAAAATCCGACCAACATGAGCCTGATCTGTTAAGTGCGTGAAACTTCTGTTCCGTCGTTACACTCTGCAGGTTCTTCAAGTACGCATATGACCATATAGCCCGGTCATCTACAGAATATCTCGCATTATCGTCTCTCTTAAGTTTCTTCTGGCCCTGCCGTCGTTTGATTTCGATTCTTCACTAATATATTTTAAAAAATTCCGCTGTTTTCCAAGAGCTACAAATTGTAACCTTCTATGGAGCTCCTGGTTGTGGATTCTAGGTTCAGCATCTTATTTTGCAGTTGCAAAATAACTTGGCTTTGCTCTTGGGTTTCTATGAGCTTCCAAGTTAGCTCATCGATCATGGATGTCAACCTAGATGCACTCGGAGGTGCTCCTCCGCTCAAAATTCCCTCATTTCACCGTTTGGGACTCGGAAGCAGATATTCGCGAATGAAATCAGACCAACTCAAGGGACCTGTTATACCCGTATGCTCTGCATTTTCCCTCGCTCAGCCTGGAGCGATCCTGGTGGTACCAGCTCACACAAGCCATATAGAAAACGTTCTTTTGTTGCAACGTCTCACACCAATTTTCCATATTTGGAGTTATTCTACAAAATGCAGTTTCTTGTATAGTTATTCAAAGAAGATGCAGAGACGAGTGTGCGGCTAGATGAGATATAACTGTGCTATGGAGATTCAGAGGCAAGAACGAGGGAAGGAACCCCGGAAGGCTTCGGGGATAAACCAAAAACCGCGCAGATAGCTTGGCAGAAATACTACATTACCCTATCCCTAAGAAAGGTTATATAGGGCTCAAGTTACAGCATAAATAAGGCTAGGAGAAATAAAACCAGAGGCAGGAGCGAGGCCACCTGGATTGTACATCCCTGTGCTCACCAATCCATTCGAAAACTTGTGGGCCTCTTGAGAGACCTTTGGGTCGAGATTTTCTTCAGCTTGCGTAGCTGAGAAGATCTTGTATCGGGGGTCCCACAACGAGCTTTGGACAGCATGTCCTTGAATTCAAAAGGCCATGGCTGAAATGGCCAGAGGAGTTATCCCGTGGCATTCATCATACAAGCACTGCTGTTCGGAGTTTTTCCCCGGATTTTGTCTTTGCCTCGTTTTCTGAGTATTGCTTGTGAGATGGAAAAAAGCTTGCAGTGTACAAAAGCCAAAGTCCTACAGTAACTCGTGGATACTTGGCATGAGCCCAAATATTTCCTGACCCTGCATTTACCTTGATAGTATCTTGCTTCTATCACTGTCTGTGGACCTAAGGATAAATTGCTGGACAGCGGGGAAGGCCCCCGTTTAGAAGCATTATGTTTGGAGCTAACCTGCCCAACGGTTCGCTTGTGTCCATCTTCTATGTCTTGACAGCAGTCTACCACAACATTCAGTTTATTGCACTGACGAGCTATTCTGAGTTCTGGATGCTTCACGTCATAAAGACGGATCCGTTTTTTCGTAGGCTGAGCTGGAAGTGGCGGGCAAGGGGGTTATATCTGTTGATGGGGCTCGTATCTTAAGCTAACGAGAGTCCAATACTAGCTTCGGGAACTTCCGACAAGCCGAATCACCTGGGGAACCCGTAAACTTCGGTATGTTTTGTTTGCATAGGATCTGCGGAGTATGAAATAAAACGCGTTAGAACTTAGAAAAGTTGTGCCCACAAAACACTGGTTTAGGGAATTAGGTAGCAGCATTCCCATGAAAAACAAGGCCGCGAGCCGTCCTCTGGAGTGGGTGAATATTTATACACGTGAAGAAGGCGTTTATGTTGATATGGGAGTCTGCGAACGGCTTTAGTTACAGTAAGGAAACAGTATACCTCCGGAGAATATTAAAAATAAATAGGTGGCAGGCGACTGAATGGAGAGAAAAATTAGTTGCCTACAGTGATTAGTCATAGAAGAGGAATAATTCTTCCTAGCTTGCGACTATCTCGGCTTCAAACTTAAATAGATGCTAGCATTTTCAAGAAACAAGTCGGGGGATTTGCTTTGCTTTTTCAAAGTCAAGATTATTTCAGCTACACTGGTCGAGCGAAATGCCGCATAACTGAACGCCATCATGTTTTAAGGCTATCTATCATCATGGTCACTGGGAAAATAAGACCGGTCGAGAAAATTATTCCGGGCGCCTTTTCATTACCCAATGCCCCGTCTTTTCGCTCATCGGTGACACGACTGGCAAGATGTTGTCAGGGTTTACCTCTAGAGCCCTCTCTGATTATCTCATTAGCCCACCTTTTCACGACAGATCTTCCATCTCATCGGAACTATTCATAAGGCAGGTGCAAGATCCGAGAACATTTGGGTACAAGCCCAGTACACTTGCCCCACTCCAAGACAAATGTAACATCGTGTACAATTGGAAATTCCTCACTCCTTCGTTACTTGTAAAGCTGCTTTTTAATTACCGGCCGCAGTTATTCTTAGTGAAGTATTGGTGACAGCTGAGTTTCCATCTTGAAAATTGCAACTTGCTTTTTCGTCTTTGGGAGAGTATTTTTAGGCGGGTTTTACCGCTTTGAGTGACACTGAAATTGACCGCCCTACTTCATTTTTTTTACCATGGTTTGGTTTTGCTTGGTCGCTCTTGGGACGACCGCCTACGTTTTCGCCTTCTCCAAACTTGTTTTTTTCTGCCCCGCCTATGAATTGTATTTGTTTTGACCAATTAGGAGTGCAAAACCCCTCCTCTTGGCAAGACTTGCTTTGACGGGCATTTTTCTGACTATCCTGTGCTCTACCGAGCGATAATTCCGCTGCTTCAGATTCTGTCATGTCTATTTTCGGAACCTCTGCCGTACAGTGACTGAGACTTATTATTAGAGGTATGAATAACAAGTTAATTTATGATGACTGGAAAATAATACAGTCGAATTCTGCGAATCAGTTCATTCCCAATTTCTGAATCTTTGGGACTACTCGTTGCCTAGAAGTGGTCTTCACTAGTCAAAATGGTTTTAGTAAGTTTGAGATCAAGTTTATCTTCCACATACCATAAGTTGTCCTCCGCGGAACAGTGAGGGCAACCAGGAGTTCAAGTTCAGTTAGAGTCGCGGGTTCCATCGACAACGGAATCCGATAGGATCGAATCGTTTCGAAACTTCGGCAAGTTTAATATGATAGTTCTCCAGCTCTTGGTTCTGGGATCATCAACGCCATTAGGCACACTCAGTGTTCGAAGTTCAGTTTTCATTTAACGGACCCTGAGGAGCACCACCGAGCAGGAACGAAGCCAACAAGATCCGAGGGCTTTCCAGTAAATCCATACATCGAAGCCACCGAGGAACAGACGACAGCTGGAGGTGGCTAAGCATCTTGAATACTTAGAGGAAAGCCCGTTTGTACACTTCTGAGAAAGAAACAAAGGTAACAAAAAGCGAGCCAGTAGGTTCAGCAGCACATGGAGGGAAACCTCCATGAAGACATGCATCTCAAAATCTAGATAAACGTTTCTGCTGCTCACGGTACTGAATACTAGCTAGCGGGTGCGGTTGAAGATTCCAAATGCAGCCCGGTTCTGTCTAAGTTTCGTCTGTTCCCTCCTAGGGGTCGTCCAGGTACCTAGTTGAAGTTTATGAGATAGTTTCGGATATAATTCGCCTCAAAGATTACTAGAGGTGGAAAACGACTTCTGTATTTCCCCCATGATTTTGGGGGTGAAGCGTAAGGTGCCTCCAAGAAAGGCAGCCTGCTGCCACCATAGTCTGGCAGTGGCAGTCAGTGCGATTTTTCGGTTGGGCGTACAAAACTGCGTGCTCTTTCCTGAACTGTTTATTGAAAGCGCTGTCCTTCCTTTGGGTTGAAGAAGAGGCTAGAGTTTGAAGTGGACAGTAGTAAGATCGTCAATGAGGTGATTTATTTGGTCAATCTCAAATCGTTGGCCACTCTGGGTTTTATGTTTAGGAGTACTCCGCATCCGCCGTAGAGTAAAGGGGATGAAAAGGCCGAGCAAATGATAATAAATGACCCCAAACTGATGTTTAGAGGACAGATGAAGTTCGCATCCTCTACTGTGCGAATGGCCCGAAGCCGCTTCCGCCACTCATTTATCGAAAAGGAGCAACAAATCAAACAAACCAAGCTGCTCAAGGCGGGAGCTATCGTCCATCACGGTGTATTTGGGCTGCAAGCATGGTAATCTACGAAAAATTCACTGGAGTGTACACTGTGAAGATGGATATGCCGCGCAATTCTTTGCAAAATCTTCGGACCCAGAGGTTCCGGCAGGGTTGGCTGAGGTACAAATAGTGGGACCGTGCTTCATGCATCTAAGTGGGAGATACGGATCAAGTGAATACAGGTTGAGCGGTGCCTGTGGCATGATAGACGGTAGTGGCCGGCGTCAGTCACTTCCCTAGGGATACCAATAAGCCTGACCCTGAAAAAGAAACGTAAATAGTTTATTTCGGGAAACCTGAGGCGTGCTGCAGTACATAACCAAGTGACGCAAGTCGTAGTAGAATCTCTTTTGCAGGAACAGTGGGAAAATAAGGGTGCGCGACGAAGCAGCAGAAAACATTCAAAAGTGACATAATCGTGGTAGCTCTTGGCAAAAATGGACTCAAGGTCAGTTGGTCGAAAAGATCAAGTCCAGTTATATCCTGCAAGAAAGATGGAATATATAAAACAGCGGATCAAACATAATCGAAAGAAATGGAAAATCTACAGGACCAACTGGATTTTCTTTCCTTTGCGTAATAGGTGGAAGCGCGGCAAACTTCAGTGTATGTAAGTGGTTTGGATTGGGAATCAGAAGATTAGCGGAGAAGGAACAAAGGAAATGGACCTTTTAGCAAGTATGGAGGGGAGGTTTGAAAACCAGGTACTAGCGGGACAAATGAATACCAAATGAACAGTTTCGGACTGGAGATAACCGGAGTGACGATGATTGAAATTTTAGGCAACCGGAAACAGACGAATGGGACCAAACTAGTTGATTATTTTACATCAGGGGCATCATGTTGTATCTACAAGAAGACGAGGACAGGTGGTAAAATCATGTGAAATGCGTAGCTGCAGCAGTAGCATACGCGAGAGCTTACAAGGGTGATTATAAAGTAAATGGTTCGTAAAAATTGAAACTAGGATTTATTTTCAAGGGTGGATGACATGGAAAAGACTAAATAATGGCGGAAGTAGTGGCTATCCTACCAGCGGTAGTATTCCTCCAAGACACTTTCAGCTACTTACTGGGAGAAACTGCAATGCCCGTAATAGGTGACTTTCATTGAACAAGCAAGAGCCAGAATCACGCAGGGAAAACTCTGGCTGAACATCACATTATTAGGTAACCGTAGAACGGGTAACCCAAGGGTTGTCGAAGCCCAAGACCGGAGTCAGTTCTCAAGTCACTTCAACCAACATTGCCATCGTCCTTCAATTAGGGTGTTCGTGTGTATTTTCGGATTGTTCGTTAATTTGGTCATTTATTGTCGGTGCAGCCATGTGCAAAACATGGGTGAAAATACGTATAAATTCACTGGCTAATAACTTGACCTCGAGGCATAAGCTACACTTCATTGCCGCTGGTCTACTGGATCTGAAAGTAGTATTCGATGGAGAACGTCCGGAATTGAATAAGGCGAACCCGTTGACCAGCATGACTGTACGATGAGGGTGGTAGATAATGGCTGAGACCATGGTATACTAAATGAACATCGCAGGCAAAAAGTCACCGCCGAGATGATGAGAGAGCTTCTAAGTAGCCAGGGGAGTCAGGTAAACATAAACGGATTACTAATTCTAGAGTAGGCCGGTCATAGCGTACCAACATGAGCAGAAGGACTGCATGGTGCATCAGTGTGATATACAAAGCTACAACAACAAAATATTCGAGTCACTCGCATAAATGACGTGAAGTCTGAGGCAAGGGGCTGTCAAATGAAGACCCTTCCGTAGAAAGGTTGGAGCCACAAAGCAGCAGGGCTAATGGAACTGAGTCTATTGCCCAAAATGGAGCGGCAGAGGTGGAATAAAATGGATCAGTCGCTCACCACGGCATAAAATTAGGTGGGTGGGATTCAACGGAGTAAAGTGCACATCAAAAGAACAATACCTCAAGTTAATTATTGCCACATTTATGTTAAAAGCGGGAGAAAAGGGTGAACTTGGACGAATCTATTACTCTGTGATAGGTGGGTTTTGGAGTATTAACATGAAAGCAGGAACTAGAAAATAGATCAACGCGATATGCTCATCTACGGCAGTAGCACAAACGAGTAGCGTGTCAAAGTGATGATAAAGTAAACTGCTATCCCTTGATGATTGTTTTCCAGTTTGGGCCACGCGATTATGGTTGAGCAAAGAAAGGCTTCCCAAGAACTTCAGAAATGTGCAAATATGGAGATGAATTGATGCGCACAGGGTCAGTGTCGTGGGACTTGAGAGCTCTACTTGGACAGAAGGATGGTCTAATAGAGGCAGCAGACAATCACCATCAGATCACACCGCTGGGATGCTTTTGAAGGGCATTCCACGTACGTATCATTGGCAATTGTGGCACGGAAGCGGACGGCAGAGATAAATGCAACAAATGGTTAATGAGATTAATTCCATGTGATGCGTAGGATTACGGATGGGGCTGATGGATGGATATGCGTGAAACCTCGGGAAAGGGGACGATTAGGGAAAGCTATGAATAAAAAAGGGGAATTGAGTATACGGATTTTAAGCGCTGAGAAGTAACAAACTGAAAGCAGGTTGATGAATGGACATAGATGATTATCAGCTTCAGCCGGGCTTCCAAGAATTCAAGCTATGGGATAAAGCTGGAGCGTGTACAGTGGAAACGCGATGAAAATTATAGGGGACAAAGCTAGCGAGGCACTTTTGCAGCAATTTGGCCGAAGAAAATTTACATAGTCTGCAAATGGTGCTGGTGGGTGGGGCTGACCATGCGCAGGACACCCAGCGAAATCCTTTTTCGGGGACAGAAGTCCGGATTTTCGCGAGTTTAGTCGGTGGTGTATCAATGATGATGTAAAGTGGCCGGTAAGATCCTGCAATCCTGAAAGAACTAGCCGAATTGTGGTGAATCCTGGAGGACACAGGCAAAAAAACACGATTGTGTATTGGGTAACGAACTGTTGGCCGGAAGTGTCAGTCCTGATAGCAGCCTATATGTTGCCCAGAACAGTAAGAAATAGTAGAGTTATGTATGTACAGAAGATGAGTTGTAAATAAAAAAGATGTAAGGGAGACCCAGTCGGTTTGTGTCTCAGCCGAGGATCAACGACAGGAAAAATAAAAGGGACAATCTGCACGGTGGAACACCAAGGCTAGCTGGCAGAAAGTAACAGATACAAAAAACGGCACCACATAGGAAGCGTATATCCAGGTTGATGTACAGCGCACTAAGATAATTCTGTATTGGCCACGTTAAAGAGATAAAGTCGGGGAAGGGGAATGGCCTACGTGGTCCAGTGAATGCCAGTGACCTTGTCAGACCTTTTGCCGAAGCGAAAGCGGTAGAGAAAACGTGCACGTTGTTGGACAGCGACGGTGGTAGTCACAAAATAGTGCTTATTATAAGGCTGAGACTACAAGCAACATTGAAAGTAGGAAGAATTTCTGGGAAGACTGAGAAGGGAAAATGATAGGCACCGCGCCGCGGTGTATACACCGATTGAATCCCAATAACCCGATAGACGGGAACCACTGCTGGGTGACTAGTGAGCTGCACGACGAGTGGACCGCAAGCTGTCGCTGATTGGCATCCTGGTCGGAGTTAGGGAAGCCGTTGGATTTGCGTTACCAGGTAACGGCTCTGGAGCAACGCCCGTTTAAACAAACAAGCAGCCCTAACTTAGGTTGGGCTTTAAAAACAGTAGGCTGTATTTCAAAGCACCAGAGGGAATAAATGGAATTAACACAGTTGCTGCATCTTTCGAGGTCGCAGAGCTGGAAATCATCGGGTATATTAGCATGACCTAAGTTGTAGTAGTTGGAGGGCTAAATAAACCTGATTGGAGCAAGTCGAACGTCGATGGCCACGAGAAATGATCCTACTTGACAGGCCTTACAGTCGAAGCTATTATTGGAGAAGTATTGCGGCTCATCAGTCGTGATGTGACTGAGGCGTAATGAGTTCGAGATCCAGGGTTGGGGGTTGCCAAAATCCCGTGAGCAGTTCGCAGTCTTTTGGTTTGAGGGACATTTAGAAAAACAGGACATAAGCCCAACGGATCCCGATCAGTGAACTAAGCATTTCAGAAAAGACCTGCTTCCGCTAAAGCATATTTGGCGTACTTAAAAGGCGGAAATTCCGGATGTTCGACTTTGAGACCCAGGAGTCACTTCAGGCGCAGAAGGTGCTGCGGTTGTAGGAAAACGGAGGATTTTTGCTGCCATATATTGCATGATACCCCTACTCCGTTTGTACAGGGATTTGACCGGAATGGGTGATTATGCAATCTCAGTGGCGCAGGACACAAGAATTGAAGCACCATTTTGATCTTGACAATGACTTACGGGGTAATTATTCTGTGGCGATGAGACAAACTGTCGCCGGGAGATATGCGCTCCTTGAGTCCACCAACCAGTTAACGTGTGAATGTCATCCACTGTGGCATTTAACCAACTATATAAAGGCTAAGTCAGAGGAGATTGCACAGCACTATGCTGCTCTGTTGAGTAAAGGGTAAGATCACTAAATATGCTTTATCAGTGCAGACACCACGGGGTGTCTGAATTTCATCCTGACACACTTGCACAATGGTGGCATGCCAGTGTTCAAGGGTGTCCAAGGGACCTTCATGCAAAAGAAGTTATCGAAGGACCTCCAGGATGCCTTGTGTTTCGCGTGCTGTCCAAATGGTGATCTTCCTAGAAATACGGAGGAGTTTGAGAAGATACCGCATCCACACGGAGAAGGACACTCACCGTGCTGCGCCATCTGCGTGGTACGCGGAACAACGAGGGAAATTGATAGAAGCTTTGACTGCGAACAGACAGAGACTGTGGAAAATGCTATCTATCCCGATGAAAGCTTTGTACTGTCCGCCTCGGAATAAAGGGATCCTGCATTTGCAAATGCTATGTCAGAACTTTTGTCGCTTGGCGGATTCGAATACAAGACATGGAGATCTAACTGTTGAAAGAAGAAATCCTGTTTTTCAGAACCGACTCCAGTCAGCGGTGTCATTCAGCTACAGCCATTATAAAAGGTTCTACTGAGAGCTTTTTGAGAACAGGGGGACGTGGGCTGGGCAGTTTTGTGAATTTTCTTCAGTACATAAAAGTAGGCGAACAACTAGAGGTACTTTATCCAGTGTTTCACTCATGCTTGAACCAAAAGGCCCGGGGTCACCTCTGCGCCTCTCGGGTAAATGTTCTGGAGATTTGCAAATCCAGGTTGAAGTGGGGTCAAAATCTGATACAAGATTACACGGAGCGGTGGGAATAATTTGTGCAAGTGGGACGTCGTTTAAGCAATATAAAGATTCTCAAAGCCTGTGGAAGATAGTTGGAATGAACATTTGCCAAAGCAGACGTGATGTTTTCCGTGAAGTCCCGGAGTCTGGTTGCGGCTTAGTAGCCAACTCATGGAGAACACCCATGAAAGAGTAGGGAAATATGTCCTGTTTTCCAATTATTTACGAGGGGTGCTAAGCAAACAACTTTCGACCAGCCGCTGGAACTCTCTGCGGCCGTTTCACGGTACACGATGGGAGGATAAACTGACAGCTCCTTGTGCATTTCACAATCGACGGGACACGGACGGTGGGGTTTTCTCAAGCCGCTGAGAAAAGTTATCGTCACGTACGTTCATTACAAGGTGAAAAGGGCCTCTCTTTTCTGGCTACAGAAACACAAGTCTGAATAACACCACCAGCAAACTTTTCAGTCGTAAATCATGTGAATTTCAGTGACCTTCACATCCACGGACACGTTTTATTTCTCCATACTCAGCCTTCTGATATCCCGGGCCTTCCTCTTTCGGTTGTGACAATATCCATTGCAGGTGGATAATCGGGTTTCCGACTTCGTGGAAGTTCTTTAACAATGATACGGAGGAATCATTTTCCAAGCACCGTTTGCTCCTTCTCCCAGTGCACTGATTTGTGCACTGCAAGCAATAATTCTTCCCCAATCAAGTTTCAAGCTGCTGAATCTTCAGTAGTGCTGGCACTCAAAAAGGCTGCTTCATATTTTGCGCGCAAACCAATATCCCTTTGTCCTCGAGTCAAATGGCTTTAGTTCTGCTACATGAACGCTAAATTTCGCGACCCCTGTTTTTCCGTTTTGTGAGTAATTTGCTCTCTCCATGAACGTTGTAGACTTGATCGTGTTTCCCCTCGTGCGCCTCAAACGCAGTAGAGAAATATACACATTATTATTACTGAAGGATACTGTTCTCTCCCATTTAAATACAAAACGTATTATCTCCTCTTCCAAAAGCGGGATCATGTGTCTCCAGCAGGCCTACTGCTACAGATAATTTGACTAATGCATGGTGATGTTCAGCCCTCGCATGCCGTACTCTGTGATTCTTCCGGGGCTCTCATACATGTACCAAATACCCTCAATCTGCCTGAGCTGTAAAAATCTGATTTACAGGTCCCGTGTTTGACATTAACCATGGCTTTCCCACCTACCACCCTCTGTGGTTAAGGGGGGGACTTCTTATCTAAGCCCACTCCAGTAATTACGGGTGTCCCACAAGGCTTGGCCCTAATGGCCTCCCTATTCCCGATCTGAACAAATGGCTTTCTGACAAATCTTACAATAAAAATTTCCATGTGGGTAGAGGACATAACTCTCTGGGTTTACAGCACAGGACCCTGCAAATTGCAAGCCATGAAGTCCTGAATTATTATACGGGTAAGAGACTAAAGCCTTAATGTTCCCGAATCTCTCGACTGGCTTGTTATCTGAATGTAACCAGTGAGCTGTAAGATAGTTCACTGGATTAAGGGCCAGTGAAAAAAGAGAAAAGAGTTCAAAATACAAATCTTGACAGTATCTTGTATCTGGTATTGACGGTGAACTGGAAAATAGACCACCGGCCCTTGTGAAAGGGTTCATGATACTAGCTATGACGGCGCCTTGCCTCTTGAACTGCTGGGAATATTAATAATAATAATGGTATACTTCTTTATCGTGGTCAAGACACATGCACAAGGCATTATCAGAGAACACAGCAATTCACAGTTATGTAGGGTAATCACAATTTTGAAGAGAATGGTTCACACAATTGCAGTAATAGAACGATCAGCTTGGACGGTGTTTAAGTGAGCTAAAGAGGGGGCGGTTAGCGCGGCCATTGCGAACCGGTTTCGAATTCGGGACGGGGACGATGGGTATGGACCAAACATCCGGGCGCGGGAAGACGCTACTTTTTGCGCATCTTTCAAACATGCGCGATAACTAGTATTCATTTTGGCGAATTATACGGTAACAACGCTATCATAAATATAGAAAAAAGTTGAAGTTTCGCTTTGAAAACCGGAAAATCATTCTTAAAATCTGAAAAACTCTTTTACGCATCGCGATCTAATCGAGAAAATACCGGAGAATCACCAAACAAGGCTGCGCCCGCGGCACCCACAGCCATCGCGGTCAATGACGGTGCTAACCTTGGTCACAACGCTTATATACCCTTGTGGCACGCATTCAAACAAAAGTCGCACTGTAAAGTTTCACGTCAATCTTATTTTCTACAGGCACCGATTCATCTGTTTCAACCGTTCCACATATAACAGTCCCACAACTTCAGTCGGGCTACATTTAAGCCCGTATGTTTAGACACTATCGGGGACTATCCGGTTAGCGGGATGGACGTGGGAATGCAGAAAAAGCGATACTGAAGAAGGGTAAAAGTGCAGTGTTTGCAAGAACCCATAAAGCAACTGGTGTCAGACAGCACTACATGAACAGGGAGTTGATGCAAAAATAATACACAACTTGCCTTATGGATGCCGATAACTGTCTACGACGGGTCCGGTAGTCCAGAATGGATCACGGCGATCTATGGAATTTGGTGTGCAGTCGATGTAGATACAGAGAAAGCGGTGGAGTGAAAGAGATTCAAAGAGTCGGGAAGTGTAGAAGGAGTCACGGTGTGGCACCAACTGGATATTTGAGGAATCAGTACTGAGAAACTGGTTGAGTGTTACCAAAAGAAGATTAAAAATAGAGTTAACATGGTGTTATCAAAAAGCAGTCGGAGATGCCTACAGGAAATAGAGAAGATCGACCCTCCATTGGATAACTCATTGTGGGGGTTGCCTGTGATACAAATGCAAGTGAGTCGAATGGGATAATCAGGTTGGTCTTTCGGTACAGGTATTTCCGATATTATATAGAAAATCACATGGAGGCAGAAGCTCTCACCAGGAATGCAGTATGCTTTTAAGGAGTGTGAATGGTGGATGGACACAACTGGGAGTTTCAACAAGCCGTCGAAGAAACGCTTGGTGACACGCTGCTGATGCAACCAAGCAAGTGTGCTCAGGTGGCGAAGAGAAAGGAGGACTGCGGTGACTGGGAGAGGCCAGACCCGATGGAACAGAGGAAGTTGAGTGTAAAAGTGAGATTTTCTGCATACGTGATAAAAGAATAAATGACCAAGTGTTTGGTATTTTGTTTCATAAAGACATTGGTAGCCGTTGATGGCAGGTAGTGCAATATGAGGGCAGCAGTCAAAAAGGGCTAGGCTGACGAACTAGGGCGAGTAGGTAGGGAACGCAACGGCGAGGGCCAGACTCCAGTTCTGCACGCAGAATGAATTGAACTATTCTTGTGGAGTACGGGAAATGGATGCTGATGGGCGATGTCAGGAATCCATCCGGCGGTCCGTTGAGACTATCATGAATAATTGTAATCCTGGTTATGGGATTGTGATCACCGGTTAGCCATGGAAGGTGCGCCATATAAAGCGTCATCAGGTGTGAGTTTAGGTTTAACCACGGCCGGTCCGATCGATCAAACCGTTAAGTCCGTTAGGTAATCCAGGGATAACGTCGATTTGGTTGACGGGCTACCCAGGTAACCACTGAGTTCTGGAATAGAGGAGAAATGCGGCAGTCTAGAAAATGCTCCAGCTGGGGGTTATGATTAACGGCTTAGCGGAAATTAGAGTGATAATGCTACTTGATGGCCAGTGGGCCGGTCTACTGGTGACTAACGGGCGGAGGCTGGTATTTTTTTAGGGCGTTTAGTTGATGATGGGGATATTAAGCGCATGCTTAGCCAGAGTGCAAAATGGTTGGGCTGATAAGTGGTAGAATAGTACAGGGGCTCATTTGCGGATCAAAAATAAAACAGTGGGAGAAGGTGGGGTCAGAAATGGGAATGGGAAAAAGGAGGACAGCAGTCAGGTTGTTGGCCCGGCTGTAGGTGGGGGCGGAGAAATTATAAAAAGAGAAGGAAACGCACAGAGCTAAGATAAGGCCTTCTTATGTGGATGCGAATGTGCTGGTTTTCCATGGGGTAATACGTAATCAGATAC
This sequence comes from Fasciola hepatica, assembly GCA_948099385.1. Taxonomy (NCBI): domain Eukaryota; kingdom Metazoa; phylum Platyhelminthes; class Trematoda; order Plagiorchiida; family Fasciolidae; genus Fasciola; species Fasciola hepatica. Next base: position 34,722,235 of record CANUEZ040000043.1, on the reverse strand, counting down.
AAAAGCTAGCTAGGTGGGATGGTGTGCTAACAAACCGTGAGCAAATACGCTGATCGGTGAGTATTGGTTATTAAAGGATGGTAATTAGCATGATAGGACTCGAGTAACGGAGGAGTGCAAGAAAAAGGCGATGAGACCACTGAGTTATAGCCTGAGACAAGAGAAATAAGTGAAGGTGAGCACCTATCATTAAAGGAGCAACAGTTTACTAATGGAATTAGTGTAAGTAAGAATTCTGGTTTTGTAACTGAGTCTGCGTGGTAGCAGACAAATCATTGCTGACTTCGGACAACATTATTAGTGCTTGGGCTCGACGGGGATAGAAAATGTAAACTTGTGGATAATGAATTATAAATGTGCAATGATAGCGTTCCGACAACCAATACAGGTGAGGCTTGCCCATAGCTGTTAGGTGTAGGCGTATCAATGCCGGGATGTTGTCAGAGCAGAGGTCGCATGATGTAACTATTCAGACCGCGTATTGACTACTGTATTAAACATCAGCAAGCTGGTCGAGGAATCTGGAAGATAGACCGCCGGGCCGTGGGAGAAGTTCAGCTATGCTGCAGTCCGTTCACCTAGAGTGGCACAAAAGATTCCATCATGAATAATCTTTCAGTTATCAAACAACGAGATTTTCGGACCGCACGCCGAGCATGGCCTTGCCGCAGGAGGATTGCAACCTCCTAGCGAATGGCGACAAATGAATCAGCACACCACTTGGCGCAACAAATGGCCACTTGGTCTCCATCAGCTGATTAGCTACACTGCCAGGAATTGATCAACAAAGCTTTCTTACCGGCGTGTTAGATTTTAAATTATCCTTTGGCCGTCATCAGCAAAATGAAAATAAACCTAAACTTCCGGCACTAAATGTGATTCGAAGACCCTTCCCGAGAGTCTTCAGGGGTAGTTTTCCCATAATTCTCCAAACTTACATCAGTTCCCTGCTAGGTAACGGTGGTCAGATGGTGCACTTTGGTTTTATCCGAGATCCTGAGATCATAGTAACTGTCAGGGACCCCCACCAAAGCATTACAGGGCTTACCAAAAGTACTTTGTCTCGCTAGCTCTACATTTCCAAAGCTCAACCCCCATGACAAGATTCATAAGAGGAGATCCTTTTTCTGATGGCCCATCATCACCAATGCCGCCTTCTCTTCTGTCCGCCTCTTCCCCACCATTGGACCAAAATGGTTATAAAACGGAAACCATTTGTCACTTCACCAACAAACGTTCAAACCGCGGGGCAAGTACTATGTGGGACGCTATTATGAAACATTGCTTGAGAAGTCAGTCCATCACATTTGTGAAATTCCCGAGCAGTTCTCTATCCTTACTTACGTGGCTTTAGTCAGCTTGCAAATCATCTTTTTCAATCACACGTACATATGTTCCGTTTATTCTTCCTCAATGAACCCAGTTATTTTGCCCCTGTCCATCAGCCTTTTCTCTGTGATTGTACTTTTCGTTGGGTTGGTTTCTTCTTCCGACCAATCAGGAGACCCACGACCTTTGGGCTCTTTATCCGTTCAACGTACATTTCTTCCCATGTCATATCATCCTGAGTTCCCTTTCGCTTTCTCATCTCGTTGTATGAGCGACCTTTGCATTTTATTCCACGCCAGGATCACGCGACACCTGCGAGCTCGTCCAGGCCAAGAGTGTGCCATCCCCTTGGTTACTTTCTGATCTAGATTCATGTAAGTAGCCCTGTCCATCCATTGTATTTACACACCACTGGTTGACCTGTCGCTCTTGCAACTGGAGCCAAAGTTAACCCCATAAGGATTTCTTTGTCCCGTGTGGCTCGGCATGCGTTTCTCGTTACCATATAAACTACCAGATATCCAATAGCGAAATCAAGTGGTACAGATGCCGCACAAAATTAAGGTACGTTTTCTGCTTCCCCAACGACAGTTCTTTAGAGCACATGTGGAAAACCACTAGTTTCATTTAATTTTGGGTTTCGGGCTCGTATTTCATCGGTCACCGGGTCGCTGGACAGGAGCTCAGCTACGCTGTTTATCAGAAGAACAATACCACCCTAAATAGAACTCTGTATCTCCATATTTATCTTTCCAGTTGGTTTCTCCTTTGCTGATAAAAAAATTACTTTCTTTTTTCCGGGTGTCAGCTGAGCTGTATGCATACATTTTACACATCGTCGTTCCTAGTATGATTCTCTTCGTGGTGAGACACCTATTGACCCCATGTGCACTTTGCTTTTTGGCTGCTGCCTTCTACTCCCAGTGTGTCTTTAACCTCATTTTGGCATGATGGCTCTGACGGCCGAAAATATATTCATCAAGAGCCGGGTGAGTTGAGCCCAAGGCCTTAAATCCACGCAACACTCCGAAACGTCAAACCCCAGATAGTGAGAGGTGGCCCACTCAGTGTCTAGTGGAAACTGCCAGACAGATTAAAAGAGGGTCCTGTACCACATGAGGAATACCGTCGAGAGCTTCATTATTTCCGTTGCTAACACCTCAGTGCACCGTCGAGTAGTGCTAGCATAGTGTGGGGTCGGAAGACAATGTTGCGGATCTCGCTTCAAAGGGGATGCAAACAGAAGGGAGCTCAAACATCTGGTTGACAAGTCTCTAGTTTCTGCAAGCTGTCGAGGATTCATTCATCAAGGTTGCCCGTAGAGATGTCCAACCTTCTGGCTTTGAACTAAGGAAGACGGCATCCCAAGTGAACTCTGATGTCTTGTAGTTATTCCAGTTACTTGCTATTCTGTTTCTCCTGGTGGGCCAGGCTAGAGCTAAGAGGCGACTAGAATGATTTGTTGATCACGTCAGTGATGCATGTGGAATGGAAGAAACAAGTTTGCATATTAGGAGAAATGTCTGTCCGGGAGTTAACAGGTCTTCTGGACGAATACCGTAAGTAATGCAAAGATAAATCTATAAAGACCTGATCCAACCTCTGGAATCCCTTCATGAGCTGGCTTTCTCAGAAAATGTGCTAGTGATTAGGCATTATGCTAGTCCAAGGTCCACAGTTATGAAGCGAGCTAAAACACTCATGATAATACTTAGTATAAAAGCAGCGACAGAGCACAATGCCCGCCGTTTCTAAAGGGTTGACGGGCGCAGTGGCGCAGCATACTTCGAAGCTACCATTCTTCAAAAGCATTTTATAGCGAAAGGAAGCAGCACTGCCCCGTGAGCTATTGGCCGGTGGAGTTTTGTTAGAATTTAAGTGCAGCCAACGAAAAACAGATGATAGAAACACAACCACTTTGCGAAAAGCAGAGAGGATTGCGGCCTTCCCCACTGGTGAGTCAAGATTTTGGTCCCCTCCTTGTCCTTTGCGGTCGAATCACCGAGAAAATTTACGGAACTTTGTCCACCAGTTTGCAAGTTTCGAAGCGCATCGGCTGTTCGCGGTCAGTCTTGCTGCATCCTTCATTGTGGCAAACATGGGCCTCATCAGGGGCGAGAGGCTCCAAAGATGTACAACGGCAGTCGAAGCGACTTTGAAGGATCTGTACCAGAGTTCAGGCCATGCAAAACTGGACGATGTAAGTGGAAGATCCACCAGCCTATGCTATCAAGCCATTTCCAGCGGCACTCCAATCGACTACCCGCTGGACACAAAGGTGGAGCATTGGAGTGGACGATTCAGTTAGCCCGCAAGCTCCTCTAAGCCTTGAAAAAGTAACAGATGGTGAAGTTTTTGATTGTGTCTCTCGGAAGCCGTGATATGACCAGTTGTGGTCGTTGAGACTAAGTTTCTGGGACACCGCAAGGTTTCGCCAAGTGGGCTGAGGGGAGAGGAATTAAAAACAAAAGGCTGACGACGGAAAACGCCTTGATGGATGAGTTTGGTTGGTAGAGGATGAGGTGGGTTCACAGAAAGGGGCAACTGAATCTGGTGGGTGAGGCGGTATAGCCTTTATAGGTGGAGTGTGGACAGGGGGGATACTGAACATGGCATAAAACTGGGGAGGCCATGGTTTTGCCACTTTCTGCAGTATTGCTTAAGCAGCTCTGTCTTGGACCCGTGTAAAGTGAAATGATGCTAGGAGTTTATAACAGCGGGCTGGCACTGCCGGCTCGAAATAATCGAAGGGAAGTCATGGCTGTAGGTCAATAAGACGGAAGTGTAAATTTGAGGGGCTACAGTGGCTACTGCGGTTGGAAATCTTGCTAGCAGACCATATCAGTGACATGCACAGTAGGAGGAGGGGAGGTATGGACAAAGACGGGTTTGAATATTTGCACTCGACTTGATGGAAAAAGGTAGCATCTAGGTCGACAAGGTGCGGAAGGGCAGTTGCCTCAGGGAGATCTAACCTAGGGGATGACGCAGTCAAAGCTCCTGTGTTCTGTAGTGCTTGTAGGCTTCGTAATCCCACCGGAGTAAGAAAGATGGATGGGAGCTTAGATTGCTTTGATTTATTACTCGCAAGCTGATTTTACGTGTGGAATCGTTCGCGGAAGAGCTTTAGATTGGGCTGGCTAGGAGTTTTCAAATGGACTTTTTAAAAATAGTGTGGCTTTATACTCAGAATGAGACTGGAGCATTGGGTACCAGCTAAAGAGCAGAAATTTTGCTCGCCTTCTCAAGAGGGAGCATGCAACATTAGTCACGTTGGTAAAGCCGGTGAAAATGAACTTTATAGTTGGTGATGTTAAAAGCAACAATGTTTTTGATTCTGTCATTTGTTTGATGATCTTATCGGTCAAAGTCTACGCATCGTCCTGCTGATCATGAGTCAGTAGAACTGGGGTTCTGGTATGGTTTAGTTGAGTTTGCCAGCGGGGCTAGTTCGGATGTAGCCTCGCTCATTTCATCAAGTCATCTCGCTGTTTGGATACTTCAGTCGCGAGTTTGCCAATTTTATCATGGACCGTGCCGAGAAAACAGGAATAAACCACTAGAGATTACAAATTAGCGTTGGTGGTGGTAAAGATACCATTTGTCACAAAGCTAGTCTGACTAGCTCTTATTTTAGGACGGGTGGTGTGGAAGGAAAGAATTAAAGAGAAACTCTTGGCTAAGCAAGTGGTAACTTAATGGGTGCTAAAGAACAAAATAGAGGATAAAGCAGCACAGGGAAGTGGGATGCGGTAGATAACTAAGTGGACTTGATCTAGCAGGGAAGCGAAGTTTCTCCAAATAAAACCATGCGGCATAAAGTGTTCCGGGCCTCATTATGGAAATCAGCAGTAGGAAAAGAAAGATCACCAATCAGGTGGAAGCTGAACGGGGATCAAGAAGAGTGGCCCAAAACAACTAGTTCAGGTTACTTTTGGGTGATCTTATGGAGTAGGACCACCCAAAATAAAAAGCGATAGTTCGCGATAGATAGTGTTCTTACCGACATGTGATGTAGGTGTTTGCGCCGACAGGACACCACTTCTGGTTGCACCATAAATTCTGCGGCTTTAATCGCAATATTACTTCTAAACGACGGGTGAGGTTAAACAGCTAGACTACCTGATTTTTAAGTCGATTCAATGTTTTCGTGAATCGTGAACCAAAAAGCGGAGTGAACGATCAGTTGGGCAAATGCAGCGGGAAGAGCAAAAACGAACATGGCCGTATCCTGATTTCCATGAGGTCTCGGGCGATACACACAAAAGCTGTGCTGTCAATGGTCACCGATTCATCCTTCACGGGCAGGCAACTGTTTACCAACTAAAAAGGGGTGCAGTCTGATATATGTTCCGACTACTGGTCTATGTTTGTTGGGGCACGGAGGGAGTTTTTGCGCTGAAACTATGAGTTAATTCAATGTGGAAAGAAAGACCAGGAGTTATTTCAAGGTACCTGATGCCAACTTCGCGAGCCTTACGCTGATCATCGTTGAGGGCAAAAAGAACATTGACAAGATCGGCGAGAAAAGTGGTAATATCACCATGCACACGACGAGAACATGATAACGAGTGACTGGAAAACCTACTGACTGAACAGGAAGGGATTTAGATAACTGTACTGGTACTAGTATCCGCTGACAACGTCAAAAGACTGTAGTTGCTTCAAAATTTTCAGTGTTGATGGGGGCTGACAGTGATATCCAAATGCCAGTAAATTTGCAAGAGCAGCAACCCACATGATTGGAAATCAACATGCTTTTTAGCCAGGATATTTTTGTAGAAGTCGGATGGGCAAATACACACGAGCTCTATAATTAAGGCAGAAAGGAAGGTTCATAGAGGGAGCATTAGGGTCGGCAGTGTCGCACGGCTGCCCTTCAGCGACATTTGAAAGGTATTACACTGAATTGTTTTATCCCGTGTAAGTTACTTCCCCACGAGTCTGTGTGAACTTTACGCAATAGATTTCCTCAATCCAAGGTTGAACCTGTACAATTCATGTAGAAGTAGCTTTACTGAACGCAAAAAAAGAGCCGTGGATCTCAGTGGATCGTATTGCGAAAAAGCGTGTGACAGTAATCCTTTTCGAGCATTTGGGGGTTAAAATTTTGGAAAACAAGAAATAAAGTTACGGGTTTTCTCATTTCACTCTAAGGTCTCTTTCACGGTATAATAGATGGTTTTAAAGTTCAGTGACACTGAAACCAAGCGTGTGCGAACGCTGGACATCCATTTTCTCAGTTTGAATAGAGTATACTGCAGCATTTTGTCTAGTTCCTAATGACTCAGTTAGAAGGGCTGACAATTGGTTTAACAGAGACCTGAAGCATTCTTGAAGGCAAAATCATATGGTCCAAGCGAGACACAGTAAAATGTCTCGGATAATTTGTGAGGTATATGTACAGAGATGAGCACTAGGGTTTCTATAGTTGTACAAGTTAATGTTCGGCGAAACTGAACACAAATGTCAGGCACTCATAGCGTCCGCGAGCGAGCAAAATTGATTAGTGGTCGAAATTCATGAGAAATGACCAAGATTTCCAATAGTATTCATCCATGTTTACCAGGGATAATATTCCGGCATAAAAGCTTTGGAAAAAAGCTTCACGGAGAAACTTGCAAAGGTGATGCTGTTGACAAAATTTACTCTGAACCAGCAGTGCTATTGTCTCGTTGAGTATAGAGACGGTACTCAGAAGGACTTGCAAGGTAAGCCCCGAGGAAAGGAAGTGCTGAAGTGATACAAAAACCAACAACCCAGATTGTGGTTCCCTAATTCCCGGGGAAAAGTTTCAGAAAAATCACTAACTGCATGAAGAAGCCTAGGTACCTGATAGCAGAGACATGGTCTAACTTAGTGTTGGCAGTTCGTAGGTGGGTGAAAAGAGATTCAGATGAGGGAATCACATGTGCTAATTGGTAGCTAAATAGAGAAGACTGCAAAATGACTGCCAGTTGGACATGAGAGGTGAAAAAGTGATGATGAGAGAAGACCTTATAGTAGCGCATCAATGAAGGGGTCAAGAGGCACAGATTACATGAATGGAGAATTAGAAGAAAGTCTGGTGCTGGACATCACGGAGTAATCATACTATTGGTGGCCTGCAGTATGAACCATATGCTTCCAGTGAAACATTGGTGAAGCAGCATTCACGGTAGGGTGTATCGTAGAGGATAATTCACCAGAACCTTGCGCAGCAGAGTGATAGGATTTTGCAGGGTTTTGTTCTTCACTTGTGTGTCATTATTTACCCCCATTTTGAGGCTGCAATTTGAAATTACTAAGGGCGGAACGGAGACCAGACCTCAGGACTGAAGATTTTAAGGCCCGTTCTGTTGACGGTTTGCCACCTCCGGCTGGTAAAATGAGATTCTGAAGAAGAATATTTTAAGGTCAGTCAGTGGCTAACCAGGGAGTGAAGCCCGCCGTTAACAAAGTGAGCAGGAGGGATGAAAAAATGATGGTTTGATAAAACCATACGAAAGCGGCACAGATGTGAAACTGTGAGGAGATACAGATTATTACACGATTGGAAGTGCTGGAGAAAGTGCATCTTGGGACAACTGAGACACCCACTTGGCTTCAAATGAGAGGCCTCATCAAGAAATCTTCAGGATTTTTGATACTCATACCAGGAGTATCTGAACAATGAGGTCCTCGTATGTTGAAGGGTAGACAATTTAGTAACTACAAGTTGATGAGATCGAAAGTAACAGACAACAGGGAAGCCAATACTCGTGAATATTAAAATAAAAGATAATAGTTTTCCCAAGCCAGTCAAAAGTGTCTGCCAGTATCTACCGGGGAGATAGGCTTTTGACAGATAGAAAAACACTTACGTGCTTATAGGTGGGGCTGACGTATGAGTGAAAACTGACGGTAGTTCGAGTAGACTACGGGGGGCAAAACGTGAGCCCCGGGAAGGTTTTCCAACTACAACCAGCGCTGGCAGGCGGGGCTGGCTGGATCTCTTGTTCAGAACCTCATGACGTGGAGCAACCGTCTAAATAAAGATTCTGAGGAGCATCGTTAAAGTAGCTGGTCGCTTTAATAATGATCAGCGCGCTGTTTTGGCTCACAACCCAGACAGAACCGTTAAAGTGCTGCACAGAAAGCATGTACGGTCGATTGAAAGTCACTTGCAGGTTTCGTTCCACCATCGTCCCTACTGCGAGAGAAATGCTGGACTTCACTCTATTCCCAGGAAAATCTCACTTAGAGAATGTTTTCAGCATCGGTTGTCAGTGCTTCGCTGGTAGTCCAAAATCAGGATCGTGGACTGAATTCGACCCCTGTAGTAGGCCGTCAGTTATTGAATCCTCTCCCCACCGGGCTACAAAGTTGCGAAAAGATTCGCGGTTTTTTCAGTTCCGTCGGAGAGAAAACTGACGTTTGCTTCAGACGCTAAACGACACTTGATAGTTGGCCTTTTCTCCGCGTCTGATTGTCATATGCTGCATAAAAATGTCATTGCACCTTCTTTGTATATTGTTTACACAGATTTCTACTTGCAAGCAAACCTTCGCTTTCGAACCTGAGCCTATGAAGAGTATGGTCATAATATCTTGGAGGCTTGAACACAGCTCGAAAGGACGTGGTAGACAATAAGGTGATCATGCTACAAGTATTAACTCGAGTACTGGCTTTTCTGTTGCATTCATTCATCAAAATAGCTCAATGCTGTCGGAGAATTCGCCATCATACAAATCCATCAGTGAAGCTTGCATTTCACTTTCGGCAGAAGTGAAAATGGCCAAGGCCCACCCCATATCTATTTGGTCAACCGACCCCGACAAGAACCATTCAAGCAAAGCAGTAAACACAATTGGTGGCCTTATATCATCGGATACATGTTTCATCTTTTTTTGAGACTCTGAAGTGTTACTTTCCACAAGTAATCCGACTTTTTTCTGCATATACTCTCCAAGCTGTTATCCTAAAGATGTTTTTGCTGTTCACTACTTTCCACCTCTAGTGAATTTCCATTGCCTAGAGGGGAATTACAGCACACGAATGAAAAGTGAACTAAACGCGGTTGGTCCCGGGGTTCAACGAAGGGCTAAGCCATTTCAAAGGCCTTGGTTTCTCCTACATTCGTCACTTGAAATGATAGGAGCCTCTGCTTTTTCTCTAACCCTTTTCTTTCTGCCAACTAAAGTTAAAAAGCTGGAGTTAAACCCATCATCAACCAGAAAGAGTTTTCTAGGTTTCCACGGGACCCACAGCTTGAACTGACGTCATGCTCGGGCAAACTAAAGGCGCCATTGTTTTTCACCTAGCCTTAGAGCTGCCATGTTTCGAAAGCTCTGAAACTCTGCAGTTTCTCGAGGCAGTATGGTTAGGTATGTTTCAAAATAATAGCTTTGGTGGCAAGTTTTCAGATCCGTAAAAATTGCTGCCGTGGGTCCGGATATGAGACGCGGAGTACAACTCCTGTACCCGGGGAAATATAGGACCGCTCACCAGCTGGTGTTTCACTAAGTATTTTAAAAGATTCAGTGTCGCAATAAAAGGTGCACGAAATGCACCAATTTGTCGTTGCTTCCTCCACTCAGAAAGCATCAGAATTAAATGCATTCTATTGACTTCAGTTCGGTTTTGTCAGTAGATTTCGTTCAAAGATGGGACAAGCTCTTTGGTGGGCTTACTCAGCCAGTAATCCTCCGTCAAGGTAACGAGCTGGTTTTGTGCTCCTGGTGATTGGCTCACTCAAGCCTGAGAACTTGGATACTTTGCTTGTATCGTAAATGGCACTTGATTTTTCAACCCATTGATTTTGTTGCTTGTCCCTTCGCTTACTTCCGTTGCATTATACAGCAACGTTTCAGTATTTCAAGAAAACGATAGCAACGAATTTAAGGCTGCTAATTCGGGAATGACCGACAGCGGCGTGGAGATTCGAACCCGGGAGTGAAGGTTCAAAAGCTCATTGCACTGACCTTTTGACCATTGCCAGCAACACGCAGAGTAAACATTTCGTGGTAGCTTCATATTCTAGACAACAAGCCTAATTCGTTTATGGTGAGCTGGATTATTAGTGCCTAGTGTTGACCGATGATTCCAATAGAGCAGCCTCAGTACTCATTTGCATCCTTGGAACAGACTTAACAAAGACCCAGCTTCTGGAAAACGTAGACTTCACTGTGCTACACCTCTGACAGACAGTAGTTCGTTTTTACCGTTGGTTTGAATGGGTATTTATGGGGCTCTTAGTTGTTCCATATACCCGTAAGTGCCTCTCATCTGCTAAAGTCTTTAACCATATGCGTTATATCTGAAGATTTTAGCCGTTTTCACTCGATACCCCACATTACCTTATCCAACATGATTTGGCTTATTATCAGTTTTATTGTCTCTGAATTTTTGCGTACCACACAACTTATTATCGTCCCAAGTAAGTCCAATTTTCCCAACCTGCCAAAAGTTAGGACTCATTGATATGACGACTAAGGCGATAAACTCTAGGAAGTGCCGCTGCGCTACACCGTGACAATGGGCTGCACTGAAGATAGAGAGAAAAAAGAGCACCAAATCGGCAGAGACAGAATAAGAACTAAAAAGCACGAAGGAAAGGCACCAAATCGATGAGGACAGCGACGAGCATCCATAAAGGATTGTGTCCAGCGAAAAAACACCAACAAGGTGAGCCCGTTTGTAGTGACATACCAATCGGCTTTTCTCCCCGTTATTAGTCGGCCTCAGTTTGAAAGTTTTCTCATCAGGTATCCTTCAGCCCTCCCAGGCTACTTAAGCTTCACCCTATTCAGTTAGACGGGCAACGTGGGCAAATAAGAGACCAAAAACCTGAACCTGTGGAACACCAGACCAAACACTGTGGCTGGATGAACGGTGTGGAAGGCCTTGGTGTTCCGAGGGGAATGTGTTGGCCGGGATCGCGGGAATTCAGTGTGACACCTGTGAAATGTGGTTCCACACAAAGTGGGCGGGGCTAGGCAAGAAGAGTTATCAGCTGCATTGTGAATGCAATAAACTCAGCTGGATGTGCCGGCGATACAAAGAATTGCTAAAGACAGGTTTTAAAGCCACCGGGGTAAAAGAGGTCGTCAAAAAGATACAGAAATAAACAAGCTCTAACAGGAAGAGAAGTCACCAACTAAGGGCAGCAACAGACGTGGAGCAATGCCCGGTAACCCGAAGAACACTAGGAAGAAGCCGCGGCGGTAAGCCGATTTGCGATGTCGACCCACGAAACGGCAGCTGAATTGGGTGTCCTAAGCGAGCGGGCAGGTAAGTCGGAAAAGAGTACGGTAAATACCACCGAAATTCTGATTACTTAGAGAAATAACAGTAATACCTCCATGAGACGAAACCCCAATGTTGTTTTGTACGGACTGCCGGAGCCGTTCAATGGAGTTCGCAGGCAAGGGGACAGGACAATTAGATACGGCCTGGTCAGTTAACACCGGGCGGTGGAAATCCCTGAGCATGGGGTAAGCAACGCGGAGTCCGAGGCCAAGGTGGGGACAGTTCTGCCTTGCTCCAGAGTTAAAGGACTGGAATTTCGCTTCTGCTAGAGGAGAGAATAAAAAGAACTGGCCTTCACCGAGACGCTGATGACGGTGATGTGCACAGTAACCCAGCTGGTGGAAAGGGCATTAACCGGCGGTGGCGCCAGGAATCCAACAGTTACATGAAAAAGCGGTTCGGCGCTCGGATTCAGGACATGAACACCTGTAACCTCCCTCCAGAAAACGCAGGAAGGTAGAGAAGGGAAGCTGTGACTCTCACGGTCTACGCCAGTGCTGTAAGTAGGGGTAACAATTTTCCGGAGCTCAAATATAGGACTGTAGGAGAAAATAAGTTAGCGGTCACTGAAAGGTGGCTACAACCAGGCGAAAGCGACAGAGGGCTGACTCCAAACATCTACTCAGGCTCTAAAGTGGATGGGATACATGGTCGAATCGGAGGTGGTATCATGGTCCTCCTAGTGGAACTATGTGAAGGCCTTGGGAGCAGTCCACTTGTCAAGCCCAGTGCACAGGCGACAGAGGTAGAAATAGCTGCGGTTGGAACAAAAGTGCCGGCTGTTAGCACTTCTCGAGGTCCAGAGGCAGAAGCTGCTGAGGGCAGTGATATGCTTGCTTTCATAGCTACGGGAGCCAGGGCGGGAAGGAAGTTAATTATTATAGATAATTTCAGCATGTCCACAATGGACTGGACCCCAGAAATTGTTCTGATGTGCATGCCTGGGGAGAGATCGGTCCACCCAAACCACGGAAAGGCTTTCATTTAAAAAGCTAATGAAGTGGCAAGAAGGCGATTAGGCCAGTCAGCATCAATCCTTGATCCGGTAATGACCAGAGCCCCAAATGATATAGACATTTAGAAGTTAGGAAACGAGTAGGTGAGACTGACCATGGCGTAATTCAGTTTGGGCTAGACCTTCAGGGAATAAGGGACCCGGATAATGTTAGAAGGAGCTTCCCAAAGATGGAACAGGTCTTCCGGATAGAATGGGAGATGGTGAGCAACGACCACGGCGTAGAACATGAATGGAGTTGAAGATAACTAGGCGGTTGAGCCACTCAGAAGGATCAAACCAGATGGATCGCCTTGGTGGCGGACGGGCCAAGAGAGGAAGGCTCCGAAACAGAAGCAGAGAGCATTTAGGAAACGCAAAAGCACCCACGAACGCCGGGTCTCCCTACAGTTCAAAGCAGCGAAAGCCAGACTATCGCAGGCGCAAAACTAATGCAGGAATAACCACGAGAAAAGTATCGCACGAAACGCCAAGAGCAATCCCGGGTCACACTACAAATACTTTCAGTCTAAGGCGGCCCTGAAGAGAGCCGCAGGCGTGGTCGAGGACTCACTGGGAGTGCGGGCAAAAAGCAGGCGGGAGTAAGCAGGGACACTGATGAAGTCACCTCAGCAGGTATAGGGCAGGACCAGGTTGCTCAAGGGCTACCTACGACCAGGGGCAGTAAAGTATGAGAAGTGGAGGACGGATAAATCAAAGCAGAAGTGTTGAACAGCCTGAGACAGCCAGACGTAACCAAGGCGGCGGGGCCGAATGAAGTCCGCCCGGAAATATTGAGGCCGCCATCGCCCACGTTGGATAAACAGCGGGCTAATTTGTTAAAAGCACCACTAGACAAGAGTTTTCTACCTAAAGATTGAATTGAATAAATCATCACACCTGTCTGTGGAGGTGGAAGCAGGGACTCATGTACCAGGTACAAGCCGATTAACTTAACGTCAGTGGTGCTTGGAACCCTCGGCAGAATACTACGAGAGAATGGTGAGGCATTTGGGGAGGAATAAGCCGCTGACTGTCAACCAGTACGGGTCTTGACATGGGCGCTGTTGTCCCTTTAAACCTAATGAGTTTCTTGCACTAGATAACCGGTCGAGTAGATCGAGGAAACGGGTGGAAGCCTGCTTTCTGGACTTTCAAAAGGCCTTTGGTTCGGTTAACCACACACTGCTCGAGGCAAAGGTGAAATTGTTCCAAATTACGGAGAAAATACAGGAGCTGATTGTACAAAGCCCAAAGTGAGGAGTTTTCCGAGTGAGAGTGGAAAACTGCCTGTCGAAAAATGAGAGCCTGCATAGTGGCTTTCCGCAAGGGTCAGTCCTGGCACAGCTGTTGTTCCTGATGAGCATTACGATCAGGCAGACGGGCTGGAAAAACTGTGCTCCTCTTTCGCGGACGACTTTAGGGTGGTAGAAGCACCAGATCATGCGGCTGTTCAGAGTGGTCTAAACAAGATATACCAGTGGTAGGTGGCGTGGGATGTTCACCTTAACCCGAACAAATGTCAACACCCGACCAAGGAGGAAGGACCACAGCCCACACGAAGTATGGTTCCACCAAACAATCGGGAGGTGCCGGCTCACGCCATAGAAGCTGGAGATTCAGGAGAGATGGTAAGCGCTGACCTCAAGCCTAGCTGCAGGTACCAGAAAGAGAAGCAGAAGGCGTGTAGAGCCCCGCGCTAGCTAAAGAAAGTGGTCAGCTCTAGGACTTCGAGGGTCTTGTTGCCATTGCACAAGACCTTTCTGAGACCTCATCTGGAAAACTGTGCCCAAGCTTGGTGGCCATATTAAGTGCGGTACATCAGGGCACTCGAGCAGCTACTACGGTGGTTTGCGAGATAGTTTACAGAATACAGACATTTTTACCACGAACAGGGGATGGAACAATAAGGGTCAATCTATTTGGAAGGAGGAAAACAGATGACCCCACATGGGCCTTCAACGTACTGAAAGGGCTCACTGAAGCGCAATGTCAAGGCGGGCTTTACCTGAGCTGCGGAAGAAAGGCTGCCTAAGGAAGCATGCAGTGAACATCAGGACAGAGAGAACGTTATCCCAAATCAGAAATCAACCCTTTGCAGGTGGGGTCGCTACCGATTGAAAACGCTGCCAGGGGGTGTGATAAGCCCCAGCACAGTGGCCGAAGCGACGGAGAGAAAGAATAGTGTAGACGATCGTCTTTTTTCGTTACATTTTTTACGCCAGGTGATAAGAACGGCCGTTTGGGCACGACAAGCGATTTTCGAGAATGTAAATGAGTTCATTCTTGAACTGGTTGACAAATTAGTAGCAGGACTGCTTTGTTCCCAACCAGGGCCGAAAGTGTTAGAGCAAGGGCAGATGAGCTAGGAGAGAAACGGGATAATAATAAGTTAAAAACTGTCAGGAAACATGTGGAATCAAGAAAATGAAAAGGCGTAGGAGATGGGGCAGAACCGGGTTGACATGAATTCCGTTTCGATCACAAATGCAATTTGTGGGAAAGCGCTTCAACACGCGTGTTCCGAATGAGACAAGTCCACAACGGAATTTGTTCAACGCTGCAAAATGTGTACACGTTCAAGCAAGATCGTGCACGCTTATCTGTTGTATCTCGGAGGTAATACTGAAAATGGAAATGAACAGCCACTGTACATGGCATGTGTGGTTTGATCGCTAGAACATCTCACAAAAACCGCAGACTAGGGACGTACGAACATTAGGGAGAAGGTGGTATGACCAGGCATGACCAGGAGCACCTCACTACCGCCTTTGGTGGACAATCGACTAGCTACTTTCAATTCCGTTTTAGTGGAATCCTAATCGTGAACCAACTACACTTCATTGTGTTATCCTGATTACTGGGGGGACTGACCAAGAGGTGTGTGTGACCAGCGGCTGTGATCCGAAAAGTCGTTAAAAGGAAAAGGGGTTGGAGATCCAATCTGAATCCTCCGTCATTATAGCCAAGTAATGAAGAAGACTCGTCTTTTTCGAATTTCGGAGCTCCAGGTGTTCCAAGCAGCTCTCCAGTGCAACGTTCAGGATATGCAGTCACCCTGCCTTCAAGTCATGGAACCGAAAAAAATGAATTAAATCAAATTCCGGTCCCACTGTACTTACACTAGTGTGCGCTATGTCTATCTATCCCACTCTCACCTTTGTTCTTTTTCAACAATCACGCTCGTTCAGGCGCTCTTAAAACAGACACTGATTTTTTTCCCCCTGTCCGTTTGGTAAATTATTACGCTAGCAACTTCCTTAACCCAAACGAGACTAATTCTGGTCATCATTTTTCTAACGATATACAAAAATCAGTCCATAGAAGGATCAAACGTAACACCGATTGAGCCAGCGCCACCAAATGTACAGCATCTGATAGTCAAAAATAACATGAACGTGGAAGAAAATATACAGTCATATTTGACTCAACCCTTCTTGGGTGGACAGAACACAATATTCACGAGGAATGTAACAG
The DNA here is from genome assembly GCA_948099385.1 of Fasciola hepatica. Classification (NCBI taxonomy): domain Eukaryota; kingdom Metazoa; phylum Platyhelminthes; class Trematoda; order Plagiorchiida; family Fasciolidae; genus Fasciola; species Fasciola hepatica. The sequence goes on along the minus strand of CANUEZ040000043.1, from coordinate 34,706,166 downwards.
CTTGACTGAGCGTGACCGAACAGAAAAAAAGCATTGTGCAGGAGATGACAGTCAGTTGGTACAAATAAACAAAACTAGAACAAGAACAAGATAGAGAACAGGCATACACTTCACGGCTACGTATCATAAAACCGGCAAAGTGTTATTGGTCAAAGATCTGCGGTTGTTCGGCTGCCGACAGGGACGGACCAGAGCGAATGATAACCGCCATAGAATCTATCATGCCTAGAGAGATTTACCGAGGACAGACAGCCGGCTGCGCGGGTTTGCCAATGTATACAGCAGCCCACCATGGTATTCTCATCCCAACTCATGGAGGAGTGCGGGTAGCCCGTGCGGGGTGCTTTCGAGCAACATGCAGCCAGTTTGCGCGAACCCCTAAACCGAAATAGGACTGATTCGCAGTTTCCACGATACTGGATTATAAAATCAACAACATCGCAAATATATAAAATCCTCAAATATGCCATCACACAGAGCCCAACCGGAAGCAAATTTCACGGCATGAGAGAGTCAAGCACGCGAGTCTCACATGTCCAAGCAGGATCGGACAAAGTCGCACGTTGCATGTAAGTAGACGAAGGTTGGCTCACAAATATACATGCAGTATGGAACATACAAATGATGTTTATAACTGAATAGCCTACCGAAATCAGGGTCTTATAAAGCTCTCGGAGGGCTCCCCCTAACATTTTGTTGCTGATATCTATGGCAGGGTCAAAAACAGTAGGATACTTGGAATAAACTTCGGGCAACATTAACACCTACAAAAAATTAAAAGTTATCTAGAATTCTTGAATTGGTTCAGAGGTAAATAGATGAGGCCCAAACGTTCCCTTAATTTATTGTACCTTTTTCTACAGCACCACGGAGCTAGAATGACAGCCAGGGTTTACTTTTTTGGGAATGCGTAGTTATTACGAAGCTAGAGTACGGAATGTACTGAGGGTGCCTCAATATAAAGGAAGTTATTCATTACCCCGGATACCAGGCAATAAAGTGGTCCCGAGGACAGCCTAAATAACGGTTAACAGGACGAAAGTTCCAGTGGTTGACAAAAGACAGTAGAAGTCTGGGATAATTGAGGGACTTCATAAAATGAAAAGATGTCGATCGCTTCTGCGTGAGAGAGACGAAGGACACAACACCTGCCATAGTAGCTAAGAGTTCAACCTTCCGCCGACGGGGCCGCCAAAGGTACGTTTTCAAATTGGCGGGAACCATTTGTCCTTACTGCTGACAGGTGGACCCGATGGCCTTACAGTTGAATTGGTAAGAGGCAGCAAAACACACTGACTTGTTTATATACATGTTGATGTGAGGGGAGCCATCGTATCCCCATCCATCCCACTAACTCTGGTAAGAAGTCTTTTCCGCCACCAAATAGTCTCATTTATTGGTATAAAACGGAAAGTGTGTGCTGGAAGCGGATCCATGGGCCCGGACCTTGTACTCAGCTTACTGATGAGACTGGTGTAAGCAACCAAGCTTAAGGCTTATGCCAAGGCCAGTTCTGTTTTATTGTAAGTCAGAACAAGATGCTGTCGCAACTTACACAAACAAGTATGTACGTAGTCTGTTCCAGATAGGCTAAGCAAACTTTGTGGACAAACCAACCAACCGGTTCACAGTGAATTTGCGAGTGGACATAAACAGCCATTCATAGTGTCGTATGTAAGAACAGAGGAAAGTAGTCAGACAAATCACACTGCCCCCTCGATCGGGGGCATGCGTGCATAGGATGCACACTCAACATCACACCCCTTCAGTCATCAAAGTTTTATGCTTTTAAGTAGCCCTCACCAAGCTTCAGAAATCGTGAGGAATAACTTCCGGTCTGTTGATTAGCCCTTTTACTTTGGGAATGGATAGGTGGAGAAATTGCTTCGGAGTGCTTCTCGGTATAGAGCCTACAAGCTTTGATTTTCCTACCATTGGCTATTTCGTATGTCCCCGGTCCTAAAACTTTCTTGATTTATATTGGCAACGGGAAACACACTTCCTCCTTTTGTCTTGTCTGATTTGGCAGATGAAAGTGAGTGCCAGGAGTTGGCTTTTACGCTGTTTTTTTGTGGGTACTTTGGTTGTGCCTCGTCCGGAGCAATTGAGGTCCCATTTCGTTGTTCCCTAACCGATATGCTGCTTTAGGCTTAGGACATAAAGCCCTGCCAAACACAAGTTCTCTCGGAGTCTTATCCGTCTCCCTGTGATAACTGGGGCGATGTGTAAGCAGCTCTTGAGGCATCAAATCTTTCCATGAATTTCCTTGTAACTGCGTTGTCTGAACACCCTCTTTCAGCAAACGGTTGAGAACTAACACCACGCCGTTGCATGAAGGATGGTACGGGGCCCTTCTCGAAGGTTTAACTCGCTGCCGGGTTGGACATTTCTGGAATTCAAAGCTGATAACCTATGGGCCACTTTCTGTAAAGATATCTTCTGGTATACCGAAAAGAGAAAAGAGATGCTCAATTCACTGAATTATCACAGAAGAGGATGGATATCCGTATAAGTGTACCTCAGGCCACTTTCTACAGCAGAACCTGGAAACAAGCATATTTCCCCTGTGAGTTTGATCTGTTTAAAATGGTCCCATATTATCGAGAGCCGGAAATGCCCACGGCCATGTGGGTAATCCATTAGTTGTATTATTAATAATAATAATGGTTTATTTTGGAGACGCCCGAGGCATGCCATGTGCTTGATCGATTTTTTACAAGCGATGGAATGGACAGACAAAATGTAGAGATGTAGAAGTAGGATAAAACAGGCTTAGAAGGGGGAGTAAAGTGGGATGGAAGTATGGAAAATGTTTGTACACCAAAGAAAATGTAGCTTGGTTGAATGAACCCATGGGCGGATTCAAATGGACGCCCGGTGAGTTTGAAATTCAGGGTCGGGTACAGGGTTTGACTCTTCCGGGTGAGGACATCTGACAGCTGAATGATATACATGAAAAAGGCTAGAAATCAGCACAAAATACTGCGGTGGCGGGAGACGATGGAGAAAAAAGCAATTTGCTCTGCAAAGGATTAGACAGCAATGAAACATTGGTACTCTGCAATAGATGGTCGTCGAAGAGGGCACAAAACTGATTGTTAAGCAGGGAGCGAGCAATGTAAGACGTAACGGGTGGATTAGGTAAACAAAATGGTTCGTAAGAATTGGACACAGTAGATGTGAGGTACAGATGTGGAAGGAATGGACGCATATCACCGAGGTCAGCGGGATGATAGCAAGAGAAACAGCATGTGAGGTAATGCAGGATACAGAGCGAAAGCACATATACACATGTGTGCATGCATATATATGTATATAAACATATACTTATATATGTATTTACATATGAGAGGAGCCGGAGCAATAACTATGGAGTCCTAAAAAGAAATCATCAGCTATCAGGAGGAGCAGGTAAGGTTAGATCAAATGGTTGTGGAATTAAATTCGGAATATTGTGGTGAGTTACTAACATGACAGGTAAACTTGGCGGATAAACAGAGAGAGTAGAGAATGCGGAAGCACAGAAAAGAAGACGAATGAGGAGAGGTTCATAAAAGAGGGGAGATGATGGGAAGTATCGGACAGAACAGGTAGGAAAGGATCTAATAATCTGCTTCCTGTAGGTAGGACATGTGGCTTCGGTCGAGAACAGGAGAAGCGTTGTCAAATGGGGTTACATTATTCAGCGGGAAGATGGTGGCAGATGAGATGGGTAAGCTGCGCAGGAGACTGTGCATACAAAGTGGAGAAGGTTACCTGGGAGGTGAAACTGTCCGTGGTTCAAAAGGCAGCAGCTGTGACGGCAGACAGCTTGGGAGAAAAATGAGCAAAAGAGGTACCGGAGGACAATAGCAGATCAAACTGGCTGAAACTGAGTGAAAACCATGACGAAACAATGATTTTACATTAGGTGGCAAGTAAAAAGCAGAACGGTCTGATAGGCACGCAGAAAGTGCCCGTGGCAGTCAATAGACGAAACGGGAGATGGAAGCACGGGCCGAAAATGTCAGGTGAGACATAACGAGTAAGGTCTTCTTATTGCAGGCGGAACAAGGAAAGGACTGAGAGGAAAGAAGCACCGGGACAAGTTAACCGGTGGACGAACATAACACATGAACAATGGAAGCGCGTCGGAGTTGGGGACATAGAACCTGGGAGCCGCGTGCTTGCTGGCAAGGGTCTGTTTGTCTTGTCAAAAAGTACGCAAGGTTCACAACCAATGGCCTCAACGGAAGAACACATACGTGGCCACCAAAACCATTCGGTAACCCACCGGTAGGTCCTCGTAATTCAAGGACCTCTTTCGTGTGCACATAATATAATTTCGTGTTTCAGAGTTGACGGTGGAATCAATCTCGATCCAAGCATGACACATTCATCTATCACTGAATGCTGCTCTCGAAGATTGTAGTGACACCTTAGTCCATTCAGAGTAAAACCTGCATATATTATTTGACCCGTTGCCGTTTACTGCCATCCAAGGTCTCCAACGCTATCTTTGTCGTTATACTTTGAATTCCGAGGATATCCAAAGTAACGGTCACATCATTTTTAGTCGTAACTTTCGCTTTTTTATGGGCATTTAACTTCCAACGCGAAAGAGCCCCAGTAACCTGGTTTTCAGAAACACATTTTCATAGTTTTGCGAAGCCGTAGCAGAGTTACCTCGCACACTAATTATTAATAAGTAGTAGCCTGTTGCGCTTACTTCCACGACTGAGAAGCAAATTTATGGCTATATGATCAGTCTTTAGGGTAAAGTTTATGCCGCAGATGTGAGGACGCCATTTTTCACAAGCCCAGACACAGTCGAAAACTTCTTTTCACAAACTGATTACCAACTTTTTGTGCTCGGAAGCGTTCCTGATGAGTAAGCAGTAACTCTTCCTTGCGCACGATGAATTTGAGGCAGAACAGCTCCTAGTCTGACCTCCGAATAATCCGTTGAATCAAATGCATCGAAAGTTTCATGAAAAATGCTGACGACGTGAACGGATGAGATAATTTTTTTGATACATTTGAAGGCGTCAAGCTGAATATCGCTTCACTGAAATGGAGAGTCAATCTTTAACAGTCCGCGAAGTTATTCTACTATAGTAGCGCAATTCGGCATAACAGCTGAATAATAAGGACAAATAGCGAGATAACCTTTGAGTTGACTAATTGTAGTAGTTCCTGCCATATTTATGATTATATTCGAATTTTTACTTTTGGGACGAACCCCATGCTCGGATATGATATATCCTGGAATAGATGTCTCTTTTGTGCAAAACACAAATTTGTCCCTAATCAAATGCAAGTGTGGCGTATGAAGTCAATCCAACACAGCTAGGAGATTAGCGTTATGCTCATGTTTAAATTTTCCGAAAACACGCGTATCATCCACGTAAACAATACATCCGCCGCATGTAGATTGACACTGAGTCTTAAATCTTTGCCACGCTGATGAGGCTGAGCTCAAGCCCATCGGCAAAATCTTGCACTGAAACAATCCTTCAGATGGAAGAAAAGCAGCCAGCTGTCAGGGATCTTCTGTAAGTAGCAAGTGAGAAAAAACACTTTCAGTATCCAATTCGGAAAAACATCCAGCACCTGAAAGCCGGACCAGTAACTCGTCAGGACTAGGCAGCATAAATTTCTCAATAACTAGCTGATTGTTCAGTGCCCGAAGATCTGTACAAAGTCGGAATCCATCATCACTTTTAAAAACTGAAACCAGAGGGTGCACTCAGGTTGAGTATGATATTGGTTCGATGATGTCGTCATGAAGCTTTTCATGTATGGCAGCCGATACAGCTTCCCGTTTAGCTAATGGCATTGGTCGAGGTTGGGATACAGGCGCTGGCCTCGCACTTGATTTCAAGCGAATCGTCTGTAAGGCATTGGAAACAGGTCTACCCAATTCGGCAATCACTGAGGAATATTATCGACCTAGTAGAGACATATATATGGAGGATATGGACGTTCAGCCAGCTAAAGGCACAAGGTTCACAGCAACCGTAGCAGTACGACCAACAACCGGCTTCTTTACAGTGTCCTAAATGTGCACTGCAACGAGCCGAGGTAGTGAAGCTTGCACGCAAGAATCAAACATTATAAACCCTTCCATTGCTATGGTAGCTTTGAGTGACTATCGAACTTATAAACAGTTTGATGTCAAGGATGAATGTTAAAAGTGACTTTCGTAGAATGCAAAAGGTGTGATCTTTAGATGCGAGTTAGAATCAGGCTTCATTGACAGGAAAAACTCAGCATTTTGGGATAAAAGCGGAACAGTACAAACATCAGAGCATGGTAATTGTAGTTCTGTAATGGGTCAGTAGCTTGTGTAAGCCGGTTCTCGCAAATCGAGCAAAGCGCATCCAATTCAAACGAATCCCAAAATAAAAACAAGATTGAGTCGTACTTTCTACGGCACTAAGTGGAACTTCACGAAAGGTACAGACACATACAAACCTCAAGTGTGCAGCCAAATGGAATCCACAGTAAACCGGAGGGTTCAAAGCCCCGTGGCTCAAGCACGACAGTCAGAAACGGTTCGAGGCCAAATTCAAATGTCTCACTTAAGTAAACAAACGTGCAGACGTATGGTGTATGGACGAGCTTTTCAAAGTAAAGCCAAAAAAGTCAAATTCATAAGGCACTTAGACAACCCGGAGGGATTTTCAGTATTTGTTCTTCACACAGCCGGTCAAAATCCTTCCGCAAAAATAGTTGTTCGAGGCTCAGGATGGGGCCATGATTCTCGCCCTGCCCGCCTATAACTTGTTGTCAGTGCCAAAGGTTACTAACCTCCTGTGTTAGCTGCGAGTAAAGCAGGTTTCCGTCTCAGTCATCATTTGCACAATCCACAAGGAATCAATTCCAAATCCCTCCGCACAACTGGAGATTGGCATGTTTATCAGCAGACCGAAGCACACAGTTAGGCACACGATCAAAACGAAGACATTCCAGAGCAAAATACTTCGCTGCTCGAGCCTAGTCTACGTATCTCAGGCAGCAAACTATTGCAGCAACTGGTTTAAGTAAGTTTGTTTACAATTTTGCGTGCAGAAGATGAAACTAAAGGCAACGTTCAAGTCACAACGAGATATTGCGTAAAGGTGAAAAGTCAAGAAACAGTGGAATTACACAAACCTACCACACCAAATTTTCTGAAGGAACTGAGAACCGGTTCCTGATTATAAATGAGGTTCGAAAATAAGCGTAGGATGGACAACAATAAAACATACCGAAACACATAAGCTGATCGCATGCTTACACTTATCAGAGTATTTCAGAGTTTTTCTGAGTACAAAACATGTGACAAACAAAACTGCACGAAAAGCGACTGAATGTTCTTCTTTGAAGGCCGGAATAGTTTCACGACGTAATTTCAGCTAATAAGCCTCACCTGAACTGTTTGCGTGAAATCTTGGTGAATTTTTTCTCCTCAACTCTGCGCAAGCTGGACAGAAACTGAAACTTAGAACATTCTGCAATTGTTCAGGATAAACGGGTCGAGTTGAACAGCTGTAGAGCACGAAATGGAGCAGAACGCTGAATAAGTCGGCGCGAGGCGGTCTACAAACCGCTTTGTCCTTCGTATGTATTTTCCAGTTCAAATAATCAGCAATTCCATCGCCGTTTCCTGTTACGAGTTGATTTACTCTCTGACGTTTCGAACACGCTATTCGTTTGCTCCATTCCCCGCGATGTAACACAAATGTAGGATCTCTCCGATATGCAAAGCTCGGTTTGATGGTGGTACAGTTCTCTTTTAGCATTGTTGCTATCTTAAAACCCAATAACAGTGCAGTCATTTTGAGTTCATTTATGGATGCCGACTTCAGCTCAGTAAGTGTTGCTTAGGCGAAGGGAACTTTGTTTCGCCACCGACCATGCAGCTCCACCCAGGTACCGTGCATTGCCACTAGGTCAGCCAATTCCAAGCTGCTTTGCGTGAGCTGCTTGTGTTCAACTTCAAACCCGGCTTCGCGAAAATGTCTCTTTTGAGATACTTCAAATGCCCCCGGGCCGTTCCTCCATTTCTCGATAGATGGTTTCACGGTGGTCGATTGTGTAGAGCAATTTCATTTTGCCCATCGTGGGGTTTTCTTTTGAATTCAACGTTAAAAGCACAAACCGATCTTCTTTTGAGTGAACTTTACCTTCCCGAGATAAATTGTTGGATTCAGTATCGAAAAATGAGCTGCTCTCTATATGGGCACTTCTCTCAGCGACCGGTAAGCAATTCCCTGAGGCTGATTCCTGAAGTTCTTTTGTCATTGTTCCGAGGAGTGCCGAGCCAAGTATCGTTTGCGCAGCGAATGGTTCCTCGCTATTGCCTAAGCTCCGCTCAAGCGCCCGATTGGCTTCTGGTACATTACATCCTATTGGCACATCAACGTGTGGTTGACTCCTTTTCGGACTCCACGTCTTTCAGATGGGAACATCTCTTGGCGACCGATCTAATGGAGTCGACCGGTCTCATCGACAAGCTATCTATTGCAAGGGCCTCTACAACGTCCACAATCCCTCCATCAGTTGAAGATGTTAACTGCAAGGTTAGCCTCACCGAATTGATAATGTGACCCCCTGAAATCGTACTAGCTGTGAGAGAGGTAGGCTGGCCGACCAGTTCACAGCTTCTTGTGAGCTCGCGAGTAGTAAGCGTAGTATCCGTCCCAGGGTCCGAAAATGCATTGATCCTCCCCAGTCCTTTAGGTGCCACAATGCTGACAGGCATATCGCCCAGCCCCGCCGGTTTAAGATCAGCATGTCTCATTGAACAGACAATTCTGGGTTCATCCGACTGAGCTGGTCCATTGTTCAAAGGGCCACGTAGTAACTGGTGATGAGTACTTACGCATCCGTACTCCTCACATTTCACCCCAAAGCGACATCTAGGGGCTCAGTTAGAATTGTTTAAGCACACGAAGCATGAGCCGACCCTTTTTATGTGGGCCACCGATGGGGTACACTCGTCCCATGAAAGGCCGGGACACCTGGTAACCGATGCAGTGAGTTGTATAGCTTGCTTTCACCTGGTATGCCGGGCTCTAGACTCATCGTGTGCATGTTAACCAAACACTGGATTTGGTTACAATAGTCCCCTAGAATTTGAGCCGATGCTGGTTCTGCTTGTGCCAGCCTGAAACACTCGAGCAGGTTTCGCCCAAGTCGGTTATTGGCGATGCGGGATTGACGACCCGTGAACTGCGCCAAATCGTCAAATGTAGGTTCTCGCCCAAACCTATCTATTTTCTCAGCCTTCCTAGCTCACCGGCTTCGTAAGTAAATAGGTAGACATCGGTTGATGCATTCCCGTGTGTGCTAGGAATTCAGATCACGCTGGTGTTCCAAATTCTCCAGTGCCATACAGCAACTCAGCATTTTTATCACCAAACTTGACAGTGAATCAGTGTTGCCCCTAGTCCTTCTGGTCTCCGATACAAAACTACCAATCAAGTTCCTAGCCGCCTTGAATGGCTGTCGAAACAAATCTCTGAGGATTCTGCGTGACCCGAAGTACCCCATTGTTGGATTGAGCATCGCACGGTCTTCGACAGCTGTTTTGGCTCCCCCCTAAGACAGTAATGCATTAAATACAAAATCATTTTCTCAGGGTCTGTAACTTTGCACTCAACAAAGTTTTTTAATTGCTTCATAAATATACAGCATTTCTTGGGGTTCCCTTCGAGAGGAGCTAGCTCTACTGTCGGCCGGTCCAATGTCAAAACCTCAGTAGTTTCAGGCGGTCTCAATGGTGGACAGAAGTGATCCCCCATCCAAACTTGCCAGAAATCTTTCGCTAAGCGACTGATTTGTTTCTTCTTACAAGACATCTGTGGAGTGAGATTTTCGGCACCGCCGCTCCTCAATTTTTACATTAGTATCACCGGGTCATCGGATTTGAGAGTTGGCTCACCTCCTTCGTCCAGGCCAATGTTAACTATTGTTTAATATTCTTTCCACTTCGGCCAGTAGGGTATTTAGAGTCTCTTCATTGAGGGTTTGTTATGAAGCCAGATTCGTTAATATACTCACGGACCATCTCAGTAGTCCTTCCCAGAGGCTCCAGCGACGACGTGCATGGGGTTGAATGAAGTGCCCTGAGTTCATACAGAAACGGGTTATTATCATGCTTGGGCATGGTCCTGTAGACGTCACCATCCCTTCAACTTCCTCTCAGCCCCTGCAAAATTTGAATTTCTCTGAGTATGGTTTTAGAGGCCTTACTCAGAAATAAACCTTTGAAATACTATTAGAAAACAACCTGAGCCGCAAGTTCAAGTCGCTCTGTGCTGGGCGATTGAGCTGGCGCGGGGCTAGCCCCGGGGTGGCTTTGGGCAAACGTCGGAGTTGCTTCATTTCCACAGTTTGGAACTTGTTCATCGTTCTTGAGTTACTTGGTCTACGGACCTGGAGTATCAACATACAGAAAAGTGAGAGGGCGGCATTTAGAGAAATAACAAGCATCAAGACCTTTACGCGTACAGGGTTCAAAGTGGGGTTAATAAAATACTGTTTTCAATCAAACGAATTACCACCTGGTAGTTTATGCTCCAAAACAGCTATGATCGGAAAAATAGGCAAATATTAAATAAGCTATGAACTGATTATGAGAAAAATTTAGAATTGTGATTTATGATAACATGTTTGTAAGCTTCAGAATGCCTGAATATGTGTTGATTACGCCAAATTGACAAGACAGTTTCAAGAGAAAAAGGCAGCTTGAGATTTATTGCTAAGGAAATGATAATTTAGTTGTATTCTCGTTTCGCGCGGCCTCGAGTTCCAGCACTAATAAACAAAAATTCCATGCCGTTCAACGACAGTTACCGGCTCCTCTGTGAACCTTGGAATGAATCAAAACGCGTCGAGAGTTTAGTCATAGACAGCGAACTCTACTGACCTACCGTTGTTGACAGCAATGAGCTTGTTTCTGGGCGGTCCTTTGTTGAGCCCTTTTAAACCAGCGACACACAGCGCTCTTTGTAGCCAATCTCTTGACCAGCCGAAAGCACTTACATAATATGACCACTCCAGCCTGTATGGATCATTAACCTCAAATAGCTGGTAGTGGATATACTGCTGCTCCGAATATCCATAGACCCTAAATCCGGTGTTGGCTAAACTCTCATGACTACACCTCATCAGCATGGACATCAGCAGTGACTATCTGCTGTGAATAAGGATTGAGGTAATACTTGGCAAAATTGGTTTTTTAGCATATCTACTGGCTGTGGTTTACGCCACAGACGCCGGTTTACTCACAATTTCGCCTTGCCACAAATCAGGCATTTTGCACTGAGAACCGTCTTATGCCTCCATGAAATCTCTCACATCGTCTCCTTTCGTATAACACTGTCCTGATCCACAGAATCTTGATATCAGTGACCAATGTTACATAGCTGTCAGTGCTCAATATTTATGAATTCCACAAAAAGGACCACTAAAAAATGACCATCTTAATGTCCAGTGATATATACGGTTATATACAGGTGTACCCATACACACAGACGGCATTATATATACTGAGAGATAACTATATACCAGGGATGAAATAAGCTGTAAAAATGCGTGTTAGTTATCTCTACTAGTGGTGAATCCCTTTTCGACGTAGGAGAGCCGAACAGCGCATCCTTACAGTGGAGAATGAAGGAAACCATCATGCAACGGCCTGGCCACAGCAGCACTCAGTAGGGCAAAATGTGCTGCTTTTTAAAGCAGATATATATTAACCAACACCAATGTACTCTCATCTTTATGTTCCTCACGAAATCTCATGAGTTTCTGCGCAAACTTTCAAGGCACATGTTAGAAGTCATTTGTGCCCAACGTCAGCCCAAAATCATTGGGCATTGGGCTGCTTGGATAGTCGTTTGAAATTTTACATACTGTCTTCGGATGAACTGCTCTGGGTAGTAAGTTTTTCAGAGAGATACCAAGATTCCTATCTGTTAACTTGTTTTGCCACACAAATTGCAGGCAAAAATGACCATCACGGATTCTCGCGAGGGACACCATCCTGGGGAAATTTTCGATGCTGGAGCAGGGATCGTCCTCTGTTGGTCCGCGAGCTTATTTCACCGGTGACGAGATAGGCAACAACCAATTGCCTTTTAATGGTTGATCGTCCACCGACCAATCATAATAGTTGATGAACGCTGCGTGCTATATTATTCGACCGATCACACTCTGTACACCACAGGTCATATTGTGCCTTTCGCGCACACGAAAACCGCGGACGCCTGCTGTCTCTGTACTCAGGTCCAGTGAGAACCCACCCCTTTGGCACTCCGCAGATTTTTCTGGTTGACTTTCCCAGCGAAAGCAATCATAGAGCTTGAGGGAGATTGCCCTCCAATACTGTCAGGTTATTTGATTCGGCGAGCCCTTCAACTGAGCGCGGCTAGTCTTTCATTTTCAATGTGATATGGCGACTCGTCGACAATATCGCTGAGTGAAGCAAGTCGCATTTCAGGTTTCAATTTGATAGTCTCCCTCCAAACCTTAATAGACTGATGGTCAACATCGGTTTAGAGCACTGGTGTACCCAGGTGTGGCCTTTTTATCCTCCTGGTTAATACCTAATAGTCCAATGGCCCCAGATAAAAAAATCGACGGACATATCTCCCGGGCTGTTCCAGCTCAGATATCGATATTGGTCCGCTGAATAGTATCATCCATGGTCGGGCGCCGCGCATCGTCATCACCTTTAATTTTTACCTTATTGACCAAGCCGTAGGTCGTAAAGTAGAGCTCCAATTGGGGAAGCAGCATACTATCTCAAATGAGTTTCTGATATCCATGGAGCTCCGACTGCGCTGTTACACCTGCGATCTGTCTGGTGTTCCCAGACCCACCTAACAGAAGTAGGCACGGTTAGAGTCGGTGTGGTTTGCGCCACTTATGGGCCTTGGCCGACTCATGAACTGCTGTGTGATTAGTGGCAACGGGAATGCTGAGGCGATGTCAGGGTCAATCATGTGTTGTAGGGCGATCATCCAATCATTACAGAAGGCTGTTCTAAAGACTATTGTATCAGAGCGTTTCCCAACCTGTATGGCTACTCCCATGGCCAGTCCGCTGCCATTCAGTTCTTATAACATGATTGGCACCATTTTCAGATCAGTTAGTTTCCTTTCTTGACCCCTTTTCATTCATTCTACAGCCATAAGCCTGTACCCCCCTAAGTTACTGCCGACGCATCTAAAACATGTGGGGTTGAGCATTGCTCGGGGACTTGTTTCGTTTCGCGCGCCTTGATGTCTTCACCTTGCCGGAATGATCCAAACCGTCTAACGGTTCACTGTGTCGTTCGTTGTCATCATCATGAAGACGTTTATCCCGGCCGGTTTTACTCGAAAGCCGTGGTTGAAGCACGCGTTTTCCGGGTGGCAGCCATGGTGAAGTAAAATCCGAAAGGTTATGGAGGCTTGAGAACGATGATAGAGTTCCCTTCATTGTGGGACCATTTGAGTGAGTCAGGATGAAGTATGAACCCGTCACTTTTGGAGTTTCATTGGACTCCGAGCAAAAGCCCCATTTATCAAAACTCTCTCAAATGCTCTCTCGGTCAGTCAACCCGGTGCAGTTCAGAGTTGACGTTTACCATATCATGTCTTTCAAACGTCCCCTTCGTAATCCTAGACCCTCCTGCCTTCAGTGCATTGATCAGTTTAGTCACAGACTGAGCGGTAGACGGCAGGTCCTCCAGGAATCCCAGAATGTTGTGAACATAAGTGGCCATTGGCTTTTCTAATACGCGGTCGTCGTCAAAAGAACATTTTCGAGGTTTCTCGGAGAGCGCATTTGTAGCAGAACGACTATGAAGCTCCCCAGGGTAGGTGAACCGTCAGTCTGCTCTCGTCGGTAGCCCAATTCATATTCTCTTTGGGCCTCAAGAGCAGAAAACGCAGGTCTCAATCTTTAGACAACATCTTGACTAGCGGTAGCATATCGCTTGTATTTGCAGAGACGTCTGCTTTTCCCATTGAAAGACTGCTCAAGACTTCGATTAGTGGTGTTTTCCAGTTTGGTCCCGTATTATATGGTCATCTAATTATCTACACGCCACTTGGCAGCATGGAGATTGTCCTGAACCTCTCCGGTTTCTTCCGAATTATGGCCGGGTGATGAAGTGATTACCTTGGTAATTGTGCGCCATTTACAAATGCCCTGCTCCCTTTACGTAACTCAAGTCTGTTATGTCGCACTGTTTGGATGTATCCCATCCCCGCCTGCGGCCACGACACAAGGTGCTACACCAGTGTTTACCCAAGCAGCCCTCGACGAAATTTCAACAGGTGCATAACCGATGATAAAAACAAACTCAACTAACCGAAGATTCGTCTGTCAACGAACAAGTGGCATGATATCGCGCGTATGCTAATCAGGCAGAGTTTGTCTCACTAAGATCCGATTTTCAATACGAGAATGCTTACTTCCTTTTCCTCCACCACTCGTTGCCTGAGTGCCTCAGATCGCTTCAACAAACCCACCGTATCTATGGCTTCGACGGCCACAGGCCTATTGTCCTATTTTGTCAAGTTAATTTTCATATCAAATAAAGTCCATATATCTCCCGATAGCTGTTGAGACTCTTGGGCAGAGCAAGATCGGCTAGATACCGGCACCGATTTATTAAATAAGGGCGGGGTCCTTCAAAAGAAGAATATAATTCAGGAACAACCAATAGTTTTTCAGATTCAGCTAGAGGCGTCAAGATATGTAGAAGAGTTTTGAGGGGAAAAGAGGTCACGGGTGAGAAAAGCTCCATGAAAGTGGCACTGTGGGCCTACAAGTGTCAAAATTTCTCATTGTTAAGTTTTGTCTTGCGGGGGAAATTTGCAATCAACCTGAATCAATGTAGACTTCGGGGCTGGGCGAAAGGAACCGAGAGGTACCTTGGTTGAAAGCGTTAGTGCCAGACCGCGGAAAAGAATGTCACAATCAAGCTTCAAAAATATACTCAAGGATGAAAACCGGGCTGGAAGAAAGTGGTTACAAACGGAAAGGAAGCGATAAAATATTTAAAGTCTCGGGCGAATACCAAATGACAGCGGTCATTAGGTTTCGTGATTGAAGTTTTCAAACATTTGTAGGCATCACTTTCTCTAGTGGGACTGTTCTATATACATCAGTCTGAGTAGAATCTGGAGCGGACAGGAAGAGAGGATAGCACCTGGAAAATGTTCTGGTAAGGGATTATGTAGAGCTATAAAAAGTATGCTGCATGGTCTGCTTGAAAACAGTAAAACAGTCAAGATACTTCTCGTCGAATTTTCATCTTTGTTTTGGAATTCAGGCTGGTGATCCAAGCTGAAAAAGACCGGGTCAAACAGCTTCCTCAGAGTTTACTTGGAATTGGGTTGAGAAGTTACGGACTGGTATATTGGAGGAGGAGACGTTCGTGCTTTGGGCACCAAAGCAGCTATTGTTATGCTTACGGCCGGAGATAGTGCCCCTCTCCAACAGCGTCAAAAGGCGCTAGTGGGTATTATAACAATGGAAGCGAGTTTGGTTCTTTCCAAGATTTTTTAGAATGGGTTTAAGCGTTGTCAGATAACCATTAGCAGTTGGGTAGTAAGCTTGGCTCTAATGTTCGTGATGTTCGCAAAAAATGGTCTACTCTCCTGAATGGGGCCTGTAGCCGTACCAGAACAGTGAATTATCTAGCAGGTTACAGTACTGAGGTATGTAGAGCCCCAGCGCCCAGGTACTGGTTACTTTTGCAGTAAAGCTTCTCTAGCTGGAGCGAAAGAAATGAACGATTGATTAGAAGTGATAACACACTTCGTCAGTTTTATATTACTGGATGTACTGGTGCTTATCGTCCCTTTTGAGTCCGTGAAGAACAGAGTGGGTCAGGTAAGCGCCTGCGGCCCCAAAATTTACACCTTTGTAAGAGCATCAGAAGGTAGACTATAGAGTGTGAAAAAGGAAAGCTGTGAGGTAGAGCAGAATCAGGGCTGGGCCATTCGGGACCAATAAGTAGTCCAGTTAGCTAACGCGAAGGTCAGGCTGTGGCAGACGGACCAGTGGCATTTCACGCGAACAAATAGTAGGCTGTAGTTATAGACTTTCGTTGTCGACAGGGTCGGACCTTGGCTGATAAGAAACGATACTTTTCATCAGCGCTCTCCGTCCCCTTCAGAGTCCGAATTTTTTCTTGTTAGGGGTTCGCACGGAGTAAAAGGGGCCCTTTTCACTCTAATTACACTTTTCTGCTGGAGGAGGGGCTGTGCTCGTAATAAATCTTTTCGTTGCCCCTCCACCCAACCATGATCCTACGGGTCAATTCATTTTTCCAAATGTTGGGGGCAAACCGGTTTCCCTACTGCAGGATAACACCTAGGTCAAAGCACTATTATCACTGTGAGTGTAGCTGTTTTAAGTTGAGATGAGCAACCAGGAAGGCGCAAACACGCGGATAGAAAGCCATTTAAACCACAAGTAATGGGCGGTTTCATGCACTGATGAATTCGGCTGTTCAGCTGAAGAAACCTGTTTCCAGAGAAGTGATTTGGTTAGCCCGTAATATTGTACAGCATATGAATAGAAAGAATTATTACGTTGGCCTGAAGGAAGATCAGTTGAAGTGCTATACGATCATATTTTGGTTCATATATTAAAACCGACTTACTTATATTGGTTCGATGAAGTAACAATGCGGAAAGTAGGTCATCTGCTGTTATTCTACTTTGTTCATCCTGCGATGGGAGGCTGTTTTTAATAGATTCTCATTGACGAATGTACGCTGAACAATTTCATGCAGTCACAGAGTTTGACCGTGCAAAATTATGCGGTACGGCCGTTCCAAATCAGCACTAACCGTTCACAGTATTTAAGTCACTGCACAGTCAGAAGTGGTAGTGGGAAACCATTTGGAACGGCCATCTGCACTGACGCGTGGAAATACTGCTAGCAAGTAAATCGTTATGCGGATGAAAGGAAATCCATTTACAGCTACATGAAAGCTGTGTAAAGCCTTGTTGAGCCGCTTTGTTTTTAATTGCTGGGAACAGAGCTCCGGTTGCAAATGACGTTAGTTTTAGGAAGACTGAGGCCTCAGTTGAACTTCAAGACCCCAAGCATCAATTATGTAAAGGTTAGTGAAGTGAATAAAGTTGTGCGCATTAGTATGCTGACTTACTCGGAACTTGACCACAGTTGTGAGCTGAGTGAACCACAGGTTTGGCGGCCTTTTCCCCCAAACAGTGGCTCATCGTTAAATGCGTCATATGGATCTTGAGGCCCCTTGTTGAGTAGAATGATCACCTTGTTGTCTCAACCTAAAGAACAATACAAGCCCCTTGAGCTTCTGGACTGCAGCCCTGGAAGTAGAATAACAATTTATTATGATGTGGAAAAAAACTGAATACCGATGAATTCCTCGGAGCTAAAATAATCCTGCTTTCAGCAAGATTCATCGTTCGTTATGGGCAAAATGAGTCAAGTAACCAAATAGCCTTTTGTCGAAGGCCTTCGAACCTTTGCCGTCGCTACTCTGTCACAATGAAGCCTCTTTATGAATATCACTGCGATATTTCAACATGGGTCTGAATTGAGTCTATAAAATACCAACCAAGAATACCGTACTTTAAAAGCCCGATAAATTCGGCCGATATGCTTTCTAGCTCACAAGAATTGACGAGTCTTATGCTTCTCCCCCTACCAAACCCATTAAAGCCAGTTGCGGATTGCGTGCTACCACCGAATCGTCATACCGCGGTACGGTAACCCATAGTCCCTGTCATCACACTTACAGAATCCCATCTTCATCTTTCTGCAACCGTTTGCGCACCCATAGTCATTTCTCCTCGCTCCTGAAGTTTTTCATCATGATCGCTTCCATCACATGTTGTCACTATCGCCCTGTTCACTCGCTCCACCTAGGCCAAAATATATTTACATCTGTACCCGTATCTTCGTTACTCACCCATCATCTTTGGTGTGCTTCTATTGCCCTTTTCTCACAGAGCTTATTTATTGCATTCTTGTGTTCCCAATACTCATCTTGTCATATCCACTCTTGTCCTCAGTTCTTTTGCCTCAAGCCAATATGCACCAGCTCCGTCTATACCCATGCCCAAACCACAAGTCAGAGCTCGGTATTTCCACCCTTCCATGTTCACCATATTTTCCTTGTTCGGATTGGCAGACCCTTTTGGATCATTCCATCGTCCAGTGCCTTGATTTTGTCCTTTGGCTGTCACAGTTTTTCTGATTATCAGCAGACGATTAGCTCTCCAGGTACATCGTTCCAACTCTACTACCCTGTTATGTTTCGTGACAAATGTTCCATCGCATGTTCATGCCCTGAGACCTCCCTCACATAACAGACCTCCATAGTTTGATTCACCTGCAGTAAAGTGATAGACATGTCCAACTTCTGCGTCTTTTCCTACTCTTTCCAACAGTTTTTTCATCTATTTTCCAGTATATCGCTCACAACGACCTTCCTTTCGTGCTTTCCCAGTTTTTGCCCCTCTATTCTTCCCCATGTTTTGCTTTGGTTTACTTGCCCGAAACAAGTCGATATATTACGCGATTTAGTCTTACCTGACTTCTGTGATCATCCGGACCAGCTTATGGCCCTTTTGGTACCTGAGTCGACAGAAGGGTTACGCTTTTCTGGCTGACTATTTATTCATACTCTCTCGCAGGCGCGGCCAGTGAAACACAGGCATGCAAGCAAGTAAGCATCTCACTCTGACTTCGCCTATGGCACGGAAGGCATGCTGTAACCTTTCTGACATATGACCTGAGCCATAAGCGCTCGCTGATTCGTTTCTGCCTTAAAGCTCTGTTTGACCGAACTGGACGGCATTTATCGCTTGCACTTGAATATGAATGATTCAATTATCTGCTTCCTTGTTCGTTTAATTAGGCGCTCGCTGAAGTCCTAACAGACGGATTTGTTGCATACGGTGTTCCTCACCAAAATACAAACGTAAACCACATACTCGCCTCATTCTTTCATCATTTTATTTCGGTACTGCCTTGCTTTTGCATCTCGGCTAGTTCCACTTCGCTGTTCGCTTTCCACACCGATAATCAATAACCCATCAGCTATTTTAAAGCATATTCACCTCAAGTTCCCCAGCCAGTTCCGCCGCCATCACTTCTATCTCCATTTCATAATGTACCTCCAATTCTCTGGGTTGCTCTCCTTCTCAGCCGTTGCCACCTGCTGCAACTGCATTTGAATGATTTAGTCGGTCTACTCTTGTCTGTTTTCTTAGATCACCTCCCTCATCTTCCCCCTTTCTTGACTTTTTGACACAGCCCTCATCAATTCTTTGTATCCAAGGTCGTTTTGTTCCCTTTTTATCCGTTAATCTACCAGAATCCATCAGCCATAAATTGAGACATGTGACTTTTCTGTGCACTTCCAAATTACTCGAACTTATCCTGCCTCCCTGTCCTGATCACTGTTATGACCATGTTCTCGCAACTTCCTCTATTCCACCTTCCAGCTACCCACTTTGTTCATTGTTCACTTTCACTCGAAAACCTGGAGCATGTATTCGCTTTGCATTATCCAGCTATTTGCTAGTAGTCCCATTTGCCGTCATACCGCGGCTACTACTGATATGCTTCCATTCCGAAAATACTCGGAACTTGCAGCCACCTCGTTCAGGGCCTTCCAAGCATGCTCGCCAGCGGACTCGCCGTCCTCTATCCTCTATTACCGCTTCGCGTTTTTCGTTGAATTTCCCAACCCGACACCTACTGTTTGTTGCAGTGTAGCAGTGCTTTGTAGCACCTTTACTCTCACCTACACCTTTTTAACGTAAATTAATTTCACTCTCATTTTTTTCTTCATTATATTTGCATCAACGCAGTCTTAGTTTCCCTCTCGCATAACTCCTGGCTTCCAGCTACTTCCACTTGGACTAGTCAGATCCTATCTCTTGATCTTTACTTGAAAATCAGCCGGTCATCTTACTAGATCCACCTATGAGTTTATTTAAACCATGCTTGTTGTGATTTGGTGCAGTCCATCGAGAATTGGCACTGGCTGACCACGACAGTCCGCGGTGACAGTTACCAGCCGTCATCCGTTTACTACCCGCTCACACTTCGCAAGGAATTCCATTAGTACCTCGTCAGGCATGGGCCTTTTGTCGCGGAAATGATGAAGGTATCCTCCTAACCAAAAGCACCTCGATCTCTCATAGGCCAGCATGGTGACTATCATGAAGGGGGTTGAAGTACCGAAGTACACCCCCTTCCGATAATCTTTCCGCATTCCTAGCAATAAACCCACTTCCCATCAGGTTCTTCAATTCCCTCTGAGCTCCAACAAAGTTCCTCGCATTATCGCCAAAATATCTAACGACAAACCTCAGTTTAGCATCAAAAAAAGCGATGCAATCACGAAAGCTTCTATGCCCACAGAATAAGAAACCCCTACATCTACGGCAGGAATGTGAAAGATTGTGACGATGCATTCAATTTTTTCCTCCATACCACAACCACGCTGTCCTGAAGAAGGACCGAAATAATCTATTTGGACATCCTTGAGTTTAAACCACACTTGTTGGACTCTGTTATCAGGTGAAGCGGCCAGCTTCTGTTAGCTTGAGTTGGCCGAATGCCTTTGATAAATCTAACATCCTTTAGGTTCACTCTTGAGGGCAGCTCCGCTCTGCATTACTTAAACCTTCTGAAGAGGCGCCGCGAGTAGCTAGGATGGTTCTGTGTTTCCTTCCGTCGAGTAGCACCATCGGACAGAAGCTTGCAAAGTCGAGTGAGCCTCGGGTAGTACCACAGGCAGTTTCCGTGCCCCAAAGCTGATTGAAGTAGGTCACTCGTTCTTGAGAGTAAATCGGTCCATTCAATAAAACTGAATCGAGTTTAAAAAGCATTTTATGAATCGAGTATCCGTTAGCGCACAGATTATAATTCCTGTCTAGTACCCACTTCAACTCTCCACAATAAGCCTTGGCTTGCATACTGGGAATAATACTTTCCTCAGCTTCTGCATTATACGATAAGTTAAAAGGCCCTGTGGTCTATCCTGGATCTATGCCACCACCCTTCACGGTTGCTACAAGCTTTAAAACGACTTGTCCACGCGGTTGATCCCAACGAGTGAAACAACTTGAGTATCAAGCCGGCAGAGAGTTCATCCAAGCATCCTGCACTGTTGTGAGAATCGTATTCGGAGACCACTTCAGCTGCACTCTAGGTGGAAGTTCAGCAAAACTGAGACTAGCCGGCCATGCGGTTTCACCATTCATTAGTTGGCGGGGAACTTTGAGCCAAGAAACTGGAACCGTTATGTGATGATGTATCCCTAGGTGACAAGCCCGCAGGATTACCTTCTGATCTGACATGGAGCCACTGCTAAAGTTCGGACCGCTGGATGATTTCAGCCATAAAAATACAAAAAAAGGTACTGAATCTCTTTTTAGCACTGTTTATGTAGTACACATGCAAAGCTGAGTCCCTTCGGTATTACATCACACCTTACTTGATTCCAGGTTCTTCCAAGTGTTCGAGAAAATCTACCGGCTAGTCTTGTTGCGGCTGACTTTAAGCTAGGAACCTTCACTGTCTTCAGAGGAGCTACCCTTGAGTTGGTAAGCAGCAAGGTACAATAAGGGACTCTGTCCTTTGAAATCATTCTGGACTAAGCCATTTCTCCACAGTCAACTTCAGAAGCGCCAAAAATACGCGAATCCGTGTACCTTCTCCTCAGGAGCCGCCTCAAGTAGCACTTTGTTTCAACCTTTGGGGTGAACCCGGGCATGACCTAAGCTTGCCCCAAGGTTATTTTCTATGTGAAAAAGGTGCTAGTTTTTACCGGGGTTGCTAGGATCGTATCCGCAAGTAAACATTTTGTCATCTGAGGGCACCCCCGTAGTCTGTTTTGTTCTATTACGTCACCATCCATGGCGACCTTCACGCAGTCTCGGGCAACCGTGGTTTCGTCCTTCGTTTGACTGTGGGTGTAGTTTCTCTGGTAGGTGTCCCACGCTTTCAGAAAGTGATGCCTTCAGGCCCACTAGCGCCAGGAGTTCTTCTGTAATAAATTCACATTGGACCCGCCACCTACTACAGCGTAGGTATTCACAGAGTCCCCCGGTTCCTTGGTTTCTACTGGTGACTCACCTAAACTGGCCCGAGAGCAGTCACAAAATCTTTGTTTCCCTGCCCAAGTTTTCTCGCACCATCCATACCCAGCCCATCCAACTGCATTCCTCGTGTTGAAACGTGCATAATTAAGTCTGTAGATGGCTTCTACGTATCATGCAGCACAGGGTGGCGCAGCTTCTGACAACCTGACGTTGAACATGGTTTGAAAACAAGACAACCGCCGGGAGGGTGTCTACAACTGAGACACAAAAGCAAGCTTTCACCTTTTATGGAATGTCCCACGATCGTGTGTATAGCTAGACAGAAAACGCTGACATTCTCCAGGACGTGCATTCCACTAAATAATAAGCATCTCCCAGCTGCAACCAACAAAGAACTATCCTGTTTTGGCTTAAAATAGTGCCGCTTCTGCTTGTGGTCTTTGCACACCATTCCTTCAACTGAGTGACTGCGAATACCCTTGATTCTTGCTATCGGTGGCCAGTTTACCAAACCCAGTTTGAGCAATCCGGGCCTCATGGGACACCAGGAATTACAGATATCGGAACCTAGGTTCATCTCGTCTCACCAAGAAGTCTTCAACGGTCTTAGCCCACAAATTCCGGAGCGTCTTGGTAGCACTCGAGTAATCCGCTCAGTGGTCTGCCATGGGTTAAGGTCTGACGTGCAGCTCAGCTGCGTGAGCGCTACTTCATAACTGAGCGCTTTCAACGAAAACTTGGTAAGCCCATCTGAATCTACAACCAGGGTACTCAAACTTTGCAGATAGTTGTCGATCAGTGTACGAGCCAAAACGTGATCTTGTACATATGGATCATTTAAACACTATCCGGCCCTACTGTGGTCTGGTCTTGGAGGCAAAATAACATTCGGAAATCGTACTCCTCGCTTAACTCTTACAGTAGTGTACCGAATAAAGTGAGCGCTGGTCATCATCCCAATTTCCACCCTCAACTTAATATTCGGGTCTTTTTCCAAGACTTCAATATGCAGACGGACAGCCCAAAAGTGGTTTCAGTCTCACTTTAAGTGAATCTAGTCGATGATCCGCTAAAATGTCTGCCACTAGCACCACGAATGTTCCTCATGAAGCTTCGTTTTGCAGACGGCGCTCACTCAGATAGAGTGACACACGTTCAGCGCCCAGTGCTTTACCCTTAACTTCTTCTGTGGTGACTAGGTTTTTCTCTGTCTCCGTAAATGTCTGATGTAATTTCGTCACTACCGTCTCATTCCCCTCAACGAGGAGCTTCGTTTTACGCACTGAACTCTAACTGTTCCGAAATCTGCCCTTCTTTTATTTTAGTTAGCATAAGATAAACTTCAGCCCCACGGAGAACCAAGTTAGCCCTAGAACAACCTGATGTATAGTAGTCTGGGCAAGGAACAAAACCAAATCCGCGGGCATAATGGTTTGGTGCATGTGGAGGGCATTGTCGTCTGATTCGGAAAGCGTAGCGGAGTAGCAGCTTTATTTCTCTTCTCTGAGGTTCCCAAGGATACGAAGTACAGTGAAGTCCGGCCAGCTGAATGCTTGGCGAGGAGTAGCGATCGATTCTGATACAGTTTAAATCTCAAACGATTCTCAAACGCCATGGTGCCGTAAACTTCAAATCAAGCAATTTTACAATAACCAGGTCTCAATATTGTTCCTTTTTGGCTCTAACCATGTCAGATCGGATCAAAACATAGAGCTGGCGGCCATTGCCCCTGATAATCCAGCTTCTTGCACCTGCTAGCCCCTGGGGCTCACAGTAATTCGACCCTCTAGGATCCTCTGCATTTCAAAATCTGGGAGTACGGCACATTTTGGGATCCACGTGAAAGAGGTTGGCAGAGAGTGGCATGTCTCAAGATTAGGCTTCGAAAACCAGAAGGTTTGCCTTTCCCGCAAAAGTCTGTACCTTCAGCTTTCAGCTCTAGTGAAATGGTAGGGAAGAGACAGGTCTAAGGAAATCAGGATGTATGTAGGGAGGTACTAAGACAGACGGAGAAGGATTGTAGGGGAGGAAGGAGGAAAAACAGAACAAAAGGAGGGGGAAAAGAAGAAGGCGGAGGCGGACTTAACAGCCACAACGAGGCTCAAGTTACCAACTCGCTGGTAGTCCGGAAAGTCATGTGTCCTTGCGGGGTTCAGCTGCCTCCTGAACACTGCCACGGTGTTTGCTTTCACCACCTTCTTGGGAAGTTCATTCTGGTTAGTATCTACCCTGAAAGCCAAAGACTGAGCTTTGACTGTTTTGCTGGCCCTCGGCTCGATTAGTTTCAACTGGTGTCTTAGAATAGGGGATTTTCCGTCGCGGGTAGACAGCTGCTTGTTCTTGGCTAAAAGCCCACTTAGTTGTCTCATTGTTTCGACCATTTCCCTTCCAGCCCTCCTGCGCTTCAGCGAAAATAACCCTAGCTCTGATAGCCCGTCCTTGTACTGCAGCCCAAGTGGCCCCAACACTTTTCTCTTGAACCGCCACTGAAGGCAGGTGCCCGTTTCTGCCCCAGATCCAGTGCCAGTCAGTCTCAGAGGAGTTGAAATCTCCGAATATCAGGCATCGCTCTGCGTTCCTGGTCACTAGATACTCCAGCAGATCTCCGTCCTCCTCAGGGCTCGATGACGGACTCCAGTGGAGGCACACCAGTGCCACCCCTCGTGACCAAACGTCCACTAATAATGATAATAATGGTATGTTTCTGGACCTTGGTCGAGAAGCACACATGTAAGCATGATTAGAGCTTACAATATCACTGAATGAGATAGGAAATTCAAAAATTTTAAAGACGGATTCGAACATCACAGCAGCAATGGAATAAGGCTGAGGAGAGCTTCAGTAAGACAGAGGGGGAAGAGAATATAAGGTCAGACGAATTAATTTCCCATCAACTGCGGCGATGGTAATTAATCGGCTGGATGTAGGAACGTTTAAACGGGCACCGGCTTAGGACGCAGAAAATACAATGTTCACAGGAATGATGCAAGAAAATGGTCAGTATTACATACTCATGCTCACTCAAAAAAGTAATTGGCGTTGAGGCAAAGGAGGCAGGGAAGAATTTCATGAAGTTTCGCACAGAAATACTAATTTTCATAGATTTTTCAGTACGAAAAGGAATAGTACCCCCTGAAAAGGTGAGACAACTTCCATGAGAAATGGTGTGTGTAATCTAGTTTTGGCAGTTCGCAGCTGGTGGAAGATGGACGAAGTTCCAGAAAGGAGTGATCAGCATTCCGAATGCCATATCCAAGAGGAACAAAGTTAAGCATAAAAAGGGTGGAAACGTTTGCAACAGGCCAGGTTATGCTGGCAAACTGACAAATACATTATTCTGTTGAGTTTCCTTTGGCTTTTCCATGTCTGTGTGAGGCTTTTTGGGCAAAGGATTGCTGTGGTTTTTGTTCACTATTTTATCATGGGAGGGAGGAGGACATCACCGAATCTGGACCGATCACTATTTAATTGGGAGTCCTCGCGTGGAGGTTTAAATGGCTTCCACATCGGGAGGGTCTTGTAGTTAGAATTTCTCAATATGCCTCAGAGAGGCATACGCTGCATTACCAGGACTTCTTGTAAGTGAAACCCGGTGGCCAGATCGTATTCGCGGCAGCCGGCCTTTGGTGCGGTTTTAGACGGGCAGAGAAAATGATAAGCTGTCTGCTCGATATATTACAGCCAGGCAACATGATGACCGGGTGGTCCTGAAATTGAAAGAGGGAGGGTCGCAGCCTGGGAGATGTTCCAGCTGAGGTTCAGAGTGAGCAAAATACCAAATAGGGGTGCGGAGGTTAAAATGAGGCTCAATGGTCTTAGTGAAATGGGGAGTCGTTGGTATTGTAATTTGGTGTTCGTAAGGGCTAACTGCTCTTGCACCACGAAGCAGAGTTATTCATTACCAATTCCGCCGTTCACGTGGAAGTCTTATCTTTCGGGGCTAAGAAAGCTGTGGAGGTGCATCTGTACTATAGGGTCTGAGGGCTACGTGAGGAAGCAGCTGGGACACACAAAGAACCCGAGTGTCAAGTTTGCAGAATAGGTCTAGGGGATATATGACATATCCTACCGTGAGGTGTCTACAGGTCTAAAGCCGCAGGTTGCTGTTGGGTTAGACTGCGGACTGGGGAGTGGGCTGGATTCTAGGACAAGAGGAAAGCCGCTTTCTCACGGAAAGGAGGGGAAATAGATAAGTGGGGGAAAAATACGGGGCTTTTCTCTACGTTCTTACAGGCATGTTTATTATGTACGTGCTTATAATTGGTGCTTTGATGAGACGTGTTTGTCGTCTGATGTATGGACTTGTTGTCCAGAGCCACGGTAGTTTTGCAGCTGACGTCAGCAAACACGCTACGCGATCATGGGAGGTTACGACGTGGTTGAAAATTAGAGCTGGAGGTGGACAAGCACACGTAAACAGGCCAGTTTGCTATCACCTTAGTCGGTCTGGTGCATGGAACCGAAAGCATGTCAAGCGGGCAAGGGCGGTGTGGTCAGGTCAAGGTCAGGTCTCAGCTGATGGGAGACGCCCATGACCGAAGGTTGCCAAACTCTTTCACAGCCCTATATTAGTGGTATTCAAAGATCAAATCGATCCCGCTTCTTCTTTTTTAGCTTCTTCTAACAGGGGGGTGGTTCAGCCTATATGGGAACTTTTCGCAGCCCCTCCGCTTGAATGTAATTTTCCGCGTATGTCATTTTTTTGCAACCGCTGGTGGTGGTCTGTTTTCCCCATGTCCGGACGCAGCTATGGTAAAGGTGCCGCTGACATCAGGGGTTTCGCATCCATGGGCTGAGAAAATACAGAATGGGGCTAAGCCAACACACGGAGTAGGACAACCAGCGTTGTAATGCACCTGCCTGCATATATGTATCGGTCTTGTTAAGCGCCAGACAGTGCCTAAGACTGTCAGAGGCCGTTTTGCTGTGTTTGGAGTAGGCTTCTCCGATGGGAGACGTTGCTGCACACGCAAACAGAGGATAGCGGTCTAAGTTAGGTGGTGGGTTCAGAAATCTTGGCGACGCAGACTAGCATTCTTGTTGGAAAAATAAGAGGAGGAAGTTGAGGCCAACAGCTAGCTTTTGGAAGGTGGACGCATGGGATGAGAGATTTTCGACCGGGATGATTAAGGAAAGCAAGTTACGGCCGGGCAAGAAAGCTGAGGGGAGCGGAAGCCAGAATAAAGAAGAGTCGAAGAATCAAGAAGTAAAGTAGTGGGCGATGGAACTTAGCATCCTAGGATCCAGCACCACTGAACCATTTGATGCTAGGGGAAAATACAAATGGCTAAATGCCTTGGGCTAGAGGAAAGTTGTTTTATATGGCTGCCTCAGTACTATATAGCGAAGGAGGCAGTAGTTTTCTAGACATAGTTGTGAAGACCGACTAGCGAATTAGATAAGGCAGGGTCATGTGGGGTTAGGTGATAGTGGGTGAAGGTGGGTGAGCAGCGAGAACCGGCAGGCATCTAACTAGTTACAGTTGTAAACGGCAAAACTGTGTCCTACTGCAGTGTGGGTTGTGTGCGGTATACTTAAAAAAGGTATAATAAATGGTAAGCCTAGCATCTTTCGTTAGGCAAAAAATGGTAGGTTTGGGATATGGAGCCATGATCCTAGTAGTGGAAGCCGTTTTCGAAGGCCAGCTCGACGGACAGCAGGGAGCGGGAGGGGAGACGGAGGTTACGGTTCTAAAGTTCGACGCCTTTTTCATAGGCTCAATCCTCAGATACGCTGGCTTCAGTCAAAGAAAACAGATGACCAACTGTAAGTTGTGGTTTTAAGGCATGGCTAAACTGGGTTGTTGACGCATATCTTCGAATAGTCGGGGGTAGCCTATTCCAAAGCTCTGAGTATTTAGTGAGAAAAGAGTTGGATCTTATTGCCAGCCTTGACTGTGGGAAGGTCAGACTGAAGCCTCTGTGGCACAGAGGGTAAGATGAGGGAAGGGAAAACTGTATGTACTTGGTAGAATGAACGCGGAGCGATGCATAGGTCCGTATAGAAAACATAAGTTAAGTCTAAAATCCCTAAGCCATACGGGATCAAGTTTTACTAGAGTGTATTGCTCTTTATAGCTCAGTGGAGAGGAGTATCCTATTTCTTTCTTGGTAAACGTAAGCTGCACTTACTCAAGGCGTATCCGAACCGATTTAGACATTCTGATGGAGATTATAGGGCAGTATTCAGGGTGGGGTCTTGCATGGGATTGATGTGTGAGGAGAATACTGTGCCTCATTTTAAATGATCTGAGAACTGGGCCTATTACCTTTCTGGCCCTGGGCTTCTGGAATGAGACGTGTTCCGAGAATTGCAGATCATTGCTGTATAGCGGCCCAAAATCCCTCACTGCTGAGACTCGCACCGAGACGCCATACATATAAGGAGTGGACTATTGAATGCCCTCCTTTTGAGTTACTTGTTTCACTTCCAGCGCGAGCACACCCCCTATTCTTCCCACCTCTACCCTCCCCGTGAGCACAAAGCCTGTATGGCTAGCCGGGGTTACTCTATCCCCTTCTCTAAGCTGTGGCTCCGCGATGACTATGAAGTCCTAACCTCTAGATTCTGTCCCTAGCTCCCCGGTTTGTTCCCCGTTGTCTAGCAACTTGCTGGGTTGTAAAGCTTCACTTTTTCACCCCAGTTTTGCCACCAATTGGTTCTCCCCTCTTTCTCCACTCCCTGGGTTCCCAGTTTTGCTAGGGTGGTGCCCCTGCGAGCTATTGCATTTCGTGGGGTTCTCAAAATCCCCGGGCTCCTTTTGTTCCGCTGGTTCCCCTGCTAGGCTGTAGGTGTCAAGCACAATGCCGGGATGGTAGGCCCCCATCGACTTCAGAACACTTTGGTTGTGCGGGACCTTTTGGAAAACCGAAGGAGTCAGGCTCAACAGGGGCGAAAATGTGCCCGGTGGTCTTGTCGACTCCGCTAACCGGGACGGTGTGGCCATACAAGTGTTTTGCCAAGTAGTATGGACCTTTCTTGATGTCGAGCCATGTAATTCAGTGATTGTGCTCCCTTCGGAGTTCCCGCGGACCTTTCCGCAGCCACCAGATACCGATACCTAGGGTTTCTAGACTTGACCAGGGTCAGCCCTCCATGGGCTAGCCAGACAGCATTGGGTATCCGTCGACCCAGCCGCAGTGTCCTCTTAACAAGTGCATGTTTTGGCAATCCAACTTGCCTTAGAGTATCCTTTACTAGTTGCATTAAGTTATGATTGCATTACCGTGTCTCTCCGCAGAACGGCTGGGCCAGCCCCTCTATCAATACATTCCTATTCCACCTTAGTGCTGTCCAAGTGTGGACCTGGATTTCTATGACGGCTTCCGCTAAGGATGCAGATCGTAACTTCATTTGTTCCATTTCCACGGACTGGTCCGCTATGAGGCAGCCCAGAATACTTACTTCCCTCTCAAGTGTAACTCTGAAGGTTCTACGTACCGCCGTTAGATTCTATTTCGCCTTTTCCCGGACTGTCTGCTTGCCGGTGTCAGAAAAGAGGTGCTCCTTTCGCTTTTACTGTTTCGACCCGCGATATCACTGGCCTCATAGGTCTCTAGGTACAAGCTGGTGCTGAGCGTGGCTCCCTCGTTTATCTTATTTCCCTTAGCGGATAATTCTCGAGACAGTTTCCTCCCACGTTTTAAGCACCATAAATGCACAAAGCTTAGATCGCCACCTTTCCGGTAGGTCAACAAGGCCTCTTTCACTATCTTGCAGCATACTCAATGAAATCAATCTGATCGAATAGAACAGCATATACTCTCGTGGTCATTTAGCGAACAACGCATCCTTCCGCACAGGAACTGCACCCCGTTCCAGGACCTTCCAAGTAAGTTCGGTGTTGTCTAGGGATTTGGATCTTTGGACGAAGGTGTAACCATGCTTTTAACCTGTCTGCCAAGGACAATAGCCACTGACAGTATTCCTAAAAAAGAAGTCTAATGGGAGCTTGAGAGAGTAGCAACTGGAACCTTGAGAAGTTACTTTATTGCAAGATGGATGGGAAGCGACTATTATCGAGGAGAAAACGGGAGCTTTTAATGGTAGGCTCGGCAGTCACACCGGTGTAAACAAGCTGGCATCTGGGCTCACTCTTTTCATAGTTTGTTGCTCTTCACTTATCAACTCGCTTGTCAAGCCTTCGACGTGTTTTTGCTCTCCTGTTCTTTCAAACCCATCTTACTGCCTCAGAGCTTAAGTGCACTCGCATAAAAAATGTTTTGGGGCTTTCCAGCTCTAATTCCTCAGAACCGTAAAGCCTTGGGTTTTCACTGGTGTCCGATCACTGCCTCGCCAAAGTGCAAAAAGCTATTTATTTGGAAAGCTTACATAGTTCCCTAACCGGTGTGTGCGATTTTGCTAGGCTGTAGCAGTATAGCGCAGCCCCCGCTAGCCTACTTTACTAAGAATATGGGGTAGGTGCCAGTGACCGCTTAAATGATACTTCATCCTTGCCCCATTCACACAAACCTAACCAGTTCAGTATTATTGCCGTCATCTATTACCACAACCCACAGCTGGAGCCATGTCCAGACCGCGATCCTCAACTATTTCAGGTTTGTCGTCTCTCAGTATCTCAGTCGCCACCCTGGATAGCCAAGGATGACGCCTCGACTTGCGCAGACAGAGACCTAAGTGGGACCTTTCATAGCAGATGGGACTGCAATCAGCCGACAGAAAATACCCCTAACTGCTTATCAGATCGATGTGCTTTTTATAACGCAAAGCCTCTCCTGTCAATATCACTGTCGGAGCTCACGCGCAATCTGCTATTATACCTGCCGATGGCAGTCATTATTTTAATCACCATATCTCGCCACACCCGTCTGAGTGATCGACACATCCTCTACCCGGTCAGACAAACCGTATCCATACGATGGCGTGCATTACCGGTAATAAGGCTGAGTAACACTGGGGTCCAAAAAGTCAATGTATGTTTGCCAGCGAAACAGCATATAAGGCTCCAATCTACGCGTGGGTTTTTCACTCCAATAACCGTTCCAAAGGTTCATTTCCCCCTCGAGCCGTATCCAGCTGGATATTGACTCTCCCCTTTTTCAGGACCCTGCTGTTGTGCTCTCTCATTGCTGAATGATATAGGTTACTGATCCTGAAATTAATCCCATCCTTTCATGGAATGCTATTCTTTCCACCCTCACCTATGTTTCCAAGTGCACCTTCATAAAGTTGGTTTCACGTCTCTCTGTTTCATAACTCATTCCGTTCATTGAGCCCCGGTGGATCCGTCATTCACCGTTTGCATCATCTTCATGGATTGCTGCTCCCTTCGCAAGCATCAATTTTCCAGAATGTACTTCCATACATTTTTTTCTCTTTCTTCCATTTCTCCTCGCTCATAAAATACTCTGTTCGCAGAACCCCGGTGAGCCTCCGTTATTCATGATTTGCGTCACTGTCGATTATAAAGCATCTTTAGTGCTATGTATTACCGGTCTTACCGGTATCCCTATGGTGCACCACCGCCCAACTCGAACACGAAACAGGTTAAATATGCCGCGCAAATCAACATTAGAGTGATCCATTCAGACTATCGCTGGCTGTATTTTTCTGACGCTGACACATGTGACTCTTATTCTTAAAGTATATGAATACTTCATCTTATTGGGTAGCGTTGTACACCATGACATGCGCTGCGCGTGCTTCTCTTCCATGGCCAAGAAGTATGCCATTATTATTAGTGATATTGCAAGTGACCAATTTTCTAGACAGTCGCCCTCTTTCTTTTTTGAATGGGAATTTTCGGCCCAATTTTATTTTCGTTTCTTTGTACGATTCGCAGGCAGAACGTTGATTTCCAGTTATATAACGATAATGAATTCGCAACTTTCTGCTATCTTCGACTTTCATGCAGGAATCCTTCACGGTGTGGGGCTGTTCTTCAGTCTGCGGCCTCCAAATGGAACCAGGATTCAACGACCGCAGCAGAATTACGGCGAAAGGTCAAAAATGGAAGAGGAGATTGCCGAATATAGTCACGGCAAAGTTCAGGCTCGGAGATCAAAGCTAGAGGCAAAGGCAGGGCTCAGATTTGTGACCAGGATTTGGTGAAAAAAGACAAGCCACGAAAATTCAGTTAAAAATAGCTTGCGCGAAAGAAATGTTTTTTGTTCGCAATATGAAGTGTTTGTGAAAAGATCAGGGTTTCTTGAACTTTTCTTCAATGGAATCGATGCCCTGGTTCGCCAAGTCTTTGGCGTAAAAGTGAATGTCTACTGATATATGGTTTGGCAGGTCATTTACGTAAATTAGAAACAACAAGAGACCTGACCATGACCCCTGAGGATCCTTAGAGCAACTTGGAAGTGGTTTGGACATAAAAAGACCAGCTCGAAACGTGAAAGGAGCACATTTCCAACAATTCCGCACAACTTAAGCTTGAGCACAAGACGAATGTGGGGCACACTGTTACCAGCTCCTGTGAAATTATTAAAGAATCTCTGTGAAATCAGCCTTCGTCTCTGGCATAGGCAAGACTGGCTATGACAGGACCTATATTGTTCATACACAACCACCTCGGCAAGAAGGTTTGCTGAGCAGAAGGGGTAAGTCAGCCATTGCGCGGATGTGCCAACGTCAGACATTTTAGAGTGAGTCTAAAAATCTTACTGTGAAAGCCAGTTCATCGGATGGGTCCATAGCCATCCCGTTGATGGCAATCGACTCGTGGAGATTTGGTTGGTCATCGTCCTTTTCCAAGAGGTTGGGAAAGTGCCAGAGTCTGAATATCTCTGGAAGAGTTCCGCTTGGATTTCAGCCACATTTGCTGGTGTTTGTTTAATAAATCGAGGGCGGACCTCAAGAGGGCCCACTGAACGGAAAGGGTCGATTAGATAAAGGTGGCCCCCCATCCCCTGACTGGTAAGGAATATACTGCAAGGGTATGGGTCAACTGGCCGGTCTGCGAACCGGGGATCGACAGAGATATGCAGGGAGGTATAAACCATCTGGAAGTATGACCTGAAACTTTCTGCCACTTGGGAAAATGTTGAAATTGGGGAGCCATCCTTAGGGCAGAGGGCAGGCGGAGTAGCACCTGACGGCATAGTTCCGCGCGTGACCCCGTACGGGGGGATCAATTTGAGTTCATCCAAGCAAGCATAGCTCTTTGTTGTTTAACACAAACTCCCTTGTTTTAATCTTGCAAACTTTGCGGATGCTTTCGACCCCTGCCACATCCCTGTCTAGCCCCGTGGACTAAGGTCTCGGAGAGCTCCTACGGCGCTCATCTAACAGGCTCCTGACGACTTGCGGTATTAAAGGCTTACTATGGTATGGGCTCACTACTTGGGGACAAAATGGCAGTCAGCCGGACAGGTACAGTCTTTAAGGTGGTTGCTGAAATTTTCCGCGTCAGCTGACCGATTCAAGGTGCTGACTTCTTGAAGCAGAACGGACCCCAGGTCAATGAAGCCGGTTCTCCTGAACACTCCAGTTAGTTTTGCATAGGGAGTCGCTAGCTGGTCAGTGAATTGTTCAGCCAAGTAGCAGGACTCTTTGATCACTGTTGCCTAATGACTGAAGTGCGTTGACCATATCAGCATGATGGTTCGCGTAGGTGATCTCCACAAAGTGCTGTGAAGGAGTACGACATATCGGTAGCTAGGTGGCTCACTGATATGTGACCAGATGAGTTCAGGTAATAACCATTATAAAAATAATGCTGAAAGTAATACCAACAGTACTGGCATATTTCAGGTAGGCCTGAAGAATGCTGGAGTGCGTGAGTGGATGATTCAAGCGATGAGAGAACCAAAGTTTTCAGGAGGGTACAGCATATGTATACGAAGAGCTGTGGTAGAACGTTTAGTGGACCAAGAGTACGATAGAACCCGGCAGACTTAAAGGTCAAGTCCAAATGGCCAATCCAGATAAAATTGTTGCCCTCGGTTGGAAGAAGAAGCATATACGTGAACAGTGCCGGAGGCGATCAAAAACCAGGAATCCGTGCCTAACCAGAGGGTATTATTTCAAATTCCTTAAGAAAAGAGCTCGTTAGGAGAAACTGAAGGGCCTTTTCCGGCTGCAGGGCATGAAAAGTATACGGAAAGAGGACTTGAAGATGAACAACAGAGGATATCCAGAAATAAAATACAGCGAAATGATCAGACAACCTGGCCGTGGAACTTGATAGTGAGATGCCAACACGGACAATCACAAGGACCAAAAACTACATATCCAGTGGGGAGAAGGAGAGACAAAAAGTTCAGAGGTGGAAGAAATAGCCGGAAGAAGACCGGTACGCGTTCAGCAAATTACTAATACTATTGTAGGTACATCATAAAGTATCTGCAAGACTGTGGAACGGTGATGATAAACCAATATGGCGATTTCAGAGGTCAATAAAGTCCAGAAGCGAGAATGGAGTAGAGGTTGGTTAAGAGCCCGGGAAGCCGTTTTGACAGGCAAATCACACGATAACAGCAAAGAGACCACTAAGGAACTAGTGCGTCTGATACGGAAAACGGGGTTGGGACAGAGAATTTTGAATAAAATAGTGGAGTCGGCGGAGATGACAGTAGTGAATGTCGATTGAGCACTGGTGGAGTCAAAACTGTGGCAAAAGGGTGACACTTCTGGAGGTATAGGGAGGCAATCAAAGTATTGATGAAGGGGAGGCGGATGAAAACTGCTAGCGGGGACAGAATGGTTTTCCTGCATTTGGTTGGTCGAGAAATAACAGCGAAAGAATGGAAGATAAATCAATATGGGGGTGCTCTTGGGTACAGCGGCTACTAAGGTGCACTGTTAGAAGAACAGATAATAGAGTGCACATCAGACACTGAGCATTCTATTGGGTGGGCCATGCGATGATGACTGACGAATAAAGCTGCATGGTGTAACTGAGAGAGAAAGGGTGCGGTAACAGTTAAAAAATGAGATAAATCAAGCATCGGAGAAGGGTAGAATGTGAATGCTGGTTGCTGAGTCAAAAGAACGACACATACTGGGGGAAGGGGAGACCGCCAAATTGATGGAAAAGATACCGTCGGAGGACAGGCCAGCATTCAGCAGTTTTTTACCGTATAGAAAGTGGATAGCGGTATGTCAACTTGGAGGTGATAGCTGGATGGCAGGTCGATCCGGTATGCATTAAAAACGATTGCGTGGGCAAAAAGCATGCAAAGGTGATGTTATTGTAGGTGAACACTAAGTGCAGAAATTTTGATGACCCTTTTGATGAATGTCCTGAGATATTAGCGGCTGTGGAGCGGTATTATAAGTCTGCGGGAGAGGTAAAAATGTGATGGAGTCACGGTGCTCTGCGAGTTCATGATACAGCAGTGGAAGGGCATTGTGTAAGAAAAAAACTGGCTAACGGAGAGAGCAGATAATCACTAACCAAACTGCTGACTGCTGAAGGACTGCGGAATACGTTTTAGATAAGAGTGTTAGTTGGAGACTGTGGCAGCAAAATGGACGACGACACCAAACGGGTCAACGGATGAGCAGTAGCAGCCGGTCCAAACGTGGGGAACAGATAATTTTACGGGAGGGACAGGACAGTGATCAGACGTGAAACAGGAGGAGAGTAGGTAATGAGGGCTCGTCAAAATCAATGGTCATGATTATGGGAAAACAAAGTTTGCCAAGGAGAAGACGGGTTGGTAGTTGAGGGGGAAAGCTACATTCTATTTGTTACGTGAATGGAGTAATAAATTTAACCGGGCTTGAAAGGGGTAGGTTATATTGTCAAGGTTGAGAGTGAGCCCGACGATAAAACGGTCGGCGGAGGAGGCAGGGCGAATGACACATCAGCAGTGGTGATACGAGCTTAAAAATGATGTTCTGTGATGCGCAAATGGTGCCAGTGGGTGAGACTGACCGCGGACTGGACATCCAACGTGGAAACGCTTTTGGCTGCAGGGAGTGAGAACATGGCAGACTTCCTGGGGGTCCGATATGCACCGGCCAATGCGGTGGATCTGACCGCGTCCCGCAAAGTTCGGACTAGGCTGAGTTGTACCAGTGCTTCGAGGTAAGTTCTTAAAAATGTGGAAAAGTTGCTACAGTCTGGTATTTGTGCCAGCTGTGGACTCAATGAGAGATAGGACATTACTGTCGTGCCACCACGTGAGTGGAAGAAAGAATTAGCAAGAACAGAACTGGACCACTGCAAAGTCAGGGGCTAGATGTTAGGACTGAGCGACAAGTATAAAGGAAAGTTGCGCGAATCTGGTGTCAGATTATCCTGAGTCTTAGTGTAAATTAGCAGTGTGACGAGAATTGGGGAAGAGCAAACCCGGGTGCAGGTAGATACGTGCAAACTGATTAGGGATATCATGGATCAGAGCGCAGTGATGAAGGACTGTAATGAGCCAAGCGGTAAGGATAACGATCAGAGACGTGAAGGACGATTGGTAGCAGCGGATAATTTTATAGACAAAACTAACATGAGCGAAAAGCTGCCAGGTTCAAGACTTGCCACAGTGAGAAAGGTTTTTCGAAAGAAGAAGACATGTAGGATGAGGTTTATAAAGACAAGCGGGGAAGACAGGTCCTACTTCAAAATCTCGGTCTTCAAACATAGCGACAGCTATCAAATGTGAGGCAGTGTGCTATTTATACTTGGAACTGGATGGGGAAAATACATCGATGAATTTCAATCTGAGGTTTGCTTCAAAATCTGGAATACTTCAGCAGAAAGAAATTATATCTAGTAGTTAGCTTAGAATTTGCGATAACGGGATGCAAACTTACAAGACCAATGTAGTACGGAGTGGTTACTCGGACGCAGGCTGTCACTGTGGAATAAAATGCCACTTGATGCATAAGCCTAGGAAGAAAAACAGGGACTATCTCATACAGAGTAGCCGTGGCCGTTCGATGTGAGGGAGAGCACGCCGCTCTTTTTAGCTAAGTATTTTTGGAGTAACCGAGCAGCTACTTCGCGGGTGAGGGACTTACATTCACTCTGGTTACTCCATCAGCCTGACGAGTATTTTTGAAGATGGCAGGGCAACACTCTGGGTGGAGGCTGACACAGAACGGCAGAGCAGCGTAAGCTATCTACAAATGAATCCTATGGACTTCTTTTCCTTGGCGGCCTGAAAAGATGGGTTTCTCGAGAAGTTCAGGGTGCCAGAGTGGTGCAACCCAAGGTCTCGTACTGACGGGTTGTGTGCAGCAGGGGAGTTGTGCACGAGGAAGTAGTTCAGGATACTAGACAGAGTAGTCATGAAGGTGCATTCCTCAGCTAAGAATTCCGTTTTCTAGGAGTGATATCATTGCCCAAGACGTTTCAGATCACAGTACATTAGAATAGTGCCGTTAAGGTCCTGGGGAAAGAATTCGTTTACGATCTTCACGTCATCAGCATATAGGAATGGGATGCCATGGTGTTTTGCACAGAGGATAGAATTTGCGTACATTGAGAACAAAAACGTTCCCAGCAAGCTTCTTTGAATGACCCCACTGATCACAGGGGTGGCTTGTGAGAGGTGGTTATCATCTGATGCAACTGCGGTGGAAAACAGGAGGATAGCCAATTGAGAATGAGGGGATTTAAGTCCAGAAGATCCAAGCTTGGTCGGGAGCCGAGAGTGAGGGAAGCGGTCAAAAGCCTTAGTCTTGTACAAGGAGATGATAATCGGGCACCTCCTACTGTCTTTGGCTTTTTTGAGTAGGTTAAAAAAGCCAAGTTGGCGGGTATAGCAAGAGCGAGCTTTTAGAAAGCCAAGTTGGCCCCAATGTATTAGGTCACTGGAAAATAGATACTGGTGGAGGGGCTTTTTCACTGAGCGTTTAAGTAGTCCAGATTCTATGGGTGCTTGGGTAACGGGCAGTCAGTTTGGGGGATCATTAGGAGGACCCTCCATGAGGCGGGAGATTATGAGGAATGTTTTTCATTGGGAAGGGAAAATTCAAAGTTTAACGGATGGAGTAAACATGTTCAAAAATGAAAGTGAAACTCCAGACACTCCAAAGTGAGGCACGGCTGGGGGTTTTCCATCGAAACTACTGCGGGGTGAGGGCTTTATTTTACATAATGTTTTAGGCACTTCGTTGGGCTTGAGTTCTATGTCGAACAAAGTGGATTCTGTAAAGGGAGCTAGTGCTTTGTGAGCAGCTCCAAGGTAGAAAGTCATAGGGAGGGAGGAAACCGAGTTCAAAGCCCAGGGATCACAAGGGGATTAAGGACCCGCGCACCATTTTGGTAACTACAGTTAGGGGATGCTAAGATAAGACAGAGTATTTCTGCCCTTGACTATACATCAAATCCGGGGTGGTTATCTGGTCGGCCAAAGGCAGAGGCTTCCTGGCTTGTATGGAGCCTTTCTGCGCCCACTCAAATAATTTTAGAGATCTTACATAGGAGGATGAACAGAAAGAAATCATGAGAAGTTTTGTACGGAGCTAGGAGTTTCTCGCATTTTGGTAGCAGAGAAGTGAGCTTATCAGGCAGGCTGACGGAGGATCGTCAAGTCATGACTCGACTTGAAATAGGTAGAAGTGTGATAGATTTGCTGCTAGCTGGGGTTCATGGGTCGAGAAAAATTCACTCTAATCTACAGAGCAAAGTGACTCGGTGAGTCGCCGCCATTCGTAACCGGGATAATGAGATACGGGTTGACCAGGTGTGCTGTTATAAATAATGGCACTGAACTCACACGAAACCACCCTGTGATCGCTTATTGATGTAACGACCATAGCGCTTGAGTCCTGGTCCTTGTGAGGCCTGATCGTCGACTAGACACTCGATTCACCGGACAGCAAGCTCCGCTGCTTCTGGGCAGCATTTTCTAATCTCAAAGTGAATTGTGGCCTGATTGGGTGCAGAACCCAAATAAAGAACACAAACAAAAACGATAATAATACCAATAATAATAAAGGTATATTTCTCGGCTGCTACCAAGACACGCGCACTGGGCATGATCATGGGGTTCAGCTGATCATAACAGCATGAAATATTTACAAATTTCCAAGGTCGGGTGAGCACATCCCAGTAATTGTGCCATAAGACTATACAGCGTTTAAACTAACTAAGAAGAGAATTGTCAACGCAGGAAGCTCAAAGAAATTTCGGTTTCGGGAGCGGGGTGTTGTGGAGAGTTTGCCAAAATCAAAGCTCCCGGTTATGGCGTTATTTAAGTGTGGGGAAGATGTAGTGTGTACAAGAATGATTTAAACGATGATTCATTGAGAGATAAAAGACAGATCGGGATTTACAGAAAGAAATACATGGACTCATCGGCTGGTTACCGGAAGAACCAACGTAGAAAGACCGGGGGAAGATTTCCACTGATGAATGTACGGACACGTCGGAGGGTAAAGCCAACGTCAAGTCAACGATCAGCATTTTCAGCGGAGTATTGAGTGGTATTTTGCTGATGTTATTTGAACAAATCCTTAGGATGGTGGGCTCTGGTATGGGAACCTAAAAGAGCAGCGAGCCGGTGAGTTTAGATAAGTTCATTTCAGTTGGCCTTTATTCTGTTGCAATAGGGAGAGAAGGAAGTTACATTTGAAAGTAGGCACGGAAAGAAATACTTCACAAGGAATGTAAATTTCATTTGAAGCAGCGTAAATAATGGTTGGAGGCTTAGTCGGGGACTCCAAAAAGAGTTCATTGGGAAGACAGCCGGCTGGGACAAGAAGATGGAGCAGATGTTCCAAAGCAAATATTAAGAGATGAAATATAGGCTCGCAAGTCCTGTGGCAGCAGTTTGCGGAGGACCACGCCCGATATGACAGCGGACATTATTGGAGGTACGGATAAAAGTTCTTGTAAATGCAACAAAAGAATATAGAAAAGTTTCTTCCAAAAGCCAGTGACTGGTACTTTATTTCACAAAGCTTATGTCTGCCACTGACGACGGGTCACGAACTAAAGCGCAAGCATGGGTGGGCTCACCAGACTCGATCTGCTGTTCATGGGGAAAATGATTGGGTGGCGAGCAAAAAGGGGCTAATATTGCATTGTTTGGCGGAAATGGGAAAAGTGCGTTGAAAATGCATCGATCATGGCAGGGTTTTGGTCACCATTTGGCAACCGCAACGACCGACAGGAGGGTATTCTGGGAGTAGTGGCTTGGCCAGGGCATTGTGTTGGGGAATCCGCGCTTGCAGCCCGGTGTTACTGTTATGGTTGCATCCAACCCGGGTAATTATTGTAATTGCAGTGTCGTGCAATATGACAGGCTCCACAAAGCATCAGCCAAAGTGAGCTTAAGTTTGAACGATGGCTGTCCAGCGTGGAAAATAGTCCCGTCCTCTCAGTTCATTCATTTAGTCCGTGCGGTAATCCGAGAGCAGCGCCCAGTTGACCGATGGCTCCCTAAGACCGGCAAGATCTGAAAGGAGGCCGGAGATGTGGCAGTCTGGGGGTGTTCCGGCTGGGAGTTATGGTTAAAGAATCAATAGAAATCCAATGATTGCGACCTCAAAGTAGCAATCGAGACCTAGATTTCATGGAGAGATCGGCAATCTGGGAGCAGTTTCGGCTGTGGGTTATGATAGCAAGTGAAGGCAATATATGATGAGCAAAAGGTAGTATTACGGCAATGGTAAGGCTCCATTTTGGTGCTTGATGGCACATGCTTTGTTCTGTAGACAGGGCTTTGAAGCCAAGTGTTGGTAAAAGAAGCTAGGAGGGAGTGTGTTGACGGGGATAAGCCACAGTTTCCGCGCTATGAAAAAGGCTGAAGGCCGATAAGGTCGGGCGTTATGCTTGACAGGATTGGTTTCAAAGGTATGTGGATGAACATATATTTAATGTGATATTGGGGCGGCGGAGAGGTATATGAGTTCCTCTTAGTTCACGGTGATAATCCAGCTATATTTCGACAGTTGGCTACTAGCATGTGCCTGAAGGCAAGCATCATGTTATAGGGTAATTTCGGTTTGTACCCTTTTTCGAGGCTTCGCGTTTCAGATAAATCTTAATGGGGCGATGGCAAATCACTTACCTGCACACGTAGTGGAATATACGTAGCCTCAGTAGGGACGAATGTTGTGATTAGGTGTGAAATCATATATAGTCTCAAGAGGACCGTGTTGGATAGCGTGGATATCGGGGCACCTGCTTTCTTTTATGTGTGGGAGTTAAATGATTGCTTGGTTTCACTCCGATCGTCAGTGGCCAGAGTCAACGGTGTGAAGATTAATATTCTTGAGGTATGAGGTATAAACATCTTTCACCTTGGGAAACTACATGTTTTGAGGGTGAAACCTGAGGCTTCCGAGTTGGACGCTCGTGCTCACATTCATTTGCGCCTAAAACAACGTAGGCACAAGAAAATATAGGTAGGAAGCAAACAACCTATGGGTAAGTATCTTGGATTGTTTTGCACTTTCCACGGTTCTATCGGTGAGAAAAAATACAAGTACAAAACGATCATATCTTTGGCAGTGAGCCGCAGTCACTATCCAGCCAAAAGGTATTCAAAAAAGAGGCCAACTTCTGTACAGAGAGAACAGACGACCAAAAAGAGTAAATATAAATTACCTGTCCTGAAGTCCAAACAAACAGAACAAATGCCTCCAGCTTAGTTGGGCCCAAAGAACAACTCATTGAGCGTGGCAGCTAAAAATCAGAGTAACTGAGCTGAAAGTCTACGACTGGTCGCCGTGAGAGAAAAAGTGAAACCGAGCCGTAAAAAAGCAAAGTTGTCTTGAGTCAGCTCAGCCCGCTATCATACCAACTGCCTACAAAGTAGTCTCAGTAAGGAAGTTCGACCGCGAAAAAAAATGAGAGCATCAGAAGTATAATAGCAGTAGACCACAAAACAGTGTTAGAGCGAATAGGGTTGTAAAAGGAAGTCCAAAATTAGTCAGAATGTATGTGAAGGTTATCAGATGAGAAATTTTTCAATCAACTTGGATGTTACAGCCGGTAGGTGGTTACGTATGTTCGTGTCCAAATTAAACAGGCCCAAATTGAAGACAAAATCTAGTATGTTACTTATCATGCTTGAGGTGAGAATCTGTCGAGTTCAGAAACCTTTTCAAATGTAGGAGAGGAAATTTATTGAACGATAGGGGTAGGTGAGGGCTTTCCGGCCGTTTTAAGTTACATCAAAGTTACCAGCGATCAGCCTAGTTCCGTAAGGCACTTCAAAAAGGTGATTAAGAGCGTCAGTGATGGATATAAAGTCGAACGAACCTGTACCATGTGACCTGTGCGCAAAGCCGATGGGGAGGCATATGCGAGCAAGTTGAACGGTCATCCATGGGGGTCCTGGACAGCATCCAGGATAGGGTGGTCGCAAGAGGTGGCAGTGAAAGTGTACTTATTTTGGATTAAGCAGCCATCACCACGGAGGCAAGTGCGTTTACCGAATATCTTGTAAACTGTCCAAAAGATTTAGGCGGACGGGGTGGAACTGTTTGGCCAAGATTCGGCACCTAGTAACAGGCCGGAGTTTGGGGCAAGTGCCAAGGATTGCAAAAGCTATGTTTTTCCAATTACTGAACAAGCCTTTATAAGAACTAGGATAAAAGGATGCTGCATCGGAGTGCGCGAAGCATTGGTGCTTAATGCTTCTCTGTTGCGATCTCGATGGCTATGGGAATAAGGTTTCATTGGGGGAAGCGTCTTCAGAAGTGGGAGGGATGCCAATGAACGCATTGACCAAAAGGCTGGACATGATGGGAGGATCGACAAGGGGAATGTGGAATTCAGGAGGGAGCCCGGAGATGCAAACTCGACTCGGGAATGAGGTTTTCACGCGAAAGTAGAGGTAAGGTTTGGGGGACAGGTAATGGTGACCCCCAGACCTGTCAAAGCTGGGGCACGAACGATGGTGGTGGAATTTGCCTATAAGGACAGTGGTACTAAGTCCTTTAGTGCATGACCAGAGGGCGTGCAAACCCAGTTTCTCATCCGCATGAAGCCGAAAGCGTAGAAACTCCTACAAATAGGGGGTGATCGGAGTGAGGGCTAGCATTTTGACTCAGTGCTTGTGTAACCATCGCTCGTGGAAAATCCCCCACCCAAACCGTTGCAGTTCCATGTTTTTCCCAACATCACTCACTTGCCTACACCACTGACGTATCTTTAGGCACTATTTGTCTTTATGGACGAACTTTTGTTTGTTTGCGCCCAGAGCGCTACTTTGTCATATCCTTGTTCTAGACATGCGTGACGCACGTGCTCCTCTCTCGCATGCCGCAATTCGGTTCTCCTTTGTTGAGTCCTTTTGATCTCATAATTGAGGTTTGTATCTGTCTGGTTTCTTTGTTCATCGAACAATCTACTATCGTAGAATCTCATGGATAATCGCCTTTTGATTTCGGGATCCGTTGTGAACTTGGCTAGGCATTGCTCAAATGTGTGTTACAATACTCAACTGATAAATCTGAAACGGGAAAATTCGCAAAATGCCAAGGAAAAGATCGAAACAATTGGAATCCGGACAAGAGGTAAAATGGCAAGTCACTGGGGAGATTTTGGGTACTTTTTATCCTTTAGTTAACGCCAGGTCACCTAGTCCTTTCAGTGCTAGCTCATGTATTACTGAGGGTAGTATGGATTGCAAGAATGTCGATCTATTTAAGCTAAGGACATTAGACCTAGAACAAAAACTGTTATCGGCTGGGCAACAGGCCAAGAAAGCAGAAGAGAAGTGTAGACAGAACGAGCTTGGGCAGAAAACTAACGATTACGACCTTTCCGATAGATCAGGACGCAATAAAATAGGAAACTCCACGCCTGTCGCCGAATATAATACATCAACGCCACCAACGATCGATCTGTCAAGAGTAGAACTGACAGTTTTCGACGGACGATCTGAGCGCTACTACGAGTTCACCAAGCAGTTCAAAACTTTCGTCGAAAACAAGATAACCGACCCTAGGCGAAGGTCTCTCTATTTGACTCATTACTTTCGAGGCCGAGCAAGAGAAGCCATCGATTGGTGTACCACGCTCGACCAGGAACAGGGCTTCACACGAGCAAGGATGATTTTGAGGGACCCGTTTGGCCAGCCTTTCAAGGTAGCCTGCAACTTATAATGGGCATGATGGTCGGGGCAAAATTAACCATGGGCTACATCTATACGGTGGCCGACCTGGTGATCAAAATGCGGAACTGTCCAATAGCCCTTAACCATTTAGGTTGCAGGGATGACCTAGATGCGATGCGCACCTTGGAGGGCATAGTCCGTCACCTCTCTCTCAAACTATGGGGCCGGTGGGCGGAAGAGGTGGAACGTATGAGCCGAGGCGACCGGGAGGCTAACTTCGAGGACTTGACCGAATATTTGGGCAGGCAAACCAAAATAGCCTCATCTCCTGAGACACTAACGAGCAAGTCGAATAAGCAGAAGCATTCACATTAGCTGATCTCCCCATGCGAGCACCAAGGTCTGCGAACGCGATCGTGACTAGGTTGCCTCACCTGCAGGACGTTACCGATGTAGACTGGGAAGACGACTAAGTGGACCGGCTGTGACGTGCCAGAGGCACATTGTGTACTTGACCAGAGAAACGGACCGCATGGACTATCAATTGCAGCCGCTGTATGAAGAGAAGTTTCATGATATCGGGGGCCTAAGACCATCGTTATCTCGAGAGGGTCATTTCGCTTTGCAAGCAGTGGGGCAAGGCACTAGAGGCCCTAAAAAACAGTTCGAGGTTCCCCTCTCATGGCGCACATCTGCTGACCAGTGGACTGATAATAAAAGCTATGTTCTTCAACAACCACTACGACTGAAGGAACTCTTCGTTCGAGACCAGGATCTGTGGGAACGATACACAGAATTAATGAACCGAAACGAAGCTCTCGGCTACGTTGAAGAGATGCCTGCCAACACCGACGGCCGAAAGGGTATCTCGTATCTACCTCACCACCCGGTTATCAACCCCAAGAGGCCCGGAAATCTGCGGGTGAGTTTCGACTGTGCAGCCAAGTTCCAGGGCAAGTCGTTAAAA
Source organism: Fasciola hepatica (assembly GCA_948099385.1). Lineage (NCBI taxonomy): Eukaryota > Metazoa > Platyhelminthes > Trematoda > Plagiorchiida > Fasciolidae > Fasciola > Fasciola hepatica. Next base: position 34,661,194 of record CANUEZ040000043.1, on the reverse strand, counting down.
TATCGCCTACTAAAAGGACCTGACTGGACCACACCACTAATCGAAGTTTTGCATCGTTTCAGAGTGGGTAGAGTGGCCTTGTCAGCCAACATCAGGGAAATGTTTCACCAGGTTAAAATACCGGTAGGAGAAGGAGATGCGTTGCGTTTCCTGTGGTGGGAAGGGAACGACCGGGTCAAAGCAGTGACAAATTATAGGATGACCCTCCACCCCTTCGGAGTCGATGGTAGATAGCGTCAGCAGAAACTTCTACGTGGAGAACTATCTTGGGTCATTCGATGACTAGGACTCAGCCCCAGCGCAGTTCAGAGGCCTAACAAGGTTGCTAGAAGTGCAGTGATTGGTGCATGCTGTACTTGTTCGAGGGTCAATAAGAAGAGGAGCATAGTCTCAACAGCCTCCGCAGGGTCACCCCGAAGTGAAATTCATGTCGTCTCGTTTTTTTGCTTGTATCACCGTTTAGACTTGTAGCTGTGTCCACCCTGGTGTATATCGCTTCATTACCTGAAACAGTGACCTAGTTACGTAAACAACTGCGACACGCCAACATGCAGCTGCTGGTGCTTATTGCGAGTTAGAGTTATAGATCGTACTGGTTATTCACTGCTCCAATTCCATTTAATGACATTCTACATGGCTTACCTAGCAAATTTTCCCTGATTCTCGCCACACCAAGATCCATTTAGCCTTTTTATATCCCACTCCCTATAACCCCATTCCCACCTCATTCTCGCTACGCATCCACCGGTGCACCTTCTGCAGCTTTCGTCCCGCTTTGCCCCCATTTATTTGTTCTTTCTCCCATAAAAGCGCACTCTTGTTCCACCCGGTCCATCGACCCCATGCCTCCCAGCACAACCTGCTGTTGTGATCCAAGCAATAGGTAAGTACCTACGGTATCCTGTGTGGGTTGCACCTGTGCATACCACACAGCATAATTTCTACTATCTCACTATTCCTCATCGTCCCAAGTCTCCTAATCCCAACTAAATATATTTGTATAGTGGGTCATATAGCTCACTTCTTATGCCGCATTTTTGCGTAGGTCCCACATAGACCTTTGCGAATATATCGCAACCAGGTACACTCCTTGTCTGCTCGGACCTTTGGCTTGTCTCTGTTTAGTTGATTGAATTCCTGCTACCTCTTTACCTCCGTCATATATTTTTACTCATCACGCCATCCCGGCCCCCAACCAGTGCTCGGAAAATCCGTATCGCTAAAGCTGGCAAACCCAAACACACCCAACCCTTCCCCAAAACCCGGTCGTGCTCTGACACCTTCATTAAAGTCGACGGCGAGGCTTCTGATAGCCCTAATGGCCCTAAGCAGAGTTTCGTCGAACTAAGAAACAAGGTCAAGCTGATTGATGAAATCTCTTCAAAGGTTTCACCTCTGGCTACTCTCCTTGATCCTGTAGCCGCTACATCGCCCAAGAACTTGGTTTCGGCGGGACACCTCCTCGACTCTGTGTCTACTGAAATATACCACTGCATTACCAACTCCAAGAAAGCGGTGGTTTTTAATGTTCCAGTCCGCTTACCGCTTTCCTTAGCGAAACACAATATACTAAGTTCATGCCATATGGCTCGGTACAGATGCTATTGCAACGGGCTACCTAAAAAGTCACGGCGATATAGTTGCCCCCTGCTATTCCAATTCATGGACGACCTAACAGCTAGAGAGTTTATTAGCAGCAAGTCGACAGTTGCTGCCATTTCGTAGTATAAGGACATTAAGATATTCCATAACAACCCCCCTCCCCAAAGGGAAATACTTCGCTTGCTGAGAAGCAACTCTGCCTTGCCCAAGCAGGTCGACCCCAGTGAAATCGACATGAAAGTTACCCAAAGCCCCACTGGCAAGAAGTCAAAGGAGAGCCCAGCGCCTCACCCTGCCTACCTGCAAACTGTCGACCTAGATATGTCTAACTCCCCGCCCCCGGTTCCGCCTCCACACAAAAGCTCTTTTCTACCATCTCCCCCAGTAGCCTTTAACTCCAGTAGATCTCGCTCCCCGACCACAAACCCCAGGCTGCACTCCACTTCTGTATTAAAGCCGCGCTCCCCCATCATAGCCTCAGAGTCAAGTCAAGACCCTGGTACAACCATCAGCCCTCGCCGTACTACTTCCAATCTGTCCTCCGAGCCGTTGACAAATGTTTTCAACCACGGCTCTCGCTCTAACATCTCTACGAACTACCCGCCAGCTGCTAGCTCAGCAGCGATAACTCGTTGTTATCTTCATAAGCGCCGCTTCAACCCTCCCGTGAGCCTACCTGGTACTCCTACCAGGTCCGCACTTGTTCAAATAATCACCACACCCATCAGCCCCCACCCCCAATCGGCATCTGCTTACAGCCTACTCTCGGACCCTCCGGGCGGAAACCAGTTGGGCCACCATCCAGATACATCTAAAGCCATCGTCCCTTTAGGTAGGAGTGCCCTTCAAAGCCTTGCCAGTGCCTCTCACCCTTTCATTGCCTGGCAACCCTTTCAACTGTCTTTCCCTCTCTCTGATAAAACGGGTCATACCAACCCTCCATCTCCGTTGCTACTCTTCATCCCTTCCTGCCCCCAGACACCAACCCCCATACTGTAGCCCCAACATGTCTCCGCTGTTCCCCTCTTCTCCCCTCCGCCAACCCTCATCTAACCCTGAAGTACCACGTACGTATCCTAGCAGGTACTCCGGGTTCGTGCCTGTATCCCGCTTCCTCGAACCACCTCCCCAGTTACCGGCTCCCATGCTCCCCACGAGTCTCCAAACCTCTCAAAATTTCGCCACTTCCTTCTGGCCCCCACTCCACACTACTTCCCAGTTACTCACCCACATACCTGCACCCCCACACCGACCTAAAGTCCGTATACTGAATCTACCCAACAGGTAGGTTACTTGCAGTCTAGATATCGTTTTTTCCTGATCGGTGCCCTCAGCACCGGTGGCCATATTGCTAGTCGCCCTATGGATCATGCAGATAAACTTTCATAGAATTATGCCACTGATCGCTCCTCACTCGATGTCGTCCTTTAGTACCCTACACCATGCACTCCTTCCTGTCCACTGCGCCTCAACATATATTCTTAACCTCTCTTTTTGCCTTATCGTGCTCCCTCCCCCTGTACCACTTGACACCCCCCGGCCCACATCAGCGGTGTGTTGCACACCCACCTTATTGATCGACCACTGCGATCGGCGGTGTCTCATGCCAACGCTTTGCCTAAGTCTCGTCCCCCACCCAACATTGCCCACCCCCCCCCCTTCTACTGACGCTCTTTCCCCACTGAGACCCAACTTCTATCATTACATCGATCCCAGTAGTCTTGCACCCGGCATCAATGCTTTGCGCAAACCGACACTGAACTCTTTCCTACTGGTTCTTATTAATGCTAGATCAATAGTTAGAAAAATATTACATCTGCAATCTTTGGCATTCACCACAAACGCTGACATTATATTAGTAACTGAATCCTGGCTGTCAGATGATGCCTCGCTTGACGTTGTTCGCATAGCCGGGTGCCAATGTCTCTCGAACACCCGCTAGTCCAGGCGTGTAGGGGGCTGTTTAGCCTTTGTCAAACGCACCATCCACGCTAATGTTATTGACCACCCCTCCCTTCTCCTTATTGAAGATCCGTTATGGCTATCTATTCACGCCTCTTGACAGAACCTCCTTCTTGGTTGCGTCTACGTCCCCCCGGGTCTGGAGCCTGCAAAATTTGACTCTGCTGTGGATGTCTTTAATGCCGCACTTGACTACCCTGCCAGTGCAAAAATTATTGCGGGTGACTTTACCTTTCCTTCAATTTGCTGGTCCTCCCATATCAGCCCTCCCGTCCTCTCCACCTTCCTTTCCTGTGTCCGCCTTGGTGGATGGACCCAACAAGCCTCCTGCCCTACTAGGGGAAACAACACCTTGGACCTAGTACTCTCCAATGATGATCCTGATATGACCACCCAGATTAATGATCACTTCCCGGGTAGTGACCACCGTATTGTCAGGTGCAAGTTCAGCTGCCTCAGCTGTTACCATCCGATGCAATCCTATCCCTCTGTCCCGACTTCCTACCGTTCCTGTAACTGGCCCCTAGTGCCAATGCTAATCCGTTCCCTCAACTGGGACACATTTTATCTCCCCTCTGATCCCCTCACTGTTGTGAACTCATTCTACTGCAACCTCCTACACTGCTTAAGTACCGCTTACCCATGTGTGATCCAAGCCCCGAGTAGAGCAGCTCAAGCCCTTCGTTTTTAGAGCGTAAGCGGGCTAGGCTGCAACTCACCTTCGCCAGATCACGCGACTTTACAATTCTTCCGCGAATAAACCGGCTACAACTGAAGCTGCTTCGCATGGCCGATTAAAATCCGAGAAGGAAAGAGACCATCGCCCTAGCACACTTCAACAAACTGGCTACCTGTCAGACCTGCTTAGTAGAAGGTCAAATCACTCCAATCATACCTCGCTCAGACTCCTCATCGGTGGCTTATCTACCGCTAATACCCCAGAATCCATTTCTGTGGTCTTCAATGAGCATTTCTCTTCCTCTCCTACAAACTGTCCTGGTATTCCGCCTCCTACAATCCATCCCGCACCTCTGCCTCTTCTTCATCGATTTTTTCACCCATCTAGAAGTTAAAAAATCAGTTTTCTTTATTAAACCTTTCCCGATACCGTGTCCAGATGATCTCTCACCAGCCCTCCTCCGTTTCGGTGGTCCTGACCTACCTTTATTGTTACTTAATGTATACACCACCTCCATGCTTCACGGTTTCGTCCCACTTCAATGGAAAACCTCTGTTATAATTCCGCGCTTCAAAAAGGGTGCACAACACGACCCAGATAGCTATCGGCCCATTAACTAGACCCCAGTAGTCTGCAAAATCATGGAGAGAGTTATCAAAATATACATTGTTCAGTATCTCTTATCCAACAATGTGCTGAACCCTGGTCGGCATGGTTTCTTGAACTTCCGTTCCTGCTCTTCCTGCCAGTTTGACTATTTCAATGTCTTATCACCTGCTGCCGACGCCGGAAACTCTGTAATTGACCTGTACCTCGACATGTCCAAGGCTTTTGACGGTGTTCCCCATATGCATCTGTTCGCCAAAATCCGGTCTCTTGGTATTGCTGACTCTCTCCCCTCCCGGCTATCCTCTTATCCCCCTTACAGGTGACAAGCTGTGCTCTTCGGCGGCCATTTATCTTCCACCAAACCAATTACTAGCAGAGGCATCCAAAGCAGCGTCCTAGGCCCATTACTATTCCTTATTTATATAAATGATATTTTCTCTTCCATTCGACACGGCACCCCTTTTCTCCTTGCCGACGATATAAAAATAGTGCGCACCTTCCTCTCAATTATTTATCCGTGACCATGTGCAACATATCGCGTGACTCACTCTCTCTCCAAAACTGGTGCATCTCGTGGTTCGTGAAATTCTCTGCTGAGAAAAGCTTCCTCCTATCTTACAAGAGCACTGTACCACCCAGCCAAATTTGTCTGGACGGCCTGCCCATCCCCATACACCCCGTGGTTACCGATCTCGGCGTACGCTACTCTTGTTTATTTGACTCCTCAGAACAGGCGTCGTTCCAAATCGCTGAAGCTGGGCGAACTCTAGGCCTGATCAATCGGTGTTTCCTGATACCTGCCAGTCGCCTCTCCATGTATCTCTCACATGTGAGACCGCTTCTAGAATATTGTCCCATTACCTTCAGCCTCTGACCACGTTCCTCTATTGTATCTCTTGAGGACGCTTAGCGTATTTTCACCAAAAGGCCGTTGGGCGTATCCATAGCCCTAACATACCGCCAGCGCTGTGAGCTTCTACCAATTGAGCCTCTATGGATCCGTCGCATGAGGCTCAACCTGGTTTTCCTCTTAAAGCTAATCCATAACCAGACCTACACCTCTTATCCCATCTCATTCGCTGCCCCTGCTCCTACCCCGTCCGACATCGTGCCTTCTCTCTCCCTGTCCCTCATTCTAATCTCAGCTCCCCCTTGGCTTACGCAGTGCCTGCTCACTGTTCGCTTTTAGACGCGCACTTGTGTTATACCCAGCAGTTCCCAATGCTATATAGATCACCAATGAGCTCGTCTCCACCGATCTGGTCTTTGAAAGAGGCCTTACACTGTAGGTCTACTAATTCAGCGCGACAGGCCACAAGGTACATCCCATGCCCGACACTTCCCCTCTCTACAGTGCCGCAAACTACGGCCATTGCTCTCCTCGATCCATAGCAAACTTATCTCTTGCCTTTGTAAGATTACCCTGTTGCTCACTCATGTCCATCTTTTATCTGCCATTTCCATTTTTCTCCGCGTTATCCGTCGTTTCTCAGCTGAGGCTCATCCAGACTGCGTTTCCCTATCCCTTTTCCCTTTCCAGTGGTCCTCGATGACGGCCAACCACTTCGGGCACTGTACACACTGTAATGTCCATGTTGATTGAAAAATTCCTCTTCTGCTCATGTTCCTACACTCTACGACCAATCATGGACTGCCTTCTCTAACCTAATTAATGCTGACACTGTTTTGTTGTCGACAATTATTCTACGCTTCGAGCACTTACTTTTTCTCTTTATGATAGTGCTTTCCTACTGAGATAATTTGGGGACAGTTGGTACGGTAGTGCGATGCACCGATTCAAAGCAGTTTTGTTTTATTACTCCTCGGTTTCACTTTCTTGCTCACGTCGACTGACCGTAGACGTTCAGCTCGTTTACGCTGATTTTTGGCTGCCACGTTCCGGAAATTGTTCTTGGGGCCTGATTAAGCGTGGAGAACTTGTTCTATTTGTTTGAATTTCAGGACAGATATTTCATGTTTACTCTTTTTGGCCATCTGTTCTCCTTTTTACAGATTTCTGTACTATATTTACTAACTTTTTGGCTGGATAGTGACTGAGGCTCACTGTCAAAGGTATGATCGTGTTTGTACTTATATTTTTACTCGCTAACAGTACCGTAGAATTTGCAGAGGAATCGTGTCCTTGATTTGGGTTCTGCATCGATTTGGGCTACGCGTTGCTTTGAGGCTCCAAGATGCTATCCAGAATGAGTGAAGCTTATTAGTCAGTGAATCGATAATTGGATCGTTGGTCAAGCTTCACCCGGACCAGGATTTGAGGGTTTTGATCGTTACACTTACCATCTCCCTGGCAGGCGCACCTGTATAATACTGCTACACGATTGTCTACCACTCGCTGTTCCCGTTGGCTTACCTGTCCACGGTCTCAAGTTTTGGCCAATAGATCCTGTATCACACATTCCTATCGCGTCGCTTTGCCCCTGTACAGTTAGCAGTGAACACTCGTGCCACTCTCAGCAGTGCGGGGCGCGGTCAAACCCACCGCCATGGCCGGCGCATATCGGGCGTGTAGGCCGTTTGCAACGACGTGCGAGCGCAATTAGACTTGTGGATCACATCCCCTATGTTCACTCCACGAAGTTTATTCAGGTTGCGTGCCCTGCGCACGGCCAGTCCAACCCACCAGCAACAGTCGAGGATCGCACGCCTCAACGTCTCTCGGACTACCGCATCCAATACGATCGTTTGAAAATTGCACGCCCCCATCCTTTTTCCGCAACAGTACTCTTACATATAGTTCTCATTATCTGCTCCCACTTTCCATTTTTGTCGCTCCACCAAGGTTCGCACACCTACCCATTTTGTCCTTGCTCCTGTCGCCTCTAACCATATCATTTCTCAGTGCATGAAGTCCCTATCGCCCTAAACACTTTTCTCTGCCGAGGCTTGCCAATATCTCTTTATCTACCTGCCGTCATTGCCGGCTTCTATTCTATGTGCACTTGGTATTACCCTCTGCTCAGAATGCCCACTGATAACATTCTTATACACCACTGCCTGTTGTTTTGTTGAATCCTTCCTTGTTCTCCCTCCTCATGCCCAATGCCATTATGCACCAATCACACCCGCACCCATGACCAATCCGCATATTAGAACTTGTCGCTCCAGACTTTGCCTCTTCTACAGTCGCATTTATTATCTAATCATCACCACCATATTTTCCCTTCTTGGCTCTGCGATTCCTCTGTGGTTCTTTTCATTAGGCAGTGTCCCGATCAGCATCCACCTCCTTAATTCACCTTTCCAGTTGTCTGCTGGCACGCAGCTCTCCAGTTGCATTGCCCCAACTCGGTCACGCATTCGGTTCTTAGGCCTTTTGTTCTATTACTGGTTCACTTCTCTTGGGGCTTCCTGCTTCCTTCTCCGCCTCCTCCGTGTTTCATCTGCAGTAAAATGATCTGATTAGCCATGCCTTACCTGTGTCTCCTTGGCCATTGCTTTCATTCCTTGATCCGTTTATTGCTAGCTACAGGCATTTTTCTGCGTGCCTTTCTGTGTGTTCTGCTTTTCCATGTTCCACCGATTGTAAAGACAACGTTAGTTCATGATGTTTGCTTACAGTTCCAAATCACTTGATCTGTCACTACCCGATTCCTCTGGTCCGTCACCACATGTCGCATCCGCATTTATCAAATAATTAGACCCATTCTTACCTGTTCTCTTCTATCCTATCCTCCATTTTCACCCTTCAATGAACTGCTCCTCAAAGTCGTCATCTCTTCAGTGCTTCCGCATTCCTTTTTTCTCTCTTTTGGGCTGCCATGTGCACCTGTTATGAAGTTAATCCACCACGATGTTCCAAAGTTGATTCTACTACCATTTGATCCAATTTTGCCTACCCCTCTCACTGACTGCTAATTTCTTTCTAGGATCCCATTGTTACTGCTCCTGCTCCTCTTATATCTATACATATATATATATATATGATTCATATAATTGCACATATATGTATATGTGCATTGGCTCTGCATCTTTCAATTCCTCACCAGCCACTTCTCTTGGTATCACCCCGCCGACCGCTATGATACGCATCCATCAATCCTACATCTGTGCCTCACATCTACCGTACCCAATCCCTCTAAATCATTTTTTTCGTCTGATCTACCCTCTACGTCTTGCGTTGCTCACTCCCTGTTTTACGATGAGTTTTGTGCCCTGTCCGCCGACCAATCACTGCAGAGTACCAGTGCTTCATTGATACCTAATCCACTGCAGTGTACCTCACTTTTTCTCCATTGTCCTTCGCTACTGCAGTTTCGTATACCGACTTCCAGCCTTTCTCATGTATATCAGTCGGCCTCCAAAGGCCTCCACCCGGACCGATCTTACTCCCCAGTTGAACTTGACCTTCAAACTCACAGGACGTCCATTTAAATTCGCCCTTGAGTTCATTTAAACCCGTACAATCTCTATGGTGTGCATACAATTATCCTATTTTCATCCTAATTTATTCCCCCTTCTGAGCCTTTTTATCCCAATTTTTCATGCAAATTTCCACATTTTTATGAATTATACCTGTCCATTTCATCACCCGTATCAACAAAATCATGCATATTGCATACTTCGGAGGAGTCTCCGAAATAATCCAATATTATTATTATTTAGATGGCAGCTTACATCTAACAAAATGGATGTCGAACACTCCAGAAGTGCTCGAAGACATGCCGTACCACGAGAGAGCCGAAAGGGTTAGAGATTTGGACTGCTCTCCCCTCCGTAAGGAGCACGCTTTAGGAATACAATAGGAGGTGGAAACGGACGACTTTGTTTTCGAGCTAAACGTTCCCCAGCTGCCAGTAACCCGTCGAGGTATACTATCAGCAGTCTCTAGTTTGTTCGACCGACTCGGCTTCTTCTCACCATGGCTGCTACCCGGGAAGATCTTGCTGCAGCTGCTGTGCCGTAAGAAAGTTGATTGGGACCAGTCACTGGATCGATAGGACCGGCTGGACTGGGAAGAATTTTTGAACACCTTGAAGAAATTAGGGGACATAAGGATCCCACGATGTTTGACTCCTGGCCATACAACGCGGACTGGAGAACTACATGCCCTTTCCAATGCATCCGAAGGCGGTTATGGGGCTGTATTGTGCGGACGATGGTGCACAGGAGATGGACAATATACTACGAGGATCCTGTTCGCTAAAGCCCACGTCGCTTCACTGAAGTCAGTCTCGATCCCACGCGTTGAGCTCAGCGCAGCCGTGTTGGCAGTCAGGGCGTTACTAGCGGTGGAGAGATGTTTCGACTTCTACATTTAGTCGGCTAGCTTTTGGACGGGCTCAACAATAGTACTTTACTACACTAACAACGTCCGGACCCGGTTTAGTACTTTTGTTGCCAACCGACTCACGATTATCCACGACGAATCAGCCCTGAACCAGTGGAATCATGTCAGGTCTGGCGATAACCCAACCGATCTGTGCTCCCGAGGTGCGACCAACTTCTGGCAACTCGATGCGTGGACGAGAGAGCCAAACTTCCTGCAACGCCTAGACAGGACTGGCCCGTGTTCGAATTAAAACCCCCTACGGAAGTAGAACTGGAGATCAAAGGTGAAGTGATAGAGCCAGCATTGTGGAAGCGACATCCATTCTATCGCGACTGGTCAGGTTTTCTTCCTGGATGAAGACGCTTCGTTCGCTAGTTTGGTTAACCAGGTTCAAGAGAAATTTACTAGTCACGAAAGGGCTACGGACCTCAGGCCGGATATGGGTCGGCCCGATAGGTCCCGATGAGCTACAAGCGGCAGAGTACGATATTTTCAGAATGGTACAACGCGAGGCTTTCGCCCGAGAACTCGAGAGGGCGGAAGAAGTGGGACCGATCAGTAAAGACATGCCATCTCCAAGAGGCGAACTGAAGCGTTTAAACCCCAAACTCATTGATGGACTGCTGCGGGGGGATCGTTGGCTGACCAACGCACACCTGAACCTCGACACAAAGTATCCTATACTGCTGCCTGCGAGAAAACCTGTAGTAGAGCTAATGATTTAACACGTCCACGCCGTGGAGGGACATGCCGGGGAAAGTCAAGTGACGAGCGTCATCCGAAAGCGTCTTTGGTTGTTGAGAGGACGAGAGACTGTTAAACGCGTAATCCGACGTTGTGTGCAATGTAGGAGACGCAATGCTATGGCGGGCAAAAGACACATGGCCCCACTACCAGAATGGAGGATGACTGCGGCCTGGTGGCCGTTCAGTGACACCGGGTTGGACTATTTCGGGCGCTTGTGGGCCAAGAGCGGGGAGAGATTGGAAAAACGTTATGGGTGCATCATGACGAGCGTGAAGCCAGCCGCAGTACACCTAGAAGTCGCACATTCGATGACGACCGTTTGTTTCCTACGGGCCTTGCAGAGATTTATCAACCGAAGAGGCGTACAGGCGGATATACACTCAGATAATGGACCGAACTTTGTGGGCGCTCACCGGGGATTGCAGCGTTGGCGCAAGAACATAAACAGGGACGAACTGCAGGATCGAACCGTGGCCCACGGCGTACGATGGCATTTCAACCCCCCACAGGCCAGCCACAGAGGCGGCGTATGGGAAAGCATGATTCGGTTTACCAGGAGAATATTTCTGTCGACCACTGAGTAGCAGCCGCCCGACGACGAGACGTTGAACACCGTCGTGGCTGAAGTCGAGATAATTCTGAACAACTGCCCGCTGGTCCCAGTAAAGAACGGCGGCCCCACCAATCTGGAGCCCACCCCGAACGACTTATTGACGTCAAGGTCGAACGAGGGTTTCCCAGGGCCGGCAAACCTTCGTAGGAGCTACCTCCGCAGATGAAAGCAGGCAAACTATCTTGCCAAGGTTTTCTGGAAACTCTGGCTGCGGGAGTACCTACCGGCACTGCTGGCTCGACAGAAATGGCTGATCAAAACAAGACCATTCAATGTTGGGGATGTGGTGATGATCGCAGATGGAGGCGCACATTTCAGCACCTGGCCTTTGGGAGTGGCTATGGAAAACATCGGAAGCTCCGACGGAGTGATAAGAAAGGTGAAGCTGAAGACAGGCAACGGAGCTCTTATTCGCGACAAACGCCGTATCAGCCTCATCGAGAGTGAAGGCGGAGAAGCTGATAGCGCTGAGGTCCAGTAAAATATTCCGTAGTCGTCTTCGAGGTGGGCAAAGAAACTCCCATGTATGGAAGCATTCACGACACTCTGACGTATCGATCCATCATACACCTCGACACAAACAAACACCTACATTATGCACGTTTATACCGCATGATCTCCGTTATACACGTTGCAGTGCCCACAGTCTTTATTTGACATTACACAATTGAGGTTTGTATCTGTTTGGTTTCATTGTTCATCAAACAATCTACTATCGCAGAATCTCACGGATAATCGCCTTTTGATTTCGGGATCCGTTGTGAATTTGGCTACGCATTGCTCAATCGCGTGTTACACCCTGTTCTACAAGACGAACAGAATAATCTAAAGTGGTGTGTGGGTGGAAGCACCACACCCCTGGAAGAATGCCCGAGGAAGAAGCTCCAGTCCTTGGCAGTAAAGAATCACTGAGACTCGTTTGGGAAAGAGAATAATTGAGATGGGAGAAAAGACTGATTCCGGGATACGGATTGACCCCACTTGCCTGGCCTCTTCATGTATATTTTCGAACCGGTGCGCAGACATAAGAATCTCACCGTCTAAGTTATCCGAGGGAAGCCAGGTTTCCGTTACTGCTAGAATGTGGGGCTTCCCCTAGGCGGCCAGCTGCATGAGCTGTAGTATCTTACTGATGATGCTCAGACGGTCCGTACGGATACGCGTCAGAGCATCTTCAGCAGAGATTTGAGAGTATTGGGAAACATGGTTGGGGGAAAAAGAAAAAAAATGGGGATTCTTCGGGAGTTCTTTGTTGTTCGATTGCTTCCTTGGGGCTTTTAAGAGAGGCTTCATCCCTTTTGAGGTCATTACCGAGGGAAAGACCGATGCCAAGTTAAAGCGAAAAAAACTGAGAAGGGAGGCGACTTTTGAAGCAGTTCTAGATCATCTGAATTTGAAGGCTACACTTGAAGTTTCTGCTTAGGCCACATAGATTTTGGGAAAGGTAGGATGGTAAGTTTGCCCAAAGGTTCAGTAAAAAGGGCTTAATGGGCCCGGCTATTTCCGCTTGGATCTCGGGGCTTTAATGTTCTGATAGCCGGTCCAAAGTGGCGAGGCTAGGAGTGGTGCTTCCCTGGCTGGCACCCCTTTTTGCAGAAGCTATTGTGGTCCAACACTAAGTGTCGGCAACCGTTACAAGCAGCTCTCCAACAGAGTCATCTGGGTTCGCATTTCGAGTGCTGCATTCTAGAAGCCCAGCAGATAACAAGCCTGCGGGAAGAAATGAGAAAGAGGGACACAAGGAAGTGAAGGTTATTTCATACCGTTATAGAAGACGTTCGACAGCGGCTGGTGAACGTGTCTCCTATTGGGTCTGGCGACGAACTACCAACGATACTCCCTCTATCGGACGAATAGAGAAGACGCAAGTCGGTTCACAGACGCAAGGTGTATCCTATATGCTATGCTTAGCGTGGCGGACGGAACTGGGTGCATTAGGAGCGTGGTCTGAGCTAATGTCGCTTTAATCTCCGAAAACGCTACTAGTGCGGCATCCGTAAGCGACAACTTACGTGGATTGCCACGAAGTAGGTCAGGTAATGGAGGCAAACGTTTAGCAGCATGGGGTATGAAACGACGACAGAAGATAACCAACCCCCAAAATGCCTTGAGCTCCTTGATTGAGGACGGTACTGCGTAATCTAGAATAGCGCGCAATTTATCCTCGCAAGGCCTAATACCCTCTCGAGTGATCTTGTGGCCGAGGAACACAAGTTCCGGTTTGCCAAGTTCACATTTATCAGGATTTACTACTATTCGATTTTCGGACAAACGTTGAAATAGTAGCGTCAAATGTTGGAAATGTTCATCTACGCTCAACGATGCGATTAGCAAGTCATCGATATAGGCGTGAACAAAATCCAAGTCTCGCGTAATGCTATCGATAAACCTCCGGAATGTCTGAGCAGCATCATGCAATTCAATAGGCATACGTAGGAACTCAGACAAACCAAAAGGGGTCGTGACAGCGGTTTTCTCGACATCTTCAGTGGCGACTGGAATCTGGTGATAGGCTAGCACCAAATCGATCTTAGAAAATACAGCCGTGCCGTGAAGTGATGCCGTGATTCAGTGTATGTGGGGTATCGTATAACTGTCGTGACGAATAACCGAATTTAGTGCACGATAGTCGCCACATGGTCGTCAGATAATGCCATCCTTCTTAAGAACCATGTGCAGGTGTGAGGCCCATGGACTGTGAGAAGGACGAACAATACCTTCAGAAGGTAAAGTGTCAAACTCACGTTTGGCGAAAGCCACTTTGTCCGGTGCCAGTCGGCGAGGTCGTGCCGTGACTGGCGGCCCGTTAGTGACAACGTGGTGTGCCACACAATCGGTCACTGTCTCTATCTCTTCAAATGGTTTAGTCAATATAAGGAATTTATTAAATAGAGCCTGAAAATCGTGCGGAGTGTTAGAAAACAATCCCGTGATTCGGTGTGAATCTGTTCGAGCTGCGAGACCCGTAAATTTAGTGCCCGACGAAGAATCGATAAGCTGCAGCCTACGTGAATCAACAGTTAATTCACAGTGCTGCAGAAAATCGATTTCCAGTATGCCTGTAGGAACATCCGCAAGAATGAAGGTCCACAGATACCGTCGTCGTGGTCCCAGGTTGACCGCAAGCTGTCTTGTGCCGTAGGTAGGAATGGAAGAATTATTCGCCGCTGACAGCCGAAGCAAAGAAGATCGTGGCTTGTCTTTACCGACCGGCAAGACAGAAACTTGGGCCCCAGTATCAACTAGGAACCTAGCGTGAGTGCATGTATCATGTACGTAAAACAAACGGCCAACCTGAGACTGATTGCCGGCGAGTACGGCCGCTTCTACTCGCCGGCAGGGGCGTTTCCCGCCGAGTATGAACACGACTGTCTGCACCTACGGGTGGATGGTCCGAAAACGCGGTGGAACCAACAAAGTCCGCTGGTAGGATGATCTGGTTTGGACGAGGAAGGTGAGGTACAATCACGGCGGACGTGGGCAGTGGAGGGCGCCCATCCGCGCCGTTGTTTACGTGGGCTACTGCGAGGAGTCGGTATTTTAACTCTGTCCTCGAAGGACAGTCGGCGCTGGATGGATGAAAGTGCTGAGGCCTCTCCGGCGATTCATCCAGGTCAACACCCCGAAGATTGCGCGATTTCGTGGCGATGAGAGGGTTGGCCCCACTGCCGACACGTGCGACAATCTTGTCAGCAACGGCGGCTGCTCGTTCCAAGGACGAGTCCTCGAGGAGAGCAGTTAGGGTGGCCTGAACATGGAAGGGTAAAGAGTCCAACCACAGTTCCTTAACTTTCTCCGAATCCTTATCGGCGGGCCCTGCCAAGGAACGGAGGTGGGCTAGGTGGCGGCTGGGTTTCGTATCCCCTATGGGGTGCAGTGCCAGTAGCTGACGTGACCGTTCCTCTCGGGAAGGAAGGAAATGTTGCAGTATGGCCCCCTTAAGTCGATCGTACGGCTGCGCTTGAGGAGGATTTAATACTAAATCCCTCACGGAGGCGATAACATCACCCGGGATTGCCTCTAAGGCATAGGAAAATCGTTGGCGTTGGCCGATAATCCTACGTGCCTCAAACTGTAGCTCTAAGGCTGCAAACCAAACCTCAGGATCATGAGTGACAGAAGCCACAGGTTTAAAAGCAACCGCAGACAAAGTGAGACCTGTATCGAGCTGCATCTTATCCTCTGACACGTTTACGTTGCGATAATATATCGTAAAAAATATACGTCGCGCAACAAAAGGAGGACGTGAAACAGCGAAAAATCACAGACTCACGGGCGGGCGAATAATCCAGGAAGGTCTGGAAGTTTCGGGCCCACCAATGTAGAAGACGTTCGAGAGCGGCTAGTGAACGTGTCTCCTATTGGGTCTAGCGACGAACTACCAACGATACTCCCTCTATCGGACGAATAGAGAAGACGCAAGTCGGTTTACAGACGTAAGGTGTATCCTATATATCGTGGCACCGAAACAGTACCGATACGAGAGATACACCGAACGGAAAACGAAACGAAACGAAACGCAACGGCTGTGCAGAAAGCGAACCGCGAGCGTGTACAATCGGCGAGCGACCGAAAGTGAACGTGATTTAAAACGAGGTCGATGGAAACCTCGGAAAAGTCAGTCCAGTAAAACGTACGCAACCGGAGAACACCATCAAGTCGATGTCAAACGTCAGAAAAGATCGTAGAGAAAATAGATCCAAAATGGTGTCCAGAAAACAGTCATTTTCTCAGAACGATCAAGGTCACTACAGCAGCCCCCGCTAGAAAGCAAGGAAAGTTTTCGAAAAATGTCAAGGAGGAGAAGGCTTACAAACGGTATTCGTGTGGGCGAATGCGTGCAAAATACGTGAGTGCAGCTGTGCTGTAGGATGCTGGCGGGCAGAATCCGAGGTATGCAGGAACCGTAGAATGATGGTCGAGCATAGACCAGATTCGTTGCCAAAGACATGGGTTGCGTGAATCGGCATCCAGGTGTGCCACACCAATAACGTCCAGCCTCGGGTAACCGGCAGTCAATGTGATATCCGGAAGCCCAATCGGTAGGTTTGTCGGTGGCAGGGAACCATAACGACAGGGCAGATCCAGAATGCAAACGTTGGTGCCAAAATTCTCCAGATTTTGTGCAACCAGCGAAGCGTACCATATGGCGAGGTTCCATGAAACGAATAGAAAAAAATCTGGTGTAGCAACCGCAATGGACTTGACTAGAATACAGTAATAACTAATGAGGTATGTTAAATCGTGTCGAAACGATAAGCACGAAAGTTATTACTGCGAAGTGCAATGGTTAAGATCGTGTTTGACCTAGTCGCGAAAACGTGCTGGGCAGAAGATCTCCCGACCGAAACGTGAGACGGGAGCCTCATTCACGGATGGGTGCGTAGGCGTGCTCTGCTGACTTGAACGTGAGACAGTATTCTCATTCGAGGATGTGGTGGGGCAACGGACTGCTGGCTTGAACGTGAGATGATAGCCTCATTCGAAGTCGTAGCAAACAACGCTAACTGCAGACCTTGACGTGACACGGAAGTGTCGTCAACAGATGGTGCAAGGTAACATCGAATCTCATGTCAGCGGGCGACACGCTACCATCAACGTACGCGGCTTTGGGACGACCGATGTTAACTGTATCGAAGTGACCGTATCGATCAACCTTAAAGGTCTTATGGTGAAGAGAAATCACGCGAAATGAACCTTCGTAGGGCTGTTGTAATGACTTACGTACCGAATCAACACGAATGAATACATGCGAACAAGTTTCGAGTTCGGTCGGAACGGAAACCTGTCGTCGCTGCATTCCAGTCTGCGCCGGAGCGAGATTTTGCATGTACGTAGACAAACGATGAACGTAAGTCTGTACAGCAGGTGAATCTGTACTCCGTAGTGTAAATAATTCCCCAGGCAGTTGTATTGTCGTGCCCTAGACAAGTTCTGCGGTGGAACATTGGATATCTGCCTTTATGCAAGTCCTGACACCAAGCAGAACTAGCGGTAACGTTTCGCCCCAGTCAGGGCTCTCGTGTGCTCTAAGAGCCGCTTTGAGTTGGCGATGAAAACGTTCGACTAAACCATTCGAGGCCGGATGGTACGTGGTCGTGCGAATGCGTTCCGTACCCAGCATGTGAGTTAAAGAATAGTATAGGCCGGACTCAAATTGTTGCCCTCGATCGGTAGTGATTGTGGAAGGACAACCATATGAAGCTATCCATCGTTATATCAGATGTCGAGCCACTGATTCGGCCGTGACGACAGAGATGGGAATAGCCTCGGGCCCCATCGTAAATCTGTCGATGCACGTTAGTAAATAGATATACCCGTGTGATGGGGTCAATGGACCCACAATGTCTACGTGGATATGATCGAAGCGAGCATCAGGCGTAGCGAAAGTACCGGTAGGAGAAGTCACGTGCCCATGCACTTTAGATCGTTGACATTGTAAACGCTGTTTTGCCCACATACGAACATCTTCATTCATGGACGGCCAGAAGTATCGTGCAGCTACTCATCAGAAACTGGCTGCGATCCTTGGATGTGATAGTCCATGTAGGGTATCGAGCACGAGACTCCGATATGTAGAGGGTACGACTGGTAGGGGTATGCCAGCAAACACGTCGCAGAGTATAGTCCCAGCACTGGTGGCCAGAGGTACGGACTGACACTGTAGCGACGATGACTGAGCTGCTTCCATACATGAAGAATCCTGTGCTTGTGCTGCAGCCATGGCAGGGATGTCTAAAACCGGAGATTTAAAAGCACTAGGCAGAATACGCGACGGAGCATCTGCAACGCAGTTCGACTCACATTTAACGTGTCGCAGGTCAGTAGTGAACTGGGAAATATAGTCTAAATGTCTGACCTCTCGTGGGGAGTAAAGGTCAGACCTAGTATGCAATGCATACGTCAAAGGCTTATGGTCGGTATAGAGGATGAAATATCGACCCTCGACTGTGTGGCGGAAGTGCTTAACGGCACTATATGCAGCCAGCAGTTCGCGACCGAAAGCACTATATTTCGTTTCCGTGGGACTGAGGCGTCGAGAGAAAAAATCTAATGGCTGCCAGATCCCAGAAACAGATTGTTGCAGGACCGCTCTGATGGCAAAGCCGGATGCATGCACGGTTGTGCTTAGCGTGGCGGACGGAACTGGGTGCATTAGGAGCGTGGTCTGAGCTAATGTCGCTTTAATCTCCGAAAACGCTACTAGTGCGGCATCCGTAAGCGACAACTTACGTGGATTGCCACGAAGTAGGTCAGGTAATGGAGGCAAACGTTTAGCAGCATGGGGTATGAAACGACGACAGAAGATAACCAACCCCCAAAATGCCTTGAGCTCCTTGATTGAGGACGGTACTGCGTAATCTAGAATAGCGCGCAATTTATCCTCGCAAGGCCTAATACCCTCTCGAGTGATCTTGTGGCCGAGGAACACAAGTTCCGGTTTGCCAAGTTCACATTTATCAGGATTTACTACTATTCGATTTTCGGACAAACGTTGAAATAGTAGCGTCAAATGTTGGAAATGTTCATCTACGCTCAACGATGCGATTAGCAAGTCATCGATATAGGCGTGAACAAAATCCAAGTCTCGCGTAATGCTATCGATAAACCTCCGGAATGTCTGAGCAGCATCATGCAATTCAATAGGCATACGTAGGAACTCAGACAAACCAAAAGGGGTCGTGACAGCGGTTTTCTCGACATCTTCAGTGGCGACTGGAATCTGGTGATAGGCTAGCACCAAATCGATCTTAGAAAATACAGCCGTGCCGTGAAGTGATGCCGTGATTCAGTGTATGTGGGGTATCGTATAACTGTCGTGACGAATAACCGAATTTAGTGCACGATAGTCGCCACATGGTCGTCAGATAATGCCATCCTTCTTAAGAACCATGTGCAGGTGTGAGGCCCATGGACTGTGAGAAGGACGAACAATACCTTCAGAAGGTAAAGTGTCAAACTCACGTTTGGCGAAAGCCACTTTGTCCGGTGCCAGTCGGCGAGGTCGTGCCGTGACTGGCGGCCCGTTAGTGACAACGTGGTGTGCCACACGATCGGTCACTGTCTCTATCTCTTCAAATAGTTTAGTCAATATGGGGAATTTATTAAATAGAGCCTGAAAATCGTGCGGAGTGTTAGAAAACAATCCCGTGATTCGGTGTGCATCTGTTCGAGCTGCGAGACCCGTAAATTTAGTGCCCGACGAAGAATCGATAAGCTGCAGCCTACGTGAATCAACAGTTAATTCACAGTGCTGCAGAAAATCGATTTCCAGTATGCCTGTAGGAACATCCGCAAGAATGAAGGTCCACAGATACCGTCGTCGTGGTCCCAGGTTGACCGCAAGCTGTCTTGTGCCGTAGGTAGGAATGGAAGAATTATTCGCCGCTGACAGCCGAAGCAAAGAAGATCGTGGCTTGTCTTTACCGACCGGCAAGACAGAAACTTGGGCCCCAGTATCAACTAGGAACCTAGCGTGAGTGCATGTATCATGTACGTAAAACAAACGGCCAACCTGAGACTGATTGCCGGCGAGTACGGCCGCTTCTACTCGCCGGCAGGGGCGTTTCCCGCCGAGTATGAACACGACTGTCTGCACCTACGGGTGGATGGTCCGAAAACGCGGTGGAACCAACAAAGTCCGCTGGTAGGATGATCTGGTTTGGACGAGGAAGGTGAGGTACAATCACGGCGGACGTGGGCAGTGGAGGGCGCCCATCCGCGCCGTTGTTTACGTGGGCTACTGCGAGGAGTCGGTATTTTAACTCTGTCCTCGAAGGACAGTCGGCGCTGGATGGATGAAAGTGCTGAGGCCTCTCCGGCGATTCATCCAGGTCAACACCCCGAAGATTGCGCGATTTCGTGGCGATGAGAGGGTTGGCCCCACTGCCGACACGTGCGACAATCTTGTCAGCAACGGCGGCTGCTCGTTCCAAGGACGAGTCCTCGAGGAGAGCAGTTAGGGTGGCCTGAACATGGAAGGGTAAAGAGTCCAACCACAGTTCCTTAACTTTCTCCGAATCCTTATCGGCGGGCCCTGCCAAGGAACGGAGGTGGGCTAGGTGGCGGCTGGGTTTCGTATCCCCTATGGGGTGCAGTGCCAGTAGCTGACGTGACCGTTCCTCTCGGGAAGGAAGGAAATGTTGCAGTATGGCCCCCTTAAGTCGATCGTACGGCTGCGCTTGAGGAGGATTTAATACTAAATCCCTCACGGAGGCGATAACATCACCCGGGATTGCCTCTAAGGCATAGGAAAATCGTTGGCGTTGGCCGATAATCCTACGTGCCTCAAACTGTAGCTCTAAGGCTGCAAACCAAACCTCAGGATCATGAGTGACAGAAGCCACAGGTTTAAAAGCAACCGCAGACAAAGTGAGACATGTATCGAGCTGCATCTTATCCTCTGACATGTTTACGTTGCGATAATATATCGTAAAAAATATACGTCGCGCAACAAAAGGAGGACGTGAAACAGCGAAAAATCACAGACTCACGGGCGGGCGAATACTCCAGGAAGGTCTGGAAGTTTCGGGCCCACCAATGTAGAAGACGTTCGAGAGCGGCTAGTGAACGTGTCTCCTATTGGGTCTAGCGACGAACTACCAACGATACTCCCTCTATCGGACGAATAGAGAAGACGCAAGTCGGTTTACAGACGTAAGGTGTATCCTATATATCGTGGCACCGAAACAGTACCGATACGAGAGATACACCGAACGGAAAACGAAACGAAACGAAACGCAACGGCTGTGCAGAAAGCGAACCGCGAGCGTGTACAATCGGCGAGCGACCGAAAGTGAACGTGATTTAAAACGAGGTCGATGGAAACCTCGGAAAAGTCAGTCCAGTAAAACGTACGCAACCGGAGAACACCATCAAGTCGATGTCAAACGTCAGAAAAGATCGTAGGGAAAATAGATCCAAAATGGTGTCCAGAAAACAGTCATTTTCTCAGAACGATCAAGGTCACTACAGCGTCTCGCTCACTGTAGTGAGAACTCAGTTCTTTCTCATAGTCATTTCCGTTCTCTTAGTACAGAATACTTTGCTTATATAAGATATGCGCCCTTCATATTCATAACTGTGCATTAATGCTTGCTGGCCTACTGGTTGGCCCAAACGGCCCGTCTGACCGGTTTATCCCCCTGGGCCCGGATTGATTGATTCGGCTTTGGTCGAAAGTTAACCGCTGACTGATTCACTGATAGCTTCAGTGGCTCTGATCTTGTGGGTAACGTTGTTCAGCCGATCACGTGCAGTCTGATTCATTGAATCAGACCGTCTATTAGCAATAAGCTGGGGGCACTTCCACACACTAAATCCGCTGATTCAACTGCCAACAAGGGCCCCTTTTGTTTCCCTGTATGATTGGGATAGCTCGAGGGGAGCAAGGAAGTTTGTGGTCGTTGGTCTTCCCTGAGGACTCTTTCAAACTTTGGGCAGCTTTGGCCTACCTTATTTCCCAGCCCGCTTGAAGAAGTTTGTCCCGGCGGTCGAACCAGGAACAGCTCTGTTCGGGGTGATAAAGCAACCTATATATATATATATATATATATATATATATATATACGGGGTGGCAAAAATGATGTTGATTAACAGGAACGCATGCCGTGTTGATAAGGTCTCCTGTGACATGCTCGAATATCATTTTTACCCTGCTTATCTGTGTGGAAAAACCCAAACAGCAACCTCAGGTTGGAATTCCAAGATTAGCCCTCATGCTCTTTCTCGGACTTCGAGGGCAGCCAAGATGCCCTGGATGAACTGGGGATTTCAGTGGTTAGTTATCTAAGCGGAGTTGTAGCCTGACCCATTGAGCTTGGAGTTCCCGGGAAAAAAGCCTCAAACTATACCCTTTTAAGCCGCGCCGCATGCAGTTTTTTAATGAAGAGCCATATCCACAGCTATCAGCCGGGAAGCCTTGACTGCTTCAGTTGCTGTAGAAAGTGTCAGCAGCGAACTCATGGTAACAGCCCTTATTAGGGCAACCTCAGACTCTAGAAGGACCATCTGTGCCCCTAATTCGCTTACCTCAGTTGACAGTTGGTCAGGATACGTTAGATTCCATTCGTGTTCAGCTTCAGAATCACTGCGCTCCCAGTCGGGGAGCATGGGATGAGTAGACTCCTCTGAGTTTGGGGCCGGATGAACAATAAAAACTTGGGAAGGTAGAATATAAAAGTGGTACACCACACTGAATAAAAAAGGTGAGAAACCTTGGAAGCTAATCACAGGTATACAAGAATAATATAAACAGGGAGAGAGCGCCGCAGAAGCAGTTGTTATTCAGAAGTACCTGACTTGGACTAACCTGGTACTCAAGTTGCCAAGAGTATTTTTCTGCAGATGAAGCACATTGGGATGTTGAGAGTCATTTGTGAGAGAATCTGAGCTCTGGTTGGCCGACGGGCAAGTCTAGGGGTCTAACCTGACTTAAAGTTGTTTTAGCGCTCCAAGAAGTCCTGTCCTTGAAGTACTGCCGAAGTGCGGTCTTTCTTGTGTGCGATGGATTACCACTCGAGTATTAAAACTGGATATGTTCACAATATAACTGCAGTATGCTTCGATGCATCACGGAAGGAAGTTGTCACAGGAACTGAAGGTATCACGTGTCAGAATGAAAAATATACTTTTGAAGATGGGATCATTACTTTCTGGGATGTGAAAGCCTCCCAAAAACTAAAGGAGGACAACGTACAGAACTCTTGGATCACAATGATATATTTCTGGTACATTTTTATCAGATTTATTTAATCTGTAGGGAAAAGATCAGAACTGTGATATCTTCAAGTCAAAATGGCCTCGTTGTATTTTGGCAGGGTTTGATGCCATTAGAGGTGATCAATGTAAGTGATATTAAGAAGCAATTACCTCTTTCGAAAGCTATCAAATAAATGGACTTCAACAATGCACTTCGTGCATAAATTTACAAACGAAGTTCTACTTAAATTTAAGTAGAATAACAGGTGTTATTCATTTGAGTAAACAACGACCGTTGCGTATCAAACAGCACAGGGGTGCACTTTTACTCCCAACATGATCCCATGGGGGACTTTGTATTGTGAAAATTGAGATGAGTTTTTGTCATATATATGACCTAATGATATCATTAGGTTTGGACAGATTTAAAAAACAGAAAAATAATTTTAATTTATTGAAAACCAGTATAGTTTAACAGCCCGCTCAGCACAAAAAAAGATCATTTATAAGTGCTCCAAGGGCCTTTCTAGCGACTATTTCAATAATGTGGTATAATTTGGAGAATTTCGTTCAATACTCTAAGTACCGCACATGATGTGAAAGTATAGATTTTCTTTGTGAAATGCTCCACAGGGTCTTCTCGTTCCAAGGTATGCCGGAGGGAACCATCTTGTAACACGACAGTTTCCTCTTCTGTTTTCCGCCTTCAGGATGAGGTCAAGAAACTCCGGGATGAGGTCCAGACCCTCACTAGAGCGGTATCACGGATTGAGTCACATGCTGAAATAGCCCTGGGAAGGAAAAGAAACGCAGTACTTAAGGGCATTCACGAGACGTTCTGTAGAGCATCAAACCAAAGACACAGGGAACTCCGTCAACATGTGGAGTCCTAGTTCGATGAAGTTTCCTATATCTGACATCTTGAGTAAGCACATCTTCACTCTTACAGCATCACTGCTACTTCTAACCGATTTCCAAATATTCGAACTTCTCTTCCTCGTATTCCTCTTTTTACACTTATTATTATTTTATTCTTCATTATCATTAGTAATTTCTTGTTCTCCTCTTCCTTTTTCTTTTGTCTGGTCTTCCAGACTCACTACCACACCCCCAGTCGTGCTTTTCGACGCAGAAGAAAGATAGAAAGTCTTCAATATCATCCAAGCAAGCACCACCGCGGCAGTCTAGAGAGAGTACCAAAGAATATGAGCGTTAAGGTCTTACCTTCGAAGAAGACTGCTTGTAGTGCTACCATGTTTCATAGCTCAGTGGGATCCGAGGTCGCTCGTACTTCTACCGGGGTCCTCTTGTTTTTGAGAGGGGGGAATGAATGGTCAGACAACTAGAAACCTGCCGCATTGTCGTGTCCACTGGTGCGAGTGCTATGTTTTCTTTTTCTATTGCAACACGTGAGGATTGCTGGAGCCTCGGGTGCAAAAGCTGGATGCAAATTTGGCTCAGGCCTCCATATCCTGTAATCGGGTCGGGTCTGATGTGGAAGATCTCCTAAGACACTTAGGCATCACAGTGCACGCCTTATCAAATCGGGTCATGCGGCTGAGGAAGTAGAAGCCTGATGCCCAAGGGAACCAAACTCATACACCCTCCGTACTGGTAGAAATAGGGCACCCCCGCTATAGCGGTTTTTTTCTTGGCAGCAGCCGAGAAAATCTATCTACTCTTCGGTGAAATTATTCGAATTGAACCGGATGACGCTGCTGAGCGTAAGTACAGCTTCGTAGAGACGACACAAAGGATAGGATTTCCAATTTGGACAGGTGAAAACGGGTGCTCACCTATGCATCGAAAACCCCCAATAATTCATCTGACAAGATGTGATCAGAACGCGGGCCCTCTGCAGAGTACTCCACAGAAAGCCCCCACGCCGTGGATTCAAATCGTCTGAAGGGGAACACCTGTGGCCAGCCCTATGCAGCGTCACAGTCTCTTCATCATTTAACCACTAACTTTAGTGCCAAAAACGAACTCAACACTCGGCGCCAAGCCCGAGTGCAGAAGCTCTGACAAGGGAAGCTGCTCAGAAGCGCAGAAGTGTCTATCGATACTCTACAGTAATGTCTGCGGTGTAGACAACGATTGGAGAGAACTTCAAGTAGAGGTCACTGAGACGGATTGTATTGCGCTCTGTGAAACATGGTTGAGTGATAAAGTTAACATGGGACCACTTTGTTCCCCGGGGTACTCCAACTATAGACCAGACCGGGAGGATTATGGAGCAGGCAGAGGTGTGCTACTTGCTAGTTGTTTAACACCTACGGCAAATCCAAGGTACTTATTTTGCGACACCCAGCATCCAGGCAGTTTCTGCCGCAGTAACTTCTAGGGGTAGGAAAGTGCTTCTTATCTGCCCCTACCGCAGCCCTTTAGCAATCACGGGAGAAAGGACAAGCTTCGTGGACTACTTACGACAAGCCGTTGGGACGAGTAATCAGGTCCTAATATTCGAAGACTTAAGTGCCCCAGAAGTAGATTGAGAAAGTGGATAGTCGCAAGGGTGTCCTTTCGGCCACGACTTCATTGAGATGGCCTACGAAAAGGCCCTTTTCCAGCACGTTCGCCAGCCCAGACGCTGGAGGAACAGGCATAATCCGGCCCTATTGGGTGTTGTTATTACCAAGTACTCAGTATATGTCCGTGACCTAAGGATCACTGCATCCCTCGGTAAAGTGACCATGGTACGTTACGGTTTGTTTATGCTATGGGTCACTAAAAGCCCCCTGACAAGTGAAGAAGAAACTTCAGGCAGCTAGCTGTCAACAGGCTAGTATTGAAGGCTGAGTCAATAAACTGGAATTGTCTATCCAGAAATGCAGACGACTTTTGGAACCATATAAAACGCAACCTCATTCTTTTAGCCGATGAGTTCGCCCTACTTAGGTCAGTGCGTCAAAGAGGTCGTCCTCCGTGGTGGAAGATTGCAGTGATTAAAGCTCATCAGAAGGAGCTCCAGGTCTGGAAGCGCTTTCATGAAGATCAGAGCCACACCAGATACCCACAGTGCATAAGGTTACAAAACTTTGTCGTTAAACTAATAAAGGCATACAAAGTCAGGTTCGAGCTAGTCTTCGCAAAAAACGCAAAACATCAACTAAGGCATATTTTACCTGTGTAAAATCTAAAGGGACAATAAGGACGGCCGTTGGAAACGTGCAAACTGTAACAGGGGACCACACCATTACTCCAGGGCAAAGGGCTGGAGTCTTCCTGGAGTACTTCCGATCGGTCTACATCGAAGACCCAGGTCAACAACCAGGGCACCCCTAATATCCAGAATTACCGACTATGTCAGATGTGACGATCATGTCGAGGGAGGTAAAGTCAATGCCCGACAGCCTGAATAAACACAAGGCCGTGGGGCCTGATGGCATTCATTTTGCTATCCTGCAGCCCCTAGCCGAGGTAATTGCGCTTCACCCGGCAGCAATATTCAACTTTTTAATCGGAGAGGGGAAGATACCAGAGGACTGAAGGGTGGCAAAGGTTGTCCCGATTCACAAGGGTGGACAAAGAGACCTGACCTCAAGCTATCGCGGCGTGAGTCTTCTACCAGTTTCATTGAAGGTCATGCATTAGGAAGTCGCTCGTCATATAGATAACCATGACCTACTGGGAGTGGAGCAGCACCGGTTTGTCAAGAGTAAGTCTAATCTACTGTCGTTTTTAGATGAAGTGAAAGAAAGTCTGGACAGAAGTGAACGGGTCGAAATATGTTACCTGGACTTCTAGAAGGCGTTTGACTTGGTAAACCACCGTCTCCTCTTCTCTAAACTGGCACTATTACAAACAGCTCCCCCCAGAGGTGGCACGTTTTACAAATCATCTGATAAATCGGAGACTACGTCAGGATGGAGGGCGCCATCTTATCCTCTGCGAACGCTTGTAGTGGGGTTTCACAGGGATCTGTCTTAGGACCACTGCTGTCCCTTGATTTCATCAACGACCCGGTGAGAGAGCTGAAGCTTCCTTGCTACTTGTTTGCAGACGATTCTAAAATTGTCGGGAACCCAGCGGCTAGTGACATACAACCCGATCTGGACGCTCTCCACACATAGTCAGTAACCTGGTGCCTACCGCCTAACAATAGCAAGTCTAAGCAACTGCTATCCACTGGTGCTTCGGCCCTGAGATACCTGGATCCAGGCAATTCCCACGAGATAGCACGAACTTCTACGATGAAGGACTTATGGGTGCTTATTCATGAGACCTTTAAACCCTCAGCCAAATGGTCTACAGAATCTGGAAAGTCTAATAGGGCTCTCTATCAACTCCGAAGGACAGTTGACGCCAGAAATCCCCTGGTTCTAATCCCAATATACATAGCCCTTGTTAAACCTCACCTAGAATACTATGTGTAGGCTTAGGCTCCCTCGTTAGTTGGGGACTGGGAAATTCTGGAGACTGTGCAACGAGGGCTTACAAAGACCATCCCAGGTCTCCGGAATTTACCGTACGCAGAAAGACTGGCAACCTTAGGACTTTTCTCCTTTGAGAGAAGACGGATGAGAAGGGACTTAGTTGAAACATTAAAGCAGCTGAAAGGGATGTCAGTGACTAATGTACTTCCCTTTGAAATTGACGAGTACTCGGCCCTGAGGGGACAAAGTGTGAAACTGAAAAAGCCCAGTGCACTGCGATATATCCGGGCTAATTTCATGTTTTTTGGAGTGGTTAGTGCATAGAATAAGCTTTTGGAGGAGGTAGTGACCTCACAAATCGTCATGCAGTTCAAGGCTAGCTTGAAAAAGGCCTGACCATCAGTGTTCCCTACTCTTCCTTGAAACTCAAATTGCCCACATCACTAATCATTTAAAGCTATTACAGTTATTCTCACACATCCCAATTCCACCTCTCCAATTGTCTTTGGCTGTCGCTCCTCTCTGTATTCATTTATTTTTTTTTGTTTCTCATTACGCATGTAGTCTTCTCCACTCCAGCTAGTTCCACGAGTGAGAATATGTTTCGCTCGCCTAACCGTGTGTGTGTTCGTACTGTGTTATAGCTTTCAGCCTGTTCAAATCATGAGTCCCCGTTTTTTCTGGAAGTAAGCCCTATTTTACGCCCTAAAATTAAATCCGTCAACCCCAAGGTGCCCAGAAAATTCTCTTGCAGTCGAAGCACGGTGAGATACTGAGGCTCACGCACGCAAGAATCTAGACTCTCGTTGGCTGAGCTGCAAGTCCTGTGATCCGGCCTGACCTGACCGTTCATGGGGATATTGGTCACCAGAAGTTACCCGGGTCGTGCCCAGTAATTTTTGGGGGTGTTCACGTATCATGTTCTTTTCTCAAGTGAAAATGAATAAAAGTCCAATAACTGGTACTTTAAGATGATATTATGTGATATACCTTACCGAAATTCAGAAGTAAAGCAAACATGCTACTGCATCTCCGGTGCGTTTAAAAATAGTTCCAAAATGTCCCCGAGGTATTTACAACGGGACCAAATTGGAACTAACTTGGGACTATTTTGTTAATTGAGACAGGTCACCTGAGGGACCCTCTGATATTCAGTTAAATTTGCGCGGGACGTTTTGTGGCTAGACGCGATCGTATATCCAGATAGGTGTGTTGTCAGACAGTTTCTTTGGCTTCCAATGCCGCGTTTTCGAGACGGAAGCAGATGCCCGCCTATCCAGGTATGTATATTGGTAGGGTTTTATGAACGCCTGTTGCGTCAAGATTTTCTTTAGCTTACATAAGTAAGCAATTTTGCATTGGAAATCCTGCAATGAGTTTTGACCATCCCAGCGGTCTCAGCGCGGGAAGTTCTGCTTCTTTGAGCTGACCGGGCTGATAAACCACAATGTTTTTAAATGCAGTAAAATTACATTTTTATGTTTTAGAACTTTCTGAATCTAGTGACTTATGTAAGTCGTCTGAAGCATTTGCTTAAGAAGAATCTCGCCATATTACACATTAACTTATGAATACGTCCATGTGGGGATCATCAAGACCTCGGATGGGCTAAGTCTATCTCCTGATATTTTTCTGCAAATAGGCGTCCCTTTTCTATTTTTCATTTTCCAGGCTTGTGTGTTGAAGTTTCCCAATTTATTCTAGTACCATTATGCAATGTCAACAGGACCGATTCTCTACGAATAACAAATTCAAACAGTACTCACCAATAACGATACATGTGGCGGATTTATTAGAGATATTAGCATTTCAGTAGCCTCTACTTTACCCATAATACTAGGAAATGCATACATTTGTAATGATTAGAAAACCTCATGAAAGCCTATGCAAGTTTTTTCAGTTATTAGATCAAAATGTTCTGCCCAGAGCTAGCCCATTTCAGTCCAGCTTCAGCCCACTACAGGCAGACGTCTGTCTGTTTTGTCCATCCTTAGCCCAGCGAAGCACCGGACAATATGCTATTTGGGTACTTTATGATAACAAATAACCCTTCACGGAATATTTTGGGGACTTAACTTGCACCCATGTGCTGACTCAATAAGTCTTATCTTATCAGATGTAAAAGTGTTCGTTCCAGAAAGACTGTCAAGTTAGCTCGTGATTGCATTTCATAGTCCGCAGATGGTCCAGTTTAGTTCAGTTCGCACAGGACTTTGTGTGGCTAGAGCCAATCTTGTTTCCATTGTGCAACCATTGCTCATTACACAGTTGAATCTACTTCTGAATTCCGGCGGAATTTGGCATTTCGTTAGCTTCATAAAAGTCTAAAACATGAGAATATAATTTTAATTTATGGAAAACCCTATAGCTTATTAGCCCGGTCATCCCAAAAAAGAGCATTCAGTCCCAGAGGAACCACTTAAGGGACATCCTGGCGACAATTTTTATTTTGACATAAACAAGAATTCTGCCGGTTATCTTGCGTACGGTTTGAACCATTGTGGTATGCTTCTCATACTTTATAAATACTGTAGTTCATAAGGATATTCTGCACCGCAAATTACGTGAACCGTGCCACGTGATTTTGAGGAATTTCAAAAATCATGTTCCCTTCCCAAACAAAAATTGATAAGATTTAACAAAATAATACTAAGATAAGTGTTACAGTGTACTGAAACCTAAAAGAAAAGAACATAAGCCGCTGCGTTTTTGATGTGTTCAGAAATAGTCATAAAATGCACCTGAAGTGTTTCAGGTGGGACCATTTCGAGAAGTTTTCGGGAAGTTTTGGGACTATTTTGCTGTTTGAGAGTGTTGGCCACATTCAGACCTATGTCAATGAGATAACCTACCCTCGTCTCGTCCTTTTAACACAAGCCTTCATAAACTTGTCGGTAAGTCAATAAGTAATGTTTTAATTTTTGTGAATGATCCAGGCAGCATGAATGTCGTCTAAAGCATCATCCGGGAGTTTTCTGACCGTAATATTGAGTAATCTAACACTCAGGAAACGGCCACTGAACCCAAGAAATGCTTTCAAGCCGTACCCTAGTTGGACCGCCAAACAATTGTTCTATTTTTTATTGCTATTTAACACAAAAATTAATTTCTATCTTCAGTCAGTACAGAATTATTCAAAATTATTAAGCTATAACTTATAGAAGATCAGAGCGTATCAGCAGCAGCGGGTAGCCGTTTGTTAAAAGCGAGATAGTTGACAATCATTGAATAGAAGTTAAAATTTATACTGCATATGCCATTATGAAATTGGGGTACAGTCTGTGTGCATTTTTTGGGTTCACAGCTGATCGCCCCCGAGTGTACGTTTCCTTGTTTCGTCGGGGGTCACTCGGCGGTACGGTCACGAGACGTTAGAGCTGCCTCGGTTCACGCGAAACCTGTGTATTTATAATGCTCAGGAAATTTCATGACGATTCATGTAGATTTTACTAAAAGATTTGAAAAACTTACGCCATCCCAGACCTTCACTGAAGATCGAACAACAGCCTCGGGAATTGTTCCACTTGAGCCCAAGCACTAAATCTATCACTTCTCCACTTGGGATAGAAATGGGATGAAAAAGGGTTTTATTATCGAGACATTAGTTGACTCCATTGAAACATCAAGAATATTTACCTTCTCGTAATTTGGAAGGATCCAGGTGCACCTGATGCATTGACAATAGTCGCGGAAGTGGTTTCCTGTTCGCCATTTACTAGTTATTTTATTCGAATAGGTTACTATTATTCTGGTGTGCACCTTTTCAAGCCTCATCACTACATCATTTACAATTAAAAAGATGGCCAGTGTTTCAAAGCACGGATTGCTTTATAATATAAACATATGCTTATATGCACGAAATACGTTGTCATCCATTCTTGGGTTTAATCTCTTCTTCCATAATATGTTTCTGGACTTTCATGTGGCCATAAGTTCTATAAGACAAACCTGTGCGAAATTAGGAAAAGTACTATGTTTGTAGTATTTGGATAACAAATAAACCTTAATCGGTCTAATAAGATGAACAAAAAATGAAATGAAATAAACGGAATTCATTTTGTACGATAGCACATTCTACTGAAGTAACTCCATGTGTTTATCTTCCTATGAAAACAATAATGAACCAAGACATGAAATAGTACGACAGCGAAATAACGTGTTGTTCGTAGTAGGTACGTGACCAACACAAAAATAGGTAAAGCTTCCAAATATATCTATGATAAATACAATGCATCAAAACGTTTACAAAAAGCTACAGCAAAATAAACTCTTCAAAATGATGTTGTTGTATTCGCAGAGAATACGTACCTATGTATCTGCCTAGGTTTTCCACAATTCCGAGCGTTGATAAATCTGCAGTATAGTGTCACTACGATATTGTTTCTATTACCAACTCTTACGCTATTTAGAAGAAAAGCAAATGTCATAAAAATATTTATGAGGAAGCACGCATGCAACCAGTAAACACCAGGAAGTAAGCCTTTAAACGTGGCGGTGTGCATGGGTTGCTTTCAAGATGTCCGGATCTATACAGTTTACTGAAAAATGCTTGATCTGAGTGCAACTTCTGTGTAGAAAATCACTCAATACTTCATTATTCAAAATACTTAGGACACTGGATAGTTATTCGTTTATCACAATAAATTTATCAATATGTACTTCTCCACGTTCACTGCCTCTGCTTGT
Organism: Fasciola hepatica; assembly: GCA_948099385.1. Classification (NCBI taxonomy): domain Eukaryota; kingdom Metazoa; phylum Platyhelminthes; class Trematoda; order Plagiorchiida; family Fasciolidae; genus Fasciola; species Fasciola hepatica. The sequence goes on along the minus strand of CANUEZ040000043.1, from coordinate 34,628,927 downwards.
TGCTATCTTTGGGCATAAAGATGTGTGCGAGATAGTTGGGAGATTTTAAAAATAACAGAAAAGCACTCCAAATGGACATTAGTTACAAGGTGACCAACCTCAGTGAGCATTTATGATAGAAAGTACAATAGCGCACTGATAGATTTCATAAACTGTGAATCAGCTGGCCAAAAAATATTTCGACAATTTTATGACTTACACAAAGAATGAAAAAGTTTGTGGTAAATAAAAACTGGAATATACACATCAAAATATTCAAAACACCATACAAATTTAATACAGAATTTTACTGCTGATCAACGGAAAGACTCACCTATCAGCAGTAAACAAAGTAAACCAACATAGCATCTCCTGGTCAAAAGGTTACTCAATGAAACAAAAATGGCACAAATTCCAGGCGATTCAGCATAATAATTTTGCAACAATGGGTAGAGTTGAATTACTTACGACATTCAATGAAAAGCTACGTAATATTTTCTGAAAGATAATGGTAGTATTCGCCACTCTAGCACTTCTTTGGGGAGCGCCCAACAGCGTTGTAGGTTATGCCAATTGGGATCATTCACGTGTTATCGTGTCTTTTTGGCGGAACAAAACGTTCAGTTAAGACTTCAACAGAGGTGTGTATGTCAGAAAGCGACAACTCGCGCAGTGTCATAAGGACGGTTTTATGAACGCATATGGTACCAGTGGACGAGGGGAGCTCTGTGAAACCTCGCACGCAATTTTGCTCTCCATGGAAGCGAGTGGCCCTGTTTTGGCTTAGAAAGAGCTGCTTCCACGAGGTTGCTCAAACTCAGGGTTTTATGTGTGTGCTGCGGAAACGATAGCCAAGTCCGATTCATCGGATCAGCGCATTAAGATTGATGCGTGGATGTGCACCTACTATAGAATTATGATCACCTTCGATGTGTCGGATACCCTTCCCAAAATAAGTAATATTGTCTGCGTGACGCCATTTCCTGGCATTGTGCCGGTCTGTGGTCGACCGTTTAACAGAAATTATTGGCTTGTGTTCAGTGAAGATAGTAAATGGCTTGCCTTCTAGCAAGTGACGGAAATAACGGATAGCCTCAAAATTGCTAGAATTCTCCCAGCAAAAGTGCTATACATGGATTCAGCTGAATGAAAGGGATTAAGAGCGGCTGGATATCTTTTACTTGTTATTGTATGACAGCGCCAACTTCTAGATCCGACATTTTGGCTGATAGCCCCAGTGTTGCTTTGATAGAAAATACGCAACAGATGCCGTGCTTTACAAAAGCAGAACGGGCGCTGTGAGGCGTTGTTTTAACTGAACACACCAAGGAACGAAACTACGGTAAAAAGCTACTGAGTGATTAAAATGAAGAAGATTTGTAAAATAGGATTTGAAATACTACATTACTGACTAGTTTTTTTCTTTTATTGAAGCAATATTTGCGAATGATATCTCAAGTATGGAGAAGTGGCACATTCTACATCAAAACTAAAATTTCACTGTGTTCATGGTAGACTCAATAATGTTGCATTTGTATCCGCAGATAAACTTGAAGCTAGAGCTTCAAAGCACGGGTCTGACGAATAATTTGCTTGAATCTCCGTAAATGGTAAATCATCCATAATCTTCATATCATCCGTATTTATAAATCCATAAAACGGGTTCAATGCCTGCTATACCAAGTGTCGTGTTCGTAGTTTGCAGTAGAATACGTAATGTTGGCACTCCATCTATCTGCACAAACGTAAACGCAAAAAGAGTAAGTGAACACTTGCCGTAAGTCCTAATAGGTCTCCTACTAGCAGCGACCAACTCAAAGCTCGACTTACAAAGGCATACCCTAGAAAGAAGCTGAATGACGCTAATTCATAAGCTGATATCCACGAAGAATGGCGTTCATAACGCTATATCGTTTGTGTAGAAAGCCTGATACAGTCGTCCTACATCTTTTCCTGTCATTTAAGTTGATATCCACACGACTCAGCGCATTATTTTTCTACAGCGCTCTGTCTGTGGTGGTACAAACGTAAGTCGTGGTTGTAAGGATACGCTTCTTAAAGCAGTTAAGACTGCGCGCTTTGCGAGAAACGGAATAAGAACGTAAGACAAAACGCGTTCTCCTGAGAAGAATGCATCTCCACCTGATGGGTAAAACGCTCCGGTGCTACCATTATCTGTATTTGAGGCCTTAGCCACATGGTAAAAAAATGGCATAACACGTGCTTGCACTTTATCAGGGGCTTCCGATAGTCTGCCAATGTCGAGTTATCTTCAAGTGCGGCTGAAATCGCCACAAGCCACTTGCAATGAGGATACTCATGGTACTGTATCTTCCACCTTGATAATGGGTTTTATTTCCTCATTAAAGGAGTGAGTTGCATCGGCATCTACGTGCCGCAGCCACCAAACTTGTTAACAAACACGAAATGCCTAAATCAGTATCGTGCTGACGTTCGTAGTCACTTCAGTATTCCAACCTGTATTTTATCACGGGAAATCTCTTTGGATGGGTAGCGCAGTTTACCCATAACTATCGAGACCAGGCTCACTGGCATAGGCCGAACTTGGTCTACTGTACTTCACCTCCGTGCAGCCGTAAACTGTGGGTCCACTTGTATGAACTCAACAATTCTCATATGTATCGCGGAAACTCTGAAATGTCATAATTCTACAGTAACGTTTTTGTCATTAACTGATGTCTTCTTTGAATGCACGTTTTATGCAGTAAAAAAATCTAGTCTGTTGAACAGATTTTATAATGCATTTCTGAAGTTAAAAGGTTCGTTAGATATTTCCGTTAAAAAGGTCTACGTGAACCAGAAACAAATAAATAGAACAGACGCAGAAAAATATTAAAAAAAATGATGATTGTGCTATATTCACATGATGCTCATCCGCTTTACATGTTAAGCTAACAGGGCGAATCACACGCAGAAGGCATATGGGTGCAGTAAAATCAAATAATCCTTGCTGGTATTAAGAAGACCATAGTCAATAGTCAAGGAGAAGCTACTGAAAACCTGTAGAGAAAAATGTACAGAGCCCAAAGCAATCAGAAGGGGTCGCATGTGTACATGTCAAATTGAAAGCTAAACCAGAAAGAACTTGGTTTGGGGTGATACAGTTACGTTCACACAAAACTGACCATGGAGTTGGTGATCACCAAAAGTGGCTGTGGAATCGCTACATCAGCATTTTTAGTTTGTAGGTAACTAGTGGTCAGGGTTTGTTGCTTGAGTATGCTCAAACAGGAAAGCGTAGTGAAAACTCTGCCAAATTCGCATTGGGGTAAGTGGACTGAAAGAAAGTAACCAGTTGTACTTAATTCAGTATGCGTCACGTATCTGGCCCGCGCGATTGGCCGTAAAACGAGTGACAACGCTATGATGTACAAACAAACTTGCCTACTCCAACTTCGTCAAATGAATGAAAACTAATCCAAAATTGAACTACCGGGCAACCATCATGTACTTCTCGAAGTCTGAACTTTGAGTGCAGCAAAGTTTAGTCCAGTCACCCCAACTGCCGTAGATGACAGTCAACTGTGTCACACGAGAAGTGCGATGACGTAGGCTTATTACTGCCCGTTTCATAATCCAATCATCCACATATGTTTGTTGATTAAAGTTGTCACATCCATCCTTCCCCGCCCTTATCTCTCCATACAGACTTGGTGTACCTTTCTCCTCACTCTTGGTATTGGGTTCTTTTCCATGCAAATGTGATTGTTGTGGCTTGAGAATGAAGTCAACGAAAACAAATGTTGGCTTACGTTTCGTGTTCTGAATACTGATTGTCTTGTAGTTTTAAATAATCAAAATTTGTTTTATTCTGTTTATAGTCCAGTCAGACAGCGATGAGATGTTTCTGCATGGGTATACATGTATGCATTCAGCAGCATGTGCCTACTCATGATTGAGTAACACAACATTCGATGTTTTACTGCTTGGAATATAATCAGTAGCACTTATATTTCTCTTAGCCATCCAGTCCGTGATACCACGCGAATACTGTTTGCCCAACCTTTCAAGCGATTGGGCCAAACGTAGTCTGGAGTTCAAGCTGGGGTTGAATTTGTTTTTCAGAATACGAGCAACCAAAAACGGAGGTTGTGTTAAAGTTACTTAGTTTATCATGGATTCCTGTCAAACTGGTAGCTCTCTTCAGAACCAGCTCGAGCAGTGCAGCTACTCAATGGCTAACCTAAAAACGTAACCAGAATGAAAAAAATTGAAATTTTCGTTTTTAGTTGGCGAATTCGTACAAGACAAGCCACATTGAAGGTTTGATTGCTTTCACCCATTTTTTGATAATTGTGCAGATGGGGTACATAGTTCATGAGAATTTGATCAAACTGGTCGCCTACTTTTACTCGACTGATCTTTGCACCGTGTGGATTGTCCCATGGAAGACTAATAACGGAATCAGTCCAATATGGAGATAAATCTAACTGTGCGGATGGCTATGGTAGCCGCTCTACGTATGGTTACCACGTGCGCAGATATCGATTAAAACTCCAGATGGGACTTTCGAATGAAATAGAATATTATCTGCTTTTGGTCGCATATTGTACCGTGCATGAAAAAGTAAAACTATATATTGAGTTAGCCAGAGTTAAAACAGACTAATTAAAATTGACCACAAGTTCAGAAAATAATTAGACATCTTTTAAGTGGGAAGTGTTTGCGGGTTTACTGTTGTGTGATCAGATTAACCACCGTGCTCATGAATCTCGTGTTTGTCTTACTATCTCGTTAACCTTTGACCATGGGGGCTGCAGTGTCTTGACGAACTGTATCTGTGTGCGTATAACTAGTGCAGTTGATGGTTAATTTGCATACAAAAATGCAACGGAAACAGATTTGAGATTCAGTTGTGTGCTTTCAATTTAGTACTCAGGGTCGCATTTATAAGCGACACTAAGACTTTTTTTGCTTTTATAAACTAGTCGTATACTTAACCGTTTTACACAATCAGTGATAACGTACTGTTAGGTCTTGACTTTCAACGCGTAGAATAGGATGAACGTGAAATACACAGGGCATGTAGAATGAATTCATTTTTTGCTGTATTGCCAAAAGCGTCCTACATTTTATGGACAAAGGGAGGGTTGATAATGACATAGGGATTATTTTTACTAAAACTACCAAAATTTATCCGTGACTGTTGTTATCTGAAGATAAAACCCTTTTCCACAAAGCGGCATGGTAACATCAGCAAAGTTAGATTTGCTTGGTTTATTGGTAAGGTAAATTGAACCCTTCGATATATCCACCAATCTAAAAAAGGTTTTATGTGATTTTAGTCACTAAACTATAACCAAGATGGGGAATTTTGATTTACTTTCACAGACCTATCAGCCAATTTACGCCATTTTGATGGTAGACAAGACCAAACAGCTTTTGTGCGGAACTGATAGCAAGTTGATAGTCTACAACGTTTTTGAAAGTGAGTCGTTTAACGTTACTGTCAATTTTAATTACGATATAGCTGCTTCTATACGTGATCAGGCATTTAAACGTGCATAAAAAATTCATTCAGTAAAGAAACAGCTGGTAAATATCATTTACGTTTTCTTCAGCTCCTAATTAAATATAAAATTAGCCAACCATTAGGAATTTCGGGATACAGCTAATAATTAAAGGATGGAATTTTTGTTTAAAATTTTAGATATGACTGCACGAACATTTATTGATAGAAATGCCCGTATTTCCATGAAAGGGCATCGGGATATTGTACGTTGTCTTGCATTGGGAGATCACCGGGCGTTTTCGGCCGGGTAAGTGCTGGCTCTTTTATAAAAAAATGACGACTAAGCATCACATATTTCACACCTTGTAATATGGAAAGGTATGGAATAAATGAGGAATTTTTACTCAAGTACCGAACCTTGTATAATTCCTAGTAATTGGATTGGACCACGTTCAAAGATACACTGACTCAAAAATGATGGTATCTCCACGTGATACAAATTTATCTGCATGCAATAAACAGGGGAATAAATTCATTGGAACTGATTATTTCACGGAATGTTTGGACTGCTAACTAAAGTGAAACGAGAAAACCTAAATCGTCTGAGAGTTCCCAGCTGTGACCTCATATTTAGGCCACACATCATAGAAACATGATCACATTGGCATTTCAACATTTTACTACGACAAAAGCCATGCCTAGGTATTTCATTTGAACAGAAGTGCATTACAATACATCGTTTAAATCTCCCCTGCAATAAAAATGAGGAACAAAATAAAGAGAAAAAATGCTGAATGTGACAAACGTTGGTTCATGAAAGCAATCCGTATCAGTTCTGGTTGTCACAATCTGTTTCCAATTAGCAGATGTTTGTTTATGGAGACGGAATAGACCATCAAGAACCGAAACGACAATCTAAGTGCTTTGAAGCTGATAAAGCCTTAGTGTGATCTGAAAATACAGTAGTCATACGGTCTTCATAAGCGAAAAACTTGTAAGAACTAGATCAAAATAAAATAGGCTCATTGGAATCCTAGGGAAACTGCAATCCATGATGCTCTGTGTTTCACATTCTCTATGTCATATCAAAATTTTGCCCGAGACTAAACGAATCACCCTCTAGCTAATCACAGATGAATCGTCGTATTATTTTATTACTTTTATATCCGAATGTATCTGTTTGAAGCGCACAGTAAATTGGTCATGTCAATCACCTATTCAAAAGGACTGTAACACAAAATCTTCGGTCCCTGTCTCTGAAGGTTCCAAATGTTCATATTGCCTCATTGACATTTTACGATGGCAATAAACTTATTCCGCGCCAGAGCTAAAGAAGCTTAGGGCAACAACAGGGTTCTCAAAGAACAATCACATAAACAACTCATGCCTAAAAATGGATCTGTTTTGTTCAAAATCCCAAATCATAGACTGTCAATGGCAGTAGACAGGGAGTTCATACACGTACCATTCAAAAAGCTGTTGGCAAATGGTTATAATGCGCAATCTCTTTAGAAATAACTAGACACTGCGCTTGGCTTTTTGTTTAGTCAATGAATGTATATCTGTCCATCTGCCGTCTGTTAAGTTATCTCTACCTCACAGGAGGATCTTTCATCCGTCGTTTCCATTCCGCGTCATCCGTAACCCTGATATGAATCATGCTAAACCATATACAACAGATCCAAATCAGTAAGCAAAATAATTGCATCCCCTTCCATTAATTCTCACGGTTACAAACACAGACGTCAACAAGTCTGACTACAAAAACATAATTTTTTTTGCTTATGTTTTGCTTTCGTGTGAAAGTGAGTAATTTTGGTCAAAATCTAAGTATATTAACTCGTGACAACTAGAATATTTCATGAATATGGTGCATCATTTTGTAACCACTACTTGATTTTTAATAAAGGGTGGTATATTATAATATCTGAGTTAACTGACTGCATGCGCATTCAATAGGTTAGGCTTTACAACAACTCCAGATACAGGAGAATTAATCATTACATTTGCCCAACATTCTTATAATGCACGGACTAAAATTTTCAAAATGTCCCTGTCGGTTCTTTTTAGTTATCAATTAATCTTATTCTTAGCCCAAACCCTTTCTTGTGTATTCACACGTTTAACTTTGCTCACCGGATACTCTGGACCATATTTCCTCCCTATTTCTCTCGACGTTCGCATGATATTTTACCTTCCAACCATCGTTTGAATATCATGTGTTTATTTATACGAAACGATTTTCTGTTGAAAGTGGTCGCCCCATCTATGGTTCGGATCACTGACCTTTTCGGCTGCAGCCTAACACCTTACCTCTTCTCCAGGTCGGCCAATCGTGTATTGTCATACACACGCACCCACTCCGCTGGTCATTATCTGCCTCCCTTCAGCGAAAGCGCGCAGTTTAATTTTTAAACCTCACAAAACCGTACGCTGTCTGCCGCCCTCTGTAAGCCATGTCCGTTTTTTCATTTGCATACGTGGTCTCACAGTTATTCACCTCATGACTGTTCCTGCTGTCTGTTTCTGACCAAGAGTGCCCTTTTATCACAATTCATCAGACATTCTGCTTGAAATTATGTTAATGATTACATTCAGTACCAGTTCCAACTGATAAGCTGTCTATTGAATGCTGTTGTCCCAGTCTGCTGTATTTCTATACTTGCTGCCATTTTGTCGTTCATAAACATATTCTATCCGTTTTGTGGAATTATTGACACGTCTTTATTATTGCATTTTGGTCTTGCACAATATATGTTTCTTATTCTCTGATGTGGGTTTATTACTGTGGTCATTTAGATGGAAAAATGAAGGTATAGGTGCGGTAGAAATCACAGCTTACTAGATGTTGCAAATGAAGAGGTTGGTTCCTTTCACATGCCAAAATCTATGAAGGTTGTAGAATTCCGAACGTCTATGGATTCTATAAGTATGGGTCAATCGGTCTTACGCAGCCCAATATAATGACGGTCAATCAGAAACCATGAAAACGGATTGAATATGTTTATGAACGACAAAATGGCAGCAAGTATAGAAATACAGCAGACTGGGACAACAGCATTCAATAGACAGCTTATCAGTTGGAACTGGTACTGAATGTAATCATTAACATAATTTCAAGCAGAATGTCTGATGAATTGTGATAAAAGGGCACTCTTGGTCAGAAACAGACAGCAGGAACAGTCATGAGGTGAATAACTGTGAGACCACGTATGCAAATGAAAAAACGGACATGGCTTACAGAGGGCGGCAGACAGCGTACGGTTTTGTGAGGTTTAAAAATTAAACTGCGCGCTTTCGCTGAAGGGAGGCAGATAATGACCAGCGGAGTGGGTGCGTGTGTATGACAATACACGATTGGCCGACCTGGAGAAGAGGTAAGGTGTTAGGCTGCAGCCGAAAAGGTCAGTGATCCGAACCATAGATGGGGCGACCACTTTCAACAGAAAATCGTTTCGTATAAATAAACACATGATATTCAAACGATGGTTGGAAGGTAAAATATCATGCGAACGTCGAGAGAAATAGGGAGGAAATATGGTCCAGAGTATCCGGTGAGCAAAGTTAAACGTGTGAATACACAAGAAAGGGTTTGGGCTAAGAATAAGATTAATTGATAACTAAAAAGAACCGACAGGGACATTTTGAAAATTTTAGTCCGTGCATTATAAGAATGTTGGGCAAATGTAATGATTAATTCTCCTGTATCTGGAGTTGTTGTAAAGCCTAACCTATTGAATGCGCATGCAGTCAGTTAACTCAGATATTATAATATACCACCCTTTATTAAAAATCAAGTAGTGGTTACAAAATGATGCACCATATTCATGAAATATTCTAGTTGTCACGAGTTAATATACTTAGATTTTGACCAAAATTACTCACTTTCACACGAAAGCAAAACATAAGCAAAAAAAATTATGTTTTTGTAGTCAGACTTGTTGACGTCTGTGTTTGTAACCGTGAGAATTAATGGAAGGGGATGCAATTATTTTGCTTACTGATTTGGATCTGTTGTATATGGTTTAGCATGATTCATATCAGGGTTACGGATGACGCGGAATGGAAACGACGGATGAAAGATCCTCCTGTGAGGTAGAGATAACTTAACAGACGGCAGATGGACAGATATACATTCATTGACTAAACAAAAAGCCAAGCGCAGTGTCTAGTTATTTCTAAAGAGATTGCGCATTATAACCATTTGCCAACAGCTTTTTGAATGGTACGTGTATGAACTCCCTGTCTACTGCCATTGACAGTCTATGATTTGGGATTTTGAACAAAACAGATCCATTTTTAGGCATGAGTTGTTTATGTGATTGTTCTTTGAGAACCCTGTTGTTGCCCTAAGCTTCTTTAGCTCTGGCGCGGAATAAGTTTATTGCCATCGTAAAATGTCAATGAGGCAATATGAACATTTGGAACCTTCAGAGACAGGGACCGAAGATTTTGTGTTACAGTCCTTTTGAATAGGTGATTGACATGACCAATTTACTGTGCGCTTCAAACAGATACATTCGGATATAAAAGTAATAAAATAATACGACGATTCATCTGTGATTAGCTAGAGGGTGATTCGTTTAGTCTCGGGCAAAATTTTGATATGACATAGAGAATGTGAAACACAGAGCATCATGGATTGCAGTTTCCCTAGGATTCCAATGAGCCTATTTTATTTTGATCTAGTTCTTACAAGTTTTTCGCTTATGAAGACCGTATGACTACTGTATTTTCAGATCACACTAAGGCTTTATCAGCTTCAAAGCACTTAGATTGTCGTTTCGGTTCTTGATGGTCTATTCCGTCTCCATAAACAAACATCTGCTAATTGGAAACAGATTGTGACAACCAGAACTGATGCGGATTGCATTTAGGTGTCTTTATTAATAGATTTAAAGCAGTGATTCATTTAAAACTCTTACTTGCTGCTGAATTTCAGTGCCGCTATTCTATACTGAGGAAACAAAAGGAAAAATGGAAGTAAACATACTATAGGTCTGGCAGGTGAGAAACAACTGAGTAATTAGCAAACAGCATTATGAATGGCAACCAAAATTGACTGAATCGATCTAAGCCTGACACCCTTTGTAATGTGACTCATATCAAGTGGAGTCCCATTAGGACCTATCCTCGACATGTGTAATTAACCATACCATGCGGTGGCTAAATGGTTTGCAAGGTTGCTGGAACCGGTAAGACAGGCAGTGTCGAAGTACACCCTCAAAGACACATTTGAATTCGTAAACTGCGTGAAAGATCTAAACGTGAAAGGGTGTCGGATGCTTTCATTAGACGTCAGTTCACTTTTTACCAGCGTCCCAATAGGTGAAACTATCGATTACCTATGTGACTACATTGAAAGGAACACAATTGAGACAGGCATACCCCTAGAAGATCTGAAACAGTTGCTGTTTTTCTGCACATACAACATTCAGTTTAAATTTAACAATCAGATCTGTCGTCAAAAGGATGGGGTAGCAATGGGCTCCCCACTCGGACCACTACTTGCGGATGTCTTTATGGCAAAGTTAGAAAATGGCCCACTTGAATCTACAATCCAAAACTGTGTTGTAGAAAAATGCTACGTAGATGACATTTTCTGTGTTATCATTTCATCAGAACACATAAGCTAACTGTTGGACAGCTTTAACTCAGCTCACACAAACTTACATTTCACAATAGAAACAGAGTCAGATAATACAATCGCCTTCCTTGACGTTCGGATGAACCGCCTTGAGGACGGCTCAATCAGCCGGTCGGTACACAGAAAGGCAACGTGGAATGGGCAATACATTCACTTCCACAGCTTTGCGCCTCTAAAGATTAAAAAGAACCTAATTCGATGCCTCACAAAGAGGACAAGAAGAATATGTTCGGAGGACACCGTTGAAGAAGAGCTGCAAACGGTGCGAACAACTTTCATCCAAAACGACTACCCAAACCGGCTAGTTGAGAAGATAATGCTAGTTAAAGTGGAAACCCCAAGAAAGTTTGGGGTGGAAAGAAAGCCGATATACATCTATTTGCCATTCAAGGGTGATACGTTGGCAGAGACTGTGCAGAGAAGATTGTCAGGGGTAATCAGCAAAACTTTATACTCAGCTAAGCTCCGGGTTCTGTTCGAATCCCGGCAGGTAGTGCTTTTGCGGTTGAAAGACAAAGTGCCTGATTCTGCAGCCTCATTTTGTGTTTATTCATTCACTTGTTCCTGTGGTACAACGTATATCGGTCTCACGACTAGGCGTTTGTCTGAACGCATCCGCGAACGCCACCTTGCATGGTTGAACACTGGGGCAGTTAAGTCACTCACTAGCGCTGTCGTTTCACACCTTGCCCAGACTAATCACGCAGTAAACGTGGCTGAGGCCTTCCGTGCGATGTATAAGGTTCGGGGTCGGCAATCAAGACCGGCAAAGTGTCGCATGCTAGCCACAGCTGAGGCCGTCAGCATCCGTCTCCACAACCCCCCTCTATGTGCTCAAAAACAATTTGTATGTGCCCTTAAGCTTCCCTGGCCCTCCGTCCACCCTACAACAGGCCATACACTAGACGAAAACTGAAAACACACGAGAAGAACAATACACATCCGGTTTTGATTTAAGCCCGGATTACAATTGTTTTCTTCCCCTCCCCCTAAGCCCTTTCATTATTAATTTTGTCACTTCCCATTTATCTAATTGGTTCAACCCTTTGACTTGTCGTAATATATTGTTGTAATATATTGTTCGCCAAACTGTGTTCTTCATATCAAGTACTGAAATGCAATTCCGAAAACTAACAATGATCTGTTCGTGGGAATTGAAACTGCACTATTTTCGTAAATAACTGAAAAAATACCTCAGTGATGATAATACGTATTTTTGAAACTACTAGGTTTGACCGGCGCATAGTTGTATACGATATCAATGGGGCTATTGACAACAAATTGGTTGTGCTTACTGTGGTCCGGGATGCTCATGGAGGAATCATTTCATGTCTGTCAACTGCTAGAAATGCTGATGGGCAACTTCTGCTCATCAGTGGAAGCTTTGATCGACTTGTCAAAGTATGGAATGAGGATGGTCAACTGTTAAATGTGATACGTGGATTTAATGATACGATACTGAGTAAGTTCTTTTGAATATGTTTCCTTATGATAAATAGATAGCAACCAACCAAATATGATAGTACGCTTCATTTATTTAAATGAGATAACTGTATGACAACATATTTATTGCCGCGACCAGTACAGCTCATTCCCACAGTGTGTTTATAAAATTGAAGCAGGTGCTGTTTTGATAAGTTATAATACCATTTAATTCGATTCTGGTGGTTGAGAAAAAGGGAAAAAGGAAGAGTAATTCCTACATATATTCAAATATTTCGGACTTTATGTTTAAAAATCTGCTCATGAATGAGGTTTTCTAGGTTTGCAATCCCAAATCCATGGCCTACGATGTTCCATTTCTATTATATTGCTGTTATTTAAACCGGTTTGAAATCATGCAAGATCCCAGAGCAACAACGAAAATTTCAAAATATGGGAGAGCAAGTATAACAGAGTATTAAAGCAGTCAGTAAAAAGATGTAATTTTTTAATTTTCACCGTACTTCTTTGATGTTTTTTTATCACTTTGTCAAAATGACATTTTGTGTTTATGGGGCACGAAAGCTCAACAGACAGACCGTACAGCATTCGTGTCACTAATTTCTATTCTGAGCGATGCCCTTCAACGTCTCTAACGAATGACAATCCTCATCCCTTGGGCCCCAACCAAGAACGCTGGAAACACCGAAGCGAAAACTGATGCTAGCTTTTTCGTACTTGTACGCCAAATCTTGGCCTGACTGCCGCCTCACTTCTTCCTGCTTTGCCTAGCACGTGCGAACAGAGCATGTAAAATGAGACGATGGACAGGCATAAACAAAATGTTCAAGCCGTTGGAGGCGGTGTAGAGCGATCACTTCAGCCAGATGGCGACTATCCGTTTCTAACACACGACGGCGCATCTCGTCATTACTAATGCGATGCCCCGCCCCTACCACAGACGCGAGAAATAATTCGACAACATCCGTGGTCAAACAGGGAAGGCCGCCGATCATTCTCAATGCGAAGTAAACACAGAGTAACTAGTAGGTAACTGAAAAAAACTTTTTAAACTTAAGCAGGTGGAAAATTCAATTTTAGCTAAGCATCATGATTTGTCTATTTAAAACAGAATAAAACACCAAGAAATGCTCGAACAGACTTGAAGCACAACTGCATGTCTGTTGTTACGGTTGTACTTGAATGAAGCTTACCAGCGGACCAGTAGAAAGATTTTTGTATTACCTTATTGGAACGTTCTGTGAACAAATGAAGCACCAGGATCCTCCCTAATACTAATTTGGCCTGTTTGTTATGTGTCTCAGGTATTGCCTTCATTCCAACCACAGAAACGTTCTGGGTTGCCTCCGCGGAGAATCCGATTAAAATTTACGACATTCAAACGGCAAATGATGTAAGCAGGTGATATTTTGGCAATACGTTTTCTTTGAAAATCAAAGCATTTGCCTAAAAATAATTCAAAATAAGATAAATTTCATTCCGGAACTTGAACTGAGTGATCAGTTTTATAAAAATGAAATTTTGAAGTATTGTGAAACACCTCGCTGTATACGATGGACTTTCAACTCACTGTTGGGCGTCGGCCGCCCCACCATGCATCTGTTTAGTTCATGACAAAAATACACAAGCGACACTCTGAAAAACCAAATGTGAAGTCGTATGAAACAACCGTCAGAAAATGCAACAAGGCAATTGTTGGTTTGTTTCACTTTAAACTTTTACGATGAGGAGCCGATCAACCAATAGATTCAGCATCTGACAGGCCGTCGCTTTCAAAACTACCAGTTCCACAACAGTCGACTGGACGGCCCATATGAAAGAGCACTACCTTTGTAGTTTAACTCAGGGTGGATCTGGAACATTTTCGGGCGCAATCCTCGGCCATTTGGTTGGCACGTATGACCGAGAAGATCCTAACCAAGCATGCACATTTCACAATGGGAAGACACGTTGACTGCCTCCACTTCACACACACGCACACACACACATTATATATATATATATATATATATATATATATATATATATATATATATATATATATATATATATATATATATATATATATATATATATATATATATATATATACGACTGATTCTGCCGTACTCGTCAAGTAGTATGTTCATCTGACCCGGTTAATACTCCACTGATGCCTGTGTGTGAACGGTGTAACAGGAGCAGAACGTCTTTTCGGAAGGCTTGCAGGACTACCAGAGGCACCTCGAAAAACCAGTTCGTCCTCTGTTTTAGCTGGTCACGAAATTCGAAATAAGTCGAATTTTCTGCCCATAGAGTTCTTTTATCTTCTAGTCAACCTTGGATAATAATTTCCTTCAGAGATTGGAGACAAGGATCTGCCATAGTTTCATTCCGCATTTGAATGATTTGAATTCTGTTACCATCAATGTAACATTCACCGTTTCACTTCAGTATTCGTCTACCGTATTCGGTAGTACAGCCCGTGAGTGTATCATCTACGAACGTTTATTTGCCTGTTGATAGGGTGGGTCGTATTTTTATTTTTGTAGACTTATTAGTATCGATTACGGTCTCCTAGGGGCTGGACGAAATGGCTTAGCCACGACCATGATCAGTGGCCTGTGATCTGAATACGAGCGTAAGTCGGCAAAAGGCGGAATCGGTAAACTTCTCCAGAGGGTACACAGTTGCCAATAGTTATTTTTCAGTTTGCGCAAATTTCTGTTCTCAGATTGTTAACTTCTTGCTGCGGTAATCAAGCGGGCGCCGATTCTGGAAAAAACGGCCCCTAAACCATGTTAACTACTATCTCACTGTATGTATAGAGATAATGTGTGACCATGATACGCTAGGACTGGGGCCTTCGTCATAATCTGCTTTGTGCAATCAAATGTTGATTGTGGTTCCTCTGCCGATATCCACGTTTCTCTCTGATGTGTCAATAGGTGGACTGTTCTCATCAGTTCCGATGACTTTGGCGAAAATCCGTTGAGGCAGTTTATCATTCCACTAAAAGGTGAAACTTCTTTCGTGTCGGCTGGCGCAGGTGTCTGGAATATTTTGCTAAACACCTTTAGATCGAACGGTAGTCGCTTCCAATGGCAAGGGCCATACGGTATACCAAAAACAGCCAAATAACTGCAAGCTTCATCCGAATCTAGGTGCCGGAAGGCTGAAGCCAGATCAACTTTCGTAAATAACCATGCAGTTGATAACTCGGATAGAATGTCACCAAAACAAGTAACGAAAAGTGCTCTTGCCTAAGCGCTTTGTTTAGTGGTTTGGGACCAATGCAAATGCGAAGTTTCCCGGATTCTTTCGTCACATTCACTATTTGACTCACCCAGTCTGTCGGTTGATCAGCTGTAACCAAAAAGTATTTCGAGATGAGGATATCCAACTCTCATTCGAATCGTTCTCTAGCTGAGTATGGAACAAACCTTGTCGGTAGTGCCAAAGGTTCTGTGGGTTCATTTGCGTGTAATGTTGCCATTCCCGGAAGCCTTCCTGATTTCTTATCGGAAACAGCAATATTTTTCTTAGTAGTATTCGATATTATCAGGTATACGGTAAACTAATGAATCCTAGTGGAATGACATCAAACCCAAATTTTAGATCCACATCCGAGGATGGGAACACAGCCCTGGTTGGCCACAAAAAAGTTTGTAGTGATAAATGTCCATCCCTGGGATTGACGACTTGCAGCATTGCGTCACCGTTTAAATAAAGATTGTCACCTTTCCACATAATCAGTCTCTTCTCTGTTGGTGTTAATGTAGTGCTAGACAGAAGGTCTGCAAGCGTGCTGTCCACTAATGCACCCGTGTCTAACTGAAAATCCACTTCTTCTCCGTTCAACAACATTTTGGAGAAAGTGCCCTTTAGCTTTGTCGACAACTGCTCACCATTCACCCGATCTATGTTGTGATGATTCTGTTCTCTGTCTACTATTTTCTTGAGGAAACATTTTGACGCGAAACGGTCGCGCTCCTTGCAGTTATCATAAGTTAATCCCTTGTCCGGACAGCTGTATCTTCTCGCGAGGTGCAATTCACCACAAAACCGAGGCGCATGGTGCGTGTCTCTGATGCTATTTTGTACAGGACACGATATTCGGACGCTTTCGACGTCCCCATGCGTCTGTTGGCTTCTTCGTCACCTCGACAAACACTGACACTCAGCAGGAATGTTAAGAACTCGTTAATTACAGTGGAGTCGCGTAATCCAATCAATATCCGATCCCGCACGAGACTCTTCCAGGCAAACATAAAAATTGCTTGGCCGTTTCATTGATCTCAAGGACAAAACAAAAGATTTAGAGGATTAGTCGGGCTTCTATGTTTGCTGATTATAAACAAATCGTTCGTATGTGTCATTCCACTCATTGTGAGAATATAGTTCGAGTTCACCGCTGTCTTCATCGGACTCATACGAAAAGCCACTGATGATGCAAAGCCACGCCGGCCCAATGGTGTGACGAAAGAGTGCAAACTGAATGGTCTTTGATTCGTGCGCCATCACCGACAGTGTCCAAAAACCTTCGTGCTGCGTTCGCCGTAGCCTCCAGTTGTCAGCCAATCAACCCGTGTCTTCAATCACCAAGTGCACCGGTGGGTGGGTCTGCAGGTGGTTACGCGGTCGCATCTCCAACATTGAAATTTTAACGTCAGTTTCCGATACTGACATGCTAGCAGTCAGTTCTTCAGGAAAAGCAATCAGTATGTTGTTACAGAGTGCAACGCGGAAATCCTCATCGTTGCTAATCCATGGGTGGTTTATGGAGCTCTTTGCACCAGTCAGATTGTTTGTATTGGAATGTGCCGAACAAGTCTTTTGCTGTCCAATCAGGAAACCCCATCGATGTGATAAGACAATAGCACATCCAACATACGTAGGAGTCTAAGTGAAATGAATCTACAATGCTCGATCAATAGAGGGATTTGGATTCTTAGTGTCAGGTGCTTGCACGGTTTTCAAAGATTCTTTTTGCGATATCAGCCCTCAGCGCATCATTGAAAATCAGTGAAAGCACTGTTAAGATGTTCGGAGTCTTCAACTGCAGAAACAATTTTCAAAGAAAAAATAAATAAATAGAACCAGTGGCAAAGAGGGTTAGGATAAATAACATTGAAAAAATAGCAATATCAATCGAATAACTGTGCGGTGGTGACAAGATCTTAGTTGAGTTGACCGAACGTAATTCGTTATTCTAGGGGTTCACTGAGTGATTGGTAGTTCACCGTGGTCGGTGCGTCTAGGAATTTGCTCATGTCGACGTCTACCCAACTCTGATATGATAGTTGAGAGCAATATAATCTAAAAACCAAAATAACAAAGCAATGCTTGTTCATCAGGGAACATGTGTTGTGTTTTGACCACCTAACTAATGAAAGAAATCCTGAGTGGATTAAGGTAGACATATGGAGTCGTTCTTTCCACATTCGTCTGATTGAGTTGAACGTGATAATTAGCTCAGTGAACAGAAGACTTCTGGAATGATCCAGTCAGTTTTGTCCGAAAAGAATATCTGTTCGATTCGGATTAAGGCCGTGTGATGGTATTTAAATTTTTGACCGGGAATACAGTAGGATGACATAAACGTTTGGGAATTTGCACAAGCCATATACGAGTCCAGTCGAGTCAAATTAAATCAATAAACGCTTTTATGTACCTGGTTTAGGGTGAAGTTTTAGCATGTTCATGAATTTCGGTGGAATCCAAAAGAAAAGTAGTATAAGGGTTAACTGAAATATGAAATCAAATGGAGACATTTAGATGAGGCCGTAAATACATTTAGGTTAGCGACGAAGGTGTACAACTAGATCATTATTTACTTGGTCACGGTCTACTAGTAGGCAGACAAGATAATTCTTTTCATTCACTCCCTTTTTATTATACGATAACAGTACCATATTCAAGGAGGGGGATCGCGGCCAACTTAAGGCTGCCAAATGGGCAGTGACCGGCGGTGGCGCGGAGGTTCGAACCCGGGACTGAAGGGTCTAAAGCCCACTGTGATGACCGTTTGGCCACCGCCGGGATGAGGCCGTTAATATATGTAGACGTGCGCGCAAGAAGTATTCTGAATTTCAAACTATTGGAAGAGTAAAAGACGACTTGGGAGAATATGGAGTGAAAGTAATGGTCAGTGTGAGATAATAACCTATTTATGGATTTGTCTCAAACAGCAAAGCGCTTGCTAACGATGAAGTGAATGAGAATATCTAGTAACGTTGCTGGCGCTTTGTGGGGACGGTGCAAACGAAATATTTGCTTGTTTTTGTTTTTGCTAAATCGGACAAATGATCCCTAATGTGTACTTGGCACAATTGGTCCTAAAATCAAACATGACTGATCAGATTCATAAATGTTTCACTAAAGGAAACAGTGCTTTCCGCCTTGTATGAACTTACTTCCAGGTGACAGATTATTGCGAAACCTTTGCTGATTGGAATTCGCAACTCCATCACGTTGTTCGCTTACACTATTGCCCGGAAGTCAGTATGGTCATCGGTAAGTGTTCAGATGAGACTCGTATCACACAGATCTTTGGTAGGAAGTTACTGAAGTAAGAAAGATATCTTTAAGTCAGTTATTCTGTTGTCTTCGAACGCCGTTAGTTTAATCCATGTAAACCACAGAGGCGACAACAGTATGAGTTTTATGTTGACCCATAAAATGAAACTTTGGTTTCTAAGGTCTGAAACGCTAATTCTAGATTCAAACGTATGGTGCTGAAAGACGTATCTAGACACCCATTCAACTGGTAGCCCAATGAAAGCATAATAAATGTATTCTTCAGGTGAAGCATACTGCCGTGTTCGTGAGCCTGTACTTGGATGACCAAAAGTCCTTTACGACAATGTTTGTTGTTGTGAAACTTCATAGTTGTTTATTTTTAATGTTGATACTAAAAACTAGCAGTTATCCTCGCTAATTTTAAAAACATTTTTTAGAATTTGCCTTATTTTTACGAGAAGGTAAAGACTTCACAAATAATATTAATAGATTCCTGTTTGTTATTGGGACGTCCTACTTTATCATTCGGTGGTGATCCAGTGGTTTAGAGCGTTTGCCTGCTACCCCAGAGGTCAAAGTTTCCAACCCCCCCCACCACCGGTTACGACACCAGACCCGTTAAGGTCTTATGTGATTCTCCACTCCACGTTTCAGAGTCCGGTTGCCGGTTATCTCCAATAGTCCAGTGGGCCCTCATGGCTATGGCGCATACCCTTTCCATCGCACTCAAGCGCAGGCATGTAATAATAATAATAATAATAATAATAATAATAATAATAATAATAATAATATTAATAATAATAATAATAATAACCGAAAATGGGACCTCATAAAGGGCCACTCATGGTATCTGATACTAATGGCCATCGGAAATGACCACGTCATCAGTGAGGTGGTTTGAAAGTCAGGTAAGATGTCGGTCATTGTCTAAGTAATTAATACCCTTGAACTAAACACTGGAAATTCCGGTTCAGTTTCCAGGCTACGCATGACGACGTTTATTTTAGTGCTTGTATTTTATTATTTGGTCCCATCCCGACTTGTCTGTCAAGGCATAACCCATCGTGGCTACCTTGTTACATGGCGCAGCAATCCGAACTCCAGTTTGGCCACTCTTCGTACTGGATCAGGAATCCAAGCAGTTGCTATAAGTGAGTAAACTCACCCAATTTCCCTGAAATCGAAAATGTGATTCACGCACAATTGAAACGATAATTGACAGGTAAATGTATAATTTACGTTTAATACAAGTGCGTACCAACCTCGGGTTTTACCGATATTGTTCATCTTTAAATTACAACTAAGCGAAAAATAATGAATGTGAACAAATTGACTTGATTTTCGCTTGTCGCATTGGGGAATTTTGTTCTCCCAGTGATGAAGCGTTTCTGTGACATTATATGAGAATCACTCCAGAATTTCCGTTAATGAGGACTTTGGAAAAAACATCGTCGAATATAAAGTCAAACAGTTACCAGCTTGAATGTAACCTACGTGATCTATTGTTACGCACGGAATTGCGAAGACATCTTTGTATATATATATATATATATATATATATATATATATATATATATATATATATATATATATATATATATGGACTAATGAAATGTCATGGTTTACATGGGTGATTAGCCGTCTGTTGACTGCGACTCAACTAGTAATTATTTGCTTCTATCATACACACGAAATGAGTAGGAATTGCTAGAACGTTTTTGTTCAGCCAGTTAGAATTTGAAACAGCTGAAAAAGTAAACAGTCTTGTCACTTCAAAATAACGCGGTGACACAGACTCCCCCATGATTACTACATTTCCTTTCATTTTTCCGTGGTGCAATCTTTATGCCATACTATATCAGATAATTAACGAATCTGTTGTCTGAAAACCGATTTGACTGAAGTTAGTCCATGCTGCTATTTTACTCAGGTCCTGCGCAACCTCAACACTTTATGACCATGGGTTCTGACAACCGTCTTCTGAAGTGGGAACGGCGTAAATCGACAAGATTTTCTTACGTGTAAGTAAATTCCCCTTTTTGGTGCTACTGAACCGCCAATGCGAAGAATACTTGTTTGTTACACCGTGTGAGTTTCAATTATCTCATTAACTAAGCTTTCGCTATATGAAAACAATACCAAAACAGCTATGGCCACCAATTTAAATTTGGACGGCCTAAAGTTCAAATCACATTTTATCTTCACTGGAACAATGTTCCATTTATCCAACAAACTGAAGAAAATGAGTGAGAAACAGTTGGTTTGTCAGGCTATTTTGTTTGGTGCCGGACCCTGGGTCGATTGTGGTCATTTTCCATTGTCATTAATTTGCCGATTGTATTTGTTAGTTGGAATCACTTGATACACGCGGACAAGAATAGATGTGACCGGAGAATCATTCGCGTGCATAGTACAGCTATCACTCACTGTTAAGCACGATATTGAGTCCTACCTAAATTTTGACCTAGCATACTCAACTGGTGTGAAATTTGAGTCACATTTTCAGCGCTGAAATTGATCATATGAAAGGCATCACATAAATGCGTCGGATCACTTGATTCGTAAAAAATCAGTTGAGCTACCACAGACGAAGTTTAACTATCACCGTCAACTTCAGAATTCGTGCTGATTAAGATTATCCATGCAGCAGCCAGGAACCATACCAGTATCTCAGACTGGCAAATAATTGCTCATTGCAAAATGTTTTATCTCTTTACCACGTTAACTAAGGTCAAATCTATTTCCGCCGCTATTTAAAACGGGCTATTCTACCTCATGGTCAGTTTGTACGGATATTTTTTGTTTAAATAACAACACCAGTGTTTGATTCCAACAAAGAAAACGGATTGTTAATTCCATATTATTGAGCCGATAACAACACTTCATCTCTGATTTAACCATACTAACTAGAATTGTTTCAACCGGTCTGTTTGTAACTCGTGTAGATCACAGCTTTTGAAACAACTCACAGGTATTACAACTAGGAATACACAGAACGTATGTGACCACCATTCAGTGATGAAAGCCTATGTGCTTATTTCAGGTCCGAAGAGATCCCAATCAATGAGTCATTGCAGGAATGTTTGCGCAGAACAGTGCAACAAAAACTGAGAAGTTTTGCCAACATCAAGGCCGACACTTGGGAAACACTGTTTCCTCCATCGTTACTTATCAGGACGGGAAAACGCAATGATCGATCGGTTGGTACACCAGCAACGAACACACGTAGCAAATCACCATCATCCTGCTCCCCAAGCCCTAGTCGTAGCCGCAGTTCCAGTCGTTATAAGAGGTCGGAACCAAAGCTCCAGTTGATAATCAATCCTGTGAGTGCACCTTATGGGATTTCCAAAACTTTCGTCGATTCATAAACAAACTTTGTGAACCACCAGTGTGACTGAAAAATAAATATTTTGACTATTCCAAATTGAAGGTTGCTTTTTCACGAGAACTGGTTCTGTCAACTACGAAATCTGATGATCTGGTGGGTTTTTAATAGGCATCTTTTCGGTTAATTCAAGATCCTGCTAAAATTTTCAAACGAGAACATACATGATTTATTTTGTTCATCTTTAATACTTAGACAGGAAGATCTGAATTTATACAGTCCATATTTTTGCTGGAAATTCAAATTTGCTTTAGGCTGATTAACTCGAGGACAGTTTGATGTTGAGTCAGCATAGAAAAACCCGCTGGGAAATGATACACTCCCAGATGTGCCACTCTTCTAACTTCAGTTGAATCAACGACTTTACCTATCTATAGGTAAATAGCTGACCAACTGTGATGATCAGAAGCCCAGTTGCCTTTCTGCCGACAAAATTTGCGCTAACGTTATCGGTTGTTCTAATACGCACTCAACAATAAACACAGCTTATGTTCTACCGAAATCAGTGTTATTGTCAGTGTAATTGGTCTATTTAGAACGATCTCAAATATAAAACTGGTTTTGTGAGATACTATTGCGCGCATAAGTTCACTGTGGTAAGGAAATGAACTCTTCACAGATTTATGCCAGGCACAGACCTAGTGGTATATCATATAGCATAAACCCGTAGTAAGAAGTCATCGACGTAATTAGATTTTGTTCAGTTGGCAGCTGAGGTCAATTTAAGGTGCTGAAGCTTTGATATGCCATCATGGTTTATTAGGCTGTCTATTCAATAATACGGGTATATTGTTCAATTCAGTGAGCACAATACAAATAAGTAATTAGTGATATATCTGGCTTATAACAGCAATATTTTAGGAATGAAACTTAACTTGAATGCCGTCGAGAAAGACAATGGTTAGATTAGCTCAACAGCTGGCTAACCACTCTCTGTAGAATGCTGGGTTTTGGGAGTGCATCCCATAGGCACAACATGACGGTTCTAAACATACTGTAAGCAAAACTAATATTTCCGACGATTCATTTGCGAGCCGTTATACTTAAAACTGTGTACCAAAAGATGGTACGGGTTTTAAGAGAATAACTAGTAGGCCGGGTAGTCGGTTTGTTGTTCGATCGGTAATTCTATCAGCTAGCTGATGGCAAATATGGAATAAAAATTGGCCCCGATCGACAATTTGGTCATCAATTGCGTCACCAGTCTTTGATAAGGGATGTTCAAGGACGTGAACTAACCTCCTTTACGAGCAGACTTGAGGACTTGATGCGTTTCGACAAATGCCTTATCATTCCAACTGATCTGCTGTCTGTTTACTTAGCCCCCCCCCCACCCCAATCTTGTGGTAAACAGGTGTGATTTTGCCTGCTGGGGAATTGATCTTATTTTAGTTTTAGCAAAAATGTATCCATAACGATAGACGAATGCAAGTGTATAGTACGTGTTAAAATTCCATGAAGTCAGTTTGTCCCGATGATTACCGTTGAAAGTGAATGACACTGCACAAGGATATGGTGTTGTGCCTAAGTGCAGAAAGGTACACTTGAACTTCCGAAAGAAAACGTTTCGCCGTGAACTAATACAAATTTAAAAATAATCTGTTGAACTTCGAATAATTACTTGAAAATTTAGCACAAACCGTTTATTGTGACCGATTTTCGTCTGTTATATACTGTTTATAACGAAGTGCCTTCGTTGTCATTAGGCCCCTACGGAGAGGTCATTCACCACAGGAGTCGATCGCTGTGCGGAAAACGGGTTGCTACCGTCCAGAGACAGCGATGGAAGGATTATGTATCAAATGGCATATATGTCAAACAAACCGTTGAGAGTCAGCCCGGATAGCTTAGTGGGTTAGGTGTTCGACTCACAACCGTTCACCCCGGGTTCGAGCCCCATTGTGGGCTTGGTGGATGTGCACTGCGCATGATTCCTAACAAGGAAAAACGGCTATGTGATTCCATGGTTTTCAGTGGTGAGTTGAGCGCTATGTGTAATGAGGAGTCATTCTAGTAATCTAATCTGCTGCTCATATATTATGTAAATGCTTCGAAAATCAACTAGTCAGAGATTGTTGAAACTTATGAAATCTGGTATGAATCTGATTAGATAATGAGGTGACATTTCCTTGTAAATGCAAGAATCAATCTTTGACGACAAAAGCGTGTGACTTGACTTCGAACTAAGTTCACTTTTCTCTCTGATGCCTGTATCCGGAAATATTCATGGCATTCTAGCTTTTATTATTAACAATAAAGTCTACAGCAAATTTACGCCTAACACTATAATCACTTTTTCCTTTCAGAATCGCGACAAAAATTTTCTCAGAGCAATTTACATCGATTCACTGGAATATCTGGTTGCTGCATGTGAAGATGGAGTTGTGTGTGAGTAAGATTCACTAAAAATTAGTCGCCTCGTGAATTTTTCACGTAAATACACCCATAGGGATAAACCTAATGAAATAAAAGCACAGTTGCTGTGGTGTAAGATTTGATCTGACTAATTGAAAATTCATACTACAGTAAAGAAAAGCTGAGCTCACCAGTGTAAACCACGAAAGCACTGTGTGGCTGTTCTATCTTGTTGGGAATCATCACCAATGCATATCCAGCGAGCCCCTCCCCCCGGGACTCGAATCCGGGACGGGAGGTTGTGAGTCGAACAACTAACTACCAGCCTATCCAAGGTTGCTCTCAGTTGTTCGTTTTATTTCATCACCGCATAATACAACGCCCTTCCGTCAGAATTTCGCTGTTGCTTCATCGTGTTACTTTCAAATTATACTACTAGAATGGCAAAAAACATAAATATTCATGTAACGCATGTAACAACTCAACAAAGCAAAAAAAGGTCAAGTAACTATGAGGTGACACTGGATGCCTAAATAGTTTTCGTGGTGTAACGGATAACGAAACCCTCTGGTACTGCAAACCATGTATGGTTTCAGTATGTTAAATCCTGTACTAGAAGCAATCTTTTGATTTCTATATCATTTATTTAAGATTGTGCTTCCGTTGATTCCCATTCCATCAACAAGAATATTGATCAAAAGTGAAAAATCGCGCCTTTCATCAAACCGAGAACACACGCAATCACATTGCCTTGGGATGGACGAGAAAATGGATTATTATGTAGTCAGTTCATGAAAGATAAGCATTCAAAGTATACCGTAATTTGTCGACCTGTCTCTGTTTCGTTTGATCGACTGTTTGATCCCGATAAATTGGCGCAATTTTTGCGGCACGGTTTTCACACGATTGGATATATCGGGTATGCGTAATAAATTACGAGACATTAGCGTTATCCAGTGCAACACAAATGGTTTGGTGTCACACATGCAAATGATTTAATTACATTTTCAGATATACTTGGGTATGATTTCAAAGCAACGAAACAGTTCATGCGAACCACTAGCACTATGACATCACCTGACACGAATACACCATTCAAGAATGAGTTTACCGAAGATAAACTACACGAAGTGTGCTTAACTGATATCAACTACTTGCTCAATTCCCCGAAGCTGAAATCGATCATGGATAGTTTGCGAGGTGGGCAGCTCTCGGATCATGTTGATCGACTGGATACTGAATTCAAACTGGATACCCCAAAATCAGATAATCGCGTGGAGGAAATTGCTGTGGATTCAGGCACAACTCCAAATGATGAGGTAACATGATGGTCAACAATAATTACCAAACGGAAAGGTAGAAGTAGTCCAAACAGAAGAATAATTTAGGTCATTTTATAATAGTTCTAATAATTGGTTCACCGCCGTACGACAAAACTGAATTTTCACTGTGAAAGTTTAACTGATGCATATTGTCAAAGCGATCAAGTTAATTAGAAACTATTGCGGTGTCTAGCCTAAATGGACTTTTAACAATTCCTGGCGTAAAGAATCAAATAAAGTTCGAATTCGGGGGAATACGTGAAGAAAGTGAAACTAAAAGTACGAAATAAAGTCCAACTATGAATGAAAATAAACTTAGAGGTTGGGTGAATTGCATCAGGATCCGTTCTTATTGATTTTGTTCTGCTGCTGCCAAATCAAGTATATGCTTTATACCCACCCCACTACCCGAGGTGAACATCCAATTGAACTACATAGCCACTGTTATGCAAATGAAGTTAGTAAGAAAGTGTGTTCAGCAGCGGCAAATTAAGAAGGTCGGCAGTGGATGATTATGTGTAGGCTGATGAGGAATCAAGCCAAGTAAGGAACTACTATATATGGTTTGTAAGCAGTAGTACGAGCAAGCGGATTTAGTGATGGGATCAAGTAGCCGATGTACATTTTCTAAGGTCGAGATGAAAGGGTGTGCATTGACAGTCAAAATCCTACGACAGAATATCAAACCTGTCTTGTAGAGTTGGGCTGTGATAAAGTAGATGAATTGGTCATAATTGATTCCGCTGTGTCGACGCGAATGTTTAGGACACCTAACAATCCTTTTAAAATCTTCGACAAAGCATCACGCGAACTCAACGATAGGAACGCGTTAAAATACGAACCGTCTAACTAAGTGAGACGGAGTGAATAGTGGCTTTGTTCGTATCAAGTAAGAGGTGAGTCGTCCAATCCAGTGGCAACACCAAATATTCACCCTTTTGATTATAAGGTGCTCTTCGGATAAAGGTAAGTACCCTTCAGATAAGTACTAGTATTGAATGTTGACTCCCGTGGGTCGATCAGAGACTAGGCTAACGGTTATTCACTTATGAGGGATACAAAGTGCAGATCGTGATTCAGTCTAGAAATATATCAGTACTTTTAATTGATATCGCTTGTTGCCGCCGCGCACGACAAACGTTGCACCGTGTTGTGTGGCCAACCTGTGTCACTGGCATTCGCACGTGATTCATTCCGGTTGGCCTTGCACTCGCGTGCGTTATGCCTGTCTATCCCACGCTCTGCTTTGTTCTACTTTACCAATCACATGCGGTTAGGCGCGCGTGTAACGGACATCGATTATTTGTTCCTGTTTGCTTAACATTATTATGCTTGCGCTTGTCAGTGGATGATTCACTATTGCCCGCGTGTCTGCTTGCGTGTGTGTTTGCTGATGTGCTAATAAACGGATCCATCGCGCTCTGTTCTCTGAATTCTGAACACACACCGACCGTTACACAGAGGTGATCGCTCGATCTGCCGAATGTCCGCTCAGCCTGGTGCTTCCATTTGCAAAGTAAAGTGTGATGTGGTTCGAACGTCTTTTGATCTACCTGGACGAATATGCCCATATGAAAATCTCCCCGCCAAACTGAACATGATTGAAGAAACAAGAAGGATGAACGTTGAAATTCAACGGTCATGCATTTGAATTTATCCGAATGTACAACAATCGGACACCAACGAAAATCCCGGTCGTGTTAATAAGTCATTCTAAGATTGCCGATGGCGCGCTCTCATACTACGTAATCGACCAATATGAGGCGTTGGCCGAACACATTTCCAGACTTCACTGCTCGACGAAAAGGCAGATATATAAAAGTTCCGTTGTTCAGCTTTGATCCTTGGGATTTCAGTTCCGAAATGAAATCATTATACACCATATGCATCCAGTCACAATGTTTCCAAAATCTGAGGTAATCCACTGAGAAACTGTACCAATTGCAGCTTTAATTACGCCTTCAGCTCCATTAGCTAACTCTATCCTTATCAAACCATGCAGTTGTGAATGTATTAGGTAGCGCGTGAACTGGAATTTCGTCGCATCTTCTGGTGAAGATGAAAAATGAACTCAGAGTCTCCCGCAAAATTTCCCACGAGTCTCTACTGATTGTTTAACTTTTTCTGCTGATTATCAGGACCAACGAATACCTGCCCGAGTGTACACGTGGACGATTTGATCCATTCTTTCATGCGGCTCATAAGCATGGCCGTTATTGCAGAAGGCAGGAGGAGATCGTCGGCGTTCGAGTATCGATGTTTCCGTAGCATTGCTAGAATATGGTGGGAACACCGTATAAGTGGTGCTGAGGAGTGGCACAGTGTTGCGAAATAAAGGGCAGTCCCTAGGACAGGTACTAAATCTGAAAAGGTTGAGATGGCTGGAATATACCCACCGACAGATTGCTTCAGCGTATGCATTTCTCTGAGGCGGGCTGTGGTTGGAAAATGGGTCGATGTGGTCAGCTTATGACGCGGCAAAAAACCACGAAAACCTTGACTGATGAACTCGGGCAAGCAAGACGTGTGGGAATTTCGGGTGGCGTCCATGCGACCCGCCTACCAGATGGTCGCAGACACCAAGTAATATGGTTAGGTGTCGCAGCCACTGGCGTAGTTGTATTTGGTCACTTTTTTCTTTTCATATTTTTCGCTTATAAATTTGTTTTTGACTTTTTCACTTTATGCTTCCGTTGACTCTGCCCTCAGCTAGACAATGCTGCGGGGTAGTAACCAAACCCAGAACACAGAAGTGCGAGACACATGGCTGAACATGCTGAACCTAACTGAGAACTAGGTGTTACTGTTACTTTGTAGATTCCTAAAAAATTCTAACATCAATTTACTTCGTCAAGAATCGTGAATAAAGGTCCTTGAGCTTTTGTTGTTCAAGGTTTATTCTCACACCCAGGAGTGGTGTGAACCTACATAGCGTTTGTGCTTCCGTGGTGGTTCTGAAACCATTACACGTGACACGGCCAGGTACAGCTTTGTGACTACGTACACTGAGGAGCTCCAACAAATCAAAATCTCTGAGGACAGGTACAGCAAAAACTCACTGTGATTGGTCAACTTGTAATCTGCCAATTATTTTCTTTGATTTAACGGGCTAATAAAAATCGGTTCTACGATACAATCAACGTGCAATTCCGTAACATTTGCACCCTTGCTATTTTTGTTTGCGTAGCCCCAGACTGGAGTGATTTCGATACGTCCTATCAGTTCAGTTTATGCAAATGTTACAATTGGTGTCGCGTCATGAAGCTGCCTAGTAATGAAAAGCTGAACGTGCCCGCTAGTGCATCCGAAGTCGAGGATTAGATTCAACATTTCGAAAAATTTTCCAGTATATGCAAGGATGTGAAGAAGGAGAATTAGGCTGTATCCTTCTTGACGGCTCGCGGCCGTTCATTGTACTCGCTGATGGAAAACCTTGAATATCCGAAATCCCTTGCTGCAGTTCCATTGGAAGAGTAGAAGGCTCTGCCACTGTGCCAGTCATTTTGGTTAATTTCCAGGCCACTGAGCGTGCTAAGGTTCATTTGTTAGCTTATGGTCCGAGTATGACGTTCCGTGATTTCATGCTGGTGCTGCAAACGTAGGCTGCAACTTGTAATTTCAGGGATCAGTTGGAAACCCAATGGCGTGATCGCTTAGTTGCTGATATGAGTCACCCAGAGCTACAGCAGCAGTCATTACCGTAACCAGACCTGAACCCTCTGAGACCCCGTCAACGTATGAGCAATTCGGTGACTTTTCGACGCAACTGCCGAACATTCGGTGGTGCATTACCAACAGACCTGGTTCCGTAAATCAAGCTTTTTACATCGCAAGCCCCAAACTCAAGACTACCCCTGAACGCAAAGCAGTACAAATGAATCGGTGCTTTTCGTGTGGGGAATTACAACTCAGTTCTATGTGCCACTTTTATAATGTAGTATACAGTCCTGTTGAAAAACTGATCATACTCGTAAAGTGCGCGGCCATTCCAAATGCAATGTGACGCACGTGACCCTTGAGGATCCCAACAATGATGATAATCCGGTACACACTTTGAAGATTCCAAGCGAATCCAACGGATTCCTGTACGAATCAGTCCAGTTCCAATCCGGCTTGAGGCATCAATTCATTGTGGACACTTGGGGCTACGAGTCTCTCATTCCAGAATTAGTGTTCGACTTGATTCAACCCTGTGTGCTCTTACAACCCACTGATGTGCGCACTCAGTGTATTACCGATCATCGTCTTTCACTGCTGGGTGAATCCACACTAATGTTTTGGATGGAAAACGAGTGTGTCCCGATATGATTTCTGATTACAGTAGATAGCCCGTCGACTTAAGGTTTGCAGTCCCTGTGTGCACTGGACCAATAGTAACCCTTCAGACGACTTCTTCGACGTATTCTCCAAAATATGATCGTGCAATGTCCCACCGACAAAGGTGGCATGGCGGTCGAACCCGCGAAGTTGGAAATGGACGGCGATTCGGTGTTCCTGAAGCGACAAGTGTTGTCGTACGACCAGGGGGAGGGTGTCTTAGAGGTGCCTACCAAAATGGAACAAGACGGTTTCATTACGTGTGTGACTTCATTCACACGAGCGGCTCCTATTGTTATGTCGATGAAGAGTGATGGACAGACATCCTGAATTTGCGGTGTTTACCGGCTGACTCTAAATCTGCGGCTGTGGAGATGCGTAGCAACTACTTTGTAGGCGAAAGATTTCATGAAAATCATGACAGGCAGCAAATATTTGTCAAAATTGACCTGGCTGATGCATACTTGTAAATTCCGCTGCATACGGAGTCTAAACCACTAACGACCGTCAACAATCCGTGGGGTATGTTCTAGTACAATTTTTTGCCGCTCGGTCTTCCATGTCGTCTGAGATATCCCAGACTGTAATTGACGAGTTGACACTTGGTATCGATCGGGTGTTCTGAAACCATTACACGTGACACGGTCAGGTACAGCTTTGTGGCTACGTACACTGAGGAGCTCCAACAAATCAAAATCTCTGAGGACAGGTACAGCAAAAGTTCACTGTGATTGATCAGCTTGTAATCTGCCAATTATTTTCTCTGAGTTAACATGTTAATGAAAATCAGTTATACAGCACAATTGCCATGCATTGAACCATTTTTGTAGCATAAATGGCAAATCTGGGTAAGGTCATCATCATCTCAAGCGGACAGTCCAACGCGTTTTTCCGCCGGATGTCAAAGGTCTCCTATTACCATCGTTTTCAGTAGCCTACATATAAATTCCACCCTCCCGGAGTGGCTCCACTCCCGTTGAACACACTTTATACTTGACCCTTTTAGGTAATCGGATGTCACTACCGTGCCACAGATGCCTGAGATTAGCAAAGGCAAAACGTGCCTTCTGCGTACGCGGTGACACCTCATCCGACATCCGACAAAGTGGGGAGACGTAAATGCCCAGATAACAAATGTTATACACTTCGGCTAGGGCTTCCCTTTCATGAAAAGCTTTGGTGTAGAGCCTACCCGTCTTGCAGAACCAATTTACATTGTGATGGTGCTAAACGCACCCCAAATATTGCCACACTGTTGTTTAGAATTTCTAGAGAAGCTTGCACCTTGCCTGGATCTCCACTCGGAAGAACAATATAGTCCGCGTATTCCAAGCCAGACAGTTGACTTACTGGTCGCAAAGATCGATGCCACTGTTCTCACACGAAGATAGGGCTATCTCAAGAATCGTTTTGATTACAAAATTGGAGGGTGAGGGCAAAGGAGTTAAATCCTGAAGAACACCACCTTCCGTGGTGGACTCGGGTGTAAGATCGTCATAAGCTTAAACTCTGCTTCGACTGTTCGCATACAAGGATGTACATACCCTTCAATGAGAAGCAGAATCAGAGAACTTTTTGGTCGACTGAGTCAAACACCGCCTTCAGATCGAGGAAGACAGAAATTGGCGGTCTACAGAAGACGTACCTGTACTATAATACTGGTCGACGAATAACGATGTGACTGATGCAATCCCAAATGTGTCTGAAACAGACTTGATTCTCGCGGGTATGCCTTTCACGGTCGCCCCATAATCGGTGAGGAATAATCCCGGTGAGCAGTTTGGATACCATACTTACCAAGTGCCATCCATTGACTGTTTGGATCAGTGTCACTGGGTACCAATTACGCTAAGATTACAGCTGAAATCACACCCAGCCATTTTCCAACTTATGTATCATGTCTGTAGACCAAAAGCTGACGTCACTAATTCCGTCTAACAGACGATTGAAATCTATTGTCTAGTTCAGTGGTATTCGACAGGGTGGGTCATCATTTGCATTGATCGGATGATGTCAGATTAGTTGTTTCGCACAAGGCAGATAGACCTACCGATCCATCCGGTCGTCTTCCATACAGAGTGAGACAGGACGCACGAGTGACATCTGTGCCATTTGCGCTCAGGAACTGGGTGGTAAGCAAGGTGGTAACAACGGCCAATCATCGGTTAGAGAGACTGTTCTGCGAATCAATTGTTGTTGTGCTCTAATTCACGGACTACTGTGATCGGCAATTCTACGCTCAAACCAAGGAATGCAGTCAAAAAGACGTGAAAGTCAGGCGAAGCTCAGCGAAGTGTGTATGCCAGCAATAGCATTCCCGTATTTACAACGTGAGCATTACAGAAATAGCCAATCAGAAGCTAATAGAGTGCACTGTATAGCTTTTGTGAGTTTTGTCTGTGTATCAGTGCGTGTGCTTCAAGCTGCCAGTGAATACAAGGGACAGTTAGTGAGTCATAGAGACAACTGGTTGGCGCTTGAGAACTGTGAACCGAGGCAAACCCAGCTGGGATTGTGTAAACATGTGGAAATATGATCCAGGGAAAGTGGCTCAATTTGCGTGAAGACGTGGGAAAACCGATTCAGAATACAAAGTTGCGACCATGGTTAGCGGGTAATTCCCCACCTGGTGTAATACACCTGATAACCTCGAGTTCCGACAACGGATGTGGTTAGAGATCAAGCACACGTAGTGCGATGGCGAAAGATTAGTTAGCACGACGGCAATGAACAATATAATGAAGAACAATGTTCACGTAAGCAGTGTAAAAAGGAACCGGAAGTGCGGTCAGTTGCGAGCATTCATGGGGTGGAGAGGGGGTGTTATACATTCTTTGAGTCAGAGTCAAGGTCACCGTAAGGGGGGATAACAACAAGGTGTTTGCCGCTTTTGACGATTCTTGACTTGAATTCTTCATATTTGTTAATGGTACCTGGAATATAAAAGGCAAAATATTATTGGCAGTCAGACATGCATTACACAGGAATGATTCCAAATGGCGTCGTTTGAAGTTTTCAGACCCCAACTTTTGAATCCTCCAAATCGATCTACTCATAAAACTGCCTATCACACTGTGCTTAGTAAGTTGCCATCATTATTTTCAGTGTAATTGTTATGCTTAGCTTTATGGCAGTTTGTCACTGAAAGATTCTGTTACTTAAACTAAAACAAATCATTGTGATGCCAGTTACTGAGCGACTGGATAACAAAACAGTTAAGCAATATGCCGCATCGTCAAATTACACAAGGTTGACGACAAGGTTCGTCGATCATAGGGCTGCTCATGAGTGTTACCTTTAGTTTGTAATATTTATGGTTAAACGAAAGGTTAAGGTTATTATTATTAGATATTGGCATATTTTAGTCAGCTTCATTCTCCTCGTGCACTTTTATTTTTCTAGATTTGTACATTTGCATGCACGAAGCTCTCAGGATAGTGTCTCTCGTTTCCACCTGCATTTGCTAGCGTCCTGAACCGCAAACCTGCGAATGCTGAATCCCCGGACGTCTAAGGATTCACTCAAACTGATGTTAGATGGCTTGTGGTTTTGGTGGTAATACTCTAAATATCCCTTACCCAGCTGTGGAAAGTGAGATGGATACTTAAAAGTGGGTATGGAAGCATTTCAGTTTTAGATTCCGATCGGGACGAATCATCGACGAGAGCACAGCTGCAGAGTGAATCACGCAGTGGAACTCCACCGTAGGCAGTGACTACTATGGCGCTCGCATTAATTTATACATGACCAAGACACTGATCAACATTCACGGTCTGTTCAGCCATTCAACGCAAGGATGTATCACATGGGCTCCAATGAGGCTTTTAGCCAGCACGGTGCGATCATCGGGTCATACTGGTAGGTGATCCAGCCATTTGCCCAAAGAGGTTTACTTTACATCAGCGGAAACTGAAGATTGCGTTTGATTCGCAAGGAAAGCGGATAGTTTTCCAAATGCAGGTAACAGTTTCGCAATTCTGATCGACAGTTTCTCAAATGCATCTTGAAATGGCAAACTTCTCTGTAGTGAGACTGCGAACAAGTCCCATCCACGCCGCAGCTGATATCTGTCCACGTTCATCGGGTCGAACGTGACTGGCCAGCCTTAGTGTTGCCTTTACATGCGTCATACAGTCATGTGTTTTTATCGATTTGTGCGCGCATTACTTTGCCTTGTAAAACCGCTCTGAAAAGAAATATCATTACACTGTTCTAGTCCAGAGGCTTGTGTTCTCTTTCCGACTGGCGAAATCGGGCGCGGACTTACCGTTGTAACATTCTCCGTTTCAATGTGACTCAGATGCCAATACCCCCGGTGAAAATTTATTCCTACCAAACTTCCAAATCAAATCTCATTAGTGGATTGTAATAGGCGAGCGGATCTACTTGTAAGAGAAGCATGGGAAGTATAGTGAGACTACTGTGTAACCACGTTGCTGAACATATTCCAATTTGGTCCAAAAACGAGATCAATGCACGGGACTGTGAAGACCGCGTGACGCGCAAGACACCTAAATCATCGATAGCCATGCACCTTTTGGTAATAAGGACGTTCATTAAAAGCGATTTTGGATATTCTACACTAGGATGAGTTCTCGATTATTAAAGTTTGCAAAGGTGACCGAGTTTTATTGTCTTTATTTCCGACGCACCACCCTATCTTTAGATTTATTTTGCTCATTTTACATCGTTCACATAAAATATGATTTAATGGTATGATTATGAATCACTGAAAACCAGCTAGTTCGCCATTCTGTGTTGTTCTTTCTGTGTTCTGTGGGTTATTCGCACGAAAAAGAAAGCTTGTTCTTAACTTCTTGATTGAACTTGAACAGCGTATCGGCCTCTCAGTATTCTCTGTAAAAACATAGAACTACATCTATCCATCGTTCTGGGAAATAACACCGAAAATAAATCACATAGTGTCGTGACTGAGTGTTTTCTTTTCGATCTCTTCACGAGAAAATCATGTTGCAAATTTTGCTTGACTGGAAGAGAGTAAATGGGACACGGGACCATAGTCGTGAAATATTTAAGGTACTTTGATTTTCGTTTACCTTCCTTTATATTTCCCCATCAAGCAGTTTATGATCAGAGTTTGTCAGAGTAGACAAAATATTTCGTACTTACATCAGTTTCAATATTGTCACTGACCAGAACCTAATGATCAAAGAAGCTTCGCATAATATTTTCAACACTGTTTTTTTTTTTAATTACCCAAGGTTATCAAATCAGTCAGCCGTCACGTTTTTGGCATGAAGTGTCACTATGCGCTGATGGAACACAAAGGTTCTGTGACTAGTTTGATACTGTTTCCCGAATCCCTTCATCCCGATGGGATCATGACGTTGGTGAGTTCTCCGTATGGAGTAACAGTTTGTGGGCACATAAACGTTTTCAGTAGTAATGAAACTCATGATACTTGACTATGTAACGTGTTTTACAAAGTATCACCTCAGTGCGCTTTATTGTGCTATCGTTAGTTGTCCTCGTAGGATCATGAATAGTTTTGGCTAGCAAATCGTCTGTAAGCTATTTACACCAATTTTTTCAGCGACCGGGACATTGTCGGTCGCGTTTCACTACCACGTATTATCTCTAACCCAAACAGTTATGAACCCGTGAAATTTTCGCCGATTTTAATAGACAAACTATCCAGGATGTGATTCGGTTTGGCAGAAGTAATCGGTATGACGCTCTGCTCGTTTGCTTTGAAGAACCATACTAAAGTAGATTGTCTTTTTCATGATATAATGTTATATTTGTAACCTAACAATGAAGATCATGGAATTGTTTTGGAACATTTACTTCTCGTCGTAAGAGTTCAATGAGAATATATACTTACTGCACCGTATTCGAATCAGACTTATCTTTGCTTTCGCCTGTGGTTTATTACAGTTATTTGTAATGGTATCCCTGTCATGTAAAATCAACGATGTGATTGAAGACTGTCAGAGTGTGGGTCTACTGCAGCCCCACCTACTAGTCCTGGTGAGAAGACTCTTTTGCCTTCGAAACACCCCGTTTTATCACTGCAAAAAATAGTGATTATATTGACTGTTGCTGCTTGCATGAATTCCTAGCACAAAAAGTACTGACCCTACTGGTGGGGACGGTCAAGCCTTGGAATAGGCTGCTGTTAGGATTAAACACAGTTTAACAGGAATCATCTCTCATTCTATCGATCCACGCCATCGATCGACTGCCCTGTGGCTCGTGGTCCCATCTTCAGTGGACGGGCTCTCCTTTCGCACCTCGTGGCCCACTGTGATGGTGTTGGTCTGCCAGGAGGAACAGGCTGTGTTTTGGTTAGGAATTGGTCACCACCCCTACAGTAGAGGCCAATATCCCACACTCCCGGGTACGAGGGACACCATAGGTGCGCTTGACTATAACAGATACAACGGCTGAGCATTGCTTTGATCTAAACTGCGCGACATAAGTATTGGACCCTACTCATTTTTCCGCTTCTCTATTTCCCAATGAATCCATACGTGCTCGTAATGACCGAATACCCATTTCGATGCAGAATGTAAAATTTCACAACAAAATAATTTATGAGCAAGTTAAATCAGAGTATGCGAACAAAGGGGGTGACAAAAGTGCAAGACTTCTCAGGTCGGCTACAGTAATTGCTACTTAAAATCATATGCAAACGCCGTTCGAATTGAGGACCTCGATACAACTGAGCATGTTTCTTGACCTGTGATTGTCCCTTGGTCAATATTCACCCATTCTCGCTTAATAGCAGTTACCAATTCACTCTTTGACCGGTAAACCATGGAATCCTTGTATACCCGGCGAGCGAGTGTGCCCTAGAGGTTCTCAATCAGGTTTATTTCTGGGCTGCAGGCTGTCCACTGTATGACGTTCATCCCACGAAACAACAGCCAATATTTTGTAGTGTATGAGCAGCAAACAGGAGCATTATCATATTGGATTACGGCGTCATCTTGTAATCTACTGGTCACTTGCGGGAGCAAAAACTATTTCAACTTACGAATATACGTGAGGAGATATTGTGTGCCCTCAAGTATAACTAGATCAATTTGGCCGTTGTCTGAAGAGGTTCCCCAAACAGTCACTGAACTGTTGTCATTGTTTCTTTGGTTGAAAATTCTTTTTTTCATTTCTGATATCAAACTAGTAATAATTCCAAGCGTTCGGTTCATCCAAGTTATTCTTCTTTGTCACCAAAGTAGGCATTTTTCCACTTAATTGTCCATGCTGTATCTGTTTCAGCCCATGTTAAGCAATGTTCTTTAAGCAGTAGTGGGAGAGCAATGTACCTTTTCATCTTATTTTTGTTTTCATTCGCAGTACAGATTTGACCATTCTCTGTAACGTTCGTTTCGAATCACTGACTCCGATCGAAGCTTTCAACGTCGACATGAATCATGTGCTCTTGAAGGCCAGAGGGAAAAATCTGCGTTCGTCCGACCTCGGTAGTTTTTTGGTCGATCCATTCGCTTTTCAGGTGCACATTGCTCATAACATTCCGGACACTATCGCGTGACATTTGTCCATCTCTTACACTGCCTGGAGATATCATGCAAACTAAGTTACATTCGACAGAACATGGATGTTTTGCGCTACTCGAAATTTGTTAGTTCATTTCCGATGGGCGTTGCGAAGATAGAATTCGGTGTGCGTTCTGTGAGGTGTATACTTGCAAGCAACGTGAATGAAGGTCATCTAGGTTACTGAGGGGCATCACGTACTCTGGTGCCCGACTCACGTGGTTCCGGCTCTCATGGGTTTGTCAGCCACCATATCCACAAACCGAACTAATCAGCTTGTTACCAGGCTCAACGGTCCTTCCGGTTCTGCGAAATTTTCCATGAGAAAGCGCACCCGGGTCCTGTGCCTTTGTCACCCTCGTTTTTTCACATTTCTTGCTCCAATTATCACATGGTGCACAGTTTCTTGTGAATTTTGGTATACCGTATAATACTGTATATCGGTTGTCCTGACCAGATATGATTTCGTTAGAGTATACAGAAGCGGGAAAATGAGGGGGCCCTATAATTTTGTCGCTCAGCGTATATCCTTTCCGTGACAACTTCTGGCGGGACATTGACAAAGCCACAGTTGAGCAAAAAAGAAGACACCGAAATAAATTCCGGTTTTTGCAACAACAACAAGAACACCAAATAACTCACTGTTCCTGTTTGCATTCTCATGAGAAAGTGGGTGAAAAAATGAAAATAACCAGGCTATTTTGATCCGAGTGATGTACGTTGCCTCAAAATTCGCAAAAACGGTTTGAGAAAGATGCGCTTCACTACGACAAAAAGGGTTTAAACAATACACAATTCCTTAAAAATACAAAAGGTAAATCATTGTTTTCTTTTGATCCCATACTCAGGTCACATCCGGATGGGACAAACGCATCTGTATTTGGAACCTGAACAAAGGTTGTTTGATTGACACGTATTACGATCCCAATCCACCACCTGGACAAGACCATGAACAAGCGGCAGAGGGAGCCATTTTGGGCATGGATTTTGCGGGAGAATTGTAAGTTTCAGGCTGCCTGTTGAGAAGGAGATTGTGGAGTTCGGTTTGACAGTTTCGGCAACCGTCGAAAAGCCGGAGGCAAGCAAAACAATAGTTCAGTGTCAGATTCCTATGTAGTTTAGGTGAATGATTAGTATGACCCAGTTAGGAAATACCTGCGTTCACTGGTATGCTCCCGTGGTGCAGTTCTAGATCACAGCACCGAAGCTTGGTTTTTGAAAAGAACCGAGACCATTAATTTTATACATTCGGATTAGTGGAAAAAATTGAATTACTTGGACAACTTTGGTTATTGACGGGTCAACTGATTAGCTGGGAACTTGTTACGAGATTCATTTAATTCAAGTACTTAAGGTATTCGGCCAATAAATATTTACACATTATCCATTTGAACTCAGGATATTCTGAAAATTTCCGTTTTGCCTTACCTGGTTCATTTAAAAGATCTGTGTTTACCAGTAAAATTATACCCATTCAAGTTTACAAATCAACTTTGAAGTGCGCACAAACTCGAAAGCGACCTGTTTGCCGGTTCAAAAAATGTCCCGTTTTTGAGATGGGCAACGGGAGCAAAAAACGATATGGTCTTGAAAGCTCCCAAATGACCGTTGGCATATTATCATGACGAAGAAAACAAGACGGGCGAGAAAGACTTGTACTTGAGCAGCCCGACAAGTCAAGTTGGAAAAACATGGACAACTGTTTACATAGTCCTTTTTCCAGACCGCGCTGTAGCAAGATCGATCCTCCAGCGGCCCGGATATTTCAGCTCCGTTCTGGCCAGGTGCATTCGCCCATTACCTTCATTCTTTTGCACACTGTTTCTGTTCGGTTGGTCCGATTGTTCCTGTTGACAGCTTTATCGGTAGTCCCTCACAGGGGCTGTCTTGCTGTTTACGTAAGCTCCAGCTGAGTCTTGTCTGCTAGTCTATATACCTCTTTTTGTTTACTGTGGAATGCTTCCGACATACTCGCGATTTGTTTTTTGGTTTGTTGATTTCGGTTGGTTGGCCCGATCGGTTTGATACTCACATTGTTCTGTTGCTACAGCATTCCCCGCTACACTAGAACCTAGTGGAACAATAATCGCTACTGTATCAGATTCCTGGGTTTTCACGACAATTTATACTTATAAGGTAAGAAGTATATTTCATGAGGTAATTATTTTTTCTATCCAGCTAAGGGAAAAGTTAAAATAAAACGAACCACCACAGTATGTTTTCAGCATCATTATCACATGTTCAGGCTGCAATTGTAAGTACTAGATGATGTCGAATATTCCAGTGCTGATAAAGTGGCAAAAAATGGGAAGAATTCCTGTTCGATGCCATTGCCTCATAAACCCGGTAAGTTGCTTCATCATACTGCACAACTTGTATCAAAGCTGAAATCGGTTCGGAGTAGATCGGAACCCAATCGCCTTAGTATGTTATCCCAGGATCACTCGATCGTAAACTGGGCTTGAGAAAGCTTACCCGCGATAGTCGAAACGTCGACGGACTATCATACTTTTCGTCAAAGTAATGTCACATCTGTTACATGCACTGCTCAGCTGTTAACTCATTTGTGAGAATAATCGTCAGTTTGTGTTTACCGAAAAATGGAACATAGTAAATGGATTCAAACACCGATCGTATGATTGTACCACCCGAAATGATTCTACATTGCGTGCAACAACACAGCGCGATACGATGTGGAGCTCCCATCATCTGTTACAGGTTGTATCCTACGTCATTTTCGTGTAGCGCGTCATCGAATACCAGTTCGTGTAGCGCTTTGGTGCTTATTCATAAAAAATCTTTAAATGCCAAGGGGATCTTATGGACTACTTTTCACTTTCTTGTCACTGAAATCCAATCTAGTGGTTTATGCGATCAAAACTACCTTTCCCCAATTCACCTAGAAGACAGTTCGCGTGCTGCAGTGCAGATTGGTCCGTCTATGTTCGGAAGGCTTCAATTCATGGAGCAGAAATGACGCTGATGAATCGATTATTAGGCCATCATGGGGAAGTCGGTGCCATTCTTTATCGCTCCAAAACCACTTTGGAGTCAAGTTCACGAGAGGATTCCATAAACGGACAGGGGGAATGGATATCAGGCTCATACGATTGCACCATCAGGGTCTGGGTGAGTGATCAATTGTGGTAACAAAGAGCCGATCAGTCTGAGGGAGTTTATCCCTAAAACTATATATTTTCTCACGTTTGCCGTTCGCTGAAAAAATGCATTGTGAATTCGGCTACTCGGGTAATCATTTGAGTGCTTGGTATTACTAGTCTATAAAACATAAGCGGAATAGGTATTTGCTTCAGCGATTCTTCATTCTGCAATGTTGAGGTTTGCTTTATATCGTACAAGATGGCTTGTACCAGTTAGTGGAAAACAATTCCCTCAGTATGCAAGGACAACTCATGAAAATGTAGAACTGAATTTGTGTGAAGCCACCGCAGGGAAATTAGTCTAGTCTAGTCGACATGAGACAAGCTACAAACTGGTGAGGTTGTAATCCGTGTCCGTTCTATGTCGAATTCTGTGACACATTGCTCGACGATTTGAACAGACTTTCGGTTTGCAACCCTAACAAATCAGGACCGTATAATGCAAATTTACCGGAATAATTCATGGCTATAATTCGATCAGATTTGAAACAATATAAACGGCTGAAGCATTCAGTGAACGGGATCTCAAACCCGAACGGAGTTTAAAATATGCCTTCTAGTCCCCCTAGGGTGAATGACCGATGGTGCCATTCACGAGAGCGTTTTCGACCGAAATCATTTGGAATTTGATAACAATTACCAAATCCATTCAGCTTCTCTGATCAATCGACTATCTGACTAACTCAATAAACAACGTACCGAAAATTATGTAATAATTTTTGGTGTTCTTTTTTTGTATTCTACAAGTGATAGTGTAGGATTGAAAATGGGTGGTTGATAACACAAGTTCCCACGAATGACTTATTTGTTCTACCGGTATTTCTATGTCATTTCGAGTTATTGCTCTCAAGTATTTTGTAAATCAACTACGAACAATTTTTTGTATTTGATTAACGAAAGAAAGGTGAACGAAATCGTCGCAAATGATGTTCAGTCATGGATTCAGCTTGTAGTTGATTGCCTTGTTTGACTTTGCTAGTGGATCTGTTGTTGGGTGGCTTAGCTACGTTCCCGGTTTGACAATTTATCAAAACAGCAGATGAGACATTTTTTGATGCATGCTTGAACTGTCATTTTCTCGTGACGTTTATTTGTTACCCTTTTGCAGACGTATTGAGCTGGCGCTGCATCTGTTGAGATTTCTATTTGACTCTTGCGTAGGAAAAGTACCGGTTAGTGTTTCCTCCGATTTGTTGTGAGAATTCAGTGAATGACGCTTTTAGTTCTCTCCGGAAGGTTGTCCTGATGCATCTTCTGTTGTTACAGCTCGGGTCACTGCCTTAGTTACTTCAAATATCGTGCCGATTGCTATCAATCCAACGAAACAATGAATGCTTTCAATGTGCCTGCAATTGGTCCTTTAACGATCGCGTTTTCTCGTCTTTTATCAACCTTGTCAACACACGCACACTCACACAACGTAAATGATACACACTGTGGAAATTGGAAAGGTGAAGACGTAATAAAGGACGAAAGTGGACCGCTGGTGGTCGAATAGCTTAGAGCGTTTGATTACCACCTCGGAAGTCGGAGTTTTTCTATCCCCGCTATCGCCGGTGGTAAACAGTAATGCCCGCTGTCGTCCACGTCATTGCCACCCTTGACCTACTGGGGCCTTATGAGGTTATCCATTCCAAGTCTCAGGGTCTCATTGCCACTTACCCCTAATAGTGCAATGGGCCTTTATGGCTATGGAGTACACTCCCTCTACTGCACTCATGAGGAGGCATGTAATAAAAAAAACCATAGCCTACCTCATCGTCTTCAAAACTACTAGATTCGTCACTGTAATAAAAAGAAACCGATTATCTACCTTTTCCCGTTAAGCGAATTCATCTGAATTATATGTCATGTCTGCGAAGCGTCCAGTTCGTTTGTGTTCATGTTTTGTTTGCCAAAGATCGGAAAAATAACAGTGTAACATTTATGACCATCTGCCAATGTGAACTCACAAAAAGAAGTTCTGGGAATGAAAGTTTGTCGAGCTTATACGTAACTGAAATCTATTGTTGTCGTTGAACTCCGTAAGTCCTCTTGTAGATTTTGAGGCTGTGTGATTCATCTACAGCGTTTCAAAGTTCCATGAACCGTCTACAGTAAGTAAAGCATGGCGT
Organism: Fasciola hepatica; assembly: GCA_948099385.1. NCBI lineage: Eukaryota > Metazoa > Platyhelminthes > Trematoda > Plagiorchiida > Fasciolidae > Fasciola > Fasciola hepatica. The sequence continues at coordinate 34,585,707 of CANUEZ040000043.1, read as the reverse complement.
AATTAATCAATCCCGTACTTACAAGCTGAAATTGGTGACTATCAAATAGTATTTAATTCAAACTTACGGCACACGTTGAACAGATTATTTTATGCTGATGCGAGTATACAGCAACAAGTTTATTTTAGAAGTTGCCAGCTTTTTCTTCCCAAAAGAACACCGCCGTCGAAGGCACGTGAGTTAGGAACTGCTGTTTTGTTTAATGATAACGGTTGCCATGTATTCGCTAGTTAACCAATACTCAATCAAAAGCATTCATTTTGGCTTGAGGGGCCTTCCAATTCAAGCAATCCTACAGCCACTCTGTGTATAGGCTGATGTTCAAAGGGATACTGCGCGAACGAATACATGTATAAATTTTAGTCTCCTGTTTGTGACCGCAAACTTGTTCAGATTCAGATGTGGGACCTCATACCTGTGAATTACTTTGGCTACCGTGTGATCGTCGAAAAGTGACCGGCCTATTCGATCTACATTCGTCGGTTCATATCGCAGTAGAAAACGTTTTTTTCCTATAATCGCTCATTTTAAGCTTAACCTAATGGATTTCCGTTGATTTCGTTTTGTACCAGCCTGATTCTTCAAATGGGCAATGTAGAATGACTCTGTCGACAGAAGGCCCAGTCACGTGCTTGGCATGGGAACGGACACACGAACTACTAATTGCTGGGGTTGGCAAAGATGTAAAGTGAGTTTGGAATTTGGAATACAGTTCACAAGGTCCCATTTTTCCGGAAAACAATATGAGCTGCATCCAATCAGTTATTAGGTCCTCGGAAATGATGCAATACTTGCAATCTAAACGGCCAACTTGGTGACCTGGTATTTGTGGAAACTTTGAACTCAGGCTGCCGACACAACTGCTCCTCGAGGTTCCTATAATCGGAGTTGTATTTAGGAGAAATCTTTTTTCTCTTCGTTGTCATGTTGATCAAATATTTATTAAAAAAAACAAATTTCAATGATTGTTTTCTGAACCACATGTCCGGATCGTAAACGATAGTGGAATACGGTTTTGATCCTAGATATCCTAAAATACTCCATCAAAAAACTGGCAAGCAACACATTTATAAGGCCAGGCTCAGTCATTTTCTGCACCTGAAAAGAGTTTCAACAACTGGTTTAAATTCTTCGTTAATAATTGCAATGAATATGAATATATTGCCAATGAATACCAAGTACAGTTTATGTTTGTTAGTCATACAATTTTACTTTAGACTAGCTTTTTTTCCTCCAGGATTTTCGATCTAGAAGCTGGACATTTGTATCAGAGTTACACCGGACATTTGGACATCATTCGTAATATCATAATGCTTCCGGAGTGGAATGAGGTAATGTGAAATATCATTGTATTGTATAAAAATGTGTTTCACCGGTAGGCATGCTAAATTGAAGAAATTGGAGTTTTTGCATCGTTGCTGATTGTTTTTCGTGATTATCGCTAGCGGGGTTCGATGCACGTTGCGTTGGTGTGCAAAACTCTGAGACATGAACATTTATCATTTTAACGTTGCGTTGGGTAAAGCACAAAACCGAACGTTTTTACCGGCATCTCAGCCTATTTTCACGGGTTCCTTGTGACTGCGCTTGACATTTGGGCCGTAGAGATTTCATCACCAGTCAATATGACATCGTCTGTAATTATGGCAATCCTTGACCTCTCCCAACACCTTAAACATTACCAGTTACTCACTCATTCTGGGGACTTGAACTTTTGAAGGCAATGTCGTTGCTTCCTTGTCAGAAATTCGACTCCACTAATCCTCAATGATCAAGGATCAGAGATGTATTCACGTGAAGTGCGGTCAGTAGGATTTCAGGGCATCGATTCGTTTTACACTGTTGAATGTTTTACGCTCTATAGAAGATGGTGAGTGAACAACTAACCAGATCGTTGTTGATATCTATTGTGATCTTAAAAGTCTATTATTGTTTATTATTATTATTACCAATCTTCTGCCTGATATGGATAAACAACCGAAGTAAATGCACACTTCCGTATTCTTTTATTGATATGAGTAGTGTGACAGCTTGGAGGACTTTGGGTTGACAATTGTTTGGGATTAGGGGAGGTTTGTCTTTAAGTTTGAAAAATTTCGCAAGGTAAGAGCTTGGTATGGTGTACGACCTAAGAAGACAACACCGACATTAGTATCCCTGACAAATTAGGGAAATCAACGCTCAGTTAGGTTTTCACAGGAGAGCATAAGGGTAATGTGGCAGAAATCGGAAATGACGAGCTCTTGAATGTTTGAACATTTATACAGGTTGTAAAGCGTTATTCTCATCCTGAAATTCAGACGCCCAAAACAAGTTTCATATACTAGCTGTGAGCCTTTCATGACAATGAAGGTACCCACATGGTGTTCTTCGGAAGTGGGTTTCACCTCTGTTCAAAGTTTACCGGATTTGGTCCATTGCCGGAAAGGTCGGGGGTATTCCGTGCGGTAGGTGACGTGTTAGCCATGTCCAAAATGCAGTGGCAACGGCCCACACATACTTGCGGTGGATGTGTGTGTGTGTTTGTGGGTACATGCATGTGCGTACCCAGGTAGGTGCCCACTACAATACAGACAGCGGTGAGATAATTTCAGGGATGGTCGGGTGAAATTATTGTCTTCATGCACCGGACAGCGCGTTTGAGTATGACCAGAAAACTATTTCGGTACTTTAACGTGCAGGCATGCAGTGAATTATAATCGACGAGATAGGTACTAATGAACCAGCTAGTTATTTCAGTGACGACACTAATGCATTTGATGATCACACATCAGCCGGTGGCACTTCTCAATCATTCCACTGTTGAAGCCGCTTTGCTTATGACTGATTGGACGGTGCTCCTGTCCGGTGTATAGGTATGAATACTAATCACTGCCACGTTTATGTTGAGATGAATGTGTGTGAGCATATTATTTGACAATTCTACTCTACCGATATGGTCCAAGTTCATCGAATACAGATTGATTTCTTCAGCCACGAATCTCGGCTACTACACGTTCCAACAGAACTGTGTGGTTTTACCACAATTTTATTACAATTCATTTCAGTTTTGCGAAGTGAAGTCTAGTGAAATTTACTAATATGTCCGATATTCGCCCAAGTTACTTTAACTAATGCCTGACCGTAACTACCGAAGACTCAAATCACCGGGCAGCATAAACTACGTCCAAGTTTGAAATAAGTACAGATGACTGTGCACACGACAATTACAGTTACAGTGCATTCTGCCACGAATATCCAACGCGGTTATCATACCTATCTGACGGCTTGCGTGAAATTGATACCAGGAAGCTGAATAATTCCTAATAATATGCAAATATTAGTTTCATCACAGTATGCTGGGTACTGGACCAAATACATTAACCAGGTTCAATCCGTAGTCGGATTGGTGATGTCAACCTTGCTAAATGAGCATACACCACTTATCAAAAGTTACATCAGGTTTGATACGGTAGGCGCCGTAGATGAAATATGTTAAAAGCCAGACCATTGCACTTGAATGGTTTTCGTGTGTCGGGCTTCCACGAGATCCATCCAACTAGGGGTCATATACAGGAAGATATATCTACGTATAATGACAAGTGAGACTTTGTATTCGCACGCCTTATTACACATGTTGCTATTATTATTTTTAGCTCTCTTCCTAGTTTGCCATACTGGTGATTATTTCTAATTTCTTACCCAGGTTGCTGCTGAGAAGTAGCAATCGGAACAGTCGCGATTCGGGAAGCGTTGATGGTTACTCCAAACAAACTAGATTCATTGAAGTCTCACATCCCGGAGACCAAAGTGAATGTACGGGACTAAACCGCAAACGGGTTAACGATGAACAGTGCTAATGGATGGCATATCGCTGAATATATGCTACACATGTTGCTACTTGACTCGGGCTTTTTAAGCAACGCGCTACTGGGTTGGCCAACATGACCAGTTTGCTAACAATGAACGAGTCCATGTTAGTTTAGATACCAATAACGGTTCACTCGATTTGCGTAGGTAGCTTTATCCGATCAGTGATTAAAAATAGCACCTTTGAATGTATAATTTGCAAATTCTGGTGTTGTTCATCATTTTCTCAAGCAGACAATGTAACGTAAAATCAGACCAAATCAACATCTATCTACTGCTACTGTTTTCAGCAGTACTATTATATATTCAAAGCTCCAAGGATGTACACACTTCCGCAGAATACACTCCATTCGCCTGATTCACCAAATGATAGTACATCGCTTTCATTCCCAGGGATTATTCGATTTTCTTCCAGCCAACTAAACTCAGCACCAAACTGGCGAATGCTTCTACTCACGAGTACATGAAGTCGTCGGACGTTAAAATGGGCCGAACTTGAACTAATCCTTGATGTTTCTCGTTATCAAAATTACAACATTCTTTTCTTACTCATGCCCATTACTAATTGAGGTATCCCTCAAATTGACGTTACCAATTTCGTAAAAGTAATTCCGAAAACCCATTGATACCGCGCATTTCACTGCTTCCATCACTAGACGAGGCTCCTGCAAAAAACTTGACATTTTATTACCGTCGTTCATTCCAAAAATGAATTGCAACCATCTTGTTAGAAGCGTAGAGTTCTAGTGGACCGCGTAGTCAATGAAATTTCTGATTGACGCCAATCCGTATTTCTTTTTAAATGCGGACATATTAGTAAGTGTAGGGTGTGAAGTTTAACAGTTATTAATAATGCCAGAGATCATCAGTTCCGAAAAAATTGCCGTTCACACCTGTTCATTTCAAAGTACGTGGAATACACTAGTATTCATATCCATACACCGGGGAGTAGTACCATCGTAAAATCAGTCAAAAACGAGTCTGACTAAACAGTGTATGGAATGGAAAATGCGACCGGTAAAGTGGGTGGTAAAAGTGATCTAGTTTTGACAATCCACTGTATGAGAAAGCAACTAGATCGTTCATCAGTACATATATAGACATGAAACGTGGTTCGGCCTTTTTCTCCGTATTTATTATACCATTGTCCAGGGGGATTATGCCAAAGTATGGCTGGATCTTGTGTTGACCGGTTAGGTGTACCTTCAAGTCTATGAATGGGTACTGATGAACTACCTAATTATTTAATTACAGATCGAAGTCCAACAAGTTTGTCTTAATCGTGCGTTAGGTGACAGCGAAGCTGTCGATCAGCACCAAAGGCTTCTTTGTGTAAGTCTTCGACCAGTAGCTGATGAAAACATGCGAGCAATGAGCACATTGAATTCACCCCACGTGTTTCCAAAAAGATGGGATTACAGAGACCCCACAAGTGTGCATTTCAGTCAATGCGCTTTTCGGGAGATACACTCAAATACTTGGAGTAAGACAGCCTTAGTAGTTAAGGTGGTCCGAAAAGTGTGACCACCTTTTCATGTGTACAAGACCGATAGCATCTATGTCTCTGGTGTGTACACCATGCAGTTTTCGTCGCATGAATTTCGCTGATGTTACAAACCGTTGTGAAAACGCACCTCAATATTTCTTTCGGTGAGTTATGGTTAAATCAAACTGCACAGTGTTCTCAGCTAAAAATACACGACTTCCAAGAACCTCAACGTTATGAGGGTAAAACTTTTAGATCACTGAACTGATTTAATTCTATGCACCCTCAGACACAACACTTGAACTATGCAAACTAATTCTCCCAATCCACTTAGTACATCACAGCAAGTGCTGATGGGCAGATAAGAGTGTGGCGAGCGTGGACTGGCAGCAGGACTGTGACCGATGATTCTGTTGGACATACGCAATCAAACGCGGTCAACTTGTTCTCCAACAACCCGGCGGCTGCAATTTCAGCCGCGGTACGGACATTTTTGGCTAACGAAAGCAAAAAAGCGAAAGAAATCAGCAGCGTTGTTGGATGACAGTCATCCGGATTGATCTCAAGCCCGAGAGTAGATTTCCATTGTTCTATTTAATAATAACTTCGTCGACCTGAAAAATGCCTTTGTTTATGTAAAGACAAATGAGATTTTCATAAAAGATACATGACAAGTAAATACTGCATTGACTCAGCTGAACCACTGAACTCACCCGAGTTGTCGACACCACCTATTGTGGTCAAAAGTATGCAAACGGATGATTACGCACGCCTATAGAAACCGCGTTCGTTTCGGGAGTCAGCACTGGGCCCTCGATCGACGGTTTTCGATTATCAGCATCCACAACGCAGTTACATCGCAAAACTCTCCGCAGACGATTTAGAGACATTTCTGGGGCTAATCTATACTTCTGAAAATATCACTCCAGCTATTTGCAACTATGGGAATTTATGCTAGAACAGACTCATCAGACTAGAAATATTGCAGCTTTTAAGGATTATCCGCTACCAAAACTCAGCTTTTGTAGGAACTCTAAGCGGTGTGCTGCTACGATTCCCGCCACCGAAAAATCGCTTGGTGGTGAACATTCGCTGGCTTAGAGTCCCTAGCACCAACTAGATCGTTTGCATTCAAGCTCCAAAACAGTCATTATGTCAACCACTTGAATTAAGGTTTCTTCCAGTCCGTCATCAATTCGTATTTTTCCCAACTATGTAACGCTGTGCAGGATATTATGATCAGAAAGAGATCAAGGTGCTCGGTAGATTCACATAAACGAATTGGAGCGCTGCCATACTCAGTCGAAATGATCTCTTTTGTAGGAATGAATGTACCAGTTGTCGTCTAACGCTTCCAATTTGGTGGCATTCCACAGGATCAATTCTGTCCGCATTGTTGTTAACGTCGTCCCATTGGGCAAAACACTCACGAATGTATCCGGGTCGATATGATAATCAGTGCCGACAAAGATGCCAATCTCAGGACACCCAAGTAACCTTGTTCCTCAAATTGAAAAGTTTTTGAGCACCGTTTACGCAACAAGAACTCACTCAAATTTCGACCCTGTCAATCTCAACACGTTTAGTAGAGACCACGGCTGTTTGAAACGTCTAACGTGCCCATGCATTTAGCGATGAACTCTTCATTTCAGTAAATTCCAATACATTGCAAGAATGCTTGTTTCGGGATCGGTGGTAGACATTTTATCACGTAAGTTCACAATTCCACCTCATAGCATGATTTTCTGGAAGCATTGGAAACAAATGTCTGGTCGCGCCAAAGTTCGCATTGAGTCAAAAGAATAAACGGGATTTCGAGTTTGCGAACTGAAGAGGGAACGTTTCGTTGCACTCCTTAGGGAAATCACCATCTAGCTTCAATATTACCACCATCAAATCACTACTCAGTATATGAATAATCATGAATACTGTACATTGTGTTCAAAAATACCGGGATCATATTTCTGCGATAAGTAGTAAGTTGCAAAATTTGACCTCAGAAAAGTGATCCCAGCATTTTTGAGCACACTGCAGAGTGCATCTAACAGAATGGCTTTTAATTTTCCTGCTATCACGCATTCACGATGTCCGTTAGGCATATCCAGAACCAAAGACGTCACCGGTTGTGAGTTCAGTTGCAGTACCACGAGCAATCTAAACCAACGTAATTAGCTTTAAGCATGAGATAAAATAAGATATGAATAAGCGGTATACTTCCTGCACCTGACATTTCCATTCAAGAAAGATTTATCTCTCTGAGATTTCAATCACAACGCCAATCTTAGGAGTTATCTTCCATTGCCAGCCAGCGTAAAATCCACTAACCCGACCGCACTACAAGTCATCCAACGCTGTTTGTGATTTCTTCGGGTCCTTACTGTTTCGAGTACAACTGCTGGGCGATGACGAAAATATGGCTATTTGACTGGATCAGTCAAGTTGTTCCCAACCATATTCTTATGAGAAAAGTCAACCAGTTGCCGCTCTTTACAGATTCGAATGTCATTTATTACAGTGACACAACAGCGGTATGGAAAAAGGGGTTCGGGTTACGCTGGGGAGAGTGAATATCAACAGAACAACGGTCCGAAAGAACTAGGGTGACGGTTAATTATAACGGTAAAGAAAACTGTACAGCCAAAATAGACTGACCATCGGAGTACCCGGGAAGATCGGTGATAGGGTTGAGAGGAATGATGCGATTGTGGGTTCGTCACCAACTGCCGGGAAGAGAAGATAAAGATTCGACAGTTCACTTGCAGATTTGACTATCCTGGAGAGTTGAATTATCGGCCTTACGAGAAAAACTTATGTTGCAGTCAGGTAAGCAAGCTGCCTGTGATATTTTTCGCCTTACATGGGAACCCTGACCAAAATGAGAAGCTCAAGGGATCCAGTGTGAGGAAAACCGTAGCTAACTTGTTCGTATGACACAGTGTCAAATGAAAACAATCCAAGAGGACCATTAACGTGCAGTCCGTGCCAATAAGTAGTCTTTGTAGATCGGAAAATGAAATTTACCATGTACACATCTGTATGTTTTGTACGACTATCTGAGTTTGACACTTGAACTCTTGGACAAACAAACAAGCAGTACACCTTTCATAAGAAATCACATCGGTCACTCATATAAGCGGATAACAACTCAAAAACAGTTATCACCCATGAACTGATGGTATCCCTTGCCTAGGAGATCAAACATGGATACGAACAATATACATTTAGATATACGTTGGAGGCATGGAACAACACAATTAACATGGGCCGCGAAACTGGACGTAGGAGACTTCAGGTGTGAAGTTAATAGTATGTCTGCGAGTGCCCCATGGTTCTTAGGTGCAGATATATTTTGTAGTAAAGTGGAGTGTGCGAAAAAAAACTTACGCTGTTTTAGATGTGACTGCACTCGATCGGCTGGCGGCAAACTGAACCACAATTGAAATGCACACAATGTGGACTGACTACAATCCTGCGAGATGAGAGATTCCACTCGGTCCTCGTTTAAGTACTGCTTGCGGAGAGCTGGAGAGAGAACTGGAAAGAGGAGAATAAGTTAATTAGACGTGGATAGGATGGAAATCGACTCAGGTTTCACGGGAACCGATGAGAAGATAGAGCGGTAAGAACAGAACCAAAGGCATTGTGATAAAGAGATGTGTTTTATGATAGTGCGTAACGATTTCTCAAAATTCCTCTGTGGTACAAGGAATAATATTAGTATTTCTGTCGATGTCCAATCATTGAGAAAGTGTCACGTCTTCACTGAACCCTCGAGGTGAGCCTGGAACAAGTCGGAGATATTTTGCATACTGAACAATTACTTCAGCGGCAAAGCTGCATTGGAGCTGGTGAGTGGATCGCTAACTTCTCCTGGAAGTCTATCACGTCCTACTCGGCTAAGTCCACTGGTCAAGGTTTTCACACTTTTTTGCCATGTCATGGACTGACCACCTCGACATACCTTCTAGGTGGTCAACAAACTGAAAAAAACCGGAGCAATTCCGAACAGTGCCGCTGCTCAAGTGCACTCAATAGAGCATAACTGTAAGCACTGACAGAAGTCAGGTGAGAAACTCAGAAAATGATGGGTAGAAGTATTCGACGGAAATACCAGGCAAGATTTTTCCCACGGGATGCATCGTTTGATCCTATTGGGCTGGCCGTGCAAAGGTGCCGCGTAAAAAGTGATAGTTATTGTAGAGCATTCCGGCACGCAGTATGGACGCTCCATTCTCCATTGGGAACTCGGGAAGCTTTGTGCAATCGTCCCACCTGGATGTTTAAAGTTCAGTTTGGTGGTGCGCATCCGCAGTCTCAAATGAGATTCTAATGTGAGGTGCAGAAATGTGCACATCATACGCTAATCACTAGGCTATATTGGTGGGCTCCTGGCAATTTTTGCGTCAGTACTATATGCAATAAATGATCACTGGGGCTGGGCGTACATGGCAGGTCAAGCTACTCAGCGAAAGGGTCCCAGTTAAACGAAGCCATTACCAACAAGCAAGAGAGCGTGGCTATTTCATCAGTTCCGGAAGAGGACCAGCAACTGCTTATATCTATCAACAATGAAACAGCTGCACATCGTTTCAGGGGATTTTTGATGATGACTGAAATACTTAAACACATTAACAAGTCATTCCTTATTAAATTAAAGCGCATCTTCTAACAAAACCATACCTGGTCAGAATGACCGAATGCACGGTACGGTAGGGCATACCGAATTTCAGAACGAAACCATACACTATATGCTAATTAGAGCGGAGAAAATATGAATCGAGGGTGACAAAAGTATGGAACCCTCAATCCAGGTGCACCACCTCACTGAAAAATTCGCGGAACAGGACGGACCATTGAGCCTGGCAACAAGCTGATTAGTTCGGTCTGTGGATTTGTACACTTACAAACCCGCGAGTCATGTGCACTAGAGTACGTGACACACCCGAGTAGTCTAGCTGTTCATTCGCACTGGTTGCACTTATAAACCTTACAGAACTCACACCGAATTTTGTGTTCGTTGTGCCACAGGAAAATGAACTAACAGATTTTTATCCACGTTTTGTCAAACAAAACTCAATGTGTATGAAATACTCAGATAACGCAGAGTTCAAGAAACGTCGTACAACAATATCTGGAATGTGACGAGTAATATTCGGCTAAAAAGTGAATGGGTCGGCAAACGGCAAGGAAATCGGATGAACGCAGATTAACCCGTCTAGCGTAAAAAAGCACGCGTTACACGTCGACGCTGAAAGATATGGTCGGATTCAACGTTTCCAAAGGAAACCCAACATTGTGCTGTGGATGAAAACAAAAATACGGAAAGATACATTGCTCTCACACCGCCGCAAAGAGAACGGTGCCTATAGTGCGCTGAAGCAAACAAAAGGAAAAATGCCTACTTTGGTGACAAAGAAAAATAACTTGGATGAACCGAACGCTTGGAATTATTACTAGTATGATATCAGAAATGAAAAAAAGAATTTTCAACCAAAGAAACAATGACAACAGTTCAGTGACTGTTTGGGGAACCTCTTCAGACAACGGCCAAATTGATCTAGTTATACTTGAGGGCATACAATATCTCCTCACGTATATTCGTAAGTTGAAATAGTTTTTGCTCCCGCAAGTGACCAGTAGATTACAAGATGACGCCGTAATCCAATATGATAATGCTCCTGTTTGCTGCTCATACACTACAAAATATTGGCTGTTGTTTCGTGGGATGAACGTCATACAGTGGACAGCCTGCAGCCCAGAAATAAATCTGATTGAGAACCTCTAGGGCACACTCGCTCGCCGGGTATACAAGGATTCCATGGTTTACCGGTCAAAGAGTGAATTGGTAACTGCTATTAAGCGAGAATGGGTGAATATTGACCAAGGGACAATCACAGGTCAAGAAACATGCTCAGTTGTATCGAGGTCCTCAATTCGAACGGCGTTTGCATATGATTTTAAGTAGCAATTACTGTAGCCGACCTGAGAAGTCTTGCACTTTTGTCACCCCCTTTGTTTGCATACTCTGATTTAACTTGCTCATAAATTATTTTGTTGTGAAATTTTACATTCTGCATCGAAATGGGCATTCGGTCATTACGACCACATATGGACTCGTCAGAGAACACGGAAGCGGAAATTGGGGAAAGACCCGACACTTTTGTCGCTCAGTAAATATACGTCATAACCACGGAGTGGAAAGAACGTGAAACACATAGTGATCGAAACAGGGACCCTCTCAGATTTGCCAAGCATGTGACTATTTAAATCGAACTTACTGTGTTTATGAGAAACGAAATGTTGGGTGACGCATGCCACTAAGGTTCGATAGAGATCCAGCGGCTCCGTGTGCTGCTGGGTCGAACCCAGATAACAAGATTTTGAATTCTTGTGAGAAGGGAACCGCTTCAGGAAAGATGCTACCAGTTTGAGGTCATTTAGAAACCTTGGATCAGACCAACGTCGGCGACTTTCATTCATCTACAAGGGAATTTGAAGATGGAATAGTGAACATATGAGGCAAGGGCACAATCTGGACCTCAGGGACCGGATGAACCCAAATGAAATGAATGAGTTGCCGGCTCGTTTTGTGGTGCCGTATACTTTGGTTACAAAACAAAAAAGTCAATGGTCGTGGGAGGCCTACAGTGACTTTACAAAAAAAGAAAGAAAAGGGTACAATATGAGAATATATCCACATGTAAGTGATTACTTCATGTCAATGAGCTACACAAATATCCAGTCTAGGCACCACCAGACCAAAAAACTGAGGACGTTTGCCTAGATGCATACTTTTTTATTACATGCTCCGAATGCACTCGTATGGTCGAGGGTGAGTGCCTTAGGCTCCGAGATGGCCACTCGTCCTGAACACCTCTTGAAATGCTCTCAGATGACCGTGCGTTTTCTACAGCCTCTGTTGACGAAGCCCTACTCACTGCCTTCTCGTCGCGGGGGTGTTCCCACTAAAGTGAGAGGACGAAAGCGAATGCCTGGCGCTCTCCATCGGGTTGGCTGACTAAGAATCAGCCTAGGGGAGATGGCTAAACCCTGACTCGAAACCAAATACGGGTGGCGTATGAGACATACAACACTATACTCACCGGCATCTGTGGCGAGGGATGCACTGGGCATCCAACATGTTTGGCCTCATCCGAAGGGCGTATGAACTGAGCAATCAGTCGCCGGCCCCCAGAGGCGTACGATATCCCCATTTCGTCCTACTGCCTTGTAGGTTAGGTATTCTGGTACAAGTGCTCGGGTCTGGGCAACCGGGTAGTATCCAGCCCACATGCTGACATGGAATCTCCACATAAATGATTACTCGTTCTCGCGCACGACTCTATTTACTCACTCAAGCTACACAAGTTATGACCGAGGTGATGGTGGCCGGACAAAACAAACTACCTGTTACCACACCGCCCATTTTCACCCACTCTTTTACACACAACAATATCAATACTATTCCATATACTTCTCAGGTTGCCATCGATAAAGACGCTGGGCACGCAAATAAGATTCCTCACTCAGTTGTGTGCAGCTCATTAGAACCACTACTGAGACCACATGTACCACTGAAGCTTGCAGCCTTCAATGTACGCACTCTGATGCAAATAGGCCAACGAGCAGCTTTAGCGCACACACTCGAGACACTGGCCATTGGCGTCTGCTGCTTATCCGAGACCCGCTTCCGGGACCCCACCATCGTATTTCGTCTGAATTCGCCCTCGGGACATGCTTTTACTTTACGCTTATCCGGAGACACCGAGGCTTCTGCATCTGGTCGTGCAGGAGTAGAAGTTGCCTTGAGTACCAAAGCTGAGTCGGCGCTACGCGACTGGATCCTAGTCAACAGCAGTTCGTGTACGATTCGCTTAGAGGGTTCGTTCAAAGCTATTAAAGGCTGCGAAGGCAATCGTTGTCTGTTCATTGTCGCCGCCTACGCCCCTACTGACTGCACTCCGGATACAGTCAAAGATATATTCTACCAGCAGCTTTAAGAACTTCTTGAAAAGGCATCTCATAGAGATATAGTGGTACTGGCTGGAGATCTAAACGCCCAAATTGGCCGCCTAGGTCCAGACGACCGAATGCTTGAAGACCAAAGCGGCGCCAACCACCAACGCACGGATAACGGCAATCGACTACTCCATCTGTGCACAGACCATCGCCTTTTCTTGTCGAGTACGAACTTCCGGCGCAGCTATCGTTGCACAGTCACATGGCGACCGCCATCTGCTAATTAGTCTTGGACATAAATAGACCACACAGCCGTGAGCTACCACTGGCATGGTTCAGTCAACTCTTGTAGGTCGTACTGAAGCACACATATAGATTCAGATCACCCCTGGTGTGCCGAGTTCATAGTACGACTTTCCACCAAATCAAAAAACCACCATCAACGGGTAGACGTAGATTAACTTTGCTGGACGTCGGTCCGGGAGAGAGATATCAGAATGAGCTTGCTGCCCGGCTAAGTAGCCACACATACGATGACTTGTCAGACCGCTGGCAACACATCCAAGACGCCATACAAGTGTCGAGTACCGCATCTTGTGGAGTGTCACACGGCATGTAGTCACGCAGTGGATCTCATCAGGCTTTCTGGAATTGCTAGACAGTGGCCGGAATATCCCTGCCGGAAGTGGAAACCACAACGCCCGCGCCCAACTACGACGAAATTTGATAAGTCTCCGCAGAGACCGAGAAAATTGGTGGTCAGAACGCGCAGCCGAAATGGAACAAGCTGCTGCCACCGGCAATGCTCGGAGACTTTTCCAACTCACCCGATCTACTGAAACCAAGAGACCCGGAGTGAGCGAAGTGATCTGCGAGGCAAACGACCAACCAATCCACTAGCTTCCAAGGCGCATGGACCGATGAGCAGAACACTGAAAAGTAGCTTAACTGGCCTTTAGCGCCAGTGCTCCCACTCTGTAGCCCGTTTGAACCAGTTCATGCTCCATGGACTATCTGCACTACCCAACCCACAGAAGAAGTCGATCGTGCGCTCCACCTCCTGAAACGCAATAAAGCTCCCGCCCTGATGAACTCCCTCCAACCCTCTTCAAAGATGGTGGTGTACACCTCTTCAAAGCGCTCACCAGCCTCTTCTCCGAGATTTGGCTCCACCATTGTGTCCCAGAAAGTTGGAACAGTGCATCCATCATCCTTATATGCAGGAAAGAGCTAGACAAGTCTGTTCCAATCATCGAGGGATAAGCTTGGTCTCGGTCGCATCGAAGTTGCTAGCATCGGTAATCCTCAGCAGACTGTCCTCAGTGCGCGAACAAGTTCGTGAAAACAGTCCGGTTTTCGTTCCAACCGCGGGTGCATCGATCAAACTTTCATCATCCGTCAGATACGTGAGATCCGCCACACATATCGTAGACCGATGGTAATCATATTCTTGAACATCCGAGCAGCTTCTGATTCCACTGATAGGACAGCCCTCTGGGATTGTCTCAACAGACAGGGAGTGCCCGATAAGTATGTGGAAGTCATCCAAGCGCTATGCCATCAGACTTCAGGCCAAGTACAAGCATACCGATCGTCGTCACCTTGCTTTGCAATTAGAAGTGGCGTGCGTCAAGGGTGCCCACTCTCACCCTTCCTGTTCAATTTTGCAATCTATGACATCCTAAGAGGGACATAAAGAAATCAGACAAACGAAGGCGTTGAGCTCCTACCTGGTAATAGACTTTTAGACTTATACTATGCAAATGGCATTGCACTGGTTTGCGACGATGCTACTGTGGTACAGTGCATCCTGGACAACCTCGCGTCGTCTGTATTACGGTATGAAATGTGCTTTTCACCCTCCAAGTGTAAAGTGCTTCTACAAGACTAGCAGGAACCCACCCCCGCACTTAGAAGTTGTTGAAAAGTTTGCCTACTTGGGAAGCTGTATAACTGTCCATGGACGGATTGGGGACCATGTGGACAACCGAACAGCAAAGGCTCAAGCGGCGTTCTGAAATTTACGTCACCTGTGGAGACGTCGTGAGATCTCACTCCGATTGAAAGGTAGGGTGTACAACGCCGCTGTGCGTAGTATGCTCCTATACGCTTGTGACGCTTAGCCTGTTCGAGCGGCCAATGTCGACCGGCTGTCCGTGTTCGACTATCGATGCCCGAGGAGTATCCCGCGAGTTTGGTGGTAACAGCGAATAAGCAGTTCCGCAGTTCGAACGCGCATCTACGGAACCGGGCGTGCGGCGTACCCAATCAGTGCTAACGCATCACTCCATCGGCTTCGTTGGCTGGGACAGTTGCTACCTATGCCACCTCACCGACTTCCCCGTCGCTCTATTCGCTGAGTCTAAGGTTGGCAAGAAACGACAACGTGGAGGCCAAGCCATGACATGGCACCGGTCTGTCAAAGTGTTGACGTCAGGACTTCCTTCCGTCGGTTCCTCACGCTTGCATGCTTGGGGACCTCGAGATCCACAAGACAGCCGGTTGGAAGTTGTCGGATATGTCTCAGTGTCGTGCTCAGTGGCGGTTATTTTGTGACAGTCTGTGTTCGAACTCCTGAGGAACTCCTCCTTTGATCCTTCACTTTTATTTTGCTGTTTTATGTTTTTGTATGGCATCACGCCTCTATATATATATATATATATATATATATATATATATATATATATATATATATATATATGCTTGCGCATGAGGGCAGTGGGACGGATGTTTACCCCATAGCCACGAAGGCCTACTGCACTATTGGGGATAACCGGAAATTAGACTGAGAGTTGGAGTGGCGAAGAACCACATAAGGTCCCAGTAGGTCAGGTGTGGTAACGATCCGGTCAACAGTGTATTACTGTCTACCACCAAAGTAACCGGTGATGGCGGGGATTCGAACCTCGGATCTCCGAGGTAGTAAGCAAACGTTCTAAATTACTGACCACCACCGATCAACATACGTAACTCAGACCAAACTTTCGACCCGGTAAAAGAAAGTTTTCAACGTAGCTCATCGAAAGTGCGCCGCAAAGAAGCAATGCAGAACCAAGAGTAAGCACCACCATTCGCACAAAAATAAGCCTAAGTGGTCTATAAAAAAACTGTTCCATCCACCCTATATTGCGTTGTAATTTGGATGAACCTGCGTGTCTCTGTTACTTATCCGCTCCAAGAAATATTTTGTCAAGTTTAACAATGTCACAATTCGTCTTCACTGTTGTTCATTTACTGTACTTTGAGTGAACCGGTGAATACTGATCCCAGTTCAGAGATTTTGAGCAAAATGCACAGAAGGGTTTGCTTAAGTCAGGTGTACTAGGCCATTTGCATAGAGCAGATAAAGTGAAGCAAAAAATGCGGGAAGTCAACATCTGCTTACTGAGGAGAACATCGATGTTCAAGTGAGTTGGCGAGAAGGAAAGAAAGAAAATTCTATCCTTGAAGCAAATCAGTACACGTCAAGAATCATATACCCACTTCTACTGTAAGACGATAGACGAGAAAAACTGACCCAAGATTTGAGGAAGTATATCTCTTCCGTGACATCTTTTCGTTTGACAAAAAGGAATCCAGTTTCTTGAAATGCACGTCTGTAAAAACGGATTTAAAAAAAAATTCCAAAACAGCATGACTCTGAAACAGTGAAACCGCTGTGTGAACACGAAAAAGAACAGTGCCTTCTGTAAGAACGCCCAAAAATATCCTCAGAGCACTTATCAGGAAAAACAAAAGTGAAGCGCACAGAGGCAAATGATTAAAAGAGAGACCCAATGTGCTGTGATGCGTAAAAATAACCACAAGTACTGTTTTGTTCACTGTGAACGCTGAGAGTGCAGTGTTTTATGAGACAGGAAATGGCTCTGATAGGTGTCCGATGCAAGTTGAAATTGATAATCTGTAAATTAGGTAAATTTCAATATCGATGCATTGCACGTACACTCATACAACTATGACATCAGAAAGTTCACGCTAGAAACGAACAACAGGTGGTCGGATACTTTGCCTGGTTGACTGTCATTTGGACTCCATGTTTCAAGCTCATACATCAATGATTCGGATCAGCCAGGATAGGAGCGGGGTGGCGCAGTGGCAGCGCACAAAACTATGAGATGAAGTGGACCGGGTTCAAACCTCGGGTGGGACGGTGGAAATGCACCACGGATGAGCTCTAACTTGAGAGGAACTCGAGTGTGGTGCTTCCGAGTGCATGGTTGTTCGGATGACCTGAGGTCTGCGCGTAAAAGACAGAGTTCAAAGGGCAGTCATCCAAACAAAGTATCATCAATCTCACACACTACTCGCAAGTGATTTGTAGATAGTCACATGATTTTAAAAGCGATCTCACTCGAGAAGTTTCCAGTTTGTTGTTCCTTTGTGGAATAGTGTAGGCCAATACTTATCAGAATTCGGATTCAACTCAATCTGAAAATGAGATGGAAAATTACGGGTTTTTACAGTACACCGTTTTATCATCGAAACAATAAAACTTCGTAAAGCATCGGCTTCGAGAAAACTAATTTTGTTAGAACAACCTGTAGAGCGCCAAAAGCAGAGTTGAGAAAAAACGGATTTCAAAATTTTAGCATGCATTAGGATTATACAAATATTCGTTTAAGGAAGAAAAATAGACTTTCAGCTGATTTGGTTAGGTAGACTCGGAGTAATTTGTCGTAAAAACAAGTTGAGTTATATTCGTGCATCTGAATGAATGGTTTACCGTTTGGGTCCTCCAGATATCAAGCAGTAGCCTGATTGACCTGTATTGTAGCCTACTAACTAAACAGGACGTGGTACATGTTACGTGAGGACTATCAATGACTGCTAGAACAGATCTCGTAACGGACGTAGTCGAATGCAGTAACGTGATGATAACTGTTTGTTCATCTGTACTGAAAGGATTCTGTGGGGAGTGAGTTATCGAAGCTAAAGTGGGTTCGTTTTATTTGTTGAATATTAGGAATTATGTGAAACAGCAGTAGATGCGGGGCGCTTATCTAAATGCCAAGTAGTGTCTGAACTTAAAGATGTGCACCATACGTGGAACACAGGTTCGACGAAGCGTATTTAAAACAACACTATCAAACTGACATTTCATAGCGAAATGATGAGAACAGCAATTATAATAAGCAAATTGAAAAAAGAATGAGGTGACGTACCCAAGATAACTCGTCAAGTGTGTTTGTAGGAAATATTAGTGTATCTTGAGATGTGATTAGTTCTTTCGTGGCCTGAAAAACAATCAAGTAGAAGTACGTAGAGCAACGTTTTGAAATACTTTAAGAAAGCGGGTGTGTTCAATAAGACAGCGTTGTATGAAAAGGTAGTCAATCGAGGTTGCGGTTACCATAGGTAACCTTTCTCAAGACCAGTTTTTGGCTCTTTTTACACCACGAACCGATTTCAGTTCCGATACTTCATGGGAGCTGGGAATTGTTAGAAATTCCACGATGAAGACGAATTAGTCTAATTGTACGATATCGCAATGAACACGTCTGATAAAGAAAATTCGACCGCTATCACTGAGCCTTTCCGATTATCTCCCACTCCATGGTTATGATCCTAGCCGTTTATTAGTCTTCCTAGGTTTCTATCGTTTGAGTAAGTTTACTCTGTGTCGCGTCTGCTTCGTAGACGCACTATCAATAGACGTGACTGGTACTGAACACGGTTGTTGGACATTAGCGAACAGAATAAATAAACGCACAACTGATAATCTCCAAGCTTACTGAGATACAATGGTTCCGAGTGGTCACGACAATATGCGCGGGCACATAAATTTGAGCTATAAAAAGACATCACTCCCAATGAACTGGGAAACCGACACACAACATCAACTAGGTTTGCGGAACTCTTCAAAAAATTTCAGACACCTACTTCACAGTGTGGTTCCTAACTGTGTACAGCACGCAAAAGGCTTAACAAATTCCGCTTACCTGAAGTTTCGCGCGCATATCGGAAAGGACAACACGCCCCGTATCTACATCCACAGCACACAACCTCCGAGGTCTTGTGGCAAGTACATAGAGATGACGTAAGGTTTGAAGATGGTACCTAAAATGATGAAATTCAATGAGATTGTTAAATCTTTAGGTGTTACCTTCTCGTCGTCGTTTGGACATTAGTTCAACCGAGATAGGAAATGACACATTGATCAGAGGAACTGTGAGACTAGAGCGGTACAGGCAAGAATTAAAAGAATACAGAAATATGAGTTGCACTGTATTTGTTGCAAACTGGGCCAAACCAAATTAGGGCAAACGTTTGAAAACGTTCTAGCGAGTTGAAGCCACGAGATCATTGTTAGCGGTGCGCATCAAAATCATTATTGTCCCCCCTCATTGAAACAGTCTTGTTTCACGTAAAACCGGAGGATAAAAATGTCTGCAAAAGCAGAACGATTGAGTTTGTCGACTAATATCTCGAATTTGAGAAGTTTGCCGAAAATAATGTTTAAAACATGAATACGGGGGCTAGATGACGACTAACATTATTTTAAAAAAACTCGACGTCAGCATTACAGGTGTTTATGAACAACGTACCAATTGTCACCCGAGTGGTCCGGTAAGATTGGGAAGAATGAGATGCACAAAATGGCCGCCGCTTCCGGAGTGTTTGAGAGAGTTAATCTAAAATAACAGGTTATACAACGCCATGAGGATAAGTGTTAGGTTGCATCAAAGGTAGCTAAGTCAAAAGGAAATGACAGTCGAACGTACCGACCACCTCCGAGAAACAACAGACCCACAATAGAGGCATAAACCATCTGTATTCCGAAGGAGGGACCAAGAACAGCTCCAAAGACAGCGGCAACTGATACTGGACCACCAGCAATGGTCCCGGATGAACTTCCAGCGGCAGCAGCCGCTGCGGCTTGGTGCGTTCCTGCAGCTCGCGCAGCAGCCGACGGCACAGCGTTGTAGCGAGACGATGGGTTGGAGGGGTTACTGCGGGGCTGTTGGCTTTGGTCAGCTTTAGCACGGAACAGGCGGATAGTACGCAATTTTCGTACCAAACGCAGTACAGTCAAATTACCAGAACCAGCCAGAACCATGGCAAGAGCCAAAAGACAGTGGGCTATTGCAAACTCAATTGTAGGTCTGGGTAGAATAATACCCGTCGATGGTACACTCACGGTCTCACCATTTGAAGCACCTGGAGGCCACCAATTCTCGGCAAGGATACTTTGAACTAAATCAAACTGAAAAGGAAAGCAAGTATACATAGATGTAACAGAACGGAGTTGATAAAGAGCACGGCATGTGGTGGCGTGAGTCGAATGAGAGCTAGTGTGGTCAATCCTGAGATGCTGTGGATTACCAAAAGAAGCGCGTGAATATTTACTAAAAGAAATACATGTAAAAAATTATTCTACCTTAGGTGCCAACAAGCAAACCACTTACTGTGGTGAAGGATCTTGTATTGGTTGAATCTAACAGGGAAAAACGTAGGCTTTACATAATGAACACGGATGCTATTTGTATCTTCCCGGTCAGTTAATTGAGGTTTTCGGTTGTACTTATATACAGCCGGAAGTCGAATCACTCAGTCTGTTGTCGATAAGTGCAAAAATCAAGACTAAATGTATAAAACTACTGGATAAAAAACCAAGAGAGCCACTGGTATATCCAATTTAACGGAAAACATTTTTACAAACTCGGACGAAATAGAATGAAGCGGGGTTAAAATAATCGGAACTCACGAGAACCGAGGCTGCTCCCGCATGACATGTGCCTGCGTAACGTAGACCCAGAGCAAACGCGCGACCAGTTATCATGTACAAATAAGCCAATCTGCATGGAAATAATTAAAGAATTTGATTCACACAAGTAGCAAGTAGGGAAGCAGATGCTAAGCTATCAGTTGAATCAAGGGTACCGCCAACAACATTGGAAGGAAAAACTAACAAACAGATGAGGAGCCGTTTGCTACTTTCGAGCGAGGATTCAAACCTCACGTTGGTCGGTCTTCTTAGGCGGCTGTCTATTCAACTGCCCTTGTATTTAGGTGTGTAGATTCTGCAAAACGCGCAAACCGTGTTCGGTTATGCATGCGGCCCAGTGGTGTCCTCGAAAAAAAGTGGCATGAGGGAGATCTAATTGCATCTAGTTTTACTGTTCCATCGATATATCGGTTGGGATCTTCTAGAAGGAAATCTACTATCAAGGAGATAGCAGCCCGTGTGCTATTTAAGACACTGAACCATACGATATAAAAGATATGAAAAAGCGAACTACGAGACACTAACCCGATCGCTTCCTCGTCCACTCTACTGTTTGAATCCGGAAGGAACTGACTTTGCCAGTTGGCAAATTCACGAACCAACTTCGATCTAGACGCATCGTTGGTGATCGGCGGGACCATGGCATTACCACGACGACGACGACGACGAGGAGCACTGGTATTGGTTGCAGCTACCTGACGCGTTGTTGTTCGATCGCGTCCAACTGCAGTTGTTGTTCGCTGAATCCTTTGACGGACGGTGGCCGCGGCAGCTAGGATAGGATTTGGACAACGATTCTCCACATCGTCCTCACTCGACAGTTCCGCCATTGACGGAGATAGTACTAAGTCTTCCGGAAAATCATCAACAACCGGTTGAGTAAGGCTCCGCATCCGTTCAAGCAGTGACAGAGAACAATATGACTGAATCCATGACAGAGAGGGATCTATGACTTCCCAATTGACCAGAGCATGAGCTAATGCACGAAACAAAAACAGATCCGGCCGAATCAATTCAATCTGAGCAAGGGACGTGGGCGGCGAAAGCCACTGACTGACAGTAATGTTGCCTGTGCCCAGATAAGCCATTCCAAGGGCCATGATTGCTCCGGGAGCACTGACATCGGTGTTGTAGCAATCTAACTCGCGAATCTGTCAAGTAGTATGTGGGCGGAAATAAATGGACTTCAAATCGAAAAAGCAAATTACGAAATCTAAATATGGATCATTGCTGAGAACAAAACTATCTGCAATTAAACATGCGGACGAAGTTATAATTCTGGATAAAATATCATCAAACTTCAAGCCCGTCAAATCTGCGTGAATAAAAAACACGTGCTTCCTAGTTCTGAAGTGCAAAACACTGCAAAATGGCTGAGCTGGTTGAACACTAGGCCTAACATTATTACCGGAACCGTTATCCAACGTAGATACGTTCTATTGCCAGCGCAACTACATCCCGTTCGGTAGTCGGATATCGCCGCGTGAACAGATATCTCAGCTGAGTGGGATGTCTAAGTGATTTGCGTTAAAAAACAGGTGGATGTACGCTGAAATAGTGAGGTCAGTGCTAATGCGACCCACAAAACTGGTCGTTTCGCGCAGACGATACAAATGCTGAGCAGCGCGAGATAGTTCCGATTATTTCTCCCTCGGAAGTTTACTCGACAACTGAATGCATTCAGTGACTTGCACAGTGGCGAATAACTAAAACGGAAGCTTCGTGAGTAAAGCTCGTTGCATCCGAAAGTTACTAGAATATTTTCGCGGGATTACAAAGCTGTATGCTACCGGGCGGGTCCCCAGATCGCGGATAGATGAACCACCGAACCCGAGGTTAACCGCAAATAAAGTGGTCTCATCAAATAAGTGATCGTGGTAAACCAGCGGCAAAGCCCAAGAAAGCGGTGAGATTTCCGCTGGGATGGCAATCTCCGCTCGGAAACGTCACAAAGATCTGCTGACCGCACTGTGACTCGGGGAGCGTGGAGCACCACTAAACAAGGTCAAGGCTCTTTGTCGTGTTTCATTTACCCGAATATCATTACCTTAGAAGACAAATACATAATACAACTGGCCACCAGCTCATCTGGACCAACACAGCTGTCCTGCATGATGCGAATGGCAGCGCAAGGGCCAGAGCTGCATCCTCCAATAAAATGCCGACTTGGGACTGGGCGGCCTAGTAGTGTTACAGCCCACAACGTACATAATCATAAAATATATCTATTACAACGACTGACTGCCCACTTACGCAAACACACGACCGCTCCCTAACACAACTTCTTTTTCTATCCCCTCGCTCATCTCCGCTCTCACCCAAATTCTCTTCCTTTTTACGCCGAACAAAAACCCCGGTAGACCATAATACCTGTAGTTTCTTAGAGGGGGAAATTTTAACCGTATACTCTCTCGTTCTTTCTCGACTAGTTTCCTAGTCTCAAGAAACCCGCTACTACCAACCAACGCTCTCCATCATCGATGACCATTCAAACTAACCGCGTTCAACATGCCAACCTTGATGCATAGAGTAGTAGATGTGTATTTCATTGAAGATTCCAGTTCCATCATTCGATTGATGCCCCCCCCCCCCCACCTAATCCTTCCGTGAAGTTTCATTTACGCCATACTGGGGACCCTAAGGCTTTAGATTTAGGTCTTGCTGGCGTCGAACGACTGGAACCCAACGGACAGTCGTTTGGGTTGGATTCCTGTCACTAAGAAAACGGGAAACATTTTTAATCCTGTGTTCAGATCAGCGCCTATTCCTCGCTAATACGATCTTCAAACGCTCCGATCGCCGATACACCACGTGGCGTCTATCCTCCACGAGTCAGTAATGAACCCAGATAGATCAAAAACGCCAAAAATGGTGGGGCTGTACACAAGACTGTCGTTTGTATTGGAGCGATCCCTTTGACCAACACCATACACTAATTTGTACGAAGCTGCCCATGTCCTTCAGTGGGCATTCTAAATGTACGCTGCAACAACGGATAGATTCCGAAAAGCTTTCTGATCTATCCGGCCTATCCGTCTCCAAAAACGCGATAACTAAAAAATCAAATTTAGCCCCACCTGATACTATCATCCAGCACTGGTTGCTTATCAAGAATACTCTGCATTCCGCTGTTCTGGTGAGTTGTGGCCTGTCACGTCGCGTCGTGAAACCCTGGATTTCTGCTGAACTTTTGCGCCTTCTCAACGCACTTTAGTCGATCCCGGCTGGAAGCGAGTACAATGAAGCATGGCTCAATATGAGACGAGCACTAAACATAAGTCTACGCAGAGATCACGAAGAATGGCGGTCGCAACATACATCAGAGATGGGGCGTGATGCTGTCATAAGAATTATCCGCAACCTGTCCTGTCTCGGTCGAGTCACCCGTGGCTAACAACTGGATGAGTGAAACGATCTGTGAAGCTGATGGCTCACCAATTCACAGTCAGCAGCTGCGCGTCCAACACTGGTGGAGCAATTCCAGACATAGTTAAAACTGGCCTAATGCGAAGAGCAGACACACGAAGAGCGGTCTAAGGTTTGTACCGGTGAGGGAAGCACTAATCAAACTGTCATCCTCTGACAGTTGCTAGAACACCGTTATAATTACCAAAGACTAACGACCATCGTGTTGAAAGACATTCGAGCTGAATTTGACTCTGTCGACAGGACAACAGCATGGGACTGTTTGTTGAGAAACACAGCAGGTGATAAGTGTGTCCCCCCCCCCTCCCACACACACACAAAGAATCCGACCATCACACCACAGGTCGGTTTGGTGCCCACGGCCAAGTTTTGACAATCTCTGTCGTCTCTTCAGTATAGGAAGTCAAAAACGCCCTATATCCCAATTTCTTTTCGACATTGTCATTGATAATGTATCAGGGAATGCCTTCCCTGGTCTCCCGGACGGTGAAGTTCAACCACCCCGAAAGAACAGGGTCGTTGACCTGGAATATGCCGACGATATTTCCTTGCTGAGTGACGAAGGAGATCAACATGTCCTAAACGGTGTTGCGATTAAGGTTGTATCCTTATATCAACTGCTTCTCATGCTCTCTCGTAATTTTCCCTATTTTTGTAATTGTTGTTGTTGCGTCGGACCCATGGTTGATTTCAATCTGGCATAAATATAATTCATTTCTGAAAATAAAAACACCATAAGGATGTGTTTACCTGAGAATTTTTATACGACGACTGATAGACATCCCAATGAGATCGTGCACGTCTCTCACGTCGAGCAAAATCGTTTGCGTCCGCCGCTGGTCGTTCTGATCCAGTTCCTGTACTGTTTGTTGAACCTGTAACCGTACCTGAGCCTGTGGGAGACATGGCATTGACCCCAGTGACTGTGACTCGGCCCGTCCGCATTCCACCGGTGTAGGGCTGTGAAACACTGCGACCACGCGCAAGCCCAGTCGTGCGTAATTGATCCGTCCCCGGACGATCGTCCAAGCCCAAGGGAAAATCGCCAGGAAAAACATCATCCATGAGTACAGCAAGGTCTGGCAACCCGGGTACAGTATCAAACATGTGAAAAGAAGCATCCGAACGCCCATAACGGTCAAGCAAGAGAGGTTCTTCTGTTGATGGACTCAGCGGACCTGAAATCGATCCCGGTCTTAACTGAGCCATGTGACCACGCCGAGATAGTAACTGACCGCGAAGAGTGGCCAAATGGGGATACTCCTCATCAAAGTTATGAGGAACGCCGGAATAACGAGATTGAGTTGGCCTGGGAGTGTCTACTTCTCGAGGACCGCCAAGCATGTACGAGTGCAACTTCTCGGCCCAAGCAAGGTCTGAAAGCCCACAGGATGTGTCACCTCGCTAATCAAGATTTACACAAACAAAAAAGAATATAAGATATCACAGAGGCAAATAAAACTGACCTGACTATAGAGATGAACAACTTTGCGTCATGCAGTGGATACGTTTTGGTATATAAATCTACGTAAGAAAGCGGTATTTTCAATCATGTACAGCCGATATGAAAGATATACAACCAAATAGCTTAGACTGAAAGAAGTTCCGATAAATGCAGACTTTCAGCGAACTCAAATAAGTTTTGATATGTCAACTGATGAGCAAAACCTACCTGTAATAAAACCAAACCTAAAGCAAGACCGGCAGAGAGAGCAATCAGTTCACAGCTATCCCCGGCGAATCCTCCTGTCCCGGCAGCTCCAGTCCAACCGGTGGTGGGATTAGTAGAGGCCGTGTGCGGACCGTTCGTGACAGACTGTTGAGCGTCCACCTCAGGGGTAAACAATCCCCCCTTACGGTTCGTACCCGAGGGGCCTGACGAACTGTTACCGCCAAGAGATCGACCCAACTCGGTAATCAGGAGATTCGTGATATGTCGATGAGCTGAGCCTTGATAGAGAAGACCAAGACCAAACACAGCTGCCGCCTGACATAAACTGGGGACTGAAAGTTGCACGTGGACTAATGGATCCGAAGGTAGTAACGGACGATAGTGTACCGCGAGAAGACGTAAAACAGATTGGTCCATTGTGCCCCGTTTGCCCGCACACAAACCTGAGAATGAAATGCGCAGAGGGCATTGGATCCTTGTCATTCGGAAGTCAATCAGTAAACTACTTACGGATAATTCCTGCAAGACGCAAATATAAATAGAACTCCTAGCCACCGACCAATTAATTAGAATCGATCAAAAGTGACAGAAGAGACTGTGCTAACAGTAAGACTGTGTGAACAAAGCATATAATCTAAAACTTAATGTGAGAGTTAATCAGTTTGAAATCACAATGAATTTGTACCAAAGCGAAATTACTGCTGAAAGATAGAAAGGAAAACCTGCAATAAAAAATATTGGCAAAAACTAATGGGATCGGTTTGCTTTAGATAATGCTGCACTAATAAGAATGTGTATTTTCAGTCGACAGTAACTCGAATAAAACGACATCACAAACCTAGAAGTACAGCCATGTTGTGCAGATCATGAACACGAACTAAATATTCGCCGATGTCATATGGGGTCATCTTGTTTAAGTGTCCATTCAGGCCCAAACCAAACAAAAGTCCGGCCTGTTCCGGGGTGGGTAGGTCCGTGGACGAAGTATTCAGTTGAGCATGACTTCCGCATCGGGCATCCGAATTGGCCCCAGCTAAACGGCAATTGTACATAATCCAGGTTGCATCTATCTTAACGGACGACGTGTGCGTGGGAGTTGGGAGAGAACAAAATATTGGGAGATGAAATGTCAGCTGCATCACAATTATGAGCTGCCCAGCTGAATGAACCAAAGATTCATGCAAACAAGTAGAATCAAACTCAAAACATTTGTATCTATACTGTTTGTCCGAAGTAAGCACGAAGAAAAAGCATCGTTCCTGATGAAGCCAGAATTAAAAAGAAATCGTCCGAATATTAGCAACAGCAAACGTTTCCTGAAAAATCTAGTGCATAATAACATGCACCAGTGAGCTGTGAAGATTGACCTTCGGTATTCATAATGATGGCATTTGTAGCACTTCTTGGTTTGCAGTCATCATATGCACGCGAACAAATGACTATATATATATATATATATATATATATATATATATATATATATATATATATATATATATATATATATATATATATATATATATATATATATATATATATATATATATATATATATATATATATAAGATTGTGAGTAGTAATGTAAATGTTTGGACGAAATTCCCCCGAAAGCGTACGACCGGTTTCGCGGTTACTGCCGCTCATCACTTACTGAAGCATGAGGTGATACACTCAGTCCAACAGCAACTCCATTGTGGAAATCGGGCCAATGTTTAGCAGCGAGCACAGCCGGTGTTTGTTGTAAATTCGCAGTAGCTAACAGAGAGGCGGTTGACGCAGCAGCGTTGGCACTTAGAGAGGATAAATGCAGACTGGAGTAGCTCATAGCCAAGTTACTTCGAGGCATCATTCGTGGCAAATTAAGAGAGGCCGTCTGGGGAAAAAAGACGAGAATAAATTACTGTGAAACGTTTTAATGATACTGAGGGTAGATTTCTAACCTTCAGGTTCGAAGACCACAAGGGACACAAACAATTAAAGGTTTTTCTGTCACTGGCGATCATGCATTAGCCTTTGGAAATCATTTAGTACCCACCAACGAACAGAGTTTTCGACTTGGAGTATGCTAACGATATCACCTTGCTAGGTGTTAATGCACAGACAATACAACACGCTCTGAACCACTTGGCGACTGGGGCATCCACTTTGCGCCTTTCAGGTGAAAAGTGCTTTTGTAAGATTGGCAGGAGCCTGTGCCTGAACTACCCCTTTGTGATGATCAGCTGGAGCTGGTTCACAACTTTCGGTACCTTGGGGGCTTGGTAACAGCTGGAAGTAGTGATGGGGCAGAGATCAGTTCAAGTACAGCGGGAGGTAGAACAGCTTTCTCCAACCTACGACAACTGTGGCTTCGCCGTGACACCCGACTCTCCCTTAAGGGGCCGGTGTACGTAGCCGCGGTTCGAAGTATTTTGCTCTATGGTAGCCAGAACTGGCCACTTCGCGTTGAGGTTGCTCGGCATCTTCCTGTATTCGACAACCGATGTCTCCGGAGCATGGCTTGCGTCTGGTGGGAATATTGAATGAATAATGACGAGTTGCGTCTTCGTGTGGTGGGCGCCGATAAATGCCCTCTTACCGAAGTGATATGCCCCTGTGCGGTGTGGGTGCGTCAGAAGTGATACCTATATGCGCATCAGTAACCACTGAATGATTGCCAGGCGCTACTAAACGAACGTTTAGGTTATTAACCGACAGGAAAACCTGTAGAACTCCATTCATAACGAGACGCATCTCTTACCCGAAGAGCTGCTCCGGCCCCACTGGCAGCCACAGCTGAAGCTATAGCTAGCGCCATGGAGTTGCCTGGATGATTCGATGCGTCATTCGATTCCTCCGAGCCGGATGAACCAGTGATTTCTGAACCGGAAGGAATCAGTCCAGGCACACCGGTGCCCGCACGGCGATCGCTAAGATCCATTGCAGCATCTGGCATGCCAGTCGCATTTCGACTTTGGGCTGGATTATTCGTATTCAGAGTAGTCAACGATTCACGAGCCAGATCGACCAAGATGCGACGTCCACTGCTAGGAGAGACGGCACGACCGCGTAAACAAATCGGCTGTACCCGAAGCTGGGTAGGGATGCGGAATCCGGAGAGACTGTCTAATCCAAGCATGCCTCGGCCAACAGCTGAAGCCCATACACGAATTCCAGCTGCGGCTAGATGCATTTCCAGACGTGGTTCGGTGAAACGTGAACCCTCGGCTCCAGAGGACCCACCACCAGAGGGAGATGAACCCGAACCAATACCGTCTGCACTAAGTCGAGGCAATCGAATGTGACTGGTCGACTGAAGTAAGCGATATGCTTCGCGCAGACGAAGATCGTCCTGAAACGGATACACAGATTGCAGCTGTGACTTTTACCGGCAATAACGACATTCGAAACTCATGCAATACAGACATGTTGACTTAGGTGAGCGAGCAAAAAGAGTTTAAGTCGAAAGTAGAGCAAAAAAGCGCCGTACGATCTACGAGGAACAGCGAGTGCGCGACTAAATACATTAGGGATGTCGCAGAACAAAACATAAGAAATCCGAATCTAGCAAATTTACGAGCACCTTATCGACAATGTGTAACTGTGAACTAGTGATCACTTTTACCGGAATCATAAAGCGAAGAAGCAAACAAGATCAGATAGAGTTCACACTTCATGAAGACCTCATGCAATATACCACACCAAGTAACTGAACCGAGTCATACATCGGCTAAACATATCTAACGATATAGATGTACCAAGTTATCTACATATTAACCGTAGCAGCAGACGAACAAGCTACTATGTGTCTACACTGGTATCTCAGTATAGTCCCCCAAATAATTACGATAATCAATGACGCGAGAACACCACAAATCCCGTCTCAGTAGCCTCAAAACAATCTGGAGAAGTGAACCATATCCCTGATCACATTTACTGACCTACAGGAATCGTTGCAACCTCAACGGATCAGTGCCCACTATAATTACCAAAGTATCACTGTTCGTGTATGAAGCAATTGATATGCACAATCTGTCTGCTTCCACACTGGCCAACCCATTGAGTGAACGGTTAGTTATGATCAATCCCATTGCAGGTTGATATGCACTGTTATGATTTAATTTCTATTGGATATTTGCGCATGAGTGCAGTTGTAGGACTATACCTCATAGCCTCAAAATCCCATTGCAATATCAGGTTTTACCGGAAACCTGAACTGGAGATACGAAGTGGAGAACCACATAAGGTGCTAATAAGTCAGGTGCGGTAACGAACCGGACAACAACGGACTGCTGTCTATTAGCAATGTCTCGCAGTGGCGGGATTAGAACCTGTTAAGTGAGTATTCCACCGACGGTCGGTGTTCGGAAATCAGTCGGGTAATATACATGAAATGTTTACAACTCAGGATTCCTTCCCTAACCGTTTACACCCAATGAAACAAATCATGATCTCCAAGTGAATTACTTGTCACCCACTACGGGAATGATTAAATCGGTTCTACTGTGCGTAAAGCTAAAATCAGACTATGCATTCTCAGAACTTCGGCGAATACAATAGACGCCATTATCAAGAATCGACTGAGCCTCTACGGGACAGAAAACATGCCAAAAAACAGTGTTTGACAGCTTTTTCTGTCTTGGCTAGACTGATTTATTTATTTATCAAGTTTTGTTCTAATCTCCATGTCAGACGTTATGATTAAAACAACGATGCTGACAGGACAGTCGACTGACGAACGACAACGTACGACTCTTTCAGTGAAGAATACCAGGAACTGGGTAAATCTAGATACTCACTTTGAATGCCACTTGACACGCTGGACTACACTCCAGGCAACGAAGCAGACCGTGGCGACCATTAGGAGCAGTCTTTGTTTTCTCATTTGCAGCAGTTGGTCGGAATGGCTTGACGAAGTTCGCCCAACGCTCGGCAGACGTCCACGATGAGCTGTAGTCTTGTGGGCCAGGCCGATTTATCACGACAGATTCCATTAAACCCTTATCTCTTTCAGCGGTGTCATTGGGCAACAACGGTCGTTGCAACATGGAACCACGAGGACTTTGCGTGGAGATGGTTGACCGTCCGGAAGACTGTGCAGAAATAGTCATTTCTGCCTGACGAGCCAAATCGCTGCGACCTGTAAAGCCGTGAAGAAAGACCCAGTGAGAAATATGAAGCCAAGCAATATCGCACACTAAAACATTTTCAAACCACGAAAACATCCGCTATCAGCATGGAATATCGTAATTAGATGGTATCCGATTAACATTCGGACTCAATACGACACATTTTAGTAAACTTAGGAATCCAATCCCTGGCGAGTCTGTTGAGATTCCCAAGTAGACACGAATAACTGATGCGTTGATTCGATGGATTAACCACTTTCAAGTACAAGGAATTTTGCTGCATAAATGTCACTTGGGGAAGAAAACACATTCATCTCCATCAGCCCGGGTAAAAATCTGCACCGAAAGTTGTGCAACTGCGGTATGTATGACTGCCAGGCATGCTCCATGGAACAAGATACTAGAGATTCTTATTCACTACATGGTGGCATATGAGCGCAGCAGAAGAGGTATAACCCATAGTATTGACAGTCTACTGTGCTATAAAGGATACTCCGCAACCTGACCCCGGGGATTTGGAGAGTAGAACTACGCAAGGAAAGAGCGACAATGGGCTATTGTCTACGACCAAATTGGTCGGCGTTGGTGGGTTTCGAACGTTTAACCTGTGAAATGTAAGGTAAACACCCTAAACTACTCGACCAACCCCGCTTCACCGCTAACTTCAGTATTCTAGCCCGCTCTGGTCTACAACTGTTTACATGTTCCTCCTAAATTATCTACACATTGACTTTGAAAAGTGGCTTAATGCGCCATAAGTCAGTGCTGGTTATCCACAAACATGACGAGCGAATACATGATTAACACAAGCTTTCGTCTAATATAGAGTCACCGAATTTCCGATCTTTGTATGAGAAAATCAATGGTGCTGAGAAAACCTTGGTTGTAGTTTTCAATGTACTCGCATTATGCGCGGTGGTATTTATTGCTGTCTCATTAAAACGATAAAGCTCCAGAAAGAATGCGGCGAGTTGGATTTTACGTCAGGATGTTGCCTACTTTGTTCAAATAATTTGTGATCGGGTCCAATGGACTCCGCCTAAGGGAACTAAGAAGCCGTAAACGGACAAATGCACTGATCAGGGTCGTTAAGACGATCCTTCGTGTTGTTGAGCAGCCACTCTTGATCACCTAACACACGCACAGTAGCTGAACGGACATGTGAAACACATCCAACACATACGCTGTGATGACTGAACATTTGACTTCGTGATCGAAATTAAGTAGTCAGCAGTTAACGACTAGATACCCTTCTTCACCAGTCCGGATTGTACATGAAACTCGAGAAATCCTGTGAAAAAATGATGTGTCAAAACACAGAAAACCCCAGCGTTTCATTAGTCTTCAGCAATCAGTTTTCGAGGCTAATAACTTACAAGTTCGACTGCTGCAATACACACAGATGGGTACCAACCTAACGCCGTGAATGACACAGGCTTCCAAGAGTATTACGATAACGACCATCATGAAATGAATTACTGGGTGGAACGCAACTGCAGCAGCGAAAAAAAAATTGTTTACCGCAGCTGTGGCTTTCCCTTTTGTCAATAAAGTTCAAGAGAAAAGCAGGAAGAGAAGTTCTGACTTCCAGTGGTGAATCTGAGTGCAACGTTCCCTGAACCCGAACGCGCCTTCAGTCATTCCTGTCCCGGTTTAATTAGAAAGAGATTTCCCTAATAATCTTCTCACGACAAGACGCATCAAGTGGTCGACTGTAGAGGACCAGTAGTCTTAAATACAATGATTCCGAAAGCTTTAATTTCGGCTCCTACCTACTCAGTGACCTATCGGGTTTTATTCAGTCCCTCGTTAAATAATAAAGTTAGACAAACCACCATATCATCAAGGTGCAATCTCAGCACGCTACGACGACAAATTCGACTTAGATAGAGAAACATAAAATCGGATTTATTCGTGAAAACACAAGCAAAACTCAGTAGATATGTTCAAACATACCTAATCCTGTTGTAAGAACAGTCATCCAAGACCGAAGCACAGGTTTATAAACCATTTCAACTGGTTCCTTCAACTCAGTGAATGGTGACTATTGCTCGAACTGAACTGGCTCTTTCGAATCCATCAGCTTTGCAGGCAGTAAGTGAGTCAAGAATTCTGTTATTCACTTTTGGGGCATATGTACTAAGTGAATACCAACGAAAGACTATTAAAGTACGACAACCAAAAATCCTATCCGAGGTCATTGCAAAACTGATAAACCGAAAGCCGTTCGATCCAAGATGAACTCACCCATTAGATTGTACATTCGGGGTGTACAATTCGGCGGTGGATTGGCCTGGCAACGACTCAACAGTATCCGAAGGACAGTAGCCAGGCTGCGAGGTAACGAACGGAGACGACTAGTCAGACTATCGTGAATACCAAACAGATGGGTTTCACCCAAGTGACTGAGATACAGAAGAGCCGCGTGTTGTGATTCAGCAATTTGTTGAGTGATACGTAACTGACCCTTGACAACAGCACGGGTGTTTTCAAGAGTTCTGGTTTGTTCACGGACACGCATTTCAGATAAACTAATCATACTTTGGACGAAAGCTTTTGGCAGTGGTGGTACACGTTTGTCCAGATAATTGTGCAACTCTTCCCCGATAAGTCCATCCACCAAAGTCGATGATTCTGTTGGAGTATCAAAACACAAAAAAATCTGACACAACCGATTCATGTTAAAATAAGTAAACGGTATCAGGTGAACGTGAGGCTATCGGAACCCCTTCATTCTTAAGTACGACATGCATTAATTTTGTTATAAGTGAACCTATCGCTGTACTGTAATCATCACTGGCTTCCAAGTGTTACTCAGCAAGATCGATTCGTCGCGCAATGCAATTAGATACCTGTGACTAGCAGGGCTGTTGGGATTTTGAGGATCATACTTGGTATTTCTTTTTTTTTACATTCAACTGTTCGTGAACGGCAAATGTCATGAGCAAATGACACTCATGACCGCCGAATAGAGAACACATTATCGGCCACTTATCTGACGAAACTGAGTGATACATTGAACAAAGCTGCATTGAAACTAGGATAAAAACAAGGCCACGCAGACATAATTGTTGCAAAAATAGCGACTGCAGAGAAACTGCTCAGACCGTGAAGTTATTTGGATGGTCATTAATCATGCCAAGGGAACAACGGACCGAACTCAATCGATGAGTGTTCAATATTTGATGAATTCTCCCTGGAAGTATTAGAACTAAAAGAACTGTAGAAAGACTGCCACAGAACGACACCATCTACATACTTTGAAATAACAGGAGACTTGGGAGGTACATCACTGGTGCGAATGGAAAATAAGTACGAGGAAAGAACAATGCCTTGGAGCACTTCTGAATTGTTGATCAAGGGTTCCGAAGAATGTTTACCAAATCTGGTGCAATGTCTCTTTTCAGTTTAGTAATCAGACAGCCAGGTAAGCAACTGCTTTGGGCATCCAATAGACCCCAAATTTGTGAGAAGCCGTGACCAAAAAATAGAATCAAAGAGAAAAGTAATCAAGAAAAATACTTAACTGACTTCGATTTGTCATTCAAAGATCTACTCACAAAGGGAGGCTGCAGCGTTTAGTGGGTATCTATTTAAATTTAAATGAAGAGTGGAAAGGGTTGCGAGGGGCGTCCACACGAATGCAGGCGCGAGAGAGTAGCCTCCTTAGCTACTTTCCGCGTAGTATATCTTGCTATTGGGCGAAAGCGATTCTCAATGACTGCTAACTTGGTGATCTTAGAATGGAAACAATGGTGACAGATATCTACGAAGGACGGGTTCCATATTTAGGAATAATTGGAGTAAGACTAGATCTGAGGAAGAGGATACTTTGAATGGTGCGAAGAAGCTTAAGCAGATCGTCAGTGGAGAGAGGCTTGACCATCATACTTTCAGAGAACGAACTGGATGATGGAGTGTCAGTTGATCAGTGAATACATGACGCGTTACGTTTTTCATCATCAACATGGAGGCTGAAGTGCTCCATCATTCGTTCACGAAGTTGTCGTCTTTACAAAAACTTCTAGTACCCTTGGTTCCTAGGATTCGACTGGTGAATAACGTATTTAGGCTTTTAACCTCCCCTTTGATCAAACCTGAATATCCTTTGATGCTCAAGTTATTAAGGGAATTGAACGCATACCCCATAATCCTACGTAAAGACCTCAGGTAGGGGAACGCGTTCTTCGGTTCCGCACAAAAATAGCTCCAATAGGGCAACAAGAAGCCAGTCCATGACACAGAAGAAGTGTATGGAAAATCTAACCAGTGGACTTGGCCATGTAGGGCGTGTTAGATTTCCTGGGTGGTATCAAGCAGACCCCCCCCCCACACACAGTGGTTAGATACGCTGAAGGATATGGTTGGGTGCCGCTATCCGTGGCACTCTGGTATCCACAAACTGTCTGCTTCCTTCAAATTCCTGGTCTTTCTCATTATCTCCGATCGAGGCTGTCGCTAGGAGATAGCAACCAAAGCCACCATACAAGGTTCATGATTAATGGTTGTCTGAACTAAACTGAACTGAACGGAGATCATATGCTGTCCTCAGGAGATTAACACCACTATATAATGATGAGTAGAAAGGGGGGACAGTCGAACGACAGTTCTGATATATGAAGCGAAATATTATTGAATGAGAAGTTACGTAAGCAGAATTAGATCCGTTTTGACTGTAAGTACGTTCTATGGGTAGATTGTGGATAGATTTTTCGTCTAACGAACAACAGTTAATGGTCGCTGGTGGGAACAGGGGATTTGTAAGAGGAGGGGAAGGCACGGACAGCTGGTGATTACTGTCCAGAACAGTTATCTCTGGTGAATGAGTGGCAAGCAGCGATGGAAGTGAGAGAAGTTACTGGATATGCGCTGATTAAAATCACCAAAATTTAGATACAGGCTTGCATCTAATAAGGGAACAAGAATGACAGGTAAGAGTAAAAGGGGTACTAAAGTTTAATTGCAAACAAGATGGAGTTATGAACATGATAGTAATTGTTGTACTCCTAGGATGAGAAAATAGTGGGAAACATTAAACAGCCAAATCCATTTAAAGTCAAAAATAACATCAGAATTTCGCAACCAGGACGATTTGACCCATGTTATAACTTCTCTCCCAGGTCTTTTTTCAACTTAATTTTCTGTTTACCGGTAACATTCAAAACCATCATGCCGCATAAAAGCATCTTCCACATCATGATTCGGCCAAGATTCCTGCACGCAAATCACACCAGTGCTCAGATGAATGCGTGAGCTGAGGATGTGCATTAAATGTGGTAGTTCTGTGAAGGGCGATTAAAGTTTATACTACGAGGGCACAGTCTTCTTTGACGGATGTGTACATTTGAAAACCGTCTGTCATCCGGCTCGCTTGCGTTTCTTGATTCAACAGATGTTTGTTGATTCAGAAGATAAAGAAACTGCTGCTGGCACAAAACAGTATCTTGGAGTTTTTCAAGTGAATGATAAAATTCGGCGATCCGGTATTCTGATGCGATCCTGATAAAGATCCAAAGTGATGAGCAGCGAAAAATGAAGCTAATCCAGATAAGGGGCGCGCGTTGGTTCGGTCATGAGCATTGTGGAGTTTCGAAGAGTGACGATAGTATTGCCAGTATCGGTACGTCGCGATAAACATGAGTCGTACACTTGCATCGGTTGCCCACCATAATGGTCTCACAGTTCTACGCACTGATGACGATAACAAGGCTTCAGTCCAGTAAACATTTTGGGAGATGAGAACCAGTTAACCCAGTAAGACTCATATACAGGTTCGTGATGAGGGAGTATCAACAAAAATGAACCCTGACGTGATTCGATAGCTTGTTTGAAAACTGAAGACTTGGATGTAAAATAAACATAAACTTCATTACATAGGTGTTTACTGACGTGTGTGATAAGAGAAGCACCTCTGAGTTGGTGGTCTGTCGTGCCCTTAGGGGTGTCTTCCATCTTTTTGGTCTCTATCAGATACTTAGCCCTCACCTGTGGTTCCACGAAGCTGAAGCACGCATCAGCGGCCACACCCCGGCAAAGGGCTCCAAAGGAGGGGGTGAGAACGTTGAGGATAGCCGAAGTTTGGAAAATTGGGTGAGACGGTGCTCGGTAGTTGAAGGCAGTTACCTCTGAATGGGCGAATAAAATTCACTGTATAGTCAAACGGCTGTGAAGCAAGTCTGTCGAACTAACAAGACTGCATGCAGCCCTGGGTTGGATTCAATTTAATCGAATGACAAACGAGCTCCTAGGAGGGCACTGGAAACCATGCGGCAATGTGCCGCTGCCTCGCAACCTATACCTGGTCGTGCTAAGGCTAGGCGCGCCCTCGGAAATAAACCCAAGTGATGCTGGGGGAGTCTCTTGTACCAAACACCTACGAAACTTCGTGATCATGTCATCTACATGCCCTGTTATATATGCTGCAAGGACCTTACTGCCAACCACCTAGCATGGACAGCCGCAATCAGTGACATTCATGGAACCGGGCAATCTGCACCAAGGAGCCAGCCGCAGTAAAGTAAGGTAAGTACAGCTGTTCACTAAAGTCTAAACAGAGAAGTCAGAATCACAATATTGCACGATTTACGTCCAGGACGATTTCGCTGCCTACTACAGACAACGGTTAATGCACGCACTTATTATGCCGCTCAACCAAAAATCGTCTGCCGCATGAAACGCATACCGATTTTGCCAATTAAAGAACATTTATCTCTGTAAACCAATTCACACGTGAATAATTATTTCGAACATGGATGTGGAGTCATTTATGTCGGTCAAACAGACAGGCATTTACGTATTCCGATCTGGGAACTTATCCCCGATTAGGTTCAACGCGCAACCGACCCTAAGACGTCAAATACCAACGATCGACGAACTGATAAGACACCATAATCATCAACAGCTCAACACTTACTGGTGGAGCAACATCTAATTGACAAAGAAAAGGCGTTTCGGGCAACTTACTAAACAGAAAACACGAGACTTATTAGACTGGCTGGAGCCATGGCTATATTAGACGATGGAAATCACCGCTGTGCAAATAGAAAAAACTGTGTGACATTATGTTTATCATGGCGAGACACACGTTCGTAATTTAATTGTCACGCCTTCGATCATATATAAACTGTGGCACTAGCTGTCGCGTGTAGTATGCGCTGCGTACAGATGCAGCGAAATCGTCCTGGACGTAAATCGTACAGCATTGTGATCCTGAATCCACTTTGCAAATTTATCACGGGAAATGGATGTTTCAATCCATGAGTGTTCTGCTCGTAAGCCACAAAACGGCTGTTATAAGTGACAGCAAAAAGTCGTATGAATGAACATGTGATTCTTTATCAAAAGCAGCAATCTGATGTTAAACTTCGTGTTTTTTTCATGAAGCATTAAAACAACGCGGGCACGGATTACCACGAATAGTGTCGAATACGAGATACCATGATCTTACTGTGTGGTGGTTAGGAATCGTAACAAATTCATGGAACAAACGAAAACAATGAGCGAGAGTATCTGGATGAAATGAACTGGAAAAGTATGAAAGAAAAGACCAGGCGAAATTTGTATCGTCTTTTATCCGTTATTTTAGCTTCGCTGTCCGATGGGTACATAATCTAACTAATCCAACTAAAAAAACCTCTAAGACTGTCCTCAACAGCAGCGCGAAGCTATTGGTAAGTTTGAGTACACAGCATGTCGCTTAATTGTAAGGATTTTTGACGGAAGTAACCGTTTTTGAAACCAAACCTTGGTATTCAATTGTCTACGGTACCACGGTTACCTGGGTTTCGAACCGTATCATGCAAACCACATGAGTTTGGGGACAGGATGTGACTCTGCCAAACTGATAACCAATGCTGAACCATCTCAAAAGCTCCGCCGCAGGAACCCGACTGACGACAGTCGCCGTACACAGCGGCCAGTGTCATTCCGGCCAACGCAACCGCCAAGTCATTCACACCTCCCAGATGCACGTAGGACGGAGGGCGAGCATCAGTCTTCAGGGGTAGCTCCAATCGCTGTGTTATCCATGTCAACAAACAAGGCGGTTCAGTCAGGGGAAAGTAAGATGGCCAGATAAGGCAGCCTATTGTGGTATTAAGTGGCGAAACATCAACCGTGAGATTTGGCCACGCCGAGTTATAGTACGTCTCGTACGAGGTCAAGTTCAAAAGCCTGGAAAGGTGAAGGCAAAATGGGTGTCATGGTAAGTGAACCAGAAAAAAAGGAAAGAAAAGAATGATACTGCTTTATCAGACTCGATATCAAGCACCGACTAACTGATCAAGGCTGAATTAAAGTAATGTATCAGGTCTGAAATAGTAATACTTCAAAAAAGTCTGTTAAACTAATTATGACATATAATACGATTCACCTTTCAGTATCAACACTCAACCCAGCATTGAAAATCTTTTCTAGGAATCACCAGCAGTGCACATCCACAGAGCCCAAATTGGGGGGACTCGAACACGGGGCGAAGGATTGCGAGCGAACCACGCAACTTACAATGGTGCGGTGACTGTTGATGTCGAATGATGAATCACCCTACACATGAATCTCTTACCACTTCTGTTGGTGAAATAATTATTCTTTTACATGATAACACTTGACT
Organism: Fasciola hepatica; assembly: GCA_948099385.1. NCBI lineage: Eukaryota > Metazoa > Platyhelminthes > Trematoda > Plagiorchiida > Fasciolidae > Fasciola > Fasciola hepatica. The sequence continues at coordinate 34,545,873 of CANUEZ040000043.1, read as the reverse complement.
TCCCCGTTGATGCGACTCAGCGCCATTCTCGTCTTTACGGTTGAAGTCGTTCATTACTCCATATGGCACAAGATAACCCGTGATAATGGATGCAGGCCTTTATTAATCCTTGGGTTTCTGTATATTATTAACAATATCTCAAAGCTGAATCACTAGTGAAGATTCGAGACAACTTACCGACTTAGCACCAAATTGAGTTCGGCGAAGAACTGCAAGCTCGAGGCAAGTACACAATTCAGACTAAGTTCCTGAAAAGTAAGGGGTAAGGTAATGACACAAAGTTTAGTAAACATTCAAAGTGTCACATCGTACATAATTTGTGATAAAGCATACAATGAATGACACATTAAACCATATTCTCCTTTGCCCACATGACCAAGTTCAGCTCAATGAGCTGAAACGAAATAAAATAGAATCACGTAGCAGAAGAGGTATGGGATAAAACATTTCACTCACAGAGGATAAAGATGCATCTCAACACCTATTCGTAATTCACCACAGAACAGGTTATATTTTGGGAATAATAACAGCAAATTTTTTTTCTATGATATCCCTTTCACTTTCCCCACTCATCGAAAATGACATCGTACTTCTGGAAGGAAGATGATGTCAATTAGAGGCTGTCAAAGAAGAGATTTGATTTAGAACGGCGAGGTTCGAATATGAGACCCCAAGATCTACGGTTCGGTGTCACGAACGCTTTACTACTGCCGTCCTATAGCCGGCAACCAGATCCCCAGACTTGGAGTGAAGAGCCGCATAGGGTCCCAATGGGTCAGGTGTGGTAACGAGCCGGACGACAGTGGATCACTGTCAACCACCAAAGTGACCGGCAGTAGCGAGGTTTGGACCTTTGATCTCCGGGGTAGCAAAGAAATACTCTAAACCACTTCACTACCACCAGCAGCCCAGCGATGTGAGCTTCTGACTAGTAAATTCCGGTGTGACGGTTCAAATCCCTCGCCGCTGGTATGCAGTTCAGTTGTAAAAAACACTAGCACAAGGCCGACTGGTTCATTTTCCGCTCTGATTTTTACGTTTAGTTATGCAAATTCTACCTAGTACTACAGCGGGTTCGTTTAGTTATAGGGTTTCTGTCTTCCACTGAGCTTAAGCAAGGAACGACAACCAATACCAGAACATGAAGCACAAATATGTCTAACCAAAACCGATGACTCGGAGCCTGAATCTGCGTAGAACTTTCAGGAAAGGAAACCAAGATGCCACTTAGTTCAACGTACCTCATAGAGAAGATGAAAACTTGCAAGAATCGTCGGCAAATGTGACATTATCAGTTGACTGGCACTATCCATGCGAACGAAATAGCAAAATCGTACTAGCAACTTTGGCGATACCGGCGAAGTTGAGATATTCGGGATGGTGGGCAACTGGTGAGCAGAATCTGTAGAAATCATAGATTGCCAGTGGAGTAAACCCTCCCAGTCTGCATCGCACGGCAGTTTGTCCGCGGCTCGACAACGTTTGGTACGATGCGTAAATCCTGAATTAGAAACGCGGTCAATAAAATTATTGAACTGAACAATTCATGCAGGAAAAGAGATGCAAACGTTAGACAAACCAACGAAGGAACGCGTCAATGACCAGGAATTCAACCCGGACGCCTCAGCAGAATGCTGGAGTCGACAGCTGGTTTTTTTTTAATTTCCTACCTTCATTCACATTTATTGAACACAAACGGTACAGCAATTCAGGAAGGAAGTCGCGACAAATTAGAATCTGTCTAAAGGTAAGTGAGCAGCGGCGGACGGATTTAAACGTGAGATGTCCAAGTTTGAGGTTCACCATCGCAGAATTCCGTCGCGGTACTTGCTTTGGAATCAGAAACTCCCGCTTGGGTCAGTTACCTAAACTACGTGGATGTCACTTTGATCTGCAAGACATTTTGCAATCTGGATGACATGCTTTTTTCATCAAATGAGCACTCGATGCCCAGATAATTAGTTTCTGTATACTCGGACAAGGTTAATATCGAAACAAGGAAATGCTGAACGAATCGTTCTATTTTGAGGCAAACGGGACGAAATTTGACTGAAGCTGTGTTGCTCTCAAAGTCAACGATACAGGAGAACAAAAGTGAAATGCACTGGCAAACTTATCGCGATTTTTGAGTGTGGTGGATGTCACTTGTAAAATATGATTCATCATGCCACCTCTAGACTGGGCGACCGAGCAGTACAATAGCCCACAATGTCAACAACAATAAAAATGATAGATAACTTACAACACGATCGTTACGCTCGTCAGACATTCTCGCGCTGATTTTCTCACACCGTACACACACGCTGATTTTTCTAATCCCACACTCCACCACCGCACACTCACACATCTTCATATTCTTCGGGAACTTCAGTCGGCCGTACTTGTGGTAGTGTCTCTGAAGGAAGTCCTGTTTCTCTTCTCTCGCGTCTTCTTTTTTCTAATATCCAAGGCTCATTGAATCCACTCCCCCCAAATGATGCTCTTCTTCGCCTCAGGCGTCCTTTTAAACTGGCCACATTTCATGTGCGAACGCTGATGAGTATAGGACAACAGGCGTGTTTGGCTCGTGCACTGGAGACCCTTGCCATTGACGTGTGTTGTGTTCAAAAGACTAGCACCCAAGACTCCAGCTCGGTCGTTCGATTTATGCTCCCATCTAAACCTTCTGCAAAGTTTCACTTGCGTTCGTCTGGGGAGCATCAGACTGCGGCTGCTGGTCTTGCTGGCGTATACAAAGCTCTTACTGAAAAGGCTAAGGCTGCGCTACTTGACTGGATCCTAAATGAGTCAGTTGCGTGCAGTGAGAATCAGAGGTTCGTGAAACGTAGGCAAACGCTGTCCCGATAGACACAACTTCTTTGTCGTCTCGGCTTACGCCGCTATAGATTGCAGCCCAGATACAATCAAAAATGTATTCTACCAAAAGTTACACGACCTCCTACGTGAAGCAAAACGGAGTGGTATCGTGATTTCAGCAGGAGACATGAATCCCAGAGTCGGTCGGCTGTCTGAGAACGAAGCAAATTTGGGAGGCCTTGTTGGCCTTGTTTCCTGTCGTTCAGAAAACGGGGAACGGTTGTTGGCTCTGCGTTCGGATCCTCGCCTGTTTCTCCCCAGTACGAACTTGGCACGTTCTAATCGCATATATGCCGCGTGGCATCCGCCCTCTTCGAGTCACCAATGAACCCAGACAGATCACGTTGCAATTACCTGCAAATGGCTGGGTTGCCGGTCGTACTGCAGCATTTCCCTTGATTCCGACCACGCATTAGTTTACAATAAGTTGTTCATAGGCTTCGGTGGACGTGGTGAACGTACGATGCAGCAGCGGTTAGACTGCGATATGCTGTCTGATCCGTCTTGCCACTCAAATCTCACAAACGTTATAGCTGAAAATCCAGGTCCAACGATACCAGATAACATCAACCATCACCTGTAGTTCATGGGGAATACTTTCTGTTCTGCTGCTAAAGTGATTTGTGGACTGATTCATCGTGTCGGTACACCCTAGATTTCTGCTGAGTCTGGTGCCATCTTGACGTTTCCCAATCCATCCCAGATGATACATAGCATAAACTGAAAAGGCTCAACGGGACGTGAACACTACGCAAGACTGCGTAGGATCTCAAAGAGCAGCGAAGATTGAACAAGCTGCCCCGTGGGAAACTCCCAGAAGCTGTTTCATCTCATCCGAGTTAACCGGTGGAAGGTCATTGGGTGTGAGCGAGACAACCTGTGAACTGAAGGTTCACTTATTCACAGTCTGCAACGACGTCTTGTAAGCCGGGCGGAGTACTTAAAAGCACAGTTTAGCTGACCTCCAGCGTCAGCCTCTCCCATAGATGTCCCAGCACACGTCCCACACTCAGTTTTCACAAACCTACCTTCTGAGGCGGAGGTCTTGGATGCATGGACCAAATCTTGCCCCGTTGACAGCTTTTAGAGCACTATTACGCTTTCCAAAGACCAACAATCACTGTTTCCAGACATTCACGCGGCTCTCGACACCGTCGATTGGTCTGCACTATGACACTTTCTCTTAAGGAATTGTGTACCTGAAAAGTGTGTCGGTCCTCAAAGAGTTGTATCGTCATACCTCAGGTCGGTTTAGTGCTTATGATCAGATTCCGCCACCCTTTGCTGTCTCCAGTGAAGTACCACAAAACTGCCCTAAATCCCCATTTCTTTTCAATTCTGCTATAAAGAATGTCATACAGAACGCTTTTTCTGGTCTCCCAAATGATGGAGTTGAACTCCTCCCAGGAAACAGTGCTTTCGACCTAGAGTACGCTAACGATACCGTCTTGCTGAGCGCTAGTCCACAAACAACTCAACACGCATTAGATCACTTGATGTCCCGATATGGTATGTGCTTTGCGCCTTCAAAATACAAGGTACCTCTTCAAGACTGACAGGAGCCTGTGTCTGCACTCACTCTTAGCGGTGATCAGTTAGAGGTAGTCAATAGCTTGCTCACAGCTGGTGTTGGTGTTGGGGAAGAGATCACATCACTAAGTGAAACAGCCAGAGTAGCTTTCACGAACCTGCGCCTTCTGTGGTGCCCCCATGACATCCGGCTTCCCCTCAAGGGAAGAGTGTACAGTGCCACAGTTTGTATTGTTCTTCTTTACGACAGCCAGACCTGGCCTCTCCGAGTTGAGGATGCTCGGCGGCTTTCTGTATTCGACCACCAATGTCTCCGAAGCATTACTCATGTCCGGTGAAAATATCGGCCGGGCAATGATGAGGTCCGTCGTCGTGCTTTCGGCGCTGACAGTCACCTTCTGAGAGATAATCGCTTTATACCACCTCCGATGGCTCGGGCACGTTTTGCGTATACCTGTCCATCGTTTACATCTTCATGCTCCATTCGCACGTGCTGGACAACGCTGGAAGGAGCGGCGCGGCAGTCAGGCTATGACTTGGCGCACGTGCATGAAGAAATTATCTTCGACCTCGGCTTTCCCTCAAGGGAAGAGTGTACAGTGCCACAGTTTACGACAGCCAGACCTGGCCCCTCCACCTTGAGGATGCTCGGCGGCTTTATGTATTCCCTCTCTTCTATTCAACTTTTGTCTTCTGCCTCAAACCAACTCTCTTTACACTCACCCCAAACCCCTGTCCACCCATAATGCTCCCACTGATGACACGCCCCATACTCGCAACGGTTCATTGTCAAATAGTGTCGAGAATGATCCTCTGTCTTGTAACTCACACTTTCTCAAGCCTCGTCAACCTCTGAATCTCGGCTCGTTTAACGTGCGTACTCCCATACAGGCCGGTCAACAGGTGTGCGCAGCTGCTTCAGGTAATAGTCAAAGACTAGTCAAACTTATTCGCGACACCGGTGGACGGCGAACCCTGGTTAGTGAAACGATATGTTATTGAAATGGAGAGCCTATTCATGGCAAAGAGCAACGGTTGGACCGTTGGGCCGAATACTTCATGGAGCAGTTTAGCTGACTGCCCTCTAATGTATAAACGCTATGTGGATGATATAATGTGTGGGGCAGACGACACCATGGACATAAACTTTATGGTAAACACATTCAACACAGCCCATCCTAACATCAAGTTTACGATGGAAAAAGAGGCAAACAATGAAATAGCCTTCCTAGATGTGCGCCTAAGCCGACGAGGGGATGGCTCAGCTCAACGATCAGTGCACAGGAAAGCAACGTGGATTGGGCAGTACATTCACTTCGAAAGTTTCGTGCCACTCAAATTTAAGCGCAACTTAATCCGTTGCCTGATTAATAGAGCGCGCAAAATTTGTACTGAGGACACAATGGACAACGAACTGCGTTCTCTGCGCAATGTGTTCCTGAAAAATGGATATCCGGATCGTTTCATTGATAAGACAATGCGACAAGTGGAAGAAAGAGCGAAAACCACAGTTGTCCCAAAAAAGTCAGTATACATCCGCCTGCCGTTCAAAGGTGATATCCCAGCGGATATTATAAATCGCAGATTATCAGGAGCCATCGACAAAACATTTTACGCAGCAAAACTCCATATTGTATTTAGATCAAAGCCGTGTGTGTATTTAATATTAAAGGATAAGGTGTCAGATTCTATAGCCTCTTTCGGTGTACTCCTTTACTTGTTTCTGTGGGACAACGTACATTGGCCGTACGACCAGACACTTATCCGAACGAGTCCGTGAACACCACCCAGCTTGGTTGAACACTGGAGCAATCAAAGTAATTACGAGCGCTGTGTGTTCACACCTTGTTCTGTCTAACCATTCAGTGAATGTGACGAAAGCATTCCGGCTAATCTACAAAGTCCGAAGTGGGCAATCAAGACTGGTGAAGAGCCGTTCTAGCCACAGCGGAAGCGGTATGCATTCATCTCTACAATCCCCCGTTGTGCGCCCAAAAACAGTTCGTGCAAGCGCTAAGGCTCCCTTGGCCCACCCCCTACCCACAAACTAACCACAGATCCGTTGATCCGACTAATGGCACCGCAGACACCCATCCACGGTCCAGAGATGGATCGAGGTCACGCATGTGATAACTGATCCCCTCTCCCCCACTTAAATTTTCACTCATCGCTTTATCTTGATTTCTGTTCTGTTCACCTAATACTGTTCATATAAAATGTGATGTAATGGCATGATTACGAATCACTGAAAACGAGCTTGTTCGCCACCTTGTGTTGTTCTCAATGTAGTTACTCTTGTGTCAACAAATGTGATTCCTTGGGTGGTATCACTTGAGCCTCCATCGGAAAATGGCTAAGAATAGAAGTCAGTGGCGCGAATGCTGTGAGGTCTCACCATCGAACTTTGGTGCCCCGTAGTCACAGGAATGCCATTCCGGAAAAGAAAAGCAAACGACAAAAACACATCACACAGGATGAAAAGCAAAAACGATCCGATATACTGAGACCATTGTACTCTCATACTTCTGGCCGCATAAGGGTTTACGGGTGAACTATCTAATCCATTGGAAACGACCAGCGGTGTTCGACAAAGATGTCCCATTTCTCCATTCCAGTTCAACTTCATTATCGACGAGACAATGGACAATGCGTTGCGAAATCTTCAGGATGTTGGCGTCAAACTAGGAAATAGTGGAAAGCTGTGTGACACAGATTACGCAGACAACCTTCTCTGCTTGTTCGAATCCATGAAACATGCGCAATGTGCACTAGATAGAGTCGCAAGAACTGTAGCTCCACTTGACATGGGCTTGGCATCTTCAAAGTATAAAGTGATGGTACAAGACTGGACATCAACGGTTCCGAGCTTGATGCTTGATGAGTAGGTGCTGACAGTTGTCGACCGCATTGCTTACCTCGACAGCAGCGTGACGACGGATGGGAGCACTGTGGTAGAGGTGAGCACGTTTATATCCTAAACTCGAGCGCTGTACGGTGGACTGAAGCACTTGTAGCGCTGAGTTGGTACTTCGCTGAAGTTGAAGGGTCGTGTGTACTGTGTCGCAGTGCGTTCAGTTTTGCTGTATGACTGAGAGACTTGGAGTCTGTGTGCGGAAGATATTCGTCGCCTTGAGGTTTTCGACCATCGATGTCTGTATAGTATCGCTGAGATTGGGTGGAATGACCGGGTGAGAAATGCTGAGGTCAGAAATCGAGTATTGGGTACTAATTCAGAAAGTATACTATCACAGCGTATCCAGCTTACTAGACTTCGTTAGTTGGGTCACGTTTTATGTATGGCAAACACACATCTACCATACCGTGTCCTGTTTTCCATTCTTCCTCAGGAGTGGAAGAAACAACGTGGAGGTCAGCAAATGACGTGACAATGAGAAGTGAAAAACTTTACAGCAAACTTAGGAAAAGTAGGTGCCTCACGTCTTCGTGGTTGGGGTCCAAAAGATCCCTCAATCAGTTGGCTGGATACGCTGAAGGATATGGCAGCGAACCGTGAACAGTGGAGATCGTGTTGTCATTTTCTTTCTGTTGAATCAGAATGATTGGTCAATGTGCGTTTGTACAGTTATAGTGTGTATTCTGTGTGTTGGCTGCAAGGACGTTCTTTCCTTTTCCCACCCCTGTAGGTCCACTCCCTATTCATCTTCTATGGTCATTCTCCTATTTCCACGTGCAACGTGGTGAGAAAGGCCGTGATCAGTGGGGCTTGCACTTCTGTTTAACGCTGTATGATGATGATGGTGATGAGATGTCGGTCCATGGTTTCATCAGTCGAATAATTTGACACCTACGGTTTGCAGCAGATGATAATAGCTTTATGAGTGAGAACGTGACTCGGCTATAGGAGTGTTACGCTATACTTGAGTAATAATGGAGGTAGAAGATCTGGAGTAGAAATTGATACGATGTACGAAATGTGAACAAAACAAGGTAAACAAAATGAAAATTACACGGCACTAGTGAACCAGTAGTATCTTCTAAGAAGCTCTGCGAGTGTGTCAGGTATCCCGTCAGATTCCAGTGTTACCCAGAAGGACTTCCGGTTAACCGAATCGACCACCACCGAAAATATGATGGTACGGAGTATCGTTGGTTGCTGGAGTTTGGAGTGGCACTCCAGTGTTCGACTTAGTGTAAAGAGCTGGTCCACGTAGCCTCTGCCTCAGCGGAAACTCCTTTGATTCAGTAAAGTGCGGCGATTACTTGCATATGAAAGACGGTTAAATAGAAGGCAGAAAATCTTGCCAACCACGTCGATTAGGCTTTTCCCTTGATAGTTCTTGCACACCATTTTTTCCCTTTCGTGCAGATGGGCAGCAGAATAGGCGTGCCTCTCTCTCCGTCGGGACTACCTTTTGTCTGTGCGCAAGTGTGTGGCAACCGTCTGTGTCGCGAAGGGACGACCCATGCTTACGTCATGTCGGACGCGTTGCGGTTGATACGGAGTAGCTTACTGACGACACTAGTTCCCGACACGCTCACCATTTTTCAGCTACTATCCAGTACAGCTTACGTTCGACCCCAATGAAGCGTGAAGCCTCCCGCTGCTGTGTACGGAGTTTCCTACTTCCTGATAGCCGAGCTTCATGTGCTTTGGCAGACATTTGGAACGTGTCATCAGACATCCGAGATTTCAATCGTCTCTCGGTTTTCCGTAGTTCCTTCAATGCAGGTTCTCTGACCGCCGATTTGAACATCGTTAACTGTTCTTCTATTGGAGTTGCATCTGGCGGTACGTTGGTTACGGTGAGTGGTCGTGTTGCGATTGCACGTGACAACGACTGGAAATTCTCCGGAACTTCTAGTACTGTGACGTTTGTTTGGGTTAGTGCAGAGGCCTCAAGGTGCGTAAATAAATGAATTCTGAAGCGTGAAAGCAGGAGGGCGTGGTCCGTACCGTTTGTGTTTCCCGTCGAGACACCGCGGTACGCTTGACAGTTCTCCAAAAACAATGCCCAACGGGCACTCGCTACGATATGATCGATTTGATGCGATGTATGACAGTCGTTCGATTACCACGTCAGTAAGTGCTTTTTTGGGTGCTGGGAGCGTGTGCTATAAACGACCATTCTGTTAGTCGGCTAAACTGACCGGGCAGTCAATATTCTCGCTGCATTGACCTTGGCCAAACTTTCTGAGGACGTGCCCCGTTGATTCATCCGAGGGACTCGTGCGCGCGTTCCGGTCTGCTGCAATAAATGGTGTCACATCCCTGGGTCCGGTTAATTAATTCTTAAAGATTGTCGTCGAATTCATCTTTTGTTTCGTTGTCCGCCACACTGGTTTGGGGCGTGTACCGCAATCACCGCCAAGTTCTGCGAGGAGTTCTTAAAGCGTGCCAAAGCAAGTCTTGCGGAAATCCGCTCTCAAACCATCATCGTACTGTTGGCTTTGTTACTAGGAATGAATGCGACGCCGTGGAGCTGGCAGCAGTCTGTCAGGCCGCCGATTGCCGGTGTTGGATAGGTGGACTTCCGAGAGGCTAGCTAAGTCGATATTATATTCATGAAGTGTCCTAATCAAGAGACTTAGACTACGCACTTCGAATAATGTCTTTGCATCCCAACAAGTTATATGCGCCTGTTTCCTGCTAATGAGTATTCCAACTCGTTTTCTTGACACCTCAACCACTGGAGCACAAAGGCGCGTCGCCTGCCGGGAACACCGTAGCATGATTAGACCGCATGTTTTCTAAATTATTCATGAATATTCTCGGAAAAGTGGCACGAGGCGGTGTCTCTAGCACCGTTTGGGGCTGTTGTACTTTTCGGTTGCCCAGTCCTGGGTTGGCGGTACCTCATTCGGTTATTTTATCCGAGGATGGATCTCCAGCCTTTGCACACCCAAGTGCAACCTGCAGTGCAGTAGAATTATTCCAGACAAGCCAGTAGCCTATTGTTCAGTACATTCCACTCTTCAGGAAAACGTCGTGTAGATGGAACTCGACAAAGGGGTGGTGGATTTATTTGGCGTCGGGTCGCGTTGGTCACATCACAGTGCTGCCCGAAGACTTCATTGTTTTATAATATAGGACGCCTGTCAGACGAGAACTCACTGCGTTCTCGAGGACTTTCAGCCATTTTCCGCCACCGGTTATTTCGTGAGTCAAAGCGCACATCCAAAATTAGTCGTGGGATCGGCGACCGTTCCCCTAGGTGCAAAGAAAGTACGTACGTAGGATCTCTATTTGCCACACGTCGAAAGACTTCAGGTGACCAATAAGTTAGCTATACAGTATGAAAGAAATACAACAGTCTAGAATTCAGTGAACATCCCAGTGTGAGAACACAATGAGTACTGACAATAAAACTGGTCACAAAGATAACCTTAACAATCACTCGGAAAGACGAAGCACTCACCCTGATCCACAGCCTCCTCGGCTTTTTGTTCTGAAGATTCGCTTTCGTTCTGCATTATCCTGAGACCACAGGCTTCAAGGATGAAAAGCGCAAATCGCATCCACTCCGGTGGTCCATGAAACAATACCCGTCCATCGCAGCTCTCATCAGTTTCCTCTGTTGGGAAGTTTGCTGACGTTTGGCTTCCCGGTGAATTGCAAACGATATACCATTTGGAGAACAGCTGTAAAGTCACTTCATGCGGCAGACAATGGTGTAGGCTTGACAAGCAACGCTGGACTAAAACGGTGGATAACGTGTGAATTTGAAGGAAACGTCGTGAAGACAAAAAAGACGAGTTTAACCAAGCTAACGACAGAACTACACCCAGCCTGTAACGTAAACAATAATGGCATATCATTATTACAGACCGTACTTTCGTGCACGTTGCCTCCTCTCACTCGAACACAAGCTCTCCTGCATCGTACACAACAACCTGTCCCCCAATTCTCTCCAACATGTTACCAATTTCAACAAGAACTTCGGCCGACCGTAATAGCTGCAGTTTCTTCGGAGAAGATTTTAACCATGTGCTCCGACGTTCTACCGGGACAGGTTTTCTAGTCTCAAGGAACCCGCTACAACCGACTGATACAGCCCTACATCCTCGATGATCATTCAAGCTAGCTACTTTCAACGTAGCAGTCTTGAAATGTAGAGGACAACAGGCAGGCTTGGCTTGTACGCCTAAAGCACCTGCCATAGGTGTGTTGCTTTCCAGACACCAGCTGCGTCATTCGACTGACCCTGGACTGGGCGGCCTAGTAGTGTTACAGCCCACAACATACATAATCATAAAATATATCTATTACAACGACTGACTGCCCACTTACGCAAACACACGACCGCTCCCTAACACAACTTCTTTTTCTATCCCCTCGCTCATCTCCGCTCTCACCCAAATTCTCTTCCTCTTTACGCCGAACAAAAACACCGGTAGACCATAATACCTGTAGTTTCTTACAGCGGGGAATTTTACCCATATACTCTCTCGTTCTTTCTCGACTAGTTTCCTAGTCTCAAGAAACCCGCTACCACCAACCGACGCTCTCCATCATCGATGACCATTCAAACTAACCGCGTTCAACATGCCAACCTTGATGCAAAGAGGACAACAGGCGAAATTAGCTCGTAGGCTTGAGCCCCTGTAGTAGATGTGTATTTCATTGAAGATTCCAGTTCCATCATTCGATTGATGCCCCCCCCCCCCCACCTAATCCTTCCGTGAAGTTTCATTTACGCCATACTGGGGACCCTAAGGCTTTAGATTTAGGTCTTGCTGGCGTCGAACGACTGGAACCCAACGGACAGTCGTTTGGGTTGGATTCCTGTCACTAAGAAAACGGGAAACATTTTTAATCCTGTGTTCAGATCAGCGCCTATTCCTCGCTAATACGATCTTCAAACGCTCCGATCGCCGATACACCACGTGGCGTCTATCCTCTTCGAGTCAGTAATGAACCCAGATAGATCATAAACGCCAAAAATGGTGGGGCTGTACACAAAACTGTCGTTTGTATTGGAGCGATCCCTTTGACCAGCACCATACACTAATTTGTACGAAGCTGCCCATGTCCTTCAGTGGGCATTCTAAATGTACGCTGCAACAACGGATAGATTCCGAAAAGCTTTCTGATCTATCCGGCCTATCCGTCTCCAAAAACGCGATAACTAAAAAATCAAATTTAGCCCCACCTGATACTATCATCCAGCACTGGTTGCTTATCAAGAATACTCTGCATTCCGCTGTTCTGGTGAGTTGTGGCCTGTCACGTCGCGTCGTGAAACCCTGGATTTCTGCTGAACCTTTGCGCCTTCCCAACGCACGTTAGTCGATCCCGGCTGGAAGCGAGTACAATGAAGCATGGCTCAATATGAGACGTGCACTAAACATAAGTCTACGCAGAGATCACGAAGAATGGCGGTCGCAACATACATCAGGGATGGGGCGTGATGCTGTCATAAGAATTATCCGCAACCTGTCCTGTCTCGGTCGAGTCACCTGTGGTTAACAACTGGATGAGTGAAACGATCTGTGAAGGTGATGCCTCAGCAATTATATATTATTGTTATTATTATTATTATTATTATTATTATTATTATTAGTAGTAGTAGTAGTAGTAGTAGTAGTAGTAGTAGTAGTAGTAGTAGTAGTAGTAGTATTACCATCCAGTATGAACGTTCAAACCAGTGAAAACCGTGGATGAAGCTTACATCATGTAAGATCTATTCTCCTACTACCCACACACTAACCAAGCTCTATACGTTGTTCATTATATATATATATATATATATATATATATATATATATATATATATATATATACAATTATCCTGAACTGCATTTCAATAACACTGCTTTCGAGATACAGTGGTGAGATGGAACGATACGTGTGGTAATCTTCAAATGAGGCGTTTACCATTGGTTATGTCCCTGGAACATTTATCATCTCAACTAATTGAATGAAGTAACCTCCGAGGGTCGGAACGCGTTCTATGTGCAGCCTTGCGTGATCTGATATTTCTTCATCGTAGAAGAAAAACCACTTGGAGGCCATTAAATGCAAAGATGATGAATGAAAACGTTGAGACTAGGGAAGTTCAGTGTCTTAAATCTTCTTGGTTTGAGACTAAAACATTATCAGCATGTGTTTGAAGAAACTAAAATAAACACCTGCACACCGTCCAAAAACAGCGATTTCAGTGTTTTGGTTCTATACCAAGTTGATCTGTCTCAGAGTTTACATTTATAGACATTGTTTGAATGTGCATGTTTAGAGCAGTATTTCTCTGCTGTCCTTCATATTATGGTTATAATTTTTATGTATACCTCCAGCATTCATCGTAGGTTTTCATTAGCGAGGAGTGAGGTGCGGCTCAGTAAAAAAGGGTTTAACCGTCACTCACCATATGACGATGGACCCAACGTTGATCCTCTGCTTTCATGGATACTGATTGAACAATTATTGGGTTGTGACATCAAACAGCGGTATACGTCAGCTAACTTGTGGCTAAGTTGTAAAACCAATCAAGTTCGTGCACAGGTTGTTGTTCCAACAGAGTAGGATAACATTAGCGTGAATAACCGAATACCGCATAATAGTGGCACATACAACATGAAGGTCCTTCAGTGCAAAATACTCGGTGGCTTATAGAACCTTTTTATACTATGTGATTACCGGTGTTCGGTGATCATAATAAAACGATCTCCTCCACGTAACAGATGACACAACAGCTTTATGCAGTTCAATCAAAAAAGCACTGGGATGGTTGAAAAAAAAATACCAGTCGAAAAAACATCCAACATGAACGGATATCCATAGCAGAGTGCTGAAAAAGCCTACAGGCAAGGACTGACCCAATTCATTTTCTGTAATTTCGGGCAAATAAACGCGGAAAAGTCTATCTTGTTCCTCGAAATTGGCGACACCGGTAAACGAATGTTCCCTGAGGTTCAGTGTGAACGCATTGCCGCATGGATCGCAAAGCATGGTGGTTTCGGTCAACGGTACCGTTGCCAAAGTGTTGATAGCGTCGGTCACAGGCAATTCAATGGGCCAGACGGAACACGCACTTCCATGTGAACTATACAGTTCAGTGGACGACTAGATGAGTGGTGAAAACGTGGTAGGATTACTTAAATCTGGGTTGAAAGAAAAGCAAACCTGGGAAGCTAGCTTTTTATTCGTAAAACAAACGCGTGAAATGAAAGCATACAAGGTGAAAGTTCAGTTTGATAGATTACAATTTCAAAATCAAAACATTTTTGTGATGGTTAAGGCCCAGTCACATGACTGGTTGTTGATTATTGCTGATTCACAAGTACACAACTGATTTTCAAAGGACATGGGAGGAAAGGATACAATCGCTAAGACGAGACTATATATATATATATATATATATATATATATATATATATATATATATATATATATATATATATATATATATATATATATATATAGATATATATATATATGTTGCTCAAAATATGGCAAAACTTACTGAACATACACACTAGTTCCGAGGAACCTTGAAGTCGAACGGTTAGCAGAATCGAAAAAACTAATGCCAACCTGGTGGCACAAACTTGCGATCAGCATACGACTAGAATCGACTGGAAAAATTCGGTGTTTACTTGGAGGAGCTGGGAATTTTATCGCAATAAAAATCAGCATCACATTTTTGTGTCCATGAAGGAAGATGACTTACTATCGCAAATTCCCCGTCAGGTGTTATCTGTTCCAACACTCCACTAACGACAGAATTCACTTTGTTCAACAAAGCTGGTATTGTGTTGTCACGCCAACGAGCCATTTCTTGCGCATCTGGCTGAATCACGAACGGTACCGAGAGGGGACGTGTCAAGGTTTTGTGCATCCTCGGAGTGGGAAATCCACCTCCATAGATTGCGGAAAATGCGCTGAGAACTGGTGGCGGACTGATACCGAGTAGGCATATCTATGAAAAGTATAAAAAATTTCCAAATTTAACATAACTTTGATATGTTAGAATAGGAGACGGTGGGAGCACACTTTAACTGTGGTGTATTATCTTCTGTGTTCGTCACACCATCATATGTTGCATGAAAAAAACCATACGGAGTTGATTACAGGGTGCTGCACGGCATACTGTTGAAGGGAACCACGGTACCGTCATGGAAAAGACCGGCAATGGTGGGGTGTCAAAACGCAGGTCATGTAAAGCCAGTTACTTTACTGAACGAAATGACGGAAGCGCTGCCAAACATATATGGTAGTGCACTTCGAAGCCCGGCTTTTAGTGCAGTATACATCCCATAGACATCTACAACAGCCACTAAATGGACACCGAAAAGACCGGAAAAATACTCGAAGTCAGCGCAGTAATTAGGCACTAGGTCTTCTCGTTAAGTCGGAGTCAGCCACACGCATGAGTGCAACTCATCACACCTTTGCCAATTCGACACCATGAGATCACCACGTCTTGTGGGCAATTTAAACATGTGATTGATTCGGTACGATTGGTCCCCAAGCATTCAACGCCAGAGATGGTGCCACAAGTGCGAAGACCACATTTGAGAAGAGTATGTTGAGTTTGGAGCACGTTGTGGATGGCCCGATGAAATCCTCACCCACCGACAGGTAGCTGATCGCTATCATACATTCGAAAGACAGAGATACAAGTGCGGTACCCGATTCCATTGACACGACTGCACTGCTTTTCGAGAAACGTGGTATCTGCTAAACAGTTGTACGGTGATCTCTCAGATCGAGTTAAGTCGTGCGACCAACTTTCACCGCTGTTTGCCTAACTAAGTTTAGTGTCCAAAGATGTGTACATCCTTGCCTTTGTGGCACGCGACAACTTGCTCGGTTAACAGTCGAGTAGAACTCCCCACGGGAATCAAGTCTGTAATCAGTCAGAAATAGCTGATAACTTCATGTACCTTCGAAACTTAGTGCTAGTGGAGAGATGCCCTTGCGGACAGCGCTATCTATAAAAGTTTGCGTGAATCTGCGACGTCTGTGGCACCGCTTCGTCTTTTGGTCATCTTTAGAAGAGCGGGTCTACAATGTTGCGGAGCGCAGTGTATTGATAAGTGGTTGCGAAGCCTGCCTGCTCTTGGAAGAGGAGGTTCGGTGGTTTCAGTACCGTACAGTGACCCCTTCAGAATACGACCTCACATAAAAATGTAAATTTGGTGTCGCTATTCGAGTTCCTGACTTGGCCTTAAGGTGGGTACTGTTACTGACTAGAAATAATAAGCGGTATGGATCTAAACCAAAATCAAGGGCGCGAACGTTGTTCATTGTACTTAGACAAAGTCAAAATGTGCCTTTACTGTTTTCAACGGGATGAACTTCTAGCACTATGCTCATCGGTACGTTGGCCGTTCGGCAACCTTGTTGGCTATCTAAATAAACAAAAAAGAATGAAATAACAACCTGGTTCAAGCAGCCGTAACCAGGGGAGAAAGCAAAAACAGTCAATACCAAGCCTTTTGATTTCATCAGATATCAGTGATGGGTTGTTGGATTACCGATGACCGGTTGTCTGGGAGCAGAACAAGTTGTATCTGCACCTGGTGGATGAGGGAGACACCTAATGGAACGCATATGCAATGGATGGGTCGAGTCCGATAAGATATTGGTACAAAGTTTGACACACGAAGAAAAGTGCTTCTCTGTAGGGAAATCGATTACAATAAGGCGGAAGATATCACTATATCGTGATATATCCTTGGTAGACCTCCGGAAAATGACGAAATCTTACATTTGAAGACCAGGAAAGTTGACAAGGGAACGATGAGTGAGATGTGGCATCACGCAAGAATATACAAAAAGTTCACTTAGGTATTGTACAGCGTGTAAGGATCTCAGGAGCTGAATATAAAACGACAGTCGCCGAATCTTTTTGAATGTATTAATTATGTGCTGGGGCCGGGTGGGGTCTTGAGAAATGGTTACGCCAAGATATTTCACTGACCGAAATTCAGGCACTACCTTGTTGTCCACGCATAAAGAAAGGAGAGTGCAAGGGGTTCGGATAAAAATGGGGCAAATTTCTTGAGGACGGTGGGTTGAAGCCCGTCAGGCCCCGCAACCTTCCGGATTTTGAGTCCTTGTAGTTCGGTTATCATTTGGTATGTATTGATAAGAAACGTATCTATGTCAAAGTTAAGCTTAACGTTGAATTTCGGTAGTGATATACAGTTAAACCACACAACAAGGGGCACTCACGAGGAAGAACAAAATGTCCCTTCCATAAGGGTTTTGCGAAGTTATTTTGAGATAACAGTGAATAGCACACGTCAATTTCACAAGTTCACCTACCACGATACAAAATAAAATGTCCCAACAAATTTATTGATGTATTAAATAGCGCAGAAGGAAAGTTCGCTGTTCGTGAACCTTGGAACGATTGATATATGAACTGCACTGTCGTTGCGTATTGTTTGACAACAAATTTATGTCAGCGTACATTGCATACAAACGTATACCTCCCGCAAACCGGGTTGTCCGGTCAAGAAATGCAGGGACCGCCTCAGCTTCTCCCAATTGGTTTTCGCATTCAGCACCAGTGTTGTCTTCCTGCGACTGTACCACTACTGACTGTTCTAGGCAGGCAGCTGCATCATCTTAAGACACCACTAGGTAGCAGAAAGAAACCGCATATTACCCATAGCTTAACTGTTCCAGAGACTCATAATTTTATTCTGCTTAGTCAGAACATTATGGATTTGAGACCTGCTGATACGCAGCATGCTTTCGCAGCATGTCGTGTTGATGGATCGCTTTTCTTCATTCGAATGGCTCTAATTTTCCCGTCCAAAGTGAGAGCAGATCTCTTCCTGTGTTCCATCTCCACCTGTGTGAGCTCTATCTGGATGACGAAAATTGTGAATGAGTTGACTGTTGACTGTTGAGCTGCCTTCAGCTGGAAAGTTTGTAATTTGAGCCCCCTATGGCAACCTATCGTATCCCGCTGGCATTGGTCACGCTAAACCTAATGGTGCATGCACATCGTCCGTCTGCTGAGTGTTCATATGACCACAGACTGTGTTGTGTTATGAACACCGTGAGTTTATCGGGTCGATCGAACGATCAACTAACCTTTTCAAAAATAAGCCAGCAGGTAACTTGGTGGTCCGCATGCACACACACACACACACACACTTTAGGAAGACAAATAATGTATTCACTTGTGATCAAGTTCAATGTACTTTTAGGCGCATAGTTGGAATGGTGTTGGTTACTATATTATACTGAAGTGGAATGCAAAAAAGCCCCTTTATGCAAGGTGTCCCCTATTCAAGGGTTTAACTATATTTTGTCGGTGCTGTATAAAACATTCGATTGAGCTCCATAACCGGATCCCAATGGCGCGGAGTTCATATCACAGAGCATATTCATCGTCTTCCAAGTATGACGATGATTGGAGTCCTCAAACTTAGCCCACCTACTTTTTCTCATTTCACATTTAATTAAATACGTAGTTTGTTTCACCAAAGTGTGATATCTAATTATGTAAGCAAGTCCTTCTGTTGCTTTATTATTGTTAAAAAGGGGACGGAAACCCGGTAAGTATGCTGTAAATCCAATAACGAAAAGAAAGTTTCAGTAACTTGTCAGGTGGTCACTATGAATGGAGACACAAGGGTTGTAAAACTCATCAAAATTTGTGTACCCAACTATATCTCGCAGTAACGTTACGCTTTCCGGGTTGTATTGCCTGCGGTAAGGAGAACGAGTATACATAACATGACGTAATTTGGAATAAATCCTCAGGTATGTCTCGACGATAAAGTGAGTAGAGCTGGATTAGAGGGGCCCCTTTGTGTCGGTGCGCACAAACCACTGAATTTTCTCCGGTCAGTGATTCCCCGATCGTTCAATCCCAACAGAAAAGCAACCACGAACAAAGTGCGGAAACTGTATTCAATTGTAACCAAAAATAAACACTTATATAGCATGAGGCAAGGAATATATGTACACATATGGTGTCGTTACTGATTTCCCGACGTGGTGTGCAGATGTGATTGGCTAAGTCAAACCACAGTATGTCAGAAGCCTGATTGGTTGGCGGGTTGGTGTGAAAGGTAGCTAGTAGGTTGTCCGTCAGCGGTCGATGTGAACAGTGACGTGTGATAGACTGATTGCTTCATGGGCACAAGCGTCACGGCTACACTGCTATGTGGGATATGCAGGCTTAGTCAGTGGTCAGTGTCCACAAAGTACCCTGTCCGTGGATTGGAAGAATGTGGACTGCAGCTTTGCAGATGACATGTTTTGAGGGAGATTTACGACTCCCTGACTTCCTCCTTTTTAGTCGGATGACCTGACGTAGGAGCGCAATCTTGGGTAGACTTGATATGACTTCCGGTTTGCTCGCCTGACTTACTGGGGCTTTTTTCGGCTGATGATGGATTTCCTTGTTGCTACGCTGGTAGGCTGAATGTATCCAAAAACGGTTCCAACGGAAGTCCCGAGATTGTGCTTGAAATATCCGCATTTTCAGGAAGAATTTCGACTCTTTGATACCCTTCGGTATCGTTCTCAAGGAGGACATCGAACCGAAAATTTTCTCCTGTTGAGAATTTCACAGTATTTTTTTAGCGCTGAGCGGTGTAGTTAACTGACATTTAAGTGATTGAAATCTTCATCGACGATGATCAATGAAGCTTCAGTATATTGCTATTTCCTATATGAACGCGTAAGCGAATACAGAAATATATAACTTGATGGGTGAGGTGATAGGGAACCAATGCGGCTCTTAAGCATTCAAGAGCAGTGAAAAATTAGAAAGGTAAAGATTTCGCGAAAAGTCCTTCACTCGATTGTTTTCACAGCCATCGTTTTGTATCATTACTCAGTTCGTCCGTTTTGTGGTGCTGGCACCTTACCGTAATTAAAAACAACATAAAATGTCTAAACCAATACGATCTCATTGTTGAAACCGTCTTGTCGCATCACAGTGTTTGGTAGTTTCCATATCCTCTTCATGATTTAAGATGACATAAACACGAAAACGCAAAATCCAAAAACTCCCGGTGAAAACCCCCTCAAGACAGCAATGCCCCGTTGGTACGAGTGTGCTAGTAAAAATTTAGTGATAAGCAACAAACTGATTTGAACTGTGCTTTGTATATGAATTACTTTGAAACGTTAGCATATACAGCGATCTCAAATTGCTTAGCTAAAAGTAGAACTGAACAGAAAAAACACCTTGTATTTTGGCGATCGAGTGGCAGTCACTCGTCCTTAACACTCACGCGGTGGATTCCCGAGTACAACACAATGCCTGTGGGTGGATCCAAACAAGCAATGAGACGAGTCCCTTCTACGTAGACTGCATCCACCGCCGGTAAAAATGTCAAACGTTCAGTTGGAGCAACTGGCTGCTTTTCATCCATCCGTGTGCCCACACCGCTCAACACATCCGGACGGGAACGAACACGCAGACAGGCCAAACAACTTGACCTTTTTGGTCTTAACGGACCAAAACCGGTTAGAAAACAAATCCAAGGAACCGAGACGAAATCCAGTGCCAGAAATCCCTTACGCCTGACTACTGCAGACTGTGACGTATCAGCAGTTTCCGGTTGACTAAAATAAGACGAGATCGGAAAGAAGTCAGCCGATCATGAGTATATGCGCCCCTGTTAAACATAAAAGCTTAGAGGAACAAACCTGTTTAAATATTTATGTGATATGTAGCTGTCCTGGTCCATACAGAGATTCTATTGAGTTATGAGCACTGTACTCCAATTGAACTTAACATATCATTCGCAAGTTCACTAAATTGGAATGATCGTGAAAGTTTGTCCATTCTTAAAGTGCATCTCAGTTACCCGGAAAATGGGAGTAAAGTGGGACAACTGCGCCAGTTAATCAAAGGGCTTCGGTGTGGAGTGCCCATATGTTGAGGTCGATACGGTGCGAAATGGTCAAAAAACCCGGACGGTATATTTTCAGACTCCTTGGCAAACACGAGTTATGACCGAATATTACGACCGACGCGAAAGACACTGATTATTTAAACCACTTCGACGATGTCAAATCTTCCTATCTCGAGACTATACGTCCACTAAAAGACGACTAACATTTGGTTCTGAACTACGCGACCCATGAATCAGTGAAATTTGTTTCGTAAATGACTGAGTACATTGGGAGGCAGCCAAGCATCGTGAGTAGTTTTGAAATCACACGTGTAGTCTTATTTTACTCACTTTTACTTTCCAGAAAAATACATGTAGTATTCTTACTTTTATGTTACTGACTCGATTACCAAATTAGTTCACCAAAAACACTAATCCAGGGTATGGTAGTGTGCATATGCGGCCATAAACTGATCATCCGAAATGCGATGAAGTAGAATGCTGGACCTTACAACGGTAAGTATGAGGTTTTCAGTGATGAAGATAACTCGTTTACAAGCCACAAGTCTTAGGATAGGTGAAATATTTGGGTACAGAGATGATATAAATTGAGACAAGAAACTGACCCGGTTATCACCGCAGTCACGGGGTTTGGCACTACGGGTAGGGACTCGACGGCCTTAACATATCGGGGGAATTCCTCTTGTGTAACCAGTGGTGAGACCGGAAATGGATCGGTAGGTATATTCGTGTGACCGAGTTCCACCAAACGTCTGCTTCCAACAAGAAATCTTGTTCCTGAAGAAAAGTGATTGAAGTATGTAGTAAAATTTAGTGGTGAAAACTGAAAGGCACATGAATTGTTCAAAAATATTCTTATCAAGTTATGGGAATATTGCTCCCTCGAAAATCTACCAACGAATGGGGAAATCAGTGAATTCATCACTATGATTTACGCTTTAAAGACTCAAGTAAAAGAATACACGAAAAAGAAAATCTGATCCAATGATGCCCCAAGGTGTGTTTTATTAGAGACACCTCCAAATGCCTCAGTATGGTCGGAGGTGGGTGTCGCAGGCTCAGAGTTGGCTACTTGCCCTGAACGCCCCTCGAAACACTCCGAAATGACTGCGCGCACAAAGATCTTCTGTTGAAGAAGTCCCATAAACTGTCTTCTCGGGGTGGAGGTGCTCACAAAAGTGTGAGGGCAAAGGCGAAAGCTAGACGCTCACCACCGAGATGACTGACAAAAAGCCAGTAGAAATTGGATGTGAGTGGAATGCTCTGCAAAGCTGACGGTTCGCCTATCTACAGTCTGCAACGACGTCTTGTAAGCCGGGCGGAGCACTTAAAAGCACAGTTTAGCTGGCCTCCAGCGTCAGCCTCTCCCATAGATGTTCCAGCACGCGTCTCGTGGTCTGTTTCGACAGATCAACCTTCTAAGGCGGAGATCCGCAAGGAAATCCAAGCCATTTGACGTCACAAACAGCCGGGCTCCGATGGCCTTTACCCAGCATTATTCAATAATGGTGGAATAGAGGTTGTTAGATAACTTCAAATTACGTCCTCCAAAGTACAGCACTCTGGGATAAATCCCTTCTTGTGAAGGCAATCGATCGCTGTCCGCATCTTCAAGAAGGGCTCGCGGAGTGATTCCGCTGACCAAACGGATACAAGGTTTATCCTAATAGCGTCTATGCTGCTAGTGTCTGTCATTCTTCGCCGGTCGCATAACATGCATGACGGGCAAACTCGAGAGGAAAGGGCTGAGTTTCGCAGCAGTCGTGGATGCATGGACCAAATCTTGCCCCGCTGACAGCTTTTAGAGCACTATTACGCTTTCCAAAGACCAACAATCACTGTTTCCAGACATTCACGCGGCTCTCGACACCGTCGATTGGTCTGCACTATGACACTTTCTCTTAAGGAATTGTGTACCTGAAAAGTGTGTCGGTCCTCAAAGAGTTGTATCGTCATACCTCAGGTCGGTTTAGTGCTTATGATCAGATTCCGCCACCCTTTGCTGTCTCCAGTGAAGTACCACAAAACTGCCCTAAATCCCCATTTCTTTTCAATTCTGCTATAAAGAATGTCATACAGAACGCTTTTTCTGGTCTCCCAAATGATGGAGTTGAACTCCTCCCAGGAAACAGTGCTTTCGACCTAGAGTACGCTAACGATACCGTCTTGCTGAGCGCTAGTCCACAAACAACTCAACACGCATTAGATCACTTGATGTCCCGATATGGTATGTGCTTTGCGCCTTCAAAATACAAGGTACCTCTTCAAGACTGACAGGAGCCTGTGTCTGCACTCACTCTTAGCGGTGATCAGTTAGAGGTAGTCAATAGCTTGCTCACAGCTGGTGTTGGTGTTGGGGAAGAGATCACATCACTAAGTGAAACAGCCAGAGTAGCTTTCACGAACCTGCACCTTCTGTGGTGCCCCCATGACATCCGGCTTCCCCTCAAGGGAAGAGTGTACAGTGCCATAGTTTGTATTGTTCTTCTTTACGACAGCCAGACCTGGCCTCTCCGAGTTGAGGATGCTCGGCGGCTTTCTGTATTCGACCACCAATGTCTCCGAAGCATTACTCATGTCCGGTGAAAATATCGGCCGGGCAATGATGAGGTCCGTCGTCGTGCTTTCGGCGCTGACGGTCACCTTCTGAGAGATAATCGCTTTATACCACCTCCGATGGCTCGGGCACGTTTTGCGTATACCTGTCCATCGTTTACATCTTCATGCTCCATTCGCACGTGCTGGACAACGCTGGAAGGAGCGGCGCGGCAGTCAGGCTATGACTTGGGGCACGTGCATGAAAAAATTATCTTCGGCTTCGGCTCCAATTGGTGCTTTCTACCTTTCTGGCTGGGACCCAAGTGCTGACGATTGTCGCTGGCTAGAGACGCTTGGTGATATGGCCCGGAGCTGAATCCAGTGGCGCCAATGCTGTATAGCTTATCTGTTGACTTCCGGTTCCCCATAAATCGTTGAAAAACGGACTAAAAATTCTCGAAACGTGTACGGTGAATCTTCATGTTGACTCGTAATCCTCACCCGACTTCGTCATTTTCCTTTATTGCTGTTGCGCTGGAAGCATGCTTGTCCTAAAGCCAGAGTACAATATATATATATATATATATATATATATATATATATATATATATATATATATATATATATATATATATATATATATATATATATATATATATATATATATATATATATTAGTTGCCCTACAGTACATACTTTTCCTCTACATACATATATATACATACATTTATACAGACAATGGAAACAAACATCATACCATGTGAGCCCCCTGGAGATTGTAGTAGCGCACTGGTGGGAGTTGAACCCGATATCAAATCAAACTTGCCGCACTCAGTGAGTGTATCTCGACCAATGGAGGAATTCCACCTGACACGCTTTGCTTGGATTTCTGCAGGTGGCGATTCAGACCAGACAAGTCTCAGACAGACCTTAGGAAGAAGCGGTTCGTCCAGAAGATCCTCGGCTTGTTCAATAGGGAGTGCGGACCGCATGCTATTCAGGTTGTATGGAGTAGCCAAGACACCAGGGGTGTGTAACGCGGTGGCGTTCGGAGAGCTGAATAACGGGGCAGTAATTGGTAATTAAATGGGATGCAGCCTGTCATACATGTATTTTTGGATATCAGCAGCAAGACATCAAGATTGCAGATATTGCACCGATATCACATGCAGATCACGCAATAGCCCGTAGAGATAAGTTGAAATTGGATTGGTTGACGTTCCACAGCAAAAATTAATCGAGAACAGAATAACTCAGCGACTCCTGAACCATCCCACACGTTAGACTCTGACTAATAGTGGGTAAACACCAATCAGCGAAAGAAAATGGATTTGATATTTTAGAAAGATTGACTGATGTTAATAGATCTGGGGGCAGGATAGCACAACATTTATGTAGATATCGGGGCCGTCTAATGATGGGAAACAGAATAGCATTGTAAACTATTGTGGAATTCAGGACGGCCATCATGAAACTTCCCGACACATGTTAAACAGGGCTGAAGTAGAACGACTTAACTAAAGCTACAGATATTTGGAGTATCGATTGCTAGCTGGTATCATTTAACAGACTGCTCTGCTATTCAGTGCCTTCCAGTACAAACACTCGGAAAAGATACTGATTGTGATAGCTGCTTACGAGGTACATTTAAATCATTCGTTTTGCATAAATCAACCACAGGCATTGAGAATTACTTCATCTGGACCTCGTCGGATTTGATCCGAAGTTACGTAGATTGGAACATCTGCTGATCGACATGCAAAGGTGCATTTAGCATCTCCTATGCGACGCAATGTTTTGTACCGCTCAGAACGCTTTTTGGTTCGAATTTTTTGTTGGTGAATGCATTATTCCACTGAGATCCATTGACCGAACGAAATATGTCTACGAGTAGCGAAAGCTCTAGAAATCTGGTGCGCCGTTACGCGTATTATCGGCTTGAAACAAGTACAGTTTCTGAAAAGCTTGTGTTGATATGTGTCTTAGTAGGAGTCCCCATATGAAAGTTTGGTTAGATTAGCAAAACGAATGACAAAACAAACCTTGTAGTCCGTTTCGTCTAATTAGCTCTAGGAAGAAGACTTTTCTGGCTTTGAATCATCTGTTTATTAGCTCGGGACACACTGCTCAAATAGAGAGAGTCGCTGGCACCTGATTTCCGAGATTAAGCACTACACTAATGTGCACGGGTGAATTTGATTAAAATCGCCTTTTTGGCTTCTGGTAATAACATAAACTAGACTGCCACCTATCCTGATTTGCGCGTTGTCTATCGTTCACTGCGTTCGGGATTGGTTAGAGAAACCAACAAACGTTAAGGATAATAACACAACCGTTTTAGTTTTACTACTAAGAACTTCATCGGCTTTCCACCAAAGTCCTGCTAGTACTATTACTATTATTATTATTATCATTACTATACACTGAGCGTGACTTGATTATTCTAGATAACACCATCCAGAAAATTCAATTAGGAAAGGGCACAATTTTAAGGAAAAGTGAAAAAGAGTAAGCAAAGTCAAACACGATCACGGCGATAACCAGACTTGCACACCCTACTCAACGTTTTTGATATCGAACAGCATCGTCTTCGTGTTTACATAACAGACAACAAAGCAAACAGTAAAGAATAAACAAATTCTGTGCGTTCTAATGGCCGAAACTAATCACGAAATAATGCAAAATCATTTGGATGTAAGTCGATAATTTAAAAAACAGAGCAGTAGAACTAACTTGCGGCCAATCGGTGTTGTGGAATACGGGATCGAGTGATACTGAATGGTAGAATTTGACTGATTGATTAAACCTGACTGTGATCCGGTAGCAGATCTTCGCAAATTTCCTGAACAACCAGCTATAGAGGAGGCCACATTGGGACGTGCAGAAGGCACATTGGACATTCGACTGATGTGTGCAATCAGACTGACCGGAGTATGTGAAAACTGAACGACAAAAGGAAATCCGAGAACAATTTGATATTTACTGCTCATGATCGACCAAGGCGCGCACGGTTATCGTTCAAACGAAATCGCCAGATGGTTTAACGGTTTGTACGGCCGATAAACCTGTACATGGTTTTTTAATTACTTCTGTATAAATGCATTCAAAGAAGCATACCCCATAGCCTCACAAGCCCACTGGACTAAGAAAAATAACCGAAGATGACGACTACAGGACCGGGACCGGTAAACACATGAGGTCCCAACAAGTTTTGTTGGGCAACCAGTAGCGCAAAAGCGGATAGCGTACCTCCGCCAATAAACGTAATCGAGCAGCGTTTACAAACTTGCAGTGATTGACTGACGGTCGACCTCCATCAACTCGTATACTGAGTCTTGTCTACGCAGTTCAGAAGATAACAGCTCCTCCGAGGAACGCACGCTGAGGTGAATAATTGTAAATAAAAAACTATCATAGTTGACTGTGATCACACAACTTTAGCTGACTTCAAACCTGCTTAAGAAAAACCATAACTTTGCAGCCCCGTACTAAGTACGCAATGACAACAAATGTGTACCAGATCAATGAAACCAGACTACCCAACGCGTGAAGACACATCAGTGTGCCTTATCGTCTACGGATCTTTCTGGGTTTTTTTTCTAAAGTACAAAACAATAGCATATTTTTGTTAATGAAAAACAAGGCCTTATTAGCATACAGCGGAGTATCTGAAGGAAGTGGTTAATCACAAAAGAACACAATGGACCAAGCATGCTAATGCTACAAAATGAGGGACAATTAGTAAAAATAAGATATGCAGTGATTTATTTTTACCGCACACATTTTCGTTCTTTTCCGTCATTTTGTTGGTCGGAATGACATTTTCGTATCTATAGGACACGACAGTTCAACAGACAAACCATACAGCGCCACTAACTTCTATTCCTAGCCATGTCCGCCAACGTCTTTAACCAACGACAGTCCTTTCTCCTTGAGCCCTAACCAGAAAGATGGACAGCGTCAACCGAGACCTGAGCAGATACTAGCTTCTTCATACCCCTACACCAAGTTATGTCCTGATCGCCGCATCGCTTCTTCCAGCCTCGCCCAGCATGTGCGAACAGAGCACGGGAAGGTAGACGGTGGACAGGCGCACGCAAAACATAAAGGAGCAGTCGGACACGGTGTAGGGCGATTACTTTGGCCAGAGGACGGCCATCCGCTCCCAACGCGTAACGACACAGCTCGTCATTACCCACGCGATCTAAACTGTGTACTTGATAGTCGCAGTTTAGTACCTTATATCAAGTTTTTTAAATACAACGGGAAACTTCACATTCGATGTCGATCTGATCTGACCACGGTCTTATCCAAATCAATAGCGAAGGAATTCATCGCAGGCAGATTCCCAGAAGAACCGCAAGGGTACGCAGAAAACTTCTCAGTCTACTTTTAGTCAATTACAATCGGAAACACTATCTTTGGGCTGTGAGTTTTCTGTTCCGGAAATAAAGCCGAACAGTTTTGAAGTAGATGTCGAGTTCGAGAATCTTGCTGACCAACTTAAAGATATGACTCCTTGTACACCCGCGGTTGATGGTTGGTTCAAAGGCAGACCAGCATACCTTGCTCACCAGTTTCGAGTTACCAAATATTCTCAGCATTTGATAATAACCGACTGCATCAAGGCACTTTAAGAACTAAAACAAAAGAAATTATTGCGATAGTACAACCCGACAAAGGTTCCAGAGTGGTCAAACTCAATAAAGACGATTATGTTCGGAAAATGGAAATCGTATTGAGCGATTGTACCCAGTTTCAGATAGATTCCAGAGGAAAAAGTAACACTGAACATCTGGAAAGGACTATAAGTTCCCATTTGAAAAAAAAACGAAAGGTTTATTCAGTACACGGACTATTGGTGGTCTAGGACCTTGAGGTTCGCGCATTGCAAGAATGTACCGACTACCATAATTGCACAAGACAGATGTCTTTTACGACCCATTTTATCAATGATGAACCCATTCTAACACAAGCTGACCCATTGGTCATGCGAACTAATTAACCCTATTCGTGACAAGTTATCAAAATTCAGTGGAAGATATCTTTTAGTTGACAGCGGATTTGCCCGATTTTGACTACCGCAGTTGTTTCCTAGCCTCGTATAATGTCACATCTTTGTTGACAAACAAGTCAGTCAAGGAAGCCGTGGATCATGTATGCAAACATGCTGATGATGTGGAGTTTCCTATGAATGAAACTAAGACCTTGTTGAATTTATGCGTCATTGATGTTCAATTCTCCTTCAATGGAAAGTTGTACAAACAAACAGACAGAGTAGCAATGGGGAGCCCACTTGGACCGATGCCTGCTGATGTATTATGTCAATACTAGAGGATGAACTGCAGATTGAACTGAATTCTCTTTTGCGTATCGCCGGTACGTTGACGATACCTCGGTCCTTCTAAGGAACAAATCAGATGCCGACATACTGTAAGGAAAGTTGAATTCATTGCACTTCGATATCACATTCACGGTAGAATGTGGAACCAATGCCAAATTGCTGTTCCTAAATCTATTCCACAATAGGTTGCTGGAGCGTAAACCACAAATATTCATTTATCACAAACTTACTTAGGCAGGACAATACCTATATTTTTGAAGCCTCTGGCCCACATGTTACAAACGGAGTCTGATAGGAACAATGTTTTAAGGACTACAACAGTTGTGTAGCCACAAAGTTGTGCCAACCGAAACGGAAAGGCTAACAAATACGCTGATGGACAATGAGTATCCACTGGCGTTTACCCGGAAGTACAGCTTCCCTTTAAATCCCAAACCAAGATCCTCATTAGCAAGGAAAAAAGACGTATTCATCCATCTAACTTTTGTAGGAGAAAATTTGTTAACTAGAGTAAGTCGCCGAATCACTACTGCAGTCGAGAGCACTTTCTACGCAGCCAAATTGAAGATAGTGCATCAAACTCGTTATCTCAGTCGCACTCACTCAGACAGACCCGACGTCCTTGCTACCTCCAAACGCATTCACTAACTTTAATCTACCTATGGTATAAAGTGCGCAGGAAGGACAGAACGCCATCTCTCTATCAGTGCATGAGCATATCCCAAACAGCTTGATTCTCCATGGCGCAAAGTTAACATATAATGCAGTGGCACGTCACTTGTTGAATTCAGGTTAGTGTTGGCCCGACTAGTGTTTTCCGGATAATCACGAGACCAAGGCACTATACACTCACCGGACAAAGTCTGAACTCTGTATCCAAAAAACCATTTGTTATGCAACTATTTTTGTTGTGGTAGTGAC
Source organism: Fasciola hepatica (assembly GCA_948099385.1). NCBI lineage: Eukaryota > Metazoa > Platyhelminthes > Trematoda > Plagiorchiida > Fasciolidae > Fasciola > Fasciola hepatica. The sequence continues at coordinate 34,515,887 of CANUEZ040000043.1, read as the reverse complement.
CTGTAAACCCATCCCGACTTGCCTCCCATCATCGCTTTTTTGTCTTAATTATGTCGCACGTTTTAGCGCGAAGGACTCTGTCTGTTTGTTTGAATGTGTAATTGCCTGTTGTTTGAACTTACTGTAAACATATATAATGAGTGTCAGCAGCTGACTGAGGGCACGCAAAATTGATGGCCAATCTCAGCTCTGCACACGCTGTTATCCTAGCTTTACTGATATATATATATATATATATATATATATATATATATATATATATTTATATATATATATATATATATATATGTAAACGATTCATCACGCAGTTTCAGCGTACAACTCACCTTTGGAAACAACGGAAGCGTTGTACAGTTATTTCATCCTTGTTAGGAATCATCAGCAGTGCGCATCCACCGAGACCTCACAGAGACTCGAACCCGGAATGAACGACTGTGAGTCAAACACCTTTACCACAAGACTATCCATTACAGGAGTCGATCGCTGTTGTTACCGTTAAATGCCAGTGACGGAGGGGTGTAGATGTTCAACTAACAATTAGGAGCAAACTCGGATAGCCTTACGGTTAAGGTGTTCGACCCACAATCGTTCATCCCGGGTTCGAGTCTCCGTGGGGGCTCGGTGAATGTGCGCTGCTGATGAATCCTAACAAGGATGAAATGGCTGTACAGCGCTTCCATGGTTTTCAAAGGTGAGTTGTACGTTGAAACTGCATGATGACTTATCATACGAATCCAATCTCCTACTAATAACATGTATATATATATATATATATATATATATATATATATATATATATATATATATATCGTATCCTTTCAACTGTATTAGCAAATAACATTAAAACAAAATAGTATCGATAAATGATTGAACAGCAGCAAAAGGCTATGAAAACGAAAACTGGTAAATAAATTTACTAAGAGGCTGATAACTGAAAGAATAAACTACGGAAACGGAAGTTTTCAATGCGATAAGGACTAAGCAACAAGTTACATTCAACGTATGGTGAAGTTTTTAGTTTGTACACACCTACCATAGATGCTAGTAATGAGGATCTATTTTTTAACATGAAAGAAACAATGAACCTATTGTGAAAAAAGCACTTCAGAAACGTACTCTAAGCCCTAGTACAAACATGAGGTGCACCTGAATTACCTACTAGCTGGAAACGACAGTCGTCGACGTTTCAACCTGCGGGAGACTGTGGATAAAGCGCCAGTTCGCAAAATCATAAATGATACCATACTTGCATGACATGGTATTGTTAAGCGATAAATCCATGTTCCTACATAAACTGATTCCTAAAGCGGAAATTTTTGTCATAGAACCAGACGCACACTTCAAATGACTAATTATGGATAACCAGTCGAAGTTGTAGAGTGGACATCGTGGAGTCTTGACTTTCAATCTCATCGCCAGTCATCTTGTTTTATGGAGAACTTGCAAACGGTAGCACCACCGTTCCCGAAAAGGAAACTGTACAACTGTTGCATAGGAAATGATACGAAGTAAAAATAAATAAATCGAATGACAGAACAGCTTACATTTGCTGCGAGCGCTATTCTCGGTCAACTTCTGCGCCGTAAGCCAACATGCAATCCTTGTCGGTAGGCTTCTGGGCGATCGTCGAGAGTGTGCCTAGACACTGAGCTAATTCTATAGCTTTCTGATGGACAATCCATTTGTATTTAAGTGGCATCAGCAGATCAAGCTCTTCAAAACGCACTTACCAACTAAAGTTGTTTTCGTTCGCGTAGCTGCTTTTTTGACATCAAACTCCGGAAAGTGTTCACGTTATTAGGAAAAGTGAGGCAGATTAGTTTTCGGAAATTCTTCCATCCGCTGCAAACTTCGAGATGTTTCTGTTATATGAATAGATACCTTTTGTACTCTGTGGACATTTAGTCTCTCAGAGTCGGACGGTAAAATTTTGAATCCTACCAGTCAAAGGTTGCCGACATTGCGATTCATTTTGCAGCTCAATGATGATCCACGTGCCAATTTGTGGTCAATGTGCGATATCTTGTTGGCGTCACTTGTTAGTTACTTCTTTTAACAGTGTGTGCTGCTCATCTTTTGCATAACTTGCGCTCTTTATTTGGTCCTTTGACGGTCGAGTTATTAAACCAGTGTGGAGCAGTTTATCAAAAGCCAATGACTTAGTTCAATATTTATGTTGTATTTTGGGACGAAGATTTTTTACGCATTTTATCAAGAAATTCACATTTCGTCTATTCGCCAAGGTACTACTGGGTCTGTTACGTTAAGATGGTTTGTTCATTTACAAAATCCAAAACTTTCGTTGAGCTAACCGCTTTCCAGCAAACCTCGTGACAATTTATGGTAGTACATAGTGACCTAGGATTATATGAAATGATCTGACTAGGTCATTTCTCGGTTAGCTTGTAACAGACTAAGGCAACAACCGGTCGATAGCATAATTAGAAATTTCACTAGAACACGGTCTACTTACTGAATTGGGGGACACCGGAGAGTTCACGGAATTTATGGTGCCCTGACGACTGAGTGGGCCACGCAATCGCCTACTGCCAGTAAATCGAGATAATGAAGCTGCAAAAGGACTGAGGCAGGCCTGACCTGATGTTGAATATTGTAGCACATTGTTCTGTCCGGGTGAGCACAAGGATGCAGCGTCCTGCAAAGCACCAGTGCCGGGAGTCGCAGGCACTTTTGAAGTATTCACACTCGACCGGTTGAAATTGGGTTTGGCTGGACAAACAAACTGATTCAGTGCATTTGGAGCCACATAAGCCCGTCCGTCAACTCCAACTTCATACAAGTGAACATAGTCCTGAAAACAATGAAACGAAAAAATATTAATCATCACTGAAAATCAAATCTCTGATAAAATAACCTGAAGAAAATCCGTAAGATTTGACTACCGCAAGAAATGTAATTGTCTTATAAGCAAGACTTTATCGCCTGCGTTGACACCACTTCATTTGGATTTGGCTTTGTGTCAATCCGATTCCACAGGAACACTGTGTAACTTAGGAGTACGAAATTCATCTCAAATAGAAACCTAACATTGGGTGGATACTGGCGTTTACCCATAGCGACAGTGAGCACAACTGTCCCAAATGTGCCCGAAGCTCCCTTTTGATACGCTTGATCCGACGGACCAAGCGGTACTTTCGAGTCTACTCTAGTAAGCCAGTCGCCCTCGGTGACTTAGTACACACATGACATACACGGAAACGACTATTCTAACAAAAAAAGATTGAGTTGGCTGTCATCAGTGACAGCCTTTCACGTTTAGCACACTATAATCCATCACTGTCTGCTGTTGCTCCTAAGATTTACAATAATCACGTCTAGCATCTTCAGAAAGGAATTGATGTAAATGGAGCACGTGCACCGATATGTACCGTTTCCATGTGCATATAGCTCAAGATCGTCGTGTAGCACCGTCATTCATGCTCATTGCCTTTTTGTGTCGGGTAGGATCCTAACTATCCAGCTGCACTGGTAAACAAACGAACTATTCAGCTCATGTGGCGAGTTTATGTCGAGACCATTAGTTGTAGCTAATTTCGAAATGCACAACTTTAGTATAGTTCATATCTTCAATTCATTAACTTCAAACTAATGTGCTTTGGCTTTTGCTATCTCGAAGCATCGTCAAGTGGACAGTGAAACAAATGGAAGTACAAGGGGAAAAAACAAAACGAAATTGAAGATCTGAGAGTAAATCATGCACAAGAAAGAGTTCGAATGTAACTACGCCATTATTCGTGACACCCAGCCGTGTCACCTGATGTCTGTAATCATTTGGTGCGCGAATCTGGTGAACCGCAATCCGGAGGCCTACCACCCCCTACTTGGTTCAATCCATTGGTTAAGGTTATCACAACTTATGCCTAGTCACGGGCTGATTATCTCAAGCCACTCTTCAATCAATCAGTTCACAACACTCATTCAACCATCAACCTCGCACTTGTGTGCTTTGGGTTTGGTTGCTACATCCCAGTATCGTCCAGTCGAAGGCAGAATGAATAGAAGCATAAAGTGAAAGAGCGGCAATCAAGAAGAAAAAGATCGAAAGCAACTACGCCACCGATGCCTGGGGCACCGCAGCAGCATTTTGCACTCTGGTAATGCCAACCTCTTCCCAAACGTCACTACACTGTTGCTTAAACTATCTAGGAAAACTTGCAACCAACTTGGATCTTCACTCAGAAGAACAATATCGTTCGCGTATTCCTAACAAGACAGTTGACGGCGTGAGAAAAGATCGATGCTGCTTTTCTAACACGAGGACAGGGATATCTCAGTTCAGATAAGACAACCGTTAACCATGCACTGTGTGCGGTCGCTTTTGTTGCCATCTCCCTGGGGCAAATCAAATGAAAATGAAAACGAAAAAAGCATGAAAGGAGTAAGAGGAGAATCACAAATAATGGTGTCAAGTCGATAAAATAAGTTTGTGGATACAAGAGCTCTATCGATCGTGACACCTAGTCATATCCTCCAGTGTGGCTAACCATTGAGTGGGAGGGTCTTTTGGATCCCACCCAGGAAGTCTAATACGCTCTACATGGCCAAGTCCACTGGTAAGGCTTTACACACCTTCTTTCCATGTCATGGACTGACCACCCCTACTCATCTTCCAACCGGCACCCGCCTCAGCGGACATTGCACCCCGAGGAATCCTCTAAGTGAACATGCACAACACATGTCCCCACCATCAGAGCCCGATGACCTCAAGTGTTCCACCCAATGATTTGGTTCGTGAGCCTAAGACTCTCCGCCGAGCCGCAGCATTGCTCACACAGTGTTCCCGCCAGATTCGAGCAATGCTACGAAGATATCGGTGCTCAAATATCCACAATCTTCATATATCCTCTACCTGTAGTGACCATATCTCCGAACCATACAGAAACACTGGCCTGACTACTGCAGTGTACACTCGACCCTTGGTGGATAAATGGATGTCATGTCGACGCCACAGATGGCTCATGCTGGCAAATGCCAAGCAAGTCTTCCGTATACGCAAACGCACCTTATCCGATATTTGACCTTCCGGTGAAATGCAGCTGCTCAGATGACAGAACTTATCTATCTGGTCTGTATTCTACCCAGACAATGAAAGCTTCGACGTTGGACTAACCCGGTCCTGCAACAGCATCTTTAACTTTGAAGGTGCAAAACGCATACCCAACATTGCTACATAGTCAGTCAAGCTGTCTAGAAAAACTTTCAACTTACCTGGATCTTCACTGAGATGAACTATGTCGTCCGTATATTCAAGGTATGATACCTTTCCACTCGGGAAAAGTTCAATGCCACTATCCTTACCTGACAAAAGTGCGGTCTCCTGGATCATATCGATCACAAAGTTAAAGAGAAAAGGGGGAAGAGGGCAACCCTGACGCACACCACTCATCGTGATGAAATCAGATAAAAGATTACCGTAAACTCGAACTCGGCTTCGGCTATTCATGTAAAGGGATTTTACGATGGAAATGAATTTCTCTGGTACAACCCCCCCCCCCCCCCCCAACAAGAGGCAGCGCCAGAGAACTGTGCGATCGACTGAGTCGAAAGCCGCTTCAGGATCAAGAAAAACGGAGATAGTGGGCTTACGGAAGGTGTGTCTATGTTCTAAAACTTGACAAAGAGTGAAGATGTGATCAATACAACCTCAATCATGTCTAAACCCAGCTCGATTCTCGTACGAGCACTGTTCATGAGCGTTAGATAAGCGGTGGAGAATAACAAAGCGAACAGTTCGGATGCGATGCTAACCAGACTTATTCCCCTGTGGTTTTCACAGGAGGACCTGTTGTCTTTCTTATAAATCGGTACGATCATCGATTCATACTAACTCTTTGAAACTTGTTACTTCTCTCATATGAAACCGAGGAGTTTTGTCAACTCCAGTAAACGTGCTGGGCCACCGTCTTTGAAAATAGATGGAGCTAACCCATACGGTCCAGCAGTCCTATTTTGTTTAAGATAGTTTATCTCACGAAGAACCTCCGCTTCTGACGGAGGACTGGTATCTACGACTAGAGCTGTAACAATCGCATTAGTTAGCAGACCTGTCGTGGATGAAGGTCAATTGAACTGCTTCTCGAAGTGCTCCGCACAGCGAATAACATGACGCCTCTGAGTCTGAATCAGTGAGCCGCTCGCCCCTTTGATCAATTCGCCTGATTCACGGGGACCGGCATCTATAGTTAAACAGGGCTATCTCGAACATCATTTCAATCGCAAAATTGAAGAGGAAGAGTGATAGAGGCAACCCTGACGGATACCGTTTATTGTGGTGAACCTGGGTGAAAGATCGCCGGCTTCGGCTGTTTGCATACACGGATCGCAAAAGAGAAATCGTCAAAGAGAAGCAGCACCAAAGAATTGTGCGGTCGACTCATTCGAATGCCATTCTCGGATCAAGAAAGACAGAGAATTTCGGCCCACTGAAGGTATGTTTGTGCTCTAAAATTCGACGAAAGGTAAATATTTGGTCAATACAACCCCGAACGGGTCTGAAACCGGCTTGATTAGCACGCGTATACTTTACCCGGGCGTTGGATAATCAGTGTAGAATAATCCTGGCGAACAGTCTGGATGCGATACTCACCAGGCTAGTTTCTCCGTGGTTCTCACTAGAAGGCCTGTCACCTTTCTTCTAAATAGGCCCAATCAGCGATTCACACCATTATTGTCGCAAATTATCCGGAGTTTTATTGACTCCAAGACCAAAGCTTCGGCCCCATCCTTGAAAAATGACGGAAACGATCCATCCGGTCCAGTAGCCTTGTAACTTTTCAGATAATCTAAATTTCTGATGAAGGGGTGAAATCTACCAGCATCATTTCTCTAGCAGGTATATTCGGAAGGTCCACCGTAAAAGCGAGACAACTGAACTATCCCTTAAAGTGTTCCGCCCAACAGTCCAGACAACGACCGTGAGAGTGAATCAGTGAGCCAGCTTCCGTACTTCAAACCAAACGGTAAATGTTGTGACTACTGCGAATAGATGAAGCCTGCTCCATCTCCTCACATTTTGCGATCTACCACTGCGCACAACCTGCGTTCAGATACAAATTACACTGTGAAAGTCTCCCTGTGGAAATGGGCAACGCGTGCGCACAACTTACGTTCAATTCGTCACAACGAAACTGCATCATGACGTGATGTGACGGCTTGTTTGTCTCAATGACTTAAAGAGCAACACAAGATGGCTTGATTCGAACCGCTGACAGCCAAACTTGAGACAGCAATAGGTAGATGCCAAAAAGTTCCGATCTCTAGCTTAGCGACAGGATACCCTAGCAGTATCACTGAATTTCCATCAAAAATCTCCCATAGGCTGGGAAGTTTTCAATGTTTTTATTCGTTTGAAATGAAATAACCGTACTGCCTTAGGCTATAGTTTACAATAAAAGCAGGCAGCGCCAGAAAACGACTGTTGATGAAGACAGAATCTACCAACCACAAGACCTGAGGAATGTTACTAAAGGCGCATAACAAGTGAATAGTAGAAATCCAATTAAATATGATTTGAAAAAAATCTAACCTCTGGAACAGCCTTCTCTAGTTGCCACAGAGAGTGCAACCCTGTGAACCGATGGCGTGTTAATACCAAGCCCATTGAAGCGATTATGGTGACCACATTCAGATTAATGTCGTTCACAAAAGAAACTCCCGAACTTCCACCGGGTAGAGTAACTTTCAAAAGCACCGGTGCTGCTTCATCTAAAGGGTGTGTAAGGCTGAAAAGAGAGAAGAGGTTGCCGGAAGAGGGTGGGAGTGTCCGCTTATTATCATTTCCTTTGTTTTGTGAGAGTTCTTCTAGTGTCGGTTGCCGTTCAAGTAGAATACACGTCTCCAATGCCCATGCAGAAGATAACCGACAGGGTAGACGAGCCGTGTACTGCTCGCCGTCGTTGTCCAAAAACGTGAGACGCTCCGCTTCGAAGACAGCCAATCCGTGTTGCAATCGTCCTACATTCTCAGCTGCAATGTGGTTCTGTAAAAAAATGTATTTTGGTGATATTGTATCAGAGCGCACTTTATGGTACCGAATGTGCATCCTATCTGCGAACCCCATCGAGAAAATAACGAGGATGAGGCAATTGTGGAAGTACAAACCTTATAATTCAATACCTATCCAAAAATAAACACACCTAGAGGTTCAACGCTAGAATCAGTGGATCTTACGACACATAATTACCTAAGAGATGGAGAAAAACTGACCGTGGCTGGAAAAAGTACACTCAATAAGGTCATCAATTGGGGTTTAAGCCTAAACCCTGTCTAGGGTTGAGTTGTTGAATTCAACTCTCACGATCATGACAACAGCAAAGTTAAAAGTCACTTACGTACTTCCTTTGCACCTAGGGGAACGGTCGCCGATCCCACGACGAATTGTGGATGTGCGCTTTGAATCATGAAATAAGCGGTGGCGGACAATGCCTGAAAGTCCTCGAGAACGCGGTAAGTTCTCGTCTGACAGGCGTCCTATATTATAAAACAATGAAGTCTTCGGGCAGCACTGTGATGTGACCAACGCGACCCGACGCCAAATAAATCCACCACCCCTTTGTCGAGTTCCATCTACACGACGTTTTCCTGAAGAGTGGAATGTACTGAACAATAGGCTACTGGCTTGTCTGGAATAATTCTACTGCACTGCAGGTTGCACTTGGGTGTGCAAAGGCTGGAGATCCATCCTCGGATAAAATAACCGAATGAGGTACCGCCAACCCAGGACTGGGCAACCGAAAAGTACAACAGCCCCAAACGGTGCTAGAGACACCGCCTCGTGCCACTTTTCCGAGAATATTCATGAATAATTTAGAAAACATGCGGTCTAATCATGCTACGGTGTTCCCGGCAGGCGACGCGCCTTTGTGCTCCAGTGGTTGAGGTGTCAAGAAAACGAGTTGGAATACTCATTAGCAGGAAACAGGCGCATATAACTTGTTGGGATGCAAAGACATTATTCGAAGTGCGTAGTCTAAGTCTCTTGATTAGGACACTTCATGAATATAATATCGACTTAGCTAGCCTCTCGGAAGTCCACCTATCCAACACCGGCAATCGGCGGCCTGACAGACTGCTGCCAGCTCCACGGCGTCGCATTCATTCCTAGTAACAAAGCCAACAGTACGATGATGGTTTGAGAGCGGATTTCCGCAAGACTTGCTTTGGCACGCTTTAAGAACTCCTCGCAGAACTTGGCGGTGATTGCGGTACACGCCCCAAACCAGTGTGGCGGACAACGAAACAAAAGATGAATTCGACGACAATCTTTAAGAATTAATTAACCGGACCCAGGGATGTGACACCATTTATTGCAGCAGACCGGAACGCGCGCACGAGTCCCTCGGATGAATCAACGGGGCACGTCCTCAGAAAGTTTGGCCAAGGTCAATGCAGCGAGAATATTGACTGCCCGGTCAGTTTAGCCGACTAACAGAATGGTCGTTTATAGCACACGCTCCCAGCACCCAAAAAAGCACTTACTGACGTGGTAATCGAACGACTGTCATACATCGCATCAAATCGATCATATCGTAGCGAGTGCCCGTTGGGCATTGTTTTTGGAGAACTGTCAAGCGTACCGCGGTGTCTCGACGGGAAACACAAACGGTACGGACCACGCCCTCCTGCTTTCACGCTTCAGAATTCATTTATTTACGCACCTTGAGGCCTCTGCACTAACCCAAACAAACGTCACAGTACTAGAAGTTCCGGAGAATTTCCAGTCGTTGTCACGTGCAATCGCAACACGACCACTCACCGTAACCAACGTACCGCCAGATGCAACTCCAATAGAAGAACAGTTAACGATGTTCAAATCGGCGGTCAGAGAACCTGCATTGAAGGAACTACGGAAAACCGAGAGACGATTGAAATCTCGGATGTCTGATGACACGTTCCAAATGTCTGCCAAAGCACATGAAGCTCGGCTATCAGGAAGTAGGAAACTCCGTACACAGCAGCGGGAGGCTTCACGCTTCATTGGGGTCGAACGTAAGCTGTACTGGATAGTAGCTGAAAAATGGTGAGCGTGTCGGGAACTAGTGTCGTCAGTAAGCTACTCCGTATCAACCGCAACGCGTCCGACATGACGTAAGCATGGGTCGTCCCTTCGCGACACAGACGGTTGCCACACACTTGCGCACAGACAAAAGGTAGTCCCGACGGAGAGAGAGGCACGCCTATTCTGCTGCCCATCTGCACGAAAGGGAAAAAATGGTGTGCAAGAACTATCAAGGGAAAAGCCTAATCGACGTGGTTGGCAAGATTTTCTGCCTTCTATTTAACCGTCTTTCATATGCAAGTAATCGCCGCACTTTACTGAATCAAAGGAGTTTCCGCTGAGGCAGAGGCTACGTGGACCAGCTCTTTACACTAAGTCGAACACTGGAGTGCCACTCCAAACTCCAGCAACCAACGATACTCCGTACCATCATATTTTCGGTGGTGGTCGATTCGGTTAACCGGAAGTCCTTCTGGGTAACACTGGAATCTGACGGGATACCTGACACACTCGCAGAGCTTCTTAGAAGATACTACTGGTTCACTAGTGCCGTGTAATTTTCATTTTGTTTACCTTGTTTTGTTCACATTTCGTACATCGTATCAATTTCTACTCCAGATCTTCTACCTCCATTATTACTCAAGTATAGCGTAACACTCCTATAGCCGAGTCACGTTCTCACTCATAAAGCTATTATCATCTGCTGCAAACCGTAGGTGTCAAATTATTCGACTGATGAAACCATGGACCGACATCTCATCACCATCATCATCATACAGCGTTAAACAGAAGTGCAAGCCCCACTGATCACGGCCTTTCTCACCACGTTGCACGTGGAAATAGGAGAATGACCATAGAAGATGAATAGGGAGTGGACCTACAGGGGTGGGAAAAGGAAAGAACGTCCTTGCAGCCAACACACAGAATACACACTATAACTGTACAAACGCACATTGACCAATCATTCTGATTCAACAGAAAGAAAATGACAACACGATCTCCACTGTTCACGGTTCGCTGCCATATCCTTCAGCGTATCCAGCCAACTGATTGAGGGATCTTTTGGACCCCAACCACGAAGACGTGAGGCACCTACTTTTCCTAAGTTTGCTGTAAAGTTTTTCACTTCTCATTGTCACGTCATTTGCTGACCTCCACGTTGTTTCTTCCACTCCTGAGGAAGAATGGAAAACAGGACACGGTATGGTAGATGTGTGTTTGCCATACATAAAACGTGACCCAACTAACGAAGTCTAGTAAGCTGGATACGCTGTGATAGTATACTTTCTGAATTAGTACCCAATACTCGATTTCTGACCTCAGCATTTCTCACCCGGTCATTCCACCCAATCTCAGCGATACTATACAGACATCGATGGTCGAAAACCTCAAGGCGACGAATATCTTCCGCACACAGACTCCAAGTCTCTCAGTCATACAGCAAAACTGAACGCACTGCGACACAGTACACACGACCCTTCAACTTCAGCGAAGTACCAACTCAGCGCTACAAGTGCTTCAGTCCACCGTACAGCGCTCGAGTTTAGGATATAAACGTGCTCACCTCTACCACAGTGCTCCCATCCGTCGTCACGCTGCTGTCGAGGTAAGCAATGCGGTCGACAACTGTCAGCACCTACTCATCAAGCATCAAGCTCGGAACCGTTGATGTCCAGTCTTGTACCATCGCTTTATACTTTGAAGATGCCAAGCCCATGTCAAGTGGAGCTACAGTTCTTGCGACTCTATCTAGTGCACATTGCGCATGTTTCATGGATTCGAACAAGCAGAGAAGGTTGTCTGCGTAATCTGTGTCACACAGCTTTCCACTATTTCCTAGTTTGACGCCAACATCCTGAAGATTTCGCAACGCATTGTCCATTGTCTCGTAGATAATGAAGTTGAACTGGAATGGAGAAATGGGACATCTTTGTCGAACACCGCTGGTCGTTTCCAATGGATTAGATAGTTCACCCGTAAACCCTTATGCGGCCAGAAGTATGAGAGTACAGTGGTCTCAGTAGATTCATGAATTTCTGGGACTCAGCTTCCTCGTGAAGAGCACTGAATAGCGCTAATCGGTCAACTGAATCGAAGGTGCCTTTCAAGCCAATGAAAACCATTATTGTCGGTCGACGGCATGTGTGACGCAGTTGAAGTAACTGACAACAAGTAAAAGCCTGGTCGATGTATCCTCGACTTAGTTGGAATCCGGTTCGTTGTTCGCGGGCGTTTCTCTTGCGAGCCGGTACAAGACGGCACAGAAAAATCGAGACTAATACCTTGGTGATTACCGGAATCAAACCGATTCTGCTCGATATATATATATATATATATATATATATATATATATATATATATATATATATATATATATATATCGGCTTGAGATCAAGCAAAGTGTCGACGCAACAACAACAATTACAAAATACGGAAAGGAGAGTACAAAGCAGTAGAAAGAGCAACTACAGAGAAAAAACGCTGATCGTTTTTGGTTTTCATCCTGTGTGATGTGTTTTTGTCATTTGTTTTTCTTTGCCGGAATGACATTCCTGTGACTACGGGGCACCAGGGTTCGATGGACAGACCGCACAGCATTCGCGCCACTCACTTCTATTCTTAGCCATGTCCCTCAACGCCTCCAACCAACGAGAATCCTCATTAATTGGGCCCCAACCAGGGAGACAGGAAGCGCCAACCCAAGCTAATGCTGATGCTTGTCTCTTCATAACTCTACGCCACGTCACGGCCTGGCCGCCGCGTCTCTTCTTCCAGCCTTGCTCAGTACGTGTGAATACGTCACGGAAAGGTAGACAATGGGCAAGCACTGATGATCCCGCGATGATTACTAAAATCATTGCGTATTCCTTTTTAGAAGGTGGGTACAACCAATGACTAGCCCAATAATATCGGATCACGTTCCTCCTTCCAAACGTCACGGACCAAGGTGGTGAGTGATTTTATTAATGCATCACTACCCATTTTGGAAAGAGCTGAAAAAACTTCGCTGGAACCGCCTGCTTCCCCTTGTTTTAGTAGTCGAATACTCAACTCTACTTCCACTTCCGATGGAGGCTCAAGTGATACCACCCAAGGAATCACATTTGTTGACACAAGAGTAACTACATTAGTGGGCAGCCAGCTAAACTGCTCCATGAAGTATTCGGCCCAACGGTCCAACCGTTGCTCTTTGCCATGAATAGGCTCTCCATTTCAATAACATATCGTTTCACTGACCAGGGTTCGCCGTCCACCGGTGTCGCGAATAAGTTTGACTAGTCTTTGACTATTACCTGAAGCAGCTGCTACTTTTATTTCTCCGGCTACCTTGACCCACCAATTTTTGCTATTCTAAAGGTTTTTCGCAACTTACTTCTGTAGATTTCTTCGTATATTATTCATCTTACAGTTCGAGAGCTGACGATTTGCTCCATTAATCCTAGCGGCTCTTGAGAAACCCAGCGTCTCTGACGGATATCGGATCTAGGACAGCAGGCAAAACCTGCTGCCACGTGCACCTCCTGCTAGATATGTGCCTAATGCTCATCCACATTACTGTTCGTCGTAGATCCCAGCTCATTTGATAATTTCTATTCTTAACGGGTTTATGGACAGTACAAACGGCGCACGGCTAACCGAGTTTGTTGTTTGCGTCGATGACCATGGAAATGGAGAGATAATCGTGTAGTGACCTCGATCGTTTTGAGAAAATGACTGTTTTCTGGACACCACTTTGGATCCATTTTCTCTACGATCTTTTCTGACGTTTGACATCGACCTTATAGTGTTCTCTGGTTGCGTACGTTTTACTGGACTGACTTTTCCGAGGTTTCCGTCGACCTCGTTTCAAATCACTTTCACTTTCGGCCGTTCGCTCGCGGTTCGCTTTCTGCACAGCCGTTGCTTTTTGTTTCGTTTTCCGTTCGGTGTATCTCTCGTATCGGTACTGTTTCGGTGCCACGATATATAGAATACACCTCGCATCTGTAAACCGACTTGCGTCTTCTCTATTCATCCGATAGAGGGGATGTCGTTGGTATTTCGCTGCTAGACCCAATAGGAGACACGTTCACTAGCCGCTCTCGAACGTCTTCTATAATCGCATTAAAGCTAATGTATGGTCCGACTCTACGTACGTGGACCAGTATGACCTACAATTCTCATCATCATCATCGTCATCGTACAGCGTTAAACAGTAGGGCAAGCCCCACTGACCACTGCCTTTCTCACCACGTTGCACGTTGAATAAAAGTATGAATATAGAAGATGGAGAGGGAGTGGATTTACACGGGTGGGAAAAGGAAAGAATGCCCTAGTAGCCAACATACGGAATACAGTCTAACTGTACAAACGCACATCGATCAATCATTCTGATTCGATAGAAAGTGACAACACGATCGCCACTGTTCGCCGTTCGCTGCCATATCCTTCAGTGTCTCCAGCCAACTGGTAGAAGGATCTTTTGGACCCCAACCACGAAGACGTGAAGCACCTACTTTTCCTAAGTTTGCAGTACATTTTCTCATTCCTCGCTGCCACGTCATCTGTTGACCTCCACGCGGTCTCTTCCGCTCCCTAGGAGGAACGGAGAATAGGACACGGTATGGTAGACGTGTGCTTGCCATACGTAACACGTGTCCCAACCAACGTAGTCTACTAAGCTGGATACGCTGTGATAGGACGTTCTCTGAATTAGTACCCAATACTCGCTTTCTCACCTCATCGTTGCTTACTCGGCTGTTCCACCCAATCCTAGCGATACTACGTAAACATCGATGGTCAAAAACCTCAAGACGACGAATATCTTCAGCACGCGGACTCCACGTTTCGCAACCATACAGCAAAACTGAACGCACTGCAGAACAGTATACACGACCTTTCAACTTCAGTGAAATATCAGGTCGGCACCACAAGTGCTTCAGTCCAACGTACGCCGCTCGAGCCTTGGATATCCGCGTACTCACCTCTACTACTGTGCTCCCATCCGTCGTCACGCAGCTACCGAGGTAGGTGAAGTGGTCGACAATTGCCAGCACCTCCCCATCGAGCACCAAGCTCGGAATTGTTGACGTCCAGTCTTGTAACATCACTTTGCACTTTGAAGGTGCAAAGCGCATGCCGAATGGAGCTACAGCTCTTGCGAGATTATCTAGTGCATGCTGAGCATGCTCCGTGGATTCGAACAAGCAGACAACGTCATCCGCGTAATCTAGGTCACATAGCTTTTCACTATTTCCTAGTTCGACGCCTACATCCTGAAGATTTTTTACCGCACTCTCCATTATTTCGTCCATGACGAAGTTGAACAGGAATGGAGACAAAGGGCATCCCTGTCGAACACTACTGGTCGTTTCGAACCGACCGGATAGTTCACCGTAAACCCTAACGCGGCCAGAAGTATGAGAATACAATGATCTCATTAGGTTCACGAACTTCTGGGCATACCTTTTCGATGAAGAACACTGAAAAGCGATGTTCGATCAACTGAATCAAAGGCGCCTTTCAAGTCTAAGAAAATCATTATTGTCGGTCGGCGGTGCGTGTGACGCGTTTCAAGTAGTCGGTGAAGAGTAAAAATCTGGTCGATGCATCCTCGACCAGGGCAGGATCCTGCCTGCTGTTCGCGGACATTCCTCTCGCGAGCCGGTGTAAGACGATGCAGCAAAATCGAAGCTAATACTTTGGTGACTATCGGAATTAAGCTAATCCCACGATGATTACCGCAGTCATTGCGTATTCCCTTCTTGAAGATGGGAAGAATCAATGTCTCACTCCATACTAACGGAATACGCTCCTCCTTCCAAATGTCACAGAGCAAGGCGGTAAATGAGTTCATCAACGCCTCACCACCCAGTTTGAAAAGAACTGGAGGAAGTTCGTCGGGACCTGCCGCTTTCCCCCGCTTTAGTAATCGGATACACGACTCCACTTCCATTTCCGATGGAGGCTCAAGTGATACCACCCAAGGAGTCACAGTTGTTGACACAAGAGTAACTACACTAGCGTGCGGCCAGCTAAACTGTTCCTTGAAGTACTCGGCCCATCGGTCAAGCCTTTGCTGTTTGTTATGGATGGGTTCTCCATTTCTATCCCAAATCGTCTCACTGACCTGAGTTCGCCGTCCACCGGTGTCACGAATAAGTTTGAACAGTCTTTGACTGTTACCTGAAGCAGCGGCTATTTCCATTTCTTCGGCTACATTGACCCACCAATTTTCGCGATCATTCTTAAGGCTTTCCCAAACTTGTCTTTGCAGCTTTCTCCGCATCTTATTCATCTTCTTACGGTTCGAAAGCTGACGCTTTTACTCCATTATACTCAGCGACTCTTGCGAGATCCAGTGTCTTTGATGGACAACGGATCGAGGACCACAGGCGAAATCTGCTGCCACGTGCATCGCCTGTTTGATGTGAGACCAATGCTCATCTACATTACTGTTCTCTGTGGATCCTAGCTCATGTGCTAACCTCTGCTCATAACGGGTGCAAACGTCTGGATCACACAAACGTTGCACGGCTAACCGGGTTTGCGGTTTGCGACGATGACCATGGAGCTGGAGAGATAATCGCATTAAAACTAATGCATGGTCCGACTCTACGTACTTGGACCAGTAAGATCTACAGTTCTGAACAGAACTGCACCACCGGTAGCTCACGGCGATATGGTCAATTTGACTCAAAGTACCTGTAGAGTTAGAGCGCCATGTCGCTGTGTGACGCGAGCTGTGTCGGAAGTTTGTGCTAGACAAGAACAATCGATTGTCTGCACAAAACTGGAGAAGCCTATCCCCGTTATCTGTACGCTCAGCGGGTTAAGCTCAACGACCACCTAAACAGGCTTCTGACACACTAAGTTTGCCAACTTGTGCATTGAAGTCACCAGCTAGCACTACAATGTCGGAACCTTTACTGCTGCGAACGAGAGTGGCGAGGGCATCATAGAACTCATCTTTCTGCATGTCTGAGCTGCAGTCCGTTGGGGCGTACGCCGAGATCACAAACAAATTGCGTTTAACACAACTATCCTTTCGAACGCCGACTGACCCTTGGAGTCTCACAGCACATAAACGACTGTTAACAGGAATCCAGTCTAAAAGGGCAGCCTCAGCCTTGTCAGTCAAGGCAATTCCTACACCACGTTGACCCACAGCTCTAGCTGCTTCGTCTCCTGAGGTGCGCAGAATATACCTCGATGAGATACCAGGAGCAGTTAGTTGAATTACACTGCTCGAATCCTGGATACGCGTTTCGCTTAAGCAGCAGACATCAATTTTCAGAGAATTTATTGTGAGGGCTAGGCACGCCTGCTGACCGGCCTGAATGAGTGTACGCACGTTGAAGGAGCCGAGATTAGGAGGCTGACGGGGCTTGAGAAAATGTGAGATACCAGACAGAGGATTATTCCCGATACTATTTGACAGTGAATCGTTGCGAGTGTTGATCGTGTCATCAGTGGGAGCATTATGGGTCGATAGATGGGGCAAAGAGGGATGGTTAGGGACAGAAGACAAAGGTTGAATAAAAGAGAGGGAACTCTGAGCAGTAGCACACTTATCACTACCCACCCCGCTCGATGCAATGGGCAGCGCGGTCCTGATTAGCCTGCGCGACGACCGATACAGTATGGAATTCTTTGTATTCGTGCAGTTCATGGGAGATGTTGGACGGGTACTGCTAGGGTGTCCGACCGCAAAGCAGGAGAACGATTAGGGTCCTCATCCAAAGCCTTTAGTTCTAACAAGAACCTATCCGCAAGGCAGCGGGATGGCTTAGTGGAAGCCCATTTGCTTGGATCAATTATTCTTCCACTGGTTTTTCCGACTGAGTTGCCAGCTCAAATCAACCCCCAACCTGGAGGACCAGGAGACAGGACTTCGTCTGACCTCTACCCATTGACCTGTCAGGTATGATTGCATCTCCGGCTTAAGGAAGCCATCCTGCATAGCTCTTTGGGTCATAGAGGCGCGCAAGCCATCACACCACGTCAAGGTGCAGTCTCGTCGTAATGGACCTACAATTCTGGACAGAAATGTACCACCGGTAGCTTACGGCGATATGATCAATCTGGCTTAGAGTACCTGTAGAGTCAGAGCGCCATGTCGCTGTGCGACGCGAGCTGTGTCGAAAATAGGTGCTAGACAAAAACAATCGATTGTCTGCACAAAAATGGAGAAGCCTATCCCCGTTATTTGTACGCTCAGTGAGTAAAGCACAACACCCACCTAAACAAGATTCTGATACACTAAGTTTGTCAACTTGTGCATTGAAATCACCAGCTAGCACTACAGTGTCAGAGCCTTTGCTCTTGCGAACCAGAGTAATGAGTTCATCATAGAACACATCTTTCTGCGCGTGAGCTGCAGTCTGTTGGAATGTACGCCGAGATCACAAACAAACTACACCTAACACAGCTTTCATTTCGAGAGCCAACTGACCCCTGGAGTCTTACAGCACATAAACGACTATTAACCGGTATCCAATCTAAAAGGGTAGCCTCATGCCTGTTAGTCAAGACTATTCCTACATCACGTTGACCCGCAGCTCTAGCTACTTCGTCCCCTGAAGTGTGCAAGAAATACCTCGATGAGATACCAAAAGCAGTAAATTGAACCACACTGCTCGAATCCTGGATGTATATTTCATTTACACAGCAGACATCAGTCATCACAGAGTCTATTGAGCGCCAAACAAGCCTGCATGAGAGTGCGCACGTTAAACGAGCCGGAATTCAGACGCTGACGAGACTTGAGAAAATATGTGAGTTACAAGACAGAGGATTATTCACGACACCATTTGACAATGAACTGTTGCGATTATGGGGCGTGTTATCAGTGGGAGAATTATGGGTGGACAGAGGGGGTAAAGAGAGATGGTTGGGGATAGAAGACAAAGGTTGAATAAAAGAGCCTTGAGCGGTAGCCCACTTATCACTGACCACCACGCTCGATGAAATGGACAGCGCTGTACGATGATGATGATGATGATGATGATGGTGACTGCGCATGGCCAACCATGATCCGTGATATTCATGGAGCCGACGTCTTCAATAGGTTGCTTTGAAGGGAGTAGAACTTGGATTTCTGGTCACAATTACGGGTTAGACTGACTCTATATGTGTCGCCATTTTCAGCAGCCTATGATCGCAGAGCCAGGTATTTAGTTCGGTAACGTTTCATCACCCGCATTACAAAAACGCCGAGGCCACGCGAGCGCTTTAAGACTCCTTGAGATTTTCAGTATGAAATCGTTTTAGATACGCTGGCTAAACGAAATCCTGAGGTGGCGGGCGGCAAAATAACCCCTACTAGTGTCTATATCTAGCTACGCGGGCACCTGCTCATATCTCGAAGACGCAGTGTTGGGACCTACCGAAACGCGCCAACAACACAACTAGCGGGATATACGAATGGCTCTAGCCACAATAAGTCCTGTGCAAACTGAATTGCACTAAACTGATCAGTTTAGTGATTCGAATCACTAGTCAAAGTGACATCGTACGTGTTCAGTTCAGTTCAGTTCAGTTTGCACAGGACTCTGTGTGGCTAGAGCCAATCGTGCGTCCAAATAGTTGTGTTGTCGACGCGATTTCGGAGCTCCCAAAACTGCATGACTTTTTTCTGGAAGGCGGAAATTCTGTGCAGTGTCAACCCTGGCAGAGAAAGAAGAAAGCACTGATTAAGTATTATCTGACCTTAAAACTACCTAACATAATTCGGGGTGTACTGCCACCCAACACCGGTCTACTTCTTTCTTAAAACCCTCAATTATGGTGGTATTTATGACCTCCGTCGGGAACTTATTCCAATAGGATATCATTCTATTCGAGAATCTGTGCTAATTTGGATCCTTGAGTGCTTTCTTTGTCATCTAAGGCTGTGTCCCCTTGTGCCTCTCTCTGGGATCAGAGAGAAAAAGTCTCCCCGATTAATACCTGACAGTCCTTTCTTTGCCTTGAAGGTTTTTACCTAATCCCTGCGAACGCGCCGCCTTTTCATCGAGAACAGATCCAGAGCACGGATACGCTCTGTGTTGCTAAGCCCCCTTTGCCCAGTCACCATTCTAGTGGCTAGCCCTTGCACCTCCTCCAGGCAGTCTGTCTTTTTGGTAGTAGGGTGCCCAAGCCTGCAAGCTGTACTCCATGTGCGGCCTAACTATAGCTTGGTATATCCGAACGAAAATCTCCTTCCCTTTAACTCGAAAGAGTTCTCTCCTGGTCATATTGGCTGCTGTGGTGCACTGCTTCTAGGGCTTTAAACTGTTGTCTAGTATAACGCCCACGCCTTCGATCTGAGAGACCATGTGTAACGATCCCATACCATTTTCGTTGGCCACTGTGTTTGTGGTCAAGCATTGGCACTTGGCGAGGTTTAGCAGAAGGTCCCGTTTGCGTGACCAGGTTTGTACGGCAAATACGTTTTACATCTACTCCAGCTATCTTGACTTCATCGGAAAATACAGAGATAGGGTTCGTAAGCTCGCGTGCTAGATCGTTGATGAAGATGAGGAAGAGTAGAGGACCGAGCACCGAGCCCTGTGGCACCCCGCTAGTTACACCTTCCGATTTCGAGACATGGCTACTCACCTTAACACTAAATGTTCGCCCTGTTGGGAAGCTATTTACCCATTGCTTTGCCCACAGACTGCCGTTTGACGTCCAGAAACCTGTGGTTTACAGAATCAAACACCTTGCTGAAGTCCATGTAGGATACATCAGTAAACTGTACTTCGTCCAGGCACCTGGTTATCCCATCAAGGAACAGCAAGAGATTCGTTAGACAAAAACGTCCTGTCACAAACACATGCTGCGTACCTGAACACAATGCCTAGAGATCCGTTTCCTAACTATTCTATCCAGGTACTTACATAGTACTGAAGTTAAGCTAACCGGCCGGTCATTTTTAGCCTTTTGTCGGGGTCCGGTCTTGCATGTTCCTATCCCTGTTGCCTTCCTCCAGTCTCCCAGCACATTTCCCTCTCCAAGTGATGTTTCATACAGCTACGTCACTAGATCCTTCAAGACCTCGGCCAGAGGCTGAATGATGGTTGGATGAATCACACCTGGTCCTGCGGCTTTGTTTCTTTTCAAGAGTCGCAGTTCCGTGTACATATCTTCTTCTACATTGAGTTCGGGTATTGTAGGCGCTCGTGTTCCCTCCATTCTTTCTTGTACATTATTTGCCAGTTGATATATGCTCTTGAAGAATGACAAGAGCGTGTTAGTCTTGTTTTCATTGCCTAGAGCTAGTCTTCCCCGTGCTCCCTCCAAAGTTGCCACACTTTCACTTAAATTTTTATGGGATCGGACGTAGGCATAAAACCGCTTTGGGTTGATGCGGATCGATGCAGCTAACCTGTGCTCAAAAGAATATTTCTCTACTCTTTGGATCACTTGAGCTCTGTTCCTGGCCATCTTATGGCTATTCCATCCCAACTGAGTTTTGTACAGCTTGTACGCCGCCCATCGTTGCCTACGAATGACCGTAGCCTTACGGAATTTCGACCTCCACCATGGGGGTTGATTTCTACCGCTAACCGCCCTGAGGTGCAAGCTCCTCTGTAAGTCTGGGAAGCCCCATCTTGTTGGCCTCCCAACGTTCCTCTACCGAGGCGTTTGTATGACTCAGTGTCCACTGAATTTCCTCCGCTGCTCTCTTCAGTTCATCTATATTAATTCTGTCACAGCGTCGAAGTGACGCGATTTCCTTCGGCACCTTGCAGAGTCCTAGCGTAACCCTTAGGACTACACAGTCAATCTTTCCCAATGGCTCTTCCAACTTACCGTCCTGGTGGTACCGCGTTATGATTAGATCGAGGGGGGACGTGTTGCCCACCTGTGTCTGGTAGCCTGCGTCATGCTATGTAAGTGCATGCGATTGGACCCATAGCAGAAACTTGTAGCCCGTTGATCATCTCGGCGCGATCTCGTTTTTTAGTTGACTTGCGGCAGGTCAAGATCCCCCAATAAGACGAACTCCTTGGTGTGAGCCAATACTGCGTCTAACATCGGCAGAAGTACGATGTCTCTCTCCTGCCACTAGCAATGCAGTGACAGTCATCTTTTTTGGTGATTTTACCACGTTACTGTTTAGCTGAACGCTGACTGCCAAGCGCGGTTGCCATTTGACCGCTGCTCCTGCGCACGCTCACACGCACGCTCTCAAATACACGCTAATCGCTATCTCTCCCGATCTTCTCATTCTCATGAGTCGCAGAGAATACCGTTCTGGTTAACGTATTCGTACAGTGCCACGCATTGGAGTGACTTGCACGTGGTCCATGTAGGGCGAAGAATCGAAGATCTTAGAGCCGTGTCCTGTAAATACAGATAATGCACTATCTACATTTTGAACCTGACACAGCAGGACTTGGCCTGCACATTACCAGAGACTAACTTGAGCGGGACTTTTTAATGGCCTATGTTGGTCTGTGTCAGCAGCGCTACTATCACCGAATATATAGGTATAGATACATTTGTGCGAAGTATTTCGCTGTTTTATACCAGACTTACCACGAATCCTTCCGACGAGTAACGTGCAGGAAGAAAGAAGGATGCCCAGAAAGCATCAACCACAGGTGAGTCCGTTCCAAGGACGAAATGCGGAAAAGAGTTTGAGACTTCAGAATTTGAAGTCCAAACAACACGATTCTGGTTAACGTATATTTCTTCCTCGCGTCCTCCACAACTTCTCACTTTCCACGACATATTTCGCTAAGAAGACCATAACGAAATTACATAATGAAAATACTGTCTGTTTGTCCACGCTCAGATGTGATTCTTCCGGAGAACCTGGTACATCGCAGAACTCATATTCGTAGTGCTTTCCATTTGGAACCCAATCCACTATTGTCTTAGCTGAAATCATTTCAACTGACATCTATGGAGGCCAGTTGGGAGTATGTCGCCAGAGAGCGAGATTGCGTCCATTTAGTGGTTCAGTTCAGTTCAGTTCAGTTTGCACAGGACTTGATGTGGCTAGAGCCAATCGTGTGTCCAGATAGTTGTGTTGTCGGCGCGTTTTCGTAGCTCCCAGCACTGCGTGATTTTCTTGTTCTGAAAGGCAGAAATTTTGTGCAGTATCAGCCCTGGCAGAGTAAGGTGGGAACAATAAGTAAATTGCATCTGACCCTAAAAGCTGCTTAACATAGGTCTACTGCTTTCTTAGAGGCCTTCAAGGTTGTGGTATCTATGACCTCTTCCGGGAGCTTATTCCAATAGGGTACCACTCTATTTGAGAAGTACTTCGCCCTAATTTGGAGCCTCGAATGCTTCCTTAGTAATTTAAGGCTATGCCCCCTTGTACCTCTCCCGGGGATCAGAGAGAAGGTCTTCTCGTCTTATTCCTGACAGTCCCTTCATTACCTTGAGGGTTTCTATCAAATCCCCGCGAATGCGCCGTCTTTCCATCGAGAATAAGTCTAGGGCACGGAGGCGCTCTGTGTAATTGAACCCCCTTTGCCCAGCCACCATTCTGGTAGCTAGCCCTTGCACTTTCTCCAGACAGTCGATATCTTTCTGGTAGTACGGTGCCCAAGCCTGCAAGCTGTACTCCATATGCGGCCTAACTATGGCCTGATATATCGGAACGAAAATCTCCGGATCTCTACACGACATAATGGATCTAACTCGAAAGAGTTCTCTCCTGGCCATATTGGCTGATGAGGTGCACTGCTTTGACGGCTTAAAGCTGCTGTCCATTACAACGCCCAAGTCTTTGACCTGCGAGACCACTTGCAACGAACCCACACCATTCCCACTAGCCCCTGTATTTGTGGTCAAGCACTGACACTTGATGAGGTTTAGTGAAAGGTCCCATTTGCGTGCCCAGTTTTGTAATGCTAACACGTCAAGTTCTATATCTACTCCGGCTATCTTGACGTCAGTCTTGAAGTCTTGAAGTACTACACGGGTTCGAGACTTTGTGCCCAATTGCCCGGTTCTCGAGGAAATCTCTGATTGTCTGTCGGATTCAGTAAGCTGAAAGGAAAGTAAAAAAGAAGCGGGGGGAGGCGGAGGCAGCAATAAACCGATCTTTTATCGCTTCAAGTGTTTCATTTTGTTCTTTTGTGTCAGCAGGCTTTACCTGCTAAATTCGGCGTGCTTGTTTTGTGTTTGGGTGAAGAGCGCTTGAGTTGTTTACGCCCTCGTTTTTGTGGTTTTTGATATGACACGATTCTCTGACCAACGTCTCGCACCTAAGTGCGGAAAACGTGTGGTAAATGGTAGAGAGTGCGAGGCATGCAAGAGATGGGCTCACCCAAGGTGTTCAGGAATAACATCTATGTCCTTTGAAAACAGAACCCATGGTCTGAATGGGTCTTTGCCCTTTGCAAGGAGGCAGCCGGTCTGGCCCTTAAACTGTGGGACCAAGGGCAGGACCAACGCCCATCATGTAGTACCTCAGTCATAAGCCCCAAACCACCGCAACTAGGTTGCAGTAAGTCGTTTGCTGAAGTAGTATTCACACCCGAGAGGACAGTCATCAGAGCGAATGGACCAGTTCCGAGAGCTTGTCAGGCGGTCGTTGCCTCAACTCCTTTGAAGCAGACCGACGAGGGCCAGTGGGCTGAGCAGAATCCCAGAAGAGCAGGGCAACCCAAAAATAGGAATGAGAGTAATATAGCGAAGAATAGGCCAGTTAGGATAGAGGACCGTGCGCTCCTGGTGTTGGAAAACAAAGTGAAGTATCTGCAAAGGCAGATCTTGTCGATGGGCAAGGTCTCAAGCCGCAGGCTCCTGATCCTAAACCAGGAAGAACCTTTCATAAAGGAGCCGAAAGTCAGGCGGGACATAGATGGGAGAAGGGTGTACGACATACTGCGAATCACAGGTATTCCATACCCTACTACTCCAAGAAGGGTGCGCAGGGTGGGGACATGGAAGTCACCACTTGGGAACAGAGGCGAACATCGTGCGAGACCAACCCTGATGGAGTTCGCTGATGAGGCCACCCGGGATAAACTGCTGGCGAGGGCAGCAATAGTGGCTCACATTACCAGAGGTAGATACCAGATTGTGCCGGACGAGCATAGAGTAAGGCCTGGTGGTCTAGCTCCGGGAGGTAACCTTGCTCGACCAGCCAGGGCGCTGGTGAGAAACCAAAAGGTTCAGCGGAATGCCGTATTCGGCTCTCAGTCCCCGACCCCGACAATGGTAAAGAAGCCACGTGCGGGGTCGCAAACAGTTGTAATTGAAAACGCGGTGGAAGATGGAAATTTGCAGTACTGACTGAAGACAGATGACAGTGCGACCCCTGCCAGTCTGAATGTTGTGGCAACTTCTATAGAGATGGATTGGGAGTTGTCGGAAATTCTGGATCGTCAGCCGGCTTCATGCACACCAGTGAGGAAAACCGAAGCAAAAACTTGTCATCATCTCAGGCGTTGCGCCTGAGAAACAGACAGGAGTGAATAACAAGAGACACCTAGGCGACGGAGCAAAGGCGGTGGTGTTATGTACTAACGCGTGTGGTATAATAAACAAACGGGCGGAACTCGCCAAAACCGCTGACGAGCTGAAAGCGTCAATAGTTGCCGTCACGGAAACGTGGCTTTCTGAAGATCATGTGCCAGGCCTAATAAGTACCGGTCTTGCAGTCTATAGGCAGGATCGAGAACAGGATCGCCTTGGTGGTGGAGTAGCCATCCTCGTTAGGTCCGGCACAAACCACCTTGAGTCTCAGACCGAGATGTGCACCAGCAATGCCCAGTTAGGCACCGTTAGGATCATCCTTCCAGGCAGAAGGGTTAACGTTGTCTGTGTCTGCAGGGCACCAGGAACTAACCACGAAGAGGATGTTTGTTTACTGCGGACTTTGACTGAACTAGTTAAGGACGCACAAAAGACCCTCATAGTGGGTGACTTCAATCTCCCGCACATCGACTGGATGGCTGAGGTCTGCGTTCCGAGATCGGAGGAGCAAACATACTTAGAATGGCTTCATGCCAATGCTTCGCACCAGCATATTAGGGAAAATACCAGTTATAGGACTGGATGCGTTCCATCCTTGCTGGATCTAGCTATAACGAACTTCCCCAAAGATGTGTCTGGACTGCATTAGTGTGCTCCGCTGGGCAAGAGTAACCACTTGTGTGTCAAAGTAGTCCTATGCATGTGGCAACCCAAGGTACCCTCAAGGCTGGTTAGGAATTTCGGTAGTATGGACAAAGATAAGCTTCGTAATAGGGCGATGGGTTTGACCCGGGACACGACAGAGGAGGCTACTGTCAAGGAGCGCTGGCAGACCATGAAGGGATCCCTGACTGCCATACAGGAAGAGTTCGCACCCTTAAAACGAAGGAGTAGGGAGGGCAAACCCATGTGGTGGAAGGCTGCAATAGCCAAGGCCATCAGACGTAGAAACCGCGGGTGGAACCAGTACAAGCTTCCGCCAGTTAGCTAGCGTATACAAAGCTGAGAAACGAGACTGTAGGCCTTTTGAGAACTTCCAGGCGCGGATTTCAGCTCAAATTAGCCCGGTCTGTGAGACAACAGCCGAAAATGTTTGACAGCCATGTACAGTCTAAAGGCCCAACAAGAAATGCCGTAGGTCCGCTATCCACTAGAGACTATGGTATTGTCACTGATGACCAGGGCAAAGCAGACGCCCTGGGGGAATACTTCTGTAGTGTACATAGAATGGATAGTGGGGTACGAGTAGATCTGTCCCTGGTGCATCATTCCCCTCAGTTAAACGAGCTAGACCTCTCAGAGGAAAGCGTGCGTAAGTACCTACAAGAGTTAGACAGCCACAAGTCAGCGGGCCCAGATGGCATTCATCCAGCTGTCATCAAGCCGTTGGCGGGTATCATAGCTCCATCGGTTTGCAGGCCGTACAGATCCACATTGGACCAGGGTAAGCTGCCTCAGGACTGAAAAGTCGCTGCAGCTGTGGCAATACATAAGAGTGGGTCTAAGTCGGCTCTTCAGAACTACAGGCCGGTAAGCCTGACCAGCATCCTATGTAAAGTCCTGGAGAAGATCATCCGTGCCCACATCTGCCAGCACTTACTGTAGCACCCCATGTTAAGTCCGGCGCAGCATGGATTCCTGAAGAGATCTGGTCTGACCAATCTCCTGTGCTTCTTGGATGAAGTAGCTCGACGACCGGAAGAAAGTAAGGAAGTTGAGGTACGCTACCTCGACTTTAGCTAGGCTTTCGACTCCGTTAATCACTGCCTTTTGGCATGCATGATGGAGACGTTCGGCATAGGTGGGCCAGTATTTAGGTGGCTAGAGGACTTCCTCTCCCACAGGACGTTTTACTTGAAAGTGGGGGACAGGTGCCCCAGTTTGGTGAAAGTCACCAGTGGTGTACCTCAAAGATCCGTCCTAGGCCCCGTCCTATTCTTATTATTTAATAATGACCTGGCATCCGCTCTTCAATCGCACAGCTTTATTTTTGCGGATGATATGAAAATTGTTGGATCCGAGGGTAGGGCTGACTTGGGCAGGGAAATAGGTACCGTCCTGAACTGGGCATACAAATGGGACTTACCTCTGAACACTGAAAAAAGCCATCTGTTGTCAAGGGCAACAGAGAGCCTAACCGTCGCTCATGATCAAGATCTGTTCACCATAGAGGCAGTCAGTAAGGTTAAAGACCTCGGGGTCATCATGAACAGTGACTTCAAATGGTCGGAGCAGTACAACGCTGCTGTGCATAAGGCTCGTGGGGAGCTCTTTAGGCTGCGATCAGCTTCGTTTTGTCGGCAGCCGGAGGTATTCGTACCTGTTTACATGATCATAGTACGACCTCACTTAGAAAGTAGCGTGCAGGCTTGGTCACCCTTCTACAAAAAGGACGCCGCCTGCCTCGAGAAAGTCCAACGTCTCGCCACGCGAATGGTTGAAGGGCAGAGAGGTAAGACTTACGAGCAGAGGCTCTGTGACCTGAATCTTTTCTCGTTGGGAGGGAGGAGAAGTCGAAGGGATCTCATAGAAACGTTCAAGGTAATGAAGAGCTTTTCTGGCCTTACACCAGATAGACTATTCCAAGTGGCTTTAGATTCAAGAACAAGCGGACATGAAAAGCAGCTGCCGAAAGTCTGAGCTAGGCTGATGGCTAGATCGCACTTCTTCAGCAACAGGGTAGCGAACAGTTGAAATGGTCTGCCTGGTGGAATGGTGGATCTGCAGACCGTCCGACCCTTCAAAGGTGCCCTGGATCGCAAGTGGCACGAGATGTTTTCTCTCAGTAAGCCCTGAGTAGGTGAACTAGATGGATGACGGGTAGCACTGTTGTCCCTCTGGAGTATGGTTTAATGGACCCTTTCGCTCACTGCATACTGTCTCAGTGAACGCTCCCGATGCACCATGTCTCTCGCAGTTGATGTGCGATGAGGTTTTCCGTTTCCCTCTCATTTTTAGCGGGGATTCGACGAAATACACTCGACAGTGGTGGGTGCATAACTGGTGTGCATACCATCGAATGAACTCTGGACGCTCGATTGGCCGTGGTCATTACCTGTCCTGTGCTAACTGAACCGAGCTGAACTGAATAAAGACAAGATACACATAACATCATGCACCGTCTCACTGAGGACAGTGCCTTAAGCGGTACGGGGATGCTACATTCGTGGACATATGGCGGAATGGAAATACAATAAAAGACATGTATTTCACTTTTCTGGATAAGGAATTACTGGGGGAGGCCCAGGAAGAGGTCTAACTTTTTCTTTAAGATAATTTTGTTCTGCTAGAGAACAATATCTGTCAGTTCAGTTCAGTTCAGTCTCCAGGTAAGTGGCAGTGGGAAGTCATCCCGTATGAGCCCCATCGCATCTTGCTCTATTGACTCAGCTAGATGTCGGTGCTCTGTCAATAACCCTCTCCTTGACAACCGACAGAAGGCCGGTAAGCCGGTGGAATGCACCTTACGAAGCATCAGTGCGTGTCCTCTGGTACGGTCATTATTCCTGAGCGGGAATTCCGATGGCAGTTCCCGGCCTAATTCACCACGGATTATTCGCCCGGCATGGATGAAGCCGCCTCGAAGACGTCCACAGGCAATGGGAAACAACTCGGTGGCTTCCAGGCGTTCCTCATAGCTGAACCCACGTGGTTCGGCCGCTAGGCTTGTGGCAGCAACTTGCAGTTGTTCAATTTGTTTACTTCCGCCACCGTGCAGGGCTAGACAGCCGGAACGCCATACACCAATGAGGTGTCCTGGGGGGCGGCGAATTGGACCAAGTATCCTCCAGGCTGAGGCGCAGGATCTCTCAGTTTGTATCCTTGTCTTCAGATAGTTGGCGATAACAACTCCGAGGCTTTTCTCCTCCTGCGTGTGATGGAGTATGATACTCCCAAGGCAGTAGCCGGAAGTATCGTTGGAGCCACCAATCCTCATGCTCGCGCATTTGTCCGCATTAATCGGTAGACTCCAGGTCTTTTGAAACATTGGGTCCCCTTTATCCAATTCATGAGAACAGAGAGAAGACATAAGTCGCGAGATGCAAGCATTTCGTTTACTCTTGCCAACCGCGAACGTAAAGCGTGTCAGTATATATACATGATACAGTGGGGGGGGGTAAAAGCAACAGTAAAGTAGGCACGATCGAAAGTTCTTGCAGTACGTACTTTGGGGAGAGTGAAGTCTGTCATGTTAACGCCAGGGTAAACAAACATTTTGGTTCATTCGTTTTTATGCACAGAGTGCTGGCCGAAGCACCATGATTAGAATAGCTTCACTGAACGCCAATAGTTTGGTGTTGGACTGCGCAACAATGCTTTGAAACACTGGGTCAGGTCAACTTTGTGACCTGATGCAATCAAGTGTCTTCCAATCGAAGAAGCTGGCGGTTTCACGTCGTTGTGTATTGCCCCAGCAAGTTTGACAGCCATTTGGGTATGTGTTCTGACTCCAGGTCGTCGACAAATTGACTAGAGCCTGGAGATCCTCCTGTAGTAACTCACGGTCCTCTACCGATCCAACGGTGCACCAGATCTTTAGGTCATCGGAGTGGATAAGGCATTGGGATCAAAGGGTCTGCGGTAGCCCGTTCACAAACACTGGAAACAACAGGGGTCCTAGCAGGAAGCCCTGCGGCAAGCTGCTGCCAACTGGATACCATATGGTCTGGGACCAGAAGAGGTTCTCTGGACCAAGAAGTCCTTAATCCAGTGAAGCATAGGCCCGTAGATGCTGATGGCTCGGAGTTTCAGCAACAGCTCATCTTGAGGAACTTTATCAAAAGCCCTACCGAGGTCCACAAAGATGACATCCGTGACATATTCCTCGGTCTCGACTTTCGACGAACTTCCACGAGCAGCCAACAGATATGACAGACATGGTCAGTTTATCCGAAGACCTCGCTGCTCTGCGCAAAACAGTTGATAGCGCTCCAGGTGTTCAGGTATGCGAGCGGCCACAAGCCTTTCCATGGCCTTTCCCGCTACAGAAATGGGGCCAACTGGGCGGTAGTTTACGGTGGTGGATCTTGTCCCACCCTTGTACAGTGGAACAACCACTGTTTTTTTTCCACCCCCGAGGTAGTGTGCTAGAGGCCATCGATAAATTGAACAACCGGGTCAGTGTTGTAGTTAGTTGGTCTGCCCACTCCTTCAACATGCAGGTTGTCCGGTCCTGGTGACTTATGGATTCTGAAGGATTCGAGCGTGTTATTCACTTCCGGTTTTCCAAAGTCATGCACAGTAAACAGCGGCGAGCCATTCACCGTCGGGATTGGCGCACCTTCCTCCACAGAATACACTGACAGATAATTCTTGGCTAGTATCTCAGCTTTCCGTCATCTGTTGCAACCATTTCGTCGTTGTCCATCAGCGCCGGGACACCTACTTTCGCTCTGGTGCGGCGCTTTAGGTATGCAGACGGGCTGTTAAGTGCCCGCACTGCATCAACCACAAGGGCTTCCTCAAACGTCATCCGCTTCATCCGTTTTTGTTCGGTACACAGGTTACGAATCCTGTGATAAAGATCATAACCCTCATCGGTAGATCGGAGCAGCTGCCAGGCCCGATTTCATTGTTTGAGTAGGCATCTGAGCTCCAGATCAAACCACAGCGGCCCCTTCACCCGGGGTCTCTGTCGGTTCAGGGGAGAGTAGGTATCCATAAGATAGAATATATCGTCACGAATAAACGCTCAAGCTTAGCTCACGTCGCGGTAGACATCTGAACCCATGGAAAACCAGTTGACGTCTACAGCCGCTCTCCGGACATCCTCGAACGGTGCGTGCCAAGCTTTACGCCCAATGCGTGGTCTAGGCGATGAACAAGAATCACTGCGCCAGTGAACTTCCAGCACCATGTGGTCACTGCTCTCAAGTGGGGGGAGATGTTCAACCTTATCGACGCTCGTGTTCCTGGGACAAATCACCGGATCTGGGATGGATCTCCAGCTAGATTCCCTCCGGGTTGGTTCCTGACCATGTTGGTGTAGTGCCATTTCTTGGACCTTTCCCATCGACTAGGAATATGGCCTCCAGTTAGGTTCAGTCTGCACGGGACAGATTATGGCCAGGGCCAGTCAAACGTCCAGAATTCCTTCAGTGGTATGCGCACTAGGTAGGCACCCACCACTGAGTAGTTTATTTCTTCGAATCCCCGATAAAATTGGAGGGACAGGTAAAGCCTTGATGCACATCAACTGCCGAAGACAGTACTCGCCTAGGGCTCCTACTGAGAATGTGTGCAACAAAAGAAAACGTCGATTAAAACATACTCCAGAAGGACAACAGTGCTACCCGTCATCCATCCAGTTAACATGCTTTACATCTCGTACCACTTGCGGACACCCTTGAAGGACCGGACGGTATGCAGATTTATCATTTCACCTGGCAGACCGTTTCAACTGTTCTCTAGGCAGGGGGCATCCTGTTTGCAGAAGGGTGACCAAGTCTGTACGCCAGCTTCACGGTGAGGTATTCCTATAGCCATGTAAATGGGTACGAATATTTCCGGCTGCCTACCAGACAATGCTGATCGCAGCCTAAAGAGCTCACCACGAGCCTTTTGTGCAGCAGAGTTGCACCGGTCTGACCATGTAAAATCACAGCTCATGATGATCCCGGGGTCTTTAATCCTTGCTGACTGCTTCTTTGTTGGACAGCCCTTGGCACTGGGTGACAGTTAGGCTTTCTGATGACCTTGACTATGAGTGGCCTTTTCCAGCGTTCGGCCATAGGTCACATGTTTATGTCCAGCCCAGGACGGTACCCATTTGCCTGCCCAAGTCAACCCCACCCCCATATCCAACAGTCGTCACATCATCCTCAAAAATAGAGCTAGGCCACTGAAGGGCGGATGCCCGGTCATTATTAAACAACAAGAAAGGGATCAGGCCTAGGGCGGATCCCTGGGGTACACTACTGCTAACGTACACCGAACTAGAACACCTGTCCCCCACTCTGGCGTGAAACGTCTCATGGGAGAGGAAGTCAGCCAGTCACCTATTTATTGGCCTACCTATGTAGAACGTCTCCACCTTCCACGGCAAAAGATGATGATAAACAGAGTCGGTCCCATGACTTGACGGCGGGACTCCTCATTTTCCGGGTTCTTGCACCGGCGAGTCCCTTGGATCCCCGGTGCCTCGACACCTGGAAGAGACTCCGCGTCCTCAATGCCTGGCTACAGTGAGGGAGGGTTCGGACTGGATCTCCAACCCCGCTTATCCTCAACAACTTTTCGGATCCCAGTCGATAGTCACGCAAATCTCACGGCCCCTCTCCCCGGTAAAAAGAATAGTATTGTAGGGTGCAGCAGGCACTATATAAGGGTTCCATGAGGGTTGATTTGGAAGGAACTCGTCAGTCGTCTACAAAAACCGTAGCAGACTCCCAGTCATATTCTCCAAAAGCAGCCATCCACACCTTATCTAACCTCCTTTTGAACTCGGTCACTGTGCTCACTCTTATCACATCCCCTGGCAGCCTATTCCAGTCATTGAAGACCCTAACTGAGAAAGACTGAATTCTGATGCAAGTCAAAGTTCTCTTTTAATTGTTAGTACATGTCCTATTGGGCAGCCATTCCCTCGCAGCTCAAATAAGGCCCCTCGTGACCTCGTGCCTCCGTGAATCCTTTTAGTATTTCGAAGGCCACTCTAAGGTCACTTCTTCTTCACTGTCTTTCTTGAGAAAATAACCCCAATTGATCCGACCTCTGTTCGTAACACAAATGTCCGTGTTCCCCCAACCATCTCGTGAATCGCCGTTGTAGCTGCTGCAGAGCCTTGATGTTCCTTACCAGATATGGCCTGTACGCTCGGACACAGTTTTTTAGGCGAGGTCTCACCAAAGCCCCATACATGTCAATAGGACCCGCGGTTTCCGAGAGCCGACCACCCTCCTTAGCTGGTGCAGGGATCTGCTTGCTTTGTGCATTACCTTCTGGCACTGGCGACTTGGATTAAGGTCAGAGCTTACCATCAGCCCTAGGTCCCGAGCTTCTTTGGTCTGAGCCAACACCTCCCGATGGTCTGGTGGCCCTATGTATCGTGTAGGCCGTAGCCCTTCCTCCTTGATGAGATGTTGACATTTGCTCAAGTTGAGGGGAAGATCCCACGCCACCGACCACTGGTTTACCTTGCTTAGGCTACTCTGAAAGGCCGCATGATCTGGTGCTCCTGCCACCTTAAAGTCGTTCGCAAACGAGAAGCACGGTCTCTCCAACCCGTCTGCCAGGTCGTTATTTTACATCAGGAACAACAGGGGCCCCAGAACCGACCCTTGCGGAAAACCACAATGCGGTCTCGCATTGTCCGGCATGCGGCCCCCCACTCCCACCCAGAAAATTCTCTCCTTTATATTTCGTACAATCAGCTCCCGCATTTTCGCCTTAAGTTGGAACAATTCCACCTTTGCCTTGAGCAGTCTGTGGTTAACCGAATCAAATGCCTTTTGCAAATCCAGGTAGCAGACTTCCACTCGTTTCAATCAGTCCAGGCTACTAATTACCTCATCCAGGGAACTTATAAGGTTGCAGGGGCAACGGCGCCTGCTTCAGAACCCATGCTGGTTGGCAGTTACCGGTTTTGTTTTCTTCCAAATACCTCACTATTCTCTCGTAGTATCCTCTGGAGAGTTTTAAACACCACAGGCTTCAAGTTAATTGGCTTGTAACTGGCGCATGTGCCTCTATCTCCGCTTTTATAAACGGGTGTGGTGATCCGCACAAGCCAGTCTTTAGGTAGCGAGTTCTCACCTAGGGATGCTTTGAACAGCTTAGCTAGTGGTTCGGCCAGGATGGACGATGGCTTCAGTATCGCTGGGTGGATATCATCCGGCCCAGCAGCCCTGGACACGTCTAGCTGCTTCAGGCTGTTCACCAACTCTCCTGCGTTGATTTCTCCGTCCTCCATTTTCGAGACTTTACTACCCGTGGTCGCAGGCAGCCCTTGAGCTACTTATTGCCCGCACTCCCTGTGAGTTCCTGACCTCGCTTCGGGTTCCTCACTGTTGCCCTGAGTTGAACGTAGGTGTAGTGTGCTCTCGGATTCTTTTTGGCTTTCCACGGGGTACTTTCCCCGTAGTTGCTTCTGCACTGTTTCTGTATCTGAGATGGCCCTGTTTTCGCAGCTTTGAACTGTAGAAAGGCCCGGTATCCGCTGGTACTTCTGTAGTTTTGAATGCTCTTTGCTTCTGTTTTAGAACCTTTCTCCCTCGGCTCGTTTACCGCGGTGGCAATCCGTTTCGTTCGACCCTTCTAAGTGGTGTTACCGCTTCCGTTATTTCCAAAAGTCTGCTCTAGATCCGACTCTATTGGTCTTCTGCGTTGTAGCCATCGCCCACCACCTCCCAATCTATCCGGAAGCCCAGTCCCACTAAGCCATCCCCCTTTATCTCTGACAAGTTTCTTCTAAGCTTATCAGGAGCGCGTATGTCCTGAAGGTTCAGCCTAAGCTGGAGCACGCCCCCATCACTCCTTCCCATGGGTTCCCCGACCTCCGGGTGTTCCAGATCGTTTGGGGCTCTGGCAGTTATCAGGTCAAGGATTGGCGGTGACTGAGCAAACCGCCACCTTGTCACTGGAATAACTTGTTGGACAAGAGCTTTCCTTTGGATAAGGGGGGATGACCTTTAGCCTGATGTGCCATCTGGAGCGGTTTTCGAGGCCCAATCTACTTCAGGCGAGGTGAAATCACCTATAATAAGTATTTTCCGTCCGACTATGTCAACTTTAGTGAGGACGTCGAGTAGATCATTGTCCCGTGCACCTTCCGCTCCTGGGCTTCGAAAAGTGCAAACGACCGACGCTTTTGCTCTCCCTGTAGCCATTACAACCTCTGCCGCATGCACACTGGGCGTGGCATGTTAGTTACCCTCTAAGCCGTCACACTGTTCCACTGGGAGGACCAATACACCACCGCCGATTCGACTATTCAGTCCGCCCACCTCAGAGACTGAGTGGATGCTTAGGATCAGTCCATTGTCGCTTTCGCCTGGTCTTAGCCACGTTGCAGTGACTACTATCACATCCATTTCCCGTGTTCTAGCTTCGAGCTCGGGCCATTTGTTACCCATACTTGCAGCATCGGTGCAGGCCACATGCATCGCAACTCCCCTTCTCTGCCTTCCTGCGTTTTCCAGAGGGAGGCGTCAGGCACTCGAGCCCTGAACCTAAGCCCCCGGACGGCTTTTTCGTGTCACATTTGGTTTCCCTTCCTCATTGCTGAATACTACCCTTTCCACTGGCTCGGCGGCCGTGCACACCATCGTCCTTCGTGTCTCCGTGAGGGTCGGTTCTTTCAATTCTCCTCCTTCGGAATTGCCGTAGTCTTTCACCTTAATAACGGGGCTGGGCAGTGCTTTCTTCATCCTGACTATAGGCTCCTTAGTGCTTACGTCCTTAAACTTGTTTGCTTTCAATCTTAGAGGCTTCAAGAAGGCTAAGTTTAAACCCGGAGTTCCGGTTTTCACACCTTTCCCTGGCTGACTACAGCTTATTTACCGTCGGGCGCCGCATGCATTTCTCCCTCTGAGATTCGCCTAATATTCCCGGCTGCAGCCTAGAGGGCGTCCCTGTGATAAAGATTGACAGACTCCACAAACATACGTCTCGGTTTGCGCCCATTAGATTCGGTCTCTCTGTTCCACCGCCCCAATCTCAATTCTTTTAACGTCTACACGCCCGGAGATTTCCACCGCTTGGAGCAAGTTGACCAGATGTTATCTCATTGCTCCGTCCATCCGCTTGACAATTTTCATGAATGGTCCCGGAATTTTGTAAACCACAACATCTCGGTTCCTTCCCAGGGCAGCATCATTATTCTTCCTCAACGTAGTCAGAATTTTAGTGACCTTAGTCGTGTCTTGTCTTAACCCAATTACCCGCCCATTTTGGATTCCTAATCCCTCCACGGTGCCACGCTTCGGCAGCACGGAAGCTACTTGCCGTCCCGGCCTTGCCCCCTGTTCTTCATGTGTGCGGGCGTCGCTCCGGAACTTTTGGTTTGATGCCTGTTCCATAGGCCACTCTCGGGATCGTGGTATTATTTGATAACCGGAGTTCTAAGAACTGCCTAAATGGCTAGTCACTGAAACTTTCTAGGCAGGCAGTATCTCCTGTCTGAAAAGTCCCCAAGCCTGTGCGTAGTGCACTAAAAGTGGCCTCACTACTACACTGTACACAATTCTAATGGTGGTTTATTTCGGAGACGGCCATAGCACGCCAGGTGCATGATCACGTTTATACACGTGATGGAATAGACAGATATAGTTCATAAAAATGTGAAAATTTGCATGAAAAAGTGGGATAACAGGCCTCGGAAGGAGGAATAAAGTGTGACAAAAGTATGATAAGTGTATGCACACTATAGAAAATGTGAGGAGTTTAGATGAACCTAGGGCGGGTGTAAATGGACGTCCGGTGAGTTTGAAAGTCAAGGTCAGATGGGGAGTATGACTAGTCTTGTTGGATACGTCTGGAGGCCGACTGATATACATGAGAAAGGCTAGAAATCGGTATAAGGAACTGCAGAAACGGGGGACGATGAAGAGAAATAAATAAGATGCACTGCAATGGATTAGACATCAATGAAGCATTGGTACTCTGCAGTGGATAATCGGCGGACAGGGCACAAAACTCACCGTGAAACAGGGAGCGAGCAACACAAGACGTAAAGTGTGGATCAGATGACAAAACGATTTAGAAGGATTTGGCATGGCAGACATTAGGCACAGCTGTATGATTGATGGATGCATATCATGGCGGTCGGCGGGATGATAGCAGGAAAAATGGCCGGTGAGGAAATGCAAGATACAGAGCGCGTTCACATATACATATATGCACAAGTATAGGTATATATTGTATGTATATATGTATAGATATAAAAGGAGCAGGAGCAGTAACAATGGGGCCCTAGAAAGAAGTTATCAGTCATTGGGAGGGGTAGGTAAGGTTAGATCAAATGGTTGTAGAATTAACTTTGGAATATCGTGGTGAATTGTCTTCATGACAGGTGCACATGGCAGCCCAACAGAGAGAAAAAAAGGAATGCGGAAGAGCCGAAGAGACGATGACTGTAAGGAGCAGTTCATGGAAGGGTGAAGATGAAGAATAGGATCGAGGTGAACCGGTAAGAATGGGTCTAATTGTTTGATCAATGCAGCTGCGACATGTGGTGGCGGACCAGAGGAATCGGGTGTTGACCAATTAAACGATTTAAAGCTGTAAGTGAAAATCATGGTGCAACGCAGTCTCTACAATCGGTAGAACATAGAAAAGCAGACTAAACCGAAAGGCACACAGGAAATGCCTATGGTCCAATTGGGTATATTTGAACACCGACAGGCATACATGAAAGGGGTCAGAAATTGATATAAGAAACGGTGGTAGCGGGAGACGGCGTAGAGAAAAGAGGGATCCACTGCTGGGGAGTAGATAGTAATCAGGCTGTGCTACACTGAAGTAGATGGTCAGCGGACAGGGCACAAAACTCATCGTAGAAAAGGTAGCGAGTATTGGGAGGAGTAAAGGGTGGAACAGGTGGCAAAAATGATTTGAAGGGATTGAATATGGTAAATGTGAGGCTTAGATGTAAAAAAGTTGACGCATATGGTAAGGGTCAGTTGGATGACGGCATGAGAAATGGCCGGAAAAATAAATGCAGGACGCAGAGCGAATGTATTTATACGT
This sequence comes from Fasciola hepatica, assembly GCA_948099385.1. Classification (NCBI taxonomy): domain Eukaryota; kingdom Metazoa; phylum Platyhelminthes; class Trematoda; order Plagiorchiida; family Fasciolidae; genus Fasciola; species Fasciola hepatica. The sequence goes on along the minus strand of CANUEZ040000043.1, from coordinate 34,477,774 downwards.
ATGTACACGTATATTGTAAATGTGTAGGTAAATAGATAGATAGATGTGCGAGGAGCAGGAACAAAGAGTACTGGAGTACTGAGAGAAAGATTATCAGTGATTAGAAGAGACAGATAGGGTCGGACGGAATTGCGTAGGATTGAGTTGGGATAATTAAAACGTATTCTTTCATGACGGAGCAACGTGGTGGGTCAACAGACAGCGAAGAATGAAAAAGCGCAAGAGTGATGCCGGCCATGAAGAGCATATAATAGACGAGGGGAGATGAAGGACAGGATCGGAGAGAACAGGTAAGAATGGGTCTTATTATTTGATCAATGCAGCCGCTACATGTGGTGGCGGACCAGAGGAACCGGGTAATGACAGATTAAACGATTTGGAGCTGTGAGTGAACATCATGATGCAACGCTGTCTTTACAATGGTGGAACATAGAAAAGCAGGCTTAACTGAAAGGTACACAGAGTATGCCCTTGGCGAGCAATATAGGGAACAGGAAATGAAAGCAATGACCGAAGTCAAAAAATTCCACCGTTAATAGGAAAACGGTGAGGTCAGCCAAAATGGCTCACTTTTTACCTCGTGAGTAGCCATTGTGCATTGTTTAGTGCACCAAATGTCTGCGGTCATTTTGATACCCGGATCCCTTGTTGGCTGTTGTAAAGCGCACGTGTGAAAACCTCCCACAGTCGTTGTCTCATACCTGTATTGTTGATACTGCACTATTTATTTTATTGACCCTCGAACAAGTACAGCACGCATCAACCACTACACTTGAATATTTGCTTATATTTTGTTCATGTGTCGTGGCATGCCTTTGATTTGAACCCGGACCGCCGCATCTGACAGCGACCTTTGCCGAACTTTGATCTTCGTTGAAAAACGTTGTGACCGTAGACTTGAGGTTTGTAGATAACTTATATGCGTATAATTTGTTAATTCAGTACCGTAGAATCAGCGAGTCAATCTTGTTCTGACTTTGGGATTAGTTAATTGGGCTAAGGGTTACTGATGATCGGAATAACCATTGCGTGGAGTGTGTTTGAGCCATACGGAACTGGAGTATGTTGGGAAAGCAATTGATGCCGTGCTTCTCGCTAACCTGATGTGGTACCTACTCCATCTCCCGCTCATAAGTAAAATTACGGGAAAGATCAGAGTGATTTTTGATAGTGATGCAAAATTTCGCGGTGTCACTCAACGACCAAGTACATTACCGACACCGCTGCCCGTTTCATTACCGTGGCCAAAGGGCTCACCACGGTTCATGAGTCCATCAAGGCCCACCGGTAGCTTTACGCACAATCCACCAGTAACACTGACGGCTTCTGTTTGGGGGGCCTGGGAATAATAAACAGATGCGGACGCAGAGATTAGAGCTGGAGCTCCTAGCCGCGCCTGAAGCGGCGCAGCGGATATAACCGGGACTGAACAGTGCTGATGATGCCATTGAGGAGGAAACATCTATACCAGCCACGGTCCCTAAGGGAGCAGTGAATATAATGAAGAAACTGCGCTATTGTGTGAGACTAGGCCATAACGTTCAAAGCCACTGCTTGGTGAGCAAGATGATGTTTATGAGAGGAGTACGGCCAAGCACCGTGGTAAAAGTATGAACAGCACTACCGAATGATTTGAACCAATCTGAAGTTGGAGTTCCGCGTCTGATCCAGGAGAGGGCCTTCGCAATGTTCATATTTTCACTTAGCAAGTTACTTCCCATGCGACACACTGTAATCCTTTTAGGGTTTTGTGTGGCACTAATATTCACCCGGATCCGTCTTAAGATATACTTTTTTCCGACAATCATTTATCCTCAGCTGTGGCATGCATTGACTGCGCCATTTTCTTACTTCCCTTCCAGACTCCCAAATTGCGCTCCTTCAATCTGATGACATTTTGGCGATCCCAGGCTTGTCCGTTTCCAACTCGGCCGAAGCCTCGGGCTGACAATTCGAATAATGTACAATCGTTCCGATCCCAAAAATGCGGAGCGTGGTCAGATCCACCGATTTGGCCGGCGCAACTAGGGAGTGCAGGTCACGTGCAACGATTTGTGATACACCTTCCCGTTCACTCCCCGAAGTTTATCTCAGGTTGGGTGTCCAGAGTTCAGCCAGCACCGACCACTGGCACCGGTTCAATATTGCTAAGATCCGATGCTACTGATGTCCTGTTTCCCGCCTGCACCCTTTCGTATGGCTCACCTTGCCCTCGTCGATCACTGTGCTGGTACTCGATACACGTCACCATCGGCATAATTACTTACAATTTCTACGGCCGGCAATCTACACTAGCCCCTCTCGTATGCACTCCCGCTCCAAAGAACAGATCTTCAATACTTTATAACAATATCCGTTACCATATTCCACTATCGCCATGCTCTACCGAAGTAAAAGGGCCGATCGACGTTCACTGCTTGAAAACCTTCTCCGTGTTCTTCATACCGTCAGTGATCTAACCGGTGAGAACTCGCTCCACCCAACGATACAACCGATTATCCGTTTTGGGATATTTCATCTTATCAACCTAATCTTACGAAGCAGTAGTCAATTCCATTTTTACCCAACAGCACTCAACCCTTTCGGCAAATTGTTACACATATATATCCCGTGATTGTCTCATAAATTGAAAGAGCAATCAACTTACTTTAAACTCATTTTCATGCTCCTTTCTTCTTACGTAGCTTACGTGACAAAACGAAGCTGGACTGCCACAATTTTTCTGCTTATAACTTCAAGCATATCCCTTCTTATTACCAATCGATGCATGAAGAATGTTAATTGCACCGACTCCACTGTCCAATCCGTTCCAATTCAATTTGATAACCTTTCTCTTGTCACATAATTTTCTCCGAAAGGAGTATATTTTTCAGCCGCCGCCCTGAAGTCACTACCAAATATTTGTTTGATCAAACAGCTTCAACTTAGCGATGATCCGTCCTCCCTCCTACTTGGTTGAATCTTAGGTATAGCCGTCCATTTCGCTGCAGGGCCTTGAAGCTCCGCGAAGTTCTGCACAAAAATGCCCGCTCCATAAAGTGCCCGCATCTCCTACTTGACTCCGCACTGGGGGAGATGAAGGCCGGTCGAAAAAAGGCTGAAAGGGGCTGAAAATAGGTAGAGACTTTACTGGTGAAAGCTAGCCGAAACAAACTTGTTATTGAGGAAGATGTTGAATGCAGTCGGGAAAGAATTCCGGCCAACAACTCTCCAAGTGAGACTTGAACACCGCTAGAACTGGGGTGGCGACCAAACCCCCTGGGGCCGGTTCCAGGGGGTCACCGCTCTTCATGCAAAGGACTGTGTCGTGGGGCCATGACGTGCTCGTGGTTTGGCCAGCTTCAGCTCACTCCTCCTGAGAACCCAGTTGCGGCTTAGCATCCAGAGAGGGTAGTGGGGTTGCGATGGTCCCTTTAGCTGTCTAACTGTTTAGATTAAGGCTTCTCTGCGGCTTTTACGCTCCAGCGAGAACGGGTTCAACCGCTTCTGCGTGGCTGGATACGGCAGTTCCTTGACCCTTTTAAGGAGCTTTCTAAAGCCCTGGTGTAATTTGTTTAGCGCCTGCATGTCACACACGAGTGACTGCGATCAAGCTTGGGCACAATTCGAGTGTGGTCCAGCTATCGCCTTGTGGGTGGGCCACGGCGCTGCATATTCCCTGGAGCTAGCGGTCCCAGCAAGTTATTATAGCTCATGACATGCTGTTGCGGCGGCAGAAACATTTCGGGCCTGGCTTAGGGAATTCGTGTGCGTTTACTCCCGGGTCCACTATATGATCCACCCTCTGGATTGTGCGGTGGCCCCAGGAATTTCCATATCACTCCCCCTTGTGTGGCGACTGGTAGCCGGTATTAGCGCCTCCCTGCTTTTAGAGGTGGTGATCATTTAGTCCACCTGCGGAGGCATAATAGATCCCTCTGTATGCAACAGCCGGGAGGATTTCATGCGAGTTTCAAGCCACCGACGAAAAGAGGGTTGAGGGTCGTAATTTACTGGGTTAGATAGTTTATTTAGGCAAGTATTGACAGCGGCCATAGCACTGATCCTCTTGGCCCCACACTGCAGGCCTTGGTCGGGTTTGGTTTACCATTATCCGCCCAAAAGCAAAACGAATAATCACTCGGGTGGGCCCCTGTCAACACCCCCACTGCGGAGGCTGTGCCCGCTACCTATAACCTGGGTAGTAGAGGTCGGTGAATTACGGAGTCAAAAACCCCCTGGAAGTCCAGACAGCGAACATCGACCAGCTCACTTTCACCCGAAAGTGAAGCACCCGCATCAGGGACGGGGTGCAGATTCGACAAGCATGATCGATACTGCATGCAGCCATGCTATCTGTTCGGTAGTAGACTACACTGCATCAGATGAGGACCAACGTTGTTCATTGTGAAATTTTCGGAAACATTGAGTATAAACGGTAGGAGAATTGTTGGTCTGAATTTCCACCAAAGTATTTCAACCCACTCATATGAATGAGAGCAGCCTCGACAAAAACAAAAACAAAGAGAAGTAAGGCTGTTTCGAGAAAGTTGAAAAAAAAGGGTTAGGGGTTGAGCTATATGTTCCAGTGGCTTGAATATGGCAGGATGCTGCCCATCTGATCCGGCAGCCTTATAGGTGCTGAACACTCTGGAGGCTCCTACAATTCGTTCTGGATATATCAAAAATTCATCTATTTGTGTTGTTGCCTGATTTGAGTTGCGAATGGTATATTCTCCCAAGCCTACCTTTTGTACCGGCCCGAAGTGGCATTTCAGAGGTTCCGCCTCGCAATCACTTGTTGTGGCGTCCTGCCCGTAATATCCATCTACGCACCCTACTGCAAATCTCAGGGCTGACTTGGACTGCACGTAGTTGTGGTATGTCTTTGTACAGGACATGGCTCTGGTCACTATTGCTGTTCATACCTTGGTTGACAATCTCCCTGCGCCCACAGGGCCATGGCGCAAACCTTCTTTACCTGCAACAGTATTTGGTGGCCACCAATTTGCTTAAACAAGCTCCATGCGCTTTTTTTCGTTTTTGTGCTCGCCCCGCCTGGCGCTTTAACCCGGGCGGCCGGCCTTGTGCTCTGACAATCCGCAGCGGTGCAAAAGCCTCAGTTAGATCCACAACATTTTCCCCAGAGAAAGGCCCATCATTCCTCCACTGTGTCGTGCTAGTGGTCGTTTTTAATTGCAGAGGCTGCATTGACCAGGGATCGAATGCCAATTCCGCTAAATATTCACCTTTCTTTTTTGGGATGTCGGTCGACTTAGTCCACACTGCGAACCTAAAGATTGCGTGGTCACTCTTACCTAGGTGAGCGGACACTCTCTAAGTGTCCATATCTTTTGGGAATTCGGTCACGACAGTGTCGAGTATACTAGATTTTGCACCAGGCTCCGACTAGTCGGCTTCTGAATACGCTGTATCAGGACACGGTTAAGAAAGAAGCTCAGTAGTCGGGCTGCGAATCCACCCTTCGTAGCCCATGGGGCCTCACAGTCTACTTCGGGGTAGTCCAGATCCCCGACTAGCCCTACCGTTTTCGTATACCTATGAATCCCCGCGTCTTACTGTGTTTCCATCTGTTGGAATCTTTCCTCGCCTTCCGGTGAATAGAAAGTCAAGCCAATCAATATACATCCGTCGCAGTGACAAAAAACGGTATGAGCAACATTTTGATTGGTTAAAGCCCCTTCGATCACCACATTCACTTCTAATGCAGGAGGCTAGGCACCAAAACGTCAGCCCTCTCGTGAGGAGGAGAACTCAGAGGTTATCAGAAGTAGCAAGGACGTGTGCATGAAAAGGGACGAACGAACAGACAACACTCAATGAAGGAGAAGGAAGGAGTTCAGGAGAGAAGTCCTCCTGAGTGCTATTCTCCATTCCGCGGGTACTCCGGAAATGCATGGATCCAAGCGAAGTCCAACTTTTCAAAATCCATGACATCCCCCTTTTAAGTTGATGACACATTGCCCACCAAGGCAAAGGCAAACAATGGGGTACGGCAAGCATCTGTGTTGGGACCACCATTTATCCTGGTTTGGACGGATGACCTACAGAGTGCTCTTCCACCACGAAGTATTCTGTTCGCGGACCTCCTGAATTCGCCCAGGTTGAAGAGGACTTTGAGGCTACCCGCAAACTGGCAGTAGTCTATGATTTAACCTTGAGTCCAGAGAAATGCATAGAACTGTGGTGGATTAGTTCGGAAGGACCCGCTTCCTGAACCCGTGCAATCCGGAACTGGTGGCACGGAGGACAGAGTTCCAGGACTTGAGGGCAGTGGTAACAAGCGTTTTTAGGCCACCAAGGCAGTGTCTGTCAGCAGCAACTGAACACGACACAGTCAGGCACAAACTGCGAAGAACAGTGAATTCAAGGGACTCCAGGGTCATACTTCTTCCTTTGCGCTGCAGAAGTGCCTCCTGATCTGGAGTAGGTAGTCCACGCCCGGGATCTCTAGTTATTCAGGGGCACTGACAAAATTGAAAGGGCCCGAAGGTTTGTGAGAACGATCTTCGTCCTAAAGAGACTAGGGTAGGGAGATTGAGTGGGTTTGCGAGATTTTTCCCCTCTCAGGCGCAGACGTCCAAGGAAGGCCCTGGTGAAAACATTGAAGGAAGAAACGGTTTGTCCAGAACGGATTGGCCGTCATTTGACCGTGAGAAACTCCACCCTCCGAAAGCATAAGCGGCAGCGCCTCATGACAAAGAACCATGGGAAAATCACAACCCATTTCTTCCCATACGGAGTATTAAGTCACTGGAGTCAACCGACTGAGGATCAAGTGGCTGCAAGAGCTGTTATGGTTTTTGAAAAGTTGGACTTCGCTTGGATCCATGCATTTCCGGAGTACCCGCGGAATGGAGAATAGCACTCAGGAGGACTTCTCTCCTGAACTCCTTCCTTCTCCTTCATTGAGTGTTGTCTGTTCGTTCGTCCCTTTTCATGCACACGTCCTTGCTACTTCTGATAACCTCTGGGTTCTCCTCCTCACGAGAGGGCTGACGTTTTGGTGCCTAGCCTCCTGCATTAGAAGTGAATGTGGTGATCGAAGGGGCTTTAACCAATCAAAATGTTGCTCATACCGTTTTTTGTCACTGCGACGGATGTATATTGATTGGCTTGACTTTCTATTCACCGGAAGGCGAGGAAAGATTCCAACAGATGGAAACACAGTAAGACGCGGGGATTCATAGGTATACGAAAACGGTAGGGCTAGTCGGGGATCTGGACTACCCCGAAGTAGACTGTGAGGCCCCATGGGCTACGAAGGGTGGATTCGCAGCCCGACTACTGAGCTTCTTTCTTAACCGTGTCCTGATACAGCGTATTCAGAAGCCGACTAGTCGGAGCCTGGTGCAAAATCTAGTATACTCGACACTGTCGTGACCGAATTCCCAAAAGATATGGACACTTAGAGAGTGTCCGCTCACCTAGGTAAGAGTGACCACGCAATCTTTAGGTTCGCAGTGTGGACTAAGTCGACCGACATCCCAAAAAAGAAAGGTGAATATTTAGCGGAATTGGCATTCGATCCCTGGTCAATGCAGCCTCTGCAATTAAAAACGACCACTAGCACGACACAGTGGAGGAATGATGGGCCTTTCTCTGGGGAAAATGTTGTGGATCTAACTGAGGCTTTTGCACCGCTGCGGATTGTCAGAGCACAAGGCCGGCCGCCCGGGTTAAAGCGCCAGGCGGGGCGAGCACAAAAACGAAAAAAAGCGCATGGAGCTTGTTTAAGCAAATTGGTGGCCACCAAATACTGTTGCAGGTAAAGAAGGTTTGCGCCATGGCCCTGTGGGCGCAGGGAGATTGTCAACCAAGGTATGAACAGCAATAGTGACCAGAGCCATGTCCTGTACAAAGACATACCACAACTACGTGCAGTCCAAGTCAGCCCTGAGATTTGCAGTAGGGTGCGTAGATGGATATTACGGGCAGGACGCGGCGGAACCTCTGAAATGCCACTTCGGGCCGGTACAAAAGGTAGGCTTGGGAGAATATACCATTCGCAACTCAAATCAGGCAACAACACAAATAGATGAATTTTTGATATATCCAGAACGAATTGTAGGAGCCTCCAGAGTGTTCAGCACCTGTAAGGCTGCCGGATCAGATGGGCAGCATCCTGCCATATTCAAGCCACTGGAACATATCATAATAATAATAATAATTTAATACTATCAATAATAATAACAATACTTTATATGGATAACCCCGATGTTTGCTGCCGTGCAGGTTCAAACGTTACAACTGAAACTGAGTCGTTCTTACAGGAGGATTGTACATTGATTTGAACGCGAATGAATTTGAGGCAGATCGTCCAGTTCAGTTTTTGGGGCAACGACCGGTGAATTTAAGGTCCAGGTCATTTAATCGATGCGGCTCGAGTTGTGGTGTAGTTATTTTGCCAAATTGTACAGTGGTTAGGGAATATTAAAGAATCCCACTGAGGGAAAACTGTCCTGCCAGCGAACCAAACTGGACTGATGGATACATGGATGTCGTGTAAAAACATTCCCGAAGGAGAAGTTATCAAACGATGTAGCTTCTCTATGTATGAAATGTGTAACGATGTAAAATTAGACGATGGAAAATGGGGTCAATACACGTAAAGATCAAGAAAACTAGTCGTGGACTACAGTTGTGAATTTTAGTGACAGCATGTCTGATGAGCCATTTGTATAACAAACGGAATGCAAACTGAACTGTGGTCGCCAAAGTGATGGCCAAAGAAATGGCCAGATAAAAACATAAGGAACTTGGGCGGATTGTTTTGCTTTCAGAAGGAGGAAATATAATGCATCAGCATGAACCTGGGAACTGGCAAAAAGTCGATTCGTGGTGCTTAGCTACGATGATGGCAGGAACGTGGCTTGCAGGAGAGATGGTCAATTAAGTGACAGGTAAGTATTTACATACTGATATTTCTTACCAGAGACTTCACGTAGCAAACAGAGTGTATCAAGGATCGGAAGTGTCTAAGACGATCCATCGGAATAGAGCATGGGAAAGGGATTACACGGAACAACCATTGAATAAATTTTCCAAGTTCGGCAGCCGGAAATGGGCGGAGTGTATGATAAACCCAACGGAATACACACCTCCACTGTGGTTGCCAAGGTGATGGTGTAAGAGGTGGCCGGATAAAAACATGTAGACTTTGAGCGGATTGTTTTGCTTCCAGAAGAAAGAAATATAATGCATCAACATTAAACCGGGAAGTGGCGAAAAATCGATGTGTGGTGCCCAACCACAACAGTAAGAACGACACGGTTGACATAAATGATGAAGTGACGGGTAGGAGAATAACAGTTTATGTTCATTGCAGAAGGTGGACCACTTTATGGCGACAGAACAGAACTCTGCGGTACAAGAGCTTTTCAGATATGCATAAGTGGGACATGATACTCTGCAAGATGATGATATTGCAATGCAACAGCTCTAAGTGGGCGAACAACGGAACTGACAGAGAAGGCAAACAATCATAGAATCATCGATTGTCGGGAATCTCTAGAGATGTAGTTCGCAGTGTCATATGCTGTTTGAAGACTGTGGTACGGAAGTGAATGGCAACAATAAATGCGTTAGGTTTCGGGCATATCGGTTAAGGTATCAAAAAGGGGTGAGATTTATCTCAGAGAATGGTTAAGTTCACAAATGGGGCTGGTGAAGAATTTAGCGTAAAACCACGGGGAAGTGGACCGGGAACAACGAGCCGATAATCTTGATGGGGTTTTAGGCATGCGATAATTGTGCACCAACGAAAGCAAATTTCGCCGGGCGTAAAGAACGGTAAGTTGTGAAGGCGGATTCGGAAGTGAGCACGATGGAGAATCCGTGTTAGTTGAAGGAGACAGCAGCACATTTGCAGCTTTTAGAGTAAATGAATGGTGATCTTCTTTTTGGTTTTTTCAATCCGTGACCGGTGCTGGTGGGTGGGGCTGACCGTGCGCTGGACAACCAACATGAAAACCACTTCTGAAGGTAGTAGGTGCCATCCGCCAAACTATTTGCGCCCGCACATCGCCGCAGACTTCCTGCACGCCCGATATGCACCGGCCAAAGCGGTGGATCTGTCCGAGTCCCGCACCGGTGAGATTTGCACAGGTGATGTTGGTTAAGATCATATAGCCGTAGAAATGGAGTGGTCTAAGGGATTGCGAGGGATCCTGGAGAACAGGGTCAAAGAGTTAGCGACGGAATGATGGGCGGGTATCATATTTTCAGCTAGAAGTGTGGGACAGATAGTTCGCCTGTATTATCTCGGGATCATTCCAAGACATCAAAGGGGAGATGAGCGCCGGTCTGTGTCTGGAAACAAGAGTACGGAGACGCAGTCTGGGATGCTCCAAGCTAAGAATCAACGGTCAATAGTAAAAAGAGAAATCCAGTAATTTAGACAGACTAGTCTGGAAAGAATGAGGACTATGAGCCACTGGGAGTGAATAGGAATACAAAAATAATGACAAAAACTGGGAATAAGAATGATGATTTGGAGGTTAGTGGTGGTAACAGGGATTGGATTTAGTGTTGGAACGCTAGCGTAAAAATAAAACAGGGGAATGGGGTCGGTTCGGACCGGGTAAAGCAAATTAAGTATGATGGAGATAAATAAAAGACGGTAGAGCGAGTGAATTAAGAAGAATCCAACAAGAGCAGTGTCAGTCATATAAGTCATTCTAAGCCGTACTCATATGCTAGCGATGGAGAAGGCTTATGGGTTAGGCGATGTCGACGTTGCAGAGAAAGTTACCCGGGTCATACCTTCTTTAACTATTCAAAAATCTAGGTTACCCTCGTAGGCCTGTTCCAGAATGGTGAACGTTTGGGTTAATTGTAGTATTTTGGAGACATCTAAATATTTTATAAGGGCAATTTTGAAACGGTCTAGAGTCCAGCAGGCCTGAATGTATTCAGGCAGTCTGTTCCAAATAGGAAAATAGGCTGTGATGAAGAATCTTTCCCTTAGTTTTGTCCTGGAGTATGGAACTTTAGTAGCAAGATTTCTGTTACGAAGAGAAAAGGATGCCTCTTGGGCGAAACATAGATCAGTGATGGACGTATGCACTCTAGAATGTAGGAGGTCGAATAGAAGATAAAGACTGAGTTTCGTACGTCGTAGCCACGGGGGTTCAAGTCTCAGTAGCTCACATCTCTCTTTGTAATTCAAGGAAGATGATGAGCCGAGTAAGTGCTTGGTCAAGGATAGCTAAACTTTTTCGATCGCAAGTCTGTCAGATTTGCTCATGTGAGCGCGTACCAGAGGGCAGTACTCCAGCCGCAGTCTGGCGTGGGATTTAAAAATCAGAAGCTGGCTGTCGCGCATTATTAAAGTTCTGCAGCTAAAAAGACCATCGCAACCCCACTACCCTCTCTGGATGCTAAGCCGCAACTGGGTTCTCAGGAGGAGTGAGCTGAAGCTGGCCAAACCACGAGCACGTCATGGCCCCACGACACAGTCCTTTGCATGAAGAGCGGTGACCCCCTGGAACCGGCCCCAGGGGGTTTGGTCGCCACCCCAGTTCTAGCGGTGTTCAAGTCTCACTTGGAGAGTTGTTGGCCGGAATTCTTTCCCGACTGCATTCAACATCTTCCTCAATAACAAGTTTGTTTCGGCTAGCTTTCACCAGTAAAGTCTCTACCTATTTTCAGCCCCCTTCTGTCCCTTTTCGGCCGAGTGTTTATTGCTAATAGATCCCTTCCTTCGTTTTGTCTTTCTCCCATTTTTTCTGCTTCTTCATTTTGCCGTCGTCAGCATGCCTGTCCTTTTGGCTATCTAAATCTAGGAATGTCAACCACGTGGAGGTTATGAATACATGAGCTATGTGTGTGACTGTCACTTCTGCCGACCGCTGGCCTCTCTTTTCGGCTTCTTTGCTATAGGTTCCCCGAGCGCTAGGCAACGCAAACACTACTGGGATTCTCAGAGCAGCGGAATTCGCCTAAAACTCGTGGATGCAGAAACCTGGGTTCATCAATTAGGTCAAAGCCGGAGGTCATATGACCTGACCTGACCTGGCTCGTTAGCCGGGATTAGGTTTCCCCTCATCTCGTGTTATTAGCGGTGCTTTCGGGCTTAATTTTCCCCTCCTTTTCACCAATCCAAATAAATAAATAAGTAGATATACAAATCAACTAGTCATAGATAAAAAGCCGGCAAAATTGCTATTCGTTTCTTCTTTTGCATCGCCGAGTTTGCGCCAATTTACGAAGTTTTCTCAATATGCAATAATATTAATAATAATTTTTATAGTTTGTCTCGGAGACGCCCGAAGCATGCGGTACGCATAATCAAAAGTTTTACAGGCGACAAAACTGACAGAAAAAATTCATGAAAAATTTAGAAATAAGCAAGACAAAGGAGGGGTAGAAAGAAATAGAGGGGAGACGAAGGGGAGATAAATGTACGCATACCAAGGAGAAACGGTGGGGGTCTAAGTGAACCCAGGGATGGGTTCAAATGTGTCCGGAAAACCTGAAAGTCAAGGTCAGGTGGAACAGCAGAATGAGCCAACTGGAGGAGATTGGGACCTGAGACTTTTACATGAGGAGGGCTGAAAATCGGCATGACAACCTATCGTTACAAGAAACGGTGAAGAAAAAAGAGAAGAAAAGTAGAACCAAAGGTTGAGTTGTATGGGACTAGATAGCTATGTGCTACACCTTATTACAATAAATGGACGGTGTTAATTTGAAAACAGGTAGCAACCAAAGCAGGAAGTAAACAGTGGGTCAGATGGCAGCAGCGGCGCTGGAGTATCAAGATACCGTAAATATGAGGCAAAGATGTAGACAAAATAGATGCATATCATGATGGGCGGCGGCGTGGTGGCAATAAAACTGGCCGGAGAAGAACTGGAGGAGGCAGAGTAAACACATGGATACACATGTATATATATATATACCAGAGCAGGAGCAAATACCAGTGAAGGGACGGAAAAGGGGAGTAGCAGTGCTTGGATGAGATATGTGGGGTTGGGTCAAGCCGTATGGAATTAACTTCGATAAACCCTGATGAATTTAATTATGGTGGGTGAACATGGAGGATCAACTGAAAGAGAGAGAAAAACGGCTTTGGATGCACGGAAGTGGTGGCTGTGAGCAGAAGTTGATAAAAGAGGAAATATGAAGGAAGGGATCGATGAAAACAGGTAAAAGTGAATCTAACAATCTGATTAATGCAGGTGTGCATGTGGTGACGGTCGATAATTGATGGAGCGTCAATGAAAGGACGCACATTATGCAACAAGATGATGGCCGTGAAAATGGCTGGGGAACGCAGAGCGAATGGAAGTACAGGGGTGGTTGGAGAAGGGTAAAAGGTCCCCGGAGGGCGGTAACTTGGAGGTTAGAGAAACCGTGATGCAATAACTCAGTAGTTGCGATAGCGAATAACGGAGAAAGGTAAGGAAGTGGAGGATAAGAAAGATCAGGTATTAGAAGATCATTCGGTTTGAAACTGCAGGTGAGAATGGTGACGTAACGACTACTTTACACTGAGTGGAAAGCGGAAAAGCAGCGCAACCCGAAAAGCAAAATGAAAATGCCTGCGGCGAGCAGTATGCAAAGCAGATGAGAGTGCTAACCGAAGAAAACCAGGTGAGAGATGACCAATAAGGCCGTCTCACTGCAGATGACACGGGATGAAGACCGAGAAGAATAAAAGTACCCGGACGGAAAAACTTGTGATGGAATGAATATATATATAAATCACATCAAAAAATGTCTTTGTTTTGCCATTTTTTGATCAATAGCTGCATGTTCTTGCGGTCATTTGCCAACCCATGGTGTTCAGATCCCTTCCTTGTTGTATCCTGTAGACATAAGGTGGATCCGAAACTATTTCATCTCGAGCTTCGTACTCTCAAAGTACTTAAAAGCCTTGAGCATTCAAATACTCCCCAATGGCTTAGAGAGATCTTGATCTCTGAGACGCACTCCCCGTATTTTTATTTCGTAAATGTTTCTGCCGATATGTATCTTACGCATATTTTCTAAAAACGGCCACATCGCAGGAACTAAACCTTTAACGTTCAAGCACCTATCAAATATTTCAATTTTTCGTCCAGAAACTTCGACTTCTATTTGGCTATCTATTTCGCTGCTGGTCGGAAGGACATTTTTTCTTTGCATTCGCTAAAATATCTACGTATTCTGATGGCAGCTAAGTGTGCTTTCCCTTATATCAACGAAAAACGTACCGTTGCCGACAAAGCCTCAAAACCAAGATGTTTGGAGCTATTCTGAAGTAATTCCGTGAGTGCGAGTGAGACTAACCAGCAGCAGAAGTGTTCCATGTCGAACGAAAAATGCGGTGACTTTAAAGTCTAGGTAGGTTAAGGTGAATCAGTACTCTTATCATCATGACAAAGAGCGTTTTGCAGAAGGATTTGATGTCGGTGTGATGTATGCCTTGAGGAAAAAGTCCCCAACAATTTTCACATAGTGGCACTGTTTGGACTGTGGGATTTAGTCTCTTCGATCCTCTAATACAGCATGCAACAACCACCACTTTCGGATAAATTCGTTCTTCGCTGGTTTGTGTCGCGGCCTCTTTCGGGTCTGATATCTGCCCGCCATGACGGCTGTAACTGGCAGTGAACGCTGAACTGTGGTTCTCATGGACAGCAGTCATGGCTATACATTTGAGGTTCCTGTATAACTTACTTGCGTAAAACGTGTTGTTGCTCTAGATCATCATGATCCAACATTTATGGTGCCTTTTACAGCAGACTCCAAAAGGTGTATTCTCTCATTGAAGCAACCGGATTACTGACGTTCATTTTTCACCTAGACACGTACCAGCACAAAGACCTTTTGGTAGATCTGTTAATACGATCGGCAGTAGAAGCGCAGTAGCCGAAGCCAGACCACCCACTTGCATGAAAAAAACAAAGGGTAATGCGTCGACCGACGGAGGTATACTGTTTAATTGGATTTTCAGATCCTGTGATTCGAAGAGAACAAAAATTGGCTGTTTGTATAAGTTCTACTAGGGTGGAGCCGACCGACCCTGGAAATCGATGAGAAGCCAAGGTGACCAACCAATCGGAGGGGAGCAGCGTGGATGCTACTAATGAATCGTGATGCGATAATATGCAAACCTAAATTAGCAATTAAATCAATAATTAAATAAATCGAGTGGTAAAATACTTTTGTGGATACTAATATTACCTTTGCAATCAGTGCCTCAATATTGGGAAACTGTACTGTCTACCTTATAAGAATCTATCTTGTTCTCATTTCGGTATTCTCTATTTTAGCTCCGAATCATGCACGATCGTAATGAGGTTATATTCGGTCCTTCCAGCAGTGTGATCTCTTGTATCGTCGGCCACCCTCTGAAATGAACTTAACTAAGTTGACTTTATTGCACCGACTCATCATCCATCTGCTAAACCACAACCTCAGTTTCACCAAGTTATCTGATATTGATTCCGTGAGCTGATAGAAGCTCGCTTCCAGGGAAGATTGTGATTTCGCTAGACTCGAAGCACTTCAATAACGGCTATAGTATTCTTAACTCGAACAGAACTGCCGGTCTCTTCTTGTCAGTGGTGTTCACCGCCTTTTGATGTTGTGAAGGGTATCTGCGGATGAGGGGTTTCAAGCCTGTTGGAGCTCTCGGGTTTGACGGTGTGAGTGCAACTTTCGAGTAGGGCGTCGAGTTTTCGCTGCTCCACTAGAGCTCCGGTGGCGCTGCACCGTAAGCAGATGCCGACGTTTGGTACTGTCAAACCAGCTGGTCAGCTTCGTCGGGCAGAATTGCGATCTATCTTCGCTGCCCAGCAATAGCTGGACTTCTTCTCGGCTGAGGCGCTGCCGTATCAGTCGGATCACGGATGAGATGGCTGGAGGACTTATCGGGAAAACCTCCTTTATTTGAAGTAAAAGTTGATCAGTGCAATGGCATAATATCCAATCAGGAATAGGCTGCGCAGGTCAACGTAAATCCTTCGACACGGAATCTCTCTCCCAGGCCATGGGTTTCGGTAGTATGGTCTCAACTAAACTGTGCACAGGCATGAGTCTAAGTTTCTGCCTCGGTGCAAGTACTCCCATCATTCTCACAAACCAAGCAACGCGTTGTCAATCCAAAGGAATCCCCAAACCAGAACAAGGTTGATTCATAGCTTCTTCGGTACTAAGTTGAAATTCACAAAACGTAAAAATATATGCAAACATCAAGTATGCGGCCAAATACACTCCGCAGTAAGACCCAGAGGTTAAAAACCCCATGGCTCAAGCACGACAGTCAGAAACGGTTCAAGGCTAAATTCAAATGTCTCACTCGGATAAACAAACGTGCAGAAGTGTGGTGAACGGAAGCGCTTTTCAAAGTATTTTCAACATTGGTCAAATTCACGAAGCTCATAGAACGTTTTGAAGGATTTTCAGTGTTTTTTCGTTACACCGGCCAATAACACATCTGTTGAGCCCGTGGCTTCGTTCCATGCGAGCAAAAGAGGCCTCTGCGCGTTCCACCTAAACCTCACCCGCTCAAAAGAGGTGGAATGTGAGTCTGCTCACCTCGGCAAAAGGCATCATCGAGATGAATAATAATAATATTATTAATTATAATGATGGTTTATATCTGATAATTCTGAGATACGCCACAGCGCTTGACCGGATGATGCAGGTGACGATAGAGTCGGGGATTCAGTGAGGTACAGATAGAGGTGTGTGAAGGAATAGGGTAAAAGACTGAATGACCAAAATTGATAACGCCTGGCAAAACTGAAGCTCCAGGGTAGATGATGAACTCAGCTAATACCATATGAGATCACTAGTAAACGTGGGATATATGCGTGAAAGTTATCGAAAGTAATCGTTGCAGCTGAGAAGTGCAAACTAGTCGAAAGATATTTTGATTCTATCTGATTTTCGAAAAAAAGAAGATTGTAAAAGTGATAAATATAAGGAGCAATCAGCAGGCTGAAAAGAATGATGGGGACATGAGTAGAAAACCCAATATTGGGTGGGGAATGAATATCAGGGATGGAGCATGAGACATTGAGGTGATTTATCGGTGAAATTTGACGGCAGCCCGCCGAGTGGACTGGTCAAACAGATGATATCCAAAACATCCCTTGGATGGTGGGGAGGGAGAGCCAGAGTGCTGATGGGAGGAATGACTACGACAGGTATTCGATCCCTGAATGAGTCACTTCATGACGGGGCATGCATTAAGTGACACACGGATAGGAATATCAGTAGGAATATCAATATTGCACATGTAGCCAGGGAGGTCCTGGAGATCAGTAGATTGTAGGATTGACAGTGGAGCAGATGAAGTACTTGGAGGGTAGGTGTGCATCAGGTGATTACTGTTCCAACAGAGTTGCCACACAACAACGACCACTAAAGAAGCTGCATGTGACTAATCTGGAGCAAAGAACGGAGTTCAGACCATCAATTTGAATAACAGTAAAAAATGGACCATTCGACAGAGCGGCAATGATTTATTCAATAATGATTAGACAGAAACAGACATATATCAAACGAATAACACATCTAAAGATGGAGAAAGACTACTCACGAGCTGAAGAGAGAGTTTGCAGTGGGGGAAAACTGGTTGACAATGATCACAAAATAATGGGTAGATCATGATACACCACCATGGAAATGATGAGGTGGGTGCGCGATCACCCGGCAAATCAGCATTTATGCACAGTGAACAAACGGATGTTTGCTGCTTCAGGACCCGGAATTTAAAAAAAACGACAAGTTCGGTCCATTAAGAAAGGACCTTTTATGAGTATTGCAGTATCTAAATCAGGAGTAATAACACATCCGAACTTCACAGATTGCACTAGGCTGTGCACGTTTTAAGGCTGATCGTAAGAATAGAACAGAATCAATGTTGCTGAAAGGCCGAGAAACGAAAGTCCAAACGATTCGTAAAGAGACAGAAAATTGAGGCAGTTAAGCAAAGAGAGAAGAAAAGGGATTTTTCGTGTGGAATTCACAGCGGCTTTCCAGCGGCCGCTACAGAGGGTGATAAATTGATCTGGGATGCGAAACTTCAGCGATTGCAGAATTGACGGCACGCACAGGTGGTTGAGAAATGAGAAGATTGTTAGTTAATATCTTATAGCGGCCATTTCATTGTTGGAACTTGAAACAACAACAGAAACTGAGGTAGACACCAAAAATCCTGATGCGGGGAAAGGAGCTGAAGCGTCACACACGAAAAAACGTCAATAGATGAATATAGCGAGGATTGGTCGTTGAATTTGAGAGAATTATTTGCATAGCAGAAGGACGACCCATCTGGAAGTGAGGGGTCACTGCCGGGGTGAGGATGAAGCAGGTAGCTGGAGAAAGTTGGCGATTGTTCAAAAAATGGACCACTTTATAATAGGTTGGTGATGGTATTCCAATAGGAAAACGATTACGAGGAAGGAATCAATCTGGGGCGCACAACCATGGCAGGTACTGGGTCGAAGAGGATACGAAAGTGGTAGGGGGAATGCAAAAGACAGGAGTGCATCTATTTATGATTATTATTATGATAAAAACTATATGACAGCAACAGCGAGATAAGGTTGCAGAGTGGGTAGAGCTGAGGTATGCAGATACGAACAAGACATGATGCTATTCAAGATAAGGATAAGACGGCAGAGGAGCACTGTGTTGAGGAACCAGTGGACTGGTGAGGATTGCGGAAAATCATCAGTTATATTGTTGACGGCCGATAGGTTACGGAGACTTTTAAGCCAATGAAGTCGTTTGGTTATTACAGTAAGAAAAGGACGGTAACATTAACCGTGCAAATGAAAGAATATATCGGAATTTGCAGCAATTTTGTCATGAGGAGTATACATAATTACAGATGAGACTGTTGAGTAGTCAGGTGAGTATCTTATGGAATGTTGGTAAAACAGTATATGACAAGAAGATTCGTCTATTTATATAGGCTATTTATGTGCTTCGAGAATAAACTGTGATAGCTAGATGTGAGGAGCAAGCATCAATAGTTTCACAGATAAAGTGCAACATATTTACAGGAACTGAAAAGCGGAGTGGTAACGGTAAAGCTGACGGTGTTTAAGAGAGTACGACCACGTTAAGAAAAGGCAGTACGAATGGCATGAATGCAGCTGCCATGTGAGCATAAAAAACTGTAGTTTTGCACCCCGAGAATGGTGCAAGTCGGTAGGCCCGACCTTTGCCCAGACACCAAATTTAAAAAGTTGTTCGCAAAGTGAACACAGTAGGTGCTATCCGCCGGCCAGCCTGCACCCACACATCGCTGCAGTCGTTCAGCAAGCCCCATGTGCGCCGGCCAAAACGGTGGATTTCAACGCGATCCACGCCTCCGGGATGAGCACGAGCGGGAATCCTTGTTGTTCTACATGTGGCGAGTAACTTAACTGACGGAGCAGTGTGTTCCTTGAGTTTTTCGGGGTTGCAAATGGTCCCGGAGACTTAGGTCAAAGAGCGTAACTACTGGTTGGCGGACATGTGACGGATAATTATTCGGGCGCAGTAGCTCAGATGGCAACGAACGAAGTACTCAGAGCGGATGAAAATTGTAGAATGATGTATACGTGTGACCGGAGAACTGGGAAGGGTAGATACTAAGAAGAACAAGGTCCGCGTGAGTCCCAGTTGGGAATCAACACTCAAAAGTTGGTACGAATTGAATACAAGAAAATCGAGTTGTGCTGATGAATGGAGATTATTGATAGTAATGGCAATTCTTGCAGCATTAAGGACTGGAGGAACTTCCAGTTTACTTCAGGTTGCTGCTCGTTACTGATCGACGAAATCACGGACAAACAGTACTGTTTCTTCCGATTCAAAATGATTTTATCGACACGAGTAAAGCCGGTGAAATAAAATAGCACCGGCCCGTCTTTACCAATCTCGGGTACTGAGAAGGGAACTGAGTTTGCAGGATTGTCTTGCCGGATCGATGCAGGATGTCATGGTTACAGGAAGCCAGGCAAAGCTCCATGGCTGAATCGTGGCACCCATGGATTTGATGGTGCATTTATTTGCGTCACATAGCGAAGTGAAGGGCTTGGTGGTCGGTGACTATCGTAAACTTCAGCGCGTACGGTAACTCGTGCACTGGACGTACGGCCACAAAAATGGCCACAGCTTCCTTCTGCCCCCGGGGACAGCCTCTCCCAGCAGTATTCATAGGAATCGAGGCGCAGAGGATTGGACGTCCATACCATTCCAGAACCGCTCATGCAACAAATTCGGACCTGTGATGGATAAACGTTCTCTGCTTAGAAGGAGCAAATGAAGCTAGCACTGACCAGTCAACTACACGTTGAAAGAAACTGCATAGTTCCCTCACACACTGTGATTTTCGCAACGAAGCGGACGATTGGGCCAGAAACAGTGTTTGGGCTCTTGCCGCATAGTTCTGACTGAATCTAAAGTATTGCTACGGAGACGTGAGAAACGATGGCAGGTGCACCTGACGTCCCCTGACCCAGTAATAACCAGTAGCTTACAAACATCCAGGTTGGGTTGGTATCCGTTTGCACTGACAATGAAACCGAGCAAATATTACTCCGTGGATCCCTGTTATGTTCTGGGGGCCTTGATTAAAATGTTTCATTACACGAACCACCACACCAGCTGTCGCCATCTGTTGTCGTGGTTTTCTCTTGTGGACTGAAAATAAGCACATCACCTGGATGTACCACCTCCCCACCGGGATCTTTGATAACCTCGCTGGTTGCAGCCTGGAATACCCCGAACTACAAAAGCAGACTGAGGGTAGACAAAATGTACTGACTTGAACAAGCCATTTGACTCTAGTGTTCATCGCACTTTGCCGTGCAAGATAGGGACGTTGAGTGTAAACGGCTTAGCTCATGGATGGCTGGAGGAATTCATTTTCTGCAGGATATGTCACGTCAAGGTGGGGGAAGATGCCGTAGTCTGGTGAAATTCTCCATTGGAGTGCCTCAACGGTTCGTCCAATGCCCGATACCACTGGTGTTTATTAGTGACCCGGCATTCCTCCTACAGTAGCCTAAATCCATTTTTTTCGGATTGTGTGAAAGTTATAGGGTCTTGGGACAGAGGCGATGCAAACATGGATAGAAGAACAGTCCCATAAAGGTATGTTTATCGACAGCAGTCGACAAGCGCCCGTTAGAGCATCATCAGGGCGTACAATGTAACTCAGTGAGATAGAAAATTACAAATTTTAACAGGAGTCGACCATCAGGCCTTGTAAAACGTAAAACAAAAAAGGAAATGGCAAGACAAGGCCTAAGAAAATATGGTCTGCAAGAAGCTTTGACCAACGTATATAAGAGCCTGATCGAGTTGTTCGTTGCAGCTCCACTTCCTCGGGGTGAGCTCTATCAGGCTCAGGGGCAGCATCTATGATGAGTGACGAAACTGCAGTGGCACTATCACTGAGCAGTGCCTCCCCTTCTAAACAACCGTCTAGACGCTGAGCCTCGAGGCAGTCAACCTATGTGGGTCTCAAGCTTACCGTTTCAATCGATGAGGTAAACCCAGTTAGGTCTCTCGAACACTTTGGATGGGCCTCCGTGAGGCCACTCTAGAGATGTTCCATTGCTATCCCCGCGTGTGCAGAAGTAGACGCAGTTGGACTGTTCAAGCCGAATGCAGACCGATTGAGACAGCGGTCCCGGAGAATGCATTTGCTAGGGGTGTATTTGCTCGGCCAGCTGTTGAGCCCCATGAGGCCCAACGGCCGTCACTCACGTAATCTACGGCAAAGCTGTCCCCGGGGGAAACCGAAGAGTTTGACTAAAGGCCAATTCCGCAGCTGACGCGTTAACATCAGTTTTAAAGGCGGAAAGCCGGCTTAAGAGAGTTTCTGGGAGTGCCTGCATCCAATTACAGCTGTCACCTGCAGTAAGTGAAGCCTTGGTCTGGCGATTGGAACGCTGGACCACACTGTTGGCTGCTGAGTGATATGGTGCCAAGCGAGAACGGTGGCGGCCTAACATAAGCACAGTATCTCCAAGCAGGTGTAACCGAAATGTGCGGCGGCATCAGTGTTCACCTTCGCAGGGCAGCCACACATAATGAAACCCAAGGCTCCATAATAGCAGCCGTTACGGTTTCTGTCTGCACTCTGGCGATGGAAAAGGCCTCAGGCCAACAGGTGAAACGGTGAACCATTTTAAGAAGGTAAAGGAGGCCTTTGAGGGGGCTAAGGACACCAAATATATCCATGTGAAAGTGAGAAGACCATGGGGACTCAACAAGAGAGAAACCCAATGAAGCTTTTGTAGATCCACTTACTTCTGATCTTGGGAGCTGAGTGCAAGAACGAGCGCAGCTACGAAAAATATTTTGCATACCGTTAAAACGTACCCATCTGCAATTAACTCTATGGCGGAACGGATGCCGGGATTTGCCGAGCTGCGTAAAACTTCAAGGATTTTGCGGCGCCAAGCCGTGAATTCTATGGGGTGTGTGGTGTGCCAAAGTTGAGTCACACAGTTGATCCTGGATAGTTGGATGAATGGAGCCTTGAAGGCATAACTGATAACATTTGGTTTGGATCTATGAAGTCCAGTTCGAACGTTGGGCTGCAGACAACTCTTCGGGATCCTTCATGTCTGGAAGACTAGAAAAGGCGTTTGTTCGAGCAAGAACTTCTGCTGCGACTTTGTCGGCACCAGAAACGTGAAGAACATTGCAGAAAAACTATGCTACGAAGCCTGAATAACGCACCTCGTGTGGTGGGCGTCTATGGGTTTGAATATGAAAAAGCACGCCTTATTGGTTTATGACGAGTAAAGATGATGAACGGTCTGCCTTCGTAAATATGAAGTAACTGTTTACCATTATTGTAAGGTGCAAGTAGTTTCCGAACAGAAACAGAATACCCGGATTCGGTATAAATAACACAGAGAATAATGAGCTAGTCGTTCTCACTGTGATGTGGACTACTGCTAGAGAATTCTACCTACAGCTTCGTCCCAGGCATCCGCGCTTGTAATCGATAGAGCCTCAGCGTTGGAACGGACAAGCCAAATTGCAGGAGCCAACGCGTTTTTGCGGCATTTAAGGCGGCTTCAGCATCCTTCGCTGATTCTGCGGGAAAGGCCTCAGCAGCTTCCAGTAGACTTTTTGAGGGCATCATCAACTTACGCGGCTTGGGATAAGAGGACGATGGTAGCTCACCATCCCGCCAAAACGACAAATGACACCTAGTCATTCGGTAATGGAATGTCACAAATAGTTTGTATGCTTGCCTTTAAGGGCCTAACATAACGTCCATCAGCCGTATGACCCAAAACTAAACTGAATTTCGGCCAAAAATACTTTCATCTGCATTTACAGCTATACCGGTGCCGCCAAACGCTGAAACAACTGAAGTAGATGTTACTTGTTTGCTCCCTCAGATTGACTAATTGATAGCAAGTTGTCTGTGCAGGCGGAAACAAAATCCAAGCCTCTGGTATTCTGTTCATTAAAACGCTGAAAGTTCCGTGCAGCGTTACGAAAATCGAGTTGTATTCGTGGAAATTTGAAGTGACTCAAAGGTGCCGTTACCGCCGTCCTAAGTATACCCTCACCTCCAACGGGAATGCTGTGACGGAGGTGGTTTAGATCTATTTTTGAGAACACACGGGCTCCATTGATGACTGCCGGGATACTTTAATATGTAATGGGATACCTGCCTGTAAAGGTGGTGATACTGGGGTCCACAAAACCTCCAGGTGGTCGCCAGTCTCCTATCTTTTTAGGGATTATGTTAACCGGCAAATTCCGAGGATCATTTTGGGGCACGATAAATACCTAACTCAAGCGTGTGCCCAAGCGCCAATGGCGCAAGTTTAATTCCGTCTGGTGCAAGTTGGTGTACCCCAGAAAAAAGGGAGGTCTGGTGTGATAATATGATGAACTGTCGAGTTGGTTACGGCAGGTGGTCCGAGCAGCGGATGCATCTTTTTTGAGAGAATCTAGCACGGGACCGATCAAATGCCAATCGGCCAGTTTATGTTGAATGTGACTATATGGCTCAAAATTGTCTGCAATCCCATCCATGGTTAGAGCAGTGACAGGGTCCACAAGATGTCTGCGGCGAGAAGTGATCAAAAGGTGGAAATGACAGAGCAAATTATAACGAGTTATGGCATTCTGAACCTCTGCAATCAATAAAAACCCAACAAAAAGTGCGGCGAAGAGAACTGTCCAACATATTCGAAGTTTGTCCACATATTTGTATAGAAGTGCCACCTGCAGCACGTGAGTCACAGGACGGACACCCACACACACATTGACCCGAAGATGGGAGCACATTGACTGGGCGGCCTAAGGAACAGGAAACAAGCCAAAAATTCCAGCTGTTGCAGAAGACGGTGAAAGTAGAGGAAAAAACCTTTTTGTCGAAAAAAGGTCGATCATTTTTGCGTTCTACAGAGACTCCGAACACCATATTAACCAAGGGATTAAAAGGTTCAACTGTCCATAGGCAGAGTATTTTAAATTGTTTGCCAGTTGTCGAAAAACAGATGCCCTCACTGAAAGCTGACAAACGAAGAATATCCCCGTGATTTCGAACAATACAAAAACTTTCTAGAGTAGAAGGCTAATCAGGCGCGTTCAACCAGGATGATTTTTGTTATCGAATTTATGCATTCAAACTCGGCCATCCCCGGGTCGCAACTGTCTCAAAAATCAGGGAAACCTGATGACCAGTGGCACTGTGAATGCGCGCGTCGTTCGGTTATGCGATTCCACTGAGCTAGGTTAGGTCGAATACACATTTTGGAATTCCAGACCCACAGCTACCTGTATCTACAATGAACACATGTCCTAAGCCACAGCGAAACCGAGAAGACTTGTATGCGACCGGGTTGAATTCACTTGAAATCTTCTGTGAGTATACAGGATTGCCACAATTTCCCGGATCTTCGAGAGTTACACTCGCCACGTTGCATTGGTATCGGTGACATACCTTGCGAATATGACCGTTATTTCCACGGAGGGCATGCCATATCGAGTAAGAGGCTGCAAGAGGAAAGAAAGTAGCCGCACGATAAGCAACCGTTCAGTTGCATTCGATAGTGTCGGCCGGGTTCCAATGTAGCTTTTTACATGAACTAGCTGGTTTAGGAGGACAAAAGTGTCGGTATCGCACTACGGAATGCTCAGTTGTTGCTTTAGATACTCCGTTATATAGTTGGTTTCCTGACGGCACCTCAAAGAACTTGAGATTGGGGCTCATAAACGGCCTCTCTGTAACTCCGGATGATTTGTATTTACTACAAGGCTGTCGTGCAAGAGAACTCAAAATGACCTTCGAAAAGACGACTTGGAACCTACCCTTCTATTGTCAGAATGAATTCAGAGCAGTTCATGTTTGCACCACGATCCAGCGGCTGGAATTCAGCACCTTCGATCAAATTGAAACTGACCGAAACCTTGTGTCCCGGCAGTATGGCCCCAAACTCTTCCAACGGAACTGCAGCAGGGCTCCTCGGACTAGGAAAGCTTTCCAGTAGCGAGTACAGCAAACGGTCTTCGGCCGTCAAAAAAATGCAGCTGGGTTCTTCTTCTTCACCTCCTTGAGTATACCGCACCTTAACTCGAACCGCCTAATCGAGTCCTCAATCTCAGGCGCAGCAGAGTGCAGATTCAGCTGCTCGAAAACGGACAGCCACAAGATGCGAAGTAAATTGATATTTGCGGTACCTGAACTGCTATGAAGCTGTGCCTGGCCGCCTCTTGGTTCTGGCCCAACAAATGCCCGCCCCCAGTATGAAAAGTTTTCCCCGTGAATCACCTATGAAACTACTCCGCTGTTTTTGGAGACAGCCCAAAAGGAATCAACTTCATTGGCAACAAACGGTGGTTGACTTACTCAAATGCCGTCTGCAAATCTATGTGGTGGACTTCCATTCTCTTCCTTTGGTTCAACCCTCTCGGGGCCCCTTCCATGAAACGAATCGGATTTGGTAAGCAGGACCAATGACGGAGGAATTCAGGCGGAATTGTCAGAATCGACCTGTGGTTAGTCTTTAGGCTGGCATTCCTGTCTCAGTAAACCCGCCCCGTAGCCTGTAACAATTATGTCACAGCTGCTAAAGCACCCTAATATAAGGTGTTTTTGGAAGCGTTTGCCATTCTCCTTTGCCCGTTCTCGTTTCTGTTTTACCGATCAGTCAAGTCAAAAATTCTATTTGAGGCGGGCCACCAAAATCTTTCATTTTTAGTCGGCAGAGATCAGTGTTCCTCTGAGGGCCTTGTTTGTGTTCGATCTTCAAAATACAGGAAAGGAAACTCCATGAGCACACAGGATCAGTAAATTTGTCAACGAGACTCCGTGCCTAACGTAATCAAATTTCAGTATGACGGCCAACAGCCCGCTCAATACAGTTTTGCCCCTCTGAAGGCGGGATTGATAGCCCCATTATTTTCCGTTTGTTTACGGCTTGGTTGAAAGGGCACTTTTCGCCATCCTGTAAAATTGTTCGCCCTGGCTCACCTGAGGCGGAGCACTGTTAAGCAGGATTTCGGATAAAACCCGGTCAAAACCACAGGGTAAAGGACCCCGAGCCAATTTCATGTCCGGCTTCTTGCGGCCCCAGGACCCAAAGATGCTCACCTGCCGTGACAGAAAAGCTGAACGCAGCATTGGTTCCAGTGGCCAAGACAATTTCTGTTTGTCCAAATATCCATCTTCTCTTCCCACAAGCAAGAAGCCTAGGGAAGTAATACATTCAACCTCAGACCCCACTGAGCAATAAGACGTGGTACCACGGAAAGCGGCATGCTTTGAAGACAAGGCCAGCGCATCTAAATTCTTGCTTTCCTGCTCCAGAAGGCCAAAGTGGTGCTTGCGTTGATGGTGACGAAGGCTTCCCGTCTTTGCATTGCATTTACAGAACTGGATGAGGTACGTAGTAGAGAACCTGAAGGATGGGAACGAAGGAAGCTAAGCGGAAAAGAGTAAAGCGAAGAGGGGAAGTTCAGCCGCCCGTAGATCAGTTAGGAGTACAGGTACGATAGCTTCAGCGAAAAAAAGACCGTGCTGGCCTGAGATGTCAGATAAAGGACACCTCAAAGCACCAGGACCCCACCTATAAAATGAAACACTGATTAATCCCAGCTTATTGTTCAGTCTGGTCAAAAAGCAAATTGAAGACCGGCTATCCCTCCAGTGATTATGAAAGATATGTTGCAATGTGTTTTGTGACACTAGGGAGGCAGCTTCCCGCACCCCTCAGCCCGGAAGCAGACTTGCAGTTTTTTCTGACCTTCGATTTTCAGGCTTAAAGCTTCCTCATCGTCCTTCGGGGTTCTTCTATACTACATATGTTTTGGCAATCTAGTGTTGTACCTCACGTGTTTTGTCAGACTCCGCGGTCTAGGCTCAAATGCTCTCTCTATCACACCTCATTCTAGAGTTAAATGGCAAAGATAGCGGCCAACATGACAGTACAATTCATTATCCCGGCCTTCTGTTTTGAATCAACCCTGCGACGGACCAAGAGTCATTGTTCCATTAAGGTGACATTTTGGGCATAAGAAAAAGTGTCTAGCTGCCATTTTTTTATGTATACAAGTATTTTTTCACGTTTACACCTCTGGTGCCTTAGCGATTGGGCCACGTGCGCGGTCATAGGAGTTTTGGCCCTTGGTGGCATCACACAGTTGTGTAAAGGGAAGGTGGTCATATGTAGACTGAATTCTGCCCGAATAGGTTGTTGCATATTTTTTTGGTTTGCTGGCCGTTGATAAAGATTCCGCAAAATTCAGAACATAAACTATCTATCAGTCTTCCCGCAGTTGGTGCTTTTCGGTTTTATGGATAGGTTCCCATTGGACGTGCGATATGGCACACCTTGTTCGCGCGCATTCAGACCATCGGGATCTTGAAACCGCAAAAGCATTCGAAATTAGGATAATACGGTGGGTCACTCTAAGCCTACAAACAGTTATTTGATCTGTTATTCAAAGCAACATTCTGTGATGATATACCATTTTCGGCTGCACTTTTCTAAATGGTCATCGGCTCTCTCACTGTTTTTCACTTACCACTCGTTTCGCGTCAGCTATTTTCCGCTTATTTTGTCGTTTACAACAGGTCCGTCCGGTGAAGGTGAGCTTGGCCCGGACGCCGATTGTAAGACAGCACTTGGACTATCCTGCGGAGGGTCATCACTAGCACCAAAATGCTCGTGCGAGAAGCCATGTGGCGCTTCTGATTGGCCTCCTTGATATGAGAAACCTGGCAGATAGAAGCGAAATCTGCTGATGCAATGAAGTGAGCGGCAGAAGTCAAATGACGCGCAGGAAGTGGCTGTATGGGAAAGAAGGCAGGTTGTCTTGCTACTGACGAGAGTGGATCTACGAGATATCTTGTCGATACCCGTCTTTCAGTGGTGGACAGGAACCTAGATTCTGCTTGGGCTTTGAGGCTAGGTAAACGCTGTCTTCCGACGCAGAATAGGAACCCACAGACTTGTAGCGATCTTCATGGGCTTGACCAGTCGTTGACTAGGGCACAGCAGCCCAGACGTGAAAGTGCGTGTTTGGACGGTTCCCAGGTGGAGTATGTCATACCTTTCCATCAGTTTGATGATCAGACTGAGTCGAGTATTCTTGATGACGGTCAGCATCCGGCTTTTTTATTATATTATTTTTGTGGAATAGAAACGGATGCAATTCGGGGATGTTTTCTGTGCCCAATTGATGAATGGTACAAAGTCATAAAGGTGCTGAAAGAATTACTTGTTCAACGAAGCATTATAGCGGGAGCTCTTCTAGACTAACTCACAGGTCCCAGCACCGTGCTCCCAGATGCTGAACAGATTTTGGCATGCAGTAACAAGATGGTTATTTGTACTGGCGAGCTGGCACAGCTAGGGCACTCAGTCTATCTGCATTCAGTTACTGTCGCAGGAGAGGCCCTCGGAAGTTTGCTGCCCCTTATCGCTTAGGTCTAGGTCTTGAGGTCCCAAGAGACTTATGATATTCATTGTGAACTGAACTTTCGCGACTTATGGAATCCTGCCAGACCTCAAGCTTGGTTGCGACAAAACTCCCTTTTGTCACTAGTTTTAGTCCTCAGGGTGGTAGCGAACTGCCGATCCGGAGGGGGTGCAGGTGATAAAAGAGCTCGTGCTTTGATTATTGATGACAGCTTTTACCCCAGATATGAAAGCGGGCATAGTCTTATGTGCAGCTCAGGATTCCTGAAGGCGACCATCAAGGAGAGGGAGGATGCTGTGATTATGCGGAAGCATTTTTATCTCTACTTGTGCCATCGTACCCAAGTCTGTCCAGGTAAAATACAGCATTGAGGGGAACTGCAGGCAGCGACGACATCACTTGCTACAAGACTCAACCTGGTGTCCGGTCTACCTATTTCCTCACATTTGTTCTCAAGAGGTCACAGGAATCTTGAGCTTCGTGGCCACTACCTTTGAGGAATAAAAATAATCTGTTTTGGTTATTGCTTTGCTCGACACAGGAGACCACACTTTTCTTGTTTTGGGCCGACTTGACCGAAGTTCGGTTTTGTTGGCAAGAGCTCAAGTACGCACCTGGGAACCTCCATACGCAGCACGTTTCTATAGTGTGCAACGGTTCTGTTCTGTTTACAATCTTATAGCTGCAGGGAGGTAGCATGATTGCGGGGAGCGTATACGGTTTTCTCTGTTTTGGAGGCACTAGCAAAGACTCCAGGACCAGGAACAATTTCATGATGGGGCCAACTGAGGGTCATCGGTTTTCATTTCTTTCTTGAATAGTGTCCTGGTGGGTCAAGGTGGTCCAGATGCACACTGAGTTCTTGAGCAGCAGAGAGGCCACGAAGGGGAGCCCTATGACGATACTACTTTTTTATTTTGAATCCTCCGAGGGCAATAAGACAACTTTCTCCGAGGTGCGGCAAAAGCCTCCTTTTTTCGTACAAGACTGTGTAAGATTGAGCACACTATTGCCAAGTTACATGATAAGGAACTTTAGAACAGCGCTTCAGTTGGAACTGCACTATCAGTGGAAGATGAGTATGCAGAGAGTAAGGTGAAAAGGTCATCAGAATTAAGGATGGATATCTTGTGTTGGCTTACCAACGAAGGATGACAAGTTGAGGGGTTACTCCAACAGAACCGCGGCGTTGCATCACCTGCTGATACTATGCAGGAAGCCAAATAAAGACGCGTAATTGGAGAAAACATACAGGTCCGTGGTTCACCCATACTTAGAGGCGAATTATGCCATCAAGGCTACCAGCGGGAGTAAATGTACCATCAGAGCAGGATGTCCACCACATTACGCCCTAGTAAACCCCAAGGAACCAGAGAAGCTTAGAGTGATCTTTGAGTGCAAACGAATTCTTGAACAGTCACTTGTTGCAAGGCGTAAGGGC
Organism: Fasciola hepatica; assembly: GCA_948099385.1. Lineage (NCBI taxonomy): Eukaryota > Metazoa > Platyhelminthes > Trematoda > Plagiorchiida > Fasciolidae > Fasciola > Fasciola hepatica. Next base: position 34,447,431 of record CANUEZ040000043.1, on the reverse strand, counting down.
TGTAATCATTTTGGTACGTATAAAGCAGCGACCCCGGTAAGGAGCTGTATCCATCCATGCGGATACCAAGGACATGTTTTGCAAGTGTATGCAGCAGAGGAGGGTCAAGAAGCACCTCGACTCCTGCGGCGGACGAAGGAAAGTACTATGAAGGAGCCCGTAAAGTTCAAAGTGAGGATTCACTCGTTCGGATCTGCCTCGTCAATTTAGCATGATCAGCCCTCAGAGAGGCCGCAGAGGTGAGTGGCCACGATCACGGTCCCTGTGTACCGGATGCGGCAGTGAACAGCTTCTATGCAAATGACTGTTCTATTTCAAAATACAGCGAAGCTGATGCGACGACAATGGTAGAGGGATCTTCGCACCTATTATTGCGAGAAGAAATCAGGCCAAACAAGCGGGCAAGCCATAGCTCTAGTGTCCAAAGCAGAATCGCTTTTACGGAGCAAGGTAATCCAAATAAGTAGTTACAAGTAGACGCTCTTCAGAGAGACCGCACACTGGGAGTAGTCTTGTAAATGGAAGCTGGCTGGAATACTAAATCCAGACTCGAAATTCACCGCCGAAGCGAAGATTGCTTTTCACTCAGCTGGCTGTGATATACTGCAATTTTGGTTGGGCGGGAGAATATGCCTTACCGCCAAAGTTTTTTCAGAAACTTTGTAAGCCAGAACTTGGACCGTGCTAACTGCTGGGACCTGGGATGCTCCATCAGTGGAAAAGGTTCACATGTTTTACTCATCGAATACAGCAGGCTTGCACATCAAGATGTTATTCCCGTAAGGGTGAGTCGGATGACAATGCTGAGCTTCAGTTATCGTACGAGGCATCAGAGGTAGAGTGAGGTATCTCGGTTTATCTGCCTTTCGTGGTGAGCTTATGCCGTGGCTCTTAGTCATGGTAATGGCATGGTCAAGAGTAGTGCGCCTTAAATCGTTAATCATGCCACTTCTGTAGTTGGCCGTGACTGTGGGGGCAGCTCAGTTGAAAGAGGTTATCACCAGGAAGTTGGAACTACTTTTCTCCGAGGTTATCTTTTGGATGGATTCCGCAGGGGTTCTGCACTACTTCGAAAGCGAACGGATATATTACTCGACTTTCGTAGCCAACAGAGCATCGGGAATCTAGTAGTGTTTGGCTGCCTTACAGTTACCATAAGCAGCCACAAGGACAGTTCTGCCCATCGGTCTTCCAGAGGTAAGAAACTACTAAGCAGTAACAACTATTTATGGTTCCATGGACCCTATTTTTTGTTGGTACTGGTATGGGCGGCTCCTGTTGGACAGTATGAATTCCAGATCCTATAGAAATAATATAAACCTAAGAAAAAGAGGGAAGCAAGATCTCCAACGCGCTCTTTTTGTGTGTCTATTGAGAAAAATATCAACATAGCAAAATTCTTAGAGTCGGCTGCATGAATTCTTTGGTTCAAACTGTACTGCCCTATACTTGTGAGAGGCCAGTCTGCAATGAAGTTACTCTTGGGTCCCCTGACGGTGTTCGAGGTCAAGAACTGCCGTAGAAGGATGCTTAAATTGGTTCAGCGAGAATTCCCACTGGGAGTTGAGACTATATTTTTATTTGTATCCTTAGAGTGATATAGATGGCTGGAAGTCGATTGAATATAATCAAACCAGTTAGCATCACTAGACGGCCGCCTGTCGGCAGGTGTCTACAATGGTCAGATTCGTCTGACGTTTCTTCACGTCCCGTAATTCTTCCAAAAAAGCACCTTGTAACCGAATTAATCGTCAGATTTCATCATGAGCTTGAAGGACCCGTTGGTCAAGCACAAGGGTTTACCGAGATCCGTCAGAGATTTTGTATCTTACAGGGCGGTCCGGCATTTTGCTAGGCTACTGGTGAGTTTTTGCCACGCAGAAGAAAGTCAGTCCGACCACCTCACCAACGAATAGCCTCCTTGCCATCGGAGCTTATCCAATTCTCTGGCAATGAACTTGCTCATTTTTTGTCGACTACTTCTGACCCTTTTGTGGTGAGCATGGGAGAGTGGCAGATAAACGTTAAGGATGTTTGGCTAAGTGTCTGAACATCAGGGTAGAGCCTATCGGAGCAAACCTTTTACTTACAGGGGAATTCTTCATCCGGGCTCTAATAAGTTTTATGGCTAAAATAATGCACCAACCCATAAGATTGATTTTTAATGGGGGCAAACTTAAATGGCCGCAGGCCGAAAAAATTCCCGGTCTCGGCGACCTATCGACGGCCACAGGTAGTAGTTTTGTCGGAGCCAGAGCTAATGTGGTTTTCTGGCCCACCTAATGCGAGTCACTGAGACGGCTTTCAGGAGGGTTTGGCAGGTTCGAAGAGCAATACGCGGAATAGCTCATTGTCAGCGCACAACGGATGAGATCTTTTCGGTATTTCTGGCCGAAGTTGAACGAATAATCAGCGATCGACCGTTGCTCCATTTGACAGATGATGCTAACAGTTTAGAGGCGGTAAAGTTCAATGGGATTCTGTCGCCTATAGATAAATGGAAGCTGATATTTTGCATGGGTTTTCTTCAGTCATGTGCAAAGCTACAGAAGAAGGTCTACTTCCTAGAAGACAACTTTTTGAAAACGGCGGAAGGCAGAACATGTGCTTTTTTACATAAATACACAGATGGCCCATTGCGAAGTAAAACATGGAGCTAGGTGACTTGTTATTGATAGTTATGGATGGTTTTAACAACAATAAACAACCAGTGGGAGCTGTCCGGGAGGTTTATCCGGACAGGAATAACTCGGTTAGAGAGATATTGGCGCACAAGTCAAGAGCTGATGTAAAACGAGACAGTTGCAAATTGTTTTTAGAACTAGTGGCTAGTTAAACGAAACACTTCAGGCACGTATACATATATATTCTTATACGTGTTGGTCATTAGTATAATTTCATTAATAACTTCATAATCGGTAGTGACAATTTATTCCTCTGCGATTCATGAGCTGTCTGCGGCGCAACACCAGCGATAGTTTTGGTGCCGCGGGATTCGCCACTATGAGACGAAGCTGTCCGCCACGACTGAAATGTGTACCGTGCACATCTAGCTCCAAAGGCCGTCGATTGGTTCAAGTTGCCGGGCGTTCAATACCATCGTAACCACTTGACGGACCAGTTCCATTTGAGCGAGTACACTTCGTGGTGTGCTCCTCCTTAAAAGTCGGACCCCCTAAGGCGTAGGAGTCTGTCATCTATCGGTCCCACTCGTGTCGTCACTACCGGTCGACGTCTTGGTCCACTTGTCCAACCACTCGATGACAGGGGTGGCTCAAGTGCCTCAGTACCCCGTCACTTGTGATCCGCAGTCGATCTCGATCTGGGATTATTTTTTCTCACTGGCAGAGTTACTCAAGCAAGGCAGAGTGAAAATGACGTTCAAAAACCTGATGGTTACGAGTGTAATGCGGGTGAATTTGCTTTGACGATATGCTGTTTCAGCATCCGGTTTTCATTCAGGAACCGATAACGGAGAAAGCAAAAAGATAATTGCGGCATAGAGAAGCAATAAGAAAAGTTCTCTAGCACACCAATAGATTGACGTATTCATCAGCATCCTTGGTAAACTTCGCCGAGTAGGAATTATTTGATGACAGAATAGACAGACAGTGACCTCTATTGTGTCCAGTAGATAACCGTTTTCTGGACTCCATTTTCGATGATTTTCTTCGCGACCTTTTCCATCCCTGCTTCCTAACTAGTCCTTCTGTTTGGTTACGTAAGCTTAACTGAAACAAACCTCATGAGGCTGTCGTCGACCCAGTTTTACATCGCTTTTACCTGAGTTTTTTAGCCAATCTTGCTCGTACTTGTTTCGCTCTCTGTTTCAACGTAGCTTTCATTTGCCTTCCGTGTATTTCTCGTGTCGATACTGTTTCGGTACCACGATATATAGAATACACTCGTATCTGTCCACCGACTCGAGTCTTTTCTGTTTGGTCGACACAAGTGATTTCATTGGTAATTTGCCGTGGTTCCGGATGGAAGACACGCTCATAAGCCATACCCGAACATCTATTACGGACCTTGGTTCAAAGAAGGGTTTTTCACGAAGTGACGAAATTTGGTGTAACTCGCCTGACTGAAATGTTTGCATACGGTACGCACTCATTGGAGTTAAATGCTCTAAAGGTATCCTGAACGAGTCTTGAATAAGCAGATGCGCCTGTTTCTGGGAAGTGTCAGTGTAGCCGGAGCATCCTGTTTTATTCATCTTCTTAAGTGGAGTGATGGTATTCGGCCTTTACTTTATTCAGATTTACCCCATTTAGCACGATATCCATCGTTTGATTATTCTTCATTCTTTCACTGCCGTGTGGAATCTGTTCTTTTTCGCCATCTTAGAGGATTTTTCTTTACGGCCCTACTGAGAAGCAGCACAATCAGTAGGGGTTTGTGCACGGACTTTCCTATTTTTGAATCATTATTTTGCGTACCGCAAAATTCAGAACGAAAAAAATTTATCAATTTCCGTACAAGGGGTGCATTTTGCTTCTTGAATCGGCTTAATTTGGACCTGCCATATGGTAAAACTTGTCCCTGCTCGGTCAGACCACCATGGCCTGGAAGCCGTAAAAAATACAGCAGTTATACCAACTGCTCTGTGGCAAAGATGCAAATATGGTGTCACCGCAAACTAGTTCTTTTGAAATCCGTATCATATGAGGTGTACGCAGAAATTGCTTGCGTGAGCGAGCTTCACCAGAGCCAGCTGACTCGGGATCAACGCGAGCACATGCCGAACGAGCGCTAATCGTACGGCATGAATGAGGAAAATTCAAGTCGTTTGAAAGTCCGGGCCGAGTCAGTCATGCTTGGCGTAAAGAAAGGCAAACCTTTTGAGGTGCTCCTCCCTCAAAGCATCGAGCAAGTAGGCAAAGATGCCCTAGGGAAAACAACCACAGAAATTTAAAACGGATGCGTTTGCCAATCTTGCTGCTAGAAGAGGCTGTGAAAGAGGACGAGCGTTAGTCGCTTTTGAAGCTGACATGCCACGAGGAATGGCGTCACTTGAGGAAGAATTGCGGGTTATCGTAGAAGAAGCCCAAGCCATGTATTCTGAGTCAGCGTATCCTACTTTGAGAAAATAATTGCTAGCAGCCTCCGGCCGAGCCGCCATAACCATAACGAAAATAATATGGTTACAAGAAATGACACGAAGTGGGACTGGGGGAGCTGATGGAAATGGAAGTTTGCCAGTATCTTCCTTTATGTTAGTGCATGTGGACGGAGTAGTTACCCGAAAAGCGTCCGTCCGCTTTACAGATTAGGTGGCTTGGGTGGGAGAAGTTTTTGGTTATCTGTGAAAGTTTTTCACTGATAAGATAGAAGATGGGTGGTAGGCAGTTAACGAATGTGTTGGAATCCAGAGATAAATTTGAAATGGCGAAAGTGTTTTGAATGAGGGTGTACCTTTCTCTCCATGTTGGTAAAAACGGAACACTAAACACTGAAACTCGGGGGTATAGAAATGATTTAAATTATACTGGAGTTGTCGCCCACGGGGACTGCCATAGGCTGACGCGTGAGGTAGTCCACACCTGTGTTGGGGAAACGGTATCTACCACCCGGAGATGGGGGCCTGCCATGTCTAAGTGGACTCGGGAGAACCTGCAGTATGTGGGGGTAGTCACGAAGGGGAAAAAGTACTCCCAGTTTAGTCTTGCTCCGTTTACGGCGCATGCGCGTAGTGCATCAAATGCGAGCGTTTCTGCTCAACTTCGGCCAAACAGCGATCGGCAAAGCGGACGACGAGGGGAATTATTCCAAGGTGGGATATGGAATGCAAATACGTAAATATCGAGTGACAAGGGAAACATGGATTAAAAGGATGAGGCTTGCAAATGGAAACGCAGCGAACACTTCGCTAGTTTCACTCAGGAAAGGACTAGCCTTTTATCAGTAGTGCGGAAGATGAGCTGCCGCCCTGTAGCTCTTATTCATTCCCCTCAGCCTGTGCTACTCCAGACCAACCAACAGCCACCGGGCTTTTAGGACGATAGACATGTTAGAAAGAGGAGACGTCAGCCACAGGAATAACGGAAACCCTCGTGTATACTGTTTTATTAGTTTACCGGGAGGTGAGGTTGGGGTGTCTGATTTTCCCGGGGGGAATAAAAGTTGCCGCTTATAGCCACTGCAGGGTTTGGAGGCCTAAAATCAGTGTGCATGGCAAAGCTTCTGCCTTCCAAAATGTGTGGAACGTGTTTTATCGCAAGGCAGGCTGCAAGTAACTCACGGCCGGAGGTGCCGTGATGAATCTGTTGTGGTTGCGGTTTTTGAGAAAAAACGGCCGCCCAACCACTTAAAAATTCTGCTTCAAGTCGGCGCCGGCGTCTATTGTGGAGGGGTCTGTCCGTAATACGAGAATGGCAGTGTCATCATTGGTTAAGTGAACTAGCGTGTGAACCCTAGAAAAAGCTTGCCCTACCCCTCGTCATGCTGGTTTAGCTTCGGCGGTCACTGAGAAAATACGCAGTTTTTTCTTCAGAATTTCAGTACGTGGTAGCAGGACCTGAGAGTAATCTGATTTGAGTTGACTGTAATAACTGACAGTACCCAAGAAACGACAGAGATTTAAAGTGACCGTGGCTTCTGTTAGTCATATATTTCGTTCACTTTGGTTTGAAGGAATCAGATGTCTTCGCCGTCAACATGTTTGCCAAAGAACCGGACTGGTTTGGCGCAGAGGACAAATTCGACGGTGCTGAGTGACACGCCAATTTTGGTGGTGTTGAAGCACCTGCACAAATGCTCGCGATGTTGTTCCCCTTCTGCCGTAGCAACGGAGGACTCGTCACCCTGAAATAAAGCGAAACCTTAGCCAACGGAAACCTGACTTGTGAATAGCTGAAATGTCTCGGCAGGGTCGTGGAAGCCAGAAGGCACACACTTTAACCCATACGGCCAAAAACGGTGTCTCAAGGACTGTCTTCAAGGCATCTTCAGGCTGGCGGGGAGATGTTATCAAACTCTCGCCAAATCAGTTCTGGATGGAATGCTGTTAGAGCAGACTTGACTGTTTATAAAAGGGTTAGGGCCGAGTACGCCGTCTTTGTTAAGGGTCCGGTAACCACCACAAGGGTACCAGTTACGTCGTTCTTTGGAACACTGTGGAGTGAGTAGGCCCACTGACTGCTTGGTGGACGAATTATTATCGAGCTAAGCAAACTTTCGATGCCCGCTTTTGCTACAGATCAGCCCCCAGGTAATGACAGTGACGGACATTTATGGACCCATGGTGACGATGTGACTTTGGACGTTGTGTGGTGCTCTTGAGGAGGATATTTTTAGCCGAAAGACTGCCGCAAAGTCATCCAGAGTGAAGGAGAGCTGGAAGCTTAATGTTATGGAATGTATCTCGAATGGGTTGACGGAGGTGCCCAAGCCGTGTGTTTTAACGAAATTACAGCTGTCCAATAAAAAGCAGTTTTTCTTGTCAACCGCAAGTGGTAATGCGGTTTTAGAACCATTTGCAGGAAAGAGATAATGAAAGTCACTAATCATGAGGATCCTAAGAAACAGTCGGCGTAAACCCAGGTCAAACAGGCTGCAAACTGCATGCGCCAGAAGGAATTGAGACAGCACTTATCTGAGCACCTGTGCGTACCAAGAACCGCTTCTCTGTGGATTGAATGAAGACGTAAGAAAGGCGACCAGGCTCGGAGCAAGTGATGGGGGTCACCTTCCTCGACGGGTTGTCCCTTTGAAGGCGCGCGGCAACCAGTAACTACGAGCCTTCTTCCCAAAACTCCGGCGGTACCCAAGACCAAGAAGCAAAGAAATAGTGGCAAGATTGTGATAGGGAAACGAAACTTTGGCAGTTTGCACGCTGGAGAACAGAATTTATCCAAGGGATTGCCCTGAAAATTTATTCCTTTAGTTCAGAGACACAACCGAGAAAGGATGCTTGAGGTTTTGCATCAGGAATCTGGTTTGCGTAGTATGCATCAAAATTCTGTCAAAGGAGACAGCTAGTGAATTTATAAAAAGCCTTATGTGTAGTAGGAGTTAAAGGAGCGTCTGACCTCCCAGAGGAAAGTTTGTAATCAAAGTTTCAAAAAGATGTCGACCAGACCATCCTATCCAACAGATAACTGCTTTCTTCGCTGCGTCGTAGGAATTCATTTGAGAGAAGGTAGTTCAAAGATAATTCCACACCCTCTCTCTGAAGCTCCGGCGGGAAGGGCTCGCAAAGCGTAAGAAAATATCACAAAATTAGAGCACACCTGACCTGCGTTAACAATACCCTCTCTTCAGAAGAACCGCAGGCAGAGATATAAAACAGAAAATGGAGACAGTTTTACAGTGAATGAAGCTCCGCGGACTTGAGGACTGGTTTCGGAATGTTCAAAAACCAACTTCTGAATAGAACCTTGCACATAGTCTAACGGTATGGTGTGCGAACGATGGATGGAAAGAACGACGCCCAGTAGCCAAAAGAGGAGCCTATCAGTACGTAGTGAAAAGGCGGACGTGACAATTTAAATGCTTCTACCCGGAACGTGTACGATCAAACGTGTATGCGAAAAGGCAGTACTTGCGTGTACGTAAGTCATTACAGTCAGCTGACTGCTGATCGATACGCATACAAAGCAATTGAGAGTGCGACGAAAAATCAGGGTACAAAGTATCAGGATCGGCTGAATATCATGAGCGAGGAAGCCAGGCAGGGAGTAGGAGTAGACCCATGCTCCACAGGCCTGTGGTTGAGACAGATTTCTCTACCTCCGGTTCAGTGGATTTGGCTGGCTATCGCCTCGAGCCAACTCTAGGGCATAAAACCCTTGTTGAAAGAAATGTAGAATAGCGCAGTCAGCTGCTGCACAAAAGCTCTACCAGAGGCCGGGCGACTGCCTGATGGACACAGTCGGGCCCCACTGTCTTGGCCCTCACAGACCCACTTAGAAGCTTGAACATAACAAACACTATGATAGTCAACCATGACATTCGGGGAGCAGCCACTGTAGTGCTCAGCGGAAGGTCTGAAGTAATAGTAATAGTAATAGTATATTTCTTGACCGTGGTCAATACACATGCACAAGGCAAGATCAGAGTATACAGCAGTACATGTCAATGTGAGGTATTCACAAATTCTAAATTTATAAATCACAGCAACTGAAATACACCAGTAAAGTCACGTAGTGTTTGAGTAAACAAAAGTGATAATGGTTGAGGCGGGAATTCCGAATCGGTTTCGAAATCGCTGGGGGCGGTGTGGATAGCTGGACAGTCGTGGAATTGCTGATATAAGCGACAAATGGACGGTCACTAACAAGTAACCGGACGGAAGAGATGCAAAAGAACATTGTTAGAAGTAAAGCAAGCGTGGGGCTTTCAAAGTGCAGTCAGAGATACCAGCGGGATATTGGACACTGATCCAGCATTGGGTAACTAATTGTGGGGGAAGCATGTGAAATAAAGGCAAGTGATTCAAAGGTGATAATAAAACGGACCTTTTGTGCAGGTGATTACAGTGTCATATGGAAATTCAAATGAAGGCGAAAAGCTTCGCAGGGACTTCAGTGAACTTTTGAAGAGCATGAATGGTGTATGGACATATAACGGACTATTAAAGAAAAGAAAAGCCGTCAATGAATCGGATTAGTGGAGACAAACGTCAATGGTTCGGCTAGGCAGGAGTTGGAAGAGTGTGAAATGTTTTTGTTTTGTTTTGTATTTGATAGAAAATTGGTAATCAAATTATGGTTGGCTGCAGATGGCTGGTATTCTGTTCCGTAAAGACCTTGGTTGCAGGTAGCATGTTGTGGGAAGCAGGTAAAAAAGGGCTGGTTTGACGAAGTTGACAGCTGCGGAGGCTGGGTTCCGGCGATTGATTTCGTACTGCAACGCGGGAAGAATTGAACTGTTGGGTTGGATTATTTGGGAATAGACGTTGAGCGGATGTGTTGATGGTTGCTGTCAGGAATCACCTCTGCGATCCGGTGAGACTTTCATGAGGTTTTGTTAATCCATGTACGGTGCCCCATGTAACGTCAGCAGGCGAGAGTATAGGTTTAAACCATTGATCAAATCGTCCAGTCCTTACGGTAATCCGGAATAAACGTCGATTTGGTCGATGGATACCCAAGTAACCAATGCAATCTGGAAGAGATCAGGAGTGCGGCAGTCTGGAGAGTGTTGCAGCTGTGGGTTATGATTATCGTTTATATGGAAGCAAGAAAATGAACATTTTGTTATTCGAACGGTTAGTTATCGTTTGGCTAGTGGACAGGTCTATTAGGGATCCCTAGACGGAGACTAGTAGCTTTCTAGGGTAGTTGGGTGATAGTAGAGATTTGGGGCGATATCAGGTAGGCGGTGGATGAGGAGAGGGTGTCCGTTTGGGAACCAGGAATAAAACAATAGTAGATGCTTGGGTCTGGAAGAATGAGAAAATAGGAAGAAAACAGTCTGGTCAGTTCACCAGCTGTGGTAAAGGACGGCAAACAGTAAAAAGGGGGGAAAACACTGTTAAAATGAGGATTTTTCATGTGGGGGCAAACGTGCTGGTATTCGGCAGGGGCATACAGATTCCGGTTGGAATGGGGTCTTAACTTACCATGAGCATGTGCGTACAGAAGTGAAGCCTAGTTACTAAGGAATGGTAATCCGTGTGGCAAGTACGAGAAAGGCACAAAAAAGCAGGATGGGACGGCTGAGTTCTAGCCTGAGCCAGGAATTAACTGAGAGCGAGCACTCATCGCTAAAGGACGGAACGGTTTTATTTATATATACGCAAATTGTGTGTAGTAAAATGGCACAATCTAGTTAGGAAGGGGACAAGTGAGTGGAGCATACCCAAGGTATATATATATATATATATATATATATATATATATATATATATATATATATATATATATATATAGATGTATACGTGGATGCGATCATCGGACGCAAAAGACTACGACAAGGAAAGTGAGATAGAGTGACGCAGCCGAGGATCAACGGTTAACGGAAAGAAGAACAAAAGTTAAGCACGGGCTCATCGGTGCGGCGGATCCCAAAGGCACATTGAGGCCATGAAACGTGAGACTAAAGGGGAAACGCCTAAGTGTGGCTAGAACGTTCGATGGGAAAGTTAGTATTTCGCCTAGAGTGGTCATTGAGGAGGAGTAAAGACCAAGTTCTGCATGAAATTACAGAAGAACCTTAGCTGGGGGACAGGGTGGGAGCAGAAATGGTAACGTCATAACTGGGTGTTGAGTTCAGTTAGTGAGTCACGCTAAGTGCGATGAATCAGACTGGATTTTCCAGTTCGAAATCGCAGAGGTGGTGAGCGAAGTATGAGTGGTGGGACCTGGTGCGGAATAGAGGCATTGTAAGCTAAGAGATATCGAGGAGCGTTGAGTTACTCACTATGATTTTGTTAATAATTATAGGACAGTAATGAGTATATATATATATATACATGTACATATATATATATTATATATATATATATAAATCCAACCAGGGGTTGGATACTGAAGCAGTTTTTATGGCAATGTTGAGGTTGGTTTCAGGGCCGCATACGCAATATAACTAAATAAAGTTAATAAATCGTGCAGCGAGTGAGAGATATTGACTACCTGTGGGGAGTAATACGGTGGTCTCTATAAATGCGAGCGCATCTGAAAGGATTTATTTCAAAGTTGAATTAGCAGGATCCTATAAGTTGGCATGGAAAAACAGTTAGTGGACGCAGACATGCTTACATATGTCGATGGCGAAGGCTCGGAGAAGCGGTCAAACAAAGCAATCAGAATTTTTAAAGCGGTGAGGTTATTTTGGAAGGTAAGGTAAAGACAGAAAGCAGAGCAATGGCTTAAAAGTCAAGGCCTATCTCGTAAGCTTGACGTTCGGTTACGTGAATGTTGAATAAGCGCAAAACAGTTGGGACAGTAAGGAATTTATCAATAGCATGCACGAATGCATACTTTGACCGAGAAGATCTGATGTGCAAGGGAAGTTTATTCCAGATTCTGGAGTACGCGAAGAGAAAGAATTTGGAGCGTAGAACAGTCCTCGCGGAGGGTGTGGTAATAGTATACTGTCTATTACGGAGTGAATATCCAGTATCCGGGGAGAAGCACAACTGGTTGGAGGAATAAGACTGCTTAGTCAATAGCTTATACAGAAATATCAAATTTAGATTGATGCGACGAAGCCATAGTGGTTCGACTTTGAGAGATAAGCATCGTTCCCTGTAGTTTAAGTTGGACGACCAACTGATACGCTGTTTCGTGAATCGTCTTTGAATACATTCGATAATAATCCTGTCGGATTTTCTCATGCTGGTGAAGATAACGGGACAATATTCGAGAAGGGGCCTGGCATGTACTTTTACATGTAAAGAATGCTCTGCCTAAGCTGAAAGGATCTGAACGGAAGACCAAGACACATTTTAGCCTTCGCCGTTTGGAAGACAGCATGTTCCGAGAAGATGAAAGAGCAGGAATAACTTAAGCCAAGGTCTCTTACTAAAGGCTGGCTGTCGATGGGTGAACCGCCAATGCATAAAGAAACAGGAGGAACCTGGCATTTGTAAGTAAGGAAAATACACTTGTCGGCGGAGAATTTCATCGCCCAGGTTGAGCACCATTCATCAAGAGCGGCTAAATCAGCAGAGATTTTAGGGATAGTAGTACTGAGGTTGCCAGGCGAGAAAGTGTAGACTATCTTAATGTCGTCCGCGAACAAAAACGGCGTGCCATTAAGTATTGTCGGAAACATATCATTTATATATAGGAGGAAAAGCAGGGGGCCCAAAACACTGCCCTGAATAACACCGCTAGTAACAGGCTTAGGATTAGAGGTGTGCCCGTTAATTAAGACAACCTGTGAACGATGAGATAAGTAAGACGAGAACCAAGAAAGAAGTGGATCGACAATCCCAAATGACCGTAGCTTTGTTGAAAGGTGGGGGTGAGGGACACGATCAAATGCCTTGGATAAATCAAGATAAAGAACAACAAGAGATTTCCCACTTTCAGCAGAGTCGGTGACGAGATTCAGAAAATCATGCTGACAAGTCATGCAGGACCGTGAACGGAGGAATCCATGTTGGTTGTGATTAATAAGACTGAGGCTTAATAAATAGTTAATAATGTTATCTTTAACTATTTTTTCCATTATTCTGGATAAGATGGGGGTATGGTTTATAGGGCGATAATTGGATACCTCATGTAAAGGTCCTTTTTTATGAATGGGAACGATTACCGAGCGCTTCCAATTAGCAGGTACGGTGCTAGAATTAGGGAAAGAGTGAAAAGGTTAAGCAACAACAGGGGGAGATCCGGTCCACCATTGACTAGTGCAATTGGTGGTAAGCCATCGGGGCCTAATCGAGGAGAGGGTTTGCTATTGGATAGTAGCTAGGAAATACTCCTGGCATCGAAGGGTATCGTAGAAAGGACAGAGTCGGTAAGTGGTGAAGATGGGGGCGGGGCAATGACAGTAGCTGGAGCCATGGCTGAAGCAAAGAATGCAGTGAAGGCTTCGGCTATACAAGGTGGGGAGGTGATAGATGAGTTATTATCCAGAATTAGAAGTTGGAAGTCGGCCTTAACATCAGCGTTTCTAGACTTATGCAACATAGAAAGAAGTTGCGACTTGTTAGGATGACTCAAAGCCTTAGCTTCTTGGTCACGAGGTAGCGTATTATCTTGTCGTTGAATAAGTGTGGAGAGGCGGTTTAGACGAATAAAAAGTGAAAAGTCGTTGGAATTATGTAGTTGTTTGAGAAGTTTATGGTACTTCTTATGGAGTGGCGAGACAGACGACCTCTTTTTAGGTACAGCCTGGACAGTATTGGACAATTTATCCAGACAATCGGAAAAGAAGGAGTAGAAAATATCCGCAGCATGCTGAGGGCCCTGGGTGAGGAAATAATCACCCCAGTCTTTCTGCCGAAGAAGCGTGACTAGCAAGGCCCAATTTCTGCTTAGGAATGTATCGTTGGGGGGGGGGGGTGTGCGGGACTAGGTGGGCCACTAAGGGGCAGATGGCAGATAACCATTTTATGGTCACTACCGGGAAAATTCCGTATTACGGTCACGTCGATGAGAGGCATGTTATGAGTAAATACCAGATCTAGTACGTTCCCATTTCTGGTAGGTTCGACAACATGTTGTGTCCAGCCGCCAAGATGAATGCTAGTGATCAGGCCCATAAGATTGGGAGGAGCCGAGAGGGTGGGCCAACAGATGTGAGGGAGATTAAAGTCACCCGCAATAAGCTTGGTTCCAGAAGGAAGCAAAGAGAGGTATTCGAAAGACCTAATGAGAAGTGGAAACAACGAACTGGGGGAATTTGGTGATCGATACACGCAGCCAATGTGAAGAACAGTGGTTTGGAGGTTCATAGTGAACCGGAGAGAATCGGGAATAGAATCGAGTGCCGTATGTAAAAGAGGGGTCGTGGTGTAGGCTTCCTTGACGTAAGCTAGGCACCCACCACCACGCCGGTTCGGTCTATCGGTCCTTAGAAGACAGCCCCTTCCAAAGATACTTGATCACTGGAAGTGCTCTCAGAAAGCCAGGATTCCGTTATTAAGATAATGTCGTAATTATTTGTAAGGACAAGTTTTTTAAGGTGCGGGAGTTTGTCAAGAATAGAACGCGAGTTGAATAAGGCTAGAGATATACCATTTGTGGGAGGTGGTATAGGCACATCAGAGGGGTGGTGTAATTTGGAAGGAGGCAGGCTATCGCGATTGGAAGGAGCGGAGGTTAGGGTCAACGGGGAATATGTTGATGTTGGGGCTAGTGGAGGTTCAGATGGGGTGGCTTCCAGCCAAGCTGGATTAAATGTTGCAGTGAGAGGGACTGCTGAGGGGTAGAGAGATTGGGCATCAACGGAGGGGGAAACATCGGAGCAAAGGGAAAACCTGTGGGGTTTGGCGGGTCGATATCAGACAGGGGTGATCAGGAGCTGTCGAGAAATACCGGCCAGTCGGAATCGAGTATTGGCTGAGAGGGGGTGCAGAGGGCAGGGTTGAAAATGTGTGAGGAATAGGGGTGTAGGGTGGTAGGTTAAGCTGCACATTGTGGTAGGGGTAACTCAAGTTGGGTGGAACACCAAATATGGAGCAGTTAGAAGCGGGAGCAGTGGAGATAGTTTTTGGGTGAGAAGTACGACGTGTGGCAGATTGGACGGCATGTGGAGGCCGTATTTTGGTATTGACAGGCAGTGAGCACGGTGATTTTGTAGGGATCACCGATGCATTGGAGCAAGGGGTATTTTTTAAGGTCGAAACCTTATTCCGTGAGTTAAAGCGAGTTGATTTAAGAGGAGACAATTGAATGAGGGAGGGGCTTATGAGAAGAATGGGAAGACTGTTAGACCTGTTCCTCTGGACGGCGAGTAGTTTATCACCGGAGGGAACAGATGGCGAGTTAGAGTTCGGGGTGTATCCAACAGGCGATGAGGTGGAAGAGCGAGGCAATAATTGGCGTCTCTTACTGGGTGGCAGTAAAAGGGGAGAAGCGGAAATGTCAAGATCAACAGTAATGGGATTAGATTTTGAAGAGTACAGTACGGGAGCAGATGAGGAGGCAGTGGGCGGTTGTGAAGAGGCGGGAGACGCGTGTAAAGGTAAAGCAGTGGGGACTTGAGAAGGAGCTGTGGAGCGACCAGCCGTCTGTGTTGAAGGCTCAGAACTATCAGGCGTCGTTCTAGTGGGGAAAGTCGAAGGAGATCTGGTAATTTCCCTTTGAAGTGGGGTTTTATCTTCGGCTATTTTTATGTTTTTATAAAAAGAATTAGAAGCTATAGTGGAACGCATTTTTATGAACTCTTTGGCAGACAGATCATCTGCAAATCGCATAAGGATTGGACAGTTGAAGCGCTGAACGCGCTTACGCAGCCTTGTTATTTGACAAGGAAGGTGGGCCATACCACATGCATTCAACAGTGTGTGCTTGACATGCTCCAGAGGTATTCTCTCTGGGACATTAAGCACGACTGCATTACGAGAGTTCCTCACTCTTATGAGAACTTCGGATGCAACAGAGTCGATAAAGCGGCCCGCAGCTGTCAGGTTTTGTAAGGTGGAATTTTCGATGCGTTCAGTGATGCACAGTAAGGGGGCGAGTTTAGATATCGTATCTTCCAAATTCATAAGCCGAGACTTTATATCTGAAATACTTCGGTCTAGAACAGCTGTTCTTTCCGTCGCCAAGCCTACAAAGTCACAGAGGTCAACCGAACATTGTTTTAAGGCCACGGGAGTTTGAAGAAGCCTATTTTTCCTAGTGACCGGGGTATGAGTGGACGGGGTAGTATTGGAAGTCTTCTTTGCTACACGTGGCATTTTGAAATATCAAAAAGACGCTGTGAATGAGGTGTTAGAGTAACGGAAACTAGAGCTGGGTTGGAATTTACCACTGAGGAAAAAAATACCTGAATTTCTATGGGTTAACGGAATACTCTAAGAAAATATAATTTTTAGTATTTCCTAAGACAGATGAATGAAAACTATATCGATAACAGCACGCAAAACGACCTGGTGTAGCGCAAGCGTTCTTTGGTCTAATTGTTTCGTCTCTACATCTGCTGGAAGTGGTGTCAAGAAGGTTCTTCCCCCTCATGGTCCTTGGCGAACGCTCGATACTTGAGATCTCCTACGTTTCCGACGGCTACTCTGAGAGCTGTCTTAAAGTGCGCGTAATTGCGATATTTACTCGGGTTTATTTTTGCCGTTTCGACTGAACGTCCTCAGTAATTTCTTATGCATTCATTCTAAATAACATTATCAATGGGAGTAATAGCAATTGGACACTTCTCAAAGACGATCGGGACGAAGGCATGAACGCCTAGTTAAAGATCTCAGCAACACTCAGAAGGCTAAAATATTCACTGATTCTAAAAAGAGACTCATAGTACGCCAACGGTAATATAAATATGGGTGGCTTTTGAATGAAGTAAAGTGACGTCAAATTGCGCGGTTAATATGAATCGGTTTCGATACAGGTTGCGAGGGATAGTCATGAGCTGAAAAATGGGACTTGTTGGGGAGAGCGGTATTATAGATTGCGGAAGGTGCATGTACACACAGATGAAGTGGACGGTATTTGACGGTCGTCTACTGGGCTTCACCGAGAGAAGCAAGTTGTGGTGAAGCAGGCTGGCAAGAAGTTGTGTTGAATGTTCCAAAAGGAAGAGTATTAGTAGCTTTCCGGAGACACCAGAGAAAGTTTGCCATGAAACATCAAGAAATTACTCAACTGGGTACATCGGCGAACATGGTTTTGAAAATCATTCATGATGGTGCTTTGTGTTAATGCGAGGTGGTTTCTCACCTTCGGATATGCACAGATGGAGTGGGCTGGAATTCCAATAAATTAAACGAGATCCATGACACCTTAGGAGAAATGTTCGTCAGTGATCTTCGTTTTGTAAACGGTACAGAGAAGCTCCAACTCATAATCAGGTGTCAAACCCAGGCTATGGCCAAAGACCGTCAAAATAATGAAAATAAATAATGAGGAAGCAACAGCCCGGTTATTTTGCCAGCTGTGGATGGCGGCAGTAATGACGACGCAATTCTCCAAAGCAAAGGCTGCGGAATGTGAAATAAATGCGTATTTAGGTCAGCAGAAACGCGTACTTTGTTACTGATGAACCCCGACTAACTCTGCATTTATGGCGGCGACGCACATATACAGCTACACTGCAAAAAAGATGGGATGCAGAGAAATGGATTGAAGGCGTGACTGAAATGAGGAGAAACAGACAGTGAAAGGTGACTGTGGCCATCACGAGCCTGACGGAATTCGGCTACTTCAAATGGTACTCGGAAGAAAGAGTCACGAGCTCCAAGGCCAAGTAAATCATACATGAGAGCTCAGTATATAGAAGGGTGTGGTGATGTGGAATGTGGTGGACTGCGTCGAACGGTAGAAGGATCGTGAAGTGGCGGAGGTGGACGAATATTATAACGGTGCTTTTGGGCAGCTGGATACTTTGATTAGTTAGGGCTAGCTTGGCTAGGACGGCCGGATGGGTAAGATGTTAAGGTTTACCACTAGGTGGATTGGCAATGAAGTACTAGAGGAAACAGGGGACAACGAGAAACGCAAGCGGGATCGATTGCTTTTCGACTGAAGCCGTACTGAATAATAAGACTGTGTTCAAATAGCGGCAAAGTTCCGTCATGTCTCTTTGACTGTATGGCTGTTACGATATTTTTTCTTCATTGGACCACAATAATTCGGGGCAGCAGCAATAGGGAGACCGGTTCGTAGACAATTATGATGGAATATGGAATAGGGCCTACCCTTCAACCGGAAGGCCCACTCTAATTGTCCACATTCAGAACCCAGGGAAGACCGCACTAGGGCCCACTTCAAATGGCGGTATTACGATACACATCCATTTGCATCCAGGGAATCGCATACCAAAGGTGATCCAAACTTTGAGACGTTTGTTTTCTAATTTCATCACAGCCTGATATCTGATTGGCAAAGGGGTGAAAGTCGTTCTTGATAGACGACAGCCCCTCGCAGGTCTCGAAAAAACACGGTCAGAAAGTAAAAAGCCACGGTAAGAATAAGTCAGCCGTACCTGTCATTCAGTAGCAACACTGTCGCCTGAGGACACGGGCAGCTCGTGACACGGCAAATGTGCTGGAAAGGTAAATTTGTAGGATATTTCCTTCGCATTTTGATCTTAATCTCTGGTTTTGACGATTATGTCATCTTGAGGGTGGCCAACCCTGTGTAGGGGGACAACTAAAACCAGGGATACTCACAGTTTCCTCAAGGAACCACTCGGCATAGCCTTGGGTTCAGGAGCACCAAGGCGATTTAGACGAGAGAAGAAGTGCAGATGGGAGTAGAGTTGACCAAAGCCTGAGATGGACTTACGGAATCCAAGTTCACTGAAACACCGGTTAACTCGAAGATGAATCCCAGCACGCAGAGCTCAAACAACGACACTTAAGCAGATATGATAGTCGAGCCAGAACACTATCCCGGATATAGGTGGAAAAAGTTGGGACTGTAGGCCACTTGCGAAATCATGGCCGATAGTTACAGTGCGGTTGCTAAGCTGCAGGCGGTGCTCGCAGAGAGATATTTACTAAGGTTACTCTGGGACCGGTACACCGAATGGGAGCAACGTTTACTTTCTAGAAGTTTGCTTCAGAACTTGACACGAGCCATGATGAAAATCCTAAATCCAACGGAGAGCCTGGCACATGGGATAGGAAAAGAGAGAACTGCACCCGGGAGGAGAGAAACAGTTTGGGCTGAAGGTCATTTGGGCTAAATAACATACGCAGTGGAGCAAAAGCTTGTACGAGGGTTCAACTTTAAGGGGTGCAGCCACGGTGAGTCAGTTTGTAGTTCACACCCATGAGGGTACCTCAGGGTCACGTAAGCACCAGCTGGTCATACTTTGAAGGGCGGTCGGATAATTTTTCCGTCGATAACTCCTGGCCGTTGTAATTCGGTTGCAATAACAGCGCTGTATTCAAAAGGGGGTCTAGGGTGATCAGTGAAGACGGAGAGTCGGCTCTTAATGAGTGGCAGGCAAAGAAATATGAGACCAGTAACGCTCCTAGCCTTGGCTTTCTGGGAGGAACCCTGTGCAGTGGAGCACAGCGAGCATGAGAGGTGCAACCCCAGATCTCAAACAGGGAGTTACCGCGAAATGGTAGACCGTTGATAACGTAGCTGCCTGCGGGAACATCGTAATAGTGATGGCAGTAGTCCGCTTCCCGCAAATGGACGAGACGTATGCAACGAATGGGGTCGGAGCTTACAGGGCATGCCTGCAAGCAGAACTAAACAAAATAGAATCAAGAATGCACAAAGCAGGATAAAATGAGGGTCAACCTGGATTTGCCACGGGTTGCGGTAAATTCAAAACCATTTACCCGGCAAAGTTTAGAATGGAGGTCACTGCTGGAATAAGCAATGGAATAAGAATGTCTGACTAGAGGGTCGAACGATGCAGAAGACCGGCATCAATAATGTTAGAAGTGACCGCGAATTGGGATGAAGTTGGAAACTTCATGATGATAAATGGATTGCCAGACAAATGCGCTCAAAAGCGTATCAGTTCCAAGAATGATGAGAAAGAGTCTTGCAGTTAGACGAGTTCAATGTTTCCCATTCGCAGGGTTATCGATTTTTGTTCCTGCGGGAAGCGCAATGAAATGACAATTCCGAAAATTCAGGCGGGGCTCTGTGGAAAGGCCTAAGAAAAATGCCGCTGGATTCTATGAGGTTGAACTGTCAATCAAGAGCTGCGAGGGGCTTACACGACGGTCACTCATGAAGGTGCAAAGGAATAACAGTTTTGTAAGCCCCGGAAAAAAATGTGTCATGAAATGCCAGCGGAACTATAATTAAAAGAAATGTTCATTTGCCTGGTTTGTTCACAGTATTTCTGACGTCGTATATCATAGCGGGTTGAATGCTAATAAAAAGAAATTAGGTAGTTTTGAGAGCCGAAGAGGAGAATACCAATAGTACATCCCAGAAAAGTTATGGGCATTGATTAGGGGGGTAATTCAAGTGATCCGTTTGTGAAATCCGTGTGTAGTTCAACAACTCTCGCGGTAACATGATTCCAGATGCCCGTAATTTGTTACGTACCAATCAAAGGAGATAAAAATATCTTCGCAGCATACTGAGAGGTCGGATATTTCAAAAGCTTCTTTAGTGGTCGACTTTTCCAAAACTCCAGAAGATAAAACTAACCTGGAAGAAAACCCTAAAAAAGATGACCGTCCGCAGGGGTTCCATCTGTGGTTCATAGGTTACGGGGTTAGAGTTCATCGAAACCTAGATCAATTTCATAACCCTTATCTTTCATGAAGCAAGGGTTGATAATATGAATTACTTTAGGCTTTACAAAGAACTCATCTACCTTGGTAATGCATTTTATTCCAAGGTGGAGAGTACTTCACTAAAAAGAATTTGGACCACAGACTTGTCTTGGAAATTTGGGCGGCCACTGAGAAAGTGCTTCGTAGTAATGAGTACCAAAAGCCTGTGGGTATTCTGAGTTGAGATGATGAGACAAATGTCTAGTGTTTACTGAGTTTATGGAAGGGAGAAAGATTATTTTCAATCTTTGCTGGCAGAGGGGATCCATGTGGAAAAGACTGCAGCATTGCTTGTAGTAGAGCGTTGAAGAATAATCCACGATTGCTTTGTGAAAGATCGTTATAAATATTCCGTGGATATTCGGTCACTCTGTCGCAAGTTGGAGCAAACCGTTGATCGAGACTCTACAAATGGTTCGTCACGAGTCTCACAGACATACTGTTTACTTTCCCATAATGCAAATGTTTTACGAAGTAATCCAGTCAATCTTCGGGCCTTCGGAGCTTGAATAACTGTGTTTCGAGAAGTTGAATGGTCAAGATTATTGAAGACACAAATCCCGTATTGACGGAGTGTTTGCAATCAGTTGATCATGTTTGCTTGGGCGCCCCGGGATGACCTAAATTTTTTAAGCCAGCATGCTACATTGTCACCGGAAAACTTCGTCAACCAAATGTTCCTTCGAGTGCCGAGTAAAGCAAGATCCTGCAATGTTACTGATGATAGAAATCAGAAAATGGGCTTTGGAGTTAAACAATATTTTTACATTATCAGCAAAGAGAAAGGGAATTCCGTGACGGACCACGCCGAATGTTTCTTCTGCATTCATTAGGAAGAGTGTTGGTCCTAAAGCACTAACTCGAGTGGCTCGGCTAGTTACAACTTTCGGTAGTGACACTGTTCCACTTGCGTAAACCACCCCATATAGTGAGGACAAACAGGTAGACGGCCAAGAATAAAAGCGGTCAGCAAGAACATAGGTCTTGACCTTGGCTAAAAGTCGAGAGTGAAGAACTCGGTCCAAAGCTTAAGTCATGGCGATAAAGCTACAAATCCTCCTTTTGCCGTTATTGGAATCCATCGTTGTGAGATTTAAAAAATCGGTTACGCGGGTGAAATATAGGCGGATTTTAATGCCTTGCTGGTCCGTATTTAAAACATTGTGTCTGGTAAGGCTATTCAGCTTTTTCATGATCCCTGAGACGGCCAGGGTGTGATTCACAGGTCCATAGCTTGTTGTATTCCGTTCTGACCCCCTTCTACAAAATTGGCATAACGAGGGAGTTTTTCTATTACTTAGGATGCAAGTAATACTGCACAGATGGGTTTATTGTTTGACAATGAAACTGGAATATTGGGTTCACATGACCTGAAAATGGCCATAGGCAAGGCAACCGGCCCCGGGGTGTTCGATAGTGTAATCCGTGAAAAAGAGGTAGTTTATCCGTTGGGTGAAAGGTGACCGCGGGCAGATAACCCGAGGAATAAGAGGTCGGAATCTGAATGGCGGCCAGAGAATCATTCGTGAAGGTGGATGCCGAAAACTCCAAAGTCCTTCGATATGTCTTGCCTTTTGGTTGCGGAGGTACTGTTGAAAAACAGAGAAGATATAGCTTAATCAGACTGAGTGTTTTTGTGTTTCGTTGTTTTAACTGAAACCTGCACTATTTTTGGGTTTTACAAAGCGTTTCTCTTGTTTTTGCTTCATCCACTCTGACTCAGAAATGATATCTCGACGGAGGTGGACGGATTGCATTCACAAAGATAAATCTCTGGTTTCCAGAAAGGTACGTTGTAGGTTCAAAGGTAGCTGTTTCATTTGTATTATTTTTTCGGTTTCGAAAGTCATATGGAATGATTTTTAGGCGTGATTATATCAAGACATCGAATCACGGTAGAATAAAGATTGTTGGTTACCCTTTGTGGTTCATAAGGCAGGCAAATTCATCCCTCTTCTGGTCGCGCAAAGACGGAGGTAGCTGGCCCATTTGCCATGAAGGAAGTAGCTGGCAACAGGTAGTTTCGTGGATACTTTGAGAGATAGAGAACCGACAGGAAAAGGTAGAGTGGTCACTTCCAGGAAACCTCCCTTGGACCAGAGTGGACACTTGGTTAAAAGCCGGGGTGAGGATAAAAATATGGGTTTTATCTAATTTTGTTGGTAAAGACACTTGACTAACCCATCTCCCAAGGCAGATAATAATCACAACTTTAAGTGATTTTAATGAGGAGGCCAACGTTGACCCAAAAACACCCGACATAATAAAGTCGCTGACTTTGGACTTGGGTCCACTAGAGAGGTCTGCGACAAAATTCAGGGCGTCAATGATAGTTAGGAGATCACAGCTACCTGGGCTAGGCAGAAGTTGGATATGACCAGTCAGCATCACGTCATGCCTAATTTTGATAATGAGCCATACTTAATCTTTCAAGCTGTCCAGAATTGTATGCTCCAAGAGGATGCGACAAGACCTCCTCCCACACAGATCAGACAGCCTCCACATTTTGAAGTTTAAGGCAGTGTGGTGTTTTTGCGGGAAAAAGTATCACGCGCCTGGTGTAGCAGTGGCCTCCTATCGGAGTTTTTAATCCTTTTGTATACCCCCTGAGGCGATGAGTAAGTTTTTGGCGCCGAAAGCTTACAAAAGCTTGACGTCATCGGCAAAAATCAAAATAGTTCCATGGACGATCGTAGAGAATATATCAGGGAAAGTCATGAGGAATAGGGGTGCGCCCAACACTACCCTGGAAAACACCGCTAGTTTTCAGCTCAGGTGATGGTAGGTGGTCGCCGACCAGGGCCTTCTTTGAACGAACCAACAAACAGGAGCAGGACCACGAGTGCTAAGAGTCGGCTACGCAGAAAGAGTGGATTCTGGACAAATCGCGAACATGAGACACGCGATCGAACGCTTCGGTAGTATCAAAAATAATACAACGGCCGGTTGGTCACGGTCTATGGAATTGGTGTTGTTTGATGTTAAGAAATCCATGATTTGGAGTCAGACAAGGCTCTTCATTAGTTTGCACGCAGAAGGCGCGTGGTACGTTGGCCGATAGACGTCCGAATCTTAAGGAGTACTATTTTAAAAGATGAAATATTCACTGAGACTCACCATAAATACGGGGCGGTGCTGCTCATCACAGAAAGCGTGAAACGGTTCTGGGGACAGAGGTCTATGTCGCTACCACTTAATAGCGTAAGTGCGGAAGCCACACCATCCGGGTCGGGTTCGGCAAAAGCCCTGGTCCTGGAGGCAAACTGGCGCCGCCAGTGGAGTTTAAACTAAAAACGGGAGGTCTGACATCATTAGAGGGAAGAGTACAGGGAGAAAAGCGTGGGTTGAAGCTGTCAAAGAATAAGAGTGGCTCGTGAGCACTTTCGCCGTGGCTTCGGCTTTTTCACAGGCGGCCCATCCAAAAAAGATCAATTTAAAGATACAAAGCGATACGCGAGATCGTTAACCAACTAACCTTGCGACTCGTCTTTATTTGCGTCGATCGATAAGCACTCTGTACTGTTTGTTCAAGGGGTATTTCTTCTTTGTAATCGATAATGTTGTAGGGGTGATGCGCACGTGCTATAAGTGAAAGGTCATTGAACACAGCCTGCCTACGTTGCTAGTCAAGAACCCTTTTTCCGAAAGTTAGTACTTAGTTTATTCTTCTGGAAAAGCGCTGGAGGGAGGAAGAACCTGGTTTATTGAGGCATAAAGAAGGGCTTTGTATGAAGGGCCATCTGCTGTTCAAGTGAAGGGCAGTGAAGTCTCCTAGAGTGATTTTCGCACTGCAGAGGCAGTCAGACTATATGTTGCTCGCTTAGATAACAGTACCAAGCCCAATCAAGTTCCGGCCAGAGAGCGGCAAATGCTATGCACTGTTGTTTTTCGGGGCCCAACTGGAGTAGAAGCCAAAAGGAGTCGCAAGTAATAACGAGTGAGGCTGATCGATGGCAGCGGTTGAGAAGCCTTGACGGAAGTATTCCAGGCGAACCCCATCACGTCCAGTAGGAGAAGGGATTGAGAATAATTTGAACCCATGGATAGAAACAACATAGAATAAGGTTGTGGTGATTCTGTGATTTGTTCAACCTTCGGATTTTGGTCGTAGACGGTTCAGTCATTCAGACGTGATCGATAAAAGGGCAATCTTTTAGAGACCAACATTATGTGAACACAGTTCGCTTCACTTTGTCTTGTGGATACTCAATACTCTCGTCGATTGTCAAAGTCTTCAAGTCCGACTGAACTCTTTCACCTTAAGTCATTCAGTTAACTTACACTTATTTGTGTTCTTGAGACCCAAAGGCTGTGCGCCTATGCGTTGCGCTGTACTTGTGTTGCTTATAAAATCGTCCTAATTTGCATGCCTATTGAACCAAACTGTTCCGTGTCGGTTGGTATCATTTCTTATTTCTTTTCGGGCTACTCGTCCATCAAAAGAGTGTTCCGGGTAAGCAACGATTCCATTACCGTTATGGCCTTGGGGTTCAGTAGGACAGATTGTGGTCTCACGGAGTCATTCCCACTGGAAAGTGAACGAAAAGCTACGAGGAGCAGCGAATAAGGGCTGGTGGTTGGTGATATCGTCATGATTGCCGTAGGGCGACGGAAAGATGCAGAATGGTGGATTACGCTGGATTCTTCGCATGGCAACCTTCAAAGTGGTTGGCACTGAATGGTATGACCAGTCCTTAGATAATAAGAACTGGGATGGTGTGGGGAGGTTTCGCCGCAAGTAAATGCAAGTGGCCCAGGTGGAGTAGAGGAGGTGCCAGGAGTCAAAAGAGGGTGAATATTGGGAATAACCTGGGAGGAGACAATGAGAACCCTCAACATTGGGTAACTGCAGTGCAGAATATGACGTGCTAACGGAGAAGATGTAAACGACAGAAAACGGTCAGGTTTTGTAAAGTAGTTCAGCACGGTAGAAAAGGAGGAAAGGTTTTGGATGTAACGCTAACTGGCGGTGGGAATTGGCACAAAAGGGGTTTGTGGCAGAATCCTAGTGGTAAAAGATCTGTAGCAGAACAGGAGGTGGGAAGGGCGAAAATTTTGGAATGATGGTCAAACTGGTGGGGTGAAGGCCGGAACCAAGAAACGTTAAAAGACGATAAGCTAGGCAGAGTCAGCGATGATGAAGACCAGTTCAATATGTTACCGGTGTAAGCAACGTAAAAATGAGTAGTGCTCGGATTTCACCGGGGTTATTTGGGCTTCAAAGGGCGTCCTGTTTGGGAGCAGAATTTCTGAATACTGGCATAAGAGACGGTTCACCAGGGACTCTGGTATGTTGTATTTCTTGGAGGACCATTGGAGTGTGACCTGGAGATATACGAAGGCTACTATTTGGTGTGCTTGACGTTTAGGCCTTCTTTGTGGGAGGACGGTGAGCAGACAAGTTTTGGATATGAAGCGAGAGGCTTCCTTTGGCCCCGTCAAAAGACAGTGGGAACTAGCTACCGAGCTTCAATAGCTTTCGGCCAAAAGGAGAAGAAGCAGATCTCAGGGAGGGCGTGTATCCCTAGGCGGCTGCTTCGTAGCAGCTGGGATGCGGGGATTTTCCAGGATGACTGATAGGACGGCTTTCGCCGGAAGCGATTTGGCTGTGGTGCCACAAACTACGGCAAATAAATCCCCTAAATGGTGAGGAATGGGAACTAAAACTATCATGCGTTGGTTGGAGTTGTCTTGGGAAACTCAGCCAGGGTTGCAAGGTTAGGCAGGCTTCGAGACTTGGGCGGCCGTTCACGACGTGTAGGGCCTGGCTGACTGACAGGAATAAGCGAATCGGAGCCACAATAGTCTGCAATATTATTGATCAGTCTGGAGAGCCTGAAGACTGACGGATTGGGAGGGAGTCTGAGATGTACTTCAAGGTACGTATCAAGTAGTTGTTGGCCAATAGACCCCGGCTGCATGGACTGGCATGAGAGATCGTAGGGTATAAATATATTTTGGCAGGTTCTGGCTCTGGAGGTTTAAGGAAGTTGAGCGTTTCCAAAGCTTCTCTTTGCAGTGGCTCTTTGTGGTAGGTTATCCTGAAGTTTTTGTTAAGTGAATTAAGGGCAAAGTCGCTCTGCTTTTGAATAAACCCACTGGCTGTTGACCTATTTGAAAATGGAAAAAGAAAAGCCCACTGGCTTCTTTGTGTTCCTTCGCGCAGTCTGATGCCACTGCGTATAACCCGTTCCACTTTGGAGGCCTTGAGCTAGATATCGCCCGCTTCGCCGAGCGAGCTTCTCGCCGGATTGTTAAACGCAAGGGCCTGGCGTAAATTTAGCTTTCGCTTTGAGACCTTATGCGTTGCGCTGCCGACAAAATCTCACATAGCAGATAAGTTACATTTCGTTGTTGTCGTAGATGGCTCGAGCAACTACACCAGCTACATCGGAAGTCCGTTGGCTTCGTCAATACCACAACACACGATTCAAGCGAGCTTATACTCTGTGGAAGGGCTTCAGCCTTGGTATGCCCATCACCCTTGGTGTTCAATAATGAGGTAAAGGTTAACTTGATGTATATATCAGGTTGCTTCGTTTTTTCCTTTTTCCATCGTATAGGCCTGTTTCTACTTAGTACCTAGTAGTAATAGTTAGCTACTCTGAAGCGTCAAATTGTCCGTGGCAATAACTGCGACACACCACTGTGGGTCCATAACTTATTACCGCGAAAAATCAACACAACCGTTTACTAGGAAATCTAGACCTATACCTGCCAAAAAATCACCCCTTGTGAGCCCATCTATAAAATACTTCGTGATTGTTTACTGAATCAACCCTTTTAGTTATCGTTTCCTGCTTGGTTCAAACTAACCCACGCTCGTCCAAACAGCAAAACCACCTGGTCAACCCTATTTTCAAACATCCTAGGTGACTCTCTATAGAACTTCAGCTCCGTTCGGTATCTAGGCTTTTTGAAGTCGCTAAATTTTCAACAAAACTAGTTGGTTATCCGAAGCCAGCAGTCACAATGCGCAATTCCAAAAGAAGCAGACCGGCCAGTAAGATTTTGCCACGCGTAGCCGTACGTCTCCCAATCACTACACCATGCTCCGTCTCATTAACGAACATCCATGATGACGCAAATAACAAGATTGACAGCCTCTTACAACACGTTAGCTCACTTGAATCGCGGATTGAAGCTCTTGACGGAGCCACCAGAATTCTGACACCATTGGCTCAACTCTTCGAGCCCTCCATGGTAACTACGGACTGTAACTTAGTTGCTACGTGTAACTTTACTGACAGCATATCTGCAGAGGTTTCAAAATGAATATGAAACTCGAATCATGCCATTGCATTTAACATTCCCGATAGGGCCCCACTCAACATAGTCAGCGGTACCCTGCTAAAAGCCGCTAACATGGAACTTGTGGAATGCCGTAGCAGCAGACTACGCAAACAAACACAACGATAACGATGCCCCTACTTTTCCAATTTCCGGACTCACTGTCAGCCAGTGAGTTTATTCATAAACAAGCAGTTATTTCTATTAATTCGCCGTACAAGAACATTCTAAAAGAACCCGACAGAACGCCACTACAAAGAGAAGTGCTGAGAAAGTAGAACCCTCGCAAACTTCCAAGGCAGGAACCCGCCCAAAAGACACCTAACCCCGTCATTCCCCTAACCTATTCTAAACATTCAACGTCTATCAGCCAACAACTGTCTGACGTAGACCTTGATGCAACGCCTGGGCCCTCATCCAAATCCACCAGTCTCCAAGCGCCCTAGGCTTGTCAATAGTGTCGCAGATGCCTGGGACTCGAATCCACCGAGTCCTGCCAGACAGTTTAGCTCTGTGCATCAGAAGCAGCTACCAAAATCGCGTAGCCTCCCTGACCCAACAACTATGCATCACTCTCCCAAGGCGACACATAAATCAACTTATGGCCGTTCTCGTCCAAACCACATAGCCACGACTAAAACCCATCCGCCGGACCGCACCATACCATTGCCAGGTCATTCTCACTCGAATCAAACCCGCCAGCATTCGGGGCATACTCCCGTAAACAAGCTGCCAAGAAGTGGCGTACCTAAGGAAACAACCTCACTGTTGCAATCTAACTTATCGCTCGCGGGCCGAAAGTTGGTAACGGTCTACACTCAGCCCCTAATGCAGAGTGTCGATACCAACGGTAACACATGGCCGCAAATCCAGAATTCGGCAACCCACACTCCAAACCTACTGAAGGGCTCAACACTTAGTTCATTAGGCAACCACCGCCTTATATCACCAGGCTACACCCCGAAGGTCATGCATGGATTAGAAGCGAACAGATACCCTAGTAAAATGTCACTAATGCCGGGACCTACAGTTTATGTTCCCAAAATAGATAGTTTCTCAAACCGTAATTCCCCCCAGCGAAACCTCAACTCTAAGCGCATTAAACCGACGATGCTCGCAAAGCACCTTTACAGCTATTATTCAAAGCTGCATCTGCCTAGCTTATCATTTCCTTACTTATCTGTGCCTCCACCGTTCTTCCTGTTAGTTCTTTTACCATACCAAAATTTTCGTTTTGCCCCACCACAGTCGTTTTACGCGCAGGATACATCCAAAACCCCCCTTCGAGTAAATTTTCCCCACCCTGTGGCAAACAATCCCACACTCTTTCATCTCTTCTAGCCCTAATGAACCACTTTCCGATACTGGCACCTTACCAGTCGTTTATACCTTCGGTAGCGCACCGAACTCCGCAGGCGAA
This sequence comes from Fasciola hepatica, assembly GCA_948099385.1. Classification (NCBI taxonomy): domain Eukaryota; kingdom Metazoa; phylum Platyhelminthes; class Trematoda; order Plagiorchiida; family Fasciolidae; genus Fasciola; species Fasciola hepatica. Next base: position 34,417,897 of record CANUEZ040000043.1, on the reverse strand, counting down.
CTACGCAACACTGCGTATTACCACTACCTTCTTCCAAAATAACCTCTATATACCCCCTCTACCAACCGCCGATTCCTATCTTTCCGCACCCGGGCAAGCCGCATCAATGGGCAGCGAAGCCACCCCAAAACTCCTTTAGTCCTTACCCTCTGAGGCCTACTCTTACCACACAACACAAACCACTACCAAGGTCGTCACGTGGGAAAGCCAGTACCTTCCATAACCCCGTATTCTGTCGCTGCACTGGAGCATCAAAAGATCCCAACGAATCAGGACAAGCGGCTGGACTACTTCGTCTAGGGTCTTCTCTTTTACCTCGTAATAACCCTAAATTGATTATAACCGGTTCGTCCGTGGATGATTATTCAGAAACCATCGAGGAGGCGTCCAACGCTCACTTTTCCTCCTCTTCGGTAATAGCACCAACTCACGCCCTTCACCGTGAACTTCTACCGACCAACGACTCCCATACGCTACCTAACCCTGACACTCGCTGCTACATGAGTGGGTCATCATTCATCTTATTTAACTCGCGGTCCATCTTAAATAAGCTTCATCACTTAACCTCTAGTCCTGACATCATCGTTATTACTGAAACCTGGCTCACCGAACACACCAGCACAAGCGAAATTATGCTTGAAAGGTACAAGGTTTTTAGGGTAAATAGGATCGACTGACGCGGAGGTGGGTGCCTTGTGTACGTACAGCACGCCCTTCCAGTAGTCCCCACCAGACACGCCACACTCGACTCAATTCCGGATTCTCTATGGCTCACAATTCGGTTCTCAACTGTAGTCATGCATATTGGTTGTGTCTATCGCCCACCCTCATCTACTTTTGCAGACTAAACTCCCTTAATTGAAGCCTTTGATTACCTTTCACTACTACCTTCGGCAGCGAAAATCATAGCCGGTGATTTTAACTGGCCTAAAATATCCTGGAGAAACCTCACGGCACCTCCCAACTTATTACACTTTTTGTCCCATACTCACATTGGGGGCTGGGTGCAACACATTAAAACCCCTTCTAGGAATGCCAACATCCTAGATCTTATATTCACCCACAGCGTTTCCCACCTCCCGGTTTCCGTTCTGAACAAATTTCCGGGTAGCGCCATAAGATAGTGGCTGGTAATCCTTCATTCCATCCTTATTCATCAGACTATCTGATCCCAGTCAACAATTCCGTCCGTTTAAATTGGAATCCTCTGCCCAATCTCATCCGTAATCAAGGTTGGAGCAGTTTTTTCTAACGGCTGACCCCCAACAAACGGCCGATCACTTTCGCCTCAACATGGGAAACAGCCTCCTGAAACTCAGCCCGATATCCGTAAACTCCTCCCCTAGGAAGTCCAAACTTGCCTCCCTCCAACGAAAGTACCTTAAGATGCAAAGACTTTACCCCCCAAACCACGACTTCTCTCTTCTCATGAGACTAACACGTCTTACTGATATTGTCCAGGACCTAAAGTAAACTGACTCCACTACGAAGAAGCCAAATTTCTAAGGTATCCCAAAAAAGCGTTGAAACTCTCACTCCTACAAAAATCTAGGAATTCGGCAACAGATACTATGATCCAATACGTTGTGTTACCGAATAAAACTTCGGCCACCTCCCCTTCTGATATCACTGAGGCCTTCAACCATTACTTCGCCAATTTCATGGCCCTCGCCCTAGATACAGCACCCCCAAATCCCCTGGCTATCACCAGCTCTTCCCTATCTACCCTAACCTTTGAAGCAAACGTTATTTCTAGGCTCATTTCACGCTATAAAGCATCTGCTCATCCTGGACCAGACGGGTTGCCTCCAGCTGCAACCGTTAACGGTGGATCGGAACTTCCACTTCTATTACTGAACCTATTCACCTTGTCATCCAAATTTAGTTAAGCACCGTCGAACTGGAAGCGTTCAGTCATCATTCCACGACACAAAAGAGGACCTGTCCACGAACTTGCTAATTACCGTCCCATCAACCATACCCCTATCATTTCCAGAATAATGGAAACGATTATCAAAGATGTCATTACCACCCATCTTCTCGCTTCAAACCTTCCTAGCGATAGGCAGCTCGGGTTTCTCAAATCGCGATCATGCACCACCTGTCGGGTTGACTTCCTCAACCTAGTCACTAAGGCTGTTGCTAGCTGGCAGGCATTAGTAACTGTCTACCTAGATCTGTTGAAGGCTCTCGACCGTGTTCCACACCCGCATCTTATCTCCAAATTGCGTTCATTCGGCATTGCAGACCCGCTGCTTCCTTGGTTGAGATCTTATCCCGCTCATCGTTTGCAAGTGGTCCTCACCAATGGGCATACTTCTAAACCGAAACCTGTTACAAGTGGCGTTATACAGGGAAGCGTACTGGGTCCTCTCCCATTTCTGATGTACATTATTGACGCGTTGGATCTAGTACACCATGGCGCGCCATTCTTATTTGCAGACGATATAAAAATAGTTTACTCTTTCAATTCTAATGATGCTTTCCCTACTCTTTGCAACATTTCCGCTGACCTCGCAGCTTTTGACCGCTGGCGTCACACATGGAGGATGGGTTTTTCCACTGATAGGTGCGAGGTCCTAACCTACAAGTTCCAATTGCCTTCTGGATCCTTAGCTCTTGATGGGTCCCCAAATAGCCAGTCGACCTACCATCCGCGATTTGGGCCTCAACTGTTCATGCTCCTTCAACTTTTCTGAGCACGCCACCATCCAAGCGGCCAAGGCTAGAAGAAGTGTGACCCTGCTCTCCCGCTCCTTTCGTCTACGGGGCAGTATCATCGACATCTACAAATCCCACCTCAGGCCTTTGCTTGAATACCGCCCAATAATATTTTCTAACATGACGAAATTCGACAGAATTGCGAATGAAAGCATACAAAGGCGTTTCACCAAACAGCTACTCGGTTGGTCCACGTCTTCAAACTATAGAGAATGATGCCAAAATTTGAATCTTGACCCACTCTGGTTCCGCCGTTTAAGAATAAACTTAGTCTTCTTGTATAATCTGCTCCATAACCGGTCTTTTTTCCTTTGACCCAGTAAGCTTCTCCCGTGAAACCCCCTACTCACTTCGGCACAGGCCTTTTACCGTCCCTTCCAGTATAGCTAAGTCGGCCATACGGTCACGTTTTTTCCTTCTTGTCCACTCCAAAGCCTGGAACAAATTGCCCATCACCGTTCGAGCTTAACAAACCGGGTCCCAATTTCTGTCGGCACTCATCCCATATCTCAGCGTCACCCGTGCACCCCAGTTGTCTAATATGAGCATGGCAGAAGATATAGCTTACGAGAGGGGCCTCGACTTCTAAGACCAACTCCTTCGCCGACCCTGCTCCTTTCAATTAAGGACACAATCAACGATAGACAGTTTCATCTATCTGACTGAGTTTTCAACGTTAGACTACCTATGTTCATTTCCTTAATGAATCAAACAAATTGAAAAGCCACTAATTTCAACCACTTTACTTCCACCTACTCTAGTAGTTTCTGTCACTCTTATGCCTCGTACTTTACTGGTTTTTATATGCCTCTATTAACCGTTGATCCACAGCAGAGGCACACCCTGACTGCTCTTTTTTATCTGCTCCCTTTTTTCAGTTCCCTCCTTACGTGAATTTCACCCTCGACGTTGGTATACGCGCCTGGATAACGCCGCCGTTTAGTCGTTTATGAGCCGCTGGCTCCATCCTCTGGAACCCCATGCAACCTGAACATCAGATCGCCGAACTTATATCTCATACTATCACAATTGAACTACGCCCCACATACATAACCCTCAATAAACATTGGTGCCGTTCCCAACGGAGCGGGGCGCGGTCAGATCCACCTCTTTGGCCGGCGCACCTCGGGCATGCAGGTCGTGTGCAGCGATGTGCGAGCGCAATTTGGTTGGTGGATCACACCCACTGTGTTCACCTCGAAGTGATTTTCAGGTTGGGTGTCCAGCGCACGGCCAGTCACACCCACTAGCACCGGTTGCGGATCGCGTGCCATAATGCTGTCAGCTGCAGACCGCATGCTCCAACCATCCCTGTTCGCCACTGTATGCCCACCTATCGCTCCTATCACATCCATTTTTTTCGTTCTCCTATGGTATGCACACCTACCCGTCCTGTCCTTGCTCCTATCTAGCCTCACTATGTTACCTCTCATTGCATATCACTCTCGTCCTAACCACTTTTCTCTGCCGACGACCGCCAATATTTTATTTCTTCACCAATGTCGGCGTTGCCGGCTTGTGGTACCTATTCATTTGGTATCACCCTAAGCCTATAAAGCTCATTGATCGCAGGCTTACGCCTCACTGTCTACCGTTCTGTCAAACCCTCCCTCGTTCTCCCTTATGCCTGGTACCATTACACACCAGCCCCACCAACACCCATGACCAATTCTCATGTTAGAACTGCCGTTCCAAACTCTGCATCTCTCACAGCCACATTTATTATCCAGTCACTAACACTCTATTTTCCTCGCCTGGCTCCGCAGTTCCTCTGTGGATCCTTCCACTTGGCAGTGCTCCGATTAGTATCGTCAAGTTGTATCCACTTGTACAATTGCCTGCATGCACGCACCTCCCAATTTCCATGTCCCTGATTCCAACGCGCATCCATTGTTCACGCGTTATGTTCGTCCACGGGTTTGCCTGTCCCGGTGCCTCTTTCCCCTCTGCTTTTTTGTGTTCCACCTGCAATGAGATGATCTTACTGGTTATGTCTCACCTGCCTTTTTCGGCCTGTGATCCCATCTCCCGTCTCGTCTATTGTTTGCCACAGGCATTTTTCGCGTGCCATTTAGACCGTTCTGCTTTTTCACTTGCCACCTAAAGTAAACTCGCTGTTTCGTCATGGTTCTCACTCACGGCTTCAGTCCATTTGATCTGCCATTACCCTCTGGTACCCCTTTTGCTCATTCCTCTCCCATGCTGTTTGCCGTCACAGCTGCTGCATCTTGCACCTCGGGCAGTTTCACCTCCCAGGCAACTTTCTCCACTTTGTATGCACAATCGTTCTGCTCTGTTCAGCCATCTCCACAGCCACCACCTTCCTGCTGAATAATGTAAGCCCATTTAATAAGGCTTCTCCCTTTCTTGACCGACACCACATGTCTCACCTGCATAAATCAGGTTATTTGATCCACTCTTAGCTGTTCTCTTCGGTACTTTCCTTCATCTACCCTTTTTTTTGAACTGCTCCTCAGTCTCCGTCTTTTCTTGCTTCCGCATTCTCTACTCTCTCTGCTGATCTGCCAAGTTCACCTGTCATGAAGGTAATTCACCACGATATTCCAAAAGTACTTTTACAATCATTCGACCTAACCTAACCTACCCCTCCTAATAAATGACAATTTCTTCCTAAGACTCCATTGTTATTGATTCGGCTTCTCTTATATGTATATATATGCATATATACATATATACATACGTATAAATATATATATATAAACAACCGCACATATGTATATATGCATTCGCTCTGTATCCTGCAGTTATTCACAGGCCATCTTTCTTGCTATCATCCCGCGGACAGCCATGATATGCACCCATTCCTTCTACATCTATAACCCACATCTACTGTGTCCAATTCCCATGAACTATTATTTTTTTACCTGATTCACTTCTTACGTCTTACTTTGCTCGCTCCCTGTTTTACAATGAGTTTCGTGCCATGTTCGCCGACCATCTATTGCAGAGTACCAATGCTTCGTTGCTACCTAATCCCTGCAGTGAATCTCACTTTTTCCTCATCGTCTCCCGCTATTACAGTTTTTTATGTTGATTTCTAGCCTTTCTCATGTATATCAGTCAGCCTTCAGATGTCCCTATACCGACCAGCCGAATCCCCCACCCGGCGAAAGTCAAGGATCGAACTACAGCAAATGAAACGGTAATATCAGCTGAAATAGACATTTTGTGATGAAATAAATTACGTATAAAAGAACCTGAAATACATTCTGTTGGGTGTTAGCCAAAAGCAAAGAATATTATAAAATATTGTTTATATCATCAAATTTACACTGGTATATAAAGCCTAGCGCTACAAAATGTCAGCACCCATCTCTCTCGCTAGCTACGTGAACAACCATGACCGTCGACAATTCCGATGCGTTTTCCCGATTAATAAAAGACTTTTACGAAGATCTCGATGAATTTGCAACCGATTTTCAAGAGTTCCAGCGATGCACAGGTACCAGCTTCTACAATTACAATGCCCAACACATGGAAACAGGCCAGAAAGCGTCGGCCAACAATTAGCGACGGAATGAAATATCATTTCGTGAAATATTGTTGTGTCCATCGGCGCCGAAAAGGTGGAGGTGGTTCAAGGTTAGAATAATTGTATGATAATGTTTGACTTCATTGTAGATACAAAAACCTGGAGTGCGGAGCATTCGTCACCTTGGTCGCCCATGGAACTGGATATAGTGTCGCGAAGTGCTGCATGGTCCATAGTCATAGGTTCCAAATAGGAAATCCCAGTTTATATGTAGCTAACCGAGGGCTGACAGCATTTCAAGAGTCCATGGTGTTTGACTTAATGGATACTTTCCATAATACAGCTGAATTAAGGGACTACACTAGTTGCATGTTAAATAGGCGTCTGAATAGCATGGACTTTCGGTCTATACGTGTCCGGCACAGTCACGATGTTCGTGGTCACGTAATAATAATACACGAGCAGAATATAGTTAGGTTCCTTTTCTTCATACCCAGGGAGGTGATTCCGGTTGCTCGCAGATGCAGCCAAGTTATTCTAGCTGACACTACCCATCAAATGAACTGCCGAGGCTATGTATTATGGCATGCAATGACAGTGGGTGAAACAGGCTTAGGTCGTGGCATTCTGTATGCTTTGCTGCCCAATGAAAGCACTGCAAGCTACACCCAAGCCGTGGGTTTTCTGCGTGAACACCTGCCGGCAACTAGGGAATGTAAAACAATAGTGGTAGATGGTAGTCTGGCTCAGTTAAATGGGTTCAAGACTCACTATCTTGAAGCCCAGATAGTGTTCTGCCAGTTTCACGTGTTGCTAGATACACGGAAACGTTGCAACCATCTAGTTGCAGCAACGACGCTAGAAAAGGATCGTGTGTTTCAGCGGATGCGTAACATGATGTTTGCAAGCAGCGAGTCTGCATTCGAACGATTTCGAGCTGCAGTTCCGAGGCCATGGGTTACTTAGTAAGGACGTGGATGCCGTTTAAGGAAACCCTTTGCAGCGTATCCATTGCCGCCAACATCGGTCGACTACGGCCAACCAATTCCAAATAGCAAACAAGAAACGAAAACTGGACAGGCCGGCGTCTACAATCAACAAAGACGTTTGCAGCGTTTGCCGGCGAGAGGATCCAACGGTCGACCTGGACGAGGACGTTCAATGGATTCAATGCCAAACGTGTAACCGATGGGCACATTATCAATGCGCAGGTTTCACCAACGAGGACGGCTACACTTGTGTGCATTGTCCAGCGAGGTGAACGTGGTCCAAAGAGATTGACAAAAGGCCCTTTTCAGGGCCGCCGCATTATGATTCCTGCCATATTGGCATTGGTGTCTTCCTTATTGATATTTATTTGGGCTAGCACAACTAGGTCGTTATGGCACGTGTTCACTTCGTCAGTCTCCTTTTGCGCTAGTGAATGCTGGATAGTGGATTATATATATATATATATATATATATATATATATATATATATATATATATAGCACAGTGAGAATGACAGATAAGACGTCAGTCGAGCGACGGCCGGATACCTTAGCATATATATGTTTATACATATGTATATATGTACCTATACATAAACATATATATTTATACATATATATATCTATAGATATATAGATATATACAGCCCGGTCCTATGGGAGATCCGTCGGGCGATGGCCGGAAACGTTACCATTTAAGTATATATATGCATATGTACACATATTGATGTTTCTACATATGTACGTATATACATATACATACATTTTTATACATGTTTATGTATACGGAAATATATATATATACAGCCCAGTTGCTGGACGAAAGTCCTATATAGCACGTTCGTCCAGCGATGGCCGTAAACGCCAAACTTTTAAGTATGTATATATATCAATATATACATACATGTATACATATATATATGTATGTTCATACATATATGTGTATGTATGACTGTGCAGCCTAGTAACTAAAGTCCTAGTGTAGACCACTTAAGGTGGCAGACTTGTATTGTTCCTGGCGAACCACATCCACGAAGGATCGTTTGACATTTCTCCACGTTCCGCAATTTATTTCGTTCTAAAATGTTATCCATTTTCAGATACAAATGGACATTATGGCAGATACATTAGAAAAAGTTGGTAGACCAATTTCATATTTTTTAAGACTTTTATGCCTGATGGCAATAACCGAATACTACTATTTTTCCAGTTCCAATGGCGTACAAATTTCGAACAAAGACTCAACATATAGGCAGACGTGAGCGGATTTGGCGGCCGACTAATATCGCCATTATCTCATTCAAATTTGGCGGGGTGACGTGTTAGGTGACCTTGCTCACCGGCGCCCTTTCAAATCCCTCTATGGTAGTATCATTCATCGTTACTCCCACCCGACCTTGGCTTTTCAAACTCACCGGGAGCCCATTTGAATCCGACCATGGGTCCATTTAAACCTAGTACATTTCCTTTGGTGTGCATACACTCGCCTGCTTTCATCCCACGTTACTCCTCATTCTTAGCCCGTTTTTTCAACTCCTGTCATGTAAATTTCTGCTTTTTCAAGGGTTTTGTCTGTCTATTCCATCACTTGTAAACAGTTGATCATGCACCTGGCATGCCTTGGGCCTCTCCGAAATAAATAATAATATTTATTATTATTATTATTAAAGTGGCGGAAAAACCCTACCGATAGGTAAGCTTCTTTTTGAGCCTAGCAATATAATGCTAGCCTTGGGGAAGTCGGCTGGCTATGTTGACTATTTGACAACGAGCAGATACAGCCCGGCTTTTAGGGACCTGAGGTAGATGAGAAGAAAAAGGAAGTAAGGCAGGGATTACGGAAGCCTGATCGTCAAGAATATAACCGGTAATTAAAATAAGAAAGATTAGAGGGGAACCAAGGGCCTGGGCTTAGGGGAGTGAATAAATACAGACTGAGGGAAGAGAAACGGTAAACAGATATAAACCATAACAACTTATAAACTTGTAGCCGTTCAATAGTCGACGGGATAGAATACTTATTACGACAGGATAGAAATAATTGTGCTGAGCAGAAGTAGCAACGACTGAGAGTCTGTTAAACTTGCGAGCACCGCACGTGGTTTCTAAAAATGTTACCTTAGGGTTTTCACACTGTGGTAGGTCACTTTTTATGAGGAGACGCCAAACAGTAGGTAATAGATATAGATGCAAACTAGCTTTTTTCAGCGGTAGCCAGTAAAATATTTACCGGGTTACCTAAGTCCAGTTGAAGTTGATACGTTTGAGGAGGTTTTAGGCCTAAAGGTACTAGGTTGTCTAATGAAAAAACTAGCAAAAACGGATATTCTCGCCGTGGAGTGGAGCAGTCCAACTTTTCCCACTCACTTTGTTTCGCTAAATACTGCAGAAGTCTTTTGTTACCACCATTTATGTATCTAGTCCAAGCAGGTATTCCTCTGTTGGTAACTTCCCTGACCAGCGGGTCCACCACAGCCAGGACACTCTCCGATGCCCCTTCCTGGAGGAGCCACTCCGTAAGCTGCTGACTGCAGGTCATCCTCAATGTGCTTCCAAAGCAGCTCGACAAGATCTATACCCTGTTCAACCTCCTGTTCGATCTTAATCTCCAGTTCTTTCAACACTAACCGGCCAACCAGGTGTTAGCTCCGGTCTTCTTTTTCCGAGGTTTCCAGTTTGCCTAGATTCAGTGTTGAAAAGGGTATTCCTGGTTGCACTTTCCCGGCAGAACCTCGTCTTGAAAGTCTGGAACATCTCGTGGGTACCCTCCAACCACAAGGCTCAGAGTGAACAGATGTTACCATCGCCTCCACCTGGTCGCTTTAGTTACATTCCGTGTCGGGCCCTTACCCTGTTTGTAGCGTAAAAGATGCAACAGAACCGCCCTTAGGAGCCGGCTTGTCTACTCACTCCAGCTACGGCACTCTCGGGTCCTCTATTATTAGGACTTACCCTCCGAATCTGTGGGGGGCCACAAGTATAGCACTAGCCGGTAATCTTCCTCCAGTGTAGAAGACGGGCTGCGGTACGAACAAAAGATTCCCTGTTCTGTGCGGTAAACCATCCTGGCAACCAAAGTGGCTCATGTATAGGACAGATGCAGCTTGAATTCCTCTCGTTGGTGTCAGTGCATTCCAGTGAGTAGAACTACCGCTCCGCCCCTATGCCAATGCGGACTTCTCGCGTAGCTGACTAACGTTTTTGGAGATTTATGACTTCTCGTATCCTCCTGCGGGTGAATCCAGGTCTCATTGACGAAGCATATAAGCCAGGCGTGTGAGCCTCAACTTTCGGGCATTTAATAACCACATTATCCACGTTTGTGTACTTAACTAGCGATGGCACAGTCTCCCGCCCCTTGCTTGGACTCTAAGGGGCACCAGCTGCTCGAAACTCAAGTCCAAGCTACTCCGCTGCCTTTGGAATAGATTCTCAGCAGAATCTTGGCCTCGGTTCACGGGAGCACTCGTTACTGCAGCATGGGAAAGCTTTTGCACTCGACTTGGCTGGACTGCTTAAGTTCTGTATTGATTCCCTCGTTTTGGCTTTATATTCCGCTGAGGTCTATCCCGCGCTAGGGCAGGGAAACGGTGGCTGCAGCGCTACCCGGAAGCTGAGTGAATGAACAGTAGGTGTGTTGAAGCCCCCAAGTGAAAAAGGCGGGGTCGTCCGTCCTTCCCTACTTTTAGGATACCGGTCATCCGGCTGAACTACGAGTGAACCTCTTGTGGCGCTTTTGATGGCGTATGCCACCAATAAGGACCCTCCAGAGTCTGGGAATACCGGACTCCACAACAACTGATCTAGCCCCCTTGTCCTGGCTCTCCTGGAGACCATTTAGTTTGACAGGCCGCAGACTGCTTTTTATGGAGGCGTGGCCAGGCACGCCGATCATCTTTGAGGGGCTAAATACATGAAACCTCACTGCTCGTTTTTTCTGTTTTCTGGCTCTCAAGACTGGTCCAGGTATACCCCCAACCATTACATTTCTGCCTCCTCCAGGCTTGGCGTTACTGTCTACAGGGAGTCATGCTAACGACTGGGCGAATGTGTCCTTCTTCTCGAGTTTCGAGTTTCTGCTGGTCAAGATAATGGGTTCGTCTTCCGGAATGGTGTCCAAAATGGAGCTGAATAGTGACAATGCAATCGCAGCCCATTTTTGACATTGTTCTCGTTCTTGCTCCCGGAGCTCACATCGGGCTACGTACTAGGCTTGGAGGTAGGCTGAAGTAGGTCATCTCTGTCTGAGCCGGTTCGGGCCCCTGGAAAAGTGGTGAATAAATAAATGTCCTCACAAAGTTTCCTGTCACCATGCTCTTCCGGACAGCCAAGCAGCAAGGGATAGTCTAACTTGGTTACGATGATGGAGGTCTTGGTGTTTAAGATGCCATCTCTAAAAGCCTAACCCTCGGTATTGGCGAGCCTTCTCAAAGGAGTGGAAGTTCTGTTTAATCCAGTTGCTTTCATCGGCCAAGCTCCTCTAACCTCACTCCTTGCGGTTGCTTTAGACTTTACGTAGGGTCACCTTTAGGTCTCCAAACTTAACAGATCCAAGTGCTGCAACCATCACACTGAAATCCTGTGTATAACACAGTCCGTGCACAATAAGGATAACCAAAATGGCCGCTAGTTGGGGTCCTTTCTACCTGCTCGTCACTACTTCCAACACTTCTTGCTATCATAAACGCAAGTTACCGGGAGAGGGAACGGTAGATATAAAATAAAGCGGAGAATGGTGCAGGAGCTAAAAAATAAGCTACTGACAACTTCGTCCAACCGACCTGATGGTACAACAGGGGGTCATAGAAATAAGTGGCTCAACTGGAGTTCGTTAGAGTCTTTATGGCGCACAGAGCTCTGGATCTTCCTGAATCCAAAGTTCCACCCCAGAAAACCCACTTCCGTATTTCATGTCTCCAGTCTCCTGGGCTGGGACTTGTTCTGCTCCAAGTTTGTTGTCCGTTTTCTCCAAAAATTCAATGGGCTCGAAAAAGACAGCCACATCAGCTTCTGTATGAATCCACATTTATTCTCCAACTTACGCATGTCGAGTGGGATCAGGCAACGGGGCTTGCTGCATGCTGTACCAAACTTCCAATCCCGGATGGTGTGGGCTTCAGGTGCCCCCGCCTTGAAGCAGCTTCCAGGTATTTAATTTAATTCGTTGCTTTTAATCGGAAAAGAGGATTGCAATAAAGTAGATCCACTCCTAGTAATACCAGCCTCACATTATTCTGAGTTTAGGGCCAAAACCTACCGCTTTCCTCACGTCTCACATACCACGAACCTTCCAGAAATGGTAAAATGTTAGTACGAGTTGACGTGCAAGGCGGGCTAGTCCGGTCCTGAAGGCTGTCCAGAAGAAAAAGTAAGGTCCCTCCAGATGCCGAAATGGCGTTATTGGGAGACTTTACCAGTAGTATTTGGTAGGAGCTGGGCAACGCAATATTCAGAACGAATGCAGAAGAAAGTACTCGGGGCGTTCAGCCGAAAAGTCTTTTCCATCACAATGATAAACGTTTTGGCCGCAAGCATTGAAAACTCATACTGCACGTTTGTAGGTGACTCGGCCAAAGATTCCGAGCAGCGGGATCTGAAAACAGCTCATCACTGGACGCTAGTCTGGGACCTAACACCAAGCGCCAAATGGTTCATCCACCTTCTGGATGGCACGAAACTACAATAGACTGGGTACCCTGGAGACGCAAACCAGCGTACTGAAATCACCAGAATGACACCAGTAAAGGACTCTGGGGTAAGAATACTGGACAACTACCAATCTGCATCGCAATATTAAAAGATCGCTCAAAAGTCTTCTGGAGGACTCGATCGGATCAAGAGGACCTTCTCGTCCAGAAAACCTAGGGATGAGTTACCATGCTATGGGGCTTTTGTTCAGTCGCACCTGAAACGGTGCCCAGACGCGGCGGCACTTAATGATAGGGGATATCAGTCCTCTCGAGCAGATTAACCGACGCTTGGCTGGAAGTTTCACTAGCCTGGAGGGCCTGTCTAATTACAGCTACTCGAGGCGCTGAACTTGTTCTCATTGGAGCGCAGGGTGCTTAGAGGAGACCTAGCAGAAGCCCTATAGATTCTTGAGGGGTGCGTTGACCCCCGGGGGTTGGCTGCAAAGCTGTTGAACCTCGGCAGGTGAAAGGTCCTCAGAGGGCACCCACCAAATTCCACGAAGTTCCGTGTCGCTTGGGAGGAAACACGTTCACGGCTGGAATTTTGAGCCACTGGCACCGGCTTTCGATAGGAGTGATAACCACTGAAAAGGCTATTGGTTTCGAACGTCGGATGGACTGCTGCTGAAACAGTGTGTTCGCCGAAGCCTGCAGATATGTAACGGTAATACCCGTTAGTCTTTTGCACTTCAGTTTTCCTTATTACCATTGACACTGCTGTTATTCTCTAGTCGGCCTTGGTCTTCGGCCCTACCTTTCCTTGTTTTCATCCTTCCGCCCTCAAGTTCCATCACTGCCTCTTCCATTTCCAATGTTTGTCTGCCACCCCACCACCAAAACCATCTCACATCTCTCGCCATCCCTGACTTTACTTCTTCGGTGACTACTGTCCCTGAAGTGGATGGGAAGCTAGCACGAACTCACCAAAGTGCGGTGATCCTGTGGGTCCTTTCGGATTTGGGCACAGGGATGAACTTCCCTCCTTTCTGTTTACCCATACCAAATCACCGACGAAGACTGTAATCTACTGTATGTCAAGGCTTCAGATGATCCAGAAAGCCTACGGCGCACGAACTTGGACTAATTTGGCATACCGCCATCTTCTTTTGGTCCGAATCAGAAGGAAGTTAAATAGAAACTATAATAGAGATGAGCTCATTCAGGGGAAACCAGACTGATGTAATGCCACTGAAGGTAATAGGTTGAAAAGAAAAACGAGGGCAGAAATGAGAATGAAGCCCCTACCTATGGTGATTGGTCATGGTCCGAGAACATCTCTGCCCAGTAATGTGTCCAGATGGTTTTGTTGCCAGGGTGCTCTTCCTTGTGCAATTTTTTCCACTGAAACGCAGAAAGATTCTTCAGCAAAGGTCCTGGCAGAGAAAAAGAGTAAAATGTTGTTAGTTCACTTCTGTTTGCTAAGGGGATATAACAGCCACGGCCAATCGGATGTCCGGGATTAATTCAGTATTATGTGTGCACATCACGCACCCAGCGAAGCACCATAAATTTTATCGAGCCTTGGCCGAAAGTGACAGGGAGACGTACCGCTTCATAGCACATCAACCAAGACGGACACCAAGCACCATGGGCATTCACTGGGTCCTTGCAAAGCAAAAAGAAATGCCTGATATAATGCAACTCAGGTGGAAGTAACGTAATCCTTCCCCCGCATGGTGAACGTGTCCAAAACTCATTACGAGAAATAACCTCGTCCCATTCATGATCTAGGTCTGTTTGAAGGTTTGGACAACCAGCCTCCCTTCCATTCTGCCAAGCAGGCTTTTCTAGTCGGGCAATACTCCTTTGCCAAGGGAGTATGACCTGACTGCCACGGTGGTCCAAACTTTCGTCAGCTTCGAGTATACGAGACCATTTAAAATAGACTATCCAGCCTGCGGCCGGTGGAAGCTTCCAGCCCCCTAAATCTCCCCACGAGATCTCTTCAGTCTCTGTTTTCCAAAGGAGAAAAGTATGAGATCACAGAATCTCTGTCTGTACTTCTTATCGTTTAACACCTCAAAAGCACTCGTTGGAGGGCTACGAAATATCTCCAAACAGGTGGCTCCTTTTTAGTCTGGATTGTGACTGAGCCTCATTGGTACCTCCTATGTCAAGCCGCAAAAAAGCCACGAGATCCACTTTCCCCCTTCTCGATTTTAGAGGAAACAGCCCTCTTCCCTGCAGTTTCCGGCTAGAGCTCTTACCTTACCGGCCATCCATTCTCCTGAGACTGCTTGAAACCAAGTTGCACCGCCTTGATGGAAGACATCCAAGCCCGTTAATAGAGCTGAGGCCTCAACACAGCTTTTTACAGGGACAAGAATGGATTTGATTCCTGCGACAAGTTGCCGACACAAGTTAACGGAGCTCATTTTGAAATCTTAGGGCAGTTAGCTTGCTACGCTCCACCCATCTGAAGTCTGTTGTCAAAACAATACCTAAGTCTTTTATCCGTGCCACCCCATCAATGGTTAACTGTCCATTTCCCCCTATCACTATCAAACCTATCAACGCCCTGGTTTGCGGTTGACATATCTTCACCAAAAGTGTAGCGCTTTTGCCCATTTTCGTACTCCCTCAGTATCTCAGGCTTGTATACCTTTCAGAGCTGATCTGACTCACCTGACACGTCTGTCAACATGAAACAACGAGGCTTTCATGATTTAGCTAAATCATTAAAACAGAGGAAAAGAAATGGTCCCAGAATCGATCCTTGAGGGACTCCACCTTTTAAATATACCGGTTCACCTTGAATCTCCTACTTTTCCATAAACTTCTTGTTGGGCTAGATGTTAACCGTCCACATGTATGCCTGTTGGTTTAACCCATACGTCTTATGCTTACCCAGAAGTTGGTGGTGATTTATTCGGAGGCCTTACCGAAATCTCTTTAACAAACTTCTATCTTTTCCCTTCATCTACTTCAGTTTTAACGTCTTTCAGCAGTCCGATAATTTATGAGTAAAACGATGTATTTTTTAAGAGCCCAGGCCCCGCCGCAAGTAGCAGCTTGAATCAGGGCCAATCTTTACAGACGTGTTCTCTGAACAGTTTTAATATGCATTTGCGGTGGATACATGCAGGGCTTACCGGTCTGTAGATTGGCTCCTTTGGTCGAGGTCAAACCCTGTGGATAGCCACCACTACCACTTCCTTTCAATAAGTTGGCTGTGCTCCTTGACTAGCAGTTGTGTGGGGCAGCCAAGGGATATGTTCAGTAACGTGTTACACCATGATCATGAGTTAGCGCGTGCGTCTCGACCATGGCCGAGAAATATACCAATATTATTATATAATAATTATTATAACAGCAGCCAGTGACGTTTTCATGGCAGACTGTGCGCCATCTGGCCCTGCAAACTTCTTCACTTTGGACCCCCGGAGCATTATGCTAGTCTCCCCCACTGGTATAGAAGTGATGAACATGTCGATTGTTTTATCGGGCCTCCTTGTTCCCATGATTCCTTCAATTTCTCCGATGCACACTTTTGAGGTAAAAATCAAGCTTCTCTGCCTCACTCCGACCTTCACGGACTTCCTTGTTGATGCTAAAACCTGCTTTCCGGCTCCTTTTCCCAGTACGCCCTTACATACAGTGTTGCTTAAAATTTTTCTGGGTCGATTTTGACAGTGCTATCTCCAGTGTTCATTTTGCGCTTCTATATGTCTCGACGGTTGGCCTTCTGCATTCGATGTGTTGCGGCCACTTTCTTCAAACTCCACTGGCCTCCAGGTTCTGAAATCTCCGGCCCCCTCTCCAGGTTAATCTCCTATCAGCCGCGCTCTACCAACTAAGCCTTTTTTGTGTCCATCTTCTTGCAACAGAGCGGACTTTTCCTGCAGTGCCACTAGGCTTCGCCTAATTTTACTCCGATAGTCTTCTAGCGCAGCTTTTCTAACTACGCTTCTAGCTCGAAGTCTCAGTCTGTTGTACATTTCAGGATTCTGGCCAGGTAGGCAACACATTCTTGGAGGTCCTCTTCGACCACTGTCAGATACTTCCACTGTTTGCACTGTGCTGTTTATTGTTTGGTCCTCGAAGAAGTAAGGCGCACATTAGCCGCCACATCTGAAAGTTTACTCGTATTTCGCTCGCGTGAGCGGTGGCATTCCTCCGACATGACCCCTGATCGCGACGAAGGTCGCATCTGACGGTGACTTCTGCCCAACTCTGCCTCAAGCTGTTAAACGTTGTGGCCGCAAAGATGAAGTTTGTACATGGTTTCTAATCGTATAACTCGTTAATTCAGTAGCGTAGAATCTGCAAATCAACCTTGTTCTGACTTTGTGATTCACCAATTTGGTTGCGCTTTGCTCACAATTGGAATAAATGTTACTCCAGGTCTATTTGGACTGATTCTTGAGTGATTGCACCTACCATTTCCACATCAGCGATACTGAATAAGGAGCTTCTTGGAACATTCCGTAAATCTTTTGGATAAAAGGAACGTACAAAAGACCCCAGGACAGACATGAAAGTCACTCCATTCTACATGCACCCGACCGAAGATAAGAATAATCCCATTCTCACTTGCAAATTTCTGTCAAAGCAGACAACATCTAATCTGCTTTCACCCTCCGCGATAATATAGGCCCGCATAAAAGACCTGGATTCACCTCCATTCTTGGAAACTTATGGTCACCTCCCTCAAGCAGCTCAGTAGACTGTACTGACAGGAACGATGATACTGTACTCCGCGCCGCAGTTCCTAAACAAAGGGGCGTTGTTCCAGGTGCATCACTGTCCGGCCCAAAATGATCATTTTCAAGTTCCTTAGCGCTACTGCGGGTAAAACACTGACTGGTAATTCTCAGAATTTCCTCAGCCGCCCCTTTATTTTGGGCCTGAGTTGCGGGGTCAACCACTCCCCAGGCAAAAGACAAGTTTTTATCGAGGTAATAAACAGTTTCGTCAGTGGGTCTTCAATGCTGGCACTCCGGGTCTCAAGATCGATATGTAGAGACCCTGAGGATCCTCTGGTTTGGTTTCCACTAGACACGTGAGGTTGTCTATCATCTCCTTTTTGCCCATAGGGTAGTCCTTTATTTTAATCCTGAAAAGAGGAGAAACCTCTGCGCAGTTTTACCTTTGAGCATTCCCAAACACCTTTGAGAAAGACCTGCGCAGGTAGTCCAGTCTTTCTTGATCCTTGGACAACATAATTTCCTCTTCATCAGCGACTCCCCTAACTTCACTTAGTAAGACAGGTTTTGTACGCACTCCCCTAGTACAAGCTAGAGTCTAACTCTGAATGTCCAGGGAGTATCTCCTTATAGTTTCTTTTGCACTCGCTTGGCACGCAAGCGGCCTGTTTCCCTGAGGCTACTAAATGATTGAGGCAGCTGCACCCTCTACTTGTCCCATAAATTTCCACGCTGCTGGCAGTCCTTGGCCTGCATACCGCGCCTGGTTTCTCTGCCAAATAGGGTGCTCCGCCCTGTGGGCTTCAAACTGAGGCGACCGCGTCCGTTAGCCCCAGTTCATCACCCCCTACTAACTCCTGCTGTGTCTGAATCTTGCTCGCCACAGATCCTACTCTCGAACTTGAAAAAAACTCCCATCGGGGGGGCCTTCTCGTCCATCTTGCGCAGCTCCTCGTTTTCCCGGAACAAGAATGTCCACAAGGCTGTGACTCATGCAGGTAGCTTTACGGTCACCCTTCTCGGTAGAACCTTAACGTTTACATGCTCTACACCATTTGGACACCTCGCTATCACAGGCTCATTGTTGTTGCTGCCCACAAGCCCCTGCACCCTGGCTTATGAGGGGCATCCTGGGTGTGATCTTCCTTGCTCGCCAGTGTTTGTGGCTTCGTCCCAAAGGACCACAACGAAGCTGCTCCAGATAGACTACTACCTTTAGAGCTCTAAATTCTCCCTTGATTAGAAGCTTGTTCCCGCTCGCCATAGTGATTTCAAGAAACCGAAGTGTCTCCTCATTTTCAATGTCTTCCGCGGATGGTCCCTTGCATCTGACTGCCGACAGGCTCGGCATTGCCAGGAGCTCGTAGAACTTGCACTTATATCGGTCCGCCACAAGCAGCATGAGTTCGCTGAGTCTTGCGTTCTCTCTGCCCACTCGGACTGTAGTAGGGTTTTCTAAGGCGAGGTGGTGCGACATCTCCGGTCACAGATGCGTTTTATCGACGGCGATGACCTTTGTTGAGGGCGTATGTGCCCCAAGTACACCACACTGGTTTCCTATACCCGATGAATTCGTATCAGCAGTTTTCACAACAGCCGCCCCCTTACCGGCAGGAACTGTTCGGTTCATGGTCCCCATCATGCCTCCCGTTGGTCTACTCATGTCCGTGGGTATCTGAAATACCATCGTGCACAGTTCGCCTCTCTTAATAACGTGATGACTTCCATTGGCTTTTAATCAACTTTTACTTGAGTCATGCATGGCAGAGTTATTAAAACCTAATGCCTCCTTCAGCGTGCACCACGGCATGCCCACCCACGAGTGGAGTGCTCTAGGTCGTACTGTGTGACGCGCTCTTTATCCCTC
Source organism: Fasciola hepatica (assembly GCA_948099385.1). NCBI lineage: Eukaryota > Metazoa > Platyhelminthes > Trematoda > Plagiorchiida > Fasciolidae > Fasciola > Fasciola hepatica. Next base: position 34,398,491 of record CANUEZ040000043.1, on the reverse strand, counting down.
CCACCACTGCCAGAGACTCATAACGGCACCTAGGATTTGCGAATTCTTCCAGTAATGGTCGGAGGTACGTGCTGCCCACCCCACCTGCCGCATTCGTGACAGAAAGTATCTTCTGCTGGCCACATGTCCCGGGAAGCTCGCCATTAGCATTGGTCCGAAATGTTTAGATGTTTCGAGATCAAAAGAAGTCTTTGGTAGCAATGTCTTCTCGCGGTAGTTCGCCTGCCAGATAAAGGAAAGGCTACCCTGCCTGGTTCAGTTTGCAAAGGATTACACTGGTTATGTGAAATTTCTTTTCACATTTTAGAGATCACCAAGAGTGCACTGCTGCGTGCCCGTTTTACCAGGGTTACCGCACCAAGAGCTGGTTGAATCTATCTGTGCTGGGGCAAACGGACGAGCTTAGCCCTAGACAAATTGGTGCAGGTAGACCAAAAGAATAGAACTTGCGACTCTGTGCCGCATTCTGAAAGGACTCGCTGCATCATTATTCCCAGGTGCGCCCAAGCTAGAGCTACAATTATCTTAGAAGCAGGAGATGCAAATGCAGATACTTTCAGGGTGGTCGAAGACGAAACTAGATCAACTCAGGTTACACAGGACAAATGATGGCCGATGGAGGCCGAGCTTCTAGAGATCAGCGCCTCTTAATGTGGCTTTGTTAATTTCCTCCAGTTGTTTAGCACGAGGTATTTCGTTCCTCCAGTTTGGCTAAAGAAAAGAGGAATTTGGATCATTGTTCTTATCATCCGGTTGTAATGAATGCAGGACAAGCGCCTTTTGTTACTCCAAGAGCCCCAGTTCGCGGGTGTTGACATATGGGATAGCTTCTGAGCCTCAAGTACTTAGATATTCCTCCCCGAACCCCGGTATTCTTGCAAATCACTCGTGCAACTTCGAATGCGGCATCCCTCCAAAAGGCATTGTGTGGGTCACACCATGAGCTTACTAGCTCCTGCTTTATTCTGTTCAGCATTTATACCACTCTGTTGCTGAACTTCACTCGCAAGTTGAGCCGGGGGCTTGCCCACCACAATTTTGTGCCGTTTCCTCCCGTTCTCTCACCGATTGCCAGCTCGTTTATGTCTTCATCGCTTAGTCCTGATAAGTTTTTCTGAATCTCGATAGCCTCAGAAAATCCCCGAGCTTTCTTTTTGAGATCAGAAAAGTCTCATTTCTTGCAGTCTTTTTTCACATGGTTTCTTCAGCGTCCTTAGGCCATCGGAGTAGCCACTGGCTGAACCCTTTCCCAGGCAGGCTGCATCCGCTTCCATATGAATGGCTCAGGATGGTAGGCATGGTTCTGAAAGCTGACTCGTCACCACCTTCCACGGAGCTACGAAAACGTCTGACTTTCTAAAAGAAAAATCTTGATACAGCCTGTAGAAGATTAATTTCCTGTCCTGCGAGAAGCCCCTTTGCACTGTTCAGCAAGCTTGCGGCCTGCTGCAAATTTGACACCGAACTCACTTGCTGGCTGTGTGACCTCAAATGCGGACCACTCATTAGTTTTTGCCACTGCCACTCCCGTTGAAAATGTGATTACTAGGTGTCTCTTGGTTCTGTTCAGAGTTATATCCCAATCGTCCTGCCAATCCGACTACCTGCACCACTTCCTTTGGTAAGTCGTCACGATCCCTGATCCCGGAAATATTACACGAAGGTTGACAATGGCAGTGGTCAACGTTTCCTCATATTATTTTGCAAGGAAAAACATTGGACTTAAAATTACCGCCTGAAGCACTCCGCTGGATTCCACTGCCGCCAATGAGCTGCTAGTTCCTAATCCCCCACCGGAAATCATGCAGCCCAAAAGGACTGTTACCCATTTGTCTACCTTCCCCGATACGTTAAACGTCTCCAGTTTTTCCATAAGTAGGTGGTGGATGAATGCGTCAAAAGCCTTGCTGAAGTCCAGATAAGAAACTTGAACCATCTCGTCCTCATTCTTCTGCGTAACGATTCCATCCGGGAAGCCTATAACTTTTGGGAAACAGGATTTTTCCTTAAACCCCGCGTTATGCGTTGCAGAACAAATTGTGCTTCATTCAGTGTTTACGCTCGTATTCTCCCACCGGTTACTTCAAACAAAAGCAGGGGACACAGATGAGGCTTACAGGAAGATTGTTTTACTTTGCTGACGTTGGACGTCCCCGGCGGATAAGCACAACCGACGCCAACTCGCGACCTGGTGGTAAAACACCTTGAATAAATGTCGCATAGTACAGACGACAGACATATCCTCCGACCCCAGCAGCTAGAGGCTTGTCGAAGGCTAGCTGTAAGCCCTCAGGTTTCCCAGAGTCATATACCTTGAGATCTTTCGGCGTTTTCCCAGTATCCGCTTCTGTTATTCGTGGGTGTGAAATGTTGGATGCTCCCATTATTGTTTGGGTCGACGCCGGTTTTTGTTCACCGCCCCAGCGTGCGCCGCCAAAGTATAGGCTGGAGGCATCGGCTTCCCATTTGTCATCGTCATACGCATCCCTCCCATTCTTCTAAACAAGGGTACATGCACCATTCAAAGATAAAGCTTTTGAATAAGCCCTTCCGCTGCAGCTCTCCGGGATTTGTTTGGATTTCTTGGCCCGTTACAGTTCAGCGGTCCCACCTGCACTTCGCAAAAATTCATAGCTAAGTTTCCTATCATCCTTGTACCTCGGCTAAGCTCGTCTTCTGGCAGAATCTTACGAGATATGCCTCTTTCATCCCCATTTTTATCCGCTGGTCTAACAGCCGGACTTCACCAAGCCGCCTCACTCCTCCGTCTTACCTCCTGAAGGAAGGCAAAACTGCTCTGAAGCTCAGGATGTTTTCCCTTAACCTGCGCCCCATTTTCTATGCTCACTCTCTTTCATCCTCTATCCTCCAGTTTGGTTCTGCTGTCCTAGTTTTTGGTTATTCTACGTTTAGCTTCCTAAAGTTTATCTCTGAGAGGACAAGTTGAGGAAACCTCTGACAATCGAAAGCATTTTGCACGCTTTGCTCGACTCAAAAAGAACCACTGTGGCAAACTACCACTCAAGGTGACAGAGTCAAGTGGCTTCGTAATGTTCAACAGCTGCTAGATGAATTTTAGGCCAGGGCCTTCCTGGATTACGACCAGACAGATAAATATTCTGCCATTTTGTCTACGCAACCTCACTTGTCGTTCTTTCTTTCTAAGACCCCACACATGTGCTTCGACGACACACATGCAGTGAAACACAGCAAAACACTCCCTTCTCTTATATACTCGGTTGGACCTCTGGGGGGATTATCTGAGGTTTGTAGAGCAGCCATTCAGGTCAATAACGTTTTTTGTCCGAGGAGGTTTTCGGTTTTTCGGAGGAGAGGGTCTATGGTTTTCTTTACATAAATATCGTTGAATAACAGCTTTTGGATCACTTGGCAGTCGAGGCACAGTCAGAAGCTCTCAGTTGTCAAGTGCAAGAATCTGAAGATTCACTGGACAAAGCTGCAGGCCCTCAGACCCCAGTATTTCCAAGGAATCGAAGAACTACACTGCGCAGTGGTGGGTGTTTAAACTGTCGCTTGCTTCGGAAGGACTTCTAAAGGCTCGACTGGTCGTGAAATCTGACCATCATATGCACTAGACTGCGATACATTATTGATATGAAGCTGCTTGGGAAGTAAGGAAAGGTTTCGGCAATTTGCTGCCCCGAATAATTGCTACTTTCACGAATATCGAGCCGGAAGTAATCCTCTGAACGAAAACTCAGCTTGGTTAATTCCCAAAGCTTCTTGCTTCATGGCCACTGTATGAAAGCCTGGAATACCAAGCGTTACGCGCACTGACGAACACCATTTTCAACAACCATCACGTGAAAGTAACAAAATCTGGCGGGTTAAATTTACAGATTCATAAACATTCTGTGTGAACTGAGCCTATTGAGCGGTAACAAAAGAAGAGTGAAAATAATACACATCTTCCCCCACCCCAAAGTGGCTTTTAGAATGGAAAGAAACCAATGGTATTGAATGACCAATGACCGGTGTCCGAATGGATTGGAAAGACTCGGCAGAAGCGGAGCAGGTAAATAATAGTGCAGGCGGAGTAGGCACAACCAAGCTAAGTAGAGCTACCTGAATGTAGTGAGTTCTCCTTAACGGCCATCTGCCACTACGTGTCAGCGGCAACCTTCGAGACGAAAATTCACTTCAGGTGTTACGCTTTGAAATATTGGTATCATTATTTTTGTCCTTGTCCAGTATCTATCCTTGAATGGTTGCAGACCAAACACAGTTTCTAGCTCCTAGTCAGTTTTAATGGATCTAATCTTCAACCACAAACCACTACACGACGATGAGCAAGAAGGACTTATTTAGGGGATCGCCGCACTACTAACATAGAACAAAGACTAGTTATAAGACTTGAGGTTCCCAAGCAGCTCCGTAGAAAGGGATATCCAGTGCGACACATGCCACTCTCAACACCAACTTCAATGTAGGGAGCTGATTCAGGTGAGTAATCTTTTGTACCACGAGATCAATGAATTCACTTAAACTAGTCACGTCTGCTTTGAGTTCCTTTAAAAAGGACTCAAAAGTCTAGGCATTTAAGTTCCTTCCAACAGTTTGGGTCTGGCTCCAGTAAAAAAGGCCGTGGAGAATAAATGGAATATGAATGGTAAATATGATGATAAAGGCGTTATAACAACTAGCCACACCGTTGAGCGCTACCGCCCTAAAGAAAACCAGTGCGTTGCGCAGCCCACAGATAGGAAGAATGTGGAGGTCTTTAGTCAATAATTAACGGCGAAGAATCGGAGAAGAGGGAACAATGAACTTCGTTTTTAAAACGGAGGGCAAAAGCTAAAATGGTGAAAGCTCATTCTGTGGGAAGGATGCTGTGAGCGGCAATGGGAAAATACGACGGAGAAGCCGAAGGCCGGTATGATAGAAGGTATACCAACAAAGAAATCGTGGTCCTTTCTAGCGACATCCAAGAATTAACTAAAAGGAGTGAAGCACCAAAAAACAAAAGAAAACGTTTTTCCTTTATCTGGATCACCCCCCGATAACTTCTTGGAAAGTGCGAGCCGTTAGAAAGGATCGATGAGGTCTCACCCAATAGACCCGCGGATGGTTGGCATGTCTGGGCAAGTGGCCATCATGTGAGCCCTCAGTCCAGTGGAAGAGACCGAGCCTGAAGACAAAGAGTGGAAGTGACAATGACCAGCCGCAGTGTAGTATGTGAACCCGTACAGGGCGAAAACTTCCCTGCAGCAAGTCGCTTTATCGGGCTTGTCACACGTGGCTCATTTATTGCCGAGTTGGAAGATTCGGGACAGGCTTTAGATGCTCTGAGGCCAACTGACCGAATGTGCTCATTTCACTGTTCTCAGACACAGCCAGACTAGCCCCGCCCATAATGAGCCGTTTTTGATTTCATAACCCAAAATGCGTTGAGCAGAGGGGCCTCATTTACCCAAGGCAAGGATTATTATAGTAAAGCTGTACGGCGACTTTAAGTGGTTTACAAAACCAACACCCCAGCCTGGACATTTACCCAGCAAAATAAAGGGATATAGATTGGTCTTCGCCCAGGAGACTGCAAATGGGCCGCTCTGACACAAACACCAAAGCCGACGCGCCGCTCGGAACTGTGACCTGAGCAGGCTGGGACTGGCGCCAAATTAGAGAGCCCCGAGACCATGAACTCTGTAAGATTTACGCAGAAGCAACCAGCAAGGCAGTACTTGGTCATAGAGAAAGACCCGAATCTGCGGCAATGAATTAACCGCAGTTACTGAGAGGCACCATCGCCCCGATGACAAAGCCATGAGTATATTCCCAACCAGCAGTATACCGAAAGGATTAGGCAGGCAGAAAGCGGCAAGGGGAGGAGAGATAACTCTCACAGGTGGACACTGAGTTTAACGAGTTCAAGCCCATTTGTGCATGCAAAATATGCAAGAGGTAATAACAATATAATAATAATATTGGTTTATTTCGAAGACGTCCGAAGCATGCCATAAGCATGAGCACTTTTATTCAGGTGATGGAAAAGACAAATATCATTCATGAAAATGTGAAAATTTGCGTGAAAAAGTAGGAGAAAAAGGCTCAGAAGGGGGAACAGAGTAGGATGAAATTAGGATAATTGTATGCACACCACAAAGATTGTAGGGGTTTAAATGAACTCAAGGACGGAGTTAAATGGACTTCCGGTGAGTTTGAAAGTCAAGGTCAGATGGGGAATATGACTGGTCCGGGTGGATACATCCAGGGGCCGGGTGATGAACATGAGAAAGGCTAGAAATCGGTATAAGAAACTGCGGTACCGAGGGAAGATGGAGAAAAAAGTGAGATACACTGCAGTGGACTAGATATCAACGAAGTATTGGTACTCTGCAGTGGATAATCGGCGAACAGGGCACAAAACTCACCGTAAAACAGGGAGCGAGCAACACAAGACGTAAAGTGTGGATCAGATGACAAAAACGATTTGGAGGGATGGGATACGGTAGATGTGGGGCACAGATGCAGGATTGATGGATGCATATCATGGCGGTCGGCGGGATGATAGCAGGAAAAATGGCCGGTGAGGAAATGCAAGATACAGAGCGCGTGCACATATACATATATGCACAAGTATAGGTATATATTGTATGTATATATGTATAGATATAAGAGGAGTAGGAGCAGTAACAATGGAATCCTAGAAAGAAATTATCAGTCATTGGGAGGGGTAGGTAAGGTTAGATCAAATGGTTGTAGAATTAACGTTGGAATATCGTGGTGAATTGTCTTCATGACAGGTGCACATGGCAGCCCAACAGAGAGAAAAAAAAGGAATGCGGAAGAGCCGAAGAGACGACGACTGTGAGGAGCAGCTCATGGAAGGGTGAAGATGAAGAATAGGATCAAGGTGAACCGGTAAGAATGTGTCTAATTATTTGATCAAGGCAGGTGCGACATGTGGTGACGGACAAGGGGGCTCGGGTAGTGACAGAGCAAGAGACTTGAAACTGTGAAGGAACATCATGACGTAAAGTTGTCTTCACAACCCGTGGAACATGGAAAAGCAGACCAAACTGAAAGGCACACAGAAAAATGCCTGTAGCGAGCAATAAACGGATCAAAGAATGAAAGCAATAACCAAGGAGACACAGGTAAGACCTGACCGAGATCATTTTACTGTAGATGAAACACAAAGGGGACGGGAAGGAAAGCAAAACGCTTCAAGAAAAGTGAACCAGTAATAGAACAGAAGGCCCAAGAACCGAATGCGCGACGGAGTTGGAGCAATGCAACTGGAGAGCTGCGTGCCAGCAGACAATTGAACAGGTGATTTAAGCAGGTGGATGCTGATCGGGACACTGCCTAATGAAAAGAACCACAGAGGAATAGCAGAGCCAGGAAAGAAAACTATGGTGGTGTTGATTAGATAATAAATGCGACTGTATAAGAAGCAAAGCCTGGAGCGGCGAGTTCTAATATGCGGATTGGTCATGGGTGCGGGTGTGATTGGTCACAATGGCATCGGGCATGAAGAGGGAAAACAAGGAAGGATTTAACATTACAACAGGCAGTGGGGTATAGGAATGCTGTCAATGGGCATTCTGAGCAGAGGGTAATACCGAGTGCATATAGAATAGAAGCCGGCAATGACGGCAGGTGGAAAAAGAGATGTTGGCGAGCGTCGGCAGAGAAGAGTGGTTAGGACGATAGTGGCTCAATGAAATGACAGCTGATGTAGAGAGATGCGATAGGAGGAAGGACAAAACGAGTAGGTGTGCATACCGTGGTAGAGCGACAAAAATGGAAACTGGTAACAGATGATAAGAACTATGGGCAAACAAACTGCGGCGGAGAAAGGATGAGGAGCTTGCAACTTTTAACCCACCGTATTGGATTAGGTTGTCCGAGAAAAGATGAAGCGTGCGATCCAAAACCGCTTCTAGTGAGTGGGACTGGCCGTGCGCTGGGCACCTAACCTGAAAAACACTTCGTGAAGTGAACACAGGAGGTGTGATCCACCAGTCTAATTGCACTCGCACATCGTTGCAGAATGTCTACACGCCCGATGTGCGCCGGCCATAGCGGTGGATTTAACCGCGCCCCGCACCGCTTGGAGTAGCGCTAGTGTTCACTGCTAACTGTACAGGGGGCAAAGCGACCGCGATATGGGTGCGTGATCCGGAATCAATTGGCTAAAACGTGAGGCCATGGACAGGGGAGCCAACGGGAACAGCGAGTGGTAGACGACCGTGTAGCAGTCTTATCCAGGCTTGCCTGCCAGGGAGATAGTAAGTAAAGTGTCCGAAGTGGTTGGCCGTCATCGAGGACCACTGGAAAGGGAAAAGGGATAGAGAAACGCAGTCTGGGTGTGCCTATGCTGAGGAGTGACGAATACTGAGGAGAAAAAAATAAAATAACAGGTAACAGATGGACGTGAGTGAGCAACAGGGTCATCTAATGAAGGTGAGAGGTAAGTTCGCTATGGATCAGGGAAGGCAATGGCAGTAGTTCGCGGCACTAGAGAGGAGGGAAGTGTCCGACATGGGGTTTACCTAGTGGCCTGTGGCGCTGAAGTAGTAGACTTACAGTGTGAGGCCTCTTTCAAGGACCAGGTCGGTGGAGACGAGCTCATTGGTGTGCAATATAGCATTGGGAACTGCTAAGTATAACACAAGTGCGCGTCTGAAAGCGAACATTGAGGAAGCACTGCGTAAGTTAAGGGGAAGCTTATTCCAGATTTTGGAATAGGCTGACAGAAAAAATCGGGACTTCAGACTCAAATTAGAATGAGGGACATGGAGAGAGAAGGTTCGATGTCGGACGTGGTAGGACCAGGTGGCAGCGATTAAGATGGGATAAGAGGTGTAGGCTTGGTTGTGGATTAGCTTAGGGAGGAAAACCAGGCTGAGCCTCGTGCGAAGAATCCACAGAGGCTCAATATGTAGGAGCTCACAGTTCTGACGGTATGTTAGGGCTATGGAACGCCCAACAGCGTTTTGTTTAAAGTACGCTGAAAGTCCTCAAGAGATACAACACAGGGACGTGGCCAGAGGCTGAGGGTAATGAGACAATATTCTAGGAGCGGTCTCACATGTGAGAGATGCATGGAGAGGCGACTGGCCGGTATTAAGGAACCCCGATGGATCAGGCCTAGGGTTCGCTTAGCTTTAGCGATTTGAAACGACGCCTGTTCTGAGAAGCTAAATGAGCAAAGGCAGCGCGCCAAGATCGGTAACCGTGGGGTGTTTTGGAATGGGCAGGCCGTCCAGACAAACTTGGCCGGGTGGTGCGGTGAACTTGTAAGGTGGGAGGAAGCTTTTCTCCGTGGAGAATTTCATGAACCACGACAAGCGCCAAATTTGGAGAGGGAAAGCGAGTCACGCGATATGTTGCACATGGTCACGGATAAGTCATTAGGGAGGAGGGAGTACACTAGTTTTATATCGTCGGCAAGTAGGAAAGTGGTGCCGTGTCGAATAGAAGAGAAAATGTCATTGATGAAAATAAGGAATGGTGTTAGGCCTAGGACTCTGCCTTGGATGACGCCGCTAGTAACTGGTGGCCGTCAACGAGCACAGCTTTTGATCTGTGAGAGAGACAAGAGGATAGCAAGGAGAGGAGAGAGTCAGTAGTACCAAGAGACCGGATTTTGGCGAACAGATGCATATGGGGAACACCGTAAAAAGCCTTGGACATGTCGAGGTACAGGACAATTACAGGGTTGCCGGCGTCTACAGCTGGCGATAAGACATTAAAAGAGTCAGACTAGCAGGAAGGGCAGGAACGGGTGTTCAAGAAAACATGCCGACCAGGGTTCAGCACGTTGTTGGATAAGAGGTACTGAACAATGTATTTTTGAAAATTCTCTCCATGATTTTGCAGACTACTGGGGTGTAGTTAATGGGCCGATAGCTATCTGGGTCGTTTTGTGCACCCTTTTTGAAGCGCGGAATTATAACAGAGGTTTTCCATTGAAGTGGGACGAAACCGTGAAGCATGTAGGTGGTGTATACATTAAGTAACAATAAAGGTAGGTCAGGACCACCGAAACGGAGGAGGGCTGGTGAGAGATCATCTGGACACGGTATCGGGAAAGGTTTATTAGAGAAAACTGATTTTTCAATTTCTAGATGGGTGAAAGGAATCGATGAAGGAGAGGCAGAGGTGCGGGATGGATTGTAGGAGAGGGAATACCAGGACAGTTGATAGAGGAGGAAGAGGAATGCTCATTGAAGACCTCAGAAATGGATGCTGGGGTATTAGCGGTAGATGAGCCACCGATGAGGAGCTTGAGCGAGGCATGATTGGAGTGATTGGACCTTTTACTCGTGGCGTAGATCGCACATGGGTAAGCGGTATTCAGGCAGTGTAGGAGGTTGGAGTAGAGAGAGTTCACAACAGTAAGGGGATCAGAGGGGAGACAAAATGTGTCCCAGTTGAGGGAACGGATTAGCATTGGCACTAGGGGTCAGTTACAGGAACGGTAGGAAGTCGGAACAGAGGGAGAGGATTGCATCGGATTGGAACAGCTGAGGCAGCTGGACTTGCACCTGACAATACGGTGGTCAATACCCGGGAAGTGATCAGTATTCTGGGTGGTCATATCAAGAGCATCAACGGAGAATACTAGACCCAAGATGTTGTTCCCCTTAGTAGGGCAGGAGACATTTTGGGTCCATCCACCAAGACGGACACAGGAAAGGAAGGTGAAGAGAGCAGGAGAGCTAGTAAAAGAGGACCAGCAAATTGAAGGAGGGTTAAAGCCGCCCGTAATGGTTTTTGCCCCGGCAGGATAGTCAGGTGCAGCATTAAAGACATCCACGGCAGAGTCCATTTTTGCAGGCTCCAGACCCGGGGGGACGTAGACGCAACCAAGAAGGAAGTTCTGTCCAGAGGCGTGAATAAATAGCCATAACGGATCTTAAATAAGGAGAAGAGAGGGGTGGGGGGGGGTGTGCGCAAAGCATTGATGCCGGGTGCAAGACTATTGAGATCGATGTGATGATAGGAGTTGGGTCTCAGTGGGAATAGAGCATCAGTAGAAGAGGGAGGGTGGGAAATGTTGGGTGGGGGACAAAGCTTAGGCAAAGCGTTAACATGAGACGCCGCCGATCGCAGTGGTCGATCAATGAGGTGTGTGTGCAACACACCGCTGATGTGGGCCTGAGGGGTGTCAAGTGGTACAGGAGGAGGGGGCACGATATGGAAAAATGAGAGGTTAAGAATATCTGTCGAAGCGGGGAGGACAGGAGGAAATGCATGGTGTAAGTTACTAAAGGTGGTAACCGAGGTATGAATAAAAAGCGCAGACCTGAATATGGCTCAGATATATCGCACCTACTCACTCCAAGAAGAAAGGATAGATGGCTGACCAATTACATGGAAACTCTGATAAAATTTCCCTCGAGAAGTTCAGTTATGACTGATTCGGTGCCCGAGAGGGGCATTGGTTCAATGAACCCGTAACCAAGATATCCTTCTGGACATTCCTAGACTTCCTGCGTAGGACGGAGCTAATGCAGCACGTTGAACAACGCTGGAACAGAAGCAAATAGCATTCACCCCGGAAGTGGATAACCATCAGGTACGCGGGAGACACGGCGCACTCGTCTTTAGAGGATCCTCTGAGAAAAAGCGACCATGAGATGCTCCTGATGATTTGAACATGGAGAGGCCATCCACTTTCGATAAGTTTCGCCGGTCTTGCTTTCAGAATGACCGGAAAATCTCCAGAGACACAAGGCAGATGTAAGAAGAGAGATGGTTCTAAGGTTCGAAACTGGTGGCATTGCCTGGGGAAAGGCGTAAAAAATACAGAAGCAGCAAGTAACTACCCCAGGGTTGATAAGTAGGAGTGAGACCCATTCATGGAGGACCATCCAAGTCAGGAAAGCTTTCAAGAAAGTGAACTAGATTCATGGGTGCGATACAGGAACACTGGTAACTGCCGGCACTTCCTTCAGGGGCCAGGTTTGCGAAAAAGCAAATGCAATTATGGCAGTTGTATTGAAAGAAGCGGGCACGAAAAGCCGGAGCCGAAATGAATGCCCATTTCAAGCGTCAGCGAGTATTTTTCTGGTGCTTTTATTTTGAGGAATCTGCGGGATAAATTGTAGTGCTCCTGACCGATCCTTGCAGAACCGGATCGATACACTGTCTTCGTTAGAATCAGAGTTGGAAATATGGAGGTGAATAAATCTGCGCACATTGCTGCAGAGCACAAAGTGGCAGAACCAGGGGATTTCTGTCCGGCCACCCTGGAACCACTAATCTACTTGCCATATCCCCAAAAGGCTCTTAATCGCTTATGGTGATACAGAATGTCTTCTTTGCGGACCCGCCGAAGTTCACAGTTTATTCCGTCGGTAAGGATAGAGACAGGGAAGCTGCCCAAAATGTCACTCCGTCAGCCCGACCTCGAGACTCTTAGAGATTTCGCTGAGTTTCGGTGGATAGGTGAGCGGCTGACCCGGCAGCAAATGGCTGGCTCATGTTCAATCCATACGGTTTTGTCAAAAAAGATCATGTTGAATGGGTGAATGACTTGCCACTTCCAGGTAACCCGGAGGCTACACAGGAGGTTCAGAGTGGAGGTATCCTACCCGGACTTTTGCAAAGGTGTCTGATTGCCCAAACTACCTGTCTTTATTCATCAAGCTTGAAGCATTTGGGAAGCCGTTGAAGCGATAGAATGGATCCGGAGCTTCATAGCATGGAGAGGTTCCCGGTTAGGAGAAAGAAAGTTTCCAGCATGCGGATTTCCTTTGCGGCTAAGTGTTCCAGAAATCGGTGCTGGGCCCCTGTATTTTCTCAAAATAATCAACAAACTTGTCGTAGGGCACCAAACCCCGTCCCTGTCCTTGCGAAAGCCGCAAATGTAGCCGTGCCCGTATCAGATGAATCTATTTGGTGGGAAGCTGGCCAGGGTTTAGAAACTGGTCACAAAGTAAGACCTGCTGCGGACCGTCAGGGCCCGCAACTAATTAACAGGAGGCCAAATCCAGTGAGTCGGTAGAGGTCACTGGGGAAAGCGGTGGTGACCTCTTGCGTTGGCAGGCTTCAGGATACTGACGGAGAGATCACAAATAACCTCAAATCAATTCATCCGTGTCATATTACCGCCCAAAGCCTCCAGAGCTCTCTGGCGGCTTAAGCGAGTCATATGGACGAGGAACCTGATGCCATCTTACGCTCAATAATGTGTTCATCCTGGCCCACTCAGGAAGCCGCTTTCAGGTATGGCGGCCATATACGACGAAAGATCTTATGGCTTTGGAACAAGCCCAGGTCAGAGTGACATCCGAATCAGGTTGCTTCTATTCTCTTTTTTCCGAGGTACTAACGTTTGATTGTGCTTAGTCCAGTGAAATTTTTCTGCCAACCAATATAATGACCCAAGTAGCTTAGAAGGATATGTCATTCGCCTGGGTGTCCCCTTAGCTGATGTTCAGGCGTGATCACTGCAGGGCACCAAATAATACATGGAATTAACGGGAGTGCCTGGTCGTCGATCATGCATGCAGAGTTTTGCCGTGAAAATATATAAAATTCGACATTCCGTAATACTTGACCGTTTCATTCCTACTGGCTTTAGACATGGAAGTGCCTTTCTCTGAGAAGTCCTAATGATTCCAAAGCCGATATTCTATAAACTACAATCACATTCATAATGGACCGTTCCCCTTGACGAAATTATTGTGCTTAATTGTTTCGGGTATTCTGCTTGTTTTTCCTGAACTACTTTTATGGCTTCACGTTTTGGGTAGTGCCCGTTCGGCCTTGCGGCTAAAAGTTCGTCGTTTTCCCCTCCAACACTACGTCTGGTCTATTTTAAGACTCTTTTTGTGGGTACCTTGCTTGTCCAACTGTTTTTGTGATGAAGTTACCAGTTTGGTGTAGAATTGAATAATGGTTTGTCCGGTTGGATTTTAACGAATTGCAGATCAGAAAGCAAAGCTCCCCTGGTACACGTAAACAAGCCTATAATAACTTATACGTAATTAAATGCACTCCACAGCAGACACGGACAGCGGAAGCATCTTGAACAAATCAACCCGTCTACGGTGATTCCATTAGTGGACAAGTGGAACCAAATGAGGTGTCATACGTACGCAAGAGGGATGATAGAACAGCCCCATGGAGCTCTCGATCGAAAGCCTGCCTGCAGTTATTGAACTCACAACCAGATGTAAAGTATGCAATTTTAGATGACCGTATATTCCATATTTTGGGGGTAATAACTATATTACCACTAATGTTTTAGGGGACGGTCATTCAGGAGGACCAATTATTTTACCAGTAAATGATATTACAATTTGTCGGCGATTAGTTTGGGACCGGAAATTAATATTCCGGAAGACTGTAGGAATGGAGACTGTAGGTCAGATTATACGTCCAATTCCATATGCCCACCTCGGATTTCTCCTCGCACAAAATAAGCTGGAGCAAACTCAAAGGGTGACATTGGTTCCTGAATAAGAAAATCGGCACAACATTGTCTGCTGAATATAGTGAAATATAGGACGGTCATGCTGTTTGGCGCCCCGTAGCCGAAGTCAGTGGCTACGCACCAGGATGGGGTCGTCTGGCATTGTCTCCAGCTATAGTTTAAAGGCGTCAGTTACTCACAATAGAACCCTACCCGAATTTACCCAGTGATTCCTCCCCGGATCTCATGCATGTCTCGCGTAGCAGGTGAGCCTACATCCCCTTTTCAGAAAGCTTGTTACTCACCCAGGGAAACACCTTCTAGAGATCTGTCTTACATTGTACTTATCTTCTGCGCCATAGTGATTATCCATACTTCTCCACTCCACTATCAAGTATTCCCCCTGTCACGAATCTACTCTATCCATCAACTTCACGCATTATTCATTTGGCTGTACCACTTCTGTAGTAATCTTTACGATTTCACTGTGTCCGCCACATTCTGTCCGGATGCCATCTCTATAAACCGTTCACCGTGTAATGGCCAGGCTGTAAGCCGCCATATTGTTGTTCCAGTAAGGTAAGTGTTGGTGCCGCTGGTACACTTACTGAGCTTCGGCTCATGGAGTTTTTTTCCTTCTCTTGTGCTTTTGCAGATCAACCACGCTCACCCCCCCCCCGGCGGAAGATCACTGCTGCTTGCGTGTTACAAATTTGGTGCCACGACCCGGGACCGGAGGTTATGGGAGGCCTTGGTGATTGACCTGAAAATGGCCGTACAGATAATTGTGCTCTGTGAAGTGTGACACGGTCTTAATGTGGCCCAGTAGAGGTCTTTTGAATTGGCCTGCACGGAGTAATAAAGCGGAAGGCCCGATTGGTTGTGTAGTTTTGAGGTACTGCGTAATCGGCAGTGAACCTGTAAAATGGCCTGCCCAAGGCGTGGTCCCAGGGAACTGAGTACTCCTGTGGTGTGATGGCGGAGTAAGTAACACTGTGGACAGTGTTCTTTCGTTGAGGGGGAGCGGTGTAATGGCCAGGCTGTAAGCCGCCATATTGTTGTTCCAGTAAGGTAAGCGTTGGTGCCGCTGATACACTTACTGAGCTTCGGCTCATGGAGTTTTTTCCTTCTCTTGTGCTTTTGCAGATCAACCACGCTCACCCCCCCCCCGGCGGAAGATCACTGCTGCTTGCGTGTTACAACCGAAATTCCACTCGCTTACCATATCTCTCGCTCTCAGTCCTCTAGTCGGGCCTATACAATCTGCCCCCTATCTCCCACTGTTTTTCACATCATACTAGGGCAAGTGTGTATACGGCTCTCTCGCACACTCCTGACATGTGCAGAACCCTTTGCTTACCTTTGGGTTGATCGGCTCACCTACCAGTACTGTCAGTGCCTTTGTTCCATCCATTTCCTTGTTACGCCACACCGGTCCTTGGCTGGCGTTCGAAACCTAAAAACTGCCAATATCCGGAAAACCAAGCAAATGAACCTGGCTTCAACGCCCTTGCTGACATCGACAGCCAAGCTTCGGGCAATTCTGTTAAATTCAGAGTACCACTGAACTCAACGAGTGCAACCTGATCTATTCTGGCCTCTCTCTCTACCCCGTAATTTATAGGGTACTTCAAAAGTTAGTTCCATGGAACACCTTGATTCCGTTCAGACTGTAACCTTCCGCCTCAGTACTCATTCCAAAAACTCTCCGGTGTTTGACGACCCTGACTACAAAGCCCCCTCCCCTCGTTTGTTAATAGGAACTCCTCTGAGTGCTGTGACATGGCTCACCTGAGAGGCCGCATAATCGGCTACGTAAACGATTACGCCATAAATTCCTTCTATTATTTCTGTTCACTGACGATTTAACAGCCGGAGAACTCATCAGTTATAAACTGCTAATTGCCACCCGTTCTCCGCGTAAGGATATCAGGACAATTCCTGATAAGATTTGCCCTTTAACGAAACAGCTTACCTTCCTTACCAGCGAGCCCCACCGGTCCGGCGGCGGAGACAAATATCGCTTTGCTACAACAAGGCTGCCTATAGATTAGGCATCCCCATTCCACCGTAAAAACTGCCGACTTGGACCTGACCGGTTTTATTCGATGATTCTTTCTATCTTCCTCAATTTATACGCCGTTTCTCGAACCCTCCATTTATTGGGCGCTACCCATGGTGGTTTGTATTTTTTTTCCTCTACTTACTCACTTCTTCCCAAAAGGCTTTAAGATAAACGCGTGTCAGGCATTTCCTATTCAGTATCAGACCATAGGGCCTACCCTTACCCGCCTTCTGCGCTCACTCCCACGTCCAGCGCTCTCTTACATTATTCGCTACTGCAACTGCCGCATTTTAGCACCTTAGCCCATTTCTTTCTGTAGCTCTTTTCTCTGCTGACGGTAAAAGCTTCTTCGAATATGATGATTGCTAAGGTCTTCCAGATTTCCAACAGCCTCCTTCTTGTCATCATATCTCGGGCTGTCTGCTGATCTGCATCCATTTTTAATCCATCTAAAGTTTACAGCTGCCACAAATCAAATTTTCTCAGCATACCAGCTAACTTGCCCACGTCCTCTTATCTATCAAACTCTATCTTTGTTCCTCATCATGTTTTTACCCTGAAACTCTTCATCTATCGCAGAGTATCATATAATCCTAGTGGTTAGTCCACTCCTTTTCCAAACAAAACAAATCATTTTTTATCGTCTTTGCTTAGCCCAGCTTCTCCAATGCATTTCAGTCCCTCTCATGTATAACCCCCTACTCTCAGCAATCAACAATCGGTTCAGGCAGGTTCTACCGTTCGACCTCGGCCTCCTAATTTACCGGGCGTGAAATACGATTCAGTCGGCGTCCATTCAGTTTCTCCTCAGTGCCCTGTTTTGCTTCCACTCACTTTATTCTTGACGTGCAGCACAGTTATCTTAGCTGTCACTGAAGATCCGATCGTTAAAACTTCTATGGTTTCATGGTGCCTGAAATTCTCTTCCAAACTTCACCAAGTCCATTGCCGTTCCCTCAGTAGTAAGATTGTTTATTGGGACTAATGCGCAGTCTGCGCCTATAGGTGTGCTTTCCATTAGGCGGTTACTGGGGATCGTTCATGAGCCAAACCTTTACAACACGCTCACAGCATAAAGTAAATCAGGTGTGAGTACTGGCTCATGGTTTTGAAGCCTGAAAGCCCTGTGAGATTCTCTAACCCAATTACACCACCAGCCAGCATAAAAATTGGTAAAACGGTAGACCCGTATTTTACCATTTTAGAAAAGTTGTTTTTAGGTGTTCATTTGCCCCGGTAGTATCGTCTTAAAATACATTTACAGCCGTTGACGCATTGCAGTGGATAACACATGGAAAACATCTTACTAATTTCTGTTAGTTCTATCGCGGGAGGCCACTCCTTCTTTATCTTCACTCCGTTTAAGTGTTTCATTTCCCTTTCTTTTACCGTGCTGTTCGTACGATTGCTTCTTGGTCATTCAGCAAGGCCAATATTGTTCCAATTTTTCGATTAGCCTGGGAGCGTGCATAGTGAAGTACGATTTTCAGTCCTGATCTGTTTCTGTTCGGTATTTTGATGCCGCATCAAGTGCTATGTACGTTCCGTTTCTCATTGGATCACACTTATTGGATTAGGTTAAGTCTGGTTTGGAAGGAACTGAAATCTGTTGTTCATTGCGCATAAGAACGAACGTCATGAGCTATCCTAAAGCAGTTGGGCTGCAGCATCGATCGAGGCTTTTCAATCCTCTGAAGACTGAGACTAATCGGTCCAAGATGATTCTTCGTTGTAGATTGTTTGCGGCCTCAAGTTAGATCAGCTGCGAAACCATTCCCGTGCTTCTGCATTTTCGTCCGTGAACTCTTTCCCTTCTGACTTTTCTTTTTCATTTACGTTGCTGATTAGCTGGTCTTCATTCTTCTGCGGCTGCCAATGGCATTATATATTAAGGATGAATTTGGCTGTTAGTCAGCAGCTAAAGTGACCATTACTCCACCCGACCATCAGTCTTCTAGTTCTGATTTGGTGGCGATTTTTCAGACGTTCACCAGGAGGCAAAATTAGGAACGCAAAAAGCTCGGTTGTACATGGGGGCCGCGGAGGCAATGCGCAGGGCGGCTGAAGCCAAATGGGGGGCAGCTGGGGGCTGAGACGTCACTGTGGTGAGATTGTTTTGGGCAGCCATGGGCAGGAAAACAAATTGATGACAATGCCCACACTTGGCTGTTTGTCGGGGATACCAACACTTTTAGGGCCAATGGTAACTGTGGTGGGGATGTTCACTATGTTGATAGATCTGATTCGTTGAGTGCTGCGAATAGCTGCAGAAAGAAAAGGGAGCCAATCTTTTGCAACAGATCTACCGCAATATGGGGCCGTACAAGTGTTCTTCATCGGCACAAATGAAAATGTCCGAGGATCAGGCGAAATTCGTTGCCATGAAAATATTCCAGCCAGCAGAAATTCAATTGACTTTCCTGTTCCAAAAGTGTCAGGTGGTTCATCTTTCATTCTATCAAGAGTTTGATACAGTACGCTACCAACGTGAGCCAGCATCAAAGTTTATATTTCAGACTCGTGAAGAAATCTCATCAACAAGAACGTTCACTTTTTGCATCTATCAAGAGATTTTCTGGCCGAAAAATTACTGGCATCTAGTGCACTCTGCATGTTTCACCTTTTTCCTACTCAGTCTTTTTTACACAACGCTTTTTCATTCTATCAAGTCACCAGAGACATTTTCAATGCATCCTCAAGTGGGCACCGCAGGCTGTTCTCTCGGCTTTGCTTGTGAGCGTTCCCATACCTCGGCGGTAAATTCCAGACTTATACAATTTCGAACGCCATTTTTTGCGCACCTACATTGATTCGGCCGCAAACTTTGGGGTTATTAGGGTCCACCTGGTCGAAAGCTGCGTCGAATTAAACTCAAGCAGAGGTTGTTTGTAATCGGTCTATTATCAATTAACTGAATATTATGGACAGACTATGAGTCACTTTTTCCTACTACCATTATGCAGTGTTTCCATACACTGGCGTTGGTTAACACACTTAGTTTTGTCTGCTATTTGCATCGAGTGGCCACAAATTCAAGAGTCAAAGGTCAATGGTATCACAGAGCCCGTCAGCTACCAAATGAGGCTGTTGCTGGATAGAATGACGCCACTTTGCATAGACCACAAGGATTGTATCAACCATCGCAATCCTAGCATTAACAGATCCGTGGTGATTAAAATCACCCCTGACACCTTCAACAACAACATTCTCACCAACTGGTACCTTAAATAACCCTATCGCCGTGGTTGGCTCAGACATCAAACTGCCCTCTTTTGGCAGACCACAGAGGAAGCACCTGAAAAGCTCTTTACTCTCACTGTTAGCGCAGGAAATCAGCTTTTCAGTATCGAACAAAAAGGCTCTTGTGAACAGGTAGGCCTCATGAACTCTCCCAAACTGCCCATGCTGGTGGTTGTCACTCATTACAAGCCCCAAGTAGCCATCAAACTATGGAGATAAGTGTGGGCCCCACCAAATAGCTTGCCGCAGAGTTTGCAGTTTGTGTGCTGCCAGACTGCGCCAAGGTGTCTTTTACACAGTTATCAATCTTCTCCAGGGTAAGTACTAAATTTCCTCCTCGATTCGCGCCAATCTAGTGAGAAAAGTGACCCAGCTTTACTTTCTCAGTCCTCTCTCTTCCCTTCAGCCGCCATGGGCGTCCATTTTTCCCTTCCAGGCACAAGCTTCTTCGATGTCGTATGAGTCCTTCTGTAGCTACCAGCGACATCCCCCACCAAAGTCCTACTAAGGTTCGTCCATCCACACAGGGTTACACAAGTCTACTCTGTTTTAGCACTTTCATTCGTGGCTAACCCACCTCACACCCTTTGCTGCGCTGCCCTAGGCACATTCAAGTCCCCGAGGTAGCCATCAACAAAAACATTTCCGTAAGACTCGAGCCTGTACTTTTGGCTACCGTACTATTCATCATCATCTGTCTGTTTTGGCCTTTTACGATGCTCGTTGGGTCAAAAATTACCTGTCAAAACTGGCACATCCCCATGTCAACTGATAAAATAAATAAACACTATCATCAAAACAGTTCACAAAAATGTCAACAAAATGGCTTCCAACTAATGGGCCACGAAAACGTCGAGCAACACACCTAATTCAAACCTCAAAATATAGAAAATATTTCGCATTCTTCCTTAATCTAGCTCGCTTATGAACAGGTTTAGTCCCTTACAAAATCAAGTGCACTCATCTTGCCAGGATGTTTTGTTCGGTAATGAACAGCTGCTATCTGGATTTGCACCGCATGATCAGATTTTACTCAAGAGTCTCCAGCCGATTATGAAGAACTGAAGTCACAGGGGCGCAGGCTGTTTCTGGTTTGCGTCAAGACATTCCACCATGAGGCCCAATTTCTAGGCCTAAATTGGGAGGCAAGGATTTAATAATCATTATCATGTAAGCTAATCATTGTTCGCATGTTTGCAGTTTCGCTCTCAGTCATCTCCAGGTTGCTACGACAACTCTCCCCCGCCCAGAAGATCCTGTCGTGAAGACCATTTGATCTTATTGTGGGAGCACCAATACCTAGTCTACACCAGCTTTAAAAGTTTTGCCTCATCAGTTGTCCACGGAACCATTGGGTGATGCCGTAATCCGCTTGTGCAGTAGGCGAAAATTAACTGAAAAATGTATGGGCCCGGCGATCATCGACCAGGCCCTCATCCAGGTATACACGGAAGGAATCTCGGGCGTGACTTTCCCGGTGGTTCCTTAATTGGCTGTGCCTGGTCAAGCAACAGAAAGGCAGAAAGAAGCAGATGAACAAAAAGCAAAGATGCGGAACTGAAATGAATCGAACCCATACCTGTCGGTCAATGCAGTAGAAGCGTTGAAACATTTATGAAATATTTTCGCTTTTATTTTCAAGGTCGCTTTGCGAAACGTCAAAGCTTGAAAACTAAGTTGGGCTAAACTGTGAACATTTTCTATTAGATGCTTTGGCCAGGGTACTTGAGGGCCGGATTTCTTTCCTCAATGCAGCTCAACTGTCTCGTGTTGCACTGCCTGAAGCCCATGGCCTGCACTTGTAGCGATAAGAGACAGAACGATTGATGTAATAAAGTGGAGCAGTACCTCCATTCTTGGACTTTCGTCAAGGTGCGCAAACTTAAGGTGGTGGATAAATATATTTTCGTGTTTGTCCTTTTTGGCAAATGTAGTTAACTCGAGAGTGACGCTGAAGCGCCCTGAATGGACCTTCATAAACCCGCCCGGAGGTTTTCTAAGGCTATTCCCAGTTACAAACATGTAGGCACAAGCGGACAATACTGACGTAAAGTGGGCCGATCGACACTGCGGTCGTAGTGGATACACTTGCAAACAGGGCATTTGTGCTGCCAACCGCTGTGCATACAAGGTAAAACCGCAGTCTCCCATGCGGCCTATAGCAAAGTGGTCCCCGGGCGATCGAGGAGCTGATCGGGTACTTACTCGGCATCTGGAGCATTTATGTTCTACTTATAAGCAAAAAGCAAAAGTAGGAGTATTATCTGAAGGGCTTGAACTCAATGGAGCCCTCGAAAGCCGTGAGTGAGGCTTTCAGCTAGCGACGAAAAGGCTCAGTCACACTCTAGGCTGAAGGAAAACAGGACGTCGTACAAAAATGGTGATAGTCTTACGTGAGTAGTGTCTCTTCAAACGCGTATGACTCACACTGCTTTCTGCCATCGCGGGGCAACAGAGTAAGGAAACCAAACGGCCCATAAAAGCAGCTGCTGCTGCCTTCGCATCTGCGCTGGCAAAAAGGACAGCCTCGGGGCAGCAGGCGAAAGGTTCGACTTTGGTAGGACTGTAGTACAAGCTTTTACAGGGGGTGAGACAGCCAACCATATAAAAGCGGCTATCGGAAAAACGAGAAGATACAACGGCAAATTGCCCAACAAAAATTTTGTATGCCCGCTTACATTCGATCTTCAGCACTCTACACACGAACCACTTCAAGTATAGGTATTTCTGTGCATGTCGTGCCACGCGCATCTATCTGAAGTAGGTAACCGGTAGCACGAATGCCAGAATCAACCAAAATAGGTAAACTGTCGAAGACTGTGCGGCGCCAAGTCTTGCATAGAATTAGGCTAGGGCGTGCCAAGGTGTGGTGAAATTGTCTAGCATGACGAAGTGGCTAAAGAAAACCCTCAAGTCCTAAGAGGTCTAATTTTGCGTGGATAAGTGAAATCTTATTCGAACTTTCAGCAGCTGCTGCTGAAGTTCCAAGGTCTATGGCCAGTGCCTGACTAGAAGAAGCGTCTATTTGAGCAAGATCACCTGCTATGACATAGCCGATGCAGGAAGCGCGATTAACATCCCCAAACAACAGCGCGATGAAGTCTGAATAACGCACCTCAAGTGGTGGGTGTTTATGGGTTTGAATATGAAAAAGCCCGCCTTATTGGTTTATGACGAGTAAAGATGATGAACGGTCTGCCTTCGTAAATATGAAGTAACTGTTTACCATTACTGTAAAGTGCAAGTGGTTTCCGAACAGAAACAGAATACCCGGATTTGGTCTAAATAACACAGAGAATAATGAGCTAGTCGTTCTCACTGTGATGTGGACTACCGCTAGAGAATTCTACCTACAGCTTCGTCCCAGGCATCCGCGCTTGTAATCGATAGAGCCTCAGCGTTGGAACGGGCAAGCCAAATTGCAGGAGCCAACGCGTTTTTGCGGCATTTAAGGCAGCTTCAGCATCCTTCGCTGATTCTGCGGGAAAGGCCTCAGCAGCTTCCAGTAGACTTTTTGAGGGCATCATCAACTTACGCGGCTTGGGATAAGAGGACGATGGTAGCTCACCATCCCGTCAAAACGACAAATGACACCTAGTCATTCGGTAATGGAATGTCGCAAATAGTTTGTATGCTTGCCTTTAAGGGCCTAACATAACGTCCATCAGCCGTATGGCCCAAAACTAAACTGAATTTTTGCCAAAAATACTTTCATCTGCATTTACAGCTATACCGGTGCCACCAAACGCTGAAACAACTGAAGTGGATGTTACTTGTTTGCTCCCTCAGATTGACTAATTGAAAGCAAGTTGTCTGTGCAGGCGGAAACAAAATACAAGCCTCTGGTATTCTGTTCATTAAAACGCTGAAAGTTCCGTGCAGCGTTACGAAAATCGAGTGGTATTCACGGAAATTCGAAGTGACTCAAAGGTGCCGTTACCGCCGTCCTAAGTATACCTTCACCTCCAACGGGAATGCTGTGACGGAGGTGGTTTAGATCTATTTTTGAGAACACACGGGAGCAGTTAATTGTCACCGTGGATTCTTCCATGTACGGGATGAAGTAGCCGTCCGGAACAGCGACTTCAATGAGGGTTCCATAATTTTCATATGGTCGCCCATCTTTTGGCATCTTGAGAAGTATATAGATTGGTGAGGCCTTATGTCGGTTCGACACACAACAGCTAATTTAAGCAAGTTATCAAACTCAGCTCGCGGGATTTTAAGTTTATCATATCCTATCCTCTGCTTTTCCAACGAAAACTGGATGGTCTGGTGCGATAATGTGAGAGTCTCACAAGCTTGTTACGGCAAATAGTACGGAAGGTGGGTGCTAAACATTCCGGCGTGAACCTAGTTAGTCGCCGAACAAACGCGAATCGGCCATTTTATGCAGATCAAAAAGAACAGAAATCCTATTCATAGAGAGATTAGAGACAGGGTCCAGAAGAAGTCAGCGGCGAGAATCGACCAATGGGTCAAAGTGATGCAGGAAATCAACAACAACAATCATGACTTTTTCAACATCTGCAATAAGAAATTCAAACAAAATTCGTGAAGAAGACAAAAAGTTGAAGACTTCAAAAGGTGTCCATAAATCTGCGCAGTAGTTCCGCCAAATGCTCACTGGCTACAAGAGGGGCAGCTAGCCGAACTTGGGTCTGATGATGGGAGCTAGCTGACTTCAGCGCCTGTTTCTCCCAAGTAGAATGCCCATGAATTATGATCGATGATGCAGAATAGGCGACTACCCTGGCCAGAGGCTCCCATGGCAGATACCCATTGGCCTCCCGGCTTATCTGATTGGTTGGGGCCGCGGAATAAGACTGGGCACGATAAAGGGTGATGCAATTTTTCCTAGGATTATGTCAACCAAGAGTGTCAGTTGGCGGTGGCTAAACCGGAGTTTTTATATAGATGTTGTCGGGAGATCTACTTCGGCGAGAATGACTACTAGGTGATGCCTCGGTTCAGCGTCCCTCTGAGGACACACAGTGCGTCGGCCTTCTCATTAAGATGGTGCGCACTGGCTGTCACAGGGGCATTGATCGAATACGACATGGCGGAAGTCAGATGTCCTCACTGGGAGCAGGCAAACAACGAACATCTCTGTGGCATCGAATAGCATACAGACTGCCCAGGTCCAGATAACAGCTATATTCAACCAAATTAGCTACTATACGTGAATTTACTTTTTGACTGTTTTGGATGATGAACGCCAGTAGTCGTCTTCAGAACATGGTCTGTTTTGTCCCCGTATTTAATGACTCGCCCCTCTCATTATTTTTAGAGCTGCCAAGTGCACGGTTTTGTTCATGTCTGAATTCAGGACTGGTCCATATTTACCTCGTAAACTTATATCACCCCACTTTATTTAAATTCCGTTCAGTTTTATCATACGGATACGAATATTTGCGGTCTCTTTATGGCCAACTTGTGGATACTTTATCTTGTTTTTTAAAGTTTTTCGATCCAACAACTCTTCCAAGCAGGCACCTCGACTACACTGGAGAAAAATACATAATATTTTTCTTACTATTTAGAATAGGTAGACTACCTGGTAGCTTAGCCCAAGAAAACGATAGCCTTTTCTCTTAAAACATTCAGGGTATCTAGAAGCCGGGTTCGATCTTCAAGTTCCACGCCGAAGAGCTGCCTGAATGCTGCCCTTTGGTATACAATCACTTGCGTAAATCTGTCAGACGCACAACCGAAGACTTCCAGCAATCTTTCACTAAGCAGTAGCTAGGTGAGTCCCCTCCCACGAATTATAAAAAGAGATGTGCGCTACTAAAACATGATCCTTCGTGGCTGCGGCCTGTGTGGCCCAGTCTTTATTTTTTATTCAGCCTCCCACATTCTAGTGCGTGTGTGTCCAACATACACTGGCTCCGCCAGGGACACGATCTACTCAGCAAGAAACGGAGATAATAAACTTCCATACTACAGGGCAAACAAGCGGCAAGGCTCATCGTTAGTGTCTTTTCTCGAGTATGGAACAGGCTTCTGATGATATCCGGGCCTGCCATACATGCTCTACGTTGAAACAAGCTTGCGAGAGTGACTCAGGTTTTTTGAGTAGTTAGGGAGGGCATGAGCTCGGGTAACATCCTCGATGCCGCGGATACCGCCTTCCTTGTACGTCCTCCTTATAGTCTTCAAATTACCATCCCACATCATTATGATCACCCCCAAAAGTGCCCTTGAAGAATTCCCTATTCACTTGCCCTGACACCTTCACATGAACCACATAAATTCATTTTACTCGCTCCAAACTGACTCCATCCATCTTTCTACGTTTTGCGCCTGGATTTCGACTCGGACTCCATTCCGGAGGCAACTATACACTTCCAATTCATCATTATCCATATTAATTTTTCACTTCAAGATTTTTGGATTTCTGTCCACTCCCCATAGCTTGTAGCCTAATTTTCATCAAACAGTTACCAGTGCCTCAATAAATGGATGTCTTTCTAAAATGACCATTGATCCACCACTGGAAGCATTCCAGAAATCGCTTCTCTATTGTTTTCTCCAAACATTCATGGACGCGTATATTCCCCCTTGCAAAAATCTAGCCTATACCTCCAGGCTGGCAGCTCGACATCTGTCCTTGATCCCATTGAAGCCTAGTCGCTCGCTCTTGGACTACCCCATCCTCAAAGCTGTATGGTCACACGAGTATAGCTCGCGGTAATACCACCGGCGCGGAGTTCGGCCAGATCAACTGCCTTGGCTGGCGTACATCCAGAGTGCAGGAACTCTCCAAAACTTGCGGGCGCTACTTGGTTGGTTGACGGCACCTCCTTTCACCGAAAAAGGTTTTCAGGGTAGGCCCAGCTTGTGGTCAACTCCATTTACTAGCCTCGGTTGTGGGTCACAAAATACCACCTAAATAATCGTGCTGCTGCAAAAATGCCGCTGTGTTTTATTCAATTATCGTCGACTTCCCATCTTGCTGGCCTTTAATATCTCCATCAGAACTTACTCCCTGTCATGTCCAAAAACGTTTGCTACTCCGCTGACGCACTATCCAATCGGGGCACAGCGGAAGTCTTGTTCCTAAGTGCCTAATTTCCGCCAGTTCCACAACCCATTAGCACACATGACATATCCTCTATTGTCCACTTTATTGAAGCTTTACGCCAAACAGCCCATTAGTCCCAACCGTGAACTTATCCATTCTCATTAATAAACCACACCTCTTTCTTTACTCTCTCGACTTGTCTAAGGAGGGAAAATTTATTGTTGGTATTAATTTTTGTACTTCAGCCTTCAAACCATATCTCATTGCCAAAAGCTTGTCCTCTGAGTTTTCCAACATTGATGATGGACTGTCCCCTCCATCATTTAGGCTGATCGCTCATAACGGGTTTTCGTACTGTAGCATCCTGATCTTGCGAAGCGGCACATCCTCTCCATATTTGTTGTTCGTACGGGAACCTGCCACGGGCAAATGCGCTTTTTCATCATCGTCTGATATACCCGATCAAAGGGACATCAGTGGGTAGTCTTCTACCCGACACTTACTTTACCACCTCTTCTTCTAGCACTTTGCACCTTTTATTGTTGTGGCTACGCATCCCAAGTCAGTTTGTTATCTGTCCCCTATTTCCATGCTGTTGCATCATAATCTACCTAGCAAAAAGCAAAACATTTGATCAACTTTTGGTTAGTTCCGTCAGGTCACCAACACCATGGTCAGTCTGATAATCTCTCTACAGAATGTTTGCTCTTTTGGCACATAAACGATTCAGCCAGTATCCGGACACTAACTTGCCTTGTTCCATATTCGATGTTTCATTCCGGTTTGCTTGATTTTCAATTCAAGCCTATCGCATACATTGCAGATTACCACTGCTGGTTTACATCACCTCTGGGAAATGCATTTTTTCAAAAACAAAATGAATATTCATAAATGCCATCTTATTCTGCGTTCCTTGCGGACGTTTAGGTTAGATCTGAGTGTATTACACTACTTTTGGCCAGCTACACTTAAATTCGGCCGACTCGATCACCTGACCTTGGTTTTACCGTTACCGGGACAAGCCCTCATGAGCCACCTTAGGATTTTTTTCCTACACTTTGGAGCATTCACATATTTTATAACCCTACTGAAAAATCGGAGTCCGTTATCACTTGTATTACTTCATCATTCATTATAGTAGACTGGGATTATCCAGGATAGACCTTTGTTACCTACAGCAAGGGAGAGCAGGATGTGAGGCCATTATTTCTAGAAAGGAGAAGACCAAGGAGAAACCTCATCGGAGCTTTTGGAATTGTGAAAGGTTCACTTGGAAGGAAAGCTGTGCATATGTTTGAGATGGCTGGCAATGAATGGACAAGAGGGAAACATATTAAACAGTAGAGGGTGAGCCCAAGTATAGTGTCCTGGCCACGTTTCTGTCACAGCGTACTTGGACTGCGTAACGGCAGGACTGAATAGCTAGTAGGTTTGAAAGACAAGGAGTCTTCTAAATTAGTGACACGATAAATGGGAAGAGATCTTGCCAGAGGCAGATTTTCGGAGCCGAAAAGATGAACAAACGTTTACTATGGACCAAAATGTCCCGCAGACCAAAACCAAGTGTTTGCAAGGAAATGTGGATATAACGAGCGGAGCGCTTCACACCGGTGATTCCCCAAAAGAAAACAATCTGAAGTAACCCGAAGTTGAAGGAACCGGAGGTAGTGTACAGCCGCAAATGAGACTTAGTTACGGCAGACTGCAGCCAAAAAGCTGCCATCCATGCATTTCGAAGCTATGTAAGTGAGGCCAGAAGAAAACGTCCTCATCTGAGTAGTACCGAACTGCGTGAAATGGTAGTCTATTGACAAAAGAGGCTTGTTCTACGTTGAACAAATCATTTCTCAACGATAAGTTCAGTCGAGGCTTCGTCATTCCTGAACTTCAGGCGGTAGTCCCAATTACAGTCCAAATCAAAAGTGAGGGTAGGGGATGCCTCCAAGCCCACCAGCTCAAGAATGTCTCTTTCTATTGAAGTCAACCGGACCCGCCCTCCGACGAAGCTTAGGTCTCCACAGAGGCGCCCTGCCCGTCGGGTCGTATTGACAGCATACCCAAACTGACACAATATTCTGGCCTTAGAGTAGCCGCAGAGTTATTGGTCCCCTGGTCAGGTTTTCTTGTAACATCCACACTCAGCCTATCCCGCTGGGGCCCTCGTGTTCAAAAGTTAGCAACTCGGTCGGCGGCTTCTGTAAACCATGCAGTACAAGGTGCGCCGCCTTTTGGAAGCAACCTCAAGATGAGCCTGTATTGGAAACAGGGTAGTTGCTAGACCGGTGTCCACTTTTGGGACTAGTAAAAGTAGCCTTGATTTCTTTACCAAATATCCAAAGACCGGGCGCATCACGAGAAGGGAAACGATCACATTCCTCAAGTGCGTACATTCCGTTACATACCAAGCATTTATCAGCTACGATAAACAACGAACTAGCCTGTTTTGCTTGACTAGTGTAGCTTCTGGATGCGGCTCTTACACATGATTCCTCCGACATAGTACCGCGGATAGCCTTCGGCCTCAAAATTAGCGGCTAGTTTGCCAGAAGCTTTCAGCAGTCTGGGCCTCAATGGACAAGGAATACTTCAGATCTTTTAACCTGGGTTCACTTCTTCTCGTCAAGATATCATCAAAGGTCCTAGCCGACAAATCCTGGAGACGAGTTGGTAGCACTGGAGTAATCCATTCCATGGTCTGCTATGATTCAATGTCCGACTTTCGATTCGTCTGGGCCAGCTCCACTCCGTGGTTGAGCATTTCTAATGACAACTTTGCCAGGGCCTCCGAAACTTCCACTATAGGCCTCAAACTTTGAAGCGAGCCGTCAGCCAGTGAGACAGCCACCACGTGATTTTGTTCTCACAAATCCTCCAAGATTTCTCTAGCCCCATTGTACGCCAGTCACGGAGGCAACCTAACACATTCTGAAATCGGCTCCCTTGCTTGTCCTTTGCAGTAATGCACGAAATAGAGTAAGCACTGGCCTTCTTCCCAAACCTTCGACGTACTAATCAAATTGTTTCACAAACCTCCAATAGGCAGAAGAACAGCCTGAAAACGATTCCAGTTCCACTTTGGGTAAATCCAAATGCTAACTCACTGCATGTTCCGCCAATGAAAACAACGGTACTGTTTGTGAAGCATAGTTTTGTTCATGGAAGTCACCCAGGTAGCGAGTTGGATGTTCAATACTCTTACTTCATCGTTGACTTTAGTCAAGGCGACTAGGTTTCTTCCTCCTCGACGAGTGCCAAAAGAACTTTCGCCATTTCAGTCTCATTTCCCACTTTGAGTAGCTTACGTTGCCTATCTAACTCCAAGTGTTCAGCTTCCTGTCTCTCTTTCAGCATGGCTAGCAACAGATCAGCTCTACCGCCATTTAAAACAAGTTCCAATCCAAATAGCTACGGTTATTTAATATACAACAAATGTGGCCGTTTTACGATTAAAAAACCTCCAGAGGTTTCTTTCAGAGCTTTTACTCTCCGAATGGAACGATAAATCAATAGCTGCAGCTGAAATACAGCGGAACTTTAGAAACAGAAAATGAGATTACCGAATACAGTCACAACAAAAATCAAGCCGGGCGTTTCACACCCGAGGCAACTGTGAGGGTCAAATTTGTGACAAACATTTGGCGCAACTGAACAAAACAATCAGAATTTCGGCAAAGATTGTTCAATCAAAAGAAATAAAGCTGTCTGTAAAATGAATGTCAATGAATGGCGTGGGGTTTACTGAACTCCTCCGCAAAAGGTTGAAGTGCCTGTCAGAGATACAGTGTAGCAGGGTTAAACGGTGACTACGTTGGTGACAGTAACAACGACAGCTTACTTCGGAGAGGCGAGAAGCGTGGTAGAAGCATGACCAAATTGCTTTGAGCGATAAGGCGGACAGGGAAAGCTCGTCAAGGAGTAAAATATGCATGACAGAAGTAGGATGGGTAGACTCAGAAGGTAGAGTGAAGGGAGATAACTGTTTACTTACTGTTTCCTTACCAAAGAATAATGGATGGAGTTTAAATGAACACAGGGGCGAATTCATTCAGGATCATCTAGAAGTGAAAATCAGCTCCTCAAGATTTTTTGTTTTGTTCATCACTGAGGCTCGGTTATGTGCCGTTTGTAGTAGGAATTTTTATCTAATTTTAAGCACTGAATTTTCAGAGCTGTCAGCCACACAGCCCCACTGTGGTTTCGTAACCTACTACCGCGAAATATCAACATAAGCATTCTCCAAGAACTTTTGGTTCAAACCTACCTAAACTTTTCTCTGGCGGCCCTGCTCTTAAAGCACATACAGATTCTCGGCTGGATCAAGTCATTCAGGTATCTACCCATACCTCGCTGTGAGTTTTATCTCCTCGGCCTTATAGGCTATTCAGTGATTGGTCTCCCGTTTCTATGATAAAGCCTAGCCTATACACTCAGAAAAATCAAGTAATTTTATTTCTGACACCTGAAAACCCACCAGACGTCTGCTGAAGCCATCACTGATATTTCGGCCAACTGTGAAATTCGATCCCTCAGCCCTCGGTTGCTCACTCACACAGTTTCACATCAAGCACACCAACCTTGATCAATCTGAGCAACTATATCTATTGACGGAGTAACTTGGTGATCTGTCTACATACCTTTCTTTCTGAAACGTGCCAGCCCACTAAAACTGCGTGGGTCGGGTATAACATCCAAATCCTCTGGGAGCACGACTGAACCTATTTCAGACTAAAAAGAATGTCTGAGTCCGTACTTAAATGTCATTGTCCCGCTGTTCCAAGAAGAGCCACTCAGGCCTCCAGAGTGAAAAGCAACACAAAAGCCGACATAACAGCAGATGTCAATAAATGTTTGGTATCACTAGTCGATATATACAGCGGGGCAAAAAATAGAGTCAATTGTTTTGAACAGGAGATAAAGGACTTATATGATAAATGGAAAATAATTCAGTGTGCTTTATGAACGATTTCTCCACCCACAATCATTGTTGAACCAACATATCAAACTGACCGCGAAATCGTATCCAAGGCCGGTCGTTATGTGGAAGCAATCGCCTCGGAAACTCACAGAATGATAAACGATGCTAATAATGCTATACTGTTAAATGTACCGGACAGACCACCAACACAGTCCGCTAAAGCTACAATACTGAACGCGTGCCACATGGCTCACCACATATTCCATTTTACTCGGCTGCGGAAACGGTCACCACAATACCCATGACCTCGGCTCTTCCAGTTTCCCAAACAATCAACAGCCGTTGACTTCATTAGCAACTGTCAAGGGATTGTTGCAGCTGCTTCATTTAAAAACCATCAAAATGCACACCGATAAATCTCTTTGACAAAGAGAGATGTTCTGAGCACAGACAAGCAACCTAGCTCCTTCCACTGGCCCTTATCTAACAGGACCCGTGGGTGCATCACGGCCCACTCCTATGAACAGTAATTCAGCCAGAACACTTGCTACTCCGTAGCCCATTCGAAACCAGCAGACTTCCATCAGCCCAGCCCCCAGGATCCCACGCAAGTTTCGCGCAATTTACCCCAGGTTGCTGCTCAGTCCTCTTTCGACATACTAGAAGTGACGTCACTAGAAGATCCTGTAAAACCCATTAGGTGCAGGTAATTGCGGTGGAAACCCAAGATAGCTAGTCTATAGTAGAAGATGCTTTGGCATTACCAGCGGTGCATATGAAGCCAACAGCAACCGTAGACATAAACATATCGCCGTATGTGTCACCAACCCAACCACCAGGAAAAGTGTGCACCTTGCCTCCCCACATACCACTTCCGCTAGAACAAATAGCAAAATCCAACCCCATCAGACCCCCAATCTTACATTTTCAGG
Source organism: Fasciola hepatica (assembly GCA_948099385.1). Taxonomy (NCBI): domain Eukaryota; kingdom Metazoa; phylum Platyhelminthes; class Trematoda; order Plagiorchiida; family Fasciolidae; genus Fasciola; species Fasciola hepatica. The sequence continues at coordinate 34,365,917 of CANUEZ040000043.1, read as the reverse complement.
ATTGTCTACAAATTTGCCCAGCAGTATTTACTCCCCGTCTGGTCACAAGACAACTGATCTACCAGTAACAACATTTCAACAGCGCAGTACTTCCAACTAAAGGCCTCGTTATATGACTGCGACAATAACGCTGCTGCATATTCCTGCACCTGCGTTGACCCAGTAGACACTTCAACATGCACGCAGCCAACTAACCCCCTAGCCAATATCAACAGCCACCGACCCTCCCAAGGCTAGCCACCAAGTCATCACCCCACTTCACAAACCCCCTTATTCAGATGCCAGCGGTGAAATTCACGCTCGCATCGGGCCCTACAGCCGCAACACAGTCGCCTCGCCTCAGCTCCCTCTGACTAACAAGCCTATGACACTTATGAGCCCACAAACCCCCTTCACGTTAGAGGTCCTATCTAATCCACTAACGCCAGACCAACCCCAGAAAATGTATGGCACGCCTCCACCATTCTTTAGATCCCCTGTCCCATAGATACCCCCTAAATCCCTGTGATAATAGCTCGCCCAATAGTGGCCAATGTTTCCTCAGGGACATTTCATCACCGTTTGTGCCCTACCTTTGACTATTCCGCACTTCAAAGTTGCCGGTTGCTCACTCATTACCTCCACCTCCGTGTGAAAACCTGCATCCTTCACCGGGGCTGTTACCGGACTATATTGCTATGGAGTCTCACATCTCTGACCCCCCGTGGACAAATGGAAATGTCAATAGCCCACACACAAGCTATTTCTCACATCTTGAAGGGTTCATCTACATCGCACCCTACACCGCCGGACACCACAGAGCCAGCAGCCCTACTTATTCCCATAGCGCACCATACTATGAAAGAGCTTACAGAACAAACCCTTCAACTCTCGGTGCTGGTTTGCCACCCGCATGTGGACCCTCTAGTCAGACCAAGAATCCCGACTATTCCACACTACACAACCTACTTGACCATCCAAATTCCTCAAAACCGGATGCCAACAACACTGTCTACCTGTTAGTTTTAATAGCCGATCCATCATAAGCAAAGTTCGGCACTTACAATTTCTGGCAACTAGTTTTAATTATGATATAATTTTCATTACTGAAACTTGCTAAACCGAAAACACCCCAACTGACCAGTTTTCTGTTGAAGGCTACAATGTCTTCAGGTTAAGTAGGAAAACTCGGCACGGCGGAGGTTGCTTGGCCTTTGTCAAGCACACGTTTAATAAAACGGCATTTCATCACCCTCTGCTTGACTCCATCCCAGACTCGCTTTGGGCAACAGCCCACATTCCCGGCTCTCAACTTCATGTTAGATGTGTTTACCGTCCACCTATCGAAAATTTCTCTGGACTTCCACACCTAATTGATGCATCTGAATACCTATCCTTACTGCCCTCAAGTATAAAGGTTATTGCTGATGACTTTAACCTGCCTTAGAAAGCTTGGCCATCTCTATCTGCACCAGCTAACCTTTTACTGTTTGTAACAAGTATTACTGTGGGAGGGTGGATACAGCATATCCGCCCTCTTACGAGAAAAAACAGCATTTTAGATTTCATTTTCACCCATGGCGTCCCTCACATGTTTGCCTTAATCTCCCGAAGTTTGCCCAGTAGCGATCTCAATCTGTATAACTGCCGCACTCCCACTCACCCACAGCCTACCCTGAAATCACACTGCATCAAACCCTCACCTCTCCCTGACTGGAAGGTTCTCCCTAACACCACTCGACTAGCTGATGGGAGTGAGTTTTTTCTCTCTCGTGATCCACAACACGCTACTGATATTTTCTATGCACGGTTCTCTACGTGTCTTGGGGAGGTTACTCACTTCTCCCAGCGAAAAGATAAAAGGAAGTCCTATATCACCTCTCTGCACACAAATTATGCCAAAATTCAAAATACTACACACGACTTTGCAATTATTATTAAACTTTTCTGCCTCATTCCTACCATTCAGAGGCTTGAAGAAATCACGCTGAGTGACCAGGAACCGGAGGCTCCACGTAACTCAAATAGACTTCTTTGACTGCCATTACTGCACAAGGCCAAAGCCTCTATTGCTAATGGAAATATCCCGCACACGGTTTCAAAGAACAATCTATCCGCCCCTACTCCCCTTTCTATTGCCGAGGCCTTAAACTCATTTTTCACCTCCATCGTGGCCCCTATTATTAAAGTTGACCCCCGCCTCTTCCCCCAGTTACCGCTTCAACTCTATCTACAGTGGAATTCGACGCTCGGTTGTCTCCCAATTATTGACCACTTTCAAGCCATCATCTTACCCAGGACCTGACGGCTTACCGCCCACTGCAATAGTTAAATGCGGACCTGACTTACCTCACTGCTTAATTTCTTTACCTCATGAACGAACGCCAGTCTGGTGCTGACAAACTAAAGATACTCAGCCATAATCCGGCACAACAAAGAAGCCCACTGTATGAGGCGCCAAACTACTGTCCCAATAACCATATATCTACTCTCTTGCGGCTAACGAAAAAAGTCGTAAAAGAACACATTGTGGAGTACCTCTTTAAGTTGGACAATAATAATCCCCAGCAACACGGTTTCCTTTTGGTCAAGATCTTGCAAAACCTGCAGGCTCGATTGTTTTGGATCTCGTTACTAATACGGCAGATAATGGAATGGCCCTCATCGTACTTCACTTGGATATGTCAAAGGCATTTGACCACATCTTCTGGCGAAAATCCGATCCTTTGGCAATAGTGACCCCTTGATATCTTGGATCAGTTCTCACCTGTCCAACTGCATTCGGGTCGTCTCAATCGATGGACACCGGTTTCAAGCGGTGCTATACAGGGTGGAGTCCTTGGCTCCCTGCTGTTCCTTATGTATATAAGTGACATATTCCTCTTGGTGTGCCATGGCACCTTATTTCTCTTTGCTGACGACAGTAAGAATGTCTACTCATTCAAGCCTGATTGCCATGCCTCGGCTATCTGACCAGCAGGATCAGCCATCTGACGTTGACTTTTCAGACTCACCGGGCATCCATTTGAATCCGTCCATGGGTCCATTTAAACTCAGTACATTTTTTGGTGTGCATACTTTTTCCTTACTTTCATCCCACGTTACTCCCTCATCTAAGACTCTTTTTTCAACATCTGTCATGTAGATTTCTACATCTTCAAGGGTTTTGTCTGTTTATTCCATCACTTGTAAACAGTTGATCATGCGCCTGGCATGCCTCGGGCCTCTCCGAAATAAACCAATATTATTAACTTTGAAGGCATATCTGCACTCTATAGGTGGTGCTCAACTTGGCAGATGAAATTTTCTGTTGAAAAGTGGGAGGTACTTACATATAATTGCAACCTACCTCCAGGGTCCTTGGCCGTTTGTGGCTCATCCGTTGGTGGCAAAAAAGTTGTTCGGGAACTTGGCTTTGGCTATTCCTTCACATTTAATTCCTCCGAATATTCAGCTCTCCAAGTTGCCAAGGCCAAGAAATGCTCACGGCTAATATTTCGCTCCTTCCGTCTTCGGGGCTGCATTCTGTTCCTCTATAAATCTCATGCCAGGCTTTTGTCAGAATACCACCTGTTGATCTTTTCTAGTTACGCAAGTCAGACAAAATGGGTATCGAATCAGTTCAACGTGGTTCTACTAAGCGACTGTTTGGATGGAGCTTGCCCCTCACTAATAAAGAACGCTGCTCATTTTTTAAACTATACCCTTTATAGCTCCGCCGTATGAAACAGTACCTTATGTTTCTGTATAACACCCTTAACAGAAGGGCGTGTACTTCTAATCCATTGCACTTTCAGCCTGCTCCTGGTGATCCACCGCCCTCTAGAATTCCCACCCTTTCAGCCCCCTTTATGCACACTAGCTTACGTTCACACTTCTTCATCACGGTGTACTCTAACTTATGGAATAAGTTTCAGTTAGACGCAAGCAGCCCTATTTCCAGCCATCAGTTTAGAAGTGCACTGAACAAACTTCTCACGACAACCCAAACCCTACAGCTCCTCAGTGTACATGCCCGATTACCAATCCCATGATAAGGGCCTGGACTTTTGAATCTGGCAAACACCGGCGGCCTGTGACAGGTGAAGTTGGGTGAAACGTCTTTGTCTTTCTGACTTCCGCAATCAGAAAACTAGTCCCAGAGAGTCGTTGTCGACTAATGTTGCCTTTTTGTATCGATACCCATTTATCTTCATCTGGGAGCGTCCCAGAATGCGTTTTTCCACTCTCTCTCTATTTCCGGACCTTCATTCGTGGGTACCTTCCTCTCGATGACTTTGAATACTCTTAAGATCACATCGGTCAATAACCTGTCTCGTGAGTCTACCTGACCGTCGGCCATTCGCATGCTTCCCGACCGATGCTCCCTTGGTTAAATTTCGGAACCTCCTGATGCCTAGTAGCCTAATCACTGGCAACCTGACACCTACAGCCGTCTGTCCCCACCAAGAAAACTAGTGTCAATTCCAATGGTGCTGGACAAGGTTAGATTCACCGTTCTAGCCGGCGCACTTCGGGAGGGCAGGTCGTCTGAAAAGATGTGCGGAAGCAACTAGACTGTAGGATTGCACCCTCTGTCACCAGACGTGGTTTTTAGGCTTTTTATTCAGCGCACGGCCAGCTTCGCCCACTAGCACCAGTTGCGGATTGAAAAACAACGCCCCCTGCATCGCCTTGCTGTCACCAGTCGTCAACTCCAACGTTCCTGACCAAGATCCACTATACACCCGGTGAAGTCCCGAATTGGTGAATGCACACATATTTTCTAGGCTCAGAGATGTACCCTACTATCTGCCACCGCTGACATTTATCTTCACCAACTTGCTTTTCATCTATCTGAATCGATCCCATGTTTACCCTTATTCTTATTCTTTCAGTTACCGGAGTTTCCACACCAAAACATGAAAATGTTTCACTGTTTAGATATATTTATCAAGAAAATCACAATTTCTAATATACTTTTGAAGGGACTATTCATCCACTGAGCAATTTGCATGTCAATACTCTATTTATCTAAGCAAACCCACCATCTAAATATTCATTTTTCACCTGCCAACAAAGTAGCAAGACACTTAATTTTCCTCCTTTCGGTGCTTTATCTGCTCAACACTAGCTCTCTGTTCCACTGTATCCCTCCCTTGCATCTCCTGTCATTCAGTCATTTGCATTCCATGACAGTCGCATTGGTAATGACGTATCCACGAACAAGGATTTAAATGGTTCAATTGCCCTTTAGCTTTTCGTGCTTGACTTCTTTCAGCATATCCAGTTATAACATCACCTGTATTTCCCGAGAGCTGTTCATATGAACTACTTTTATACGACTCTGTCAGTCCTCTGTTTGTCCTCCTAACGCACCCATTTTGTTGCCAACTTTAGATGCTCCTATTCTATTCACCAACAAACCCAGAAAAATTCATAATTGTATCACGCTTCACTCATCTATGAACCTCCCCCTGTTCCACCAAGTTATCGTGGTCGGCCATCTGCATCACAGTCCATTGAGTGCTTTTTCTATATTTTTAGCTGAAAATCAACTACCTATAATTCACGCCGCAGCTAATCTGTTTGTCCCCCACACAGTCTGAGGTTGGACTTTCCTCAAAGCACTCAGCCACACAATCATCTGCTCTTTTTGAAGGTTCCAGTGATTTACTACTTCCATTTGATTCTGTCAGATACCAAACATATGTACTACTATTATGCCTTCTTCGTTTTAAATCTGTTTTCCTCATCTATTAGCATTGGAGTCACCGTCGAGAAACCAATAGTTGAACACCATTTCACCAACCTATTATCTATTACCATTTTTCCATCAGTCTTCCACGAGTGAATATCAATGCTGAAGAACATCCCAAAGACAATTTCTCCAAGCCTTTGATGGAAAGGGATTAGGCGTATGCCAAGTTGTTGACCTTTCGGTTGTTGCCCAAATGCTCAATTTCAGACTCGTACCAGCACATCCCGTTAAGCGATCGTCTCCATGTTTCGACAGCATCACTTTTGCGCCACCCTGGTAGGACCTCATAAGATCGTCGTATATCACCTCCTCCGTCCACCTTGTTTGTCAACCTGTGTCCACCAATTAACCTAAAACGAATCCTCTGTTCAAATCGTATTCCACTCATCTGTCAGCTTTCGTCACCCTGCTTCACCCACTTCCTGGAATCGGGCATCCACATACACCTCTCTATGAGTGCACCCTCGACAACATCTTGACGAATGGTAAGTACTGACTACGTGGCATATCAGACTCCGTTTCATTTACGCAATTCCCCACCGTGAAAAACCCTTTAAACTCCTTCGGTATTATATTTCTGCTACTTTCTTGATCATCCGGACTATTGGTCTAGGTGCATGTCCTTCATCACCGAAAATTCTCCAATTTTTCATAGGTGCTCTTTGAAGGTTTTATGTCAGTATACTCTCGGCTACGACTTTACATCGACACTATCCGAAATACTGCGCGTTTCTACTCCATCCCCGCTTTACTTCAATTAGTATCCCTATACCGGAGCCCACTTCACCCAATACTGAGCGAAGTGCCCAACTGACATTGAAACTCCAATTTGCCGGGCATTCATTCATGCGACCACTGAACCTATGCTCTGCTTCAAGCCGCATATACCCAGCTGAATATCAAAGAACCCCTTTTGTGACCCTACTTTTACTATGTGATTAATCAATCAGGCAAGCTTCTGGTCTCCTCGAAATAAACCATTTTTATTATTGTTATCATATAAATGCCCCGTTAATATGAAGGTAATGGTCAAATGAAGAATCTGACTGGTCCTGATGAAGACATCTGGAAGCCGACAGATACATATGGGAAGCTAGAAATCAAAATAAGAAATTGTTTCGCAGGGAGATGGTAAAAAAAACGCTAAAGGCACTGCAAGGGATTAGATAGCAATGCAGCCTTGGCACCGTGCAGTAAATGGTCGGCGGGCGGAGCACAAAACTTTCAGTAAAACAGGGAGCGAGCAATGCGAGACGTAAGGGGTGTGTCAGATGGAAAAAAAGATCTAGAGTGATTAGATACGGTAGATGTGAGACACATATATTGAGAGAATGGAGGCACATCATGAAGGTCAGCGGAAAGATGGCATGAGAAATGGCTGGCAAAGAACCGCAGGATGCATAGCTAATACATATATATATATATATATATATATATATATATATATATATGAGAGGAGCATGGGCTGTAACAATGGAGTGCTAGAAAAAGGATATATCAGTGACTGGAAGAGACAGGTAAGGTTAGATCGAATGATGAAGAATTACCCTGGGTATATTTTGACGAGTTTTATTCATGAAGGGTGAAGGTGGGGAATCAACAGAAAGTAAATACTGGATGTACAGAAATGATGACGGCTGTGAAGAAAAGTTCATGGAAGAGAGAAGATGAAGGGAAGGATCGAAGAGAACAGGTAAGAATGGATCGAATAATTCGGTTATTGTAGGTGAAATAAGTAGTGATAGTCGAGATTGGTAGAAGCTTTATTAAACAGATTTACTTTATTCGGCGGGAAGATGATGGCAATGTAGATGGACAGGGAGAGCAAAACGAATATAGATACAGTGTAGGGAGAGAAGCATCTAGAAGGTGAGACTGTCTGCAGTGCGATCACCGTGGGGAGAAATGAATAGGTGGGGGACCAGAGGAATCAGGTAATGGCAGATAACACGGTTTGAAAACATATAAGTGAACATCATGACTTAAAGTTGTCTTTACAATAGGTGAGAAATGGATAAGCAGAACAGTTTGAAAGTCATACAGAAAATGCCTGTGGCGAGCAATGTAGGAAACTGGAGATGAAAACACGAACCGAAGTTACAGATGAGACATAACCAACCGGATAGTTTAGCTGCAGGTGAAGCTTGGATAAGGCAGAGAATAATGAAGCACTAAGACAGGTAAACCGGTTGATGAACACCAGGCAGGAGAAGTGAATGAGCGTCTGAGATGGGGAAATAGAACTGGATAGCCGCGTGCCTGCAGGCTGTTGCGCAGGTGGGTGGAGCAGGAGAGTGCCGATTGCGGCACAGCCTAGTGGAAAGATTCTCAAAGGAATCGCGGAGTCAAGCAGGGAAGATATGGCGGTGGTGGTTAGGTAATACATGTGGCTTAACAGATGCAAAGTTTGGAACGGCGAGTTCTAATATGGGGACTGGTCATGGGCGCGGGTGGGGCTGGTGCTTCGTGGCATTAAGCGTGAGAAGGGAGAACGGGGGAGGACTTGACAGAACGATAGGTAGTGAGGCTTATCAATGCGGTCAGTGAGCTTCATAGGAGTAGTTTTGTACCAAGCAAACAGAGACTGGGAGCCGGCAGTGTCGGCATGGGTGGAAAAAGAGATATTTGGCTGATGTCGGCAGAGTGAAGTGGGTAGGACAATATTAATGTACCGTGGTGGATGATGGCATGGGGAAGGTCGATGAGAGAAGGGGCAGGATGGGTAGACATGCACAAGGTGATATAACGACGAAAATGGCGAGTTTCAAGAAAGATGACGAAAGAGGTAGATGAACGAACCGTGACGGAAGACGAACGGTAGAAGCGTACGGTCCGAAACCGACAACATTGTATGAGGTAGGGCGAGGAGATTCGGGGCTTGCAATCCGCAACCGGTGCTAGTGGGTGGAGCTGACGTTGCGCTGGGCATCCAACCTGAAGAACACGTCAATGGGAAAACAGGAGGTGTGACCCATCAGCTTAATCGCGCCCGCACATCGTTGAAGACGGCCTGCACACCCGATGTGCGCCGGTTAAAGCGGTGGACCTGACCGCGCTCCGCTCCGTTGGGATAGGCGTGAATGGCCACTGGTGATTGAACAGGAGCAGAGCAACCACGTTTGGGGTGTGAGATCCAGGATCAACATGCCAGAAAGTGAAGCCATGGATAGCAAAGCCTAAGGAAGAAGCTAGTGGTAGACGACCATAGGGCAATATCATCTAGGTGCACCTGCCAGGGAGGTGGTCAGTACAGCCCCCGAGTGGGTCGTCTGGCATTGAGGATCATCAGGAAAGGAAATGAGATAGATAAATGCAGTCTGTGCTTGCCCTGGCCGGGGATCAGCGGTTAAAGGAAAGAACAACAAAACTGACGTACAGGCTCATCGATGCAGCAGTTACCTAAGAAAAATGAGGCAGTAGAACCCATGACCAAAAAGGGATACTAATAATCAGGAACTATAAGGTTCAGTGAACAGATTAAGATATGACCTAGTGTGACAATCAGTGGAAGAGAAAAATAAACTCTGCGTGACTGAATAGGAGAAACTTAGCTGGGGGATATGGTAGGGACAGAATGGGTGATGTCATATCTGGATGCTGAGTTCAGTTAATTAGCCACGTCAAGAGGTGGAAACGAGACTGAATCTTCCAGTCTAAAATAGCTGAGTTGATGACGGAGGTATACTTGGTGGGACTTGATGTGGAAAAGAGGCAAAGTAGGCGAAAAGATACTGAGGAGCTTTGGGGTACTCGCCACGCTTGTGCTAATAATCACAGAACAGTATTATATATATATATATATATATATATATATATATATATATATATATATATGGTGGGCCAGGGTGTAGTTGTTGATGCAGTTCCTATAGCTTCCTTGGGGTTGGTTCTAGGGTCGCAGACGTGATATAACCAAGCAACTGTGATAAATCGTGGAGCAGATGAGGCATATTGACGGTGCGTGGGGAGTATAACGGTGGACCCCCAAAAACGTGAACGTCTCCGGAAGGACTTATTTCAAAGTGAAATTGGCAGGATTCTACAAGTTGTTATGGAAAGCAACTAGAAGACGCACACATGTTTCAAATAGGTTGATGGCAAAGTCCAAGGAAGAACGGTCAGGCAAAGCACTTACAATCCAGGAACTGTCAGCACTGAGAAGGGAAAAGGGTCAAATTATCTTGCAGGGTAAGGTGGTTCGAGAAAGTCGAGTAATGGCTTACAAGTCGAAGTCTTTCTCGTAGGCCTGACTTTCGGTTATATGAACGCTGAATAAGCGCAAAACAGTTGGGACAGAAAGGAATTCATCCACAGCATAAACGAATGCAAACTTCGACTGAGAAGATGTGATGTGTAGAGGGAGTTTGTTCCAGATTCTGGAGTACTTGAAGAGGAAGAACTTAGAGCGTGGAACAGTTCTTGCAGAGAGTATGGCAGCGGAGGTTTGTCTATTACAGAGTAAACATCCAGCATCTGGGGTGAAGCATAACCGGTTGGAGAAATGAGATCGCTTATTCAGCGGTTTATGCAGAAACAGCTGGTTCAGCTTGAGGTGAGGATTTTTAGAGATAAACAACTTTTCCTGTAATAATAGCAATGGTTTATTTCGGGTTCACCCGAAGCTTGCTTGATTGCATGATCATACGATACAAGTGAGGTCACAAAAAGGTTCCTCGGATATTCGTTTGGGTAAATGCTGCACAAATGTGTATAGGTCTCAGTGGTCGCACGAATGAAAGCCCGGCAAATTTGAGTTTGAAGGTCAGGTGGAAGCGCCTCTCCGAACTGAGTGAAATGGGCTCCGCGCCGAGATACGTGATGAAGTAAAGAGAGGATGAAGTAAAAACGTGCAGTATTTTGGATAGCTTCGATGTATAGTCGCAGGGGTGAGTAAACGGGCAAAGAAAACCTTTGAAGAAGCACCAACGAAAAATTGGAGAATTTTTGGTGACGAAAAACATGCACTTGAACAGTAGCCCGGAAAATAGCGGAAATGTAATACCAAAGGGTTTGTGGTGTCCTCCAAAGAGGGGAATAGCGTAAACGAAACAGTCCTTTTTACCACTGAGTTGGCACTTACTATTCATCAAGAGGTTGTGGAGGAAGCCCTCATAAAGAGGTGGATGTAGATGCCCAGGCCTGGAAAGTTTAACGGAGCAGAGTGACGAAATTTGACAGATGATTGAAACACGATTCAAATAAGGGGTTCGTTCCAGGTTAATTAGTGAACACAAGCTGACAACAGGATGGAGAGAGGAGTTGATATACGATAATCTTATGAAGTCGCATGGGGGGGTGCATAAACGATACTGTCAAAGCATGTAAAGAATCGCTTAACGGGATGCGCTGGCGAGAGTCTGACATGGGGCATTTGGGAAACAACTAAAAGGTCAGTAATTTGGCATACGCATAGTTCATTTCCAGTAAAGGTTTGGAGAAATTGCTTTCGCAGCGTTCTCTGGCGCAGATACCCAATCGTGAAGGACTGATGAAAAAATAGCAATACGTAATAGGTTGGTGAAGCGGTGCTCAACTATTGGTTTATCGGGGGTTACTCCAACATTGACAAATGGGGAATACAAATTTACAACAAAGTGGGTATAATAGTGGTCTATATGTTTAGTATCTGACGGAATAGACTAGGGGCAGTGAGTCACTAGAGCCTTCAGAAAGCGCAGATAATTATGTGACCAGGTGCTTCGAGGGAAGTCCAACCTGAGACATTTTGGAAGGGGGGGGACAAACAGAATAACGGCAGCCTAAATCACAGGTAGTTGATTTTCAGCTAAAGATGTAGAGAGAGCACTACGGATTGTGGTGCAGGTGGCTGGCCATGATATCTTGATGGAGCAGCGGAAGTGGTTCATAGGCGAGTGAAAAGTGATACAATTATGGATTTGTCTGGGTTCGTTGACGAGTAGCATGAGAGCATCTGAAGTTGGTAACAAAGTAGATGCGGTAGGTGGATGCCCCTAGCTGAGGATAAATGAGAATCGATACGAAGAGGCAACAATAATAGACAGTGACTCTCTGGGACTAATTTTTCGACTGCAGAAGGTAGAAAAACTAAGAATGTTTATTTGAGTTCATCTGTCATAGACCGCCGGTGTTTGCGCAATTCAAAAGTCTAGAACCTTCACATAGGCTTGGTCATCGGGTATGTCTACGTTTAGAAGCAGCAAGGTATTGGCAGCAGCGAGGAATTTATCCAACGCACTTCTAAACCAATTGCTGGAAATAGAACTGCGTATTTCTAACGGTAGTTTATTCCGTAATTTAGAATACGCCGTGATGAAGAAGTGTGAACGTAAACTAGTGTTGGTAATAGGGGTTGAAAGGGTAAGAATTATGGAACGCAGTGGATAGCTAGAAACAGGCGCAAAGTGCAATGGATTAGAAATATATGTCCGGCTGTGAAGGATGTTATACAGAAAGATAAGGTTCAGTTTCATACGGCGAAGCCATAAAAGGTCCCGTTTAAAAAATGAGCAGCGTTTTTTATAAGTGAGGGGCGAGCTCCATCCGATCAGTCGCTTAGTAAAACTACGTTGAACTGATTCGATACCAGTTCTGTCTGATTTCCGCATACTAGAAAAGATCAGTGGGAAGTATGCCAATAAAGGCCTGGCATGAGATTTATAAGGGAAAACATGCAGTCTGGAAGTCCGAAGGAGCAAATTATTAGTCCCAGGCACTTTCTGGCCTTAGCTACTTGAAGGACCGAACATTTATAGAAATTAAACGTACAGGAATAGCTAAAGCCAAGGTCCCGAACGATTTGCTTGTTAGCAGATGTTGAACCACAAACGGCTAAGGAGCCTGGAGGTAGGCTGCAATTATACGTAAGTACCTCACATTTTTCAGCAGAAAAATTCATCTGCCAAGTTGAGCACCACCTATAAAGTGCAGATATGCCCCCAAATTTGTTTAAGACAGCCGAGGCGACGCATTCAAGCTTGAATAAGTAGACAATTTTATTGTCGTCAGCGAAAAGAAGTGGGGTGGCATGGCTCACTGAGAGGAATATGCCGTTTGTTTACATGCGGAACAACAGAGGGCCAAGGACTCCACCCTGTATAACACTGCTTGTAACTGGTTTAGGCTTGGAACAGTGTTCGTTTATTGAGACAAACTGAAAGCGATTAGACAGGTAAGAATTGATCCAAGATAGTAAAGAGTCAGTAATGCCAAAGGATTGGATTTTGGCCAGAAGATGTGGGTGTGGCTCGAGGTCAAATGCCTTTGACATATCCAAGTATATTACTATAAGGGCCGTTCCATTGTCTGCCATTTCAGAGATGAAATTCAAAAAATCGACTTGACAGGTTGCGCAAAATCTTGACCTAAGGAAACCGTGTTGTCGAGGATTAATAACGTCCAACTGAAAGAGGTGCTTGATGATGTGTTCTTTTACGATTTTTTTCTATTAGCCGAGAGAGGACAGGTGCATGGTTAATGGGACGGGAGTTTGTTACCTCATGCGGTGGACCCTTCTTGTGGTGCGGGAGCATGACTGAGCATTTTCAGTTTGCGGGCACCAGACCGGAGTTCATTGAAAGGGTAAATAAATTAAGCGGTAAAGGTGAGTCAGGTCCGCATTTAACTATTGCAGTGGGCGGTAAGCCGTCAGGTCCTGGGTAAGATGATGGCTTGAAAGTGGTCAATAATTGGGAGACAACCGAGCGTCGAATTCCACTGTAGATAGAGTTGAAGCGGTAACTGGGGGAAGAGGCGGGGGTCAACTTTAATAATAGGGGCCACGATGGAGGTGAAAAATGAGTTTAAGGCCTCGGCAATAGAAAGGGGAGTAGGGGCGGATAGATTGTTCTTTGAAACCGTGTGCGGGATATTTCCATTAGCAATAGAGGCTTTGGCCTTGTGCAGTAATGGCAGTCAAAGAAGTCTATTTGAGTTACGTGGAGCCTCCGGTTCCTGGTCACTCAGCGTGATTTCTTCAAGCCTCTGAATGGTAGGAATGAGGCAGAAAAGTTTAATAATAATTGCAAAGTCGTGTGTAGTATTTTGAATTTTGGCATAATTTGTGTGCAGAGAGGTGATATAGGACTTCCTTTTATCTTTTCGCTGGGAGAAGTGAGTAACCTCCCCAAGACACGTAGAGAACCGTGCATAGAAAATATCAGTAGCGTGTTGTGGATCACGAGAGAGAAAAAACTCACTCCCATCAGCTAGTCGAGTGGTGTTAGGGAGAACCTTCCAGTCAGGGAGAGGTGAGGGTTTGATGCAGTGTGATTTCAGGGTAGGCTGTGGGTGAGTGGGAGTGCGGCAGTTATACAGATTGAGATCGCTACTGGGCAAACTTCGGGAGATTAAGGCAAACATGTGAGGGACGCCATGGGTGAAAATGAAATCTAAAATGCTGTTTTTTCTCGTAAGAGGGCGGATATGCTGTATCCACCCTCCCACAGTAATACTTGTTACAAACGGTAAAAGGTTAGCTGGTGCAGATAGAGATGGCCAAGCTTTCTAAGGCAGGTTAAAGTCATCAGCAATAACCTTTTATACTTGAGGGCAGTAAGGATAGGTATTCAGATGCATCAATTAGGTGTGGAAGTCCAGAGAAATTTTCGATAGGTGGACGGTAAACACATCTAACATGAAGTTGAGAGCCGGGAATGTGGGCTGTTGCCCAAAGCGAGTCTGGGATGGAGTCAAGCAGAGGGTGATGAAATGCCGTTTTATTAAACGTGTGCTTGACAAAGGCCAAGCAACCTCCGCCGTGCCGAGTTTCCCTACTTAACCTGAAGACATTGTAGCCTTAAATAGAATTCTGGTCCGCTGGAGTGTAATCGATTAATCAAATTTCAGTGATCAAGGTTATATCACAGTAGTACTAGTGGCAAGATATCGTAAATGCCGAATTTTGTTTATGATGGATCGGCTATTAAGAAGAACCAGAAAGATACTGTTAATGGTATTCAGTTTTGAGGAATTCGGTTGGTAAAGTAGTTTGTGTGGTGCGGAATAGTCCAGAATCTCGGTCTGACTAGAGGGTCCATATGCGGGTGGCAAATCAGCGCCCTGAATTCCAGGGTTTGGTCTGTGAGCTGTTTCGTAGTACGGCACGATGTTGGAGAAAGAAGTGCTGGTGACGCTAGGGTGTCGGTCGGTGTTAGGATCCGATGTAGATTAGCCCCTCAAAAAGCGCGGGATGGCTGGAATGCCTGATATAATGACATTTCCATTTGTCCAAGGAGGGTTGAAGATGCGAGACTGCATAACAGTGTAGTCCGTTAACAGCCCCGGTTCGGGATGTAGAGTTTTGCACGAAGGTAGGGTTAATGAATGGGCAACCGGCAACTTTGACGCGAAGCACTGTCAAAGGTAGGGCACAGATGGTGGTAGAATGTGCCTAAGGAAACAGTGGCCGTTGTTTGGAGCTCTATTATCATAAGGATTTAGAGGACTTCTCCGTTGAAGAGAGGGTCCAAGGAAAGGTGGAGTCATGCCACACATTATCTGAGAATGGTTTGGCGTTAGTGGATTGGATACGGCCTCCAACATTAAACGGGCTTGCAGGCTCATAGGTGCTACAGGTTTGTTAGTCAGAAGGGGCTGAGGCGAGGCAGCTGTGTTGTGGCTGTAGGAGCCGATGCCCGCCTGAAATCCACAGCTGGCATCTGAATATGGACGATCGTGAAGTGGGGTGACGACCTGGTAGCTGACTTGGGGGAGGGTTGGAAGCTGTTGATAGTGGCTAGGGGGGTTACTCGGTTGCATGCCTGTTGAGCAGTGCTTACCGGCTTTGGTCACCGTAGCCGCAGGTATATGCGGCGGTTGCGGCACTATTGCGTTGTCATATCATGAGGCCTCCAGGTGGACTTACTAGGCTGTAGAAATGATGTCATTGGTAGATCAGTTGTGTTGTGGCCAAATGGGGATGGAGAAATTCTGGGTAGATTTGCGAAAGACTCTGAAAATGTGGGATTGTGGGTTTGATGAAGTTGGATTTTGCTGTTTATCCTAGCATAAGTGGTAGGTGGGGAGGCAAGGTGCCGACGTCTTCCTGGTGGCTGGGTCGATGACACATACGGCGATATGTCTAAGCCTACGGTCTCTGCTGGCCTCATGTGCACCGATGGTAATGCCGATGCATTTCTCACTGCAGATTTGCTACGCTGGGTTTTTGCCACATTTAACCTTTGCCTGATGGGTTTTACATGAACGTTTTGAGATGGTTTTTTCAGCTCGTCGGAAGAAGACTGTGCCGCACTCTGGGGTAAATTGCACAAAACTTGCGTGGGATCCTGGAGACTAGAGTGATGAAGGTCCACCAATGGCGAAGGGGCCACAGGGGTAGTAGGTGTTCTGGCTGAAGTCCTGTTCATGGGAGTATGTGGTGATGCATCCGCGGGTCCCGTTTGATCAGAGCCAGTGGAAGGCGCTGGTTTGCCTTTCTGCATGCCGAACACAGCTCTTTGTAAAGGAGATTTATCGGTGTGCATTTTGATGTTTTAAAATGACGTAGCTACGACAATCCTTTGACAGTTGCTGATGAACTCAACGGCCGTTGATTGGTTGGAAAACTGAAACAACAAAGGGCAGGGGTGTCGTGGTGACCGTTTCCGTGGCCTAGTCCAATGGCACATGTGATGAGCCATGTTGCATGTATTCAGTATAGTGGCTTTAACAGACAGTGTTGGTGGTTTGTCCGGGAAGTTTAGCACTATAGCATTGTTAGCTTTCTCTATCCTCCTTTGAGCTTCCGGGGCTATGGCATCTATATAACGACCGGCTTTGAAAAAGACCTTGGTCTAAACTTGATCTATTGGTTCAGCAATGATTGTCAGTGGAGGAATCTTTGATATTGCTTACTCAGTCGATTGCCATTTGTCACATAAGTCGTTTATCTTCTGTTCCAAATCACTGACTTTATTTTTGGCTCCGTTGTATATATCGATCAGTGATACAGAGCATGTATTGATTGCTGCCGTTACGTGGGCGTTTGTGTTACTTTTCACCCTGGAGGCCCAAATGGTTCGTTTTGGGGCAGGCGGACAATAACCTCTGAATACAGACTTAGACATTCTTTTGGGTCTGAAACAGAAACAGCCACGTATAGGTGCGTTTTACTGGACTGCTATAGCAGCAGAAGTGTATACACTTCAGAAAGAAAAGTATAAAGACAAATCACTAATTCAATCCGTCAATAAACATAGTTGCTCGGATAGATCAAGCTTGAGGTGCAGCTGTGTGTAAGGAGAGTGACTGAAGGCTGGGCTCTCGGATTTCAAAGTTGGCCGAAATATCAGTGATAGCTTCAGCAGAAATCTCGCTAGATTTCGGGTGTCAGAAAGAAAACTATTGGATTTTTCTGAGTATCCAGACTAGGCTTTACCGCAGAAACGCCCAGCCAAGCGCTGAATACCCTATAAGGCCGGAGAGGTAACAAGTCACAGCGAGGTACGGGTAGATACCTCAATGAGATGATCCAGCCGAGAAACAGTGCGTGATTTATAGACAGGGTCGCTGAGGGTGAGCTTAGGTAGGTTTGAACCGAAGTTTCCTGTTATTACTTCACGAAAACCAACTACGAATTCACGGTGGGGTGTCGCAGCTAGCAGCTCTGGAAATACAACGCTTCAGTGTGGACAAAATTTCCTGCTAGAGATGGCGCCAAACCGAGCCTAAATGATGAAAAAAACCAAAAACACGGGACAACGTGATTTTCATGTCTAGTTGACTTTGAGCCAGCCAGAAGTTGACGACCAACCGATAAGCGGCTTTGTAAATCTCCTCTAAATACATTCAACAATAATCATGTGACATTTTTAAGTGCTGAAGAAGATTAAGGGACAGTGTTCTAGAAGGGGCCTGGCGTGTACCTTGTTGGTTTAAAGAATGCTCTCCCAAGCTGAAAGGAACTGAACGAAAGATCAAAACACATTTTGGCCCCCGCCTTTTGGAAGACAACATGCTCAGAGAAGCTAAGAGAACAAGAATAACTAAAGCCAGGGTCCCTTACTAAGGGCTGGCTGCAAAACCGCCAGTGGATCCGCCTTTCATTCTCTTCCTCGCAGTCCATCACTGAACCACCTTGATGTTTTGGCTACCCTCAGTCGAAGCACGGTGGGAGCATTGCAGTCCTTGAGTGCAAGAACCTTGATGTTCACTGGCCACAGTCGCCAGCCCTATGACCTTACCAGATCTGACCAGATCTCACCTGGATCTCCGCCACCAATAAGAAGGAGGCGTAAAGCCTCATCGCATATCAACTGCGGAAGGCATCACGCATTATGGGCTTTCCCTACTTGCCATGTGAGGTAATTTCGTTCCGCTTGCTATCCAGGGCACCTTCAAGGACCGGATGGTTTGTAAGTTTATCATTCCACCAGGCAGACCCTGCCAGTTGCTCACTACCCCGTAGCTAGAGCAGTGCAATGTGGTCGTCATCCTGGATTGAACCTTCATCAGCTTCCTCTCGTGTCCCCTGTTCCGGACTATGAGGCCATTTGGGAAGGACTATTTGAATCAAGGCCAGGAAAACATTTCACTATCTCAAAGATTCCTAATGGATCTCCCCAAAATCTTTTCTTCCAAGGGGGAACATTCGAGATCAGAAAATCTCTGCTTATATATCCTTAGCCTCCAGGTTTCAACCATTGGCGTTGTAAGACATCGTATACACCTCTGGCTGACCGCGCCTTTTTGTCGATGGCTGACCAGGCCTGCAATATACCTTCCAGGCGAGGTCTTACTACTGCCAAGCAGGCTGGCGCGAATATTTCCAACTCCCGACACGAAAATTCTAATCACAGTCTAAAACGCTCACCACAAGCCATCTTTCGTAGCAACGCAGCACTGGTTTGACTATTCAAGTTCACGGCCCCGATAACCACTAGGTCTTCAACTCTACTAACGGCTCCCGCTGTGGACGGTCCTTAGTCGCGGATGACAGTTAGGCCTTCCGTTGCACTTGGAAACAAACAGCTTTTCCCAGATTTGAGCGGTGTGTTCCAGTTATGAGTCCAGCCTAGGACGGTCCCTGTACCAGTGGGTGGAGCGCCCTTACCCCCAGATTCTGCAATTTCGCTTCCTTAGCGAGAACGAAACAAGGCGAATAAAGGCGGAAACTGGCCGTTAATGAACACCAAGAATGTCATCGGGCCTGAAGCTGATTTTCCAGGCACAACACAGGTGACGCCAGCCAAACTAGAGCACCTGTCTCCTACTTTGAGGTAAAACTTTCTACAGGAAAGAAAATCACTCGGCCGCTTATTGACTTGCCCGCATGGCTTGCAGCCTGGGCCGGTAAAATCCTAGATTCCTTCGCTGGACTCACGAGTTTGCCGCCGTTCTCGTGGTTGGGGCATCCAGTGCAATTTTGTATTCTTATGGCAGCTTGGTGTGAGGACAGAAATCACGTCCGCCCCTGGGAGAGGCAACCTCAGCAATATGAATTCACTGCCGCAACTCACTACTGCGTCCATGTGGGGTATACCCGGACTCCTCATATGCGTAAAGACGCGAGTATAAGATTACTATGTTTAGGGTAATGCGAATGCTGTGAACATAGGTAGTAGCAGTAAAGAAGCACCGGAGCGACGAAATGTGGTATGAGTTTTTGAGAGTCAAGAGATAAAACAGGACAGTAGCTATTTAGGACGGTTAATCAGAACCCGGGAATACTTCTGCCAAGCGTGCATCCAGAATGACCTCAGAAACTGCCACCTAAGCTGGTGTCAACATAATCGGATGCGCTTATTTCACTCTTTTATGATTCGACACGAAAAGACCTCCACCTATGCTATTATTCGCCCTCATTTTTATCCAATTTATGCATGCCTTCCTTGAGTGCACTATTTCGACAACCAACCTGCGGTGGTTTTTTGTTTGTAGCAGTTCTATTCTTTATTCTGTAGCACTCCATCATGCCTCCTATAGGCTTAAAACGGCCATGGGAGAAAAAGTTTAGGAGACCTAGTCTAAGTTATCCGAGAACACCCCCAAGTGTATACCGAATCCCCAAGAATATCGGTTTCCTGTTGAAAGCTGTATATGGTACAACAAGCTTCAATCGACACATCAGAATGCTTCTTTTTATATCAATTTACCAACGCGACACATTTTGGACTTGACACGTCACCGTGCCGTTGTGATTGCTTTTGGTTTTGGGCACTGTAGACATTTGGTTCTCGTTTGTCTTTTGTTTTCGCCTCAAAATTAAGGCTTGAATTCATTTCTTATGCTTGCGGATACGGTAAATAGCTGTTTCGCTGTTCAGCCGGTGTGTCTGTCAGTGCCTTCAGGGAGGCGGGTTAAGCACCTTCCGGTCCCGCAGCCTTGTCACCGTTCAGCCTTCTCAGAACCGGAACACCGGTACTTTTACGAATGACAAATCCGTCCAAGGTGGTCATCTGCTGATTCATCGTTGCCTTGTGCCGCCTCCCGGTGTCTTCTTCGTGCATTTTTAAACTGCCTCAAAATCTACGCTTTCTCCTGACCCCTCTTTGACAGCCCTCCGTTTCCGTTGATTAAGCTTCTCACGGTAAATCTCGGTGTGGTCTTAGACTGGAAGCAACTTTAGTAAGCCTCAAGAGCTATCTTTAATCTTCGCGATGGGGCTACTCCGTATCTCGTCTAACATTCTCGCTGCACTCTAATGACCTGCCAGAGTGCCCTCATATACCCCACCACCCCGTGGTCGAAAACGACCCAAAGCTTCGCGCTCCATCGATTGCGGTCTGCAGAATCAGCCCACCTACCACGGTAGTTTACTTGGACGTTTTACGCTACCGAGTGGTGTAAGCTCGCCATTCAGCAAGAGGAAGTGGTTCTCGATGATGGTTCATTTCTTTTTCACCGCCAGATGGTAAGCATCTTATTCAGCCCTAACTGCTGCTTTCCTGACCGCACCCATATCTTAACTACCTAAGCTACTACTTGCATTATTTTGGTAACCCGAAAGAAGTTCATTTATCAGAATTCCCATGGGTGTTTGGCATCTTCACCCAAGAGGGGGGCTGTGAATCCTAGTTAACTTACCTCCCCCTGGTCTCTGGCAAACACTACGTGAAATACCCCCGTGGTTTGCCCTTTCTTCAAACGGTTGGGCTGGTCGACGTGCCGAAAGGGTGCTATGCCTCACACCGACCCAACTAAGTTCCTGCCACTTTGAGGTTACTTCCAAAAGGGAGGACTGTCCCACTTTGTCCCGTTGGAGGTGAAACCCCCAGCTAATAAAAGCTGGGATGCCTGTGAGCTGGCGCGGTCAGATGACGAAACATTCGAAGGCCTTGATACAAAGTCGCAGTCTGTCTACGGTACACGCATGCTATATCCATAGGGTTTTCAGGAGATTTTAGGCGGTACAATGATGCTCTTATATTTTTATTGCATAAAGCCTCCACCGTTTGCTGTTCGAAATCTTCGTCAAAACAGTGCCCCGGTACAACCACCAGCCCTCGCCGTACTGCTCCCCATCAGTCCTCCGAGCCTTCGGCACGTGTTATCAACGGTCGCCCTCTTTCTGAAGGCTCCGTAAACTACCCACGCGATGCAAGCTCACAAGCGCCACCTCGTAGTGAGCCTCACTAGTGCTCCTCTAAACTTTTTGTGGGCCTACCTTTCACTCCCGCAAGGTATGCACTTGCTTAAATAATCAATTCACCCATGATCATCTAATCCCAATCGACATTTGCTGAAAGCGCACCCTCGGATCCTGCAGGAGGAAACCGGCTAGGCCACCATCCAGTTTCTTCTAACGCAATTGTTCCCGTGAGTAGAAGTAACCCTCAGAGCCATACCTTTGCTACTTACCCTTCTATTTCCTCACCTTTACTTTTGCTTTCTTTCCTTCTTTCTAATTGAATGGGACGTACCAATCTTCTACCTTTATTTCTACCCTACATCACTTCCTGCCCCCAGAAACTATCCCTTCATATTACGGCCTTAGCATGACCCCGCCACTCCCCCCTACTCCCCTCCCCCAGCCTCCACCTAATCCCGAAGTGCCGCCTACGTACACTAGCAGATACTCAAGGATCGTACCCTTATTCTGCTTACCTGCTGTACTTACCCTCCCCCAATCTTACGGGCCCCATGCCCCTCGTGAGCCCCGAAAACTTTCTTAATCTTGCCACTAGCTTGCCCTTACCCTACATCATCTCCCAGCTACCTCTTTACACACCCCCACCCCCACGCCCACCATCAGCCTTATACTGATTCTGCCCAACTGGCAGGTTACTTGCAGTCAATAACTCATTTTCTTCCTGAAAGATGCCTCCACAGCCTTGACAACATCGCCCGCCGCCAGATGAACCATATCGATAAGCTTTCTCAGAACTATGTCACTGATCACTCGTTTCCTGATACCAAGTCCCCCAGTACCTTGCACCCTGCAATCTCCCCTGCCCAACCCGATTTGACGGACATTCCGAATCCCTCACTTTGCCATATCGTGTCCCCTTCACCTGTGCTACGTGACCACCCTTCGGTTTACCTCGCTAGTCTCTTACACACCCCTTGTATTGCTTACCCACAGCGATCCACGGTGTCTCATGCTAACGCTTTGCCCATTTATTGTCCCCCATTTAACTTCGCCCACCTTCCTTCTTGTAGTGACGCTAAATCCCCACTGAGGCCCAATTTCTATGGCCACAGAGATAGCAACACTCTTGCACTTGGCATCAACGATTTGCGCACACCGACACTGAATTCTTTTTTTTCTAGTTCTTATTACGGCTCGGTCAACAATTAGAGGAAAATCGAGCCTGCGACCCCTGGCGTTTAACGCAAACACTGACATTAAACTAGTAGCCGAATCCTGGCTCTCAAATGACACCTTGCTTGACCTTGTTCGTATAGCCGGGTATCAATGCCTCTCCAACACTCCCAGGTGCAGGTCTGGTTGCGGCAGCTTAGTCTTTGTCAAATGCACTATTTACGCCAGCGTTTTTGACCACCCTTCTCTTCCCTTTGTTAAAGAATCGCTATGGCTATCTATCCGTGCATCCCTCCAGAACCTCTTCCCCTGCTGCGTTTACACCCTTCCGGGCCTGAAGCTCTTCAAAATAGACTTTGTCGTGGATGTCACTGGTGCTGCACTTGAGTGTCCTGTCAATGAAAAATTATTGCGGGTGACTTTAGCCGTCCTTTCGTGCGCTGGTGTTCCTGTACTCGCCCTCCAGCCCTCTTCATATTCCTCTCCTATCTCCGTCTTGATGGATGGATTCAACATGTCTCTTGCTCTACAAGGAGGAAGAAAATCTTGGACCCAGTATTGTCCACTGATATGCCTGACATCGCTACCCAGGTCACTGACCACTCCTCGGGTAGTGTCTGCCACTTTGTCCCATGCAAATTCAGTTGCCCCAGCGATTCCTATCCGAAGCAATCCTCCACCCTTGTTCCGATTTCCTACCCATCATGTAACTAGTCTCTCTTGCCAATGATGTTCCATTCCCTAACTGGAACAACTTTTTTCTTTCTGCTGATCCCCTCCTTTTGTTGGACCATACTCAAACCTCCCATACTGCTTTAAAGCTGCTCACCCACGTGTTCGTCCAAGCCTCAAGCTCCGGAGTTCCCCTCTGCCACTTTCAGAGCGTAAACTGGCTAAGAGGCAAATTACCTTCACTAGATCACGTGACTTGACAGTTCTTCTGTGACTAAGCCAGTTGCAGCTGAAGATGCTCCACGAGGCCGATTCGCATCTAAAAAGGCAAGAGGCCATCGCTCCAGCACATCCAGGCAAAAGGGGGTACCTGTCCAACATGCTTAGTAAAAGCTCAAACACTCCGCTCTTACCTCATCCAAATTCCTCAGCTGCTCATCATCTACCGCAAATATCACAGCATCTATTTCCGAGGCCTTCAATATTAGTTTCTATTCCCCCCTTACCAACTGCCCTGTTGTTTCTCCTACTACCATCCATTCCTGCGCCTCAGCTCTTCTTCCATTATTCCACCCGTCTAGAAATTTACAAGTTATTCTCTTCTGATAAGCCTCCTACGAAGCCAGGCTCCGATGGTCTTCCATCTGTCCTCCTCTTTCTTGGTGCTATTGCCCTTCCTTTGCCGTTACTTGCTGTATACAAAATCTCCGCTCTTTGAAGTTTCGTCTCTCCTCAAAGAAAAAGCTCTGTTATAACTCCAAGCTTCAAAAAGGGTGCAAAACACGACTTGGATGGCTATCGGCCCATTACCATACCCCAGTAGTCCGCAAAATTGCGGAAAGAACTATCAAAAACGTTGCTGAGTATCTCTTATCGAACAATATGCTGTGCCCTGGTTAGCAAAGTTTTCTGGACCCAGTCTCCTGTTCTTCCTGCCAGCTGGACTTTCTTGATATCCTACCGTCTGCAGCCAACGCCGAGAACTCTGTAGTTGCCCTGTACTCCGATACGTATGAGGCTTTTGACCGTGTTCTCCATATGCACCCGACAGAGAGAATCCGATCCCTCGTTATTAGGGATCCTCTCCTCTCCCGTTTGTCTCAATATCTCTCCCGTTGATCACAAGCCGTGTTGATTGACGATGCCCTACATTCTGCAGAACCCAGTTTTAGCGGCGTCATCCAGGGCAGCGTCTTAGGCCTACTACTATTTCTCGTTTATTTCAACGACATTTTCTCTTTTATTTGCCACAGTGCCCCATCGCTCTTTGCCTGCGATACAAGAAGAGCTTACTACTTCCTACCTAATGACCTATCCGTGGTCCCATGCAACGTACCTCGTGACTTATTCCCCCATCCAAAACTGGTGCTTCCCGTGGTTCGTGAAGTTCTCCACAGAGAGAAGCTTCCTCCTGCCTCACACCCTCAATGTACAGGCCGGTCAGATTAAACTGGACGGCTTACTCCTCCTCATACGCTCGACGGTTATTGATCCGGGCATACGCTACTCTTGTTCCTTCACCTTCTCAAAACGGGCATCTTTCCTAATCTTTAAAGGTGAGCGAACCCTAGGCCCGATACATCGATGTCCCTTGCTACTCTCCAGTGGCCCCTCTTTGTATCCCTCACATGTAAGACCATTCCTTGAATACTGTCTGAATATTGCCAGCCTGTGGCCATTTTCCTCTGTGGTATCTATTAAAAACTTTCAGCGTGCTTTCATCAAAAAGCCCCTGGGCGTATCCGTAACACTAACACGCTGCCAAGGCAATGAGCTTTTACAAATTGACTCTCAGTGGATTCGTCGTAATAGGGTTAACCCAGTCTTTTTTCAACTAATCCGCAACCAAGCCCACACTTCCTATCACCTCTTATTACCTGCACATCACTCCCATTTCTTTCGTCTTGGTACCTTCTCTGTCCACGTCCCACTACATAATCTCAATCGGAGGTGCCGAATCTTCCTGTTAGCCTATTCCTAAATGTGGAATAAGCTACCTCTTAGTTTACGCAGCGCCCCCTCATTTTAAGACTTTCGGCAGGCACTTGTGATATACCTAACTGGCCCCAATGCCATATCGCTAGCCCATGATTGAGTTTTGACCAACCTGGCCCCTGAAGGAAGCCTCAAAATGTAGTCACACTGCTTCTGCGCTACAGGTCAATACTTACATTTCATGTCCGACAATTTTTTCTCCTCAGTACCATGAACTGTGACCACTGCCACCCTTGATCCGCAGCAACCTCATCTCCCACTTTCAGCATGATAACCCTGCTGCTCACCTACTTTAGTCCGTTATTCATCCTGACTCCATCCACCCCTTTCTGTCAAGCTGCACTAAGCTGTCCGTATCACCGCTCCCAACTACCAGGTACAATAAGTTGGAGCCCTTCACACCAGCTCTATCTCACAAACTGTCTTAGAGACCCACCTCATCGATGAGCTCGCGCCTCATTTTTTCTCCCCCTCTGTTAACCTTTGATCCATAGCCAGGGGACACGCAGACTGCGTTTCTCTATCTCCTTCCCCTTTCCAGCGATCAACGATGACAGTCAACCACCTCGGGCGCTGTACTGACCACCTCCCTGGCAGGTGCACCTAGATGATATTGCCCTATGGTCGTCTACCACTAGCTTCTTCCTTAGGCTTTGCTATCCATGGCTTCACTTTCTGGCATGTTGATCCTGGATCTCACACCCCAAACGTGGTTGCTCTGCTCCTGTTCAATCACCAGTGGCCATTCACGCCTATCCCAACGGAGCGGAGCGCGGTCAGGTCCACCGCTTTAACCGGCGCACATCGGGTGTGCAGGCCGTCTTCAACGATGTGCGGGCGCGATTAAGCTGATGGGTCACACCTCCTGTTTTCCCATTGACGTGTTCTTCAGGTTGGATGCCCAGCGCAACGTCAGCTCCACCCACTAGCACCGGTTTCGGACTGCGCCCTCTAATGCTCCCCGATCAACTTCATCCATTTCTGTCGATTGCAAATCGCACGCTCCTACCCTTCTTCCTCGGCCAATGTTCGCTCATCCGTCATACTTATCAGCACCCTTTTCACTTCCCTCTCGTGTCGTTCTACCTCCGTATGCACACCTATTGATTCTGTCCTTGTACCTATTGTTTCTCACCAAGACAGCCCTCACTGCACGCTACCACTCTCGCCATACCCATTTTACTCTGCCTAAGCCCACAATATTCCTTTTTCTACCCATTTCGCCCTTGTCAGCTCCCAATCCCTACTCACTTGTTACCTCCATATACTTACAAAGCTCACTGATCGCGTACCTCACTAGTTACCATTCTGTCAAATCCTTTTTTCCCCTCAATCTTATACCTCCTACCATTAAGCACCAGGCACATCCGTGCCCATTGCCGCCCACCATTTGAGAACTCGCTGTTCCAGCCTTTGCATCTTTTACAGCCATATTTATTATCTAGTCACCGCCACCATAGCTTCTCTGCTTGAATCCGCAATTCTCCAGTGGATCTTCCTTTTGGGCAGTGTCCCGATTGGCAAATCCTTTCTCAGTCCATTTGGGCAATCGCCTGCAGGCACGCGGCTCCCTAGTTTCATTCTTCTAACTCTGACGTGCATATTTGTCGTGCATTTTATTCCATCACAGATTTCCCCTTCCGGCTACTTCTTTTCCTGTTTTCTTTTCGGTCATCGTCCTGTGTTATGTGCATCAAAACGATTTGATTGGTTAACTCTTACCTGGTCTTCTCCGGTCAGCACTTTCATGTGTTCCGTATACCACTAGCTACAAGCATCTCCAGCGTGCCTTTCAGGCTGCACTACTTTCCCTTGTTCCATCAAATGTAAATTTATGGTTGCGTCATCATTCTCAAGGAGGGTTTCAAACTACATGATCTGCCATTACCTGGTATTTCCGATCCTCCATTTCCCTATTTCTCTCCTACGTTGTTCGCTGTTACAGCCGATGCATCTTTGCACCAATGTTCATCTTGCCTCCAAGTCACCTTTCTCTACGGATACCTTAAACCAATCCGACCAATCTGTATTTTCATCCGCCCTGCTTTCTCCCACAGTTTTCACAGATATCTTGCCGCACTTTGTACGTCCATTTATAAAATCTTCACCTGTTTTCGACCGCCATCTTATGTCACGCCTGCGCCAACCACACAGTTAGATCAACTCTTACCTGTTTTCTTAAATTTTTTTCTTCATTTTCCCCCGTTTATCAACTCTCGCTCACAGCCATCACTTCTGTACATCCAAAGTCGTTTCTCTCCCTAAGTTGGTCCTTCATGTCCACCTGTCACAGACAAATGCATCAGGCTTCAACCGGGTCAAGTCTGTATCACTTGAACTAACAACACCTGTCTCCTCCAGGCCCCGCTGCTGGCATTTTTCAACACTTCACTGCTCTTTGATCCCGCTCTTCATACATCTATATACGTACATGGAAAAGTATCCATATATTTCCTCTGCATCCTCCAGTTCTTTGCCGACCAGTTTTCTTGCCATCATTTAGCTGCTCCTCATGATAGGAGTCCATTTCTTCCTTGGAAAAAATGATATATATATATATCTGTGCCTCATATTTACCGTACCTCGATCCTTCCAAACCGTTGTCTCCATCTGACCCACTCTTCAGGTCTTGCCATGCTTGCTCCCTGTTTCCAAATTGACACCGTCCTTTCTACTGCAGAGTAGCTTTCCTCATGGCCACCTGGTTCCGTGCCATGCAACTAAATTTTCCGCTCTTTTCTTTGGTTCTTTCTTTCTTTCTCATCGTTTCTTGTTACCACAGCTTTTCGTGTAAGTTTTCAGTCCTTCTCATGTAAAACTCTCATGTTTCAGCCTCCTTCACTTGGCTCGGCCAGTTCCTCCATTTGACCTTACTTTCAAATTCACCGGGCACATATGTGACTCCACCCTTCGGTTAACCTCAACTTCTTCCACTATTCCTTGGCGTGCATACTTTTATCTCCATCTCATCTCCTTTCTAAGTCTACCTTACCTTCGTTTGTCATGCCTATTTTCGAATTCTTCAGGAATTTTGTGTCCATTCTGTCGCTTGTAAGAATGTGATCATGCTTGAGGAACGCTTTGGGCGTCTCCATAAGAAACTATCACTAAGTCTCTCGAACAGTTGCCGAATTAAAAGGGGGAAGGTACCTTGACTTTAGCCAGGCATTTGGCTCGGTAAACCATCGGCTACCACTAAACAACTTGAGGTCATTTGGTATAAATGGGCAGGTTTAGGGGTGGTTGAGGGACTTTCTTGCCGGCAGAAAAGTTTGCTTGAGAGTAGGTGACAAGAGCTCTAAACTAGAGAAAGTCACCAGCGGAATGCCATAGGGCTCCTTACAAAGCTCACTATTATTTGGTAATGGGAAAGGTTTATCCCTCGCAGATGGACGAAATGCATGCAGTGAGCATGGTCTCAGTTTACAGGTCATGCGAATATACAGAATTCGGCAAAATGTTCATCAGCAGTGCAAAGGCGGAGCAAAATAAGAGGTCAAATTAGATTTATCACTGGTTCAGGTAAGTTCCAGAGGATTAACCCGGCAAAATTCAGGGTGAAGGTCATTGCAGAAAAAAGCACTGGTTGAGGGTCAGCTGGAAGGAACGTTGAATATAGCAAAAAATTGGAGTGGAAAATGGCGCGAATTAAAAACTGGTATGAGAGGTTTTATAACATAGGAAACATTTACTGCTTTCCAATCCGCGTGGTTTGTGAAAATATTCGACAAAGATCCCATTGGCACGGTAGAAAATCTGTGCGAAAACGCGCCAAAATCAATCTTTCTCTGACCGGTTTTTGGTCGGTTTGTTTAGTAGCCATTTTACACGGATGAACAATAAATTGATACAAAGAAAATTGGCGACCGAATATTGTGCAATGCTTGGTTGGCGTTTCATATAAATGTATTCGTTTAACTCATCGAAATATCCGGAAAACCTCAGCATAGATTGCTCTATTTCGGTCCCTTGAAAGAGGAAACATTGGGGAAATTATTCGCAAAATCATAAAAAGGAGATAAAAAAGCATCTTATTACGTAATTGGAGTTGCTGAAGGAAATCAACAAAGCATATCACCTATTTTAAACAATTCTAAAAACCGCTCAAAAATCGCTCAGAAGCCATCCAAAAGTATCGGTCGCAAACCACCCAGAAACCGCTCGAGAACCAATCGACGTTATAGTAAAAGCCGATCAAAAACCGACCAAACTTCGGTCGAAAATCAATCGGTTTTGGAACGGTTTTTGGCCGGTTTTCGAGCGGCTTTTGCGAAGTGTTTGAACTAAATGATATGCTTTGGTAATTTCCTTCAACAGCCCTAGTTACATATTGGGGCGCTCTTTTCCATCTCCTTTTCCATGATTCTCCGAATAATTGTCCTTATTTCCCCTCTTTCAGGTAAATAAAATAAAGCAATCTATGCTGAGGTTTTCCGGACATTTCGATGAATTAAACCAATACATTTAAATAAAATGCTAACCAAGCATTACACAATATTTGGTCGTCAACTTCCTTTGTATCAATTCATTGTTCATCCGTGTAAAATGACTGCTAAACAAACCGATCGGAAACCGATGTTGCGAACGGGCTGGGTGCTACAAGGGTATTTTATGAAGCTGGACTGAGGATCGAGCTGCTACTCGTGTATATGACGGACAGCCTGAAATGCTTTAAGGAACGCAGATTGCTACGCATTTCGAAAAATGTGTGTCAAGACATGTCAGCAGAACGACAATAAAAAGCACAGTTGGTTTGCCTGGTTTTAGCACGGTAATTTTCGTTGGATTGCCGTAAGGGTAAAATAAAAGTAGGCACAAGCCAAGTGGAGTTTGAAAGGTGACGAGGAGAGTACCATTGGTACATCCCGAAGAGTGTTCGCGTAGTGGTTCGGGGGATAATGCAAACGATCCATTTACGGAGTCCATCTGCAGTTCAACAGCTCTTGAGGCTATATGATTCCAGATGCCAGTCATTTGGCAAATACCAATAAAGGGAGCAGCCTAATGAGTGGTCGGGGTTTGTGAAAATCCAAACAAGAACACTAATCTAGAAGAAAATAGAAAAAAATCGGCAGTCCGGATGGGTTCCAGCTGTGGTTGATTGGTTAACGGTATGGAGTTCATCGAAAAATTAGAACCATTTAAAAGCCCTATCATCTTGACGTGAGGTTCGATAATATGGATTACTTTAAGCTATACAAAAAATTTATCTAGCTTCTTCTTAAACGCTGATGGGTGGCCGAGTGAATGAACTTCCACTGGCATTTCATTCCAAGGTCAAGAGAGCTTTACTATGGAGAAAGTAAATCGCATATTCTTCTTAGAAATTGAGACAGCCACAGAGAAACTGCTTTGCCCCAATGAGTACCAAAAGTGTGTGGGTGATCAGAGTTTTGGTGATGAACCACAAATCTGGCTTTTGGTGAGTTTATGGGAGAAATTAATTTTAGTCTTCGTGGCCAGAGAGGACCTAGATGTAGAAGATTGCGGCTTTCCTTGTAGATCAGTGTTGTAGAATAACCTAGTAATTGCTTTGTAAATGCTCTTTGTATAATCTCAATAGATATTCGGTCAAAGTGTCGCACTTCGGAATAAACCAACGATCAAGACTATAAAAACTGCTCATCGCTGGTCTCATAGACATTCAGTTTACTTTCTCATAATACAAATTTTCTGTGCAGTAATCCAATCAACCTCTAGGCCATCGGAACTTGGATAACTGTGTGTTACGAGAAGTTTAATGAGCAGGAGTACTTAAGACCCAAATGCCGCATTGACGAAGTGTTTGCAATCATTTGATCATCTGTGCTTGGGCCCCCAGGTATGACAGAATCAACAAGCCAGCGTACTACTTTTTTGCCAGAAAACCCCGTCAACCAGGTGTTCCCCCGATTGCTTAGTAAAGCGAAATCCTGCAATGTTACTAACGATAGAGAGCAAATATTGGGGTCGGAGTTCAACAAAATTTTTACATCATCAGCAAAGAGGAAAAGAATTCCGTGACGGATTACGCCGAATACTTTGTGTACTTAGATTAGGAAGAGTGTTTTCCTGGAGCTCTAACCTGAATGGATCCGCTAGTTACAACCTTCGGTAGTGGCACTGTGCCACTTACATTAACCCCCTGATACCGTGAAGGCAAATAGGGCGACAGAAAAGAGTATAAGGGGTCGATAATGCCACAACGTCTTACTTTGGCTAAAAGTCGAGAGTGAAAATCTCAGGCGAAAGCTTTAGTCATATGCAGAAAAGTTATATTGATCCACTTGCCGTTGTTGGACTCCATCGGTGTGAGATTCAAAATATCAGTCATACAATTAGAACGTGAGCGATGTCTAAGAAAATCATGCTGGACAGCGTTCATCAGTCACTTCCGAGATGATTAGCAAGCTCAGCTTGATTCAGG
The DNA here is from genome assembly GCA_948099385.1 of Fasciola hepatica. Taxonomy (NCBI): domain Eukaryota; kingdom Metazoa; phylum Platyhelminthes; class Trematoda; order Plagiorchiida; family Fasciolidae; genus Fasciola; species Fasciola hepatica. The sequence goes on along the minus strand of CANUEZ040000043.1, from coordinate 34,334,444 downwards.
GTTTCCATTATCCTGGAGGCGACTGGGGTGTGATTAACAGGTCTGTAGATTGCTACATCTTGTTTTGACCCCTTTTTATGAACTGGAATAATAACTGAGGTTTTTCACTGGCTGAGATACAAGCTATACTGCATAGATGAGTTAAACGTGTTTGACAATAAAACTGAAATATCGGGTCAGCCTAACCTGAAAATGGCCGTCGGTAACATATCAAGCCCTGGGTGGACAGTCTAATACTTGACAACAGAGGTTTTATATCTTTTGGGTTGGTAGAGGCTTTATACAGGCCTTCGGGGAATTAGGTGTCAGAGTCGGAACAGCCGCATGTGAATCATTTGTCAATGTGGATGCAAAAAACACACGGAAAGCCACCGATATGCCTTGTGCATTGTTTACACAAGTATTGTCGTACAGAAGAGAAGAAATAGCTGAAGCAGATTAAGCGTTTCTACCTTTTAATAATTTAGCTAAAATCTTTGGTCTTTTTGGGTTGCGCAAAACCTTTTGTTCTTGGTTTTTCTTGGTCCATTTTGAATAAGAGATTACATCTGGAGATAGGTGGAAGGATCGTATGTTTACCGAGGAATTTCAGGTTTTGAGAATAGTACGTTGCGTTTTCGAGGGCCACTGCTTCATTCGGGATGTTTTATTTGGTTTTACAAGTTTGTTGAAGTCATTTATGGGTTTGACCCTCTCGAGAGAGCATTTTAGGACAGAATAAAGCTTGTCTTTTTTTAATAATAATAATAATGGTATATTTCTCGACCATGGTCGAGACGCATGCGCAAGCGCATGATCATGGTGTACAACGTTACTCAAAACAATGAACTATACACGAATTTCAAGAAAGCGAGTGGAGTCGTCAGAAGCAAAACAATATAACTAGAGATAGTTTGAGTCGACTGAAATTTAAAAGGTTTGCGCGGCAAATACGGTTTGGTTTCGGATTCGACTGGTTGGTGGTGGTCCGTGAAAATACAAAATATATCGTGAAAATATAGCGCTAGGAATGCGTTATACGTCATAATAATGCAAGATGTGGGTAACTGAGGCCTATTGCTGGTTCTATGCACGGAGTAAGTTATGGACATGGAGAGGTTAAAGAAATGAATGGGAGTACAACCGTGAACTTTGGTGAATATGAAGAGAGCGGCTCTCCATGGAGATGAAGTTGGCCCGGAATGATGAATATTCCCGATTCTAATAGAGGGAGTTCATCATGAAACGAGGGGACATGAGGAAACTTTGTGGAAATGGACAGGCAACGTTGATGAATGTGGAGGAAACAGCAATCCATATATAAGGTGAGTTTAGGTTCGGGATCAATAACCCTTATCATTCAGAAAAAAAGGCAGCGCAACTTGAAGGCCTTTAACTGGTGAAGAGTCAATTTCAAGCTGGATACCGATCGAAAGAAAAATGAAATCTTGGAAGAGAAAACGGAGCGAAAAATCTCCTTGTAGGCTTGCGCCTTATTGATCTGTTATGCTGACAAATATATTGACTTATTGATTCTCAGTGATCTTCGGCATCATTGTTGGGAACCAAGGATGTGAGGGACAAGTGGACTCGCGTTCGGATAACGTAACGAATTTTAATGAGAACAAATTCCTGTGTTGCGTATTCTGGCTCTGTTATTGGATTGTTTCACATGAGACCAAGGTGATGTGCAGCATCCCGTGGGTATGGTTCATCAGGCGGGGTAAGGGACGTGTCAATCAATCAATAGAAGGTTGCTTGCGAACTGTTATTTCTGAAGCCTCCAACAGTGACATCAGTAGTAGAGGTGTTGCGTTAGGAGACGTCTATCAATCTGCTTGGACGCATTTGGGGGTGTTTTAGGTCGTGTGGCCCGATTGCAATCCCGTTTGGTATAAAAGATGCCATAAAGGTCTCTGTCGGTACAGGTCAAAGTGTGGACATTGGTCACCGAAAGTGGTGCCCGAGAGAGTGGGCGACGACAAACCTGAAATAAATGGTGATAGCAGTCTGGACGTGGTTCCAGCTGTTGGTTATGATAATAAATAGCGACAATTAATAAAGAACTGGCTGGGTTTATGTGGACTGTCAGTGTTACATTTCGTACTGTGATCTGGGTTTTAAATAGGGAGCTTAAGTAACGTAGGGTTGCAAGGGGTTGATAAGTACTACTACAGGCTAGCAGAAATAGCGTAAACCCGGTGGTATGCTGCGTCTGCATTTCAGAGATTTAACTTAATTGTGAGCAGGCTGCGGTAGTGATTGTAGTTGGCAGGAGGCAGTGGTTACTGTTAGGTAGGGTTGTAAACCTAAGCGTGGCTTGGATGCTAGGACATCGAGAAGACCGCTTTCTAAAAAAGATGACGGAAGATAGAAGGGTATAGAAGGAAAAGGTGACCGGTTTCCACTATGTTCTTATCTCTTTTTTTTTCGGGCTTCATCGAGGTTGCCGTTATTCGTCAGGTACGTCGATACTCTGTCCAGGTCAATGGGTTGAAGGTCAGGGCTGTGGTAGCGATTGTATTTGACGTCGACGTGCATGCTAGGTGCGCTTATGGTGGGTATGGGGTGGTTGAAACTTAGAGCGGGGGGTGGGAAAGCGTATGTGGAGAGTCCAGTGCGCTGTCACCCCAGTCAGTCTCGAGCGTGAAGACCAAAGCTTGTCGAGCGAACAAGGGCGATGTGGGGTTTCCCCTTTCGCAGGATCAGGTCTGAGCTGATGGGATACTTTCCCATAGATGAAGGTTGCCCAATTCCTTCACAGCCCGATGTCAGTGGTATTTGGAGATCGAATCGATCCCACGAGGTCTTTTTCGTTTCCACTGTTCCCTTTTTTCAGTTTTATTATTATTATTATTATTATTTTTTTTTTTTGTTTCCTAACAGAGGGGTGGTTGAGCCCATATAGGAACTTTCCATAGCCCCTCCGCCCGATCGTAATTTTATGCGTATTTGTCTTTTTTCGCAACTGCTGGGGGTGGTCTGTTTTCCCCACGTTCCAACGACGCAATGGTATGGGTGCCGTTGACATCAGGGGTTTCGCTAGCATGGGCTGGGAAAATGCAGGATGGGATTATGCAACACACGGAGTAGGACAACGAACGTTGTAAAGCACAAGCTAGCATACGTGTGTCAGTCTCGTACAGCGCCAGGCCATGCCTAAGACCATCAGAGTCCATTCCGGGCTAGCTGGTGCAGATGAGTTTAGCTCTGCTGATGGGAAATGGTGTGGTGCATAAGAGAGAATATGATAGTAGTTGGTGGATGGTAGATACAGAGGTGAGACGAGAGGAAAAGCCACCAAGTAAGTACTATCAGGTGGGCTTCTGGAATAATAGATTCTGGAATGAGGTGATTAAGAAAGGCGAATTGAGGCCGGGCATAAAACCCAGGTGAGTGGTGGTAGCCAAGATGAACGGGAGAGGAGTGAAAGGATCGAGTAAAGTGGTAGACGGCGGAACTCAGTGTCCTAGGGTCCGAAGCCACGTACTTATTTGCTGTGGAGACATCTAAGACTAAGAAACTTAGACTGGTTGGCAATAGAACAGGAACATTGTCTAAAATTAAGAGAACCGGCAAGCATTAAACTAGGTATAGTTATAAAAGTCAGCAAACTGTGGCTACAGTAGTATAGATTGTAAGCAATATAACGTAAAAGAGAATAGTTGCCCTGGCGTTTGTCATCGGGTGAGAAATGAAAGTTCTAGTGCAGTAATCCTAGTAATCAAACCCGTTTTCGTAGGCCACCTCTTCGGTGACGGTCAGGCCGGTAAGAAGGATCACATTGGGAACAGTCAAGAACTGATCCAGCGAGCCTCTGAACTGGGAAATTGAGAGACTCTCGCGGATGTTTAGCGGGAGTTTATTCCATAACTTTGAGTATTTTATAAGGAAAAAGTTAGATCTCAACGCTAGTTTTGATCTAGGAATAGAGAACTGCAATGACCGATGGCGTAGAGCATAATTCGTGGAGGGAGTGAGACGAATGGGTTCGGTACACGAAAAGGCCGTACGGTGGTACAGCTTAAACAGGAAGCACAAATTGAGCTTCATGCGACGCAACCATAGAGGGTCAAGATTGAGTAGGATGCATCGATCCTTGTAACACAGACTGGAGGAAAAGCCTACTAATTGTTTGGTGAATTGGCGTTGCACGGATTCCAGAGAAATGCGGTCGGATTTCGTCATGTTGGTGAAGATAATGGGACAGTATTCAAGAAGAGGCCTGGCGTGAGACTTGTAAATGAGCAGTTTGCAATCATTTAGCCGAAAAGTTCTGGAGATGAGACCAGTGGTTCTTCTGGTCTTTGCAATCTGGAGTGGAACATACTCAGAAAACCTAAAGCTACAAGAATAATGGAGACCAAGGTCTCGAACTAAAGGGCTGTACGAAATGGGTAGGTCGTGGATAAGCAGGGTTCCGGGGGTCACTTGACATCTGAATGTTGTGAAGCAGCTCTTCGAGGTCGAAAAGTCCATATTCCATAAATTGCACCAATCCCCGAGTCGCTTTAGGTCACTAGAGATATCATCCAGCATGATGTTGAGGTTTTGACGAGGAAACTCATAGACAATCTTAACGTCATCAGCGAAAAGGAATGGGGTACCATGGTGCAAGATGGGAAATATGTCGTTTATGTAGATGAGAAATAGTAAAGGACCGAGTACACTGCCTTGTATAACTCCACTGGTGACTGGAGCAGGTTGTGAGAAACAACCATCAATGGAAACCACTTGTGAACGGTCCGATAAATAAGATGTTAACCAAGATAAAAGCGAACCGGAAAAGCCATGAGCTTTGAGTTTGGTTAGTAACAAAGCGTGAGGGACGCGGTCGAAAGCCTTTGTCATATCAAGGTATATGATGATGATAGATTTAGCGTTGTCGGCGGCCGCCGTTATGAGGTTAAAGAAGTCGTACTGACAGGTGGTGCATGAACGTGATTTTAGGAAGCCATGCTGCCCACTATGGATGATGTTATGGGACAACAGGAAGTCGGACATCCGCTGTTTGATGAGGCGTTCCATCAACCTAGAAGCAATTGGAGTGTGGTTGATAGGGCGGTAATTTGAGGGGTCATGTATTGGTCCCTTCTTATGGATTGGGATGATGACCGCAGTCTTCCACTGTGAGGGAAATATGCCAAACTTGATGGATAGATTGTAGACCTTCAATAGTAAGGCTGCGACATCAGTTCCTCCAATACGTAGAAGTGTCGGCGGAACACCATCATGGCCAAGGTGTGAGGACTTCCGGACACGGGTAATCTGGTTGGTCACCTCTTTTAAAGTAAATTCTAAATCAGACAGTGAGTGCTCGGTGACAGGGTCTATGCATGGGGATAAAGTAAGGGGGTTCGTAGTCATGGATGCAGCAAAGTAGGAGTTAAGCGCCTCGGCTATCGCTACAGGTGAGGTAATGTGGTCGTTATTTTCTAAGATTAGAGAGGGGATACTTACTGGTTTGCTCTGATTTCTATTCTTCATTAGGTATGCCAACTTGGAGGAAGTATCATGGCATTGCAAGGCAGATACTTCTTGTTTTTTGAGCAAATCATCAGTCTTCATTCTGATTGCTACCGAGAGACGTTGGAGCTGCAAGAATGACGATAAGTCATTATTGGTTTGATACACCTTCTGGAGCTTCAGATACTTGTTTTGCATTCGGCTCAGGATTGAACTACGGACTCGGTTTGATGTGATACGAGTAGTAGTGATTTTGGACAGCAGGTCTGATAGGTTAGAATATAGTAAATTAGCAGCCAGCTGAGGGTCGCTTTGCAGGAAAAAGTCGTCCCAGTCTAGCGATCGAAGCGTGCAGATAAGATTGACCCAGTTGACTGCTGAAGAGTAATGATTGGGTGGGTGGGATTTGTCAAAAGATTGCGGAACCACGAAGGTGCAGGACACCATTCTGTGGTCGCTTCCTGGAAAGAGGTCGAGCGTACTGGCTGAAACATCTGATAAACCAATAGTAAACAACAAATCAAGGATGTTGTTACCTCTAGTTGGGACTGTTACGTGTTGGATCCAGCGCCCAACGCGGATGCATGACATAAAATCTAGTAAGTTGTTTGGGGCGGATAGAGTATTCCAACAAATGCTCGGTGCATTGAAGTCCCCCGCTATGAGTTTGGAGGAACAGGGCAGCAATGAAAGATAGTTGAAAGCGTCAATAATCTTGGTAAGATCCATAGCGTTGGAATCAGGTGGCCTATAGATGCAACCAATATGAAGATAGGAATTAAGTAAGGGAATTGTTAACCACAGTGAATCCTGAATGGCGTCCAGAGTTGTGTGTGACAGTGGAATGGCCAGCAGAGTGTTTTTGACATAAACTAGACAGCCTCCCCCACGGCAAGGCCTATTCCTTCGGAACATCTGGTAGCCAACTAGACAGACTCGATCTGACGGGACGGAATCTGTTAGCCATGTTTCAGTTACAATGATAATATCAAAGTCGGAGGGCTCAGCGATGCTGCGGATGGCTTTAGTTTTGTGCAGTAATGAACGGGCATTTACAAGTATGACTGAGAGAGATGATACAGGCCTCGGTAGTGGTGGATATGGTGGGGGGTTCGGTAGTGGTGATGAGGGTGGTAATTCCAGTGAAGAATAGGGCAAGGATGGGGGGAGGACCTCAGTTGTTCCACGGATTGGATGAGTTGAAGCCTGGAGGGGGATAGTGTGAGGGGAGAGGGATGGGGAGGTGCTGTTTGGGAGAGTAGTTTGAATGCGGGGAATATTCTCGAAGGGGGCCGGCAGGAAAAAAGCGGCCACGGATGGATGGCAGTACTGGGGCAAGAGACGAGGATGGGTCTTGTGGGAGAGGGGAGCTAGGTGAAACCAGGAAATGGTTCCCAGGGAGTGACTGGGTAGCGGTAGAGGTATAGAGTAGTTGGTGTGGCGGATAGTAATGTAATGGAGCGGTGAATGGGGGGGAATAAGGTGGGTACAAGTAGGGTGGAAATGAAAAGGCAGTTAGCCGAGATGGAAAACTAGGATTCACAGCCGCGCAAGGGGCTGGTAAAATTTCACGTGACTGAGTCATTACCTTATGGTTTGCATGTGCGTTACGTTGATGGGCCTTGTTCTTTTGGTGACGAGGTGTTAACTTCTGTGGGTCAATCTGCACTGACGGGCTAATTAGCGGTGGTGGCCTAGGTGGTAACCAGACACATTCTTGTTGCAAATGGGTGGGTGCAGATGGTGGGCTTAGGGGCCTGGTTGAGTAATCAAAAATGCCAGAGGTAACAGGATGCATGGGTGTAGACGGAGGTGGGTTGATGGTGCAGTGATTTTTAGGTATGGTTAAATAACCCGACATGGAGCTAGTAGAAGGAATGGGGTCATCTAGACTTGTGGAGTACATGAGCTCGCGGGTGGATGAGTTGGAGGAACTTTCATCAGTTTTGTGGACGTTGGGGCGCTTGTTCCAGTCTGGAGATTTGCTTGGCCTATTCTGGATATTGGGGCGTTTTCCAGGTGGCTCATTGGGTGAGGAAATTGGCGTACTGTCTAAATCTACGGTTGCATTGTAATCTGCAATAGATGGCAACATCGGGTGATGACCAGTGATAGGTGCCCCGGAGTTTTGGGGTGGATTGTTGGTTGCGCTAACACCGGGGTTACTGTTCTGGGCGTGACTCTTGTGCACCTCTCTTTGCAGTGGGGTCTTGTCAGGAAATATCTTGGCGCACTTGAAGCCGGTTTTGGCTACGACTAACGCTTGCCGGCTGATAAAAATCTTGGCGACAACTTCATTTGTAAACTGGAACAGCAGTGGACAGGTGGTGCGTAGGGAGGTTTTGCGGAGTCTAATACAGTGGCACAGTTGTGAGTCAAGGTTGCAAGCGCTTAAGATCATATTTTTAGCAGCTGAGAGAGGTATTCGGTCTGGAATGTTAAACACAACCGCATTGTTTGCCTTTTTTATCCGTCTGGAGATTTCCGAGGCAATTGTGTCCACAAACTTCGTGGCCAGTAGTAGATTGGTTGGGGTATGGTGTGCGGCTGGATCAAGCAAGAATGCTATAGGCATCAGTTGACCGATAATTTGATCAGCGGAGTCAATGCGAGAGGAAAGACTGCTCAGATTTTTGCTCATTTCCGTAGTTTGTCTATTAGCATGTCCAAGTATATCTACCAGAGAGACTGAGCAGTTATTCAGTGAGTTTTGCAGTTTAGCAGTCTTGCGACGGCGGTTGCTGGCAGTGATTTTGGGTCGGTTGGGAGGAGATGTAGGCATATCTATGGTGGTAAGGATGTGGATGGCCAATCGGATGAGATGTGGCAATATGCGGGGGTAAGAGAGCTATACGGAAGCAAGGGATTAAGTGTAGAGTATGGCCAATATATGCATGTGAGCCTTAGGTGGGGAAGAAAGTATTAGCCACGGGGGGTCAATAGCAGCGGAACTAATTATGTATCAGTTGTTCAGCTAAAAACTGCAAGCAGTTTCTGCGGATGGTGCTGTTTGAAAGTTTCCGGATGTATTACGCAAGTCAAGACGGCTTTAGTCTCTTTACTAAGGTGATTCCCTGAGTGGTGTCCTAGAGTCTGCTCGTGTGGTTTTACTGAGACTGATGTTTCGCTTAGCTCCGACCCTAAGAGCAGTTCAATGATCACTTTTGTGTGTATCTTTTACCACCGGGTGGTCCCGGGGACTTATTTTCAGAAAAAATCGCTTGATTTTTTCTGGGTCAGACAACAGACCTTAGAGCTATAGTTTTAGGGATTATCCTAGATAGCTTAATAAAAACTATACCGATAACAGCGAGAAAGCTACGCGGTGTCTGTTACCATTTTACGGTTGGCAAGATAGGAAAAATTCATCTCGATTCTAGGCGCATATGAGCAAAGGTAATTGTTCCGATTTAGCATGACGGAACGAGCATATACCAAGCAGAACTTGGTGGATTATTTTTATGAAGGAGAACTTACAGGAGACCATGGAGCGAACACTTCCCAGAACATTCCCTTGGACCAGAGCGGACACCTGGTTAACAAACAGGGTAAATATCAAGTCTGGAGTGTCATTTAATCTCTTCCGTGAAAACACACGATGGACCCATCCCCAAGGCGGACAATAGTCCCAAAGTTAAGTGAGTATTTTGGAAAGGAGAATGTCGACCAACAAACGCCTGGTGCATTGAATTCACCGGCTACGATCTCCAGCCCGCTAGGGAGGTCTGCGACGAAATTCAGTGCATCAGTGATACTTAAGAAGTCACAACTATTTTGACCAGGCGGACGGTAAACACGACCAATCAAAACCTCATTATACTGAGTTTTGATATTGAACCAGACTTCATCTCCCATATTGTTCAAACAAAGATGCGAGGAGGCCTTCTCTTACATAGATTAGACAAACTCCTCCGCGCTGGTTTGAGCTATTTTTCCTGAAGGCCATGTAACCGGCTACAGCAGTGTCTTCAGTGGAAGCAGTGTCCGACGACCGTGTTCCAGTTATCAAAATAAAATCATAATCTCCTGAGAGCCATGGAAAGCACCGAGTGCATTTTGTTTGGCCCCGATCCAGCATTGATTGATACCAAAGATAGAAGCCCAGACTAGAGTTCACTGTTGTAAACACTAACGGAGGCTCTATTAGGGGTACGATCATCGCTTATTTGCAGTGCGGGAGACGGAAATCGATTCGGCGGTGTGGATGGATTTTATGAGATAAAAGTGGGTTGAAAGAATGTCAAGCTGAGCAGTATCCGCCGAATTGCTGGGGACACTTTTATTTAGACAGTCAAAAGCCCCAGGTGGTTTCAAAGTGGGTACTTTCGCAGGTAGGAACAATTATGGCAAACAAATTGCATTTTTGCCTGCAAAAATTGAAGTAATCGCTTTTTGGAGCAGGCACAAAGTCATGTGTGTGGCCGGCCCGTGCAAGTTATCTGCAAACTGGGTTGATGATGACGAAAGGGAGATGAACCTGGGAGTATAAACTGCTTTGATGATGAACGGGGAAAATAAGACTTCCGCTGTAGCCCGCGAAAGACCTGGCCCCCATAAGAAGGGCAATATTTGGGGGAACTGGATAAGGAGGTGGAGGAATGTTTAGCAATAATCGTGTGGGAAAGGAAAATGGTGAGGGCTGCCGTCGTGATGTAATTACCGGTTCCCTAGGCACTTGAAGAAACGCCCCTGGGGAGTTTGAATCTGTGCGACGGTGGAAGGTACAGGTGGAAGCAGATGAATAAGTTGGCAATAACATGCTGGAAGGTGTTCATTGCCGAAAGCGCCTGAAGGAGTCTTTTCTTGGTAGCAATTTTCATTTGTCAAAGAAACGGTCTTTTCACTTGGACCCATTGTGGACCTGTGATATTGTTGTATTGTTCCCGAGTACTACTCGCAAGCCATTTTGTGATATATGTTGCAACAGCTGTTTTTCTCAGCGGCTATTTTGTCGCCACTTTTATTCTGGGGAGATAACGGTGTGTTTCATTGACGGCACCTTAGTGTTTAGATGCAAATTAATAGGCGTGTTAGAAGCAACCGCTAAGCTGTTGGCTGGCCTGATGGGTGGGCCCCTTTAGAGGGAACTTTTAAGAATAGGGGATATCGCAATGCTCCGAACTCGATAGAAAATGGAGGATTTTCGATCTATTTGGAGTCGCTTGTCAGGCGGCTGTGCCAACGCTGGTGATATAGACTCATCTAAGTCAACAGATACCGGCTGAGAGTTACGAAATGAAGCTAGTGGGGAAACAGGAACCTCAAAGCGCGGCTGCTGATCTTACGATGAAAACTGGAGACACAAGATAGTAACTGACATTTTAGTGCTGTTTAACTATCTAGCAACCGCTCTCTGCAAAAGTGTTCTGTCGGCTGCTATTTTGATGGTTTTGAACGAAGTGTTACTCGCTGCAGCCTACTGCCTACCAATAAATTCTATTGCCACGTATTAGTCTGAAAACTAGAAAAGTGGGGGCAACTTCTGCTTTGTGTCCGCTTACGTAGCCTAGTGCAGAGACGTCAGTGGGTTGCCGTACTGCAAGCACTGTGGATAGCCCTCGTCATTGATGAGAAAGGTAAACAGTCCGGAATAATGAAAGCAATCACCGTTTTAGGATTGTTTGTGTGCAGATGTATTTTCGCAGCAGGTGGATCGATAAAGCTTCCAGGCGCCATTAGACTTGTAGAGCCGGGATGTGTGGCCGGATCAGTGATATGTGTAAGGGGTGGCAGCTTGAACAGCGGGTTGTCAATTGATGACACCTGTTTATCCATTTAGAGTAATTTTGGTTTTAATATACTGGCTTCGTTGCTATCCTCGTCAAAAACGTCAGCCAAAGACACCGAGCAGGGCTCGTCCTTAGGCGGTGCACTGGGAGTCGCTTGCATTCATTTACGGCTTCTGGAAGTAGCAGCTGCGCTTCCAGGGGTCTGGAAAGCTTAGTCGTCGAACTCGAAGTCATGGTCGTGCGATTGGTTTTCGAAAGGATAATGATGAACCAAGCGAGTACGCAGCACTTTCAGCCATCTTTGACGTAGGTTTTATATGCCGTATGCCAAATAATCGAAGGAATTTTTCACACGTGTGGCAACCGGCCAAGGCCGGGCGTGGCACGCGGCTCAAGGATTTTGATCTTTGATGTTTGACAGATTAACCTTGACGGAATCTTCCATGCCACTCAAGCTGAACGGACTGCCGCATATCCAAACATTCTCCGACCTTCCAGCAGTCTTTCTTCCAAATTATGTGCAATAAAAGAGGCGGAAAGCAATAAAGATCAGCACCCTGAGGCCTTCTACGTTGTTCAATGGTCTATCTCCCAGCTCGTTGGCAACACCAGATGCGGGGTACACCTGTAGCACCCAGCCCGTTCGCAACATCGGTTTCCGATCGGTTTGTTTAGCAGTCATTTTACACGGATGAACAATGAATTGATACAAAGGAAGTTGACGACCAAATATTGTGTAATGCTTGGTTAGCATTTTATTTAAATGTATTGGTTTAATTCATCGAAATGTCCGGAAAACCTCAGCATAGATTGCTTTATTTTATTTACCTGAAAGAGGGGAAATAAGGACAATTATTCGGAGAATCATGGAAAAGGAGATGGAAAAGAGCGCCCCAATATGTAACTAGGGCTGTTGAAGGAAATTACCAAAGCATATCATTTAGTTCAAACACTTCGCAAAAGCCGCTCGAAAACCGGCCAAAAACCGTTCCAAAACCGATTGATTTTCGACCGAAGTTTGGTCGGTTTTTGATCGGCTTTTACTATAACGTCGATTGGTTCTCGAGCGGTTTCTGGGTGGTTTGCGACCGATACTTTTGGATGGCTTCTGAGCGATTTTTGAGCGGTTTTTAGAATTGTTTAAAATAGGTGATATGCTTTGTTGATTTCCTTCAGCAACTCCAATTACGTAATAAGATGCTTTTTTATCTCCTTTTTATGATTTTGCGAATAATTTCCCCAATGTTTCCTCTTTCAAGGGACCGAAATAGAGCAATCTATGCTGAGGTTTTCCGGATATTTCGATGAGTTAAACGAATACATTTATATGAAACGCCAACCAAGCATTGCACAATATTCGGTCGCCAATTTTCTTTGTATCAATTTATTGTTCATCCGTGTAAAATGGCTACTAAACAAACCGACCAAAAACCGGTCAGAGAAAGATTGATTTTGGCGCGGTTTCGCACAGGTGTCGCTACAAGCATACTGTCAAAATTTGTATTTTTAAACTTCTGCCCTTTCCCCATTGCCCTCTACCCGAGAACTACCTTCCATCCCACGTTGACATTCACATTACCGGGTAGTCGCAAGATCCGGGACCGTTCTAGCTTCGGCCTCATACCCGTGTACTTCTTCCGGACTTCCAGACTTCCATTCGTTAGCAGATTAATTTTAGTCCAATAAAAACACTGACGTTTACCTGACATTCCAATAATAAACAAAATTCTTCCATGTAGAATACATCTATATCGGTAAAGGACCACTTCCAAGAATACACCTGGTTTTGTACGTTAACGATGGGTTTCCGGAATACGGGGTGGAGTAAATCACCAACCGGACGTGATTAGGCTGTGAATCCCGTAAGGCTTTTGCGTAGGTTGTTCGGGAGAAATATTGAGAGCCTTTGGGCCTGCTATTTCCCGGAAATACTTGCGTAAATATTTCTCGATAATGGATTACAACGGCCCTGCGGAGTGGCGCAGTTACTGAGGGGGGAAAAGAAACCAGTTCACACTACCTTAAGAAAAAGCTGGAAATCTCAACAAACCAAGTCCAAACGGGCAAAAAAGCAAAGACAACCTGATTTCAACTTCAAAGTAACCTTGACGCTGCAGCGATTCTTCTGTTTAATAATGATTTGGTCTCAGTCCTACTGTTACCAAGCTTCTTCCTTGCAGATTATGTGAAGTTAGTGGGGGCTCGGGGGAGAGGATTGCTGAGCAGAGATATGCTTGCCGTTCTTAAATGGGCGCAGAAGGGGGAAGAACCATTTGTTGTCACTGAGAGCGGAAAGCCAGACGGCTGTGTACGACCAAGGCCCTTTTACTAGAGGCAGTATCCAAGGTTAGATACCTTGGGATTCTTGTGACTTCTGATCTTAAGCGGTCGGATCAGTGTGCAACAGCAGCACAAAAGGCATGTGGTGCGACCCTCGGGTTGAGGTCAGCTTTTTCGTGCAGGCAACCCAGGGTTTTCATGCCAGTGTACACGTCTTCAGTTAGACCTCTTTTAGAAAACTGTGTTCAGGAATGGTCGCTTTCCTACAGAAAAGATGCCACCTGTTTTGGTAGCATGAAACATTTTGCAAGTTTGCGTGGATGAAGGTCAGTGGAGCAAGAGGTACCAGGAGGGACTCCAGGACCTCAGACATTTCTCTATGGAAAGGAGACTATGAGGAATCCCACAGAGGCATTTACGGTAATGAAAGGCTATTCTGGACTTAGACCGGAGAGCCCATTCCCCATAGCAACAGACTTCAGAAGAGGGGGCCACGTATAGGGATCAGCCGATCACGCTGTCTGTCACTTGTTTGACTGCACCTTCCGCGCAAGCGGAAGCCGCGAGAGCTGCTTCCAACACACACTCCCGACAAATGCCATCGTGCGCTCTCAGTACTCAGGCCCAGTGACACTACACGCGGTTGGATCTCCACGGTCTTTTCTCGTTGACTTCCTCGACGAACGCAGTAATAGAAGCTGAGGGAGTGTGCCCTCCAATATACGGGATGGAGCTGATGAAAGTTCGATCTGGGCTGATAAATAGATCTCATATCGTTAGCAACCGGGTGGTTAACTACTGTAGCGGACTTCCAGAACAGGTAATAGAACTTGGGACCGCCCAGGCGTTCGAGGGCGCTCTTGATCGTAAATGGAAAGCGATCATTTCTGACAGTGAATTTTGGGCGTGTTGCTAGACAGAGGATAAGGTGCTTTCAATTACTGAACTTTTCCATCTGCTAAATGATGGCTTGGTGGAAGCTTGTGATGCTTATTGACCCTTGCAGTTATTGTGTGATAAGGCTTTGCCTGGAAGTCGCAGCACGGCTGGGAATTCTTTGGCTCGCAGTGCACGAAACTGGACGCCCACGGCCTAAAGCCACAAGTCCTGTGACTTGACCCGACCTGACCTACGTTGCCATTCTCCTTTTAGCGAGAACCAAAAGCAGTAAAGTGTGCTTTAGTGAGTGTCTACTTAGTGTGCATACCATAGGGAGAACTCTGGAAGCTCAATGGGCCCCGGCCTTTACCTGTCCCGTGCGAACTGGATCTCGTGGTTTGCCGCCTGTTCTGAATTTTCCAATCAATCCGGTGATAAGTATTTTTGCATTTTTTGGTGAAATAGCACACGTGATTGCACCCAAAATAGATTATCATAATTGACAGTGCGGTGCGCGTACTTTTGAAGAGCTTATCCTCTCCAAAAACTGGTCACACCTTGTGTCGTCCCTTCTGATATCTCTTACTGGTGCCAGTTCGACTGACACCGGATGACACCCTTCTGTGACACTTTTTGTAGTGCGCCGTTTTTGTGGCTCTTTTTACACTGTACAGTTCTTTTCGATTTAAAAGGTTTTTACCATCCTACTGGCTTTCCATAAGGTATTTTTATACAAATCCGATCACCATTGCCGAAAAGAATGGAACAGAGGTTGATCTTATCCGTCAGACAGTGATCTGTGACAACAAGGAATGCACGGACCCGGTGAAAGATGAGGGAATGCAGAGCCACCAATGTTGCCTTCGGTATCACAGGAGAGCTCCAAGCTGATAAAGAAAGACTTCGAGCTGCATATCAGGTAGTCAAAGCTAAAGTGGATATGCACCCTCTGCTTCGCGTCTGAAAGCGAATGCTCTCGCGTAATTCGAGAGGAACTAGTTAAAAGGGACAGGAACATGAGACTGGAACCAAGACTAGAGAGAGCAAATTCGATCAGTAGCCTAGTGGAAAGGGAAATCTGCGTGCCAAGTCAGAAGACTAAGAAGGGCAACCCAAGCCCAAAGGTAAAGAAAATAAGGAGGCAGCAAGTTTTAACGATGTGGAAAAGCCTAGTGATAAGAGTAGAATCCATCAAGCAGCAGGTAAAACGCCTAGATGCTGAAATGAAACGCATGAAACGGGACAGGGAGGTCACGGCAGACAGAAGTAGAAGACTACTACTTCATAACTTCAGTGAAAGCATAGTAAGAGAAAGTAGAATCAGGAGGGAAGAAAACCGCCAGGATGTGACTGAGTTTCTTAGGATGACCGGTCTACCTGGGAAACCGGGTGGACTCAGGTGGTCGCAAGAACATCGCGAACCATCGTTATGGCGACTCAAAAGGAAAATAAGTCCAGCCCGGCATCAGGTCTACGGGTGGGAACGAAAAAGTCACGGAACCCGGAGCGTCACCGGAGAAGCGTATAGAGGCGAAAAAAGGAGCATCACCTCGAGGATCGCTTCCGAGGGTACCTCAGCCGCATAATTCGCAATGAAGTCAGTGGTGAGGGCCAGGGAACCGTGAATCAGGTACAAAAATACACGCAGTCTCCTGGCAAACGTGAGGGAGTTGACAACTTGCATAGCAGATCTGACATCGCTACGTTGGAGGAAACTTGGATAAAGCCAGAAACTGACAACATGCTCTTTCGGGGATATGTTGCCCATAGACAGAATAGTATAGATGGAAGTCAGGGACGGGGTTGCACTAGTAATACGGACCGACAGAGGCCACTAGGGGGCCCCTTTCAACTTGGTCTCTGGTAATGTGCAGGCCAGATCCTGCCTCATCTGGATCGAAGTGCAAGGGCTAGAAGCAGTGCTGGCAAAGACGAAGGATTTCGTCTTATAATGGGATCCCAACCTACCGGAAACTAATTGAGAAAGCCGGGTCGCATCAAGGGGATCAACGGGAGACAATTTCCTGCAGTGAGCCCAGTTACATGCATTTAGGCAGCATGTGACACAGGCTACTAAATACAGAGTTGGACAGCACTCGTCTCTCCTCGAATTAATCATAATGCGGCACCATCAGGACAATAAAGATATTGAGTGGGTGGAGCCACTGGGCAAAAGCGATCATTCCGTCCCAAAGGTCACACTAAGACTTAGCAAGGCTCCGAAGGAAATAGTGTTACGTCGCCTCCATGGGAGAATCGGTCATTAGTACAGTGGGCACCGAGTCACACAAAAGCCTCCGTGTAGGAACTTTGGGCGTCATTAGAGATGGGGCCACTCGGACTTACAGAGGAGTTTGCACCGCTGAAGGTGGTTAACAGTAAAAATCAACCCCCATGGTGGAAGTCAAAGGTCCATAAGGCTACAGTCATTCGTAGGCAACGAAGGGCGGCGTGCAATTTGTACAAAGCTCAGATTGCATGGAATAGCTACAAGATGGCTATTAACAGGGCTCAAGAGATCCAAAGAGTGGGGAAATATGCATTCGAGCGTCGGTTAGCTGCGTCGGTCCGCACAAACCCAAAGCGATTCTACCCCTAATTGTAATCTCACAAACTTATGAGAGGGAGTGTAGCAACTTTGGAAGGAGCACAGGGACGACTAGCTCTAAACTACGAGGACAAGGCTGACAGGCTCTTGGCATTCTTCAAGAGCATATATCGACCAGAAAATAATTGAGGGGAAAGAATGGAGAGCTCCCAGGCGCCTCCAATACCCGAACTTACTGTAGGAGAAGAAGTGTACGCGGAGTTGCAAACGTTGAATAAAAATAAAGCATCGGGTCCGGACGGGATTCATCCAGCAATCGTTCAGCCTCCGGCCGAGGTCCTGAAGGCTCCGGTGACGAAGCTGTATGAAACGTCACTTAGAGAGGGAATTGTGCCGGGCGACTGGAGGAGAGCAACAGTGGTAGACATTTACAAGAGTGGACCCCGGCAAAAGGCCGAAAATTACCGGCCGGTTAGCTTGACTTCAGTACTGTGTAAATGCCCGAAGTGAATAGTCAGGAAACAGATCTCCAGTCATTTGGTTCAATACAACCTCATGTCAAATGCTCAGCATGGGTTTGTGGCAGGGCGATCCTGTCTGACGAACTTCCTGCTGTTCCTCGATGAGGTAACCAAGCGTCTGGACGAAGGGCAATCGACTGCGGTCTGTTACTTGGACTTCAGCAAGGCGTTTGATTCCGTGAACCACAGATTTCTGGACGTCAAACTGCAGTCTATGAGAATTATTGGAAACGCAAGACAATGGATAAATAGTTTCTTAGCAGGGTGGACCTTTAGTGTTAAGGTGGGGAGTCATGTTTCAAAACCGGAAGGTGTAACAAGTGGGGTGCCACAGGGCTCTGTTCTCGGCCCTCTTCTCTTCCTCATCTTCATCAATGACCTAGCACGTGGGCTTACAAACCCCACCTTTATGTTTGCCGATGACCTCAAGATAGCTGGAGTAGATATAGAACTTGACGTGTTAGCAGTACAAAACTGGGCACGCCTCAGAGCCTTGGTTAACTACGTCGGTCCGCACAAAGCGGTTCTACCCCTACGTCCAATGTCACAAACGTACGAGAGAAATTGTAGCAACTTTGAGGGAGCACAGGGATGACTAGCTCTAAGCGACGGAGACAAGGCCGAAAGGATCTTGGCATTCTTCGACAGCATTTATCGATCAGCAAATAATTTAGAGAAAAGAATGGAGGGGTCACAGGCGCCCCAATACCTGAACTTAGTGTAGCAGAAGGTGTATACGCGCAGCTGCGAACCTTGAACAGATACAAAGCTGAAGGACCAGATAGGATTCATTCAGCCATCTTTCGACCTTCGGCCGAGGCTCTGAAGGTTCCGGTGAGTAAGCTGTATAAAACGTCACTTAGAGAAGGAATTGTGCCGGGAGACTGGATAAGGGCAACGGTGGTAGGAATTTACAACAGCGGACCCCGGCAAAAGGCCGAAAACTACCGGCCGGTTAGCTCAACTCCGGTGCTATGTAGGTGCCTGAACAGAACGGCCAGGAAACAGATCTCTAGGCACTTGGTTCCACGTAACATCATACCAAACTTTCAGCATGGGTTTGTGGCAGGAAGACTTTGTCTGACGAGTCTCCTGCTGTCCCTCAATGAGGTAACCAAGTGCCTGGACGACGGATAGTTGACTGATGCAATATACATGGACTTCAGCAAGGTGTTTCACTGTGAACCACAGGTTGCTGGACGTCAAGCTACGGTCCATGGGAATTCCTGGAAGGACAAGGCAATCGGTAAATAGTATTTGAGCAGGGCAAACTTTTAGTTCTAAGGTAGGTGGTCACGTCTCGGAATCGGAAGGTGTAACTAGCTGGGCGCCACAGGGCTCGGCGCACGATGTCCGGCCATCTGCTATTCCTCATCTTCATCAACGACCTGTCGAGTGAGGTTTCAAACCCCACCCTGTTTTTTGCCGATAACTTCAAGATAGCTGGGGTAGATATAGAAATTGACGTGTTGGCAATATAAAACTGGTCAATCAAATGAGACCTTCCACTAAACCTCACCAAGTGGTAATGCTGGACCAAAAATTCAGGGGCTAGTGGGAATGTAGTGGGATCGCTGCAAGTGGTCTTAGTTCAAAGAATTGGGCTTAATAATGGACAACAGCTTCAAGCCGTCGGAGCAGTGCACCACAGCAGCCAATATGGCCGGGAGAGAAATTTTTCGGGTTAAATCCACTAGGCCATGCAGAGAGCCGGAGATTTTCATTCGGATATACCAAGCCATAATTAAGCCGCATATGGTGTGCTGAGTGCAAGCCTGGGCACCGTACTACCAGAAAGATATAGACTGTCTGGAGAAAGTGCAGGAGCTATCCATCAGAGCGGTGATTTGGCCAGGGAGGTTTGGCTACACAGAGCGTCTCCGTGCTCTGGGTCTGTTACCGATGGAAAGGTGAAGCCTTCGCGGGGATTTGTTGGAAACCTTCAGGTTAATGAGGAGACTGTCAGGCATAAGCCTAGAAGACCTTTCCCCTCCGATCCCAGAGAGGGATATAGCCTTAGATTACAAAGAAAGCGTACAAGGCTCAAAATTATGGCGAGATGCTTTCCTAAAAAGTGGTACCCTACAGTAATTAGCTCCCGGAGGAGGTCATAAATAGCAAAATAATGAAGGCTTTTAAGAAAGCAGTAGACCAATACTGGATGGCAGTTTACCCCGATTGTGTTAGTCAGTTTCAAGGTTAGATGATATTTAGCCAGAGCTTTCCTTTTTCTCTGCCAGGGCTCACACTGCACAAAATTTCTGCTGTCCACAAAAAAATAACCACGCAGCGTTGAGGGCTACGGAAAAGCGCCGACAACTCAACTATTTTGACAAAAGATTAGCCCTAGCCACAGAAAGTTCTGCGTCAAATGAACCTGACTGGCCTTACGGTGAGTGCCGCATGGTCTTGATGAAAAGTGCATAATAGAACCGGAGCTAATACGTAGTGTTTGAACCCACGCTCACCAATGCACACCCTCTCTATCATCCTCCAGGTCCCCCGCATAACCATTGGACGGGACCAGCCGAATCGTTGCCAAAACTCTTTTGAAGCGTGGAACTCTTTTTCTTGATGTATGTAGGTTTTATCGAGCTAGACCGAAAAGACGTTTTACTATAACTGTACCTACGTGTGTTTGTGAACTTAACTTTTATTCGTGCCGCTCGGTTGGGAAGCCGCCCTCCGAGAATACACGATAAACATCCATTCAACACATTAGGTTCTTGTTACTTACGCTCGCGAGTTGGCCGTCGTTGTGTTGAACTGTTAACATTGCTTGTGTGCATCCAATTTCAGCTTTCCTGGGTCGACTTGCTGCCGCGAACTGAAAGGTGAGCCAAGAAGCTTGCTCGATCAGAATCGAATATTTCAAGTGTTCTTGCTTTTAAATTGAGCCTTTATGCACTTTTGTGAATTAACCCATTTTACTTCATGTCACTGAACGCATCAAAATCACTTTCAATGTGCGTTTCATTCGAAGAATGTTTTTTGTTCTCCTTGTATTATTGCCGGATAGTGTTCGGTGATCTTTGAAGCGATCCTCTCTAGCTTGCAGTTTTTTCGTTCTAGTGATTCATATGCTGCAACTGAAAGTTTTAGAGTTTTCATTTTATGTTTGGTTAAAGAGCATTTAAGCTGTTTTCTTCTTCGTTTCACAGTTTTTGTTATGCTTTTCGTTTTCCACCCGCGTCTTGCACCTGAATGCGGAAAACGTGTGAATAACGGAATACTGTGCCAGGTGTGCAAGAGGTGGGCTCATTCTAAGTGTTCAAGATCAGAAGAGAATATCCATGTTATTTACGAACAGAACCCATGGGCTGAGTGGGTCTGTGCCCCTTGCGAGGAGGCAGCCGGTCTGGCCTCTAAACTGCGGGAACAAGGGCAGGACCAACGCCCATCATGTAGTACCTCAGTCATAAGCCTCAAACCACCGCAATTAGGTTGCAGTAAGTCGTTTGCGGAAGTAGTATTCACACCCGAGAGGACAGTCATCAGAGCGAATGGACCAGTTCTGAGAGCTTGTCAGGCGGTCGTTGCCTCAACTCCTTTGAAACAGACCTACGGGAGCCAGTGGGCTGAGCAGAATCCCAGAAGAGCAGGGCAGCCCAAAAACAGGAATGAGAGTAATATAGCGAAGAATAGGCCAGTTAGGATAGAGGACAGTGCGCTCCTGGTGTTGGAAAACAAAGTGAAGTATCTGCAAAGGCAGATCTTGTCGATGGGCAAGGTCTCAAGCCGCAGGCTCCTGATCCTAAACCAGGAAGAACCTTTCATAAAGGAGCCGAAAGTCAGGCGGGACATAGATGGGAGAAGGGTGTACGACATACTGCGAATCACAGCTATTCCATACCCTACTACTCCAAGAAGGGTGCGCAGGTGGGGACATGGAAGTCACCACTTGGGAACAGAGGCGAACATCGTGCGAGACCAACCCTGATGGAGTTCGCTGATGAGGCCACCCGGGATAAACTGCTGGCGAGGGCAGCAATAGTGGCTCACATTACCAGAGGTAGATACCAGATTGTGCCGGACGAGCATAGAGTAAGGCCTGGTGGTCTAGCTCCGGGAGGTAACCTTGCTCGACCAGCCAGGGCGCTGGTGAGAAACCAAAACCTTCGGCGAAATGCCGTACTAGGCTCTTAGGCCCCGACCCCGACAGTAGTAAAGAAGCCACGTGCGCGGTGGCAAATGGTTGTAATTGAAGACGCGCTGGAAGATGAAAATTGGCAATACTGTCCGAAGGTGCAGAACAACGTGACCCTTGTCAGCCTGGACTTTTTGGCAACTCCTATAGAGATGGATTGGGAGTCGTCGGAGGTTCTGGATCGTCAGCCGGCGTCATGTATACCAGTGGGGACGACCGACGAATAAAACTTGTCATCATCTCAGGCGTTGCGCCTGAGAAACAGACAGGAGTGAATAACAAGAGACACCTAGGCGACGGAGCAAAGGCGGTGGTGTTATATACTAACGCGTGTAGTATAATAAACAAACGGGCGGAACTCGCCAAAACCGTTGACGAGCAGAAAGCGTCAATAGTTGCCGTCACGGAAACGTGGCTTTCTGAAGATCATGTGCCAGGCCTAATAAGTAAAGGTTTTTCAGTCCGTAGGCAGGATAGTGAACCTGATCGCCTCTCTGGAGGAGTAGCCATCCTCGTTAGGTCAAGTACAAACTACCTTGAGTCTCAGACCAAGATGTGCACCAGCAATGCCCAATTAGGCGCCGTTACGATTATCTTTCCAGTCAGAAGGTTGGGCGTTTTCTGTGTTTTCAGGGTACCAAGCACTAACCACGAAGAAGATGTTTGTTTCCTGCGGACTTTGACTGAACTAGTCAAGGACGCACAAAAGACCCTCATAGTTGGTGACTTCAATCTCCCGCACATCGACTGGGTGGCCGAGGTCTGCGTGCCGGGATCGGAGGAGCAAACATACTCAGAATGGCTGCATTCCAATGCGTCGCACCAGCATATTGGGGAAAATACCAGTTATAGGACTGGATGCGTTCCATCCTTGCTGGATCTAGCTATAACGAACTTCCCCAAAGATGTGTCTGGACTGCATTAGTGTGCTCCGCTGGGCAAGAGTGACCACGTGTGTGTCAAAATAGTCCTATGCATGCGGCAACCCAGGGTACCTTCAAGGCTGGTCAGACATTTCGGTAGTATGGACACAGGCTTCGTAACAGAGCGATGGGTTTTACCTGGGACACGACAGAGAAGGCCACTATCGAGGAGCATTGGCAGGCCATAACGGGATCCCTGATTATCATAGAAGAAGAGTTCGCACCCTTAAAACGAAGGAGTAGGGAGGGCAAACCCATGTGGTGGAAGGCTGCAATAGCCAAGGCCATCAGACGTAGAAGCCGCAGCTGGAACCAGTACAAAGCTTCCGGCAGTCGGCTAGAGTGGAACCGCTATACAAATCTGAGAAAAAAGAGACTGTGAGCCTGATGAGAACTTTCAAGTGAGAATTTTGGCTCAGATTGGCCCAGTGAGCAAGACAACATCCGGAAAATCCTACAGCTATGTGCAGTTGAAAAGCTCAGCAAAGACGCCACGGTTCCACTATCCACTGGTGACCACGGTATTGTCAGTGACGACCAGGGCAAAGCAGACGCCTCGACAGAATACTTTGGTAGCGTACACAGGACGTACAGTGGGGTACGAGTAGATCTGGCCCTGGTGCACCCTGCTCCGCTGTTAAACGAGCAGAGTATCTCGGAGGAGAGTGTGCGTAAGTACCTACAGGAATTAAACGGCCGCAAGTCAGCGGGCCCAGATGGCATCCATTCGCCTATCAGCAATCTCTTGGCAGATACCATTGTAAGACACATTTGAGCAATGCGTAGCCAAATTCGCAACAAACCCCGAAATCGAAAGGCCATTATCCGTGAAATTCTACGATACTAGATTATCAGATGGACAATGACACGAAACAGATACAAACCTCAATTATGCAACCACGGGGACTCAAAAAACGAAAACCAAATTGCAGCCTACGAGAAAGGAGCACGTGCGTCACGCGGGTCCAGAACAAGGATATGACAGAGCAACGCGCTGGGCGCGAACAGACAATCACCGGCCCGTAAAGACAACCAAAGCACAAACCAAGTCAATGATGTAAATAAGTAAGTGATGCTAAGTGAACATGGAAACTGCAGTGTTTTGGGGGGATTTTCCACGACCGGTCGTTACACCGCCCGCCAAAACCCTGCCGAATCTTAGCAGACACAAAGGTTTGGAATAAGGGTTCTGATTCCTCCTACCTACCTAGACCCTGCTGTCAGAGCGCGTACCTAATACCTTGTCATCAACGTTCTGCTTACGTTCGCACTCAATCCGGTGGCCATACCGACGCGAGGTTACTCTAGGTAGTCCATGAAAACTGTTGATCGATGGCGGGCTCGAAGGCAAAACATAGGTGTTATCCTCAAGTGAGCCACTGCTCTTCGGCCTCGTGTGGTTGCATGTATGTGTGTGTGTCTGGGTATATGCCCGAATCACAACTACTACTACTACATATGCCAAAGACCCCCTGTAACGTCTACGAAAAACGGCGAGCACTGCGATGTGCTTCATGGAGACCGTGAAATATTAACGCGAATCATGTAAGTTTGTATGTGTCACGGTGTATGGCAGTTTACTACGTCAGTATGTCATCAATGCCCCCACACCTGGAGGTTCTCTTACTCATCTCGAAGACGAATGATGGATAGTCTACTAGGCTTATGTGTTATCGACTTCTCTGTCTTCCCTGTCCAGGAGGCTGATACTGCGTGCGTCGCGGATTAGCTTTCCGTGGGCGGTCTTCACTCTCACAGTCCTTATCATTTCGTCAGAGCTTTCGATGGTCTCCGTAACCATGCTCAAAGGCCAGGTGCTAAAATGCGCGTGTTCGTCTGCGATCATCACCACATCCTCAACCTTGAATGGTCTTGTTTTACCAGCCACTTCTGTCGAGCTTGCAGAGCCGGTAGGTACTCCCGAAGCCATCGCCTCCAAAAAACCTTGACAAGATAGTTGGCCTGCTTTCCTCAGTGGAGGTAGTTCCCATGAAGGCTTATCGGTCCTTGGATACCCTCCTTCGCCTTTACCAACGAAAGTCGTTCGGGGTGAGCGCCGGATGAGTGGGGTCTCCGTTGGTTACTGGAACCAGTGGGTGGTTGTTCAGAATTCTCTCCGCCTCAGTCATGACGGAGATCAGCGTCTCGTCGTCGGGCGGCTGATGCCTAATGGTCGACAGCAATATTCTCCTGGTAGACCTGATCGGGAGTTCCATATGCCGCCGCGATAACTGGCCTGCGGGGGATTGAATTGCCATCGTACGCCATAGACAGCGATTCGATTCTGCCATTCATTCCTGTTCATGTTTTTGGGCCAGCACTGCAGTTCCCGTTGAGCGCCCACGAAGTTCAACTCATAGTCGGAGTATATATCTGCGGTACGCCTCTTCCGTTGATAAAGAGCTGCGAGGCCCGTGGGAAAGCGTCGGTTGTCATTGAATGCGCAACTTCTAAGTTCAGCGCACGTGATTTCATGCACGTCAAGGTATACCCATACCGTTTTTCCAGTCTCCCCCAATACTTGATCCACAAGGGCTGGAAATGGTCCAACCCGGTGTCGCTAAACGGCTAACAGCCTGGGGTCACTGCACTCCTGTAGCGGGGCCATGTGTCGTTTGCCCGCTGCGGCATTAGGTCTCCTACAATGCATACAACGCCG
Source organism: Fasciola hepatica (assembly GCA_948099385.1). Lineage (NCBI taxonomy): Eukaryota > Metazoa > Platyhelminthes > Trematoda > Plagiorchiida > Fasciolidae > Fasciola > Fasciola hepatica. The sequence goes on along the minus strand of CANUEZ040000043.1, from coordinate 34,309,313 downwards.
AATTACTCTTTTTGCAGTTGCTCTTGCCCTGAGCAACCAAGGGCGCTCCAAGATGACGCTCGGAACGTGACTTTCCTTGGCATGTCCCTCTTCGGCGTGGATGTGTTGGATCATTAGGTCTATCACAGGTTGTCGAGCCGAAGCAATATGGGGTATTTTGTGTCAAAGCTCAGGTGAGAGATGGTCAGCCTGCCGTCCACCAGTAGTCGTCCGGTAATGGGTCCAGGGTTTAAATGCTTCAGGTCGCTTCTCGGAGATGATAGCCCTTTGTTGATTGGTCCCCCTTCCTTCGCTCTCTCGACCTCCCGGGTTAGAGCTTCAAGTTGTACCGCCTTGAATATATCGTGTTCCACGGCTCGTAGTTCATCGGGACTTATCGGACCCACCCGTACCCGACCGGAGGCGCGTACCCCTCTCATGACTAGCAAATATCACTTGAACCTAGCCAACTAAACTAATGGAAGAAGTGCTTTCATCCAGGAAGAAAATCTGACCAATAGTGACAAAATGAATGACGCCTCGACGACTGTGGCCGTAATCACTACGCCTCTGACCTCCAGTTCCAATTCCGGAGGGGGTTCTAGTTCATGCTCAGGCCAGTCCCGCTTAGGCATTTGCAGGATTTTCGGCTCTCCTGTCCACGTGCTAAGCTGCCGGAAGTTGGTCGCACCACGGAAGCACAGATCTGCCGGGTCATGGCCAGACCTGACATGCTTCCACTGGTTCGTGGCCGATTCGTTGTGGATGATCGTCAGTCGGTTAGCCACAAAAGTACTGAAACGGCTCCTGGCGTTGGTAATGCAGTAAAGTACTATCGTCGAGTCCATCCACAAACTACCCGACCAAATGTAGAAGTCGAGGCATCTCTTTACCGCTTGCACCGCCCTGACCGCTAACACTGCTGCGCTGAGTTCGAGGGGCGGGATCGAAACCGTCTTCAGTAGAGCAACGCGGGCTTTGGCAAACAGGATCCTCGTAGCACACTGGCCACCCCCCGCGCACCATCGTCCGTATGCCACGGCTCCGTAACCGTCCCCCGATGCGTCAGAAAAGGCGTGCAGTTCTCCTATCCGTGTTGCATGACCAGGGGGGAAACATCGTGGAACCCCTATATTCCCTAGTTTCTTAAAGGTGTTCAGAAATTCTTCCCTGTCCAGCCGGTCTTCTAGGTCCAGTGGCTGGCCCCAACCGACTTTCTTACGGCACAGCCATTGCAGCAGGATCTTTCCGGGCAACGGCCAGGGAGAGGCGAAACCGAGCGGATCGGCCAAGCTAGAGACGGCAGAAAGTATGTTAGGACGGGTTATTGGCAGCCCGGGAACCTTTCGCTCGAAAACAAAGTCGTCCGTCTCCGAGTTCCATTGTATCCCTACAGTGAGTTTGGTGGGGAGTGAAGAGCCGTCCAGATCTCTAACCCCTTTGGCCCCCTCATTGAACGGAATGGTCTCAAGCATTCCTGAAGAGTTCGACATTAATTTCGTCAGACGGAAGCCGCCCTTCTGTAGCAATCTCCTTAGGCCCCTGAACTGTGCTAAGGCAGAGTCTACATCATCGAATGACCCAAGATGGTCGTCCATATAGACGTTTCTGCTGAAGCCATCTACCACCTACCGGTGGACCAAATCGCCATTTTTTCACTGATTCTCTGGGGGCATATTTCGCACAAAATGGTGATGATATGGCTCAGAAGGGATGGACGGTCATCCTATAGTTCATCACTGAGTTGTCCCGGTTGTTTTCTTCCCACCATAGGAAGCGCAACGCATCTCGTTCTCCTACCGGTGTTTTCACCTGGTGAAACTTTCCCCTTATTTCGGAGGACAGGACCATTCTACCTATTCTGAAACGACACGAAACTTCGATTAGTGGTGTGGTCCAGTCAGGTACTTGTAGTAGGCGATCGTTTAATGACTTGCCCCGGAACTTGGCTGTGCAGCCGAAACTCACCCGCAGTTTTTCGGGTTTCTTGGGGTTGATAACCGGGTGGTGAGGTAGATAACAGATACCCTTTCGACCGTCGGTGTCGGCAGGCACCTTTTCAACGTAGCCGAGAGCTTCATTTTGGTTCAATAATTCTGCGTATCGTTCCCACAGATCCTGGTCTCGAACGAAGCGTTCTTTCAATCGAAGTAGTCCCTGTAGAGCACAGTTTTTGTTATCAACCCAAGGGTCAGTTAGTGTGCGCCATGGGAGGGGGACCTCAAACTGTTTTTAAGGGTTCTGACTCCTTGATGCATTGTTTGCAGAGCAAAGTCGGTTCCTTCAGACGATGATAGCCTTTTGTCCCCGATGTCATGAAACTCCCTTTTATACAGCCGCTGCAACTGATGCTCTATGCGGTCCGTTTTGGCTGATACGTAATTCACGGGGCCACGTCCCCCTACTGGACCATAAAGAACCTATCCCAGTGCCGTGCGTACGGCTTAAAATGCCTGACGGTTGCCCAATCTCTGGTCAAGTACCCAATGAGCCTCTGGCACGTCGCAGTCCATTGGGAGGCCTACTTCGTCGTCTTCCCAGTCTACGACGGTTGCATCGTGCAAGTGAGGCCACCCAGTCAAAACTGCCTTTACCGACCTTGGTGCTGGCATTGGAAGATAAGCTAACGCAAACGCCTCGATTGGTTTGACTTGCTCGTTAGTGTCTAAGGAAATGAGCTGTACCCTCAACCAGCCGGCACTCATTACTTGGGTTCCGCCCACCGTGTTCACTGCCAACGACATCGTACTTTTAGCGAGCCAGTGTCGGTCGGCAAACCGGTCCTTCACCAGGATATTGTCCGATCCACTGTCAACGAAGGCCAACGCTTTGACCACCCCAGTCGGGGTCATCACTGCCATGGCAACTACTCCTGAAAGCACTGGTTTGCTGGCGGGCCGCGACGTTGAAAAAATAACACTGGGCTTGGTGTTCGTCTCTGCTGTTGCTTCTCTCACCTGGTGAAATAATCGATGGTGTCTGCCCGCGCAGCCCTCGAGACTACATCTGGTCTTTGTTCGGCAAGCTGCCACCCGGTGCGTGGTGTTGAGGCATATAAAACACGCGCCTGTCGATCTCACTATTCCCCAACTTTCGTCTTTCGTGGCGTTGATGATCTTGGGGCATTCTAGTAGCCCGTGGCTAGAGTCACGGGCCCCGCAACTTGGATGCCCCATAGCCCCGCGTAAAATAGCGCGTGCACTGCTCCGAGGTTGGTATTTCAGATGTTCCGTGGAGTGGTCTGAGACTGGCTAGTGCTAGATTTGTTTACTCGGTTACTGTCCCGGGTGAGTCGGCCAAATCCACTGCCGGCTATCTTGGTTTGCCCGGCCAAGTATTCGGTCAGGACTTCGAAATTAGCCTCACGGTCACCTCGGCCCATACTTTCTGCCTCTTTTACCCACCGGCCCTGTAGTTTGGGAGCGACTTGACGGGATATGCCCACCAATGAATACGTTGCACTGAGGTCAGCTGTGTAATCCAAATAATCGAGGGCTATTGAACAGTTCTGCTTTTTGATCACTAGGTCGACCATTGTATATACATCGCCCTTGGTTCTTTTTGCCCCTACCATCACGCCTCTATTGGGTTACGGGCTACCTTGAACGGCTGGCCGAACAGGCCCCTGAAGATCTTCCCTGATCTTGTGTAGCCTTGTTCTGGGTCGAGCATGGTACACTAATTGATGGCTTCTCTTGCTCGGCCTCGACAGTAATGAGTCAGGTAAAGAAGCCTTTGGCCATGATCGGCTATCTTGTTTTTGACGAAAGTTTCGAGCTGCTTGATGAACCTGCAGTAATGTTCAGATCGCCCGTCGAAAGCTGTCAGTTCTATTCTTGGCAGGCCGATTGTTGGTGGCGTTGATGTTTTATATTCGGTGGCCGGCGCAGAGCTTCCTATTTTAATCTGTCCTGATCTGTAGGATAGGTCGTAGTCGCTAACCTTCTGCTCACGCTCGTTCTGTCTATACTTCTCCTCTTCTTCCTAGGTCTGTTGTCTAGCTGATAACGATTGTTGTTCTAGATCTAATATCCTTAGCTTAAATAGATCGATATTCTTACAATCCATTTTACCCTCAGTAATACATGAGCTATCACTGACAGAACTAGGCGACCAGGCATTAACTAAAGAACCAAAGGTACCAAAATCCTCCCCAGTGAATTGCCGCATTACTTCCTGTCCAGACTCTAATAGCTTCGATCCTTTTCTCGGCACGTTGCGTATATACTCGTTCGACGTTGATCAATCGAGTATTTCCAAGACATGTTTGAGCAATGCTTAGCCAAATTCGCAACAAACCCCGAAATCGAAAGGCCATTATCCGTGAAATTCTACGATACTAGATTATCAGATGGACAATGACACGAAACAGATACAAACCTCAATTATGCAACCACGGGGACTCAAAAAACGAAAACCAAATTGCAGCCTACGAGAAAGGAGCACGTGCGTCACGCGGGTCCAGAACAAGGATATGACAGAGCAACGCGCTGGGCGCGAACAGACAATCACCGGCCCGTAAAGACAACCAAAGCACAAACCAAGTCAATGATGTAAATAAGTAAGTGATGCTAAGTGAACATGGAAACTGCAGTGTTTTGGGGGGAACTTCCACAACCGGTCGTTACAATCATAGCTCCATCGGTATGCAGGATGTACAGATCCACGTTGGGCCAGAGTAGACTTCCTCAGGACTGGAAAGTCGCCGCCGTCGGCTATGCATAACTACAGACCGGTAAGTCTAACCAGCATCCTATGTAAAGTCCTTGCAAATATTATCCATGCCCACATCCGCCAGCACTTAATGGAGCACTCCATGCTAAATCCGGCCCAGCATGTACTCCCGAGAAATAGATCTTGTCTGACCAATCTCTTGTGCTTCTTAGATGAAGTAACTCGACGTCTGTATAGGGTTAGGCAGGTTGAGGTATGCTACCTTAACTTCACCAAGGCGTTCGACTCCGTTAATCATCGTCTTTTGCTATGCAAGATGGAGACGTTCGGTATAGGTAGGATAGTATATAGGTGACTGGAGGACTTTTTCCCCCATAGGACATTTTACGTCAAAGTGGGGGACAGGTGTTCTAGTTCTGTCTATGTTACCAGAGGTGCACCTCAGGGATCCGTTTTAGGCCCGGTCATATATTCTTGCTATTAATTAATGACCTGGCATCCACTCTTCAATCGCCCAGCTTTATTTTTGCGGATGCTATGACAATTGTTGGATCTGAGAGTAGGGCGGACTTGGGCAGGGAAAAAGGTACCGTCCTGAACTGGGCATACAAATGGGACTTACCTCTGAACGCTCAAAAAAGCCATTTGTTGTCAATGGCAACAGAGAGCCAAACCGTCGCTCATGATCAAGATCTGTTCACCATAGAGGCAGTCAGTAAGGTTACAGACATTGGGGTCATCATGAACAGTGACTTCAAATGGTCGGAGCAGTACAACGCTGCTGTGCATAAGGCTCGTGGGGAGCTCTTTAGGCTGCGATCAGCTCTGTCTTGCCGGAAGCCGGAGGCATTCGTACCTGTTTACATGGTCATAGTACGACCTCACTTAGAAAGTAGCGTGCAGGCTTGGTCACCCTTCTACAAAAAGGACGCCGCCTGCCTCGAGAAAGTCCAACGTCTCGCCACGCGAATGGTTGAAGGGCAGAGGGGTAAGACTTACGAGCAGAGGCTCTGTGACCTGAATATTTTCTCGTTGGGAGGGAGGAGAAGTCGAAGGGATCTCATAGAAACGTTCAAGGTAATGAAGGGCTTTTCTGGCCTTACACGAGATAGACTACTCCAAGGGGCTTTAGATTCAAGAACAAGCGGACATGAAAAGCAGCTGGCGAAAGTCTGAGCCAGGCTGATGGCTAGATCGCACTTCTTCAGCAACAGGGTAGCGAACAATTGAAATGGTCTGCCTCGTGGAACGATGGATCTGCAGACCGTCCGATCCTTCAAAGGTGCCCTGGATTGCAAGTGGCACGAGATGTTTCCTCGTGGTAAGCCCTGAGTAGGTCAACTAGATGGATGACGGGTAGCACTGTTGTCCCTATGGAGTATGGTTTAACGGACCCTTTCGCTCACTGCGTACTGTCTCAGTGAACGCTCCCGATGTATCATGTGTCTCGCAGTTGATATGCGATCAGGTTTTCTTTTTCCCTCTCATTTTTAGAAAGCATTCGACGAAGTACATTCGGCAGTGGTGGGTGTAACAGCCGGTCATGGAAAATCCCCCTTTTTCCCTCACGATTCAGTGTTTTTCCCAACATCACTCATTTGCCTACACTATTCACTTGTCTTTACGAACTGGTTGTTTTTCTGGACCAATTGTTGTTTGTTCGCGCCCAGAGCGCTACTTTGGCACATCCTTGTTCAGGATCTGCGTGACGCACGTGCTGTTTGTTCACACGCTGCTATTCGGTTTCTCGTTGTTGAGTCCTTGTGATCGTATTATTGAGGTTTGAATATTGTTTATGTCATTGTTCATGTAATAATCTAGTATCGTAGAATATCGCGGATAATCGTCTTTTGATTTCGAGATCCGTTGCGAATTTGGCCATGCATTGCTCAAACGTTCGTTACAATATTCAATAGACCAATTTGGAACGAGGAAAACATGCAAAATGCCAAGAAAAGGATCAAAAACAGTGGAATCCGGACAGGAAGTAACACGGCAAGTCTCTGGGGAGGTTTTGGGTACATTTGATTCTTTAGCTAATGCTAGATCGCCTAGTCCTGTCAGTGCTAGTTCATGTGGTAATGAGAGCAATATTGATTGTAAGAATGTTGATTTATATAAGCTGAGAATACTAGACCTAGAACAACAGTTACTATCGGCTAGACTACAGGCACAGGAAGCAGAGAAGAAGTGCACACAGAAAGAGCGAGAGCATGAGACCAGCGACTTCGACACTTCCGATAGATTAGGGTGCAATAAGATAGGGAACACCGTGCCGGTCGCCGACTACAAACCAATATCAATCGATCTGCCTAGAGTGGAGCTAACGGTTTTCGACGGGCGAGCTGAGTAATACTGCAAGTTTGTCAAGCAGTCCGAGACGTTCGTTGAAAATAAGGTAACCGACCCTGGGCAAAGGCTTCTCTACCTTACTCACTACTGCCGGGGCCGAGCAAGAGAAGCTATCGACGGGTGCACCATGCTCGACCCAGAACAAGGCTACACAGGGGCAAGGAAGATTCTAAGGGACTTGTTTGGCCAACCTTTCAAAGTAGCCCGTAACCTAATAGAGGGCGTGATGGTAGAGGCAAAGAGAACCAAGGGCGACGTCTACACAATGGCCGACCTGGTGATTAAGATGCAAAACTGCTCAATAGCCCTCGACCATTTAGGTTACAGGGCTGACCTAGATGCCATGCACACTTTGAAAACATAGTCCGTCACCTCTCTCCCGAACTACAAGGTCGGTGGGCGGAAGAAGCAGAACGGATAAGCCGAGGCGACAGAGAAGCCAACTTCGAAGACTTGACCGAATACTTGGACAGGCAAACGAAGATAGCTGACAGCAGATTCGGCCGACTCATCCGGGACAGCAACCGAGCAAACAAGCCCAGTACTAGCCAAGTCCAAACCCCTGTACGGGAACATCCAAAGTACCAGCCTTGGACCAATACACACGTCATTTCACGAGATGCTACGGCGCAACCAAATTGCAGACCCTGTCGTTCTAGCCATGGCCTACCAGAATGCCCCAAGTTCGGCAACGCCACAATAGACGAACGGTGGGGAATGGCGAGGATGGCAGGAGCATGTTTTATCTGTCTCGACACCACGCACCGGGCAGCAGCCTGTAGGACAACGAACCGATGTGGTTACGAGGGCTGCACGGGCAGACACCATCGGCTGCTGCATCAGGCGAGAGTAACCTCACCCGGGACGAGTACCAAACCCAGCGCTATTTGTTCAACGTCACGATCTGCCAGTAAACCGTTACGTTTAGGCGTAGTGGCCGTGGGAGTAGTGACCCCGACTGGGGTGGTCAAAGCGTTGGCTTTCGTCGATAGTGGATCCAACACTACTCTATTGAAAGAGCGGTTTGCCGACAAACACCGACTCGCTAAATGTGCGACGTCGTTGGCAGTGAGCACGGTGGGCGGAACACAGGTAATGACTACCGGTAGATTAAGGCTGCAACTCATCTCTCTAGACACTAACGAGGAAATTGAACCAACGGATTCATTCACGTTAGCGGATCTCCCCGTGCGAGCACCAAGGTCGGTGAACGCAATCTTGACTAGGTGGCCCCACCTGCAGGATGTAACCTGGGAAGATGATGAAGTGGATCTCCTCATCGGCTGCGACGTGCCAGAGGCGCACTGGGTGCTTGACCAGAGAGTGGGCGACCGCCAGACACCTTATGCCGTACGCTCGGCTCTGCGATGGATGTTATACGGTCCAGTAGGGGTACGTGGTTCCGTGAATTACTTATCCGCCGAAACGGACCGCATAGAGTATCATCTGCAGCGGCTGTATGAAAAGAAGTTTCATGACATTGGAGACGAAAGACCGACGTTGTCTCAAGAGGATCACTTCGCTCTACAAACGGTGCGGCAAGGCACTAGAGGCCTCAAAAAACAGTTCGAGGTTCCCCTCCCATGGCGCACATCGGTCGACCCGTGGACGATTACTACGACTAAAAGAACGCTTCATTCGAGACCAGAATCTGTTGGAACGATACGCGGATTTGATGAAGCGAAACGAGGCCCTCTGTTACGTTGAAAAGGTGCCCGTTAACACCGACAGCAAAAGGGGTATCTGGTATCTGCCTCACCACCCGGTTATCTACCCCAAGAAACCCAATAAACTGCGCGTGGTTTTGGACTGTGCGGCCAAGTTCCAGGGCAAGTCGTTAAACGATCGCCTACTACAGGGGCCTGACTGGACCACACCACTGATCGATGTTTTGTGCCGTTTCAGAGTGGGTAAAGTGGCTTTGTCTGCCGACATTAGGGAAATGTTCCATCAGGTGAAGATTCTGGTAGGAGAACGAGATGCTTTGCGTTTCCTGTGGTGGGAAGGGAGCGACCGGGACAACACAGTGGTGAACTATAGGATGACCGTCCACCCCTTCGGAGCCATATCGTCACCATTTTGTGCAAACTACGCCCTCCGAGAATCAGCGGACAAACATGGCGATCTAGTACATCGGACGGTAGTAGATAGCGTCAGCAGGAACTTCTACGTCGACGACTACCTTGGGTCATTCGATGATGTGGAATCAGCTCTAGAGCAGTTCAGAGGTCTGACGAGATTGCTGGAAGAGGGCGGCTTCCATCCAACTAAATGGATGTCGAACGCTTCAGAAGTGCTGAAGGTCATCCCGTATCACAAAAAGGCCGGAAGGGTAAGAGATTTGGACGGCTCTCCACTTCCTATCGAGCGCACCTTAGAAATACAATGGGACGCGGAAACGGACGATTTTGTTTTCGAGCTAAACGTTCCCGAGCTTCCAATAACCCGTTGTGGCATATTATCTGCCGTCTCAAGTTTGTTCGACCCGCTCGGTTTCGTCTCGCCATGGCTGCTACTCGGAAAGATCTCGGTGCAGCGGCTGTGCCGTAAGAAAGTTGATTGGGACCAGTCACTGGACCGAGAGGACCGGTTGGACTGGGAAGAATTTTTGAACACCTTGAAGAAATTAGGGGATATCAGAATCCCACGATGTTTGACTCCTGGCCATACTAAACGGACTGGAGAACTAAATGCCTTTTCCGATGCATCCGAAGTCGGTTATGGAGCTGTGGTGTACGGACGATAGTGCGCAGGAGATGGACAATATACCACGAGGATCCTGTTCGCCAAAGCCCGCGTTGCTCCCTGAAGTCAGTCTCAATCCCACGCCTTGAACTCAGCGCAGCCGTGTTGGCAGTCAGGGTGGTGCAAGCTGTGAAGAGATATTTCGATCTCTACATTTGGTCGGTGAGCTTCTGGACGGATTCAACGATAGTACTTTACTATATCAACATCGTCCGGAGCCGATTTAGTACTTTCGTTGCTAACCGGCTCACGATTATCCACGACGAATCAGCTACGAACCAGTGGAGTCATGTCAGGTCTGGCGATAATCCAGCCGACCTGTGCTCTCGAGGTGCGAACAACTTCAGGCAACTGGACACGTGGACGAGAGAGCCAAACTTCCTGCACTTGCCCAAACAGGACTGGCCCGTGTTCGAATTGAAAAACCCTACGGAAGTGGAACTGGAGATCAAAGGCGTAGTGATAGCGGCCAACGTCGTCGAGGCGACATCCATTCTATCGCGACTGGTCAGGTTTTCTTCCTGGATGAAGACGCTTCGTTCGCTAGTTTGGTTAACCAGGTTCAAGAGAAATTTACTAGTCACGAAAGGGCTACGGCCCTCAGGCCGGATATGGGTCGGCCCGATGGGTCCCGATGAGCTACAAGCGGCAGAGTACGATATTTTCAGAATGATACAACGCGAGGCTTTCGCCCGAGAACTCAAGAGGGCGGAAGAAGTGGGGTCGACCAATAATGACTTGCCATCTCCGAGAGACGAGCTGAAGCGTTTAAACCCCAAACTCATCGACGGACTGCTGCGGGTGGATGGTAGGCTGACCAACGCCCACCTGAACTTCCACACAAAGTATCCTATACTGCTGCCTGCGAGACAACCTGTAGTAGAGTTAATGGTTCAACACGTCCACGCCGTGGAGGGACATGCCGGGGAAAGTCACGTGACGAGCGTCATCCGAAAGCGCCTTTGGTTGTATAGAGGACGAGAGACTGTAAAACGCGTAATCCGACGGTGTGTGCAATGCAGGAGACGCAATGCCACAGCAGGCAAACAACTCATGGCCCCACTACCAGAATGCAGGGTGACTACGGGCTGGTGGCCGTTCAGTGACACCGGGTTGGACTATTTCGGGCCCTTGTGGATCAAGTGCGGGAAAACATTAGAAAAGCGATACGGATGTATCATGACGTGCATGAAGTCACGTGCGGTACACCTAGAAGTCGCACATTCGATGACGACCGATTCGTTTCTACGAGCCTTGCAAAGATTTATCAACCGAAAAGGCGTACCGGCCGATATATACTCAGATAATGGATCGAACTTTGTGGGCGCTCACCGGGAATTGCAGCGTTGGCACAAGAACATAAACAGGGTCGAACTGCAGGATCGAACCGTGGCCTACGGCATACGATGGCATTTCAACCCCCCACAGGCCAGCCACCAAGGCGGCGTATGGGAACGCATGATCCGATCCGCCAGACGGATATTGCTGTCAATGATGGAGCAGCAGCCGCCCGACGACGAGACGCTGAACACCGTCATGACTGAGGTGGAGCGAATCCTGAACAACCGCCCCCTGGTTCCAGTGTTGAACGGCGACCTCACTCACCTGGCGCTCACCCCGAACGACTTATTGACGGTAAGGTCGAACGAGGGTTTCCAAGGGCCGGTAACCCTTCGCAGGAGCTACCTCCACGGATGGAAGCAAGCGAACTATCTGGCCAAGGTGTTCTGGAGGCGATGGCTACGGGAGTACCTACCGGCTTTGCAGACTCGACAGAAGTGGCTGGCCAAAACAAGACCATTCAAAGTTGGGGACGTGGTTATGATCGCCGACGAACGCGCACATTTCAGCACTTGGTCTTTGGGAGTAGTTATGGAAACCATCAAAAGCACTGACGGAATGATAAGAACGGTGAAGGCGAAGACAGCTAACGGAGTGCTCATTCGTGACATACGCAGTATTAACCTACTAGAGAGTGAAGACGGCGGAGCTGATAACACTGAGGCCTAGTAAACCTTTTCACACCAGTCATCGAGGTGGATAAAGAAACACCATATATACCACACGGTCTCCGGCAAACACGTTACAGTGCTCGCGGTCTTTCGTTGACATTACAGAAGGTTCTTTCAGATATGTGGTGATGAATGCCATCCCATTGTACATCCCGATACATACACACATGCACGACACACTCTACATCCCGTAAACCCATCAAACATGTGACAGTGTTCGTTGTTTTGCCTTTTGTTGACATTACCGAATGCCCCTTGCATATATGGAAGTAGCGGAGCTTAGGTCACACACACATGCTACATTTTACTCGTTCTCTTGCCACACGGTCTTTTGTTGACATTGCAGAAAGTCCTCCCTTGATGTGTAGTCATACCTGTGATTTCATTGTACACCCCGATACACACACACACTCACACACACACTCAAGCACATACATCCAGGACCGGACGGCTCTTTAGGAGGACAACATCTATGTGACCCTTCAAGCCCGTCATCGGTCATTTGGTCTCGTGGAAGATGTAGACTAGCCTCACGTCTACGTAGCCAATGGGTTAGGTGCGACCAGTAGTAGAACGTTGACGACGAGCATTAGACGCGCGCACTGACGGCAGGGCCTAGGTAGGTAGGGAGAATCAGTACCTTTATACCGAACCTTTGACTCTGCTAAGGATCCAGGTGAATTTTGGTGGGCGGTGTAACAGCCGGTCGTGGAAAATCCCCCTTTTTCCCTCGCGATTCAGTGTTTTTCCCAACATCACTCATTTGCCTACACTATTCACTTGTCTTTACGAACTGGTTGTTTTTCTGGACCAATTGTTGTTTGTTCGCGCCCAGAGCGCTACTTTGGCACATCCTTGTTCAGGACCTGCGTGACGCACGTGCTGTTTGCTCATACGCTGCTATTCGGTTCCTCGTTGTTGAGTCCTTGTGATCGTATTATTGAGGTTTGAATATTGTTTATGTCATTGTTCATGTAATAATCTAGTATCGTAGAATATCGCGGATAATCGTCTTTTGATTTCGAGATCCGTTGCGAATTTGGCCACGCATTGCTCAAACGTTCGTTACAGAGGGTGCATAACCAGTGCTCATACTATCGGCAGAATTCTGGACGCTCGATTGGCCGTGGCCATTAACTGTCCTGCGCAAACTGAACTCCCAGCTAAATTCAACTAACCCGGGTTGCTCTGCGGATGAAATAGCAGAGAATCTCAGAGAGTTAATCTCCTTAGCTGATAGGCTATTTGTCCCCAGAATTCGTCGCCCACAGACCGCTAAGCTACCCCTCCCTCGCCCCATTAGGCGCATTCTAGACGAACGCGCACGCCTCTTTGCTAGATATAAAGCCACAGGCCTTGCCCGTGATGCAGAAGACTTCAGGATCATACGGAACATATGCAAAGACAAGATTAGGTCCTATCAAAATGCAGTCCAACGATCTGTGGTCGATCGAGCACGGACCAATAAGGCATTTTTCTTTCAGTACATGCGCCGTCTTAGGGGTACAGCTCCGACGCCACTAGCTCTCAAAGATAGTGCCGGATCTCCAATCACTTCCCCTAGCCAAGTAGCCGAGGCATTCAGCTCCCACTCCCGTACTATTTTTAGCTCCATACCCATATCATCCCACCCTACCGTGCACCCGTTTTCTCTGACCACTACCCTTAACCGCGTCACTATTCCCATTGGTGCAGTCGCTCAAGGTTTCCGACGGCTCAACCAATATTGCTCCATGGGTCCTGACCTAATCCACCCCCGTATTCTCAAGGAATCCGCGGATACATTAGCTGCTCCTTATGCCTCGATTTTTCAGCAATGTGTTGACGATGGAGTTTTCCCCCGTAACTGCAAAAAGCAGTGATCGCACCCATCTATAAAAAGGGTAGTAGACACTTTGCTTCTAGTTACAGACCCATAAGCCTCACTACCATCCCCAGCAAAATTTTTGAGGGAATTCTTAAGAGTGAGATTCTTTCCCATCTTCATAGAAATAAGATCCTCTCCCCGTCCCAACATGGGTTTCTTCCTGGCAGGTCATGCATCACCAATATGCTTACTGTCATGGATAGTCTAACGAAAGCCTATGATGATGGCCAGCTCTCACACGCTGTATTCATCGATTTTGCTAAGGCCTTCGACAAGGTCCCACATGCCCCTCTTCTTTATAAGCTGCAGAAATACGGGATCAAAGGCTCCATGTTGGCCATCCTACGTAGCTTCCTTACCGACCGCGCCTTTGTGGTTAAAGTCGGGAATGTTTTGTCCCATCCCACCCCCTAGTAACAACTGGGGTCCCCCAAGGGTCGGTCTAAAGTCTCCTTCTTTTCCTGATCTAAATAAACGATCTACCGACAGCCCTTCCTGCGAACATTGCCATGTACGCAGATGATGTAACCCTCTGGAGTTCAAGCGTTGAAGACCTGCAAATTGCGGTTTATGAAACGAAACGCTGGTCCGAGGATTGGAACCTCCCAGTTAATGATGACAAATGCGTGAGCATGTCTTTCGGCAGAGAGACTGGTCACACGTTTTCCATTAATGGAGCAACCACACTGCCAAGGGTTGACCGACACAAGGTGCTCGGTTTCTGGTTAGATTGTAACTTATCCTTCTCTCATCATCCCCAACTTGCCAGCAAGTCTGCCTTTCGAGTCCTAAATATGAGCCGAAGGTCCTTCCCGCGCATATTTAAGGATGATTCCCCCATAATTTTCGGCACGTATATCCGACCTCTACTGGAGTACGGTAGTCAGATAGTGCACTCTGGTCTTGTCCGAGACCGTGAGATCCTAGAAAGAGTTCAGCGGGCCTCCACCAAGGCAGTAAGGGGTCTATCCCATCTACCTTATCCCGTCCGCCTCTCACTCCTCAACCTCTATCCCCTCGACGTAAGACGCGTAAGAGGTGATCTGTTTTTGATGTTCCACCTTTTTTTCAACAGGTCAAAGCGATTGCTTCTTCTCCGTCTGTCCAGCCTCCTCTCTCCTTGGTCACAGCAGAAAAGTTTTCAAACCGAGGCCACGCACTTCACTAAGGATTAACTTTTTTATCTATAGGGTTATTACTATGTGGAATGCACTTCCGGAAGATATTGTTCTCTCGGAGAACAAAACTATCTTCAGGGAAAAGCTAGACTTCTACCTGGGTCTCTCCCAATAATTCCTTGTAAAAAAAATAGTTGTCTTTTATCGCATATATGTTCATGAATGCAGCACCCCCACTCAGCTTAAGGCACTGTCCACAGTGTGACACTGCATGAGGTTATGTGTATCTTGTTTTCGCTGCCACCCCCGCCCCTCCCCCGCCACTTCTTTTTACTCTCGTTTCAGCTCGGTGAATCCTACAGAAGATCAAAGATTTCCTAAAGAACCGGGACAATTGGGCTCAAAGCCTCGAACCCTTGTAGTACTTTAAGACTTCAAGACTCCTGTGCAGACTGAACTGAAATGAACTGAACTGAACCACATTTAGGACGTAGCGCCGCCGGCTTTTCAATGCCTACTCCAGGTGGCTTCATGCGTGCATCGTTTAGGGCCGCAAAGCATTTAGAGAGCTTAGTCCATTCAAGCACAAGATTCAGCTCGACATCTGTCAGCAAATCTCACCTATCACAATTGCGTCGTTCTACCGGTTACACCTTTGGAGCTTGCAGAGAAGCTCTGTTGAAGCACAACAATGATTTTGATAGAGCTCTGCAGTGGCTAAACGAGGAAGCCATCCGAAGGGGTTGGGATAAAGCGGAAAAGCTTTCCACACGTCATCTTTCTCAGGGACTTTTGGGAGTGTTACAAACGCGAACACATGCAGTCGTAATCGAGGTGAATTGTGAAACGGATTTTGTCGCCCGCAATGAGCAGTTTCAGAACCTCGTCGCTGGTGCCACGGAGGCTGTCATGGAGCGCTTTGTCGTACGTCTTAGCACCAAATTACCGTTTGATTTTCTATGCTCCTGCACTGATCACTTTCCTGGAGTGCCTTACGGAGTCCGAAAATGAGTTTTGTTCTCCACTTAGGATTTTCGGAAATTACTAACTTTTGCTGAAGACCAGATTAAGACTCAGTATTTTTACAGCCTCAGATTTTAGTCCCAACCCTTGCATTTAACCGCATGTTGCTTTGGGATTTGTTCCAACCACCCATGTAGCACATCGCCCAATCGTAAGACCGTTTCCGCTCGGTTTGCTTGGTAGCCATTCTTCCACAGGCCAAGATCGACTTGGTACAAAGATAATCGACGACCACGGTATTGTGCATTTTTGCCGAAGATTTTATTTCAATAAATCCCACCTATTACCAGTTGGTATTAATGAGATATTAAGTTTCGGGTAGTCTTGTTTGATGCATCTTAAATGAGAAAAATAAGGGTAATTATTAGGATTTCCCGTTTGGTGAATAAAAGGAAGTAAGGGGGAAAGTAATTAGGGAATAATGCCAGAAACCAATAATGCTTATCACATTTCAGACGGTCGGTTTAAACCACTCAGGTCGTTTGAAAACCGACCGACACAATGGCTCAAACTGTTCGTAAACACGCCAAAAACCTATCGGTTTCGCTGCAGTCTTGCTACAAAGACAAGTACGTTATCGCCTTAGGCTGATTGCATTCGAAATTCAGGTATTTGTGGGCGTTGTGACCCGTGTAACAGTTATTTAGCAGACCTTCTCGCTTTTCATCAGTCGCAGTGCTGTCTGCTGGTTTGCGGTTATACAAGCAAACATCCGTTAGGTAGTTTGAATTCAGTTGTAAGTCGCATTACTCTTTGAGAATAACGCGGCACTAGTTTAAAATTACTGTTACTGGGCGATTCGTTTGGTCGGAGCATGAGATTCATGTCGGCGAAAGTAATTTTTCACACAGTGGAACAGGTACCTACTCTATAACCACAAAGGCCCACTGCACTACTAGAGAGGATAGTCACTGGTAATCGTCTGAAATGAAACATCGTGGTTATTAAAAACATCCTTTTGCTTGTCCTGTAGAAAAAGCTACGAATACGTCGTTTTAAGGCACTCAACCCTCGCCTACTTTTCGTTATCAAATTTGGTTGATACGTAAGAAAGTCTTGCTGCAGTCACGCAAAATGCGAATTCACTGTGGTGATAATGCGGTTTTCTGTGGTAACAGTATGATATTTTGCGAAATGTTCAGATCCCACTGTATGAAATCGTTTCTCAGAAAGCGTGGTACCAACGCGTGGATGACATCCATGCGTGTGTTGGAATCCCACTGGTGCTGATGACTTTTAGCACATCACTTAAACGCTAGTCTCACTTATCAAACCGAGTTTCACGATCATAGATCTGTTGTTCCTAAATTTACCAAATTCAAAAACCTCTTCCATCATAATGCACCGCTCGCTTACCTTCACCCTTCCATAACATGCTGAATTTGAGGATTTGCGAAATGATCTAAGGTATTCTTGTTTTCAGTTATTAAGCACTGTTTAATTTCTTCCGACTGAAAGCTCACCATGAATGCCTCTAATGTTCTTGTGGTACATGCTTATTCTTTTTTAAAAGGTAATCGCTATGACCATTGTGCCATCACGACGAGACTGCACCTTGACGGGGTGTGATGGCTTGAGTGCCTCTATGACCCAAACAGCTATACAGGATGGCTTCCTTAAGTCGGAGATGCAATCATGCAATCATCAAGGGATGGAGACCAGAGGAAGTCCACTCTCCGGGTTCTCCAGATTAGGGTTTGATCTGAGCTGGCGACTCAGTCGGTAAAATCAGTTGAAGAATAATTTATCCAAACAAACGGGCTTTCCCTCAGCCATCTCGCTGCCTTGCAGACAGGTCTTTGTTAGAACTAAAGGCTTTGGTTGAGTACCCTAATCGTCCTGCTTTGCGGTCGGACACCCTAGCAGTACCCGTCCAACATCTCCCATGAACTTCACGAACAGAAAGAATTCCATATTGCATCGGTCGTCGCGCAGGATAATCAGGATCGCGCTGTCTGTTGCATCAAACGGGGTAGTGTTAAGTGGGCTATTGCTCAGAGTTCCCTCACTTTTATTCAACCTTTGTCTTCTGTCCCTAACCATCTCTCTTTACCCCCTCTATCCACCCATAATGCTCCCACTGATGACACGGTCGATACTCGCAACGATTCATTGTCAAATAGTGTCGTGAATAATCCTGTCTTGTAACTCACATATTTTCTGAAGCCTCGTCAGCGTCTGAGTTCCGGCTCGTTTAACTTGCTTACTCTCATGCAGGTCGGCCAGCAGGCGTGTTTAGCGCTCATAATAGACCCTGTGATGACTGATGTCTGCTGTGCAAATGAAACATATCCAGGATTCGAGCAGTGTAATTCAACTAACTGCCCGTGTTGTCTCATCGAGGTATTTCCTGCGCACCTCAGTGGATGGAGCAGTTGGAGCTGCGGGTCAACGTGGTATAGGAATAGTCTTGACTGACTGGCCTGAGGCTGCTCTTTTAGATTGGATACCGGTTAATAGTCGTTTATGTGCTCTAAGACTCGAGCAATAGCTGCGTTAGGCGTAGTTTGTTTGTGATCTGGGCATACGGCCCACCAGACTGCAACTCTGACATGCAGAAGGATGAGTTCTATGATGAACTCACCACTCTAGTTCTCACGAGCAAAGACTTTGACATTGTAGTGCTAGCTGGTGACTTCAATGTACAAGTTGGCAAACTTAGTGTGTCAGCAGCCTGTTTAAGTGGGTGTTGTGCTTCACCTACTCACTACACAAATAACGGGAATAGGATTCTCTAATGTTTTGCAGACAATCGTTTGTTTTTGTCTAGCACCAATTTCTGACACAGCTCGCGTCGCACAGCGACATGGCGCTCTGACTCTACAGGTACTCCAAGCCAGATTGATCTTATCGTCGTAAGCTACCGGTGGCGCAGTTCTGTTCAGAATTGTCGATCTTACTGGTCCACGTACGTAGAGTCTGACCATGCATTATTTTTAATGCGATTATCAATTCAGCTCCATGGTCATCGACGCAAACGACAAACTTGGTTAGCCGTACAATATTTGTATGATCCAAAAGTCCGCATCCGCTATGAACAGAAGTTGTCACATGAGCAGGAATCTACGAGGCACAGTAATGTAGATGAACATTAAGCCCATATCTAGCAGGCGATGCACGTGGCAGTAGGTTTTGCCTGTGTTCCTAGATCCGTTGTCCATCAAAGACACTGGATTTCTCAGGAGTCGACCAGTCTAATAAAGCAAAAACGTCGTTTCTCGAACTGTAAGAAAATTAATAAGATACGAAGAAATCTACGGAAGAAAGTTACGGAAAACCTTAAGCAGGATGACGAAAATTGGTGGGTCGAGGTAATCGAACAAATGAAAGTAGCAGCTACTTCAGGTAACAGTCAAAGACTGTTCAAACTTATTCTTGACATCGGTGGACTGCGCATCCAGGTCAGTGAAACGATTTGCGATAGAAATGGAGGACCCATCCATGGCAAAGAGCAAAGGCTGAACCGTTGGGCTGAATACTTCAAGGCCCATTTTAACTGGCCGTGCGCTAATGTAGTTATTCCTATGTCGACAACTGTGATTCCTTGGGTGGTATCACTTGAGCCCCCATCGGAAGTAAAGGTAGAGTCGAACATTCGATTACTAAAGCGAGGGCAAGCGGTCAATCCTGACGAATTCCCCCCAGTTCTTTTCAAACTGAGTGCTGGTGCGTTGATAAAATCACTTACCGTCTTGATTTGTGACACTTGGAGCGCGGAGCGTATTCCGTTAATATGGAGTGAGTCGTTGATTGTTCCCATCTTCAAGAAGGGAATACGCGATGATTGTAGTAACCATCGTGGGATTAGCTTTATTCCGATTATATATATATATATATATATATATATATATATATATATATACCACACTTGTCTGGTTTCAGACTGTGCCAAGCAAAACATGGTGCAGTGGGGGAGAAGGGGTACATAGTCCGAGACCATGACCTGTTTGTGGGCGTGATACTGCCAGGTTGTCAAAGCAAAAACAGGTGGTTTTCTTAGAGGTCCACAACCGGAGCCTTTAGCTAGCCAAAGCTTAACCCGCAAGACAGCGGGGCGAAACGTGGAGTTCGTAACCCACTGGGGGCCGGTGACTGATTGCTCGGTTCATTCGCCCTTCGGATGAGGCCAAACATCCTGAGTGCCCAGTACACCTCTCCGCCACAAATGCCGATGAGCATACCGTTGTACGCCTCATACACCGTCCGTGGTTTGTTTGGGATCAGGGTTTAGCTATCTCCGTTAGATTGACTTTTAGTCAGTCAACTCGGCGGAGAGCGCCAGGCATTCGCTTTCGTCCTCTCACTTTAGTGGGAACACCTCCGCCCCGATGACGCAGTGTATAGGACTTCCTCAGCAGAGGATGTGTTAGACACACAGTCACTTGGAAGCATTTCGAGAGGTATTCAGGACGAGTGGCCATCTCGGAGTCTGAGACACCCACTCCCGACCATACCGAGGCATTTAGAGGCAATTCCGATAATAACCAGGGTATAAGCCTCGATTTTACTGCGCCGTCCTGCATCGGCTCGCGAGAGAAACGCCTGCGAACAACAGGCCGGATTCCGTCCAGGTGGAGGATGCATCGACCAGATTTCTACACTTCGCCAGTTACTTGAGACACGTCACACACCGTCGACCAACAATAATGGTTTCCCTTGACTTGAAAGGTGCCTTGGATTCAGTTGATCGAACAGCGCTGTTCACTACTTTTCACCGGAAAAGTATGCCACAGAAGTTCGTGAGTCTACTGAGGTCATTGTACTCTCATACTTCTGGCCGCGTAAGGGTTTAGGGTGAACTATGCAGTCCGTTTGAATCGACCAGCGGTGTTCGACAAGAATGCCCCATGTTTCCATCTCTGTTCAACTTCATTATCGACGAGACAATGGAAAATGCCTTGCAAAATCTCCAGGATGTTGACGTCGAATCAGGAAATAGTGAAAGGCTGTGTGACCTAGATTACGCCGACGACCTTCTCTGCTTGTCTGAATGCATGGAACATGCTCAACGTTCACTAAATAGACTTGCGAGAACTGTAGCTCCATTCGGCATGCGCTTTGCACCTTCAAAGTGTGAAGTGATGCTACAAGACTGGACGTCAACGGTTCTGAACTTGATGCTCGATGGGGAAATGCTGGCAACTGTCGGCCGTCTCACTTACTTCGATAACAGCGTGACGACCGATGGAATCATTGTAGTAGGGGTGAGTACGTGTAAATCCAAAGCTCGAGTGGCGTACGCTGGACTGAAGCACTTGTCGCGCTGACCTGATATTTCACTGAAGTTGAAGGGTCGTGTGTACTGTGCTGCGGTGCACCCAGTTCCGTTGTATGGTTGTGAGACATGGAATTTGCGTGTGGAAGATATTCGTCGTCTTGAGGTTTTGGATCACCGGTGTTTACGTAGTATTGTTAAGATTGGATGGAATGACCGGGTGAGCATTGCCGAGGCCAGATATCGGGGTTTGGGTACTAATTCAGAGAATATACTAACACAGCGTATCCAGACTGGTGGACTTAGTTA
Organism: Fasciola hepatica; assembly: GCA_948099385.1. Classification (NCBI taxonomy): domain Eukaryota; kingdom Metazoa; phylum Platyhelminthes; class Trematoda; order Plagiorchiida; family Fasciolidae; genus Fasciola; species Fasciola hepatica. Next base: position 34,288,019 of record CANUEZ040000043.1, on the reverse strand, counting down.
GTTGGGGGCGCGAGTTGCGTATGGCAGACACGTCTGCCGTACCGTGCCCTGTTTCCCGTTCCTCCTCGGGAGTGGAAGGAGCCACGCGGAGGTCAACAGATGGCGTGACAGCGAGAAATGAGAAACTTCACAGCGAACTTAAGAAAAGTAGGTGTCTCACGTCTTCGTGGTTGGGGTCTAAAAACCCCTGAACCAGCTGGCCGGAGACACTGAAGGATATGGCTGCGAACCGTGAACAGTGGAGATCGTGTTGTCATTTCCTTTCTGTTGAATCAGAATGACTGATAGATGTGCGTTTGTACAGTTAGACTGTGTATTCCGTGTGTTGGCTACAAGGGCGTTCTTTCCTTTTCCCATCCCTGTAGGTCCACTCCCTGTTCATCTTGTATACTTATTCTTCCTATTTCTACGTGCAACATGGTGAGAAAGGCAGTGGTCAGTGGGACTCGCCCCGTTGCTTAACGCTGTACGATGGTGATGGGGACCATCAAGTTAACAGTTGCCCATCGATAGCCCGATGACCAAGTGCGTTCCGTCATTCACGTACCCAGTTTCTAGTGCTTTCGAGTGGTCTGGTGAGGGTTGAAGTAATACGGCAAATAGATTCGTAATGAAATCAGCCTTCAGACTAAGGTACGCGTCTACTGTGACGCTATGCGCGTGCCGAGTAAATACACATCGAGATCGCACACGCGACTTATTCATCACTTCCGCCTCTGCCCCGACAGACTACAGTCTAGAGGTAGACAGATGAATTCTAACAACAGCTTCATATGCTCCCGCTTAAGGCGCGCCGGACAGATATTGTGATCCTCACCGGAGATCTTAACGCGCTCGTCGGTCGCCTGACAGCGAGTGAAGGAGGACAGTTTGGTCTCAACTCCAGTCGTTCGGACAATGGGGACAGATTGCTGTCAATATGTGCCGATGGTAAAATTTTACCTCATAACACAGCGTAGTCGAAATCGTAGGTAGGTTTTCGACGTTTCAGTCACCACGGGTAACCTTTTTCAAGACTGGTCTTACAACCGAATGAAACTGTCTCATTCGGTTGTAAGACTAGCCTTGAAAAAGGTTACCCATGGTGACTGAAACGTCGGAAACCTACCAACGATTTCGACTACGCTGTGTTATTAAACAATAAAATTTCACCGTAACATTTCACACGGCGCATCGATTTTCCGATACACTCCGAACCGATCTCGGTCCTGGCACATTAACATGTGCTGATCACCAGCCTTTTCTAGCAAGCACAAATTTTCGCATCTCTAAACGACGTACCGCCACCTGGCGTCCTCCTTCCTCAACACAGGAATGGTCTCAAATCGATCATGTAGCCATTAAGTACCGTTGGCGCGGCAGCATGTTAGATTTTCGCTCTTACTGGTCAACCTGCCTCGATTCTGATCAGGCATTAGTCTGCTCTACGATCTGCTTGCTGTTTGGGGGCTTGAAGAACTCGAATCATGCTCGCCTAAATATAGACAAACTGAACGACCCTGTAGTGCTAGAATCCTTTCAGACTGCGCTGGCCCAGGCACTGGGATCCACCGTCCCACCTGATGTCAATGAGCACTGGGAGCGACTGAAAGAAGCCTTACTGAATGCCGGCCTGACCGGCTGTGGTACGGTCCGCCATACCCAGAGAAGTTGGGTTTCTTCAAACTCCTTGTTACTGCTTGAGAACCGCCGACATATCTCTGCTGATGCAAGATACAACGAATCAGGCCGTGAACTCCGCTCGCGTTTGAAGAACAGTTTGCGTGCTAATCGTGAGAAGTGGTGGTCAGAGCATGCCCTCGAGATGGAATCAGCTTCTGTCTCTGGCAACTCCAGGAAGCTCTTTCAACTCATTCGCGCCACCGGACCGCGAACAGGTGTTAGCGATACAGTCCGCAAAACCAATGGGCCACCAATCACCAACCTGTCGCACAGACTAAACCGTTGGACAGAACACTTTCGCTCCCAGTTTAGCTGGACACCGGCTGCTTCTACTGCAGCTGGAACTCCTACACTTTCTGTGTGGTCTATTCCGGACAGTCCTCCGACGGAAGCGGAAATTCGAAAAGAGCTGCAAACCCTCAAGGGCCACAAGGCATATGGATCAGATCGTATTCCTCCTGCGCTTTTCAAAGATAGGGAGATACTTCTGGTGAGAGAGTTGACAACCCTGTTCTCAAAGGTTTGGATGGAAGAAAAAGTTCCCACATCCTGGGGGGAAGGAGTCGACGATCGTGCCCATCTTTAAAAAGGGTAGCCGTACACTGTGTTCTAATCATCTGGGAATTAGCCTGATCTCTGTCGCTTCAAAACTCCTGGTGTCCATTATCCTTCGCCGACCTTCTCCATTGCGCGAACCCTATTGTCGTGAAGAAGCTGGGTTCCGGCCCTGCCGCGGTTGCACGGACCAAATCACAACTCTTCGCCTCCTGCGTAAACACCGTCACGTGTATTAAAGACTAACTATCGTTGTGTTTGTGGGCATTAGGGCCACCCTTGACTCTATCGATAGGATTGTCCTATGGACTTGCCCGTTGAGGAACGGCATGCCCGAGAAGTACGTTTTCATTCTGCAAGCGCTCTGTCGACGGACCTCGGGGAGAGTAAAGGTCTATGGGCAACTATCCGAGTCCTTTGTCTTCTCAAGTGGCGTTTGGCAAGGATGCCCTATTTCCCCGTTCCTCTTCAGCTTCATAATGGATGATCTGCCACAAGGAGCCCTTAACGGTGTTACAAACAGTGGAGTGGGACTTCTACCGGGCGCCGGAGTTGTTGACTTGGATTATGCTGACGACGTCGCCTTGTTGGGAGACGACCCTAAAGTCGTCCAAGATGCCCTAGACCACTTGACCGTCGAAGTCACCGAGTATGACATGCACTTTGCTCCGTCTAAATGTAAAATGTTTCTTCAAGACTGGGAAGGGAATTCTCCTGCACTCAGTGTTTGTGGAGAACGTTTGGAAACTGTCAGAAGCTTTGTGTACCTGGGCAGTTGTATTTCCACTGGTGGAGGTATCGGAGACGAGATCACGGTTCGCATTTCTAAGGCCCGTTCGGGTTTTGCCAACCTTAGGTATCTGTGGCTTCGTCACGACATCAGGCTTCCCCTAAAGGGTAGAGTCTATAACGCCGCAATTCGCTGGGTGCTACTTCATGGATGTGAAACCTGGCCAGTTCGAGAAGATCTGCGCCGGCTGACCGTATTTGACCACCGTAGTCTACGGACAACCACACGAGTATGGTGGCAGCATCACGTCAGTAATGACAAAGTGCTGAGGAGAGTATTCGGGGTAGACTGTTCATCACTCAGGGTAATTGTTTCTCTTTGTCGGCTGCGGTGGTTAGGTCACGTCTTGCGGACGACCGGTCAGCGTTTACCTCGCCGCGCTTTATTCGCGCTCACTGGACAGGATTGGGAACGGCGGCGTGATGGACAACCGACGACCTGGAGGAGAAGTTTAAAAAAGCTGACTTCCCGTTTAGCCACAGTGGGCCTTTGTCGCCTACCAGGTTGGAGCAAGAATGACACCGAAAACAGCTGGCTTGATGTGCTGGTGGATATGGCCCGAAACCGGAGTCAGTGGCGTCAACGCTGTATGGAATGCTGAGCTGGCTGCCCAACCTTTCCCTTCCATATATGAAAACCACAAAAGATAAGAACAAAAAGAATCAAAATACCGTATGCGGGAAAACTTGCAAAAAAAATCTTCCTAACATTTTAGTCCGTTTTCTTTTCATACAATGTTTCCCCACTATCCCATGGTCTCTTTGGCACGTTGTCTGTACCGGATCCGTGTTATATATATATATATATATATATATATATATATATATATATCATTATCATCATCATCATCGTACAACATTAAACTGTAGGGCAAGCCCCACTGACCACTGCCTTTTTCACCATGTTGCACGCTGAATTAGAAAGTATGAATATACAAGATGGACAGGGAGTGGACCTACACGGGTGGGAAAAAAAGAATGCCCTAGTAGCCAACACACGGAATACACAGTCTGACTGTACAAACGCACATCTATCAGTCATTCTGATTCGATGGAAAGTGGCAACACGACCTCCACTGTTCACGGTTCGCAGCCATATCCTTCAGTGTCTCCAGCCAGTTGGTAGAAGGATCTTTTGGACCCCAACCACGAAGACGTGAGACACCTAATTTTCCTAAGTTTGCTGTACATTTTCTCATTCCTCGTTGCCACTTCATCTGTTGACCTCCACGTGGTCTCTTCCACTCCCTAGGAGGAACGGAGAATAGGACACGGTACGGTAGACGTGTGTTTGACATACGTAACACGTGCCCCAACCAACGAAGTCTACTAAGTTGGATACGCTGTGACAAAACGTTCTCCGAATTAGTACCCAATACTCGATTTCTGACCTCAGTATTGCCTACTCAGTTAATCCACCCGATCCTAGCGATACTACGTAAACATCGGTGGCCGAAAACCTCAAGACGACGAATATATTCAGCACGCAGACTCCAAGTTTCGCAACCATACAACAAAACTGAACGCACTGAGGCACAGTATACACGACCTTTCAACTGCAGTGAAATATCAGATCGACGCCACAAGTGCTTCAGTCCAGCGTACGCCACTGGAGCCTTGGATGTCCGCGTGCTCACATCCATCTGTCGTCACGCTGCTGCCGAGGTAGATGAAGTGGTCGACAACTGACAGCATCTACCCATCGAGCATCAAGCTGGGAATCGTTGACGTCCAGTCCTGTAACATCACTTCACACTTTGAAGGTGCAAAGCGCATGCCGAATGGAGGTACAGTTTTCGCAAGTCTATCTAGTGAACGTTGAGCATGTTCCGTGGATTCGAACAAGCAGACAACGTCGTCTGTGTAATCTATATCACACAGCTTTCCACTGTTTCCTGATTCGACGTCAAAATCCTGAAGATTTTGCAGCGCACTCTCCATTATTTCGTCCATGACGAAGTTAAAAAGGAATGGAGACATGGGGCATTCTTGTCGAACACCACTGGTCGTTTCGAACCGACCGGGTAGTTCACCGTAAACTCTAACGCGGCCAGAAGTATGAGAATACAATGATCTCAGTAGGTTCACGAACTTCTGGGGCATACCTTTTCGATGAAGAGTACTGAAAAGCGCTGCTCGATCAACTGAATCGAAAGCGCCTTCCAAATATAAGAAAATCATTATTGTCGGTCGGCTGTGCGTGTGACGCGTTTCAAGTAGTCGGCGAAGAGTAAAAATCTGGTCGATGCATCCTCCACCTGGATGGAATCCAGCCTGCAGTTCGCGGGCATTCCTCTCTCGAGCGGGTGTAAGACGGTGCAGTAGAATCGGAGCTAATACTTTGGTGACTATCGGAATTAAGCTAATCCCACGATGATTACCGCAGTCATTGCGTATTCCCTTCTTGAAGATGGGAACAATCAACGACTCACTCCATATTAACGGAGTACGCTCCTCGTTCCAAATGTCACGGAGCAAAGCGGTAAGTGATTTTATCAAAACATTCCCACCCAGTTTGAAAAGAACTGGGAGAAGTGCGTCGGGACCTGCCGCTTTCCCTCGCTTTAGTGATCGAATGCATGAATCTACTTCTACTTCCGATGGGGGCTCAAGTGATACCACCCAAGGAGTCGCAGTTGATGATACAGGAGTAACTACACTAGCGTCTGGCCAGCTAAACTGTCCCTTGAAGTATTCGACCCAACGGTCAGGCCTTTGCTGTTTGCCACGGATGGATTCTCCATTCCTATCGCTAATCGTTTCACTGACCTGGATGCGCCACCGGTGTCACTAATAAGTTTTAACAGTCTCTGACTGTTACCTGAAGCAGCTGCTGTTTCCATTTCTTCGGCTACCTTGACCCACCAATTTTTGCGATCCTTCTTAAGGCTTTTCATAACTTGCCTTTCCAGCTTTATCCGCATCTTATTCATCTTACGGTTCGAGAGCTGACGCTTTTGCTCCATTATACTCAGCGACTCTTGAGAGATCCAGTGTCTTTGATGGACAACGGATCTAGGACCACAGGCAAAACCTGCTGTAAAATGCATCGCCTGTTTGATATGAGCCCAATGCTCATCTACATTACTGTTCGTCGTAGATCCTAGCTCATGTGATAACTTCTGCTCATAACGGGTGCGTACTTCTGGATCACACAAAAGTTGCACGGCTAATCGGGTTTACGGTTTGCCACGATGACCATGGAGCTGGATAGATAATCGCATTAAAACTAACGCATGGTCAGACTCTACGTACGCGGACCAGTAAGATCGACAATTCTGAACAGAACTGCGCCACCGGTAGCTTACGACGATAAGATCAATCTGGCTTGGAGTACCTGTAGAGTCAGAGCGCCATGTCGCTGTGCGACGCGAGCTGTGTCAGAAATTGGTGCTAGACAAAAACAAACGATTGTCTGCACAAAACTGGAGAAGCCTATCCCCGTTATCTGTACGCTCAGCGGGTTAAGCTCAACGACCACCTAAACAAGCTTCTGACACACTAAGTTTGCCAACTTGTACATTGAAGTCACCAGCTAGCATCACAATGTCAGAACCTTTACTGCTGCGAACGAGGGTGGCGAGGGCATCATAGAACTCATCTTTCTGCAAGTCTGAGCTGCAGTCCGTTGGGGCGTACGCCGAGATCACAAACAAATTGCGCTTAACCCAACTATCCTTTCGAACGGCAAGTGACCCCTGGAGTCTTACAGCACATACACGACTGTTAACTGAAATCCAGTCTAAAAGGGCAGCCTCAGCCTTGTCAGTCAAGGCAATTCCTGCACCACGTTGATCCGCAGCTCTAGCTACTTCGTCCCCAGAAGTGTGCAGGAAATACCTCGATGCGATACCAGGAACAGTTAGTTGAATTACACTGCTCGAATCCTGTATACGCGTTTCACTTAAGCAGCAGACATCAATCTTCAGAGAATCTATTGTGAGCGCTAAGCACGCCTGCTGACCGGTCTGCATGAGTGTACGCACGTTGAAGGAGCCGAGATTCAGAGGCTGACGAGGCTTGAGAAAATGTGAGTTACCAGACAGAGGATTATTCCCGATACTATTTGACAATGAATCGTTGCGAGTATCGACCGTGTCATCAGTGGGAGCATTATGGGTGGATAGAGGGGGTAAAGAGAGATGGTTAGGGACAGAAGACAAAGGTTGAATAAAAGTGAGGGAACTCTGAGCAATAGCCCACTTAACACTACCCCGTTTGATGCAACAGACAGCGCGATCCTGATTATCCTGCGCGACGACCGATGCAATATGGAATTCTTTCTGTTCGTGAAGTTCATGGGAGATGTTGGACGGGTACTGCTAGGGTGTCCGACCGCAAAGCAGGAGAACGATTAGAGTCCTCATCCAAAGCCTTTAGTTCTAACAAGAACCTATCCGCAAGGCAGCAGGATGGCTTAGTGGAAGCCCATTTGCTTGGATCAATTATTCTTCCACTGATTTTGCCATTGAGTTGCCAGCTCAAAATCAACCTTCAATCCGGAGGACCAGGAGACTGGACTTTGTCTGACCTCTACCCATTGACCTGTCAGGTATGATTGCATCTCGGCTTAAAGAAGCCATCCTGTATGGCTGTTTGGGTCATAGAGGCGCGCAAGCCCACACACCACGTCAAGGTGCAGTCTCGTCGTGATGGATATATATATATATATATATATATATATATATATATATATATAACCTTTGTTTGAGTACCACATCGGTAAGTGCTTTTTGGGTTGCTGGGAGCGTGTGCTGTCAACGACCACTCTGTTGGTCGGCAAAACTGACCAAGAAAACATTATTCTCGCTGCATTGACCTTGACCAAACTTTCTGAGGACGTGCCCCGTTGATTCTGCTGCGATAACTGGTATCACATCCCTAAGTCCGGTTAACTAATTCTTGAAGATTGTCGTCGAATTCATCTTTTGTTTCGTTGTCCGCCACATTGGTTTGGGGCGTGTACCGCAATCACCGCCAAGTTCTGCGAGGAGTTCTTAAGGCGTGCCAAAGCAAGTCTTACGAAAATTGGCTCCCAAACCATCATCGTACTGTTGGCTTTGTTACTAGGAGTGAATGCGACGCGGTGGAGTCCGCAGTTTTAAGTCGGGCCGCTATGATGAAGCCAGAAAGCCATCTGCTCTCCTGGTCCTTTTGCGCACCGATTTGCGGCGTTGGGTAGGCAAGCCATGTCGATATTGTAGTCATGGCGTGTCTTTCTTGTTAGAATTTTTCTCCCCGCGTCCAATGGTGTCCTTATCTTTCAAACCGTCACGACAAGACTGCATGTATCATGGCGCGGTGAGATACAAATTCAAGTTAACAATTGAAGAAATAATTCGAATAAGTCAAAAGGTTAAATATCCTTTGGTGATAATAATATCATTGTTGTAATCTGCACTTCAATATTGGGGAAACTAAACTGTCTTCCCTGAAAGGTGGTCAGTCCTTAACCTGGAAGAAAGGTATAAAAACCTTGACCAGTGGATTTGGCCAAGTAAAACGTGTTCGACTTCTGGGTTAGAGTTTACGAGACCCGCCTGCCAGATGATTGGAAACACTGAGGGATATTGATAGGTGTCGGGGTCAATGGCGTAGTTGACTTCGGTCTCTTTCCTTTTCCATGATTTCCGTCTGCTACTTCGTTTTTGGCTCTTTTTCACTTTATGCTGCCTTTTTTGCCCCTTACTGGACGATGCTGGAAGTTAGTAACCAAAACCAGAGCACAAGTGCAAGGTAAATGGTTGAATAAACTTAACTGAACATTCTGAGTTACGCCTGCCTGTTTCCTACAGCTGAGTAATCTAGCCCATTGTCTTGACACCTCATCCGTTGGAGTGCAAGACACGTCGCTTGTTTGGAACACCTTTGCATGTTTCCGGAATCGTTCATAAAGACTTTCAAGGGTGTCGTAAGAGGCGGTGTCTCCAGCACCTCTCGGGAATTTTACTACTCGGTCACCCAGTCAGTAGTAAGAGGTAAGTTGACGGTACCTCACCCGGCCTTTTTGCTCGAGGATGCATTCATAGCCTTCGCGTACCCAACTACAACCTGCAAGGTGTCAGAATTACTCCAGACAAGCCGGTGACTTATGGCGCAATTCATCTGGCTCTTCATGAAAACCTTGTCGGGTAGATGGATCATAACAACGGGCTATGGTGCTGAAATTAAGATTGCTTACTAAAGAAGAATGCATATTTCTTGGTGATAATGTGAACTTATAAACAGGTAATAGACAAATCAGACCACCGTACAAGTTACTGTCTATCTTTTATCCATACATACGTTCTTAGGTAGTTCGACTCCATGGAAAATGGCAGTTGAATCTCACTGTTCGCAGTGTGCTACCCAGTCTTTAGTATTTCAAACCGGCTAGTGATAGAATCGTTAAGACAACACCAGGTGATATAAACAGCCGCTTCAAAACAGGTAGTCTACTCACTTGCCGAAAGTCGCGAAAAAATCTGTACAACTGTTGCCAATGAACTTTAAACAAGGTTTACGATGAAACAGCGTTCTGTATTGTTAACTGTATGTTCCATTCGAAGATATCTGGATTTGTTATCTGTTTAGCCACCTGTAAGCGAATCATCTCACAAAGGTTTTCGGCTCTATCACATTAGAAGCTCCATAATTTTCAATCGCGTTTTTGGAATCTGTGCCGCTACCTAAGTAACTTGGAGCTGTAGTCGGTAACGCATGGTGAGGAAAACCTTGTGTCCTAGCCTCAGAAGCATTTCACACTCGTGATGTTATTCATAATCCATTTTTTACTACCTACGTATGAGTGCAGTGGAGGGGGTATACCCCCATAGCCTCAAAAGCCGCACACTTTCATGTATAGTCGGAAACCAGATCCTTAGACTTGGAATAGAAAGTCACATAAGGTCCCAATAGGTCGGGCGTGACAACGAGCCAGATAACAGCGGTTTACTGCCTACCCAGAAAATGACCGGCGGTGGCGCGATTCGAATTTATGACCTCTGAAATGGTAATCAAGCACTTCAACCCACTCGACCACCACCAGTCGACAATTTACCTTCTTCTGTACCAGGTCTTTATTAAACTGTTGCAATTTATGTGATTCACACATTTTTTGTTGAGCTGTTATTACATAACCGTATACGTTCTGCCGTAGAACAACCAACCGGCCACTATAGGGTCATTTTAGTTTAAATTGAGGGTTTTTTGACAAGGGATAGGTAGCAAAAGCACCTTGTGTAATTTAATTATCACAACATTGCAGTTAGAATAAAGTTTTGTGCTTTAGTCTCGCGGCACTTAACTTCGGATCCTCTCTTACTTACAGGTTAACCCGTCAATGAATTATTTCGCTGCGGATCAGTTCAAAGAAATGGTTTTGGATAAATCAACAAAGTTAAGTGATGCCGTGGCTATCGTAGTTGGTGCAGTCGGGGAAAACATTGCTGTCCGTCGAGCGGTCGGACTGCACAACATCGACGATACAGGTCGGCTGGCTAGCTATGCGCATATCAGCACGGATGGTGTGAAACAAGGAATTCGTGAAGTAAGGTTCGGAAAATACGCTGCTGTGATACGTTACCGACCGACTGGGGAACAGGTAACTTCATGTCCAACCAAGCGCTTATATCCAACTCTCGTTTGACTTCCTAAACCAAGTTTTGATTATCAACTTATTCTATTCTTTTGAGCGAGTGCAATACATGGGCATACCGCTGACACGAGGCCACAGCGTCATGGATGATGACCGGCAACCATAATCCTGATACCCGATGTGGGCCCTGGAGATAAATGTAAAGTGGAAACCTGAGCCACTGAAATAAGCGAAGTAAGACGTTCGAGTCCACGTGACCCGTTTACCGGATGGTTGGGAACATTGAGTGATGTGACAGGATGTCGCGGTCAGTGATGTAATTGCATTTCGGCCCTTTGTCTTTGTGATTTCTGCTTTGCTGTCGGCTTTTTTCACTTTGTGCTTTCCTTCACTCTGCTCTCAACTGGACGATGTTGGGAGGTAGCAGCTAAAACCAGATTACAAAAGTGCTAAGTTAATGGTTAAATGAACTGAATTGAACGGGATCTTGAGACCTGAAGTTCTCCATAGACCAGGCATGGTAACTTGTCGGGCCATAATGGTCTTCTATCTACCACCAATGTGACCTCTTGTTGGGGTTTCAGCCTCTGATATCAGAGATGTTGGATGCGCGTCTTACTCGACCACAGGCGACTGCTTCGCATCAATAATCGATCTATCCATCAAACTTACTTTTGTTGATAATAGTCGCCCTCTGGTAGTTATCACCTAGTTTTACGCATATCAGAAAATCAGCTTCAATTCGAAATTTCCTGAATCACGGCCTTCTCTCCGTGGAAACGGATGTGTCATTTGTCCATTTATATATCATCATCGTCATCATCATCATCGTACAACATTAAACTGTAGGGCAAGCCCCACTGACCACTGCCTTTTTCACCATGTTGCACGCTGAATTAGAAAGTATGAATATACAAGATGGACAGGGAGTGGACCTACACGGGTGGGAAAAAAAGAATGCCCTAGTAGCCAACACACGGAATACACAGTCTGACTGTACAAACGCACATCTATCAGTCATTCTGATTCGATGGAAAGTGGCAACACGACCTCCACTGTTCACGGTTCGCAGCCATATCCTTCAGTGTCTCCAGCCAGTTGGTAGAAGGATCTTTTGGACCCCAACCACGAAGACGTGAGACACCTAATTTTCCTAAGTTTGCTGTACATTTTCTCATTCCTCGTTGCCACGTCATCTGTTGACCTCCACGTGGTCTCTTCCACTCCCTAGGAGGAACGGAGAATAGGACACGGTACGGTAGACGTGTGTTTGACATACGTAACACGTGCCCCAACCAACGAAGTCTACTAAGTTGGATACGCTGTGACAAAACGTTCTCCGAATTAGTACCCAATACTCGATTTCTGACCTCAGTATTGCCTACTCAGTTAATCCACCCGATCTTAGCGATACTACGTAAACATCGGTGGCCGAAAACCTCAAGACGACGAATATATTCAGCACGCAGACTCCAAGTTTCGCAACCATACAACAAAACTGAACGCACCTCCAGCCATAGAAGAAAATAAGTCACTTCTTCAACTTAGATGACAGGTTGGAAATGGTCAAACTGTTCTTTCGTACACGCGAGGATGCTTTATCATGTATGCAATCTCCGGATAAAATTCAGCTTTCCGGGGCCTCAATATCGGGCGTCAGTTGGTTCTTTGTGAGTATATTTTGTTTGAATTTCATTCATCGACCTTTTAGGCATGAGTACACCGATAAGAATAGGCCATCTCGTTAGGCTATGCGAACATAAAATCATCTAATCCAAAACAACTGCAGTCTCGTTTTCTCCCGTCCCTTTTTATACATGGTTGCAGTAGAAGGGATATTCACCGCGGTAACTAGACCCTTCCATGAAGTCAGAGTGGCGGTAAGCATTGTTGTGCTTCCTCGCGTTTTTGTTCTGCGACTTTTCCACCGATGGCCTGAGCAGTCGATCTTCATTGCAACTCCTACCGCACCAGGCCGCTAGGGCAAATCGGAAGGCGGAAGGCACAACACGTTAAATGATAGGTTTTGGTATACAAGTCAGACTATTTAAAGAGAAAATAGGATAATCCTAAACGTACCCTTGCGGTATGATCGTTGCTTCATGGGGCCTGGCCAATTGAGTTTTTTCCTCTAGTTAGGTCGGACCGGTTTTTTCAGTGTTCGCATGGCCTGGCCCAACCACAGGCGTGGGTGGAGGTGTGTCGATTGACCGATTGGGCTTGGTGCGTACACTAGATCAGTAACTTGGCTTCAGGTAGGTTTTCACGACTCCCTGACAAGCGTGGCCTTGAACCTAGAAGTGGCGAGCCATTTAGCCCTCAGAATATCAGGGTCAGTCGTGGATCGGCTATCAGCTATCAAGGTCGACCGGTGGCAGCGGCTTTCGAACCGTCGTACTGTGATAAACTAGTCAGGAATTCATACCACTGGAGAGCTCTCGTAACGACTATATTGTGACTTTCTAAGTCCCTTTGTTTGCTGTAAAATTACGCTGTTCGGAGGATAAGAGCGGTCAACTGTAGATTTCCAAGGGCGACAGTTGTCAAGCGGCGCCAAGATTCGTTTCCCAGACTGCGTGATCTTCAGTCTGCGACTTCAGTCGTTCCATCACTGACGGTGCTATGACATAACCTCAAGACTTTTGCTTGATAGAGGCAGTCTAATTTTCACTTCTTCATCCTTATGTGAGTCAGCGCTCAGGGTCCCAAAATCCTCAGTATAGATGTGTGTAGATATACTAGCACACAATCATATTTGCGATGATTGATCCATTTCGATTGTGGTTTATGTCGGCTTTCACCTTATGCTGAAGTAAAGTGGTTTTGAGCACAGTCTACGCAAAAGCTATCTCAAGAATACCACAAACGATTTTTATTGGAAATATTTGATTTGATTGAAACATGTGCGGCAGATAAGGTTTATTTTCAGGTCCGTAGATTTGAGGTAAATGGAGTTTCAGCAGGTCAGACGTGATACCGAGTTGAGTGACAGCAAAATCTTGGCGGTGAATTTCAAACTGTCACTTGGAACTTACATCTTCTTAGACGGTAGCCCGTTGAGATAAAATTTCGAGGCTCATCTAGAGTTTTCAGGTTGGTAATGTCGGTCATTGTGTATGTCATGAGCTCAAATAATTAAGTAACAGACAGAAAGAGATCGAAAATGAGGCTTTAATCTTCTAACGATATGAGTACATGTACCGAGTATGGGAAAGCGAAAACCCCTAGCACGGACAAGCGACGGAATGGTAGACAATCATCAAACGAATTCATGACATTCTATTCCGCTACATGAAATTTTAGTATGGTGTAGAGAACTCTACTGCCATTCAAACATCTCGACTTCGTAAATTACGTAGTCTTATTCGTTATTGAGTGTCCGTAAATTGCTGAACAAGAATTTCAAGCAACAGTGTGCCCTTGGCTTCAGTCCGAGTCGACTCATGATGCGAAGAGTCATGCAGGTATCATGAAGACAGTCCTGCATTCGTAAAGTTATGTTCATTCGTCCTTCCCTGGTGTAGGACATATGAAGCAATGAGTCTTGAGGTGGGATGTCTCCATGACAGTCTGTCACTGCCATTCAAAGGCGAACGCGAGCATTTTTTAGAATGCACATGCTTGCGCATAAATGCAGTGGAATTGGCATACCCCATAGCCTTAAAAGCCCATTGCACTACCAGGGATAGCCGGTAGCCAAACTCTTCGGCCTGAAGTGGAGAACCACATAAAGTCTCAGTAGGTGGGCATATTGAAGGTTGCCGCGGAGTTGCTGCACTTCTTCTGTGAAGGGGTCGTATTTCGGAGACCTAGTCGTTCTTTTCAACAAGAAATCCCAGGGGCGGGAGATCCTGCTAGTAGACTTCCAATGGAAGTTAAAATGCTGCTCGTGGATCTTCCTGTTATGCTGCATATCAGAGAGTGAGCTAAATGCAAGGCATCCATGAGTAGGCATTTGCACTGAGAGAAGTTCAATTGTTGAGATTTCGGTGCCAGTGTTATGACCATCCACAGGGTTCAATTCGGCCCCTACCTGGCCATTTTTGTATGGGCTGTATGCGCTGGTTGTCGCTGCCTTATCATGAAAAAAAATCCCGAATTTCAACTGACATTAAAGCAGTGCAGAGATCCGAGTGTATATAGAAGCGCATTCCAAATAGGGGAAATAGATGAGTAAAACACTTATTAACTGTAGAAAAAAAATCTCTAAACGGGCTTAAGCAGAAAACAATCCAGATTGTCCGTCGATCATTGCCAGTGTATACTTGTTGCGGAGATAGATAGCTGTAGACGTTTAAAGTCACTGATCCAAATTGCTGAGTGGCTGAATGGGCGTTTGATGAAACAAGGTTCAAGTTCCACACAAATCCCACAATGATTGACGAATGCTGTAACCTTGCCAATATAGAACGGACAAAAGTAAGTGTGATACCAAGATGATATAGTGTTTTGAATGCATGTCAGTCGATGGGCGATGCAGCAATAACACAACTTTCCCGGGAAAACATATCAGTCGCCTTATTTTAAACTCTAGGTCGATATTGGGTGATGTAATGGAAATACGAAAGCTCCAACTTCCACCGCCGAATTTTGTTGTTTTTCACTTTGCTTTTGTGCAATCTATTGTATATAAGGGCTGCCGTACATTGATCGGTGATGAAAATAAGGTGGTTACGCAGCAGGTAATTCCTACATTTTCTCTTGACTTCTATCACGGCATACGCTTCTTTTTGAACTGCGGAGTGGTCTTGCTCACTTGGTAACAGTTTGAGAAGAAAGCAACAGAACGATCATCTTGGTTGAGTTTAGCCTCAATGACAATATCTGATACGTCGGTTTCCACGATCATGGTGAGATTGTAGTCGGTGGTAAAACCCGTAGCTCTTCTCTATCCCTGTTTAAGATTTCTGAACGCCATCGCCACATTATCTGGGACCGGAACTATACGGTTTTGCATCAAGAGATGAGTCTTTAATAAATTATTGGGTCCAATTGGCATAATGCTGCTTGTGTCAACAGGTTCTCTGCTCTTCAAGTTAACTCCGGTGTTTTTCAGAGTGGGATTCTATCCCTTTGTAAGCTCCCTATTTCACTTGATCTCGTTGACTGCAAATACACCGATCATGCTGTGCTTGAATGTCCTTATAATGGAAACGAAATTCCGGATCTTCAAAACAGCCTGAATGGACTTTGTTACTGGTCCGCTTCCCATTCTTTTTTCATTAATTTCCTAAAAGACGATGAAGTGCCCTTTAATCTTCAGTTTAGATCATCAAACTTTTTAATAACACCCCACACGAATAACCAAAATCTTGAATCTTCCGTTACTTGGGATTCACTGTAATTCACAATCTCTATTGTATTAGTCATGTTTAAATAGTGTGCATTTAATTCAGAAAGCTTTCCTTTTTATCGTTCACACTTAGATAACGTGGAGTTCTCCATAATCTCGTGCTTCAATTTGTAACCTCTCGCATTCTCCCTCACTGATTTTACTGTTCGCCTGTAATTTCTTCTAGCTTACTAGTAAAGGATTTTGATCTTGCCACCAAGTCTCTGAGTTCGCATTCTCCTTGTAGCGGAATTTAATGGTATTCTCACCGACAACATCATTAACAAGCATTTCGATGCTTGCACTAAATTCACTCATAGGTTATAATCTAACACAATCGTTGACTTTACTCCACACTCCCCAAAGCCGTCTCTTAATTTTCCACTCGTTCGAAATTCAGAATACTTCCTTCACACACAGCTTCATCCCTTATCTTGTCCGCCTACTTGTAGGCCACGACCAAGTAACCAATGGTCTTTTTGCTCACCTTCATCGGTGATCAAGATGTATTTACTGCCTCATTTCGCTTCCACGCCTTCCTCTTCACAATTCGAATAATCTCGATACTATTTTTTGGATCCCACTGTAAATCATGTACGTGCTGGAAACTCACCTTATTTTGGAGTTATAAAAGCGTTCATTGATTTGGCTAGTATATCCGTTACTGTTCTTTGGGAGCTGGCATCCCGCAGAGGTGGATGTTTTCTTAGAGCTCAAAAACACTCAGGGCCTGTTTTGACGAAACTTTAAGGAATTTCATAGTTTAAACGTCACACTTTGTTTACAACAATAACAACTTTGCTCCCGCTGAATTTGATGCTACGTTTCTTTGAGACATCCAGGAAGTTCCGTAGGTTTTGATTATGCTCCTCCAAGTGGCGGTCACGCGCGGTAACGTTGTCGACGGGCAAATGCATTCCGTAAAGACTCTACTTGTGGTCTTATCGATGTTGCGTTGAAAAAAAGGTTACTGCTTCCATCACTACGAACAGAATGCGACAAAAGTGGTACCAGTTTCCACCTACTTCGAGTGCTGTGTGCGGTTTTTCTTCGCTTACGGAAATTTGATGATACGCACCATGAAGACCCAGCATACTAAAAACGGCGTATTGAGACACTTTCTAGTATTTCACCTCCCTAGGAAACTGGTTGGCGAATAAGGTCGTTTTCAGTGATTCTCTATCAAGCTATAGCTCACCCTTACTTTTATGCGATAAACTCCTACGAGAGAATGAGCTGGTTTCATGCATGCCCCGGATGGCACGTGCCTACGAGTGACGATCGGATGCGAGACCTGAGCACAGGAAAACCCAGTTCTGCATCCATTTGCAAACGCCGTAGACAGACTGGAGTCCTGATTACTTAACGTCCGATTTGATGGTACTGACCCCATGTTCTCATCTATTCTCTAAGGTGACAGCACCATCCTCGACATGGAACAGAAGCGAGGCAGTTTTGATATCTTCGTGTCTGGACGTCGTGGGATATGTCCAAACCACTGCAACTGTCGGCGTTGGAGGAACACTGACAGCTTTTTGATGTCGAAGCATCGTTGTCTTATTGTGTCGTTTGGAAGCATGTCGTGCCAAGCCACTTTCAGGATCCGTCGCAGACACCAAGATTATATATATATATATATATATATATATATATATATATATATATATATATATATATATATGTAATGTCGAATTGAGATCAAGCATGGTGCCTTCGCAGCAACAGCAATTAATAAAATAGGAAGACGGGAGCAGAATACAGTAAAAGAAAGTTGGTAGAACAATAAAATGCTTGTTTGACTTTTCGCCGTACAACGTTCGGTGTTTTCTTTTTGTCATTTTATTTGTTGGAATGACATTTTTGTGATTACAGGACACGATAGACAGATCGCAAAGTATCGACGCCACTGATTTCAATTTTGAGCCAACGTCTCTGACCAGCGACAATCCTCATCCCTTGGGCCCCAACTAGGGATGCGGGAAATGCCAACTGAAGGCATTGCTGATGCTAGCTTCTTCATGCCCCTATTTCAAGTCGA
This sequence comes from Fasciola hepatica, assembly GCA_948099385.1. Taxonomy (NCBI): domain Eukaryota; kingdom Metazoa; phylum Platyhelminthes; class Trematoda; order Plagiorchiida; family Fasciolidae; genus Fasciola; species Fasciola hepatica. The sequence goes on along the minus strand of CANUEZ040000043.1, from coordinate 34,270,067 downwards.
GCAGATGTGAATAAAGCGGGGAAAGATAGACGATGGGCAGGCTTATGCAAAACTTATCCGAGCCACCGGAGGCGGTGTAGAGCGATAAATTTGTTAAGAGGGCTGCTATCCGTGCTTAACACAAGACGGCGCACCTCGTCATTACTCACTCAGTGTTTCCACCAGACACGGGCAATGCTTCGGAGACATCGGCTGTTGAACACGGAAAGACGCCGGGCATCCTAAACGCGAAGTGGCCAGGTCTCGCAACCGTAGAATAAAACACAACGAACCGCGGTGACGTGCTCCATTTCTCAACAAACAGTTCCATATTGCGATCCTATTGACAGAGTCGAAGGCCCCGCGAATGTCCAGGAACACGGTGATCGTTGGTCTTTGGAAATGGTGATGGCAATCTACCAGTAGTCCGAGGGTGAAGATTTGATCAATACATTCATGACTGGCACAATACCCAGCTTGCTTCTCGCGAGTCTGCTCTTCACGCGTTAGGTACAACCTGCGGAGTATGGCAGATGCAAGCAGCTTTGACGCTATTCGGATAAGGCTTACACCCTCATGGTTAGCGTAGTCACTGCGCTGAACCCTTTTTAAAGATACGGACAATACTCGATCCCCCACACAAAGAGGGGGCCTAATCGGAATTCTGGGTTTTTGAAAACAAATATAAAGTTCTCTAACGAGCTAAACACCACCGGTTCAAAAAGAACTAGGGAAAGATCATCGGAGCCCGGGGCTTTGTGACACGTAGGACTTGGAGTTCCCTGCGGATCTCCGCCTCGGTAGGTGAACCTGTCGAAACGGATTATTGGACATGTGCCGGAATATCTAAGGTGACACTGTGGGACGGCTAAATTGTGCTTTGAGGTACTCCGCCCGGGTAAAAAATGTTGCTGCAGACTGTGGGTAGGCGAACCGTCAGGAATTTCTTATAGCGGCAGCATGTCCCATCTCTGATGCTTTTTGTGACCACCAGATTTCGCGATGCAGTTCAAGTTAATCTCCAAAGTTTCATTCATCCGGAGTTGATAACTGGTAAATATGTGCATTTGGGTGATTTATTGTGTGAACACAGAAGTCCATAGCATTAGATTGCTCGATTTATTCCAGACCATTTCGCTGCATCTTTACTAGTGCATACTGCAGTCCGGAATAAATTGTGCAATCTAATGCTATTAACTTCTGTTTTCAAATCTGTGTCGGGGAAGTTATTTTTTGATTTATTGTTTCCTGATCCACACGATTTGTTTTGATTCTTTCCATTGTTATAAGCACTAAATAGTGACCAAATAACATGACTTCTTATTGTTTGCTGATATATTATGTTTAATTACCAAAGTTAGCAATCGCCTCTCCTAACCACCATTCACCACGTCTTTATAGATCGCTTCTGCGGCATGGCATGAACGTGCGAGTCGATTGGGTAAACAGTTGTGCCAGCACATTGTGGGCATGAATCCCCGTCCGGGTTTGGAATTGACAACACCTGCGGACGATCCGGATGAGGAGAAATGTCTTTTGCTTCAACCGTTCTTTCTGGACGACACAGTACGCGTAGGGGAGCATCTGGCTCGGAATGAAATCGTTTTAGAGGAGTTCATTCGCTTAGAATGTGGTCAAGAGGATTCAGATAGAAGCTAGTGCACATCCCTTCTCTTCCGCACTCGAATGCGAGCGTCTTTGGATGCGCACTTTACTAGCAACCCGTTTGTTTTAAACACATTCACCTGATTTGCAGAATGAAATAGACAACAGTTTACCCCGTGAAAGCTGGCCATCGGTACCTTCCAGAAAGCTTGTGAGAGAAGTCAGTTCTAACTCAGTTTCACAACTAAGATGTACATACACACCACAAATGTTCTCGATGAAAGTACATCTGTATTTTCGATCTTCGACTGATTGGTAAACAGTAGAGTTTTCGTTCGTGTTTCATTGATTACAGTTGAATGATGCTGGTGATGTTAGGCTTGAAATCGTCTATATGGATCGTTAGTTTTTGTAATACAACTACTAAGCTTTGTTAGTATGGAATCCTAGACGGTTTACAGCGGTATAAATGAATGATGTTTATAAATGAAGTGTGTACGATGCTCTTTGTGTGTAAAACTGTCTAGTCGAATTTTTGCATTTATTGAGGAGGCTGACACTGACAGTGCTTTGACTGAGGATGATTTTTTAACCAGTTGTTTATTATTATTTAGATGAGATGATTAATAGATAGTTTTTCAACTTGTGTTCATGTGATTTGTACTGTGGTAATTTTTTCAAGCCACCTGATGGAAGTCAGAAGATCGATACGAAGTTTTTATTAGGATGTCAAACCAGTGTACATACAAGAGAAAAATCTCACTTTCTGATATTTTACGACATTAAATGAACGCTGATTGCCATGGCAGTTGCCGCTAGTGCAGCAAAAACACAGGAGATAGCAACAAGGGCTTCCGCCACAGCCCCAACGAGTTTTACGCAACGGGCTGCTTGGGCTTGGAGCATTTGTACATTCAGTTCTCCGATCTCTTCACTTCGTCCCTGTTGGCTCAGAGCAAGTGTCTCATCGGGACAAGGCATTGTTTCACACATTTCCGTTTGCAGGTGCCCGTCTCCTCCTCGACATGCTTCACCCAAACAGTCCCTAGTGCGTACTCGGCGTTGATACTGTGCGACCCCACAAGCTGGTGTGCATTCCGACCACGGGGACCACTGAGCCCATCTCCCACGAGACAGTTCGCAGTGTTCCCCATAGGCTTCATCTGAGCAGCTGCAATAAACCTCCTGTAAGCAACGAGTCAGAGTTGAAGGAAGCAGATGATAGGTGATCAAATTCATGTTGGGAGAGAATGAAACACGGGAAAACGTATCGGAGTTGCTTACAATACCTTAAGATGCAAACGGGAGACGTAACTGGGCCATGGCAAAATGTACGAAATATTTCGTTGCTAAAATCTGAGACATTGTTGAGGTAACGAATATCACGACGGGGGGGAGGCTATTCAAGTTTTTCAACGTAACAGCCGATTTTCAGTCAAGTCGACCACATAACGGAGTTGAATCCCACGTATTGTTACTGGCGATGTAGCAGGTATCGGCTATATACGACAATGGATTGTCGGTTTTATTGCGCTTTTTATTAGGTTTGATAAGTTTTTTTTCAATGGTGCTGAGATTTACAGGCGCACCATTTTTACCACTGTTTAATATAGAATTCAAAATGGAAGAACGTAAACGAATAATCTATTCCAGACCACTGGATCTTTACGATTTTCTTACTAACTAGTCATTAGTCTGGAAGGAGGTCATATACAGCGTGACCGTCATATGTGGAGATTCATTGCTAGGTTGCAGTCCGAAATCGAGGAAGATCGCGCCCAGGAAGCGCCGACTATAGGACCAACAGGTTCGGGTTTTAGATTGCAGATGAATTGACGCGGTTACAATCTTAGCGACCACCGCAGAAGTTTTCTGCATCTTAATTTGATGGGGCTGCTAATATCCACGGGGTACGGCGTAAATAATGATCGTAAGCAGTTGTTTCATGATCCGTTGCACCCTATTCTGATGCACGCAAAATAGAACTCTTACAGCTTTTTTTCAGCGTGCCACCTGCTATCCGAGTAAGTCGAAGTTTTCTAGTCAGAATAGAACCCGTTAGTCAATCTTCGGTGCAAACCGTTTTCCACATAAATAATTCTGAAGTAATCGAAGTAGGATTGCCTAGTCTTAGTCACTGCAATATTTGGTTTCCGTTCGCTAACTGTTGAACTGAATCGGACTGCAATGTTGCCAGTAAACTGTTGTTGAATATTTTCAACTTCCCCAACCGATTACTAAGACTGGTCTAATGTTTCCCGTCCGTTGCACAACAATGATTACAAGCTGTGAATTACATGCATATGAAATTCATCAAGGGAAATAAGTTGAATTAACTTATTGAAAATGCCAGTTTTCAATTGATTTAGTCCTTGTTCTAAAATCCAGGCGCTTGGTCTAAGTACTATTTAAGACAAGGGATATGATTGTCCCCAGATGGATTTACTTCGTGTGCAATATTAGCCAAGGTACATAGTGATGAGAAGTTTGTTGAAGGAAGATAGTTAACGATCCTCAGATGGGAAGTATCTAGGGGGATTGGCCTCGTGGAGGGCGTGTTAGATACGGGTTGGATTCACTATGTTCGCTTTATCAGCTGGTTGAAATCAGGCTGAGTCTAAATGAGTCTTTATTCATCCCAGGGGATGTGTTTTCAGCACCATGCTCATGGGTGCATTTCTCATTCCTTGCACATGTTGACCATGCATTAGAAAATAAAACATACTCCATCCAAGCGGTAAGGATAGCAAAATAGGGATTTTTTGTGTTCATCGGTCAGTAGTGATGGTTTTCTGAGGTATCTCGCAATTTATCGTGGGACATACGGACGATGAGCTGTTGTCCGTACACGCACTCCGTTAAGTGCGTGTACGATGGATCGGTCGATCCCGATAAGATAACTACGGAGTCTATCATGCGAGAAAAGGTAGTTCTCGGTAATCAAACCGAATAAAACAGATTGTTACCACCGTGATGCAACAGTGATCCCCAGTGATGCTATTCCGTACCTAAGTTCATCTGGTTGAGGGGATGTGGAGTAGGTTCTGGTCACCGCTATTCCTAATATTTGATGACTTCCCACGACTTTTTAGAGCATTTCCCGCTAAACATGATGAATTGCCTTACATGTATAGTGATATGTTGGTTTTGCTACTTGCTATTTAGCAGTAGATATTTTTATTTCGTGAAATTTTGTGTATGAAGGACTGCAGAAATATCAATTTTGAAATCAAACAAATTAATGTTTTCCCCATGGGAAATTGCGACATTTGCTCACCTGTCCATCTTTGGATGAAATACAGTCCCCATGGACGCAAATGATGCTAAGGCAGCGGTCTTTGAAAGCTAAGCAATTGGGCAACGGGTAAGACGGATCGCTGATGTACGCTGGAGGACAGCTGAGACAAAAACGTAACATTTTAGCATCAGTTGGTTGATTTCAGATATTGAAAACAAGAAAAGTATTCCGTTTCACGCCCTTATTTAAAAGCCAACAAACTCAATTGTGTGTGGTTATTGGGTGCTGCTTTGCAATAATGCGTAGTCGAAAAAATAGCCTACATCAATGAGCGATTTGAGGCAATAAGGACGTTCCGTTTCTAGTAGAGCATACCAATTATCCAAGGATAACTGCGTAGTTACTGTTTAGACGAAGTTTGATTGGTCGATCTGTCTGGGATTTATTAGATGAATAAATCACAAGAATACGCGATTTTAAGTTGTATTATCCCCACAGAATTAAATACAGAGGTTCGTAACAACATTGGATTACATAATGCATTCCGGAAGATCTTTCTGTATTGGTAATAGTGCACACCATAGTCAAAGTGATTGGTTTTACTAACAAGATAAGACAAAAGCTAAAAGGTCCGCAAGATTCACTTGCTAGCAAGTTTTGAGAAGAAGGACTCTCCACAATCCAGCTCGTATCGTTACCAAGGCTAGGCCGACCTAACTATCAGTCTGTGTTTGCACATTTGTGAGTGATTATAGATGCATGCTTAGACCTTGGATTTTGCGTGTTAATGATAAACGGAATGCCTAAACTATCAAAGCACAATGCCTTCCGTAGTTGTTGCGTAGTGGATTATATTGGCGTTCGGTGATGTCATAAGGTTGCATCGTCCACTCATTACTTTCTGAAGCCTGGGCAGGATTGGATTACTAAACACGCAAATTGGTGAGCGCAATGCGATTCACTTTGGATGAGCAGTTGTTTCCTCACCGATACTTCTACTTCGATGTTCGTGTAGAGGATACGGAGTTCGGCTGCACAGAATGAATAGCTAATAGAGGAGTTACGTCGTCAGTTTTGGTGCGTTGAGAACATTGCCAATCACCTGCAGATAACAGGTCGCACGTTCACTGCAAAATATGGTCCGGGGCAGTCTTGTTCTGTGCTTTAGTGGGCAGGTGCGTGCACTGTCGTGGCCATACATTGCAATGAAGCAACCTTCTGATGGGTCCATTTGTTCATATAATACTTTCCCTGGGATTGAAGGTGCCATTGTTTCCTCTATTTTTGGTTGGTTGGATATTATGGTGTGTATTATCGAAGTGATGAAGCAAATTTTTATATTTACTTCTCATGTATCATTGATGTATAGGTTATTTAAAAGTGAACAAAATGAAGTAGCCTTAGAGGAATTTGTTCGATGTAAGAAACATAATTACTTCATGAAAATATGTGCTATAGAACTTCCCTTGGCGATTTTACCAACCTGTCATTGATTATGTCCGTGAAAATGAGAGTTCATCGTTCTGTAATCGAACACGCTTACAATCAGACTTCGCTGCACTTTTCGAATGACGTGCTTAGTGCTCGCTGTCTTTATTGAGTGTGACTGGGTCCCAGTCCACGTGTCTGCAGTTCGTTTGTCTGATTTCGTGCGAACGAATCGTAACACAATGGAATATAGATGCTTGGTAGTCTTATCTGAGCTTGATAAGTGACAATGGGTAGAAGTAAATTAAGAAGTGTGAAAATAGTTTAGACTTTGGTGACTGAGGATAGATTAAACTTTCCCCATCCGGTCGTAAATGCCATTCTATGGAGACGAAACAAAATAACGAATGAATTGGACGACTCTCTGGTTTATTCTCACTTTTGAACACTGGAAGGAGCCCTTTCAGGGACCCATCAGTTGATCTACCTTTACATTGAGCTTTCCGTTAAAGCAAGTAAAAACCTACAGATGGGCAGAACCCTGCGGCGATGGAAACTTCACTCCAGAAAAGCCATCATCAAAATAGTATCTAGTCTGCAATATTCTCCGCTGGTTATTTAACACTGACAAATCAAGCGAAGCCACATCCTTATTCTTAGACACAGACATACTTTTCACATACCTGCTATCATGTCTTTTCACTGTCCGAAAATAACTTTCGGTTCAGACGAACCTACATTCCCATTGGGTTGCCTTCAATTAAACGGCCCATCGGAGGCATGTCTCCAATAAATCATTGTATGTAGACAGCTACAGCTGAATTCATGCTTTCTTTCACTCGAGTTCACCACGATAAGTGGTCGTCTGTGTTGTCTCTGCGTTCTTTTGATTTTGCATTCGGACGTTCCCCAAGAAAGTATCGCGGGTCCTTATTCAGTCAAAACTGTCGGACCTAGAATGCACGGACGCGTACATTATTTGATTAACTGTGTAGTGATTGAAAATTCGACAAAAACCTGCTTGGTTCACCTTGTCCGCCCATCTTTTGGGGGCACAAGAGATCTTCCAAGTAAGGCAGTCAACGGTTCATTTTCAGTCTACATAATGGTTCGCTTACACTTTTATATTATAGTTATTCACTCTCTGTTGCGTGCGTGTTTGTGCCGATTATGACAAGGCTTGTATTGAGAGGTAATCGTCGAATTCCGAGGATTAATGTGCAAGGTTAGCGGTTGAATTGATTTAACTGGATTGCTGAATGACGACATATCGTTCCTGTTCGAGTAGCCACTAACCGAGCACGAGCGCGGCCGTTCTGGTTGCTATCTCTCAGGAAATCTCAGTCGAAAATATATATATGAACAACAGTTGTTAAGGCAAGCAGAATGAAGACATCTAGATGTCACCGTCTAAGTAGCCGTTCGGAACCAACTCTGTGGCTCATGTTGCGTAGGCTTTGAAATTTTCTGACACATGCTCACATGGAATAATGATGTACCGTCAACTGTGTCAACAGAAAAAAAATCGGTGTCAGTTGGAACAACGGATTACACTCACATGCAATAGTATGTGTTCGTTCCAATAGTGCCAACACATTTACCGCCATGATTAACATTGCATGCCACATTTCCTGGAATTTCCGTTGGACTGGAAAGTTCAACGCAAGGGTCGCGTTTCTTGTGACATGTTGGACCCATGTGTGTGGGCTTCAACGGAATAAATGAATATGTAAAAAAACCCTTGGTTACATAAACCAAAAATGTAGTGAACGATAATAATTGAGTAAACTATCAAAACAGACTATGCCAATATCAAAACAATAACGCTGGATTTTCGTTAGCATAGAATTCAGTAGCATGTATCGTGAGACATTCGACATTATTCGCGGATTTCTAGAAGGATACTTTTGATACGAAATTCATTAGGTTTGTTATGCATTCTGATCGTTTTGCTTGCTTCACAGAACTCACGAGTCCCACTTTCTCTGCTTGTTTGGTTTCGCTCCATCAAAATACTAATACGTTGTCAAGAAGAAAAAAAGAGTCTATGCCGTTGAGACTCGATCAAAGGTCGCCCGGTAAAATCATGTTAACCCCTAGTGTGTTATCGAAATTCAAACCATTATTGAGCATTTCAGTGAATCCGCGACGCATTAATGGAGGAGAACAGTGAATGCCTTCAAAGATCAGGAGTAACCTGCAGCTCTATTTATTGGGCACATTTTTGCACGAGTAGAGCTGTACGATAAGAGCTCACTAGGCTTTCAAGTAGTATTCCACGTTGAATGACAACTTATTGACTAGTTTATGGTGGATCATTATACCACTGACGTAAGCTATGGCTTGCAGCCGAAGCTACTGAGTGAGTTTCTTCTTAAACGTTGTCCATATGCTTGGTTGTTTTGAAGTGTTGGAAATTATCTCAAGAGTGTTACTGAATGGGAAACGGCTCCCAAACAAAACGTGATCATTTGTGGAGCGCGTGTATCGACAGCGATTTCGAAAAATTCAATAGGCGATGGTCCTCCAGTTGAAGAAAGTTCGACAGTTGGAGATCCTGTCTTTACCTCGTCGGTTTTCAATTTTGAATTTTTCGTTCAACAAAACATCCATTATCTCAAGTACTCGAATTTGAGTTTCTTACTCTTTAGTTCTAAGTACGTTGGACATTTTATGATTTTTCTCCTCTTATCATAGTTTGTATTCCTCCAGGAAATCTAACAAGCTACTACATGTGTCTCATTGTTTATGAACTGTTGGTGAGCTACCTACTTCTTATTTTGTCTCACCAAAAATCTCTAGTGTAAAGTGCCAAATCCATGAAGTGATTCAACCATTTCATAGATGAGCGGTTTGTGGGCTCGCTCCTTATGAAAACGTTTGTGAAAATAACTTCGTGACAGTGATCGCCAATTGCAATGTCTTCTTGCATCTGAACCACTTGTGAATTTCTGTTTTTACGACAATAATTGAAAAGTTTTCGACACCTCACAGCTGTAATCTCACTTGAATCGTATTCAGCGTGCATGGATGGAAAGTCCATTTTTAGAATCACACGGTAATTCTTCCAAAGTTAACTTGTCAATTAACGTGGATTATTGGACAGAGGGATACCAAGTACGTATACCTGATGAGCGGCAAAAACCGGGAAACCGGTAGCGTGTTTCTGGGGAAATTTTCCCTTTCGTCCGCATACAACGCCATACGACTCAGTTTGCAGTCTTCAACACTTCTCCTAGCTCACTATTATGTACTCTTGAATTGAGCTTGTGCCGGTCCTGATTGGGTTGATGGACAGTGCAGTTGTCACCCGGCAAAGTACCATAACGTTCTGCTGGGCCACTTTTGAGTACTTTACTCAAAATTCGGGGGCATCGACTTATTATGTTGAAATAGACTCTGTTGGTTTCTGCTGTAAAACGACGGAACTGTCCAGTGAAATTTCTACGAAAATAGGATTAAGGTAGAAATTTTCCGCGCGGATGTTCAAAAGATCACCAGCTCATGCATTTCTCCATGTTTCAAAACTTCGCCGCGATTCTGTTCGATTTGATTGAAGCTCTGCTACATTAAATCACGAATAAGAAGGGTTTATTTCCAGAAAAGCATCACGTGATGACTGCAGAATAAGTCGCATACATATCACAAACAAAATGCAAACCTCCACTGTAATCCACTGACCCGCACAATTTCGTTTTTCGGATGTCAGCAAACAACAAGTCGAGTTTTTTGAAGTTTGTAACCGCCATCGTGCTTTTTTCTCGACTTCAATAGGGCACTGGGATCGTTAGATCCATCAGTCTTTTGGTTCTATACTTATATCCTTCTAAGGTCGCCGCATTCGCTCAATCCTAGCCAAGTACCGATGTACAACAAACAATCCCACTGGACAAATTCAACGGTGATATACGTCTAGGGCACCCAATCTCACTGTTCGTGTTTGCCTTTGTCATTGGGAAAATATCGAGAAATTCTTTCCTCCGGTATTTTGGTTAAGAATCGTACACAAAGTGCCGACAAGCTGTGTGATCTATGGCTTACTGGTGATATTATTTTGTGTACGCGAATCAAAAGGGGATGCAAAGTGTGCATTCGTAATACACGTCACCTTTGATGAATTCATTGTGTTGTTTCAATATTGAGTACTAAGTATGTTTACGTCAGTGTGTTACCAAAACCTTCCTGAAACTATGATTCCACCAGGTCAACCCGAACGCGTCATACTGGATCGTAGGACCGATCCATCTCCTTTTACTATACATTGGCTCCGATGTTCAACGCGCCGTTGGCTTCTGAACTCAGGCGAGCACCAACCGGTTATATTAACCAGCGCCCAAGTAACGTGCTGGGCGCAAGTGTGTGCGTACGTTTCTAGGCAGATTCATTTGCATTTTAAGTACCGTATTTTCTGACCACGAATACAGTTTTTGCACACTGCCGAGATGCTCAGGTTTCCACTGAGAGCGGTGGAGTTGTAAAGTGGAAATCGTGGAAAACCGTTTGTCGAAAATAGCAAGCAGACGATTAAGGCCATAGCAGACTTACCCCCATTTGATTACTGTGTGAACCGAATTAGTTTAATAACGGGTGAAGTGGGCACTACAAAAAGTGAACGCCCTCAACTTTGGGATCAAACGGGAGGCAATTCATGAAGAATTACACTAAAGCGAGAGGATAGATGATTTTTTGCGGTGTATATCAAAAATATCCCGAAACATTTTGTTAGACAGATAGGAAAACAAATTGGATTTTGTGCTGCCAGCCAATCTCCCATAAATTTACACTATCATCAGTGTAAACTTTGGATATCCTTACATTTCAGTAGTAAACTGTTGGGAAGATACGTTTCCCCACAAATTAAGATCAAGGAATTCGAATCTTCGGTCAGATTTTACCTACCTTGCGTCCTTTTGGAGATATTTGATATCGGCTTTCAATTTGAATAACGCGCGATTGTATTTGTGCAGAAGCTGTATAATTCACCTTCGCCGGTGCGCGCTATGTTGTTTTAACTTTCAAGGTCGCACAAATTGTATATAAGCAGCGGCGTTGCAATGTACGATTGCCTCTGATCCAGCACCAAATACACGACTGAGCCGAAGGTTTTGTCTTCGGTGTTCTTCTTTGCTTGTGTGGGTTGTCCTGGGATCGAGTACCGGTAGTAGCACGAGAACTGGGATTTGTGGGTTATCGACGAATCGACACTCGTTGGGGGTTTGTAACAAATTGGCGATGGAGTTCTTCGTTTCATTATCACATCAATGCTCGACCTCGGTGTCAAACGCTTGCTCCAGACGCAGGCTAAGCTTATTGAAGCCACATCAGACCGTCTCGCAGCCCAATTGACCTCGGCCACAAGTGTGCCCATAGATCACGTGCTCCGTAAAGTTTGTTATTTTGTTTATGATCCTGTTTCTGGCGTTACATTTGACTCTAGGTATAAACGGTACGAGAACATTTCAGCGTTGAATTGGCCTCTCATGACGATGCTACTAAAGTCCGTTTACTTCTCCGTAAACTCTGCCCGGCCGAGCATGTGCGATACTGCAATTTTGTCACACCTGATGGCCCACGTGTCCGCACCTTTAAGGATGCCATTGAGACGTTGACTAATATATGGCCAGTCCTGTTCCCTCTCCCACTCCCGTTTTCAGTCCCTCCAGCTCTTCAAACGGGACAAAGATGATTTTGTGCAATTCACCGGAAACGTCGATCGAGAACGCGCTCGGTCCCAACTTGGCTCGTTGACTGAAGACCAATTTCGCTGTCTGATCTTCATTTATGGCCTGCAATCACCGACTGACACTGACCTCCGCACACGACTTTTAGCTCGTGTTGACCAGAACCCAGCCGCTAAACTGCATGAACTGGTGAACGAGTGCCACCGCCTGGCAAATCTCAAATCCTATTCGACCCTTATCTAACAGTCCGACTGAGCCTCACAGTCTATCAATAAGATCGCCTCCAGCGGTCTTCAGGTGCAACTAGTGCCGGTCGCATTCAGAAACCGTCCTCTCAAGCCACCATCCCCATGCTGACACTGCGGCGCATGGCACTTTCACATCTACTGTCCTTTTAGTTGCAACCGTTGCCAACGCTGCCAACAATTCGGTCACAATGACGGCTACTACCTAAGCCGCAAAGCAGATGACACCATGGCGCCGCCCGCCCCACCTTATGATATCCGGTCACATGGCGTCGTGGCAACTTTCCAACTGGACATCGCTGAACGCCGTTGGTATGTAACGATCGACACCAACCAACATGCCGTCAGGCTGCAACGGGACACGGCCTCCGACATCACGTTGATCTCCTTTGACACTTAACGCTCCCTTGGCTCCCCCGGTTTCAAAACCTCGTTGCTGTCTGCGACGAGCGCATGTGATGGCACCCTCCAGCTTTCTGGTCAACTGGATTGCACGGTGTCTTTTCGTGGCGAGTCCATTCCAGGGACGTGCTGTTTGAACCACGCTGGGCTCAATCTCTCGGGCGCCTACTGGATCGATGAGCTCGGACTGGCCGGGTTCCCCGTGAACGCCATTTGCAACGTCGTCGAGGCACATGAGAATCCAACCACATTGGCCACTGACATCATCGAGCAATTCGCCCCAGTTTACCGCGACGGCCTTGGCCATTGTACAAGTGCGCAAGCCACATTGGAACTTCAACCTGAAGCCATCCCCGTCTTTCGACTAAAGCGCCCAGTACCATACGCGGCTCTTCCACTGGTCGATGCTGAACCGAAATGCCTGGGAGACCTTGGAATACTAGTTCCTGTGACATATTCAACATGGGCGGCTCCAGTTGTTGTTGTTAAAAACCTACAGAGGCAATTCGTATCTGTGCCGACTATTCCATCGGCCTGAACGACGCTCTGGCCTCACACCACTACCCACTACCGACCCCAGAGGACTTATTCACGATATTCAATGGTGGAAGGTACTTTGCAAAGCTGGCCCTGGCCGAGGCCTATTTTCAGATCGAGCTAGCCTCATTTTCTTGAGAACTTTTGACCATCAACATTCACCGTGGACTTTATCAATTCACCCGCCATGTTCCAACAAATCATGGACACCTTAGTCTCAGGTTTACTAGGCACGACAGCATATCCGGACGATATCACTGTCGTGGGCAGTTCTGTGGCGGAATTGAAAGATCGCCTAGTTGCAGTCCTACGTCGCATACACGAGACTGGTTTCCGGCTAAGACCCGACATGTGTCAGTTTTTCCTACACACTATCAACCATCTGGGTTTGATATTGGATGCTCGTGGCCGTCACCCGGATCCGGAAAACATCCGCGCTATCCAGGAGATGCTCGCCTCGTCGGATGTACTGAGCCTTTCTTCTTTTTTGAGGCTAATCAACTACTACAGTGCGTTCTTACCCACAGTGCACAGCGTTCGCGCGCCGCTTAACGCCTTGACAAAGAAAGACGCCCCGTGTAATTGGTCTGCACAGTGCCAGAAAGCTTTTGACACACTGAAGTCCATGCTCACGTCCGAACTACTACTCACTCACTATGATCCGTAAATGCCGATCGTGATAGCCGCCTACGCGTCGAACTTCGGAGTGAGCGCAGTCGTTTCCCACGTTTCCCTGGACGGGTCAGAGAAGCCTATTGCCCACGTATCCCGCACGCTGACACAAGCCGAAAGGAACCACGGACAAGTGGCGAAGGAAGCATCGACCATTATTTTTACCGTCAAGCAATTCCACAAACTGCTTTTTGGCCTACATTTCATCCTACTGACAGAACACAAACCACTTCTGTCCATTTTCGGGTCCCATAAAGGCGTTCCGGTCCATTCCGAAAACCGCCTCGTTCACTGGATAATCATCCTCCTGGGGAATGATTTCGATATGTGATACCGATGAACCACCGACTTTGGCCAAGCCGACGGACTATCCCGTCGTATCTCGGAACACCTTTCGGACGACGAGGATGCTGTGATCGCCCGCCATACCCTCGAAGATGGTATTTCTCGTCAGTTCGCTGATATTGTTCGGGCCTTGCCTGTTACGGCCGTCGACATTCGCTCCGCCACCGCCCGGGACTCCACATTGAGCGAGGCCATCAAATTTACCCAATCCTTTCGGCCGTCGACCCAGCCCCACCGGAAAGCTGGACCTCCTGCATCGCCAATACTCGTCGTTGTCTGTGGTGGACTCCTGTCTGATGTACGCAGAGCGGATTGTTATTCCAAAATCATTGCGACGCGCCGTCCTACATCAGTCTCATACCGGCCACCCTGGTGTGGCCTGCATGAAGTCCATTTCTCGCAGTTATGCCTACTGGATCGGTATGGACGCTGATATCGAAGCCGTTGTACGCCAATGCTCTAGATATCAACAAGCCACCAAATCGCCCCCACACCTTGCACTTGTGCCGTGGCCCACTCCAGAGCGTCCCTGGTCTCGTCTTCACGTAGATTTCGCGGGGTCGATCGACGGTGTAATGTACCTCATCCTTGTGGACGCTTTTTCCAAATGGCCGGAGATCGAATCACTAACACCTGCGACCACTCTAACCACCATTGACGCCTTCCAAGCGATCTTCTCTACTCACGGCCTCCCGGACATGCTCGTCACAGATAGTGGCTCCCAATTTACGTCCCCCCTGTTAGATGAGTTGTGTCAACACCATAACATCCAACGCGTCCGTTCGCCACCCTACCATTCACAGTCCAACGGCCAAGGGGAACGATTCGTTGATACCTTCAAACAGGCACTCCGCAAATTATGCGGGGATAGGAAGAACCGGGAGATCATCAGGACATTCCTCTTTACGTATAGGACAGCCCCTAATCCAGCCATTCCAGGCGGTCAATCACCATCTGAGGCGCTAATGAACAGGAAGGTGTGCACAATTCACCAGGCGCTATTCCCAGCAACAGCTCAACCAGTCACCGCAGAAGGAAAAAGATTTCCCATTGGAAGTATGATTTATGCACGTAACTACCACCTTGGAAACCCAAAATGGAGCGTGGCAGTGGTGACACGAAACATAAGGCACGTTACCTACGAGGTCAATACCACAGATGGAATGTGGATACACCACCGGAACCAACTACGCACCCTGTGAGCGTCCCTGGGAATCAACAATTACGAAGTACAATTAACTTTCGACATACTACTAGACACATTCCAGATGCCAGCAATCACCAGAACCGAAGTTGAGCCATGTCTTGCCCCCAGAAGATGGGCAGATCGTCAGTGACGCCCAGTACAGCCATTGCAAGTTGATCCACGTGCCATGGAGTACCGTTAAATTCTTCGAGGGGAGGTGTTGGGGGGGATACGTTTCCCCACAAATTAAGATCAAGGAATTCGAATCTTCGGTCAGATTTTACCTACCTTGCGTCCTTTTGGAGATATTTGATATCGGCTTTCAATTTGAATAACGCGCGATTGTATTTGTGCAGAAGCTGTATAATTCACCTTCGCCGGTGCGCGCTATGTTGTTTTAACTTTCAAGGTCGCACAAATTGTATATAAGCAGCGGCGTTGCAATGTACGATTGCCTCTGATCCAGCACCAAATACACGACTGAGCCGAAGGTTTTGTCTTCGGTGTTCTTCTTTGCTTGTGTGGGTTGTCCTGGGATCGAGTACCGGTAGTAGCACGAGAACTGGGATTTGTGGGTTATCGACGAATCGACACTCGTTGGGGGTTCGTAACATAAACAAAGGACATTTTCGTAAGACGTTGCTATTGTTGGAGATGATGACCTTACAATGGATAGTGGATAGATAAATGCCGTTTTATCCACCTCACACCATGCATACTTTTACAGCGTGTCGTATCATTCTGAAAGAATCGGACGTTACAGTAAACAGATTGTTGAAAAGACCAGGTAATCAAAATAAGAGAGCAGTAAGCTTACGCGACAGACACAAAATTCTTTCTGATCAATCACGTCGCAACGTCGAGTCCCTTCCATGTTGCAGTATTGAAAGCAATAGTCGTTCATTTGACAGTGTCCTGTGAGTAAATGAAACAGTAATTCATTCACGGTGAGCAATTAGTTCTTATACATTCTTCTCAAGTCACAGTACAGAAGCCTACTGAGCAAAACATTTATCCAGTTCCAGCCTTCGTTTTATTATCCGTAAATTTCGGAAACAGACATTCAGATAAACTAATTATAAGAATACAGGGATATACATTCCCCTTCAAAAGAAAACGAACAAATATGAACCCCTAATGAACCTGGAACTCTGATACGGAAAGTGAGCTCCACAAGTTGGTAAATCCTGTCGATCAAATTTGTATCCACGTGTCTGTAGTAGTTTCTGGTGAACCAAAGTATTCTCCGTGGTTCAAGAGCCGTAGTTTAAAAGCCATCTATCACAAAAGAATGAGCTACATGTAAAGATATAGATTTTACCATTTATTTTACATAAGACAACTAAAAATTTGAAATGTCTTTGGATGGTTGTTTGAGTGTAACATTTTGCCTATCGTAGTAAGTACTTGCAGTTATTGTGATTCTGCGATAGATTTATGATAAATCTCTTGTTTTATGAAAGAAGCTTATTCATCCTGGCAGACCACTTCTGGTACTCTCTTGAGTGTTTCTCTGTTCTCTCGAAATAAAACTTTTAGTGAACCCCCTCAATGGGGTTGAAAAGTAGACCATACGTAGGAGGAAAACGGAAAGAACGTCTGATGACTGAAAGAGGTTCACTTGCCCGCAGACGTATGGGAGCGTTGTCAGTACTAAGCACTACCTCAGTAGTGGGCTGTTCAATGCTCACTCTAGTGGAGCATGCTTCCAAGAATCCATCGGAAATCTTGTTTATTTTTTGCGTGACATTCTCTGTGTAGCATCCCAAAGGTCAAAAGGGTGCAATGATATTCAGGTTCACACCTTTATCTGTTGGCGTGGTTTTCCCTTAACACATCGTCCGATCGATTGAGCGCACCAAAAGTTGTAATTGGCTTCGACAACGTTAAGTCGTAGAGTAGAACTTCCCTGAGTTTGCGACCATCCTGCATGTTGGTCACGCTTTGTCTTGACATCGATACTATTGCGCTCAGTAGGTTGGATTGTAAGTTTTTCCATGCTATAGCCATGGTTGCCACGCAGTCGATCAGTAGTGATCGCGCCACTGAAATTTTCAGACCCAAACATTGTTATAATCCCAGCGAGAGTTACTGAAGGATTCTCGTCCTAAATGTTGCATTGCTTAGCGATAATATCACTCGAGAATTTCCTTTCCTTGAAGCCCAGTTTTGGCCCAGTCTCTTGATCATTCTTAGGAATGCCTTTGTATGGGTTTACGTTTGTTCCGAGATTTTGAGATATCAGCTTCAAACCATTGCCATTCCTGGCGATGCTTGTATGCGAACAGCCGAAGCCGGGTTCGTACTTAGAGCGACCTTTCACCCGAGTTCACCACGACAAGTGGTGTTCGTCAGGGTTACCCTCTTTCGCCCTTCCTCTTCAGCTTTGCAACTGAAATAGTTTTAGAGACAGCCCTACCTTCGTGTGAGAATTGCGGCGTCCGTCTTTCCTCAGGCAGTGAATTGTCTGACTTGGAATGCGCGGACAATATTGTTCATCTGAATGAAGATCCAGTAAGTTGCAAACTTTTTTTAGATAGCCTAAACAACAGTGTAGCAATGTTTGAGATGTGTTTTGCACCTTCAAAGTGTAAAATGCTGCTGTAGGACTGGGTTGGCTCTACACCAATGCTTGTCTCGGCAGGGAAAGCTCTTGCTAAAGCAGATTAATTTCTACCTGGGCAGTTACGTCTCACCAGTCAGAAGAAAGGCGAAGACTGTCGATGTTCGAGCATAGATGTCTCCGTAGCATTGCCAGGACATGGGAACACTGCATCAGCAATACTCAGATTAGACGAAGGGTATTGGTGACCAAAGCCCAGTCTCTGGACCAAGCACTAAATCTAAACAGGTTAAGATGGTCGGGACATGTGTTCAGCATGTCCACTGATGGACTTCCTCAGCATATGCTGTTCTCCAAGGCAGGTAGTGGTTGGAAGGTAGGTTGAGGTGGTCAGTCCATGACGTGGAAGAAAGATATGAAGATATTGACCAGTGGACTTGGCCAAGTAGGACATGTTAGACTTCCAGGTTGGGGTCCACGTGATCCGCCTACGAAATGGTTGGAGACAATAAGTGATATGGCTAGATCTCGCGGTTATTGGCGTGGTTGCATTCGGACTCTTTCTTTGTCTTGGTGATTTCCGCTTATTATTTTGATTTTTGGATGCTTTTCACATTGTGCTTCTATTCTTTTTTCGCTTTACTGGACGATGGTGGAAGGTAACAACCGAAACCAAAGCAGAGAAGTGCGAGGTTAGTGGTCGGATAAAATGAACTGAACTCAGGGCTCATCAACTGCGGCTTTTGACTCCTAAACTACGAAAATGTTTTTAGGATATCGTAAAGTCCGTAAGTTCCATATACCTTCTCTTACATTTATTTCAATGAAATTCACTTTTATACGAACCGGTGGGTTGTCAGTTTCATAGAAACGTATTATGGCAATCATATGGTGAAAAGTAGCTGGTGGAAAACGCGGCAAGTATTGGAGTTACCACTACCCCGCAAAGCCGAACGCATATTTCGTATTCTTCTGTGTAGATAACTAGACGATTTGTGACTGGTAAGGTAATTGTGTCGGCAACTTCAGCAAGCAATATGAATATATCAGTCTTCTGTACTGAAAGTTATTAAAAGTACAGTCAAAGTCATGTATTGATCTGAGTTCAACAGATGCAGGCCGGTTGAGTAATGGTGCCTAACGCATCCACAAAACAGGCTTACTAATAAATGTCATTTACGAATGTAGTTTTACGAAATAATGATTTCGGTCGGGGTTCTTGTCGAACGGTACTACATTGTAAGTGGTGTTAATCGATGTCGGACATGAATTTTGTTTGTCTAAACCGACTAAACACAGCCTCACATAATATGAGCAGGGTCAAGAAAAGGAAACCTAAAGGGTAACACGCTCAGATGGCCGTCATGTCAAGAAGTTTTCAACAAACTGTCATTTTTCGATTCGAAGAACAAGGTTTTTCGGCAGAATATCGGAAATTTCATACTTGTTCTGATTATTATGTTCAGTCTCCTTCAGTGAAAGACAAGATTCAATGTCAAATAATTTTTACTGACGACTTTTCTGTTATGAACTATATGGGGCGAATCGCGAATGATTTAATCCCTCCGCAGAAAAATTACTCACTTTTGGTAGTCATCTGTTTGATTTTCACGTTGATTTCCTAAAACCAGTAATCTTGTGGCAAAGTGGAGCAATACTGTTTCAGTAGAAGCCCATGAGAGAACATTTAAAGCTGCGGGATAACAACATACAGGGAACAATTTTCCATACCATAAAGGCACCTGATAAGTTAATATAACTTATTCTAAATCACGGAGGTCATTTTCAGTTTGCCAAAGTTATGAGGCAAATCAATATGGTCCTATGTTTTATTTGGTACGGACGATTGTATCGATTTAATAGGTCGTCCTTGTCTCTCCGTCTTAGTACTGTGAGTAGTAGTAGTAGTACTATAAGTCACAAGAATCGTAATTCGAGCAACGCGTAGTCTGATTGGACGAATCCCAAATTCAGGACAAGACTGATTCGCGAACTCTACGGTGCTAAGTTGAAAATCACAAAGTGCAAATGCATACAAACCTCAAGTATGCGGCGAAATAGACTTAACAGTGAAACCCAAAGATTCAACGTCCTGTGGTCCAAGCAAGACAGTCAGAAACGGCTTAAGGCTAAATTCAGATGTTTCACACAAATAGACAAACGTGTAAGAGTGTTGTGCATGGACGAGCTTAATAAAGTAATGTCGAATGCTAGTCACATTCACAAAGTACGCAGAAGGATTTTCAGTATAGATCCTTTATGCCGCCGGCCAAAATCCTTCCGCGGAAACCGCTTTCTAAGATTCAGGATGAGGTTTTTATTCTCACCCTACCTACCTATAACTTATTGTCTGCCTATGGTTACTAACTTTCTGCGGGGGCTGCCTCTACGTAGATTGCGGGACTATCGTATTCATCATTCCCGTTAAATTACGGTGACTCAACTCGAAATTCCGCTACGCGATTCGAGATGGGTTTAACCATCTGAGGATCGACGCACACACTTACACACGATTAGACTGTAGACGTTCCAGGATCGGACGTTTTGCTGAAACAGATTCAGCAGCATATCCCAAGCGGAATACCAATTATTTCCACAAGGGGTTACAGTTATCGGATTACAAGTTGCTCAACAAAGTGAATGCAACGTTCAGGTGACAGTAAAACATCACACAAAGTGGAAAGGTTAAAAAGCAAAGGAATTATATGAAGTTAACACCAAATTTCTTGAGGAAAACGGAAATGAGTTTGTGATTATTAATCAGCCTCGAAAATGAGTGTACGGTGGGGCGTATCAAAAGCACATAAACACTGAAACTGGTAGAATACTAAGACAAAATGGGATGTTTCAGAATGCTTTTGTACATAAAAGATGTAACAAAGACTATTTTATAAAAAGCTAATTAATGTTTTCCTCCTAAGACTGGAGTAAATTCACAATGCGATTCCAAATAATAAGCATTTTTTAAACGGTTCAAGCGAAATTTTCACGGATTACTCTTTTTTCTCTATGTGCAAGTTGCATAGAGAATTGAAACTGAGCATGCTTTTGCTATCGTTTAAGAAAGTTAAATCAACTTGAGGATATAAAATGGAATGGAATGAAGAATCACTCGGCGTGAGGTAGTCTGCAATGTACTTCATCCGTTTGTACATAGTTTCAAGTTTTACTCACCAACGTAGCCAAAACCGCTGTGGACAACACTCTGTGCTATTTCGAGCACATTCCGTTTCTTACGTTTTCTGTAGTGTGCCTTGGCTTCAGGATCCGTCCAGTACACAAGGCTCCATTTATATGCTGGGAAGTGCTCTTTAAAATTCGTCACCATCTGCAGAGCTAACACCAATACAATCATTTCGAGTCTATGTATAGGCACTGATTTCAGCGCAATAACTGCTGCCTTGGGAAAAAGTAATTTGCTGCGCCGCCGGCCATGCGGTTCACTTCAGATGCCGTGCTCACTCACCCGGTAACTCAGTTCCACATTTCGCCACGTAGGCCGATGACATCCAAGTTTTAATTGAGTTTTCAAAAGGGGCCTCCCTTAGAGATGCGTCAAAAGCTTTCGTGCCATTTCTCCGTTCCTCGGTAGGTGACTTCACCGTGGACGCATCGGCAGAGACAACGCGTATTGTCCTACGAATTTGCAGTATAGTTTAGAGCCCATCGAAAGGGTTCAACTTCAATCTTAGCAAGTCAAGCGCTGCAGTTCCAGTAGTTTTGGGCACTCTCAATGCTTTATGCGCGTCCATAACGTTACTGTGCGCACTGCGTGATCATCCTGTTGGCTCGCTGATGCGATTCCTCTCTTTAACAAGTTCTAATTCCTCTGTAACTAACCGCAATTGACACTCTAGTTCTATCACTGTTATTCTACAAAAATGAACATCAAACTCTTCGTGGCTAAAAATGAAAGACTTATCACTGATAGAACTAGCGGAATTAGCATTATCTAGAAAATCAATAACACCCAAAGACTCGCCGAGTAAATTCCCGTTGGTACACGAAGTCCTTAATTTTCGTCTGAGCATTTCCAGTGAGTTTTCCTGTCAAGATTCCACTTGAGTACTGCCTATGCGACGAATCATTCCAATTCTAAAAATTGTCGCGGATATCCTAAATTTCGTCCAGGTGAAGGCATGATTTCAGCGAGTAGCTTTCAGTGTTTTATATATATATATATATATATATATATATATATATATATATGTATATATATATATATATATATATATATATATATATATATATATGTAGACTGCTTGTCATTGAAAACCTTGACCAGTGAATTTGGTCAAATAGGGAGTCTCAGACTTCCGGACTGGGTCCAGGAGACCCGCCCACTAGATGGTTGGAGATATTTTTTATTGCATGCCTACATGAGAGCAATGTAAGTCGAGTACCTCATAGCCACAAAGATCCACTACACTTTTAGGGATAACTGGCAGCCAAACCTTCAGACTTGGAGTGGAGAACCACATAATATCCCATATCCGAGTCGGACGACAGTGAATTACTCCCTATCATCAGATTTGAACTTCTGACCTCCGAGATGGTAAGTAAACTCTCTAGCCCAGTCGATGACCACCGGTCAATTGCGTGATATGGCTAGGTGTCACGGTCGGTGGCAGAGTTACATTCGGGCTCTTACTTCGTCTTCGTAATTTCCTCTTAATGCTCTGTTTTCGGCTCTTTAACTGTATGCTCCTATACAATTTGCCCTCAACTCGACAATGCTGTGAGGTGGCGGCCAAAACTGGGGCCCATTATAGCGAGGTTCATAAGTAAATGAACTGAGTTGAATGGCCGTAGTATCGTTAACCAATTACGCAATAATCATTTTTGATTTAATTGGCGTGAAGGGGGGGGGTGGTGTATTTCAACGCAAATCAAATTTTGTTTCTAAAGAGCGTGAACTAACGAGACAAGCTTTCTACGATCACTTCGCTTTCTCGCGGAATACGAGGGTAAAGCAAAGGCGGTCCAAGATAATCAAGTTACTCACCTGCAGATTTTGGAGGTTTAATCCAGCTATATCGAGGCTGACAGGTGCAACTGAATTCATCCCATTTGGTTCCGGTGGCAACGCACGTAGAAGAAGCCGTATTAGGTATGTTGAAACAAGGTTGGGTGATACATGGATCGGGACACAGACCGTTTGGTACGGTCAATTTCATATGACGATATCGATGAAATGCTCGGCAAATCTCGTCCACAAACAGAAGGCTCCATTCATCATGAATTTTGCTCAGCTCTCCGGCAAACCGTTGAGGCCATGGTTTTTCACTATTATGAACCCAGTCGTGGGAACTGCTTAATTCCAACATGAAGAACAATTTCCACGATTTAATCACATGCATGAAAAATGGACCCGGGTACTTATAAGTCTCCAAGATGGGTTCCGCGGGGAAAGTTTTGTAAAATTGAGCATAGTGGGCTTCAAGTAGCGTTTCTGGATTGTTTAAAAATATGTACCAAAGGAAGTCCTCATCAAACTTCTTTGTTTTCAAGTTACTTTGTAAGGTTGCTACCAATGTGGGAACTTCTGTCTTTGTGCTCTTTTTCTTGTAGAGGAGAAAAGCAGCTTGAAAGTAATCCTCTATAATTCCGGTGAAATTTGCTCTGATTGATCGGAATACAGGTACAGCGGTTCTGTCTTGGAATCGTGTTCCAGATCGAATACCCATTCGTTGAGCTCGGGATTCTAAGTGCCGCATATCTTCAAATGGAACATTATGACTGAATAGAAAACGAATTTGTGTTTCTCGATGATCCGTCAAATAAGCCGTATCCTTTTCTGCACATATTAGTGATATCTTAATTTCAATCAAAATCACGAAGAGCCAGCTATAATACATAACTCAACTGTGTCACAACCACTGGCGTAATTTACCTACCACGCCAATTAAGGTTTGCGATCGATAACAACCATTGATCTTTAAATCAAATTGGGCTTTCTCTGACAAATATATACCGGATAATGAGTGAAAACTACGTATATTGTTATGAAAAATCTCTGCAAGAAGCATCAACTGGAGTAGGTTCTTCCACGGAAATTCAGTCTATTAGTCTAGCAACTAAGTATTACTTTTACCTTGTCAAAATTAAATATGATCCATTACTAAGTGGGGAAATTACATAGAACGCTAAAAAACCAATCGGTAATTACTTCTAACCTGAATTATTTCAGCTAAGGTATGCCGCGAAAAATGTGCGAATGGTAAACTGAATTCATTGATAGACTGACTGCAAGCCGTTCATTTCCTGGAAAGTGTTATAGTGAGATAACCATTATCGCTTCTATTGATTCCACGCCTCGGTAAATCACTTTCTACCTGTAATTTTGTTCGGTTGTTTGCATAGGTTTATCCACACAGGCACAACGGACTTCGTAAATTCAAAATGGTCTCTTTTTATCAGTCTACTGTTTGAATTTTTACTATGAAACCAAGTGTATCAGACATCGAACTAACTCAGAATACACAAAGCTTCAGCAAAGTTCATTTCTATCAAATTCTATCAACTTGCCCCGATTCTCTTCACCACGGATGACGGAAAATTAGGACTCAAATGACGCGCGCTCAGCTGAATCGTAACATTCCGATCCGCATTAGTACCCGTTATCAACAGTGGTTCATTGAGTGAATCGAATTCCGAGCCCCTTGGGTGTGTTACCTGTCTGTCCACCCCTCCATTGTTCGCATCGATTTCGAGTTGGTCCAGTGGTGATTTTACCACCGGGTGATTCTTTTTCCTGCCATCTTGGTCGACCACTAGTGCTTTCGTAGAATAAACCTCTCGATTCATGAAAGAGTTCGTAACGAAGAAATTTGTTTTTGATTTTATTCCCCCCAGATTATATATATATATATATATATATATATATATATATATATATATATATATATATATATATTATAGAGAAGTCAAGGCGTACGCTGAGTTGTAAAACGTTTATTGTGACGTTTCGATCCAAACTAGGACTCGTTGTCAAACATGAGTGAATGAGTGTGTGAATGGGACGGCTGGTTCCGCGCGTATTTGGTGTGTTTCTCGTCTGTCCGTTTCTCGGTTTTCGCCATCGGTTTTGCCAGGGTGACGTAATGCTTATCAACCTCGACGTGTCGGTTGAACGAGTTGATCGAATGGAGGGCTTCGAGGACCAGGCGCTCCCCCTTCTTCTTTGCTCGGGCGACTACCCTTGCGCTATCGATTTTGACCTCGTGACCTGTCTCTGCGCAGTGGTTGAAAATCTGTGAGTGTGGGTCGGCGCGTCGCAATGCTAGTTTGTGTTCGTGTAGGCGAGTACGTAGTTGTTTACCTGTCTCGCCTATGTATTCCTTATCACATCCTAGGCATGGGATAGCATAGACCACTCCTGATTGATCGTGCTGGTCCACACGGTCTTTTCCGTTGAATAAGGCGGTCCGCAGGGTGCTGACGGGTTTGTGGGCAACTTTGATGCCCAACGATTTTAGCATACGATCTACTGCCTCTGATACTCCTCGTATGTATGGTAGTACGACCATGCTTTCTGGGCTACTTTTCTTTTGGTCTTTTTTGTTATTTCGGATGCAAGAGTTTACGAAGCTTTTTGGGTAGCCGTTTGCCATGAACAACTTGAAAAGCCTGATCATTTCCTTTTTTCGGAGTTCGGGTGTGCTGCAGTGTGTGTTGGCCCAGTGGAATAGGGTGCGCACACAGCTCTTCAAGTGACATGTTGGGTGGTTGCTTTGGAAGTTCAGTATGCGGTCGGTTGTCGTTGGTTTTCGATAGACCGTTGTTTCTAGATTTCCGTTTGTTTGCTTCATGATCAGAATGTCTAGAAACGGCAGTTTTGCGTCGCATTCTTCTTCCATTGTGAATTTTATTCCAGGTATGAGTGTGTTCAGGTGTTGATGAAATCGATCTAGTTCAGACTTTTTTAGTATTACAAATGTGTCATCAACGTATCTGATCCACAAACGAGGTCTGATTGTTTCGAACGCTTTGGCTTCAAATTGCTTCATGACTGCATCTGCTAGCAGGCCTGAAAGCGGCGATCCCATCGGTGTGCCTCGTATTTGTTTGTATATTTTTTCATTGAATTGTAAATAGGTTTCCAGGCAGAGATCCACCAGACCCATCAGGTCTCTTGTTGATAACATCGTTCTTTCTTGTAGACTGGAGTCGTTTTCCACCAGGCTTCGGATTCCGTCTAAGGCCATTTGCCTTGGGATGTTCGTGAACAACGATGTCACGTCAAAGGAAACCATTATTTCATCTGTTTTAATTCTGAAGTTTCTTATTTGTTTCAAAAAAGCAATGGAGCTTTTTGTGTCGCGGTTGTCCTCTGGAAGAGTCGGGCGCAGGAGGCTGAAAAGATATTTGGCTAGTTGATAGTTCGGGGCCGTAGTGGACGCGACGATTGGTCGTAGTGGCACCTGCGGTTTGTGAACCTTAGGAAGTCCGTAGAGTCGTGGAGTTGGACCTTCCATGGGTTTTATACGCTTGTATAAATCGTCTGTGATCTTCTTGCTTTTTTGAGTGTGGTTAGTGCAGTAGAAATTTTGCTTGTTAGTTTTTTGATCGGATTTCCTGTGACTGGTTGGTAGGTTTCCTCATCACAGAGTAGCGTTTCTACCTTTTTCTTATAATCCGAGTTGTCGAGTATTGCGATTGCGTTGCCTTTGTCTGCGGGGAGAATGACTATTTCTCGATCTTTTTGTAATGTCTTTATAGCTCTCACTTCATGGTTAGGAAGGTTGTATACTGGTGTAGGTTGCGCGAGTTGTTGGCAGATCTTAGATCGTATCTGTTGACGTACTTCTTCTGTCACGGGGCATCTTCTTATTCCAGCTTCGGCTGAGGCAACAAAGTTGGCTGGCCTGGCATTGGCATAGGTGAATGTTAATCCTTTCAACAAAACAGACGTTTCGGTTGGGAGCAGTTGGTGTTTTGAAAAGTTGTGGGTTGGTTTGGCGTATTCAGATTCTGCTGGTTTGAGTGCGCTGAGTTTCCTTGTTAGTCTTTCTCTGACCTTAGACCGATTTGCGTTCGATGTCAATTCGATGACATTTTTCATTCTTATCATCCAGTTGTCATCAAGTAATTTTGAAGCTTCCATCACTGATCGGTTTTGCTGGGTTTCGTAGGTGTATTTTCTTCGGTGAGCATCATTGATTAGCTCGCGGTGCATCTGCTTGCAATATGAATTGGTTATCTTTCTCGCACGTTCTGAACATACAGGCGGATTGCATTGAATGCTTTTTGGAAGTATTCCGTTTCGTAAGCACTGATGGAGAAAGAACAGTTGTTCACGCACAGCACACGAGCGTTTGGAATATATATATATATATATATATATATATATATATATATATATATATATATATATATATATATATATATATATATATATATATATATATATATATATATATATATATATATATATATATATATATATATATATATATATATATAAAGCGTTGAGTAACTGAAAGTAGACATGTAGCTACAGATAGCAGACGGCTATTAAGAATGCAACAGATATAGTATCTCGACAACATGCTGGAGTCTTATGGTTCTTATAACACTAGTTTGAACGAAGAAGCATGTCAGAGAAGGCAGAGGCAGATGCGAAAAGTGGAGGATTGTAAAAACAGGTGTCAACAAGTCTGTACATGGGATTGATGGAAGGATTAGTTTCTACCACCACGGGAACAACTAGGTCGAGTTGTTCGTGCAGTTTTGGCTTTAATGTTTCACTTGCAACAGCTTCGGTTGTCAAGAGCGGCCAGTTCAGTTCAAACAACCATTAACCAAGCACTGGGTGCGGTGGCTTTGGTTGCTATCTCCTAGTGGCAACCTCCAAAGGAAATAATAAAAAAAGAGTATGAAAGGAGTACTTTTACATTCTCACTAATCCACTGCTATTTCTAGCTAGATATCTAGCCTTAGTTACTAAGAGTGAGAATATCTGAGGCAACATATCCTGGCGTTTTTACTTGGTGACCTTGTTACGCACACCTGAGCGTGAAGAATTACATTATGTGACGCGCCTATGCTTGTGCAAGTGACGTAGTAGTAGTTTGTCTGTCTTGCGCTAGATTCGAGAGCGACTTCTTTGTGAACACAACAGCATGTATCGCGTGAAGTATGCAGATTATCACTAGTTTATTTTGATCGGGTAATTAGAGGAAACTGAAATGATATATCTACTGATAATCTGTTATGAAATGACGATTTTATTCCTCGAAAATATTAGTGTACTCACGGAAATTTCATTCTCACACTTGAGGCTGGTAAAAACTGAGGATCTTGGAGAATGGTGTCCAAAACGTTAGGCTAACTGATCAGGAACCTATGGCAGCTATCAACCACAGCTACGATTAGACCCGCCATTCAACTGTGTTATTCGTGTCTGAGTGCGAACTTACTGTGGATATATCATCGTACAAAGGCAACTAAATACATTCAGAAGGCACCACGTACCAGGTGAACAAAAATATGTGCGTATCTATGACGTCAAACTGGAAATCATGCCTGTTTTGAGAAGTTATTATGGCATCCGCGATGAATGCGCAGTTGTAGTCACTAGTGCAGTTTTGATCATGCTCATCTGAAAGAGTAGGTGAAACGTATAAACATCTGAGAATGTTCGTCTTTTTCAGTACTGACTAATTGAATAAGTGGTAATCAATGCTTCAAATTCTGTTTTTCTTTGCTTATTCCCCCCCCCCCCTCATTTTCAAGATTATACACAAGGTCAAACCAGTCAAGTTATTTCACGAATGCTGGTAAGCCATACAGTGGATATACTTAAAACCATGGTTTTTTTAAATTCTGTATGTGGAACTTGTCTAAGCTATAATCATTCTAATTTGTAGCACGGTTGCTGTCGTGCATTCTGGCATTCACGGTGAGTGTGTTCGCTCCCTTTGAAAACAGCGCACTGGGGAAAACGTGCAACCACCCACGATTCTGGGATTTTTGTTTTTTCATGAAGCTTATAGTTTTCTTGTCTTCATTATGTGCTTAACTGCAGCCTACTTAGGGCCAGCTGGTATTACGGGATGGATTCGGAGTGTTTGAGTAAGTAGTTATTGGTTTATTACAACAGGACTAACTGCTCCGACTTTCAACTTTTAGAAGCCGGCCGAAACTGTCTCCTGGTATGTGGTAATTTTGGTGATTAACAGAAGAAAAAAAACATTTAATGAAGCAGTGGTTAAAGAAAGCTGCATGCAGCTGGTATCTTTTTAACAAGATGCTTCTCCTTGACGAGAACTTGCTTTTACGAATCGTTCTCTAGCCGCCCACTTTTTCTAGTGAGGAGACTGTTCTGGCTTAGAACCACCTCGGTTTATTGGTATAAAATAGATCGTTTATACGATATGTGCAGATCATAATCAGAATCTTGCGTGAAAGCTTACTGATTCACTCATTTCTAAACGGTCCATCTGGCTAGTTTGTCAGGTTGCACCCGAGTTGGTTGATTCGGATCTGGTCGATTTGAAAAACTGTTAGCCTCTGACTGGTCCATTGATCCGCTTGGATGGCTGCTCTCTCACCAACGATTCTACACCGTCTGTGACGTGCTGTCTTCGCTTGATTCTACGAAACCAATGGCGGGCTGTCTACCACTCAACCAGACCGTCCGTTGGCAATGTGCCGGCCCATATCCTCACGCGAATCATCAAAATGATTTACGTAATTTAGCGAAACGTTGCAGATTGTTTGAGATGTTCCTAAAGATATGTGGAAGAGTTTTAGAACTCGACAGCGAAGGTCTTTATCTCTACTACAGACGTTTTGATGGCTCCTGTGTTCGAGATTAGCTGGGAGTAGTACGCAACAGATCCGTTTATTAGCGCGCCGGCGAGGACATGTAAGCAGGCAAGCAAACAAGTGAACCATCGATTGGCAAGCTCAAGCAGCACATGCGTTCTAGTGTGGTCAAGCCGGGCCGCACAGCATTAGCGAATCAACAGGCATGTATGGAGCAGTGCCAAAGTCTGATTGGTCAGAACAAGTCGTCCGTGGTATGAGTAAAGCCACAGTGATGTGAGTACGTGTGTGCATGTATGTGTAGTTAGTTGTGACAGCAAGCAGGCATCAGTCAATAGGCAGTCAATAACGGTTCATGCGCGGGAGATAGTTTGATTGCGTACATGACTACTTGAACCGACACAACAATGACCCTTGCTATTGAATGTTACCAATGTCAAAAAAGGGGTGACAACAACAAAATAACACCTTACACAACCGACTAGATCGTTGACGTACGTGATTTATGATTTCTAACGTATATCTCACTCATAATATCTGGTTTACGATCGGTCTACCACCCGACTGATATTGTGACACTGAAAATGGAGATACGGTTGAACTGTTGTGTCGGGTCAGTGTTTATCAAGCATCAAAAATCTTTGGTGTGAGGGTATAGTCTGACACATCGTTCGATAGACGGTTTGGTCGCACTGACAGACTGCGTCAGCGCCGGTCTCTACCGGGCCCATGAAATCACGAGCTGTGGGACAGCCGACCGATGGCTTCGATCGATAGATGAGAGACGAATCGTGCCAGCGGCAGCGTCCCCATCTCCGGGCGGAGCACTTTAAAATTCAATTTACCTGGCCCTGTGCTGGCTTCTGCTATGAGCTATTTCTCTGCACACGGACTGTAGCTTGTTCAAACTAGATCACCAACAAAGATGGAGATCTGCAAATTGGCCTACGCTTTAGGATGTCATAAAGCGCCTGACTCCGATGGCCTTCCCACAGCTCTATTCAAGGGCGGTGAAGTATAACTCGTCATAGAACTTCGAATTTCGTTCTCCAAGGTTTGGAGTTCAGATGAAGTCCCATTTAAGGGGGTCTATTGTGGTCCCTGTCTTTACGAAGAACTCGCGCAGTGAATGTGCCAACTGTATCGGCTTTATCCTAACAGAATCGAAGCTGCATGTGTCTGCCATAATTCTTAAATGATGCCATAAGCGAGACCAGCCTCGTTGAGTAAAACATAATGTAATAACATGTTCTAGACCGCTTGATTATGGAGATATCCAGATATCGTACGCGCTTTACTCCATCTAAGTGTAAAGTATTTTTACAAAAATGACAGGAACCTGTATCTGCAACCACCCGATGTGGTGGTCACCTAAAAGCAATCGATAAAATTAAGCATCTCGGATGCTACGTTGCCGCTTGAGCTGGTACTGAAGAGAAGATCAAATCACGAACAGCGAAGAACAGACTAGCTTTTGAGAAACTGCGTCACTTGTGACGCCGCCATAATGCCCATTTTTCATCGAACCCACGGGTCTGCCTTGCTACAGTGCATAGTTTTCTGCTCTAAGGTGGCGAATTCTAGCCGCTTTGAGCTGAGGAAGCTCAGTGAATTTCCGTATTTGACCACTGATATCTCTGAAGCATTGCTCGCAATTGGTGAGAACACCGTGTGAGCAAAGACGAGGTTCATCGTTGTGCTGAGTGTGAATAGCCTCTCCTCACAGAAGAAACCACTGTACACCGCCTTTCATGACTTTGACGCGTTTTTGCGCATATCAACCCATCATCTGGCATTCTGTGCCCCATTTTGTTTCC
The DNA here is from genome assembly GCA_948099385.1 of Fasciola hepatica. Taxonomy (NCBI): domain Eukaryota; kingdom Metazoa; phylum Platyhelminthes; class Trematoda; order Plagiorchiida; family Fasciolidae; genus Fasciola; species Fasciola hepatica. The sequence goes on along the minus strand of CANUEZ040000043.1, from coordinate 34,238,597 downwards.
TTGGCATGCCTGGAAGAAGCGACGTGGCAGTAAGGCAATGACCTGGTGTAATGGTATGAAGGAGTTGACTTTAGTGCTGGACTCAGCTGATGGGTTCCCACTATCCGGTTGGAGTCCGCAGGATGAGAATTGTCTTTCGTAATAGACTTCAGGGATATGGTTCAAAACAAGAGCCCGTAGAGTTGATGATGTGCGGCTTGCTTAAGAATCTCTCGTGACCCATAAATACTAAGCAAAACTGTAAAGAATCTCGAAAACTCACAGCCATAAAACAGTTTGTTTTTACTCACCTTCCTCTCTTTGTTACCACTTCCTGCATTTATGGTGTTGGCACAGTACCTGACTCCATACTCGTTGCATAGCGATATAATAATAATGCTAACACTACTAGTCATGGTATTGTACACTGTGTGGATCTGTCTGGATGATTTGTGCGTTGTTCCAGTTTGGTTATCTTTATTTGTGGTTATCGAAATTTTCGCTGCATGATGGTTAGAAAGTAATTAGTTGTGCAGTGTTCCTGATTACTTTTAAATTAACTGTTCCCGGTAGAATCTTATTCTGTCAGTGGTAGTAAAAGGTCTGATTCAACCATGGTGATAAACCAAGATATGCTAAAAAAAATAACTTGAAGTTCGCTTTGTTCCCCATTGCTAGCGAATCCCATCTGCACAGTTCTCACAAATGAAAAGGATTTACCTACTCCGTGAACTAATCTACGAACGGTTTCACCAGTGTGCTAGCTTCGATGAAACGTTTGTTTTTCACAGTTAAGTCGTCCTTGTCACGTGACTGGTTTATGTTGCTTACGCCTTAGCCAATCTTGGCTACGAAAGCTGTACAGTGTGGACAAAAAATGTATATACACCCAGAGGAGGTTAAATTTCGCAACTTGTTACTCAAGATTTCGTTAGTAGGCAAAATGAAGCCAATACCACAAAGTAAATAATAAAGTCAGTTACAAATGGGTTCACGAAAATTGGATGATAGAGAAGCAAATTAGCGAACCTGACCAGTATTTAATGTTGGATAATGGCTCTGGGATCCACGCTGACCTTGAACGAAGAGTTCATGGATGGTACACTCTTTTTAAGTGTATAGGATACTAATGAAGATGAAGTGGGATAAGGTCAATGGTCCAGACGGGTTTTCGCCTAGGGAGCGAACTGAATTAGCTCTCATCTCATCCTCAGCGTTAACTGTCCGTATCTACTGTTTCGGACACGAAGATTGGGTCAGTTTCCTCACGTCGATTGCCTCGGCTATCGCTAGGGTGTGCAACCCGATTCTTGCATTTGTTTGAAGAGAAACGATGCACAGCATTGAAAGCAGTGTGCAGATTTACCTGATGCCTGATGTCAACCAGGTACGCTATCATCACGCTTTTTATCGATTAGATCTGTCCTTGGCTTAGTCAGCGTGGGGATGCTGTTTAATATGAGTGGATAACTTCCAAGCCATCCGACCCACATAGGATGTGTCAAAAACACATCGGAAAGAGTACACAACCACTGATGAGGTCAGCACCGGCAATTTATCCTTGGTCTGAATCTGGATCAGAGGAGCACCTAGAATCCAAACCTAATGTTTCAGCGTTGAGTGAGCTTGAAAAATTTCCCTCCAGTCATTAGTTTAAGATTTTCTTCAAGGTATCCCCTTTAAATGGCACGCTAATAAAAAAAATATCTTTCTTGCGGTTTCCGCGGGGATTTGAGGCACTCACTAGTTGAATCTTCTTTTTTCGTTCGGTAAGCCGACCTGAGTAAAAGTTCTCATGTAAAGTGCTTACAATGAGTATCAGTTTGCCCTCTAAAGTCTCTATGAAACAGGTTCTCCCCGCCCTGAATGTCAGACGAGCTTCGGGTCTGTTGATTACTAACAAAACTGTTGAAATTGGTATACTGGCTAATCCGTATTTGTTCCCGGTAAAAACTCCACACGAACACACCATCTTCCATCATCATAAGACTCATCGAGAAATGGTATTTGATTGTTTGAACGAACCCCTTTGCCCTGTTACCTAAAGGGTGTAATCTACGTAGACCAATCTCATGACAAGGCCAAATTGACTATGACCAACCACTACCCATGACTGTTGTTTATCCAGGCCTATCCAAATTATGTTTTACTCAAGTGTGTCCCATGTAACTGGTACATAGCTCGAAGATGAATTGGTGATGAACAATCAGTCCATCTAACTGAACGTTTTAAATTCTACGTTGGGCATTTTTTCCGAGATGGACCATTGGTATAGATCATGAAAAATACCTAACCGGGAAAGTACCTTTTAAGGGAAGGAGTTCGCAATAGCAAACTGAAAAATCCTAAGCATTATCCACCTACTATTTGTCTAAAACAAAGGAAAAAATGAGGTGAATTGATTGCGTTCAAAACAATCTTCTGATGAGTGCGTTAATTGCTTATTATGAATAATGCTGCTGTGAAATGCATTATTATGAGATGAAGGTTTGTCGTCAGTTGCAAGGACTTACCTTTGGTGATACCTTTGCAATAGAGACAGGTAATCATCCTTTATAGAGTTGGTTCTGTAATTACACACAAGCCTAAGATTTCTGAAACATATAATTTTTTATGGATTAGGTTATGGTCCACAATTTCGGTTTTCCAAAATTAAATAAAAATCGGATACCAAACAGTAGTCCAGGTCACAACAGTTTAATGAATTCAACAGCCCAAACGGTGTATATTGTAAAGGTGCCGTAAAAACCACTGAATCAATGGCTAAGACTAGATGCCCTATTGATTCACGCAGACCCAACATATTTCTTTGGTTCAAAGCACGACTGATGGGGTTTGGTCAGTTCATGAAGTTCGGCAACGTCTAACCAGTCACGTGACTCGGGGTCTTACGAACCCACTCATTTCGACAAGGTTTCCATTCGATAGGACGCACACGCAAACCTAGATACAATCAAGTCTGTGAAATGTCGCAGTCCTCGGGCAGGGGGAAAAGTATTGGTTTTTAAAAGAAATGCAGTATTTCAAAGTTTCGGCATTTTGCCGCTACTAATACATCAGTAGTAAATTCCTGATGCTCTTATTAAAGAAGCCGATAAATCGCATCTGGTTTATCCGGTATTCTTTGACTTTTTTGATTTGTTTTTGGAGCTTTACAAATGGCTTAATACAACACATTTTATGAGGATATATGGAAGAAATGATAAGAAAATTTGTACTGTTGATAACAACAAATGACAAGTTCTTATCCATATTAGTTACGGTGCTATTGGTGTCACTAGAGCTAATGTGCTTTTGCATATGGTTTGTAGTTTCGACGAGTTATCTTGCGTTGATAGCCAGGGTAAGAGATCTCATACAGCTTTCTGGGCGTAAAGTGGGGATTATTCAATTCCATCGCGATCGCCTGAGCGTTGGTTATGATTTGGCCTTTGATATTCCTTATAAGCATCTCCTTGACGGTGTAGATAGGACAAAAAGCCTGCTTAACAGTGATAGAATGATCCGATTCTATCAAATGTAAGGTTCGCCCGTTCTTCACCAATCCTTTGTTCAACCAACGCGGATGATACTCCCTTATCCGTTCAGACAGTCTCCTTGTTTAAAAAACGTAATGTGGTGAACACAAATCTGTCTTTTCGGTACTTCCCCACAGACCCGGGGAGAAGTGCCGAAAAGACAGATCGGTGTTCATCATGTTACCTTCTCTAAATTCAGACAATTGGAATATTTCACGAACTAAATTCCTCTTATTGCTCGAACTACGTAACTTGCTTCGTAGGTGAGAGTGAATCGGTACATTCAGTGATAGGTGGAATCCACAGGAAGCCTGTATTTTGTCTACAAAAAGAGAACTGGCTGAGAGGAAAACAAGTTCGTTCGCTATCAAGAGTTCTGATATTTCAACCGGGTGTTTTCAATTATTTTTCATTTGCTTGAAGTTATTCATGGTTATTTGTAGGTTTACCTGAAAAATTCGTCTTCATTTTATGTTTCTTTCCTCCCATTTTTTATGCAACATATGCGTGGTAGATTTCCCGGAAAGAGTACAAGGTGGACTAAGAAGCTAGTTGTCAGGAAAATAAGCCAATGGCGGGTGCCTTCGATTCATGCTGGTACAACCCAGCTGTCTCAGGAAGTGAACAAAGAACGTCTGTTCACATTTTTTAAACATTTTGGGATGACCTCAGTTGTTCCGAGGAAATGAACGTTCTCTCTTGACACCATTGTGAGTTTATTTTCTGCGCGATTTACTCTGAAGTATAGTTCTGATTATGCCACGTTCATTCAGTAGCTTGCATTTTAAAGAACTTCGCTCTTTTACACCTTTCTTTTGTCGTTGTCTGTATACAATGAAGACGAAATATGTTTCACTTAGAGCTCAGTCTTCTGTTCATGATATCACAATGAGAATTCGCAGTGAATTTCTGATGAATAAACTCAATACTTTTGCTTCTTGAATGGCAGCCAGTAGGCTGCGGGGAAAATGATGGATCCGTCTTCAACACGCAGCCTGCCTTTGATAGCAGATCGGAACATACAATCTGTTCCTCAAGTAACTCTCGAAAGGTCACGACCCACTGGCTGTAAGAATGTCAGGTAAATGGCATGGGTTGTGGGCATTCGAGTCAAACCGCAGTCTTTGTGCTTAGCTGCGATGGATATCGGAGTGCAGTTTGTCTGTAGCCTAAAAACCTGATGGTCACAAGGAAAGCAGATTAGACAGACCTTGACTGAAAACCACCAATCTGGAAGGCTTTCCAATGTATTTTTATTTTTCCATGAGGACAACACCGAAACCCTTATCTAGTTTCAGTATTACCACGTCCTTGAACTTAGGCAGCTCCATCGGGACTTTCAGATGCTGTCTGGTGGTCAGTTCATTACTTTTTGTCTGAATTTTACGGTATCTGTAGCTACTTGCCACAAGCACACTTTTGAATCGTTCTAGATCGACGTCCGTACTTCGTGTTAGGTCCATAGTTTGACTCAATAAATCTTCAAACGCTACCTCGAAATCAGGTCTATCGTCTCTTTTGACGAGGCAGCACAGCTTCCACCCCAAAGAAAGGATCTTCATCAAGATAGGACTTAGTCATACTGGAGTAGTTGTGTACAAGCCTATGTGGGCTTCTCGGAAAGATGACTTGCGGTTTTAGAGGATTATTACAATTAACTGATAGGTCAAACCAAATTTTCTGTCAGTCACAAAGGGAAAGATGAAACCGATAAGACAGAGACCGAACTAGCTGGATGCCTAAGAAGACGGAGATACCAGGGCTGCATAAACAACGCCACTCACGGAAAACTAAAGCCACATGGATCGACCATTCCTCGTCATTATGGTCTTCTTAAAGTTCACATAAATGATATTCCAATCTGACCAATCGTAGTGATGACGAATTCTCCTTACCAAGCAACAGCACAATGACTGGGAGAACTTTTGAAACCCCTTCGCATTGTACTCGCCACATGTAGTTTGTGGGATAGTTTTCAGTTTGTGTCCATCATACAGAAAGTAAACGTAAGTAAGTAAATCAAAAACAAAACAGTATGGCGAATAAGCTCGTTTTCAGTTATTCGTACTCATACATTAAATATGACTCAAAACAGCAAAGGGGAATGATGATCCAAATCAGTCTGTGCAGTTGCGTGTGTACGTGTGAAATTGATCATGGTGAAGAATGTTCAAATGCTTCCACACGTGTTTGGGGACAAGTGGATCATGGGAGTTTAAGCGCTTGCACACATTGCTTCTAAGCTTGCAGTGGAAGGTTGTAGAGTGGAATACTCACGGCTTCAGCTACGGCTAAGATGCGACACTTGACAAGTCTTGCTTGCTTGCCCCGGAATTTGTAAATGATGCAAAAAGCGTTTATCACATCTACTGAATGGTTTGACCCAACAAGGTGGGAACACACAGCACTCGTAACTGTATTAATTGTTCTGATGTTCGACCAAGCCGGATGGTATTCACGAACGCGTTCGGATAAGCTCCTGGTCGTGCGGCCAAAGTACAGGAACAGGTGAATGAATGCGCACAGAAGGATGCTGCAGATCAGGCACTCTATCCTTCAGTCGAAAACACACGATCAATTTGGACTCGAATATAGTTTGTAGCTGTGCAGCGTAGAATGTTCTGCTGACTGGAATGGAAAACGGACATATATGTGCTCCTTTCTCGCTCCTGTCTGTTTTGGCCTGTCTTCATGTCGTTGCCTCGTCCTGTCAGTGAAACGTTCAGAGTAGCCGTTTTCTGGGAAAAAACTCAGCAGAAAACGAAGTTCACTTTCTGTTGTCTTCCGGGCAGATTTTGCTCCCTCTATCAACCAAGCAACGTACTAGATTTCTCTTTACTTTGAGCTGTACGAAACAACGAAACTGAATGTATTGCTCGTTTCTAGTTGCTTTTCTATGCACTGATAACTAAACGGAACCATCACTTCGACGGTTTACACAAACATTTAGACTGTTTTTACTTTTATTTTTCCAAATTGAATTGAACATTTGGATGGTCTGTGCGTAAATTGGTAATTAGTAGATTAGTATCAACTTACGTATCTACCACACACAGGATATCGTCCACTCACCGTTTGTATAAGGTGCGATCTTTGGTCGTTGACTTGACGTGATTGTTTTCGAGTGTTGCCATAAACATTCCCAGCTGCAAAACCGAAATGTGCGTTCTCCACTTGGCCGATGATCCAAATGCAATTGAAAGACCGTCTATCTGAGCTGATCTCATCTATGATTATCTATTCGTTTGAATGTGCATGTGGTGCATCTCACATAGGTCGCACGGCCATGCATCTCAACGCATCAAAGGGCATCACCCGAAGTGGCTGAGTCACGGGAAAATAGGCACAAGCAAAAGTCCTACTATTAATCAACTGATCGATAATAAGAACAAACAACGTGGCGGACAAGCTTGTTTTCAGTTATTCGTATTCATACCAATACGCAAACTGAATGACTCATTCAATTTTGTGTCTCGTCTTTCCCCCAACCGATCAAGGGGGGCCTGACTTCGGACCCTGGCAACGGCGTAGTAGTCGCAATGCCTCTACTAAGCCCGGATCTGTGCGCATTAAAGCCACTAGCTCAGGAACTTCAATTGCGTTGGCCAAAGAAAAATCATCCGAAAGAAGAAACGATCCCTGAAAACCCACTATCAGTGATCAACTCAACATGACCATGCATTAACTGAAAAACACTATTTCCCTACTGTTGTGTTCGGAATCCGAAGAACAATACGCAACAGATTCGTTTACTAGCACATCAGTAAAGCGCACACAAAGCGGGCAAGTAGGCAGACAAATGAATCATGCATTAGCAAGCTCAAGCATGATTGTGTCAAGCGGACGCGAACAAAGAATCAATGTCAGTCTCACGCCCACCTAGCCGCATGTGATTGGTAAAGTGGAACAAAACAGAACGTGGGATAGACAGGCATCGCACCTGCCAATGCAGGGCCAACGGGACTGGAATGAATCACGTGCGAATGCCGATGACACAAGGGGTGGCAACATAACACCCCCGCGCACACCTGTTGTAAAAAGTGACCTTCAACCCACCCAACGGTCAACAGAATGCATAAGTTGTTGGCTGACTGCCATTTGGACTCCACCTTTCGCGCACGGTCCTTGGGTCATCCGACCACCCTGCACTCACAAGCACCAGACTCGAGTATCGCCCATCAGAGCCCATCAGCGGTGCACACTCTCCGCTGCAACCATGGTTTCAACCCTGGCCTCTTCACTTCGAGGGCGTATGCTACCACTGCGCCACTCCGCTCCTGCCCGGGGTGATCTGAATCCCCGACTTAAGTTCGTTCAGGCGTCGTCCACTATGACAACCAGAAGTGTCCGACAGCTTCGAACGGAGACACGGTATTCGTTCCGATAACTTCAAGCAAATGCCTCCCACCCAATCAGGTCGTCCGTACAGGGTTGGTCTTTGTACCCAAATTTGAACCTATTTTGCATTTGGTATTTATATTACGATTATTTGCGAGTAGTGTATATGATTGGTGGTACTTTGTTGGCTGACAGCACTTTGGACGACATCTAAACGAACTATACTCAGTGATTCGGATTAACCTGGACGGAAGTGAGATTGTCCAGTGGTAACACACGCATCTTCGAAATGAACAGACCCGGGTTAAAACCTCGGGTCTGGAGGAACATTTGCAACACTAATGAGCATAATGAGAGTGTAACTCGAGTCTGGTGCTTGTGAGTGCAGGTGATCGGATGACCTGAGGTTTTTGTGCGAAAGGTGGAGTCCAAAAGACAGTCACCCTGCTTAGTATCACTAACCCCATACGCTACTCTCAGGTAATTGCAAGATATATATAAATACATAATTGTCACCTATGTGATATGTTCGCGCACGATCAGGAGTCACTGAGAACCATTTTTCGCTCTCCAGTATTGTTTTTCTAAACACAGATAGTTCCGGAGCTTTCTCCTCTTTTCTCTGTTTCTGGCGAACACACTACCTAAATAGACAACAACCATCAAAGTTTAGCAGGAGGCAAAGTCAGAAATCCGCTGAATCTCGGACATTCCTTTGCGGTGCTGCTAGGTGCTCGAAAGAATTCGAGGAAGGAACACGTTGCGATATCTATGACCGATGGTTTTATCAGAAGTGCAGTCCAGGTGGTAGACGGCTCTGCTGTCGCCCGGCTCACTATCACGCCTGATCTACTGAGGCCTTATGCGGTTCACCAGGTTAAATCCCAGGACTATAGTTGCCGCCTTCCTTCTCACATCATCAGTCGTGACGGTACACAATCACACACACACACACACACACACACACACACACACACACACACACTTCTGCTCACTCGCAAGACAAGCACAAACTAGTCACCCTCACTGACATTCGCGCACTGAACCACAATATCGATTTTGTACTCTAATTTCTCCATTCCTCTTCTTCTCATCCCTAATTTGTGACCGAAACTCAAATCTCCCCTCATCAGACACCACTCACCTCCAATTCCCCAACAACACCTTTTACTCCTCTTTTTCACCCAAAGCTGGTGTCTGTGTCTTTGCCCACCAGTCAGTAGCCAGATCCAGACTCCAAAATCTTGACATTTCCAGTTGTGAATTTCAGTTGACGTGGCTGAAGCTCCGACTTCCTTATTTCAATCACTACTTCTGTGTTGTTTACCCTCCACCCAACAGTAGCGAACCATCGATATTCGATTTCTTGTCTTCGAACATGTCATCATCTGAGGAGATTTCAATGTCCACAATCGAGATTGGTTGATTCACTCATCGGACACCTGGGCTCTGGGGGCGATGTCGAACATTTCGCCGTGGTCAACAACCTGTGCCACTTAGCTGATCTCTCCACACGTGTCCCCGATCGAGCTGGCAATCATGCCCATACCGTTGATCTTATTCCCACTTCTGTTCCTTCGCTCTTCTCAGACATCTCCACTCTTCCTCCACTTGGCTCATCTGACCACTGTATCTGTTGTATCCCGAATACGGTAATTAGAAGGTAGGCACGTTTGTAAGGTTGAACGTGTATTCGGTAGCATCGTACAACAAACGCAACTACAGGCAAGCAACTCAAAACGCAAAAACATATGCAAGTGCTTGAGTAAACGATATATTGCAATCGAAAGCGTAAGACAGCAGTATACTCAGATTAGGCTACGCAAGGTCGTTCAATACGTGGTACAATCTAATTGGTCAGTGCTGTCCGGGACGAAACGCGACAAACGTCCACTGGGTATGCGTGTAAGACCGCAGGGGTGTGTCCATGATTGCACGGGATTCAGGTCAGGAGTGAGTGTGTGTGAGCACATGTCAGTGCAAGACGAACACAACAGTATTATTTCCTGTTCCATCAGTTTTACTCACATCCATCCTCCATCTACCTCGAGACACACATTTTGGTGCTACAAGTCAGCGAATTGGGATGATTTTCACGATTTCCTAGCCTCCTATCCTTAGAATGATGGCTGCTTTGCTCCAGACGTTTCCGCTTCCGTTTCTAATTTCACTGACATTGTTCGTCAAAGCACACAACTTTTTATTCCTCGCTTCCGAAACCAGGCAAACCCGAATCCCCCAAGTGGTTCATTCAAGTATGTGATCGTGCTGTAAGCCTGAAGCTTTCAGCTTTCCGCCGCTCGCCCACTCTCGACTACCACCGCCGCTTCATGCAAGCCAGGAACAGATGCTCGTCGACCATATAGAGGGCCAAAGTACGCTTGGTCAGCTGTAAAGCTGAACGCTTACTCTCATCTGCCACCGGTAGCGGAAAATTCTGGTCCCCTGCGAACGCAATCTTCCGCAACTTTTGCCCTACCAATTTCCCTCCCATCTCTGATTCTTTTGACGATCTCCTTGGAGAACCATACGGGAAGCTGAAGTTTTTGCTTCCCGGCTTGCCTCCAACTCAGCTTTGCCCTTTTATCCTATTCCTCCGGTTCCTTCTATTCCCTTTATCCCCCACTTTTTATCTCAAAATAGTACTAGGAGGATCGGCCAAGCGCTGTGTTCTCTGGACGTATGCGAAACACCCGGTCGGGACGGTATACAACCGATCGTCCCTAAAATGTGCCCCCGATATGACCCCTCTCTTACGTCAACTTTTTTGTCTATCTCAAACTTTCTGCTTTTCAAATTCCCTGGAAACATGCCGTGATTTCTCCTATTCCCAAACGCGGTGATCTTTCTGACCCGAATAACTATCATCCAATTTCCAGCACAACCATTATTTCAAAAGTACTCGGAACTGTTATCTCTGACCAACTGCGTACCCTTCTCGAACGCGAAGGACTTATGAGCGTCCGCAAATACTGAGTTCGGCCTAGCTGTTCCACCGGTGATTTGCTGGCTCTTGTCACACATTCCTGGTCGACTGCACTCGACAACCACGGAGAAACACTCATGGTTTTGTTCGACATCTCTGAGACCTTTGACCGAGTTTGCCACGACGGTCTTCTGGTGAAACTGCTCACGTTCGGGCCCACCGTCGCTCTCGTATCGTGGACATCAAGTTTTCTAAGTAACCGAACCATCTCCGTCCGAATTGATGGGGTTCTGTCCCAGCTATTTCCTGTGAACGCTGGCGTTCCCTTAGGTTCAGTAGCTGCGCCCACTTTCTTTCCTTTATTTCTTATTGATCTTTGATCTACCGCTTCTAACCGAACTCATTTCCTTGCCGACGACGCCACCCTTCACTCTTCCCTTTCTTACCGCACTCCCCGTCATACCAACAACAACAACATCAATCATGACAGCAGTCCAATCAGTGTATCGTTAGAGTAAGACTGCGAACATGTGGTGATTCAGAAGCTGTCATACGTGATACGGCCAGGTACAGCTTCGTAGCCACGTACACGGATGAGCCTCAACCAATGAGGATCGCCGCGGACAACTCCGACAAAAGCTCCCTGTGATTGGTCATCTTTGAGTCTACCAATTATATTCTCTAATTAAACATATTTATACGAACCCACTCTGCAATACAATTAACGTGCCATTTCGCGGCCTTGGTCTTCTTGCTACTTCCGTTCGCGTAGTTTTGGGTGGGGGAGGGGGCAATTTCGATCCGGACTATCAACTCAATTCATTACAACTATCACAGAACACTTCTCCTCCTGAGGATCCCACAATTATGTTGTACTTAACACCTACAAAACCTCTCTCCTCTCAACTTCTTTGAAACATCATTTATTCTCCCCACATTTATCCTTTGGTTCTACTGTGCTGCATTACACAGATTCTATCTCTCTTCTTCGATTATCTATAGCTTCTCTACTTTGGCCCGATTTCATATCTCAGCTCACCTCTCGTGCTGCGCGAAGTCAGTTTTCTGTTTCGCGCCAGACGCTTCTTCACACCAGCTTATCTTCTTCTGCAGTACAAACCTCAACCCCCCTCCCCCCCGTCGCACTTGAATACTGCAGTCACGTGTGGGGTGGAGCTGAGTCTACCTCTGTTTCTCTTTTTGACCTAGTTCAAAGAAAGATCATCCAGCTGGTCGACGACATTTTTAACCTTCGATCTGCAGTTACTAGCCCACCGTCGGGCCCTTGTTTCTTGGTGCCTCTTCTACCGGTACTACTTTGGATCTTGTTCTTCTGAGCTTGCTTTAGCGGTTCTAAAAACTTTTTCCCTATAATCACTGCTAGCCATCCTTCTCAAGTTTCCGTCACTAGATGTCGTACTTCTATCTTTCAACCTTCTTTTTCCCCTCGAACCGTTGAACTTTGGAACACTCTCCCTCTTTCTCTCTTCTCGCCCACCTACGACCCCTCTCCTTAAAAGAAGGATCAATGAATTGGTTCTAACATGAATGTTCCGCAATAACCCATTTTTACAGAGTTTCTTTTGATAATGCGGATGGCCCCTAATGTTGTGATTCCCTGTACGTGTGATAAAAATGTAAGTTTACTGCCAAAGCTTTTGGATACTACCTAGACAACCTTGGGCTGACCTACGTATGCACAGATGGTGTTAGGTCCAGCAGAGATCACAGGAAATGCCTCCAGCGTTCTCAGAAAATTACCGACACTTGCAACGAAACAGTGCTTTGTACAAACCCTCAAACAACAGGAGCTAGTCCAAAGCTAGAGATAGCTGAAGCTAAATTTGAGGGATTTGAAAAACCCGTGAATTCTGAAAATGCCCAGCTCCGGGACCGTATCAGTGTTCCTGACATAACTTAAATCTCTAAAGAAGGAAGTCAATAGTTTAGCGAAACAGTCAAGCCGCTTGGCCAGCGACACGGAGACGGCCTTAAGGAGACACCACAACGTTGTGATTGAAGGTATCCTAGAACCTTTACTTATCACAGACCGGCTGAGGTATAGGATCATATGTCACTTTATGGTGAACGGGCTGAGAGCAGTGAGGTAACCAGAGCATGCCCCAATTGAAGGGTTTTCAGACTGTGTAGGTGGCGCGTGAGGCCGGAAGCCTTTTCATAGTCTTTCCTTTACGCAAATATCACCTGCTAGAGGATAATTCGGCTCTCTGAATATCACGAAAATTATTCATAGAGATTCTCGGGAATATAGTGAGTGAAGGTGTCCCCAGCGCCGTTCGGGACTGTGGTACTACTAGGTCACCCAGTCCGGAGTAGGAAGTAGGTTGAGGTTCGAGGATGCACCTCCAGCCTTAGCACAATCAATTACAGCCTTCACGGCAGCAGGGCTGTTCCAGATGAGCCGATAGCCTGTTGTGCTGCTCAGTCGCCCCTTTCGGGATTCCCGGGTCCTTTTGGTTGGACTGTTTTCCTTTGTAGAGTTTTAATCATTGGATCTCGTCCGCCCGTTCAGGACTATCTGTCTGTGGATGCTAAATACAGTCTCCCTCAGGATTCAGACCTTGGTCACCTCCAAACTGGTTTAGCTCGCCTGTCCAGCCGTTTGCCGGATTGTGACCGCTGATGCGTGGTTCAACTTCGTAGGGCCACAGGTCAGAGCTGGGTAAGTGATGGAGACCAAGGAGATGGAGGACGACCCAGGAGACACGACAGACTACTACCTTAGAGGAGCTACTCCCCTTAGTCACCCCACACAACCTCTCTATATTCCCCCAGCCAGTGCACGTGGAATTTGGAAACGCACGCTCTAGGGGCGCGCTACTGGCAGCGTCTGATAAGTTAATGAAGGCCGCGACGAGAAGGATCTGCGTCGAACCAGTCCATTTGCCAGGGGTTAAAATGTCGTGAAGGCATCCCAAACTACTACGGTGTTTACCTCCGTGCAGGACCAAACAGTGCAGGTGAGCATCACCCAATGGCAGCAGCCAGGTACGGCAATAATTCGTCAGGAAAACGAACTCTGGCTAGTACAGACCAAGGAGACTGTAATGTGCCTGAGGTACGCCCTCCAAACCTGTTGCTAAATATGAACTGAATCTAGACCGAAACAGAGTGACATGCAAACCGCAGGAAAAGAATTCCAACTAGCCGAGGTTTTTAAGGCGGTGCTATAACACAGAGCTCTATGAAAATGAATCGAACACATGCAAACCTCACATCGTTACAGTTCACTCAGTTCCACAGAAGATACGTGGATTGGCAGCAACAAACTAGGACGTAATGGCCAAAACACAGACGTGAACTGCGGCTACCAAACAATACAGATTAGCCGGTCGATACATGAACATACGGTTAGGAATCACGCATCGGTCAGAAGTTCTGTCCAATCAGGAGAAGGGATAGAAATACACACTGTGGGCCGAACCGAGGTCATGTCTGACCCAAAGGGCACAACAAAGTCACGAGATGCACGATGTGGCTCGATGTGCGGCCGTACATATGAAATAATCGGTCATCTCACCAATGGGTCACAAAGACATGGATCACGGTAAACTGAATGTTAGTCGGGTGAAAATCGTCAAATGTGTTCGGCAAGTAGGCATGGCAGACTCAACACCTAGATAGAGGTCAGCAGCAAAACCTAACTGAGGTTAGCTCAAGAACAAAAGGTTTAAGCCAGCCGGTGGCACTAACCGTAAGCCTGGCAAAACAAGCCAATGGTTTCATACTCCGTATTGTCAGGGAATGGCCTAGAGAACGGCCAAAAGTTCCAACGGTTGCCAAAAGACGGTAAAAGTCAGTGGGACAGGTGAACGGCGGTTTGTATCGGAACAAAGTCGATTGCGTTTTCGTCTTCGAGCAATACCAGACACGATGCTAACTAGGAGAGCAAAGGTTCAGCCGTACGCAAGCACAGCAATCAAAACTGTTTTCGAATAGGTGCAAACCAATTATCGTTACAGCAACCAGACAAACAACGAACAGCCATGTGGCTTCGAACAGTATATGAACTGTTTACAGCCAAGTATTGATCAATTATGTTTATCTACAATAATTTTTGTTCATCAGTTTGCACATTCAAACTCAGTCAACTCCAGGTCGCTATAGTGGCATTCAGGCAAACCTTCCGAGCGCAAGCGAGTGAAACCGAAAAGCCTCGAAACTAGGGCTGTTTCCACGGCAGAAGGGAATGAATATAACACACACCAATGTGTGTTGTGTTGAAAACAAATGGAGGGAGTTGACGGCTTTAGACGAGGAAAGTGATTGCGTAGTACTCCTTGAAATCTGGCTGGTTAATTTTGTAACGACATTAAGTTTTCACCTCGCAGGATACTGCTCCTACAAGACAGACAGACAAAACGGACGTGAGGGTGGGAGAGCACTCTTGCTGGTTGTAGACGTGCACCACCATATAGCGGGAGAGGTAATGGCATCACAAACGTACAGGTGACCCTGTGTTGTCCAAGTTCGCTGGTTATGAAAGCTGCTCTGACTTGCTCCTGTGGATCTTCATCCACATCTTCCACTGAAGATGCATGGCTAATAAAGCTTATGAGCAGTCCAGGCACCCAGTCCGACAGATTGGTGATTGCCGGTGGTTTCAACTGACCGGAAGTTGAGTGGAGTTGGGGAGCTCAGAGTACCTCGGTTTGGTTTTAGTGACCAGTTGGTGGAGCTGGTGTACAGATTCACACTAGTACTACACATAAACCAACTTACCTAGGGGAGGTTAGGTAAGTCACTTAGCATTCTAGACCTTCTAATCACAAGGTCACCAGAGTAAGTCGACCAACTGGAGTTTACTGCTCCTGAGGCAGAAGCAACCACGATGTGATAAGGTTCCTTTTCAGGGTGAATTCTCCAATGGTCCCCTACAAACTATGGAGGAACTTTAGGAAAGTCGATCATCAAGCTCTTAGGATAGCAACGGAGAACATACAATGAACAACCACCATCCTCGCAATAGAGGACGAGTTGTTAATCATCAAAGATAACCTAACGCGACTAACAGATGAGTTTGCTTCAGTGAGGATGGCAGGAAGAATTCGCCGACTACTTTTGTGGGTCGACAGGGCAGAAATAGTGCAAGTAGGCAAGCGAGCAACCTTCAGTATCTGAGGACCTGCAAATGTACCCTAAGGGTGCAGAAATCCTGTCAAGTACACTATGAAGCAAGGTTAGCTCCAAATGTCAAAAATTGCCCCAAGGCCTACTACAAATAAATACAGTGTGAAGCTCACTCTGGTGAAACAGTAGGAAACGTTGTAGAGGAACAGAAAAGGTATCCAAGCAACGTGGGAGAAAGCCGAAGCATTGAAAGAATTTGTCGAGCTTGTACACACCACTGATACCGGATAGCAATCGATACTGCCTGAGCCCTATAGCGTCCCCCATAGACGAAATTTACGTAGAAGCCATTGAGGTAGAACTGAATATAAACTGGTTAGAGTGATATAAGGCGGCAGGACCAGACGGGATCAACCCCCGCGATTCTACATCCGGTGGAGCACACGTTATCCGGGGCGCTAGCACATCTGTTCAGCAGTTCACTAGCCCTGACTACGCTGTCTTCCTACTGGATGACAGATGAAGTGGTGTCTATCCAAAAATGAGGCAAGAGGGAAATTGCATTAAACTTCAGGACGGCCAGCTTACTCTCAGTGGTACTTTAAGTACTAGAGGGGTTCTCCAGAGGTAGGTGTTGTGTCCACAAGTTCGAGAACAAAGGGAGCCGCACATATATGGATGAACGAATATGCCGTAGCAACGTACGGTGTGCACCGGTACAAGCGGGCAAGTGAAAACGCAAGCAAGTATGCAGATGCGTAAGTCAGTGATGCGTGTGATCGGAAGGGTAAGACAAAGGTACAATCGGACTAGGTCGTGCAAGGTCGAGCAACAAGTAGTACGACCTGATTGGTCAGTGCTGTCCGAGAATAAGCACGGCAAACGTCAACTGTGCACGTGTGTGCACGATTGCAGGCGTGTGTCCATGATTGTACGGGGTGTAGGTCATGCGTGCGTGTGTGAGCACATGACTGTACGAGCCGAACACAACAGTAGGCCAACCAGGCGTGTCGAATACCATAAGATGATCACTGTAGGGCATCATGGAATTATAAGAAAATCATGCCTAAATAATCTTTTATCGTTTCTGGACGAAGTGACCAGCAGGCTTGATGTAGGTGAACGAGTTGAAATATGCCCTCAGGATTTCCAGAAAGCCTTCGACTCGGCGAACAGTAGGCTGCCGACGTGCAAACTACAGGGTACGATGACTGCGCTAGGAGCTCTCAGCTGGATTAAAGCATACCTCACTGGTATGACATAACAGGATCCGGTTGGGGATGCAACCTTTAGCGCACCCTTGACAGGTAGCGGGGTGTCAAAGGGGTCAGTGTTAGGGTCCTTGCCATGTGTGCTTAGACAGGAAATCGATCGATTCATACATTCAAGTTATACGTCTGCTGGCTCTGACGTCAAGCTTTCAGAAGAACATAAGCTGAAACTTCTTCGACTTCATCTGGGGGATGAAGAACGAAGGCTTTTTGAAGCATTGGGTTTGCGCTTGAAAACATCGTTGAAAGATGAGCTGGAAAGATTAGACAAGCAATGGGAACCCTGTATAAATGCCTATGTGGAACGTTACAAATTTTCACTCATGAAGCGGCAGCCTGGAGAGAAGATTAGTGATTTCATTTCTCCGCTTGTCTGTGCTGTACCCGGCTGTGACTTCAACTCCGCGCCAGCAAAGAAAGTTGAAGAGGTGCTTCTTGTTCAACAACTGGTTTCGGACTTTTGTGATCAGAGAATTTGTGAAGCTATACATGCAGAAACTTCCCTCAAACTCAATTGGGATATTGCATATGACATTGCACGTACGAAAAGTGACAATCAAGAGCAGGGAAAACTATTCCACACAGATGCAGTCAATACGGATATAACTCGTATCAGAGCTACTGAACTGAAGACGGATCGTGTTTCGAAACAGAGTGTTTACTGCTTAGAACGCGGAAGTACCCAACACAAAACTGACTGTAAACTCTGCCCGGCGTCAAATGTCCAGTGCCGCATTTGTGGTAAGTATGGTCATTTTGCTCGTGTTTGTTGTAAACGTACTGTTTCTTACGTACGTGACACGAATTCTAGTGATCTATGTTCCACAAATCAGCCTTCTGACAACATTTACGCCTTAAATACTCGTTCACCTCGTACAGCATTGCATAATGTTGAACCTTAATTGCCTTTGCATGATATTCGTACCGTCTATTTCGAACATGATGACAATGTGCATACTCTAACAATGGAACTAAACTCAGCTTCACCTTACGATTTGTACCGCACTCATTTTACCACTTTGCCGATACACCCGTCATCGTATGCTTTTGGTAGTTATTCAAACGATACAGTGCGTGTTCTTGGTTTTGTACATGTAACGGTATTCTTGAACGAAAGTTGTCAGTACCGGATTGCTGTGTACGTGTCCAACAATAACAGTAAACCGCTCTTGGGCCGAAACGCCACAGTTTCGCTGCGAGTTGCTTCATGCGTTGACAGAATGCTTGTCGCAAACGTAGACGGGAACGGTTTCCAGGCAAAATGTCCCAGTTTGTTTAGGGACCGTATCGGGTGAATTCCAACCGGACAATACAGAATACGACTGCTTTCGAATGCAAGTGTATTCAACATACACCAACCCTGACCAATACCACTTGCTAAAAGGGAGGCGGTTACTAAAGCACTCCGGGAAATGCTTGAGAAAGATATAATTGAACCAGTACAGTGTCCTGAGTAGGTACGCCCTTTGGTTGCAGTTCTCAAGAAAGACGGATGTGTACGAGTCTGTGCTGAATTACGTATGCTATACAAACATATCATTACTAGGCAAATTCCCGTTGCCAACTTCGGACGAACTAATCGTAAAGTTAGTCGGTGCTAAGGTATTTCCAAAGTTGGATGTGAGAAGCGCCTGTTTTCACATGTCACTCACAACTGATTCACGACTTTTGGCGGCCTTTCTAACGTAGGATGGACTCTTTCAATATAAAGCACTTTATACGGGGCTGGCTAGTGCACCAGCAGCCTGGAAAACGTTTATGACATTTTCTTTTGCAGATCTGAAAGGTTGCGTGATTTGTATGGATGATATTTGCGTGTCTGACGAATCTCCCGAAGAGCACCCGTCTAACTTAAATACCGTATTACTTCGGTTGAATGAACTAAATTTGCATTTAAATTTACGAAAGTCCCAATTCGCTTTGTCAGAAATTGAGTTTCTTGGTCATGTCATTTCATCGGAGGAGGAGAATACACGTGCTAATCTGGAATGCCAGAATCCGGTAACAGTTGAACAAGTAAAACACTTTTTAGGTATATGTACCTACGGCATTTTAGGGATTTTGCAACCATTTCGGAATCATTACATAAACTGACACGAAATGGACAAGAATTTGTTTGGAATGGTGAACGAGAGTTTACTTATAACTCCATTCGTCAACTGGCTGCTTAAACTCCCACGGTAGCCATTTTTGACGAGAGCTGCCCTACGTACGTTTCTACAGCCGCTTCCGACGTTGGGATTGGAGCTGTGTTTTCGCAGTTACAAAATGGTATGGAGAAAGCAGTTGCTTATGCTTCACGGTCTCTATCTTCTACCGAGCGAAATTACTCTACCGGCGAGGAGGCTCTCGCATGCGTTTGGGCATGCGAAAAGTGGCACATCTACCTTTTTGGACGGCGTTTTGTTTTGCGTACTGGTCACGCCTCTTTGACCACCCAACTTTGTCGCGGCAGAAGAGGTCAACGCCCCCTACTCCTCAGCCGCTGGTACGCACGACTATTGAATCATGATTTTGACATCGGCTATGTTGGTGGACAAAACAACCAAGCAGCTGACGCGCTTTCTCGTCTTTCTTTGGATAATGCAGGTGAGAGCGACGATCTGAAGGAAGTCAAAATGATTGCGTTTCTCAACGATTCGAACCCCAAAACAATTACGCCTAGTGACGCTAAGAACCACACACAGGTGATCCAGTTCCAAGATCCGTCTGATTGCGTTTCCACCGAATGGCAAAAGAGACAACAGCTACAACCCGAATTATTACCGTTTCATGCTGTCAAAGATGAGCTTCCGGTAGTTAATAACTGTCATGAAAGGTCCGTTTTGTTCCGTCCCACTAGCTCCAGCGAGAACTCAGACCTGACCCAGAACCATGTCAGTTTATTAGCACAAAACAAAGAATATATAGGTTGATCTCACATTCGCCCACTCGTTGCGCACATTGCATTGGTCCGACTGGTGTGGGCTACCATGCCTTGAGGCTTAAACATCGCTGACAAGATTCATCTCTCATTTATCGACCCACTCCGACGATCAGCTGTCTTGTCACTCGAGATCTAGTTGTCTCAAGCCTCGGGCTTGGTGCTGCACCGTGAGGAGTGCCAACGTGAATTGGCTGTCCGCCAACGATGGGTTCGCACATTCCCTCACAGTCATCGTCTTGTAATACCAGAAAGTCTATTTCCTGCTGTTGTATCAGCTGGGCACGAGGGGCACCCTGGTATTGTGAGAACAAAGGCCCGCATACGTGAATGTTACTGGTGACCATGATTCAACTCCAGTGTTGAGGCTTCAGTAAAGGAATGTGCACCTTGTCAGCATTCCGATAAAAGCACGAAGCCACTGAATGCATCTATTCAGCCCATTGAAATTGATGTCATGGAACGGCTCGGAGACGCCCCTTATTACCAGCGAAACGTTCTTGTTGCCACGTATTTCTACTCCAAGTGGTCAGAGGCTTTTCTATGCGGAGAAATTACTACTTCCATAGTTCTGCGATGGCTGCTACACCTTTTTGCGAGGTTCGGTCTACCTGACGAAATAGTCACCGACAATGGACCTCAATTTCTCAGTTATGGATTCATAAATTACCCTACTCAGAACGGCATTCGCCATATACGTACGGTTCCGTACAATCCCGCAGCAAAGAGCATGGTGGAACACTTAAATCGCACATTGAAAGAAACCATTCAGAACATAGCCATTAGAGAGAAGGGGGAGATGTCCCTTACTGTTGCATTGGCGGCTTACAGAACTACATCGCATACTGCCACCGGAAAGACTCTTTCAGATTTAATGTTCGGCAGACAAATATGAACGCTGCTGAACGCGGCTCGACTGGAGTACAATGATCCAAAGCCGGAAGAAGAGGAGAGAAAACCCAATTATCAAAATAAATACAGGCGATACGGTCAAACAATTCGGCCTGGAACATTTGTCAGAATTCTCAAACCTCAAGTTCGCAAAGGAGAGGACATGATATGTTGCCCAATCAAAGTTGAAAGCGTTCAATCTCCCGGTGCATACTTGCTGGAAGCCGGCACTAAGGTAAACGTTCAACGACTTTATTCAACACTTTGTGGGAGACGACCACCGAAGCCACTTTCGTCGAGTACTACGCCCTTTTCACGCATGTCTGTAGCAAACAACGCGGGGCTCCGAAGATCCAGCCGCGAACGATTTCCAGTTGAGCGCTAAGTTTAGCTCACACGGATAAGGGGAGGTGGTTTTGTGTTCGGTCTGAACAGGCACGTGTTTAGACAGACAATCGATCGATTTATACACTCAAATTATACGTTTGCTAGCTCTTGCAGTTTACTGTCTATGCTCTACAATACAGTGATGTTCTGTTGATAATCTACTTAGTTTTGAACACAACACTTGTCTATATCAATGACCCGGCGGAAAACCCGAGATGCCCTGGTTTCCTGTTCTCGGATGATCATAAGATTGTCAGGATCTATCTTTGGACTGAGTTCAGGAAGACCTGGTGCGAATATGCCAGTGGGCAGAGAAATAGGAGCTCAGTCTGAACAAAGTTAAGTACAGACAACTGTTTCGGGGCAGGGAAGAAGTAGAAGCTCCGTATTTTGATGATGGGTCACCAAGTTTGATGGTGACGGCTGAGGTCGTAAGAGACGTTGGCGTCCAAATGCACAATATATTGAAGTCTACCCAAAAGTGGCTTGTCGCAACAGGCTGAGTTAACAGAGCGCTATTTAAACTGTGTCGGACTGTCAGGTCTTGAGATTTCACAATAATTCTGCCATTTTACAAAACGCATATACGCCCCCAGCTTGAATACTGCATTCAAGCCTGGGCGCACAAACTGGTAGTGGACAAACAGATGCTGGAAACTGTTCAAAGATGGTTTACTAAAATGATCAATAGACTGCGGTACAGGACTTACAAATAACGACTAAAGGCACCACATCGGTTCTGGTTAAGTGGACCCCGCCTGCGGGGAAACCTATCTGAGCGGTTCAGAAAGTTCGACGGGTTTTCTGAAGGCGACACGCCTTTACTAGACCTAAGCAACAACCCAATCCACAGAGAGTACGACAAAAATATGATGAAACGCAGGATCGTCAGAAGCGTTCGGGCACAGTTCTTATCACACCGCGTACCGAAGACTGGAACAAACTGTCACTCAACGTAGATAGCAGCGCGTACGCTCATCAGGTTTAAACGGCAGCTAGATGACTGCTGGGATGAGGTTTTCCCGAATTAGGACTATCCAAATGAACATCCCATCATCTTGTCTATTGAATATAATCTGTCCTTTCCCTTCCCTTCTATTACATGTCACATTTACTTCCACACCATACATTCAATAAAATCCAACAAACTAAGTCCCTTACTACAAGCGGAGCCCACGGGAGGATTCCCAGGGGAAAGCATGGCAGCTGGTTAAGACAAAGAACCGGTCTAACCAACGAGACTGCCGGTTCTCCGGGAGCGAAACAGCTTTTATTCTCTTCCTCACAGTCTATCATTTGGCAAGCACATTTGGATAACCTGGCAGTCGAAATGCAGGGCGAACTTTACAGCCCTCGAGTGCAATAATCTTAACTTCCACTGGCCAAGGCTGTAAGTCCTGTGACCTGATCTGATCTAACTGAAATGTAACCATACGAGCTTACAAAAGTCACACAAGGCAGTACAATGTCTCCCAGTGTTTTAGCAAGTACAAACAAGCTTGACGGATTAGATCTTAAATAATTTTGTGTAAAGTTAACGCCCTACGTCCGTTCATTGTAACCACAGACATCAGCTGTATAAATTTCAGGTTGTTTATTACATTGGTTTAATTGACTTCTTTCTTATCCCAACTAGCGGGAGTGCTGGTTGAGACAGAATTATCACCAACCATCCCGAACTTTCTCACCTACAACTGAAAGCTCCTATTTCAACTCGTGATCAAGCTTTCATTGTCATCAGACCCCAAATTTAGTCACCTTCAGCACACTGTTAACTCCTCAGAACGAAACAAATAAAGGTCACCTCGATTGTTCTCTTTGTCCTCTAGACTTAATTACAAAGACGCTGAGTGCGGTATTTGATTTCTGTTGTCCTACGGAGAGTGTATTTAAAAAAAACGGCAGAATAGCCTCTCCGTTGCTGAAATCTCAGAGGGGGCTAAAAGAACATGTGTAAATTACACGACTAGGCTTCTTTGAAACGACATTCCATCCTGATGAAACAAAAGGTACAACGGATGAACAAGACATTTGCCCACCAGTTTTTCCGTGCCACCAATAGCAAACTTCTCTGGCACGGAATACGGCTTCTATGTGGACAATGGGCCCGGTCAAAAAACTACGATATAGATGCCGACAGTCTGAACACCGCGTTTATTCGTCCGTTATTTGATACTCTGCCATCCCATTTTCCTTCTGTTACCTCAGATGTAGAACCATTTTCCTTAGGAGCAGTCTTGGAGTTACTTCGAATCTCTAAATCGGCTTCTACTGTGGGTCGAGACGGCTTATCCTCCACTGTTCTCAGATTTGGAGCAGGTTAACTATCTGGAATTATGGCTTCCCTGTCCGATGAATCTATCGATGCTGGTGTCATTCCTGCCTCCTGGAAACCCGTGACGATAGTACCTATTCCCAAACACTATTTCCGAAATTTTGTCAAAACCTTTCCGTCCCATCGCCATCACTTCTGCGCTCAAGTTGACCGAGCGCGTCATCCTAAGTCGATTGCGCTCCTGTCTTTTTGTTCCAGATGACCGCCTTGAGTTTGCGTACAGACCCAACAGAAGCATTCTAGATGCAGTTAC
Organism: Fasciola hepatica; assembly: GCA_948099385.1. Classification (NCBI taxonomy): domain Eukaryota; kingdom Metazoa; phylum Platyhelminthes; class Trematoda; order Plagiorchiida; family Fasciolidae; genus Fasciola; species Fasciola hepatica. The sequence goes on along the minus strand of CANUEZ040000043.1, from coordinate 34,214,685 downwards.
TTCAGTTCGACATTACGTTCCAAACATCCTTAGTAGCTCCGTGAAATTCGTTCGATATATTTTCTTGGACTATCCCTCCGCACTAGATTTAGTTCCCCGTCCTCTACTTTTTCGGCTGAAATGTTAGCTTGTTAACTTGTTGAAGTCTTCAATACAACCTGGGCGATTATGAACACCAGGCGAAACTTTAACGTATGCGAATACCGTGGATTAAAAATCGTCCCATTGAAGAGATGGGTCGACTGAATTATCTCCTTTGCGTTTAGTATCGCTGTGACGGAGAGTGGCTGATTTTTGTGGTCTTACTGACGCGTTTGTGATTAACAACCATACCACGATTGATAATCAACCCCATTGCACTGGATTACTAATCCTGACGTGTACACACAGGCGTACGCACTAACCCGGCCACTCGGTTTCCAATCAAGGCCCTTGTGACCATCAGGCATTTAGGCGACAGGCGAACTGAACTCCGATAGCAATCGCAACTAAGCCCATAGTCTATGGTTTGTCTCGAATGTCCACGGCCCCATGCACTTCACCTGATATTCATACATCCGGTGAGCTGTGACCTTTTGAGCGTTACTGAAGCAACAGAGTGTATACTATAACTTGATTGGCCAGTCCACTACACCATTTCCCATTAAGCTTTAGCTAAAACTTTATTCTTTAGCCACGACCCATCATTCTTTAGCTTCGACGCACAACCTTTAGCCATGCCGCTGCAAACCAGTCAGGTCAAAAGTATCGGAATATAATGACATCAAGAGGTTTTTAAATAATTTATTATTATTATTATTATTATTTTTTTAATACAAAGAATGATGTTGCAAAGCTGACGGAACAAATGCGAAAGTGTGACGATCGTATACTGCGCAGTTGACCGTGGTAGTAGTATCAAATGCTGCATCGCGAATTGACTGGAAAAACCTTAAACGATGTACTTGTATCGTCCAACCATGTGGCACAGTCCCAATTACTGTTGCAATTTCAGTGATAGTAATGGTGTCAGATGTTGCAGCATAAATAAATTGATGACACTGATGGGGGTGTACTTACTGTAACTGTGTGTACTGCTCTTGGATTTTCAATGTATCCACTTACCTAAACGTTTAAGAAACTAACCTTTATTTATATCCAGTTCTGATATTTGTCTGTAACTTTAAATGCAAAACAAGTACCGTTTGTTACATTACGGATTTTAATTACAGGACTGCTTGTTTGTGACATTTTACCTTTGGATGGGGAGACTCGTTGTCGATTGGTTGATATTTCATTCGGAGGCAGTCAGGCGGTATAATCACTCCACGGCCATTTGTGATAATAATCGCCGTACGGTACCTGGCACCGTACGCACCACCTCTTGACGATGCAGAGAGAGGTAATATGGGTGAGAAGGAAAGATTGTGCCACATCACCTGCGCTGAAGATTGACGGAGTATAATCGAACGCGCACGAAGAGATGATTTAAAAGACATTGCTGAACACCTCAACACCAGGATCAAAACATGCCATGCTATTGCAGCTTCAGATCAGGAAACAGCATTCACACCTGGGTCCTACAAGACGAAGTTCAACGACGAGTTTGTCAGGCATTTATGTGAAGTGTTGGACGAAAACCCTGCAAGCACATTGGGGCAGTTGAAGGAGAGGATGGAGAAGGATTTCACAAGTTCAACGGTCAGCAAGTCATCCACTGATCGATTGCAGGATGGGCATCACTATTCAGTTAAGAAGCTGGCCATCCAACCAGTGGAACGAAACTCGGACGCAGTCAAATCTGAACGAGCAGAATATGCCGATTGGCTGCAACGATCAGGTACTGCAACTTTGAGGTCGTATATTGATAAAAATAACTACAACATACAGTGTTGTCGCGGCTATGGGTGCTCAAGTGTAGGTGGTAAAGTCATCCCAAGTCTACCGTCATGCAAGGGGCCTACCTTGAATATATTACTTTGCTCATCTATTGCCGGTATCTTGAAGCATGAATGTCGTACAAAGACTACATGGTACATTTTTAATGAGATTCTCTCATGCTTCTCAGCGTCTTTTGCTACTGAGCAACTTGATGTTCCAGTAGTATTTACCTTTGACAGTGCGCCCTTTCATAGGACGACTATGGACGCACAATCACATACCAAGCACCAAATACGATTTCTCCCACCGTATGGTCTATTTTTCAACCCGCTGGAAGAGGCATTCGGTGAATTTAAACAGTTAAGATGTTTGCCACTTTAATTTGTTTATATCTTTAGTATTTTAAAAACTGATTCACCGAAAATACAACAGTAGTTGGGACTGTGCCACATGGTTGGACGGTACAAGTACATCGTTTAAGGTTTTTCCAGTCAATTCGCGGTGCAGCATTTGATACTACTACCACGGTCAACTGCGCAGTATACGATCGTCACACTTTCGCGTTTGTTCCGTCAGCTTTGCAACATCATTCTTTGTATTAAAAAAAAAATAATAATAATAATAAATTATTTAAAAACCTCTTGATGTCATTATATTCCGATACTTTTGACCTGACTGGTTTGCAGCGGCATGGCTAAAGGTTGTGCGTCGAAGCTAAAGAATGATGGATCGTGGCTAAAGAATGGCGGATCGTAGGTAGAGAATGAAGTTTTGGCTAAAGCCTAATGGGGAAAGGTGTAGATGACTTATTTTGACCAATCACTTGTAAAAGCAGGCCTCGGTAAATGGGTGGTGTCTTGAAGGCCAATTTCTATGGTGATTCAACGAGATTGGCCTGAACGATATTGGGAACCAATGAAAAACATGGGTTCGGAACCGGGCTTTCAAAACTTGGGAAACATCTGATAAATTGCTACTTTCCGAGGGTTCATCATTTGAGAAACAAGAATGAGGAGAATCCTACCTGTACACCACGTGGCCTGATCACAATTACTCCTCCCTACACTTAGACCGCACAATCTCTCACTGGGTTTCACCTGTGATAGGGCTTTCTGAAACGGATATCGTGTTTAGACCGTCCCTGCGAAGCGGAGGGTAGACTTCAGAGCTCACACCATACCTCATACCGCCAAAGAAACTGCGTTTTGTGTTGTGGTCCCTCACGTTTCTATTCTGCGTTTTTCCTACGCATGGCCTGAGCAGTGAATCTCCATTGCAAATTGCTTTCAACCAGCCCGGTAACGTAAATCAGAAGACGAAGACAGTACGTCAGATGAATGTTTTTGTATGAAAGATCGATGGGATATTCAAAACGAAAATAGAGCAATCTCGAACGTGCCCGCCCAGTAGGATTGTTGCCATGTGGGGCCTAACTGATTTAGTTTTTTCTAATTAGGTCGGACCGTTTTTTACAAATGTTCACGCGGCTGGTTTAGCCATATGCGTGGGTAGAGTTGTGTTGATTTGTTGGCTCCGACTTGTCACATTCAGCCCGGATTAGTAGTACAACTTCAGGGTGGTTTTCGCTACTCGAACATTTTGGAGGCACCGGTTAAACGGTACATGAATGTGATTACTACGAGCTTTCATCGGTGCAGTGTTAAGGTAGACTACAATTTACTGTAGATCCCTGTGACGTGAAAGCCGATGCAGTCAATTACCAGATTTCGATGTTGTCGCGTAAAACACTAACCTCGTGCTAGCAAACCAGTGGTTTCACAGAATGACAGCTAATTACGTAGGAGTTTTGTGCAAACGGAGAGACGATAGGACAAAGGTAAATGGGAACACTGTGTGGATTAAAAAGTGAAAGATCGGAGGGAGAATTGCACGGGATGTTGATGAATGACAGAATGATGGTGGCGGAAGAAATCGTTCGATGGTGGCGCTACAAAGCAATTCAACGTGACTTGATGAGAGCTGAAGCATGCAAAATGAATGTTCAAACGATATTAACTAGAACCACAACAACAGTGTGAATTAGTAGTTTTAGCAGTAGTAGTAGCAGCATTAAGCACAAAAGTCTCGACAGGATCGCCAGAAAAATAAGGAAAATATCATGCAAGTAGGCAATTTTATGGGAGAACAAAGCGGAGAGAGAAAGAGGGTGATTCCAATTTCTCGAACCGTAGGTGGGATTGTGAAGTGATTATGAAGCAGCCTTAATGAACACGGATTGACCACCGTGTTTTGGGAGTAGACTAAATCGGGAGGAATTTGGGTATCATTGCAAGATGACGGATGGAAATAAGCGAATCGAGTGCACGTGCTGGCATGCGTGCACCCATTTGAGTTCGTGGAACTATTGGATTCAAAGATATTGGTAGTTATGACGAAGTTCGAACTGAAGGTAAACATGCTTGGATTCATAGCACAGCTGGTCGAGTAGACTGCGCTCGACTTCAACTGCATAAAAACCTGTGGATTTTACGACAGTTCATGATTCGGCGATATCGTAAACAAGTTTCTATTCTACACGGTGTGCAACAATGGCGCTTCAATAATCAGCGTGGTGCCACTGAGAAGTGCAGTTACGGAGAATGGATCAACTGTTTCCGGAACTTCATAAGACCTCGTGAATTCGCGTGTTGGACCAGATCCGTCACCTCTTTCCTTTCCGATTTCTTGCTTCCCGGACACGATTATGCGGTTCTCGTCCATTCGAACGCACAAATCTTCCGCCTTGTAGGCTGGGTCTACGGGAACTTCCAAGTGAAGCTTACGACCGTTCCCGCCATCCTTCAATACGGTGGGTCCAGAAATACCTATGAGGAAAGAAACACGCACCGATACCTCACTGATCTATCTACTATGAACAAGGTTAATTCATTGTTATTTAGATGAAAGTTATCAATACATCTTATTCAAAATAATATTGGGTCTTAATTATATCTGTATGGTTTGCTTCACATGGACTGGATCATCATGTATATGACGCCACAATAGTGCTGATGTGAAAAACCCTTGCAACTATCCCTGAAATTCTAGGGTCAAGCAGCTGAGTTAAGTGATGGGGAGCCAGTGACGGGATGAAACAACCACATAATGCCTCAGTGACTTTTCAAACGTGGGACAGAGAGTGGCACCGTATGAGAAAGTACACTATACTTCGCTTCAACCATCCCTCGCTCGTCTCTATTTTGGCTCACGCGCCTGTTAGGTGTGTGGGTAAGTGCTGGACCACACGGGGATCGGTAGGGTCCGCTCCATTGTTTGTGTTTTCTAAATAATGGCATCAATCATGGGCTGATGCAGACGAAACACAAGAACAGGGGTCTACTTATAAGTGGCCTAAATATTGGATTAAAATTCGTCTTAGGAAGTTCAAAGCCTGTGTCTCATAAGTGACTACCTGTTGAGAAAACCTGTCTTGTTTGGTAAATGATATCTCCGTAAATGAGAAATTACATTTTGAAAGGAAACTGATAGTATGTAAAATAAGTAAAAAAAAATGGAGCATATCAAAGATGAGTAGATGCAGCAATTGACCAACGTGTTCAGAAAGCGTCCATGTATGTTTTCCATGAGCGAGGTTTGCACATCAAACAGCCACCGATCTTGACACAACAGCACAGAAATCTGGAAATTTTGCACAGTGATTCATATATTCGATTTTTGTGATTTGTCTTAAAAATCACACAGAGCGCGACCGTAAAACACAGGTTTGCAAATCGCTCACTTTACTGTGGCGCGTCCCATTTGGAAGGCTCGAAAGCTGCACGTCGCAAACACGTCATGTGGGACGTATATGAAGGTTGGCAGCTAAGACAAACCAGGATTTACGGGCTCAGCTCTGTTCCGTATCGAAATTCAGTCCACCTGTCGCATAAAAGTCCACGGCATAGACAGGCCTTGATTGAAAGCTGGGTGACTGAGTGAGCGCTTTCATGTGCGTGCGTACGTGTGCACAAGCTACGGGCAGCAGCGATATTCAGTGCAGCTTGGTATCGATCGCAATGTGGTTGTTGATTACAAGCATGCGTGCGGGGCAGGGAAATTCAGCCTGTCGCGACAGCCGCACTGCTAAGCGTTCGTTTGCCTCTTTATCGAGAATAAGCGGAATGCGAAGGAAGCTGTAAAGATTCTCAATGAACGGTATCCGCAGTGAAGGTAACATTTCGGTTACTCTTCTCAACCGGTTAGGTAGAACAATGTTAAATTTATACAGACGATGTTTGCAGTTATAATGAGTAGAAATAAGGCACTAGCCTTTTAGAAAATCTAGATCAAATCCGTTAAGCTAGTTGGAACCTGGTAGTGTACTGGAAAGAAACTGTGTTCCATTGTATGACTTTTGTAAGCTCGTGCGCATATCAAAACATTCGCTCAATAAAACTACCACATTCTGATTTCACAGGATATACAATAGAAAATAGAAAAACTGAAATTCAGGTTTAGAGATCAGTGTACAATTGGTACTACTCTTACTTTGTTCATTAATAAATCAGCGAATTACGTAACAGAAGAATTCTCATAAATGTTAATGGAGGAGGGAATATACCAAAAGTCAAGACGGATTCGGAGTTGATCGTATGACTGGATATGTGTGAGCCTACAAATGTGGAAATGCAAACCGCAGTTTTCCAACACTACTAAATGTGCAAAGAAACCTAACTGACCTGGCTTTGTCACTCAATAAATTACTCAAAAGATGAAACAGAGAGGCTGCATCGTCTAGAGTGCATTTATTCGGTTTACATGCAAAATTGGAAAGGGTCACGAGGACGTTCACACACAACAGTGCAGACTGCTATTCGGTCGATTGCACATCTTTCCGATCTCATCCGATCCCCGTTTGTTTGGGTTTTTTTCACCAGTCGGCGTATAGTCGATGCAACTACTGAATTTCCTTCCGGATTTTGTCGATTTAAAACCCCTGGCCGCTCTTTCCGCATTTCACTGATTCTCCATAGATAGGCAAACAAGCATTCTTGCTTAGCATCGCTGAAATCAAGATCCGAATGACCAGCATGCGGTAGATTTTTTGTGTCCCACGCACATACCTGCAATCAACATCCACATTGCGATCGATACTAAGCTGCACTGAATATCGCTGCTGCCCATAGCTTGTGCACACGTACGCACGCACATGAAAGCGCTCACTCAGTCACCCAGCTTTCAATCAAGGCCTGTCTATGCCGTGGACCTTTATACGACAGGTGGACTGAATTTCGATACGGAACAGAGCTGAGCCCGTAAATCCTGGTTTGTCTTAGCTGTCAACCTTTATATACGCCCCACATGACATGTTTGCGACGTGCAGCTTTCGAGCTTCGCGTTTGAGCCGCAATATAACCACTGATTCAATGAACACCATTTAATCGAATGGAAATAATGAAAGCAAAGTATATATTGAACTGTTCGATCTCGGTTAGCACTGGATCGGATCAATTGAACCACCGAACTCACCTTCTGGTGATCTGGATTCTAATAATTGAGTTGTAACAACAAAATGTATCGAATTAGTTGAGAAATATGAAAACCGTGTTTCATTTCCCATTATGATAGCTTCAGTTAATTGCCAAGCAGTGATGACTTTTTGAGAGTAGAAGAATGAAGCCAAATAAAAGTTTGGCATGTTACGGACCACCACTTAGTTTCCTAATGAGTATAGTATGATTTCAAGGGAAGCGACTTCACAGTTACATTTTCTCCAAAAGGCATAGGTTTATGAAGCGCACCTGTAACATCTCTGTCAATAAGAAACTAAGGGATCCAACAAATAACCACCTGCGACGATCTTCGTTTGAACGGTACTTACCGCGCACATCAAAGCCTGGAAATATCTACATTTGTTGAGTGAATCATGTCTCATAACGCCGAGAGAAGTTGCTTTCATATAATAATTGTTTTGTCCTGTGGTATATATCTTAATGACATATTTTCGCATGTAGGAGGCAAAAAATACGTCACATCAGGGAACACATCGACAGTTGCTATGATGATAAACAAACGAATCGTCATTCTTATGCACAGATCTGCCCCAAAATGGCAAAACACGAATCGATTCTGGTGCACACGTTTGTGCATGTGTAAATGTGCACGCGCTAGCATAACCCAGACGTGGTTGAAAAGACGCACCGGAACCGTGCGTTGAACGAAATCAATAAAACAGGCACAGTGGTGTTTACTCTACTCAGTTTGGTTAAAGCGCAACGTGGCAAAAACAAGTTTATTGCAAAACGCAAACTGGGCTAAGGGTGTTTCTTCTCACAGATGTGCACATTTAGATGAACTTGAGAGTGCGCTGTGCCACGCATTGTATTTAGTTGCTTGTCTGTTTGTGCCATAGCATTTGTGTGCGTGTGCACTTATAACTGGCAAAGCAATTTATTAAATTAGGCCTTCATAACATTTCGTTCTCCTCGCTTTCACCCGTGCCGATGCAAGCATTCGCGTCTCCATCAACGGTTCAATACTTCAACTATCCCTGTTATTATACATGTCATTCAATCCAACAGCAATCCGAATAATTGTAAATGATCGGGTAGGGAGAGAGAGAGAGCTGTGACTCGACTCGACCGGTGTAACTTTTTGTCTTCCTAAAATCGATTACAGGAGTTCGTACGCTTTCAACTATTCAGTGTTAGACTGCTTACCTAGTGGTACGGTTCTCGTTGACTCTTGAGCTTCACTGCGTGGCTTGATGCCCAACTGTCGGTCGTCACCAAAAGTGATATGTTTGTGGTTCTGCTCTTTGACCGGAGCGTCCAAAATGAGTACACCGTCCTGCATCAAGGGATACAGAAGAAAATTAAATAGCATTCGGAAGAAAAGTTGAACGACGAGTACACAGAAAAATGGTTGGTTGAAAACGCAAATTTTTCTCATAAACCCAATGATTTTGATTGTGTAAGTGCGGTTCGTGCCTCGCCTAAATATCTAACAAAACAAACAAAAAATCAAAATGTTCTATACAAGCCACCGGACTGCACTCGTTGTTTGTTGTTAAGATTGTGCCATCTGTACCTCCCGAAGCAACAAAACCAGGTGTGGGTAACAATATGACAACCGTGCAATTGTGATTGGTTTCCCGGCAAACAGAATAATGATGTTCTTTTTTGTATTCTGATCAGTAACGGAACAGTAACAATGTGAAAAGTAACAGCCCGACTGTTACACACAAGAAAATCGTGCTGTAGACGGTCAAGTTACAAGCTCGCTATGCTAGATGTCATATGTTGAGGTGATCAGGGCGACTAAACAAATCGGTCTATTTGGAAATTGTTCAAAGCTGTCGATGTGGTCTCTCATAGCGCAGCACATGCTGTGCTAAAGAAGGGATGGCGCTAAATGCCTGGGTTTGTAACCCACTCACCCCCCCCCCTCCCCCAAGGCAGCCAACAATTTCGAGACCATTCGGACTCAGTATTTATCATGTGCAGGTAACTTTTCTAACGTGGATGAAGGGAAAACAGCCTTTTCTAGACATGAACTTGAAATCTGGGACGCAGCAGCATGATGTTGCAGAATTTATAACAGGACTAATTTAGCTGTATCTCGCCGGAAGCGTACTATGGTTAAAAAAACAATAGTGTTCTCAAAAATGAGTTTTTTGTAGTCTGAATCAGAATTCTTTAACCACTAGAATCAAACCATCGTCACCGGGTACTATTTTGTGTTTGCGACTTGATTGGTACAAAACTGGACAAAGCAGACCTAACAAGTACCTAATACCTCAGCTACCACGTCGTACATAATGAACTTATAACGTATTTATAGTCAGCATAACACATATTTTCTTGGCGGTTAGTGCTGCTTGACTGTGAATTAGCTGAGATATCCGATCGAAATTACCGAGTTCCAATGCCGCCACCGTTCGTCAAATTTGCGGGAAGGCACTGTTTCTCTATCTTCCGGCATGCTATCAACCCTCGTCTGCTGAGTGAGATTATATGCTCTCCAATAATCCAGATTTTAGCATCGCTCTTGCTTACTTTCCTTGATGGTTCTATGCACATTTGTGAATGCCCCTTCCAAAGAGCTCAAGGGCAGTCATCAAATGTCAAAACACAGCGGCATTTCTTACGGTCTGCTCATTCCGTTAAAGAAATATTTAGCGAGTTTCCGAATTGTTAATTTCCTAAGGCTTTGATATTTACTAACTTCAAAATATATTCACTTATCTATGAATTGTAGGGTGATGATGTAACTATGATGCTCTGATACAAAATGCCGATAGCAGATGTGATTCTGGAAAAAGTTTTCATTTTAAATGACACCTTTTATTATCTTTCTAGAATTTGTAAAAACAGCTATCATATGTTAAGCAGTTCAAACTTTTACGAACAAACCTCGGTCAGGTTGCAACGAAACTTCTCATGATCAATTGATCTTGGCAAATCGATCGTGCGACAAAACTCTTTGGATGTGGTCGATGACCCGGACTGGATGTTTTTCTTGGCGTGCACAGTAAGACGATTTTCTACGGTTGTGACATCAATATCCTCCGGTGCAAAATCTTTAGCGTCAAATCGTACTTTGAAGTGAACCTTGAAAAACGTTCCCGAGAGAAGACAAATTGGAATCGATTTTGTGTGTAGGTGTATCACTAAAACATGGTCGATGCTAAACACTGTAGAACAAGTAGCGCGAAGAGAAATTTTCGTGTAATATAGACGGAACCAGAGTTGAGTGCAAATCTTGTTATCGTTTAACTTTCAATTTGTAGCATCAATGAGTGATCGTTCGGAAAATGCCAACGATTTTTATTTCTTCTTATTCAATAATTAGTTATATAAGTTTAATGATTGAAAATCAGACGGAACGAACGCAACTGGACTGGTAGCAGCACTTCAGATACTACGCGCTATTTGGTATTCCGTGGCACAAATCTCTAAATTATAATGATCAGTTTGAAACAATTTATCATACGCGTTCATACATTCATCGTATATAACGACTTCGACAAATGCCGACTGACTGGGGAGAGAGTAAGTACGCCATCGTACATCTGAAGAAAAAAAAACACGCAATTGTTCCCCGTAAAAGTTTGGAACTTCCAAAAGGAACGTTTTAGCTGGGGACTCCGGGCACTGCTAGGATAATGTTGACAACTGATTCAGATGTAGCATGTCAGGAGGGCGTCAGTCCACTTGTTCGTAGCTGCACTGCCACCACCTAGACGAGGGTCTAAATTAGCCGCACTGATTTCCGCATTTTATGCCTAATCAATTTAATACGGGAGCGAGTGATGGCGGGATGCACGGCCGGTAGCTCTGCTTTTTCGAAGATTGTACGGATTAAGATAACAAAAATACAACGGATTTTTTTCCATCCAAAAGTCCACTGCGCAAGCGCGAACCAAACGGGCGATCTTCCGCGTACTAGGTAGTGAGTAGTGGCTCTATCGGGTGTGCTATCACGATGCGACCGGTCGGACGCAAATAACACAAATACTTTTTTGTTGTCGTGCAACAACTGTCCTGGTTTTGATCACTGAACTATTCCTGTCGGTCACTTCTACAATGGGACGGACCACACACGGCCGAACGCGATCCAAACGATGATTTGATATATTCGTAGAATTTAATGGTGACTTGAAGATCTGGAATGAATGGCCGTTCCACGATAGCTCAGCTGATAGGGGAATTATCTGGTAAGCGGAAGGTCGCCGGTTTGATTCCAGCTCACAGCGTTGATTTTTCGATGCGGGGAATGCAAACGAAATTGTTGTTTAGCACGTTATTTCTGCTCCTCGTACGATTTGCTTAATCCCACATAGTAACCATTCATACGTATACGTATCATACGGCGCATCGTTTTTACCATTCACTCCGAAATGATTTCGGCTCCGATACATCAGTACATACTTAGTTCGAAAATGTGCGTTAAGTTTCCATTTTTCAGTTGGTAACCTAGCTGGCTAAATAAAGTACTAGAATGAACCAATTCAAAATGACGAATTACTGCGAATGATATACAATTAGCCAGGTAAAGAGTCTCACCTGTTTTCGTATGAAAAAAGCCAACTGCAATCGATTTTTACCTCGAACAAGGCAGTTGGTTTCCGGAAAACTGCAGTTTTAGCTAAGTTGAAAGATCATAACAACCAATCAAATGTGACATGCCACTGTGTCTTGTCTAAATGTTATCGCTTCCTTACGTTGATTTTTCATATTCAGTGTTCTTGTTTGGCAAGATGTTGAAGCAGAATTCGGACCGTGTACCATCAAACCAAACAACGATGGACACACAACGTATCTGAATTGGATCACTATTTCGAGAGTTGTGGTTAGGGTAAAACTGCGGAGAAAACTATGATGATCGATCGTTTGCTTGATAAAAAAGATTTATACAGATTTCTTCCGTCAATAGTCCAAATAAAGACAGCTTCGGTATTCTCGCCAAATCAAACGTTCACTTATGAGTGTAAAATGTATCGTATGAAAGACAGTGGTGGAAAAAGTGAACACATGTTTCCAACGACAACCTACTTGGCCATCTTCATCAAGCTCGTAGGCATCTTTTAGAAAATTCATACCACCAGAAACGGGTGATTGTGGAAGCACTGCTCCGGGAGCGCCAGAAAGAGTAAGTTGCGACTGATCTGACCCATGCGATGTGCTGGAAACGGCAGAATGACTCGAGGTCCCTGTGGTCACTCCGTTCACTGTGCGTGAATGTTGTACAGATTCTTCCACATTACTTTTGGTAACCATGTTACGGGGATCGCCCGAGCTGGTGGTGGATGAGCTCGTGGTTATTCGAGAAGTGGATGACTTAATGGTCGAAGCACTTGGACCCATAATCCGAGTTGTGCCACTAATTGGACTCATGGAGTCCATCTTTTGTCTGAGTGATTGCATTTCGCGTTCCATTTTGGCCATCATTGAAGAGGGTTCGGTGGGACGATCGAAAGGATAAATGCTGCCCATGGGACCCCAACGATCCATACCAAAATCATCGACAGGCTGCAAATGATGTTCAAAAATGGAATGACGTAATTAAAAGATGTTTTTGTTAGGATTTCTGCGTTGCTTAAAAAAAACTAAGTCGCTCAACAGTTTGTTCTCTAGGTTGAATTTCAGTTGCTCATAAAACTAAACAGTGAAATCTTCCCAGTGATGCAGATGAAAATAATGACTATTAGGTTCGTCGAATCACAGGAAAAAGATTTATCTATTCATTACATTTTAATTCAGAAGAGCAACCTGACCAAAAGTGTTAGATAATTACGTTTGCCGTTGTTCGAACAATTGCAAAAAGTTGTCTCGATAGGGCTGATCTTTTTATCACATTGTTTTTTGTATTTCCTCTCTGGGAATGGAGAAATTTAGTCTCTTGGTGGAGCCTCGACCCTAAATGGATAGCATCACAACCCAGTTTTTTGTGGTACATTGGACAGAAGTGATCAGATGGGGATGACAAGTGGTGAGTTCCAAACTTCCCACTCTCACAAATATTGCTTCTTTGTCCTAATAATAAATACAAGAAATTGCGAATACTCGAACTTATTTACCTTATGGCCTTAAAATAACATTCATACAATGTGACATTTTAGCGATGAAATTCAATGAATGAACCAGTTGTCGTTTCTAGGACACAGCGGGCTACATCCCTCTCTGATTCAATTGCTTGGATCAATGTGGGGAACAATAGGGACAAGATAAACGGTTACCAGAACGATTACTCGTTGGGCTTGTCTCAACGATCATCCTAACAATGATGAAATGTTGGTGCGAAATCCAAAAACACAATATTATTTTATTCACTGGACAGTTTTTGAACCGTGTAAATCCATATTTGTGCAAATGATCTACGCTCTCGTGAATATAGCATGGTCATTGTTGTTATGCCTAATTGAGACATCAGACTACTTACTTCAAGTGCAAACATGTCCTGCCGCATTCGTCGCATATCTTCATTCCACCTACTACGTGTCTCCGTAATCCAACGATCGACCTCGCTATCCCAGTTGTCATGACCACGAATCAGAGAATGATGAGATCCGCCAATTCCGGTATCAGTGGTAAGCGAGGAGGCAGTGGTGTCTGACCCAGCCCGAGTAATCATAGGATCAGTGCCGGATATGACGTGTTTTTGTGACATACTCGAGGTGCTTGTTGTCGTACGTCGTTCCAGATTGGAAAGCATGTCACGGCGTCGTTGTTCAAATGTACGGGCATCACGCGTGACGGGAATATTCATTTCTGTGCGATAATTCGACATGGCAGCCGATAATGTCGAAATATACGATTAAATCACAGCAGATCAGACGTCTGTGAAACCGAGACCCCAAAAAACGACTGGGCCGCACCAGAAACGAGGCATACGTTTTATAGGTCGCCTCCAGATGAATGCACAACGTGCCTTGACACGCACGTGGGGCAGACAGACCTTGTACTAACCGTGTGTCAGGGCTGCGTGTGTACGTGTGAAAAATATCGGTAACCTATTCATCATCTGCAGTGATTGGTCCCTAATCCGAGATAATGTGAGGCATTCGGAAGGTCGTACATGTAACCAAACACGCTCGTGTGCGCGTGCATGATCGCGTCTCAAACGGCACACTGCCCACACATTCGATTGGGCACGCGCATTGGTTGCCATAATTCGATGAGTCATTCGTGCGATTTGTCGTCTAATGCAGAGGACCAAGCGAAAAATCGTTTGGTGTTGGCATTGTTTATTTCAGATGGTGGGCGTGTGAATTCTAGGTTCACAACAACTGCTAGAACAGCAACCATGTTGAACAATACTGACGAATCGATTTCGAAGATAGATGTAGGTGGAAAGTTTAACATCTTCAAGGAAATGCACAGATTTGATTTCCTTGATCCCATGGGCGGTAAATAAGTGTGGTTACTTGATCAACTGGTAGACGGTGGTGGTGGTACAACGATGTATTTCGGCGACCCTGACGAGCGATGCCTTGAACAAAGTCTACCTACAGGAGAATGTTATATTATCTAGTAAATCCTGCTATCTTTTGAAGAGATAATCCCACCAGCGCTATCATGAGACTGTTGACCTGCTGTTATATGAACAAGCATTCAAATTCTTTGTCCACTGGCGATCTCACTTGCGTCACCCCGTTTGCCTCACAAAATGAAATGCTTTGAAACTGATCGAAAGTAACTCTTCTTCAGTTGGTTTGATTCGTATGGAGCTTAAAGCTGTGGAAGCCTAACCTAAGCAGATGGTAGCATTTCATATCTATTGTTACAACCGATTATGCGCTTCTCGTAAATGATTCTGTCAGTTTGTGTATTTGAATACTAGGTACGTTACGTAACTTGCCTTTAGAATCTGTCTCCCAGTTGGACGTGAAATCACGACTGCTTCTCGTGGGCCGTACCAGACTGAAAAAGCGGTGAAATGGATAGAAACAATCGGAGTCGACGGACCCACGAGTAAACTGGTCAAAATTTCCTATTATTAAATGTATAACTTTTTGTGGACGCAAACGAGATCTGGGTTCTTATAATATCGATTGATGAAGAAGATAGACTGGAGTTTTAGGTATTTTTTTATCCACTTTGATCATCACAAGGCAGCCACCATTGTCCTACACCGGCATTGTTTTTTGAACTGCTCGGTGTAACACATCAGATTGTTGCCCCCCCCCCCCCCCCCCTATAAAAGGCGAATAGCTTTCAAGACCTTGAAAGAGGGTTGGGATTCATCCTACCATGTTTCATACCAGTTTCACTCTTATAAGGGCGTGGGTGAACATGAGAAAACTTCAGCTGAGAGATACGAAAACCCCTTACCAAGTCTAGGTTTCCGTCATGTGAAACTCCTGGCATTCAAGTGGATTTGCACTCCTGTGATCAACTTACATTCATCGTTGCGCTGTTCATTGTCAAGCGTTTTATTGCATTAGGATGCTGCGAGAGTACGTGTTCACACTGCGTTGGTGGACATCCAAGTAGCGCTGGCAGTCAGCACTTGTGCGGTACAAAGCCCAAGGCTTGAGTCAACGGAATCGCGGGTGATAGGACAACTGATCGGGGATGAGATGATGAGAGTTGAATCCTGTCAGCGTTGTCTGAGCCTCAAGGCGCGGTCGCCCACACCAGTCAAACCAATGCGTTGTGTGCAACGTGTGGGCCCGTGGAACAACAACCTATACATTATATGTTTTTCACCAATAAAACGTGGTGATTAGAAGGCAGGACCGAACTGCAGGTAGAGCTAGTGGGACGGCATAAAGCAAAGGGGTCGTAGATTCGTTGTTTTTGTCTGAATAATGCGCCCATCTTGCATCGATTGAAAAGTCGGGGAAATCAATAAAGCAGGCATAATAGCATTCCAGTATATGAACCGAGGAGGTTTCATTGGCGTTGCACACAGGTGAAATTGTACACGAACAAAAGACAGAAGTAACCTTGTGGCGAAACAAAGTGAGACGTATACAAAGAGTAGATCAACAGCTCCGGTTGCACGCGGCAGTGACTAGATTTGTGACCGTCGAGCCGAACGGAATGTTCACGGTAATACAGAGCAAATGACAAACAAATATCAACTGGTGAGCTGGTTAATTCATTTGGGCCAAACAATTGGATTGTTATGAATAACCACAAATACTGCGAAATAGCAGCGGTTATATTTTCGTATAGAGTGGCATCTTGAAAAAATCTGCATAGCCTCACAAGGGGGATCAGGGCCAACTTATAAAAGATGTGAAGGAGTAGAACAACGAGAGACTTTGCACCATTAACGAAAACGAGATTTCCATCGGCCTATCCTGATAGTCGGGTGAAATTAATTATCGATCAGTGTATAACCAACAGTGTGATAATCTTTGGATATTGGCTGAATGTCAACTATTCCGGACCGACTTTCACGGATTAAACCGTATCGGTGAGTTCACAAATACTGGTGAGTTTGTTGACGTACGCATGCACATTATTGGTTGAGATGACGGTGAACGGCTGCACAACACAAAACATGCTCCGGTATGTTGAAAACGCACCTCAAAGTTAGGATGACTCGTATAACAGTGAGGGGACCAAAAGCCGTAGTGTTGGCAAAGTTCGCCGAACCATCTGGTTTTTTGCTGACGATTACCAATCTCGCGAAATAAGCCCAAAAATGTAATCGGCCCACGTGTTCTAATTGCCATTGTTTTGACTATACCATGCACGATATTTGGACTCGGTGAAGTATAGACACACACGCTATTCGATTAGCTAATCCGGTATCGGAAAAAAATCGGTAATTCCCCATAAAGTAGCCCCAAAAAAGCTACAGACGGCGGACACTTTAGACATGAATTCCGTGCGTATCCTTCAGAAGAATGGTAGACAGTCACATGGTGGCTTCCACGTGCAGGAATACGAATCCGGTCATCCTCAGGTGGCGGAGAATGAAATGATCGATGACTGAGTACATTTCATTCAATAAAAATCACAACTAATTTACCCAGAGAAAAAAAAATCGGTGGAAATTTCCTTTTCACAATGTGGATATCATTGCCCAAATTCAAAAAATAGACTCCTTGCATTTTCCAGTGTTGATATGTCTGATTATATGATCCTGTTTAGCATGTTTTTCACAAATCGAACTCTTTCACACTGACGAAAATAAGTACTAATGACTAGTAATTACCAATTCATCTAATTCATCAAAGGAGATCTAATGTGTACTGTCGATCTAGTCGTCACACGAGTAAAACAGGTCCCCGTTTGGGAAGAATAATTTATCCGTTCATTTCTCGGCTGTGACACAGTAACCACCCCACCCCCCTTCCCAAGTATCAACTGTGTATCCCGTTTCACCTTCTAGAAAGACAACCATTTACGAAGTACTGATAACGGAGAACAGTAGAACGAGTTTTATCATTCTTACTGAAGATTTTCATGTGATAGAACGGCTTGCAGCATGTGGTTAGGAAAAGAAACCTAAGCAGATCTTTCACGGGTTTCATTGTTTGTGTTCAGTACAGTGGCCAGAACAAACAATCAGATTAGGATTAATTTTGGAGGCGAATTGTAGGTCAAAGTTTCACTTGTCTACGGGAGCTCTATTGCAGTTTTTGGCCAGTAAGACTTTGCTCGATGACTGATAACGTAACAATGTTTTGATATGAAAGGAACCAAATACCGTAAGAACTAGTATGCAAATGTCAACCAGAAAAATCCAGCTGATCCGTGAACCGGTACTTGGCAGCCAGAGAAAAGTACAGATAAAACAACACGGATTGTGCGAATGAATGAGCAGTTTCTTTCACTCCAATTTTATCAGTTGTTGAACTGAAATTTATGCGGAATTCGCGGCAAAAGGTGTTTCACGAACCATGGAATCAGCCATTTTACAAAAAATAAATCCGAAAAAAGTTCACTTTGTTGCCTCATCAGATTGGACGATCCCGTGGGTTACGACATGTCAAAACCAAGAAACAAAACAAACATTTATTGGAACAATCAAGTGCCAACAAGCGTGCGAATTAGTTTCAAAAAGCTTTGCAATGTTGTCGATGTCTGGCTGGTTACATCGCTCAATTCAGTCTTGTATGGCAGTTTTTTTACAACGCTCTTGTTTTTGTGTAACTGTGTGTGAATTTTGCGAGCACAGTGTTCTTTCAGCAATCGCGGTTGAGTTGAAATTCACTCTTTTTTCGTTTAATTCATTTTCCACGGTGCTCTGAATTTTCTGGCCGGTAATTATCCCTCAGTGTTGAATGAGTAGCAAGCAGAGAAGCTCCTAGAAATTGTTTGGAAAACGAAGCAACTACAATAAACCTTTGGAATAGTGAAGGAAAATATTTGACACATTATCTCAAGAAAGTCATGATCGATTTGCGTATTCCAATAACAAAGTGTAATGTACTTTGATTGGTCCGGGGAGAAATTTTGCTAGTTCTGCTCGTCGGCACAAACCAATCGGAGAGGGAATGCACAAGAAAGATCTGTAAGGTTTTTGTAAAACTATTTTCAGGCAGGTAACATCTTTGTCGTGGGAAAATTGCTCATAGTGAAAGAATAACTTGTGATAATTTATTATGCGTGCGATTCTATCTCACCGTAAATTGTGAGCACAAACAACGGCAGACTAGACAAACATTTAAAGTAAACAATTCTCACTAATGATTAGTAGGAGAGAGGAAATATAAAATCAAACAAGAGTTTTCTGAAAAAGTCGAGCTATCCAACTATGGAATCATGCGAAAGCATTTTCCCGTGACCCATGAATTAATTTATTTTAGATCTGATGTTTATCCGTTGTTTACCGTGCAACTAACTTTCACTTAGGACAGATCCAGTAGAGAGAAAAGTGATACTGTTTGGCGAATATGGTTTGTTATGATTGTTCAAACGGTCAAGGAAAGTTCTACTTATTTAAAAAAAGAGAATTAACTACGACTGCGGTTGGTCGATTTAGATCGACGAGTCATATGGATAAATCTTCAAATATTGTGAACAAAAACGGACGTCACGGAGGACAGAGGTGTTTCGACAGATTCATCATTTGGATGAAAATTCGTGTAACATGGTATGCCGGAAGAACCAGCGGGAAATACAAAGTGATAGAAATAGTGAAATGATACAAAGTTTTATCAGATTGTTTTGTTTTTCTCAGAAGTGATGAACAATCCAATACCAGGGTATATTGAAAGATGACTAATAAAAGGGTATGACGAGCAATACAGGAGAGTGTAGTAACCTCTTATATTTCACTCATGAGTGTATTCGTGCCTAAAGTGGACTGGACAAGGAGGTCAGGCTGAGGTGAGTGTACGTGGCAGGGTAACCTGTTAGACTGTGAGCCGTGGGGAACAGCATGGGACTGTTTGTGCTTTTAACGTCAGAGGTTGTCCATTAGTTACAAAAAGCACCTTACAGATAATGGTTTTTGAAAAATATTTGAACAGATGCGGTGGCATCAACGAAGCCAAGCAAATGGATAGTGAATCACATCATCTTCAAAATGCACTTCGTATTACTCATCTGATTCTAAGCTGGTACTATTCTCGGAGGATAGAAAGATACGGCCTATGCACGATCAACAACTGATCTATGGTTTTTCGCGTATATACTTTCCTTCAGCAGCTTGTTTTCTAAAGTTACACAGTGTTATCCATTCTACCTATGGACTAATGTCATATTATTGTTTTCATTATTATTATTATTATTGCTATTGTTATTGTGATTGGTATTATTATTATTGGTGATATTATTATTATTTTCAGGAATAATATTTCTATTAGTTCGCATTAACTTCCGGATTCCCAGTACTTTATCAAGGGATTTAGTGAGGAAGAGATTCATGCTTATCAGACGTAGTTACAGTTTTTTTCAAATATATTTTTCCGGTCCATCTGACGTGTTGAGAATATTTTAGTGGAACTGTATTTTCTCAAGTTATACGTTTTAAAATTATTAGCTGTCATTCACTGAAAACGGAGAAAGACATCCTGGATTCAAAACCTTAAAAGGACCTTATTTACAAGTCCTATATTGGTAACCGCAGGTATTATGCTAAACAAAAAGTCAGACGGAAGCATAAGCATGCATGAAGGTTCAATAAATGCTAATGATATTGCGATTCCACAAGGTAGTGTGAGTGAAATCCTCATGTGACTAACATTTTCTTGTTTCACCTGTACGCGACGACTTCTGTGTTTCTGTTCCACCGATTGCTGAAAGGAAACTGTTCAGTGTCCGTTTTCGATGACTAATTTCAGATAAACATATATTCTAGTTTCCCATCAAAACGCAACCCAGATTCACTTCACGTACTCCGTTTCCAAAAGAAATACTTGATTTCATCCGCAAATTTTTCGCGTAAACACCAATTTGAGAAATATACCAAACTGCAGCCAATGAAAATATTGAATAATGTTCATTATTCCTGTATGTGCGGTTACTCGCGAGAAAATATCGTTTATACGGAACCATTCTCCTTGACAATACACGAAATGTTCCCGATCTGTCCCGACTAAGAGGCGTCATAGTTTCTCCGGTGTCAGACAAAGACATTTTCCAGTGATAGGAACTGAGAGATTGATTTGCGAAAATGAACTCAACCAATGACTGAATACATACCAAGAAGACTGTTCAGTCTCACCGCCTCGACGGTGCCTTGTGTCTTTCAGTCCAAGAAAAATGATCATGTCAATTTGTTATCGATTCACGCACTACAATTATTGATCATGCTTATTGTCGGTTGGTTAAATTGGGTGCCATACATTTATGGGCTGTATCAAGCAAAATAAAACGTGTTTCTAATGCAAGACCGGGGAAACTACGCAATTCTTATTTCAAAAAGGCAATTTGATGTCAGACAATGTGATATTCTTTCTCTCTTTTGTTCAATAATGCGTTCTCTCATTTTTAATGTATTGCTATTTCGTAATCTTGCTTTTTGACTGAAACAAGAGTTTCTTAGTTTGCTAAAGTCCTCAGTTCAATACAATACAAGCGTGACATTTTCCATTGGAAGGTTTGCACACGAGCAGAATCCATTCAAAGAAGGGTTGAGTTGTTTATGCATCAAACAAGCTCCGAGAAAGGCAACTTGTTGAATAGTCCCCGTATTTCCATTATTTTTGCCACCGATTGTATTATGTTCTAGTAACCGATAGGCCCGTCACATCAGTTTTCTCGAAGAAATTCAAAGCATTCGAATATATCTCTACTAGTGGACATTACGCTTCACGTCGGACATTTTTCATGCTGGTTATAGCAGTTTTTTCCAGGTCTAAACGCATCCTTTCTGAATATGACTTACCTAGCAAAAATAAGAGAAAAATCACTTCAATAATAGGTTCAGGTTGTTACCAAAATAGGCTAACCTTACTAACAACTTTGCAGGCAGGTTAATCGCAGTTAATTACCCTTACGTTCGGGTATTTCCACAATTATTTTTGGTTGAGATCTGCCCGATCGAAAACATCACACTCAGATTAAACAGTAGTGCCCTTCTCTCTCCCGTTACGCAGTGTATAAGCTGTAAAATCTTGATTTCGTTTTGAAGATGTTACCGAGCTTACCACTAGCTCTCTGCCCTGCGCATTCAAACAGAATTTCGTGACCACCTCTGTCCTCGGCCAACATATTTTTCGAACCATTCTAAAGTTCATTATCATGGCTGAATTTATTCAAAGGATCACTTAAAATTTTTAGTGTTCCCGGCGGTTTCGGATCTGGAAGCTGATTACTTTGGTCTTCGAACACATCGGTTTAGAATCAAAGGCATGCAAGAACAACGGTTGGGAAGAGGACATTTTTGAGGGTAAAACACATGGACACGGAGCGTAGTATTATATATATATATATATATATATATATATATATATATATATATATATATATATATATATATATATCATTTTTCAGTGGGATCACTAGCTAAGTAACCTCCAGGGTCGATTTCTCTTCGTCGTGCACCGGCACAATACTGGGAATACGGGGACTGAAAAACAAGTTCTATTCAGTCAGGTGGATAACATCAGATTTGAAAAACTCGATGATTTCTATAATGATGGTAGCATTCTGAAATGGCTGATGTTAGAATGAAACCGATGGTCTGTATTTGCCAACTGCAATGATCATGAACAAATGATGCTCTGCTGTTCTAGTCTTTCTGTTGTACGAATTTCATATTGTTTGTGGGACAAAGCTCACAGAAATTCACCGCTGTGATTAATTAGCGAAAAATATCCGTACCATATATCTTTCCGAATAACTGACATTCTGAGTGACCCTTTAATTTGTGAAGTATTCCCGACTTCTTGTAAGTAATTACCATTGTTTACATCAGGTTGTCTTGGTGGTGGAAACTCATCGCTTGACTAATTGTGCTAGCAATATCTTAGTTTTGCGAGCGTTGATATCTGGAGGCGTTGTTCACAATAAATCTTTCAGGGGTGATTTACTTAATATAATATATATTACATAATACTAATGGAATACATGATATAATAGTATAACTTACTATAATAATGGTACTACTTACTTTTTACTTTTGTTTCTAGCAGCCTAGCTACTCCGAGAGGACTAGTCGACCCCACGAATGTCACGAATAGCGCCTGACCACCAGCGACGGTCGGAGGTTAGACCTGAACAAACATTTAGCTCAGCTGATAGATCAACTCCACGGCAAGCAGAAGGTCACCGGTTTGATTTCGTCTCACGGCTTTGGACTTTGTATGCGAAAAATGCAGGTACATATTTCATTTTCAACGTAAATTCGAGCTTCTCGTACAACTGATAAATTCAACCAACCTGATGATGAATAAGTACCGGGGCAATAGAGGCTATTTTGTACACAAACAATTGCTCGATCAAATCCACATACATGTGAATATATATGTGACATTTAGGTTTCTCCCTTCCCAGTGAATCACCTGACTTATCGGTCTATTCTCAATTTTGATAGAAAAATATCCATCGGTTGCTCTTCACTGATCCATATTCGGCTTTTTATCCATTTATTTACTTATTTTACACCGCATATTCAAGAAAATAATGTAATCAGTAATTTATTTGACAGCACATAGCACCTTTAAAGAAAGACGTATTTTCATGCTCGTCAACAATAAATCACGCATCTCTAGTCTCAATATTCCTGTAATAAAACTGTGACTATTCTCGATGTCTCAAAATTCGAAGCTCATTCGTAGCAATAAAAGGTGTCATCACGATAACTACAAAAACCGCCCCTTCCGGCTTGTCTGGTAATTCGTGGAGTTCAAATTACACCAAACGTGTTCGCGCTCAATTCCAACGGTCACATGCTCGCAGCATGTGTGATAGTTATGCTAATGAATGAAGAATTAGTGAGAGAGAAAAAACGAAAAGACGAGCGGTTAGCAAGAAGTGACACTGTGCACCGTGTAACGAACAGTGATGGTGCGTGCGATGCTGCACTAGCTCTGATCGATTTCAGTGCAGACGTGGGCCAAGTGGGTTCACGAGGCGTGTTTGGCAGCTTAGTGCTCATTCTCACGGATTAAAGGTGATTCATAAGTAATTGAAAATTAATAAAGTGAGGGTGACATTATGTTTTAATAGACTCTAAAATAAGGTTGTGAACAAAAGTGTTGGGAACCAAGTTGGTGAGTGCTTTACACGATATTAAATAGAATGATTAGTCACGAATGGCTCCCAGAACCGAATAAGTGCTTTTTATGTTTTATGTAGATGAAATTCGACTAAGAGAAGTCTTCATTTTTCTGTGGTGAAATTTCATTTTTTTAATAACACGAATTCCCACCAGATCTATAGGACTTTTCATTTAAACATTTTAAATAGGAATATCGTGTAACTACTGCGCCCCTTCCCAAGACGGGTAGTCAGCAGAGACAATATCAGCCGTTCTCCCTTTTGAACGTAATATTTCCTGATTATACTCGGTTTTACTTGGTATGAAACTCAATTTCCGTAATTTTTATCGGTCAGTTGCATTCCCATTCAGATTTCCAATTTGACCGAATTTAGGTCTTGCACAGGGGCGATCAATGAATGTCTCCCAGGCGGCCGTAGGACGAATGCTTCCAGAATAAATGCGGATGCAAACCTTCATGCAGATGCCAGTCAGGTAAGCAATAACGAGGCACCAGTTAACAGACTAACAAATCATGAACCGATTTGTACAGCACCCCCTCTGTGTTTGTCAAATGTCCTTGTATGTGCTTCCATGTGTGCTATGATTTTCCAAAGGCTTTAGACCATCATTTTCGCGCCCCCCCCCCCCCCCCCGCCCGTCTGAATGTTTGCGTATACCATACGTTCGATTTTTTTCTTTGTTCACAATCCTGGACGAAGCTGATGCGAGACCGTGATCAAACATTGCATACCATAGATTCCAGGTGAAATGAAATGCAGTTAACTAGGACAACCAAACAAAGCAAGCATGACTGAAGAGGAATCGGTACAAACCTGGCAAGAGATAAGACATAACGGTGTCAGAGGAATAAAACAAAGTTTCGTACTATTGACGCTTACAGACTGAACTAAAAAGTACTCATAAAAGTCTATTAAATTACGGAAAACACTTTGTCTTGTTGCGACATTTTAATTCGTGTGAAAAACTGAAGGTGTGCTCTGGTATTCAGTCACAATGCCTGTAAGCACTGATAGTGACAGCGGTTTTAAGTTTCAATCACAAGAATTTACATAATACCTAATTATCTAATAGGAACTTCAGTAATATCAAAAAAGCGGTGGTGGTGTATAGTAGTCGAACATACTGACACGCGGTACGCTGGTCAACTCCCATGCAGCCATGAGGATAACTGCCTATGGCAAGACATTCGGCTTCTCCGTGAAAAGAAAGTGAAATAAGTGAACTGTGCCGTGGACAGGGATAGTATAACCAATGGATTTATCCACCCAACCAACGAATCTCCAATTTCATTCATCCCGAGAGACGGCACCCATGTAAGCCCGTTCTCCAGGGAAGAAGTGTTAAAGCTCCTTCTTACGTCTGAAAATAATTTTAAGCTTTGATCCAGACGACCTGTCTCCAGCACTTTTGAGACACAGTGCTGTTGTTCTGACTTAGGTTGTTCCTACTCTTTTGAACAAAAATGTTCGTGCTTGTTTTCTATACCTGCCTGCTAGAGAACCGTTACTATTGTTCCCATACCCAAATCCCATAATTCTCATTGTTAGATAAATACTTTCATCCCACTGCCCTAACTTCATATGGTCTTCAACTGACAGAGCCTCCCAGTCTTAAGCGCTTCAGTTCCTCCAAAAAGTGTTCCGGACGAACCGTTTCCGTTTGCATTAAAACCAACACAGGTCCACTATGGGTACTATCGCTTCTCTCGTCCATCATGTAACGAAATTCTGCACAATGTGCTTTCCTAGGCTGTTAATCCGCTTTTGGTTCTATTTCGCGGTCACTTTTTCGTAAACTGTGCTTTTGGTCGTTCCATACCCATACTTTGCGTGATTGACTGACTCTTTTACCGACAGAACTCAATGCACACGACTAGGTTTTATTACATCCAAACCGTCGACGAATAATTGAGGAGTGCTTCAGTGAGCTGTTCTTTCCTCCTATCCATTTTCCACCCATATCAGTGGCCTGTAAACCAGTTCTATGGTTTTCAGTCTAGCTATTACTGAAGTCCAGGATTTCAGTTACTTTTTCAGTAATCTCTCTCGCATCTAAGATGCTTCTGTTCGATCCGATCTAACCCTAAATTTATCCAAATGTTTTGAATGTACATATACCCCTTCTTGACTGGCTTATCCTTATGACCCATCTATCCTTTTCAAAAAACCACTAGCTAGGACAGATTCTATCAACCACTTGGGAATTACCATCAATACAACTCTGAGGTTGTCATCTCAGATTTCAGACTGTGTAAAGCAAATTCGCAAGCTATCTTTCCGAATACGGAAGTTAAGACATTTTACCTTTAAAAGGAATGCTACTTCCGTTTTCGTTCATCAGTGTATTTTTCTGGTTATCTCCTGTTTTCCTCATATAATTTTTACTAGCCTCCTGAAGAACTATTTCACAATTCCTTGTCGAGAACTGTTGATTATCGGTCGGGTATCTTTCATACTCTAAACTGAACTCTTCTGATCAGTTCTACTAGCTCTTGGAAAAGGACTCTTCTGCCTTCAAATAGTCTCAATTTATTAGTACAAAAAAGGTAGTTTCTATACGACGAGTGGTGGTCATAACCAAATGTTGACCCTGGGACTCATTGGTTTGCCTGTTAATCTCAGCCAACTCTTCTGAGTGGTTAGTCTGGGAACGTACCCAATTGGTTCATTCGGTTCAGATGACCGTTGGCATTTGATTAGTTCTTCGGTCCTCTTTATTCGCCCCAATCTTGCCTTAGTTTCTGGACAGGCGAAGACATGCTAGCTGTTCGCCAAAACATCGTGTTGTCTACTAGATAAACTAAGCCGTCGGTTGACAATGTGCTACCCCTTGCCCTCACGTAAACTCTCCGGTAAGTTGTGCAAACTACTCCAAGCCACAAGTAAAATATTTGCTCTCTAAGTCCTTTCAGACTCCACACACCCTTTATCTAAGTGGTCTATCTAAGTGAACCTCTCTGATCTCCACACGTTCCTCTTCTTGATACATCCCTTCTCGCATTACCATATGTAGAAACGCTACCGTTTCTTCTCTGGCCGGAATCCTCCCAACCTGAGCGCAAGTCTCGGTGGAATTTATTAATACTTTTTGATGTGCAATATCTTTTTCATTTTCTAAGTTCGACATAGTTTACTATGTGAGTCTACTTTGACTGAAGTGCGGAGGTACGTCTACGCAAAAGCTTGACCAAATACCCTTCAAATATAAATCTTCGAATACAATGAAACACGATTTCATAATTAGATGTCCGCAGGGTTTCAGTTAAGTTCCATGTGCACCGGGGGTATCCAGCTGCGGGTATGCGAACAACACACCCCAACCACTGTGATGCGTTCAGTTGAATCATTGTCGAGACTGCAGAATTACTCAAATGAATAACCAGCTAATTTATTCAATTAAGATGAGAAAAGGTCGTTGATCAAACGTCGATAGCTTGCGCGCGCGCATTTACAGAGTTGGGTTGGAGGACTCACCTGATTTCTGATCCCTAATGAATAAGGTGATGTCTGGTGAATGACACAGGTGACTGAGGTTAATGGATGGCTAATGGGTCTTCTGTACATTTGAAAAATCCTCCTCCAACATGCTACCATGAAGTGATGTGAGATTGTTGATCTAACACGGGTTATGCACTTAGGAGAAAGCTTCCCTCGATTGGACGATTTTTAATGTTGGATCCCTTACCTACATTTTCAGTAACAATTTACATACTGAATTTGCCTGAATAATTAACCACTCATTGTGATCCAGGTTGAACAGATTACTTTGTGGCCGCGTCCAGTCTTCACCCAGTAGCACAGAGTCGGAAGGACGTTCTGGTGTTGAAAGTGTTATATGTGAACACCACTGTATTCAGACGGTAACATAGCCTTTTCTGTACTCATCACTGCAAAAAGAAAAAAATGGAAAGCGGGGGTTCGTTTGGTGCATTCAGGCTAGGGAAAATTCTTAGGTCGTGTTAGTTTTTCTCCCATCCACCAGTATTTCCAAAAGAGCCCCTTTGGGCTTTAAAGCGATAATCCAACGAAGATAGCTTTCATTTAGTGGATGTCTTTTTCTTCAGGAAGTGGTATTTGTTTGGCTATTCTTCAATCTGTCAGCAATTATCCACTCCTTGGTTTAAGCTCTTTGGTCCTTTTCAGTGGGACTAATGGGATCCCATTTGGGGCCCAATCTTTTAGTTTTTTTTGGAAGTTGTCTAGAAAAAGGAAACCATATCCCCTGGTTTTGAATGTCATTGGAATCAGCAAATGCCAGATAAGAAAATAATTAGCTGGATTATTTTTCTAGTAGGCTCAAAAGAAGTCATGTAATTGAGATACCGCAAAGACCAGTTTGCGTAAGTTCAACATGAAAATGACTTGAAGGCAAGCAGCAGCAGCAGAAAGGTTTTGCACTGGATTATACCATACTATGTTATAATATATCGCGTTACACTAGATTGTACTATATATATATATATATATATATATATATATATATATATATATATATATATATATATATATATATATATATATATATATATATATATATATATATATATATACGAACAAACAATTCATAACGTAATCTCTTTAATCTAATTCTTCATGTTCGTATTCAAGTGAGACGTTTTTACGATGCAATTTAAATCCAACTGCTTTTCTCGTTGGAAGCGTGCAAACCCTATTCGTTCTGATACATAAAGCGGCTCATCTATTGAAGACCACAAGGATGTTGGGCGCAATACGTGAGGGAACGACGTTCGGTCTAAAATGGTGAACTGCTCCAGTGACTGTATTACCTAGTCACGTTTGGCGTTCGCATTGATATTAGTTTTAAATTAATCCAGTTGTGAAGGTGAATTTTATTGCGAAAATAAATTAATGATAAATAATTAGTAAACGGTTAACAGTGGTAATTTTTAGCATCGATCACGACTTCTTGACTCACTAGCCCCTGAATATGAACTGTTGTTCAACAGGTTCGGGACTGCTTATTACTTCGTATGAGCCTGGCTCCCGTAATAGGCATCAGCTGTTTCGTATTTAGTTCGGAGAACTGAATTAAGCCAATTTGCATATTTGCTCTCACATTCTGCGGTTATGCATTCCAAGTGTGTGTCCTAGCTACTGAACCCTTACATCATTGAAAATATTAGCACTACATGTGTGTGTGCGTGCGTGCGTGTGTGTATGTGCGTGTGTGAGTGCGTGCGTGGCATTTTTGATGGGACGCTTAAATCTTGATTAGCATTTCAGGATTTTAACAGTATTCAGCCTATGAGTCACAAAGTGAAACCAGCATTTCTATTACGTAAAGTCTGCTGAAAAGTGACAACATTAGTGTGAAGTATTTCGTGCCTTTGTGAACAGATATCACTTTATGGAATTCATGAAAATAGTTTGATTAAATGTGTTTGACACATATAGCAATATTTTAGGTGCTGTAGGTGAGACCGCATATGGAAATAGCAATTCTGACGTCACAACTTGTGTTTCGTCTACTATGCATAGAAGTTAGCTACGAACCTGTATCTGAATATTAGCCGTAAAAGCATTCTGTTTTGTCTTCTTTACTTATTGGAAAGTAAATGGCTTTTTATTTGGAACAGCATCAAATCATTACTGAAACTACACGGATAAATTGTTACCTTGCACGCTCCATGGTTTCGTAGTCATATATATCCAGTCATGGAAAACGTGCATACTTATCGATACACTCAACTTACCTACTTGAGATACCTTTAGTTTTCGGGTCATTTGTAATCACAATGACATTGTCGAAAAATACGTCAGACAAGCTTTCAGTCAGATGAAGTGTATGAGACTTGGGGGGATGCTTTTTGACAGCTGAATTTATTTTCAGGTGTGAATTAGTGAAACCTACGTGATTTCAATAAGAAAAGTTTCAACTGGAATTTTAGTGAGTAAAAAACCAGTTTATTTACTCGACCTGACTATCCCGCTCTGATGGCCAAAGTGAACTTACGCTTTCCAGGGTACAATAACTTTCTTCTGGAAGCGATCAATAGAAAGATTTTGGAGTGAAATTCTTCATTTGAATCATTTTTTCTTAAGTGCACATGAATTAAAAAAACAATAGATGGGCCACATGATAAGCAATACCTAGTTCCAGGCCATGGTCATTTCCAGTATGTTTTGTTTGTGCATTATTGTGTATCGGTCCATCAGTCAGTGTCTTCCAAGACTATCCACCACCGACGAAATGATTGGTGCTGATTTATATAAATATATATATACAGATCTGTTCATCGATTTTCTGGGGTAAGAAATGGGGTTCCCTGGAATGTTTCTTAACACCTTTCGTTATCGAAGACATGGTTCATAATTTGGGTCACAAAAGTGTACCAATAGTAACTGTGCAATGAACAGGACTTTCATAACTGGTTCATTTGTGGCAAAAAGTAAAAGCAGTCTTTGTTTATTCTGGACAGTGGAATTATTCACCGTTCTTGCTGAACAAAATGGATTCAAATGTTGATTGCAAGGTGCCAAGGAATACAGATTCTGAAAAATCGATATTTTACCCAGCTGAAATATTTAGGTGCAACGAATTAGGTCATTGTGGAGAACTGTTCAGCACTTCCGTGAAAAATATTTTGCGATATCTATGCCAAATGGTCTCTTTGATCCCAGCCATTTGTATCCAGGATAAGAATGACTAGTACCAAAAATAGGACCTTGCCAAAGCATATTTAATACTACTGAGAAAGTAATTCTTTATGATTGGTGTCAGGAATGTGTGTCTCTCACGATGGGTAAGTCGAGAAAACAGAAGTATCGTCAGTAGCAAAAAGTCAGCCATG
Source organism: Fasciola hepatica (assembly GCA_948099385.1). NCBI lineage: Eukaryota > Metazoa > Platyhelminthes > Trematoda > Plagiorchiida > Fasciolidae > Fasciola > Fasciola hepatica. The sequence goes on along the minus strand of CANUEZ040000043.1, from coordinate 34,183,937 downwards.
TACGTGAACAACTGGGACAGTTGTGATTCCACCAGCCCACTCTCGTATTTGACAATATTAGCCGTCTTCGAGGACGGTGTGTGGTCACTTTTGGCCTGAACAGTTTATCACCCTCAAGACTGCGAACGCCGAGAATCTTACAAAGGATTTGCATTGCAACGGTAATTCTGAGCATCATTTACTCTCAATGCAAGGTAAACAGGCTCTCCATGCCATGATTGAATTAAACCAACTTTAGCTTAGTCGGATTTGAATCATTGCTGAACAGAACCCAGTAGACTTTGAGGAATGATGTTAAACGGCACAGTGGTTACTCTTCTCAATTATATCATCTAAAAAAGTTTCATGTGAACCAATGGACTCTGTGGAAACATGCCATATCGTTCACAAAGTCTATGACCGGTAGAATTTTGCATATACAAAGCACAACCGTATGAGTACGTTTCATGCTGAACTTTGAACATCGGACCAATCAGCGACTTCATGCTGTAATTCAGCAAACGTACGCGGAAGAAACAATGAAACCAACAAGCCGTGTACTTCATCCAAAATCTGCTTGCAATTTGTGCAGATAACCGAACAAGTAAACACAACATAATCTGAAACATCTAGATCCCGTGATGAATTTTAATAAACCACTCAGAAGACAAAAGCTGCGATAGGAATTCCTTTCGTATACTGTTATCAGAGATCGTCATTCAGTCGAATCTACCCGCCACTGCAACTACGCCTTCTCTTGCAGCCACATCAGTAGGACCGACCGATCATTGCGACCTAGAATGGCCGAACACATTCCAAAGTGCACACGTGACGCGATGACTCAGCCTAGCCTACAGCGGTCGACCACCTCACATGGACCGACCTCGGCCATTGCTCGCCTCTTGGTTGAAAGTGGTCATAAGGTAGAGCCGGCAAACCCGTTCTCGGTCCTGTTACATGGCGGCGACAAACATCGACTAAGGATACTAGAGATACTATCGATCGCGCACACCAACCCGGCCGTGTCCAGAAGCGTATGACCTTCACGCTTAACCTACTATGGCTTTAGCCAACCACATGCAGTCACGCACATACACAGAAGCACATTCACAGACACACACATGACTTCGAGACTCATAAAATAGCTTTCATAAATCATTTGATTCCGTATCGTAGTTATTTTCATTGCTGGGTTTTATACGTACACAAAAGGAATTCCTCTAGAATTGTTTGTCTTCTGAATTGTTCAATCAAAAACGTAATCTTTCTTTGTTTACTATACGACAATGCCCAATATATCTTGAACGGGGCCGCGGATAATCAGTGTCTGTCGAAAGGGGGAATCGACCGGCGGTGGTGGTAAGAAACACAAATTATTAATGAAAGAATTCAAGACCTGCTATCTGATTAAGTATAAAAATATAAGAAATCTTGAATTTGGAAGGAAACGTGACGAATCAGCTTACTTCCCGTGCTTCGACCGCCGGTCAACTACAGCACGCTACACATAACTCGTGGGGATAGAGCAGGGAATTCCACCTTGAAAGGTGAAATTTTCGGAGGAAGCAATTTCATATTATCCTCCGTGAGCTTTCTGGGTTTTCTCTTCTTCATTTGACGAAGGAACATACAAATAATTTGTGAGCCATGGAAAAGTGAAGTGGTGCAAACCCAGTGCACAGAAGTCCTGGGAGAAAGCGCAACATGGAATTCTCCAAGAGAATCAAAACCAAGAGTTTACAAATTAATTCGAATACTACTGATGAGGTTTTATTTCGCTTAGAGACCCGAAAACTGAAAAAAAATTACTAGAAGATGCAAATAACAGATAATAACTCATAAACCACCATTACTGAGCGTCATAGACTTAAAAACCCATTCCAGTCGAACTTTGACTTCGTGTTTGATAAGTGAAAAAGAGAATGATTCAATTAGCGTTTGAATTAGAGCCAACAACTCTGGATCACAAATGTGATTCACGGATCTTGGTTGGTTTGAGGGAAAGAAACAGTGGCATTAACTTTCCGGCTAACAAAAGTAGGTTGGTTGAAACATTTGAAATGTCAGCTGATCATAGGTGTTCGTGTTGCACAGGCTTCAAAAGAAGTCGTCCATTGCAGTGACGCACAATATTATTGCCATCCGTTTTTTTCTACGTTTTACTAATCTATAGTCCTGTTCGTCTCTCAGTCAGAGTGGATGATTCCACTCTTTGGGAAACGCGGTTTTGCAGGAAAATTGTTCTTAAAAAAATCAGGGTTTTGTGTAGAACGCAGCTCAAATAGGAAGAACACTTGTGTTTCTCAGTTCATCCGTGCTCACGAATATATAATGACAGAAGATAACCTACCGAACCAAGAGACATTTGCCACTGTGGGGAGAAAATGAAGCACAAAAAGTTAACTCTGAGACGTTGGAACGATGAAGTACATAAAGCCTCAATAGATAATGCGTGGTAACGAGCTGGGCTACGGTCGACTGATGCCTAACAGCAGGAGTTTTTTTATTTATGACTAAAAAATACGCTAGGAAAGACAAACTGCACAGAGCACGGAAAAGCATGTGACGATTTTCACAACAATCTGGACCGATTCTGACAGAATATATATATATATATATATATATATATATATATATATATATATATATATATATATATATATATATATATATATATATATACCCAGTTTACAAATCATAGATCAAAATGGGATCTGGGAGTGAGTAATATTTTTTGTGCGAGCTACCCCCAGCTTGGCTGCGGTTGCATCTTTTCCAGAGTATAGATCGATATTATTCCAAGTCTGATAAAAATATGTAGAACAAAGAAAAAAGTTGACTTGGTTGAACTATCCCAATACATAAGTTTGTTCTTTTTCTTTAAAATAGTGGAAAAATACTCGTGGTTGTCTGCTGGAGGGAACCAACCAGAACTTCTGAATTTGTGAATGATCACTCTTCGCCTCTGAATCAAGTCATCTTTCCAACCCAAAAGAATATATCGGTTAGAAGATCTGCCGAATTCTTTCATGACATAAAAAGGTCCTAATGTGTCTTGCACGTTATTTTTGCAACTGTTTACTTGTGATATACAAGAAATTTATTAGCAGGACAAGAGGTAAAGCTTAATCAAACTGTTTGCTTTAATTTAGTTCGCCAAATACTTATGTTATTCACGTGAAAGTGAATTCGACTTAGTAAAATCCAAATGAAATCGGGTGACTTTGCGTATTCACAAGACGTCAAACAGTACAAAGTCACTCCGCAGTATTTTTTTACTTTAAGTCCTTTTAAAAGATGAAACACAATCCAATAAGGAAAATTCGGATCGTTACCACTTGATCTATTTCGACCTTACGTGGTTCATCACTCTAAGAATTAGGATTGTGGTCACCGATTTCCTCTGAAATGCTGTTGACATCTGATGTTATTGGTTGTATACCAAATGAGTGCTTTTATTCGTAAGAATGGAATGACGAATAAATCCATGATGTTACAAAAAAATATTTTCAGTAATCTAACATCGAAAACATGTAGAATTGTTCACTTTCCCCGTGAAATTCTGGTTGAAGCAGGCAGAATTGCAACTATGTTCAGCTAAACTGCATGTACTGAAACTTCCTTGGCTCACCCTCTAGCCCAAACACAACATAGATCCATTGTTCAAACTAATGATACCATAAGTCCCTCCCCCCTCAGGGTTTACCAATAGATCTGGATTGTGTGTGTGAAACTCGGTCTCCCCTACCCTTTTTATGATCGACCCACCGCCCTATCATCAGTCTTATTTTGTTCACTTAACATTGTTCATACAAAACGTGATGTAATGTCATGATAGCGAATCACTGCAAGCGAGCTGGTTCGCCAAGTCGTATTGTTCTAAACTGTGAACGAGCAACAAGCCAAACTGTCTATTCATTTTATTGATTGGCTAATGTTCTGCAATGTGTTAGTCTGGTGACTGCATCGATTTACCATTTGGTAATATTATCGTAATGCTCCCTTCGAGGCTGACTATGAAGTCGTCAACTTGAGAACACCTCGCGTATATTCATCACGTGTATGCTTTTATGTCTGAGCAGAAATAAAACGTAAACCGTGCTGTCTGGGGAGTTTTGTGAATAGCACAATTTGAAACACGAAAATCGTCAGACACAACAAGGTGAATGTTCCCAAAACACCAACCATACTGAAGAAATCAGGTAACGTTACGATCTTTTCCATGATTTTTGTTCAGTTGCAGAAAACAATCATAAAGGCTTGGACGTAAAGGTGTTGCACATATTATTGTTCTGTTTTAAACAAAATGACTCACAAATTATTTCAAATTGTTTATATATTGGTCACGGAGAGCTCAGTGTCATATGAAAGCGTTTAATACGTGTTGGAAGTACAGTTAACAAGGCCCATAAAATTGTACTTTTGAGACAAAAGCCTGTTCTACTGTGAAACGAGTGTAAAAATATTTCGAAGCACTTTGAGAAGGGATCATGAAATTTAGGCTTGTAAAAAAGCAAATGAATCTTGACCGACTAACCGCAACTATGAAGTTTGATACCTTATTTTTATTAAGCGGCCATAATATTTCTCTTTTAAAATGAATATTGACCAAAGGCTTTCAAGTTAATGTGCGAAAATGCTCTCCTGTTATGGAGTGTTTCCGCAATTTGACGAATTTTTATTCATACTGCATAGGCGAACTGTTTTGATCCATCTCACCAATTCTAGTGAGAAGATTTTTCTGCCTTCGAATCATTTCACCTTATCAGTGTAGAACACGTTCAGTGTGTAGGATGTTGGTCCACGTACCCACCCGTTGCAAACAACCTATTGGTCCAACAGGTGTGGGCGACCAAGTCTTGAGGCCTAAACCCCTCTGAGAGGATTCATCTCGCATCCGATGGATCCACGCCATCGATTGGCTATCCCGTCGCTCGTCGTTTCGTTAGCTCGGTACTAAGCCGGTGCCGATGCACGGACTCTTAACGAGACCGGACTGACAACCAACGACGGGGTCAGCAAACACCATCGTGCAAACCATGTACGCTATGAAATTACAAACGAATCACCTCAGTATGATTATGGATTTTTCACTCAGCCACTCCCGTGGGAATTAAGCGGGGCATATAGGGAAAACAAGGGTCACAAGGAAATCCAGTATTGTTCCCGTGACGGCAATACTAGAAATACTGTTCGCAAATGAGTGAATACGACTAACCGGTACAATGGATAATTAGGGATTCCTCCAAATAATAATGGGTTTTGTGAGAGTAAAACCTTTTTGTTGTTAAGACACAATTTCGTAGCCGAAATGTCAGTTTTATTTCAAATTGTGCCACTTTAAATACGGGATGACAATAATGCCGAAGTTGGATGGTCAGTTCATTGATATTCATATTTTCCCGGTCGAATGTTGGATAGCGTATTCTCAGTTTGATTACAGTCCTCAAGCAGTTAGGAGGACAATACTTTGACTGATGTTCGTATTAAGCACGAATAGTTGTTCGAAGAAATGACGTGTACACGCAGCTACGAAATCAACAACGAGAAGGCCATCTATTCCGAACCAAAACGACTTTATTAATGCTGGCTGCCAGACAACTTGAAGAACCGTGTTTTGAATGGACCAACTTGAATGCAAGTTGGCTTACACTTCATCAGGCTGAAATACCAGTTTGAAGCGAGTGTCACTCACGGTGACCACGTGACCAGCAAAAGCAACCGACCCCGGCGGAGTAGCAAATTTGTAAAACTAGTTTGCTTGAAATCTTTGAACGGCCACCTCAAAATGACCCCAAGTTATGCACTGCATGCACCAACTGTTCGTTTTATCCGTGCACATGTTTGATCACCGTTGTCAATTCTATTTCTACTCCGCGACACTTTCAGGCCAGCCCAGAAGGGGGAACAGCTGGGAAGCGTGTACTAGTGTGTAATTTGAAAAGGTAAACCATACCGAGAAAATCACCAGTACAATCACATGACCCACAGTAAAGGTAATTCGGTTCAGATCAGGAAGCAAACCTGATTTGGTTTCCAATATCCAGAGAGTGAATCTTTTGGTTCTTAACGTGGTTGCTAACCATGTGCCAAATCTTCGTATGGAAGGCGCAGGAAATGTGGTCCTAGTTAGTTAAGGCCCTATCTTAATGACGTTTTCTGTCATTCTTTCAAATAAGGGCACTTAACTTGTTGTGTGCAATGCAATGACAATATAGACTGAACAAATCCTTCCGCGCCAAATAACTTAGAAGCAAACCAAGGATGAGTGCCTTATGAGCGATCATTGAACAACGTAGACGGCAAATCTGATTTCAGTATTTTTTGACAACTCGTCTAACCAGCGAGCCTTGTGTTACAAGTGGTAAAGCACTCAGTGAGTGTTTAGCTGGTAAGATAGTTAAAATACACAAACATGAGTTACCTTTTGTTATAAGCTTACCAATTTTACTCAATTCCTGCAGTTCCTACAGAAGACTTGTCTGAACATCAATAGTTTAATTTCAATGCAAGTCCTAAAGCAAAAACGGGCCTAATCTCACTGCTATATGATTCGCTGTTTCCCTATCATTCGGAAAACAAAATCTTTATTGATTCATTGAACTTCCTCCTTTGGCAGCCTTTCTTCGGCCACGACCCCTTTCCTGAATGGTTGTACGTTGTAGTATAATAAGTTTAAAAAAGTTAAGTGAAAAGAGTATTTATTTTTTTCATCTAGTGATTTCGTTTGTACGTACGCACTGGACACCAAACCTTTATTGATCGCAAATAAACATGTATTTGTGTGTGTTGACTTGTTTACGTCAGAGTTAATCACAATTTCGTAAGCTTTTGTTACTGGTCCCGTAGCAAATTGTTTACCACGAAATCGTGCGATAATCAATGAAAAAGAGTGTCGTGCACATGCAGTAGTCGCAGTGGTTTTCGTTGTGACTTGTTTCGAAAGAATTCATCGAGTTTCATTATGTTGATTTATCACGCGTTCTAAACAGTCTGGAACAATCAATGCCAAATATTTATTTTTGTGGAGACTCTGACGCCCGTGTCGCCATTTAATCAAAAAATACTATTAGGAAATCATTATTTTGGTTTATTGAATACTAAACGCATAATTTCGCATTCCTTTTCTGAGAGAATATTGGTCTTTTTTGATTATTGATTCACAGTTGGAAGAAATTGGAAAAACATCTGACAGAATGTGGTGCTATAATTTCAGACAGCCCATAAAATGCTTAGTCATCTTTCATTTATTCAATTTAGGCGGGGCTGAAAAACTCTCGATTTAAATTCACGTATTGATCTGAAGTCATCAATCACACTTTCTGATCAGTTAGAAATGATTCAAAGAGGCAGCTTCCACATAACTTCTAGGAACACTTGAAAAGTGCCGTCAGTCTTGCGCATTCTGTGAAATAATATTTCTTATTTACTACGTTTTACAACAATATACTATGGTAAAAGTTTTTAGTTCCATGGAAAAATACTACACGTTCATTTATGCACAACATCTCCCCATGTTCATATTTTGTCCCTTGAATATTTGTGATTATGAGTGCTGCATAAATTTGATTGATTTTTTAAGTAGGGAAGCTATAGATGTACGTACACCAAAGTTCGGATAACCGGCCCTTGAAATTCACCATCCATCGAGTAGCGATACATAAGCCACATCCTTGGTGGACGGTCGTGGCGGTAAAATCCTGTGTGAAGTGCATCTATTTTTACTCACTAATCTAATGGTCCTCCAAAATAATTGAAGATTGGATTAGATTAGACAAGATAGACGAAAAGATATAAAGTAGGCGAAAGAATTGCACTCAATTAGTCATCGGATAGTGAAAAACTTCAAACGCCTGATTTTCCCTAGAGTATTTAGTATTTTATTAACGAATAAATGAACTCGATGAAAACACAGATATAAGTAGCTCACTGGTCTACAGTAAGGCTTCTGTACGACCGATACCCTGCATCAGGAAAAAATCTTTCTGGGAGAAGATAGAACTAAGTCTAACTGATATGCTATTGTTTTATAATATGTGCTTGTCTCTTCGTATAGGGACAGAATGATTTTGAAAAGAAGATAAGAGAACCTGGAAGATGAAATACCGATTTTTGTATCCGGTTTTAACTCTCTCCTACTCTCTCTCTCTCTCTCTCTCTCTATATATATATATATATATATATATATATATATATATATATATATATATATATATCACCACACCGGTCCTGGATATTTCACTGCGTTTTTTGTTCCATGATATGCTCACTACTAACACTGCTACTGATTCTACTATTATTGCTACTGGGACTTCTAATACTACAGCTACTAACAGTACCATGAATATAGTATTATGTTCCATTCACTTCCACGATTAGCAACTAAATTGAGGAGGGAGGTTATGTTGTGGGATCATACCATTGGTTGAACCTCTGACTGCGATCTGTCCAGGCCAATATATTTATCGATCTTTTAAACGATACTGACTGCTCTGGCACACGCACGCACGCACGTACACACATCACCTTGAACTCGCCTATAACAATCAATCAAAATCCTCATGAGAGCAAGAATATGCATCATCACAGGACAGATGGAATTCAGCCTTTTCGTGTGATCTGCCCAACTGTGTACGTACAACCACGTGAAGGTTTAATCCAATCAAAGACAAATCTGTAGACACTGAAACTCTCAACTAGACAAAATCAATACGAAGGTCAAATATCTCCAGTTACTCTTCGATTGGGTAAGAACAGGGAAGGGGTTCACACTCACTGGTCGCAATCACATTAGCAGCCGTATCACGGTAAGGCCAAATTAGCTACAAAATATATTTGTTTACACAGGTTTATAACGTCAGGTTGCGAAGGCGTCGATGGAACCTAACAGTCGTACAGTCTTCTGGTGGTATATATCACCCGAAAACGCCTGTTCTGGTTTGTCGTACACCTTACTGTCAAGTAAACAGCGGGCTAAGTCAAGCTTGCTCGTTGATGCGTTGCAGACTGAACAGTACTGTTTGGCCGCGCGCGGTTGCATGTACTGCTTACGCCTGCGATAGGCTTGCTTACGTAATACGTGTTAGCGTAAATAACACCTAATGAGATCAAGTTGATGAACCCAATGTAGAATGCTCAAATATACGGATGATGGTGCAGGAGAGTACTGGGCACACATACCTGATGAGCGTTAACAACTAAGAAACTGGTCTTGTGCTTCCGAGGGAAATTTGTCCCGTCATCCAGTTACAATACCACTTACAACAACTAATGTACGTTATTTATTTATGAAAGACGTTCTTGCCTAACTGATTTACCTGTTTTACTAAGCAGTTATAAGAAACTTGTCACTCAGTCGCATTGCGTATCACTAAGCGTTGAGCTGGACACCTATCTATCAACATGACAGATCCTTGTTCTCGTTCTAAGTAGTTTGGAGCAGCTTCTCTTACGACAACATGGGAATGGTTCGGCTTCATTTGAAACCAATGGTTTCTGCCTGTTAAGGTAACGTGAGCTTCAGAACAGAGAATTGAGCCATAAGATTCAGTAACATACATGAGTAAAAGATTGAAAATCGACCGTCTTGTTTGACTTGAGTTCTTTTAAAACACCATTCTGGTGACCATCTCACAACACGATACTCAGTACAACATCCTTGTTTTAAGATGTTCATGTAGGTTACGTAGGTTTTACCTGCGTTAAAAGCAATTTGTTTTCACAGCAACTGGTGACAATCTGTTTGGATTAGAAAAATGCACTCTGAACAGTTGATTCCAGTGATCAGAACATGCGTGAAGTCCGCATTTAGCAAATCAGAACAAAGAGGACCATCACCCTAGAGCTTGCACTATCAAAAGAATTTGATTGTTCCTGTCAGTATAGAGCACGGAGCAGAACGAATTCCGGCGATAATATGGTTTCCCGAATCGATTTCACACTGTGATGAAAGTGGAGTTATCTTTAGCGACTCCAAGAACGGTACTTTTACGTGTCCTTCACCTAGAAACTATAAATTTTGCACATGATTCGTTTGCACTGCATGCTAAAGGGTCGACGTGAATTAATTTCAGCGCTCTGTAAATGTGATTTCACAGCACGAAACTCACCTGTATAATCATGGTTTGTCTTGAATTTTCCGAATTTCCGCTAGCGGAGGAGATCATAAATATCACTACTTTATTTGAAAACTGCAAAACCGTGTGGCAATGAAATATTGTACTGTGTCTCCTAAGACGAAAAACCCCGTTTAGTGTAGCATTTTTTGTTTAGAAAAACAAAATAGATCAAGCGCGGTGTTTGACGTCTTTGTGATCGATTTAACCCATCAGTGAACGGCATAGAACTGGCTAGAACATTCTTCTGGGCAATGCTTGTGTGAATGCTTATATTGCTGGATCGATTCCTATGAAGCAGGTTCAGCTGCATAGAGAATGGTAGACGAGTCGCTTATCTTGGTGTCATACTTCAGTGAAACCTCCCACAACGAGGCTGCAGTAAGTTTATCTTAATCAAGCATATATCCTTGTCGGCTTCAGATACCGATCCGTTTGTGGCACTCCTCTCGGCTTTCGGAAAATGCAAATCGCGGTGCACGTCTCGGTATGTTTTCGATCATCAGATGAGACCTGGTAATTTGTCTTCGGGTTTCAAATGAAGCCTTGATCACTTTTTGAGTAGTGAAACTAAAATCACAGATTGTAAAGATCCGCATACTGGTTTTCTACGGTAACTGTTTGACCAAGCTGCCGATAGCTTTCAGTATGAGGAACAGTTGAATCAAGATCTTCCTTCTTACCGATGAGCCATCCCGGTACTGCAAGCAGTGGATAAATCAACCTCGAATTCAATGCGTTTCTAGTGACGTAAATTTCAATAGGGTAATATCCACCACAGTTGGGATACATCGCAAAATAAGTTGTAGAATCACTCTGTATGAGAAACTGTCAGCTGCCAACTCTTTCTCTCCAATTCGTTACTATTGTACCGTAGTCCTCTTTGTCTTTGGGATGTGTTCTGTGCTGAACGCACTTAGATTCGAAACGGCTCATTAGTACAATGCCCTTACTCTAGGCGGTTGCTGAATATCCAGAACAGCTAAAGCAATATACTATCCATGGGCAAGGTCATTTATGATTGTGTCAGTTGCTTTTGTCTAAACACTTTAGTTAAACATAACTATTAGATACCTTCGATGATTTCATCCTCAGGTCAGTGAGATCACATTTTTATGTGAAATATAAGGAGACCTAAAGAATATGTCTAGTCTGTTAGCCACTTAGTCAAACATTTAATCAAACGATTGGTGAGCCTGCCGATTAATCGATAATGAGGGAAAGGTGAAATTAAGTATCACAGAGAGTGGCCTGGATCGGCATCATGTTCGGAGATGAAGTCATCGAAATTTCACCACGGAAGTTCAACTGTCTGGCTTTGCTGAACTCTTCAGTGATTACATAAGGGAAAATCCACTTACGTTTTTTCACTTCCAAAAGTTCAAAGCTGCCAGCCGAAGTCGAGCCAGAGACATTCCGACTACCGGGCAGATGCTCCACCGATTGAGCTATTGCAGTACGGCTAGTCGGGTGTGATTACGTTCAGCCGTGAGCTGTTCGTCCCATTGGGAAGTGACCGACAAGACTAGCTCAGTGACTGCTCTGCATCTTTGAAATAGTGGTTCACGAATCACTGGACGTTCACTTGCGTTATTCCCATCCGACTGTTCGTGCTGCGATAGCTCACTTGATAGAATGTCTGCTCGATAAGCAAAGTAAGGCTGGTTCGATTCTGGCTAGCTGCATCCGACTTTCGGATGTGAAAAATGCAAGTGTATTTTCCATCATATAAGATTCAGGCTCCTCGTGCCAATAATTCATTTGAAAACGTCAGAAAATTCCCAGTGAACACATCTGGAGAACACAGGTTGGCGAACAAGCTCGTCTTCAGTGATTCATAATCATGCCATTAAAGACGTTTGTCTGAGCGCATTCGCAAACACCACCCTGCACGATTAAACACTGGAGCAGTTAAGTCACTCACTAGAGCTGTCGTTTAGCACCTTGCTCAGACTAATCCCACAGTAAACGTGGCTGAGGCCTTCCGTGCGCTGTATAAGGTTCGGGGTCGGCAATCAAGACCGGAAAAAGGTCATGTACTAGCCCCAGCTGAGACTGACAGCATCCGCCTCCACAACCCCCCTCTATTTGCTCAAAAGCAATTCGTGGGTGCTCTGAAGCTGCCCTGGCCCTCCCTCCACCCTACAACAGGCCATAGACCAAATGAAAATTGACACAACACGAGAAAAACAATACACACCCGGTCTTGATTTAAGCCCGGATTACAATTGTTTTCTTCCCCCCACCCCCCTCTCTTTGTCACCATTAATTTTTTTTCACTTCCTACTTGTCTAATTGGTTCCATCCTCTAACTTACCGTTGTATATTGTGATGTAAAGGCATGATCATGAACCACTGAAAACGAGCTTTTTCACCAAACTGTGTTCTCCGAATTCATTTGCAGTTAAGCAGCACATGTGGGGCCATCTATGTGGGTAGAAAACATGGTGTCTGTCTACACACATAGAAGAGTATCAACCACTTCAGCATGGGGGTATAGGAGCCATATCAAGTTCTATCGTCGCCTTTCTTATAGGCTCGTGTTGTACAACTGACCCGGCAACTGCGTTCCGCATCTTGCCAAGGGGGCCCAGATGAGTCAAAAGCTGACTCGTATAGGACACTATCGACGGCCAATGCTATCCGCATCCGACAACTACAGCTTAGACTGCGTTCACAAAAGTTGTTCCAAGCACTTGAATGTTTGTGACCAAAGGTCGACGACGTCACTCCCGAACATGAAGCCGATCCAGGCGACTCAATCAGACTCTGGATTTCAGTGTCCCGTAATTATCGATTAATTGGTCGGTTCATTTGATCAACTGTCTGACTGAGTGATTACCAGATTGAAAGGGCTCTTTTGTTCCTCTTAATAAGTTCGCACATAATAATGCTTGTAACGGCTTGAAAATGAAAACACGGAAAACACAGTGAACAAAAAACCTTGCGTTTCTATTTAGGGGAGTCTTCCGTATATTAGATTATTGTTCGGTGGTTTACTTAGTGAACGAAGCATTTCAGCAATTAAGCAGTAAGAAATGCATCGATTTTTCAAAGTCCAGCTCAAGTTTCTATACACTTTTTGATACACCCTGCAAACAGATGCAAACCATGGTGTTTAGGCCCGATAATAAATTCCACGGCCAATTCCAAGCTGTATATGAATTTTGACTACCCAGAAAATACGTATGTGATTTATTCGGACGTGATTGCAATGACCTTTATCATATTTTGAAGTCAGACAAAATGTCCAGCTCTTTCTGACAATCTGGAATTTTTATTTTCGCAGATGTCTGGTATTTTCATAATCAACCACGAATGAAAACAGGGTGAATATGAATGCTTGTGTTTACAAAATATCGAAATGTCAAAATGTCATCCACGATGATATACCCGGTGTAGATATTACCACGCAACAGACTATACTATGCTGGAGATTATGAATTCAAATCTATCTTGGCAATTTAGCTCTGGTCTGTGTGAATGGGTCATTGCGGATCATTGCTTATTAGTCTTTGTTGTACCGATAAGGATTTAGTAAGTTATTAGCCAATCTCACAAAAGATTCGCCTCCACAACCCCCCATTTATGTGCTCAGAAGAAATTTGTGCAAGCTCTCGATCTACTCTGGCCCACTGATCACCCAGCGTCAGGTCCAAGAACGTCAGAAAGCCTAAAGGTTGAGAACTTCTTAGCCCATTCACGCCTGGTCTCCGGATAATCCTGTACCACACTAGGTGTGAACAATGATCCCTGACACGGTTTTTGTTGACTGTATCTCTCATGCGTCTAGTCATATATATTGTGTTGCATTGTTATGATTAAGAATCACTGAAAACGAGCTTGTTCGCCAACCTGTGTTTTCCAAATATGCTCTGGGGGATTTTTCGGACAAGAAAGTTATTACTCAGAGATTACTCATTTGGTTATTATCCTCAAATGTCTTGAATATTCTTCTTATATCTCGTAACTGATGGACGTTTTGCTTGCCTTTTAGTGAATCTTTCCGATATTAGTCTCGTATGGGAACATTAAGATGTATTTTGTTGCCTACTGCTGTGGGTTAAGTTCGAGTACATTCACCAAAGCCGGTCTCAATTGAATTGCTCCAACGGGTCTGACCAGCGGTATGTTAAATAAAATTAAGATGGGATATGTTGACAAAATTCCCCCCTATACAGAAAGACGTTCAGAAGCAAAGAAAATACATCGGATGAAAGTGATAAGAATACGGCGGCATAGGATTTTGAGTGGAATGTTGTTTTCCTGGATAGCAAAAGTTTCAACATTGGCTCATAGTAGCTGACCCGAGAAACATTTGTCGAATTCACTCCATCACAATAACTTGAGAACACTTGAGAAAACTCTTTTATGAAAACAGTCCAATGACGGGCGATGAGAATGTACAGCTGACTCAGAATTACCGATCTTCATGTTCGATACCACTATTGTTTGTCGTGTTCCTGCAATCAATCGATTGTTTCTTGTATCTTAAGGATGGCGTAACCAGTTTTGTGCAACACTTCTGGGACTATTTTGGACGCGTGTTGTGAACTGTCCAAACAATTGCGTTCCCTGATCCGTTTTCTCTTTTTCTTCGTCAATACATATGACAGCCTTTCACGAGTTGACAGGTGGGACTGTGTTTAATTTTAGGGCCTGGATAAAAAATTTTGTGTATCCAATAGTCCCGTCCCTGGAATTTCGCATCGAATTTTCATAATTAGCAATGATATTCGCTTTGTTACAATTCTACTTCGAGACTAAATTTAGAGAACATTTTATCATCTGCTTGATAGTTTTTACGTGGTTGGATGACCGAAGGAAACTGTGAGGGAGATAATATGTTGAATCGACCACCAAATGCAGTGAGATCATATCAGATAATTCTACACGTATATGGTTCCCAAAGTTTCAATTCGACGGTTTATGTAGAGCATGCAATCATGTGTTAGGGTGTAAATCAAGGTTTCTCTCATCATTTTGGGAAACAGCCGTGAGATAACCTATTTACCTCATGGTGAGGGCTAACTGTTTCCATCCAACCTTCATCCGAATAAAAATCCAGCGAAAAACTGTTCCCACGGTAATCTGATCCGAAAATCAACGGATGAATTGAATTTTTAAAAATGAAACGTGACCAGATATTTCTTTGTTTATCCAGTGTGCCAAAGCAGATCTTGCGCAACAACGTGTTGGTTATTACGAATAATCTTTTTCCAAGTCTTTTCTGGCCAAAGGTAAAGATGAAGAGAAATTGCGCAATGATCATCGAGTCGAGTTAGCACGGTGAAAAAAGTTTTCACTTTTGAGAGAAGAAAAGCTAATAAGATCCACACCATACCCAGGATGATGAAACGAACATGATTGCGAGCCGCAAACCGAGATGTCCTGGGTACAAATCCTGCCACCACCGGCCAATTTTGTACTCGGCAAGCTCTTATTGGCCCCTACCCATTTCCTGAAATTTCGCACAATAAAAAAAATAATTAAAAAGACAGAAAAATAAAAACAGTATAGCACAACTTGTGCAGAACCTGATAATATATTGATCCAGACTAATAATTTATACAGTCAATACTGGTGACGCAGTTTGTGACCGCTACCGATAAAGTAAATGTCACAAACTTGGCGATCGAGACATTTGATCCAGGTCAAACTGTGATGGCATGTAAGCTAGAATTGTTTCAAGGCTGCTGGTTGTAGCATTATTCCTAGATCGATACTCAGTTGCGGCCGGATAAAATGTGGAACCCTAACTCGAATCGCTAACTTGCACCTCTCTCTCTCTCTCTGCACTGTTTCTGCCTAAGTTCCTCCCATCCACGGTGGACGAGTCACAAACTAACCAACCGGCCTTGTGTGTCTGAAACATAGCAGACGTGGTCTTTCGTGTTTGTGTGTTTGTGTGTTTGTGTGGTGTGGTGTGGTGTGGTGTGGTGGTGGTGGTGGTGGTGGTGGTGGTGTGTGTGTGTGTGTGTGTGTGTGTGTGTGTGTGTGTGTGCAGTCCACCATTTCGACGAAGCCTTCGCACGTGTCTGCCTGTTTAATTCGCCAGCCTTTTGATATATTTGCTTCGGATGCAATTCCCTGTTCGGAGGACCTGTGGTTTGGCCTAAAGGGTATCTAACATCCGAACTTGCATGTCTGACAGCTTCAATTCCGAACGACCTATGATTCATTGTCTAATATTTCCAAGTGTGCATTCATAGTGAACTGGAGATGTCTGATTACGAACACGAATGTATCCATGCTTCGCTGTCTCCATGTGACCACAGAGATTGTATGACATAAGGACCGAACCCTGTGCACTCGAATACCACCGCTGCTCCGGGGATGGATGAGTCAATGCCCCGCAAACCTTGCGGTAGCGGAAATCAGCACTTTCGCAAGTAAAAGATATGTGCAGTCCACGTTTACAATGCTCTGGCTTGGCTTGAAGTGTAAACAGAAACGCAAAGTCACACGTGACCACCAGAAATACCAATCAAATTGAATTATTCGCTCCTTCTAATTATCCCGTCTACAATTCAGAAGTTTTTCGCTCGATACTTGTTAATCAGTAAGCATAAAGTGATATGTTGAACAGACCACTGGATATTAAAACTGTTGGACTTGCTAATTTACTTGATTCACAAATACCACTCTTAACCTCTAAAATGGCTGTACTCCAGTAAAGCGGACAATATTTCTAAATTATTAAAACCTGCGCAGAAATGAGGCTGTGAAATAGGTAACCAAATATTCGACGGAACTGTACAGTTTGCGTGCTCGCTTTCAATGAGGATGTAGTCACACAGAATGGGGCAAGAGTTTAATGCCACAGTTTTGTGATGCTGTTCGGAATAATTTAATGTCAAAGTGACATTTCTGATCAAAAGGTGGACCATTATCTGACATTTACATCCAATTTATTATCCTGGTGAATAAGAACCGATACCGGTGATTCGAGTTTACCTTAGCTTGATGCCAACGAAGCATTTCTCAATTCAATATATTCCGTTGATTAATCCAGTCCATATTCTGATTTGTACAAAGACAAGCAAATAGTCCTTTTGCGCCTTTCATTTCTGATAAATTATGACAGAAACAATGCAGTGAGGCAGTGACATCTCAGACACACGGTATTTTGTTTTGAAATAAACGGAACATTAGACAATACTTGTTACTCAGGCTAATCGTATACACAAACTTTCGTCATGTGTTAGGAGTTCTTTGTATGAAAACAGTGCCTTTGCTGTTCTGTAAGTAGTTCTAAATTTGACAGGAAACAAGATGTGAACCGCGATAAACGTTTTTATTGTACACTATCTGTCAAGATTGAGTCAAAAGTTCATTGGGACGGTTGTTATTCTGACATATAACTGATGGGACATGCCTATAAAAACACCGGAAAATAGTTAGGTGGTAAGCTCAGATGATGACTTATGTGTGGGATTTCATCATATTCATTGGTCTGACAGCAAGCCGGCTGTATCCATAAGACTGTCAATAAAAAATGGGATTCCAAGTGATACACTATACAAACTGCTCAAAATCCGGATCAAAGCCTGCGTCATACAAGCAGCCTATCTAGGCGCAAACAAAGATGTTTTTCCTATACTTAAGAGGCACTCATTGCCACTTGAGGTAGATCACAGAAGTCTCCTCTTACAGTCGTACTTCTTGACATCATTGTTGCCCACTCTTGCTTAATCGTTCCGACCACTGGATTCATTCAGAAAACACTCAAATACAGTTTGTCTAGTCGATAATCGCACCCAGGAATAAGCATTGTTAGCTGAGGTTTATTTATCGATTTATGTTTTGTAACCTACACGAATATAAACCAAGATCAGCAGGGTGTTCACAGCGAAATGTCTTCGTTGTGCTTAGTCCCTACAGTGAAGTCCTTCATCACACGGGTAAACGGATGTGCACTGCTGACGATTCCTAAGAAACACGAAACAGCTTTACAACGATGCTTTCATGGCGTTGAATGGTAAGATGAGCATAGATACTCTATGACGAAGCATATCATGGGAAATATATAGTAAGTAAAGGCAATCGATGATTGCGTATCTGGTAGCAATACACTCGTGTTGTTCTCTGGTTTCTGAATACGGATGTTTAAAACTATCAGGTCAGGAGGTCGATTGTCACAGTAGTGATTAGTACGACATAGCGGGAAACAATTTTGTCACAGAACCATAAACTGATTTACGTGATACAGTTAAAAATAATACACAATATGACGTGGATGCTCCGTTCTGCAAGTGAGAAAACGATAAGGTGTGAAATTTTCGTTACATTTAGCGAATTTTTCGATAATTTGTCCTATGTAGTGAAAGCTGATTCAGAATTGAGTTAAAAACTATTTTTCAATATTCTTTCCAGGAAAAAATTAAAAGAGTGAGAAATAATTTGTCGTCTTTAACTACATTAAAACTTTGCGTTCTTTTCCGGATCTGCCGTGGCTGGGTTACATTTGCACAATACAACTAATTAGAACATTATTGAGCTCTTCACTATTTCATCCAGTGGGATAAACGATATAATATTTCATAGTCTATTCACCACACATTTGGTACAGTTCGGTATTCCGCGCAATTCGTCAATGGACGCGAAGAGATACACGCAGAGAAAACACAACTTCCGGAAGCGAAAACGATCTTATTGTTGACTCGTTGAACTAGGAAAGCTAAGCGTTAAAATTAACCTCAATGACAGCTGAAAGCAAAATAGGTAGGTACAACAACATTTGTCCCTGGGCCCGTTCAGTCCATAATCTCAAAAAACATTTCCACTGCTATCTGACTGCAACTGAATAAAGATACTCTGGAAAATACAGGCTCTCTGGAACAGCCGTAGACAAAGGGGTTTTTCAAAATAATTGTCAGTCATCATACACGTGTAAACCCCCCTATAGCGTTTTTAGTCACGAAAGAAACTTGTGATAACTTTTTCTTTACATATAAGGAATAAATTCCCAATCCTATTCAGATCGTGAATTTTAGTAGGAAGTTGTGAAAAATTAATCACTGGTTTTTTCAGCGGTTTTGCAAAAGTAAAATTTCATAGCATCGGATATATTCGTCTTCATCTATAAGATGTGCAGCTTCGAGTGAGGTATGGCCTGGTGCATCATTCTACATGAGCAGTTTTCCTAGAACATCTGGTCTGACAAATAGGGAGATTTCTTCATTTGAGCACAATAAATTCTGCTTTGCTTAGGAAATTTTCAGCAACACAATATCAACGAGGTTGATCGTGATCTTCTGCAGCCCGTTTCATCAGCGTGATGAGTAGTGCGACCTCAAATTCACTTACAGGAATTTTTCTGGAAATTCCGTTTTACGACGGACGTATTCATGAGCCTCTAATTCTCACCTCAGTTCGTTCAAAGTACATCGACGATAAAAACGATTCACGATGTGATTCCGATATTTTCGTGATTGCAACATTTTGCCAACTTTGTTGCTCGTATAATACTGGCTTTTGGGCTTGCTCAATGTCGTCCCTCTCCTTTTTAATGAATTAGCGGAATTTTTCGGTTTTCAGTATGTAGTTTTTAGACGAGGCGAAAACAAAAGAGACATATAACGGGCCGCGCTCATGCGACCTTGAAATCCGGGTCACGCATTCTAAATAAACCAAACCGTGATTTGTATGACGAACTGTTAGACAACACAGTATTCTCCATACATGTTCACTTCATTTATGCTTCTTTCTGAAGGGCATAAACATGGCAGGCAATTCAGAAAAAAGATACTTTTCTAGTAGGATCAGAGTCTATCCCTGGATGACAAGAACTACCCTTGATGAATCTTACCTTCGTTGGTTTGACAATCAGTCATGTTTAGCGTCTAACTGATTTCGAATTTCTAAACTTCAGACCAATTTACGATGGTGTACTAAGTCATACAATACAATTCCCAACTGATCGAAGCAAACCTAAAGTGAATGCGATCAAGTCCTACTAAACTTTAGTCTCAGCCTCGTCTGGTGATATTGTAAGAAAAGTTCGGAAAAGAAAAATTACTTACGAAAAAAACGTTCCTCAAGCAAATTTTGACAATATCTATACACTCATTTTAATTTCTTACTTGTGGTAACATTTTGGGCAAATTAAATTTGCCACTACTGTGCTTTATCCATGAACTCGTGTTTATCTTAGTGTCGTATCAAAACGATTGATCGGTCATTGTTAGTGCAAATGACTTCCAGTCTTCAGATCCAAACACATCGTTCATTTTAAATTAGTTTTACGTCCACTTCATATTCTTGGGTAGAAATCCTGCACCAATCACATTCATTTTTCTTCGTTCGCAGCCCTCAGGATAGCAAGTTCTCTTTCCGTAGAACAGTATAAAGAAACAAATCAATCTCATATATTGATCTCCAATGCCTATTTTGACTCCGTTTTTTATTTACCCATTACACCAAAGTGTTCAAGAATTCAGGAAGGGGTCCGGGGCCAGTGAAAGGCTGTCGAACGGAGAAGGTGACCGGTAGTGGCTTGGGTCGAACCTGGGCCGTTGTCGACCGAAGTCCTCGATGACGACAGTTTGTCCAAAGCAGGTCTTTTACATCGTTTGCCACATTGAGATTTCGTATCCGGATTGTTGTTCCGTGAACTGCATCAAACGAATTTACCTTGCATTTTTGATCGGGAAAAGTACAAGCCCATGTTTTTCGTTTATCTACTTCACTTATGCCTGTTTTTCGGAGAAAAGTGTAGAACATTGCGTACAGCTGCAGTAAAGGTACTATTTGGTTGATCGTTTGCTAACAGTTGCGACCTCGATGTATACCTATCCATGGAATAATAATGAATGCTTTGTTGCTATTCGTTGCACCTGTCCTCAACCCCCGGTCACCGATTTTAGTCAATCGAAGGAGAACATTGAATTTAGATCATTTTCAGTGGTGAACAAACAAACAACAGCTGCAAGCCGTAATACGCAAAACTCGAAACTTACCGAAGGGTAATTTTCCAGTTGTCTACGGTGTTCAAAAATACTGGCCTCATCCAGATGGAGTATGAAGACAACAAAGGCGAAGTATTTTTCATTTGCTTAGTCAAAAACGGCCGTGGTGCGTCTCTCCCTCTCTCTCTAAATCACATTCAGATTTGATTTCTTTGATTCCAGATCTTATCGTACTCCTAGACTGTTCTTATGGGAGAAAAGCTCCTTTTGTTGGAAAAATCAATGACCAGTTGGTAGGTCGTTAACATTTATTTTGTGCAAGAATTATTGTTCCCTTTGTGACGTGAATAGTCAGATCAAGATCGATGCTGTTACAGTTTGGTGCATAGAGCAACCGGTATGTGAAAAGTGAACAATTTTAATAGCAGGTCAGTTAAATCAATGAGAAACCCTGAACAGATTGAATATCCGCATGTCACGGACTTTGGTACTTGATTGGTATACGGGGAGGATGAATTTTACCGATTCAGACAAAACAGATGAATTCGTCTAGTGAGGTCTGAACCCTGATATTGTTACGGATAAATTAGTTCAAACAAAAAGAAGTTTCGTGCAACTGTTAGCTTCCGTTAGAATCGTACTTATGGAGAATGCTGGTCTGATAGGGAATAATCACCAATGATTCATTACAATATTCCGGTTGATTAAGGTAATGCTGAAAGACCAAGATATTTCGCTTCTTTGGGCCTAGTGCTGTTCACCTCCTAATAGCAATAATTCCAGTTAATGCATAATAAATATGAGAATCAATATGATTCTTTTGATAAAAGTATCGAGGTTTTCAGTCGAACACGCGATGATGACGTGTCAGCTTAGAAATTCCTCATTAGACTGAGCTTTCTACCCGTTATCTACGATAACGACAAGGAAAGAACTCCGTATCAGCAAAAGATATTTGAAAGCTCAGTAACGTTTCGCATCGAATAACGCTCTCATTACAATACCAGGGCGTTGCTACGACGTGATGGAGAAATAACAAGGTCAGTGAGATTAGTTGGAAAATAAATTTGAAATATTATAACGCGTTACAGAGATAAACAAGTTTGGGCGAAATTCAATATCTTCCGTGGAGACGGACGAACGGAATAGGATACAACGAACCCAGTCCCCTGTTTTATTGTACAGATTCATTTCGTACCTAGTGTTAAGAAACTTGTGGAAGCGTTGGACATCATGAGTTACAGCTTAACTTTAATTTATGCCCTCCCGCACACAAATTTTCCAATATCTGTTTGAAAACAAAAAGCAAAACTGAATTATTGCGCAGAGCTTTTCCACCGTTTAGTTCCCTATTGTTGTAACTGTGGTGCAGTTATACTAATTTCGTGACTGTGACAATTTTTCAGGAGCAGATATATTAAACGAAGGGTGGACGATAAAGAATGAGATGAAAAGCTGTGATTGTTTATCTTCTTTTGTGATAACAAATCTCTTCTTCGATTCGTACTTTTGTTTGCGTGTCACGATGCGATTAGTTATCCTTATCAACATTGTTTTGTTTTTCGGCGTGCTTTTATTTAGACCTGTTCTAAGCAACATAGACTATTTTATCATTATAAACCGAATACGCTGAAAGGCTGATTACAAATGAAAACTTAAATTCAAATAATCAGAGAGAAAAAATAGGAAATACACTTTGTGATAGGAGCATTTTTGTGTATATTCATTACTCGAGAAAGTAAAAAGCTAAGTGATGCCTTTTCAATACAGCGTCATTTTCACATTGACTCAAACGACCTTCGTCTCCCACATGCAACGTATTTCAAAAGCTTTTAGTTTAGCATGATCTATTTCTATATTTTCGCCACTTAACCTATGTTTATATTTACGTGTTAACTAAACTATCATACCACCCGGAGATAGTAAGGTGGCGTATATTTGTGAATCCCAACTGCCATAAACTAATTTAATTCGAGGAAGTCGATTGTACAGAAACGGAGTCAGTGAAACAATAGAAAAACATTGGTCGCAAATACACCTAGGCAGCTGCACACAGTACGTGCAAACGAAGTTCCACAGACGCGCACGTACTCCGAAAATGTTCAGTTTAATGAATCTCCAAATGCTTACGTGGCTCAATAGACTACAATCTAATAGATTAGTGGGAACAATGCACGAGGGCAGATTAATTTGATTTGTTCCACCTGGCTTTCAGTGGTATAACTCGATCATTTTACAGCTTTTTGTTGGATAGCAGAAACACTGAAGGCGGAGTAGACTGAAATCACCACAAGAATGACACTGTTCAGTATGCGCGTCACTGCAAACCTCTTGTTGATAGTCAGACAAATTATTTTGGATAAAATCTCAAACCAACAAGAAAATAGGAGCAGTCAGCTATCAGGGGTTATCTTAATTACATGGATTCCGATGGAACACGTAGGAAAGCCGGCAGTGCCCAACATCTGGATCTCGCAAGAGGAGCAGGAGTTATATTTCCCTCGAAACTCAGAACTGACTTTATGAAATGCTCATGTTAAACCCACAGTTTCGTAAACAATCAGACAATAAAAATGAACAAGTGAACTACGGTTGACTGTAGTTCTTTACTGACCAAAGGAAAGGAATATTTCCGATATTTCAACTTTTTTCGCTCAAGTTTTGCAGGTTAATAACGGACTTTAAACTGACCGTCTGTCATGGAAGCCCATTCTAGCGGTTGACAGTTCCATTGAATTCAATTAAGTTATTGGATTACTGCTTGGATAACTGAAAAATATCCGACGGCTTGTTTAAGCAGGAGGGCCACAACTTTCTGACAGTGTCTGTAAATAGGATTCGTGGTGTGCTATGAAACCGCCCTACCGCTTATATTCTCCAGTGGTTAGTTAGCGGAAGAGGGACCGATACGTTTTAGATCATTCTCGGCAGATGGAAAATGTTTCCTCTGAAAGTTTTCCTAAATGAAAATGAAGTGGTACCACACAGTGCGGTCTTCAAAATTGGTCATACTTTCTCTCGTTTTCAACCATCGCGACTGGTGACGCAGTCCATAACACAGCAAAACTATTTTTGTGTTCTTTTACCATTGGTTGCCATAACGATCACTGTTGCATTGGAAAACGCTGAAACTCTTCAAAGAACTTATGTGATTCAACAAGATCTCAGTTTCAAGAGGAAAATTTATTGAAAACCCAGTCAGAAAATGAATAAACGGGACTGACGCGGACGCCTTTAGAATAAAGAAGAAACACCGAGCTGGATGAAAGGGACTCTTTCGAGGCAGAAAATATATCACACCTATGTAAGCCAAGAATTCCTAGTTCAAAGGTGCTTTCACTCATTGGAAACTTCAACGACTGAAAGACCTTGTTCTTCCTCCGCAATATCAGCATGAGCAGTTCGGAGTCATACTACTGCAAGAATCCTGGCTCATTGACTATACTGGGGAAAAAGAATTTATCTCTAAGGTTTTACCTGCTATAGAGATGATCGATTCTCATCTCGTAGGAAACGCGATAGCGGGGTTATTACTTACCATAAAGACAGTTGGTGTGAACCTGTTTAGGTGCTCTTCGAGTGCTCAAATTCTTACATTAGCACTTCCACGATCTTATGCAAACTTATCACGTGAGCGCTTAACGCTAACACGTTCTACTATATTGATGATTCTTTGTGCTTTGTCTGTGGTGGTTCCAACCATTCTCAGATGGAATTCATGACGCCTGTTTGTCTGGAAAACGTTGTAGACTTCTCTACTAGCATTGATGCCTACCTTGATTCGTGCTTCACAAATAACCTTGATCCGGCTCCAGCCATCCGTGGATCTTCACAAGGGAAGTCGGATCACCCTGTATTTTTATTTTTTCCAATGCTATAGAGCTCGAATAATCAAGACATTTCACCCGCTCTGGCAGCGTGAGACGAAAGACCTAAGTGATGTCCCAAAATCTTACGAAGACTTCAGGCTATGAATGACCAGACTAAGTACAACCTTTTTATCGACCATGGCCCACAGTATTTGATGTGCGTCTTATTACTTACTTAAATTTCTGTCACGATATTTCCTATTAGAGAACTTAAACATCAGTAGTGACTCAATTTCCTCCCCACTGCTCAAGGAACTACGCTGTATGAAGGAAAGTGCTTACAAGAGTGGGGATCACTTAACAGTGAGCAATCCACAGGCTCAATGACACACAGTCGTGCTGTCTTAGCCAACACTGATTGCCGGGAACTTTGGATGTCCATCACACAGTTGAGTGACATTCCTTCACGACACTCACTTCTAAAAATAAATGTTGAAAATCAGAATAATGACCTGAAGAAGCAATCACGTCCTTCGTTATTCAGCTCTCCGAATGTACTATTTTGTCCCAGTTTAACCAACTCCCACAAAGTCTCCTAGCAACCTGTTTATAAAGATCTGTCAAACCTCAAGTAAAAAGAATCCCACGGACCTGATGATCGTCCCCCAATTATACTTGAGCAGAGTGCACGTATACTCACACCGGTATTAACACAATTATTCAGTCTATTCCCGGATTGGAAAAAGATTTTGCACTGTTGGTGATCAGCTTTCATCACCCCTGTACCGAGAAAAAGGAACGGTCGAATTCCTCCCAGGTACCCGTATCTTTATCAAAAATAAAGGTGTACGAAAAGCCTTTTAATCCAAGGATTGCCCAATGATTTTACAATACGAGACACCAGTCAGTTTGCTACGGCTACCCCTGCTCCATTTTATATGCTGTTGCTCCACAAAATGTGGTGAAAATTCTCTGAGAGCAATTTGGATGACTTAAATCATCCACTTCACAAGGACTTCAACATGCGTGTTCCCCTATTCTTTCTCCCATAACAACTGTGCAATGATTTATGCATATACTACTGCTTCCAGTCCACCGTTGTTCCTTATCTTAGTCACTTCTTATGTAACCGTGCAATCACCGAAGCTGCACTTAGCATCTTAGTTTCTAGATGCCTCCAATTATCGCAATCTTCTTCAGCCTGAAAGCTGTTTAACTGTGTAATTGATGTGTGAGCACAGCTGTATAATACTGCATAATAACTCATTGGGGTTCATTTGTTGTTCTCATGAAAGCTTATTCCTTGGCCGTCTCAGCTGGGCTACGTCAACTTTCCGTAATCTTCGCGCTTATCTGACTTTTGTTGGTTGTTGCACAATCCTAATTAAAATCATCTAGCACCATTTCTAAAACGCAACTTTCGAAAAAGAAAAGGTATGAAGTATGTAATGGAAGTTAAGTGAAAGCTATGTTTAACGCACGGTCCCCAATTCTCGGGTTTTGCAGGCGTACTTCCTTCTGTTCGCATTAGGATGATTTTCTCACTAACGGTTATTTGGTGAGTGGACACTCGTACGATACAATAAGTTCATGGTGGGTTTCTCATGCTGAAAAAGAGAACTTTTCATGGAACAATCACGTGTCTGTAAAGGAAAATAGTTCGTTAGTCACACGTTAGTCACATTAGTCAATCCAGATGGCTGAAACAACCAGTGAGTGGTTTTACGTTTGTCTCCTTGATTCCCTTAAAACAACAACAACAACAACAACACCAACTACTACTACTACTACTACTACTACTACTACTACTACTACTGCTAATAATAATAATAGTAATATTACCTATATATATATATATATATATATATATATATATATATATATATATATATATGTATATAGGTACATATTTCTTCTGTGGTCTATTCAATGACAGTTGAATCATGTTATTACTTAGTCATAGACAAGGTAAGTAAATAAGACTGAACAGCACCCCAAATAAGACTACTGGTGTGCTACTCATGTTCACGTGCTCATTAGTCTCACGTCAGTGAGCAATTCTAGTCCATTATACGAACTGATACATGACAAAACACCATATGATGGGATTAACACATGCCTCGAAAGAGTGAAACGTGAAACAAAGGTTGTATAACATCCCGACGTTACTGGAGAAGCGGATTAAGCTATCATGAGTTGGTCAGACGATTTTCACACTTTGTTTTGGTGTTAGATGATCCGTTTTTTCAAATCGAAATTTAGACGCTACCTTACATGTATTTTGTAAACTGATATGTGTCGACTGATCAAAGGTTGCTTATGAGGCTGTGTAGTGTGACGCTAGTCTCAGTGTCGCACTCGGAGACACATTGAGATAGGTAGTGGTTCATGAAGGAATTTATCGCCTGAAGTTCTACAGTATTTATTTTTTGTTTTACTAATTCACGGCTGAATGTAGGGAATATCATTTGTCTAGAGTAGTGTGTGTAATTGAGTGCTTAATTCGTGACATCCGTTGATAAGATAAAAGTTTGTTACTTCCCGTGTTTCAACTACAATAATAATGGTCCATTTGAGTAAGCTGACAAATTTCTTAACGACAGAATTGAATTTGGTTAGGTTTTCTAGCACAAACATTATCTCGTATCTCCTACGCACGACGAGGCGGGCAGCTGTTTGTGGGGGAAAAGTGTAGGACGACGAACAAGCTGACTCCTTCAGGAAAGTCACTGTCCTTGGTCTACATTCAGTCAATAACCAGCTAAGTTTTTTTACAAACATTTCCACAGCTAATTCAAAAATTATTTGTAGGACTGAGATGTTGCTAAATCTGTTTTTAGTCGCGGGATATAGACGACATTTTATTTTTAATTTTTTGACAAACCCGTTTGTTTCAGACATCTTGTAGATCTGTCCTTGAGGGGTATTATTTGATTTTAGAAATATTAGAATCTGAACAAGCGCAAGCCATAATCAATGGGGGTAATCGATCTCCCGAGATCTGAAACGACCTTCTGGCAGCCGCAGACAGTTGAAAGTTACATCAGTGATCGTGTTACTGAGTTTACGAGTCGACAAAGTCAGTCGGTCACAAAAAATATAAATCAAGGAGTCTAATGATGCAACCACGACCCGTATGTACTTCCGTGGACTATCCACTGGGACTCAGC
This sequence comes from Fasciola hepatica, assembly GCA_948099385.1. NCBI lineage: Eukaryota > Metazoa > Platyhelminthes > Trematoda > Plagiorchiida > Fasciolidae > Fasciola > Fasciola hepatica. The sequence continues at coordinate 34,155,954 of CANUEZ040000043.1, read as the reverse complement.
GGAGGAGTAAAATTACCACTTATTTCACATTAATATACACACTGACCTTTATTCACCTCGTGACCGGCGTAAATCATCTAGATTTCCAGTGGGATAGCTGTCCGGTCTATGCTTTCAGTTTTTTGTACTGCGCCCCTGATCGTAACACGAGCGTGTACCAGAAATAGATTTGTCATTAGTTTCTGTTTATAAACGAGACAGAAGCTATTCCGTTTGAATTAGGGCATAAGATAACTGTTTGAAACGGCTGGATAGGAGATCAGCTGTGTTGATCAGCACATTTCGGAATAGTCATCAGAGGAGAGAATAAATAAATCAGTAAGTATAGCTATGTAATGGGAACACGCAGCACTCCTCTTCGCACTGGACGCTTCCCTCGTTCCCAGCAATCTTCTGTCCGCTAATGTGAGAGCTCCAACTGAATGCAGGATATGGTTTACCGTACTTTATTTACTGCCCACATGCTTCACTATATATCGATCAAAATATACATTTAGGGTCGTACCGAAAATAGTGAACCCAGAATAGTTAACAGCACCATCAAATTTAGCAGTTATTACCAATGACAAAGAAAATTTCTTATTCAAACCATGAAGCTTAGTTAAAGCGTCCGTCTTGACTTGCTATTATATTTATTCCAATCATTGCAGCCAGTTTATAAAGTACATACACTTTAAGAAAACTGACCATACTTAAAAATATATCACTTGTGAGTAGTCTGAATAATCCTGTGGCCATTGTCACGTTAGAAATAAACTTGCTGAAGACAGAAAGACTGTTTTCAGTGAATCCTATAAGCGCTATTACAATTTATATGGGTTAAGTGATGCTGAAAAAGGTAGGCCATTCATCCGGTTAAAGGTCATTGTCATAGCTTTGTAAGATTGACGAGCTGGAACTGGGTGCTATGTTCACCATTGTCTGTTGGTGGTGAAGAAAGCTCAGGTCCAATCACCAGGTGCAATAGTCAACATAGATGCATCGGGGCTGTGATTGGCAATCCGTAGCCCTTGGTCTTGGCCTGCTTAGTTTGAAGAGCAGATTTGTCCCCCTAATTCAGGGCTTAGTAGATGGATGGCAGTTATTTCTGCCGTGGATAAGGCCTGATGTCAGACTGGCTTGATGGATTGGGTAGGACCCGGTACATCACTTACAGAGCATTTCGTGGCTCAATCGTGTGACCACTGCTCTGCAAATTGCCATGGCAGCATTTAACGGCCCCGTTAGCAAAATGCTGTGAACCATTTCCAGTAAGACATTTTTGAATCCAATCTTTATTGACTGTATCGTATTTTTGGTGTAGTCGTTAGAAATTCGCAGCTGACTGTTTGTTGTAGTTAGGTTTCTAAGGCCCTCGCCAACTTTGTGTTTTCTTACAATCACGTGTAATCACATGCAGATAGAACCGATTGTCACGATACATTGATTCGATATAGCATCACACTACTCATGAGTAAGCGCACAGGAAGAGTAGATATTCCCTGCATTATCAGTGTCAGATGATGATCCAAGCTGGATAATTTTCACAGTTCATCTATATAATGCATCCAAATAAAGCCACAAGTTCGCAGACAAGTTCTAAACTAACCCAAAGGCACTTTTCGCTGATGATAGGTGAGGTGGTATTGCTGACACGAGTTGTACGGTTAAAAAATGAAATTTCACGCATGTGCAAACAGGTGATGATGCAATTTCTCTGAGTCTAATAGTAAAGGCTAATGAAAAATCCGTAAAAGCAATCGGCGCAACTGACATTTCGCCGTATGGTCTCCCAGTTTCTGTTGGGAAATTGCGGGAAAACGGAGCGACTTCCACATCAAGTGTCAAAAGGCACCGGTCGTTGATGACACTGAACTACGTGCTATGCAATATTTCGGATTATTTCATGCATACCGGTAGATTTGGCGCTGTTCTTTGGATTTATCAACGCCTTTTTGAACGAAATTTACTATCGACGAGGTGTTCTTGCTCGGAAACGGATTCGTTTTAGTATGCAGGAATATTATGTCCACTCATTCACACGGTTGCCGTCGGCAGCTGCACAAATGATGTCAACGCATTGAGATGTCAATTACTCCATGGACATGTTTATCGCTTAAAAGTATGAACGCCTTTCATTTTTGAAATCTGTGCTAATTTAGAGGACTTCCACATTGTGTTAATTTGTCAGCCGAATGTTCATTTCAAGTTCGTCAGTAGAGTCGGAGTTTTGTGTGTAGCCCGATCTTGCATCCGGGGTCTCAGTTTCCAATGAATGTCGATGGACGGGGTACTGCGATGGGAGCAGGGATGAAGCATCTGTGACGTGTTACGGTCATTTTCACTGATGACATAGACTTCTGTTCTGCATGATGAATTCGGAGAATTGAACGGGCACGCACACGTACCACGAAATCAGAGCTTATTGCGTCAACCAGTATCAAGTTTACTGAATCTTTTTACAAATCACGAAAAACCTGCTGGTTACCAAGTCTCCTGTTGTATTGATTTTTTTCCCTTGATTCTTCACTAGGTGATCACTATTTTCTTTGCATAGGAAAGAAGGCGGTGGCTATTCCTTCCACACAATAGTACTGCTTCGGTCAAGTGATATCCATTTAAGTTCAGTTTTCCATCACTATTCCCAACAGTGATTCATTGTGTAAATGATGAAGTTCAGCATACTGAATCTCTTTTAATTTCACGTTTCTCAAGTGTGGTTGACTAAAGTGCGTTGTGTACTTTTCGCACTCATGAGCAGGAAGTGGTTTGCAACAATTAGAGCCTGAAAATTTCAGCTAGTCGCCAGTCAAAAGAGAAACCACAATATTCCAGGAGGTGCATATTCCGTACATCCGACAAACAGTGACGCAAACCAAGATAATTCAGAATGATTGCGTCTGTCTATATCGTGTAAATTACTGTTCAGATACAATTTCAAATGTAATATACCGGAGACAATCGACTAATGATTGTAGATGCATTTGATCCAAAACAGATTTTCAGCAACCAGTTTACGGGTACGGAATTAACACAAATACGGCTCAATGCAAGTATTTCATTCGCATTTTCCTTGGAAAGAAAGGATAAAAAAGGTAAATCTGTCTGACATTTAAATAGACGAGTTAAAAGTCTGGATACGAAAGTTGATAATCCCTAAATGAATCCTACTCTTCGGAATTTGCGGAATGTTTGCGTGCCCAAATCGATGCTGTGTTTTTGTTCATCTAGCTTGTGGATACTGAAGTGCACAAAGCAGTATGCTTGCAAAACTTTCTTTTCCTAACGGGATGTTATTGACCGTAGGAAGGAGAATAGACAAACACACGGACGTGATAGAGCACGTGGTTCCACTTTTTGAAGACAGTTATTGACTGACTAAACATGTGGTTTTCGTTTAAATCCAGGGTGCTTGATGACAAATACTGAAGCAGATGCCTTGCTGCAACAGATATTAGTAAATTGAAGCCTTAATCCTTGAATAACCGCTGCAGTATGTTTCACGACTGGCAATTTTAATATGACTGGACAAGACTTAGTCGTTTTGTCGTGCGGTTAATTGAGTACATATTCATCAATACCTATAATGCCATGAATCTCGAGATATTTACTATAAATTTCCGTGACCAGGGATTTTGGTCAAACAATAACTATCAGGTGATTCCAGTTACTGTTTGCCTACTTTAGAGTCACAGTCAGTTACATATCTCCTCCCACCCGTTTAACGGGTTCATTTATGCAGATAGGCTGGTTTCTGTTCTCGATATTCTACATCACGGGAATTGCCTGTGTTTGTTGAGTTGGTTACAAAATGGCTGCATTTTAAGTTGTACTGTCCAGTTAAGCCACATTTTGATTGCCAGCGAACGGCACGAGGCAACCAACAAAGATCGGTCCGTATGATATTTGAGATGCAATACTTGGGGAACGCAAAGGTGCCAAGCGTCATTCCATTTCAACTCATCCAAATGTTCGAGATGTTAGACTTATCATCAATGTCCAGATGATGACCAGTGCTGGTTTCGACGGAAATAGAAATGTGTCATACAGGAGGAAAAGTGAAATTGTGAATCACGTGAGAAAATGGTGAGGTAAGTAGCATTGACTTTCGATTCTAATGTGACAGACCATGAGGACACACAAAACTGGAACGTAGGACACACACTAGCGTTCCTCGTGCCAGATTTATGTTCATCACCAAAAAAAAAACAGGAATTCCTTTGAAAGGCACGGAACAGAGAGATTTTGTTACAGAATGAATTTCAAAATATCCCATAGCCTCACGGTGGCACGGTTTTGAAGCTACTACAGAAGAGCTATTGCTATAATTTCAGTTCTGTCTGACTTGAAGTATAAAAAGATAACCATTAGGGATATAATTTTGCTTAAGTTACACCTGTAGTTTGCTAATTAGCTAACTTGTCTGAAGAGATGACCAAATTAGACTGTTAATTTCTCTTTATTCATTAGGTTTGATTTTTTTGAATCAACAGGAATGTAGACTGTAAGCAAATAAATTATCTGTAATCGTTCATGAAACTGCCCTTTGTTACTAGAGAAACTTGAATTTCCGAGAGAATGCTGCTAACTGGATAGCTTCCGTAATAATATTAGCAAAAGCTTATAGTAAAGTTGAAACTGAGTCAAACAGAGACTGCTATAGGAAATATAGTCAAACTTGGGGGACACAGTTCGTGAGTGCGGAACTCCGAGACAATACTTCCCTCAAATGACGAAAGTTTATCGCAGTAAAAAAGAGAAAGTTCAAAGCGTGTCTAAAATTATAAAGATTGTATTTCCTCGTTTTGAACGAGTACTCTCTCGTTCTCGGTACTTCATTGACCGAGTTACTGCATCGTTGAAATTAAAACCAACTATTTTAGGCATCCAGGTCAAAAGTGGATGAGTAGAAAAGAGAACACTGAATTCCGAAGGAAATCGAAAATGAGTAGGCAGTGATCCGTGGCTTGAGCATTTGGTCTTTCGCAGACATCTTTTTATCCTGGGCATCTGAGCTCGGCTTTGTATTGCTGTCGACATGGTTTGTTATCTTACGATCAGCTTTTTGGAGATGAAGGGAATCATATAGGTTGGTACATCTCACGATTCAATTCAACAAAAATGTCATGTCACTGAAATTTTTTGATTTGTTTATCATTACCCTTTGATTTGAAATCCAGCAACCTGGCACTTATCATCAGTAGATTGGCTTCTGAAGAATCTACCTCTTGTACAACTGAACCTCACATTTGGGAAATTCAAAAAGTTATGCCTCCAGAGGTGAAACCAAAAGGGATTCGCATGCTCCCCTTTCCAGGCACGATTACCAGCTTCTGGTACAGTAAACAGCACGTTTTGTCTTTGCATCCGTCAGTGAAACGCTCAATTCAGCAAACGCATCTTTAACTGCATTTATTAGTTCTCGTTGACCACGGAAGAACTGATGGTATTGTAAACAACTTTACTGGTATCAGTATTCATCTGTGAAGCAGCTGTCGCTAAAATGCAAAAAATGAAGCTTCCTATGGATTTAATGGGCTGATAAAATCGTGATACGAAATCATTTCGTTAGCTGGATCAAATCACTGAGAAATGTTGGGAGTATGATGGTTTTTGGGGAGCTAACAATAAAGAATTTTTCCTGAAAGACAACTACTCCCTGTCCTCAAAATTAATTTTTCCTTCTTGAAGTGATCATAACAGTAACTGATTGCAACAATCATCGTCACTATTTTAACTAAAAGATACTAAAGCTTTTTTCCAGTGATAACCACTGAATCAGTGATCGTTAGTAGGATATCAACCGCTGTATAAATTAAATCACAAGGGATTTATAGTCCATCCTTGCTCACAAAGAACCTGTTCGTTTATGATTGGAGATAGACTTTGGGTATGATTATGTTCTAAATCAAAGTACAATAAACAGATTGCCATGCAAATTGATCACGAAGCCATGGTCTATGTTGACAAGAGAGCACTTCAACCGACCAAAAACTGGACGCGTTAAATCCACAAGGGTTTATCCAGACAGACTCTGTTTCCCCAAAGATGAGGGTACATATGCCTTAAACTGAAAGAGTTTCGGTCATTTTCGAAGAACCAATTTGTAACTTTTGTATTAGCTAGAGTATTTTTTAGGACAGGAAACAAATCTTACAGTCAAGATGGAACGCAGGAAACCTAAGCAGATAGGCACAATATTCAAATAAACTAGGCGAAAGAACGAGCTCTTTTTGGAACAAGCATATAACGAGTATTTTCAACGATATTTTTGATGAAACCAATCAAAGCTCACTCAATAAACTCGGTATAATCTTTGGAGTTGCTGAATGGTAGTAGGTGTTTAAAATTACATTTGGATCTTGTTATTTTCCTAAGGAGAAGCTTCTGATCTTTTGTTTAATTACAGTTTATTACGAATACCCATTTAGTTATAGTGCGTTCCCATTGAGTTTAACGGAGGCACAATCATAGCTGATCTGCAAAGCATATTCGTGACAAAATTGATCAATGGGTTGAAGATTTAATCTTCGATGGTATTTGATTTGCATTCATACTGTTTGATCTTGATCACTAATTTTTTGAAAATCCTGCAATTAAGTCATACAGTATATAGACTGGAAGTAGCTATAGTAAACTAACCGAAAGAGAAGAGGGGCGGGGCAACGACGGAAACCGGAGTAGGTAATTATTACCTAGGAGATTAAAATTGTTTTATTTTCTCAATTTGAAAATTAAGGAACCATGCAAAGTTTACGGCCATTTGCTTTTGTACCGAATGTGGAACAAAACCCCGTTTGAAAATGTTTTGCAAATTAGTATTTTTTGATCGGGATCTTGTTTTTCCGGTTTTATGGAATGAATTCTTCAGATATTTTGGCATGAAGTATTTCGTTTCGTGCTGGAAGTAATTTAAAACTAATCAAGATGTGGGTATATTGAAGACCAGCCGTGCAATCAGTGAAAACTAGTCATTCGTACCTTTCAATTCAAGCATTATGAATTTATCGAGAAGTAAACTTCGGTACAACAATAAACAGTTCATATTATATAACGGGTCACGTCGAGATTTATTCGCACAGTGTAACGGGAAGCCGGGGTAACGTATTTCGGTTGGGATGAAAGGAACTGGTATGAAACGAGTAGTAATCGTTTTTCTGTATCATATCTAATTATACTAATCAAAAGAATTCTCTAGCGACTGGTCTAAAAGGATCACAAAACTTGCGAGTAAACTGTATCTCTGCTTACGTGCGTAGATGCACGCCGTGAAGAAAAAACAGAATGGTTCCGACTCAGCTCCAAGATACGCCACTGCGAGATCCCCCTAAATCCACACTCGCTAATTACATCCCTGGATTGGTAAAACAGGTGTATCTGAAAGCGAAGCTGATTTGATTTGGTGGAATTATGGACTATGATGCTGGTATTTTAAAACCTTTTGGGAGAAAACTAACTTATTGTTTTGGTATATGTGACTTTCTAAGGAAAAATATACGTGCGAATCGCGGACAGACCAAATGGTGCGATTCTCCCTAACCATCGAGTATACGGAGCATGTGAGGCGCACTTAATCGAATTAGACCTCGATCAACAAGATAAAAATAAGTAATGTCTTAGGAATGGTAAGCTATAAAAATTACTCTAAGAAGCAAAATAGCACTCCGACTGGATAAAACCACAGTTAAAATACCTGGAACTCCCTCGTGAGAATTCGCCCATCTTATTAGGGAAACGGATCTCCAACACACTGGGTGCACGTTTGAAAGACGTTTTCATTTGTTCTGTGATTTGCTTTGATTAAGTAAAACAATTTCAGATTCTACACCGAAAATCAATTGGTAATAAAATCCTCAAAACAATTAGAATTACGTTTCTATGAATTCATTATCCATTGAACAACGCGGTTACAGTACGTTTAATTCAAACTATACAGTATTGTGTTTATGTGATTTCTACAAACGTCTTCTTTTTATTTCCAAATCTTAATATCCATGCACCTACTTAGGCAATCCTTTGAGAGTGTTATTCTATCAAGTTTGGATCTACTTTTTCATTATTCATGAATCCAGAAAATCAATTGAAGCAATCGACTTTGTTTCACAAAACTTCGTGACACTTTATCGGAACCCATGATGGATTCTGAAATCAAAAAAAATAATAACATCGTAGATACCTTTTTAGACGGTCTACCTTGACATATTCGTAAACTTAACACGTATGTCTGAAAATGAACACTGTTCATTTGAACAGCATCTGTCCAAGCTTTTTGTGGTAACGGTATCCTGATTCATAGGTACTTTATTATATCGTACTGAGAACCTCTTTAAGTTAACGATTCACATTTCAGCCATAAAAGAGACAAACAAAATGCTTATGTAGAATCATTTCGAAAAAGGCGCAGAAAAACTACAAACTAAAATCAGGTTCAACCAACGACGCTGATACGAAGTTCCCCTGTGACATTCCTTTGCTGACTAGAATACGTGCCAAACAATGCACTGTACAGTGGCGATAAATACCTATGCGGGACGGCATAAGTCTAAACTCGGAAAGCGTAGAACAGTGTGAAAGACAGACAGGCAGGTCGGTACTAATGAATCTTCGTAGCTATTTTTTCATGCAGGCAAAAATGTGTAACTCATATATTTTGCCGAGGTGAGAGGCGACGGGAATCGAGGAAACATGATTAATAATAGCCGAACCACGGTGTGTGAATCGTTTTTAGGCATACGAGGAAAGTCTACAGGAGAGCTGTGGTATGAGATTGGCGGAACACATTGGTGGGCTAAGGAAATAACGACAACCTGGTTGGCGCCAAACCACCTCAGTCTGTGAACTTGAGAAGAATGTGGACACAATTTCTTTACACTGTCCGTAATGTTGGAAGATCAGCGTTAATGGACACTTCTAGCAACATCCGTATGCTTGACTAATTAGTAGTCACGTAACGAAGGTAGACGTTCCATCTTATTCTACGAAAATCCGAATAAGCTGAAATTGACAACTGAACGAACCCGGAAATTTGACGTATTTACTGTCGGACAGATAAAAAACTTTATGAATTACCGCAAACAGCTCGCAACAAATCAGTTTTGGTGTGGCCTGGAAATCGTCTCAACTTCCGGTGATGTTAAAAGTGCACGAAATGCACACATGAGGTCAGACTAACGGGATTGTCGGGAAAACAGTAAGGAACTAGTGAACACACTCCAGGAGGTGTTGGGTAAAGCCTCGAATCCAAGTTAAAGAAATACTAAAAACCATCCAAAAAATCGGATCCCCGCAATGTTTAACGGGCCATCCGATTATCTTGAATAACCTGGTGTTCGTTTGAATAGTGATAAATGTGAAATTTTGTGCAGCTGTCAAACCAAATTATGAATGGCAAATGCTCGAGGGTGAACTGAACTGTTCTGTTCTGCTTGCTATTTCACTTCAACCTCAAGCGCATATTTCAGATAAGATCATGTTGAACTGCCCTCGTCAATAACCCGAGACCAATAAATATTTGTGCCATCAGGTAACTTCTGCTAATGTAATTCGATTGAAATATTACGCGAAAAGTGTTAGTGCAAACGTCGGATTTTATTTTGCATTTCCCGTTGAAAAGGGTAAGTTTTTCCCCAACTCATTCTTCTAGTTTTTGAAATAGGAAATATCAAACATCAGACATAACTACAAAGGATTTATTGCCAAAGGACATGTGACCACGTAGAATAAATTGGACGTTTTTGTGTGATAACACAAATTAGCAGCTTCTTCAATCTCTATTTAGTGGTTGTCATGCCTTGTTACCAACGCGGGACTTTCATGTTTTGAAAAACATCAAAATTCCGAATTTTAACAGTTTACTTCTAGTAAGATTTTCCTGTATCTAACAATGGCGCTTACTGAAGAATAAAATACTCAAGTTGAGTCCAAGGCTGGGAAGAATAGGTGTGTGATAAAGAGCAAGAAGTAGAACCAAGCAGATTTTGCTGACCGTGTCGGCGTGACAATGGTAAATTTCTCGTGTACTTTTGGTTAAGAAAAAAACAATGAACGGAACCGGAAATTATCGCACGCAGCTATAAGAAAAAATGCAGAGAAAATGGTTTTCTCCAAGTTGCGATATACAGTGTACCGCGAGTAGGAAGATTGGGATTAGGTTTATAGAATAAAATGTGCTTTCATAAATTATTTGTAATTTAGCCTTATTTGGTTTTAAATCTCCATGCTGTAAAATATCACAGAAAATTGAAACAGAGTAGTCTTTTCTGATGGGGTTTGTTTACCTTTTGCCCATTAAGGTCAAGGCAACTGTCTACAAGAATAATTTGTTTCGTTTTTGCTCTGTCAAAGGGCTTTAATCTTTTAATTTCTCTGGATAGCTTCCACGTCATCGTGATAGTCAGCTATTCTCTGGCGCATGTTTTGCACAATGAATTGGGACTTAAGTAGTTGTTTGAATAATATCCCGCGGAAAATGAATGTTAGCCTCAATAAAAGCTTCTTAGAAGTTTTTTCGATTCAAGGTAGTTGATAAATTCAACTTTCATCATGATTAGTTTTCATGAATTACATACATACAGAAACAAGGTCTTTCCGATAGTCAGAAAACAATTGTCTCATGTCATCATTGCAAGTCTTGTAATCTCTTTGATCAGACTACGCTATCAGTTTGACCTTTTGTTCAGGCCGGTCCCATAGGGCCGTTCATGACCGTGACTGCCATTCACATTGACGTCCACCATTTTCAAGGAGTGTGATTTTTGAGCTGACGGTGTGTAGGCCATTTTTGACCAGTCGTTTGATGAGAACACAATTTGTGCAAATAAAAAGACTGTCGGGCTTAGAAACCTGCACTGAGACCGCGCCTAATTAATGAAACTATCACACAAAGTCACTAAATAAGACAATTAATTGAGCTATCTTGCAATCGTTATTGTCCTTCAAAGTGCGCTGATTCACTGCAAGCTTCAGCACGGACAGCTTGGTAGTAATATGTTTAACTTGTACTCATTTATCTCATGATCCGCTGTCAGCTGGGCCTCCATGAATGTACACTATGACACCCAGGTGGTTTGAGTTTATTTCGATTTTCGTTGTGACGTTCAACGACTTCCTAGCTGTCATGTTGGTGCATAGTTCTAGCTCCCGTTTTTTAAACTGAGTTACGAAGAATTATTGGATAAATTCGTAAGCACGGTAATACATCTTGTAGTGTTGCATACACGGCAGTCGAATAGAATTGATCCATATTTATCTTGGTTGGTCAAAAATGATGTTGAAATTATTCACAGCCATAAAATTTAACACCTTACTGTCACATTTGTTTTTGCCGAATACGGAAAGTACACGAAGAAGACCGAAAACAATGCTCGTGGCCCGGAGGATTCGGAACAGTTGATATGGTTCAGATTTCAGATGTAGTAAGAGTTGGATTACGTTGAATTAGGTTTTTAGTCGCATTCCAAAGGTAGTTTATCAAAACAAGTCTCTTCTCCCTCAGTGTCAATACTTTCTTCGAAATCAAATCAAACATACGAATATTGAGACCCTTTTTCCGTTTGAACCAGGGTAATCAACGGATTCTCCATGTCTTTATCATTTTGGTCTTCATTTTCAGAAAAATAAAAGCTGCTAGGCTAAGTGCTGCAGTTTAAGCAGAACCCTTTAATGAGCTGTGCAGGTGGCACATCGCTGTTACCGACGCAAAAAGCAGCCGCTAACTATATTTCTTTATTGGAGGACACAGTCCATTCTTACTGAATTTGACATCAACTGTAAACAATGTGACTCTCAACCGTTCATGCGGTTTCAGTACAGCTGTTTGAAGTAAAGGAATTTAAGTCTATCAGTAATAACCTAATCAATAGCCTCAATTTACTGAGGACTATCGATAAAAAGTGGTAGTGGTTTACCTTTCTGAATCGACCAGACATCACAGGAATTAGCCAGCCAACTTCCCCTCATCACACAGGATAGATCAGCAAATAGATAACGACGCTGATTGGTAGCTTCAAGTTGTATTTTCACGAGATATTCTGCAAGCCGAGAAGCACTTTTTTCAGCCGGAATGTCAGAAAATCAGTAGCCAAAATGTCATGAATCTAAATTATGCAATCGTCTTGGTAAATTAGGTGATCTTTCCAATTTAATTTATTTTGAAAACTTGAGTGTATCTTAAAGTATCAGAATTGCGGTAATACCTCACGATAAAACACAAAATGTGATAACGTAATCCCCTTCTACTATAATTGGTAAAGTAGCGAAGATCTGTAAGTCTCTTGTAACGTAATGCTTTCTTTTCACTAAGGCACCTTCACAGGAATCGACCGCTGTGCCGGCAGCAAGTTGATATCGTGCATTTCTTGGAAGTTTGAGGTTAGGCAATCCGCTGAGACCGTCTATATCAGCCTGGTTGTTCATTGTTCAACTTCCAGTTGGGTCTTGAACGGGAAATGCACTGAGGATTATTTCTAACAGTGGTAGAACAGATCTGGGATACTTTCAAGGATTTTCGAAGATCAGATGAGCGTCTAAACAACAAAAGGAAGTACATCATATACGCAATAAACTTTCTTCAGCTATGAACTTCTTGTTAGTTTGACTTGTGAAGTACCATGTTTACATGAATCGTGTGATATGTCGACACACCTGATTTCAAATCCATTCGAGCGCTCATTCAATAAATCCTATTAGTTTATAACTTCAGTCAAAACGCTTCCGTATCAGCCGAAAAGGATGAGTGTTTTACTGAGCCTACCATAGTATTAGATGAAAAGTGCATGCTCGTAGTTTACCGAAATATCATAAAAGGTATTAGAACATCCAGTAACTTTGGGGATGATACAGTTTCCGCTACATCTGTGCCACGAAAATCAAATATACTGAGGCCAGAGAACCGTACCTTGGAACATTAGATTAGGGCACCGTTCACCAAAAGTTGCACTTGAGTTTCAAGTGCCTTTCACCAAAGCATTCAACAGACTACAACATTTTAGACAGTGAAAATTGTTCATGAACCAGAAAATTCGAATCCAATAATCAACCATACTCGTTGGGTGTTGAACATCTAAATAAAGTTTCTTACGGTGGAGAACCAAACGTTTATCAGAACACTTAGTGATATTTTGATGAAAAATGCCAACTATATACTCGAAAAACACTTTGAAAACTGGACATTTGGGGAAGACGATTTACAACAAGACTGTTTTGCGCACGGACTTGCTTAAAATGTTATCCTTTAATATATAAATAGCGAGAAAATAGGTAACTGTTAGTGTACTCACGTACCTGCTCATTAGTTAATTTGTGTTGACTGATTAACCTCAAGGTAGTTCTGTTTTTGTTACAACAACATGAATCTGTTATGTGAATAACACGTTTGGTTTCTTGATTGAATGGACTGAACTCACCACTGACTGACTAAAGTAAATTAGTATTTGGGGAACAATAATTCGATGTAGTCATCAGAAATTGTCCCCCAGGTAATTCTAATTGAAACAGATCTTTTTCAAAATGTTTCCGTCACAAGATAGACTCTTCTTTCACTTCCATACCCGTTTAAAGCAGACGTATTAAGTCAGATCGTCTGCTTTAAATAGAAGAACATTGTGAATGACAAACTTCAATTGCGGTGGGGATATCTGACCATTTGATGCAACAAAAGCTTAAATGTTGGTTGGAAACAGCACAACCTTTATAACTATGATAAGCAGTAGATTAACTGACATTTTGCAATTGCTTTGTGTCTCAAAAGATGGTATAAAATGATCTTTTCGTTGTTCTATAATTTTGGCTAAGGAGAAACGAGGAGAATTTTTATTGCTTAGTTTACTCTTGTGCGATTCGGTTAGTGATCGACCCATTTACTTCTGTTGGATATTCTGATGATTATAGTCATCGGTTTTATTTTAATACAAAACGTACACGCTAGTCATACGTAACAATAATGCTGCGCTCTGCGATATATTTTCATTTTCACGATGACTTCAAGTATACCACTCAATGAACTATTGCTGTTTTAAATCGTTTTATATATGGTGCATGAAAGGTTATCACGCCCAACCTGTTTTTCTGTGACTACCTTGAATACAATTTATAATCCGTATATGTCAACCCATTGCCACGTCAAATATGCACACGGATTTGAAATGTAAAATAGATAACTTGGTTTCTCCCGTAAAGTGTGCCTGAGAGAGTGCGAAAGGATAAAAAAACCACCCCTAGACTAATGGCTAAACTTCTGGCTGGTTACAGAAATGTGACCTTTAATCTTAATGACTGAAACACAACGTCCGGAAATGAATTTCCTTTATGTTCGTATGGTTTCAAGTTCTATGTTAGTCCATTCATCGGCTGTGTCGGAATCCAGCCTGTGCAAACATCCGAACACTCTTCCATCAGCATAGACTCACCTGGCTGACAGACCCCAGACATTTTCGATGTTGTTCAAATCTGTGCAGTGGGCGGGCTACGCGGCGGACTTGATATTCCTGTACAGTGGCCAGATTTTTGTGGGATTGGCCGTGCGTATCGCCTCGATGATATACTGTGATATCATTACACTCATTCGGGTTTGCGGAATCATTGTGAGCAGCGACGAAATCACTGTTCTCATGTAGGAGTCAGCCGCTTGGCTTCCTTCTAAAAGTGGTATATGAGACTTACAGTCCTCAAAATCTCCACTTCAAACCACCAGAGAGCCATCAGCAAAGGCCTGGCGACCGACATCTACCCTTTTTCTCTTAAAGTCGAGTCATTATTGCGGGGTTCCGCTGAGACGGTCTAAGTCGAACTTTTTTCCAAAGCTAAACATCACATCATTCCATTCATCTTCCGGATTGTAGTGAATCATGGTCCATTCCTTTTGATTTGAAAAATTCAGGCTAGCCATGCAAAACACCGACTTCACCTTTTTGTACCGCGGATGTGAGGCAAGCTCTAGGAGTTGCCTTATAGGCCGAGAGTTGACATTCCGTTGCAAGAAACTTTGCAGCTCCGATGCACTCGTAAGTTGATTCAAGGAACCGCGCAAAAGGCTTCTTTTGACTTGTTCGTAGATTCTCCTTTCAAATTTCCTTTTTTCTTTAGAGAGCACAGTAATCTGGATCCTTCAAAACGCTTCGAATAATTGTTACCGATTTGGAATTTTTCCCGGAAGTCTGGCTTATGTGTGTCCCTGAGTCGTTGTACACAAGTATCATTTCCTTCTTTCCATCTCGAAGAGCTTTTGAACCGTGCATCATCCTTCCGTATTCAAAAATGACACGTCTCTACTTCTAATCAGAATTTATGGTTTCAGTAAACTTAGTTCAAGAATTATGTGTGGCGTGAATACTTATCAATACCATATCGTTGAGCACGGAAATTGAGTCATCGTCGAACAACGTTATGGCTTTTTTAAACCACTACGGAGTTTTTGTGCTTCTTCTACAGCTGGGTTTAGTAGCATTGTGTACCCTCTCGGACACAGCTTCCGAGTGCAATCAGTGTATCTGTTCCACGTTTAAAATCCGTGTGTATATTTGATGTAATATTTGGTTGACACACGCGCATGCGAAGTTTGGCTACTTTAAGTGGTTTGGTTCAAAGTATTCGAGGAAAGACAGCAAAAATCAGGGTGGGTTTTTTCATAGCATTCCATGCACCATATCTGAAGCAGCTAGGGATTTGCAAGTACAAATCTCAGTACCGTATTCTCATGGAAACGAATAACTTTGTCCAATACAATGTGGTCAATAAATTAAGCTTCTTCATTCGCCTAGGAAAATCACTCACTTTATTGGGTCCAAATTACGAGATTTCTTAGGACTATTGAGCGCCAATTATCGAAAAATATATACCTTTAGGCAATGTCGATTGTTCGATTAAATATTTGCACAACTAAATGAATATGATGCATAGTACATAAACAGTATATTTAGGTTACGGATATTTTTACGTTCTTCTAACTTTCTGTGTCCTTCTACTGTGAGAAAAATAGAATCCGTCAGTGTATGACTTGAACTAAGACTCGACATATTTTAGTGAGCTTCAGTTCATGAGCTCCTCAAAAACCAATCAAAGGAAATTGATCCATAATCAGCTTTTCATTCGTGAAGAACCATTGAAAAATTATTTTTGACTAAGTTTCTCTTGTTGTTATATTACCAACAAAATTCTTGTGCCTGTTTCAAAGTAAAATTGACCTCAATTTTTGAAACCTCGTGAAAGCTTTCTTTATTTCATTTGACGTGAGTTTTTCCCTTGATATTCAAGTGGACTTGCTTCTTCATTTCCGCAAATGCTCGCTACTCGATTATGACTATGTAGCCTTATATCTCTGATAGTACCCGAAAGGTCCTTGGAAGGATACCAAAACTCGTGGCCAGAGCTAAGAAAATAGTAAAGAACAGGTTGTTTCTCCTAAGGTGATTTACCGGTTGGAATAAGAGCGTTTCGCTGTCCCACGTGCATCACTTCCAATGATTTTTGTCATAAGCTTGGGTGGGCAGAAATACGTACACGGATTTGATCAAAAAAAAACCCCACATTTATGTCTACAAGATAACTATTACCGCTCAGGCTTCGCCTCAGTGACGCACGTCAGTGTCACCCGTTCGGCAGCGATCGTGTAACTTGAGGGTATGGGAGAAACACGAAAGGAGAACGTGTCCGTGTCCATGCGATGACGTAATGCTTCGTTGCTGCAGAATCAACCGATAATTCCATACAAATAATAGTCAGGTAGAAATGGGATATTTAGTAGAAAACTTTACGAAAAACTGATGAAAAGATCAATCCTGTGGGCTTTTTTTGCTCCACCCTATTACTTCAGCGTGACTCCGATTGATTACGGGGTAAACAAAACTTTTTTCGACAAGGGAGGTTGACTGGAAAGCAGCAAAACTGGCTAACGATAAGCACGACGGGTTTGTGTGACTGGAACTCAAACAAAAAAAAACGCGGACACTAATTTCTCACCATCAGGGCCAATGTGGATGTGGCCCAAGAAAATGGGCATTCGGGGCATATATGGGTTAAATCATTATCTGTTAGCACACTCATATGACAGTATGAGTCATTGTGATTGGTATACAAATAAGCTTTTGATAGCTTTTGGAAAATAGTAGAGATATAGCTGAAATTTCGAGGAAAACATTTACACTCTATTCTATACACATCATGTAAATCAAATGAAGTACTAGTCGTTCACTCTTGTTTCCGTAAATCACCTAGTTCAGATTTTACTGTGTTGTCAACCCCGTAACCTAGTAGAGCCATCTATGACTGGCACGATGGTCATTTCGCTAATCCCAGTAATGACTGATGTGTTTTATTCATTTCTGCAACAAGTCGATATTAGCTAGTGCACAACAACACAGGTTTCTAAAGGGATTGCTTGGTTATTTTATTTTCACTGCTTCATCTCTATTCTCGCCAGTCATTTAGGATTTGTCCTTCATGGATAAACTATGAAAATGTGGTCGGATACCATGCCTTCCTGGTGATATAAATATTAACACCAGGGAATGGGTTTGAATAGTTATGCACCTGTCCATAAGAATAGATCCATTGCTTTTCGTTGAATCAGTCACCCAAAAAGTGGGTGATAAATGATGGATGCGAATGCGCTGACCAACCATAATGTAGAAGAAATTGTACACATCAGTAACAGGTACACCTTGGCGTGCATGAGAAAGAATGTATCGACATTCAGCAAAGTGGAACATTTTCCTACCTAATATAATTTCTAACTGAGAGATTTCAAGTACTTTTTTCCCATCATTATATCAGTTTAAAATGGTTCACTGATTGATAAATCCGTAAGTACGCCGGATAACTATGTGTGCTGATGTAGCACGATGAATA
Source organism: Fasciola hepatica (assembly GCA_948099385.1). Taxonomy (NCBI): domain Eukaryota; kingdom Metazoa; phylum Platyhelminthes; class Trematoda; order Plagiorchiida; family Fasciolidae; genus Fasciola; species Fasciola hepatica. Next base: position 34,138,134 of record CANUEZ040000043.1, on the reverse strand, counting down.
CCAGTAGAATTTGGTTATCACTGCAAAGGATATTCAGCCGGCATCTCCGTAGTGCCTTGCCAATAAAGTTATCCTTTGTTCGTCACTACTTATCACCAAGTTCACTCTACCGGCCATAGCGTGTACCATGCCCTGTTGTGCCGGTAGGGACAATTGCTGCAGTGATGGCGATCGATTTCTCTGACTCCGAATAATAAAATGTCAAAGAGCAAGTCTGATTAGTTTGTCAGTTTCATTTGAATTTGTCCAAAGAGGTTTCGGAATGTGACGAAAATAATTCGATTGACTAACGACTGAGGCTCTCACAGCGGCCAAGTGGATAACCTCGGCGACAGCTGATGGTACTGAATCCTAGGTGTTACTCATGCGCGGACAAATGACTGCTTCACATTTATCAAAACTTACTGATCCTAGTCGTAAAAATATGAAATTTGAGGTCCCTATTTACCTTCGTAAACGACATATTCCCGGTCGGTTCATAAATCGGATACATCCACAATAAACGATTACTGGGAATACTATTGGCTTGCTTCTGCATAAAACTTTTGGTGGATTCTAAGTCCGATCCAAGGAAATATTTCATTCAATTTTTGTACCATGAAAGTGAGAAGGTAGTCTTGGTTTTTAGCTTGGATCAACCGAAACAGCTTCTTCGAAGATAACAATATAGCCAGAAGTAGCTTGATGCGTGTGGCCAATGTAGTGCTGACGCATTATGTGACTTACAAAAATAAGTGTAAAATCTAATAAATTGTTCAAAAGTGATCTCGGTCGTTTAGCCAAAAATCCAAAACAAAATCTGTTTATTGTGGATAAAATACACGCTCTTACCACGTACAATTAATGAAGGGTCTATGATGAATCTGCAGGTAGTTAGTCGATCGCCTTCCGGTTTTGGTGGTTCACCTCGCGTCCAGTGTCTGTGAGGAGCTCCTTAACAGCTTTAGCTACGCCGCCTCTAGATCCTGACACAACCAGTCTGTCTTGTACCCCTTGATACGATGAGACAAAGTTATTTACTTATTTGCGTATATGACCTGCCAAATGTGAGCAAATATAGAAGTAGTTCAGCTCAGAGAAGCTTTAGGTAAACAGTTTGATCTTGATATTTATTGAACTGCCTGAATGGTTAGTGAAGCGGACACGTAGTGCGGTGGCGGGAAATTTACGGGTGATTGCGTTTATAAGCCCTGATCTAACAGTTCACTTTTATGACCTCTTTTGAGGGGGTGTACTTGCGAATCTTTCCCATGGAATATCGTTACCGGTGGCCTTAGAATGTCCTTTTGAAATACACTTTCCTGGTAGCTGTTGTTCAGTATTGTTTGTCATGTGAAATCTAATTCCTCACGCAATTGCTTTGGTGTGAATCTCTTTTGCAGGGGCTTGAGTCTACTTATTAGTTTGTGCTTGCGACTAACAGTTAAAGAGTTGGAAAAATAAGTACACTGACTTTTCTGTGTTGGCTTGCGAAGCACAAACGTCTCATTTGCTCTATTCGTGAAGAGCACATAAAAACACTAAGTGTATTTCCAAGTTCCACCTCCGATGTAAAACTAAGGACACCATCAAACTGTTGAAATATTTCCAATAATTCCTCTGGGTATACATTTTTTCTCATCAAAGTAGAGATGTTGTCCACGCATGGATAGTAAATGGATAGCCCCTCTATGGTGTCCCGGAATCCTCGGTTTTCCAGTTTGGTGAAAACATTTCGTCTGGATCGGTCCAAGAAGCCAACTCCTCGCGACTCCTTCAAATTTCCGTTCGTCACACCGATCAATAAAGATGCACTACAGAAGTAGTTTTTTCGCATTAGCTTTTCGTATTACCAGCTTGAGCGTGCTTACCATGATTGGGGCATAGACCATAGCCTCAAAGATCCACGACACAGTCAGCCATGACTGGAAACCAGACGCATTAGGTCCGGTGTAGTAAGGATCAGAAAGACGGTGGATATCTGTATGCCACCAAAACGACCAGTGGTATCGAGCTTCTGACGGCTTCTCTGCGATGTGGCAGGCAAACGCTCTAAACCATTGGACCAACAACCGGAGAGAATGAAGAAATTTACTTGATTTTCGTTATTATATTCAAGCATACATTGAAACGATTCAAATAGTCTGACGTTTGTCCGTGGTGATGTCATCCGTAAAGGCTAATTTAAGTGCGGCTGCATTCATTTATTTCACCTGTTCGATGAACCAAAGGATGTCTTTCAAACCTCCGTGAAAATAACTTCTGCACCCGTTGGTACAGATTAAAGCTCAAGTCATTTATCAGTTATAGTGTTGCATTGAACTAATATACCTCGTTCTGTATCATAATTTTGTTTGGTCAAAGTCTGTGTGGCTCGGTGGAACGACTCCGGAAACTTTATCGGGTCGGGCAGCAGTAGTATTTGTGTTTTTCCTAGGAATTCGTATACCCCGTCCGAGCCGACCACCAACAGTGTTCGTGAAACTTCTCTACTTTTGACTATACTAGCAAGTGCATTCATCACGCTTATTTTTGAAACACTAGATATCCTCTCACAATTTCGCTACCGGTGAAATTAATTCAGATTTTGAACAATGTTCTGAGTTGGCCTGCCTACCGTATACATATGCAGCAGTTCCTTCTCAGCGGGAAGCACTTCTGATGCTCAGGAAAATGCTCCCAAAAGGAACCCACCCTCTTTCGCTATGCAATAAACCACTGAGAACTGATTGAGAAAAAGGTCGAAATAAATTTGGCCCATCAGTAGGAAATATTTGCAGGTAAAATAAATTTAGGAATTTTTTTCGGAACAAAATGGGCCACTTAGTTTTGTGTAGGGATATGATACCAGTTAGAACCACTAGGCCACTGGGTTTGGTGAGTTCTAATGATGTTGAACAAGCCTTATCTAGGTCACTCAGAAATCATGATACAGACCTCAGCTGGTTTGGGGTGTTAAGGTTTCTGTCTCTTACTAATTATGGTATAATTCGCGTGTCAGGGTGACCGAGACACTAATGAGGTGAAAAGTAATCCCGATGATAGTAAGCCTTTTTGTATCAAATTGAGATAAACTATGAGATCATGCATCGCAGCTTCACGAGCCGGGCAACGTATCTAGTGTTGATGAAACAGATATACTTTTTCGAAGCATGCTGAACATGCTTTATGCAGGTAGATAAAAGTATTCTGACCTTAAAAATGGCAAAAGTCCGGTTGATAATAATGTTGTGTTACTGTGAGATCGGAGAAAAATTAAAACCCTTTGTCCTCGGTAAACGTTACAGTCCGAGATGTTTCAAAAATCGATGGCAGGTTGGAGCTAATTGTGAGAGTAGCTACGCTGCTTGGATGGAGAAGAGTATTCACGAGAGGGGACTGGGAAGCTCGAACAATACACTGACTTCCAAGGACAAAGGAGTTCCTTTATGGCTAGACGACTGAGATGCGCATGTGGAACTATAATCGAAGCATATTATTAACATTCTCCTTGTAACATACTATTGCGGTAACATGTAGCTCAATACAAGAGAAGGTGCACCTTAACAATGATCGTTTTATCCACCTTTTTGCACGAAAATTCCAAAAACACAAATGAATATTCCATTCGCTATGATTTAAGGTCCTCGTGATAAAAACTGGAACAGTTGCTATACACTACATTGGAGTAATGATTTCCGCATCACTCGATGTCCATTGATCGTATTGGCAGTTGATTTGACTCAACAGGAGAATTCAAATGGTAGCTGTAAGCGAAAAGTCCCCGGTTCGATTCTGGCTTGTGGATCAAAAACAATTCAAGTAGACTTCTTATCATCTAAGACCCAGGCTGTTCCAGCTAATAAAACATTTTGTGAAACCTTCCTAGAAAGTTATTCAACACCTGTGTAAGTCATTTACGGCGTAGAAGTAATTTCTTTGATCCCGGAAACTTCTTTCGGTAGTAAAACAAGAATGCCGGGTGTGAGATAAGTCACTTGAGCAAGTTTTCTCTATTAAATGATTGAAATGAGAAAAATGTGCATTTTTAGCGATCGAGATTTTCAAAAAGTAACTACTCAAATAACTACAATTTCTTTTATCTCTTCCTCTCTGAATGTGATGCCTCTCAGAATGAAGTATTTTTAACCTTCGCGACTAGTGTTTCTTGATGGAGGGATCATTATATATATATATATATATATATATATATATATATATATATATATATAGCTGAATCAGTCAGAGGATTATTTTAATGAAAACAAGCTAGTTCACTTGTGTCCTTTTCTCTATTGTACAAAGTCATTATTCAAATATTTATACTGAATCACAAAACTCCGCAGCGCTTCACAAATATAAAATACCATGGGTTTTATTCCTAGCAGTTGTACATTTACCGGTAGAATTCATATTTCTTTTATCAGAGCAAAGTTATGAAGAAGTCACATACCGTCTCCCTATTTGTCACTGCAACTCGGCATTAAAACTTTTGATGCCCGAACCATCATCACCTCAGTGACACACCAGACAAATTTTCTGAGTAATTCTTATCTACCCCACCTTCAACTACTTACCTTTGGTGTCTACAAAGAAGCTCTTGAGCCTTTTTTGGAATTATCTATCGTTAGCTTTCTGTTTATGGAATGCCTGATCTGCCCATCCAGTTTGAAATTACTTCGGCTTTACACCTATTTATTTTCTTAAGGAGATGGTAGATAACAGTATATTGCAGTAAATTGAGAAAAATAGTCAGAATTAAAGACAAGTTCCTAATATTGTTGAGTCTACTTTTCGAAGTCTGCACCACTGTTTTCCATTTCGTACCTTCAGCATACGCTTGCCCTCAGGAAATCACAGTGTGTGTACTGAAAAGCTGCTATTTTTATTATGACTGGAAATTTCAAGACAATGCACCTAATCTGGCAGAACGTTTTTTGAAAACAAAGGCAGTACGGTCATCACTGTGGTTTAGAGAAGCATGTCTTGCTCACCTTGATTAAAGTGTGCATTTGAAAATGAATGTGATCCTGAGTTGGATGACCATTTGAACTGATTTCACGGACAACCGTAAATCAACCGTGCTGTACAAGTCTCTCGAGCGGATGCAGTGCAAAAAACAGCCGACTTCCTGTTACAATTCGTCAGACGCCGCCGGTTGCTCACCAGCACATGGACACATCGATACGCAACTGACTATTTTGCTCGTCGAATCACAAAGGAAATCATGCCAGAAAAGGTTATCATTGGTTGGAATTAGAGGTTAAAGCCATGTGGAAATAGAACAGCGGAGGTTAATGAGTTAACAGAACAGTACACCAAGGTAACCATTGTTGTTTTCCTCCTCTGACCTAGTTCGCATTTAGTAAATATATGGTGATTGTGCACAATAATCTCTTGAAAATAAATTTGGTAATTAGAAAAAAATACAACCATATGCAGAAATTTGGGTGTGGAAGCACTGTAAAGTTGTTTCATCCTAGTTAGGAATCATCCACGTGGGACTCGAACCCGGGGTGAACGTTTGTGATTCGCACACCTTAACTACAAAACCATTCGGGCTGGCTATCGAGGGTTTGTTGAACTTATGTACCACACCAAATAGCGTCCTTCCGAGTAGTGTGCCTACCATAGTAAAACTAAAAGGGATCTGCATACAGGATATTTACGAAAAGCTTTCATTTTTTATCAACATAAACAAATAAACGGGATTATCAACAATGATAAAACCGGAACTTTAGATTTTACTAGCTTCTGCTTTGTTTAACCAGTTTTTCTATGCCAGTCAAACTCAGCGCATGGGATTGTGGATGTGGTCAAAATACCGCAATAAAATGCTCAATGTGCAATACACTGTCTTATCCAAATCTAACCCTGTAAGGAGTTGGTAAAATAGAGAACGGAAGAAACATCCATAATATCCCCTGCTTGTTATGTTCAGAATGAAGCCCTTGTGCATGACACTGCCATTAAAATACACGTGCTACTGTAAGCGTATTATGCGAGTAATTTTCATGCATAACGCCGAGCATGCGAAATCGAAATTACCGGAAGAGTTTGAGGGGAGCTTAGAGCAAAATATCCCTTGTTAAAGAGAACACTTAGTAGGTAAACATTCGGGGGAATTTAATCGGTTTTTAATTTCAACAACTTATTCTCATTCTTCCGTACTGGTGAATGGCGGGTATGGAATGGTCGTCGTGCATGCACTACTTCAAGTGTTCATAACTAAAGCCCTAAAATTATTATATTCGGTTATTAGCTCACCAAGTCTAACATAATTGGGAAGATAGTTGATCAGATAAGAATATTTATTCCCTTGAACTAAAAAAGCTGCCCAGGCATGTTGTTCTATTTCGAACGTGCTAAGGGTAAAGTGAAACGCTGTCGGTTTACAGCGAAACAAGCATTTTATGAAATACACTGTGTATGAATGTTGTACTTGCCAAAAGACCATTTACCTAACAATAATTTATGTAAGTTCGAATGCTTTTTTGCTGCGAAACTCGCGTATTAAACTCCCTAGTGCTTACAGTCTTGAATAACCAGACTCACCGTTAGCTGGAGTAAATTTGAGGCAAAACCACCCTGCAGTCACTATCCGTGGAGCATTGAGGAACGTAAACACAAATTGATTCCGGTCTAGTAGCAAAACGAATATTGAAAGAGACGACATCATTAGAAATTGAAATGCTTTCCGCGCAATCAACCAGGAGACGATATCAAGCTTCCCTACGGAAGCATATGTAGAAGGAGATTATTCATTTAGTGATACTGATTATCGAACAGAAGATTAGTTTTTTTTACTGGCTTAGTCAAACTCAGACATTACTTCTCAGACATAATTGAAGTGATCTGTGCCAGCGGTTTTCACTCTTGGTGCAACAACAAAATCTGATATTCACCGCTGAAAATCAGCAAACACGTAACTTTTCTTCTGAGACAGTCTTTAGATACTTCTTTCTGTGTCAAAGTAATAACATTAGATATTTGCCGACAAAATTTTGATTTAGTGTGAAGTATATTTTTGTGGTAAAACATGAATAATGAGAAGATGGTTTAAGCGTAGGAATATCGCAAAACCGGAGCTATATTTATGTACCAACTGGAATGATATGAATATACTACTCGAGGTTGCAACATTCAAGAGAACTTTATGCCGCGAACTTTGAAAAATCATTTTCCACTCAAGAAAACATATTCTTTATTCTGAGACAGTAATCACATCTAAACCGGCAACTTGATAATATGCTTTACTTTAATGAACCTTATCCGTGATGTAAGTGATACTAGGTGTGAAGCGCGTGTCCGAACAATTTAGTGCACAACATATAAGTATCATAATGAACTTCAGTAGAACTTATTTTACGGTAACTTTTGGGGGTTTGAAACGTCAATAAATTTGGAGCGAAATTCAAAATCTGCAGAATGAAGTGCAACCGGATATTTGTGTGCAGCATTTTATTGTTTAAAAAGATGGAAGTCTGACAGCTGCAAATATCTGCCTTACAACACAGAAGAAACCAACAGGGAAGGAAATATGTACTTAAAAACTATTTCCCTAGAAAAATGTTGCTTCAAACGACTTACTCGAAAACCCTCCATCTTATGGTAAACTTTAATTTTAGTCGACCAATGTGTGATTTGTTCAACTTTTTAGCTCATGGTGCGAAGTTGCAATTCTTTTCGCTTGGCACAATTCATTTGCCCCAGCACTAACCAGTGACCTGATACGGGATCCGTCGGACGGATACACATTTGCGCCAAACTGCCCTCCTTTGACCGGAATAATGATTCAAAGTATTTTTCCGATTTACAACTACGCTCAGAGCTACAATCACCGAAACAGCATCGAAATGAGCCATGGGTGTGTTAGGGTGAACAGAACTATGAATTAGAAATTTTCGCATGATTCTAGTGATATTACTTTCTCAACGAGAAACAAACATGGCTTTAGCCAGCTACGAAAGTGTCAAGTATAATACATAAACCGTGCCTATGTATAACGTAAATGGATCTGTTTGAAAAATCAAACTAAATTAGACAATCAGTAGCACACTGTATCAATAAAAGCACATCTCATAGTTTTAATAGTTCAATATATATATGCATCGGTGAAATGAACCGAGCAACTTTAGTTATCGAAGTGATATCTTTCTGTCAGAAAGTACCACCTTTTCGGTTCAGAGCACTTGCAATAAAAAAACTGAGGACATACCTATCCACGTCAAGGATAAACCCTAGGGATTTATGGATAAAGTGCATCTTGTCAGGAGGTTGCATTTCCTTTGACATACGGCTAAAACAATCAACATCACGTACACTCAGTAGGTCAGGTGTAGAGACTGTTTAGTGACACTTCTCAAGACATGCCTCGGGGTTTGGACTACGTGAACCGGCTTCAAAAAAAACCAGGGGAATCGATGCAACAAATACAAAGACCGACGGAGAGAGAGAGAGAGGGATATGAGTTTGGGAAAGGCATGTTTGAGAAACACAAAAGATAGTAAGTCGCGGGTCATCAAATTTCTTGTACCTGACACACGGCAAAACTCTGAGGACAAAGTATGACCTAACTAAAAAATCAATGATATTAGCCCAGAATGAACTTTCTGTAGCATTTTTTACAACGCCAGGATTGGTGTTTTACTTTCAGTTGGAAGAAATTTCTTATTTATATCTTTGTTTGGTAAATGCAGAAAATTCTCTATGCCGCGTTGGTCCCATTCCCAAATTTTCATGCATTTCACAATAATTTAAAGGGTCGAATGTCTTCTGCTCATAAATAATTGTGTTGCCAAAAGTAAAACAGCTCACAAACATAAAAATGTGGTGGTTTTCCTAGGCAAAAATTATGATCAGATTTTGGGCAAATTATTTCTCGTGTGCCGTAGAACTTTCTGTACACTGAACCGTCAAAGTTTTTCTCTTGATTTCGGAAAATGAAAAACACTTGCTCATCCTTGAAACTGCTTTTCACATAAGATAACCGGCATCTTCTCTTGCGCCACATTCAATTCATTCTAAGTGGTTTTATCCAAAAGAAAAAGGATTTTTAAACAATCCCCAAGGGGAAACGAAATAAAGCAGGTCTGACATACAATACCAACTGGACAAGAAACTCACAGTATACTTAAGGGCTCGGCAGGAGCCATTTCGAAATGTGTTCAGTCTCTCTTTGAGCCAAGTTTCGCTCCATTTTGCCCATATACCTATCACTGCAACTACAAGTGAACTGGTAGACAATACGTGACGTATTCGGAGCAATATGACTGTTAGAGAGATCTTCTATTCCCAATCAAGTAGTGGTTCTTACTATGAATCACTGGGCTATCGTTTATGTCAGGCTTTGAGTGGAGCTTAAGTTAATTTGCAATTGATTAAAAAAATGACAACAGGATAACTGGAAACACTTATTGTTTTAGTGAACGGACATAGACTGACAAAAACCCAAATCCCAGCTGGACTCATTCAGAAGGATCAAGCGAGTCGGATTGCCTGCCTCGTTTTTTACTTGTACTTTTCTCCAGACATACCTTTTTACTTCCGGTGGTGCAATGCTATATGTTATTCTGTAACCAGGCCTGAACCTCTCAGAAACGCTTTAGCGGAAGATAAAAATGATAAGATCAAGTGATAATCAGTGATAAGCCCGAACAAGTAATAATGCATTCTTACTTGTAAAGTTTTATTTGGTCGTGAAGTTCATTTATCTTCATCTCCATTTGAGAGTTGAAGTTTTCAAAATGTCTGGAGGTTGAACTGATCTCTTATTTCAAAACTCACTTTGGCACTACTTAACAATACATAATACCGTATGATTTTGAATTCTTCCGCAGCAAAGTACGTTTGAATAAGCGCACGCTGATAATCCTGTCGGTCAGTTTATTCTTCAGTTTTGTTGTTTTGGTAGACACCTCTTCAGAGCTACACAATTGATTCATTCGGTAAAATAGTATTCTTATCACACTACGTTTTAACTCGTGGGACGTGGATTTCGGAAGTGTGACTACTACCGTGTCTAAATTGGCTTGCATTACATGGATGTATTCAATTCACCATTAAGTGGTCGGGTGAGAAGTAGTTTCAGTATCGGTAACTTCGTATTGGTTTGGCAATCTTACATACATCTGATGCTGCAGTGATAATAATACAACTTTCGTAGCAAAATGTTGGCATCCGCTTTGTTCCTTAGAATTGCCCGGGTATGGTGAACGTAGTTTGATACAGAACAGGGTTCAACTCAACCTTTAGTCTGTCACTCAGCGTTGAGATGAATGCTATCTATCCAGCAATCCGTAAGTAATTCTGAGCGTTCTGTCCGCTGCGCATCCCTCGATCATTCTGCGGTCTTTGATTTAGTACCCCTATCTTGTCTTCCTTTCTGGTTGTCGAATTGTTTGCATAATCGGGTTCAGCAAGCCAAGGTGGAGCAAACAGATTTCTAAACCACTTGTTGACAATTCTGGTGTAATCCAAATTGTTTTTCCGTCTCATTTTCTATTTACGGTCCAAACTAGCCGTCCACCAGCTTCTTCTCTATCCAACACATTTGAATGTGCTAATGGGGTCGTTATTCGTCAAGCTATTTTTAATTTCCCAAATTTCAGGAAATTCAACGAAAACTTGACGCAAGATTTTAAAGCCGTCCACCATGGATTGGTGATTATTAGCTGCGTTTCATCTCTCTCCTTTGATTATCTTTTGACCAAACTTGTCAACCAATCTATTACATGGTACGTAGCCATAGCTTACGAGAAATCCAACGCGTCCACTGCACTTTCACTTATCTCTTTGTAGTCCTCTCTGATCATCCGGATCCAAATTTCGGCACCATTCTTCCAGAAGCATTGTAAGTAAAACTCTCCTATGATCTATCTGGAGCGGGTATCGATCAACAAGGACAAGACCGAGAAGGAATTATCTTGTCAATTTGGTTGACACTTCCCTTTTATTTTTCACTCTTATACAACCTATGTGCCTATTGTTATATATCTTGTTTAATTTGTCTCAGTTTTGTCGGAGCATTTGACCGAAATGTAAGCATGTTGCTAGCAAAAAATACTTCACTGGGCCGTTTGAGATCTGCCGATAGTTGAAGTAGCTAAAGTTTTCCCACAGTACTTTGCCGTGGATTTTATAAATATAATAATCATTCTTCTCCTTTGTAAAGAGCAGCACTTCTTGGACGTTCTTCTGTGCTAGAATGTAAATGGCGCGACGGTCCAAATCAGACAAGTGAAAGATATGCCCACCGTCTTTTTCTGAAATCAAGTTTAACAAGAATGATGCGATCAAACCCAGTAGTGAAGTCCGGAAGAGTCCGGTCAACTTCTGCCTCAAACAAGCGTGCCAAATGGAATTTGGTTACGGTAGTTTTTTTCCTCTCTCTCTCTTTCTTTACCAAAGTAGTGGAATTTTCTCGGTTTTAGTGAAACGTCAGCACATCCTATGCTTGACATTTCATTAAACGACCCCACCCCCCATATGACATTTGTGTGAAGGTTGCGTGTTCCAAATAAACAGAGTGTTCTGCGGTTGGTCTACCCTTATTCATGTGCTGGTTGTTCAGTCGCGGAATGATGTAACACACTGGAAATACTTTCGTGTCCGTTCTTCTTAGTTCTGCAAACCAGGCATTTGTTCCACACGTCATCAAAAACACAAACTTCTTTCAGTTGGATAAAATTTTTTTATCGGCGAAAAAATCCACTCACGATAATTTTGCCGTCATAGTTTTAGAACTATTCCCTTTTAAACTTGAACTAATTTTAGACTGGAAAAGTCGCTTTAGATGGAATCCTTATCGACAGTCGAACTGTGACATACCACTGCAAAAGTAGGAGTGAGAATTAGTTACTGAAGAAAATAAACTTTTGACCTGAATATCGACAATATTTGCAGACAAGCTGATAAGAACATTCATTTGCTTTCCGGGGAAGATGGCACAAAGAACAATCTACGGTTTCAAAAACTGATGTTAAGGAGGAAACTTGAATGATCCTCTTTAAATTGTTACTGAAATCAATTTTGTTGTAAGTTTGTAGTTGGACACTCCGTACACTTTCTACATAATCAATGAGTAGTAAATTGTTTTATGAGCAATACCGCGTGGTCAAGTTAGACGAATGAATCATTAGTGGGACTTCAAACCACTTGAAAACGTTACACGAATATGAAAATATCATGGATGTTTTTGGTCGGCCTCCCAGGTGTAAGTAGTATTTATCACCTTTATCTAAGGTCATAGAAAAATAATCTGTCATCGTTATTGAGATAAGTTGACGGAGAGACCGTCGAAATCCGGTAAGTAATATATCGTTTACCGAACTCGAAAGCATTTGTTTATTGTCATACATAAAAGGTTCTGTTGAAAAAATATTCTTCGTGATAAATGGATGTTCATGAATCCTCGTTCAGATGTCTGAAATTCTAAATTTATTCCCATGGAAAATAAATCCCAAGTAGCCAAATGTCGGTTTACTTTAGGGCATTATCCTGCTTGCAGCGACTGTCTTCTGCATTGCTTGCTTCATTACAAGAAAAAGGATCAAGTGGAATGTATTTGCAATCGTTTTATGCCTTTGCATTTTGAAATAATAGCAACTCTTATGCATCAAGGACTTCTTAGGTCCGAACAACTAGGATGAGGCAGGGTTTACCAGGTTTTAGAAAAGCAGGATAGATCCAAGTGGGAGAATGTATCTATTCCCCTTCATCGTGCACTCCACTCAGTTTTCAGTAACCTGTGTATGTGTGTCAAATCTTGTGCGAGGTCAAGTTTTTGACCATACATGCCCGTGTATTCAACCGGTGGACACCATTTGTGGTGTGTGTATTGTCCTTGCGTGGGTTCCAATCCCACTGGGATCACCAGACTTAGACTTTCAGTTCACCTAAACAATACAATGACGTTTACTCGTATTTTTTCTTCAAAGATGATTCATCGTGCGATTACAACTATCAGTTTACCAGGAAAATCCATCGGGGTAGTAAAAATCTGCTTCATCTTTGCGCGGAATTGTCATTGACGCGTTTCCGTAGCTGTGCAAATGGGACTCGAACCAGGGACACACGATTTATAGTGGCATAAGTTGTCACTGGACTATCCTCATTGGCTTCCAGGGAAGTTTTGCAACGGTGCTACATTATATAGTATCCACCTTTTATGTGTGTTGAATATTAATAAAATCAGTACAAAAAGTTGATGTTAGACAATAATTTTGCTCCTCACATATTCAATAAACTGGTGTATTCAAATGCTATATTTTGGATAAGTTTCCACCAAGTAGTGAGAAGGTAAATTAAATGTTTACTGATCACGCAAGGTAGAATGAATAACGATTATTTGAGGTCTGAGAGGATAAACGTCAAATGGCTGATAGTTTACTTCACTCGCGGACCATAAAACTGTATCGATCCAAACGGTTGTAAACCACGTTTAGAAAGGAATATCTACGACCGGATAAGAGTATTCGGCAAGGATGAGATACACACACACACACACACGGTCCAGCAACTTGATGATGTGGAGTGATTTTCATTTGTATTTATGATTCAGTTCACTATATTTAGTACAGGAAAAAAAATATTTCGCCAGAAAAACTCTTTGAGATGGGTGTAAACTGGAGACTAGCTTCACACTAATTCCTTGACAAGGGGTCCGTTGGGGATAACATTTGTCTGAGCTTTGGACGACAACATAGAGATCAATCATAATGTTTTTATAAATATTGATACTTTCAGATGACCACGTGATCCTTCCCATAGCCGAAGAGATTAGTCGTTGCGAAATGAAAACCCGAGTACCGCGGGGATTATGTGGACAAGCAGAGCAGGCAATGCATGCAACAATCACGAAAGTGTCACTGAGGTAACAAATAACTGAAAATTCTTCAACTTTTTAATATTTCTACTGAATCAACAAAGTTTTCACGAACTCATTCCTCTGAAGACTGAAATAGTTATCAGAAGAAATCGAGCGACACTTTCAAAATTTGGGTACGCACTCAGATTGTCAGAAAAGACACTCAACCAAAATTCATTAGCATCACCATCACCGTTAAGACTAATTACGCCCTACCATATACATCGTGATTTGTCTGCTTGCATTGTATACAAAATAATACAAGCTCTTGAATTCTTCACTCTATTTGATGTTTTTCCACTACAATTTCGATCAGCTGCGTGTGCTTAGAGTCCGAAACCAAGAAATTGCCAAACTGAAACCAGTTTATTGCTTCGAGAAGAAAATTGCTCTGACCCGACTCGAAGTAAATCACTTGGCCTCTCTAGTCTAAAATGTATGATCCCCTTCTAGAAATAAATTTAAGTCTAGTGACAAAAGATTCCAGAAACAGTTATCTACGAGTGTGATTTCAAAAAGTTACCTGCACATGAAAAGGTCTACGTTCAAACATTTTGAACGCGTGCTCTCTGTTACATAGTGCCACGCTGAGGTGCATTTTCAACGATTGACAAATAGCCCTGTGTGATTAAGTTAAAGGAATTTTCTTCAACGCATTTGGATAGCTCAGGGAAAGCAATCAGCATATCTAGAGAGCTGCCGTGAAATGAATTCTGCTAGGATGATAACATTCAAGACGATGCGCCAATGAGTAAATTCGGACGGAATTTAAAATTGGAATTATCGTAAATTTCAAAATTTTCCTTTGAAGTCGTCGTCTGCACTTCTATGCACAACACAAGGTAGAAACTAATACTCTCAAAAATCTGCCATCGCAAATTCCAAATCATCGAGAATCAGGAACATTCAGTCAGTCTTATTTTTGTTAGGAACGAAATAACATTTGACATGGCCAGGAATATTGACAATGGGTGCTAATAAGGTGTAACTGTTTTCCACTCAGCGGCGACATATTTCATTCGTCAAATCTTGCAGGAGACATACGAATCTTCATCATTTCGTCCTAAAATTGGACCTTCAGTTTATCCCGTTTGGCTAGATACTTGGAGGATTGGGAGCTCCTAAAATGAATAACCTCGTACTTGATGTGCATTTGTATTCGGTTAGACTTTTCCATAGAGACCTCAGGATTTCTGTAGAAATTATTTGCTCCAGGGTCCTCAATGACTTGAGCAATTTAAATGAATATCCATCCGCCAGAGATGGCCAGTGAAACCAGCTGAGCTCTTTCGTGATGATTTGGACTAGGTTAAAAGAATTTCCACAGATGTTACCGCGGGCTCGAGTGGATCGGAAAGCAAAACGTGTAGAACGACCACGGTCATCAGCTGATACTTGCTTCATCCAATTTTAGTGCTTTTTTCGTTACTGAGCGGGGTGGTCCAGTGGTAACACGCACGACTTCGAGTTGAAAAGGCCCTGGTTCAAACTCTGGGTGGTGCGAAGGATAAGCACCACTAAAGAGCTCTAACAAGTGTGAAACTTTGATCTCGTGCTTCCGAGAGCAGACTTGGTCGGGTGACTCGAGATTTGTAAGTGAAAGTTGGAGTTCAAACTAACCAAACAAAGTATCATCAGGCCCACACATTACAAGCAAGCGAATGCGAGATACATGATATGCTTTAGTTTTATCTGACAGCCTACAGAGTTGCACACTGCTTTTGATATTTCCTAACTCGGGCTGTTAGATTTACGAAGATAGTCACGATAGCACTCAGAATAATTCACAAGAAAGGTAAAATAGGTATCACTCACCAGTACGTATATCAAAGTAGAATCAGGATTACGCAGCGTACGTTTGTATGCAGGGAAAAATTATTACGAGCTTCCGTTTATACGATTTCGAGTGGTTATTTAATACTCACACCAGGCTGCACTACAGAAAAACCTGAAAGAATTCTTGCCTCAATAAAACAAAAAACGAAACCATGACTGCTCTCTCCTCCTAAAAACTGACTTCACGTTCATTTTCGTCCGAAAATATCAGTTTAACATGCACGAGACCTGTACTTATCAAGACAATCAATAATGATACGACTTAGTAAACACTTTCCATTTTCATGAGGGTCATCAATGCAGGTGAATCCGACAACCCGAAGACAGATTCATTAGAGCTCCAAATGCTTCTCTTTCTTGTTATTCTGTGTAACATCTGTATGAAAGTGATTCACAACTTCGAAAGATTTATACTATCAGGTTGATTGTTGATTCCGCAAGCAAGTCACACGTCGTCAGACAAAGGCCAGCTCCGTTTCCGCATTCCGAGTGGACAAACATACGCCTGAACTCTGAATAACCACATGAAAAAGCATTGGTTTAGAATAATATGAAGTGTAAAGTTAACAAAATATATTACTCCTACTGATGACATCATGAGCAATAGTTACTTGAAATTAATTGAGTTTTCTGTTATAGGTATTTGGAAAATATTCCTCCGAAAATTTGAAATAATCTATTCACCCAAATCAGAAACCGGTAGTGGAAGAAAACGATCTGAACGGATTCTCTTTTTAACTCGTTCAGAAATAACAGTGGCTATCTGTGTGATAGGTGGACGAAATTCTGGAGTATATGAATCTCAAACGCGTAAATCAAACTTCACTCAAATTATATCACAACCAACATTTTCAAATTGTTTGCTTTCTAGCTCCTTGCAACAGGAAATCTTGATAAACAAGAGAAAGCTAAACACTTGTCACTGTTGTATGCAATCTGTTCTTGTATTGGAAAGCGTGCTTCTCAAGCATTTCAAAGACAAACAGCTCTGTGCAATGTATTTCTGTGTCCAATGGCGTTTTACTTAATGTCGGTCAGCCGTCGGGGAGCAGAAGATCGCGAAATGCGAGAGTATCTCTTCGTCCAGTATTCAGTTCACTTAAACAGAACTCGATGTGCAACGAAACAATTGAATTTTGCATTTCTTCTATGTCTGGGTAACCGGAAGTTAGGATTTGCTTGACTTCGATATTGGACATCAGCTGATGAAGAAATGAGAAAAGCAACATTAATATTCCGGTTAAATCTGTTCCCTGGCCGTCACTGATAATGACGGTGCTTGTGACAAAAGAAATGAGGAGCGGCATTAGAATCCAACACCGTTATCAACACAATAGTTTCTTCAACATCCAACTCGCGTTAACAACAATCTGCTGAGTAAGTAATACAAAGTATATCACTTAAAGCCACGTAGTGTCATATTTCCTTAAAAATATATCATCCACCGCTCAAATGAATACTTTAAAGCCTGGAAAATTGCAACTATACAACGAAACGAACGTCTTTATAATTTGATGAGAAGTACAGTAACAACGCTATACTAACCATTGAAAACCATGAAAGCTCTGTGTGGGTGTTTCATCAGTGGTCCATACTCAGAGCTGCAAAAACATCCGAAACAGCAGTGCTAGATATTGAGATTAAAAAGTTGCTTTGAACTAAACAGGAGAACTTCTCATGGTTCAAGCAGCGAGCCGAGTCATTCCATTGAAAATGACCTTTTAATTCAAGTTGAAAAGTAGTAACAACAAGTGACTAAACAGTAACGACAAATAAACCCCGCAGTCGAACAGCACTCCAAACACAGACAAGTGATTCACTTGACAGACGTGACTCGTCATCTACCTGCGAAATCTCTCGCTCCGTAATAACTCATATCACAATGATAACTACCCCACCGGTGAGGTGAATTCTCGTTGATAAGTGTAACAAACGTCGAGATTCAATGAATCAAGCAGTGATGAAGGCCAATAGATATGACTTTTCCAGTATCTTTTATCCTACTCGTCACTATCGTTCTCTCATTTCTCTCTCTCTCTCTCGGTAGTCCTCGTGGTGGTCACCAACAGTCCAAAATCATTCTCGATTCTCTTCTCCTTGAGCCTCGGGGTTCATTGTCCATTACACACATCGAACGGTGGTCATCGTACCATTTTGACACGCAAGGTCAACTAACACCGTTACTTTGGTGACCGTCTCAAACTGTCCCTGGTCTTTTGTCCTTCAGTCACGCAGTCGACTCGAAGATCATGTTTTTTCTTTGAAAAATGGATCGCACTTTCCGCACTCGTTACAGTCACCGGAGCTTTCATAGCAAACATTGGTCACACTCCCGCCTTCCCACCCGTAGGCTCACGAACGGACTGTTACCCTTATCAACAAGAAGTCACCTCACCGGTGGGATAGTTATCATTGTGATATGAGTTATTACGGAGCGAGAGATTTCGCAGGTAGATGACGAGTCACGTCTGTCAAGTGAATCACTTGTCTGTGTTTGGAGTGCTGTTCGACTGCGGGGTTTATTTGTCGTTACTGTTTAGTCACTTGTTTTGCTACGTTTTCACTTGAAATGGAAAAGTCGAAGATTTTACCTCACGATACTCAAATAAATCAGGTTTTTGCAAACCTTTCGCAATACCGATAACCTTTATAGTGTCCTCCTCAACCTTTAGCTCGCCTTTCGTCTTTTTCCTAAACTCAAGTTGTTCTGGATAAGGTGTGATTAGTTCCTTCGTCTCTCATGCCTCGGGCAGTCATTGTTAAGTGAGCTCATACTGGGACGGTATGCAAGTAAGGTCCTTCTGTATGTTTTTCGAAATATTTTCTGAAGTATGTAATTCTTATATCTATGTCACCAAGACTAATGTGGCGCTAATATACCATAGGAATGGTCTCTATATCGATCGAAAATTCCCCTTTGTTATATGATACACCTTCTCAAAACCACTTTAATTTTCAAGGGTATTCTCTATGATACAGACACGCTAAATGGGAACAAAATCTTTTTGCCCGGTAGTATGAATTTGCCTCATCCTCAAGATGTGTGGACGACTATTACTACAGGAAATATTCCCTCAGCTCTTGTCTGACCCGGATGAATTCACTTAAAGTCGTTAGCCTTAAACTCTCGACACCCTGGCTTCCCTCGAGTATTGGCACTCACTGTCATTCGATCGGAAATATGTGGCCCTCAGGATTTGTTTCCTTGATTCCAGTGACGCATTCAAGAGTATAGACAGACCCCACCTAATAGAGGTTCTGGAGGGAAGCCGAATTCAACCAAATGATATACATCGACCTTTCAGTAAACTTCCGGTGGAGAACTATACACAACAATTCGGGAGAGAACCTCCCTCTTGCTTTTTTTTATTTTCGCGGTCTTACAATATACTATCATATCTTGGATTAAGTATTCCACGTGTTGTTCTTGGTACTTATGTTTTTCACCTTTCTGTTGTGGTTCGAGTTTGGATGACACACCAGGTGCTAACAATTCTATGAATGTTATTTGTGAGTTACCAATTGTGCGATCAAACACTTTCAATATTGATTTTGTTGTAGCTACCTGGAACATTTTTTGCCTTGTTTTTTACCGACTACTCGACAGAATCTCCCTGGGTACATGACTTGTTCTTCCGATATGTTTCTGTAATCGTGTGGAGAACCTAGACAGAATTAGAAGTATCAAAAATCCTCCGCGAATAATGGAAAGCTAGGTTCGTCCACCTTTTGTCACTTCAATTCAAAAGCTTAAATTTACTGATGGTCAGTTTCGGCATAGAGTGTGCTTCTATCAGCACCTGGTGCGAATCGCCCTACCGCGCATGAAAAAAAATCTGAGAAAAGCACGACTGGTTCGCTATGCCTCACGCCAGACAGCAGAAATTCTACACGCTATAGGGTTTCTGTTCACATCGCGTTAACGCATATCCGCTGGCTGCTCGCATCTGCACTGTTTACTAACTTTCATTAGGCCAAGTTGCTCCAGTTATCTATGCAAACTTTGCAATTGTTTGATTTGCACACTTTTTCTTCTTCTTTTGGTCCTTCGTACGTTGTTACCAGAGCTCGCATCAGAAAATAAGTCCTTTGTTCTACTGCACATAATTCACCAATTGCCACTTGCGAAGAAAACCTTTTAACCATGAATTGTTCGACTTGATGCCTAATAAACGTACAGAAAATAGCTCGTCAAAATACCTAAGCCAACATTTATTTTTATTGGACAACTTCGCTAAACACCTAAGAAATAGACTGATTCTAGCAACCAATGAGAGAAGATGCTTTTATTCAATCTGAAACCACTCCGGAAGTGCTGAAATATTGAATGGCCCGCAAAACCGTGCAACAACGTTCTGGCTTTTCCATACGCACAAGAAAATGAGCCTATAACGTAAAATTTATCAAACAGGTTTTCACCAAAGTCAGACTGAAGGTTGTTGAGGTAAACTATTCCCAAGGAAGCTGTTGTCCTCTCACACAGATTCCTGATGTCATCGTTTATTTCCTTTGTCGCCAGGGCAACCGGGAAAAGAAAATAATGATTGACATTCCTTTAAAGTCAGTCTATTTTGCAGAAAATCGCAATCTACATCGTATACTTTCAGAAGTGTGAAATGGATAGAAATACACCCAAGTGTCCTTCCTCCATTGTGACCTCGGGAATCAACGTTAATTCATCCCGAACTCAATGATTATATAATGTGTTGTGAACAAGCACGATAAACAAGAATATTTTTTTCTTCGATATGCTGTTTGCCTGATTGTTATTTCATAAATGAAGTGAACATACGAAAAGGTACTAGTGAGACAAATAACAGCATTCTACTCGTCAAATTCAAGTGTGGATCCCATTAGTAGTACGCATTTACGCGGTATCAAATTTGTCTGCTGATTCTAACAGAATATAGCCTGGAAGAAATAAAATAGCATATATCTCAAGATTCAGTTCAAATAATATCTTAGCACAGGTGTTGTGCACAAATCTGTACAGAAATATCCACCTATTTACTATTTTGCACCAAATAATGACTATTTTTAGAGCAGCATACAATTATGAACGAAATTATTGTCCTTAATTAGTAAGCCTGTACCGTCAATCTAACGTACGAAAAGTGCTTTTTACCATTTTTAACTGTATCGTGTTACTGAAACAAACAAGATTGCTGAGCACGCTTTTTGAAACAGAAATTTGGTCTCCTATCTCCGTTGTTCTTCAGAGATGACCCTATTGATATTCTCTGAAGACAATATGGAAGAAGCCTTAGTAAGGGAATTTTGAGACTGGAAAAAGGCTAGAGGAAAATTATAAGAAAAGTCTTCGGGTGAAGTAAAGCCGTATCACGAGTGGTCAGACTTTTAAGCTAATCTGCTTTGGGGGAATTATCAACCAGTGTTTAGTGTTTTCTACTGAAAAAAATATTGTCACTCCGTTCGATACATAAAGTAAAGTATACCCTAACAATACTTTAATTGATCGAGAAGACCACAGGACCTATTCGAATTTGAGATCATAATGGATTATCTTCAAGATCAGGTGACTGATCTGGTTTCATTCATAAATATGATGTTTTCAACAAAATAAAACAATGAGTACTATCTGGAAGCAGTTGAGACGTAAACCATCTGAATCATAATGTTAATCGAGTTGATTAGCCCTTCTCTGACACAGTGCTTAAACTTGGTGTAGTAGTGGCGATGGGAAATATCCGAATCACACAAGCTGATCGAGTAAGATGCACAGAATCAACTCCCTTGAAGGTGCATCCATTATCCGCTACTATATAAGTCAATACATACCACGTGGTTTCATTTGAAACAATAAAGGTGAATTACAAACCTCCTTGTGATTCTGAAAATGGACTCTTCGTCCATGTCATGCAAGCTCATAAAGATTTAAATGAGAGTACTGGAGGAAAGTTCACTACGGAGTGCATAGGTGTAGGAACGATTGGGCAGGAGATTAACGAGTGCACCTACCAAATAAATGGCAATAACCGCGATACCCTTCAAGATCCGCTGACGGGATTTTTCATTCCATCCGTTTAAAATATTACGTACAGCGAAAACACGAAAAATGTTGCTTGCCGAGTACGAACAAATTCTACTGTATAATAGGATACATCATGCAGTTTGAACGCCCAATTCACCATTGAAACTCATGGAAGCACTGTACAGCTGTTTCATCCTTGTTGAGAATAATCAGCAGTGCTACATTATGTAGTGTAGATGTTCAACAAACCGTTGAGAGCCAGCCCGGATAGCCTTGTGGTTAAGGTGTTCAGTTCACAATCATTCACTCCGGGTTCGAGTCCCCGTGGGGGCTCGGTGGATATGCACTGCTGATGATTTTCAACGAGGATGAAACAGCTGTACAGTGCTTCCATGAGTTTCAATGGTCAGTTGAGCATTCAAGCTGTATGATGAATCATAATGTACAAATCTAATCTCCTACTACTAAACAATTGCAAATACTACTGCACTGTACTCTTTTCACTTAGTGAGATGGAAAAAAATGATGAAACCATAGCTTCCGAGAATTTGGTTTTGCTAAAAAACCTATTTTCTCTCCTTTTTTCTTTCATATTACTTAAAATGTGCCCCTCCTCCCAACTGTGAGTAGGTAGTGCACCTAACACAATATGTGGCGAATAAGGGATTGGTTTCCAGCCTACCTGAACACCGATTACTGCTCAACTTGAAAACGGAAGCACAAATGTGACCAGATCCGCCTTCGACACAGAAAATGGACCTGATTTTTAGTGAAAAAAAAAATGTTCGAGGAACTGTGCAACATCATAGACATTTGCTTCCTGTGACAACAATACGAAACCAGAGCACGAACATAGTTTACCTGGTAGAACGAAAATCACAACAGATAATCACTGCATATCAATATTATTTTCGTTCAAAAAACTGTTTGGCAATCCTTGAGCCTATGGAACAAACGAGTTCACATTTTTGAACAACTTTATTGAAAACCACAGGAAAAAACAGTCTCAAACTGTTCGAGATGAGTCATTTGTTCTTATATGCTGTTTTCATTTCTGAACTGATACACGAGCAATCCATCAACCGGCGATAGTATTTGCTATGAATCATCCGCTTTTGTTGTCGTTCACTGAGACCACTGAAAAACAGAGCCCACTAATACCGTGAATGTGCGAGTTGATCTATTTGTACTCCGGTTGGGTTTGTTTATCAAGGGACCTGATGACATCTAGCGAATCGCTTCACTAAAATGTTCTAACTTAATATGCAGCTAAATACTGCAGATGGCTGAATGAACGTGCTTCCATAGAGAAAGTGTTTTGGTATTGTCACACGTCAAAAACCCTATTCGCGTTAACAAATCGTATCACACCCCCATTACGTTACGTTGACTACGCAATATAAAAACTTCAAGTACGACATGCAACCACAGCAACCACAAACAGTTTACACGAGGCCGTGATAGTGAGGTTCGAAAAACGCTTATTTGCCAGCAGAAACTCGGTAACTTCCATGTAAAAGTTGTCGGACGGAACTCTTCGTAATCTAACACACGGATCTTTTGACCACTTGAGGCCATCTAAAAAACCAAGTAGATATTTGCCTCATTCGTCGACGCCCAAGTAGAAACTCCACGCTCTCGCTCAGATTAGTCCCGGTGACCTCATCCAAAACAGATTTGTCACACAAAGGAACAAACCTACAAAAGCTTTGATTTCTCTGTCGTAAAGAGACTTACCTATCCATCGAAGTCGACTACACTTACACGCGTGACCTCCTGGCTTATAGAAACAATCGTGGCAGCCCGAATGTTTTCAGATCCGCACGCATAACAGCTGTTAGACGAGCTCAGCGAACAATTTAGCAAACCAGACACGAATTTTTTTCATGATAATTTCGGAAGAAAATCTCTCCGAAGAATTTCTACTTTGCTTTTGCACCTTTCGACGTTCACAGGGAACTGCCTTTTTAAAACCAAAGAAATTATCCCGACCGGATGGTCTCAGATCGAGTGTTGAACGCGTGTTCGAGCACAATGTACCATATTCTTTCAAAATTCAATTCAGTCCTGTTCATTCAACGATCAACCTAGCTCCCGTGCACTGGTTTCGGTTGCTACTGCATTGCTGAGTAAAGAACAAAAAGAACAGATGTTTCAACTGAAAAAGAGCCGAGAACAAAGTGATAGACGGAAATCTTGAAGACAAAGAAAGATCCTGAATGTAATCACGCCGCTGGCCGTGACACTTAGCCACTTATTTTCTCCTACCATAGGGCAGACGGGTCTCATAAACCCCTACTCCGAAAACACATATGTCCCACTTGGCCAAGTCCACTGGTCGAGGTTTTCATACCTCTGTGCAATATCGTGTACTGACCACGTCGACCTACCTTCCAACCACTACCTGCCTCGGAGAACAGAGTAGGCTGAGGAAATTTATCGGTGGGCGTGGGTAACACATGTCCCAGCTACCCTAGCCTGTTTTGATTCGGTACTTGTTCCAGTGAATGACTACTTGTTCCCAAAATCCTACACCTGACCTCAGAATTGCCGATACGGTGTTCCCATCATATTCAAGCCATTCTATGTAGGTGCCAGTGTTCTAGCAATGGCAGTCTTCACCTATCTTCCAACCTCAACGACCGTGTTTCTAAGCGGTATAAAATAATAGGTCAAACAGCCCAACTGTACACCCGACCTTTGACTGATAATCGAATGTCACACCGGCTCCACAAGTGGCTGGGTTTCGCGAAATCCAAACGCACCCTCTATATACGCAAAGGCATTTCATCTGATATCTGACCGGCTGGGGAGATGGTGCTGACTAGATAACAAAACTTATCTACTTCAGTTGGAGATTTCCCCGACAACACAAGGTGGAATAGCTCCAATCCAGCTCTGCAGCAGCATCTTACATTTTGAAGATGTCAAAAGCATCCCAAACATGGCCCACTTGTTTAGGACATATAGGAAAACTTGAAACTTACCTGGATTTTCACTAAGAAGATAAATATCGTTCGCTTATTCCAAGTCTCACAGTTTACTGCTTCAGCACAGACAGTTGCCTCTGTTCTTTCACGAGGATAGAGCTATTTAGAGAACCAATTAAGCTAAGAAATTGAAGCGGAAAGTTGGAAAGGAGCAATCCTGACGAACACTTCTCCTCGTGCTGAACTCGGACGAAAGATCATCGGCTTCGGCTACTCGCGTACAACCATTGGGAAAGAGAAGCGAATTGCTCTGGCTCACCCTTCAATGAGAGTGAGTGCAAGAGAACTGTGCTGTCGACTGAGTTCACCGCCTTTTTCAGACCAAGAAAGACAGACATGGCTGGCCTACAGAAGGCGCACCTGTGCTCTAAAATTTGTCAAGTGTTAAAGATGTGGTCAATTCTATCCCAGCTGCGTCTGAAACCGGCTCGATTTCCATGCTTTCACGGGCGCTGGATAATCGGTGAAGAATAAGGCCAGTGAGCTGTTCGGATGTAATACCTACCAGTCTAAGTTCTCTGTTTTTCGCAAGATGACCTTTCACCTTCCTTGTATGTCGGCATAATCACCGATTCTCAGCATTTCCTGGGAATCTGCTCAGTATCCTAAATTACACGAATGAGTTTTGTTAACTCCAAAATAATAGCTTCCCCTCTATTCTTGATAAAAGATGGAGATGCACCCATCCGATCAAACGGCTCTGTGATTCCCGGATAACCCTCATGTCTGATGAAGGAGTAATATCTTGCTGCCTCGTAGACCGATTGAAATGGCCCCTAAAATAAGCCACCCAATGATCCAGACGACGTCCCCAAGAGTGAGTCAGTGAACCTTCGGATCCCTTACATCAGGCTTCCGTGGATAATTATTTCGGAGCCTTTTCCCATCAAGCTTAGCCAAAACCTGCAATTTTTTCGCCGAAACCCACAACCCTTGTTCATTGTCCATTGCGGGGAAGGTTAGGGTTACTCAATACTGCGGTGAAGATTTAATCATGCGCAAAAGGAGTGGCAACTACCTACACTTTATGGCGGAGGGTGTGCGTGTGCGTGTGTGTACGTGTGTATGTGATTATGGGTGCACGCATGTGTGTGCGCGGGTGTGCGTCCATTGCACACACAGACAGTGGTGAGATAATCCTAGGGATAGTCGGGTGAAACTACGCGAATGAAGGATCGTGGCTACAGAATTGTGAGTCGTGGATAAGGGTTGTGGATTGCGGCTAAAGAATTGCGGGTTTTGGCTAAAACTTGATGGAGAAGGGTGTAGTCAGACGGTAAATGTTTCGACTACTGCAGTGGACACAGTCTTCTCCCTTTCCCTACAGTTGCCGGTCTACCACTGCCCACGATCTGCTAGTCAGTTGACCTCTCAGAGGTTTGCACACGTCAATAAATGTAGCATCCGGACGGATCTGCGAGCATCTAACAGAACAACTGGTGTCGAATATATCCATCGTTCGTGAGGCCTACATGAACAGGAGTCGTGTATGGCACTGGAATTAGTACGTTCAGTGGCCGCCCTCTAGTTCTAGTGAAAGATTATTCTGCCTTCGAAATATCTTGTTTCATCAACATAAAACAAGGATTATATAGGGTGATAATCCCGTCGTATCCCAAAGCGTATTAGTCTCATTGGTGTGAGTGACCGAGTCTTCTAATAGGCTAGTGTTGAAGCTGAACACCTCTTGACTGAATTCACTCTTCATTTTATCGATCCACGCCATCGATCCCTGCTCCTGTTGCTAGTGGTCCAATTTTCTCAAGTCTTGATATCGACACTTGACATGCTCTACCTGCGCACCTCTTGACTCACTGTGACGACTTTACTCTGATAGGAAGGACAGGCTCCGTGTTGGCCACGAATCAACCCCTACTCTCACTGAGTATAGGCCTTTCTCGAGCTGCTATCAACATTAAGTGGGGTCCTGGACATCCAACTGAGTCGATAACCACGTAAAAATCTCTTCTAATTATCGGTTATCGTCCAGAAGTGAATGTGCACGACTGGTGGCTTTAGTGTTGATGCAACTACAGACAACAAGGAAACAGAAACAGGCATGTACCAAAGCATGATATGCGTCCATTGGAGTAGACTAAAATGAACGGCAATGTTCCATTGTTCAGTACCAGCGGCGAGCAATGACAATATGGTCAATATGAGTTCAACCTTCTGAGTACGTAGGAGAAAGCCATTTGATTTTATGCCGCTTCTTATGGCAGAAGTTGGCACTTACCAGAAACAGTCTGTGGTCAAAACACAGTTGGGTGAGACGATTGGTCGAGATGGCAAACCCGGCCTCCAGTGTGCCTTTCGGAAAACCTCGAATATTCAACTTGGGCATCGAAATCCCTAATAATGACAACCAAGTCGGTTGATCGCACGCTACGAAGCAGTTGAGAAAATCATGGTAGAATCAGATCTTGGCTTCAGATGAACTGCAGTCAGTGGTTGCATACACAGACACGACAAACACGCGTCGACCCTTCAGTCTAATATAGCTGATACGTACAGAACTGTCCAACAAAAGTGCACACAAAAGACTACTGAATGGAATCCAGACTAGTACTGCAAGCTCAGCTGTCGTGTTCAAAGCGACCCTGAGGTCAGCCTGACTACGAGCACTGGATACCGGATCATCCGACATGAGAAGAGGGGAGCGAGAGACTGAGATTGTATCTGGGGTGCGAAGAGAGATCGCAGAAGTGGAACTTTATATGGGCGTTTCGTTGATACGTGATACATTTATTTTGAAAGTTTCAAGAGTTCTAGTGAGAGCTGCATGTTTTAATGTCTGACTAAGTGAATGGACGATAAAGGCAGCAAAGTTGATTAAAAATAGCAGGGTCAGAGTGCGTGTTTGATTCCTATCCTACTCCTGAACTAAGGATTTCTTCAAAACCTTAAGAACGCTTAACATCTTGCTTTGATCCCGAAGTAAAGGGTAGAAGAATCGAGATATAATGTCAGTAACACCGTGTTGTAGGAGGAAAACTATAAGCCGACGTTTCGGTCACCGTGGGTGACCTTTCTCAAGGCGGTTTTACAATCAAAGGTTCCCAGTGGTAACCGAAACATCGGCTTATAATTTTCCACCTACAACGCCTTGTTACTGACTTTATATCTCGTTTAACACGTCACATGGCTCATCGTTTTTTCGATACACTCCGAACCACGTTCGGCCGTGACATGCACACATTGGTAAGGCCCTTTACAGGAAGAATGCTGGAGCTTCCTCGGTGAATCATACTTCGCTGCTGCCCAGGACATACGAGAGGGGATTTTCTTCGGGAACCCTGACCTAAGCCTTTGATTTCTAAGTCCAACCCACAAGGTAGTGGGGGGGAAACCCGTCCTGGGAAAGTGACCGAAGAACCCGTGAAGGAACTTCTTCTGGTCTTTCACGTGGGACCTGATTGTTGTGAGCATCCTGTCTTTCTACCGTTACCGATTATTTGTTGTACTAGATTGTCGTCCCGTAATTGAGTGTCTCACGGATAAACAAACCCCAAGTCCCGAGGTAGAGAACACAGGCTTGCTTTAGTACGTGTAACATTGGACAGATGATCAAACGTTAACAATAACATACCTCAAATTGTGGGCAAATCGACCACATAATCAGTGCACTTAAAAAGGCTTCAAGACGTCCAGGTAACAATAGACAGGAAACGCTCCAGACGGCAATGCTGGAGCGAGTCAAGTGGTTTATAAAAAAAGGTCTCTATTTTTGGAGGGCATTTTGACCAGTCAACGGTCAGAAGAGAAGAAATGCTCCGAGGGAACACTCACACAAGCGTGGGTGAAAAACAATGGGAATGGCATGGTTATGAGAAAGTGCAACATCTTAGAGACGTGGCCAAGTTCATTCATTCACCAGGATAAAGTAGATGGAGAAAGAAAGATCGTTACGTCTAAACTTTTGGGCCTCGTCCCGTAATCCAGGCAAATATGACTTAATAACGAAACGGATCATGGATACCAGTGGATCATTCCAAAACCGGGAAGAAAGATTGCATAAGTGAAACAATCGAACAGATCCAATGAACAATTAGACTCGTGACGATTGAGGTCAACTGACACCTGTTTAGACACAAGACTAAAAACTGCTTGACGCAATGGGACTGAACAAACAAGTTATCACGCCGGTGAGGAAGAGATGGGGTGGTGGTCGGTGTGGAGTTTTTAGTGGTGACGGTGCACAGAAAGCAACCAAACTGTTCGGTGAATACAAGACAAAATTGTTATAGAAAGCACGGGATCCGAACCGAACCAGTTTAATGGGGTTTAGCGACTTGGCGAGCTTTATTTCCTTGCTCAATTTCAATAAAACTTTACAGTTATCAATAAGCTTTTCGGATTCAGTCCTCAGCTCCATTCACCCAATGGACCAAGCGGAATGTGAGCGGGGCAGCATCGTCTTCGCTAGAGGCTACCCTGATGGAGCCGGCGATGACTTCAACCATCGACAGAAACTCCACATACTCCACTTTTATGTCCCTCTAGTGGGGGCTTTATGACCGGTGAACAGTTTTCTCTGTATCTGTTTCATGTAGCATCCTCTCCAGGGGCATAGTGATTTGAACTGTGTGTTGCCCAGAAAGTGTTTCAGAGGAACCGAACTTCGTTTGGCCCCTACCCATTGACCTATCAGGCAGGATGGCATTTTTGGTTTGAGAAAGGCATCCTGCCTAACTCCTAGGGTTACAGAATTAAGCAAATTCTCATACCTTGTCAGGGTGCAGCCTTTCTGACTTATAAAACCAAAGTCTAAAAAGTAGAAAGATAGCAGACTGTTTGAGGATAGTGGCTACGAATGTCGTTTTCATATACCTCTCTTTGAAATATCTTTCCCCCACTTGTACTTCTAGTGCCCATTAGTTTTTTCAAAGAGTATTCCTTCAACGAATAACTACCACCTTTATCATTACTGATTCTTCTCAGTTCGTTTAAAGGCAGCCCCTTTCCACACTTGATACCCTCTTCACCTCTAAGCCGGAAGAGTAGAAGGTTAAGTATATGCTCCCTAGACCGTAGTGACACATTCAGCAGTGTTGACAGAAATCAAGTACCTTTTGTTCTCCTTATCCCGACACTGAGCATCCCATGTTTCCCTGGTGCCAATTTACCCCTCCCCCCCCCGCGTATCTGTGAGCAGTTGACTTAGTAAAAGACAACTGCTCTCCCCTTGTTGCTTAAACACGCGGCGTTCACCAAGGAGTCACGTTGTTCCAATTTTCATTTTTCGCTCACGTATATTCCCACACACAGGAATACTCTTCTTATCAAGCGTGTGGTCGATGTCATTTTTCTTATACCGCTTGCCTGCGATTCTATTTTTCCCCGTCTTTCACAGTAGCATCACTCAAATCCCACAGCGTTATGATGCTTGTAACTCAGGTTTTATTACCCTCGAGTGTGGCAACACGGTATTATCCCTGTTGAACGGCAGTAAGTATTCTGATTTTCGAAACTTCCGCACTTTCGTAGCAATGACTGATTACCAACTGAAGCATCTTGATCTGGTTAAGTACCTCGGTGCGTAAGTCAACAGTAACCTAAAATGATCAAAACATATTGACTACACTTTGTGAAAATTAGACTTTTGTCTTCCACGCTTCATGTCTCAGTTTCTATCGCATGCCCATTAATCTTATCAGAAGCTTTGTCTTTTTATGTGTCCTATTCCACAGCGTACATATCTCCCCTGTCATTTATCCTGGTCTGCAGCTGCAAGAATTTGAGATTAGTCTCACATCACCTATGATCCAATCATCTTGCAGTAGCATATTCCATTAGCATCCCCACGTCTTTCATCACGTCAGTATGGTGACGGTTGTCACGAGATACCCAAGTCCACTTCATCCACAATTTCTTGCTACAAACACTTTCGCACACGCGCTCGGGCTTATAGCAATTTCTCAAATTCTTCTCCTAGCAAGGCTTTTCTACAAACGAGTTTATGCATTATCTCAACTGGAAGTGCATTTGGACTAACGTAGATGATTACTAATCATTAACACAGGTGATATTTTTGCATTGGTACTTAATTTTTCAGGGTGTGAAGTTGATTAAGTGGTTGGTGCGTACGTACTCCTCGGGGAGCAAGAAGTATTCGCTTAGTAGGAATCGACTTGAAATATGTTGACGAATATATATTTTTCGGTAGCTTGATATGAATTTTGACGTGTTGGAATTATTTATTGCTAAGCAGTGAGGTACTTGGCAATGAGATGGGCCAAAGTGATTTCGTGATGTTGCATTTAAACCATGTTTGCTTACGTTGAATTCGACGAGGACAGTACTTTTAGGGCGTTATTCGATTTCCATCCAATTAGTGGGTTTTATTCTACTGGTTTTGGCGTATGGGTTGAAACGTAGCTCGGGATGTGCATGTGAATCCAAAACAAAGTATTGTCACTTTTACCTGCAGAAGGCTGGATTGGATCAACGAACGATTTACCACGCAGTCCTGAGGCTTAACCTACTATTGAAGACTGTTGAAAACGGTATGCAGTTGTTTCGTCCTTATTCGGGATCAACCAACGAGCCCAAACTGGAACTCAAGTGATCGGGTAGCCTAGCTCTGTAGGTTGTTTTGAACGTAAAGCCTTTGTTGTCGTTTGGGGTTCCTACGGCAAAGTTGTCCAGTATGGGAGTCGATCGCTGTGCGGTGAATGGGTTATTGCCATTGAGAATCCATTGACGAAAGGGTTCTGTATCATGTAGAGTTGGATCTAAACAAACCTCTGGTATTCATGCCAGAGAGTCTGGTAGCTACTTGTTCAACTCACTACTAGACCACCCCGGGTTCGAGTCCCCGTGGGGGCTTAGGGGATGTGCACAGCAGCCGATTT
This sequence comes from Fasciola hepatica, assembly GCA_948099385.1. Lineage (NCBI taxonomy): Eukaryota > Metazoa > Platyhelminthes > Trematoda > Plagiorchiida > Fasciolidae > Fasciola > Fasciola hepatica. The sequence continues at coordinate 34,106,637 of CANUEZ040000043.1, read as the reverse complement.
TTAATGAGGATGAAACAGCTGTACAGAGCTTTCATGATTTTCAGTGGAAGCTAATCGCGGCTACTGCGTGATGAATCATTTGTAAAACTTTTTCACCCCCACACCCTTGTCACATTTATGAACTGAACTTACACTATCATTGTCAACCGTTTTGCTAACCACGGAAAAGAGCTCAACAGAAATTGGTGACCTAGCTTGTTTTTTTAGTTATTTTTACTCTCACTAATATGCAACGATAAACACGACTCACAATAACAGAGCGGGTGTGAAAGACTACAATCATCATAATTCAAATCTGTCTCTAGACTTGCTTGTGAGATTGTTCGTCGTATAGCGTATTCGATTGATTGCACAAGTTCTGGACTAAAAGGTGGGCCGATGGAGTCCAGATGTTACAAAGGAGGGGATAACAATGATCTATACGTGCGGCTTGGGCTCTGGTTAGGATGCCCTGCGTGACTAATCTTGATTGCTCACCCCAAACTAGGCGGATGCTGTGAAAACCTTTTATCCCATTCACCAAGCAGTTAGACTTACCAATGCGTAAACATGCTGTGCTGGTAATTTCCTTAATTTACGCCGTGTCCAACCAAGCCAGGTGACTGATCACAAAGGCTTTTGTGTGTACTCCTGGTAGTGTGGCCAACAAATATTTTTCCACAGGGGTGGGTGTACCAACACACGGAAAGGCACTGCTGAATCGTGTATTCTGGCTTTCAATAAAGAACGTGATAATTTCGAATGAGTGAAATTTAGAATAGTGCAGCATAGAAAGTTCTATTGGCTGCTTCTGTCTCCCGTTTAAATGACAGAACAAAGCATGGGATCTTTTTGCGGTTACTATATTTTTTCCTTTTTGTTCACATGTTTGCACTGTCTTGTCAGTAAGTCGTTCGGGATAACAATTTTATACGAAAAAATCCATCAAAAAGCGCAGTTCTTTTCATATTTCCTCCTCCGTGCCACTTTCTTCTTGCTTTTATTTGCGTCTGTAACCCATCATTCCCCTTTGCATTCCGAGTCGTTCTTATTACTATTTATTTCTGTGGGTACGAATAGTTGTAAACGAGCTTGTGTTGCAACCTACTGTTGCACTTAATGAGTTCTGAGCGTTTTTTCAGTCAGTCACTAGGTCAATGAACCCATGTGTCGAACTGATTAAAATGGTAGCGAAGAGGTTTGATTCTTATTTGTCATTTTCTCAACTAATTGCTAGTATGATTCACAAATAGTTTGTATTATTCAAAAATTCAAATGCATAACAGAAACCTGGTTTCCTGCATTATTCTCACTCTCTATTTTGCACCGAGTAAAAGCAGATACTCTTTTCCCCCAACCGGAGCGTATTTTCCCCGATCTGGTAGTACACATAAAACCGTAGTACTCGTTTTATATTTCATCTGGGGTGAAACCCTCGGGGATACGGGAACATCAACGAGTTCGCAATCGATAACAATCACTGACCCGAATGTGTGGAGTAGTGGACAATTCGGGGACAAAGGAAATCAGACCTTAATCACTTAAAATAAGGAATGCACAAATCACTGAGCAGACGGTAAGAGAGAAAGGCGCACGATAAATGGGGGTCATCAGACCGAAAGTGATTTGCATAAAGACAAACGGAAGTGAAGGATTCGCAGGCGCACAGATATGGGAAAAATTACCACAAAATAGTTCCCATTTCTTTTTTTGTGATGTGTTTGCTCAAGAATGTATGCCAGGAAAGGAAAAAACCAATACTTTCAGTTGAGACGGTTTTGCTCATTCCGTACCCTATTTGAGGAGACTTTGTGACAACAAAAATGGTATCCATTTTGAATTTCCAACCTCTGGGTGGCATAGAAAGACACGTCGAATGTGAACTGCCAACGACCATCCGTTAAACCATACAAAAATGCCTAGTGGGTTGGTCGTTGATTTAAATTCCAGGTTATACGAGGTAGCTCCATTTCTGGGGGTGTAATGGGGTGGACAGTTCGTGAAACAGTTGTAAGTAATTTACTTTGAAATGTTGTCTATGTAACAAAGCTGCAAAAATCGAGATTTTACAATAAAAATGTTGAATTATGTGTTACAAATAAAGTTTTGTACCTAAATAGTCAAACCAAGTCAAGCGAAGTCAATACGTTGGATAAGTTACGAGTGTAAAAGGAAGAGAGCAAGAGGAACGTAATGGTACCCAGAAGTACTCATGCACTGACTGGCAGAGAATCAGAAATGTCGCCTTTGGGTGTTGTAAACAGTCCCATCAGTGAACTGGTCTCGAATCAGTGACAACAGAGATGGAGGCTTGCTTGTGTTTCGTGAAATAAGTCGCAACAGATACCTTTAAATAAAACTGAATGCGTTGTTACATATTCAAGAAAATACATTCATAAGGGTTTCCAGTGCGATCGAGGGAGAATAAGGCTGAGCTGATTAAGTATGCTAGGGCGTAAACTGTGGAATATTTTGCTTCGGTAAGCTTACTGGTGATGGTCTCCAATATCGATGAACAACTTAATGCGTGTAAGAACACTTCTAGCAAAACAGATACGCACGCAATTGGACGAAATTTACCGATTTTCTTTTTGAGTATAGAGATGCTACAATCTGGTCTCCAGCGGCCAGCGGAGATACTTCCTTCGATGCATTAGTTAGCGAATATCGCAAAAAGTTTGGCTGAGTACGAAAAGCATTCCTTATTGAAAGTGGTTTGTAGCTTGCCAGGCCCATCATCATTCGTGATTGTGAGTTTTTCACCTCGGACAGCTCTAGTAGGTTTCATTTTTATCGAACCACGGACTGCTGGCACGCCCACCTCAATGAGAAATGTTTGGCTCCAAACAAAAGCGAATGAGCATATCAGATATTATTTTGGAAATACTTTGATCTGTCTTTTCTTACAGTTATTACCAAACTTCGTATTGGAAGTATTTGTTTTTGCGGAACGAAGTAAATTATGATTGGGTTGTTACCGGACACTGGAGATCGGAAAATCCGTCAGCGTTCCGCTCAGCTTATTAATTAAAAATGGGAAATTTTGTTCGGTAGTGGTAAAACAGCATAATCCAGGTTACTGACAAATTCTCATATAGGTTAAGGGTATCTGTTCTGTGCCATGTCGGTGTTGAAGGAACTCAGTTCACAAAGTTATTTTGTACTTTTCAATCACTGACCATTGAAATGAAACTTTAGATTTCAGAATAAGTGTGTTTATCATGAAACAAGCCAGATTTGCCACACCTTCTACGCATTCATTATGTACGGAAAAAGAATCACACTTCCCAAGACATCATATTTACGCTTCTAGCTGGATTTTCGTTGTATTTTATCTGTCCGAGTAAAATGATAGTATACATGGCGAATAAAAGATCTCTCTTCCTGTCTCTCACTTTGTGAGCGCAGTATGGACAAAATTGTGGAAGTTGCACTACACTGTTTGTAACCGAATTCCGTTCGAGTAATACTGATGTCACTTGGTTTCTTTATTTTTCACTGAAGTACCACTTTACGGTTGGTTAACCTAACATGAACAATACTGTTGGTGTGATACTTTAATTCACGGGGTAGTTGGGGCTATTTTATCTAGACTCTTTTGCTCAATTATCTCTACTGAAATTCATCTAACAAAACAGATACAAGTTTCTGTAAATCTTATTGTAAGCATGACGTAGCAAACCTTTCTCAACTCTCTCGAAATCCAACTAATCAATATCCTGCTGTGCAATTCAAACCGTCAGTTTACCATGGATATGTTACGAAACTTCTGCATTGTACTCAAGGACCATGCAAATCATCCACGTCGGAATATTAACTCCCTCACGAATACAATCGTTGAAGTAGAAAGCGACCATAGATGACAGTTGGCAAACAGTGGAGATTTCCAAAAGTAGATCCAAAACTCAATTAATCCACGTGAAACTCACTCGCATCTGCCGTAGCCACGTGGTGCACTAGCTCGTTGGTGAAATCCCCATTTCCGAACAAATCTAACGCGGCGAATTCATTTCTGTGGCAACTGACCAACTCATGAATTTGAAACAGAGACCAATGTTGTCTTTCCGGTTCGCTTAAAAGCGCGCAAATATTCTGACCAGCTAAATTATAAGCGGTCTGCGAAACCCAATATAGCAAATCTGTACTGCTTTAAGCCTATCTTTATATGGTTCGAAAACATTTTCTTTTTTACACGCGATGCCCAGCTGAAATCCAGTATGAGAAGTCTTCATCGCAAAGATAGAATAACAAAAGGTTACCGGTGATAGATATTACTGAAGCAAAACATTCATCATTCATCTACTTCGATTACCGTACAATACGTGTTACTTTGGTGAATGAATGCGCATACCGGTCACAGTCGACGGTGCATACCCAAAGGTTTGCTTTATTCTCGAATAAAACGCTACCAAGATAACAGCTTATCTGCAGATGTTGTTGAAATTTGCTGAACAAACGTTGTTTCTTCGTCTTTAGTCACTTTTTCCTTAGCTTATCACAGTGTATCATGACACAAGGAGTAAAACAAAAATTCAATAGAACCAAATGTAAGTACCGTCAATTCTGTTGAGATCCGCTGACAATCCAAATTGTGTCCTTCGTCACCAAGATAAATTAGCCCGAAGTTTACTGGTCCGTTATGAGTTATATGTTGAATGTGGCTTATTGTTAAACCGATCCAGGTGAAATTCATCGAAGGCAGTTCCCGTCATTTAAAAATAAATGCTGATTCAACTGATCTGAATCCTTTATCACGTGTCTTTCTAACCAACAGAATCAAAAACAATACAAACATATTTAGAGTGTACTGTGTTGCCTAACAGTTCAACAGCAAACTCACGACGAACGATAGCTTCATTAGGGAAAAGCTTTTGATTTATTTCGAATGCGTGACCTGAACTTCAAGGTCATACGAGCGTGGTCGGTTAAATATTCCTTTCGTTTTCGCCACTTTGAAGAATGATTTAAGGAAACCAGAGTACTTCACTTTTTTATTAAAGGAGAACGAGAGGCTAATGTGTTAGCCCACCGAACATATACTGTTGCAAAAATATATTTCTTATTCTTATTTAAATGGCAGCATGTTTTTTTTTGCATTATTATTGCAAAATATGGTGTCATAACCAGATGTGGTGTGCAAAAGGTGAACATACCCGACTTGGATAATGATGTCAGTTGCACTAGGATAAAAAGAGAGCACCCAGAGAGCAATAGGTATATATTCAAGGGTGAGAGCTGATAATAATAAAGTCACTTGTGCCATTTGCAAACGAGGGTTGAGAAAAGTAAGTGGTTTTGGCTTTCGGCCGATAGAAAGTCAGTATTGTACGATCAACAAAGGTTGCTGAGCTTTCAGACCGCGAAAATAATCGGAGCGCATCTCAGGCTCTTTTGGACACTAACTTACTTTGCGTGATCTGAAGTGTGACTTATGGGGTTCGTAAACAGTTGGAGTACCTTCTCAGTTTTTTCTACTTAAATTGAATCGAATATTGATTGGAGTCTTGCTAACTAGGACGAGAAAGTTTCAAAGAAATAATGAGAGGCTCATTTTCCCAAACAACAGTAGGAGAAATACCTAGTGGAAGAAAATTCAAATTTATGTCCACTTTCAGGAGGAACGTGTGTTTACGAATAACGATTACCATAAAGCTACCACCTCCTTTCGTACATCTCATAAATACCTTTCCGTGTACTTATGTTCTAATGAAAGTTTATCCAAGAACCTAATGGGATGCGTCTCTCTTGACCACCCACCCATACTGGTGATTATGATAATAGACTAATCCCGACTTATCTTTGGAACGAATACGGAAATTTTATTCAAAGTATTTTTTGCTATTACTGCAGTTCTTATTGCTAAACGCTACTAACCGATCAAATTGATCCGTGAACATAATAATACCAACTTCTGATTTCTCGATTGAACTAGGTTGTTAGTGATAAACTTGTCTATTATGCCCTTCATTCTAACTGCCTCGTCTACTGGGGTAGCCACAACTCAAGGCACGTACATAAAGTGATAACCGTCGAACCATTACGAATCAGTGAGCCCACCGTAATGAGTTTTATTCGCCCTTTCTAATTGACTAATGGCAGCGAATCTCTGAGACATCGTGCATCCATTAGGGCGAATGTATCACGTCAAAAGTGGACTTCAAAAGTGGTAACTATCCTCCAAACGGTTAACTTTGATTTGCCTAATTGGTTTCAAGTGCCACTGACATCATGAATGCAGCCGGTGAAAATCGGTAGTAATTAACGTCTACCAGGATATTGTTAGCGAGTTCTCAAGAAAATCATGAGGTGGAAGTGCTCCAATTTCAAACCCAAACAAAATGGAATGAACTATTTTGCAACCTTTTTGATGAATAAGAGTTGTATATCCATCATTATCTATGATTCTCAGCTGAATATTATTTGAATAAAAGTGAAACAAACGTCACGTGAACAACAGATGACTATACAGACTCAAGGATTCTGGGATCAATCTCGGAAACAGATAAGGCAATATACGGAATAATTTTGCTTTTCCAGCCTTCATCAGACAAATACTTGGTAACCGGTAGGGAGTTCCAAATAGCCTAATTCCATAGTTCTTCGATGGGTATATGATTGTTAGGGCCAAAGAAAAGGCACCTCATTTTTCTTTAGACGATTTCCCTTGCTGTGTACTTTGGCATTCATAATTCCTTCCTGTAAATGAAATTTAGATAACTGCGGTATATTAGGTGGTGGATAACCACCTGGTTTTTTTAATACATTTAAATTTCTTTTTTAAGTTTCTTGAGGGTGAAGCAAACATACTTACTAAATGCAGTTCTGATCAGAATGCCGCACTATTATGTAGGAAAGTATTGAAATAAAGTGTTAGTACAGAATGACGCAACTCTTTTCAAAAGTATGCAGTAGATCATTATCTTCAGATTTACGGCAAACATCTCCGGGTTGAATTGGAATTTGGAGAAGGCTGCTGAAAACCGGTTGTTAACAACGTTTTTTTGGATGATATGATTCCACCAACTTACTTTTTCAGTATCATTTTCAGTCGGAAGCCACGAATCGAGTTTTCCAGTTAGTCGGGAGACAATGAACAAACCGCGATGAGCATTTGTGAATCACTCGTGTTTGATGTACCAGGCCAAGTCTAGAGCAGAGGTTCTCGTGACTTAAGTCACGAGAAAAGCTTCTCTCACGTGAAACTACTCTGTATATGCACAAAATTACGCTGTCGATTTTCGTTAAGTTAGTGGTGAGTTCCGCGAGTCTTACCAAAAGGTTACCGTTTCCATCGGGTTTTCATCTCTTCAGTTAGGAATTACTCTGTCCAAAGACAGTACACACATGCGCTCAGCCGGTCTAATTCTTAAGTTGTGACCGCTAAGTAGAACACCACTATCATGCAAACGAGTAATGGAAATGTGTTTTAGGGTTTTAATAAGCCTTGAACCCTAATTTCAGCCGTGGCATCTTTATGGTCAACATCAACGAATCTTTTAAAGACAGAAAAGAATTTTAAAAGCTAGTTGAACTATCTCTAACGAGGTAAAAATTCATAAAAAGACTATTCTTGACTACTTCCAGGGATTTAAGACGAGTCATCCGATTCGATGCAATTTTCCGGATGAGCTGATGAATTATTTGCGAAACACCCATCCTTTCATTGCTTCGGGTCATTGGGTGATTCAGTTTCATGCCTTGGGACCAAATATTGGAAGCTGAGTTCTCACTCAGAAGGCAACTGTAAAAATAGATTATCTTTCGGGATACAACTGATGTACTGTGCACGTGATGTCAGCTTGGCGTCTTCGTTACTCGGCCATCTTCAGCAAATGTTAACCTGGAGGACATATACGGCTTTCCTTGCCATCGTTAAGGAACTTGGAAAATCAGACGAGAAACCAGTACAGAAAATTTTCGTCCTCCAAAACTGTCTTTCGATGGTCATAATTTGGATAGTATATGAGAGTATTCTGTTCTATCTTAACCATATTGGGTCTTCAAAATTACGATTTTACTCTCCTTAATCTACTTCAAACCTAAAAACGAACCTTTCTTGTAATGCATCATTTTTCACCTCCTCGCATATTCCCAGATTTTATTATTAGGAACTCATTACCATTTAATTACATGGTAAAATGCTATCCATTCTGACGTCAGTCCTTAAAACCACATTCAGTATTCATTCACGAACTTATTGTTGAAAATAGCAGCTAAAGTACTAACATGAAGATATTCTGCCTGAAGCATTAAGAAGATGAACGCTGTACAGAAAAATCTACAATACGAAAACTTCGAGTTGTTCATAAGAGGAAGAAAACTACAATTGTAAAAAATACACTGACAACCTTATCGTTTTTACACGAATCTGTAACTGCAATCAATGGCTTACTCTGCAGAAATAATCTGAGCAATTGACAAGCCGCTGTAATAAAATCTTCCAACCATCAGCAAAAGAGGAGCGATCTGCTCTTTGTCAGTTTATGCGGTACCTGAAGGTAAACCGATCTTACTTGGATACGGTTACTTTATGAGGGAATTACGTAACTGTCACTGTCTACGGCTTCGCTTTTTCACAGATCACAGAATTAACCAGCTTTGTGTCTGAGTTAATACTCTTTCTCAAATGACGAAGTAGTAACGATTTTAGTAAAGAACTTGAAGTCAATGAAAAGCATGGAACATAATACACCAATAAGCTTAAGTGACTTTTTATTTTGGTGGAGCACCAAAGCTATTAGATTTAAATAACTGGCTGACTCGGTTGCCAAAGCAGAGACGTTATGTACCCCAACACGTAACCTTCATTTCTTCCTGGTTTACCAACCTTTTTCAGATGCAAACACGAATCTTGATTTCAATTGAGTGATAAATATGTCTCGAAAAAACTCTGAATTCATTGCACAATTTTCTTGACGGTCACTTTGCAATAAGATGATTTAGGGTTTGGTCTGTTCGTGTGCAAGTTTTGCTCCTTGTGTGGTACGGGGGATTTTCATTTGACAAATCCTTCAGCTACATCCGTCCAAACTATACGGAGTGAGAGGGTGGGGGGGCGGTCGGAGTTGGGTGGTTAGAAATCTTGTAAGCAAATGCGAATCGACAGCACACTCTTACTGACAAGTTACCGAACACATTTTGTCGGCTAGTTGAAAAAGAGGGATAAATGAATTACAGTTTCTCAGCAGTCTAGCTGGAACAGGAGTGAGAAAGCGAAGGAAACAGTTGAAACTTTAGTCGAATTCGACTGGACTGTCATCATCTTTTTTCATGTACCATGTTCTGGAGGGTGGTTCTGTAGGGAAAAATAGTTTACAACTTGTATAAAGTGCATGGTAATTGTCCTCACAGACTGCATACATACAGCTTCTTTCAGATGGTGATAGGTAGACAGGGAGGATACGAAGTCACCTTGGATGAGCAACCGGAGGATAAGTTAGCAGATATTTTTTCATTTTGACAAAAATAGTTACACCTAGGTACGGGATGCGGTTAGTTTTGACAAAATAACAAAACAGACTTGTAAAGAGTGACAAAAATTAGGGGTGACAACTCCAAGCGTAGCCGAATCACTTTTACTTCCATTCAGTTAGAACATCAATACAAGCAATCGAAACTCTAAAAACACACAAGCTGAATAAATGGACTTCCGACGAAATGAGGTACGACATTCAACCATTCATAGTAACCTTTCCGCGGACTTTACTATGCTGGTACTTAATAATATCTGTAACTACTGTTCTTCTACGAATCAGGTATTAGTGTAACGTGTCCCTCAATGAATTCTGGAGTTATGGTTGCGAAAACAGTTTTATAAACAGTGAAGATTTCCAGTTTCTTGGTGGAAGAAAGACAGCTTAGCAATGAAGCATAATACGATTTGTAGGGTATAAGGTGTACAATCGAGGTAGGGTGAATGCCATCATGAGTGATTCACGTCAGTTTCTGGTGTGCGACAACAATCTGTCTTAAAGAATTGGTGTAGTGTTGGCTTAAACAAACACATTCATTGGACTGTTTTGTATAAGGAATGTGAATCGTTGATGAATTGCATAAAAGACACGCGTCTCCATTGTAGAAATAAACGAGTTCCCACGGGTATTGCAGGAATTATTTTTACGGTATCGTAAGTTGATCGAAATTCAGTAGGGTAGGTTTTCAGTCCCATTTCTCTATAATCGCAAAAGGGAGTTGGATTTCTGAAAAATACGGCACAGTCTAGAGCACCAAAATGATAATGTTGACGGACTGACGTGTTGGGTAGGTCAGAAGAATGTCTGAAAGATAAAAATATGGGCACAGAAAGTGTATGGTAATATATAGCGTAATATATGAGAAAAAAGAAAAAACTGTGAAATTCTTATAGAATGGTTATAACCGCGGACAAACTCGAAAAAACCAACAGTTGAACATAACAATCTCTAAACAATAAATTGAATGTCAGTTTCTACCCGCCAATTTGAATGATATGCACAGATAGCGATGAATCATATCTGTAAGATCATGGGATATCTCTGATTACCTAGGATTTTAAAGTATAACATGCCTATAAAAATGACATCAAGAGCATCATAGAGAGTCCTGACAACGCTGATGCGGACAGCGTATAATTTGGCTGATCTGTTATACACGAAAATACGATTCCAAACGAAGAGAAGTATGTTCTAGTTTTTTATTTGACATGTCTTTATGTCCTCAAAAAAAAACGGTATCATTCACGGGTACTGAATGGTATTTGGTACCCCTATATTAAAGGAGGGCAAGCGCATTAACTGTACCGATCACTGGCGTACTAGCCTTATCCCAGTATTGTCAATGCTGCTAGCGTCTGTTATGATTCTCACGATGGGCCACAACGGAGTAGAGAAGACGTGCATCGCGGTGGTTAGGTTTTGCGCCGGATCGTGGATGCCTCGATCAAATCTTCACTTCCGACAGCTGCTACCGCTAAGTTATAGGTTGCACAGACCAAAGATTATCCTGCTTCTAGACCTTTGGGCAGCCTTCGCCTATACATACAAGACTTCACTATGGAACTGTCTGTTGAGAAATGAAGTACCTGGAATGAATGGGTGTGCCCTCAGAGAGTATGGTTTTCATACATCAAGCTATGTTAGAGCCTACAGCCAGATTTCACCAAATTGTGTCGTCGCCAGCGGAGTTCGGCATGGTTGATCTATATTCTTATTTTTTTCAACACTGCCATGAAAGACATACTTCGGAATTTCTCATTTGGTCTTTTGAACGGTGGAGTTCAGCTGCTTTCAGGGATCAGTGTTTTGCACTCCTGCTTTCACTGGAATTTATTACCCCCTTTAAATAAGCACTCATACCCGTCTTTCATATTCTCGACCGGAAATGTTACATCTGAAAGAAGTGTGCTTCGTTTGTATCTTGCGACTCCCAAGTAATTTTGACTGACACTAATCGAAGTCGCAAGCAAAAAATATGAACGAACTAGATGGCAAGCTGCTCTTATCTTCATTCCTCTGACTACGTTTACTATACCCTCCGTGATCAATGTGAACGGTCGCTCATTATTCTGGAAGATGTCGGATCTAGTACGTTCTATGCGCGTGTATTCACGGTCACATTTGTGCAGCCTGGGTTCTAGAACCCCGACTGAACGTGAATGTCGACGACACTCTGGTACGCATAGACGGATTTCAATAAACTCCTCTTGAAGGGGTGAGTCTACAGGTAAATTTAGGTACTGTTCTAACGGTATTGACTGTTCAGCTATTCAGTGTTTTCTAGTATCTGCTCATTTAAAAAGTCCAAGCATGTATATCGTCCTTTATGCTTCCAGTCAAATATCATTTCCATTTACGATGTACTTATACCACTTCTGGTTCCCCTTTTTGATGAAATCATACTTGCTATACATGCTAGTCCATAACCATTGCTTTTGTTTTTGGTCTGCCGGGTGTCAGCAACTCCGCCACGAGAGAAAATTCTGAGTTGAATAAATTACTCACCAACCATCTTGAATTATTCTCGCTTAGAGTGGAAGCTCCTACTTCTACAAATGTTCATAGTTCACTTCTTCTGAGGCCGAAAGTTTATTCACATTCCGTTCACGGATTATTCACAAAAATGAATCAGGTAAAATTGCCCTTTCGCAGCATTTTGCTCAGTAACATCGCCCTACTGAATGTAGCCATCAGAGTGACCTCCTTATGGTTTCCATCCCGTTCACTCTTGCGAGTTAGTGAACTTTTTACTGAAACTCAATGCCATCTTCGACTTCTATTGCCTAACTAAAACTGTTTGCATCCGGTGGTGAGGTGATCTTTTCACTACTAAAGTTTCCCAGAAGACAAAATAATACGCCCAAGTTCCGCCGGGGTTTAGAAGTCAAACACAATTTGTACCTAATTAGGGCAGAGATAAAACTATTGAATGTGTTAGCTGCCGTAAGATTCGTGAGAACCGAGAATCCCAAGTTGTTGTAGCACGGTATAAAGCTGCATTGTGGCCAGAAAACCAAACCCATCACCGATGGCATTGATGTGGACACATTTTTGTGTTCTTCCCGTAACTGACCTCATTATTATTCTTGTGTTAGTACACAATTTGAACCTTTATCTATATCTGAAGTATTTGAGATTTGTTTTCAGCAGGTCAGAAACGACTTTTTTCTGGAATTTTCAAGCATAAAAGTACCCGCCTTGCGTAATCCATAGAAACCTTTTTAAATGAAAACCCCTAACTTATTGTTCAAACTCTGATTTTCAGTGACCTGTAACCATTATTTCAATTCCCAAGGACCCAATTACAAATAGCACATATTAGCTTTTTCGTCCGATACCTCTTACATCAGTAGAACTGAAAATTACTGACGACGCCAAATTTCTCGTCTTCAAACCGTCGTGAATATATCTCCGAACTGTTTTCAGTTCGCCCACAAACCCAAAATATTCATTCTCAGTGCTGTTGCTTCCTTAACCAACTTCATTATTAAATCCTTAGGTAGATCCGCCCGATCGGTTGGAAATGTTTTTCGATCATTTCTCAGCTTTTGATCCAGTACCCCAACCTCTTCAAAAGCATGAAGCTTTCAATTGTTCCTCATAAAATCATGCCTGACTCCCTAGCTGTTTTCACAATAGAATGTAAAAAACCAATGTGGGGTACAGATGTTCCAAACCCCTTGTCAACAATCCTGAAGTACTCTATTGTGTCGCTTTTCGCCCACCCCTCCCCAATATTTTCCACATACATCAAAGGCCTATTGGTTTCCTCCAATCCGAGGTGTTTAAATGTACTGACGATGCAGTTTTTTGTCAAGTTATTTCCAATCCCTCCGATTTCAGAATCTTCAGTACGAGTCCACTACAAATTGGACATTTTCCCACCCGACGCGGTTTAAAACTGAACCCCTCGAATTACCTTGAATGTGTTTTTAGCAATTCTCATTCTCGTTTCCCTACAGATTATGTTTTCGTGAATTTCAGTACCATAACTAGAGTGAGCTCTGTGAAGTAACTGGAAGTTACGTTCCATAACAAATTACGATGGATAACTCACATTCTAAACTGTTCTGGAAAATCGCGATGTCTCTCATTTCAAAAATGGAAACTCAGACAGTCTCTGACACCGCAGTCGGTAATTTCCAAGTTCGTGTACGAAATGCGTTCTTCCCATCCCGCTTTATTTATCTTCCGTAATTTGTCCGGGCTTTCTAAAAGAGACCCCGTGTCGGGGCTTGGTAATTACGAGTCACCTTTCATCTATCTCTAATGATAGACTTGTAACAGAACTCGTTGTTCAGCACATTGGGTCTTCTATGAACTTAGCTCACAATGTAATACCGGACTCCGCTTATCCGAATAACATAGATTTATCCCTTTGTCGCTCTCATTCACCGACTCGTTCCGCTTTCCAACACCTTTCCTTGAGAACAAATCTGGACCAAACTCTTACATACCTTATCTTGCTCCGTTTAGACCGATGACGAGAATATAAAGGCTGAAATACTTACAAAATTTGAAACTAACTTATTTTCCCTGTGCTCGTAGTTAGTTAAACACTCTAGTTGGAGCTTATCTATCTATCTATTCTATTTACCCAAATACGTTCCCATTTGTAACAGCTTGCTTATTTGTTGCGTCCCTTTTTGCGTCCACTGTCTGAACTGTCGGCCTACTGATTGCATAACTCCTTTGTACAAATACAAATTCAAAAATACGCCGATTACTTCACTTCTGAAAATATACAGGCACTTCAATATGCTCTGAATCGCATGACGATCGCGATAGCCGTGTGTGATGTGCACATTGCGCCTTTCAAGTGCAAAGCACTTTTGCAAAGACTAAAAGGAGTCTGTGCTTGAATCCACCCTGTGGTGATTAGTTAGAAACAGCTAATAACTTCAAATACCTCGGAAGCATGATAACAGCTGGAAGTGGTGTTGGGGATGAAACAAAATCACGAATGGCTAAGGCGGATCAACTAGCTTCAAACCGTAACACCTGTAGCGCCGCCTTGATATCGGGCTTTCCATTAAGGGGCTCGTATACAACGCCGTAGTGATAGTATTTTGCTTTACAATTACAAGGCTTAGTAACTCCGTATTGAGGGAGCTAAGCGACTTTCTGTGTTTGACAACCGATGTTTCCGAAGCACAGCCAGCTAGTGAATAAAGACGAGGCCAGTCATCGTCTGTTAGATACTTTAGTTTGCTCTCTGGTCGAAGTGATCGCTCCAAACTTCATCCGATGACTCGGATATGCTTTACACATGCCTGGTCACCATTTAACTTTCTGTGCTATTTTGGCGCAAGTTGTAATAGACTGGAAGAAGCGATACGGCGGCCTGGCCATAACCTGACGTAGGATCACCAAAAAGCTATTATCAACACTGACTCCCGCTGGTGTTTCTCACATTCCTGACTGGGGTCAAAGGTACGATAACTGTTATTAATTAAAAAAGTTTCGGACTTGGATTAGGGTAGAAATTGGTGGATAAAATGCTGCCTGACCACTCTGCCGAACTTTTGTGCCTCATTTGTACAGAAAACTGCCAAACAGGTAAACGGAATCGACAAACAAACATCAAAAATTGCACAGAGGAAAACTAAAAATATCGTGACAATTTACCAAAACCCTATTCTACCTTAGCTGTCTTGCAGTTTTCTCTTTTTGTTGTTGTTAGAGCTGTTGTTATTTTGGCGCTATGCTCAGTCTAAAGCCGGTGTTATATATATATATATATATATATATATATATATATATATATATATATATATATATATATATATATATATATATATATATATATATATATATATATATAGCG
This sequence comes from Fasciola hepatica, assembly GCA_948099385.1. Lineage (NCBI taxonomy): Eukaryota > Metazoa > Platyhelminthes > Trematoda > Plagiorchiida > Fasciolidae > Fasciola > Fasciola hepatica. The sequence goes on along the minus strand of CANUEZ040000043.1, from coordinate 34,091,358 downwards.
GTTACGTTTGTTGGCATAAAAACGAATTCTTTTCTGGAGATCAGGTTCCATTATTCATCTCCCAATCTTGCTGACAACAAACGCCTGTATTGACTATCACCAACATCATCGTGTTTGCACTTCTACCCCAAATGCGTTCAACTCGAAACCAGACCTTACTCCACCGGTGGAAGTAGTCTGTCCAAAATGTTCGGGATCAGCTCAATTCGGTCGAACCAGTGCAAACAATGCTGTTTCTGATCCCTTGATTGACGTCACCTGATACAATTTCTGTCGCTAAATGATAGTGTCCGTCGCACTTTTGTGGCTTGAAATTTGGTAGTTTAAGCTCGATTTTTACCGTATATCAAGATTTTGACCGAATTGTGGTTATCCAGAATTTTCTAAACAGACTGTAAACATTTCGGTTCATTTTTTCTGCAAAAAAGTCCTGGATTATGCCCAATATTTTTCCATGAATTTATTTCCTATACATTATGGATTTTGGGTGAATTTACGATTTTCTTAGACAGAGTGAAAAACATTGAGTAGAAGTATACTTAGTGTATTTCTTTTGGGCAAATAATCCGTAAATGGATTGAGGTGCATCTTTAAAATCCTGTGAAAATTCTGTTCAGTAAATTCGCAGAATAAGGCAACTAATTTAGTTTTTTTTTCTTTCTAATAATGTCATTCAAACCCGTTGGTCTAACTGGAACAGAATGAATTTAATGCACAATAACATCAGTAACAATACCGATAACCCGCGAGAGTACTGTAAAAACAGGCTCAATGTATTGTGGCTTCCACTGCGAAATAGTTGACAAAACACCTTAGTGGGTGAATTCAGACATTCGAAAACAGTATTCCCAAATCGGACAAACCCACCTGAATTCACAATCAAAACTTTCCTTATAGACTATGTCGATGTATAGACCGTGAGTAACAAAGAAATAAGATCTTTGAACGATTTATGCACCCCGGTCTTAAAAAGCGAGTACTTACGACATCGTGATTAACCTGTTCAAAAAAGACAATAAATGTGGCAATCTCTTCCTGCGATATCAATAAAAAACAAGGCCGTGATATCCTATAGGAATATACAGAATATTTCCGAACCTTAGCTTACAGCATGATAATTTCAGCTGTCGCGACATAACTGGATGGGTAAAATATGTAGGTACTACTCACGTGTGTATGAAAATGATAATTTAGTACTTCTTAATCCATGGGTTAAAAATTAAATCATATAACTCAATAACTGGACTGATCAAACAATTAACGAGAAATTTCTCTCATTCCGTTTGTATTTGATCGACTTTGAAAGCACTTTAGTTGACCACTTAAGCAGGTACTACGTGACAATTTATGCAAGAAATGATTACAACCCATCGATCCAAGTTATTGCACACTGTCTCCAGTTTGTCACACTGAAGTCTGTCTCAGATGGTTTACCAAAGTAATAACAATGTAAGCAGCCGGACTGCGACTGAATACTTCTAGTGCGCGGTCATGCGCACACGTCCTGGTTTGATCAATCTGCCCATCGCCACGCGTGACGTACACTAAAAATCCACTGCTTTGCTTCTTCCACCATCTGAGGCTTCTAAGACATCCCTTTCGTGCTCGGTTGAAATCGCAAGTCAACTGTAATGTGTCTTTTTAGTTTTGTACACTTACCGATTTTTCCACTCCCGTGCAGTATCAACATTTTTGTATCTCTCTCGTTTTGCCAGTGTTACTCCAATGCCAACGCACAAGTGAAAAGTACCCCAGATAAAGTAGGACAATGTTAATGCTCAAGTTAACCGTTAGTACCGTTAGTACCAGAATGTGCGTACATATCGTCAATAATCTTTCGTGCCTTGCTTAACAGTAACTATTGACAATTTCCAAAAAAGCGAGAAAAGCAAATTATCATTGTTGTGGTGAAACGGAATATAAAAATGACAAGTTTTTCCAAAGGAGTCCAAACTTCAGTGGAAGCAACATTTTTCATTTTCTGAAATCGCTTTGTTTTTGTCCTCAACTCTTGCATTGAACACTTCAAAGTATGGAACAACTTTGCTGTGCGGACCCATATTTGGGTTTCACTGGATGTGTTGTACTCGAACAACTGATTAGTGTGAACTGCTAGCTGAACTTAACTGATCAAATCAGTGCAAAGCAAGAGCTTTGTATTCCAGTATGAATGTGTTCAATTCTTTTACCACTTCAAATTTACTAAGTCAAATATGATCCTGCCTTGATTGTTAAGTGGCTACAAAGAAACAATCATTTCAGATATGCAAATGTGTGACGCGTCAAGCAAAGAGACTGTTTCCGAACCTAGAGAATTCATCGGTATGTCCCTTGGATTTAAACACATTTCTAGGAACTAGAAAATGGGAGTAAGCCTGCTACAAAAGCGTTCTATTGGCCATATAAATAACAACTATTCAACATGCAAAGATTTGTCGAAGAAATCAACTATGTCCTGACATCAGGATCAACAGGTAAAAACATTACAGATTGTCCAATATGGTGTAGATGTCTGATAAACGTTACTGTTGGTCATAGATTATTGGCCCTCAGAAGATTCACAGTGAAAGTCCTATATTTGGGAAATAAATTCGGCTAATACGAAATCACCCAGCATTCAGCCTTCGGGTTCAGTAAATGATTGAATTCATATTGCAAGCTAAATCAGTGGCAAGTAATAACGGTTCTCAATGTAAACTAGCTTCATTTAGGCCGTTAGGAACAAATAATTATAAATTGATGCATACTCACACATTCAGATTCCGGAATAGTTGTGTCCATTCGCTTTCTATTGTGGGATTGAAACTTTACAGTTGTCCGTGGAAGTTTGCTTGGATCAATATGAACGGCTATAGACGAGGTTAACAATGTGTCGCCATTTGAACGACCAAAACTCGTATTCAATGCGGTGGTGGTGGCGACGATGAAGATCTCAACCCTGGCTCCGCTAACGACAAACCCGACGAAGGTGGTGACGTGGACGATAGAGACGCTGACAGAAAACGACGCACCTGTGTTGGTCGGACAGTTACTGTACCTGATGTGGACAGGCATTCAGAATGTTTGGATCGGTGTTCCTTTTCATGGGGCTGGTGGGCAAACGACAGACTTGGACGACCTTCACTCTATGGTTTCAACGGGTTTACAAAGTTGTAAAAAAGGCAGCGAAAAGAATTTGTGAACATTTACTCAAACAAAGAACCGAACTCTGAAATTTTTACAAGACTTTACGGCATGAATGCCAAAGAACAACAGTCCATGAATGACACATTTTGGTTTATACGATTCGCATAAACAGCGAAAATGCTGCTAAATATCCGATGATATGAGACGATTACGTGCCACTTGCACGGAAACTCACCGTACATTCATTCATTCATTCTCTGAAAAAACAAATGACCGGCAATTTTGGCTTCATCATGAGAGGCTCTCATATTCACTTGGACCATAAAACTCGAGGAAGTTTTGATATGCGAAGAATACGGAAAAATTCTAGGACAAGTGGAAAGTAAGTCCCCAGTTTCCGTCAACTTAACCACTAACCGACAAAGCAACTGAATATCAATAGGCATTCCAGGTATTGATTTGGTGGCCTGTGCTCCTACATGTTTTCACGCTACACTAATTGTGAAAAAACTTTATCATTTTGCGGGTCTAAAGAAATCAAGCTCGTAGCCAATACAGTAGTGAAAATCTTTCCCATTTACACGGTCGCTGAAGAGCTCTTGGAAAATGTTGAACACTTCTACAGTTTGGCCACAGCGGAGAAAGTGAGAAAACGTGAGATATCTCTATGTTCACTGCAAAAGAAAATGCAAGTGCAATGGCGTTGTTCCTTTATTTAGCTACTGAACGACATTGATTACGATCTAGTTTGCATGCAAATCATATCCAAACTGAACCATTACTAGAGATCATTTCCGTGATAAATTCTTAAAGATCAACTTCACCTATCCAACAATAGGTCTGCCGATGATAGTGATTCGGTTAGTGTTCATTTACACAAATGCAAACGAACCCCAAACGAAAGCGGATAAATGTGACTGCTGTACGCATTTCCATGACAAATTATTTCTTCCGGTGTTGAGGTTGGATAAAATGTGTACGTTGAGACCACGCCATTTTGATTGTACGCCCACTTACATATCACGCTGCAATTGGTACTGTCAAAATGGGCGATGAGAAGGGAAACACGTAGACGGGTTGCCGGTCGAAAACCGAATAACAGCGGAAGTGGATCTGTCAGCTGTTTTGGTTTGCGCGGGCTAAAATGTGCACTCAAAAAAGAAAACCTCTAACACAATGGTTCCGTCTGATTTCATCAAGTCAAGTCAAGTATACGCTTAATACACCAGAAGATGAATATTCAGTAGCTACATAATCACTTCCAGTTACAAGATAACATTGAGTGTAATATAATATCAACTTATAATTGAATTTTGTTCTGCTATGATAGCTTTAGAGTTAGCGAGGAGGACTTGCAAGTCTCGATATGGAAATATAAGTGTTCGTTGCGGAATCGTGTGGACGATGTAGAAATACAACTACTGAGATCAGGGTGAAAATAGTTCAGCTCATCAGCCAATTCTTTGATAGCACAATATGAAATGGGTTAACTGATTTTGAGGTATTATACTACCTCGAGATGGGTGCTTCAGTAAATGGACAACTGAAATCGTTAGTAAGCAATCCACGGAATATTAGAGGAGAAGCGTGGAGCCAGTGAGGTAGAACACAGGAGTGAAGGAATTTTCGGATGAGTTGAAGTGGCGTATCGCGAGCCGTCTCGTCATCAAAGAGGTTGAGGTGGCATGTTCGGACCAAGAGAGGTGACGGTTAAAGATGACACCGAAGTGCTCCACTGAAGAATTACTCCCGATGCGCTCGCCGTGGATGGGAGTGGATTCCAAAATATTAGAGTAGATAATCGAATTGTGATGACGAAGCAAAATATCAAAACATATGAGTAATTCGTTAACCGGTTGTTTATGGAGGAGCAGTTAGCAAGCTGAGCTATGCTGTCTTGTGGAAGAGGTTGTGTAAACAGATAAAGGTAAAGCACGCCAGGAATCACATCATACGCATATTTGACAAATGTACAGTCATCCTCGAAAAACACAGAACAGATATGCGTGGAAAACAAAAAAAGAAGGTACAATAGCAACGTTTGAGACATCTTGTGTGGATAAAAGCAAAGTGGAAATATTCGGACCAAGTGATATGAGGAGTGTATCGAAAATTCCATGCTCTATGTGTTGTTTTTATAGTGAAAGTTATACTGTTCATAACAAAGGGTTGTTGGTAGATGTCATTCGCCAATGCTTCGGTAACCGTGGTGAAACACATCTACCAACAACGCGGTGTGATCAATAATATAACTTTCACCATAAAACAGAGTAAGTTCTTATTACTTCATGCAAAAATATCCGTCAGCGACTAATTGAAGAACCAACTTGGATCAATGAGGTGAGTGGCGGAAAAATGCTATGTTGTAAACCATCAAACGGAGACAAATTGTTTTGAAACATGGAAATAAGGCTTTAGAGAGAAAGTAAAAGTTTATTTAATGATATAATGAACCTAGTATCAAAAGGTCATCGAAACTGAGTATTTCAGATAAAATTATCATTGAATTTACATCGGAAATGCCAATAAAATTGGCAGTGATTCGTGCAGTCCTTCAAGACCCGTAAGCTCAATTCCTTCCAGTTTGAATTAATTGTGGTGGTGAGCAGTAAAATAGAAACATTTCTCAGGGCTCCTGCTATCAGTGAGACAAAAGTTTTCACTCATTTCTGTGGAACATCTCCTCTTCGTACATTCTCTGGGATGACTTTTAACTCGATCTGCTGGGATAAAACTGTTGGTAATGTCAATAGCTTCGGAAGTATATGATTTTACTGCCTTTTAACGTGAATTTCGTGGGAAAACTACTGATATTGATAACAGTTTCCGGATCTATATCGATAAGAGTTAGGTATGAGGCGATTTATCACTAATGTAATATTCGAAAAAATGATGGAGGCTATTAGCGGTCTCAAGTACCGAGTGGATATTTGGAGAAATGACGATGAGTTCACTGAGTGTATGGAATAGTCCACGCTAGTTCAGTCCTTTCAGGAATTCAACGTTAAGCAAGATTTATCAACCCTGTGGTTAACGCCAGCAACACCATCTCCATGATTTTGATTGACTGCCTTTGAAGTTGCATGCCATATACTCTCACTGGACTGTTTATTCAATAAATTTCATCTCACGGTAGATGGCTGAATGTTTCTTTTGCCCCGTCAGCCGTTTCAAATACAACTGAACTCAGCGAAATAACAGTGTCAAACGTGACCTGAAAAGGCTCAAACAAAGTGCAAAGCTACGGTCACTCTTTGCCAGTTTCCTAATAAAATGTTTTCCAGATCAATAAGTTCGGACGGAAACGCACACGTATCTAAGTACTCCGAGGGCAACAGATGCTCTACAGTTAAAGAGTCCTTTACTAATCCGGCAAACAGAAATGGGAAATTTTTGTCATCATTCTAGTTATTACATCAACGAGAGGATACCCTACGTGGGCCAAAACACACGCTCAAACAAACGCAGCATGATGTGCTATGAACCTTGGGACGCAACGTGACCGAGGGTTTAGCTCATGTCTGATAGGCAGGTTATGACAGTCGAACTGTAACGGTCCTCTGAGCGAATACTGAATGACGGATTGCCTTATCTCAAAACCGCTGTTTACGCGGCTATTGTGCACTAGACTAAACCATAACAAATTGTCACGAGACCATCCAGGAAATCTTCGGCGTTCGACAGTTCTACGTGTGTGATACGGAAAAAGGCTGCCGCGCGGAGAACAAAATAATTTTAATCTGAATCATCCCACGATCATAGCCTTTAACAAAAGTTTTGACCGCTCAGAGAGAGATGTTGAAAATCAATCATATCCGAGCAAAATACCACTGAGATTGGGCTTTAGTTTTGGAAGAAGACAATGTCAAATAGTGAATCATGTTTGGGAAATTTGTTGCATCTCCAGATTGTGCAGAACAAGAAAGAGACAAACAAGACACGATTCGGCAAGGCACACAATCCATATTGTCCTTTGTTGCTTTCAGTACTGTTCTGAGAAGGATCTATGATGAAGCGATGACTTGGGTCTGTGTAGTTAGGAACTGTTGTTTTTCTGAACCTTCCTAATGATCAGGTTTCATACAGGACCTTTAGAGGAAAGGTGTGCAACTCTGTCAACAACAGCTGCTTGCCGTGACACAGTTTCAGTTCGCTTTGCTGAAACTGGGTAGAAAAACCCATTCCGAACATTTCATTTCAGTTTCAAACATTTCCTGAAAAAATAAAACGATCGTTCTTAACCCTTGCTTGTTTCCATACACCGATGCTTCGAATGCCTATTTGTAAAGCTGGAAAGTCACTCGGAAAATTCCATATTGGAACCAAAAGTGCAGCAGCATTGTTCTTCCTGAAGAACCTGTAAGTCGGCAAAAATGAAATAGCTTAGTTGCAGTTTTGTTTATATATTAGTTTTATCAGCTGAAAGGGTAGTCGTGTCGAAAACAGATTTGGACAGTACGCATAGAAAAACGGATTTTCTCCAAATACAACAATCAGACTATTTTGAATACATTCAGATAAGACCAGCAATACTCGACTTTCGTTTACAAACAAACTACAAAGTGGCGCATTCAAAATAATAATTGGCTTCCTTGAACACTTTGAAAGGAACAACGTCATAAGAATCTTAAACTTGAATTATCACGCATCGATTGAAGTCTGTTACAAACTATGTGTCATGTGGGTAACAGTTAGGCACGGTGAAAAAAGCAATAGGAGTGAAGTTGACAAATCGTTCGGGTTTAATAATGTGACCAAATTTAAAACAAAAACATCTGCTATGGATCATTGTGTACCCTAGCAAAGAGATAAGGAAGCATAGTTTTGAAGTGACCGAAAATGTTGGACAGTTAAAATGTGATCCATAGGGGAAATTTCGAAGCTTTGCGGCGTGGCCTGGAGTTCAGTTGGTAGAGCACAAGTGGAATCCATGCCTGGGTTCGAATCCGACTTTATTATTTGGATCGTTCCAAAATAATCAATACTTGTCGACGGAAACAGTTCATTTCACACTCATGAAACCAAATTATCTCGGTAATGCTTCTGTTTCCTTCTGAACACTACGGTAATCCGACTTCCCTTGAAGACAATTTCAACGAGCGATAGGCTATGACCGTCTAGAACCAGTAGCTGGGAGAAGGCTTCATAATTTCAGTGTTTATGTGAAGAAAACTGTTGACAGTCAGTTCGGACAATCTATTGGTAGCGTACCGAACCCATGGTCATGCACACTGGGTTTCATTTTCAATTGGGGCTCGCTGAGTGATGACGGTTCCCTACATGAGTGAAACAGCTGTTCACTGGTTCCATGCCTGTGAATGACAGATTCAGCAATTAAACTGCATTATCGTTCGTTTCAAAGACAAATTAGACCTTCTACTGCCCATGATGACCCACATGACTTAAAATCGCTCGTTACACGAAAATATAGCGTTCATGCATTTTATGCCCTTCAAAGGTGTCATTTCAACAGAAACGGATTTTTAAGTCCGTCTACGCGATTCACCATCCAAGTAGTCTAATGATGTTGTACGTTGTGCTTTTGAATACGCGCACTGTTTGTCGTCCTGACGGGTGCATAAGTGTGCAGAACCTGTTCCTGTGTCAAATATACCACCTGGAAATTGCTTTCATTCCCTACTTGTGAGTGTGTTCAAAAATGAGACCGTACTCGGTTTACTCTGATCTGTTTAAAGCTGTTTCACGGGATAGTTACAAATGAAACATTTTCTCAGGGGGGCGATTTATTGATTTTTCAGTCTCAGTCATCTGCTCGTTTCCCACTGGAACCTGTCTTCCTACCAAACAGAAAATTCAACTTTTTTTGGTATTGCTTATTGATTAGACCAGATGACACCTAAACGTATGATACATTTAGCAACAGCCAAACGAAAACAAAATGTTCTTTTTTACGGAAAATCCAATTACGTCGACAACAATCTTTGCACCGAATTGGATGAAACTAAGAGCATTAGACAGAGGCACAGGAGTGCCCAAATCAAAGCCTCTTCAGAAATTTCTAGGACGACTGTGTTTCTTCCGTCTAGATATGCCCCGAAGGTAACCCATTATGAAACGCAGTAATTTCCGTAAAAGTGTTTATCAACTTAGAGTGTTCACTCCGCGGTGAAGAAATAATCTACTCGTATGAATTCTGTATTGCGTATTTTTCTGAACAACGCTCCCGGTCATAAACAGAAGACATTTGCCTTCATTACTGTGAATGTCTCGGAATGTAAGCTTTCATGCCCGCAGAGGAGATTTCCAGAAATTTCAAAATAGCACGACGCACACTGGTTGAGGTTTGTCTATGGAAATGGTCACCATTGTTGACCACTATATATTTTTCGCAATGGGTTTACACGGAAAAAAGTACACTTGCGGTCAGTATTTTGTTCATTCCATAAACGAATTCTTACCAGCCACTAATCATCAGCGGTCCATTTACGGGATACTTGATTAGCTAACGTAGATCATGGGAAATATCACCGGAAGTGTTTCAGCATTTCTTTAAAATTCATTCCATTTAAAAGTTATCCACTGAAAAACAGTTCCAGTAATATAGATTTTATTCAGTAAACGAACGATCATTTGGGGAGATTTCCACAAATAATGAACACTTTGAATACAGAACAGAGTACCCTCTGCGACAGAACTCACGAGAATCTTCTGAGCATAAATTTATTGTGGTAATTATCTCCTAAAATGTAAACTCTGACTGTAAAACTGAGAGAACAACAAAGTTTGCCAACTTGAGAAATAGTAATTGGCGTCATAGTAAAACCCTCATGAAGTTCAACTTCATGCAGCATGATGATCATTTAATTTTCACTGCCTCGAAAGCAAAATTAAAATCGTGTTAACCAAAAATTTGTGTCCAACCACCAAAAAAAGAAAACGTCTTCCCTTAGGAAAGTTGTGGTCCTATTCTATGAGCAAAAACAAACCTGAATACCAGGAAACCGAACCAGAAATGCAGTTGCTTATTCAGGATCGATGCCGATGTTTTTTTCACGTATGTGTCCGGCATACGTCCACTAAAGTGGAACCTAGTGAAGAAGTTGACAAAAATCGGATCTGTGGGCACGAGAAGGACCAGTTCCGAACTGTCCATTACCTTGACCACTCAACGTGTTAGCAGAACACCAAAGGAACTTAAATAACCCATTACCAGTGTCCAAATCCGAATGGAACTGAACCCATTATCACCACAAGTGAACTATTAGACACAGTCATATCCTCCTGATAGCACAGTAAAAAAATGACCTTCAACGCGACTGCCAACTAAACGGTTACGGTTCTGCAACCCATGTGATACGCAACGGTACGGGTAGGAATAATGTATGACATTTTTGCGCATTTCAGTCATGTTTGCAACTAACTGCTGAGGTGGAATTTTCTTGAAAATTAAGCATAGTTTCTCTTCTTTATCAGCGGCTTTGTTACTTTTTATGTGTCCATGGAGTTATTCACTAGCTTCAGTTGCAAAATTTCCTCGGATACTTTATGTTTTTAAAACAATTGCTGCGAAATATAGTGCAAGGAATATGTTCTTTCTCTGATTTGAGTTTCACCATTGTTCACCTGGAGTGTCATCACTAAACAGTGTTAAATCTACTTGGTCGAAAAATTCGGATACGGCCATGTTGACAACTAGGTGTCTAGTTTACTTTGTCGAGGAACACACGGACGTCAATGGACTCTGAACAGCCGAAAAACTAGCATTCTGTTTGATTATTTTTTCATTTTTTCCTAAAATCATCAGAAGCAAAATTAAGATATTTGTACTGTCATATCAGTTGCTTTACAATGGATGAAAAGCTGTTCCGTATAAAAAATTTTCCGGACGATCAACTATTGCTGACTGGAATATTACTCAGTGAAACACGGGCGCCAAGTAAGAAATGCTCCCAGGACTTTACCCCTTCCGTGTATTGAGCAGTATGTTGAAAATATGTGATATTTCACTTTTCTTCTGTGATGACAGAATGCCCGCACGACAGTGATATACCAGCATTCGACAGTCTGGTCATATTTTGTACAATGAAGATCTTCGGTTATTTGGAAAGTCAATCCACATGAACTAAGATTGTATTCCGGTCGCATTCTAGTGCTTCAGAAATATAACATCATCTTTTGAAATTGAACTTTGTTGTAAAAACACATTTTACGATACAGCATCAGTATTCAGATGAACTCATCAAAGACTTGAATTTTATTGTATCATAAAAACTTGAGAACCTTATGCGGGATAGTATAAGCCCAGGTCATCTGCAGACCTCATGTGGGATGCAGTTTGTATCTTTATCCAGTAAAGAAGAATCTCATCTCGTTGCTGCCAGTATGTCAGAGCTAATGATAAACCAGAATGATCACTGAGGTGCATTCTGGAACATTATCTACTTGTGAATCGTTACTGTTCTTTAGCATGATGTAAATCATACCGGTAACCATGCAATAAACTGATTAATGATAACCCCTGAGCTGGACTTGAAACCACCTACTTGTAAGGTAAAGTTGGTACGAATGCAAATCATTCCTTACCTCAAATTTGACAGCTAACCGGGATCAAAGTTGGAGGTCACTTTTATGTTGTTGTTGTTCCCGGATGAAACGAATGCGACAATTTAAAATCCGGATTCGTGGCTTCTTGAAATACACATCGGTTAAAATCACACGCCTTATATATTCACTTTCCGAAAGAACTCAATTGAGTTTATGATGTGATACGAATGTGGTCGAGTTGATCACCATACTGGTCCAATTTAACCCTAAGCAGATAAAATAATGAGTTTTAATTCCAGCGAACCACAACACTAGACTTTGCCAGTAGAGTCATATTAGATGGACACGATTGTCCCCATCTGAAAGCTTGTAGTTTCATTGGCTGCAGACTCCTTTGAAACCACTGTCACAGATGAGCTCAATGAAGGAAAAAATAGTGCTCCGGAAGAAGCCTACTTTGTGTGCTGGGGGGGAGAGACTTTTCTATTCAACGTGAGGGATAGACAAAAACCAAGGAAGGGTGAGTCACACATTTTTCCCAAAACAGGACGATCAAAATTTTGACAGTTGAAAGCCCGGTTAATTAATTCAATTCAGAATGACTAGTGTCGCTCATATTTGCTCCCATCTTCTGACAATAAAACAACTCAGCTGTGAGTAAAGCTCTTTCAGTCATATATAATATGATACAATAAACAGCTTCATCGCTCAACTCACCATTGAAAACCATGGAAGCACTGTACAGCTTTTCTATCCTTGTTAGGAATCATCAGCATTGCACATCCACCGAGCCCACACGGGGACTCGAACCCGGGTTGAACGATTGTGAAGCGAACACCTCAACCACAAGGCTATCCGAGCTAGCCCCCTACGGTTTGTTGAAAATCTATACCACATGATATAGCACCCCTCTGTCACAGGCATTGAACGGTAACAACTCGCTTCCCGCACAGCGATCAACTTCTGTGATGGATGACTTCCTAACAAGGATGAAACAATTGTGCAGAGCTTCCGTGGTTTTCAATGGTAAGCTGAGCTTTGGAAGTGCATGATGGATCATACTATATAGATCTAATCCCCTACCACTCATACTTTCTGTTATGATTTTGAACGTAGACAGTACGTCGATATTATGGGCGCTGACACCATTCGGATTTTTACCGTTACCATTTATCGTCCTAGTCGAAAACACGGTTGCCCTAAAACCAACTGTCAACTACATTTCCGAAGGCAAACAGATCAAACCTCCAACTGGCAGATTAGTAGCGGTTGAAGGTTTTAGGATATCGACTGTCGTGGTTGATCGGTTGAAAACGACACTGGATTTGTCAACTAAAACCACTTGATGAAGCACACTTTTGGATGATAACAGAAAGGAAATACCGTCAAACTCGCCTACCCGTTCAGTGGCTAGATACACATTGGAGGTTGGGGTTAGGTGTCGTGGTCAATAACGTTTTTGTATTCAAACAGTGTCTGTATTCATATGATACCATTATTTTTAGTATTCTTCTTAACTCTCCCATACTCCTAACTGTTTTTGATTCCAAGTGAGTTCGATGCAGACAGATAACGAACAAAAACCACAACACCAAGCTTATAGTCACCGGTCATTCCAACTAACTTGAGATAAAACGGATGCCCCTTATTCTGTCTTCTCCACCACGGACTGAAAATATGCCAGCGTGTGAATAGAATTTTAGAAACGTAGGCTGAAGTGAAGTTTCATACAGTTAGTTTTGGGGACCACAGATAAGCTGATTTTCTAGCCATTTTCAGTTAAAACCCGAACTGTGTGTAAACGGTGCGAATGGCTTATAAGTTTTGTCCCCACCCCGCTGATCTAACATTCAATCTCCCTCCCATTCTTATTCGTTCTTATCAGCAATAACTCATTTCACTGTTGCCTCATTTTCATTGGTTATTTTGTTCACTACATATAAAATCACTTCGACTGCTGTATGCACGTGTACAGATGCGGCGAAAAGGTCCAGAAGGCATTGTGCAAACCTATATTTTTGGCTTTTCTATTCAAAAATTATTTATTCTATCTACAACGTAATGAGTGAAAGAAATGACCGAAAACAAAAATGATTCTCTATGTCCATGCTGTTCAAGAAAATCTGATAGCCGTTTACGTAAACGAACTCAGTAATTCAAATAGTCAAATGAGAGGAGCACACGGTTTACGGGCGATATTTAATTATCAGGGAAATTGTATGGTCAGGACAAGAAATTCAACAGTGCAGAGTACTAGCTAGTGGCAAACGGCCAAAGTGCCATTCTCGGGTGTATCCCCACTAGGAACAAGAATGTTCGAAGCACTGAGGCGAAGAAACAACGTTCGCAGCCAAAACGTCGTTCAATGGCCAAATTATCACGAGTGTATTAGAATTCAACTGTCTATTTATTGCTCATCTTTGCCTGTCCGACATATTTTGGGAAGAATTGCTACAAGCAAAACAGTGAAACGTGAATAATTATAAGAAAAAATCTCTAGCCTTTTGCGAAAAAGAAATTGCATAAATATGCTCTTTCCGAAGTCCTCGACTTTCAGTTCGCAATTTAAAATCCTGATCCCTGTAGTGAATAACAAAATGGAGTGGTGCCAAACTGAACGTGAACAGAGGACTTTCCCCATAAAGGAGTTCCATTCAAGAAAAAAAACATTTGGTTTCATGGAGGGAATGAGTGGAGTTGATAGACTGGTTCTGGAAGCGTACTGAGTTAACAGGTGTAAAGTTTATTAAAAACCAGTTACTTGCTCCCTTCACATATGCAAATTAGTGATGCTGTATATTCTAAGCGATCATTCATCTGCTTTAGACAGTTCACCCGAGAAAACCAAGGGAAGTGACAAAAATCATGCTAAGTCAATGTGAATAGATGAGAACTGTTATAACACGAAAGTGTCGTTAGGGTAAACTACAAAAACCCCTGTACGATACAAGCAAATTAGGAACTTTCCGCTGAACCCATCGATTCTCATATGAAGAGATACAGGTATGTCTGTTTCACAAATAACTAACAGAATGTCTAAAACACCACTTTGCTTACCCCTGGAGTCTGCGGACCGATATCGGTCTGTCCCCTTACAGGATGGTCTGTTGGTATTACGTTTGGTGTTAATTTGGCCGTAAATGCATACGGCTGATCTTGAGAAACGTGTTGCTTGGTGTGTAAGCTGACTAGGCGATCCGTAAGCAATGCGCTCTCCGAGTGTATTGAACTGACAGCCGTGGATCTTTTCTGTGCCGATTTGGATGAATTACCGGGCAAATCATTTTCGGAACGATCGATCGAATGACAGTTTGACAACTTTGCTGGAAACAAGCCAATTGGTCTAACGGGCGCAACAGGCACTTTGTTCACGTAATCGGTTGCTTTTCCCACTCCTGCAAACCGGTCAATTAACTGTTGTTGATCTAACCGTGTGGAGCTTCCGATAATTCCCATATCCATTGTGTACGAAGTGTTGATTTGGAAAGGAGCGCTGCTCATGTAGGATCGAACATTCATCCGTGGCCAACTTGGACTCGAAGCTATAGATGTGTGCCATTCAGGCGGTTGCTGGATTTGTTCGTCTGCGCCTGCTTCTTCTTCCTTTCCCGACACAGGTGAATTGAGCAGAGGTTGAACCTCGATCGAATCACATGCCGTGTGACGTCTAGTCCCTGTAGTATCAACTTGTTTTCGAATGCGCGGAAATGAGTCGGACAGATGTGCACCCGAATCGTGTGGGATTTTGTGAAACGTGTCTGAAAGACCATCAGAATCCTTCTGTCGAGCTGTACTGAAATAATTGAGAAGATTGACATCACCGTGGGAACCATGAAATCCAGTACTTTTGGATTCACTCGTAGTATGTTTTCGGCCTACTTTTATCGGTCGCAAAATGTTATGTGGTAAATGCCTACGATGCGAATCGGTAGGATCCACCGTCGATGCACGGTGAACTGCTAACTTTCTACTCAAATCGGCTAAACTAGAACGTTGACTTCTCTCATCCTCCGTGTTTTTTGCATCTGACGTTCTTCGATGGAACAATCGGCCCACACCCTGTCTTCCGGGGCGCATAAGGTGTAAGTGTAATGGATGTTTGAAATGAGTTGGTTCGTTCAAATTGTGATTTCGTTCCGAGTATCCTATAGATGGTAGACGGCCCTGAAAAAAGAGTTTGAACAGCTCATCAGGAGGAAACAGCTTCCTTTGTTTACAACAGAAAACAACATTCAGTTATATGAACACCTTTTTTATCACGTCAACCTTATAACAAAAAAAGTCTTCCGTTTGTCTGAGCTACTTACTGTTATCACACAGAGACACTCGATCAAATGCCGTTGTTGAACTGAAATCAGATCGTCGTAATTCATCGGTTGTTTCTCATGACTCACATTAGTACGATGCTTTCGAGCCTGTTCCACTTGTTGATCAGCAGTATGGCTGAGCGCTGTCAGAATAGACCCACTTGGCGGCATAATTCCAATACTGATAGTTCTATCTGCATTGATAGACTTTATCATTGAATCGTCATCCATCGTGGCATCTCGATGTTGTTCCTTTCTTTTTGACGAGCTCGCCCGTGAACAAGTGTTCTGAACAAATGTTCGAGACAAATGTGGAAACGAGGTATGGGTTGGGATATGGCAAAACAAATGTCTTCTCGGATGCAACTGGATAACTGCGACGATTACGACCCCCAATTCTGAGAAATATATTCATACCCTATAGAGCTGAAATTTAGTTATTTTTGAAAATAAGGATAACTATCTAGGTGTCGTTACTGGAAAAAGTTACGAGTTGGTCATCAACTGATTTTGTTGTCTCGGGTCTCTGTTAGATAACCTTCTTCGACCATTATTGCCCACATCCATTTGTGCCTAGCAAATGTTTGATGCAATCAACAATGGAGGGCAAGAGTCTTGAGAAAAAAGAAACGGCTTCTCACGTCACTACGCGAACGTGCAGTGGTCTCTCTTGGTTTTGGGGTATACCTTTTTTAGTCAACTCACGAGCGAGTTTGGAATAAAGAACAGTGGGGAACTTAATGTTGTTAAATGCATTATATCTGTTCTTTTTCAGAATATCTGGAGAATTGTGATTCAAAGGGTGTCATAAGCACAGCAAAACCAAAAATCTGCCGAGATGCATTTACTCCCAAACGCGATCTTTAATTTCAAGAGTACTGCGCAAAGCAAAACAAAGAATCACGAGGCTATCGGAGCTTTATTTAGCTGACCATATTCTGAACTTCACACACATCTTCGTGATTTTTTCGTGCTCAGAAAAAACCTTTTCCCTTAACCTTGGGAAATAATGAAATGAACCTTTTGATATTGGTGAAACTTCACCCTTTCATGTATGCAACTAAACTGGTCGTTTATGCAAACGAATTTATGGTTATTGTTTTATGAAATTGTGTAACATAATAAAATGTGATGTAATGAATAATGAATAGCTAGTATGATGTAATATTTTGTAGAACTTTCACATTGACTAACTTAAGTTAGCTGTGTTTCGGAATACCTAATTAGATTCTTGAAAAAGTGACTCACGCTCAGATTATAAGAAGAACTACATTTGTAAGTGTTCCGCGCCCTATAGTGGGCGGTTCAGTCGTTCGGAACGGTCAAGGTATTTCTGTTACTCAAACTGAAACGGATCTCCACCCTTAACGTCCCATTAGTCAGCCACATTCATTAGACTGTTGCCTTATAACTTGAAATTGTAATTTGGTCATGGGAGAGGACAAGTACTGTATGAATCCCATAAGCGATCCCTCTTGTTAATTCTTGTGGATATGTTATGGTTTTCGATTTTGATAATGAAGACACTGCTAATGATGTTCCCGTTCAAGAACAGAGAAAGTCCCAGTTTGACTTAATGCTTTATCACTCCCGCAAGTTTTTACTTTTATTGTTTACATAACAAATTGATCGTCAAAAAATTACATTACTTCCAGGCTGCTCATTAAAGAGGTAATAACCCTTCAAAAAGACAAAACATCCGCTGGTAAGACCATAAAGACCTAATTAGAATGGGTCCTGCATTTGACTCGTATGACCAGGATAATCCGGCTTGTCAACGACTCAGTCACAACTCACCTGGATTACCCCAAACTGTGTGTGTTTTCTTTTGCCTAATTGTCGTTGCTTTTAACCTATCACCGTGGGCAGAGTACAATCCGCAAACTCCGCAAATTGGGGGTGAAAATCTGCGGTGCACATAGATAATATTGCTGACAATAGGCTCTTCCATGTAAAGCCGTCATTCTCCATACCAGAAAGGAAATGAACTGGATAATGTTCTGTTTGTACTTTTCTGTGAAGTGTCCTGAAAACGTTTACACGGTCCTTAGTCAAAGGGGAACACATATGACTGGAAGATTTTCTGATTAAAACCATCCATTTCACTATACGCAAGCATGTTTATTTTGATGCGCTACTATTTCTAGTCGTGGATCAAAACATTTTTGATATCATAAGGTTTCATGGCAAATTGTATTCTTATACATTCATAAAGCGTTATTTCATTAGGACCAGCGAAATTGGTTCTGCTGTATTTCAAACTGAGAGATAAAATTAGAAAACATCTTTGCCATCACTTTTACCGTGTCCATTCACGTTTGTTTTGTCCTGTACTCAGGGGAATAAGCATTAGCCCATACTTTAAAAAAATTTGATAAATTTACCATCTAGAGCGTGGACTGAACAAATAATCAAATAATCAGCTGGTGACTTGAAACAAACGTATTGCAAAGAATCGATAATCCTTTCTCTGCCGCACTGTTAGTCCACGTAGGAATCTTTGCAAGAGAGAAATTTAGGATGTTTTGCCAAACAAGGAGGTTGAGAAATCGTTGTTCCCCTTACTAAAGCTATTTATTCCCCGTTTAACTGGATAGCTTTTCCTTTTTCGACCAAAATTAATTGACCACTGGAACTATCACGTTTTAAATTTTGTATGAGTTTTTCGAATCGGAAGTCGCTATCAGCTAAAGAGGGTAAAGGGACCGATCATATGGATTATTCATAAACACTGAATGTAGAGTGACAGGAGAAGCAATCTGACTCAATTATGCCTTAGTTTCAAAAAATAGGGGACAGCGGCTGGGAACCGCAATAATGTGGAAAGTGAACCGCTTTTTGTCTTTGGTATTTAACTTTTAGAAGGGTGTTCTTTATTCGAATGACTCTATTTAAAGTGTGTGTGAGAAAGATTCATTCGCTTCTCAACAAGCAATCTAGCCAACGTACCGGAAGAGATTCACCAACAACCGAAACGTTTGGCACAAAAATCCCAGTCGCTCCGGATGGACACTCATTCGAGATCTGTTGTGCACTGATTTCGTTTGCGAGTGCAGACTTGGCTGAAGTGAAATAACGACCGGTCGTGTCCGAAGCTGATTTCGTCATATTAGCACTCTCGTTTTCGATTTTGCCTTCTGTACTAAGGTTTGTCTGTCTAGGTGATCGTTGGCCAGAGTCCACAGTTAGGTTATATGCTTCGAGGATCCGATCAACGCTCGGTGCATGCACATGAGCCGTGTTTTTTATTTCATGATTAATTACATTCCAACCGGACTTGAGCTGCTCGTGTAAACTGACAGGTATTTCGTAATGTTTCAGGCTAGTTTCGTTCGTCGAATCCACGGGATTTTTTTGGCGATAGAATCCGTTTGATTCCCCATCACTAGATTCCGAATTCGGCGCGTCCACATCGGCCGTGGCCATCATTTGAGCAAGACGTATGCGAGCTTGACGTGCGCGCTAGGAGAAAATGACGATCAAATAGTAGACAGGGTTGTAGAAGGTTGACAACTGTCCGGTGAATACATTTGCATACGATAAACAAAAAGCCATGACATAATAAAATAATGCGGATCAAAATTCTGCCATGAATAAATAAGTCGACAATAAAATAATGGGTCAGAACCAGGATCGACACAGGGTGTATCGGAAATGCGATTCGCCTTGTGGAATGTTATGGTGAAATTTTATTGTCCAATAACTGTGCAGTCGAAGTGGTTGGTAGGTTGTCGATGTTTCGGTCACAAAAGGGTAATCTTTTTCAAGGGTGGTTTTACAAGCGAGTGAAACTGGAAAACCAGCCTTGAGAAAGGTTATCCGTGATGATCAAAACGTCGAAAAACTACCAACTATTTCGACTGCGCTGTTATTGAACAATAAAATTTTACTCTAACATTAAAATTAGTAGTACTTTAGTGTGAAAGTATTTTTCCGGAAGACATCTCCACTTTTTGGTTTCTCGCAAATAAATCACGGAGCAGTGTGCCAACACAAAAGCGTAAATCAACAATGGTTTTACACTGTCAAGAAATGACTACGTAACCTAGTTATGCCAACTCACTTTATGCTGTAGCAGCTTCCTGAACCGAACCATTTGCGAAAATAATTCATCAAAGATTTTATTCTAATCAGGAAACTTGATTTATTCACTGGGTTACGATAAAACCTGTTTTTGGGTTACTAGCAAATGCTCATATTTATTGCCTGGAAAATGCTCCTTGCATAAGACGAATGCCCCAATATCCTGAATAACTCAAAGGGAAACCAGTGAGAAGGTGGCCAAATCGTTGATCACTTTGGGGGCACTGACTGAACTACGCTCAGTGAACTGCAAAAAAAAGTAAACACTCTACAAACATTCACAGTAATGGCACGTTTGGACAAAGTTCCTCCAAACAAAATGACAGTTATAATAAGAAATAGAAATAGTGAAAGTGATTCAAATTTTATTCATCATTAGTAGTTCGTAGATGTCAAGGAATGGCTGAACAACGGCAACAGTCGACCTAGGCAAATTTCCGAACTGGCTATCAAAATGAAATGGTTTCCAACGAAATTTGTATTGATATAGATAGACTTCGAAATGATACTGCATAATGCAACAGTGTGCTGGCGGCTTGTGTATATGCAAAAAACCAAAAACAACGGTTTTGTCGTTCACTGTTTTGCATCAACGTTTGAACGAGTTTTACAGTCATTAGATCACTGACTACCCGCTATTATTTGTTCAGCTATCACTAGCAAACTGCAAATCTTTCGAGCCAACGAAGCAGCATATTTTCCACAGCTATTTGTCTACTGACAGTAGTCTCGGGGGACCTCTCTATTTTTGAGCCTGATACTCCACATTTTTATGAGTAATGAGTGAAAACAAAATAACTTTTGTAACAAAGTGATGAAAAGCCTAACTATCAAATGATGCCAATTCGCATTATTTAGGTCGAATTTGCGTTTTCTGATGGTATTCGCCTAAACTCTGTCGAGGGGCGACACAAAATACATACTCCATTAGTTCGGATCAAATTCACCATGCCATGATGTAAACTGACATAAGCTTTTTGTTCATGTTCACTAAACTTCCAAATCAATCTAACGATAGTCCAATGCTGAGCGCCTAAAACGGTTTCAGTATATCACATATATTAGTATTTTAATCTCCGGTGACAAAATTGTCTACTAACGCTTGAGACCGAGTTTTTTTCGTGGCCTCGGTAAATTTGCCCAGTTTAATTTCCTGAAGTTTCGTGAAATAAGTATTTCACGACTAAAAATATTGGAAACGACACGCTGAAAGGCAAACAACTGTTTCAGCAAATCTTATACTTTTTTATACCGTTCATGTAGATATGACGGTGGAAAACGTTCAGACACTCGCCCGGCCACAGATCATTTCCCCCTGCTTTGCAAAAATGTGGAGGAGAAAGGCTACCTGGAGAGGCGCGGTTTCCATTGTATGGGTGTAATGGAGACAGTTCACATCCCAGGTTTACATGTGCTCATCGTTAGTGGATGTTCACGACCGACTCGACGACCTGTGTCTCCCGGGTTTTGTCAGGTACCCCGGAGAGCCTTAGTCAGTCGCTTTCATCCACATGGTTCAGGGTTTAGTGGGCAAACAGCAATTGTCCTTTTCGTGGCTAGGACCTGTAGCTGAACTGACTTCGATGAATTATGTAATACCCGGTATATCCCTTTGTATGCCTTTTCTGGTTTGATAGTGCAACCAATAACCACCAAGTGGTGCCAAGTGGAGCTTGACATAGCATCTGTCTTATGATGGTTTGACCATCGTGGAAGATATTCCTCATTATACTGATACAGACGCCTAGCTGTGCGATTTGTGTGGGATGCATCACATTCTCACCTTATCAGGTAGGTAATGATGCAGGAGGTCACAATTGACAGTTATTCCAAATTGCGCTTGGATCACCGGAGGTGGCGACGGAAGCCACCAATCACTCTTTATTTTTACACCCTTCGTATCTTCTATTTTACTCCATTTTACCTCGTAAAAATGATAAAGTAATTCAGGAATAGGGTCACGGCCAAATAAAGGTTGCGAGCTGGGGAGTGACAGGCCGCGCAAGGCGGATTCGAACCCGGAATAGAAGAGTTTGAGGTGCATTACGATGACCGTTTGACCACCACCAGCGTCTCGAGTAGGAATGTAGAATTTATAGGCGCCCTAAGTGTTTATATCAGTCATTCTGCTTTCGTGTTTCTTTTAAAAAGTACTTTGAGGAGATGTTTATTCTTTTGGTATGCAGTGAGATGGCTCTACAGAGGAATCCCGTTTTATGTTATTTTGGACGAACCTCCCTGAGATAGCCGTTCCCTCGTACAATTTTTGGAACGAAACTGATTTCTTCTTTTAAAGTTTCTGCTTAGCATATTATTCCGAAACTGACTGCCAGATGTTGAACTACATCTTTATTGGACAGTGGCACGAAGCAGCCAAAAGTGGCGTTGAAATAATCCACGTCAAGGAGTACCACTTTGTTCTCCATTTGAAATTCCATAGCTTCAGTTTTACGCGATTATCTCCTGCTCGGCGGTTGGAAGCACGATCGGTGCAAATCACGGCCCAGTTTTTCTTCCATTGGCGGACACCACAAACCGACGGTAAGCCTAGGTGCTTTGTCTCCTTCCCGACAGTGTTGATCTAAGTTTTGAGCTAGCTACCAAGGTGACAGCACCATCCAGGGCGGGGTTTGGGAGGGAGTGTTTGTTTGATTAGTTTCGTCTTTGGTCGCTGCAGGATATCATTCAGCCATCGCATTCGGCGACATTGGACGAAGTTTGAGAGTTCGTCAGTTTCACAGGACCCCCCTCCAACTTCATTGTTGGATAATCTGTCACGCCATTTTGTTTTCGATGTACGTCGCAGGCACCAGTGATCAAAAACCTCCCTCTTTCTAGTATTCTCGGCCCTCATGGCCGGGTTTCACAGACGTAGCTGAGTACGGGGCGTGTAGCGGCGCAGTAGATACGCACCTTGGTCCGAAGGCTGCTTTCACTGTGGGTCCCTAACGCCCGTCGTAGTCGGATAAATGTTTCCTGGCGTCGTCTATCCGGAGAATTATATCATCCTCTGCCTGACCTTTCGGGAGCAGTGTAGACACTTGAATGATGGATAGCTGTTGCGCGCATGGCCCTGGGCAAGTTGACATATCTTTGGTTATTGTAGTGTTTACTTCTATCGCGATGGACTTTGAGAAGTAATTGATTCGGTTAAGGACAGGTTGAAGCTTGTCAGGAGAGTCCGCTGGCACAACAATATCATCCACGAACTCTAGGTCCGAGGTGTGCATCTCTTGACTTTGTTTGATACCGGGATAGTCAGTCGACCGCGTAGTTGAACAGCCCCGGTGAAAGACGGTAGCCCTGTTGGATGCCAATGGTTAGAGAGAACTCGGATGAATCTACACCATACATAAGGACCCGCGCCCTAGTGAACGTATAGTATCCTCTCAGAAGCCTTGCGAGTTAATCGGACAACCGGTTGGATTCCTTTATCGCCCAGAGACACTCCCGGTTAAGTGAATCGAAAACGACCCGAAAGTCGATGAAACAGGCTATTGTTGGCTGCCGAAACCTGTAGTGGTGCTCCAGAGTTCGACCAAGTGTAGAAATTTGGTCCACACAGTCTCTATCAGGGCGGAAACCCTTTTGGCTTTATCCAGTGCGGTGGTCTGTCGAACTGGAGAAGCTGGGCAAACCAGTATGCGAGAACTATAGGGGGATCAGCCCATTCGACGGGGTTGTGAAGATATTTTGCTGCTACTCAAATCCCATAACCAGTTCTAATGAAAGAAAATGTTTCTAAAATACTGGATACGGTGCAGCTCGGTAACAAAATAGAGTGCACATCATTCAACCGTAATTGGTAAAAATTTCAAAGATTTGCTTTGCTTCCCAGTTTCCGGTTTATCCACCGAAACTTTTACTAGCAATGAACCTACTGGGGAACCTATGGCGATGTCGTCTGTTTGTCTAATAAAGCAAGAAGACAAAATACATTTGTTTCTGTCCAAACTATGATATATATAGAATAGGCTTGTGCAATTGGTTTTATTCCTCATTTTTCGCTGAAACTTGCTTCGCAAACCTTATCCAATGAAAATAGGGTAATTTATGTAGGTTTTTCCGTCATCAGCTGACAGTTACAACTACTTCGAACTTTCATCATTTACTGCTAAGAAAGAATTTCCTGAACGGGATGAATACAATCAGCTGTTCATTATTCAGTGAATGTTCTTACATACAGCACAATCATATACTCATGCGTAAAATGTAGACATTTCCATGTGCTACTTTGCACTTGTCATCATTCATTACGTGAATTAAGCCGTCGTTTTGATACGCGTAGATTTTTTTGATGGGTAGCAGACAATATCCGCGCTAGTTATTAAACCAATGAATTGTGTCAGGCAAAATCACTCTCGTGAACACGACTGCGGACCAACCTTTTGTGCTTGACGCTTGTCCGAGCGTTGACTTTGATTGTATATTCGGGAAAAGTTCGATACAATGACAGGCACCGGCAACGCAATGACAAGCACACCGGAGAGGGAACACATTCCACCGACAATTTTCCCCACTATAGTTTCCGGTACCATGTCCCCGTAACTGATTGACGAGAAAGATACGAGCCAGTGTAAGGGGATGCAAAATGTTCACACATTATAGTAGAAAATCAACAGTGGTTTCGCCGCCCACTACTACCTGCTTTATTGTTAAAAACTAGACATTTTAAACTAAGATCAAACTGGCCAGATCTTCCATACGTAACAACAAACCAAAATAATATTGTAGGCCAAATTTCGGGGTTGGTTTTGAAGTTAGTTTTTATTTACCCATGATAAATTAAATTACATTTTCATAGAACTACTTCATGCGTATAGATACAAAATATAGAGTATAATAAATAACCTATATTCCACCATTTTTAAGTCAATCTGACATAATAATTTCAATCAAAGAAGGATTGAATGAAACTACCTATCGCCTCTTTGTCGTAAACGAGTACCATTTGACTGTTATTCCTGGTTTTGAATATCCATAACCCTGAACCAGAATTTAACGGTTCATTTACGCTAACGCTTTCACAAAGATTGCAATCAAATACCTCTGATATAACTCCAATTCATCTATATCACTGGCAGTTTAAAACTGTTTATTTTGAACATGAAATGGCAAGTGAATGAACAAAACTCTTCACATATATTTCATCGCAATCAGCTATGTTGTAGCTAGGGTTTTTCTTGGTTTGTAATATCTGCGTCACTTCTCATTTTGTCTTCAGTAAAATCACATCACAGGAACAAGTGGGATTTTTATTCGGATTAAATAATCGCCTCATTGTATACATTGCGATTAAATCTTCTTTTGATTTCATAACCTGTCATGTATTTTTGATGGCTATTATAGTAGTAGGCAGCGCGCTGCATTAGTCTGAATAAACCATTTGTCAAGTACACTGTGAAATGGGGTAAAATTTTACCGTGAGCAAAAACATGTGATTGACACTCACTAGACAGAAACCTTTTCAGTCATTTTCACTAGGAGACTCGTGTTATACTCAATATTGAAGCACTGCCAGTACCAAGTAAATTATGGTATAAAAATAACAAGTGAGTGCCATCGAGGTGAATGATGTGATGACCGTAAATGGAAGAACAAAATCACGTACTACTGAAAAATACCTTTTTCGTCTAGAAAATAAAAATACGACTTGCCCGAGCGTAGTCATTGTGACAATCGTGTACCAGAAAGCGGATGGAATGCTGGAAAATGTGGTTCCTTCAACCGATTTCTCCGCGTAGTACATTACTGTGGCGAAAATAATTATAACCATGGTGAGACTGAATAACAGGAATCCAAGCTCGGAAGCGCATGATTTCAAAGTGTATCCTAGAATTCGAAGACCAACGGAGTGCCGTGAGAATTTAAACACCCGAAAGACACGAAATACTCGCAACGTGGTGAAGACGCCCGATACGCTCTGCGCGTGCAGTTTGTGTTGCGTTTCATGTGTACAGTGTGTTGTGTGCGAGCAAATTTGAAAGCCGTGCATCAGGCATATGTTGGCGGAAAGGGATCAAAGGGAGAAAAGAGAGCGAGTGAGAATCACGTGTGTGTGTGTGTGTGTTTCAACGACAATAGCAACATATTGGCACATGTAACAACATACAATCATTGAGTAAAGAGGTACTGTAGAATTTTGTGACTTCGTCGCACACGTTCGTCAGTAGACTTCTATCCGGTAATCCAGAAATTAGGATATCTGATCATATTGTTGAGCGAACTGTCCCTTTTTGTTTTCTTCTTCGAAAAGGTGCAACGGAACACTTCACCACCCATTGGCAGTCAGTGCATTGGGTGATATAACATAGGCGAAAGAATCGTTGGGAAGGGGAAAAAGTTTCATCCTAAAGTGTGGAACAAATTCGAGTCTTGAACCAAACCAGTTCCTTTCCATTTAGCTGGAATTGCAATTTTACAACTGGAAATGCAGTTAGTGTTTTAGTTTCGAATATAGATTCTTTTCCACCGTTCGTATCCATTAGGCTTCAACTCATCCAAGAATGTTTTCCCGTCGATTTTCCAACTGTAAACTTTTTTCAAGACCTGGGTATTTCCAGCCAATTTCCATTGCATTTCTCAGGCTATGAGGCAATGATGTGTAATATGTTTTCTAGGACTGCCTAAATTAAATGTTCATTCTACAGACTGATAGCCATGCGCTGAGGTTGTCCTCTTGTCATCGTGTAAC
Source organism: Fasciola hepatica (assembly GCA_948099385.1). Lineage (NCBI taxonomy): Eukaryota > Metazoa > Platyhelminthes > Trematoda > Plagiorchiida > Fasciolidae > Fasciola > Fasciola hepatica. The sequence goes on along the minus strand of CANUEZ040000043.1, from coordinate 34,064,643 downwards.
CAAACTCCCTAACTCGTCATCGTATAAAATCGTCCTGCTCTAACATAACTAATATTTCACGATGGAGCATTTTTCGAGCTACTAGTTTTTGTTTTGTATTATTTGTTTCCTTCTGCCCTCGTAGGCATCTGTGTGAGAAGGAAATGAGAGAAATGCATATTATTTGTTTTGCTTGTCGAACTGTAACACTGTTCATGAGATTTTCAAAATAACTATAGCTAGAACATTCCACCTGTTTCGTTCAGATTATTTTAGGTAACTTTTTGACGGACACATCAGTGATCCTGTTGTTACGGAAGCTGAACCACAACGGACACAGTAAAAGAGCACGGGAGATTGCCGATTCATCAACCACAAAAACCTACATGGAAAAACGACTGCAGCATTCATTTCATGTCTTCTATCACCTTGCCAATGAGAATCAAGTGACACACATAGTAAGCCCAAAGTTTGGTACGAGGTTGATTGATCTTCTCTTATCATACACCAAAACCGTGATCCCCTTAATAAACGCGTTTCCCTTTCAGCCCAGTGTAACACAAACACCATGCAATGCATTTAGCTTGTAATTTACACACAAAACTCTCTCATATATTACATTACTGAACCGTTTCAAGCTAAGCACAGTTATTCTGTCTCTCCGACTAAATGTGAGCTTCCCTCCTGGTTAACTGATTTGAATGCTCAATGTATGAATCCTTATCATGATATTTGTTCTTAGCAGTCATTCAGATGAAAAATGTTTACAAAATTGTTTGAATTTGACGCTTTGTTATTCTGTCAAAATCTTTGAACGTTCGATCAATGGCTTTTCACGTTGCGTCTGTGTTCGTGACATCTAGGGTTTAATAGGTTCTGAAAATACAATTTTCTACAGCCATTGTGCAGCTCTTTTCTAGGACTCACATGGAACATTTTATTTAATAGAACATACAAAAATCCAACAACGGCTACTGTTTAGTGACAGAAAACTGAAGGTTATTCAACTTCATCAGCTTCAGCCACAATAGATGCAGCCACACTCTAAGCACATACGTTAAAACTTAGATCAGTTAGCAAATTATTATTCTCTAACAGTTTTTCTTTGAATGAAGACACACTGTCTTATCCGCATGACAAGAATCAAAACAAATTATTTCTCCAATGGACGCCTGTCGCTTCTGGGAAAAAGGCACAAAACTATTTTTGAAGAGACTTGCAGATTCTGGACAGATTCTGGATAGATATGAGTACACTGTACCATCCACGATGTTCTCCAGTACAAGGTGACAAATATTTATCTTATTTGGTATATCCGATGTAACAGTGCTTGACTTTAAATCCTGAGAAAAATAGCGGTCCATCGGGGTACTTTTTGTACCAAGCTGGTTTTTGGGCTTGAATGAACGACAAAAGCGAATAGAACTTAAGAATCACGGCTCACCCATTCGGACTCCGCTGTGAGTCATATGTGAGTTTGGTGCCTGAAATGATCAGCTTCAAGATTAACGCTGACTAGCTCGTTGAGATGCATTTCAATACCAGTCGTTTTGGTCGGCAAAGAGTCCTACAGGATGCACAAACTTATCTTCCCGGCTGCCGAGTATGATGACGTACAGCTACAAGGCTGTTACGTGTGTGTCAGGGGGCGGAAACATTTGGACGATGCAAATAGTGGGAACTCCTTATCAAATTTCTGTATACCGCTTTGGCACACAATCGTGTCAGAGAGAAAGCTGCAATTAGGAGAGTGTTTTTATTATTGGAACTAAGGGCACAAAGAAATTGGGAACACAGCTGTGCAATATGTCCCCTGGATCATCTATAATCGTGCGGACTGCAGTCATTAGGACTATTTGTATAGTCGGCAAAACTGAAAATACACGCATGAATCGGTTTATACTCGGGAATATTTTTTTTAATTTGAGGCTCCTGTTCTACGACACGTGTAAAGATTTCCAACTACATGTACCATCGGTTCAATGAATGTTGTGATAAAATGGGTTTCCAGTTGTTAGAAAAAATCTAACTTCGACGATGAATGCTTAGTTCGTTTGTAAGGACGACCTAATGACAATACACTTCACATCTGTTATGATGTCCATGTCATATTTTCACTTCTTCACTGCTTGTCAGGCTCAAACGGGCGTGCAGATATAAATAATAAATCGTTTCCGTTCTAGCGTAATTTTCGAACATTGTGTTTGTGTGAAAGAACTAAATAACACTACGACTGAGCGTTTGTTGTACGAAAGGTAACAATTTGACCATTGTGCAAGTCTGTTGATGACACACAAACACACACACACGTTGTTCCTGTTGTTGGACGGGAAAATTGTCTTCTTGGGATCCGATAGAAAAACAGCGACGATTATCCGGGAACGAAAACAGCGTAGTAAAAACCGCAACTTGCTTTATCAACTCGGCAATACTGAGCTATGAGAAGCTGAATGAATTGAGATCTAGCCAAGGAATGTGGACACATTTGATAGATGGATTTGAATTAGTGTAGTATTATCGACCAAAAAACCATGGCCACATTTTAACCTGATTTCGCTGAAACTTTCGTTGTTTATTCGTAAACAGCAAGGCAATTCGAACTTGTGGGCGCAAGTTCCAGACTATGCGAATTTCCTCCGTGATTCGAATACGTCATAGACTGCATGACAAACGAAACAATACGAATGGGGATGAGAGAACTACACCTCGCTAAATGTGCACCAAAACGTTCCGAGCTAGACATGTTACCAGTAAATTAGAAATAGTTACTTTAAAGCATACAAAGGGAGTATGGGAACTATTTAAAGAGCGGTAAATTTATTTTTTCTAATTTGAATAGTGACAGAACAATACTTAATTGTTAGATAAGTCTGATAACCTAGTAAAACGGACATACAAGTCTCGAAGAAAAATAACACAAGCTCTGTAGGTTGTTCATAACGGAATGCCTTCGTTGTACTTAGGCCCCTACAGAGAAGTCATCCATCATAGGAGTCGATCGCTGTGTGGGAGGCGGGTTGTTACCGTTCGAAGCCAGTGACGGAAGGGTGCTATATTATGTAGTGTAGATGTTCAACAAACCGTTGAGAGCCAGCCCGGATAGCCTTGTGGTTAAGGTGTTCGATTCATAATCGTTCACCCCGGGTTCGAGTCCCCGTGGAGGCTCGGTGGATGTGCACTGCTGATGATTCCCAACAAGGATGAAACAGCTGTACAGTGCCTCCATGGTTTTCAATGGTGAGTTGAGCGTTCAAGCTGCATGATGAATCATATTATATACAAATCTAATCTCCTACAACTCAATTGCAAAAATAACACACGCAAATGAACCATTGTTATTTTTATGAACTGCTTGGAAGAAAATTGCAGTTACCCCGTTGTTTTTTGAAGATGGAATCATTTTGCATTTTTGTCTCAATTTGGAACAGGACAACAAATTTTGCAAGGTTTTGACCAGTGGGGATTCGTTTACGATAGGTTGATCGACGGCGTAGACTCCTAGGTGATATCACACACCATGCACGTTGTAGTACACGAGAAATACTTTATGACCGACTCTGACAGAACATAACCAACATGAAATATAGGAAATCGTGACAAAAACACCCATTCAGTTACGGTGCTGGGAGTTCTTGTAATTCAGATGCCTACAAATTATCCGCCTTAGCTTGAATCATTTGCTTTCGCGTGTGATTATCATCATCATCATCATCATCATCATCATGCCCGCCACTGTACGAATGATTCGCTTGGTCTCAATAATTAATAAGATTGCAAGCTTATAACAGTGGATTCATAATCGACCACTGTCAGTCACTCCGTGAACTGGTGGTCGTTCTGAACTAGTCACGCGGATTCCACCTCCTTAGCACGCAAATCAGACCGATGTTTTGTTCACGCCAAAATCAATGTACACGCTCGGGAAATACCGATGTACAGACAGACGGATGCACGTACGGATAAATGGACTGGTAGTGTGAAAACGAACTGCTAATAGAGCGGTATGACGTGTGAGTGTCTACTAATGTTACTGCTGTCATTATTACCACTACCCCATTCAGTTTGAATACTCTAAATGATACCTGATAAGATTAAAACATACACACAGTGTTACGATCTCTAGCGTACGGATACAGAAAATTGTTTCACTATAATGTTTGACGGTCATTTAGCATATAATCCACTATACCACAGATGATGTGGGAAAAGAACTTACCGAGAAATGTATACGGTTAAATCAGTATTGAACCAGAAGTAAAATTTTTTTTTAATTTATCGACCGACTAAACTATCTCTGCATAAAAATGTCTTCAGATGCTCTTACGTAAACGTCCGATATATTTTTCCAGATATGTAACTGTAACTGATTCTTCAAAGACCTTTACAATTCCAAGGCTTATGATGGAAAGAACACCGTTCACAATCTTGCCAAACGTATGTTGCTAATTTAACAAGCGGGTTATCTAAACTAGGAACAATATTCATTTTAATCATGTGAATAAACTAGTGAGCTTTAGTTATCAGCTTTGTGCACAAAGGCTATCAAAAGCGTCAAACGATCTTTCCTTTGTTTTGTATTTTGACAGTGAAGCTGTTTGGTAGCTTTGCCAATAATCTCCCCCTAGTTTTCAGACTTGAAAAGATAAATTTTTCCGATCATTTCGAGTTTTACCTCCACTCCGGAAAGCATTGACCGCCAACCTATGGCGCTGTCATTCGGAGTGCATGAACTCATCCTTACACTCCAGCAACACACAGCACTAAGGAATCGCCGCTGGCAAATTTTCTGCTCTTTCACGGTTATCTACAAAATCAGTGGACTGGGTATTCCAGTGTGTCGGAATAAGTCTTCGGATCTCAGTCGCAACAAACGTCAAGAGACGAGTTGGAATGGAGGAGTGATTATTCAACCGTGACTTAAATATTCAGCTGCAGCCTTCCCGTTTCATCCCGTGGAATTTTATTTCTTTGGACCTAGGTTACGTAAATTCCAATAACTTGCGAAGTAAACTGAAGGATCTACCAAAGCCCAACTCAGAGTACGATTTTCGTAAACAGATGAGCTGGATCTTTAATTTTTTGTGTACGTGTGATGTTATAGAAAATATAATAACTTCTGTTCTGGAAATACATGGATCCCATAATCACATAACCAAACCACTTCGAGGAATAAAGATTGCTGCGTTGACTAAACTCTTGTTTGTCTTCAGATTTTCAAAGTCATCGGAAAGACGTCACACAAATTGTGTGAGGCTAACCAGCAGCCGGATGTGTAGATTTGTGGGTGGGCAATAGTGAACCGGTCGTCAACTTTCTTATCTCTGAGATAAGCTGAAAAGCGTTTTGAAAATCTGACGCCGACAGTATTACGGATAAATAATAAACCAAAACGATTGGTATTGATTATTCAAAAAGAAGACAAACTCACTACACACCTAAAATGGAAATACACGTTTCATATTACCTTAAAAAAGAACTTTCTCCTATCTCTGATTATTCCAATCGGTAAGTCTAGAAGCGGATGATGTTTATTTTACAAAAACTGCGGAAAAGTGATAAGTGAGTCTAAATAATACACAAAATGGGACGTAGACTTTTCTAGTTACATCAAGGAGATTTTCAATAGCTAATAAACCATAATTAATTCCATTTTCAAGGTAATATTTTTCATTATTGTTGAGTAGCTTGCATTCCACGCGTTACGCTTAATTTCAATTCAAACGCGAATGATATTTTATTTTGATGCTCTTAAGAAGTTCTCTTCAGAGAATTGCCGCACACGGAACAATTTTGTAACCGCAGACTGACCCAACATGTTCAAATCTTTGCAAGAAACTAATTGGTTTTCGTCCCGTAAGCCTCTTTCAGTTTACGTATACAATTACGGTATGACTGTCCGCAGTCACTGTTGAACACGTTCTCCCGGCTTTCCGCAGACTCAACTGAGTTGCCTGTTTCTCACCATGCCCCAAACGGCCAGAAGCGATTTCGCAATGTTCTGCGCAGTTTATTGACTCAAGCCCGCTCAGATATTAACCTTGAGAATGTACGTTGAGAGATCAGTATTGATCTCAGTTACTCTGTTCACTTATTTCTAACGATACTGAATTATTCACGTGTAGCTTATAATTCGAAAGTCAGTTGATATTTATTGAATGAAACAATAACATCTCATCGGAAGTAAGTGTAAATTTTACATTATATGTCACAGTAGTTAGGTAGGAAGACTTGGACGAAATGAAAGATTGAAGAGGGAAATGGTAGATGCTCCTCGGTCTATTTGTGCCTGGAATGGTCGTGGACCGAGAAACAGGCTTTTATTGTTATAACAACATGTGTTTGGGTTAGCCATGCCTACATCAATGCTCGTCGACAGAATAGTCCCACCCTTCATGATGGCCATCATCCATTATATTTCATAAAAGTAACTTCTAAGCGTAGGAGATAGAGTTATGATTTTTTTGCTACTGGAACAAGTTTTGAAGAAGACCTTTATAGTCGTTAGCGTAGCTTATTCACCTGCGGTGTGCGCAAAAACACTAATTTCAGAGAATCTTACATACAAACCAGCATAATTCAATGTGTACACGGTGGTTATGGGTTTCATCACGTAGTGGGTTGAATAAAGAAATCACACGGATCTCTTTGGTAACTGTTTTCGTACGATTGAAAAATATTCAGAAATGCTTAATTTCTAATACATTTGGACAGATGTGCCCAGAAATTTATTTCATAACGAACTTACCCCATGCCTGGTTTCTATTTGTCACTTTGGTGGGAGTACCAACCCCACTTGAAATTCGGAATTCTCATTCACATTCATTGTACTTCTTATAACCGAACTTTAATTTATTCAATTATTTTCGATTTCAATTTCTTGTTGTCTGACCTAATTATAATTAAATTCCGTTTACTTATATTTTGTTATGTATTAGTGGTATATTATTTCAGGCAAGGAGTCGCGGGAAGTTAGAGGCTGTGAACTGGGGAACTGGCCAGTGGTGTTGAGGGGGCTCGAACAAGGCACAGAATGGCCCGAAATCATTTGTCATCCGGCATTCTAACTGGGATTTTCTAAAGTGATTAGTTACGACTGCTCCCGTTAGTTTGAAAAACTATTGCATATAGTAAGGAAAGCCTTATTCCAACTAGCTGTAAATGTAAAACTTCCGACTTGGGTCTCGTGGTTTTTCCTACCCAATAGCTTTACTCGTACGAATGTAACTATTAGCAGTAAATCTTGCTGTTTTGAACTTCTATCTAACTTGACTCGAATAAACGTAAACAACGAGTTACGGTTCCTAATGCTTAGTTCCTTCTCCACTCCGTCTCATGTTTCTGTGGCTCGTTCTGAAGTAGACGATTTAAAAAACCATTAGTACTTTCCAGTATTATTCGAATCACATTTGGTTCTGACTGAAAACATTCAATAGCTATGGATTGCATTTTTTCATCAAATCTTCTATGGTCTGGTGTCAAAAACTACTGTGCTAACCCAAGTTCACTGAACCTATTCACTACCAGTGTTTCTAACCGGTACGCAAAATCAATCATGCAATTACTTCCCGTGCAAAAAGAACACATTCATGCAGCTTGTCAAAAGCCAACGAATACGATCTATTATGTGTTTGAATCGCTAATGCCTTTGTTTGCTCGACTCTCCCCTACACTACCATTTCGGTATGGCGTCATTCAGAAGAATGTACCCGTTGGTCAGACCGATAGAAAGCTGCAGTGCGCAGGAGTATACCACTCATAGAGTCTCAAGCACAGTCTTATCTTACAAGGACATCAGCCGTGTTTGGTCGCTTGATTGGGGGCTTTTATGGGTTAATCTAGCACACTCGTTTCTAATTTATGTTACATTATGACCGCCCATAATGTCGCAGAATGCGAATGTGAACGTCATCGATCAACTACGTGAACCTATGCGTAAGAACCTTACGAAATCGGTCATGGAATTTGGGGGGGGGGGGGAGTATTACAAAACACCAACAAAGACGCACACATGTACTGGATATGGTGGTCCCCGGGTACGTTCCACATTTCTTTTTACCAAGCAACATGTATGACTCGGCTGCATTTACGAATAACATATTTTCTGGGTTTTGTCTTCCGCGAGTTTTCGCGCTAATTTCAAAAAAGGACTGTTGTAAACTCTTCACACAACGATGTAATGTAACCAGCTAGCATCTGAGTAAATCATTATCACCTTATCTCACCGAAATCGCAGTGAATTATGCATTGTTAACAAGTTGGTCAAATGCTAGGAATACCGTTCGTAGACATGGTAACAGCAAAATTGCGCTAACTGTGGCTGTAATACTTGACCCCTTATATCTTCCCGTCAAAATTTGTGTAACGTGTGTTGAAATTGTTGCTGAGAGTATTATTAAACTAAATGTGGAGCATTCAGTCGAAATAAACGTGTAATGAAGTGAAAAAAGCGACGGAATTGGAAGCGGCATTACCGGTCTAGTTTAACACCTGTTTGTATTGTCTGTCACTCTTGGCGAACTGATATCAAATGCACACGCGTAGTGAACCTAATTTGTGATGTGATCATGTTCCATAGAATTCTGATAACTGTTGATAACTGGTCCTACTCTAAAGATACTCACGCGATTCGGCCTCAGGTAACGTGCACGGACGTGTAGAAACCAACACAGGATATATCTGAATTTATCACCCATTAGTTTGTCATAACTGGCTCTCGGTTGATAGTCAACAAAACGAACAAGGTAACCTGGGATATCATGTTCAACCCTGTTCCAATCCCCGTCTCTCTCTCTCTCTCTTTACTAGTCCAACGAGGCGACCATTGGCAACTCCTAATTGACCCCTTCCACCCCTCACAAAAGAGCAACTTACGGTAAGAGGAGCGAAAAATTCGAAAAACTGCCATTTATGAACAACGGAAAAATAAAAGCGGTACGTTTTACCAAATTGTTGCTCTTTTGCTAAATAGTTCATTCCTGTTAATGAGGTGAAGGTGGATTATCTTCCTGGGTGAAAACTAATTTTCTTTCAATTCCAAGATTCATTTATTATAAATCGGCTGTTACGCCTGACGGAAGAATCTCTAGCGTTCAAATAGACCTCCAACTACAAGATCCACCTATACGTAATTCATTGTTTGAGATTAAATTCACGCAAACACTCACACCACACTTGTCGATTCTTTTCCCCTCGTGTGAGGGGCGCACAAAAAAAACTACCATTATACATTTTACGGCCATCAAGAAAATTAAAGTTACAATAGCCATATCGGTAAAATCGGCATTTTGGGACACAGACAAGGATGTCAATGTTTTGTTCAATTACCGGAGCAAAAACTGGAACCATCATGTGGATAATATACTCGTACAAGCGCTGCATTGATTGTGCATATTCACCTTCCGAAAGTATGCTCGCGTCTCATGTCCTAATCTTTAGCCCTCGCTGGTTTGCTGCGTCTCACATTCCCTCGAAAACCAAGTTGATTTATAATATTTCAGGGATCTCCAAACGTTGAGTATCAAAGACCTATTTCAATGAAAATTCTTCTACGGTTGAGCTCGAAATAATATTTGCACAACAGGTAAATGACACTTGGGGCTTTCACGCAGCATACATCCGGAATCATTATTATTCAGACGGTATTGGGTAAAAAGACAGTTGAAATGGGCCAGTGCGCAGCTAGCTGAGTATTAATTAATATATCTTGAAAAAGAAGAACGAAACATTTTGTTACATAAAATTCTGGAAAATGAAATGTATTCCTAAAAATGTCAACGATTTTATAATATATGGAGAATTCTCCGAGCCTAACATTTGGATGCAAACAGCTAAATGCGAAATCTGATCGCCGGACTGGCACTCTAGACTTGTCCCCGTTTGGCCGATTTTTCAGCTACTTATTTGACACGGATTGTCTAACCGCCTAAATCGATACTTCTCCGTGTTCACGAGTTTTCTAAACAAAGCCAATTTGAATGAGTCACGCAAATGGTAGCTAGTATGCAATGCAGTGCGTTGACTACAGTCAGTTTATGGGTAACTTTAGATGAACCAAAAACTGTCGAACCAATAATGCTGCGAGTAAGCGTTTGGGCAAATAATTTCCAGTGAAATGTCAACGGAATGCCTATCATATCATTAGAGAACGAAATACCACTTAATCTTTTCTGTTCGTCTCTGGTAACGTATTGTTCATTGTTCACGCACTACCACAGAAATATTGGATATCCAGAGGCTGAGAATGGCTATCACACGACCATAGCTCCAAGGTTTTCCTTTATTACATGTTTGCGCGTGAGTGCGATGAAAGGGGCATACCGAATAATCCCAAAAGCCTTCGGCACCATTAGAGATAACTGGCAACCAAACCGTGAGACTTGAAAAAGAGAACTGCAGAAGGTCCCGGTGGGTCAGGTGTGGTAACGAGCCAAACGAGGGTGGAAAACTGTCCACCTCCAAGGCGGGAAAAATTCTAAAAGGTTTCATTAATTCAAGCATTGCCATAAGACGGCAAAGACAGTGAATTGCTGTCCGCCATCACCAGAGTGATCGGTGGTGCCAGGCTTCCTCAGTGGAACGATCGAGACCAATATGGCTGGCCTATCGCGGATATTGCTCAGGTTTATTCTTTCAACTAATTTCCAAACGCATGTTACCAAGATCTTTAAAATGGGAAGAAAACGCTCCTTTGGAAGGTTGTTTAAACACAGACTGATCACAAACGTCTGTCTAACTTCTTCGATGGAACAAAAATAAACCGAGTCCGGCAGCTGATAACCACCGTTTCATATCAACCAATATTTGCGTGACGTTAATTATTTTCAATAACTTCCATACACAGAACGGATAACTGCACTTTAAATTACCTGTTTACATCAAAAATAAATGACAGCCTTTCTCAGTAACTTCATCGAATACTATTCAACTGGCTTGGTTTTAATAATTTATTCATCTAACAACAGAGATAGCAAGAAGAATGATTCCATCGAGTAGAGCCGTCAGGTTTTTACATGTCTCAAAACTTTTGGGGAATAAATTATACTTCATTTTGGATTTATCAGCATGTCGTCAGGAGTTCTGAACAAGCAGATCCGGTATTCCGGTGATGTTTTTACTTCATAGCAATTGAAAAGAATGGAATAAAAATCTATGCACAGGAACAAAAGAATTGTCAATCAACTTTCCGATGTCCATTATTAATCCTTTCGTAGTACGAGTAGTTTTGCATTTATAAACGTGTAAAACCGACAGAACTTCAGTCCGACCCGTGTTCGGATTTGATACGAACGGCTGGTACTGATTGGCAGTTATACTGTATTATTTACAGCAGTGTTTACTAAAGCTTGGAATTTGCTCACAGTATCTGTCCGTCATTGAACTGGTATTACAAATCTGGCTTCACGTGTCAGTTTACTCCATAAAATATTCCAAACCAAAGCTTTTCATTCCTAAGGTTTGCTCAGTTATCTTGTGCGGAACTAAACAATCAGCAAAGTTGGGTTCTGATGAACACTTGTGGAATTGCATTCCCAAGACCGGCACACACATATGGTGATGCTGAACGTGCACCGGCGCTTGGAACAGGCTGATTTGTTATTCGTTTTCTGGCACAGATGTCAAAGCTATGATTAGATAATGACACTTTTTCCTTGCCTCGTTTTTGGACCAGTAGAATGCCGACTTATTTCCCAATATGGAAAGGCATAACGGAGATAACCTATAAAATCCTTTTAATCATCATCAATAGCTAAATGGCTCTAGGTAACAACCAGCTATATTCGGATATTTCAATTCAGTCTGAATTGGTCCTGTTGTAGATAGATATTGGACGATAGTCAGGCGATTCTCTCATAGCGAAAGCCACTAAAGGGGATTTCGGGGCAGGCAAACTTTACATCTACAGCGCTAGAAGAAGAATAATGGTAAGGGCAGATAATTCCCAAACAAACACGTAAGGCAAAAAAAACACGACCAATTTGATAGCCACGGAACGCAAAGTTTCACCTTCCGTACACATGTACATAGGACAGTCGGTGTTGAAAATTCGCTGTGGCCTTTGATGCATCACCACCAGGTAATATATTATCATTGATAATGGGATTTAAGTTGGATAGTAAACTCGGGCCTTCTTTTGGCAGTCTCCTGTTAGTGTACAGTTGTCTTTCATGAGATAGAAGAAACAGACACTACTGCTATTCCTGCCTTTTTCAATGTCTCTAAACAAAAAGGATTGGGTTAAATCTATCCCAAACTGGAAAACAAGACACAAAGGTTCCATTCTTCCTGATCTCCCTTCAATATCGCGCCCCTATTTTTATTCAATAATTCCTTCAAAGTTTACTCCAAGTTGATAAAGAAACCTTGAAAGAGGGCCGTGGATGCCGTGGGAGTCTTCCGAAACTTGCTCAATTCATAACAAACAGGATTATTAAAAGACTTCTGCTCGTACGTGCATTTCAAAAGCGGTTTCCAGGCAGCACAACCCCAAAGTAAAGTCGATCAAACCATACAGTGCTGAACGCAAACTTGCAAACTTGGTGTAACATTAACTTACAGCCACTAAGTATAGCTCAAGAATCGGTTGTTTATACATTCACATTTTGTGAAACTCCGGCTGAATGTATCTTAAATATCATTAGGCGTGGAAAGCAATTTGATAATATTTATCAATATTAGAACCAAATAGTAAAGTTTAAATAAAAATTGGTAAATCTAAACTACCTGGAAGATTGGAATCAGGGGTACATGAGTTCGATGCATTTACGCATTTTGGGGGCATGTGTCCGGGTAGGGAAACAATATACAACAAACCAGAAATATAGATGGAATTCTTTCTTGATACTAAAGAAGACTAAGGATTGTGCGAGTAATTCATCCATTGCGTGGCCAAACATACGGCCGATCTTGTTGCAAGGTGGAATAGATCCGACCAGTTTGCTATTCAACAAGACATATCTCGAGACCTCACGCTTTTTTCGCCGTATGTATATTACAACAGCTAAATGGGTTTCAATAAGCTCTTTCAGTTCTAGATTTTCAGGAGCACAGACGTAATTGATGCGAGCTGGAAACCTCCTTCCGGTCACGGAGACGTCAGCAAAGTGGAGTGAGGAGTGGAGAAACCTTTCTGACCAAGTGCTTGGCCGCTCAATTTTATTTCGGTTCCCATTACTTTCATTCACCAAATATTCCCCCAAAGTCTATGGGAAATACTCACGTTTCATGCAGCACTTAGGAAACTATCAATAGTGTTCGTTTGTTTGGGCACCAAAGCTTGACAATCCCAAACAGAACCTTGCAACACCCAACGGTCTTCATGAATTTACTGTTTTTTTTACAACGGATGTACATCCATGAATAGTAATCTTGGAAAAAATTCTGTTTATAATTTTTGAGCTGGTTCAGAGTCTCGAATTAGGAGATCAGTCAGAAGAATACACTGAATTTATTTAACCTTGAGAGTGCTCGCTTCGAAGAATTGCTCTGAGTCCCTCTTCCAAACAATACTCATGATATGACCTTTATTTTACGTTTTACTTTCAGAGACATTCATATTTTTGGCACATTTGTAAGAAATTATAAGATCCAAACTATTCTTGCTTAAACCACTAATGTAGAACACCAGTAAGAGGGATGACAAAAAGATATATCTGTGTGCACTGTGCACCCACTGTGCTTGGATTTTTCCACTCAATTGTTGCGTTTATGGAGCTGGTTTACGTCAGAAATCATTTAAATTACTGGGGTATCTCGCTCGAGAGCGATCGTTACCCCTCTGATAACTCTTGACGGGTTTTTTGTACAGCTAGCAGGTTGTACGTGAAAAGGTCCTGTGAATGTGAAACGGTTATAGTTCCAATTTTGTATTGTTCTGATACCCTACTGCACTACTAGAACGACGAAATATCTCACAACTCACAAAACGCCAGTGCATAATCTCCTAGGTCTATTAAACACCATCTAGAGGTTAATAGTTTGTTATTTTTAAACTACTTCCGGTCAGAGTTTTATGATACGACTTCTACGATTAATCATCGGGAATCCATGACCTTTATCGACTAATCCCCTTATTTCAAGGACTGAAATTTTGATGTCATGGACTATTAGACTTGAGAGGCCACAGTTTCCATGACTACAGGACGGTCAAGTCTGATTAGTAGATAATCTTAGGATGCCATTTATTGCCAGGACGGAGCAGAAAAAGTTGCTTTGCACAAAGATACACTAACTACACTTACTAAAAAGCGCGTTGCAATTCTTACCAACAAATAAGCTTCAAACAATCCACCGGAATAGACTAAGCTTGACAGGATATCGTCATATTATATCAGATATGGATGGGCTGAGAAACAATGCAGGCGCAGTGAAACCGGAAAGACAAAAAATTGTCAGGCACAAGCCCGATAAGAAGTGCATATAAAATAACTGACAAGTAAAATCGTGGAGTACCCGGGAATCATAAATTCCTGTTCAATAAATTCTCAAAACAATTTTCAGCAACAAAAATTTCTAGACTAGGGCACACATAAGGTTGGAAACACTTCAGGAACCTCACTGGATTATGGTCTAATACCACTGGTTAAGGCTTTGTGGTTCATTTCAGGCGATGGAAGATTACTCTCTAGGGGCTTTGAGTTACAACGTGATATTGGTTCGTATCTGTTTGCGTGTTCAGCAATTGACAAACGGACGGTTTTTCTGGGCAGTAAATTCTACTGTATTCCGGATATTTATGGAACTGTAGTACCGCTTTGTGCAAACTTCCAGTTCTTTGCCCCTCATTATGTTGTGCATTCTAGAAACCAAGCACCGGCAATCTAAGTAATATAGTTTCCCATAACTGAATACATCATTGTTATTTGTTCACTACTTAGAATGAGTGGCCACTACGGCTATCTCTGCAGGAATTGTCACTTTTAGAATAATTATATACGCTATGCATGCATTAACACGTCATTCCGTAGGCTTTCAGTTGACACGATGAAGTCCGCTGATTCTTATTTGTGTGCAGCCCTGAAGAAATGCTGATCAATACACCGAGCAGTATAAGGGAATACACTATTTTTTCACCGGAAATTATATCTTTTGCACACAACGATTCAAATCTACATTTGCCCCATGTTTACCTCTCCTTGCAAGTAGTTTGATTTTACGCAGGAATTGGCGATCGCACAGCGTATTACGAATTTTTCAAATGTATTTGTTCGAATCCCGAATGTAAATTACTCACGATGCCTCTCTCCCCATTCATTTGTGCATTGATAATGTGTACACTGTAAGCACTGGCGACTATATCCAGGTGTACATTTTCCCCAGCTGCCCGTGTCTCTCAGTTTTCTCCAGACCAACAGTGCAAAATATTTGTGAAACCCATTAGACCATAGACCATCAACCAGATTTGTTTCTCGTTTCACCGAGGTATTTCGTGTGACTTAAAAAGCATTGTTCCTACGGTAT
This sequence comes from Fasciola hepatica, assembly GCA_948099385.1. Taxonomy (NCBI): domain Eukaryota; kingdom Metazoa; phylum Platyhelminthes; class Trematoda; order Plagiorchiida; family Fasciolidae; genus Fasciola; species Fasciola hepatica. The sequence continues at coordinate 34,049,208 of CANUEZ040000043.1, read as the reverse complement.
AACCATCAGTTTCATAAGTGTGTATCTATATATTGAAGTGATGAACTCTGTAGCAAACTCCGTCTTCCAACTCGGCGAAGTTGATTCAATCGCACGCGGTTGGTGAACGTGCGCAGTTCCTTGTATTAATATGTTACAAATGAGGTCAACGATCAGTCTAATGGGGAAAAACTCTAATCACTAAACTCCAATCTAACAAACGGGTAATCTGTTGTCCTTGAGGACAAAAAGTACTTTGCCTGCCTACTGTAACAGTGTTTTGACTAACAGCGACGTGATTTCTGCTCGAAGAGGGCGAAAGCCATCGGTCATCGAGCATAGCAAAGCCTCAAATTGTGAAAAACTCGGAAGGATGAAAAGTCATCTAATAAGACTTGCATATTTTGATATAATATATGTGTATTTAAATTCTTCGTAAGCCGGAAAACAAACCACGTTATCAAAAACTCCGTTTCTAAAATAATAATAATGATAATTCAAAACGTTCAAGCAGCTGTGGCATTTATGTTTACGTTTCTGAAACTAGGTGATAAACAAACGCGGAGAGATATCTAAAATGTATCGTTTGGGAAACCTATTTAGTGAACACATCAAACTCTAAAGAGCAAAAACCTGTTGACCGCGCTAGACTTTAACTCTATTTCAGAAACAAAGAATCAAACTATTGGTGAAATTATTCTGAAACAAAATGTGATGTGTACAATATGATCTATGAAGTGGTATTACTGCTCAACCACTAGGTTATCCCGGCCGGTACTCAGCGGTCTGTTTATCATCAGAACGGCATGATGCTACGCCTGATGTTAGGTGTTCGACTCAGCTTCGTCCACCTCGAATTCACTTTCCAAAGGAAGCTCGGTGACCTTTCAGTGGTGATGATTCTCAACAAGGGTGAAACGGCTGTACACTGATTCTACTGTTTTCAGGGATGAATTGGGCGTTTATATTGTTTCGTAAATCGCTTAAATGTGTCAAGTCTACTGCTACCCAAAATGCTTTCAATTTGAATAAGATTGGCACATAAAAGCGCATAGGACTTTCTAAACTAATCCAGTTGTACCACCCCGAATTAGTACTTGGTAAATAATAGTTTTGTTTAATCTGAACGGGTAGGCACATTCCTGAAATGAATGGACAAATAAATGAGCTTTTAATATTTTACAGTCACATCACCTGCCCCGTATATTTAGACCTACTAGAGAAAAATTTGAAAGAAAAATTTGTCAACTGGTCTCAAAACATCACCAAAAGAAAAAGGGCTCATTGAGTAGGCTTCTCGTGGAATTGCTGTTGGTTCAGGTTAGCAGCAGACCTTACAAAAACGTTTCGCGTCAGAACGAACACAACATGCGCAAACAAAATGTGGTTGAACACAACCACCAACAACACTGTGATCACAGATATTGTAGTTCATTCTGTGACGCATTATTTTACACCCGAAGCAAATTCAGTTAAAGTTTTACGTCGCTAACCAAGCGCACTCTTTCGGGCAACACATTGTGTTTGCTGTAGATGAAGAAGCAGCGGCAGAATTTCAATAGAAAATGTCTCCTTTTGAAGGGGTCACACTTTATCGACGATATTCCACTGATGACCTAAGGAATTTGACATGTGCCCAATAACCATACTTCCGATTGAGCATGGTTTTTATCCGTATACTACTTAAAACCGATCGGGGCAGAAAACACTCCATAGTCTCCAGATGACGAACAGGTCTCTTGATATGATGGAAACTGTAAACGTAACTTGTGACAAACGCGAAGTTCTCAAAGCCACAATACAAGATTTGTTTAGAGTGAAAATTCAATTGGGTTGACGTAAGGATGAATATTTACTCTAGCTTGTTGGTGGCTATAAGTCCATTTGACGTGTTCGACTACGTATCTTTCTCCCAAGACAAAAAATAGTGCAATGACCCAGAAAAAAACTTTTTAAACTTTACATATCTGAATATGAATGCATAGTCGTCTGGGCATTTCAAGAACAGCACCCATCCAACAGTTTGTTCCTCGTTTCGCCACTTCATTGCAAAAAAAAGTTGTTTTATTTTGTTTCAGATTGTTTCACTACCAAACGGCAAAAACCCCACTGGATGGATATTAAAAAATGTGCCCGTCTCAGACTCGGGAATGTATTGGGGCTTGGAGTGGATTGAGGTCAACAGTGATTTATTACCTAGTTCTTGGATATGCAAAATACACCACAAAAAGGAGAGAGAGAGAGAGAAACGTCCACTCCTATAAAATCTGTCGTATAAACAGAATAGGGACACAGCAGGCAAAACAAGTCAACTCCAGTCGCCCATCCATTTCTACCAAATTGTAGCTAACCAAGCAACGACTTCTCTGGGCCTTATCCTGAAAGAATTCATTTAGGAAACCAATCGACGGAAGTACGCGATAGACATAGACAAACGAAGTTTGTGACGAACAAGGCGGACGGATGGGGGACGATAACACAGGAAGTTGCAACAGACGTGACTTGAGCCGGCGAAAGTCCGGATGTTCACTCATCCGCCGTGGGGACAAGGCCGGTAGCGTAGAACACATTGATTGAAGTAATCTTCCGCCGTTCCGCTATTCGAGTTAGGGGATTTGGTGCTAGTAGGTACAATGGATTCGCCTAACTTACAACATTGTAGTTAAAACTGAATAAATGACCAGCATGCTCGGATTGGGAGCTCAAAAATGTAACTAAATAAATTCACACAACCCATGAGATTGTAGAGTGTTGCACTCCATTTTGCATCGGGAAGTCAACTGTTATTAGAGGGTTTCTTCAGTCTCCCTGAGAAAAAGGGAACACGTTGATCTGCTAGTTTAACGGATTTTGATTTCTGTCTGTTTAGGCCCACTTGAATTATCGAATGCACTTATAAAAGTGAATTCAAAAAATCTTCATATAACTTTTTCGCCGTTTTTCTTCACACGATCAAATGCTTGGAAACTCGTATACGATGCAATCAGTAGCCGCTTTTTGTGACAAGTCCGTTTCACCTGTCTTGAAGTTGTTTTCGTCAAGGATTCCGCTTCTCTGTGTTCATATCGTTTCCTTAGAAGAAACGATGATTTTCGCCAAATCGAAACAAACTCGTGTCGTTGGACAAAATTATCATGTGATCGTATTCGGGAGGTGATGCAGCCAAAGAGAAGGGTGGACTAAATGGAGTCAGGACATGATTTTGATGGTGTCGGTCTGTAGCATAACAAGCCCATTTTTAACCGTCTGTTCTAATTTCCTTCCAATCACTGCCTGATCATCATCCCTAACAATCAGATAAGTTGATAGTTAGCGTTAAAAACAGCACTGTATGACTTCTTTTTCCAGCATCTTTAAATACTAAGCAGGTGTATGCAAAGTGCCGAACGATTGCATCTTATTTCATAGGTGTACTAACAGTATTTTTATGTCAGTAAGAAAAATCTGGACAAAACTGTGTCGACCTATTTTGTTCCCAGTACTTGTAGAAAAAGGGCAGTCCTTTTGGTCTGCACCTTATGTGATCAATGATCTGGTACTTATCATCAACAATTTGCACCTATTTTCTGTTCAGTTAGGGAAACAAGCTGCACTCTTTCCAATACACAAGAGAACAAAGTGTGTTTAGGGACCAATTTGGATTGTACATTTTTTACTTCATATGACAAACCTCAAAGTAAGTAGTTCAATCAAACGAGCATTCAAACAAACAGTTGCATCACACTGTCAATCACCATGCAACGATTTTCTTTTTCTATCATTGTGTGCTTATTTTCTGACTAACCTGATCGTTTTATAAAATGTCTCATCCACAAAAATAAAATCTTTTGCCTAAAACCAATGTTCCACTTATCTGTTCTTATTGTGAGGCTGCGATGAATATTCCTTCCCGGCAGATAAAACCAAATTCGTAGTACAAGATAAAAGGGTATCTTTATTTTGGTCTCCTAAGGAAAACTATCACTTTCACGAACCCTTATGCAAGCAGTAGTTTGCAGATCACCAGTGTCCCAACAACGAAGCAGGTTTACATTTATGTTTTGATACAAGTGCGTAATTTTCGAAAATCTTTTTAAAAGTTCTGTGTTGTTTAGGAAAAATGATGAAAACTCGTGTACACTGAAAGCATACCATCAGTTAGGCACAGTAAAAAGTATTTTTTGCTCCTTGTTCACATATTGGGGTGCCATGGGTAGAGATTGGTTGGAATTTCTGAATATTAATCTGACTTTGAGATACTTTTCAAGGGTCCACCACACTGATGAATGTCTTAAAATCAGGTTTTTCTAAATCTAGCATTCAAGAGACAAAGTCTTTTGGGAATTCCTCGATCTATAGGCCAATGAGAATGGGGTTGACGATAGCATGAAATATGTTCAGCTTGAAACTGTCTATTGTTGATGGAGTTGGGGAATAGCTTGGTTCTGAAGCCAAAAAATCGCCATCTGCACTCTCTGCCTGATGTGTCGTATGATTTGTTCTGTAGTCACGTACATTTATTTTACTTCGATGGAGAAATTTCAGGTGGCCTATCAACTTTTCACTGGCAGCCACACCTTTTGTTGAATCCTTCTCTTTAGAAGAATAACAAATGGGTGTTATAAATGTTTTGGATAACAACAAATATCATCAACACCAAGTCATCCATTTTTGAAAGAACGTGACATCTTCATGTCTATTTTCAGTAAGTAAATGTGATTACGAGTTATTGGTTTAGATAAAATGTTCTGCCGCGTAACTTTCTGAATAAAATCGTTCGATATTTTAAGCTACAGTTAGGAACTTCACGGAGACGAATAATATTTGACACACGGATATTGCATGGATTTTGAAATGTCTCATCCATTACCTCACAGTTAGCGATGCATCAATCACTTGCTGCTGAATTTGACTTGTTGGCATTGTGAACAAGTGCTACAATTTGGACCTTAGCATTTTTAAGGCTGGTACGCTTAATCTTAATACAAACAGTTTTAGGATATGGAAACTGATCCGGTTCAGGTCTTCGATTGTGACGCATTTTGAACGCGGTCCTAACTGCGGGCACATGATTGATGGAAACACGCGCCCTGATAATCCACATATCCGAAATCTGCATTATCGTTATGATAAAAAAGTATGTTTGTTAAGGAACCTTGCACGTGTTCAGTTTAATTCGTGGACATAGTCAATCAAAAGGCGCTTTTAATGTCAGCCCTTAGGCAACGACTGATGCCAATTCATAAGACCACGAAATTCCTCAAACCTTTTTTGTTCGCTAAGTATTAGTAGGCGTTAATCGGCGGGCAACGTGTTAGAGTGCCATTGACCTAGTTTGGGATATAATTACGCTCACTGTTGTGCTTTTTGTTACCTTATCAGTAGTAAGCAAAAAATGAAAAGCCCTTCTATTTGCTACGGATGTATCCTGTATCAGTTGATGCTAAGAACCAGCACTGATGTTTAGTCCAGAGGTTACCGTATGAGACTGATGACTTCGTACTTCGGATCCGAGTCTCATTTGATGGTAGGTGAAGGGTATGCATTGTTGGTGACTTCTGACAGTTCGGTGGTGCCTCTGTGGATTTTCATTGTTGCTTGGGTCATTCATTCTCCACGACGGCGTAGTCTATGATCATACGCTAACGAGCTCTTTGACCCACAAGGATTTCATTTTTAAAATATCCTCGCGATATTTAAACGTTTGATGATTTACTTAATATGAAATCCGCGGTCAGTCCGTCATTATGCACTTGATGGTGCTGGTAAAATCTACACGCCTTCCTTGGTAGAAGGATTGAGTTGTCAAACAAAGTGCAATGACATATCACTCACTGAACTTTTGGACGAGGGATGATCAGACTGGGAATCGAAGATTGACAATCACGTTGGTAAGATTGTATAATCATATTACTTAATCATATGCAACCGCAGCTCGCTTATTTGTAGGCGAAAACGAAAACCTTGGAGTAGGCCAGCTTATTGGCTGTATCGTGTTCTCAACGAACCACTACAATTACCCAAAACACTTATTTCTATACTCAAATCTTCGGTCTCATTGACGACATCAAAGTAAGCTCTTGGTATTCTCTTGACAAATGCGAGAAAGTTTTACAAAGATAGCATGTTCAACGAATTTTCTTTTGCAACCAGCATTTTCAGTGAATTGCCGAGTTTCCGTGATAAAGTAGCGGATAGAAGTAGTATAGCCTTTCTGACGGTCGATGATTGATATTTGAAGTTTTTATCACCCTTGAATATGGAATTTTTTGCCATTTTGTTTCAATGTGACCAATGGTTTCATCAGCTAAGGAGCGCAACTACAAAAGTCAATATCTCAAGGGCATGAAAGAAGCTCCAAATCAGAACTCTGTCTGACCAAATGTATATTTAGTGTTGCGTAACCGAAGTTAGTAGTGGATGAACTACTGAAACTGTCATTTATACCAATAAAATATAATTAAAATATAAGGCTAGCAGTCACCTGGATACTAATAACTAAAAGGAATCACAGTTGTGATTCATTTGTGGACTCTTCATTGAAGATTATCCATTCGCACTGCAGACGCTTCAAATTAGGTCCTAGTGTCTATATATATATATATATATATATATATATATATATATATATATATATATATATATATATATATAATCAAAAATAGTTCGCCGTTTCACTAGCAGGTTGTTATTGAATGAGACATTTTGAGAACACTTATCTCGTCTGAAGTTGGATATGTTCACGCTCACCATCGGCAGTCTGGAATAGAACCCTTTTTTGTCCCTATTCTGACAGATTCACTTTGAGACACTATCACGCGGATGAGATGTACGCACCGCACGAGTGTGTGCTTGTGTGAGTGTGTGCGTGCGCATGTGTCGGCTGAATAAGGATAGGCGTGAATAAGCAACATGTGATTTCGGACACATTAGCCTCATTTTTCTTTCCGCATCTCGCCCCGTGCATGTGCACACCCATCACACACTCGATCGCCCTCATGAAAGCGAACAAAATCATCCCAGTAAGTAAAAATGCAACTCGCATGTCCATCGATCTTGGTTCCAACAATCAACATTTGCGTGTTGCAGACAGTCCTTAGAACACTGATGGTGATGATAATGATGATATGACGAAGATGGTGGTGGTGATGATGATGATGATGATGATGATGATGATGATGATGATGATGATGATGATGATGATGATGATGATGATGATGATGATGATGATGATGATGATGATGATGATGATGATGATGATGATGATGATGATGATGATGATGATGATGATGATGATGATGATGATGTTGATGATGATGATGATGCTGGTGATGTTGATCCATCTGTTCACAGAATATTTTTATGCTTGTCTCTTTGGCTTTTCGCTCAGTGTTCTGTACATCTTCGAAGTAGCTGAATTTGTTGGATGGCTGGTCACCACCTTTGGACGTTTTGCAAAACAGGCACAACACTTCGGTGTCTGTCCTCGATGAGTTGTCACGACTAAAGTAAAACGGGGTGACATTAAGAGGAATACGATTTGGAAGTGTTGCTAACACGGACTATTTATTCCTAGATCAATACAGAACTGACCTAGTCGAAATTTCACAATATACAAACGCACTTTCACATACACACGTTCACATTCACAAACACACACACAAGGTTACCATTAACTAAACTCCAAACAAAAATATGCAGCCGAACACAACAACAAATAAACACATGTACACTAAAAACGCACATAAAGGAACAAACAAATCCCACTCACTCACCCACCCCCTGGTCGTATTGTTCGCTTTTTTTATTCACAAATGTTCCAATTCCACTGCAAGATCATGCACACTCGAGCAAATATACAGGTATTCATTGCTCATAAATTATCGGTTCAGATATGGTGAAGTTGAAGTGCAGGTACGAAACAATGCGTAGCGAGCAAAATGAATAATTGGTGCGTTTTTCAAAGACTCACATCATAAACACTTATCTCAGGGGCTACCTTGCGTGTACGTGTGGCAGAAGGGTGAGAGAAACAGGAAAACACTTCAAAGGTACTCGCTTCAAACCCGTTCACACGTCAGCGATTTTATCGAACTCAACCCATTCTTATCCAAACGTTATCTTACCGAAACAACCGAATTGCCCTAGCTCAAATCACATGACCAAGCTCTGTCGGACATTCACAGGTTTACAGGGAAAGTAAGCAAGCAGTCTCTGAATCTTGTGTTCTCGGATTACTGAACCACCCCCTATCATCTCGACAAATCCACCTCACTCCACGGAACTCACTCTATTCAGTATGCCCGTTTCTGGTAGATTGTGAGGGCAACAAGAATTTGTTACTTTCCTCGGCTACGACCAAACTCGCACACACAAACATTATTTGTTGTTTTATCAGCAGTATCACACACACACACACACACACACACACAGGCCCTTACAAGCTAGCAGATAAAGTTCCCTCGCAAATGCGTTTGTGCTCCTGTATGTCTTTTAACTATCGGAGGTTGAAAAATGTTTTAGTCAACTTTAACCAATTCCCCTCCTGAAGACAGCACATCCGACGAGCAACGTATGTGAGCGTGAACACACATCTGCCGGTCAACCACAGTGAAATCGTTATTTGTACGTAATCCATTCGGGTAGTGGTTGGATAACAAAAACGACATTGCACTCCCTGTGTTCCTACTACCGCACCGGTCAGGTGATCCGATATGTGTAATCCCACATGACCTGCCCCCGGCTAAGCACATTTGGGTTATCCTGTACCCTCTGTATTATTGATTGCACACAGTAAACCTAACAATTAGCTAAAACCAATTATAATGGAAGTTCGGTAATTTAAATAAAGCGCTGATGGGGGTGGCATCATAGTTTTAACTTTGAAGAGGTATTACCCAAAATTATCCACTTCAACCGCCTCGTATATTCATTGTCAAAAAAACCCCAAGTAAAGAACCGGCGTCATTTGTTTGAAACAACTCTGCCCTTCCACTCCTCATCCACAGGGACTAACAAAAAAGGAACAAATCAATTTGCGAAGTCCATGAAAATCCAGTAGTGTTACAACAAACTATTATCCACGTTTTGTTGAAAACACGGAGGTGTAAACTACTCGAAACTTCGTGAAAAAAGTTGATAATTCAAACTGTTCTGATAAATTATCAATCACCGTGTTTCAAAGACAAGGTAAAATCTCTGGGATTTGCTTAAAAGAAATACGTCCGACTTTCATTCTTGCTTCGAGAACAACTGAAGTTTTAATAGCAGTCTGGTCACCAGATTCGTGTAAGTTTTATCCGTTCTGTTTTATTTTATAATTTAGTCCACATCTGAGTGGGCACCGACTTATTTATTCAGCTACAACCAACTCGGAGATAAACCATCTCACCTGGGTCTGTCACAAATTGAGATCACAAGAAAATACCCCGTTACTTTTTCTCGAGTGCGTTTACACAGTAGACCATCAGATAAGAAAATGAAGTTTCAAATCATTTAGTTGGTATTTATAACAAAAACAACTAAAAGGGATCCTGTCTTAAGTCAATATCAAATCTTAGAAACACATTTTCCTCTGGTCTTACCCGTTCTTTGATTCATATTCTCTTTGTTACTTTTACTTTACGAAAGTTCCTGTGCTTTTGCAGACTGGGAATAAATGGTCGTCTGTAAATTGAACTGTCTCCGTGTAGCCGTTTTTTACTACCGATTCTGATAACTATTAGCATTATAACAACTACTGACACCCAAGCTAATACTATTGATTATACTAATACCAACTGTAATACGGCTTGCACCAAGTTCCCAACTCAGTGGTGGTAAAATCCCAGGAAACAGATGAAAGCGCACCTGGTCTGCTCATCTGAACACCATTTTTCCCCATTCAAAGGGTTCTTTTGTATTTGTACTCACTGAAGATCTAACATAAAATGAGTTATTTCCTAACAACTTCGCTGCAACTGAAGTAGTCTTTTCCCCGTATACTGCTCACTTACCCACACGCTTCCTGTGTCTTCATCAAATAAATTCAGTTAAAAATTTAGAACTAAAATCCCTGCCTCAGGTATTTCCTGAAGATAAAAATAACCATCCCGAATTCCGTGTGCCAGAAAGTTTATATCCTGCAATTTAACTTCGTGACTGTGATTTACTCTCGTGAAAGATGCACGACATCCATTTTTTAGGTTAATTCATCAGGGTATATTTGGGGGAAAATATGGGCATTGACCATTTGGTATATGCTCCGATTCCCCGATATGAACGGGAATTATCTGACCACGCATGGTGCTATTTCTCCCGATTATGAGTGATCTTCCCTATCCTACAGGACCAATTAGATAACATGCGTCAGTGTGTGCGTGTATGTGCATACGCGTAATTACAATTACCAATACACATCTGGCATTGCTCAGAAACGAAGACAATAAATTCAGTGACAGAAAATCTGCCAGCTCTACAGAATCTGTTCAAAGTTATGAAATCCAAGAAGGCTGGAGCTTGAATTTGTTTATTGAATAGTTTATCTAGCTAAGAAAATTTTCCCCAACCGCTGCCCGAGAAGCGAGCACTCAGAGCTAGTGAACAATGCATCTCATGTCACAATGTTTATCTGCGGTGAATTTATTCGAAGTCACCCCGGAAATTCCAGTGGTAAAGTATCTCCAATGGATACCGTATTGTCGGCCATTTCACACAATGCCAGTTGATCGTAAAACAGTCGAAATTATTACAAAACTGGCAGTGCATACTCATCATCGGAATGACAGTTTCGTTACTGCCAGGATTCATTCAGTGTGAATAGTGATGAGTGAATAATGACAGATATTAGGATAGAACGGTTTGGAATAAATCAATAATCTTATTGACAACAAAAACGACAATGGATCCTTATTTGCTGGTTACAATATTAGGATTATTGTTATTGAAAGAGTAAAAATGTAATGAAAAAAGTATTTAGAATATATCACAAAATAAAGTGTCAAAACGTCTTTCACTTTACATTTTCTTCTCACATTATCCTCTCAAGCACCGAACTAATATATATATATATATATATATATATATATATATATATATATATATATATTCCTAGTAAATTACTGATGTTCAATAAATTTATTGGGATAACCAACACGTACATAACTAACGGCGCTGAAAGATAGCGTGTGAAATTTCTCAAATTTGACTACGCTTCACTGGTTTCCGTAATCAGAAATACCAGTGATAGATGAATGATTTTCACTCAAATAGACAGCAAATCCACATCTGCTCCATCCCACCGCATCATTTTATGGGCACAGCCATGAATGACCGAAAATGGACTGTCACATCAAAGTTCCGGTAAAACTTACTCACTCACTCACTCAGATGTGCAGCTCATATATGGCGATAATTACACAGTGGCTCAATAAATTATAATTGCCTGAACGTAAAGTAAGTCTGCACTGAAATTACGTTCCGTGTATTAATAAAAGTGTTTGCGGTAAACGAGATAATCTCGAGACAGAGGGTATAACAATATATTTTGTGTAACAAAACATCGCTATCACATTTTTTGTGTGTGGCGTCTTGTTAGGTACACGACGGAATACGCGTCATTCCTATACTTGTGACCTTGATTCGGTTCGATAGAATAAAACGGTCATTTGGGCTTGGCATACTATAGAAGCCGACCGTCCTTCATGGCATATCAAGGCAGGCAAATGTACAAATTTACGTAGATTTCTTACCTTTAGGAAAAGGCCTAGATATACGTGGTTTCGCACCCATTTGTTAAGCTGTTCACATAATCTTGAAAGACAAGTGGAGCAAGAGGCCTGGTAGAGCTGAGTGGCAATAAGATTAACTCCACTATTATCAGACTAGCCATTTAAATAATGATATATTTCAAGGGAAGTCGAGTAAATTTTCTATTTGTTCGAGGACTGATACTCATCTAATACGCAAACACTCCAATACAGACAAAATGAAAGTAAAGAGGCAAGCTTGAAGAGAGGATATGTTCAGCATGGTCTGTTTTTCTGTGCACTAGTGGCATTTCTTGGGTTTGTAAGAAATATAGCATGACAGGGAATTGTGAAGGATTTTTAGGAATTGTCGCGGGAACGCAAATGTTCTTCGTGAGGCTGAGTAAGGGATTTTTAAATGTTGTTACTAACAGCTGAATAAATGGGGTGTGACTAGATAGCCATTGTCCTTGAAAACGTCAAACAACCCATACGAAGTAAAGGTATCATATATCTGTTGAGCTGAACGTAGGGTTTTCACTATGTTGACAAAAACATCTGGGAGGTGTAACAATGAATTTGAAGTCGTCAGCAAGTAAATTGGGATCATAACAGAGGAGAGTAGATCCAGCTTGAAACGTAAACCGTTTCACGTCCATACCGTTGCTCGACTAAGCGCAAGAGCTGACAAACACTTGACTCATCAGTGGGAATTGTTGTCCGATATGAAGGACAGTTTGTATACGCCTTAATCAAATGGACCAGTGACTGTGTGATATCAATCTTGTTCCACGACTAAGCGGGTAATGATGCACCTATCGACCCCAAGCGAGAAAAGCAGAATTTCGCACATACTCTGGCAGTATTTTTGACTTAAACTTTGCTGGTTACGCTTCATGTAGACGCATTTGCTCTGCAGTCAGGTCAATCGACAATTATAAAACATCTTCCATTTTCCAAGATCAAAGTGCATCGGGTATATCAGATAAACTTAAGGTTCATACAGCTGTTCGCATCGTCCTCAGGCGGAAATAAGAAATTCGGTAAATATTTTCTCCAGATTTCTGGACAAGAGATCGAAGCTGGAAACATTCAAGGCAACAGATGCGAAACAGGCAGTCTTCGTTTAATGGATATATTATAAGAACAGCCCCATTGTTCTACCTTCAGTAAGTCGATTGCTGGATAATAATTTGAAAACTCTGATTACCCCAACAAAACTTGACTAAGCCGAGAGGACATCAGTGTACTGTTAATACTGTCAATGATGTTTGATACACGCATCACGTGTTTTAGATCTAACTAGCCAGTGAAGACATTTTCTCAAACAGGCAAGCATAAGTGAAAGCAGCATAGACCCACTTGAATGCCTAATCGTCTTCTCATACGATAATGTGCAATAAGAACACTAATCAGACTAAGAAGACACGATGAAAACGTAGAACAGGAGAGGAAATATTACAGAGTTGTTACATTAGCTTGAAGGCAAACGAGAAAAATAACGAAAATTAAATTTAATTAGGTAGAAAGTGGGACAAATCCAGGAAATGCCAAAGGTAAAAAAGTAAACTGCTGCCAGAAGCACATCGTTTTTCCAATCGGTGCCAAAGTGCAGTTCCGAATAAAGCTTTGAAGATAAACCTTTCGTGTCAGCAGTGAGTTCCTCTTTCATGTAGCGAGTGACTGCTGAAAAACTGAATCCAACTGGCACTATTCCCACTTCTCCTCTCTATTTTGTTTTTCTAGACACTAAATTTTCATTGTAATGTGGTAAGCCAGGTGCATCTGCCGGGCAATAATTGCTTTCATCCTTTTTATCAATGAATCCATTGCATTTTACCCACTCCGTCAAACGTACGTAAGTGTGCTCTTTGTGTGTTCCTTTATTCATCCTACAAATAAAGGTCTAATTTCATGTCCAGTCAGGTAATTGCTTTATGCTCCCCGAGGGGTGAATATTCAGCCTTTAGAAGGTGGTTCCCCGGCCGGGAATAGAACCGGGACCTTCCGCGTTGCAGGTGGAGATACTCACCACTACACTAGCGAGGGGACAAGTTTGACTTGTTGGAATGCGCAAGACTCAGTAATTTGTGTCAGTTAATCTCATATCTCTCCTCAACTACGAGTTGACGCGTAGCATTTTTAGCCTACAACTATGCACATACTAAAAGAAGTAAATAAACCTTTAGCTGCGGTAGGATGATTAAATCACTGGCACCATTCGGTTCCCGTTACGACTATCGTGGCTCCAGTATAGAGTAAGTGTATGTGTGCGTGGGTGTGTATTTTCCCGGGGATGTGAGCCATGGACTAAGCGTTTCCGTGCATATAAGGGGGGAAATACTTTATTCCACCGACTCTGGTAATTGTGAGCATGCCCATCTGGGCGTATTCGGATCCACTGGAGAGCACCTGGCAAAGGACCCTTCATGCTTCATTAGGGTCTATGCGGCAGCCAGGTTAAACCAGGTGCGCGATATTTGGCACCTACTGAGCGTCCTCTGGCGAAAGAAACAACTACACACACCCCCCTTGATTCATTATTGCGGCTAATGAAACACCAGACGATTAGGTATCCATCATTAGACGCAGGTTCCAGTCTATGGTATCTGTAGCAACGCTTTCTAGCTCCTTCTTCAATTTTTTAAATGAATTTCATACATGCCATGGTATAGGGAATTTTGTTTTCCATCAATGGGTGCATTTATTCAAAAAGTGTAATATCTATTAAGAACAATATGGTTGTCGGTATTCCAACACAAATTTCTTCGTGTTGTTGCTAGAAATTGGTGGGAATACCACATCAGCAATGCTGAGGTTCGGCACAGAGTCCTAGGTACGCGAACTAAATCATTAGATGAAACAAGATCACTGGGATAAGGTTTCCTGGAACATGTGCTTAGCGTGTCCCTGGACAGGATTCCTCTGCGCTCATTGTTCGTTGAAGTGGTCATTGACTGGCAGATAAGGATGGCCAGTCCATGACGAGGAAGAAAGGTGTGAAAAGCGTAACCGGTGGACTTGGCCACATAGGACGTGTTAGGATTCCAGGGTGAGTTTTAAAAGATTCTCCCACTCAGTGGTTAGACACATTAGAGGATATGGTTAGCTGTCACGACCAGTGACGCCCTTGTATTCACCGGCTTCCTTTATCGGCTGAACGGTACTGCTTGTGGTTTTCTTCTGTCCTTTCGTACTCTGTTTATTTCCGAATGAGGACCCCGTTAATAGATAGTAGCCAAAACCGCTGCACTCAGTGTATGGTTAATGACTGTTTGAACTGAACTGAAGTGAGTATGCAAACATCCCCAGTTCTTGTTGTTTGAACCTGATGTTGGTTGTCGGTGGCAGATTGTTTTGCCGTTTTAAATCAATCGAAGCCCGGTAGAACTGACCGTTTTCGAATCCTAAAAGTTCGCCATTCGTAGAAGGTATTACTTTTTGTTTTGATTTAGCGTTTCCTTTGTGGTGACCAAAACTTTCGCTCTGCAAGGAGGGCTGAAGATTCAATTATTTGGTCTTTTAAATGCTTATCGATTTCGTCTTGAATGAAACATTTATCTAACGCTGAATGTCGTCTAGATCTGTTTGCTGTTGGTTTGCAATTCGGACCTGGATTTTCAAACAGTGACGGTGCTACAATGGGAGCAGCGGCCAAATTACACAGCGAGAAAGACGATTTGCCTCATCTGAACGGAATTTCAGCCTTTTATGCAGCTTTAGGAGGTCCTGAAGCAGTAGTATATTAACCCGTAGATTAAGAAGAACGGAAAGCTTGACGCCGTGAAATGAAATATTCCTATATATGATAGATAAGAACAATTTTGTTTTGTTACTGGATAAATTGGTGGAAGTAATGGTTATGTTTCCCTTGAGCAGGTTATTTTCCAACCACATTTATAGGCCATGGTGGATGTTGTCGATATCTATATGGGTTGTAAAACAATCCCTTTTTATTGAATACTAGTGGTAGTGTCTCACAGACATTTCGGTGCAACAGTATCACTGAAGAAAGGAAATGGTTCGACGCAGAATCAACATGTTCGTGTACAGTATTTGATATGCAAACACAATGAAAGTGACACTCTTTCAAAAATCTTACTAATGGTATCGTTTGCCGAGCAGATGACGCGAGAATGTTTTCTAGTGGTATGAACAGGCATTTACAGTAGTAGCCGAGAGAGTCGGTTCCACGGAACAGGGAGACTCGACTAGTTTGCATGAATCAGGATCCACTGTAGATGCTCCATATCAGGTAGCTGACTCTGAGACCTCGTACATGACGGACTGCTTCTGTACCATTTCTAAGGCTCTTACCATCTCATAAGGTGTTCTCAGATCGATATATGAATACTCAAATAATCCTTGACGAATCTAAATACGCTTTAGATCAGCAATAGACACTTTCCTTGTGATGTCAATGCGATTTTGATCCTCTGTCAGGTTTGGGAAATTACCATCATTCATCAATAGTTTCAACTTCGTAGAAATTAGTCGAAATTCTGACGAAATTCTTGCTAGCAAATCGATAGTAAAGGGCGCTCAAACACCTCATTCTTAAGGTGTATATGCGGAGACTCTGGGCACTCATAACTCACCGGAAAGTAGCGCACTCCGCAATGTATTTTAAACTGATGGAGAAAATTATTTCCCCAGGGCATCAAGTTTGTTCGGTTGATGATATCTGGCAGAGATTACGAACATCAAGAATTTCCGTTTCAAGTAGGTTCACTGTTCTGAAGTGTTTGAACCATCAGGCACAGCCTCGAAGCACTCAGGCCAGAGGAAGCGTTCCAGATTATTTTGAGATGAATAAAGTGGTGTAGTTAGTGGGAACCCCTTCGCGAAAGAGGTAGTCACACACATAAATGGTTACTTTGAATGAATATACTAAAGCCTTGATCTTGGATTTATTCGTCATAAAGAGCGGTATAATCACTGAAGTGGAAAGAACAAAACCCACTGTAAAAAACTTATAAACTGACAGCTTATGACACGAGGATGGAACTCGAGTGACACCCATGAGATAACCATTCTGTCATATTTACCGCTGGAACAGCATCACATCCGATTCCACCTCACACTGAAGCGCAAATACACAGAGCAATCAATGTGCTGTAACTGACCTCTTTATCCTCTGAGTTCATGTCTCATAGGTTATAAGTTATTATAAATTTTAAGAACAACTGTTCGTCTGATCTCTTGTTCCTGGTTTAGTATAAACATTTTCTGCATGGTAAAGTCTAAGAAACCCAGCAGTGTGCTGCCAATTTTACCTTATTTTAAAGCAGAACTTTTTGGCATGCTGTTTTCCTTTTTTCCGCACAAAATATTTTACAAGTTTGCCTGTATGAGCACAAACAATTCACTTGACAGCAAATGCATCAAAAAATAACCCGAAAAACCTGGTGGTTTATTACAAAACAGTAGTAGTTATGCACATATAATTTTACAAATTATCCTAATTCTTGATTTTCTGGTGGTTTGCATCTCGAAACGGATTGCAAGTTCCCGTCACAGTCATAAAGCACCACTCGGAACGCACACCGGACATTATTCTTTGTGTGTAACCTTCATTTCTAGAATGAACCGGTCTCCTAAAACAGAAAAAGCTAATTTTACTGTGTGCTGCAAACGTTTCGTCTGATATGTTAGCGTCTTCATGACAATAACAAACAGCACTGGGTGAAGTTAAATGCGACTGCGTGAGACTATTCCTTGCATTTTCTAATATTATTTAGAATTCGGAATGCGGTGACTTCATCGGAAATATTAAGGTTCAGCACAACATATTTCCAAAAGGTAAGGTTAAAAAACCTAGGGCAAATTTACAGGATAGGAATGCTTTCAAAACGATTTGCTGATTCCACAAATCTACCTCGAACTTTGAGACTCCAGATTGGGAGATTAATATTCATTGGTCTTCTCGGATCCTTGGTTCACAGTGCGTGGTTTCATGGATAAATACTGTTAGATAAAATAAAGGTTTATTTTTTATTTTCATTCATTTACACTGAGGTCTCCACGTTACTGTATTATTTTGAGCAACCTTGATGTTCTAGGATTCCAGTACTGCTGTCCAGTTATTTCTTTATAAAAATTGGTATACATTTACATCTAAATTTAATATTTGTTTATGTCTTCAGCAAGCAGTCAATAACACACTAATACATAATAACTTAACAATATAAGAACTTTGACTTACTCAACAGAGCTTCATAGTAATTTATGATTCAGAATAAATGTTATTAGACTAAGTCTATCGAAATTGCCCTTTCTCTTCTTGACCGGATTCAACGAAAGGCTATCCGGATCATCGACGACACTTGGGCTAGTCCCCAATTTCACAGTCACTAGCCCATCGTCTGGCGATTGCTTAGTTTTTCTCTTCTACCGGTACGATTTTGGACTTTGTTCTTCCGAGCTTGCTTCGCCAGTTCTTCTTCCTAAAACATTTTCCCGGCCGTCACGTGCCCAAGCAGCTGTTTTTCTTTCGTAGGTTTCTGTCATTAGGTGTCGTGCTTCTATCGTTCTACCTTCTTTTTCCCCCGACCCGTTAAACTTTGAAACACTCTCCCTATTTCTGTCTTCCCACCCACTTACAACCTCTTTTTCTCTTTAAAAGTAGGATCAATAAACTGATTCTTACGTGGATGCTCCCTTACAATCCACTTTTACAGTGACTTTCGATGGTAAGGTTTTCCGATTACATTGTAATTCATTTTACGTGTAATTAAAATCCTGTGTATTCCATGTCATCAAAAAACAGTGTTTACTCACTGTGGGATATAAGACAACTAGTGTCCACAGAACAACTCGCACATTTATTTGCACCACAAGATACTATGATCTATTCTCAGAGGACATGTTTGCAAGTAGAAAATACAAACACAGCACCAGTTCTAGTAAACTATTCTGCATAGGAATAAAAGTCTACCACAGCACGAATGCACTGCGGAGAACTGCATGATGTGAACCATTTACTGGTCACATGACCCAGCTGTTTTGTCAACCAATAAAAACCTCAGCTGGGTTTGTCCAGTAAAAAATGCCCAAGTGGAAAGCACTTGATAGACTGCAGACATATTTGACTGTGAGGTTGACTTTTTCAACGTTTCTCTGATAAATGAGGACGGAAGCGCGTTCTTTTTTCTAAAAATGTTCCCATCGAGCCCGCAAAATATGTCACGGAAAGTATTCACAGTTCAACATGGCCAACTTACTTAGAAAGATCAAATTTCAGCGGTAGGAAATGAGCAAGAATTCTCTTATGAGTCCTTCGCGAAAAATACAAACGGTTTACTCTTCTCACTTCAATCAGAAAACTAGACAACAAAAATCAATGATCTTTTTGTCAAATTCGGAAACCAATATGGATATTATTTTCATATTTTCCCTGTTGGACAGTGAAAACGATTTTATTCAGCCACAGAAAGTATCATTGTAGATAGATAATTCTTCCCGTGGATGCTCGAGTGCGATCAGAAAATCTGAAAAACGTCAGCGTTCTATGCGTTATCTCTCTAACTTGCCGTCTTTCTTATCCAAAGCTCTAACTCAGCTCATCGCAAGGAAGGGCACTTTATCATTCATGCGTGATGAATGAGATTTGCACCACAAACCAATCCGTCTGCTAGCGACATCGAGTAAACATACACGCAGAGAGAAAAACAGACGTACGCAAATACATCAAGCCACTGATGGATTTGTGGCTATGAGAACAAAATACTTCAGACCGGTTGTTACACTCACTCAAGCACAGGCACACATATACTTTGAGCTTTGTTTGCAAGTTTGTGCATGAATAACCCGGAGAAAATAGACAAAATAATAAAGGCATATATCGCTTCTGGACTGATAACTTGATAGGTGGAGAGCTAAAATCATAAGTAGATTCTTTGGTTATTATTCTAGTTACTTTCTTTTTGTTAGATAATAATGGTACTATATTTTAGAAAGGGTTTGCGGCAAATTGGAGACCATCACCATAGGAGTGTACCCGGTAGTGGCTTTGCTTTCACTTCTTTTGCAAAAATTAAGTATGTCTTTGGGCTCAGCCTGGTATAAGAGATGAGAGTAACTAGAGTTAATAAGGTCAGCAGCAAAGTACGTATTTCATGTCTCAAAAAATTTGTTGTTCTTAATATCATTACGTTTGACTCTTTTTTCTGTATTCAGTGCACAACAAGTGCACGATCTGTCGCGAAGGGAGAAACTGATACTAAATCTTGTTGAAGGAGGAAACTTGCGAAAACTTTGAAATGCAGACAGGTCATTGAAAGTTCGACCAGCATAACTTTTTCTCTTACTGTGGCAATGTTAGTTACAACGTGTTCAAAGTTTTCCCGCTGCACGTACTATACAATAAATTGAAATTCAAAGACATGTTCGTGATAACTTGTTTATATTATTCTGTCCAATAATTGTTTGCAGCCGTTTCTTTCCGGTTATTTTCGACTTTTGGTTCATCATTCGGTTACCTTTCGCAGCGCCGATAAGTGCCTGCCGCTTGATACGATATTATCTGCTAAAATAGAGTCCGCTGAAGGAAATTTGCCATTCGATGCTTCTTTGGATACATTTTGTCTAACTTTCGCGGTTTGACTATACCGAAATAGAAACTGAGTAATATGTGTACCTGTGAAATCGGTATTACTTTTTCTAACAAAGCGCAACGTTTTGTCCACTTTCTAGGCTGATGAAACAAAATTTCCAAACACTGCGTCTCTGCTTTCACGATTGACGGCTGCCTGTCGAGTTGGTAACCGTAGGTTTTACTGAAAATTGTGCCTACAGTGTAAGCGGGTTACGGCTTGAATTTAAACATGAACTACACGTATAAGCGTTACCAGCAAATTTACTTCGACTGTTCAAGAACCCAAATGTTAGAATGAATAAACACGAAAATAAATTCGATTGACTGAAAAAAACAAATTTCGCCCCATGGAGGCATAAAGCAAGGACGTAAGTAAAACACTGACTATGAATCTACTGAAATCACGAATCATCCGAAGACAAGATATTTTTTATTCAGTCAATCGAATAAAAAGGATTTTACTGGTAATACAGTATACCTTTGTAAAAACAAACAGTTTGTAGTGAGCTGCTCAGGTTTATCTGTTCACTTTGATTTGTCACATTGGTGTAGGACAATAATTATAGTTAAATTAGTGTGAAAGCTCCACTAGCCATTGAAAACCATGGAAACATTGTGCAACTGTTTGATCCTTGTTAGGAATTTTGTCAGGGCCTGAGCAGGTTCACTCAGAGTTTAAGTCACCTTCGGGGCTCGGCTGCCATGAACTTCAATGGTGAGTGGAGCAATTGAACCGTATATGAATCAATTAGTCATCACTTATCACCATAAACTTTCAGTCCCAGTTTTGATTTGTTTTAGTTTATAAATTAAACCTCAAAAAGTAAAAAACCCGGTTAAATCTGGAAAAACTTGGATGGTTTTTATCCCATGGGACTTTCATAAAAACTAAACAGTTCACCGAAAATTTTCATTTGTGTACAGCGGAAAGATACATTCCATTGGGGCAAAAACTTTAGACAATAATTTGCAGACAATATGATAAAATCTACATAATATGAAAAGACAACTTATAAAGTGGTTAATTTCCATGAATGTATTTCATGACAAGCAGAGAGTTGCTCTTAGCGCAGTGAATTAGTTGAGGTGACTTGGGACACGAGTTTGTGTTGGAAGTTTTATTCCATAGGCATGACCGGGAGGAGGGGATTTTATAGTACTTTTGAAGCTTTTACCTTTAAAAGTTCCAAAAGTTTATGGTAAATAGATGCTTCCCCGACAAACACGTTAAGCGGCCCTTTCTCTTTAGTCCACACTTGTGCCCTTAGAGCGACTAGGTTCGTTAGGGAGGACTCTTACTCATTTTACCGCGGAATAATTTGCAGTATTGCTGAGACATCGCGATAACAGCATATCGACAGTGTTGAACTTGGGTCTAGGGTATTGAAAACTAGGAATCCAAGATTGGAGAAAGCGTTCAATTATAATGGACTACTTCGATCGGGACATTTATTACGCATGCCTCATATAGACTTCTTCGGTTTACTTTATTCTGTGAGGAAGGTAGGTGTTAAAAGATGAGTCAAGTTGGTCAGTCCATGATGTATAAAAAGGATGTAGGAACTTTAATGGGCAAATGTTTGCCGAGTGAAACGTGTAAGGATCCTGGGTTGAGTTCAACCTAATCTTCTTAGCGGAGACTTGCAGACTCAAAATGGCACTATCAACTGCAACGGTAAGCTGCGTGGTTGCATCCCAGCTCTTTATTTTGAGTAATTTCTTATTATAACTCTCACTTTCCTGCTTCTTATCCTCCTGTTTGCTCTGCTCTTGAATAGACGATGCTGTGATATATCGGCTGAAATCATAGAATAGAACTGTAAGGCCTGTGGTTGAAAATATTCATCCGCACTG
This sequence comes from Fasciola hepatica, assembly GCA_948099385.1. Taxonomy (NCBI): domain Eukaryota; kingdom Metazoa; phylum Platyhelminthes; class Trematoda; order Plagiorchiida; family Fasciolidae; genus Fasciola; species Fasciola hepatica. The sequence continues at coordinate 34,027,074 of CANUEZ040000043.1, read as the reverse complement.
AAAACCAGTTCATTCTGGCTTGAAATATTAAGCTTCACGCACTTGCTTGGAAGTGTGTTTACCGTGAGCAACCTTATGATTAGCAACCGGAAAGTTTAATCCCCGGGACAAATATACAGATTATACAGCAGCAACAACCGATTCAGATACGGAAGATACTTCAAAGCATAAAAAGATTTTGTGGGCAATATGAAGATACCAGGGCTAGATCCGCGACCGCAAGTGCACCAGTTTTTTCAGTTGTACCAAAACCATGAAGAAACACGGACCAAAACTTCGCAAAGTTTCAAAACCCTCAGCGATTACTGCAGAAATACTGCTCCTTCCATTAGCATTGTGATTTTACGCAGAGACCGCCGTAAAAGTTCGCTTTTTCTCGAGAGATACCCTACCGGTTTTCATATTCACACTTTACCGCTTCCTTCTTCCTATCGTGAGATCGGTAACATGCAAGGAGATTGTCGGCAAAACAACGTTTATCGGATGACTCTTGACTTACATTCTGTCCCGACTTAAACTAAGTTTATTCCCTCCTTCCTTGCTTTAAACATAACTCGCAATCAATATTATCCTGTGGCCAGAGCTTTTCCTACTCTAACTGATGAAAATCATCACTTAACTGTTGGTATAGGTGGTACCGAATCTGTAATTTCGAAGTCTCATTTACAGTTATTCTCCCCTGAAGTTTACGTTTAGCCCCCCTATGTCATAGTTGAAGATTTTCATTCAGGGTGAATTTTCATTTTCTAATTCTGATCCGTCAACTCCTAGTATAAATGTCTTGCCCCAGTTACATGTCATTACTTCAAATTTTACCATTCAATGTAACTAGTTCTTTCTCTTAAACGTTATTTTTCAATGCTATAAGGTTTTTGATGGAATGCATAAACCTCCTGATGAACTCAAATTGTCCGAAAGCTTAACACTTTCAAGAGCACGTGTCATAACGTCTCGCTTACGTGAATAAGTTCACCGTGCTATACAATCCATGTGTGAAAAAGGAGTATTACAGCAGATGGATCCTCCCGTTGGGCCAGTCTCATTGTTGCCCCACTTAATTCAATTGGCGAAACCCTGTCAGTTAGCCTTCAACAAAATTCTGCCCCAACAAACGTGTACTACTGCGAAACCGGTGGGAGTGCCCTATCGCCTTTCAGGTTCTACAGTCTTCTATAAGGTTAATCTCAAAGAAGATATTTTCAAACTCCATCTGTCGATGAATGCATTTTGTTGGCACCGTTTGGCCTCTGCCAGTAAACTTCCACGTCTTTCCGTTTTCCTATATCATCTGCCGTATAGCAGCAATAGCTTAATTTTACTACAGCTGGCCATGATGGAGCTGGTAAGTATCAAAACGATGCCTTGTTCATAACCCGTCAAGGTTCTCTTCTGTACTTTTTAAGAGAAACTTCTTTGGTTTAACGTTGCAATCAGTACAAAGCGGTGTGTCTTTTTGTGTCTAGCAGTTTCCACGCCGTGGGCATAACTTTAATTCTCTAATTCAAAGCAATTATTCCATTTAATTAAAGTACCTTCCTAATGCAATGTTTACGGACGTTGTTCTGTTTTTGGCCCAATACAGTGTTATTTTCACTTCGTTTCATTTTTCAGAGAACGCGAGTTGCTTCTTTTTGCGTTTTTTCTGTTTGATGTTTGTAATAATCTTGAGTTCGTGATACGACATTGTATAATCTTTTATTGCCTCTGGAGTTGGATGTTGTTCTTAAAATCTTCCATTTAAAGACCATATCACTGCAACAGGCAATCTATCTCCGAGTGGTACTGGTGCATTTCTGAAATAGTAAGGCCGGAAAGTCATCTAAATTTCACAAAAACTCGCTAAAACTGGTTGTTATCGGACCCAAAGGGAAGCAGAGGCTGTATGTTCGGGAGTTAAACTCTAACATAAACATCCATTTTCAGTTCACTTTTTACTGCCAAACAGGCTTCAATATGTGTTCGTCATCCAAAGCAGTTACTAACAACGTCATCAGCCGTAGTGATTCAATGACAAAGTATTGCATTTGGCTGTTATACCAAAGATATTGTCCATTATAGTGCATAACATATTAGACATTCAGATGTCTTTTATTAATTGGATTGTTGTTCCGCCGACTATTTGACCGGCTACACTTCAAAGCCTAATATTTCCGGGCACTTATTAGTTGGAACAATGAAGTTCTTTTCCAGAACAACATACCGGTGGCCTAAACGTAATGCCGGTATTATCAGAACTGCTGAAAATCATCAGAGGTACGCACGCAAGCAGCATTCTCAACCCAGTAAATGCCTTCAGTGATCACTTTCATGCAAACCATAGTAGCTTGGGCATGCAAATTACTATAGTCCCTTTTTGTGAAAATATTATGAACTGGCGGTTGTGGAGGCTTTTTACCGCCGAGCCAGGCATGTTCATTCACCTTTATCCACAGTTGAGTTCACCCACTGTTCATTTCGCAAAAGGCTTAGTAGGAAAGAAGCGTATCTAGCAGTTTCTACTGGCTTTGGCACCTACTTCTTTTCCCAGCTATTTGATGACTAGTTGAAAGATCACGGTTGGTATCAAACGTATGCTGCACACCACTATTCCCAGTTGAATAAAACAGCTGAGAACTTTGTTCATGCTCTTGAGAGCACTCTTCATTGACGACCATACATATGTCGCTCACTGTTTCTGCAACATTCATATAAAACTATATTTTACACATGTCAGATTTATGGAATACTGCTGTACGCCGCGCACCATATTTCGTGAATTATGTGGAACTCTGTGCGTGAGAATACTTAACGACTTTATACACTGTCACAAAACTAAACTGAATTGAACCATCTGGACTGAATACGGCCATCTTTGCCAATTATCACCAAATCCTCTTGCTTTAGAACTTTTTCTCATAGAAGATGAATTCTTTCGAGGGCCAGTAAGTCACTTACCTGTATGACATTTCTAATCGTAAGCCTCCCAACAGTCAGCTGTTTTATTTGGTTGCCGCTAGGAGACAGCAACCAAAGCCACCGCACCCAATGCATGGGTAATGGTTGTCTGAACTGAAATGAATTGTGTTGCCTTTCTATTCAGGGTGTAGGAGAATATTTATAAATTCCACTATGAAAGTCTCTTTGTGAACCTATAAGATCTAAGATTTATCAAGGCTGAAACGCACTTCGTTCGACCTGTTCGGAAAGCCGCCTTCGAGGCAATTCATATCTTTATACGGGACTTATAACTTGTCTAAGAAAAAGGGTTTACTTTAACATTCTGTATTTTATGAATGTTTTGCGTAGATCAAGTGTAATCTGAAACGAATTCCGCAAGAAAACTCTTTCGGCTTAGTTCAACCAAATCTTTTTAACAACTTAGGTATCATAACCACCTCAGTATATGTAAAGTTTGCCTGGCACAACTTTTGTCTGGCTTTTTATGGTAAAATAATAAGCATCAAACTGAATTTATAATCCATCATTCCCAATTTCAAATAATAGCCCAATTTAACCTGTTTATTTCTCTGGAGGTCCAAACAGCTTCACTCACCTTGTTGTCTGGCATAAGCAGTCCGATATAAAATGGTAAGATAGCAACTACATCGATTATGCTCATGACAGTTATGAAGAATTTCCAGCGATTTGGGGCAGCGTACATCCGTGCACAATATTCTATGGTGAATATAACCACACACGCTGTATCCAGACAGAAAAATGCATCTACATATCGATCACCACAGGCTCTTTGTTTCGGAAGACCAGGCTCGGGACCACAGGGAATGGTTTCTGTTATGTTAGCAAATACGGATACGGCTATAAAAAAGCCTGTCACGTAGTAGATCACAATAGCTGTCGTTGAGAACTCGGGATTTTCAAAAGCATTCCATAAACGACATCGAAAATCTTTAGGAATATCGGATGCTTCCTTAGTAACAGCTTTTTCTTCTAACAGCCTTTCGGAGTTCTCCCGTTTACTGTCGTGATAATCCTCGTAACAACAATCGCCAAGAGCTTCCGGAGCAATGCGAAAATAGGAAAGTTCATCTTCATACTGCAACACACATTCTTTTTTAGGATAATGAAGATGGCCATATCTGTAATATGTAAGAATGTGTCGGAAGATTTCGGGGTCGCGGTCAAAATAATACTCCCCAACACTTTCGTCATAAAAATAATCCTTCTCGTCAGAACCCAGCAATGTGTGTGGGTACCGATTCAGGCAGCTTTTAGAAACCTCGAATCGCTGACCACTAACGTTGATAATTGCTTTCTGATCAGTAATACCAGCAGTGGTAATAGGTGAAACTCCATTCTTCAGTGAAATGGGTTTTGGCAGTGTGTTTTGAGCAAGTGGTATCCACCCAATTGCAGTTGCTCTCACCAACGGTAACCACGCCGACGCGCGAACAAGATCGCAAACTTGAGCCATTTCCAGATGGATGTATTGTATGATTTTATATTCTTCTCATCATTGCGTTGGTTACGTTATTGATTATGCTTATCCCTGGAAGATAATGATGCCTCTTCACGCGCGTATACACATGACGGAGCTGCATTTATGAAAGCGCGCTTGACCTACAAGATACCTTTGAACGAATCTGTTAAACGAAAGCGCCAAAGCGGAGCGAACTCTGATTTACCTATGGCGGCGACTAGAGAGTTTAGATTATTGATTTTCCAAGTGCACCTTGATGTGTTTCTCTGTCAGTCGGTTCCTTCATTTCTTTCACAGAGTTCTCATCCGCCTCTATGGACGAACATTCAATTAAGTTCGGTTCCAGGACTTGATGGCGGGATGCCCGAGTGTCCAGATTCGTGCACTGGTGAGCTTCTTGGATCCTCCGGTTCCTCAACAATTGAAAGTGAAGACTGTTCTTCAATACTGATTGTAATCGGTGAGGGTTCGGGTTAGATCTCCAACCCCGTTTCCCTTTTCGGATCACAGCCGTTAGTCACACACATCTCATGGTCAATCTCCCCGGTACTAAGGACAGTGCAGTAAGGGGTGGTAGGTACCAGATAAGGGTTCCCCGATGATTGAAGTAAAAGGAACTGGTCAGTTGTCTACAAAAACGGTAGTAGACTCCTGGTCATGTTTCTCCAAACACAGTCATCCACATCCTATCTAACCTCCTTTTGAACTTAGACACTGCTCGCGCTTACCGCATGCCTTGGCAGCCTATTCCAGTCATTAGCTACCCTGACTGCAAAAGACTGACTTCTGATTCCAGTCAAAGTTCACTCTTTCTTAATTTTCAGCACATGCCCCCTTATGCATCATTCCCTCAGCTCAAATAAGGCCCCTCTGTGACCTCGCGCCTCTGTAAATCCTCTTAGCATTTTGATGTCCACTGTGAGGTCACCTCGCCTTCTCCTTCCCACTTGAGAAACTGACCCCAGTTGCTCCATTCGTTGTTCCTAGAACAAATGTCTGTATTCTCCTAACCATCGCGTGAATCGCTTCGTAGCTGTTCGAGAGCCTTGATGTCCCTTATCAAAAATGGCCCCCAAGCTTGGACAGTTTTTTGTATAAGATCTCACAAAAACCTTGTACAATGTCAATAAGACCCTCGGTTTTCTAGGGCTGACCGCCCTCCTTAACTGGTGCAGGGCTTTACGTGCTTTCTACACCACTTTCTGGCACTGGCGACTTGGCTTGAGGTCAGCCCTTAATATCATCCCTAGGTCCCGGGCTTCTATGGTTTGAGCTGGTGCCTCCCGATTGTCTGGCGGCCCCAAAAATAGTGTGGGTTGTGCTCCTTCCTCCTTGAAGAGATGCTGACATTTTCTTGGATTGAGGGGAAGATTCCACGCCACTGACCACTGGCATACCCTGTCTAGATCACGCTGAACCGCCGCATCATCTAGTGCTCCTACCACCTTGCATTTATCCGCAAACGAGAAGCACGGGTTTTCCAACCAGTCTACTATATCGGTGACGTACATCAGGACAACAGGAGTTCCAGGACCGACCCTAACGGGACTCCACTTTTCAGTCTCCCATTGCCCGACAAGCAGCCTTCTATTCTCACTCGGAAAGCTCTCTCCCGTATGCCTTGTAAAATCCGCTTCAGCTTTTTCGCCGTAACTTAGAACGATTCCACCTTGGCTTTGGGCAGTCTATGGTTAACCGAATAAAAAGCTTTTAGAAAATCCAGATAGCAGACTTCCACCCGTTTCCCTCGATCCACTCGACCGGTTACCTCGTCCAAGAAACTTGTTAGGTTGGGGTAACAAGAGCGCCTGTGCCAGAACCCATGCTAATTGGCAGTCAACAGTTTGTTCCTCTCTAAATGCCTCACTAGTCTCCCTCGTAGTATGTCCTCGAGAGTTGTAAGCACCACCGACGTCAAGTTTATTGGCCCGTAGCTGGTACATGTGACCCCATCTCCACCTTTATAACCGGGCGTGATGATCCATTCAAGCCGGTCTTTAAGTAGTGCACTCTTGTCTAGTGGAGAACTGAAATGCTTAGCTAGTGGTTCGGCGAGGACGGACGCTAGTGGCTCCAGTATTGCAGAGCGGATGTCATCCGGCCCCTCCGCTTCGGATACGTCTGGCTGCCTCAGGCTGCTCAACACCTCTCCTGGGTTGATTTCTCCGCCCTCCATTTCCGAGATTTCACTACCCCTGGTCGCAGAAAGCCCCCGAGAACCGTGGTCCTGTCTGCGTGCCTTCTGGAAGAATTCCAACGGGGTCTCTGTTTTTTCCTGTCTGCTCATTGCCCACGCTCCCTGTGAGTTCCGGACCCCGCGAAGGCCGTCCTCGGTGCTGCCTTCGGTTGGACGTGGTTGTAGCATGCTTCCGTAATGCTCCTGGCGTTCCGCGCAGTACTTTTGCCCCGTAGTTGTTCCCGTACTGTTTCTGTATCTGGGGTAGTCTAGCTGTCGCAGATCTGAGCTGTAGGAAGGCCCGGTAGCAGCTTGCACTCCTGTACTTTTTGAATGCTTTTTGCTTCTGTTTTAAGGCCTTCCTCACTCGGCTCGTCCACCACGGCGGCAGTCCGTTTCGTTTGACTCTTCTAAGTGGTGCGACAGCCTCTGTTACTTCCAACAGTCTCCTCTTGAACCAGTTTCAGTTGTGTTCTACGTTGTGGTCATTGCTCACTGTATACCAGTCTATCCGGAGCCAAAGTTCTACCAAACTGCCTTCGTTTATCTTTGAGAAGTTCCTCCTAAACTTAACGGGAGCACTTATTCCCTGAAGGTTCAGCCTAAGCTGGAGTACTTTATGATCACTCTTTCCTATGGGTTCCCAGACTTCTATCTGTTCTAGGCCATTTGGGGTTCTGGCCTTTACCAGGACAACGATTGAAGGTGGCTGACCAAACCGTCATCTTGTCGCTTGATTTCCCTGCTGGACAAGAGCTTTTCTGTGGATTGGGCGGAGTTTTCTTCCCCCCACCCCCAATGCGCCTTCTGGAGCCGTTTCCGAGGTCTAATCTACTTTGGGCTCTTTGAACTCACCAACAAGAGCAACTACCGTCCGGCAGTGGCAACAGTCTTCAGGAAATCAAGCGTATCGCTGCCCTCGGCGCCTTCCGCTCTTGGGCTTTGATACGCGCAAACAACAGATGCTTTCGGTCCACCCGTAGCTGTTACGACCTCCACTGCTTGTACATTCGGCGTAACAAGTCAACTGCTCTCAAAGCCGCTAGGAGGACCATTTTACCACCTCCGGTTAGATCGTCCATTCTATCTACCCTAGGGCCTGAGTAGAAGTTTGGGATCAGCTCACTGTGGCTTTCGCCTGGTCGTAGCCACGTTTCAGTGACTGCTATCACATCTACTTCCTGTGTCCTAGCTTTGAGCTCGGGCCATTTGCTACCGACACTTGCAGCATTGGTGTAGGCCATGAGCATTACAACGTCCTCCTCTATTTTCCTGCGTTTCCCAGAAAGGGGGTGGCAGGTGCTCGGGCCCTGAACCCGAGCACCCGGACAGTTTTTTCTTATCACAGTTGGTTCCTAGTGCCACTGTCGATTAGTGACCTTCCCACTTCGTGGGATACTTTGCACATCACCGTTCTCGGAGTCTCGGTGAGAGTCGGTTGTCTTCATTCTCCTTTCTTGGAGTTTCGGCAGTACATTCCTTTAGTAACGGGGCCCGGCGACGATTTCTCTACCCTGACCACGGGCTCTGTACTGCTTAGCTCCTTTATCTTGCTTCCGTTCACTCTCGAAGACTTTAGGAAGGCCGTGTTTAAATCCGAAGTTTGGCCTTTTCGCCTCTCCCTGGCTGAATACAGCTGTATTATCAGAGGGCACCGCATCTACTTCCCTCAGAGATTTGCCTAATATGCCAGGCCGCAGCCACCAAGGCATCCTTGTTATGTGTTGGTCAACACAACGGGCATTAGTCTTGGTTAGCACTCTTTAGTATCTGTCTCCTCGTCCCACTGCTTCAATCTCATAATTCTTCTCACGGTTATGTGCCCGGGGATTTCCGCTGCTCTGAGCAGGTTAACCAGACGGTATTCCATCGTTCTGTCCTTTTGCTTTCCAATTTTCGTGAACGGTTCCGGAATTCCGTGAACTACAACATTCCGGGTCCTTTCCGGGGAAGTATCATTATTTTTCCTCAACATAGTCAGAACTTCATTGACATTGGTCTTGTCTTGTTACAACCTAAATACCCGCTCGTTTGGGACTCCTGACCTCTCTACTGTGTCGCGCGTCGGCGGTGCAGCAGCTATTTGCTGTCCAGGTCTTGCCGTGGTGATCTTGAGTTTTACGGGAGTCGCCCCATATCCTTTGCCTTCCCTGATTTGTGCTAACATTTCTTCTGAGGGCTTATATGTTCCCGCGCTTTGTTTGCAACCTCTGCTTCCCTGGTGGCTTTATTATCTGGCGTAATAAACGTTTTGCATCGCGGGCTTATCCAGGTAAGTTTACTGTATTCACAATACAGCTGAGAGCACTTCATGCTTAGCCCCGAGCACTTCCTTCGGAACCATGTTTGACAGGTGTCATACTGAATTCTCCCGGCGCCTACCAACATATACCCCTCAGAACACCGAGGACTTCCGCACTGTTTATCTACCCCTCCCGTTCGGTCTGGTGTTCTACAGGCTACTGGTATTTTATTCGCTAGCTTTCCAGTGTTGTCGGTCTAACCGAAAAAGAAGGGATATATGAGTAGTCTGGCCAAGTTGAAGGATGTTTAGTAAGACTGGCTTCAGATTGATTTCGACCAATCACGAAGAGGATGACCAATAGGTATGTCACGACAAGCCTGTTCACCTTGTTGTGGTTTTTGTCGCCGGACACAGTCGTTTATTTTTGACTGCTCCCTTCTTCGTTGACTTGCTGTTACTTCTTTCTGCCTGGAGGTTCCTCTGTTTCCGTCAAGTTAGAATGCTTCTTTCTTCCCTCTGTCTTCCGAGCAGCCTAATGTTGCGGTGCAGCACTAACCTTCAGGCTACACAGGTTACATTCAGCCACCTCCTGTCCGCTATGGGTCACTCAAACCACTGTTTAATTGAGTGGCTTAGAATTTACTTCCTGGGTATATGAAGCTCCGTCGCTGTACATCGAAGCCAGAAAAATTGTGGAAATGTTTTGCAAGCTCCGCTGATAGTTTCTCTAGACGTACCGCCGAATGTTCCCCAAAGATACACTCAGGGGGCAGTTGGCGCCAGACAGTGAAATACGCGGCCGCGTCATATTTTCATAAGACCTAACCTTGATCGCTATTCGAATAACACAACGTACTCCTTTTGATACTTTCTTATCCATTGTACAGCAATGTGCAACTAGTCAGGGAGGAGTCGCGGCCAACGAAAAGCTGCCAAATGAGGAAGCGACCTGCGAAGGCCAGGACTGAACCCGAGTCATTATTCTCCAACTTTCACGATGATAACCAACCAACCATAGCCGGCAAAAAGGCTTGATATCTGTACGCAGCAACGAACAGGTATCTCACGGGAACTTGCGGCACAACCTGGCCGTTCCTTTGATGATCCATTCCAGGGACACCTGAACTATATATCCTGGGGAATAAAAATCACGAAAACCGGAGGGTTCAAGTATAAGACAACCGAATTTCTGAGGAATCTAATCTATTTAACTGTATGGGGTGCTTTTCCAGGGTAACTTGCGGACAACCCCCAGAATGTCTCTCATTGGTATAATCAAAGGGGCACTCATGGGACAAATAGGTGGCGGTTGAGGGGAGGCTCGTGCTGCATTGACCGTCATAAGTAGTACAGATTGTTGCTCTTAGACAAGCTCCTGGTTCTATTTTACAGTTGGTGACATTTTTCCCGGAACATCATTTACAGTGACCTAAAAATTGAACCCATGATGTCTCAAATTCCACATTCAGCTGTCTCCGGCGGCACAATCTCAGACACCGGCTAATCAGGTGGCGAGGGTTGCTGTGTCTGCCGCCCAAAGAGAGTCCCTAGAGGAAGCCTCAAAGTCACACAGCCCCATGACAGACCAAGCAAACCTAATGAGGGGGCCCCATTCTTACTTCTAACAAGCTTTGACCAGGAGAAAACTATCCACAGTGGGAAGGCTATATGATGAACGGCGAGCGGACCTGTTGCCCAGCCAGCTTGACAGGGCAGGGTATGACCGCGTTGATGATGCCAGAGTCGTAAGCCAGATATTACCAGAGGCAATCTTTGAAAAGCCTCATGAAACGAAGGGCCCTCTGCCTAGCTGTTGGCGGACGGCGAGAATTTACTAGACAGGGGAACAACCCAAAGAAACAGTGCGACAGCATTGCTCTTGTTTACCGGAAAGGTGTTCTCGAACTTGCTGGCCATGGGTCTGGAGGGGGCAATTTATCAGCTGCTGCTGAGGTGTACTATGGCCCTCGGGCCCCCGGGGAGTCTGTACTTTAAACCCCGCTGACATCGAACTAGGCCTTCGAAAAGGCGGAAAAGTTGGATAAACCGCATACACACAGTCATCCAAAAGGTCGGTACTCAGCTCAGCCCTTGGTCCCGGATCATCGACAATATCATAGTACACTTTTGGCCATTGGGACGCAGCCCAGCATCGGGATGGTCCACCGAGAGGGATACGTAGAGCAACCAACGAGACGCGGTTACAAACCTTAACAAATTTATTTTTCTGAGGGATAGCGGAATCTGATGACGTCTCTTGCTCCGCCAGCGCACAGTCGGCGCGCCATTGGGTTCCCCAATAAACACGCCATTCTGCTCCAGCGTTTTGAGTTCTCCTCAACAAGCTTCCTATTACAGTCGTTGTTGTATCACTAGCCGAGGACCAGTGGCTGTAAGCTTTTCGGTCGTAAAAGCAGTCTTGAAATAGGTTACCCGTGGTGACCGAAACGTCGACAACCTACCAACGACTTGGACTACGCTGCGTTAATAATCAATAAAATTCTACCATTACTTGGAAAAAGCCTAAAGTTGTGAGACGAACAATGAATTTATCTCATCAAGGACTCCTGAAAGTACTTGAAACACGTTTATTCACCCATATGTATATATGCTTTCCAATATAAGCGTCAAATCCCTGTTGCTGTTACAAACCATTAATTTCGTATTTTTGACCTATAAAAATGGTGTCGTCTCATGGTTTGCTCAGATCTTTTGTATATATCCTTTGACGCTGGATATACCTCCGCACTTTTGGCTAGCCACGACGGCAACCCTGACCCGGAACCTTTTGTCAGTCTCTGTAGCCGTCTTTCGGATTCTTTTGACGACCTCGAAACCCAGAGCAGTATACCGGAAGCAGTTTGAAAGACACGATCGCGAGCTAGCGTACTCGTAACTTGTGGAATGTCAAGCATCTTCCCCTAATCTGGTGTCCACATATGCCACGCGATTTTCATTGAATATCCTTACAAAACCATTAAAAACCGGTAATATGTGGTCTTCTGCTGTGCGAACCGTCCAGGTAGGAGCGGCCGGTTCAACGTACTGAGTGAATTAGTGAGAATTCCTCTTCCTTACTGATGGAAGAGCAGCTGCTGGCAGGGGCATCTTCTAGATGGAAAACTATTCAAAGATTTTTGAGTACAGCGGTTACCAACTAACATTCAAGGACTACTCAAATTTTATATTCATCTTGACCTCTCAGAAGCGGCAAAACGAGCGGACTGTGAACGGAACAGCTCCATCTACAAACTACTGCCGCTACAAACCGGGGTAGCCTCCAGATCACCGACCCTACGGTAGGAGCACACTCCAAAGTCTCCCGAATAGCTAATTTAGGGCCGGCTTTCGGTGTGTTGCACTCTCAGCTGCTCTCACAGCAGAGACTGGAAACATGATCACGACTCTCACCGATTTGGACTCCCAGGAGGCTCTGCCTCTAATCGCCTTCTTAATCCATCTCGATCGGGTTACCGTGAATATCACAAACAGTCTTGGGGAGGAGACTGGCGCTGCGAAGTTGGTTGCACTCTCCCACGTGTCAAACAGGGAAACTAATATCACGAGGCGTTCCCGACTAACTCGGTCAACCATAACAGTAGTTATCTGTTGTACGCCTGGGATTTAGCCTCCAATAGCCTGTTCCTAATTGACGCCGGAGCAGTAGTTAATGTCCCTTCAAAAGAAGCCGATAATATAACCATTCCATCAACCCAACAACTACCTGCCACCAAAGCACTCCTATTGATATCTACAGCCCTAGATCCCTCACGCTCACCGAAGGCCTCTGCCGCACCTTCCGCTAGGTGTGTGTAGCGCAAGACTTCCCTCATCCAACACAAGGTGTCGACTTCCTCGACTAATCAGACCTCCCCGGCTGACTCACAGAGCCGAAGAATCGTCGAATGACAGGCTTACCTTTACGCAACCGGTTTGTATTCCTCCGGAAATTACACCAACCCCCCATTCACTGAATCTCGGGTCGAAACTCCGCACGAAGAACTCCCTTCAGCTTACCCGGAATAGCTTGTGCTGCCTGCGTAGCAAGCTTCCGGGCAAAAAGTAGCTGAATTCGAATGAGCCCTAAAACCAGGACACGACTGATCCACAAAATTCTTTGATATTAGACTATTGAATGAACATTAAAGTAAAGCACAGAAACCTAAATTACGCGATCACACAAACTCAGAAAACGAGAACGAAGTTTACGGCGTGCGAGAGGCGAGCACGTGTGTCACACAGGTTTTAGATGGTACACGACAAAGTATTGCGTTAGAAGCGAACAAAACAAAGGTTGGTCCATAAAAATATAAAGCATACGGAAATACGCAAATGGCTTACGTGAGAGAGTGATATCGCGAAAAAACAAAGTTACATTGTCCTCAAGGAATTTTTCTGCAATCCATGGTTACAATCTGGACCTCCCATCGAGGTGCTCAATATCATCACCTATCACACCGTCGATGGAGGACCCTCAGATCATAGCCGACACCGTCGCCTGGCGCCAGACAAGCTCCTTGTAGCACAGGATGATTTCTAACCAAAGCTGATATCAGGCATAGTATACCACTCCATCAGCCTTTGGACCTCGCCTCTTCACATGACTCCTAAATCTAGTAGTGACTGGAGTCCCCACGGCGACTATAAGGCCCTAAAGCAAGCCACGATCATGAATGGATACCCCGTTCCAAGTGCTCAAGACCTAACTTCATCCCCATTCGGTTGTTTTGTTTCAGCCGCATCAACCTAGCTACAGCTTGCCACAAAATCCCGGTAGCTGAAGCCTACATCTCCGAAACCAAGATCATGACTCCACTCGGACTATTCAAGCATTTCCGCAAGTCATTTAGTCTCCTCGGTGTGCCCAAACATTTCGAAGGCATACGCACCAAGAACGCGGTTTGAAATAAATTTGCGTGTGCAGAAAAGACATGAGGTTTTAATTCCTTCAGACGGAGCATACGAAACTCCCGCACGCTCTTTTCCAGCACCTTAGCCAACAAGGTGTACTCATAAATGTTGACAAATGTAAACTGCAAGGGGCCATCATAGCACTTCCAGGTCACGACACTCCAGCCTCGGGCATACAATCTCTGCCAAACATGACGGCGGCAATCCGCGACCAACCCAAACCTCGTTGTTGCCGATAGCTGCACGAAGTTTCTGGTATGCCTAAATCTTATTGCTGGTTTACCTCACTCAGCGCCGAAATTAGACATTTGTTCACTGACTGTTTACCTGGCAATAAGCAAAAATTCATATTTCCCAAAGCGGCAAAGGCAGCATTCACTTCGATCGGGAAAGCCACTGCCAACAGAACACTCAGTGCTCATCTTCACTCTACTCTTTTCTGGCTTCAGATACAGACACTGCGGACACCGCTGTTGGGATAGTGGTGCAAAAGTTTGTCACCAACTTTCTTAGTGTCTCCAGCCAGCGAGATCCCGATATGGCATTTTCAGCAGAGGACTACAGTAGATTTATTCGGGCTCCAGATATTTTCCGGCACGCACTCGAAGACCAAATTTTCACGGAGTTCACAGGTCAATAACCGCTGATGTACTCTCTCCATTCAGCTTTTGATGGATGTTCGCCACGCGGGATTCACTACTTAGACTATGCTCCGCGGTTCACTGTGGGCATTCGGCACTTCTCTGGGGCACTCTACTCCGTACCAGAAGCACCCCCACACGTCCACAGTGTTGACAACTCACTACACGTGACCGTAGATCTAGAAGCAATCGCAGCAACCCAAGCAACATACCTTGAGGTCAAGCAGTAAAAAACGGCAACGCCTTGCACTCAGTGCCAGTGAGACATTCAACTTCGGTCGTAACCATCATCTGCAAGGCCTCACAGTGTCGACTCTTACCATTAGTTCCCGCCGGTTTTCGCTGTCAAGTTTTCAATAGCTTCCACAAGTTATTGCACCCTGGTGTAACCACCTCAGTGAAACTAGCCGCCGAGCAATTTCTTTTGGCCTTGCTTCAAACGTGACGGACCCACTTGCACCCCTTTTTGTCCTCAATGCCAACGCGTTTAAATATATCATCATGCTAGATATACCTTAGGCGTATTTCTTGAGCCAGATGCGCTTTTTCATCACAAAACCTTGGACCTTGTGGGGCGTAGTCCGGCGAAGGGAAAAGAAACACATGGTAGACGTCAGAGGTAAAAAAGATTCCATCAGTAAAAGCCGCCCTAAACAGGCCCTCGTCGAGGTAAAATCCACCCCGGGTAACCCGCTCAAATGTCTAACCTGCTCACAACCTTCGGTTGGTCTCTGTTGGTCAGCACTTGCTAATGAAAACAAATTCCACCAAAGGTAGGGTTTCACGCGTTGTAATGTACATTCATAGAAATCCTCGCTAAATATTGTCACATACCTGCACTGTTTAGACCGCTATTAGTTCTTGTTGATCCTGGGCAAAATACATTGCACTTTCATCACATTTGGATACTTGTTTACATTATATAATAACAACAATAACAATACCTTTCTCGACCTTGGCCAAGACTCACGCTGGGGAGCATGATCAACGTGTAAAATGTCACTCGGTGGAACAAGAAATTACAAATTTGAAAAGAAGGAGTCAGCCACTTCGGCGATCAAGAGAATGAAAGTGGGCTAGGTTTAAATGAACTGCAGTGGCAATGCTATACGCGGTAAATACGGGTTAGTTTCGATTTCATCATCGGTAACAATAAAAAGCCGGCAGGACGTGAAATTGTTGAAACCAACTTTGTTTTAAAATATATAGGATACAATACATGCATGTTTGATGCAGAAGTGATAAAAAATGCTTTTCAAAGTTTGCTGGACAAAGTTAAGAGGGGAAAACTGCAAAACGGTACTCAATAGAACATTCATGAACATATAAGTGCTGGGATACTGAGAACAAGGTGGAATGACCACCAGGAACGGTGGGTATCATCCAGTGATGTGAATCCGCTGCTGGAGGAAGAAGGAAAGGGGTCCCCTGATACTGCCAGTGCATTCTGAAGCGGAATGCCGTCGAGGAGGAAAGAAATATTGGAACACTGAAGACTGTTAAGGTGTCCGCCTGGACTAGGCCTGACCACTCTGTTAAAATCAGGCATATTACCTCGTCAATTCTCCTGAGGATTTTCTGCTTCCTAAATGGACAATAAAGATAAAGTTGCTTTACTGTATTTTAGGTTTGCTTGTCCACCATGCTGAGGCACTTAGGAAGAAGAGGCGCTGCCGGCTATTTATTGAGGTAGTTTCCGTGGCATTGTTGTTAGTCACCCGAATTCGACGAAGTGAGGTCTCGACCAGGTATAATATATCAGCAGGTGGCTTCCATAGGTAATGCATATTATCTTGTGAGTACGGTCCCCTTTCGGCGTAGGGGATAAGTTATCAAATCAGAAGGCTTATCAATCATTATGCGAAGTGAACGGAAGAAACTGGCGAGCTACGTCGGTTGGAAACCATGGCCACTGGTTGCTAGCGCAGTCATAGTTGGTGTGTGGCCTGACTTTGCATAGGCTCGGATTGGGACTTCAGTGCGGGGCAACCCTCACAGACTCAAGTCATTTTAATTAGAAGCTGCTGGAAGAGATTTTTCGCCTCATGTCTACTGTAGAAGCATTTTGGCCTGACCTCTGGCTGCCGCGACGGTCAAGTCTGACAGTGACTTTTGCCGAACTTAGCTTGTCGTCGGTGAAGGCCGTGGCCTCACCAATGAAGTTTATACATAATTTGCATGCATATAGTTTATTAATTCAGCACCGTAAAATCTGCTAGTCTCTCTTGTTGTGACTTGAGGATTCGCTAATTTGGCTACTCTTTACTCGAAATTGGAATGACAGTTACACCTTCCAACAGGAGAAATCGAAGCGGCCGCGAGCTGGAACGGCCAGAGAGATTTTCTGGGTTTGTACCCGTTCTGTTTATTTAAATCCACTTTTCACATTCCACTTGTGCATAATTCAGTGATTCAGGACCGCAGGATCACGTACTTTATCACGACCAGACTAGCGTTGGCTTGCTTCGCGCCGGTATATCTCTCGTAGTCGAACACCGGTCCGCGCCACTAGGCGCATCCTTCTCGCTTTTATTGCCCCCCAGCTCGTTCCATCGGACAGAACGACGTGGACTACAACTATCTTGCTTGGCTCACACACAAAGCTCATTAGATCGTGGCTGGACCCAGTTGTCTCTAGGCGTAGGTTCAGCTGGGGGGAATGCTGGAAGCACTGCTCCTACTGAAGTATGTTTTAATCGACTTTTTCCCTCATTGCATACTGTCTCAGTGAAAGCTGAAGATGCATAATATCTCTTCTAGTTGACGTGCGATGATGCTTTTCTTTTTCCTCTCATTTTTAGCGGGGATTAGACGAAATACACTCGGCAGTGGTGGGTGCATAACTGGTGTGCATACCAACGAAGGAATTCTGGACGCTCGATTTGCCATGGCTATAACCTGTCCTGAGCAGACTGAACTGAATTGAAACACCCTGCACTAATGAAAGCAAGCAAAAGGAAATTTGGAATATGCCGACAATGGCAAACCTAGCAATACAAACGCCACTGCAAAGTTTAAAGACTTCGAAGTAGTTGGAGGGTCGGCTTGCGCCGTTATTGCAGTGGTGTAAACCTTCCAATGTCTTATCAATTCACACAACTGAACTGTATGTTGCAGCGTGGCGTCCTAGTCACAAGGAATAGCATCCGTGGATATGTGCTCATGTCACTAGATGTATTTGGGGGGAAAGAAGAGTGGGCTGTTTGTACTTCCTTAAAACGCTCGGGCTCTCCGAAAATGAAGAGCGAGAAGTCGGTGGCTTTGACTTTCGAGAATATGGACGATCCTGCCTGAGACAGTGGCCAGGTAGGTCACCCTGGGTTATTCTGGTATGTTAATAGAGACAATTACGGTTTATTCTAAGGAGCCCGGAGCGTGCTCTAATGCATGCACGTATGACGCAGGTGATGACAAATTTAGGCGAAGCAAATTAACAAGCGGTCATCAAATGGAAGTCCTCAAGTATCAAAGACGTAACGCAATTATGTTGAAATCCCCCCCAGATGCTCCGTATGCCTTGTAGGTGTGTACATAGTTGGTATTGCTTTGCCTAGCCCGTCCGTGCACCGTACTTCTGGAGGGGGTTTCGTTTGTGTGAGATATTAGAATATGGTCTTGTACCGTTCCCGACTGTCGTGCAAGGACCACGGGACATTGGACCTTTGGGTTCTTACCTTTAAATCTATTTGACCGCATGCTTGAGGCTAGTATATATATGAACTTAAAGCCATTTTCAATTCAGTCCCGTAGAAACTACGGATCAACCTTGTTCCGGTTTTGGGGTTTGTGTGAATTGGTTACTTGTTGCTAATATTTCTATTCCTGGGATTTACCTCCAGTGCCAAACTTTTGCCGGGTTTTAAGGCATCTGCTCTTTCTATGGCAGTTGTTTCGATGAAACTAAGAAAGCTGAAAACGGAGGTCGACTACCGGGAGAAAATGCCGCAGACTGTGGTACAGACAGGGATCTTCGAACGACCGATAAGGCAACATAGATACCACCTCCAGAAGCAAGCACCTGCGGGTACGATAAAGCAGCGCATCGAGAGCGCAACGGCCATGCACCTAGGGAAAAGAAAATTTAAAATCAGGTTTGTCTTTTGGTCTCTTTATTCCCTTTTTAGGTAGAAGTCCAGCAAAACACCCGGGTGGAGAAGACTTGAGAAATAGCAGAAGTGACCTGAAATGATTTGAGAGTTCAAGATGGCAGCGTTAACCCTAGAAACTTGTGGAACTGGATTTCGAAGGTTTATTTGCTTGGGGCATTGGTAACCCCCCGTTGAGAGTTATTCCAAAGTCAGACTTTTCTCCGGGTAAAAACATTTTGAGGCCTTAGTGAGAGGGTGAGGCTTGAATGCTAGCTGAGTATGTCCACTGTGGGTTTTCAGGACCAAACTCTTGAAAAAGCGAACCGCAGTTCTCGTAATGGAAAGGTTACGCGTTAGAAAAAGAACACCCATGCGGGTTTTGGTCATTGTTGCTAAATGGTGTTGGGAATTTCGCGAACTATTCTCGTGATTTTTTCTTAGTCCACTTCCTGATACTTTTCGGCTTTTGACCAGGCCGGAATGTACTTTCTGAATATCACATCCTAGGAGAAGCCGAACATATGTTCTGCAAAAGATCTGAAAGTCATCTTTCCTAACTTTAGGACAGTTCCTTCTCACCACGTTGAGGACGCGAAAGGTGAACCTAGTGGCTAGTTAATGGTGATAAAAGAAAGACGGCGAGGTGTTTGGCGAGAGGCCCGGGACCTTGTGCTGCCCGATACCCCAGATTGGTGTGGCATTTTTCGTACAAAAAGGATGAGCCGAGGGGTTGCTAAATGACGTGCTCAGACGTATCTTCATCAGCTGATAAGCTCCAGCCGGCAGACCAATGCGTGACAGGATCCCTCGCCGACGGTAATCATGTGACACTGTTTTCCTCGAGCGCAACATCGTTGGCGTACATGGCAGCGTCCACTGATATGTTGCTTGGCAGGCGGTTAATAATAATTATTATTAATTAATATTAATATTGGTTTATTTCGGAGACGCCCAAAGCGTGCCCTGTGCATGATTTTGTTGACACAGGTGATGGAATGGACAGATATTATTCATGAAAAAGTGGAAACTCTCAAGAAAATATAGGATAAAAAGGCTCCAAAGGGGGAATAATGTGGGATGAAAATAGGATAAATGTATACACACCAGAGTGATTGTGTGAAGTTTAAATGAACTCGAGGGCGGATTTGAATGGACGCCCGGTGGGTTTGAAAGTCAGGGTCAGATGGGCTGAATGACAGGTCCGAGTAAATACATCTGGAGGCCGACTGATAAACATGAGAAGAGCTAGAAATCGGTATAAGGAACTGCGATAGCGAGGGACGATAGAGAAAAAAGTGAGGTGCACCGCGGTGGATTAGATATCAATGAAGCATTGGTATTCTGCAGCGGATTGTCGGCGGACAGGGCACAAAACTCATCACAAAACAGGTAGCGAGCAATACAAGACGTAGAGGGCTGATCAGACGGCAAAATCTATTTAGAAGAATTGGATACGGTAGATGTGAGGCACATGTAGAATTGATGGAGGCATATCATGATGGTCGGTGGGATGATAGCAGGAGAAGTGGCCGGCGAGGAACTGCAAGATGCAGAGCGCGTGCACATAGATATATATGCGCAAGTTTATGTATATACATGTATTTATATATATTATATATATATACAGATGTAAGAGAAGCAGGAGCAATATTAATGGGGTCCTAGAAAGAAATTATCAGTCACTGGGAGGGGTAGGTAAGGTTAGATCAACTGGTTGTAGAATTAACATTGGAATGTCGTGGTGGATTAACTTCATTACAGGTGCACATGGCAACCCAAGGGGAAGAAAAATAGAACGCAGAAGCACAGAAGTGATGAAGACTGTGAGGAGCACTTCATGGAAGAGTGAAGATGAAAGACAGGATTGAGGAGAATAGGTGGGAATGGGTCTAATTATTTGATAAATACAGGTGCGACACGTGGTGACGGACCAGAAGAATCGGGTAGTGACAGGTCAAACGATTTGGAACTGTATAAGAACATCATGACGTAACGTTATCCTTACAATGGTGGAGCATGGAAAAGCGGATCAAACTGAAAGGCACACAAGAAATGCCTGAGGCCCAACTGGGGATATCTGAAGACCGTCAGGCAAGCATGGAGGGGGCTAGAAATTGATATGGGAAAGGGTGGTAGCGGGAGACGGTGGAGAAGAAAGAGGGATCCATTGCTAGGGATCATATAGCAATAAGCCCGTGCTGCACAGCAGTAGATGGTCAGCGGACAGTGCACAAAACTCATCGTAGAACAGGTAGCAGACATTGGAGTGAGTAAAGTGTGGTACGGATGGCAAGAATGATCTGTAGGGACTTGATATGGTAAATATAAGGTGCGGATGTAAAAAGAGTAGACGCACATCATGAGGGTCAGCGGGATGGTAGCACGAGAAATAGCCGGCAAAAAAATGCAGGCTGCAGTACAGATATATATATATAAGTTTATAAATAGACATGAGAGGAGCAGGGGCAAAGAGCAGTGGAGTACTAGAGGAAAAATGTATCAATGATTGAAAGAGGAAGATAGGATTGGATCAAAGTGTGCAGGATTGACTTGGGCGAATTCAGACGAGTTTTTCGTGACGGGATAACATAGTGGATCAGCAGATAGAGAAGACTGAAGAAGCACAAAGGTGATGCCGGCTGTGAAAAGCAGACAATAAACGAGGGAAGATGAAGGATAGGATGGAAGAGATCAGGTAAGAATGAGTCTAATTATTTGATCAATGCAGGTGCTACATATGGTGACGGACCAAAAGAATCGGGTAGTGACAGACCAAACGATTTGGAATTGTAGAAGAACATTATGACGTAACGTTGTCTTTACAATCGGTGGCACATGGAAAAGCGGACCACACTGGAAGGCACAGAACAACGCCCGCAGCGAGCAATAAACGGATCAAGGGGAGAAAACAATGACCGAGGAGACACAGGTAAGAAATGACCAATCAGATCATTTTACTGCAGATGAAACACGAAAGAAGCGAAGAAAGAAGCAGGACGCCCTGAGATAAGCGAGCCAGTAATAGAACAAAAAGGCCAAAACTTAATGCTCATCGGATTTGGGGCAATGGACCTGGAGAGCTGTGTGCCGGCAGACAATTTAACAGGTGTATACTAACCGGGACACTGGAAAGAACCGCAGAGGAATCGCGGAGCCAAGAGAAGAAAATATGGTGGTGATGATAAGATAATAAATGCGACTGTAAAAGCAGCGAGGTTTGCAGCGGCAAGTTCTAATATGCGGATTGGTCATGGGTGCGGTGTGATTGGTGCATAATGGTATTGGGCATGAAGAGGGAGAACAAGGAAAGATTTAACAGAACGACAGGTTTAAGGAAGCTATCAATGGGCGTTCTGAGCAGAGGGTAACACCAAGCGCATAGATGATAGAAGCCAGCAATGACGGCAGGTGGGAAAAGAGTTATTGGCGAGCGTCGACAGAGAAGAGTGGTTAGGACGATAGTGACTCAATGAAATGAAAGCTGATGTAGAGAGAGGCGATAGGAGGAAGGACAAAACGAGTAGGTGTGCATACCGTGGTAGAGCGACAAAAATGGAAAGTGGTAACAGATGATAAGAACTATGGGCAAACAAACTGCGGCGGAGAAAGGATGAGGAACTTGCAATTTTCAACCGACAGTATTGGATTAGGTTGTCCGAGAAAAGATGAAGCGTGCGATCCATAACCGGTGCTAGTGAGTGGGACTGGCCGTGCGTTGGGCACCCAACCTGAAAAATACTTCGTGAAGTGAACACACGGGAGTGTGATCCACCAGTCTAATTGCGCTCGCACATCGTTGCAGACGGCCTGCACGCCCGATGTGCGCCGGCCATAGCGGTGGATTGACCGCGCCCCGCACTGTTGGGAGTCGCTCGAGTGTTCACTGATAATTGTGCAGGGGACAAAACGACCGTGATAGGGGTGCGTGATCCAAGAACAATTGACCAAGACGTGAGACCATGGACTTGAGAGCCAACGGAAACAGCAAGTGGTAGACGACCGTGCAGCAATATTATCCAGGTGCACCTGCCAGGGTGATGGTAAGTACAGTGCCCGAAGTGGCTGGCCGTCATTCAGGATCACTGGAAAGGGAAGAGGGATAGAGAAGCGCAGTCTGGGTGTGCCCCAGCTGAGAATCAACGGATACTGAGGAGAAAAAAGTAAATATGATGGATAAGAGATGTAATATAACTTAATATTGGTATATTTATTGGTCATGGTCGAGACGCACGCGCTAACGAATGATCATGATGAAACACGTTACTCCATAAGATGGAATATTCACAAGTTCAATGAACGAAAGTGAAGAGTATCAATGATAGATAAACATAACCAGCAACAGTTTGAATGGATCATTTTGCTAATGATTTGCGCGGCAGTTTCAAACCGGTTTCGCATCCGGGCTGGATGGTGGGGCGCGGTGGAGATATCGAAAAATCGGTGACGCAGTGCCAAGGAAGCATTATGAACGAGAATGATGCAAGCTGAGGAAAACGGAGGCCCACTAAGTTTCTGCAGATGGAGTAAATTTTGAACAAGAAAAGAAAGAAAAAAACTGTAAAGAGGTGTTCTCGGGAAAGTCGATGCATGCGAAGAGGATAGCGGTCCGTGAAGACGATGCAGACCCTGAATGACCGATTTACCGGAGTTCAATAAATAGAATGGGTTTCGAAACGGTGCCGAGACCAATTTCGTGAAAGTGAACACTGGTGGATGTGGGAGGAACAACAGTTCATAAAAAGGTGAGTTTAGATTCAGGATAAGTAACATGTAACATTCAGAAATGAGAAAATGCAACTGCAAGGTCCTCGAGGAGTGGAGAGTCAATTCCCAACCGGCTACGGTTCGGAGGAAAGGTGGACTGTGGTAACGGATAATGAATTGGGAAATCTCCGCATGGACTTGAGAGTTAATATGCTGTTTCACTGACAAATATATACGTATATGTTTACTCATTTGCCTTCAGTGTTATTCAGCGTCATTTCTGGTAACGTACGACATCGTTTGGGTATGTTTCGTCTAGCAGGGCAAAGTATGTGTCGGTCAATCGGTCGCGTGTGGCGGTATATTAGCAGCATGCACGTGAACTGGAATTCGTGTTGGTTGCTTTTGAAAACGCTGAATGATCTGATAAGCAATTGGGAGTATTTCCTGTCGGGTGGCTTGATTTCGGTCCCAGTTGCTATGGTAGGTTCCACTCGGGTCTTTGTCCGTACGAGTCAAAGTGGCATCCTTGGTTATCCGGTTTGTCCACTGCAATAGTGGGAGACTACGACCCTGAAATAAAGGGGGATTGCAGTCTGGACGTGGTTCCAGCTGTGGGTTATGATGATATATGAAGACAATAAATAATGGGCTGGTTTGGTCCATGTGAGTGGGGCATAGATGAAGTTTCATTTGAGCAGTAAGTGGCACCTACTCCACATTCTAAGTAAAATAGGCTCGCAGTGGGTTTGCTCTGTACTGCTGCAGGCTAACGAAGTTGCGTACACTGGTTTGGTAACTGTACATGCATCCCAAAAGATTTATAGTTTTGCTTGTTGGCACGGCATTAATCGGATACTAATCAAAGACCTAGGGTTTCACGGTTTAGAGCAGTTAGAAATGATAACCCTCAATACCGTTTGCTTACGAAGAACGCAGTTTGGCAAGGAGACGATAAGATAGGTTTGAAATAACAGACTGTGAGCGAATGGGACTGGCACACTGTTAGAGTAGCCCTATGCTGGTAATGTCTCTTCCGGTATAGTAGCTATTCTATACTGGGTAGTTTCTGAGAAGCCTTAAAGTAGAAGAAACTATTGGGATGACAGAGGTGATACATTAGAGGCAACTGGTCACGTGCCTTGGAACTTCAATGTGAGTCCATCTATGCTCTTACTCGATGGTGCTACAGTACTGAAATTATGCTCGAAAGTGGGCAAGGAAATCCGATGTAGACATGGTTGCATGGTTATCGCTGTCTTTTTCGTCCTTATGGTATTGCGAAGCAGGAAAACACCAATGTGAGGACTGGTTTTTGAGAGCCGTGAGAGGTGGGAATGGGATGGGTCCGAATTTTCGTCAGAGAAGCGAGCTCTAACGGTCTACTTTCGGTGCTCAAGGTAGGCGGCACTAGGGCCTGCTTCAGGTAGGGAGGTAGCACGATGCACAACCACTGGCATCCAGCACGTGGAGCTTCAAGAATGATCCACACTTTTTCAGACGCTTTCATTATTTTTTGTGGTTTTATCCCAGTCAGGTATCTGGCTGTCAGAGAAGGCGGAGCTGCTTTTGGTTGGCGACCCCAGCTCCCACGCCCCAGCGGAAACATGGACCGCTTGTAACAAGCCACGCCGGGAATAGGTCAACCACACCAGTCAATCCGTAGCTACACTGCAACTCTGAGATGAGTCACATGTGACAAGGCTGGTGGGCCTGGAAGACAAAACAGTGGGGTATTTTTCTCGCTTTTTATGCCAATCTCTACTTTTTGGATGTCACATCTTATCGGTGGTCAACTCTGTGCAGGGAGACCATCACGGCCAGGAATGTTTGCAGAAGTGCCGCGCTAACACTCGCCTTATCCGTGAAGTCAGAACCCCCATGCCGTTTACATGGGACAAAAAATGCAGGGGAAGGTAGAGTCAAACACAGCCTGCGATTATTCAATGGGGCTTATGTTCGACAAAAAGCCAGTCTGCACAAAGATGGGGTACAACTTGCAGCACTAACAACGTGATTCGTCGGGACGATCCGCAGGTGGTTTGTAGTTTTGCTGCCTAAGTATCAAATGTTATATAAGCCAATCATGGAAGATGCTAGAGTTCTGTGATAGGGACGGAAGTTGAGCTGCGAGCGACTAATGGTGACTACCGGATGGAGGTTGAGGATTCTAACAGGTGCTGGTTCTTGGGTTAGAGACAAGGGCGAAGACTAAATAGAAACAGCACTGGGAATGTTTAAAGACTCTTTCATGCTTCAAGCAGTATTTCATATAGCCAAATACGGCTTCTGATGTGCTGACCTCAGGCATGAGAGTTACTATGTTTAGGTATTGTAACCTGGTAGGTTTACTCTTAGGTGATGCCAACTACGGTGTGCAATGTGGCACATCCTAGATTATCAAGGGTTCTGGTTAGTATCCAAAGCTTTCCTCATAAGCTCTATCAAAAGTCATATAAGGATTTATAAGAGCAATCAGTTTTTGGATGTCCAGCGTTAAGTGTAGTCCGGACTTAAACATAATTAGGGAATCAAGGGAACGGATATCAGCGGGGAGTTTATTCCACAAAGTTGCATATTTCAGGAGGAAGAAGTTTTGCCTTAAGGATTTCCTAGACGTAGGGATCAATATACGGTGTTCGTTATTGCGCAGCTGACGTGTCGAGTTTATACTGAACTGAACTTGGCTAGAGGATACAGCTTGTTTAAGGAGCAAATTAAACAAAAATGAAAGACTGGGTTTTATTCTCCTAACCCACAGAGGATCAAGCCGCAGGAGAGCACACCGCTGTCAGTAGTTCTGGGTCGTAGAAGGCCCAAACAGTTTTTGGTAAATCGACGCTTTACATTCTCAATGTCGACAATGTCACTTTTATGCATATTTGAGAACACAAGTGTACAGTACTCTAGGGCTGGGCGAATATGAGTTTTGTATACCTCTAACTTACTGTTCGTGAGAAGAAAATTTCTCAGCAACGAGCCAAGGGACTTGTATGCCCGTGCAGTTACGTAGGAAATGTGTTCAGAAAAATTGAGAGTGCAAGAATATTGCAGTCCAAGGTCTGTTATTGTGGGGGAATATGGGAGTGAGACACCGCCAATCTTAAGAGTTTCATGAGGAATATCGCAGTTTAGCGTGAGATGACTGCTTTTGTTCACTGAAAATTCCATTTTCCAGCGATCACACTACGAGGATAAGGACTGTACGTCGACAGTGATGCTATTCAGTGCCACGGGCAGGTTTTCTCGTTCAAATTCGTAGATTATCTTCATATCATCGGCAAACAAGAAAATTTCGCCATAAGTGATGACACTGCAAATATCATTTATATATAGTAAAAACAGCAGTGGTCCTAGAATACTACCTTGGATAACCCCGCTGTTTACTGGGTGGGGGTACGACATCTGGCCGTTGATGCAGGTAACTTGGTGACGGTCTTGTAGGTAGGATTTAGACCAACTGAGTAGGGGGTTTTCAATCCCGTAACCCCTAATCTTGTTGAGCAACTGCAGATGTGGCTCTCTGTCGAAGGCTTTTGCCATATCAAGATAGACGATGACGAGTGCTCTGTCTTTGTCCGCAACTGTTGTTACCAAATTCAGAAAGTCAAACTGGCAGGTTGAATACGACCGTGATCTGAGAAATCAGTGCTGTCTTGGGCTGATGAGCTTATGAGCAGAAATGTAGTCGGTCAGTTAGTGTTTCGCACTTTTTTCCAGCAGCCTCAAGATCATTGGCATATGATTATTTGGGCGGTAACTTGCAATGTCATGCACAGCGCCTTTCTTGTGCCTGGGGATAATAATGGATTTCTTCCATTGGCTGGGGAAGGTCCCGGTCTGAATAGATAGATTGTATAGGTTTAGTAGTAGAAGGGGAGTATCCGGGCCGCCGAGAGCGAATATTGCTGATGGTAGGCGGTCAGGTCCGGGGTAATAGGTCGGTTTGAAAGTGTGGATGAATCTATTTATATCCGTAGTGGTAGCCGTGCTAGAACTGAGTGAGGAATTTCTGACAGACTGGGTGACAGGCTGGGTACACTTCGGACTGAGAGACACGGTGGTTGTGAAGAAAGTATTAAACGTGTCAGCTATCTTTCGAGGTGAGGTTATGAGATTATTCAAATAGACGATCTGTTTTATGCATCGAGTTGATTGTGGGGCACGAGTCCTGTGCAGCCGGGCTAGCTCTTGGGCTTTGTTTGGGTGGCGTACCGCTCCGGTTTCTTGCCTTAGTTGTAGGTTACGGGCCTTGCGGTGGATTTCGTGGTAGGGGCGTTCCAGTCTGAATACCGTAGAAAAGTTTCTATTTCGTCGGTACGGCCATCGAAGCTCGTTGTGTTTCTGCTTTAGCATGGTTATATGGTAACCTGCTGGCCTGGATGGATAGTAGGGGCTTGATATGATTCTGATTCATGAGTGTAAACTTGAGTAGAGGAGGTCAGCGGCGTACTGGGGATTTGCTGTTAAGAGGAGCTCGCCCCAGTTTCTGGAGCAAATTTGATAGGGGATACGGTCCCATTTGAGGTGACGGAAGGAGGAACCGTTGCATGGTAGGCTATCAGTGCGTGGCTTGACTAGAACTCTGCAACAGACGATTTTATGGTCGATGCCTGTGTAGTCGTTTAGTACGGAGGCAGAGACGTTTGTGAGACCCGCGGCAAATATCAGGTCAAGGTAGGCTGTTTTACATGTTGGGCCCACTGGCCCAGGCGAATGCGTGAGGCGAATCGCAAATATTTGTAGGGGGCAGTAAAGGAGGACCAGTTCACGCCCGGGGCATTGAAGTCGCCTGCTACGAACTTGCCTCCGAATGGCAGGTCAGCGATGTAATTAAGTGCATCAATGATGGGATTAAATGTGAAAGTGTCGTTTCTGGGGTGAGCAAATGGGTTATCCTATGAAAGCAAGAGGTAAGTTCGCTATGGATCAGTGAAGGCAATGGCCTTAGTTCGCGGCACCCGGAGGAGAGGGAGCATGGGGTTACCTAGTGGCTCGTGGAGCAGAGGTAGTAGAGTTACAGTATGAGGCCTCTTTCAAAGGCCAGGTTGGCGGAGACGAGCTCATTGGTGAGAAATATAGCATTGGGAACTGTTAAGTGTAACATAAGTGAGCGCCAAAAAGCGAACATTGAAACACTACCTAAGCTAAGGGGGAGCTTATTCCAGATTTTGGAATAAGCTGACAGAAAGAATCGGGACTTCAGACTGAGATTAGAGTGAGGGACAGCGAGAGAGAAGGCACGATGTCGGACGTGGTAGGACCAGGTGGCAGCGATTAAGATTGGATAAGAGGTGTAGGCTTGGTTATGGATTAGCTTAAGGAGGAAAACCAGGCTGAGCCTCGTGCGAAGAATCCACAGAGGCTCATTTTGAAGGAGCTCCTAGCGCTGGCAATACGTTAGGGCAATGGAGACGCCCCACAGCGTTTTGGTGAAAGTACGCTGAAAGTCCTCAAGAGATACAACAGAGGAACACGGCCATAGGCTCAGGGTTGTGGGACAATATTCTAGGAGCGGTCTCACATATGAGAGATGCATGGAGAGGCTACTTGCAGGCATTAAGAAACACCGATTGATCAGGCCTAGGGTTTGCTTAGCTTCAGCGATTTGGAAGGATGCCTGAGGCAGAGATTATCAAGGTCCTGGCACCGATCCTTGCTGGACTGCATAGTGCGTTGGACTTAGTTCAGACACGAGGACCCGCTTTTTAGTGAAGGATCAGTCCTTAAAAATCCAACAAGAGAGCGTTTCCGAAAGTTCCGTAGGACTTCAGGGTTAAAAGTAGGAGGAAAGTCAGGTAATTTGTCAAAAGCCTCTGCGGGATCAATGAGGACTGCTTGCGGGATAGTGCCTCGTCCAAAGGCTCGAGGAAGACTGTCCATAAAGCAGAGCATATTAGGGAAGGGTGACCTTCCTGGTAAGAAAGCATACTCAGCAGAACAGACAAATCCCCTCCCGCGCAAGTGTATCAATGTGCCGTCTCAGCGTGCACTTGAAAATATTACTGGGAACGTTAGTTAGGCTGATGTGCCTGCAATCCCTTGTTGGTGGTGACTGCCTCTTTTGAGGATAACTTTTGATTACAGCCGTCCTCCAAGAGGTTGAGAACAAAGCGGGGCTGAGCATCGCCGGAAGATGGTCGCGTACACTTCTATCAGTGTAGCCTACCCTCCACTAATAATTCGACGGTGGACCTCATCCGGGTTCATAGATATCGATGGGTTAACTTGTTGGAGAAGGTTCTCTATTACATGTTCAACCACCGAGCCCGTTAACGCCTGACCAAACGGATAATCAGCACCTTTTCTGTCCCGACTGACATCCGGGGCTTCCAAATCTCCTATTGGTAAAAGGTGGGCTAGATCATAACCAGTTTTCAGACCTCATGGCCGTTCCGTAATACGAAGAAACTCGTTAAAACCAGCTGAGGAGGAAGGCAAACCACACCCACCGGGAGAATACCTGAGGACCACTTTCTGATCCCTAACCATAAAAGGCCATTTGGTGGACTTTTGGAAAAGGGATAAGTTAGATGGGAGGGAAGGCTCTTCCTGAAGTACGGAACTACCCCACCGGCTTCACCTATAATGAAGTCGTTTCGAAATGAGGTATACCCAGTTACATAAATTCCACCATCCAAGTTATCCGGGGTGGGCCAAGTTTCTTTGACTGCTCGAATGTAGGGTCTCCCCTCAGCCGCCAGCAACCTTGGTTCCAGTGTCTTATTGAAGGCTCCTAGACAGTCAGTGAAGAAGCATTTCACAGCAAGCTCAATATAAATAAAGGGTTAAGAGCTAAGGTTAGACGGTAAAGACTTGACTGAGGTTCCTTCGGTAGCCCTTCGTTGCTCGATTCCGTCCTTGGAGCTTTTCTGAAAAGGCCTCCCTTTTTATGGGTCATATTTTGAGGTCCTTTCAGGGGATCCGTCTGTATTTAGGTACGACGAAAGAGAATTTTAGAAGAGACCGACTTTTGCGGCAGTTGTGGAGTATTAGAAGAAGGGGCCTCCAACTGAGGCTCACCGCGGGGATCGTATCGGTTTTGAGGACTGTAGGATGGTTGGGCGGTAAAAAATAGGGACATAAGGAGATTGTCTAATAATCCTAGCTTTCTCGGCTTGAATACCGAAGACTTACATTTTTTGAGAGCCTGTCCAGAATTGATGGGGCCGTGAGTGATATTTTCCTTGCTGACTGCCTGTTTGGCGGAAGCTCTTTCAGTCCAGGACATCGTGCATATGACTGGTATTTGCTGTTCACCTTCTGAATCCTCTGAGTTTACATAAAAGGCGCTGGAATCCAAGGTCTTGGTAGGTGCCTGAGCTGTAAGAGGAAAAGAACAAAAGACTGCCGATGGGACACCCTGAGGTGCAGGTTCCGCAGATTAAGCTGTCCAAGAGAGGCCGCAAATAGCCTTCCAGTCTGGTTGGGGCTACTTGTTCCCCCCTGAGGATTTCCCCTTTTACCTTCAATAAACTTCGGCCTATTTTCCCAGGCAGACGTGAAGAGGTTTGTTTTGTTAGACCAGTCTGTCAAGCTCTAACATCTTTTTATGGTGCTTGTCTTCTTAAAACTTTTCGGAGCAGCTATTTCGAAACTGATTCTGATATCAGGCCTGATGTCCATTTTGCTAGGCCAAGATGTTTCAGCCGGATTTGGAATAAGAGAGCTCAGGCATTTAGGCTGATTTTGAGCCTGTCCCATTAGGATTTGAGTTTTCGGAAGATAATCCTAAATTACCTCCATTTTTGCCGCCTGACTGTTCTGCTTGAAAAGAGCTGTATTCCGAACTATCAGCCAGGAAGCTTTGTCTGCTTGATTTCGCCGCAGAAGCTTCCGGCAGCGAACTCATAATGATGGCCGTTAGGTGACGGACCCCAGGTTCTAGTATGGCCACTCTGGCCCTTAGTTAGCTTATTTCAGTCTTTGGTTGCTCATGTCAGACAGTGAAATTTTCGAACCGGGAGCCCGGCTGGCTGCCTGCTCAAATTTCAAGACCACGTTGTGCTTTTATTATCGGAAAATGAATCATATGATTTGGAATGACTTTTCCGTAGCGCCGTGTCGCTGCCCTGTGTTAGGCACTGGGGGCGGGTTTGGCGTATTTCGGAGTACTGAAACTAGCTTCCGGATATTGGCAGATGGAAGTCGCGGCCCACAAACGGCGAAAGAGGGCTTCTGCTTTGCTTGACAGGTCATGTGGATTTCAAACAACACCATTTGGGCTCATAAACCCCCATAACCTTCCAAAGCCCGGTGCACGTTTTGGTGGGTGACTTGATCCCTCAGTAATGCCCCGCAAGTTTAGATTGTATAGCTGCCTAAAAGAGAACACCAAACCAGCACACTCAAGGGAGTGACTGTGCTGTTGTAGGGTTGCTTTTCCCACTGTGAGTCTAGGCACTTTAGAAATTTTAGATTTTTTGGGCACATGGCCCCTGCCCCTATTTTGTGAGAATTTTTGTCTGTGCTGATTTTGTCTTGGTAAAAGTCCACCTCGCCCATCACGGATATAACCACTCAGTCGCAAAAATCAGAACAGGCCACTTTCTCAGTGAGACAAGTTAATTGCCTCTCTGTGACTAATATTCCTTTCCTAAATTCAGACGAGGGGGTTCTTCATAATGCTCTGTCAATGGAAGCAATAAAACGTGAAGTCCGAAGTCAGGGTGCAGGGATAGCTAAACTAAAATCTGTTGTCCGCACTATTATTCACGAGATAACAAGCCTTAGGAGTTTGGTTATCAGATCCCTCTCAGTGCCTCAGGTGGCAGATCGGGCCTGAAGGGCATCTCAGCAGCAAATTCTTGATGTCGCCAGGATCTTGCAAGACATCGAGAAATGCTCTAAGCCAGTCATACTTTGGGGTCGCTATCTCAGTTTGGATCACCACATCACACCTTTGCCCCGGATGTTAACCGGCCTTAAGCACCTCTTCCATTTAAGAGCTGGTCCACCTAGCTGGTAGCCAAAGGCGCCAACCGGGTACAAGGCATTTTAATTGAAGTGGGCTCTACAGGGGCAGACAAAAGGAGTGTTTCCTCAGTCGCAATGATCAAGATGGTATCTATTATTCATCCGCCTCTTCCCAGGCTCCTTAATGGGGGCCAAGCCAGCAACCCCACCATAAAACGACCCTCAGCTCAGCGCGCTGTACATTGTGTAAGCGACACGCCCTCAGGATCAAGTTTCACGCCCTTCGTCCAATTTTTCCGCTATCGTTCCATCTTCAGTCACGGAAAGTAACTTGGTCAGTGGACCTAGAGCTGCAGGATCACCGATGCCGCAAAATATTTCAGACCCAAAGCTGGCAATCAGCCCGCATTACCGGATGAGATCCATCCACCCCTGAGGCTAAATATCAACCTCCTACCTCCCTCTGCTGAATGCTAAAGCAAGGAGGCTAAAGCATCAAAAAAGACAACTGGTTCAGTCACGCAAAACGGGATTACAAATAAGGACACTCAGAGCAGTGAATCCTGGATAGCCCACAAAGGCAAGCCACGAAGTGCACCCCATTGTTGTTTGGAATTCGAAGGAAGTAGATCGTTAACCCGGTGTCATGCCTCCCAGGTTATTGGACGTCTAAACCGACCAACCTTCCCAATGACATCCTTACTCCTTAGGCCCTCGATATCCTCGGCTCCATACTCCCCCAAAGCCCCCCTCTACTCCCAACTATCCTTTTTCCCCTAATCAAACCAAAAGTCAATTGCCTGTAGCTATCCTGCAACATCTCATAGGCATGTGCTCCAGTGTCTTACAGCAGTTGCCCGGGTCTGCTGAATACAATCTCGGGCCGCTGCTTCCAGCAATAGATAAACGGCCCCAGGTCGTAGACCTCCCGGAAACCTGGCCCACCCCTGACATTCTTGATGCTGGGACATCCTTTCATGGGTGCTTCACAGTACGGCAGAGCTCCGGCAGAGGTCGTGCCAGTGGCATTATCATATGCCACGATAACTCTATACTTCCCCCTATCTTATTACCAGCTCCAATTTTTTCATGTATTGATTGTCTTCGGGTTGTCTAATTCTCTCTAGGACAGGCGCCTTACTGCTTGAGGTAATCTATCGCCCGCCTGCAGCATGCATACCTGCCAATAGCCTAGGTCTCAATCTCGCTAGGTCCCTCAAAACACCATACAGACCTAGCTAACCTGTTGACTTCCGGTGATGCCAACCCAACCAGCATCGACTGACAAAGAGCCGGCGCTCCTGATTCCACCACTGGCAAAACACGTTCTATATTTGGTTTCTAAGAACTCATGGGAGCGGAAAGTAAAAGAACCTACCAGATTTGCACAGCACCTACTCTGTCCCTACCAGACCTGGCCACTACCAATCAATAGTCCCAAACAAGTGCGACTCACCACTTGCCATCTCGGTGAAAGTAATCACGTTCCCACTGAATTCCATCGTTTTGTGATCTGTCCTCCTCTTCCCCCGAGTACCAAAGTTTTGAGATCCCTGAATAGGACCCATTTTGACCAAGTATGTGCACCCTCTCTCCCAGCTGAACTCAGCTAACTTAGATGAATTTAATAAGAGGGTAGAAGAAAGCCTCTGAGAGTGGATTCTTTTTAGCAATAGACCATTTGTCCCGAGAATTGGTCTCCCACAGCTCGGTAAGCGGAATCTCCTCTGTCCCACCAGATGCATTCTTGACAAACGCGCATGCCTTTTCACTGGGTATACAGCCGCAGTCCTTGGTCGTGAAGCAGAAGACTTCAGGGTAACCCGTACCAAATAAAATACAAGATTGGGTCCCATCACAAGGCATTCCAACTATCAGTACATGCTCGAACATGAACCAGTAGGGCATTCTTCTCTCAGTACATGAGTCATTTAAGAGGTACAGCCCCATCGTCACTCTCACAGTCATGCCGAATCTCCAGTTACTTCCCTCAGCCAAGTCACCGAGCCCCTCAGCCCCCGCCTCCGTACAGTTTTAAGCTCCATACCGATATCCTAACGCCCCACCATGCGCCCACCTTCCTTGGCCACTGTCCTTAGTAATACCACTATTCCCATTTGTGCAGTAACTCAAGATTTCCGTCGGCTCATCTACTAATGCTCTACGGGCTTTTACTTGACGCACCCCTGCATTCCCACGGATACCAGCCCCAATATTATTGGCTCACTTCGGGGACATCCGAGGCATGCCTAGCGGCATGACCACATAGTGCATAAGAGGTCAAAGTGGGGAGTTTTGGATACTCAGTTGTGTATAGGCAGTACAGTAGAGAATAGGGGTTTTATTTTTCGCACGAAAATATGCCCGGCAAAATTGAATATGGAGACCAGGAGATCGCTGCCCCCAGTAATGAGCAAAATATTGGCCGGGGATGGATGAAAAACTCTCAAGACCCCAGAGAGTGCCTATATGGGGTCACAAGGAAGAGCCTGCTGTCAGAAAAACATTCAAAAAAGGCACTGATGAAAAACTGGAAAAACTGTTGGTGGTGACGGATACACACTCCAACCAATAGTTCTAAAGACCCTAGTGAAAAACAGAAGTGCTGTTCCGAAGGAATTGCGAGGTATCCTCCGGGGAGAGAAAGGGTGCAGATTGAACAGAAATTCCAAATAACCACAACACGAATACCTGATATATGGCGGTAGGTTGCGGAGCAAACACCCATAGAAGTGGGGAGGGGAGGGAACAGAAGCACGAGCTTGGAAGCGTGCTGGAGCAGTGACAAAGGATGTCAGGTCAGTTAAACGGGATGGAGTAGAAAAGTGCGTATGGGTTTATAATGATAATAATAACAGCAATACTAATGGTGGGGTGTTCTGGATGAACCCGAAGCATGCTGCAATGCATGTTCAAGTGGTACACTTGATGGCAGAGTCGAAGTCCAATATAGGATAAAATAATTGCAAACGGGGAGTCAAAGAAAAACGTTGAAACAGGCTGAAAGGATGATAAACTCCGGTCGACTAAGAGCTCAGGGTAAGATTTTCGGTTCGGCTATCTCTGAGTGAGGTCAGTCAAAAGTCTGGATTACCGGAAATAGTTAACGTCGTTGGAAATTCGAACATATTCAAAGGATAAGTTGTCGATCCTCAGAAAATAAACCTACCAAGTGAAATGTGAATAATCACTTGCAGGCTGCAGAATAGGAAAGACGTGTAGGTAAAAACTCGACCATTTACTGGAATAGAAAATCAGACATAAGATCTCAGAGAATTGTTCACTTTATAACAGGTATAAAAAGAGGTATCAGCGGAGATGGAGATATAAAGTTGTGGCCAAATGGTAATGGTATATTTCTCGGCCATGGTCGAGACGCACGCGCTAGCGCATGATCATGGTGTGACACGTTACTCGATAAGGTGGAATATTCACAAATTCAAAGTATGAAAGTCGAGAGTATCAGCGATAGATAGACATAGCCAGCAACAGTTTGAATGGATCACTTTACTGATGGTTTGCGTGGCAGTTTCAAACCGGTTTCGATTCCGGGCTGGGCGGTGGAGATATCGAAAAACCGTTGGCGCAGTGTCAAGGACGCATTATGAATGAGAATGATGCTAGCTGGGAAACGGAGGCCTGCTAAGGTTCTACAGATGGAGTAAATTTTGAACGAGAAGAAAAGGAAGAAGAAAAAAAATTGTAAAGAAGTGTTCTCGGGAAAATCGGTGCATGCGGAGAGGATAGCGATCCATGAAGATGATGCAGACCCTGAATGTCGGATTTACCGGAGTTCAATAAATGGAATGGGTTTCGAAACGGTGCCGAGACCAATTTCGTGAAAGTGAACACTGGTGGATGTGGGAGGAACAACAGTTCATAAAAAGGTGAGTTTAGATTCAAGATAAGTAACACGTAAAATTCAGAAATGAGAAAACGCAACTGCAAGGTCCTCGAGGAGTGGAGAGTCAATTTCCAACCGGCTACGGTTCGGAGGAAAGGTGGACTGTGGTAACGGATAATGAATTGGGAAATCTCCGCATGGACTTGAGAGTTAATATGCTGTTCCACTGACAAATATATACGTATATGTTTACTCATTTGCCTTCAGTGTTATTCAGCGTCATTTCTGGTAACGTACGACATCGTTTGGGTATGTTTCGTCTAGCAGGGCAAAGTATGTGTCGGTCAATCGGTCGCGTGTGGCGGTATATTAGCAGCATGCACGTGAACTGGAATTCGTGTTGGTTGCTTTTGAAAACGCTGAACGATCTGATAAGCAATTGGGAGTATTTCCTGTCGGGTGGCTTGATTTCGGTCCCAGTTGCTATGGTTGCTATGGAGGAATCAGATATACAGCAAACAGATGACGCGTCTCAAAAGAAGGAGACTATCAGAGTGTTGATGAAGGGAAACGGCAGGAGGAAAACAGGGTAGATTACAGCAAATTCCTAACTTCATGTAGGGTTGGTCAAGAAAAGTCAAAGCCGAAATGGAAGATAAATCGAGGTGGGATGCGTAACTACAGCTATTACAAAGGTGTTAGCTTCCTAAATGAGTGAAGGTACAGTGGATCACAGGTAAAGGTACAGCGATTGATGAACTCCGCGTAATGCGAATCGTACGAAAAAGACAGATGAATGAAGCTGCATAACTCGTGTCGCATAAAGCGGCAGTGGATCGAACGCTATAGAATAAAATACTTCGGCCGGAGAAGATAGTGGTGGAATTTGGAGGCTGAGCACAGATTCAATTTCGGTTTTACGGCATAAGAATGGCTCACCTGGGGGAGAGAAAGACTGATATAATGGGGATGTATGGAAGGAGATATCACAGTAGGTCGACAGTAAATGTACTACCTCTAGCAACCATTTTGACAGATGTGACGTGATAGTGACGAAGCGGTCAAGCCGCATGAGAAATACTTTGGAGACGTTCAAACTTGAAGAAAAAGGTGATGGTCCGCAAAATCAGCATAAATCAATGGAAAACCACGGCTGAGACGATCGGATGGACTGACGAAAGGTGTCGATGATCAATGAACATCTCGCTGACTATT
Source organism: Fasciola hepatica (assembly GCA_948099385.1). NCBI lineage: Eukaryota > Metazoa > Platyhelminthes > Trematoda > Plagiorchiida > Fasciolidae > Fasciola > Fasciola hepatica. The sequence continues at coordinate 33,989,917 of CANUEZ040000043.1, read as the reverse complement.
AGAGGACTGTAGAAAGGTATTTCGGCGCAGGATGTCTTTTGGTAGTTTACGAGGGAATGGATAGAGACCATACATGTGCCAGCAGTTGGAAGTTGTTAGCGAATTCTGGCCCGTAGAGTGGACGCCATTACGAAAAGGGCGGAAAAGTAGGCAAACTCGCGACTCAGGGAAGGTGGGCAATGAAGCAACTGCCAAGATTGGTAAGTATTTGTGTAAGCAGCCACTGTGTGGAAAGGAAGAAAAATGTAATGGATAGAGGTAAAAACCATTCATTGTTCAGTTCACAAATAGAGTGGCAAATTGTGCTGGGTACGAGAAGAGTAACGTATAACGTCGATGCGAGGGGCAAGATCGGAGGTTAACCGATGACAGCTGCAGGGGAATGAAGAGGGATAACACGATTGCAACACAAGCGAAAGCATGAGGATAGAACTTTGTGATCTACAAAGGGTGCTAGTGGACAGGACCGACCGTGCTCTGCAGGTCGAAACCGGAAACCATTTCCGGAGGCAGCAGGTGAGGTTCGCCAATCTGGTTGCGCCCTCATATCGTCGCAGTTGTCCTGAGATCCCAATGTGCGCAGGTCAGAGCGATGGATATGACCGCGTCCGGTACCGTCGGGATTAGAACGAGTAGTAAAAACCCGGCGAGATCGCGTGGCCCTGGTCCTGCTGGTAGGGTTATGGGAATCCTGGGGAAGTCAAGCGTGTGAAGGAAGGAGATCAAATGGTACGGAAAATCCAATTGTTCTATCTAATGAGAGAAACTCAAAGTTAATATGCGTGGGATGAACCGGGCGATAAACATCCCTGCACGATAGACCTTGGAGGCAAGGATGAAGTGGATGCAGTTTGGAGGTTCTACTAGTTACGGGTTTGGATAGGGACATAAAACATCCTCAAGCAACAACCTAGGTCGGCCGGGAAACCTGCAATAACGGAAGGAAACAGGAAGCGTAGAGCAGAATGGTCCTACAGACCGACTGTCGTAAGGCTTAGCTTGGTCTGACAATGAAAAAAGGAGGCAAGAATGCGCAACATCTGAGGCAAACAATCGTGTGTGGGTCTATGGATGGTGGGTGGAAAACCACCGACTGTGGGGGTCTGCTCAACGGAACGGAGACTGCAGTGTCGGGTGGTGAAGTGGGGTATCAACAAGTAAAAATTTTACGCGTAGACAACACTGGTGTCTTCACGATAGTATTATATGTTAGTACGTAATTTCTGGCATCGGAGCATTTTCATCTTTAATAGCTGCTGATAAAAAAGGAATTTTCCGACCATAGTAAAAGCAGGCAGAGTGAATCTATGAACCAACAGGCAAAAGTAGCCAGTGGGGGCCGCGGTCAGGAGCTCTGAAAATAAGAAGGGAATAACCAAACATGCAGAAGGCACTGTTGACAATCATGGGATAAGGGCTGGACTGATTCTATCCGCTTACTACGGTAAAGAATGAATCTACATGCCCCTGAGAATTCACCGGTGACTGCAGTCTACTGAACCGAAGTTGTTAGGTTAGTAGTGGTATCCCAGACCAATTTTGTAGGTCTGGATGCCTGTCATTCCTGCTTGATCAGTCAATAACAAGTCGCCCCAACGAAGAGTTTGGAAGGCAGCTTTGTGCTCCGTTAGGCAACAGTGACCTCGTTGGCGTCAAAATTGCCCCAAGCATGTGGAAATCTGAGATAAGCTCAAGATGGGCCAGGAGTTCCGATAGTATGGAAATAAACAAGCTTTGCAAAGCGCAACTGGGCTAGCGTGGGGCATATTAGGGAAGGCTTATGTCGAAGAAAGCCGGCAGGTCATTGAGGGGTCTCTGAATGCCTTCCAGAGAGAGTGTGCTCTCATGTTACGAAGTAGTGAGGAGGGCAAACCAGTGCGGCAGAAGGCTGCAATAGCCAAGACCATCAAGCGTGGAAACCGCCGTTGGAACCCTCACGAAGCTTCTGGTGGTCAGCTAGCCTGGAACCGTTATACAGGGCTAAAAATCGAGACTGAGAGCCCTCTGCGAAATCCCCAGTGGCAATTTGGGGGCACATTGGCCAGATGCGTAGGGACTTGCCAGAAGAAGGTATGTGGGTACCCGCAGTGAAAAGGCTCAACGGAGGATGCAGTAGATCCACTTTCCACTGAGGACCGTGGTATCGTCGCTGGTGGCTGGAGCAAAGCAGGAACCTAGATGGATACTTTGGTAGTGAACATAGAGTAGACAGTGGGGTACGGGTCGGCTTGACGCTGGCGCATCCTCGGCTGTGGTCGGATAAGATCAGTATTTCGGGGGAACCGTACGTAAGTACCTACAGGCATCAAATATCCACAATTCAGCAGGTTCAGATGGCATCTGTCCATCTACCATTAAGCTGTTGGGGGATATTAGAGCTCCATCAGTACGCAAGCTGGACAGGTCCACTTCGGATCAGGGTAAGATGCCTTAGGACCGAGAAAGTGAGGCAGTCTTGGTAATAAGTAAGGTGGACTCAGGTTGGCTGTGGACGACTGAAGGCTGGTACGGCTGACTAGCGTTCTGTGCAAAGTGTTTGAGGACATCATGCACTTTCACACCTATCAGCCGTTACCCGTTACCGTCTTCGATACACTTCCCATGCTGCATCGCCGCTCCGTTCCCATCATTTGTTACACCTGTCTTATTAGAAATGTGACGCTCACCGTCTACTTACTATACCATCACCGTTATCGACACCTTTGATCTTCCAGATGTTGCATTCCTGTTATATTACCGAAACTGACCCCGTATGCAGCCTCTAAATCACACCACTATCTTCACCGGCTGATACATTTTATTTCTATATTCGTTGATCCACGGCCGCTTCCCGCGATATACCTGGGCCGTTTTATTGATCTGTCATTTTTGCATGGTACATACCACACAGCATTCATCTATTGACGTACACTTATCTGTGGATTACTTTACCTTTCCTCTTGCAGAACTGAACACCTGTATAATGGATGTAACCACACGGTCAATATTGATTAGTCTCCCACTTCCGCTTTGACATTTCATACCAACCCTACATAAAGTTAACAACTTGCCGCACGCTCACCTGTTTTCCTCCGGCCGTTCCCTGCCACCATCACTCTGGTAGTATCCCTCCCAAGAAATACGCAATTGTTTGCAACATATATGATTCCTCCAGTATACAGCTACCACTTTATATACTACCGTCTTTGCAGACTGGAATATTTCCATGTTAATACTTCTTGACATACCTGTAGTAAAGTGAATAATTCACCGAACGCTTCGACGAGATTTCTATCCATATGCCTCTCATATTCTGTAGCGCACCAAAAACATTTCCTTTGAATATGTTCGAATTTCCACTAGTGGTAATTATTTCATATACCACTTCTGCATGTACTCCAGACCAACTGACATCATTCGACCTTGACCTTCAAATTTGCCGGGCATTACTACAGTTGTAGTTCACTGTAACACTCTCTCTGATACTCTGCATGCACTTGTTGTACTCTTTTGTGAATTGTCATTCCGGCATCACTATAATCATCTGATCATGCATTCTAGGATGCTTCGGGCGCATCCGAAATATACAATTATTATTATTATTATTACTTTAAGGTATGCGCAGCGCAGCGTGGATTCTTTAAAAATAGATCTTGTCTGACCGATTTCTCGTGCCTGCCGGACGAGTTTACTCGATGAATAGATGGAGGCAAACAGGTGTGAGTACGTTACTTTGACTTTCACAGGTTTTGTGACTCCGATAACCGTCTTCTGTTTCTTGGCAAGGCAGAGAAGCTTGGTGCAGGTGGATGAGTGCGTAGGTGGCCGAAGTACTTTCTTTCTTGAAAGACTACGTCAAAATATGGAACAGGTGCTCTAGCTTGGTGACTGTCACCTCTGGCTACCTCAAGGACCCACCCTAGGCCTAATAGGATCCTTATTGCTTATCACCGACCGGGCTCCCGCCCTCTAACCGCCAAGTTTCATCCACGCGAATGATGCAGTTGTTCGTTCTGAGAGCGTGGGTATAGGAACCATCCTGGACCGGGCAATTAAGCGAGAATCAGGGCTCGACACTGGAAGGAGCCATTTTCTATCAAGGGAAACAGAAAACATAACTTTCAGCCATGACCATGCACCCATTACAAGGACAGCACATGGTAGGGTTGAAGACTTCGGGGTCGTCATGAGCGGTGGCTTTAAATGGTCGGACCAGTGCAGCGTTGCTGCGCAAAACACTGGCTGTGGGTTCCTCAAACTTCGATCAGCACTTTCTTGACAGCAGCCGAAAACTCCCATGACCATCCATAAGGCTATAGCACGACCTCACCTAGAATGAAAAATGCATGCTTCTACAAGCGAGACACCACCTGCTTACAGCAGGTTCAGCCTCTCTCTAAGCGAACGGCCGAGGGTCAGAGGGGCACTAAGTGTAAGCAGAGGCACTTGGATATCAAGCTTTCCCAGTTGGAAACGAGGGGACCTCCAGAGTATTATCTAAACGTTCAGAGTAATGAAACGTTCCGTTCGGATATTCTATCCCAAATGACCTGAGGTTCCCGAACAAGGGGACACAGGATGAAGGTGGCGAAAGTTCAAGCTAGGAAGAAAACCGGGTCGTTCTTCTCTAGTAACGGGGTAGTGAACAGCCGGAGCATTCTGCCTTATAAAATAATAGACCTACAGGCCATTCAGTCCTTCAAAGGGTCCTTAGATGGTAAGTGGTGTGAGGCAACCCCCGGTAGTGAGGTTTAAGCAGGTTCACTAGATTGATTTGTAACACTATGGTCCGTCTGAGGTGTGTTTTGATGAGCCTCTTCGTTTGTTGCTCGCAGTCCCGGTGAAGGTTCACGAGGCGTAATGTCCCTCGTAGTTGGCTTGCGATGAGGTTTTTCTTTTTGTCCTCAACTGTGGGGAGCCAGTAGGGTGCACCCCTGACTGGGGACAGCTAGAAGAAGTCCACTTTCAGCAGAGCCCTGGCTCGCTGTTTTCTGCATGTTATCCACGCGAAGGTAGCGAAAACCACAACACATTATAGAGGCGAAGCTGGAAACTGATCACAGCAATTACCAGAAGCCTGACGTAACTAGAGTTTACTTTCTGACGCGGCACGGAAAGCTAAGATGTTCCCGCTTCGCCGTAACACTTACAATAAGATAGTCATCCACCTGATGTTGGAGTGGGAATACGGGTAAATGAATTCCTGAAATGTGCTCCCAGAAAAAGAAGAACTACATGAGATCTGTTTCAGAACTTAAACCTTAAGGAGTAGCGATTTCTTGAACGGAGTTTCAACCCCGTTTCAGCAGGTACAACTAGCAAAATGAAGGTTTTTACCGTCGTGAGTAGTGTTTACACCGGCAGAGCCATGCTTAATTTGTGCTTTATTGTCACGGGGGATAGCGAAGTTGCCCAAATCTGTAGAGGCAATTTGTTCCAAAATAAAGCTTACTTATTGATGATGAAGTGTGACCTCGGTCTAGGCATAGACAGAAGGTCGGAAGCTAAGAACTTGCTTTTCCTTGAGGAGTATCTAGAAGGCACCGTCACCCGCGGTTCCAAAGCGCACAAAACCCTTTTGAAGATATCATAAAAAAGGGAATGAATAATTCAGTGGCTTCTAAGCCATAGGGGCCGAAGTTCAGCTGATCACAACTTTCCACCCAGTTCAAGAGGGGGATGGGCCTCCAGAAGCAGTTCTAAAAAGCACGTTGTATGCTCCAGTTTCTCCTCTATCTCCCCGTGGCAAGTGTGAGTGAATGATGGGATGGCATCTGAAGAGAGGTCTGACATAGGACCTAAACGTTCTTAGTGCACTTTCTTCTTTCGTGGTGATTCTCTGTATGAGCCCACTCTCCCGGCGAGTTTCAGCAAATTAAGTGGCAGTGGGCTCCGAAATGTTCAGTGTAGAAGAACAATGTAGGAGGTGCCTCATTGGGTATGACCTGGCGGAGAGTTGCATTGTCCAACCGTTGCCTCAAGAACTGAGCGAAATCGATTTGGCTGTTATACCCGTACGATAGAATTCAGCTCTAAGGACTCGTTGGTGTAAATGATTTTGTTATCATTTGCAAACGGGACCGGAGGTTTCCTTGGGTATATAATAAGTATGTCGTCCACGTACATTGAGGACAGCAGAGAACCGGGCACTATACCTTGTCTCTCATAGGTCAGGGGTTGGACAAAATTAAGCTCGCTTTCACTACCTGCTCCTGAGCTAAGAAATAGTGAAACCAAGCAAGCATCCGGTCTGCTATTGCACAAGAGTAGATGTTTCCCAGTGGTCCGACACCAGACAGTCGGTCGAGAGCCTTGGTCATGTACAAAATGAATACCATAACTGGTTTACCACTTGTCACAGCCGCCATAGCTGGGCTGGGGACCCCGTCACTGACGCAACTGGTGACCAGTTTTAGAAAAATGCGCCGATCAACGATGATCAGATTGTGATCAAGGGGGGCGACGTGTCAGGCCATTTTCAATGAACCATTTTTCCATTGCTCTGGGCAAGATGGTAGTATGGTTTACCTGGTCGATAATTAAATGGATCCGCAAGTAATTATTCTGGCCCCCTTGAATAATAATTGAGGTCTTTTACTGAGGAGAATAAATACTGCGCCTCTATTGATAAATTGAATATCTTCGTTAACAATGTGAGAGCATTTATTCCACCTGAGCTCAAAAAGGTTGGTGGTAACGCGTCCGGACCAGATGGGTAAGATGGCTCTACTTGCTGGAACCACATTGAAGTGAAACATTACCGCCGAAAGGACTGTCGACGCTACCGGAAGCAGATAAGATAGTCCGTTGTTGGTTAGAAGCCAAATTAAGCACTGACGGCCTCCGGAACACTAGACGAACATCCACGCAGTTGTTCCAGGTTGAGTACTGGATAGACTGGCTACACTCCATGATTCTTACTTTCAATAAATTGGTAAGGGCTTCTATCCTTTTTAGGTGAACTTAGGCATTCAGTTCATGTCTGCTGTATGAGAATCCGAAAACAGTTCTATCGCACTGGGTAAACTAATAATCCGGAGACACAAGGAGGAATCTCTCCTTTAGTAAAACGCTGCGCACTGTTGACTACCCTACTTTTGTGACCAGTTAGGGCGAGTGGCCCTTGAGAATAGGTGGCACAAGGCCTTAGTGGCTATGTTGGGGCATTGACTCAAATTAGAGAATAGGCTGTGGACCACAGATTGTGGGCAGTTGAGAGATAGAACTCATCTCAGTTTTGGGGGTGGATAATGGAAAACATTTAATTTCAGCCGCCCCTGCTTTACTAAGTTTTGGTTAACGGAGGCTGACCAAAAAGTGCCCGAGCAACAAACAAGAAGATAACCAGCAAATCACTGCACCCGGGAAAGTTGTTCTTGACTGTAGTAACATTTTGTGGCGGACCTACATCAAAAATGGTGTCAGGCTATTTGCTTCCACTCATTGGGGTCAAAACTGTCTCCATTCAGTCACCTAGAAATATGCTCTCAATGAAGTCAGATAATTGTTAAGGAGAGGTCAAGGAATACCCTCTTATACCCTGCCTAATTAAAACTTTGGTAATCAGTGCAACTCCAGGTGTACCTGAGGTAAAATTATGAGCTAAGGCCAGGCAAGAGTGTATAGAAGACGTTCGGGAGCGGCAGGCGAACGTGTCTCCTATCGGGTCTAGCAGCGAATACCAACGATATCCCCTCTATCGGACGAATAGGGAAGACGTAAGTCGGTTTACAGATGCGAGGTGTATTCTATATATTGTGGCACCGGAACAGTACCAATACGAGAAATACACCGAACGGAAAACGGAACGAAACGCGACGGCTGTGCTGAGAGCGAACCGCGAGCAAACGAACGAAAGTGAAATTGCTTTGAAACGAGGTCGACAGAAACCTCGGAAAAGTCAGTCCAGTAAAACGTAGGCAACCGGAGAACACTGAGGTCAATGTCAAACGTCAGAAAAGATCGTGGAGAAAATAGATCCAAAATGGTGTCCAGAAACTAGTCATTTTCTCAAAACGATCGAGGTCACTGCAGCAGCCCCTCGCTAGAAAGCACGTAAGCTTTCGAAAAAATGTCAAGGAAGAAAAGGCATACAAACGGTATTCGTGTGCGCCAATGCGTGCAAAATACGTGCATGTAGCTGTGCTGTAGGATGCTGACGGGCAAAATCCGTGGTATGCAGGAACCGTAGGATGATGGTCGAGCGTAAACCAGATTCGTTGCCAATGACGTCGGTTGCGTAAATCGTCACAAAGGTGTGCCACACCAATAACGTCCAGCGTCGGGTAACCGTTAACCAATATGATATCCGGAAGCCAAATCGATAGGTTCGTAAATGACCAGGAACGAGAACGACAAGGCCGATCCAGAATGCAAACGTTGGTGCCAAAATTCTCCAGATTTCGTGGGACCAGCGAAACGTACCATATGGCGAGGTTCCATGAAACGAAAAGAAACGAAAAACTGGTGTAGCAACCGCAATGGACTTGACTGGAATACAGTAATAACTAATGAGGTATGTTAAATCGTGTCGAAACGATAAACACGAAAGTTATTACTGCGAAGTGCAATGGTTAAGATCGTGTTTGACCTAGTCGCGAAAACGTGCTGGGCAAACGATCTTCCGACCGGAACGTGAGACGGGAGCCTCATTCACGGACGGGTGCGTAGGCGTGCTCTGCTGACCTGAACGTGAGACAGTATTCTCATTCGAGGACGTAGCAGGGCCAACTGGCTGCTGACTTGAACGTGAGACGATAGCCTCATTCGAAGTCGTAGCAGTACCAACTGGGTGCTGTCCTGAACGTGAGACGATAGCCTCATTCGAAGCCGTAGCAGGCAACGCTAACTGCAGACCTTGACGTGACACGGAGGTGTCGTCAACAGGTAGTGCAGGGTCAACATCGAATCTCATGTCAACGGGTGACACGCTATCATCAACGTACGCGGCTTTGAGACGATCGAGGCTAACGGTATCGATGCGACCGTGCCGATCAACCTTAAAGGTCTTATCGTGACGAGAAATCACGCAAAATGGACCTTCGTAAGGCTGTTGTAATGGTTTCCGTACCGAATCAACACGAATGAATACATGCGAACAAGTTTCGAGTTCGGTGGGAACAAAAACCTGTCGTCGCTGCATTCGAGTCTGCGCCGGAGCGAGATTCTGCACGTACGTAGAAAAACGGTGAACGTAAGTCTGTACGGCAAGTGAATCTGTACTCCGTGGCGTAAAGAATTCCCCAGGCAGTCGTAATGTCGTGCCGTAGACAAGTTCTGCGGCGGAACATTGGATATCTGCCTTTATGTAAGTCCTGATACCAAGCAGAACTAGCGGCAACGTTTCGTACCAGTCGGGGCTCTCGTGTGCTCTAAGAGCCGCTTTGAGTTGGCGATGAAAACGTTCGACTAAACCATTCGATGCCGGATGGTACGTGGTCGTGCGAATGCGTTCCGTACCCAGCATGTGAGTTAATGAAGAGAATAGATCGGACTCAAATTGTTGCCCTCGATCGGTAGTGATTGTGGAAGGACAACCATATGAAGCTATCCATCGTTCTATCAGATGTCGAGCCACTGATTTGGCCGTGACGACAGAGATGGGAATAGCCTCGGGCCACCTCGTAAATCTATCGATGCACGTTAGTAAATAGGTATACCCGTGTGATGGGATCAATGGACCCACAATGTCTACGTGGATATGATCGAAGCGAGCATCAGGCGTAGCAAAAGTACCGATAGGCGAAGCTACGTGCCTATGCACTTTAGATAGTTGACATTGTAGACACTGTTTTGCCCACATACGAACATCTTTATTCATGGACGGCCAGACGTATCGTGCAGCTACTAATCGGAGACTGGCTGCGATGCCTGGATGTGAGAGTCCATGAAGGGTATCGAACACGAGACGTCGATATGCAGAGGGTACGACTGGTCCAGGTATGCCAGTAGACATGTAGCAGAGTATAGTCCCAGCACTGGTGGCTAAAGGTACGGAATGACACTGTAGCGACGATGACTGAGCTGCTTCCATACATGAAGAATCCTGTGCCTGTGCTGCAGCCATGGCAGGGATGTATAAAACCGGAGATTTATTGGCATTAAGCGGAATACGCGACAAATCACCTACAACGCAGTTCGACTCACCTTTAACGTGTCGTAGGTCAGTCGTGAACTGAGAAATATAGTCTAAATGTCTGACTTCTCGTGGAGAGTAACGATCAGACTTAGTATGCAATGCATACGTCAGAGGCTTATGGTCTGTAAAGAGGATGAAATATCGACCCTCGACTGCATGGCGGAAGTGCTTAACGGCATTATATGCAGCCAGCAGTTCGCGACCAAAAGCACTATATTTGGTTTCCGTGGGATTGAGGCGTCGAGAGTAGAACTCTAATGGCTGCCATATCCCAGAAACAGACTGTTGCAGGAACGCTGCGATGGCAAAGTCGGATGCATCCACCGCTATGCTTAGCGTGGCGGATGGAACTGGGTGCATGAGGAGCGTGGTCTGAGCTAATGTCGCTTTAATCTCCGAAAACGCTACTCGTGCGGCATCCGTAAGCGACAACTTACGTGGATTGCCACGAAGTAGGTCAGTTAATGGAAGCAAACGTTCAGTGGCATGGGGTATGAAACGACGATAAAAGTTAACTAACCCCAAAAAGGCCTTAAGCTCCTTGATTGAGGACGGTACGGCACAATCTAGAAAATCGCGCAATTTATCCTAGCGAGGCCTAATACCCTCTCGAGTAATCTTGTGGCCGGGGAACACAGGTTCCGGTTTGCCAAGTTCACATTTATCAGGATTGACTACTATTCGATGTTCGGACAAACGTTGAAATAGTAGCGGTAAATGTTGAAAATGTTCATCTTCGCTCGACGATGCGATTAGCTAGTCATCGATATAGACTCAAACAAGTTCCAAGTCTCGTGTAATGCTATCGATATACCTCTGGAATGTCTGAGCAGCATTTCGCAAACCAAAAGGCATGCGTAGGAACTCAAACAAACCAAAAGGAGTCGTGACAGCGGTTTTCTCGACATCTTCAGCGGCGACTGGGATCTGGTGATAGGCTCGCACCAAATCGATCTTGGAGAATACAGTCGTGCCGTGAAGTGATGCCGTGATGTCGTGTATGTGGGGTATCGGATAACTATCGTAACGGGTAACCGAATTTAGTGCGCGATAGTCGCCACATGGTCGCCAGCTAACGCCATCTTTCTTAAGAACCATGTGCAGAGGTGAGGCCCATGGACTGTGAGAAGGACGAACAATACCTTTAGAAAGTAAAGTGTCAAACTGACGTTTGGCGAGAACCAATTTGTCCGATGCCAGTCGGCGAGGTCGTGCCGTGACTGGTGGTCCGTTAGTGACAATGTGGTGTGCCACACGATCGGTCACTGCGTCTATCTCTTCAAATGGTTTAGTCAATATGGGGAATTTAATAAACAAAGACTGAAAATCGTGTGGAATGTTAGAAAACAATCCTGTGATTCGGTGTGCATCTGTTCGAGCTGCAATACCCGTAAATTTAATGTCCGACGAAGGATCGATAAGCTGCAGCCTACGTGAATCAACAAGTAATTCATAGTGCTGCAGAAAATCGATTCCCAGTATGCCTGTGAGAACGTCCGCAAGAATGAACGTCCACAGATACCGTCGTCGTGGTCCCAGGTTGACCGCAAGCTGTTTCGTGCCGTATGTAGGAATGGTGGAACCATTCGCCGCTGACAGCCGAAGCAAAGAAGCTCGTGGCTTGTCTTTACCAACCGGCAACACAGAAACTTGGGCCCCAGTATCAACTAGGAACCTAGCGTTAGTGCATGTATCATATACGTAAAATAAACGGCCAACCTGAGACTGATTGCCGGCGAGTACGGCCGCTTCTACTCGCCGGCAGTGGCGTTTCCCGCCGCGTATGAACACGGCTGTCTGCACCTACGGGCGGCTGGTCCGAAAACGCGATGGAACCAACAAAAGCCGCTGGTAGGATGATCAGGTTTGGATGAGGCAGGTGAGGCGGATTCACGGCGGACGTGGGCAGTGGAGGGCGCCCGCCCGTGCCGTTGTTTACGTGGGCTACTACGAGGAGTAGGTATTTTAACTCTGTCCTTGAAGGACAGGCGGCGCTGGATGGATCGAGAGTGCCGAGGCCTCTCCGGTGATTCATCCAGGTCGACACCCCTAGGATTGCGCGATGTCGTGACAATGAGGGGATTAGCCCCACTGCCGACACGTGCGACAATTTTGTCAGCCACGGCGGCTGCTCGTTCCAAGGACGAGTCCTCGAGGAGAGCAGTTACGGTGGTCTGAACATGGAAGGGTAAAGAGTCCAACCACAGTTCCTTAACTATCTCCGAATCCTTATCGGCGGGCCCTGCCAAAGACCGGAGATGAGCTAGGTGGTGGCTGGGTTTAGTATCCCCTATGGGGTGCCGTGCTAGTAGCTGACGTAACCGTTCCTCCCGAGAAGGAAGGAAATGTTGCAGTATAGCCTCCTTAAGACGATCGTACGGCTGCACTTGATGAGGATTTATTACCAAATCCCTTACCGAGGCGATAACATCACCTGAAATTGCCTCTAAGGCATAGGAAAATCGTTGGCGTTGGCCAACAATCCTACGTGCCTCAAACTGCAGCTCTAAGGCTGCAAACCAAACCTCTGGATCATGAGGGATAAACGCCACTGGTTTAAAGGCAACCGCAGACAGAGTGAGATCTGTGTCGAGCTGCGCCTTATCCTCTGACATGGCTACGTTGAGATAATATATCGTAAAAAATATATATCGTGCTACGAAAGGAGGACGTGAAACAGCGATAAATCACAAACTCACCGGGCCGGCGAATAATCCAGGAGGTTCTGGAAGTTTTTGGGCTCACCAATATAGAAGACGTTCGGGAGCGGCAGGCGAACGTGTCTCCTATCGGGTCTAGCAGCGAATACCAACGATATCCCCTCTATCGGACGAATAGAGAAGACGTAAGTCGGTTTACAGATGCGAGGTGTATTCTATATATCGTGGCACCGGAACAGTACCAATACGAGAAATACACCGAACGGAAAACGGAACGAAACGCGACGGCTGTGCTGAGAGCGAACCGCGAGCAAACGAACGAAAGTGAAAGTGCTTTGAAACGAGGTCGACGGAAACCTCGGAAAAGTCAGTCCAGTAAAACGTAGGCAACCGGAGAACACTGAGGTCAATGTCAAACGTCAGAAAAGATCGTGGAGAAAATAGATCCAAAATGGTGTCCAGAAAATAGTCACTTTCTCAAAACGATCGAGGTCACTACAAGTGTTGGTTGGATTGGTACACTAGGGCGGAAGGCACTTCTTAGAACGAGTACTTTAAGGTTAGACGCCACTCTAAGCCAGGCCGAGTCCTACACGCTATCTAAAATTAGGTGCTAACGAAGGTGCTTTGGCGCGGCTTATACTAAATACGAGAGAAATCCATTATCACGTTGATCTATTATATCTTTCTTGGGGGCCTCCTTTGCAAACAATGCGAAGTCGACTCCAGTAGTGTTATAAGAAAACCAGGTTCCAGCAAAAAAGAAGAAATCATGGTCACGCATGAATGCATTTTATATTGACAAACTCTCACCAAAAATTGCTGGCAGCTCCCTTCTTAAAGAATCACAGCTGGAATCTGCGATTATAAATACTTCTTCCCTAGAAACATTTTGGATGGATTGGGGTCCGACTGAGTTCACTGAGTGAACAAAGGGACCGAGGGCGTTAATGACTTTGAAAAGGGTTTAAACTTGAGATGCAAAGCTGCCGACTGACAGTCGGGCATTCAACCTTTTGGTGTCCAGCTGGGTTGTGGTTCCCTAGGCAGTGCCCAGGCTAATGTTTTCTGCAGACGTAATGCCACCCTAGGTGGCCCCAAGTTCAGAGGTTTTGCTGCAGGCAAATTTATAGACTATCAGGACAGGAGAGGGATCATGATGGCGCCAATGTCCGAAGAACCCTTGGGATATATTGCTGAAGGCGAAAGGGCTTATGAAGGAGGTTAGAGAACAAATGTCCTGGGAGAACAGATGGACTTTATTTGATTGCTTTTGTTACAATTAAGATAATCAGGCACTAATGCTTGCTACAGCAGAAAGGCCTTGACTAAAAGTTAAAATGAAGGTACGAAAGTCGACTGGATTAGTCGGATGTGACGAAAGCTGGAAAGAGCAACGTGCAATGGGTTCGGCGAAGTAAGTGACCGGAGAAGACCAGTGGGATTATATGAATCGGCTCTGTTGTTGATAGGTGGTGCATGTAATAATGTCCAAAAAGGGGGCGAGGGAGGTGACAGAGAAATCTCACCTGGGTGTATCAACGACCGGGGGACTAAATGTTTCCCATAACCCGGATGACAATAATAATGGTTCATCTCGTGGCCAAACGAAGCATGCTTGGTTGCGTCGACATATGTTACGAGTGAGACCAAAGAGGGGACCCCTGGAAATTCGCTTGGTTATACGCGGTACGGAAAATTGTCTGGGCTCATTAGTGAATAGCACGGGATAACCAAGAGTTGATGTGGGAGGTCGGAATAAAGTGGCCTGATGGAGTCGCACAAGAGTAGTTCGTAAGAGAGACTGTCAGGAGGTGCAAGTATTGCAGGGCACTCAAAAGATTGATATCCTGCATTGTGGCTAGTTAATTATCCATGCGACGGTCAGGAAATGCAAATGATTGAATGGCCGGAAATGCAGGAGAAGAAACCAACGGAACAGAGAAATTGTCCCGCAGATGAAGCCCTGGACGGAGGGCCTTTTCGAGCTTCGCGATACTAATGGTCGGTGAGAGAAATGATACATAAATGGTGGTTTCGTTTAGATGAATGGAGTGATGACACCAACCGACCCATAGATGAATGATCCCCTCAACTGCTCATCAGGAGTAGTGATGCTTATATTAAGGATATCCGAACAGTGAGGCCGTTTTATGTTTTGCGGGTCAGAATCCGGTAACCGGACTAGGCAGAATGAGGGCAAAAATAGGTTCCATTGAGATAATTAGAAGGCAATTTAGAGGGGATAAACTTGAGTAATTGAAATCAGCAGCACACTTTCCTGAACTGATGGGAAGTGTGTGCTAGTATCGATTTGGAGGGTGTCCGAGAGTATGGTAGATCTTGTTCAGGAATGTTGGAGGGGCAACAAGAGGCAGCAACACAATGCAGGAGACGGCTTATTCAATTCGAAACTGGTGCTGAAGGGTGAGGCTGGCCGCTCACGGGATCCCCAATCTGGAAACGACCTCTGGTGACAGAAGGTGCGACCGGTCCTCATAGTTGCTCCTGCTTATCGTTACTGACGACCTGCGCCTCCTATGGGCATCGGCCAAAGCGGTGGGTCTGACAGCGCTCCGCACTGTTGGGATTGATGTGGGTGTTCTTGGTGGGGCCGAATTACGGTAGGTCTCGGGTAGTCTGCGATTGGGCGACCAGGTATCAGGGGATCTCGGAAGGTAACCAGCGGGCATCGGTTGGGTAAAGTGCGAACAGCCGATGGGCAGGCGGATGCATGGGTCAAGCTAGTGACCAACGTGGACTCTAGAGTATCAGAAATCATTGAGAGAAAACACCCAAGAATAAAGGTCCGGAAATTTAAAAAAAAATCAGAAAAATGCAGTCTGGGAAGCTCTCAGCTAAGGATAAACGATAACCAATACAAAAATATGTTAATAGACAATGAATCTCTGGGATTACTTTTCTGATCGTAGAGGGCCCACAGACTGAGGATTTCTATTCAGTTTCATTTGTCACAAGATGCCGGGCAACCATACCACATAAACAGGCACGTGCGCCAGCTGCCACAAAAGTCTGATTCACGATGGTCGAACTGTGTTGAAGGAGCAGCTGCACAGCCAGTGGGGCTGGTCGTTCCTAGCAAGTAGAGCTACACCTCCTTTAGGAGATAACGGTGTGCGTTACGGACGTAATGTCCCATTCCAGGAGCTACGAGGCCCAAATTGAGGCCGCAAATTCCCGCGCAACCCCAAAACAGGACAAGCCGGTGCAGTATATCCGGAGCTTGAAGCCTGGGTCCAGAGATATCAATACACAGGTGCAAGGAATGTAGCCTTTGTGAGGACCAACATGGACCAGTATTGTGTCCGAATTCGACGCCCATGCATACTGCACGGAAAACCAACCTGCTTTCACTCATGCTTTTAGGTGCCCTTTCGGATATTCATTTCTTGCCATGCTTGTTTTTTTATCAACCCCGCTATATATCAGTGAATCTCATTTGACTAGATGTGATTTAAGCTGACTCTTGTGTGCAACTCAGCTTGCCCACTGCTTCCACAACTAGCACTAGTCTGATGTTTGCCGGTCTGCTGGGGTCAGGATTTTTGCTGTGGTACGAACGAAAGCAGAGCCAATATTACCAGTTCTACGGTTAGCTGCAAACATCTCAATGAGGGCCGGGCCTTAGGTGAACTCTGGTTTCAGATTTTGTCCCCAAGTAACCTCGACCTCAATTTGCGTCCAGCAAGGAGTTCAGCTCGGAAAATTCATGCTTTGTTCACTTGTATCCGAAGCGGAACAGCCGGGTCTATTTATTTGACCGGAGCGCACCTTTGTTCTACAGGGACAATCTCGTAGGTCGCAACTCCTGCTTCCAGTACAAAGGGTGTGGTCTTCAATTTGGGTGTGCAATGCACAGTCGCCCATTACACAATGGCTGGGTCGAATAGATGCAAATTCTCCTTGGTATTTTACATGAACTGAGCAAATTTATTCAATCATTCAGGAAACTGCCCGACGTTACTTGGATAGCTACTTACCTTGTTTTATTCCATCATATAAAATCACCGGTCGTGCCTAGTTGCAACCTGAGGGCACATGCACTCCAAATGCCATCTGCTGACCTTTGACAAGACCTACCCGTTGCCTTACGACGAATCCATATGGTTCAACTTCCATGCAAACATATACCTTACCTTTATACTTCAGTTTTATATCTTCCTTTTTTATCGCGTGTTTGTGGCAAATGAAACCCCAAGTAGCTGTAAAACCTGGCACTATCGTCCCTCGCCATCATCAAATGGAATCCCTTTTCAAAAACCCTTCGTTTACCTCTAAAGACAGTCTGATTTAAACAATTGCTCACCAACTGCGCCTTTGTGCGCTAGTTTTGTATGACTGCCAGCTACTAAAATCAGTGGAAAATATCACTGCGTGACTTTTGTCAAAATATTTATATTTATTACGGCTCCGTCTTGAAAACTAATGAAACCTTCAAAACTACATTCAGTTTGTTTTTCGAATGGATCAGATGGAAACCCAATGTGCCTAATGAGTGATGGATCATTCGGCCGTCCCCAAATGGTTCCATTTCAAGATGCTTCTTTTATATTTTATCACCATGCCCGAGTATTTTTTCGCGGCTCTGTAGTTTTGAAGCATTAGTTTACTGTTATGCAGTTTTAGAAAGGCAGCGAAACACTCTTAAACTTCTATCCCTTCTCGCTGACTTTCTGGTCGATTCGCGACTTTCCATGCAATATTCGAAATGTGAATTTCATTTATTCGAATTTTCGACCGGTACCTCGGCAAATTTAGTTGTTTCGCGTAGTACCACCAGTACTATCCCGTGTGTGTGATCGCCCACCTAGCCCGCAGCTGTTTTCCTCCGTGATCTCAAGGTGTGACTTTGGTTAAGTGTGCCACGTACGTTGTTGAACGATCAACATTACGCCACTTTCTCCTTTCTCTGACATTTTTTGTCTTGCTTCTCTATTCTCACTTACTCGCAA
This sequence comes from Fasciola hepatica, assembly GCA_948099385.1. Lineage (NCBI taxonomy): Eukaryota > Metazoa > Platyhelminthes > Trematoda > Plagiorchiida > Fasciolidae > Fasciola > Fasciola hepatica. The sequence continues at coordinate 33,972,167 of CANUEZ040000043.1, read as the reverse complement.
GTTTCGTGGCATTGCGTTTATTTCACTTGCACAGTGTGATATTGCTACAAAGCATGCTCCTACGTCGGCCAGTTTTCCTCCGTTCGTCAGAAATCTGGGTTTGCTGACTTGATGAAGTCTTCGACACAAAGCAACACAACGAAACATCATTATTTGGATCACCATGGAAATAAACATTGATTCGTCCATGTCCGTCTCATTGAGTGGCAAGCTTAGATGCTCAGTTGAAGGAGTTGCAACGATAGGCGATGATTTCTTGCCATGGTCTGACCTCACCGTCTCCGGCGTAAGTAGGTCTACAATTACTACGTTACCTTTTCCTTCACATCCAATGATTCCGCTACGATTTAGTATATAATTGGCTGAGGGCTGCAGCTCCTAACAATGACACGAATTAGGTCAACGGAGCAGCAGCAAGCCCACTGATCCGGGCATCGCTGTACTTTACCACGGGAGATTTCGGCCTGCCAAAAAAGGATGCTGCAATTGCCTCAATCGATTTGGTGAGGTATGAAAGCTGTGCCTGCCAGGAAGTGACTTTGTCTGTGCGCTTTAGCGGACTTAGTCCCACAGTCCATGTCGGCGACCCACGAACCCAAGTGCCAGGAATGCGTCCGTAGTTTAAGCGTAAGGTGCATCTTGTCGAATACTCTTTTTTCCTGTAGACATTCTCGCCTGACACCGGCAGATAGCACGACCAGAAACTGCGTACCACCTATGGCAAGAGCCTATCAACGTTTGGTCGGCATCCTTGCTGCTCAAGATTTCGCTAAGTATAGGTCATCGCCGATGAGCTGAACCTCATTCTAGGCTTTCACCTCATTGAACAATTGGACCCAATGGTGGCTGCTCTAAGCCGTACGGTAATGGATCGTCAGACCTCACCTGTCATTACTGGTTGTAATTTTTGGATGAATCACCCCATACCCTTGTAAACTCAACCACAAGAACGGCGAGCAAATGGAAAACTACTTTTCATCTAGTGTCCCATGATTTAACAGTTCACTTCGGTTGATCGACAACAGTGGCAGTCAATCTCAGTCCAAAATTTATTGGAGCTTTCGGCAGCCTACCCGCCCAACAATTGCTAACTCAACAAGAAGACAGCCTATGGCCCCTAGGCTAATAATGTGGCACAGCTTTTCCACCTCTAGTTGTAAGCCGTCTCCCACGTAAGAGGTTGCCCTCTCCCGAGTGAATAATAGTCTTAGCCCCATACAACTTATGCGGCACCTTCAGGGAGGAAGTTCGAAAAGCCCAGGTGGTGCTGGTTCACGGATATACATTCAGCCTATCCGAATAGTTGAAAGCTGTTTTGTCAATATTGAGTTTTGACTAGAGCAACTATACTCGAAAGCCCAAAGTGGCACAATCGAGTGTTCAATCCAGGGCTGTCGCTTAAATACGAGTCTGAAAACCACGTTTTGGCTGAGCTAAAACCACGACCCTTGTGTTATTTCTCGCCGACGGTGTTCATTCGCCACGATCCGCCATTACTTGGTCCATTTTGTGTGATAAAAAGCGGAGTAGAAGCTTTTTTCATAGACTATCGAGGGGCATAACGTCATACTCGCCGTTTTTGTATGCAAGCCACGCGGGCAGCTTATACCTGCTAAAACGAAGCAGTTACCCGGAAGGAGTATTCTACTTCCAGCAACGCCCATTACCACCTCAAGCAACTTCGAACAACGGTCCGCCCAGATCTGCAGCCGTCCCCGTCATGCCGAGTAGCTGCCACTGTCATCAACTTCAAAGTCCTGTTTATTACGCTGATTTTCCATGTGTTTTTACAGAGGACTACGTAAAGTGGGTTCTCAGAATCACCACAGGTCCCTCTGTCACTAGGCCAGATAACTTGCAATCTGCGGTTATAAATTTTATATTTCCCTTGGGTTCCCTAGCGGCTGCAGCAACCCGCAACTTTATGTGTCCAAAATCCGCCAGCGCCCTCGGGCTCCATCTTCTCTCCGATTTGTCATGTCCTCTCTCAGACGAATTCAAGCAATCCCAAGGGCCACATCCATTTCTTCGCCGAATTTTATGAATGATGGCAAATATAGGCACTCACCAGTCAACTGGACGACCTTCAGGGTGGCACCGGGGACAACAACTGGAAGCCTGTCTTAGATAGAGCTGGTGCGGAGTATTCTGACTAAGTACCTCGAGGGCAGATATCGCCAAAATGTCACCAGCAATCCTACTGAGTCAAGCTACACGCACGAGGAGTTCCGGGGTGGTCATTAAATCGGTCTATAGTCGAGATCGGGGCCCTGCTCGGCCGAACTTCTAGGGAAAGAACCATTAGGCAAGAATCATATTCGCTCGTGTGCCTGACACACTAATGCTTGACGCAAGTTAAGCGGCCAAGTGCCGTCATCATTTTACCGGCCTCCCCCGCGCTCCTCGTGCAAGCTCTCACACACTCATCAATAGCCGTCACTTTCCGTTGCCGTGTTCTCACAGATCGTGGGGACTACCGTTCTTGGCTCCTTGTTCGTAGAGTCCAGATGGCAAGGGTGAGGTACGGGTGGTCCAGTTGGTGCGAAGGACCGGGATACACCTCTCCCGTGAATACTGTAAAGTACTGTTTGATGACTTTACATGCCAAAGCCGCAGGTCCAGCCACCTGACCGGACTTAACCAGCTTAACGCAGTGATGAGTCACCAAATGGAGCTTGGGCAGACATTTTTTCCTATGAACAATAGAAGAGGTCATCTGATCCAGGGCAATGCCGTATTTTAAAAGCATGGGTGGAGACAAAAGTGGGAGGTTGAAAAACAATAGGCCCAAAGAAGCATTCGGCGAACACTAACAACACTCACAAGGTGCGAGCCAGTGTAAGTTTTCTGTTGTAATTACTGTGAGACATACCCACACTCCAAACCACTCTGGTTTCCCCACTGAGCCTAAGTGACCATCCATTTTGAGCTTCATTCCGCCTGACTCTCGGGCTTTGGCTCATGTGAATCTTTTTTACAAATGAGAAATCAATGGTGGGTGGAATCTTTTTGCCTCGGGAGCAAAACATTTAGTCCCGAAAGAAAGCTAACAAATTACTTAGCCGACGTATGTGACTGGTGTTGTCGCAAAAATAATGATAATGAAAAAATGGTATATTTCTCGACCGCGGTCAAATACATGCAAGGAGCACGATCATAGAATATAGATAAATATCGTAGTGTGGGATATTCAGAATTTTCAGAGGTGAAATTATCACATTTCAGTGACAGTACAATAAAGCTGGGCTGTGTTGAAATGGTCTTAAATGGAAACGGTTATCGGGACAACAAGAAATAAATCTCGATTTCGGGAGAAGGACAACGTGGAGAACTAGCAAAAAATTAAATCGGTGAAAAAGAACCTTATTGATAAGTGCAGAAGATGCAGCATTTACGGGAATGGTGCAAACAATGATTCACGGAAACTTACTCGGGTTCAGTAAACGGACCCAGAAAAAGAATGAGAGAACTTTGCGTCTGTTGATTGAAGGAGCCGACAGAATCCACGAGAATCAGTGATGCAGTCAGGGCCGGAAGAGGTTCGGAGAGTATGAAAAGAACGATGCCCCGTGTGATGTGTTGGAGACATAGTGCCAGTACCACGGCGGTATCGGTGGAAAATTATAAGCCAACGTTTCGGTTACCTTTTTCGGAGCATTTTTGCCCCCGACTGGTGGCTGATTCCACAGATTCATTTGATTGTAAAGCTGACTTGAGAGAGGTAACCCAAGGTAACCGAAAAGTCGGATTGGAATTTTTCACTGATAGCGCTGTGTTACTGACATTATGTCTCATTCGGCGATGCCGTTCGCAGACGGTGCCGCAACATGAACAGGAAGGTGAGGCGAAAACAGAGCCCAAGGTGCATGAGCAGGGTGCCAAAAATCAGCCGCGGTGGGGCTGCTGGTGCAAATGCACGTAGTCTGTTTTAACACCAATTCACAATATTGAGGATCCCACACACATTGAACCGCTGACAAACTTGCCTAATGCCCTGCCAATAATTTTTGACCACATAGGCTGGTGCAGACCCCTCTTGGAACACTTCTCCCCCCCCCACTTCCACAGAAGTCACCACCACCGAGCCAATGGTGCCTCTTTTTGTCTTCCGTAGTTTTGCCATCTTCCCCGATATAGACCCCAACTAAAACATTTCCAGCCTGCCATCTTTGTCTTCCTTTTGAACCACAGAATTGGTCGATCATCTTGTCGCCCGGCTGTTATACTCCTTGTGGTGTGTTCACCTGGCCGATTTCACTTTCTACAAGAGTGCAAACCTACCTATCATTGGCCACCGCGAATACAGTCTGGTTACCCGGCATACAAGCTGTACTGCTACTTCCCAACGTGTTTCACCGAGGTTCACTGGGCACCCTTGGCTGCAAGACCATTCAGATGTCAGGCTCAGTTACGTGATCTCGAACGGCGCCCATTTGCTCCTGCCCGCTTTACACGGTCCTCTTGGGTTTTATACCCAGAAATCTAGCTCTTTAATAATATTGCAACATCTTCCACACTGCAGTGCCTCATGGTCAACAGCTGATCCAACCGCTCGACCCTTGATATCCCCTTCCTTTTCCCCCTCACAGACAGTCAATGCATGTCTAGGCTACTTTCTCCATAAATGGTAACCCCTGCCCTTGATCGAGAAAAAAAGTTTCATCCAACCTTTCGGAGGCATATTCTGGCCCGCCAGTATAATATATCTATTAACCGCGTATTCCTCCACCATTGATAGTTTGCTTCCGTCTCTAATGGTTCAGCAATCGATTTGCAGTATACTTCGAATATTTTGTTCTCCCTTCTCCTACACTTGCGGTTGCAGTTCAACGGCAGCCATTTTCTCATCGTCATAACTAACGTTCGCCGACTATTCTGGTTATTCAATTTTTCTCTTGACCTACGTACAAGCCGTTTTCTCTTTCTTTTATGTTGTACTTTGACAAATGGTGGTCCCCTGCCAACTTTCCGGTCATTTTCCAAAGATGCTAGCCAGTTTTATCTCATGTGGCTGTTTAGTTGATCACTCAACCACTTTGTTTTTGAACTTGTACCCTTGCCGTGAAAATGCTTTTCATTGCGATTAGCATTTAGCGCTCTGCTCGCGGGGCATTGTAACACTGCTCCTTACTGCATCCAAGTGACCATGACTATTTGTGACCGCTTTTAGTAGTATAAACTTCACTCTGCGAATACTGCTGTGTCCATTGATCGCGCAAACATGCACTATTCTCGAACCATTCGAGGAGTATACTAACAATACCAGTGAATCCCATTACAACAAGGAAGACTCAACCTGTTTTTTTCTGGTGGCTAGGCTGCCAACCAGGGACTTGAGTCACGGAAAAGCTGTTGTGTTGAGGCAGATATCTGTGCAGTTGCACACTTTTCTAAACAATGTTTCGGCTGGGTGGCCTCTCGGGAGCCTTAGAGTGATTAAAAACTCCAGTTTGCTCTTAAAAATGTATGGGAATCCACGACTAAGGGATACCCCACCCACTGCTTCGGGTTAAATCAGCAGGCTGACAAGTGGAAAAATGTGTACGGAGCCAAATCACCCCGGAAAAGTTCTCGGAATAGACCCGGCACTTAACCTACAATGGGGAAAAGCCTTCATCAGAGAAGAGGGCTTTAGGCCCTCAGTGACCACTGATTCATTGCCACAACCAGGGTCAACTTTAAGAGAGCTTATGCGATGGAGCAAATTGAACGCAGCGATGATACAACTGGCATCACCAATCTGTCCTTCATTTGTGTACACCGGATGACACGAGTGAGAAACGGAGTGAATCACGGGCTCTGAGCCCGAACTTCAGAAAGGGGATCTAGTAAAATCGACGTAGCCGTGGGTGGACCAGCACCCATCGAGGAGTAGGCTGGGCTGGTGTACACGCATCCGCGCAACGTGAGCAGTAAATGAAAGGAAATTATCAATGAAATGGAGAAAGTCGACTACATTGCGATCACGGAGATGGGGCGGCATCAGGTAGTGGCCAAGAAGCTCCCATCCTCGAAAGGGTACTTCTACAGGACGGATATTAAGAATAAATACGGAGGCGGAGCTGTGCTGCTTACGGGTGAAAACTTCAAACAGCTGTCGAGAGAGGCTTTCGGTATCCTCAATTTAGGTGGGAGCATCTCTTCTTGCTCTATTTTCAGGCTGTCCGGCTGGATTCGTGTGTGTTTACTGCACTCCATACGCGGTACCCGATTAGCACCTCAGTATGGTATATTATCTCATATGTTCTGTCTTGCAAAAGAACTAAATGGTAGTACTTAGGGGCTTCTACCTTCTGGAAAAAGAATGAGAGGCACTCTGGTCGCCCAAAAACAACTTCAGTAGGGGACCTTTCGACAGAGTTGACTGTAAGTCTCTCATTCACCATCCAAGTCAACCTACTGGTCGCAGAGGTGGGTATAATCCTGGTCTAGCCGATCTGACGTCCACCCGAGACCCCGAAGAAGTCAATGATTTGGGGTACGGAGCCCTGCCGAGGAAGTAGTTTTCACTTAGCCGCTAGGTCTCTGCTCAAAGAGGTCCTCCCCGGTGATCCATAAAACAAGGATGAAATTCAGGAGGATGGACGTAATAGACACACAGGAAGCCCGGGGGGAGTGAATGGTCCGCCAGGAACCATACGGTTGATGGGAACTGAACATCATCCACCACATCCCCCCTTGGCTACCCATTCAATTTGCACCTCCGAGGCGGGAAAAACTCCTTGACGGGCAAGTCGAGCGGCCAAAGTCCAGAAGGAGAAACAAGTTTTCAAAGGATTCTGCTCACTGAGCTGGCGTTTAGGTATCAGGCGTTTTACCGCCATTCGGGAGGAAGTCGTCAGCATGCAGTTGGAGATCCATTTACACGTTTGTGTATGCGAAGAGCTCCCCGTCAGTCGACCTTGACCTCTAGATGACCTTGCCACGAACAGGTTATTGGTCACAGAAAACTTAACATTTTGTGATTCAAGCATCATAGTTCCTCCGAAATGGAGTGATTGTGTTCCATCTTCGAAATGCAAAACGACAGGAACATTCACGCGCACGGAGTCCTGGCATTTGCATCAACAGTATCTCGTACCTACGACAGTGAAGCGTCGACATGGGTGCTGAGTGCCTGCCCACTGTACTTTAGACCTTTCGGCTGAAAATTGTAAGGGTAGAAAGCATCTAAGAAAGGCTAAGGTCAAGTTGCTCAACGTAGGCTTTGAAGCCAAAGGGCAAAATCGTCAGGTTTTTAAACCAGCATCTCGAGTAACAAGCAAGAACCAGTGATTTTATCCCGAGGAGTTGCTCGTGGTAAATCTGAAAGGTGAAAAAGGACGAAAAAATCCATGAGCCTAGACTGAGTGCATTAACACGCACCGAAACTCACGTTAGTCAAACAACAGTACGGTGGCCTACAAAGTGGCCATCCCTTCTTCTAAGGTCAAGGTCAGACCGAAGACAAAGCCCTATTTATGTACATGTGCTGAGGGGGATGGCCCCATTATTCACTGACACTATCACCCCCACTGGTGTTAGAAAGTTTGCGATGTAAACGCCAGACCTGAAAGTGAGAATCCAGCGAAGACCACCTACCAGAGCCACAGCCAACGACAACTTCCAAAAGTATTAGGATGAACAAGGTTAGTTGGTCGTATTCAGGGGAGAACCAGTTTTCTGTGTTACACTTCAAAAAGTTATGAAACGGCTTCATCAATGGGCAGTGATAGTGTCAAGCGGAGTGTGGACTAGACCCTGCGCATAGGTCCAGGATTCTTCCTAAGGCCTACACTATGCCTAGTTCAAAGTGTCTTCAAATTTCTACATGGGTTTTGTATCCAGGTGAAGCGACAACGGTGCAGCTAGCGCCCCAAAGAAGTAGCAGGGGATGAGGAAATTTTTAAGAGGATGCACAGCCGGGATACCCGGAGGCAGTCTGAGGTCACTGCTGCCCAGCTGGGTGCCGGAACAGATGCCATGATAATCAACACCGCAGAAAGGAGCTTGACCCAAGCTGATTAGATATAAACAAGGCGACGGAACCGGATGGAGTTCATCCTGTCAATCTCAAGCTTCTTGCCATGACACAAGTCACCCCACTTGCGCAGTATTCAAATGCGTCGATAGAAGCAGCATTGTTGCTGGTTGGCCGTTAAAGAGCATATATAGTCCACAACCGCTGAACTGGAAGTCGGGTACTGGCTTCAGACAACTCACTCCCAATCTTGCTATCGTTGGCGGTAAAAGTTCTGGAAGAACGAGCTAGAGGCGGCCGGAAAGAGCAAGCAGTCCTTCACCATCGGATTACCGTATAGCGACATGGTTTCCCTGAGGATTGGTCTAGCTGACCAACTTACTATCATTTTTGGCCGAAGCACCTCAAGAATTGACCGAGGGAACAAGCAAGCCTTCTTCATTTGGATCGTCAGAAGGATCAGTAAACTACCGGATACTGGTGGCCGAACTGGAAGTGCTTGTGGTAGCCCCAAAAACACTGAGGTAGGTGAGGGTGTACCGTGTCTGGAGGTCTTCCTCAGTTAGAAAGGAGGAAACCAGATTCATAGCGACGGGAATAGGCAGCGGAGAGTTTCAAGGGTCGAAGTGCGGCCCCTGCTAGTCTTATTGTACAGGACTAAACTGGTGGCAAATCTTGATCTCCAGGGTTCCTTATTCTCCGTCTGTATGGAACCGGAATCGGGTAAACTTCGAGAGGACCTGAATGTAACTAATAGCCGGACTAAAACAAGGAAGCTACCACTGAATACAGACAGACGCAAACAAGCTCTCCGATCGACTGGAACTGAGGGAAGATTCATAGAATCATCACGCGATGCACTTTCTATCTTTTTACAAGATACTGGTGGGATTTCATCTGAGGTAGCTTGTGCAGACTTGGGCATCAAACCTGGCGAATAAAAGGAAGGTCCCCAAAATAAGTTCAGGGGGTATTTGCTTGGACGGTTAACGGTTTGAAAAGAATGTCCTATCGAGTTAGACTAACTTAATAATAATAATAATAATAATGGTTTATTTCGGAGGCGCCCGAAGCATGCCATGTGCATGATCATGTAGATACAGGTGATGGAATGGACAGATATAATTCATGGAAATATGGAGACTCTCATGAAAATATTGGATAAAGAGGCTCAGAAGAAGGAATAAAGTAGGATGAAAATAGGATCAACGTATGCACACCATAGAGATTGCGTGGAGTTTAAATGAGCTCAAGAGCGGATTTGAACGGACGCCCGGTGAGTTTGAAATTCAAGGTCAGGTGGACTGAATGGCTGGTCCCGGGCAATTACATATGGAGGCAGACTGGTAAACATGAGAAAGGCTGGAAATCGGTATAAAGAACTGCAGTAGCGAGGAACGATGGAGAAAAAGGCGAGGTGCACTGCAGTGGATTAGATGACAATGAAGCATTGGTACTTTGCAGTGAATTGTCGGCGGACAGGACACAAAACTCACCGTAAAACAAGCAGCGAGCAATGCAAGACGTCGAGGGATGATCAGATGGCAAAAACGATTTAGAAGGATTGGATACGGTAGATGTGAGGCACAGATGTAGAGTCGATGGATGCCTATGATGACGGTCGTTGGGAAGATAGCAAGATAGATGGCCGGCGAGGAACTGCAAGATGCAGAGCGCGTGCACATAGATATATATGCGTAAGTTTATATATTTATATACATAGATTTATTATATATATATATATGTATGTATGGGTTTAAGAGAAGCAGGAGCAATAACAATGGGGTCCTAGAAAGAAATAATCAGTCATTAGGAGGAGTAGGTAATTTTAGATCAACTGGTTGTAGGATTAACTTTGGAATGTCGTGGTGGATTAACTCCTTGACAAGTGCACGTGGCAGCCCAACGGAGATAAAAATAGAATGCGGAAGCACAGAAGTGATGAAGACTGTGAGGAGCAGTTCATGGAAGAGTGAAGATGAAAGACAGGATCAAGGAAAACAGGTAAGAATGGGTTTAATTATTTGATCAATGCAGGTGCGAGATGTAGTGACGGACCAGAGGAATCGGGTAGTGACAGGTCAAACAATTTGAAACTGTAAAAGAACGTCACGACGTAACGTTGTCATTACAATGGTGGAACATGAAAAAGCGGACCACACTGTAAGGTACAGAGAAATGCCTGTAGCGAGCAATAAACGGATCAAGGGATGAAAGCAATGACCGAGGAGACACAGGTAAGAAATCACCAATCAGATCATTTTACTGCAGATGAAACACGAAGGAGGCGGACAAGGAAGCGGGAAGCCCCGAGATAAGCGGACCAGTCATAGAGCAAAAAGGCCACAAAAAAATGAATGCGCAAAGGAGTTGGGGCAATGGAGCTGGAGAGCTGTGTGCCGGCAGACAATTGAACAGGTAGATACTAATCAGGACACTGGAAAGAACCGCAGAGGAATCGCGGGGCCAAGTGAGGAAGATATGGTGGTGGTGATTAGATAAAAAATACGACTGTAAAAGATGCGAAGGTTGGAGCGGCAAGTTCTAATATGCGGATTGGGCATGAATGCGGGTGCGATTGGTGCATCATGGCATGGAGCATGAGGAGGGATTAACAGGGCGACAGGTTTAAGGAAACTATCAATGGGCGTTCTGAGCAGAGGGTAGCACCAAGCGCATAGATGATAGAAGCCAGCAATGACGGCATGTTGGAAAAGAGTTATTGGCGAGCGTCGACAGAGAAGAGTGGTTAGGACGATAGTGACTCAATGAAATGAAAGCTGATGTAGAGAGAGGCGATAGGAGGAAGGACAAAACGAGTAGGTGTGCATACCGTGGTAGAGCGACAAAATGGAAAGTGGTAACAGATGATAAGAACTATGGGCAAACAAACTGCGGCGGAGAAAGGATGAGGAACTTGCAATTTTCAACCGACAGTATTGGATTAGGTTGTCCGAGAAAAGATGAAGCGTGCGATCCATAACCGGTGCTAGTGAGTGGGACTGGCCGTGCGTTGGGCACCCAACCTGAAAAATACTTCGTGAAGTGAACACACGGGAGTGTGATCCACCAGTCTAATTGCGCTCGCACATCGTTGCAGACGGCCTGCACGCCCGATGTGCGCCGGCCATAGCGGTGGATTTGACCGCGCCCCGCACTGTTGGGAGTCGCTCGAGTGTTCACTGATAATTGTGCAGGGGACAAAACGACCGTGATAGGGGTGCGTGATCCAAGAACAATTGACCAAGACGTGAGACCATGGACAGGAGAGCCAACGGAAACAGCAAGTGGTAGACGACCGTGTAGCAATATTATCCAGGTGCACCTGCCAGGGTGATGGTAAGTACAGTGCCCGAAGTGGTTGGCCGTCAGCGGTGATCACCGGAAAGGGAAAAGGGATAGAGAAGCGCAGTCTGGGTGTGCCCCAGCTGAGAATCAACGGATACTGAGGAGACAAAAAGTGAATATGATGGATAGGAGATGAACGTAGGTGAGCAATAGGGTTACCTTATGATGGCAGGAGGTAGGTTCGCTGTGGATCAGTGAAGGCAATGGCCTTAGTTCGCTGGGTGTACCTAGTGGCTTGTATAGTATAGTATAGTATAGTATATTTCTTGACCGTGGTCAGTACACATGCACAAGGCAAGATCAGAGTATACAGCAGTACATGTCAATGTGAGGTATTCACAAATTCTGAATTTATAAATCACAGCAACCGAATTACACCAGTAAAGTCATGTAGTGTTTGAGTAAACAAAAGTGGTGATGGTTGAGGCGGGAATTCCAAATCGGTTTCGAAATTGCTGGAGGCGGTGTGGATAGCTGGACAGTCGTGTGATTGCTGATATGAGCGACAAATTGACGGTCACTAACAAGTAACCGGGAGGAAGAGATGCCAAAGAACATTGTTAGAAGTAGAGCAGGCGTGGGGCTTTCAAAGTGCAGTCAGAGATACCAGCGGAATATTGGACGCTGATCCAGCATTGGGTAACTAATTGTGGAGGAAGTATGTGAAATAAAGGCAGCTGAGTCAAAGGTGATAATAAAACGGACCTTTTGTGCAGGTGATTACAGTGTCATATGGAAATTCAAATAAAGGCGGAAAGCTTCGCAGGGACTTCAGTGAACTTTTGAAGAGCATGAATGATGTGTGGACATATAACGGACTTTTAAAGAAAAGAAAAGCCGTCAATGAAACGGATTAGTGGAGACAAACGTCAATGGTTCGGCTAGGCAGGAGTTGGAAGAGTGTAAAATGTTTTTTTGTATTTGATAGAAAATTGTTAATCAAATTATGGTTGGCTGCAGATGGCTGGTATTCTGTTCCGTAAAGACCTTGGTTGCAGGTGGTGGCAGGTAGAATGTTGTGGGAAGCAGGTAAAAAAGGGCTGGTTTGACGAAGTTGACAGCTGCGAAGGCTGGGTCCCGGCCATTGGTTTCGTACTGCAACGCGGGAAGAATTGAACTGTTGGGTTGGATCATTTGGGAATAGACGTTCAGCGGATGTGTTGATGGTTGGTGTCAGGAATCACCTCTGCGATCCGGTGAGACTTTCATGAGGTTTTGTTAATCCGTGTACGGTGCCCCATGTAACGTCAGCAGGCGAGAGTATAGGTTTAAACCATTGACCAAATCGTCTAGTCCTTACGGTAATCCGGAATAAACGTCGATTTGGCCGATGGCTACCCAAGTAACCAATGCAATCTGGTAGAGATCAGGAGTGCGGCAGTCTGGAGAGTGTTCCAGCTGTGGGTTATGATTATCGTTTCTATGGAAGCAAGAAAATAAACATTTTGTTATCCGAACAGTTAGTTATCGTTTGGCTAGTGGACAGGTCTATTAGGGATCCCTAGACGGAGACTGGTAGCTTTCCAGGGTAGTTGGGTGATAGTAGAGATTTGGGGCGATATCAGGTAGGCGGTGGATGAGGAGAGGGTGTCCGTTTGGGAACCAGGAATAAAACAATAGTAGATGGTATGGTCTGGAAGAAGAATGAGAAAATAGGAAGATAACAGTCTGGTCAGTTCACCAGCTGTGGTCTAGGACGGCAAACGGTAAAAAAGGAGAAAAACACTGAGTGTTAAAATGAGGATTTTTCATGTGGGGGCAAACGTGCTGGTATTCGGCAAGGGCATACGGATTCCGGTTGGAATGGGGTCTGAACTCACCATGAGCATATGCGTAGAGAAGTGAAGCCTAGTTACCAAGGAATGGTAATCCGTGTGGCAAGGCTTCAGTGTACGAGAAAGGCGCAAAAAAGCAGGATGGGACGGCTGGGTTCTAGCCTGAGCCAGGAATTAAGTGAGAACGAGCACCCATCGCTAAAGGACGGAACGGTTTTATTTATATATACGCAAATTGTGTGTAGTAAAATAGCACAATCTAGTTAGGAAGGGAGACAAGTGAGTGGAGCATACCCAAGGTATATATATATATATATTGAAACTTCAATATGTTTTGCACGCATCTGTAGGCAGGTGAAAATGCATCCATATCGTTTCTCCACGCTGCGCCTATGTTTAACCGCAAATGGGCCGAAATAATCTATTCCGACGTATTTGAACGGAAACCAACCTTGTTGGACCCTAATCGCTGGTAGAGGAGCCATCATCTGTTTGCCTACGATCGCCAAATGCTTCCGGCATTTTCAACATCCTCCAAGTACTCGCTTGACGGCAGCTCCCCCTGTACAATCCAAAACTTTTTGCGAAGTTCCGCGAGTAACTGAGAAGGTCCTGCGTGTCCTTCCATCGCGTGATACCATCGGATTATCGAGTCTGTATTCGGGTGAGTCTTGGGTAGTATCACCGGATGTTTCACACCTTGAAGCTGACTGGAGTAGTTCAGTCGTTCTCCAACACAAATAACTCCATTTAATAAGATTGGATCGAGTTTTATTAGAGTCCTCTTCATCGGAGATTTGTTAGTGCATAGGTTATTGCTCCTGTCTCGTAGCCATTTTAGCTCTTCGCCATAGACCTTAGCTTGTACAATCAAAATAACACTTTCCTCCGCTTTAGCAATGTCGTTTAACTTCTAGGGCCCAGTTGTCAATCCTAGATCCGTGCGCCCGCCTCTCATGACTGCAACGTACATTTAAAAACCGGTTAACCACGCTACCGACTTTAGCAAGTGAAACCAACCGGAGTGCCTAGCTAGAAGTGCGTCCGTCCATGCATCCTGCAACATTGTGAGAACTGTACTCGAAGGCTGCTTCAACTCAACGTTTGGTGGTGCTGCAGACACCGTAGGACTGGTCGGCCATGAAGTTTCATCGTTCATCAAGAATTTAGGACCTTCGAACCAGCAGCTGATATCACTAGGTGATGTTGTGACTCTTGATGCCAAGTCTGCAGGGTTAGCCTCCGATCTGACAAGACGCCACTGCCAGGGTTCCAACCACTGATGGATTTCAGCCAAACGGTTGGCAACGTACGTACTGAATCTCGTTTTAGTGTTGTTCATGTGGTGCAAAACTATAGCACAGTCCGTCCAGTAGTAGATCTTACCAAACTTGAGCCCAGTTTCTTCCATAAGAATCCGAGAAACTCTAACGGCCAGTCTTGCTGCGGCTAACTTCAATCGAGGGATCGTTACGGTCTTCAGAAGAGCTATCCTTGGCTTAGAGAACTGTAGGGCACAGTAGGGGGCTATGTCCTTTGAAGCCATTCTGGAATACGCCACCTCCCTATAGCCAACTTCAGAAGCGTCACAAAATACATGAAGCTGTACACCTTCGTTCAGTGAGCCACCTCTTATAACAGAACTCTGAATTTTGAATGCGCATAGTTGTTCCATACTTCTTAACCACTCATTCCAGCATCGTAGGGGTTCTTCTCCAACTGGGTTGTTCCAACCAAGCTTCAAGCGGCACAGTGATTGCAACAACACCTTGTCTGGCAGAATGAAAGGTGAAACCAACCCTAGTGGGTCGAACACGGATGATACTATAGACAACAAGCCACGCCTTGTTTGAGGTTTTTCGCGTGTTGCGAATGAAAACTGGAACGCATCTTCGATTGCATTCCATTCTGACCCCAACGTCCTCTCCGGCACAGGCACGCAATCATCTATTTCCAAGGTGGGATGGGCCAGCTCAGATTTTAGTAAAATATCCAGCACCTCCTAACGATTACACACCCACTTATGAAGCCGGAATGCACCTCGTGATAGTAACTCACTCATCTGGATAGCAAAAACTCTTGCATTCTCCGGTGTGGGCAAAGAAACAAGACAGTCGTCTACATATAAGTTGTTATACACGGCCCTGGAGACGTAATCCTCATACTATCCTCCCCAATCGTCCGCCGTGCGACGTAACGCGAAATTCGCACAAAATTGGGAGGAAGTGGCACCAAAGGGGTGGGCATTCATCTGATATTCAACAAGATTTCCACCTAGTTGACCATTTTCTCACCAGAGGGACCTCGGTGCTCCTTTGTCTCTCGTCGGCACTTGAACTTGCATGAACATTTCTTCAATATCCGCAGCCAATGCGACAGATTCCTTTCGAGAACAAAGCAACACTCCAACTAAGCTTGCTGTCGTATCCGGTCCATGTAGCAAGTAACCATCCAAGGAGCGCCCCTGGAATGCAGCAGCACAGTCAAACACCACCCTGAACTTGCTAGGCTTTTTAGGGTTTGTAACTGCGTGACGTGGTAAGTACCACTTTGGCTCAAAACCCATCTTTAACTGTACATCGGGCTCTAAATGGGCGCGGCTTTTGCTCACACAACCCTCTATTATTGTAGAATATTTGTCAAAGAATTCAGGGTCACGCGCAAACCTCTTCCTCAGGCCGTTCAATCTCTCTTTGGCCACAATATAACTATTTGGAAGCCTCACTTCAGAATTCCTCCACGGAAGTGCAACTTCATATTGCCCGTTCAACAAGGTTATGGCATTGGAAACCATATCAACGGCCTGTTTGTCTTTTATTGAAGGAGAGTTTTCCGATGCACACCCATCGCAGAAATCGGCGTTGTATAGTCGATCGATCTGTTCTGCTAAGGGGTCGATTCCCCTCTGAGTGTGGTTTAGTGTCCTCACAAAGCCTGGTTCCTGGTTTATCGGACCAAGAACAATCCATCCTAAAATCGTCCGCACAGCATAGGGTTGTTTTCTTTTGCCGCATCTTTGCTCTAATGCCCAATGTGCTTCTGGGACGTCGGCACCTATCAGGATTCGCACTCTCGAATCTTCCATATTCTGTCTTTGGATGCAATGTAGGTGAGGACAGGATAAAATGTCAGCATCTGTGCAATACTGGACTGCTTGAATTGGTAGCCTATCAACACAAAAGGCCCTCTCTACATTCAAGAAATCATTGTCTGACAATGAGTTCCGTCGCAGCTCCGTTATTCCCGAATTCCAAGTGGTAGTCCCATTTACGGTCAAAATCGAAAGTGAGGCCGGGGATGCCTTCAGGCCCACCAGCTCCATTATGTCTTTTTGTATTAGAGTCACATCAGACCCGCTGTCCAGCAGAGCGTAGGTCTCCACAGAGCCCCCCGGTCCGTCTACTCTCACTGGTAGTACACCTAAACTGACCCGACATTCTGGCCTGAGTAGCCACACAATTATTGGTCCGCTTCCCAGGCATTTTTGCACTGTCCGCACCCAGCTTATCCAGCTGCAGCCCTTGTGTTTTATCTTGCGTGACTCGATCGGTACATTGCTTCTGTGCAACATGCAATAGAGGGTGGTGCCGTTTTTGGACAACCTGATGTTGAACATGGTTTGGAAACAGAACAGTTGCTAGACAGATGTCCACACTTGAGACACAAAAAACAAGCCTTGATTTCTTTGATCAATGCCCAACGACCGGGTATATCACGAGACAGGAATCGCTGACATTCCTCAAGTGCGCGTATTCCATTACATACCGAACACCTATTAGCTGCGACCAACAAAGTACTACCCTGATTTGGCATGAACCGTGTCGCTTCTGGATGCTGGTTTTGTGCATAGTTCTTCCAACTGGATGACCGCGAATACCCCTGAGCCTTGCTACTGGCAGCCGCTTTGCCAAACCTACTTCAAGCAATCCGTGCCTCACGGGACACTAGGTGCTGCAGATCTCGAAACCTGGGTTCGTCTCCTCTTCCAAAAATATCATCAACGGTCCTAGCCCACAAATCATGGAGACGCCTTGGTAGCACTCGAGTGATACGTTCCATAGTCTGCAATGAGTTGAGGTCTGACATGCAATTCATCTGCTTGAGGGCAACTTCACAGTTCAGCATTTTTAACGACAATTTGGTCAGGGCATCCGAATCTTCCACCAGAAGCTTCAGACATTGCAGTAAGCCGTCAATCAGTGAACGAGCCACTACATGATCTTGTCCATATAGATCCTTTAGGATTTCCCTAGCCCTATTGTATGCCATTGTCGGAGGCAACATAACACATTCGAAAATCGCCTGTCCCTTGCAGTAATGCATCAAATAAAGTAGGCGCTGGCCATCGTCTCGAACTCTACCTTCGACGTAATATTCGAACTGTTTCACAAACCTCCAGTACGTTGACAAGCAGCCCGCAAGTGACTCCAGTTCCACCCTAGGTAAGTCCAAACGATAATCCACTGCATGTTCCGCCACTGGAACCAAGCTTGTTGTTCTTGGTGGTTCATCGTTCTGCACGTGGCAATAATCTGGGTAACGAGAAAGATGTTCACTGACCATTACTCCACCCTTGACTTCATCTCCGTGGACTAGATCTTCTTCTTCCTCAGCAAGTGCCAAACGCAGTTTCGCCATTTCCGTACCGTTCCTCACCTGGAGCAGATTACGTTGCTTATCTAACTCTAATTGTTCTGCAACCTGCTTCTCCTTCAACTCCGCTAACAATAGATAAGCTCTAGCTTTATGGGAAACCGAGCTAACCCTAGAACAACCTGATATACTAGATTTCTCGCTGTTATCGGTATAGTTTTAATTGAGCTATCTAGGATAATATCTCAAATTATAGCTTTAGGGCCTGTTGTCCGACCCTGAAAAAACCAAGCAATTTTCCCTGAATACTATCCCGTTGGACCACCCGGTGGTATATTATACATACAAAAGTGATCGTAGGATGGGAGCTAAGCGTAATATCAGTCTCAGTCAAACAACACTAGCAGATTACAAGATACCACTCGGGGAATCACCTTCGTAAAGAGACGAAAGCCGTCTTGACTTGCGTAATACATCCGGAAACTTTCAAACAGCAACATCCGCAGAAAGTGCTTGCAGTTTTTAGCTGAACAGCTGATACATAATTAGGTCCGCCGATATTGACCTCCTGTGGCAAGCACTCTCCCCTTAGTTTTACATATATTGGCAATACTCTGCACTTAATCCCCTGCTTCCGTATAGCTCTCTAACCCCCGCATATTGTCACATCTTGTCCGACTGGCCATCTACATCTTTACCACCATAGATATGCCTACATCTCCTCCCAGCCGACCCAAAATCACTGTCAGCACTCGCCGTCGCAAGACCACTAAATTCCAAAACTCACCGGATAACTGCTCAGTCTCTCTGGTAAATATACTTGGAAATGCCAATAGACAAACTACGGAAATGAGCAAAACTCTGAGCAGTCTTTCCTCCCGACTTCACTCCGCTGATCTGGTTATCGGTCAACTGATGCCTGTAGCGTTCTTGCTTGATCCAACCGCACACCATACCCCAACCAATCTACTACTGGCCACGAAGTTTGTGGACACAATTGCCTAGGAAATCTTCAGACGGATAAAAAAGGCAAACAACGCGATTGTGTTTAACATTCCAGACCGAATACCTCTCTCAGCTGCTAAAAATATGATATTAAGTGCTTGCAACCTTGGCTCACAACCGTGCCACCGTGTTAGACTCCACAAAACCTTCCTGTGCACCACCTGTCTACTGCTTTTCCAGTTTACCAATGAAGTTGACGCCAAGATCTTTATCAGCCGGCAATCGTTAGTCGTAGCCAAAACCGGCTTCAAATGCGCCAAGATACTTCTGGACAGGACCCCACCCCAAAGGGAGGTGCACAAGAGTCACGCCCAGAAAAGTAACCCCGGTGATAGTGCAACTAGCAATTCACCCCGAAACTCCGGTGCACCTATCACTGGCCATCACCCGATGTTGCCATCCATTGCAGATCACAATGCAACCGTAGATTTAGACAGTACTCCAATTTCCTCACCCAATGAGCCACCTGGGAAACGCCCCAATGTTCAGAATAGCCAAAACAAATCTATAGACTGGAACAAGCGCCCCAGCATTCACAAAAATGATGAAGGTTCTTCCGACTCATCCACCCGCAAGCTCATGTTCTCCACAAGTCTAGACGACCCCATTCCTTCTACTAGCTCCATGTCGTGTTATGCAACCGTACCTAAAAATCACCACACCATCAACCCACCTCCTTGTTCACCCATGCATCCTGTTACCTCTGGCATTCTTGATAACCCAACCAGGCCCCTGAGCTCACCCGCTGCACTCACCCATTCGCCACCAGAATTTATCTGGTTACCACCTAGGCCACCACCGCTGGTTAGCCCGTCAGTGCAGACTGACCCTCAGAAGTTAACACTTCGTCGCCAAAAGAACAAGACCCATCAACATAGCGAACATGCAAACCATAAGAAAAATGCTCAGTCGAGCAAAATTTTACCAGCCTCTTGTGTGGCTGTGAATCCTACTTTTCCATCTCGGCTAACTGCCCTATCATTTCCACCCTACTTTTACCCACCTTATCCCGCCCCAGTCACCGCTCCATTAAATTACTATCCGCCACACCAACTTCTCTATACCTCTACTGCTACCCAGTCACTCCCTGGGAACCATCTCCGTGCCTCACCTAGCTTCCCACTCCCGCAAGACCCATCCACGTCTCTTAGCCTAGCACTGCCATCCATCCGTGGCCGCTTTTTTCCTGCCGGCCCCCTCCGGGAATATTCCCCAAATTCAAACTACTCTCCTAAACAGCACCTCCCCATCCCTCTTTCCTTACACTATCCCCCACCAGGTTACAACTCATCAACTCCGTGGAACAACTTAGTTCCTCCCTCCATCCTTGCCCTATTCTCTACTGGAATTACCACCTTCATCACCACTACCGAACCCCCCACCACATCCACCACAATCGAGGCCTGCATTGTCTCTTTTCGTCATACTCGTA
Organism: Fasciola hepatica; assembly: GCA_948099385.1. NCBI lineage: Eukaryota > Metazoa > Platyhelminthes > Trematoda > Plagiorchiida > Fasciolidae > Fasciola > Fasciola hepatica. The sequence goes on along the minus strand of CANUEZ040000043.1, from coordinate 33,952,054 downwards.
AATGCCCGTTCATTACTGAACAAAACTAAAGCCATCCGCAGCATCGCTCAGCCCTCCAACTTTGATATCATCATCGTAACTGTAACTTGGCTAACGGATTCCGTCCCGTCAGATCGAGTTTTTCTAGTTGGCTACCAGATGTTCCGAGGGAATAGGCCTCGTCGTGGGGGAGGCTGTCTAATTTATGTCAAAAACACTCTGCAGGCCATTCCACTCTCACGCACAACTCTCGACGCCGTTCAGGATTCTCTGTCGTTAACGATTCCCTTACCTAACTCCTATCTTCATATTGGTCGCATCTATCGGCCACCTGATTCCAACGCTATGGACCTTACCACGATTACTGAAGCATTCAACTACCTTTCATTGCTGCCCTGTTCCTCCAAGCTCATCGCGGGGACTTCAATGCACCAAGCATCTGTTAGAATACTCTATCTGCCCCAGACAACTTATTAGATTTCATGTCATGCATCCGCGTGGGGCGCTGGATCCAACATGTAACAGTCCCAACTAGAGGTAACAACATCCTTGATTTGTTGTTCAAGATTGGTTTATCTGATGTTTCAGCCAGTACGCTCGACCTCTTTCCAGGAAGTGACCACAGAATGGTGTCCTGCGTCTTCCCGGTTCCGCAAGCTTTCGGTAAATCCCACCCAGCCATTCGTTCCTCTTCAGCTGTCAACTGGGACAATCTTATCTGCACGCTTCGTTCGTTAGACCAGGACAACTTCTTCCTGCAAAGCGACCCCCAGCTGGCTGCTGATTTACTATATTCTAACCTATCATACTTGCTGTCCGAAATCACTACAACTCGTATCATATCAAACCGAGTACGTGGTTCAGTCCTGAGCCGAATGCAAAACAAATATCTGAAGCCCCAGAAGCTGTATCAAAACAGTAGTGACTTATCGTCATTCTTGCAGCTCCAAAGTCTCTCGTTAGCAATCAGAATTAAGTCTGACGATATGTTCAAAAAACAAGAAGTATCGGCCTTGCAATGCCATGATACTTCCTCAAAGTTGGCACGCCTAATGAAGAACAGAAATCAGAGCAAACCGGCAGGTATCCCCTCTCTCATTTTGGAAAATAACGATCACATTACCTCACCTGAAGCGATAGCCCAGGCTCTTAATTCCTACTTTGCTGCATCCATGACTACGGACCCCCTTACTTTACCCCCATGCATAGACCCTGTCACCGAGCACTTACTGCCTGATTTAGAATTTACTCTAAAAGAGGTGACCAACCAGCTTACCCGTGTCCGGAAGTCCTCACGCCTTGGCCATGATGGTGTTCCACCGACACTTCTACGTCTTGGAGGAACTGATGTCGCAGCCTTACTATTGAAGATCTACAATCTATCTATCAAGTGTGGCATATTTCCTTCACAATGGAAGACTGCTGTCATCATCCCAATCCATAAGAAAGGACCAATACGTGACCCCTCAAATTACAGCCCTATCAACCACACTCCAATTGCTTCTAGGTTGATGGAAAGCCTCATCAAACAGCGGATGTTTGACTTCCTATTGTCCCATAACATCATCCATAGTGGTCAGCATGGCTTCTTAAAGTCACGTTCACGCACCACTTGCCAATACGACTTTTTTGACCTCATTACGGCGGCCGCCGACAACAGTAAATCCATCATCATTATATACCTTGATATGACAAAAGCGTTCGACCGCGTCCCTCACGCTTTATTACTACCCAAACTCAAAACTGACGGCTTTTCCGGTTCGCTTTTAACGTGGTTAACATTATACCTATCGAATCGCTCACAAGTGGTTTCCATTGATGGGTGTTTCTCACAGCCTGCTCCAGTCACTAGTGGAGTTATACAAGGCAGTGTACTCGGTCCTTTACTTTTTCTCATCTACATAAATGATATATTTCCCATCTTGCACCATTTCACCCCATTCCTCTTCGCTGATGACGTTAAGATTGTCTATGAGTTTCCTCGTCAGAACCTCAACATTATTCTAGATGAAATTTCTAGTGACCTGAGGCGACTCGGGGATTGGTGCAATTCATGGAGTATGGACTTCTCGACCTCGAAGAGCTGCTACACAACATTCAGATGTCATGTGGCCCCCGGAACCCTGCTTATCCACGAACTTCTCATCTCGTACAGCCCTTTAGTTCGAGACCTTGGTCTTCATTATTCTTGCAGCTTTAGGTTTTCTGAGTATGTTCCACTCCAGATTGCAAAGACGAGAAGAACCACTGGTCTCATCTCCAGAACCTTTCGGCTAAATGATTGCAAACTGCTCACTTACAAGTCTCACGCCAGGCCTCTCCTTGAATACTGTCCTATTATCTTCACCAACATGACGAAATCCGACCGCATTTGTCTGGAGTCCGTGCAACGCCAGTTCACCAAACAATTAGTGGGAGTTTCCTCCAGTTTGTGTTACCAGGATCGATGCATCCCACTCAGTCTTGACCCTCTATGGCTGCGTCGCATGAAGCTCAATTTATGCTTCCTGTTTGAGCTGTACCACCATACGGCCTTTTCGTGTACTGAACCCATTCGTCTCACTCCCTCCACGAATTATGCCCTACGCCATCGGTCATTGCAGCTCTCTATTCCTAGATCAAAATTAGCCTTAAGATCTTACTTCTTCCTTATAAAATACTCAAAGTTATGGAATAAACTCCCGTTAAACATCCGCGGGAGTCTCTCAATTTCCCAGTTCAGAGGCTCGCTGAATCACTTCTTGACTGTTCCCAATGTGGTCCTTCTTACCGGCCAGACCGTCACCGAAGAGGTGGCCTACGAAAACGGGTTTGATTACTAGGATTATTGCACCAGAACGTTCATTTCTCGCCCGATGACAAACGCCAGTGCAACTATTTCTTCTTTCGTTATATTGCACGCAATCTATACTACTGTAGCCACAGTTTGCTGACTTTTGCAACTATACCCAGTTTATTGCTTGCCGGTTCTCCTAATTTTAGACAATGTTCGTGTTCTATTGCCAACCAAAGTTCCTTAGCCCTAGATGTCTCTGCAGCAAATAGGTATGTGGCTTTAGATCCTAGGACACCGAGTTCCGCCGTCTACCACCTTGCCTGATCCTTTACTCCTTTCCCGTTCCTTTTGGCTGCCACCACCAGCCCGGGTTTTATGTCCGGCCTCATTTCGCCTTTTTCAATCATCTCATTTCAGAATCTCTTATCCCAGAAGCACGCCTGCAAGTACCTACTTCGTGGCCTGTAATCTCGTCTCATCTCTGTATCTACCATCCATCAACCACTATCATATTCCCTCTTATACACCACACTATTTCCCATCGGCTGAGCTAGACTCATCTTCATCAGCTAACCCGGAATGGTCTCTGATGGTCTTAGGCATGGTCTGGCGCTGTATGAGACTGATACACGTATGCCAGCTTGTGCTTTACAACGTTCGTTGTCCTACTCCGTGTGTTTGCGTAGTCCCACTCTGCATTTTCCCAGCCCGTGCTAGCAAAACCCCTGATGTCAACGGCACGCATACCATAGCGTCGTCCGAACGTGAGGAGAACAGACCACCCCCAGCAGTTGCGAAAAAAGGCAATTACGCATCAAAATTACGATCGGGCGGAGGGGTTGTGGAAAGCTCCTATATGGGCTCAACCGCCCCTCCGTTAGGAAACAAAAAAACAGCGAAAAAAGAACAGTGGAAAAAAATGTCCCCGTGGGTTCGATTCGATCTCCAAATACCACTGACATCGGGCTGTGAAGGAATTGGGCAACCTTCATCTATGGGTATGTCTCCCATCAGCTCAGACCTGATCCTGCGAAAGGGGAAACCCCACATCGCCCTTGTTCGCTCGACAAGCTTTTGGTTTTCACACACGAGACTGACTGGGGTGACAGTGCACTGGACTCTCCACATACGCTTACCCACCCCCCGCTCTAAGTTTCAGCCACCCCATACCCTCCCTAAGCGCACCTAGCATGCATGTTGACGTCAAATACAATTGCTACTATAGCCCTGACTTTAAACCCATTGGCCTGGACAGCGTGTAGACGTACCCAACAAATAACGGCAGCCTCGGTGAAGCCCGGAAAAGGAGAAATAGAGAAAAGAACATAGTGGAAACCGGTCACCTTTTCCTTCCATACCCCCCCCATCTTCCGTCATCTTTCTCAGAAAGCGGCCTTCTCGATGTCCTGGCATCCAAGCCACGTTTAGGTTTACAACCCTACCTAACAGTAACCACAGACTCCTGCCAGCCACAATCACTACCGCAGCCTTGACTTTAAGCCCACTGACATGGATAACATATGGAGGCAACAAATGACCAACACCTGCCTCACTTGAGTCTACAAAAAATGAACACGGAAAACTGTTCATATTTTTCCATTCCCTACTCACTATCTCTCCTCAATCTTATAACAAATACGATATTCAAGCAACCACCGAGTCATGAGATTTCTCTGCTCACATTCAAATTAAATCTTAGTAGGCCGGCACTACCGAGTAGGAGCACAGAACAACATACGTCCACGTTTCTGTGCATGATAACAATTTTCTCTAACGCCTCACCACCGATGCCCTAGTGGTTCTTTCTGCATTCTTACTTAATTGCTCTTCAGAACTTCTAATTGCGTGCAAACCATTTATCCTTTGAAATGCAGACGCAGCAGCCCACCCGGTTTACGCTATCTTGCAAGCCTGAAGTAGTACTTATCAACCTTACGTTATTTAAACCCTTGAATTTAAACCCAGACCAAAATATGAAATGTGCCACCGACCGTTCATATAAACCCAACCAGTTCATTATCACCTGTCGCCATTTATTATTATCACTCAGCTGGAACCACGTCCAGACTGCTAACATCATTTATTTCAGGTTTTTCGTCGTCCACTCTCTCGGGCTCCACTTTCGGTGACCAAGATCTACACCTCGACCCGTACTGACAGAGACCTAAACGGAAGCTTTTATACCAAACGGGATTGCAATCGAGCCACACGACCTAAAACAGTCCCAGCTGCTTACCAGTAGATTGACAGGCGTCTTCGGACGTAACACCCCTGCTACTGATGTCACCGCTGGAGTCTTCACAAATAACAGTTCGCAAGCTACCTTCTACTGATTGACTGATACGTCCCTTACCCCGCCTGATGAACCATACCCACGGGATGCTGCACATCACATTGGTCTCATATGAAACAATCCAATGACAGAGCCAGAACACGCAACACAGGAATTTTCTACTCATCAGATTTCGGTACGCCATCCGAAAGCAAGTCCACTTATCCCCCCCATCCGTGGTTCCCAATGATGACGCCGAATATCACTGAGAATTATTAAGTCAATATATTTTTGTCAGCTTAACAGAACAATGAGGCGCGAGCCTACGCGGAGGTTTTTTCACTCAGTTTTCTTTTGCAAGATTTCATTTTTCTTTTGATCGTTACCCGGCTTGAAATTGATTCTTCACCAATTCAAGCCCTTCAAGTTGCGCTCCTTTTTTTCTGAATGATACGGGTTATTGATCCTAAACCGAAACTCACCTTTTTATAAAAATTGCTGTTTCCTCCACATTCGTCAGCGTTTCCTAGTCCACTTCCACTCAGTTTGTTGTAGCGGTTGCCATCTTCGTTCGTACTTTTACCACGTTTATTGTTTAACTGAACGCTGACTGCCAAGCGCGGTTGCCATTTGACCGTTGCTCTTGCGCACGCACTCGCGCATGCTCCCAAATACACGCTAACCACTATCTCACGGGTCGTGGAGAATACTGTTCTGGTTAACATATTTGTGCAGTGCCGCACATTAGAGTAACGTGCAGGTGGTCCACGCAGTACAAAGGACCGAAGCACGCGTTTACTAAGGAAACCGCGAAGTAAGGTCTAATCAACCTTACAATTGGTGAGCCCGACGGGATCCTCAGGTCACGTGAGTTTCCTTGTTTTCTACCGTTGAAGGTCCCGTCTGCATACGTTTTTGTGTTTTATTGTTTCCCTATCTGTTGATATTTTGGTCGGTTTACCAAATAATTTTTTTTGTCCATACATATTTTTGGTGTCTAGATCGTCGTGGTTTTTGTTCTTTTCTCGCGAAGATTATAGTGCCCCATTGATCGTTGGTTTCTTTTCCCGTCTGTGTTCGATAAAGCAATCGCTATGTCTACTGAACGGAAACCCTGCTCAGACCCCACCGTTGGGGCGATCACGCTGCACATACCGGCATTAGCACCTGCTGATCCAGAACTCTGGTTCACGCTGGTCGAGTTAGAATTCGAAAACTGCCGTATAACCAGTGACGCCAGCCGTTTCAGGTGGGTAGCAGGCCGCCTCCCGCCAGAGGTCACAATGCAAGTAAGGGACGTAACAATCTCTTCCCGAAGCTATGAGGCTTTAAAGGAGGCTGTCATTGCCCACACGACCCCAACGCAAGACCAACGTATGCAACAACTTCAAAACGTTGAGCTTGGAAGTAGGAAGCCCTCCGAACTGCTGCGTGAGATGTAGCGCTTGAGAGGACCGACAATAAGCGAGGACCCGCTCTTAAGGGAACTTTGGCTGCAGCGTTTTCCGCATAACATTCCAGTTTTACTAAGTGCCACGAGCAAATGCTCGCTGGAGGAAACCGCAGCGATAGCTGATGACATTATGTCACGATACAACCCCGCTGTAGCTGGAGTAACCAGGCCCTCCGTCGCAACGGTGCCTGCCTTGCCAACATCTAGTGACCTCGCGTCAGTTTTGTCTAGAATTGACGCGAGCCTGCAACGCCTAGCAGTTAGAAGTGGGTCACAGGAGCGGCACCGCGCACGCTCACCTAGGCTCCATAGTCCGTCATTGCGACGACGTTCCGTCGGTTCTTCAAAAGAGGGGTATTGTAAATACCACAGTCGCTTCGGTGAGGGAGCCAAACGATGCGAACCAGGGTGTACGTTTCCCGGTGCTCATCAGGGAAACTAAACCCCCGGCCCGTGGTGGCGACCCACGAAGCCGGGTATCACACCAATAGTCGTCTTTTGAACGTAAGGGACATCATTTCAAATAACCTATTCCTTGTAGATACCGGTGCCGAAGTGAGCGTCCTCCCCCGAGCGAAAGACGACAATAGCACACCGCAGGCCCAAGCACTACGCGCTGCCAATGGCACGGCCATCCCAACGTTTGGCCAGCGGTCGCTCACCTTAAACTTGGGTTTAAAGCGTAATTTTCGTTGAGTATTCATCATCGCTGACGTCCCGTACCCAATTCTGGGCATTGACGTCCTGCTGCACTTTGACTTGTTAGTTGATGCACGGCGCCGCAGAGTGGTGGATCGTCAGACCACTTTCGCTGTTGCGGGTCATAATTCGCGAGTGAATCACGTCACGCCCTTTTACGTTCAACCACCGGCACATCAACCTTATGGCGAACTCATCGCCGCCTACCCGGCCATGTTTCGGCAGGCCGGGCCTCTCCCAGCAGTGACCACCAGTGTCACTCACCATGTCGATACTAAGGGACCCCCAGTGTTCAGTAGGCCGCGTCGGTTAGCACCAGACAAGCTTCGTGTTGCACAGGCTGAATTCGAACATATGCTGGAACTGGGTATAATACGCCCTTCTAGTAGCCCTTGGGCTTCACACCTTCATTTGGTTCCTAAGTCTAGTGGCGACTGGCGACCCTGTGGTGATTACAGAGCGCTTAACAAAGTCACCGTCATGGACCGATACCCGATTCCCCATATACAGGATCTTACTTCGTCTTTATCAGGTTGCTCCGTCTTCAGCCGTATCGATTTGGTTCGGGCGTACAACCAGATCCCGGTAGCAGAGGCCGATATACCTAAAACTGCCGTCACTACACCTTTCGGGCTGTTCGAGTTTCTGCGAATGCCGTTTGGACTCAGCAATGCAGCCCAGACCTTTCAACGGTTCATGTACGAGGCAACTCGTGGTTTGGAAAATGTCCACGCATACCTGGATGATATTTTGGTGGCGAGTTCTTCAGAGCAAGAGCACGCTACGCACTTACGAGCACTTTTCGAACGCCTTAGCCAGCACGGCGTTACGATCAATATCGCGAAATGCGAATTAGGCCGGTCTGATATCACCTTCATAGGACATGCTATTTCATCCTCGGGTATCCGCCCTCTGTCAGATAAAGTTTCCGCTATTCGTGACTACCCTGAACCCCAGTCTTTTCGCCAGTTGCGTCAGTTTGCCGGTCTGGTGAATTTCTACCGCCGATTTATTCCTCACTGTGCGGAAATGATGCAACCCCTCACCGACCTGTTGCGCGGAGGTAAGCGGAAGTTCGTGTTTCCCGACACGGCACAAGCCGTATTTGCCTTGGTCAAAGATGCTGTCGCCAACACAGCACTCCTTACAAACCCCGACCCTTTGGCTCCTATTTCGGTAGGGACGGATGCCTCGGACACAGCGGTTGGAGCAGTACTGCAACAGTTCGTAGATGACTCTTGGCAACCTTAAGCATTCTTCTCCAAGCGCCTACAACCCGCCGAATCAAGGTACAGCACGTTCGGTAGAGAGTTATTAGCCATCTACTTGAGAATCCGTCATTTTCGACATGCACTCGAAGGCCGTTCGTTCACGGTGTTTACAGACCACAAGCCTTTGGTTTACGCACTGAAGTCAGCTTCCGATCGATACACACCACGCGAGATTCGCCACTTAGACTTTGTCTCACAGTTTACTGTGGACATACGACACGTCTCTGGGGTACTCAATCCCGTCGCAGACGCCTTATCGCGCGTATATCAACTACGTCTGTCACAAACGCCTAACATCAACTTGGACGCAATGGCACAGGCTCAAACTATGGACCCTGATATCGAACAACTTCGACAAAACGGTTCTTTGAGTTTAACCACAGTGCCTATCCCAGCTTCCCAGAATACCATCGTGTGCGATGTGTCGAAAGGTCGCCCTAGGCCAGTAGTTCCTGCTGCCCACCGTTATCCTACGTTCCTGACACTCCATAATCTGGCCCATCCGGGTGTGACTGCCTCGGTGAAACTGATAACTGAGCGTTTTGTTTGGCACAATGTCAAACGAGATGTCCGTCAATGGGCTCGTGCTTGTCTGCAGTGTCAACGTGCTAAGACCCACAGGCACACTAAGGCGGCGTTAGCCTGGTTCCCAGAACCTGAAACACGTTTTCATCATGTGCACGTCGACCTCGTAGGACCACTCCCACCTTCGCTTGGGTACGTTTACATACTCACATGCGTGGATCGTTTTACTCGCTGGCCGCAGGCCATCCCTATCCCTCGTTCCACCTCGGAAGAGGCCGCGAAAGCTTTTCTGACCGGTTGGGTTAGTCATTTCGGTTGCCCGGCAATAGTGACCACCGATCGCGGTCCGCATTTTGACGGCGCTTTCGGCAGCCTACTCGCTACGCTCGGTTGCCAACACGTTAAGACGACAGCTTACCACCCTCAGGCCAATGGTATGGTTGAGCGTTTCCACCGGCAATTAAAAGCCGCCCTTCGAGCAAGCGGTAACCTTCTTTGGAGTGAAACACTACCATTAGCACTCTTAAGCCTGCGTAGTACCGTTAAGGAGGAGTTACACACAACACCGGCCGTACTAGTATATGGCTGTACAGTTCGTCTGCCTGGGGAGTTGGTAGCCCCCTCACCAACCGTGACTTTCGACTACGGTGACTATGCTCAGCGCCCTACGCAGCACATGCGAGGGCTCAAGGCCAGTCCGCCGCGTGAACAACAGCCTACAAGTTATGTCCCAACTGCGTTAGGAACCGCTACTCATGTATTCCTTCGCGTCGATGGCGTTCGATCACCACTACAAGCGCCATATACTGGCCCGTTTCGGGTGATAAAACGTAGGGCAAAGACACTTGTCATAGACATCAACGGTCGACACGACACCGTATCTAACGACCGTCTCAAGCCTGCCATCATTGAGTGCAAGCCGCTCGGCCAATTTACACCCGCTCAAGTCGCTCAGTCACCTGCATCGAGCGAGTTACCTCTCGAACCACCCTCAATTACGCCTAGTGAGGACTCGGCAGCTAGTCCATCAGATTCTCCAACCGTACCCGCAACGCGAAGTAGCCGTCGCGGTCGCCAACTACGAAATCCCGTCCGCTTCGCCGATTTCGTGACGATTTTTACAACCGACTGTTAGAAATAAGTTGGGAAGTTCGCCATGGATTTACCAAAAAACAGACCCGTGAAATTACAATCGGTAGTTATGGTTTCATTTTCTCCTGGTCTCCTAGCGACTCCAACAACACCGAACATCGTTTGTGTGTTGTTATTACGGTCCAACATCCGCCGGCGCCCTCAGGCGCTATTTTGTTCCAGTTTACCTTGCCCTCTCTCAGACGGATCTACACAGTCACATTGGCTTCATCCGTAGCCTGGCTGACTCCCGTGCACGTTCAAGGAGCCAACCGCTCACTGGACAACGAGACGATTCGTCAGCCTGGCACTGGAGACGACAGCTGGACGCCCTTTTGGATGGACCTGACGCGGGATCTTCCGGCTCATAAGCGTATGAGACCCGTGGGCGCCAAAACACCGCTGGATCTACGCACATCGGACCTCGAGAGTGCAGGCACCGGAAAACTCATCAGCAGTCGTTCGACGTCAACAACAATATAACGGACAAGCTATGAGGAGTTCCTGGACAACCAATAATTCCGGCTTACCATTACGATCGAAGCCCAACTCCGTCGGACTTCTAGGAGGAGGCCCCTGCGGTTGCCATCTTCGTTCGTACTTTTACCACGTTTATTGTTTAACTGAACGCTGACTGCCAAGCGCGGTTGCCATTTGACCGTTGCTCTTGCGCACGCACTCGCGCATGCTCCCAAATACACGCTAACCACTATCTCACGGGTCGTGGAGAATACTGTTCTGGTTAACATATTTGTGCAGTGCCGCACATTAGAGTAACGTGCAGGTGGTCCACGCAGTACAAAGGACCGAAGCACGCGTTTACTAAGGAAACCGCGAAGTAAGGTCTAATCAACCCTACATTGTTCATGTCCCCCCCTTTCATGATGCACTCCGTTTATTGAGACCGGGAATATCCGTCATTCCGGGCCACCATCGTCTTCATATTGAGCCGTTCTCATATTCACCAAAGTTCACGAGTGTACTCCCTTTAATTTCTTTCATCTATTTATGTTCATAACATATACCGTCCATGGAACCCCAATAAGCCTCCGTAATCCACAGCTTGCACTATTTTGATTTATAACGCATCCTTAGCGCTATATTTTCGCGACATATTTTGCATTCCCACGGGCCACCACCAAACGAAAGTGTCTAAACATACGGGCTTAAATGTAGCCCGACTGAATTATTGGGATTGTTATATTGTTATATGCACATTCGCAAATACATGTATAATAAGTATGTATTTATATATATATATATGCGTACGATCGCATATACGTTTACGGGAATTCAAACCTGGAAACAATATTCCCCTGTACTCTTCCAGGAAAATATCGCGATTCACTTTATCATCGACACCTAGTGGCTACCAATGTTGCACGTAACCAATCATCGTGGGCTGTATCTTTGCAGTTATCGTGGACTGTACGATTCACCAAAATAGGTATCAGTTATCGCGTGTGTTCGGAAGCTTAAATGTAGCCCGACTGAAGTATTGGGATTGTTATGTGTGAAACGGTTTGAGCAGACGAGTTGTTGCCTGCAGAAAATGAGATTGACGTGAGATATTGTAGTTTGATATTTGTTTGAGTGTGTGGTATTAGGGTATTTAAGCGATGTGATCAAGGTTATCGCCGCAGTTGGACGTAATGGCGTCCGGCGCTGCGGGCCCGGCTGCGGTCGATGATTCTGGAACGTTTGCCCGTTTGGTTCGTGATGTGTATACTACTCTTTCAGAATTTGATAATGATTTTCGTGTTTTTCAGAGAGAAACTTTAACATCTTTTTATATTTATGATAGTGAAAGTGGTTCAAAGTGGCTGCGCACGCATCCCGGTGCTTTTCCGAAATCGTTTCCTTATTATCGTGTAAAATACTGCTGCGTTCACAACCGCAGGCCTCAAATGGCTGCCACAAGGTGAGTGTAGTGTTGTTGATATATAACAATCCCCACAGATACCGTAATACTCACTGCCCTGCAATTGTCATTGTCCGTGCTGTCGGATCTCAGTACAAGTTGGTGAGCAAGTGTTTGGTACATGATCACGACTTCCATCTGTTTAATGACAAGATGTACGCTAAGAATAGGAGGCGAAGTGCTGATCAGGAGACAGAGGTTGCCAGAATGATGGCAACTTTTCATAATGCAAGCGAAATATGTACTTACGCTCGGAACAACTTTAATAGGTTGTTTACGGTGAAAGATGTGCACGCCTTAAGGGCTGGGCAAGTGCATCTCGATGCTCGGTCGGATGCACTGAAGATAAAGGAGATGGTTAAAGATAAGGGGGACTTGCGTATAGTATCGGAGGACGGTATTGTGAGGTACGTTTTCTACGTGCCTCATTCGGTTAAAGGGTTATTGGCTAGGTATTGTGAGGTAGTGTTGGCTGATGCAACGCATCAGTCTTACCGGGGTGGGTATGTCCTGTGGCACGCGATGTTCATGGACGAGAGTGGTTTAGGTAGGTCTTTCTTCTACGCCATTCTACCAAATGAGAGGGGCTTAAGTTAAAGACGTGCTATTAAAGAAATGATGGAGTACCTACCCGTGTCTTTCAAGCCGGAAAGCATCATCGTATACCGAAGCCTCGCACAGTATTCCGCCTTTCGGAAATCATACCCCGAATCTCGGATACTGTTTTGTCAGTTCCATGTGCTTCGTGATATGAAGAAGCACTGCTTTCAACTTAGTCATGCGACGTTGGACGACAAACGACGCATCCATCAGTGGATGCGGAACATGGTTTATGCGTCTACGAAGATGCTTTTCGATAGGTTCAAGGCTGCAATCGCAAGTCGCAGCCCAATGGCTTTTGCATATCTAAGTCGTACATGGTTGCCCTGTGAAGACATGTGGGCTGCTTATAGTGTCAAGTGGGCAACCTCGTTTGGGACGTTCACCGCCAACAGGGTGGAAGTCGAGAATAGGTATTTGAAGGCAGGGTTATCCACCAGGTCCTACCTGGTGGATGTCTTCGCCCGCATCCTGAAGCGGTCCGAAGATTTGGAGGAAAGAAGGCGTAGAAGGATTGGGAAGGAGTTAGTCGGTTCTTTTAAGCCAGCGACGGGGTTCCATGTGTTTTACGATTACCTTGGACGGCTTACCGGCTTTGCCAGTGAAGCCGTTCAACAGCACATCCGTAGACATGCCGTTCACAATGTAAGTCACGAATCTGGCCGTTGGAGTGTCGGGTGTGTGCGGGCCTGTGCTGCTGTGGTAACCATGGGGGTTAATCCGGCCTGCACATGTCCCTTTTCCAAGCAGTGGCTGCTACCATGCAGCCACATTGTTGCCGTTGCCATTTTTATTAAGTACGACCTGTGCAGGCTTCCTGTTGGTCGTTGGGCAACGAAGACGGGCAGCTCGTTCACTCCTGTGCTGCCTGTACCAATAAGGGATACTGCGGAAGAAAAGTCGGCCAGAATTAGTCCTAGTGATAAGTTGTCTATAAGTGAGGAATTAGAGAAGGACATTGCCGTAGCGATGAACAGTTTGGGGTACACAAAGTTCATGGAACTGGTACCTCAAATGAGAAACTTGGCTCGAGTGTTAGGTTCCGGGAAGGATGTACATTATTTTTTGTAGGGATAGGGCACGAAATATAAGCGTAGCTTTAGGCAATGACACACTGGTTTCTCAAATCATCAGCAGGGTTCCTAGGAACAACTTTCCTCGTAATCGACCTGTTGAACCAGTTCCGAGCACATCACACCACACGGAAGTCCAACCGTCCTCAAAACGTAAGGCTGCATTGACCCTTAGAACTACCGATGATGCAGATTTGCAAATCATCGGTGACCCTCTGCAGCTTGTGCATTTCCGACAGCTAAAGACAACGACCTCGGCGCAGTGTAGACTACACGAGAAAAGGGAACGTTTCGACCTGGCGAATTCACCCATACGCCAGGACATTTGCAGCATCTGCCACATGGAAGACCCTTCCATGGGCTTGGACGAAACGACTAATTGGGTCCAATGCTGCAAATGCACTCGGTGGGCGCATTACCAATGTGCCAATTTTCAAAACGAAGAGAACTACTTTTGCGTACACTGCATGTCGCAGCCACGTAAGTGCCACACATTTCTTCAGCACTAAATCGCTTTTTTGCAGTTTGAAACCTGGAAGAGAGCGGGGAGAGGATACCCCTTCGGTCTAGTCTTGAGCGATTGACTCACTCGGTCGAGTCGTGAGGAAATTCATCAATCGTTAGATCACCTCAGAGGTGCGGGGCACAAACTTTTTCCAGCTGGAACTATCCGGTTGGTTTTTGGCCCACCTCACGAACCTCTCTTAGTTTAAATAATTGAATAAACAATTCCAATTCACTTCACCGAGTTTTCTTTCTTTTTCGGCACACGTCGGAACTTTTGGTTCGTTGCCCGTTCGGTAGGCCACTAGCTACGGGTGGTTCACAAGTTTAGTTGCAGCGGCGATTCCCGTATATATGCATATATGGCAACTTAGGTGTGCGTATGTGCATAAGAATCATATATATATATATATATATATATATATATATATATATATATATATACAGGTATATATATATGTATATAAATATATATATGCATATATATATACATGTATATAGACATATATATATATGTATGCATATAAATATATGCATATATGTATGTCTATATACGCATGCATACGTATTTATACATATGTATATATCTGTATACATAAACATGTATATGCATATATACATATATCTGAATATAGATATATACACATGCATATGTACACATTAAATATATATATGTATATACATATATATGTTCATATGTATATACATAAACATATACACGTATATATATATGCATATATATATCGTAACCTGGGTGTGCTTACGTTTAAAAGAATTATCCATATATATATATATATATATATATATATGTCATTATATATGTACACAGATATACATATACATGTATATATTTACATGTGTATATATGTATATATATATACATAAATATATATATAGATATAGTTGCCTCGGTGTCCTTAACTGTAAGCGAATTATGTATACATATGTATAAATATACGTATATATATATATATACATATATATATATATGCGTACGATCGCACATCCGTTCACGGGAATTCAAACCTGGAAACAATATTCCCCTGTACTTTTCCAGGAAAACATCGCGATTCACTTTATCATCGACACCTAGTGGCTACCAATGTTGCACGTAACCAATCATCGTGGGCTGTACGATTCGCCAAAATAGGTATCAGTTATCGCGTGTGTTCGAAAGCTGCGCCAAAAGTAGCGCTTTCGCGCGCCCGGATGTTCAGACTATACCATCACCAACCGGTAGCGTTCTGTGGTCCAACAGCGCGTTATTTGAAAATTTGGCGTCGATTTGATTGGGTGCGCGATAACTCAGTTGCTTTTTTGAGCAAGGTACAGCAATTTGGGCTAAGGTACAGCTCACGGTAACCGATACCCAAATGTGTGAATTGTACAGTAAATCGGGGAACTATACGTCTAAATTGATCATAAGAAGGAATAAGCTCCAATTGTATCTGTATACCTAAATAACGTAGATAGGTCTGGTGTATTCCCCGAATAAGTATGTATACAAATGTATATATATATATGTATATGTGCACACGTAAGCGCATATTTGTATATATATGTATATATATGTTTATAAGCATATATGCACACGTAAGAACATATTTGTGTATTTATCTATTTACTTGTATATATTTTTATTTAGGAATATATATATATGTGTGTGTATGCGGATCTATGCACACGTAAGTACATGTATAGATCCGTATACACACATATATTTCTAAATAAATATATGTACAAGTAAATAGATAAATACACAAATATATTCTTACGTGTGCATATATGCTTATAAACATATATATATATATATACAAATGTGTGTTCACGTGTGCACATATACATGTATATATACCTATACAAATATATGTAACCAAAATGAAAGTCCGATAAGTATGGGGATTACTTTTCTGGATCTAGCCGATCAACTCCTGCCTGAACGATCTTGCTTCCGTGACCGCTACTAAGCCAACCTCCAATTACGCGAGCTGAAGCACGACGCCCATTAGGCGCGCCTACCTACACATAAACTACCCACATCGTAATACGTTGCACCTAACGGACAGACCCATTCCGTAACGAATGCAAAATGGAGGACAGAATGAAGAATAAGAGTTGTATTAAAAGATGGTTGTTCAATGGTACAAAATGATCCTTTCATGCACACTTCCGTGACGAAGTTCTACGGTCATAACGGTGGATCGAACAGCGTCCAGCACCCTCGACGTTGTAATGTTTTGCCGTGTTCTGTCTGTAAAGTAGAAATGGAAACAATTATTATCTGTTTTTACTTTGTACAAGGCGAAATGAGAATCGTAATTGTAACTCACTTATTTTTCATCAGCCAGACAGTGGACGCAAACGTAGTGGCTGTCCTATTTCGGCGTCGATTGTGCACGCAGCAAAATTTAACCCGATAGTAAGGGAAATTTTTCGGCAGTGCAGCCGGATGCGTACGAAGCCAGTTCTCAGCACTTACACTCTCATACACGTAAAACGAGGCGAAAGTCTGCTGCTGAAATAACCGAAAGTCTTCCTCGAATCTTGAGAACAATTTATAGGCATCTTTTACATGTCTGGAGAAACTCTCAGTCATCAACGAAAGCACGTGCAACGGCCATGACAGTCAACAGGTCTGAGCGAGAACAGCCTTGCGCAACCCTTATATACTACAAAGTGGCTAACTTAAACAAAAGTCGCCGCAAAAGTAGGAACACCATTTTTATTTTCCCTAAAAATGACTTCATCAGTTCGAACCATTTTCTTCAGTATCCCCGAATAACGCCAATTTGGCCATCATTAAGGTTGGACCACAAGACACTATCTCACCAACCAACCCGGATTCGAAACCAAACCGTATTTGCCGCACGAACCTTTATAATTTCGGTCGATTAAAACTAGCTCTAGCTGTGCTGCTTTGCCTCTGACGATTTTGACTAGCTTTCTTGAAATCCTTGTATAGTTCATTGTTTTGAGTAATGTTGTACATCATGATCATGCGCTTGCGCGTGCATCTCGACCATGCTCGAGAAATATACCATTATTTTTATTAGAGCCTGAGCAAGAAACATGACCAACACCTACGGGCAGAGGGGTTTGGTTCACCTGCAGGCTATTGTCCTTTGATTCGGAACGGTTTGCCGACTTGCTGCGTAATTTCATGCCTCAGCAATTGCCAAGGATATTGAGTACTGTATATTCCAGCCACCGGAACGTTCGAGCGACGCGTAGCAACCAACTTCGACACAATTCAAAACAAAGTCGATTCCAAATAGCTACGGTACTATATACAACAAATTAATTAATTTTACAATAATCAAACCTCAATAGTGTTCCTTCTGGGCTCTTTCGCTCAAAATTCGACAACAAATCAACAAATTGCTGGGTTACAGCAAAAAGTTAGCTACAGAAGACGAGATTACCAAATACAGTCACAACGAAATTCAAGCTGAGCGAATCTCGCTCGAGGCAACGGTAGTAGTCCGGTTTGTGACAAAGATTTAAGGAAATAAAACAAACAATCGGAATTCCAGCAAAGATAGTTCATACGAATGATAAATGTCGTTTGTAATATGGATGCTAATGCATGGAACGGGGTTTCCTGAACTCCTTTACAGAGGCCTTAGATGCATGCAGGGTACAGCTGGTCCGTCTGGAGAGCATTTTATTAGAAGTTTCTATACGTTGTTTCGGTGATGGCCTACAGAGCATAATGTTTCCCACAAGGGATTCATGATGATGTTTTGCGTTTCCTCCTATTTTCACCAGGAATCCGATGAAAAGCGCAAGGCAGAAGTTGGTGCATAAATTACGTTCATACCACCAAAGGGCTTCCGGAAGCCCAATGGGCCGTGGCCATTGCTTGACCTGTGCAAACGGAACTGTTCAGTTCAAGGGTGGCACCAGTAAAAAAATCCGTCTCAACCACTCAAGAGAGA
The DNA here is from genome assembly GCA_948099385.1 of Fasciola hepatica. NCBI lineage: Eukaryota > Metazoa > Platyhelminthes > Trematoda > Plagiorchiida > Fasciolidae > Fasciola > Fasciola hepatica. The sequence continues at coordinate 33,933,912 of CANUEZ040000043.1, read as the reverse complement.
AACTCAAGCAGAATGCTTCAATGATAGCAACAGCGGACGAGAAACCAGCTAGCAATCTACACCAAAGGCCGCGATGACTGGTGATATCCAAGCTGGACAGCAAAATCTTAGCGTAACAGCTAACAAAAGCTAGGCTGACCGGGCAGCTGTTAAAAAATACACACAGGGAGTTTAAGACAGGTGGACTGCCAGAGACTGCGCGCCCACAAGAACGGCGGTGTGATTGTAGTGGGGATGGAGGCGGCGGATAAGCCATTCCAGTTCAGACGGAGTGTCAGCAACAAGAACGAAGGCTGGGCAAAAGCCCTGCACGAACACACACACATTTGAACAGCAGTAGGTCCATATCGCCCTCGAAGGCCAAGTAATAAACTACAAGAAGCTCTACGTGTTTCCCTTGACTGCGTTACTATTACCATGCACGATTTTGCCTCAGAGGTTCAAGGAAATACGAGCCAAGTGGCCTTCGGTGCAGAAAACGGATTGTTTCCTCGGGATTTACTCCGAAGGGCAAGCCAGTCCAGAAGGGTTTCATCAAATTAAATGACTTGGAAGAAAATGCCACTAAGTGGTACACAAAGTCCCATGGCCTAGGAGCTAAACAGGAGGAATTACTGGCCGGAGCAAAAGGACCAGCGAGTATAGCTACCACAGAGATATCACCGAAAAAGGATCAGAGGAAGCACGCAACCTCGTGGCTGCAAAGCCCACAGACAGGACAGAATGGACGGTAGGCTGGGCGGAAGGGCACTCCCTCCGTGGGAGCTGATTATAATCAGTGGGTGACCCCGCCTGCACTTATAACTCCCGATACACAAGCCACTGCTTGCTGTTTTCGCCCAGGCCGGTGGCTGGTAAGGACAGTCCTTGTCTACGTAGCACAGAAAGCAGATGGGGGGAGGACTCCGATTTATCCCAGCTTCTGCAAGCGGTGCTGAGTAAGTCACCGCAGTTTATCGTGTTGGGAGTAAAGGATCTTCCAGAAATAAACTGGAATGATGTATATGCCCTCAGGGGACCACCGGAAACACTTTCGTGGTGTGGCTTCACATCTTTGCCCTCACAGAACAAGTAAGAGAAGCAACGAGCTGCCGCAATGCAAGACGTTCATCCACGCTAATTCTGCTGGTGCCCAGGCACCCATATGATGTAACCCCTTTGATCGAAGAGCCATTATGGAAGAGCAATCAAGAAGCCCTGTGTGCAATGTTCCCTTTAGGCCCATCAAACCCGGATGTAGTTAGGTCCACTAATACTCCGGGGTGGGTGAGGATGAAACAAGGGAAGGAACACGAAACATATGTGGGTACCCGAAAGTCCCCCTGGCGGAAAGGTGAAAAGAGTAAATACCGGGCTGATACCTTTGACAGATTCGTTTTCTTCCTTAACGCAGAAAAGAACTGAAAGCCCGCCGCCTTGACAGAAGCCGAAGGTAGAAAACGCCTTCACTGATCGCGGAAGGCCATGGGCTCATTAGAAACTCCACAGCAAGAACTACGCATGGGCAGCCCACAAGACGGCCAGAAACAGGGGCCAAACCCTGCAGCAGGATCCAAAGAGCCAGCAATAAAAGCAAGTGACCAAAAGCATGAAGGCAAATCTTAAGTTCTTCGCTCAAGTACAGTCCGAAAGAAGTGACGGCAGCCTGGCTATTGAAGACAAAGATGAGGGCAAAACCCTACTTGCGTTCTCTAGGAGTGTGTACCGTCAGCATCAGGTGCTAAGGGCGGCGAGAAGTAATATGAAGAGTACGCCAGCGCTTCGGGAGCTTATTTCAATTGAAGATGAGGTGCCTCAGAAGCCTGGACCTTTGTGCAACCGCAAGCAGCCGGACTGGATACGACCAACCTGGCAACCGATCAGTCACATTCCTATAACTTATCAAGGCCTATTACCCAGCTGTACAAAGAGTCACTAAGGGAGGATGGGGTGCTGGAGGACTGGTGTAAGACCTCTGTTGTAGCACTACGCGGGGCTGGATCCAGACATACGGCGGAGGACTATAGGCCGGTCGGCCTGACACCAGTACGGTGTAAGCTATTCTAAGGTATAATTAGAAAGCTGTTGTGCTTATTCAAGATCTACTGACGCCTGCGCAGGATGGGCTTCTTAAAGAAGGTAGTGTTTGACAGAGAAAGATGTTCTTAGACGAGACCACGGGGAAAATTGGTGAAGGCATGGCACTAGGGGTTTGCCGTTCGGATTTCAGTAAGTCTTTCAACTCTGAGTCACCATCTGCGAACTATAGATTGCAAACGTTTGAGAATGTTGGGAAAGCAAGTTCTTCGTTACCACACTTTCTTTAGAATAGTAGTTCCTGTATCAACGTGAGTGATTTTCTATCGAGGACGGAGAAGGCTGCCCGTGGTGTACTAGGACCTCTGCTCTTCATCCTGTACATAAATGACCTAGCAAAAGAATTGAGCGACCGTGTTTCATTTTCGCAGATGACGCGAGAGTAACGGGGAGCCGTTTGGCACAGAAGATTTACCCTGGAATCTAGCCAAGGGTCAAATCCTGACCACCAAAATAGGCGAAACCAGCAGCGTTTTGCTTCAGAGAGCGTCGGAGGCAAAGGACCTAAGAGCAACAGTCAGGAAGAACATTAGGCCCTCAGGACGGTGAAAGAAAGCCGCTAATACGGCCAGAGGGGCGTTGAATAGGGCGTACTAAACCGTCACACGCAAAAAGCCGGAAAACACCGTCCAGTTTGACGGGGTCTGGGTGCGACCCCTTCCGGAGCATTGTGTGGAGGCATGAACTCTTTATTATCGTAAGAATAAAGAATGCCTGGAAGGGGCGCAGCTACTTGCGACTAGAATGACTAACGGTCACAGACGGAAATCCTAAAGTCAGCATCAGGAAGGTCCTGATCTCTTCTCTTTAGGTTGTCGTAGAGGCCGGTGTAAGGTAATAGGAGGGTTTAGGGATCTAGTGGGCCTGTCGGGCACAGATATGGATGATTTTTTCGTTTCCGCCCTGAATGCGGTTCCAGGGGACATAGATTTCCGTTAAAAGGGCACACTCAGGGCTGGAAGTACGAGCTAATTTTTTTACACGATGTTGTACCTCTGTAAAACAGACCATCAGATGCCGTTGTTGAAGGCTACAATGTGCCAGCTTCCAAGATTTACGCTGAAACACGGTCCTAGTGCTCGTTGCGTGAAAGATGGGTGAGGTACAGTGCCCCTAATAATTCCGTTGATGAGCTCATATCTGTATAGGTGATACTGCCTCGCAAATTCTGCCATTCGAAGCAAACATTCAATGCGCACGGTTGGCAGCTAGGGAAATCTTTTGCAACACAATGATCTGGATGCTCAGTTAATCCCGTCCATTTTCATCCGGTGCGAACTGCGCGGAACGGCCATCCTACCCCTCAGCTCTCATTGTTAGCCCCACACCAATGGTCTCACATGTGACTCAGACTCCGGGAAGTGAGCAGGCTTTGGGAAAAGCCCCATGAAACGTAGTAGTGCGTGAACCAATACTCGGAAGTCCTATCGAAGCAGACAACGTGGGGGCACTCGGGTGCAGAGCCTCATTTCGGAATAGAGAAGTCGCTGCCCAGGAGCAAAAGGGAAGCAGGAGTAATGGCCGTGAAGCGGAGTAGTACTTGCAGTATCGGCAATAAATAGGGGAACTCGAGGTCAGGTCCAAGGGAGTGGACTCTATAGCTAAAGCCGAATCACAGCTATGATAGCGAGACCGACTAAGTCCCGCGTATCCGGAGGGGCTAGGTGTGCAGATCTGACCATGAGGCAGGAAGAATAAGGTGGAAAGTACTGTTTCCAGTGGCACAGCGCAACTCAGAAGGAGAATAATAATTTCGTGATAGCCAGTATACAGGTAGTGGTAGCACAAACAAAAATCCAAAGTAATCGGGTGGCTATTGTTTATGTTTACTTGCGGCCATCCTCTGAAGCGGAGGAAGATGTCTGTCCGCCAGAACAACTAGAAAAAAATCCAGAAACACGGAAAGATGTTTAGTCCCGGGGGATTCCGCGGCACCCGGGGGTAGAGTGACAGGTAGTTTGGGCCCTGGCGTGGTCTTTCAGCCGGTATTTGCTTGATTACATTAGGGACAAGGCACTATTACAGCACATTCTCCAGCACTAGAAGGGGGGGCGGGTAGGACCCTGGGAATATTGGAACTATTTATATCTAAATTTTTCGCGGAAGCAGATGAAGCCCCTATTACTGCCTCCCTAGGGAAAGGCAACCGCAGAACCCTCAGGTTCAGGCCCCCTGGTCAGAGGGAGGACCTACCAGGTGGGCGGCGAAAGTCCTTCAGGTGAATGGACGAAATGCTCCTGATAGCGACTACAGAGTTGCTAGTTTGGGATTCCAAGGGTGGCGTGGGGGAACTTTGGGGCTTTGTAAGAAGCAACTTACCATGTGTGAAGGATGAAGCAGCCCTGCTGCACAGGGTTCGGAGAAGAGGTTAGCCACGGAGTTGAAAAGGCAGTACTACCGGGGCATTGAGGCAGTGACTACAAGCTTGCGGAAGATTTCAGGAAAAGGGGAACATGGGAGCTTAATACAGTACAAACGAATAAACAGGAGAGTGGTGGATCAACGGAGGTCCAAGAAGTTGACACGGGTATTGAGCATCGCTGGCGAAAACACCAAAAGGAGTTCTGGAAGTACTCCCAGGAGAAATCGGCGATGAGGGTTGCAGCGGGTGGGGTGAGGATTGGGAATGGGGACCTAGCTGAGAAACATATGCAGAAGACATAACTACATAGGAAGTTCTAGGAAGAGGTCAACCGGGTCGCCAGTCATGGTCCACCGCCGCCTCCATGGGGGGGAGGGTTGATCTAAGCCGATGGCGGAGCTTGAGGTAGCGCCGGACGACGTTTTGTTGGCCTTAGAAGCATTTGATAAGAGGAAGTACCCAGTACCGGACGGCTTTCATTCCGCAACCCAAAAACCTCTAGCCAGGATACTCACATAACTTTGGCTAAGTTTTTCAACAAAAACTTCAGAGGCATGGCTGCCCGCTGAACGGAAAGCAGGAGAGATCAGTACGATTCATAAAGTTGTTGGAAGTGATGACTTAGCGAATTATCGGCCTGTTAGTCTACTATAGTATAGTATATTTCTTGACCGTGGTCAATACACATGCACAAGGCCTTCCCGCCCCCCACCTCACACTACGTCCCAGTTACTCTCCCACATGCCTTCACCCCCATACCGACCTACCGGCCTTATACTGACTCTGCCCAACAGGTAGGTTACCTGCAGCCAAGATCTCGTTTTTTTCCTGACCGGTGCCCTCCGCACACGTGGCCATATGGCTAGTCGCCCTATGGACCATATCCATAAACTTTCACAGGCTCATATCACTGTTCGCTCCCCACTCGAGGCCATGCCACTCAGCACCTTACACCACGCACTCCCCCCTGTCCACCCCGATTCGAAAGATATTCTTAACCTCTCACTTTGCCATATGGTGCCCCCTCCCTCTGCCCCGTGTGACACCCCTCCGGCCCACATCAGCGGTGTGCTGCACACCCACCGTATTGATCACCCACAGCGATCGGCTGCGCCTAATGCTAACGCTTCTCCTACTTTCCGTCCCCCACCCAACACTGCCTGCCCTCCCCCTTCTACTGACGCTCTATCCCTACTGAGACCCAACTCCTATCGCCACAGCGATCCCAACAGTCTTGCACCTGGCATCCATGCTTTGCGCACACCGACACTGAACTCATTCCTACTAGTTATTATTAAGGCTCGCTCAATAATTAGAAAAATATCGCACCTACGATCTTTGGCATTTACGTCAAACGCTGACATTATACTAATAACTGAATCCTGGCTGTCAGATGATGCTTCGCTTGACCTTGTTCGCATAGCTGGGTATCAATGCTTCCCGAACACCCGCCAACCCGGGCGCGGAAAAGGCTGTTTAGCTTTTGTCAAATGCGCTACACACGCTAGTGTTATTGACCACCCCTCTCTCCTCCTTCCTGAGGATTTGTTATGGCTATCTATTCACGTCTCTGGCCAGAACCTCCTCCTTGGTTGCGTCTACGTCCCCCCGGGTCGGCAGCCTGCAAAACTTGACACTGCCGTGGATGTCTTCAATGCTGCGCTCGACTACACTGCTAGTGCAAAAAATATTGCGGGTGACTTTAACCTTCCTTCGATTTACTGGTCTTTTTACACTAACTCTCCTTACCTCTCCACCTTCATTTCCTGTGTCCGTCTTGGTGGATGGACCCAACATGTCTCCTGCCCTACTAAGGGGAACAACATCTTGGACCTGGTATTCTCCATTGATGTTCCTGATATCACCACCCAGATTACTGATCACTTCTCGGGTAGTGACCACCGTATTGTCAGGTGCAAGTTCAGCTGTTCTCATCCGATGCAATCCTCTCCCCCTGTTCTGACTTCCTACCGTTCCTGTAACTGGCCCCTAGTGCCAATGATAATCCGCTCCCTTAGCTGGGACACATTTTTTCTTTCATCCGGTCCCCTCACTGTCGTGAACTCTCTCTACTCCAACCTCCTACACTGCCTAAATACCGCCAACCCATGTGTCGACCCACGCTCCAATTCCAGCACCTCACGCCTGTCACTTTTAGAGCGTAAGCTGTCTAAGCTGCAACTTACCTTCGCTAGATCACACGACTTTACAATTCTCCTGCGCATAAACCAGCTACAACTGAGGCTGCGTTGCATGGTCGATTCGCATCTGAGAAGGCAAGAGGCCATCGCCCTAGCACACCCAAACAAAACTGGCTACCTGTCCAACCTGCTCAGTAAAAGGTCCAATCAATCCAATCATATCTCGCCCAAGTTCCTCATCTGCGGCTCATTTACCGCTAATACTCCAGCATCTATTTCTGAGGCTTTCAATTAGCATTTTTCTTCCTCCCTTATAAGCTGTCCTGGTATTCCTCCTCCTACAATGCAGCCCTGCACCTCTGCCTCTCTTTCATCGATTCCCTTCACCCATCTAGAAATTGAAAAATCAGTTTCGTCTATTAAACCTTCCTCGAAACCGGGACCAGATGATCTCCCACCGGCCCTCCTCCGTTTCGGTGGTCCTGACCTCCCTTTATTGTTACTTAATATGTATACCACCTCCATGATTCACAGTTTCGTCCCACCTCAATGGAAATCCTCTGTTATAGTTCCGCGCTTCAAAAAGGGCGTATTACACGACCCAGATAACTATCGGCCCATTAATCACACCCCAGTAGTCTGCAAAATTATGGAGAGAATAATCAAAAGACACATTGTCCAGTACCTCTTATCTAACAACCTGCTGAACCCTGGTCAGCAAGGTTTCTTGAACTCCCGTTCCTGCTCTTCCTGCCAGCTTGACTTTTCCAATGTCCTATCGTCTGCTGCCGACGTCGGCAACTCTGTAATTGTCCTGTGCCTCGACATGTCTGAGGCTTTTAACCGTGTTCCCCATATTCATCTGTTGGCCAAAATCCGATCTCTCGGTATTACTGACCCTCTCCTCTCCTGGCTATCCTCCTACCTCTCTAACAGATCACAAGCCGTGCTCGTCGACGGCCACCTATCTTCCGCCAAACCAATCACTAGCGGCGTCGTCCAAGGCAGTGTCCTAGGCCCATTACTATTCCTTATTTATATCAATGACATTTTCTCTTCTATTCGACACGGCACTCCTTTCCTCTTTGCCGACGATATAAAAATAGTGTACTCTTTCCTCCCTAGTGACCTATTCATGACTCTATGCAACATATCGCATGACTTACTCGTTCTCCAAACTTGGTGCGTCTCGTGGTTCATGAAATTCTTTGCGGAGAAAAGCTTCCTCCTACCATACAAGTGCACGGTACCACAAGGCCAAATTTGTCTGGACGGCCTGCCCATCCCCATACACCCCATGGTTACCGATCTTGGCGTACGCTACTCTTGTTCCTTTAGCTTCTCAGAACAGGAATCATTCCAAATCGCTAAGGCTAAGAGAACCCTAGGCCTGATCAATCGGTGTTTCCTAACACCGGCCAGTCGCCTCTCCATGTATCTCTCACACGTGAGACCGCTCCTAGAATATTGTCCCATTACCTCCAGCCTCTGGCCACGTTCCTCCGTTGTATCTCTTGAGAACGTTCAGCGTACCTTCACCAAAAGGCTGTTGGGCGTATCCCTAGTCCTAACATACCGCCAGCGGTGTGAGCTCCTACAAATTGAGCCTCTATGGATTCGTCGCACGAGGCTCAACCTGATTTTCCTCTTTAAGCTAATCCATAACCTGGACTACACCTCTTATCCCATCTCATTCGCTGCGCCCTGCTCCTACCCCATCCGGCACCGTGCCTTCTCTCTCACTGTCCCTCATTATAATCTCTGTCTGAAGTCCCGATTCTTTCTGTCAGCCTGCGTCACAAGCCACTAGGTACACCCCGCGAACTAAGGCCATTGCCTTCACTGATCCACAGCGAACCTACCTCCTGCCATCATAAGGTAACCCAATTGCTCACCTACGTTCATCTCTGTTTTTTCTCCTCAGTATCCGTTGATTCTCAGCTGGGGCACACCCAGACTGCGCTTCTCTATCCCTTTTCCCTTTCCGGTGATCACCGCTGACGGCCAACCACTTCGGGCACTGTACTTACCATCACCCTGGCAGGTGCACCTGGATAATGTTGCTACACGGTCGTCTACCACTTGCTGTTTCCGTTGGCTCTCCTGTCCATGGTCTCACGTCTTGGTCAATTGTTCTTGGATCACGCACCCCTATCACGGTCGTTTTGTCCCCTGCACAATTATCAGTGAACACTCGAGCGACTCCCAACAGTGCGGGGCGCGGTCAAATCCACCGCTATGGCCGGCGCACATCGGGCGTGCAGGCCGTCTGCAACGATGTGCGAGCGCAACTAGACTGGTGGATCACACCTCCTGCGTTCACTTCAAGAAGTGTTTTTCAGGTTGGGTGCCCAACGCACGGCCAGTCCAACCCACTAGCACCGGTTGCGGATGGCACGCCCTAACTTTTCTTGAACTACCGAATCCAATGCTGTCGGTTGAAAATTGCATGCTCCTCATCGTTTTTCCACCACAACTTGTTCACCTATAGCTCTTATAATCTGTTTCCACTTCCCCTTTTTCTCGCCTTACCACGGTATGCACACCTTCCCGTTTTGTCCTCCCTCCTATTGCCTCTCTCTACATCAACTTTCACTGCATTGAGTCACTATCGTCCTAACCACTCTTATCTGTCGACGCTCGCCAATAACTCTTTTCCCACCTGCCGTCATTGCTGGCTTCTATCATCTCTGCGCTTGGTGTTACCCTCTGCTCAGAACGCCCATTGATAGCTTCCTTAAACCTGTCGCCCTGTTAATCTCTCCTCAAGCTCCATGCCATTATGCACCAACCGCACCCGCATTCATGCCCAGTCCGCATATTAGAACTTGCCGCTCCAACCTTCGCATCTTTTACAGTCGTATTTTTTATCTAATCACCACCACCATATCTTCCTCACTTGGCCCCGCGATTCCTCTGCGGTTCTTTTCAGTGTCCTGATTAGTATCAACCTGTTCAATTGTCTGCCGGCACACAGCTCTCCAGCTCCATTGCCCCAACTCCTTTGCGCATTCATTTTTTTGTGACCTTTTTGCTCTATGACTGGTCCACTTATCTCGGGGCTTCCCGCTTCCTTGTCCGCCTCCTTCGTGTTTCATCTGCAGTAAAATTATCTGATTGGTGATTTCTTACCTGTGTCTCCTCGGTCATTGCTTTCATCCCTTGATCCGTTTATTGCTCGCTACAGGCATTTCTCTGTACCTTCCAGTGTGGTCCGCTTTTCCATGTGCCACCGATTGTAAAGACAACGTTACGTCATAATGTTCTTCTACAATTCCAAATCGTTTGATCTGTCACTACCCGATTCTTTTGGTCCGTCACCATATGTAGCACCTGCATTGATCAATTAATTAGACCCATTCTTACCTGTTTTCCTTGATCCTGTCTTTCATCTTCACTCTTCCATGAACTGCTCCTAACAGTCTTCATCACTTCTGTGCTTCCACATTCTATTTTTATCTCCGTTGGGCTGCCACGTGCACTTGTCAAGGAGTTAATCCACCACGGAATTCCAAAGTTAATCCTACAACCAGTTGATCTAAAATTACCTACTCCTCCTAATGACTGATTATTTCTTTCTAGGACCCCATTGTTATTGCTCCTGCTTCTCTTAAACCTATACATATATATAATAAATCTATCTATATATATATATAAACTTACGCATATATCTATGTGCACGCGCTCTGCATCTCGCAGTTCCTCACCGGGCATCTATCTTGCTATCATCCCAACGACCGTCATCATAGGCATCCATCAACTCTACATCTGTGCCTCACATCTACCGTATCCAATCCTTCTAAATCGTTTTTGTCATCTGATCATCCCTCTACGTCTTGCATTGCTCGCTGCTTGTTTTACGGTGAGTTTTGCGTTTTGTCCGCCGACAATTCACTGCAAAGTACCAATGCTTCATTGTCATCTAATCCACTGCAGTGCACCTCGCCTTTTTCTCCATCGTTCCTCGCTACTGCAGTTCTTTATACCGATTTCCAGCCTTTCTCATGTTTACCAGTCTGCCTCCATATGTAATTGCCCGGGACCAGCCATTCAGTCCACCTGACCTTGAATTTCAAACTCACCGGGCGTCCGTTCAAATCCGCTCTTGAGCTCATTTAAACTCCACGCAATCTCTATGGTGTGCATACGTTTATCCTATTTTCATCCTACCTTATTCCCCCTTCTGAGCCATTTTACCCAATATTTCCATGAGAGTCTCCATATTTCCATGAATTATATCTGTCCATTCCATCACCTGTATCTACATGATCATGCACATGGCATGCTTCGGGCGCTTCCGAAATAAACCATTATTATTATCGTTTCGCTAGTGGACCAGTCTATTAGGGATCCCTAGGCGGAGACTGGTAGCTTTCCAGGGTAGTTGGGTGATAGTAGAGATTTGGGGCGATATCAGGTAGGCGGTGGATGAGGAGAGGGTGTCCGTTTGGGAACCAGGAATAAAACAATAGTAGATGGTATGGTCTGGAAGAAGAATGAGAAAATAGGAAGATAACAGTCTGGTCAGTTCACCAGCTGTGGTCTAGGACGGCAAACGGTAAAAAAGGAGAAAAACACTGAGTGTTAAAATGAGGATTTTTCATGTGGGGGCAAACGTGCTGGTATTCGGCAAGGGCATACGGATTCCGGTTGGAATGGGGTCTCAACTTACCATGAGCATGTGCGCAGAGAAGTGAAGCCTAGTTACTAAGGAATGGTAATCCGTGTGGCAAGGCTTCAGTGTACGAGAAAGGCGCAAAAAAGCAAGATGGGACGGCTGAGTTCTAGCCTGAGCCAGGAATTAAGTGAGAGCGAGCACCCATCGCTAAAGGACGGAGCGGTTTTATTTATATATATGCAAATTGTGTTGTAAAATGGTACAATCTAGTTAGGAAGGGGACAAGTGAGTGGAGCATACCCAAGGTATATACATATATATGTTGATGTATAGGTGGGTGCGATCATCGGACTGTCAGCAGTACTTGGAGTACTAGAGAGAGTCATTAGAACTGCTTTGCCAAGGCACATGGAGGTGAATAACCTCGAAGTAGGCGAATGGAGCTCATTGATAAAAGGCTGGTCCTGCATCAGCAATCAACTGAGCTTCATTGACAGGGCAATTAGGAGACTAAACCAGGGCGAGAGAGTTGAGGTGTATTATCTCGACTTACGCAAAGCCTTCGATAGTGTGACTCACGGACTGCTGCTAAATAAACTAGGTCGGATGAATGTGGCAAAGGGGGTAATGGGCTGGCTGCAAGCCCACATGCGATCGAAAGTTCTTCGTCAAAGATGAGGACGCTGAGTCCGCGATGACGACGGCAACCAGTGGGGTACTGCAAGGATAGGTGTTGGGACCGGTACCTTTTCTGGTATATGTGAACGACCTACCTAGTGTAATTCGGGCACCACGGTTTATGTTCTCAGAGGACGTGAAGTTGTCGGATCTTCTAAATCCACCCTGTTTCAGGAAGACCTATATGATATTCATAGCTGGACAGCAGCCTGCGTAGAGAACGAACACTGAAAATCCGTCCAAGTATTCTGCTTGCCTTGTGAATTTCACTATATTTGACACTACTTTGAAAAGCTCCTCCATACACCGCACTTTTTCACGTTTGTTTATCCGTATGAGACATTTAAATTTGGCTCTGAACCGTTTCTGACTGTTGTGCTTGAGCTACGTGGCTTTGAACCTTTGGGTTTTGCTGTGGAGTCTATTTGTCCGCATGCTTGAGGTTTGTGTACATTTGAATTCAGTTGATCACCGTAGAAACTACGAATCGATTTTGTTCTGGTCCTGGGATTCTTTCGAATCGGCTACGCGTTGCTCGCTTTGTGAGAATAAACTTACGGCCTGGGGCCAAGCTTTAAGCACAGGGGAGTGTACAAGGCCACTGGCATCTGGTTCATTGTGGACGCCCTGCCTGAACCCGGACAACCAGCAACCACTGGCCCAATAGACAGGTGTGCGGGACTTGCAGATTGTCATTACGAGCATTTTTAAGCCGTCGCCGCATTGTCTATCAGGGGTAACATGGCAAATAAAGTCACCGGCCATCTGAGAAGAACAGTGACCTCGGGAAGCCCTGGGGTCATGTTGCCCCTCTACACTGCGCTGGTGAAACACCCACTTGGGGTACGCAGTACAGGTATGATCTCCCTGGTTAGTTAGAGGCGCACACTCTAGAGGGGGTTCAAAGGAGGCTCATAAGAGGCAACCCCGATCTAGGGGTGCTGGAGTACGGTGATAGATCGTCATTGCTAGATATGTTCCACTCAAGCGCAGAGGTGCAAGGGAAGACCCAGTTGAGACAATGATAAATCTAAAAGGTTTTCCGAGAGAGAACAAGCCAATATTTGCCCGGGGCAGAAACTCCGTCCCCTGAGGGTATGCGCTGAAGCTCGATGATCTCAAGCAGAAAATTAAGCGACTAGAACAAACTACCTGCAGATGTAGTGGCAGCAGGTATTGCCATTGGATTCGCCAAGAGGTTGTACTTCGTGTGGACACCTTTCCGGAGTGGCCTTGAGGCAATGGTTAACACTTAGAAGAACTTCCATCCAGAATGCTTTCCGCTTCTTTTTTATTGATTGTTATTGTTATTAGTATTATCATCATCATTATTATTCCTTTTCTCTTCTCCTTTCTCATCCACCTTCCAACTACTCCTCCTTGTTGCTTCTCAGACCCTCTACTTTTCCATCCCTACAAGAGAGCTGACATTCGGCTTACGAAACTCTTGCGTGACTGGTGAACGTGCTTGCTGGGGAGGCTTTACCCCGTCGAAATGATGCCCCTGCCGCTTTCTCCGACGGCGACCTGATGAATGGTACGTCAGTTAAATTTCCACCCACTGACAGACAGCGGTTCCAGGAGGTCAAACCTAGGTGAGACTCAAGGGTTCATGAGTGCAAAAGCCTGGGCTACCGTTTGCTTCGGCATCCAGTCCTGCGCCTTGATTTGAGCTCATTTCTTTTGATCTGGAGTGAAAAAACTTGCAGGCACATTTTATAAGTGAACTGGGAGGTCTCAGATAACCAACGGCCTCTTTATTCCTTGGAGATCAACCTTGTCGCAAAAGACTTTCTATCTCCTCGGGTTTTGGGCCCGCGAACAAGGCACGTTTGAGAAAGGGGAAAGTCTATCAGCTGGAGCAATTGCGGTGGAGTTATACATTACCGCGTATAGCATAAGAGACAAGTGGATAGAACCCACAAAGGTCTCTTGGGAGCCAAATGCTTTCATAGTCTTCGTTACCGGAGCACGGCCTCTTGGAGATGATTATGTGCCAGGGTGATAAATAATGATTTTACAATCCGTAGACAGGAGAACAGGATTGCTTTGGAGTGGAGGTAGCTATCCTCATTATGTCAGGTACAAAACATACTGAGTCTCAGAGCAAGATCTGCGCTCGAAATGTCTAGCTGTGCATCGGTTCAATCATCCTTCCAGGCCGAATATTCAACTTTGATTGCGTCCACACGGCGCCGAGTACAAAGCGCTGCAGTGGTGTTCGTTTACTGCGGGCCTCAACTGAACTAGTCAAGGAAGCAGGCAAAGCCCTCTTAGCGGGAACTTTAACCTTCCGGTCAATGACTAGATAGCTGAAGTTTACAAACGGGGGTCGCAGGCGGAGGGCTGCTACAGTAAAGGCATGCAAGTGCGTTGCACCAGCACATCTCGGACATGCCGGATAAGGGGCCGGGTGCGTGCCGTCTTTGCTCCATCTTGCAACAAGGAATCTCTCAGGCAATGTATCCAATAACAAAACTGTGCTTCGTCGGACAAAATTGATTATGTTTGCTTCAAGGTCACGTTGTGAGAGCGGCCGCCCAGAGTGGACTCAACACTGGTTGGGTATTTCGGTAGCATGGATACAGGTAGACTACACACTAGGGCAGTGGGGCTGGAGTGGAACGAGGTAGGGGTGGCTACCATAGAGGTGAGCTCGGATGCAATAAGGGGATCACCAAATGCCATACAAGACGAGTTCGCACCCCTGAAACGAAGGAGTAGGGAAGTAAAATCAGTGTGGTGGGAGGCTGCAATATCCAAGGCATTCGTTTGTGGAAACCGCGGTTCGAAGCACTACAAAGCTTCCGACTGTCAGCCAGCTTGGGCTCACTATACCAAATTTCAAAATGAGTCGATGGGCCTCCTGTTAACTGCGGACTTTTCGAGCGAATTCTTAAGAGTGCGGTTCTGTCCCTTCTGCATACGAATAAAATCCTCTTCCCGTCCCAAAATGAGTCTTTTCCTGGCAGATCATGCCTCACACATACGCTTACTGTCATGGATAGTCTGACGAGGGCCTACGGTGCTGGTCAGCTCTCACAAGCTTTATTCATCGATTTTGCTAAGGCCTTCGACAAGGTGTCCCGTGCCCCTCTTCTATATAAGTTGCAAACACGGGATAATGGGCTCCTTGTTGGACATTTTACGCAGCTCTCTTGCCGACTGCAGCTTCTTGGTTAAGGTGGGGAATGTCTTGTCCCAACCTTCCCCAGTAACAACTGGGGTCCCACTAGGCTCGTTCTTAGGCCTTCTTCTGTTCTGGATCTACGTAATGGATCTTTTTACAGCCATCCCCGTGAAGGTTGCCATGTATCCAGAGGACGTAACCCTCTGGAGTTCAAGCGTCGAAAACCTGCAAAATGCAGTAGATGAAACAAAACGCCTCTCGGAGGACTGGAATCTCCAAGTTAACGAAGACCAACGCTTGAGCATGTCACGTCAGAGAGACTGGTCACAAGCTCTTCAATAACGACGCAACCAAACTGCCAAGGTTTGGCCGACCCTAATTGCTCTGTTTTTGGTCAGACTGTAACCTGCCCTTCTCCCATCATCACCAACTTGCGGGTAAGTCTGCTTCTCGAGTACCAAATACTACTCGGGGGTCCATCCCTGCGCATCTCTAGGGATGATTTCCCCATAATTTTCGGTACGTACATCCGTCCTCTGCTGGAGTGCGGTTGTCAGATAGTGCACTCTGGTTTTCTCGGAGATCGTGAGATCCTAGAAGGGGTTCAGAGGGCTTCCACCAAAGCAGTGGGTGGTCTGTCCCACATACCTGACTCCGTCCGCCTCTCACTCATCGACCTCCATCCCCCTGACTTAAGACGCGTAAGAGGTTATCTGACCTTCATCAATCAACTCGGATAGCCTTGCGGTTAAGGTGTTCGATTCATAATCGTTCACCCCGGGTTCGAGTCTCCGTGGGGGCTCGGTGGATGTGCACTGCTGATGGTTCCCAACAAGGATGAAACAGCTGTACAGTACTTCCATGGTTTTTGTTCAGCGGGCCTCCACCAAGGCAGTAAGGGGTCTATCCCATCTACCTTATCCCGTCCGCCTCTCACTCCTCAACCTCTATCCCCTTGACGTAAGACGCGTAAGAGGTGATCTGTTTTTGATGTTCCACGTTTTTTCAACAGGTCAAAGCGATTGCTTCTTTTCCGTCTGTCCAGCCTCCTCTCTCCGTGGTCACAGCAGAAAAGTTTTCAAACCAAGGCCACGCACTTCACTAAGGATTAACTTTTTAGCTATAGGGTTATTACTATGTGGAATGCACTTCCAGAAGATATTGTTCTCTCGCAGAACAAAACTATCTTCAAGAAAAAGCTAGACCTCTAACTGAGTCTCTCCCAATAATTCCCTTTGTCAAAAGAAACTAGCAAAATAGATGTCTTTTATCGCATATATGTTCATGAATGCCGCACCCCCACTCAGCTTAAGGCACTGTCCACAGTGTGACACTGCATGAGGTTATGTGTATCTTGTTTTCGCTGCCCCACCCCCGCTTCTTTTTACTCTCGTTTCAGTTCGGTGAATCCGACAGAAGATCAGAGATTTCCTCAAGAACCGGGACAATTGGTCTCAAAGCCTCGAACCCGTGTAGTATTTCAAGACTTCAAGACATCAAAGGGATTGCCTCGTCTCCTTCTGTCCAGTTCCTTCTCTCCAGTTCCTTCTCTCCGCGGTCACAGCAGAAGAGTTTTAAACCGAGACCACGTAATTCGCTTGGAAATAACTTCTCTAGCTAAAGGGCTGTTACCCTGTGGAACGCTCTCCCGGAAGCTATTGTTCTCTCAAAGAACAAAACTATCTTCAAGAAAATGTTATACCTCTACCTTGGCGTCTCGCAGTATTTCCTTGCTCATAAGAAAACAAAAAGTCAGATAAGTGTCTTTTATTGCATCTGCATTCAGCAATGTGTTTATGAATGTCACACCCCCATCACTCCTCAGGCACTGTCCATAGTGGGACACTGCTTAATGTTATGTATATGTTGTTTTGGTTGCCCTCCCGCCCCCTCCCCTGCTTCCCGTTGTTCTCGTTTCCGCCTGGTGGATCCGACAGATGATGGAAGATTTCCTCGATAACTGAGAAAATCGGGCTCAAAGCCTTGAACCCGCATAGTACTTCTAGACTTCAAGACTTCAACTGAACCAGCTGAACTGAAGGTCCTTTGCAAGGTTGCGTGGGTGCAGTTATTCGAAGTCTTAAGTTATTTTCGCTCTCGAAAATATCGAGCCGTGGAAACCCAAATTTCCAGTTTTCACTACTGAACTCCCAAACAGAACAAGCGAAAAGTTTATTTTTCAGAGTTTCGGTATTTTAAAAACGTTATTCTTCGTTTGGCCATGATAAGAAATCTGATTTTCACCTGGATTAAACCCCTTCGAAACCATTCGGTTTCTGGCCGGCCTTCGAGTCGTTCACATTACCACACTCATTGGTTTCTGAGTAGACTCTGAGCGGTTTGTGAAATTTCTCCAAGCGATTTAAATCGATCCTGCGAAGTACTCGGTATATGCTTGTGAAATTAAAAGATCAGTACCTTAATGTCAAATGACATTAAACAGCGTTTCAGTGTACTCAGATCAATTAATTGGAACAAAATCCTCAATACAAAATACCCTGTACTTTAGTCGTCTATTTCATCCGTATCAGTTTACTTTCAACCTGTGAAAGAATGTCTGATACAGAAACCTTTCGGGAACTCCTGGGAAATCGATGTTACGAATAAGCTGTGTGCTATAAGACTACCCTTGTAGGGCATAAATAGTTCGTAAGATTGGTTTCTGACCAGTTTCCGGTGGGTCTGCTAATTATCCTTTCTTCCACAGATCGAAACTGAGCTGACAGGAAGAAAATCAACGTTTATGGCAATATGCATTTTTATTGACTGTTTTATTTTAATAAATGCCTCTTATTACCAGTTGGTGTCGAAAGTAAACTAATTCGCGAGTAGTCCTGTTTGACGCCTCTTAAAAATGTTAAGATAAGCATGACTACTAGATTGTTATCGTTTATTTGATTTCACATATTTACCAAAATCGGTTCAAAGCTCTCAGAAACCGCTCGATATCCGGCCAGTACGACAGCGCGAACCAATTTTAATCTTTCAGTACTCCGGAAACCAGGTACTAACTAGATCCCGAGAATGTCCTATGGAACGGGCAACAAGCCAAAAGTTCCGACTCGCGGCAGAAGACGGCGCAAGTCGGTGGAGTAGGTAATGGACCGTCTGTATTGAAACAATGTCTTTCACGTTTACCTTTGGGAGCGACACCGTACGCGATACTAGCTAAGGGAGCTAAACATCCAACCGTTCTCAAGCGGAGCAGTCGAAAACGCATTGTTAAATTGGCGGAAACCAATTGGCCTTATAGCAAGCAGACAGACAGTGCACAGCCCTGAGGATGCGAACAACAGACAAACCACCTAGAGCTTATTGCTAATTAGTTATGTTTGTCTACGGTAAGTTTTGGTCATGAATTTACACTTTTAAATTCAGTCATCTCCAGGTCACTACAAGCTGCCCGAACAAGGATTGGTTTCGAAGCTCTTTCGGAGCGGCACCTTATTTTATATTCTAATACAAAAATGCATATTTGGTGATGTGGACAACATTATGTTCTTCGAAAATATGACTGTTTGTCTGTCGATGCAAAGAAGTGAACTTTTATCTACGCCAAGTAAATTTTCGTCTGTTTGAACAACACTGTATGCAGTGAATATTGTTCTCAACCAAAGATTAGTCCCAGAAAGGTGTCAAAAGAAGTCCTCTCAAAATTCCAAAGAGGTCAAAAATTAGACTTAACCTAGGTAAATCTGAAACACCCTATTGAGACGTTTTTGAGGCTATTCTTGATGACACCAAAAATGCAGCTGTTTATGATATTCATTTTGAGATTTTGGTAGGCCGTACTACACTACTACATCTTACAATGTTGGTTTTGTAACTTTTCATTTTGTGGTTTTGAAAAACTGCGTAAAAATCACTCGACACGTTCCATCCATTTCCCGATTCAGAAGTTTTTCAAAATTTACGGTATTTTTCAAAGAAGCAAAAGTATACTCCCGTGTTCTAGACCATACCTAGAGTAAGCGACTGAATTCTCCAAATCATACCACACAATAAAACGGGCCAAAACAGCTTCTCTTAAGGGGATGTTATGCAAGTAAGTGCTCTCCTTTTGTCCTGACTTGTTCAGTTAACAGTAAAGTCATTCGAGAAATTATATTCCTATTCTTGGGACCCTTTTACTTTCACTGACGTGAATAAATTTGTCCCGAACTACGTAATAAAAGAGTTCTTCACATGAACAAAAATAGGGTTAAAATAAGCAACTGTGCGCTGAAAGTACTATGTCTCTTGTGATAAAATTTGCGGATTTACTTGTTTTATTGAACATTGTGGATGAAAGTAGGTCGCGGGCTTCTGTTATAAGGATCTCGTTAGGCCCGATGTTGATGGGGTGGTAGGGCTGGGTATTACTAGCTCAGGAAGCAGCTGTCAGCATTTTACTGTGTCCTCTTAAGAACACGCTTGTCGCATAATCCTTCAGTGACATTGAAGGAGCACACGGGGGAATGCAGACGAGCAACACCACATTTCACAGCTTTTTGCATGCACTGGGTATAGGATATGAAACATCTACAGCCTTACCATCAGCCACTGCGACAATGATACAATAAATAGCTGGCGAAATGTTTTTCAATCTCTATAACAATACCATCAGAAGAAGACATTTTACAGAATAAAAGCTATACCAGAATTTAAACAACACTGCGAACCTTATGTTTGGTGGCCGCATGCATAAACACCAGCTTGCTTCCAGCTCCTTTTGTTGTATCATTCTCACTGAGAAACGTTTTTATTAATTGCAAAATAACATTGACCTCAAGAAGGAATTAACTTATACAGCCTACAAGATTTCAAACGGATGAAAAGTTGATCCAACTCAAAATAATTTCCAAATTATCAAAGGATATTTTAAAGTAAGTTAGCTTGCACACTTTTAGATTGCATCTTATTGTATTTAGGTAATACTCAGAAGCACTCAATCAAAACAAAGGTGAGTTGCTGAATGTTCAGTGGCACTCCGTAAATAACAAACGTATAAACAACTCTGCAATGCTCTGTTTGGCTTTCTGTCCTTTAGACTCCATCTTCCATGCACAAATCCCAGGTAGTCTGACCAACCTTGCAGTCGAAAGCACCAGACTGGAGTTTTCGCTCGCTGGAGTCCGTCAGTGGTGCATATCCTCCGACGCACCCACTGTTTGAGCCCGGCTCTTTTTGCCTCACAGTTTTGTGTCACCATCGGACCGCTCGGCTTCCACCCGGACTAATCCAAATCTCTGAATTAGGTTTGTTCAGATTTCCTGTATAAAACCCAGCAAAGCCCGACACTCCAAAATTAAACGTGGTCGCCGTCCCGGTTACTCGAAGCGAATGCTCCCCACTCACTGTCAACAAACAAGTTTTTCTGAACAGGTATTCAGTAACACATCCTACCCAACTGATAGTAAAGTAACAGAATGAGTGCATAAATATCCCAAAAACTTTTAGTCATACTCTACCATAGAGCATCCCATGTGAGGCTTTTCTGAGCTGATCTACCTTAAATACTCTAGATATAGACAGAGACTAAGGGTTTTCCATTGAATTTTTCCATAAATTATTGAATACACCTGCTTCATAGCTCTCGTTTCTAAGCCTCGCAATATTTAACTTAGTGGGAAATGGAAATAAATGGCTTTTCAAAAGTAACTGAACGAATGCGATATAAGATATACTCAACAGACTAAACCGAGCACGGAACAGCCACCCAAGTATGGAACGTTACGCATTATTCAATACACTCAAAATCCTATACTGTGTACATAAGTAGTAGAGAACAAAGAATGCGATAAAGGAATGAATACTGAACCACCCCTTTAATCACATCGACCGCAAGCTAGACTGGAGTGAGGGTGTTTGTTATCTCTCAGTGGCAGAGGAAAAATTCTTGCTGATCTGAGAGCTGACTGATACAGTTGACTCTTGGATCCAGTTTTATGCAGATTGGAATTATCAGCTAATGCAACAGTTGGTGGACTACCATCAGATTGACTTCCTTCATGAAACTCCACCTTGTGAGCACGACGTCAATGAATGAACAGATCATCTAGATGCAGAATAGTGACCGTCCGGTTTTTGTTACGCAAAATGACGACGATAGGCTCCGCAAGGCCGTTGAAATGTGAACGAGGAGGAAACTTTTACACATGTTTGCACCTTTGGCCCTTTTACTATTTACCTAAAAGTTTAGCAGCCAAAAGTGCACCACTGTCAGTAACGAGTAAAAGTGGAGCTTCCCTAGCGAATGTTTTTCTGAGCGTGATATGAGTAAGGCCTTCAGTGGGTAAATTTGTTAGGTGAGCAGCAGTAAGCAAGCAGAAAATGACACCAGAATCCACAAAGGAAAGGGGTTAACTCAGTACGGGTTCACAATAGTCTGCATGCACTCGTTGCCATGCCTCAGAGGAGGGTGGGCGTGGAAACCATGCTGGGCGTTTTGAAAGTATCTTACGTATGCCGCAGTCTTCGTTTTTGACAGCATGCTTGACGCAGGTGTTTAATTTAAACCGTTAATAGTCAAGTGGCATTGTTGACTTCATTTTTTCGAAGCTTGTAATTGGAACTAGATTTTTTACCTTCTTGGGAGTACAAACTGGGTGCAATGCCCTAAAGTTGGACTGTAGCAGCTGATAAACCGGACAAGGAATGATGCAAAGGATAAACGAGAATGTTTGCTTTTTAGTTAGTGACATTGGTTAACTTTTGATCAAATAAGTACTAGTGCAAACTCTTGGTGGCACAGTAAATGTTCAAGACTTCTTGTTGTGTTTGCACATTTTCTTATTCAGCTTTGATGGGCTTCTTTGAAATTCAAATGACTGGCCACTAGCACTCTTCCAGAACGGGATCCACACCAGTAAGAAGTGCTTCAGTACTAAAAGTGGAATGTTTATCCCGAGAAAACGGTCTAGAGGAAAATGGATTTAAATTAAGACTGCACTTTACAATGGACCTTCTTATGTGTCTGATTCCGTAGGGAGTCAGTGAGCAAATCAGAAAATAAACAACAGCTTTTTGGGAAAATTTGGAACAAGCAAACTTACCGATAGCAGCTGCCAAGACCACAGCATAACTAGTGAATATTTACGGGTGAAACTACGCCGCTGAGTGGAGCCGAAATTGTAAGATTAAGCAGAAATTTTAAACAGTAATAATTTTACCAAAGTAGAAAGCCCAGAAACACCGAAAGTACACTTGTTTGGGTTACTGAAAATGAATTAAATGAACTTCCTCAATAAATATAAAGACGATAATTGAGTATAGCTCGTGTAGAATCATTAAGAACAGTGACATCTTGGTATGGGAAGATATCTTCAAGAGCTTACGCAGCATGGTAAATAGACTGCTGAAAAATGTTAGTGACACAATCAGACCATAAAGCAGAGAGCTGTATCGAAAGAACCAAATAGCGATGATGGTTAATGCACTTGTTTTCTTGTCTGTGACGTATAATTAAGCAAGTATCTAATAAGTCATCTTGTTAGAATGAACTGGACTCTGCAAGTTTATAAAGTACGTTTTAGGTTCTTCCGCTGCGCTTGTAATCCGAGGTTAGCAAGTACTTATTTCAGGCGATAGCCAACACAAACCATGGTTTCTTTCCATTGTACTTTGACGGGGTGACAACCGGAGTAGCCCAGCCAGATGACTTTAAAGGGTATTAGGTTCTCAATCATATGTCGGCTATATTGCCTGGGGCACAGGTTCTCTTCTTCCGAAATGAACTGAACTGCACATTTCATCAGAACCTTAAAACATTTTAAAACCAAACGTTGCTGATCAGACAGGTAAGTTAGGACCTCAAGAAAATAACTTTACCGTGCAACTGCCAAGGATATTTCAAACCAAGGACTGAATTAGAAAATTAAATTTTAGTTGATAGTGTTCGAATGACTCAACCGAATTCGAACAGCACTCCAACCAACAAGTTTAGTGTGTACATGATACCATTTAGAATAGTCAGTTTGCTTGAATTATTCTTGGCAACAGGTAAAAGCGATCTAGAACCTTTTATGTAATGATGTGTTTTACACTCTCAATGTCAACAATAAAAGTATGCTTTCTGCTCTCCCGAGTTGAGAATATCCGGGTTGCGTCAAAGATTTCTCAGGGAAACATCTAGTGCAGGTATAAAAAAGCTAAACCTTGCATATCATAGGGGTCTTGTAAACTGAGCTGCTTGACTACTTCTACAACAATTTTAAACTTTAACTCTAGCACAAATGAAACAAGTGGCTTGTCAGTGTGGACTTGTGAAACGGGAATAAAGGCAACCGGAGGAAATTAGATTGCCTAAATTTGAGGTTTTATAAGTGAATTTTGAATGCTCTGATAGCTGGAAGGCAATTACAATCCACCGCAATCAATTATCTCGCTCAAATATACCATTTATTTTACGTCAGCCACCTTGGTATTTAGTAGATTTGTAATTATATAAAACTCTCTATGAATACTATTGACTCCGATCATCTAGTTACAGAACCTAATTCTTGGTGCTTTTCACAAGTATTGCGAATGAGCTGAAAAACTGATCTATTTGGGTGAAATGGTTTTTGCAAATGTGATAGTTTAATTCCTGCAACCAAGGGATCCCCCAGCTGGTCTTCCAGTTGAGTACTGTGTTTACGGTTTATCGCTCGTGCCCGTAGTTTAGGATTAAAGTTGCGTATCACCTGGTCTTCGGATCTGTCAAGGCAGTTGAATTTGGTTCTTTGAGGGGCAAAATAATAGAGTAGATTAAAGCATTGTAAAATGATGGCTTTTCAGCTTTTTATACAGTTAACTGATATGGATAGCATAAAAAGATAGGGATTTTTCTAAACTATATGCACCCTCACCAACGAAATGTAAGAAAAGCTCTATCTTCCCCGTGTTGTGCAGAGGAATTTTGGTCATACACCAAATTTAGAAGGGTTTCTTGCAGTCCTCAGTCTATCAGCATGTATAACTTACTTTAAGTGGTTCCCTTTTAAAAGCAATCATGGTTGCATTCCCTTTAGAGACGCCAAGTTTAGTATTAAATGAACTGCTCATACTGAATCTCGAAAATAACTAGAGGCAAATAATAAATACACACCAGTAAGCAACCCGGGGTATTATTTCATACGCTCGGAAACAGGCAACGTAAGAATGTGTAGTGTGACACAGTTACCACTAATGCAATAAAGAATGAGTCACTTTTGTATATAATGAGGAAACTTTAGACTTGATAACCGTACAGGTAGCAGAATAATTCAGTCATCGGCAAAGCATTTATTATTCTTGAAAGCCACATTGTATAAATACTTATCAGAAAGTATTCGAACAAGGTTTGCATGAACTTCCTTGAGTCTTTCCAAGTTTCCAGATGTAAAAAGTTCCGAGGAAACTGGCATCAGGTCCTTTTGCCAAAGTTGAGAAAAGAATGAACACAATCCTTCAGAACCCATATAACACTACTTTCATATACACAATCAAACAAAAAATCAAAATGTGGTGAATCATCAGAAAGTATGCGACAATAAATCAACAAATTTCATGCTCTTCTTTCATAACCACTTGCCATTCCCTGTAGTAACATTTTATTCTCGATTTCGTCTTGTTTTATGGTTCCACTGTGCTTGATTCCAAGTCCTTGAAAATTTATATCATTTACTTGTAACTCCTGAATCTGATTGCAAAAGTTAGAACTGCACGGCAGCCCACAGTGTTCTCAAATGGGGCATTTCAGGTGCCAAAGTCCATCTGTCACAAGCCATCATATCTGCTTGGATGCAACTACTTACTTTTTCGTTTATGCAGCCTATTCTGGGATGAATCTTATAACGGCTT
The DNA here is from genome assembly GCA_948099385.1 of Fasciola hepatica. NCBI lineage: Eukaryota > Metazoa > Platyhelminthes > Trematoda > Plagiorchiida > Fasciolidae > Fasciola > Fasciola hepatica. The sequence goes on along the minus strand of CANUEZ040000043.1, from coordinate 33,909,106 downwards.
TCCATGCGTTTCGATCGGCCCCAAATGAGAAAACAGAGAAATCCAGTTATTACACAAGGAAGTCACTCCAATGATTTATTGAAGGTCCCGAGGTTCCACTTCCGCTCTGACCGTGTGAGTTTACTTATTTAGAGGGCCTGTATGGTGGAACTTCCAGAAGGATGCTCGGAGAAGTCTTTTCTTCGTAAGTTCTGCTTCGGGGCAAAAATAGACTTGCCGAGGTATTATCTACGGTGCTGTTATGGTAATGGAGATAACATTTGTATATTCAAGCAGTTTGTCGAAGAGCAGAGCTTGGTACTCTGTCACAACATTTTATCTTAGAGGTGCCAGAGGAGTCAGTAGTGTAAACCCCTTCCCAAACTTTAAATATACTCCACACTCAGCAGTCAGATTACGCAAGCTTACGTGAGTACGGAGCGGAAGGTGGTCCACTGAAAGAGCAGTTTTTGCTAGGGCCTATTTTACGGTGGAACCACAGCGGCTTGTGGAATAGCAGAAACACATGTCTTGCGTGGTCACTATGCTATTTGGTCTCAGCTTTGGTCTGACCTCCTGCTTGTATAGTAAATCCGAGATACCAAAAGTCAGTTAAAGGAGATTTTGGTACAGTGAATGGATCATGTCAAAATGAGGACCTCATTGTAATCTTGGTTTAAAAGGTGTTCGTTTCCATGTCGATTACTTTGCCCTTGCCCTCCCTATGATTGATAATCGGCCGCACACTCTCAAGCTCGTCCCCCAGCATGACAATACCGTCAGCAAATTCAAGGTTCACGACTCAAAACTGCTCGCTAAAATTCACTTTCCTGACTATAGGTGAGAGCCCGACGCTTTTTCAGGTAAGCGGCGTGGTTTGACAGGAGAGGTCGACAAAGACAACCTTGGAGGAACCAAAAGTTGAGCGGAACCTTCAGAGACTCCGCAATAGGCAAGAATGCATTCGTATTGTCCAGCCTTTTGCACTTTTCGGGTATCTTATCAGCTGATGGTGGGCTTCAGTGTAACTGTTTGTCGAAGAAATCAAACGCGACTCACAAATCGGTAGACCAGGCTGTGGTTTTTGTCAGAAGTTTTACCGGTGTTCAGTAGTTCATTGCAACTTGAAAGTTTGATCAACTCAACCTTTCCCTCAGGAACTATCCCTCTAACTTTGCAACCTTTGCTCCCCGTACAGCAACAAAGTGGTTTAGAATGATGTACAATAAACGCGTGGCCACTGTGTCAATGAGATTGCTGCCCGTGTGTTACGCGCGGATAGTTATACCCACCTTATTTGTGTAGGTATCAGAATGTAAGTTGCCCAAAATTTATGGAAAAATTCAATCACAAATTGAGTGGAACGACTTTACCAGGGGGCCTGGAGTTGTCAGGAGACTAGTCTTGAAGATCTCACATTGGATTCCTTCCTCACAAAGGGATTCTTGATTTTTCGTTATCTTTACTGCGGAAGATATTCATGTTTGAATGGATGGATCGTATCTGATTCCATTTTGCACGGAGCAGCTTGCCTACTTTTTTGACCGATGTTCCGTATGGCTTTGTTATTGTTGTCGCGAGCAAAGGAGGAAATATTTTCATCCTTTCTGCATTTTAAAGCCAATACGGTGTGCTGTCGTTATTTGTGGAGTTTATAGACCTTCTGCGTCCACAATGTTGTAGACAGAGGTTCTTGACTAGACCGAAGATGATTGCTCTTGACAGTTATTGGGCACCGTCATTAATTACTAACAAAGAGGAAGTATGTCTGCCTTAGGTGCAAGAATTTTGTCTTGTTGTGGGATGAATCTCAAGATAAATATGGACCAGTTTGGTCAGCGATATTAGTGTTTCCAGTCTCACCAGTTGCAGTACACCCAACAGTTCTTGACCGATGAAGCACAGCTACATCTCATCAAGATGTGGTCAGTATGTTGCGCTGTCTTTCTGTAGTTGGAGTAATAATTCAAAAGTTGCTTTTCTAGATAATGGGATCAGGTACTGGCGACCACCAGTAGATTGAAATCTGCAACTCTAACCAATCGATTGCCATTTTTGTATCACTCAGCAAGACCAACTCCTTCAAATTTTGCTGAGTGCTCGTCGACGCTTGCACTGCGAGTGTTTCAGAAGTAAGAATTCAGTGGGATGTCACCCTTGACGACTCGATTGACTAAGTTTTGAAGTTCATTTAAGAGCTCGTTGTTGATGTTTGTCTTGGAGTGTACAGTCGAAGCGTAGACCGTAGTCAAGGTTACGCTAAATGAGGCACCCCTGACCCGTTCTGTGGTGATCCTTGATAAAAGTAACTCCCAGGAGATTACAGCGTTGAGTTCTTGACTGTTTTCTACAATTGCAACCCAATGAAAAATCCAGCAGAATGCATTTGCATGGACGAATAGCATACATCGTGCTGGAGGCGGGTAGGTATACCTCGGGAAAATAAGTTATTAATCCTTTAGTTGTGAAGAGTGCGCATATCGATGCTCTAACTACTTTTGTCTAAACAAACTATCGCTGCTCAACAGACTAGATAGACAAATGAGCGAACATTCAGGATGATGTGCAAATGCATCAAAACGGTGACGTTCTGGTTGACGTAAGCATAACTAGATGGAGGGAGTTGTTCCTCAGGAGTACCTTTGAATAGTATTTTAATTTAATTGGGGAAACGAGCAGGTAAATCGGTAGCATTGCGATAAGTCCCTCATAGAACTTATTATCTACCGAAAAATTCAAACCATCCATTCTCGGCAGAAAACTAGTTACTGTGATGCAAAAGCACAAACAGTGATCTCATCTTAAGATGCCTTGTTGGAAACATTGAAACAGACTCATTGGAGTTGTCTTTTTATAAGAATTCAACGAAATAGATCGATCTTGCTCACCTTCTGAGAGTGTATAAAGAATCATAGCTGGAGTATTCATTTGTGGAATATCTCAGGATTCTGCGTATGAGAAGAAGACAACTCACATTTTTACTTCCGTGGTGATCAACTCATTGATCCCGACCAGTACCTATGTGAATGCATGTTCTGTTGACGCAGCAACCATTTCAGACACACCTCCTCGGTGTTAGCCAGTGTGCGGTCTGTGTACTCAGGTCCTCTAGAAAATGCATGAACATGGTCGTAGAAGCCGAGGAAGTATACCTTCAAATAGCTGTCTTACCAGTGAAAGAGTGTGACTCCTTACTGAAGCTGTTGCTCTCCAGTCAGAGAGAAAGTGTTCGAAAGAAAGCTTTCTAGAAGCCAACTATCTTCCCATCGTTAATCAACCTTCTCATACTATTAATCAGCCGTGTGTGAGTATTCTGAGACTTCACTTCTCATTTTTGTTGCGCTATTCTGAGCCAGGAAGTTTATCGAGCTTAAAATAAACTGACCAGGTCATCTTGAGTATTTCCTTACTGATTCTTTCTCCTATGCCCTTCATAAAAGTTGATGTATTTTTGCCCTGGTAAATGTTCATTTACGTGACTCGTTTCAGTTTGAGCTTATCCGTAATCTTCTCTAAGTGTAGAACCGTCACTTTCTTCTGTGTACACTTGTGATGCTGATTTCATAAAAGACTTACTCAAGAGAAAACAATTCACGCGGCAATTTACTTATGGTAATGTGATGGAGTGAAGTGATAAGTCGCCAACAAAAATAGCGTTGTACACAATTTTCTATGAAGGTAAGCTAAGTGAGAGCTTCCATATATGTCAAAATGTTTTCCTTCAGTGCGTATACTTCGCGTCTGCAGATTTTGAAGCCCAGTTATTGATTTTTTAACCCTAGAAGTAACTCATTTTTGGTTGCATGATGTTGTTTTGCCATATGTAATAATCTCTGTGTCGAACAACAGGGCAGTTCACGGAAAAAATCAACAACCTGTGGAACCAAAAAGGCTACCCACTTCTGTGCAATTATTACTGATGTAAAAGGAAAGCAACTTTTTAGGGAGATCTCTCGAAGAGTTGGACCGGGAGTAAAAAACCAGTTCAGTAATACAGCCAGCGAGTTTTGAAACGCTTGTGATTGTGGTTTAAAGTCCATTGTTTCATTTCCAAGTGCAAACTAAGAATCACTGTTTTAGCACAATTAGTTTTGGATCAATTCGACTCACCTGCTTACGTGAAAGCAGAAAAATTGCAAAAAATACCCAGCACGATTCAGCATGAACATTACTTTGTTTTATCCTCCTACTTTATATTATTTCCTATGCTTCAAGCCACTGTTGGTTGTGGTTGCTCTTTTTCCTCAGGTTAGTGGAATTGAAGGCAAAATTTCTGACAATACATTTCAATATATTCTCAAAAATATGAAGTTCCAGAAAAATTAGCCTGCTTACTACAACCTCTTTTTTACCGTCACACTGTGTATTTTACCACAGAAATGGATCCGACTAGTATTGTCGTGCAAACCTTTTTCCACCACAATTCAGAGCTCAGAATCTGCATCCACTGATATTAGAGCGTTCTGATTTCGGACAACAATACAATCAGGGGCATCACCCTGGAGCTACAAATAATGAGCCACTGACTCCAACCAGATCTTTGTGCATTACAGAATGTCTGTGTTTTTCTCTCATGATTTCTCCAGTGCACCTCCAATAATATCTAAACCAACAACATTAAAAACTAAAGCATACTCACTAATCTTAACAAAATCAATTCTAGCAGAATTCAAACAAGTGGAGGTTTATACAGGGTCGTTTAAGAGTTACATTTTTTGTGGAATAACTGTAATAATCAGATCATTCCCTATATTATATATATATATATATATATATATATATATATATATATATATATGTTACATCTGCCTGAAATGAAGCTTGGTGACAGTTCGACGAAAAACGTCAACAAATATGAGGGAACTGCAAAGGAATATAAGAAGTCGGTAGTGTAAAGGTTACTTACGCTGAGCTAGTTTTGCTTTTTCGCCGTTTACCTTTTGATGTTTTTTGTGATTTAGTTCCTCTGACTGGCATTTTAGTATTTATGAAACACAAGATTTCAAAGGACAGACCGTACAGCACTTGGGCTACTGATTTGTATCCTCAGCCACGTCCCCATTGTCTCTAACCAACGATATTCCTCATCACTAGGACCCCAAATAGAAACTTGAGAAGCACCAATCGGAGCCAATACTGAGGCTAGCTAATTTATACCCCTAAGCCAAGTCATGGTCCGACGGCCATGTCATTTTTCCACCCTTGCCCAACACGTGCCAATACAGCACGTAAAGGTTGACGATGAGCGGGGGTTCGGGAAAAATATCCAAGCCAGTGGAGTTGGAGCAGGGCGATCACTTTGGTTGGAGAGCTGCTATCCGTGTCTAACACACGATGACGCACTTTGTCACTGGATGTTTCCACCAGAGGAAAGCAACGATTCGGAAACATCGGTTGTGGAACACGGAAAGATGCTGAGCGTCCTCAGCAAGGAGTGGCCAGGTCTCGCAACCGTAGGGTAAGACACTGCGAACCGCGGTGGTTTACACCTGTTTCATAAGAGAGAGCCGGAGGCCACGGCAGTGCCACAGGTGTCACAAATAGGTGAGAGCTGTTCTGACCTCTGCTTTTTGTGATGTGATCAATTCTCGATATCAACTCCAGCTGTAAGCAAGCTCCCAAGGTACTCAAAGTTATGGACTGACTATAAATGATCACCACAAAGGATGGTTCCTCTAAAGGATTTTGCAGGTCTCGTGAAAACACTGCCATTGAAAGGCATAAATTGTACGTTTTATCTGGATACCTCGATCTCCAGGTGGTTCAAAAAGTGTTGTAGTGCCTATGTATCGTCACCCAGCAAGGCGGTATGACTGGCTTATTGTGAGTCAAAAATTGTATTTCTTGGGATGGCTTCAACCCCACCGTTTAGAAAACCAGATGAAGTGTTTCGTAGAGCCTTCTCCGTGGTTGATTTGAAGAGAAATGGGGGTTAAGAGCAACCCTATTATACTCAACTGGAGACTACAGATGGAGGCGGAAGCTGACCGTAGGTTCTAACGAGACCTGGGGGGGGGGTGGCGATGCAACTCTCTGTGGAGGATAAACTTCGCAAGTACTTCATTTCTCAACAAGCAGTACCACAGTGCAGTCCTGTAGACAGAGTGGATGGCCTCAAGGATGTCTAAGAATACCATTGTCGTGTCTTTGGAAGGTATAAAGTTGCTCCAGCAGTGTAATTGCACTCAACATTGGCACTGCCGATGCTTTATTCTTCCAGATTTGTTTTGGATTAGTGGTTTTGACCTACGGTTAGCAGAATTCTCAGACGAAATTTCATGACCTGAACTGGAGAGAACCGGAGCAATTTGAGAAACAAGTGTTTGTTCTTGATATTTGCTTGAGTCAAAGTGAGAGTTTTCTGCGTAGTCAATGGAATTTGACTGCAGTTTCAATAAGAAACACAAACAGACTCAAAGGAAAAACCATCCAGACGGCGTTTAACACAAGCGGTTGCATTCCAGCAATCACGATAATGATGACAGTGGTAAAAAACGCTCATTTGTCAGTAGAAGTCTCATTGTAATCGGAGTTAAACGAAAGTATTACCATGGAACAGAAAACCTTACTACCAGTCAGTCTGAAAGGCCATCATAAGCTTTTGCTTTGAAGATGTTTGATTGATTGAAATTTTGCACTTGTATTTCCGCATACGTGCCTCAGCTTCTGGAGTTTTTAAGTAATATGCAGAATGTTTTCAGACACGACATTAAAAGCCAACCTGGATCAGTGCACTCAACTTTTGGTAGGACTGTTTGATCCCAAAATAAAATTTCGTTCTACTATACTTTCTTTCTCAGTCAGTAACTTGTATTATTTACACGATACTAGCAGAAAACAGCAACAAGAAAACTATCAAAGAGTAATGATGATGAAGTAAATCCACAAATACTAAGTTTTTCGAAGTCATTTTTAAAAAACCAGCCTTCGTAATATTACCATCGTTTGCCTAAGTATCGATGAACACAGCGTAAAATTAATCAACTACATCTATTTGTTCATCTTTTGTAGCATTCACAAAATGCGATTGGGATAATGAACACAGTAGTTCTTATCATCGGTAAGAGAGTTCCTCTGTTTGCACATCAATCTAGTTGACAGTGTTTCTGTCTGAGGTAGAACTGATTTATCACAACGATAATTTTGTGAAAAAACCTAGTCACAGCTGGGAAGTGAACACCAAACTCTGCAATGGTGTTCTGAAATGTGCTTCCTATTAGGCCGTGGTTCCCCTGAAATTTTCAACCATTTATGCTTTTTAAATATATAAGAAAGTAAAGCATGATCACGTTAATTAATACGTTATACGTAAACTGGTCGCTGTGCAACTAAAAAGCCAATAATTATTTTTAAAAATACCATCAACATAGCGTCTTTGGACAGACTTCATGTCTTAAAGGGAACTGTGATACTTCAGTGTAAACCAGAAAATCACTTAGGATTTGTTTTTGATCAAAGTAATTGAAAGCGCTAAAAACCCTAAGTAAAATACACCGTAATGGAAATTACCCAATTCTTCAAAAGAAGCACATCGAGCCTTTGCAGAAAAATTATGTATAATTCAAACTAAATTGCAGAAAGAAAATCGAAAAGACATGGGGTGAATAACTTACGGAAATGCCACCACAAGATCGATGAATTCGTTCATCGATCGGAAATCTTCTGATTCAAACTTGTTGAAAAATGTCAAAACGACTATATCCAATGTCCACAGTTAGAAAAATATGTTTCTACACCACCAATATTAGTTCTGCATTAGTCAACTTAGAAATTATTGTCTTATGGAGCTCTAGGAATGAAATAAATAATAGAATTGAGAATAGGGTAAGTCTGATATTTTTCTTTGAATTTCACGTAAATCCTACCTTTCTGATTCTAGGCCTAAAAAATAATTTTGCTTCAACTAAAAGTCTACTGAATAACGGACTTAGATAGGTGATTGGTTCGAAATGTTCTTTCCATTGATATATCGAGTTGGTTAGAGTTCAGCAGAAAAAAACGAGTCCCTTTCCAAAACCTGCTGATGGTCCTTGCGTTCTGTGAATGCAAATGTAACTGATATCTATCCTCTGAAATGCTCGTTTGTGGCAGCAGGAAGTACGTGCAGAAATACAAAACACCATGATAACAAAATGAAGTAGTATATGGCTCATTTTTTTTAAACATATCTTTTAATTTCCTTTCTGGACAGAACGATTTCACTGAAATGTGTGTGTATTTCTGTTTCAGTTTTTTCTTCGTGTGGAATGCTAGCCCTGATCATCTGCATCACCGTTTGCTTTATGTTCTACCGTCGGTAAGTGAAACGAAGCGTTGAAAATCAGTTAACCAGTTCAGCCTCTAAGAAATTTTCTCCAAGAATATGATAGTAACCAAGATACTTTAAAAACGTTCCCATTTAATTCCATCCCCGGAAATTAGAAAGTGATTTTCGTCTCAGCAACGGTACGTGTAAATCACTATAGTGATGTGACTCCTAAAGAACTTTTTCCTATTTATAACAGCCGGCGAACCGACTTTACCCTAAATAATAACTATTACCACTCAAACATTTACATCCGGGGAGGTCGATTTGGTGATGCCGTGGGCTCATTATGTAAAAAGCTTGGTAGTCAAACCATAAGTGATTTAGTATCCGCATGTTGAATAGACCCCTGTATATTTGATTCACTATGTGGTATATCGATCTACCCATCGGGTAGTTTGTAACTTATAGACTGGTTATTCTACGTAATTCACACTTAGAATCTTTCTCTATAATGAGACCACAGGTGTTTACGTGCACTTGCAGACCGGGACAAAACCGGCCTAGAGGAATGGTCATATCAGCTTTTTTGAGGCCATGCACAAAGCTAAAGCACCTAACGACTATTTGTTTGAAGTTTATTTCGGCTCATTTATGCGTTCCAGGTTACTCACCCTTCACCTTGGGACTTTCAAAATTGACAGAAAGTAGTTAACTGGAATATTTATTTTGCTGGTCAAGTTGCATTCTTATTGGCAATCAATTTCACTCCTCTTTCGGGCCATTTTTCTTTATAATGAAAGTTAGTTAGTTGTACAAATTGTGCCCAAATTATTTTCAAAAGCAGGTCTAGCCACCCCAGCCTATTCATCATCATCATCATCGTACACCGTTAAACAGTAGGGCAAGCCCCAATGACCGCTGCCGTTCTCACCATGTTACACGTTGAATTAGAAAGTATGAATATACAAGATTGACAGGGAGTGGACCTACATGGGTGGGAAAAGGAAAGAATGCCCTAGTAGTCAACACACGGAATACACAGTCTAACTGTACAACCGCACATCCATCAGTCAATCTGATTCGATAGAAAGTGACAACACGATCACCACTGTATGCGGTTCGCAGCCAGATCCTCCAGTGTCTCCAGCCAACTAGTTGACGGATCTTTTGGACCCCAACCACGAAGACGTGAGGCATCTACTTTTCCAAAGTCTGCTGTACATTTCCTCATTTCTCGCTGCCACGTCATCTGTTGACCTCAACGTGGTCTTTTCCACTCCTTAGGAGGAACGGAGAATAGGATACGGTATGGTAGACGTGTATTTGGCATACGTAACACGTGTCCCAACCAACGAAGTCTACTAAGCTGGATACGCTGTGACAAAACGTCCTCCGAATTAGTACCCAATACTCGATTTCTGACCTCAGCATTGCCTACTCAGCTAATCCACCCGATCTTAGCGATGCTACGTAAACATCAGTGGTCCAAAACCTCAGGACGACGAATATCTTCAGCTCGCAGACTCCAAGTTTCACAACCATACAACAAAACTGAACGCACTGCGGCACAGTATACACGACCTTTCAATTTCAGTAAAATATCAGGTCGACGCCACAAGTGCTTCAGTCCAGCGTACGCCACTCGAGCCTTGGATATCCGCGTGCCCACCTCTACTACTGTGCTCCCATCTGTCGTCAAGCTGCTGCTGAGGTGAGTGGAGTGGCTAACAACTGCCAGCACCTCCTATCGAGCATCAAGCTGGGAATCGTTGACGTCCCGTCCTGTAACATCACCTTGCAATTTGGAGGTGCAAAGCGTATGCCGAATGGAGCTACGGCTCTTGAGAGTCTATCTAGTGAACGTTGAGCACGTTCCGCGGATTCGAACAAGCAGACAACGCCGTCTGTGTAATCTAGATCACACAGCTTTCCACTGTTTCCTAGTTCGACGCCTACATCCTGAAGATTTTGCAAAGCACTCTACATTATTTCGTCCATGACGAAGTTGAACAGGAATGGAGACATGGGACATCCCTGTCGAACGCCACTGGTCGTTTCGAACCGACCTGATAGTTCACCGTAAACTCTAACGCGGCCTGAAGTATGAGAATACAATGATCTCATTAGGTTCACGAACTTCTGGGGCATACCTTTTCGATGAAGAGTACTGAAAAGCGCTGCTCGATCAACTGAATCGAAAGCGCCTTTCAAGTCTAAAAGAATCATTATTGTTGGTCGGCGGTGCGTGTGACGCGTTTCAAGTAGTCGGCGAAGAGTAAAAATCTGGTCGATGCATCCTCAACCTGGACGGAATCCAGCCTGCTGTTCGCGGGCGTTCCTGTCTCGAGCGGGTGTAGGACGGTGCAGTAGAATCGAGGCTAATACTTTGGTGACTATTGGAATTGAGCTAATTCCACGATGATTACTACAGTCATTGCGTATTCCCTTCTTGAAGATGGGAACGATCAATAACTCACTCCATATTAACGGAATACGCTCCTTGTTCCAAATGTCACGGAGCAAAGCGGTAAGTGATTTTATCAAAACATTCCCACCCCGTTTGAAAAGAACTGGGGGAAGTTCGTCGGGACCTGCCGCTTTCCCTCGCTTTAGTGATCGAATGCATGACTCTACTTCTACTTCCGATGGGGGCTCAAGTGATACCGCCCAAGGAGTCGCAGTTGTTGATACAGGAGTAACTACACTAGCGTGTGGCCAGCTTAACTGTTCCTTGAATTATTCGACCCAACGGTCAAGCCTTTGCTGTTTGCCACGGATGGATTCTTCATTCCTATCGCAAATCGTTTCACTGATCTGGATGCGCCGTAAACCGGTTACCTGAAGAAGCTGATATTTCAATTTCTTCGGCTACCTTGACCCAACAATTTTTGCGATCCTTCTTAAGGGTTTTCATAACTTGCCTTTCCAGCTTTCTCCGCATCTTATTCGTCTCCTCACGGTTCGAGAGCTGACGCTTTTGCTCCATTATACTCAGCGACTCTTGCGAGATCCAGTGTCTTTGATGGACAACGGATCTAGGACCACAGGCAAAACCTGCTGCAAAGTGCATCGCCTGTTTGATATGAGCCCAATGCTCATCTACATTACTGTTCGTCGTAGATCCTAGCTCATGTGATAACTTCTGCTCATAACGGGTGCGTACTTCTGGATCACACAAAAGTTGCACGGCTAATCGGGTTTACGGTTTGCCACGATGACCATGGAGCTGGATAGATAATCGCATTAAAACTAACGCATGGTCAGACTCTACGTACATGGACCAGTAAGATCGACAATTCTGAACAGAACTGCGCCACCGGTAGCTTGCAGCAATATGATCAATTTGATTCAGAGTACCTGTAGAGTTAGAGCGCCATGTCGCTGTGCGACGCGAGCTGTGTCGGAAATTTGTGCTAGACAAGAACAGACGATTGTCTGCACAAAACTGGAGAAGCCTTTATCCGTTATCTGTACGCTCATCGGATAAACACAACACTCACCTAAACAGGCTTCTGACATACTGAGTTTGCCAACTTGTTCATTGAAGTCACTAGCTAGCACTACAATGTTAGAACCTTTACTGCTGCGAACGAGGGTGGCAAGGGCATCATAGAACTCATCTTTCTGCAAGTCTGAGCTGCAGTCCGTTGGGGCGTAGGCCGAGATCACAAACAAATTGCGCTTAACACAACTATCCTTTGGAACGACAACTAACCCTTGGAATCTTACAGCACATAAACGACTATTAACCGGTATCCAATCTAAAAGGGCAGCCTCAGCCTTGTCAGTCAAGACTAATCCTACACCACGTTGACCCGTAGCTCGAGCTACTTCGTCTCCTGAAGTGCGCAGAAAATACCTCGATGAGATACTAGGAGCAGTTAGTTGAATTACACTGCTCGAATCCTGGATACGCGTCTCACTTACAAAGCAGACATCAATCTTCAGAGAATCTAATGTGAGGGCTAGGCACGCCTGCTGACCGACCTGCATGAGTGTACGCACGTTGAAGGAGCCGAGATTAAGAGGCTTACGAGGCTTGAGAAAATGTGAGTTACCAGACAGAGGATTATTCCCGATACTATTTGACAATGAATCGTTACGAGTATCGACCGTGTTATCAGTGGGAGCATTATGGGTGGATAGATGGGGCAAAGAGAGATGGTTGGGGACAGAAGACAAAGGTTGAATAAAAGAGAGGGAACTCTGAGCAGTAGCCCACTTATCACTACCCACCCCGCTCGATGCAATGGGCAGCGCAGTCTTGACTATCCTGCGCGACGACCGATGCAATATGGAATTCTTTCTGTTCGTGGAATTCATGAGAGATGTTGGACGGGTAATGCTAGGGTGTCCGACCGCAAAGCAGGAGAACGATTAGAGTCCTCATCCAAAGCCTTTAGTTCTAACAAGAACCTGTCCGCAAGGCAGCAGGATGGCTTAGTGGAAGCCCATTTGCTTGGATCAATTATTCTTCCACTGATTTTGCCATTAAGTTGCCAGCTCAAAATCAACCTCCAACCTGGAGGACCAGGAGATTGGACTTTGACTGACCTCTACCCATTGACCTGTCAGGTATGATTGCATCTCCGGCTTAAAGAAGCCATCCTGTATGCTGTTTGGGTCATAGAGGCGCGCAAGCCATCACACCACGTCAAGATGCAGTCTCGTAGTGACAGCCTATTAAATGAAAGTCATTTCCATTTCGCAGTATTCTAGTATCCGTATATTCAGAGTATTGCTGCCTGAAGCTGACATTGTTTCTTTGAGTCTGAACACACGGGATTCCCGATGCAATTCGAACTGACAGTGAGAAAAGATAACCCCGAAAACATGGTTCAGTTTTTCGATTTTTTCCACATTGTCATATCAAAAATCAGAAGGAATTTGCAACGGTCACTCTCCTGCGTGGAAGAGTGTGTCTCAGGTGCAACAAGCTGGATTTGGTTTGTTCTGTTAGCTAGACACTCGGATCGCAAACGTTGCTCCAACAGCTGAGGTGACTTTATTAGTGCCAAGGTGTTAGAGTGAGTGATTTTGTGTGTTCGATCTGCTTTACACATAGCTCATTGTCTGGATTCGGTCGCTGAATGGTTGATTCTGGTTTGCTTACCTTGCAATAGACCGAAGCAAAGACACTGGCTGGTGGCTTTATTTGCTGACACCTGTTTATGGCTCACTGCAGGCTAACGCGACCCTGGTAATGAAGGCTTATTGGTCTTTCCATTGTATCAGTTAACAAGCATTGAGCACTTTCGTGTTTTTGTCTATTGATCTGGCTGCTGAGTCCCAGACTTCGAAAATCTCCGTTGAATGTTTTTTCTGACGTAGGTGACGATGTCCACATTTTCGTAGTTGAACTCGTGTCCTTCTTGATCTTCATGACTCAATGGTAGAGAGAAAGTGTGGACTGTGCCTTTATATAACGGAGCAACGTTGACAGGTCCGTGTAGTAATTTTTCTTCCAGTTTCGCCGATACAGTGATTTTTGTAATCTTTGTGGTAAATTCAGGGGTCTACGTTGTCTCGGTCCTTGCCGTTGACTCTCCGTTGATTCTTGATATAATACTCCGTAGGGTTTTGTTTGACTGTAAGTATCACAGTTCTTGGTGATTTGAATAATAAAACCTGCCTCGCAAATGTTTGAACACCAGGTGGACATAAAAATTCACAGTTCGTCTCGCACAGGGAAACTAAATCCCTCGTAACTCAACAAGATAAGTTTTGTTAAACTGAATGTTTGTGATGTGCTGACTGAAAAAAAATCACTGCTGAGTCCAGCATGATAATGATGGCAAAGAAAGCTCTCTAAATCACGACTTTTCTGTTTCGTAAATAAACCCTTATAAGCAAACTGAGGTCGAATGCACAAGCTCGCATGTGGGGTGCACCGGAAACGAGCCGTATCCTCGATACAATCTCTCGTCAGGTGCGCATCTGATTCACAGTAAAGATTCATCACATACTGGCCACAATAATTTCAATAGACATCACTGATTCAAATTATTCACTCTAAAGTTGGTGGACTGTCTGTTTGGTGTGCCGAAATCTTTATTGTCGAACTCAGTCAATGAGTTGTCTTTACATGAGAATGAATAATTGTCACCAAGGTTCAAACAGTGGAATATTCTTTAGCCCAGATTCTCTCACATGCACCCAGTTTGCTACAGTTGTTCGTCCTTTAAAAGTTTCAAACAGGATTTCAGTCTTAATCGCAATTATCTGATTTGTGTACCAGGAGTGTGAGTTGAAGCTCCCCTTAGGAAAGTTCACTGGTGAAGCACAAATGTGACTCGCTGACTCATCTAGGTGGGATAATCGTAGCCAACATAGTAGTAACGGGGAGGCATACCGCATGAGCGGCATTATTGACGAGATGGGCCGTATGCTCCCGGGAAAAGTTTTTCTGTCATCCGTGTACCACTTACTGCAAGGTTGTAGGTTTCATTCTTTTTTCATTGTAATTAACCATTTGCACTCGGTTTTGACTTGTAACCGTCTCTTGTAGTGAAGCATATTGCCTCTGTAATTAGGTGCATACGAAAAACCCAAATACGCGTGCCACAGTTCCATTTCTCTTCTGTCTTGCATGCTACAGATCAGTCGATTAGGAGAAGATCGTGCATTTTTCATTGTCAGCACGTGTCTTAGTTTGGAGATCCGGCAAGGCCGAGTATTTTCCGAGTGATCCATAGGTTTAACGAGCTAGCAAGAACGAGGATGTAGCTGACCAGCTAAAAATTGCATCGTGTGCATAAAAGATCAACCAGCTAAGTTCACACTAGGATGACGAAGTATGAATTAAACAAATTCCGTGCATGTAAAAGAGTTTTATTCCATTCGCTAACAATTTTGGATTACCCAGTAGACGCATTTTGTAGAGCTGAAGATTAGCATCCGAGCGTACACAGAAAACGAAATAAATACCTCGCACCTGGTAAAACCAGCTCAGTGTGCTTTCGGTCACCACAAGTTTTCATCAACGATCAAATGATGATGTTTGTTTTCATTGTATCTTTAGTCCAGGGCAAAAAATGTTTATTCGTAGAATATTTTATAAATTAGAATACTTTTTGTCCTGAACCGACCTTGTTGATGCTGACTTTTAATTTTCTAAGTTAACCTACTGTTTTCTATTAGCCAATGCCCACCTGACACGGTTTTTCGTGTCAGCAGTCTGAACAAGTTCTTTGGGATCTACTGAAAATATTTTTCTTGCACTTCCATCCGATTTATCTTCCTGTCAGTTATGTGGTTTTGAAACCACCACATAAAAAAGAGCATAGATCAAATGCAGCCACAAAACTGTTAGTTGGCATAATTGCTCCTTAAGCGATACGTATCCGCATGATCACTAGTTCGAAAGATATTTACGTTCTCCGAACACCGGGCCTCCTGAGATGAAAAGATTTGCTCAGTTACGCAAAGCACTGAAAATTTATTTCCGTTTTAGCATCATTCTAACGAAATAAATTCAGTCCAGTGCGTTTAACATAAGTCACACAACTATTTCCATCGGTGTGCCTTGCATTTATAACTGGAACTTACCCGATTGGAATTTGCCAGTGAATCTTAACACCGTACGAATATCTACTTGAACTAGTGGAAAATACTTTCGCAAAAGTCCACCACAGCATCATTATCCAAAACACTTTGTTCGATTTGAACCGTGTAATTCATCAGATAGCAGAAAGAACGCATATTCTGATTACTATTACCTATAGGTGGTCCGAATACACTTTTGATCAAGTTATATTTATGTGTACATTCATGGTGGAATTTATGTTCAACAGAACATAATGGGGACTAAGAGAAATGATGATTCTCAAGACATTGAAAACAGCGCGAGGACTGGAGTATTTACAGCTATCTGATTATTTACTAAGCAGAGGAGGAGCAGACGCACTCTTATTTCTTTGTCAGGTCATTAATAAAACACACAAACGCTTCGCTATTCGTGAAATCTCGCTTGTTTTATTTTTACTGTAACTACTGAAATTTTGGCATACTGTTTCAATAAGTCTTCCATACAGATACAAGAAAAAATTTCATATTCCGATTTTTGAATCAATTTTAACCAATTGGATCAACAGAAACCGGAAGGTAAAATAAAACAACGCTTGTGTGAAATCGCTCAAGCCAATAAAACTGTATGTGTGAGTGCGTAGAACATTCGTGTGAATTGCCAGATTGGATCGCCGAAGAACAACAACAGTTCAGCGAAGATGCGGATTCTCATATTTTTGTTTTATCCGATCAGCTATTTTTCTTATCGATTGGCCATTCACCAGGTTGGCTGGCTGACTGAATGCAATCTCTCCAATCATTGTGGAAAGTATGTCCCAATTTAAAGAAAACTGTATTACTAGCTAGAGTAGCCTGAATCTTCTATAATAACAAGTCCACTTACATTTTTCACATTCAAAATTCCAAAGCCTGGAGTCGGAAGACTTTCAGGTTAAGGTAGTATCTTGGTTATGTTCGCAGACGTACGCAATATGAAAGTGTATCTGGATGACGTGTGAAAATTTTCTCAGAAGCACACGACGGGTTTCGCTGTAGTTGCTGCTCATCAGGTGTGGGTACCAGGTAGTCTTCTGCCCAATCACGGCTACACCTCAGTACTCCACAGCAGGTCTATCACCTTATTCTCATTTATTTCGTTTGGAGGGTGCTTGGACGAAGAGTTCATCTTCATAATCACAAGGTGATTCTTCTAAAGTTGTTTTGTTGGTTAGTCGAAGAAAATTTTCAGGACGGGGAATTTTTTCCTATCATTCAGATGCACTACCACACTTCTTACATCAAAAATATAAATCTGGGAACATTTGTCCCCCGTTCCGAAGGTTGCTCTTGACTAGTGGACGAAAAAGCTTTCGAAGAATCACCTTGTGGTTCTAAAAAATAGACTATTTGTCCATTCACTCCCTCAATGATTCATACGAGATCAAGATGATGAAAAGCCCTTTGCGGGTAAACAAAACCGAGCGCGTTTTCAGCCTGTTTGCTCGTTTAAAAGCCAAAATATGTATTTTATGGCACATATTGTTTAAGAGAAAGCCTGTGATTCAAACACATTAGATTCAATTTTGCTTATATCTAATAAATTGTTCAATCAGTAAATAACTCAGATAGTTCGCTCCCTGTTTTGAGGCCACATACTTGTTCCAAATTGAAGCCGGTGATGCAAAAAATGAAAAAAATATTCAACGTTTTCGTGAGTAAAGATTTTCCCGCTGAGCAGTGAAACACTCAGCTTAAAGCTTTTAAGAACAGACAAAACAAGTGACAGAAAAAATAAATTAATAATTACACTTTAGTCACATTCGTCGCTAACAATCTGTAGCTACATCAACAAGCAGGCAACCAAAGTCAATTCAAAACAGAACATCTTCAAGACAGGACCATTTGAGTGAGGCAAACTGAAAAGCTCTTTTGGTCGAAGAATAAGTTATTATCGATTTTCACCGGGACAATATTTGGACCAAATTTACTGTGCTAACCTTGTTTCGATAAAAGTGATCAAACCACTTGTGGAAAGGAGCAGTTCTTAATTGTAGACAAAGTAGTTCTGTGTATTTAGTTGCCCGTTGCACCTGTACTGACGGGTACATTAGCAAATTTTGCTTATCCTGCAAACATTCTTTCAATCGGAGCGTCGCGTTCTCAATTTGGGTGAAGAAAAAGAATGTGTTGCGCATGAACAATTAGGAGAAACCCAAAATTAAATAATAAAATGATCCGATCAAGGTTGAAAATGAGGCTAGACTGTACTTAACATTGCTTTTGGATTATTCCCGAATAGTTCTTTAGTAAAATCTGAATGACAGATTCTTTCAAATTCTCGGAACAAAAAAGCACGGAATGTATCCTGTTAATGTGGGTTTATAAGGTACTTATGATCGCCATGAGTGGTGCTGTATCATTCACAGTGGACACGAACCTACTGTCAAGCAGCGTAACCGGATTTGTATCTTCTCCCTGGAAGACGTGTTCATAAATCTATTCCTTTCAAACAGCGTATCACGAAACGTTCTGCCAATTTGTTTTGGTGTCGGCCTATGTTAACCACATGTACAGAACCAGAAACCCAACACACAGCATTGGTTAAACAGCCCGTGGTCAATAATTTGCCAAAGGAAAGTTTGGGATTATGTTCTTTAGTTGGACGTAGCTTGAATGAGGAGATGAACTGCTATGGCCTGTCTTGAATGAACTGTGTTGTCGAATCATCACACACACACACACACACAGCAGAAAACACGTAGGTGACTAGTTTTACCTGAGATTCACTGACAGCCTGCCAAGCGGCTCCGGTGAACATCAGCATATAGACATTCCCGGGTGACTCGTCGTGGCAGATAATGAATTAACCGTGGATAAAAACCTTTGCATGTCTGGGAAAAACGCGCTCATGGTCAAAATTTTAATGTGTGTTACAACCATGACTGCCACATGACGAAGACTTTGAAGTTCGAAGGAGGGAATTAGGCTTCATTTTGTTTCAGGAGGTGTGGATGAACAGAGGAGTACCGGATACGCGTACCTGATTAAAGGTGTGTTCCCAATAAACCTTTTTTACGGACCTATAGAACTACTTACAATAAATTTTCCAATTCACGACCGCAGTGTTGTCATTCTTGATATGAGTTGCCACTAACCGAAATCGAACTATCAAAGAATCACAGCTTTGGTTCCTTAGTGGAAGCTCCTTAATGGAGCATTCATTCACACTCCCGATGAAAAAACCAGTCTGCTGTGAATGAAGCGCTGTGATATTTTCCGTAGAATTAGCAATATTTGAATTTCCAATATCCGTTTATTTATCAAGGGTTGGGTATATTCGGCTTCAGTTAGACCATTCCTAATCACTGTTCAGAAATTCGACTGCTGCAGAGACAGGATGCCCGAAGGCTATCAGCATTTAAAAAGCAGTATGTTCGTTTTAATATTCCAATCTGGTGGGAACACCGTAGCTGCGATGATGAGGTTAGGCTTAGACCATTAGGATGCGAAATGACTCATTTGATGAAACATTAAAACACACCTAGCTAAGGATAGGATTTTTCGGCTTCCATTGTTCGCTAAGGCTGGTAGGGGTCAGCAGATGAGTTGGGGTGGACAGTCCATGACATTCAAGGAAGATATGAAAAGCCTGACGAGTGATCCTTGCCATGTGAGGTGTGTTAGACTTCCCTGGTGATGCCCAAGAGGTGCCTCACTTAATGGTTTGATACATCAGAGGACGTGGCTAGGTGATGCTTTCCGTGATGCCCTTGTACTCACACACGTTGCTTAGCATATTGAAATTATTGTTTGTAGTTTTGTTCCTATTTTTTCGTTTCCTTGATTTATGATTTCCGACGGAGGTTCCAGCTTAGAGATAGAAAACAACCCAGTGCATGGCGAATAGGTGTTCGAACCGAACTGAACTGAAACAGAGATCTGTGAAATGGTGGGCTATTAATAACCGGAATATAACGGACAGGCTGTCAGAAAACAACCTGAAATGAATCTTTGGAAGGAACTAGTTGTACGACTAGCCGAATAGTATCCGACATGTGTACCATCACCAGCCGTCCGGTTGATTTCGCACAGTACTAATGAAATGTTTTTCTTCAAAATATCGTCTGCCATTGAGAATAATTACACAGTTTTCTATGCCTAAAATATCGGTAACAAGTGCGGTGTACTACGTTATGTTCACCTTGTACAGATTCACAAGAAGGTTAAATACACTGGATGCAGCAAAGCACAGTTTTGGCCTGGATCATTTTTGTCTCGATCCGCACTTTCTTCTAATCTTGACAATCAATCCCCTCTTATTTCCGCGTTCTGCTTTTTTTTCTGCGCAGTGAAGGTCAGTTCGGAAAGCAAGAATACCTAATGAGAAATGGTAATAAATAACTGGTTGAAAAGAAGCGAGATTCCAGAATCACGCAGATTCCAAATGCGGTAGTGAGCCACTTCAATTGGTGTTTCCGGTCACCCGATAATTGGATCTCCCCAACCCAACCCGGATAATCTGTTGTCACACCCAAGTGGGAATCCACTGTCCCACCTCATCTAAATATCTCACAAATATATCCTCAACAAACAATATGAAACTAATTAGAAGTGAACAGCAGGTGAATACCGCAGAGTGTAAACTGGAGAGTATCTGTTGATCACACTCCACTAAATGAGTTTCAAGAATAAAAAATAAAATGAGAAAGGTAAAAAAGTTAGATGAGTGCTGGTTTTCAGTGATTCTCAGTCATCCCAGTACATCGCTTCAAGTATGACTGTTGCTAACTGTGATTAGAACCATGGATGATGGGGCGGTATGGGATGCGTTCAGAATGGACAATGTTCACGTGTGATCCACTTTTATTTCTATCACGGAAATGGCAGTAATCAGGGTAGTTATGTCGTTTTTGGCCGTGAAGGGCTAATCAGGGGAGATTTAGTCCTTTTACAAACGGTTTTTCGAGCGCATAAAAAGGGTCGCACAGGCGAGTGCCTACCTCTTCCGCTGTTACCAGGACATTGCATTTCATCAGACTTGACTGCCTACTTTAGACCGACTGGATTGAGAGAAAAGGTTCGACATCATGCACTTATTAGTTAGAATCACTGAAAACGAGTTTGTTCACCAACTGGAGTTTCTTTCCGTATGTTTTGTCGGTCTGTTCGAATAATCTCTTTCTTTCTGCAGATATAAGCGTGGTATTGGTCAAGCCTGTAATACCAAACACAACATCAAATCTCGATTATCTGGAAATTTAAGGAGCACTTTGCCCGGATAAAAAACTTCGGATAGAAACAAACAAAGAAAATCGATTTCTCAGTACATCTACAATTTTATTAATTACTTATCTTCGAGATGAGTCACTTAACCCAGTGTGTTTTCATTCCTGGGCTCTTTGAAAACCTGATAGCTTTGGGCATTTATAGGCGAATTAAGACAGCCATAAGTTTAACACACAACGACTGGCAGTGCTCAAATTGCAACTTGACTTGAAATTTCGACCGTGACATCTTGGGCTGGATTCCTGCCGTCACCAGTCACTTCCTCCATGCGGTGACTTCTGGCTAGTCGCGGCCCTCACGGTCACATGATAATTAAAGGAAATAGGAGATCATTATTTATTATCTCTTTCATGCAATCAGCTGACTTCGGAAAAGAATTGGAAGCCTTACACGGCTGTTTCTTTCTCATGGGCGATAGTCATCAGTATATTGATGAATAATCCACGCTAATAAATTGATGCCACCAGTTGCAAGAACCGTAGGTTTTATCCATTTGGGCTCCACGAAATAAAAAAATAATTACGAATATTTCCTTTGTTTTTGAACCTAATTCTGTTTTTTGCTCTTTCCATCACCTTTTTGTGCAGCCGTCATTCAGTAACTGCCTCCAACGAAATTATTTGGCCGGAAGTAGACACCTTAACAATAAAAATGAAGCCAGAAGATTACGTAGAATACGGGCCTAGCGTATCAACATCCGAAGTAATCACCGTGACAGAATTGTTCATACCGTCTGAGAAAAACAATGCAGAACTGGGGAAGTGAGTTGCACAGATTGGACAAAACGATGGTAAAACTTTATTTCATTTGTTTTTGAAACCTACAACTATAAGTCTAAATACCGTAGATTGTGCTGTGTCGTTGAATTTCGACATTCGTAACCATGGCGAACGTGAAACCAGGGTCAGAAACATTTTTACACTCGATGTGCACATGGATTCTGCTAATTCAGCTCGGTTCTCTTTTTATATACCGTTCTCATTATATCCCACGTCATACCCTCCATACAATAACTCGTCAGCTATCTTAACAGAGAAGATGGCGTACATATTCAGTTAACAGTTCAATGATTTACAGCCGTGCTAGCTTGAGTTCAGTGCTTAGTTAATGATCCCACGTACAGATGTTCTGCACGTATTTGTGATATATCAGGTCTGATGTGATTCAAAATCTGTTCTGGTATCCTCTCTGGGGCAAGCTTCAGTTCTCGCAAAGCTAACTAGAGTGTAGTCGCGATCTTTCACGGATCTATGAACCTTGTCGATAAACCCTGCAGAAGTGCTTGTGTTTGATTTTTATGACTGCCATTATATACCGGCGATTCCTCTTGATTCGCGTTGAGTTTTGAAACCTGCCTCGTGAATGTTCCGGGTACTACAAGAAATTTCACGTGAAACTGCAGTCTGTGAGATCGTTTTCGCGGTGACGAATCTCCTACCAGTACGTGATCTGGATGGAATAGTATACTAGCTTCATTTTTAAGTTACTAATAAATACTTTTTGGCAAACTCCTATCTGGTTGATGCAGATAAATTGACGAACCCCAAATGCGTCTAGTTACTTGCACCCGTGTGACGTATGCTACACAGCCTGAACAAAAGGATATGCATTTTTTTAATCATTTGTCAGGAAAAACTCTGTAACCTCAGAAATACCCTCTAAATAGTTCGCTAACTACATTCGGAATTATAACCTTCAAACTCCGACAAATACTTCTCGTTTGCCATGCTTCAGCTTCTTTAATAACAGTCAACTAAATCTCAGTGATTTCCTATTTGTTTTAATTAATTTAAGCTGAGGGCGATACCAATGCTGCAAAGTTCATTTTTGATTTTCAGGAACCGTATTTAGGGATGTAATAAAACACCAGTCAGGAATTGGTTACAATGCACCGTCCATCACTGGTGCTACTGAAGATTTCCCGTCATCCGTAAACAATGACTCACAGGACACGAAATTTTATTAAGTCCACCACATTTTCCGGTTATTATCTTTCAAACGGGCCACTTAGTGCGACCACATTTGGCGTGCTATCAATCCCTTGTTATAAAATATATGCACACCGAATTGAGGCACGAAACAGTTACATCCATCGGTCCCACAAAAGTTGCGCGAGATTGAATAAATTTACTAATCTGTAAACGTCAACGACATGTGACGTGGCCTGAAAAGTCAATAAATGGAAAACAGTACAATTCCAGGATTGACCGTTATTTTTCGCATCAATGGATAAATGCCTCGTAAATATCAATGTAATATTTTTCAAAGCGCAAGATCATCCATCTTACGGAAACAATGTCCAATGTCAACTCGGTCTTCTTTGTTCTCTATTTCGGGTAAAACGTTAGGCAACGAAGAAACAGTCTGTAATATTTCCTTGGCTAACACAACGGTCAGCAGCGACTGCACTGGTCAAATCCACTTATTCGGGACTCTAACTATTAGGAATAAGATCCGAAAATAGCTACTTTGTATCTAGTACGAGATGTTTTCAGATACGGTATTGGTTTATGCACCATTGTTTATGTGGTCAAAAGCATAATCATCAGGCATGTCCTACTGGTTTCAGTATCCTCACTATTTTTTATTCGGATAGAAAGTTTAAGTGGTAAAATATATTCAGAAAACCGTCGACCTTAGAGATGTAAGGGTAAACACACACACAAACTTTGTCATAACATGTCATTTTACAGATCACGCAGTGATTCTCTTTAAGAGCGGGTGGTAAATCCAATACACTTTTGGTGCATTTATGCAAGCCGGTTCAACTCCTTGCTCTAGTTTTTATCTAAGTCTGAATGACAAATTTTCACTTGTGTCAGAAAATTAATACTCTGCCGACTAGCTTACACTTTGTATTGGACAAACTCAAAGTAAGCATTCGTAAATCTGTCGACACAGAATCGCTCACTAGTATGAATATGTTTAAACGATCAATATATATATGTATATACCTTTTATGTTTTTAATCAGAAGGAAGAGAGGCGTCTTCATTATTATTATCATCGTTAATTTTGTTAATATTATTATTACTACGGTTATTAATAAAGTTGGAGTCCATACCACTGACTTGAAAGTCAGTCAGTGAAACTAAGATTTATTAAATATTTGCGTATTCAAATCCAGCTCCTCTCTGAAATGCATTTGTTAGGTGGAAAGTCAAATGGAATCTAAAACACTCCAAATGACCTCTATCCAGCTAACTGCTGGTGAAACTACAATTGGACACAACGTCACCCAGAGATACGAATATTTTTCTGCTACTCATGAGTAGCACTTTCACAAACTCGGATAGTTATGCTCAAGTCGCAAAAGGTTCATCACAAGATGATGCTCAGGTTTGCGAACTTAACACTAAAGTCCGCGATTAAGAGGAGCTCGTGAACCCATCAGCCTGAGCTAAGAACACCACCAGTTTTCGAAAGTGATGTGAATTTAGAACACAACAATCAACTACCTAGGGTTCATCCTGTTTTTTTTTAAATTGCGTCCTCTAAAAAATAATTCACCAGTCTGATGTGGCTGTTTGCTAACTCACTCAGCCAACTCAATATTCATTTGCAACTCGGGACCTCTGAGTACTTAGCATGCATTCGCCACCGACTAGCCTTTCTTTTGGTTTCTAAAACAACAGCTATTTTAAATGGCTATTTAACTAGGTATTCCAAATCTATTTCACATCAACTAAAAAAGGATGACTTCTCATCAATTAGTATTATTCTAAGATTTTGGTGGATATAGTGAAGGCTGTGTACGTTGTTTATCTTTAACCCTTCTGTTACCGGTCTGCAGATATCAACTGACATTATATATATATATATATATATATATATATATATATATATATATGTATATATATATATATATATATATATATATATATATATATATATATATTCACACCCGCCGGGTTCAGGCTGTGTTTCGTAAAAAGCGTTGTACAAAGGTGGGAGAAGGGTACAAGGAGTCAGACTCTATGATATTTTTATTGATGCTTCACTGCCAGTTTTCCTAAGTCAAAGTAGGTGCTTTTGTTAGGGGTCCACAGTCATAGATTTTAGCTATCCAAAGCTTAGCACGCAAAACAACGGGGCGAAGCGCAATGCACCCTTGCCTACCCGGAGGTTTCGCCATGAAAGTCCCCACATAAAATGGACACGAGGAGAGATTTCTAGTTTCTCAGGACCTGATTTTATACAGAACATATTTGTTTTTAATTTCACTACTTTTACTTTTCACAGAGGCGTAGAATATGAAATCTACGAAGAAGATGAGGTGACTGACTTCGAACAACGACTAACTGACGAGCAATATTCAAAGGAATCGGAGAAACAAATCGCAGTTGTTTCATCTTCAATAGCCAGTGTGAGTTTTGATGGTCTCTGCTCTCTAAGATATTATATTTTATTGATTTCGACAAGGTAAAGTAAACCACTCACTCGATCTAGCATGCTTTCCTTAAGCGCCATTAAGATGGTGTACTTTAAACATATGCTTTCCGTTAGGTTTCTTCGCAGATCTTGACATCTCAGAAGTAGATTTAAGATAGTAACCACGAATTAGGATCAAAACATTATTTAGGTTTTCAGTTCGGAGGTGGGCCAGTGGACTATGCCCTCTGACAACGTGGTTTGAGTTATGATGTTTCCACGATACCAGCGCCAGTCAGATGCTTTGGTAGACAGTACACGGCTGTGGTAGAATCACTGGGGCCCAATCAGCCCTCTACTCAAAGTCTCAAGGCCACGGTGGCAGGTCACACCCAACAGTTCTCCGGGCACTGACGGAGCGAGGGTATGGCCCTCCCACCGCGTCAACGCGTATGTTCAACTATACAAATACATGTATTCAGCTGGTGAATCAGTTCCAGGTGCAGCCTTAAACGTTGTCATTCACAGCGAATAAAATGTGATTATTTCTTCTGTAAGCCTCGATCATGAAAAGATTACTTTTCTTCGTACCCCTTATTATTTCCAGTCAGCCTCCACCCAAAGATTTTTCATTGTTAACTTACCTGAAGTGAACCGGTTCCTTATTTTCGAGCAAATTTTGTACTCGTCAGTATACCAAGTGCATCTTTTTAATATAGTGCTGTTTGTAGCGAGCAGCTCTCTATCGACAATCACAAAGTAGCGCCCCGTGGGCCATCTGCCTCTGATAATCCCCAAGCCACAGTATGGCCAACGAACTGACCAAAACCGCAAGATTTACTGTCAGTGTGTTAAAATCTACGTGCTTGGTCCGCACGGTCAGCCGACAGGTGTGCAGCAATCCTTAGGCGCGTCCAATGGTCTGGCCTGACCTGGTCTGGTAACGCTAACTGACGTCGGGTCGTCCAAGATCCGTTTCATTCCTGTCAATCAGTGACCACTTAAGTTTCTCGACCTATGGAAAACATAAGCCGTGCGAAGAGGCCTGGTTTGTCCCGTTTCATTATATAAACAGAATGTTTCTTCCTGGTCACTAAATGGTCAATCATTGGTTGGTTTCTGTTGGAGCTGCTTGGGCCGCTTCAACCCGTGACTGAACGAAGTTCGACTGCTTAATGTGCTGTGCTCGGGATATTTGCAACATTTGGCTTGAAAGCTAACGAGGCTCCAAGCAGGGAATATTTGATAAAATACCAATTAAGTCTATATCACATGAACGCCTCCTGAACTGGATTGATATATTCACTAGATCTTCCAAACATCACTTCACAAACAACTCGGGTCCTTGTCGTCAGTTCATGGATTTTGTTAGATTCACGGACAAATCACATCACGTAGTTAGACTAAACCTCGAGAACACAACAATTTTTAATCTGCCCACAACATTCTCAGTTCTATGGTGTAGCCTCACAGGTCAAGTGATCACATGATGGCAAGTTGCGGTTCGCATACCGGAGCTCATAAACTATTGGAGATACTCAGCTCCGACTTGACTGCAGATCTGAAACAACAATAAAATAACAAAATGAATTATTTACGGAATATCGAAATTGAATGATATTCCGAATTCAACGCTTAATCCAAAAATTGAAGGAAATTTTGGAAATGGCCTCCCAACTACGTGACAAATGACAGCTAGCTGGTTTAGAACGCGTGCAACTTCTAAGGAACTCTGGTATAAAACAGTACAGCATCATCTCGAACGTGTTGAAAGTTTCTATCATACTTGCAAGTAAACGTGTTTGTTCCACAGTTCACATAAGAGTTTCATCGTCATGGTTGTGCACGTAGCTGTTCGGTCAGTCGCTACCTCGTTCTCCAGCCTATTTGTTTCCCTGTCCGTCAAGTGTGGACACAATTTGAGGCTTTTGTACCAAATGAACAGACTCCTCCCTTTGGAATCATGGGCATTTTCTAAGCTTACCGGGAAGGGGAACACAAGCAATTTTTGACACTCTTCAGACCAAAACTATCACTGATGAGAATACCGATACACTCTAAACTCAATTATCGTCAGTCAATTTTTTCAACGTTGAAGATAAATCCTGACTAATTGCTTTCTCTATCTAGAGCGGCACAAAATGAACAAGGACTGATCAGAAATTAACGTCTGGCTAACCTACAACTGACTGAAATGACAACTTTTTGCGACGGTTCTAGGTCAGTTGGCTGA
Organism: Fasciola hepatica; assembly: GCA_948099385.1. Classification (NCBI taxonomy): domain Eukaryota; kingdom Metazoa; phylum Platyhelminthes; class Trematoda; order Plagiorchiida; family Fasciolidae; genus Fasciola; species Fasciola hepatica. The sequence goes on along the minus strand of CANUEZ040000043.1, from coordinate 33,881,484 downwards.
TCTAAATAAAGCAAGCCGTTTTGACAGGCCCTGTGAGTCCTGTCTTCCAACCGTGCGGGTCCAATACACAAAGTCTAAATAACTATCAAGAAATAACCAATCAATTGACCACTGGGCTGCTTCGGGCATTTCAGTGATCACATTTTGAGACGCATCCAAAATGCATATGAGAAAATATTGCATGAATTCATGTCAGTAGAAATGCAGTTCTGACTGGACAGTACTAACCGGTCTCTGATTTATTTTAAATCTAGAACTTTCAAGACGAAAACGTTGAGATCAAATCAAGCAGTAGTGATTCCGAAAAGGACTGAACAAAAAGAACAACTCACAGACGTATTTGCTGTTTTCTTTTCTGAAATTGCTTTCAAGAGGATTCAAAGACGTGGAGAAAACTTTACTGCTCTCTGTACCGGACGACGTCAGTTTGTTTTTTCAATAGCCAATTATCATGCTCCGGAACAAACCACACCGATTTCTTATGTTACACTCTTTCAAATTTGCTTAATTAGTTGAACTCGAATTCCGTACTGTTCACAGACGAAGGTCGTTCCTTTTACGTTTCATTTTCCACATTGTCGGAAATCATTGCAAGATAAAATGACTCATCGTTCTCATTGAAATCCGCTGTGGCCAAGTAGGAAGGATCAGTTCCAGTAATTTAATTGGACATCATATTTCTCTCTTCTTCTGTAACAACTTTACCCAAACTTTGATGAAAAACAAGTTGTGTGCGACTATGAAGAACTGAAGATCAATTGAGCCTGACTGGATGGCTGTTTTTCACGGTTTCATAAAAAAAAATTTGCAAAACACGAACAGTCAATTTTTAACCGGTTATATTTCGTTCTTTGTAATATTTTTTGAGGAAAGAAAAACATCTTTGGATTCACGGACGATCATCTGCTTTAATTCCTTTCAGTTTCCAATTTTATGGTGGGGCTTAGATGAAAGCTCTGTGAAGAAAATAAGTACGACATAGGAAAACGTTAATGGACGTATCTCGTTAAGAGTAAGCGATCCATGGTCTTTATGCCCATAAAGATCAGGGATTAAACAAAATACTGGCAGTCGAACATACGTTCACTCGGGCAGTGTGAATCTCTTGTCAGTTTGCCGATTAGTTATGGTGCTTATTTTGTGAACAGAACAAATATGCGCTCAGCTTGGAGCATCATAATTGCTTTCTCTTCATTCCAAAATAGAATACAATTTACATCGTACGTCCATATACATCCAAAACCAGAAGTATAGATAACCACGATAAACCGGAATCTCGTTGAGATCAGCGATTTTATCATCCACCCGGTAGTATCTTAATCCCTGTCTTTAAAACTAATTACCTACAGATAAACCTCAGAATTATTTTCGATAACATCAGAAGCCACTGGTGTGAATAATGAAAAATCTACCAGCATTTTTGCATCTGAAGGTTCATATCGCAAGCCAGGATCAAACCATCTACTATTTGGATCATCCAGGCTCCTCGTGCCATCAGCATATTCAACAGGTAAACCTGAGTGTCCTTCGGATTTCATTCGGCCGTGTACAGCTCCTCCCATTCGGAAATGACCGACAAGGCTGGTAAAGTGAGCAATGCGAGAACAGTTGATGTGCATCCCTGGCACAGCGGTTGTGCCTCACTGAATATTCACTTGCGCTATTGGCACCTGAATGGAAGAACCGCGAAAACTCAGCTGGTAAGCAGCTGTCTTGTAAGTAGAAGGTCGCCAGTTCGATTTCAGTTCGTGATGTTAGCATTCAAAAGCGAAGAATACAAATGGATTTTATATTACCTGTAACCGGGGTTTGATTCCAGCCTTCTTAATTCTAAACTTGACGCATCCCAGTATAAACCTGGAACTAGCACGCGTAGAACTGCCGGGAACAGCTGCGTGTTACTCCACGGCTTAGTTAGGCCCAGTGGGAATGCACGCGGTTGGCACTTCACGGTCTTTTCTCGTTGACCTACTCAGTTACCGCGATCCTAGTAGCTGAGGGACTGTGCCCTCCTATACCCACCTGTATTCAAGCGCAGATCTAAATCACTCAAAGGACTTAGAATTGCAAGCACGTTGTGATCTTTCACTTTAGATGAAGATCGCAAAATAAGAATATTGTCCGCTTAAGCTATACGCCTTCGTAAGTCATCTAAGAACAATGTAATAGGTTTTTGCCATGCAGCTCGGGCACTATCCAATTCCATCAGAAACATCTTATGTTGGATAAGGCAATCCCGTCTTAGAAAGACTGCCATTGGTTTCGAATCTTCAGTCAGTGTCATATAAAAGTGGACACTGTCTACATATAGTTAGGAGAACAACCTAGAATTAGAAAGTATGAGTGTCAGTTCTTAGTAGTGAAAAGTGGAATCTGTTGGACCACGATTTACGTGTATAACAACCAAAGAGCAGTTAAAATTTGCATATTGCAATTCCTTTTCAATACAGCAACGGTACGGTCTATAATTCCAGTCAAGTAATCCTCTGCGACGGACTGTAAACGGTTACTCGTGTTCGCATGTAGGTTCCAGTGTTTGTCCAGTAAAATAATGATGCATTTTAAAGACTTCTTTCAATTTCGGGGCATCAAATGGACACCTACCTCCGATATAAATGCGTAAGCGTTGTGATTTGACACTGACCCAATCACTGAATTTAATTGCGGTGTTTATTTATGATGGGGGGAAGAAGCGCAATTTAGTTCAGGGAAGTAGTGTGCTATTATGTAAATTTATGTAAGATTATCTCGCACGGAGCATCACGGAGTCGGAACACGAATATGACACACGGCGTACCGTAGTATTTATAAACTGAGCACAATTTATTGAAGTACCTGAAGCGAACCATGGAATGTAACCACCACAATTCCGTTGGTGCGTGGCGTCAGCTGGCATCAAGTAGCAGAACTTGAAGCTAAGCTCGGGTTTGACTAAAAGCACTAAGGTCGAATTAGCTCATTGTCATCCGGAACCTTATTAGATTCTTCATCTCGCAAAATCTGCACAAACGTGGTACCGTATATCTGAGAATCCAAGCTAATCAGCCCACTTTGTACTAGATGGAATACACGACTTTCTTTTTCGCGAGGCGGACATTTGTTTCGAGCACAGAAACCCTGCAGTAGACGCCGGAAACTATTTTTATGAAACACCAACCACCGGGTAACCACGTCTTAGGACCAACTGCGTGGACCCTGACAACTGGCTTTTAAAAGCCTTCCATTTCAGACAGAGATAGCTTCGAATAAATATTACTTATGAGTTATTCCCTTGTAGACAATAATCTCTCTCGAATATTAATTCCGTCTGCGATGTATGCAGCAATGTGTATTGATAGACATTTGTGAGGTTGGCGAAACCTTACGAAGCCGTTTCCTTGTTAGGCGCTTTCACTAGTCCTTCCCAATGCGCTTGAACCACCTGTTTGTTACACCGGCACTCTACAATACGCAACCACGATCACCAGGGCAATGTTTCTCACAACCCATGAGAGGGAGAACACTACAAGTGGAGAGAGAGAGAATGGTTATGGTATATTGGAGAAGCGCGCGTGTAGCGTGTACGGCCAAAGGTCAAGTGGCCACCGCGCTTGGTGGCACGGGTTCACATACAAACACGCACACTCATGTGTGTTAGACAAATAACCAAGGCTGAATGCCACTACACATTCAGCATCCAGTATGTGAAACTCTTCTTAAATACATCTGATTCGGTGTCGAGGAATTTTCGCTAAACCGCGGGGTTTTACGGTATACAGGTATTCATTCATTACCTCAGTTCTATTGATTTTTACGTAACGAATTCCAAAGCAATGAAAAATTAGTTCCCTGTAGCCAAACACCACGTCGCTCGTTCAGTCCATCAGCCAAGATGTTATTCGCACTACTGGGTTGTTTTATATGTGAAATGCTACGCAAAAACTGGTTGAAGCTGTGGACTTGGATGAAACCTTCTCTCTAAAGGTGTACTGGTATGCTACAATAACGTATCACGTCTCGTAAATTGCGATAGGCCATGAAGGAGATTTACAATGAGACCGTAAAAGCCAACATAGAATAATGTGTTAACAGAATTGGTCCACGATTCCACGTGCTAGTTCCCTGTGGTAGTTAAGACCGTGAAAGTGTTGAGGAGCATATGAAGTGCTTATAAGAGCGTGAGGAAGAATAATAAGGAAGTAAAAAGGAAGCAATGGAGATTTCGAGTAATTTACGAAGCTTTAGAATACGTACTCAAATTACAAAACGAATATAACGCCGCTAATCTGCTGATACTCACTTGTCGCGGGGGTCTTTCGAAAGTAACTCCCGCGAAAGGTAAAGGATCAGCGTAATATTGTACGTTGCATGTAAAAGCTCACAGATCTGACCAATAGTGGAATATTTTTATCTCGCGAACGACTACTACCGATACTATAAGTGACCACGACTGAAATAAAGGGGGAAGATAGATTTGTTGGTTTTCATAGATATATAGATAGTCCTGTGAGGTCGACAGAAATCGAGATACCATGCCAGCTAGCGACCAGAGCCAACGGCCTTAGGTGTATAAAGTTTCCAGAATCCCTTAAAAAAAGGGCCCAACTCGACTCGTTGTCGCCGGTCTCCGGACAGCGCAGCCTCCCGCTTCCTCTGTCTCACAGAGCCATCAATATATATATATATATATATATATATATATATATATATATATATATATATATATATATATATATATATATATATATATATATATGTATATATATATATATATGCGAATACCATTCAAGTCCGTCGTTTTTTATTTCAATTGTGGGTACTTAACGTATCTAAAGTAAGCGTTCTAGGAGCCAAACCGTTGAGCCTTGCGTCATTTACAGAATTGCATGCGATGTGAAACCAGCTATAGATAGTCGAAGAACTGGTTCTGAAACTGGATGAGCTCTTGAGGAGTGGCTATCATTTTGGTAGCAGACCGAACTACGGTCACCTATTTTTAAGCAAGGTGCACTCACATTCTTGGTCCACAATTAAATTTTTAAATTAGATTGATATTTTGGTGTAAGAGAAAAGCCGCCATAATATGATAATCTAAATGGAAATAATCCCAACCATAGTAGGTTTTTGCCCTGTGACGGAATCACTGTAACTCCCTTGTTGCATCTCGTGAACAGGATGGTGCACGGTAGACATGTAAATTATTGAACACGCTGTGCGCATCACCTTATATGAGAGAAGTCAGGCAATCATTGTGTGGTCAATAATACACACACAAAATGATCACACTAAAATCACACACACAACAGCTTTTGTCATTCATGGTATGATGATATATAGTACAGTTGTATAAAACACACTCAGCAGAGGAGCACATTTCAGCCGACTTCGGGGTCCTGTATTCCATTAACTTTGCTGGGCTAAGTGACCACTACTCGAGGTTGTTATTCTGCTGCTGTATTCTTGTATGCCACTCTAGCACGTAATAATGTATGCTACAGCCCCGGAGATAATGGGAGGAACAGGGTACGAACGCGATCGATAGCCACAATCAGGAGTCAGATGATGCTCCGCTAGTCAGGAAAAAATCACAGGTCACGGATAATAGATACAAACCTGCAAAGCAAACAGTACGGAGGAATGGACATTCAAGGGGGTTTTAGAAGAGCATGTATAATATCGGTGGTCGAACCAGGAACAGCTTGGTCTTGCACAGTCTTAAGAATAGTTATTCTGATTACCGTACTCGCATAAAGCCGAGAATTACAGTAGCAGATAAGTGGTCCTATCCAATAGGACTTGAATTGAAATGAGTTGCAGGTGTACTTAACAAGAAACCCACAGAGAGTGCTGGCTTGCATGGTCAAATTTTGTAGGTGATATCAGCATCAGGTGCGTAACAAAGATGCATATTCAGGTGCTTCACAGGAGACGAGCAAGGAAAACCAGCTCAAGCATCAAATGAATTAGGTGAATCGTACTCCGATGCCGACGGCAACTCCCCAGAGTGAATATAAAACATGAAATTAAAATGGCAGGGACATCGGAGAAAACGCGTCAAGAGAAATCAGGAGAACACCACCGCAATACGGAGATTTATGAGAAGAATTAACGAAAAGGCTGGGTAATATTCGTTTCACAAAATAGAATTTTCCAGGAATTGTATGGATCAGAGTGAAAGAATGGTAAATTGGTCGGGAAAACGTAACTATTATGTTTCAGTATTCTTCACGGGGGAAATATTCTACTGAAGTGCTGAGGATCAATCCACTGAAGCTGCTGGAAAAGGCTGCAAAAGGGACCTCCGGGAAATAATTCTGTAGAGACTATCTAGGAATTCTTTGGAAGATGGAAATCAACAGGTCACTGTGGTAACAAGATTAGGAATAATAACAACGTCATATAACGGGCTTAAAAAATGAAACAGTGGACGAAATTTTAAGGTCACCCTCTGAAAGATCTTCTAATCAATGGCACGGGTTCTGAGTACAAAGCAACAACAATGACTTTTCGTATATAAAGGTTAATTATTTGAATAAAAAATCATAGTAGAATACAATGGAAAATAACAGGAAACAGCGGGTACTGAGTTTGTTGTTTCTAGAAAATTGTTTATTATCTTTGTGAGCAAAAGATGCGCAAAATTATACCACATACTTTACCGTAACTCATATTTTCTCACGTTTACCGCGGTGCCGATGTGCTATACCATTAGTTCTTTGGAGGGAATCCTGAGGGCGCACTTTACCGCCTTTGCTAGAAATTTCACGGCTTTTCGGAGTAAAAGATAAAAATAATTTGATCCGGTTCATCCATTCAATTCATTCAATTTTTGACTCCGGCCACAATTCGGTCTTTTAAATACGATATGAAGCCAGCCATAAATGGTTTACACAATCCGTAAGTCAAAATTTGAACAACGAAAATAATGGTATTTTCGTTGTTCAAATTCTTTTTGACGTCTCCAAAAAGTAGTCCTTGAATGTCCACGAACAAATGTACGTTTTAATTGTCGTCTCATCGTAAGACAAAGTCACTGCCAATGAGAACGTGTAATTCTATAAGACATTTGAAGTTCAACTCATCTAGCACACTAATTATTTTCACGGTCAAACCCAACGCGGACGTCTATAAGCATCAAACCACGCAAGATTACATCATTATTTAACCACTATCAATAAAAAACTAAATGGACCCTTACGAACAGAATGTGCGGCGAGTAGCACCTCAACACTGATTTAGGAACGAAAAACAGTATTTTTCAGGACGACTAACGGTCAGTAGAGTAACAGGCTGGTTATTTGGAAACAAACAAATGCGCAACTCACCAGTCATCGTCCTGCGTACTACGCTCAGTCAAAACAGAGAACACGGAATACAAGAGAGGAATGCGTATTAGACAAGAATGAGCGCAATGGAAATAAGTTACACAGGTCCTTCACACTTCGGATTTCTCCGGTTCGGGATCACCGCGTTCCTCAGGAATAGCAATAGGCCTCCCTGTCCAAGTCTCCTCACCAGTGTTCGTTCAATCCAGAGGCCCGGCAGGTGCACCTGTAACAAACCAACGTCAATGAATCAGCAAGTTCAAAACACCCTCCAATATGGCCGCCCCCTATCTTCTATTTACAGTAGCTAACCTCCATCGGCTCAAGTGACTAGATGGCGGACCCCATTAAAACAAACTGACACGCTTTGGTGAATCCTAGGATATTGTATTCAAAATGTGAATAAAACCAGAGATTACCTTCTTTAATAACAATTTTACAAGAAAAACTTCAATAAATAAAACAACAGAAACCACGAAAAAGGAGGGAAATTATCTAAAGCATTTGAATCCATCCCAATGAAAAACCACAACATCTAGAAGGACAAATATGTATATTTAGGCATGATTTAGCAATCTCATTTCACTGACACAAATATTTTTAAATGAAAGTGGGTATTAAAAAACAGTTTTCCAAGGTACCTTTTGGGGGCGTTTTGAGGCCCCCGTGTGCTGACTGGGCTGTTATTGCTAGTGCGAAGTAGATGCGAGGGAGGGGTGCGTGTCTAAATCTGATTTCTGTCAAGGAAATAGCCCAGAAAGGCGACCGTCTCTACAAATTTCGGGTACAAAACTCGATATATGACAGCTTTGTATTCAGTTTATTCCGCCACTCGCACTAAAACAAGTACGCGAAATTACACTTCAAGTATAAGGAAGTGTGGATTTAGTTCAGTAGACATGGTGTACAGCACTGCACAGCACAGCTGATGGAACAAAAGAGCTTAAACGGTGAATGTTTATTGACCTCACTAAATCTGAGAAAATCGCCGTCTTCTGGACACCATTTTGGATTTTTCCCCCTGCGGACGTTTCTGAAATTTGACACCGACTCCATTGTTTTGGTCGGCTATGTGGGTCTACTGAACTTGCTTTTCCGAGTTTTCCGTCGACCTCGGTTCAAACCGTTTTCACTTTCGGTTCTTCGCTGAATGTACGAGCTCACGGGTCGCTTTCTGCTCAGCCGTTGCGTACGTATCCATTAGGTGAATTTCTCGTATCGGTACCGCTTCGGTGCCACAGTATCTAGAATACACCTTTGCATCTGTCAACCGACTAACGTCTTCTCTATTCACCCAATAGAGGGGATAACGTTGGTATTTCGCTGTCACACCGAATAGAAGACACGTTCACTAGCCGCGCTCAAACATCTTCCATAAACGTGGTTATTGATAACAATAATAATAATAATAATAATAATAATAATGGCTTACTTTGGATAATTTCGAGGAGTTCTGTATTGCAAGACCAAATGTTACAAGTGATAGCGGTATCTGATTCTTCAGGAAGATTACCTGAATATGTGCGATAACGTGTAGGAGATAGTAATTAAGTTGACAAATTATTGTAGCGCCTGGTGAAGTTAAACTCAAGATCCGGCCGACCGAAGCCAAGTAGAGCTGGATGGAAATAGTAAAAGTTAACGCAAATCTTATGAAAAGAAGACCCCAGCGACTGGAGAATCAAGCAGGGTTGACGGATATTCTGTTAATTTTTGGGAATATAGAATTTTCCGAAGGAGACGCAATTCCCAGCTTGAGAGGGATTTGGACTGAAAATCACACCATGAGCAGGAATGCAAAACTGAATATAGAAGAACACAAATCGTTTGACGAATAGAGTGGCAAATTTGGGTGGCCGGATATAGACTCAGGTATATACCAAATGAACTACGCATTTGAAGAGAGATGACCAGATTGATGATAAAAGAAGTGGCGGGAGAGAAACAAGTAAAGGCTGAGCTTATTGTATACCTTATGGTAAGTGGATCGTAATAAGTCAATATGAAAGTGGAAAATGGATGAAAGATCAATGCGGGATGCGTGGCCACCGCAAAAGCAGAGATAAGCAGCTTGCAGAAGAGATGATAAAGTAAATGGTGGGTAAATGACTACCTACTGGTGTTCCTTTTAGGACGTTTATGCGAGATAACAAGATAGTTATAAGGCTGCATAATGGAAGTATCTGGGTCGATTAACCAGAATAGAATATCGGACATGGAATAAAATAAGTCGATATTTTTAAAGGATTAATTCTTAGCACGGCGACTCTCCTATGGTTATTACTCAGTTTGTGGATAGTTTGCCACGCGCTGCTATTTTGGTTTGCATAGTGAGTTTTGACTGGTTCGTTGGTCATATATGAATGGGCGAGCTACAATTCTGTCACTCTGTAGCTGTATGTTATTTGGTGCGAAGTTTCGGTACGGCTTTTTGGATTTACTGAACGATGTGCTATACCAGCACGGAACTACAGGAAGGTGGACACATTTCCGAAGCATACCATAACAAGAATGCTACCTTTACATACATTTTATGGCTCGGTGGCACCGGCTTCGGAATATGTGAATAATGCCAGGACCCTTCACAGGGCCTCTTCATGGGCTTACCGTTCATGATCCTTTTTGCTGAGGATTCGTGCCAAACCACTCACCTGTCACATTCCCGAATTTAATCAATCCCCAAGATAAAACTCGCCCCTTTTTATCACATTTGCCGATATATTTGTAAAAGGTCACACTTAGTTTCGCCATACACTTCCGTTCCACAATTTCCAAACAGTATATTTCACTGAGAAATATTTGCTTCCAGAACATCCCAACGATGTTTAGACAGTTTGCTCTCTCTCTATCAGTCCTACGATTCGCCTACACACGGCTCTAGCATTGCAATATCCTCACCTTGCAAAGATTCATGCCCTCCCCATAAATTCACATCTTAGATATCTATATCGCAGCTTTTTCATTTATCGCAATCACGTGATCCACTTCCTACAGAGAGCATCAACAGATAGTACTTTACCTGTCAATTTCTTCACCGCCCAACTTCGCAAACGTATCTATCGGTTGTTTAGGGTTTTCTTTCAAATCCGGTATTCTATCTTGGTAAATCCTCTCAGAAAATTTTGATCCTTGCTGCTCTCTGGTCATCATGTTCAGCCCATAGATAACGCTAATCATTAAGTAAATACGTTTTTGTCTTTTAAACACTCATCTTCTTTGCAAACCGTGTCTCTGCTACTATCACGGCTATGCATCACAAATTGACCTGTCGCCCAGTTTCTTTTTCCATGTTGGTGTATCACATTCCACTTTTCTGAAAGCAAACAATCTGCTCAACGATTACCTGTTTACATCCGGCCACTACTTCCACCATCACCTAGGCAGTCTCTCCTTATAGATGAGTCGTTCACTGGGTATTTAACTGATTCAGCTGATATTCGGTCGCTAAACGTTACAAGGGTAGTCTTTGAAGGGCTTTTCTTGTTCTTTGTCGGCGATTTCACTCGTTTCATCTTTTGATTTCCAATCCTAAGCCGTTCCATACACCGCACAGCTCTACGGCTGGTTTATTTCTCCCTTGGAAACTTCTTTTTCCTCAAGGTAAACAAAATTTCCGTCAATTATATTTGAGTCGCTCGTTGCACAGTCCCCCTTCTTAAGAAAGTCTATTACTTCCAGCCAGCTCCACCCTGACTTGGCCGGCTTGGTCACCCAACCTTAAGTTCAAATTTGCCGGGAGCCACCATCAAGAGTAATATAAATAATTTCTCCTTTACTGGATCGAGTGCACTAACCGAATCACCATCTGGGAATTAGGATTCTGCTTCCAACTGTGCCGTTTGATCTTGCGTTGCAGCATGCCTAGAGACTATCCGAAATAAACCATTATCATTATCATTTTAATTTCCATTTCCGTTATTGCCCTATTTGCGTGCAAATTGAGGTTTCCACGTGAGTCTTTTTTGAGCGAAACCAATAAACGTTACTTCAGTACTCCGACTTCTTACGTAAGAAACCGCAGCGCTGGAAGGATTCCGCTTTACACAAGTGATAACTGTTCGACCATCATCAAATTCGAAGAAACATTCCTGCCAGTATACGCACAATATGAGGGTGTTCGTCTTGTTTTAACCCGTATCCTCCTGAGGGATAAGACCATCTTTTGTATCGTAACATGAATGTAAGCTGCGCGGACTCTAGCGAATGCATGCAACCAGTCCGACTGTACCAGTGTTCACAAATTGATTTTGCATGATCGAACCGGCAAAAGGATAGACTCTGTGCATACTCCTCACAGTGTTTGAGTGATCTTTCTACTGGGCCCTCCAAAAATGTGTGGAGTTTGTCAAAAGTTTCTTATGGTACCCGTGGCTTGTTATGTGCTCGATTCTCACGTTTTATATAGTATTCATATACCGTGATATTACATACTCTTGTGCTCGATATACGGGGTAATGCGGTACGTTGTGTGCGGTGCTCTTCTTCTAACTCCGCGATATACTGCGCATGGCCATACTTCAATCATTCGTACCATGTCACAGCTGATGTAACGTAACAAAATTTAACCTTAGATTCAAGCAGTAAGAAACCGTTGGATTTGAATTATGCCCCCACAGAATGTGAGGACTGCTTCAAAAGTTTTGATATTGGTTGTCTCAATGAAAATGGATTGAGGACTGAAGAGGAAACGGAGCACCTGTCTCAATTGATCGGAGTGGATGCATGCGCACTTGTGAAAAATCGTGCGGTTTTGGGCTCCTCGATGAACTTTGTGACTTGATAAGCTGGTTGTTCCTCGTAATGCTTTTATACAGCAGTGTACAGAAAACCCCTAATGGCGTGAATACCATTTTTGAGCCAGATTTCAAATTGCACTGGGTTTTGTGCTTCATCCGGATCTGGGATGGCCCGCAATATACATTTTCCTAAGATATCACAGTGAATTCCTGCTGAAAAGCAGTGAAGGTGCTCCCTTTGCATCGTTTCACAAACTTTGTTTTGCACCTTACGGTCATGCAATGGACCATGCTTTGGGTATCCCGGGAATAAACCATCATCTTATTCCCTCTCATCTTGTGAGACGATTAGGTTAATTGTAGCAGAGAAAGCGAAGTTTACTTCATTCATCCGCACGAAGATCTAGTCCGCTCGCACACTCCTTCTGGCGTTGCTTGCACACAACCTTGGAATCTGGTTGTGGTGCTCAACCATGTAACCAGCTTTGGAAATGGTTTACCGGCTGAGAAGAATAAAAAGGATCTGCCGTAACATTTACCGATTCGCAGCCATCGGGCATTTCAGAAATTTAGACATATTTGCAGGCAACTTTGAGACGCCAAGGTTATCGATGCATCAGCAAGTGCTCCTTTTTTCCAATTTTACGAAATATTTCTGAGCAGCTTGAGGTAAAAATTAAGGGTAACTCAAAAATCGAGCAGCCACCGCTAAGATGCCATTTCTGTCAGAGGTGCAAACGTCTTTCATTTTCATCTACCTTTTATTGACCAAGGCCAGGAGCTTCTCATGAGCTGACAGGATTGCTCCTTCCCATGCTCCAGCTGGATGTTCAGATGATAACGGGTTGCATCAGTGAGGTTGCAGTCCTCGTTCTTTCAAAACACGGGCAGGGCTCTTTTCGAACACTAACCAATGACAAGGTGTGCATGTTCCACATAATATTGCAGTCGTGGCAAATGTGCCCTTGATCCAATCAGTTCGTCACAAGACACAGGTAACATCATCCGACGGTAGGAAACGTTCCGCCTACTCTTTAGGCCAGCTCACCAACTAATCAGACCTAAAACTTATTGTGATCCGAATTCAGCAATCATGTCTGCGCGCCAAGCTGTTTAATCAGCTACAACTCCATATATGTCCATGGATTGCTTGCCCCGTGCTACACAAAGCGTTGACTTTTGGCTAAAACTGAATAAAGTTTTCTGCACTAGTCCGCGGTTACATTTTTTGAACTGGACGATTGAGAAAGCACTGAACTGGGGTAATCCAGATGTGTGCTGACCCACAAAACAGGTTTAAGTGTCCCATGGGGGACCATGGACTTGTAAGCTTAAACCAAATAGTGCGTTTCCTAGCAAAAGTGGCCCATCTCCGGACCCCAGGGGTCCAATGAGTTTGCCATAGACTTCTCTCCGCACCGCCACAGGTGTGTGCCAAGAACCCTTCTAAACTAACGTGCGGACTGCTTCCCGATACACGCGAGTGTCTTTGACCCTTTTGAGCGCATCACAGATATACAATCAGCAAACCTTGTCAACCGTCCGGCAGCTCTAGTCAAGTTTTCCAACTAGAAAGTGACCGAAACAACTACAAGACATACCGGAGCCCAAGTGAACCACAGTCCTCTTCAGTTCAACTCCGGAAAGAGAGACCTCACCGTCGGCAATTATGAGCATGAATCCTGTAGGATCTGTTGAAGGCGTCTTTGAGTCAGCCTCCAGTAGGATTCCCCAAGGCGAGATCTGTGGTGGTGCCATTCGACCTTACTTGTAGCCCCCCTAATTCCGAGTTCGACTGATGAATAATTGTGGGCTGATTACCTCGGAAGTACTGAATCGGGCGACGGGATTACGTACCTTTGGCAGATAAGTCACTGAATCGCTCCAGCATTGCATTCCACTCAAAAAACTGGGCGGACCCTCGCCCTCCACAGTTCACCAAACAATATAGTGAAACAGCCGCAAACAGCTCTCGTCGAGAGATGATAATTGGCTTGACTGGCACCAACCGGGACTTACCAGAGTCTAGGACAAGATATGCCGGCCCGTCCGTTAGGATTCTCCTTGCGTGGGCGACGTAGCCATAACCGGACCCCGGGGCATCATGCAAAACACTAAATTCTTTGACTCTCTCTGTTTTACGTAGAGCTTAACTGGAGCCAAAAGTTGAGCATCTCGCCCCAATCGGGTGCGACAGTGTCTGATACATTTTTAGTTTTCTCGGAAAGCCCTCTTATGGCCCAACATAAACGGCAGGTCTCCTCGACAGCACTCCGGAGCCTTCACCGGCATAAACATTTATTACGTATCCGCAAAAACCGCTAAGCCGTCTTTAATGCTAATAATAATGGTGGTACATTCCTCGACCGTGGTCGAGAGGCACACATAAAGGCATGGTCAAAATTTATAGTATCACTCAGACGGGTGAAAACTTTACAAAATTTTGAACGGGGGGTCGCAAAATACAATAACAGATGAATGAGGTTGGGGAGAGTTTGAACGAGGTAAGGTGACAATGGAGTACACCGTAAGTACGGTTTAGTTTCGAGTCAGCTGGGGCAATAGTAGGGAATCAACGGGAACAAAGACGGATATTGTGTTAGGAAGCGGAAAACAATGTTTACAAAGAAGATGCAAGAAATCGGTCAGTGATGAACGCTAAAGTTCATTCAAAAAGGTAATTGGTGATGATGCAGTGAGACGGGTAAGAATTTATGAAGACGAGTAGATGAGTACACGTTTTCATAGATTTGTGGATATGAAAAGGAATAGAACACCCTGGAAAAGTGAGATAGTTTTCAAAAGAAGTGGTTAGTATCATCTAACGTCGGGAATTCGCGGCCGATGGAGGAAGGATGGATTTCCAAGGTAGAATGATCGTCGAGCAGAATGCCATGTCCACGGAGAACAAGACAAAGCAAAAGAGATGAGTAGAAACCTTTGCAATAGGACAAGTTACGCTGCTGGGTCGACAAATATTTCGTTGTTGAGCTTCTTGTGGCTGTTCTGTGTCTGTGTTTGGCCTTTTGGGCGAGAGTTGACTGCGGTTTGTGTTCACATTTTCGTCATGGGAAGCAAGAACGGCTTCACCGAGCTTTGACTTCATTATTTATTTGGGAATCCTTGGATGGTGCATTGGATGGCTTCGACATTGGAACAGTTTTGCGGTAGGAAGTTCTCAGAAGGCCTCAGCGGGGCATACGCAGTAATCTCAGGAATTCGTATGGGTGAAACCTCGTAGGCAGATCATATTCGCTGCAGCTAGTCCTGGGTGCCGTTGAGGGGCAGAGAAGAGGGTAATCCTTCTGCGCGATATATGACAACCAAGTAGCACGATGACCGGGTGGTTCTACGATTCGAAAGGAACAGGATTGCGTTCTGAAGGGTTTTCCAGCTAAGGGTTAGCGTGAGCGAAATAGCATAGGGGTACAGAGGTTGTAAATCAGGCACAACAGATTTAGTGACATGGGAAGTCATAGATATTGTAAGTAGGTCTTTGTGAGCACTAACTGCGCTTGCACTGTTGGGCTTAGTTATGGATTGCCGTTCGGAAGCGTGCCGGTAAATCCTATCGTTCGGGGTTATTGAAGCAGTGGAGCTGCATCGAGGCTGTCGTGTCTGGAGTCTGCGTGAGGAGGCAGCTGAGAAACATTAGGAACTTAAGTGGCAAGTTTATACAATGGGTCCGGGGGATACATGACATCCTATCGTGTGGCGTTTTCAAGTCTGATGCTTCGGGGTAGTGGTAGGTTTTGGTATACATTGCGCTGCTGTTGAGTGGGGCTGTGAACTGGAGAGTGGGTTGGATGAAAGGAGGAGAAACAGAAAAGCTTGAGAGAAAACACTGGCGGTTTTCCCTAAGCTCTGATATATAAGTTTATAATTACTTTCTCATTTACTTGTAGATATTTGATTCTTTGACGAGGCTTTTTGCCTGATTTATGGACTTCAAAAACCACAATAAGACGCATGTAAAGAACAAAGAACAAATTTAGTACTGTAGAAACTACCAATCAATCTTGCTCTGGTTCCAGGATTCGTTTGAAATGTCTATGCATTGCTCCATTCGCGAAAATTGACTTACAATACTTAAGTGGAACCTGGACAAGAAAACCTATTGAAAACTTCCAGGCGAAGAAGCAAGGACCTGTTGATTCAACAGAAAATAAATTGGCAACTCCCTGGGGATGGTTCGGGTGTTATTGTTTCTCTGGGCGATGCTCAGTTTACTAGTTCCGTCAGTATCAGCTCATATATTTCTAATCGCAATGAGTTTGCTTATACTAGCAATTAGAGAATGAGAGTGACGGAATTAGGGAACGGGCCGCGGTTAGCCAGAAAAGGAGCAGAGCCTCCCTGACAAGGAACTGGTCTAAGCGAACCGGCAGGAAATCCGTGTAGTTCACGATTTCAACATCGAAATGGCGCTGTAATCAACGAACGTCAACCCTTGAGACCGCCTTAAACTACCGAGGTTTTCACGTTCGATCCGCCAAGAGTGGAGCTAGCCCCTTCCGGCGGGCACCTCGCGCAATACTGTACAACAATGAAGCAATTCGAAAATCTTGTTGAGTGCAAAGTTGCAAATCCTGGGCGAAGGTTTTCGTATTTAATGCATTACTGTCGTAGGAGGGCCATAAGCGCCATCGAAGGCTGCTCAATGCTTGACCTACCTGTGGGATACATCAGGACGAGCAAAATCCTGAAAGATTTGTTTGGACAACCACTCAAGGTGGCTGGAAGCCTGATTGATGGTGTTTCATCAGAGGCAAAAAGGACCGAGGGCAAGGCTGAACTACCGTCAAATTCGGTAATAAAAAATGCAGAATTGCAGCATAGCACTGAGGCATTTAGAACACCAGTTTGATCTGAATGCGTTGCACACACAGGATTGCATAGTTCGATGTCTATCTATTGATTTACAGAGCCAATGGGCAGAGGAAGCTGAGAAAATAAATATGCTCGGACGAGGATCTGCTTTCGACGATTTGACGGGGTTCATGAGTCGTCAATCCCACATCGCTAATAGCCCATTTGGACAGATCGTACGCGAAAGCTGCAGGCTGGCACGAACGGAACCAACATCTGCTCAAATTGTAAAGAAGGACTGTAACTGAGTCCAGTCCTTGGATAACATGCACACGATAGTTCGAGAGCCCGAGAGGTCAACCGAAGGCAAGCTATGCAACTCACTGCATCGGTTACCAGTTTGTCAGACCCTTCACGGGACGAGTGTACCCCATCGGAGGTGCGCAGTGAAAAGAACTGGACCATGCTTTACGTGTTTGAACAACTCTCATCGAGCCTCTGGATGCCGCCTAGAGTGAATCCTGTCCAGGACGGATGCTTGTGTAACCATCACTCGTTACTACATGGCCCTCTAAACCCTAGGCCTGCTCGCTCGAATGCACCCAAGATTGTCTGTTCAACGGGACGTGATGATTTTAAACCGGCTAGATTAGGCAACGTACCTGTCCGCCTCGTGACACCCGGAGCATTGAGGAGGTTCGAGGCATTTTCGGACACGGGGTCTGATACTTCGCTTATTGCTCGCTAGCTTATAGACAGCTGTGAACTAGTCGACCAGCCCACCTCTCTCACGATCAGCATGATTGCAGGGGGTCACGTTAACAGTTTGATGAGGCTGACACTGCTGTTAACCTATTTAACTGATGGGAGGACAGTAGAAACTCTGGAAGCCTTTGCAATAGGCAGCTCGCCAATGAGGCCAGTCAACTCTATTGGGTCAATAGCCAAGAAATGGTCTCAACTCAAAGACATAGTTTTCGAAGGAGCGTCTATCCCCGAAGGTGGCATACTCTTTGGATGCAATGTACCTGAGGCCCATTGAGTGCTTGACCAGAGCATAGGCAATCGAAGAGAACCATTCTCTACGCGAAGGACACTTGGCTGGACACTTCTGGAAACCCTGACGAATGAAGTTTAAGAATCAGCATTAGTAAATTGCTTAGCCGTTGCTGAGAGAAGTACCTTTGTAGAAAGCAGCCAACTTTTCGATGTTTAATCCAAAGGCCTATCTTAGGAAAGTGAAGTTCGCTCAAAAGAACATCAGTCACTGGTGAATTCGAAGACAGAACGTCACGATGGGCAACAAGAAGTTGCCCTACCCAAGTGACCACAGTCAAACCACCTATCAAGAAATGCAGAAATGGCTCGCCGGCTTTTGAAATATCTCAGAAAAGATATTTTTTGGAAGCCCGGTTGGAATTTGGACAATAGTAGGTCAAGCAAAGCAGCGTGGAGTTGACCGACCTAGTGGCAGTGTACGGTACCTAAGTAGAACGGCATGGCTGGTGGCGAAACAAAGTACCTCTTGCCAAAACAAAATTTACTGAGCCGAATTCGGTACCCATAAAAGAACTCAGAAGGACTGCGTTGTTACTGGGTTTCAAGGTAGCAACAATGCTAAAACAGAACTGTACCACTATCGAACTTAGCTTTGCATATTGGACAGATCCCACAATTGTGTTACATTACAGGAAACGGAGGAAACGAAGAACGTGTTCGAAACATCAGAGAGTTACTCCACTCGTTACAGGAAACAGCTATGAAAATGTTGATGATTCGAGTTCGAAACTACACACCAAGGACAAGGTAGTCTGAAGAGCGCCTCCCGCTGAGTCATTCAGCCTTCCATTCCATTTCATGCCTTACAACCATTCAGCCCGACCCATTTCTCCTGAACAATTGCAAAATGTATTGAGTTCCGGTTATATCCAGCGTGCACAGAGATGAGAAGGAAAAGTTCACCAAGATTTCACTTGAGCAGCTCAGGTGAGGCTTATTAGCTAAAATTTTATTGTGAAACTCTTCCTGCCTTTGAAGATGAACAATTGTTCATATTTTATACAGTATCGTTTGTCACATATTTTGTACACAGAAAAACTCTGAAACAATCTGATGAATAGCAGCTTTCGGTCAGTTTCCGCGTTCATGTGTGCTTCAGTACTGTCCGTCTTACGCTTCTTTTCTAAGCCAATACATAATCAGAAACCGGTTTTCAGTTCTTCCAGAAAATTTGATGTTTTAATTTCAGTTAATTTCACTGATTCTTCACCTTTCAATATTACACGATATCTTATTTCACTTGTAAGTTGCTTGTACGTTCAAACTATACGAGCAAGTTTTTAAAGAAAATTAGTTTAACCAGTTGCTATAATGGTTTACTGCTTGAGAAACATAGACTTAGCTCATGCGGTGATATGTTGTTACTCTGGAAAGTTTTCATTTGATCATGCGTCTAACTGTGTGGGTCGGTGTTCTGATGACAATACCAACCTCAAGTTGTGCGGCGGGATTTGGAATTGATTCCTTATGGGAAAACAAACAATGGCCGTGATGGAAACCTGTTTTACGCGCTGCCAACACAGGAAGTTAGCAACCACAGGCACTGACAATAAGTTATAAATAGGTAGGGCGAGAATCATGACCTCTTCGCTAAGCTCAGATAACTATTTTCGCGGAAAGATTTTGGCCGACGGTGTGAAGAACAAATACTGGAAAGCCTTCCAAATGTTCTTCATGCCATGTGAGCGTGATTATATTTGACATTACTTTGAAAAGCTTGTCCATGCACCACATTTGGCACTTTTGCCTATTCATGTGAGATATTTGAATTTGGCCTTGGAACCTTCTCCACTGTCGCGTTTAAGCCACGGGGTTTGAACCTTTGGGTTTTACTGTATTGTCTATTTGGCCGCATACTTGAGGTTTGCATATATTGGTGCCCTTTGTGAATTTCAGTTTAGTACCGTAGAAACTAACAAATTGGTCTTGTTATGGTTTCAGGATTCTTTTGAATTGGCTCTGCATTGTTCGATTTGCGAGAATTGACTTGCAACTTATACAGGACCCACTGTGGTGTCTGTACCATGATAAAGCTCACCTTTCAGTAGTCTTTCACTATGCTCTACAGCGCAGTCTAGTACTGTGTGCAAATTTTCTGGTTCCTCCGGGTCAACAGCAGCATAGTAGGAAAGATGCCACAGTGACTGATAGTCACGTGTTGACTGGTTATTGAACATAAGGGAAGCATATTCTCTACTGAGAGCTGGCTCCATCTTCGCAGTATATCCAACCAGTAGGTCACCATCATTATCCAAAAGGCGCTTCAATCCTTGTGGTCGAGCTATCGTGGTTGTGCAATTCTTCAATTCCCTCCAGGATCAGAGGACCACGAAAGCACCGCCTGCAAAATGCTTCGCTTTTCCTCAATCGCAACTTCTATGCGGATACCCGAGTCTCATAGTCGAACATTCAAGAATTCCATACCTTTCATACGGGGAGTGCTGAATAAATAGCTTTTTTCTGAAAAGAGCAGTCCGCTTACATGGACTCGTTAAACTTACGGCAAGCATTTTCAAATATCACCCAACGCAGAAGAGGGTGAAATGCTTGAGGGTCTTTGCGGTGTTCTAACCTTTGATCTTAAACTCAGCCCAACCGCGGGTACTTTGAGACCGATGGAAGGTAACACGTTACCATCCCTAATATCCATCGAAAATCTTGCCAAGTTAGACCATTTCTAATGGCCGTCTCCACTCGATGTTTTCAGTTTAGGTACAGGTAGCACGTAAACTACTACAGCTCGGTCAACGCCAGTAGATTGGGGACTGTTCAGAGACATAACATCAAAGATTCCATAGCCGCACTAGCTCTCTTGGATGCACCCAGGGCTTTTGCTTTTTGCCGTTTTTTCAACAGCTGACCCATGGTGGTTAGGCTTACCTGCCTGGATGGGTGAGATCTTGAAAGCATTGGCTAGAAGCGCATATGCAACAGCCTCGTGTGCTCCAGCCAGAGTTCTCACAAGCAACAGCCCTAGGCCCACTCTACTTTGCCACACCCTGGCTATTCCGCAGTGATTCTCGTCGATCGAGTTATGTAGAGTCGGGATAGTTAGAATGTTTAAGTGAAGCGAGTGTTGATTCTGGCCACAGCTGTTCTTCATAATACTAGAATTGTTTGACCTACATTCACTTGCCTCACGGCTTGCTTTCAAACGAATGAACTAAAGGCTTTCTTCTCACCCCTGCTCAGATGTTTGGTGTCTCCGCGCGGTAAATCCCGCACAGGTTACCACAGAATGGCCCTCTTTGCAGAGGGCATAGGATGGTGATCGTTTTCTCTAGATCCCAGAATCAACAGCCTAGGAGTGATGAAAGCTGGCCAATGTTTCGGGTGTTTTGTTTCATCTGGTCAGTATTTCTGTTTCTATCGTCGAGTCATCCGAAGTGACTACAAGCAGTCCTTTCTGTAGAGAAGACAAACTTCATCAGCTTGCTGAAAGTAAGTTCACCTCCAATAAGTGTCAACTGATCGACCCTCTCAATCCGCCTACTCTGCAAAGGTTACAGAAGTTCTTCAACTATTCGGCCCTGCGAAGCCCATGATTTCAGGTCAGTCGCGTAACTGTTCTGCTCCAGGGCTGTTATACAACTCTCCATTCGAGCTTCTTGCCTATATAGTGCCTTTGCGTCAACCCGACTAACAGTGAGCCCTTCCATAAGACGGTCCAGAAACCAGCGTGCCAATTTGTACTGTCGGTTGAATAAATCCGTCACTATTTTGCAAGCCCGGCCGTAGCTAGCCGCGAGTGGCAGCATTGCGCACCCTCCCTATTGCCTCACGAGCCTTGCGCCCACTATTGTGGGGCAAGCACAAAAGTCGTTGACCGTCATCCATAACCCTTGAAGCAATGTACGTCTGGCACCGTCTGATGAACTTTCATCGACTAACCGGACGGCCAGTAAAGAGGCAAAAATCAACCTTAGATGGTATTGAGCCACATACGGAGGGGTAAACCGTACCTGCTGGCTGGTATTCAGTGCCTAGGGTAGCCGCAACTTTAATCCGGATTTGAGATGAATGTAATCATTGCTATCTTGCCCGGATGCCGTAGAACATACTGGCCCACCCTTTCATTACTTTTAGTTCTTTTACCGAACTTAATGATATGTTTCTCCGAAATACCCAGATAGCTTAGTCATCTTTATCTCTTGCTTTTCCCCAAGCAGCTCCTGCTCTTTTTCTCTTGGAACGCCCTTAGATCTCGCTTTCCCCCTCCCTCCCCTTCAAGTGGCATTTCTTAGGTACAGCTAATCTTAACTTACTCCTCAAAGACTGACTACGTCAACTGGAGCTGCGAAAGGAAATTATCATGAGAACATTTTGATGTTCCATATCGATTCAGCCGAATCCACCCCCACTGTCGACCAAACCCGGGGTTGTAGTTGCCCTTGAACTCCTCGACGCTCTCGTTGACCAGCAGAAGGCAATTATACAATGTCGTAGAACCCGGATGCTGATGCTAAAATTCAGAACCGATCCTCGCCAGAAATGACCGACAGTGAGTAACGCGTAGTCCCATGGGTCCTTAAATAGAGAACAAAAGTAATTAGTAATAATATCAGTGGTATTAACTGCTTATCTAGGAAATTTCAAGGCAAGCTTAGATGCGGGATCAAGAAAAGTGTGGCAATACTTTCGAACTGATACAGACGAAGTGGGATACGGTATGCACACAAAGGAGCACTGAAAAATTTGCAATGACATGATGGTTGAGGCAGCTTCATCGTCCATCATACACAAGCTTCATGGTCAGGTGGTCGAATACGACAGAATTCGGTGGTGATTGTTTAAGTAATGGGATAACAAACAAATCAGCAAATAAACAATTTCGTCAACTACAAGATCCAGTGGGATCCAGTGTTCCTTTCCCTCCTGAAAGTTTTAGGGCATAATATTTTTATGAAACACTGACCTGCTCCAACAAAATAGTTGGAAAAAGAATAAAAAGCCGGTAGAGGATTGGTAGAAGAACTTAGAAAATGAATTATGTTGGAATGCCAAGCCGAAACGGAGATATAGCTTTGTCTGTGACAATGTCCAAGGGAACAGTCGTTGAAGATGGACAAATGGAAACAAAGGTCGAGACATCAAGAATGGACGTGAATATCAAAAAGCTAGGGAATAAAGCAGGAATCATTTGCTTCAGAATAAGTGAATGGCCGAGCTGTAACGAAGACCAGGAACTAAGTGATGAATTAACTGGGAATGACGGCATAAACCAAGCAAAAATGGATCAATTACCTCAAATTATGACATGAGAACCACCAAAATTTCCCCTTGGGATAGACGAATTACGGCGCATAGACGTAGAAGAATGCGCTAACATGGTAAAATGAAAGCGAGGACTACTTAGGAGCTGACGTGGTAAATCACGGGAAACAGCGTAAAAAGTAAGCTGGCTGACTATCTCTTCGGTGATTCTTGTGGTTTTGGGCCAAAAAGAAAGACGCTCGCTTTGTGTACCTGGAATGATTATGTATGCAGAGGAATTTGCTTTGCAAGATCGTGACAATAAAACGAGGATGCTGCATGTAGGCAAACAGGTACAGTGATGCGGTTGGAGGTGAACCCCGAAAGATTCACAGAAAGCCAGAAAACTCAGCATAAATTCTACCAGATGTTGACATCAAACGAAGGGTGGGGATGGTGATGAAGTGATGAGAATGATGAGCTCTGACACCGGGAATCGACATATTCTAAAACTTTACTGATGAAAATTATGGCATGATGGACTGGGAAACAATCCTTGAGGAGTGTGCCGAGGTACAATAACAGTGGGTTTATGGGGAAGGAATCTTTATGCTTCCCAGAAACAGACTGGTAGTTGTAGATTAAAGCTGTGAAGTGATTGTGTGAAGCTAACTTTGGGAAGTGCATTTTGTTATGCTAATGCGAGTCGATTAGACATGATGATATCTGCAAAATGTAGCCAAAGCGAGCACAACGGAGTTTCTTGGAAATGGGATCACAAAAGGAAGGAAATGCATGTAACTGCAGTACGGGTGGAGTAAAGGTTTGCCGTTGGCAACCAATTCTGGTAGGCTGGACTGCCGTATGCTGGATACCCAACCTAGAAATCCTCGTGATTTACCAGTCTCATTACGGCCGTACATCGCGGAAGACGTACTGCAAGCCTAACGTGCACCGGTCGAAGGGTTAAGTCTGGCCATACCCTGAACCGTCGGGATTGACCGGAGTGGTCGTCGGTAATCTTACATATGGAACAGTGTGCTCATCGAGACTATGTATTCCAGGATCAGTTGGCGGGATTGCATGAGATTCCGGGAAGTAAAACCGATTGACCACGAATTTAGTGAAAACAAATATCGAACCGCTGGCCAGATGCGTTGAACAAGATAGAAACCGACACAGTGCCCATAAAAGCAGATCTGAAAGATAGATGGAGCTGAACGTGCATTCGCACAGTTCTGTAAGCTGTAGGACGGGGAGAGGCATCACTCGGAGTGACACTGGAAAAATGGTTATCACTTTCGTATGGGAAGCTGTCTGTTTTAAAAGGTAGCTGATACGGTAAACTAAATGCTTCGTAGGGATGAGAGAAAAAACAACAGTGATGGCTTCTAAGTAGTGGCACTATAAGAGGACAAAGAGTGAGAGCAGATGAGATGGCGAGATAAAGGAAAAGCATGGTGTTCACGGATAAGCGCGAAAAGCATGATACTTTCAGCCTCAGGTAAACAATACAAAATCGGAAGATGGGTAAAGAGGAGTGGCTATGAAGCACGTTTCAGATCCTAAGTGCGGCCACAGCGTGTAGGTTTATTAGGAGTAGTTTGTCAGATTTGTACTTTCGGCCTTTTATCTTATTTTTGATCTTGTGATAAGCCCAAATTATATAAATGAGTTGCACTGCCAGTGGTAAAATAAACAGTGAGCACGGATAAGAATTGATACCTGGTTAGAGACTTTCTAATACTTGTGTGGGGCCGGTTTCAGAGCTTGTAGACGACTAGGAAAGAAAAGTCTGGCCACAAATCCTATTAACATTGGCGATGAGGATACCAAGGAGACCTCAGTCGAGAAGGATCAGGAGTCTCAAAGGAGAAGAATAAAGGATCTGAGGAAACCCACCCGTTATGGAGCAGGTTAATCAGGAGGAGTAAGTTAGTTTCCACCCGTAAAGCCAGAGTTGGTCAGTGTTCGAGTGCTGACATCCTCCTCTACAGTTCAAGGGCGAGGACCATCCAAGTATTTGCCTGGCGAAAGGAGTTTTGATGTTTTCCAGGACAGCATTATCAAGTCCTGACCGGTTAAAGAAAATTACTGGGCCATATCCAAACGAAGGTCTGATGTCGGATTCATAAAGGCAGACGACGTCTGGGAGCCAAAAAAGGCACAAATTAAGGCCTACCCGTCTTTTAGCCTCAGCCACTAGGACAGTAGCCCCCTACAAAATATACAGCGAGAAATCCCAGTTTAGACCAAGAACATGGATAGTGATACGGCGGACTGCTGTGGACTCATTAAGAGATAAGGATCCAGGAGTAACTGAATTTCACACATTAGGACCTCGCATTCATCGGTAGACTAACCCATAACCCTGGATTGACACCAACGGTCGGTAGCAGATAGATCAGCGGAGGCGTTACATAGGGTGTTGTAGTTATTTCTGGGCTTGAAGGAGCAGACTGTCTTCATATCATCCACAAAGAGGAGCTGAAAGCCACGAAGCACTACGTCCTGTGTGCTGTTGAAACAATAAGGAAATAGAAGGGGGCTCGGTAGGGTACCTTGTACAACTCCACTACTGGCTAGTATGGTTCCAGTACTGTTACTGGTAACAAAATCCGCTTGCTAACGGCAAGACAGAAATAAAACCAGGGTATAATTGGATCGGTTGTTCCAAAAGGCAGCAGTTTTGGGGTGAGATGGGGACACGGAACAAGGTCAAAAGATCCCGACACATCAAGGAGGACAGCAAAATAGATATCTACTGAACTATTCTTAAGCAACCTTCAAAGTTATGTATCATTATTACCCAGTACAGTGAGCCTCAGTCACCATTCAGCCAGGGTTCTCGGGGGTGCGCATGACAGAAAACATAACAACGGAGTTCCCATTTGATAAAGCCCCTAGCAGCAAGTAATCTGTTAATAAAATCCGTCTTCGAACCGTTTTGATCGGCTTGTTCAGTACCCACTTTACGCGGAGCAAAAATGAATTATACGAGGAAAATGAACGACCGGAGTAATGTTCACCGCTAAGTGGGCTCTTCTTTTCAATATGCGGGTTTGATTATTCGAAAAGCCCTTAAACTCCTCACTGAAGATGGCTCTATTTCCCGCCCTCAAAGTGGGTCAAATAAAGACAACTATTGAGAAAGCCTTAACCTGGGAGTTGGAAGTGAGCAGCGTAAGGCTTTATTTGGGAAAGGTGACGGAAACTAATTGAGCATATCACGCGCTTCAAAGCAACCGTCACAAGCTGCCCGAAGTCTTCTAGAAATAGGTCAGAATCCACTCCAAAACCGCTCAAAAATCGATCGGCGCATTGGTTATAACGGCTAGAAAAGCGGCGAAAAACCGAGCGGTTTCTGTCTTCATTCCTGTATCGTTGACTCACCTTCAAAACTATCTTGCGGGTCAGTTGAAAATGTGTCTTTGTAAGTCTTGAAGTCTTGAAGTAGTACAAGGGTAAGAAGCTGAAGAGCCAAACCTCCCGGCTCTTTGGTCGTTTTGGTATCTGAGTGCAATGTTGAGCCTTAAGGTAGTCCACTGGATGATGGGACAATGAAGAAAAAAATGAGGGCCAAAAATACAAACCTTGACAGTATCTTGCATTTAGTAGCGCCGGTGAGCTGGAAATTAGAGCTTTGGACAGAGCAAATGGGTCTAGGATGAGTCCAAAATGCATTTAGCTCCTTGTATTGCCGGTCGGCAGGAAGGAATATCACTGGACAGTGAAGGCAAGCATTATTTTCACGTCTGGCGGCTCAAAAGATTCCATCTTGAACATTCCGTAGAACTTCACTTAGTTGTATTTTTGAACCTCGAGGGCCACTCTCGACCTTTCAGCTGTTAATAACTTGAATAAAACAAAACATCGTATACAGTACAACGAGAAGAAAATAGTAGAATTTTTCAATTCAATCCAATTCAGTTTGCACAGGACTTTGTGTGGCCACCCTTATAGCACACCGGATCCGGAACGGTAGAGGTTCGGTAATGTTTCAGTATGGTCAGTAGCCTTTCGGAAACGTTACAGGTGCCGGTAAGATAAGTGGTGGTCCAGCAAGAAATCGAAGAGCTTCAACCCATACTTTGTCTCTGCGCATCTCCAAATTCCAAATCACGTTCCTACAATAGTAACGCCTTGCTTGCCGCCATCTAAGTGTGATTGAAATCACTGGCCAGGAAACTGCGCTAGCCAAAGGCACTAAATTTCTTTCTTCACCGATATGGCTTTCATCGATGGTTCATGTATATTACTCAACCCTTATATATAGCCGGTGCTCGGAGAGCTTAGTGGCAATCTGAGGCAAGCATAATAAAGCACCAGTGGGTGCAAACTTGAGAAGTAACTGCAAATGACAGATTTTATGAAAATCGTTGTACAGGGAAAGGTTGTAATAGTTTTCGCAGTGTTTTGTTGTGTGCCGGCGAGACCTGGAAAGGAAAATGCGAATGAAACGATGGTATAGCAGAGTGAACAATAAGTTATACGTAAACTTCTCGTAGATTGCACCGCCACCAAAGAAGGTGAAGGTTGGTAAATTGTGGTAGACTAGTAACACAAAAAGCTCTTTGTGGGTGTGCTTCACGAGGAATTTGAGCATACCTGGCTCTTAAGCGACAAAAGCCCCGATGGCGGGAGTTCGTAAATCACTTTTTCATAATATTCTAGGAATCCAAAAGTGTCGCCTCTTAAAATGACGCAGTCTTTTGACGGTTTATAATAAATTAATTGTGACATAGATGAAACAACATTTCCTATCACAGCCTAAAAAGATCGATAATTTTCGATTGGTTGTTTTCCGGGCCTTCCGGGCCGAATATACTAAAAGGCCAGATTTCCTCTAACCAGATGAGGCAATATTATTCACAAATTTGATCTGAGACCTGTTCCAAAGCGGATCTTTAAGGCATTCACCTTCATTTGTAAGTTTATTCAATCGTGCAACTTACGGTACTGTTAAAATTACTGTTTATTTCCAGGTCTTTTTCCATCTTATATGCTCAGACCTAATAGTTTGCTTAGAACGCCTCGTACACGGAAGCCACTCCTCTATAACCGTGACCAGTGAAAAGGTCAACCTTCCCCATAAGCAAAGAATGGCCCATCTGCAGTTCATTCAACCGAGAAAAATTGCTCTCCATATAATCTGAATGTCGTAGGTGAGGTGAATAAAGCTATTACAAAGCCACCTCTGAAAGAAATCCGACATCTGACCGACCGATTGACTCATGATTATTGGTTCGGACAAGCCGTATGAGAAGTTTTACTGCCTGAACTAATAACCCACCGATCTTGTATTGACAAATGCGGCTTCTGTCTCCATACTGCGGTTCCCACCATTTTTCAATCTTGTCGAAATACATAAAGACGTCAAGAGGGAAGTTGCATTCGATTCACTTTCGTGACGGCTGGGCTGGGTTCAAAACTGGCTCTACAGACATACGTGACTGTACGGCAGATTCCATACTGATCGGCTGAGCCAGATGGAGTTCATCAGAACTCTCGTCCGAAGTGAAGTCGGCGGGTTCTCTTAAAGAATAGGGAAAGGAGTTATAACTTGGTTGCGGTGAACCGCTTAGCGCTCAGCAAGGGGCATCATCAGCAACGTATCATCCGATTACGCTGATTTGCTGGTTTCACCGACAAACTCCCTCTCGAAATCCAAGACATCCCTCAGGTCATCTGGCGGCACAAATTTAACTTCAACTTCACCTGAATGATATACCTCATGGAATTTGTAAACTGGAAAACTACCAGCCAATTATGAACCTTCCAGGAGCAATCTCTGATAAACCCAGGAGGTGGAAGACCAACGTTACTGTGGACAATAGCCACATGGTTATCGCAACAGGAAAGAATCACTAGGTCCATCTAAAACAATTAGCATTTGGCAATACTTAGTGTTATTATTCATTGTAAACTTCAAGTACCGGACACACATCCATGGGTGGAATATCAGTAGCTTAAAATATATAATATGGGAACTATCACGTGAAGGCTGCCAACAGATATGAGAAGGCATTTATAGACAACGCTACTTGCAGAAGTTGTCACAATATTATCCTGCAGACCGTCAACGTAATATATATACAGGCGGTTAGACTGTACGGGTAAGTCCATTCTCGCAAACCGAGCAATGCCCAAAAGTTTCAAATGAATCCCAAAACCATAACAAGATTGATTCATAGTTTCTACAGTTTTAAATTGGAATCCACGAAAAGTACAAACATATATGAACTTTAAGTACGCGGCCAAATAGACTCTACTGTAAAACACAAAGGTTCAAAGCCCAGCGGCTCAACCAAGATGGTCAGAAACGGTTCAGGGCCAAGTTCAGATGTCCCAAACAAATAATTCGGGTGAAAACACGAGAACCTGTCCTGTGTCCCGCGAACAAAACCATCTCTGGATACGTGGAATAATGAATGAACGTTGTATTTATTATTGAAAACACCGTAGAAAGTAGAGAATTTTTGCACAAAAAAGCGTAAAATAATTTCGGCAAAGGCGTTGCGTGATACGAAAAGAAGTGGAGGGCACATATATAAATAAGAACCGAAAGCAGCACGAAACGTTCACAAGCATCTTTAATAAACGGACCCTTTAGGAAAAATGTTCTTAAATACAATAAGAATGCACGAAATTCCTAGGCCTCCCACCGGTCAGTATTATGATCATGACAACCAAGCCTGGCGGCACGCGAATGAAGCATCCGTTTTTCAGGGTCCCAGTAGGTAATTTTATCCCAGAGACCAAATAAATCGCAAGGACCGTGCAACCAGTGACTCACAAGTTTTCATTACACCAAAACAAGCAAGGTGCGTGTAGTCCAATGGGAACGCATGAACCATATCAACGGGGAGGGAAACAAGGGGACTCACACCCTCGGGATCTTTCAGATGCCGTATGGCACGAAAAGCCTCGTCTTCACGGAGCTTACATTTAAGATAGGCAAAGTTTGGTCTTTTTTTGTCGCTCAAGCCACGTTAGACACTCTTAGCGCAGCCAAAGTGACCAGTAGGACCCTTCACTTGTTTGATGGGATTTTGGGCCAGAGCACCGCAGATCACTGAAGATAGTCAGTTTTTAACGGGCCCGCTTCCAAAAGGCAATTCTTTGGATATCATCTTGCTCAGCTCCGTCAAGATTTCACCCATGAAAGCTGATAAGCTTGCCGGTTCGCCCAGGTCACAATAAAAACCGAAGGTAACAACTTGGAGGCAGGCAGGCGTGATCGCTTACACTAGTACTGGCCACAGCTGAATATTTAAGGAACGATAAACCGAAGCATCTTCAAAATTTAGCTTAAGGTTGATTTCATCAGGGGACGTGGTAGTGTTTGTTAGCTGTCTCGTCAGAGTGATAGTCAGTCCCATAGGAATGTGAGGCCCGTTACCTAATATATGACAGGACACTCCCCTGGTGCACGCAAAACGTTTGTTGGATCCCGACAAGGACTTGGTGTATGCTGACTGATTGCTCCTGAGGTTCCCCTTTGTTGAGCCAAAGACACTCGGAAACGGAAAAAGCCGTTCCCTGGTAGTGGAAAGGCGAAATTTTATTGTTAGCAGACTGTGGTGCGTGCCGCAAGCAGTCCAAGGGAACATTTTATAACTGAAGTTACCGGGTCAGAAGAAAGCAGAAACCTGCTGTCGGGCTTTCTGTTAGAGGCAACAGCTTTTTTAGTGGGAGCCTCATCAATTGGTAATAAGCACACTTCATAGAGCTGAGTACTTTCTTCCTCATGCGATATCTCTCCCACTTGTTTATTTCAGCCAATGCAACCGAATAGTTTGAAGCAGAATCCTAAATTGTATCCAGCAATTCACAGCTACTTCTGAGGAATGATGGGAAAACAGAAAGACTCAAAACCTTACTTCATGTGCCGTACGACATGTCGTTCGATTGCACCGGGATAGTCCGGATTTTCATCGCAGCACCACCAAAATCATTCCGGAATGCTACTGGAAGCATTCAGGAGCCCTTCGCATGACCCCTGAAGTAAGCATATTCTTACTTCACAACATAGAAAACATCAGTTAAACTCACCTCATGCTCAGTCAGTGGTTGTCCATGATAACCAGCCACTTCAGTGAGCGAAAAATAAGGCCCGCGATAGTTACGCTTCCGGTTACCATTTGCTACATGGAACCATCAAAAGCCTGGGTAGATGTCCCTCGACTATGAACCACAAACCGACTGATCACTACGGGAAGTAATTACCACTGTGGCATCAACAGCCACTTAAAGTGACCATAAACTCACGGAGAGAACCACCTGGCAAGGACCATAAATTAGAGCCTGACTTTGACTTGGTGAGAACAAAATAACATTATGGTAATGAAATTCACGAACATAAGTGTGAATAAAAATGGTGCATTATTATTCAAAAGGCTATTTCTAGGTATATCATGTGGGTTTTCTTATAAAATGTCCAACATTTCTCTACTAACTTGTTACGGGCAAGTTATCGGAATGTCGCGATGGACAATATGCTACCTGGTTGAAACCAGTCGTGCGTTCAAATAATTTTATAGTCGGCGCGTTTCCGTAACTCATAACATCGACTGTTTCAGATGGCAGTAGGTGCCTTTCTACCCAGATATAGATAATCGTAAGGTTTTTGGAGCGCCTGCTACGTCAAGATGTCGTGAAGCGCTTCCGACCGAAACGACTTTGTATTGGAAACCTCTTTTGAAAGGAGCGCTCGGCCCGAAAGTCATACACGCCGCCGCGGAGCCCAAAGTTCAATTCTAGAGGAGTGTTCAAGGTACCACAGATCTTCCCCTAGAGAGGTGTGACAAAAAATAGCCGGAAATCGTCGGATATATAGGCTCTCGGGAATCAAATTCTTGAAAGCAACTTAGGTGGTGTACTGTTCTGCAAAAGCGAGTCTTCTTGTGTAGAGTTTGAAACTCCCGGGGGTTTTGTGATGGTGAAAACAGTATTTTAGATGGTGGTGATTGCGGTTCCGCCAGTGGTGATGGCAGGGTTGACGGATATCATTAGAAGATTGTGAAGGAGTGAACGTGAATGAAACATTGACTGGATCTGCTACAGAGGCAAGTTCAAAATGAGCTACTGCATGATGCTCGAAGCTAATGGAATCATAGCGTCGGATGCTATCAATGACAGAGTACTAATCACAGAGTTTATTAACATGAAACTGACCATCATGTGGTGGTTGAACGGGCCTAAGAATGGAATCAACCCGAACAAAGACAAAAGAGCAAGTGGCTAAGTCACGAGGAACTTTCTTTGGATGGACAGTGAGTCGGGCAGCCGAAGGTTGAAGTTGGCGCAAGTAAATGGTTAAGTTTGAAGCATATGATGCTGAGTCTAGTTCTGAAGTAGTATGGCCATGAATCTGCCACCTGGCAGGCGCAGGGTAGTGCCATGAACAAGTTTGTTGGGGGTGCGATATGAGCTCTCCTTGATTTTGTTGCTGTGTAAAGGAGCGTCACCGACAGTTTCTCTGTTCATTCAATTCACCAGGCAGCCATTACAAAAGTCTCCGTCTGGCGGCGGAAACCCTGGATTATACCGTTGGATGCTGGATGGGACGCCGTAGCTTTAAAGCGTTCGCAACCAAGGATCCCAGTGAGATTATGGAACACTCTGTATGTGAAATGCTCGGAGCAGTTGGATGTAGTAGTGACGGGCACTCCAAAAGAAGCGACTATTATGTCTATAAAATTTTGTGGGACCGTTTAAGCAGATATCTTTGATGGGGCCGGCGTTGAGCCAAGGGTAAAAAGATCAGCAAGTCAAAATGTGAGTTCTGCCACTGGAAGGAGGAACAGGACTCATGAGGCCATTGTGGATGTGCTTACAAAACTGTAGGGCAAGTCAAACGTACCAAAAGTTGTGATCGTATGGCTATGAACTTAAGAGCGTTCTCATGATGAACACTGTTCTGCCCAATTGCAAAGGTCCTTGAGTGTGTTAGGTCAAATGAAACTACCAGTAACAGGTTTCACCAAAGAAAGAACACCGAATTGTGACATTGAGTATAAGTAACTAAAAGGGGCTCGTCGAAAACCACGAGGGATATATGGGGGAGGTTTATTTGCTGAAACGCCACAGGAAATTGTTTCAAACGTGAATTAAAAGATACCAAACCAGTGGTAAACGTAGGTGAGAACGAAGCTTTTGAAACCCATCTTCCGGTTGTTGTGCGGCTGCCTTGTTCGCAATATTAGGTAGGAAGAGGACAAACGATTGGTGTGAGCACGCGACAGCGCATCAGCCACAATGTTAGCCGAACCTAAATATAGCCTAATAGCCCAACCCCCTCCGGCGGGTAACGGTCCGTGGCGTCTTGAAATGCGTACACCAGTGGTTTATGGTCTGTGAGGATGCGACCTTCAAGCGTACGCCGGAAGTGTTTTACGACGAGCGACGATGCTGTACCGAACCTGAGCAGGCTTTGATTTCCGGGGGTGAACAAAGCAGAGGCTCGGGGTTGATGAATCCAGCTTGTTGGGAAATAGCTCGAACTGCTGCCTGGGAGGAGCTGATCTTCAGTGCGAGTGTAAATTCACTGTCAGATCTCAAAAGCACCATGGGGGATGCATGTGACAGGACGCGTTTCACATTTGTAAATGCTTCTTCACCATCTTCCAAGATGACTTTTTTGGATTTCCCTGGAGTAGGTCACTGAGGGGTCTGAAGAAATCTGCGAATTTGGGGATGAAACAGTGATAGTAGTTTACGAACCAGAGGAAACTGCACAACCCCTTTACTGATTCTGGAAGCTGATAATCAGCTATGATGCAACTGTTCTTCGGCAGTGATGTAACGCTGTAGCTGTCAAGGCGATGCCCCGAGAAGTCGAGACTAGGGGCTCCGGAGGCATTCTTAGCTGCATTGATGGGCAAACCATTGATTGAAAGTCGTCAAAAAACCGCTTATTCAGATGACGGGAGTGTTTAGCTTCGTCTTTACTGGCGATCAAGATGTTGACAATGTAGGCGAACACAAGGGCGCGACCACGGGAAACTCGGTCGACAAATGGCTGCAAGGTTTGCCCAGAGTTTCCCTAACCAGGAGGCTGGCAGAGGAATTCAAACAGACCGAATGATGTGATATTGGCAGTTTTTGGTATATCATCTGAGGTCATCAGAATTTAGTAGCAGGCCCTGACGAAATTTACTTCGAGCAACGGTTCGCCTAACAAGCCGGGGGAAAATTCGTGGAGGTGGGGTTTGGATAGCGGAGAGGTATGGCGGAATTGTTTAGTGTTCGATAGTCACCGCACGACCACCATCCACCGGGAGTTGAGTTGTGGACCAGTTGTAGCGGTGAAGCCCACGGGCTGTTCGAAGGACGAACAACGCCAAGGGCTAACACCTGACCAAGCTCAGCTTTCGCTAACTTCAGATCCTTGGGGGCGAGGAGTGTGGAGCGTGCATCAACAGGAGTTCCCTTTATGGTGACACGGTGAAGTACGCCATGAGTTGGTTCCGGAATGTCATCAAAGGGGTGAGTGTTTTGGGAAACCTTTGACACCATTGACGCGTAAGTGCCCAATGTTGGCACAGGCCAGTTGATGCCAACTAAATTTAAGGTTGCGGCTTTGCCTTGAACCGACAACGTTGTGGCACTATCACACGCGGTCATGTGCTTCAAGTCAATCATCGGATCAAATCGAGTTAGATGGTCGATGCCCAGAATGAACTGACTAACATCGGCGATTGAGGAAATCCATAGGGAGTATCGTCAGGGACCTCGGCGGAGAATGGGCAGTTTTACACCCCATAAGGGGATCGTAAAGTTGTTCACCATCAGTACTGTGAGGGGCGATGGCTGGAGATGGTGTTTCCATGAGAAGGTGGGATAACGGTGACCTGTGCACTAGTATCAACAAGGAAACTGAGGTTGGTCGGTTTGTCGTATACCAAGAACTGGCGACTTTCCGATTTGCCAACTGCATCTGTCGCTCTTACTGGCCTGCCCGCTGTTTTTTTTGAGTCCGAGGCGGATTCACACTCTCTGTTTCGTACTAGCACACCCGAGTGCACTTCTGCGCATTTTATCCGAACCTCCGATGATAGAAACATGTGATCTTCGGTTTGATCGGCTGTGAGTTTGGAGCGAGAAGTATACCTGGATAGTCCCTGACGGCCCGCTCACGAGTGGCCGATGGCGTCTTTTTGAAGCCGCTTTTCATGCAAATGCTGAGTAAGGCCATCGAGCCAATCGAAAGCGGTAGGCATGGCAAGTACGTGATTAGCGGCTGGCATGAAAAACACCCCTCGGGTATATTATCTGCTGTTTCGGCCAGTTTTTCCTGTGGGGTGGGGGCAGCTTGTACTGACAAGGTGGCCTTGGCGTTAGCGGGCAATCGGTTTGTCCATAGTTTCCGAAATAAAGTTTCGCTTATCCGACGATGTGCATCAAGAAAACGTAAATGCCGCTGGAGTGAGGGGGGAGTGCAGTCGCCTGACACCGCGCTGGCCAGAAAGTGTTGCAGAACTTCATCTGACGATGTCGCTCTCTTTGCTACTGCCGCCTTAAGCTTGTCAAATGGAGAATCAGCCGGCTTTGGGTCTATGGGGTCCGTTATTTTGGGGGCTATTCCGGTGGGAAGTTGTGTCACAGCATATGGGGACATGGTGCTCCGGGAGGTAGTTTGGAGACGGCCGAAATAAGCCCCAATCTGAATGAACCACAGGAGGCCATTCGAAAAGTTAAAAGTGGGGGCTCAATGGAAATGCTGTTGGTGTTACCCTTAAAGTCCGTATTACAGTCCAGTTTTAATGTTAGCTCCGTGATAAAGTGACGCAAAAAAATCATAACATCAAAACGAAAAACCTAAGGGCAACCGTGGGAGTTCTGGACGAATCACGTCGGGCTCACCAACTATGTGGCAGCTTGAAAGGGATGCGAGACAAAGGAAAAGTATGTTAACAAGAAGCTGATGTGCAGAAATACGGAGCAACAGAAGTGAAAAAATGTGGACTCGCTCTATGTTTACAGAGTGCAGCGATTCGACACAAAACCGGCCGCATAAAAAAGCTCCTCAGGCCAGGCTCGACGCAGCTCTTGGACAGGCAGCTAACTGCCATTCGTATGTCGTTGGGATGAACTTTAATAAGCCCACGGTTGGCTACCTAGTCGTGGTTGGTGCACTTAAATTGCGTCCACGGCCGTATAAGTTTATCCTTCATTGCCACAGTCCATGGTATTCACTTGCTGGTCAGATGAAATTGTGCTTTTATTAGGTTTTTGGAACAACAAACCATCGTGTAAAATACAGTGAGGAGAAAGTGGCAGAAATTAAGCGACGTTCAAGACACCACAAGACAAAGGCTAGTTCAGAAAAAGCAAAGACGCGAGTGGTCACTTCAGGAGTGACCAACCAGGGCTCACCGTAATTTAACAAAGTGAATAGAAGCGGTCCGGTTCACTACCAGGGTAAGCGGTGAAAGCTCGGCAAAAAGGACTCACCTAGGGAGAGAGCAGAGAGACAAACTGTTCCAAAAACAAACTGATCTGCCACAGAGACCAGTGCCATCAGGAATAGCTCTGAGGCTGTCATCAGATACGGCAACAGAGAGGATAAAGGGGAGGAATTTTCAGTTGCACACGGGGCTAAACTAAAGGCTAATTCCCCCGATCACTTGCCCGCAGAATAAAGGGAACGCCGATTTTGCTAACTTGTTTGCACCTTTCCGAGCATAAGTGACTTTCAGCTGGTCCAACGATAGGGTTGCACGACAGCTAAAGAGACGTTATTGGTTATCGTTTTGGGGAGCCAGTTGGTCAGAGGACTTTCGTGGTGAGTGAAATTAACAACTATTCTCTTGTCTTTATTGCCATATTGTTGATTCACCTTCAAAAACATCTGATCGAGATGTAGCATCATGAGTTTCGGCTTGCTTTGCTCGGCACTAGGTCGACTGTTTCACTGTTTTCCGATGGAATATGGTTCGGCTGTACGGTTCTTTTGGCATTTTCGGGGAAATATTTTTCACGGCTCTATTGAGATAGGTTGTTTTCAAGTGAGATTTTTGTGCCGTCTATCCTTTTAGGGAGTAATATTACAGATGACGCATAATTCTGAACATAAACAACTTCTTAGTCTGTGTTCGATCGACATTGTTATGCAGATCGTCTTTGGCTGGGCTTATGACCTAGCGAATCGTATTTGTGCGCGCGAGACTACCAAACCGTAACAGTGTATGACAACCAGACAGAGTTGTAGATTTCTGTGTGCCTTTGGGTAAGTAATGCTTTTCTGACCTCCGATAAGACGTCCATTGCCGATCTCTTTATTTGATGCCCATTCAAACCTTCGATTGATTTTCACTCTCAATCGTTTCTTGCACTTCCAGAAATATTTGTTTTTCACCTCTATTCATGTCTCTCCCACTCACCCCACTTCGTTAACCCACAGCCACTTCCCCTGGCCCATACGGCTTTTCGATCGTGTCCTTTTACTTCTAATGCCGGCCGCCTACGCCTGTTCCCGCCAGTCGTCCTCTATATTATTTCACTCCAGTACATACCAGTCCCATTCGCAATTATACTCACCGTGCCAAAACTCATCGATTCCGTCTTTTCATGGCTCATCGTTGCATTTACCATCACTATGACTCTCCACCAAACATTCGGCTCTCAGCTCCCCCAGTCTCCCCAAAGCCTCCCACCAGTTGGCGTCTCATTGACTTCAGGAACGAGGCTCTCCAGCCTCGTTGCTCATACCGTGTTACGGACATTCCTAACCGCTCACTTTTTGATCACAGTTTAACTTATCCTGATGCCTCCTGTCTTACCTTGGGCCGTCATCACCTAATACTCCTGCAATAAAATTGATTATTCGTTTTACTCTTACGTGCTTTCTCCAATCACTTCTATCATCCTCCTACTCTTACATACTGCCCACCGCAGCTGACATCGTGTGATCCACGGGGTGGTCTGTTTTTCCTTTTGATCTTTGCCGATTTACCAGGTTTTGTCCTTCCCATAAAAGGATTTATCATGACTGTACCGCGTAGTTTTAAACCATCCAATCTACCATGACCCGCACTCTCTGATCATTTTCATATTCATATTTTTGCATGACTCGCCATGGCTGTCCCTGCATTTTTGCCAACAGTTCATTTCACTCTCAAAGTGCAATTCCCCAATGGTGATTCTCGCTCTAATGGCTATACTGAAATGTTATTCGTCCAGTGGTCCCTAGCTTTCATCTAGTCATTTACATTGCGGTTATAGAGCTGCCCCTTTTCAATGTGTCCGCCTCCAAGATCTACCTATGTCGCAGCTGCCTTATATCAAAATCTCCAAATATTTCAATCTGCCATTCCCTCTCCTCGCTCCGAACTGGGTTTTGCTCTCTGCACTTCATCTCACTCCATTCCATCCCAATCAATAATTCACTCATCTCTTATTTAAAACATTTGGTCCCATACACTGTTTCCTTCCTCAGTTGTGTCTTAGCACTTTTATCATCCCTCACATCTAACCACTTGTATTCAGACCCCCTATCAGCTCAGACAGACCCACTATCTAAAGCAGTGTAGTGAACTAGCTGTTAGCAGCCGTAATGATGTTTAACTGAGGCAAGAGTAGGATCCAGTTGGCTCACTTATTGAGTAATGGGCTTATGGAATTTCCTCTACCGTTTTGCAGCTGGAACGCAAGCTGTCAGAGCAGAAGCACGCTAATCCTTTGCGTACTACACTTTTCATCCATTTAAAA
Source organism: Fasciola hepatica (assembly GCA_948099385.1). Taxonomy (NCBI): domain Eukaryota; kingdom Metazoa; phylum Platyhelminthes; class Trematoda; order Plagiorchiida; family Fasciolidae; genus Fasciola; species Fasciola hepatica. Next base: position 33,842,669 of record CANUEZ040000043.1, on the reverse strand, counting down.
TCAATAACATACTAAACGGTGTGCATCAATCTGTCCACCTTGTCATTATTTATACGAAAATTGTCCAATTTATGTCATGTGATCATGTGCCAAGCGCGCCCCGTGCAGCTTGGACATAAACTACCATATTAGCTGCTGCTGTTTTTTGTGGGCTATTTTTTTTATTTGTCCCCGTCTTTTGCAACGGATCTGTCCGAAAAAGGTGGTTTCAGTTTGGAGGCCAATTTTGAGGTGGCTCCCGCTCTTGCTTGTGAAAAGTGGTTGAGCTTGGAGGCCCGTGTCATTTCTGGTTACGCCACATTAGAATCGGAAGGTGCATAGTTGTAAATGGAAACTGCTGACACCGTGAATAAAGCTGGAAATCTCAAACGGCACGCGGCATTATCAGCAGGCGAAAGAGAGGAACAGGCGGGCAACCCGTCTGACGACGTTCGTGGATAAGCAGGAGGTCATGTTTGTACTCGTCTTGAAACGGTGAGCAGGCTTATTGGATCTGACGAGCCAATGATGTTAGATATTCATTGCCACCTGATACAGGATAGGACCCCTGGGACTGGTAGTGATTTATTTACTCTCGACCATTTATTGACTCCGTCAGAACTGCCTGGTAGTAAAGTTTATTTTTTCGATGATTCCCCGGAGTGCTTTCCGTGCAGAGTGAAAATTTGATTGCTTTTTCAACCCGTGAAGACAGCCGGCGTCTTATGTATTGTTTTCTTCTCTAGGCGAGAAAGCAAGCAACACAGCACAAGAACGACTACTATGCTCTTTAAGGGAGGATATGAGAGGGACAGAAAACTTTTGAGAGTATTGCTTGATCAGTAGCACATTACACAGAGCTCTTTTGTACGAAGTCACCTAATCCCACACTATCCCTTCTATTACCCAGGAGGTTTTGACTTGCAGTAACAAGATGGATAGTTGTGCTATCCTGGTAAGAGTATCAGAATACTCGGGCGACCTTGATCCAATTTTTGCCAGAGGAGATTTGTCCGAAAGACGCAGATTCTCACCTCTCTGGATTGAGTTAAAATGTCTCAAGAAATCTGTTATATTATTCGTACACCAAACCTTATTGGCTCGTGCAATTCTGTCAGTTCCGAGGCTCGACTGCGACAACACCTTCACAGTTAGTTGTTTCAAACCAGCAGGGCGATACCGGACTGCCTATCTGCGGACAGCACAACTGGTGGGAGAACTAGTAAGTTCCTGAAAGGTGACATTCTTTATCCCAGATGTAAATGTGGACACAGTTTCTTGGGCTGTCCAAACTTCATTATGGCCACCGTCAGAGAGAGGTGGAGCATTGTTACTGGGCTGAAACTCTCTTTTGTCTGTCTTTGCATGGGCCATAGCACCGAGGACCGTTCAGTAAAGAACCACTGCAATGAGGGGAACTGTATGCAATAGCGCCATCGCCCGATGCGTAACATACCCTGGAAGGAGGCTTTCGTGGTCTTTCGCAAATTCTTAAGCTGTCACGAGGCAAGCTTATGTACTGTGCTTGCCACCTCTGGGGAATCTTGATGATCTGCTCCTGTTCATTTGTTGCACCACGAAGGAGTTAAGGCCCCTTCCGTTAAAATTGATTTGGCCAGTAGGCTTCACTTTGTTATCGAGCCATCGAGGGTATACTTAAACAATTCCACAGGCAACACAGTCCGACTGATTAACATGGTTTTATTCTCTCTCGAATCTACTAGTGATGAAAAAGGTCGCCGAGGGGAAGGAAGTGTGTGCGGAATCTTCCGTTTTCTCGAGGTACCAGAAAAACATCAGAATGGTAGAAAACCTTTCAAGATGCCTTTGGGGACCTTGAAGTTACTGTTATCCCTGAATCGTGCTAGGCCTAAATGCCAGGGATACACACCGGGCCCTTGAACAGCGAACAGGCCACAGGGAGTACCCGTGTGTTATTACACTCCTTTGGGCTGGGTCCTCGGAGGATCTTTTGGATAACCTTCAACGAGGTGGTGCAGAGGCACCCTTCTTTCATACTACACTGACTTTGAATGAACACAATCCTGCTAGACTATATTGTCAGGATCATAAGTATTAGGCTTGAGTTGAGACTGTTCTGTCTGATGAAGACAAATTGCAATGGATAGAGTGGAACGTTCATCAGAATTCAAGAGCGAACATTTTTGCGGAAGGGTGATACCTTTAAGTGTTACCTCATTTGAGTTGCATTCTTGTCCTGCCTCATGATGCTAGGCAAGAAGCCAAGGAGATACTCAGTATTGAAGAAAGGATGTTTGTCCTTTATTCACCGGTATTAAAAAGAAGGTTGTATCTTCAGGACGAACAATGTGAGCAGATATACTGATGGTGGAATACCGTTTTTGTGACATTGTGCCGTAACTAACCCAAAAGAACCACAGAAGCCGAGGATGATCTCCGACTGTGAAGCCGTGCATCCCGGTGAATCTCTGAACAAAAGTTTTATGCACTGCTCGAAAACAGCAACACGTTTTATGGGTACATTACAGCAGTTACGATAGGGACTTGAATCAATCTCTGCGGGTGTCGAGGATAGGTTTCTACAGGTAATATTGCCAGAAAGGCACCAAGAAGCTCTCCGATTCTTATAGCGCCTGTAAGACGTTATTTTGAAAGGACCTTTTGGATCTGCTTCTTTGTTATTTTAAGCTGGCTCCGCTTTCAAGAAAAAGGCGGAGGTATTTGGCCACAATTGGAGGGCTAGTGTGTCAGATGCAGTAGCAAACAGCCTTGTAGTTGATTGTTTTGCCTAACCAATGGTGATGCGGATGCTCCGAGGCAGGTACAGGCACTGTCACACCTGCTAAAGAAAAGTGAACCTGGGTTGACCGAATGGGAAAGCAACGGCCCTAAGGTCCTCAGCAGGATTGCCTTCGTGGAACAGGGTGATTAAGTGAACGAGTTCATTGTGGACGCTCGTCCAACACAGCGTAGACATATTCTAGAAGAGGGGAACCCATGCCTACCTGATGCCCGGAGGTTGGAAGCTGCTTGACGGCGAAGAGGGGTGGTGGTTCAGTGGATCCGTATTTTTACCAAAACCGAGGCGCACTCTGTTTATAAAAGAGGACAACTTGCTCACCTCGGTTAAATTTCTAGAGCTGAGGATGAAGGCTAATGCAATTATTCCGGTTTTCATTCCGAGTTTTGGTTACTTTGAGTGGATTGTTCGTGGTATACTTTGCAGAAGCAAGTAGAGCAATGGTAACTTATGATCAGTAGCTCCATGTCCAACTGAAGAACAACTGGGATGACAAGAGACAGTTTCAGAGGCTAGGAGTAGCTGCTTTGAGATCTTCGTAGCTGGCCAGCTAAGGATCTTTCCCAAGCAAACCAAAGATGTGCCTCTTGAGAGCCAGCACAAAAGACGAGTGGCACACAGTTGACCCTACAAGTTTTACTTAGTTAACGAAAATGAATGTGTGGTTGTCGGTGGACGCCTAGGGTGATTGTAGCTGACAGAAGTCACCAAACATCAGGTCACATTCCCGAATAAACACCGCAAAAATCATTTGATGATCTGGCCCTACTACCAACCAGTAGACAGTGTAAGGTGTACTTGGGTGCTCTCTATAGCTCGTGGTGAAATGGACTGTGCATGGCAGGTCAGCTTTCCTTTGAGCCACTGGTAAATGTTCAAGGTGTCGGGAAAAACCCGAGCTCTCGTTTCGTTAGCAGACGCCTCCTCTGTTAGAATTACTTGATTGTCGGTTTGGTTACCCGGTCGGCTATCTGGGAAAAATTTGTGCCAATTTTGATAGAGGTGAGGAGAAACACCATGGTCGTACATTCACTTGCTTGAACTCCAGAGCTGCACGCATTACACGCACTGTACAAGCTCTGGTCACTTTCACGTACACTGGAGGCCACTGGAAGAGGGAGGCAATTTTAAAGAAACCCAAGCCTGCCGTACCGGTCTTAGCCATATTTCACAGTCAGACCTTTGTAATATTTTGCCGGATTGTGAGATACAAGGGCTTTTTGGCTCACCCAGCTTCAGTCACTGGGGTGGTTTCCAGGAGCATATGATTCGTTCGGTGCGTAGAATATTTCGCGCCACAGTCGAAAGCTAGTGCATGGCTGACGAAACCTCACCAACGCTAATGTCCGGACTTGAAAAGATAACCAAAGATCGGACATTGGTAACATTGGCGGAAGATGCCACGGATCTAGAAGCATTACCTCCTAACAGGTTGCTTTAGCTCAGGCTTGACGAAAGGGTGTTGGGGAGTTGGAATTTTCCACCGTCCTGTCTTAGGCTTTGCAAGATGCTTCAAGCGTTATTCGGCAAGTTTTGGTAGCTGTGGAGGGCGGGATACAGAAGTAGTTGTACTGAGTTCCAACGAAGCGAAAAACCAGAAGACCTGGTACTGGTGGTTGCGAAAGCCAGTCACGTGAATCAGTGGTCATTGGTAATGGCGAGGGGTGTATTTTCCAGATTTTATCAGCCGGTCCGAGATCAGCAAACATCACGGAGGACTTAAGAGAGGGTTGGTGAAGAACTATGCGTACTGAAGAGAGCTGTGAGGTACACTGCGATTGTGTTCGTAAATAATTATAACATGGGGTTATTCCTTCCCCGCTTGCCGTCGGCGTACATGGTTTTTGATTCAGCTTTTGAAAGTTGGATCGTACAAAAGAGAATGACCAGTGAGATGGAAGATAAAAGCGGCTATTGGACTGTTGCTTGTGAGATATTGCTTTGTGTTATACCGTCCACAATGCGTCGGTTCCGGTGCTGAAGTATTCTAGGTCTCACAAGTACCAGGAAAACCAACGATAAATTGGAGGCAACCCGGATGGCGGTACCTCCAAAGATGAATGCAATCTTGCTGCCCTGCACTTCACCAATAAAGTTTTGTATTTTTGCGATTAGTCTGCGTTCCTTTTTTATAATAGGATTTTAAAGCAGCCTACTGATATTTTACCAGAGCTATCAGTTTTTATTTTTTATCTATGAATCAAGCAATTTTACCTCGTTTTCCAGAAAATAATCGGTCTCAAATGTCTTTTAAATAAATTGCCGGGTACATAATTCTCATGCAACAAGGTACTAAGGCTTCATTATACTCGAAGCTGTCTCTTAACAATTCTTATCCAGCCCCAAGCGGTTTCTTTGAGATAGTAATCAAACAGGTGACTGAGATTTGCAATTTCAAAAACAATATTTGGGCTCTGGTGGCCAAAACAAAGCACAAGGGCGCAGCAGTGTTTTCTTTTCCCCCATATCAAACAACAAATCAGAAAGCCCTCAAGATCTCAGAGCTGGACACTGCCATTGTGACTGAAGAGCTGCGAGACTAAGAAACCTTTTCGAAAGCCTCGTTATTTGGGGTTGGTCCGATAAGAAAATTAATCCTACGCAGAGAGTTAAAAGGACGCTTGGGGTTCTCTTTTCGCCTGGGACTTCAAACCCAGCAGAGTTCTCTTGGCTCATCTCCAAATCTAACGGACTATTCTTTGGGTACGTCAGCAATTTCGGCTCACCAAGGACGGAGTCTGATTGCCCATGCAGACTGTCCAGCCGGAGAAGGCCATTACCAGTAAAGAAAGCCTCCCCGGACAGGCATGTTTGCTTAGTTCTTTTATCCTCGGAGATACTCAGTTTTTTATATGCATTACCTAACGTTCTCTGCTTTGCTCTTTTATGCGGTTATCAGTACGTTTTCTTGACGTATGACGACTGCATCCTCGTCCTCCAAGCCTCATTCTCTCCCGTGAAATTCTCGCCGATTTATATTTTGATACTTTATACCCTACTGCTTGACAGCACCATCCGCAAGTTCGTTGGGTCCCAACGGCCTGACGCGCCCACTTCACCATTTCATTGTCCACCATGGTAATTATTGGAGCCACTTATTTTCGTTATCAATCGGATGCCAGCGTCTCGGATCACAACTTCTAAGTTTTCTTTCACTCGGTAACTTGTTTGGGGGTTGACCATTCATTCCTCCTCAACAGCATAGCAAAGTAGAGCACTTTAATCGCACTGCTGCGACCTTGTGAGGCAGCGCTATTCATATCTGCTGACCTCGCATCCGCTTGTTCTGCTCATTCCCTCCTTTCCTTCGGCCTTTATTACATTAACCCACTACCGAGAAAGATGATAAACCGATCTAACCCTACATTTCTCCCTAGTTGTTGTTCCCTCTGTGGCCCTAATTTGTCCCTCGCTTTCGCTTTCTTACACTTACGAGCTGCATTTTCTCAATCTACCACAATCCACCTACCAAAGGGGAACCTAGTTCATGACTCATATATCTTAGCGATGATCTACCTTTACCCGTTTGATCTGGCCATTTCTGGTCAGTTCATCGATGACTTTGTTAACTGTTCATACCTATTTATCCACTAATTTCGAAGCACTTTTCTCGCTCGCTGTCGCCCTCACCGGAGCCAACCAGTTCCACTTTGTCTCTCGCATTCTTTTGCGGTACGCTCGTTTTAAAAGCAGCTACCTCAGTCAGCCAGAAGTATCCGACCTTTTCGATTATTATTCCAGTTTGATGCGTTTTCATGTTCTTACCGCTATCAACTGTTTTTCTACTATTATCCCAACATTAAACCCTGGCAAGTAAATACTGCATCAAATTTTCCGAAGCTTTCGGTGAAAATCAAAATACTCCTCGACAGTCTTTGTTTTTTTTATTTCGTGGAATTACCTGCTTGTCGGATTTGTGTTATCTCATGCTTTGGGTCATATCCACCCGATTCCGGTAGAATTACACAAGTCGGTAAAGCTCGTATCCTCAGAGCAATGGCGCTGCCTCCATCACCTATAAAATTTGAACCCCAGCCTAAACTTCCCCGGGGTGCATAAGTTGTTCAAATTTGTTTTTAAAAACTTATCCGTTTCAGCATGGGTGTCATCTGATTGTTCCTTCTGCCATTCCAATGCCTTCCCGAAATTAACATAACCATTATTATCAAGTCTTCAGCTCTTCTGCTTCATCCTCAAGGCTTTTCTCTCGATTTTTCATTCAGTGAGCTGGAACTCCGCAGACCTATCACCTTTGGAACCCGCTGATATCCCTTTCACTGGAGTGTGCAAAAAGGTGTCTCCTTAATTCCTGTGGTTCTGTGGATGGCGACATGATTCACTCGTGAATACTCGGGGAAACATCCAAGGTGGTTGCCTTCATCTACGCTGTAGTGTTTTGCGAATGCCTGGAGGTAGGTGCCTTTCCCAGTAGTTGAAAGAAAGCACCAGTGACTCCTTATTTCAAGGAAGAAACAGTCATCTTCCGAAAGGTAACAGACCGGTTGAAGTATCTAACATAGTTCGCGGGTTCCTTTGCCACATTCTCAAAAGTTCTATTAAGCATCGTCCTAAAGTATGCCGACTACTTGGCTGTTCCCAGCACTGCTTCCTAGCTCGTATATCTTCTGCCATCAGTGTGCTCACCGTGGTGAACAGTCTAGGACATCCGTTCGACAATGGATATATATCCCGTTCTACTTTCATAGACCGGACAGCCTTTTTAGAATGGCCTTTAACTCCTGCCTAGGTTAAAGTGTGGCAATTCCGTTCAGCCACGACTGAGTATCCGAATCCTTCTTACAAGTCGGTCCTTCTTGAGCAGAATTGGGCCGCCTCATTCCTTTTCATCGCCGGCCATCCACGGAGTGCCTCAGGAATCAGCACTTGGTCATCTTCCTTTGTTGTCTATATTGACGACCTACCTGATGCCTTCCCCGTCAAAAGGCAATGACAGTATGACATTATGGGGGTCAGACTCCACAGAAATGCAACTGGCTGCGGTCGCGGCTAAAGGTTGGTCTTTGAAAAAGACCCTGCCAAACACTGACGACAAATGCTCCTCAGTTACACTCAGGAGAATTACCAACCATCCTCTGTGGATCAGTAATAACATTCACACCCGAAAAGTAGGTTAGCAAAAAGTACTAGGATTTTGGCTTTGTAAAAACCTTTCTTATTCTTATTCTCACCGTGAAGAAGCCAGCTGATCTGGTTTCCAAGACCTCTATATGATTGGGCTTTTTCGGCTTTATTTCATAGAAGGATTTCCATCTCGCCTATGGAAAGCACGTCCGCCCTCCGCTGGAGTACTGCAGTCAAGTGATGCACTCCAGCCCTATCAGGGATCGAGACCTGCTGAAACGAGTCCGGGGTGTAGCAGAAAACTTGGTGCATTCTTTACAATATACTTTCTACCCAACTGGTCTGGCTTACCTGAATCTCTATCTCTTAGACTCGACACGTATACGGAGAGAGATCTTCCTTCTGTGTATAACTTGTTCTTTGCTAATTTGGTGGATCAGCTTTTGCACCATAGTCCTAATGGCTTTGCTTGAGCATAGTGAGAAGCCGCTTCAGCCCCGTCCTCGAAAGTTAGTACGCCAATGTTTTTTCATCCACAGGGCCATATCTTTGTGGAATAAACTTCTGCGGGACATAATGAAAGCACCATCCAAAACGGTTAGTATGAAAGTCAGGACCGTCACCCAAGTTCAGGCCCTGACCTACTCTCTGACTAACACAATCCATTTGTCAGTCATGCCTTCCAGTCTCGGAAAAACCCGTGAGGTAAATAAGTAAACAAATAAATGATAACAGACGAGAAAGATGAACAGAATAGAATAAATTCCTTCTTTTTACTAATTGCTCCTTCCTTACTTACTTACCAATGTTTACCAAATATAACTGAAAAAGGAACAACAACTTACATATGTATATATACATATATATATGTGTTCACTAGAATCTAATTTGAATCGTCTGGAGCGAGCGCTCGCACATGCAGCCTCATTGCTCGTTGGGTTAGCAGTGACCCAGACACGAACAACTATGAGAAATTACGGTTGTGATTCATCTGTGGGCTCTTCAATGAGAAGTATCCATTCACACTCCAGACGATTCAAATTTGATTTTAGTGAACATATAACATCGGAGTGTACAAGTATGAAGACGAATGGGCAGAGGAGTGCCGGGTACGCATACCCGATGAGCGGCAATAACCGCGAAACCGGTCGCGTTCTTCCGGGGGAATTTTGTCCACACGTTAACATACTACTTACCATCAATATATATATATGTTTATATATGTTCAAGGTGGCCTGTACTGATGTCCTCTTTCCTGCTTTCAGCTTCTGACTCGTATTTACTTTTCTTTCGCTGAGTGACGCGGAACGGGCCACAGCAGGCTGCTTTTAGGGGTGATCGCAATGCGTATACACAAATAAGCACACGGCTGGAGGTGGCTAGATTATCAGGTGTGTGGTTGTTGAAATTTTTCTCTTGGCAGGGCGGGCTTTAGCACCCGCTTTTGGTGTGACAACCGTTTTGCGTAATCCTTGCTAATAAAAGTCGCAGGTGGCAAAGGAGAAACCGACCCACCTGAAGGTAGTAATGTGAAGCAGTGAACCAGTTCCACCAACGTAATACTCGTGTCGGCCTTAACAGTTTTACTTATTCCTAAGCGAAAAATCGGTAAGACTTCACCCCATAAAGGGTCATCATGAGCGTGAAGGGCAGCTTTCAGCTGGCGATGGAACTGCTCCGCCATCCCACTGTCTTGAGGATAATAGACCGTGGCGTTGTTGTGTCTGCAACCGGAAGCCTTTGGTACCTCATGAAGGACACGGTTAAAGTCAGAACAGCTACCAGTGGTCAGGATATCGAGGCAGTCAAGAAACTAATGATCGGGATAGACCCTGTGTCATACCGCAAGTATTAGATACGTCTAATTTGGAATGGTCACTCGCACTAGGTGCAGAGGGTTTCTGTTTCTCAGATGCTCGACCTCATGACCTGTTGCTTGGTCTACGGGAATGGCTTCTGGGTCTGCTTTCACCGGTAGCTGACTCGTTGGAGTGTCTCTGTTACGGGATTGTGTGCCCCAGAGACGTGTCGAATGTCGGTAGTAAACAGCGAAGCATAGCCTGGGTGGCTAATCTCGCCGGTGGATATCGATCGGAATGTGACTGGAGAGGAGGCGCTAGTGGTTTACGACCTGTGAATAAGGTGAACTCCTGACCCCCGAGCGTATGCCGTAATGTCGCGTACCCAAAATAAATTGCCATTAGTTCTCTGCTGAACTTATCGTGTGGGGATTCCGAAGATTGGCGATGCTTAGAGAAGAAAGCTAATGTTTGCCACGAGTTGTTGATGAGTTGTTGCAACATAGCCCCAAAAGCCGTGTTCTAAGCGTCTGTCCCAAAAGCCAGAGAAACAGGAGGATCGGGATGTGGAAGGAGTGCTACTTTGGCGATGGTTTCCTTGATCAAAGGGGATGCTGCCCGTGCCATTTCGGGAAAAATGAATTTCCGCTTACCTCCAGATAGAAGGTCCGTAATAGGCTGCAATGCTCTGGCGCAGCGGGAATAAACAGGTGATAAACGTTAACCAAGGCATAAAATTGGCGCAACTGCCGGTGAAAGTGAGGCCCAGGATGGTTGCAAATTGCCACCACCTTGTCGAGCAGGGGCTGTATGCCCGGGGCTGAGGTTTTGTGACACAAAAATGTCCTGGTTGTCCCAACCAATTCGCGTTTGGTGAGATTAACGGTTACACTGTAAAAGCCTGAACACAAGTTCGTGAACTTTCATAAGGTATAAGATAAAGGTAGTAGGAGAGCATTTAATAATATATATGTGCGTTGCCAAAACAACACATTTTGTTTCACTGAATGCCCTCGTAGCCAGGCGGTGTCATGCTGGCCTTCTTCATTCTCTGTTGGGAGGATGTGCCGTTTGGTTGCTCTATGAAGAGGAATGATCCATCACTCACGGAGATAGCTAATGGGCAATCTTCCAGCTTATTTGAACTGTGGCATGCTGCTATTACTCAGCTGGTATAACTCGATCTATGTACGTCCACCTTTATTCCTGGACACTAAGGTAGTAGGTTTTTAGTGTTGTTCTCGAGAAACTTACGCAACAGTGGTACTACTTTCTATGTTACTTTAGACCTCCATCCTCAGATTCTCGGAAGCAAAAAGCTTTGTTTGGTATAAAGAAACGACTCTGGAGGGCTTACGGAGGCGTAGGAAGGACCCCAGTGCAAAATTCCTCATTTGCTGCTGGGCGACTTTATGAGAGCACCGGCTTTCGTGGCCTTAATCGGAGTCAATAGTATGCTAAGGAAAACCGAATGGTGTCGAACATTTCTTCAAACTTGATTCATAGTATATAGTTACTTCTGGTATTCATGCCGTAGAAGCGGAGTCACATAAACTAGGCCAAAAGCAGATTTCGTATCTGTGGATCTTTCAAGCAGCAGTCTACGTACTACCATCGCACTGAGGTCCAGCAAACGTCGAGATTAGTTCATTCTTATTTAAATTTCTGTCACATGGTTGAGAAATAAGGAATAGAAGAATCGTGCTTGACGGAATCAAAGTGGATGCTCTTTCGCAGTTAGCACTCCTTGATTTTATAACCACCATGCAAACCACGAGGCAAAGTCGTGACTTGCTGAACGCTCCGAGTTATCGTTTGCCAGGAATTTCGCCTTAACGAAGGCCAATATCCCTTATGCCATGGTTGTAAGATTCGGGTACCTTGTGAATCGCACTTGGGAAGACTCAGGTAGCTCTCCGAGAGCCCACAAGACCAGCAGAATAATTACGTTAGGTAATTCACGAAGTCAGCTATGTGCTCTCTGAAAGGAAGATAATGTTGAGTTGGATGACACTTTCATTCTCTTTCGTGCAGTATGCGTCCTTCCTGTGTTTTACGTGTTTCTCACTTCATTGAGCAGCCTGTTTGGGATACCATCCTTAACAAGAGTCCCGCAAAAATCATAAACTGACCGATAATGTACCTTTTCACTGTCTTACGGCTTTGGAAATTTTCACAAGTTTCGACGCCAAGCCACCTGTCCGTGGATGACGAACTATTGTACTTGGCCACTGCACTCATTCACGCAGTCACCTGAAAATGTTTATTACATTCCAGTAAGGCCCACGATGCCATTGTTTGGTTGTTTCCTACTTTCATATGAATTTATATTTTTCTCCTTCGTTTTTCTAGATTACGTACTCCTCTCTGAGTGTGACTACGGACGGCTCCCGTTGGACCCGCAGTGCCACTAACCGGCTGCCGATCTAGAGGTGCTCAGCGGAAGGCCGTTCAAAAACGGGCCCGTTTTTGCCGTCAAGAGTAGGCGACGAAATTCTTTTTTCTTGGCCGAACTCCAGAAGCCGTTTGTTTCATCCGAAGTTCAAAAGAATAACCATTATCTGCCATTGAAAAACACAGGGTGCTAGCGTTTCAAGGCTAGAAATCAAGGTGATGCAAGACGAGAACGCGGGTATGTAAATTACTATTTCCTCCAGAGTAAATTCCAAGCTGTCTTCTCTTTCGGAACTGTTTTATTCCTTCGATGTACATGACACCTTTTCAGGTATTCGGAAAATTAGTATTAGTGTATCGTAAATCACAACTCTAAATGTCCTCTTACTTAGTTCATAGTTCGTTTGATATTGTCTTATCGCATTGGTTATAGTTGTTTTGCTACTTAAAGTATCGGGTTTTTATCAGTTTGGCTGAAAACATTTTTCGTTTTAACTGTTTTTGGAAATTGCGCAAGAAAATGACTTGTTGTCCAAAGTTTCCTTAAGTGATGTTTTCCAGGGCTAGCCCAACTTGGCCCCACGCACCTACCATTAGGGGCTCGTTGAGCATGCTGCGTGGGATCTTCCCTTATCAAAGGCAGAATTCCAGGATTCACTGTCCTTTTGTACTCCACTTTGCGCAAGAATAGTGGGCCAGCCAACCACGCTCATATCCATGAGCAACACACAGATATCACCCACGGAGCTCACATTCATTAGGTTTCTATTGCTAGGAAATTCTTCATGACCTCACGCCACACAGGTTCAAAATAGTTTGAACCCGATTCACGACAAAAGCACCGAGTCGAGCAGACTTGCTCTTGATATATTGCAAGGCTATTGTCAAGTTGGTCATTAAGAACACACCATTTGTCCTGATTTTTAGACCCATTGCGATCGGCTCCGCAAGCTTACATGCGGCATTCCATCTTAGGTCCCGGTAACAAACACCTTGGAACACCAATTTATCGGGAGGTTACAGGTGCGCTACAAACCCTAAAGGACCATAAATTGAAGTAAACACACCTTGGTGTGCTCATAGTTGTTCATGTAACAGGGTTCAAATTAGGTGGAAACAAAAAGGTCATCATGAATATTCCATCGAAGGTCCAACTGATCCCCCTGCTAATTAATTTAGCACTCTAGGAATGTTTGATGCCCTCTTTTATGAGACGAAACCCGTCTTATAGAATTATCTGAATTATTCCTTCGTCACCTGTTGAGCTTACTCTCCGCTCGGCGGCGACAACGACCCAACATTGACATAAAATTATTCACCACCTTGGGTATCTAAAGTGAAGGAACATCTGAAGTTTTTTATTGGCACCTCTTTGTATTGCCAGACAGGCAAAAAAGCGATGCATAAGCCTCAGCCGGATGGTTGTTCGTTTTGTAAGCCATCGGACTGTCATTTTAAAGGGTCTTCCGGCTAGCACTGGGAGCTTAACGGCCGTCCATCAACCTTTGCAACTCCAAATTGAAAGAACATTTATGCAACTTCAACTAATAGGGCCAAAAAGTGCCTGTGGAACCTGAGAAGTACCCCTACAAAATTTCTGGTTAGTTCCCGTCCCTGTGCAGCAATGAGCACACTACTTATCAGAGAAGTAAGTAGTTTACTGCCCAAAGTGCAATGATGAACAGCTGTAAATTGGCAAGAACGAAAGCACCCTTACCAAAGGGACTTAACGCAATAAGGTAAACGACGGCGTAAAAACCACACGACCGCATCATCCTCCAAAATAAAGACTGCTTCCAAGTGGTTCGAAAACCCATTTTACAAGTAGACATTAGTGTAGCAATTTGTTAATTATGCCTTTGTTCGAAAGAGCAATTTCCAATGAGAAAACGTTTTCCCAGGCACTCCCTCAGGGTTATACCGCTAGTAATGAAACTTCGTTGAGCAAAGCGCCCTGAAGAATAGTAGCACAGCCGAATCCCACCTGCAGTGGTGCGGCAGAAAACAAAGGTTTTGGTTGGCTTCCTCCTTCAGAGCCATGACTGTCACATATTTGCTCCACTTACGGTAGCAGAAGTGTGGCATACTGATGTGCTCAGCTACACTCACTCCCAGTCTTACACGCATGTGAGGTACGTTCTTGCTCCGCAGTCTACACCGAACATATCACAATGCTCACCGTTTTCCGTTTGCCATTGAATTTTCAGGAGACGTTTCCTATGTGTGATATCAGCTTTGTTTTACTCGCGCACCGGTCACACGCCCTCAATCACGCGCACGTACACGAGCCACGTTTACGCTTCATGATCTCAGTGAAACACATTGCAGTGCTCATCGTTCTTCGTTGACGTTCCGGAAGGCTTTTCCCGTGTGTGGTAGTACTTGTGATTCGATCATACACCCAGCCACACACCCTCAATCACACACACCTGCAAGAAGCACTTTTACTCCGAAGTCTCAGTTAGGTGTGATGGCAAACACTCCAGGATCGTACCCGTACCCGGCTTCACCGGCCTACATATCCATCCTTCCCGCCTACGGGCGCCATAACCTTAATGAACCACCAAACTTTCCCTAATCTTGACACTCCCCGCCCACACCATATACTACCTCCCAGCTGCTCAACAGATCATCACACCCCTATGAGAAGCCTTTGATTAATACATAGCCAAATTTGAAATGGATCCTAAAGTCAGAACGCGATCACCCGTAAGTTCTACGGTACTAGATTATTGAATGAACAATGACACAACAAACGCGAACCACAATTATGCGATCATGGGGACTCCGTAAAAGAGAACCAATTTGCTGCGTGCAAGAAAAAAGCTTGCGCGTCAAGCAGGTCCAAAGAAGAATATGGTAGAGTAGCACGCTGGAAGGGAACAAACAAAGGTTGGTTCATGATAACGCAAATATTACTTTTACCCACTGCAACGACTAATGAGGAACAGTCTGCCGGTATTCTGTGGCATCGACTTCGCCGTCGTCACTATCAAGGAGGCCAATACCAAGCACATCACGCGTTAGCATTCCGTTGGCGGTCTTCAGGTTGACAGTTCTTACCAGTTCATCGAATGACGCCTGTCACGTGACTTTCCCCGGCATGTCTTTCTACGGTGCAGGTTGGTTGAATCGTCACTTCTACAGCGGGCTGTCGATCCAGCAGCAGTACGGGATATTTCGTGCCAAAACTCAGGTAGACGTTGGTCAACCTACTATCTACCTACAGTAGACCACTATTGAGTTTGTGGTTTAAATGCCTAAAGATGCCTTTCGGAGATGTCGTTGTTTTGTCGATTAATCCCACTTCTTCGGCCCTATCGAGTTATCGGGTGAAAGCCCCTGTTGTATCGTCTAGGATAAATCGTGCTCTGCGACTCGTAATTCATCGGGGCTTATCAAACCCACTCGTAAACAGCTAGAAGGGCAGACCCCTTTCATGAACAGCAAATTTTTCTTGAACCTGGCCAATCACATAAAAGAACGAAGCGTCTTCATCCAGGAGGAAAGCCTGACCAACCGGGCCAAAATGAAAGTAGCTTTGGCTGCTGACGCCCTCATCGCCGCCTCTTTATTCACCAGTTCCAACTTCAGAGGTGGTTTGAGTTCGTACACGGGTCAGTCCTGTTAAGCATTTGCAAGAACTTCGGTCCTCCCGTTCACGTTCCCAGTTGCCTGAAGTTGATCGCACATCGGGGGCACAGGTCGGCTGGGTTATCGCCAGACATAATATGCTTCTATCGGTTTATGGCCGATAGATGACCGTGAGCCGGTTAACATCGAAAGTACTGAAACGGCTCCTGAAGTTGTTAATGTAGTACAGTACTATCGTCAAGTTCGTCCAGAAACCAGCTGACCAAATGTAGAAGTCGAAACATCTCTTTACCACTTGCACAGCCCGGACTGCTAACACGATTGCGCCGCGTTTAAGGAGCGGGATCCACACCGATTTCAGGTAAGCAACGCGGGCTTCGGCGAATAGGATCCTCGTAGTACGTTATCTGCCTCCTGTGCTCCATCTTCCTCATACCACGGCTCCGTAACTGACCTCAGATGCGCCGAAGGGGCGTGTAGTTCTCCCGTTTGTTCCGCATGACCAGTACGAAAACATCATGGAATCCTTATATCCTGTAGTCTCTTTAAGGTGTTCAAAAAATCTCCCCGGTCCAGCCGGTCTTCCCGGCCCCGTGGCTGGTCTGAATCGACTTTCTTACGGCAAAGCCGCTGCAGCAGGATCTTTACGGGTCACAGTCAGGGAGAGACGAAACCGAGCAGATCGAACAAACTAGAGAAAGCAGATAGTACGCCACGACGGGTTACTGGCAGCCCGGTAAAGTCTAGCTCAAAAACGAAGTCGTCCGCCTCCACGTTCCATTATATCCCTAGAGTGCGTCCGGTCGGGAGTGGAGAGCCGTCTAAGCCTCCAACTCATCCGGCCATCCCGTAAAGCGGACTGACTTCGAGCACTTCCGAAGCGCTCGACATCCATTTTGTTAGATGGAAGCCGCCCTCTTTTAGCAATCTTGTTGGGCACTTGAACGGAATTAGGGTCGAGTCTACATCATCGAATGACCCAAAATAGTCGTCAACGTGAAATTTCTGCTGAAGCTACCAACTACCGACGGTTGAGCCAGAGCTCCATGCTTGTTCGCTGTTTCTCAAAGGGCATGGTTCGCACAAAACGGTGATGACATCGCCCCAAATGGGCGGAAGTTCATCCTATAATTTATCACTTTGTTGTTCCGGTTTTTCTGTTCCCGCCATAGAACTCGCATTGCACCTCGCTCCTCTACCGGTATTTTTACCTGAAAAAACATTTTCCTGATATCAGCGGACAAAGCCACTCCACCAACCCTGAAAAGGCACACAACTTCAATCAATGGCTTGGTCCAGTCAGTCCCCGTAGCGGGCGATCATTTACCGACTTGCCCTGGAAATTGTCCGCACAGTTGTAAGCCACCCCCAGTTTCTCGGATTACTTAGAGTGGAAAACAGGTTGGTGAGGTAGATACCAGGTCGTCAGTGATTGCGGGCACCTTTCAACGTAGCCGAGAGCTTTATTTCGCGTCATTACTCCCGCGTATCGTTCCCACGGATCTTGGTCTTGAACGAAGCTTTCTTTCAATCGTAGTAGCCTTAGCAGAGCATAGTTTCTGTTATCTACCTAGGGGTCAGCTATTGCATGCGACGGAAAGGGAACCTCGAACTGGTTTTTTAAGGCCATCGGTTCCTTGCCGCACTGTCTGCGGAGCGAAGTGGTCCTCTTGGCACAGTGAAAGTCTTTCTTCTCCGATACCGTGAAAATCTTTCATACAATCGCTGCAATTGAAACTCCATATGCTCCGTTTTTGCTGATAAGTAATTAAAGCGATTACGTCCCCCGGCTGAACTATATAATATCCATCCTAGCGCTGTGAGCACGGCAAAGGGTGCCTGGCTGTTGCCCACCCCCTGATCCAGCACCCAGAGCGTCTCTGGCGCATCACAGCCGATGAGGAGGCCGGCCTCGTCGTCCTCCCAGTCTACGACTGTTATATCGTGCAGGTGGGACCACCTATTTAAAATTGAGTTAGCTGACCTTGGAGCCCGCACGTAGGCGCCCCCGTTGGTTCAGTTTGTCCGTTGGTGTCTACGGAGATGAGCTGCAACCTCAACCAGAATGCAGTTGGTACTTGTGTTCAGCCCACCGTGCTCACCGCTGAAGGGGTTGTACTTTTAGCGAGCCGGTGCTTGTCGGCAAACCGCTCCCTCACTAGGGTTGTGTCTGATCCACTGTCGACGAAGGACAACCCTTTGATCACCCCAGTTTGGGTCATCTCTCTCATGGCAACTACCCCTGAACGTATTCGTTTACCGGCAGACCTTGACGTTGACCAAGTCACACTGGGCTTGTTGTTCGCCACTGGTATACTTTCTTCCGCCTGATGTGACAATCGATGTTATCTGCCCGTACAACCTTCGTGGCCACGTCTGGTTCTTAATCGGAAAGCTGCTGCCTGGCTGGTGGTGTTAAGGCAGATGAAGCAAGCTTCTATCATTTTCGCCATTCACCAAAAGTTCGTCTATTGTGGCCTTGACGAACTTCGGACATTCCATAAGCCCATGGTTAGCTTCGCAGGACCTGCAAATTGGATGTGCTCCAACCCCGCGTGAAGTGGCATGTGAGTTGGTCCAAGGCTGGTATTTCGGACGTTTTCGTGTAGTGGTTTGAGCCTGGCTACCGCTAGATTTGTTTATTCGGTTGCTGCTATCACCACGTGATTGCGCTACACCACGGCGAGGTTTTTGTAGATTTCGCTAATTTTTCATATTAATTATTCTAGGAATATTTCACCAGCAACCTATATTAAACGTTTCACCATTGCCATATTTAAGAAATCTACACCTTGTCCAAACTACTAGTCCCTCATAATTCGGGTGAGCGACCCAGAGTTAACTACAAAAATAAAACAGCAGTAGCTATTCTTACCCGCCCTTGGGTGGTCTATCCGTTAGTCATCATCTTAGATCAAATCGCCTACCAACAATATTCTGTAAAAATAAATGGCCAGGTCAACCAGCAAACGGTCTCAGCCAGTGGCTTCTCGCTCTACAGCCAATCAGAAACCCAAACGACCCGAACACAAAGATACCCCCAATATGATAGAAATATTTGGAGAAGCCAGTAGAAGGGCCAGTGCCATTGAAAGTAACTTGGCAAGTATTTCTACCCATATTGCATCGGTTGATGATATATTATCTAAATTAACACCACTAACATACCTTCTGGAGCCCTCGGCACTCCCCGGTCCCCAGAACCTAATAGCAGCTAGTCAGTTTCTTGACTCAGTGGCATCGGAAATCCTGCGACGGCTGCAGAATGCAAAAAATGCAGTTGTTTTCAACATCCCAGATCGGCTGGATATCACAGTGGTTAAATCCACTATCCTTCAAGCCGCAGGCATGACCCACTTTCCATGTCACTGCAGAAGACTAAGGAAAAGGTCACAAAAGCACTCTTGTCCCCTTCTATTCCAATTTACGGATGAAAAAATCGCTAGAGAATTCATTACTAAACAGCGTATAGTCTCAACTGCTTCACAGTTTAAATCAATCAAGATACAAGCTGATAGAACGCCACTACAAAGGGAAGTGATACGATGTGCAGCTATAAATTCTAATCACATTGGCATTAAGATCCCGAAGTCACCCTCTTCCTCAAGCACCTTACCAAGGATCAACGAAACCCCTCACTCTTCTACCCCTAGAAGATCCACAGGATTAGTTGATCTGGACGAATCTTTCCCCACCTCCCCACAACTCCCCCAGCCAAAACGACAACACATATCGACAACACCTACAAGCTCATCCCAGGAGGGTCCTCACAATACGCCTCCACCTCCGGTCGACCGTTCCACGGGACTTCAAGTTCCCAATGAAATAAAACCTGCAGCTCTAATATCTGTCCCCATAGGCCCCCGTTTAAAAACTGATGAAAAGCCCATGCGTGCCACTCGTATGCCACGTATGTCGCTGACAATAAAGAACCGTCCAGAAGAAAGGGTCAACGAGAGTTTAGTTGCCAAGGCTAAGTCTCCGTGCGGGCAAACGATACGGGGATGCATGAATAATGACAATGATCGTTATTTCTCTAGACCGAATTCGGCACCGACCGACTTCCCTCATTTGGGATTTCCTCGCATCTCTCAACATATGAAACAAAATAGTGCTTCCAAGATGATGATGCAACAACAATGGGACCATACCCATAATAAAAATAGATGGTTTGATGAACGAACTGCGTTCATGAGTAACTCCGCACTAATGGAACCTTCCCATCAGCCTAATCTCCCATTATTTCCATCTTTCCTACCTCCCCCTCCGTTAAACTATCCAAGCGCATCGCATATCCCACCATCTACCAGCGGGTACCCCATATCTAGCCAAAGTGCCTATTTTTTTCCATACGTACCGTGGGCACAACATGGCCCCATAACCTAGATATGCCCATTATGAATTGTTCTAATCATCCCTATACTAGCGTAATACCTAATACCCTGTCATTTATTATTCCACACGCAGACCCAAGTCCTCCCTTTGCTAATGACAACTTGGGCGGGCTTGCATCTTGCGCTGATGATTCTTTCCAGGTTAAACGCAGCAGTCAACAAACGGTAAGTACTAATATCAATGATGACGTCAGAAGCACTGAACTTTTCACATTGCTATTGGTCAATGCACGATCTATTAGGAACAAAATCCAATACATAAGATCAGCTGCACTAACAAATGACTATAACTTCATTTTAGTGACGGAATCTTGGTTATCGGACTCCTATCTAGTAGAGGATATTGAAGTACTCGGCTACAAATCCTTCAGCAAAGGCAGAACACATCAACGTGGTGGAGGCTGCCTAGTGTATGTAAAGGAAACTCTCAAGGCGACAAGCTTTCAGCACCCTATTCTAGACGGCATTGTCGACTCTGTATGGCTGAACGTTGAAGTTGAACGTCAAGAACTGATACTAGGTTGCGTATACCGTCCGCCTAGATCTAGTCCTAACAGTTTCAAGCAAATTATAGAGGCACTCAACCTGATTAGTGATCTTAAAATAGGCCCAAAATTGATAGCTGGTGACTTTAATGCACCAGAAATATGCTGGACATCACTCACAGCACCACGCCATTTACTACAGTTTTTGAATGCAATTCACCTAGGAGGATGGAAGCAGCACGTCACGTCCCCAACCAGACGCGACCACATTCTTGACTTAATCTTGTCAATAGGATTAACTCAGGTTGTAACAAAAGTTCAGAATAACCTACCCGGAAGTGATCACGCAACTGTCCACTGCTGCTTCACAGTGCCCATAAAAGATAAACAGCCGACACCCCCGCATAGACCATATCATAAGGCTAACTGGAATATACTACCTTCTCTGATTCGGAGCCAAAATTGGGACACCTTCTTTTTAAGTGCAGATCCCCAGCTGGCGGCAGATCAACTTTACTCCATCTTTGAACGATGCCTCATCCGAATAACTCCGTCACAAGGGTCGTCAATCCGCCCTAAAGACAATAAATTGTCTCGTCTCAACTTGAAGTTAAGTAGACTCCAACGCGTTTATCTTAAAACAAGAGACTTTTCGCTGTTTATACAGTTGAATCGTCTGGCTGAAACGATAAAACTGTACTCCGAGAGTGAAATGGTACAACAGGAACTCAGGGCCTTACGTGATTCCAAGAAAGTCGAGATTCTTGCAAAACTGATGAAGTCGAGGAACCCCAAAACAACTTCATCTATCTCTTCTATCTCGTTCAATAACACATGCCTCGACAAACCGCTGGACATTGCAGAAGCGCTTAACACGTTTTTTGCTTCTTCCTTAATTAGTGACACAGCACCATTTTTCTGCAATCCACCAGTACCATCATATGAGCCACTTTCTGCTGTAACATTCCTGCCCTCCGAAATTGAGCCTTTAATTTCAAATATCAAAATGTCTTTCCACCCCGGATCGGACTCGTTACCATCGGCCATCTTTAAATTGGGTGGCCCAGATATCCCAATTCTTCTATCGAATTTATTCAATTTGTCTATGCGCTTTAGTTCGTATCCTACACAGTGGAAAACGTCGGTTATTATTCCAATTCATAAGAAGGGAACACGGGAGGACCCGGCCAACTACCGGCCTGTGAATCATACCCCAGTAGTATCGAGGATTATGGAAAGATTAATAAAACTTAAACTAACAGATCACCTCCTTAAAAACCACCTTATAAGTGAAGGTCAGCACGGTTTCCTAAAACATCGATCCTGTGCAACTTGTATGACTGACTTTCTGAACCTTATTACGATAGCTGCCAATGATAGTAAGGCAGTGATCTCAGTCTTTTTAGACATGTCTAAGGCCTTCGACCGGGTGTCTCACATTCGTTTGTTGTCAAAGGCTAAGACATTCGGCATTGTTGACCCACTATATGCCTGGCTAGAATCGTACTTGTCCTCGCGCAGTCAAGTGGTAAAAGTTGATGGCACAACTTCCACACCCAGCCCTGTAACCAGCGGTGTGATCCAAGGTAGTGTACTGGGCCCGTTGCTGTTTCTCATGTACATAAATGACATATTTACCGTGGTTCGTCATGGAACTCCTTTTTTATTCGCTGATGATGTAAAGTTGTTGTACACCTTCGACCATAAGTCATTGGGTAATACTATAGCAAAAATATCTGAGGACCTGCGGATGCTCAATTCCTGGTGTACCGATTGTCTAATGAAGTTCTCGGCGGACAAAAGCTGCATTCTTACATACAAGTGTCATGTCCCTCCCGAAACGTTTAGTATAGGTGGTCACCTGATCCCCAACAAATCATCAGTACGCGACCTGGGCATATACTACTCCTGTTCGTTCAACTTCTCGGAGCAAACAGACACTCAAATTGCTAGGTCCCGCAGGTTAATAGGACTTGTCCACAAAACATTCCGTTTGCGTGAAAGTAAACTCAGTGTCTATACAACACACGTTAGACCATTGCTAGAGTATAGTTCAATAGTTGGCTCCAACATGCGCCAGACTGATAGGATCGCCATCGAAAATGTCCAGCGCACCTTTACTAAACAAATAGTTGGATATTCGTCTAGTCTCAACTATAAACAACGCTGTGACCTGCTACACCTCGAACCCCTTTGGCTCCGACGGATAAAGAACAACTTGTCTTTTTTCCACTCACTATTAAAATATAGATCCTGCAAAGCCTCCCCTGTGGTACGAGACCCATTAAGCCTAAGGTATTCGTTACGACACAGCAGTCATTCGGTCACTGTGCCGTCCTCGAGAACCAGCCTACGGTCCAATTTCTTCATTGTTAAATATTCACAAATGTGGAATAAACTTCCACCAAATGTCCGTGCAATAAGCCACTTGCCGAGATTCAAAGAGGAATTAAACAAACGGCTTGATGTCCTGACACTGGTATCAAACAATGATCCATACACTTCGGAGGAGCGAGCGTACGAAGTTGGTTTGGGTTACTGACACGCGGGTCTAAGTCGGGGGCCACGAGACCTACGTACCACACAAGTCGCCATAAATACCACTCAAGTTTCATTAATCTTTCGCGTAAAACCTTGTGTTTAGCAAAGTCGAACCATCCCCCAAGTAGTTCCAATTTCTAGATACTAGAGGTTTTTCTTTACTACTGACCGCTGATCCTCAGCTGGGAGCACCCCAGACTGCGTTTTTCTATTTTTACTTTTCCAGACAACCGCTGATGATGGCTTCCCTTCGATGACTTGGCATAATACCTGGCCCACATTTCCCGCTGAAAACTCGATACCTGCTCGTCATTTCGTCACTACCACACAGGCCATGCTCTCCAGGACCCCTCGCAACCTCCTGGATTATTCGATCTCTATGTGACAACGCCAATATCACCCAAGCGCAGCCCGCCGGTGCGGGCCGCGGTCAGATCCACCACTTTGGCCGACGCACATCGGGCGTGCAGGACGTCTGCAACGATGTGCGGACGCAGATAGGATTGCGGATGGCACCTGTCAACAAAAACGGTTTTCAGGTTGGGTGTCCCGCGCACGGTCAGCTCCACCCACCAGCACCGGTCGCAGCAAAAAATCATTCACCCGAAATGCTACAAATATGGAAGTATCTCCCCCAGTTACCGCTTATTTTTCATCGAACTTGTCTCCATCTTCGCAACCTTAACTTACCGCTTCTTACGCCCAGAAAAATCTACTTTCCCTAGCACATAATTATCGCGGGGTTAAAAGACCGTTTCCGTACCCGGCTTACCGTTCATTATCCTTTTTTTCCCGATGATTCTTGCCAAACTGCCCGCTTGTCCTATTAGCAAACTTAACCAATCCCCGAGATAAAACTCGCTTCTATTTTATGAGTTATCAATATATTTGCAAAATTCACATTTATTGTTGCCATACACTTCCGTACCACAATGTCCGGTATTCTATCTTGGTAAATCCTCCCAGACAATTTTGATTCTTGCATCTCTCTGGTCTTTATTTTCGGCCCTTAGATAACGATTATCAAACGTAAATACTTACCTGCCATTTAAATACTCGCCCAGTACCCATTTCTATTTTGGTGCATCACATTTCACCTTTATGAAAGTAAGCAATGTGCGCAACGATTACATGTTTACATCCTGCCACTTCTTCCACCATCACTCCAGCGACCTCGCCAGATGTGATGTCCGTTTGGTTTACCACGGACTCCATCCACATCCAGCCGCCCAACTTCCCAACTGTATTCAGCGTTTGTTGGTGCTTTTTCATATTCGGTATTCTATCTTGGTAAATCCTCCCAGACAATTTTGATTCTTGCATCTCTCTGGTCTTTATTTTCGGCCCTTAGATAACGATTATCAAACGTAAATACTTACCTGCCATTTAAATACTCGCCCAGTACCCATTTCTATTTTGGTGCATCACATTCCCCCCTCATGAACGTTAACGATGTGCGCAACGACTACATGCTTGCGTCCGGTCACTTCTTTTACCATCACCTAGGCAATCACTCTCTACAAATGAGTCCTTCATTGGGTATTTAACGGACTCAGCCGATATTTGGTCGCTGAACGTTTCAAGGAAAATCTTTGAAAGATTTTGATTGTTCTCTGTCTGCAAATTCATTCCTCTCATCGTCTGATTTTCAATCCAAAGCCGTGCCATACTCCGCGGAGCGCTGTAGCTGGTTCATGTCTCCCTCGGAAACTTCTTTTCCCTCGAAGTGAACAAAACTTTCGTCAATTCTGTTTGATTCTCTTGTTGCATAGCACTTCTTTTTGTACTGTTTCAGGAAGAGTCAGCTACCTTCGACCAGCTCGACCCTGACTTGACCGGGTTGGCCACCCGACCTTGAGTTCAAATTTGCCGGGCGCCGCCACAGAGAGTAACTTAAATACTTTCTCCTGTACAATACTGAGTGCACATACCTTAACCAACCTCTTGGAATTCGGACTCTACGTCCAATTGTACCGTTTGATCTTGCGTTACAGCATGCCTCGGGTTATCCGAAATAAACCATTATCATTATCATTATCATTATCATGAGTCGGCCAAACCTACTGTCGGCTACTTTGGTTTGCCTATCCAAGTATTCGGTCAGGTCTTCGAGGTTAGCCTCACGGTTTCTCCGGCTTATACGTTCCGCCTCTTCCGCCCACCGACCCTGTAGTTCGGGGGAGAGGTGATAGGCCATGCCCTCCAAGATATGCACTTCATCGAGATCAGCCCTGTAACCTAAATGGTCGACGGCTATTGAACAGTTCTGCATTTTGATCACTAGGTAAGCCATTGCATGGGCGTCTTCCTTGGTTCTTTTGGCCTCTACCATCAAGCCTTCTGTTAGAATACGAGCTACCTTGGATGGCTGGTCGGACAGGTCCCTCATAACCTTCCTTGCCCGTGTGCAGCCTTGTTAAAGTCGAGTGTGGCACGCTCATCCATAGTTTCTCTTGTTCGGCCTCGACAGTAATGAATTAGACAGAGAGGCCTTTGCTCAGGGTCAGTTATCTTGTTTTCGACGAAAGCTTCTAAGTACCTGATTAGCTTGCGATAGTGTTCATATCATCCGTCGAAAACTTTCAGTTCCACCTTTGGCAGACCGATCCCCGGTTGTGTTGATGCCTTATATTTTACGGCCCGCCCAGAGTTCCTTACCTTCATTTGTCCTGATCTGTCGAATAGATCGTAGTTGTTGGCCTCTTGCTCATGCCCGTTCTATCTGCACTTCTCTTCTGCCTCCTGGGCCTACTGCCTAGCAGAAAACAGTTGCCGTTCGAGGTCTAGTATATTCATCTTAAATCAATCAACATTCCTGTAATACAAATTGCCCCCAGTAATATATGGGCCAGCACTGATAGGACTAGGTGACCTGGCATTAACTAAAGAATCAGAAGTACCCATAACCTCAACGACGACTTGCAGTGTTACTTCCGGTCCAAACTCCAATCGCTTTCGCCCTTTTCTGGGTATGTTGCGTGCTTTTTGGTTCCGAACTGATCAACTGAGTACTGTAAGACGCCTTTGAGCTATAAGCTGCCAAATTTCGAAACGAATCCTGAAATCAGAATGCGATTATCTGTGAAATTCTACGGTACCAGATTGTTAAATCAATAACGACATAAAACAGATACGAACCTCAATTATGCCATCACAGTGACTCAGAAAGGGAAAAACCAAACTGCGACTTGCGAGAAAGGGTCACTTGCGTCAGGCAAGCCCAACATAGGATTTGACAGAGTAGAGCATTGAACGCGAACAAACAAACGTTGGTTCATGAAAACATACGGTGCATAAAAATAAGCAAATAGTGTGTGTGAGCGAGTTATGTTACCGGAACATGAAGTTGCAGTGTTTCTGGGAGGGGGGTTTTCCACAGCCAGTCGCTACATCTATACAGTCCGCTGATCAGTGTACTCAGCCGTCGCGAGGAACTTATTGGCTCGGCTGGTGGGGGTGAATATTCCTCCTAATGGGCTGATGTTGTGAAGTCGATAAACATCAGCTAGCAAGTGCCTTGGTAAACGTGTTCCTCAGCTCCTCATACTGCTTTTTGGGCCACGTGCATGCTACTCCAATGCTGGTGACTGCAAAAATAATTTTGCCAGAGCGGTACTCCCAACAACCCATGAGAACAAGAAGGCGATCGAGAGAGATGGTGGTTAGCGTATATTTAAGGTCTTTAGCGAGATCAACCGTCAAAGGGCCACCGTGCTTAGTAGCCAGCGTTCAGATGAACAATAGGCTTGTCAAAAGCAACAACGAAGAGACAGTCGCTACAAAAGCCTCCTCCAAGAAGTCCGACGATGTTGAGGTTTCCATCTTCACAATAGGCGGGGAAAACTTATAGTCCAATAACTCCCGATATCTTGCTCGTTTTGTCGTTGGTCACCTCGAGTGACTACCGACGAGAATTTGATAAATACTGCACTCACAAGGTCCGACATGCGCCGGTCCGGCTGAGGCAAGGAATACATGAGTTACAGCATGACCAATCCAAGAAGTGGGTCGACAGAAAGAGAAAAGAACCTTGTCAAGCAGACTTTAACTTTAACTCTGTAGTGACAGCCATCTTCGTTAAAGCTCTAAATGTGCCTACGGTTTAACCGAAAGCTGGACGCCAAGCAAGGTGGCCGTTTGACCGCTGACCCCGCTCGTGACCTTAAATATACGCTAACCACTATCTCTCTCGATCGCCTCCTTGTTCTCACGGGTTGTTAGGAGTACAGCTCAAACAAACGTATTTGTACAGTAACCAGGATTAAAGTGACCTGCATGTAGTTCAAGTAGCAATACGAGGAAATGAAGAACATATTTATTAAGGAAACTGCGAGTTGAGGTTTATCGGCCTTACAATTGGTGGGTCCAGCTTGATCGTCGAATTAAATGAGGTTCCCGATTTTTCACTGTTCAAGGTTCAGTTTGTGTCGGATTGAACTGTCCCTTATTTCCCTCTCTCGAGTTTTATGTCTATTTTGTCGAATCTTTTTTGTATCCTCCACTGGTTCTATGTCCAGGTCGTTGTGGTGGCCTTTTCGAGACTGCATTTCCTCTTCTATTGTCAAGCCTACAGTTGATTTTTTCCATTTTTGCAATAAATTATTCAGTAAGCTGTACACCGAGCCGGAACCTGCGGACCCCTCCGTTAGAATGAACACGCCCTGTACACCAGCATTCACGCCTGCTATCCAGAAATGTGTTTGGTACTGGTCAAAGTGGAACGGGGACTGCCGTATAACTGGTGATGTCAGCAGGTTCAGGGAAGCGGATGGCCGCCTCCCAGCGGAGGCACCGATATAAGCTGAGGAAGTGCCTACCTTCTGCCGAAGCTATCAGGCTTTAAAACAGGTCTTCGTGGCCCGCACGACCCCAACTGTGGACCAGCAAATGCAGCAGCTTCAAAGCCTCGAGATAAGAAGTGGAAAGCCCTCCGAACTGCTACGCGAGATGTAGCCTTTAAGAGGACCGACGGAAGTGAAGACCTGCTCTGAAGGGAAACCTTCGCAGCAGCTCTCGTCGCACAGCATTCCAATTTTACCAAAGGCCATGCCTAAATAGCACCTAGACCAAGGTCACCTTAAAGCAAAATTCAATGTACCCAGTTTTTGTTTTTAGCATCGTTTAGGCTTAGCTTTGTGTCGTTCACACAAGTGTTATTTATTCACACCGAAGCATTACTCTGTCAGCGGAAAGGGCTGCTCAGCACCGCCCTTAACCCGTAGGTAACTGCCGTAGACAATCCACACAGCCTTGTTCTAAGAACTCGACTTATTCCTGCTAAAAATTACACTTCGCTACCCTATCTATCAAATACTCGTTCAGTCTCAACTAAGTCAGCTCATTTAGTTACCTACTCTGGGGTAGGCAGTCAAAGAGGCCTCTTTGACTAAAAATCTGATCCACCGTTGTTCATACGGTGGAAGCTTCCCGTCAACCCTGAGTGTACCAACCTCACCTAACTTTCTATAGAATTCCACTTCTATTTCTTATCGGAGTTATACGTAATTAACTACCTGTTTCGTATCTGGGTCACATGCGATCACCCGTCTCTTACTTCCCACCCACCGATTAGCTACAATCTCTAGACGGCATTTCTCCACCCAGTAAACCCTTGCCTGTTGCCATCGATCAGTTTGCTGTCATACGTGGACCCAACCGGCTCCCTAGTCATTCTGCTCAAGAGTTCCAATATCTGACTATAACATGCATAGCCCGGGGAAATACAGTCACTTGGGAGGCCGAAGCCCGCAGACCCGCTGAGGATCCGTTGATTAAACCCGGCTTCTTCTCATTTGACAACTTAATCGAGGAAAACACTGGTTAGTGCTACCACCTAAAGCGACAACTGAACACATTGCAGTTAAGAAGGGAATCCATGGATCGGATCACTGAGAACGTATCGCCGCTCTTAAATATCTTCCAGTCTCCTGTGACGGGCTGTGATGGTGATCTGGCTTCCTCCGCCACCTTTATAGGCAGTATCTTTTCTGAGAATAAAACACACCAACAGCGCTATTGTTCTACTTCCCTTACGATCCCCCGGGTGTTGTAAGCCGCACCTTACTGAAGGCTGGTGGTTTGGAAGTAAACCCAGCGGTTGCATCCGCTTGCGCCAACGAAGCAACAGTATCTCTGACCACTCCTTCCCCAATTCAGTGACGAGCTCACAGCCAGAGACCTCATCAAAAAACAGCCCACTATACTAGCTGTCTCAGTTTAGGAACATCCAAATAATCACCTGAAAAGAAGCCTCTTCAGAGAGAGCTGTCAAAGAGCATGCTAGTCTCTTTACCTGATGGCGTTAAACTCGTCAAATTCAACCCCAAAACATCAGTCGCTCGGGACAGCAATTGCCAGAGGGCTTTGAACAACCAACTGAAACCACCTGTCGACCCCGACTTTACATTTACACCCTCTCCAGCCTCAAAGCCACTGAAGCTGGCAAGCAACCGTGGTTCTCTAGCCGAGAAAAACTTGCCAAGGTACGCCCGTCTGACAAGAACACCTTGCGTTTCCTTATTCAAGTCTCGTAGACAACCAAGCCTCAACACACCGGCTGCGTCACCCACTCCAAGGCCTCAAAGGACACAAAAGCAAGTTTTACTTGTCGCAGTTCACAGGCAGCCACGGACACACTCGCAGTCCATATCTGCTCACGTTGTAAGATCACCCGATCCAAGCGGCATTGAGCCCCCACAACCACCAGTGCGTCGTCACGGGAAATCCCGGCCCATGATGGGACTTTCGCCTACCAGAGATACACTGGTATCTCGGACGCCACCTCCGGAAACTCTTGCCCTCCACCCCCCTGAGCCATATTATCCCTGCCAGCATGAGCCTCAACAACTAAAGTTCAATAGGCAGCAAGCCACTAGTACGACCAATGGATTCTCCAGTTCTGCTTACAGGGTACACCCCACCTCAAGTCCTATCTATCCCCAGCTCTTTGATCACATCAATGATCGTCCAGTGGTATCACCCTACAATCTCCGACATATGCACCCCGTCAACCGGAAACCGCCGGCCTAGAGAGCTCTTACCACTTCACTCCTCCTTCGTTAGTTCCTTCGGTCCAAACTGATTGCCGAAACTCCCTACACTCAGTGTGCTTTTGGATCCCACCGAATCCCCCCCTCTCCACCAGCAGCCTATCAGCTCGACCAGCTCTTTGTTATCAAATAACTATCCCCCAACGCCTTTTCTTCTCGTATCTCACCTGCTGTCCCAACACGT
Source organism: Fasciola hepatica (assembly GCA_948099385.1). Classification (NCBI taxonomy): domain Eukaryota; kingdom Metazoa; phylum Platyhelminthes; class Trematoda; order Plagiorchiida; family Fasciolidae; genus Fasciola; species Fasciola hepatica. Next base: position 33,812,386 of record CANUEZ040000043.1, on the reverse strand, counting down.
ACCACAAATTCACAAATTCTACCTCACTCGGTCCTTGCTGTTTCAACCTTCCATGTTCCAACCGCCGCCCCTTAAGCCCATTTCAAGTTGTCTCTTGCTCCCTGCACCGGATGAAACTTCTCCAACTCCTCCCCTCATTTCTACGCCACTCAACCCTCAATGTGCTGCTGACTTCCTCTCAAGCGACCCCTTGAAGGTTTCTCGTTCCCCTCAGCCTTCCAGCTCAACTCCACATCAACCAGCAGCCCACAAACATCCAGGTAATGACACACAATCAAGCTACACCTTGGGTGCTCCAGTCCATATAGCGCATTGTTTTCTCTCTGTGACTGAGAACAAACCCGCTAAACGTTTCTTCTTCTCATGTATATCTGAACCCTCAATACCAAATCTGACTCTCCACAGAGTCTCGTACTCTCCTCCAGCTCTGAACTTGTCTTCATTACTGAGTCTTGGCTAACCGATTCCACCTTGCTTGCTCAGGTCTCTCTAACTCGCTATCAGAAGCCGGGTAAAAGCAGGCGTCATTGAGACTGTAGATGCTTAATCTACCGTAAATGCACCTTCAGTGCGACCCCATACGACCTTGCATCCTGGATGCGGCACAGAACTCACCACTGGTTGACATTCGACTTGCTCACGCAAGCCTCCACGTTGGCTGTGTGTAGGCCTACTATTACAGCAGCTTCTGATTTCATACCCATCATTAATGCCCTTAACCACCTATCCAAAATACCCCCAGCAGCTAAGTTGATCACCGGTGACTTTAATGCACCGGCTACCAACTGGGAAACCTCCGCGTGCTCCACCATTCATCTGATCGTCTCTTCTATGTTCGGACAGGTTTCAGGACTCAACGTGCTCTCACACCGTCCAGTAGAATTAATAATACTAATATTTTGTTTCGGATAACCCCGAAGTATGCTGCAATGCAAGATCAAACAGTACAGCTGAAAGCTGAATGAAAGTTACGGAAGGATTGTGCAGTTATGTGAACGCGATTGGATATAGAAGAAAGCATTCAAGTCAATTGTCGCGGTACCGCCCGGTGAATTTAAACTCAAGGTCAAGTGGTCGATACGGCTGGAGGTAGGTGTAGTTCTTCCGCCAAATTGTGGGGTGGGTGGGGAATGGTACAGAATCACACAAATCCTCTAGAAGGAAGACTGTCCTGTCGGAGAACTAAACTAGATTGACGGATACGTGGATATCGTGAAAAAGAAACATTCATGAAGGGGACGTTCTCAAGCAATAGAGCTTTGCAATGTATGAGAGGAGTTACGATGAAAAGTTAGACAATAAAAATTGCGGCATAACACAAAGAACAAGAAAACTGGTTGGGGATTACAATGTTAGTGTTCAATGACCGTATATCGGTTGAACCAATTGTAAAACAAAACGGACACTGGACTGTGGGGGTCAAATAGGTGGTAAAAGAAGTGACCGGATAAAACATAGACTTAGAGTGGATTGCTTTGCTTTCAGAAAAACAGAATGTAATGCATCAGCAAGAAACTGGTAACTGGCAAAATAAATCAACATATGGTGCGTAGCTACGATAGTGGCAGAAACGTTGCTTGCAAGAGAGATGACCAGTTAAATGACAGGTAAGTATTTACATGCTGATAATTCCCAGCAAGGACTTCACATGGTGAGAAGAGTGCATCAAGCATCGGAAGTGTCTGAGACGATCTATCGGAATGGAGCATGGGAAAGGAAATACACGGAACAACCGATGAATAGGTTTGCAAAGTTCGGCAGCCGGATATGGGCGGAGTGTATGATAAACCAAGAGGACTACACATCTGGACTGTGGTTGCCAAAGTGATGTGAAAGAAGTGACCGGATAAAACATATAGACTTGGAGCGGATTGTTTTGCTTTCAGAAAAAAGGAATGTAATATAACAGCACGAAATTAAGAACTAGCGAAAAACCGATGCGTGTTGCTCAACTGCAACAATAGGATGGAAACAGCTGGCGAAAACGATGCAGTACGGGTAGAAGACTATCAGATTATGTTTGATACAGAAGGTGGGCCGCATTTTGGCGACAGAACAGAACTCTGCTGCACAAGGGGTTGCCAGATGTGCATATGTGGGACACGATACCCTGTAAGATGAGGACGTTGCAATGCAACAGCCCTAAATGGGCAAACAGCGGAGCTGGCAGAGAAAGCAAACAAACACAGAGTCGTCGATTATTGGGAATCTCTGGAAATAAATTTCGCAGTGTCATATACTGTCTGAAGATTGTGGTACGGAATTAAATGACAGCCACAAAAGCTTCGGTTCGCGAGTATATCGGTGAAAGTAGCAAAAAGTGGTGGGCTTTGTCTTAGAGAGTGGGTAAGTTTGCAAGTAGGACTGGTGAATAGTTTAGCAATAAATCGCGGGAAGTGGATCGGGAATAATGAGCCAAGAGTGTTGATGGGTTTTTAAGTATGCGATAATTATGCACCAAAGAAAGCAAATTTTGCCGGACGAAAAAAGCGTTAGGTTATGAAGGCAAATTTGAAGCGAGCACGATGGAGAGTCAATGTTAGATGGAGGAGACGGTAGCATTTTGAATATAACAACGGTGTCCTTTTGGTGTTGTATTTGTTTTTTTCAATCCGCAACCGGTGCTAGTGGGTGGGGCCGACCGTGCGCTGGACACCCAACCTGAAAACCATTTCTGGAGGCAGGAGGAACGATCCACCCAGTTGCGCCCGCACATTGTTGCAGACGTCCTGCACGCTCGATGTGCGCCGGCCAAAGCGGGGGATATGTCCGCGCTCCGCGCCGCCGGGATTTGCACAGGTGATTTTGGTCGACATCAAGCAGATGTAGAGATGGAGTAGTTTGGGAGATTGAGGGGGATTCCGGAGAGCAGGTTCAATGAGTTAGCGACGGAATGATGGGCGAGTATCAGATTTTCAGCGGGAAGTGTGGGCCAGATATTTTGCTGGTGTTATCTTCGGATCATTCCAAGACATCAAAAGGGAGATGAGCGCCGGCTGGTGTCTGGAAGCATAAGAGTAGAGAGACGCAGTCTGGGTAGCTCCCAGCTGAGAATCAACGATCAGTGGTGAAAAGAGAAATCTAGTAAAGTAGACACACCCTTCTTTGGAAAGAATAAGGACTATGAGCCACTGGGAGTGAATGAGAATACAAAAATAATGACCAAAACTAGGAATAATATTGATGATTTAGAGGTAAGTGGTGGTCGCCGGAATTGGATTAGGTGTTGAGATTTTAAAGCAGAATGAAGGAGTGGAATGGGGTCAGTTCGGACCGAGTAGAGCGAATTAAGTATGGTGGAGATAATAGATAGGAGACGTTGGAGCGCGTGAATTGGGGAGAATCTAACAAGAGCAGTGTCAGTGCTGTAAGTCATTCTAAGGGGTACTAATACGCTGGCAATGGAGAAGGCATATGGGGTAAGTGATGTCGACGTTGCAAAGGGTGCTAACCGGGTCGTACTTTCTTCCTCTATTCAAAAATCTAGTTAACCCTCATAAGCTTGTTCCAACGAGGTGCACGTATGGGTTAACTGTAGTACTTTGGCGACATCTAAGTATTTTGTAAGGACAATTTTGAAACATCCTAGTGTCTGGCAGGCCCAAATTTCTTCAGGCAGTCCGTTCCAAATGCGGTAGTAGACGGTGATGAAGAGCCTTGCTCTTAGTTTTGTCCTGGAGTATGGGACTTCAAGAGTATGATTTCGGTTACGAAGAGGGTAGGGTGTGTCTTGAGCGAAACATAGATCAGTGATGGACGTACGCGCTCTAGAATGCAGGAGGTTGAATAAAAGATAGAGATTGAGTTTTATACGTCGTGGCCATAAAGGTTCAAGCCTTAGTAGCTCACATCTCCCTTTACAATTCAAGAGGGATGATGAGCCGAGTAAGTGGTTGGTGAAGGATCGCTGAACTCTTTCGATCGCAAGTCTGTCAGATTTGCGCATGTGAGTGTATACCAGAAGGCAGTACTCGAGCTGCGGTCTGGCGTGGGATTTAAAGATCAGAAGCTGGCTGTCGCGCATTCTAAAAGTTCTGCAGATAAGGGCTATCGTTTTCTTTGTCTTGGCCACCTGGTAGATGGTTTGTTCTTGGAAGGTGAACGTGCAAGAACACCATAGACCGAGATCTCGTACTAGCGGAGTAATAGGAATGAACGAGCCGTTTAAGGCGAAGGATTCAGGAGGAATTTGACTTTTATATGTGAGAATGGCACTCTTAGCAGTGGAGAAACTCATTTTCCAAGTTTTGCACCATATGTCAAGAGCGTTCAGGTCGTCAGCTATTTTGGTGAGGGTATAGGTCAAGGTATGGGGTTAAGAGGAATATACAATCTTGATATCATCGGCGAATATGAACGAGGTGCCATGGCGCATTACTTTGAATACGTCGTTAATGTATAAAAGAAATAAAAATAGGCCTAACACACTGCCCTGTATAACACCACTTGTAACTGGCTGGGGTGATGAAAGCTAACCCTCAATGTTTACTGCTTGTGATCTCATGCTAAGGTAAGATGACAACCAAGAAAAGAGTGGGTCTGTTATGCCGTAAGATTTAACCTTGGTTGGCAGCTGAGCGTAAGGCACGCGATCAAATGATTTCGACATATCAAGGAAGATATCGGTAAGTGCCTTTCCAGAGTCAGCCGACGTTGTGATTAGATTAAGGAAATTAAGTTGGCGGGTCAGACGTGACCTAGGCTTTAAGAAGCCATGTTGGTTTTTGTTTATTAACCCGCGGGTGAGGATAAAATTGGCAATCTCATCTTTTGAGGTGATCCAAATGTGAAAAGTATTTGGCCTCGGCGGGATTCGAACCCACGCATGGTCACCACCCCCGCTTTAGTACCGCGAGTGCTCTATCAGCTGAGCTACGAGGCCACGCCGGAGAACCTTCGACTTTCTGCATATGGATCACAGTATACCCGCCCAAATTACAGTAGCACATGGCATCCACCACAGTGAACTAGCTTGTAATTTGACTGCCTACAGCAGGATTTCCCTTTGTACTAACCAAACTCCACCAGTTAAGTGCATTGGGCATGTTTACAATGTATTGATGGTTGGCAGATTTTGATAATGTTTTGAGGTGATCCAAATGTGAAAAGTCATCTTTAATTACTCGTTTCATTATCCTAGATATAATGGGAGTGTGGTTGTGGGGCGGTAATTAGCAGGATCATGTAAGGCACCCTTCTTATGGAGGGGAATGATAACGGAAGTTTTCCACTGGGAAGGGAAAATTCTTTTGACATGGAAAGGTTAAATAAGTTCGTCAAAAGTGTCACAATGTCCGCGCCCTCAAGACGAAACAGAACTGGTGGGATACCATCGGGTCCAGGGCGAGCCAGAGGCCAGGTGGTATTTAACAACTTTCTGACTTCGTTGTCTGAGAATACTACGGCTGACAAGGTGTCGGCAGTCAAGGAGGTGAGATCCTGGGTTGGACTACTGTGGTCTGTTATGAAGGTAGAAGCGAAGAAATTATTGAATGCCTGAGTTATTAACTGAGACGAGCTAATATAAATGTTCCCTGGTAGGAGCAAATATGGTATTTTGGTTGTACAGCGGGGGTTTCGAGTTTTATTGGGGCCAGAGAGGTGGGCTATTTTATTCGGCTGGTTGAGAGCGTGCAGTTCTTGCTATTCCAGCTTCTTCTCATTTTCGCTTTGTAGCTGGCGTGAGAGGTGGCTGAGGCAGAAGAATTTAGAGAGGTAGTTGGTCCTTCCGTAGGCAAGCTGCAATTTCTCGAACTAACGCTGCAACTTTTGTTGTCGATAGGTCTTTCTCCCGCTTAATTCGGTTATCTCGGGAGATATGATGTTAGGAGAACAGAATAGGTTAAAGCACATCACATCCGACGCTAGCTGAGGATCGGATGTTAGAGAGAATTCATCCCAGGTCTGAATACTCAGGACGGTGGGTAAAGTATCCCAATTTGCATTTCGGAAGAATTTTCGATTTTGAGGGCTTTCCTGGTGATGCGGTTGAACGGTGAATCCACATATTACGACCCCGTGATCACAACCAGGAAGGTGGCTGAGGACATTTGCTTTTACATTTCGGAGGCCTAAAGTAAAGATAAGGTCAAGAATATTGTTCCCTCTTGTTGGTGATTTTGCTTGTTGTGTCCATCCGCCAGCACGGATACATGAGATAAAAATGCATAACTTTGGAGAGGAATTCAGGGTTGTCCAAGAAATGCCAGGGAGGTTGAAGTCCCCGGCTGTGATTTTAGCAGCATGCGGGATTTCAGCTACGTGACAAAAGGCATCGGTGATTGCATTTACTTTGTCCATGTTGTAGCCCGGCGGACAGTAAACACAACCAATGACAAGCTGCCACTGAAGCAGTGGTATAGAGATCCAAACAGAGTCTTGGACCTTATCAAGGACAGGAAGTTAAAGTAAATGTGTTCCAAGACTGCTCATACTATAATCAAGACATCCACCACCACGTCTCTCAGATCTGTTCGTAGCAAGTATATTATAACCGGGTATGGAAATGTGTCGGAGGGGAGTTTTATCGGTGAGCCAGGTTTCAGTTACGAGAATTACACCCGGGTGGAATTGCAGTGCAAAGGAGCGGACGGAAGTAAATTTACTCGGCAAAGAGCGAGCATTGAAAAGTGCTATCGTGAAACTATCATTATCGTGGCAAAGACCTACATGGAATGTATGACCCCCCAAGGCGGTGGCCAGGTTTGGAGAAATTGTAGCCACTGGCGGACTGTGGGATGGTGTGGACAGAAATATGGTATGGGAGGAGGCGGGAAGCTCAGAGGAAACGGAAAAACCGGCAAATTTGGATGGGATGGCAATAAGTCCGAAAGCTTGCGACTATTTGGAACTGGGGAGCAGGATGCATGTGGTTGAGTAGGCCGTAAGTAGACAACCGGAAAGGTATTTGGATAAGATACTGGCATACAGATCTAAACAGTCTTGCCGAGACTTTCTACCTGGAGGCAAAAGACTGATCAAGTTCGGAGAGCGCGGTCCGGGTCCCCGAGCTGAGATGATGATTTTGCCGATAAAGCTACTCTATTTATTTTCGAATTCGTTACGGATACCGGTGCTAATACATCTAGTCCTGCGTCTTTCTTAGGTACGAAAAGAATGGCTAGTTCTGACATCAACAGTTGACGGATTACTGACTTTACTTCGGGTGTTGGGCTGTTTTCCCGATCAGGTTTTGGATTTCGGACTCTTGCAAGGGTCGGCTTACGTTTTTCTGAACTATGTTCTTTAGAAGTAGTTTGTAGGTTCGACCAGACACTTCTTGAGCTAGTCGAAGAAATGGTGTCAGTCGGGTCTTTGTATGGTAATTTGTTACTAGTCTTGGACGTCAGGAAGCACATTAATTTCGACCTTTTCATTGAGACTGTTCTGCAAGTTTTGACTTTTGCGACTCGGCTCCGATGGAGTGGAGACTGATGAACCATCTCGGTCGACAACTATTTTGTGACTAACCACAGAAGAAGTCTTTCATGATGGCCAACGCTCGGTAAATCGACCACCCACTAAACTTTTCTTATTTTCATGTATATCTGAACCCTCAATACCAAATCTGACTCTCCACAGAGTCTCGTACTCTCCTCCAGCTCTGAACTTGTCTTCATTACTGAGTCTTGGCTAACCGATTCCACCTTGCTTGCTCAGGTCTCTCTAACTCGCTATCAGAAGCCGGGTAAAAGCAGGCGTCATTGAGACTGTAGATGCTTAATCTACCGTAAATGCACCTTCAGTGCGACCCCATACGACCTTGCATCCTGGATGCGGCACAGAACTCACCACTGGTTGACATTCGACTTGCTCACGCAAGCCTCCACGTTGGCTGTGTGTAGGCCTACTATTACAGCAGCTTCTGATTTCATACCCATCGTTAATGCCCTTAACCACCTATCCAAAATACCCCCAGCAGCTAAGTTGATCACCGGTGACTTTAATGCACCGGCTACCAACTGGGAAACCTCCGCGTGCTCCACCATTCATCTGATCGTCTCTTCTATGTTCGGACAGGTTTCAGGACTCAACGTGCTCTCACACCGTCCAGGAGAATTAACACACTAGATTCAGTCTCCACACGAAGACTAATACGATAATTATCTCGCCGGGAACGATCATAGAATGGTTTCCTGTCCGTCCAATATCTTTAGTTGTAACAATGCACCTGGCCAGCCCGTTCCTCCGTCTCCTCGGTAATAATGGCAACGGTTCACCAGGTCAATTCACTTCATAGATTAAGGCGACCACTTATTGACCCATGGACCCCATCTAGCGACAAATCTATTGCGTTAAAAGCCTCTTCAAGATTTAGGTCAATTCACGACTTGGCAACCCCCTCTCTCCCCTCCCCGCAGCCGGTCGGCTATCCTGGCATCTCTGAAACCTCAATACAGAAAGGTCCTGGCATAGTACAGAAATTCTCACGACTTTTTTCTTTATCCAACTGCACACTGTCTTTAATAGTATCCAAGCTACCGCAGAAAAAACTCTGCAGAAAGCAGGAAGATCCTTCTCCCTGCCGACCAGATAGGCTGCTCTGAATTTCATGTTTAATTAGAGACAGAAATATCGCTTCCTGTCTCAGTATTCCCCACCGGAAGTTACCAAACGGTAATTGCATTGATAGTCCTGTTGCGATCGTTGGGGATTTCGATTCGGTTTTCTCCTTTTCTATGACTATTGGCTCTGAAACTGCTCGCACTCCACTGTCCTCTTTTACCAAATTCACTTTGTTTGACATGGAACTTACATTTAGTGAAATGTCTGAATGATTCTGTAATGTAAAGCCCTTAGCTCGCCCCGGTTTAATAGAATCCCGCCCGAGCTGCTTTGACCTGGCGGGCCTGATGCTGAAGTTTTATTTTTGAATATCTTTAACTTTCCTCCTCAATGTGAAACTTTCCCGTCATATTAGAAAGCATCCACTATTATCCCTAGCCAAAACGGGGCCCTCTTTGTGATTCTCTAGGTTATCAACCCAAAAACCACATACCCATTGTTTCTAGACTACTTGAACTCTCAGCAAAAAAGAGCCTCTCCCAGTATTTATTGCCCAATAACCTATAACCCAAAGGCAAACATGCTTTCTAGAAGCTCGGTCTTGCAACACCTGTCAACTCGACTTTTTCATCCTCGTAACTAAAACGGCAGACAATAAGAGGTGCCTAATATTCATCTTTTTGGCATGACTAGTGCATCCGACAGTGTCTCTCACTAGCCGCTCTTGACTAAACCTGAAACCTTTGGAGGTAAATCCCCTACTGTTAGTTGGTTCTCCTACATCTTTTTGACCGCAGTCAAGCTGTATCAGTCAATGACCATCTCTCGCAGCCTTCCCCAGTCACAAGCCGTGTCACTCAAGGAAGCGGGCTTAGACCACTCTTATTTCTAGTGTACGTTATTGATGTTCTCTCTACAAAGCACCACGGTGTCCCGTTCCTTCCGCTGATGCCAAAATTATAAATAAATTATCACTCCAGGGGCTTGACGACGCAATTCCTAGCATACAGTACTATCTAGAGCCCCCTGAAGGACGATGTGACACCGGGAAAACGGAATTCTGTGCTGAAAAATGCACCTTCATGACTGTACGCTGCCAAGCCCCTCCGAACTTTTTCCTCTCACACGACTCTTCTACTACCCACAACCGACTAGTAAGGGATCTTGAATTGCACTCCTCGTGCACCCTGGACTTCCCGGCACACTTACCTTTTCAAGCCGCCGGGGCAAAGGAGCTCATAGGATTCGTATGTAGATGCCTCAGGCTGCCCTGCTGTTCTATGTCAAACTCTGCCTAGAATGCCGCCCCATCATCGGAGAATACACAAAGCTCACTCACGAAAAGACTGCTTGGTTATTTATTACTCTTAGCTATTACGGGAGATGTGTTTTCCTCCCCATCGAACCTCTATGGACATGCCGTTGAGACTTAACACTTTCCCTATCCATGGGCCTATTCATCGCCCAGCATTTCCTTCCACTGATAGGCCGAGGGTCTTTTTGACTAGGTCCTGCTTTTCTTGTCAAAGGGGTTTGCTTCTTGTTATTCCAAACTCCCGTCTTGCTGTTGGATATAATTTCTTTCCGCCGAAACATTCTGGACTTCGGAATGAAATCCCTGCTGAAATTTTCCGATGGCCCCGCCCTTTCCTTGCTAACTCTATCCTCCACCCAGGCGGTTGAATGACATTGTTGTTTTATTTCTCCCTCAATCCACGGCCGGTACAACTTCCAGACTGCGGTCGATCAGTGCCTAAAGCATTCTCCTGCAATGACCTTGACTCTCACTTTTGCCAGGCAAATCATTCGAAATTAGCCTCAACCAGTGGCATATCTAATTTGCCCCTTCATTTCACTCTGCCCTGTACACCGTCGACACAATTCTGTCCAATTCTGTATACTTGCACGATCTGTAAACTCTGGTCACGCTCATTACATGCCTTTAGTCCATTTGCTAGAAACAAACCACTGTCATTACTATTACCACCTTTTCAACTTTTACTTCAAAACTTACCTATCAAGGACCCTTTTCGCCTATCCTGTCCCAAGGGCACTAAATTGGAACTTTACTGTCGTGGGATACAACAACCAAATGGTCAATACGGTTTGATACTCGCTCCTCACTCGATTGCTTTTATGTTGGCTATGCTCCTTGGGATCCCCGCAACCCAACCATCAGATCATGGGCTACTTTAGCTCGACGCACCGGTACAACCCACCCAAATCCCAAAGGTGCTGGGCGCGGTAAGGTTCACTGCTTTGGCCGGTGCACATCGGGCGAGCAGGGTGTCTGAAACGATGAACAGGCGCAACTAGGTGGGTGGACCGCACCTCCGGTCACCAAGAATTGTTTACTGGTTAGGTGTTCAGCCCATGGCCAGCCCCACCCCGAAGCATAGTTTGCGGATTGTGAAACGTCATTTCAAAAGGGTATAGTTGTCGCTAACAGGCGTTCGCTCTGTCTTCTCCAACGGCTTTTTTCGTCGAGCTTGCCTCTAATGCTGGCACTATAGCTTACCTTTTCATGCTTGGTAAAATTTATCACCCTGTTCATGCAACCATTCTTGTGTATTTTTTCCTCTGCACCTTCCGACCCCTCTCTTCCTTGATACACTATGACTGCTTACATAAATACTCATCGATTTTGGCAAGCACCTCAATGCCCGCGTTCCCTGTTTTTCAAGTCTGACTATTCTCCTGTTCCTTCCGCAAACTTGTCTCCTCCCCATGTCAGAAACCGCTGCGGCTACTGATTCATTGGCTCATTTATGGTAGCCTTTGGGGACCTCACTACTATCACCAAACGACCTTCTTCGCCGAAATGTATTTCGCATTCTTGCAGCAGTCAATAGTGCGGTTAACTATCTTTCGCTCTCTCCATCAGCCTAGCAGTTAGCCTAAACAGTGCCCTTCTACTGCATTATCCTTATCTCGCAGAGCACCACGACTCCTCCACTTTTGTGCTTCTCAGATATATAATTATCATGCAGCTTCGCCGTGGTTGTCATCTCAAGACTGGATATTGTTCTGAAACATTGAAAACTCAAGGTTGTTCCTGACCATGCGCCGTCTTTTCCTTTACCTGGGCATAAACCTGCCAGTATACTTACCCCATATTATTTTATCCTTATGACTGACTGACTGGAATCTTCCCTGAATACGCCTTATATTACTCGTCGCACAAACAAAGACCTTTAAATAGTCTCAGCTCTACATCTGGCTCCGTCTCGGCCTCTATCACTGACCGTAAAATGTGGCTCCTGCCAGACTAATTATCCTTCATCTAATCTTCACTCCAATTCAAATCATGCACACACTACTTGACCCCCTTCCTTTATTTAAGCCTGAAGTGTCAGCCCCAAATGAACACAGATCATTCATCCATCAAGTACCCCAAAGTCCCCTATAACTGGCCACTATAAAGTCTTTTTTACCCAGTCATCAAAACGAATAACGATCTGGGGGCGGTCTTGATGTATAACTACAGGTTTTGTCGGCTACAGCTGGCTCACGTAAAATAAAAGTCGTCTGACCCCGACCCTGTCTGGAGCGAGCGGTCAAATATGCATTTCCCAAGTGTTGGAATCGTCTCATATGTCTGTTTCCCACATTCTCTCCGTTCCATAGATTAAGGCCGCGACATCACCGATGTGAAAGCGGCAACTAGTCTGTGATTGTCCTATTATATGGGGAAAAGCAGCCAACCCCAGCAGTGTATGACCGCATGGGTCACGCGTAAAGAATGGAGGGTGGAAGATAAATGGGACGTACGCCTTATGAGGCAAGCACGCTCTACAGGTCCCCTGAAACAAAAAGGCAACAAAAAGAACACCGGAGTACAAAAATACTTTTGGCTACGAGGGAATTGGATTCATGATCCACGTCGTTTCAATAACGGGTGAATTCTCAGCTACTACCACGGCCCGACCCTGCTTATGGGATACCCCAAAAACAAATGGGCGTACTAGCTAAGCGCTCAACACTTTTGCCTAACCCTGTGCGGGGCGGTGGCTTGCCGAATAAGCTCTCCATGTAAGGACCGACCCCACCTCTCTCAGTCCAAAACCTCCCGGGTTCCTCGCTTCATTGCCGATCAGCTCAATGACGCCAAATCCCGCTGTCCATGCAAGAGTTCAAGAGTTTCATCATGCTAAGTCAGCTACGTTCATAACCTTTCTTGTCGATAAAGGGACCGACTATCACCAGCACTTGCTTACACTCAAGAATAATATAAAAGCGGAACCTTTCTAAGATCTATTCTAGATGCTCACCCGCAAGTGGCCTGTGACCTGTTTAGGTTTCCACGCATCTACGCAGTTTTCTCAAAACCCGAGTGAAGCCTAAACATGGGCATCCTACGAGGTAGCTTTAGACTTCATTCTCAAACTGCAAAGGATGTGAAATGACCTCACCTTTAAAGCCAAGAACAAACCATGCACGGAGGACTCCAGCCGCCAACGATCGAGGCCACACAAAAAGCATAGACTGTGCCCATAGGTATCAGAAGGCAGAAGCCGAGGCAGCCACAGTTCTCAGGAACTCTATATCATATTCTCTCAACCCATCAATCATCTCAACTACCGACTAGTCTACTCTCTACTTCCACAGGTACATGGAGAGCCGACAACCTAACACAATGCAGAAAATAACAAAAATATTGGCGAAATGTACAAATCAAAAATTACTCTTTCACAAGATGCACGCCATATAGCAGAAACCACTAGTTAACCACCGAGATACGACCGGTTTATCTCTACAGTCTTGGGCAAGCTTGTCTACCTCTTCGGTGCTCCAAATTCATTTATCTGAAACCCTTTTTCCCACCTCATCTTTGTCTCCTTCCCTCGCTATCATAACCCATAACTGGAGCCGCTGCCATTCGGACGACCTCCACATTTATCCTGGGCCTTGGTTTTTTAGTTCCCTTGAATTGTAATTACTCGAGTTTTAATGAAATCCTAATCATAACCCCCGGTTGAAACATTTTCCAGACTGCCATATCCCCAACCTATTTCCGATCATGCTGGTTACTTGGGTAGCCATCGGTCCACCAAATCTTACTACCGAATTAAAGCACGGATCTAACGAGTTAAATAATCGACGCGGACCACTTTCTACGCCGGCCGCTGCTACCCGGAACCTGGTACGTGGGTAGCCAAGGCGATCGCGGTCCTAATGCTCGAGTAAAGAGCCACCACTGGCCCATTCTTGCCTTTTACCTCAACCCTTTTCCCGGCGAACCGTCAGTCGTGTCTGGTGAGCCCGTCCTGGCTCAGGCCTCAATTCGTGACCTTTCAACAGTGGAAATCATGATCAATGTGAAATGAAATATCAGATTCTCGCTGCTGGCTGAAACGCGGCTGTATATCCCCTAATTGTAACCACAGAAACGTTTCCTCCCACACAAAAGTAACATGTGTTGTTGCATCGGGCCGGGCCCCCTGCAGATCATAACAGCAGGCCTTGGCGTCTGTACTCGTCTCATCTTATGATCTCTTCACATTTGCTTCGAGGCATCAGCTCCATTTTCTAACTCCAGCCGAGTGTCTATTCAAAGGCACCATTTTGAATTCCCCAGCTGAGCATCCAACTGCCATTCAAGATACTCCAGCAGCACGTCACATTCCATCTGATTTATTAGCTTTCCCGTCACCTTCAGGCAATAGTCGTTCCCTCCATATCGCCATGGAATAACCTAAAACCAACAATCGTTATAAACCTGTCTGAATCACTGGCGGTTATTCTGCAGCTTTCCTCCTTCGTTAGGTATTTCAAACCACCATTCTCCTAGCCTACTGGTTTGTCTCATTGACATCAGCGAAGCTAAACTTATCCAAGATCCTCTGATATCACCATTTGTTCTTTAAAGACCACACGTAGGTTCTGTTCTCGCCCATGACCGGTTACTAGCTGGTGAATCTCTTTTTAAAGTTTTCGATATGGAACCTTCGGATATCCAGTACGGGCGCCCACGTGTTTTTCCTGTACACCTCCGATTTTCTTTGATCTCTCCAGAATTAGTAGTTTGCACATTTATCATGTATGGTCCATGTTCCACACTTTCGTAATGCTTTTTCAGCGGATTCACTCATGAGTGAGTCAAAGCCAAGCTCCGCTTCCGAAATCAAAACAAATGTCTACCAGAGGCTTTGAGCGGACCCATTTTAACTCATTTAAACACAGCCCAAAATTAATGTACAGCTATCGCCATGTGTGCCTCCTACCTCCAGGTTTTGTGAATATTTCTTGCTGCAGCGCAATGTACTCATTGATCTTGCCCTGCCCATGTATCTTGATCAAGGTCAATAAGTAAGCCAATAATAATATTATTAACAGAAATACCGTAATCTCTTCGGTAGAAAGGGCAGGCGAAGCGAAACTTGATGCGCGTTTACCAGTGCTCATTGGGGAAGCTGAGCCCGTGGCCACACGGTGGCGACCCACGAAGACGGGTATCACGCCAGCGGTCTCCTTTTGAAAGCTGAGGGCCTCCTTTCAAATAATCTAGTCCTTATAGACACCGGCGCCGAAGTGAATATTATCCCCCGACCGAAGGGCGACAACGCCACAGAGCGCGCCCAAATACTGCGTCCCGCTAATAGCATGGTCATCTCGACGTTTAGCCAGCCGTCGCTTGAGTTAAACTTAGGCCGGAAGAGTAACTTCCTTTGCGTATTCATCATTGTTGACTCACGGTACCTAATTCTGGGCAATGAATTCCCGCATCACTCTGACATATTGGTCGATTTACATCGCCTTAGGGTAAGCGATCGTTAGGCCTCTCCAGCCGTAACCTCTTGTGACCCTGGGATGAGTCATGTGAAGCCCGTGTAAGCTCAACCATAGGCACGACAGCCTTATGGCGAACTCGATGCCGCCAACCCAGCCATGTTTCGGCAGCCCGGATTCCCCTCTGCAGTGACCACCAATGTCGCTCACCACAGTAACACCAAGGGACCCTACGTTTTCAGTAGGCCGCCCCAGTTGGCACGGGGCAAGCTCCGTGTTGCACTTGCTAGACGCGAATAAATACTAGAGCTCGGTATAACACGCCCTTCTGTCAGCCCTTTGGGTACATCTCTCCATGAGGTTCCTTAACCTAACGGCGACTGGTTACCCCGTGGTAACTACAGAGAGCCCAACAAGGCCACCGTCCCTGGTGGACAAACGATTTTCCCTATATAGAAGCTTGCTTTGGTCTTATCCGGTTGTTCTGTCTTCAGCGGTATAGGCCTAGTTTGTGCTTATAACTAGGTCCCGGTGGTAGAGGCCGATTTACCTGAAACTGTCGTCACTACGCCTTTTGGGCTGTCTGAGTTTCCACGCATGCAGTTTAGACTCAGCCATTCAGCCCAGACCTTCCAGCGGTTCACACACGAAGTGACCCGTGGCTCAGAAAACGCCTGCTTTTATATTAGTGATGTTTTGGTGGATTGTCTTTCAGAGTAAGATCTCATTGTACAATTACGGGCACTTTTGGAAGCCTAAGCCAGAGTGGTATAACGACCAACATCGTGAAGTGAGGACATTCTGCTCCATCTTTGGACGCCCGCTCTCTGCCAGATGAGGTTTCTGCCATTAGCAACCACCTTGAACTCCAGTCTTTTTAGCAGCTTTGTCAGTTTGCCGGCCTGATGAATTTCTACCTCCAGTTCATTACTCACTGCGGAAAAGGCGCAATCCTGAAGGACCTGCTGCGCCAAAGCAAGCGAATTTCAAGTTTCCTGTCACCGCACGAGCCACATTTACCTCGGTTAATGAGGCTATCGCCAAAAAACCACTCCTTACTCGCCCCAATCCTTTGGCTCCTGTTTTGGTTTCGACGGGAGCCTAGCATGCGGCGGATGAAGCAGTGCTTTAACTGTTCTTAGACGACTCTGGACAGCCTCCAACAATCTACTCTGGGCGTCTACAACCCACGGAATCTAAGCTCAGAATAATTGGTAGGGGGTTACTAGCCATCTATTTAGGCATCCATGATTTTCTACACAAACCGAAAAGCCGCTAGGCTACGGTGTTTTGAAGACAATGGGCAACATTCCATGGGACCTGGGTGCTCTATCGGAATTGCCCTTGTGCTCGCTATGAAGTGCCGGCCTCGGAGGCATAGGGTAAGCCAATCCCTTCTGAAATGCAAGTGGATGCGTTCCGCATGTCAAACCTGCCGAAGCCTAATGAAGGAACGGACAGGGAGCTGCCTCCCAGAAGGTAGTCGAATGGCTCAAGAAGGGAAACAGAACAGCCATAGCTGAACCAACGGTCCCAAAGGCTCGCTTGACGACACCAAAGGGGAGGTTTTTGGGCATTTTTTATTCAGAAGGAGGTGATGCATTCGAACCCACATAATTTAGCAAAAACATTGCCTTTTCATAGAACTGCCTGGTTTTTGAGTAACACGTTTCTCAATTTTTGTACAAACTTCAAATATTTTCAGATAACTGGAAGCTTCATCGATAGCCTTCCACTGTTGTTCTCTTCCACCCAATTGGCTCCACCGACTGGTTGGAAACAGAGAGGTGGTAGCCCTTTGAGAATCAACCGGCTCTTGCTGGTGCCAGAATCTGGACTGACGTGTTGGCCCAAGCCCCAAGTCTTGTGGTCTAACCTGGCCTGACTTGATGCATGACTTTTGCAAGGTCGTCCGTAAGTACTGCATGAACTGTGGAGTTGTCGCCTAATTTTGACTTCTGTTGGTCACTACAAGCAAACTCCTGGTACCCCGTAGTACCCGGCTTCTCAGTCTAGCTGGGGTATGGGCTAGTATCGTTGAAGTTCGGGCCTTCGGTTCGAATAGTTGCCCAAGTCGTGCTTAACCAACCTCCTGAGGTTCCTAGAAGTCACTCAAAGGGCGGACGAGAGCGGACAGGGGGAAGCGAGCTATTTTTACTCTAGCAAACCACTTGACTGGGTGAATCATCGGCCTCTGCTAATCAAGTTGAAGTCATTTAGTACAAATGGGCAGATTAAAGAATGGCTGATGAACTTTATTTCCTGTAGAACTTTTTCGTTTTAAGCAGGTGAAAAGAATCCCAAGTTAGAAAACATCCCCAGAGGAGTACCACAGGGTTGCTTACTGGGCCCACTACTGCCTCTTCTGTTTAACAATGATTTAGCCTCAGTCCTATGGTCACCATGCTTCTTGTTGCAGTTTACGTGCAAATAACGGGGGTCTGGGGGAGAAAAGAGCTGAACAGAGATATGGCTGCCGTTTTAAACTGGGCATACAAGTTGCACTCACC
This sequence comes from Fasciola hepatica, assembly GCA_948099385.1. Classification (NCBI taxonomy): domain Eukaryota; kingdom Metazoa; phylum Platyhelminthes; class Trematoda; order Plagiorchiida; family Fasciolidae; genus Fasciola; species Fasciola hepatica. The sequence goes on along the minus strand of CANUEZ040000043.1, from coordinate 33,794,642 downwards.
TCTCAATGCTGGGAAAAAGCCAAGTATAGTCACGGGCAGCGACCAGCCTGACGGTGGTACATGGCGAAGACCCATTTACTAAGGAAGCAGTAGATAGGGCAAAGACCTTGAGAATTTGGTGATTTCTGGTCCTAAGTGGCCGGATTAGTGCCCACGGGATGCACAAAAGACATTCGACGAGCTCCTCAGGTTGAGGTAAGCGTCGTTGAGCCGAAAGCCAGAGGTTCTTACGCCACAGTACATGCCCATATTTAGGCCTCTTTCGGGAAACTGTGCCCGGACACTGTCCGTCCTCCTTCTCAAAAGGCATCGAGCTTTAAGGGAGGGCACTACTTCCTGCAAAGCGCATGCTTGCGGGTCAGAAGGGCCAAACGCACAAGTACAGACCTTAGGGCCTAAGACTTTTCTCCGTGCAAAGGAAGACACTACGAAGAGATCTCATTGAGACTTTTTAGGTTATAAGGGGCTTTTCTGAGCTAAGACCGGAGAGTTTATTCAGTGTGGCGCCACATTCCAAAGCAAGATTCACGGGAAGCTAGCAAACGTTCTACCCAGGTAGGTGGGCAGATCTCACTTCCTGGGCAACCTGGTGGCAAACCGTTGGAATGGACTTCCAGAAGAGGTACCAGAACTGGGGGCCGTCCAGGCATTCAAGGAGGCCCCAGATCCTAAGTGAAAGGTGATCTTTGGTGACAGTGATCTTTCAGTGTGCCTTAGGATTGACAGAAGTAAACACGTGGGCCCGCCTGTTGCGATTCCTGAAAGCACGTCGCCTCCCGTTGCATAATGAATCAGCGAACGCTCACGGAACACAGTATCCCTGGCAGCTGAAGTGAGACGATGTCTTGCGTTTCTCTTCCATTTTTAGCGGGATAGGACGAAATAAACTGCGCAGTGATGGGTGTTAGGCTAGTGTGTATACCCCCAAGGGAATTACGAACGCTCGGTTGGCCACAGCCGCCACCGTTCCTGTGCGAACTGAACCGAACTGAATGCAAAGCGCCACAGAGTAGGGCTTTTGATGGCAAGCAAAGCTCCAAAAACGAGTCCCCTGCTTTTTGTCTAAGCTAGAAAGTACAGCGGCGGCCTATTGCTAGACTGGGCATCAAAAGTTTAGGCCAACACAGGAGGGCACATAACAATCAAACCGGAAGCTTCCTTAGGTTCAGAGGTTGCACAGGTTCAAAATCCGCAGCATCTATTAAAGCAGTCGGTTCTAAAGGTAACTAGAGGTGACGGCATAGCCATCAGCAAATCTACCCATGAGGCAGCAATCATTGGCAATTGCCAGGGTGGACAGAAAAAGCTTGGCATGACAGCTAAGAAAAGCGAGGTGGACAAAGCAGTAGGTGAAAAGGTAAACACGGAGGTCATGAAGTAGGCGGAAGCTCAGCGACAGCTTATCCCCAAGTAAAAGGAATGTGATCAAAATAGAAGCAGAGGTGGTGGCGACTCCAATCCGGTTCAGACAGTGTCAGTAACGTTGCTGAATGCTAAACGATACTCGCCGCACGAACATCCCCTCCACTGAACCACGTTGGGTACATGAAGCCCCGGGAGGACAATAGAACGCCAAGTGTTTAGACAGGAAAAGCCTTAGGTGTTTCTTTTGACAGGTCCACTATTGCCAAACACGGTGTGGCCTTGAAGGTTAAAGAACATAGGGGCCAGGTGGCTGTTTGTGCGAAAAATGGTTTTTCTCCTGAGGGCTTACGCCCGAGGGTACAGCAGCCGAAAGGGGTATATTCAAGAGGGAGGACTTGGCAGAAAATGCCGCCATGAGGTGCACAAATGCCTGTAGCTCAGAAGGTAATTAGGGGAAATCACTGGCCGCAACGAAAGGATCCGTGATTATAGCCAACGGGGCAACATGGTTGAAAATGTGTCGGAGTGCCGTTCGGACTATTGACAACACCGCCTTCAGACAGGGCAGAACAGGTGGCAAGCTGCGGGGAGGGGTACTCCTCTCAAGGGCCAATTATAATCCGTGGGAGGCCCCGTTTACACTTATAACACCCACTATACTAGACACTGCAAGTTGCATTTGCCCAGGCCGGTGGCCGGAAGGGCTACCCTGCGTCTATAGAGCACTGCAAGCAGACGGAGAAGAGGACTCTGAACTATCCCGGATTCTATAGGTGGTGCTGAGTAGGTCACAGCGCTTCATCGTACAGGGAGGCATAAATCTTCGAGAAATGAACCGGGACGATGAATACGTCGCCAAGAAACCACCGGAGGTACACTCTTGTTGTGGCTTCATGACTACTCCCTCACACAACACATGAAAGAAGCAGCGAGCTGCAGCGATGGGCAGCGTCTACCTGCGCTGGATCCGCTGGCAACCACATATCGATTTGACACCACACCTTTGATGATAGAAAAGCCATTGGGAGGAGCAATCATGGAATTCCGCTCGCAGTGTTCGCTGTAAGACAGAACGAACCAGGACCTAAGTTGGTTCGGAACTACTGTAGGGTGGGTGAGGATCAACTAGGGGCAAGGGTACAAAGCATGTGTTGGTACCTGCGGGGGCCGGAGTGATCTGTGAAGGAAGGGTGGGGGGCACAAAACACCGAGCTGATGAGTTTGACAGAGTAGTTTGGTTCTTTAATAATATTTGAAACATTGGGTCCCCTTTATCCAATTCGTGAGAACAGAGAGAAGACATAAGTCGCGAGATGCAAGCATTTCGTCTACTCTTGTCAACCGCGGACGTAAAACGTGTCAGTATATATACATGGTACAGTAAGGGGGTAATTGCAATAGTAAAGTGGGCACAATCGAAAGCTCTTACAGTACGTACGTTGGGGTAAGTGAAGTCTGTCGTGTGGCTCGGAATGACGGATATTCCCGGTCTCAATAAACGGATGCATCATGAAAAGGGGAGACATGAACAAACTGCGTGGAAGTGGACTAGGAAACGTTGATGAATGTGGAGGACACAGCAATCCATATAAAAGGTGAGTTTAGGTTCAGGATCAAATCACGTATCATTCAGAAAAAAATTGCGCTACTTGAAGGCCTTGAATTGGCGAAGAATCAATTTTAAGCCGGGTAACGATCGAAAGGAAAGTGAAATCTTGCAAGAGAAAACTGAGTGAAAAACCCCGGCATAGGCTCGCGCTTTATTGTTCTGTTAAGCTGACAAAAATATATTGACTAATTGATTCTCAGTGATATTCGGCGTCATCATTGGGAACCACGGATGGAGGGGGGATAAGTGGACTTGCTTTCGGATGGCGTATCGAAATTCAATGGGTAAAAAATTCCTGTGTCGCGTATTCTGGCTCTGTCATTGGATTGTTTCATATGAGACCAATGTGATGTGCAGCATCCCGTGGGTATGGTTCATCAGGCGGGGTAAGGGACGTGTCAGTCAATCAGTAGAAGGTAGCTTGCGAACTGTAATTTGTGAAGACTCCAGCGGTGACATCAGTAGCAGAGGTGTTGTGTCAGAAGACGCCTGTCAATCTACTGGTAAGCAGTTGGGAGTGTTTTAGGTCGTGTGGCTCGATTGCAATCCCGTTTGGTATAAAAGATTCCGTTTAGGTCTCTGTCGGTACGGGTCGAGGTGTGGACCTTGGTCACCGAAAGTGGAGCCCGAGAGAATGGACGACGACACACCTGAAATAAATGATGTTAGCAGTCTGGACGTGGTTCCAGCTGTGAGTTATGATAATAAATGGCGACAGTTATTAATGAACTGGTTGGGTTTATATGAACGGTTGGTGGCACGTTTCATATTTTGGTCTGGGTTTGAATTCGAGAGTTTAAATAACGCAGGGTTGAAAAGTACTACTTCAGGCTTGCAAGATAGCGTAAACCGGGTGGGCTGCTGCGTCTGCATTTCAAAGGATAAATGGTTTGCACGCAATTAGAAGTTCTGAAGAGCAATTAAGTAAGAATGCAGAAAGAACCACTGGGGCATCGGTGGTGAGGCGCTAGAGAAAATCGTTATCATGCACAGAAACGTGGACTTACGTTGGTCTGTGCTCCTATTCGGTAGTGCCGGCCTACTGAGATTTAGTTTGAATGTGAGCAGGGAAATCTCATGACTCGGTGGTTGCTTTAATATCGTATTTGTTACAAGAATGAGGAGAGATAGTTAGTAGGGAACGGAAAAATATGAACAGTTCTCCGTTTTCCATTTTTGTAGACTCAAGTGAGGCAGGTTTTGGTCATTTGTTGCCTCCATATTTTGTCCATGTCAGTGGGCTTAAAGTCCAGGCTGCGGTGGTGATTGTAGTTTGCAGGAGAATGTGGTTACTGTTTGGTAGGTTTGTAAACCTAAACGTGGCTTGGATGCCAGGACATCGAGAAGGCCGCTTTCTGAGAAAGATGACGGAAGATGGAGGGGCATGGATGGAAAAGGTGGCCGGTTTCCGTTATATTCTTTTCTCTATTTCTACTTTTCCGGGCTTCACCGTGGCTGCCGTTATTCGTCAGGTACGTCTACACGCTATCCAGGTCAATGGGTTGAAAGTCAGGGCTATGGTAGCGATTGTATTTGACGTCAACATGCATGCTAGGTGCGCTTAGGGAGGGTATGGGGTGGTTGAAACTTAGAGCGGGGGTGGGTAAACGTATGTGGAGAGTCCAGTGCACTGTCACCCCAGTCAGTTTCGTGCGTGAAAACCAAAAGCTTGTCGAGCGAACAAGGGCGATGTGGGGTTTCCCCTTTCGCAGGATCAGGTCTGAGCTGATGGGAGACATACATATAGGCGAAGGTTGCCCAATTCCTTCACAGCCCGATGTCAGTGGTATTTGGGGATCGAATCGATCTCACGGGGACTTTTTTTGTTTCCACTGTTCTTTTTTCGTCATGTTTTCTTTTCTTTTCTTGTTGTTTCCTAACGGAGGGGTGGTTGAGCCCATATAGGAACATTCCATAGCCCCTTCGCCCGATCGTAATTTTGATGCGTAATTGCCTTTTTTCGCAACTGCTGGGGGTGGTCTGTTTTCCCCACGTTCGGACGACGCTACGGTGTGGGTGCCGTTGACATCAGGGGTTTCGCTAGCATGGGCTGGGAAAATGCAGAGTGGGACTACGCAAACACATGGAGTAGGACAGCGAACGTTGTAAAGCACAAGCTAGCATAAGTGTATCAATCTCATACATCGCCGGACCATGCCTAAGACCATCAGAGACCATTCCGGGTTAGCTGGTGTAGATGAGTCTAGCTCAGCTGATGGGAAATAGTGTGGTGTATAAGGGGGAATATGATAGTGGTTGGTGGATGGTAGATAAAGAGATGAGACGAGAGGACAGGCCACCAAGTAGGTACTAGCAGGTGGACTTCTGGGGCAAGAGATTCTGAAATGAAATGATTAGGAAAGGCGAAATGAGGCCGGACATAAAACCCGGGCCGGTGGTGGCAGCCAAAACGAAAGGGAAAGGGGTGAAGGATCAAGTAAGGTGGTAGACGGCGGAACTCAGTGTCCTAGGATCCAAAGCCACATACCTATTTGCTGCAGAGACATCTAAGGCTAGGGAACTTTGGTTGTCAATAGAACACGAACATTGTCTAAGATTAGGAGAACCGGCAAGCATTAAACTGAGTATAGTTACAAAAGTCAGCAAACTGTAGCTACCGTAGTATAGATTGTGTGCAATATAACGTAAAAAGAAATAGTTGCACTGGCGTTTGTCATCGGGCGAGAAATGAAAGTTCTGGTGCAATAATCCTAGTAATCAAACCCGTTTTCGTAGGCCACCTCTTTGGTGACGGTCTGGCCGGTAAGAAAAACCACATTGGGAACAGTCAAGAAGTGATTCAGCGAACCTCTGAACTGGGAAATTGAGAGACTCTCGCGGATGTTTAGCGGGAGTTTATTCCATAACTTTGAGTATTTTATAAAGAAAAAGTAAGATCTTAAGGCTTATTTTGATCTAGGAATAGAGAGCTGCAATGACCGATGGCGTAGGGCATAATTCGTGGAGGGAGCAGGACGAATGGGTTCAGTACACGAAAAGGCCGTACGGTGGTACAGCTTAAACAGGAAGCATAAATTGAGCTTCATGCGACGCAGCCATAGAGGGTCAAGACTGAATAGGACGCATCGATCCTCGTAACACAAACTGGAGGAAAATCCCACTAATTGTTTGGTGAACTGACGTTGCACGGACTCCAGACAAATGCGGTCGGATTTCGTCATGTTGGTGAAGATAATAGAACAGTATTCAAGGAGAGGCCTGGCGTGAGACTTGTAAGTGAGCAGTTTGCAACCATTTAGCCGAAAAGTTCTGGAGATGAGACCAGTGATTCTTCTCGTCTTTGCAATCTGGAGTGGAACATACTCAGAAAACCTAAAGCTACAAGAATAATGAAGACCAAGGTCTTGAACTAAAGGGCTGTACGAGATGGGTAGGTCGTGGATAAGCAGGGTTCCGGGGGCCAGTTGACATCTGAATGTTGTGTAGCAGCTCTTCGAGGTCGAGAAGTCCATACTCCATGAATTGCACCAATCCCCGAGTCGCTTTAGGTCACCAGAAATTTCATCTAGCATAATATTGAGGTTCTGACGAGGAAACTCATAGACGATCTTAACGTCATCAGCGAAAAGGAATAAGGTGCCATGATGCAAGATGGGAAATATATCATTTATGTAGATAATAAAAAGTGAAGGACCGAGTACACTGCCTTTTATAACTCCACTAGTGACTGGAGCAGGCTGTGAGAAACACCCATCAATGGAAAACACTTGCGAGCGATTCGATAGGTATGATGTTAACCACGTTAAAAGCGAACCGGAAAAGCCGTGAGCTTTGAGTTTCGTTAGTAATAAAGCCTGATGGACGCGATCGAACGCATTTGTCATATCAAGGTATATAATGATGATGGATTTACTGTTGTCGGCGGCCGCCGTAATGAGGTCAAAAAAGTCGTATTGGCAAGTGGTGCATGAACGTGACTTTAAGAAGCCATGCTGCCCACTATGGATGATGTTATGGGACAATAGGAAGTCGGACATCCGCTGTTTGATGAGGCTTTCCATGAACCTAGAAGCAATTGGTGTGTGGTTGATAGGGCTGTAATTTGAGGGGTCATGTATTGGTCCTTTCTTATGGATTGGGATGATGACAGCAGTCTTCCATTGTGAAGGAAATATGCCACACTTGATGGATAGATTGTAGACCTTCAATAGTAGGGCTGCGACATCAGTTCCTCCAAGACGTAGAAGTGTCGGTGGAACACCATCATGGCCAAAGCGTGAGGACTTCCGGACACGGGTAAGCTGGTTGGTCACCTCTTTTAGAGTAAGCTCTAAATCAGACAGTAAGTGCTCGGTGACAGGATCTATGCATGGGGGTAAAGTAAGGGGGTCCGTAGTCATGGATGCAGCAAAGTAGGAATTAAGAGCCTGGGCTATTGCTACAGGTGAGGTAATGTGATCGTTATTTTCCAAAATGAGAGAGGGGATACCTGCCGGTTTGCTCTGATTTCTGTTCCTCATTAGGCGTGCCAACTTTGAGGAAGTATCATGGCATTGCATAGCCAATACTTCTTGTTTTTTGAGCATATCGTCAGACTTAATTCTGATTGCTAACGAGAGACTTTGGATCTGCAAGAATGACGATAAGTCACTACCGTTTTGATACACCTTCTGGAGCTTCAGATATTTGTTTTGCATTCGGCTCAGGACTGAACCACGTACTCGGTTTGATATGATACGAGTTGTAATGATTTCGGACAGCAAGTATGATAGGTTAGAATATAGTAAATCAGCAGCCAGCTGGGGGTCGCTTTGCAGAAAGAAGTCGTCCCAGTCTAACGAACGAAGCGTGCGGATAAGATTGTCCCAGTTGACAGCTGAAGAGGAACGAATGGCTGGGTGGGATTTATCGAAAGCTTGCGGAACCGGGAAGACGCAGGACACCATTCTGTGGTCACTTCCTGGAAAGAGGTCGAGCGTACTGGCTGAAACATCAGATAAAACAATCGTGAACAACGAATCAAGGATGTTGTTACCTCTAGTTGGGACTGTTACATGTTGGATCCAGCGCCCTACGCGGATGCATGACATGAAATCTAATAAGTTATTTGGGGCAGATAGAGTATTCCAACAGATGCTCGGTGCATTGAAGTCCCCCGCGATGAGTTTGGAGGAACAGGGCAGCAATGAAAGGTAGTTGAATGCGTCAATAATCTTGATAAGGTCCATAGTGTTGGAATCAGGTGGCCGATAGATGCAACCAATATGAAGATAGGAGTTAGGTAAGAGAATCGTTAACCACAGAAAATCCTGAACGGCATCGAGTGGAGCCGGCTGCCTTCGTGCAAGCCAAAGTTTCCAAGAGCGTTAACTGTACGTAGAAGGTACGGGGTCATTACCAACTTAACAACAGGTGTCACCCATGGACCGTTTGCGAGACAGCTCAAAACAGAGCCCGAACCCCGCACCGAGAAGCGAAGAACTAGCGTTAGAAGGAGCTCGCAAACAATGTAAAGAGACTCTAAGAAGATCGCCGTTTAAGCACAGCCCAAGAAGACAACAAATGAGGGGGTAGGTACCTCGGAAGTGCCTGACGGAAGCTCTGCTCTCGATGGCAAGGACAAGGTGGAAGCCTAATCTGCTTTCGTTGAGAAGATGTCTTAGTGCCAGATGCTTAGTTCGCCGGGGTCAGATACAGGGGCAGTCCAGAGCTTCTGCAGCTTACAGAAAGTGAGGATTAGGTGCTCCATGAACCCAAATCTTTGTGCAAGCACAAGACAGCCGGATGGGATGCGACCCACCTGACAATCGATCAGCCCCTTTCCGATATCTTATCAAGGTCTGTTACTGGGCTGTGCGAAGCTTAGTTAAGGGAGGGTAAGGTGCCATAGGACCGGGATAAGGCCACTGTGGTAGCTACGCATAAGATAGAGTCCAGGCAGAAGGCGGAGAATTTTAGACCGACCAGCCTGTCAGGGTTGTGTAGGTGATCGGAAAGTATGGTCAAAAGGCGACTCTGCCTGCATCTAGTTTGCAACGACCTACCGGCATTTGCTCAGCTTAGATTTGTTGAAAAGGACGGTTTTTGACAAACCAACCGATGTTCTTAGACGAGGTCGCAAGACGAACTGATGAAGGCGTGGCACTGGGGGTTTGTCATTTGGACTCCAGTGAGGCTGTCGACTCTTCGAGTCATAAACTGCAGACCTACGGGATAACCCAGAAGGCAAACAAATGGGTAGCACGCCTTCTTGGGGGTGAGGATCTCTGTGTCAAGGTGGGTGATTATTCTTCGAAGAAGGGGTACTTTACCACAGGTGTGCCACGGGGTTCAGTGCTGGGGCCTTTGGCTCGTCCTCCAGCACCAGTCCGTGTTTCATTTTTGCAGATGATGTGAACTTAGCCGGGAAAGATTTGGCACGGGATTTCAATGCTGTTGTCAGACGGCCGGATTGATGAGAATTACCCTCGAATCTCATTGAATGTCAAGACCTGACTACCAGCACAAACGAAACGGGCAGCTTTCCGCTTCAAAGAGTTCGGAGGCAGAGGATCTAAGTGTGACGGTCACATGGGATGTTAAGCCTTCAAGACAGTGCCAGAAAGCTGGAAATATGGCCAGAGTGATGGTAACTATTGTGTGTAGTACCGTCTCAAGCAAAATGCCAGAAGTAGTCGCCCCTTTTTACAGGGTATGGATGCGACCTCTTCTGGAGTATTGTGTGCAGGTGTGAGCTACCTGTTATCGCGAGGATAAGGGGAGCTTTGAAGGGTCGCCTCCACCTACAACCGGAGAGTTCAGCGGTCAGAGGGGAAGTCTCACCCCCAGAGTCTGGATCTTAATCACACTTCTTTCGGTTGTCGTAGAGCCTGGGGTGCCTTGATAGAGGCGCTCGAGAGTCTGTCGGGTACAGACATGAGTGAGTTGTTCGTTTCTGCCCCTGAGTACGGTACCAGGGGACATAGCCTGATGCTACAAGGGGCACAGTCAGGTGTGGGCGTACGAGCCAAGTTTTCCACAAATAGCGGTGTACCCATGTAGTATAGACTGTTGGGGAGGGCATTAGACGTGGCAACGTACCAACCCCCAAGAAAGCCGAGATTCATTCTGGAACACAGGGTTCCCAGAACCAGCCGCGGGAACGAGGGTTGAGGAACTGAGCCCCTGGTATTTTCTCCAACGAACTTATGTCCGTGAAGGTGATACTCCCTGGCCATTTCTACCTTATAGACAGAAGGTAAAGCCGGCCGTACCAAGATCCACGGAAACTCGCCAACAACACAACGATCTGAAAGCACGATTGGTCTCGGCCACTTTTGCCCTGTGCGAAATGAACCGAACTGAACAGTGCTAGTAGTCCTTTTGGCCAGACACAAACAGGCTAGTAGCTGACTCCCCCCAATCACAGCAAGTCAGCGAAACAACTAGATGCCGCATAGGGAAAGCTCCCTCACCGCTCGATCCGGTGACCCCCGACGAGAATCACCAAGTGTATATGGTTAACCTACTACCTTATTCAGGCAAAAGTGACCGCTCGGCCCTCCAATTTAACTACACAGTTTGCTGGCCAGCTGGTGCATCCAAAGCAAACTCACCAGTGCATTTAGGAGACTCAACTTTGATGACCAAAGGTCCCCTCTGGAACAAACCATTGACACGTTAGACCGAGATGAAGCGGAAATTCTCAATAACTGCATTGAAGATGGCATCTGTCAGGCCGACTACCTCTATACCCCTGGGGAGCAAGTCACGGCCAACAGTGAGCCTCCGCTGCCGCCATCCATCAGGTGTCCATTGGATGAAATCTCCAGAAGGCCTGCCGGGCTCGAATCCACGGGACTAGAGACGGATGCGGAAGAATTTAAACTCGTTTTTGATTTTTACAAAGCTAAAATAAAATATTTCTTTATTAAACAGCAGAGGACTACACTCGCTCGAGCGAACTCGAACAGATCCGCTTTTTTCAGGTTTACGCCCAAAATCAGACGGCCTGGTGCCATCCCACTTGGGCTTCTCCTTGGAGACGGCACTCCAGCCACAACGTAATCCTAAGGGGCAGGAATTCCTAAGGTCTCATTTCCAGACCATTTTTAGCTCACTGCCTATCTCTGTCCATCTCCAACTCCCAGGCCTGCCGGTGAAGCAACATTAAAGCACTATAATTTTTACCTCACTAGAAGAAGTGAGCCAGCTCTGTCAACCTAGTCCATTTAGTTCCACGGGGCCGGAGGAGACCCATCCCCGAATTTCCGACGAAACGTCCGTAATATTGACGGAAGTCTACGCGGGGTTTTTCCAGCGAACCCCGGACTCGGGCAAGTTGCCAGCCTCTTGAAAGAGGGCGACAATCAGCCCTGTCTTCAAAACGGTTAACAGCTGTCTCTCAGGCAGCAATGGACATATTAGCTTTGCTACATTCCCAGCGAGATCTTCGAAGGCATGCCAGAAAGTGTCATACCGACCCACCTGAGCAAGAAACGCCTAATCTCTCCTGCACAGTACGGCTTCCCACTGTTCTCTGTTCTCCATAGCTCTCCCACTAATCTGTCAGAGTTGGTCTTTGTCTTTCGGAACCATCCTCGATCTGTTCCGGAGTCCCCCAAGGATCAACGCTAGGTCCAATATTGTTTCTCATTCACATAAACGGCCTGCCACACAAAGTGCGCTGACGATGTTACGATCAGGACCAAAAAAGCCACAGGGTTGCAGCCGGCGATGGACCACACCAAGCGACGGTCTGTCGATGGGAGGCTACCAATTATTGACGACTAACTTGTGGGGATGAAATCTGATAACTCCCCGGCCCAATTCTTCCGGACGAATAATGCCACACCAACCCGGGATTTGGAGCGGCGTAAGGTCTTGGGCTTCTGGTTAAACAAGTCAAGGACCGGGACATCTTAGAAAGTGCACAGAGGAAAGTTATGAAACTAGTTCTCGGGTTTTTGCACACCTCTTATGCTCATCGACCGGCCGACATAAAACTGCACTCTTTAGTAACTCGCGGAGTTGCGGGAGATCGCTTCCTTATGTACAACCTTTTCAATACCGTTTGATCTTGCGTTACATCATGTTTCGAGGTTATTCGAAATAAACCATTATCATTATCAATACAGGGCATGCAGGGTGTTTCACTCGCTCGAGCATGGACACCCCAGAGGGCACTTCAGGGAAGCATAGAAGCCTCGCCTTTGGAAAACCTTCTTTAGGAAATTCTTCACTCAACGAAAAGTCTCGTTTGGAATAACTTGCCTCAGGAGGTCATCGGCGCTCCGGGTAGGTAAAAGCCCAAAGAGCGGTTGGACAAGTCTCTAGGGCCAGCTTTTCCCTTGAACATTTTAAACATTACAACCTGTATCTGATCCCCTTGAAGTTTCCCTCAGCCGGCCTGTCGTTCTATGCCCTGCCCCGGCAGTATATATATATATGTACATATATGAGGACAAGGAATAAAAAATTGAAACAGACAATAAGAAAGGCAGAACCTAAAGACTAGCTGCTACACCCCAGTCTGCTCTGATGTACAGAAGCTGCGCTTTCTTCAAGCGGTTTTATGGTGCGCATTCATGCTCGCTTCTGAGTGCAACATCCACGCCGCCTAACTGGTCACTCTGGATCACTATCTGTACTATCAACTGCCGCGTATGCTCCTGGTATTTGTTCCCTGTCGAGAATCTCTTTTGGTTTCAGCCGAAAGGCTACTAAAGACGAGAAGATACCTCAAGAACCGGGAGCACTTAAGCTCTAGCCTAGAAAACATGTACCACCTCAATACCCCAAGACAAATGTTGAAGGTCATTTTCGTAGCTCGACTACTTTCTGCAGGTTCAGCCCGGGCGGTCAGTTGTGCCGTTTATAAAGTAGAGGCTAAAGGCATCCCTATTTGTGTTCTACGGCTTGTTTGTCTACTTGGCTTTGTGTCTCATGTTCTGTGTCGTGAGCCTACATGGCCTAGTGCCCTGCGATTCTGTTGTTTTTTTGGCCGTGGGCTTCCACCGAGTGTGGGCTTCTACCGCCAATTAGTTTCTGTTACCGAGTCTTAGTGACTTGAGGTTTTCTGTGTCATGGGTGGGTGTTATCGTATGATATAACAAAACGTTTGCCTCTATTGTCAATGCTTCCAACATTTACGGATTGATTACCCAAGCGGCACGCCCAGACGGGGCTCATCCAGGCCTCGGATGGGATAAGGCTGTGCATGTGATGGGCAGTTTCACGGATTTGCCCAGCCCATTGTCCGATTTGCTTCGCCGACTGAAGCGCCCTTCTTTTCAATTCCTCGATTCCCCTTTTATATCTTACTTCCTCCTAGAACACTGCAAGCGCATTTTTAACATTTTGAAAATTTCATGAGAGTCCACTAAGTTTCTACAGAAAATAGCAACAAAATATTCTGCTTAGCACTAGCTTATAGCCCAGAGTTTGCCAAACACTAGTCCATTTTGCCCAACATTCCACTATCATAGGCTAATTTTCACCGGTGTTACTTGGGCATACACAAGCACACTTGGGTAGAGGTACCGGTCCGCGGAAGATTACTGTGAGTGAGTTAATCAGGGAGTCTGACGGCCCACTGATTCACTCTCAGGGACGTCTCTTTGACCGTTGGGCGGAGCACTGTAAGAAACAATTCAGCTGACTCACTTCAACAGCAGACCTTCCCAACATGCCTGCCGGAGGACCGATGCAGGCCGACATTACTATTCCATCAAAAATGGTGGTTGTACGGGAGTGTAACAGCCGGTCGTGGAAAATCCCCCTATTTCCCTCGCGATTCAGTGTTTTTCCCAACATCACTCATTTGCCTACACTGTTGACTTGTCCTTACGAACTGGTTGTTTTTCTGGACCAATTGTTGTTTGTTCGCTCCCAGAGCGCTACTTTGGCACATCCTTGTTCAGGACCTGCGTGACGCACGTGCTGTTTGCTCACACGCTGCTATTCGGTTTCTCGTTGTTCAGTCCTTGTGATCGTATTATTGAGGTTTGTATATTTTTTATGTCATTGTTCATGTAATAATCTAGTATCGTAGAATATCACGGATAATCGTCTTTTGATTTCGGGATCCGTTGCGAATTCGGCTACGCATTGCTCAAACGTTCGTTACAATACTCAATAGATCAATTTGGAACGAGGAAAATCACGCAAAATGACAAGAAAAGGATCAAAAGCAGTCGAATCCGGATAGGAAGTAATACGGCAAGTCTCTGGGGAGGTTTTGGGTACATATGATTCTTTAGTTAATGCTAGATCGCCTATTCCTGTCAGTGCTAGTTCATGTGTTAATGAGAGCAATATTGATCGTAAGGATGTCGATTTATATAAGCTAAGAATACTAGACCTAGAGCAACAGTTACTATCGGCTAGACTACAGGCGCAGGAAGCAGAGAAGAAGTGTACACAGAAAGAGCGAGAGCATGAGACCAGTGACTTCGACACTTCCGATAGATTAGAGTGCAATAAGGTAGGGAACCCCACGCCGGTCGCCGACTACAAACCACCATCGATCGATCTGCCTAGAGTGGAGCTAACGGTTTTCGATGGGCGAGCTGAGCAATACTGCAAGTTTGTCAGGCAGTTCGAGACGCTCGTTGGAAATAAGGTAACCGACCCTGGGCAAAGGCTTCTCTACCTTACTCACTACTGCCGAGGCCGAGCAAGAGAAGCTATCGACGGATGCACCATGCTCGACCCAGAACAAGGCTACACTAGGGCAAGGAAGATCCTAAGGGACTTGTTTGGCCAACCTTTCAAAGTAGCCCGTAACCTAATAGAGGGCGTGATGGTAGAGGCAAAAAGAACCAAGGGCGACGTCTGTTACGAACGTTTGAGCAATGCGTAGCCAAATTCGCAACGGATCCCGAAATCAGAAGGCGATTATCCGTGATAATTCTACGATACTAGATTATTAAAATAAACAATGACATAAACAATATACAAACCTCAATAATACGATCACAAAGACTCAACAACGAGAAACCGAATAGCAGCGTGTGAGCTGACAGCACGTGCGTCACGCAGGTCCTGAACAAGGATGTGCCAAAATAGCGCTCTGGGCGCGAACAAACAACAATTGGTCCAGAAAAACAACCAGTTCGTAAAGACAAGTCAATAGTGTATGGAAATGAGTGATGTTGGGAAAAAACACTGAATCGCAAGGGAAAAAGGGGGATTTTCCACGACCGGCTGTTACACCGCCCACCAAAATCCTCCTGGATCCTTAGCAAAGTCAAAGGTTCGGTATAAAGGTACTGATTCTTCCTACCTGCCTAGGCCCTGCTGTCAGTGCGCGCGTCTAATGCTCGTCGTCGACGTTCTACTACTGGTCGCACCTAACCCATTGGCTACATAGACGTGAGGCTAGTCTACATCTTCCACAGGACCAAATGACCGATGGCGGGCGTGAATGGTCACATAGACGTTGTCCTCGTAAGGGGCCGTCCGGTCCTGGATGTACGCGCTTGAGTGTGTGTGTGTGTGTGTGCGTGTGTGTGTGTGCGTGCGTGTGTGTGCGTGCGTGTGTGTGTGTGCCGGGGTTACAATGAAATCACAGTTATGACTACACATTAAAGGAGGACTTTCTGCAATGTCAACAAAAGACCGCGTGGCAAGAAAACGAGTAAATGTAGCATGCATGTGTGACCTGAGCTCCACTACTTCCACATGTGCAAGGGGCATTCGGTAACGTTAACAAAAGGCGAACAAAGAACACTGTCACATGTATGATGGGTTTACGGGATGTAGAGTGCGTCGTGCATGCGCGTATGTATCGGGATGTATAATGGAATCGCACTCATCACCACATATCGGAAAGAACCTTCTGTAATGTCAACGAAGGGACCGCGAGCACCTTAACGTGTTTGACGGAGATTGTGTGGTATATATGGTGTTTCTTTATCCACCTCGATTACTGGTGTGAAAAAGGTTTACTAGGCCACAGGGTTATCAGCTCCTCCGTCTTCGCTCTCGAGTAGGTTAATACTGCGTATGTCACGAATGAGCACTCCGTTAGCTGTCTTCACCTTCACCGTTCTTATCATTTCGTCGGTGCTTTTGATGGTTTCCGTAACTACTCCCAAAGACCAAGCGCTGAAATGTGCGCGTTCGTCGGCGATCATAACCACGTCCCCAACTTTGAATGGTCTTGTTTTGGCCATCCACTTCTGTCGAGTCTGCAAAGCCGGTAGGTACTCCCGTAGCCATCGCCTCCAGAAGACCTTGGCCAGATAGTTCGCTTGCTTCCACCCATGGGGGTAGCTCCCACGAAGGTTTACCGGCCCTTGGAAACCCTCGTTCGACCTTAGCGTCAATAAGTCGTTTGGGGTGAGCGCCAGGTGGGTGGGGTCGCCGTTCAATACTGGAACCAGGGGGCGGTTGTTCAGGATTCGCTCCACCTCAGTCATGACGGTGTTCAGAGTCTCGTCGTCGGGCGGCTGCTGCTCCATGATTGACAGCAATATCCGTCTGGCGGACCGGATCATGCGTTCCCATATGCCGCCTCGGTGACTGGCCTGTGGGGGGTTGAAATGCCAGCGTATGCCGTAGGCCACGGTTCGATTCTGCAGTTCGTCCCTGTTTATGTTCTTGTGCCAACGCTGCAATTCCCGTTGAGCGCCCACAAAGTTCGATCCATTATCTGAGTATATATCGGCCGGTACGCCTCTTCGGTTGATAAATCTTTGCAAGGCCCGTAGAAACGAATCGGTCGTCATCGAATGTGCGACTTCTAGGTGTACCGCACGTGATTTCATGCACGTCATGATACATCCGTATCGCTTTTCTAATCTTTTCCCGCACTTGATCCACAAGGGCCCGAAATAGTCCAACCCGGTGTCACTGAACGGCCACCAGCCCGTAGTCACCCTGCATTCTGGTAGCGGGGCCATGAGTTGTTTGCCTGCTGTGGCATTGCGTCTCCTGCATTGCACACACCGTCGGATTACGCGTTTTACAGTCTCTCGTCCTCTCAACAACCAAAGACGCTTTCGGATGACGCTCGTCACGTGACTTTCCCCGGCATGTCCCTCTACGGCGTGGACGTGTTGAATCATTAGCTCTACTACGGGTTGTCTCGCAGGCAGCAGTATAGGATACTTTGTGTCGAAGTTCAGGTGGGCGTTGGTCAGCCTACCATCCACCCGCAGCAGTCCGTTGATGATTTTGGGGTTTAAACGCTTCAGCTCGCCTCTTGGAGATGGCATGTCTTCATTGGTCAGCCCCACTTCTTCCGCCCTCTTGAGTTCTCGGGCGAAAGCCTCGCGTTGTATCATTCTGAAAATATCGTACTCTGCCGCTTGTAGCTCATCGGGACCTATCGGGCCGACCGGTATCCGACCTGAGGGCCGTAGCCCTTTCATGACTAGTAAACTTATCTTGAACCTGGTTAACCAAACTAGCGAACGAAGCGTCTTCATCCAGGAAGAAAACCTGACCAGTCGCGATAAAATGGGCGACGCTTCGACGACGTTGGTTGCTATCACTACGCCTTTGATCTCCAGTTCCACTTCCGTAGGGGGTTTTAATTCGAACACGGGCCAGTCCTGTTTGGGCAGTTGCAGGAAGTTCGGCCCTCTCGTCCACGTGTCCAGTTGCATGAAGTTGTTCGCACCTCGAGAGCACAGGTCGGCCGGATTATCGCCAGACCTGACATGACTCCACTGGTGCGTGGCCGATTCATCGTGGATAATCGTGAGCCGGTTAGCAACGAAAGTACTAAACCGGCTCCGTACGTTGTTAATGTAGTAAAGTACTATCGTTGAATCCGTCCAGAAGCTCACCGACCAAATGTAGAGATCGAAACATCTCTTCACAGCTTGCACCACCCTGACTGCCAACACGGCTGCGCTGAGTTCGAGGCGTGGGACTGAGACCGACTTCAGTGGAGCAACGCGGGCTTTGGCGAACAGGATCCTCGTGGTATATTGTCCATCTCCTGCGCACCATCGTCCGTACACCACAGCTCCATAACCGACTTCGGATGCATCGGAAAAGGCATGTAGTTCTCCAGTCCGTATCGTATGGCCAGGGGTCAAACATCGTGGGATCCTTATGTCCCCTAATTTCTTCAAGGTGTTCAAAAATTCCTCCCAGTCCAGCCGGTCCCCTCGGTCCAGTGACTGGTCCCAATCAACTTTCTTACGGCACAGCCGCTGCAGCAAGATCTTTCCCGGTAGCAGCCATGGTGAGACAAAATCGAGCGGGTCGAACAAACTTGAGACGGCAGATAGTATGCCACGACGGGTTATTGGCAGCTCGGGAACGTTCAGTTCGAAAACAAAATCGTCCGTTTCCGCGTCCCATTGTATCCCTAAAGTGCGCTCGATAGGAAATGGGGAGCCGTCCAAATCTCTTACACTTTCGACCTTTTCGTGATACGGGATGACCTTCAGCACTTCCGAAGCGTTCGACATCCATTTAGTTAGATGGAAGCCACCCTCTTCCAGCAATCTCGTCAGACCCCTGAACTGCTCTAGAGCTGATTCCACATCATCGAATGACCCAAGGTAGTCGTCGACGTAGAAGTTCCTGCTGACGCTTTCTACCACCGTCCGATGTACCAGATCGCCATGTTTGTTCGCTGATTCTCGGAGGGCGTAGTTGGCACAAAATGGTGACGATATGGCTCCGAAAGGGTGGACGGTCATCCTATAATTCACCACTGCGTTGTCCCGGCCTCTCCCTTCCCACCACAGGAAACGCAAAGCATCTCGTTCTCCTACCGGAATCTTCACCTGATGGAACATTTCCCTAATGTCGGCGGACAAAGCCACTTTACCCACTCTGAAACGGCACAGAACATCGATCAGTGGTGTGGTCCAGTCAGGCCCCTGTAGTAGGCGATCGTTTGACGACTTGCCCTGGAACTTGGCCGCACAGTCGAAAACCACGCGCAGTTTATTGGGTTTTTTGGGGTTGATAACCGGATGGTGAGGCAGATACCAGATACCCCTTTTGCTGTCGGTGTTAACAGGCACCTTTTCAACGTAACCGAGGTCCTCGTTTCGCTTCATCAAATCCGCGTATCGTTCCCACAGATTCTGGTCTCGAATGAAGCGTTCTTTTAGTCGTAGTAATCGTTGGAGAACATAATTTCTGTTGTCAGTCCACGGGTCGACCGGTGTGCGCCATGGGAGGGGAACCTCGAACTGATTTTAGAGGCCTCTAGAGCCTTGCCGCACCGTTTGTAGAGCGAAGTGATCCTCTTGAGACAACGTCGGTCTTTCGTCCCCAACGTCATGAAACTCCTTTTCATAAAGCCGTTGCAGATGATACTCTATGCGGTCCGTTTCGGCGGATAAGTAATTCACGGAACCGCGTACCCCTACTGGACCGTATAACATCCATCCCAGAGCCGTGCGTACGGCATAAGGTGCCTGGCGGTCGCCCACTCTTTGGTCAAGCACCCAATGCGCCTCTGGCACGTCGCATCCGATGAGGAGATCCACCTCATCATCTTCCCAGTCTACGACGGTTACATCCTGCAGGTGGGGCCATCGAGTCAAGATTGCGTTCACCGACCTTGGTGCTCGCATGGGGAGATCCGCTAACGTGAATGCCTCCGTTGGTTCAATTTCCTCGTTAGTGTCTAGAGAGATGAGTTGCAGCCTTAATCTACCGGCAGTCATTACCTGTGTTCCGCCCACCGTGCTCACTGCCAACGACGTCGCACCTTTAGCCAGTTGGTGTTTTTCGGCAAACCGCTCTTTCACTAAAGTGGTGTCGGATCCACTATCAACGAAAGCCAACGCCTTGACTATCCCAGTCGGAGTCACTACTCCCACGGCCACTACGCCTAAACGTACCGGTTTACTGGCAGATTGTGAAGTTGAACAAATCACGCTGGGCTTGGCAATCGCCTCGGATATGGTTATTCTCGCCTGATGCAGCAGCCGATGGTGTCTGCCCGTGCAGCCCTCGTAACCAAATCGATTCCTTGTTCTACAGGCTGCTGCCCGGTGCGTGGTGTTGAGACAGATGAAACATGCTCCTGCCATCCTCGCCATTCCCCGCCGTTCGTCTATTGTGGCATTGCCGAACTTTGGGCATTCTGGTAGGCCATGGCTAGTACCACAGGATTTGCAATTTGGTTTCGCCGTAGCATCTCGTGAAATGACGTGTGTGTTGGTCCAAGGCTGGTACTTTGGATGTTCCCGTACAGGGGTTTGGACTTGGCTAGTACCGGGCTTGTTTGCTCGGTTGCTGTCCCGGATGAGTCGGCCGAATCTGCTGTCAGCTATCTTCGTTTGCCTGTCTAAGTATTCAGTCAGGTCTTCGAAGTTGGCCTCTCTGTCGCCTCGGCTTATCCGTTCAGCTTCTTCCGCCCACCGACCCTGTAGTTCGGGAGAGAGGTGACGGACTATGCCTTCCAAAGTGTGCATGGCGTCTAGGTCAGCTCTGTAACCTAAATGGTCGAGGGCTATTGAGCAGTTCTGCATCTTGATCACCAGGTCGGCCATGGTGTAGACGTCGCCCTTGGTTTTCTTTGCCTCTGCTATCACGCCCTCTATTAGGTTACGGGCTACTTTGAAAGGTTGGCCAAACAAGTCCCTCAGAATCTTTCTTGCCCTAGTGTAGCCTTGTTCTGGATCGAGCATGGTGCATCCGTCGATAGCTTCTCTTGCTCGGCCTCGGCAGTAGTGAGTAAGGTAGAGAAGCCTTTGCCCAGGGTCGGTTACCTTATTTCCAACGAGCGTCTCGAACTGCCTGACAAACTTGCAATATTGCTCAGCTCGCCCGTCGAAAACCGTTAACTCCACTCTAGGCAGATCGATCGATGGTGGTTTGTAGTCAGCGACCTGCGTGGGGTTCCCTACCTTATTGCACTCTAACCTATCGGAAGTGTCGAAGTCACTGGTCCTATACTCTCGCTGTTTCTGTGTACACTTCTCTGCTTCATGCGCCTGTAGTCTAGCTGAAAGTAACTGTTGCTCTAGTTCTATTATTCTCAGCTTATATAAATCAACGTCCTTACGATCAATATTGCTTTCAATGACACATGAGCTAGCACTGACAGGACTAGGCGATCTAGCATTAACTAAAGAATCATAAGTACCCAAAACCTCCCCAGAGACTTGCCGTATTACTTCCTGTCCGGGTTCGACTGCCTTTGATCCTTTCCTTGGCATTTTGCGTGAATTTTCCTCGATCCAAATAGATCTATTGAGTATTGTTACGAACGTTTGAGCAATGCGTAGCCAAATTCGCAACGGATCCCGAAATCAGAAGGCGATTATCCGTGATAATTCTACGATACTAGATTATTAAAATAAACAATGACATAAACAATATACAAACCTCAATAATACGATCACAAAGACTCAACAACGAGAAACCGAATAGCAGCGTGTGAGCAAACAGCACGTGCGTCACGCAGGTCCTGAGCAAGGATGTGCCAAAATAGCGCTCTGGGCGCGAACAAACAACAATTGGTCCAGAAAAACAACCAGTTCGTAAAGACAAGTCAGTAGTGTATGGAAATGAGTGATGTTGGGAAAAAACACTGAATCGCGAGGGAAAAAGGGGGATTTTCCACGACCGGCTGTTACAACGTCTACACCATGGCCGACCTGGTGATTAAGATGCAAAGCTGCTCAATAGCCCTCGACCATTTAGGCTACAGGGCTGATCTAGATGCCATGCACACTTTGGAAAACATAGTCCGTCACCTCTCTCCCGAACTGCAGGGTCGGTGGGCGGAAGAAGCAGAACGGATAAGCCGAGGCGACAGAGAAGTCAACTTCGAAGACCTGACCGAATACTTGGACAGGCAAACGAAGATAGCTGACAGCAGATTCGGCCGACTCATCCGGGACAGCAACCGAGCAAACAAGCCCAGTGCTAGCCAAGTCCAAACCCCTGTACGGGAACATCCAAAGTACCAGCCTTGGACCAACACACACGTCATTTCACGAGATGCTACGGCGCAACCCAATTGCAGATCCTGTGGTACTAGCCATGGCCTACCAGAATGCCCAAAGTTCGGCAACGCCACAATAGACGAACGGCGGGGAATGGCGAGGATGGCAGGAGCATGTTTCATCTGTCTCAACACCTCGCACCGGGCAGCAGCCTGTAGAACAATGAATCGATTTGGTTACGAGGGCTGCACGGGCAGACACCATCGGCTGCTGCATCAGGTGAGAGTAACCATATCCGAGGCGAGTACCAAGCCCAGCGTGATTTGTTCAACTTCACAATCTGCCAGTAAACCGGTACGTTTAGGCGTAGTGGCCGTGGGAGTAGTGACTCCGACTGGGATAGTCAAGGCGTTGGCTTTCGTTGATAGTGGATCCGACACCACTTTAGTGAAAGAGCGGTTTGCCGAAAAACACCAACTGGCTAAAGGTGCGACGTCGCTGGCAGTGAGCACGGTGGGCGGAACACAGGTAATGACTGCCGGTAGATTAAGGCTGCAACTCATCTCTCTAGACACTAACGAGGAAATTGAACCAACGGAGGCATTCACGTTAGCGGATCTCCCCATGCGAGCACCAAGGTCGGTGAACGCAATCTTGACTCGGTGGCCCCACCTGCAGGATGTAACCGTTGTAGACTGGGAAGATGATGAAGTGGATCTCCTCATCGGTTGCGACGTGCCAGAGGCGCATTGGGTGCTTGACCAGAGAGTGGGCGACCGCCAGGCACCTTATGCCGTACGCACGGCTCTGGGATGGATGTTATACGGTCCAGTAGGGGTACGCGGTTCCGTGAATTACTTATCCGCCGAAACGGACCGCATAGAGTATCATCTGCAACGGCTTTATGAAAAGGAGTTTCATGACGTTGGGGACGAAAGACCGACGTTGTCTCAAGAGGATCACTTCGCTCTACAAACGGTGCGGCAAGGCTCTAGAGGCCTCTAAAATCAGTTCGAGGTTCCCCTCCCATGGCGCACACCGGTCGACCCGTGGACTGACAACAGAAATTATGTTCTCCAACGATTACTACGACTAAAAGAACGCTTCATTCGAGACCAGAATCTGTGGGAACGATACGCGGATTTGATGAAGCGAAACGAGGACCTCGGTTACGTTGAAAAGGTGCCTGTTAACACCGACAGCAAAAGGGGTATCTGGTATCTGCCTCACCATCCGGTTATCAACCCCAAAAAACCCAATAAACTGCGCGTGGTTTTCGACTGTGCGGCCAAGTTCCAGGGCAAGTCGTCAAACGATCGCCTACTACAGGGGCCTGACTGGACCACACCACTGATCGATGTTCTGTGCCGTTTCAGAGTGGGTAAAGTGGCTTTGTCCGCCGACATTAGGGAAATGTTCCATCAGGTGAAGATTCCGGTAGGAGAACGAGATGCTTTGCGTTTCCTGTGGTGGGAAGGGAGAGGCCGGGACAACGCAGTGGTGAATTATAGGATGACCGTCCACCCTTTCGGAGCCATATCGTCACCATTTTTGTGCGAACTACGCCCTCCGAGAATCAGCGAACAAACATGGCGATCTAGTACATCGGACGGTGGTAGATAGCGTCAGCAGGAACTTCTACGTCGACGACTACCTTGGGTCATTCGATGATGTGGAATCAGCTCTAGAGCAGTTCAGGGGTCTGACGAGATTGCTGGAAGAGGGCGGCTTCCATCTAACTAAATGGATGTCGAACGCTTCGGAAGTGCTGAAGGTCATCCCGTATCACGAAAAGGTCGAAAGTGTAAGAGATTTGGACGGCTCCCCATTTCCTATCGAGCGCACTTTAGGGATACAATGGGACGCGGAAACGGACGATTTTGTTTTCGAACTGAACGTTCCCGAGCTGCCAATAACCCGTCGTGGTATACTATCTGCCGTCTTAAGTTTGTTCGACCCGCTCGATTTCGTCTCACCATGGCTGCTACTCGGGAAGATCTTGCTGCAGCGGCTGTGCCGTAAGAAAGTTGATTGGGATCAGTCACTGGACCGAGGGGGCCGGTTGGACTGGGAAGAATTTTTGAACACCTTGAAGAAATAAGGGGACATAAGAATCCCACGATGTTTGACTCCTGGCCATACGACGCGGACTGGAGAACTACATGCCTTTTCCGATGCATCCGAAGTCGGTTATGGAACTGTGGTGTATGGACGATGGTGCGCAGGAGATGGACAATATACCACGAGGATCCTGTTCGCCAAAGCCCACGTTGCTCCACTGAAGTCGGTCCCAATCCCACTCCTTGAACTCAGCGCAGCCGTGTTGGCAGTCAGGGTGGTGCAAGCTGTGAAGAGATGCTTCGATCTCTACATTTGGTCGGTGAGCTTCTGGACGGATTCAACGATAGTACTTTACTATATCAACAACTTCCGGAGCCGGTTTAGTACTTTCGTTGCTAATCGGCTCACGATTATCCACGATGAATCGGCCACGCACCAGTGGAGTCACGTCAGGTCTGGCGATAATCCGGCCGACCTGTGCTCCCGAGGTGCGAACAACTTCAGGCAACTGGACACGTGGACGAGAGGGCCAAACTTCCTGCAATTGCCCAAACAGGACTGGCCCGTGTTCGAATTAAAACCCCCTACGGAAGTGGAACTGGAGATCAAAGGCGTCGTGATGGTGGCCAACGTCGTCGAAGCGACATCCATTCTATCGCGACTGGTCAGGTTTTCTTCCTGGATGAAGACGCTTCGTTCGCTAGTTTGATTAACCAGGTTCAGGAGAAATTTACTAGTCATGAAAGGGCAAAGGCCCTCGAGCCGGATATGGGTCGGCCCGATAGGTCCCGATGGGCTACAAGCGGCAGAGTACTATATTTTCAGAATAATACAACGCGAGGCTTTCGCCCGAGAACTCAAGAGGGCGGAAGAAGTGGAACCGACCAATAAAGACGTACCATCTCCAAGAGGCGAGCTGAAGCGTTTAAACCCCAAACTCATCGACGGACTGCTGCGGGTGGATGGTAGGCTGACCAACGCCCACCTGAACTTCGACACAAAGTATCCTATACTGCTGCCTGCGAGACAACCTGTAGTAGAGCTAATGATTCAACACGTCCACGCCGTGGAGGGACATGCCGGGGAAAGTCACGTGACAAGCGTCATCCGAAAGCGCCTTTGGTTGTTGAGAGGATGAGAGACTGTAAAACGCGTAATCCGACGGTGTGTGCAATGCAGGAGACGCAATGCCACAGCAGGCAAACAGCTCATGGCCACACTACCAGAATGCAGGGTGACTACGGGCTGGTGGCCGTTCAGTGACACCGGGTTGGACTATTTTGGGCCCTTGTGGATCAAGTGCGGGAAAAGATTAGAAAAGCGATACGGATGTATCATGACGTGCATGAAATCACGTGCGGTACACCTAGAAGTCGCACATTCGATGACGACCGATTCGTTTCTACGGGCCTTGCCAAAATTTATCAACCGACGAAGCGTACCGGCCGATATATACTCAGATAATGGATCGAACTTTGTGGGCGCTCACCGGGAATTGCAGCGTTGGCACAAGAACATAAACAGGGATGGACTGCAGGACCGAACCGTGGCCTACGGCATACGCTGGCATTTCAACCCCCACAGGCCAGTCACCGAGGCGGCATATGGGAACGCATGATCCGGTCCGCCAGACGGATATTGCTGTCAATCATGGAGCAGCAGCCGCCTGACGACGAGACGCTAAACACCGTCATGACTGAGGTTGAGCGAATCCTGAACAACCGCCCCCTGGTTCCAGTAATGAACGGCGACCCCACCCACCTGGCGCTCACCCCGAACGACTTATTGACGTTAAGGTCGAACGAGGGTTTCCAAGGGCCGGTAAACCTTCGTGGGAGCTACCTCCATGGGTGGAAGCAAGCAAACTATCTGGCCAAGGTCTTCTGGAGGCGATGGCTACGGGAGTACCTACCGGCTTTGCAGACTCGACAGAAGTGGATGGCCAAAACAAGACCATTCAAAGTTGGGGACGTGGTTATGATCGCCGACGAACGCGCACATTTCAGCACTTGGTCTTTGGGATTAGTTATGGAAACCATCAAAAGCACTGACGAAATGATAAGAACGGTGAAGGTGAAGACAGCTAACGGAGTGCTCATTCGTGACATACGCAGTATTAACCTACTCGAGAGCGAAGACGGAGGAGCTGATAACCCTGAGGCCTAGTAAACCCTTTCACACCAGTCATCGAGGTGGATAAAGAAACACCATATATACCACACGATCTCCGTCAAACACGTTAAGGTGCTCGCGGTCTTTCGTTGACATTACAGAAGGTTCTTTCCGATATGTGGTAATGAATGCGACCCCATTGTACATCCCGACATATTCACACATACACGACGCACTATACATCCCGTAAACCCATCAAACATGTGACAGTGTTCGTTGTTTTGCTTTTTGTTAACGTTACCGAATGCCCCTTGCATATGTGGAAGTAGCGGAGCTCAGGTCACACACATGCTACATTTTACTCGTTTTCTTGCCACACTGTCTTTTGTTGACATTGCAGAAAGTCCTCCTTTGATGTGTAGTCATACCTGTGATTTCATTGTACACCTCGGCACACACACACACACTCACACACACTCAAGCACATACATCCAGGACCGGACGGCCCTTTAAGAGGACAACATCTATGTGATCCTTCACGCCCGCCATCGGTCATCTGGTCTCGTGGAAGATATAGACTAGCCTCACGTCTATGTAGCCAATGGGTTAGGTGCGACTAGTAGTAGAACGTTGACGACGAACATTAGACGCGCGCACTGACAGCAGGGCCTAGGCAGGTAGAAAGAATCAGTACCTTTATACCGAACCTTTGACTCCGCTAAGGATCCAGGAGGATTTTGGTGGGCGGTGTAACAGCCGGTCGTGGAAAATCCCCCTATTTCCCTCGCGATTCAGTGTTTTTCCCAACATCACTCATTTGCCTACACTGTTGACTTGTCCTTACGAACTGGTTGTTTTTCTGGACCAATTGTTGTTTGTTCGCTCCCAGAGCGCTACTTTGGCACATCCTTGTTCAGGACCTGCGTGACGCACGTGCTGTTTGCTCACACGCTGCTATTCGGTTTCTCGTTGTTCAGTCCTTGTGATCGTATTATTGAGGTTTGTATATTGTTTATGTCATTGTTTATTTTAATAATCTAGTATCGTAGAATATCACGGATAATCGTCTTTTGATTTCGGGATCCGTTGCGAATTCGGCTACGCATTGGTCAAACGTTCGTTACAGGGAGATAGATCAATTGAGGAGGTACAAATCTGCTGGCAACGGGAACACTGACTGATGGCGAAAACGGACTCAAAGGAGGTTGATTTGAAGAACATGATGAAAGCGCAAATGCCTTTGACGGGCCTCATCTCTGCAACTCTGGCAAATTTGGAGCTGTCCACAACGGTTGATTCGTGCAAGACTGATCTTGGGCTACGTAACATCCTCGAATCTCATCTGGATCCGGAGGCAGCACTCAAAATTGAACCCTGGTATGATTGCTGTGAAGATATCTGTACCGCACCAAATGCTGCTCAGGATGACGAAACTAAAGTTGGCCCACTGCCCCGGAGGATCGGCTCTGCTGAGCATGTCGGATACACCAACTACATCTTCTTCGCTCAGCCTCGATCTTTAGCTTTTTGGGATACCGTATAGAACATGAAGCAAATATCCGGTAAGACAACCTCTTTATTTAAGTTTAGATTCAAGTGCCTCCGATTAGTTAAGGAAGATTCCGAAGGCTTTGCGGCACACGGCGGTTTGGTTAACAGAGAGTGTGAAAGGTTCTGTTTGGGATCTCTCACCGAATATCAGGTTTGTTGCTTAGTTTTCATTTTCAGCCTTCAAGCACCAAGGAGGATGTTAGAACCAGCCTTCTAGCGAAGATCGGCCAAGAACCACAAATTGAGCTTCAACAAATGATCGATGAACGCAAGCGCATTGCCAACTAAAAGCATGATTCGGCCATGATTCAACAAAAGGACCGAGCCTCGCACGTTATTAGTACCGTTACTACTCGCCACAAGTCTCCATTGCGGTAGCGGCCATCCCCACCCAGCAACGATAGCTACGTTCCTTCTCCGTGTAAAAAATGCAAGGCTTGGCATTTTCATCGATTTTGTCCCTTTCTTCGAAGTCGTCTTTTACGATGTAAAAAGATTGGTCACAAAGGCGGACATTGCCTGAGACTCGCGCCGATTCCGCTCGACCTAAGTCATCTTTCTGCCATAGCCATCCTACACGCAATAAATGATTCGGTCATTCGCAAAGCCTCATTGCTCGCCTCCCGACAGAATATATGGTTCCCCGGCAGCTCATTATTGTACTGATCAAAGGCCATCCTGCCGACTTCCACTTGATACAGCCCCGGCCACCACCAGTGTCTCCAGGCGGCTAAGGTACTTGAAAATACAGTTAACACAGCAACTAGTGCTTGCGGTGGGTCTTCAAAAATTGTCACTTCTTTTCGGTGTACCATGACGTTTAGAGACACCAGGGGCTAAGAGTTGTGCTATCTTCCCAGCACACACCTTGACCTTCTTGGTTTGGATTGAATTTCTCGCATACATTTTTTTTGATTTACCATTACGGGACATTTGCGTCTGCCTCCATGTTCAGCCTCAGCCGTCTGACCTATAGCTGACTCTTGCGAAGCAGTTATTTGACGCTCTTTATGAGGGCCCTGGGTTATGCACCCGAGCAACAGCCTCGCTCCACCTTATCCAGGGAAAAAACCCGTCTTCCGCCCGAAGCGGCCGGAGCCCAAAGCAGAGCTACCTCTAGTGGACAAGAATCCATAAAGCATGGAAAGCTTGCACATCATCGTTCCTGTCGTCTGTTCCAAGTGGGCTACACCAATATTGGTCGTCGAGATGTCTAGCGGTAGACCCCGGGGTTGCGCAGACTTGTCCACCAGCTCAAACAAATTTTTAGAATCGCGATATCATTCGCTGCCCTTACTGGAAGACATCTTTAACATCTCAAAAGGCGGCCACTGCTTCGCTAAACTCTATATGGCGGAAGTTTATTTTCAAGTTCCTGCTGAACCGGAATCCCAGGAGCGCCTCACTATCGACACACATCAGGGCTCGTTTCATTACACTCGTTAGCTTTTTGGTGAGAAGACAGTAAACGGTCATCTTTTAGCAAGTTATGGATGCTATGACCTCCGGTCTCGCAGGTACAGTGGCGTATCTAAATGACATAATTGCTGTGGATCGATCACTTGAAGAATTGAATAAAAGGTCTACTGCTTTGCTCGCTCGAGTCCAAGATTACAGGTTCAGGTTGCGACTAAAGAAGTGTCAATTCTTCATGAATCCCTTCAATCAACTCGGTTCTGTATTTGACCGGCGTGGTTGTCATCCAGACCCTGACAATGTTTGAGCTATCCTTGAAATGACCACTCCAAAAGAAGTGGTGACTTTGCGGTCCTTCTTGGGCATGGTCAGCCATTGCAGCTGCTTCCCTCCAGAATTGCATGACGCTCGCTCACCTTTCAAAGAACTTTTGAAGAAAGATTCTAAATGGGTTTGGTCAGACCTGTGCCGGAAATCCTTTGGGGACCTCAAGACTATGCTCAGTTTCCAACTACCGTTGTGCCACCTTGATTCAAGCATCCCGATTGTCCCCACCGCCGAAGCTCCGAACTGCGGGATAGTTTCTGTCATACCCCATACTTGGCCAAATGGGACTGAGAAGCCCATTGCACATGTTTCTTGCGCTCTGGCGACAGCGGCGAAGAACTACGGTCTAATTGAGAAGGAGGCTGTCGCCATTATTTTCTTCATCAAGAAGTTCCACTAGTTCATCTATGGACGCAAGTTAACACAGCTCACTGACCATAAATCTTTCTTTGTCATTTTTGAATCCAAGAACGGTATCCCCACTCATTCGGCCAGTAGACTACAACGATGGTCTATGGTCCTCCCTGGTTATGGCTTTAACATTGAGTGCCAATGCACACGGGCTTTCGGTCAGGCAGACAGCCTTTTACGGCCACCGGGACCTCACTCCGTGTCTCCGGAGGAGGTAGTGGTTGCAGCAGTCAGCGCAGAGAAAGATACGTGTCACGTCTTTATTGACGCCATACAGAAGATTCCCGTAATAGTAGACGATATCCGGCATGATTCCGCCTGCGATGCTGTGATCAGCTAGGCGACCCAATAGACACGCACCAAGTTGCCTGAGAGTTCTCGTTCAGGCGAAATAAATCAGTTGTTCTGACGATAGCAATCACTGTCGGTTCCCTATTCCTGTCTGATGTTTTCAAAAGAAACTGTAATCCCGGCCTCGCTCCAACAAATGATCTTAAAACGATTCCACACAGGTCACCCAGGTATGGGCCGAATGAAGGTACTGGTGCAAAGGAAAAACACTAAAAATCCTTCCATATGTTTCATGTGCTTTGAGAAATTCACTACATTTGAATTTACTTTGGAAACCTCGTCCACACATCACAATTTCACACGTTTGTTTATCCATGTGAGACTTTTAATTTGGCCTTGAACCGTTTCTGACTTTCGCGGCGCGGAACTCTTGTAAATATGACTGCTTATCTCCCAAGATATACAACAGTTGACCTTACCGCGCATACATCTCTCACCCACAACTCTTCCTCCCCATTTCAGGAACAACTGTGAATATAGTGGACGAAATTTCTGACCCCCCCCCCTGAGGACTCAGTTTACTGGTAAATACTTTCATATTCTTAAACCCAACGTATTGCCGTACTAGGTGCCTCATAAAATAGACCGAATCACTGTCGAACCGGACCTCTTCCTATACTACAACTGGCAACCCTGCTATCGAACCACTGACGAATTCCAAAGTACACTGATTTGTGGTCATCTGAGAAAGAAGGCACGAATGCACCCACAGAATCTCCCAACAAGAAACCCACAAGCAGCTGTGAAGAAGTAGTACCAGTACTGTCCTCTGTATTAGAGTCTCTTACAGAAGCAATTAAATCCTTGAGCTTCAATTTCCAGATCAGTCCTCATCGCCATGCGCCCATTCCCATATCTGCCAAACTTAACCTAGGCACTAACTGCCGCCAGTGGGAAGGACAGGTTTGTCGATATCTCAAACATTTCCCGCCGGATCAGCAATCAGATGTGCCGCTTAGTTTGTTGGACGGTCAGGCACACGACCGCATTATTGACATTCCAGTGGTCTCTACCACCATTTTCGGCAGCATCTTCGAAGACAACAAAAGCAAGTTGGACCAACCCAGGCTATTTGTAGCGCGTCAAAGCGAGTTCCACTACAGGGAGAAAAGACCTGGAGAGTTCATTTTGTAATTCACCACCGCTCTGCGCCTTCTCGGGGAGAAAGCTTTCCCGACACTCTCCGTTGAAGAAATTCAAAACTTGATGTGCTTGATGTATTAACAACTGAAGGGACGCATGGTAGCACCGAGGATCTACGAAAAATTCTCCCCGAGGCAACCCCCGACCCTCGAAGCAGCTTCGGAGTTCGCGGAAAAATTAAAAGCCTTGTATCCGGAGTCTGGGCCAGTGGGGAGCTAAATGAGCAGACCTCTTTGGGGTGGGTACACAAAGCGGCGCTATCAAACCGCTCGTCGAAGAAGCCCCCCTCCCGCTAGAAGCAAAATGCCATCTGGCGGCGAAGGCCAATGCAACAGTACCATCAGCGCCGGGGGAAAGAATACCGAGAGGACAGAGTATTCCGGCCACCATGGACATGGACACAAGGTGAGCCAGTACCTACGTTTATCAATGCCTCTCAGGCTAAACGCTTTCCGATGATTCCAATTAGTTTGGCGAACAACTACGCAGAGGGTTAGTAGATACAGGGGCGGCCAGCAGCTTCATGAACCAACGGTGGCTGAAGCCCCGGGGTGTAAGAGGCCTTAGGTTCCGTGACGTGAAGGAGATGTTACGCTGGGTCACGGGGGAACCTTTGGCGACCGCCGGCAAAGTAGACCTCGACGTCAACTTAGGAGGGACACGCCAGACTCACACCTTTGTGGCAGTTTGCCATATGACGTTAGATGTCATTGTCGGAATGGACCTACTAACCCTGTTGCACTGTACTATTAATCTGGATCGCCAATTGGTACAGACCCCCAGAGGGAATGTCAGAATTTTGCCAACAATGACCTCTGCGCAAGATTCGACGTCACATGTGTCAACTGAAGGCGACCATAGTAAGGACATAAACAACTTGACACAATCGGTGGACGCCCCACCACAGACGATAAAGAAACCTACAAATCTCATCAACATATATACTGATGTTTTTATATGGGATGGCACAAAACTGGGTTGGACGGACGTAGTGCGCCACACCATTAACACTGGTCAAGCCCAACCCATCAAACGGCGCGCCAGGAAGATCCCACCCTGTCATGAAGTACAATACGAAACATGATCAAGGAAATGCTCGATAATAACGTGGTTTAACCTTCCAACTCTCCCTGGGCAGCACCGGTCGTGCTAGTAAAGAAGAAAGACGGCGGACTTCGTCTTTGTTTTGGTTATCGGAAACTTAGTCAGGTGGCTATGAGAGATTCCCTTCCACTACTAAAGATGGACTATCTACTGGAATCACTAGGATGGTCGCAATGGTTCAGTACGCTGGACCTGGCCGCTGGATACTGGCAAGTAGAGGTAGAGGAGCTAGATCGTCAGAAGAAAGCTTTCGCACTTCCAACTAGCCTGTATGAGTTACAGACAACGACCCCTGGTCAGACGAAGGCACCGGCCACTTTTCAGCGTCTCATGTATACCTTTTTGGCGGGTTTAATCCCAAAGTGCTGTTTGGTTTACATAGACGATGTAATCACCAAAGGCAAGACAACCGAAGAACATTTACACTGCCTAGTTGCTTTATTCGATAGGATGCGCACAGTCAGCCTTAAACTGAGGCCACCCAAATTCCATAAGTTGCAGCGACAGGTAACATGCCTAGGGCGTGTTGTGTCCGGCGCAGGCATTCAGGCAGACCCTGCGAAAACAGAGTAAGTCAAGAGCTGGCCGACGCCGGAGACTACCGACGAGGTCCGGAGTTTCCTAGGACTGGCGTCGTATTACCGAAAGTTCATCCATAACTTTCCCACCATAGCTGCTCCGCTAAATGAGTTACTGGAAGCCAATAAAGAATTTCATTGGGGTGAGGACCAGCGGCAAGCATTTGAAGACATCCTTGCGTGGTTATTTCAAGCACCGGTATTAGCATTCCCAGACACCACAGAGAATGCTGGAGAATTCATATTGGACACAGACGCATCGGAAAAGGGTATTGGAGCGATACTTTCACAACGCTTTCCGGACGGTAGGGAACACGTGATATCATACGGAGGCAGAACGTTAAGCAAACGCGAACAGAACTACCGTACTACAAGAAAAGAAATGCTGGCCTTGGTATACTTCATTATATACTACCAACACTATCTTCTGAGACGTCATTTCTTCGTCCGCACAGATCATCGAGCACTTTTGTGGCATACCAGCTGTAAGTCAAATCTCGCAAATCGAGCAACGCGTAGTCAATTCAAACGAATCCCAAAACCAGAACAAGATTGATTCGTAGCTTCTACGCTACTAAATTGAAATGCACAAAGGATACAAATATATACGAACCTCAAGTATGCGGCCAAATAGACTTCACAGTAAAACCCAAAGGTCCAAAGCCCCGTGGCTCAAGCACGACAGTCAGAAACGGTTCAAGGCCAAATTCAAATGTCTCACATGGATAAACAAACGTGAAAATGTGTGGTGTATGAGCGAGCTTTCCAAGATAATGTTAAATATAGTCAAATTCACAAAGCACGTTGAACGTTTAGAAGGATTTTCAGTATTCGTTCTTTACACCGCCGGCCAAAATCCTTCCGCGAAAATGGTTGTCTAAGGTTCAGGAAGGGGTCATGATTCTCACCCTACCTACCTTTACCGTATTGTTAGTGCCTGTGGATACTAACTTCCTGTGTTATCTGAACGTGAAACAGGTTTTTGCCGTAGTCATCATCGCACAATCCATAAGGAATCAATTCCAAATCCCGCTGCACAACTTGAGATTGACATATTCATCAGGAGACCGGCGCATATAGTCAGACGCACGATGAAGATGAAGGCTTCGCAGAGTGAAGTGTTTCGCCGCAGGAGCTAAGTCTAAGCATCACAAGCAGTAACCCATTGCAGCAACTGGTTAGACTAATTTTGTTTACAAGCATGAGCGCAGAAGTTGAACGCAGGTGCAACGCCTAATGAGATATCGCGTAAAATCGACAGGTCACGAACCAGTGGAATTACATAAAATTAACGCACCAAATCTTCCGAAAGAAATGAAAACCGGTTTCTGATTATGAATAAATTTCGAAAACAAGTGTACGGCGGACAGTATCGAAATACACATGAACACGGAGATTGATCGAATACTGGCATCTATCAGAGTGTTTCAAAGTTTTTCTGTGCACAAAATGTGACAATCAATATTGTATAAAATGTAAATAAATGTTCTTTAAAGATAATAATAGTTTCACAATGTGCTCACAGCTAGTATGCCTCACCTGAACTGTTCAAGTGAAATACTGGTGAATTTCTCCTCTTCGCCTATGTGCACGCTAGATAGAAACTGGAACTAAGTACATTTACAACCTATCAGAAAAAATGGGTCCAGTTGATTAGTTGTAGGGCATGAAATGCAATAAAGTGCTGAGTAACTCGGAGCGAGGCGATCTGCGAGCTAATTTGTCTTTTGTATGTGGTTTCGAGCTCGAATCATCAACATTTTCCTCGCTGTTTCCTGCTACGAGTGGATTAACTCTCTGATGTCTCGAACACGTTCTTCGTTTCTTCCGTTTCCTGTAATGTAACACAACTGTAGGATCTGTCCAATAGGCAAGGCTCAGTTCGGCGGTGGTGCAGTTCTCTTTTAGCATTCGTGCTACCTTAAAACCCAATACCAGTGCAGTCGTTTTGAGCTCGTTTAGGGATACTGACTTCAGCTCAGCAATTTTTGTTTTGGCAAAGGGTACTTTGTTTCGCCGCCGGCCATGCAGTTCCACCCAGGTACCGTACACTGTCACTGGGTCGGCAAATTTCAAGCTGCTTTGGGTGACCTGCTGGTGTCCTTTTTTGAGATATTTCAAAAGCCTCCGGGCAACTTTCCTTTTCTCAATAAGTGACTTGACGGTGGTCTCCTGGGTATAGCAACTTCATGTTGCCCACTGTGACGTCCCGTCTTTGAATTCGCCATTGAAAGCACCGACTGATCCTTTGAGTGAACTTCGCTTTCCTGAGATGGACCGTTGGATTCAATATCGAAAGGCTGATCGTGTTCTACAGAAGCACTTCTCTCAGCAACATTTGAGCAATATATTGATGCCGATTGTTGAAGTTCGCTCGTCAGGGGTCCGAGAAGTGTCCAGCCTAGTATCGTTCGCGTAGCGAATGGTTCTTTTCGATTGCTTATGCTCTATTCAAGCACCCAGTGAGCCTCTGGTACATTGCATCCAATTAGTATGTCGACGTGGGGGCTAGAAACTTCTTCGAACTCTATGTCCCTGAGATGAGACCATCTCTTGGCGATCGATCTAACAGAGTCGACTGGTCTCATTGGCAAGCTGTCTATTGCAAAAGCTTCCGGAATTTCTACGGTCCCCTCATCAGATAAAGACGTTAACTGCAGGGTCAGCCTCTTAGAATTGCTAACATGACCCCCTGCAATCGTGCTGATAGTGAGCGAGGTAGGCTCGCCTACTAGTTCACAGCTTTCTACAAGCTCGCGAGTAATCAGCGAGGTATCCGACCCCGTGTCCAAAAATGTATTGACCCTCCTCAGTCCTTTAGGTGTCACGATACCGACAGGTACGATGCCTAATCTTGCCGGTTTGAAATCATCATGTCCCGTTGAACAGACAATTTTGGGTTCATCTGGCTGAATAGGTCTATTGTTGAGAAGGCCATGCAGTAACGAGTGATGATTACCCAAGCATCCGTCTTGGTTGCATTTCACTCTTAAGCTGCATTCAGAGGCTCGATGAGAGTTGTTCAAACACATAAAGCATGAGCCAATCCTTTTTACTGCGCACCACCGATCGGGTACACTCATCCCATGAAAGGTCGGTCAATCTAATAACCGATGCAGGGAGTTGCATAGCTTGCATTCAGCTGACCTCTCGGGTTCTTGACTTATCATGTGCATGTTAGCCAAAGACTGGGTTTGGTTACAGTCCTTCTCCACAATTTGAGATGTTGGTTCCCTTCGCGCCAGTCTGCAACTTTCGCGTACGATTTGTCCAAATCGACTGTTGGCGATACGGGATTGACGACCTGTGAACTCCGTCAAATCGTTGAACGTAGATTCCCGCTCAAGCATATTTATTTTTTCAGCTTCCTCTGCCCATCGGCTCTGTAAATCAATAGATAGACATCGGACAATGCATTCCTGTGTGTGCAATGCCTTCAGATCAGACTGGTATCCTAAGTGCTCCAGTGCTATACTGCAATTCTGCATTTTTATCACTAAATTCGACAGTGATTCAGCCTTGCCCTCAGTCCTTTTCGCCTCCAATAAAACACTATCAATTAGGCTTCTAGCCACCTTGAATGGTTGTCCAAACAAATCTTTCAGGATTCTGCGCGCCCTGATGTACCCATCGGTGGATCAAGCATCGCGCGGCCTTCGATAGCACTTTTGGCTCTCCCACGACAGTAATGTAATGATTACAAAAACCTTTGACCAGGATCTGCAACTTTGCACTCAATAAAATTTTCGAATTGTTTCATGAATATACAGTATTGCTCGGGGTGCCCGTCGAAGTGGGACAGCTCGACTCTCGGCAGGTCAAGAGCCAAAACCTCGGTAGTTTCAGGCTGTCTCAAGGGTTTATATTCGTCGATCACAGTGCCTTTTCGATGTTGACATTGTGAACTACATGGACTCTTTGTTGGCTCTCTGAGACCAGTTCCTTGTGTAAGGGGCTCTGCTTCCTTTCTGGCTAACCGCAGCTCGTTTTCTAATTCTATTACTCTCATTCTATAAGTACTAATATCGTCAAACGCATCGCGGTTAGAGATATATGACCTGGCACTGACAGAGCTAGTAAACTTAGCATTATCTAGAGAATCAATAACACCCGAACCATCCCCAGAGACTTGCCGAGTTATTTCCTGTTGTCTCAAAAGGTCCTTGCTTCCTCGTCTAGGCATTTCCAATGGGTTTTCTTGTCCAGGTTCCACTTGAGTACTGTAAGTCAAATCTCGCAAATCGAGCAACGCGTAGTCAATTCAAACGAATCCCAAAACCAGAACAAGATTGATTCGTAGCTTCTGCGCTACTAAATTGAAATGCACAAAGGATACAAATATATACGAACCTCAAGTATGCGGCCAAATAGACTTCACAGTAAAACCCAAAGGTCCAAAGCCCCGTGGCTCAAGCACGACAGTCAGAAACGGTTCAAGGCCAAATTCAAATGTCTCACATGGATAAACAAACGTGAAAATGTGTGGTGTATGAGCGAGCTTTCCAAGATAATGTTAAATATAGTCAAATTCACAAAGCACGTTGAACGTTTAGAAGGATTTTCAGTATTCGTTCTTTACACCAGCTTCAAGGACCCAGAAGGCCAAGTGGTGCGATGGAAAGAGCAGTTACACGAATACTCATACACTTGCCTGCACCTACCTGGGAAATGACATGGGAATGCAGACGCAATATCCAGGAAACCCAACCGAAACTATTTTGATGACCCCTCGTGTGGCTCTCAATATATGGCACTAGTCAACCTCGACACAATTTCGCAAAACAGGAGGAGGATACATGCTGGAGATCCCGAATTGGCCATCTTGTATCGGTATATGAAGGAGGGAGAAAGACGACCAACAGGCGAAGAACTGGAAGGAACAAGCTACGAAACCCGTTGCTTATGGTTGCTGTGGAACAAAATTAAACTATGCGATGGCCTACTCTTCCTCCAACAAGAGCCCAACTACCTCAGGCGATTAGTAGTTCTGCAATCGCGAACGCAGGCTGTCACGGAACGTCTAATCACGACTTGGGAAAACTGGGTTAGAACAAAATGTATGGCGCAGTCCGTGCCAGATACTGGTGGCCTTATTGACGACGTGACGTGGCCGACATCTGTCAACGATGCCAACCATGTGCTACCTGGATCGGTCCCAACCACTAACTCCG
Organism: Fasciola hepatica; assembly: GCA_948099385.1. Taxonomy (NCBI): domain Eukaryota; kingdom Metazoa; phylum Platyhelminthes; class Trematoda; order Plagiorchiida; family Fasciolidae; genus Fasciola; species Fasciola hepatica. The sequence goes on along the minus strand of CANUEZ040000043.1, from coordinate 33,756,625 downwards.
AGCACCACTCAAACCCATACAGCTGGATGTCAGAACAGAGTGGTCGGAGTCGATATTACCGGGCTACTACTGTAAAACCAAAGAGGAATTAAATATATTATCTCAATTATCGACTGTTTCACGAAGTGGGCGGAGGCTATCGCGGTTCCTGTTATGGATGCTGCAACCGTCGCAAGAGCAATTTTTAGAATTGGGTCTGCAATCGGGGGGCACCCGGGCAACTTCACTCAGACAGAGGGGGCAGCTTTGAAAACAGCACTGTCTATGAATTGTGTAAACTACTGCAGGTTGATAAAACCAGGACAACCGCATATCACCCTGAAGGGAACGGATTGGTTGGGCGAACGAACAGCACCATAAAAGGACTACTCAAGGCCTTCTTCGAAGAAACGAAACATTGGGACCAAGCGTTGAAGCAATGCTTGATGGCATACAGAAGCACTGTACATCGATCGACGGGACAGACACGGCATCTCCTCTGGACAGGGAGAGAAATGCGCATCCCATGTGACCTATGAACACCTTTTATCGGGCGACTGTCTCAACCAGTAACGGACTACATAGTAGAACTCAAAGGAACTTTGATCAAGACGCACAACCTAGCCCGACCGGACTTATGGGGGAGTCATCGACGACAGAAAGAATACTACGAAGGGGAAAGCTCATGGATCGCCGCTAGAGCCAGGTGATGCTGTGTTTCTGCACTCCGAAGCATTGCAGATGGACGTTCCAGCGAAGCTATATGAGCAATGGAAAGGACCGTTCGTCGTAGAAAGGATAATTTTTGAAAATCTTTGTTTTATTCACGACAAGACTGGTCGGCTCGGAAAGCTCAAAGTTCATTTCAATCGTTTAAAACCGGTGTTGGAAAAAGAGAACGTCAGTCACCCAGCAGACGACAATGATATCCCAGAAGTGGGCGCTGAAGTAGAAGTAGCCAGACAATGAAGTTTTGTGAGGCGCCGGGCCGGTTCCTGATTGAGGAGGGTATGATGTAGCTCGGAAACCTTGTAAATATGGCTGCTTATCTCCTTAAGATACAAAACCGTTGGCCCTACTGTACATACGTCTCATACTCTTAATCCTTCCTTCCTGTTTCGGGAACAACTGTGAACATAGTGGACGAAAATCCTGATCACTCCCCTGAAGACACAGTTGGCTAGTAAATACTTTTATATCCTTATATCTAACGTATCACTGTACTAGGTGCCACATAATATAGACTGACTTGTTGCGAACTGGATTTCTGTATACACTACAATAAAAATAGCTGGGTTCTGCACCCCCCAAACCACACCACCTGGGTGCACAATGAGGCAATAAAATTTGTGTTCTTATTCAAGCTTGTGGGTGGTCTAGCTTCGACTATTGGAATAAGCTCCCGGAAGAGGTCATAAATACCACATCAGTGAATGCTTTTAGGAAAGCAGTAGACTTATGTTGGGTGGCAGTATACCCCGGGCTATGTTATTCAGCTTTTAGGGTCAGATGCAATTTACTGATTGTTTCCACTCTACTCTGCCAGGGCTGATACTGCACAAAATTTCTGCCTTTCAGAAAAAGAAAATCACGCAGTGTTGGGAGCTACGGAAACGCGCCGACAACAGAATTATATGGACACACGACTGGCTATAGCCACACCAAGTCTTGTGCCCAGTCGGAAATCGCCCGCGTTTTGGAGGAATGCTTTGGTAGTGTACGTAGGATAGATAGTGGGGTACGGGTAGATCTGGCTCTGGTGCATCCTCCTCAGTTAAACGAGCTAGACCTCTCAGAGGAACGCGTGCGTGAGTACCTACAGGAGTTAAACAGCCACAAGTCAACGGGCCTAGATGGCATTCATCCAGCTATCATCAAGCCGTTGGCGGATATCATAGCCCCATCGGTATGCAGACTGTACAGATCCACGTTGGACTAAGGTAAGCTGCCTCAGGACTGGAAAGTCGCCGCCGCCGTGGCAATACATAAGAGTGGGCCTAAGCCGGATGTGCAGAACTACAGGCCGGTAAGCCTAACTAGCATTCTATGTAAAGTCCTGGATGAGATCATCCATGCCCATATCTGCCAGCACTTACTGCAGCACTCCGTGTTAAGTACGGCGCAGCATGGATTCCTGAAAAATAGATCTTGCCTGACCAATCTCCTGTGCTTCTTAGATGAAGTAACTCGACGACTGGACGAAGGTGAGCAAGTTGAGGTATGCTACTTCGACTTTAGCAAGGCGTTCGACTCCGGTAATCATCGTCTTTTGCTATGCAAGATGGAGACTTTCGGTATAGGTGGCCAGTATTTGGGTGGCTGGAAGACTTCCTCTCCCGCAGGACGTTTTACATCAAAGTGGGGGACAGGTGCTCCAGCTTGGTGAACGGCACCAGTGGTGTACCTCAGGGATCCGTCCTAGGCCCGGTCCTATTCTTGTTATTTATTAATGACCTAGCATCCACTCTCCAATCGCCCAGCTTTATTTTTGAGGATGATGCGAAGATTGTTGGATCTAAGGGTAGGGCGGGCTTGGGCAGGGAAATAAGTACCGTCCTGAACTGGGCATACAAATGGGACTTACCTCTAAACGCTCAAAAAAGCCATTTGTTGTCAAGGGCAACAGAGAGCCTAACTGTCGCTCATGACCAAGGGCTGTTCACCGTAGAGGCAGCCAGTAGGGTTAAAGACCTGGGGGTCATCATGAACAGTGACTTCAAATGGTCGGAGCAGTGCAACGCTGCTGCGCATAAGGCTCGTGGGGAGCTCGTTAGACTGCGATCAGCTTTGTCTTGCCGGAAGCCGGAGGTATTCCTACCTATTTACATGGCTATAGTGCGACCTCACTTAGAAGGTAGCACGCAGGCTTGGTCACCCTTCTACAAAAAGGACGCCGCCTGCTTAGAGAAAGTCCAACGTCTCGCCACGCGAATGGTTGAAGGGCAGAGGGGTAAGAATTACGAGCAGAGGCTCTGTAAACTGAATATTTTCTCGTTGGGAAGGAGGAGACGTCGAGGGGATCTCATAGAAACGTTCAAGGTAATGAAGGGCTTTTCTGGCCTTAGACCAGATAGTCTATTCCAAGTGGCCGTAGACTCCAGGACAAGGGGAAATGAAAAGAAGTTGATAAAAGCCCGATCTAGGTTGATGGCTAGATCGCACTTCTTCAGCAACAGGGTTGTGAACAGTTGGAACGGTTTGCCTGGTGGAATGGTAGATCTGCAGACCGTCCAATCCTTCAAAGGTGCCCTAGATCGCAAGTGGTACGAGATCTTTCCTTGTAGTGAGCCTTGAGTATATCAACTAGATGGATGACGAGTAGCACTGTGGTCCTTCTGGAGTATGTTTCAGCAGACTTTTTCCCTCATTGCATACTGTCTCAGTGAACGCTCACGATGCATAATGTCTCTCGCAGTTGATGTGCGATGAGGTTTTCCGTTTCCCTTTCATTATTAGCGGGGATTCGACGAAATACACTCGGCAGTGGTGGGTGCATAACTGGTGTGCATACCATGGAAGGAATTCTGGACGCTCGATTGGCCGTGGCCATTACCTGTCCTGTGCAAACTGAACTGAACTGAAACTGAAACTGAACTGAACTGAACTGAACTGAACTGAAACTGAACGGAACTGAAACTGAACTGAACTGGTGTGGGTTCGTTGCAAGTGGTCTCACAGGCCAAAGACTTAGGAGTTATAATGGACAACAGCTTTAAGCCGTCAAAGCAGTGCACTTCAGTAGCCAATATGGCCAGGAGAGAACTCTTTCGAGTTAGATCCATTATTTCGTGTAGAGATCCGGAGATTTTCGTTCCGATATATCAGGCCATAGTTAGGCCGCATATGGAGTACTGTGTGCAGGCCTGGGCACCGTACTACCAGAAAGATATCGACCGTCTGGAGAAAGTGTAAGGGCTAGCCACTAGAATGGTGGCTGGGCAAAGGGGGTTTGACTACACAGAGCGTCTCCGTGCCCTAGACCTATTCGCGATGGAAAGACGGCGCATTCGCGGGGATTTGATAGAAACCTTCAAGGTAATGAAAGGACTGTCAGGAATAAGACGAGAGGACCTTTTCTCTCTGATCTCCGAGAGAGGTACAAGGGTGCATAGCCTTAGATTACAAAGGAAGCATTCGAGGATCCAAATTAGGGCGAAGTATTTCTCAAATAGAGTGGTACCCTATTGGAATAAGCTCCCGGAAGAGGTCATAAATACCACATCAGTGAATGCTTTTAGGAAAGCAGTAGACTTATGTTGGGTGGCAGTATACCCCGAGTTATGTTAAGCAGCTTTTAGGGTCAGATGCAATTTACTGATTGTTTCCACTCTACTCTGCCAGGGCTGATACTGCACAAAATTTCTGCCTTTCATAAAAAGAAAATCACGCAGTGTTGGGAGCTACGGAAACGCGCCGACAACAGAATTATATGGACACACGACTGGCTATAGCCACACCAAGTCTTGTGCCCAGTCGGAAATCGCCCGCGTTTTGGAGGAATGCTTTGGTAGTGTACGTAGGATAGATAGTGGGGTACGGGTAGATCTGGCTCTGGTGCATCCTCCTCAGTTAAACGAGCTAGACCTCTCAGAGGAACGCGTGCGTGAGTACCTACAGGAGTTAAACAGCCACAAGTCAACGGGCCTAGATGGCATTCATCCAGCTATCATCAAGCCGTTGGCGGATATCATAGCTCCATCGGTATGCAGACTGTACAGATCCACGTTGGACTAAGGTAAGCTGCCTCAGGACTGGAAAGTCGCCGCCGCCGTGGCAATACATAAGAGTGGGCCTAAGCCGGATGTGCAGAACTACAGGCCGGTAAGCCTAACTAGCATTCTATGTAAAGTCCTGGATGAGATCATCCATGCCCATATCTGCCAGCACTTACTGCAGCACTCCGTGTTAAGTACGGCGCAGCATGGATTCCTGAAAAATAGATCTTGCCTGACCAATCTCCTGTGCTTCTTAGATGAAGTAACTCGACGACTGGACGAAGGTGAGCAAGTTGAGGTATGCTACTTCGACTTTAGCAAGGCGTTCGACTCCGGTAATCATCGTCTTTTGCTATGCAAGATGGAGACTTTCGGTATAGGTGGCCAGTATTTGGGTGGCTGGAAGACTTCCTCTCCCGCAGGACGTTTTACATCAAAGTGGGGGACAGGTGCTCCAGCTTGGTGAACGGCACCAGTGGTGTACCTCAGGGATCCGTCCTAGGCCCGGTCCTATTCTTGTTATTTATTAATGACCTAGCATCCACTCTCCAATCGCCCAGCTTTATTTTTGAGGATGATGCGAAGATTGTTGGATCTAAGGGTAGGGCGGGCTTGGGCAGGGAAATAAGTACCGTCCTGAACTGGGCATACAAATGGGACTTACCTCTAAACGCTCAAAAAAGCCATTTGTTGTCAAGGGCAACAGAGAGCCTAACTGTCGCTCATGACCAAGGGCTGTTCACCGTAGAGGCAGCCAGTAGGGTTAAAGACCTGGGGGTCATCATGAACAGTGACTTCAAATGGTCGGAGCAGTGCAACGCTGCTGCGCATAAGGCTCGTGGGGAGCTCGTTAGACTGCGATCAGCTTTGTCTTGCCGGAAGCCGGAGGTATTCCTACCTATTTACATGGCTATAGTGCGACCTCACTTAGAAGGTAGCACGCAGGCTTGGTCACCCTTCTACAAAAAGGACGCCGCCTGCTTAGAGAAAGTCCAACGTCTCGCCACGCGAATGGTTGAAGGGCAGAGGGGTAAGAATTACGAGCAGAGGCTCTGTAAACTGAATATTTTCTCGTTGGGAAGGAGGAGACGTCGAGGGGATCTCATAGAAACGTTCAAGGTAATGAAGGGCTTTTCTGGCCTTAGACCAGATAGTCTATTCCAAGTGGCCGTAGACTCCAGGACAAGGGGAAATGAAAAGAAGTTGATAAAAGCCCGATCTAGGTTGATGGCTAGATCGCACTTCTTCAGCAACAGGGTTGTGAACAGTTGGAACGGTTTGCCTGGTGGAATGGTAGATCTGCAGACCGTCCAATCCTTCAAAGGTGCCCTAGATCGCAAGTGGTACGAGATCTTTCCTTGTAGTGAGCCTTGAGTATATCAACTAGATGGATGACGAGTAGCACTGTGGTCCTTCTGGAGTATGTTTCAGCAGACTTTTTCCCTCATTGCATACTGTCTCAGTGAACGCTCACGATGCATAATGTCTCTCGCAGTTGATGTGCGATGAGGTTTTCCGTTTCCCTTTCATTATTAGCGGGGATTCGACGAAATACACTCGGCAGTGGTGGGTGCATAACTGGTGTGCATACCATGGAAGGAATTCTGGACGCTCGATTGGCCGTGGCCATTACCTGTCCTGTGCAAACTGAACTGAACTGAAACTGAAACTGAACTGAACTGAACTGAACTGAACTGAAACTGAACGGAACTGAAACTGAACTGAACTGGTGTGGGTTCGTTGCAAGTGGTCTCACAGGCCAAAGACTTAGGAGTTATAATGGACAACAGCTTTAAGCCGTCAAAGCAGTGCACTTCAGTAGCCAATATGGCCAGGAGAGAACTCTTTCGAGTTAGATCCATTATTTCGTGTAGAGATCCGGAGATTTTCGTTCCGATATATCAGGCCATAGTTAGGCCGCATATGGAGTACTGTGTGCAGGCCTGGGCACCGTACTACCAGAAAGATATCGACCGTCTGGAGAAAGTGTAAGGGCTAGCCACTAGAATGGTGGCTGGGCAAAGGGGGTTTGACTACACAGAGCGTCTCCGTGCCCTAGACCTATTCGCGATGGAAAGACGGCGCATTCGCGGGGATTTGATAGAAACCTTCAAGGTAATGAAAGGACTGTCAGGAATAAGACGAGAGGACCTTTTCTCTCTGATCTCCGAGAGAGGTACAAGGGTGCATAGCCTTAGATTACAAAGGAAGCATTCGAGGATCCAAATTAGGGCGAAGTATTTCTCAAATAGAGTGGTACCCTATTGGAATAAGCTCCCGGAAGAGGTCATAAATACCACATCAGTGAATGCTTTTAGGAAAGCAGTAGACTTATGTTGGGTGGCAGTATACCCCGAGTTATGTTAAGCAGCTTTTAGGGTCAGATGCAATTTACTGATTGTTTCCACTCTACTCTGCCAGGGCTGATACTGCACAAAATTTCTGCCTTTCAGAAAAAGAAAATCACGCAGTGTTGGGAGCTACGGGAACGCGCCGACAACAGAATTATCTGGACACACGACCGGCTCTAGCCACACCAAGTCCTATGCAAACTGAACTGAACTGAACTGAACTGAACTGAACTGAACTGAACTGAACTGAACTGACTGAACTGAACTGAATATTTGCGATTGGACAAAGGTCGTTGTGCTAGTACGTGTCCAAGTGACTCATGAGCGTCTATTATCCGGTTGATTCATTTAGAAGTTGCAACCTTCGGAGATTGTTGTGGAAGACACAACGGTAACTTGGGTATACCCAAGTACACTTGGGTAGAGGTACCGGTCCGCGGAAGATTGCTGTGAATGAGTTAATCAGGGAGTCTGACGGCCCACTGATTCACTCTCAGGGACGTCTCTTTGACCGTTGGGCGGAGCACTGTAAGAAACAATTCAGTTGGCTCACTTCAACAGTAGACCTTCCCAATATGTCTGCTAGAGGACCGATGCAGGCCGACATCACTATTCCATCAAAAATGGTGGTTGTACGGGAGATGGATCAATTGAAATGGTACGAAGTCGCTAGACCGGATGATTTTTCTTCATCTTTTTCAGGGATATAGGCGAAGCTTCGGTTTCTTAATTAATAAGACTTCGGGATATTTGGGATAGTAGGCAGATTCCCAGGGAATGGTGTGGATTGGTGATTGTGCCAGTTTACAAGAAAGGCGACAGGTCCTCATGTGAAAACCACAGAAGACTTAGAGTCGAGAACGGCATAAGGTCCCAATAGGTCAGGTGTGGTAACGAGCGGGACGACAGTAGACTGCTGTCTACCACCAAAGTAACTGGTGATTGTGTGGATTGGGACCTCTGGCCCCTGAGGTGGAAGTCAAACGCTCTGAATTACTTGACCACCACCGATCTGCTTGTTCGAACGTACGAAACATGCACTAGACAAACTCGGGCTGTAGCTCCATTTGGCATGGGGGTGTTTGGTGTATCTGATAGGAGTAGCATCTCTGTGATGGTAGACCGTTATGCTCTTGGGGTATCTTTCATCACTCTGGTCTCCATCAGGTTCCCACTTCTCACCTGTGGCTTCACGAAGCTGAAACGTGCATCAGTGACCATACCCCTGCAAACCGTTGGACAGGCTGGTTAAATCAAGCTGGGGGTGGCCGAAGTCCAAAAGTTTCGGCGAGACGGCGATCGGCTTGCGCAGACAGTTATCCCTGAATTGGCGGACGAGATTTACTGTATAATCCAGGGGCTATGATTTTGCACGGTGTATTCCGTGTTCTGGCTTCTACGGCGCTCTTTTCTTTTGTCACCCTTGTAGGTCCACTCCCTGTCCACCCTATGTATTCATTCTTTCTATTGTTACGTGCAAGATGGCGAGGAAGGCAGTGGTCAGTGGGTCTCGCTCTGCTGTTTAACCCTGTACGATAATGATGATGATGATGTATACAGAAGACTCGTTTGGTGTTTTCAACCCCACCTGTGGCGTCGGGGTGACATTTGTTTGTCTATCACGGATGAAGTGTGCGCCGCCACAGTCAGTCCAGTTCGGTGTGGTTCAGAAACGGCCACTGTCGGTGGAGTTGAGCGCAGATTGTTTGTATTCGAACACCAGTATCTTCGTAACATTGTTCGAATGTGGTGGAAACACCGTATCAGCAATACTGAGGTTAGGATCGGTGCATCAGACACGCGAAAGAAATCGTTGGATGAAGTTCACCAGGCTAAGGTGGTTGGGGGCGTGTGTTGCGCATGCCCCCGGACTAGGTTCCCCGGCATGCGGTGCTAGCTGAAGGGGGTGACGTTTGGGAAGTGAGTAGGGTTGGTCACTCCATAACGTGCAAAAAGGTATGAAAAGCCTGACAAGTGGCTTTGGCCGTGTAGGGTGTGTTGGGCTTCGTTTGTGGGTTCCGAGGGACCCCTTCCCCCTCACTCAGCGGTTAGATGCACTAGAGGACATGGCTCAGTTTTATGATCCGTGGCACTCCTGTATCCACAAACTTTATCACATTAATCCCCACACTTTTGTTATTTTATTATTCCTGATTGAGGTTGTCGCTGAGAGATAGCAACCAAGACCACCGCATCTAGTACATGGCTGATGGTCGTTTGAACTGAAATGAACTGTGTGGTGCTAGTACATGTAAATAAAACTGGTTGACCAACTCCAGTTTTCACAAACTTCTTTCACTCTTAATTTTCATCACTTTTTGTAGGCAGATGGATGTCAGTAAATTATCTAACCCAGAAAAACTAAAAGTCTGTCGAATTTATTTTTTCGGTTAGTTGAAAGCGATATTTTGAGGTCTTGGTTTATCAGCTGGATTGCCATTCCTCCCATTTGTTTGGTGGATCAACGTTTTCTGTTTTCTTCGAGAAGTGCTGTGTGCACGGCCCTATCCGGAACTAAAAGATATCAAAAAATGTAAGTCTTACTTATTTTGCCTGATCTTCTTGCAGACGTTTATCTTAGCTTAGGTGGTGGCATACTTTGGACGTTGGTTCTCGTAACTTGGCTTGTATTTTACTACACTTCACGTGTTGCCTGGGACGAGCTTGGTGACCGTCTCTCTTTCAATATACCTGCGGGCAAATTATAAACCGATAAAATGGAATCAGAAACTGACGAGACACTATGGTCCGCCTTTTCGGATTTTCTACCAAAAGAAAAATGTATTGGACAGAGATTAAAGGAGTTTACGGCACCAAACGGCTGCAATCATTTCTTTGTCAATTCAAAAACTGCTATGTTGGTGAGTTAGTCCGTTTCCATTCAATCTGAATTTTTTCATCAGGCGCAGGCGTCATACATTGGTCGGCGTATTGAACATTTGCTTTATCGTTATCATAGTCCGTTTGCCCTTGAAAATAGATCTCCTGGTGAAATCTGGCTTCATGGTGTTGGCTCAGCCATCCAAATTACCATTGAGTTGGCGCTCCATTTACAACTCCGAATGTACCCCGGGCATTTGAAGATAGAAGTAAAAACTAGCTCGTGCACTACCACGAAAGAAGTAAGTGCGTTTAGACAAATAGAATGAGAACTAATGTCCCTTGTGATTTGCGTGTCGAAATCCTTTTTTATTTCATGTTCACATATGACTGTAGCGGAAAGAAAATGTCCCACGGTCTCAAAGGCTTAATGCACTACCAGTAATGATCGAAAAACTGAAACTCGGTGGCAAACTACGAAAGATTCCTGTGAGGGTAATGGCAGATACCTCTATGGACACCCTGGTTCGATTGTCAAACAACGCCTTTGCCCGTCCAGAATCAAGAGCAAGGTTGACCTCAACGAAGTAGATCATTGATTTGGCAAGCAGACAATATGTCACCGCTCGTCCAGAATCGAGGGGAAGGTTGGGGCCACCAAAGCAGAGCAATGAACTAGTCGGTAGCCAACAGTTGTGTGAACTAACCGGAGCCGAATCAACCAATCGAGTTACAATCAGATTAATCAGCCATGAGAGCAGCCCATCAGTAACAGCTGAGTCAATAAGTTTCCATGCAAACTTTGTTACGATCACCGCACATCTTATATAAACGATCCATTTTGTACCAATAAACGAGATGGTTCGAAGGCATAAAAGTCTTCTGAAGCTAATGAGACGGATGGACAGTCCCAATAAGTCATTTGTGGTAACGAGCCGGGCGACGGGACGTTGCTTTATGCGACCAATTCGATGACGCACCTCAGAGGAGACGAACACTCCTACCACTCAACCACCACCCTTCGAGTATTAGTAAACTAAGTAGTTGGAACAGAATATTTTGTCTTGTTAATTGCTACCACCCAGGAAGTATTGAATGATGTGTCCTTTCCAATTATTAAAAACCAGAAGCCTTTCGGAAGCTTGATAATAGTCCGTGGAGCAAGAAGACAGAAATAAATTGTCACAAAATGAACCCGAATCTCGAATTGTGATCTCTAATGCCCTCGTTGCAGTCAGTCTGTCGTGTAGAAGACGTCCATCATAAGAGTCGATAGCTGCATGCCGGTGACTTGAAATTGATGCCCTAGGCGAGTGACGGTTGTGGTGTTGTATCATGCGGCGTTGGTATGAAACAATCTGTCGAAATCCAGCACGGACAACCTGGTGGTGAATGTGCACGACTCGCAATCCTATGTGCCTTCTTCGATTCCCAGTTAGAACTCGGTTGGTATGCTCTGCTGGGGCGTCCTGAAAAGGGTAAACCTGCTGCCCAGTACCACAATAAGTGCTTGATAGTCATTTACTCAGTTTCCTCGGTGATCGTAGCTCGGTTTCAGTTACAGTTTATTCAACCAGTAACCTCGCACTTCTGTGCTCTGGTTCCAGTTGCTGCCTTCCAGCGTCGTCCAGTAAACGGCAGAAAGAGTAGAAGCATAAAGTGAAAAAGATCAAAAAATCAAAGTAAGAAGTGGAAATCAAGAAAACAAAGAGTCCGAATGCAACTACGCCACCGGCCGCGACACCTAGCCATTTCACCTAATGTCTCCAACCATTTAGTAGGTGAGTCGCGTAGACTCCAACCTGGAAGTCTAACTCGTCCTACTTGGCCGAGCCCACTGGTCAAGGCTTTCATACCTTTTTGCCATGTCATGGACTGACTACCTCGACCTACCCTCTAATCACTACCTGCCTCGGAGAACACCGTACACTGTGGAAGTCTATTAGTGGGCATGCGTGACACATGTTCCAGCCACCTTAACCTGTTTAGATTCAGTACTTGATCCAGAGACTGACCTCTGGTTCCCAACACCTTACGCCTAACCTCTGCATTGCTTATACGTTGTCCCCACCATATTCGGGCAATGCTGTCGAGATATCGATGCTGAAACACGGACAGTCTTCGTCTATCTTCTACCCTTAATGATCATGTTTTTAAGCCGCATAGAAGAACGAACCTAATCGCCGCATCGTTCACTCGCCCCTCGACAGACAGTCGGATGTCACGCCGGCACCACAGATGACGGATGCTGGCAAAAGCCAAACGCGCTTTCTGTATACGCGATGACGCTTCATCCGATATCTGTCCACCGGGGTGTCTGAGAGCAGTAGTACCTGTGTGTTGGTTGACTTTCGTATCCCTTGGGGCATCCTCCATCTCCTCGGTCTCCATCATTCACCCAGCTCTCACATGTGGCTCCACGAAGCTGAAGCGTGCATCAGCGGGCACACCCCGGCAAACCGCTCGACAGGCGGGCTAAACTAGGTTGAGGGTTACCGAGGTCTAAAAAACTTCGCCGAGTCGGTGTTCGGCTTGTGAAGACAGATTATTCTGAATGGGCGGACGAGGTCCACTGGTCCAACGGCTACAAAGGAGAACTGTTCAGCTGCCTGATTCTGCATTCCAGAGGAGGCGAACGAACCGTACAGCAAGCCACCGGCTCCTCTGGAAATACCCTGCTGCCTTGCAGTCTGCACTTGGGTGTGCAAGGGTTAGATATGCAACCTCGAACGAAAAGGCCGAACGGTGCTGGGGAAACCGCTTCGTACGCTACTCCCGCGACTCTCTATGATTATTCACGGAACCTCAAGCGCTCATCATGCTACGGCGTCCCCGATAAGCGATGCTCCTCGTGTCCCGGCGGTCGAGGTGATAAGAAAGCAAGCTGAAATTATTCGCTGCAGGAAAAGAGCACACAGCCTGTTGGAATGTTGGGACGTTTCTAGACGTCGGCAGTCAGTGCATCACAATGAGGACTCTACACGACTATAACGTAGATATTGGTTGCCTCTCTGAAGTCCGCCTGCCCAACTCAGGTAGCCGACAAATAAAGGTCCCGGGAGTAGATACATCTTATTAGCTCTATCACAGTGGCCCGAAAAAACAATTCCGGTCTCTGTGGTGTCGCGTGTGCTTTGAACAAAGTAGCTTATGGTGCAATGATCTATTGGGAACCAGTCTCATCCAGACTCGTCTTGGCACGTTTTAAAGGTTCCCCGCACGACTTGACGGTGGTTGCGATCTATACTCCAACCGATTCGGCTGATGACGGAACCAAAAACGAATTCTACCATGACTTGCAGGAGGTAATCAACCAGGTTTCGAGGCTCAATGTACTTTTCATCGCAGGAGATTGGAACGCTCGCACAGGTACGGCCGAAGAATCCACTCGGGAAATTCGGTCTCGGTCAGCGCTGCTAGGACGGTGGCTGACTTATTGGCTTGGCCGACTTCAACAGATTGGTTGTCTGTAGCACTCAATTTCAACACCCCAAGAAGCACCTACTCACATGGTACTCCAATGACAGTTACACTGCGCACCAACTAGACCACATCCTGGTGAGAGCCCGTTGGGCTTCGTCTGTGGAGGATTGCCGAGCGTACCGAAGTGCAAAAACGGGCAGTACAAACGGCACCGACCACGTCATCCTTCTCGCATGTTTCAAAGTTCATCTGTCTACACGTGCTGAAGTGTCTGCACCCTCATGGATAAACGTTGCTGCCTTAGAAAACGCAGAGAAGCTAGAAACTTAGTCACGAGCAATCACAACTCGACTTACCAACGCAACCAATGCACAAGCAGACGAAGTTTCTGTGGAAGGGCAGTGGACTCGAATGAAGAAGACAATCAAGGAAGCTACTTGGACAGTACTCGGGGGAACAAAAAGGCGGACAAAAAATTCGATCTCGGAGAGCACGCTCCAGTTGTCAACCGAAACACACGAAGCCCGACTGACAGGTAGCGATGAACGCCGCAGACTGCAACGAGAGGCCACACGCTCCGCCAAGGCTGATTGCAAAAGGTACTGGATAGAAATAGCTGAAAAAATGGAGACCGCGTCCGGAACTGGTGACTTCGGTAAACTGTTCCGCCTTATTCGCAACGCCTCTAATAGGTTCTGTAAACAAGATTCTCTTCTTCGCAACACGGCAGGAAACCTAATACCTGATCGGAGTAAGAAAATGGACCGATGGGTTGAACACTTCGGTCAACTGCTCATCCCGCCTACGAATCATCCGACTTACCAACCAATACCACCCCCTGCATTCCAGTACGAAAGTAACTGTGACCCGCCCAACACCGCCAAAATCACGGAAATGATAAACAAACTGAAGGACAGAATGGCTGCTGGGAAAAATGGCATCCCTCTAGAAGTGTATAAAGCATGTTCATCGTCATTGATTGGCAGACAGTATACACTTTTTGGCTCCATTTGGTGAGAGGAAGCATTTCCACCCGACTGGGGAATGTCCATTCTGCTTCCCATTCCGAAGAAAGATGATAAATCGGCATGTGAGAACTACCGAGGGATCAGCCTGATCGATGTGGCCGCGAAGATCTTTGGTGCTTTGTTACTAACCCGTTTCTTCGAGGCAAGAGACCGGCGCACTCGCCCGAACGAAGGGGGTTTCCGCCGTGGCAGAGGCTGTGTGGATCAAATCTCTACACTGTGCCGAATACTGGAGCACCGCTGTAAGTTCCAGCAGCCAGCGGTAGCTTGCTTCATCGACTTCCGCCTTCGATTCGGTTAACTGCGAGTCTCTTTGGACCATAATCTAATCCGATGGGATGACCGATAAGCTTTTAAGGCTGTTGAGGGGATACTACTCGACAACTGGTGCTAGGGTTCGTATGTACGGTGGAGGGTCCCACGAGTTCACACTCACACCGAAGTTAGACAGGGCTCTCCGCTTTCACCGGTGCTGTTCAACTACGCCATTGATTGGACAATACACGACTACCCTGGCGTTCAGCTTAGCCAGGAAATATACATGTCGGACCTGGAGTTCGCGGATGATATTGTCGTGCTGGGAGACTCTCCCGATACTCTACAACCAATCCTCGACCGAATCAATTCCTTCGCGAGGTCCATCGGACTTGAAGTAGATTCAACCAAAACAAAAGCTTTCACAACCAATCTAGGCCCGACAATTCAGCAACTGTCGATCAATGACCAACCAGTCGAATACGTCCCTTCATTCAAATACCTATGCTCAACTGTGTTTCCGAACGGCCAGGCAAAAGATGAAGTGGTATTACGGATCGACAGCACCAGGAGAGCCTTCGTTCAGATAAGACTAACGCTGTGGACTCGCAGTGAAATCAGCTTAAGAACCAAAGTTCGTTGTTTACTGTGCCACCATCCGCTCCGTACTCATCTATGGCTGCGAAACCTGGCCATTACGAGGTGAGGATACCAAAAGGCTGGAGGTTTTCGACCACTGGTGCATGCGGAAAATCCTCAAAGTCAAGTGGCGCGACAGGGTGTCTAACGACAAGGTAAGGTGACGCTGCTTTGATATCGATGCGCTCTCGGTCCTCCTCCAACGTCGACGACTTCAGTGGTTCGGCCATACCCTTCGGCGACCCGAGTCAGAGATAACCAAGCAAACGCTCTGCCCCACTCCCTGCCCTGGTTGGCGTTGTCGCCTTTGTGGGCAGCTCAAAACGTAGAACTTCTAGGCGTTCGGTCGGTATATGGAGCCCGGCGATGGAAAAAGGACTAGATCAAGATCTGTACGGAGCTCGCCTCCGACCGTCGCGCGTGGTCAGCAGTGGTACGTGATATCCATGGAGCCGACTTATCGTCTCGCAGGAGATAGTTGCGTAAAAGTAAAAGTAGAAGTAGGCAATATCTGTCCACCTGGTGAGATGTAACTGACCAGGTAACAAAATTTATCCAGCTCAGCTAGAGCTTCCTCTACCAAGAAGAAATCTGGTGTTGAGTCAACCCAGTCCTGCAACAGCATTTCACACTAAGAAGGTGAAAAACATCCCCCAAACATTGCTACGCTGTTGTTTAGACTATCTAAGAGATCTTGCAACTTACCTGAATCTTCACTCAGGAGAACACTATCGTCCACGTATTTCCGGTCAGACAGTTTACTGCCCGAGCAAAGATCGACGCCATTATTCTCACACTAGGATAGGGCTACCTCAAGAATCAATTAAATTACAAAATTGCAGAGGAAGGACGAAAGGCGGCAACCCTGACAAACGCCACTTCTCGTGGTGATCTCGAGTGAAAAATCGCCGTAAGCACGAACTCGGCTCCGGCTATTCTCATACAAACATTGGAAAAGAGAAATGAGTTTCTCCGGCACACTCTTCAGTCAGAAGCAGCGCCACAACTCTGCGGTCGACTGAATCGGACGTCGCTTTCAGATCAAGAAAGACAGATTGTGAGCCTACTAAAGATGTGTCTATACTCTGTGGTTTGCCGAAGAGTAAAGATGTGGTCGATGCAACCCCAATCGAGTCTGAAACCGGCTTGATTCTCATGCGTACACACTTCATGGACGCCGGGTAACTGGTGGAGAATAACCTCGGTGAGTAGTTTAGATGCGATACTTACCGAGCTAATTCTATGGTTTTCACATGAGGACCTGTCGCCTTTCTTGTAAACTGGCATAATCACCGACCTAAGCCACTCCCTGGGAATGAATGAGGAGTTTTGGTAACTTCGAAACCAAAGCTTCGCTCCCATCCTTGAAAAAAGATTGAGGCAACCCATCCAGGCTAGCGACTTTGTACCTTTTCAATTAATCTACCTCCCGCATAATCTCCATTTCCAATGGAGGAGTGATGTCGACTTGCATCGTTCCTCTGGCTGGTACATTGGGAAAGTCCATCGTTGAAGTGGACCAACTGAATTGGTCCCTAAAGTGCTCCGCCCAACGATTCAAACAACGTCCCTGACAGTGAATCAGTGATCCGTCGGATTTCTTGATTAGCTCACTTACACCGGGTTTTTATGAACCGGGGCCTCTAGTTAAACGGAAAAAGTTGCGAGTATTGCCAATAGACGCAACCTTTTCCATTTCCCTTCATTTCGCAATCCACCACTGCTTGCGGTCATTTCTCAGGCTCCTAGTTATAGTGCGTCTCAGGGGATTACGCACTTCCTTGAATGTGGCATCCGGAGGGACGGGTCTGCGGGCATGCAACAGAGCAACTAATGTTGAAGATATCCATCGTTTGTAAGACCGACATGAATCAGAGTCTTGGGTGGCATATAAAGCCCCCTTAATTTGTTGCCAGCGTTCATCCGGGTCCTGGAAATTCGGCTGCATAGATAATCGTGTAGGCAGCTCATTCTGGAAATCATATCACCGGTTATCATCCAGAGGCAACGGTGCGAGACGGGTAGACAAGGCGTAAACGGAAGCGAGCACGTACCAAGACTTGATCTAAGTCCACAGGCGTGAACCAAAATGAACGACAGTCTTCAACTGATCCACGCCAGTGGTGAGCAGTCACAAAATGGTCAGTCTGAGTCCAATGACTACCACGTCCCTTGAACTTGCGTTTCAAAGCAGCTGAGACAAATCCTGGTGTTCGTAGCTAGTATGCCAGAAAATTCTCAGTCATAGTTGTTAGGGAAAGGACGGATTGCGGTAGTTAAGTATCGAGCTGAAATACGAAGATATAGTGCTTCCTTTCAGTGGCATCTTCGGTAAAATTGCAATAAAAAAATGAAGTTGCTATCTGTGGTGATCTGCAGTTCTACGGTTATAATAATTGATGGGAAATACAGTCAGTGCCTTGATGGTTAAACACGACAAAAACACGTACAGCGTTTGTACGACAGTTGGAACGGAAGGTTAGTAACCCTGTCAAGAAAAACGGGGCTGTATACCTCCCGTCATTTTTCTGGGTCTCGAATGAAAGACTACGCTTATTATCGTATCACGTGGCCCCTTATCACCTTGCACTACCATACGCCGACAGTGCTTTACTCACTTTATTATATACCAACATAGTAGTGCTTGACACAAGCTATCCACGAAGATTCTTTCTGACTCAGCTTACACAGCTCCATCGCAATCTCTACTGCACTACGATCGCGATTCCCTTCGATCCCGAACTTGCAAATGGTGAAAAGCTGTGTGACCTAGCTTACGCGGACGATCTTGTCCGCTTGTTCGAATTCACGGAACATGCGAAACGTGTACTGGATAGACTAGCAAGAGCTGTAGAGCTTTGCACCTTCAAAGTGTAAATTGATGTTGCACGACTGGACGCCAACGATTCCGAGCTTGATGCTGGACGAGAGGGGTGCTAGCAATTGCTGACCGCTTCACTTACCTCGGCGGCAGCGTGACGGCGGATGGGAATACGGTAGTAGAGGCGAGCGCGCGTACATCCAAAGCTCGAGCGGCATATGCTTGACTGAAGCACTTGTGGAGACGACCTGATATTTCACTGAAGTTGAAGGGTCGTCTGTGCTGTGCCGCGGTGAGTTCAGTTTTGTTGTACAGTTGTGGGACATGAAGATTGCGTGCGGAAGATATTCGTCGTTTTGAGGTTTCCGACCATCGATGTTTGCGTGGTATCGCTAAGATTGGATGGAATGTCCGGGCGAGCAATGCTGAGGTCAGAAATTGAGTATTGGGCACCATTTCAGAGGACATTTTATCACGGCATATCTAGTTTAGCAGGCTTCTTTCTTTGGGACACGTGTTGCGTGTGGTAGACACACGTACTTCGATATCTGAGTGATGAGTGATGGCAGTACGTTTTGAGAAGTAAATGTGCAAATATCTAAGACTGACAACTTGTTCTTCACTGAAACTTTTGGCGTCGGTGTACCGTTTTTTGAAATTACTGGTGTACTTGGAAGACAGAAGACAGATGATGGGGTCTGAGCACCAATATTTACGAAAAGTCTCAAGAGTCAGATGGAGTGACACCGGAACAAATTCTTAATCTGATAAGATTAGGGTGTTTGAGGCATGTGTTACGCATGCCCACCGACAGACAACCTCACTGTTGTCCAAGGTGGGTAGTGATTGAAAGCTAAGCTGAGGTGGTCAGCCTTTGACAACAAAAAGGTTTGAAGCCCTCGATCAGTGGACTTGGCCATGTGGGACGTGTGAGACATTCGATCTGGGGTCCACGAGATCTGCTTACTAGGGGGTTGAAGACAATAAATGTCGAGGCTGGCGGTTAGTTCCTTTCAGGCTCTTTCTTCGTCTTTGTGACTTCCGCTTATTAGCTTTTTCAACTCTTTCACCTAATGTTCCTATTCATTTTGCATGTAAATGCAAGGTTGGTTGTTGAAAGAACTGAACTAAACTCAGATGAGCATCATTGAGTTCTTATACCTAGCGTTTTGTTATTTATTAAGATTATACATTGTTCAACTGAGTAACCTTCACCGGCTAGTGCTTGGTGCACATGGTGGTAAGCTGTTTTCTGCATCATGCACGCAATCCACAATTCTCGCTTAAGGATTTAAACCTCACGGAGCTTATCAGATATTGTGGAAACAAATCATGGTAATTCCACCAAGCCTGGGGTAGGTAAGTATTTCTCTTCCTCCTGAATGGCGGCCAGAATATTATGGGTTACTT
This sequence comes from Fasciola hepatica, assembly GCA_948099385.1. Taxonomy (NCBI): domain Eukaryota; kingdom Metazoa; phylum Platyhelminthes; class Trematoda; order Plagiorchiida; family Fasciolidae; genus Fasciola; species Fasciola hepatica. The sequence continues at coordinate 33,737,184 of CANUEZ040000043.1, read as the reverse complement.
AGATGCCCTGGAAAATATACGTACGCCTGCGTAGTGTTTTTTTAGGTCGTGGAAAATTTTCGGAAATGTCCCAGCCCATCTGAACTGCATTCTGCACCGCACTACTTTTACGCTTCCCAGTAGGCAAATTATGGAAAGATCCCCTCGGGCTCCAACAGGCTAGCGTGATTGCTTAGACCGTATATTTTGCAGACTGAAAAAATTCTCGCCCGTAAGAGCTACCGTGAAACCAAGAATATCGACGGGCAAATATCAGCATGTAGTCAGTTCCTCGGTGCTCTGTAACCGGTCAGTTTAGCCTAAATGTTATGAAGCTAGTGGTTCAGACTGCTTTCCGACAGTCGTATTGTATACTTAAACAAGTTAATGTTATTAATACCAATTCCTTTCTGGATATACTGGACAATTAAAAAATGGGATGTGTAGAGCTTGTAAAAGAGTGAAAAATATGGACCATATGTTACATATAAAATACCTTAAAGGCATGTGAAACCTTATTGCAAAAGATCCCTGATGTGAACCATAATGAGTATTACCACTCACACAGCAGATCAGATACTGCAACCTCTCTAAAGACACAATTTTTCTTGTTGCTCATCGTGAACCGTAAATACGTCATGAATTGTTAAATAGTAAACCGATGAATTCAGTTAAATCAGCAAGAAAACTTTCTACATACTTCAGCGACAAGCGGTATCCCACTCCCAACCAAAGATCAGTTAACCTACTGCAATACAACACGTCGTTGCAGTCCAAGCTACCGCTTATTTTACGGCGTAATGGATTATACGTCCCTTATTGCATACATGCTTTTGTTTGATTACTGATTACTGGCCACAACTGGTGTCCCGCTTAGATCTGTCTTCTATTAATTAGCCAAATCAACACCAATCCGACTACAGATTAAGTGTGTATATTGTGTTTGGCTGCAATAATTTAACTCAGAAGGCTTCAATAAAGTTGTCAATTAGGGATGGATGATAATCATTACACATGCAGTGGTTCTCCCTTCCAACTACCCTAGAGTGACTATTTTGGAGAACAATAAAGTTTGTTCTGGTAGGATGCACAAGAATTACGATTATTGTGTGCATGATCATTTGCGCGTACGGTGTAACTTTCGACATGTTTCGTGTCGCTTCCTAATTAGCACTAGAACGCCGAAAGAGTCCGAGGGGACACTGGCTTGTTGTAAAAATTAGATAACTTGGTTTTCGTAGCAGTTCGTTGAAATTTTCTGACTTTTTCTAATGATAAGTTTTGCGCCCTTTCTCAAAATTCCATCGAAATCTGGTGTTCCTTTCACAGTCCAGGAAAACCCCTAATCGCTTTCCAGGACTCAAAAATAAGGTGTTCATGGCCACTCCGTTACGTAAGCGACCTCTCGTGTAGCTTCTCAGAAACTGAAACGTAGTATGCTAACGTCCCAAGTATTTGGTATGCTGTATCAACCAAAGAGGAATAAATAACCCGTGTATCAATCTTCAAAGTGAACAAATTGATCTTTCATATAACCCTTCGTAGTGTTCTGAGTGTATCTCCACCCCGTCTCACTCAGCCTTCCCGAATAATGAGTATATACCGCGCATCATTCAATTACACAGAGTTCAATCTCATAAGTACCTTTGGAGTGACGTTAAGCACTGATATTCTCATGTTGTCAATTGTGTGTGCTAATTGTACTGATTTATCTTCCAAATTCTATAGCTCAGGCAATTCCGCATGACAAGTATCAGCACACTGTCTCCCGTGACACCGATAGTACTGTAACTATGTGGACACGAAAATGTCATTTGTTGTCACCGTGATCACCAGGTTTCTTGTTCTTTCTTCCATAATTTGAATTTAAATGCTTAAAAAACGCGCTTTATTAAACCAGTTGTGAAGCCCTGAAAACATTCCCTTTCTCTACCGAATGTTCTGATCATTCAGCCCGGTATTTTCAATTGATTCTGTGGTACATCTACACTCACGTTTTCCTTTATTTCTCAACGCATTTTACAAAACCTACGCCATATCGTCCTGGTAGTTGCACGCCACACACGTCACAAACATGTCGCGTGTGACATATAAGAGCGTGGGTGACTAGGACAAACCACGGACAAAGGGACCAGCTCCATCCGGTATCGAAATGCAATCCACCTGTTGTTGAAAGCCTGACGGTCAAAAGTACCAAGGTGCAGACAGGCCTTGGTTGAAATCTGGGCAACTGAGTGAGCGTACTTGTATGTGTGCACACATTTGCACACTTTAGGAACATCGGCAAAATCGCTTGCATGATTCACATAGACTGAGGCCTCCTATCCTCAACGTAGCACAAATATTTCATGTCTGAAAGTGCGTGGTGTGCATGTGATTTGACAATGGTATGTCCATCTACGGGATTACGGCACAACCTGGGTATATGTATCACTGCGTGGTTGACGCGTGCGTCAGTTACGACCCCCAACCAGCCCTGGCTTGTTCCCACGTGCGCAAGCACAGAGATGCGCTTACTCAGTTACCCAGCTTCCACTCAAGGCCTGTCTGTTCTGTGGTCTTTTTGATCGCCAAGCATTGACAGCAGGTGTTTCGATCAATCCCACCAACCCTAGTGCGGTCTTAGAACACCTACCATCAATGGTTTGAGTGACAGCACGCTGGTCCCATTAGGGCAGCGGAATGCGAATATGGTATCCCGCCGGGACAAACTGAAGGTTGAGAAGCGCAAGAATAACGGCAGTCTGTTAGAGATTCATCGTTTTCGAGAGGTATCGATACGAATTGGAATGCGAAAATGATTGTCCTGGCGGAAATGATTGGAATAGCAGTGATGTGCATTCGCACTGATTGTACGATTAGATCATATCTGGCTGAGGATGGTGGTATACCCAAAACATATATGTCTAGTCAGGGTGGTTGCTATTACGGGTGATATGAACGAGCGCATATCATGACAACCAGAACCTAATTCATTTACTTCGATCTTTTTTCCGTGTTTCGGATGACTAACTGAGGGGGTTATGGCGAACATATAGATGCATCTTTTGTAGCTCCATGTTTGTGAATACGTACTGCTGAACTAGCCAGTCATTTCGATTTGGAGTGTAATACAGTGAGTGATCAAAATTGATAAAATGTGGACCACTTGTCTCGCACCTGATCTACGGTTTCGCTTCCAAGTCAGTTCACTTTTGAAGCAACTTTCTGACCTATTTAGTGGTGCAATAACACGAATACCAGTCTTAGCACGTCTTTATTGAAATGAATGGGTGTGGGCAGTAGCTCATTCGACAGTGTCTTCTAACTTCCGAACGTATTCCGCGTATTTCCACAAATTGTGTCATTACCGGTATGGTCCAATAAAAGGACGAATTGATGCTATTCACAAATCTAGGCGATTACGTGGTTCACTACAATTGCTTGCTTTTAACACAAGCTGATCGCAACTTCTTCCGGTTTTGTCGAGTTCAATCAAAGTGTGGTATTGCTGCACGGTTTGTCGCATGAAGCAAAGTGCTCATCCGTTAGGAAACTGATTAATTTAGGGTGAAAGATAACACTGAATCGTGAAATCACTTCAATGGACCTTTCCAAAATGACAAAATCTTTCACTAAAAGACTGGCAAAAATGATAAGGGGACAACGAACTCCAATCAATAATTGCCGACACGTCCAAGATTCTCCAGTTTCCCTGATGTGCTGCTTTATCATAACAAGCGAAAATCTGGCATACACTGGGAAGACGAAGGGAAAAACCTCGACAGAATGGCAACATACCCGTACGGACACTGTATCCTAACGCCAGAAAAAGTACCCCATACAAACTAATCGAACCAAATTCGAAAACTAATAATGAGGTCTTTTCAAATAAACCAAAGTCATTAGGGGAATGAAATGCAGCTATGAAGCATGACTTCAACGAAACTTTAATTAAACGCGCGAAACAAATTATCAGGAAAAGTCACAGAACTTCAACAAATTTTATGAAAATCGATTTACTCAATTTTTACAACAAGCCAGTGTCCCCTTAGACTCTTTCGGCGTTTTAGTGCCAATAAAGAAATAATGCGAATAATACGACGTGCAAATAATCGTGCACACAGTAATTGCAGTTATTTTGTATTCCACCGGAACGAACAGAATTAATCAACATGCACCTGTTTGACAGCTTAATAAAGCTGGATCCATCGGCTTAGCCTTGAAAACATCGTGACACTACACGGTTTCCGATGAGTAACAAGAAAAATTGTGTCTTTAGAGAGGTTGCAGTATCTGATCTGCTGTGTGAGTGGTAATACTCATTATGGTTCACATCAGGGATCTTTTGCAATAAGGTTTCACATGCCTTTAAGGTATTTTATATGTAACATATGGTCCATATTTTTCACTCTTTTACAAGCTCTACACATCCCATTTTTTAATTGTCCAGTATATCCAGAAAGGAATTGGTATTAATAACATTAACTTGTTTAAGTATACAATACGACTGTCGGAAAGCAATCTTAATCACCAGCTTCGTAACCTTGTAGACTTCAGAGGAGTTGATAACATATTGGTATCTATTCCTCGGTAATCTCGGTTTCATCGCAACTTTTACTGGCGAGAATTTATCATCATGCAAATATTCGGCCCACGTGATCAGGCCGACGCTCACGTCCCAAGTGGATTTTTTGGTAATTTGCCTGTTGACAGGCATGAAAGTAGTGCGGTGCAGAATGCAGTTCAGATGGGCTGGTACATTTTCAAATTTTTTTTCACGAATTGAAAAGCGCACTGTATGTAATCAGGCTGTTCATTCTGTGGTGGATAGAGTGCTATTTCTACTTTGTCTCTTTTTATTGTGTCAGTTCATACTGTCTCCATTACAAAAGTTGTCCTTCGTTTTTGATCAGCGCATTGTGCGGTGGGGCTTATATCCCTGTCTCTTGTCCCACAGTCTTCGCACTGATCGATGTTGCTACCCTACAGTGGTGATCGAGTTTGTGTGTTACGATGACTCCGAGAGTTGTGCCGATTGGAACGCAAAGCGCTCTTTCGGGGTCACCCATATCAGACAGACTAAGGGCAAGTAGCCAGACGAAAGCAACTCGACAGTGTTAGATGGCGTGCCGGGTTTTCGCCTTGCGCGGACCCTACATAAAAGCCACGGAAACCTATAGACAGGAATGCAACGTGCGCGAATGTGGCCCGCCACTAACTAAGACCATTGCACTTACCTCTTACTCAGCTATCCTGAGTAGAGTGAGATTCACTAGGACGCTTTGGACATTCTCAAGTGACAGACCGCCTGCTCGTTCGGTCACCGACTCCCAACACAACTTCTATTTGCCCGACAGGTAGCACGGGCTAGAGTTGCTACTTCGACCGAAAACCTGAATGACTCTGGGACGTTATTTCGTACACAATTCCCAAGACTCTTCATGAACAGTTCTTCTACACACACTCCTCATGGACAGGTGCTGTTCGGGACATCCATGAAGCCGGCTCATCCTCTCGTAGGAGCTAGCAGCATTTTAGTAAATGTAAGTAATCCTTGTCCTAATGAATTAGTCTCGACTGACGATAAAATTTCTAGCTTAGCTTGAAGGGCCTGTAAAGGATTCTAGTTAATTTGGTTTATGCCGGCCCCCTAAAATGGTCTCACATTTAGAAAAAAACCTGCTTACAATTTTTCGCCTAACGGCGTCTTTAGATTATATGGGGTTGAGACCCGATGAGAAAGTAAGTAAACAAGGTGATTGCACGAATTGATGTAAAAATACATGTGCTCCGCTGTGTGAGCTATCGCAGAGTTTATTAAATCACGGAAATTGTCACTTGCGCCGTGATAATGTGAGCTCCTTGTGAGAGTACCATGACATTTGTAATGCATGCATTAATCATTTCTACAATTACGATTTATGGATCAGACACCTGATTTTGACCACCTCTGTTGTGACCAGTTTTCGTGACCGAGCAGGTTTTGGTCTAAAGAGAATCGTTCATGGTATAACTTCCAGTACATCGTTTGAATGCGTGTAATAGCCAATGTCAGCCGGTTGGATCCAGCTATCGCTGATTATACCGGAGCATCGCTGAAGATTGTAGTTCATACTATTTGAATAGGTACCCTGAAGGCGGTACGGACTGATCCTCGCACGTGTCCATTGAGAGTCGGACACAACATCCAAACCCCATTCATTCCTAAACTAGTCCGCGAATTTCAATATAACCATTTTTTCCCAGCAAGTTTGATATCATACAATCCGTTACGGCTTTTTGGTAGATCATTGGAGAAGAAAAACATTTGACTGAACCAGCTTCTTTTCTTTGTGATCATGAGCATTTTTCGGGATCATAAATTTTTTTTCATATTTTTCTTTATTAGATTCTATCGTTGACCAACCTCCAGCACGCTGTCATCAAGAAGCGTGATGCCCCCAAGTCCGCCGTTCATGTCAAACTGCAGTTGATTCCAACACTCGAAAACCAATGATTTTGAAACAATTACAGATTCGTTTATCTTTCCCCCTTGTCGGATCTTATATGTGTGCATTCAGTATGTTAGGCAACTGACGTCTATCCCCCATTACGCTCTTTTCTATTATCACTGAAATAATAATGTCATTTCAACAATAAAGTTGATCAAACAAACCACACTTGGCACGATCTTTCTCATCATCTGTCCAATTGTCTGATTTGTTTTGATCCGCGTTTCCATGTGAAAACGTCATGTCTAACTTTCGTTTCTGTGTTTTCTCGAGTTAATCGTAAACCTTGCAGGGATCATATTTATTTATTACGTGCTTGCGCATGAGTGTAGTGCAAAGGGTACGCCCCATAGTCTCAAGAACCCACCGCGCTACTAGGAATAGCCGGCAACCAGACCCTGAGATTTGGAGTGCAGAACCATATAAAGTTCCCATAGGTCAGGTGTGGTAACGATCCGGACAATAGTGGATTACTGTCTACCACCAAAGTAACCGGTGATTGTAGGGATTCGAACCTCTGGCCTTCGAGTCGGTAAGCGTACGTTCTGATCCAATCGACCACCACCTGTGTTAATGTCTTATTCGGCTTTTAGTCTCAGATCATCTGAAGGCAAGCGATTATTTGGTTTGCAATGTGGTTACCTTCTTATTCCATGCCTGTGCATGAGTGGTGTAGGAGTGGTACACATGGCCTCAAAGGCCTACTGCACCATCATGGGTATCCGACAGCCATGATCGTGTGACTTGAAGTAGAGAACCACAGTAGGTCCCAACAGTTCTGGTGTGGTATCAACCCGGTCGACTCAGAACTGCTGTATTAGTACTGTTATAATCCAAAAGGCGTGCTAGATGATAGTTCGTTTACTCGGAATAAAACTTTTGAACAAACACCGGGTAAAAATGAAAACCTCATTTGCATCAAGCATACCCAGTCATCATTACGAGGTGTTATCACACACTATGCATGTCTCTTTTAGGCCATCCCGGCTTGTCTACGTGATTACGTCGCATCTTAATTCTTTCCGATATCTATAATTACCATCGACTATGCAATTATTCATGAATAGCGCATAATGCTACACCGCTGTTACTACTGGCCCACGGTGTCAGAGTTCGAACCCCTACCTCAGGAGTGGTAAAAATTGACACCATTTGTACACCGTATTCTGAATGTGAAACAATCAAAGCCTGGCCTAGTTATGGGACTGCATCATCTGCTCACTTTTTACATTCTTCCAAAGGTAATACAGCTTGAAATCAAGCGAAATTCTTTTTTGTGATTTTCAGTATTAAGTTGATCCACTATCTCCCGGGATACATCAAACACGTTAGCTGATTCAGCTAATCTTTGATAATGTGCCACTTTTGTTACGGTCACCCAGCGTCCGTCGTTGTAAAACACCACATGAAGTCGGGTTTTCTGTATTCAGGGTTTCTCTTTTTTATGTTGCCTTTCAGGCTTCATAGACACGCCACTGATTCTCGGAGCACCAGTAACTAAGATTCCTCATGGCATAGTGTTTGATAAATTAATTGCTTCCACCGTCGTTTAACGTTCGCTTATTATCATAGGCCACCTGTTGAGACATTTTGTTTTTATCGGTACAATGAGCCCCATGTGACTGGTGCGTCTAGTCGTGTCACTGTAATCATGCCTCGAGTAAACAACATCGTTATGGCTGTTTCACTAAAATGATGGGCTGTTCGATGCCTAATTCACTCTTGCGACACGGTCCTACTGGTTTCTAAGGTCCCGTTGACACTGATTACTTTAGTACCGATAAGAGCATCATTATTTTTGCCTAGGACGAATTAGCTAAGGTACAGGAATTCATTTTTAATCCCAGATTGTTATCAGCAAATGATTCATTATGCACTAACAAAGCTTAACACGCCATTGAAAACCACGGAAGTAATGTGCAACTTTTTCATCTTGCTTGTTAGGAATCAGCGGCAGTGCACATCTTCCGACCCTTATTGAGACTCAAACCTGGGGTGAACGATTGTAAGTCAAACACTTAGCCACTGGGCTTTTCCGGTTGGCTCAATGGTTTGTTTAACTTTACCATTACATGATACAACGCCCTACCGTCACTGGCTTTTCAGTGAAAGCCGTCCATGACAGTAGGTGACTGCTGAGTGGTCAAAGGGTCGTTACTCTTCAGAAGCCAGTGACGAAAGAGTGCTGTGCCATGTAGTGGTAAATTTGAACGGGCCATTGAGAGCAGTCCGGGATAGCCTGGTGACTAGGTGTTCAACGTACTATCGTTAACCCCGGGTTCAAGTCTCAGTGGGGGTTTGTGAAATGTGCAGTGCTGATGAGTTCTACCAAGGATGACAAAGTTGCGCAGTGTTTCGATGGTTTCCAATGATGAGTTAAGTTTTTTTGCCGTCTGACGAATCATCTGATAATCAACTAAAATCCTAATAATGACAATAAATTATTAGTTTCAATAACGAATCTCGACACCAGGGAACGATGTACTATGGTCGGATATCTGAGAAGATTTGACAGGTAATGCAAATAGCTTTCTGACTTTTAATCCCGGTAACCCAGTAACTGAATAAAACGGCGAAGAAAGTCGATCTAGGAGATGATTTACACGAATGTACCAAAAATGAATATGCTTCTTTGCTGTTATTGAAAAAATGAGTTAGTTTCACGATGCAGTCACTGTAAGAGTATCAAATTTGCCCTTCGCTTTTACTTGCGGTCCTTATGCTGACTCTTAATCCACCACCTCTCGAATTTGTTATTTTTCTGTTTCTGTTGCATTGGCACCATGTTTGTTCTGAAGCCTGGTGTAATATATATATATATATATATATATATATATATATATATATATATATATATATACTCAGCGGATGACATTCCACTCACCTCTGCCTAAATTTAAAAAAATTTCAAGTTCTGAGTTCCCGATTGCATTAGTACTGAAGACATCTGTGTCAAAGGTGTAAAAACAACTGACCACGGGATTTGCCTAGCTCATCGCCTATCATACCAAGCGCTTTCTACTCCCAGCGGTAAGATTATGATCTGACCTAAAAGTGTGAAGAAGCTAGCCTTGTATGATGCTTCCGGACTTCGTGATTACAGTTCCTATGTGAATTTCCTCCGGGTAAAGGCATCGGAAGTAATGGTTCAATTGGTCTGTATGATGCATTACTTACGGCGTGTAACGAAAATCCTGTTGACTCATTCTTTAGAACAGCATCCAACAGCAAACACGCGCGCTGAAAAAATTTCTGTTTTGTATTTTCTCATCTTGAATAACTATATGCCCGTTTTGTGGTGATAGTCTACCTTCAGGTAGGTAATTGCACTTTCTGCTTGCTTGCCTCGTGTCGTGTTGACGTGAGGCAGGATGCTAAAAGCGAACCACGATAACCTAGTCTACACTCCAGGTTCGAGTCCCATTTGGAACCCAGTGAAAATGTACTGGTGAAGATTTCTGACAACGATGAAATAAATGCTCGGGGCTTCAACGGTTCCCGAAATCCCTGGTGGTCTTTATCAGGGAATCGAGTGGTTCACAATGCTGCATACGATCCTTTGTAAAAGTGCAACAATCCTCCCGTTCGGGCCAGTCCCCTTGATTCCCTTTGTTCTCCCGATTGTCACGTGCCATATGAAACGGTTGTACATTATTTTAGTAAGCTTAACTAATCTTGGTTCTCTGTAAAAAATTGGTTAGTTCTTTTTAAGACCAGAGAATCTCGCTAGTATGAGGAATACTAATAGTATACGATAAACACTAGCTGTTGTAAGCACTAGCGGTTGTTTTCCTGTCAATTCCGGGAAAGGAATGACATCACAATACTTCGTGGTTGTAAAACAGTGCTGTTTAGTCTATGTGATTTTAGATGAACTTAAATGCACACCGAGAATAAACATCTAATAAAGTACTCAGAACTGCTGGCGGAGAATCAGTTGATTAAAGACTGCATTTTCCACCAGGAAACTTTCTTCTTTTATTGTTCCTTGGTGTATAACTTCCGATTATTAGCAGTTGGATAAAAGTGTCCGTGTTCAACTATTGATAGACTGGAAAAACCACTTGCGAGCTAGGTGTCCCCATCCAAAATGGCCATTCTAATCGCCTTTTTGATTGCTACGTTGTCACGTGAGATTGTGTGCAATGATATTCGTCATTGTCGGTTTCATATGACTGTTAATTGAATCGTAGTACCTGGGTTGTTCCAGATATTTGATCTATGCCCGGAAGTGTAGAAGTTGTTAATGCTGGTGGATCGTGGATGTGGACGAGATTCTACTCGACGTTTCTTTTCAATCTCTCCATGACGATGCATAGAAGGCGTAAAACCTGTTCTACAACGATCATAGGATTCGTTCTCATTAAGTAGTTGGTAATTGCCGTTTTCCAGTTTACACTGATCTTTGAACGTGCCTACATGAATCAGGCAACACATCGCCTTCTTTATTCAATTTTAAAAATTGTTTTGGGAAACATTTGTAACGGACTACTACTCATCCTGACTATTTGATCTCAAAAGCTTTTCAGCTCAAATACTTGAACTAATCACACCACGCCTATCAATCAATCTTACCGAACTGTACAGTTCATTTCTTTCCCGAACCGCTGAACTGTGCAAAGTTACAGTTACCGTTTCCTGCCTCACGAGCTTCTTGTTTACAATCGCAGAGTGTAACAGTCTAAAGTAGTCACCTTATCTAAAATATTTGCCACTTTCTAAGGTTAGATTTATCTGCGTAACTAGTGCTTTATTTAGCGCATATGGTCTCACGACGAAAATAAGCTCTATCAGGTAGTATTGTTGCATAAAGCAACACAGATATCAATACAGTTGTTTCGTAGCTCTGTTTGAATGATGTTGTAATCAATCTGGATGATGGTCTATTCTTCTCTCGAAGGACATTAGTGGTTGAGTTATCATGATTCACGGACGAGTAAATTAATCTTTCTTTTCAATTTCTCACGGTTCTAATAATTCTTGCTTGCTGTGGCAACTGTGAATTCGTTAATTCCAGTCCTCCCGTGATGGCATCCAATTCGAGTTTGGTGTTTTGGAAACAGAAAGAAATAACGCCCCAAGGAATTTTTCTCACTTCGTCGGACTCTGGCGGAGATCGTGTTTTGTTCTGGCATTCTTCGCCTCATATCCGAAAAACAGAAGCGACAAGATATTCTGCCTGCACAGGCTTGTTTGCTTCACATGGTGTTGGAACAACTACTGACAAGGATCAGTGAGTGTGCATCGCTTCGAACGACGCTCTAATTCCGGGTGTTTTTCTTCTTAGTGATTCAACGGCAACGGATAGCTCAGGTGGATCAACTAATCAACCATGTGAAGTTGTAGGAACCAGTCACAATCCATTTGCCTTGAATGTGAGTGAATTGAATTCTATTGTGAAATTCATCTTGAGAGATTGCCCGCGTAATACCATTGAGGTCGGAACTGTATCATCCACTGAATTCAGTATATTGTTGTCATCGGGATTATGTTACCCTTCTTGTCCAGGTACTTGATATCATTGGTTTCTCTCACCTTTGAAAATTGTCGCGGTCCTTAAATCGTCCACGCAGCATCCTGGCCAGCGATCATCCGTTTTAAATGAGAGGTTGCATGACTTATTTCAGGAGTCATTTCATTTCATCCCAACTGGTGCCTACTGCGGAATATATATAATGTATATATATATATATATATATATATATATATATATATATATATATATATATCGCTAGCACTTTCGTAAACTCATTAAACGAGAACTCATGTTGGTGTAGAGGAACCAAAATGACTTTTCAAGGTCGGCCTTGTAATCTGTTGCTGTCGCTACTATCGATGGTGCAGATGTCTCATGTGTTTTACGAATCACCCAGTCTCCTGCGTTGAACTTATTTTGAACCCAGTTCGAACGATGTTCGGCTACACGGTTACGCAACTGTTCCTCTTTTCTTCCAGTATAGATTGCTGCACAGCCACGGTAGAATCCATAGGTCGCATTTTATTTGTAAGATTGGGCGAAGCATTTTTCCATCTGCGGTTTTGGTATCCGGTTCTCACTGAAACGGAGAACTGGAGAAATGATGTACGAAAGACCTGCGGCCGCGGTCAGTTCATTACGTAAAATGTGACCTACATCATCACCTTTGTGCAGTAGTTCCATAAATTTAACTCAAGCTCAGTAGCTGACGTGATCGGAGTCATCAGTAATGCGGTTTTTCTTCGTTTTGGATAAATTGAGACGAGTGATTTTTGTGTTTCAGTGTTTCTTTAGCTAGCTTCGTTTGGATCTCAAGATTGTAAGGTATGGGCTTAACCATACAGTGTGTTGGGCTTCCGATATGTGGCTCAAAAGATCCGGTTAGTCAGTGGCCGGATATACTGACGATGTTTTAATATGTCGCGATCGCTTGTGCGTTTGTATCTTACTCTTTTATTATACTTGATACTATCTTTCGTAGTTCTTACTACTTCTATACTCTAGATTTTATGATTTCCGATTAAGGTTTTTGCTGGAAAATAGCAACTAAACCGTGGTACCCAATGCATGGTTAACAGTTGATGGCCAGTAGGTACCAGATTATGCTCTCACTACCACCGAAAATAATCCATGGATCATCGGCAGGTGTTCTCGTCTTCTTTTCTAGTTCTCTGGTTTTCGTTTTCGGTAGTATTATTACGAACTCACGTTCTTTTATCTGGAGTTTTCCGGACATAAATTTTGTCTGCTAGTGTCACTCCTTCGTTAGCCGTAGTTTAGTCGCAATAGACTTAGCAACTTGACCGCAGCAAGTTTAGGTGTTTGCACAGTAAACTTTCAATTGAAAGATCGAGATTTAAAATTTCCGGCGTAGCTTGTGGTTTCGCTGCTTATCAATATCTTCATCCTGTGATTAATTTTTACTAGCCAAATACAAACCAGTCTCCAGCCATAGTGTCATAATCTCCTCCTTTGAATACGATGTACAGTAATGCAGTCTTGGTGAACTGGCCTCTAGTCGGAATATACAGATTTTAATAAAACTTCTACATGGACTAAGTCTCATAACTCCACTATTTCCTGGTCAGGTTTCCAAATTGCAGTTATCGTTCTCAAAGGTCGCTTCATCAGAAAAAACGAGCGGTATGGTGCACATTAAGGAAATCTCATTCAATGCTAAGCACTCACTGGTTTATGAAGCTTATTTCACTGATCAGATCTTCAAAGTTGAATTCGCTAGATAAGTCTTAGAACGGATGATGATGATAATAATAATGTGTAAGTTAGAGCTCCTCGTGCGTACTCGACGTGAATAGAAAGTCTTTTTCCGACCTGCTACAAAATGTCATTGCTACATTAGAGTAGTTGGGATTCAGAAAATGAAGACCGATACATTTTTGCTTTGCTTTTTGTCATTGAATGTAAATGTGCTTGAGAGGAAGAACAAATTACCGCCAAGTAAACAAACTACGTACATTATTGAAGATAACTACAGAGAAGCTAACCTTCCTAGTTAGCCGTCCCATCCCACGTTAGCTTTTACTTTCCTAGGACTATTTCACAAATTCCCATAAATTTCCTCCCTCGTCTCTTAGACTCGTAACCTGTTCATCGGTAGGTCAAAATATCCTGATAAACTGAGTGTTATTTTCGAGAAGAACGTTGGACGGAATGCTGTTCTATGGTCTTGCTTATAGTCATAATTTCCTGTTAAAACTCGAACTACTCACAAGTGACATAGTTTTCGAAAGCATCATTGCTTTATTTTCGTTGTAATCTAAGCGCAGCTGATCACAGATCGACTTGACCACCTGAATGACCTGACTACCAGCCCAACCGGTCCAGGATCCGGTTCGGATCGCTTGTGTTGTGCAAGTGCATCCGGTGTACCCGGAGTTAGTGGCTCGTTGGCGGGTGCCGCTGTTGGATCAACTGCTACCATGGGCCCGGCAGTTGGTTCCGGCCCTTCGGGACCATATGTCGCTGCTGATGGGACAACACAATCAGGACACCTGGGTGCAGATCACGCACGATTTCGTAAACCTGCTGTCGAGCCAAACGGGCTCTCGGTAATTGGTGGTTTACCAACCAATATTCTCCTGGGTTTGTTGCACCAGCAGACACAAGAGACACAGCGCAAAATCTATGTTAAGGTTTGTAGCATATTCCCTGACGCCTTTTGATTTACCTTTCTCAAACGTCAGTAAATTTGTCTACTCTCACTATAGGTTTGATTTGAATAGTCCTCATTTTCACCTTGGGATCCACAAATACTTGTTTTAATAAAGACTTTGATGGCTCGTTAACAACGTAGCGGTCAGAAATATACCGAAACAAAAGGTGGGCATTTTTCTACGCCTAATATTTATGTAAATGGGCATAACATGCAATAATATGTAAGGCCTCACGTAAATACTATGCATATTGGGTAAATAAGATTGAGTGGTTCTGTGCTTGAAGACAGAGAGGTTAAAAGACGGAAAACAGGTGTAGCGGGGTGTTTCTGCGACTCTGGAGAAATAATGACGTGAAGAACGCCGTTCAACACGCTTTCAAAGATACTTGGTATGGTTAGTTCCTTGCCTGTGAACAAAATCCCCATGAATGACCTGTTGAAGGAGGGATAAGAGAAGTCAATTCAGAAGAAAATTGCCCATTCTAGTTTTGGCAGATAAGAGAAGTCGGAGCAATCACCCGAGTTGTAGACATGAAGTTAGGGATGGACTGGCAATAAAACGAACGGCTTTTCGTTTCATCGGATTCAGAAAAAGTAGTGAGATCCTCATCCCAAATGTAGCTGCAGTATTCGAAGGTAGTGCGTATCTGGAAGCGGTGTGGTGTAAGAAGTTGGGAGGAAGTGGGATAGAGTCTTCTCTTGATGAGCATGAAGCGCTTTCAGAAACGTTCCCAAGACGTATCGCAGAGATCCGAGGAGTGCACGCATACGGAAAATCACACGCGAGAAGTCTTAGAAACAACAAAAGTGACTTGGTTTTTCCCCCAGACAGCAGTATTGTCCAACTCTAAGATCATACAAGCACAATTTGAGGAACCTGAAAATTGAATATTTTCATCTCATTAGTCGGTAGAAAACCAATGTAAATGTTGTATGGTGTTAGTGTTCTTTTTAATCTTTTTAGTCATTTCAATCACTTACTGAAAACAATTTGTGTTGGTGACTACAGAATGAACGAACGTGAAGTATTGATTCAACCCAATTTAGAAAATACAAACAACTCCATGCTAGAATAATTCATTGCTTTGCTAATTTTTTCCCGCATAGTACTAGTTTATTTAATCTGATTTCCGTTACGTTTTCCAGTACCGGCAGTTCTTCATTGCGATAAAGTAACAATGGCCTGAACGACCACTTTCGATCAAATCTACTCTTCTAACAAGTGCTTCGGATAAAACTCGCATTTTGGTCAATATGACCAATGAACGTGCCTTGTGTCACCGACTTCATTCCCTTGAGGACACTCTGACATGTTCGTAGTATTGATATTCCCCTGTTTGTTTTGTATCGCGTGTCACTACAGCCGCATGTGAACTGAGGCACAACATGGGACATGGTTAACCAACTGACCGAGTTCGCGGTTGTCCACAGTAATCCCATGAGTACATGACTCAAGTGCGAAACTAGGGCGCTCGGAATGTACAGTTTAAGGTCGAATCAAATTTGTGACGCATGCTGTTCAGTAAGTGGCCTCCTTTGAGCGACTTTCTATGATAAACAAGTTCATTCGGTACCAGATGGACTGGTCTTTACTAGATCTTTATTGACTTGGAACACCTATGAATCTTTCTGGTTAGCCGTTACGTGTAAGCGTTTTCCCAAGACAAGCTTATCGGAATACATCGGATTTGACAACAGTTATGGCACCGCAGTAAGACGTTCTTCATAGTCCCTGAGAAATGTGAGTATTGCACACCTCAGTTGATTCTCTGTGGATCGAGCGTTGCAGTGTCCCACCTGGCTGCCTGGTCATTTTGATGTCTAGAAAATGCTAGCAGTTGTTCGTCTGTTCTTCAAGAGGAACGAAGTTTTGGGTGAAGAGGATTAACAAAGATGTAAAACAGTGGTAAATTACTCAAGATCGGTAAAAATCAATGTGGCGCCCACATACTGTTTGTGCAGAACGACCCTTGAAATGCAGTCTGTTGGTTTTTTCTCAGTCATTATAAGAACAAATCGGCTGATGTGGGTCCTAATAAACTGCCCATTGGTACATCTTCAGTTTGTCAGTAAGCAATTTCATCAAAATCGGATTGAGTATTATTTGTATCTAAGATGATATGTCCCCTTAGGTAGATGCGAATTATACGGAAATAAATATTTGACTGGATAGTAAAATCATATGAAAGGTTCATTGTTTCATGAGGGAGCACATTTGATGAACCTAATCGGTGTCAGTGGAAATCAAATTACGTAACAGTTCTCTGTGCCCATAAAATACTGTCACACTCGGTCCGTTTACCGTCGAGTTGATTGTGTCATAACTCTCGTGTTTCATTCTCACGGATTACCCTTGAACGCATAATCGGTTACCTATAGGAATAAGACATTGAAATAATGGTTTGCAGAATTGTGCACCTTGACCTCATTCGGTCGCCATGTCAGCGGTAGTGAAAGGCGTTGCCAGCTCCATGGATATCATTGATCCGTTTCGATGTCTTGGAAGTTATCATGTTCATGTGTTGCTTATTTTCGTTTGCACGCTGTCTACTGATAGCGGAAAATTGGACTTCTTTTTCTTTTTTGACTTTACCCAATTGAAGGTAGATAACCACGTCTTTATTGGCTTCCTTTTTAATGTGACTGGTGGTCCGAACGAACTGAGTAATCCAGATTCCGACACCGAATCATACGCATCATCCACGTGTCGTGTCGGTCATTCTTTGATCAGTTTCGGTGTTGTGTTCGCCATGGACGCTTCGGCTCTGCCGTCCGTGCTGTCACACTACGCCGAATTGGCTCGATTGGTGAGTAAGTCGCTTTGTCCACAACATACCGAATCGGCGCCTTCACCATCGCTACTAGCCGATGTGTATAAATGGGTATATTCGTTGGTTTGGTGACCAACTGGTATGGTATGTTCGGTCAAATGCATATGCAAGACATCAGAACACGTTTTCAGAGACAAACAATTGTTTTCAATCATTCATTCTCAAGTCTTTACAAATCACATAGGAGATGGTTGTGCTGAAATGGTCAAGGGTCATTCGGATTGGACATAGTTTGTGGGGGAGGGGGGAGGACGGGTTCGGGTTAGGTCAACGTGTCGATCCGCACGACCAGGTCTTGACGGTCAACTGGTTCGGAGCTGAGTGATTGGGGTAGGGGTGGTCCACTTGCGGCCAGGGTAATTGGAGGGCTTAGACGAATTTCTTCTGTGTACACAGAGCAAGTGCGAAAAGACGGATGCTAATCGCCTCTGCGGTGGCTAATGTGTGTAAGCGGATATGTTTGTGAGGATTGGGGGGCACTCGATAGACGATTTTGAATGCTGAATCTATGCTTATTTGATGACTTGAGTCTACCAGATGCCCGAGAATGGCACTCCCTATGATTCCTGTTCCTCCATGTTGTAGCCACCGTGGACAATGTTCCTTAAATCTTTGGGATAGTTGCCTTGCCGTTCGGCCAATGTAGGTTGCATTGCATTTGCACCTGAACAAATAGATTACCATTGAGGTTGCCAGCATTGGCAAGAGTTCGGCGCAAGTGACAGATTCCAAAGGCACAATGGCTCATTATAGTTCTCACGAGAATCACCAACCATGGCCATGAGACTTGGATCCGGACAAGGGTTCATTCGCTTTCGGACAGCTTGTTGTAGCGTTCAAGCCCACTTACTCATTCTGATTGATCAGTGGTCTCTCCTGACTGACCAACTCAGCAGGTCACGCCCAACCTACTTTGTTGTTAGTTCAATCGATTTGATGTGGTCACTCTCATCCACCGTCAGATAGGCTAGTGATACATCTTTGTGCTCAGCACAATGCACATGAGAGCTTGATACAAAATATTCCCAGGAAATTTCATTTTTCGTTTGAAACATCCTCTGAGAAATCGCCATGCCACCAGTGGCACAATGACTCCTGTTTATGGAGAACCTGCTCACATGCTCCTGCCTGCTTTGAAAACAGTCCTCCGGCTAAACATATTAAATCTCTTCCCTTGAGTTACCAAGTTTTGAACCATACTCCTTTCCGTCTACTTACAATCTTTCGTCAACAGTACGTTCCCTTTGTGTGACCGTAGCATCCAAATTCAACAGTAGTGGAAACCGTTAGTATGAAAATCACGATTGCTCCTAGGTTGTAACATCGATAAGTTTTCTCGTCTATAGACATCATTGTTTTGTAGAACTTCCCCACGGAGTTCTCAAATTGTTTTGCTATTAACACCGAATTGGTTCATCGTTTTTACAAAATCCTTAGCGGTTTTTTTTTGGTTCAGACTGGGACACAAATCCGCCGAGCCGAATCGGTCTTTCACTATCTCAGTCATCAACGGAACATTATTATTTCCGCAGTGGATCGAACATCTCCCGGTCTAGGTTACGGGGAAGATGTTAGCCTTCCAACCAACCCCATCCAATCGGGCATAGACTCCAGTCGACTGGAACCCGATTGTCAGCAACGATTGTTTCGGTCTTCCTCATCAAGACGATCCCATCGTTCTGGGTGCGGTGGGTTGTCTAATTCAAGCATACCTGGCGGTCCGTCCAGTCTGGCCCGTCCGTCTGTTTTTTCATCTCCGGATAGAGATTCTGCGGATCGGTCCGTCGATAGAGGTGTCAGACACGAAGATTTCCCCGCAGAAACTACTCTGGATCAATTGGCACGTTTGTCTAGTTTGTGTGCGGAATTGAAAACAATTCTGGATTCCGTGTGTCTGACCGGTCATGTCGCTGTCATGGTAAGTTGAAATGCCCGAATCAAGCACTTTAGATGAGTTTTTTGGGTCTCTTTTGAAGTCATATATGATTGGATAATAAAGCCCAGTATTTCATTTAATCAAGAATGAGAACCGCGGTTTGCATATAGCCTAAAATGGATAACATCCTCCAGAATCATTTTTGAACTTAAGATGGAACCCAATACTAAGTCCCTAGTTTATCAGAGAAGGACCACATAGATGTCTAACGCAGGCTAAGCTCCGAACCCTCAGATAAATGAAGGGTATTATTTTGGTACGTATTTATTGAAAAATAAAGTGCTATCGCAATAATGCTACGCTGTAATGGAAAAGTAAATGCATCAACCATTCAGCGCTTCCGAATGCACTGACCGGCAACGCGTTCCAATCACGGACCAACAAATCAGTATGATGATTTGAGTTCGAGGCCTGAGTGATAATTGTGAAGAAAATACCTACGGTGTGAACAGTCAAAAGGATCAGTGTATGTAGGACCACCGGACACGCATACCTGATGAGCAACAACAACCGCGAAACCGGTTCAGTGCTTCCGAGAAACTTTTTTCACCTATTTATATACTACTTGCACCCAATATTTTAACTAGCGGTCACGGTATCGCCATTTTCGAAGTTAGCTGTGAATAACGCACAAAGAACTGTTAACGAATTGCAGCTGTGATTCCCTAGTGGACTCTTCTGTGAGGGACCTCAGTCACACTGGTGATGCACAAGTTAGATAAGTGTGAAGATTAGATCATGGTATTCGCACAGTTTCGTCTCCGGAGAGACTAGACTAAATGGATAAGTTTTGTTATCTAGGCAGCTGCATTTCATGTGGAGGTCGGATTTCGGATTAAGTGTCTTCACGTATATACAAGACAAGTTTGACTTTTGCCAATCTGAGTAACCAGTGGCGTCCATGCGACATCCATTTATCTATCAAGGGTCGAGTGTACGCTGCAGCAATCAGGCCAATACTTCTGTCTGGTTCAGAGATATGGTCATTTCGGATGGAGGATATATGAAGGTTGTTGGTATTTGAACATCAATGTCTTCGTAGCATTGCTCGAATCTGGTGGGAACACCGTATTAGCAATGCTGAGGTTCGGCGGAGAGTGTTAGGTTCACGAACCAAATCAGTATCTGCAACACTCACGTTCACCAGCCTTAATTGGATGGGACATGTATTGCGTATATCCCCGGATAAAATTCCTTGATGCGCAGTGTTCGCTGATGGGGTAACGACTGGAAGCTGAGTAAAGATGGCTAATCTAGGACATAAAAGAAGAGTATGGAAGGCACGGCATTGTATCTGGATGACAGGACAAAATTTCCCCGGAAGCACACGACCGATTTCGCGGTTATTGCCGCTCATCAGGTATGCGTACCCGGTACTCTTCCGCCCAATCATCCTTATACTTGAGCACTCCATAATTGGTTTACAGCTGTAATCTCATTCAAATCGAATGGAGCGCGCGTGGACAGAGAGTCCATTTTTAGAATCACACGGTGATTCTTCCAAACTCAATTCGTCACTTAACACGGCTAACCTTCAGAACGAGGACACGTGGTCCCAAGTATGGATTCTCGATATGAGTAGTATAGCATTGTATCTCGATGGGACCATGTGTCCTCGTTCTGAAGGTTAGTCGTGTTAACCGAACTTACTTCGAAGAATCATCGTGTGATTCTAAAAATGGACTCCCCATCCATACAAGCTCCATTCGATTCGAATGAGATTGCAGCTGTAAAGATATGAAAGCCCTGACGAGTAAATTTGACCGTGTAGGGTGTGTTAGGCTTTTTGGGTGAGATCCACGGGACTTTCCTCCCCCGTATTCAATAGTTAACTACAGTAGAGAACATGACTCGGTTTCGCGTTCGGTGGCGCTCTTGTATTCTCAGACTTTCTTTACCAACTTGGTACTACTATTTGCAGTTCTCTCGTTAGTCTTTTCATATACTCTTGTCTCTTTTTCTCCATTATTTCCGATCGAGGTTGCCGCTGAGACGTAATAACCAAAACCACCGCACCCAATGTATGGTTAATGATTGTTTGGACTGTACTGAATTTCGTATCGCTTTCTCTTTTACTCCCCCCCCCGGAAGAAGTCAAGTCAGGAATTGTTTTATGCATTCGAGTTGACAAATCTCCACCTGGTACACTATTTTTTGTGGAGGCATACAAATCTGCGACAGTAATTGAGCGTAGCTTTCCACCCTCTACTGTTTGCAGGATAGTCTGACAATTAAAATCTGTATGTGACTCACGATCAACCACACCGGGTTCGAGTTCCATGAGGGACTGCTGGTATTTTTTAAACGGTTAGATGAAGCCGCTGTGTGGTGCCCCCATAGATCTGCATTGGTCACGGAAGCGTTGGTACTGCATTGGTAACTGTTTATGAATCCGTAGTGATTTATCTAGGTAACCAGGTGATTTGTTTCAGTCTCTTCACATCGTTCTAACAGTTTTCTACTCCATATACAGAACCAACACTACAGAGTAGACCACGCGCACGGTGATTTAAAAGTAAACTAAGTTGTCCCACTTTAGTGCTGCAGCAACAGTAAAAATTATGAGGATCTTTTTAATTGTTTTTAATAACTCAGATTTGCATGAAACTGGGTGGTATTTTTCAGATCCCTTATACGGAATAAACGGTAACCTGGCTAGCCTCCAGATGTTGAATTTGCTTATGACTAGACGACATTTGAATTGATCCTACAAGGGAACCAAAGACACATCGGAACACGACTTCAATACAGTTGGTAATACGTTCGGGCCTGAAGCCTTGTCCCTACAGTATACAACTGTTTGTCGTGGACTGGAGCTGCTTAAATAGGACAGAACATCACTTAGACCATGGGTCAAACACACTATTGAGTTTTCCAACACCAAAAGTAGATACGTTTCGACCAAACACGTTGCCATAGGCTACTGTGACTAACGAATTAAGTGCAATCAGTTTGATACTGATCGGCACCACTGTGATTAATATGAGAAATGTTTCAAGCTAAGAAAGGCTTGGAGAGCGTTCCATGATTCTGTTGATAGCCCACATTCATCTAGTGCCCGAAAATGTCACCTCCAGTGATACCTGTTGCTTTAGTTACCTCGGAAGCAGCTTGACGACGGATGGAAGCACAGTAGAAGCAGTGAGCACGCGTATATCCCAAGCTCGAGCGGCGTACGCTGGACTGCAGAACTTGTGGCGGCGACCTGTTATCTCGCTGAAGTTCAAAGGTCGTGTGTACTGTGCCGCGGTGCGTTCAGTTCTGTTGTATAGTTGCGAGACTTTAGGTCTGTGTGCGGAAGATATTCGTCGTCTTGAGGTTTTTGACCACTGATGTTTGCTTAGTATCGCTAAGATTGGGTGGAATGACCTAGTGAGCAATGCTGAGGTCAGAAATCAAGTATTGGGTACTAATTCGGAGGTCGTTTTGTCACAGCGTATCCAGCTTAGTAGACTTCGTTGGTTAGGACACGTGTTACATATGGCGA
The DNA here is from genome assembly GCA_948099385.1 of Fasciola hepatica. Classification (NCBI taxonomy): domain Eukaryota; kingdom Metazoa; phylum Platyhelminthes; class Trematoda; order Plagiorchiida; family Fasciolidae; genus Fasciola; species Fasciola hepatica. The sequence continues at coordinate 33,714,325 of CANUEZ040000043.1, read as the reverse complement.
ACACACGCCTACCATACCGTGCTCTGTTTTCCGTTCCTCCTAGGGTGTGGAAGAAGTCACGTGGAGATCAATGGATGACTTGGCAATGGGGAATGAGAAGACGTACAGCGAACTGAGGAAAAGTAGGTGCCTCACGTCTTCGTGGTTGGGGTCCAAAAGATCTATCAACCAGTTGGTTGAAGATTACAGGATATGACAGCGAACCGTAAACAGTGGCGATCGTGTTGTCACTTTCTGTCCAATCATTGTACGTTTGTACAGTTAGACTGTGTATTCCGTGTGTTGGCTACTAGGTCATTCTTCCACTTTTCCCTCTCATGTAGGTCCACTACCTGTCCATCTTATATTTTCATACTTTCTAATTCAACGTGCAAGATGGTGAGAAGGGCAGTGGTCATTGGGGCTTGCCCTACTGTTTAACGCTGTACGATGATGATGATGACACCTGCTTCTGCATGATCAAACCAATGTGAACAATGCGCTTTATTTCTTTTAGACCATAAGCCGATCATCGCCGTAATCATCCTACTCCGTACGTTCTAAGTGCCACGACTCTGTCGCGTTAATTGTAACTCATCGTGGATAAACTCTCAAATCCCTTGCTCCATTTCCAAGGCCTTAGATCCCAGTCCACTTAAAACGGGCACATACAAGAAAATGGATCAGTGAGCACAACTGATCTTTTTCTGTCTCGTGTTCTCATGACACAACAGACATACACTGGAATTTTTCACTTTCACCAAATTTGACTAATTGAAGTCGAGCTTCACCTCCCATTATTTCTACTCCATTTCTGCAGATACACGACCTTTATCCAATCTATTTTTGCTTACCACATCTGGCCTACAGCCTGATACGCGAACCGAGCCAGATCCTGATCCCAGCTATTCGACCAATGGCTGTTTGGCGTGCTATGGACAGAATTCGACCGTATCATGCGTTGATATTACTCTCCAAAAAGGAAGAGCTTATTGATCAATACATCCCCCCGGATATCAACGCAACCATGTTCGAGTAGGTCTGTTACATTTCTAGTCCTAGTCGTTTTGCATTGCCCACTTCCATTTGCGATCTGACATCAAGTGGTGGATTCCACTACATCTTTATTCAGCTGTTTATTGTATCATTTTTAGATCCTCACTATTGATTCGAGTCAAACCTTCCAAGTGAAAACCAAATCATGCCATGATGAAATATGCACCAGACCTCCTGATATACTCCCTCTGATAGAAAGTCGGTGGTAATCAGTGGACGAGAGTAAAGGATACTTTTTATTGTGTGATAAGCATAAGTTGCATAAAAGGGATGGGTTCCATAGTTCGAAGACTTGGTTACGACGTTACCACGCCTGATCTGCCGGGACCTTATGTGATTCTCCCCCCCCCCCCCAAGTTTCAGAGTCAGGTTGCCGGTTGTCCCTAATAGTGCAGTGGGCCTTCGAGGTTATGAGATATGCGCCTGCCACTGTACTCATGCGCAAACATGCAGTCAGCAAGAGAATCAGTAGTACAGTTGTGCCCACGTTCTTTATTTTAATAATACTTGTAATTATTACCTAAGTATTCTACGCGAACCATTCACCGAGTCTGATAGCCTCTGTGGACATAGAGGGAGTGACTATCCGTAGTGTGGCAGTAAGATATAGAAACTGTAGCCAATAAGATTGGCCTCACGGATCTTTTTGAACATCTTAGATGAGGACCGTGAGACGCAGTTACTGGTAGTCAGAGATCGTAGTTGATACAGCAACGTCGCGATCGGTGATTCACTTGAATTTGTTTGCTTAATCCCTTACTTTCACTCTTCTTTTTTGTCTATACTTATACCCCTCGATTTATAGTAATTTCCGTAGGGTTAACAAAAATAAACGCCTACGTATAAAATTGGTTATGGACCAAACCGAAATAAACAAACCAGCCGACCGACCCCAGATGTTATATAAACCAACGGCTAAAAGACCGAATTAAATTTTATTGATTTTTTCAACACTATGTTGTGAGCATATCTCTGAACACGGGTTGAGATCTCCACTATCATGGTGGTATGACGCTTGTATCATGGCGCCAGGCATCCTTTATAAGGACTGCGGAGGAAGGGCCTCTATCAAAAAGTTGACTAGTACCACACTTTTACATAAGTGGACGGTCAAGAGCCTAAATCTGATTGCTTCTGTTATGGCCAGTGTTCAAAACTTCGCGAGCTTCAGTTCATAAAGTTCATATGCATTAAATAACCATAAAGACAGAATTTTCACGTATCTAATGCTCGCTCTACGACTTTCAAGTTGTTCAAGATTTTTCTGTTTGTTATTCTCGAGTCCTCAGAGTAAGCCATCGCGAGTGATGTCTCTATCCAGGTGGAAATGACTGGGTTGTATGGCTGACACGGAATACATCACAAACGCATCTGAGCGAATATAAGACCCCGGAAATAGCGAACTATCTCGTTTTCGATAAGTTCATTTTCTGGCCAGTACTGTTACACATGTAAGGTGCTCATGAATGATTGTCAGTAATATTGATGAAATGGTTTGTTCGGGCAGGTATTATCTACAAAAGGGTTGGGAAATTTTCTCAGCTAATATAAGACCATCCGTGAGATTACCCTTGTTAAAGGTGATTGACGGAAGGCCTGGTGGTAGACAGTAATCCACTGTCGTCCGGATCGTTATCATACCCGCCCCATTGGGACCTTGTGTGGTTCTTCGCCACTCCAAGTCTCAGGGTCTGGTTGCCGGGTATTCCCAATAGTATAGTGGGCCTTCATGCTTTTAGGGTAAATGCCCCCTTCACTGCACTCATGCGCAGGCATGTAGTAAAAAAAAGTATCACTCAGATTCTTAGTAAGCAATGTATGTCCAATGTGTATTTGTCCTAAACGCCTGTCCCAAATAGCGTATCCATAATTTGTGCTATTACATTGATCTTATGCTCTAATTTTGAAACCAATCTCTTAAGGTACTTGTTCAATTTCCGCCCCCTGTCATGCTGAATGCCATTACTGACAGGACTTTTACAACCGTCTTATGCCTCCGGAGTGCAGTTAGTTTAATGATATTGCTTTTGCGTCTTGGAGAACACTCGATTCACGATAGGTTAATCCTCAATGAGATTCTCGTGATCGGCAGTGAATTTGTAATGATTTCTCCGTTAGGAACGTTACTCAGCGACTTTTTTGCGGTGTTTCATAGAGCCTGATTTACTTACAATGGGAATAGGCTGAATTAGTAACTCCGATGTGTTCAGCCTAGATGACCGTCAGTGTGAACTGTAACGTGTATTCAAATTCGCGAATGTCAGCTCTGAATAATCTGTCTATGTAAAGCACAAATAAAATACCGTAATAAACCCACCGTTTCGGGACAAAGCACTTCCGTGCCCGGTACTTGTGATTGTACTATGGGAGCTAGAAGTATCACAACAGGAATAACAATGTGAACGACAATGAATCAAGCAGTTTGTCTACACGGGACCTGTGCAGTTTTGAACAATCTAGCCGGAGTAAGTTAGACCCGCGAAGGGGACCACACGAGGTGGTGCAGAATAATTTATCCGTGTACGTGTGCGTTTGTGTAAACAATCTGTTCCGCTTTATTTCTTCTCGTTCGTGTGTGTATCTGTTCCGGTCTGGCTGTGCGCGCCGTTTGAAGTTGCTTCGGCCGCATCCAAGCTGATCTGTCGAATACAGCGCAATCGAAGAAGAATAATTTTAATAATCAGGCGCATATCATTTCGCACACGAGGTGAACTGAATATGTACAAGTAGAATCGCAGACCGACACATGTCCAGTAGAGAATGTTGATCAGATTGTATATCACATCCTTCAGTGTGCAAATATCACGCGCTGTGAGTACATTCTCGAACTCCGAGTCGATCAGTTTGAACAAATTGATGGGTAATGCACCGACAAGGAATACCGCTCCGGAGACAATTGTCACACGACAGGAAAAGATAACTTCCCAAAACGCTGCGGTGGACGGAGGCAACTCGGCCCGTTGCTTTTTTGTCATTTTTACAATGGAGAATCCTTTATCGATGCGCATATGACTGGCGTACATTTTCACAAGTTGTCGATGCATCAATAACAGATTGCCTACACTTGTGACCATAATAATCAAAAACGGTAGCAAGCACTTATAGACCAAGTCTGCAAAGAAAAAAGCTGTGTGATTATAGCCTTGATTGCACACATCTTCACTGGGCATGAATAAAACCACATTCTTCCCGATCGTGATCAGAGAGCTTGCAGCCAAAGCAATGACACTGGGCGTCAGTTGGTTCTTATTCCGACTGTAACCGGATGTGGGACGCAGCATGAGCCAAAAGCGTTCAGCTGTTATGGCGCACATGAACCAAGCCGAACCGTCCTGACAACAATATTCGCCGAACAGTTGAAGACGACAGAACGATTCGGTATAGAGCAAACGAATATCGTGTTGTGTTAAACAAAGAATGGTGTAGCGCAAACAGCTGATCATCTGACCACAAAAGTCAACCAAAGCCAAAGCGGCCATCATCAGTTGTGTGGATGCTCGCAGACTGCGTTGTTTCGGTTGGGTTGAGCCTATGCTACCGCCGCTCATCGTAGTTTCTGTGCGTGACATAGCTGAAATTCTTGATGGTTTTCGGAACGCAAATAAGTATATCCATGTGAGACCGCTTCCACCCACACCACCAAGGATGGTAAGGAGACCGAGAGTTGCCACGAGATAGTTTATGATTTGGAATTGAAAACAGTCCTTATTATTAGTACCATTATTGCTTGGGTGCCAACTTGTGTTATACATGTTTTCGTCCTGATCCCGGTTCACTTGAGGAAAAACTAACTTCTTCCGAATGCTCAACAGTTACTAGCGTTGTAAAATGATTGTCGACTGTCGTGGATTCACCGGGATAAATCCAACTAGCTTTCGTAGTCGGTGAAACGTGCTGTATATTGCGTGTACCTTGTTCATCAGTCGACCGATATCTCTTTGATAAACTGCATTTTTTTCATGTTCTCCCATGGACTGTTTGGTTTAGCTTTTAGCACTCCACTCATTGGTTGTTCTTTATATGGACATTTAAGGTCGAGTCTTTGTTCGTGTCGTGCACGAGATGCCGGATTTATTCGAGATAAACTAGCTGATTAGTTTGCGCTTTCTAAAACACTTTTATAAGGCAATAAAAGCTAAATGTTTATTTATCGTGGTTTCGGGCACGTGAACTTCCGTTTCACTAGTAACGGTCGTTAAAAACAAAGGCGAAAGTAAAGTGGTAGAAGTACACATTTGGTGCATCACGCTTATTGTTGTTCAGATATTCATACACTGTGTTGGTACCAAGATTCCCTAATTTTACTGCCTAATGAACGTTCCCTGTTAAGCCAAAACTCGATAAAAGTGAGTCTTTGCAGAAAATGGATTATTTTTTAGTTGCATCATAAACACAAGTTACAACTGAAGGGATAGATCATATAGACGAAAGACCTACTGTAAAATAGGGCACGGTTAGACAGACAATCATGTAACAACAGTTAGTTCATTGACTCTGTACTTGAAAGTGTGCAGATCATCAGAAAGAAGAAGGTATCTTGTGATTCCGCTGTTCGGGAAAAGAATTATGAGCTACTGCAGATAGTTTGATAGTTTGGGACAGACACTATGTGGTTGACTTTCTGTTTGCTCGCGGAATAGACTATTGTCAAGGAGTGGAATACGGATTACAGAAGCAAGTTCCCGAGGGCCAAATCTATAGTAATAACGGTAAAAGGTACAAAAGTTGAGCAGCTGCCTGGCAATGAGCGGGCGATTGCGACGGGGACGTTAATGTAGGGCCACCGAGGGGACGAGTAGCTTAAAGTTGAACACAGTTGAAACGGGACAGCGGAGAAACTGAGATCCCGCATCAAACATTGCTGCAACGTGCAAAAATGGGACAAATTTGAGTCTTGTATAGAATAAGAATTTGGATGTTTGTAAAGAAACGACTGAAGCCCTCAATACAATAACAGTATGGGGGAAAACGATCCATCTTATGGTCTCAAGACAAGTGCGGTACATGAGGGCATCAGGAAAGGAGATTAAACAATCAGAAGTGAGAACTGAGCGGTGGGGATTGCGTTATTCGCTTTAAATCATCTTTCCATTGTACCCAGTAACTCATCAAATGCGCTCCTTGAGTGCTTATGAGGTTCTTCGGATGTTGATGCCTTTTTTAACTTCATCAGTATGTTTTAAATATTTTGCGCTGTTCTCTTTGAATACTATAATCTCTAGTCTGCTTCACATCGGATCAATGTTATCTCTTTCACTGTCTACCTGGGCAATCAGTCACTTTACTTGTATTTATTTGAGAATATTGCCCCCCTCCCCGCATCCTAGATGACGTTTGATGCCTAAATTCCGTTTCACAAGATGGGAACGGGGTAATTTTCTTTCTTTTTTTTATTTCACCGTCTAAAACACATTCCCTACCGTCTGATCCTTCTGACTTCGCTCACTTGCTTTATGCCAATTTCATTTGGTCAGCTTCGTGAATGGTCTGTCGCCGACGCTCAGTTTGCACACATTGTCTGTGAGCATGCATTCTCAACTGCACTGTTTGACTTTGGCCCTGTGGCTGATCTCTAGGGGATTCGCGCTGGTTGTCTATCCGATTGTGGCCAACAACAATTACGTGCTGTCGCCACACATCAACGCCTGGTTTGGACCGCAATTGATCGGCCAATTTGCCAGTATGTTTCCCACCATTAATCTAGCCGCTGTAAGTCGAACGTACGAACGTGTCGCTGTTTTTCGTCGAAATCAGTCACACATTGGATAACATATAACTAACTCTATTTTAAACGATTTTTTTCTCGTTCGCTGGCAAGCAAGCAGATGCTCCTGTGAATTCGTCTTATAGGTTTTGATCAAAACCGCTACGTACTTGCTCTCACGTCAGGCAGTATTCAGATAAAGTTCATTCACGATTCTGGCCACTGCCAGTTCCGTAGTTATTGTGATCGTTCTTACTTTTTAATAGACAATGCTTTTGCCATTATCGCGTAACAAAGGAAAACAATATTTTGGATCGAAATTGCAGACTAAAGAAGGAAGGTGACTCTTTCTTACTTTCTCTAATAATCGGTCTTCAAAGCCAATCAACCTTCTCAAACACGTGATTGGACAGTGTGAGTGGGAAGTGACTCTCGAAGAAATTCAGTAAACTTTTGTTACTTAATTGTATGGATAATAGCATGGTTTTTGGAGATATTCTTTCTTCTCCCATCCGATACATGTGAGAAACAACCAATCAATGACGTTTATAAGCGAACTGGTGCGTTCAACCGTAGCAACCGGTACTAGTGCACAGAAATGCGAGTTTAAAGAACTGAATGTTCTGCTCACAATCCCTCATTTGATGATCCAATTGTCTTCGCTTGAGGTCTTTTTCTGGAACTCTCAAGCTGGGTCATCTTTCTGCTGCAGTTCCGATCATTCCTCGGTAGGAACCGCCTTATTTGTCGCGGGTTACTTCCGACTTTTGACTGAAGTCGTAGATTAGCAATATTGAGTCTTTTTCAGTGCGGGTAATAGGAGATTAAAGCTTTACACGATATGATTCATCCTGCAGCCTGAACGTTCAAACCATTCAAAGCCACGGAAGCGCTGTACAGCTGTTTCATCCTCGTCAGAAATCAGCAGCAGCGCGGAATGCCTTCGTTTTACTTAGGCCCCTTCAGAGAAGTCGTCTATCATAGGAGTCAATTGCTGTGCGAAAACTGCCCTGCTAACACTCAAAGCCAGTGTCGGAAGGGCGCTGTATTGTGTCATGTATACGTCCAATAAGCAGTTGAGACCCGGCCCGGAAAGCGTTGTGGTTAAGGAGTTCGGCTCGCAAACGTTCACCCCGGGTTCGAGTCCCTGTTGGGGCTCGGTGAATGTGCACTGCTGGTGGTTCATAACGGGGTTGAAACAGCTGTGCAGTGCTTCCATGGTTTTAAGTGGATTAAACGTTCACACTGCGTGATGAATCATATTGAGTGTTATTTGATCCTAGTCCACAATTCAGTTCAGTTCAGACAACCATTGATCATGCATTGCGTGCGGTGGTTTTGTGTTCTATTTCCCAGAGGCAACATCAATGGGAAATAATAAAAAAGAACAAGTGTATGAAAAACTGATGGGAGAACTACAGATATTGGTATCAAGTCAATAAAAAAAGTTTGTGGATACAAGAGCGACACCTAGATACGTCCTCCAATGTATCTAACCATAGAGTGGAAGTGTCTCTTGAACCTACACAGGAAGTGTAACAAGCCGTACATGGCCAAGCCCACTGATAAGGTTTTTCATTCCTTTCTTCTATGTCATGGACTGGCAATCCTTAATCATCTTTCAACCTTTTACCCGCCTCAGCGAACATTGCGCACCGAGGAATCCTGTCAGAGGACAAGCGAAAACTAAGTCTCAACCATCTTAGCCTGATGAACTTCAGTGTTTCATTTGACGATTTGAGTTCGTGAACCTAACACTCTCCGTTGAGTTTCAGCATTGTTGATACGGTGTTCCCACCAGATTCGAGCAATGCTACGAAGACATTGATGTTTAAATACCAACAATCTTCATATATCCTCCATTCGAAGTGACCATGTTTCTGAACCAGACAGAAGTATTGGTCTGATTGCTGCAGCGTACACTCGACCCTTGATAAATAAATGGATGTCGCGTGGACGCCACTGGTGACTCAGATTGACAAAGGTCAAGTGTTGAGTACAGTTATGAGATTTAGGTTGTGTGAAGGCTACAAATTTCAAACTTGAACCAAAACCTGATCGCAAATTGGAAATTTGGCAGTGGATTTTGCTTGTGACAAATAAGTCCAAAAACCTCGGGGAATCCTGGATCATCAATTAAGCCAGTCAGAATGACTCAGCAGACTTGTCTGTTGCGCGGAGGGAAGGTAAAATTGTTCCTTTACCATGGCTTTTTCCGACGAAAATTGATGGAACTTATTTAAAAATGTGACCGGAACAGTTCGAGTATTTTGTCAAATCAATGCGACAATCTGTAGTTCTCTTCCTTTCCTTTTCATGCTCTTGTTTTTTTTTTCTTCATTATTTCCGATTGCTCCTGCTCAGAGGTAGTAACCAAAACCGCCGCACTCAGTAGGTGTTTGAACTGAACTGAACTTCACAAAGTGTGTTGGCTTATCTTCTATTTGGCGGCATAGTTCGATGTTATCCATCGATTTTTAATGATAAGTTTTCGCCTAGATCAAGTCACAGTGTTTAAGATTGTATATGTGGTCTTTGAGCAGGATGCCCCAAGAATCACGCAGTCCGTCGGGTTCTTAAATGAATACAGCTTTCTTCTGTGAAATAGAACCTATAATGAGAAGTGTTCCGTTATTTGGGTATCTTCTAATTGATTACCGGTATGCTTCTGCCAAATAACCTCAATTTTACGACCGATCACTGTCGCACCATTGAATTGATCCAGTTGTTGGCCTCGTTCTCCACCGGACTGACGCTGAAGGATTATGTTTCAACAGACACAACCGACAATCGGGTCGTTGGATCGCTAACCACTGCACATCCGAGCAAATCAGACACAGATGTGGATGAAACTGAACAATTTTGGATCAATTTATCCTACACGCACAAAGTTGAACTAATCACATGGCTCCTGCGCCGTCGTCTCATTATTCAGGTTAGTCAACTTTAAAATGCTTGCTGAATTCAGGCGTTCGCTTCCGGTTAGTGTACTTTTTAAGGGTTTTCATTTCATCGAAGTTGTTGCTCTGTCTGTTTGGTCGTTTTCGTACTCCATTTTAGCTATCTTCGCTGGACGAACCAGTTGCTATCCCCGACAGTTTGTCCATCCACCAGCTCCTTTTATCTGAGTATTCTTGCAACCAAATTATCCAAACAGTTTTCATACCAGGTTAGTTCTCGGAGCTCCTAAGTGTCGTCAACAGACTATGTGCGATTAGGTACATAGATATGTCTAGTCTCAGTAGGCGAGTTCACGCATCATCTGTTGTGCATGTTTTTAAAACAAACGAAGTTGAGGGGATGTACAGCTGTGTTGTAGAGTCGTATCAGTCGCAAAGATCCTAGCCGTAACAAAAGGCTGGCATGGTGTGCTAACGTATTTTGGGAAAACAGCGTCAAGGTCAGTGGAATAACTCGGTGAGTGCGTGGGAATTTACGACTATCCAGGCCTTTGTTGAATCCAGAGTGAGCAAAAGGCAACTGATAGGTAATAATGGGTATGTGATGTAAGCATACCAGACGATCGTCGGAAAACAAGATGCTAAGGTAGGTAGAAAAGCATGCTACAGACTTGCCGGTCGAAGGAGTGACCATGACAAAATGGCAATGGAGCATGCGATCGAAAAAAATCTGTGAATGGACATAACAACCGATTTGTTAAACTGTTTAGATCGTCAACATAGGGGATCATCTGTGTGAATAGTAGAATTAAACTGGTGCAATCCCATATCTCATTCCTCAGCTCAAAACCGTTTTGGGAGGAATGCGACTGATTACGTGAATACCTCGAAATAAAACTAGAATCCCGCCTTGATAATATGGAAAAAATCACAGAGGAGAAAAACAGTAAGTTTGGCAATACGTATTGAGAAACAAAGGAAGATATAAATGTAGATTTAAAGCAGAATCGCTTGAGTTTTCGAACTTTCAAGGTAAAGCAACGCAGTACGCGCACGCAATTGAAAAAATGAAGAGACCAGTGTTCAACGTCGCTGCGAGGTATTTTATAGATGCAACTCTAGGTAGTCGAATGGTGCGCTGAGTGGAAGGGTTATTTGGAAAAGTGGAGCAACATGAGGTGGAGATACGTTGAGAAAACTTTGAAGCTAACAGAGAGAGACCGTTCCGTTCAGAAAGATTCATAATTTTTTGAGGTTTGGTGGATAGATTATTAAGGCCATCTTCCGTTTATACAACATGACAAACAGTTACGACGTCAGCATACCTAATTACAGTTCCGGAGGAGCTTGACGGGAGGTCACTAAGTCAAGTAGGGTAAACCAAGGGTGAAGCCGCAAAGAACTTCGAGAACGCCAGAGTAATTTATCGGTAATCTGGACGATTTGCTCGCAAACCTAGTGTTTGGGATATGTCCCGAAAAATGGTCCGTATGTCATGCCAATAAACTAAGTGGACAACCAGAGAAATGAGGCTTTTGTAATAACAGTGGTCTTGGAATGAAGTCAAAGATTGAAGAATAGTCATGGAATATGCACCTATTGGATTTAACTGAGTTTTTTGGCAATTTGCGGTTAGAATGTGCTAGATAAGATGCATAACATCCCATCTGGGTAATGCTCCAGTTGCATGCGTATGTGCAATTTATTCACTCACGCCCACACTCCGGCGCTCCCATGTCGAAGGATTCCCTGGGAGGTGGTCTAACGTCACAAACTGCGAGCCAAGCTATGTGAACGCGAGGACGTATGGATGACAACTGACGATCACGTCAATCGCGTAGTTATGTGTATGCCCAGGTTCATCTGAATTCACGCTGGTGAATGCAACATTGCCGGACCAGATATGCGTGCCATACACGCTCAGACTCAAAATATATGTGCGTTCGTATCGACCATTCAGTCTGCAAAATACGTATGAGTATTTTATCTCGTAGTGTCTCCCACCCACCATGAATTTTGCGATAGATCAAGCACAAGCACAAATAGCTCGTGTCTGAGTGCGCTTGGTGCCTTGTGGTACGGCAGTGATGCATTCATCAACGTGGATTCAGTCCATTTTGGGTATACAGATCTCTGTGCGGTTGAAATGTTCGTTAGTTTTCACCCGTGCGTTTTTGAGTTCTCATGGCTTGATCTCTCTCCGATATGGTCGAGCTACGTTGAGGATAGGAGGCTTCAGCCTGGTTCATTATTTACTTCGTGGATTTTACTCTACTTTGCCTACTAACTAGCATTGAAGTAGTAAGTCGCGAATGTCGACCCCTTCGGTGTTTTCGAACAGACCGTGCTTCCATGGTGTTCAATAATGAGTTGAGCGTTGATACTGCATGAAGAATTATTTGATGAGCATCTGTTTTTTTTTTCTTATACTAGATACATATCTATGTGTTCTGTTCGCTGACAACGTCGGATAACGATTTCGTCGAGGAAAAATTAACGAGGTCAACCAAATCCAAACGCAGTCCCTCTCTCGAGAACATTCGTCTTAGCACGGGTGAATCAGAACACACGCGTTCCAAAGTTTGTGACACTATGAACTTTCAGCTGGATCAGATCGTTCCGCAATCGATATGTGATTCTGTTCCGAAAGAACTGGTACGCGAACTGTGCCAACTGTTCCCCGAATCCATCCGAGCCAAACATGTTCAAACCGTACTGCTTCATCCTGGTGCCACGCAGAATTTGGCCCTGTTACGACTGTTCTGTCGCATTGTTCCACGTCTCCCGACTCACCTGGAAGAACTCATGTTTGTGGAAAGTGTGGATCGGGTCACTCTAGTTGATTGTGTGGAACGATTCAGTCCGATCCTGTGCACAGCACGCCTCCCTGATCCCGTTACCGCTTGCTTTGCCGGCGTGGATTGGCCTGACTAAATGGTCTGCTGAATTGTTGTTATCCTCCATGCAATCATCCTAATGGATTTTTACAAAATTGCTTTCAGATTCTGAAATTCATGATGATCGGTGTTGTTTTGGCAATAAATTTTCCGCCTTCATCTCCCTTGACCTTCTTTCAAATTGTGATTTTTACCCTGGATTTGTTCCACACGTTTTGCAGCAATATTTTTTCGCATCTTCTGCTGGTTTCGATCTGTTCCCTGTTAGCTAACAAAACCATGGCAGTCCGCGATGACTAGCATTCTAGTGTAATATTTCTGATATGTTCATTCATCTGCTGACAGTACGTTTGCGACTGGCTTGTTTCACCTAGAAAACAGGCTTGTTCGACTTCACCTTCTCCTTGTCGATCCGCGCTTTGTATGGCGACCATCAAAATCGAATTTAACGACGGAAACTCTGTTTTTATATCATCCAACTGCCTTCCGTTTTTTGGTCTCGCCAGATTTGGCTATTCACAGTGGTAAACCACATTAGACTCCACAGAATTGCTAGCGAGTTCGGAAACTTCAGAACTGTTTATCACCGCTCTTGAGTTAGTTTCAGTTGTTGTTACAAATAATTTTGACTAGTAGACGATTTAAATTGTATGTAATATGATTTAACATGCCTATGCAACATCGGGCCCACCGTTGAAAGCCATGGAAGTACAGTAAAGCTGTTTGACCCTTGTGCTGACATCAAGCAAACCGTTGAGAGCCGTCCCCGATAGCTTAGGGGCTAGGGGTTCAACTCACAATCATTCAGCCCCGGTTAGAGCTTCGGCCGTGGTTTAGTGAATGTGCACCGCTGATGATTCCTAACGGGTGTGAAACGGCCGTACTGTACTCCCGCGATTTTCACTGGTAAGTTGAGCGTTGCTACTACACGATGCATCACCTCGGTTATAAATAATTTGACGACTCATGTTAGAACTTAATAACAGAACTCCCATATATATATATATATATATATATATATATATATATATATATATATATATATATAATCATTTCTTGAACATGGTAAGAGAATAACGTATATACTTCGGCGATCGCAAGGCACGATCGACGTGGTCGTGCGTCTTTCGGTGAATAATTAACAAGATAATCATTACATACCAAAAAGGGGTGTTAGACAGCGTTCGGCTGTTTTCAAAGTGTACAAAACAGCGTCTGGCTATGTCCAGTGCCAGTGAACTCGGTCACCAGCAGTTAATAAACGGAATATGTCTGAAGTTAGCACGTGATGCATGCACAGAGGGGCGTGATAACAGTGGCACACCGCTGAAGAGAACCAATCAAACAGAAGAAGTCGGGGCGCACACAAAACGGACGGGACCGATAACAGTAGTCGTGGCCCGATAAACAAGTTGTGTGTGCGTGCGCGTGTATAGCAAGTGGCTCAAAAAGGAAACCAATCAGATGGATGAATCAGAATGCACACGAAATGAACTGAGCCAAACGAGGAGCTGTGTGGTGTTAACGGGTGTTCGAAAAGTCTGCCAAGTGAGAACAGCGTTACCGGTCAGGCCAGAGGCGGCACGGGGTGCGTCAATGGTGCGAATGACAGCGGCATCGAAATCCGACCAGTGAGGCAATAAAAGCGGACCAGTCACAAGGTCCCGATACTAGGATAATAAGCATTACTCTAAGACTGAGGATACGGTGCTTAGAATATCAAATAAACAACGGTGGAGAGGGTCGCCCATACATCAGAACACGTGGTTCACGGGCACCGTGGACAAAGCAGAAGTAATCAGGGGCTATCCACAATGAATCTCGTTACACATAAACAGAATTTTACATATATATATATATATATATATATATATATATATATATATATATATATATAACGGGTTTGGTACAGACAACGTGCCAAGGAGACCGTGGTACAGTAAGAAAACAGTTTACGATAAAGAAAAGTTGGAACGATTTTTTTGTTACAAGTTTTCCCACATACGATATCTTCATTTTTTGTATCTTCTGTGACTTTATGTATGGAAGGGGAAGGATGAAAACCAGCACAGCATTGACGTTACTGACTCCGGTTTCGGGTTTTATCCGTCAGCGTATCTAACCAACTGTTTTTGATGTCATTCTTGCTCCAACCTGGTAGACGACAGGACCCCACTGTGGCTAAGCTGGAATTCAGATTTTTTAAAGCTCCTCTTCCAGACCATCGGTTGTCCGTCACGTCGCCTTTTCCAGTCCTGTCCAGCGAGCGTAAATAGAGAGCGGTGAGGCAAATGCTAGGTGGGCATCCGCAAAACGGGACCTAGCCAACTAAGAGAGACAATTATCCTAAGTGGTGATCAATTCACTCCAAACACTCCCCTCCGCACTTCGTCATTACTAATGTGACGCTTCCACTATACTCGTGCGACTGACCATGGAAGCCGGTGGTCGAACATGATCATCCAGAACAGATCTACTTTCCAAACTGACCAGGTTTCGCATCCATAACGAAGTACCGAGCGAACTGCGGCGTTATAGACTCTACCCCTTAGGAAAAGCCTGATGTTGTGACGACGCCACAGATGTCTTAGATTAACAAAAGTCGAACGGGCCTTAGAGATGCGCACCGAGATCTCGTCTCTGATAGCCCCACCAGTAGAAATGCAACTTTCCAGGTACACAAAGCTGCTAGCAGTTTCCAAACGTTCCCCACAAACAGTGAGTGCAGGAGAATCTCTCCTTCCCAGTCTCGAAGAAGCATTTTGCACTTGGATGGAGCAAAGTGCATGTTATACTCGGTGACTTCGACGGCCGAATAGTTTAAATCATCTTGGACGACTTGGGAGTAATCTCCCAACAAGGCGACGTTGTCAGCCTAATCTAGATCAACGACTCTGGCACCCGGCAGAAGTTCCACACCATTAAAAGCTCTTTGGAAAAAATCAAATTGAAGAGGAAGGAACTTGAGACAACAAAGGACTGGAATGGTTGTCCATAGACCCTATCCTGCCTGAGGGCTTCTGGGATGGAAATGTACCTCTCGGCAGGCCGTTCCTCAACAGGTAAGTCCATATAGTGGTCCTATTGACAGAGTCAAAAGCAGTCCTGATGTCCAATGTTGTGTTCGTAATCAGTTGCAGCGGAACAGATAACTGGTGTACTCCATTTCTCTGTGAGAATGTAAATGTAACCCGACCGCAGCGGGCGCGTGAGCCGCGAGCAAGTAAGCAAAAAGCTAAACCCTTTGTGCTATCACGCGCAAAAGAGTGAAGCCAATCAGCACGTGGCAAAATCGATCAGTGAATACTGATCGTGTTGAAGAATAATCAGAGATCAAGACCAAGCAAGCAAATGTCCGTTCATGGGAGGAATACTGATCAGTTGTCCGCCCAGTGTGCGTGACTTTACCCAGACGCAGCATCCAGGAACGACGATAGTTGGTCTTTAATAAACGCAACGGTATTCGAGCAGAAGACGAAGGGTTGAGGTCTGATCCGTGCAGCTGCGGCCAGAGCGGAACTCAGCCTGTTGTTCACGACATCGGAGCTCGGGCAAGGGAGAAATTTGGCGAAGTATGATGGGCACTGTGAGTTTCGAAACGACAGAGATCAGACTAATTCCTCGATGATTAGAACATAATGGACAGCAACCGTTTTTAAAGATAGGGACAATCGTCGATTCACCCCAGGATGCGGGAACTTTTTATTCCATCCAAACCTATGAGAACAGAATGGTCAGTTCTCTCACCAGAACCAGCTCGCCATTTTTGAAAATGCAGTGGGAATATAATCTGGTCCGTGTGCTCTGTGGCGCTTGAGGGTATGTAGTTCCTTTCGAATTCCCGCTTCAGCCTAGGGACCGTCAGGAATAGACCACACAGGAAGTGTTGGAATGCTAGATACAGTAAAAGCATCCGGTAGCCAGCTAAATTGGAAGTGAGAGTGTTCCGCCCAACGGTCTAGTCTACGCGACAACTTGGTTATTGGTGTTCCATCGGTTTCGCGAACTGTCATATTAACACCTGTTTTTCGCGGTCCGGTTGTGCGAATGAGTTTGAAGAGCTTCCTGTAGTTACCAGAAGCAGAAGCTGCTTCCATCCCGATGCCACGTTCTGACCACCATGTTTCACGACCAGCATCCAAAATGGTCTTCAAACGCGAGAGGAGTTCACAGGTGCTTCGTTATATCTTACACTGACAGAGATATGTCGGCAGCTATCAAGCACCAGCAATGAGTTCGAAGAAATCCAGCTGCTCTGAGTGTGGTGGAACACATCACAATTGGCCAGGCTGGCATTCACCAAGGCTTCTCTCAGTCGCTCCCAGTGCTCATCGACATCAAGTAGGGTGGTGGATTTCAGTGTCTGGACCAGCGTAGTCTGGGAGGCTTTCAGCACTATAAGGTCCTTCAGCTTCTTGATATCTAGGTGAGCACGATTCGAACTTTTCGAGGTCACAAATCGTGGTGTATGTGTTTGTGGTTGCGTGAATGCGCGTGTATATGTGTGAGCTGATTACAACGCACAGACTGCGGTGAGATAGTCTTGGGGATAGCCGGGTGAACCCAGTCCTTGGAAGAGTTTCATGCACCGGAAAGTGTGAGTGTGTATGACCAGGAAACCAATGTGTGCGGTGGCCTAAAGACTGATGCGACTGCTTCGTTCACGTGGGCGAGGTCGTTGGGGCACACAAGGAAGTGCGTTCATTCAGCCTTGTCTATGCCTGCCACCATGTCAAACGATAATTGCTTGATCATGCACGGTGGTGATAATCTAGATCTATGGTAATTCACGTCATCACATGGTAAGAAAAAATTATCACCGTGTCTTTCGAAAAGTGGAGTCGATGCATCACAATAGAGATTTCATGAGTGTCTGTATGCGCACGATGCAGGATGGGGATTCAGAAATGGCCACCTTCTGTAACAGAAAACACGGTGTAGATCTGGATCAATCTCTCCTACTGGCGAGACTGAGGATACATTCAATATCTACCTATAAAACATACGTAGTGCCAAAACACCATCTTCTCTGCAAATAATATGTCCCTCTTGATAGACCTCTCACAACTATTGCTTCACGGTCCTCTTTCATTTATTAGTCACTCCTTAGTAATACTAGTCTCTTTACCAGTAACCTGACAGCAACTTGTCATCCCTGTTGCATTGTAGAAACTACCCTGTGTCCAATGGCAGATTACACTCACGCCATCGAAAGTCTATGTTTAAGCTGAAGGAGTGCACTACAAGTTCCATGATGATATTGGTGTAAACTATCAGTCAGACTTGTTGTACATTGTAGATCGCGTATATTTCGTCACATTCCTGTTGTTGAAAGTAGTTAGGACGTTGTGATCACGATCATGTGTTAACTATTCGCGATTGGTAAATGGGTCAGATAAATGACCACCGGTAGACGGCGGGCTACTATTTGCACTTAATATATTTGGAATGTTTTTCTCGTTACATATTTGAATACATCACTACAGTCCCGACTACAAATACTAGCGGTTATGCGTATCCCATAGAATGAAAAACAAAATAGTATATGGACTGAACTGATAGGACGTATTGAAATTGATCCCACCCAGAACTATGCAACCGAAAGTAGCAAGAAGACCGAGGCCGTGAAATAGCACGTTAGTTGTTTTGTGACAGCTTCTGAATCACCACAGTGTGACATGCTGACAATAAATAGGACACTCAAGTGACGATGGTTAAGTTGGCCGAACCAGTTTTTCTCATCTCAGGGACGTTCGATGCAATAGAAGTGCCTTTGAACACACAATTCAAGAGTATCAGGTTACACGATATATCTTCCAGATAGTGCACATGCACTAAAATTACGGATGCCACTCTGGGATAATCCAAATTATTTTCATGGAACAAAAGTTGATTTTATAAATATGTTGACCCCGAGAGTGAAATGAGAGCAAGTTCAGCTTGCGCCTTTGGAGAAAACCCGGCTGGACCACTGACCTTATAACAGTTCATATACTTGGAAAGAATATATCACCGATGAACCCATACTTTGAGGTTAGTGTGGAGGCTAGAGCCATTATTCGACATTTAATATCGGTCAAGTCCGATAATTTGCTTCTCTATCATCAAGTCTGACATGGCCGCTTCAGCTGTACGGCTCAGAGCGATTCCAACACCGACCTGACCAGCTGCTGTAGCGTCCGGGTCTCCAAATAGGCATAGATGGAACTCGGTAGTAGGATTAGCTGGGGACGGTACTCTAATTGTGGAACATGCGTCTTGCATTTTTGTCTCTGAGGTATGGCAGATATCAATCGAGAGCGATTCCAGTGTGCGAGCTAGACTCGCTTGTTGTCCGATTTTCATAAGTGTGCGTACGTTAAAGCTAGCAACTTTGGGTCGCCGGCGAGGTTGAACAAAGTGAGGTTTTTGGTGTGATTTTTTGGGGAGTTGATTCTAGCAGAAGCCTGGTCCCAACCGGGACCGGTAGTGGGGCAGTTTCACTGCGATGAAGTTACGTGGCAGGCACATAAAACAGCTGGAGAGGTTGGGAGAATAGGGTTAGGTTCCGAATGTGGTGGTGGATGAGCATATGATTTTGCGATAGCGAAGGAGCGTGAAACGAAGCGAATCTGTGTGAGAGTTCATGGCTCAGTTTGCGGGCGCAGTACTGCCAGGTTGCCCAGGCGAAAGCAGGTGGTCTTCTTAGGAATCCACAGCCGGAAACTTTAGCGGGACGGAGCGCGGGGTCCGAAACTCGGTGGGGACCGGGGACCGGTTTCTCAGTTCATACGCCCTTCGGATGAGACCAAACATCTTGGGTGTCCAGTTCACCCCTCGACCACAGATACCAGTGAGCATAGTGCTGTATGCTTCGTGCGCTGTTCATGGTTGGTTTGGAATCAGAGTTTAGTCAATTCCCATAGACTGACTATCAGTCAGCCAACCCAGTGAAGAGCGCCGGGTGTTCGCCTTCGTTCACACACTTTGGTGAAAGCACCTCCACCACGAGAAGGCAATGTGCAGGACTAGTTCAGCAGAGACTGTTTGCTGCGCGTGGTCATTTGGGAGCATTTCGAGAGCCTTTCACGGCGAGTAGCCATCTCGGAGCCTGGGACACCCACTCGCGACCATACTGAGACATTTGGAGGCTCAGGAAATAATTACTGGGGCAACGATATGGTAAAAGATATAATCACAGATAAAAGCTGCTAAAGACCACCTAAAAAGAGCAGTGTATCCTATTACGCTATTACGACCGCCTTGTGACCTGTTGAATGCACACGTTCAATTCACTAGTTTTCCACGAAATAGCATGGGTCTGAAAAAAATGGAATGCGTCACTCCGGAGCCCGTCGAGTTATTGCTTGCGTAGAAAATTTACTACAAAATGGATCAGTGAGTCGAAAACCGGTCAACTAACTACATTCATAGCCATACACCGATCCGTAGAACCGTAAAATCAGTCAGAGACAAGTTACTTTACCAGTGAAATGACTGGGTAATGCGACCAGTAAATAAGATGTGTGACGACTATTCCACAGTTTATTATCAGTTTTGATCATCCACTGTACAAGAATCCTAACTGAATAACTAGCTAATTTACCAGTATCTATTCACGGAAGTGCCCCAAGAAATCTCTCTCCTGTGCGCGACAGTTGCCAATAGCGCTAATCCTCACAATAGGAATGAAATCAGATCAAAGACTCCAACGTGTGTGGAGCGCGTTTCACTAATCCTCATAATCGCCCGGTACTGAACATACGTTTTAACTTCAGTAATGATATTAACGCCCACACAGACTTGAAGAGCTGTCTGTTCCGTGGATACGGACTAAATCTATTTACACCCAAGTATATAAAATGTCACACCCATTCGGCAAGGGAAAAAGTGCTAATTTTTAAAGAAATTATATTCCGAAGTTGGGGTATTTTTTCACTACTACCATATTATGTATATAGCCGAACATATCTCGGTATGGATAAAGAAAGCAATTAGTGGCAACTAAACATCAGTGACTCTACCAAAGAGACGAAAATGTCTCAAATGGTCTATCACGCAGCGCCTTTGGGAGATGTATTTGATGTCATGTACTTTGGGAACAACCGACGATTGCTCAATTACGCAGAAACACTGGCCGTTCACAATCAAAACCTCGATTTATGTAAGAAGCGTGAATGGTTCAGGTCTGTCTTGGTAACAGATATTTGAGTATGAGTAGCAGGAAATTAAATTTTTACACTTCATTCATCATGCAGTGGGAACATTCAAACCATAGAAGCAATCTCCGAGGCGTTGTTCGCAGTTTTGTCTCTTAATGTTTATTCCTGTTAACTGCACGGTGCGCTAAGTTAGAGGATACGGTTAGCGAGCGATGAAGAATTAAAACCTTAAATCTCTTACCCTCAATACACACACGTACAGACACTGGCTTTGCCTGCTTGTCTCACACACAGACTCGGTACTGAAGCGCACCGCTCAGTCAAGATTATGTCATCATGTGCAAGCTGACGAAGAACCAGCTGAGTCAGAATTGCCACGACTGTAGTATGTGGTTTGTAAAGATGCAGCTAAATGATCCTGGATAAACTGTACAAACCAATCTTTTTGGGTTCTGTATTCAAATTTGTGTCGGGAACGAGTGTTTTCAATCTGTTAAACGTCGTGTCCCTCCATCGGTAATTCGTCATTTAGATGAGCTCCTAGGACTCGAGTACAAAATTTCTGTTCCACGTACGAGGGAGAAATTTGTGTCGGTATGTTTTGAACGAATCACTTTCCAGAAACATCGATGCTCGAACACTTCCATGCTAAAATACCTGCGTGAGCTGTTGTGAAGAGTACTCTCCAGGAGAACTGGTTTAATGTCAAAAGCATCAGAAGCAATAACAGGGTTGATTGGAAATAACGGTTCGCATAGAACGGAAAAATATTAGTTCCTTTAAAATGCTTCAAGTCTGGCCTACGTTTCTGGTGCAATGCAAACCGAAATGATGCATTTTATTACTCTCATTTCATACCATCCATCTTCGCAATGCAATCTAAATGATCGAAACTCATACATCTTGTACAGTAAAATCACGAAGCAGAAGAGTGAACATCAAATTAAATTAGAGTTCAGAAGATGTGGACGACAACAGTAGTGTCTGGTTTAGCAATCAGCAAAAGTGGAATTCAATTGTAAATGAGATATAAATTATTTATCTGACGCGTCAGCTCTCTCTCTCCCTCTCATGTTCAATGCATTGATTTATTGTATTTGAAAAATAATGCTCTTCTTACTTCTTTTTTTATTTATTATACAACAAAGTACAACAATTCAGGAAGGGGGTGGCAGCCAATGAAAGGCTGCCCAATGGGGAAGTGAACGGTGGCGGCAGGAATCGAATCCGGGTCGTTATTGTCCGAAGTCCACGATGATAACCGTTTGACCACCGCCGGTCACGCAAACTAATTCACAAAATCCATGGGCCTCACGACGGTTTGGAACTCTGGGTATTTTTATTTATCGGCTTGGAAGACGTTTGTGGCAGAAAAACTATCCGATCGCGACTACACTTCATTCAATTTGCCCCCTGATCCACGGCGAATACATGATGTTGGCTACTGACAATTGCATCAGTAGTAAAACCTGGAATTCGACCGATATGGACTGTCATCGGAATCAGTTTCCAGACCGTACACTTACTTCGCAGGATTTTCTGGGGATGGCGATACTGCCAGTTTATGGTTGACTGACCTGCGCAAGCGCTGTCTTTCACATGTTCTGGCTTGGCGAGCCCTTTCCGAACGCAATCTGGAAAAATCGATAAGGCATAGCAAGTGGAGGTGCTCTAAATCGTTCGATACTTTGGACGCAACTAAAAGTAGTCCGAAGGTTTGAATTTCGATTATTCAGTGTGATACTTTGTTGTCCTTTTGAGAATGCTCGAGTTTGGGCACAGTTTCTCGGAGCGTAAGCGCTTGCAGTAGGTGACTGGAAAGTGATTCGTTCAAAACATACCGACACAAATTTCTCCCTCGTACGTGGAACAGAAATTTTGTACTCGAGTCCTAGGAGCTCATCTAAATGACGAATTACCGATGGAGGGACACGACGTTTAACAGATTGAAAACACTCGTTCCCGACACAAATTTGAATACAGAACCCAAAAAGATTGGTTTGTACAGTTTATCCAGGATCATTTAGCTGCATCTTTACAAACCACATACTACAGTCGTGGCAATTCTGACTCAGCTGGTTCTTCGTCAGCTTGCACATGATGACATAATCTTGACTGAGCGGTGCGCTTCAGTACCGAGTCTGTGTGTGAGACAAGCAGGCAAAGCCAGTGTCTGTACGTGTGTGTATTGAGGGTAAGAGATTTAAGGTTTTAATTCTTCATCGCTCGCTAACCGTATCCTCTAACTTAGCGCACCGTGCAGTTAACAGGAATAAACATTAAGAGACAAAACTGCGAACAACGCCTCGGAGATTGCTTCTATGGTTTGAATGTTCCCACTGCATGATGAATGAAGTGTAAAAATTTAATTTCCTGCTACTCACACTCAAATATCTGTTACCAAGACAGACCTGAACCATTCACGCTTCTTACATAAATCGGGGTTTTGATTGTGAACGGCCAGTGTTTCTGCGTAATTGAGCAATCGTCGGTTGTTCCCAAAGTACATGACATCAAATACATCTCCCAAAGGCGCTGCGTGATAGACCATTTGAGACATTTTCGTCTCTTTGGTAGAGTCACTGATGTTTAGTTGCCACTAATTGCTTTCTTTATCCATACCGAGATATGTTCGGCTATATACATAATATGGTAGTAGTGAAAAAATACCCCAACTTCGGAATATAATTTCTTTAAAAATTAGCACTTTTTCCCTTGCCGAATGGGTGTGACATTTTATATACTTGGGTGTAAATAGATTTAGTCCGTATCCACGGAACAGACAGCTCTTCAAGTCTGTGTGGGCGTTAATATCATTACTGAAGTTAAAACGTATGTTCAGTACCGGGCGATTATGAGGATTAGTGAAACGCGCTCCACACACGTTGGAGTCTTTGATCTGATTTCATTCCTATTGTGAGGATTAGCGCTATTGGCAACTGTCGCGCACAGGAGAGAGATTTCTTGGGGCACTTCCGTGAATAGATACTGGTAAATTAGCTAGTTATTCAGTTAGGATTCTTGTACAGTGGATGATCAAAACTGATAATAAACTGTGGAATAGTCGTCACACATCTTATTTACTGGTCGCATTACCCAGTCATTTCACTGGTAAAGTAACTTGTCTCTGACTGATTTTACGGTTCTACGGATCGGTGTATGGCTATGAATGTAGTTAGTTGACCGGTTTTCGACTCACTGATCCATTTTGTAGTAAATTTTCTACGCAAGCAATAACTCGACGGGCTCCGGAGTGACGCATTCCATTTTTTTCAGACCCATGCTATTTCGTGGAAAACTAGTGAATTGAACGTGTGCATTCAACAGGTCACAAGGCGGTCGTAATAGCGTAATAGGATACACTGCTCTTTTTAGGTGGTCTTTAGCAGCTTTTATCTGTGATTATATCTTTTACCATATCGTTGCCCCAGTAATTATTTCCTGAGCCTCCAAATGTCTCAGTATGGTCGCGAGTGGGTGTCCCAGGCTCCGAGATGGCTACTCGCCGTGAAAGGCTCTCGAAATGCTCCCAAATGACCACGCGCAGCAAACAGTCTCTGCTGAACTAGTCCTGCACATTGCCTTCTCGTGGTGGAGGTGCTTTCACCAAAGTGTGTGAACGAAGGCGAACACCCGGCGCTCTTCACTGGGTTGGCTGACTGATAGTCAGTCTATGGGAATTGACTAAACTCTGATTCCAAACCAACCATGAACAGCGCACGAAGCATACAGCACTATGCTCACTGGTATCTGTGGTCGAGGGGTGAACTGGACACCCAAGATGTTTGGTCTCATCCGAAGGGCGTATGAACTGAGAAACCGGTCCCCGGTCCCCACCGAGTTTCGGACCCCGCGCTCCGTCCCGCTAAAGTTTCCGGCTGTGGATTCCTAAGAAGACCACCTGCTTTCGCCTGGGCAACCTGGCAGTACTGCGCCCGCAAACTGAGCCATGAACTCTCACACAGATTCGCTTCGTTTCACGCTCCTTCGCTATCGCAAAATCATATGCTCATCCACCACCACATTCGGAACCTAACCCTATTCTCCCAACCTCTCCAGCTGTTTTATGTGCCTGCCACGTAACTTCATCGCAGTGAAACTGCCCCACTACCGGTCCCGGTTGGGATCAGGCTTCTGCTAGAATCAACTCCCCAAAAAATCACACCAAAAACCTCACTTTGTTCAACCTCGCCGGCGACCCAAAGTTGCTAGCTTTAACGTACGCACACTTATGAAAATCGGACAACAAGCGAGTCTAGCTCGCACACTGGAATCGCTCTCGATTGATATCTGCCATACCTCAGAGACAAAAATGCAAGACGCATGTTCCACAATTAGAGTACCGTCCCCAGCTAATCCTACTACCGAGTTCCATCTATGCCTATTTGGAGACCCGGACGCTACAGCAGCTGGTCAGGTCGGTGTTGGAATCGCTCTGAGCCGTACAGCTGAAGCGGCCATGTCAGACTTGATGATAGAGAAGCAAATTATCGGACTTGACCGATATTAAATGTCGAATAATGGCTCTAGCCTCCACACTAACCTCAAAGTATGGGTTCATCGGTGATATATTCTTTCCAAGTATATGAACTGTTATAAGGTCAGTGGTCCAGCCGGGTTTTCTCCAAAGGCGCAAGCTGAACTTGCTCTCATTTCACTCTCGGGGTCAACATATTTATAAAATCAACTTTTGTTCCATGAAAATAATTTGGATTATCCCAGAGTGGCATCCGTAATTTTAGTGCATGTGCACTATCTGGAAGATATATCGTGTAACCTGATACTCTTGAATTGTGTGTTCAAAGGCACTTCTATTGCATCGAACGTCCCTGAGATGAGAAAAACTGGTTCGGCCAACTTAACCATCGTCACTTGAGTGTCCTATTTATTGTCAGCATGTCACACTGTGGTGATTCAGAAGCTGTCACAAAACAACTAACGTGCTATTTCACGGCCTCGGTCTTCTTGCTACTTTCGGTTGCATAGTTCTGGGTGGGATCTATTTCAATACGTCCTATCAGTTCAGTCCATTGTGATTACTACACATACACTATTTTGTTTTGCATCCTATGGGATACGCATAACCGCTAGTATTTGTAGTCGGGACTGTGGTGATGTATTCAAATATGTAACGAGAAAAACATTCCAAATATATTAAGTGCAAATAGTAGCCCGCCGTCTACCGGTGGTCATTTATCTGACCCATTTACCAATCGTGAATAGTTAACACATGATCGTGATCACAACGTCCTAACTACTTTCAACAACAGGAATGTGACGAAATATACGTGATCTACAATGTACAACAAATCTGACTGATAGTTTACACCAATATCATCATGGAACTTGTAGTGCACTCCTTCAGCTTAAACATAGACTTTCGATGGCGTGAGTGTAATCTGCCATTGGACACAGGGTAGTTTCTACAATGCAACAGGGATGACAAGTTGCTGTCAGGTTACTGGTAAAGAGACTAGTATTACTAAGGAGTGACTAATAAATGAAAGAGGACCGTGAAGCAATAGTTGTGAGAGGTCTATCAAGAGGGACATATTATTTGCAGAGAAGATGGTGTTTTGGCACTACGTATGTTTTATAGGTAGATATTGAATGTATCCTCAGTCTCGCCAGTAGGAGAGATTGATCCAGATCTACACCGTGTTTTCTGTTACAGAAGGTGGCCATTTCTGAATCCCCATCCTGCATCGTGCGCATACAGACACTCATGAAATCTCTATTGTGATGCATCGACTCCACTTTTCGAAAGACACGGTGATAATTTTTTCTTACCATGTGATGACGTGAATTACCATAGATCTAGATTATCACCACCGTGCATGATCAAGCAATTATCGTTTGACATGGTGGCAGGCATAGACAAGGCTGAATGAACGCACTTCCTTGTGTGCCCCAACGACCTCGCCCACGTGAACGAAGCAGTCGCATCAGTCTTTAGGCCACCGCACATATTCACGTCTAGGTACCATTGGTTTGCTGGTCATACACACTCACACTTTCCGGTGCATGAAACTCTTCCAAGGATTGGATTCACCCGGCTATCCCCAAGACTATCTCACCGCAGTCTGTGTGTTATGATCAGCTCACACATATACACGCGCATTCACGCACCCACAAATACATACACCACAACTATCCCGAATGAAAACCAACAAACCCAGACGGTAGCAAACTTGAATAAAAATGAGATGTAGTTATATATGAAATGGGCAATCCAGATTTTTTGGCCCCTAAAAAGACCGAGTAATCTTTCTCTAGTTCTACTGTGGACCCCGTCATATACGTTCGAAAACACCACCTTCCTTTGCCATGGAATTCAGTGTACGCCGAACCACGCTTCCGCAAGCATCACCGTCTGAATCTCTGCAAACAGACTGGATTCGAGCCTCCATTCCATCCAGACTTTCCGTCTGGGGTTCTTAAACAGCGTAGCTAGCTCAACTTTATCCGAGTCAGATTATGTAAATACAAACGCGGTCGAATCAAAACTGATAATGGTTTCAGCTGTAGAATAATCCGTATATGTGCAGTTTGAGCTGAACTCACGTTGATGAGTCGACCATTCCCACACCACACAATGCGACATACGCAAACACCAAAACTATGTGTGGTGTCTGTGCGCGTATGTATGTCCTATATATGGGCAGACACCAAAAATATGTGCTTTTCATAGGCAGAACGCAAAGGCAGTTACCTTATCGAATGGCTCAGCACGTACCAATGTGACACTGGACAGTAAATTCACCACTTTGCATCATCAGACGAGCCAACGTCATTCAGGACATCAGCTGTTCGACATTTTTTCGAGACCAAGCATTGCGTCATCGTAAATCGGGAGCTCAAAGGGATCCATCGGAGCACGAATACCAAACTATTAATCAAGGAGAACGGTTTACCAATTCTTCTCAGAACCGCAATCATAAAGTGCATGGGGCTAAGTGTTTTGCTACGATGAAAATCGGAGTTCAGTTCACCCGTCGTCTAAAGATTTGACGGTCACAAGGAACACGTAACAGATAGGTCTTGGTTGAAAAATCAGTGACCAGTTGAATGCGTGTATGCGCGCGCACGCGTGCATTAGCTAGGATCGGTGGCAAAATGAGGCGAGGTTGGTTATCGATCGCGATGGAGTTGTTGTTTGCAAACACGCCAGTGTGACAACAAATATCACTCGTTCTGGATCGCAGTCATGCTAAGCAAGAATAAGAGAATCCATTTGGTCTGCCTCTTTATCGAGAGTAAGCGGAATGCGAAACAAACGGTAAAGTATTTTTATCGGCAATATCCGGAGAGAAAGTCCATAGCTGCAACAACTGCACGCAGGCTAAGGAACAAATGGGAAGGAACGGATTCGGTTGGAGACAACGGCCACAAGCGAAGATGTCTCACATGAAGCTTTAGAAAGCCTTCGAGACCACCACAGCAAAGCGTCCGAAAACTGACAAACTATTGTTATCAGTCGCGGTCGTCCATAGCCCGGATTCTACTAGAAATGAATTTGAGCCATTTAAGGAGCTTCATTTGCAACGGCACCGTGTTTTTTAAGACGTCATGAGCATTGAAAATAACGCAATCGGCATATCCATGGGCCAACGCCGGTAACCCCGGTCGAAAATCGTTCACTGCATCATGCGATGCTGTCAAACTTTTGCCGCAACAGCAAAAATTGACGTATGCGAGACATCATCTGTCTGATAAAGAGTTAAACCAACCTTTGGAAACCTTAGAGTCATCAAGATGCAGCTTCTGTGCTATCTCCATGGATGGTCTCCACAGTCGAGAACTCACCGTACTTTTCGCACATAGCTGTATACCATACCAAGTCGCCTCATTTACTGCTCGGAACTTTTCACTAGTTTTGAGTTGGTACCTGAGAAGCGCCAGTACCCAGAAAATCCTCCGTAACCATTCGAGTGGACATGACATTGTAAACAGTCTTTCTTGAAATACTAAGTGACTAAGCAACAGAGCTCTGCGTTGTACAGAGCTGATTAGGCACATTGTTCCTCTCTTTGATGAACAGCCGCTTGGTCATTGTCACGTCAAATGCCACCGAATCGAACTCTCGGTGTCCGTATGCGTTCATCACAAGCGTCATCCAATCAGTGAACAGCACCATGTGCGTCATACTAGCTGAGACTGCATTAGGTGAATGTGGCATTGCATGTCCGTCGGTCAATGGTCAAGTTTTGCATCGGTAAACGACAGAGTGAGAAAGTCATTGTGTAGTGGAGTATACATTCTTCTTACTGAATAAGTAGCTGATTCCTCAAAACACAATTATGGATTAATAATGAACGCGACTGCGTCAGAGGGACCGAACTCAATACGGTAAAGGAAGGCATGCGAACCGAACGACTGTATTGTATTGTATTGAAGTTTTTCAGCAAATTAACAAACTGACATTCCAGCCAAACGGAAGGAAACTGATCATTGACACTGTCTTCAAGTAGACCGGATAGAAGTTATGCAAAAAGCTTTCTTGTCATTTTCGACTGATTTTGTTGATGCCAGAACGAGCCGCTCTCAATAAACTATTTAATCGGCAAGTCTTTTGAATTACGACAACAGGACATGCGATATACTACTGGGTGGGGCATTGCATGTTCAGGTCTTACGTTGTTAAACATACGGTTGGTTTGGGTTCGCCGAAAAACGAGATATTCGAAAATGTGACGTTCCATAGGTGCGACATAGCAGCAGGCTGACTGTGGTTTGGTGATCTAACACAAAAACACGAAATTGTGGTTGTCCATCCAGTGATGTTCAGCTCACATTGCCGAGAGGTCGCAAACAAAATAGAAATATTGACTCGCGTGACCATAATAAATAAATGCACCATCAAAGCGAAGCGGTAAAACTCGGTTCGGACAGTATAAATGGGAAATCGCACTCATTTTCTGATCAATCGAATGGTTACAACACCCAGCATTATCTCAAACAGGATATTAACAACTGTGCTGAATTTCTGTGATACTTCAGTCGCATGTGGACACCTTATTCTACACGATAAGCGATGTGCCTACAGCAGTATCTTTTTCCGTGGTTCTTAAACGTACCGACGCGACTCGTTTACCTTAGGTTTCTCACCGATTATTCGCCACATCACGAAAACTGTCATCATTCGTGTTTCCTTGATTCCCATAGCCTCTTTCATCAACAAAATGTGATCTACATATTTTTACCTGAGAAAAATCAGCTATGGAGATTCTTGCCGATCCCACTCATCCAGTTTGCCATGATCTGTCTGTTTCCGATTTTAGATCCATCCCGTTCCATATAACTATTTATCTCAACTCTACAGCACATGTTTTTGCCAGCAAAAAGAATGTCACAGAGGAACTTCCCACCAGCCTCGATGGTTGAACCTGATTCTAATTTGTCCGTTTTTCTGCCCACTTTTTTAGGATGTGTCCAAATTGAGTTATCGGTTGCGCTCCTTTTCTATGGTTGAAATGTGAGTTGCTGACTTACAGAAATCCCCAATACAACGGTTCCAGTACGCGCACATGCAAACCCCATCTTACTGACTAACGTGTTTACAATACGATTAAGACAGTTGATAAGTCAACACCACGGGACGGTGGACTCGATTTGTTTCAGCAGAATTTGCTCCGAAAAATTCGAGTATAGAAATGAAAAGTTCATTAGGACGGTCTGGTCAACCATTAACTGTGCACTGTGTGCGGTGGCGGTTTCGGATCAACTGCCAATGTGACCGGATGATTGCAGGTTTGAATTTCGAATCACGGGTCCTGTGATCCCATACGTACTGAGCCAGATTATCTGGCGCGTCTCCACATGTTTGAACAATTCCAACCAGGGGTGCCTCGGCTCACGGCTCTCAAGCCCCAGCCAGTTTTGTTCTCACGACTGGCCGACTGTTCCTTGTGTTCACAGACAGGCTGGCATACACACGAAAATGATGCCTACAGTACTCCGTTAAATTGATTAATTATCCGTCATACTTGTTTTTGTAAACACGTGCATTATATTGCCAAAACACGTGTCCGGACATTTTGTCGAATGGAACTTTGAATCACTCGTCTGTCAAATGATGCACTCTCAGAAAGCGGACTGGGCGAAACCCATTCCCTTGGCCGCTCTCGGGATCAATAGTTAACACCTGGCAATACAGAGCTCTATAGGCCTACATTGATCACGAATCGGTAAGCGAAAACGCTTGCGCTCTGCTGTTTGATCTGGTTTCGAAGACACAAAGTGCAAATGCACCACAGTCGAACTGTTTTGATCGTTATGACCTCAAAACAGCTTTGCACCGGAATTCCTAAAACCCAAGACTTGAAACAAAGGTCAGCTGAAATAGTAAAGTGCCATCTACCGCGATAGACACCGGTGTCCGGAATTCAAGTCTTTGACTTTTTTGAGGTGACAGACACTTGATCCACTTGACTACCTCAGTATGTGGACAAAATGACTCGTCTTAACGACTAAATGCGGCAGGTAAAACACTGACCGTCTTAGCCACCGATCGAATGTCCGGCAACGAAAAGTTCGGAAGCCGTCAGAACACACTTTGCCGAGTGCCGGCTGACTTCCATGTCCACTTGACTGCGTTCCCCAGCCTGAGCGTAGGAGTGCCGATTACGGGATTTCGTGATTCGGAGCATTGCTAGTTTGTACCCCCAACACAAGTAACTCGTGGTGTAGGCGGTCTTGATTCCTATCTCTTGGGGAGAAACCACGTCGGAAACCGAGAGATTATTTGCGGGAAAACGATGGGAGTGTTACGGCCATCCCTCATGCCAGGCCGAGAAGACATAATGCCACGTGAGACACGCAAGCAGCCCATACATCAACCATCAATGAGTCAGTCGACCGCCGCTGATTGTTTGGTTCATGCCCGGGTTACCTTATTGCGCCCAAGTGGTTGAAAAATAGGACTCCGTGGGGTTATCAGTGGACTCATTTCAATCGCAAACGAGAAAAGATCCCACCGCAACAATTAGCGTCACAAATACAACAACGAACGAAGGACGACAGCTCTCAACAATCCAATCTGCGTTTCAGGAGTGTGAATGGAAGCAGCCCTCAGAAGAGTTCACGGAATCAAAACTGTGATTCGCAGATGATTCTATGCGAGCCAGCTGCAGCTAGCCCAGAGAACAATGACACTGCGGTCGTGAGTTAAAAAAATATTTCAGTAGCATCCATAGATGGATGGTCATCGTCCTTCGAAATCAAACCATCAGTTTCGCAGTTCATCAGGTATGCGCATCCGGCGTTCCTGTCAGCGAATTCTGGTTGTTCGTTGTCAGTGAACTCTCCTGAGAAGAGCATCCACTCACACTCCTCATGCATAAATTTGATACTGTGATTTTATTTCCCTCGTTTTCACTGTGATAATGGTACAACATTGCAGGGAAGTGGAATGGCCAGTGGTTGTGAATGCACACATACGGAGCGAGCAATTACAAAGACCAGCGGATAGAGGAACAAACTGATCAGTGGCAATAACCGCGAGACCGGTCCTGCGATTCCCGGCAATTTTGTCTGCCCCGCCACAGATACTACTCACACCAAATGGGGACAACAGTACCAAGCAGATGGTGTGTAAATACAAGGACGCCGTCGATCGCGACACTTGACCATACTCCCCCATATTTCCAACCATTGGGCTGTTGGATCCGGCCCAGAAAGTCTGACACACCCTATATGGCCAAGTTTACTGCTTCAAATGTACAAATGAAAGCGTCAGGTGAACTGGCAATGAATATAGATACATGAACACCGTTTCATGAAGGCATGAAGTAGGCAGTCTGATACATCGAATACGCCCAAGATCAATATGAAGAAAGACATTTATTGCACACTACATATAGTGAACACCATGTCCATTATTCACCACTCTCTTTAGTGAGTAGTGCATGCCAAATGCCAGAAGTTTCCTAAAAGGCATTTTTACACAATACAATTAACTATTTAATTTGACCTGCGGCCACCCCGATGAATTCTAGATGGAAAAAGCCTGAAAACTTGTGAAAACACCGGGGATTATAGTAGCAGGCTTTTCCATTAAATTTGCACATCAAGGGTTTTGACAGATACAGAACGAATAGACGTTGTGGGTGAGTTGAGTGTGCAATGAAATACCTCCAATCCAAGCAATGGTTTTTGACTGTATGTATCTATGATTAAGAGACTCATGGTGAAAGGACGCCAGCAAGAGGGGTAAACGTTGCTTCAAAACCGTGTACAAAATAAGATGCTAGAAAAATGAACCAATAGCAAAATGAGGATAACCAAAAAGATAAACCATAAAGCGATTCTTAGTGTAATTAAAAAAAATGGAAGCGAGATGGTTTAAGTTCCATAGATATATGGACTTGCTGAACACGCCGGAATGACTGCCAGGTGGAGATTGTGGCGAGGTTAACGAGTTGTACAGTACGAAACCGAGGGACAAATATGTACAGACCGTAAGTGGTAGGACTGTTCGAATAGACCGCACTGTGAGGGGCGGTATGATGTGACTGAGTAAAGGCACAGCTGTTTTTTTCTGATTACCACAAGTGGGACGGTGATTTGAAGACGGACAGATCCTGGCGATGACAATGAGAAATGCTCGAATTTAGGGAGAGATTAACCGGGTTTTTACACTTCTCATCAGTAATACTTTGATATGCGTAATGAATGGCTTATTGTTATAAGTTGAGTATATAATTAGGTCGGATGGAGGATTATTCGCAGGTTAGCAGCTACACCGGGAGTACGCAGTGAGTGGAGTCCATAAAATGTCCAACAGAGGAGTTCTGAAATCCGCCACCTTGAATACCCAATCGACCTGGTATGCTAGCAGTAACAGATAACCTGGAAGAGTCTGTAAACACCTCGGTCGTAGATGCGGGTGGTTTCGCGACTGAATTCACTCCGGTCCGGGGAGAACAAGTGCCGCTAGCTGAACGGACCCGTTTAATGGCAGCTATCGTGTCTAGGCAAGCCTGGATCGCTCGGCAGTTTTGGATCACTTCCGGTGGGTCGGCATCAGCGTCCAGTTTGGCGGTCAATTGCTGTACGGTGTTCAACACTTTGACAAGTACTCCGTCTTGTACTTGATTACACAAGGTCTCCTCTTCGTCTACACAAACAGAGATGGTAAGAGCATTTCGTGAGGATGGCGTATGACGCGTCGATGATTCCATGCAACTTAAATGGAACACCTCCGAGGGCTGTACTGACGAATACGACTGGCTGTTAGTTGTGGATGTTGCACCTGCGAATGTGTTTGATGTGACGTCTTCGCAACAACACATCTTCGAAAGGGGTTCTAAAATAATGAGAGAGAGGTTGCCCGGTAAAACTCACACTGTTATTTACATAAAGATATTAAATATCAAAAGTTTGGAGAGCACGTTATTAAGTGATATGTACCAAAGTGCTCAAAATATGTACAGCGGAGTTCTTGGTGTTGAATTTTTGTACGCATGAAGGACGATTGTTTGCACTCAAACAAAGAAAACGTAACAGCCAACTGTAATGTGTTGATACAGCCACGCACCCATGAACCGTCTTCACGATGAATCTTAAGGGACTGGAAGTTAATAAGTTTGAGAAACGGCAAACTACTCGTCAAAAAGAACCCACACGAAATAATCACGTCGCATATTAGTGGAATTCTTTGTGTGCAGCTGCTTCCAGCTCGGCAGCGCATTCCGACCACCGATTCTCGCGATTACTTCTTAGGTTTGCAGTGAGCTCACGTTTTAGGGCCAGACGGACTTCGTTGGCAGCTAAGTCCGTAGGGATTGAACTGCAGATAACCAGAAGTTGAAGGGAGTTCGCCTTTATCCAACACCACAACTAGCGAAAGAAGCGGAATTCAGGGCCGATTTTATGAGAGCAAAACGTTGCTTTAGGGGCCACGGTGGGATAGTAATCAACCTATTTTTCAATTCACCCTGGCATTTGGCCAGCACGGTAGGCCCCGACAGTCTCGAGACATCAAACCGAGATATGATCTTCCTAACTGTTCCATCAAAGCACGTAGTGTGGTATACACTAGTGCGTGACCCGAATCAAGATTAGTTGCCCAGTTTTGTTCACAGCCTCGTCATCTATAGATAATTGCAATGTGATCTATCTGAGTCCCAATCCTGAGTGGACGAAGAAGGTCGCCAGGTGGATGAACGGCGTCTTGTGTTCCGGTGCTCGACAGAGACAGCCGGCTAACTCAGCTTGTTGGCACATGCGCGGTCAGAATGAGCACATTGTACGTTGCAAGTCGGAACGGTGAGCGTGATCGGAGGACAGCTGTGGCATCCGAGAGCGAAAGGGTGCGCCAAATTGTGTATCTTGAACTGTCTTGATTCTACATCAGTAGTAAAGAGTGAAAAGTGAGACTGGAAAAGTTTTGGATGGTTGCGCAAGCAACAGAGGGTGACCAGAGCTAGTTTAGGAGCTGCTCATCGACGTAGAATCGCATGATTTGACTGTAGGCGCAATACTGCTAGAATGACCGACCCAAAGCAGGTGGTTATTTTGGAGATCCACAACCGTAGCCTCTGGCTAACCATAAACTAACCCGTAGAGCGGTGGGACAGAGTGTGGGGTCCGTAACCCACTGAGGGCCGGTGACTGATTCCTCAGTTCATACATCCTTCCGATAAGGCCACAGAGGTCGGTGAGCATTGTGCTGCGTGCTTCATACGTCATCTGTGGTTGGTTTGTAATCAGAGTTGAGCCACCTCCCCTTGATCGGAATCCATGTTTGTTGAATCGACAATACACGATGCGGACGGGGGCTGGATAGTAGGATAGGTTACCGATCGCAGCTGCTGGAAAGGACCGATTAGACTTGAGATCTCTAAATAAGTGCCTCAGAGCTCTAGTATCTCCTTTACCTAGTCTTCGCTACCTGTGAGTCGCTGACAACCACCTGGACTTTTGAAGTGATCGATTCACCTGCACACTGTCCTCCTTAAAAGTCTAAAATACATCGACCTCGTGGCGTGACTTCGTTTATTCTCACATTCCTACTGCATGCCAAACAAACTCTTTTGTATGCATCCCGTGAACTCAAAAAAAATAGATAAGCGCGAGGGCCGTCAAGCTAGAAAGTATACATATATATGTGTGTGCCTCTAAATGCCTAAGTATGGTCAGGGGTGGGTGTCTCAAGCTCCGAGTTGGCAACTTGTCCTGAACGCCTCTCCAAATGCTCCCAAATGACCGTGCGTCTGTCACAGCCCTGCTGAGGAAGTCCTACTCACTGCCCTCTCGTGCGGGAGGTGTTACCACTCAAGTAAGAGGGCGAAAGCGAATGCCCGATCTCCACTGGGTTGACTGACTGATAGTCAGTCTAGGGAAGATGGCTAAACCCTGATTTCAAATAAACCATGGGTGGCGCAGGAGGCGTACAACACTATACTCACCGGCATCTGTGGCGGAGGGGTTTACTGAGCACCCAGGATGTTTGGCCTCATCCGAAGGGTATGAACTGAGCATTCAGTCACCAGATCCCAGTAGTCTCCAGAAGAGGCGAATGAACCATTCAATCGGCCACCGGCTCATCTGGACCAACCTTGCTGCCTTGCAGGACACACTTGGCTATGCAAAGGCTAGAGGTACATCCTCGAACAAAAACGCCTACTCTGGACTGGGTGACCGAGCAGTACAATAGTTCTCAACGCAAACAATCATGACAGACTCTACCGCTGTGATTAACTGCTCTCCATGCGCACGAACGAACACTCTACTACACCGTACATTACTTGTTCTCCCACTTCCACTCCCTCCCCACTTTCCGTTTCATTTTCACATCCCACGGATTCTTCGGTCGACCGTGCCTATTGTAGTGCCACTGATGGAAATCCTGGCTATGTAGTCTCTTGTCCTTCTTCGACTAGTTTCCGAGTTTCACCGAACCCGCTACCACTGGCTGGTGCCCTGCTTTGCCCTCGATGCCCATTCAAACTAGCCACGTTGAAAGTACGAACCCTGATACGTATAGGACGACAGGCGGGCTTAGCTCGTACGCTTGAATCCCTTGCCATCGATGTATGTTGCATTCAGAAGACTCGTATTCAAGACTCCAGCTCCACGATTCGACTAACGCCCCCATTTAATCCTTCCGTGAATTTTCACTTACGCCTTTCTGTGGATACTGAGGTTTTAGTTTCTGGTCTCTCTGGCGTTGGCATTGCTCTCCGTGAAAGGGTTGAAGCAGCGCTGTTAGATTGAATCTCAGTTGATAGTCGTTTATACACAGTGACACTCAGGGGTTCGTGCAAAGTGAGCAGTCACCGCTCCGATGGACGTAATCTGTCTGTTGTTTCGGCGTATGCATCCACCGACTGCAGCTCAGATGCAATCAAGTATGCCTTCTATCAAAAGCTCCACGACATCTTGCACAAAGCAAGCCGGGCAGATAACGTGATTTTGGCAGGTCTGAATGCTAGAGTGGGTCGGCTGTCACCGAATGAGGCGCATCTAAGAGGCCACTTTGGGCTAGATTCCCGTCGTTCGGAAAAACGGAGAACGGTTGTTGGCCCTGTGCTCAGACCATCGACTGTTCCTCGCCAGTACAAATTTCAGACGTTTTGACCGCCGTACGCCACGTGGCGCCCACCCTCTTCGAATCAACAGTGGACCCAGATTGACCACATCGCCATACCCCACAAATGGCGGGGTTGCATACAAGATTGTCGCTCGTACTAGAGCTCCCCGCTTGATTCCGATCACGCATTAATGTGCACTAAGCTGTCTATCCGCTTCGGTGGACTCTCCAAACGCATCCTGCCACGACTGTTAGGTTGTGATAAGCTTACCGATATATCTCGCCTATCCGTTTTCTAAAACGCGCTAGCTGCAGCCCTATCTGATAGAATAAAGCAGCACTGGGCGCTTATCAAGAATGCTTTGCATTCTGCTGGCCGAGTAAGTTGCAACCTGTCTCGTGGTGCCACCACGGGGTCCTGCTGAATCTCTGCGCCTTCTCGACGCATGCCAGTCGATTCCGGCTGGAAGCAAGTATGACGTAGCACGTCTGGAAACGAGACATGCACTTAACGCGAGCCTTTGTGTAGATCGCGAAACCTGGTGGGCGCAACGCGCATCAGAGATAGAACGTGATGCCGCCATGGGAAATTCCCGGAAGCTGTGCTATCTCATTAGCCACCGGTAGGAAGCCACCAGGTGTGAGTGAAACAATCTGTGAGGCTGATGGTTCGTCAATTCAAAGTCAGAAGCGGAGTCTCCACACTGGGTGGAGCACTTTCAGACGCCGTTTAGCAGTCCTTAAGTGTCAGACACTCCTATAGCTCTTCCGGCAATTGTTCAATGGTGCGTTTCGACAGATCCACCTATCGAGGAGGAGATCCGAAGGGAAATCCAGGCCTTAGGACGTCACGAAGCGCCGGCTTCCGATAGCCTTCCCCAACCGTTTGAAAAGATGATGAGGTGCAGCTCGTTGGAGAACTTCACGTTTTGTTCCTAAAAGTTGGGAATTCCGAGCAGACTCCCTCTTCGTGAGGGGATCGATTGTTGTACCCATCTGTAAGAAGGGTTCGCGCAGTGCCTGCGCTAACCACAGGGATGTCAGTCTTATCCCAATAGCGTCGGAGCTGTTTGCGTCTGTCATACTTCGCGGGTTGTGCCAAATGCGTGAACAGCAGACCTGCGAGCAGCAAGCTGAGTTTCGTGCCGGTTTTGGATGTATTGATCGGATTTTTCCCTCTCCAACAGCTGCTGGAGCATTGTCACAGTTCCCAAAGACTAACGATAATCGTGTTCCTGGACATTCGTGCGGCCTTCGACTCTGTCGAAAGGCTGCACCATGGAGTTGTTAGCTGATAAATGGTGTACCTGAGGAGTATGTATCAATCCACACAATGATGTACTGTCACACCTCGGTTCAGGTTGGGGCCTTCGGCCTGCTTTTTCTCCCTTTCTTCGTCTCCAGTGGAGTTCGACAATTTTACCTATTTCTCTCCAATTTCGCCACAGATGTCCTACGGAATGCTCTGTCTAGTCCTCCGAACGGTGGAGTCGAACTCCTCCCAGGGAACGGAATTTTCAACTTGGAATATGTCGATGATATCGCCTTGTTGAGTGATAATGCACAGGCAATACAACATGCTTTGGATCGCTTGACGATTGTGGTATTTAGAAATGGAATGCACTTTGCGCCTTCCAAGGACGAAGTTCTTTGCAAGACTGGCAGGAGCCTGTGCCTGCGCTCACCCTTTGTGGTGATCAGGTAGAGTCAGTCGCCAAATTTGAGTACCTTGGTGGCTTGATAACAGCTGGAGGTGGTGTTGGGGAGGAGATAAATCCACGCATAATGAGGACTAGAGCAGCTTTCGCAAACGTGCAACATCTGTGGCATCGCCGTGACATCCGACTCTCTCTTAAGGAACGGGTGTACGTCGCCGCGGTTCGCCGTGTTTTACTCTACGGTTGTGAGACCTGGCCACTTCGCGTTGAGGATGTGCAGCGTCTTTCCGTGTTAGACAACCGATGTCTCCGAAGTATTGTTTGCGTCTGGTGGGAACATCGAGCAAGTAATGACGAGGTGCGCCATCGCATTAGGCACGGATAGCCGCCCTCTTAACGAAGTAATCGCTCTACATCGCCTCCGGTGGCTTGGCCATGTTTTACGAATGCTTGTTCATCGCCTACCTTTCCGTGCTCTATTCGCCCGTGCTGGGCACGGCTGGAAGAAGACATGCGGCGGTCAAGCCGTGACTTGGCGTAGAGGTGTGGAAAGTCTAGCATCAGTATTGGCTTCGGTTGGAGCCTCCCGCCTCCGTCGTTGAGGCCCAAGGGATGAGGATTGTCGTCGGTTAGAGACGTTGGGGGACATGATTCAGAATAGAATTCAGTGGTGCGAATGCTGTGCGGTCTGTCTGTCGAACTCTCGTGTCCCGTAAACACAAAAATTTCATTTCAACGGACAAGATGAAAATAAAATTCAGAGTGTACGGTGAAAACGCAAAAAACAGCACTTTTTATCTCCCTAGCTAACTGTCTGTTTTACTGCATTATATATATATATATATATATATATATATATATATATATATATATATATATATATATATATATATATATATATATATATCTTACTGACTAGTTTGTTTCTGCACTTGACCTTTTGGGATTTATGTGATTCTCTTTCACTCCAAGTCTGAGGGTCTGGTTGCCGGTTATATCTCGTAGTGTAGTAAGCCTTCTAGGCGGTGTGTTATACCCTTTTACTGAACTCATGAGCAAGCACGAAAGAAAAAATAAGTTAGCGACGTGGAACTCTTCTGATTTCTTGCATTTGAGCATGAATTAGTTTAAACGAAGCTGTTGTTAGTCGTGGGCGCAGTCTCACAACAACTGAAAAAAATAAATTCGTTCTGATTCTATCAGACAGCTTTGGTTACTGTCTTAGTAAGGCTGATTAGCATGGGTGCATCCATGTATGTATACACATCAATGCCTTTGTCAGTGCGATTCATGTGTGCAGATAGAATCACTAGCATATCCATGGTCTTCTTGACAGAAAATGACCATTCTTTCTATGCTACATATCTTTCCGCTACTTTGCATACAGTGTTTGTCGTTCAAGTTGAGAGAAAGACAGAGAGAGTTGACGCTGAACACGTGTGCTTAGTCATCTATGCGCGACTGTCCTTTGTGCTACCTCCCCCACTTCGTCACCAGACACTGACGCACTGTTCCGTACCGACGGTCTCGTGGTGGTAATGTGTACAAGAACACCAATCGCAAAAAGCCCCTCTAAATAGGCTACGGTCTTGTGACTCCACGTCGTCTGTTCAACAGTTATAGCATTACCACAGCATGAGTGTAAATGACGAAATTTATGGTTGGACATATTTACAATTGTGCACTTTTAGCCGGTTGACCGTCTACTTCTTTTTCTGTTCCTCTAAATTCAAGTGATCCTCAAGGGAAGAGAGGATCGTCCGGGCGTCTGGAATGGAAGACTAAGCGAACGTGATACTAGAGCTCTGAGGCGCTCATTTAGAGATCTCAAGTCTAATCGGTCACCGAAAGTTGCGTTTGGAGTGGGCAGTGAGGATGCAATTCTGGAGGGACAAACAATGAAAATCGACCATTTGGTCCTACAGATCAGTATTTTTGTTATTCATACTTGATCGTCGAAGGCGTGTTTGGAAACATATATCTGACACTAATAAAAGTGATATGCTGACAGCAACAATGTAGCACAATGAAGGTTCGGTGCATGTCTGGGGAACCATCTGTTGAGAAGATCGGAGCGAGCTGTTATTTCTGGACGGCATCGTCAACGGTCCAGTTTACCTAGAAGTCCTGATCCGACACATCTTGCCACTGTTGAGCACGACTGCTAAAGCGATTTTCCAGAACGACAGCACGCCTGTACATCGTTTTTACGGTACGAAGATAGTCCGTGGCATCTAGATCACCCGACCTCAACCCGATCGAGCATGTCTGATCAGCCCGGGAGGAGAGTTTATCAAAGGCGATAATGCAAATCTCTAGGGGCGAGATGGATACTCCCTTGAAAAACTAATGCAATCGTATGTCACAAGATGTTATCAGATGATTGACAGCGAGCATGACTCGACAAGTAAATACCATTATATCATCCAAAGGTAGCTCAATCATGTGCTAATGAGTGACCATTTGCAGATGATCACACTATTCAATTCCCAACAAAACATTTCAATTTCCACAAAGAATTTCACTAATATACGATGTTTTATTTCATAGAGGGGTGGGTGTGTGGGCGAGTCGTACATTGGGTGTCGGAATCCCAGTCCCCGAATTCTCTGGAAAAGGTGCAGTCAGACTGAGGTGACGACAGAAGAAAATAAATCCTTTTGATCAGCTGTTCATCGGAAAATTTTGCACATACGGGGTAAAGTGCCACCGTTTGTTACCGAGAACTGAATCAAAACAAGGTTAGGACGGAGCAGTAAAATATTTCTCACGGTGAAAACATAATCACAATTGGTTGACTAGATGCAAACGGATAGCATACAGCAAAAGCCACATGATGTTGTCGCTAGGCTTACCACAAAAGACGGACGACCATAGTGTTTGTCAACGCTGCATCGAAGCATCTAGATTGTAAATTGGAAACCGTCGGATTAATGCAACTCTGCTACCTCTCAGCTTCATGACACATAGTTATGAGCGCCTTACGAGCTTGCCATTCGAAATTCATAGACCAAGTTTGCCGATCCTATTTCATTGGTCAATTTACCTCGCACAACTGCAAACTCGTTTTGATCTCTTCTTCGTAGTACTAGCGAATCTTGCATGCAATACAATAAGCGCAAACAAACAGGAAAGCGAAGTCATGTAGATGAAGGTAGTTTGAAGACAAGTACGCCATTGACCTTGGTAATTAGACATGTCGCTTTATGTCTCCAACCGCCACCTAACACAACCTACTCGAGAAAGTCCACTGGTTAACATTTCGGTACACTTGTGCCACCTCATGTACTGACCACCTCGACCCATCCTCCAACCACTGTTCCGGTCGGAAGACAATACACACTGAAAGAGTATGCCCGCGTAACCCATGTCCCAACGACCGCAACCTGGTCTGATCAGCCGTTTAATCTTGAGACTGAACTTTGGCTTCCAAAACCCATCGTCCAACCACAGCACTGCTGATACCGGCGTGTACAACATGGTCAAACAATGCCCTCGAAACACCGGTGTTCTAACACCGATTCAGTGAACGAGTTGGACTGCGAAACGAAACAAAAACCAATTCTGCTAATAGGACTACCCTTCATCAATCCCGCACACTACTTGCAAGTAACTGTGAGATATATACGGAAAACCGACTTGCTGATTTAGTATTGTCGACTATTTTTCTCCAGCATCTGATTCAGATGTCCCTAAGCTGAGGTATGAATTAATAATCTCTCTCAGAGGACCTCTTTGCCGCAGTGAGTGCAGTTTTGGGATTTCCCTGTCTGTTCTGACGAATCCGAATACTAATTCTGACTGCAGCCACTAGCCATATGCGATCTCCAATTTTCTACTCGAAAAAGCTTATCTTTGATAAACAACTAGACTATTTTCTGTAGTGCAAGAACCCGGCAAGGTTGGTAAACTGTGTGATGCGGGGCTTTTAAACTATGGCGTTCCGCTCTTAACCTACGGATAATACTGCAGAACGTAGGTTATAAGATTATTACTCACAGACGGACAGAAGGGATATCACTTCCGTAGCAGTGAAACAGGATAGTTCAGTAGCTTACTGCACCTTCACTATGAGATTTGAAAGGGTGAATCGCATGTCAGAATGCGCCAGGCGTGTTAACGAGCCGGGCGACCGTAAAGTAGTGTCTACTACCAAAGTTGGGAGGCGGTGATGCAGCCTGAATCCAAGACCACAGATTTATCAGATTAAACAACTTGACGGTATTTTCACGATCCAGTATGCACTCATTCCATTGGTTAGGGAAACATTTTTTATTTCTTGCTTGCGCATGAGTGCAGCGGAAGGGGTATACCCCATGGTCTCGAATGCCCACCGCACTATTAGGGATAACTGGCACCTAAACCCTGAGACTTGCAGTGGAGCCGCATGAGGTCTCACTAAGTCAGACGTGGTGGCGAGCCAGATAACAGTGGATTACTGTCTACCACCAAAGTAACGGGTGACGGCGGGAATTCAAACCTATGGCCTCCGAGGTGGTAAGCAAACACTGTAAACCAATCGACCACCACCGGTCGAAACTAGAACTTTCGTAAGAAAAACAAAATACGCACCTTCATCGAGTATCCTCATGGTTGGTGGTCGCCTTACGCCAGTTAAACAAGCACCGGAAGACGTTGTAAACGTAACAGGATTCTCGGACAAATGGACCACATCCGAATGATCTTCGTCCGCTGCTTCTGGATACGTGCCATCTTCCTCAACAGACTCGCGCATTTTTTCTTTTTTCCAGTGAACCAGCAGACCGGGTGATGGACCGGTGGTGCTATTTTGTTGAATGGCTACATGCTGGTGTGGACTGATCACGCCATTGACTACACAAACGGAAGAAGCACATTCGACGTCATTCAGAATACCTTCCGAATGTGTAATTTGCTTGGACGGATCCGATGTGGACAACGCGGATTGCAAACCGAATGTGTGAAACGGCACTAGATTCGAGTTGACAGGTGAGCCGGGTGGTTGAACCTGCAAAGCTGTGACCATGATTGGTTGAAGCTCTGGAGAGAAAAAACTGGAATTAAGTTTGCTGTAGGTTCGGATATTGTGAACTTCAGATATGCATCATAATAGCTTTTGTCATCTTTAGCCTATACAACAATCGGATATGAGCTACTGCACAGTAAATTCCATCGGCATAGGAAACATTCACACCCGGGTGCAAAAACGTTTTCATTCAACTCCCTGATTTACGAATACCGTTTGGCCAGCTTTCATCTTCTTTATTAAGAAACAGACGTTGTGTTGAATTTGATAATAAGAGACGATGATTATGTAGGATGAGTTAGAGCTAGGTGAACACGAGGGAAGTCCTCGGGAAGTCCCTCTTCGGTCTCCTCATTTTGACAACCAAAATCCTGTGGAGAGTGAAGGAGAATAAAAATGAGCTTTACGTACTGTTCATTTGAACGGCTTGTAAACGAGACAGTTTGCTACGTTGCAAATTGTATAAATTTAACTTGGAGGATTTTTGGTTATTCTAAGACGCACGTCAGCTTATCCAGGAAAGAGCAATTTTAAACACAACCACGGTAATTCGATGGGAAATAGGTTGAAAAACCAAATAAATGAGACAGTTGGAAGGCAGAAAGATCTATTGTATTTGACACAAAAAAATGGGTTAACGAACAGCTATTTACTTCATCACCGTCTCTCAATATCCCAGGCCAGAAGCTGATAGTGTGCTGATTAACCCGAACCGACAAGGAATATAAATAGTGCGGGGGGGGGGGAGATAGCATCTGCGGAATGAGACACCACGAGCTACTTGAGACTGCCATCAACAAAAGTTACGTAGATGACTCAGAGCAATATGGCCCGCAGTGTAGAGGATATATGTGCGTCACTCCAGGGCCTAGGAAACATAGAGACAAAGCCTTGAGTTCGTATCGTTTTTGTATACTAGGGGCGAGTGCTTGCACGCAAAGGAGTGCGTGGTGGCCCGTGCTGAGGGACACACT
Organism: Fasciola hepatica; assembly: GCA_948099385.1. Lineage (NCBI taxonomy): Eukaryota > Metazoa > Platyhelminthes > Trematoda > Plagiorchiida > Fasciolidae > Fasciola > Fasciola hepatica. The sequence continues at coordinate 33,669,477 of CANUEZ040000043.1, read as the reverse complement.
CTGATGACTGATTGTTAGTCAATCGATCGCTCTTCTTGGTATCTGTAAATGCCTCGGAAAACTTGGTAAGAACCAACAGCAAAAACAACTGTGACCCAATAATGCGACGTCGCCCACGCACTTACTCCCATTTCGGCTTCCCTACGCGCCTTTGTGGGTAACAATGCGGTAGCCCGCGACATACAGGCGCGAGCTGACCAACAGATAAGCGAAGAACAGGGGAATAAATAGTACGCCTGCTTTTTACGGCCGCACGCACACTGAGGCCTCAGTGACACACCCGCTTGGCGCAGTTGACGCATGCACGACTGGTGCGAATCAGAACGGAAGCAAGTAAGACGGACGGTCGTACCAACGCTAATGGCGTAGACTCGTACGTGTCGACGGTTAACCGGTACGGCGCACATCGCTACGGTGCCAACGGATTGAACACTAATAGAGCTGCGAAGTTAAGAGACGAACCCAGCTGTGAGGACTAATCAAGGAGTCAGTGTGAGTTCATTATCATACCGTAACAAAGAAATTCACCTAGCTGTGAAAAATTACGTATGATAAGTGAGTGCAGTGAATCTATTGATAGTCACACGGTTCAGTCATAAATAGTGTTTGTGCTACCATGCAAAGTAGGAAATAGCATCAATTTAGCTCATGCAGTCCCATAGGATTGTAACGAGTCTCAAAGAAAAGACGATTGTTCCTTAGGTTGAACATTTCAAAACGCTTTGTGACATGATGTGTAAACGGCCCCACATAAGATATTACAGAAATCAAGAGAAAACTTACTTGAATCAGGGGACTTGTTGGACAATGATACGATACAGGGAAGAGATTTTGGTAGTTCATCTAAACGCGACAAAATCTGGCGTGAATCCGGGGTCGTCGACACGATGGTAGACGGCCAGTGGTTCACTTCTCGGTTGTTTGACCGTACTTGGGATTCAAGATTCGGGGGTCCTCGATGCTCCCATGCGTTAGATGTATTAACGGAACATTGTTGTTGTGTTAGTGAAGGTGAACGGGTCAATCCGTAACCGGTACTATGCACATTTGATGAGGATTCATCGCTTATGGGGCAGACAGCAGAGTTGTGGGCCTTTTGAGATCTAAATGAAGCACAAAAAGGTGGCCATGTAGTCAACGATAATATTTAGTTCGCTTAATTTTCTAAGCTAACCATAAATATCAAATCTTTACTGGAGGTGTGAACGCTGTCCAGAATTGAGGCAGAAACGATGTATCAGAATGCGTGCCCTTCAATTAGAATTCACTGGTGTAAAATCAGGTCCCACACAAAATATGAAGCGTAAGGACTAAAGAAAATGGGACAGAAAAAAAATTCTTCGCGAGCTGGAACAAAGTTACGCAAAGGAACTTTCACTGACTATACCACTGGGCCCACAGTCACGTAAGCGTGAGGCGAGGACAGAAGCAAGCCTCGATGCCAATGTCATCTTCGAACAGTTTGTGTGAGGCTGGCCACCACACTGCTCTTTCCCACCAACCGCGGGAACAGTGCACTGGGTACAAGGTGTGGATCAATAGGAGTACATGAAACTTCACAGACTGCCGCAAATACCTATCGATCGAAGTGACCAAGTTCGGTAAGCATAACGAATACCGCGTTTCTCGGCATGGTAACCAATGAAGACTCCATATAAAACAGCAGTAAGATCACGTGGCTGGTAGCAAATCGATGGCGGAATCGTACAGCGTGCAGTATTCAGACCTCAATCAGAGGCTCAAAACTGTCGTTTTTCTCAGTCATTGTGAGAATTTTTGTGCTAGTTACCATGACCTTCAGGAAACAAGAGCGTTGTGATACATAACCCGTGAATAATTACGTAAACAGGATGGAAGGGACAAGCTCCGTAGCCACCAGCTGCACTGTTGAGGAAGTCAGCAACCGTGCGCAAGACTTGGGGTGGCGGTTAATTATATAAACCTCACTAAGCCACGCATCATGCCGAGCCAGATGATAACATTTGATTCTTTTATCATATTTGCCATTACTGGTGAAGTTTGTATCCACGCAGTAAAGCCAATAGGACGGCCACAACATCACCATCGGTTAACTGATCCAGACGAGGGTCAGCTATTACATTATACTCAATTGTACGTTTTTAAAACGATTCATAATGCCATATCAACTCACCACGCATCATTGAAAAGCTATATAAGCTCTGGAAAACTACTTCGAATTAGTCTAGAATTATTATCATCATCGTAGTGTTAAACAGCAAGGCGAGCCCCACTGACCACTGCTTTTCTCACCATGTTGGACATAGAAACAGAAAAAATGAATAAACGAAACGGACAGGGAGAGGACATACAGGGGTGGGAAAAGGGAAAAACGCCATAGTGGCCAACACACGGAATACCAATTTGCAAAAAAAATTAGCTACGAGGTCACACGGCGGGTTTCCTCAGGTGCATGAAGATAGAAAATTACCAGGTCATCACCCAATTGCTATCCTCACTCTATCCATATTGTACCAATGCGTTTCACACTGTTCTATCGGCTCCAAATTGGTAAACCCATCCACCAGCACGTATAGCAACAGCACTACCAGTTACCTTGCTTGTCTAACCGTGAACCCCAATCAAGCAAAAAATGAGCTCAACGATCGTCTCGATCATTTGTCAAAATGTACTTTTCCGCTCACCCACTTCTCCATTTTCTGCATTCCACTGGGCCGTTTACATCCATTGTCCATGGGCTGTTACGTAAACCATGCGTTTCATCATCATCGTATAGCGTTGAACAGCAAGGCCAGCCCCACTAACCACTGACTTTCTCACCATGTTGCAGGTAGAAACACACAAAAAATGAATATACGAGATGAACAGGGAGTGGACCTACAAGGGTTGGGGAAGGAAACAACGCACTAGTAGCAAACACACGGAATACACAGTATAGCTCTACAAATGCTCATTAATCAATCATTCTGATTCGATAGAAGGTGACAACACGATCGCCACTGTTTGCGGTTCGCAGCCATATCCTTCAGTGTCTCCAGCCAACTGGTAGACGGATCTTTTGGACCCCAACCACGAAGACGTGAAGCACCTATTTTTCCTAAGTCTGCTGTACATTTTCTCACTGCTCGCTGCCACGTCATCTGTAGACCTCCCCGTGGTCTCTTCCACTCCTTAGGAGGAACGGAAAATAGGACACGGTATGGTAGACGTGTGTTTGACATACGTAACACGTGCCCCAACCAACGAAGTCTACTAAGCTGGACACGCTGTGACAAAACGTCCTCCGAATTAGTACCCAATACTCGATTTCTGACCTCAGCATTGCCTACTCGGCTACTCCACCCGAAATCTGGTCCATGCATCCTCGACCTAGGCGGAATCCAGCCTGCTGTTCGAGGGCATTCCTCTTGGGAACCGGTGTGAGAAGGTGCAGCAGAATCAAGGCTAATACTTTGGGGACTATCGGAATTAAGCTAATCCCACGATGATTACTACAGTCATTGCGTAGTCCCTTTTTGAAGATGGGAACAATCAACAACTCACTCCTTATTAACGGAATACGCTCCGCGTTCCAAATGTCACGGAGCAAAGCGGTAAAAGATTTTATCAAAATATTCCCACCCAGTTTGAAAAGAACCGGGGGAAGTTCGTCGGGACCTGCCGCTTTCCCCCGCCTTAGTAATCGAACACATGACTCTACTTCTACTTCCGATGGAGGCTCAAGTGATACCACCCAAGGAGTCGCAGTTGTTGTCACGGGAGTAACTACACCAGCGTGCGGCCAGCTAAACTGTTCCTTGAAGTATTCGGCCCAACGGTCAAGTCTTTGCTCTTTGCCATGGATGGGTTCTCCATTTCTATCGCAAATCGTTTCACTGACCTGGATGCGCCCTCCACCGGTGTCACGAATAAGTTTGAACAGTCTCTGACTTTTACCTGAAGCAGCTGCTATTTCCATTTCTTCGGCTACCTTGACCCACCAATTTTCGCGATCCTTCTTAAGGCTTCGCGTAACTTGTCTTTGCAGCTTTCTCCGCATCTTATTCATCTACTCACGGTTCGGGAGCTGACGCTTTTGCTCCATTATACTCAACGACTCTTGTGAGATCCAGTGTCTTCCATAGACATTGGATCTGGGACCACCGGCAAAACTTGCTGTAAAGTGCATCGCCTGTTTGATATGAGCCCAATGCTCATCTACATTACTTTTCGTCGTAGATCCTAGCTTATGTGCAAACTTCTGCTCGTAACGGGTGCAAACTTCCGGATCACACAAACGTTGCACGGCTAATCGGGTTTGCGGTTTGCAACGATGACCATGGAGCTGGTGAGGTAATCGCATTAAAACTAATGTATGGTCCGACTCTACGTACGTAAACCAGTAAGATCTACAGTTCTGAACAGAACTGCGCCACCGGTAGCTTACAGTGATATGATCAATTTGACTCAAAGTACCTGTAGAGTTAGAGCGCCATGTCGCTGTGCGACGCGAGCTGTGTCGGGAATTAGTACTAGACAAGAACAATCGATTGTCTGCACAAAACTGGAGAAGCCTATCCCCGTTATCTGTACGTTCAGCAGGTAAAGCACAACGCCCACCTAAACAGGCTTCTGACACACTAAGTTTGCCAACTTGTGCATTGAAGTCACCAGCTAGCACTACAATGTCGGAACCTTTACTGCTGCGAACGAGGGTGACGAGGGCATCATAGAGCTAATCTTTCTGCAAGTCTGAGCTGCAGTCCGTTGGGGCGTAGGCCGAGATCACAAACAAATTGCGCTTGACACAGCTATTCTTTCGAAAACCAACTAACCCCTGGAGTCTCACAGCACATAAACGACTGTTAACAGGGATCCAGTCTAAAAGAGCGCGCTCAACTTTGTTAGTCAAGACTATTCCTACACCACTTTGACCCGCAGCTCGAGCTACTTCGTCTCCTGAAGTGCGCAGAAAATACCTCGATGAGATATCAGGAGCAATTAGTTTAATCACACTACTCGAATCCTGGGTAAACGTTTCACTTAAGCAGCAGACATCAATCTTCAGATTATCTATGGTGAGCACTAGGCACGCCTGCTGACCGGCCTGCATGACTGTACGCGCGTTGAAGGAGCCGAGATTGAGAGACTGACGAGGCCTGAGAAAATGTGAGTTACCAGACAGAGGATTATTCCCGACACTATTTGACAGTGAATCGTTGCGAGTATCGACCGTGTTATCAATGGGAGCATTATGGGTGGATAGATGGGTGGTTGGGGAAGGAAGACAAAGGTTGAATAAAAGAGAGGGAACTCTGATCAGTAGCCCACTTATCACTACCCACCCCGCTCGATGCAATGGGCAGCGCGGTCCTGATTATCCTGCGCGACGACCGATGCAGTATGGAATTCTTTCTATTCGTGCAGTTCATGGGAGATGTTGGACGGGTACTGCTAGGGTGTCCAGCCACAAAGCACGAGAACGATTAGGGTCCTCATCCAAAGCCTTTAGTTCTAACAAGAACCTATCCACCAGGCAGCGGGAAGGCTTAGCGGAAGCCCATTTGCTTGGATCAATTATTCTTCCACTGATTTTGCCGATTGAGATGCCAGCTCAAATCAACCCCCAACCTGGAGGACCAGGAGACTAGACTTTGTCTGAACTCTACCCATTGACCTCTGATGATTGCATCCTGTATAACTCTTTGGGTCATAGAGGGGCGCAAGCCATCACACCACGTCAGGGTGCAGTGTATATATATATATATATATATATATATATATATATATATATATATATATATATATGAGAAAAATCAATGGAAGGCAATTTGTAATATGATGAGAAAAACGTACTGTTGAATCTTCAGCCACTCGGACAGCTGTTCTCCACTCAAGACGACTAATTGACCCTGTGAATTCTTCCCAATGAACCCAACAGTCCCTGGGGAAATAACATTGGCAGCCGCAGCACATTGGAAATGTGCGGCCGACGAATGATGGTCATTCACGGTGTCTGGACGGTCAGTAGACACGGAGACAGTGGAAACAGGCGAGGTGTGTACCACAGAATGCATGGATAAACTGTGTTTCGTGTGTCCAGGTTGTTCAATACCGGTACCCGAAGCGCAAGACACAGTTGTCCCACTGGTGTCAAATGAGGTGGCAATCGCAGCTAACTGTTCCAAACTCGACGGACCAGATTGCGTTGTGGTAGGAACATCGTCGAGTTCGATAGCCGGAATCCTGTTATTCACAGAATCCGTTTGTCTGTGAACTGAAATCAACATGGGATTACGGAAAAATGGATCATTAAAGGAATGAAAAACACGAGATAATTACAACGAGTGCTTCAATCGATTTAAACTAGGGAAAACTTCGCTTCATGCTTGCATATGATTGCAGTGGGAGCATTACCTACAGCCGAAGAGGCCCACTGACCCATCGAGGAGAACCGGCAAACACGCCTCTGAGAATTGGATTGGAGAACCAACACGATGAGTGCGATAATCAGTCGGACGAGGGCACAACGCTAAATCATTATCGAACGACTCCCGTTTTCCCTCATATTTATATGTGATAATCCCAATGGCTTTAAGAAAAGGTGACGGCAAGCAGGACAGGGAAGGAGGTAGAATAACGGAAGCAAAATAGTGGCTCTTTTGGGGCCGAAATGAAATAAGAACGCGAAAAAGCTGGTGATTGTACCATTCAAAACCGGATACCTATGGAGACGAATATGTTACCTAGCGATTGGTAATGCAAGTAACTGTGGTACAAATGTCCAGAAACCAGAGTGTTAGCCTCTGTGAAATTTCCTCGTTCTAAGCCGTCAGAAACGGGGAAATTCACAAACAGTAAGCCGGATCTAAGTCAGGACGTTCCAATGTCAAGGCAGATTGTCGTCCAATGATAACTGGTATAACGGCCCTGAGTAGTTCCCTCATTTGAGAAGAGCTATGGCCGAGACTACGTGAATTTACCCAAGTCATTATACTCCCAGACCTTTTGTCCAGTGCGGGTGTATGGCGAAATGTTTAATTTACATTAGTTTAATATTTTAATTAATTTGGCAGAGTGCCTAGACTGTGCTAACATTCAATCGCGCTACACAGCTTTAAGAACTGGATCTAGTCTGCTGTGAAAGCCATACTGTTATTGATAGCGTTGTTGGACCTAGTCTGTATATAAATAATTCGCAGGGCTTGGAGGATTTCGCTCATTACACCTCAGGAAGTCTGTCTGAATGGAGTATGCGCGTTTTATGATACCTCATCCATCATCCCGTTTTGACAACCAATACCATCAGGCAAATTATGCCGGGGAAGAACGCTGAATGTGTATAACAAACAAACGACTGTCAACTGGCACACTGTATAGATTTACTCAGTCAACGAAGGGAATGTCATATGGAGGTCAAATGACGATGCATTGATGAAACACAAAAAAGTCAATAACAGTGAGTGTGAGTAGATTTCGATCTCCTTGATTCTGGAGTGCATGATCAGATGATGATTTTACCATGAACATAACCGGAAAATCGCATTGTTTTCAACGACGGGTACCTGGATTTCGTAGTAAGAGTAAATCTGTGGCTTAAAGAAGCTTTCAGTGACAAAAGTCGGCCCAAAACATCACAAGTATCCCATTTTCGACTACGTAAAAGGAGTGGTTAACTACTAACCTAGAAAATGGAAGACGACCAGGTTTATCAATGGAAACAACTACCAGCCCTGTCAATCCCGTAACCTATATTAAGCTAAGGAGAATACTCAAGTAATTTCATTCGGTGAAGTCATCATACTCGTTGCCTGTGAGTACGCATCAGTCATCGTTTGCATACAACAAACGAGACTGATGTGAGCTATAATCGCAACCAACAGAAGTTCACCAGATGAACATGGTTTAGACAACGGAAGTGATATAAACTTCGCAGTCGACTTACACAAAGAACAGGCAACAAAAGGAGCAAAAAACAAGGAAATATTGGTCAACGGTAACGATCTGAAACCCTGTCCGCGGTTATTGTTGCCACACATCAACGTATCCACTATGCACGTGCAATACCGCAATAAAATAGAAATGTTACAGTGATTAGCTATAGGCATACACTAACAGTACAACCTAAGTCAATAAGTCAAGTCCAAACCTGTTTGATACAAGGAAGATTTCGAGGAGCCTGAAAATAGAATTGGCACACCAACTGAAAGTGTTTATGGGTCAATTCGTAAGACAATATGAATGCACTGAAAGCAAAACATCGGGTGAAGTTTAAAGGTTAAGAGACCCTTCAAAGAAAGTATGCAAGGAGAACGAAATACAACAGAAACATTTCACTGTTCTTTTCTGAGTAAAAGTCAAAGTCGACACGCGCCACAAGGTCGTTTGCTGGACGATTCCGTGCCGGCTTTTGCAAATGCACAACGAACTATATTTGATAAATTTAACACTCTCTATAGGTGATCAATAATGTCCAATAAACAATTTTACCAGTCACACAACCCGACGCCAAGAAGTCGCAAATTCCATTCTTAACATACTCAACCAATGTGGCCTAACTGCGAAACGTCATAGAGCATGGGATGGAAAAAATGTATAATTTTTAATCTTAACTAACCCGAAGACGATCAGATCACTAACATCTTCATTAGAGTAACGTGGACAAACAGTTTATCATACATGGGGTTTACCGGTAATATCTCCAAAGAGAAGGTTAACAATAGCACTAGTTTCTCGTAGATTTTTCTTGATGTCTATTACTTCCTGTGTACCACAGCCTGAAAAAGGAATACTGTCGTGTAGAAGAACGGCATAAAATTAATGAGTTCAAAAAACTAGGAATGATCTTCACTTGTTATTGTTATCTGACGAGCAGTGGTCCTCATTTTTTGCTTCCCCAAGCACTCTATCACAGTGAACCGAGAACAACTACAACTGCTAACGAAGGATATCCAACGACCAAATGCATCAACCAAGTTCTACCGTGCAGGTCAAAAATTCTTGATCCGAATCGACACGACATCCGAAATATGTCATTTCGCGATTCGGCATCCGACCGGCTCAACAGTGATTTATCGGATCAATTGGTCTAAATGGCTAGGGCAAGGAGAGTGGAAAACGACCTATTGACCTTTGAGTTGCATGTCATGTGATGCACTAACATTCACAAATTTGGTATACAACTCGCACTCGCTGTCACAAACAATCGATAGCTTCATTTATCTATGTAAGTTTCCTCCGCTTGATCGTGTAGCTTAATTTCAGATTGAGACATCCAATAGTTTGTGAAAAGAAGTCACGCTAGACAACAACAATACAGGTGGAACAGATGAAAACCATAAGAAATGACTATTCGGGCATGCGTGGCGTGAGATAAAGGTCACGTGATAAAAAGCGTGGGATTTAAACACTTACCGTAACTTCCTGTGTTAGTCGGAAGAGGTGCACATGAAGAATCGACTTTCATGGGCTGGCCGGTTGACATCACAGATGTTAGCTGGTAGCGAAGAGAACAGCGTTCAATGACGATTAGATAAAATAGGGGATACCACTCAGATTTGAGTTATTCGTGTGAATCAGAAAATACAACTGGTTCGTTAGTTTATCTAAGTGATTTAGTCTTCACGCATCGAGCATGCGTTTAACAGTTGGAATTCGACAAAGAAATTTAAATACAGATATGGGCACGATTGATGGCCTTAACGTTGTGACTCGAGACAGCAAACAACACGGAACAGCGACCGGCCAATTTCTTGTCTTCTATAATGGTAACGTTCTAGTTCAATCGGCCTGAATATATACTGGTTTGAAGAATGAACATGGTAAACAGAACGCAGCGTGAAATCAGTTTGGAATAATGCTCGCGCGCAATCGATGGCTAAAAGTATTAATATGGCCTTTCCAGTGTCAGTGATATGCCATTAAATCGAACTAGGGACCCAGTGATTTGAGGGGTGTTTGGAGGATGTCGTTGAAAATGAGAGTATAATTTATGAGTGGACAAAATGTAGGTAGGTAAATCAGTCCATGTGTAGAGGACTAACACTGTACACAACAACTGAGCGTACAGATGAATGTCACTACAAGCTGGATGTTTATCTGTACGTGAAATGAAGAAATTTATATAAGTGGCTGAAGCGTACACTGCTCCCGGATAAGTGCATCAAACAGCTTAGACCTTTCTCCCGGTAACGTCATCTTCCAGTAGACGCTGCTTGCTTGCTTGCAAGATATGCAAATGTATTCACCAGTGTTGTTCAAATGGATCACTCAAACGGACAGTCAGATTCACGATATAGTTTATTTGGAGGATTCAGATAATCGTTCATCGCAGACTAGACTATTGAGCTTGATTTGGTCGACTCCAAGAGCTGGTCGCCATGGAAACATTCCTTCGTCAACGGAATTCAGCGCATCGTAAGACTTCGCAGTTCGCCAAGTTTAGCCCACGAATCCACAGATATCTAGAAATGTCATGCATCAATGAATCATCATTTCTGTTTAAATTCTCACGTAGTAATTTGACGGTCAGACGTAGTGCTGTATCAGACCGATATTAAGAATTGCGCTTCATATACTTCGACCAACAATTAGCTATTCACAAACCACGCTTACTTCAGCGCATTCAGAGCGACGCACAGCTGATTCATCGATTCAGTTCATAAGAGCGCTTAGCGATCTTTGTAGAGAGTTTGGCATGTCGTATATTGTTAGTCGAACCGGTACGGTAAACCTCGTCATAACCAACGTATAAAACAAGTTTTTATTCTACTGTTCCAAACATCGTTGCATCGTGGTATGCAAAACGCGCACATATGCCTTATTTTCCCATCCGGCAAAAATACATCCACATCCAAATTAAACGATATCGTGAAATACCACTTTGCCTTAACTCATCATCTGGGATTAAATCGATACAGTCATGGTCAAGGGACCACAATGGTAACTAGAACCTTCAACCTCGCACTCCCGAAATAATTTTCGTCTCTACGTAACAACACAAAGTAAGGAAAAAACCGACTGCAATGTCAAGGAGGAAGTACAACTGTGAAAACTAGTTCGCAGGGAAATTTTAAATTTAGACTCACTTCAATTCTGTTCGATGTGGGCGACCGGAACGGCTTCGAATTCGGATTCGTCTCCACCAAATGAGTGATTAAAGCAGTTAGAGTTTGGGCAGAAAACCCATTGATTGAAGTACTTGAAGGAAGACTCGATACGTGTTCTGAAGAAATGTGGTCGAAAACTTTTAACTCAGAATTGGTAAGTTGTGCACTCTCGAAACACTCCACATGCACGTTATCACGAATATTCGTAGGTATAGTATCCATTGTAGAGGCATTGATCGAAAGTTGTTGGGCTTGTTCAAGGGGTTCATTCTGGTTGCGTCGACGGACACGGGATCGAGAGTAGGTAGCAGCATTGTTGAATCGCACTTCTTGCTCACTACGTGCCGGATTGTCTGCAAAAAACTCAGCAGCCACAGGCGGTTGATGGGAATGCATTGCGCGGATATGTTCTACTTTATCCGCCACAGTAACTGCGGTGGCTTTGCATTCGCGACGGGAACAACGCCAAAACACTCGATCACCAATCCCATCTCGGGACTTGGTGAATTTATAGCCATCGATCACAAGGCTACGTTCGCCTGTGGCAGGTGAGAAGGACGAGGACAACACAATGGAAACAACAGACTAAAGGTTTGACAGAGTTAATAGGGCATTCAGAAAGAAACAGAAATGAGGGCTCCCCAAAAGAACTACTTGACAACACATTTTGGGTCTGTTTCAGTGCCAACAATGCCAATCATTAACCACTTTAACAGCACCAGAATATGGGGAACAAGAAACCATTGTGTCAAAAGCTTGAGAAAAATAGTGTTTCAATTTCTCCAAAACTAAGTGGTCTCTCATCAAGTAGACCGAATCACATCCAAAAACAACAACAATGAGACTACTGGCAGTTTTACGTTTACACCATGTGGACCATCAAACTCGTTTGCCTGTATCACTTTCAGTGATATCATACGCAGGGTGTGAATCATTGGTTTCTTTTTACTACGGGCTTAAGCATGAGTGTAGTGAGAAGGGTATATTCCATTGCATTAAAGACCCACTGCGTTATTACGGATAACCGGCAACCACACCCCGAGACTTCGAATGAAGCACCAAATAAGGTCCTAATAGGTTAGATGTGACAAAGATCCGGAAGACAGTGGAACACTGTCTACCACGAAAGTAACCGCCGCTGGTGGGATTCAAACCCGGCCTCCGAAGTGGTAAACAAACCACTCAACCACCACTGGTGCCAAACGACTGAAATCAAAAATAGCAAACCGCACAGATCAACTCGGAATTACCTAACGTCATACGGTCCTACGTGACCGATCACTTTGAACGCGTCCTCACAAATGATGAAGATAAGATAGGCAGTAAGGAAAAGAACTAAGAGCACTAGGAACGTAAAAAGAGCAATTTAGGTTCCCTACTGAGTCTTGATCCAGCTAGTGAGCTTAAGGAGGGAAAATAAAGACGCTCAGTACTTGTGGGACTTCTTTCCCGGCCAATGAGAATTGGCACGGCTGCCATGATCTGAACTCTACAATATCCGATAAACAAGTATAGATTACTTGAGTATAACAAGATGCTTTGACTTTCTAACTAGATCCGAGTGAAGATCAGCGTCTGGGACAAAAATGGAAATCACGCGTTGTTTCAAGATATCAACTTTATTATCGCAGCGAAGTGCGTCTCGTTGATAGCTGTCGCCGTTTATGCGACAAGATAACTAATGTATAAGGTACACATGACCTGAGCACATATATAAAGTGATAATGAAATGCCATCCTGGACACCTAAGAGTATACACACGTTAACGCAGGGACATCCATACTTTCTGAATATACTGCTTTGGATTAACTGAGTCGATAATGGGTATTGGGGCTGCCAACCTTTTTAAAACGATTGACTCGTGCGGTTTGCTACTGAAATTCTCAAAATGAAGGTTGTCTACTCTGCGTGACAGATTAGTGGCTTTTGTGAAAATGGATATTGCTCCTCTGTATGCAATCGTGTGGGAATAAAAATCCGACCGAGGTCAATGTGTAAATGAAATGTACGCCATGAAGTTCAATTTCGAGGCAGATTTCGTTTAGCTGAACGGAGTTAACCATACACTGCGGCCGATTAGGAAGCAAAAACTACCTAGGTTGTCACAAACAGGACGGCCACTAACAAATTAGGTAATTCAAAGAATTTGTCACCAACTAACAGCATAGAAAAAGGGTAGGAAGCAATCGCTGCTACAATTGCTCTTAAGGACGGAAGATCACTTAACTCATTCAAAAGGGAAACAAACAAACACGTGCCCGAAAAGCCAACTGGAGCAAGACCCAGTAGGCTTGAACTAATTATGTACTGGTAATCAACCAGAATACCGTTGTTCAATTGACTCTCTGATTTTAACAGTGCCATTACGGTAGTGACTGTCCACACAGCACAGTCGTCAGCCTACAGACCAAATTGTGACAAGTCGTGATTACCTGACAAACGTGTGCCTATTACGGGGCGTACGAGAGGGTTTGCCTTATATAGTTTCAGTAATTAACCAAAATGTGTTTCATTCCGACCAGTAAATAGTCGGTCCTTGCTGCATGGGTGAAACATGATCAATGACGGAATAAGACACTTGCTGTCACACTGAAAAGGAAACGGTAGCAGATCTACGCATGTATTTTCAAGACCGTACCTAGTTCAGACCTTAATGAACTTGTTAGTTCAACTATCGGGTGGGATAGCGTAGTACCTAATAAAAGTTTATTTCACAAAACTATTTGCCACCTCTAACGGTGCTTAGGGAACTCAAACTATATAACATACCCTTTCGAGTGACATCAAATCCAACACGAACTTTCACCAGATTCCACTTTTTATCAGCATTCTTCTCTGCCATCGCTGTAAAATGCACACGGGGAGAATAACCGGTAGAGGTGATAGTCAGCATAGTTGGGTTCAACTGGTTGCTCAGGTGACCCAAATTGTGATCAGCCAGTTCATCGGACAAACCAGGACTGACAGCATTGCATAAGTTCTCATCCAATTCTTCAGTAGAGACACCATCAGTGACCGAGTCTGGGGTAATCGCCTCAACCATGGCGCAGTCCAGTGCACTATTTGGCGAATATAGTTGTGTAGTGGAGTGCATTGTTGTATGATAAATTCAGAGCCAACTCGCGTAGTGCACACGACAATGAACGACTTATCTGGAACGAGTGTGTCTGATTGCAAGTATTTGATGCACGCCTTCAACGTTGTCCGGCCAAACGATCCAGCCTAACAGCTTGCACATCAATCGATGCGACACCCATCTGAGGGCAGATTGACCTGCTTTGTCTTGCCTACACGCTGTCGACGCTTTGCGCATGGCTGCCTCTATTTTAACCTCAACGGTGATTGGCCGTTGGGGATCGTAGACTACTGTCCCGTCGCTGTTCTTGATGAGTCAGCCAATAGGGTCTTAAGTACAGGCCAACTTCGGCAACGGTATGGCTGAGATGATTAAGACGACGGCGGACCATGTGACTATCGACCTTGTCGGCGATTGGCGCTTGTAGGCCGCGCACGAACGAGCACGTTTTGCGCACCGAGATCTCGCCGCGATTCAAAACGAGTGGCGATGCACGCACTACATGCGCCCAATGCATTAGACCGGCGTCCCACGTTTGGCAGGGTCACAGATTTCATCTTCAAACCGTGTGTTCGCGGGTTATCAACGCAGCGCAAATTGACCTCAGCCATTTCACATAGTAAGGGAGTATTTGTTCTCTCGCAGCGTATTGGTGTATGCATCTCCGGTAACTGAAATGCGACGTCTATCCACGCAAAACTCTGATCAAATACAAATACAAAGGAATGCCATAAAAGGCGTTGAATGAAGTTTTTATAATAGTTTTCATGTTATACACATACACCTCCAGTTAAATGTTTTAGTTAGTTTATCTTCATCCATTATATATATATAATATATATATATATATATATATATATATATATATATATATATTGTAATTGAGTAGTAGGAGGGCTCGGTGGATGTGCACTGCTGATGATTCCCAACAAATTAAACAGCTGTACAGTGCTTCCATGGTTTTCAATAGTGAGTTGAGCGTTCAAGCTGCATGATGAATCATATTATAAAAATCTAATCTCCTACTACTTTATTTTATTTATTTATTTTTGAACAACTGCACGCTTCTTTTTATCGACTATTAACTTCTCTTTCAGGTGACCGGCTACTTTCAAGGAATGATACGGCCCAAGATCCCGGAACCTTGGAGTTCCGGGTCAAAACCACGAATTGCTTCAGAATGACAAACCTGCATTTATTCCCCTTTATGTTATCATTTTTGACATTGTTATTATCTCAACAGATTTGGCAATCACAACCCTTCTTGTGAGTGATCATCTAGGTGAGGCCTTTGCAATGATTTCCCTTTCAGTCCCCTTCCGTCATTTGTATCACTGTAGATTTTGCGCACGCAGTAACCGCAGGCGCCTCTTCCCACACACTTCCTCGGCGAAAGTCAACGTACGGTCTTTGTACCTAGACCCAGAAAGAATGCTCGCGTTTGACACTGCACGGTCTTTTCTCGTTGATCTCCTTGACGAACGTGATTGTAGAAGCTGAGGGAGTGTGCCCTCCAATAAGACTTTCATATGCCATGAGGTAGCTCAGTCCACGAACTGCACAGGCTTGAAAGAGCCAGAACTATACCTGCGATTACATGCTATCTATTATCAAATGAACTCGTTATTGTGTACGGTATACGATATAGTCGGTGGCTAATGTTCTGTCAAACTGGAAATCAACGAGTACTTCAGCCTTGGGAAGGTCCCATCCTATGCTGTTGACGATATTTTTATTCGGACAACAATCAGATCATATTTCAGAGCTCTATTGGACCTTCTCACCCAAAACAATAGTGAGATTGAATGGAAGTCAAAATAAAAAGAATAAAACCATCTATCAATTCCAAAAGTGTGTGTGTACGGATGGTCGGTACCGGAAACAGGTAATTTGAATGCGTCTTCAAGCAGCCTGGGGCGATATAACTTCATTTCCAATATCCAACCCATCAGGTGAAGTCAGATCTTAGCAATAAATCGTGCTGATATGATAAGATTTGTCAGTACCTTATCTGCTAATGAAAGCGTTTATCCTTTTATATATGAAAAAGTTTGTTCTAACCATATCTTAGAGTACATTTCTGCTATTATAGTCTAGTCTTGGGAGTTCCTAGTGCGAGTAGTCTGGGTACGAGCAATTCCACTACCTACGATTGGTAGAGTAGATACAATACTCATATTTGGCGTCGCGGCATAGATTTATTGACCATTGAACAATTGAACCTGCATAGTAATCAATTCCCGATCAAACAATGGGTCGAAATTTACGAGCTCTGGTGCAATGTTCACGGAGGAGCCAAGCATGATCAATCGGCCTTATTTCTGATTGCAGGTGGAAGCAAATTGTGTTCGTTGTTGAGGAACTTCCAGTACCCAGGTTCGCCAGTAGAACTACCAAACGAGAATTCAAAGGAATTTTTGCTGAACCATAATATGCCAGTCATTTTCCAGGCGGCCGAAAGTGCAAAATCCAATTTATTGGTGAAAGTCTCATATGTGTCTTGTCGCGAGTTAATCCTCCAGCTAAACCAAAAGGCTGCCCGATGCAATGATGGGGATCGTTTGAACGAAATGCTATGTGATCGATTAATTGCCAGAATCACCAACATCAACCTACAGCGGCGCTTGTTGGAATAAGAGTTTGAACTTGGCAGAAACCCGCAGAATCCGTGGACAATTTGATGATATGCATTCAGTCACCACGCCCGATAATACAATTCTGCTTCAAAAAGCAAAGCTGAAGCCAATGCACTCGCTCCATAAGCCCCAACCAATAAGGACATTCCGATGTTTCAGTGTCTCGCAAACATGTGAACAGATGCATGTCAAGTAGCGAATTCCATTTACTTTCAACGTGTCACTTCCGTCAAGCCGTATATCATGCACATGGGAAAAGAGGCCACACGAAAAGTGTATTGGATATGCTTTTGTTTTGCCATATCAATTCCTGATTGGTCGGAAACTTTTCTTTCGTACATTATAAATCGGGCTATCTTATTGGTGTAAGAGGCCTTACAAACCACCGAAGAATTGTCAATGAGATTTCTTTGTTGTATGTTCTAACAATGTACTGATCGTTTTCCCCGAAGAAATGAATTTTGAAATGGTGGCAACGGGACAATTTAACGTTTTGTCAAACAGCTGCAACCGGAGCCTTTGGTTATCCAAAGCTTAACCCAAGAGTCAGCGGAACGAAACGTTGGGTCCGTAAACCACTGAGGGCCGGTGACTGATTGCTCGGTTCATTTGCCCTTCAGATGAGGCCAAACATCCAGGATGCCCAGTGCACCTCTCGGCCACAGATGCCGGTGAGCATACCGTTGTACGCCTCATGCGCCACCCGTGGTTGGCTTGAATCAGGGTTTAGCCATCTCCCTTAGACTGACTATCAGTCAGCCAACCCCATGGGGAGCGCCAGGCATTCGCTTTCGTTCTCTCACTTTAGTGGGAACACCTCCGCCACTAGAAGGCAGTGAGTAGGGCTTCCTCAGCGGAGGCTGCGATAGACGCACGGTCATTTGGGAGCATTTGGAGAGGCCTTCAGGACGAGTAGCCATCTCGGAGTCTGAGACAACCACCCCCGGCCATGTGAGGAATTTGGAGGCAGGTCCATGTTCTAGCACATAATGATCACACCTTTCCTCAATGGACACAATATGATAGTTGTCCACATGGCTTAGGAGCCATTCTGTTACGAAATGAGCCCCCGCCTGATTATTACAGTAGGAGGTTAGCAGGTGGTGAACAGAAGTATGCGCGAATCGGAAATAAGTACTGGCAACAGTATACGTTCTGGATAAGTTAAATGATTGCTCTTTCGGGCGACTTACGTACATACATTCAGATCATTAGCCACTGATCATGATTGTGGATAAGCCACTACATCGAGCTCCAAGAAGACTTCAGTCGATGCTAATAAGCCTTCAGAAGTATAACTAAAAACTACATTATCAGCAAGGAAAACAGACGTTTGTAGCTGACGCACTCTCACGAGCCACACTACCGAGTACGGAGGACGAAAGCACAAATGAAAGAGTTAACACTGCATTGTGGGTTATTGGATCTGAGCTATAATATATCCGGAAAGCCAGGAGGGCAGATTGGTGTCTATAATTTCTGAAGCAAGTTATCACCCAAGGTTGACCGGAACTCTATTAGCGGAATTATTACATTATTTCAAATTTCGTGATGAGCTAACAACGGAGGATGAACTGACTTTGCGAGGTGAGCTTTTGGAGGTCCCGTAAGCTGTTCGAAAAGGTGGTTTGCGCGGGTTACACTGTTCACACTTAGGTAAAAATGGATGTATTACCTGAGCCAGAGGAATATACTACTGGCCAGGAATGGTAGAACAGGTTAAACAGATGGTAGTAAGTTGCGAATAATGCAAACTATTTGATCAACGAAAAAAGAGAGGACTGATGGAAATCCGCTCAGTATCTGACCAACCTTGGCATATTATGGCGTTGGATAACTTTTACCACGGGGAGTGCGGTTACCCAGTGCCCGTTGATTACTACAGTGCTTTCCTCGAAGTCGACCTCCTGAGAACAGAAAGTTGTACAAACTATCAACAAAATGCAAGTCAGCTTTGCACGACATGGAATCCCGATTCGTGGGATTTCCGATGATGATCCTCAGTTTCACAGTACTGAATTCCAGCAATTATCGGAGGTGTGGCTTTTCGGCCGTCACATCACCAGTCTTTACCACAGTGAGTGCAACACTGAAGAAGATAGGGCTGTCAAACGGGCGAAGGGGATACTCAAGAAGTGCAAGGCAGAGGGCAGTGACCCATTTATCGGTCTACTTGAGCTTAGGAATATGCCTACTACAACGGGGAACAAGCCCGATCAAACGCCTATTTGGAAGACGGATTTGAAAGATCCTACCCGTTTATGCTCGGTTACCGGACCCAGATGTAGTAGCGCATACAGTAATCGAAGTGAAACTCAAGAAAGGAATGTGTAATAATTGTATTGAATTGAACTAACAGGACGTATTGAAACTGTCCCCACCCAGAACTACGCCAACGAAAATAGCAGGAAGACCAAGGCTGCGGAATAGCACGTTAGTTGTATTGAAGAGCTTGTTTCCATATGTATATATTATTCGGAGAAAATAATTGATACAGCGCGAGAAGATCAACCACGGGGAAATTTGTCGGACTTGTCCGCGGCGATCCTGATTGGTTGGACTCATCCGTGTGCGTAGCTGCGAAGCTGTACCTGATCGTACCACGGGTGATGGCCCCTGAATCACCACAACCTTCCTCCCATTACAGCTCCCGAGCAATCAGTACAACCTTCCTCACTCAGAAGTTTCTCATCCATTTGTCTTGCTTGACGCACAGATCTTCGGACTGGCGCAGTAGGCTGTAGTTGCGTTTCATCGACTGTTTCGTCTTCTTTGCTTGGAGCAGCACGATCATCATTCTCGGTCACATTTTCTGCTGCGCATTCAGGAGCCTCTCTGAAGTGAAGTTGACTAACAGCTGTAACCTTATTTGAATCGAATGGAGCGTGTATGGACGGGGAGTCCATTTTTAGAATCACCGTGTAATTCTAAAAATGGACTCCTTGTCCACGCGCGCTCCATTCGATTCGAATGAGATTACAGCTGTAAACCAATTATGGAGTGCTCAAGTATAAGGATGATTGGGTGGAAGAGTATCGGGTACGCATACCTGATGAGCGGCAATAACCGCGAAACCGGTCGTGTGCTTCCGGGGAAATTTTGTCTTATCATCCACATACAATGTCATGAAGTTGACTAAGTTGGCGCTGGTGTACGGTTGCATCTTTAAGGTCCGTGATTTCGACGATGGATTAACCAATTTCCCTTGTAACGATCCCGTTGGTGCGTCGAAGAAAGTATGGTACTTGACTGGAATTCAAGCATCTTAGTGACGATCTGAGACTTCTAGATATGAGCAACATGGCTGGACTTTCATTCGTCTTCGGATGCGCTGCGTTCCGATATCGCAATAGAAAATTGTCCAGAAACGTCTCCAAATCCGGCAACGTCTTCTGATTGGCTCAGGCGACAGCACTTTACAGTACGTGCCAACTTTTTCGCAGCACCGTTAGAACATGGGTGGTGAGGTGCCGTTCGAAGATGTCGACAGCCAATGCTATTTAACCAACATTTCAACTCAGATGCACAGAACTGGGAACCATTATCGGTGACGAGCATTTGCGGGATACCTTCCCGGCTGAAGCATTTCCTTAGAGCCTGGATTACGAACGACGTGGTTGGCGTTGATGTCAAAAATAGTTCAGGCCGTTTCGAGTATGAGTCAATCAGTACGAAGGCATGGTATCTGTTCAGGAACGGACAGCAGAAATCGGCGTGTATACGTTGCCATGGTATGTAGCTGTCGGGTCACGGGTTTCAGTTGTTCGATTTCGCTTTCGCTTTATGCAGACACGCATCACAGTTCTTGGCTGTTGTACATATGTCTGCATCCACCTCAGGCCAGCAACACATTTTTTGAGCCAGAGACTTCATCTTCTCCACCCCCAAGTGACCTTTATGCAGATCTTTCAGAACCGTTTTGCGTAGGGGAGGAAGTATGACCAACCGATCGTCACGACTCAGTACTCCGTCAGGTTGTACGCATAATTCCTTTCGATTCAACAAAAACTGTGGATACTTTCGTTTCACCTCCGGTTGCCAGCCTTTCTTGATAGCAGAAATTATTGACGAGTAAAACCTTTTGCGTATCTCCTCTCTCGACATTGGAGAGGCAGGTGACATGAAATAACACTGTTCGGCTGCGGCGAATCGCGAGATTCTTGATAGAAAATCAGCATGAGGAATGGTTTTACCAGGCCGACGTAGAATATCGCAATTATATGCAGTCAGGACAATACTCCACCGTTCCATCATGGCGGCTGTGGACTTGGCAACGGAATTGTTCGGGTCGAATAGAAACTGAAGCGCTTCGTGGTCCGTGAAAAATTTGGACATTAACCCAAACAGGTACTTATGAATACGTAGTGCAGCCCAGAATAATTTTAGTACTTCTTTCAGTGTCTGCGATTATCCTCTCTCAGCAGCATTCAGAAATCGAGAAATACAGATGATCGGGCATCCATCTTGTTCAAGCACTGCACCGATTCCAACCTCAGATGCATCCGCGATTAGCAGTGCGTGTTTCGATGGAGCAAATGGGGCTAACGTTGAACGTTCAACTACGCTCTTGATGAGATCTCGCAGAACTCTCTCGCATTGGTCCGTCCACTGCCACTAATCGGAAAAATGGGCGGGGAACATAGGCTGCGCCATTGTTGCGAAATCCGGTATGAACTTGGAAGATGACCAATCACAGGGAATTTTTGTCGGACATGTCCGCGGCGATCCTGATTGGTTGGACTCATCCGTGTGCGTAGCTGCGAAGCTGTACCTGATCGTACCACGGGTGATGGCCCCTGAATCACCACAACCTTCCTCCCATTACAGCTCCCGAGCAATCTGGATCGTCTCTGTAGCTGATCTTCGAACTGGAGTTAATAGCTGTGGCTCGGCCACTGAGGCATTCGTTTCAGGAGGCGGAATAGATATATCACTGTCATCATCACCGTCACCAGCTGGATCCCCGGTCGTCTCAGCCGTGCCATTGGTTACATCGTCGATTGCCACTTTGAAGTGATTTCAGCTGAGGTGACGCCGATGCATCGACGTGTCATCCAGGTCCGTGATCTCGACCATAGATTAACCAAGCTGTTTGGTGATGATTCCACGAGTTGGCCGAAGCTCGTTGCCACGGAAGTATATGAAATCGTTGGAATCAAGACACATCAACGATGACCGAAGTCTCCTGGACTTGAAGAGAACGGCTGGACTCTCCTTGGTGGCTGTGTGCACCGCGTTTTGGTGCTACAACAATGAATATCCGCATCCAATTCCGGCCACCAACACATTGGTCGAGCCAGTGACTTCATTTTATCGACGCCCAAGTGGCTTTTGTGCAGGTAATCCAAAACCGACTTGAGCAACATAGGTGGAATGACAAGTCGGTCACCCCGATGAAGGACTCCGTTGGGTTGACTACTGAATTCCTCTCGCAGTACGAAGAAGTGAGGAAACTTCTGATTCACCTCGGGCTGCCAACCTTTCCTGACGACCGAAATCACGGACGTGTAGTATCATTTTGTCTGCTTGCTCAATTCTTCCCTCGACACAGGCGCAGCCGGCGAAATAAAATGGCATTGGTCCGTTGCTGAGAACCGTGAGTATCGTGACAAGAAGTTCGTTTGAGGGAATAAATTGTCGGGTCGATGCAGAATTTCGTAGTTGTAAACAGCCAAAGCAATATCACATCGCTGAGTCATAGCAGCCGTGGGTTTGGTGACGGATTTATCTGGGTCACATAGGAACTCAAGAGCTTAGTGGTCGGTGACAATCGTAAACTTCAGTCCGAACAGGTACTTGTGTAGTCCTCATACAGCCCAGAAAACAGCCAAAGCTTCCCTCTGCGTCTGGAAATAACCTTCCTCCGCAGTATTGAGAAGACGCGAGATGCAGATGATTGGACATCCATCTTGTTCCAGAAGTGCTCGTATCCCAACTTCGGACGCATCGGTGATCAGCATGGTCGGCTTAGCTGGTGCAAATTGGGCTTGAATCGGTCGGCCAATGATATTTTGAATAAGACCGCGTAATATCTTTTCACACTGTTCGTTCCACTGCCACACATCGGACAACTGGGCCAGGAACAATGATTGGGATCGTGTTGCAAACTTCGGAATGAACCTGGAGTAGTACTACAGGCGTCCAAGAGTTGATCATAAGTGCGCCTGATTTTTCGGTGACTCGATGCCAATCAGGGGTTTGAAACGATCTGGATCGGGTTGGTATCCGTTGACAGTGAAACCGAAGAAATCTTATTCGATAACACCGAATTTGCACCTGAGGAATTTGACCGATACGTTTCTTTCCACGAACCTCCCCAGCAGCTTTTGCAATCTGCGGTCGTGCTCTTCCTTCGTGGATCCGAAAATGAGCACATCATCTTGATATGCCATCATCCCCTCGATATCATGGATAACCTCGTCTATTGCAGCTTGAAATAGCCCGAATGACACGTGCAGACCAAACGGCAAAACATTGTATTGGAACATGCCGCATGGAGTGTTAATGGTCGTTAGGGGTTTTGACTCCATGTGAAGCGGAATTTGTAAGTAGGCATCAGCCAGATCGATTTGTGAGAAATAGTTGCTGCTGAGCATGCATCTCATGAAGTTCTCTGGCCCCACCATTGATGTCACGCATCTCCGTAAACGGGGATTCAAAGTCAATCGGTAATCACCACCAATCCGAGTGTCTGTCCGTCGTTTTTCAACGCCACTACAATCGGAGTCGCCCAAGTGGATGAAGTCACACACAAAATGACACCGTCTTGTTCCATTTTGGTATGTGCATTCAAAACACACTCACTCTGACCGTACGGCAACACTCGGCGATTCGGGAATGCCGGATCACCATCCACTTCCAACTTCACGGGCTAAACCGCCATGCCACCTTTGTTGTTGGAGCATTGTGCGACGAACTGCTGAAGAACAAGCTAATCCACTGGATTCTCAAATGTCGGTTGGGGGGTTACCGACTGCTCCAAGGCACGCAGTGCCTTCAAACCCAAGACCGATGAATTGTCTACTGAAATCAGGAATTGTACCGGGATATAGTCGCTCTCCAACCGAACCATTAATGTAGTCTCACCCAGTAGTGAAAGTCGATGTCCAGTAACACCGTGAATGCGCACGTCAGTGGGTTGTATGGGTACACTGGACTGGATAAAGTCGAATACTGACTTCGGAATGACGGATTAGCAGCTCTCGGTATCCACAATGAAATGATGTCTCAAGCCACAATGGAACTGAACTGATTGGTACAGGAATTAGTTGGATTCACTTCAGTGTGTAAACCAGATTGTCATCAGTCTCGGATCCTCAGGGATTGCACTCATCACATTACATTTGGATTGGCGGCACACCTTGCGAATATAACCAGTCTTTCCAAAAGAATGCTATATCGCGTTACGGAAGCGGCAGGTGGAATGTAGGTGGAAGTCGCCCCACGAGAAGCCCCGATTCAGTTGCGCTGGTTTGCTTTCAAGAACCATCTTGTTGGTCGTCTTCGATTGAGGCGTTCGGCTTGAACTAGCTGCTATACGAGGACGAAATTACCCATCTCAACCGGCGTTTTTAATGTCAGGATGAATTCATGGAACTTCACGTTGGAACCACGAACCAGCAAATGGAATAAGGCACGTTCGTTCGCCTGGAAATTGACTGGGATTACGTGGCCTAACAGCAGAGCCTTCAACTCGTCGAGCGGAACAGCGGCAGGGTCTCGCGGGTATGTGAGGTTTTTCATCAATGAGTACAATGAACGGCCGCCAGCCGTCAAGAAGAATACACTCTGATTCTCCTTCTTCACATCGTTGCGCTTGTGTCAGATTCATACCTACCCGGAAAATCCTAAGTAATGAAATAACTCGCACCCGGACTACGCGCACTGGGAGAACGACAAGACCAGACAAGAACGGCAGGAATGTATACCGTCACACTTGGTTAGTACTAACTCGTTTATATGCAAAAGGAGGTGTGCAGTTTTTGGCAGATAACGTGCTGGCCAATCACAAAGCGACTTCGCTGTATCTACACAATTTAACAGTTACGGTTTGGCTTCACCTGATTGATTGGATACTTGGAATGAAGCCGTAGCGCACTGGACCACGTGTGAAGGCATTTAAATCCCTACAGTACCCCATGAACTTGTCTTTACTCATTTATGACACACACACACACCTAGTGTTCTTCATTGATAGCTTCAGCTCATACACAGTACAACAGGAGTAAAGTCAAACAGCACGGTTATTCATGTTCAGGCCTTTGACGCGAGTTCCCTGCATTTTGACATCCGCGGTTGTGACAACCGAATAGGAGTTCTGTTTTGATCAGTGAGCCCGTTTCCCTTTTGTCCCAATATTAGGACCCATCTCAAGTGCTTCAATGGAATTGGACCGTGTTTTCACGAATCTGTTTGGTTGCAACAGGCTGACAAGATGAATACGTACAGTGTATTCCTGGGGATGAATCCGCCTCCGAAGGTTCGCATTTCTTTATGGGCTAATGAAAACAATGGTATTAGTTAGATTTTGACTTCATTTGGTATCAGCTGGGATAAATACTCTAGATTGCCCCTCAAGAAGACGATTAACTACATCGGGCACATGTGTGCGTTTGATCGAGCGCTCCACGTGATCTGTCTGACTGTCTTCCCCTATGCTTACGTACAATACTATGATTGGTTGTTCATGTCCACTCACAAGGTCACTGTATATTGATTGGTTGACTTGGCCACAGTGATTGCGTAGTCCGTGTCTGGCACAGATTACATACATGCTTGTTTACGTACGCCACGAGAGCTCCGTGTTCTGATTTTCAATACAACACTGGCGTCGCAGGCAATGTCTGCATCACTTAATACACCTACAATGTTCTGGATAGAAGCTACAATGTTCCCTACTCCATGTTCGTGGATTTCCTGGAAAACTACATTTTTGGATTACTTGGATCTACTTAAACTGTTCAACCCAAGCTTGATTCTGGACGATTCGGCTAAACTGAAGTTCTTACGGAATTATCTGGGTGCGGAGGGCCAACGGCAATTTGACATCCATTCTCTACGTCAAAAACTACTTTGGATGAAGCATTTCAAATAATTGATAAAATTTTGGGTGCCACGCCAAACGTTTGTGTCAGGATTTAGTTTTCCGATGACTTCTCAAGAAAGCGGGGAGTCTTTAGAAGGATTCATATCGCGCCTCATCCAAGGAGTTCGCTACTGCGATTATTCTCGCATACCTGTCAAGAAATTCGAGGATGTCATGCTTATTCAACAATTTATTGCTGGCGTGAAAAGCGACAAAATCCGAGAATGTCTTTTAACTGAAGATGCATCAAAATTATCGTGGGAGAAAGCGTGTGAATTGGCACGAATCAAGCACCAGATCCGTTCACAGTGCGATTCATTTCCAAAATCATCACAGTCTGTTTCGGGGATCCAAAAAGCTAAACCACCAACACGTTATCAACCCACCGGCAAATGTTTTCGCTGTGGCTCAACGACTCACCGAGCGAACAGTTTTGAATGCCCTGTTAAAGAGGCTAAATGTCGCACGTGTTCTAAAATTGGACATTTCGCCAAATTCTGTCGTACAAGGTTGGTAAACGCGTTAGATAATGAAACTGTGGCAATGTGGGGGATCCACCTATCACCGAAACTGTTTATTCTCTGCATTCTGAAAGTAACTTGTGTTGCACATACTATTCACCTATTACAGAACCACGATTACCATGCTCTGATATTCGTACTACTCAGTTTTTACCCTCAAGTGTTAAAGTACCTCTGCTAATGGAGTTTGATTCTGCTTCGCCTGTGACTATCATACCTTTTTCATTCTACGAACGCCACTTTAAACATTTACCTATGCACCCGACCGTTTATAAATTTGACAGTTATTCAAACTCTGTCGTAGGAATGAAAAGGTTTGTGATGGTTGATTTATGTGTAGAAACTTCACAATCTCGGCCTGTTGCAGTGTACATTTGTCACACCGAAAATAAGCCGTTACTTGGTCGTAATGCTATGGTTGCTCTGAACCTTGTGCCTTCGGTTGACCGAATGTCTATATCCTCCATCGATATGCCTTTACTACGGCAAAAATATCCCGCACTGTTTGCCGAATCAATTGGACGTGTTTCCAACATCGCACATCAAATTCGCTTGAAACCAAACGCAAAGCCAATGTCTATCTCTCAACCTCGACCAATACCATTGGCTAAACGGGAAGCCGTATCGGCTGCCATACAAAAAATGCTTCAAGACGACATCATCGAACCAATCTCACTCTCAGCCTGATTGCAACCTCTGTTTTCAGTTTTTAAAAGAGGTGACATCGTCCGACTTTGTACAGATCTTCGGGCATTGAATGATCAGATAGTTGTTGAGAAATTTATGCTGCCAAGTCCTGACGAGTTACTGGTCCGACTTTCAGGTGCTAAGTGTTTTTCCGAATTGGATATTAAAAGTGCTTTTTATCACATGTCACTTACGGAAGAATCCAAACCGCTCGCTGCTTTTTTTCATCTGAAGGATTGTTTCAGTACAAGGTTTTGCCAATGGGTTTGAGCTCAGCTCCATCGGCATGGCAGAGATTTATGACTCAGTCTTTATCTGCACACGACAGATGTATTGTTTACATGGACGATATATGCGCTTTTGGAACTTCTAAACAAGAGCATGACGCTAATCTCCAAACTGTGCTGGATTGTCTTCATCCGTTAGACTTGCATTTGAATATGAATGAATGTGTGTTCTGCACAAAAGAGGTACCGTTTCTGGGACATATTATATCCGAGGATGGGGTTCGTCCCAACATTGAAAATTCGAATGCAATCATAAATATACCGGAACCTTCTACACCAGCTCAACTCTAAAGTTTCCTCGGTCTCTGTTTTTATTGTTTGACGCATCTATCACTGTTGAGGGCTGACGCTCCATAACAATGGACCAATATTCAGCGTGATGTTTTTTGTGTGTGAAACAAATGATTGAATCTGTTCCCATTGTCAGCATTTTTGATGAAACATGTGACACATTTGTCTCAACGGGTGCATCGGATTTTGGACTAGGCGCTGTCCTGTCCCAAATTCAACATTGACAAGAAAAGGTTATAGCGTACGCACCAAGAACGCTTTCGAGCATCGAACGTAAGTATTCAGCCAGTGAAAAAGAAGCTTTTTACCTGTGGTTGGGCTTGTGAAAAGTGGCATCTGTACCTCTTCGGTAGACATTTTACGCTACGAATTGATCAAGCAGCTGTAACTACACTTCTGAATGGTGGAAGCAAAGGTCACAGGCCACTTCAGAGAGGCTCCTGAGTGCGCAGCAGAAAACGTGACCGAGAATGATGATCGTGCTGCTCCAAGCAAAGAAGACGAAACAGTCGATGAAACGCAACTACAGCCTACTGCGCTAGCCCGAAGATCTGTGCGTCAAGCAAGCCAAATCGATGAGGAACTTCTGAGTGAGGAAGGTTGTAGTGATTGGAGTGTCTCCACACGCGGTCCAGTACGCTATAGCTTCGTTTGCAGTATCCAACCAATCGCGTGAAGCTGGGCCGTAAATGTTAAGTCGTATAGGTACAGTGAAGTCATCTTTTGATTGGTCAGGAGGTTGTCTGCCAATGAATACATGCCTATTTTTGTATATAAACGAGTGAGCACCAACCAAATGTAACAGAATACATTCACGCTGTTCTTGTCTGGTCTTGCCATTCTTCCAGTGCGCGTAGTCCGAGTCCAGGTTATTTCATTACGTACGATTGGCCGATTAGATACGATTTCCGCAATCATATAATCAGAACAAAACTGTTGTTTCCAACGCCAAACTACTCAACAGAAAACAAACTTTCAGATATCAGTCATAAACACTTTCAATCACGGTATACGAGCAACTGCATCAGCAGGATGAAATTGGCGAATAGAAACTTGTTCTCTATCGTAGTGAAAGTTTTAATGTTAATAACGCAGCGTTGTTGGTAGATACTGTAGATCGTTTCGGTTTCCATGGCCAACCTTTCTCAAAGCAAGTTTACAATAAGTAAAAGTGGTTATCGTCAGTAAATGACAGCCGCACTCTGAGGAAGTGAAAAACTTGAGGTGAGCTACTCTAATGGTGGCGTGTAATTCAGTGTGAAAAAAATCACAGACTACGACTGATCTAATGATAAATTTGTTGTAAATTTTCTGTCCCGTTTGAATTTTAGTCTGATAGAAGTTGAACAACCACACTCGAGAAACAGGAAAACAATTGATACCGAAGCACAAAACGTTCATGAAGAAATTGATTAAGTAAAACTCCTGAAATTCTGCTTCGAAATGTACTCAGCTATCGCACTCAACGCAAGTTAACATAGCCCATTAAGTGTGGATCATGTCGAAGCACTCAATCAGCTAAAAGAAAGCCCAAATATCATTGTGCTCCTTCCAGACAAAAGTTCGGGGGCGGTGTTGATGGATAAATCACAATATAAGGAAAAAAAATGTTGACAATGATGGGAGACACAGCTTAGTTCAGACTTGACCCAGTCCCCGATAATCCATAAAAGCTGGAGAAAAAAATTGGTACGGAACTGAAAACTCTGGTGGGAGGAAATCTAGTGCAAGAAAAAACTTCAAAATCCCCACCCAAGAGGTACTCAGCCACCTCAGATGTACAGACTATAGAAACTACTGAAGACAGGTGCTCCGTTGCTACCCATCCTTACCATGATTGACTCGCCGCAACATTGATCGACCAAGTGGTTAGTGGAACTACTCAAATCGGTCATAAATGCGATCAGCCAGTACAACATTATAGACAGTTTTGAAGTGTGCTAACTGCTAAAAGACAGAAATATAAAGAACTATTTAACATAGACGTGAATTCTCTATTCACTAATGTTCCACTGCATGAAACCTTTGTTATAATATACAGGACAATAGGTCAATAGGACCTCCGAGTCGGATTGCCATGCTCGGTCCGGTCAAAGTTACCAGCAAATAGATGGTGTTACAATAGGGAGTCCATTTGAACCCATTCAGGTGGATATACCTGTTGCTCATTTCAAACGGAATCTAGCAGACGAAATTAGAAACTGAACCTCTACCTCTACTTTGATGACATATCGGTGGTCAGTGACATCAACAGAGACGAAGAACGACTTTTAACAAGTTCACTGTTATTCATACGAATATAACAGAAGAAAAAGAAACTGACTTTTTGGACATAAGAAACACTGGTCGAACGAATGGATCAGTCGCTGTTAGGGCGTGCTGACTCGTGGTCGACAATCAGACAAGTTTCGGTGGCAATCAGCATGTCAGCGTCCGTCCAGAATCCAGGTCAGTGCTTGAGCCAGCGAATACTCAGGCGACCAGGTAGCGAATCGATAAAACGCGAACAGGTTCCTGTCAAGTGGTAGCTGGTCTTATGATCCACCAACCAGAAGGCAGCGTACATGATGTAATTATAAACTAGTTTATGTTTTAAAGACTGATGATTGACTGTTTCTTCCATAAATAGATTGTTCTGCGCTAATGAATAGATGATTCGAGGGCAGAAAAGCCTTCTCAATGGATTTAGTGAGACAGCTCAAAACAATCACAGCTCTGTTTCCCAGAAAAGTGCATGATCTGAGCAGTATTCGAACTTCACCAGTTTCGTTCCTATGACATGCAAAATGGGTCTAACCCGGACATTATTTCATAGAGCACGTGACATTGGCACGGTTGATGCACTAAGAGACGAAGAAGCAGTTATAAAGAGGACACTGCAAGTGAATGATTACCCATTTCCATTGATCCGCAAATATTCTAAACCGGAGGTGGAAGAAGAAAAGGTGGTCGGTGTACCGAAAACCCCGGCTTTCCTAGAATTATCATTCAAAAGTTATGGTACCAGTCAGCTAATCAGCAAGAGCATGAACTGCGGAGTCAAAGGTACCTACTACGTGGCCGAACCGATAATTGCCATCAAAACCACTCGGATACTAGACCATCAACTAAAGAATTACTGCCCTCCCCCTTGGCCAAATCACATGATGTTTATCGTCTTAAGTGTGGAAACTGAACTATCTACACTGGCAGAACGGAGAGGCGTTTACATCATAGAATAACCGAACATATCCCGGCGTGGTACCTTGTGCATTCCACATCTGCCATTTCCTTCTCACTGTATTGTACACGACGTTTTGTTGTTTTATCAAATCAATAAAGACACATTTTCAAAGCACCCG
Source organism: Fasciola hepatica (assembly GCA_948099385.1). NCBI lineage: Eukaryota > Metazoa > Platyhelminthes > Trematoda > Plagiorchiida > Fasciolidae > Fasciola > Fasciola hepatica. The sequence goes on along the minus strand of CANUEZ040000043.1, from coordinate 33,638,487 downwards.
CAAGTGGTTACCGTGGACTGTTCTCTCTGCGTTGTTTGTGAGCGCTCTGTGACCTGCGGCAATAAAGACCGAATTCATACAGTCCTAAAGGCTATTTTTAGTACATCTACCGCGACTCAGCACCCAACTCTGTAATTAAATGGATACATTCGAACGACGTACAACCTCCTGGCCGAAAGCTGCGTCGAACTACACTCGAGAAGCAATTTTGTGTGGCCTCTGTGGTATCAATTCGCTGAACATTGTGGACATTCTGTGAGTCGCCTTTTTTCTACTTCTATTGGCACCGTATTTCTGTACACTAGCATTTCGTTAACACCTCATTTTTGTCTCGTACCTTTATTGAGCTACCGCACCGGTGTGGGCACAGAAAGTCATGAGTTACAGCTTCACAACAATGACGACACTAAAGGAACGAAAATGTCCCAGATCGTGGATCACGCAACACCTTTGCGAGAAGAGGCAGTGCGTCATTCCATACGACACATTTGAAGTCATACACTTCAGCAACGACCGACGACTGCTCAATTATGCAGAAGCATTGGCCATTTGCAGTCAAAACCCCGGTCTATCTAAGTAGCGTGCATGGTTTATATCTTTAACTCTGCCTGGGTAACAAACATTCGTTAGTTGTTCGCAATTTTGTCTCCTAATGTTCGTTTCCCCTGACCATCTAAACAAGTACCGTGACTACTGTATGTACTTCGTGAAGATGCAGCTAAATGATCCCGTATACATTATATAAACCAATCTTTAGGGCTTCTCTATTCAAATTTGTGCCGGGAACGAGTGTTTTCAATCTGTTAAACGTCGTCTCCCTCCATCGGTAACTCGTCAGTTAGAGGGGCTCCCAGGGCTGGAGTACAAAATTTCTGTTCCACGTATGAGGGCAGAATTTGTGTCGGTATATTTTGAACGGAATCGCTATCCAGTCACCTACTGCAAACGCTTACACTCCGAGAAACTGTGCCCAAACTCGAGCGTTCTCAAAAGGTTAACATTGAAGGATTGAGATTAAAGCTTCCGGATCTACTGTCGATTGTGTCCACAGCGTCGAAAGCTCAGAACACCTCAACTTGATGTGCCTTATCAAATTTACCGAATTCAGCTTAGAAAAGGTTCGCGAAACCAGATTATGTGAAAGAGAACGTTTATGCAAGTCACTCAATCATAAATTAACACTCAAGTCTGTCAAATTTCGCACCGTCGGAAAGTGGCAGTCCGTAAACTAATCCAAATATGGCTCAAACCAATCTCGTTAAATCACCAGGCTCCCGGACTTTTAGTCGCCGGACATTTGGTCGAACGGACATTTGGTCGAACGGACATTTGGATGATTGAATTAGGCTACACTCACTCAAATCTGTCAGACGCTGCCAATCATGGGACGTTGAGCGTGTGAGTGACGATGATTCGCTCATCGGTCGATAACGCAGCTTACATGCAACTTGGGCCATTTCAGCTGGCCTTAGTTTCAAGCCGTCGGCTTTAGGAATTTCGGTGTGAAGCTATTATAAGGCCACAACGGTCAAAAGAATTTGACTCTGATGCCATTGCATAACAGCATAGCACATGCCTTTTTGTTTACCGATCCGTGATCAATGTATGCCTTTATAACTCCGGATTACCAGGCATTAACTATAAATCCTGAGAATGGCCAAGAGGACGGGTTACGCCTAATCCACTTTCTGAGGGTGTGACATATGACAGATTTAAGCGAATATAGCGTAGATGAATCATCCAAATGTCTGGTGACCAAATATCAGTTCGACCAAATATCCGGCGCCCAAAAGTACCGACACGGAATTACTATGGGAATGGGTCTCCGAAAAGCACACCCGATTGGCTACGGCTCTCGCACCTGGCTAGTCAAAAGATCTCTTTGGGGTTGGCCAACAAAGTATTCCATTTACTGCCATTCAATATCTGAAAAATTCTGAGCTTATGCGTTGGTCAGCTAATTTGCAAGCGCCTGAACTCTGCCGACAAATGCACCTACTACGCAGTTGAACCGATAATTGTAAGTCCTTGAGAATTCTCAGTGCGTGGTCATGATCAGCAAACCATAGATAAATTGGGACTCGAAGAATCTGGAATAAATGTCCCCCAGTTGACACTGGAAAGTAAGCGAATCCACTCTGTTTCCAGGGTACCGATGAGACGAATCTATTGTGCAAGTACTATAGTTCATGAAACATACGAAAGACTTCTGTTCTGTGATGTGACTAGTTTGGAATCTAAACAGTAAGGTGAGTCGTAGGAAGCGAGGAACCCGGCTCGTTGTGGATAACGTAGTTCTTCGTCTAGATGGAGCTTTGATGTCTAACGTAGATGTAGTATTTCTACCTTCCAATCGTACATCGTTCATCCAGCCTTAGGATCGAAAGGTTATCTGCTCCTTCAAATGCATTATCCGAATAAATTCTTTTGACTGAGTGGTGGATAATGTAGAAAATTGAACCCAGGAGAAATTGATGAACACTGCTGACGTTCTGAAAGCTGTACAACTCATCAGGCGCGACTGAACAGAGCTGCATCGGGACACCGTCATCAAGGATGTTTGCAGGACGTCGTTCATAATAACGATTAGTCAAAATGCCCAGGAAATCTTATGTAGCTTTTCCGATGCGCTAAGCAATTGTGTTACTATAAACTATCTGGTAGTTGATGAAAGTGTACGCTGATGAGGTGATGTCAAAATTATTTAGTGGTTTTTGTCTTCTTGTTTAGACTTGGGAGCACCAAGCACGAAAGTGGAAAGAACAAAATGGTTCAGATGTCGGGGGATTGGACTTAGTGACGCTGGCAACATCAGCCATGGTGGATGTTGTACTCAGTCTCGAAACGATCGCAGTTTTCGCGATGAGGCGGCGATTTATGATATCAGAAATGATGGAATGTGTAATGCGATTAAGTTCACGTTTCGCCAAGGAGAAGAAGAACCGGAAAAAATACGTCTTCTTCCCTATAAAAAAATCAAATGTTTACATGTGCTTCTTGAATTCTGAAGACGGATTGAACTTACCCATTCATGACTTTTCACGATCTCTTCCGATTATGTTGTGCACTCCCAGTCAAATTGGTCCGACCTGATAGGACTTCGGAACTAACCGGTTGTTCATTTCCCGCGGCACTTCGGTTCACTTCCACATGAATTCTTATGATCTGTTCAGACAAGTGCAAAGTGACCGTGAACTGCTTTCAGTACACTGGTTAGATCAGTGTTGATTCGGAATTGGGTGTTGTGGTGGTGAGTGGCCACTACAGTGGGTGACCTCTCTTGTTCCCGAGATTCGGACAAGGTCTGGGCTTGGTGAAAAGGCCCTTGACAAACTGAGTCACGGGTCGGACTCCTACAGCCATTATTTGTAGCGCCCCCCGAGTGCCTCCGTGTGCACGGGTTGTGTTCAGACAATTATCGGTCCTCTTACGGCCACTAATATCAGTTATCCCGATAGACCTAAGGAAGACGGGAGGGTTAGCTGTGTATTGGTGAACATAAGATATTTTTAAGAAACTTTTTTATCTAGGACTTATTTCACTTGAATTTCGATAGCTTTATCAAGTGTAAGTAGACTGATAAGGAAAGAGTTGTGATCCACTGAAAATCGAAAAACGCATCGCACACCGGGGTATCCAGAATTACGGAGATTTAATGTTGGAACAACCCTGTTTCAAAATGAAGCCCAACGTTAGCTTGTGTCATGCTTGGTATGGTTGGCCTTTTAAATTTGCTAAATGATATTGTCCTACGGTTCTCGTCCCGTAAACGGGGCCGTCAGTAACATCTACCATTCACGCCCCTTTGTGTGAGGGAATGGGCTGGTCCATTGCCGATAGACGGCTTGGTTCATTTAGCGGACAGCTCGAAGGTTTTGGGAGCAGCCAGCATGTCTTCGCTTGTCCCGAATCGAGGACAAGATGGGAGCGAACGAAGAGAGCCGAAGGACCAAGCGAATGCCAACTGTCGTCTGAACCGAGTCAACCAACTGCGTTTGCTACCAGACTAACCACTCAGAAGAGCTGGCTACGAATAACGTGCAAACCAATAAGTGAGCTGGCCGGGATTTAGCTATAACCACCATGAGCCCTATATAAACTGTTGTTTGGTATTAATAAATTGAGATAGTTTGAAGTCAGAAAGATCTTACTAGAGTATGTATGTGGTTACAGAACATTTTGCAGGTTTTTTTACAGGAGCGCATATAACTCGGTAAATAAGGAACAATGAGTGGGCTAATAATTTGGTTTCTTCATTATTTCCACCTTTGACAGAAGCCATTTTCAACCATATGATTTAAGTGTACGACGAAACAATCTTCGAAAAATGTGTTCAATTTCTGGAGTCGCATTATAATTAGGAATTCGCTACCATCTGGGAGTTGATTTTAGACAACGTGTGTGAGGGTATGGCCTGAATCTTCGCTGATGGACAGCCAAGTCTCGTTGGCAGTCAGCCCGTCAGCAGCTGTCCAAGCTCCAGGTTAACGTTTAGGCAAACGGAATCATGAACGACACGATAATGGATCGATAAGACGAGAAAGGTTTCCCGTCAAGTGATGGCTGTCGGTATCATCTATTTACGAATCAGGAGAGATGTTGCTCCATGCCAGCTTGGACCAATTAGTTTGTGGACCCATGATTAGCGACAATGATTCTTACATCCAACTTAAGCTGTCTTTTCTGTTAATAAAACAAGATGGCTTAAAGCCAGAAGAGTCTTCTCACTAGAGCTAGTGGGTGGCTACAGAATAACAAAATCCAGAGACTAGGAGAAACAAAATCCTCACCGTCGGTTCACTTTTCTCACAAGTTGCCCACTACTCGGCCGCGACCTTCTTCCCGCGAATTCACTGTAAATGCATTGAAGAATAAACACAAGAAAAAGGACGAAATTTTCACTGAAATCTGCAAATGACTAAAAATAGTCTCAGTCCAGAAGAAAACATTCAAAAATAACTAACAAAGAGATAAAAGGACAAAACAGTTGCGGTTTTTTGACTTAAGTTTCCATGCCATCAAAGAGGGCATGAAAAAGTTAGTGCTTGTGACATGTCGGCGGTGACAAAACACCCAGACTTTGTGACGTAAAAGATTTAAAAATTGGTATTTTGCTCCTTGCCTCTCTGCGAGCGACAGTTTAAGCACTTGGGCTCCGTTGCTTTAAAAAGTTACAGAGACACCAAAATATTTGGGTTAATTAGATGTACTCCAATGACTGACTCCATCGTTTATGCTTTACGACTACAATTTTTTTACTGCTTCACTTTAGTCAGCAAGGGAAAGCACAATTTAATAGATGAATTTCTGAAGATGTTCAAGTACATACAGAATACACTGTCGATTTCCTCCAGCCCTACATTTTCATGTATGCAAGCCACTGTCACAAGTTTGAGTTCGATTTTTAAGCATTTAACACCATAACAACTGATAATCACGTGGTGACGGTTACGATGACGTCGGTCATACGGGGCAGAGAGTAACGATGTTTGTGATGAAGAAAGCTGAAGGCTTCAAGTACGTTGATGAATCATTTCACATCACTCGTCTGAGATTTCTGAAAAGGGTAATGATTGTACTTCCTGATAACCATATTGAAATTAACAGATCACATTGCAGTGCCAGAAATTCAGCATGCGTAATTCTCAAAGCAGCCAGGTCAAAGCAATAAAGATTCAGCAAACGGTGACTTCAGAAGCTAATCAGTTTTCAACGGATGAAGAGTAATAAAGGTTAACGATGCACATGGAGCCCATCGACTCTATGCCTAATTCAATCCTGAAACTCGAGTTTTGGTTTTGACTACTGAAATTCCTTTAGTAGTAAGGTTTTCGGTGTAACACGTGCACTGTGAAAATACTGTGCCCAACACAACTAACCACATATTCAGGACTTTGAATTTAGATTGCCATTGTAACGATTCACAGAGGAGAATGCTAGGAATGTTTTTGTAACGAATTTCCGTGTTGGTCAAGTTGGTTGTCATGGAAATGGAGCATCGGAGCAGAAAAGCACACCTTAGCCATGTTTTACCCTTACGTGACGTACTTCCCCAGTGGCAAGTCCTTCATTATTCTATTCCTTGTTTCAATTACTTATTCTCCTTGATCTTTTAGCTTTCCAGCTTTCCGGAGAAATGAAGTACTGACATTTCAGTGATGTATTAACTTAAATATTATTTGAGGACCCTGGATGAAAAGCACAACTTGTAATTACGTGTTGACTTGATACACCTGGACGAAATGAATTCCGTTGTTTCGAAAAACTGGTTCTAGAGGTTTGCACAGTAGCTGTAGTTTTAAATGACTAGACCATGGTATGCGATATGCAATCACATTTTCAGAGTTATCGTTGCTAGTGAGATTTGCGAGACTGTCCCCATTATATAATCGAATACGTTTATCAAAAGGTTTTGTTCGTTAGTGTGTGTGTGTGTGTGTGTGTGTGTGTGTGTGTGTGTGTGTGTATGTGTAAGTGTGTGACCATTTTTTGACATTAATGATCAGTGATAGACCATTAAAAGTCATTAAGTATCAACTGGGATAGTTCATGAGCTAACAGATAAGGTCAGAATCATATAAGCCTTGCTCGAGTATTAGTGAAGACTCCAGTTGGTGAACACAGGTGAGGATCTTTGAAAATTTATCCGAAAAGAGCTTAGGGATCTTCAGCGGCGTTGGTACTCCATAATAAATCACTTGTTGCCAGTTTTCGTCTAATACAAACCAGAATATAAGGAGTTGGTTAGGATGTAGGAACTCAGTTTGGAAACACAAGTTGAAGTTCATGAGATTTGTTACCTTCCGATCACATTTGTGCTAGAAAACGTAGCTGCAGTCTAATATCTACGTGCTCTGCGCAAAATTGGCGACTCCTAACGAAAGAAGAACATTTTGAAAAGTCATGAAAATGGTAAATGAACCTGTACATTTTTCCCAAGCAACATGATAAAAGAGCCGGAATCGACAATTTTGACTGAAAGATTATCTTACCCAGATAGATTTTTCGCGTGATGACAGACCTTTGTTTGCGAAAGCTTGTAGAGGAAAAAGACAAAGCAGCTAGCAAATCAATGGATCAGTTGAATTTGATGAGAATCATCAGTCATGTTTTTGGAAGGGATCCGGCGTTTTGGCGTTACTGTGCCTTGACCATAGTGCATGGCGGAAGCACATACATTTTAAGAATGAACGGGTCACCACATCATAGGTGCGCACTATCCCTTGGGAACCACTACAGAATTAATGGAAGCAAACCTAGCCTTGGGTGTACGAAATAATGCTGCGGTGCTTTTGAACTGTATGTGACTGAATATTCAACCCAGGAGGTGTATAAATCATGTTCTTGAAATAAGATTTTTGATTATCTACGAATAGTATTTATTGGGTCCATTGAGCATCCCGCCAACACATGAACCAGAAAGAAAGATCGGCACAACTGGCTATTTTGTATGCAAAAAGCTTTTGTAATTAGCCCGTCGAGGTTTGTCTTCAGTACTCTTGATCGTTGCCCTAAATTCAAAACCAGCATCTACCAGAAGTATGAATACAAAATTCGCTCCGTGCGACAAATTCTAAATAGTGGATGTTATTTGCGTCCTTTCATGAACTCAACAAGAATTTACACTTAATTAATGACTTCTTTGCGAATGAATTATTCTTTAGAAAACATCTTACGAACTTATTGATCATACAGAAAACGGGATACACCCTTGGGGTATGACAAAGGATGAACTTCAACTCTTATACTCTTATGCATTCATAACCCAGTTTTAAGTCAATAAAACCGAATATCAGGAAAATGTAAAGCCGACGTCGGACGCCCCATAACTCCTCTATTACCAGATACAACCACTCTCTGTCTATGTCGTATTTATGGAAAGTCGCATTTTCGGCTAGCTTCCCACTTTTCAACAAACCCAAAACAAACCGCATGTATAACAAAGTACGAGCTGGATATGTAATATCCTACGCCCCAGTATGTCGCACCTCTCATTAATTTCTCACTCTATCGTTTACCGATTCACGGCTTGGTCATTAACCAACGGAAATTAAATGTCACATTCAGCCCATGACGTATCAGCCAGTGTGACGCACATGATGCTGTTCACTGATCTGAAACAACGAAAATGGTGGCTACAGCTGTTTCTAGATTTTTGTTTGTTATTTCATGAGATTGTCCTAATTTACTTTGGTAATCCGATTAGATGTCACACTACAGTGTGAGGGCAATATTTTCCATGAAAGTTCGAAACTGGGGCAGTCAAATTTCGCCAAGTAAGGACAGGTAACTTCGGGATAAACCGACGCGTCAAACTGAGACAGGTTCAAATGTTCGATACACTGTTCCAGTGTTAAACTGGGCGCAATATTACAATCTCTCTGATACACTGAAACCTAATAGATCGCATATTTTGAGTGGTCAAAGCAGAATTATTCGAACATAAGAGTTATTTCGAACAGCAATCCGATGTCGGCTACCCTGAATGAAGTTTTCACATAGCGTGTGATTCAACCCGACAGGTTTATTGTTGTGGGATTTCTTGTTGTGTTCCCCTCTTTGCGAATCTCAGCCATTGCATGAATAAGTTGGGAATTCGGCTTAAAACAAACAATAGACTAAAACAAGTAACAAAATTTGTGTAGCTATCACCGTTCCTGTTTATTTTTTCCTATATACCCCACGCACTTTTTCACTCTTCGGGCTACCACGATATGTCGCACTTCCTTGAATGTACCCATTTTTTAGCAAACCTGAGGGTGCGATATAGCAGGAGATTGGCTGTATTTTCATGATCCAATTGTCTTACATGAACGAACCGTGAGGTGCACTCTAGTCAGGCACCACAGGGACGACATAATGGTTCAGAGGAGCTGCATGACTGTTTGCACTAGCAAAGCTAACGATGAACTGATATCGAATTCCTAATGGCGATGGAATTCATGAAGTGATCATCATTTTCAGGGGTCATCTTTTGGGCCACACAAGTATCTCCGTACGAGGGACGAACCACCGCAAAACGACATGAACAGGTCAACCTGTGCTAACCTTCATTCCTATCGGTCGGCAAAGGGACTTTATTCAGTGGTAATCAAGGATAAACGTGGAGCTATGTTCTAAAGATATCACTGAATTTACAATCTACTGGAGAGTACCGGTTATCTAAATAACTGATCAACCGTGGTACCAAAAAGAATCAGTGCTCAAAAGACGGATAAATAAACAATGTACAACTTTGCCTACTAATAATTGTTTTAGTAGTAAAACCTGGAATTCGACCGAATTTGACCGAAGTTGGCTGTCATCGGACTTATTTTACACGCTGTTCTTCAGAATTAGGATCCATAGTAGATGTGATAAAGAAGCTCAGGGCTGCTACCAAAGTTATGTTGTTGGTACTGGGCTTCATCGCCAAATCTAGTCCTGACAAGTCCTCCATTTTCATATAAAGGATAATTTGCCAGTGGATTTCTCCTCATACGCAGACTTAAACGCAAGAAGCGTACTCAAATGAAGGAGTGAATTTCACCGGAGTTGGCCAAGTCAGGGATTAGTGACGAACGAACCGTACGGTCGGCGGAGGTGAGATCTACTGCCTAAATGCACTAATAATAACAATCACGCCTTAGTCACCGCCGAGGCAACGGTAATCCGAAAAAATGACGTCTTTAACCGTGTCCGGGCACTTTAGACAAGGCTTCTGAAAACCAACACAAGTAAGCATAACGTAATAATCCATCACTTGAAGTCAATGTAACAATTATCAACAGACATTTTACTATGTAATATCAATGGTTATCCACTTTCTCATCTCTTCCAACATCCTAACTTGGAATCATTTCAAATTACGGTGAATTTCGTTTCCAGGGGAGAAGCAAACAAATATGAAATGAAAGCAGTCGGAAAATTGCGAGCAGAAAATGAAATAGAATTCGTCACTGTTACACTTTATTGGAGACTTTCTTTGACATATTCCAGGAACGAACCATGATTTCAAAATTTCTTATACAAACCAAATAACTGCATTAACAGTACGATGCGATCCTCTACAAATTTTGATCTACAAGACTATGAAACTGTCAGACTGTAATATTTATTGAGCAGCACAGAAATAACTTCGAGAATATAAATCGCAAACCTTCATTCAATTATCTATCGAATATACAGGTAAAACTGACTTCCATGGATTCAATAGCTTCTCAGTGGCTTTGAAAACTTATGGCATTCGTAGTTCTGGTCGATAAATTTTCTGATCTGTTGTTTGATGAGCTTGAAGTTCCGTTCACCCCCAGCGCGACCATCCTGGACATGAGGAGCTCTGACGTTTGCCTCTGAGACTCAATGGGAGCAATCAAGGTAAGTGTTCTGATCCGTTCCAAGGGCTCTAGTAAGAAGACCCTTCAGCTTTCGAACAAGCTCGTTTCTTTATACAAAGCAAACAGTTTCTGACCGCCGTCAAAACCATAGTACGAATCGTATTTTCACAGAACCTTTGCCACAACTGAGTCTTCTGCTTGACACTTTCGATTACGTACCCCACTGGCTGACTTTGTCCAGGTCGGTTAAGACAACTGGCTACAACTTATTGGTTGATTTCGTTTCGTTCGGTTAAAACAACCTTTGGCCGCTGATTGGTTGATTCAGCTCTGTTCGATGGGAGTGACTGTTGGCCGCTGCTTGGATGATGTTGATCCACTTCGCTGATCCTAGCTTCGCCATCGATTTCGGGCGGACGACGACTTGCTGTTTGTTAACGGAACCAGACTGTCTGTCGGTGTATCTGCTAACACCCTCACTGTAAGCTCCTAGACTCCACATCACGCTGAACTGAACTGTCTCCAACATGAACAAGATAAGCTCTATTTATCTTTCAGGCCTTTTAAAGCCTCCGGTTTTGTATGGTATGACTAGTAATTTCTGTGGCCTCACTTGAAGATACCAAGTGGAATTCTGCTGGTAGATCTCTGAAGCCCGGCTTTGTTTCTTTTGTGCGATTCACCAAGGCGAGTAACTACCTGGAGAAAACTATTGAAGGACGGCCCGATGGTGTAATGACCAGGGCTCTGAAAATTTCAGTTTCAAACACTAGGAAAAAGCCGCTTTAGGCATGGTTTTATACATAATGTTACCGCATTGAACAATATCCTTTTGAAATCGAAAGCAACAGCCAAGTTAGTGTTCAAAAGCTACCAGTGACAAAACTGCCGAGGAAGAGGCTGTTTCATATTTGTTCAGTGGTGAGTGGAGCTTTCAACTAGGCGTGACGGATCACCAGAGTTTATCCTATCCACTTCTTGGCTTACTGATTTTGCCGCATTTCACTGAGTAATCTCTCACGGCTGTAAACAATCAAGCCAAAGAAGACCTTATCGCGTGCGGTTGATCACTAATGTCAACAAGTGGGCCGAAATTATCTAACTGACTGTCGCCGGTGTATCCGTTGCTTAGCTCACCATCGTCTTTGATTTCCAAGGTATGTTATCTAATGACCACATGTGCAGTGTGTACCGCTATTTACATCAAGCATGGAAGCACAAACGGTTTGCTTCCGGTGAGTCATTCTGAAGTCGAATCGCATACCATTTTTTTTCTATTGTGCTAGCTGTGTCAGTAAACTACGTGATAAATTCGCTACTAAAAAACAACTGTTTCGAATAACAAAAATCGTTATTATCTCGATGTTCTCCCACCAACGATAACCACAGCCCGCGGCCTACGCATATCTGTCTCGAGTGATTTTGAGTTACTGCAGGTGGGTTGGTTCACATCTGAGAAACAAACAAGAGTACTAGTCAATTGGTTTTGCGCCCATAAAGGACCCTGAACTGATTCATTCAGACTGACAATAAAAGGCTCCAAGTTAGTGATCTCTATAATGGGGAAGGCTGGAAGTTCACATTCATTACTGTCCAAACTGAACGGGCTACACTATTGCAAGGTCATAATTTGACGAAAAACAAACAAAACCACTGACAGTGTAAAGTATGTTCCGCGTTAAGATTGTGGGCTACACCGGAGAGATCTCATAAAAGCCAGTCGGATCATATTGTAACGGGGCACGCTGGGGCAAGGGAACAGCGTGAATATCAAGGCAAACGGACGAACCAAACGAGGGCCACAGACAAAAAACAGGCGGTAAATATATCGGACTAGTCCCGAAGCAAACAAAAGAAGACATACGGACTACCAGAGGGGAAGCAGCGGGATCTCCGGCAAACAGCAAGGTAGCCCAGTTGAGGGGCTGCCGATCAAGCCATCAACTGAGACAATCGGACCAACCGAAGAAAAATGACGCCCAAGAGAAGCAAGCTATCGGCCGCTGGCAACCGACCAGAATGCAGCCGAAGCGCTCAAGCAGCGGCAATAGCAACGTTGGTGTCGCGCAGTCTGGAAAAGGGCCTATATAGACGATTTTATGTGTTTCACGACTTGACTTGTTTGGCCGTTGAAATACAAGTATCTTACCGTGTATTGTCATCCTTGTTATACTATTACACCATTAATAGGAAGTTCGATCCGATTACGGGCGTTGTTCCCTCAATTGGTAAGATTGGCTTTTAAAAGGCCGGCATGAAAACCGATAAGATGGATTCTTTTTTCATCAGGTGGCCGATAGGTTAAGTACACTGATGGAAACACTCGTTCACAGATAAATTGAGTACCGTCCACTATTTCTTGACCATTGTCGTGGATAGACTAATGCTCACTGTGGGTCACCCCTGTTACTGACATTTTCATTACAGTTCGTAACATAATATCAGTTGTAAGGTGTACTAAGAAGAGAACGAGTAAAATAATTTTATCATGTCCGTTAAAGGTGACGGATTCAAACACCCGATTCACAAGCAGAAGAAAGGGTGGTAAAACTTCAATTCGGGACGGTTTAGGATAGAAGACAGCATCCAAGGGTTGGCTTCATTTTGGATCCAACACATTTTCCAGTCAGTTTCTCCGTAGGTCAACAGCATGTAGTGTAAAGGCAGATGAGGCGTGACGGCAAACGCGTTTATTAAAAAAGTGTACGATCCAACACGTGCACAGAAGGACCGTAAGTGCGTCAGTAGAGTCAGCTGACTGAACATCGATACGTGTACGAAGCAGACGAGTGTGGACAGTGCAACAGGGATTAGAAAAAAACTCGAATCGGTAGAACGTCGGGACCGAGGCAGCCATGCATGGCGTAAAAACCAATACACACTCTTCAATACTCCCCTCTCAGAGCATCGGCCAAATGAGTGTGGACGCTCGTGAAAAACCAGCTACTGAAGTTGAAAATGGACAGGCTTAACCATATTTCGGTCAGAACGGGTTGTGAGAGAGAGGGGGGGGGGGGAGGAGGAGAGTGTCAGTCTCTTGGATAGTACTCAGGTCATCAGAATCATTGTCAACATTTGAGGCAGAAGGAGTTTTCGTGGAGGGAACTGAAGACAGATAGTCCGAATCAAGGTATGCTACTTTCAGGCGATCAATATTGACAGTGTCTGGCTGACCGGCCTTATCAATAACAAAAAAGTATCGTTACGGGGAGATGACAAGAAATGGGCCTGAGTATACTGGATGCAACGGGACTTTAACAGCATCACAACGAAGAAGAAAAACGTGAGAGCATGTGAGTAAGTCTTTGGCAGTGTAACTGGGACGAAAGGATGGTCGACTTGGGAGAGAATGGAGTGATGTCATGCCCAACTGCAATGGACGAACTAAGTTAGAGTGGTCAATAACACCGGGACTGCTTCCGAAAAACACACCGGGCTATTGTGGGGGTGGGCGAAACACCAAATCAGCGGGTAAAAACCCAAAATCTTCCCTTAGGGTGCGCGTATGGGTAACATGGTTAACGAAAGGCTGTGCGCCCACTTGAGCAGAATGAGAGGTGGAATTGAGAGAAGCTTTTAATTATCTGTGAAAGCGTTCCGCTTGCCAATGGGATGATGCAGTTGTGCGAATATGTTAAAATTCAGGGAGAGAAGTAAAATCACCGAAGAGTTTGGACTGAACTGTATACCTCCATCCGTGGCGATCGGAGATGGAGTGCTAAACAGAAATCCAGTGGTGCAAAACGTTTTGGAAATTGTTTCAATGGAGGTGTCAGCTACGGGGACAGCCATTGGTCAACGTGTAAAACGATCTACACATCTGGGGCGAAAACGGTATCCGTCTGCCGGTGGTAAGGGACCTACAATATCTAAGTGGACATGAGAAAAAATTCAGGTTGGTCGAGCGCCGAGGACCAAGGCAGTCTTTCATGGCGCAAAAATCAAAACAAGCTCTACAAACATACCAAAGCACCGCTCTTCCCGCGTAGTTGATGAGCAAAGCACAAAACAGTGGATTCCAACTCGTTAACATTTGCCATACGACTGTTTAAAGCTTGCACCAAAATCAGACCTAAATGGAGAGAGATGGGATTAGAAATTAATACGGCAGTTAACTACGGAGAAATCAGACAAAGATTGGCTTTTCCCGGACTACCGAAGTTCACTGCCGAATCGCGGTCGACCTGCTCGTCGGTCAAAATACTGCCTAACTGAACACACCAAGTGACGTCACTTACTTCTTCCACCCTTTTTACACACACACACACACACACACTAGATGGGATGATCGAACGGACATGTTGAAAGCTCGCTCATCTTTTGCGAACATTCACCTCCAGCCAGCTTGACGTCACCTGACCCTGTGTCAACTCAGTCGTTGCCACTACACTGTTTCACTGTGAGGCTTGACTATTTATGTGCAGGTTCGTTAAACTAGATCCTGTCCAGGTTTGACATACGCGTTGCGCTATAAGAACAACTCAGTGACACCGAATAAACATGAGTTTAATTTGCTTCAAAACTGTGTCCCAGCTTCTGCCCGTCACTTACCATAAGGGTAATCACAGGTCGCCCGCACAGCTGTTGACTCCCACGGTAGACATCTCAGTAGAATCCGAAGTGCAACGAAGGTATTGCAGACGACCTACAAAGCTTGACTACTTAATCGTTATGAGTTGCGTGAAACTGAATTCGTTTGTGAAATTATTCACCATGCCGTACCCAGGCTCAGTTCACTATTGAAAACCATGGGAGCACCGCTGATCAACTGTTTCGTTCCGGTTAGGATCTATATTCAGTGCACTTTATCGTATGATGTTGACGAAAAGCAGACCCTGGAGGGGCAGCTTGAAAAACTTAGTGACTCACAATCACGTATTCCGGGTTCAAGTCCCAGTAGATACATGCTATCTCCTAATGACCAGTATACTTCGCAGACTATTCGAGTGAACGGAAGTGAATCTACTAAGTACCTCGGAGTGACGTTAGGCACTGATGATATGCTCTCAATTGTGTGAGCGAATTGAGCTGACTTATCTTTCCAATTCCATAGCTCAGGCAATTCTGCATGACGATTATCAAAACACACACACACACACACACGCACACACACACACACACACAAACTCTCGCGACACCGATAGTACGGTAAACATACGGACATGACAATGTGATTATCATTTTTCTCGTTCTTCCTTTTATTGCTCTAATTTAAATCCTGATAGAATGTGCTCTATTTAGCCAGTTGTGAAGTACCGAAAGATATCTGGTTCTATATCGGGTGTTCTGATGCCTCAACCGGATATCTTCAATTAATTCTGCGTTAAATCTACATTAACTGTTTCATGTGTTCCTCAGTGCATTTTTACAAATCTTACTCAATATTTTCCTCATAATATTTTACTAATACTAATACTCTTTTTACTTCCTTTTTATTTATTACACAACATTGTACAACAATTCAGGAAGGGGGGCCGCGACCAATGGAAGGCTGCTGAATGGGATAGTGAACGGTGGTGGCGCGAATCGAACCCGAGTCGTTATTATCCAAAGTCCACGACGAGAGCCACTTGACCACCGCCGGTTATGCAGGATTCGAGGTATTCATGTAGTCGGTCGTATATGTTCAAAAGCTGTTTTTAAAATCATCAAAAAGATGTTTGAGTCGGTAGCTGAAAATCACCAAAATATTGTGAGTTATACTGAACAACGTGATATTTCCCGTAATCCTTCTTGCTATTCAACGCATCCCAGTCAGCCTTTCCGAATGATGAACATACTCCGCGCACTATTCAGTTACTGAGTTCAATATCCTAACTATCTCGGAATAACATTTAACACTGAGCCTCTTATTTCGCCAGTTGTTTGTGCGAATAGCGTTGCCTTATCTTTCAAATATAACAGCTCAAACTATTCTACCGTAAATCAACACTCGTATCTTCCTTTGTTTAGCAATGCTTTCTACCAAACTTACTCGGTTTCTCCTCGAATTGTTTTCTAAACCATCAAAGCGGGATTGTAGTTTCAGTTCAAAGCATTCATGAAGTCAATCGTATATCTTCCAAACCCTACATTTTAACTGAGCAAGAAGATATATGATTTGTACATTACTGTCTGTGAAAAACTTGGTGGGTTCACGTGAAGTTGCATATGATTCATTTGAATTAACAACGACTTAACCTCAAGTCAAATGGAAATGATTACATTTATCCTGGCATGACGCAGTCTTTTCATTCCCCTACCCTAAGATGGATAGTAAGCAGTTCCCCAACGGCCGCCCCATTCGGCAATGGTAGAAAACCCAAGACGCCTTCAATATTAGTGAGTTAAATCCCACTTTGTGCACCGTTCCTCTCTTCCCTGTGCTCCGTTCACCCGACAACCGCATTAGCGTTGGCGATGCAGTGGAGACAATGGGCACTGAACCAAAAACAATTTAAGCCTGATTTTATTAGCTTTCGGGAACGATCACAGGAAGTTATAAATCTGTCAGTTGAGAGCCCAACACAATGGTTATTATTCCGCTATTCGGTTATTCTGTTATTCTGAGACAAACAACCCCGGGCCTGTCTTCCGCTCCTTTCGGTATCGAAATCCAGTCCACCTGTTGTGAGGGTATGTGTTGACTCATCGTCGGTAGACGGACAAGTCACGTTAATAGCTAGCTCCTGTGCCGTTCCGAGCCCAAGGCTTGGGACAACAGAATCTCGAGCGACAGGACAGCCGATCAATGGCGAGGATCTATAAAATGAGGGATTTATCGTGCCAGCGGCGTTTTTATGCCTCAAAGCCTAGTCGCCTACACTAATCGGGCCTATAGGTTGTGTGCAACCAATGGACCCGTGACCCAGCAACTTGTTAGTTCACTGCGTCTTACCAATAGACTGAGATGATATCCAACAGTGCCATGTGGACAAAGAATTCGAGGACATCATGGGGAGATCGAAAATGGTCAACTTACTATTCGAAAACTTGTTAGCAGGCAAAATAAAGCAAATACCACGTAGTGTATAATAATGTCAACTGAAAAAGTGGACGTGGAAGTTGGATGATAGAGAAGAAAATTAGCGGACTTGACCGATATTTAACGTGGAATAATGGCTTTGTGCTCCACACTAAGCTCAAACGAAGAGTTCATAGGTGATATATTTCTTCTAAGTATAGGGGGTGCTAATCGATATGAAGTGTGATGAAGTCAGTGGTCTCATTTCATCCACAGCCTTAACATGTTTATAAAATCAACTTTTTTCCGTGGCATCCAAGACTTGAGTGTATGTCTGGAAGATATTTGGAAGACTCCTAAATCAACCACCTTGACTGAAATACGCACAAGTGATGATGCAGCGAAATGTTGTACAGTGGTGCTGTAAAAGTCTCCATACTAGATAACTGAAATCCCCACTGAGAATCTGGTATTTATGCCTTATGCGGCTTTCCTCGCCTCATGATTCCTTTATGGTCTCATTGTACTGACACTCATTCGTTAACCGCAATAATGTAATTAAACCATTCAGTCCCCCTATTCTAATGACATTTGTACTTCTTTCCGTAAGACATCTCGTTTCTGCCGCGAACGTTGCTCGCATAATCTTGACGATGACGGCCGTGTATTTTTATTGTACTTTCATTCGACGCTGGCCTATCTCAGCATTCCCTCGTGGCTGTTTGAATTGTTCTGCCGTCCCTTCTGCGATTGCTTCTTCTGCCTTACCATTGACCTTTGGCCTTGGCTCCTCACCCCAGCTCCCGTCATTCTGTGTTGACTGCGCTGCTAAGCTTTTGTCTCACTCTTGTGTGTATGGCCCCATTGTGATCCGTGATTGACCCTCTGCTTGCAATAAATAACGATCCCCGTTGTAAATCCCAGAGTTGGCCCTGTATTCTATGATGGGATCGCTCGTATTTTGAGGTATGTTGTTATTCACTAGTTTAATTCGTCTTCAAGTACATGTAGTCTAGCCACTCGCCTACTTGACTTGGGTTTCTGGTCCGTAGTCTGCGAGTCACAACCCTTGGACGACGGTCGCTACAGATGCCACATTGTTCATTCATTAATTTCTTGTTGTATGTTATAGAATCAAACTCTTTCCTTCGAACTCAATGACATTATTAGGATTGAATGTTCTCCGTGTACACCACTTGTTCTCCTCGAAAGCAAGCTTTTTACTCCGTACACAGAAAATTTTCTCCCGAACACCCTCATTTCTCCCGGCATTTCATCGCTTTCAAGGAGAATTCCGGTCGACCGCACTAGCTGCAGTGCCCCTGGTGGAAATAATGGATATGTAGACTATCGTCCTTCCTCGACTAGCTTCCAAGTCCCACTGAATACGCTACCACGGACTAATGTCCTACTTCTGGGGACCCTCAGGGTGATTTTTCCGGTCCCTATGGCGTTGGTAAGTGAGCTAAAGCCGCATTGTTAAACTGGCTGGATGTAGACAGTCCGTTATGCGCACTCAGACTTGGAGATTCGTGCAAAGTGAGCAGTTGCTGTCCGGATAGTCGCAAGTTGTTTGTGATTTCGGTGAATGCACCCACCGATTGCAGACCGGAGGCAATCAAAGATGATTTCTACCAAAAGCTACACAACCGGGATTTTGTGAAAATTATTCAAAATAATACTAAATGTTGTCCCACAGGAGCTCCTTTTCCAAATCGTTCCATGCCATCGCGCAAAACGCTTTTATCAAAGAATTCAGAAACAAAGTACGAAATAAGTTCAATCGGGTCATGAAAATAAAGAATGAGACAATGAAAAACCACCGCGCGGGTTGGTAAGCGGGTCTTAGACGATGTCCTGCTGCAAAATCTCAGATTTCTGAGGTATTGTCAAGCAATGTACGTTCGTTGTCGGGGAAAATAGACGACCTCGTAGAGATTACAACAAAGAAGGAGTACAAAAACGCTGAATTTATCATGCCGCAAGAGTTTTGGCTGCACAAAGATGTAGTGGATGGAATTACACACACGGTCGGCTCTCACGTGTCACGAGCCGATCGCCCCACGATGCTTCGAAATCGCGGTGATGGAGTTATCACTTACGTGAAAACAAGACAGAGTAAGATAATCAAACTGCTCTACGGATAATCAACCGGAAAGATAAGTTGTCACGTTATCAAATGTAGGTCAATTTTTCTGGGCGGGTTTCGATCAGTGCGCATTGGTAACATTTACCTAACCCGGACACAACGGCAACTGAGCTCAGAGCCTTTTTGTGATCTATCGAATTCATTTGTCTCGGACTTAGATGACCCTATGTGTGTATTTGGTAGTGACTTCAACAGATGAGATAAGAAATTTTTTATGACAACTGGTTTGACAAATTTATCACATTTCCCCATTAAAACTGACGATTGTCTTGTTTTCATAAACAAAATAGTTATTTGTGGTTCGTCAGCGTGCGCCAGTGAACAGTTCTGATCGCTGCATTCCGAAAGTTTGCCCAACAACCAATAGTAAGAATTGTTAAACATTATGAAGACGAACATAGAGAATTATCAAACAGAGAAACTGCTCTCCTGAAAACCTAGCACATTTACGAACAATTGTGAACCTTACAGATCTTACAATCAAAATCCCTCAATGCTTTGTGAGAATCTTACTGACTATCTCGATTTATATTTTTAAAATTGCAGTCAGTTTGAAGCCACCTGTGTGCAGACCGATAGATTTTGCTTTGCTTTATCTAAACAACTACGCCAGAAAAGAGAATAGGCCCATAAAAGCGAACAATCAAGCTGATAAAATCGGAAATCTAACGTCCTGGGGAACTCTAGCCGTCGGGACACGTGGAACGCTATAGAAAAGGAATTATGATAATAATTCCAGGTTCGGGAGCCGTTATGTTCACATCGAAAAATTCTACAAAGATTTTGGTTTGTTGACTCAAGATGTCTGTTTGCCTGTCTACAGCAGCACTGCTGAGCCTCCACAAACCGATTCCGCTGCTGTCTGGAAGCAGCTAAGTACGCTGAAGACCAACAAAACCCCAGGCCCCGCATCGTTTATCCCCCGTTGTCCTGAGCGTGTGCACCAACACCCCGTCGGGTTCCTTTCTCAGATATTTCCAATTGTCGTTTTAAAATCAATAAGATTCCCAACGTATTGTAACAAAGAAGGCTAGACGAGTGAAGACACCTACATTTGTACGACCAAACAAGTCAAGTCCGTGGAACATGTACAATCCTTTATATAGTCCGTTTTTCAAACCGCGCTGCAGCAACATCGATCATTTGTCTGCCTGAGTATTTTGGCTGCTTTTTGACGAGTTACCTGTGGCCGTTGGCTTGATTCGTTTGAGCATTCTTTTCGTTTTACTGGTCTAATTGCTCCAGTTGACGGCTTGATCGGTAGCCCCTCACATGGACTATCGTCGTGGTTGCTAAAGACCCCTTTGTCTCTTCTCTGCTAGTCCGAATATGTTTTTTGTCTGTTGCGGGATGCTTTCGACATATTCACCGTCTGCTCTTTGGTCAATGGTTCTCGACTGGTAGGTCCGATCGGTGTGATATTCACATCGTTCTGTTGCTCCAGCATAGGTAACGCCTGTCCCGAAAAAGGAATCTGGTACATATCGCCCCATTGCATTGTACATCTGTGATGCTCAAGACATTATAGAAAGGATTTCTGCCATATGTTGTCACTGAGAGTGTTGCGGAAGATATCCATCATTGTGTATATAGATCGTCTCGATACACACTTGATGCTATAGCATACTTAGTAAACTCTATTGCAGCCACTTTAGAGGAGAAATTTAAAATGGTTAGGATGCTATCCCTGGACTACAAAAAAAAGCTTTCGGCAGTCTTGGTGGATTAATGTTGCTCAATCTGCTATCCGAATCAGGAGTCGGTCAGAGATTATGCAGACTGTTTCGTGACTATTTCATTGGCCGGACTCAGTTTACGTCCTTTAATGGAAAGATATCCTATGCACTTCTCGTGAATGATGATTTCTTACAGGGTTCCCCTCCCCTCCCTACTTCTTCTCCTTGGGTGTAGAACAATTATACAATCTATCTTTATTTATGTAGCGTAAATATGCAGACGATGTTTCCACATGTAAGCATTCTAGACCAGAGATCACTCCCAAAATTCAAAGCGGACTAAAGGCATTGTAAATTGGACTTCACCCCTTTCTCTGAATCTGAATGCATCTGAGTGTCAGACTGTATCACTTTATTTATTACCCAGAGTACTAAATTAAAATAATATTGTCAAACTTCCTATCTTTTGCGTAGATAGTGAAAATATTCCCCCATCGCCCACAGTCAAATACCTCGGCGTTTTAATTACTCACAATCTTTCGTGGTCCATGCACGTCAATGAGATAGTTTACAATGTTAGAAAGTTGTCCCTTTTCTCTCTCAGACTACATTTGCTCTCTGTACCACATAAATGCATTTCGAAATTGATAACCACTTGTATTATTCCCCACTAGTTTTGCTGCTCTCTATCAATCTCTACTGATTTGCTGAAAAAGGAGCTTCATTCGATCATAAGATCCATAAAACACATCTCAAGATGTAGTGGCATATCCAGAGTTACACTTATTGACACCATCATAAACAAACACTTTTATGCTTGTGATTGATTGTAGCTCAAATCCAGCCCGGCTGATATTGTGATTCTGGGAGGAAATACGAATGCTAGTGCAGGCCGGCTGTCATAGAAGGGGGCGCATTTAGGAGACCCTTTCGGGATAGATACCTGTCGTTCGGAAAAAGGGAACGGCTCAGAAACATGGCCGCTGAGGGTAAAATATAGGCGAAGACTGTTGGTGTCCGAGCATCGACGTATCCGTAGCATCGCCCGAGTATGGCGGGAACACCGTATCAGCAATGCTGAGGTCAGACGTCGGGTGTTGGGAATCAGAGGTCAGTCTTTGGATCAAGTACTAAATATAAGCAGACTAGGGGGGCTGTAACATGTGTTACGCATGTCAACCGATGGACTTCTTCGGCGTACTCTGTTCTCCGGGACAGGCAGTCGGGGTGGTCAGTCTACGACATGAAAAAAGATATGAAAACCCTGACCAACGGACTTAGAAAGATTTCCTCTTCTATCGCGTTAGCACTAAATTGTAACTTTTCCTTGAAACCATTTATCTTCTGACAGCATGTCAATGTTTACACTTTTCCCCTAGGTAGATACACTCCGGTCAATCATCCAAGCAAAAATATCACTCAAATAGGCGAACATATGGTTGAATTTTTGTTATTTCGTTCCTCCAGTTGGATCGTAGTCTCGTTACTTAGGAAATGTTTTGACTTTTACTCGCAGTTCAAAACAGCGCGTTAAAACACTTCCACGTGACAGCCAGCAGACCTACATATGGAAAAACAAAACCGAATGTTCATTTCCAAATTCTTCACAAAACAACCTAAATAAGTTGTGGTTCACAGCCTGACCGCTGATCCCTTTGATGGTCTTCACTGAAGTGTCCAGGATATTTTTAATCTTCGAAGCTGTTTTTGATACCAGATCATGTCGATGAAGAAAACAACGTGCACCTTGTAGGTACAGAATCTCGTTCCATCGGTGCAAAAAATTCTAATTTATTTCTGTCAAGAAGTCGTAAAAAAACTTTTTTTCCGAAGCATGTCGCTGATCAATTCGATTATGCGAGGCCCAAGCAAATAATCAGTAATCATTAAACCGTCGGATCGCGCAAGGCTCAACCCCTTTAGTTAATTGAGCAGTTATCTGCAGTGGGAAAAATCGGATCTACGATCAATAATCAATTTGGCCAACATTTTATCAAACGAATCAGCCTGGCAAGGCTTGAACCTGACTGGACGCTCGAATTCAAGAATGTTTCATTTTCGCCCTAAATACAGCGTAGTTAATTCCTGTAAATATACTGTCACCTTGTTGTGTTGTGTAACTGTCTTTCGATTTGTCATTGCGGGTTGAAGCGATAAGAGTTACGGGCAGAGGTTAACAGGGTAGATTGTACCCAGAAATGCCGTGGTAACGAAAGTCGGCGTCACAACAATTTCCTAATATGGCAGGAGCACCATCAGTACACGCAAAAAAAATAATTTGGATATCCAAGTCGTACTTCTTAAAGAAGTCTTTCACATACTGGAAGATGTCTTTTCCATTCGCGGTTGTTTTCATATCTGTAAAGAACAGGAAATCTTCCATTATGGCATCGTCATGGACAAAACTCACCAGTGCAATGAGATGACTGCAAATTTGCAACATCAATTGTTTTATCCGACTGGAGAGACTTCTGGGGGACTTACTCTGACATCAACAAAAACTTGACCCAAAATATCCATGCCCAAATCAATTCGGCTTTGAATAACGTTATTTGATAACCGCACTAATTTAGGCTTGTTTGACGCTTCTTTTCTCAGAAACATTTTTCTGATGCACATGGTTTTGTCAACTCTTCTGCAATTGTATAGGGCTTCTTGCATTCGGCTACTCCAAGTGGCATGAAGTCGTCAGCAATAGTTTTTCAGTTAGTATCAAATCTAATTCTGGAGGGATTAGTCAAGAGCTAAATCGAGCTCTTTTAGCAATGATTCAACATCATGACATTCAAAATCTGCACCACCATGTCGGTAGTTGAAACTTTCCAAATTTGTGTTCGAAAAGAGAGAGCCACAAAGTATACACTGGGGTTTTCGCACACTATCAGTTGTTCCGGTGCAAGTGCAACCAAACTTCACGTGATCACTTGACCACTTCTGTTCGACATCATGAAGCTTATAACACGAAGAAATTTCTTTTCGATATATCACATCAGGCATTTCCATATGCAGTACTGGATAAATCAGAGTATATGCATATCTATAGATAGGAGTGAGTAAGGGTGCAGCACATTCGGTAGATTGACAAAACGCTGGAGCTCAATGATCTTCGTCCGTGGAGTAATTGACAAGTATGAAATATGTGACCACATGCAGGTTGTTTATGACGTTGAAAGCCATAGCGATTCGATTATTGAAGCCGGAACTGTGGAAACAACATAACCTTGCGTAACAGTTGTATCCGTGACCGTTAGACGGTAATCCTTCTATAATTCTTATTTACAAACTGTCCTCAGTTCCTTTGTTTTCTCATCCCTTCCTTTATCACACCTATCTTTTCAGGCCATATAGTCACATATTTCTCAACTTCAGTAGTTCACACACCAAAGAAGAATTATTAAGCTGCAGCGTGTTGTCAAGCTACCGGATTTGTTGAGCACTTACTCACTCACTCACTCACTGCTATTGACAAATGCACACACACTCATAAATCTGTTATGAACGCATGCGCAGGAAATCTGCTTTGCACGCGCACCAATGTCGTGCGTGCAATTTTCAAATAATTTTCCTTATTATAAACAAAAAAACGAAAATATTACCTCGCATAACTGGTGTAGGAGGATGTGAACTGAATGCAGGTAAGTCATGATAAAGGGGATATGTGGGGTCCGCGAGAACCTTCATGGCGAATTTTCCACAGGCTAAATGTGTAAATTGCATACTTTAGAGATAAGAGAATCTATGGGAATGAAAGAAACATGACTGATATTAGTCGAGTAATGATGAAGAAAGATAAAATCTTTCTCAGGTAGACCAGGGAAGATTACGGGAGAGTAGTAGAATAAAACTGGAGGAATACATTAATGGACAAAGAAAAAACACAAAAGCTTACTTGGCACCAAACTGCCATAGCCTGCGAATGTGAAAATATAGTCTGCGGTTTTTCTACACAATCCAGAATATGGGAAGATCACTAAAAATGTACTGACTGTGACGCCTAAGAGTTTGACCGAGTCAGGTCTTGAAACAGGAAAATTGTTGACGACCGACCGATCACTGGGGTAAGAAGAGCAAGAAAGTACATTCAAAACATTCGGAAGTGTTGAGATGTGTACCAGAAGGGGATGAAAAGTTCTGAGTATTGCATAAGTTCTCTTCTGGTTCAGTGGAGACGGACTCGCAGAGTACTAGGTCATCAGCGTTCTTTAAAAGTCATGCAGGTGGTGCCCTGGACAGGTCGCTAACATGTGGTGAGAAGATAGGGGGAAAAGACAGCACCCTGAAGAACACCCGAGTTGTTTATCAAGGGACTGGATAAACATGTATCAACTTTATTAAACTGCGCTCTAATAAAAAACAGCATTTAAACGATGAATGTAAAGAAGTAGAACAGTCAGAAAAATACTAACTTTTTAAGAGGTCTAGTCGAGGAAGATACAGCGAACAGATCTCATGGAATTACTCAAGCTCTTTAAAATTAAATGACCAACTGGAGCAACTGCATCTGTTGGATTCGTATGCAAACTGATAGGAGTTATTAGGAAAAAAAAGAGGATTGCAATCAACTTAGGATAGCGCGCTCGGTCAACCTGAGTGCAGAAGTAACGACGATGAAACAAAAACCTTTTGATAAAATATTATAAGTAGAGTGTTCGGGAATAGGTACCACTGTAACGGGTTTCCAGGAGGCCGGAATAGTGCTGGGATCAACAGATTTGCTGGTAAGGGAAGCCCTCATTCCGAATAGTGGGGTAACTCCAGATTTGACAAGGATGGAAGATAAGCCATCTGGACCCACAGCAGAGGCCGTTTTAGAGCTTCAAAGTGATCTAAAGACTTCTTTTAAGGAAAATGGCTCTGTTGTCATGGGGACGCAAGGTTAATGGACGATAGGGTATCCGTGGAGGGGAAGCCAACTTATCCTCTCAGGAAACAGTCGTATAGAAGTAAAGTGAGAATCAACGCGGCGTTCAGCCTTTTGGCATCCATACTGTAGCTTTTGATCGGACCCCTTGTCCACACAGAAGCCGGATTTCGTGCTAAGAAGTACAGAAAAACTGGTGTGCAAATGTCGTATTCAGCCGTCGTCTCCTGCTTGGTCGGGATGGAGTGACGTTTCACAGCAGCCCAGTAGTGTAGTTTACAGACGTTCTTTTCGCCTTCTCAAGGATTTTGGCAATGGAGGTATTCTGCCGTTGTTAAGAGTATAGACTTCATAGGACAACACAAGTCAAATACCACATTCAGTGTCTTTGTAAATAAGTTTGGCGACCAAAGAGATCATTCGAAGGAAAATCACAAGTAAACAACGGAAGGGAATCTTCAAAGAAGGGTAATGTTGACGGGTGATAAGTTTCTAGAGGTGACATTTATTTGTCTCGTTCTGACGAGAGATGAGAGGCAGAACGTGAATAAATTTTAGTTCCAGCATTAATAAGACCTTGGTCACTCGTTGAAACAGGAGCTTTCAACTGTGAGTGGAAAACTTCAGGATGGTTGTTGATAACTCTGTCTGGAACAGCATTTTTCCTAGCTGGGATACGGCAGAGGTCACTTAGACCAAAAGCAAGTACGGGGTGCGTAGGTTCATGACTAAAGTCATTGATAACAATCCATTACCAGTCATACAGTAATGGAATCAGAAAGGGTATGAAAACGTTAAAGAACAGACTGATGTTGCCCTGGGAGCAACACCGTTACAAGATAAAGTGAAGACTACTTCAGACCTACAAGACCAACAGGAATCGACGTAGATCATATATAACATAACGAATACAATCATTACTCACTGTTTTATTTACGATACAACAACTCAGGAAGGGGGCCGAGGAAAATGAAAGTTTGCAAAATGGGTATAAGACCGGCGGTGATAGAAATCGAACCCGGACCGTTATTATACGAAGTCCAGTATGATAACTGTTTGACCACCGCCGGTCAAGAATGTTACCCCACCACCATCTGTCCTCTTCTTGCATTATCTGACTGGACGAAAATGTTAAAAATTCTCAAGGAGAACGAGCTTGTCTTCAATATTTCCATTTAACTAAGAAACTTGGATACAGGCCACACAAGTGTTCACGTTAATCCAAAAGTTGAGAAAAACGGATAGGAATGGCAACTTCCCAAATGATAATACTAACCAGTACAGAACTGCCACCTTCCTTAGAGTTGTGTGCATAAGGGCAGTCTGCCAGCCAGCGCGCTGGCGTTCCTCAGTCCAGATTGCTCAAGATCCAGTGGTGGATGATTAAAGAGATCATACTGTCTGTAGAAGGAATTCGACCGCTATCGTAAAGCCCTTTCGATTCTATCCCACTTCGTTTTTGTAATCCTAGCCGCTTCTTAGCCTTCCTAGGTTTCTTTCGTTCGAGTCAGCTTTACTTCGTGTCCCGTCCACCTAGAAGACGCACTGTCAATAGAAGTGAGTGTTATTGAACACGGTCCTATAATTATTGAACGTTAGCAAGTAAAATAAACGAAACATACAACTGAAACTCTCCAAGTGAACCGACAGCAACGGTTCTGGGCACTCACGTGCAAAATACGCGGTGTAGAAAATGCGTGATTTAAACAAAGGGCACTCCCGATAAACTGAGAAATAAACACAAATTCAAAAGAGGAGAGCGAGAAAGGTATAGAAAACACTTATAAATTACCCATGAACGCAAAAAGAGTACTGTCTAAAGTGTACCAAACTTGACCAGTCAGAAAGAGTTGAACACTCCAACTTCTGTCGTCTTCAGCTAAGTTCGACAAGGTTGCCCCACTTTTCAACTTTGCCATAGACGATGTACTACGAGATGCATTGTCCGGCCTATCAAGTGCCACAGTTGTATTCCTCCTAGGGAATAGAGATCCTGACTTGGAATATACCGATAACCTCACCTTGCTTAGTGACAATCCACAAGCAGTTCAACAAGTTCTGAACCACATGGCCATTGAGATATCCAGATATGGTATACACTTTGCGCCTTCCAAGAGCAAAGTAATTTTTCAGGACTGGCAGGAGCCTGTATCTGCGATCACTCTCTGTGGTGATTGGCAGGAAGTACTCAACAACCTCAAGTACCTCGGGAGCCTGATTACAACTGGTGGTCATGTTGGGAAAGAGATCACATCACGAATAGCGAGAGCCAAGGCAGCTTTCGACACCTGTAATGCCGCTGTGACACCCGGCTCTCCACAAAAGGACGGGTACTCATCGCCGCAGTTCGCAGTGTTTCGCCTTATGTTTGTGAGACTTGGGTACTTCGCGTTGCGGATGTTGGGCGACGTTCTGTGTTCCAAAACCGATATCTCCGAATCATTACTCGTCTGTTTGTAACATCGGATGAGTAATGATGAAGTTCTTCATTAACATATATATATATATATATATATATATATATATATATAATATATATATATATATATATATACGAACTCATGGGATTTGAGGTTTTTTCCAAACAAGAAAATTAGTCTAGCGAAGAAAATGTACGGCACTAACAGGTGTTTCTCGGTGTTCAATATTTGTAAAATGTGAAAAATCCATTCGTATTT
Organism: Fasciola hepatica; assembly: GCA_948099385.1. NCBI lineage: Eukaryota > Metazoa > Platyhelminthes > Trematoda > Plagiorchiida > Fasciolidae > Fasciola > Fasciola hepatica. The sequence goes on along the minus strand of CANUEZ040000043.1, from coordinate 33,609,864 downwards.
CGACCCAGGCCTCCCAGTCTTTACAGGTTGTATTTTCAAAAGCAGTATGTGAACACTACAAACACCCATCACATTGGGTTTTAACATTCTGATGAGAGTAGAGGAGTTCCCGGGGCCCATAGAGGCGGTGATACTTTCTTATTATGCGGTCGCAAAAATGACCAGAGAGACAGAAACCGAGAAAGCACGTGTAATGCTTTTGTTAAAAAGTGTATTTCTTCACCCTGATCAAACGGAGATAAACGGAAAATCAAAGGGAATTTGCAGAAAAATATAAGAAAGTCAACGTGTCGAGGTGAGCAGTGGTAAATCTTGCTCGACAATTGAGAGAGTAACAGCGAGAAAATTGGCTTAGGAATTAGTATGAAAGACAGTTCGTCGGAATGAGACAACTATACAGATGGATCAAAACCTATCGAGAAACGAGATCTGCGGGTCAAGGTGAAGTGTCGTTTATGACAGAAGCGCTGGTGGGTACGTCTGGATAAACTATGTATGTAAATATAAATGTATATATCCGTGTTGACTGAAAATCTGGAAAGGAGAACCAATCCACGCATATGTACAACAGCAAAAATAGTGGACATCTATAAAGTCAACTGATTCCGACTAAAATCCGAGGATGGCAGGATGAATGAGCCAATAGCTTGATTGAGACATAACTGTTCCCGGTATTAGTAGAGTTCACGTGAATCAGGCTTCATGTTTGCATCATCATCTTTTTTTCCGATATCGATGGACACTGCTGTTGTTGCTGCTGCTTGCGCCGCTGAATTTGGCGTTGAATTCGTCGCAGACATCGGGGACAATTGTCCGGTTTCGGACTACGGAGACAGGATCGATGAAAACAGGCCATGCATACGGGACACGAGACTGTGTTCACCTGGCCGAATGGGAACAAAATTTGCCCGGCGTGACAAATCTCGCAGACGTATCCTTGTGCACGACAACGCGTACATGTGGATAAGTGGTCTACAATCGGTTGCAAGGCTCGGCGTAGTTCCCGATCCAATAGCCCATCGCGAACCGCACACAGATCAGCTATACTCCACAGATCTGGACTGGAGAGCCAGTGTGCCGGTAGGGCTTGCAGTGAGATAAGCAAGCTTTGGGCTATATAGCAATGATAGAGAGAGCGTGGAAGGGACATGTCGATGCAATGCAAGCCGTTCGAAGTCATATCGAAAAGATCATGGCAGTGAAGTCAAACAACAGCAAGGAAAACTGATACGAACAACAACTGAAAGCGACTAGAATAATTTCCACCTTTAAATAATTTAGAAACTGACTCATGGATGTGTTTCACCTTTCGATTTCCTCCTTCGCTGTTCGCACGGCTAGTCATCCAGTGTATGGACACGGTTTCCGAGCGTTCCTTCAATAAATGAACTTAGAGGTGAGTTCAACCGATGACACCCTCGAGGCACATGGTGACCTAGAATGTTGAGACACGGCTGAGTAACGACGAAAAACGTGAAGTAGATTTGAAGTCATTTTTCCAATTTATGTTGCGATGAATTGGTCATTAATTTATGGTTTTTGACTTGCTCCGGGTCTATGAGCATTAACCGTAGCTTGTTACATGTGTTGGATCTAAGGGATACTGTCTGGTTCGGGGTTTATCTCTATTGGATAACTCAAGTCATAACGGAAGCCACCGTGAACTTCGTCTCCTCGTTTAAGTGCTCAACATTTTTCACTCCGTTGGATGATTTGATAATACCAGCAAAAACCTCCGATTTTTTTCTTTGATGGGCAGATAACCGAATAACTGAATTCATTTTGAGCTAACTGATAGCCTCTTAGAATACTGTTGTCATGGGGCAGATATTCATCGTTGTTCTGTACAAATGTTCTCAATTCACCATTGTGGTTCTAAACCAGCGGACAACGTCTCCGTTTGATGGTTGTTAGCCGAGCAATCTTTTCTTTCCAAGGAATACGGTAGTTAGGTCTATATGATGACAAGTTAATTATTTATCACCAGAATGTTCCGGAAATTACGACACCACTAGGCCGGGGGTTGTCGATTTCTCCAAAAATGATTCATTGCATACGTTTGAGTTTGATGGGCTTTATAAACGCATGGGCTCATGAACCAGATCAAACGAATGAGGTTCCAACACAATGAGTGGGAGGTCTCGATATTTCGCAAAAACAATACTGGTTACTCGCTTGGTAGCAGTCAAATTGCGAGATAACTGGGGGATACCAGTGTTACAACCCACAATACGTGCCTAGGTAACAGGTTGTTTATCGTAAATAGCTTGTTCGGACATCGACAAAACAAACCAAACGTTACAAACATGCTTATTTGCAAAGTCGCTGTCCTCTTCACTTGAAGACAGTCACCATCCGACGGAGAAGCAGTTGTGTGGTTTGCCTGTTGTTGTTCACCTTATTGCGTTCAGTCTCTTGGGCATAGCGGCGTTGGTAATCCACGACTGACGATAGCTCCGTTTTCAGCAATTAACTACTTACCAAGTAGTATATACACTCACAACACCAGTAATATGATCATTTTTCCAAGCCAAACTGATCAGGCCAATAATTAAAGACGTTCTTACTATCAAAACATATGGTTGCGTATCCGTGAGAACTAGGACCCGAAAAATATGAAACACGGTCATTAAGATGTAACACAACTGGGCCCATTAGAAATTCATAACACAAAATTAGCTCACATGACTTGAAACCTGATTTCAATCCATGAGGGCGTTATTCACTTCATCACCTCCCGTTGCTTTCAGTACGGTGCACAAAATCACGGAAACAGATTATTCCGGCGCAGACACTTACCACTTTGGCATAACTGAACGAACGGCAAAATCATGTTGCCCTGTTTGCGCAGTGTGAAACAATTGCGCAGTGCGGCCTGATTTTGTAAAACACGCGGATTGAAGTCGGTAATTCGTAGGAGTGGTTGGCGGTGAAGTTGGTTTAGTCGATCACGTGCAATGTTGCTGACTGGGAGCGCTCGAAAATCCCACGCAGTCATGATATTCCCGGGCAAAATCATCAGAGTATTTGTGTGACAAACACAACAGAAAAATCTGCCGAAAAACTCACAGAAACGCATACGTTTCAAGAAGGCTGTGCAGAATTGGGGAAACGGATGTTGAGCAAAGTGTTACCATACAGATCAAAGCTCAAACGGCAACGCATTGCATATGAACGGTACACAACCAACAAGATGGGACGGAATGACTTTCCCGTGTGATGTGAATAATCACAGTGAATTCAGATGCGGAACGCGGTAATTTAAGTACAGACCAGTCAAACAAGACTAGATCACAAATCCTTGAATTGGGTCGTAGAGAAAACCAGAACCTAAACGAATTATATGGTCCTGGTTTGCCGTTCCACCGCACATTCCTCGATTAACCACACTATGACCGTCCTATCGATCCTGAAAAGCTATAACGGATGAGAGAATCAAGAGGCCGCATAAAAGGAACCCACACGAGCACAGATTTGGTTGCTTTTCAGTCACTACATGAATTGCACTTCGCCCCGAGAATCAATGAGTTAAAATCTCCAAACTCTGTGACAGTTTCGCCAACATACAGTGAGTTTCGCAGGGGAATCATAAATTACACGGAATACCGATTATTCACCATTTCTTATTCTAACTTGGTACCGAAAAAACGAATCCGAAGAAATATGTCAGAGTGGACGGTGCGCTGTGTGGGGAGAATTACCCCAACTACTGGAAAGGAATAGGGTGATTACTCGAGCTATGACGATTACAACTAAATTGGAAAATTCTCAAAATCACAAAGTCGCCTCTGAGCTGCGGCATGCACGATTCATGACCAGAGAGACAAATGAGTTCGATCGAGTCGAAAGTCACCCTGGGATCGAGGATAGTAGTAAGGATGAAACCAAAAAAATAATGTATGTGTGCTTCAGGAAAAGAAGAGCGGTTGGAATACAATCAACACAACCCTGTCCGATTCTGAACCCCACTTGATTTTTAGTCTATACGTTAAGAAAAATCATTTGAGATTTTATTTTTTAATTTATTGCGACCGCGGTTTCGAATTGTAATTTAGAGAGTTCTTTTACTTTCCAGATGGATTATCAGCTCCGGCAATAAGACTGGCTTTTTAGATTTAAGATCGAAAGAAGTATCCTATTTTGTTCAGCAGATTGATTCTTCTGATGGAAACGTGGGTGATATCGCTTTCCGGCGAAGGATTGGTGTCTACTAGTAATAATTGGTGTACTAAGACCGGTAGTCACCATGAGAACTCTGAAATGCTTTGTTCGCCAATCACCGTTTTCAGACGCGCGGCGTATTGACACAATGAGACTAAACCGGTGAAGCACAGGTCCATAACGAGAATACACCGATGAGATTTTTTAAGTTTAGTAATAAAAATCGTACAATATAACCGACAGGCAATCGATTTACCAATGCCACTTTAAGATCACACAGAATGAGACAATAATTATTTCTCAGTGCTTCTGGTGTCATCTATATCAATCGTGGTTAATCAGGAGGAATCAGACTATTTAAACTGATCTGGTAGAAGTGAGTGAACAAACGAGCTTATTCCTTTTACAGGATTCAATCGATAAAATCTAGACACAAAAGATCTCGTAATAGATAAAGCACCAACGATGCCAAAACAATTTCCTGCCTTACAAGCTTGAAAGTAACCTCACCAATGTGATTTGAAGATAAAAAATATAAACCAATTAGTTACTGATCATAGAAAAGTTGGAAATCGGAAGATGCTCGACATGGTGCAACATTCCGAATGATTGGTAGAAAATCAGACCACAAAAAGCACATTGTAGCAGCAGAAGAGGGTCGAGGACAACTGAAGACTTACGGGTTTCTACGAACAGACCACAACCAGCGCAACAATTCTTCTGGTTTAAGAGAATCACTTTCCGCCTGATCCAAACGAAAAATATAAAATGAAAAAACAAACAAGGTTATTGATTATTCGAAGTGTAATGAACCGAACTGAGTGCATGAAATGTAGACCAGTAATGAAGGGAAGAGGCTGTCCGCCAATTAAAAAAAAACAGGAAATCTACACTTGGATGACCTTGGATTTTTCACAGGTTGAAAAAAGTGGAAAAAACAGAGAAAGCAATGCAACGAATTGGCTATATATAAATATAATGTTAATGAAGAACTTCATCATTACTCATCCGATGTTACAAACAGACGAGTAATGATTCGGAGATATCGGTTTTGGAACACAGAACGTCGCCCAACATCCGCAACGCGAAGTACCCAAGTCTCACAAACATAAGGCGAAACACTGCGAACTGCGGCGATGAGTACCCGTCCTTTTGTGGAGAGCCGGGTGTCACAGCGGCATTACAGGTGTCGAAAGCTGCCTTGGCTCTCGCTATTCGTGATGTGATCTCTTTCCCAACATGACCACCAGTTGTAATCAGGCTCCCGAGGTACTTGAGGTTGTTGAGTACTTCCTGCCAATCACCACAGAGAGTGATCGCAGATACAGGCTCCTGCCAGTCCTGAAAAATTACTTTGCTCTTGGAAGGCGCAAAGTGTATACCATATCTGGATATCTCAATGGCCATGTGGTTCAGAACTTGTTGAACTGCTTGTGGATTGTCACTAAGCAAGGTGAGGTTATCGGTATATTCCAAGTCAGGATCTCTATTCCCTAGGAGGAATACAACTGTGGCACTTGATAGGCCGGACAATGCATCTCGTAGTACATCGTCTATGGCAAAGTTGAAAAGTGGGGCAACCTTGTCGAACTTAGCTGAAGACGACAGAAGTTGGCCGTAGGCCTTAATCCGACTTGAGGTATGACGCCGCAACTACTCGGGTACGCCACTTCTGAACCAACAGTTCCATACTGTGGTCCTATCGACAGAGTCGAAGACCCAGCGAATATCTAGGAAAACGATGACCATTGGTCTCTGAAAGACATCAGTACGGCCACCGTGATCAAGAGTAGAAGCAATAGAATTAACGTTGTAGCCAACGGGGTCAAAAGGCGATGAAGAGGGCTGGTAGGAGTGAGCTTGGGGAATTATGTGGTGGAGGAGTACATTCTCAAATACGTTCAGTAAAGCATATGTGCAGGCTATCAGACGATATTTTTTGGATTCTTTCTGAGGTACACGTGTGATACGTACAGACCTCCCAGAATCGGAATCGACACAGAATCAATACAACGATTAAATGGGTCAGACAAAGAGGATGTGAGTTCGAAAGAGCAGGCTTTTAGTAACATTGGCGATAACAAGCCGGAGCCAACAGACTTGTGCCACTTGACTTGTCGTAGGACTCTAAGGACAAAATCAGGTGTAACGGGGTTGGGTTGGGCTCATGGGGTTCAATCTATGGAGGGGGAAGTGAGGGTGCGTTGGAGTTAACGGTGAACTGGTGATTCAAATGTTTAACGTTTAGCTTCTGCTTGGGCCTGGCATAGCACAACTGTTTCAGGGCTTTTCAAATCTCACGGCGGTTCTCGTTACTTAACAGTTTGTCTATACACAGATTATCCAGATTTCGTACTTCAGCTTGTGTGTGTGAATAATCTTCTACAGCATGATACCAGCCCGATTTGTACGCCTTTTCCTTAGCTCTACGGAGTCTCTTCAATTGAAGGGACAAGAAACTATCGGGTCGAACCTGATAGTTTTCCATGGGGCAAAACAGGTTATAGCCAAAGTTAGGGTAGTTAGTTAAATGTTCACTGTATGAGGAGGCAATGTGTAAAGGAAAAAAACAGAAAAGTCAGTGGGGCCAACAAATGCCCCAAGCTTATCGAGATTCTCAGGGGTACAGACTCGTTTGCACGCAGTGCGCAACGGTTTTTTCTACATTTCATGCTTGCGCACGTGTGTAGTCGAAGGAGTATAATCCATAGCCACGAACGCCCACTGCACTATTAGGGATAGCCAGCAACCAGATCCTAACACTTGGTGTAGAGAACCACATAGGGTCCCAATGGGTCGGGTGTGGTAACAATCCGTACGACAGTGGATTACTTTCTACCTCCAAAGTAACCGGTGATGGCGGAGCTCGAACCTCGGACCTCTGGAGTGGTAATCGAACGCTCTTAACTACTGGACCACCACCGGGTGCGGGAAGGTGGTCGAAAATTGGCTTCTACACTAAGTTTTAGGGTGGAGAAGTAAAGTAGTGGTCAGAGGTGCTGATAGAGGCACGTTTAAGTACTGTGAAAATACTTGGATTACTTACTAATACTAGATTCAAAAGGACATCGAAGCGAGTTGACAAGTGCACAAGGTTTAAAACCCAAGAGGGTTGAAGAGGATCAGTCAAGTCTGTTGAGATTACCTGCAGGTTGCAGAGTGGAGGCTGGGAAGGGGAGATTGCTTAAACGAACAGCCTTTCTTCGAACCCGATCAAGAAGAGAAAAGGCGGCAGATGAGAGTCCACTCCATGCAGGGGTGCAGTATTCAAGAGTCAGGAAGATTTGGGCTTTGTACAAAAGAAAGTGAGTGGGTGCAAAAAAGCGTCTGGCACGGAATAGAAAACCAACTTTGCGCGCAGTGAGGGAGGTGAGCGTAGACTCAAAAGGAGATCGACAAAGAGATGAATTCATGAATAAGTCTAATGAGAAAAGTGACCCTGTGCAGCGAACCATCGTCATCATCATCATCGTGCAGCGTTAAATAGCAGGGCAAACCCCAATGACCACTGCCTTTCCCATCATCTCGCACACATAATTAGAAAGTATGAATATACAAGATATACAAGGGAGTGGACCTACATGGATGGGAAAACGAAAGAATACCCTAGTAGCCAACACACGGAATACACAGCCTAACTGTACAAACGCACATCCATCAGTCATTTCGATTCGATAGAAAGTGACAACACGATCGCCACTGTTCGCCGTTCGCTGCCATATCCTTCAGTATCTCCAGCCAACTGGTAGACGGATCTTTTGGACCCTAACCACGAAGACGTGAAGCACCTACTTTCCCTAAGTTTGCTGTACATTTTCTCACTCCTCGCTGCCACGTCATTTGTTGACCTCCACGTGGTCTCTTCCACTCCCTAGGAGGAACGGAGAATGGGACACGGTATGGTAGACGAGTGTTTGGCATAAGTAACACGTGTCCCAACCAACGAAGTCTACTAAGCTGGATACGCTGCGACAGAACGTTCTCTGAATTAGTACCCAATACTCGATTTCTGACCTCAGCATTGCCTACTCGGCTACTCCACCCGATCTTAGTGATACTACGTAAACATCGGTGGTCCAAAACCTCAAGACGACGAATATCTTCAGAACGCAGACTCCAAGTTTCACAACCATACAACAAAACTGAACGCACTGCGGCACAGTATACACGACCTTTCAACTTCAGTGAAATATCAGGTCGGCGCCACAAGTGCTTCAGTCCAGCGTAAAGCGCTCGAGCCTTGGAAATCCGCGTACTCACCTCTACTACAGTGCTCCCATCCGTCGTCACGCAGCTACCGAGGTAGGTGAAGTGGTCGACAACTGCCAGGACCTCCTCATCGAGCATCAAGCTCGGAGTCGTTGACGTCCAGTCTTGTAACATCGCCTTGCACTTTGAAGGTGCAAAGCGCATGCCGAATGGAGCTACAGCTCTTGCGAGATTATCTAGTGCACGCTGAGCATGTTCCGTGCATTCGAACAAGCAGACAACGTCGTCTGCGTAATCTAGATCCCACAGCTTTTCACTATTTTCTAGTTCGACGCCTACATCCTGAAGGTTTTGCAGCGCACTCTCCATTTTTTCGTTCATGACGAAGTTGAATAGGAATGGAGACATAGGACATCCCTGTCGAACACCACTGGTCGTTTCGATCCGACCGGATAGTTCACCATAAACTCTAACGCGGCCACAAGTATGAGAATACAATGATCTCAGTAGGTTCACGAACTTCTGGAGCATACCTTTTCGATGAAGAGTACTGAAAAGCGCTGCTCAATCAACTGAATCGAAAGCGCCTTTCAAGTCTAGGAAAATCATTATTGTCGGTCGGCGGTGCGTGTGACGCGTTTTCAAGTAGTCGGCGAAGAGTAAAAATCTGGTCGATGTATCCTCGACCTGGACGGAATCCAGCCTGCTGTTCGCGAGCATTCCTCTCGCGAGCCGGTGTAAGACGGTGCAGCAAAATCAAGGCTAATACTTTGGGGACTATCGGAATTAGGCTAATCCCACGATGATTACCACAGTCATTGCGTATTCCCTTCTTGAAGATGGGAACAATCAATGACTCACTCCATATTAACGGAATACGCTCCTCGTTCCAAATGTCACGGAGCAAAGTGGTAAGTGATTTTATCAAAACATTCCCACCCAGTTTGAAAAGAACTGCGGGAGGTTCGTCGGGACCTGCCGCTTTCCCTCGTTTTAGTGATCGAAAGCATGACTCTACTTCTACTTCCGATGGGGGCTCAAGCGATACCACCCAGGGAGTCGCAGTAGTTGATACAGGAGTAACTACACCAGCGTGCGGCCAGCTAAACTGTTCCTTGAAGCATTCGGACCAACGGTCAAGCCTTTGCTGTCTGCCATGAATGGGTTCTCCATTCCTATCGCAAATCGTTTCACTGACCTGGATGCGCCGTCCACCGGTGTCACGAATAAGTTTGAACAGTCTCTGACTGTTACCTGAAGAAGCTGCTATTTCAATTTCTTCGGCTACCTTGACCCACCAATTTTCGCGATCCTTCTTAAGGCTTTTCGGAACTTGTATTTGCAGCTTTCTCCGCATCTTATTCATCTCCTTACGGTCCGGGAGCTGACGCTTTTGCTCCATTATACGCAGCAACTCTTGCGAAACCCAGTGTCTTTGATGGACAACGGAACTAGGACCAAAGGCAAAACCTGCTGCAAAGTGCATCGCCTGTTTCATATGAGCCCAATGCTCATCTACATTACTGTTCGTCGTAGATCCTAGCTCATCTGCTAGCTTCTGCTCATACCGGGTGCGTACTTCTGGATCACACAAACGTTGCACGGCTAACCGGGTTTGAGGTTTGCAACGATGGGCATGGAGCTGGAGAGATAATTGCAGTAAAACTAATGCATGGTCCGACTCTACGTACGTGGACCAGTAAGATCTACAGTTCTGAACAGAACTGCGCCACCGCTAGCTTACAGTGATATGATCAATTTGACTCAAAGTACCTGTAGAGTTAGAGCGCCATGTCGCTGTGCGACGCGAGCTGTGTCGGAAATTTGTGCTAAACAAGAACAGTCGATTGTCTGCACAAAACTGGAAAAGTCTATCCCCGTTATCTGTACGGTCAGCGGATAAAGCACAACGCCCACCTAAACAGGCTTCTGACACACTTAGCTTTCCAACTCGTGCATTGAAGCCACCAGGTAGCAGTACAATGTCAGAACCTTTACTAATGCGAACGAGGGTGACGAGGGCATCATAGAGCTAATCTTTCTGCAAGTCTGAGCTGCAGTCCGTTGGGGCGTCTGCCGAGATCACAAACAAATTGCGCTTAACACAACTATCCTTTCGAACGCCGACTGACCCTTGGAGCCTCACAGCACATAAACGACTGTTAACAGGGATCCAGTCTAAAAGAGCGCGCTCAGCTTTGTTAGTCAAGGCTGTTCCTATACAACGCTGGCCCACAACTCTAGCTGCTTCGTCTCCTGAAGTGCACAGAAAATACCTCGATGAGATACCAGGAGTAGTTAGTTTAATCACACTACTCGAATCCTGGATACACGTTTCACTTAAGCAGCAGACATCAATCTTCAGAGAATCTAATGTGAGGGCTAGGCACGCCTGCTGACCGGCCTGCATGAGTGTACGCGCGTTGAAGGAGCCGAGATGTAGAGGCTGACGAGGCTTGAGAAAATGTGAGTTACCAGACAGAGGATTATTCCCGACACTATTTGACGGTGAATCGTTGCGAGTATCGACCGTGTTATCAATGGGAGCATTATGGGTGAATAGATGGGGCAAAGAGGGGTGGTTAGGGACAGAAGACAAAATTCGAATAAAAGAGAGGGAACTCTGAGCAGTAGCCCACTTATCACTACCCACCCCGCTCGATGCAATGGGCAGCGCGGTCCTGATTATCCTGCGCGACGACCGATGCAGTATGGAATTCTTTCTATTCGTGCAGTTCATGGGAGATGTTGGACCGGTACTGCTAGGGTGTCCAGTCACAAAGCAGGAGAACGATCAGGGTTCTCATCCAAAGTCTTTAGTTCTAACAAGAACCTATCCGCAAGGCAGCGGGAAGGCTTAGTGGAAGCCCATTTGCTTGGATCAATTATTCTCCCACTGATTTTGCCGATTGAGTTGCCAGCTCAGATCGATCCCCAACCTGGAGAACCAGGAGACTGAACTTTGTCTGGCCTCTACCCATTGACCTGTGAGGTATGATTGCATCTCCGGCTGAAAGAGGCCATCCTGTATAGCTCTTTGGGTCATAGAGGCGCGCAAGCCATCACACCACTTCAAGGTGAAGTCTCGTCGTGATGGCTTGGTTGCTGGAGCGAAGCGGATTCAAACCAAAATTCAGATGAAAATAAGAGAGGTGTTTAAATGAAACAGAAAAGAGAGAAGTTTTTGAGCACTCAAACAAACGTTGTTGGTGCTACCCCAAGCTCAGATTTGTTCTGGATCAGCAGCAAAAGATACATTACGAACAGAACGCTCGTGTTCGGTGTTGGTGGTGGCCTGACGAGTGGTAAAGTAAGAGGGGGAGCGATGGAGAGTAGCATCATCAGCAAAACGGTGAAGTGGGTTTGAGGTTGAAATTAGAAGATCATCAATAAACAGAAGAAAGAAGGTGGGTGTAAGTATGGAACCTTGGGGAACACCAGGATTTACAGGGAACGGCTGAGATAGAGCCCCATCGACTCGGGCGGAGATGGTTTGCCTTCAAAGGAAACATGACGTCCATGATACGAAAGTCGAATGAAACTCGAACGAAGACAGTTTCGGCAGTAGACCCCCATGCCAAACTCGGTCGAAGGCTTTTGAGATGTCCAGCGAGACCAAGTGAGTTTCTCCGTGGTTTTCGAGTGCGGCCGATCAGGAGTGTGAGGTGACCGCTAGTAGGTCGGCCTTAGAACGACGCGGGCGAAATCCATATTGACGATCACTCAGCAGACCTTCAATAACGGTTTCAAAAACTTTCAAAAGCACAGAAGTGAGGGTGATGGGACCAGAGTTGTTGGGGTCGGAAGGGTCACCATGTTTGGGGATAGAAAAAGTAACGGCGTTCTTCCACGAAGAGGAAAGAAAGGAACGGACGACGTAAAACGGGGTGGGGGGGGGGGACCGCCTTTGCAAGGGACCAGAATGATCAGGTATCGGTAGCGGATGAGGCTGGTCGTTCAGCTTTGTAGCGCACGAAGAGTTCTTTAGGTCTCTATGGTGAGCGAGCGTTTGTTCCTAGATTGTACAAAACGGTGTCGAGATGTTAGACTGGGTAAGCGGTGCCACCGGCGGTACGCTGAGTTTTAAACGAACGGCATAGTTGAACCATCCGAGAGATCGTGGGTTTCTGGGTTCAGAGAAGTGAGGAATGTAAAGATGCATACCCTGAAGAACTGTCTCAGTGAAATTAGAAACACAAAACAATGGTCGTTCCAAGAGTAACAAGCCAGAAAATCACGAAAACCACCCCAGTCAGCAGAATAGTAATACCAAAAGGTGCGTCTATAGTTGGTAGTTGAGATGAGACGATGGCCCGATGAGCCCGGGGGAGGAAGGGAAGTAATATTAGAAAATGAAGAAGGAATAAATGTAAGTATGAGGTCAAGCTTGTGCGGACGGTCGTCAATACGACCGGGAATGCGTGTAGGGAGGTCCACCAGTTGGCAAAGGTTATTGACCATAGCGAGAGCCTCGGCTTCACGTCTCATGGTTGAAGCACCCGATGAGTGCAGCAATCAATCTTTGTTGTGAATGTTAAAATCATCAAGAATGATAATTGGACAGCTAGGGTCTGTTGAAGTTAATGTCTCAATGTTTGAAGATAACTCGAAAATCAGAGGGTCGTTGATGTTGGGGGAGCGGCGAACAGCACAAAAACAATGGATAAAGGAAGGGAAACGAATTCTCAATCACATGAATTGAAAGTCCCGGCTGGTAAAACCACGATGCGAGAGTAGAGAGGAGGCGGCCGATTAGTGAATATAGGCGCAGACACCAGCTTCGGGAAAAAAACAGGAATGAGGTAAATAGTCAGGAAATTGAAGATGACTGGTGTCTGACGTAAAAGAAAGTTTGGTTTCAATCAAAAATTAGGAAATGGAGGAGGAAGACTGCATAAAGTGGAGCACAAAGTCAACATTTCGATTCAAACCACGAACGTTATTGAGGGCAATAAGAGCATGGCACCAGTTCTGTGGGTGAGTGCGCTCAGTTGAATGAGAACAAGTATTCATGTGGTTTGTGAAGTTCATAATTTATGCGAAAACCGGCAAACCAACCCCGAAGCTTGGAGTGGAGAACCACATAGGGCCTCAATAGGTTGGACGTGGTAGTGAGCCGGGCGACCCCGGGGTCGTCTACCATTTCTACGTAAGTATTAAAGGAGACAGGACGGTGAAAACAACTTAAAAAAGTGGCTTACAACGAAATACAATGTGATTAGTCTTCATCGTGTTGAATTGAAATGATAAGTGAGACTACTTGCACCAATTGCGACAGAAAAACGCGATTACCCCGTTTCCTTGATTTCTTGGGTTCGCAGGTCGATCACTCCTGAAAACATCATCGCCGGTTTCTTTGTACAACCAACTTTCCTGGAGGAGTATTTTACTGGCGTTTTTTGGTTCGTTTTGCAAGGACATGTGAGATTGATGTATCGAAGCCGAGATCAGCTCGGAGTGTATTGAAAAAGCAATGCGTCACTTCATTGCTAAGTGTTTATTGCTTGGCAACACAGTGTTATCGGAAAATATGTTAGTCGGTCGAGCCTTCGGTTACCGCGGGTAAGATTTCTCAAGACCAGTTTACAATTGATTTTAAACAGGTCTTGCGAAAGGTTACTTGCGGTAACCGGAAGGTCGACTGACAACAATCTTCTTCGATAACGCTGTTACTGAACAGTAAACACCTACCTGTGAAATGGGATACTTCATCAAATTTTTCCAAAAGGGAAGGAACGTTTGGAAGTAGTGTTGACAGTGTCAGAATTATGGAAACAGCATGATGTCTCAAAGCAGCTCTCTAACCAGCACGACGTTTCTTGAGTACCCACGTACTTTCCGAAACAGACGTTTCACATTATTTCTGACTGTATTCGAAAACGCTCCAAATTTGTCGCCAGACGCGAGGATCCGTAGGGAATTCAAAAACGACTCATTATAAAATAATATTTGGCCTTGAAGATCACTTCATCTTGGGGATCAGAAAAAAGCATTCCTTGGTAAATCACGAACGACGTACCAGTAGTAGTCAGAGTACGGCCGGTATTCAAAAGGCCCGTTACATCGCCATAGTAACAGCAACGATAGATCTTTAGAAAAGTCGTGATATTCTCTAAGAGATAAGTCAGCTTAACAGCAGCGTATACGAACCAGCGAACGGAGCGATTCTTATACAATAAACACGTTGGCTCGGGAACAACGCAAGGCCAGGATCCACGGCATGAAACGAAAGCCAGTTAAATCAGTGAATTGACGGCTTAGAAAACAGGCTGAACGAGGACGCAACCGAGATGGACAAATAGGTGAGCGTTCTGGAAATTTTCATCTATGCCTATTCTATCGGAGCTTAGTTATTCACCACTCTAGGTCTTAAGAACATCATTGCCGGTTATCTTTTATAGTGCAGTGGGCATTTTAAGCCACACTTATGAGCGAGCACGGCAGTCAGGCCATGACTTGGTGTAAGAGCTTAGAAAAAGCTAGCATCGACACTTTCTTTCGTTTATAAGCCGCATCAGTTGCAAACATTTGGTGAGTGTAGTTCAGTAACGCGAAGGCCGTGCGGTCTATCAGTTGAACTTATGTGTTCCGTACCAACACAAATCCATTAAGCAGAAAGATTCCAAATGCCTCAGTATGGTCTGGGGTGAGTGTCTCAAGCTCCGAGATGGCTACTCGCTCTGAACGCCTCTCCAGATGCTCCCAAATGACCGCGCGTCTCGAACGGCTTCTGCTGAGGAAGTCCTCCACACTGCCTTCTCGTGGTGGAGATATTCCAACTGAAGTGTAAGGACGAACGCGAACGCACGGCGCTCTTCACCGGGTTGACCGATATTCAGTCTAGGGAAGATGACTTAACCCTGATTCCAAACCAATTACAGACGGCGTACGAAGCATACAATACTATGCTCACCAGCATCCGTGACGGTAGGATGTACTGAGCTTCCAGGATGTCTGACCCCAACCGAAGAGCGTTTGAACTGAAAAATCAGTCACCGGCCTCCAGTGGGTTACGGACCCCACGCTTCGTCCCACTGCCATATGGCTTAAGCTTTGGATACTTGAAGGCTCCGGTTGTAGACCCTTGAGAAAACCACCTGCTTTGGCCTGGGAAACCTGGCAGTACTGCGCCCGCAAAAAAATCATAGAATCGGACTCCATTTACCCCTTCCTCCCCGATTGTCCCATGTTTTGTTTGGCACACAGCATGAAATCAGGCAGACGCAAAAAATAATATAACATAATATAAATTAAACAGTTATTCTCCTGTGTTAAACAGTCTCCCATTGTGCTTTATTCTTCCCGATCTTTCCCATGTTGTACCATTGGCAGCATGGTTGACTTCAAGCCGGTGTAAACATATACACCGGCGTGGAATAAAAACATCGTTTTGTTATATTGTTAGTATAATTCGACTTCATTTCATCTTATACGTTCGTTTCCCTAAATGGTGTGTTCACAAAATGGAGTTTGCGGGATAAATGCTGCTTAGGTGACCGTCGAAGTACGGCCGCGCCTGAGTCGGTAGCATGAGTCTTACAACCTAGCGAAAGGCAAGACGTGTACTGTAAACCTAAAACAGCGGGACGATAACTTGTAGTCCACCTGTCTGGTCAGGCAAGGATTGGTGAAATCGAAACCATTGATCTAAAAGTTTCACAACGGACAAAGTAACTCGCTCAACACTCTTGAAGGCTGTCACAGCACTTGTACAATGATGAGAATTAAAAAGTTATATCCCAGGAGAACAAGAAGCGATCAAAAAAGTTGAATAACTCCAGAAAAGATGAGACTGGATTAGAAATACCCATAAATGACATACCTCGATTTTGGGACAGGGGCGTTGATCAACAAGTCGTAGGCAAGCGGAGTGCAAATCGCGTTGATTGAACTGTATCCATCCACAGGATCGATTGACTCTAGGCGGACAGATGACGAAGATGTGCACAAATCCGGTTGCTCCATGTGACAGTTTGATTTACAATCAACACGTCTAACTTCTGTGTGACGATCTGGGCATGCAGTCCGACGAACTGATATGTAGGATCGCCGCACTGGGGAATCCCCACGAGTTGGATAGACGCTGACGGAAGCTGATGTCTTGTGGTCGAGCGAACTGAATGAGTGGCAACGACGTCTCCGGGAGAGGTCACCTTGAGATGTGGTACAATGTCTCTGGGGATCCAAGGAAAGGAAATCAATTCTCTGGCCACCGGAATCACTGCATGCCAAGCGTTGGATGTAATCCGCACAAAAAAGAAAAGGATAGAAAAATATATACAGTAAAATAGTTATACGAACAAAAATAACTGCTACTCAGCTATAAGCACCTTTTTCATGGTTCTCGAAGTATTGACTGGTAAAGAAGGCTGCAGGGAAAGAGTGTCAATACACTTATTCATTTTATAGAATAAGGAGCAAATTGTGAAGACGACGAATAAACAGATTATACCCAGTGTTTTCTGAGAAAATAACCACTGAGATCATCTGTAGACGATATGCATTATTCCCTATTATCTGGTGTACCAGACTGTCGTCCCGTAAATCGAGTGACTCGCAGATAAACGAACCCCAAGTCCCACTTTACTACGTGTACTATAAGAAAGGTGATCAAACAATAACAACAAACCTCAAATTGTGGGCAGACCGACCGCAGAATCGATACAGTGGAAAAAGGATTCAAGATGCACAAGCAACAATAGATAAGAAACGCTCGAAGTCCTTGCTTATAGGGGGCATTTTGACCAATCAACGGTCACAAGAGAAGAAATGGTCCGAGGGAACACATTCACACAAGCGTGGGTGAAGAACAAACGAAATAACATGGTTATGATAAGCAAGATTATGGAGAGATGGCCAAGTTCAGTCATTCAGACGAGTAAGGCAGATTAGGAGGAAAAGATAATAACGTCTAAATGTTTGGGCCTCGCCACGTAACCCAGGCAATTATGACGTGGATCATTCCAAAACCGGGGAGAAGGTTACGCAAGTGATAAAATCGAAAGGATAAGAACAACGATTAGACTCGTGACATCATCATCATCATCATTGTACAGCGTTAAACAGTAGGGCAAACCCCAATGACCACTGCCTTTCTCACCATCTCGCACACAGAATTAGAAAGTATGAATATACAAGATATACAAGGGAGTGGACCTACATGGGTGGGAAAACGAAAGAAGGCCCTAGTAGCCAACACACGGAATACACAGCCTAACTGTACAAACGCACATCCATCAGTCATTTCGATTCGATAGAAAGTGACAACACGATCGCCACTGTTCGCCGTTCGCTGCCATATCCTTCAGTATCTCCAGCCAACTGGTAGACGGATCTTTTGGACCCTAACCACGAAGACGTGAAGCACCTACTTTCCCTAAGTTTGCTGTACATTTTCTCACTCCTCGCTGCCACGTCATTTGTTGACCTCCACGTGGTCTCTTCCACTCCCTAGGAGGAACGAAGAATGGGACACAGTATGGTAGACGTGTGTTTGGCATACGTAACACGTGTCCCAACCAACGAAGTCTACTAAGCTGGATACGCTGTGACAGAACGTTCTCCGAAGTAGTACCCAATACTCGATTTCTGACCTCAGCATTGCCTACTCGGCTACTCCACCCGATCTTAGTGATACTACGTAAACATCGGTGGTCCAAAACCTCAAGACGACGAATATCTTCAGAACGCAGACTCCAAGTTTCACAACCATACAACAAAACTGAACGCACTGCGGCACAGTATACACGACCTTTCAACTTCAGTGAAATATCAGGTCGGCGCCACAAGTGCTTCAGTCCAGCGTAAAGCGCTCGAGCCTTGGAAATCCGCGTACTCACCTCTACTACAGTGCTCCCATCCGTCGTCACGCAGCTACCGAGGTAGGTGAAGTGGTCGACAACTGCCAGGACCTCCTCATCGAGCATCAAGCTCGGAGTCGTTGACGTCCAGTCTTGTAACATCGCCTTGCACTTTGAAGGTGCAAAGCGCATGCCGAATGGAGCTACAGCTCTTGAGAGTCTATCTAGTGCACGCTGAGCATGTTCCGTGCATTCAAACAAGCAGACAACGTCGTCTGCGTAATCTAGATCCCACAGCTTTTCACTATTTTCTAGTTCGACGCCTACATCCTGAAGGTTTTGCAGCGCACTCTCCATTTTTTCGTTCATGACGAAGTTGAATAGGAATGGAGACACAGGACATCCCTGTCGAACACCACTGGTCGTTTCGAACCCACCGGATATGAAAATACAATGATCTCAGTAGGTTCAAGAACTTCTGGAGCATACCTTTTCGATGAAGAGTACTGAAAAGCGCTGCTCAATCAACTGAATCGAAAGCGCCCTTCAAGTCTAGGAAAATCATTATTGTCGGTCGGCGGTGCGTGTGACGCGTTTTCAAGTAGTCGGCGAAGAGTAAAAATCTGGTCGATGTATCCTCGACCTGGACGGAATCCAGCCTGCTGTTCGCGAGCATTCCTCTCGCGAGCCGGTGTAAGACGGTGCAGCAAAATCAAGGCTAATACTTTGGGGACTATCGGAATTAGGCTAATCCCACGATGATTACCACAGTCATTGCGTATTCCCTTCTTGAAGATGGGAACAATCAATGACTCACTCCATATTAACGGAATACGCTCCTCGTTCCAAATGTCACGGAGCAAAGTGGTAAGTGATTTTATCAAAACATTCCCACCCAGTTTGAAAAGAACTGCGGGAGGTTCGTCGGGACCTGCCGCTTTCCCTCGTTTTAGTGATCGAAAGCATGACTCTACTTCTACTTCCGATGGGGGCTCAAGCGATACCACCCAGGGAGTCGCAGTAGTTGATACAGGAGTAACTACACCAGCGTGCGGCCAGCTAAACTGTTCCTTGAAGCATTCGGACCAACGGTCAAGCCTTTGCTGTCTGCCATGAATGGGTTCTCCATTCCTATCGCAAATCGTTTCACTGACCTGGATGCGCCGTCCACCGGTGTCACGAATAAGTTTGAACAGTCTCTGACTGTTACCTGAAGAAGCTGCTATTTCAATTTCTTCGGCTACCTTGACCCACCAATTTTCGCGATCCTTCTTAAGGCTTTTCGTAACTTGTATTTGCAGCTCTCTCCGCATCTTATTCATCTCCTTACGGTTCAGGAGCTGACGCTTTTGCTCCATTATACGCAGCAACTCTTGCGAAACCCAGTGTCTTTGATGGACAACGGAACTAGGACCAAAGGCAAAACCTGCTGCAAAGTGCATCGCCTGTTTCATATGAGCCCAATGCTCATCTACATTACTGTTCGTCGTAGATCCTAGCTCATCTGCTAGCTTCTGCTCATACCGGGTGCGTACTTCTGGATCACACAAACGTTGCACGGCTAATCGGGTTTGCGGTTTGCAACGATGGGCATGGAGCTGGAGAGATAATTGCAGTAAAACTAATGCATGGTCCGACTCTACGTACGTGGACCAGTAAGATCTACAGTTCTGAACAGAACTGCGCCACCGCTAGCTTACAGTGATATGATCAATTTGACTCAAAGTACCTGTAGAGTTAGAGCGCCATGTCGCTGTGCGACGCGAGCTGTGTCGGAAATTTGTGCTAAACAAGAACAGTCGATTGTTTGCACAAAACTGGAGAAGCCTATCCCCGTTATCTGTACGTTCAGCAGGTAAAGCACAACGCCCACCTAAACAGGCTTCTGACACACTAAGTTTGTCAACTCGGGCATTGAAGTCACCAGCTAGCACTACAATGTCAGAACCTTTACTGCTGCGAACGAGGGTGACGAGGGCAACATAGAACTCATCTTTCTGCAAGTCTGAGCTGCAGTCTGTTGGGGCGTCTGCCGAGATCACAAACAAATTGCGCTTAACACAACTATCCTTTCGAACGCCGACTGACCCCTGGAGTCTCACAGCACATAAACGACTGTTAACAGGGATCCAGTCTAAAAGGGCAGCCTCAGCCTTCTCAGTCAAGACTATTCCTACACCACATTGACCCGCAACTCGAGCTACTTCGTCTCCTGAAGTGCACAGAAAACACCTTGATGAGATACCAGGAGTAGTTAGTTGAATTACACTGCTCGAATCCTGGGTACACGTTTCACTTAAGCAGCAGACATCAATCTTCAGAGAATCTAATGTGAGGGCTAGGCACGCCTGCTGACCGGCCTGCATGAGTGTACGCGCGTTGAAGGAGCCGAGATTGAGAGACTGACGAGGCTTGAGAAAATGTGAGTTACCAGACAGAGGATTATTCTCGATACTATTTGACAGTGAATCGTTGCGAGTATCGACCGTGTTATCAGTGGGAGCATTATGGGTGGATAGATGGGGCGAAGAGGGGTGATTAGGGACAGAAGACAAAGGTTGAATAACAGAGACAATTGCGGTCAATCGACACTTGCTACGGAAAAAGACTGAAAATTGCGTGACGCAGTAGGACTGGACAACAAACTATCACGCAGGTGGGAAAGCCAAAGCGGGGGAGGGGAGGAGGGGGGGGGGGGTTGGTCGGCGTGGAATCTAGTGATGAAAGTGCATGAAAAGCAAGCAAATTATTTGATGGAAAGCACGGGAACTGGACTAAACCAGTAGAGCGGAGTTTCTCGATATGGCGAGCTGAATTTCTTTGTCCAATTTCAAATAATCTTTGTACATGGGAAGCACATTTGGAAGGCCCAGTTTCTGTAAAGATGTGACTCAGTCGTCAAACCTAATTTTCTCTTCGGACTTCGAACAGAAACCGATACGAAACTATATAGCGGTAACGATGTCTTCTTTGATCCCTCCGTATCTGTTAAAGAACAATGGCAAAGTCAATTATCTCCCTTACGGTTCTCGGTTCCAACAGGGCAAATCAACCCCACTCATTGCCCCCACCCCGTCCCCCGAAAAAGCGTTCGGTGGCGTCCACTCAGACAATCCCACTAGTTACCGCAGAAATGGGAAGGCTGAGGCCAAAATGAAGCATCATTAAAACGTAATTTAGGTGAGTTAGCTACACCTTTACGACAAGGAGCAAGAATCGTTACTACAAATATTCATTAAGGATCCGGGACGCATATTAGAATAATAACACATGCTCACCCCAACGAAAAAGAAAACTCGTGCGCATTCACGGTGTCCTGCATATCACATCCACAGTTGGGAGTTCAACGTGGAGTTGTGATAACCAACCCACTACCCTGGTTAAGGTAACTAATACAGCAGTCTACGACTAGTGATAATGAACGTTGCAGTTTGAGTTATCTAAACTCATCTTCCTATTGATTCGTGCATCTGGTTTCTTCTTTCTTATTTGATGTAATGCGCATATTCATTCGTTTCCCAGGGAGGCAGCAAAGCCGTTCATATTGCTACAAGGGAAGACTGAGGGATAGGAATCATCCCCGACGTATAGCGTTGAACAGCAAGGCGAGCCCCACTGACCACTGCCCCTCTCCCCATGTCGCACGTCAAAATAGGAAGAATGAATATACGAGATGAACAGGGAGTAGTGGACCTACATAGCTGGGAAAAGCAAACAACGCCCCACTAGCCAAAACACGGAATACACAGTCTAACTGTACAAACGCAAATTGATCAATCATTCTGATTTAACAAGAATTGACTGCACGATTGCCATTGTTCACAATTCGATGCCATATTATTCAGTGCCTCCAACCAAATGGTTGACGGATATCTTTGGCCCCAACCACGAAGACATGAGACACCTACTTTTTCTAAGTTCGTTTTGCATTTTCTCACTCGTCTCTGTCACATCATTTGTTGACTTCCACATGGTTTCTTCCACTCCCGAGAAGGAACGGAAAACAGGACACGGTACGGTAGACGTGTGTTTACCATGCGCAACGCATGCCCCAACCAACAAAGTCTACTAAGCTGGATACGCTTTGAAGGAATATTACCTGAATTAGCACCCAATACTCGATTTCTGACCTCAGCATTGCTCACTCTGTCATTCGATTCAGTCTTAGTGATACTAGGCAAACATCGGTGGTCGAAAACCTCAGGATGACGAGCATCTTCCGCAAGCGAATTCCTTGTCTCGCAGGTATACAACAAAAGTGAACGCACCGAGACACAGTACATACGACCTTCGAATTTCAGCGAAATATCAGGTCGGCGCCACAAGTGCTTCAGTCCACCATACGTCGCTCGAGCCTCGGATATACTCGTGTTCTGAGTTTATGGACAAGGCCTCTTCTACAGCTGTCGTGCGCAAGCATAGACCAGAAAAAGCTCCGCTGTTTTCATTGATCATGCTTATCCGCAGTTTGATTTTCCTTATCTCGATATTCTAGTAGCATAGTAAGCAATTTGTTTAACCTGACACAGAGTCTGACTGCTTTCATACAAGTCCGAGTGTTTTCGAGACCGACCAGAGCGACTAGGATATATCAACAAACGGTATCTTATTTTGTGTTGTGCTGCGCTTAATGGACGAATTTAAGTTGGTGAAAACGTATAAGTATACAGAATCGGGGTTTTTGGTTTAACATGCGACTGCTTTTTTAAATAATGGTGTGATTAGAGTATTACTCTAACTGTGGTGGCTTCTAAGTCTCCCAAATCAGGTATATCTTTCAGAGTGAAAAAAACTCAATACAGTAATCATAACACGAGCTGTAGGTGAACATGTTTTCAAGGATTTCATTCTCAAATCATTGCAATCACACTTATATGATTGTATAAAATTAATGAGTTAAGAAATGAGTGTCTGTCAAAGTCGGTATTAAAAAAAGAGTGGGGAGGATGGACGAATCAAATTCAACCGGAAAACGTGTCGATGACTGCAACGGGTGATGATCATCTTACGCCAACGCTGTGCTGATGCATGGTACAGTTGCCTGCCGGCCAGGAAACTTAGGGTGCTGCAAGACTCCAGGGGTTAGTTGGCTTTCGAAAGAATAGCTGTGTCAAGCGCAATTTGTTTGTGATCTCGGAAAACGCTCCGACAGAATACAGCTCCGATACGCAGAAGGATGAGCTCTACGATAAACTCACCGCTCTCGTTCACAAGAGCAAAGGCTCTAGCATTGTAGTGCTAGCATCCGAAACCTGTTTAGGTGGGTGTTGTGCTTTACCCGCTCAGCGCACAGATGACGGGGTTAGGCTTCTCCAGTTTTATGCAGACGATGGATTATTCCTGTCTAGGACACATTTCCGACCACGCTAGCGTCTCACAGCGACAATGAGATCTAACTCTACACGTACTTTGAGTCAGACTGATCATATTGCAGTAAGCTACCGGTAGTGTAGTTCTGTTCAGAACTGTAGATCTTACTGGTCCACGTATGTAGAGTCGGATTATGCATTAGTTTTAATGTGATTATCTCTCCAGCTCCATGGTCATCGATGCAAACCTCAAACCCGGTTAGTCGTGCAACGTTTGTCTGATCCAGAAGTTTGCATCAGTTATGAACGGAAACTATCACGAGCTAAGAATTATGACGAACAGTAATGTAGATGAGCATTGGGCCCATATCAAAAGGGCGATGCATATGGCAGCAGATTTTGTCTTTGGTCCTAGATCTAATGACCATCAAAACCACCGTATTTCTCAAGAGTATATGAGTCTAACGGAGAAAAAATGTCAGCTCTCGAACAGCAGGGAGATGGATAAGATACGAAGAAATCTACAGAAGCAAGTCCCGAAAAACCTTAGGAGGGTCGTGAGAATTGGTGGGCCAGGGTAGCCAAAGAAGTGGAAATAGCAGCTGCTCCAGGTAACAGTCAAAGACCGTTATAACTTATTCTTAATATTGCTGGACGGCGAACCCCGATCACTGAAACGATATTCATGATAAAAACTAAAGGCTGGACTATAGAGCCCAATACTTCAAGGGGCAGTTCAGCTGGCCTCGCGCTAATGTAATTACTTTGACTTCAACAACTGCAATCCCTTGGAGAGTATCATTTGAGCCCCCATCGGACGAAAAAGTGAAGTCGAGCATTCGATTACTAAGGCGAGGGAAAGCGGCCGGACCTGACGAACTCCCTCCAGTTCTTTTCAAAATGGGTGGTGGTGCGTTAATAAAATCATTCACCACCTTGATCCGTGACGTTTGGAAAGAGGAACTTAGTCCGTGTTTTATGGAACAAGTCATTGGTTGTAACCATCTTCAAGAAGAGATTACTGCAGTAAGCATCATGGGATCAGCTTAATTCCGATAGTCACCAGGGTAGTAGTCTCGATTTCGCTGCGTCGTCCTACAACGGCTCGTGAGAGAAACGCTCGCGAACAACAGACTGGATTCCGCCCAATTCGAGGATGCATCGACCAGATTTTTACTCTTCACCAATTACTTGAAACGCATTACACACATACACACACCGCCAACCTTAGATTCAATTGATCGAACGGCGCTATTCAGTGCTCTTCAAAAAAGTATGCCCCAGAAGTTCGTGAATCTACTGAGGTCATTGTACTCTCATACTTCTGGCCGCGTTAGAGTTTACGGTGAACTATCCAGTCGGTTCAAAACGACCAGCGCTGTTCGACAAGGATATCCCATTTATCCATTCCTGTTTAACTTCGCCATGAACGAGATAATAGAGAATGCCTCGCAAACCTTCAGGATGTGGGCATCGAACTGGGAAACTGTGGAAAGCTGTGTGTCGTAGATTACACAGACGACCTTGTTTGCTTGTTCGAATGCACGGAACATGCTCAACGTGCACCAGATAGATTCGGAAGAGCTATAGCTCCATTTGGCATGCACTTTGCACCCTCGAAGTGTGAAGTGATGTTGCAAGACTGGACGTCGACGGGTCTGAGCTTGATGCTCGATAGGAGGTGCTCGCAGTTGTTAGCCACTCCACTTACCTCAGCAGCATCGTGACGACGGATGGAGGTACAGTAGTACAGGTGAGCACGCGTATATCCAAAGCTCGAGCGGCGTGCGATGGACTGAAGCACTTGTGGCGCCGACCTGATATTTCGCTGAAATTCGAAGGTCGTATGTACTGTGTCTCGGTGCGTTCACTTTTGTTGTATACCTGCGAGACAAGGAATTCGCTTGCGGAAGATGCTCGTCATCCTGAGGTTTTCGACCACCGATGTTTGCCTAGTATCGCTAAGACTGAATCGAATGACAGAGTGAGCAATGCTGAGGTCAGAAATCGAGTATTGGGTGCTAATTCAGGTAATATTCCTTCAAAGCGTATCCAGCTTAGTAGACTTTGTTGGTTGGGGCATGCGTTGCGCATGGTAAACACACGTCTACCGTACCGTGTCCTGTTTTCCGTTCCTTCTCGGGAGTGGAAGAAACCATGTGGAAGTCAACAAATGATGTGACAGAGACGAGTGAGAAAATGCAAAACGAACTTAGAAAAAGTAGGTGTCTCATGTCTTCGTGGTTGGGGCCAAAGATATCCGTCAACCATTTGGTTGGAGGCACTGAATAATATGGCATCGAATTGTGAACAATGGCAATCGTGCAGTCAATTCTTGTTAAATCAGAATGATTGATCAATTTGCGTTTGTACAGTTAGACTGTGTATTCCGTGTTTTGGCTAGTGGGGCGTTGTTTGCTTTTCCCAGCTATGTAGGTCCACTACTCCCTGTTCATCTCGTATATTCATTCTTCCTATTTTGACGTGCGACATGGGGAGAGGGGCAGTGGTCAGTGGGGCTCGCCTTGCTGTTCAACGCTATACGATGACGGGGATGATGCCCTTAGGCATAATCCAAAACCCGAACCTTAAACTTGAGGTAAAGAATCACATGATGTACTAAGGGATGTCGAGTGATAGCGCGTCGGGCGATCGTAAATGATATCTATCACTGATGTGACCGGCATTAGCGAGGTTCGAACCTCGTGACTTGTACAGATCGACCGTCAGCGACTAGGTCCTCTCATTTCAACTATCCGTTTAATTCGGGAATGGTGAAAATGAAAAAAGCAGAAAAATAGCGTGTTTGAGAACCATCAGGATTAGAAATAATTGCAGGGTGTAAAAATTGGGTCACGCAGTCACATTACGATTACGGCGAATGGAGATACTGTCCGACCAAATACTTTGGGAGTGTGATTCAAATTGTGGGTTCACTAACCTGAGAAATGGACAGATCACAACCGAATTGGAGGGGATCAGGGCACGCGCAGGCGACAGCTCGCTCGTACTTGGGCGACCAGGTCCTGAAGGGCAACGGAATGCCCAATCCGCATCACAACTGACTACAAGTAGCTGGTGCAGTTCTTTTAAGAACTGACGTGCTGGTGAATCGGGCGGCTGAGTGGCTACTCGTTCCAGGCACGAGGTGAGGAGATTTGAAGCCAGAGTAGTTACCATACGACTCTGCGCTAGATCCACCTCATCCGCATAAGGTTCTGCTTCATCCGGTTCGTATGCGAACGACGAGGGAGTGAGGAGACGAGTACAATTAGTCTCAATCCTACAAAACGAGTTTGATTGTCCCAAATTTCGACCGGATTCGACTGCGTCCACAAACATGCCTTGTTGAATACGACCGAACGGGCCAGCGAATGGACTGTGGCTATCGTCTTTGACCAGATGCTGTAAGTTCCGAGCCGAAGAAGTCACTCGTAGATTCTGAAAAACACTCACGAGAAAGAGAAGCATTTGTTTGTCATACATCGTACCGAGTATGAGAATGATGTATGGAGAAATATACACACGTGAAAAACTGATTCAAGGACGATACAGTGAGCAACAACCCCCCGATTCCGATTAGTAGAAGTGACTGACTGCGGAACTTCATACCACATTTTCCAGTAACAAATGTGAAACTTGAGCTAAGCAATCAAACCATCGAAATGAACTGTGACCTTCACAAATATTCGAGGACATGCAGGATAACGAACTCGAGGGACAAAGTCAGATCGAAAAATAAGTGACTACTGTACACTAGCTACAGTGGTGAACGAAGGCCTTTCAGACTCAATCCAAATAAAGAATGATATAAACTGAAAGGGAGCAGTCCTTCAAAACCGCCGGAGGACGACATTCCGATTGGGTCGGGAATGAAAGAATGAACAATAAGTATAAATTTTCCGTGCGCGGATAATCATTTTGAGTTCGGGGGCGAAATTTTGTCAAATCTAGAGTCACTTTACTCATTAGGAAAAACTGAATAGTTTGGACTATCCCGCTAAAAAAGTATGAACTTTGAGATTACCATAAGTGAAAGTATGCCTGCGTTTTGTAATACTGGTAACAGTTGAGGTCTATGAACACAATTGAATGCATAGCTGCAACCAAGAAAACACATGCGAAAAGGCTTTCTGGTGTGATCGACAGAGAATAAACGGAGTTGACTAAATATACTAGGACGTCTGTTGTGGAACGTTTGTTTCGGTAAGCAAGCTGGTAATCGTCATCGATATCGATGCACTACTTAACGCGTGTAAGAATACGTTTTTAGAATATTTCTAGAACAATGCAACAATGCAATTGGGTGATGCGAACTGGTCTTCGGCGGTCAGCGATGATGCTTTCTACGATGCCTTTGCTAAAAATTACCACAAGAGGTCCGGCTAAGTACGAAGTGCCCTCCTTAAGGACGGTTGCTTGAAATTCGTCAGGTCCCGTAGCCTTGCTGATTTTGAGTTGTTTCGGCTCGATTGGTACTTGGCTTGGGTTAACAAAAACGCATTCGGGTCTGTGCTGGACTAAAATTTGAATTACAGTAGCGCTATCGTGAGTGTTGATGGTGCATAAAACATTCCATTGAGCTGTTTCTTCGGATAGCCGTGTCGGGAAACTCATCACAGAGTTTTCATTGTGTTCCAAATTTGGCGATGATTGGAGTTTCCAAGAGTAGATTATAGATACAGCCTGTCCAGTTTTTCTTTTTGGTTTCAGATTAAATTAAATATGTTGTTTGCTTCACGGATGTATGATTCCCAATCATGTAAACATGTTATCTCTATCATGTTAATGTTTCCAAATAAGGCGATGAAAACTAGGTGGGTCGGATGTAAATCGACTCTAGTGGGCAACTTATCGGATGATCACACCAAGTTGAGACATCAGGGCTGTAGAACTGACCAAAATCAGTGTCCCAAACCATTTCTCGTAGCAATATCAGATTTTCAGGGTTGCATTGCCTATGGAGAGTCCTGCAGTTAGAAGAAGCATGCATAACGTGGCTTGACTTGGAATAAATCATGGGGTAATCCCTGATAATACAGGGATCGGAGCACGATAAAGAAACTCTTCTGGACGAAGATAACCTCGGTGTCGTTGACGAAGAAAAAAATTGAGTTGCGCTTTCTCTCTTGTGGAAAAGTTTGCAATATTCTTGAGCACCAAACAGTTTAAAAAACGAAAATTCGAGTGATTGAGATCTCCAGCGACGATGACGAGTGAAGTTTCAATATGTTCTATTATTTCTGATGTGAACGTGTCAGCGAACATAAGCACATCATTTGATGAGCAAGATGGTGAAGTATAGACATTCGTAATGAAGATCAATCGATATTCGCGGTTAGGAATCATGGTTTGCATTCCATCGATAAGCAAGCAATCTGTTTGTCACTGTTTTTGAAGACTTGTACCAGGATCTTTTGATGTACGTGATTAGGCCGCCTGCGCGACTCTGATACTGACAGGCACGGTCAATCCAGTGAACGCCGCGTCCTTCGAGTTCGATTAGCGGGTCATCAGTATCAGAATGTAGCCATGTCTCTTGCAGCATTGTGATTCGTAATGCAGTATGTTCGGACCTTTTTACGAAATTCACTTAGTCGCTCATTTTCATCAACAGTGAATGCACGTTGTTTGAGAGGACGATGGATATTGTTGCTTTTTTGTGGTCTGAATGGTGTAAGGCAACCTGCCAGCTAACGCGGTGATCCTTAGTAATGTCATGTTGTTTCCGCTTTAGTCATTTAGATCTGTTAATCAGTTTCTATGACATTTCGAAAATTCCACAGTCTCGCGATAGTACATAATGCCTACGGCATTTTAAAAACTTCGGGAAGCAGGTGAACATAACAACAACAATGAGGTAGATTCAAACGACGAATGCAACGGGATGGATGTTAACAATGATAAAATCGCCGATGAACGCAAAAAGCACGGCTTAATTTAAAAGTCCTGCCTACTCAATCGAGAGCATCAGACATTGTAATTCATTGTCAACATAAAGTCGTGACACAGAGTTTCCCTGCACTTGTAACGATTCTGAATAATGGGCGTGTTTTGTCTTGACATCAGTCCTGTTGGTCTTAATGAGCTGGATTAAAAGTTTCTTCCTGCCATAGCCACGCTTATCAAGAGGTTGACTAACAGAAGTCGCGCTAATGATCAACCAGAACTTTCAAACTCAAATATTGTTTTAATTCCTGCGGGGATTATTGAAGGTTTCTTGTCCACAATCTCACATAGATCGGTGATGGCATCATCCAAAATACTTTTTTCTTGAGGTCTCGTTTTAACCCAGATTATCGACTGCATTGTGAAATGCCTCTATATGTTTCAATTTTTATTCCGAGATGTTCGGATATCAAATTCAGTTTATTTCTATCCTGGCTATCGCTTCCTCTGCGGACATCTTCGTTCTGCCTTATTCGTTTTCCGAACGATACAGTCGCCTATCCTGACACCATTACATGAACTTGAAGCTGGTCGATAGACCGTGAATCTCCAAAAACAAACTTCTATGGGCTCATGTCATGTTTCGCGTGCCAGACAAGGTTGCGCAAACACCAGAGGTGCATCCTCGAAGAAAATGGCCTATTCTGGGCAAGGTGACTGAGTATTACAACAGTCCATAACACAAACAATCACAGAAGATATCAGTCACACAAAGACTGATTGTTATACTCTGATGTATTTATCACCGCCACCCCCCCCCCATTTTGTACTTGTTGCTGTTGCGTTGGCTTCATGTTTGATTTCAAGCCGGTGTGAATAAATAAATAAATGAATAATATATATATATATATATATATATATATATATATATATATATATATATATATATATAGGCCTTTGTATTCGAATTTCGATAAAAGTTATTTTGGAGTAAAACTGATACATGATCATGAAAGCCTAAGAAGGATGGTCTGCGAGAATGCACTGGTTTCTTTTACTAGAACAATTTTACCATAAATCCATTCGTGATGTCACAACACCTGCGTGTGCATCCTACGATTGGTACAATTTCACATTCATACAAACGTGTAAAGACTTATTGTATTTATAGTTATGTTTCTTTGGCAACATAAATGGTATAATTTATATCATCCTGTGAAATTCACTCATTGTTGAGGAATAGCTTTTAATCTACGGACTTGGTCATTTGCAATAGATTTGCAGTTCAGGTTGATGGCTTTCATAAGCATCTGACCGTTGAATTCAGTATTCCAACCTTGGTGGGGAAGACAATTACGAGCAAATTACGTGTACGATTTGGACAACAAATTCAGCGAGCAGAAGCTCGTGGAAATCGAACCTACCATGGGCCTCGTGATGCCCATGATTCACTGCTACAAGCTCCGTATCGTACGATTCCATAGTTTTCTCAATCAAGTTTGTCATACCATGAAGCACTTCAGAGTCTAAGAACACAGACAAAAGCCATAGATGCCTCCTGAGCTGTTTATTTTGACATAAAGCTGCATTTCAAACAGTGGCAGCGCTGGCAAACGCCCACAGACCGTTCAAAGCCCAGACCTCATGGCTGATATTACCCACTCTCCGTACCTCGTGATTCTAGTTCCTCATCTCATTCTAAAAATACCTATTCCTAACCAGTTCAGGGTTATTCATTTCATTATGCAACCCTTACACCGATTTATCTCCGCTGAACAGTATGATAGTGGGGTAAACTCGACATTTCTGTGCTCAGGAAACTGCCTTGTCGAGTATACAAAGTTCAAGAAACGAATGTGCTAGATCACGGGTTCCCGACCGTTTTCGTGCATTGCACCTCACCCCACACCCCGTCCCAAAAAAATTAAAAAACTTTAATAAGTTCCCACACTTCTCAACGCAATTTTAAATGGAACAAAAACAAAGCGGTATAATCAAACTGGTCTTTCCGTTTCTGTTTATTGGATATGAGTTTTTCAAACTGGGGCACTGTGATTAATAGAGATTCGTATATCTGCCTGTGCATCCAAGCTATTTTTGCTTTTTGTTTTGGTTGACAGAAGGGCTCTAAGTCCAGACTCGCGTATGTATGTCATCACAAACGGGATGAGCACAGCTAGTGTTTTTCCACTGAGTTTTGGGAACATATTTACTGTTGAACATCAATATTGTTCCAAGGTATTGCTTGCAAAACTGCACGCATTTTGAGAACACCATTTGTACGCAGTTCTAAAAGATGTCCCTCCGGTTCTTCATTGTATCACATATGATACAAATTGAAAGAGCATGGGTTTGCAATCCATGTTTTCGAACTTTTCAGTTCTCCTTCTTCAAAATGCACATCAAATGACTTCGGTAACATTTCCGAATGATCTATAGTTTCCCAAATACACTTGGAACTAGAGCTCCAGCATGTTGTTAAGTTGCCGGATTTGTTGCGTACTCATTCACTGCTATCTGGAGATGCACGTATACTCTGAGATCTGTTATGAACGTATGCGCGGGAAATCTGTTTTGTACGTGCACCAATGTCGTGCGTGTAATTTTTAATCAATTATTAAATTTATTTTAAGCTAAATATTATCTCACGTCCCTGCACTAGATGATACGAAAGTGTGCCAGAATAGTTGGCGATTTTATCTGATTGACAATGCCCAACAAGTCCTCTTTGATATGTTGACAACTCCGTGTTTTTCAGAGGGCGTTAGGTATCACACTGAACTGCCCCGAAAATTCCAGTGCACAGAGTGAACAAAAACAGCGTTAGCAACGGGCGAACTTTTCTCAACGAAATAAGGAGGAACAAACGTACATCAACGTGCTGATTTACCTATGCGTGTACGTCTTGGGCGGGCAGGTGGATGGTATTGACAAAATTGTCTAAGGTACCAATCGAAGCGCTGTTAGTTATAGACAGCAACAGCTGCCCTCGAAACACAACCATCGGTTGGTCTCAGAATCGTTCATCACCTCAAGTTTCCGGGGTAGACGTTACCAGCTTAAATGAAGGTCATTGAGAGTGCAATGGTTTATATAAAAGGGTAAAATGCGATGAAATTTGACCGAAGTACAGTCTTACCTGAGGATCGACGAACGCAAGAAACCCTAGACTGGAATGGGTTGATTTTCGACCACCGGAACTTCCTTTGGTTTGCGTTTTGTGGCGATGAGCGAAAACCACGGAACGGGTGATGCTGGATACTTGATTGGTGGACTCAGTATTATCTACAGGTAAGCAGTCAGCTTGAGTCATGGCGTTTAGGGCTTCCATTTCGCCAATAACAAACTCAGCTAATTCGAAATGTGCAACTTCACGAACAAGTTCGTCTTCGAAGTCGGAGCGTCCCGGTAGCAGCAGATGTTTTCCTTCGACAATAGGTCTGGGATCAGGAGCATCACCCGGTCTTGTCCACGTTGTAAAATCACCGTCAAGAGATGAATCTAGACACCCAGTTGGACGAGCAATGAACAGTAGAGCATAAAACTTGGTGTTCATCGATATCTCGATGCATGTCAGTAAGGCACTTTTACAAAAGATAAAATCTATCTGTGGTGGACGGCGCCCAGTTCGTGCAAGCTATAAGGCAAATAAAACGTGTGGAACTGCAGTTTGGACAATTTCTACAATAATGAACGATAAAGATGGGCCGAGGTTTCGCGTCCAGCATAGAAATGACCACCTGGTTGAAAGCCGGCGTTGATTATGCCGCAGGTTTTGTCGCAACTGAAGCACTTTCCAAAAACCATTTGTTCCATGCCTGTCGCGCTGAATATCCGCGGGAGTGGCTATGTGCTTTACATGATCACCTTGATAATCGTAGTTTGACGTATGATTGTGTCGTCGTATACCCCACCTCCAAATAATAAGACATGTGCTCCGGTAGCACCATTTGGTTTCCTATTATGACAGAACTATGAACTACGAAGAGAATATTGAACAAGACTCATTTACGAATTGAAATTTGATATACTGCATCTCATACGGGAATCACGAATAATTGCCGATCAGCTGGAACCTTCTGAGATATTCGCAAGCTTGTATGGCACGATACAATCCGAATTTGTGTTCAGCTTACTTCTAGTTATGCTTTTTTATCTCCAACGTGGAGTTTTGAGAGATAAAACTCAGGGCTCCTTCCAAAACAAAAGATTTTCTTACTTCGAAAAACTCGGACTGTTCGGGGCTAGTAATTCTAAGATAAACAACAGTCTAAGGAGTAATTTCACTTTCATACGCCAGTGATCGTCTTATGTAACATAACAAGCGGAAACAAAACAGAATGGTGAAAATCTCTCCGATCGGTTTAAAAAGATGAGCCCCGAAAAGAATCGTTTGATAATTATTATATTATACACCGGATAGTGCCAACACCACAAACACAGAACGAGGTATCATGGAGGGAAACGTGAACAGCGTTTGTTAACATTGGTAGGCAGCTCTGCTGTCGCCTGGCTCACTACCACGCCTGATTTACTGAGGCCTTATGTGATTCGCCACTTTAAGTCTCAGGATCATGGTTGCCGGTTTCCTTCACACTATGGATCATGAAAATACACAACGACACACGCCCTCGCTCCCTTGCTCGTGCTGCTCGCTCGGAAAACAAGAACATTTCGCCGTGGTCAACAACCTGTGCCAACTTGTTGACCTCCCCACATGTATTCCCGATCGAACTGGCGATTGTGCCCATACCCTTGATCTTATTCTCACCTCTGCTCCTTTTCTGTTCTCAGGCATCTCTGCTTTTCCCCCACTTGGCTTATCTGACCACTGTATTATTTCCCGTCCCATCAATTTTACTCGCCCCGATCCTCCACCTACCTCAAGACACACATTTTGGCGCTACAGTTCAACCAACTGGGATGGTTTCCGAGATCTCCTAGTCTCCTATTCTTGGAATGATTGCTGCTCTACTTCGGACGTTTCCGTTTCCGTTTCTAACTTCACTGACATTGTTCTTCAAGGTATGCAACTTTCCCAAGCCCGACAAACACGAATCCTCGAATGGTTCAACCACGCATTCCTCTCTCTCTCTCTCTCTCTTTCTACTTTTCCGATCCCCTGGGAATACGCCGTGATCTTTTTCACTCCTAAACGCGGTGATCTTTATGACCCGAATGACTATCGTCCTATTTCCCTGTTATTTCGAAAGTATTCGAAACTGTCATCTCCGACCAACTGCGTACGTTTCTCGAACGCGAAGGACTACTGAGTGATCGCTAATACGGATTCTGATCTCGCCGTTCCACCGGCAATATCCTGGCTCTCGTCTCACACTCCTGGTCGGCTGCACTCAAAAATCATGGAGAAACAAATATGGTCTCGCTCGACATCTCTAGGGCGTTTGATCGAGTTTGGCATGAAGGTCTTCTGACGAAACTGCCCTCGTTCGGGTTCTCCTCCGCTCTCGTATCGTGGACGTCAAGTTCCCCCAGCAGGCGAACCACCTCCATCCGAGCTGATGGGGTTCCTTCCCAGTCATTTTTTGTGAATCCTGGTGTTCCCCTAGATTCAGTACTTGTGCCAATCCTATTTATTTTATTTATTGATCTTCTATCTGCTACTTCTAATTTAATCCATTCCTTTGCCGATGATGCCACCCTTCATTCTTGTTTGTTACCTCACTCCTCGCCATGCCAAAACTAACACTGATGGTGACCGCAGTGCAACCAGTGCATCTTTCAAGTTCGATCTCTAACGCATCTCCTCCTGGGGATCCCACAATTATCTTGCATTTAATACTTCCAAAACTTCTCTTCCCTCAGTTTTCTTGAAACATTATTATTCTCCGCTTATTTTCCTTTGATTCAACCGTGCTGCATTTCACA
Organism: Fasciola hepatica; assembly: GCA_948099385.1. NCBI lineage: Eukaryota > Metazoa > Platyhelminthes > Trematoda > Plagiorchiida > Fasciolidae > Fasciola > Fasciola hepatica. The sequence goes on along the minus strand of CANUEZ040000043.1, from coordinate 33,574,607 downwards.
GATTCTATTTCTCTTCTTGGCTTATCTACAACTTCTCTGTGTTAGTCTGCTTTCATATGTCAGCTCGCCCCTCGTGCTGCGCGCAAAGTTGGTTTTCTGTTTTGCGCCAGACGCTTCTACACACCATCTGCTGTACGAAGCTCAAACCCGCCCCGCATTTGAATACTGCAGTCACTTGTGGAGTGGAGCTTCGTTTACCTCTCTTCCTCTTCTTGATCGAACTCAACGTAAGGCTATCTGGTTGGTCGACGATCCTTCATTAACCTCCAGTCTGCAGTCACTAGTCCATCGCCGGGCTATTACTTCGTTGTCTCTCTTCTACCGATATTACTTTGGATTTTTCTCTTCTGGGCTTGCTTCGACAGTTTCTCTTTTCAAAACTTATTCCCGAACATCATTAACTCAGACAACGAATCATCCTTATCAAGTTTCTGTTACTAGATGTCATACTTCTATCTTTCAGTCTTCTTTCTTTCTCCGGAACGTTAAATTATGGAACACTCTCCCTTCTTCTATTTTCCAGTCCACTCACAACCTTTCTCTCTTCAAAAGCAAGATCAATAAACTGGTTTTAACGTGAATCCTCTCCCACAAACCCCCTTTACAGTGAGTCTTCTGATTATGGGGTTTACCCCTTACGCTGTATTTCACTCTAAGTGTAATTTTAAAAAAATTAAATAAAATAATTAGAATCCATTTGAACCAATTGAGGTATTGCGGGCTGTTGTACTACTCGGTCGCACAGTTCAGAGTAGCAGGATGTTAAAAAAACGTCATCCGGCCCAATTGTTCCAGGATGCATCCCTAGCCTGTGCACAACAAAGTGTGATGGGCAAGAGAGCAGGGATGTTCCAGACGAGTCGATGACCAGTAACGGTTCATGCGCCCCTTAGGAATAACCCTTTCTATTACACGCTTGCGCATGGGGTACATCTCACAGCCTCAAACGTTCACTGCATTATTAGGGATAGCCGGCAACCCGGACACTAAAACGGGAGAATCACATAAGGACCCCATAGGTTAAGTGTGGTACCAAACCGGACGACGGTGAATAACCGTCTACCACCTGGCCAAGGGATAATGGCCATATTTAGTAGGAAGCCACATTCGCCACAACACAGTGCTGTCCTCAGATACATGTGGGCTTTTGAGAGGTACTTACTTCACTTTTACGCAACAATCTCCTGCGAGAGGATAAGTCGGCTCCATGGGTATCACGGACCATTGCTGACCACGCACGACGGTCGGAGGCGACCTCCGTACAGATCCTGATCCAGTTCTTTTTCCATCGCCGGGCTCTATAGACCGACCGAAGGCCTAGAAGCTCTACGTCTTTCTCTATTGTACTGCTCCACATTCTGAGCTGCCGCCAAAGCGACAACACCAACCAGCGCAAGAAGCAGGGCGGAGTGTTTGTTTAGTTATCTCTGACTCGGGTCGCCGAAGAGTATGGCCGAACCACTGAAGTCGTCGATGTTGGAAGAGGACCGAGAGCGCATCGATATCAAAACATCGTCGCCTTATCTCTTCGCCGGACATCGTAATGTACCAGTTGACTTTGAGGATTTGCCGCATGCACCAGTGATCGAAAACCTCCAGCCTTCTGATATCCTCAGCTCGTAGTGGCCAGGTTTCGCAGCCATAGATAAGTGCGGGCCGGATGGCGGCACAGTAAACACGAACTTTCATCCTTCAGCTGATTTCGCTGCGAGTTCACAGCGTTCATCTTAGCTGAACGAAGGCTCTCCTAGTGCTGTCGATCCGTAATACCACTTCATAATTTGCCTAGCCGTTCGGAAGCACAGTTGAGCCTAGGTATTTAAATGAAGGGACTGATTCGACTGCTTGGTCATTGTTGAGTTGTCTGGCCTAGATGGGTTGTGAAAGCTTTTGTTTTGGTCGAAGTTACTTCAAGTCCGATGGACCTTGCGAAGGAAGTGATTTGGTAGAGGATAGGTTGGAGCGTAGCAAGTGAGTCTCCTAGCACGACAATATCATTCACGAACTCCAGGTCCGAAATGTATATTTCCTGACCAAGCTGAACGCCAACGTAGTCGTGTATTGCGTGACCCATTGTCCAACCAATGACGTAGTTAGACACCACCGGTGAGAGGGGACAGTCCTGTCTGACTCCGGTAGTGAGTGCGAACTCGTGGGACTCTTCACCGTACATACGAACCCTAGCACCAGTTGTCGAGTAGTATCCCCTCAACAGCCTTAAAAGCTTATCGACCATCCCATCGGATTGGATTATGGACCAAAGATACTCGCGGTTAACCGAATCGAAGGCGGAAGTCGATGAAGTAAGCTATCGCTGGCTGCTGGAACTTACAGCGGTGCTCCAGTATTCGGCACAGTGTAGAGATTTGATCCACACAGCCTCTGCCACGGCGGAAACCCCCTTCGTTCGGGTGAGTGCGCCGGTCTCTTGCCTCAAAGAAACGGGTTAGTAACAAGGCACCAAAGATCTTCGCGGCCACATCGATCAGGCTGATCCCTCGGTAGTTCTCACATGCCGATTTATCATCTTTCTTCGGAATGGGAAGCAGAATGGACATTCCCCAGTCGGGTGGAAATGCTTCCTCTCACCAAATGGAGCCAAAAAGTGTATACTGTCTGTCAATCAATGACGATGAACATGCTTTATACACTTCTAGAGGGATGCCATTTTCCCCAGCAGCACTTCTGTCCTTCAGTTGGCTAATGCTTTGTGATTTTCGCGGTACTGAGGGGGTCACAGTTACTTTCGTACTGAAATGGAGGGGTTGGTATTGGTTGATAAGTCGGATGATTCGTAGGCGGGATGAGCAGTTGACCGAAGTGTTCAACCCATCGGTTCATTTTCTTACTCTGATCAGGTATTAGCTTTCCTGCCGTGTTGCGAAGAAGGGAATCTTGTTTACAGAACCTATTAGAGGCGTTGCGAATAAGGCGGAACAGTTTACCGAAGTCACCAGTTCCGGATGCGGTCTCCATTTTTTCAGCTATTTCTATCCAGTATCTTTTGCGATCAGCCTTGGCGGAGCGTGTGGCCTCTCGTGGCAGTCTGCGGCGTTCATCGCTACCTGTCAGTCGAGCTTCGTGTGTTTCGGTTGACAACTGGAGCGTGCTCTCCGAGATCCAATTTTTTGTCCGCCTTTTTGTTCCCCCGAGTACTGTCCAAGCAGCTTCCTTGATTATCGTCTTCATTCGAGTCCACTGCCCTTCCACAGAAACGTCGTCTTCTTATGAGTTGGTTGTAGCAATCAGTCGAGTTGTGACTGCTCGTGGCAACGCTTCTCGCTTCTCTGGATTTTCTGAGGCAGTGGTATTTACTCGGGAGGACGCAGAGACCCTTGCACGTGTAGAGGGATGAATTTTAAAGCAGGCACGTGAGAGGGCATGATCAGTGCCGCTTGTCTTGCCCATTTTTCCACCTTGGTATGCTCGGCAATCCTCCACAGATGAAGCTCAACGGGATCTCATCAGGATGTGGTCGAGTTGGTGCGCAGTGTGACTGTCACTGAAGTACCATGTGAGTAGATTCTTCTTGGGATGTTGAAATCCAGTGCTGCAGAAAACCATTCTGTTGACATCGACTAAATCGATTAGTCAACCACCGTTCTCGCAGCGCTGACCAAGACCAAATTTCCCTAATGTATGGCGACTGGATTCGTCAGCCATACCCGTGCAATGAAAAGTACGTCGCGCCTCGGAACCCGATTTATTACTTCCTACAAACTATGGTAAAATTCGTCTTTGGTTTCGTTATCAGCCGAATTGGTTGGAACATAAACCACAGTCACCGTCAATTCGTGCGGGGAACCTTTAAAACGTGCCAAGACGAGTCTGGATGAGACTGGTTCCATTAGCTACTGTGTTCCGAGCAAACGCGACACCACAGAGACCGGAATTGTCTTTCGGGCCACTGTGATAGAGCCAATAAGATGCATCCACTCTCGGGACCTTTATTTGTCGGCCACCTGAGTTGGGTAGGCGGACTTCCGAGAGACAAGCAATATCTGTGTTATAGTCATGTAGAGTCCTCAGTGTGATGCACTGACTGCCGACGTCTAGAAACGTCCCAACATTCCAACAGGCTGTGTGTTCTTTTCCCGCAGAGAATAATCCCAGCTTGTTTTCCTATCACCTCGACCGCCGGGACACAAGGAGCATCGCTGACCGGGGACGCCGTAGCATGATGAGCGCTTGAGGTTCCGTGAATAATCATCGAGAGTCGCGGGGATAGTGTACGAATCGGTGTCCCCAGCACCGTTCGGCCTTTTTGTTCGAGATTGCATTTCTAGCCTTCGCACACCCAAGTACAGACTGCAAGGCAGCAGGGTGTTTTCAGAAGAGCTGGTGACCTGTTATACAATTCATTCGCTTCTTCTGGAATGCCCGGTCGGGTGCATTGGATAGTTTTTCTTTGTAGCCGTTGGATCAGTGGATCTCCTCCGCCCATTCAGTAGTACCTGTCTTCACATGCCGAACATCGTCACGCCGAAGCTTTTTAGACCCTGGTAACCCTCAATCTGGTTTAGCGCGCCTGTCGAGCGGTTTGCCAGGATGTGGCCGCTGATATATACTTCAGATTCGCGAAGCTACAGGTGAGAGTCAGGTAAAGGATGGAGGATGCCCAAAGGGACACGGCAGTCAACCAACTCAGAGGTGCTACTCCTCTCAGACACCCTATACAGAGGTGGCGATTACCGGGTGGGAAACCCACCACGTCCTAGAGAACCGCCGCTGCTTGTCCACAACCGTTTATTCGGAGAGTTTGGATTAACCTCATTCGCGAGTGACCACCATACGGGTGACCGTTTTTACTTTACTTACTTTTACGCGGTTAGCTCCTGTGAGAGGATGAGCCGGCTTCATGCATGTCCCGAATGTTAGGAAACTTGTCATGAAGAGTTTTGGGAACTTGGTACGAAGTGGCGTCTCCAGCGTCATTCGAGGTCGAGGTAGCAACTCTAACCCGTTCACAGCCAAGTGCTACCTGTCGGGCAACTGGAAGTTTGCGTCGGCAGCCGGTGGCCGAACAAACGGTTCGTACGTTTTTTGAGTGGTGGTCTACCAATCCGGGATGTCTAACTAGTCCAAGTGATTTTGGTGCATTGTTGCCAGTGACTCACTAGGAGGTCGTTCGCCACTCGGTAGAAGTCCATGCAACCCTGTTGATTGTGCGGATTTCCTTGGCAGCCGTTGGATCCCAGCAGATCTTATCCGTCTTCGCATGCTAGACGCCGCCTCACCGAGGTTTTGAGGCCTCGATTACCTTCAACCTAGTTTGGCCCGCCTGTCGAGCGGTTTGCCGGGGTGTTGTCGCTGATGCATGCCTCAGCTTTATGGAGCAACAGGTTAGAGCTAGACAAGTGATGGAGACCAAAGAGATGGAAGATACCCCGAGGGGCACGACAGTCTATCAACTCAGAGGTGCTACTCCCAACAAATACCCCATACACCCCGTGACCGTTCCCCTATCCACCATCCGGAGACGCGCCCGGTGGCATGCAGCTTTGCTCTTCGTCCGATGGTACTTCTCAGGACACCAAGAGCCACCAGACCAACACGCGACAAAATCTAAATAAGTCAGTAAAGCCAACGGGCAGTATAGTTTGTTGGTCGTTTTCTGGAATCTGTATTTCAGCTAAAGGTCGGTGCAACTGATTCTGTTTCATACAAAATCTGGTGGAGGTGAACCGACTCAATTCGGAGTTCAGAAGCAGCTGAATATTCACCCTCGAGTGCATAAAGCATATACTCAAAAACGCACGTTGGGTTGTGGGTGGCTAGTCCATGGAATCGGGCTAAAACCAACTAACGCGAGCAAATAACGATGGCGTTTTAAAAATCAAAGCAACCGGGCAATGATACAACTTAATTGGGAGCACGTGTTACGCTTGCACATGACTGCAGCGGGAGGATATACGCCATAGCCACAAAGACCCATTGCACTATTCGAGATAACCGGCAAGCAGACCTTGAGACTTGGAGCGATGGGGAACCACATAAGTTCCAAGTAGATCAGGCGTGGTTACGTGCCGGACGACAATGGGGATGACTGTCAACCACTCAAGTGACGGGTGTCGGCGGCGGGCATTCGAGCCTCCGACCTCCGAGGTGGTAATCAACTGCCCTAAACCACTCGACCCTCACGGATATTTACGTTGTCCTTTGTACATACCAATGAACTTTATCCGCGCTGTGCTGGTGTATTCTGGATTAACACAGAAGGGTTGGTGCAACCCTTATTGGTAGACTGTCGTGTCATTGGGGTATCTCTCACCTCTTTGGTCTCCATCAGGAACCCAGCTCTCACCTGTGGCTCTACGAAGCTGAAGCATGTTTCATCGACCACAGCCCAGCAAACCGCTCGACAAGAGGGCTAAACCAAGTTGAAGGTAACCCAGGTCCAAAGAGCTCAGTGAGACGGTGTTCGGTAATGTGAAGATAATTACGCCTGAATGGACGGACGACATTAGCTGTGTAATCCAACGGCTGTGAAGGAAATGTGTCGAACAAACAGAGCTGTATGGACCCCTGGATTGGATTCAATTCAATAGAATGGCGAACGAACTCATACGGAGCTACCGGTAACCACGCAATCACATACTGCTGCATTGCAGCCTACACTTGGTCGTGCAAAGACTACAGATGCGCCCTCGAAGAAAAACGAGCGACGCTGGGGACGTCTCTTGTACCAAACACCCATGAAACTCCATGATCATATCATTTACACGCTCTCTTATCCATGCTACGGCGTCAACCAGTATGTTCAGCATGGGCAGCCGCGATCAGAGACACTCATGAAGCCGGCTGACCCTCTCCAAGGAGACAGCCGCAGAAAAGTAAAGCAAGGCAAAGGACGAGACGGTTTACGGCCGGCCAGTACTTAACACATGAAAACCACTTCAAAATAACTTATTGCTTTCTCTAAATATAAAGTTTAATAACATAACTCTTTTCAGGCAGTAACTTTCGATGTTAATAGAAATCTAGCGGAGCAACTAGCGCCACGCAATTTTTCTTACTGCAGGTCAGACCCGAATCAACGTAAACACTAAAACTTCAAACAACTCAATTTAGCTAACTGATATATTGATCCGACCAAAAGAAATTATTGGAAAAATTTTTTTTAATGTTTCTTTGCAGTCGATAATACTTGCATCACTCTCTACTTTTGGAAAATGAGTAGCGGTGTAATTGCATCAACGCTAAAACAGCTGCATAACTTTTCATATTGGGACACCAACAAAGTATGATACGGCTTATCGATTCGCGTTCTGCATGGATTGACAAGCGTAACTATACTGCTTAAAAAAGCGGATTTTCAGAGTGAATTTCGGAACGATCTTTAGTGGTCGAAATACCAACTCTTTGGTTTTTATGCAATTGTGTGAGTAAGTCATGTTTTGAGATCCCAATACTAAGCAGCTAACCTAGTTTGATGTTTTGCAAGGTTGAACAATGCGAATGATAATTAACGTGTGGCGGCTATCACACAGAAAGAATGAAGCACTAGTGTGACGCATAGTTGAAGGTTGCGGTATGACGGGACAGAATCACATTGACCTGAAGTTTTCCAATTCAAAACTATTGGTTATAATAATGCCACGATGTGTTTTTACATCCGCTTACTTGTGGTCACTGTAGCAAAGAAACAGAAATCGGAACTTTCACGTCCACGGTTTCCATAGGTGTTTGTGGTCTCATGACTTTACAGAAAGTCATGGATTTTGCTGGTGGACAGCATGTTAGAATGGAATTCCTCAGGTTAAGTTTGGTTACTGGTGATTCGTTTTGTGATTGAATTGGACCATATAGAGCACCTTTCACTACCAATGACGGTCCAATGGTGAAGACATTTGTTATTTCAGAGGTCAAAGGTTCAAAACCCGCTACCGTCATTCAAATTAGCAACAGACGGCAGTCTGTTGTCACCCAACTCGTTACTACCCTCGACTGATTGGGATATCATGAGATTGCCGGTTATCCCTGATAGGGTAACGAACTCTGAGTCTATGGACAAGGTCTCTCCCATGATCCGTATGCAAAAGCACAGATTAGAAAAAGCTCTGCTATCTTGAGTGATCATACTTATGCACAGTGTGACGTTCCTTGCCTCGATGCTCTAACAGTACGGTAAACAACTTGTTTAGCATGACAAACAAATAGTCTGATTGCTTTCACATAATTTTAAGTATTTGTATGACAGACCAAGGCGGCTAGCATAAACGAGGCTGCGCTTCGAGAGCAAATTAGAGCTGGTGAAAATATGTGAATATACAAAACTAAGGGTTTTGGCTCAACGATCGACTGCAAATTTGAACACCACAGACACTACGAGGGCTTTCATTCTGCTGGATTGTGTGCCGAACTTCTTGTGAAAACGTACTAACAGTGACGAGAAATTATCAATTGCTGATCGTGTGATTCTCCAAGAATAGCTCATCTGGGCGTGTATCCATTCAATCATTGGCATAGTAGGGGGGAGGGGGGGGGGCACGATCTGCTCGAATATTTTCACTCAATGTAAGGGTGAACTGTGCAACCAAAGTTAACAATTTAGTACCCAATGTGAATACCGCTTTTCGGTTGATTGAGCTGGACGAGTAGTGGTCCCACCATCGTACTGTAGATGGATGAAGTTCATCAAAACCGGAAAGCCGTGAATCAACGGGCGAAACAGATCGGGTCAAACGCGCGTTAGAGACTCGACCAGAAATGGAACAGTCGTGTTCGGGATCGACCGGCTCGCTTGTGGCTGAGGAGGGACGCCAAACCGACGAAAAGTTGTGCACCTCAGTCGAGGTTAGTTGACCAGAAGAATTTGCTTTTACCATGACTTTCGGCTGAATTGTGGCTGGATGCACGCAATTTAGGTGCTCACTGATACCAGAACAAAGAACGAAAATTGACTGAGGAAGAGACACTAGTTAAGGATGATTAGTATCTATAAACATTTTTTCACAAGAATCGAGTATGATCTGTCTTGTAAAGAAATTCTGCGCGCAAATAAATGATAAACCATAACACCAAACCTGAGTGAGATGAATAATTTCTCAAGTACGAAGTTAAAAGTGCATCATAATGAAGACGGCTGATTAGTTCACTTTAAACTTTGATAGCGTTTCGCGGGACGACAATGAGATATGGGTTCATCACGCGCATCATTTAGGTCAACTGAAGTTCCAGCTATGGTTATTAGATTTGACTGTTGAAAACGTCGACTGCATAGATGCTTTGAAGGTCAATGTAAGACCGATTATTGCTCATTCACGTGATATTAGGCTTGCTTTGTGGAATTGTTTTTCCACCCGAAATCTACCTGACTGTAAGAATAAACAAGAACTTGTAGAACAATCAGGTTGGAAGTTCAATAATGCTGACCTGTTTGTCCCACCAGATACAAGCAACGCGGAGGAAAACATCGACAAGTATTTACATTCATACTCCCGAAAATACAAAACCAAACGGATGTAAAAAACAAAATTACTAAGGTAACAAGAATCTTAGAAACATAACTATTCCAGTTAACACCCATCTACAGACCGAGATGGTGAAGTTCAAAGGCGTCCATATTCTATGCTGAAAGTGACGAATTGATAGGTACACCCAGTGTCAATCACAGTGCTCAAGCAATTGATTACTGGTTGTACTGGAGGTAAGACGCGTGATTTATGTTACCTCTGACCAAGAAGGCTAAGTACTTGCGCTTGAATTAGCTTCATTAATAATCAGCTTACTAGCACACCGAGTCCACTTGTGTTCGACGTGGTTCAGTCCTTCTGGTCGGACGGTAAAGATGATCAATTCTCTGCTTTATTTTATTAGATTCCTCTGGGTTTATGCTCTTCGCCTTTCACCGCAGTGATGCAAAAGAAATATTTCAAACTGACAAATTCGGAGAGATCTTCTACACTACATTCGCACAGTGAGGATGCATTGCTGAAAAGTGCTGGGCCGTATCAGAATTTGGGCGAATTCGTGACGATCCTCCCCAAACGTAACAGCGGCAAGGCAACTATGAAACTGACTTGGATCAAGTGATATGAGGGGACGAGAGGCAGCTACAAATAACAGCCGAACATAGTGATGTTGCACTCTTTCACTACACACTTGCGCATGAGTGCAGTCCCAGGGGCCCATTGCACTGTTAGGAATAACCAGCAACCAGACCCTGGGACCAGGAGTGGAGACCCACAAAAGTTCCAATAGATCAGCGGTGGTTCACCAAGTTGCAGCAGTTGTGCAGCGATGAAAGATCGGTTTTACCACAAGTTTGTTTTAGGTTCTAACTGTCTCAGATACGTGGTCCTATCTATACATGTAGGTGTCTGTGAGTTTATACAATTTTCTGTTCATCCACACTTCTGGGCAAATCATTCTTTGCGTGTACCCGCATTTCACAAAAACCCATATACTATGCGTCCGGCAACATCGAAAATAATGGGTCTCGTTTTGCGCCAGAGTATTTCTTTGGTTTCAAAGCTTGTATAGGTTGACGAGTCAACTAATTACAGAAGACTTATCAGTTTCAAGTTGTTCATCTTCAACAACTGAGATGCGTGTCTTTCTACTTTTCATCTCCCCTGGAGACGAAACCCTACAACTTCAAGTGCATACATCAACTCTATTTTGTATCGTACCTTCTATTTGTGCACTTCTGTCATTTTCATTTCCCCACAAAATTACATGAGCCGGTCTTCTTCTGACTGCAGTGCTTGAAATATAGATTATTATGATTTCATCACATGTGGAATTTTCTACAACAAACAACAACAGTAATTTATGAAAGTTCATGAGGACAGCAACGACCAAATCCCAGTGGATATTCCTTTGTTGGTAGCGACTACCACGTTGTGATACTTCGTTTTGACAATGAATCACTGACAATAAGAAAGCAGTCTAACAAAACCCATTCCAGATTTCAAGAGGCTTCGGGTGGAAAAAGATATCGTTAACTATTGTAAGGCTAAGATACACCTACGAGCTAAATGATCCAGGTGTGCTTCCGTGACAATGCACACGAGAGTTTGAAGACAGCACAGCGGAGTAGTTCGGTGTCGCTTCACTGCAAACAGAGGGACCTGGTTCGACAGATCGACATCGCGAATTTCGACTGCTGCACAGCACGGAAACTATTTCTGAACGCTTTTGGTCAACAGGCCCAGGAGGTTTGACTCCTTGCATCACGTGATTCATTACTTTGAACGGCAGGATAACCAAATCCAATTGCAATTGAGGGACTGCAAATAGACAACACAACACAGTTTTGGTTCAGTTTGAATAAACACTGACTACGCACTGACTGCGGCGGTTCTGGTTGCCATCTTTCGGCAGAAACCCTTATCAGAGATCGAACAATTACCAGCATGAAAATATCGATGTGAGGAGTGCAACCGATAGCATCCAACAGATAAAGAAACGCCTTAAGTACCAGAACGTAGGGGGATCTCTTGGAACCCACCTCAGATGTCAAACACGTCTTTCATGGTCAACTACAATGGTCAGGTTTATCATTCCTTTTCAACATGTCATGGACTGTCCACCCTAACCCATCTTCCAGGACCTACCCACTTATATCTCTCTGCGGCATCTGCAACGTATATCTCAACCATTATAGCCTGTGGCATCTTGGTGTTTGATATGGTGATTTAACCCCAGTACACAATACAAGTCGGTGTTTAAATACCTACAAATTTCGTGACATTCGTCAGCGGTGGGCAAATTTCCCAAATCATGTGGAGCAATTGGTTTCACCACATCAATGAACATTAGACCGTAAGCACACAAATGAATGTCACGTAGACAACCCATGTGATCGAGGGTAGAAAACTATAATATCACCTCGTTACAAAACTTGCTTAAGTGTTTGAAACGTCCAACAGAACACACTGAGAACAAACCTTCTTTATACGATTTATTCGTCACCATCATCATCATTGTACAGTGTTACAAAGCTGGGCAAGCCCCACTGACCACTAACCTTCTCCCCAGGTCGCACGTCAAAATAGGAAGAATGAATATACGAGATGAACAGGGAGTAGTGGACCTACATAGCTGGGAAAAGCAAACAACGCCCCACTAGCCAAAACACGGAATACACAGTCTAACTGTACAAACACAAATTGATCAATCATTCTAATTTGACAAGAAGTGACAGCACGATTGACATTGTTCACAATTCGATGCCATATTATTATAGGGTTTGCTGAATAAGTAGCTGATTGCTGCAGGCAATTATGGACAGTAAGGGAGCGACAATGAATGCGAATGTTAAACGGAATGAACGCAACAAAGTGAAGCAGGGCGTACGTACCAAATGATTGTATCTTCCCACTGGACAACGACTGTCTTCAAGTGACCTGAACAACCGTTATGCAAATAGTCGTTGCTATTATGGTTGACTGATAATGACGATGTCCGAACGAATGATTTCCCGTTAACAACTCACTTACCAGGTACATTTCGTGGACTATAACACCCGGGCCGTTTGCGAAAGATTATAAAATTATCGTCAGACCCCTTAAATATTTATCTCGATACAGTTGCATTGCTTACTACCAGCCCATCCACTTTACCATAACCCAACATCACAAGGCATGTCTGACTTTCTCCCGTAAGATCTTAGATGACAGCACACAGCCCCTTCATCCCGATCATGGCCCTTACATATCAACATCTGCCATTCGATCCCAATACAAACATCCTTTTGCCAGAGAACTATGTGGTCGACTGAGTCGAAGGTCACTTCAGGACCAAGAAAAACGGAGATAGTGGGCCTGTGGAAGGTGTGCCTGTCTTAAAATCTGTCGAAGAGTGAAGATGTGATCAATACAACTTCGACCAGGTCTAAACCCAGCTTGATTCTCTCGCCAGCGTTAGATAAGCGGCGGCGAATAACATCAGCAAGCAGTTTGGATGCGATGCTAACCGGACTTATTCCCTTGTGGTTTTCACAGGAAGATCTGTCGCTCTTCTTGTAAACTGGTACAATCACCGAATCACACCAACTCTTTGGAACCTGTACCATCTCCCATATAAAAGTGCTGGGCAACTGTCTTTGAAAATAGACGGAGATAACCCATCCGGTCCGGGAGCTTTTTATCGTTTAAGATAGCTTATCTCACGAAGAACCACCGTTTCTGACGAAGGATTGATATCTACAAGAACTGTACCCGTTGCCCCACTGATCAAACCTGAAGAGGATAAAGGCCAGTTAAACTGCATCCCGAAATGCTAAGCCCAGCGAATTAGACGGCGCTCCTGATTCTTATTCAGTGAGCCGTTCGCAACTTTGATCAATTCGCTAACGCCTGGTTTTCGTGGACCAGTTTGTCTAATCAGACGGAAAAGGTCGCGGCTGTTGCCAATCGCCGGAGCTCTTTCCATCTCCCTACACTTTTACAATCCACCCCTACTCATTGTCGTTTCTCAGGCTTCCAATCAGTTGGCGTTTGAGACATCCCGTGCCTCATCGTATCTGGAATCCGGAGGAATCCATGTGTGCACATCTAACAGTGCAACTGAGGATGCAGATATCCATCCTTTCTGTGTGTGTCTGGTTGTCGGATCTTGGGCAGAATTAGCAGCCTCAAATAGAGCATGCTGGATCTCTGTACACCGCTCCTCTGGATCCTGGGAATTTGACTGCATCGATAACCTGGCGGATAATTCTGCTCGGAAAGCAGATCCATGATTATCGTCCAGTAGCAGCCGCCATGAAAGGCTGGCTTTGGTGTTGTTTCGGCCACCGACAAGATGTACGCTGAAACGCGCACGGACAACAGCTAGACCGATGTCTACGGACATGAACCAAAACGATCGACAGTCTTGAATTGATCCGCGCCAGCGGTAACCGATAGCAATATAGTCGACCTGAGTCCAACGCTATGAAGGTGCATGAGGACGCCAGGTTAGTCGGTGGCGCTTATTGTGCGAAAAATGTGTACTCGCCGGGAATATTCCATGGTCGGAATATAGTTTGTTTTCTAGTACATGCTTGCGCATGTGTGCAGTGGAAGGGGTATATGCCCCATAGCCACAAAAGTCCACGGCACTACCGGTAACCAAACCCTGAGACTTGGAGTGGCGAGGAGTCACATAAGGTCCCAATAGGTCAGCTGTTGTAACGATCCGGATGACAGTGGATCACTGCCTACCGCCAAATTAAACGGTGATGCAGGGACTCGAACCTCGAATCTCCGAGGTGGTAAGCAAACGCTCTAAAGCACTCGACCACCACCGACTGATGAGCCGGTCGCCGTTATCGTTTCTATTGACTGGAATACCAAATCGGCCTCCTGTATTTCTCTCCTTGTCTTGGCTTCCAACTCAAGCATTGAAATCATCAGTAACAGCCAATAAATCTATACAGCGCACCCTGCGGAACAGTTGAGAGAAATCTTGGTAGAATTCGTCTTCAGCCTCAGGAGAGCTACAGTCAGTTGGGACATACACAGAAACAACAAACAGGCATCGATGCTGCAGTCTAGTGCTGTTCACACGCACAGAACCAGTCAACCGAACCACACACAGACGACAGCTGATCGGAATCCAATCGAGAAGTGCACGCTCAGCTTTCATGTTCAGAACGATACCAACGCCAGCCTAACCACGAGCACTAGACACCGAATCGCCCGATACGCGAAAAATAAAACGCGAAGCCCAGTTTGCATCTGGGGTGAGAAGTGTTAACACTGAAGTTGGGTCTCGTACACGTGTTTCGGCGACACTACACATCTATTTTAAAGGTCTCAAGAGTTTTAGTTAGGGCAGCCTATTTCCCCGTTTGGTAAAGTGTGTGGACTTCGAAAACAGGTAAGTGAAGAGAACAACCAGTTCGTAGAGTCGATTCCCTATATCCCCCTATCACTAAGTTATTTCCTTTTTTTATTACATGCCTGCACGCAAGTGCAGTGGAAGAAGTATGTACACCATGGCTAAAAAGGCCCACTAAACTCTTAAGGATAACCGGCAATCCGACGCTGAGAATTGGAGTGGCAGAGAATCATTTAAGGTACCAGTAGGTCAGGTGTGGTAACGATCCGGATGACAGTGGAATTTTGCCTACCACCAAAGTAACTGGTGATGGCGAGGATTCGAACCTCGGACCTCCGAGGTGGTAATCAAACGCTCTGAACCCTTTGACCACCACTGAGTAACTGCGAGCTCTCGGTCACGACTCCTTGTGGCCTTTCGTACCCGCTTAGAATTGGAACGTAAATAAAAAAGAGCAGAGAGGTAAGAAATGTTCCCCGAGGGACCGCCGGAAACTTTTGGGTACATCATACTTCGCGGCTGCCCACACCACAGAAGGGCTTTTCTTTGGCAACCATAGCCGGAGCCTTTGTCTCAACAATTTGATCCACAAGCCTATTGGGTGTTACCTCAGCAAGGGAACGTGACCGTGAAGGAACTTCTTCGGATCTTTCAAGTGAGACCTGATCGTTGTGCGTATCCTGTTTTGTCTTCGCTGGTGCTTTGTTATCGATGCGTCTTTCGGACTCAGTCCTTAGGCCAATGTACTCAATGGAGCAACCGGAACGTGGATGAGGCAGCATCCTTTGGGATGAAGGCTGCCCAACTTAGACGGGCGATAGCTGCCCAATGAAGTACGATGGCTCCTCCCGAGGTGGAAGAAAACTCCAGGTAATCCACTCCTACGTGGAGGTTTTTAAGACGGTGAACTGTTTTTCGCCGTGTTTATTCGCTGGAGTGTCTTCTCCAGAGGCGTAGTGGTTAGAACCAGATGTTGCCCACCAACTGATTCACAGACTGAACTTCGTTTAGCCTCCATTCATTGACCTGTCAGGTATGATCGTACCTCAGGTTTGAGGAATCCCTCTTGCATATCCCATTGGATCATGGAGGTACACAAGCAATCACACCACGCCAAGGTGCAGTCTCGTCGTGATGGAACAGCGATAGGGCTGTGTGCGCAATCTACGGTAACACCAGTCTCATCGATATAGTTGGGAAGATATCCTGTGCTTTTGTTGAGCCGTTTCTAAATGTTGAGAGGAGCGCACACACGTCTCAATTGAAGAGACATACGCCGAGGAAGGAGATGCGCGGACCAAATGTTTACTGTTCGCAGAGTATTGGAGCACCGACACACGTTTCAACAGTCAACTGTAGCTAGGATGCTTTCCTTGCGAATTCGGAAATCGCGGACGAAATCGTCATACTCGGGGACAGCCCGGCCGATTCATAACCAGTTATGAATCACGTAAATCTCCTTCGGAAAAGCCGTGGGAATATCTCGAAACTCAAGATCGTTTCGACCTGAGTCACACAGTCGGTGCAACCGATATACATCAACCGCGAATAAATGGAGCACGTTCTGATATTCAAATATCTGGACTACGATCTCTCAAACAGTCACATAAAAGACGAAGTCAAACTGCACATTGACAACACAAGGAAAGCGGTTTATCAGCTTTGAAATGCACCTTGGGTGCTCAATGTGATTAGTGTCAGAACCAAAGTTCGCGTACTTTGCACCGTTTTCCCACCGATACTAACTTACGGCTGTAGAACGTGGCCATTGCGTGTCAAGAACGTCAGGAATCTGGAAGTATTTTACAACTGATGTCCGTGAGGGCTTGGAGCGACATGCTTTCGAAAAACGAGATGAGAAAACTACTTCAACATCGAAAAGATGTCAACGTCTCTTCAACGCCGACGACTGCAGTAGTCTAGGTATATTCTACGACATCCAAACGCGGAAGTCCCAGAACAGAGCCTCTGTCCTGCTCCGTGACCAGGACGGTACTCTAGCCTTGAAGGACACCTGAAAATACGGGCGTTCAGCAATTAGGACTCCAGTTTACGCATGGTTTTCGAAAATGGAGACATAACCGGATTCCTCTTTGCTCACAGTTCGCGTTTGATGGTCGGTCGTGGGTGTTGTGTATTTGGTCATGTTACTGTTCATGTTGCATTTATGATTTTATGATACAATATTCTTGCACATGTCAAGCTTCACGTGAGTAAAATTCAACATGCTGGTCCTTCATTCTCTCTTCTGTTTGGACTCGAACTCCTCTATCGATCGTATAGTTCTGTTCCACAGCAGTGGGTAGGCATCATTCGTGAGATCCATGAAACCGGTTCATCTTCTCGCAGGAACTAACAGCATAGAAGTGAGAGTGATCGCAATTACCTGAGTTGGAAAACTGATGACGGCCTTTGTGAAAAAACATCGGTACACATTATCATCCGAGGCAGGAAGTGGTTGAATGATTGAAGAGGTGTGAAAATTTTGGCCAGTGTCCTCAGCGTAGTAGGACGTGTTAGGCTCTCGTATTGGGGTACATAAGACTCACCCATCGACTGCTTGGAGGCATCAGGTGCCGCGGTAGGTAGCGTAGGTGTGTACGAACTCTTTTTTTGTCTATGTGGTTCCCACTTAAAATTTCTTTTTCTCCTCATGCTTCTACTCGTTATGCTTTCGACTAGAAAATGCCACAGCACAGCACCCAAAGCCAGAGCACAGAAGTGAAAGGTTAGTGATTGAAATAACTGAACTGAACTCTGTTCTTTTTATTACATATTTGTACATGAATGGAGTGGAAGGAGTATGCACTCCATAGCCACAAAAGTCCACAGCAGGCAGTGTGTGTGGTGTAGACCAAATCTTTCAGTGATTCCCAGCTGTCTTTTTTAACAGATCGCTGTGATCATCGATTTCTATCAGTCCACCAAAGCTGGCTACTTTCACAGTAAAAACCGAACAACCGCGTCCCAGTGCTAAAGATAGACTTCCGTCCCAAAAGAAGAAAGGACAACATCTAGTCTAGCAGTCTTACTTCTCTCAAACACAGAATGTGACTCACCTTGCGGCTTAGTGACGCAACCAAAATTGATTGGATCTGATCATAAGTGAATCAACCCAACAAGATACTGACCAATTACTGTTTGATTTTCAAGGCCGCAGAACGACGTTTACCACTTCCTAATTGCTCAACAAATAGCCAATTATATTACTGACCTCGTAAATATCATTTCTAAGCAGTCATAAGTAACTGTGTGCATCTACGGCGGACAAGAAAATGAAGTTAATGGAAACAAGCCTGTTGGCACCTGCTTTGTCCACAATGTCGTAATGGGAACTTGCGACTAGAATTTGTTTTGGGACACTTAATGGGTGGTAGGGCAACCAAACCAATCTCGACGCTTCTAAACACTATGTAATGGTCTTAAAACGGCACTAAGAAAAGTAGCTGACCTCGCTGGATTGTCAACAAAGGCTGTGTTGATACACGTTTTCCGCTTGAGCATAGGAGCGGTAAACGATCACAAGTTGTCAAATCCATATCGCCAAACAATCAGAAAATCGAACTGACACATGTCTGCAGCCGAGCAATGAACAGCAGGCCCTAAGTTGGCATCATAAGTCAGAACCGATCAGTAGTCTAAGATTCCGATTAAAACGGGAGGAAGAGGAAGCAGGTTGGACTCATTCAGTGAGATAGAATATATAAAACTTCGCAAAATACAGTAATCACAAAGGCATACCGTAGATTGGTTCGCTAAAAAGCATATGTTCGGTTGCTTCCTCGCCAACGGGAACAGATCCGGGTGTTAGATTGGCGCACTCCTCATGTGGTAGATACTAGTGAGAAAAGGTAATTCAATAAATTGAATGTATAAAATGTTCACGTGAACAATCGGTTAGTTTCGTCATGAAAGCAAAAGCAAAATGATGAGTCTGCGCACGTGATGAAATGAAGAATATGAGCGAGTTTACCCCAATAAGTCCACTTAAATTCCAAGCTAAAGTAGTCTGTCACGTGGAGTTCTTGCCATTTATTACATAATTAGTGGAAAATCTGATCTTGTAAACTGTTCTGGCCATCTGGACCAAAATCTTACGTAAAACGCTAACTGACAGTTCAGTTACCTCTTTCTCGTCAAAGTTGACTTTATGTGTGCTTGTAGCAAGTGCGCACTAATAAACATAATGACCGCAAAACATAAAATGAACAGATCAATGGTCAGCAGACGCAAACACAAACAAACAAAAAACATCAAAAAGTGTACGGTGAGGACCGAAAAATTCGTTTCCTTTATTTATGAACAACTTTTTCGGATCCTGTTGTACCTTACCCTTCCCATTACTTTGATGTGCTTCTGCTACTGTTGGCACCAATCTTGATCTCAAGTCGGTGATATATATATATATATATATATATATATATATATATATATAATGTATATGTATATATGCATATCTAGAACTCATCCTTTGGAGATTATTATTCTAACACCGTTTATCTCGTAGCAAGACACGTCTTAGCAACAAAGGAAAAGGCCGACCGCGAAAAATCATTTCGGATGCTATGCACCAACTTGGGTTCCCGATTGTTAAGATTCGTGTTAGCGATCAAAGGACGGAAACCCATCTGTCCTGTAGCAGCCGATCAGCTGTAGTGAGAAGACTCCTCTGGCTTTAAACTATCTGACGTAACTAACAGAAAACAGTTTGTATAGGATGCAAGAGTCATTGTCACCAATCGTCGCACCATAAACTAATTGGTCCAAGCTGGCATTGGAAACATCTCTTCTGATTGGTTAATTGGTGGTACGGCCAGTCACCACGTGATGGGCATCCTTTCACGTCTTATCGATCCGTTGTACATGATTCCGTTCGCTCAAACCTTGACCTGAATTTTTGACAGGCGCCGACAGTCTGACTGTCAACGAGACTTGGTTGTCTATCGACGATAAGTCAGTGCATACCCTCACACCACACTTTACCAACAAAAATATCTCTGCCAACCTGTCTCTGCCATAATGATTAAAACTGAACCCCATGTCGCGATGCCTGAGTATTTCCCACAAAATAGAGCTATATATGCTCACCATTCTGCAACAGGTGTCAGTTGAGATGCAGTAAAATGATTCCGGAAATAAATTGTGCAACCTCTCAAATCTGTTTCCAAAATCATATCGAGAAAGAAATGCTTCTTATAGTAAAATAACAACAATATTTCACCTTTTTATTTACTAAACAAATGTATAATACTTCTAGAGGAGAGCTGCTACCAATCAAATGCTCCCAGATGGAGAAGTGACTGGTGGTGGTGGGAATCAAACCCGATGATGATGATGACAGTTTGACTACTGTCGATCAGAAACAGCTCACCAGTCTTATTAAAACAGCATCACGCTTACGAAGAGTTACAAGAAAACCGTATACAATTAGATAGATAGCTCGCATAACACCCATTGGTCAAAAATAAACGAAACAATGAAGTAAAAGCAGTTGTAGGTGAACGTTTTTCGTGATATCACTTTTAAATCCCTACATCCACATATATATGAGGGCCGCAAAGATAAGAGAGACAATAAAAAGAGTCGGAAATGTCTAACTCAGTTCTTTATGAGAGAATGAGAAGTAGACGGATGAGCCAACTTTAGCTAAGCAATACTTGTACGGGTGACCGTATTGTGCAGCAGATGATAATTAAATTGCGCCACTGCCAAGCTCATGCACGACACAATCAACTTTCGGCCGGAGAAGTTGGAGTGTTTGAACCAATTCTCGTTTCGTGTATAGTTTTGGCCACAAAAAACGGATGTTAACTACTTTGGCATTTGATTTTCTGCAGCCTAGCTGCTTTTTTGAGTGTTGGGGGAAATGGTAGGCTATTGTTAGAGCAAATTGGATGTCTATACAGGGATCGGACTCCACCAAGTACACAACAATGAAAATTGATATAACATCATTCCATGTGTAATATTCAAGAATCAACTTTTCTCCGCGGGGAATTATTTGCGTTCGATCTGCAAAATACAGGAAAGAAAGCCTCATGAGCAAAAAGGCTCAGTAAGTGCATCAACAGGATCCTACACTTACATTAATCGAGCACCAATATGGCTGCCAACAGCCTGCTCACCACACGTGTGTATAAGCCGACGTGGATATTATTGCCACGTTCAGGTGTCATTCGCGCCTGTTTTTTCAAGTGTGCGCAGATCGCCTCCAGAGAAACGGATAACCTTGGCTACAACAGCTGTACTCTTAACGATTGTCTTCGCCTTCGTTCCGAATTGCCTCACTAACACGATAACAGTGATGACTGAACAAGATCTTCACAGATTTGGGGAACATTGAATTCTGACAGTTACACGTCTGAGTTTTTGATAGTGACACCGTCTGAAAGCCATACAATAATCCAGGGTCATCTCCATGGCTTCCTCAAGACCAGTCATACAAGAGGCTATGGTCTTATCGCGATAAGTCTCAGGACTAATTGGTATAGAAACCTGACTCACCGTGCTCCATAAGCTGTGTGTATTACTGGGACACGGCGCCTCATTTTAGCAGAACATAGAATATCCCAAAATCAGCTGACGATTTAAAATCTGTTACCGGTGGTTGTACACTTTGTGCCAAATATAAGTCAGTTTTGCAGATTGCCTACCGGAAGTCTGATCAAAGCCACCTTAAAGTATGAAAGGTTAAACGTCGACTTTTAGGGACCACTTCCACCGTATGGAGAATCGATGCACATCAACGATCGTAGACAAGTATTCCAGGTTCCAGTTCGTTCAAGTTTGCTTGGAATTGTCAGCCCCCACAATCATCCATTGCCTTTCCAAAGTTATCGATTTTCGGCACACCATCTTACATTCATTTAGACAGGGGTTTTTCTTTTCTATCTGAGGAATGAAAGAATTTTCTTCTCATTAAGAGCATCGTAACTATTAGAACAACGGTCGACAATCCCGGTCGAATGGGCAGTTTGAAAGGTCCAGTGGGACTCTTCGAAGAACCACTGATTCTGGGAACCAATGGAGACCACTTTGTGCCCAGAGAGTTACTGCTCTCGGATGCCTTCCACTCTATCTGACCACTTCTATGCACAGCCATGAGTATGATGTCACGTGAATGATTGTTTCCTTACCATTATGAATTCCCATTAGGAGTTCTAACACCTGGTTCAGTAGTCCAGGATGAACCTTGATGAGCAGACGAGTAAAATCGACGAAATATGACCCCAAAGTCGACATAATCAAATCAATGGAATACAAACAGAATGCACCCGTGTCCAGAAAAAAAGGTCTCCATTCAACATCTGGTTCCTTGAGGTCATGATTCAGAAATACTGGCGACCTTGAATTCCGACAGAAACCAGTTGTTCTAACCCGCCCCAAGAGCTCTAGTAAGCAGACTGTTCAGTCTTCTGACAAACTCATTTTCTATACAAAAACAAGCAATTTATATAGGATAACAAGTGACCGCAGTCAAAACCATGGTACGAAGCGTATTGATCCAGAGCGCTTTCCATAACCGGGTCTTTCGCCTGACTCTTTTGGTTACGTACCCGATTGACAGACTTCGTCCCGGTCGGTTAAAAGGACCGCTGGCAGTGCGTTGGTTGATTTAGTTTCGTTGGGTTAAAACGGTTCTTGGTTGCCGACTAACTGATTCTGATGTGTTGAGTTAAAACAACGCTTGGCCTCTGATTGGTTGATTTCGTTCGTTTCGGTGAAAGTGACTGTTAGCGGCTGACTGGATGAGTTCATTGCTTTCCGTCACGAACTGATTGGGTCATCGGTCTACTTCGCTGGTTTGAGATTTGCCATCGAGCAGTCGATGACGTGCTGTCTGTTACCGGAACTAGGCGCAAGATTCATAACAACAATGAAAAGACTCCACAGACGCCCCCTTCGCTCCTACACCAAAGTCAGATTCAGCCATTATCGAACCGGATACACATCCTCCAATAGAATCACGACAGCGAGTTCACCCCTACAACCAGAGAATTAAAGGTTTCGAACATTTCTGACACATGAACAGTCTCGATGTAAACGGTTCGCCATCGACGAGATAATGGAGAATGCCTTAGATCATCAGGATATGGGGGTCGAACTGGAAACTGGTGAAAAGCAGTGTGACCCAGATTTCACCGACAACCTTGTTTGTTTGTTCGAATGCACGGAAAATGCGCAGCGTTCACTGGACAAAATCACAAGAGCTGTAGCTCCATTCGGCATGCACTGTGCACCTTCAAAGTGTAAAGTAATGTTACAAGACTAGAGATCAACAAACCCGAGCTCGATGCTCGATGGAAAGTAACTAACAATTGTCGACCGCTTCACTTACATCAGCAGCAGCGTGACGATGGATGGAAGTACGGTAGCAGAAGTGAGCACGCGTATATTTAGGGCTCCAGCGACGTGCGATGGACTGGAGCACTTGTGGAGTCGACCTGACATTTCGCTGAAATTCGAAGGTCGTGTGTACTGTGTCTCGGTGCGCCCCGTTCTGCTGTTTGGTTGCCAGAAATGGAGTCGCTTTGAAATTTCCGACCACTGATGTTTGCCTAGTATCGCTAAGACTGAATCGAATGACAGAGTGAGGTCAGAAATCGAGTATTGGGTGCTAATTCGGGGAATATTCCTTCAAAGCGTATTCAGCTTAGTAGACTTTGTTGGTTGGGGCATGCGTTACGTATGGTAAACACACGTCTACCGTACCATGTCCTGTTTTCCGTTCCTTCTCGGAAGTGGAAGAAACCATGTGGAGTTCAACAAATGATGTGACAGAAGCGAGTGAGAAAATGCAAAACGAACTTAGAAAAAGTAGGTGTCTCATGTCTTCGTGGTTGGGGCCAAAGAGGTCCGTCAACCAGTTGGTTGGAGACACAGAAGAATATGGCATCGAATTGTGAACAATGGCAATGTGCCAACACCATCTCCAGAGTATCTGGATTGTCGATGTGTCTCGCAATGTACGAAAGAAGTCAAGTAGTACAAAACGACGAATCTAGCCATCAGAGAGTCCAGTTGGAAAAACGTCAAGAAATGGTAAACATTTTTCCTTCATGTTTCGATGGTAAACTTTATCGCCGGGTGCGTTGCGTTGAATTCACGTAAAATGACCAACAAGTACACTTTTCATCGATGAAATAAAATACCACTTATATACCGGTAGCAGTGACCGAACTGAAGTAAAGCTGCGTGTATTGTTTGTCGAGTATTCTAACTTTCATGGCCGAAAACTGACTACGTCGTACATGGGCTTCGCGGTGACATAATCTAATTACCATCTGTTATGCAACACGGTCGTCCATACCAATGCTACCCGGACAAAGTCAGCTCGTCCGCGTACTTTTAATCCCTATCCCATTTGGAGAACTAAATTGTTATTATTATGATTATTATCAGTTTTATTATACTTGACACTCGCCTGCTTTCAGACTGTGTCAAACAAAACAGTACAACGGGTGAAGCACATTGGTGTGTAGTCTGTTTCGTTCCAGTAGCTCCACTGAGAAGTCTATTCCGTCCACGAATCATCTGTTTATTAGCACAGAACATTGGTTATATATGAAGAAACAGTCACTGACATCGATCGTTGCAGAACGGACCAACTGGTTCATACATGCATCAAATAGCCTGTCTTCTGATTGATTGATTGGTCACGTGACCAGCTACCACTTGACGGGATTCCGTTCACGTCTCATCGATCCGCTACCTTGTCACTTGCGAATCCGCTGGCATAAGCACTGACCTGGATTCTGGACAGGCGCTGACATGCTGATTGCTGGCGGGGCATGGCTGACTATCGACCATGAATCAGCACATATCCTCAGTGAGATTCCAAGATATGTTTTTCCTGTGGATGCAATACCGCCAGGTTACCCAGACCGAAGCAGATGGTTTCCCCAGGTGTCCACAACCGGAGCCTTTAGCTATCCAAAGCCTCACCCGCAAGGCGGTGGAACAAAGCGTGGGGACCGTAATTCACTGGGGGCTGGTGACCGCTCAGTTCATACACCCTTCGGATGGGGCCAGACATCCTGGATGCCTAGCACACCCCTCACCCACAGGTACCGGTGGACAGTGTTGTACGCCCTATGCGCCACCCGTGGTTGGTTTGGAATTAGGGCTTAGTCATTTCCCCTAGACAGACTATCAGTCAGCCAACCAGGTGGAGAGCGCCGGACATTCCATTTTGTCCTCTCGCTTTTGTGAAAACGCCTCCGCCACGAGGCAGCGAGCAGGACGCCTTCAACAAAGGCTGTAACAGACACACATTCATTTGGGAGCATTTTGAGAGGTTTTCTGAACGAATAGCCATCTCGGAGCCCGAGACATCCACCCCGGTCATACTGAAGCATTTGGCTTTCTTTATTATTTCGGGTCTCACACAACCGCGAATGCAATGGCTTGAGAATAAAATCAGTGAAAATATGTTCCTGTACAACAACTGAAACAGAATTAATTTAAACTTACTATTCCATTCAGTACTTTGATTGGTCTCTTCAATTCACTCATTCCGATTTACCGCTCCATAACTGGTCGCTTGGTGAAGACCAGGACCAGGCTGTAAAAAGACCATTCATGAACAGAGAATATTGCCGTGACC
Organism: Fasciola hepatica; assembly: GCA_948099385.1. Lineage (NCBI taxonomy): Eukaryota > Metazoa > Platyhelminthes > Trematoda > Plagiorchiida > Fasciolidae > Fasciola > Fasciola hepatica. The sequence goes on along the minus strand of CANUEZ040000043.1, from coordinate 33,549,232 downwards.
AGATTACTGCCAGCATTCATTCAAGCAACTCGCCTTGAATAGAAGTAAGAATATGAATGTCCTGAAAACAGTATTGTCAAGTGTTAGTTAACATGGAACTAGAGAACAACTGTGCGCAATAGTGGAATAAAGAGTTTTTGTGTACCGCATAATCAGGGTATATCATTACACTAGCGCCATGTACTATTGAACTACACTTCTGTATTGCCTCCATACTGTCATTCTGCTTATTCTATTTTCAGCTCTTATGCGCCATCTGTTTGTTGAATAAGGCCTACTGAACGGCTCACATTCTGCTTCTTTCTCATACTGCTGATTTGTTGGATCCTATGACTCGCAATAAATTTAGTTAGTCAGATCTCAGAGTGATTCCGTATGGAGGAATGGGTATTTAGTTCATGCAAAAAATTGACAGGAGAGGACGAAGGAAATTAAGATTTGCTCCCGTATTGGCCAGCATAAAACACTAAAAGAATGGACGGGACAATCATCTTGAAAATTTTGCTTTCCGGTTATTGCCTAGATAACGAAAAGTACAAAGTTTGTAGTGCGCATTGGTACAAATTCGAATTCCATGCAGGACGACTCGACAATATGGTTACTTGAAATACCCTGAGTAGAACGATTCGGGGAAATGACCCGAGATGAGTACCTATCCCTCGCCTATTCTTGGAGGGAACATATCTGTGAAACGAATCCCAAGTTTCGTAAACCTACAGACTGCTTGGAACTAGTTTTATGAAATGATGACTGCATGCATGTACTTATGTAAATGTGTAATCCTCATTGCATTTACCTACCTCGTTTTGAGTACATATCTTAAGTTGTACCGATTTCTATTTCAGATCATGTGCCTCCGTTACTGGTCAAGTAAAATGCAACCTTTCTACGGTCGAATCTCGTCCTTAATGACGAAGTTAGCAACGTACATTGTGAAGCTGCCAGGGAGTCAAAAAAACCTCCCCCGAAGCAAGTGGCTAGCCGATTCGAGCATACCAGGCCAAGTCGACTAATCAATAATGGGATATCTGAGAGGAGGAGCATCTCTGAGTTGGTAGACTATCATGCCCCCTAAGGTACGTTCCATCTCTTTAGTCTCTATCATTTACCCAACTCTCATCTGTGGCTCTACGAAGCTGAAGCATACATCAGCGGACACACCCCGGCAAACCGCTCAACAGGCGGGCTAAACCGGGTGGAGGGGAACCATGGCCTAAAAACCTTGGTGAGACAGCGCCTAGCATGCGAAGACGGATACTCCTGCATAGGCGGACGAGATGTTGGACCCAAAGACTACCGAGGAAATTCGACTAATCAACGGGGTTGCATGGACCCCTGGGTCATAGTAACCTCAACAGAATGGCGAATGAGCTCCTAGTGAGTCACTGGCAACAATGTACCAAGATTACTTGTAAGCTCTGGGTATCTCGGATCGGCAGACTACCATCCAAAAGGCATATGAGCCGTTCGATCGGCCATCAGGTCCCAACCGGTGGTGGTCGAGTGGTTTAGAGTGTTTGACTACCACCTCGGAGGTCCAAGGTTCGAATCCCCGCCATCACCGGTTACTTTGGTGGTAGACAATAATACTCCGTCGTCCGGCTCACTACCACACCTGACCTATTGGGGTCTTATGTGGTTCTCCACTCCAAGTCTCAGGGTCTGCTTGTCGGTTCTCCTCAATGGTGCAGTGGGTCTTTGTGGCTTCGGGGTATGTGACCCTTCCACGCACTCATGCGCAATCATGTACTCAAAAAAAAACTTTCGTTACCTGACAAGAAGCACTTGGTTGTGCAGGGGATAGAGGTGCCACCTCGAACAAAAGCCGAGTGGCACTGGAGACGCTACTTCGTACATTATCCCAAATCTCTTCATGGATTTTCTCTGCAATTAGCTATGACCATGCTACGGCGTCCCCGGTAAGCGACGCACCTTGCGCACCCCCCAGTGAGCAAGGTGACTCAAACACGAGCTAAGAATCTAACATTGAACAGAAAGTCACGAGTCAACAGTCTGTTGGAAGGCGAGAACTCTCCTAGATGCAGGTAGCCAGTGCATTTCCATGCACACACTCTACGACTACGGAATTGATGTAGCTTGTCTACCCGAAATAAGCCTAACCAACTTCGGCATCCGACATATTCAAGTCCTTCAAATGGACGCATCCTACTGGATGTACCACAGTAGGCCGGTAGACGATGTTAGGCTTCATGGAGTTGCAATCGCAGCGAACAGCCAGGCTCACAACGCCCTGATCTCTTGAGAACCAGTTTCTCCAACAATTGCCGTGGAACGGCTCACGAGTACTCCGTTTAATGTGGCGGTGATTGCGGTCTAAGGCCGAACGCTATATGCTGAGAAAACCACTGAAGATGTCTTCTACGATTCAGTTCAGTCCAGTTTATACAACCACTAACCTCGCACTTCTGTGCTCTGGTTTCGGTTGCTACCTTCCAGCATCGTCCAGTAAAGGACAGAAATAGAATCATAAAGTGAAAAAGATCCAAAAACCAAAGTGGTAAGTGGAAATCACGGAGACGAACGGAGAGTTCGAATGCAACTACGCCAATAGACACAATACCTAGTCATATCGCTCGGTGTTTCCATCACGACGAGACCGGACCTTGACGTGGTGTGATGGCTTACACGCCTCCATGACCCAAAGAGCTAGGCAGGATAGCTTCCTTAAGCCGAAGATGCAATAATGCCTGACAGGTCAATGGGTAGAGGCCAGACGAATTCCAGTCTGTGAACCGATTGATGGGCAACATCTGGTTCAATGATGCAATGGAGAGGGCACTCCAGCGAATAAACACGGAAAGAAACAGCATGCCGGTCTAAAAACCTCCACTACATGGACGTAGGAGTGGATTACCTGGGGTTTCTCTCGACGGCAGGAGAAGCCATCGCACTTCATTGGGCAGTTGTGCCCGCCTAAAGTTGGGTAGCCCCGGCCCACAGAATGCTGCTCCGTCCACGTTCCGGTTGCTCCATTTAGTGCATGGGGCTGAGGACTGAATCCGAAAAGCAGATCTTACTTACTTTTACTTTTACGCAACTATCTCCTGCGAGAGGATAAGTCGGCTCCACGGATATCACGGACCATTGCTGACCACGCACGACGGTCGGAGGCGACCTCCGTACAGATCCTGATCCAGTTCTTTTTCCATCGCCGGGCTCCATAGACCGACCGAAGGCCTAGAAGCTCTACGTCTTTCTCTATTGTACTGCTCCACATTCTGAGCTGCCACCAAAGCGACAACACCAACCAGCGCAAGAAGCAGGGCGGAGTGTTTGTTTAGTTATCTCTGACTCGGGTCGCCGAAGAGTATGGCCGAACCACTGAAGTCGTCGATGTTGGAAGAGGACCGAGAGCGCATCGATATCAAAACATCGTCGCCTTATCTCTTCGCCGGACATCGTAATGTACCAGTTGACTTTGAGGATTTGCCGCATGCACCAGTGATCGAAAACCTCCAGCCTTCTGATATCCTCAGCTCGTAGTGGCCAGGTTTCGCAGCCATAGATAAGTGCGGGCCGGATGGCGGCACAGTAAACACGAACTTTCATCCTTCAGCTGATTTCGCTGCGAGTTCACAGCGTTCATCTTAGCTGAACGAAGGCTCTCCTGGTGCTGTCGATCCGTAATACCACTTCATAATTTGCCTAGCCGTTCGGAAGAAAAGTTGAGCCTAGGTATTTAAATGAAGGGACTGATTCGACTGCTTGGTCATTGTTGAGTTGTCTGGCCTAGATGGGTTGTGAAAGCTTTTGTTTTGGTCGAAGTTACTTCAAGTCCGATGGACCTTGCGAAGGAAGTGATTTGGTAGAGGATAGGTTGGAGCGTAGCAAGTGAGTCTCCTAGCACGACAATATCATTCACGAACTCCAGGTCCGAAATGTATATTTCCTGACCAAGCTGAACGCCAGCGTAGTCGTGTATTGCGTGACCCATTGTCCAACCAATGACGTAGTTAGACACCACCGGTGAGAGGGGGCAGTCCTGTCTGACTCCGGTAGTGAGTGCGAACTCGTGGGACTCTTCACCGTACATACGAACCCTAGCACCAGTTGTCGAGTAGTATCCCCTCAACAGCCTTAAAAGCTTATCGACCATCCCATCGGATTGGATTATGGACCAAAGATACTCGCGGTTAACCGAATTGAAGGCGGAAGTCGATGAAGTAAGCTATCGCTGGCTGCTGGAACTTACAGCGGTGCTCCAGTATTCGGCACAGTGTAGAGATTTGATCCACACAGCCTCTGCCACGGCGGAAACCCCCTTCGTTCGGGTGAGTGCGCCGGTCTCTTGCCTCAAAGAAACGGGTTAGTAACAAGGCACCAAAGATCTTCGCGGCCACATCGATCAGGCTGATCCCTCGGTAGTTCTCACATGCCGATTTATCATCTTTCTTCGGAATGGGAAGCAGAATGGACATTCCCCAGTCGGGTGGAAATGCTTCCTCTCACCAAATGGAGCCAAAAAGTGTATACTGTCTGTCAATCAATGACGATGAACATGCTTTATACACTTCTAGAGGGATGCCATTTTCCCCAGCAGCACTTCTGTCCTTCAGTTGGCTAATGCTTGGTGATTTTCGCGGTACTGAGGGGATCACAGTTACTTTCGTACTGAAATGGAGGGGTTGGTATTGGTTGATAAGTCGGATGATTCGTAGGCGGGATGAGCAGTTGACCGAAGTGTTCAACCCATCGGTTCATTTTCTTACTCTGATCAGGTATTAGCTTTCCTGCCGTGTTGCGAAAAGAGAATCTTGTTTACAGAACCTATTAGAGGCGTTGCGAATAAGGCGGAACAGTTTACCGAAGTCACCAGTTCCGGATGCGGTCTCCATTTTTTCAGCTTTTTCTATCCAGTACCTTTTGCGATCAGCCTTGGTGGAGCGTGTGGCGTCTCGTGGCAGTCTGCGGCGTTCATCGCTACCTGTCAGTCGGGCTTCGTGTGTTTCGGTTGACAACTGGAGCGTGCTCTCCGAGATCCAATTTTTTGTCCGCCTTGTTGTTCCCCCGAGTACTGTCCAAGTAGCCTCCTTGATTGTCTTCTTCATACCAGTCCACTGCCCTTCCACAGAAACTTCGTTTGCTCGTGTGTTGGTTTCGTTGGTAAGTCGAGTTGTGATTGCTCGTGACAACGCTTCTCGCTTCTCTGGATTTTCTAGGGCAGCAACGTTTATCTGGGAGGGTGCAGACACTATAGCGCGTTTAGACAAATGAACTTTGAAACACGCGCGTAAAAAGACGTGGTCGGTGCCGCTGGGCGGAGCACTTTAGGGAGCAGTTCAGTTGGCCCACCTCAGCGGTAAACCTTCTAAATAAACCTGCCAGCGAAACAATGCAGGTGGATATCAGTCCTTCATCAGAGATGGAGGTTATGCGGGAGATAGGTTGCTTGTAAGGGTACAAAGCCACTGGACCGGATGGGTTATCTCCATCTTTTTTCAAGGATGAAGACGAAGATTTGATTTCTCAGTTAGCAAAACTCCTCCGGATTATTTGGGATGGTGAGCTGATTCCCAGGGAAGTGGTGATTGTGCTGATCTACAAGAGAAATGACAAATCCTCTTGTGAAAACCACGGAGGAATTATCTTGATAAGAATCGCGTCTGAACTGCTCACCGGTCTTATTCTCCACCGATTATCCGGTGCCCGCCAAATGTATACGCGTGAGAATCAAGCCGGTTTCAGACCCGATCGGGGTTGTATCGACCACGTCTTTTCTCTCTGGCAACTCTTAGAGCACAGACACATCTTTCGTAAGCCCACAACCTCCGTTTTTCTTGGTCTAAAAGCGGCGTTCGATTCAGCCGGCCGCACAGTTCTCTGGCGTTAATTGTCATTAAAGAGTATAACAGAGAAAGTTATCTCTTCCAATGTTTGTACGCAAACAGCCAAATTCGTGCTTACGGCGGTCTTTCCCCTGAGTTCACTACAAAAAGTGGTGTTAGTCAGGGTTGCCCCCTTTCATCCTTCCTCTTCAATTTTGTAATTGAATTGACTCTTAGGATAGCCCTATTTTCACGTGTGAGCAGTGGCGTCGACCTTTGTTTAGGCAGTAAACCGTCGGACTTGAAATACGTGGATAGCTGCGTTTTGCATCTCCAAAGTGTAAAGTGCTGCTGCAAGACTGGATTGGCTCAACACCAAATCTTGTCTTGGCAGGGAAAGCTCTAGCTGAAGTAAATAAGTTTTGTTACCTGGACAGTTACGTCTCACCAGGTGGAAAGATATCGGATGAGGTGTCATCACGTATACAGAGGGCGCGTTTGGCTTTTGCTAACCCCCGTCATCTGTGGCGTCGGTGTGACATCCGATTTTCTGGTAAGGGTAGAGTGTACAATGCGGCTGTTGGGTCCGTTCTTTGATGCGGCTCAGAAACGCGACCGTTAAGGGTAGAAGATAGGCTAACACTGTCGGTGTTCGAGCACCGATGTCTCCGTAGCTTTGCCCTAGAATAGTGGGAACACCGTATCAGCAATGCTAGGGTTAGGCGTAAGGTGTTGGGAACCAGAGGTCAGTATGTGGATCAAGTACTGAACTTTAACACGTTAGGATGGTTGAGACATGTGTTACGCATGCCCACCGACAGACTTCCTTGGCTCCGATGTGTCCTTCGGAATCTCCTAAATGACCAACGTGAGCGCTGAAATCCCCAGCAATGACCACCACGTCCGTTGAACGTACGCTTCGAAGCAGTTGAGACAAATCCTGATAGAACTCGACCTTGGTTTCAGGGGAACTGCAGTCAGTCGGCGAACACAGACACGATGAACAAGCATCGAAATTTTAGTTTGTTGTTGACACGAACAGAACCACTCAACCGAACTGCACACAAACGACTGCTGACTGGAATCCATTCTAGTGGTGCACGCTCGGCTCTCATGCTCAAAGCAATTCCAACGTAAGCCTGACAACGAGCACTAGGAACCGGATCACCCGAGACGCGAAGAGTAAGTGGAGAGACTGAGGTTGTATCTCGGGTGCGAAGCGTGATCACAGAAGTAAGGTATTGTGTGCGTGTTTCGGAGGCAGCATACATCCATCTTGAAAGTCTCAAGAGTTTTAGCGAGGGCAGTCTGTTGCTGTATCTGGCATAATGTGCGGACGTTAAAGGCAGCCAAGTGAAGTGAACATTTGGGCTTAAGAAGTGCCTTCGATTTATACCCAACTGCTGAACTACTGGTTTTTATAGAGCCGCAATTACACGTGGCGTTTTATGTTGATCTTGAATTAAAAGAGGAAAAGCTGGTAAGGCTCTTTACAGGAAAGATGCTGGAGGTTTCTGGGCAAATCCTACTTCGCGGTTGCCCAAACCGCAGAAGGGTTTTTTCTTTGGTAGCCCTAACCGGAGCATTTGATTCAAAAGTCTGACCCACATGGTAGTGGGGTGTTACCCCGTGCGGTATCGTGACCGAAGCACCCATGAAAGGACTTCTACTGGTTTATCACGTGAGACCTTTTTGTTGCAAGCATTCTGTCTTGTCGTCGCTGGTGCTCAGTTATGGATCTGCTTTTCGGATTCAGTCCTCAGCCTTATGCACCCAATGCAACAAGCGGAACGTGGATGTCTTCTACAGTGAAGTTCAGAGTTCAGTAAACTGGGTTCTCAGACGCGATATTCTGCTTATTGAAGGAGATCGAAACACCCGCACGGGACCATGAGACAAGCACACCTAACATGTACTGGAGAAATTTCGTTCCGGTGAGCGGTGCGAAAATGGCGTCCGCCTGGTCACGTTTGCAGACCTCAAGCGACTGGTCGTCACCAACACCTGCTTCCAGCATCCAAGGCACCTGCTGACTTGGTATTCCAAAGGCGATAGGTCCATATAGGTATATCGATTGATGGTTTGGCTAAGCTTAATTACCATCCGTGTTTATTCGTAGTAACTATGACCTGAGCTCGCCAAGGGGAATTGGATGGCTCGATGATCTTGTCTCTGAGAAGCTTTTGAACTTCCGCTGGAATAAACGACTCATCTGAAGCAGAATGACGTCGTAGTAGTAGTGATCGGTCTGAAGTTAGCAGCAGAATCACTGAATAAGGAAAGAGCGCGTATGTGAGCAGCAGTCAAACTGTAGACTACTAGCATTGTTTTTTCACCTCGAAAAGGAATTTGGAAGGCCTTGTGGAGTCGGAGGAAGTCGTGGCCTAAAACAACGTCTGAGCAGAAATGAGAAGGAACGGAGAGTTTGACTCTAGGATACTGCTGGCTATTGTACTGCAGATTGACAGATCAATGACCGAGAGTGTGACTAATTAGATTAGTGTTGGCCACTCTTATTTGGTTGCAAGAATGTTCCATTTTCCATTTGTACTTTTCGATAACCGAAGCCACGATGTAACTCTCTGAGCCTCCGGTATCATTGAGAGCTTTCCATGAGACAACGTTGACGATTACCTCAGTGGAGGCATCGATTAGACATTGTGGTGCTGCTGCTACGGTGATAAATGATAAATGAGTCTCGGTGGCCGCAGAACACGCCTTTGGTAAGGTTCTGGAGCGACAGACGTTTCGAAGATGGCCTTTAGTGACACAGTTTTTACATACGGAATCCCGTGCTGGATACCTGAATCGAGGATGACGGTCAAGCCCACAGAAGTAGCATTTGGAATTTGAGGCTGAAGCTGTATACAGGCGTTTAACGATAAATTTGTTTGATGCGACTGAGAATTTCTGAACGTCATGTTCAGTGAACGAGCCCGATCAAAATTGCCTGCACGCTAAGCGAATCGTTCGCCAACAGTCGTTGACAGATACGCTACGGCAAACCTTAGAACATCGCTATAACAACCCACTACAGCGAGGTTCATTGACTTTCGGGCAATACTCGCTTCCATTGACAGACAGTCATTTTGGAGCGTACTGCGAAGCGACGGAATGCCCGAAAAGTACATCAGATTGGTGGGGTAGTACTATTCGGCAACACAGGTGAGCGTCCACGCCTAAGATGAAGTCCTCAGAGTTACAAATCGACTCCGGCGTTCGCCAAGGATGTCCTCTATCACTAGTCCTACTTAATTACGCTATAGACTGGATGATGCATCGCGTCCTCGACAACTTCCCAAGAATACAACTTGGCCACAATTCTTAGGTTACAGACCTCAAATTCGCCGACGACATTGTTACTCTAGAAGAGGTTCCTGGAATTCTGCAGCCGGTTCTGGACCCTATCGTATGTGAAGTCAAGGATGTTGCTTTGGAAATAAGCACTACAAAAACGAAGTTCTTCACGACTTCGCAAGGCCTAACACACTCTATACTTGTCAGTGGCGAAAACCTGGAACAGGTCCACCACTTCAAGTACCTAGGTTTTACTATACAGCCAAACGGTCAGGTAAGAGTCGAGGCTAAGTTTCGTATAGACTGCGCAGGGTGAGCGTTCTTACAACTTCGCAAATCATTGTGGTCTCACATCGAAATAGGCCTCCACACGAAGCTGTGCATATACCGAGCTGCCGTTCGCCCAGTTCGAAACTTGGCCGCTGAGAGTAGACGACACGAAAAGGCTGGAAAGCTCTGACCACTGGTGCCTCTGCTACACGACCAAAATCAAGTGGTATGATCGCGTCACAAACTCCGCTATGCGTCAACACCATGCGAATACAGAACGACCTTCGTCTTTCCTCCAACGATGTCGCCTGCAGTGGTTCAGTTATGTTCTAACACGATCCGAAACGGGACCTACGAAGAGGAGCCTACTGTCATCACCTTGCTGACTGGAAATATTACCTTGGTAGCCAACTGAAAACCTGAGTTAGCACTATTAAAGCAGACACGGATCGGCCAAACCTTCAGTCGGTCTTCGGAGTACGTGTTCAAGAAAGCAGTTTATAAATGCTGGGGGGCATAATAACCCAAGGTACGTTAGGCAGACTTAGGGTCAGAGACAACACACCCATTGTTTTCCCCCTTTTCACTGAAGCAACTGGACAAAATTTCTGCCTTTCAGAAAGAACACCACCTAGTACTGGAAGCTGCAGAAACCAGCCGAAAACACAACAATGGGGACACACAAAGTCCTGTGAAAGCTGAACTGAACCGAACCAGAGCTACCTGAAGTTATTGTTTATTTTCAAATGATCGTCACAAATACCGACTGCAAGCATATGCTCCTACCAGTTTCGTGAAAAACACTTGACATCTATGGTTCACAGCGTGTTGTGTGGTCTGAGCGACGGAGGTACGACAGTGATCCATTGCCGCCCGGATCGTTACCGCATCTGACCTATTGGGACCTTATGTGGTTCTCTGCCACTTTAAGTCTCAGGGTCTGATTACCGGTTATCCCTTACAGTGTAGTGGGCCTTCGCGGCTATGGGGTGCATACCTCCTCTACTGCACTCACGCGCAAGCATGTAATAAAAAAGAGGATCGAACATATTTCTCAAATGTCCTTTAGCTTAGCAATTCTATAATGCAGCCCTTCTGGCTGCACCAAAAGACGCGTCACGTATGGGAACATAGCGTTCGCAGACCACTGGAAAATGAGATGGTGCTAAAATAGCTGCCGGAGATCCTGTAGTGACCTCGACCGTTCCAAGAAAATGAACATTTTCCAGACACCATTTGGGAATTATTTTTTTACGATCATTTTTGACGCTTGGTTTCGACTATACTGTTTCTTTCGGTTGCATACGCTTAACTAAACTAACCTTCGCGAGGTTTCCGTCGATCTCACCTCACCGTTGAATTCGTTTGCTTTCGTGTATTTCAGGCATCGGTAATGTTTCGGTGCCACGGTATGTAGAATACACTACCGCATCTGTCTACCAAATCCAGTCTTCCTCGTTCATTCAGTCGAGGGGGTTTCGTTGATAGTCCGCTAAGACCTGATGGGAGACACGTCCATAAGCCCTTAGTTAAACGTCTTCTGTAACCCGATTGACACAATAACGGCCAACACGAAACCCAGACTAAAAGTTGTACTGCTAAGGTATGACATTAACCCAGCCCGTGACGAAATATGGGCATCTTCGAATGAAAAAGTTTGCGGGAATCTTTCCAAGTTCTTACGTGTTAGAAAGTTTAAGAACGTTGCAAACACCAGACCTCAGCCAGAACAAACGGGCCTCAAAAAGGGTTTTTCCCAGCCTGACCTTCTTTTATAGTATTCGCCTGTGATTAGTTGATTTTTGGTCGGAAAATACGCCAGTTGTGATGTCGATTTCGCCCGGCAAATAAGCTTCGCGTGCGCAATTCACACCCCGTTTTGTTGCACATTTGCGTGAAGGCCTTCACGCGGGTTTCGGTGGGGTCCAAAAGATCCGTCTACCAGTTGGCTGGAGACACTGAAGGATATGGCTGCGAACCGCAAACAGTGGCAATCGTGTTGTCACTTTCTATCGAATCGAAATGACTGATGGATGTGCGTTTGTACAGTAAGACTGTGTATTCCGTGTGTTGGCTACTAGGGCCTTCTTTCCTTTTCCCACCCGTATAGGTCCACTCCCTGTCCATCTTGTATATTCATACTTTCTAATTCAATGTGCAACATGGTGAGAAAGGCGGTGGTCAGTGGGGCTTGCCTTACTGTTTAACGCTGTACGATGATGATGATGATGATGATGGGTTTCGGTGGTTACGTTTCCAAGCGGACCAACAACCAATGAATTCACGCTTCGGCTTCACAACGCATCGTCGCCACACTCACAGGATCAGTGAGATATCACGAGTGTGGTCCAGATGTGTTAGTATTGTAGTGTGACACAAGCCAGCAAAATAATCGGCATCAAGAAATTATGCAAAATCATAACCGAAAGCTATCTCAACCTATAAGGATTTCCGGAAAAATAAGTTTTTATTGCACAGCTGTATTGAGTAGCAAAAAAGAACCGCTTTTTGATGGCGCCCATGAAATTCCAGTGTTGTAAACTCCTCAAATAGTAATCACTAGTCATCATCATCATACAGCGTTCAGCAGTAGGACAAGCTCCACTGACCACTGCCTTTCTCACCATCTTGCACGCTGAATTAGAAAGTATGAATATACAAGATGGACAAGGGAGTGGACCTACATGGGTGGGAAGATGAAAGAATGCCCTAGTAGCCAACACACGGAATACACAGTCTAACTGTACAAACGAACATCGATTAGTCATTTCGATTCGATAGAAAGTGACAACACGATTGCCACTGTTTGCGGTTCGCAGCCATATCCTTCAGTGTCTCCAGCCAACTGGTAGACGGATCTTTTGGACCCCAACCACGAAGACGTGAAGCACCTATTTTTCCTAAGTCTGCTGTACACTTTCTCACTCCTCTCTGCCACGTCATCTGTTGACCTCCACGTGGTCTCTTCCACTCCTTAGGAGGAACGGAAAATAGGACACGGTATGGTAGACGTGTGTTTGACATACGTAACACGTGCCCCAACCAACGAAGTCTACTACCTGGATACACTGTGACAGAACGTTCTCCGAAGTAGTACCCAATACTCGATTTCTGACCTCAGCATTGCCTACTCGGCTACTCCACCCGATCTTAGCGATACTACGTAAACATCGGTGGTCCAAAACCTCAAGACGACGAATATCTTCAGCACGCAGACTCCAAGTTTCCCAACCATACAACAAAACTGAACGCACTGCTGCACAGTATACACGACCTTTCAACTTCAGTGAAATATCAGATCGACGCCACAAGTGCTTCAGTCCAGCGTACGCCGCTCTAACCTCGGATATACGCGTGCTTACCTCTACTACAGTGCTCCCATCCGTCGCCACGCTTCTGCCGAGGTAGGTGATTTTGCCGATTGAGTTTCCAGCTCAAATCAACCCCCAACCTGGAGGACCGGGAGACAGGACTTCGTCTGACCTCTACCCATTGACCTGTCAGGTATGATTGCATCTCCGGCTTAAAGAAGCGATCCTGCATAGCTCTTTGGGTCATAGAGGCGCGCAAGCCATCACACCACGTCAAGGTGCAGTCTCGTCGTGATGGGTAATCACTAGTGAAGCATAACCATTAACTGTGAGTGTGTAAGTTATATATTCCAGGTATGGTATGTGATTGTATATAACAACGATGTTTCTGTCTTGTTAAAAACATGAACGTTTTCTATAACATCCATATGTCTGTCTTTCTAGGTCCACGTAAAGTTACCGAGTCTACGTAATGAAGTTCATATCATAAAACCAAGATGTAACTAATAATAATGTACCATACGAAATTATGCTCCGTTTCAATTCTTAATATCAAACGTTACTCAAGTAAGGGGGCGGTGGAGTGTCCCGCTGTGTTGCCTGGGTTACTGGGCAGGCTTATTCCTGTTGGATGAAACAGCTAGTAATTTAACGTGAACCTGCTGCAACTTCACTTGGTAAGAAACGTTATTGAAATATGTAATGTACTGTTAATCGTGAACATCCTGCGTGTTCGTATATATGTTGGCGTCAGCGGCAGCGAATAAAGAAGTTGCTTACGACTTGCCAAGTGATGTCTACTAGCGACGGCGGACCGGGAACAGTGCCTCCCCAGTAGTTAAATGTCGGTGATGCAGATTTTTTGGCATCATCGATTGGCACCCGACACGCCTGAAAAATGCAAGGAGAACTGGATAACCAGCTTCCGTTCAGTGACGGGACAGCGGCTACAGGGTTGCTGAAGCGGAAATCGTAAGTTACACTGGAACTGTAATAAGTTTTAGGAAACCACCAGCCACTTGAACATCTTCCGAAGAGGTAAATAATCAAGATAAGGTTGTTCAACAGTCAGGGAGTAAAATTAGACTTCATTACTGATCGCTTAAGGTTCAAAGGTAGCTATTAGTAAACAAACCGCCTCACGGCTTACTAGTCCAATAGGCTATACGCAAGGTAAATTGTAATTATCGTTATCAGTTTTGTTACTAGTGAACCCACCTGAGGCAACTCCATCAAGGTTGTTCCAGTCACCCCCAAGATTATCGAGTAAGTTGCTGCATACAAATGAGTACTTTACTATTTCAGCTTCCGTTTCTTTCATTGCCAACGAACTTTCCCGAATTTCACAAACTCAAGAAACGACCACCAAGTCATTGATTGATTTGCACGACGATAACGTGCTAATCCGGGAAACATTGGCAAACGCGGTCAGGGTCCAGACTTAGTCCACACCCGCTTTTCCCGTCGGAACTGTTTTGAGGTTTCGGGAAGTTGATTAGGATATGTCTAATGTGGGCATCCGCAAGGAGATGGTAACTACATCTTTCCATTCTACTTTATGCCCGCAGGACCACATTATCAGCACTACCCACGAAAGTACCGTGGGTAAGTTTGTGCGGAAATTAATAATTCGCATCATGAATGCGAGTTTATCAAAAGAAATCAACTATTACGAGGTTAACGGAAAAGTGGTTTTTGAAAGACTACCATGCCCGGAATAATGGTCGGTAGGTTGAACGTTACTCCATTTGCGCTTCAGATGCCATTCGCAAGAGGAACACGCCTTGCAGTGGTAAGGACGGTATAAACTTCGCCGTGTGACAATGGTTGCCTAATACAGCAAGGAACATCAGGAGGCGTGATCGACTATCAGATATGAACATTTCAGTGGGCAATCGTTACTTTTTTGTTTCACAGCGAACAGTCGGTGCTGGGGAAAATGTGGCTCCATCGGAAAATGTGGACATGGATGCTTAACAGTTTTGTACACCTGTTACCTTAATAAATGTTGCCGTGAAAAATAATATGTTATATCTGGATGGTGTTTTGGAAACGATGTTACCTCGGTTTAAGTCACAGTGGTACTGGCGAGCATGCAACGATAGCTGCAATATTCAGTTATTTATACTGACATGTCGGGGTAGATTACATTTAAAATCAGTTTTATTTGCGATGATTTGTCTAATGAGTATTTCCTGAATGACTATACATCACATATGGATGGGTTTAGTGAAAACAACTTCAGATAGGTCCATTTTAAGTGTTGGTGCAAACCATCATTAACATAGGGTTAAATGCATTGAATTGGCCCCTGCTTTTCGCAATACAAACAGGGGACAATAAGGGGATCTATGGGAATAACAATCCCACCTTTTGGAGAACTAGTTCAGCTCCTACGTTCTCGTCGTGGCGTCATTCGATTGGTTCGTAGCAGGAAAACAAGTGCGTTGAGGGGGAGGAGCGACCGCGCTTTCATGCATTTGATTGGTCACGGGCGTAGGAAATGCGTTGTGAGGGGGCATAGAGACTAAAAAAACCTTTTACATCGATTGGGCCGCGAAAACGGGGGCCAAAAAGCTGGGATTGTCATTCTCATAGACTATTTTTTCGGCCCTTGCTTACCCTGTGAAAAACAGGGGTCAATTCGGGGGATTTTACTCTTTTTGTGCCGTCTGAGGCTATGGGACCAAAAATTAGACTTGCAATAGCCATAGTCCATACGATGGTACGTTTGAATATGCTTACCGTTAACGAGGAGAAAGATCCGCGCTGTGTGGGCGAGTGAAGGTTTCCGGATAAATTAAAGCGTGATGAAGTCACCGTGTTTATTTTCCAGTAAAATCAATCAGTTAAGATGTCCTGTAGTTGCCCACGGCATTAGGTAATGAGACCGTGAAATCTGTCGGCTTCTTCGGGGATTTCAGTGTGTCGGAAATGAAATTAATAGACAACATGAAGAAGCACTTAAGCTCATATATAGAAAGAGACGCTGTGTATATCTCAATTTTTTAACCAGTCGCAAAAAGATAAAATAAGCTCTGCAACCCTGTATTTGTTACACAAAAATCAAAAATGACGCTGATGGAGAACTGAAACTGTAAAAACGCCTAGAAAATTTTCAATTAGCTTCATGTTAGACAAACATCACAATAATGTGAAGTGAGCAAGAAGCAATATTTCACGTCTGATTCCCAGGATAACTATAGGCTCGCGCATAATATCAATCGCGATTATCGCAAGAACAGGGTCTGAAAGTGCATCAAGTGCTACCGAACCATGAACCATAATCCACCCAACAAAAAAAACACCAAAGGTTCCACCGCCTACTCGCACAACAACATAGGTGATCAGTTGAGTTGAGTTCAGTTCAGTTCAGTTCAGTCTGCACAGGACAGGTAATGGCCACGGCCAATCGAGCGTCCAGAATTCCTTCGATGGTATGCACACCAGTTATGCACCCACCACTGCCGAGTGTATTTCGTCGAATCCCCGCTAAAAATGAGAGGGAAACGAAAAACCTCATCGCACATCAACTGCGTGAGACATTATGCATCGTGAGCGTTCACTGAGACAGTATGCAATGAGGGAAAAAGTCTGCTGAAACATACTCCAGAAGGACCACAGTGCTACCCGTCATCCATCTAGTTGATATTCTCAAGGCTCACTACAAGGAAAGATCTCGTACCACTTGCGATCTAGGGCACCTCTGAAGGATTGGACTGTCTGCAGATCTACCATTTCACCAGGCAGACCGTTCCAACTGTTCACAACCCTATTTCTGAAGAAGTGCGATCTAGCCATCAACCTAGATCGGGCTTTTACCAGCTTCTTTTCATGTCCCCTTGTTCTGGAGTCTACGGCGACTTGGAATAGACTATCTGGTCTAAGGCCAGAAAAGCCCTTCATTACCTTGAACGTTTCTATGAGATCCCCTGGACGTCTCCTCCTTTCCAACGAGAAAAGATTCAGGTCACAGAGTCTCTGCTCGTAAGTCTTACCTCTCTGCCCTTCAACCATTCGCGTGGCGAGACGTTGGACTTTCTCGAGGCAGGCGGCGTCCTTTTTGTAGAAGGGTGACCAAGCCTGCACGCTACCTTCTAAGTGAGGTCGTACTATAGCCATGTAAATAGGTACGAATACCTCCGGCTTCTGGCAAGACAAAGCTGATCGCAGTCTAAAGAGCTCCCCACGAGCCTTATGCGCAGCCGCGTTGCACTGCTCCGACCATTTGAAGTCACTGTTCATGATGATCCCCAGGTCTTTAACCCTACTGGCTGCCTCTACGGCGAATAGCCCTTGATCATGGGCGACAGTTAGGCTCTCTGTTGCCCTTGACAACAAATGGCTTTTTTGAGCGTTTAGAGGTAAGTCCCATTTGTATGCCCAGTTCAGGACGGTGCCTATTTCCCTGCCCAAGTCCACCCTACCCTTAGATCCATCAATCTTCACATCATCCTCAAAAATAAAGCTAAGCGATTGAAGAGTGGATGCCAGGTCATTAATAAATAACAAGAATAGGACCGGGCCTAGGACGGATCCCTGAGGTACACCACTGGTGACGTTCACCAAACTGGAGCACCTGTCCCCCACTTTGATGTAAAACATCCTGTGGGAGAGGAAGTCCTCCAGCCACCTATATACTGGCCCACCTATCCCGAAAGTCTCCATCTTGCATAGCAAAAGACGATGATTACCGGAGTCGAACGCCTTGCTAAAGTCGAGGTAGCATACCTCAACTTGCTTACCTTCTTCCAGTCGTCGAGTTACTTCATCTAAGAAGCACAGGAGATTGGTGAGGCAAGATCTATTTTTCAGGAATCCATGCTGCGCCGGGCTTAGCATGGAGTGCTGCAGTAAGTGCTGGCAGATATGGGCAGGAATGATCTTCTCGAGGACTTTACAGAGAATGCTAGTTAGGCTTACTGGCCTGTAGTTATGCACATCCGACTTGGGCCCACTCTTATGTATTGCCACGACTGCCGCGACTTTCCAGTCCTGAGGCAGCTTACCCTGGTCCAACGTGGATCTATACAGTCTGCATACCGATGGAGCTATGATATCCGCCAACGGCTTGGTGCTAGCTGGATGAATGCCATCTGGGCCCGCTGACTTGTGGCTGTCTAACTCTTGTAGGTACCTACGCACGCACTCCTCTGTGAGATCTAGCTCGTTTAACTGAGGAGGATGCACCAGGGCCAGATCTACTCGTACCCCACTATCTATCCTATGTACACTACCAAAGTATTCCCCCAGGGCGTCTGCTTTGCCCTGGTCATCAGTGACAATACCATAGTCTCTAGTGGATAGCGGACCTACGGCATTTCTTGTTGAGCCTTTAGATTGTACATAGCTGTAGAACTTCTTCGGCTGTTGTCTTACAGACTGGGCCAATTTGAGCTCAAATTCCCGCTTAGAAGTTCTCAAAAGGCTTACAGTCTCGCTTCTCAGCTTTGTATAGCGGTTCCAGGCTAGCTGACTGCCGGAAGCTTTGTACTGGTTTCAAGAGCGGTTTCTGCGTCTGATGGCCTTGGCTATTGTAGCCTTCCAACACATGGGTTTGCCCTCCCCACTCCTTCGTTTTAAGGGTGCGAACTCATCCTGTATGGTAATCGGGGATCCCTTTATGGCCTGCCAGCGCTCCTCGACAGTAGCCCTCTCTATAGTGTCCCAGATCAGACCCATCGTCCTATTACGAAGCCTATCTATGCCCATATTATCGAAATGTCTGACCAGTCTTGAGGGTGCCTTGGGTTGCCGCAAGCATAGGACGATTTTGACGCACACGTGGTCACTCTTGCCCAGCGTTGCACAATAATGCAGTCCAGACACATCGTTGGGGACGTTCGTTATTGCTAGATCCAGCAGGGGTGGAAGGCATCTAGTCCTATATCTGGTATTTTCCCCAATATGCTGGCGCAACGAATTGGCATGCGGCCATTCTAAGTAGGTTTGCTCCCCCGATCCAGGTACGCAGACCGCAACCGTCCAGTCGATGTGCGGAAGATTGAAGTCAGATTGAGTTCAGTTCAGTTCGGTTTGCACAGGACTTGGAGTGGCTAGAGCCAATCTTGTAGCCAGATATTTGTGCTTTCGGCACGTCTCCGTAGCTCCCAACACCGCGTGAGTCTCTTTTTCTGAACGAAGAAATTTCATGCAGTACCAGCCTTGGCAGAGAAGGGTGGAACACAATAAATTGGTTTGATCCTAAAGCTGCCTAAAATAGTTCAGGGTAAATTACCACCCAGCATAGGTCTACTGCTTTCTCAAACGCCTTCACTGTTGTGATATTTATCACCTCCTCCGACGGCCTATTCCAATAGGGTGTCACTCCATTCGAGAAGTAATTCACTCTAATTTGGAGCCTCGAGTGCTTTATTTGTAATCTAAGGCTGTGCCGCCTCATGCCTGTCTCTGGGATCGGATGGGAAGGGTCTTCCCGAATTATACCTGACAGTCTCCACAGTACCTTGAACGTTTCCATCAAATCCTCGCGAACGCCCCTCCTTTTCACTGAGAACAGATCCAGGGCCCGGAGACGCTATGTGTAGCTCCCCCCACCCCTTGCCCAGTAACCATTCTAGTGGCTAGTCCTTTTACTTTCTCCGGACAGTCTATATTTTTCTGGTAGTACGGAGCCCAGGCTTGCACGCAGTTCTCCATGCGCGACCTAACTATGGCTTGTTGTGTCGGAAAGAAAATCTCCGGCTCTCCACACGACAGGGGGGATCTAACTCGAAAGAGTTCCCTCCTGGCAACAACGGCTGCTGCGGCGCACTTCTTCGACGGTTAGAAGCCGTTGTTTATTATGGCGCCCAAGTCTTTGGCCCTAAGAGACCATTTGCAACGATCCCACACCGTTCCCACTGGTCCCTGTATTTGTGGTCAAGCCTTGAAATTCGGTGAGGTTTGGTGAGAGGTCTCATTTGCGTGACAAGTTTTGTGCTGCTAACACATCTAGGTCTATATTTACTCTAGTTATCTCAACGTCATCGCCAAACATAAAGGCGAGGTTTGTAATCTCATGTGCTGGGTCGTTGATAAAGATAAAGAGGAGCAGAAGGCCGAAGACCGGGCCTTGTGGCACCCCACTAGTTACATCTTCCTATTTTGAGACATAACTACCCACCTTAAAACTAAAAGTTCGGCGTGTTAAAAAACTACTCACCCGTGACCTTGTCTTTTCAACACTTTCCATAGACTGCAGCTTAACATCCAGGAATATGTGGTTCACAGAATCAAACGCCTCGCTTAAGTCCAAGCGACATAGGGCAGTCGACTGTCCTTCATCCAGGCGCTTGGTTACCTCATCGAGGAGCTGCAGGAGATTCGTCAGAAAGGGTCGTTCTGCCACAAACCCATACTGAGCATTTGTATGGAGTTATGTTAAACAAAATGCCTAGAGACCTGCTTTCTAACTATTCGCTCCAGGCACTGACACAGTACTGAAGATCAGCTAACTGGCCGGTTCTTTTCGGCATTTTGTCGGGGCCCGCTCTTGAGAATTCCTACAACTATTGCCCCTACCAGTCTCTCGGCACACCTCCCTCTCTGAGTGATGTCAGAAGTCAGTTCTTCGGGAAATGCAATCCCTATAATGATACAGCTTGTAACGAGGAAATCTCGATTGCTGTTCATTGTCCAGTGGTTTATAAGGCCTGTATCGCCAATCAGATTGTTTGATTTGCAGCGTGCTAAGCAAAAATCACTTTCTGAATAATCAGGAAACTCCGTTGATGTGATAAAACAAAAACCTATCCAACATCTTCTCCTCTTTTGAGAGACTTCTACTTGCCTACCGGTTGATAACTTTGTCCTTTCCGAGTTCTAGTTGGTGAGTGCTCGTGTCCGATGGGCGAATATACAGTGTTGTCTGAATCAGTCTCTTAATCATCGTTTCTAGTTTCCCCGTCCCCTTCTATGTTTTCGCCTTCATTGATTTTCTTTTTCCCACCATCATCTTCGTGTTTTCCCAGACGAACCCTATTCCTTCTTATCCAACGATCTCCGGAGAGTATTAGTTATGGTTTCTTTGTTAGGCGCGATAGCTTCTCTACTTTCGTCCAAGACTTCTCTGTCGGTTCCACTGGTTGAATGCAGACTGTCACCTGGTTCGAGTGGATTCAGTGGTTCGTTCCCCCGATCGTAAAATCTTTTTTGCGCAACCATTGGTTTTCTCAATTTCAGTTTGGCTACTGAGGGCTTTACGACATCTGGGTCCAGTAAACCAGCACATACTGGTAGGATCGTGAGCATCCGTCTTCCAAATAGACTTTTCGTTGGGCTTGCTCCCATCGTCACGGATGACGTACTTCGAAGCTCAAGCAGAGCGATAAGCGCATCGCTACCCTCGGACTTGCACTTCTTGGGTATATTTTTCGCCTGTTTCACGGCCCTAGCTGCTTTGTCGTTGGACTGAAAGTGGTAAGGACTGGTTATGTGATGGCTGAGCTGCCACATATCCGTGAAATGCGGGAATTCCGTGCTGCGAAACTGAGGGCCGTTACTGGAAACCACTGGAATGGGGACCCCTTGTCGTTCAAAATTGGTCCGCATTTTGTTGATACTTTCTGCAGCTGCCTCTGCTTTCAGAAGGTCGACTTCGAAGAAATCACTGCAGTGATCAGCGGTCACTAAGTAACTGTCCTTCCCATGGTAAAAGATATCCAGCTCCACAATTTGCCAAGGCCGTTCAATTATTGGGCGCATTTCCATCGGTTCTCCCGTTCGCTGCTGATCAAATTTTCTGCATGGTTCGCGATTTGCCACCATCTGTCCAATCTGTTCTGTCATACCAGGCCAGTAGCATGACTGTGTGGCCCTGATGATACCTCCATCGATACCTGAGGGTGAACTGTGTAACCGACGCAGAGTTTCCTTCCGAAAAGATTGGGGATCACCAAAATCTCACTCCGGAAGGTCAGTTCGTCCTCTGTTGATAGCTTGTCACGAAATTTGAAATAATGTAACACTCCTGCTAATAGGGCTTTTTTCTTCCGGCCACACTTGAGCGATAACCTCCCCCAGAGATTGTATACAAGGACCTGCCATCATGGCCTTTTGGATTTGGGATAGTTCAGCTTTCGTAGCCGCCAATCAATGTCCGCCGCTTCATTTCTACGTTCGTTTTCCATATTCTGTAGTGTGGCCCGTGAGAGTCTGTCAGCTACAAACATCTGCTTTCCTCGCTGATAATGAAGTTCGGGGTTATACCTTTGGAGACGTATTATCATCCATTGAAGTCTTCTTGAAGTTCGATGTAGAGATTTACCCACAATCGTGATCAGTGGCTTGTGATCTGAACATATGTGCGTAAGTCCCCAAAAGTGTCGTCGTTGAACTTCTCCAGAGCGCACACCATTGCCAGCAGTCCTTCCAATTTGCGAATGGTACTGTTCACAACTTGTTAGAGTCCCACTACGATAATCAAGCGGGCGTCCTTTCAGTAACAGAACGGCTCCTAAACCATATTGGCTGTTATCACATTGTATGCCTAGAGGTAAGGTGTGATCATAACATGCTGGGACTGGGGCCTTCACGATAGGCTGATTGATGCGATCAGACGCTAATTGCCGTTCATCTGACCAAACCCACTTTTCTCCCCTGTGTGTCATCGGCGGATAGGTCTCAGCAGTTCTGCTTACTCTTATAAGAATCTGCTCAGATAATCGATCATCCCACTAAAACGTGAGACGCCTTTCATATCGTTTGGCGCCGGCATGTCTACAATCGCGCTCACCCCTTTCGGATCCGGTTTGATCCTTGTGTTTTTGATAACATGGCCGTGGAATTTGACTGCTGTTTGATAAAATGCCAACTTGTCCCTTTTTAGTTTGATTCCATCACGGATACCTCGTTGAAGAAAAGAATCGAACCTTCTGCTGTGTTCCTCGATAGTTTTGTCGAAAATTAAAATATCATCTGCTACGCAGAGTGCCCCGAGTAAGTCGTCTGCTGCCTGGAGGATCTTCTTCTGGAATATTTCTTTGGATACCTTCAGGCCGAAAGGTAGTCTCTGTCACTGGAACAGGCCATACGGTGTGCCAAGCGTGGTCAAATGACTCGAAGCTTCATCCAACTCTACATGTCAAAGTGCTGAAGCCAAATCGACTTTCGTAAGGCAACGCGCGTTTAACAGCTGAGGAAGAATATCGTCAAAAACAGATTACAAAAACTGCTCTCGCTTGAGTGCTTTGTTCAGTGGTTTGGGACCAGTGTAAATGTGAATTTCCCCGGAATGCCTTCGCCACGATCACGATTTGACTCTTCCAATCTGTTAGCTCTTCAGCTTTACCCAGGACACCTTTCGATATGAGAATGTCCAGCTGGTGCTCAAATCGTTCGCTAACTGCATGCGGAATACGCCTTATTGGTAGTGTCACAGGTTCTGCTGATTCATTTACGCTTACTGCCGCCACTCCCGGAAGCCTTTCCAATTTCTCATCGAAAGCAGAGGCATATTTTTTCAAATAAAATTAGACATTATCAGATACACTGCGAACAAAAGAACCACGGTGGAATGACACCAAACCAAGAATTTCGATAGATTCACATCCGAGGATGGGGACATAGCCCTGGTCGAACACAACAAGGTTTATGAGAGATGACTGCCCATCCTTGGGATCGAAGACTTTCCGCATTACTTCGGCCCTTGGCTGGACTTTGTCACCATTCCCTATAACGAGTCTCTTCTGTGTCGGAGTCGGTGTAGTATAAGACAGAGCTTTCGTAGACCTCATGTTCACCGGTGGTCCCGTGTCCAACTGGAAATTCACCTCTTCTTCGTCCATCACCACCTTGGCAAAAAAAGCCTTTTCACTTTGCTGGCACTTGCACCCCATTCACTCGATCCGCGTTGTGATGTTTTTGTTTTCTGTCCCCTGTTGTCTTGAGGAAACATTTTGATTCAAAATTGTTGCGCTCCTTGCAGCTATCGCAAGTTTTTCCCCAACCCGGACAATTCTCTCGCCTCACGAAATGTAGCCTTCCGCAAAACTGACACTCCGCCTTTGGCATCGCGCGCATCCCTGACTTTATTTTGTACAGGCCGCGTGATTGTGATGCATTCATGGTCTCCGCGCGTTTTTCGGCTGCTGTCTCACCTCGACAGATGCAGACGCACTGTCGGAGTGATAACTTCGGATTCTTCAACAACCTTTTATTCACTTCGGGGTTACGTAATCCGATCACTGTCCGATCCAGCACGAAGCCCTCTTCTAGGCAGGTGGGAAAATTCCACCATCGTGTCCTTGTTCTTACCGACACCATAAAGGAGTCAAGTGATTCGTCTGGCTTCTGCCTTCTATGGTTAAAAACAAAACGCTCATATTGTTACGAACGTTTGAGCAATGCGTAGCCAAATTCGCAACGGATCCCGAAATCAGAAGGCGATTATCCGTGATAATTCTACGATACTAGATTATTAAAATAAACAATGACATAAACAATATACAAACCTCAATAATACGATCACAAAGACTCAACAACGAGAAACCGAATAGCAGCGTGTGAGCAGACAGCACGTGCGTCACGCAGGTCCTGAGCAAGGATGTGCCAAAATAGCGCTCTGGGCGCGAACAAACAACAATTGGTCCAGAAAAACAACCAGTTCGTAAAGACAAGTCAATAGTGTATGGAAATGAGTGATGTTGGGAAAAAACACTGAATCGCGAGGGAAAAAGGGGGATTTTCCACGACCGGCTGTTACACATATGGTTCGTTGCACCCATCAAAGCGATGTCGCCTGAGCTAAAGCACTACCGTCATCCAGTCACCACTCTCCTCATCAGAATCAAATGAAAAGCCAGCGATGGTGCGAAGCTCCGCCGGTCCAATAGTGTGATGAAATAACGCAGGCTGCACAGCCTTTGATTTGTACTCCATCGCCAAAAAAAATCGGAAATCTTCACATTGCTTTCGGCACCGCCTCCAATAGTCAGCCAATCGACCCGTGTCTTCCATCATCAAGTGCACCTGTGGGTGGACCTGCCGGCGATTTTGCTTCCGTGTCTCCGATATCGACATTTTCACATCTATTTCAGCTGCCACCGTGCCAAAAGTCAGTTCCTCGGGAAATGCAACCAGTACATTGGTACAGTGTGCAAGCAGGAAATCTTTATTGCTGTTCACTGTTAAGCGGTTTATAAAGCATCTTCCACCAGTGAGATGACTCAATTTGCTGTGTGCTGAACAAAAGTCACTTTCTGATTAATCAGGAAACGCCACTGATGTGTTAACACAGAAGCGTATCCAACACAAATGACTTTCATACAGCTCCGTCACCGGAGCTTCCAAGACCTCAGCCAGAGGTTGGACGATGGCTGGAAGTATCCCATCTTGCCCTGTGGCTTTATTTCTATCCAATGCTTGCAGAACCGTGCATACTTTTCCCTCTCATTCACTAAGTTCGGGTACTGGATTCACCCATGGTCCCTCTATTGTTTCCTCTGATTCATTTGCTGGTCAATGTATGCTCTTAAGAAAATGTCAAGAGCATGCCGGCCTTGTCCTCGTCACTTGGAGCTGGTCGTCCCTGTGTGCCTTCCAAAGTTGCTACACATTCTCTCATACGCCTGTGAGACTGCGCGTGAGCACAGAACCGCTTTGGGTTTGTGCGGACCGACGCAGCTAGCCGACGCTCGAAGGAATATTTCTCTACTCCATGGATTGCTTGAGCTCTGTTCCCGGCCATCTTATAGCTATTCCAAGCCACCTGAGTTTTGTACAGCTTTTACACCCCCCATCGTTGCCTACGAATGACCATGGCCTTGCGGACTTTTGACTTCCGCCATGGGGGTTGATTTCTACTGCTAACCACCCTCAGAGGTGCAAACTCCTCTGTAAATCCGAGTAGCCCTTCTTGATGGCCTACCAATGTTCCTCTACGGAGGCGTTTGTGTGACTCGGTGTCCACTGAACTTCCTCCGCTACCCTCTTTGGTTCATCTATATTGATACTCCCATAGCGTCAAAGTAACGTTATTTTTTTGGAGCCCTGCTAAATCTCGATGTGACCCTTAGGACTACATAATCACTTTGGTCCCGCGGCTCTTCTCGCCTAATTCCTTTAACGTCTTGATAGTGCCGCATTATGAATAAATCAAGGAGAGGCGGGCTCTGTCCGCCTCTGTGCCTAGTAGCCTGCGTCAAATGCTGCTTTAGTGCACGCAACTGGATCCACTGCAGGAACTTGTCGCCCGTTGATTCTGTTGGTGCGACCCCGCTCTCCCAATTACCTTCCAGTAGGTTGAGATCCCCTAACAAGATGAACTCCCTTGTCTGTGCCAGCCCTGCGTCCAGCATTCGCAAGAGCTGAATATCTTCCTCGACTTTCGCTAGCGGCGCCCTGCATATACAGATAACGCAGACTGTCCACACCGCGATCCTGATAAAGCAGGATCTGGCCTGTACATTACAAGAGACCAAGTTGAACGGAGCCTCCTAATGGCCTATATCAGTCCGTATTAGTAGTATTCCCGCGCACCTGTTTTTCATCTATTCTATCCTGTCTGTAGGCAGTATATCCCCGGAAGAGCATGCTGTCGTTATCTGGCCCTACACAGGCTTCCGTTAGTGCCACGATGTCAGACTCTGCGGCCCTAGTCATCAACTCCCCTCTTTTTCCGGGAGAATGCAGGTGTTCTTGTACCGGTTTGATGGTTCTCTGGTCTCCTCTACTGATTCCATTGCAAAATTGACGGCTGGGATACCCTCGGAAGCAATCTCTATGACGGTTATTCCGGCTGTGAGTAACGCGTAGCCTATTCAAAACGAATCCCAAAACCAGAGCAAGATTGATTTTTAGTTTCTACGGTGCTGGGTTAACGAATTATACGCATACAACAATGTGTACAAACCTCAACTGTACGGCCATAACGTCTAGCAACGAGGCCTAGGGTTCAGCAAAGGTCAAGGTCAGGTACTACCTTCACGGAAGTCCAAGTTCGAATCAAAATTGTGCCGCTCCACGTGAGCGAAACATAAACAAATCTGGAGTGTAGCAATTGATGCACGCTGTACTTGTTCGAGGATCAATGAGATAAAGAATGTAGTCTCAACAATACAAGTATGTGACAACGGCTATGGAGGATTTCCACACATGAACGGTACAGGTGATGCCCCGTTTCTTACCTGTTTAGGGGTCTGCGGTGCTGCTTCTTGAGTGTAAAGCGGTCCTCTGGAATTCCTTGCTTCTTCATTCCCACGCGTTTACTCGGTGTTGGGCTGAACGTGCACAGCGGACGTTTCTTCCTTTTGAGTCACTATACCGATGGTCCGCTTTGGTCTTGCGACCATCTGGTTTCTTCGGATTTCCCACGTGGTGCCTTCAACTTCACCGGTTGCTCCGGAATAGAATTTTTGGTCTTCTTCAGAATCAGGCTCGCTGGCCTCTCTTTCCTAATGTTAACCGGATTGGATGCCCAATGAACCCCCTTCGTTTTGGTTTTTGAACTACTTGAACTTAGGTTTTGTTGTTTTCCGGTGTCTAAGGCCACCTTGGGAACCCGACTTACTCCCTGGGCTTTAGGTGTTGAACTCCATAGGGGGGTGATCTCTAGTTTTGCTATATGGAGAGCCGGCCGTATCGGATCAGATGTGCCCGTTCTCGACGGGCCCATGGCACTATCCTGTTTGACATATGCCAGACTGTTAGGTGTAACCCACATCTTTCCCTGCGTGCCGCCCTCAACTGCTCCTGACCTGGATAACAGCATATCTCTCCAGTAGACACTGTGGAAACCAGCTACTAGGGGTAGTGCATTCGCTGGTTGCATTCTACACCATGGCCCTATTCTATGGTGGCTGAGTATTGGTGTCATGGGAGTTAGGTCAGCCATCCTAAGAACCTCAATCACATACCGACAGTTTTTATCCCTTCTGATTCTACCTTCGTTTACGATGTTTGCCCTAAGGTAGTGAAATTGCAGCGTTCTACTTCTGTTTGTTATGGCCTCCTTGCCACTCTTCATGTCTTGCTCTTCATCATCTAGGCGCTAAACTTGCTCCTTAAGGGGTCAACCCGTAAGATTTGCGGCTTCAACCAGTAAACGCCCGGTTTCTCGCACTGAGAGCCCAGGCAGTTCCCGCCGTGCTGCGGCTTCCAGGCGCCCAATATAATTCGGTATTTTTGGCAGATATGAGGAAATGGAAAGGAACCGGTTTGCCCTCGGGAACAGCCAACTTATACTAACAGGTTCGGCCCCACAACTCGCTGTCCCCGAGTGGGACGTATCCCGAGTCCTCGAAAAACGCAAAGATGGTATTGTGGAATGATGATGGGTAGGGTGATATGAAGGCTGTGATAGAGGCAGGTACAGTGAGGAAACACTAGAGTGATGAGATGCAGTGTAAAAAGTTAGTCGAGGAGGGAAAAAGGGCTGAAAAAGGACTATAGAGAAAGCTTACTAGGACGTTTGGCATTAGTCTAGGAGTGCCTCTGCCTATTTCAGTTCAGTTCACTGCAGTCTGCACAGGACAGATAATGGCCACGGCCAATCGAGCGTCCAGAATTCCTTCGATGGTATGCACACCAGTTATGCACCCACCACTGCCGAGTGTATTTCGTCAAATCCCCGCTAAAAATAAGAGGGAAACGGAAAGCTTCATCACACCACAACTGCGAGAGACATGATGCAACGTGTGCTTTCTCTGAGACAGTATGCAATGAGGGAAAAAGTCGATTTAAACCATACTCCAGAAAGACCGCAGTGCTACCCGTCATCCATCTAGTTGATATTCTCAAGGCTCACTACGAGGAAATATCCCGTACCACCTGCGATCTAGAGCACCTCTGAAGGATTGGACGGTCTGCAGATCTATCATTCCACCGGCAGACCCTTCCAACTGCCCACTACCCTGTTGCTGAAGAAGTGTGATCTAGCCATCAACCTAGCCCGGGCTTTTACCAGCTTCTTTTCATGTCCCCTTGTTCTGGAGTCTACGGCCACTTGGAATAGACTATCTGGTCTAAGGCCAGAAAAGCCCTTCATTACCTTGAACGTTTCTATGAGATCCCCTGGACGTCTCCTCCTTTCCAACGAGAAAAGATTCAGGTCACAGAGTCTCTGCTCGTAAGTCTTACCTCTCTGCCCTTCAACCATTCGCGTGGCGAGACGTTGGACTTTCTCGAGGCAGGCGGCGTCCTTTTTGTAGAAGGGTGACCAAGCCTGCACGCTACCTTCTAAGTGAGGTCGTACTATAGCCATGTAAATAGGTACAAATACCTCCGGCTTCCGGCAAGACAAAGCTGACCACAGTCTAAAGAGCTCCCCACGAGCCTTATGCGCAGCCGCGTTGCACTGCTCCGACCATTTGAAGTCACTGTTCATGATGATCCCCAGGTCTTTGATCCTACTGACTGCCTCTACGGTGAATAACCCTTGATCATGGGCGACAGTTAGGCTCTCTGTTGCCCTTGACAACAAATGGCTTTTTTGAGCGTTTAGAGGTAAGTCCCATTTGTATGCCCAGTTCAGGACGGTACTTATATCCCTGCCCAAGTCCACCCTACCCCCAGATCCATCAATCTTCACATCATCCTCAAAAATAAAGCTAAGCGATTGAAGAGTGGATGCCAGGTCATTAATAAATAACAAGAATAGGACCGGGCCTAGGACGGATCCCTGAGGTACACCACTGGTGACGTTCACCAAACTGGAGCACCTGTCCCCCACTTTGATGTAAAACATCCTGTGGGAGAGGAAGTCCTCCAGCCACCTATATACTGGCCCACCTATCCCGAAAGTCTCCATCTTGCATAGCAAACGACGATGATTAACGGAGTCGAACGCCTTGCTAAAGTCGAGGTAGCATACCTCAACTTGCTTACCTTCTTCCAGTCGTCGAGTTACTTCATCTAAGAAGCACAGGAGATTGGTGAGGCAAGATCTATTTTTCAGGAATCCATGCTGCGCCGGGCTTAGCATGGAGTGCTGCAGTAAGTGCTGGCAGATATGGGCAGGAATGATCTTCTCGAGGACTTTACAGAGAATGCTAGTTAGGCTTACTGGCCTGTAGTTATGCACATCCGACTTGGGCCCACTCTTATGTATTGCCACGACTGCCGCGACTTTCCAGTCCTGAGGCAGCTTACCCTGGTCCAACGTGGATCTATACAGTCTGCATACCGATGGAGCTATGATATCCGCCAACGGCTTGGTGCTAGCTGGATGAACGCCATCTGGGCCCGCTGACTTGTGGCTGTCTAACTCTTGTAGGTACCTACGCACGCACTCCTCTGTGAGATCTAGCTCGTTTAACTGAGGAGGATGCACCAGGGCCAGATCTACTCGTACCCCACTATCTATCCTATGTACACTACCAAAGTATTCCCCCAGGGCGTCTGCTTTGCCCTGGTCATCAGTGACAATACCATAGTCTCTAGTGGATAGCGGACCTACGGCATTTCTTGTTGAGCCTTTAGATTGTACATAGCTGTAGAACTTCTTCGGCTGTTGTCTTACAGACTGGGCCAATTTGAGCTCAAATTCCCGCTTAGAAGTTCTCAAAAGGCTTACAGTCTCGCTTCTCAGCTTTGTATAGCGGTTCCAGGCTAGCTGACCGCCGGAAGCTTTGTACTGGTTTCAAGAGCGGTTTCTGCGTCTGATGGCCTTGGCTATTGTAGCCTTCCAACACATGGGTTTGCCCTCCCCACTCCTTCGTTTTAAGGGTGCGAACTCATCCTGTATGGTAATCGGGGATCCCTTTATGGCCTGCCAGCGCTCCTCGACAGTAGCCCTCTCTATAGTGTCCCAGATCAGACCCATCGTCCTATTACGAAGCCTATCTATGCCCATATTATCGAAATGTCTGACCAGTCTTGAGGGTGCCTTGGGTTGCCGCAAGCATAGGACGATTTTGACGCACACGTGGTCACTCTTGCCCAGCGTTGCACAATAATGCAGTCCAGACACATCGTTGGGGACGTTCGTTATTGCTAGATCCAGCAGGGGTGGAAGGCATCTAGTCCTATATCTGGTATTTTCCCCAATATGCTGGCGCAACGAATTGGCATGCGGCCATTCTAAGTAGGTTTGCTCCCCCGATCCAGGTACGCAGACCGCAACCGTCCAGTCGATGTGCGGAAGATTGAAGTCACCCACTACGAGAGTCTTTTGTGCGTCATTAACTAGTTCAGCCAAAGTCCGCAGTGAACAAACGTCCTCTTCGTGTTTAGTGCTTGGTGCCCTGTAGACACAGACAACGTTGACCCCTCGGCCTGGAGGGATGATCCTAACTGCGCATAACGGGATACTTCGAGTGCACATCTTTGTCTGAGACTCAGGGTGGTTTTACCTGACCTAATGAGGATGGTTACTACTCCACCAAGGCGATCATGTTCTGTCTCCTGCCTATAAACTGCAAAACCGTCATCTATTAGGAATGGCATGTGGTCTTTTTCAGAAAGTCACGTTTACGTGACGGTACCTGTTGACGCTTTCTGCTCGTCAGCTGTTTTCACGAGTTCCGCCCATTTGTTTCTTATACCACACGCGTTAGTATATAACACTACCGCGTTCGCTCATCCGTTTAGGTGTCTCTTATTATTCGCTCCTGTTTGTTGCCCAGGCGCAAGGCCCGAGATAATGGCAAGTTTTTGTTTCCATTGTCCCCACTGATATGCACGGCGCCGGCTGACGATCCAGAACTTCCGGCGACTCCCAATCCATCTCTATAATAGTTGTAGCAACATCCAAACTGGCAGGGGTCGAGCTGCCATCCACCCTCGGACCGTACCGCCAATTTTCGTCTTCCAGCGCGTCCTCGATTGCAACTATTCGCCACCCCGCACGCGGCTTCGTTACTACTGTCGGGGTCGGGGCCTGAGAGCCGAGTAAGGCATTCTGCTGAACTTGTTGGTTTGTCATCAGCGCCCTGGCTGGTCGAGCAAGGTTACTCCCCGGAGCTAGACCACCAGGCCTTACTCTATGCTCGTCCGGCACAATTTGGTGTCTGCCCTTGGTAATGTGAGCCGATATTGCTGCCCTCGCCAGCGGTTTATCCCGGGTGGCCTCGTCAGCGGACTCCACCCGTATTGTTCTCGCACTATGTTTGCCTTCGTTCCCCAGCGGTGACCTCCATATCCCCACTCTATGCACCCTTCTTAGTGTAGTAGAGTACGGAACGCCTGCAATTCGCAGTATATCGCGGACGCACTTCCTATACATGTCCCGCCCGGATTTCCATTCCCTTATAAAGGGTTCTTCCTTATTTGGGATCAGGGGCCTGTGGCTTGAGACCCTGCCCATAGACAAGATCCGCTTCTCCAGATCCCTCACCTTGTTTTCCAACACCAGAAGAAAGGGGTCGTCCACCCTAGCTAGCCCATCTTTCGCTATATTACAGTCGCTCTTCCTTTTGGACTGTCTTGCCCTTTTAGGCTTCTGCTCAGTCCACTGGCCCTCGTCTGTCTGCTTCAAGGGAGTTGAAGAAAAGACCGCCTGACAAGCTCTCGGAGCCGGTCCACTCGCTCTGATGACTGTCCTTTAAGGTGTGGCTATCACTTCCGCAAACGACTTACTGCAACCTGACTGTGGTGGTTTGGGGCTTATGACCAAGGTTCTGCTTGGTGAGCGTTGGTCCTGCCCTTAGGCCTACAGTTTAAGGGCCAGACTGGCCGCCTCCTTGCAAACAGCGCAGACCCACCAAGCCCATGGGTTCTGTTTATAAGGGACAAAGATGTCCTTTGCTATTCCTGAACACTTTGGGTGAGCCCTTCTCTTGTGTTCCTCGCACCCTATACCATTTACCACACGTTTCCCCGCACTTAAGTGCGAGACACGGGTCAGAAACGCGTGTCATAACAAAGACCACAAGACGAGAGTGAAAACAGCTTAAATGCCCTTTAACCGAATACAAAATAAGCACTCGGACACTTGCTGGTAAAGCCCGCCAACACAAAGGGACAAAAAGAAAGATTAAAGCGATAAAAGATCACTTCAAAAAACACCGAACACTACTAGGAAATACTGCAAGGAGAATAAAAATATTCTACGGACAAAACGCACCTTCAGCGCAATTCTGATACGCTCAGTAATGTGAATTAAACTAGGTAATTCACAAAATTATTCAAAAACTCAATTTGAGGACAAGAGCACTATGAATTCAAGCCGCGCGGCAATCACCGTTCAGTCCAGCCTAGCGAGCATCAAGCTTGTGCTTAAATGCAATGACTGAGGTTGCTGCCACTACTAGTGGAGCCAACATGTCCCACTTGATTATGGCACAAAGGGGAAAGGAACATATCGTTATGCTCTTGCTCTTGGTTTGTCCAATTTATGCTCCTGTCCCCTGGGTGCAATGTTGTGACAACGAGTCAGTGATGGTCCGTCGGTCGTAGTGATTCCCCTACATAACTTATAGCGCTCAATCAGATCTTTCCTTAGCGAACGACGATCAAGGGAGAATAGATTTAGGGATTCAAGAATTTCATGCTTCGACTTTCCTCGCACTCCATTTATCATTCGAGTAAACCTCCTTGGTGCTCGCGCCGCGGCGGCACGCGCTTGACCTTCTGGTCGCGTGCGCTATTCAGGCGAGTTTTGCAACGCAGAATCGGTTTGGTTAGAAATGCCGAACGAAATCTTGACGTAGCTAGAGCTCAGAAAACCCAACCAGGGTCTACATCTGGATGAGCAGGCACCTGCTACCTTCTGAAAGACGCAGTGTTGGAAGCTACGGAAACGAACTGACAACACAATTATCTGGACACTCGTTTAGCTTCAGCCACACATAACCCCGTTCAAGCTGAACTGAATTGAATTAAATCTGTTTCAACTCTTCCTCGTCCCGCAATAGGCTCGGTGCTCATGCCTAAATAAAGTCTCCAGGTGAAGCCTTATGGTCACCTTGTATACGGGAAGAATTAACCTGGCGCTTCCGGGCGTCAAATTTCTTCTTAAGTTGAACAGCGACCTGTTCGCTATGACCGCTTATCGTGCCCCTGCTTGGCGGGGCTGAAGATCTCGTGCACAAGCACAACTAAGTCCCTTACCACAGCAGCGGAATCGGTCCAGACTGGGACGAACAGCCCTACGCACCTGTCTTCGTTGCTTCCCCTACCTGCCTGCAAGTGTTTGTATTTGGCCGCATTCGGTGACAGTTCCCACGTTTCAGACCATGCGCCATTCCTGTTTTAGTCGATCTGCAGTCGCCTTGAGGGCGGTTTACCTACCATTTTGATATCTTCTGCGAATAAGAACCACGGGGAGTCTCATGTGGTTACCATATCATTCACATATGCCAAGAACAACAGTAGTCCCAGCACGGAACCTTCCAGCACACTTCACGCCCGGACCAGTGCAGACCTAGTGTCCTCGGCCTGTACGAGAAAAGCTCTGTTGCTTAGATAATACTTAGTCCAACTCAAAGTCTGTGGGGCCACTCCAGGCGCCTTCAGTCTGCTTGGCAAGAAAAGGTGGTTTACCGAATCAAAGGCTTCTTGAAAGTCCAGGTAGCTTACCTCCACCCGCTCCCCTTGGTCTAATTTGCGAGTTACCTTATCGAAAAATGATAGCAGGTTAGTGATGCAGAACTTTCCTCTAACAAACCCGGGTTGCTGGTTAGTGATCAGCTAGTGAGTCCATAGATTTTTTCCAGTCAATCTCTGACCTGTCCGTCTAGTACTCATAGTGCGACCTATAGTAGGCTCACGGGACGGCGGTTAGAAGCCACCTCACTTTTTTCTCCTTTGCAGATGGGGACAACTTGAGCTCCCCGATGTCTAGAGATACCTCAAACGGCTATGTTGGCGGTTCAGCCAGTACATTGGCTAGGGCTTCTAGGGTGGCGGGATGAATTTCATCCAGTTCCGCAGCCTTAGTGCCATTCAGACTGCTCAGCTCCTGTTCAGCCTCACTGCCACTACTGACGACTCCATCCATGGTGACCATCTGCCGGGTTAAGGCGGTCTCGTGCCGCCTACCGGTGTTTTGTCTATGCACGAGTTCGAAAACGTTCTTCGGAATCTGCTCTCACTTGTAAGCTCTCGCCGGCTGCACCTTGTCTTCGTTGACTACGCATCCTGCGGTGACCCTTGCTGTAGCCTTAGACTGGACGCAATTATGGTGAGCCTTAGGACATGCATTCACTCTGCGCGCTAGGACTACTTCATATCCTGCCTGGCTTTCTTGCTGCACCAGTGCGGCATGCTCGCGGGATCTCATATATTGTAGCAGACTCTGGTGTCCACGTGCAGCTCGATGAAAACCTCAAGCGCTGCATATCGCCGGTTGCGCCCCGGAGGAGCGGCTCGACCACCACGGTGGTTTGGCCGGCCTTTTGATGTGTCTCAGTGGGGTGAATTCCTCGGTCATCCTGAGGAGGTGATCCGTGATGACGGACCACCCCTCTTCCACTGTTTGATAATTAGAGTCTCAGTAAACTCTACCTGCTACATCCCTCATCGCGATGACGTCCACACTCCTGAAGTTCTTCCGCTTATTACTTGGCACCCCGGGGGTGGGGGAAGCCCCTTGGATCAGAAATCCGATAACCACATAATCGCTTCCCCAAGCAGGGCGGTGAACTCTAGTCCGCTTAACTCCTCCGGGTATATGATGGGCACCAGGTCGAGTACGCCAGAAGTTTGCCCTGCCGTCAACCCGGTCAGCTGAATGACTTGCTGAGAGAGTAGTGTGCAGCCCACTAGCTCGATCGTTCTCCTACTGCGGTGGGTGTCAGTCTGAAAAAGTCAGGCTCTTCCAACTTGATTCGGGGGCGTTGAAATCCTCCCTTATAGAAATCCGCAACACCAACGAGGCTACCATGGCTAATTACTCGAACACTAAAAGGTCCCCTGCTGGACTAGCATTTGGGCAATGGTATAACTGCACTACATCCATAAGAGATCCCGGAGATAGTAGGTTGTATGGCGAATCTTGTATATTTGGGGTCTGCAGAGCTTCTCAAGCTTGCTGTTCATGGTTTTCGTTGACTTACAGTAGCTGTACTCCTCCTACACTGCCATCATCTCTGTATGCCCACTAAGCGCAGTATTCCTTGATGGGTATCAGCTCCATGGCGGCAATTTAATGTAACCGTGTCTCCGTTATTGCAATGCGGTCGGCTCCGACTTTCGACCTCGAGTTCCTTCCTCTCGTTCACTACTTTGCGGGGGTTGGCGTAGACTACTTTGTTTTCCCCTTTGGGAGGTACTTATTCGCCCACCCGCCGAACACTACTCACCCCTCTCCCTGGCCGGCTCACGGGCTCATCGTTGAAGAGCCCTCAAAATTTTTGTCACTGAGTTAATATTTTGGAGAAGGAAGCCAGCTTGATGGTGATTCCGCCATCCATACCGCTGTATTCTCGTCTCAGTACAGAAGTGCTGGTCACCGGGGATACCGTTTAGGGCAGATGATAGACTACTACCACTGTTCTCGCGCTCATCAAAGAGGTAGATGTGTTTCACTCGTAGGTGAGATTCCCGCCAGAAGTGCCTCGGGAACTTTGCCCGAGTGGCCGGATTCCACAGGCATTACCCCATTAGTTGGCATACATATTTCATCCGCTGCTGCTAACGACCCGTCCCGGAAAGTTGCTTTTCCAAACTCCACTAATACAGGTCTGAAGCCCTGGTTCCCTCTTTGATCAACCAACCAGCGGCCCAGCCTAAAACCTCTCTTCAAAATGGCTTGCCTCGGCCCACCAATCTGCCTAGGCAGGTTTGCGGCCTGATGTATAAACTCCCTGAATCGTTGTCTAGTTGACAGGCAGGACGGCTCAGATATCCCTTTATGAAGACATTTCTTCGCCTACCAAGGTCAACTTCCACCGTGTGCTCAAAATTCATCAGTTTTTGCGCTTTAGTGGCTTTTTGGTTACTCAAGTTTTGTAATTCACTATTTCCATTGTTCACTGTATTCCGCACTTCGTGTATCTTGTCCACAAGGGACTATCCGCAATTTTTAAATCCTCGCCTCCATTGTCGTCATTGGTGTGTTAGCATCCGTGTACCGTTTTCGATTCTGGACCACTATGGTTTCACAGCATGTGGATAGTTCCCGTTCACTTAAACCCCCGCTTGACAGCGATCTTCATGCTCTCCCACAGGCAGTACAGATACACTTTAGTGTGAGGCTCCCCAGACACGGCTTGAGGTAATTAACAGAAGGCTCACTACACTTCCAAAGGTACCACTGCCCACATAAGTCGCAAAAACCTCCGTCCTTTTTACCTCCTTACGGCACACTAGAATGCCGCACATGGACATGAGCATTTCCGCTGAAGTAGAACTTTCCATTCAGGAGTTATCGAAGTTATAGTTTTAAGATGAATGCTTACGGCGCTTCAGGTGAAGGGGCAAACAGTCAGAATCTGGAGACGTCCCAGCTGTGGAAATTAAGGGACTAGTTATGCAGTGACTTACCCCATATGTATCATCAAAAGTGATTTGATAAGCCCTTCTTCTCTGTTTAGTCGGGTAGAACCTTCCGCTGATCCAGTTGGGCCAAAAAGGGAAACGGTAGAATAGTAATGACCTGGAGATGACTGAGTTTGAATGTGTGTGTTGTTTATCTGCTTGCTGTAAGGACAACTGGCTTCCGCCAGCTGGAAAAACGTTTTTGACTGCACTGTTTTTGGGCAGATGAACCTTTAGCTGTCGCAACTAGTATCGCGTCCAGTGTCGCTCCCAGACGTAAACGTGAACGACACTGTCTCAGTACAAACCGTCCTTTTAAATACAGATCCCCAGCTGGTGGCAGATCAACTCTGCTCTATCTTTAAACGATGCCTCAACCGAATAATCCCGTCACAAGGATCGTCAATCAGCCCTAAAGGCAATAAATTGTCTCGTCCCAACTTGAAGTTGAGTAGACTCCAACGATTTTATCTCAAAACAAAGGACTTTTCACTGTTTATACGGTTAAATCGTTTGGCTGAAACGATAAAACTGTACTTCGAGAGCGAAGTAATGCAACAGGAACACAAGGCCCTACGTGATTCCAAGAAAGTCGAGATTCTTGCAAAACTGATGAAGTCGAGGAACCCCAAAACAAGTTCATCTATCTCTTCTATCCCCTTCAGTAACATGTGCCTCGACGAACCGCTGGACATAGCAGAAGCGCTTAACACGTTTCTCGCTTTTTCCGTAACTAGTGACACAGCACCATTTTTCTACTATCCACCAGTACCATCATATGAGCCACTTTCGTCTGTAACATTCCTGCCCTCGGAAATCGAGCCTTTAATTTCAAATATCAAAATGTCTTTCCACCCCGGATCGGACTCGTTACCATCGGCCATCTTTAAATTGGGCGGACCAGATAGCCCAATCCTTTTATGGAATTTGTTCAATGTGTCTATGCGCTTTAGTTGGTATCCTATACAGTGGAGAACATCGGTTATTATTCCAATTCATAAGGGACACAGGAGGACCCGGCAAACTACCGGCCTGTGAATCATACCCCAGTAGTATCGAGGATTATGGAAAGACTAACAAAAGGTAAACTAACAGATCACCTCCTTAAAAACCACCTTATAAGTGAAGGTCAGCAAGTTTCCCTAAAACATCGATCCTGCTCAACTTGTATTACTGACTTTCTGAACCTTATTACCATGGCTGTCAATGATGGCAAGGCAGTGACCTCAGTCTTTTTAGACATGTCTAAGGTCTTCGACCGAGTGTCTCACATTCGTTTGTTGTCAAAGGCTGGGACATACGGCATTGCTGACCCACTGTATGCCCGGCTAGAATCGTACTTGTCCCCGAGCAGTCAAGTGGTAAACGTTGATGGCGCAGTTTCCACACCCAACCCTGTAACCAGCGGTGTGATCCAAGGTAGTTTACTGGACCCATTGTTGTTTCTCATGTACACAGATGATGTATTTACAGTGGTTCGCCATGTAACTCCATTTTTATTTGCTGATGATGCAAAGTTGTTGTACACCTTCGACCATAATTCATTGGGTAACACTATAGTGAAAATATCGGAGGACTTACGAATGCCAAGTTCGTGGTGTACCGATTGGGTAATGAAGTTCTC
Organism: Fasciola hepatica; assembly: GCA_948099385.1. Classification (NCBI taxonomy): domain Eukaryota; kingdom Metazoa; phylum Platyhelminthes; class Trematoda; order Plagiorchiida; family Fasciolidae; genus Fasciola; species Fasciola hepatica. Next base: position 33,510,587 of record CANUEZ040000043.1, on the reverse strand, counting down.
GGCGGAAAAAAAGCCGCATTCTTTCACACGAGTGTCATGTCCCTCCAGAAACGTTTAGTAAAGGTGGTCATCTGATCCCCGACAAATCATCAGTACGCGACCTGGACGTATACTACTCCTGTTCGTTCAACTTCTCGGAGCAAACAGACACTCGAATTGCTAGGTCCCGCTGGTTAATAGGACTTGTCCACAAAAGATTCCGTTTGCGTGAAAGTAAACTCAGCGTCTGTGCAACACACGTCAGACCATTGCTAGAGTATAGTTAAATAGTTGGCTCCAACATGGGCCAGATTGATAGGATCGCCATCGAAAATGTTCAGCTCACCTTTACTGAACAAATAGTTGGATATTCGTCTAGTCTCAACTATAAACAGCGCTGTGACCTGCTGCAACTCGAACCTCTTTGGCTCCGACGGATAAAGAACAACTTGTCTTTTTCTACCCACTATTAAAATATAGATCCTGCAAAGCCTTCCCTTGAGGAGAAATAAAACAAGCGGCTTGATGTCCTGACACTCGTGTCAAACAGTGATCCATAAACTTCGGAGGAGCGATCGTGGAAGTTGGTTTGGCTAACACGCGGGTCTGAGTCAGGGGCCACGAGACCTACGTACCACACAAGTTGCCGTATATATCACCCAAGTTTTATTAATCTTTCGTGTACAACCTTGTGTTTTGCAAAGTCGAACCATCCACCAAGTGGTTCCAATTTCCAGATACTAGGGGTTCCTCTTTACCACTGACCGTTGATCCCCATCTGGGAGCACCCTAGGCTGCTTTCTTCTATTTTTACCTCTCCAGACAAACACCGATGTGTGCTTTCCCTTCGACGGCTCGGCATAATGCCTGGCCCACATTTCCCTCTGAAAATTTGATACCTGCCCGCCATTTCGTCAGTAACACATTGGCCCTGCTCCCCAGGACCCCTCGCAACCTGGTCACAAGCTCCTGGGCTATTCGATTTCGACAGCAATGTGACAACGGCCATATCACTCAAGCGAAGCCCGCCGGTGATAGGCACGGTCATATCCACCGCTTTGGCCGGCGCACATCGGGCCTGCAGGACGTCTGCTACGATGTGCGGGCGCAGCTAGGACGGCGGATCTCACTCCCCGTCACCAAAAATGGTTTTCAGATTGGGTGCCCAGCGCACGGTTAGCCCCACCCACCAGAATCGGTTGCCGCAAAAAAACATTTATACTCCCAAAATGCTGCAAATATGGAACTATCTCCCCCACTTATCGTCTATTTTTCATCGTAATCGTCTCCATCTTCGCCATCTTAACTTACCGCGTCTTACTCCCGGCAAAGTTTACTTTCCGTAGCACATAATTATCGCAGGGTTAAAAGACCTTTTTCCGTACTGGGCTTACCGCTCATGACCATTTATCCCGAGGATTCGTGCCATACCACCCGCTTGCCCTATTAGCAAACTTAACAAATCCCCGGGACAAAACGCGCCCTTTTTATCACAGTTACCGATATATTTGCAAAAAGTCACACTTAATGTTGCCATACACTTCCATCCCACACAGCCCAAACAGTATATTTCACCGGGGAATATTTGTCTTCAGAGCATCCCAATAGTCGGCGATATTGTGATAGTTCGTTCTGTCTATCAGCCCTTCTGTTCGCCTTCATGGCTGTAGCATTGCAATATCCTCACCTTGCAAAGATTCATGCCCTCCCCACATATTCACATCTGAGAGACATCTGTATTGCAGCGTTTTGATCTTTCGCCATCACATGATCCACCTTTTACAAAGAATACCAACAGATAGTATTTCACCTGTCAACTACTTCACCGCCCAACTTCGCAAAAATGTACATCGGTTGTTTGGTGCTTTTTTCTTATCCGGTATTCTATCCTGGTAAATCCTCCCAGACTATTTTGATCCTTGCACCTCTCTGGCCATCATGCTCAGCCCTTAGATAACGATTATCAGACGTAAATACTTACCTGTCGTTCAAATAGTCATCTTTGCAAACAGTGTGTCAGCGACTATCATGGCTGCCCATCACAATCTGATTTGTCACCCAGTTCTCATTTCTATTTTGGTGCATCACATTCCTACTTTCCGAAAGTAAACAATGTGAGCAACGATTGCATGTTCACGTCCGGCCACTTCTTTCACCATCGCCCAGGGAATCTCGCCCTACAAATGGGTCCTTCTCTGGGTATTTAACTGACTCAGCAGATATTTGGTCGCCGAACGTTACAAGGAAAATCTTCGAAAGATTTTACTTGTTCTTTATCTGCAAATTCATTCATTTCATCGTCTGGCTTCCAATCCGAAGCCGTGCCATACTCCGCGGAGCTCTATATCTGGTTCATGTCTCCATTGGAAAATTCTTTTTCCTCAAGGTGAACAAAACTTCCGTCAATTCTGTTTGGTTTTCTCGCTGCACAGTCCCTCTTTTTGTAGTATTTCAGTAAGAGTCCACTACCTCCAACCAGCTCCATCCTGACTTGGCCGGGTTGGCCACCGGACCTTGAATTCAACTTTGGCGGGCCTTGCCTGAAAGACTAAACTAAATGCTTTCTTTTGTACAATATCGAGTGCACATACCTGAAACATCCTCTTGGAATTCGGACTCTACGACCAATTGTACAGTTTGGTCTTGCTTTACAGCATGCCTCAGGTTATCCGAAATAAACCATTATCATTATCAATAACTGTTACATCGAAGTTTACCGTCTTTTGGCGCACGTTGGAACTTTTCGCTTGCTCTCTTTTCCATAGACCTTTCCCCGGATTTACTTGGTACCTAGTATCCGGAGTAATACAGGAGTATCTTGAATTTCAGGCGGGAGACTACTTCCACCTGAGCGTTCCCCCATAAACAGCAAGTCCAGCTTTGGCCTGCAGAACACCTGCTGCAATCCTACTTCAAATGTTCCCAACGTTCAGTCTTCAGTCCTCTTCATAGGGCTGTGAGATCGCCCCGTACGAGCTATACCGCGATAAACTCCATTGACTTGGCTGAATGCTACTGTCTCGAGAGCACTCCCCCAGGAAAATCCATAATATCAGCCTGAAAAAATTGTCGTCCACTTGTTCCGCCTCGATATAAGAGGGAGAAGTCCAGTAGTTGGTCACCCTCCCGAATAAATGGTACGCCAAATGAAGGTCGGTGGAACTCATCTTTTGCAGTGTGACCACTTGTCCCCAAAGGTGGTTGTTATACTGGAGCGGTAGTTCCGATTGCAGTTGAGCACACCAGTCACCTAGAATGATGCATCTTGCATAGAATAGGGCATCGCGAACCCACCTGCAGGCAACAGAAAACAATCCGGTAGCTTCCAGTCGTTCTGAAAGGGCTGTTGACGAAAGAGGCTTTGGTATGAAGGGTCCGTTGGCATAGTGTGCGGTGGGGTCAGAGTAGGATGCGGAGGTGTTGGTTGTTGAGGGGGCAGAGGATGTTGAAACTGCAGAGGGACAAAAAGGAGCACGTCATGGGGCGGGGAAGTGTCAGCTGCCGACCACACGTTGTGGTACCTGTTGGCAACTATACCGGTAACTCGTCCCATGTGAATCGGGTATGGTGGAGCTAATGACGAAGGGGGTACACTTAGTGGAAAATAGTGCTGTGGCACTGCTTCTGTTCACGTGATGACGGCGGCGTCTGAGTTGATGGATGTGGTATGTAGCAGCTGGGCACACGGATCTTTGGGAAACCGACCAGATGCGCTGGTGGGCTAGCTCCAGAGTGGGCGACGTGACTCCTTAGGCATGCCAGTGGGGAAGATGCGGATGGGTAATACGCCGATCAGCTCGAAACGAGAGATCGTAGGTCGATTGCCTGGCAAATCTGGAGGCGTGCAGAGAGCTCTCCGACATCAGAAGCTACGGGTGAAGGAGGTGACGTTGTGCCGAAGGCACCAGGGGACAACGCTGTGGCAGGCTGGGGGGAGCAGGGCGGCGCGTGGGAATCTGGCGACTTGTTGGCTCGTCTGTCAGATGGACCGGGGCCTGAGTGGTTTCTGGTTGAGGGGCGGGGCGGTATTGCTCGGCTGTGGGTAGACAGTTGTGGGGACTGGAGTGCAGCATGGAGCCGTTTAGGGGGACGTTTTGGTGTTGGAGGCGAACGGGTAAAATCTAGGTTCATATTTTGCGCCGGTGCACTGGTCAAGTGGAGCGGTGGTAGGTTTTAGACGAGGGGGACTATTCAGAGGGTTCTGGTGGCACCGGATCAGAGGGTGATGAAAGTGGTCGATTGCCGGCCATCAACCTAAGGACCTCCCTCTGCAGCTGGGTTCTGCCAGGAATAATTTATATATTTTTAGGTGAAGTGGACTCTGCGAGCTGCAATAACATGGTCACCGCGTCATCCATGGATCCTAACTGCCTCTCTAAGGCTAACGTTTCGTTGAAGAGCATTATATTTGTTACTGGTTTCACTGCACGTCTCGGCCAGTGGTACCGAACAAGTTACCAAGGAGGTAGGAGGTCGAGAGCGTTTGGCGCTCCTAGGTTGAATGCTGTTTTGCCACTTGGTGAATGAGGCGATTGGCATTCCATTTAGGCACGCTATCGCGAAGAATTTTGGTAGATGTGGCTTTGTATTTCAGTTTCTAACCTCAAATGCTATTGGTCAGAAGAAAACTCCGAGTTATTTCGGGTTATGGGAATATTCTGCGAATCTGTTTGTAAGTTATCTCCCTAGGTACCCTTGTGGTAACCGCACCAATAACAGCACTCCGAAAGACGAGGTGTACCTCCACCCCACGGTGTCCGCCAGACATTCCAACCGTGCAGTTAGGGGCCCAGGCTAACTCACTAGGATCTGGCGGAGCGATTTGTTGCCACGCCAAGCCAACAGTCGCAGGCGTTACGACCGTTAGAGTTATCTATCAGACGCCAGCAGCCGTCCTCCAGGTATATTGACTTCATTGAGATAGGCGTGTGACGGCTACTGCCTTATCTTTGGTGGATTCAGTGCTCCGCATGTTGATTAGACGTATGGCAAGACCGCGGCTGGGGCAGAACCTTTCTCTCAGGATCTGCCGGCGGAGGTCCGGGAACTAGCCCTATTACAGCATGATCAGGAGTCAACCCGGGGGCAATTCAATCAAACCTCTACCTTAAATCTAGTGATGTTTCCCAGAAGCTATGACGTAGGTAAGATTACACATCTCCCTGTACTGTGAAGCAGTGATCACCTGGTGCCAGAAGTTTCGGTGTATTGGTCCCTGTAAAACTCCTGGACCATAAATCGCAAATAACTTTTGGAGCGCTCCATTTGAGGACATTCGAGGAGCCGCCTTGCATGTTGAATGGCTCCCTGCCAACACAGACGACGACGGCAAAGTGAACTCAGTCTGGGAAGTCATTAGTGGTTGTATCTCGCATCTTATGAATACTTACCCTCCACCCAGTAGACCCCCTTCACACACTCGCAATAGTGGCCCACCGTGGTTTACCTTGAGCTCGGAAGCTGCCAAAACGACGGAATTAGGTAAAGCGGTTGTTCCGATCCACAGATGGGGATTATGACCCCTGTCTGGGATTTCGTAACCAGTGTACGGGGGCGAAACAGGAAAACGGACGGCTTTGAGGAAACACTTGCTATTAGTCTAGTGCGAGAATCTAAGCGTCTACTTTTCCATCTAAACAATGGCATACAGTGACAAAGTCAATAAACTGGCAGAGTGAAACAGAGCAGAGCTGACGTGCCGGATGAAGAGATGGCAGAAACGTTGGCCAGCACTACCACTAGGTATATACCCTGGAATTGACCCCATCAACACCGAGTTGAACAACGCCCCTTCAGTCTTCGAGGGATTCTGGAGCCAAACGTGGTAACGTCTCTCCAATCCGTAACACTCACAGTTCCCCTGCGGCCGGGTGGAATTCACCAGCTAATGTTGAGGGAAATGGCTACACAGCTCACTCCACCATTGACCGGATTATTCAACCTGTCGGCAGCCACTGGCGGCTTACTCGATATTGGGAAAACCCAGTGGTCGCACCGCTGTACAAAGGTGAAACGAAATCTGCGGCTTCCACTAGTCGGTCAGCTTTCCGTCCGTAGCTGAAAAGGTTGTGGAGCTGCTTATGGCTTCCCGCTTTGAAGAAAATTTCGAACAATACCAGCTTTGATGCACAAAGCAACATGTTTTTCGGAGAAATAGGTCCTGCCTGACTAGCTTACTGATATCACATGAACCGAGGTCCGCTGCCAAGGCCGAAGGATATGACACGGAAGTCATCCTCGTGGGCTTAATTAGGGCTTTTGACGAGGAATCCCACTAGCGACTGCCGAGAAAACTCCGGACCTTCAGTATCGTCTGCTCCATGCTTCACTGAAATGAGGACTCCCCAACTTGGAAAACCTTCCCGCCAGTGTTGGGCAGTCTCCGTCTCAGCTGCATCCCGTCGCTAGTTGTGTCTCGCTAGGTGCCCTCCTGCGACAGTTGTTTTCCTCTTTCCGTGGATGTGCACCCTCAAAAATAGCGGTCCCAGCGCCCCATTTACGCCGACGATGTAAAGATCTCGTGCACCAACCGGTCAGGGCAGGATCGTGGGCAGCCCCGGCGGGGTCCACACGTAAAGGTCCGCTGGTCCGAATGTGGACCTTGTATGCCCTTTTTAGATGGAAAAGTAGACGCTTAGATTCTCGCACTAGACTAATAGCAAGTGTTTCCTCAAAGCCGTCCGTTTTCCTGTTTCGCCCCCGTACACTGGTTACGAAACCCCAGACAGGGATCATAATCCCCATCTGTGGATCGGAACAACCGCTTTACCTAATTCCGTCGTTTTGGCAGCTTCCGAGCTCAAGGTAAACCACGGTGGGCCACTATTGCGAGTGTGTGAAGGGGGTCTACTGGGTGGAGGGTAGGTATTCATAAGATGCGAGATACAACCACTAATGACTTCCCAGACTGAGTTCACTTTGCCGTCGTCGTCTGTGTTGGCAGGGAGCCATTCAACATGCAAGGCGGCTCCTCGAATGTCCTCAAATGGAGCGCTCCAAAAGTTATTTGCGATTTATGGTCCAGGAGTTTTACAGGGACCAATACACCGAAACTTCTGGCACCAGGTGATCACTGCTTCACAGTACAGGGAGATGTGTAATCTTACCTACGTCATAGCTTCTGGGAAACATCACTAGATTTAAGGTAGAGGTTTGATTGAATTGCCCCCGGGTTGACTCCTGATCATGCTGTAATAGGGCTAGTTCCCGGACCTCCGCCGGCAGATCCTGAGAGAAAGGTTCTGCCCCAGCCGCGGTCTTGCCATACGTCTAATCAACATGCGGAGCACTGAATCCACCAAAGATAAGGCAGTAGCCGTCACACGCCTATCTCAATGAAGTCAATATACCTGGAGGACGGCTGCTGGCGTCTGATAGATAACTCTAACGGTCGTAACGCCTGCGACTGTTGGCTTGGCGTGGCAACAAATCGCTCCGCCAGATCCTAGTGAGTTAGCCTGGGCCCCTAACTGCACGGTTGGAATGTCTGGCGGACACCGTGGGGTGGAGGTACACCTCGTCTTTCGGAGTGCTGTTATTGGTGCGGTTACCACAAGGGTACCTAGGGAGATAACTTACAAACAGATTCGCAGAATATTCCCATAACCCGAAATAACTCGGAGTTTTCTTCTGACCAATAGCATTTGAGGTTAGAAACTGAAATACAAAGCCACATCTACCAAAATTCTTCGCGATAGCGTGCCTAAATGGAATGCCAATCGCCTCATTCACCAAGTGGCAAAACAGCATTCAACCTAGGAGCGCCAAACGCTCTCGACCTCCTACCTCCTTGGTAACTTGTTCGGTACCACTGGCCGAGACGTGCAGTGAAACCAGTAACAAATATAATGCTCTTCAACGAAACGTTAGCCTTAGAGAGGCAGTTAGGATCCATGGATGACGCGGTGACCATGTTATTGCAGCTCGCAGAGTCCACTTCACTTAAAAATATATAAATTATTCCTGGCAGAACCCAGCTGCAGAGGGAGGTCCTTAGGTTGATGGCCGGCAATCGACCACTTTCATCACCCTCTGATCCGGTGCCACCAGAACCCTCTGAATAGTCCCCCTCGTCTAAAACCTACCACCGCTCCACTTGACCAGTGCACCGGCGCAAAATATGAACCTAGATTTTACTTGTTCGCCTCCAACACCAAAACGTCCCCCTAAACGGCTCCATGCTGCACTCCAGTCCCCACAACTGTCTACCCACAGCCGAGCAATACCGCCCCGCCCCTCAACCAGAAACCACTCAGGCCCCGGTCCATCTGACAGACGAGCCAACAAGTCGCCAGATTCCCACGCGCCGCCCTGCTCCCCCCAGCCTGCCACAGCGTTGTCCCCTGGTGCCTTCGGCACAACGTCACCTCCTTCACCCGTAGCTTCTGATGTCGGAGAGCTCTCTGCACGCCTCCAGATTTGCCAGGCAATCGACCTACGATCTCTCGTTTCGAGCTGATCGGCGTATTACCCATCCGCATCTTCCCCACTGGCATGCCTAAGGAGTCACGTCGCCCACTCTGGAGCTAGCCCACCAGCGCATCTGGTCGGTTTCCCAAAGATCCGTGTGCCCAGCTGCTACATACCACATCCATCAACTCAGACGCCGCCGTCATCACGTGAACAGAAGCAGTGCCACAGCACTATTTTCCACTAAGTGTACCCCCTTCGTCATTAGCTCCACCATACCCGATTCACATGGGACGAGTTACCGGTATAGTTGCCAACAGGTACCACAACGTGTGGTCGGCAGCTGACACTTCCCCGCCCCATGACGTGCTCCTTTTTGTCCCTCTGCAGTTTCAACATCCTCTGCCCCCTCAACAACCAACACCTCCGCATCCTACTCTGACCCCACCGCACACTATGCCAACGGACCCTTCATACCAAAGCCTCTTTCGTCAACAGCCCTTTCAGAACGACTGGAAGCTACCGGATTGTTTTCTGTTGCCTGCAGGTGGGTTCGCGATGCCCTATTCTATTCAGGATTCATCATCCGGAGTGACAACCGTGGTCGCTACAATTCTACCCCTCTGCAAATTCACTACTTGGAGCTCTTTGAGATGCCTCTCTCTTCAACCACCTCTATCCCTAACGTTATATCCGTCCCGCTCCATGTCCGCCTACCCTGCCATTCATCATCCTCCTCTCATGTCCGCTGTCTAATCCATGGTTGCTCCTTCCTACTGCCCTCCACCCCCATACTGACCCCCTATCTTCCTTAGAAACTCTCCCCAGCTTTATATATGATTGGCCCCAAAGGCTGCATCCGGAGTCAGCTTGCCTTCCTGTGGGTCTATTATCCCGCATGACGAAATCACCTCAGCATCCAGCGGTAATCCCTACTGGATTTCATGAATATTTGGCCCAATATACTCCGCGGAAATGGGAATACGATTGTCTAAATGAAAGCAGCACCCCACGTCCCATCTTTTTGTAATTGTGACCCGCCTAGTAAGCACAACTCTCCTACGCACGTTCTAGCCATCAAGTCCACTGAGGACTCAAAGCCTCCCACAGAAAAGCTTCCCATAACGCTATTCAACTCCCACTTCATCTTGAACAAGCTTTTTGCTATTAAAATCCGACTCGTCCACAACTTAAACATCATCCTGATCACTGAAACTTGAATCACAGATCACACACCTTCTGACCAAATAACACAGATCGGTTATCGAACCTTCAGGACTCAGCCAATCTACTGCCGCGGTTAAGGTCGCATGGGGTATGTCAAGTGCAGTCTATCTGCCACCCTACTGGAAAATACCGTGCTGACAAAAGTTGAAGATTCTATATGGTTTGCAATTCCTTTATCCCAGGCGACCGTAGTTTTGGGTTGTGTGTCGACTCCCCAGCAACGACACTTAGACCTTGAATCCCATCACTGCTGCATTCAGTTACATCGCTGACCTGCCTTATGGAGGCAAATTTAAAGCAAACGACCTCAATGTCCAGGGCATAAATTGGTCGTTCTTTGCTGCCCCCTGCAAATATTTGCCATTCGCCCCATGCTTTTGCTTGGGCCAAAGGGCGGAACATGTAAAACTACCTACCAGAAAGAACAGCTTTTCCGATCTGATACTTACCTAGGTCCAATGAAAGTCTCTGCCTCCGTACTAAACGACTACCCGGGTATTGACCATAAAATCGTCAGTTGCAGATTTTAGGTCAAGTCACGCACCGAAAGCCTACCATGTTAGGGTCTTCCCTTCCACTACTCTAAATGGGACCACATTCCCTCACCAATTCGCTCCACAATTTGGGACCAGTTTCTCCTAGCGGCAAATCCCCATTACGCCGCTGACCCCTTCTGCTCAAGTTTACATCCACGAATCGGGAAAACATCACTCCCCTACAATCCGCTCAGACCGGCAAGTTACCATGCAACCAAGCTTAAGCAGAGACACGACAAGCCTCGGCAGCGGTACCAACAAAATAGAGGCTTTTCTACAGTTTTGCGACTGGAAAGCCTATCCTGCGAAGTTCCCCTCACGGCCCGTGACCTAAAACTGAAGCAAGAAACCAAAGCTCGACTCCACCCAAACAAAGCTCATGAGCTAGCCCGGCCGGAAGGAGCTCGTACCCCACAATCAAATCAATGCATAAAACAGATCGTCCTTTTGGATAATCTCATAACCTCACCTCGAAAGATAACTGACACGTTTGACACATTCTGCACAACCCCCATGCCTCAGTCCAGCTTTTACCCTGCTTGTCATTCCGTCTATCATGAATTGTCTACTCAGTTCTATCACGGTCATCCTCGCTGATATAAAAAGACACGCTTACAGTTTCAAACCGGCCTACCACCCCGGACCTGACTGTCTACCGTCAGCATTATTCTCTCTCGGTGACGCGGATATTTCCCTCCTACTACTAAACCTATACAGTCTGTCTATGCAAACCGGCATCTTCACCACCCAATGGAAGAAACCCCATATCATCCTCAGGTATAAGAAAGGCGTAGCGCATGACATTACCAATTACGGCCAATTATTCATGCACCAATGATTTCGAGGCTGCTAGAAAAAGCCGTGAGACTCTAGCTGACCAAATACCTTTCTGCGCATAAACTCATCATCCTGAGACAGTACAGATTCCTCAGATCACGCTCTTATTCAACCTGCCTACCTGATCTTCTGAACTTGGTAACAACTGCTGCCTACAAAGACAGAGCGCTCGTCATCATCCATCTTGATATGAAAAAAGTCTTTGACAGAGTCCCGCATCTGAAGTTGCTGAACAAGATTAAAGGTTACGAAATAGAAAGCCCCCTACCTTATTGGACTTAATCCTACCTACGAGACCGTCACCAGGTTACCTACATCGACGGCTAGATGTCAGAGCCCCGCCAAGTAAAGAGCAGGGTTTTCCGAGGAAGTTTTCCAGGGCCAACACAGTTTTTATTATATCAAAATGACGTCTACAAAGTCTTCACTTGCGGAAAAATTTCCTTATTCGCTGTTGAAGTGAAGATAATCTGCGAATTCTAACGAGGAAACCTACCTGTACCAGCAAACAACATCACGCTCAACGTACAACCCTTATGATCCAGGTGTGATTGCTAGAAAACGGAACTTTCAGGGAACAAAAGCAGTTGTCCCACGCTAAACCATAGTATCCCTCATGGTACCCCTAAGATTGACGGAGTCCCACTCCCACATTCCCCAACAATACTAGACCTCGTACTACAACACTTCCTCACTTTCAGTTTCTCTGAACACAAATCCCACACAACTGCACTGGCGAAAAAGTCCCTTGGCTCCTTGCAGAGGAACTTCCTCCTCAAGAACAGTAAGCTAAAGAAACATAAAAATCATATTCGCCCAACCCTAGGGTGCTATTTAGGTGTGTTCTGGGATGCGTACAAATGACATTATCGACATTAAAAATGTACGGCATCAATTCAACGAAAGGCTATTTGGACCTCCTATAAACCTAGACTACAGACAACGCTGCATGCTCCTGCCGCTTGACTGTCCATGGCTCTGGAGAATAAAACCCAGCCTTGAAGTTTTTCAATTTGCTCCGCAAACAGGTCCAATCCTCTAGCCAAGTTCAGTTCAGTATAAACTCAGCGCATCAGCTGTGCAATAGGGACCACCGTATAACGATCCCTAATTCTCGAAAATCCTTAAGGTTAAACTTCCTTCTCCTTAAATATGCAACTATATGGAACAAACTCCCAGCTGATATCCTTTTCATAGATTCCCAAACCATATTAAAGTCTAGAATACACGAAGAGCTAGACATCCGAAAACTGATGGCCAACTTAAGTCCGTATATGACTACCGATAGGGCTTACGGGGAAAGTTTGGATACTAACCTGAACCCTCGATGGTCTCACGGATGCGCCTCACATACCACCGTCGTTGCCATCAACTCAACGTAAACCTACGGGGCCGCAAAGCCTCAAACTAGTTACTTTCATTACTGAGTCAGTGCCCCTGAAATTGTATCTGAATATACGAAATACCACTGGTTTCATGAAAGATAATATTCAGACATTCCCAGTGCTACTTCTGATTTATTCTCCGCCTCTACCCCTAACCCAAGAAGCAGCGCCTGTCTCAATCCCCAACATCCATCTGGTGGTCGCGTTGAATCGACTCACTAGGCCCTCGTCGATCAACTCCCTCCTTATCGTATGACTCTAGCATCCTCCCATTAATGGCGCATATAACATCTGATACTCAATCAACAAAACTAAAAACCATCTGTGGGTCGTCTTGATGTATCACTACAGTTCGTGTTAACAATAGCTGGCCCACATATAAACTGGGAGTCGTCGGACCCAGAACTCGTCAGAAAAGAGCGATCAAGTACTCATTTCTCGAGTGCTGAAAGCCTTCTGTGTGCCTGTTTCGAGCATTTTCTCTCTTCCATAAAAGCCTCCAATCCACTCATGGGAAAATGGCAGCAAATCCGTGTTTGTCTTTTAAGGGGGGGGGATAGAAAACCCCGGCTGTGGCGGACTTCATGGGTCACTCCGACAGAATGGCGGGAGGAGGAAAAGTGGGATGTACTCCCAAAGAGGAAAGCTTGCTCTCCCGCTCCCCTGAATTGTAAAGCAAAGTACCGAAATCACCTCTGGCTGCGAAGGCATCGAATTCATGCTCTACGCTCCTTCAACAGAAGACAAATTTTCAGTCACAGCCGCCACCCGGCACTGCCTGTGGGATGCCCCGAAGAAGAGAAAATCTTGAGGGCTATGCGCTCAGTGCTTCTACCTGACTCTGTACGGGGTGACAAGCTTGCCGAATGAGCTGCGTACACATAGCCCAAACCCATTCCTCCCAATAAATACCTTTGGGGTTCCTTGTTCCATACCGGACCAGCTCGTCGATGCCAAGCTCCTTTGCTCATACACGCTTCTCAAAGTTTGTCCATGCGAAGTCCGCTATGTTCAAAATCGTTCTTGTTGATACATGGACCGACTATCACCAGCCCCCTGTAACTCTCCAGATAACATGGAAGCTGGATCCCACTAGAGCTAAACTCCGGATACTGGCTCATAAGTTTCGGCCGCCCAATAGCAGTTGTGATCTGCCTAGGTTTCCGTGGACCTCCGTTGTTTTTCTTTGCGCAAACAAAGTGTGGGCTTGAGCTTCCTACGCGGTAGTCTCAGCGTTCACCCCCCAAACACATAATGCCACAAGTAGCAAAGCATCCATAAATCGTACATCAAGAATATAAGCCGCCCTACCTTTAGCTTTAGCAGTTGACAAACGGAGGGGAACCAAACCGTCATCTACAGCCCAAAAGTAAGATAAAGCAGGGGCTCCGATAGACACGGTATCCAGCACAGTCCTCTTAAGACCCTATATGTTTTCATATCCTAACCTAGCAGTCTTCCCTGCTGACCGTATCTACTCCACTACGTTTGCAGGCACTTGACCCGCCGTTGCCTTAATAACAATTCTCTGAAATTAGAAGCCTCGACTTAGGGTGCAATTCGAGATTACACTGTAACACGATGCTCGCCGCCAAGCACATGCCCGTAGTCAAATATTGAATCATGACCGAATTATCACAATGATCTAGGGCAAAACCCATCTGTTTCTCCATCGCCCTTATACCACATCAGAAATTTGTCCACTCATCTCCCGTTGAAACAAATCCTGTCACGCACAAAGCACTCCGCCACACCGTGACTTTATCAGCTTGCGGCCGTTTAAACACTAACAAAGTCATGGCTTATCCCTGCAACGCACTCCTTTAAAGCTTCTGCTATCAACGCTTGACTTCAAAGTCCTGTCCATTGAATAAAGCGCGTGTCACCTACCGCTAAAATGAGGTCTCACTCTTTCTATATTAATAAGAGCACACCTAGCTCATCATACATAGCCTTTATTCGCTATCATAACCCATGGCTGGAACCACTTCCAGGTTGCCGATCCCCTCACTTATCCCAGGCTCCGATTACTCCCCTTAAAGTGTAATCGTCGGATTTTTATTGATACCCTGATTATAACTCCCAGCTGAAACATCATACTGGCAGCTACATCTCAGGCCTCCTTTTAGATCATGCCGGTTACTTGGGTGGCCTCCGGTCCGCTATGCTCTACTCTGGGATTATAGTACAGACTAAATGAATCTCATTGATCGAAATGGATTACTTTCCACATTGAATCCCCATGGCTCAAACTTACGCTCACTCTGGCCGATGCTATGCCGAGCCTCTTACATCACACGGCACTGCGATTAAAAAAGTACTACCCCGATTACAAGCCACCATAACAGTTTCTCTGGACCGCGAGGCAGAAAGCCGACACCAAACGGCATCGCGCATTGCCCCAGCAATTATTTCCAGCATACCCTCCAATCGGTGGTTGTGGTTCTCAAATCATAGGCTCTATCTTGCCATCACCGTTGCATTTTCAACCTGCTTTCTCCATTTTGCCAACCAAAGCTATTTCACTCGATTTTTGCCCCCTACCCAATCATTTTCCTCATGGTTAGCCAGTCGAGTCTGGCGAGCCCGCCCACGCTCAGGCCTTAGTTCGTGACCCGCCGCCAGTGGCAAACTGAGCCCTATGAAATAAAGTACCAGTCGCCCACTGTTGATCGAAACCTGCCTTCATATTCTTCTGTTGTGTATACAGAAACGTTTACCATTATTTCCAAAATAAGATCCGCTCTCACCTCGGGTCTGGTCCTCTTCAAACCACTACCACAGGACCTGCGTACCCACATTTCATCTCTTCATCTTTTCTTTGACGCGTCTGTTCCTTCTCGATCCAGCTAGCTGCCTCATCGATCAACTTATTTTGAAATCCCCAGCCAAGTGTCAAACCTCCATTCAAGCTTCTTTGACAAAATATTACATTTTTTCTGAAATATTTGTCCCAATGCCCACCTTCAAATGTAACGTCGTTTTTTCCATAACGCACCGGAATTACCTAAAAAGGAACAACCAAAATAAACTTATCTGACCTCACAGAATCCCTCCTCCTTTAGGTTTTCAACCCACTGTCCGGTGACACAGGGATTTGTCCAAATGACATTGGTGAAATACCACTCTATACGTCACCGACACTGCCGACTGATAATCTGACGTCGGCTTTACTCTGCTCCGTTTCCGGATATTCACTGAGGGAACTCTCCTCTTGGTCTTTCGAAATGTATCCCTCGGGCAACCAGGAATGCGTCCGTGCATTTCTACCTGCATGTCCTGAATTTTCTTTGATCTCTCGGTAAGCCATTGTTTAAATGATTCTTGTATATACCACGTCTTACCCACCCCTTATGAACAATTTAAACGGCGGCTTCGCGTCCAGGAGACTCTTCAAAATGCCTTGCTTTTGAAGCCTAAAAGTTAGCACTTGCCGCTTTAATCGGTCCCACTTTAGTTAGTTTATTCACTGTCCGATCCTTTGGTACTGTTGCTGAGACGTACAAATCCGACCTTCGAAATCTGTGAATGCTTCATACCGTTGGGAAAAACCATACTCCTTGATAATACCTTGTGCATATGTCTTGGTCCCAGTGGAGAGATATACCATTATTATTAATACATGCCTCCACCTTACCGGACGGAGCTCTTGTCAACTCGAAATAGGTTGTGAAATGGGAAGGGCATCTCGGAGTCTAGGGCAGTGTTACTCAGCCATGTCCCCGTCGGAGCTAACAAACAGGGCTTGTTCGGCTGAGCCAAGTTTTCCGAATTATCTACCTTGTTCGACAGACCACGGACATTAGACAGCGGGATAATGGCCTCGCCTCGGTGTGCTGCACCTCCGTTTGTTTACAGTGTCCTAGCTTGTGAGGGCCGATACGTACGTCAGCTTCAGCTGCCCCCGCCAGAAGTGACAGCGCCGTTTCTGCACCCAAAACTCCCAGATAGTCAAGCCCGCTTCTCTTTGTTCTTTACATTCACGCCGTTCAATGGAGGCATTTTTATGCTTTTCACGCTCAGCAGGAAGCAGATCTTTGTGCAACAGCATTAGCTGGGGCCATCTTGTTTTGGAAATTTCGCGTGATCTCCGGACCGCACGCCCGGCCTCGGCGCAGCGTCACAAGATATGCAGCTTGGGCCAATAAAAGTATTGTACGGCGAGCTCAGTGAATTCCGGTGGTGCTGCAATTTCCGCATTCAGTACAATTTCATATTTTTCGTACATTTACAGCAGCTACCTGGAAGAAACCTCGGGAACAGACAGCCCACAATAGTACGGGTTTGCATTGACACTGCAGTCGTTTCTGGCAGCCATCATTTTTATTGCCACCCCTTGTTAAGGCTTTGCTTTTCACTCCGGGACAAGCTGTTCCCGGTTGGACTGCTGATATGACACAAGCTTTTGCGAGTTCTGTCTGAGCGTTCTCTGCTCCGTGCTCTTTGCTCCACGGGTTCGCATGAACATCTCTGTGGCTCCATTTTGACTCTTCAACTGCCAGCAAAGCACCATTCTATTCGTGGCTGGGGTTATGTGCCTCGTCCTTACGCCATCCTCCCTGTTAGCTCTTCGGGTTAATTACTGAGCCCGGAGTGATCTTGGCAAGCAAGCTGTGCTTTGAATTTCTTGCAGAATTTTTCACTACCAAGTTAATCGGGTTTCTTTGTTCTATTTTAATCCGTTTTTCACACTTTTCATATGATAAAAGTACTCCAGAATCTCACTGATCAACCGGGATGTTTTTTAAAAACCTTAGCATCACATTAAGCTCAGTTCATCGCTGAAAACGGCTGACCTGCAAGAGGCATCTATGTCAGACGCTAAGGACGTAGTAGAAGTGGGACAGTCCGATGCATCTTCAGCGCCCTCGAAGATTCTGGAGTTCTTACCAGCGAACCCTGCTTTTTGGCTGGTTCATTAAAAAGCCCAATTTCCAAGGGCTTGTTTGATACGCCAATCTACCAAATTTAAATATCTGGTGGAGAGCTTGTCACCGACTCCAGCTCCAGTCGTTACCAATAGCGGTTTATTTCGGACGGACCTGATGCTTGCCAGACACTCGAGCAAAATTTCGCCGGTGACTGTGCAGACAAAATATTCCGTGATTATGTGGAAGAATGTACCACCAAAGTAGGAAACATAGATTTGGCAGAAAAAAATGTGAGATGAATAAGTGCACACGGGGCATAACAGGGGGAGTTTAAATAGCACCACTGATGAACTCGAATTTATGCCCGGCAAAACCGAATACGGAGGTCAAATGGTGGGGTCTGCTTGGCTGAGGTGGGGATGGCAAATCAGGTCTTGAAAGATGGGTTAGGTATGAATAACGTGTTGAAGGTTTTGGAACATGGCGGCTATAAGGTACAGATATTTCAAGAGTGGAAGCATGTCACGAGAGGCTGCTGGGTGCCGCAAGGAAGACAGTCCTCGGGAACCGGAGGATGTAGAGCGAAAATGTGTCCTGTATGAAAGATTGAATGCAGAATAACAGAGGCAAATCTTAACATATTGGTTTTTTTGTGACAAATGGAACGTGACGGATCTGCAGAAGGAAACATCAGCCTTGAGGGCAAAGATATGATTTTGGCTGTGTTGAGCAGTTTGTAAAGAATGGAGGGGGCGAGCTAAGGAAGCAGGTAAGAGTAGTTAGACTGACTTGTTCAGAGTAAGTGCATCATAAGATGACGGTCGTGAATGAGAGGAGCAGTAGGAAGTGGGAGCTCCTTGCGAAGCGGCATGATGATGGTAGAGATGACCGGGAAACTTAGGGCAGATATGGCTGCTGAGTGACCGTAGTAGCGAAGACCAATAGCGGAGAAACGGGACTGGGCAGTAAATCCGACTGTGGTGTAATGATGCAGCAGTTGTAACGGTGAAAGACGTAGGAGCGAAACGGGTATATAGGAGATCATAGGGGTCAAGTACCGGCGTAACAAGTAACTTGAAACTGTTCGCGAAATTCATGATGAAACGATTTCTCTGTAATGGATGGAACATAGAGGAACGAATCAACCTGAAAAGCACAGAGAGGATGTCTGCGGCGAACGATGTATTAAACAGGAGATGAGAGGACTGGCCGAACGGAAACAAGTGAGTGATGAACAACCAGATCTCCTTACCGCAGGTGGAGCACGACTTGGGCTGGGGGGAGAGAAGACTCCAGGACAAGAAAACGTGAGACGAAGAGTTTTCAAGAGAAATATATATGCACTGCGGAAGCGGGACCATGCACATAGACAGCTGCATGCCTACAGGGAGTTGCATAAATAAAATAAACCGCAGGTGTCAATCAAAGCACTCGCTGTTATGAAGACCGAGAGGGCTTCGTAGAGCGGAGAAAGAAATATATAGTGGTAATAAATCGATAATAAATATGCCCATGAGGGGCGCAAATATTGGGCGACAAGTTATTAAACCGGGATCGGGCATATGTGCGGGCGGGGTTGGTGATAAAGGACAGCAAAAGAGCGGACAAGATGGATAAGTGTGCAAACTGTGGCAGAAAGATGACGGTGGTATCAGACGTAAGAATCTGCTGTAGAAAATCCTTCAGAGGCACTATAATCTCGTGATTTCATGATGTTACTCTCTTATACACACCATTTTCGTGTTCCGCATAATTTATGTTTTTATGAAACAACCTTTGTTTTTTCGCTTCCGCCGCGCCACTTTGTGATATCCAATCCTGGTTACGCGCAGTGCGCATTTTTGTCTCTCACAAGCCGTGAACTTGGTTCTCGTTTTTTCAGTCTGTGTGATCGCACATTTGAGGTCCGCATATGTTTTACGTTATTGCTTGTTCAACAACTCAGTACCGTTGGATTTACAGGTCAGTTGTGTTTGATTTCAGGGTCCCTTTGAATTGGGCTTCATATCGCTCAAGGCATCTCATAATACTCATGTTGACCAACTTGGAACGGGAAAGTACACAGCTTGCCCGGGATAGGAACAAGACGATCGGAACCCTGGCAGGGAGTAATTCGGCAAGTCATTGGGGATTGCTTGGAAACATTTGGTTCTGTGGATAATGTTAGATCTCCTAGACCTGTCAGGGCCAGTGCGTGCAAAACCGAGGGTGTTATTCATTGCAAGAATGTTGATTTGTTTATTTTGAGGATATTAGAACTAGAACAGCAAATGTTGTCCTCCAGGCAGCAGGCCCGAGATGCAGAGGAAGTACACAGACGGAACTGGCTTGAGAATGGAACTAGTGGCAACGATCTCTTCCTCAGACCAGGGTAAAGAGAAACGGGATATTCTACCCCGGCCGTCAAACATCTAACACCGAGAGAAACTCACAACATGAGACCTTCATCGAGTGAAGGGCAACCGACCCGGGGCAGAGGCTACTCTACGTGACTCAGTATTGCAGTAGTAGAAGAGTCGGAGATGGGTGTGCCATGCTCGACCCCGGGAAAGGGCTACACACGGGCGGGGAGGATTTTGAGGGACCTCTTCGGTCAGTCGTTGAAGGTTGCTCGTAATGTGATGAAAGGCGTGATTTCAGAATCCAAACAAACAGAGGGTGACTTCTACCCAATGGCCAATCTCATCACTAGGACGCTGAATTTCCATAGCCGTGGATCTTTTGGGACACGGGGCGGATCTCAACGCAATCCTCACACTGCAGGGGATAGGTCGCTGCCTGTCTTCTGAACAAAAGGTTCTTTGGGCTGAAGAAGCAGAGCCCATAAGTCGTGGCTAATGGGAGGAAATTTTCGAGGGCCTGACGGAATGTTAGACAGGGAAACCAGAATAGCCCACAGCAGACTTGTTCGACTCATCTGTGATAGCAGCAAATCCAACAGACATAGCACTAGTGAAGCTCAAAATGCCGCATGATAACACTCGAAAAACAGCCGCGGACAAAAGCGCCCGCCTTTTAGAGCGAGGCTTTGGCCTACCCAAGATGCAAGATCTGCGACGCCAAACACGGGATATCAGATTGCCCGAAACTCACCCAAGTTTCAGCAAATGAAAATTGGGGAACGGCAAGGATGGCAGAAACTTGTTTGCCTTAAGACCTCACTTCGGGCGGCAGCTTGCTGAACAAAAACTAGGTGTGGTTACGAAGTTTGTCCAGGAAGACACCACCGACTGCTGCATCACGTGGAGGAAGCTATGCCAGATAGGAAAACAAAGCCCAGTGTAATTCGGTCAAAATCGTGGTCTGCCAATTAACCAGTACGGCTAAGGAAAGTTGCTGTAGGAGTGATGGCCCCAAATGCAGTGGCCAAAGCGCGGGCTTTCGTCGACAGCGGGTCAGACACTACCTTTGGGAAGGAGCAGTTTGCCGATAACCACTGGCTAACATGAAGTACGAAGTCCCTAGCGGTGAATACGGCAAACGGGCCCTAAGTAATAACCGCACTTCAGCTGAGATTGCAACTCTTCTCCCTAGATACCAGTAGGCAAACCGAATCAGCAGCGGCTTTTAGGTCGGCCGATCTCCCCATGCGAGCACCAAGGCCAGGGGATGCAGCTCCATCTAGGTGGCTTCATTTGCAAGATGTAACCGTCGTAGATTGGGAGGATGACGAAGTAGGACTTCTGGTCGGCTGCAAAGTGCCGGAAGCACATTGTGTGCTAGAACAGAGTAGGCGACCGCCAGGCACTCTTTGCCGCACTCAAGATACTAGGATGGATACTAGAAGGTCCAGTCCGGGGGAATGAGCCCCATAAGTTATGTGCCAGCAGAGACGGACCAAATAGAGTACCAGTTGTAGCGTTTATAAAACAGGGAGAAAACCGAGAATTATCATTTCAAGAGAACTACCCTGCACCACAGACGGTACGACAAGGAACCATAGGCCAGAAAAACCAGTTCGACGTACCCCCCGTGGTGTAAACAAGCCAACCCCTTGGTTGACAACATAAATTAAGCTCTTTGAAGATTACTGCGCTTGAAAGAACGTCCCGGCCGAGTGCAGGGCTTCTGGAAGCGGAAATCAGGGGTAATGATCCGAAAGGAAGCTTTTGGCTACTTGGAAAAGGTGCCCGCAATCACTGACGGCCGAAAAGGGATATGGTTTCCGCCTCATCACCCGTTTCTCCATCCCAAGAAATCCGTAAATCTGCGGTTGTTTCTGCACTGTGCACCCAAGGTCCAAGATAAGCTCTTATATGATCATTTACCACTTGGCCTGATTAGACCACAGCTTTGGTCGAGCTCCCGTGCCATTTTCAGGGCAGTGGATTGAACTTGTCCACCGACGTCATGTGGATGTCTAGTCAGGTGAAATGCCGGTAGAGGAAAGGAATGCATCGCCACTACTGTGGTGGAACGGGAACAACTTGAACAAATCGGTGGTAAATTACAGAATGTAGGTTCATCCCCTCGGGGTGGTAACGTAGCCATTTTGTGCAAACTACGCCCCAATAAAAAACCGCGAACAATCATGTGGCTCTGGTTCCCCGGCCGGTAGATAACAGCATCAGCAGAAACTTCTACTTCGACGACCACATCTGGTCATTCAATGACGTCAACTTGGCCATAGCGCAATTAAGTTGCCTAAAAGAACTGCTAGAAATGGGCGGCTTCCATTCAACAAAGTGGTTATCGATCGCGTCGGAGGTGCTTGAAGCCACTCTGAGCCACGGGAGGGTAGAAGGGATTTGAGACCTGGAAGGCTCTCCACTCCTATCTGAAGGCACTCTAGGAATACAATGAAATGCGGAAACAGACGAATTCAGTTTTGAGCCAACCGTTCCCGACCTACCAGTAACTCGTCGTGGTGTACTGTCAGCTGCCTCTAGCCTGTCCGATCCACTCGGTTTTGACTCTCCCTGGCTGTTACCGGGAACGATCTTACTGCAACGGCTCTGTCGTGAGAAAATTGACTTGGACCAGCCACTGAAACAAGATCGGCTATGACGGTAAGGGCTCCTGGCCTGTTTAAAGAGACTAGAGGACATATGGCTCCCCAGATGCTTGCCTTTGGATCATACAACACAGACGGAAGAACTACACACCTTTGCTGATGCTTACGAATTAAGGCTCGGGTCCGTGGCGTGTGGACGGTGGTGCCTGGGAGATAAACGATACACTACAATGATTCTGCTTGCCAAAGTTTGCGTTGCCCCACCGGAATCGGTTTCGATCCCGCGCCTCAAACTCAGCGTAGCTGTGATAGCCGCAAGGGCGATACAGAAAATAAAGAGATGTTTCAACTTCTATATTTGGTCAGCCAGTTTTTGGACAGACTCAACAGTAGTTCCTAACCACATCATTGACTTCGAGGGTTGTTCTGGCACTTTCATCGCCAACCGGCCCACGATCATTCACGACGAAACTGCCATGAACCAGTGGGAACATGTTAAGTCTGGCGATAACCCAGCCGATTTGCCTCCCCGAGGTGCGACCAACTTCCGGTAACTGGACACGTGGAAGGGAGGGCCGAAGATCCTACAAACGTCTTAACGGGACTGGCCCATATGAGAACTAAAGCTCCCTGGGATTGGAACTAGAGATTGAAGGCGCGGTAATGACGTTAGCGGCCGCCGAACTGACATCTATGCTTACGCGGTTAGCCCAACTTTCCCATTGGACAAATAAGTTTCGCTCCCTGTTTTGGTTGATCAGACTTGAGAGGCATTCCTTGATCACGAAACGGGTTCACCAATTCGGCGGCCTACTTGTGGGTCCAATAAATCCTGGCGACCTCTGCTTTGTAGATTACGATTTATTCAAGATTATATAATACGAGGCCTTCCCCCAAGAGTACGAGAATCTCGAAGGAACGGGACTAAGCGAAGAAAAACTTCATCCCCAGAGGGCAACTTGAAACCTCCAAACCCGAAAATAGTTGATGGACCACTAAGAGTAGGTATTTGGTCGACAAACTCCCACCCGAGTTACGACGCGAAGCGCCCCAATCTAAAATCTGCTCGACAACCCGTGACAGACTTGATGATTCAAAACACGCACGCCGTAGATGGACGCGCCGGGTAAACCCACGTGAGGAGTGTCCTTCGGAAGCGGGTTCGGATACTGAAGGGAAGGAAAAAAGGAAAACGCGTAATCCGACGGAGTGTTCAACGTAGGAGAGGTACCGCTGTCGAGGGAAAACAATATATAGCCCCCGCTGCCAGAGTATAGGGAGACCCCGGGATGGTGGCCTTTTGGTGACACCGGACTTGACTATTTCAGACCTTTGTGGGTCAGGTGCGGATAAAGGATATAAGAGAGATGCCGGTGCCTCGTGAAGCGAATGAAGTCCCGGGCAGTACACGTGGAAGTTGCGCACACGATGACCATCGACTCTTTGTTGCAGGCCCCAAGGAGCTTCATCAGCAGAAGAGGCGTACGGTCGTACATCTGTTCCAATGGTGGCTCGAATTTTGTGAGGGCTCAATGAGAACTGCGGCGTTCGCACTAAAATGTAAACCAAGACCAGCTGCTGAACCAAACCGTGGCATATGGTATACGATGGCACACCAACACCCGCAGCCCATTCGCGCGGTGGAGCTTGGGAAAGCCTGACCAGGTCTACCCGACGGACTTTGCTGCCGTCAGACGAACAACAACCACCAAGCGATGAGACGCTGAGCACCGTGATGGCCGAGGTTGTTAGTATCCTGAACAATAGACTTCTAGTTCCATTATCTCTCAGTGACCCCACCCGTCTGACGCTTGCCCTAAACGACCTGCTGATGATAGGGTCAAAAGTTGGATTTCAAGGGCCCATAAGCCTCCGCGGTGGCTACCTACTCTGATGAAAGCAGGCGATTTATCTGATTGGAGTATTCTGGAGGCAGCGGCTGCTGGAACACCCACCGGGCCCGCAAACCCGTCAAAATTGGCTCATCAAAAAGGATCGCTCAAACGATATATAATGTCAATAACACGGCGTCGTCGGTGGAAAATTATAAGCCGACATTTCCAATACAGTGAGTAACCTTCCTAAGGTTTTTAAAACTGTAACAAAAACGTCTGCTTATAATTTTCCACCGACAACGCCGTGTTGTTTACTTTATATCTCGTCAAAAAACATCACATGACGCATCGTTTTCTCAATACACTCTGGACCTGGTTCGGCCCTGACATAAGAACCATTCAAAGTTAGCGATATGGTGATGAGCTCCGACAAGGATGCTCATTTTAGCATTTGGCTCTCGAGTGCTGTTGTCGAAGTCATTAGCAGCTCTGGCAAGCTGATAAAAACGGTAAAGGTGAGGATCGCCGAGGGACTGTTGACTCTTGACTTGCGCAGTATCAGTGTCCTGGAGGGCGAAGACGTACCAGTCTACGCCTCTGAATCGGTCGCCCAGTGACACTCAGCCGAGAGTTTCAGTCCCAGTAACAGACTCACTCTGATTTATCAAAGCCCCATTTGTATAATATTCATTCCCTGCGCAAGTAATCAAACGTCTATACTGGCTAGCGACCTCACTATGAATGAGTAGAACTATAATTACAAGAAACCCAGCAGTTTATTATAATCCCCCGGAGTCCTTCCATTGCATGCCACCCACGAGATAGTTTCACGAGTCGTGATTGTTGCTTCCAATGTACTCACCTACGCGTACCCACACTCGCACAATCAAGCATATAAAGCCGTTTCGCCTCCTACTTTCGCCACACCAGACTTGTCGCACAAGCTCTGCTGTTGCTTCTTCGTTCACTGGTGGCTGGCTGTCTCACGACAACCGAGAAGAGCTTCGAACTAGGGGTTGTAGTCCCAAGGGAACCAGCGATTGATTGAAGAACGCTCAATGTCTGGGCTGGAGCGGGATACGGAGCCTTCTCTCCGAAAACCATAATGAGGAGATCACTGTGCGTAGATTCCTGCTTTGCCATTGATTTTGCTGAAAAAGTTCCCGCATGTGGTAATAATTGTGATTTACTCCCATACCTAAGTAAACCTCTATTCACCCTCACTCCCAGCCGCAGGAAACAGTTTTTCCCGTACCTCCGTCAAGACTCGACGTTGGTTCACTTTTTCCCGTTTCGTTAATGACATTGATAAATACAACTGTGTATGTGATCACTACTGTGGTTTCTTCGCACATACTGACATACGTATCCATTCATGACTGCTCCTTCGAAAAATGCATATGGATTTGGAATCTATACGTCTCCCTTCGCGCCTGCGGCCGAGCAGTAGCTCTCGTGGACTGTACAGAGCAGCATTCAGCCGGCCTTGGAACCGGATTGCTTGCGATCGTGCGCATGTGGGCAGATCACGGTTGCCAGCAGTATGGGTTTGTGCGCAATGATAGTAGGGTCCAGGTAAGTGGGAAGGGTCAGTACTCTTATTTCAAACCCTTATGATGGTGAGCTGTTTAACTGTCGGCTGTAAAAAGTCCTTCAGAGGCACTATAATCTCGTGATTTCATGATGTTACTCTCTTATACACACCATTTTCGTGTTCCGCATAATTTATGTTTTTATGAAACAACCTTTGTTTTTTCGCTTCCGCCGCGCCACTTTGTGATATCCAATCCTGGTTACGCGCAGTGCGCATTTTTGTCTCTCACAAGCCGTGAACTTGGTTCCCGTTTTTTCAGTCTGTGTGATCGCACATTTGAGGTCCGCATATGTTTTACTTTATTGCTTGTTCAACAACTCAGTACCGTTGGATTTACAGGTCAGTTGTGTTTTGGTTTCGGGGCTTTTCGAGTTTGGTTACGTATCACTCAAAGCCTCTTATAATGGGGACATATTGTTTGGGCGTGCATACGAGAAGTAAAAACGGGAAGTTGTTAGAGTAATGAAAAAATCCTTAGGGTTGTCTACTGTGATTGAGCGGAGACGATGAAAGCATGCGGTCCGAAAACCGTTTCACTGGATGCCGTAGGACTGTGGCAGCGGGAGCTCAAATTCTACGATTGGTACTAGTGGATGTGGCTGACCGCGAGCTGGATACCTTCTTCATGATTGAACGCAGGAGGTGTGATTCACCAGCCTGGCTGCTCCCACCCATCGTTGCAGACGACCTGCACCCCCGATATGCGCCGACCAAGGCAGCGAAGCGACCGCGCCCCATACCCTTGGAATTGGCACAAATGGTCGTTGATGATCATTAGTTGAAGGTCTAAACCAGAAACTTTTCTGTGTGATACGAGATTAAGTGATCAGTTTGTGAGGGTCTCAGACGACAGAAATGGAGGAGCCGCCGGTTTTAAACGACTATACGGCAATGCTACCCAGGTGTTCTTATAATGATGGTAGTCTCAACGATTCTAAGACTGATGACCAACATTGAGGGCAAAATGCGCCTGAGAGGAGGACTGAAAAGGGAAAACAGTTAGAGAAGGGCAGTCAGAGTTTGCGCCTGGTGCAAATGAACGGTCAAGGCGGGCAAATATGAATCGCGAAAAGAAAGGTGTAAGGGTATCTGCGGCTACGGGAGAAGGAGGGGGCACAGCATGGGAAAGTAATGGTACTTCTATTACGTTTACTCATAATTGTAATGGCCACGGCTAGTCAAGCTTTGAAAGTTCAGTCGAATGGATGAGACCGTTTGTCGCTGATTGTGCCCGCAGTTGGAGGGTGCAGGGTGCTCGACGGAGTTGGCCTGACTTAGAAGTCGAGGCCACCGTGGTATGCCATATCTACGGCTATGAACATATTAGTTAACTGGGGTGCACGCGTAACGTTGAGATGTGGACTGAGTGCCAATATAAATTGGGACTTGGTTTGATAAGCTTCAAAGGTGATGGATAACTTATTGTAGAGCTTGGAATGTACGAAGAGGGAAACTTGTGGCCGTATGGCCGATTTAGCCTTGGTCCAAGGGTTGGTAATTGGCCTTTGCCGAACTGGTAAGGCGTTTCACAGAAGCTCAATGGGCTAGAGGAAAAAGACCGGTTATGGAGCTGGCTACGCAAGAAGTCTTAGCCCAGCCTCAAGCGCAGGAGCCTAAACAAGTCGAAATCTAGATGGTGGCATCGTTTCCTCTAGCCTACCGACGTGGGCCAACCAAGTAATTGTTTGGTAAAACAAATCTGTGGGCCTTTTAGCGCAAATCTGTGAGACTCAGACATGTTGAAAAAGATTGTTGGCTGTATTCAAGCAGAGGACTGATGTGGACTTTTTAGATGCTGACGATACTGCTCCAGAGATGAAAGGAGCGGAAAAGAGTGGACGTGCTTCTAGCATTGGCCAATTGAGTGGTGGCGCTCTCAGAGAAGCTGAGGGAGCTAAACTAATTGAGGCTCAAATCACTGGTGGTAGGTCGACTAACAATTGGAGACCCACCAATAATTAAGGATCCTGGGGGTAACTGGAAGTTGTAGGTTAGAACCCCGCACTCGTCAGTGGGGAAAACCCATCATTGAGGAGTGTCACTAGCAGCCAGGTACGTAGGGTGAGTAGAAAAAGTGCGAGGTGTAGGGATACCATCATCTGCAAAGAGGAATGGCATGCCACAGTGTACTAGATCCAGAGCTTCAATAAGGTGCACCAAAAGTAGAAGGAGACCCAATACAGTGCCCTGTATAACGCCACTTGTAACAGGTATGGCTTTTAGGGAGGACCTTTCCAGAACGATGAGTGAGATAGGATTGCAAACAAGAAGGCAGTGGGTCGGCGATGCCAAAGAAGCGCAGTTTAGCAGTGAGATTGGGGTTTGGAACACGATCGAAAGCCTTCGACAGATCAGAGTAGACAATGACTAGTGCTCACCCGCCACCAACTGCCTTGGTGGCTGGGTTGAGGAAGACAAGCTGATTTGTGGTGCATGATCGTAATCTGAGAAGCTCATGCTACCCATTTCTATGAAGGCTTGAAACTAGAGAGTGAGTGATAATGCAATCTTAAACAATAGTTTTTACCATTTTGGAAATGACATAGGGGTGAACAATGGGAAGGTAATTTGCGAATTAGTTGGAAAGCCCATTTTTGTGCCGTGGAACGGTGGCTGAACGCTTTCAGTTCGAAGATACTAAACTGGAGATGAATGGAAAAGTAAATAGGTTTAGTAATGTAGGTAGAAAGTGTGATCCACCGCTAGTAATTGCTGATGGGGGTGACCCATCTGGTGCAGGATGCGCTGATGCTTTGTAACGGGAAATGAGCCTAAAGGTAACGTTTACATCAAATGTCAGGTCAGAATGCGAAGAACAAGGGGCGAAAAGAGGATATGGAGAAGCCGTGTTTGAGGCGAGGGCCATAGAATAAGTGAAGTGGGGGTTAGAGGCTCCAGCAATATCGGTGACACAACGTACTAAATAGTAGGTTCTGCTTTCGAATTTTCAGGTTTATACAGGAGTGAGAGTTTCTTTGCTTCCTTGGGATGCCTCAGAGCTTTAGCTTCTCCTTTTCAAAGCTGAATTTCCTTTAGATCCTCGATGATATCGGGAATACCTGTCAGCCGAGACAGTAAGAACTCTTGGTTTCAGAGGTGAAGTCTTTGAATCCTAAGATACTTTTGTTGGAGGAAGAGCTGTTAGGATTTTTTGAGGTGAGTTTTGGGCAGTCGGACTGGGCTTTGAGAGGCAGTTTCCCATGTTACGGTGGAAGCAATCAGCCGCCTGTTGGAGTCAGGCGTTAGAAAAAACTGGTCCTACCTTGGTAACTGGTGGGGTTGGGTAGAGGGTTCCCATTGAAACGGAGAAAATTGTTCACTCGGGTAAGATAGCCCTATGGGTAAGGGTGGGATGAAAGATTACCTATGTCGTCTCTTGGTTACTGCCGAAACCTTATGCACAAAGGAAACTGAAAATTTGGAAACTCTGTAAGTGAATATAAGGTCTCAGATGTTGGCGTTTCCAGTGAGGTTTTTAAAGTGTTGCTCAGGAAGCCCAGTGTGAATTAGGGGGAAAAGTCCATCGATTTGGGAGGCACTGTGGATTTGGTCCAGGATATTTTGGGCCAGGTAAGATAATCGGCCTCGATTTTCCCTGCCGAGGCTAGCAGCAAAACGTAATCAGGGGCCACGTTTAAAGGAAGTGAGTGGTGGCAGCAGAGGGCGGGCTATGGGCACAATCAATGTGCATGATGATAGCTTGAGGACCTAATTGTAAGGTATAGAAAATGCTTGATTGAGCCATGTATAGCGTATCTGATAGGAGATACTAAAAGGGCATTCCGCACGTACCCTAAAGACCAGCCTTCTCGTCTGCTAATCCTACTTGCTCCAAAAACCTTGTAACCCTCAAGCAAAAGTTCCGTTGTGGGAGTGTGTTCCACGATCCAGGTTTCAGTGGTAAGGATGATATCAGAACTTGATGTCTTGACGTAACGTTTTAAGTGATGAGGCTTATTAGAGATAGACCGGGAAATTAATAAGTTCATAGAAAACCCGTTCGTGTGGAGGTGAATGCTTGGGCTGGGTAACGTGGGAGAGCCTGTAGACAATGCGGAAATGTGGTCGGCCGGCAACGGACATTTTGGCATGAAAGGTGAACATCGATCGCCTTCAGTTCGGGCGTCCAGGGCTGAGCTGAGAATGGCTTCAGAGAAAGCAGCTGGCTGGTTATATGTTGAGTGGCTTGGTCACTAATCGGAGGCTACCTAAGAGGCCGACTAGAGGAGTTATGACTAGGAGGCAGTTGTCCCGGAAGAATCAGCAGCGCGGGTTTGTGAAGGGTTATGGATACGGACGGTGGGGCCATTAGCGTTAGAGCCAAGGGTGTGGAGGGCACCACTCAGAAGAAAAGGGATTACTTGAATTCGGAAAACTTGCCTTTTGGATGGGAGCAGTATATGGCTGACTGGTGGGCGTAGCGGTTGTGACGGCCCCTAGAAAAATTACAATTTCATATTAACTTGACATCACCCGCTCATAAGCACAATTTGCTTTTATATGCACCCCAATTTTCCATGAAACAACCTTTGTTTGTTCGCGTCCAACGTTCTAATTTGCCACATCCTATGTTGGACCTGTTTGACGCGCGCGCTCCATTTTCGCATGCCGCAAATCGGTTCCCGTTTTCTGAGTCCTTATGATCGCCTGATTGAGGTTCGCGTTTGTTTTATGTCATTGCTCATTTAATAATCTAGCACCGTAGAACCTACTGATGGTCGCGTTCTTATTTCGAAATCCATTTCGAATTTGGCTATGTAATGCTCAGAAGCTTCCCACAATACTCGATTGATAAATTTAAAACCAGAAAATAAGCGTCATTCCCAGAATAGGGACGAAACAACTGGAATCTGGACGGGAAGTAATGCAACAGGTCACTGGGGGGGGGTATGGGTACTGTCGATTCTATGAGAAATACTACGACGCCTATTCCTATCAGAGATAGCTCACGCATTACTGAGGGTAATATGTACTGCAAGAATTTTGATCTACTTAAGCAGAGGGAAGTACACGTAAAACAGCAACTGATGTCTACTAGGAAGCAATCCCAGGGTGCAGAAAAGTGACGTCGACGGAACTAACACGAGAAAAAGGTCAACGAGTACCATCTATCCGACAGATTGGAACAAACGAAATTAGGAAACTAGGCGCCGGTCGTCGAATATAAAACCTCACGAACAACGATCGATCTGCCAGGAGTAAAACTGGCGGCTTTCGACGGACGATCTGAACACTGCTGCATGTTCGTCAGACAGTTCTAAACCTTCATCGAAAATAAAATAACCAACCCCGGAAAAAAGGTTTCCTTATTTGGCCCATTACTTTCTAGGCCGAGCAAGAGAAGCCGTCGATAGATGTACCATGCTCTACCCGGAACAAGACCAACACTAGCAAGGAAGATCTTGAGGAACCTGTTCGGCCAGCCATTCAAGATAGCTCGTAATCTAATAGAGGGCGTGATGTCAGGGGCTCAAAGAACCACGGGCGACATCTACACAATGGCCGATTTAGTAATCAGGGTGCAGAACTGCTCCATAGCCCTCGATCATTTAGGTTACAGGGTTGGCCGGGATGCAGTGCACGCCTAGGAGGGCAAAGTCCGTCAAATCTCTCCCGAACTACAGGGTCCTTCGGCGTAAGGGGCGGAACGCATAAGTCAAGGCGATCTTGAGGCCAACTTCGCGGACTTGACTGGATACCTGGACAGGCCAAACAAGATAGCCGACAAAAGACTTGGCCGACTCATCCAGAACAGTAACCGAGTAAATAAATCTAGTACTAGCCAGGCTCAAACCGCTGCCCGGGAATACCCTAAATATCAGCCTTGGACCAATGTACGCGCCATTTCACGCGAGGCTATAACTCATCCAAGTTTCAGGTCCTGTGACGCCAGGCATGGGCTATTAGAATGCCCGGAGTTCATCAACGGCGACGACGACAGGAGCGTGCTTTAAGTGCCTCAACACCACTCGCCGGGCGGAAGCCTCCCGAGCAAGAACCAGATGTGGTCACGAGGGTTGCGCGGGCAGACACCACCGACTGTTGCACCAGACGAAAGAAACCACACCAGAGGCGAACACCAAGCCCGGTATGACTTGTTCAACATCGCGTTTAGGAGTAGTTGCCGTGGGAGTGATGACCCCGACTGGGGTGGTCAAAGCGTTGGCCTTCGTCGACAGTGGATCAAACACAATCCTGGTGAAGGAGCAGTTGGCCGATAAGCAGCGGCTCGCCAAAAGCACGACGTCGTTAGCGGTGGACACGGCGGGCAGAACACCAGTAATGACTGCAGTCTAGTTGAGGTTACGGCTCACCTCCTTGGACACTAACAAGGAAATCGGATCGACGGAGGCCTTTACATTAGCCAATCTCCCCATAAGAACCAGGGTAAGTGAACTGAATTCTAACTAGGTGGCCCCAACTGCAAGATGTGACCGTCGTAGACTGGGAAGACAACGAAGTGGACCTCCTCAACGGCTGCGATTTGCCAGAGGCACATTGGGCGCTGGATCAGAGGCCGTGCACCGCTAGGCACCTCATGCCGTACGCATTGCGCTGGGATGGATATTATATGGTCCAGTAGTGAAAGGTGGTTCCGTGACTAACGTATCAGCCACAACGGACCGCATAGAGCATCAATCGCAGCCGCTGTATGAAAAGGAGTTTCACGACATCGGAGACGAGAGACTATCGTTGTCTCAAGAGGACCACTTCGCTTCGTAAACGATGCGGTGAGAAGCCAGGAACAGTTCGAGGTTCCCATTTCATGGCGCATTCTAGCTAGCTCTTTGTTTGAACAAATATAGCGAGCTGGTCCACGGGTCGGTAGTAGATAGCGTAAGCAGAAGTTTCCACGTCGACTACTACGTTCGGTCATTCGATGACATAGACTCGGCTATGGGGCAATTCAGGTGCCACAAGAGGTAGAGAGAAGAATGTGGTTTCCATCTCACGAAATGAATGCGAACGCTTCAGAAGTGCTCAAAGTCATTCCGTGCTTCGAGAAGGCAGAAAGAACTCGAGATCTGGAAGGCTCTCCACTCCTATCTGAAGGCACTCTAGGAATACAATGAAATGCGGAAACAGACGAATTCAGTTTTGAGCCAACCGTTCCCGACCTACCAGTAACTCGTCGTGGTGTACTGTCAGCTGCCTCTAGCCTGTCCGATCCACTCGGTTTTGACTCTCCCTGGCTATTACCGGGAACGATCTTACTGCAAAGGCTCTGTCGTGAGAAAATTGACTTGGACCAGCCACTGAAACAAGATCGGCTATGACGGTAAGGGCTCCTGGCCTGTTTAAAGAGACTAGAGGACATATGGTGGCTTCATTTGCAAGATGTAACCGTCGTAGATTGGGAGGATGACGAAGTAGGACTTCTGGTCGGCTGCAAAGTGCCGGAAGCACATTGTGTGCTAGAACAGAGTAGGCGACCGCCAGGCACTCTTTGCCGCACTCAAGATACTAGGATGGATACTAGAAGGTCCAGTCCGGGGGAATGAGCCCCATAAGTTATGTGCCAGCAGAGACGGACCAAATAGAGTACCAGTTGTAGCGTTTATAAAACAGGGAGAAAACCGAGAATTATCATTTCAAGAGAACTACCCTGCACCACAGACGGTACGACAAGGAACCATAGGCCAGAAAAACCAGTTCGACGTACCCCCCGTGGTGTAAACAAGCCAACCCCTTGGTTGACAACATAAATTAAGCTCTTTGAAGATTACTGCGCTTGAAAGAACGTCCCGGCCGAGTGCAGGGCTTCTGGAAGCGGAAATCAGGGGTAATGATCCGAAAGGAAGCTTTTGGCTACTTGGAAAAGGTGCCCGCAATCACTGACGGCCGAAAAGGGATATGGTTTCCGCCTCATCACCCGTTTCTCCATCCCAAGAAATCCGTAAATCTGCGGTTGTTTCTGCACTGTGCACCCAAGGTCCAAGATAAGCTCTTATATGATCATTTACCACTTGGCCTGATTAGACCACAGCTTTGGTCGAGCTCCCGTGCCATTTTCAGGGCAGTGGATTGAACTTGTCCACCGACGTCATGTGGATGTCTAGTCAGGTGAAATGCCGGTAGAGGAAAGGAATGCATCGCCACTACTGTGGTGGAACGGGAACAACTTGAACAAATCGGTGGTAAATTACAGAATGTAGGTTCATCCCCTCGGGGTGGTAACGTAGCCATTTTGTGCAAACTACGCCCCAATAAAAAACCGCGAACAATCATGTGGCTCTGGTTCCCCGGCCGGTAGCTAACAGCATCAGCAGAAACTTCTACTTCGACGACCACATCTGGTCATTAAATGACGTCAACTTGGCCATAGCGCAATTAAGGTGCCTAAAAGAACTGCTAGAAATGGGCGGCTTCCATTCAACAAAGTGGTTATCGATCGCGTCGGAGGTGCTTGAAGCCACTCTGAGCCACGGGAGGGTAGAAGGGATTTGAGACCTGGAAGGCTCTCCACTCCTATCTGAAGGCACTCTAGGAATACAATGAAATGCGGAAACAGACGAATTCAGTTTTGAGCTAACCGTTCCCGACCTACCAGTAACTCGTCGTGGTGTACTGTCAGCTGCCTCTAGCCTGTCCGATCCACTCGGTTTTGACTCTCCCTGGCTGTTACCGGGAACGGTCTTACTGCAACGGCTCTGTCGTGAGAAAATTGACTTGGACCAGCCACTGAAACAAGATCGGCTATGACGGTAAGGGCTCCTGGCCTGTTTAAAGAGACTAGAGGACATATGGCTCCCCAGATGCTTGCCTTTGGATCATACAACACAGACGGAAGAACTACACACCTTTGCTGATGCTTACGAATTAAGGCTCGGGTCCGTGGCGTGTGGACGGTGGTGCCTGGGAGATAAACGATACACTACAATGATTCTGCTTGCCAAAGTTTGCGTTGCCCCACCGGAATCGGTTTCGATCCCGCGCCTCAAACTCAGCGTAGCTGTGATAGCCGCAAGGGCGATACAGAAAATAAAGAGATGTTTCAACTTCTATATTTGGTCAGCCAGTTTTTGGACAGACTCAACAGTAGTTCCTAACCACATCATTGACTTCGAGGGTTGTTCTGGCACTTTCATCGCCAACCGGCCCACGATCATTCACGACGAAACTGCCATGAACCAGTGGGAACATGTTAAGTCTGGCGATAACCCAGCCGATTTGCCTCCCCGAGGTGCGACCAACTTCCGGTAACTGGACACGTGGAAGGGAGGGCCGAAGATCCTACAAACGTCTTAACGGGACTGGCCCATATGAGAACTAAAGCTCCCTGGGATTGGAACTAGAGATTGAAGGCGCGGTAATGACGTTAGCGGCCTCTGAATCGACATCCATTTTGCCACGGTCGGTCAGGTTCTCTCACTGAATGAGGACTCTTCGTGCATCTGTGTGTTTGACCAGGTTCGATAGACATTTGCTGGTTATGATATGAATGTTCCCGCCCCAGAAATGTACGATTGGGCCCGATAGGCTCTGATGAACTGAGAGCCAGGGAATTCGATAGATTCAAGATGATAGAGCGTGAAGCGAGAGAGTCGGTGAAGCGGGACCAGTCGGCATTATGTCGTCTCGAAAAAGCCATCTGAAGTACTTAAACCCCAAACTCAATAATGGACTACTACAGGTATAAGATGGGCTTACCAACTCCCACCTGAGTTTTGACACGAAATATCCCATACTGTTACCGGCTCGATAACCTTTGGTAGAACCAATGACTCAACACATTCGCGCCGTAGACGGACATGCCGGGGGAAGTCACCTTACGAGTGTCATCTCAAAGCGCCTTTGGTTGCTGAGAGAAAGAGCGATTGTAAAACGCGTAATCCGTCTTTGTGTACAACGTAGAAGACGCAACGCCGCAGCGGGCAAACAACACATTGCTCTCGTTCCAGAGAATAGGGTGACCCCTCGATGGTGGCTGTTCAGCGAGCCTTCGTGGATCAGGTGTTTGGGGAGGTTGAAAAAACGATACGGAAGCATCATGACGTGCATGAAGTCACGCGCCGTACACTTATAAGTTGCATACTTGATGACAAGCGATTCTTTCCTCCGGGTCTTGCAGCGCTTTATCAACCGAGGAGGCGTACCGACACATATGTACTACGACAATGGGTAAAACTTAGTGGGCGCCCACCGGAGCCTGCAGCGTTGGCACAAAAATATGAACAGAGACGAAGTGCAGAATTGAACCGTGGCATATGGCACACGATGACACTTCGGCCCCCGCGGGCCAGTCATTGCGGCAGCGTGTGGGAACGCCTGGTCCGGTCTACCAGGCGAGTATTACTGTCGATCATTGGACAACAGCCGCCCGACGACGAAACGCTGGGCACCGTCGTGACCAAGGTCGAGAGAATTCTAAACAGCCTGCGCCTTGTTCCAGTGGCCAGCGGCGACCCCGCTCATCTGGCGCTCACTCCGGACGATTTATTGACGTTAAGGTCGAACGAGGGTTTCCAAGGACCGGTAAACCTTCGTGGGAGCTACCTCCACGGATAGAAGCGGGCAAACCATCTTGCCAAAGTGTTTTGGAGGCGATGGCTGCGGGAGTACTTACCGGCTCTGAAAGCTCGACGGGAGTTACTGATCAAAACAGGACCATTCAAGGATGGGGATGTGGTGATGATAGCAGACGAACACGCGCATTTCATCACCTGGCCTTTGGGCATCGACATGGAATCTATCAGAAGCTTCGAACTGATAAGAGCTGTGAAGCTGAAGATAGTCAACGGAATTCTAATCCGTGAAGTGCGCAGTATTGGTTTCCTTGAGAGTGAAGATGGAGAAGCCGACTCCACAGAACACCGGTAGACTGTTCATGGTTCGTCATTGACGCGGCTAAAAGCGCTTCCCGTTCATGGTAACGCCTATGGCATACGTACTCAAATAGTATTACATGCATTTGAGACACGTTTCTGCACCACAGTCTCCAAAAAACATGTCACAGTGCTCACCGTTCCTCGTTTGCCATTGGCTTTGTAGAGGACTTTTCCCGTAAGTGGTAGTAGCTGTGATTCGCTCGTACACCAAGACACACTCGCTCTCAATCAAATACAAGTAAATGAACACGTTTATGCTTCACGATCTCAATCAAACACTTTGCAGTGCTCACCATTTCTCGTTTATCGTTGACACTATGAAATACGTCTACCGTGGGTGATAGTTGTTACCGTTTACGCGTATTCCTGAGTGCGATCCCACCCAAGACACCAGCAAGCACACATTTAAGCACACGGAGCCCATTCGCGACGGCTCCCCCAAAGACAGCACATGGTTCTGAACCTACATAACCCATTCACGCCCGATATCGATCAGCTGTTCTCGTGGACGATGCAGAGTGACATCATGTCGGTGTAGCCACTGGATCAGGTGCTATCGTGAGTGGAAAGCTAAAGTCAGAAGTGTTAGGTACTTGAACTGGCAGCAAAGCTTAAGTAAGTAGGGGGAATCAGTAGCCTTACTCCAAACCTCTGACTCTACCAAGATTCGGGAGGATTTTGGTGGGCTGTGTGATGGTCGGTTGTTGAAAATCCCCCCACAAACACTGCGATTTCATGTTCACTTGGCACCACTCACTCATAAACACAATTTGCATCTTCATGAACCAACCTTTTGTTTGTTCGCGTCCAACGTGCTACTCTGCCATATCCTATTTTGGAAGTTCTTGAAGCTCAAGCGCCTTTCTTGCAAGCCGCAAACTGGTTCTCGTTTTCGGAGTCTCTTCGATCGAGTAATTGAGGTTTGCATTTGTTTTATGTCATCGTTCATTTAATAATCTAGCTCCGTAGAACTTACTGATGATCGCGTTCTGATTTCGGGATCCACTTCGAATTTGGCAATGTATCACTCAAAAGCGTCTCACAGGGGTGTGGTGATGTGATAAGTAGCTGGGAGCTAGTCTATGATGTGGGCGAGGTGACAAGATTAGGGAGGGTTCGAAGGCTCATTAAGGGTGTGGGGCCGGTGAGTGTGAAGGGTGGATATGTAGACCGGAGAATCCGGATACAGGTAAAATCCTGGAGTGTTTTACATCACAACTTATTGATACTCCGAGATTTGGCAGAGACAGGCGGGGAGGAGAACGGGGATTTTGCTTGAGCACGCTCAGGCTGTAATAGAGGGTTGGTGCTGGAGAGCAGGAAGGGATTTTGAGTTGCAAAGAAGGAGGAGGATTAGTGAGTCGCGTTCTATCAGGAGGGGGGATAAGGGAGCCGGGGGGTCAGTGACACGGGTATGGCCCCGATGGTTACTCCCACGCCTGGGATCGATGGCGTCGGTCAGAACTGGGTGGTAGCCCGGCTGCATGCCTCTTGCTGGATCCAAGGATGCGCTTTCAAAAAATGGGGATTGAGAGGGAGGGCTTGTGGGTGAAGTGATCAGTTGAAAAATTACGGACCTGGGTAGAGTAGCAGGTAAGCCCTTAGGTAGTTCAGACTATTACTCAGGGGAACACGGAGACTTGTCAGATCAACTTTTGCCTTGGGTATGTAATTTGCAGTATTGATAGAGCGGAAACTGCGGTTGATAACATGTATGAACGGCTCGGAGGACCGATAAGAAGCAGTAAGACAGAGGCTTGAGGCTGAGCCAAAGTCCTTTTTGACTGTTGGGCTGAGATGGGGGGAGTAGGGTCGATAATAATGTGGCGTGTCTTTTGGGACTTGTGGTCTGGGGGCTAAATCTAATGGAGTTAGAAGTTACTGGGCTAGAGGATATGGGGTTTGATGAGTTAGTCAGACCTGGGCTGATTGTTTGCAGGTAGATGGCGCGGGGTTCTGTATCCGCTAGAGTCATCTAGCCAGCGCGGCACTTATTAACCTTCGCATCAGCGCCAGTGTGGTCAGCTTGTCTGGATAAGACAAAGTTGCTTTTGAGTGATCGAATCACCCTGGCATGCTTGATCGGCCAATCTAACAAGTTTAAACATCTGGTGGGGCACCTGCCACCGACTCTGGCTCCAGTTGTTCAGGACTTTGTATGCAACCCACCCGAAGTGGGCTCGTACTATAGGCTGTGGGGCGTCATACTGAGGAATCCTGTCATGCCGGGAAAAAGTCAACCAAAAGAACTGCTGTTCGGCTTCCAGCTCGTTGACCGTGGCACACGAACACTGAGGCTTCTTTTCCCTTCTATGCGGGAACAGGTCTCTGCCCTCGAATTGGATGATTTATTAGTACCCTCGCTTTGGATGCAAGCATCTTTCAATGAAACTCGAGCTTTCCCAGCCGTTTTTCAAAGCAAGTCTCCGCTACAGAAATTAGCTTAAGCCGTCAATCCAGTACGATCACATGGCTCACCATCTTTTCAGTGCGGCTAAGGACCCTGACGTAGACCACATTGGTATCATGGAGCTTCGAGCCGAAGAGGGGGCGTTACCATCCCCCCAGGTTAACTCGCTAAGCACATTGCGATCAACCTCCGTATAACTCAGAGCAAGCAGCCCCAACAGGAGGGGTCGTGTGAGTGGATGCCGACAGCCTCAGTTGTAGAGGGGATGCGACATTTTGCCAGCCTTGATTATCAACTAGGGTCATATACGTGGCATGAAAAGCCTCAAAAAGTTTACTGCAAGAATGGGCCGAGCTAGGTGTGAAACTGTCTCGGTGGTACGCAATTTATTTGTTCTCATATTCAACCACGAAGGGTGGTGTTCGCGGACGCGTTCAGACAAATGCCCTGTCGCGCGACCAGTGTACATTGTTCTACAGGAAAAATTAGGTGAGTGCATGCAAAATGAACAAAGCTGAGACCACATTTGTTTTCTTTCCTTTTTCATGTTGTCGCCGGTCTTCTTCACTCTAAACTTTCCTCGTTGATCGTTGACTGGAGTTGTTGTCTCATTGTTCAGTTTTGAAACATGGGAACCAGAAGAAAAATAGCTAAGTTCCGTTCAGTATGTAATTGCTTAGTTTGTTGAATACAGCCCAGTAGCTATTTGGAATAATTTTTGCGCTCAGTCGCATCCGAATAGTAGCCACGCTTTGCTCCAAATTTCGATTAGCTGAACTTCTTAATGAGTGAAGTTCAACGTCGGCATCTGCATTCAACACTTCGTAAACACCCTTGCGACACGCCCCTTTTTTCTCGCCCTCCACAATCCTGTCCCTTTCTTCCCACTCCGCTTCAGTGTCCGAGCTTAGCGGCTCGTCTTAACCAACTTCCTTCCGGCTCAGAGCTTCGAACAATTGTTTCATAGGTAAAATGAACTGGTCAGCCCAACCCAGAGGATTGTGGCTTGCGGCCAGTTGTGCTAGGGGTGCTCCTCTTATTGTTGGCCGATCCTTGGACACAATATTCCTAGAGGTCCAGATCAACATTTCGGGACAACTCTAACGTTCTCCTGGCCAGGGTTCTGTTCCATCAGTGGGCTCTTTAGAGCTGTTTATACATCACTCGAGATGGCTGTCAAAACTCACTCGTCACTCCTCCGCTTGGTTAACTCGAAACCGCCAAGACTTAATAGGCCTCTCTCCCTCCACCCAGACCAGTGCTTCTGTGGTCTTAAGGGCGGAAGTTCGGAAATCATGGATATAAAAATCCTTCGGAACCACCTGTGAGATCTTCGATAAGAGCTTGCTTCCAAAGAGCGTAGATGATTTGTTCGGAGCAAATCCCGTAACAAATGGTAATGAAACTGCCTCATACTGATGCTCTGTCACTCTTAACTTTATCTTGTGTGTAACTGCCAGACCGCCAGAAAAATCGGAAGAAATCTTGTTCTCCCTCGGGTACTTCTACTTGTAGAAACATATTTTCTATGTAAGCGAAGAAGGCCATAGGTTTTGACGAAACCACTGAACTACGCCCATCAATGCGGAAACTAAGTTGGGAACCTGCGACTAGTTCGCTTTTAGCGGACCCTCTTAGAATGCTGCAGCACAGTCAAAGGCAACACGGAACTTTTCAAACATTTTAAGATTCGGCACGGCAAGGTGCGACGGATACCCCATCACTCGACTACCAGCCATGGGCTCCTCTATCATCCTTACTGCGCATCCTCTCTCAACTCACAACCGTGTATTTAACTTTAAGTTGCGGGTCCCGGAGAAACCTGCTTCCAAACAACCTAAAACAGCGAGGAGCTACCGACAGATTGCAAAGCCTAACGAGATTACTGCCCTTCCACGCCAAATCAAAATTAGGATAGTCTTTATCAATCCCTAACATTCTCTCCAGAACGTCGATGGTTCTTCCGTTCGCCATGGTTAGTGAGGTTCCCGGCAGACTATTGTCATCAAGTTCCTCGCCGAAGAACTGTCGCAGGCTATCCTTATCGCACCTCAAACTGAGCACGGCACATGAGCCAAGATCACTAGAATGAACCTTATTCAACGGACCCAGTATGATCCAGCCGAAACGGATTTGATCAGCTTCAGGGTCTCCTCTAGAACCTCTTCTCTGCCCTAGAACCCAGGGCACCGAAGGACCATCTGAACCAATTACCAACCCGGCCACTGGGCCTGAAAAACATGCAGATTGTATTCCTGCTTAATGACTCTACTTGGACAAAGGTTTTTGGCTACGTGCCGTGACCTGTACTTCCATCCTTGATGGAACAGCGTAGACACTCTTTACTCTGATCACCTTATTATCTTTCAAAGGCTTCAGAA
Organism: Fasciola hepatica; assembly: GCA_948099385.1. NCBI lineage: Eukaryota > Metazoa > Platyhelminthes > Trematoda > Plagiorchiida > Fasciolidae > Fasciola > Fasciola hepatica. Next base: position 33,469,340 of record CANUEZ040000043.1, on the reverse strand, counting down.
TAAACGATACCCCTTCAAAACGCTGCACAGTACTCCTGAAGCAATGTTTGGTTTGACTTTAGCTGTCTCTCCTACTTGATATGAGCATTAAGCTCAGTCACTAGGCGTGGGAGATGTATCTGCGTCAGTGTCGAGCAGCACGCTAATGCTAAAGGAGCATCTTGACCTTCTGTAAAGATCGGCGAAGTCGCCGAGCTAACATCGATACCAGTGAAAAATAGTCAACAAGATGCGTAGAGGACCGGAATTTAAATTATCCCGTGCCATAGATGATGATTTCTAAGATTGCAGTTTTCTTCACAGAGCCTCCCAAAACGCTGCCCACTAACACGATGTGCCGGATGTAGGCAAAACATCCCGCGAGGTACAAAATCCCAGCTGCCTCCAGGTAATAACGCTTGAAACTCCCGGCAACCAAACGGGTTAAGTCTACCACGACACTTAGTGCAACCGACATCAATTGTGGATACTGCCAGGGTTTTTATTCAAATCGTCTTTCTCACAAATGTCTGGCACATTCTCTCGTCCACAGGCCGGATAACAGTATATATTGCCCTGCACAGTTGCCTTAGCTCTTGCGAACAGACACGGATTACGAATCTCTGGCTCTTTGTCTATCTGGTAGATTCCATCGGCTCCTTTTTACCCAACCAACCTCCGCTTACCGGGGTGATCTACCCGAATCCTCCTCTGTGGTGTGAACCGAATGAGGTCACTTAAGTATCCCAGTTGGTCCAGCGGATCTGCACAGCTGGCCAACTTGCTAGCGTGCGGCTGCAAGGCGCCCGGATCTTAGGCTTTCATTCCCGGTCGGGTTATTTCGTCTAGCATGCAAAGTGAGATCTGACGCCTCTGACCGGAACATACTGTCAATGTACTTCTCACTAGCCGATGACCTTCACAACCTCGATAAAGTAAATAACACCGAATAGACTCTTCCGCTTTTCCTCCACATTATTTGGACAAACTGTTCACGTGCCGGCCATCATTTTTTACCTGGCTCTCGATCTGACAATAAAATTTACGAAAGAATGGAACGTATTTCGAAGACGAACCATCAAACTTGAGAAGTTTACACTTAGGCAATTCCAGACCTACCAGCAGCCGATTTTGCTCTTCCATGCCACTCAAAGGGTCAGATTTATCAAAACGACTAACTCCGTCACCACGGCCCTAGGAAGCCTTGGAAATGTTGGTATCCATGTAGAAAAATCTGGTACGGACGTCGCCATCAAAGCCTTTTACAGCCGGTGGCTGCCAGTACCAGCTTTGCCACCATGTCGTCTAAGCTACTCAGCCGCCCTTAGTTGGCCTAAGCCGCCCTAAGTAGTCTAAGTGGCTTCCAGCTCTAGCTGAGCCCCTTCCTGTTCTAGTTTTACTTGTGAATGTCTGAGAAATCGTTACCAAAAATAGAGGCAGAAGACTCACCGGTGGACGGAGTAAAGACCACTTCAGCCACTGAGTCGCAATCAAAATACTCTTTAATATCCGATTCCATCGATAATGGCAGAGAACTTGAGAACAGAAAATCAACAGCTTGAAACAACGAGAAGGAAACGGGGAAGGAAAGACACATAGCTGCTAGTGCACAGGAACAGGAATTAAAAAACTGATTTACTTTGAATCCGCTAACAATGAACAGCGAGGAGTAGTTGTTTATCGACTGATCCGAAGCATCAAATGATTGAAAAACGCTCTTGGATGGAATGGCCAAATGCTACTGGATGGCCGGAATATTGGCCCCTATGCACAAGGAACAACGAACTTGGCTTCTTCCAAACCCGAAATTACCGAAATTCACTAAGCCAGATCTAACAAGGAAAAGAAAGGTTTAATAATTGATGCAACATCCAAATAGTTTGTTGCGACTATCCTGATGTCCAGGGCTGTGAATCTAGCAGTAACTTAGCTTTTCTTGCTACACGTACGACAGGGGCAGAACACGATTACTGGCGGCAGAACAAATTCCAATCGAATAACCGTGTTTATCAATGATTCGTGGTTCTAAATAATATAATAAGCACAAATATACAGCAAATAAATGACTTACATCCAGGAGAGAAACCAAGAACAATGGGCAGCAGGCTTCCGAAAATCGGGACAGCGCAGAAAATAAAAACGGTCCACTCAGAAAGCAGCTGCACGAAACTGTAGCCCAGTTCGGTTGCGGTACAATCAATAATCCAAGAACCTTTACCGTCACAAGTCAATAAATCAATTACAAATGCGTGAATTAGACCGTAGTTGCAATGGTAAAAGGTGTCATTAACAAATAAGTACAAATAAGCTAAGTCTGTGGAGTAAACAAAGGCACGTGTCAACATGAATAGGCGAATCCGGCACCAGATCTGTTAATGCCGTTGACGTATGACGGCCAATAGTGGAGTGCACTGACAGAAACGATAAGACTGGGAGTTCGAGCCTCCGCTCGGCAGTACAAATGAAACACTCAGAAAGACTATGTAACAGTAGAGGTGTAGACCTTTGGGAAACAAATATTTGAATTGTTCATGTAATAGGCACCATGAAACTCAAGTATAAACTGATGCGATACCTTAGAAACAGGGAAAATACATTACGAATGTCCGGGGTTCACGATGCGTGTACTCACTGCTAATAAGTAACTAAACAGAAGGCTGAAGGACAAACTCTAATTACCATTCGTAATTAACACAGTGAACTGTATTAACCCTGGAATTTGCAAGTCGCGTTTCGTTAAGTACGTTCCTAGTAGGATTTTGATAGTGGAGCGTAATCAGTGTTGCCGAAAGACCGGGAACCATTTGTTTTAGTAGTTCGAAGGAAACAGCAGAAGGAGGAAGCTAAGCAGGGAGAGAAGATGCGGAAACAATGGCCACCCGCAAAGGAACTGATTTTAGTTGGACCTTTCCACACGCAACCAGCTACTACTCCTCGGCAGCCGTGACAGCGAAAACAAGTAAGTTATGCTCTGTTGATCGTAGTAATCTCCTTGCGTAGAATGCAGGTATCTCTCAAGTTACCCCTTAGCCTACTGCGCTTAAGGGAGAACAGAACTAGGGCTTTCAACATATCTCTTTGGGACTCGCCTCGCATCTCCCATCCTTTGAAAGTTTCTCAACACGATTGTAGTCCGTGAGGCTCGGTTCCTACGCCTGCGCAAAAGGCTTTGTAGGGATGAAAGATTTGTCCTGCCCCAGCTGGGCAGCTTAATCCAGACGGTCTCAGTCTGCCGAAAATGGGGATAAAGGAAGTCGCTGATGAACAATCGAGCTGGATTGATAACTGGATCACACTTTTCCAGAAACGGGTCAGCGAATAATTGGAATGGTCTGCCTGGTGAAATGGTGGACATGCATACTAGGTAGTCCTTCAATAGAGCCGCAGATGGTCACTGGAATTAGGTTGTTTTCATCAGTGAGTTTTGGACATGTTCTTTGTATGGATAATATACGCCTTTATGGTTGGTCTTGGTTGTGTTTTGGCTGCCGTTGCAGTTCGTTGCATAATGGCTGAGTGGACACTGAGTGCAGCTGATGAGCAATGAGATTCCACATTCCTCTCTCACTTTCAGCTGGGATTCGACAAAATACTCCACGCGGTGGTAAGTGACTAACCTATGTATATACTCTGGGGAAAACCTGGACTTTCGACTGGTGGTTGTTGTTATCTGTTATGTGCAATCTATCGTTTGACAACGTAAAACACCTCTGATCAATGCGTAGCCAAATTCGCAACGAATCCCGAAATCAGAGGGCGATTATCCGTGAAATTCTACGGTACTAGATTATTGAATGAACAACGACACAAAACAGATACAAACCTCAATTATGCGATCAAAAGGACTCAAAAACGAGAACCGAATTGCGGCGTGCGAGAGAGCAGCACGTGCGTCACGCAGGTCCAGAACAGGGGTATGACAAAGTAGTGCGCTGGACGCGAAGAAACAGACGTTGGTTCATAAAAACGTACAGTGCATAAGATGAGTCAACAGTGCAAATAAGTGAGTAATGTTAAGGAAAACATGGAGCTGCGGTGTTTTTGGGGGATTTTCCACGATCGGTCGTTACACCGTCCACCGAAATCCTCCCGAATCTTACTATATTCAAAGGTATAGCATAAGGGTACTGATTTTTCCTACCTGTCTAGACCCTGCTGTCAATGCGCGTACCCAGTACCTCGTCATTAAAGTTCTACTCAGGATCGCACCCGATCCGGTGGCCACACCGACGCGATGTCACTCTGCATCGTTCATGAGAACGGCTGGTCGATTGCCAGTGTGAAGGAGGAACACAGCAGCTGTCCTCGGGAGAGCCGTTGTACCTCGGCCGCGTGTGTTCGTGTGAGTGTGTGTGCGCGCGTGGGTGTAATGGATGAGATCACACTTTAGTATATGGGCAAATAGTGACAACCACCACTTGCGGGAGATAACTTCCATAATGTCCATGATACACGGGAAACAATCAGCCCTGCGGCGTGTTTCGATGAAGGTCATGAAGCATAAACGTGTATTATGTAAGTGTGATTGGTATGTGTCTGGGTGAATTATAGAATCACAGCTACGACCACATGTGCCAAAATCCTCCCGTAGCATAAACAAAAGGATGGTGAACACTGCCACGTGTTTGATGTAGGTCGTGAAGTACAAAAGTGTACCATGTGAGTGTGTATGTGTCATGGTGTATGATAGTTCAATACGTCAGTGTCGTAAATGCCCCCACACAAGGAAGTTCATTTTACCGCCTCGGAGACGGATGAGGAATAGTCTACTGGGTTTTCGTGTTACCGGCTTCTTCATCTCCACTCTCAAGGAGGCTGATACTGCGTACGTCACGGATTAGAGTTCCGCCGGCTGTCTTCAGCTTCACAGTTCTTATCATTTCGTCAGAGCTTTCCATGGTTTCCAAAACCACGCTCAAAGGCCAGGTGATGGAATGCGCGTGTTCGTCTGCGATGCAATCCCCCTCCCCTGCTCTGACTTCCTACCGTTCATGTACCTGGCCCCTAGTGCCAATGATAATCCGTTCCCTTAACTGGGACACATTTTTCTCTCCTCTGATCCTTTTGCTGTGGTGAGCTCCCTCTGCTTCAACCTCCTGCACTGCCTAAGTACCGTTAACCCATGTGCCAATGCACGTCCCACGTCTAGCAGGTCACTGCTGTCATTTTAGAGCGTAAGCTGGCTAAGCTGCAACTTACCTTTGCTGGGTCATACGACTTTACAATTCTCCTGTGCATAAACCGGCTCTAACTGAAGCTGCGTCGCATGGCCGATTCACATCTAAGAAGGCAAGAGGCCATCGCCCCAGCACACCTCATTAAACCTGGCTACATTTCCAACCCGCTTAGCAAATGGTCTAATCACTCCAATCTCACCCCGCCTAAATTCCTCATCTGTGGCTCATCTACCGCTAATACCCCAGCATCTATTTCTGAGGCCTTCAATGAGCACTTCTCTTCCTCCCTTATAAACTGCCTTGGTGTCCCTCCTCCTACAATCCATCCCTGCAACTCTGCCTCCATTTCATCGATTTTCTTCATCCATCCAGCGATTGAACAATCGGCTTCCTCTAATAAACCTCCCTCGAATCCGGGTCCAGGTGATCTCCCACCGACCCTCCTCCGTTTTGGTGGTCCTGACCTCCCTTCATTGATACCTAACGTATACATCGCCTCCATGCTGCGCAGTTTTGCCCCCTCAATGGAAAACCCCTTTTATGACTCCGCGCTTTAAAAAAGCGTGCATTACACGATCCAGAAAACTATCGGCCCACTAATCACACCCCAGTGGTCTGAAAAATCATGGAGAGAATTTTCAAAATAAACACCGTTCAGTACCTCTTATTCAACAACCTGCTGAATCCTGGTCAGCATGGCCTCCTGAACTCCCGCTCCTGCTCCTCCCGCCAGCTGGACTTTCACAATGCCCCATCGTCTGCTGCCGACGCCGGCAACTCTGTAATCATCCCGTACTTCGACATGTCCAAGGCTTTTGACCGTCTTCCCCATATGCGTCTGTCGGCAAAAATTCGGTCTCTTGTCACCACTGGCGCTCTCCTGTCCCGGTTATCTTCGTATCTCTCTCATAGATCACAAGCTGTGCTCGTTGATGGATACTTACCTTCTGCCAGGCCCATTACCGGCGGCGTCATCCAAGGCAGTGTCTTGGGCCCATTACTAGTCCTTATCTGTATCAATGACATTATCTCTTCTATTCGCCACGGTACCCTTTTCCTCTTTGCCGACGATATAAAAATGGTGTACTCCTTCCTCCCTACTGACCTACCCGTGGCTTTGTGCAACAAACCGCGTGACTTACTCTCCCTCCAAACTTGATGCGACCCGTGGATTATGAAATATTTTGCAGAGAAAAGCTTCCTCCTACCTTACAAGTTCGCTGTACCGCCCGATTAAATTCTTCTGGACGGCCTACCCATCCCCATACATCACACGGTTACTGACCTTGGCGTATGCCAGTCGCCTTCCCATGTGCCTCTCACATGTAAGACCCCCCTAGAATATTGTCCGATTACCTCCAGCCCTGGCCGCGTTTCTCTATTGTATCTCATGAAAACGTACAGCGCACCTTCACCAAAACGCTGTTTTGCGTATTCATAGCCCTAACATACCGCCAGCGCCGTGAGCTCCTACCAACTGAGCCTCCGTGGATTCGTCGCATGAGGCTCAACCTGGATTTACTCTTTAAGCCAATCCACAACCAGGCCCACGCCTCCTGTCATATCTCATCCGCTGCCCCTGCTCCTGCCCCATCCGACATCGTACCTTCCCTCTCCCTCTCCCTCAATCTAGTCTCAGTCTGAAGTCCTGATTCTTTCCGTCAGCCTATTCCAAAATCTGGAATAAGCTCCCCTTTAGCCTACGCAGTGCCTCCTCACTGTTCGGTTTTGGGCATGCTCTTGCGTTATACTTAACAATTATCAATGCTGTATTGCTCATCACTGACTTCGTCTCCGCTGATCTGGCCTTTGAAGTGGGCCTCACACTGTGACAGTACTACCTCTGCGCCACAGGCCAATGAGTTTACTCCATGCCCGACATCTCCCCTCGCTTCAGTGCCACAAAGTATGGCCATTGCCTTCTCTGATCCTCAGCGAACTTATCTCCTGTTTTCATAAGATAACCCTGTCGCTCACCCACGTTAATCTGTTATCCATCCTTCTTTATTATTCTTTCTCCTCTCATTATCCGTCGTTACTCAGCTGAGGCACATCCAGACGGCGCTCCTTTATCCCTTTTCTCATTTTAGTGATCCTCGATGACGGTCAATCACCTTAGGCACTGTACTGACCACCTTCCCGGCAAGCGTACCTGGATAATATTGCTGCACGGTCGTCTATCAATCGTTGTTCTCGTTGGCTCTGCTGTTCATGGTCTCACACTGACCAATTAATCCTGGATCACACACCCCTATCTCGATCGCTTTGCCCCCTGTACAATTATTAGTGACCACCCTTGCCACTCCCAACGGTGCGGGGCGCGGTCAGATCCACCGCTTTGGCCGACGCACATCGGGCGTGCAGGCCGTCTGCGACGATGTGCGAGCGCAATTAGGCTGGTGGATCACACCTGTGTTCACTTCGCGAAGTGCTTTTTAGGTTGGGCGCCCAGCGCACGGCCAGTCCCACCCACTAGCACCGGTTGTGGATCGCACGCTCTATCCTGGGACTACCGCACCCGATACTGTCGGTTGAAAGTTGCATGCTCCCCATCCTTGTTCCGCCACAGTTCTCTCACCTACAGTTCTTATCTTCCGCTACCACTTTCCATTTTTTGTCATTCTGCCACAGTATGTACACCTACCCATTCTGTCCCTGCTCCTATCGCCCCTCATCAACTCACCTATTATTGAATTGAGTCACTATCGTCCTACCCACTCCTCTTTGCCGACGCTCGCCAATTTCTTTTTTCACCTACAGTCATTGCCGTCTTCTAGTCTCTGTTCACTTGGTATCACACGATGCTCATAATACCCATTGATAACACTCTTGTACCTCACTGCCTGTCGTTTTGTTAAATCCTTCCTTGACCTCCCCACATGCTCAATGCTATTATGCACCAATCACACCCGCACTCGCGACCAATCCTCAAATAAGAACTCGCCGCTCCAAAATTTGCTTCTTTTGCAGTCGCTTTTATTGTCTAATCACCACCACCATACTTTCCCTTCTTTGCTCCGCGATTCCTCTGTGGTTCATTCCATTAGGCAGTGTCCCGATTAGCATCCACCTGCTTAATCCACCTGTCCAATTGTCCGCTGGCACGCAGCTCTCCAGTTGCGTTGCCCCAACTCCGTCGCGCATTAATTTCTTGGGCCTTTTGTTCTACTGCTGGTTCACTTACCTCGAGGTTTACCTCTTCTCCGCCTCCTTCGGTTTTTCATTTGCAGTAAAATGGTCTGATTGTTCATGTCTCACCTGTGTCTCTTCGGTCATTGCCCTCATCTCCTGTTCCGTATGTTACTCCCCACAGGCATTTTCTGTGTGCCTTCAAGTTTGGTCTGCTTTTCCATGTTCGCCGATTGTAAAGATAACGTTACCTCATGATGTTCACTTACAGTTCGAAATTGTTTGATCTGCCACTACCCGATTCCTCTGGTCCGTCCCCACATGGCGCAATTGCATTGATCAAATAATTAGGCCCATTCTTACCCGTTCTCGTCAATCCTACCCTTCATGTTCCCTCGTTTATGATCTGCTCTCCACAGTCGGCGTCACTTCTGTGCTTTTTCAGCTTTCTTCCTCTGTTGATTCACCATGTTAACCCGTCATGAAAAAAATCGTCTGAATATTCCCTAGTAAATTCTGCACATTTCTATCTAACCCTACCTGCCTCTTCGAACCAATGATACTTTTTTTCTCCTGGCACTCCATTGCCCTTTGTTCCTGCTCCTCGCATATCTATTTATATACATATATATATACATATGTATATATACATTCGCCCTGCACCCTGCACTTTTTGCCGGCCATTTCTCGTGCCATCATCCTGCTGACCCTCATGATATGCATCATTTATTTTTACATCTGTGCCCCACATTTGCCACATCCAATCCTTCTAAATCACTTTCGCCTCTCTCAATGCTCGCTACCTTTTCTACGATTAGTTTTGTTCCCCATCCGCTGACCATCTACCACAGTGCAGCAAGGCCTCAATACTACCTAACCCCTAGCAATGGATCCCTCTTTGTTCCTCCACGGTTTACCGCTACCACAGTTTCTTATATCGATCTCCAGCCCCCTTCGTGTATATCTGTCAGCTTTCACATATCCCCAATTAGACCAGTCAGACTTTCCACCTGACTCTGGACCTCAAATCCACCGGGCATCCATTTGAATCCGCCCTTGGGCTCCTTCAAACTCGCTCCACTTTTTTGATGTGCATACATTCATCATATATTTATCTCCCTCCTGAGCCTACCCATTCCACATTTTCATTCAAATTTCCACTTTCTCACAAATTTTGTTTGTCCATTCCACCGCTTATAGAGTCTTGTCATGCGTCTAGTGTGCCTCGGGCGCCTCCGAAATAAACCGTTATATTTATTGTCATTACATACTTAGGATTTTCAGTTTCGTGCCGTTGAAAGTACGAATGCATCTTCTTCCGGTTCTGAGATTCGTGGAATTTGGCTGCTTGTTGCTCGAATTGTGATTCCTAGGGCTAACGACTGTCGAAGCGAACGGTTCATCTACGAATATTTGACTGAATTTGTTCATATCAGCAGAAAAATGTGAAATTTCTATTTGGACCAGCTTAGGACTTATTCGACAAAATTTAGTGCCGTGGTCACTCCAGTGAAATTCATAAAACAGAGATCGCCTGACTGGAACTTGAGGTAATGTAAGAATAGGCGACGGAAGCTTCAGGAGGGATGTCACCGCCTGCGATCACACCACGTGTCTTACTAACTCCACTTCAGTCTTCATCAGCTGTTTTATTATTGTATACACCTTCCTTTGTCGTCCTCGGCCTGAACACGCAGCCAGAATATAAAGCGCGCATATCCGTCCCTGTCATCAAGTACGCCCTCTACCGATGAAAAGCCACTTTTCGGTTGTTCGTATCTTCCCACTCAACCAAGGCTTCGCCCTTATCACGGAGGCCTGGTTTCACACAAACTGTCCCAGTTTAGACCTTGCCGCGGCTGGATACAGGACTTTCGGTGATTTTAGAATACGTCGGCGAGGAGGTGGTAACCTTCTGTAGTCTCAAAGCCTTGGAGTAGTGCACGGGTGCCAGGACAAAGCATAAAGGTTCCTGAATCTTTTGACTATCGTGTTACTCTAATGTCATCAATGAACTGGAAGATAGTTCGCCGAATGGCGGGGCAGTTGGAAAGACGGAGTGGATTGAAAATACAAACCATGACAATACCTTTAATCTGGCACTGCTGAGGAGCAGGAAGATAGAACAACGGACTTTGAAGAAGGGCTCAGCTTCGTACCGTTCCACCCAGAGTGGGTGGTGTGAGTGATTTTGTTACCAAAAATCTACCGAAAATCACACGGGATACTTGAGCAGCGCTGGTCCTCGACCGGTTGGAGTATGGCTAATAGCCCTATCGTTTTCCATAACGTGACACACTGTGCTCGATGCGCCTGATGACTCAGTCCGTGTGACGGCTGAATTAAAGCCATGGGGGTTCCTACCCGACTGGATCTATATATTGCCTAAATCCATCAGGGACAATATTGCGCTTACCATTGGCGACTCAAAAATAGTGGCAGTAATAATAATAATAGTGTATTTCTCATCCGTTATCGAGGTGCACGTGTACAAGCGCGACTTAAATGGCCAGTAACACTCATAATGATGAAAGCTCACAAATTTTGATGGGAACGTTCCACATCTTGGCTACGGCACAATGGAGCCGGACGGAGTTTGGGTGGGGCAAAATGAAAGCGATTTATGCCACAATACAAATTGGTTTCCAGCTGAGTTATGGAAATATAATGAGCCAGACATGAAATTGCTGAAACGGACTTTGTCCTAAACTGTTGGAAATGCGTCACATAGAAAAGCGACACGGAAAATCATCGGTGGCTCGCTGAACAAGGTGACTTCTTATGAGGCAGCCATATCAGTGGAAACTCTGTAAAATTGCCTCCTGGGATATGGTTGGATGTTGTTCCGACCAAAAAGTATACATCCTGGTGGTGAAGAATTGTGTCTACCCGTTCCCCCCTCGACCCACCTATTACTTAACTGCAGGCCTTCTGGTTTGAGCCCCGGAGCCTCAAAGTAACGCCTAGCCTAGGTCGATGCGGAGCCTAAATCAAAGCAAGTCTGCTCCGCAAATTCGAAGGTACTGTCCGCCGGTTAAGATACAAGTACGCAAAGACCACCCCCTTGATAGTCAGCCCTGGTCTCTTTCCAGGAAAAATGTAGCCAAATCAGGACAAGCTTCTATACAAACAGAACAGCCGACAGAAAAGAATAAATAAAAACTACCTCTTCCGTGGTCCAAGTAAAACAGAATACGTCCTGCAGGATTATTCAGGTCCGTCAAGCAGTTTTCTGAGCGTGATAGCCAAAAACTAACGTAAACCAACTGGAGGTCTGTTGTTCGTCAGTACAAAAAAGAAAACGAAACCGGACCATGAAGAAACGAACCGCCCCGTCAAGGCAAATCATTACTATGCCAGATGTCCACAAAGTTATCTAACCAAATGAAGCATGCTCATAACAGTAAAAAGCAGATGCTTAGATCGTGGAGAAAATGAAGACCAAGAAACAGTTTTGACGAGAATAAGATGAGTAGAAGTAGTCTCAAATCCTGTGAACATAATATATGGCTAACGTTTGAGGAAATTCCACTCATCGAGGACGTTGTAAACACGTAAATGAAGATCGTTCCATGGGAAGGCGAGGTAATTGCTGGACTGAGCATTATAAATCACCTATGAATTGAGAATTCTCATTTGATTAAGGAGTGGTAGAATTTATGATCAAGTATAACGCGGTTTCGAGGTGAAGCAAAGTCTGGAAATCGAAGGGTTGGAATATATTCCCGGGCTCATGCCTGACAATGCTGTCAAATTGAGAAATATATTATATCCTTTCGGGTCTCATGCGGCTTTTCTCCAATGGCATCGGGCGTGATAGATGAGCATGATAAACAACACCGTGCTCAAAGGACTCATCGGTATTCACAGAGAGTATTTCCTCGAGAACGTTAACTCTAGTATCTTTGGGCACGCCTGCTCATCATGAAGGGGCTTTTGGGGAGAAAAAGGATGCCACCTGTCTTGAACTGCCCGTTATTGTAACACGCGCTCTTGTACGGTGGTTGATCACTCGAAGATGGCAGGGGGCGAATCGGCTAGTTATGAATTTATTTGCACATATAACTTACACTGTTTACTTGCAGTATCCGGTCATCCAAAGCGGGACCAAGGAATAGTCCTCGAGCGAATTCCATTGGTATTACATGTGTGAGTGTTGGTCCCCTGGCGAGGTGGGATCCCTTCCCACCCTAATAATCACAAGCTGATCTCAGGTGATTTCCACGCTCCAGGAGGGCGCTGGGCATCACAATCTGGCCGCGCGTTTGCCAGAATGTTTTGTTGATACAGGCCTTGGTGGTCGGATCCAACAAGTCCAGTCGCCTGGTGGAGGGATCAGCTCTTTAGGTCTTCTTTTTCCTCAAGTTCTTAATAAGATGGCCGCCTTATTAGAGGAGAACTTCTTTGAATGTGTTAGCAGGGCAGTCTATCGCGCGTTTCGCGTACCAAAAATTGTTATTCCGTCTAATTTGTCAGCAGGGTCATATCTCAGCTCACTGGAACTGCCTGCTAAACAAAATCAGATCTGGAGGTTGCGAAGGAAACTTTCTGTCCTCAACCATTTTTTAATCAATGTCAACCCAGCCACGTCAGCCTCGGCAAATTTCAGAGCAAACAGACTCGCCGGGTTAAAAAGCACACTCATTGCACCTCACCAAAAACCCAGAATTTATTGCTAAATATCCAAGTAGACCGACTTTCATTGCCAATCAAATCACAAGCTAAACTGATGCCTACTCAGCAGCAGTCAAATGCACTGTGTCACTCTGAAAATACAGAAATCCTAAGCAGGTCATTGGGAGCAAGAAACTCCCACTTCTGCAGGATTATATCCTTCATTATTACCAACTAATCACATCTAGACAAACGGGAGGATATAGTTGAAGCTTCGGACACATTTTTCGCTTCGGCCCCAACGTCCCGTGTATCCACCCCTGGAGTATACCCCGCCTGTCTATCCAGTGAAACTCTTTGTACGGCATAACTTCACCCCGACGATATACTTTCACTTTTAGCCACCGCGAAACCATCTTACCACCTAGGCTGAGGTGACATTCTGCTGGCTGCATTAGCTTTTGGAGTTCCGGACATCTGTACAGTTTTATCCAATTTATCCAATCGGTCTAGTAAATGTAGTCCGTTCTATAGCCAAAGGAAAACCTATAAAATCATCCCTTGCACGAACAGGTTTCATTCGCTCTCTAGAAAGTTGTGGTCCTATCATCCGCACACCAATTATCCTTTGAATCATGGAGAAGGTCGCTAATGTAATATAATGGCTCACTTTCCAATAAGTGACCTGCTCAACTTAGGTCGGAAAGGCTCCCTGAAAAACTATCCGTGCTCTGCTTGTCAAATTGGCTTCTTGAACTCAGCCACGGAAGCAGCTGACAACGGCAGGTCCATATTTGTTATCCTTCCAGATATGAAGAAGGCTTCGACTGGGTCTCACACTTTTGGATCCTACAGCGGGCCAAATTTAATGGAATCACCGGCCCGTTATCCAGCCGATAATTTTACTTCTTCAACTGTTTTCTGTTCGTTGAGATAAATGGATCCGTCGCAAACCCAAAGGACTTCATCAGTGCCGTCATCCCAGGCGGCGTTCTGGGTCCTTCACTACACTTTTTATACGAAAACAACACTTTTAGTATCGTTTGCAGGGGTAGTTTCCGCCTTTCCGCAGAGTTATCAAAGAATTGTGCGCTTTTAGGCACAAACTGCTTACTCCTGTTACCATCGACATACAGCAAGATCCCACAGCCTTCAGTTGCTGATGCTCCGCTCTGATAATGAAATTCCCCGCCGAGGAAAGCAATATCCCTCCAAGCATATTTAATATTTATGGTCACCAAGTCTTTGCCAACCCACTGGTGCTTTATCTAGGTTTGCAGCATTCAGACGTTGACTCTTTCTCAGGACACACAACAACCCGAACAGGGAAGGCTAGACGTCTAATAGGCTTGCTCCATAGAATGTTACTCTTTATAAAAGCCTATCAAGTGTCTCTAAAACCCACCCTAAATCCTTCTCGGCTCATTGCTTCCTAATCTACCTTACCTCATGTCAGTGGGACACAGTGGCTGTTAAAAATGTCCACAGTCTGAAGATTGGGAAGTTACTTTGGTTTTCCACTCAATTTAATTACAATTAACACTGGGAACTCTTGAAACAAGGTCAGTCTTGGCTTGAAAGCAGAAAACTAAACCGCATATTCTCCATCTGCCTTGCTGAAAATAGAATCCTCTTAGCGGCTTCACAATTTGCAGCTAGACGGACTCACAGTATTCTTTCGCATCGAGAAACAACAGGGCTACTATTTCCATGTCCAGTGTTGTCCTAAGATGCAACGTTTCTATGGTCGAGCACGAAGCCTTGTGAAGCGGATCACCACGAAATATAGGTATTACTTAGGATGCCTAAGACCAAAGCAAACAACTCACTTGCGGTGCAAGTTCTACTTCAGCTTATGGAACTATACATAAGGGAAAGACAGGCTTCTGAGGTTGGGTAAGGTTTCTAGCGGTTTATGACCCACGTTTTTGCCATTCGTCTGTCGTTCATCCCGTAGTCGAAGAGTGGCTATTGCGTCCATTGTTCTGATATTCACGCTTTCAGTTTATCTTCCTTCCCCACGGCGTTTACGTCGTGCCGGCTTTGAATTATCTCTTGGCAAATTCTGACAAGGATTTCACTTTTAGAACATTCCCTCGATGTGCCTCACCAGCTGAACTCAACCTACGGTTATAACGACTCACTCTCTTTTTCCGTATTTGAACGCCTGGCTTCGTTCCTTTTTCCTTGTAGCTTGAAAACTCCCTTCAACCTTATTCTCTTCGAGGCATCTTGCACTTTCCCTTTCTATATGTGACGTGTCCTCTTTCTCTGGAGTCTGTCCTTCATCTGTGCTTTTTTTGATAATTGCTGATTCTCTTCCAGTCCAGATTTCGGTGCCTAAATTCGATGATGTTATGATGACCCCAGGACTGCGGATTCCTATTCGGCTGGATCGTTGGGCCCAGGAATTGTTTTCTGCTTGGCATCAACCCGCCGCTTCCTAACTACTTTATCAACCCAAGACGATCGCAACAAGAATTACTGAACTCCTGGGGCTGTGCCTTCCGTTGAGCCCCCGAAGAGTACGGCCCTCCCTATCCCAACGACGCAGGCGCAGTCAGATCCACCGCGCATCGGATATACAGGACTTCCGCTAAGATGCCCTGGAGCAACCAGGGTTGGCACATGGCACATCTTGTTACAAAAAATGGTCCTCAGGCTAGATGTCCAATACGCACTCAGCCTCATCCACAAGACACCGTTGGTGGATAGCAGGATGCTTCTTCTGTTCTCATATTTCTGCATACATGATTTCCTCGCTACCGTATCAAACTGTTGTCTTGCTTGCTCTAAGCTCCGTCATGACGACCTGTCTATTTCACTCCCCGACGCCTCCTCTTCCACGTACGCACTACCCAACAGATGCCTAGTTATCGTTCATCTCTTCACAGAGGATAATCATCGCACGTTCAAACACCCACCAACGTCTTTGGCGTATCTTTCGTTGCTTGCTTACCTAAGGCAGCACGCTGAAACACTCACCAGCTTCATCGGTAAAATTCTCCTTTCCCGATCGAGGCGCAACTAACTGGCTTATTGGTTGCTGCCAATCACATACGTACTACAGTCGCCAAAAGATATCTCAGTGTGTAACAGTTTTTCCAGAGCATTCCAGCGGTAAATTACTAAATTGAAGCTCATCTGCAACCTTGATCAGCCCAAAGTCTCGCGAGCATATGGCTTTTGCATTGCGCGTCAGATACAATTATTCATGCGACTTCTTGCTTCGTCGTAACCGCATGATCCACCTAAAAAAATTAAAATTTTCTTATGGTCTTTTGATCAGCCTTTCGTTTCATCGCCATGGCAACCCACTCACCCTCGTTTTTTTCATAGCTAGGCATCTCACTTTCGTCTATCATTCGGTTCTAATTTTTGCTTGTTGTAAAGTAGATAATTTGCTCAGTTTCTTACTGTCCTCTCCGGCAGCCTTTTCCGTTGTCTCTCTAGAAATCTCTTCTCAAGCATGTTGTTCACTTAGTATTTAACCGACTCCGTGAATGTTCATCCACCATGTTTTGCCACAGCGTTTGTGGAATGCTCCATAATAATATTGATCGTATATTTCTCGACCGCAGCCGAGATTCACGCACGAAAGCATGATCCGGGTATACAGTTATATTCAACAGGATGAAATATTCACAGGCTGTAGGATGAGGAGCCACTTATTTTGGAAACGGGACAATAAGGATGGTGTCATCTAAATGAAGTAAAAAGCAGTCGGTTACGTGCCCCGTACCATCCGACTTTGAAATAATTGAGGGCAATAATAGGTGATTGGTCAAACAAATATAAAGCTGCTAATGATGCTGTGCTACATCAGTCCGGTATGTGCTGTTATCGATATAGTTTCCGCTTATTTATCTTAGGCAATTTTAAAAATTACAGCTTCTCAAAGCATTTCAGTAACTCAGGGGACCTCAGGGAATTTCCCTCAGCGGTAAATTCCCGGGTGGTTTTGGTTGTCTCATATTGTTCTACTTCACTCGCAGCTTGTTCTTGACACTTCAAAATGCCTCGTGTAGCAAAAAAGCCCTCTAATAATACTCCATCCTCTCGTACCCGGTTACTAGAAAAACTAAGCCCGTCCAAACTTCTGCAGCCTTAAAACAATGCTCGGCTGGCCTATGTGACTTTGTAGGTTTGACGACGGAAAGAACTGCACTTCGAAACCAAAGCATTCCAGGTATAAAGTTCCAGCTTCTGAGGTTGGGAGACTCTGTATCTAAACTCGCCCCCCGCCGTGCATCACTGAACTCATCGAACATTCTTCCCCACGCCACTTTATAGCGACTGGCTGTCTTATTGACTCTGTTGCATCCGTAGCGCAGTCGATTTCAGTGTCTCTGACAGAATACCACTTGAACTTGTCGGGCATACATCAATGGATGCTTGGGGCATGGCTCACCTTCACTGTCGAATATGAAGACTGCGCGAGTGCGTTTAACGATTTAACTGTCCACTCCGTGTGCAGTTTGTAGATGATCTATCCGCCAAAGAGTTCAATAAAATGCGTAATAAAATAGCTTATAATCCCCTGTATAAAACAAAAATGATTAAAGATAAAGCCCTCTTCAAAGAGAAAATACCAGACCTTTCTCAACTTCCTCCACGAGGAGGATTTCTGACGACCCTGAGCCTTCGACACAGAGGGCTGATCATTCCACCGCATCTTATCACGTCCCCACCGCTTTATTTCCTCACGCGACTTCCGCCTCTTCACAACCGTCCTCTGCTCTTCATCTGCTCCCACCCTGGACTCTTTGAGATCGGATCCCATTACGGTTAATCCAGATATGTCCATTCCTCCCTCTCACAGCAATCCAGTATAAGAGACGGCAAATATTATCTAGCTGTCCCACTCCTTCGTCTGATGTGCACACCCCCAACTCCACTTCGCTCTCTGCTCCCCCCGAAGATGGGCTACTCGCCATCCAGAGGAATAGGTTCGCCAGTCTTCCCACACTTCCCACAAGCCCCTCCTTCATTCAACTGCCTCCTCTTAAATCAACTCGCCTAAGTCCATAGAATCTGGTTTCGACCTTGAAAAATATTCCTCGTTCCTATGCGTTGGTGGTTCCTAAAGATTCACCGCATTTTCTGTCTGTCAATATTAGAATACGGCCTTTGCAAGCATTTCCCTCTGCCTCATATCGTACTCCCCATCAGATGACTATCTCTGCTGCGCTTGATTCTCAATGTCCAGTTTTGGGTGTTCCGTTCAATTTGCCTTACCCCTCTCATAAAGTGCAGCTTGATCTCTCCCTATACACCCCTATTTCAGAAAATTTCCAAGGCTCACCTCCCTACCAATCTTAAGTCAATATTCAGTTCCGACTGGCCGGAATTTCTCAACTGCTCCTGATTACCCTTTCCTGCTATCGACCCGCCCAATTCCACAGACTTTTTTCTTTGCTCCGACACTTCCCTCTCCGTTGATACCTGGTTGTTCTACTCTTCAGGAGTCCCTCTCACCGCGCCATGTACTCTAGCTCGGCCGGAAGCCATCATATACGAACCTTCGCCGGCCTCATCGTTCATGTATTTCTCCTTAACTCAAACCTCTACTCCCCAATCGCGATAGCTCGGTCTATTCGGTACACTGAGGTGATATCAAAATTATCTAAAACGACACTAGAGAACTAAAATAGTCGAAGGAGCGTGTTGAAATGAAAGTCCAAACTGATATATACATTGTTAATAAAACAAAACAAAAGGTACGACGCAAACTCATAGTTGTTCGCCGTTCTTGGGGTCGGGATGTGAACGCTGAAAAGCCAGTATCCCTCAATACATTCAATTCAGTTCAGTCTGACTACCATTCGTTGAACAGATCAGGATGGTATAGATGAGTGCCAAGCGAGTCCGTGGAAGCTCTTAAAACGTTTTGTTTCTCACAGTTGATTCTGGCTGATATAATTCCGAGACACTCCGAATCAGAAGGTGAGACCGTGCCAAAAAGAAAGATTTATTGGTAGCCTTTTTGTATCGCGCGGTGGTGATGTGCAATAAGGTGAGTGCCTTTGTTTTACGATAAGACGTCAGTGGAACAGAGGAGTGTTGCACCGAGGGACATTGAGAATCGTGCAAAAAGTTGAGGATGTACGGAAACCTGCATCTTGCCGGCCGCCTCAGAAATACATTCCCATGCAAAAGGTAGAATTACCTAGTCACGCTCATTCGCCGAAAGCCATGGGGTAAATTTTTTCTCGCCCTCAGAATGCCGCGGATATTTTCTAATCCTTTTCTATCCGTGCCAACACATTGTCATACGCTTTTCAGGCTTAGCCCAAAAAGGTCTCCCGTCCCGCCGCTCCACAAAAAGTATCATAAACTTTCGGAACAACTAAAACTTCGACGACTTTTCTATTTTTATTTCTTTAAACTGCTTCTCCGCACTCACGATAAGGTATTACGCAACGTTTTGACTTAGAAGCTGAGGCATTGAGTCATCCAAATAAGTAGCAGCTCCAGGAACACTGATATCAAGGCTGACTTCTCACTCCTGATTCTGGACAGTTAATCATCTACCACCTCCCCATGCAGCGTAGTCAAAGTTTTCTATGCATTCTTTGCCTCAACCATGGTTCCAGCTACTGTATCGCCCCCCATCTTTACCCATCATTGGACCTGTCCCTTTTGCCATACCCTTCGATGCCAGGAGTATAACTAAGCTATTATCTAATAGCAAACCCTCGCCTCGGTTAGGTCGCGATGGCCTGCCGCGAATAACTCCCGACGATGGCGGACCGGACCTCCCTCTTTTGCTGTCTAACCTCTTCACTCTTTCACCTGATGATAGCCCCGTACCTGCTAATTGGACTCGCTCGGCAATAATAATAATAATAACAATAATGGCATATTTCTCGGCCAATTGTCGAGACGCTTGCGCAAGGGCATGATCATGGTGTAACGCGTTACCCAATAAGATGAAACATTCACCAATTTTAGGAATGACAACAAAAGTGTCAGCTGTTGAAAAATATAGTCAGCAATAATTTGAATAGATCAAACTAATAGCGTTTTGCGCGGCAGTTTCGAACCAGTTTCGTGTAATAGAACAGAAACAAACACGTAGTGTTTGAATTGGCGCCTACTAATATATACCATTTTCTATCATATTCTAGGTCTCTCACATAACCATTGGACGGGACCAGCCGAATCGTCGCCAAAATCTTTTTGAAGTGTGGAACACTCTCTTGACGTATGCATGTTTTATCCAACTGGACCGAAGAGACGCTTTCCCAGAACTGTACGCACGTGTGTTCATGAACGTGACTTTTATTCGTGCCGCTCGGTTGGGACGCCGCCCTCCGAGAATACACAATGAACATCCATTTGACACAGTGCGTTCTTGTTACTTACGCTCGCCACCTGGCCGTCGTTGTGCGCTGAACCGTTAACATTGCTTGTGTGCATCCAATTTCAGCTCGTTCGAGTCGACTTGCTGTCGTGGACTGAACCGTAAACCAAGAGCCTTGCTAGCTCAGAATAGAATATTACAATTGGTTTTAGCCGTGGGGTGACTGAAGGCGACGACTTCGACCCATCCACCATATTTCAAAAGATGGATTGTGACACAAACCGAGCCAAATCAAGAACTGCTTTGTTCCGCCCAGCAGTTTCTACACAAAAGGTGTTCTCCCTCGGGGAGGATTTTGCTCTCTGAGCGGTTTGAGCCGAAAGGCATCTTCAGGACAGTCCTCCAGAACACCTTGGGCAGTATTTGTTACCGCTGCTGGACTAGGATGCTGCAGGACAGTTTCCAGCCACAGGAGTTTCCATCTTTTCGAGCCCCGATATAATTTGGCCGACTTTGAAAGAATTTTTCGCGCGATATGAACTGGCTCCAGCTTTTCTGGATAAATTCTTAAAGCGAGGACAACATCTAGTGGAGGCAGTGGACAAATATGCGGCTTGCCTGAGAGTTCTCGCTACGGAAGCATACACAAGGCATCCAAGGAAGTTCGTGGCGAGCACATCTTGCGGCGTTTAAAGATGAAGATCGCCAATCCAAAAACAAAGGAGGATTTCCTCCTCAACACGCCGAAGTCCCTGTAGCAAGCACTACTCCGTGCTCGCAAACACGAGGCCTGCAGAGAAGCCCTGAGACAGTTACCAAACGAAGCAATTGAAGCCGTACAACCCGCTGTTTTTGAGCCGCAACTGTGCCGCACGCGGTCAGTCTCATACCTGGGGCTGCAGCCCTACCGCCCTTACTGCCGAAATTCCGGATCGAGAGTCCAGAACCGTGGACACAACCCATCTGTGCAGTACACCGGTGAGTTCCGGTGTCGTGTTTTGTCCTCATCTTTTGTTTCGTTGAACAACAATTACTGGCAATCACCACTAGTTATCAAGGGTTTGTTGAACGGTAAAGGGGCCAAGCTGCTGAACGATACTGAGGCGTCATGCTCCGTTGTTAGCCCGTCGCCAACCAAAATATCTGATTCGGCGCCTCTGAACGGTAGGTTGATAGCCGCAAACGGTACCATCATGCCAATTCTGGGTCGGGTGGCGGGCAGTATGAGTACAAAGCGTTTTACTGTTCCACGCCAGTTCCTCCGTGCCGACGTGGTTTGGGACGCAATTCTAGGGATGGACCTTCCCCGGGCCCACCGAATAGATATTGATTTCGACAAGCAACGGCCAGTGGTTAACAAACGGCCGGGGCCCATAGGCCAGCCTATCGCAGTACTAAAGGTGGATAATTCCCGGATCAGTGAGATGATATTAGGAACGTGTGCTGACCGAGAAACAAATAGCGAGGTTGTGAAGATTCTCAATGGGACACGAGATATTTTCGACCGCAACTGCGATTTCTTGGGCCGAACGCATATCGAATCGATACCGGGCATTAACATCCGATTTACCAAACACCCAGACGTGTCCCGCTACATTACCAACTAGAACTAGACGAGATGGTACAGGAAATGTTAGAGTCGATAGTCATCCAACCTTCATCGTCCCCGTGGGCATTACAAATCGTCCTGGTGAAGAAGGACAGCAGCCTTCGAAAGTGCGTTGACTACGGCCGCCCCAACGCTATAACCAAGAGAGATTCGTTTCCACTACCTAGGATAGATAGTACGTTAGATGATTTTTGCGGCGCTAAGTGGTTTTATACATTAGACCTTGCTTCGGGCTATTGGCAGGTGGAGGCCCATCCGGACGACCGCGAGAAAACTGCGTTTGCCGTGTATCGTACATGTGTGGAAATCCTCCCTAACCGTTGTCACATACCTGCATTGTTGAAACTACGTTCTTTATCTCATTGATCCTCGAACAAGTACAGCATGCATCGATCACTACAATCTTCGCTGCTAAAGTCGAGGTAGCATACCTCAACTTGCTTACCTTCGTCCAGTCGTCGAGCGACTCTATCTAAGAAGCACAAGAGATTGGTCAGACAAGATCTGTTTTTCAGAAGTCCTTGCCGGGCCGGACTTAGCATAGAGTGCTCTAGTAAGTGCTGGCGGATGTGGGTACAGATGATCTTCTCAGGGACTTTGCATGGGATGAAAGTTAGGCTTACAGGCCTGTAGTTCTTCATAGCCGACTTAGATCCACTCTTATTTATTGCCACGACTGCCGAGACTTTCCGGTCCTGGGGCAGCTCACTCTGATAAGACGCGGGCCTGCACAGCCTGCATACCGATGGAGCTAGGATATCCGCCAACGGCTTGATGCTAGCTGGATGGATACCATCTGGGCCCGCTTACCTGTGGCTGTTTAATTCCTGTAGGTACTTACGCACGCTTTGTAACGTACATGCTTGGAAATCCTCCCTAGCCGTTGTCATATACTTGTATTGTTGAGACTATGCTCTTTATTTTGTTGACCCTGGAACAAGTACAACATGTATCAATCACTGCACTTCAACATTTGTTTATATTTTGCTCACGTGAAGTGGCATAATTTTGATTCGAACTTGGACTGCCGTGACGGTGGTACCTGACATTGGCATTTGTTGAACTCTGGTCCTCGTTGTTAGACGTTGTGGCCGTACAGTTGAGGTTTCATATGTTTATAACTTGTTAATCCAGTACCGTAAAACCACGAACCAATCTTGTTCTAGTTTTGGGATTCGTTTTGAATTGGCTACGCGTTACTCACAGTCGGAATAACCATTACAGTAATCAACTTGGAATCTCCAGGAAGAAAACAATCAGAAATGCCAAGAAGAGGACAAAGACAAACCGAAGCTGGACGGGAGGTAACCCGGAAAGTACCTGGTGTATTTTTGGGTGATACTGATTCCTTAGAAATTGCTAGATCTGCTAGTCCAGTCAGTGCAATTTTGTGTTCCTCATCTGGTGGTATAGAATTTAAAGGTTATGATATCTATCGGTTGGGAATAGTTGAATTAGAAACCCAGCTTGGGCAGGCCAGGGAAGAAGCCGAATCTGCTAGGAAAGGTCAACTCCGAAGACGGGACCGAGAGGTGACTTTGGAGACCACGGAGCATACGACCATTCAGCCAGGCAGTTCCGTGGAACGATTGACGTCGACTTGCACCCGTGTAACCCACGCTATTGACTTACCAAGAGCGGAATTGTCCCCCTTCGACGGAACCGCATAACAGTACTGTAAGTTCGTTAAACGGCACGAGAACTTTGTAGAAAGGAGAGTATCCGATCCAGGACAGAGATTCCTGTATTTACCGCGTTACTATCGTGGAAGGGCCAGGGAAGCAATCGACGGGTGATGGATGCTGAACTCCGGGGAAGATTACACTCGGGCACGTGAAAGCTTGAAAAACCTTTTTCGGTAACCATTTAAAGTCGCCAGGAATTTGATCGACGGTGTACTATCAGAGGCGAAACTTTCCAAAGGCGAGTCGGGCTCTCTGGCCAGCCTGGGGATAAAAATGCAGAACTGCAGCATCGCATCGAATCACCTGAATTACTGATTGGACCTGAACGCGCTGCAAACATTGGGGACCATATTGCGCAGTTTACTCACAGAACTACGGGGTAGATGGGCCGAGGAAGCCGAGGGGATCGGTAGGTTTGGGCAAGGAACCCCGTTCGAAGACCTGACGCAGTTTACAGGCCGTCATGCCCGAATAGCAAACAGTCGTTTCGGTCAGCTTGTGTGCTAGACGAGGAAGTTACCCAGGATTAAGACGACGCAAAGCTAGACTAGGGAACCACGTAGAAGCCAACCGCGAGCAAACACACACGCATTATCTCGAGAAGGTGAAAATTTGCCGGTGGGTTAAGTTTGTGTGGTGCTTCATCGCCTAGCAGAATGCCCTCGCTTCCGCAACGTAGACGTCGACAAACGATGGGAAATGGCTGAGAGACTGGGCGCGTGCTTCGTCTGTCTCAACGATTCACATCAAGCAGCGATATGCCGAACGAAACCCAGTTGTATTCGGAATGGATGCCATGGAAAGCACCATTACCTACTACACAAATGCCAGATTTTGAATGCCAAAGAAACCCTGAAGCCAAGTTTGGTCTGCTCAGTGCCTCGCTCCACTAACAAGCCTATCCGCCCGGAAGTAATAGCAGTTGGCGTAGAAACCCCAGTTGGGGTTATGAGAGCGTTGTCCTTCGTAGATAGTAGCTCGGATTCCACGCTAGTAACGAAGGAGTTCGCAGAGATATGGGATCAGAGGGAACCAATCTCCATTAGCGGTGAGCGCAGTGAGTGGCATCCAGGTCATCCAGCCGACCAAACTGCACCTACAACTCGTTTCCTTGGTCACCAACGATAGAGCGGAAACTCTAGAAGCATTCACCATAAGGGACCTGCCGATGAGAGCACCTCGGTCAGTGCAATCGATTCTGACTCAGTGGCCGCATCTTGACGGGGTTACGATTGAGGAGTGGCAGAATAACGAAATTGATCTGTCGATCGGTTGTGATGTACCGGAAGCGCATTGGGTCCTGGACCAAAGAATAGCAAGCCGCAAAGCACTTTATGCAGTACGCTCTATATTTGGCTGGACTTTAAATGGTGGTACAGGTGGAAGATGCGGCAAACAAATCCAAATCAACTGCACTTCGGTGGAAAAGGCGAACATTGAACGGGCATTCCAACAGCTGTATAACGCCGAATTTGCCGACCAAGCCATTGATAGAGATACCCCATCACGAGAAGATAGGTCTGCTTTGAAAATGTTAGCCGAGAACGCTAAGTATGTATTAGATAGTTCCGAGGTTCCTGTCCCGCGGAGAATCAACATGAAACCTATGCCAAACAGCCGAGAAATGACTCTGAAAAGATTATGCTTCCTCAAAACCAGGCTAATTCGAGAACCACAATCAAGGATAGAATACACGCGAGCCATGCAACATAACATCGACTTGGGTTATGAGGAAAGAGTAGACACAGCTGTAATCAGCGCAAATTTGAGGTGGTACCTACCTCATCACCCGGTCGTGAACCCGAAGAAACCGGGGAAGGTCAGGGGGGTTTTCGACTGTGCCACGAAATGTCACGGTGTGTCACTCAAGGACCATATACTACAGGGCTCAGACTGGACAACACCACTGGTCGAGGCTTTATGTCGTTTTCGGCTAGGAAGAGTGGCCGTCCCCGCGGACATACGTGAAATGTTTCTACGAGTGGAGATGCCCGTTGAAGATAGAGGCGCCTCTTGTCTTATCTGGCGGCCTGAAAGCAACGCAAACCGTGCACCGGACGAGTACAGGCTGATCGTACACCCCTTTGGGACGGTACCATCCCCTTTTGTGCTTATTTTGCCCTCCGCGAGACCCTCTTGCTTTTCGGCGGCACCAGCAATCCGTTCGGAAGGGCAGTTGACCACTTCCACGCGGACGGTCTTCTGTGTTCCTTTGACGACCCAAATACTGCTATTCTGTATGTTACCGAACCTATCGCCACTCTAAAGGCCGGAGGATTCAACCTCACTAAATGGACTTCAAACAGCCAGGAGGTGCTTAATGTTATCCTGAAGTCCGAGAAAATGGAGTGTGCAAGAGAGCTTTGGGGATTCTCTTCACAAGCGGAGCGCACGCTTGGACTTCAATGGAAACCCGGTGACGAATTCGTATTCGCTCTGGACCACCCAAACAACCAGCCACACGGAGAGGAATCCTATCATCAGTCTCAGACCTCTATGATCCCCTAGGTTGTGTTCCACCATGGTTGTTACCGGGAAAGTGCTTGCTGCAATTGCCGTGACCGAGAGGAGCGGGTTAGGACGAAAATCTTCAGAATGACGACGATAAGCGATGGCGCGACTGGCTGCACAGCTTGGAGCAACGTGGTGAGATCAAAACACAATGATGCTTAGCAGGAACCAAGTGCCCAAACGATGCCCAACTCCAATTATTTTCTGATGCATCAGAAATAGGCTACGGGATGGTGGCTTACGGTTGCCGGGTAGACGGAAGTTGTGGGAGGCACAGTCAGGTACCATTTGCAAAGGCGAGTGTGGCTCCACTGAAAACGGTGTCCGCTGCGAGGCTGGAACTGACGGAAACGGTACTGGCCGTGAAAGCTGCGACGCTGATTAGATGATTTGATCGAATGAACTGGAAACCAAACTTTTGGACGGACTCAGCCACGGCACTACATTACATAAACAACATTACCACTCGCTTTAACCATTTCGTGGCCAGCAGACTCACTATAATCCACGCGTCGACTAAGACCGATCGGTGGCACCATGTACAATCCGCCAGCAACTCGGCCGGCCTCTGCTCAAGGGGCCCGAAAACACTAGAGAATTTGCGGATGTGGACAACAAGACCGGACTTCTTAACTGCAGCTAAAGAGATATGGCCAACGTTACTAATGCCTAAGCCTGATGATGGCTATTTTGAGACCAAAAGACTGATATTGGCTACAAACTCCACGGGAAGCGTAAGCCTAATAGAAAAATTGGGCCACTTTCCCGACTGGATGAAAATGTTAAGAGCCGTGGTCTGGTGGGTACGATACAAGGTACTTCTATTGATTATGAAAGGCATACGACCACGGAACACAATAAATGTGGGGACGATACTACCGGGCGAACTAAACCAAGCCAAACTCGACGTTCTACGCCTACTCTAACTAGAGGCATTCCTGTTCGAGGCCCGCGAGCTAGCCAGGATAGATGATAACACCAAAGGAAGTGGGCTGTTGTACAGCAGTATCCGAAGACTAAACCCAATGCAAACCAACGGACTACTGAGATTTGGAGGGCGGCTGATGAATTCAAATCTAGAGTACGAAACAAAACACCCCATAATAGCCCTTGGTGACCACTACGTAACGGGATGCCTGATAGACCATGTGCATCGAGAAGAGGGACACGCAGGTTTGAACCACTTTCTGAGCAATATACGTGGACGATTTTGGGTGACAAAGGGACCATCGACGGTCAAGAGAGTCATAAGCAACTGCATCACTTGTCGTCGCCAGGAGGGCAGTAGCAGGCCAACAAATGATGGCTTCCCTTCCAGCCGTAAGAGTTCAACCGGGATGGTGCCGTTAGTAGAAATTGGCGTCGACTGATTTGGTTTGTTACTTGTACGACAGCAAAGGAGCACGCAAAAGAGGTATGGCTGCCTGATAAAATGTTTACCATCCAGAGCAGTCCATCTTGAAGCAGTGCACAATAATACCATCGATTCATTTCTAATGGCCTTTCAAATGTTCATCGCGAAGCAAGACGTCCCCGAGAATGTATACTCAGACAATGGCTCGAACTTCGTTAGGGGCTCATAAGGAATTACTGTAATGGCTGTTATGTGACAACGTTTTGTACTCACACTGCCCGCCACCCGACCCAGAATTGGCATGATGGTACCGTTTGCGGCTATCAACCTACCGTTCAGAGGCGCCGAATCAGATATTTTGGTTGGCGACGGGCTAACAACGGAGCATGACGCCTCAGTATCGTTCAGCAGCTTGGCCCCTTTACCGTTCAACAAACCCTTGATAACTAGTGGTGATTGCCAGTAATTGTTGTTCAACGAAACAAAAGATGAGGACAAAACACGACACCGGAACTCACCGGTGTACTGCACAGATGGGTTGTGTCCACGGTTCTGGACTCTCGATCCGGAATTTCGGCAGTAAGGGCGGTAGGGCTGCAGCCCCAGGTATGAGACTGACCGCGTGCGGCACAGTTGCGGCTCAAAAACAGCGGGTTGTACGGCTTCAATTGCTTCGTTTGGTAACTGTCTCAGGGCTTCTCTGCAGGCCTCGTGTTTGCGAGCACGGAGTAGTGCTTGCTACAGGGACTTCGGCGTGTTGAGGAGGAAATCCTCCTTTGTTTTTGGATTGGCGATCTTCATCTTTAAACGCCGCAAGATGTGCTCGCCACGAACTTCCTTGGATGCCTTGTGTATGCTTCCGTAGCGAGAACTCTCAGGCAAGCCGCATATTTGTCCACTGCCTCCACTAGATGTTGTCCTCGCTTTAAGAATTTATCCAGAAAAGCTGGAGCCAGTTCATATCGCGCGAAAAATTCTTTCAAAGTCGGCCAAATTATATCGGGGCTCGAAAAGATGGAAACTCCTGTGGCTGGAAACTGTCCTGCAGCATCCTAGTCCAGCAGCGGTAACAAATACTGCCCAAGGTGTTCTGGAGGACTGTCCTGAAGATGCCTTTCGGCTCAAACCGCTCAGAGAGCAAAATCCTCCCCGAGGGAGAACACCTTTTGTGTAGAAACTGCTGGGCGGAACAAAGCAGTTCTTGATTTGGCTCGGTTTGTGTCACAATCCATCTTTTGAAATATGGTGGATGGGTCGAAGTCGTCGCCTTCAGTCACCCCACGGCTAAAACCAATTGTAATATTCTATTCTGAGCTAGCAAGGCTCTTGGTTTACGGTTCAGTCCACGACAGCAAGTCGACTCGAACGAGCTGAAATTGGATGCACACAAGCAATGTTAACGGTTCAGCGCACAACGACGGCCAGGTGGCGAGCGTAAGTAACAAGAACGCACTGTGTCAAATGGATGTTCATTGTGTATTCTCGGAGGGCGGCGTCCCAACCGAGCGGCACGAATAAAAGTCACGTTCATGAACACACGTGCGTACAGTTCTGGGAAAGCGTCTCTTCGGTCCAGTTGGATAAAACATGCATACGTCAAGAGAGTGTTCCACACTTCAAAAAGATTTTGGCGACGATTCGGCTGGTCCCGTCCAATGGTTATGTGAGAGACCTAGAATATGATAGAAAATGGTATATATTAGTAGGCGCCAATTCAAACACTACGTGTTTGTTTCTGTTCTATTACACGAAACTGGTTCGAAACTGCCGCGCAAAACGCTATTAGTTTGATCTATTCAAATTATTGCTGACTATATTTTTCAACAGCTGACACTTTTGTTGTCATTCCTAAAATTGGTGAATGTTTCATCTTATTGGGTAACGCGTTACACCATAATCATGCCCTTGCGCAAGCGTCTCGACAATTGGCCGAGAAATATGCCATTATTGTTATTATTATTATTATTGCCGAGCGAGTCCAATTAGCAGGTACGGGGCTATCATCAGGTGAAAGAGTGAAGAGGTTAGACAGCAAAAGAGGGAGGTCCGGTCCGCCATCGTCGGGAGTTATTCGCGGCAGGCCATCGCGACCTAACCGAGGCGAGGGTTTGCTATTAGATAATAGCTTAGTTATACTCCTGGCATCGAAGGGTATGGCAAAAGGGACAGGTCCAATGATGGGTAAAGATGGGGGGCGATACAGTAGCTGGAACCATGGTTGAGGCAAAGAATGCATAGAAAACTTTGACTACGCTGCATGGGGAGGTGGTAGATGATTAACTGTCCAGAATCAGGAGTGAGAAGTCAGCCCTGATATCAGTGTTCCTGGAGCTGCTACTTATTTGGATGACTCAATGCCTCAGCTTCTAAGTCAAAACGTTGCGTAATACCTTATCGTGAGTGCGGAGAAGCAGTTTAAAGAAATAAAAATAGAAAAGTCGTCGAAGTTTTAGTTGTTCCGAAAGTTTATGATACTTTTTGTGGAGCGGCGGGACGGGAGACCTTTTTGGGCTAAGCCTGAAAAGCGTATGACAATGTGTTGGCACGGATAGAAAAGGATTAGAAAATATCCGCGGCATTCTGAGGGCGAGAAAAAATTTACCCCATGGCTTTCGGCGAATGAGCGTGACTAGGTAATTCTACCTTTTGCATGGGAATGTATTTCTGAGGCGGCCGGCAAGATGCAGGTTTCCGTACATCCTCAACTTTTTGCACGATTCTCAATGTCCCTCGGTGCAACACTCCTCTGTTCCACTGACGTCTTATCGTAAAACAAAGGCACTCACCTTATTGCACATCACCACCGCGCGATACAAAAAGGCTACCAATAAATCTTTCTTTTTGGCACGGTCTCACCTTCTGATTCGGAGTGTCTCGGAATTATATCAGCCAGAATCAACTGTGAGAAACAAAACGTTTTAAGAGCTTCCACGGACTCGCTTGGCACTCATCTATACCATCCTGATCTGTTCAACGAATGGTAGTCAGACTGAACTGAATTGAATGTATTGAGGGATACTGGCTTTTCAGCGTTCACATCCCGACCCCAAGAACGGCGAACAACTATGAGTTTGCGTCGTACCTATTGTTTTGTTTTATTAACAATGTATATATCAGTTTGGACTTTCATTTCAACACGCTCATTCGACTATTTTAGTTCTCTAGTGTCGTTTTAGATAATTTTGATATCACCTCAGTGTACCGAATAGACCGAGCTATCGCGATTGGGGAGTAGAGGTTTGAGTTAAGGAGAAATACATGAACGATGAGGCCGGCGAAGGTTCGTATATGATGGCTTCCGGCCGAGCTAGAGTACATGGCGCGGTGAGAGGGACTCCTGAAGAGTAGAACAACCAGGTATCAACGGAGAGGGAAGTGTCGGAGCAAAGAAAAAAGTCTGTGGAATTGGGCGGGTCGATAGCAGGAAAGGGTAATCAGGAGCAGTTGAGAAATTCCGGCCAGTCGGAACTGAATATTGACTTAAGATTGGTAGGGAGGTGAGCCTTGGAAATTTTCTGAAATAGGGGTGTATAGGGAGAGATCAAGCTGCACTTTATGAGAGGGGTAAGGCAAATTGAACGGAACACCCAAAACTGGACATTGAGAATCAAGCGCAGCAGAGATAGTCATCTGATGGGGAGTACGATATGAGGCAGAGGGAAATGCTTGCAAAGGCCGTATTCTAATATTGACAGACAGAAAATGCGGTGAATCTTTAGGAACCACCAACGCATAGGAACGAGGAATATTTTTCAAGGTCGAAACCAGATTCTATGGACTTAGGCGAGTTGATTTAAGAGGAGGCAGTTGAATGAAGGAGGGGCTTGTGGGAAGTGTGGGAAGACTGGCGAACCTATTCCTCTGGATGGCGAGTAGCCCATCTTCGGGGGGAGCAGAGAGCGAAGTGGAGTTGGGGGTGTGCACATCAGACGAAGGAGTGGGACAGCTAGATAATATTTGCCGTCTCTTATACTGGATTGCTGTGAGAGGGAGGAATGGACATATCTGGATTAACCGTAATGGGATCCGATCTCAAAGAGTCCAGGGTGGGAGCAGATGAAGAGCAGAGGACGGTTGTGAAGAGGCGGAAGTCGCGTGAGGAAATAAAGCGGTGGGGACGTGATAAGATGCGGTGGAATGATCAGCCCTCTGTGTCGAAGGCTCAGGGTCGTCAGAAATCCTCCTCGTGGAGGAAGTTGAGAAAGGTCTGGTATTTTCTCTTTGAAGAGGGCTTTATCTTTAATCATTTTTGTTTTATACAGGGGATTATAAGCTATTTTATTACGCATTTTATTGAACTCTTTGGCGGATAGATCATCTACAAACTGCACACGGAGTGGACAGTTAAATCGTTAAACGCACTCGCGCAGTCTTCATATTCGACAGTGAAGGTGAGCCATGCCCCAAGCATCCATTGATGTATGCCCGACAAGTTCAAGTGGTATTCTGTCAGAGACACTGAAATCGACTGCGCTACGGATGCAACAGAGTCAATAAGACAGCCAGCCGCTATAAAGTGGCGTGGGGAAGAATGTTCGATGAGTTCAGTGATGCACGGCGGGGGGCGAGTTTAGATACAGAGTCTCCCAACCTCAGAAGCTGGAACTTTATACCTGGAATGCTTTGGTTTCGAAGTGCAGTTCTTTCCGTCGTCAAACCTACAAAGTCACATAGGCCAGCCGAGCATTGTTTTAAGGCTGCAGAAGTTTGGACGGGCTTAGTTTTTCTAGTAACCGGGTACGAGAGGATGGAGTATTATTAGAGGGCTTTTTTGCTACACGAGGCATTTTGAAGTGTCAAGAACAAGCTGCGAGTGAAGTAGAACAATATGAGACAACCAAAACCACCCGGGAATTTACCGCTGAGGGAAATTCCCTGAGGTCCCCTGAGTTACTGAAATGCTTTGAGAAGCTGTAATTTTTAAAATTGCCTAAGATAAATAAGCGGAAACTATATCGATAACAGCACATACCGGACTGATGTAGCACAGCATCATTAGCAGCTTTATATTTGTTTGACCAATCACCTATTATTGCCCTCAATTATTTCAAAGTCGGATGGTACGGGGCACGTAACCGACTGCTTTTTACTTCATTTAGATGACACCATCCTTATTGTCCCGTTTCCAAAATAAGTGGCTCCTCATCCTACAGCCTGTGAATATTTCATCCTGTTGAATATAACTGTATACCCGGATCATGCTTTCGTGCGTGAATCTCGGCTGCGGTCGAGAAATATACGATCAATATTATTATGGAGCATTCCACAAACGCTGTGGCAAAACATGGTGGATGAACATTCACGGAGTCGGTTAAATACTAAGTGAACAACATGCTTGAGAAGAGATTTCTAGAGAGACAACGGAAAAGGCTGCCGGAGAGGACAGTAAGAAACTGAGCAAATTATCTACTTTACAACAAGCAAAAATTAGAACCGAATGATAGACGAAAGTGAGATGCCTAGCTATGAAAAAAACGAGGGTGAGTGGGTTGCCATGGCGATGAAACGAAAGGCTGATCAAAAGACCATAAGAAAATTTTAATTTTTTTAGGTGGATCATGCGGTTACGACGAAGCAAGAAGTCGCATGAATAATTGTATCTGACGCGCAATGCAAAAGCCATATGCTCGCGAGACTTTGGGCTGATCAAGGTTGCAGATGAGCTTCAATTTAGTAATTTACCGCTGGAATGCTCTGGAAAAACTGTTACACACTGAGATATCTTTTGGCGACTGTAGTACGTATGTGATTGGCAGCAACCAATAAGCCAGTTAGTTGCGCCTCGATCGGGAAAGGAGAATTTTACCGATGAAGCTGGTGAGTGTTTCAGCGTGCTGCCTTAGGTAAGCAAGCAACGAAAGATACGCCAAAGACGTTGGTGGGTGTTTGAACGTGCGATGATTATCCTCTGTGAAGAGATGAACGATAACTAGGCATCTGTTGGGTAGTGCGTACGTGGAAGAGGAGGCGTCGGGGAGTGAAATAGACAGGTCGTCATGACGGAGCTTAGAGCAAGCAAGACAACAGTTTGATACGGTAGCGAGGAAATCATGTATGCAGAAATATGAGAACAGAAGAAGCATCCTGCTATCCACCAACGGTGTCTTGTGGATGAGGCTGAGTGCGTATTGGACATCTAGCCTGAGGACCATTTTTTGTAACAAGATGTGCCATGTGCCAACCCTGGTTGCTCCAGGGCATCTTAGCGGAAGTCCTGTATATCCGATGCGCGGTGGATCTGACTGCGCCTGCGTCGTTGGGATAGGGAGGGCCGTACTCTTCGGGGGCTCAACGGAAGGCACAGCCCCAGGAGTTCAGTAATTCTTGTTGCGATCGTCTTGGGTTGATAAAGTAGTTAGGAAGCGGCGGGTTGATGCCAAGCAGAAAACAATTCCTGGGCCCAACGATCCAGCCGAATAGGAATCCGCAGTCCTGGGGTCATCATAACATCATCGAATTTAGGCACCGAAATCTGGACTGGAAGAGAATCAGCAATTATCAAAAAAAGCACAGATGAAGGACAGACTCCAGAGAAAGAGGACACGTCACATATAGAAAGGGAAAGTGCAAGATGCCTCGAAGAGAATAAGGTTGAAGGGAGTTTTCAAGCTACAAGGAAAAAGGAACGAAGCCAGGCGTTCAAATACGGAAAAAGAGAGTGAGTCGTTATAACCGTAGGTTGAGTTCAGCTGGTGAGGCACATCGAGGGAATGTTCTAAAAGTGAAATCCTTGTCAGAATTTGCCAAGAGATAATTCAAAGCCGGCACGACGTAAACGCCGTGGGGAAGGAAGATAAACTGAAAGCGTGAATATCAGAACAATAGACGCAATAGCCACTCTTCGACTACGGGATGAACGACAGACGAATGGCAAAAACGTGGGTCATAAACCGCTAGAAACCTTACCCAACCTCAGAAGCCTGTCTTTCCCTTATGTATAGTTCCATAAGCTGAAGTAGAACTTGCACCGCAAGTGAGTTGTTTGCTTTGGTCTTAGGCATCCTAAGTAATACCTATATTTCGTGGTGATCCGCTTCACAAGGCTTCGTGCTCGACCATAGAAACGTTGCATCTTAGGACAACACTGGACATGGAAATAGTAGCCCTGTTGTTTCTCGATGCGAAAGAATACTGTGAGTCCGTCTAGCTGCAAATTGTGAAGCCGCTAAGAGGATTCTATTTTCAGCAAGGCAGATGGAGAATATGCGGTTTAGTTTTCTGCTTTCAAGCCAAGACTGACCTTGTTTCAAGAGTTCCCAGTGTTAATTGTAATTAAATTGAGTGGAAAACCAAAGTAACTTCCCAATCTTCAGACTGTGGACATTTTTAACAGCCACTGTGTCCCACTGACATGAGGTAAGGTAGATTAGGAAGCAATGAGCCGAGAAGGATTTAGGGTGGGTTTTAGAGACACTTGATAGGCTTTTATAAAGAGTAACATTCTATGGAGCAAGCCTATTAGACGTCTAGCCTTCCCTGTTCGGGTTGTTGTGTGTCCTGAGAAAGAGTCAACGTCTGAATGCTGCAAACCTAGATAAAGCACCAGTGGGTTGGCAAAGACTTGGTGACCATAAATATTAAATATGCTTGGAGGGATATTGCTTTCCTCGGCGGGGAATTTCATTATCAGAGCGGAGCATCAGCAACTGAAGGCTGTGGGATCTTGCTGTATGTCGATGGTAACAGGAGTAAGCAGTTTGTGCCTAAAAGCGCACAATTCTTTGATAACTCTGCGGAAAGGCGGAAACTACCCCTGCAAACGATACTAAAAGTGTTGTTTTCGTATAAAAAGTGTAGTGAAGGACCCAGAACGCCGCCTGGGATGACGGCACTGATGAAGTCCTTTGGGTTTGCGACGGATCCATTTATCTCAACGAACAGAAAACAGTTGAAGAAGTAAAATTATCGGCTGGATAACGGGCCGGTGATTCCATTAAATTTGGCCCGCTGTAGGATCCAAAAGTGTGAGACCCAGTCGAAGCCTTCTTCATATCTGGAAGGATAACAAATATGGACCTGCCGTTGTCAGCTGCTTCCGTGGCTGAGTTCAAGAAGCCAATTTGACAAGCAGAGCACGGATAGTTTTTCAGGGAGCCTTTCCGACCTAAGTTGAGCAGGTCACTTATTGGAAAGTGAGCCATTATATTACATTAGCGACCTTCTCCATGATTCAAAGGATAATTGGTGTGCGGATGATAGGACCACAACTTTCTAGAGAGCGAATGAAACCTGTTCGTGCAAGGGATGATTTTATAGGTTTTCCTTTGGCTATAGAACGGACTACATTTACTAGACCGATTGGATAAATTGGATAAAACTGTACAGATGTCCGGAACTCCAAAAGCTAATGCAGCCAGCAGAATGTCACCTCAGCCTAGGTGGTAAGATGGTTTCGCGGTGGCTAAAAGTGAAAGTATATCGTCGGGGTGAAGTTATGCCGTACAAAGAGTTTCACTGGATAGACAGGCGGGGTATACTCCAGGGGTGGATACACGGGACGTTGGGGCCGAAGCGAAAAATGTGTCCGAAGCTTCAACTATATCCTCCCGTTTGTCTAGATGTGATTAGTTGGTAATAATGAAGGATATAATCCTGCAGAAGTGGGAGTTTCTTGCTCCCAATGACCTGCTTAGGATTTCTGTATTTTCAGAGTGACACAGTGCATTTGACTGCTGCTGAGTAGGCATCAGTTTAGCTTGTGATTTGATTGGCAATGAAAGTCGGTCTACTTGGATATTTAGCAATAAATTCTGGGTTTTTGGTGAGGTGCAATGAGTGTGCTTTTTAACCCGGCGAGTCTGTTTGCTCTGAAATTTGCCGAGGCTGACGTGGCTGGGTTGACATTGATTAAAAAATGGTTGAGGACAGAAAGTTTCCTTCGCAACCTCCAGATCTGATTTTGTTTAGCAGGCAGTTCCAGTGAGCTGAGATATGACCCTGCTGACAAATTAGACGGAATAACAATTTTTGGTACGCGAAACGCGCAATAGACTGCCCTGCTAACACATTCAAAGAAGTTCTCCTCTAATAAGGCGGCCATCTTATTAAGAACTTGAGGAAAAAGAAGACCTAAAGAGCTGATCCCTCCACCAGGCGACTGGACTTGTTGGATCCGACCACCAAGGCCTGTATCAACAAAACATTCTGGCAAACGCGCGGGCCAGATTGTGATGCCCAGCGCCCTCCTGGAGCGTGGAAATCACCTGAGATCAGCTTGTGATTATTAGGGTGGGAAGGGATCCCACCTCGCCAGGGGACCAACACTCACACATGTAATACCAATGGAATTCGCTCGAGGACTATTCCTTGGTCCCGCTTTGGATGACCGGATACTGCAAGTAAACAGTGTAAGTTATATGTGCAAATAAATTCATAACTAGCCGATTCGCCCCCTGCCATCTTCGAGTGATCAACCACCGTACAAGAGCGCGTGTTACAATAACGGGCAGTTCAAGACAGGTGGCATCCTTTTTCTCCCCAAAAGCCCCTTCGTGATGAGCAGGCGTGCCCAAAGATACTAGAGTTAACGTTCTCGAGGAAATACTCTCTGTGAATACCGATGAGTCCTTTGAGCACGGTGTTGTTTATCATGCTCATCTATCACGCCCGATGCTGTTGGAGAAAAGCCGCATGAGACCCGAAAGGATATAATATATATCTCAATTTGACAGAATTGTCAGGCATGAGCCCAGGAATATAGTAATAATAATATTAATAATAATAATGGTTCATTTCGGAAGCGCCCGAAGCATGCCATGTGCATGATCATGTTGATACAGGTGTTGGAATGGACAGATACAATTCATGGAAATATGGAGACTCTCATGGAAATATTGAATAAAAAGGCTCAGAAGAGGGAATAAAATAGGATGATAATAGGATAAACGTATGCACACCATAGAGATTGCGGGGAGTTTAAATAAACCCAAGTGCGGATTTGAATGGACGCCCGGTGAGTTTGAAAGTCAAGGTCAGGTAGACTGAATGGCTGGCCCCGGGCAATTACATATAGAGACAGAATGGTAAACATGAGAAAGGCTGGAAATCGGTATAAAGAACTGCAGTCGCGAGGAACGATGGAGAAAAAGGCGAGGTGCACTGTAGTGGATTAGATGACAATGAAGCATTGGTACTTTGCAGTGAATTGTCGGCGGACAGGACACAAAACTCACCGTAAAACAGGCAGCGAGCAATGCAAGACATAGAGGGATGATCAGATGGCAAAAACGATTTAGAAGGATTGGATACGGTAGATGTGAGGCACAGATGTAGAGTCGATGGATGCCTAAGATGACGGTCGTTGGGATGATAGCAAGATAGATGGCCGGTGAGGAACTGCAAGATGCAGAGCGCGTGCACATAGATATATTTGCCTAAGTTTATATATATATATATGTAGATTTTAGAAAAAGGGCACGATAGCGAACAAGCGAAAACGAGCTTGTTCGCTATCGTGCCCTTTTTCTATAATGCAATGGGATTATTCAGTGAAATATGTAGATTTATTATATATATATGTATAGGTATGAGAAAAGCAGGAGCAACAACAATGGGGTCCTAGAAAGAAATTATCAGTCATTAGGAGGAGTGGGTAATTTTAGATCAACTGGTTGTAGGATTAACTTTGGAATGTCGTGGTGGATTAACTCCTTGACAAGTGCACGTGGCAGCCCAACGGAGATAAAAATAGAATGCAGAAGCACAGAAGTGATGAAGACTGTTAGGAGCATTTCATGGAAGAGTGAAGATGAAAGACAGGATCAAGGAAAACAGGTAAGAATGGGTCTAATTATTTGATCAATGCAGGTGCGAGATGTAGTGGCGGACCAGAGGAATCGGGTAGTGACAGGTCAAACGATTTGGAACTGTAAAAGAACGTCACGACGTAACGTTGTCATTACAATGGTGGAACATGGAAAAGCGGACCGCACTGGAAGGTACAGAAAAATGCCTGTAGCGAGCAATAAACGGATCAAGGGATGAAAGCAATGACCAAGGAGACACAGGTAAGAAATCACCAATCAGATCATTTTACTGCAGATGAAACACGAAGGAGGCGGACAAGGAAGCGGGTAGCCCCGAGATAAGTGGACCAGTAATAGAACAAAAAGGCCACAAAAAACGAATGCGCAAAGGAGTTGGGGCAATGGAGCCGGAGAGCTGTGTGCCGGCAGACAATTGAACAGGTAGATACTAATCAGGACACTGGAAAGAACCGCAGAGGAATCGCGGGGCCAAGTGAGGAAGATTTGGTGGTGGTGAGTAGATAACAAATACGACTGTAAAAGATGCGAGGTTTGGAGCGGCAAGTTCTTATATGCGGATTGGGCATGAGTGCGGGTGCGATTGGTGCATCATGGCGTGGGGCACGAGGAGGGATTTAACAGAACGACAGGTTTAAGGAACCTATCAATGGGCGTTCTGAGCAGAGGGTAACACCAAGCGCATAGATGATGGAAGCCAGCAATGACGGCAGGTGGGGAAAGAGTTATTGGCGAGCGTCGACAGAGAAGAGTGGTTAGGACGATAGTGACTCAATGCAGTGAAAGTTGATGTAGAGAGAGGCAATAGGAGGAAGGACAAAAAGGGTAGGTGTGCATACCGTGGTAGGGTGACAAAAATGGGAAGTGGAAACAGATGATAAGAGCTACAGGTGAACAAGCTGTGGCGGAAAAAGGATGAGGAGCATGCAATTTTCAACAGACAGCATTGGATTCGGTAGTCCAAGAGAAGTTAGGGCGTGCCATCCGCAACCGGTGCTAGTGGGTGGGACTGGCCGTGCGTTGGGCACCCAACCTGAAAAACACTTCGTGAAGTGAACGCAGGAGGTGTGATCCACCAGTCTAGTTGCGCTCGCCCATCGTTGCAGACGGCCTGCATGCCCGATGTGCGCCGGCCATAGCGGTGGATCTGACCGCGCCCCGCACCGTTGGGAGTGGCAAGGGTGGTCACTAATAATTGTACAGGGGGCAAAGCGATCGAGATAGGGGTGTGTGATCCAGGATTAATTGGTCAGTGTGAGACCATGGACAGCAGAGCCAACGGAAACAGCAAGTGGTAGACGACCGTGTAGCAATATTATCCAGGTGCACCTGCCAGGGAGATGGTAAGTACAGTGCCCGAAGTGGTTGGCCGTCAGCGGGGATCACTGGAAAGGGAAAAGGGATAGAGAAGCGCAGTCTGGGTGTGCCCCAGCTGAGAATCAACGAATACTGAGGAGAAAAAAGTGAATATGATGGATAAGAGATGAACGTAGGTGAGCAATAGGGTGACATTATGGTAGCAGGAGGTAGGTTCGCTGTGGATCAGAGAAGGCAATGGCCCTCGTTCGCGGGGTGTACCTAGTGGCCTGTGGCGCAGAAGTAGTAGAGTTACAGTGTGAGGCCTCTTTCAAAGGCCAGGTCGGCGGAGACGAGCTCATTAGTGAGCAATATAGCATTGGGGACTGTTAAGTATGACAAAAGTGCGCGCCTGAAAGCGAACATTGAGGAGGCACTGCGTAAGCTAAGGGGCAGCTTATTCCAGATTTTGGAATAGGCTGACAGAAAGAATTGGGACTTCAGACAGAGATTAAAATGAGGGACAGTGAGAGAGAAGGCACGGTGTCGGATCGGGTAGGAGCAGGGTGCAGCGAATGAGATGGGATAAGAGGTGAAGGCCAGGTTATAGATTAGCTTAAAGAGAAAAATCAGGTTGAGCCTCACGCGACGAGTCTATAGATGATAAATTTGTGGGAGCTCACACCGCTGGCGGTACGTTAGGGCTGGGGATACGCCCAACAGTCTTTTGGTGAAGGTGCGCTGAACGTTCTCAAGAGATACAACAGAGGAACGTGGCCAGAGGCTGGAGGTAATGGGACAATATTCTGGGAGCGGTCTCACGTGTGAGAGATACATGGAGAGGCGACTGGCCGGTATTAGGAACGACCGACTGATCAGGCCTAGGGTTCGCTTAGCCTTAGCGATTTGGAATGATGCCTGTTCGGAGAAGTTGAAGGAACAAGAGTAGCATACGCCAAGATCGGTAACCATGGGGTGTATGGGGATGGGCAGGCCGTCCAGACAAATTTGGCCGGGTGGTACCGTGCACTTGTATGGTAGGAGGAAGCTTTTCTCCGCAGAGAATTTCATGAACCACGAGACGCACCAAGTTTGGAGAACGAGTAAGTCATGCGATATGTTGCACAGAGTCACGGATAGGCCACTAGGGAGGAAGGAGTACACTATTTTTATATCATCGGCAAAGAGGAAAGGAGTGCCGTGTCGAATAGAAGAGAAAGTGTCATTGATATAAATAAGGAATAGTAATGGGCCTAGGACACTGCCTTGGATGACGCCGCTAGTAATTGGTTTGGCGGAAGATAGGTGGCCGTCGACGAGCACGGCTTGTGATCTGTTAGAGAGGTAGGAGGATAGCCAGGAGAGGAGAGGGTCAGTAATGCCGAGAGACCGGATTTTGGCTAACAGATGCATATGGGGAACACGGTCAAAAGCCTTAAACATGTCGAGGTACAGGACAATTACAGAGTTGCCGGCGTCGGCAGCAGACGATAGGACATTGAGATAGTCAAGCTGGCAGGAAGACCAGGAACGGGAGTTCAAGAAACCATGCTGACCAGGGTTCAGCAGGTTGTTACATAAGAGGTACTGGACAATGTGTCTTTTGATAATTCTCTCCATAATTTTGCAGACTACTGGGGTGTGATTAATGGGCCGATAGTTATCTGGGTCGTGTAATACGCCCTTTTTGAAGCGCGGAACTATAACAGAGGATTTCCATTGAGGTGGGACGAAACTGTGAATCATGGAGGTGGTATACATATTAAGTAACAATAAAGGGAGGTCAGGACCACGGAAACGGAGGAGGGCCGGTGGGAGATCATCTGGTCCCGGTTTCGAGGAAGGTTTATTAGAGGAAACTGATTTTTCAATTTCTAGATGGGTGAAGGGAATCGATGAAAGAGAGGCAGAGGTGCAGGGGTGCATTGTAGGAGGGGGAATACTAGGACATCTTATAAAGGAGGAAGAAAAATGCTCATTGAAGGCCTCAGAAATAGATGCTGGGGTATTAGCGGTAGATGAGCCGCAGATGAGGAACTTGGGCGAGGTATGATTGGATTGGTTGGACCTTTTACTAAGCAGGTTGGACAGGTAGCCAGTTTTGTTTGGGTGTGCTAGGGCGATGGCCTCTTGCCTTCTCAGATGCGAATCGACCATGCAACGCAGCCTCAGTTGTATCTGGTTTATGCGCAGGAGAATTGTAAAGTCGTGTGATCTAGCGAAGGTAAGTTGCAGCTTAGACAGCTTACGCTCTAAAAGTGACAGGCGTGAGGTGCTGGAATTGGGGCTTGGATCGGTACATGGGTTGGCGGTATTTAGGCAGTGAAAGAGGTTGGAGTAGAGAGAGTTCACAACAGTGAGGGGATCGGATGAAAGAAAAAATGTGTCCCAGTTAAGGGAGCGGATTATCATTGACACTACGGCCCAGTTACAGGAACGGTAGGAAGTCAGAACAGGGGGAGAGGATTGCATCGGATGAGAACAGCTGAAGCAGCTGAACTTGCACCTGACAATACGGTGGTCACTACCCGGGAAGTGATCAGTATTCTGGGTGGTGATATCAGGAACATCAATGGAGAATACTAGGTCCAAGATGTTGTTCCCCCTAGTAGGGCAGGAGACATGTTGGGTCCATCCACCAAGAGGGACGCAGGAGAGGAAGACGGTGAGGGCTGAAGAGCTAGTGTAAGGGGACCAGCAGATTGACGGAAGGCTAAATTCACCCGCAATAATTTTTGCACTGGCAGGATAGTTAAACGCAGTAATAATGACATCCACGGCAGAGTCAATTTTTGCAGGCTCCGGACCCGGCGGGACGTAGACGCAGCCAAGGAGGAGGTTCTGGCCGGAGGCGTGAATGGATGGTCATAACGAATCCCCAATGAGAAGAAGAATAGGTTGGTCGATAACACTAGCTTGGATAGTGCATTTGACAAAGGCTAAACAGCCCCCCCCCCCGCCTGGACTGGCGGGTTTTCGAGAGAGGTTAAGAATATCTGTCGAAGCGGGGTGGACATGGGGGAGTGCGTGGTGTAAGGTGCTAAGTGGCATGGCATCGAGTGGGGAGCGATCAGTGATATGAGTCTGTGAAAGTTTATGGATATGGTCCATAGGGCGACTAGCGATGTGGCCACGGGTGCGGAGGGCACCGGTCAGGAAAAAAACGAGATCTTGACTGCAGGCAACCTACCTGTTGAGCAGAGTCACTA
This sequence comes from Fasciola hepatica, assembly GCA_948099385.1. Lineage (NCBI taxonomy): Eukaryota > Metazoa > Platyhelminthes > Trematoda > Plagiorchiida > Fasciolidae > Fasciola > Fasciola hepatica. The sequence continues at coordinate 33,426,708 of CANUEZ040000043.1, read as the reverse complement.
TAAGACCGGTAGGTCGGTATGGGGGTGAAGGCATGTGGGAGAGTAACTGAGACGTAGTGTGAGGTGGGGAGCGGGAAGGGAGTGGCGAAATTTGGAAAGGTTTGTAGGCTCATGAGGTGCAGGGGAGCCGGTAAGTGGGGAGGTGGGGCGAGGAGGCGGGATACAGATACGAACCTAGAGTATCTGCTAGGGTATGTACGCGGTACTTCAGGATTAGATGAGGGTTGGTGGAGGTGAGCAGGGGGGAACAGCGGAGGTATGCTGGGGCTATGGTATGGAGGGTTGGTGTCTGGGGGGCAGGGAGGGATATACGGTAGCAACGGAGATGGAGGGTTGGTGTGACCCATGCGATCAGAGAGAGGGAAGGACAGTGGAAGGGGGTGCGAAGCAGTGGAAAGGTGAGTGGCACTGGCAGGGCCCTGAAGGTCACTCCTACTCAAAGGGACGATGGCGTTAGACGGATCCGGATGGTGGCCCAGTTGGTTATCACCTGGAGGATCCGAGAGTACGCTATAGGCAGAGGCCGACTGAGAGTGGGGGGTAATGGGTGGGGTGATTAGTTGGGCAGGTGCGGACCTGGTAGGAGTACCAGGTAGGCTTATGGGGGGATGAGAGCGGCACCTATGAGGATGGAAACGAAGTGTCGCGGCTAAGCTAGCAGCTGGTGGGTAGTTTGTAGAGTCGTTCGAGCGATAAGGTGGTTGACAACACTTGTCAACGGCTCGGAGGACGGATTGGAAGTAGTACGGCGGGGGCTGATGGTTGTACCATGGTCTTGTTTTGGCTCAGAGACTATGACGGGGGAGCGCGACTTTAATGCTGAAGTGGAGTGCCGCTTGGGGCCTGTGGTCGGGGAGCGAGAGCTACTGCTAGTAGAGGCTACTGGGGTAGATGGTAAAAAAGGGCGTTTGAGCGGAAGTGGAACCGGGGGTGGGGGGTGAGACATATCTAAGTCGACAGTTTGCACGCAGGCAGGGTGAGGCGCTGGGCTCGCCTTTGACTTCTTGACACAGGGGCATTGGGTAACTTTCACGTCGGTTACAGTGGGGTCAGCCTGCATGGGCAAGGCGGAGTTACTTCTCAGCGAACGAAGTATTTCCCGTTGGACGGGGGTTTTATCAGAGAATATCTTAATGTCCTTATACGGAGAAAGGGCAGCAATTGTTGACTTGTTGCAAATGAATTCCGTAGCTGTTAGGTCGTCCGTAAATTGGAATAGCAGGGGGCAACAACGTCGCTGAGACCTTTTACGTAGCCTCCTGCAATGGCATCTATAGTGTGCCATGTTGCACGAACTTAGTATGTTGTGTTTCGCCAAGGAAAGTGGTAAGCGGTCTGGAACATTAAAAACCACTGCGTTCTTGGAGTCTATAATGCGGTGGTATATTTCAGTAGACACGGAGTCGAGGAGGTGTCCCACCGAAACGAAGTTTTTGGGCGATGTAGCGGCTACAGGGTCAAGGAGAGTAGCCAGGGGTGAAACCTTTGAAAAGATTTCACCAATCAGCTCGACCTTGTTACTGAGTTCGACGAAACTCTGCTTAAGGCCATTAGGACTATTAGAAGCTTCACCGTCGACGTTAACGAGGGTGACAGAGCATGGCCTGGGTTTTGGGAGGGGTTGGGTGTGTTTGGTTTTGCCAGCTTTAGCGATACGGATTTTCCGAGTACTGGCTGGGGGCCGGGATGGCATGATAAGTAGGAATATATGACGGAGGTAAAAAGGTAGCAGGAAATCGGTCAACTAGACAGAGACAAGCCAAAGGTCTGAGCAGACCAGGAGTATTCTTGGGTGCTATGTGTGCAAAGGTCTAGATGAGACCAATGTGGCAATGAGGTACGGGCAGTGAGCTATATGACCCGCTACATATACTGTTCGGACTAGGAGACTTGGGACGATGAGGAATAGTGAGATAGAAGAAATTTTGCTGTGTGGTGTACACAGGTTGAACCCCACAGGATACGGTAGGTTACCTATACTTAGCTTTTGCTTGGATCACAACAGCGGGTTTTGCGGGAGAGTATATTGTAAGTATGGAGTCAGTGGACCGGGTGGAACGAAAGTGCGCTCTTATGGCAAAAAACAACTGAATGGAGGCACAGTGGGTCAGAGATTTCAAAAGGTGCAACGGAGAATGCGTAGCGAAGATGAGGTAGGAGTTGGGTTATAGCGATGGGATGTAAAAACGCTAGATAGATCTTACTGCGGCGAGAATCAGGAGAGATATGCTAGATAAGCCATGTAGAATTTAATTAAGTGGAATTAGAGCAGTGAATAATCAACGTAGTCTGTAACTCTAACTCGCGATAAGTACTAGCGTATGCACGGTGGTGTGCCGCAGTTGTTTACACAACTAGGTCACGGTTTCAGGTAATTAGGTGGTATACACTAGGGTGGACACAGCTACAAGTCTAAACAGTGGTATAAGCAAAAAAAAGAAAACGAGACAACCTGAATTTCACGCGGGCCCTTCGATTTCCATACTTTGCTTCACCTCGAAACCGCGTTATACTTGATCATAAATTCTACCACTCCTTAATCAAATGAGAATTCTCAATTCATAGGTGATTTATAATGCTCAGTCCAGCAATTACCTCGCCTTCCCATGGAACGATCTTCATTTACGTGTTTACAACGTCCTCGATGAGTGGAATTTCCTCAAACGTTAGCCATATATTATGTTCACAGGATTTGAGACTACTTCTACTCATCTTATTCTCGTCAAAACTGTTTCTTGGTCTTCATTTTCTCCACGATCTAAGCATCTGCTTTTTACTGTTATGAGCATGCTTCATTTGGTTAGATAACTTTGTGGACATCTGGCATAGTAATGATTTGCCTTGACGGGGCGGTTCGTTTCTTCATGGTCCGGTTTCGTTTTCTTTTTTGTACTGACGAACAACAGACCTCCAGTTGGTTTACGTTAGTTTTTGGCTATCACGCTCAGAAAACTGCTTGACGGACCTGAATAATCCTGCAGGACGTATTCTGTTTTACTTGGACCACGGAAGAGGTAGTTTTTATTTATTCTTTTCTGTCGGCTGTTCTGTTTGTATAGAAGCTTGTCCTGATTTGGCTACATTTTTCCTGGAAAGAGACCAGGGCTGACTATCAAGGGGGTGGTCTTTGCGTACTTGTATCTTAACCGGCGGACAGTACCTTCGAATTTGCGGAGCAGACTTGCTTTGATTTAGGCTCCGCATCGACCTAGGCTAGGCGTTACTTTGAGGCTCCGGGGCTCAAACCAGAAGGCCTGCAGTTAAGTAATAGGTGGGTCGAGGGGGGAACGGGTAGACACAATTCTTCACCACCAGGATGTATACTTTTTGGTCGGAACAACATCCAACCATATCCCAGGAGGCAATTTTACAGAGTTTCCACTGATATGGCTGCCTCATAAGAAGTCACCTTGTTCAGCGAGCCACCGATGATTTTCCGTGTCGCTTTTCTATGTGACGCATTTCCAACAGTTTAGGACAAAGTCCGTTTCAGCAATTTCATGTCTGGCTCATTATATTTCCATAACTCAGCTGGAAACCAATTTGTATTGTGGCATAAATCGCTTTCATTTTGCCCCACCCAAACTCCGTCCGGCTCCATTGTGCCGTAGCCAAGATGTGGAACGTTCCCATCAAAATTTGTGAGCTTTCATCATTATGAGTGTTACTGGCCATTTAAGTCGCGCTTGTACACGTGCACCTCGATAACGGATGAGAAATACACTATTATTATTATTACTGCCACTATTTTTGAGTCGCCAATGGTAAGCGCAATATTGTCCCTGATGGATTTAGGCAATATATAGATCCAGTCGGGTAGGAACCCCCATGGCTTTAATTCAGCCGTCACACGGACTGAGTCATCAGGCGCATCGAGCACAGTGTGTCACGTTATGGAAAACGATAGGGCTATTAGCCATACTCCAACCGGTCGAGGACCAGCGCTGCTCAAGTATCCCGTGTGATTTTCGGTAGATTTTTGGTAACAAAATCACTCACACCACCCACTCTGGGTGGAACGGTACGAAGCTGAGCCCTTCTTCAAAGTCCGTTGTTCTATCTTCCTGCTCCTCAGCAGTGCCAGATTAAAGGTATTGTCATGGTTTGTATTTTCAATCCACTCCGTCTTTCCAACTGCCCCGCCATTCGGCGAACTATCTTCCAGTTCATTGATGACATTAGAGTAACACGATAGTCAAAAGATTCAGGAACCTTTATGCTTTGTCCTGGCACCCGTGCACTACTCCAAGGCTTTGAGACTACAGAAGGTTACCACCTCCTCGCCGACGTATTCTAAAATCACCGAAAGTCCTGTATCCAGCCGCGGCAAGGTCTAAACTGGGACAGTTTGTGTGAAACCAGGCCTCCGTGATAAGGGCGAAGCCTTGGTTGAGTGGGAAGATACGAACAACCGAAAAGTGGCTTTTCATCGGTAGAGGGCGTACTTGATGACAGGGACGGATATGCGCGCTTTATATTCTGGCTGCGTGTTCAGGCCGAGGACGACAAAGGAAGGTGTATACAATAATAAAACAGCTGATGAAGACTGAAGTGGAGTTAGTAAGACACGTGGTGTGATCGCAGGCGGTGACATCCCTCCTGAAGCTTCCGTCGCCTATTCCTACATTACCTCAAGTTCCAGTCAGGTGATCTCTGTTTTATGAATTTCACTGGAGTGACCACGGCACTAAATTTTGTCGAATAAGTCCTAAGCTGGTCCAAATAGAAATTTCACATTTTTCTGCTGATATGAACAAATTCAGTCAAATATTCGTAGATGAACCGTTCGCTTCGACAGTCGTTAGCCCTAGGAATCACAATTCGAGCAACAAGCAGCCAAATTCCACGAATCTCAGAACCGGAAGAAGATGCATTCGTACTTTCAACGGCACTAAACTGAAAATCCTAAGTATGTAATGACAATAAATATAACGGTTTATTTCGGAGGCGCCCGAGGCACACTAGACGCATGACAAGACTCTATAAGCGGTGGAATGGACAAACAAAATTTGTGAGAAAGTGGAAATTTGAATGAAAATGTGGAATGGGTAGGCTCAGGAGGGAGATAAATATATGATGAATGTATGCACATCAAAAAAGTGGAGCGAGTTTGAAGGAGCCCAAGGGCGGATTCAAATGGATGCCCGGTGGATTTGAGGTCCAGAGTCAGGTGGAAAGTCTGACTGGTCTAATTGGGGATATGTGAAAGCTGACAGATATACACGAAGGGGGCTGGAGATCGATATAAGAAACTGTGGTAGCGGTAAACCGTGGAGGAACAAAGAGGGATCCATTGCCAGGGGTTAGGTAGTATTGAGGCCTTGCTGCACTGTGGTAGATGGTCAGCGGATGGGGAACAAAACTAATCGTAGAAAAGGTAGCGAGCATTGAGAGAGGCGAAAGTGATTTAGAAGGATTGGATGTGGCAAATGTGGGGCACAGATGTAAAAATAAATGATGCATATCATGAGGGTCAGCAGGATGATGGCACGAGAAATGGCCGGCAAAAAGTGCAGGGTGCAGGGCGAATGTATATATACATATGTATATATATGTATATAAATAGATATGCGAGGAGCAGGAACAAAGGGCAATGGAGTGCCAGGAGAAAAAAAGTATCATTGGTTCGAAGAGGCAGGTAGGGTTAGATAGAAATGTGCAGAATTTACTAGGGAATATTCAGACGATTTTTTTCATGACGGGTTAACATGGTGAATCAACAGAGGAAGAAAGCTGAAAAAGCACAGAAGTGACGCCGACTGTGGAGAGCAGATCATAAACGAGGGAACATGAAGGGTAGGATTGACGAGAACGGGTAAGAATGGGCCTAATTATTTGATCAATGCAATTGCGCTATGTGGGGACGGACCAGAGGAATCGGGTAGTGGCAGATCAAACAATTTCGAACTGTAAGTGAACATCATGAGGTACCGTTATCTTTACAATCGGCGAACATGGAAAAGCAGACTAAACTTGAAGGCACACAGAAAATGCCTGTGGGGAGTAACATACGGAACAGGAGATGAGGGCAATGACCGAAGAGACACAGGTGAGACATGAACAATCAGACCATTTTACTGCAAATGAAAAACCGAAGGAGGCGGAGAAGAGGTAAACCTCGAGGTAAGTGAACCAGCAGTAGAACAAAAGGCCCAAGAAATTAATGCGCGACGGAGTTGGGGCAATGCAACTGGAGAGCTGCGTGCCAGCGGACAATTGGACAGGTGGATTAAGCAGGTGGATGCTAATCGGGACACTGCCTAATGGAATGAACCACAGAGGAATCGCGGAGCAAAGAAGGGAAAGTATGGTGGTGGTGATTAGACAATAAAAGCGACTGCAAAAGAAGCAAATTTTGGAGCGGCGAGTTCTTATTTGAGGATTGGTCGCGAGTGCGGGTGTGATTGGTGCATAATAGCATTGAGCATGTGGGGAGGTCAAGGAAGGATTTAACAAAACGACAGGCAGTGAGGTACAAGAGTGTTATCAATGGGTATTATGAGCATCGTGTGATACCAAGTGAACAGAGACTAGAAGACGGCAATGACTGTAGGTGAAAAAAGAAATTGGCGAGCGTCGGCAAAGAGGAGTGGGTAGGACGATAGTGACTCAATTCAATAATAGGTGAGTTGATGAGGGGCGATAGGAGCAGGGACAGAATGGGTAGGTGTACATACTGTGGCAGAATGACAAAAAATGGAAAGTGGTAGCGGAAGATAAGAACTGTAGGTGAGAGAACTGTGGCGGAACAAGGATGGGGAGCATGCAACTTTCAACCGACAGTATCGGGTGCGGTAGTCCCAGGATAGAGCGTGCGATCCACAACCGGTGCTAGTGGGTGGGACTGGCCGTGCGCTGGGCGCCCAACCTAAAAAGCACTTCGCGAAGTGAACACAGGTGTGATCCACCAGCCTAATTGCGCTCGCACATCGTCGCAGACGGCCTGCACGCCCGATGTGCGTCGGCCAAAGCGGTGGATCTGACCGCGCCCCGCACCGTTGGGAGTGGCAAGGGTGGTCACTAATAATTGTACAGGGGGCAAAGCGATCGAGATAGGGGTGTGTGATCCAGGATTAATTGGTCAGTGTGAGACCATGAACAGCAGAGCCAACGAGAACAACGATTGATAGACGACCGTGCAGCAATATTATCCAGGTACACTTGCCGGGAAGGTGGTCAGTACAGTGCCTAAGGTGATTGACCGTCATCGAGGATCACTAAAATGAGAAAAGGGATAGAGGAGCGCCGTCTGGATGTGCCTCAGCTGAGTAACGACGGATAATGAGAGGAGAAAGAATAATAAAGAAGGATGGATAACAGATTAACGTGGGTGAGCGACAGGGTTATCTTATGAAAACAGGAGATAAGTTCGCTGAGGATCAGAGATGGCAATGGCCATACTTTGTGGCACTGAAGCGAGGGGAGGTGTCGAGCATGGAGTACACCCATTGGCCTGTGGCGCAGAGGTAGTATTGTCACAGTGTGAGGCCCACCTCTATTCCCCCTAGGTTATGTTTGGTTTTTATGTTTATGAAGCTTATAGCCGTCTGTCATTTTTCTAGAAAGGCGTAAGAAAAATACCCAAAATTTTCTACGTAGCTTTACACTCTCGAAAAGTTCAACTTGCTGACCCATAATCTTTCCCTCTTCTTCAAATTATCTCCCGAACTACCTATGGAATCTCCAAAGGGCCTGCGTAAACGTGCCAAGGTCCCGGGTGCAAATCAGGCAATTCGTACCGTTAGGCTCAAAAAAACCAGGAACACTCAACCTCAGTCTGCACTCAGTCCATGCTCAGTACCTCTCGTTGATGTTTATGACGTAGTCAACAAGAAGATTAACGAAGTAGATCAAAGAGTGGCGGACCTGCATAACCAGATCCAGTCCATCGATGATATTCTATTAAAGATATCCCCTTTATCTAGCATGATGGAGCCCACGCCTATTGCTAATCGCCAGAGCCTAGTCATGGCGGGCCGCTTCTTAGACTCAGTTGCGACGGAAGTTCATAAGCGTATAGTCAACTCCAAAAACGCGATAGTTTTCAACATCCCTGATCGACTACCCTTGCCGTCAACCAAACTCGCCATCCTGAATGCTTGCAACATGGCACACCACAGGTGCTATTGCACTCGACTGCGCAAAAAATCACAACGCACTGACTGTCCTTTAAAGTTTCAATTCGCTGACGAAGTAACAGCTAGAGAATTCATAACTAGTTGGCAAATCATTGCCAATTCCACCCCATTCAAAAGAATAAGAATACAACCGGATAAAACGCCCCTCCAAAGAGAGGTTTTTCGATCACTAAAAAAGTGCCTTAGCTCCACCAGCGCAACCTGTGGCTGAAATATCAGTCGCCGCGTCTTCTCGCTGCTTGTCGAGCCACCCCGTAACACAAAAGCCCTCAGTTGTCTGCACCACTCTGGTTGACCTAGACCTGACCCCATCTCCAGCACATCCCCCTAGTAAACGGCCCTGCCTTCTACCATCAAACTCCGCTTCTTCAAACGGCAACGATATCCATGCCAAACCCACTATTAGCCCAGGGCCACCAAAGTCCCGTGCATCCAAGCCTGCCGCTGCTAGTGCCAGCCTACTGCCCACCGTCTCACCACCGAAAAAGACTCCGGGGAAGTCTGTTGCCAACGGCCCGTTCTGCTCTAACTCATGTCCCACCGTCTTACGAACACAGATCGTTCATAAAAGGCATGATCTACTATGTGACCAATCGTCCCATCGGCAGACAGGACTCTGTGACCCCCCACAGCTTTTAGCTACTCCGGCTACTCCTGTATTCCCCCCCGTAAGTCTTCTCAGAATCCCATTTAGAACCCCCACCAAGCACTCCAAGTACACCCCAAATAATTCATACTTGTTGGCAAGCAGGACGCAACCCTGCATCACCCTAAAGCAGCCAATCCCACCTCGTTGTATTAGCGTGGTACCTCGGCTAATCGACAAGGTCCCCCCAACTCCACTCTACAATACAGGCGAAAACGGCCACCGAGTAGTGCATCATCATGCATCGGGATCAAACACACCATATTCTCCAAATTTCCCGAAACAGTTTTCCAATCATCTGGCTGAGCGCCAGCATCTCCCGTCGAACCTCCGTAACCAATTTCTCTCTCCTTCAATGATACAAATAAGTAACCCCCAGTCGAATTATAACCAATGGCCTCAATTGTCTAGCTCCGCGCCCTTTCCTGAACACAGGATGGGCCAGCCCAACCAACTACAGTTATTTCGTCGGTCCTGGTCAAGCGGCAACTACCCGCCCTCTGCGTACCCCGTTGAACCCAGTCACCACTACTTTCTGCCATCTCACTTGCCGTTACCCATTACCTCAGCATCCAACCCCCCACCTGGCTACTTCAACCACCCCGGAAATCCCACCTCCCCAAACGACCAAGTTTTTTTTGACGGCACCCCCCCAACCCAGCTTCACCCCTTCTTCACAATGCCGGCTCCTTACTTCTAACCCCTGTTTAGACTCCTTCACTTCTATACATGACAACCCTGTCGTTATGAGTCCACTTAATGACGTTTACCACCTCGGTAGTGTTAGCCATCAACACCCGCAGATGGTTGTTCCCACTCCACACCATGACGGTACAGTTGCACTTAACTTGCTTCTCATTAACGCTCGCTCATTACTGAATAAAACCCATACTCTCCGTAATATAGTACTGTCTTCCGACTTCGACATCATTGTCATAACCGAAACCTGGCTAAATGATTCTGTCCCATTGGACCAAATCTCTATTGCTGGTTATCAAACCTTCATGAAAAATCGTCGTCGTCGTGGAGGAGGCTGTCTAATCCACGTTAAAAACAGCTTGCCTACCATTCCTCTCTCTGATCCAATACTGGACTCAATTCAGGACTCAATATGGGTAACGGTTCTTCTGGCCAACTCTCCACTCCATATCGGCTGCGTTTATCGACCACTCAATTCAAACACCACGGACCTCGCCCACGTAGTCAAAGCCTTTGACCACTTTGCACTACTACCCTCCTCGTCAAAAATCATTGCTGGCGATTTCAATGCACCTAATATCTGCTGGGACACCATGTCATCACCCCAATACTTCACGAGCTTCGTTTCGACCATACGCGCAGGGCGCTGGGTCCAGCACGTAATGACACCAACCAGAGGTCACAGCATACTAGACCTGATATTTACCATTGGCCTATCGGACGTGATGACTACCGCCCTCAACCCTTTCCCAGGCAATGACCATAGAATGGTATCTTGCAGATTCACAGCCGGACCAATAGACCACATATGTAGCTCATCTCAACAGCCCCTGCACACGATCAACTGGATGAACCTCAAGCCTATGCTTCGATCCCTCAACTGGGATGACTACTTCCTACAGCACAACACTCAGCTCGCCAGTGACGTACTCTACCATAAGCTACATAGCTGCTTGTCAGCAATCACCACCATCGGGACCAACCGTTTCCAAGCCCGCGGCTCCTACCAAACAAGGCTGCAAAATAAACATGCAAAACTGCAGAAGATCTACAATAAAACCAAGGACTTCTCCATACTATTGCAACTTCACTCTCTCTCTGTCACCATCAGTCTTCGGACTAATGAACTGCTGAGAAAGCAGGAGCTTTCGGCTTTGAATTCCTTCGACAGATCGTACCGATTGTCCCGACTGCTGAAGAGCAGAAATCAGTGAGAGCCTACGGGGATACCATATCTAATTTTGGGAAACAGCACGCATATTAAATCTGCAGCTGAAATCGCTGAGGCACTCAATACCTTCTTTTCAGAATCCATGACCACTGACGCCACTGTAAACCCGCCACCCGTACCCCTCATCACCGAGCAAGTTCTCTCTGACATTGAATTCAGTTTGAACGATGTGACCCACCTGCTGCTGCGTGTTAGACCCTCCTCCCGCCCTGGCTATGACGGCATCCCCCCAGCACTCTTTCATCTTGGTGGAACTGACATCGCTGCTATCTTTATGAATCTCTACAACTTATCCCTTAAAAATGGCATTTTTCCATCCCAGTGGAAAACTTCAACCATTATTCCTATCCACAAAAAAGGTCCAGTGCATGACCCTTCAAATTATCGTCCTATCAACCATACCCCTTTAGCTGCCAGAATAATGGAGCGTTTGATTAAACAGCGGATGTCCGATTATCTCATTTCCCATAACCTCATTCACAGCGGCCAACATGGCTTCCTAAAGCCACGTTCTTGTACCACATGCCAGTTTGATTTCTTCAACCTAGTGACCACGGCAGCTGACGACGGAAAATCTATGATTTTCATCTACCTCGATATGACCAAGGCATTTGACCGAGTTCCTCACTCCCGATTGTTGACAAAACTCCGGGCCTATGGTATCCATGACCCGCTTTTATCATGGATCACTTCTTACCTGTCGGATCGAACCCAGGTTGTATATGCTAATGGTCATCTATCGCAACCGGCGCCTGTCACTAGTGGAGTCATACAAGGAAGTGTACTTGGTCCGCTATTTTTCTTACTGTATATTAACGACATTTTCTCGATTGTGCGACATGGCACACCTTTCCTCTTCGCCGACGACATCAAAATCGTGTATGATTCCCGCCATCAAGATTTGAGCACAGCACTGTCTGAAATAAGTAGTGATCTTGAGAAACTTGATCAATGGTGCACTTCATGGCAAATGTGCTTCTCGACATCTAAAAGCTTCTACACAACCTACAGATGTCAAGTCCCCCTCGGAACTCTGTCACTGAACCAAGTACCCATCGCCCCAAGCTCATCAGTGAAGGATCTTGGGCTTCGATACACTAACAATCTACAATTTTCGGAACATGTCTCATTTCAGACGGCCAGGGCCAGACAGATAATAGGCCTAGTTCTCAGATCATTTAAAATGAAACATAGTATCCTCCTTACATACCAATCCCATGCTAGACCCCACCTCGAATACTGCCCTATAATCTTCTCTGGAATGTCTAAATCTGACAGAATACGCCTGGAGAAAGTCCAGCGCACCTTCACCAAGAAGCTAATGGGATATTCCTCTCCACTGAGCTATAAAGAGCGATGCATTCTATTAAAACTTGACCCCGTATGGCTTAGACATGTCAGGCTTAACTTGTGTTTTCTATACAGACTTATTCATTGCTCTGAGTTCACTTCTACCAACTCTATACAGTTTTCCCTACCCTCATCTTACCCTCTGCGCCACAGAGACTTCAGTCTGACCATCCCACATTCCAGGCTGGCAATCAGATCCAACTTCTTTCTCAATAAATATTCAAAGCTTTGGAATAAGCTGCCTCGGACCATTCGCAAATGTGCGTCAATAACCCAGTTCAGCCATGCCCTTAAATCACAACTTACCGTTAGTCATATGTTATCTTTGACCAACGCCAGCATATCTGAGGATCGAGCCTATGAAGAAGGCATCGAACTTTAGAACCCTAGCCTCAGTCTCTCCTCCCGCTCTCTGCTATCCGTCGAGCTGGCCTTCAAAAACGGGTTCAACTACTAGGATCACGGCACCATATTCCAAACCTACCATTTTCTGCCTAACGACAGACGATAGGCTTACCATTTATTATTATTTTTTACGTATAACCCACATTGCAGGATAGTTTTTGTCGTTTACAACTATAAATATCTAGATGCCTGCCGGTTCTCGCTACTCACCCACGTTCACCTACCATCACATAACCCTTATACATCCCTGCCTCATCTAATTCACTAGTCGGTTTCCACAGCCATGTCTAAACAATTACTGCCTCCCTAGCCATACAGTACTAGGGCAGCTATGTAAAAACAACTCTTCTCTAGCTGAAGGTTTTAGCCAATGATGTTTTCCCCCTGCACCAAATTATCCAGTGGTGCTGGATCCTAAGACATTAAGTCCCACCACCCACTAATTCACTCCTTGATCCTCTTATTTATCCTGGCTTCCGCTCCTCTCAGCTTTATACATTTATATATATACATATATATGCACATATATATATACACCTGTTCATATATATGCATATATATATATACCTATTCATATATATACATATATATGTGTAAATATATAACCTTTTTATATACTATATATATATACCTATTCATATATATACATATATATGTGTAAATATATAACATTTTTATATACTATATATATATATACTCACTACTGTCCTATAATTATTAACACAAGCACGGTGAGTTACTCAACGCTCCTCGATATCTCTTAGCTTACAATGCCTCTCTTCCGCACCAGGTCCCACCACACATACTTCCCTCACCACCTCTGCGATTTCGAACTGGAAAATCCAGTCTGATTCATCCCACTTAGCGTGACTCACTAACTGAACTCAACACCCAGTTAGGACGTTACCATTTCTGCTCCCACCCTATCCCCCAGCTAAGGTTCTTCTGTAATTTCATGCAGAACTTGGTCTTTACTCCTCCTCAATGACCACTCTAGGCGAAATACTAACTTTCCCATTGAAAGTTTTAGTCTCACGTTTCATGGCCTCAATGTGCTTTTGGGATCCGCCTCACCGATGAGCCCGTGCTTAACTTTTTTCTTCTTTCCGTTAACCGTTGATCCTCAGCTGCGTCACTCTATCTAACTTTCCTTGCCATAGTCTTTTGCGTCCGACCGCTTTCGCATGACCCGTCCGATGATCGCACCCACCTATACATCAATATATATATATATACATATATATATATATATCTTGGGTATGCTCCACTCACTTGTCCCCCTTCCTAACTAGATTGTGGCATTTTACAAAACAATTTGAATATATATAAATTAAACCGCTCTGTCCTTTAGCGATGGGTGCTCGCTCTCACTTAATTCCTGGCTCAGGCTAGATTTCAGCCGGCCCATCCTGCTTTTTTGCGCCTTTCTCGTACACTGAAGCCTTGCCACACGGATTACCATTCCTTAGTAACTAGGCTTTACTTCTCTACGCATATGCTCATGGTAAGTTGAGACCCCATTCCAACCGGAATTCGTATGCCCCTGCCGAATACCAGCACGTTTGCCCCCACACGAAAAATTCTCATTTTTACACTCAGTGTTTTTCTCCTTTTTTACCGTTTGCCATCCTCGACCACAGCTGGTGAACTGACCAGACTGTTGTCTTCCTATTTTCTCATTCTTCTTCCAGACCATACCATCTACTATTGTTTTATTCCTGGTTCCCAAACGGACACCCTCTCCTCATCCACCGCCTGCCTGATATCACCCTAAATCTCTACTTTCACCCAACTACCCTAGAAAGCTACCAGTCTCCGTCTAGGGATCCCTAATAGACCGGTCCACTAGCCAAACGATAACTAATTGTTCGGATAACAAAACGTTCATTTTCCTGCTTCCATAAAAACGATAATCATAACCCACAGCTGGAACACTCTCCAGACTGCCGCACTCCTGATCTCTTCCAGATTGCATTGGTTACTTGGGTAGCCATCGGCCGAATCGACGTTTATTCCGGATTACCGTAAGGACTGGACGATTTGATCAATGGTTTAAACCTATACTCTCGCCCGCTGACGTTTCATGGGGCACCGTACACGGATTACCAAAACCTCATGAAAGTCTCACCGGATCGCAGAGGTGATTCCTGACACCAACCATCAATACATCCGCTCAACGTCTATTCCCAAATAATCCAACCCAACAGTTCAATTCTTCCCGAGTTGCAGTACGAAACCCATGGCCGGAACCCTGCCTTCGCAGCTGTCAACTTCGTCAAACCAGCCCTTTTTTACCTGCTTCCCTCAACATTCTACCTGCCACCACCTGCAACCAAGGTATTTATGAGACAGAATACCAGCCATCTGCAGCCAACCATAATTTGGTTAACAATTTTCTATCACATACAAAAACAAAATTTACACTCTTCCAACTTCTGCCTAGCCGAACCATTGACGTTTTGTCTCCACTAATCCGTTTTATTGACGGCTTTTCTTTCCTTTAAAAGTCCGTTATATGTCCATACACCATTCATGCTCTTCAAAAGTTCACTGAAGTCCCTGCGAAGCTTTTCGCCTTCATTGGAATTTCCATATGACGCTGTAATCACCTGCACAAAAGGTCCGTTTTATTATCACCTTTGACTCACTTGCTTTTATTTCACATGCTTCCTCCACAATTAGTTACCCAATGCTGGATCAGTGTCCAATATTCCGTTGGTATCTCTGACTGCACTTTGAAAGCCCCACGCTTGCTTTACTTCTAACAATGTTCTTTGGCATCTCTTCCGCCCGGTTACTCGTTGGTGACCGTCCATTTGTCGCTTATATCAGCAATCCCACGACTGTTCAGCTATCAACACCGCCCTCCAAGGATTTCGAAACCGATTCGGAATTCCCGCCTCAACCATAACCACTTTTGTTCACTCAAACACTGCATGACTTTACTGGTGTATTTCGGTTGCTGTGTGATTTATAAATTTAGAATCTGTGAATACCTCACATTGACATGTACTGCTGTATACTCTGATCTTGCCTTGTGCATGCGTATTGACCACGGTCAAGAAATATACTATACTATACTATACTAAAGGCCAGATCAGCGGAGGCGAACTCAGTGATGAGCAATACAGCATTGATAATTGTTAAGTATAACGCAAGAGCATGCCCAAAACCGAACAGTGAGGAGGCACTGCGTAGGCTAAAGGGGAGCTTATTCCAGATTTTGGAATAGGCTGACGGAAAGAATCAGGACTTCAGACTGAGACTAGATTGAGGGAGAGGGAGAGGGAAGGTACGATGTCGGATGGGGCAGGAGCAGGGGCAGCGGATGAGATATGACAGGAGGCGTGGGCCTGGTTGTGGATTGGCTTAAAGAGTAAATCCAGGTTGAGCCTCATGCGACGAATCCACGGAGGCTCAGTTGGTAGGAGCTCACGGCGCTGGCGGTATGTTAGGGCTATGAATACGCAAAACAGCGTTTTGGTGAAGGTGCGCTGTACGTTTTCATGAGATACAATAGAGAAACGCGGCCAGGGCTGGAGGTAATCGGACAATATTCTAGGGGGGTCTTACATGTGAGAGGCACATGGGAAGGCGACTGGCATACGCCAAGGTCAGTAACCGTGTGATGTATGGGGATGGGTAGGCCGTCCAGAAGAATTTAATCGGGCGGTACAGCGAACTTGTAAGGTAGGAGGAAGCTTTTCTCTGCAAAATATTTCATAATCCACGGGTCGCATCAAGTTTGGAGGGAGAGTAAGTCACGCGGTTTGTTGCACAAAGCCACGGGTAGGTCAGTAGGGAGGAAGGAGTACACCATTTTTATATCGTCGGCAAAGAGGAAAAGGGTACCGTGGCGAATAGAAGAGATAATGTCATTGATACAGATAAGGACTAGTAATGGGCCCAAGACACTGCCTTGGATGACGCCGCCGGTAATGGGCCTGGCAGAAGGTAAGTATCCATCAACGAGCACAGCTTGTGATCTATGAGAGAGATACGAAGATAACCGGGACAGGAGAGCGCCAGTGGTGACAAGAGACCGAATTTTTGCCGACAGACGCATATGGGGAAGACGGTCAAAAGCCTTGGACATGTCGAAGTACGGGATGATTACAGAGTTGCCGGCGTCGGCAGCAGACGATGGGGCATTGTGAAAGTCCAGCTGGCGGGAGGAGCAGGAGCGGGAGTTCAGGAGGCCATGCTGACCAGGATTCAGCAGGTTGTTGAATAAGAGGTACTGAACGGTGTTTATTTTGAAAATTCTCTCCATGATTTTTCAGACCACTGGGGTGTGATTAGTGGGCCGATAGTTTTCTGGATCGTGTAATGCACGCTTTTTTAAAGCGCGGAGTCATAAAAGGGGTTTTCCATTGAGGGGGCAAAACTGCGCAGCATGGAGGCGGTGTATACATTAGGTATCCATGAAGGGAGGTCAGGACCACCAAAACGGAGGAGGGTCGGTGGGAGATCACCTGGACCCGGATTCGAGGGAGGTTTATTAGAGGAAGCCGATTGTTCAATCGCTGGATGGATGAAGAAAATCGATGAAATGGAGGCAGAGTTGCAGGGATGGATTGTAGGAGGAGGGACACCAAGGCAGTTTATAAGGGAGGAAGAGAAGTGCTCATTGAAGGCCTCAGAAATAGATGCTGGGGTATTAGCGGTAGATGAGCCACAGATGAGGAATTTAGGCGGGGTGAGATTGGAGTGGTTAGACCATTTGCTAAGCGGGTTGGAAATGTGGCCAGGTTTATTGAGGTGTGCTGGGGCGATGACCTCTTGCCTTCTTAGATGTGAATCGGCCATGCGACGCAGCTTCAGTTAGAGCCGGTTTATGCACAGGAGAATTGTAAAGTCGTATGACCCAGCAAAGGTAAGTTGCAGCTTAGCCAGCTTACGCTCTAAAATGACAGCAGTGACCTGCTAGACTTGGGACGTGCATTGGCACATGGGTTAACGGTACTTAGGCAGTGCAGGAGGTTGAAGCAGAGGGAGCTCACCACAGCAAAGGGATCAGAGGAGAGAAAAATGTGTCCCAGTTAAGGGAGCGGATTATCATTGACACTACGGGCCAGTTACAGAAACGGTAGGAAGTCAGAACAGGGGGAGAGGATTGCATCGGATGAGAACAGCTGAAGCAGCTGAACTTGCACCTGACAATACGGTGGTCACTACCCGGGAAGTGATCAGTATTCTGGGTGGTGATATCAGGAACATCAATGGAGAATACTAGGTCCAAGATGTTGTTCCCCCTAGTAGGGCAGGAGACATGTTGGGTCCATCCACCAAGAGGGACGCAGGAGAGGAAGACGGTGAGGGCTGAAGAGCTAGTGTAAGGGGACCAGCAGATTGACGGAAGGCTAAATTCACCCGCAATAATTTTTGCACTGGCAGGATAGTTAAACGCAGTAATAATGACATCCACGGCAGAGTCAATTTTTGCAGGCTCCGGACCCGGCGGGACGTAGACGCAGCCAAGGAGGAGGTTCTGGCCGGAGGCGTGAATGGATGGTCATAACGAATCCCCAATGAGAAGAAGAATAGGTTGGTCGATAACACTAGCTTGGATAGCGCATTTTACAAAGGCTAACAAGCCCTTTCCGCGCCTAACCCGGCCGGTTTTCGAGAAGCATTGTTACCCAGCTATGCGAACAAGGTCAAATAAGACATCATCTGACAGCCAGGGTTCAGTTACTAGTATAATGTCAGTTTTTGAAGTAAATGCCAGAGATCGCAGATGCAATATTTTTCTGATTATTGATCGAGCGTTAGTAAGGACTCGTAGGAATGAGTTCAGTGTCGGTGTGCGCAAAGCATTGATGTCAGGTGCAAGACTTGGAATCGCTGGGGAGATGGGAGTTGGGTCTCAATGTGGATAGAAGGTCAATAGAAGTGGGACGGCAGACAACGTTGGATGGGGGACAGAAAGCAAGCAAAGCTTTAGCGTGGGGCACTCCTGATCGCTGTGGGTGATCAATGCGGTGGGTGTGCGACAGACTGCTGATGTGGTCTGGAGGGGTGTCACGTGTTACAGGAGAAGGGAGCACGGTATGGTGGAGTGAGAGGTTTAGAATGTCTGTCGAAGCGGGGTGGAGAGGGGAGAGGGCAGGGTGAAAGGTACTAAAGCCCATGACATTGAGGGAGGAGCAATCAGTCACATGAGTCTGGGAAATTTTATCGATAGGGTTCATATGGGGATTAGCCATATGGCCACAAGTGTGGAGAGCGCCGGTCAGGAAAAAACGAGATCCTGACTGACTGCAGGTAACCTACCTGTTTGGCAGAATCAGTATGTGGCCGGTGGGTCGGCAGGGGGAGGATTATTTGGGTGGGTAACTGGTGGGCAGCGATGGGTAGAGGGTGGGAAGGGAACGGCGAAATTTGGAAAGGTCTGAAGGCTCATGATGGGCTTGGGAGCCGGTAAGTGGGGACGGCGGGGAGGTGGGCGAGGAAGCGGGATGCAGGTACGAACCTGGAGTGTCCGCCAGGGTACTTAAGTTACACCTCAGGATTAGACGGGGGCTGGTGGAGGGGAGCGGAAGGGAACAGCGGAGGCTTGCTAAGGCTGTTTTAGGGAGGGTTGGTGCCCGAGGGATAGGAAGGGATATAGGGTAGCAACGGAGATGGAGGATTGGTATGACCCGTTCGATCAGAGAGAGGGAAAGACAGTGGAAGGGGGTGCGAGGCAATGGAAGGATGAGCGGCACTGGCAAAGCTCTGAAGGTCACTCCTACCTAAAGGGACTGTGGAGTTAGATTGATCTGGATTGTGGCCCAACTGATTTCCACCTGGAGGGACCGAGGGTACACCATAAGCAGATGCCGATTGAGATTGGGGGGTAATGGGTGGGGTGATCAGTCGAACAATTGCCGACCTGGTAAGAGTACCAGGTGGGCTCATAGGAGGATTGAAGGAGAAGATAACTGCGAAGTCTCGCGGCTGAGCTAGCAGCAGGTGGGTAGTTTGTGGAGTCGTTCGAGCGAGAAAGGTGGTTGACAACACTTGTCAAGGGCTCGGAGGGCGGATGGGAAGTAGTACGGCGAGGGCTGATGATTGTGCAAGGGTCTTGTCTTGGCTCAGAGACTATGATGGGGGAGGGCGGGTTTAATAGTCAAGTGGAGTGCCGCTTGGGGCCTGTAGTCGGGGAGCGAGAACTACTGCTAGTAGAGGCTACTGGGAGAGATGGTAGAAAAGTGCTTTAGTGTGGAAGCGGAACCGGGGGTGGGGGGTGATACATATCTGGGTCGACAGCTTGCAGGTAGGCAGGGTGAGGCGCCGGGCTCTCCTTTGACTTCTCGCCAGTGAGGCATTGGGTAACCTTCATGTCGGTTCCAGTGGGATCAGCGCGCATAGGCAAGGCAGATTCGCTTCTCAGCGAGCGAAGTATTTCCCGTTGGAGGGGCATTTTATCAGGGAATATCCTAATGTCCTTATACGGCGAAATGGCAGCAAGTGTCGCCTGCTGCCAATGAACTCTCTAGCTGTTAAGTCGCCCACGAACTGGAATAGCGGGGGCAACTGTGTCACTGGGGCTTTTTACGTAGCCCCCTGCAAAGGCACCTATAGTGAGCCATGTTGCACGAACTTAGTATGTGGTGTTTCGCCAAGGAAAGTGGTAAGCGGTCTGGAACATTAAAAACCACTGCTTTCTTGGAGTCTATAATGCGGTGGTATATTTCAGTAGACACGGAGTCGAGGAGGTGTCCCACCGAAGCCAAGTTCTTTGTGAGGTAGCGGCAACAGAATCAAGGAGAGTAGCCAGGGGTGAAACCTTTGAAAGGATTTCATCAGTCAGCTCGACCTCGTTTCTAAGTTTGACGAAACTCTGTTTAGGGCCATTAGTACCAATAGAAGCTTCACCGTCGACGTTAACGAGGGTGACAGAGCACGGCCTGGGTTTTGGGAGCGGTCAGGTGTGTTTGTATTTGCCAACTTGAGCCATACGGATTTTTCTGGCACTGGCCGGGGACCGGGAAGTCATGATAAGTAAAAATGTCTGATGAAGGTATGGAGGTAGCAGGAATTCGGTCAGCCAGAGAGAGACTAGCCAAAGGTCTATGCAGACCATGGGTGTACGAGAGTGCTATATGAGCGCATGTCTAGGTGAGGCCTTTGTATCAGTGCGGTATATGAAGTGAGCTATATAGCCTAATATATATAGTTGGGATTAGGAGACTTGAGACCATGAGGGATAGTGAGCCAGTAGAATGTTGTTGTTTGGTATGCACATATGCAACCCACACAGGATAAGGCAGGTACTGTAATAGAGCTTGGATCAAAACAGCAGGTTGTACGGAGAGGTATACTTTAGGTATGGGATCGATGAACCGGGTGGAAGAAGAGTGCGCTCTTACGGGAGAAAATAAATGGAGACACATTGAGACCGAAACTCCAGAAGGTGCGCCGGTGGATGCGTAGTGAGAATAAGGTGGGGGTTGGATTATAGGGGGTGGAATGGTAAAACGCTGGGTAGATGGTGTCGTGGCGAAAATCAGAGAATGTTTGCTGGGTAAATCATGCGGAATGTTATTAAATGGAAATGAGGTAGAAAATGTCCAATATAATCTAACTTCAACTTGCGATAACAACTAGCAGTTGCACAGTGATGTGCAGCCGTTGTTTAAACAGCCAGGTTACTATTTCGGGTAATGAGGTAATACATACTAGGGTGGACACAGTTAGTAGTGGGAAAAGCGAAAGGGAAAACGAGACAGCTTGAGTTTCACGTCAGAGTGACCTTGACCCAGCAAAAATATACACAAATCTAAAGTATGAGGCCAAATAGACTCAACAGTAAAACTCAAAGGTCCATCGTCCCGTGGTCCAAGTGTGACAGTAAGAAACGGTTCAAGGCCAAACTCGAAAGTCTCAGCCAAAAGAACAAAAGTACAAAAGTGCTGTGTACGGGCAAGCTTAGAGGAAAATGCTGAATACAATTTCATTCACGAAGGGTGCAGCACATTTGGAAGGGTTTTCAATAGCGGTCCTTTAGGAAGGAAATCAGGCCACCAGAAGTAAAACACTCTTAACGGCTTCATAGTGGACCGATTTACACTTGAGGATACAAAGTCACTTCATTAGCGATATCTATGCAAATGGCAGTCAGTACGCCACGTGTCACTACACCAACTAATAATATTTGTCAGTTTCATCGGTTATGCCTCAACAAATCCAGGTAGTTCATCAATACAACCTTCATGCTGCCAGATTACTCATGATCACGAGACAATGTACATCAACAACGGCAGTTGCTCCCTGATGACTTTAGGATTATACTTGGAATAACCTCTTACCCCAGCTGGAACAGGAAACAGAAATTTACCTTCTTGATAGAATTCCGATACGCCCTCTGATCTTGGAGTCGCTTATTCTAGTCACCTGTCGTTCCCAGTTACGACTCTAGAAACCAATGAGACTCAATCAAACAATACTTTTGTCATTATAAAGATATAATGAAATCCGAGGGTACGCGGTGATTTTTCGGTCTTGTTTCTGTTGCAAAATGTTTTTTCTTCTTTACTTTATATCCAGCTTGGTAAATAACTCCCCGCCGATCCGGTTCCGAACCTTATTTCTTAAGTTACACGTCCTCACTTTTTGCATGAACCCCTCTATTGTCAGCGGGAATAAGCTCACATTTTATTGGAAGCTATTATTTTTTATATTCTCCAAAGCTGCTTTGGGCGCCTCTATAAAATTATTTCTGACCCTGCTTCAAAACTTGCCTCGACCATTTAGCCCCGGTAGGCATCTCATATTTCGAGCTTGCATTATCCTTGTACATAAAGCATATTCAGCTTTCTACCCTATCGCCATCCTCGGCTGTTGCATGCTTTGACACCGCCAAACCTGAATTCAAAACCGGCCTCTATTTTCCCCACAAGCCATTGTCATTCTACTTTGTTCAAACTCTCACCAGTATTGCTGTTCTGTGCAGAAAATTTCGGCTTCCTTTTTAAAAGATCTTTCTTATTCCGTCGCACAGAATTATGTTGTTAACCTCGACCGAGCTCCTAAGGTTACATCTCAAACATGGTTGGGAAATAGTCTTATGTCAAAATTTTCGTACGAGTACATCCTCTGCCGGAAGAAAGCATCGAAAACATCCATTTTTGTTCCCTACTTGGCCCATGACTTACTGGTCGGGGAAGAGCATGGCCGATGATACCGTCCACTGAATCTGTTGTACTTTGTACCCGATTCTGCGTAATCATTGCAACTAATAACTCCGCATTAATTCTCGTCTCAAATGTTTGTCATGCTATCAGACAGAAAAAGTAGGCAAACCAATAAAAGGAAGTGAAAAGCGTAAACCAAAAATCTTTGAACTTAATAAACCTACACAACGGTGATAATTGTGTGCTTAAACATACTTAGCGTGACGGTGAAAAAACTCCGAGAAGATGCAGATACATCATCAAAAATGAACCAGTTGGATTGAACAAAATGATCCAAACAAAAAAGCACGCCCTAACATATACTGCAGTAGCTAGTCTTGAAGTGGCACACGGGCAAAACGTGTGGAGTTCACCCCCCCCCCGGTCATCGTCACATTCTTTTACCGTTTAAACTACGCTGTTTATCAGTTGATCCTCGCGCGACCTACGGAACACGTCAACCAGCACATTCGAACTCCCGTTTACGTTGAGCTAATATTTGCCGTGGAATCCTTTTGACTTGACCACTGACGGTCGTGACAGTAGTATCCGGGGGTGAATATATCAGAATTTTGGTCCTCCTGTGACAATCGCTGTGGCCGTGCATGAGAGGTCTGCATAAAATTAACGTGCTCATAATTCGACGAGGCTGTGTAGCAAAACTTACGGATCAGCCTTTTTTGATTTTTGGGTTCATCATTTTGGATACGCCCCACCCACTGACTGAAAAACAACTACGGGTGCTCGATTAAGTCCGATATTTCCCGGAACTTTAGTTTATCGCTCTACTTGATTGTTGAATGTAAGCTGGCTGATAGTTTGCTGGATAATGGGACAACGGTGGAAAGTTCAGTGAACAAGTTTCGACACAATTTTGCCTTCGGTATTGCGGCTAGCTAGGAGAAAGATCACTGGACAACAGTAGAGGATTCGGTCTTGTGGAGTTTGGATTTGCGTAAACAGCGCCGGTGAAGTCTCGTGGTCCAGCAATATTATTTGCCTAACAGGCATTTTGCTTGCAAAAGGGAATAAAATTGTTGAATGCAAGGGAATAATATCTGCGGGAAATGACGGCGATAACCTGTTCTGCGGCGAATTTTGTTTTGGTTTGCAAATGTTTTTAGTACATGAATAGATTCACCAGAGGGTTTCCACCATCAACCGTGGTTTCTTCAGTGAGCAGCTCTGAAGCTACTGACGTGACGGACGGTGGCCCGCATATGTTACTTGGGCGGGTACCTTAGTAGTTGTCGCGAATAGTGCTCAGGGTGAACTAAAGGTATCGTCTATTGTAAATGAAGGCATGAAGAACTCATAAGGTTGAAAGAAAATGTTAAGAGAAACCGACTAAATAATAATGACAGTGCCGTTTGTGTAGTAGGAGCTGCTTTGTCTTTAGGGAAGCTTCTGGGTCACCTTCGGCCGGGGACTCATCGAGGGTCAAACCCAACGGAAAAGTATCAGCAAACAGAAGCGAAAACTGCACCCAAGTGTAACCAAAAAACAGCTCTTTTCATAGCACGAGACAGGGGATACATGAGCACAGAGCGTTGCCACTAATTTCCCAGCGTGGTGTGCGCCTGTGGCTGGCTAGATCGGATCACGGCGCATCATGCTTCCAACTGGCTGGCGGGCCGGTTTGGTTGTTTGGCGGTGCGTTGTCTATCAGCGACTGACTTGAACACTGAAGCATAGTGGCCCGATTGGTTCATGGGAACATACTCCATGACTCCACTGCTATGTGAACGTAAGGCTTTTTCACCGGCCAGCTTTCCAAAACAACCTATCCATGCTTTGGAAAAGTGCGGACTGCAGCCTTGCCAATGAAGCTCACGAGCTCTTATTTGACTCCGTGAAGAACGTTTTCTCTGTGTCTTACCACGAATGGCCGATGCTATGTTTCTGGCCCCAGGAACTCTGATGCTGTTCATAAAACACGGCTTCCATTGGATGGTGGCGCCACCGGTTGATGTATAGAAGCAACGTTTTGCAATATACGGTTGGATTCATTCCACAGCCAGCTAGGGTCATTGAGGGCTAGTGGTCGAGCTTCAGTCAAAAACTTGGTTGCCATTAAGATGTAATTTAGACAAAAGCTTAGTTTGCGTAGAACTTTCCCTCTAATCACTGAAAGCGACAAGCAACTTGCTATTTTCAAAAACCCAAGTTTATTGCTGGAATGAGGAAAATTGCCCCAGAGACGATTCTGTGAATATGCTCTGGATGACTAATGCATCAATGGAACAATGTTCAGTTTCGAAATATTTCGGCATCAGTAGTGTCCCTCGCATAATTGGCCTTTTAAATGTAAAGCACACAGCAATGTGCATTGGCTATCTCGCATAACTCTAAATACACCGCTGCAGTATGCACGATTAGTGTCTTCCTTGAGGTTTGCGGGCGTCCTATTTGCAAATCAAGAGAAGAGAACATCCATGAACCGAAACCCAATAAGTGAGTAACGCAACTCTACAATCACAATAATCGAACCAGATGGCTGCCTTCCGCGCGCAGTAAACCGCTCTTTCTAACGACAGGATACTGCTCACAGTGTTCAATACTGGTACAACACACATCAGGAGTACTCGCTTCGAGGCTTCGCCTCCGGCAGGTCATACTACAGGACCTCCCCTAGGCAACCACAAAGTCATATCTGGGTTAACTGTACGCCAGACCTCTCAAATCAGCTCAAAATTCACGGCTAAGTTCACCACAAGACTATATCCGCGACCTACATCATTTCCATATTCAATGCCTCTAATTCCTCTCTGTAAGGCTCTGCTCGGGTACCGGGAATATAAAAAGCAAGATCAGGGTCCTCCGTGGGGGTTTCCAGTGTCCAATTGGCAAAACACTAAGCGAAGCCTACTTAGTGCGTAACACGACCGCATAATCGCGTCAATGGAACAAGATGGCTGCATTCAGCGTGTCCATCACACCGCACTTTTCGACAGAGCCGCTAAAGCACAAAGTGCTGATAGACCATGTGACGGTATTTTCGAATTGAACAACCCAGTTCATGTAGGATCGATCAAGGCCGCTGGGCTTGAAGCAGGAGCCAATAGGCACCTAGATTTTTGCACTGCTAGCTCTGGGAGACAGTGCTGCTCTGCTACCTCAGGGTATTCCGTAAAACTTGGCGATTCTATATCGGCCATGGGGAGGGGAAACCATCAAGTTAACACTCGGGAGCAGCAGTATAGTTGAAAATTACTGCCTCTTTTTAATGAATGGTAGTGGAAGATCCCCCAAAAACACCGCAGCTCCATGTTTTCCTTAACATTACTCACTTATTTGCACTGTTGACTCATTTTATGCACTGTACGTTTTTATGAACCAACGTCTGTTTCTTCGCGTCCAGCGCACTACTTTGTCATACCCCTGTTCTGGACCTGCGTGACGCACGTGCTGCTCTCTCGCACGCCGCAATTCGGTTCTCGTTTTTGAGTCCTTTTGATCGCATAATTGAGGTTTGTATCTGTTTTGTGTCGTTGTTCATTCAATAATCTAGTACCGTAGAATTTCACGGATAATCGCCCTCTGATTTCGGGATTCGTTGCGAATTTGGCTACGCATTGCTCAAAGGTGCTTTACAATACTCAACTGATCAACTTGGAACGAGAAAAAATGCAGCATGCAAAGAAAAGGATCGAAGCAATTGGAATCTGGACGGGAATTAATACAGCAATTCACTGGGGAGTTTTGGGGAAATTTTAATCTTTGAGGTAGTGCTAGGTCACCTAGTCCTGTCAATGCTATCTCATGCACTACTGAGGGTAGTATATATTGCAGGAATGTCAATCTATTTAAGCTAAGGATATCACTGCTAGAACAATAACTGTTATCAGTTAGGCAACAGGTCCAGGAAGCAGAAGAGGAGTGTGGACAGAGCGAGCGTGAGCAGAAGATCAACGACTACGGCCTATCTGACAGATCAGGACAAATTAAAATAGGAAACATTGCGCCTGTCGTCGAATATAAAACCTCACGAACAACGATCGATCTGCCAGGAGTAAAACTTGCGGCTTTCGACGGACGATCTGAACACTGCTGCATGTTCGTCAGACAGTTCTAAACCTTCATCGAAAATAAAATAACCAACCCCGGAAAAAAGGTTCCTTTATTTGGCCCATTAGTTTCTAGGCCGAGCAAGAGAAGCCGTCGATAGATGTACCATGCTCTACCCGGAACAAGGCCAACACTAGCAAGGAAGATCTTGAGGAACCTGTTCGGCCAGCCATTCAAGATAGCTCGTAATCTAATAGAGGGCGTGATGTCAGGGGCTCAAAGAACCACGGGCGACATCTACACAATGGCCGATTTAGTAATCAGGGTGCAGAACTGCTCCATAGCCCTCGATCATTTAGGTTACAGGGTTGGCCGGGATGCAATGCACGCCTAGGAGGGCAAAGTCCGTCAAATCTCTCCCGAACTACAGGGTCCTTCGGCGTAAGAGGCGGAACGTATAAGCCAAGGCGATCTTGAGGCCAACTTCGAGGACTTGACTGGATACTTGGACAGGCCAAACAAGATAGCCGACAAAAGACTTGGCCGACTCATCCAGAACAGTAACCGAGTAAATAAATCTAGTACTAGCCAGGCTCAAACCGCTGCCCGGGAATACCCTAAATATCAGCCTTGGACCAATGTACGCGCCATTTCACGCGAGGCTATAACTCATCCAAGTTTCAGGTCCTGTGACGCCAGGCATGGGCTATTAGAATGCCCGGAGTTCATCAACGGCGACGACGACAGGAGCGTGCTTTAAGTGCCTCAACACCACTCGCCGGGCGGAAGCCTCCCGAGCAAGAACCAGATGTGGTCACGAGGGTTGCGCGGGCAGACACCACCGACTGTTGCACCAGACGAAAGAAACCACACCAGAGGCGAACACCAAGCCCGGTATGACTTGTTCAACATCGCGTTTAGGAGTAGTTGCCGTGGGAGTGATGACCCCAACTGGGGTGGTCAAAGCGTTGGCCTTCGTCGACAGTGGATCAAACACAATCCTGGTGAAGGAGCAGTTGGCCGATAAGCAGCGGCTCGCCAAAAGCACGACGTCGTTAGCGGTGGACACGGCGGGCAGAACACAAGTAATGACTGCAGTCTAGTTGAGGTTACGGCTCACCTCCTTGGACACTAACAAGGAAATCGGATCGACGGAGGCCTTTACATTAGCCGATCTCCCCATAAGAACCAGGGTAAGTGAACTGAATTCTAACTAGGTTGGCCCAACTGCAAGATGTGACCGTCGTAGACTGGGAAGACAACGAAGTGGACCCCCTCAACGGCTGCGACGTGCCAGAGGCACATTGGGCGCTGGATCAGAGGCCGTGCACCGCTAGGCACCTCATGCCGTACGCATTGCGCTGGGATGGATATTATATGGTCCAGTAGTGAAAGGTGGTTCCGTGACTAACGTATCAGCCACAACGGACCGCATAAAGCATCAATCGCAGCCGCTGTATGAAAAGGAGTTTCACGACATTGGAGACGGGAGACTATCGTTGTCTCAAGAGGACCACTTCGCTTCGTAAACGGTGCGGCGAAGAGCCAGGGCCCCTAAGAACAGTTCGAGGTTCCCCTCTCATGGCGCACACCAGCTGACCCTAGGGTCAACAGCAGAAACTGTACTATGCAAAGACTACTGCGATCGGAAGAAAGCTTCGTTGGAGACCAGGATCTGTGGGAACGATATGAAGAATTAAAGAAGCAAAACGAAGCTATCGGCTAATTTGAAACGTTGCTGCTACCACTGACTGGCGGAAGGGGATCTGGTATCTGCCTCACCACCGGGCTATCAACCCCAAGAAGCCCAAAAAACTGCGTGTGGTTTTCATCTGTGCAGCCGAATTCCATGGCAATTTATTTAACGATCGTCCACTACAAGGCCCTGGCTGGACCACACCACTGATCGAAGTTTTGTGCCGTTTCAGAGTGGGTAAAGTGGCCTCGTCCGCCGACATTAGGGAAATGTTTCATCAGGTAAAAATACCTGTAGGAGAGAGAGGTGCTTTGCGTTTCCTGTGGTGGGAAGAGAACGAACGGGACTAAGCAGTGACAAATTATAGGATGGCCGGCCACCCATTCGGGGCCATATCGTCACCATCCTGTGCGAACAAAGCCCTTCGAGAATCAGCGAGCAAACATGGGGATCTGGTCCAGCGGTCTGTGGTAGATAGTGTAAGCAGAAACTTCTACGTCGACGATTGTCTCGGGTCATTCGACGATGTAGACTCGGCCCTAGAGCAGTTCAGGGGCCTAACAAGGCGGCCAGAATAGGGCAGTTTCCATCTGACGAAATGGATGTCGAAAGCTTCAGAAGTGCCCGAAGTCATTCCTTACTACGAGAGGGCCGAATGAGTTAGAGGTTTGGAAGCCTCTCCATTCCCTACCGAAAGCCTTCTGGGGATGCAATGGAACGCGGAAAAGGACGAATTCGTTTTCGATCTAAAAGTTTCCGAGCTGCCAGTAACCCTTCGTGGTATACTATCTGCTCTCTCTAGTTTGTCCGATCCGCTCGATTTCGTCTCTCCCTGGCTGTTACCCGGGAGATTCCTGCCGCAGCAGCTCTGCTGTAAGAAACTCGATTGGGACCAGCCACAGGGCCGAGAAGATCGGCTGGACTGGGGGAATTTCTGAACACCCTAAATAAACTAGCGGACGTACGGATTCCACGATGTGTGCCCTTGCTCATGAAACACGGACCGGAGCACTACATGCCTTTTTTGACGCATCCGAAGTCGGTTGTGGGGCGGTGGTGTACAGACGATGGTGCATAGGGGATGGCCAGTATGCTACGAGGATTGTGTTTGCCAAGGCCGCGTTGCCCCACTGAAGTCGGTTTCGATCCCGAGCCCAGAACTCAGCGCAGCCGTGTTGAAAGTCTGGGCGGCACAAGCGGTAAAGAGATTCTTTGACTTCTACATTAAGTCGACTACTTTCTGGACGCACTCGAGGATAGTACTGTACTACATTAAAAACGTCAGGAGCCGGTTTGGTACTTCCGCTGATAACCGACACACGATCATACACGACGAACCGGCCATGGACTAGTGGAAGCTTATCAGGTCTGATGATAGCCCAGCCGATCTGTGCTCCCCAGGTGCGACCAACTTCAGGCAACTCGACTCGCGGACGGGAAGTCCGAAGTTCCTGCAAATGTCTAAACTGGACTGGCCAGTGTACGAACTCAAACCCCCTCTGGAATTGGAGCTGGAGAACAAAGGCGTAGTGATGACAGCCACAGTCGTCGAAGCGACATTAATTTTGTCATGATTTGTCATATTTTCTTCCTGGGTGAAGACACTTCGTGCATTAGTTTGGTTGGCCAGACTCAAGAGACAGTTGCTGGTTATGAAAGAGATCCGTCCCTCCGGCGTGCTGCAAGTGGGTCCGATAAGCCCCGATGAACTACGAGCCGCGGAAAACGATATATCTAAGATAATACTGCAGAAGGCTTCCGCCAGAGAATTCGAGAGGGCGGAAAAAGCGAGACCAAGCGACGAAAGAATATCGTCTCCGAGAGGCGACTCGGAGCTTTTAAACCCCAAGCTCATTATTGTACTACCACGGATAGATGGTAGGCTGACCTACTCCCACATGGGCCTTGACACGAAATGCCCCGATATTGCTGCCGGCTCGACAACCTTTGATGGAGCTAATGATCCAGCACGTCCAGGCCGTGAAGGGATTGCCGGAGAAAGTCACATTTCGAGTGTCACCTCGAAGAGCCTTTGGTTGCTGAGAGAAAGGGCGATTGTAAAACGCGTAATCCGACGTCGTGTACATTGTGAAAGACGCAATACTACAGCGGGCAAACAGCACATGGCCCCGCTACCAGAAAGCAGAGTGACTTTAGTCTGGTGGCCGTTCAGCGACACCGGGTTGGACCGTTTCGGGCCCTTGTGGATCAAGTGTGGGGGGAGGTTGGAAAACGTGCATGAAGTTACTCGCCGCACACTTAGAAAATGCATACTTGATGACAAGCGATTCTTTCCTCCGGGCCTTGCAGCGCTTTATCAACCGAGGAGGCGTACCGACACATATGTACTACGACAATGGGTAAAACTTAGTGGGCGCCCACCGGAGCCTGCAGCGTTGGCACAAAAATATGAACAGAGACGAAGTGCAGAATCGAACCGTGGCATATGGCACACGATGACACTTCGGCCCCCGCAGGCCAGTCATTGCGGCAGCGTGTGGGAACGCCTGGTCCGGTCTACCAGGCGAGTATTACTGTCGATCATTGGACAACAGCCGCCCGACGACGAAACGCTGGGCACCGTCGTGACCAAGGTCGAGAGAATTCTAAACAGCCTGCGCCTTGTTCCAGTGGCCAGCGGCGACCCCGCTCATCTGGCGCTCACTCCGGACGATTTATTGACGTTAAGGTCGAACGAGGGTTTCCAAGGACCGGTAAACCTTCGTGGGAGCTACCTCCACGGATAGAAGCAGGCAAACCATCTTGCCAAAGTGTTTTGGAGGCGATGGCTGCGGGAGTACTTACCGGCTCTGAAAGCTCGACGGGAGTTACTGATCAAAACAGGACCATTCAAGGATGGGGATGTGGTGATGATAGCAGACGAACACGCGCATTCCCTCACCTGGCCTTTGAGCGTGGTTTTGGAAACCACGGAAAGCTCTGACGAAATGATAAGAACTGTGAAGCTGAAGACAGCCGGCGGAACTCTTATCCGTGACGTACGCAGTATCAGCCTCCTTGAGAGTGGAGATGGAGAAGCCGGTAACGCGAAAACCCAGTAGACCATTCCTCATCCGTCTCCGAGGCGGTAAAATGAACCCCCTTTTGTGGGGGCATTTACGACACTGACGTATTGAACTATCATACACCATGACACATACACACTCACATGGTACACTTTTGTACTTCACGACCTACATCAAACACGTGACAGTGTTCACCATCCTTTTGTTTATGCTACAGGAGGATTTTGGCACATGTAGTCGTAGCTGTGATTCTATAATTCACCCAGACACATACCAATCACACTTACATAATACACGTTTATACTTCATGACCTTCATCGAAACACCCCGCAGGGCTGATTGTTCCCCGTGTATCATGGACATTATGGAAGTTATCTCCCGCAAGTGGTGGTTGTCACTATTTGCCCATATACTAAAGTGTGATCTCATCCATTACACACACGCGCGCACACACACTCACACGAACACACGCGGCCGAGGTACAACGGCTCTCCCGAGGACAGCTGCTGTGTTCCTCCTTCACACTGGCAATCGACCAGCCGTTCTCATGAACGATGCAGAGTGACATCGCGTCGGTGTGGCCACCGGATCGGGTGCGATCCTGAGTAGAACTTTAATGACGAGGTACTGGGTACGCGCATTGACAGCAGGGTCTAGACAGGTAGGGAAAATCAGTACCCTTATGCTATACCTTTGAATATAGTAAGATTCGGGAGGATTTCGGTGGACGGTGTAACGACCGGTCGTGGAAAATCCCCCAAAAACACCGCAGCTCCATGTTTTCCTTAACATTACTCACTTATTTGCACTGTTGACTCATTTTATGCACTGTACGTTTTTATGAACCAACGTCTGTTTCTTCGCGTCCAGCGCACTACTTTGTCATACCCCTGTTCTGGACCTGCGTGACGCACGTGCTGCTCTCTCGCACGCCGCAATTCGGTTCTCGTTTTTGAGTCCTTTTGATCGCATAATTGAGGTTTGTATCTGTTTTGTGTCGTTGTTCATTCAATAATCTAGTACCGTAGAATTTCACGGATAATCGCCCTCTGATTTCGGGATTCGTTGCGAATTTGGCTACGCATTGCTCAGAGGTGTTTTACGTTGTCAAACGATAGATTGCACATAACAGATAACAATAACCACCAGTCGAAAGTCCAGGTTTTCCCCAGAGTATATACATAGGTTAGTCACTTACCACCGCGTGGAGTATTTTGTCGAATTCCAGCTGAAAGTGAGAGAGGAATGTGGAATCTCATTGCTCATCAGCTGCACTCAGTGTCCACTCAGCCATTATGCAACGAACTGAAACGGCAGCCAAAACACAACCAAGACCAACCATAAAGGCGTATATTATCCATACAGTGAACATGTCCGAAACTCACTGATGAAAACAATCTAATTCCAGTGACCATCTGCGGCTCTATTGAAGGATTACTTAGTATGCATGTCCACCATTTCACCAGGCAGACCATTCCAATTATTCGCTGACCCGTTTCTGGAAAAGTGTGATCCAGTTATCAATCCCGCTCGATTGTTCATCAGCGTCTTCCTTTATCCCCATTTTCGGCAGACTGAGACCGTCTGGATTAAGCTGCCCAGCCGAGACAAGAAAAATCTTTCATCCGTGCAAAGCCTTTCGTGCAGGCGTGATACTTAAATGACTTTAATCGGTTCACACTACAGAGGAGGATTCGGGTAGATCACCCCGGTAAGCGGAGGTTGGTTGGGTAAAAAGGAGCCGATGGAATCTACCAGATAGACAAAGAGCCAGAGATTCGTAATCCGTGTCTGTTCGCAAGAGCTAAGGCAACTGTGCCGGGCAATATATACTGTTTTCCGGCCTGTGGACGAGAGAATGTGCCAGACATTTGTGAGAAAGACGGTTCGAATAAAAACCCTGGCAGTATCCACAACTGATGTCGGTTGCACTAAGTGTCGTGGTAGACTTAACCCGTTTGGTTGCCGGGAGTTTCAAGCGTTATTACCTGGAGGCAGCTGGGATTTTGTACCTCGCCGGATGTTTTCCTACATCCGGCACATCGCGTTAGTGGGCAGCGTTTTGGGAGGCTCTGTGATGAAAACTGCAACCTTAGAAATCATCATCTATGGCACGGGATAAACTAAATTCCGGTCCTCTACGCATCTTGTAGACTATTTCTCACTGGTATCGATGTTAGATCGGCGACTTCGCCGATCTTTACAGAAGGTCAAGATGCTCCTTTAGCATTAGCGTGCTGCTCGACACTGACGCAGATACATCTCCCACGCCTAGTGACTGAGCTGAACGTTTAAATCAAGTAGGAGAGACAGCTAAAGTCAAACCGATCATTGCTTCAGGAGTACTGTGCAGCGTTTTGAAGGGGTATCGTTTATTCTGAAGCCTTTGAAAGATAATAAGGTGATCAGAGTGAAGAGTGTCTACGCTGTTCCATCAAGGATGGAAGTACAGGTCACGGCACGTAGCCAAAAACCTTTGTCCAACTAGAGTCATTAAGCAGGAATACAATTTGCATGTTTTTCAGGCCCAGTGGCCGGGTTGGTAATTGGTTCAGATGTTCCTTCGGTGCCCTGGGTTCTAGGGCAGAGAAGAGGTTCTAGAGGAGACCCTAAAGCTGATCACATCCGTTTTGGCTGGATCATACTGGGTCCGTTGAATAAGGTTCATTTTAGTGATCTTGGCTCATGTGCCGTGCTCAGTTCGAGGTGCGATAAGGATAGCCTGCGACAGTTCTTCGGCGAAGAATTTGATGACAATAATCTGCCGGGAACCTCACTAACCATGGCGAACGGAAGAACCATCGACTTTCTGTAGAGAATGTTAGGGAGTGATGAGTCAATTCAAGTGACAGAGATGAGACCGAATTTCGCAGCCCAAAGTTGCTGAGGGCGCGATGGAATCATACGTAGTGGAACCGGATGCGGAAAAGTGGCCACTTAAGCAAAACGATATCAAGAAGCTTTGGTTTACTTGCCATGCTTGTGCTATAGTTGGGGGAAATCACCGTACATATAGATATAATATTTTCGTGGATGACCAATGTGCGGTTGTCGATGTAGTTCCTATAGTTTCACTGGGTTTGGTTTCAGGGCCGCAGACAATATGGCCTATTACCGATAACAGATCGAGAAGCGGACTAAGCATACTGGCAGTGTGTGAAACGTATTATAGCGGCCTTCCCGAAAAGGTGAGCGCATCGGAAAGGGCTTATTTCAAAGTGAAACAGGCAGGAGTGGATGAGCCGGTGGGGAGGGGGGAAATTATTGGACGCAGTTGTGTTTTAAATAGGTTATCCATTCTGTCATCTCCTCGGCGAACCATACACCTTTTACCCACCATACAATTTTGCGCCCCACTTTGACCCACCTTTTGTTTTCACATTGTTATTTCCCGTCAAACACAACGTATGCAAAGAATTCGCATCCTAACACGTGTAATCCTCTGGCCTCCCCTTCAACATCATTTGAGTCGTCCCCCTATCCCCCCGGAGTTGTCGCTCGTTCGCTATACAGCTTAGTTCACTACTATCGAACCTCCAATTTCCACTGCTACATCCATCTAATGTTTTTATTCCATTCCAGATCCTTTGTTCCAATCCCGTTTTCATTTCAAAACCATTGGTTCCGTAGGTTCCTTCACCGTCATCGTATGCTCCGTTAGTCAGAACGGCCAGCCTCGCAGTTATCTACTCTCCACCCCATCACCGCTTCTGCACGCTATCCTCCTTCGCAATCGCACTTCAAGTCGATTCACCACCATTATTCCATCTCGCCGTTATTCCGTGACATACCTGCGTTACTGTAAACAATTTGTCTGGCCCTTATCTAACCTCTTCCGGCTATTTCTTTCACCACATCTCTTGAAACCGCACCCCCCCATTCGGATCTGTTGTACACTGTGCTGGCCCAGGTTGGCATCTAGCGATCAAGTTTTAGCCACCAAAGGGCCAGTCGAACCACTTCAATCTATCTCTGAAGATCCATTCTTGCACATCTACCAGTTGTCTATCTATACAGTTTTATACTCTGCAGCGTGCAATGACTCTTCGAACCTCCTCTGAAAAACTCTTCTTTTTGGTAAAGCATAGCAAAAATCCTTTGATTCCGCTCGAATTCTCGGCGGTTATTTTTACCTTTGGCTTCATTTACGTAGATGCTCCTCCTTTTCAACCAATTTTAATACCCACAAACCGAATTGACCATTTGACCTTAACCTTCAAATTTGCCTGGCATTATTCCCGCTTCGATCCACGTGAACAATCTCCTCCAACTCCCTGTGTGCGAGTTCTACCATCCTGAAAACTCCTGTTCTAACGTCACCCGGTTCATCTGATCATTCGTTGTGGCATGCTTTAGGCTCATCTGAAACGCATTATTATTATTAATATCATTATAATTAATATTATTCTTAAGAAAAGAGGTCAAATTTAGCATATGTAATTCTAAAACGGTCAGCATCAAGAAGGAAAAATCAAACGATTCTGGAGGGCAAGGTGGTTCGAAAAAGCAGAGCAGTGGCCTTAAAGTCGAGGCCTTTTTCGTAAGCTTGACTTTCGGTTTGGCGAAGGCTGGATAAGCGCAAAGTAGTTAGGGGAGAAAAGAATTTAACTATGGTATACACAAAAGCAAATTTTGACTGGGAAGACCTGATGTGCAAAGGGGTTTCTTCCAGATTCTGGAGCAAGTGAAGAAGGAGAACCCTGAGGGTTGAACAGTCCTCGCAAAGATTATGATAAAGTATGCTGTCTACTACGGGCTAAATACCCAGTATCCGAGGAAAAACATGACTAGCTGGAGGAATAAGATTGCCTAGTCGATAGTTTGTACAAAAATACCAGGTAGAGCCTGATGCGACGAAGTCACAGTGGTTCGATTTTGCGGTGTGAACATCGTTCTCCTTAGTTTAAGATTCTCCCAGGTTGAGTCAGGAACTGCTCTCGCATAGAGTCTATAGCCCCTGGTCTTGGGTTTGTGAAACGTTAGTGAATATACTCGGCAGCGCTCAAAAAAGCAGAACTCGAAAAGCTGGAGCGGAACAACGTGTGTTTTGGAGAAGCGCAACGGCGTGCAGGCGGTTTACACAGGCGGGTCAAGTGGCACCACCAAATTCGGTAACTGTTCAAATAAACAAAGTTGTTGGTCTTTGTAATTATGTGTTTTATCGGTAGCACTACGGTACTTAAGGTGCGGACCACCCACCAAGCTTCTCTGCGAGTCATCCCTGAATGCATTCAATAATAATCCTATCGGACTTTCGCATACTAATGAAGTTTTAGGGATAGTATTCGAGAATAGGCCTGCCATGTACTCTTTACATGTAAATAATTCTCCCCCTAAGCTGATGTGGTCTGAACAGAAGACCGAGAAGCCTTTTAGCCTTCGTCTTTTCTGAAACGTGTTCAGAAAAGCTAGAAGAGCAAGAATAATTTATGCCAAGGTCTCTTTCTGAGGGTTGGCTGTCGATGGGGAACCGCGGAGGCACAAGGAACCTGGAGGAACCTGTCATTTGAAAGTAAGAAACATACACTTATTGGCGGGGAATTTCATCGCCCAGTTTGAGCAACACCCGTCCAGAGCGGCTAAGTCAGCGGAGGTATTAAGGACGATAGGACTGAGGTTGCCAGGCAAAAATGAGCAAACTACATATTTGTTATCTACAAGCAAGAACGGCGTGCCACTAAATATTGTTGGGAACGTAAAATTCATGTATAGGAGGGAAAGAAGGGGGTCTAAAACACTGCGCTGAGTGAAGTGGCTAGTAACAAGCCAAGGGCCGGAGGTGTGCCCGTTAATCAAAAATACACGTTAACGATGAGGCAAGTAAGGTGGGGACCAAGAAAGTAGCGGATTGCTAATGCTGAATGATCGTAGCTTTGGTAAAAGGTGGGGGTGAGGTACACGATCAAATGCCTTTGACAAGTTTGGATAAAGAACAACAAAAGTTTTCCCATTTCCAGCTGAAACAGTGACGAGATTCAGAATACCGTGCTAACAAGTATTGCGGAACCGCGTATTAAGGAATCCATGTTGGTTATCACTGATAAGTTTTAGGCTTAATAAGTAGATGATAATGTGGTCTTTAACCGTTTTCTCCGTCATTCTGAATAAAATGAGGGTATCGCCAATGGGGCGATAGCGTGAAGGTCCCTTTTGACGGACAAGAACGAAATCCATTATCATCCCCAGACATGAAAGGCGCAGCGCGTGACATTACCAATTATTCCCCGATTAGCCATACGCCAATGATCTCGAGGCCGCCGAAAGTAGTCTTGAAACACTATATGACCGGCCACCTTTTTGCACGTAAACTCACCATCCTGAGACAGCACAGATTTATCAGATCACGCTCTCATTCAACCTGTATACTTGACATTCTGAACTTGGTAACAGCAGCTGCCGACAAATATAGAGCAATCGTCATCTTCTATCTTGGTGTGAAAGAAGTCCTTGACAGAGCCCCGCATCTGAAGTTGCTGAACAAGGTTGGAGGATACGGTATTGAGAACCCCCTACTCGGCTGGTTCAAATTCTACCTACAAGACCGGCATCATGTTACCCGCATCAACGGCAAGATGTCACACCCTCACTCGATAAACAGAGGAGTTATCCAAGTAAGTGTGCTAGGACCACCGCTGTTTTACTATATATAAACGACGTTTGCAATGTCGTCAATCATGGCAGAAAGTTTCTTATTTGCCGATGACTTGGGAATAGTCTACGAATTCGGACCAGGAAACCTCCCTGTAACACTATGTAACATCACGGTCGACACACAATCCTTATCACCCTGGCGTGATCGCTGAGAAATGGAATTTCTAGTGTAAAAATGCAATTATCTCACACTAAACTGCATATTCCTCATGATACGATCAAGATTTGCGGCGTCTCACTCCCATATTCTCCAACAATATGAGATCTCGGACTACAGTACACCTCCGACTTCTCTGAACATATTTCTCACGAAACTGCGCAGGCAAACAAGTTATTTGGCTTGTTGCAGAGAAATTTCCTTCTCACAAACAGCAGGTCCGACGTATACAAAACTCATACTCGCTGAACACTAGAGCACTGCACACTTGTAGTTTTAGACATGCACAAATGTGACATTGTCGACAGTGAAAATGTACAACGTCAATTTATTAAAAAAACTACTTGGGCCTCCTACGAACCTAAGCTACTGGCTGCGGTGTACGCTTCTGCGGCTTAAACCTCTATGGTTTATGAGAAAAAATTTCAACCCCACACTTTCTGCTTTGCTGCAAAAACAAGCTGTACCGTCAAGCCAAGTTCAGCTCAGTGTAAACTCGACACATCAGCTGCGTAATAGGGTACACCATATAATGATCCGTAGTTCTCGGGAATCCTTGGGGTGAAACTTCTTCCTCCTCAAATATGCAACCTTGTGAGGTAAGTCCCTAGCTGATTTCCGTCCCATAGATTCCCAAACCATATTTAAGTTCAGGATACACGTAGTGCTGGACATCAAAAAACTGGTCCCTCTTTTATATCCACACATGACTAATGATAGAGCTTACGAGGAAAGCGTTGGGTACTAAACTGAACCCTCGATAATCTCACGGATGTGCTTCATCCACCACTGTCGTTGCCACCAACTTAGCCTAAACCCAACAGGCTACAATACCGAAACTTGGTTACCTTCCTGACTGAGGTCAATGCCTCTGAAATTGTACTTGAATTAATGAAGTACCATCAGTTGCATGAAAGATAGACTTTAAACATTCCCAGTACTAACTTTTATTTAGTCTCCGCCTCTCTCTAACCCAAGACTCAGCGCCTGTCAGACTCCTCAACCTCCGCCTTAGGTGGAATAATTGGGCACCGTCGCTAAACTTCCCTTCCTACCACATAACTCTAGCATTCTCCCATGATCGGTCTATATAACGTTTGATGCTTTGTCAACAAAACTACAAACCATCTATGAACCGTCCCGATGCATCGCCACAGTTTGTATCATAATGGGCATTAGCTCGACCCTGCTCGATTTCTTTTTTGCTTATGTTGCCTCTTTTCCACATCAGTTCCCACCACATATGCTTCCATCAATAACTCCGCGATTTTAAACTGGAAAATGCAGTCTCATTTCTCTCACTTGGCGTGGCTCACTAACTGAACTCAACATCTAGTTATGATTTCACCGATTTTGCCCCCATTCTATTCCCCAGTTCAGTTTCTTTCATAATTTCATGCGGAATCTTTTTCTTCTCTTCCACTGATTAACTACTCTAGGTCAGATCCCAATCTTTCTGCGGAATCTTACGGCTCTCAGTTATCCAAAGGTCACCGTTACCTCTTCTAGTCTCACGTGTCATAGGCCTAGCTCTGCCTTATTCCGTTTACTAATCGACCAGTATTCTTTCACAATATCATAAAAAACAGATCATGTAGCTCAGCACCACAGGTGAGAACCCTTTCTAACCATTCCTTGCGTAACAACGAGTTCTCGGTTTCCGTCCTTTTGCCTAGGCTTGCAATTGGGTCAAACTTCCTCATCAACAAGTACGCTTCAATCTGGAACAAACTAACACAGCTCATTCTGGCATTATCACCGACATCGGTGCCTTTCAAATAAGAAACATGCATAAACCAAACGGCAAACAAGCTCACCAGGATGTAGAATTCTTATATTTCAAGTGCTTAGGCACTTGAGATAGGAATAGAGTATTAATAAATAGGATAACCGATTCAGGGATCCTAGTCTCAGTTAGACTCACATATGGTTGGCCTCCTTCCAGGGATAATTAGAGAACTCGTCGGCTCATTCCCACCATCTCGGGCTGCAAAACAATCTCAATTATTTACCATCAAATATCTTTTTCGAGGCTAGCCAGCAAAGCGGCCTATCGCATAGTTAGTTATAAGGCATCAGATACTAGGGTCCATAAACCTAGATGTCGAGCCCAAATCAACTTAGGTCTTCAACAAGTCCACCATTTTCAGCTGCTTCTAATCTCGTTGTTGGTGCTGCAAGTTGTGCCCAAACTTTATGCAAGCTGGTGTTTCGATGGACGCGAACCATATCGAATATCCGCGGGCTGTGGTTGACTCTACCTCCCCCTGCATTTCCTGTCCCATGTAAACCGCCTTGGGGTTACGACCTGAAGAATATGGCGGGTGTTCACATGGCACATCTGCGAACACTCCAGGCTGTGATCGTCCCCCTGCACAGAGATGACCACCAATGAGACGACATGAACATCAAAATGTATGATATTGGCATATTAAATCAAGAAAAATTACCCCACCGTTTTGTCTTCCAGGCACACTAGACTTGTCACGTATGACACATATCTCCGGGCTGCAGTGTTGCTATGGATTGACTGGCATGGTTGACCTATTACCAACGCGGCTTGTTACATGTGGCCCCTGTCTCGGCCGGGGCGTGGGAGCTGTGATCACCCACCAAAGGCCTTCCCTGACAGCCAGATATTTGACTCTGACAAAACTACAAAAAATAATAAAAACGTTTAAAAGGTCTGGATCACTCTTGGAGCCCCACGAGCTGGATGCCAATCGATGTGTGTCGTGCTGCTTCTCTGCCTGAAGCAGGCTCTAGTGCATCTTACCATGAGCACTGAATGTAAACCGTTGGAGTTCGCTTCCCTGACGAATGTTCGGTCCCATCCCGTTCCCACCTCTCACGGTTTCCCGAACCAGTCCTCATATCGGTGTTGTTCTGCTTTGAAGTTTTCAAACGGCGACAAAGGTACCACGGCAGCCTAGCGGTCACCACTGCGTCAGATTTTCTTGCTCACTTGAATATAAGCTCAATACGATAGCGCCATCGAGTAGGAGCATAGACGAACTTACGTCCACGTTTCTCGGCACGTGACCGATTTCCTCTGGTGGATCACCACCGACACTTCATCAGTTTCCTCTACGGTAATGCTCCTCAGAAACTACTCGGTATAGAATAGCCACAATACCAGAGGAGGCAGTAACAAATGTGGCGCTGTGCTAGCAGTGTGCCGGTCTCATTGATCCACATACTGTTCTTTCAAACCTATTTTACCACATCGGCGCTGAACTGCACTCTGCGCAAGCAGACGGTATTGGGGGTTACCATTCTTAATTCCTCTTAACCGTGGGACCTTGGATTTTTATTGGTATCCGAGCGCTGCCGCGCCAACGTGCAAACTTTAAATACTTTGGAATGCATACACAGTTGTCTTACCGGGATGCGCTAATTTGCCAGCCTGTATCAGTAAAGCGCAATTTTCTGCGAGCCTACTTCACCCAAAATATGGAGTGGGTGCCACGGGCTGCTTCAATGAAAATTCCTCCTCGCTCCATTCGCACAAAACTAACCAGTTCATCACTACTGGCATCATATATTACCATAATCCACAGCTGAAACCACGTCCAGACTAAAAACTCCATTTATTTCAGATTCGTCATCTCCCACT
Source organism: Fasciola hepatica (assembly GCA_948099385.1). NCBI lineage: Eukaryota > Metazoa > Platyhelminthes > Trematoda > Plagiorchiida > Fasciolidae > Fasciola > Fasciola hepatica. The sequence goes on along the minus strand of CANUEZ040000043.1, from coordinate 33,384,925 downwards.
ATTTGCCTCCAAACTGGATAGCCATGGAAGCCACTTTGACTGGTACCGACAGTGACCTAAATGGAACCTTCCATAGCAACTGGGACTACAATCAAGCCGCCTGACAGAAAGTGCCCCAAACTGCTTATCAGGTCGTTTAGCGTTTTCCAACGCTCATTCTCCACTTCCGATATCACCATTGCAGCCAACACAAATAGAGGTTCACGCGCAGTCTGCTAATATGCCGGTCGTTACCAGTCATCAGTTTATTCCGCCATGTCTTGCCACATCCTGATGGTTGATCCACACATTTTCTGTCCCACCAGATGAAGCATACCCATAGGATGTTTTACAATACCAGTATTGACGCTGAATAACACTGACGCCAAATGCGCCAATATGCATATATATATATATACTCGTCAATGAAACAGCATAATAACGCTCAAGTCCACGCGGGCATTTTTTACTTAACTACCCGTTGCAACAGTTCATTTTTCCCTCGAACCGTAGCCGGATGGAAATTGGTACCCTACTTTTCCAGGAACCTCTAGTTGCGCTTCCTTATTTCTGAATGGTACAGGTTACTGAACCTGAAATTAAATCCGCCTTTAACGGTTTGCGGTTCTTTTCGCACTCGCCAATGTTCCCAGGTGCACTTTTAATTGATTGATAATTGTATATTTCTTGACCGTGGTCAAAGCATATGTACAAGGCAAGATCAGAGAACACAGCGGTACATACCAATGTGAGTATTTCACAATTTTTGAATTCAAGAGTCATACAGTAGCCGAAATAAGACAGTAAAGTTGCGTAGTGTTTGCGTGAACTTAAGTGGTAGTGGTTAAAGCGGGAATTACAAACTGGTTTCGAATTCGGTGGGGGCGGTGCGGATGGCTGGACGAACGTGGGAATGTTGGTGTAAGCGACACTAGAGAATGTTAAAAAGTGCCGTGGTTGTAAGGACCAGATAAACAATAGGCGTCGGATATCACAACATGGACAGAAAATTGAGGCAGGAGTAATACACGATATGCCTTATGGGTGCCAAAAGCTGGCTGCGGCGGGTCACGGCATTCAGAAATGGACGCGAGGGTGTACCAGCTGGATAATTGGACGATCACTAACGAGTAACCGAGCGAGAGTTACTAAAGAACAAGAATAAAAGTTAAGTCCGCATGGGACTATCAACGTGCAGTCAGAGATGCCAGCGAAACATGGAAGACTGATTAAGCATTGGGTAACTAATTGTGTGGGGGGGGGAGAATGCGAATTAAATGCAAGTGAGTCAAGTGTGATAATGAGACAGGCTATTGTACAGGCGATTTCAGTTTCATGTGGAAATTCACATGAAGACGAAAAAAATTCACAAGTAATGCGGTGAACTTTTGAAGAGCATGAATGGTGTATGGACGCAAAACGGACTTTTAAAGAGGAGCCGTCGAAGAAACAGACTAGTGGAGGCAAACGCTACTGATGCGGCAAGGCAGAGGTCGGAAGAGCGTAGAGATAAAAACTTTTGTATATGTGATAAAAGAATTATCATTCAAGTTCTGGTTGGCTACAGATGGCTGGTGTTCTGTTTCATGAAGACCTTGGTTGCAGGAGATGGCAGGTAGAATGGTGAAGGTAGCAGGCAAAAGGCGCTAGTTTGACGAAATGGGCAGAGTAGGTTGGGAACGCAGCGGCGAGGGCTGGGTTCCGGTCATTGGTTTCGTGCTGCAACGCGGAATGTATTGAGCTGTTGGAATGGAGTACTGGAAGTGGATGTTGAGTGGGTGTGGGGCGATGATTGGTGTCAGGAATCAGCTCTGCGATCCGGTGAGACTTTTATGAGGTTTTTTACTCTGGTTATAGGATTATGATCAGCTGTGTACTGTGCCCCTTATAACGTCAGCAGGCGAGAGTATAGGTTTAAACCATTGTCAATCCGATTGATCAAATCGTCTAGTCCGGGAGTAACGTCGAGTTGGCCGTTGGCTACCCAAGTAACCAATGCGATCTGAAAGAGATCAGGAGTGCGGCAGTCTGGAGAGTGCTCCAGCTGTGGGTTATGGTTATCGTTTTGATAGAAACCAGACAATGAACATTTTGTTATCATTCGGCCAGTGGGAAGGTCTAGCAGGGATCCCTGGACGGAGACTGGTTGTTTTTTAGAGTAGTTGGGTTATAGTAGAGATTTAGGGAGATATCAGGTAAGTGGTGGGTGAGGAGAGGAGGTCCGTTTGGGAACCAGGAATAAAACAATAGTAGAGGGTATGATCTGGAGGAAGAATAGGAAGATAGCAGCCTGGTAGGTTCATCAGCTGTGGTCGAGAACGGCAAACAGTGAAGAGGAAAGAAAACACTCAGTGTTAAGGTGAGGCTTTGTCGTGTGAAGGCAAACGTGCTGGTATTCCGCGGGGTCGTGAGAAATCAGAAGTATGCAGATTCCGGTTGGACTGGGTTCTTAAATTACCATGAGCATATGCGCAGAGAAGTGAGGCTTGGTTACTGGAGAATAGTAATCTGCGTGGCAAGACTCCAGTATACAAGAAAGGCGCAAGAAAAGCAGGACGAGACCGCTAAGTTCTAGCCTGAGACAGAGGAATTAAGTGGGGGCGAGCACTTATCACTAAAAGACAAAACGGTATTTTTTAAGGGAACTAGTGCCAGTAGACATTTTGAATGGATAAGTGAGTCAACAGCGTGGCAGACAAATCACCTCTGACTGTTGTCATCACTATTAGTGCGTGAGCTCGAGAAGAACATAGAAAAGGTGAAATTGTGTAGGGTAAGCCACAGAAGTGCGATGATTACGTGAATGGAGCATACCCAAGATATAGATATATATATGTAGTCTGTATACGCGGGTGTGATTATCAGACGGGTCATGAAAAATGGGTCGGACGCAAAATACTGTGGTCCATTGTGGTCTAATAATCAAGACGGTCTTCATATGCTTCGTCTATGTTAATGTTATTGCGGGTTAGGCTGATTACAGGAGATGCATCTAGGATTCTGCATAGTGCTGTTTTAAATTGTTTTAGCTTGCAACACGATCGCAGCGAGTCAGGAAGCTTATTCCAGAGGCTGTGGTAGGTAACCGAGAAATATCTAGATCTGATTGGGAGGCTTTAATGGTGAATTGCCTCTGACGGAGGGAGTAAGGAGTCTCACCAGAGAAACCAAGTGGGTTATCAGATGGGTGGACTTTTGAGTGCAGGAGGTTGAAGCAAAGTGAAATATTGAGCTTGATACGACGTACCCATAGAGGTTCGAGCCGGAGTAGTTCGCACCTAGCTCTGTAGTTGAGGTTGGAAGGAGTGACAAGTAATGTTTTGGTGAAGGGGCTTTGCACTTCCTTTATATTGACCCGGTCGGCCTTCCGCATCAAGGTAAAGACCAGAGGGCAGTATTCCAATAGCGACCTGGCGCGTGTCTTGAACATCAGGAGCTTGCTCTCCTGAGTACGGTATGTTCTAAGGATAAGTGCAATCATCCTTCTTGCCTTGCAAATTTGGGTCAATGCTTGTTCATGGAAGTTAAAGAAACATGAATAACGCAGGCACAGATCTCTTACCACGTGAGTAGTGGGAATCGGCAGACCATTTAGAGTGAGAGAGCCAGGTGGAACGTGGCATTTGTAAGACAGAAGAGAGCTCTTGGCTGCTGCAAACGTCATCAGCCATTGAGTACACCTTTCGCCAAGGGACTTCAAGTCTGACAGAATATCACTGACAGCTTAGAGCATGGCGTTCGCCTCAAAATTATAAACTGGAGAGAAGTGTGACTAGAGGGAAAAAGTGTGACCATATGGCCGATTTGGCCTCGGTCGAAGAGGTAGTAAAAGGCCTATGTTAAAGTGAGTAAGGGATTTTACATGGAAAGCCTTGTGTTGGAGGATAAAGACTAGTTGTGTAGCAGCTTATGCGAGAAAACTAAGTTCAGATCGGAGAGGCGGTGTACTGCTGGTTAGATAGAGGGGAGAATTACATTGAAAGACTGTTATCTCGCATCCTGGAGGGTACAGAATGTTCGACAGACCAGACGGCCCCACCCAAAGGAGTGCGAGGATAAGGAGCTCAGCCGTGACGGACCAGTCGAGTCAGCAAGACACTCAAGGAGATAAAATTAGCTCGGGTGAAATGTGGGGATAGTGGGGGCTATCGACACTTCCTATGGCACAGAGGAGTAAGGACTATTTTTACGGCTATGCAGACAGCCGGTTGAAGGAAATATGAGGAGGAACTGGTGAGGAAAGCCAAAACCGGCCATAAAGAGTACTTTAATAAGGTGCAGTCGAAGTCGGCTCCAAGGGTATTGTAAGCAACTTAAAGGACGACTAAGGAATGCACGCCTCAACTAGCTCTGATACGGCAGGTGCTCTCGTGCTTTCCTTCCCACGGGTTCGCAGAGTAGACAGTGGTATATCGAGTCGAAACTCAGGCGATTTGACCCTCGTGCCGATCATGGAGTATTCTATAGTAGAAGTCTCAGAAGTAGTCACAAACCTGAGCAGATTGCAGGCACCCACAGTGCATGGCCAGGAGGCGTTCATCCGGCCATCATGAAGAGGCCAACAGAAGTACTTGCGGAAGTTCTGGTCACACTGGTTAACGCACTGCCGGAGATCATCATTTTAAAGGATTGTATGAGGTCCGCAGGGTGCCAAATTTACAAGGGACGGTGAAAGTAGCTCGAACAGCCGTCCGGTGAGTCTCATCTCCTTAGTCTTTGAGGTGACGGAAGGAACTTCGAGGGACAGGATAGCAGAGACATAAAGGCAAATCATATGGTCGTACCCGGTCAACATGGCCTTGTAAGACGTTATTCTTGCCCAACAACCTGTTAAGCTTCCCCCACGAGGTAACCGGTAGACTAGACGGGGAGGGCTGGGTGGAAATATGCCACCTAGTCTATGGAAAGGCATCGACTCGGTAAACCACCACGTACCTCTTAACAGACTGGAGACCTTTGGCTTAACCCCCAGACTACAGCTCGGACTGTCAGACCTGATACGGGTAGAAGCCCCCGGGTTAAAGTGGGGGGTGTTCCCCGACTGGATTTCCTGTAGGTCCGGGCACTCCAGAGCTCAGTACTGGGGCCTATTCCTTTATTGCTGTTTGTAAACGGCTTCACCATCGGCTTAGAGAACCCTGCCTTCGTGTTTGCAGGCAAAACCAAAATGGTCGAATCCGGATTGAGCGATTCCATCTAAAGTGACCCGAGTAAAGTGCACCAGTGGTCTGTAGGATGGGATCCGCTACCGAATGTTAACAAATGCCTGCATTTAGCGTATGACAGATGAACACTCCCGTTGAGGCGGTTAGGGCATTCGGGGCAGGAGTTGACAGTCCCACGGGTAAGTAACGCAAAGGACCTAGGAATTTCAATCACTGGCAGCTGCAAACAAAGTGATTAGTGCAGCACGGCTGCCCAGAAGACCTCCAGAGCTCAAGTGACCCAAAACAGCAGTGGCAATGAGAAAACCGAAGGTTCTATTGCCACTACACAAAACTTTTATGGGTAACCACCTTGAAAGATTTGTTAGGTCTTGGCAGCCGTACTTGGCTAAGTACACTTAAATCTCGCAGTTGGGGCGGAGACCTTTCGCAAAGTGGTCTGCCCACCGCCGGGGGCTAAGTTGTAAGCAGAGCCTTGAGAGACTGAATCTGTACTAGCTGTAATGTAGGAGACCTGGGGTTAACCTGAAAAAACCTTCAAAATGTTGAAAAGAACACCTGATAATAATGGGAGAGTGTGGCCATTATTGATTCTCGGCAGAAACCCCGTAGTCCGGGACGTACCCCTAAGTTTTATAAGGATAGAGTAATGATTCAAATTAAAGCTTGCTTCCTCTCCGTCAGAGTGGTGAACGATTGGACTGGACTGCCGGGCCAAGTGTTCGCAGCATCGCCAGTGAGGGGTTTCAAGAAGCGGTCCGATGGAATGTGGAACAGCTGGTTTACCGAAAGGGGGTACTGAGTTGTACCACGTTTCTCTCAAGCCCTGCCTCGCACTTCACTCCTCTCTTCGACTTTATCTCCCAACTGCCACCTTATTTATCGTTTCATCTACCTTACCACATTTGAGCAGCTGGCCTTGAGTACCTTTCTGTAACTCGTGATCCTATGGATGAAAAGCAGCCAGCGGAACCTGAACACCCAGCAGATTGGAGCACGATGGAAGCAGATCGTTTTCCGTTTTCTCCCAAGGTACTATTGGAGCAGGCCTAAATTTTCTGCTTGTAGAGGTACTGAAAGATCTAGGGGGCTCAAAGCGCAAGGAACTGGACAGTTTCAGTTCCCATTTGTACGCTTAGAGTGAGACCAACCTAACTTAACTGAACAGTCCATATCTGGATAGGCGGACACGCGCCAGGGGAAGAACTCGCAGTTTTGTCAGCTACGGAGAAGCCCCGGCATTCCAACTATCTGACACGCGACCGGCTTTAGATGCACAAGGCCCCGTGTAACTTGAAATTTATTGAACTAAGCTGGAATGGCGACGACCAGGTTGACTTAATAGGAGAATTGAAAATCATAAAGGGTCGGTTGGTTAAGGACATGAGTGATCTTTTTCGTTATGTCTCCCGTTTGCGGTAAAAAGGTATATAGCTCTATGCTACGGAGGGCACCTGACCAGCACTATACTGTGACATGACATTGAGCGGGAAGCAGATTTTCTGAAAGGAAATTTCACGAGGAAGGCCAACCGATACTGGCCTGGAAAACCTTGTGGCAAGGTTCCCAGTTGCAATTCCGAAAAAACTCAGGAAGAACAGAAGTTCAGAGATTGGAAATGTGGTCAGACTAACAGAAATCTGCAGCCGCTGACTGTACCTACAGGGTAAGCCTTTAAGTAACTTTTCCTTTTGTCTTCAGTGCTGGGACATATCAAGAGTCCGACTATTTTTCACCCCTCTTGAAAAGTCGCAGTCGACGGTCCCGAAACTAACTTCGATAACCCCGAAGAGTGCAAGGGCACATTTCAACGGAAGTACCTGTGTCCATTTGTGGCATCCCACGTGTCATGAGGAGGTAAAAAGACCGGAGTTTGGTGTGGCATATATGAGCAGTGGTACCTTCAGAAGTGCAGTTGGCTTTGCGTGGTGATCTGAAGCTGCACTTGGAGAGCACCAGCTCAAAGTAGATACGTGATTCCTGTGCAAAAGCATGTGGATCGCTGTCAAGCGGGGGTTTAAGTGAAAGGGAATTGCCCGCTGGTTGTAGAAATAAAATGATCCATAATCGATCGCAGTACACAGATACCAACACACGAATGACGGAAACTGAAGCGATGCTTGAAAATTTAGAGCTTGCCCTTGTGAACAAGATACCCGAAAGGCAGAATACTGCGAATAAAGGAGACATTAAATTAAAAAACCTGAGGGTTCAAACGGTCAAACAGCACAAAAACTGGCGAGGCTTGATCATGCTTCGGAAGTCCGCATCGGCAGGCAGGGGAACTTTGTCATAAAGGGATAACTGAGCCATCCTGCATGTCAACTAGACAGCGATTCAGGGAACTAAGGCATCAGGATGCACACCTACTGGGGCAGATTGGCTTGCCCAAGCATGTTCTTTTCGAGAGAGTTTTGAGGTTGGGCCGCTGGCTAGCTTGCCCAAGAGGAAACAAGGGCCCCAGACCTGTGTTAGTGGAGTTTAGGAGCCCACTTTTCTGAGATAGGTTCTTAGAAGCAGCGAACCAAGTTTTTAGAAACACCAATGAGGTAATCCGTGTGGAATCTAATCAATCGTGGAAGAGGCTCAAGAATAACCTCTAGTGGGAATCCCATCTGCAAAGGAACCAAGTCTACCCCTTCGATGGGCGAAAGACCAATGGTAGAAACCTATCATCTGCCCCAAAGAGTATCCTCAGTGGGTGGCACAGTTATTACGAGACAGGGAAGCCGAAGTAGGGTGAGCGAAAGCAGCAGCAGTTCGACTTTCCTCTCCAAAACCCCAAACAATTTGCAAGAAATAATGTAAGCTACCGGGAAAATCAGAGTGGAATACACAATATTTAGCATAGCAAATAACAGAAAGGAACTCAGGTTTGAATAACTGAAGCCGACTGCACTGCGATAACGGAGGTACGGATACGCCGAATTGCAGCAACGGAGCTGGCACTCACCAAGAGATAATGCGCTCAGCGGGCGGACAGAGATGATAGCAGGGTAGGAGGTGGGATGCCACTCTTAGTCAACGAAAACTTTGAGCGGCAATTTGTGGAAGTCATATGTATCACAAAATATTCAAGCAGCTTTGAGTCGCCTATTATCTCCGGGATCCCCTATGGATAAGGCTTGAGTATACGGCAGCCTAAATGTGACCCCAAGGGAAGACCCTTTTATGTTCAAGCAACTTACCATGGCTGCCTCAAAGGCATCCCGAATTTTGACAGTTAGGAACTTCAACTCCCCCCAAGACGAACTAGGAAGGCCTGTCTTTTTTAACTTACACCCGCCGCGGTAGGAAAATAATTCAGCTGATGGGCTGCACCTACTCTCTCAGCAAGTCATTCAGCCGACCGAGTTGAGGGAAAGGAAACTCCTGGTGTACTCGACCTGGTGCTCATCAGATACCCGGAGGAATTAAGCGGACTAGAGTTCACCGCCCCTCTTGGGAGAAGCGATCATGTGGTTGTCGGATTTCTGGTCCAAGGGGCTCCCCCTGGAGTGCCAAGTAATATGTAAAGGAATTTCGGGAGTTTGGACGTAATCGCGATGAGGGATGTAGCAGGTAGAGTTAAGTGGGGCGCAAATTATCAAACAGTGGAAGAGGGGTGGTCCGTTATCACGGATCACCTCCTCAGGATGACCGAGGAATTCACCCTACTGAGACACATCAAAAGACCGGTCAAACCACCGTGGTGGTCGAGCCGCTCTTCCGGGGCTTAACCGGCGATATGCAGCGCTTGAGGTTTTCATCGAGCTGCATGTGGACACCAGAGTCTGCTGCAATATATGAGAGCCCGCGAGCATGCCGCACTGGTGCAGCAAGAAAGCCAGGCAGGATATGAAGTAGTCCTAGAGCGCAGAGTGAATGCATGTCCTGAGGCTCACTATAACTGCATCCGGTCTAAGGCCAAAGCAGGAGTCTCAACAGGATGCGTAGTCAACGAAGACAAGGTGCAGCCGGCGAGCGCTTACAAGTGAGAGCAGATTCTGAGGAACGTTTTCGAACTCGTGCATAGACGAAACACCGGTAGGCGGCACGGGACCGCCTTAACCCGGCAGACGGTCACCATCATCATCATCATCATCGTACAGCGTTAAACAGTAGGGCAAGCCCCACTGACCACTGCTTTTCTCACCATGTCGCACGTAGAATAAAAGTATGAATACAGAGGATGGAGAGAGAGTGGATCTACACGGGTGGGAAAAGGAAAGAATGCCCTAGTAGTCAACACACGGAATACACAGTCTAACTGTACAAACGTACACCGATCAAACATTCTGATTCGATAGAAAGTGAAAACACGATCTCCACTGTTCGCGGTTTGCTGCCATATCCTTCAGTGTCTCCAGCCAACTGCTAGACGGATCTTTTGGACCCCAACCACGAAGAAGTGAAGCACCTACTTTTCCTAGGTCTGCTGTACATTTTCTCATTCCTCGCTGCCACGCCATCTGTTGACCTCCACGTGGTTTCTTCCACTCCCTAGGAGGAACGGAGAATAGGACACGGTATGGTAGACGTGTGTTTGCCATACGTAACACGTGTCCCAACCAACGAAGTCTACTAAGTTGGATACGTTGTGACAGAACGTCATCTGAATTAGTACCCAATACTCGCTTTCTGACCTCATCGTTACTTACTCGGCTATTCCACCAAATCCTAGCGATACTACGTAAACATCGATGGTCAGGTCCTCGAGACGACGAATATCTTCAGCACGCAGACTCCAAGTTTCGCAACCATACAGCAAAACTGAACGCACTGCGGCACAGTATACACGGCCTTTCAACTTCAGTGAAATATCAGGTCGGCGCCACAAGTGCTTCAGTCCAGCAAACGCCACTCGAGCCTTGGATATACGCGTGCTCACCTCTACTACAGTGCTCCCATCCGTCGTCACGTTGCTACCGAGGTAGGTGAGGTGGTCGAAAACCGACAGCACCTCTCCATCGAGCATCAAGCTCGGAATCGTTGACGTCCAGTCTTGTAACATCACCTTGCACTTTGAAGGTGCAAAGCGCATGCCGAATGGAGCTACAGCTCTTGCGAGATTATCTAGTGCAAGCTGAGCATGTTCCGTGCATTCGAACAAGCAGACAACGTTGTCCGCGTAATCTAGGTCACATAGTTTTTCACTATTTCCTAGTTCGACGCCTACAGCCTGAAGATTTTGCTGCGTACTCTCCATTATTTCGTCCATGACGAAGTTGAACAGGAATGGAGACAAAGGACATCCTGTCGACAGGATAGTTCACCGTAAACTCTAACGCGTCCAGAAGTATGAGAATACAATGATCTCAGTGGGTTCATGAACTTTTGGGGAATACCTTTTCGATGAAGAACACTGAAAAGCGATGTTCGATCAACTGAATCAAAGGCGCCTTTCAAGTCTAAGAAAATCATTATTGCCGGTCGGCGGTGCGTGTGACGTATTTCAAGTAGTCGGCGAAGAGTAAAATTCTGATCGATGCATCCTCGACCTGGGCGGAATCCAGCCTGCAGTTCGCGAGCATTCCTCTTGCGAGCCGGTGTAAGACGATGTAGCAAAATCGAAGCTAATACTTTGGTGACTATCGGAATTAAGCTAATCCTGCGATGATTACCACAGTCATTGCGTATTCCCTTCTTGAAGATGGGAACAATCAATGACTCACTCCATATTAACGGAATACGCTCCGCGTTCCACATGTCACGGAGCAAAACGGTAAGTGATTTTTATCAAAGCATCTCCACCCAGTTTGAAAAGAACTGGGGGAAGTTCTTCGGGACCTGCCGCTTTACCCCGCTTTAGTGATCGGACACACGACTCCACCTCCATTTCCGATGGAAGCTCAAGTGATACCACCCAAGGAGTCACAGTTGTTGACACGGGAGTAACTACACTAGCGTGCGGCCAACTGAACTGTTCCTTGAAGTACTCGGCCCATCGGTCAAGCCTTTGCTGTTGGTTATGGATGGGTTTTCCATTTCTATCGCAAATCGTTTCACTGACCGGGGTTCGCCGTCCACCGGTGTCACGAATAAGTTTGAACAGTCTTTGACTGTTACCTGAAGCAGCGGCTATTTCCATTTCTTCGGCTACCTTGACCCACCAATTTTCGCGATCCTTCTTAAGGCTTTTTCTAACTTGTCTTTGCAGCTTTCTCCGCATCTTATGCATCTCCTTACGGTTCGGGAGCTGACGCTTTTGCTCCATTATACTCAGCGACTCTTGCGAAATCCAGTGTCTGTGATGGACAACGGATCGAGGACCACAGGCGAAACCTGCTGCAACGTGTATCTCCTGTTTGATAGAGCCCAATGCTCATCTTCATTACTGTTCTCCGTGGATCCTAGCTCATGTGCTAACTTCTGCTCATACCGGGTGCGGACTTCTGGGTCACACATACGTTGCACGGCTAATCCGGTTTGCGGTTTGCGACGATGACCATGGAGCTGAAGAGATAATCGCATTAAAACTAATGCATGGTCCGACTCTACGTACGTGGACCAGTAAGATCTACAGTTCTCAACAGAACTGCGCCATCGGTAGCTCACGGCGATATGGTCAATTTGACACAAAGTACCTGTAGAGTTAGAGCGCCATGTCGCTGTGCGACGCGAGCTGTGTCGGAAATTGGTGCTAGACAAGAACAATCGATTGTCTGCACAAAACTGGAGAAGTCTATCCCCGTTATCTGTACGCTCAGCAGGTAAAGCACAACACCCACCTAAACAGGCTTCTGACACACTTAGCTTGCCAACTCGTGCATTGAAGCCACCAGCTAGCACTACAATGTCGGAACCTTTACTGCTGCGAACGAGAGTGGCGAGGGTATCATAGAACTCATCTTTCTGCAAGTCTGAGCCGCAGTCCGTTGGGGCGTAGGCCGAGATCACAAACAAATTGCGCTCAACACAACTATCCTTTCGAACGCCAACTGACCCCTGGAGTCTCACAGCACATAAACGACTGTTAACAGGGATCCAGTCTAAAAGGGCAGCCTCAGCCTTCTCAGTCAAGGCAATTCCTACACCACGTTGACCCACAGCTCTAGCTGCTTCGTCTCCTGAGGTGCGCAGAATATACCTCGATGAGATACCAGGAGCAGTTAGTTGAATTACACTGCTCTAATCCTGAATACGCGTTTCGCTTAAGCAGCAGACATCAATCTTCAGAGAATTTATTGTGAGGGCTAGGCACGCCTGCTGACCGGCCTGCATGAGTGTACGCACGTTGAAGGAGCCGAGATTTAGAGGCTGACGAGGCCTGATAAAATGTGAGTTACAAGACAGAGGATTATTCCCGACACTATTTGACAGTGAATCGTTGTGAGTATCGACCGTGTTATCAGTGGGAGCATTATGGGTGGATAGATGGGGCAAAGAGGGATGGTTAGGGACAGAAGACAAAGGCTGAATAAAAGAGAGGGAACTCTGAGCAGTAGCACACTTATCACTACCCAACCCGCTCGATGCAGTGGACAGCGCGGTCCTTATTATCCTGCGCGACGACCGATGCAGTATGGAATTCTTTGTATTCGTGCAGTTCATGGGAGATGTTGGACGGGTACTGCTAGGGTGTCCAGCCACAAAGCAGGAGAACGATTAGGGTCCTCATCCAAACCTTTAGTTCTAACAAGAACCTATCCGTAAGGCAGCGGATGGCTGAGTGGAAGCCCATTTGCTTGGATCAATTATTCTTCCACTGGTTTTTCCGACTGAGTTGCCAGCTCAAATAAACCCCCAACCTGGAGGACCGGGAGACAGGACTTCGTCTGACCTCTACCCATTGACCTGTCAGGTATGATTGCATCTCCGGGATAAAGAAGCGATCTTGCATAGCTCTTTGGGTCATAGAGGCGCGCAAGCCATCACACCACGTCAAGGTGCAGTCTCCTAGTGATGGAGTCGTCAGTAGTGGCAGTGAGGCTGAACAGGAGCTGAGCAGTCTGAATGGCACCAAGGCTGCGGAACTGGATGAAATTCATCCCGCCACCCTAGAAGCCCTAGCCAGTGTACTGGCTGAACCGCCAACATAGCCGTTTGAGGTATCTCTAGACATCGGGGAGCTCAAGTTGTCCCCATTTACAAGGGTGACGAAAAAGAGGCGGCTTCTTACTGCCATCCCCAGAGTCCACTATCAGTTGCACTCTGAGAGCTAGACGGACGGGTCAGAGTTTGGCTGCTAGAAAATCTATAGACAAACTAGCTGGTCGCTGACCAGCAACCCGAGTTTGTTAAGGGAAGATGGTTCATCACTAACCTGCTATCATTTTTCGATGAGGTAACTTGCAACGTAGACAAAGGGGAAAGAGTGGAGTTATGCTACTCGGACTTTCACTGGGCCTTTCATTCGGTAAACCACCGTTTCTTGCCGAGGACACTTGGTCTACACTGACTTAGGCATGCAGCGGTGTGCCGCAAGGTTCCATGCTGGGCCCACCGTTGTTGCTGTACACTTGGATGATCTGGGAACCAAGTTAGACTGCCCCGGGGTTCCTATCCGCAGATAATCTCAAAGTAGTAGGTGAGCTGATCTCAGGCCAACTGCAGACCGACTTAAACGGGATTAGCGTATGAGCTGAAAAGTGGGAGTCCTCACCGAACGTGGCCAAACGCAAACACTTGCTAGCAGGCAGGGGAAGCACCGAAGACAGGTGCGCATGGCTATTCGTCCCAGTTAGGATTGAGTTCGCTGCTATCGTAGGCTACTTAGGTGCGCTTGTGCATGAGAGCTTCAAACCTGCCGGGCAGTGCACGTCAGCAGTGTTCAGGGCAAACGGGACGCTTTTCAACCCAAGGACAACGTTGGTGTCTAGAGAGGCTGGGGTAGTTCTTTATTTATACATGATCGTAAGACATCACTTGACGACTTATGTTCAAGCATGGGTGCCAAGCCTATTGAAAGACATAAATGTATTGTCAAACTATATCAACAGCTGTGGTCTGCGCTACGCCGCGACGCTGGGCTACGTGGAAGACCGGGGGAAGAAAAACGCATACTAACTCGACCGAAACAGAAAACAAACCACCGGGCAGGAAGAAGTAACACCGAGTCAGCAAAAGAATGTGCAGTTACCAGTGAACGACCGTGTCCAAGGACAAAGACCACAACAAGGTGGGCTGTTATATAGTGATACACCAGCAGGTCGTTCTTCTCGTTATTAGTAGATCGCAATCTTAAACCAGTTTTACTAGATATCCCTCAGCTTACCCAGGTTATTCATGTAGCCCCCCCCCTTTTGGTTAGACTGGCAACAATGGAAGGCAAACGAATAAATACCTGTAACCTGTAGATTTCCAGACCAAACATGCGGGGCAGACGAACAGTGTGGCAGGTCTTGAGGTTCTGGGGGGGAATGTGTCGGCGGGCACCGCGGGAATTCAGTTTGCCACCTGTCAAACATGGTTCCACAGGAAGTGCTGGGGGTTAGTCAAGAAGTACTATCAGCTATGCTCTTAATATAATAAAACAATGGTGTGTTTCTTGATCATGATAAAGATACTTGCACAAGGTATGATCAGTGAGTACAAAGTTGCACTGCAGCATGAAATATTCGCAAAAGCTGGGGGTGGGACTCACACACGTTAATAACAGTACCATAAATCTGGGCTGCTTTTCAATGAGCTAAAACTGGTAAGCTCAAAGCATTTACCAGAAAGCAGTTTTGCATTCGGAGACGGGGTGTCGCGGTGACTCAGCCGTGCGTGAAAACCGCTGAAGAAGCATTATAAAAGTTTGGAACATGCGGTCTATACTATAACTGTGTAAACAAACAATTCTGGAGAGATCATCAGACAATTTCAGATGTGCAGAAGAAAAAAGAAAAGTAAAGAAAATAAATCATGGACTCGCTCACCAGATATCTGAAGGTTTCATATCGAAAACTGGATAGAGAGAGAGATTGACCAACCAGTAACCGGTCGCGGAAGAGAATAGAACCAGAGTGGGGTCCTCGAAGAAAAAATGGTGATATCAGCGGCGCTTGAATAAGTTTATCTCCGCTGGTGTAATTAGAACAAATCAATAGGCCAGGTGAACATTGGTCGGAAGTATCTAATGAAGTAGGAAGCGTGTAGAATAAATGAGCCAGACAAGTTTATTACAAATGTTCTCCTTAGATAATTCAACGGCCGAGTGATAGAAGGACAAGTAAATCACATGAAATGTGATGTGCAGGTGGAACAGCGTGGATGGTAGTTAGATTCTTTGCTGGGGAATTCAAAGCAGAGTCGTTGAGGAGACAGTCAGTTGGGATTAGAAGATGGAACAGACGCGTCGAGGAAAATACAATGAGGTCATAAACAGGGATGAACACGGACGCGAAGGCCTGTTGCTGTGATTTGCAGAGTGCCCGGACAGTGGCGGCAACGACTGTCACTTTTGTGTGAGAGGAAACTCTTCTACGGCTAAAATAAAAGAATATACGGCCACGTTCCAGACAGCAGCGAGTGCCCGGTATTTTACTCCCAATGATCGAGATTTCCACTGATGGCAGGTCACCGATTGAGGCCTAGGCAAGGACGGGCTTACGAGGCACGGCTGATCTTCGTGAGGAAAATGATTGGGGCGGCAGGCAAAAGAATTGGCCAATGAGGGTTTGTGTCCCGAACGGTAGGATTTCGTTCGCCGTGGCTACCGATATGTGAGGTTCCATGTAGCAACGGCCAGCACAGAATGCAGTCCAATCCGATCAATTAATTCGTCAGATCCGGGCGGCAATCCGGCAGTAACATTTAGTGGACCGATGGCTACCCAATCAACCGGCGTGATCTTGCGCTAATACACAGGGCACAGAACCGGCTGGGTATGCCCGCGATGCAAAAGCTAATCAGGTCAGATAGTAAAGCCATCAGGATTGTGAAGGTCGCAAGAAAATAAAACGGGAAAAACCATCAGAAGAACAATTGGCATCAAAAAAGGACACCAGTAGGTATGAGGCGACGCATGAAAACCTAAAAAACAATGGAACAAGGCCGGGACAACAAGCAAGTGCTGCTCTTCCGACTGGCAAAATGGTAGAGGGGTTAGTAGTCCTAAATGAGCTGGCAGGTGAGTAAGAACAAGACACGGCTAATATCACTAACATTTTGAGTGCACTGGGGAAAATTAGTAATAATAAGGATTTCCGACCATGGTAGAGAAGCTCGCGCAGGTATGTGCTCACAGTGCAACACTTTAATCAATAAGATAAAATATTCAGAAATCTTAACAATAAGGGTGGAAAGTGTCAGGGAAACAAAGACAGCTAGCTGTGGTTTGAATGGATCAAACTAAAATGGTTTGCGCGGAAAATGCGGGCCGGTTTCTAGTTCGAGTTGGCTTATGGTGCACCGTCGGAATACCGAGAGGATCGTCAGTACGTAGTGCCAAAGATCCGTTATAAACCAAAACAAAGCAAACCATGAAAAACGGAGGCTTACTAGGGTTCTGTGAACAGAGTAAGTTCTGAACAGGAAGAGATGGAAAAACATTGTATGGAAGTGTACTCGGGAAGTCGATGCATGCGAAGAGAATAGCAATCCACGAAGATGATGCAAACCCTGAATGACGGATTTATTGGGGTTCAATAAACGGGATGAGTCTTCGAACAGGGAGAAAGGAAACCAATTTCATGAAAGTGCACTTGGGAACACTGGCGAGTGTGAAAAGAAATGCAATCCGTTAAAGGCGAGTCTAGTTTCAGGATCAGTAACCTGTACCATTCAGAAATGAGAAAGGACCATTAGAGGGTCCTGGAAAAACGGAGTATCAATTTTCAGCCGGCTACGGTTCGGGGGAAAAATGAACTGTTGCAACGGGTGCTAAAGTGGAAAATCCCTGCGAACACTTGAGCGTTATTGTGCCGTTTCACCAACAAGTGTATATATATATATGCATATTGACGCATTTGGCCTCAGTGTTATTCAGTGTCAATACTGGTATTGTACAACATCCTATGGGTACGGTTCGTCTGGTAGGGTAGAGGATGTGTGGATCAATCAGCCGCATGTGGCAAGATATGGTGGAATAAACTGGTGACTGGTAACGACCAGTATATTAGCAGATTGCGTGTGAGCTGGTATTTGTGTTGGCTGCAGTGGTGATATCGGCAGTGGAGAATGGTGCATTATAAAAAGCTGATCGATCTGATGAGCTGTTAGGGGTACTTTTTGTCGAGTGGCTCGATTGCTGTCTGAGTTGCTCTGAAAGGTTTCACTTGGGTCTCTGTGGCGTCCGAGTCAAATTGGTGTCTTTATTTGTCCAGTGTGACCACTGAGACAGTGGGAGAAGATGAACCTGATATTGCCCTGGGAAAGGACCGGAATGTCGTAGTTTATGGAATTCTGGAACCGTTCATGAAAGTTGGAAAGCAGAGGTACAGAGCAATGTGATGCCATGTGGTCAACATGCTCGGAGCAGTGGAAGTCCCCGGTCATGAGTCAGTGAGAAATGTTGTGAGGTTGGGGCGGTGGAACGAGGAGACAGACCTTGAAGTGTGCGGACCAAGGCCTACGCCTGTTGAGTTCGCCGACCCCTCGTTACAAAGACGCCTTATTAGCCGCAGCTGGGCACACTAGGCAAATCACAAGGGGAGAAATTGATGTGACGCCCGATGATAAAGCAGCGGCATTCAGTCAGGGAGTTTTGAGAAACCGGAACTCCGAGTCATACCATAGCCTTTCTTAAGTCCTCGAGAACGAAAGAAAGCAAGGTAAAGGAGCGAAGCACCCCGGAGTCAAAGGTCAGAGTGGAGAAAAAGTTGCCGAGCCCGGCCACCGTCGCAACTCCGAGAAAGGAGAATTAAGACGACGGACCCTCACAGAGACTCCAAGGAAAGTGGTGTGCAAAGAAACCCAGAACGTGGGAAGGGTGCTAATCGTCAGAAGCGCTAGGAACCCAACCGTGATGCGAGAAACAGGTCCGGTAACCCTGGTTCAGGACCCGAGAACCTGCCTCTCCTCCAGGAAACGCAAGAAAATAGGGGAGGGTGTTGTGATGCTCGTGGCCTACACCAATGCTGCAAGTATGGGTAACGAATGGCCAGAGCTCAAAGCTAGGAACAGGGAGCTGATGTGATGGCATTCACTGAAACGTGCCTATGACCAGACGAAAGTGACAATGGGCTGATCCCAAAGTTCTACCCAGGCCCTAGGGTGGACAGGCTGGACGATTGAACCGGAGGTGGCATAAACGTCCTCTCAGCGGAGCAGTATGACGGCTCCAAGAGCAGTCGACCTGCTACGCCGAGTTTACAGGCAATAGAGTTTCTAATAGCTACGGGCAAAACGAAACAGTCGGTTGCTTGCAAGTGCCGAAGCCCAGAGGCGCAAGGCTTTGAGGACTGCGATCTGTTTTATTTCCGCAATACGGTTGCCAAAGCCGGACGGAAAATACTCACTGTGTGTGGTTTAAATGCCCCCGAAGTAGACTGGACCTCGGAAACCGCTCCAGAGGACGCTTTTGGGGGGAAATTACTCCACTTAATCCACAGGAATGCTCTTGTCCAACACGTCAATCAAGTGACAAGATGGCAGTTTGGTCAGTCACCGTCATTCATTGACCTGGTAATGACCAGGGCTCCAAATGGCCTGGAACAGCTGTAAGTCGGGGAATCCATAGGAAAGAGTGATCATGACACACTCTAGTTTAGGCTGAACCTTCAGGGAATACGTGCGCCTGTTAACTGCAGGAGGAACTTCTCAAAGATAAACGAGAATAGCTTGGTAGAACTGGGCACCGGATAAACTGAGATATGGTGAGCGATGACTGCAGAGTAGGACACAAATGGAGTTGGATCAAGAGCAGACTGCTGAAAATAACAGAGGCCGTCGCATCACCTAGAAGAACCAAACGAAGCAGGTTGCCACCGTCATGGACGAGCCGAGTGAGGAAGGCTATAAAATAGGAGCAATGAGCACTCAAAAAGTACAGAAGTACCAGCGACTGCCAAGCCTTGCTACAGTTCAAAGCAGCGAGAGGTAGACTATCTCAGATACAGAAACAGTGCAGGAACAACTATGAGGGACGTATGGCGCTGAAAGCCAAAGGCAATCCAAAAGCATACTACAACTACGTCCAATCTAAGGCAGCATTGAGGAGATCCCTCGGAGGGGTTAGGAACCCACGGGGAATGCGGGCAACAAGCAAACAGGAAAAGGCAGAGACCCTGTTAGAATTCTTTCGGCAGGCATACAGACAGGACCAGGGTGCTCAAGGACCACCTGCAACCAAAAGCGGTGAAGTATGGGCAGTAGAGGACGGAGAAATCATAGCAGGAGAGGTGTTGAACAGCCTGAAGCAGCTAGATGTGTCCAA
Source organism: Fasciola hepatica (assembly GCA_948099385.1). NCBI lineage: Eukaryota > Metazoa > Platyhelminthes > Trematoda > Plagiorchiida > Fasciolidae > Fasciola > Fasciola hepatica. The sequence goes on along the minus strand of CANUEZ040000043.1, from coordinate 33,365,500 downwards.
GGCCACGGGGATGGAGGACATCCACCCGGCAATGCTGAGGTCACTGGCGTCCATCCCCGCTGAATCACTAACCAAGCTGTTCAGGGTATCACTAGACAAGAGTGTGCACCTAAAGACTGGCCTGTATCGACCACCACGCCTGCTCATAAAGGTGGAGACGGAGACACATGTAACAGTTACAGGCCGACCAACCTGACATTAATAGTGCTTAGAACTCTTGGGGAATAGTGAGGCATGTACAGGGGATTAAACTGGTGACTGCCAACCAGCATGGATTCTGGCACGGGTGCTCTTGTCTCTGCAACCTAATAAGTTTCTTGGATGAGGTAACCAGTCGGGTGGATCGAGGAAAAAGGGATGGAGTCTGCTACCTGGATTTCCAAAAGGCATTTGATTTGGATAACCACAGACTGCTCAAATCCAAGGTGGAATCGTTTCAGATTATGACGAAAAAACAGAAGCGGATTGAAAAAAGCCTAAAGGAGGGAGTTAACCGAGTGGGAGTGGAAAGCTGCTTGTCGGACAATGGAAGACTGCATAGTGGCGTTTCGCGAGGTCAGCCCTGGGACCCTTCCTGTTCCGGATGTGCATTACTAATCTTGTGGAAGGGTCGGAAAGCCAGTGCTTCTTGTTCGTGGACGAATTCAAGGTGGCAGGGGTACCAGATGATGCGGCGGTTCAGCGTGATCTAGACAGGGTATACCAGTGGTCAATGGAGTGGGACTTCCCCCTAAGCCTGAGCAAATGCCAGCATCTCATCAAGGAGGAAGGGCCACGGTCCACATGATATATGCGGCCACCAGACAATCAAGAGGCTTCAGATCAGACCATAGAAGCCCGGGACCTGGAGGTGATGGTAAGAGCTGACCTGAAGCCAAGTCGCCAGTGGCAGAAAGTAAAGCAAAGTGCACTCATAGCCCTACACTAAATACGGAGGGTAGTCAGTTCTAGGAAACCGAGGATCTTATTGCCATTGTACAAGGCTTTTGTAAGATCTCATTTGGAAAACTGTGTCCAGGCGTGAAGGCCATACTTGGTGAGGGACATCAAGGCCATCGAGCAACTACAAAGGCGGTCCACTCGATGGTTCGGAGAATACGGACACTTGTGCCACGAAAAAAGTGGGAGCGACTAAGGTTATTATCTATAAAAAGAGGAAGACGACGAGGTGACTCCATAGTGGTCCTCGAAAAACTAAGAGGATTTACAGAAGCACGAGGCAACTGAGCGGTGTAATTTGAGCTACGAGGGAGTGATGTCTAGGAGGGCATGTACTGACATTTAAAGAAAAGAGGACTATGACGGGCTTTAGGAATCAGTATTTTGCAGTTAAGGTCAATAATGACTAGAATAGGCTGCCACGGGATGTGACAGGAGAGAGCACAGTGTTTGACTTCGACAGGAGTTTAGATGAGGTGTGGATGACTATGTTTGGTCAAACAAGACTAGCAGCCTACTAGAGATCTTGTAGATAACTGACTAGTTCCTTTCAATTCAACCCTCGCGGAACCATTATCTAATACCTCCCCCCTTCTTAACATATTATTCTGATTACTGGGGGAATTGACCTTGAGGCGTTAAAGGCTAACTGCTGTGAACCAAAAAGCTATTGAAGAGAAAGAGGTTGGAGGTCTCACCTGAACCCTCTTTGATTACAAACAAGTGCTGAAAAAGAGCCGTATCCTGCAATTTCCAAAGCACCGGAAGATCTTATCTCCATCACAGCCTTCATATCACCCCACCCATCATCATTCCACAACAATATCTTTGCATTATTCGAGGATTTGAGGTATGTCTCGCTCGGGGACAGCAATGAGTTGTGGCACCGAACTTGTGATGTTGCTGTTCCCGGGAGCGAGCCTGTTTATTTTCCTTCCTCCCTCAGCTACAGCAGATACCGAATCATATTGGGTGCCTGAAGGTCGCAGCACGGCAAGAACTCCTTTGGTTCGCGGTGCAAGAAGCCGGACGTTCACTGACTCAAGCCGCAAGTCCTGCGACCTAACCTGACCTGACGCTCAAGGCTGGACATACGAGTTAAATGTCTTGCAAGTGGGGTGCAACCATATGAAATAGACCGCCAAAGAATGCTTTTAGATTTATCAATGCGCCATCTTTCAAGAACGCAATAGATTCACGCTGTGTGAACGAGGGACGAGATAGTGACCCCCTGGTATTTTGTCAATGAACTTATGTTTTTGAGGGTGATACTGCATGGCACCTGCCGCGTTTCAGATAAAACATTCAGCGCGCATTGTTGGGAACCATGGGAGCTCACCGAAAACACAACGACCTGGACACGCGATTGTTCTTTGCCTCTTCCGTTCTGTGCAAACTGAACTGAACAGGAAGAGTTCGCGCCCTTGAAACGAAGGAGTGGAGAGAGCAAGCCTTTGTGGTGGAAGGCTGCAATAACCGAGGCCATCAAGCGTAGAAACGGCAGCTGGAATCATTGCAACGCTTCCGACAGTCAACTGGCCTGGACCCGTTATACGAAGTTTTGAAATGGGGCTTTGAGCGTTCTATCAACTTCTAAGCGAGAATTTGGGCTCGGGTTGGCTCATTGTGTAAGATAGCGGCCGGAGAAGCTCTATAGCTACCTGCAGCCAAAAAGCTCAATGGAGATGCCCTAGGTTCACCATCCACTGGGGGCCACGGTATTTTCAGTGATTACCAGGGCAAAGCAGATGCCCTTGGGGAATGCTTTGGTGGTGTACCCAGGATATAAAGCGGGCGCACGATTCAACTCTCCTTGATCAAGCAGCCGAACTCTTTTGGTCCTTTTAAATCTAGCATAGCCATACTCCAACGAACTTACACTTAATCCAGGGACTTCTCGGCGTATCTCCAAATAAATCATTTATGCCATGCGATGAAAGTGCGCTTAGATTCTTCAAAGAAAAACCAGGAACTAGGCGCCTCAAGGCACACAAAAAGACGGGAGCATTGGCCAGGCTGATGAAGGTCGGGAGCAGGCGATCTAATCAGTCCATCCCATATATGAAGTATATTAATGCTCCATAGGATAACCCCCTATTGACTGTGGAGGCTTTCAGTGCTTTCTTTGCCTCCTCCTTACCGATGGACGGCATCTTATGCATCCCTTTCTCAAATCCGGTGACATCGGCAGCCTTCTCAATGGTAGAGTTTCGTTGGGAATAAACAACGTGTCGAACAAGCTCGTTTTCAGTTATTCGTACTCATACCAATGTAGTTACTTAAAGTTCCGTACGAAACTGGCCCTGGCAAAGGCTCGTGTTCAGCTTCTGGATGAGTGCATATCCAATTCAGAATACCCTAAACAATATCACATCTTTCTGAAGAGGAATCGGATAAACGTCACTAATGTGACTTTACGTCGTCAAGCGCTCAATAAGAGAGATACTGTGTCAAGTTGAGTGCCGGAAATGGAGCGTAATTTTGTGAAATCATTTCGAGTACTCGATGAGCTGACTCCAGAAGAAAAGGAAATGTTCCCTGTCTATATTGAATAAATTGTTGACAAACAAGTAAAACGGACATTTGTTAAACTTCAAAAAAGTATGAACCCAATCAAACCGATTGGTGTGTTCCCTACAGATCCGAAGAAATTCGTCCATAATTTGTCATCCATGAGCCTGAATAAGGCTTCGCTTGAGGTGTTACCCCTAAGGCCAAAGTTTTGTTGTCCAACCAATAAGACAACATTTTAATGTGGAAGTTGAGTTTGAAAGCCTGTTTGATCAGCTATCAGGTCGTCACAGGATTTAGTGAAACTGGAGTCCACTTTCTTGAACTCATGTTATCAATATCGCGAAAATAGACCATTGGCAAAAGGAATATTGGCGTCGGAACACCTGAAGAGCCTCAAGGGATTGCAGGCCAATAGGGAAATAATGTTGTCAAAACCAGATAAAGGTGAGGGTATCGTATTTCTCAATAAATCGGATTATATGGGAAGATGAAGGTGATAGTGAGTGATGGCTCTAAGTTCACGAAGACCGCATCTGAGAAGAATAAGAAGTCTCAAATAGAAAAATCAATTTCATCGAGAATAACATCCTTGAAGCAGAAAGGAATAATCGACGCGATGACCTTCGGAAGGACACAACCGACAGGGACGGTAATTCCCAGCTTGTATGGTCCACGGAAGGTACAAAATGAAGGCGTCCTATAGAGACCGATTCTGGATATGTGTACCTCTCCGTATCTCGCAGCAGCAAAGTGGTTGACTGGCTTATTGGAACCACTAAGAGTGGCACTTTCTAGACACAGTCCACAAGACACCTTCCGTTTTGTGGAAACTGTGAGAAACCTGGATTTAGAAGGAAAGCGAATGATATCACTTGACGTTACTTCGCTGTTCAAAAATGTCCCGATCAGTGAAACAATCAACTACTTGTGCTATTACATTCACAGCAGCGGAGTCGATTTGGGTATCCCGTTGGATGAGCTGAAACAGCTACTATATGTGTGCACACATAATATCCAGTTTCTGTTCAATGGTGAAATCTATCGTCAGAAGGGCGGAGTTGCAATGGGCTCACTTTTGGGACCCCTATTTGCTGAAATTTTCATGGCAAAACTTGAACATGATCCACTTGAACCCACAATCCCAGATTTTACCTTGTACAGACGATACGTGGAAGGCATCATGTGTGTGCTAGACACCAATCTGGACTCAAACCTGCTTCTTGACAATTTTAAAGCCGCCCATCCAGATGTTCAATTTACTTTGGAAGAAAAAAGGACAGTGGTCTAAAGTATTTAAACGTATGCATAAGCCGTCGGAATGATTCTTCCGTCCAGTTATCAGTGCACAAAAAGGCTACATGGAACGAACGACACATCCATCTTCACAGCTTCGTGCCCCGCAAAATGAGGAAGAATCTTATATGTTTCTTAGTTAACAGAGCAAGAAAAATCTGCCCCGAAGACACAATAAGAAATAAACCCCTTTTTCTGCGGAGGGTTTTCTTAAATAACGGCTACCCTGAACAGTTTATCGACAAGAAGCTGCAAGAAAATGAAGGAAAATCAAAGGAGATAGGAGACGCTAAGAGGGTACTATAGGTGCGATTGCTGTAAAAAGGCGACACGGAAGCCGAAATCACTCAACGAAGATTATTGGGGGTAATCAACAGAACATTCCACGCTGCACAGTAACAGATCCTGTTTGTTTCCAAACCGATAGTGTATTTCAGATTAAAGTATATAGTGCCGAATTCTGCAAACTCGTTTTGTGTGTATTCCTTCACCTGTTTCTGTGGAACTGGGTACATTGGTCGCACGACTCGGCGCTAATCCGAAAGCGTTCGTAAACTCCACCCGGCCTGGCTGAACACGAGAGCAATTAAGACAATTACCAGTGCGGTGTGCTCACACCTTTTTGGGTCAAGTCACTCGATGGAGGAGATAAGCGCTTTTCGCGCTGTTTACAAAGTCCGAGGAAAGCAACCAAGGCTTGTCAAGTGTCGCTTCTTAGCCACAGCCAAAGCCGTGAGTCGTCGTCCCTACAATCCTCCCCTGCGCGCTCAGAAACGATTTGTGCAAGCACTTAAGCTTCCGTGGCCCACGTCATGGTCCCTAACACATGTGCAACCACTTGAACATTCCACACTGCGATCAATTTTACGTGCACACAAGCACGGGCACAGACAGATTTGTGTTGTCATTCTCCGTTCTTATTTTGTGAGTCATATATATTGTTATGCATTGGTATGAGTACGAATAACTGAAAACAAGCTTATCCACCACGTCGTTTATTCTTAATGTGTTGTGCGGGATTTTTCAGACAATTTAAACAGGTAGTGTTCCACGCTGATGAGCTTTCAGCTCTGGTAGCGAAAACAAGACCATCCTTTATACCGCTTCTGAAGGCGTTACCGCCAGCGACTTTTAGACAAGGTGGTATGAACCTTCCAATGTAGCTGGCAAATGTATTCAGTTTCTCACTTAGATGCAGTGTTTCTTTTCCCAATGGAAGACTTCCACTACCATACATTCGCACAAAAATGGATAACGCCTAGATCCAGTTAAATCTCGACCGTTGATCCACGCCCCGGTCGCGTCCAGAATCGAGTTAGAATGATAGAGGAAAGACCCGCACTTAGACCAGGCATCTTCACCAACAAGTACACTTGGTTTCTGAATAAGCTGGCTCGAAGCATTCATGCATTATCACTTACTTCAGTGGATTACAAACAGGAAGTATGCTTTTCTGTAAAGGCGAGCAGGCTGACCAGGCTATGCAATCCTTATATTTAAGCACTCATTCCTTTGAGATAGTTATAGGGTACTAATTAAATAGATAACCAACTTAACCATCCTAGTCGTAGTTAGACTCACATATGGTTGGCCTCCTCCCAGGTGCAACCACGGAACTCAGTCCACGACTCAGGGAATCAGCTGTCCGTTCCCATAATCTAAGACTGCAATGCGGTCTAAACTTTCCGCCATCAGACATCTTTTTTGGGGCAAGCCAGCATAGCAGCCCATCTCATAGTTAGGTTTAATGCCTTAGATGCTGGAGTCCATACACCTCGACGCCCAGTCTAAATCTACCTAATGTCTTCAACAAAAAACCACATCCAACAGATTTTTTGATCACGCTGTTAGCGCTGCATGTGGTGCTGGTGCTTCAATAAACATGAACCCCATTGAATAATCTCAGACTGTGATGAACTCCGACTGCCCCCGAATTTTGTGTCCCACGTACACAACCCAGGTGCTCTTGACTTCACAGATATGGCGAGTGCCTATGCGGCACATCGGTGAACATTCCTGGCTGTGACTCACTTCCTGCACGGAGTTGACCATCAATGAGAAGAAATTTACACCCAAAATAGAGAGACTGGATTAGAAAGAGAGCAAAGACACCCCACTGTTCTGCTTTCCAGGCACATCAGCCGGGCTGCAATGTTGATGCGGAATGACTGGTGTGGTTGATCTGTTCCTAATACGTCTTGTTACTTGCGGTCCATGTTTTGGTAGGGGCGTAGGAGGCGTGGCCACCCACAAAAAGAGGCTCCGCCATCTCTGACAGCCAGGTACCTGACGGTGATAAGACCATGAAAAGTAACACAAAAGTCTAAAAATTTGTGGATCACATTTGAGACTCCGCGGGCTGTATGCTAATGGATGTGTATCGGGCTACCTCTCTGCCTGAAGCGGGCCATATTGTGGCCTACCATGGGCATTGAATGAAGACCGCTGGAGTTGGCTTCCCTGATTGAAATTGAGCTCTATCATGTTCTCGCCTCTCATGGTTTTCCGAACCAGTCCTCACACTGGAGTTGTCGTGCCTTGAAGTGCGTCATCGATGATAAAGGTGTCACGGTAACCAAGTAATCACCACTTCATTAGATTACTTTGCTCACATTCAATTATAAACTCAGTGGGCCATCACCACTGAGTTCGAGCGCAGACAGACTTACGTCTACATTTCTCTGCACGAGGCCAATTTTCTCTAAGCCATTGCCAAAGATAACCTGGTAATTTCCTTTAAAATCTTACTCAAACGCTCCTCAGACTTTATTCAGTATAGAATGACCCCTATGCCAGAAGAGATAGTAACAAATACGGTCGTACGCCAGCAGGGTACCTGTGACATTTGCTCATGAACTATTCTTTCTAACCAATCTAACCCACTCGGTGCCGACCTGCTTTCTGCGTAGGCAAACCGTATTGGGTATTACTATTACTTTTTCCTCTTAACTTTGGGGCCTTGAGTTTTCTGGGGCCCGAGCTCTCCTACGCCAAAGTGCAAACAACCAATTCCTTGAAATGCATAAACAGTAGCCTAGCCGGTGTGCTCGAGTTTGCTACCCGGTAGCAGTATAGCTCAGTCGCCTGCGAACCTACGTTACTCAAGCTTCTGAAGTGCAGCCCACATCGGAACGTGGATTAGGTGTCACTGACCTCTTTATTGGAACGCCAGTCTTGCCCTGTTCACATAAACCTAACAAGTCCGTCATTTGTTGACGTTATATATTATCATAATCCACAGCTGGAACCACGTCCAGGCTGCGAACCCCACTCACTGCTAGTTCGTCGCCTCCCACTATATCAGTGACCAAACTGGACAAAAAAGACGCCACTTTGACTAGTATCGACGGGGACCTAAATGGAACCTATCACAGCAACTCAGGCTGCAGTCAAGTCACACGATAGAAGATACCCCCAAATGCTTAACACAGTGTCGGAGCCTAAACAAATACCAGTTCACACGCAATCTGCCAATATACTGGTCGTTACCAGTCACCAGTTTATTCCACCATATCTTGCCACATGCGGCTGATTGATCCACACATCCTCTACCCTACCAGACGAACCGTACCCATAGGATGTTGTACAATACCAGTATTGACACTGAATAACACTGAGGCCAAATGCGTCAATATGCATATATATATATACACTTGTTGGTGAAACGGCACAATAACGCTCAAGTGTTCGCAGGGATTTTCCACTTTAGCACCCGTTGCAACAGTTCATTTTTCCCCCGAACCGTAGCCGGCTGAAAATTGATACTCCGTTTTTCCAGGACCCTCTAATGGTCCTTTCTCATTTCTGAATGGTACAGGTTACTGATCCTGAAACTAGACTCGCCTTTAACGGATTGCATTTCTTTTCACACTCGCCAGTGTTCCCAAGTGCACTTTCATGAAATTGGTTTCCTTTCTCCCTGTTCGAAGACTCATCCCGTTTATTGAACCCCAATAAATCCGTCATTCAGGGTTTGCATCATCTTCGTGGATTGCTATTCTCTTCGCATGCATCGACTTCCCGAGTACACTTCCATACAATGTTTTTCCATCTCTTCCTGTTCAGAACTTACTCTGTTCACAGAACCCTAGTAAGCCTCCGTTTTTCATGGTTTGCTTTGTTTTGGTTTATAACGGATCTTTGGCACTACGTACTGACGATCCTCTCGGTATTCCGACGGTGCACCATAAGCCAACTCGAACTAGAAACCGGCCCGCATTTTCCATTCAAACCACAGCTAGCTGTTTTTCTTTTGTTGGCATTTTTGACTCCTGTTCTTAAACTTCACGCAAAGTTCATCCTACTGAGTCACATTTTACACTATGGTCAAAAGCTGGCGCAAGTTACCGATCATGGTCAAGAAATATGCCATCGGTAATCACATGGTGAGTTTCCGTATCACTGGACAGCACGTGGTGGCAAGAGTGTCATAATGATCGTGTGTGTTTCACAAGATCTACCGGAATGGAGCGCCGGATAAAAACACACAATAAACCGAGGGATAGGTTTGTGAAGTTCGTCGGCTGGATGTGGACGGAGAGTATGACAAACTCAACTGACTACATACCTGGAGAGTGATGGTGAAGGAAGTGGCCGGATGGGAACGTAAACTTTGAGCGGGTTGCTTGCTTTTAGAACAGTGGAGTACGATGCACCAGGAACAAAATGGGAACTAAACATAAATCGATTTGTGGTGCGTAGCTACTACAGTAACAGAGACACAGCGGGTAAAATTGCTAATGACATGCAGAAGAATACCCGCTGGTGCTGATTATAACCCGTAGGTCACTTGATTGCGAAGAACAGAACCCTGTATTACATGTACTTACCAGAGGTGCACACGTGGGATGTGATACTTAGAAAGTTGAGAATATTGCAAAGCAACAGCTCCAAGTAGACGAATAGCGGAACCGATAGAAAAAGCAAACAATTACCGAATCACTGGGCATCGGGAAACTCTAGATATACATATTTCGCAGTGAAATAGCAGTTTGAAGTTTGTGACACGGAAGTGAAAGCCGAAAATAAATGTGTCCGTCTTCGGGCGAATCAGTGAAGTAGAAAGAAAGGGTGAGTTTTGTCTTGGTAGTGGTAAAGTTTACGAATGGGACTGATAAACGGTTTGGCTTGAAACCTCGGGGAAAGTAGACTGGAATGATGAGCCGAGAATATTGATGGGTTTTCAAGTATGCAATAATTGTGCGCCAAGGAAAATAAATTTTGCCAGGCATAAGAAGCAACTGGTTATGACGGCGACTTTGAAAGTCAGGAGGATGGAAGGTCGGCACTAACCGGCGGAGACAGCAGCATGTTTGTAGCACTGCGAGTATGTGAATGGCTTTTTGTAAATTCAAAAACGGATCCAGTGGGTGGACCTGACCGTGGGCTAGCCACTCAACCTGAAAACCACTGTTGGAGGCAGGAGCTTCGACTGAACAACCTAGCAGTACCCACACCTCGTTGAAGACTTTCTGGCCGCCTGGTGTTTACCGGCCAAGGTGGTGGACCTGAGAGCACCGGCAAGATTTGCACAGGTGACTTTAGCGAGATATCCTAGCCATAGAGATGGAGTATTCCAGGAGTTTACGACCAGGTTGAGATCGTTCCTGGAGAACAATATCAATGAGGGATCGGTAGTCGCCGGAATTGGATTTCGGGTTGAAATGCCAGGAAAAAATAAGAGGGGGAATGAGGCTAGTTTGGATCCATTAGAGTGAATTATGTATGAAAAAGATAGATAAGAGACTTTAGAGTACTTGAATTAGGGAGGTCTATCAAGGGCAGTATCACTGATGTGAACCACTATAAGGGATACTAATATGCTAACAATGGGGATGGCATATGGAGTAGTTGATATCCGTGTTGAAAAAGACGTAATCGGGGTCGTGCTTTCTTTAACTATTTTAAGGTCTAGGTTACCCCCATAAGGTAGTTCCAGCGTTGTACACATATAGGCTACTTGCAGTACTTTGGCGACATCTAGAAATTTCGCGAGGACAGTGTTGAATTGGTCCAGGGGGCCTGAATGACTTCAGAGAGTCTGTTCCAGTCTCGGGAATAGACGGCGATGGAGAACGTTTTGCTTAATTTTGTCCCGGAGTACGGAACTTTAGTGCCATGATTTTGGTTACGAAGCGGGTAGGGTGAGCCTTGAGAGAAACTAGTGAGAGTTGGAAGTAGGCGCTCTTGAGTGTAGGAGGTTGAATGGAAAGTAAATATTGAGCTTCATACGTCACAGCCACTGGGATTCAACTTTGAGTAGCTCATATCTCCCTTAGTCATTCAAGGGGGGTGGCTAGCAGGCCAATTGTTTGGTGAGGGATCGCCCGGCTCTTCCGATTAGGAGTCTATAAGATTTGTTTATGAGTGTATACCAGGGAACACTATTAGAGCTGCGGTCTGGCATGAAGTTTAAGGACCAGAAGCCGGCTATCGAGCGTTCTAAATGTTCTGCAGATGAGGGCCTCCGTTCTCTTGGTCTTAGCCACGTCAATGCTTACTCCTTGCGATCTGATGATGAGATAGGGCCACAACGAGGAAAAATGTTGGTCTGTTGTGCCTTAAGATTTAACCCTGGTTAGCAGCTGTCCGTGAGGCAAGCGATCGAGTGCTTTTGTCGTATCAAGGAAGGTAGCAATAAACGTCTTGCCAGAGTCAGACGACGTTGGGATTGAATTGAGGAAGTCAAGTTTGCAGGCCAGACACGACTTAGAACTTGAGGGGTCATGTTGGTAGTTATTTATTAACTCGCGGGTGAGGATGAAATGGACAATCCCATGTTTAACTACTCGTTTCATTGTTAGATAGAGTGGGAGTGCAGTTTATGAGGCTGTAGTTGGAGGGGTCATGTGAGGCCTATTTTTATGGGGGGAAATGATAGCGGAAGTTTTCCACTGGAATAGGAAAACGCATTGTGACATGGGAGGTTAAAAAATTCAGCAAATTAATCACAATGTCCAAGCAGCCAAAACGAAGTGCAGCTGGAGGGATACCATAGGGTCCAGGGCCGGCCAGAGGCCGGTTGGTATTTAACGGCTTTCTGACTTCGCTGCCTGAGAATACTAGGGTTGGCAAAGTATCGGCAGTCAGAGAGGTGAGATCCAGGGTTGGACTAAGTGGTCTGTTATGAAGGTAGAAGAGAAGAAATTGTTGAACGCCTCAGAGATTAACCGCGGCAGGCTAATATGAATGTTCTCCGATAGGAACAAATATAGAATTTTGGTTGTACTACGAGGGCTTCGCTTTATTACAAGGCCAGAGAGACGGGCTATATTTATTCTGTTGGTTGGGGGCATACAGTTCTTGCCTTTTTGGCTTGTTCTCCTTTTCACTTAGTAGCTGGCTTGAGAGGTTGCTGAGGCAGAGGAAGTTAGAGAGGTCGTCGGTTCTTTCGCAGGCATGTTGCGGCTTCTCAAATTTACGTTGTATTTTTTGTTGCCGATAGGTCTTTTCCACACTGACTTTGACTATCTCGGTAGAAAAGTTGCTTAGAGAGAATAATAAGCAAGAGTACATCACATTCAACTCCAGCTGAGGATCAGATGTTGGGCAGAAGTCATCCCAGGCTCGAATATGCAGGATAGCGGGTCGAGTGTCCCATTTCGCGTTTTCGAAAGATTTTCGACTTTGAGGGCTCGTGGTGAGGCAGTTGTACGGAGACTGCACATGTTATGAACTTTAGATTACGTCCAGGAACGTGGCTCAGAGAATTTGTCCTCATATCTCGGAAGTCTAAAGATAAAGTCGAGAATATTGTTCCCTCTGGTTGATGATCTTAGGTGTGGCTTCCGCCTACACACGTGGAAGCGAGATAGCGTCATACAATTTTGAAGAAGATTTTAGAATCTTCCAACAGATGCCAGCTACGCTGAAGTCCCTCACCATGATTCTAGCAGCATAAGGGACTTCATCTGCGTGACAGAACTCATCGGCGACTGCAGTTACATCACCTGTGTGAAAGCCCGACGGAAGTTAGACACAGCCAATGATGAATTGTTTCTGAAACAGTGGGGTAGAGAACCGAACAAAGTCTGGGACCTTATCAAGGACAGGGAGCTGGATTAAATGTGCTCCAAGACTGTTGTTACTATGAGCAAGATATCCACCGCCACATCTCTCAGGTCCGCTAGTAGCGACTATATAATAATCTGGTATGGAGATGTGTTCGAGTGGAGTCTCATCGGTGAGCCAAGTTTTAGTTGAGGGGATCACATCCGGTTGAGATTGTGATGTAAAGAAGCAGGAGCATGTAGGTTTACTCACAAGGGAGCGAGCATTGAAAAACGCAATTGCAGAACTATCATTTTGGTGGCCGTGGTGCATCTTGAGTGTATGGCCCCTGTAGTTGACTGCCGGGTTTTGGAGAAGCTGCAGCCACTGGTGGACTGTAGGGTGGTGTGGGAAGGGGTATGGCATAGAAGGAGGCAAGACTTTAAGAGGAAACGGGCAAACTGGAAAATTTGGGTGGGGTTGCATTGAGTCCAAAAGCTCACTACTATCCGGAAATGGGAAGAAGGACGCATGGCGTGATTGGGCGGGCCCCTATTAGTCAACCGGAACCGCATCCGGATGAGGTACCGGCATGACCATCTGAACAGTTTCGCTGAGACATCCGTTTTCTTTGGTGCATGAAGTATATTATGCTTCCCTCTACCTAGAGGCGAAAGACTGATGGGGATCAGAAAGAAGGGATTGGGTCCCCAAGATAAGACGACTAGCTTTGCCGATAGTGCTACTCTATTTATTTTGAATTCTTTACGGATACCGGCTCAAAAGCACCAGTCCAGCACCTTTCTGAGGTTTGCAGAGAGTGGTTATTCCTATCATCGTCAGTTGAGGGAATACTGAATTGACTTTAAGTATTGGGTTGTTTTCCCGAACCAATGTTGGACTTCGGGCTCCCGCGGAGGTGGGCTTTCGTTTTTTCAAACTATACACTGTAGGCGTAGTTTGTAAGTTTAACCCAATATTCCCTGGGCTAGTCGAGAGAATCGTGTCATTTGGGTTTTGGTGCGATAATTTGCTACTATCTTTAGAGTCTGAGGGCTTCTATCAGTTTTGTAGGCCTAATGGGGCACATTAAGGTGAACGGTTTCATTGAGTCTATTCCGTAGATGTTGGTGCTTGCAACGCGGCTCAGATGAAGTGGAGACCGAAGAACCATCTAAGTCAACAGCTTTTTTGCGACCAACTACAGAAGGAGTTTTCATGTTAAAGTCGAAGTTTGGTAAACTGATCACGTGAGAAGGACTGCCGGGTGAATGTGTGCCTAGGTTATGGCCTTTGGCATGGCTTTCTTGGGCCTCTCTTTGTGGTGGGGTTTTGTCGGGAAGTATCTCTGCTGGCCAGAATCCTGCGATAGCAACGACAGGAGACTGTAGGATGATAAGTTTCTTGGTAGCGACTTCAGTATTAAACTGAAACGGGAATAGACATATGCTTCTCCGTTGTGTTTTGCGGAGCCTGACACAGTGGCACGGCTGCAAATCCAGGTTGATAGTCTTTAGGACTAAATTCCAAGCCGTTGAGAGAGATAATCTATATGGATTGTTGGGTACTGTTGCATTGTTGGCCTTTTTTGATGGGTCTGAAAATTCCACAGCCAAAGGTATCGATGGACTTCTTAGCAGGGATGAAGTTAACCTGAGTGTAGTGTGTAGATTGGTCCAGCAGGAAAGCTTACTGGCCTAAATGGCTGCTGGTTTCGTTGAAAGCATCAAGCCGAGAGTAAAAACTAATCATGGTTTAACTTACTTCGGCGGCTGTTTTGGAAGCCCCTCCAAGTGCATCTACCAGGGATACTGAACAACAATTAGAAGTGTTTTGGAGCTGATGAGTTTTATAATGGTGAGAGCAAGAGTTGATTTTAGGCCGGTCGATGGCAACGTTTCGCATAGCTAAGCTGCCGGAATGATTGGTAGTTAATCAGAAGCAATACTGCAGAAAGTAAGATAGTGCCAGTAGCATGACAAACGACAGATAGTGGGCTAACAAACAGGCTATGATAGACTGCAGGGCATCAGAAATGACGCGGGAAATTGTGGTTATTACGCATTAAAGACGGGATAAAAAGAGGCTACTTAGAAAAATTGTTATGCCACGGATAAGGTTTTTCAGAAACCACGACTCATAAGAAGATCTGTACTAATTCGCGATAACCAGTGATGCCCTCAAGCTTAATGAAGCATTTATTGCAAACAAGGTGGAACACTAATAAGCTCTAAATAAAAAGGTGAACAATCGGTCTTAACTCTGAAGAGGAAAAAACTGGGACAACCGGATTCCGCATCACGATTGCCTTGACCTTCACTGGTCCCGACCTCTAAGACCCCTCTCAGGCTGGCCATTTGATCGCGGATCCCATACCTTCATGGTTGAACTACGCTTCACATGCGTAATCATCCGTGAACATTAAAGCCAATTCAAGGTGTGCGGGAAGCGGTCCGATCCACCGCCTTGGCCGGCGCTCATCGGGCGTGCAGGCCGTCTGCAAAGGTGTGCGGGCTCGACTGGGCTGGCGGATCATACCTCCTGCGTTCACTCATGAAGTGTTTTTCAAGTTAGGTATCCAGCACACGGTCAGCCCCATCCACTAGTACCGGTTGTGGATTTCACGCTCCTACTGCCACAGCCTTACCACATTCAATGGAACCGTTTGTGGATTGCGTGCTTCCACCTTCTCCGCTCAATCAAGATAGGCTCACCTATCGATTTCTTCATTACTTCAACAGCTTCCTGTTTTTGCTTCTCGTACGAATGCCCAGTCACTTCGTCCCTATTACCACCATCATCGCTCTGCCACCGTTTGCACACTCACCCACTTTGTCCAGACTTCCACCGTTCTTCCTTATCTACCCCACTCGCAACCGTGCCCAATCCCCATTTAAGAACTCGCCGCCCAGTCTCTGCGCCACTTATGGCCACATTTGTTATCGGTTTATTGCTACCATATATCTCTTGCTCCGTTATACGAATCCCCTTCGGTTTTCCCATTAGCGAGTGTATTGGGTGACATCCCCAGTTCCCCTCATTTATGCAATTTCCTGAAGGCATGAAGCTCTCCATATGCATAGATCCACCTCCGCTAAGCACACATATTTCTCGTGAATACTCTTCCGTCTCAGGTTGTCCTGTCATAGAGTCTCCGTTCTCCTCGGCCCACACTGTGTTTCGCCTGTGGCAAAACGATCTAGTTATTCACCACTCACCTGTTCCCGTTGGGCCAGTCCTGTCATCTCCTGTTTAATACGTCGTTCGCCACAGACATCTTCTCCATGCCTTTCAAGTTGATTCGTTCCTGTACTTTTCAACTATTACAGAGAAATAGCTTCATCATGAGCCTCACGAAGGGTTTCAAACTACGTAATATACCGGTACTTGACTCCTATTATCTCCTGTATGCCCCGTTTCGTTCTTACTTCTTTCGCCGTTACAACTGCTTCATCTATGCACCGCAGTCAGATTTACTGCCCAGTTCCCTTTCCGGGCTGTTGGTCCTCGGTACTACTGTCACTCAGCAGCCATATCTGCCCTAAGTTTCCCGGCCATCTCTACCATCACCATGCCGCTTCGCAACGAGCTCCAACTTCCTACTGCTCCCCTCATTCGCGACCGTCATCTTGTGATGCACTTACTCTGAACAAGTTGACCGAACTACTCCCACCTACCTCCCTAGCTCACCTCCTTCATTCTTCACGAACAGCTCAACACAGCCAACATCACATCTGTGCCCTCAAGGCCGATTTTTCCTTCTGCAGATCCATCACGTTCCATTTGTCACAAAGAAACCAATACGTTAAGATTTGCAGCTGATATTCTACATTCGATCTTTCATACAGGGCACATTTTTGCTCTACATCCTCCAGTTTTCGACGGCCGTCTCCCTTGCTACGTGGACTTGCGTCCGTTGTGGAAATATCTGCGCCTTGAAGCCACGGTATACCCATCCCTCCAAAACTTTCTCTATATCTAACCCATCTTTTTAGATAAACTTTGCTTGCTCCATGTTCCTTAGAGTTCTGAGACCTGTTACTGATCGTTTATCTCAGCGTAGCAGTGCATCATTTCTATTCATTCCCCATGCACGCATATAAATTAATTCTTCATCGTCTTTTGTTGACACGGCTATTCTATTGTATTTTTGTCTCCGGTGTACAAATCCCAATCTTCAAATATCTTCACCCGAACCGGCTGCACCCCACCACTTCACCTCACTATTCGTATTCGCATGGCATTGATTCGACTTCATCAGTGGGCCCATTTAAAACTCCCTCCCTCTTCCCCGGTGTGTATACTTTTACCTTATATTATTTTTACATTTGTTTTACTTTTGTCTATATTGAGTTCTTTTATCCCACAGCATTCATGCCCTGTTTTACATAAGCACGGAGTTATCGTTCATGTAATCACCTGCGACATTTTGACCATGTATCTGTCATGCTTCAGACCTGTCCGAAATATGCCATTATTATTATTATTATCACCATTATTATTATCTCTCGGGAAATTCCCGAGTGAACTTGGTGGAAAAAATGCCGGAGCTCTTCTGCAGGGCGAGGTCCCTCTGTATCGGCAACCAATCTCAGTACTCCGTGTCACCCTTTCTTAGCAGATCTTTTGCGGTAGGGTTCACAATATCCCCAGACCCAGGGTGGAGACCCTCTCGCCTCTTCCCCACCTCGCGTCAAACCTTTCCTGTGCGGAAAGTCCATCAATGATGATCCAAATGTCCTGTCAGGTGCTAATTCCGTGATCGAGTTCGCTTCAGGTGCGTTAGAATCTCCCAGTAATAGGACACCAATGCTCAAGTTCACCAGATTACCTATATAGTGAAAAAACTCCGCATTCTCCTCGAAGCTCGTGGGTTTCCTGAGCGCCTGTTGCGTTGAAATTGAGCATCTTTTTTCTGGCTAAGGCCATTTTGTTTTAGAAATCTCTTGGAGCCTGAAACACTGGCGTGGTCCGAGGGCCAAGTGGGCAAGAACCCGGCGCAAAAAGTCACCGTAAATCACAGAAGGCGGAGGCTTCAACCAAGTTTTCGTCCGGTTTCCTGCCTCCGAGGCTCCAGAGACTCTCGAGTGCTGCGACAGAAAAGCGAGACAGCATTCCTTTCTGGGATCGCTACAGTGTCACAGATTCTTATCTCCTCACCATCCACTGCTTCTCTCCCAGGCGTAAAATACCCGGGAATAATACAACCATCCTCAGAGGCTAACGAAATTTGAGACATGGTAGCAATACGGCGAGATGCCTGAGTGTTCAGATTCCTAAACTGGTGAGCTCCTTGGATCCTCTGATGCCTAGATAACTGGTAAAGACGGCCTGGCTATAATGTGAGGGGTTCAGATTAGGCCAGCAAGCTTCGCCCACTTCAACAACTTTCCGGACCACAGCAACAGGCCGAACACTCCCCAGTGTCATCGTTGCCGATATTGAGGATAAGATCGTAGGACGAAGTTGGTACTAGATAAGGGTGCAGCGATGAATTGAGGCGAAATCAGGGACTCAACTGTGTGACAAAATAAGTAGTAGAGGCCCCAGCCCACACTTCCCCAAATGTGGTCATCCTCATCTTGCCGTTTCCCCTATTGGACTCAGTCACTGCGCCCCCAAATTCAAAAGGCTAAATTCGGTATCAAGTCATGCCGTAACAAAGAAGACTTTACACGGTAAAATACTTGTATTCCAGCGGTCAATAGAGTCAAGACAAGAAAGACGCAATCTTTTATATAGGCCCTCTTTCAGACCGCAAGGCACCAACATTGTTATTGTCGCTGCTGGAGCTCTTCAGATGCGTTCTAGCTATTTGCCCGTGGCCAACAGCTTGCTCCTCTCGGGCGTCATTTTTCTCCTGTTGGTCCGATTTTCTCAGTTGACAGCTCGATTGGCAGCCTCTCACCCGGTCCATCTTGCTGGTTCACGGAGATCCTGCTGCTTCCCCTCTGGTAGTCCG
Organism: Fasciola hepatica; assembly: GCA_948099385.1. NCBI lineage: Eukaryota > Metazoa > Platyhelminthes > Trematoda > Plagiorchiida > Fasciolidae > Fasciola > Fasciola hepatica. The sequence continues at coordinate 33,346,803 of CANUEZ040000043.1, read as the reverse complement.
TATGTCTCCTTTTGTCTGCTTCGGGAAGCTTCCGACATATTTGCCGTCTTTTCTTTTGTCTGTGGCCCTCGTTTGGTTTGTTCGTTTGCCTTGATATTTACGCCGTTCCGTTGCCACGGCACCCCCCATTACAATGTCTTTTGTTTCTTGAGTTTAAGTACACGCCCTGTTAGGGAGGCACTCGGTTGCAACTTGAGTGATGGCTCTCTTCGACCCTGTGCTTGCGACCTTTTCGTTATTTTTCAAGGCACTGTGGGGTCACTTCTCCTCCTTCTTCCCCACGGAGACAATAACCCTAGTTACTCCAACCTCTCCGTAACATAAATATCTGTGCCCTGCGAACCCTTGCGTCAGTCGCCGTTGTGCTTGACCGACAGCCTCGATTTCCCTCACCAAGTATGTTCCCCGCCCTTGGACACATATTTTCAGATGGCATCTCACGAAAGCTTCGTACAGTGGCAACAAGAGGCGGGATTCCCTAGAGCTTACGGCATTCCTAAGTTGGTATACGGCTCCACATGCTTCTAGTATTATTTCCGGACCTGCAACATTGGCAACGCCGTCACCTCTCCATCCAGGGCTGCTATGGTCTGAGCTAGTGCCTCCCGATTGTTTGGTGAACCCAATTATCGGTTGGGCCGTGGCCCCCTTTCCTGTATGACAGTGGCTTTTGCTCAGATGGAAGGAAAGATCCCATGCCACTGTTCTCCGGTATACCCTGTCTAGATCTCGCTAGACCGCCGCATCTTCTGGTGCTCCTACCACCTAGACGTCGTCCGCAAACTAGATGCACGGCTTATCAACCCGTCTGCTAGGTTGGCTATGTTCATCCGGAATGAGAAGGGTCCCAGGACCGACCCTTGCGGAAAGCCACTACGCAGCCCCCAATTGCCCGACAAGAAGCCCTCTACTCTCCCCCGAAATGCTCTCTCTTATAGACTTGGTACAACCCACTCCTGTATTTTAACCTTAATTCGAAACGATCCCACCTTCTTTTTGCGCGGTCTGTGGTTAACCGGATGGGAAGCTTACTGCAAATTCATATAAAGTACCTCCATTCATTCTCCCGAGTCCACTCGGATTGTCACCTTATCCAAGGGACTAAGCAAACTGAAGAGGAAAGAAAGGCGGTACCGGAACCCAAGCCGATCGATAGCTGCTGGCTAGTTCCTCCCTAAAGGTCTTACCATTCTAACTGGTGGTATTCTCTGGGGTTTCATGCACCACTGATATCAAGTTATTCTTCCTGTAACTGGCACACTTGTCTCCGATCCCACCTTTGAGGAAGAAGGTGATGATAAGTAAAAGCCGGTCCCCAGGCAGAAAACTGTTTTCTAATGATGCTCAAAAAAGCTTGACTTTTGTACTTCCTAAGTGCCTCCTTTTTATGTCTCAGGGCTTTTCTGAACTGGCTTCTCCACTGCCTTGGTTATCTGTTCCATTTGACCCCCCTGACTGATGCGAAGGCCTCGGTTTTTCCTGACGGTTTACCCCTAACCTAACTCTGCTGACTTTCTACATTGAACTCGTCTCTCGTCATCTCCCAGTACGTCCAGAGACCCAGTTCTACCATGCCTTTCTCGTCTAACCTTGAGGAGTACTTTCTAGATATATCAGACACACTGGTTCCCTGGGGTTTGCCCTAAACTGGATTACGCCACTACCGCCCCAACCCACCGGTTCCCTAACTCATACTTTGTCTTTGTCGTTAAGGGCTTTTGGTATCTCTAGGTCAAGGATCGGCAGTGACCAGCAGAATCTCCACTTATCAGGTCATCTATGTGTCAGGCAATAGCCTTCCTGCGGGCCATTCCCTTCCCAGGAGAAATTTCTGGGGTGGTTTTTGAGGTCCAGTCTATTGCGGGTGCGTTTAAGTCACCCATAATGAACAACTTCCGTCCCTGTTTGCACCGGTAGCTTCGAAAGCAAGCGGATCGTTGTCTTCATCAGCTTCTGCTCCTGGGCTCTGATAAGCGTAACCAAATGACACTTTAGTTCCACCCGTAGCTATTGGACACTGAAGATGAAGCGGCAACCGTAAACTGAATATGAGGGACACCAATGATTTAGTGCAAGTACGACAGAGATGTGCACGTCAATCGGAGAGGCGGGTTGTCCGTGGATTGAACCAAATGCTACAGAGCCCAACTATAGAAAGGAAGCAAGAGCTGACACCGAAGGCTTCCACTGAACACGAACAGTGGTGGGGAAATATATCGACATTGACGGCACAGCTGAGGTTGAGTCACTGTAGGGAAACCGGCCAGAAGGAAAAAACAAAACATGGATTGATAAAGTAAAATGGAGTAGTGACTGGAGAAAGCATTGGAAACGCAACCAAAAGTGGGTCAGACAAAAATCACAACGCAGCATGGGGCCGAGTAGTTGATATTGGTTGCAAAATGCTTTCATGCTGACAGAGAGACTAGTTTTCGCGACAAGGTAACCTCTTTCACATGGTCCAGACAGAGACTTTCATCCGAACCGATGGTTTTGTTTAATGTATCCCTTTCACCCGAGTACTCTTATTCTTTCACCAACTCTGAAATTTAGTAGTCCTCGCCATCCACATCAAAATCCTGTTCTAGAGAAGGAGAACATTTTTTGAATCGCATGTACACCTAAATCACGTCTGGAGAATTGCTACTTGAGTCACCTCGATTAACGAGCGCCTCATTCGAACCGGGGGATTGAAAGTCAAATCGACCAGTTGGTGTTGTGAAAACTGACCTGTCGTTGGAATAGGGCCCGCCGGAATCATCATGAAATGACACCTCCGGGATCGAGTGAGAGGTTGTCCTCCGGTTTTTCGTGCCTTCCGTTCGCGAGCTCGCAGTGCTCAAGGCTTTTGAGCAGCCCACTGACCGAGGGCTTTCAAAATCACCTTGGTACTCTGGTTCACGAGGGGATGGACTGGGCTGCAGGTCTTTGACACGAAAACGCGATGCCACTAAAGACCGTGTACCGGTTAGACTGTTTACGGTTAGATTATCACGTTGAAAACTTGGTTCGGGACGGCTTGGAGTTGTCCTCCGTAGAGGGTCAATAAAATCGGGTGTATGTGTCCTGTTTCTTTGTTGGTCGGCGATGGGCGTTGCAACGGGCCGATCAGATGAGGGCTGTTAACCATTATCCTTGAGACCGTCAGATTCGTTCTCTTCGTTGTAACCACTCCTTCCAATGTGTTCAATTGCACTATGTTGGTAACTGAAACTTCTATTATCCGCGATGCCCTTTTTCCAAAGGGAGGCATGTTTTCCGTGATTTGTAAGCTGCATTTTCTGGCATTTACTAACTTGATAATAATCGCCCCAGGCGTTAAATTATCATCTAAGTGCAGAGAAAAATGAAGGGCCGACTGATCTATCAAACTGATACTATCCAGTTCTGCTTCGTGCTTAAAACCTCCAAGGTGCTTCCGAGGTTTGCATAACTGAGGAGCTCAGCAACCAAGGACACGATGATCAGCCCTTCTTCAGCAGAACAAATTTTACGCGGGAATGAATTAGCCAGTGGGGTATTTTCCTGATAACTATGTTTCTCCAACGCCAGATAAACAGCTGCTCGGAGCTGAGCTTGAAGCCTTGAGAGATTCCCAGTTTCATTGAGAGGCCTAACAAAAACATCCTTGATATCGGCATCTTCATCACACACAACTCAAATATAGGCTGGAAGAATAGCCATATAGACCACAAGTTCAGCCGTGGGATGCGGAGACAAGATCTGCTAGGCTGACTGAGAAGCCCGCCACCCGGAGGTGATTGAGACCACTGCCTCTTTTATAATGGGAGTGACAAGTCGGTTGCTGCCAAACCCGCCGTACTGGTCTGCTATGAGGACATTAACGCTGCCCCCGATTTGATCCTTCGGCCTATCCGCCAGGATGACCGGATAAGATTTTGAGATCACTCAAGTGTCGTTTTCGACTGGCTCGGCCACTCTTCCGTGGCTGTCACCACGTCTACTCTTACAGTCCTAGCCTAGGGCTCTGGCAGATTTTACCCATACCTGCAGCTCTGGTGTAGGTCAAGAGCACCAAGACCCCCCCCCGCTATTTTCCTGCCTTGGCCAAAGTAAAGTGGCAGGAGCTCAGCTCCTAAATTCTGGCCCCCAAGCCGTTTTTTATTATGGCCGGATTTCTAGCGCTACCATTGGTTATTGCCCCCTTAAATTCCTCGCTTGCTCACCACCTTCCTTGGAGTACCATGGAGGGACATTCCTCCAAACTCTTCCCCCAAGTTACTACCGTCCAGCTCTTTGGTAGTGGAGCCAGGCTGCACTTTCTATACCGTGCTCAATAGTCTTTCGGAATTTCGCTCTTTTCCGATTGTGTTCCTTCTGAGTGAACTAAGAAAGGCTGCTTGAAGAACGTGAGTCCCGGTTTTCGTCAATCTTCACTGACTGGCTGTGGCTACCTCATCATCTGTTACTACAATTATTTCTCCCTCTGAGAATTGCCTGATACACCCGGCCGCGGTCGAAGGCGCCTCCTTTTCGTGAGGAGTAGCAAGCTCTGCAAGCATAGATTTCGGTTTGCTTTCTTTAAAAACGGTCTCCTCTTTCCACTACCCAAGTTTCATAACTCCTTCGACCGCTACCTGTTTAAGGACTTTGTCCGCCTGAAGTGAGTTGACCAGAAGCTACCGCACTGCTGTCTCCTCGCTTGCTCATTTTCATGAATGGTTACAGGAACACCTTGAACTACAACTTTCAGGTCTCTTTCGAGTGTGATGTCCCTTCTTCTACAAGAGGGTCAGAATCTTAGTGTTATCAACCACGTCCTTTTCCAAACTTCTCTCTCGTTCAATACAATTAACCCACCCTGAGCATCCCGGATTTTCCACAAAGCTCTTCGTGTTGCCTGGCATCGATCCTTGTCCCTTACCATCTTTATTCTGTGCCAGCCTTCCTTCTGCGGTTTCTCTTAGTTATGTTTTTTCGACGATCTCTGCCTCTTCGTTAGCTTTAATACCATTCCAATTGGTATTTTGCATTGACAGCCAAGGTTTTCACGTTCACAGCACACCCGGTGGTACTTTCCGCTGAGTCCCGCGCACTTTGTGTGAAGCCATGTTAGCCAGGTGCCACAGTGAAATCCCGCAGGTAATTCTGACACAGTACCCTCAAAACACCAAAGCCTCCCAAGCTGTTTTTTACTCCGCCTTTTCGGCCTACTATCCCGCGGGTAACGATATTTTTACTGGCTACCATGCCCATACTCTCAATCTTATCGAATTACAGAGAAGTTTTGTTTTGAGCTATAAGTGGTCAGACGACAGGGGAAATTCGACAGGAAGAATCTCAAACTAGGGCAAACCACCGAATTTACGTGCTGCTGACGAAGATAATGATCTATCTGTATATGACGAAACGTCAGCTCACCCTTTTGTGGTTTTGCCCCCGAACACGATCCATTACGGTGGCTTTTCACCTTCTAAGTCCACTTGGTTTTCTTTCATGATTTGCGGTTCTTTTCCTGTTTCCCCCGGTTTAGTTTATGAGGATTGAGGATGATTGACAAGCAGGGTAAACTCAGTTCCCGAGCGGTCTGGCTTACGTCAAAGGCTTTGCCGCTCACTGTTGGACGGGTGCCTCAGGAAGTAGCTATATATGCTTCGGTTCCGGTGCCCAGTTGATACAGTGCGGTCTCCAGTTCTCGTCGAGACTTCCACGCCTTTCTTTCGCATTCGTGGAAACTTGAAGAAGAAAATGGGTCACAAAACTCAAAGGAGACAGCTTTATGCTATCTGGTGCAGCTTCGTCAATATCTTGAACCGGAACATCCCATCTCTATCTACATCCATGGGTGGGGAAGTTGCCTATATGCGCAATAGTGTCTATAGTCATTCCCCTGGAAAGCCAAAGGGTCTCTCATTGGCACTCGCCTACGGTTCATCCTCTTTCTATGTAGAAACGCAGAGGCCCTTCTCTATACAATCCATGTCATTCTATGATGGGAAATAATGGCGGATCCCAAGTGCACCGTACCACACGACTTGTCTTTTACTACACGATCTTCCTCAAACCACCTAGCTGGAAACCAAAGGAATATTAGGGAGCTGTACGCTGTTGATGAGCATGTCGGTGGATAGAAATGATGCTGAAGAGGAAGAAACTCCATGCCTGGCGACCCATAAAGTCTTTTGACCGGATTCACGACATATCTAACGTGCCTCTCCTTTTTCTTTCGGCTTCGTGACAGGACCACGCGGTTGGGCTCCTCTCTCTGATGCCCGTTTTTTTACCTCTTTTACCAAGATAAATCGTTGTTCTCCCTCTTTTTTCACAAAGGTTCGCTCTATGCCCACCTGCACTCATTGTCCTATTGTTTTGCAGTATTCCTTCACCAGTTTTCTACTGCATTTCCCGCTTTTCCTCTTTTCCTCATCATTTTTGGTACTCGTTCCCACCGTTCTTCTCCCTCTGTTTCATTTCATTTCGATTCGAATTCTGTCTCTTTGTCCTACTCCCATTTCACTTTCATCTTGCGCACAGCCTGCCAAGGCTTTCCATACTAAACCCGATTTGTTCTCCCTTTTCCTCATCCGGTGAACCGGGTTGTTTCAAAGGTGAGAAAGGTTTCGACTACCTTGGTCTGTTTGTCGTGAATACTTCCGGATGAAACATATCCTTGGCGTGCTCTGGTGTACCTCCATCTGATCCTTTGCGCAACGCGCAGCATACGACAATTCGTTCATTTCAGTTTTCTCAAGACGAAAGTAGTCGAAGCCAATCACGCGCCCGAACCGACGTGTTGCCTCTGAGTTCCATCGGCTCCCAACGTTGAGTTTTGAAGCGTGTTCTGGAAGCTAGAACTTACGGGGCAGAACTGCCTTATTAGGCGCCAGCTTGATAAAGAAACTTTCGGGGGTTCATCATTTACTCCGTCTTTTATATAGCTAGCTTTGGAAAGCTGTCTCTCGGTGTGGATTTGAAGCGTCCATAGAGGCTGATACGCTGCTGAAACCATTGGCTTCCTATAACAGCTCAGTACACAGAAAGACAACCCTGCTAGTGAAAAACCTAACCCATGCTTACAGCCTTCAGTTTGTTGTTTTCATCCCAAAACCATGCTCCTGATGTCTCGCACGAAAATAGAAGCGTACACCTCATCCATATCCATGCCCGGTGGACCCTTCTATTAAGTTACCGCGGCCTGTACGACGGGGCCGACGAGAAGTGATTAAGGTCTTCTAGAAGCTTGGCATAAGGCATGCCCGTCCGGTTGATGACCATTTTAGCGAAAAGTGACTGAACCCCTTCTTGGGGTTCTTTGTCCTCACGGCAATAAGGAGACCATGCTCGCTTACAGTAACCCGGGAGAGGTTGCATAAGAATCTCACGAAATAAGATAAACACTTCTGGTTTTTGCTCCTGTCAGCACTACCCTTGTTAATAATCTGGCAGTATCTTCAGCCCCTTGGCATTATCTCGAAGGCTTAAACTTCTCTGTGACTGTCAAAGTTATTTCATCTCCGGCACTTTTCGGACTGGAGCACTGCTTGTCCGTTCAACTTTGATATTCAGTACTTGACATTCAGCGAGATTCAAGGGTAAATCCCATCTGTCCGTTCATCTGTGAATAACACCCGGATGTTGCACTTAGTCCCTGCCTGCTACCTCCCGACCATCTGTAAACATGAAACGTGGGTTGCACACCTCTTCAGCTAATTATTTTCTTGCTGGAGGAAGAACAAGGGTCCCTGTACTGGAACCTGTGGTACACCACTGAGAACCCGCTTAGACCCCGGTAAGTAAACGGACCATGTGACAAAGAAACTATGATTCCCGAGGTGGTGCCCTATCTAATTCTCCACCAACCAAAAGTGTGCAATTTATAGTCCAGCAGGCGATGACTTACGGGGCCGAAAACGTTATTGAAATCCAGACAAAATACCTCCACCGTCATGCCTTCATCCATTCGTCGAGTTTTCCTGCCCAAGAACATAAGCAGATTGTACCAGACGCCTTTTTTAACGAACCCATGATATACAGGCCTTTGCAGTTCGTTAGTCACTCGACGCGAGTAAAATCGCCTTCTGATTGTACGTTCCAAGAACTTTCACTGAACTGATGACAGACGGATTGGTCTTCTTAATAATGATGGTTTATCTCGAGGGAGCACGAGGCAAGCTACAGCACGTGATTGAATGCTACAAGAGGTAACGAAATCAGATCTTCACAGGAAAAGTGAAGCAGTATGTGCACTTGATACCGGGTGGGATAAAGTTTAAAATGGACAACTGATGCGGCGTGCAGTGAAGTCAGACTCAATTTCAAGTCATTAGGCAAACAGAAGCAATGTGGATTTTTCAGGAAATGGGGTTAAGTTATACAAATCATTTGAAAGTGGACCCTCAGAACTGGAAAACCAAGCTGGCTCCAGAGCAACTTTGTCCAACTTCGTGAAAAAGCGTATCTGCCCAAAAGGTGTAAAATAGCAATGGCTTTCACTATATACTGGAGTTATTTGGACTGGAAATAGGATGATAGACAGAAATTGGATATCGAATGTGGGATAGAACGAAGCCCCCGGGGAGAGCCGTAATAAAAGCTGGTGGGCAAACATCGACGAAGTCACTTATATACTGAACAAAAAAAACATTTTGGGAAAGATTTCTAGAGTGATAGTTCAGTTCATTACACTCATTCTAGTATGGGCAAGACAGGTTATGGCCGCTGCCAGTATGCGCACAAGTGACGCTTCCACCACTGCACAATATGTTTCATAGAATCTCCGCCAAAAGTGAGGAAAAACGCAAAGCCTCATAGCACACCTACTGCAAGAGAAACTGCGCATCGTGGGCATTCACTGAGGCTGTGTGCAACAAACGGAAAGAGTAAACGCAATACACCTAAGGCAATGAAAGAAGATGCCGAAGGCGGAAAGATGTTCGGAAAACTGTTCATGCTGTAGGCTACTGCGTCTCAGCATGAGGACGGAAACTGAATGATAGATGGATTCAAGATGCGCAGCTGGGACAACGGCAGAGATGAGTAGTTTGCAAAAGAAATTTCGGAGTAAGTTGTAGGTAATGTCAGGTTGTGTTACGTTCATTTCATGAAGTAATAATGATAGTAATAATAATGGTTTATTTCGAAGACGCCCGAAGCATGCTGGGTGCATCATCAATTGTTTACAAGTGAGGGAATAAACAGACGAAGCCCTTGAAAAAGTAGAAATTTACTTGACAGAAGTTGAAAAAAAGAGGAAATGTATGCACTTGTCACTTAATAGTAACGGAGCTACAAGGCTACCTGCAGGAAGTGTCTGAGACGATCAGCTGGAAAGGAACTCCCTTTTGAGTGGCTGCACTGTATCATGCACTGCGCTCTTCTTGCTGGAATCCTTTTCCACCAGTTTGCAAGCTCGCCCATTTCTGGTTGCCGCCCGCAGTTCACTCGTACGCCATCCTGCTACTACTCCACATGCGTCGCCTAGGATTACTGGGAACTTCTAACAACAAGACCTTTCTGATATCGAGACCACAATAACCACTCTGCAAGGGCACTCACTTCAATAGTGCATAGTCCAGGTTCGGTGACGCCCTGTTCCTTTTCAGTTGCGTGATCGTATGATACAGATGAGAGTATGGGTTCCAGTGTTCACGTGAATGAATTCCCAGCAAAACTGAACTAGAAGGTTGGACGGGCAATTCACCCAGTGCTGAGAGAAACGGGGTTCGTAATCAGGACACGCAATCCCGCACAGCAGATGTGGAAAAAAACCCTCTGGAATTCGAATAGTATCGACATAAAATGACAAGGGAAAGTATACTGACAGAAAAACTTTCGAAAACGTCACTAATGAAATATTGAAAAGATTATTGGGGATGATGGATACGTAATTAGACCAATAGTTTTACTGGCTCGAGAGATGGAGCAAGTGTAACACAGAAGGGGTTGCATAGAGTCCTCTGAGGGGAGAAATTGTGTACACACAACTGAAAGTCCGATTAACCGCAACGCGAGTTTTCAATATCCAGCCAGAAGTGGTGGAGGAAACACTGACACTGGGGTGTAGAGAGGATGCCTGATCATGGAAACTTGATGGACCAGATTGACGAAAGTTAACAGGTGAGTGAAATAGGATTCGGAAAAAGGTTGCTTTTACTTTATTCATTGAACACAAGTTGATAACAAAGTGGAGGGAAGGGTTCGTCTGCAGCTGTCATGCAAGGGCATTGCATAAGAAAGACCACCTAGACTGGCAGACGGTCGTATGAAGTTATGCCGATAAGGGTCTGACATGGGGCGTCAGGGGAACAACCGAACTGCCAGTGACCTGGCATATGTGTAGTTCGCTCCCAGCAAGGGGTTAGAAAATCACCTTCAATGAGATATTCGGAGCAGATATATAATGGTGGAAAATTGATGGAAAAATGGCAGCAGTTAAAAAGTGACTGAAAAGTGGTTCCACTATTGGTTTATCTGAGGTGACTCCGAGATTGACATATAGGAAATACAGATCCTCAACAATGTAAGCATAATAGTGGTACATACAATGGACATCCGACGGGATCATCTAGAATCAATGCGTTACCGAAAAGGTTAAAAAGAGCAGACTATTGAGTGACCGGGCAAGTAGAGGAAGGTTCAATCCGAAACATTAGGAAACGAACAGATTACCGATGACCTGCATTGTGGGCATTTGACTTGCAGCTGAAAATGTGGAAAAAAGGCCGCCCTGGATTGTGGAATGTATGTCCGACCATGATAACTTGCTTGAATAGCGACAGAAGTTGATAAATGAGTAAAATGTGACTCCATTATGGATTAATCTGAGTTCACTGGTGAACATCTAGGCAGCTCCGGGGGTTGGTAAAAAGAGGACGTGGGAGGTGAAAAAGTTAGCCAACTGATAGAACCCTGCAGGAATTGTTTTGTGTGATAAACTCTTAGGACGTACAGGTGACGGCAAGACTAGATATGCTTAAGAAAGTCTGGCTTGGAACACCAAGGAAACAATCAAAGGATCGATATCCTGGACTGTGGATAATTCATTGTGATGTCTGTCGCTTCTCTCCGACATAGATTCCGCTTGGCAGTTTTTTCTTCACTTCTTAGGACTCTATCCTCCTCCTATCAGCTGAGGATGCTCGTCATCGTGCATTACTTGTTATTAATCCTGAAAATTATCCTTCTGCTTTCACATTCACATTCCCTTGTCTACCTGAATAAAGTTCTAACCTGGTTTCTTGCTTTACAACCGCTTGCCTCTTTCAATGAACTCGAGTTGGCATCCCCGACCATTCTCCCAGTAATTCATAATTATATCGTGCTCTCTGCATTCTAAGATAAACTTCATCTCAGCAATTGTAGCATTGGTTTATTTCGGAGGCTCCCGAAGCATACCAGAAGCATGAATAAATTTTAACGGGCGACAAAATGAACAGACAAAATTCGTGAAAAATTTGGAAATTTGTACGACAAAAACAGGGTAGGTAGACCTGGAAGAGAGATGAGAGGGAGATAAATGTATACACACCAAGGAATAATGGAGGGAGCCTAAGTGAACGCAAGGATGGATTCAAACAGGTTCCCGGTGAATTTAAAAGTCAAGGTCACATGGAGGACCCGGCTGAACCAGTTGCATGTCACTAGAACCTGGGAGTCTTATGTGAGGAAGACCGCAAATCGGCATGCAATACTACGGCAACGAGAGACGAGGGGGGAAAAAGGAAAAATTAAGTGGCATTGCAAGGGATTAGATAGTCCTGAAGTATGCTTCACTGCGGAAAATTGATGGTGTCAAGCTGAAAACAGTCAGCCAGCGATGCATGACTTAAAGGGTGGATCGGATGGCGACACTGGTCTGGAAGGCTCGAGGCGCGGTAAATGGAAGGCAGAGATATGGACACAAAGGAAGCATATCATGAGCAGCAGGGGGAAAGTGGCAATAGAACTGGCCGGCAAAGAACTGAGGGATGCAGAGGAAATATATGAATATATATATACATATGTACATTTGTGTATGTATGTGTATAAGAACTGCAGGAGCAAAGAGCAATGAGGTGATAAGACTCGAAGGCTGCAGTGCTTGGAAAGGGCAAGTAGGTGTAGGTCAAAATGCACAGAATTAACCTGGATAAATCCTGATGACTTTGTTCATGACAGGTGAACATGAGGGATCAGCAGAGAGAGAAGTAACTTTGGAAGCAGAAGAGTAAAGGCTGCTAGCAGAAGTTGGTGAACGAACAAATATGAAGGAAAGGACCAAGGAAAACAGGTGAGTGTGAACCTGACCATCCGAATATTGCGGGTGTGACATGTGGCGGCGGTCAAAGTTGAGAGAAGAGGCAATAAATGGATGGACGGCTGCGTGATGGTGGCTGCGGAAATGGCAACAGAACGCAGGGCGAATGAAAATACAGAGTGGTCAAATTAGTATTAAGTATCAATGGAGTGAGGTAGCTTGGGGGTCTGGAGAGTTGTAGTGAAAAGAAGCAGCAGTTGCAACAACGAGTAACTTAGGAGTGGAATAAGGAAAAGGAGAGATCATGAAGACCACGTAACGGCAAATCATACGGTTTGAGACTATATGCGAAAGTAGTCTCGTGACGATGACTTCGCACTGGGTGGAGCTTGGATGAGCCGAACAGCTGGAAAGGCTCACTAAAGATGACTGTGGAGATCAATATACGAAACAGATAGGGGTAAGTACCGAGGAGAAACAGATAAGAGATGATAAGCCGGACCATTTTACTGCAGGTGAAACAGGATGAAGACCGAGAAAAAGGAGAAAAGAAAAACCCAAACATTAAATCTGTGATGGAACAAAGGGCACGAAAAACGTGTGCTTCGGAGTTGGGAGAATGGAATTAGAGAGCCTCGTGCCTGCGGGAGGTTGCACAAATGGAATGAGCCAGAAGTTGATGGCCGGGGTACTGTCTGATAGGAAGATCCGCAGAATAATTGCGTAGTCAAGCAAGAAAATTACGGCAGTGGCGTAAAGATAATAAATACGGCTGCAGAAGATGCAAAGGCTAGAATGGCGAGTTCTTATATGGGGATTGGCCACTGGCTTGGTGGATCTGGTGTTCATTGGTGAGAGGTATAGGATGGGAGGACCAAAACAGATATGACAGAAAGGTAGCCAGTGATGTATACGAATGCTGCCAATTAGCTTTATAGGCTTAGGGAGGTACCCAGTGAATAAAGGTTGGGAGCCGGCAAGGGCGAGGTGGGTGGAAAAGGAAGTATTGCGTGCTTGGGCAAAGCAAAATGGATAGGGCAATAGTGACATCATACTCTAAGGGATGTCACGGAGAAAAGCGATAAGAACAAGGATAGAATGTGTAAGTGTGTTTGCAGGGGTGGGAAAGCACAAAAAGAAGTTATAAATTGCTGTCACGAAAGATAGATGAGCAAACCGTGCCAAAACAAGAATGGCAGTGGCGTGCCATCTGCTACCGACAGGGATGGGTGCTGTAGGGCAATCAGAGTTGGAGCTTACGATCCGTAACCGGTGCCAGTTGATGAAACTGGCCATGCGCTGCATAATCGTCTTGTAAAACACTTCGCGAATCGAACACGGGAGGTGTGATCTACCAGCTTAATTGCGATCGCAAATCGTTGAAGGCGGCCTGCAAGCCGGATGCGCGTCGGCCAAAGCGGAGGATTTGACGGCACCCAGCACCTTTGGGATTGGCTTGAGTGATCATTACTGACTGCATAGGGGCAGAGCAACCACGACGAGGGTGTTTGATCTAGGACCAATTAGTCAGGTTGTGAGAACTTGGATAACAGAGCCGACAGAAACGGCGATCGCGAGACGGCCACATAGCATTTCTATCCAGGTGTGCCAGCCAACGAGGTAATCTGTACTGTGCCGATACTGACGATTGCTGAAAAGGGAAGTGAGACAGAGAAACGCAGTCTGCTTACGCCCCAGCTGACGATCAGCGGTTAACGGGAAGATAAACAAAACTGAAGCACAGGCTCATCGAAGCAGCAGATCCCTGAAATGAACTGAGGTGAGGAAAACTAGGGCTGAAAAGGAATCGGATAAGTTAGAGCTAGAAGATTCAGTAGCAGAGGTTAGATTTGACCTAGAACAATAGTAAAACAAGCTCTGCATGAAATTACGGAAGAAGCTGGGCTAGGGATAGAGTGGGAGCAGAATTGGTGCCGTCATAAATGTATGTTGACTTTAGGTAATGAGTCACTTCAAGTGAGAGAGATGAGACTGAATTTTGCAGCCCTAAGTTGCTGAGGGCGCGATGGAATCATACGTGGTGGAACCGGATGCGGAAAAGAGGCCACGTAGGCAAAAGAATATCAAGAGGCTTTGGGTTACTTGCCATGCTTGTGCTATAGTTGGGGGAAATCACCGTATATATATATAATGTTTTCGTGGATGACCAATGTGCGGTTGTCGATGTAGTTCCTATAGTTTCACTGGGTTTGGTTTCAGGGCCTCAGACAATATAGCCTATTACCGATAACAGATCGAGAAGCGGACTAAGCATACTGGCAGTGTGTGAGACGTATTATAGCGGCCTTCCCGAAAAGGTGAGCGCATCGGAAAGGGCTTATTTCAAAGTGAAACAGGCAGGAGTGGATGAGCCGGTGGGGAGGGGGGAAATTATTGGACGCAGTTGTGTTTTAAATAGGTTATCCATTCTGTCATCTCCTCGGCGAACCATACACCTTTTACCCACCATACAATTTTGCGCCCCACTTTGACCCACCTTTTGTTTTCACATTGTTATTTCCCGTCAAACACAACGTATGCAAAGAATTCGCATCCTAACACGTGTAATCCTCTGGCCTCCCCTTCAACATCATTTGAGTCGTCCCCCTATCCCCCCGGAGTTGTCGCTCGTTCGCTATACAGCTTAGTTCACTACTATCGAACCTCCAATTTCCACTGCTACATCCATCTAATGTTTTTATTCCATTCCAGATCCTTTGTTCCAATCCCGTTTTCATTTCAAAACCATTGGTTCCGTAGGTTCCTTCACCGTCATCGTATGCTCCGTTAGTCAGAACGGCCAGCCTCGCAGTTATCTACTCTCCACCCCATCACCGCTTCTGCACGCTATCCTCCCCCGCAATCGCACTTCAAGTCGATTCACCACCATTATTCCATCTCGCCGTTATTCAGTGACATACCTGCGTTACTGTAAACAATTCGTCTGGCCCTTATCTAACCTCTTCCGGCTATTTCTTTCACCACATCTCTTGAAACCGCACCCCCCCATTCGGATCTGTTGTACACTGTGCTGGCCCAGGTTGGCATCTAGCGATCAAGTTTTAGCCACCAAAGGGCCAGTCGAACCACTTCAATCTATCTCTGAAGATCCATTCTTGCACATCTACCAGTTGTCTATCTATACAGTTTTATACTCTGCAGCGTGCAATGACTCTTCGAACCTCCTCTGAAAAACTCTTCTTTTTGGTAAAGCATAGCGAAAATCCTTTGATTCCGCTCGAATTCTCGGCGGTTATTTTTACCTTTGGCTTCATTTACGTAGATGCTCCTCCTTTTCAACCAATTTTAATACCCACAAACCGAATTGACCATTTGACCTTAACCTTCAAATTTGCCTGGCATTATTCCCGCTTCGATCCACGTGAACAATCTCCTCCAACTCCCTGTGTGCGAGTTCTACCATCCTGAAAACTCCTGTTCTAACGTCACCCGGTTCATCTGATCATTCGTTGTGGCATGCTTTAGGCTCATCTGAAACGCATTATTATTATTAATATCATTATAATTAATATTATTCTTAAGAAAAGAGGTCAAATTTAGCATATGTAATTCTAAAACGGTCAGCATCAAGAAGGAAAAATCAAACGATTCTGGAGGGCAAGGTGGTTCGAAAAAGCAGAGCAGTGGCCTTAAAGTCGAGGCCTTTTTCGTAAGCTTGACTTTCGGTTTGGCGAAGGCTGGATAAGCGCAAAGTAGTTAGGGGAGAAAAGAATTTAACTATGGTATACACAAAAGCAAATTTTGACTGGGAAGACCTGATGTGCAAAGGGGTTTCTTCCAGATTCTGGAGCAAGTGAAGAAGGAGAACCCTGAGGGTTGAACAGTCCTCGCAAAGATTATGATAAAGTATGCTGTCTACTACGGGCTAAATACCCAGTATCCGAGGAAAAACATGACTAGCTGGAGGAATAAGATTGCCTAGTCGATAGTTTGTACAAAAATACCAGGTAGAGCCTGATGCGACGAAGTCACAGTGGTTCGATTTTGCGGTGTGAACATCGTTCTCCTTAGTTTAAGATTCTCCCAGGTTGAGTCAGGAACTGCTCTCGCATAGAGTCTATAGCCCCTGGTCTTGGGTTTGTGAAACGTTAGTGAATATACTCGGCAGCGCTCAAAAAAGCAGAACTCGAAAAGCTGGAGCGGAACAACGTGTGTTTTGGAGAAGCGCAACGGCGTGCAGGCGGTTTACACAGGCGGGTCAAGTGGCACCACCAAATTCGGTAACTGTTCAAATAAACAAAGTTGTTGGTCTTTGTAATTATGTGTTTTATCGGTAGCACTACGGTACTTAAGGTGCGGACCACCCACCAAGCTTCTCTGCGAGTCATCCCTGAATGCATTCAATAATAATCCTATCGGACTTTCGCATACTAATGAAGTTTTAGGGATAGTATTCGAGAATAGGCCTGCCATGTACTCTTTACATGTAAATAATTCTCCCCCTAAGCTGATGTGGTCTGAACAGAAGACCGAGAAGCCTTTTAGCCTTCGTCTTTTCTGAAACGTGTTCAGAAAAGCTAGAAGAGCAAGAATAATTTATGCCAAGGTCTCTTTCTGAGGGTTGGCTGTCGATGGGGAACCGCGGAGGCACAAGGAACCTGGAGGAACCTGTCATTTGAAAGTAAGAAACATACACTTATTGGCGGGGAATTTCATCGCCCAGTTTGAGCAACACCCGTCCAGAGCGGCTAAGTCAGCGGAGGTATTAAGGACGATAGGACTGAGGTTGCCAGGCAAAAATGAGCAAACTACATATTTGTTATCTACAAGCAAGAACGGCGTGCCACTAAATATTGTTGGGAACGTAAAATTCATGTATAGGAGGGAAAGAAGGGGGTCTAAAACACTGCGCTGAGTGAAGTGGCTAGTAACAAGCCAAGGGCCGGAGGTGTGCCCGTTAATCAAAACTACACGTTAACGATGAGGCAAGTAAGGTGGGGACCAAGAAAGTAGCGGATTGCTAATGCTGAATGATCGTAGCTTTGGTAAAAGGTGGGGGTGAGGTACACGATCAAATGCCTTTGACAAGTTTGGATAAAGAACAACAAAAGTTTTCCCATTTCCAGCTGAAACAGTGACGAGATTCAGAAAACCGTGCTGACAAGTATTGCGGAACCGCGTATTAAGGAATCCATGTTGGTTATCACCGATAAGTTTTAGGCTTAATAAGTAGATGATAATGTGGTCTTTAACCGTTTTCTCCGTCATTCTGAATAAAATGAGGGTATCGCCAATGGGGCGATAGCGTGATGGTCCCTTTTGACGGACAAGAACGAAATCCATTATCATCCCCAGACATGAAAGGCGCAGCGCGTGACATTACCAATTATTCCCCGATTAGCCATACGCCAATGATCTCGAGGCCGCCAAAAATAGTCTTGAAACACTATATGACCGGCCACCTTTCTGCACGTAAACTCACCATCCTGAGACAGCACAGATTTATCAGATCACGCTCTCATTCAACCTGTATACTTGACATTCTGAACTTGGTAACAGCAGCTGCCGACAAATATAGAGCAATCGTCATCTTCTATCTTGGTGTGAAAGAAGTCCTTGACAGAGTCCCGCATCTGAAGTTGCTGAACAAGGTTGGAGGATACGGTATTGAGAACCCCCTACTCGGCTGGTTCAAATTCTACCTACAAGACCGGCATCATGTTACCCGCATCAACGGCAAGATGTCACACCCTCACTCGATAAACAGAGGAGTTATCCAAGTAAGTGTGCTAGGACCACCGCTGTTTTACTATATATAAACGACGTTTGCAATGTCGTCAATCATGGCAGAAAGTTTCTTATTTGCCGATGACTTGGGAATAGTCTACGAATTCGGACCAGGAAACCCCCCTGTAACACTATGTAACATCACGGTCGACACACAATCCTTATCACCCTGGCGTGATCGCTGAGAAATGGAATTTCTAGTGTAAAAATGCAATTATCTCACACTAAACTGCATATTCCTCATGATACGATCAAGATTTGCGGCGTCTCACTCCCATATTCTCCAACAATATGAGATCTCGGACTACAGTACACCTCCGACTTCTCTGAACATATTTCTCACGAAACTGCGCAGGCAAACAAGTTATTTGGCTTGTTGCAGAGAAATTTCCTTCTCACAAACAGCAGGTCCGACGTATACAAAACTCATACTCGCTGAACACTAGAGCACTGCACACTTGTAGTTTTAGACATGCACAAATGTGACATTGTCGACAGTGAAAATGTACAACGTCAATTTATTAAAAAAACTACTTGGGCCTCCTACGAACCTAAGCTACTGGCTGCGGTGTACGCTTCTGCGGCTTAAACCTCTATGGTTTATGAGAAAAAATTTCAACCCCACACTTTCTGCTTTGCTGCAAAAACAAGCTGTACCGTCAAGCCAAGTTCAGCTCAGTGTAAACTCGACACATCAGCTGCGTAATAGGGTACACCATATAATGATCCGTAGTTCTCGGGAATCCTTGGGGTGAAACTTCTTCCTCCTCAAATATGCAACCTTGTGAGGTAAGTCCCTAGCTGATTTCCGTCCCATAGATTCCCAAACCATATTTAAGTTCAGGATACACGTAGTGCTGGACATCAAAAAACTGGTCCCTCTTTTATATCCACACATGACTAATGATAGAGCTTACGAGGAAAGCGTTGGGTACTAAACTGAACCCTCGATAATCTCACGGATGTGCTTCATCCACCACTGTCGTTGCCACCAACTTAGCCTTAACCTAACAGGCTACAATACCGAAACTTGGTTATCTTCCTGACTGAGGTCAATGCCTCTGAAATTGTACTTGAATTAATGAAGTACCATCAGTTGCATGAAAGATAGACTTTAAACATTCCCAGTACTAACTTTTATTTAGTCTCCGCCTCTCTCTAACCCAGGACTCAGCGCCTGTCAGACTCCTTACTCTCCGCCTTAGGTGGAATAATTGGGCACCGTCGCTAAACTTCCCTTCCTACCACATAACTCTAGCATTCTCCCATGATCGGTCTATATAACGTTTGATGCTTTGTCAACAAAACTACAAACCATCTATGAACCGTCCCGATGCATCACCACAGTTTGTATCATAATGGGCATTAGCTCGACCCTGCTCGATTTCTTTTTTTGCTTATGTTGCCTCTTTTCCACATCAGTTCCCACCACATATGCTTCCATCAATAACTCCGCGATTTTAAACTGGAAAATGCAGTCTCATTTCTCTCACTTGGCGTGGCTCACTAACTGAACTCAACATCTAGTTATGATTTCACCGATTTTGCCCCCACCCTATTCCCCAGTTCAGTTTCTTTCATAATTTCATGCGGAATCTTTTTCTTCTCTTCCACTGATTAACTACTCTAGGTCAGATCCCAATCTTTCTGCGGAATCTTACGGCTCTCAGTTATCCAAAGGTCACCGTTACCTCTTCTAGTCTCACGTGTCATAGGCCTAGCTCTACCTTATTCCGTTTACTAATCGACCAGTATTCTTTCACAATATCATAAAAAACAGATCATGTAGCTCAGCACTACAGGTGAGAACCCTTTCTAACCATTCCTTGCGTAACAACGAGTTCTCGGTTTCCGTCCTTTTGCCTAGGCTTGCACTTGGGTCAAACTTCCTCATCAACAAGTACGCTTCAATCTGGAACAAACTAACACAGCTCATTCTGGCATTATCACCGACATCGGTGCCTTTCAAATAAGAAACATGCATAAACCAAACGGCAAACAAGCTCACCAGGATGTAGAATTCTTATATTTCAAGTGCTTAGGCACTTGAGATAGGAATAGAGTATTAATAAATAGGATAACCGATTCAGGGATCCTAGTCTCAGTTAGACTCACATATGGTTGGCCTCCTTCCAGGGATAATTAGAGAACTCGTCGGCTCATTCCCACCATCTCGGGCTGCAAAACAATCTCAATTATTTACCATCAAATATCTTTTTCGAGGCTAGCCAGCAAAGCGGCCTATCGCATAGTTAGTTATAAGGCATCAGATACTAGGGTCCATAAACCTAGATGTCGAGCCCAAATCAACTTAGGTCTTCAACAAGTCCACCATTTTCAGCTGCTTCTAATCTCGTTGTTAGTGCTGCAAGTTGTGCCCAAACTTTATGCAAGCTGGTGTTTCGATGGACGCGAACCATATCGAATATCCGCGGGCTGTGGTTGACTCTACCTCCCCCTGCATTTCCTGTCCCATGTAAACCGCCTTGGGGTTCTGACTTGACTGATAAGGCAAGTCAAACACACGTTTGAGGAATGCGCAGTCAAATTTGCAACGGACCCCGAAATCAAAAGGCGATTATCCGTGATATTCTACGATACTAGATTGTTGAATGAACAATGACACCAAAAAGATACAAACCTCAATAATGAGATCACAAGGACTCAACAAACGAGAAACCGAATTGCAGCGTGCGAGCAAGGAGCGCGTGCTTCACGCAGGTCCAGAACTAGGATACGACAAAATAGCGCTCAGAGCGCGAACAAACAATAATCGGTTCATAAAAGCAAACAGTTCGTGAAGACACGTCAATAGTGTAAACAAGTGAGTGATGTTTAGAAAAACACCGAATCGCAAAGGTTTTGGGGGGATTTTCCACGACGGGTCGTTACACAGCCCACCGAAATCCTCCCGAATCCTTAGCAGAGTCAAAGGTTTGGTATAAAGTTACTGATTCTTCCTACCTACCTATTCCCTGTTGTCAGTGCGAGCGCCTAATGCTTGTCGTCAACATTCTACTCATGGTCGCAGCTAATCCGTTGGATACATAGACGCGAGGCTAGTCTACATATTCCACGAGAATAGCTGACCGATGGTGGGCGTGAAGGAGAAACATGGATGCTGTCCTTGGAAAGGCCGTCCTGCCCTGGCTGTATATGCCTGAGTGTGTGTGTATGTTTAGGATGTAGTGGCCGCCACATCCACATATGCAAAAGACATTTCAGTAACGTCGACAAAAGCAAATTGCGAACACCGTCACATGTTTGATAGGGGTTGTGTGACATGGCGTGCATCGGGTATGTGCGTATGTGTCTGGATGTATAATGGAATCACAAGTGTCACCACACATCAAAAGAGGTCTTTCTGCAACGTCAACGAAAGACTGTGAGCACTGTAACGTGTCTGACGGGGACTGTGTGGCATAATCGAGTAAAATGTAGGCATGTGTGCGTGATCTAATCTCCGCTACTTCTACATATGCAAAAGGCACTCGGTAACGTCAACAAAAAAACGACGAAAACTGTCACATGTTTTATAGGGGTTGCGGGGTATAACGTGCATCGGGTATGCGTGTACGTGTCTGGATATACAATGTAATCGCGTTTACCACCACATATCGCAAAAACCTTCTGTGATGTCAACGGAAGACTGTGAGCACTGTAACGTGTTTGACGGAGACCATGTGGTATAACGAGTACAATGTGGGTTAGTGTACTTCGGGGTGTATGATGGTTCAATACGTCAGTGTGTCGGGATTGCTTCCATATATGGGGTTTCTTTACCCACCTCGATGACTAGCGCGAAATAGTCTACTGGGCCTCAGCGTTATCAGCTTATCCGCCTCCGCTCTCCAGTAGGCCAATACTGCGTATGTCACGAATGAGCGCTCAATTAGCTGTCCTCGCCTTCACCGTTCTTGTCACTCCGTCAATGCTTCCGATGGTTTCCATAACTACTCCCAAGGACCAGGTGTTGAAATGTGCGCGTTCGTCCGCGATCATCACCACTTCCCCATCCTTGAATGGCCTCATTTTCACCAGCCACTTCTGTCGAGTCTGCAGAGCCGGTAGGCACTCCCGCAGCCAGCGCCTCCAGAAAACCTTGGCAAGATAGTTCTCCTGCTTTCATCCGTGGAGGTAGCTCCCACGAAGGTTTACCGGCCCTTGGAAACCCTCGTTCTACCTTAACGTCAATAAGTCGTTCGGGGTGAGTGTCAGATGGGTGGGGTCGCCGTTCATTACTAGAACCAGGGGGTGGTTGTTCAGGATTCGCTCCACCTCAGTCATGACGGTGTTCAGCGTCTCGTCGTCGGGCGGCTGTTGCTCCATGATTGACAGCAATGTCCGCCTGGCGGACCAGATCATACGTTCCCATACTCATCTGCGGTGGCTGGCCTGTGGGGGGTTGAAATGCCATCGTATGCCGTAGGCCACGGTTCGATCCTGCAGTTCGTCCCTTTTTATGTTCTTGTGCCAAAACTGCAATTCTCGGTGAGCGCCCACAAAGTTCGATCCGGTATCTGAGTATATATCAGCCGGTACGCCTCTTCGGTTGATAAATCTCTGCTAGGCCTGTAGGAAAAAATCGGTTGTCATCGAATGTGCGACTTCTAGGTGTACCGCACGTGACTTCATGCACGTCATGATACATACGTATCGCTTTTCTAATCTTTTCCCGCACTTGATCCACAAGGGCCCGAAATAGTCCAACCCGGTGTCACTGAACGGCCAAAAGCACGTAGTCACTCTGCATTCTGGTAGTGGGGCCATGAGTTGTTTGCCTGCTGTGGCATTGCGTCTCCTGCATTGCACACACCGTCGGATTACGCGTTTAACAGTCTCTCGTCCTCTCAGCAACCAAAGGCGCTTTCGGATGACGCTCGTAACGTGACTTCTCCCGGCAAGTCCCTCCACGGCGTGGACGTGTTGGATCATTAATTCTACTACAGGTTGTCTCGCAGGCAGCAGTATAGGGTACTTTGTGTCGAAGCTCAGGTGGGTGTTTGACAGCCTACCATCCACCTGCAGCAGTCTATCAATGATTTTGGGGTTTAAACGCTTCAATTCGCCTCTCGGAGATGATATTTCTTTGTTGATCGATCCCAATTCCTCCGCCCCCTCGGGCTAAAGCCTCGCGTTGAATCATGGTGAAAATGTAGTATGCTGCAACTTGTAGCTCGCCGGGACTTATCGGGCCGACTCGTATCCGGCCTGAAGGGCGGAGCCCTTTCATGACTAGTAAATTTCTCTTGAACCTGGTTAACCAAACTATCGCACGAATGTCTTTATCAGGAAGAGAATCTGGCCAATCGCGATAGAATGGATGTCGCTTCGACGACGTTGGCCGCCATCACTACGCCTTTGATCTCCAATTCTACCTCCGTAGGAGGTTTTAATTCGAACAAGGGCCAGTCCTGCTGAGGAGCTTGCAGGAAATTTGGCCCTCTCGTCCACGTGTCCGGTTGCCTGAATCCCGTTTCGGCGTCCCATTGTATTCCTCAAGTGCGTTCGATAGGAAGTGGAGAGCCGTCCAAATCCCTCACTCATTCGGCCCTCTCGTGGTAAGGAATGACCTTTAGTACTTCTGAAGCTTTCGACATCCATTTTGTTGGATGGAAGCCGCCCTCTTCTAGCAATCTTGTTAGGCCCCTGAACTGCTCTAGAGCTCATTCCACATCATCGGATGGCTCAAGATAGTCGTCGACGTAGAAGTTCTTGCTGACACTATCTACCGCCGTCCGATGGACTAGATCGCCATGTTTGTTCGCAGCTTCCCGAAGGGCGTAGTTCGCACAGAATGGTGGCGATACGGCTCCGAAAGGGTGGACGACCATCCTATAATTCATCACTGCGTTGTCCCGGTCGCTCTCTTCCCACCAAAGGAAACGCAAAGCATCTCGTTCTCCTACAGGTATTTTTACCTGATGAAACATTTCCCTAATGTCGGCGGACGAGGCCACTTTACCCACTCCGAAACGGCACAAAACTTCGATCAGTGGTGTGGTCCAGTCAGGCCCCTGTAGTAGGCGATCGTTTAACGACTTGCCCTGGAAAGTGGCCGCACAGTCGAAAACCACTCGCAGTTTGTTGGGTTTCTTGGGGTCAATAACCGGGTTATGAGGCAGACACCAGATACCCCTTTTGCCGTTTGTGTCGGCAGGCACCTTTTCAACGTAGCCGAGAGCTTCGTTTTGCTTCATTAAATCAGCCTATCACTACCACAGATTCTGGTCTCGAATGAAGCGTTCTTTTAGTCGTAGTAATCGTTGGAGAACATCATTTCTTTTATCAGTCCACGGGTCGACCAATGTGTGCCATGGGAGGGGAACCTCGAACTGCTTTTTGAGGCCTCCAGTGCCCTGCCGCACTGTTTGTACAGCGAAGTGATCCTCTTGAGACAAGGATGGTCTTTCGTCTCCAATGTCACGAAACTCCTTTTCATACAGCCGCTACAGATGGTACTCTATGCGGTCCGTTTCGGTGGATAAATAATTTACGGAACCACGTACCCCTACTGGACCGTAAACCATCCATCCCAGAGCCGTGCGCAAGGCAATAGGGTGCCTGGCGGTCACCCACTCTGGTCAAGTACCCAATGCGCCTCTGGCACGTCGCAGCCAACGAGGAGATCCAGTTCATCGCCTTCCCAGTCTACAATTTTTACATTCTGCAGGTGGGGTCACCTAGTCAAGGTTGTGTTGACCGACCTTGGTGCTCGCATGGGGAGATCGGCTAACGTGAATGCCTCCGTTGGTTCAATTTCCTCGTTAGTGAGTTGCAGCCTTGATCTACCGGCAGTCATTACCTGTGTTCCGCCCACCGTGCTCGGTTACAACGACGTCGTGCCTTCAGCGAGCCGGTGTTTGTGGGCAAACCGCTCTTTCACTAGAGTAGTGTCAGATCCACTGTCGACGAAAGCCAACGCCTTGACCACCCCAGTTGGGGCCACTACTCCCACGGCAACTACGCCCAAACGTACCGGTTTATTGGCAGACCGCGACCTTGAACACATAAAACTGAGCTTGGTGCTCGCCTCGGGTAAAGTTACTCTCGCCTGGTGCAGCAATCGATGGTGTCTGCCCGTACAGCCTTTCTAACCACATCTGTTCCTTGTCCTACAGGCTGCCGCCCAGTGCTTGGTGTTGAGACAAATAAAACACTTTCCTGCCATCCCCGCCATTCCCCACCGTTCGTCTATTGTGGCGTTTCCGAACTTGGGGCATTCTGGTAGTCCATGGCTAGTATCAGAGGATCTGCAACTTGATTGCGCCGTGGCATCTCGTGAAATGGCGTGTGCATTGGCCCAAGTTTGACATTTATGATGTTTCCGTGCAGTGGTTTGAGACTGGCTAGTACTGGTCTTATTTGCTCGGTTGCTGTCCCGGATAAGTCGGCCAAATATGCTGTCGGCTATCTTGGTTTGCCTGTCCAAGTATTTCGCCAGGTCTTCGAAGTTAGCCTCCCTGTCGCTTCGGCTAATCCGTTCCGCCTCTTCCGCCCACCGACCTTGTAGTTCGGGAGATAGGTGATGGACTATGTTTTCCACATGTGCATGGCATCTAGGTCAGCCCTGTAACCTAAATGGTCGATGGCTATCGAGCAGTTCTGCACCTTGATCACCAGGTCGGCCATTGTGTAGACGTCGCCCTTGGTTCTTTTTGCCTCTACCATCACGCCCTCTATTAGGCTACTGGCTACTTTGAGCGGTTGGTCCAACAAGTCCCTTGGAATCTTCCTTGCTCGGGTGTAGCCTTGTTCTGGGTCGAGCATGGTATACCCATCGATAGCTTCTCTTGCTCGGCCTCGACAGTAATGAGTCAGGTAGAGAAGCCTTTGTCCGGGGTCGGTTACCTTATTTTCGACGAACGTCTCGAACTGCTTGACAAACTTGCAGTAGTGTTCAGATCGCCCGTCGAAAACCGTCAGTTCCACTCTTGGAAAATCGATTGATGGTGCTTTATAGTCGGCGGCCGACGTGCAGCTCCCTATATTACTGCAGCCTGATCTATCGGAAGTGTCGTAGTCGTTGGTCTCATGCTCACGCTCTTTCTGTATACACCTTTTTCTGCTTCCTGGGCCTTTTGTCTGGCCGATTACAACTGCTGTTCTAGGTCTAATATTCTCGGCCTATATAGATCAAAATCCTTAAAATTCATATTGCCCTCAGTAACACATGAACTAGCACTGACAGGGATAGGCGACCTAACATTAACCAAAGAATCAAATGTACTCAAAACTTCCATGTGACTTGTGGTGTTACTTCCTGTCCAGATTCCAATGTTTTCGATCCTTTTGTTGGCATTTCGCGTGTTTTTCTCGTTCCAAATTGATCTGTTGAGCATCGTAACACACGTTTGAGAAATGCGCAGTTAAATTCGCAACGGATCCCGAAATCAAAAGGCGATTATCCGTGATATTCTACGATACTAGATTGTTGAATGAACAATGACACCAAAAAGATACAAACCTCAATAATGAGATCACAAGGACTCAACAAACGAGAAACCGAATTGCAGCGTGCGAGCAAGGAGCGCGTGCTTCACGCAGGTCCAGAACTAGGATACGACAAAATAGCGCTCAGAGCGCGAACAAACAATAATCGGTTCATAAAAGCAAACAGTTCGTGAAGACACGTCAATAGTGTAAACAAGTGAGTGATGTTAAGAAAAACACCGAATCGCAAAGGTTTTGGGGGGATTTTCCACGACCGGTCGTTACAGCGAGTGTCCACGTGGCACATCTGCGAACACTCCAGGCTGTGATCGTCTCCCTGCACAGAGATGACCACCATTGAGACGACATGAACATCAAAATATATGATATTGGCATATTAAATCAAGAAAAATTACCCCACCGTTTTGTCTTCCAGGCACACTAGACTTGTCACGTATGACACATATCTCCGGGCTGCAGTGTTGCTACGGATTGACTGGCATGGTTGACCTATTACCAACGCGGCTTGTTACATGTGGCCCCTGTCTCGGCCGGGGCGTGAGAGCTGTGATCACCCACCAAAGGCCTTCCCTGACAGCCAGATATTTGACTCTGACAAAACTACAAAAAATAATAAAAACGTTTAAAAGGTCTGGATCACTCTTGGAGCCCCACGAGCTGGATGCCAATCGATGTGTGTCGTGCTGCTTCTCTGCCTGAAGCAGGCTCTAGTGCATCTTGCCATGAGCACTGAATCTAAACCGTTGGAGTTCGCTTCCCTGACGAATGTTCGGTCCCATCCCGTTCCCACCTCTCACGGTTTCCCGAACCAGTCCTCATATCGGTGTTGTTCTGCTTTGAAGTTTTCAAACGGCGACAAAGGTACCACGGCAGCCTAGCGGTCACCACTGCGTCAGATTTTCTTGCTCACTTGAATATAAGCTCAATACGATAGCGCCATCGAGTAGGAGCATAGACGAACTTACGTCCACGTTTCTCGGCACGTGACCGATTTCCTCTGGTGGATCACCACCGACACTTCATCAGTTTCCTCTACGGTAATGCTCCTCAGAAACTACTCGGTATAGAATAGCCACAATACCAGAGGAGGCAGTAACAAATGTGGCGCTGTGCTAGCAGTGTGCCGGTCTCATTGATCCACATACTGTTCTTTCAAACCTATTTTACCACATCGGCGCTGAACTGCACTCTGCGCAAGCAGACGGTATTGGGGGTTACCATTCCTAATTCCTCTTAACCGTGGGACCTTGGATTTTTATTGGTATCCGAGCGCTGCCGCGCCAACGTGCAAACTTTAAATACTTTGGAATGCATACACAGTTGTCTTACCGGGATGCGCTAATTTGCTAGCCTGTATCAGTAAAGCGCAATTTACTGCGAGCCTACTTCACCCAAAATATGGAGTGGGTGCCACGGGCTGCTTCAATGAAAATTCCTCCTCGCTCCATTCGCACAAAACTAACCAGTTCATCACTACTTGCATCATATATTACCATAATCCACAGCTGAAACCACGTCCAGACTAAAAACTCCATTTATTTCAGATTCGTCATCTCCCACTATTTGCCTCCAAACTGGATAGCCATGGAAGCCACTTTGACTGGTACCGACAGAGACCTAAATGGAACCTTCTATAGCAACTGGGACTACAATCAAGCCGCCTGACAGAAAGTGCCCCAAACTGCTTATCAGGTCGTTTAGCGTTTTCCAACGCTCATTCTCCACTTCCGATATCACCATTGCAGCCAACACAAATAGAGGTTCACGCGCAGTCTGCTAATATGCCGGTCGTTACCAGTCATCAGTTTATTCCGCCATGTCTTGCCACATCCTGATGGTTGATCCACACATTTTCTATCCCACCAGACGAAGCATACCCATAGGATGTTTTACAATACCAGTATTGACGCTGAATAACACTGACGCCAAATGCGCCAATATGCATATATATATATATATATACTCGTCAATGAAACAGCATAATAACGCTCAAGTCCACGCGGGCATTTTTTACTTAACTACCCGTTGCAACAGTTCATTTTTCCCTCGAACCGTAGCCGGATGGAAATTGGTACCCCACTTTTCCAGGAACCTCTAGTTGCACTTCCTTATTTCTGAATGGTACAGGTTGCTGAACCTGAAATTAAATCCGCCTTTAACGGTTTGCGGTTCTTTTCGCACTCGCCAATGTTCCCAGGTGCACTTTTAATTGATTGATAATTGTATATTTCTTGACCGTGGTCAAAGCATATGTACAAGGCAAGATCAGAGAACACAGCGGTACATACCAATGTGAGGTATTCACAATTTTTGAATTCAAGAGTCATACAGTAGCCGAAATAAGACAGTAAAGTTGCGTAGTGTTTGCGTGAACTTAAGTGGTAGTGGTTAGAGCGGGAATTACAAACCGGTTTCGAATTCGGTGGGGGCGGTGCGGATGGCTGGACAAACGTGGGAATGTTGGTCTAAGCGACACTAGAAAATGTTAAAAAGTGCAGTGGTCGTAAGGACCAGAAAAACAATAGGCGTCGGATATCACAACATGGACAGCAAATTGAGGCAGGAGTAATACACGATATGCCTTATGGGTGCCAAAAGCTGGCTGCGGCGGGTCACGGCATTCAGAAATGGACGCGAGGGTGTACCAGCTGGATAATTGGACGATCACTAACGAGTAACCGAGCGAGAGTTACTAAAGAACAAGAATAAAAGTTAAGTCCGCATGGGACTATCAACGTGCAGTCAGAGATGCCAGCGAAACATGGAAGACTGATTAAGCATTGGGTAACTAATTGTGTGGGGGGGGAGAATGCGAATTAAATGCAAGTGAGTCAAGTGTGATAATGAGACAGGCTATTGTACAGGCGATTTCAGTTTCATGTGGAAATTCACATGAAGACGAAAAAAATTCACAAGTAATGCGGTGAACTTTTGAAGAGCATGAATGGTGTATGGACGCAAAACGGACTTTTAAAGAGGAGCCGTCGAAGAAACAGACTAGTGGAGGCAAACGCTACTGATGCGGCAAGGCAGAGGTCGGAAGAGCGTAGAGATAAAAACTTTTGTATATGTGATAAAAGAATTATCATTCAAGTTCTGGTTGGCTACAGATGGCTGGTGTTCTGTTTCATGAAGACCTTGGTTGCAGGAGATGGCAGGTAGAATGGTGAAGGTAGCAGGCAAAAGGCGCTAGTTTGACGAAATGGGCAGAGTAGGTTGGGAACGCAGCGGCGAGGGCTGGGTTCCGGTCATTGGTTTCGTGCTGCAACGCGGAATGTATTGAACTGTTGGAATGGAGTACTGGAAATGGATGTTGAGTGGGTGTGGGGCGATGATTGGTGTCAGGAATCAGCTCTGCGATCCGGTGAGACTTTTATGAGGTTTTTTACTCTGGTTATAGGATTATGATCAGCTGTGTACTGTGCCCCTTATAACGTCAGCAGGCGAGAGTATAGGTTTAAACCATTGTCAATCCGATTGATCAAATCGTCTAGTCCGGGAGTAACGTCGAGTTGGCCGTTGGCTACCCAAGTAACCAATGCGATCTGAAAGAGATCAGGAGTGCGGCAGTCTGGAGAGTGCTCCAGCTGTGGGTTATGGTTATCGTTTTGATAGAAACCAGACAATGAACATTTTGTTATCATTCGGCCAGTGGGAAGGTCTAGCAGGGATCCCTGGACGGAGACTGGTTGTTTTTTAGAGTAGTTGGGTTATAGTAGAGATTTAGGGAGATATCAGGTAAGTGGTGGGTGAGGAGAGGAGGTCCGTTTGGGAACCAGGAATAAAACAATAGTAGAGGGTATGATCTGGAGGAAGAATAGGAAGATAGCAGCCTGGTAGGTTCACCAGCTGTGGTCGAGGACGGCAAACAGTGAAGAGGAAAGAAAACACTCAGTGTTAAGGTGAGGCTTTGTCGTGTGAAGGCAAACGTGCTGGTATTCCGCGGGGTCGTGAGAAATCAGAAGTATGCAGATTCCGGTTGGACTGGGTTCTTAAATTACCATGAGCATATGCGCAGAGAAGTGAGGCTTGGTTACTGGAGAATAGTAATCTGCGTGGCAAGACTCCAGTATACAAGAAAGGCGCAAGAAAAGCAGGACGAGACCGCTAAGTTCTAGCCTGAGACAGAGGAATTAAGTGGAGGCGAGCACTTATCACTAAAAGACAAAACGGTATTTTTTAAGGGAACTAGTGCCAGTAGACATTTTGAATGGATAAGTGAGTCAACAGCGTGGCAGACAAATCACCTCTGACTGTTGTCATCACTATTAGTGCGTGAGCTCGAGAAGAACATAGAAAAGGTGAAATTGTGTAGGGTAAGCCACAGAAGTGCGATGATTACGTGAATGGAGCATACCCAAGATATAGATATATATATGTAGTCTGTATACGCGGGTGTGATTATCAGACGGGTCATGAAAAATGGGTCGGACGCAAAATACTGTGGTCCATTGTGGTCTAATAATCAAGACGGTCTTCATATGCTTCGTCTATGTTAATGTTATTGCGGGTTAGGCTGATTACAGAAGATGCATCTAGGATTCTGCATAGTGCTGTTTTAAATTGTTTTAGCTTGCAACACGATCGCAGCGAGTCAGGAAGCTTATTCCAGAGGCTGTGGTAGGTAACCGAGAAATATCTAGATCTGATTGGGAGGCTTTAATGGTGAATTGCCTCTGACGGAGGGAGTAAGGAGTCTCACCAGAGAAACCAAGTGGGTTATCAGATGGGTGAACTTTTGAGTGCAGGAGGTTGAAGCAAAGTGAAATATTGAGCTTGATACGACGTACCCATAGAGGTTCGAGCCGGAGTAGTTCGCACCTAGCTCTGTAGTTGAGGTTGGAAGGAGTGACAAGTAATGTTTTGGTGAAGGGGCTTTGCACTTCCTTTATATTGACCCGGTCGGCCTTCCGCAACAAGGTAAAGACCAGAGGGCAGTATTCCAATAGCGACCTGGCGCGTGTCTTGAGCATCAGGAGCTTGCTCTCCTGAGTACGGTATGTTCTAAGGATAAGTGCAATCATCCTTCTTGCCTTGCAAATTTGGGTCAATGCTTGTTCATGGAATTTAAAGGAACATGAATAACGCAGGCCAAGATCTCTTACCACGTGAGTAGTGGGAATCGGCAGACCATTTAGAGTGAGAGAGCCAGGTGGAACGTGGCATTTGTAAGACAGAAGAGAGCTCTTGGCTGCTGCAAACGTCATCAGCCATTGAGTACACCTTTCGCCAAGGGACTTCAAGTCTGACAGAATATCACTGACAGCTGAGTGCATGGCGTTCACCTCAAAAGTATAGACTAGTTTTATGTCGTCAGCAAAGCTGAGTGTCATGCCATGACGCACTACTTGGAAGACGTCATCTATGTACATAAGAAAGAAGAGGACCCAGAACGCTACCCTGCACGACCCTGCTAGTAATTCGTTTGGGCCGAGAGGATGTCCCGTTGACGATGACGGTTTGAGAACGTTCGGAGAGGTAAGATAATAGCCAAGACAGCAGGGGGTCAGCGACTCCGTGGGATTTAATTTTTGGCGGTAAGCGAGCGTGAGATACACGGTCGAACGCTTTAGTCATGTCGAGAAAGATGACGATGATTGACTTGTTGCTGTCTGCTTTAGAAGTGATTAAATTGAGGAAGTCCATCTGACACGTGAGGCACGAACGGGACTTAAGGAACCCATGCTGAGCTGAGTTGACAAGGTTTCGGGAAGTGAGGAAATTTGCAAGCTGGTCCTTTACTATCCTCTCCATGAGCCTGGAAACAATCTAAGTGTGGTTTACGGGGCGATAGTTCCCCGGATCATGCAAAGACCCATTTTTGTGTTGTAGAATTATACAGGACGCTTTCCATTGAGCCGGGTAGATTCCGAATGACAAGTATAATGTAAAGAGGTTCAGCAATGGGAGCACTAGGTCAGGTCCCCCAAATCGAAGTAGGACAGGTTGAAGGTCCTCAGGCCCTGCATGATAGGAGGGTTTAGTGTTGGCCGTGGTAAATGTTATGGTTGATATCGCGTCCTGTGTGAGCATCGGGTAGCAGAATGGCGGAGGGTTAGTGTCCGTAATAAGAGCTGAGACGAAATAGCAGTTGGAAGCCTCAGCCATATCTTCTGGCGAGTCAAAGTGGGTGCCATTTTGGATAAGGAATTGTCATTGCTGCACGAGTTGCGAGATTTTAGCGGTCTAGAAAGAAGCTTCACACTATGAGGCTGTTGTAGTGCAGTCCATTCTTGCTTTTTGAGTTTATCCTCGGTTGCTGCATAGAGATCACGGAGAGTCGGCTTATTTTGAGTGTCAGAGAGAAATCTCGATTCCTGAGGAATGAGTTCTGGAGCTTACAAATCTTTTGTCGAAATTTGTCAATTTTGGTAGTCTTGGTTCTAATATGCCTAACGGTTGAGGTAAGGCAATTTATGGAGGAAAGCAACTTGGCATAGAACACATCAGCTGCTTTTTGCGGATCGAATGTAAGGAAAAAGTCAGACCAGTCAATGCCCCGGAGGGAGGTAGGCAACTGGACCCAGTTAGCCAGTCTATAGTTGTTTTGGTTTTGGATTTCGACAACTCCAGGTAGGCATGATTCTTGCGTAACGGTGAAGTGACATATGACCATTTTGTGGTCACTACCGGGAAGGTTTTGTGTGACGGAGACGTTCACGTCAGGGAAGCCACGAGTGAACACCTAGTCGAGGATATTGTTATGCCTTGTTGGAGTAGAGACATGCTGTATCTATCCTGCAGCGTAGGTTTCCAGAACGAAGTCGGATAAATGAGAGGGGGCAGTCATTGTATTCCAACAAACACCAGGAGTGCTAGAGCCTCTTGCTATGATCTTTGGACCTAAGGATAGAGTAGAGATGTACTCGAAAGCCCTAATTATATGCGGAAAATCAGAGTAGCTGGAAGTAGGTGCTCGGTTGACGCACCCAATATGCAACACGTTCCCAGGAATAAGGACGGAGAGCCAAAGAGATTCGGGAATACAGTCAAGCACCGGGTGGTGGAGGAGGATGGTAGTAACTTTGTTTAATGTATGCAAGAAAACCCCCGCCTCGGCCGTTCACTCTGCTTACTCGAAAGGAGTTATAGCCTACGAACGAGACAACGTCAGCTGGGATGTGATCGGCTAACCATGATTCTGTGACCAGAACAATGTCAAAGCTAGAAGCAAGTACATGTTTCCTCAAGTCATTATTTTTGTTCAACAGCGAACGGGAATTCAGCAGTATGAGGGAAACTCTGCCTGTATCTTTGAGGTTACAAGGCGCTAGGGCTCCACGTGAGGGAAACGGATGACTATTGTGGCTGAGTAGGCTTCCGGTAGCCGGGTTGTCAACCAGGAGGGTGTCACCAGGGGGAATAGTACCTGGGCTGGGGAGATTAGCAAGTGGGTTACATGGTAGTGGTTTGTAGGGTACGGTGTGGTCGCCTATATAGGACGCCTGATTGAAGGGTATCAAGCCTATGGAGACTCCAGAAGGGTGACTGCTGCAGGATGCAAGTTGGGTTGGTTTCTTTTCTACCTGTTTCAAAACTCATCCCGTTTATTGAACCCGGGTAAATTCGTCATTCAGGGTTTGCATCATCTTCATGGAATGCTATTATTTTCGCATGCATCGACTTTCCGAGTATACTTCCATACAATTATTTTCCGTTTCTTCCTGTTCAGAACCTGCTGTGTTCACAGAATCCCAGTAAGCTTCCGTTTTCCATGGCCTGCTTCGTTTTGGTTTTTGATGGATCTTTAGCACTACGTATTGGCAATCCTCTCGGTATACTCACGGTGCACCACCGCCAAACTCGAACTTAGATGTAGTACTCGATTCTGAGCGGGCAAGGTTCTTGGTTTACGGTTCAATTCACGACAGCAAGTCGACTCGAGCAAGCTGAAATTGGATGCACACAAGCAATGTTAACGGTTCAGCGCACAACGACGGCCAGGTGGCGAGCGTAAGTAACAAGAACGCGTTGTGTCAAATGGATGTTCATTGTGCATTCTCGGAGGGCGGCGTCCCAACCGAGCGGCACGAATAAAAGTCACGTTCATGAACACACGTGCGTACAGTTCTGGGAAAGCGTCTCTTCGGTCCGGTTGGATAAAACATACATACATCAAGAGAGAGTTCCACACTTCAAAAAGATTTTGGCGACGATTCGGCTGGTCCCGTCCAATGGTTATGTGAGAGACCTAGAATATGATAGAAAATGGTATATATTAGTAGGCGCCAATTCAAACATTACGTGTTAGTTTCGATCCTATGGCGTAGCTCCCCACCAACGAAGGCGCGGTCCTCAGTGCCTTGTGAACACTCCGGCACTGCAACGCCACAAGCTGAAGGCCCTTCTACCGTTCTCTCGACCATCGGCAAACTTCCTGGGGGGGGGTAATGTTGGTTAGACCTTACTTTGCGGTTTCCTTAGTAAACGCGTGCTTCGGTCCTTTGTACTGCGCGGACCACCTGCACGTTACTCTAATGCTCGGCACTGTACGAATATGTTAACCAGAACAGTATTCTCCACGCCCCGTGAGAACTAGAAGGCGATTGGGAGAGATAGTGGTTAGCGTATATTTCAGGAGTGTGCGTGAGAGCGTGCGCAAGAGCAACGGTCAAATGGCATCCGCGCTTGGCAGTCAGCGTTCAGTTAAACAATAAACGTGGTAAAAGTATGAACGAAGATGGCAACCGCTACAGGGGCCTCCTAGAAGTCCGACGGAGTTGGGCTTCGATCGTGATGGTAAGCCGGAATTATTGGTTGTCCAGGAACTCCTCATAGCTTGTCCGTTATATTGTTGGTGACGTCGAACGACTGCTGATGAGTTTACCGGTGCCTGCACTCTCGAGGTCCGATGTGCGTAGGTCCAACTGTGTTTTGGCGCCCACCGGTCTCATACGCTTATGAGCCGGAAAATGCCTCGTCAGGTCCATCCAAAAAGGCGTCCAGTTGCCGTCACCAGTGCCAGGCTGACCAGTCGTCCTGTTGTCCAGTGAGCGGTTGGCTCCTTGAACGTGCACGGGAGTCAGCCAGGCTACGGATGAAGCCGATGTGACTGTGTAGATCCGTCTGAGAGAGGGCAAGGTAAACTGGAACAAAATAGCACCTGAGGGCGCCGGCGGATGTTGGACCGTAATAACAACACACAAACGATGTTCGGTGTTGTTGGAGTCGCTAGGAGACCAGAAGAAGATGAAATCATAACTACCGATTGTAATTTCACGGGTCTGTTGTTTGGTAAATCCATGGCGAACTTCCCAACTTATTGCTAAAAGTCGGTTGTAAAACTCGTCACGAAATCGGCGAAGCGGACGGGATTTCGTAGTTGGCGACCGCGACGGCTACTTCGCGTTGCGAGTACGGTTGGAGAATCTGATGGACTAGCTGCCGAGTCCTCACTAGGCGTAATTGGGGGTGGTTCGAGAGGTAACTCGCTCGATGCAGGTGACTGAGCGGCTTGAGTAGGTGTAAATTGGCCGAGCCGCCTGCACTCCATGACGGCAGGCTTGAGACGATCGATAGATATGGTGTCGTGTCGTCCGCTGATATCTATGACAAATGTCTTTGCCCTACGTTTTATCACCCGAAACGGGCCAGTGTATGGCGCTTGTAGTGGTGATCGAACGCCATCAACGCGAAGGAATACGTGAGTATCGGTTCCTAACGCAGTTCGGACATAACTTGTAGACTGTTGTTCACGCGGCGGACTGGCCTTGAGCACTCGCATGTGCTGCGTAAGGCGCTGAGCATAGTTACCGTAGTCGAAAGTCACGGTTGGTGAAGGGGCTACCAACTCTTCAGGCAGACGAAGTGTACAGCCATATACTAGTGCGGCCGGTGTTGTGTGTAACTCCTTCTTAACGGTACTACGCAGGCTTAAGAGTGCTAATGGTAGTGTTTCACTCCAAAGGGGGTTACCGTTTGCTCGAAGGGCGGCTTTTAATTGCCGGTGGAAACGCTCGACCATACCATTGGCCTGAGGGTGGTAAGCTGTCGTCTTAACGTGTTGGCAACCGAGCGTAGCGAGTAGGCTGCCGAAAGCGCCGTCAAAGTGTGGACCGCGATTGGTGGTGACTATCGCCGGGCAACCGAAATGACTAACCCAACCGGTCAGAAAAGCCTTCGCGGCCTCTTCCGACGTGGGACGAGGGATAGGAATGGCCTGCGGCCAGCGAGTAAAACGATCCACGCATGTGAGTATGTAAACGTACCCAAGCGAAGGTGGAAGTGGTCCTACGAGGTCGACGTTCACATGATGAAAACGTGTTTCAGGTTCTGGGAACCTGGCTAACGCCGCCTTAGTATGCCTATGGGTCTTACCACGTTGACACTGCAGGCAAGCACTAGCCCATTGACGGACATCTCGTTTGACATTGTGCCAAACAAAACGCTCAGTTATCAGTTTCACCGAGGCAGTCACACCCGGATGAGCCAGATTATGGAGTGTCAGGAACGTAGGATAACGGTGGGCAGCAGGAACTACTGGCCTAGGGCGACCTTGCGACACATCGCACACGATGGTACTCTGGGAAGCTGGGATAGGCACTGTGGTTAAACTCAAAGAACCGTTTTGTCGAAGTTGTTCGATGTCAGGGTCCATAGTTTGAGCCTGTGCCATTGCGTCCAAGTTGATGTTAGGCGTCTGTGACAGACTTAGTTGATATACGCGTGATAAGGCGTCGGCGACGGGATTAAGTACCCCAGAGACGTGTCGTATGTCCACAGTAAACTGTGAGACAAAGTCTAAGTGGCGAATCTCGCGTGGTGGGTATCGATCCGAAGCTGACTTTAGTGCGTAAACCAAAGGCTTGTGGTCTGTAAACACCGTGAACGAACGGCCTTCGAGTGCGTGTCGAAAATGACGAATTCCCAAGTAGATGGCTAATAACTCTCTACCGAACGTGCTGTACCTAGATTCGGTGGGTTGTAGGCGCTTGGAGAAGAATGCTAAAGGTTGCCAAGAGTCGTCTACGAACTGTTGCAGTACTGCTCCGATGCATCCGTCACTACCGAAATAGGAGCCAAAGGGTCGGGGTGTGGAAGGAGTGCTGTGTTGGCGACAGCATATTTGACCAAGGCAAATGCAGCTTGTGCCGTGTCGGGAAACACGAACTTCCGCTTACCTCCGCGCAACAGGTCGGTTAGGGGTTGCATCATTTCCGCACAGTGAGGAATAAATCGGCGGTAGAAATTCACCAGGCCGGCAAACTGACGCAACTGGCGAAAAGATTGGGGTTCAGGGTAGTCGCGAATAGCGGAAACGTTATCTGACAGAGGGCGGATACCCGAGGATGAAATAGAATGTCCTATGAAGGTGATATCAGCCCGGCCTAATTCGCATTTCGCGATATTGATCGTAACGCCGTGCTGGCTAAGGCGTTCGAAAAGTGCTCGTAAGTGTGTAGCGTGCTCTTGTTCTGAAGAACTCGCCACCAAAACATCATCCAGGTATACGTGGACATTTTCCAAACCACGAGTTGCCTCGTGCATGAACCGTTGAAAGGTCTGGGCTGCATTGCTGAGTCCAAACGGCATTCTCAGAAACTCGAACGGCCCGAAAGGCGTAGTGACGGCAGTTTTAGGGATATCGGCCTCTGCTACCGGGATCTGGTTGTACGCACGAACTAAATCGATACGGCTGAGGACGGAGCAACCTGATAAAGACGAAGTAAGGTCCTGTATATGGGGAATCGGGTATCGGTCAGGGACGGTGACTCTGTTAAGCGCTCTGTAGTCACCACAAGCTCGCCAGTCGCCACTAGACTTAGGGACCATATGAAGAGGGGAAGCCCAAGGGCTACTAGAAGGGCGTATTATACCCAGTTCTAGCATATGTTCGAATTCAGCCTGTGCAACACGAAGCTTGTCTGGTGCTAACCGACGCGGCCTACTGAACACTGGGGGTCCCTTAGGATCGATATGGTGAGTGACGCTGGTCGTCACTGCCGGGAGAGGCCCGGAATGCCGAAACATGGCTGGGTAGGCGGCGATGAGTTCGCTATAAGGTTCGTGTGCCGGTGGTTGGACGTAAAAAGGCGTGACGTGGTTCACTCGCGAATTACAACCCGCAACAGCGAGAGTGGTCTGACGATCCACCACTCTGCGGCGCCGTGCATCAACTAGCAAGTCAAAATGCTGCAGGAAGTCAATGCCTAGAATTGGGTACGGGACGTCGGCGATGATGAATACCCAACGAAAATTACGCTTCAAACCTAAGTTTAAGGTGAGCGACCGCTGGCCAAACGTTGGGATGGCCGTGCCATTGGCAGCGCGTAGTGTTTGGGCCTGCGGCGTGCTATTGTCGTCTTTCGCTCGGGGGAGGACGCTCACTTCGGCACCGGTATCTACAAGAAATAGGTTATTTGAAATGATGTCCCTTACGTTCAAAAGACGACTGTTGGTCTGATACCCGGCTTCGTGGGTCGCCACCACGGGCCGGGGGTTGTTTCCCTGATGAGCACCGGGAAACGTACACCCTCGTTCGCATCGTTTGGCTCCCTCACCAAAACGACTGTGGTATTTACAATACCCCTCTTTTGAAGAGCCGAAACGTCGTCGCAATGACGGACTATGGCGCCTAGGTGAGCGTGCGCGGTGCCGCTCCTGTGACCCACTTCTTACTGCTAAGCGTTGCAGGCTCGCGTCAATTCTAGACAAAACTGACGCGAGGTCGTTAGATGTTGGCAGGGCAGGCACCGTTGTGACGGAGGACCTGGTTACTCCAGCTACAGCGGGGTTGTATCGTGACATAATGTCATCAGCTATTGCTGCAGTTTCCTCCAGTGAACACTTGCGCGTGGCACTTAGTAAAACTGGGATGTTGTGCGGCAAACGCTGCAGCCAAAGTTCCCTTAAGAGCGGGTCCTCGCCTACCGTCGGTCCTCTCAAGCGCTGCATCTCACGCAGCAGTTCGGAGGGCTTCCTACTTCCAAGCTCAACGTTTTGAAGTTGTTGCATACGTTGGTCCTGCGTTGGGGTCGTGCGGGCAATGACGGCCTCCTTTAAGGCCTCATAGCTTCGGGAAGAGATTGTTACGTCCCTTACTTGCATTGTGACCTCCGGCGGGAGGCGGCCTGCCACCCACCCGAAGCGGCTGGTGTCACTGGTAATACGGCTGTTTTCGAATTCTAACTCAACCAGCGTGAACCAGAGTTCTGGATCAGCAGGCGTGAATGCCGGTATGTGCAGCGTGATCGCCCCAACGGTGGGGTCTGAGCAGGATTTCCGTTCGGCAGACATAGCGATTACTTTATGGAATACAGACGGGAAAAGAAATCAACGACCAATGGGGCACTATAGTCTTCGCGAAAAAAAAACGCGACGAATTAGACACACAAAATATGTATGGACGAAAAAAAAATTATTTGATAAACCAACCAAAAAAATCAAGATAGGGAAACAATAAAACACACAAAAACGTACGCAGACGGGACCTTCAACGGTAGAAAACAAGGAAACTCACATGACCTGGGGATCACGTCGGGCTCACCAATTTGTAAGGTTGGTTAGACCTTACTTTGCGGTTTCCTTAGTAAACGCGTGCTTCGGTCCTTTGTGCTGCGTGGACCACCTGCACGTTACTCTAATGCTCGGCACTGTACGAATATGTTAACCAGAACAGTATTCTCCACGCCCCGTGAGAACTAGAAGGCGATTGGGAGAGATAGTGGTTAGCGTATATTTCAGGAGTGTGCGTGAGAGCGTGCGCAAGAGCAACGGTCAAATGGCATCCGCGCTTGGCAGTCAGCGTTCAGTTAAGCAATAAACGTGGTAAAAGTACGAATGAAGATGGCAACCGCTACAGGGGCACTGGAAGGAGACAAGTGTTCGTGGGATTTGCTTCGTTGGCCGGTTTTAGCTGGTTGTAATGGACTGTAAGGGCGTCGGATCCGGGATTTTGTAGTAGTCGTATCACGTACGTTTGTGGTGAAATGGAATGTACTATGACATATGTTCCTCTCCGGGGGTCGTGAAAAGTAGCTGTCCGACCCGGTTGGGGTCTAGGCCGATGTAACCATACATAGTCTTCTTATCGGTATGTCGGGCCGTGGACGGTTGCATCATAGCTGCTCTTATGTCGTTTTTGGCCAATTCAAGGTGCTGATGTGCAAGACGGTGGGTCATAAGGAAATCTTCCATGAGTTTGCCATTGTAAGCTGTTAGATCCACTGCTTCCCTGGGAGTTTTGGTGTCGCGACCTCTACGGGTGATCGTAATTCTCACCCGAATGTAAGATGAGCTGGTGTAAACCCTGTCCGCGTATGGCGTAGCCCTCGATATGTTAACCAACAACGTGTGAGTACCTCGTCCCATTTGTGAGTTCGACTGTCCGCAGGATATCATTGAGCGTCCAATCTGTTCTCTCTACCAGTCCATTCTCTTGTGGGTGGTAAGGTGTCGTCCTTGTCTTCTGAATTCTTAAAGCCGACGAAGTTCTGTCAGCAGCAGGCCATCGAAAGCTGGGCCTTGGTTAGAGTGACTTATGGAGGGCGCACATATCGCGAAACCCACTCTTTAACGATGTCCGTTGCTATCGTAACTGCTTCTCGGTTGGGCATCGCAATTGCTTCGCACCACTTGATGAAGTAGTCTACCATCACTGAGATATAGCGGCTACCCCTATTGGTGGTAGGCAGCGGCCCAATTACGTCTACACCGACACGGTGGTTCGGACTACCAATGGTGGCCGGTTGGAGAATCTGATGGACTAGCTGCCGCTTGCTTCCACCCGTGGAGGTAGCTCCCACGAAGGTTTACCGGCCCTTGGAAACCCTCGTTCTACCTTAACGTCAATAAGTCGTTTGGGGTGAGCGCCAGATGGGTGGGGTCGCCGTTCATTACTAGAACCAGGGGGTGGTTGTTCAGGATTCGCTCCACCTCAGTCATGACGGTGTTCAGCGTCTCGTCGTCGGGCGGCTGTTGCTCCATGATTGACAGCAATGTCCGCCTGGCGGACCAGATCATGCGTTCCCATACTCATCTGCGGTGGCTGGCCTGTGGGGGGTTGAAATGCCATCGTATGCCGTAGGCCACGGTTCGATCCTGCAGTTCGTCCCTTTTTATGTTCTTGTGCCAAAACTGCAATTCTCGGTGAGCGCCCACAAAGTTCGATCCGGTATCTGAGTATATATCAGCCGGTACGCCTCTTCGGTTGATAAATCTCTGCTAGGCCTGTAGGAAAAAATCGGTTGTCATCGAATGTGCGACTTCTAGGTGTACCGCACGTGACTTCATGCACGTCATGATACATACGTATCGCTTTTCTAATCTTTTCCCGCACTTGATCCACAAGGGCCCGAAATAGTCCAACCCGGTGTCACTGAACGGCCAAAAGCACGTAGTCACTCTGCATTCTGGTAGTGGGGCCATGAGTTGTTTGCCTGCTGTGGCATTGCGTCTCCTGCATTGCACACACCGTCGAATTACGCGTTTAACAGTCTCTCGTCCTCTCAGCAACCAAAGGCGCTTTCGGATGACGCTCGTAACGTGACTTCTCCCGGCAAGTCCCTCCACGGCGTGGACGTGTTGGATCATTAGTTCTACTACAGGTTGTCTCGTAGGCAGCAGTATAGGGTACTTTGTGTCGAAGCTCAGGTGGGTGTTGGACAGCCTACCATCCACCCGCAGCAGTCCGTCGATGAGTTTGAGGTTTAAACGCTTCAGCTCGCTTCTTGGAGATGGCATGTCTTTATTGGTCGGCCCCACTTCTTCCGTCCTCTTGAGTTCTCGCGCGAAAGCCTCGCGTTGTATCATTCTGAAAATATCGTACTCTGCCGCTTGTAGCTCATCGGGACCTATCGGGCCGACCCATATCCGACCTGAGGGCCGTAGCCCTTTCATGACTAGTAAATTTCTCTTGAACCTGGTTAACCAAACTAGAGAACGAAGCGTCTTCATTCAGGAGGAAAACCTGACCAGTCGCGATAGAATGGATGACGCTTCGACGACGTTGGTTGCTATCATTACGCCTTTGATCTCCATTTCCACTTCCGTAGGGGGTTTTAATTCGAACACGGGCCAATCCTGTTTGGGCAATTGCAGGAAGTTTGGCCCTCTCGTCCACGTGTCCAGTTGCCTGAAGTTGTTCGCACCTCGGGAGCACAGGTCGGCCGGATTATCGCCAGACCTGACATGACTCCGCTGGTGCGTGGCTGATTCATCGTGGATAATCGTGAGCCGATTAGCAACGAAAGTACTAAACCGGCTCCGGACGTTGTTGATATAGTAAAGTACTATCGTTGAATCCGCCCAGAAGCTCACCGACCAAATGTAGAGATCGAAGCATCTCTTCACAGCTTGCACCACCCTGACTGCCAACACGGCTGCGCTGAGTTCAAGGCGTGGGATTGAGACCGACTTCAGTGGAGCAACGCGGGCTTTGGCGAACAGGATCCTCGTGGTATATTGTCCATCTCCTGCGCACCATCGTCCGTACACCGCAGCTCCATAACCGACTTCAGATGCATCGGAAAAGGCATGTAGTTCTCCAGTTCGTGTCGTATGGCCAGGAGTCAAGCATCGTGGGATTCTTATGTCCCCTAATTTCTTCAAGGTGTTCAAAAATTCTTCCCAGTCCAGCCGGTCCCCTTGGTCCAGTGACTGGTCCCAATCAACTTTCTTACGGCACAGCCGCTGCAGCAAGATGTTTCCGGGTAGCAGCCATGGTGAGACGAAACCGAGCGGGTCGAACAAACTTGAGACGGCAGATAGTATGCCACGACGGGTTATTGGCAGCTCGGGAACGTTTAGTTCGAAAACAAAATCGTCCGTTTCCGCGTCCCATTGTATCCCTAAGGTGCGCTCGATAGGAAGTGGAGAGCCGTCCAAATCTCTTACCCTTTCGGCCTTTTCGTGATACGGGATGACCTTCAGCACTTCTGAAGCGTTCGACATCCATTTAGTTAGATGGAAGCCGCCCTCTTCCAACAATCTCGTCAGACCCCTGAATTGCTCTAGAGCTGATTCCACATCATCGAATGACCCAAGGTAGTCGTCGACGTAGAAGTTCCTGCTGACGCTTTCTACCACCGTCTGATGGACTAGATCGCCATGTTTGTTCGCTGATTCTCGGAGGGCGTAGTTCGCACAAAATGGTGACGATATGGCTCCGAAGGGGTGGACGGTCATCCTATAATTCACCACTGCGTTGTCCCGGTCGCTCCCTTCCCGCC
Source organism: Fasciola hepatica (assembly GCA_948099385.1). Classification (NCBI taxonomy): domain Eukaryota; kingdom Metazoa; phylum Platyhelminthes; class Trematoda; order Plagiorchiida; family Fasciolidae; genus Fasciola; species Fasciola hepatica. The sequence goes on along the minus strand of CANUEZ040000043.1, from coordinate 33,303,237 downwards.
ACAGGAAACGCAAATCATCTCGTTCTCCTACCGGAATCTTCACCTGATGGAACATTTCCCTAATGTCAGCAGACAAAGCCACTTTACCCACTCTGAAACGGCACAAAACATCGATCAGTGGTGTGGTCCAGTCAGGCCCCTGTAGTAGGCGATCGTTTGACGACTTGCCCTGGAAAGTGGCCGCACAGTCGAAAACCACTCGCAGTTTTTTGGGTTTCTTGGGGTTGATAACCGGATGGTGAGGCAGATACCAGATACCCCTTTTGCTGTCGGTGTTAAAAGGCACCTTTTCAACGTAACCGAGGGCCTCGTTTCGCTTCATCAAATCCGCGTATCGTTCCCACAGATTCTGGTCTCGAATGAAGCGTTCTTTTAGTCGTAGTAATCGTTCGAGAACATAATTTCTGTTGTCAGTCCACGGGTCGACCGGTGTGCGCCATGGGAGGGGAACCTCGAATCGCTTTTTGAGGCCTCCAGTGCCCTGCCGCACCGTTTGTAGAGCGAAGTGATCCTCTTGAGACAAGGATGGTCTTTCGTCTCCAATGTCATGAAACTCCTTTTCATACAGCCGTTGCAGATGATACTCTGTGCAGTCCGTTTCGGTGGATAAGTAATTCACGGAACCACGTACCCCTACTGGACCGTTTAACATCCATCCCAGAGCCGTGCGTACGGCATAAGGTGCCTGGCGGTCGCCCACTCTCTGGTTAAGCACCCAATGCGCCTCTGGCACGTCGCAGCCGACGAGGAGATCCAGTTCATCGCCTTCCCAGTCTACAATTTTTACATTCTGCAGGTGGGGCCACCTAGTCAAGGTTGTGTTGACCGACCTTGGTGCTCGCATGGGGAGATCGGCTAACGTGAATGCCTCCGTTGGTTCAATTTCCTCGTTAGTGTCTAGAGAGATGAGTTGCAGCCTTGATCTACCGGCAGTCATTACCTGTGTTCCGCCCACCGTGCTCACTGCTAACGACGTCGCACCTTTAGCCAGCTGGTGTTTGTGGGCAAACCGCTCTTTCACTAAAGTGGTGTCGGATCCACTATCAACGAAAGCCAACGCCTTGACTATCCCAGTCGGAGTCACTACTCCCACGGCCACTACGCCTAAACGTACCGGTTTACTGGCAGATTGTGAAGTTGAACAAATCACGCTGGGCTTGGCACTCGCCTCGGATATGGTTACTCTCGCCTGATGCAGCAGCCGATGGTGTCTGCCCGTGCAGCCCTCGTAACCACATCGATTCCTTGTCCTACAGGCTGCTGCCCGGTGCGTGGCGTCGCCGAACTTGGGGCATTCTGGTAGGCCATGGCTAGTACCACAGGATCTGCAATTTGGTTGCGCCGTAGCGTCTCGTGAAATGACGTGTGTAGTGGTCCAAGGCTGGTACTTTGGATGTTCCCGTACAGGGGTTTGGACTTGGCTAGTACTGGGCTTGTTTGCTCGGTTGCTGTCCCGGATGAGTCGGCCGAATCTGCTGTCAGCTATCTTCGTTTGCCTGTCCAAGTATTCGGTCAGGTCTTCGAAGTTGGCTTCTCTGTCGCTTCGGCTTATCCGTTCTGCTTCTTCCGCCCACCGACCCTGTAGTTCGGGAGAGAGGTGACGGACTATGCCTTCCAAAGTGTGCATGGCGTCTAGGTCAGCCCTGTAACCTAAATGGTCGAGGGCTATTGAGCAGTTCTGCATCTTAATCACCAGGTCGGCCATGGTGTAGACGTCGCCCTTGGTTCTTTTTGCCTCTACCATCACGCCCTCTATTAGGTTACGGGCTACTTTGAAAGATTGGCCAAACAAGTCCCTTAGAATCTTCCTTGCCCTTGTGTAGCCTTGTTCTGGGTCGAGCATGGTGCACCCGTCGATAGCTTCTCTTGCTCGGCCTCGGCAGTAGTGAGTAAGGTAGAGAAGCCTTTGCCCAGGGTCGGTTACCTTATTTTCAACGAACGTCTCGAACTGCTTGACAAACTTGCAGTATTGCTCAGCTCGCCCGTCGAAAACCGTTAGCTCCACTCTAGGCAGATCGATCGATGGTGGTTTGTAGTCGGCGACCGGCGTGGGGTTCCCTACCTTATTGCACCATAATCTATCGGAAGTGTCGAAGTCACTGGTCTCATGCTCTTGCTGTTTCTGTGTACATTTATCTGCTTCCTGCGCCTGTAGTCTAGCCGATAGTAACTGTTGCTCTAGTTCTAGTATTCTCAGCTTATATAAATCGACATCCTTACGATCAATATTGTTCTCAATAACACATAAACTAGCACTGACAGGACTAGGCGATCTAGCATTAACTAAAGAATCATATATACCCAAAACCTCCCCAGAGACTTGCCGTATTACTTCCTATCCGGATTCGACTGCTTTTGATCCTTTTCTTGGCATTTTGCGTGTTTTTCCTCGTTCCAAATTGATCTATTGAGTATTGTAACGAACGTTTGAGCAATGCGCAGCCAAATTCGCAACGGATCCCGAAATCAAAAGACGATTATCCGTGATATTCCACGATACTAGATTATTACAATAAACAATGACATAAACAATATACAAACCTCAATAATACGATCACAAGGACTCAACAACGAGAAACCGAATAGCAGCGTGTGAGCAGACAGCACGTGCGTCACGCAGGTGCTGAACAAGGATGTGCCAAAGTAGCGCTCTGAGCGCGAACAAACAACAATTGGTCCAGAAAAACAACCAGTTCGTAAAGACAAGTCAATAGTGTATGGAAATGAGTGATGTTGGGAAAAACACTGAATCGCGAGGGAAAAAGGGGGATTTTCCACGACCGGCAGTTACACGCATGACTATTAGTCCCAGTTAGGATTGAGTTCGCTGCTATCGTAGGCTACTTAGGTGCGCTTGTGCACGAGAGCTTCAAACCTGCCGGGCAGTGCACGTCAGCAGTGTTCAGGGCAAACGGGACGCTTTTCAACCTCAGGACAACGTTGGTGTCTAGAGAGGCCGGGGTAGTTCTTTATTTATACATGATCGTAAGACATCACTTGACGACTTATATTCAAGCACGGGTGCCAAGCCTATAGAAACACAAATGTATTGCAAGATATTCCAAGGAGGTCTACTCGAAATTTAAACTGAATACAAGATAAGTCTTACAGGCAGGGTCTAGAGACCCCGAACCTACCCTCCCTTGATCGCCGTAGGCCGAGGAGAGATCAGATAGGGCGTTAAAAGTTATGTAGGGGAATCACTACGACCGATGGACCATCACTGACTCGTTGTCACAACCTTGCACTCAGGGAACGCGGCATAAATTGGACATATCTAGAGCAAGTAAGAGCATGAAGGTTTAATTCTTTTTCCACCGTGCCATAAACAGTTGGAACAAAATGGCTCCGCACGTAGTGGCGGCAACCTTGGTCGTTGCCTTTATGCACAAACTAGACGTGCGCCAGACAGAGGCATTCCCAGACTACTGCTAAACACCCTAGGAAGCTTCCTCTTTTTTGTCTTTTTACCGTCCTTTTCTCCCTCCCCCGAATAACTATCTTATACTGCATCTCATCTTTTTAGTGTTTTCTTACCGTGCCTATCTCCATCACAGCCATCATATCACCCCACCCATCATCATTCCACAACAATATCTTTGCATTATTCAAGGATTTGAGGTATGTCTCGCTCGGGGACAGCAATGAGTTGTGGCACCGAACTTGTGATGTTGCTGTTCCCGGAGGCGAGCCTGTTTATTTTCCTTCCCCCCTCAGCTACAGCAGATACCGAATCATATTGGGTGCCTGAAGGTCGCAGCACGGCAAGAACTCCTTTGGTTCGCGGTGCAAGAAGCCGGACGTTCACTGACTCAAGCCGCAAGTCCTGCGACCTAACCTGACCTGACGCTCAAGGCTGGACATACGAGTTAAATGTCTTGCAAGTGGGGTGCAACCATATGAAATAGACCGCCAAAGAATGCAAGAACGCAATAGATTCACGCTGTGTGAACGAGGGACGAGATAGTGACCCCCTGGTATTTTTGACAACCAACTTATGTTTTTCAGGGTGATACTGCATGGCACCTGCCGCGTTTCAGATAAAAAATTCAGCGCGCATTGTTGGGAACCATGGGAGCTCACCGAAAACACAACGACCTGGACACGCGATTGTTCTTTGCCTCTTCCGTTCTGTGCAAACTGAACTGAACAGGAAGAGTTCGCGCCCTTGAAACGAAGGAGTGGAGAGAGCAAGCCTTTGTGGTGGAAGGCTGCAATAACCGAGGCCATCAAGCGTAGAAACGGCAGCTGGAATCATTGCAACGCTTCCGGCAGTCAACTGGCCTGGACCCGTTATACGAAGTTCTGAAATGGGGCTTTGAGCGTTCTATCAACTTCTAAGCGAGAATTTGGGCTCGGGTTGGCTCATTGTGTAAGATAGCGGCCGGAGAAGCTCTATAGCTACCTGCAGCCAAAAAGCTCAATGGGGATGCCCTAGGTTCACCATCCAATGGGGCCACGGTACTTTCAGTGATTACCAGGGCAAAGCAGATGCTCTTGGGAAATACTTTGGTGGTGTACATAGGACGGATAGCGGGGTACGGTCGACCTCGCTCTGGTGCGTCCTCCTACACCGCTGAGCGAGATGATTCTCCCAAATTGTGTCGTGCCGAAGCACCTACTTGATTTGGATAGCCGCAAGTCGGCGGGTCCAGATGGCTCCCACCCAGCTGCTATGAAGCCAGTGGCGGATATCATAGCTTTATAGGTGTCCAAGGTGAGCAGGTCCAGTTTGGACCAGATTTAGTTGCCCCAGGGCTGGAAAACCGCGGCCTTCGTGGTGATAGTTAAGAGTGGGCCTAAGTCAGCTATTCCTGGCTACAGGCCGGTAAGCCTAACTAGCATTCGTGAGAAGATCATCCGCGCCCATAATCAATGATTGCCAATCATAGGAGCAGTCAGTAGGGCTAAAGACCTCGGGGTCATCATGAGCAGTGACTTCAAAATGGTCAAACCAGTGCAACGCTGCTGCGTACATGGCTCGCGGTGAGCTCACTAGGCTGCTATCAGCACTGTCTTGTCGGAATCTGGAAATATTCGTGCATTATTACATGGCCATGATACGACATCACTTAGAAGATAGCGTGCAGACTTGGCCACTTTTCTGCAAAAAAGACGCCACCTGCTTAGAGAAAGTTCAAAGTCTCACTGGGTGAATGGTTGAAGGGCAGAGGGGTGAGACGTATACGTAGAGACTCTGTGATCTGAATCTTCTCTCTTTGGAAGGCAGGACACGTAGGGGGGACCTTGTAGGAACATTCAAGATAACGACTGGCTTTTCTGGCCTTAGGCCGGATAGTCTATTCCAAAAAGCTTTTGATTCCAGAACAAAGAGACACGGAAAGAAGCTAACAGAAGTCCGAGTTAGGCTGATGACTAGATCACCCTTCTTGAGCAACAGGTTCGTGAACAGCTGGAATGGTCTGTCTGGTGGAATGATAGACCTGCAAACCTCCCAGTCGTTCAAGGGTGCTCCAGATGGTAAGTGGTACGAGATACTTACTTGAAGTGAGCTTTGAGTATGTTTACTAGATGGGCGGATGGTAGCACTTTGGTTCGTTTGAGGTGTGTTTTATTCGAAGTTTTCGTTTATTGCATACTGTCTCTGTGAAAGCTCACGATGCTCAATGTCCCGCGCAGCTGACGTACGATGATGTTCTTCATTTCCCTTTCTCTCTTAGCGGGGATTCGAGCAAATGCACGATGGATTGAAGGGTGCATAACTGGAGTGCATACCATCGAAAGAACCCTGGACGCTCGGCTGGCCGTGGCCATTACCTGTCCTGTGCAAGACTTAACAGTCATATTGGTGTTAGAATAATGTAAGTATAGGATCCTTTTGACGCACTTACTGAGCCTTTGTGCTCATGGAGTTTGCCGTTTTGTACTCTGCAGATCGAACAAAATTAGCCCCGACAAAAGCCCTTGGTCTTGCATACTACAAAGCTGAACCGAGCTGAACTGAACAGAACTGACGTGAACTACTTCAGGACCTCGAGATAACCTTGAGGCTAGCCGCCGTTGTGCCCTTAGTGTTCTCTCGTACGTACCGTTCGTCGTTTTGGCTGGGAGTTTCTCCCCGATGGAAGTGTGTCGGATAACTACATTGATATTGCCTCTCAACCTAAAGTGAATATATATTTGGACTAGAGTTAGCATCATACTATGTCAGGGAACCATCCGACAGGTGACGACGGCCTAAGAAAACTTTAGCGTCCAGAAAACCCGAGGTTGTATTGCTATTTTACAATGCGTTAACTCGGCGCACGGGGAATGCTGTGTCTAAGCGTGACGACCCTTGTTGGTAGAGAACATAAAGCTGCTAGAACAGGTCCAACCATGCTTTACCAGGTGGTTTGCTAGCCCGAGGGGCCTTTCCTTCGAGCAGAGACTAGGCACATTGGATTTCCGAACGCGGGAGGCGTAGAGGCGACCTGATAGAAGCTTTGAAAATCCTCAAAGGATATGTTGATCTTCAGGGTTGACTCCATTGCTGTTGAACCTAAGCAATCGTGCGGTCACCAGGGGCACTCGTTGAAGTTGACAAAGGAGAAAGTTTTGAGTCGCCGTCGAGGAAATTCCTTCGCTGTAAGAGTTGTAATCGATTGGATTTGACTCACGACAAATGTGATAATCGCTGAAACGGTTGTAAAATTCAGGCATTGGCTGGACGGCTGCTGGGCCAATGTGTTTGCCGAAACCAGCATGTAAGGTTGGTTAGACCTTACTTTGCGGTTTCCTTAGTAAACGCGTGCTTCGGTCCTTTGTGCTGCGTGGACCACCTGCACGTTACTCTAATGCTCGGCACTGTACGAATATGTTAACCAGAACAGTATTCTCCACGCCCCGTGAGAACTAGAAGGCGATTGGGAGAGATAGTGGTTAGCGTATATTTCAGGAGTGTGCGTGAGAGCGTGCGCAAGAGAAACGGTCAAATGGCATCCGCGCTTGGCAGTCAGCGTTCAGTTAAACAATAAACGTGGTAAAAGTATGAACGAAGATGGCAACCGCTACAGGGGCCTCCTAGAAGTCCGACGGAGTTGGGCTTCGATCGTGATGGTAAGCCGGAATTATTGGTTGTCCAGGAACTCCTCATAGCTTGTCTGTTATATTGTTGGTGACGTCGAACGACTGCTGATGAGTTTACCGGTGCCTGCACTCTCGAGGTCCGATGTGCGTAGGTCCAACTGTGTTTTGGCGCCCACCGGTCTCATACGCTTATGAGCCGGAAAATGCCTCGTCAGGTCCATCCAAAAAGGCGTCCAGTTGCCGTCACCAGTGCCAGGCTGACCAGTCGTCCTGTTGTCCAGTGAGCGGTTGGCTCCTTGAACGTGCACGGGAGTCAGCCAGGCTACGGATGAAGCCGATGTGACTGTGTAGATCCGTCTGAGAGAGGGCAAGGTAAACTGGAACAAAATAGCACCTGAGGGCGCCGGCGGATGTTGGACCGTAATAACAACACACAAACGATGTTCGGTGTTGTTGGAGTCGCTAGGAGACCAGAAGAAGATGAAATCATAACTACCGATTGTAATTTCACGGGTCTGTTGTTTGGTAAATCCATGGCGAACTTCCCAACTTATTGCTAAAAGTCGGTTGTAAAACTCGTCACGAAATCGGCGAAGCGGACGGGATTTCGTAGTTGGCGACCGCGACGGCTACTTCGCGTTGCGGGTACGGTTGGAGAATATGATGGACTAGCTGCCGAGTCCTCACTAGGCGTAATTGGGGGTGGTTCGAGAGGTAACTCGCTCGATGCAGGTGACTGAGCGGCTTGAGTAGGTGTAAATTGGCCGAGCCGCCTGCACTTCATGACGGCAGGCTTGAGACGATCGATAGATATGGTGTCGTGTCGTCCGCTGATATCTATGACAAATGTCTTTGCCCTACGTTTTATCACCCGAAACGGGCCAGTGTATGGCGCTTGTAGTGGTGATCGAACGCCATCAACGCGAAGGAATACGTGAGTAGCGGTTCCTAACGCAGTTCGGACATAACTTGTAGACTGTTGTTCACGCGGCGGACTGGCCTTGAGCACTCGCATGTGCTGCGTAAGGCGCTGAGCATAGTTACCGTAGTCGAAAGTCACGGTTGGTGAAGGGGCTACCAACTCTTCAGGCAGACGAAGTGTACAGCCATATACTAGTGCGGCCGGTGTTGTGTGTAACTCCTTCTTAACGGTACTACGCAGGCTTAAGAGTGCTAATGGTAGTGTTTCACTCCAAAGGGGGTTACCGTTTGCTCGAAGGGCGGCTTTTAATTGCCGGTGGAAACGCTCGACCATACCATTGGCCTGAGGGTGGTAAGCTGTCGTCTTAACGTGTTGGCAACCGAGCGTAGCGAGTAGGCTGCCGAAAGCGCCGTCAAAGTGTGGACCGCGATCGGTGGTGACTATCGCCGGGCAACCGAAATGACTAACCCAACCGGTCAGAAAAGCCTTCGCGGCCTCTTCCGACGTGGGACGAGGGATAGGAATGGCCTGCGGCCAGCGAGTAAAACGATCCACGCATGTGAGTATGTAAACGTACCCAAGCGAAGGTGGAAGTGGTCCTACGAGGTCGACGTTCACATGATGAAAACGTGTTTCAGGTTCTGGGAACCTGGCTAACGCCGCCTTAGTATGCCTATGGGTCTTACCACGTTGACACTGCAGGCAAGCACTAGCCCATTGACGGACATCTCGTTTGACATTGTGCCAAACAAAACGCTCAGTTATCAGTTTCACCGAGGCAGTCACACCCGGATGAGCCAGATTATGGAGTGTCAGGAACGTAGGATAACGGTGGGCAGCAGGAACTACTGGCCTAGGGCGACCTTGCGACACATCGCACACGATGGTACTCTGGGAAGCTGGGATAGGCACTGTGGTTAAACTCAAAGAACCGTTTTGTCGAAGTTGTTCGATGTCAGGGTCCATAGTTTGAGCCTGTGCCATTGCGTCCAAGTTGATGTTAGGCGTCTGTGACAGACTTAGTTGATATACGCGTGATAAGGCGTCGGCGACGGGATTAAGTACCCCAGAGACGTGTCGTATGTCCACAGTAAACTGTGAGACAAAGTCTAAGTGGCGAATCTCGCGTGGTGGGTATCGATCCGAAGCTGACTTTAGTGCGTAAACCAAAGGCTTGTGGTCTGTAAACACCGTGAACGAACGGCCTTCGAGTGCGTGTCGAAAATGACGAATTCCCAAGTAGATGGCTAATAACTCTCTACCGAACGTGCTGTACCTAGATTCGGTGGGTTGTAGGCGCTTGGAGAAGAATGCTAAAGGTTGCCAAGAGTCGTCTACGAACTGTTGCAGTACTGCTCCGATGCATCCGTCACTACCGAAATAGGAGCCAAAGGGTCGGGGTGTGGAAGGAGTGCTGTGTTGGCGACAGCATATTTGACCAAGGCAAATGCAGCTTGTGCCGTGTCGGGAAACACGAACTTCCGCTTACCTCCGCGCAACAGGTCGGTTAGGGGTTGCATCATTTCCGCACAGTGAGGAATAAATCGGCGGTAGAAATTCACCAGGCCGGCAAACTGACGCAACTGGCGAAAAGATTGGGGTTCAGGGTAGTCGCGAATAGCGGAAACGTTATCTGACAGAGGGCGGATACCCGAGGATGAAATAGAATGTCCTATGAAGGTGATATCAGCCCGGCCTAATTCGCATTTCGCGATATTGATCGTAACGCCGTGCTGGCTAAGGCGTTCGAAAAGTGCTCGTAAGTGTGTAGCGTGCTCTTGTTCTGAAGAACTCGCCACCAAAACATCATCCAGGTATACGTGGACATTTTCCAAACCACGAGTTGCCTCGTGCATGAACCGTTGAAAGGTCTGGGCTGCATTGCTGAGTCCAAACGGCATTCTCAGAAACTCGAACGGCCCGAAAGGCGTAGTGACGGCAGTTTTAGGGATATCGGCCTCTGCTACCGGGATCTGGTTGTACGCACGAACTAAATCGATACGGCTGAGGACGGAGCAACCTGATAAAGACGAAGTAAGGTCCTGTATATGGGGAATCGGGTATCGGTCAGGGACGGTGACTCTGTTAAGCGCTCTGTAGTCACCACAAGCTCGCCAGTCGCCACTAGACTTAGGGACCATATGAAGAGGGGAAGCCCAAGGGCTACTAGAAGGGCGTATTATACCCAGTTCTAGCATATGTTCGAATTCAGCCTGTGCAACACGAAGCTTGTCTGGTGCTAACCGACGCGGCCTACTGAACACTGGGGGTCCCTTAGGATCGATATGGTGAGTGACGCTGGTCGTCACTGCCGGGAGAGGCCCGGAATGCCGAAACATGGCTGGGTAGGCGGCGATGAGTTCGCTATAAGGTTCGTGTGCCGGTGGTTGGACGTAAAAAGGCGTGACGTGGTTCACTCGCGAATTACAACCCGCAACAGCGAGAGTGGTCTGACGATCCACCACTCTGCGGCGCCGTGCATCAACTAGCAAGTCAAAATGCTGCAGGAAGTCAATGCCTAGAATTGGGTACGGGACGTCGGCGATGATGAATACCCAACGAAAATTACGCTTCAAACCTAAGTTTAAGGTGAGCGACCGCTGGCCAAACGTTGGGATGGCCGTGCCATTGGCAGCGCGTAGTGTTTGGGCCTGCGGCGTGCTATTGTCGTCTTTCGCTCGGGGGAGGACGCTCACTTCGGCACCGGTATCTACAAGAAATAGGTTATTTGAAATGATGTCCCTTACGTTCAAAAGACGACTGTTGGTCTGATACCCGGCTTCGTGGGTCGCCACCACGGGCCGGGGGTTGTTTCCCTGATGAGCACCGGGAAACGTACACCCTCGTTCGCATCGTTTGGCTCCCTCACCAAAACGACTGTGGTATTTACAATACCCCTCTTTTGAAGAGCCGAAACGTCGTCGCAATGACGGACTATGGCGCCTAGGTGAGCGTGCGCGGTGCCGCTCCTGTGACCCACTTCTTACTGCTAAGCGTTGCAGGCTCGCGTCAATTCTAGACAAAACTGACGCGAGGTCGTTAGATGTTGGCAGGGCAGGCACCGTTGTGACGGAGGACCTGGTTACTCCAGCTACAGCGGGGTTGTATCGTGACATAATGTCATCAGCTATTGCTGCAGTTTCCTCCAGTGAACACTTGCGCGTGGCACTTAGTAAAACTGGGATGTTGTGCGGCAAACGCTGCAGCCAAAGTTCCCTTAAGAGCGGGTCCTCGCCTACCGTCGGTCCTCTCAAGCGCTGCATCTCACGCAGCAGTTCGGAGGGCTTCCTACTTCCAAGCTCAACGTTTTGAAGTTGTTGCATACGTTGGTCCTGCGTTGGGGTCGTGCGGGCAATGACGGCCTCCTTTAAGGCCTCATAGCTTCGGGAAGAGATTATTACGTCCCTTACTTGCATTGTGACCTCCGGCGGGAGGCGGCCTGCTACCCACCTGAAACGGCTGGCGTCACTGGTAATACGGCTGTTTTCGAATTCTAACTCAACCAGCGTGAACCAGAGTTCTGGATCAGCAGGCGTGAATGCCGGTATGTGCAGCGTGATCGCCCCAACGGTGGGGTCTGAGCAGGATTTCCGTTCGGCAGACATAGCGATTACTTTATGGAATACAGACGGGAAAAGAAATCAACGACCAATGGGGCACTATAGTCTTCGCGAAAAAAAAACGCGACGAATTAGACACACAAAATATGTATGGACGAAAAAAAATTATTTGATAAACCAACCAAAAAAATCAAGATAGGGAAACAATAAAACACACAAAAACGTACGCAGACGGGACCTTCAACGGTAGAAAACAAGGAAACTCACGTGACCTGGGGATCACGTCGGGCTCACCAATTTGTAAGGTTGGTTAGACCTTACTTTGCGGTTTCCTTAGTAAACGCGTGCTTCGGTCCTTTGTGCTGCGTGGACCACCTGCACGTTACTCTAATGCTCGGCACTGTACGAATATGTTAACCAGAACAGTATTCTCCACGCCCCGTGAGAACTAGAAGGCGATTGGGAGAGATAGTGGTTAGCGTATATTTCAGGAGTGTGCGTGAGAGCGTGCGCAAGAGCAACGGTCAAATGGCATCCGCGCTTGGCAGTCAGCGTTCAGTTAAACAATAAACGTGGTAAAAGTATGAACGAAGATGGCAACCGCTACAAGCAGATAGGTAGCCGCTCCAACCATTATTCTGATTCACTTCTCTTGTTCTTATCGCCATTGTTATTGCCAGTCTACATCCCTTCTACCAGTACCTTCCCACATTTTCTTTCACCACTTCCAACTTTTCCACCTCCGCAACTTCTGTCCTCGAAGTTGGTGGGGCGCTGACTGGAACTCACCAGGGGACAGTGATCCTGTGAGTCTCCTCAGATTGGGGGACAGTGGCGGAAGGTCCCTTCCTCCGTTTTTTGTTACCAAATCACCGGAAAAGACTCCGATCTTCCATTTGTCGCAGCACCGAGGAGCTCACGGTAAAAGAATCTAGACGAACTTGGTACACCGCCGTTTACGTTGTGATCCGAAGTGAATTTGCTGCTTACTGTGAATCGAATTTTTGTCTGCAACCAAGCAACACATTGCCCACGGTGCTGTTGATAAGTGTGGGCAACTTGAGACAGAAATCTGTTAGATGTGTAATCCAGTTCTGTTCATCCAACCATTAACCTCGCACTTCTGTGCTCTGGTTTTGGTTGCCACCTCACAGCATAGTCGAATGAAAGGCAAAAGAATAAGAGCATAACTTGGGAAAGGACCGAAAACAACGAAAACAAAAATCTTGGAGGAAAAGGAAAATCGAATGCACCTACGCCACTTGCCGCGACACCCAGTCATATTACAGTTTCTAAACATTTTGTAGGCGAATCTCGGGACCCCAATTCGGATGTCTCACGTCCTACTTGGCCAAGTCCACTGGTCATGGTTTTCATGCCTTTCTCCTCTCATGGACTGGCCACTTCAATCCACCTTCCAACCACTACCTGTCTTGAAGAATAGCGTATGCCGAGGAAGTCTGTCGGTGGGCATTTTTTGATTACAGATGAAGTGAACTACAGTAAACGGGGCGAACTCCATTGTTCGAAAATATACTGTAAGAGGAGTCTGTAGGAAACACTCACGCCAGAATCACTGTTGATTCCACTTTTGATCAGAAACGTTTTAGGTGGGTGAATAGACAGAGAGGGGAAGGGTGTTCCATAACTTAGCCATCCGGGGAAAAGGAAGACTGGATGTTTAGTGTCCGAGATCGAGCAACAGAAACCTGATAAAGGTAACTGCCTGTGCTCGGGATTAGCGCTGAAAAGTAATGGTAATAAGGACAACCGAGGCAAGCTTGGAGGAACAAAACCCCAAATAATAGCGATACAATAAGGGCAAAGAAACAACTGCCCGGCAATGGGCAAGCGACTGCAACTTGGATGCTAAAACTGAGTCATCTACCAGACAAATGGCTTTAAGTTGGACTAGATTGAGGAGAGATAAAGAAGCCGAAGCTCCACTCCACGAAACAGCGGTATTCAAGTGTGGGACAAATTTGAGCTTTGTGCAGTAAGAAGAGGTGGGATAGTTTGAAAAACATCTTGCGCGGGATGTAAAACCAATCTTGCGCTCAGCACAAGATGCAAACACACATATGTATGAGGACCCAGATGGAGAAGAGATAGTTAATAGATTCAGAAAAGCCATCAAGTTGGAGGACTGAAGAGGAATCGAATCAAAATCTAAGTGGGGAAAAAGGAATGGTGTTTGAGAGAAACTGAGAGATGTTGTAGAAGCGTAGAGAAGGACACGATTTTGAGAGTCCCAAGAGGAGTTATGTCCAAAGTCCGAGTTGAGCGATGTTACAGGAGCACAACGGTCACGGTCAATGTTAGCGCTGGCATGGTGGAAGGTGGGGTACGAAAAGGAGTAGTGAAGGGTGACGTCGTCAGCAAAAGCGTGGATGGCGCTGGAAGTGGTCGGTAAGAGATCAATAGTAAAAAGCGGAAAGAGTGGATGAAAGTACAGAACCTTGGGGAACACCATCATTCATAGGAAAAGGCTGTGATTGTATCTCATTGACTCGAACGAAGATGGTCGGGTTACTAAGAAAACTCGACGTTTATGAGACGGGCTAGAAAAAACCAGGTGGGAAATTAAGGCAGTAAACCATTGTGTCAGGCACGGTTAAAACCCTTTGATTTGTCTAATGAGACCAGGCGTGTTGTGTATGTGTTTCACACCCGTCTGGTTTCAGACTGCGTGCCAAACAAAACATGGTACAATCGGGGAGGAATGGGTGGTTGTTAAATGCCACTGACCAGGAGTGGGAGACCATGACTAGTGGATCACCCGTGGAACCACGAGATCGAAGTTCGTATCGGCGATCGCTTAGTAGTCCTTCACGTTGGAGGAACGGTCGCAGCTGGTCGGAAATTATGGTTTTCATGACTTTTGAAATGACAGAGGTTATGGAAATAGGACGGTAGTTGTTTAGGTTGATGTAGTCGCCGTGTATGGGAATAGGAGAAATTACGGTCTTTTTCCATGGACGGGAAACCTGTCAGATTGCAGAGATAGGCAAAACGATGACGTACAATTGGTGCTAACTCTGGGGCACACGTTTTCAAGACTGTGTGGGATACCATCCGGACCAGATGGTTTGTTTTGGTCGAGTGATTGTGAGATCTGACAGATCCTTATGGTTACTTACTTTTAAACAACTGTCTCCTGCTAGAGGATTAGTCGGCCCCATGGATATCGCGGATCATCGCCGACCATGCGTAGCGCTTGGATGCTAGCTCAGCGCGAATCGTGACCCAGGTTTTCCTCTAGTACCGCCAACCGTCGGCCGATTGTTGTCCGAGGCGCTCCATGTCTTTCTCGACAGTGCTCAATCACGTTTTCATTTGACCTCCAAGGCGACAGCGCCATCCTGCACATGGCGCTAGGCAGAGTGTTTGGACAGTTCTGTGTCGGGTCGCCGGAGTATGTGACCGAATCAATACAAGCGGTGGCGTTGACGAGGGATGGGGAGTTAGTCACTATGGCAGCATCACCTTATTTCGTCGTTTGATAGCATTTCCTGCCAGTGTGTATGAAGAATTCGGGGAAGACACCAGTGGTCGAACACCTCCAGCCTCCTGGTATCCTCAGCTCGCAGTGCTCAGGTTTCACCCCGTATGTGAGCACGGGTCGAATAGCAGCACTGAGTAGGTGAATCTCCGTTCGAAGGTAATTTCGCTCCGTGATCATAGCACACGCCGAAGCTGATAAAACGCCCTCCGAGCATTGTCAGCCCTTGGCAGTACTTCGTTCTTCTCCTGACCATTCGAAAACGGGTTTGACCCCAGGTATCTGAACGATGGTACATACTCGATCATTCTACCATTGGTGGACAACTGCTGAGCTGGCGGCCCCGGAAAAGTCGAAAAAGCCTTAGTTTTCCGCTGTATTGACTTCGAGACCAATAGTCTTCGAGAAACAATCGACTCAGTCCAGGACTGGTTGAAGTTAGGCGAGAGAATCTGCTAGCACGACAATATCGTCCGCAAACTCCGGGTCCGAGATGTGCACCGTTGGACTTTATTGGACACCGGAGTAATCAGCCAAGGCTTTATTCATCGTTCGGTCGAATGCGGAGTTGAACAACATTGGTGAGAGAAGGCAGTCCTGTCTAACTTCGGAATTAAGTGCAAACGTAGAAGACTCTTCACCATACATTGGAGCATGTGCGCTAGTAGAGGCATAGTGGGCCCTCAGGATCCTTGAGAGTTTGGTGGGAATACCGTCAGATTCTAGAATGCCCTATAGGCATTCACAATTAACCGATTCAAAGAGCCCGGAAACCAATGAAGCAGGCTACTGTTGGTTGCTGGGGCTTGCAGCGGTGTTCCAGCACTCGGCGCACTGTGAAAATTTGGTCCACACAGCCTCTGCCACGGCAGAAGCCTCATTGATTCGATCGAGTGCGGGAGTTTCTCGCAACTGAAAAACAATCGAGTGGCAGTACGCAAAACACTGCAGCGACGTCAATCGAACTGACCCCCCCGTTTCTCCTCACACACCGTTTTGTCTCCTTTCTTGGGAGTGGGTAACAAAATAGACTCACCTCAGTCCGTTGTATGCCTCTCCTGTCCATATAGATCGGAACAGCACTTGGAGCCTGTCTAACAGAGATGACAAACAGGGCCTATACACTTCTGGTGGAATACCATCTCCAACAACCTTTCTGCTTTTCACTTACCCCAAGGAAAATTACGAAAACCATCCCAGTGTGCTGGATCGTAACACCAAAAAGTGCGTCTGGAGTTGCACGCCGGAACTGGGCGAGAAAAAGCGGCGGAGAGAAAGATAAGACTGGAGGAAAGGAAGTAATATCAGAGAGAAAAGGGGAAGAAAGTGAGGAGAAAAGCGAGGGTATGTGCATGATCGCCAGTCCGATCGGGAATGTGTGGAGAAGTTAATAAGTTGGCTTAGATTGTTGACCAAAGCTTCGCACCCCAGAGTCTGTGTGTCTGTATAGTATAAAACCCAGTCCTTCTTATGGGAATTGAAGTCACCAAAATGGTAAATTGGAAGTTTGGACCTGATGTAAACAAGTTCTCAATGCTTTAAGATTAAAGATCAAAATACTGTGGAGTCGTCATTATTAGGGGAGCGACAAACAGTACATTAATAATGGATAAAAGAGAACCGAGTTCCAGCCACATCAGCTGGAACTATCGATAGGAAAGGTCCTCGTGTAGAATACAGATGGTAGTGACAGATTGGTGGGTGTGGGCGCAGGCATCACATTTTGATGGAACCGAGGAATACGGATAGTTTTTGGGTATGTGAAAGTGGGTGGTTTCCGATGAGCGAAGGATTTATGTGCCAGTCAGAACAAGGCAAGATAGCTAGAGGATTGTAGGGAATGGCGCCAAAAATCAGTATTATGTTTCAAACTGCAAATGTTGGTGAGTGCGAAATACGCCTGCTATAGTGAGTGCTGAGTAGTCATTAGTGAGCAAGATACTTTTTGATTTGTAATTTTCATGTGATATGAAACCGGCGACCTAACCATGGGGTCTGGTGTAGCAAACCGCACAATACTCCATTGGGAAAGGCGGTTGTACTACAACGTTCGTTTTTTCCGTTTTATGAGGCTAGCTCCTGCCAGAGGATGAACCGGCTTCATGAATGTCCCGAATGCCACCTGCCCATCAGCGGTTTGTGCGGAGGAACCGTTTATGCTGAATCTTAGGAATTATGTACGGAATGGCGTCTCCAGCGTTACTCGGCTTTTTTGTTTGAGGTAAAAACTCTAACCCGTTTACATCCAAGTGCTACCGGTCAGGCAACAGGAAGTTTGTGTGTTGTAAGCCGGTGATCAAACGTGTGGTCCATACTCTTTCTGGATGGTGGTCAGCCAGTCGAGGATGCCCAATACGTCCTAGTGGACCTTACCCCACTCAGGATAGCTGAGTAACGGGCAAGAGGCAATGGCCTTATTTGGCATCGGGCCACATTTGCACACGTCATGTTGATATCTATGGGCTTCTGTGGTTTTTATGTGGAGAGTTCACTGCCAAGCGAAACACTCATCTCGCCCTCTAACAAAGCCGCGTTGCTTTTGTCTAGCTAATCGCCCCCGCCCTGTTCGGTATGGGTAACCCTGAAGGGACGCTCTGCGCTCCTGTGTGCGTAGCCCTTGGGGTCTTCGTAGCACGCAAACACGATCACCACGGTAAGGTAACAACATCGATCAAGTCGGGCGCCGATATATCTAACTAACATCAATTGCACTAAAGAGGAGATTACCTCATGAAAGACGAACCAGTTTAGTTTCCATTAACCTGAGACACTTGTGATACCACTGCAACGTTCGGATTCCCTCCAGGCAGCATGGCCATTTGTTGCATTCAGTGAAACTAGAACATGTTCAACAGGCACATTGATGAGTAAGCTAAACTTTGCTCTTTTAACCGGCTGCATTGATTGGCCTCCGCTCTATGATCTCGTGAAGCCATAGAACTGAACACAAACATTTTGATCAGTGTGCACACTATTCAAATAAACGAATGTTAACTCGAAAAGCGCGTTGCCTGCGATCGCTTGTTTTTTCTTCAGCGATTCTCATGAGTAAATTGAAATCCAATACAATTTGTTCCTGTGCTCGTTTTGTTGATGACGTGGAACTTTCTTTTGTTCTGTCTCTGGTGGAATTTGTGCTGCTGCACTAAAAGCCGATGTTCTCGCGTTTGTTCACTGTTTCGATACTATTCTGTTGTGTTTGTAGAACTAGTGGAAATTTGCAGACTAGAAGGAATGTGTTATATTTAAGCGTTTGACACACTCAGTAACTCACTGCCGTCAAAAATGTTTTTAATCAGTCGACCTTTTTCGTGTAATTGTCGTGAGTATAGCTATGTACTACTGAATATTCATCTACCGGGGTACATAAAGCAAATACTTGACTTGACATGACTTTCAGTTACATCAGGTAACCTTTTTCAGGGCGGGTTTGCAGTCGATTGTAAAACAAAGTTGACCTTCGGTTTCGGTGGCATATGGCAAAACTCCAAAATACCTACCTATGGTCGGGGGTGGATGGCTGAGGTTCTGAGTTGGCTGCTTGCCCTGAACGCCTCTCGAAATGCTCCCAAACAGCTTTTGCCACACTACCTTCTCGGAGCGGTGGTGTTTTTACACAAAAAAGTGAGGGCGAAGGCGAACGCCCGGCGCTCTCCACCGGGTTGACTGACTGATAGTCAGTCTGATTCCAAACCAACTACGGGTGGCGTATGAGGCGTCCAACACTACACTCATCGGCATCTGCGACGGAGGGGTGTACTGGACACCCAGGATGTTTGGCCTCATCCGAAGGGCGTATGAACTGAATGATCAGTCGCCGGCCCCCAGTGGGTTCCGCAACCCGCGCTCCGTCCCTCTGCCTTGCGGGTGAGGCTTTGGGTAGCTAAGGGATCCGGTTGTGGATCCCTAAAAAAATTACCCGATTTGGCCTGGGAAACCTGGCAGTACTATGCCCGCAAACTGAATCGTGGACTCTCATACAAATTCGCTTTCATCTCATTCTCTTTCACGCTCCTTCACAATCGCAAGGTCATATGCTCACCTAGCACCACACTCGGAACCTATCCACCCTCTCCCTACCTCTCCCGTTGCTTTATGTGCCAGACATGTCGCTACGCTGCAGAAAAACTGCCTTACTACTGCCGCCGCTTGTGACCAGACTTCCGCTAGAACCGTCTCCCCTACGACTGCCACAGCAAGTCACACCACCGAGCCCATCTTTCTTCAACCTCGTCCACGATTCAAATTGGCCAGCTACAACGTACGCACGCCTATACAAATCGGACAACAGGCAAGTCTAGCTCGCACACTGGAATCGTTTTTGATCGTTATCTGCTGCCTCTCAGAGACAAGACTGCAAGACACAAGCTCCACGACCAGAATAACGTCCCCAGCTAACCCCAACACCAAGTTTCATCTACGCCTGTCTGGAGATCCGGACGCTGCAGCAGCCGGCCAGGCCGGTGTTAGTGTTGCTTTGAGCCGTAGAGCTGAAGCGGCCATGTCAGACTAGATTTCTGTCAATAACCGACTTTGTGCAGTCTGGCTGCGAGGTTCTTGCCGAGTAAATAGACATCGAGATCGCACACGTGACCTATTCATCATTTCCGCCTATGCCCTGACAGACTGCAGTCCAGAGGCAGACAAAGATGAATTCTACCAACAGCTTCATATGCTCTTGCTTACTGCGCGCCGGACAGATATATAGTGGTCCTCACCGGAAATCTTAACGCGCGCGTCGGTCGCCTGACAGCGAGTGAACGTCACCTAGTAGGGCAGTTTGGCTTCAACTCCAGTCGTTCGGACAATGGGGACAGATTGCTGAAAATATGTGCTGATCACCAGCTTTTTCTAGCAAGCACAAACTTTCGCAACCCTAAACGACGTATCGCCACCTGGCGTCCTCCGTCCGCAAAACAGGAATGGTCACAAATCGATCATATAGCGATTAGCTACCGTTAGCGCGGCAGCGTGTTAGTTTGTCGCTCTTACTAGTCAACCTGCCTCGATTCTGATCACGCATTAGTCTGCTCTACGGTCTGCCTGCTGTTTGGGGGCTCGATGAACTCGAATCATGCTCGCCTAAATATAGACAAGCTGAACGACCCTCTAGTGCTAGGATCTTTTCAGACTGCGCTGGCCCAGGCACTGAAATCCACCGCCCCACCTGATGTCAATGAACACTGGGAGCGACTGAAAGAATCTCTACTAAATGCAGGCCTGACCAGTTGTGGTACGGTCCGCCATACCTAAATAAGTTGGATTTCTTCAAACTCCTTGTTACTGCATGAGAGCCGTCGACATATCTCTGCTGATGCAAGATACAACGAATCAGGCCGTGAACTCCGTTTGTGTTTGAAGAACCGTTCGCGTGCTGATCGTGGGAAGTAGTGGTCAGAGCGTGCTCTCGAGATGGAAGCAGCTTCTGCCTCTGGCAACTCCAGGAAACTCAACTCATTCACGCCACCGGACCGCGAAAAACAGGTACTAGTGAGACAATCCGCGAAACCGACGGGACACCAATCACCAACCTGTCGTACAGACTAGACCGCTGGGCAGAACACTTTCGCTCCCAGTTCAGCTGGCCACCGGCTGCTTCTACTGCACCTGGACTCCTACACTTCATGCGTGATATATTCCAGACAGTCCCCCGACAGAAGCGGGAATTCGAAAAGAACTACAAACCCTCAAGGGCCAGAAGGCATACAGATCAGATCGCATCCCTCCTGCGCTTTTCAAAGATGGCGAGATGGTTCCGGTGAGAGAATTGACAACCCTGTTCTCAAAGGTTTGGATGGAAGAAAAAGTTCCCACATCCTGGGGGGAATCGACAATTGTGCCCATCTATAAAAGGGTAGCCGCACATTCTGTTCTAATCATCGGGAGATTAGCCTGATCTCTGCCGCTGCAAAACTCCTAGTGTCCATTATCCCCCGTCGACTTTCTCCCTTGCACGAGCTCCATTGTCGTGAAGACCAAGCTGGGTTTCATCCCGGCCGCGGTTGCATGGAGCAAATCTCAACTCTTCGCCTCCTTCATGAACACCGTCACGTGTATCAAAGGCTATCTATCGTTGCGTTTCTGGATATTAGGGCCGCCTTTGACTCTGTCGATAGGACTGCCCTATGGACTTACCTGTCGAGGAACGGCGTGTTCGAGAAGCACGTTTCCCTTCTGCAAGCTCTCTATCTGTAGACTTCGGGCAGAGTAAGGGTCTATGGGAAACTATCCGAGTCCTTTGTCGTCGCAAGTGGCATTCGTCAAGGATGCCCTATTTCCCCGTTCCTCTTCAACTTCATAATGGATGATCTGCTCCAACGAGCCTTTAGTGGTGTTGCAAACAGTAGTGTGGAACTTCTCCCGGGCACCAGAGTTGTTGACTTGGATTATGCTGACGACGTCGCCTTGTTGGGAGACAACCCTCAAGTCGTCCAAGATACCTTAAACCACTTGGCCGTCGAAGTCACCGAGTGTGGCACGCACTTTGCTCCGTTCATATGTAAAATGCTTCTTTAAGACTGGGAAGGAAATTCTCCTGCACTCAGTGTTTGTGGGGAACGTTTGGAAACTGTCAGAACCTTTGTGTATCTGGGATGTTGCATTTCCTGGTGGAGGCATAGGAGACGAGATCTCGGTGCGCACCTCTAAGGCCCGTTCGGCTTTTGCTAATCTAAGGCACCTGTGGCGTCGTCACGACATCAGGCTTTCCCTAAAGGGTAGAGTCTGTAACGCCGCAGTTCGCTGGGTGCTACTTTATGGATGCGGAACCTGGCCAGTTCGAGAAGCAGATCTGCGCCGACTGACCGTATTTGACCACCGTAGTCTACGGACAACCACACGAGTGTGGTGGCAGCATCACGTCAGTAATGACGAAGTGCGGAGGAAAGTGTTTGGGGTGGACTGTTCTTCACTCAGGGTAACTGTTTCTGTTCGTCGGCTACGGTGGTTAGGTCATGTTTTGTGGATGCTCGCTCAGCGTTTACCTCGCCGCGCTTTATTCGCGCTTACTGGACAGAATCGGAAACGGTGGCGTGGTGGACAACCGATGACCTGGAGGAGAAGTTTGAAAAAGCTGACTTCCGGTTTAGCCGCAGTGGGGTCCTGTCACCTACCAGGTTGGAGCAAGAATGACACCGAAAACAGTTGGCTTGATAAGCTGGCGGATATGGCCCTAAACCGGAGCCAGTGGCATCAGTGCTGTGTGGAATGCTGAGCTGGCTCCCCATCCTTCCCCTTCCATATTTAAAGACCTCAAATGATGCGAACAAACAAAACCAAGATACCGTGCGTGGAAAAACTTGCAAAAAAATCTTTCAAACTTTTCTGTTTTTTTTCTCTTCGTACATTGTTTTCCTACTATCCCATGGTCTCTTTGGCACGTTGGTACCAGGTGCGTGTTGAATATATATATATATATATATATATATATATATATATATATATATATTGATATATATATATATATGGCAAACCATATTGAGACATCTATTGCTTATGTTTCATTTTTAATCCTTACAAAATTTGTTATTTTCAGATTCTGCTCTTGGCATGTAGTTCAAATATACACTAGACGGATATCAACTCAGGTATGAACATCCTATTTTTGCGATACCCAACGATCATATGGCAGAACCAACTGACTGAATTGGATTGGTCTTGTCATGAGTCAGCGCGTTCTACTGAAATACGAGAAGATCGAGAAAATCGGTGAAGGTAAGTCTGTTTCTTTTTTAGATATGCTTCACAGGTACATATGGGAAGGTATACAAGGCACGCAATCGTGACACACATGAAATTGTTGCATTGAAACGTATCCGATTGGAGAATGACGACGAAGGCATTCCGAGTTCCGCATTCAGGGAAATTTGTCTGTTAAAGGAACTGAAACATAAAAATATTGTCAGGTACCAGAATAGTATTGTTTATAGCATGAAATGGTCATTTTAAGATTGTTTGATGTGATACTCAGTGAATCCCGCCTTACCATCGTCTTTGAGTACTGTGATCAAGATTTGAAGAAGTATTTCGATAGCTGCAACGGCGAAATTGATCAAAAAACTGTAAAAGTGAGTTGGCAGTTTTTGCACACTATATTATTGGAAATCGAAGTCCCATAAATGGAGGTGCCATTTTTGTTGTTGTAAGACGTTTTAGGATTGTAGTTTGTCGTGCATCTGTAAACTGGATGATGCAGAAAGTGTATCATTACGAATAAATAGGCCAAATTTTCCCATTCGGCTGCAGCCGTTCGCTTCAATTACGAGAAATGACGGTATTCTGTACTGCCCCACTAGATATAATGAGAGGACTCTTCTGGCTTCGAACCATTCCATTTTATCAACAGAAAACTGACAGTTTATATAGGGTGCAAGAGTCATTGTCATCAACCATCGCACCACAAACTAGTGGGTTCAAACTGACACTGGGTAGCGTTTGTTCTGATTGGCTAGTTGGTGGTACCGTCAGCCACCACTTGACGGGAATCCTTTCTCATCTTATCGATCTGTTGTCCTGTTGTTCGTGATGCCGTTCACTCAAACATTGATAGGCGCTGACGAGCTGACTTCTAACGAAACTCGGCTATCTACCTATGATGAGTTAGCCCATACCCTCACAGGTGGTCACAAAGTGATGTGAGGGAAGAGTAACTTGAGCACGGATGTCTGTCAAAATGCATAGTTATAGGACAGTAATACGGAAATAACAGTACCGACCTAAGTTTCACTTTCAGTTTATTCAACCGTTAACCTCGCACTTCTATGCGCTGGTTTCGGGTACTACCTTCCAGCACCGTCGAATAAAGGGCGAAAGAACAGAAGCATAAAGTTAAAAAGATGCAAAAACTTTGAAGTAATAAGCGGAAATCACGAAGACAAAGAAAGAGTTCAAGTGCAACCACGCCACTGGCAGAGTCACCTAGTCACATCAATTAACGTCTCCAACCACCTTCTTGGTGGGTCGCGTGGATCCCAACCTGAAAGTCTAACACGCCCTACTTGGCCAAGTCCATTGGACAAGGTTTTCAAACCTTTTTTCTATGTCATGGACTGACCACCTCCATCTACCTTCCGACCACCACCTTCCTCGGAGAACAGTGTACGCCGAGGAAGTCTATCGGTGGGCATGCGTAACATGTCTCAACCACCTTAGTCTGTTTACATTCAGTACTTGATCCAGAGACTGACCTCTGTTTCCCAGCACCATACATTTAACCTCAGCATTTTGTTGATGCAGTGTTTCCACCGACCTAAGTGGGAAACAGTGGCAGCCGTTATCATTACTAGATGGCTCTTAACTTTCTCGAAGCTCGTACCATTTTTTTTTCTGTTCGCAACGAGTCCGATAATTGAGCATTGAGATGTAATATCATGCAAGGACAATACATTTTGCGAGTTCCATAATCGTAAAGGGGGCACAATCAAGTTCATCAGTCCGTAGTGAATCATATGTGGGCACTCACCGAAATTCCTCCGAAACTCTGGTGTACAGTCTGTTGGCAGGTTTTTTGAGAAAGCCCGGAGACCGCGTTCGTTAAAGATCGAAGACCAAATTGGTGGTTCATACGCTGTTTGCAGTATTTCCAGAATTTCCAACTCATTCTTGTGCCCTAGACGAATCGGTAAGTGGTAGTACGGTTCACTACCCTCTTCTATGTTAACTTATTGAGCACGACCAAAAGCACTGACTTAACATTTTGGCCAACCATGGCGGCGTTACTGCTATCGGTGTATTTGTGATATCTTGCCGATGTGGTGAACTGTATCTGTTGTTGATCTTCCGCGATCACTTAGTAGGTCTTTATCCGTGTTATCAGTGGTTAAGTTCCATATTGGCCGTCGTTCCTTTATTCGCGACCCGTAGTAGATGGGTCTTTTCTCCCAGGTGGCTGCCAGTTACGGGCTCGTTGGTAACGTTGGTGAGGTCGACAGTGTGGCGAGCCACATTTACCACGCCGTAGTGCCATCCACGGATTTCTTTGGAGTTTTTTGTAGGAAAACACTTACCAAACAGGAAATCCACTTCATCTTCGGGGATTTCTATTGATCGTCCGCAATAGCTTATTTAGTGAACTCAGCACCCACCTTATTCGCGATTAACTATTAGGCTGGTGGTCGTTCTCCCATGTATGACCTTGGAATGCACTCGGTAGCTCTATTCTAAGGGGATCTCTGGGAGTAGGTATATGTTTTCACTTCAAGCGACGCGCCTAAAAACGCAGACTAGGTAATTAATGCAAATACCTGTCGGGTGATCGATGGGAGTATTTTTCAATAAAAAAAGTTTTAGTAGCTTTTTCATTCAAAACAACAGGTGCTAATTTTTCAGTTGCCAATGTTTGGGTTTTTGTAAAAGCTAGTCTCAGTGACGTTTTGAGGCACTGATGGGAATGATCAGGGCGAATTTCATAATATTGAATCGGAGGATGAGGTTCCCTGATACTTCGTCAGCTGATATTTTAACAAAGCTAGGAGAGCAGAATATGGAAATTTCACTGCATATTTATACATTCGACTAATAAATACGGTGCTGTTTTGACGATTCAGAAATCCCTCAGTCCCATTTGAGAATGAGAATGGCTGAAGTGATTCACCATTCGAAGACGGAACCATGGAATACTAATCTAGTAATTTTCATCACATTCATAGTGATAAAATATATTAGTTGCAACAAGAAACATTTTAAACCTCACTTTTTCGACGCCATTTATAATGAAAACTTTAAGGAAATAAAATGAGTCTTTTCGGTTCCCCTCATCTTTACTCATTCTCTGTACCCTGTGCTTATGATTTCTCCAGCTGTTTATGTACCAATTGTTGCGTGGTCTGCAATATTGTCACTCGCATAATGTGCTCCACCGTGATCTGAAACCACAAAATCTACTGATCAATGACAATGGGGAGTTGAAACTGGCTGATTTCGGATTGGCTCGCGCTTACGGTATACCGGTTCGACAATATTCGGCAGAAGTGAGTGGAACAAATCTTCCAATTCCTAAAATCATTGAGAAACGATGATTATATGGTCTGAATTAACCCGTTTTTCGGTACCTATCGGTTTGTCGGTCGAAGAATTGTGCAACCAGATAGAAAGTTTCCTAAATCTGTCTGTGTTTCGTTCTTGTCACCAGTGATTCACTCGAATCCTGTGCTGTCTCGATATCTTTGGAAGTAGGGTCCCTTCAAATCTCACTCATTAACATACAAAATGTGTAATTTATTCTTCCGAATTTTCTGATGCTGTTTGCACATCCAGTGTTCCTTTTTACTATACTACCGAACAATGAAACTGGCATTTACCGGTGGTGATCGAGTGGTTTAGAGAGTTTACTAAACACCTCAGAGGTCCGAGGTGTCGTGCGGATCATTACCACACCTGACCTACTGGGACCTTATGTGGTTCCCCACTCCGAGTCTCAGGGTTCGGTTACCGGTTATCCCCAGTAATGCAGTGGGCCCTCGTGGCTATGGGGTATATACCCCTTCCACTGCACTCATGCGCAAGCATGTGATAAAAGAAGAAAATTTCCAGGTCTCTTTTTGTACTCACATTGTGGAGTCCATCTTTTTCAAATGAGCCGTTTCAAATTGAGCGTCACTGCAGCCGTTCTGATGCAACTCAATTTGTGGGTTCTAAATCGTTCTTCATCACCAACTGTTGACTCCGTTGCCTGGCTGTTGTAATCCTCGTGGTTTAATTTATGTTTTCTGCGAGCAGTGCTATACTCAGTCTCTGTTTCGTAACTCTTATCGCACCGGTCCTGGAGCGCAAAACTGGGACGTTTCGGCACGCAGCGTGTCAGAACTATCTCTATGATGAAACGGTGCAGACGAACGACTCCAGAAACACTCGAATGTTCGTCCATTGGGATTTACACCCTTTCCGAGCTGATTTGGTTACTAAGGTGCTAGCTTACGTAATCGGTTCTGTCGACTGCTTACGCGTGACCAGTACTGCGTTGGACCGGCATCAAAATGTGATCTGGAGATGAATCGGTCGGGTGACTCACCGCGTAACACATCCCCGCTGTACTGGTGCTTTAGTTTCCATTTGGTTCTAGCGACTCTGTGACAGAAGTTATGCCATCATTCTTAAAGTTATGACTGGATGATTTCGTTCATTTCGATTTCCTGAGAGTTGAAGACGCCACCAGTTTCATTCTTTCTCTGCTTACCAAATGCCTCAGTATGGTCGAGGGTGGGTGTTTCAGGTTCCGAGATAGCTACTCCTCCTGAACGCCTCTCGAAATGCTCCCAAGTAACCGTGCATTTTCTTTAGTCTCTGCTGAGGAAGTCCTACTCACTGCTTTCTCGTGGCGGAGGTGTTCCCACTGAAGTTAGAGAATGAAGGTGAATGCCTGGCGCTCTCCACCGGGTTGACTGGCTGATAGTCAGTCTAGGGGAGATGGCTTAACCCTAATTCTAAACCAATCATGGATGGCATATGAGGCGTACAACAGTGTGCTTACCGGCATCTGTGGCGGAGGGATGTACTGGGCATCCAGGGTGCTGAGCTCCATCCGAAGGGTGTATGACCTAAACAACCAGTCACCGGTCCCCAAAGAGCTACGACGTCCGCATTATCGTCCCTACTGCCTTGTAGGTTAGACGTTCTGGTCAGAGGGTCAGGGTGGTCTCCTTAAGTCAACCGTCTCCTTCAATCTGGACAACCGGGTACTATCCGGCCCACATGCATACATGAAATCTCCACATATGTGATCACTTGTTCTCGCGCTCATCTTTATTCACTCACTCAAGCTACACAAGATATGACCGAGGTGCTGGCGGTCGGACTAAACCAACTACCTATTACCACACCACCCATTTTCACCCACTCTTTTACACACAACAATATTAAGACTGTTTCGTGTACTTCTCAGGTTGCCATCGACGGAGACGCCGGGCATGCAAATGAGACTCCTCATTAAGTTGTGTGCAGTTCATCAAAACCACCACTGAGACCACATGTGCCCCTAAAGCTTGCAGCCTACAATGTACGCACTCTAATGCAAATAGGCCAACAAATAGCTTTAGCGCGCACACTTGATACACTGGCTATTGGCATCTGCTGCCTATCCGAGACCCGCATCCAAGACCCCACCATCGTAATTCGTCTGAATTCGCCCCCAGGACGTGCTTTTACTCTGCGCTTATCCGGAGACGCCGCGGCTTGGGCATCTGGTCATGCAGAAGTAGGAATAGCTTTGAGTACCAGAGCTGAGTCTGCGCTATGCGACTAGATCCCTGTCAACAGCAGTTCGTGTACGATTCGCTCAGAGGGTTCGTTTAAAGGTAACAAAGGCCGCCACGGCAACGGTTGTCTATTTGTTGTCGCTGCTTACGTCCCTACTGACTGCACTCCGGATACAGTCAGATATACATTCTACCAGCAAATTCACGAACTTCTTGGAAAGACATCTCATAGAGATACAGTGGTACTGGCTGGAGATCTGAACACCCTGGTTGACCAACTAGGTCCAGACGAGAGAACGATTGGGGGCCGAAGCGGCGCCAGCCATCAGCGCACGAATAACGGTAACTGGATGCTCCATCTGTGCACAGACCACCGTCTATTCTTGTCGAGTACGAACTTCCGGCGCAGCTCTCATCGCCATCAGCTAATCAGTCTTGGACACAAATGGATCACGTAGCCGTAAGCTACCACTGGCGTGGCTCAGTCAAGTCTTGTAGGTCGTACTGGAGCACACATCTAGATTCAGAACACGCCCTGATGTGTGTCGAGTTTATAGTGCGGTTTTCCATCAAGTCAAAACTCCGCCGTCAACGGATAGACATAGACCGATTTTGCCGGACCTCGGTCCGGGAGAGTTATCAGAATGAGATTTCTTCCCAGCTAAGTAGCCACACACACGATAACTTGTCAGATCGCTGGCAACACATCCAAGGCTCTATAAAAGTAGTGAGTAACACATCTTATAGATTAGTCACACGGCATGCAGTCACGCACTGGACCTCATCGGGTTCTCTGGAATTTATAGACCGCCGCCGAAGTATTTCTGCCGAAAGCGAGAACCACAATGCCCACGCTCAGCTATGATAAAATCTGATTAGAAGCCTGCACAGAGACCGAGAGAATTGGTGGCCCGAGCCCGAGACTGCACCTTCACGTGGTGTGATGGCTTGCTTACCTCTATGACCCAAAGAGCTATACAGGATGGCTTCTCTAAGCCGGAGATACAATCATGCCTGAAGGGTCAATGTGTAGAGGCCAGACAAAGTCCAGTCTCCTGGTCTTCTAGGTTGCGGGTCGATTTGAGCTGGCTACTCAGTCGGTAGAATTAGTGAAGGATAATTAATCCAGGCGAATGGGCTTCCACTCAGCCACCCCGCTACCTTGAGGACAGGTTTTCGTTAGAACTAAGGGCTTTGGTTGGGAACCCAAATCGTTCTGCTTTGTGGCTGGACACCCTAGCAGTACCCGTCCAACATCTCCCTTGAACTGCACAAATAGAAAGAATTCCATAGTGCATCGGTCGTCGCGCAGAATAATCAGGACCCCGCTGCCCATTGCATCGAGCGGGTTGGGTAGTGATAAGTGGGCTACTGCTCAGAGTTCCCTTTCTTTTATTCAACTTTTGTCTTTTGTCCCCAACCACCTCTCTTTGCCTCTCTATCCACTCATAATGCTCCTACTGAAAACACGCTCGACGCTCGCAACGGTTCATTGTCAAGTAATGTCGTAAATAATCCACAATCGCATAACTCACATATTCTCAAGCCTCATCAGCCTCTGAATCTCTGCTCTTTTAACGTGCGTACTCTTATGCAGGCCGGTAAGCCGGCGTCCTGGTGCTCACAAGACTCTGAAGAGTGATGTCTGCTGCTTAAGAGTAGTGTGATTCGATTGACTGCTCCTGGTATTTCATCGAGATATTTCTTGCGCAATTTAGGACACGAAGCAGCTAGAGCTACGGGTCAACGTAGCGTAGGAATGGTCCTCACTGACCAGAGCAAGGTTGCCCTTTTAGATTGGATACCGGTTAATAGTCGTTTATCTGTTATAAGACTCCAAAGGTCAGTTGGCGTTCGAAAGGATAGTTGTGTTAAGTGCATCTTGTCTGTAATCACGGCATACTCCCCATCAGACTGCAGTTCTGACATGTGTAAAGATGTGATTTATGATGAACTCACCACTCTTGTTCGCATGAGCAAAGGTTCTGACATTGTAGTGATAGCTGGGGATTATAATACACAAGTTGGCAAACTTAGTGCATCAGAAGTTTGTTTTGGCGGGCATTGTTGTTTACCCGCTCAGCGCACAGATAACGGGGATAGGCTTCTCCAGTTTTGTGCAGACAATCAATTATTCCTATCTAGTACAAATCTCCGACACAGCTCGGGTCGCACGGCGACATGGAGATCTAACTCTATAGGTACTTTGAGTCAGATCGATCATATCACAGTAAGCTACCGGTGGTGCAGTTCCGCTCAGAACTGTAGATACTATTCATCCACGTACGTAGACTCGAATCATGCGTTAGTTTTAATGCGATTATCTCCAGCTCCATGATCGTCGATGCAAACCGCAAACCCGGTTAGCCGTGCAAGGTTTGTCTGATCTAAATGTTTGCACCAGTTATGAACGGCAACTGTCACGAGCTGGGAACTACGAAGAACAGTAATGTAGATCAGCATTGAGCCCATATCTAGCAGGCAATGCACGTGGCAGCTGGTTTCGCCTGTTGTCCCAGATCCGATGTCCATCAAAGACACTGGATTTCGCAGGAATCGATCAGGCTAATGGAGCAAAAACGTCAACTCTCGAACAGGAAGGAGATGAATGGGATATGTAGAAAACTACAAAGGTAAGCTACAGAAAGCCTTAAGAATGATCGCGAAAATTGGTGGGTCATTATAGCCGAAGAAATGGAAGTAGCAGCCGCTTCAGGTAACAGTCAAAGACTGTTCAGACTTATTCGCGACACCTGTGGACGGCGAAACCTGATCAGTGAAACGATATGCGATATAAATGGAGGTCCTATTCATGGCAAAGCGCAAAGGCTCAACCAATGGGCCGAATACTTCAAGTAGCGGTTTAACTGGCCGAGCGCCAATGTGGTTACTTGACGTCAACAACTGCGATTCCTTGGGGAGTGTCACCTGAGCCCCCATCGGAAGTGAAAGTACAGTTATGCATATATATATATATATATATATATATATATATATATATATCGTTTTCGTTTGCAACTCCTTTCCAGTTTTTCCGCTCTTGAGTTGTTGGTAGGTCATATAAGTTAAAACTGCTTCATCCAGTGGATGCTGAATGATCGTCGATAGTGAAAATAACAGGGAGTGAGTGCAGTAGCTCATGCGACCGAAGTGTGGACATTAAAGTTATGCCCCTAGCAGTGGACGGTGGGTCAATAGGTTTGGCTCTGTTATTCAATGTTTATGACACGTGGTGTCCAGGTTGCGGACTAACAAATTACTTTTAAATTCTCTACGCACACATACAAGTATTTTCGGAGTAAACGAAGCACTGGAATAGGTTTGCTGTTAGTGTACTGGAAAATCTCAGTTTCGCCTTCCAAGTCTCCTTGTTTCTTTTTCTGTGCCAGTCCTTTCTCATGCTTGTTCATTTTGGCTTGTCGCATAGCATTTCGTCAAAGCCATTTTATAAGCATTCCTTATTGTCACTACTGCAGGTGGTTACTCTCTGGTATCGACCACCGGATGTACTTTTGGGTGCCAAGTTGTATACCACTTCGATTGACGTATGGTCAGCTGGGTGCATTTTTGCTGAAATGTCCAACGCCGGCCGTCCCTTGTTTCCAGGGTTCGATGTAGAGGACCAGTTACAACGAATTTTCAAGTACGTTTCCACAAAACAGGAGCTGCTTTCTCAAATTCTTTTTTGTTGGTCCTGTTTTCGTCCTAAGCATTTGATGGTTATCAGCGCACTTCAGAAAAGATCGTTGAGTGTTTTCTTTTAATACACGGCTCAGTTCTGTCTCGCATTAACTCATCCCTAACATCTTTATTCAGTTGTGTTTATCATATATCCCATGTGACAGTAAAAAAAAATTTGTTGTTGGTAAATTTTACTTAGTAGCGAACGCTTCCGCTGTTTCTCGGCACGCCTGATCTATGTAGCCCAACACTACGTCTCACGGATGAGGTTGATAATCCCCGACCCATCACAAGTGCTCCCTGGCTAACCATCCCCACTTTGGCTTCCACATTCGAGACCTCACTGGCAGCTGATGAATGACCGATCCCTTCTATCTCCAGTACTGATTTCGGACAATTGAAGCGGACAGTGAGTCCCCAGCCGGCCCAGCTTATCACGAATGATACACAAATTTTTTGATACTGTCCTTTCTGCCACGAGCAATCCTGTCCATTACTTATGTGGTTTTACTGAAACGTTCAACAGCAATACGTCTGAATAAAGGAACACTGTATCACCCTCTTCTGATTGTGCTGCGTGTGCCTGCGTTCCGTTTTCGATGACTTTCTCGTAGATTCCGCTGAACCAACACACACTTAAATAAGCATCCCCATGATTTCCATCACAGTCCGCTGCTATTCATGGCAGTCGACCAGTATACCGCGTCCGCAAATTACTCAGGATACACATTTCTCTGCCCGTGGGGTTTGTACCATGGAGCAGTGCACCGCGCATTTGTAGGCCATAGTGCACTGCTCCAAGGCATTGGTCCCAGTGTTTCGTTTCTTTAACAAAGTCTTTGAATAGCCCTTTTACTGTGCAATTTGTGCGTTCAACTAGACCGTCGCTCTCTGAGTGGCAGACATTTGTTCTCGTTTCGGTCGAAAATGCCCATATTCACAATAAGAACACGAGTTCAGACGAACATTTGTTTACGAAAATTCATAATCACGCGGTTACAATGTATATGACGCGAAGGGCCAAGGTATAGGGGATTTTCTAATAACACGTCTCGTCGGTGTGTATGTGTGCATGTGTGTGTGTATGTATGTATGTATGTATGTATGTGATGTGATGAGGACCGAAGTGGACACGGCCATGTAGCGTCCCACTGAGAAATGTGGTAGACTAGTTGTGACCCGGACATCTGCACAACACGGCAGTTGTCTCTGCGTGAAAGAGCACTACGCGCGTTGGCTAAGTTAAAGTGGATCCGAAACGATGTCTAGTGCGACTTCAGCTCATTTTCCGACAGTGGTCATCGAGTTCATCTCAATCAAGCATTAAGGATACTTTACCAAGTGCCCCAAAACTGATTGAAACAGTCCTGAATGCTCACACTAGCTACCACCAAAATCATCGGTGTGAGACAATTAACATCAGGACACAAAAACGATTAGTGTAGGTCCTCCACCTCCCACGACCTACGATTGCACCGACACACACACACACACGGACACATTCAAATATTCGTCATTTATATGCGTATCAGCTGGCCACCGGGTCACAAGTACTGTGCCACCTTTCTCAGTGGTCCACCTCACTCATCATATCACATACCGATTAAGTATGTTATCAGTACGTAACCTATCCCCTGGGTTTCCACGTCATATAAAGTGTGCCGAGATACTTATGCATTTTTGAGAACAACTGTTTGCCTGAAATTTTGCTATTGTGTTGTCAATTTGTAACAGTTTGCACAATTCATAGACAAAACTGCTGTTAAAACTACTACCTCTATCAAAGTGCGGATAACCGAGCGCCTCCCAATTGCAGATCCAGTTACCAAAAATGGCTCTCGCTACCATAACTGCATTGATATATGGGACCGCGGCGGCTTCCGCTCATTTCTTGAATTAGTCCACCACGCCGATAATATACTTATTTCATTTTTGTCTCTCCAGTGGGAGTTTCATGATGTCAGTACCGACCATTTCCTTTTGGTACCTCGCTTGCATGGTTTGGAACGGCCTCGACATTTGGAATAAGGCGCATGGCGCATGACCGGTGTCACTGACAGAAGTTCGCAACATCGCATCGCTGATGAGGCCACCAGTACCTAGCTCGGCCCGCGTCGTACATTTTATTCCCTCCAGGTTGGCCCAGTTCGCTCCGTAACTGTCTACATTTGAGATTGAGGAGCTACCAATTATCCTAGATAATTAGGCCCGTACTGAATAAAGAGTAAATCCTCTTGCAGTTTGATGTTATCCCACAGGCAGCAAACTTTGTAGCTCGATCTCCCTGTCTCCTCACCAATTGAATGTCCTCCAATGTTGTTCATGCAGCGATAGATGACAGCCAATTTTGGATTTTCGGCATGGATTCGCCTCGAGTCTTGAAAGCTTGTATCTGGGTTCACTAGTCCCGTATATTCGAGGTCCCGATGGATAACTCTCATGATTTCTGTTTAGTCTCTTCGACATGATGTTCGCACTGCCGTATCGCTTTCCTGACCAATGCAGGCCAGTGAAGGAATACGCCTGTAGTTGTTCCTGCCAACGCAAGCAGAAACAGATCCAATTATTAGGAGGAAGTGGGCAAAAAAAGAGAATGAAGAGCGACGTTGAAGTTAACAAGTTCCGATCCGTGGCTATCGGTCACTTACCTGAGCCCTCTAATTGTTGGGTAATTAGTTCACCTGTCATGGAGATTCGGTAAGAATCAAATGCTCGTTTGTTTAAATATTTGTTCACTTGCCAGTTGCGTGTTGCTTTTAGGGGAAGTTAGTCAAGCACGCACTCGCTTATTGATGCCAAGAAAATTTGTTCAAATCGGTTCCCATGCAATTTTTCAGATTACTTGGTACCCCGACAGATGCCACGTGGCCGTCCGTTGTCGAATTACCTGATTATGAGGTTTGTCCTTATAAATATTACCTAAATTTTTCAGTAGTAGCTAATTTGGAATAATCATAAGTTGATTCATCTTACCATGTCAACGCCCAACTCACTATTGAAAACCATGGAAACTCTGTGCAGCTGTTTCGTCCCCGTGAAGAACGCTTACACATCACAGTGAACCGGAGACTTAAGGTGGGACCAAAAAGTTCTCATTTTAATCCGAGATTAGTCAAGAGACCTGACTATGGGACTTTGCTTACCACCGTGATATGGGGTTCACAATGGTTATTCCGTTTCACCGAGTTTGCTAATCGCTTTGTGCAAACACAGTGAACGTGTCTGGGATGAATACAATAGAGAAGTGGGCTTAGTTTTCAACGGTACGGTAGGTAAGCCTGTGATATTGTGGCGTTTGAATGCGTGAGTGAGTGAAACATTGAAATGGTGTGTGTACGTGTATCAGTACAACCATGAAGATGAAGAATAATTGAATAGACATTTGGTTACCATAAGCTGGGTAGTCCCATCGTTTTCCATCTGGGGTAAACTCAACAGTTTCTCACGTCTTCCTCGTCAGTCGCAGGGCAAATAAATGTCTGTCAATGACGCACAAAACTCTTCCAAACATCACTTGGGAGGAAGGGTTTTGCTGTCGCCACCGAGCATTACAGGAATTACATTCGCCAATATTTTCCGAATCAGAAGCCTAATGTGATAGTGCTGGCTGACACGTCGACAGACGGCCTCGTTCCGTTAGCAGAAAGCAAATCATCGCCTGTCAAAAATCGATAGCAGAGCTGGGGCCAGCGAAGCGGATCTATGGCCCAATTAGTTCGTGACGAAACGGAACGAAATCACCCAATCAACAGTTGTTTTCACCGAACCGAACTGAACGGAACCATCCAACCAGCAGTCAAAAGTTGTTTTAACCAAACGCAACGGAATCAACTAACCAGCGATCATGAGGTGTGTAACCAAACGGAACGAAAATCAACCAATCAGCGGGCAAGAGTTGTTTTAATCTACCTAAACGAAATAAACTAATGAACTGTCGTGAGCTGTTTCAGTCGATCAGGACGAAACCAGCCAGTCGGGTACGTAACTACAAGACCCGGTTGTGGTGATCGTTCTGGACCAATGCACTTCGTACAGTGTTGTTGACCGAGGTAATCTGGCATCCCATATAAGCTTGGTTTTGTATGATAATACGAGATGGTTCGGAAGCAGAGAAGTCTTCTCATTAGAGATAGTAGGCGGCAGTAGAACACCTTCAGAATCCCACGCCAACAGACTGGCGTAGCTGAACCTGAGCTTCGTTTAACTTTATTTTTCACCCTACTCAGCATGCCTTCAATCGGGCTGAGCATTGGTGAATGTGGTGATATCCTCAAAAGCCCTGCCACATAATACTCACTTTCCGCGAAACATTCTCCAGCTTGGTGTGACTAGATGACTGTAATTTCCCACAGTAAAATCGTCAGTTTCAGTTGATCAAGAACTGACCGTAGCCACTGCCTGCAATCTTCCGATCGGTGTGCACCACGCTTTGTCTTGCAGGATACTATCTCGGATTCCGTCGAGCTACCGACCAGATGAAAGCTCCGACCGCGACTATTGCAAATTTGCATGCACGAACGTGTACCTTTATTGGACCAGCCCATTGTTTGAGTTCAAAACAGGTTTAGATTGTCCTCATCTATCTAGCAGATGCATCCTCCTCATCAGTGCACTTCGAAGCATAGTTATTTCACCTCTTCCTCGTATCCACTTTCGTCATCCTAAATGGAGTTCCCTGACGGCAGTCAGGGGACAATCCGAATAATTACCGACTGTTGTAGGTGACATTTGTTTCTCAAACTCGGCTTTCAATCGGATACGGAAGAGATCGAGGTTGGTTGTTGAATCCTCTTCCAACCATGTAATCGTTTCATCAGTTTCGGTGTCATAAAGTTTTTCTCTTAGCCCCGCCTCTAAGTTGACGGAAGGCTACATTACATGATATACAAGGCCATTGAAATGGCTAAATGGGAATGCGCTATAAGTGTTTTCCTTTCACCGTAGCTTGGGCATAGCACTACAGGCGTGGGTGAAACCCCTAAAAAGTGTATATATATATATATATATATATATGTGTGTGTGTGTGTGTGTGTGTGTGTGTGTGTGTGTGTGTGTGCATACCACACACGTCAAATAAAATTAATACCTGCCATCAACGTGAACATTTTTCTCATCGTGATTGGAGGACGGTACAGATGTACTGACGAAGAAAGTGCACAGAGGAGTTACTCGAAATTTTGAGGACAGTCATGATCGGTGTGTGGTTGTCGCGCACAATGGCGCTAATTACAAAGATGTGTACTACTGGATTCATACAGACGAGCTGTGACATGAACGTCATCTGGACCGTTGGACCGAGCGTGTTCAGGAGAAGTTCAGTTGACTCATTTATATAATGAACCTTCCGATAGTACCTTAAACGAAGACAATGCGGGTAGATATCAATCCCCCATCAGGAATGGAGGTTATCCAATAGCTGGGTTATCTGAAAAGGTACAAAACGTCTGAATCGGATGGGTTGTCTTCGTCCTTTTTCAAGGATGGGGGCGATGCTTTGCTATCGAAGTTAACAAAACTCCTCCTGGTAATCTGGGATGATGGGCAGATCTTCAAGGAATAGTGTGGATCGTTGATTATACCGATTTACAAGAAAGGTGACAGGCCCTCTTGTGGAAATTGGCTTGGTGAGTATCGCGTCCAAACTGCTCGCCAGGCTAATTTTCCACCAGTAATCCAACCCTCGTGAAAGTTGTATGCGTGGGAACCAAGTCGGTTTCAGATCCAGTCGGGGTTGTATCGTCCACGTCATTACTCTTCGTCACATTTTAGAGTAAACGTACATCTTCCACGGGCTCACAACTCCAGCCTTCCGAGATCTAAAAGTGACATTCAATTCAGTCGACCGTACAGTTTTATTTTGCTGCCTCTCGTTGAAGAGTGTGCCAGAGAAATAAATTCCTAATTTCCAATCCTTGTACGCAAACAGCCGAAGCCGAGTTCGTGCTTACGGCGATCATTTACCTGAGTTCACCATGGAAAGTGGTGCTCGTCAGGGTTGTTCTTTATCGCCCTTCTTCCATTTTGTAATTGAAATGGTTCTTGAGATGACACTGTCTCCGTGTGAGAATAGCGGTACTGACCTGTGCTCTGGAAGTAAACTGCCTGACTTGGAATATGTGGACGATATTGTTCTTCTGAGTGAATATCCAAATAAGTGGCAAGTGCTTCTAAATAGTTGGAGCAACAGTGTACGAATGTTTTTTTTAATCACATTTTTTGCATGAGTGCAATGGAAATGGTATACCCCATAGCTACAGAGGCCCACTACACTATTAGGGGTAACCGGTCACCAAACCTTGAATGCAATGGATAACCACATTAGGTCCTAATAGGTCAGGTGTGGTAAGGAGCCGAATGACAGTGAGTATTACTATCTAGCACCGAAGTGACCGGTGGTGGTGTTGATTTGAAATTCCCACTTCCGAGGTGGTAAGTAAACGCTCTGAACCACTCGACTACCACCGGTGGGGGATACGTTTGGCATCTTCGAAGTGTAAGCTGCTGCTGTAGGACTAATATTCATCATCATCATCATCATCATCATCATCATCATCATCATCATCATCATCATCATCATCATCATCATCATCATCATCATCATCATCATCGTACAGCGTTAAACAATGGGGAAGCCCCACTGACCACTGCCTTCCTCACAATGTTGCACGTAGAAACAGAAAGAATGAATGTACAAGGTGGATAAGAAGTGAACCTACATGGGTGATAGAAGGAAAGAACGCCCTAATAGCCAACACACGGAATACACAATCCAACTGTACAAACGCACATTCGTCCGACAGAAAGGTACAGTTGGAGCATTATGGGTGGATAGAGAGGCAAACAGAGGTGGTTGGGGACAAAAGACAAAGGTTGAATAAAAGAGAGGGAACTCTGAGCAGTAGCCCACTTATCACTGCCCACCCCGCTCGATGCAATGGGCAGCGGGGTCCTGATTATCCGGCGGGACGACTGAGACGATATGGTAGCATGCTGTGGGACTGTCTTGTCTTATCAAAGAAAGCCCTAGTTGAATTAGACACGTTTTGTTACTTAGGCAGTTACAGTTCACCAAGTGGTCAGATATCGGATGTGATGTCATCGCGTATACAGAAGGCTCTTATGGATTTTGTCAGTCTCAGCCATCTGTGGTGCCGGCGTGACATGCGATTGTTCGTCAGGGGTGGAGTGTACAATGCAGCGGTTAGACCCTTCCTCTTATATGACCGTTACCGAGAGAAGATACGCGCAGACTGTCGGTATTTGAAAATGGGTATCTGGGTAGTATTGCTCGGATATGATGGAAACACCGTAGCAGCAATGATGAAGTTAGACGTAGGGTGTTGGGAACCAGTGGTCATACACTGGAACAAATACTGAGTCATCAGATAAAGATGGCTGGGACATGTGTTACTGATGCTGACCGGTAGACTGTCTCGGTGTACATTATTCTTCGAGGCAGATAGTGGGTTGGAAGGTAGGTCAAGGTAGTCAGACCCGCCCACTGCATGGTTGAATTCATTGAGTGATATGGCTAGGTATTGCGACCAGTGGTGAGGTTACATCCGAGCTCTTTTTTATTCTTCGTAATTTCCGCTCATTATTATTTGTTTTCGGCTCCTTTTCACTACAGATAACCAATCTTCTTACCATTTGAATAACTGATTTCATTGGTAACAATTAATACTTCATTTCCGTTCAATGTAATTGCCAACACTACTTCGTGTAATTTTTTTATTCATGGCGATTGAGAAGAGTAAACCAAATGTTAACACCTTACATAATTGGCTTTCTTTCTCTACTGATCAATTAAGTAAAATATACTCACTGCTTTAGAAACCTGCCTTATGCATTTCATCATACAATGTTTCCTTACTCAGCTAATTCACTAGCAAACTATCAATTGCATGCTTCGTAGCGATTTAAACGCTGTCGGCAGACTTCATTGTGAACAATCTCAACAGTTGTGATTGTTGTAAGTTGCAAATAAATTGGCACGTTTTCACACATGCAAATATGAGCAAAGACCTCTATATTTTCGCCTAGAATATTTCATCCCTCTCAATTTATTGCCTACCCCGTTTTCTGCCATTTTTAACCAGAGAAATGATTATGAGCGGCTTCGATCTAGTCACATAATGTGCACCTAGGAGTTACTCTAGCTCACAACCTTTGCTGGACTAGTCACATTGAAACGGTCTTCACCAAAGTCAGAAAGCTTTCTTTTCTGTCATGTAGACCACGAATATTTAGAATACCTTGCAATCTTGTATTTCAATTTCTAACCTCTTGCATTCTCCCTCTTTGGCTTTACTTTTCTCCTATTATTTTCCCCGTTTTTAAAAGGAGAAGATCTCGGCCTTACCACCTAATCTCTGAAATTGCTCTCCCGTTGTAGCAACATAAACAGATATTCTCACTGACTCTCTCATTAGCTAACATTTTAGTGTTTGCGATACAAAACCTTGTCTTCACTACACACTCTCTAGGGCCGTTCCATTCTCTCCCACCCGGTCAAAATTCAAAATGCTTCATTCACGCACGTCTACATAAGGAAACAGTCTCATCTCTTATCTTGTCTGCTTACTTGTAGACCGCGACCAAGTAATCAACGATCTCGTCATTCACCTTCGTCATTGGTCAAATTGCGTATACTGCTTCGTTTTGCTTCCACGCACGCACGCACTTACTTACACTCTTTTCTGTTGTATTTCTCTGTAAATCACGTTTGTGCTAAAAATTCATCCCACATCGGGCGCATGAAAGCGTTTATTGACTTGATTTAACTTGACTTGACCCGAATTAAAAATAAGCATCTTTATGTGCGATGATACAGCGATTTTTAAATCTCAGCATGAGATTCCATGGGTTACGGATAGTTGGATGTATTCTTTCCTGTTGATTCTCAGGGTACATTTGTATGTGGGAGGCACAGACACCGAATTTATGATAACAGAAAGCTCAAGCATATTGTGCATATATATATATATATATATATATATATATATATATATATATATATATAGTACACATTTCCTTAAACATTACCTTCCAGGCATACTGGTTGGGAGTTTAGAAGAGTGACGAAAACACCAACTCTTGCCCAGCGCGGTTGAGTGCTAAGTACGCGAAGATCACAGCCAAAATCATAGCAGGCTATTCTCTAAGTTGAAGTAGTTTATATATTCCCATTTCCGTATCATGTCTGTGAA
Source organism: Fasciola hepatica (assembly GCA_948099385.1). NCBI lineage: Eukaryota > Metazoa > Platyhelminthes > Trematoda > Plagiorchiida > Fasciolidae > Fasciola > Fasciola hepatica. The sequence goes on along the minus strand of CANUEZ040000043.1, from coordinate 33,262,144 downwards.
CCGAATCTTGCTATTATTCAGAGACCAGTATCACAACTCCGTCTACCTGATAATCCCATCACGACGAAAATGCTCCTTGACGTGGTGTGATGGCTTGCGTGCCTGCGCCCCCCAAAGAGTCATACAGGACGGGTTCCTTAAGCCGGAGATGCAATCATGCCTGACAGGTCAATGGACGGAGGTCGGATAAGGTTCTTTCTTCCTGAACCAGGTTTCAGGTAACACCCGGTTCTGTCCACTACGTCCTTCAAGAGGACACCGAAGAGGGAAGCAGTTTACCTATTGAGAACTCCCACTAGGTGAATGTGGGAGTGGATTACCTGGCGTTTTCGTCGGCTTCAGGAGAAATCATCGCATTTTATTGGATAGCTCCCGGCCCAAATGATGCTGCCCCGTGCATGCTCCGCATGTTCCACTGGGTGCATGGGGCTAACGACTGAACTCGAAAGGCGGATCGATAACAAAGGGCCAGCGGAGACAAAACATGATGCGTGCAATCTACAGGTCTCAATTGATAGATCAGAAGAAGTTCGTTCACGGTTGTTTCGGTTCCGTTCCCGTACTGGGTTAACGCCCCATTGGCTTGTGGATCAGATTGTTGAGACAAAGGCTCCAGTTATAGTTCCCAAAGAAAAAATCCTTCTGTGGTGTGGGCAGCCACGAAGTATGATGTGCCCAAAAGTCTCCAGCGGTCCCTCGGGGATCATTTCTTACCTCTCTGCTCTTCTTCCTTTACGTTCCAATTCTAAATGGATACGAGAAGCCACAGTGGATCGTGACCGAGAAGTAATAGTTCCCCGTAAGGGAGATAACTTTGCGATAGGGGAAAATAGAGAATCGACTCTCCGAACTAGTTGTTCTCTTCACTTACCTGCTTTCGAAGTCCACACACTTTACCAAACGGGGAAATAGGCTGCCCTAACTAGAACTCTTGAGACCTTTAAAATAGATGTGTGTATTGTCGCCGAAACACGTGTACGAGACCCAACTTCAGTGTTAACACTTCTCACCCCAGATGCAAACTGGGCTTCTTGTTTCACTTTTCGCGTGTCGGGCAATTCGGTGTCTAGTGCTCGTGGTTAGGCTGGCGTTGGTATCGTTCTGAACATGAAAGCTGAGCGTGCACTTCTCGATTGGATTCCGGTCAGCTGTCGTCTGTGTGTGGTTCGGTTGACTGGTTCTGTGTGTGTGAACAGCACTAGACTGCAGCATCGATGCCTGTTTGTTGTTTCTGTGTATGTCCCAACTGACTGTAACTCTCCTGAGACTAAAGATGACTTCAACCAGGATTTGTCTTAACTTCCTCGTACCGTGCGCTTTACGAAGCAACTTGCTCTACTGGTCTACGGTACTTGGGGATGACGATTGTTGTTCGTTTACATTCGAAAGGCCTGTATTCTCTGGAAAGGACAAACAGACCAGTTCAGTATCAAACTACTGCTTTCAGTAATGTCATTGTATCGTATCGTGGTTCGTCTGTTAGCTGAACAAGTCAGCATTTGTGCAATTACTGCTAAACTCTTTCGAGACAGCGGCAGCATCCATTTCGCAGTAGTTTCTAGGATGGTGCATATCCTAACATTTCGAATTAAATTTCACTTCAGCCCTTTTCTGTGATCTATCCACCCACTTTGAGTTGGCACCAAGTAGTCCCGAAGATGTCTTTCCGTGGTCGTGATCTGCTGCAAGTGAGTTTTGAGCATGATTTTTTTTAGTACCCGCCATGAGCTGTATGTCTTGTTCTCTCCATTGTCAGACAAAATGACATTATACGCGAATGTTGGTTGTAGGATTGAAGTGTTCTTGGATAGTGTTTCTGTTTAAATGTGGATTTTCTCTGTCACATTCGTCTTATTGTGAAGCTAATTTCGTCATATCGTGAGTTCAGTTCTGTCATACCGCGGTCTTACGTTCGGTAATAGAATGCCTCAGTGGCAAGCTCCGTGCGGGCCTCAATCGATGCGGACAACTGGGTGTGTCTGAGTTTTCCATTAAGTGACTTAAGTCCTTGTGTCAACCCGACATACCACTTTTCGAAAAGAAAGCAACCCCTCGAAAGCGTTGAACATGTTGACATGTAACAACATTCAATGGAGCACTTAAGTGAGGGTGTATGGCCGACCGGCCAGTTGTTCTTATCTCAGCGGACGTTCGGCGTAATAGGAGTCTTTGAACAAGAGTATTAGATTGCGGCATTCCGTTACATCTTTACCGGCTTGAGAACAAGCGAGGTGCCAACTCAAAATAGGGGAAGGGGAGTAGAATACAGTAAAACAGACAATTAGTGAGAAAAAATGTGCGTACTCCAGTCACGGCGATCGATTTTAGAGTCTTTTAAATATCTTCCAGGCAGTTGACATGCATTCGCGTCAAGGATGCCACCTAATCATTACTCGTACCGTGATGCTCATTAAACTCGCGTACGTCTTAGGAACGATATGCAGGCGTGTTGTTCTGGGAAGTCGCTTTACTAGTTGTGCCCAACAGTGGCAAGATGTGTCGGATCAGGACTTCTAGGTGAACTCGACCACTGATAATGCTCTCCAGAAATACGGGCCCGCTCCGTCCTTCCTACCGGATGGCTCCCCAGACGTGCACTGAACCTGCATTGTTGCTGTCACCGTACCACTTTCATTAGTTTCCAAGATTTATTTTCCGTCAACGATCGTGTTTGAATAACGAAAATGCTGACTCATCGGCCAAAGTGATCGATTTCCGTTGTCGAATCGATCAATCGATCTGCTCACTATCAGTCTTGAAAGACCAAATTACTTCGTAATCCCGTAACCCTGACTTCCCTGATTTCCACCTTTCGGTGGCACGTCAGACGACCTTCATATTTATAAGCATCACATGAACTCAAAATAACATAAACGTGTGGACTGTCAGACTAGAAAGCACACGTAAGTGAGTCTTACCTTCACAACAAAACTCATGCGCCGGTAGACTGTATGACGTTAAAGTGCGACAGTGTTGGGTTTTGAAATATCCCAAACTGACAGTGTTGAGCCGTGGGGTCATTGTTCATTTAGGGAGACGGGATTTGGGGTATTTTTTGGCTTACAGTGTAGTATATTAGGGTACGTCTAACACTTTGCAGTGTTGCGCGCACTTCCATCAGTCCAGGTGTCGGGTTCTTTTTCACGTTCAGTGCTCTCACTTAAACCAAGCCGGTGATACCCATGGTGTGCTTCTGTCCCTAGTGTGGAGGCACAGCAATGAATGACCGGCAATGCGATCAATAAATTTCTCACATATGGCGGCTCCACTAACGAAAGTGCGCGCCACACTGCAACGTGTTAGACGAAACAGCGTGCTGCGTCGGACCGACACAAGAACTTGAGTTTCTTAATGAAAAATTCAGACACCCAGTTGTCCGCACCGATTGAGACCCGCACGGGGCTTGTAGCTGGAGCATTCTGTTGACGAACTTGGCTGATAAAAGTCATGGTTGGTCATTGAACAGCGAAAGAAATAATGAAATTACTCCATCCTTATTTTTGAAACGCATCGGTAGTGTGTGGCTACGGAAGGGTACGACTTCAAATTTCGACCACACCAAGGTATCTGGCAACGGTGAGTGGATTTTTAATCCAGAATGCTACACCGTCATTCATAAAGCTGACTGGTACTTGATGGAAACTGGTAATTTAGAAGGTCTGTTCCACGATTTTTGGTGAGCATGCTGGAGATGGCAGATGTTGCTATCCACTCCGCTAAGAGTAATGCTGAGTTTCTTGACACGATTACAATGAGTTTTACGTATTTTACAATACACTGATTTGGACCATCGTTCTTTTCCTTCCTTATATGTTGCAGCAATTGGTCATCTGTAATCCTTCCGATCGAATCTCTGCAGAACAAGCCCTACGTCATTTGTACTTCGACAATATGGGCAATCACTAGTCGTTGTTCGTCTACATTCCGTTCAGGTAGAATCTACACAGTAGTTGGCCATGCCAATACATACTGTTCATACATGGCCAATTACAATGCTCTCCCACGCCTCGGAGTAACTTTCCCTCGTTACGTTCACTGTTGACTGTACTTTCGGGGAAACTTCACCGTTTCAATATTCACCCGCTGTTTTCACTTCCCGTCGGTACTTATCACATTTTCACTGCCACACATGTATGCTTCTCTCTCTTTCCCTTCATCCACTAATCCGCAATCGTGCATTTCCGTTAACCTCTGTGGACTCATTTCTTAATTACTGAGTTCAATCTGTTGATTTGTTCCTATAGTCAATCAAAGGCTCTTTTGAGAAAAGTAAAAAAAAATCCTTCATTCACCACTCATAATTCGGTTCTCTTTTTGGTTCCATGATCCGGTAGATTGTTCAGTTGTATTGCGGAGTTTATTAACTGGTACAGATGTAGGTACACGTGATAAAATATGTCGGAAGCAAATGCACTTCACGATGGCTAAGCGTGTGATCTCACCTGGCTGGAGAATTACATGGTCGGTATTGTTCTTGCATTCGGGACTTACAAATTATAGCATTTCGCGTTTAGTATGTCCACTTTCAGAGCCGGTGTTCAAACGTCATTGGGGTGCTTTTCAGGCTTCGTTGATGAGAATGGAAAATTACGGTCAATCGAGGACATCATCTGGACCATTTAGACACAACTCGAGCTCCATATGACTGTTTCCCCAACACGCGAGAGTTAGAGTACAGGTCCCACCCACATCGATTACACACGTTTCAGATATGCATGCTCGTTCCTGCTTTCTCGCACCTATTCACTCTGCACAAGATGCCACTGTGGTGCTAGTGACTGGACAGTATCCCCTGTTCCCCACCAACCATCACAACCAGACTGCACCTTGACGTGGTGTGGTGGCTTGTGTACCTCCATGACCCAATGAGCTGTGCAGGACGGCCTCCTTAAGTCGGAGATGCAATCATGCCTGACAGGTCAATGGTTAGAAGCCAGACGAAGTCCACTTTCTCTATCATTTGCTGGACAACATCTGGTTCTAACCACTATGCCCCTGGAGAGGACACTCCAGCGAATAAACACGAGGAGAAACAGTTTGCCGGCCAAACCTCCCCCCCACTAGGTGAATGTGGGAGTGGATTACCTGGCGTTTTCGTCGGCTTCAGGAGAAATCATCGCATTTTATTGGACAGCTCCCGGCCCAAATGATGCTGCCCCGTGCATGCTCCGCATGTTCCACTGGGTGCATGGGGCTAACGACTGAACTCGAAAGGCGGATCGATAACAAAGGGCCAGCGGAGACAAAACAAGATGCGTGCAATCTACAGGTCTCAATTGATAGATCAGAAGAAGTTCGTTCACGGTTGTTTCGGTTCCGTTCCCGTACTGGGTTAACGCCCCATTGGCTTGTGGATCAGATTGTTGAGACAAAGGCTCCAGTTATAGTTCCCAAAGAAAAAATCCTTCTGTGGTGTGGGCAGCCACGAAGTATGATGTGCCCAAAAGTCTCCAGCGGTCCCTCGGGGATCATTTCTTACCTCTCTGCTCTTCTTCCTTCACGTTCCAATTCTAAATGGATACGAGAAGCCACAGTGGATCGTGACCGAGAAGTAATAGTTCCCCGTAAGGGAGATAACTTTGTGATAGGGGAAAATAGAGAATCGACTCTCCGAACTAGTTGTTCTCTTCACTTACCTGCTTTCGAAGTCCACACACTTTACCAAACGGGGAAATAGGCTGCCCTAACTAGAACTCTTGAGACCTTTAAAATAGATGTGTGTATTGTCGCCGAAACACGTGTACGAGACCCAACTTCAGTGTTAACACTTCTCACCCCAGATGCAAACTGGGCTTCTTGTTTCACTTTTCGCGTGTCGGGCAATTCGGTGTCTAGTGCTCGTGGTTAGGCTGGCGTTGGTATCGTTCTGAACATGAAAGCTGAGCGTGCACTTCTCGATTGGATTCCGGTCAGCTGTCGTCTGTGTGTGGTTCGGTTGACTGGTTCTGTGTGTGTGAACAGCACTAGACTGCAGCATCGATGCCTGTTTGTTGTTTCTGTGTATGTCCCAACTGACTGTAACTCTCCTGAGACTGAAGATGACTCCCACTCCACAGCTTTCGCTCTACGGACATCGTGGTTGTTGCTGGTGATTTCAATGCTGAAGTCCAGAGTAGAAGGAGGGAAATATACCGGGCCGATTTGTCATTCTTGCTGATCGAATCGATAACGGTGATCGACTCATCACATATGTTCCTATTATAGACTTTTCCTTGACGGTACACGTTTTTCACACAAAAAGCGCCACCGGCTAACCTGGCGTCCTCGTGCACCTTCACAGCGTCGGAATCAGGTCGACAATATTGCTGTCGTTTACTGCTGGCGTGGGTCCATTCAAGACTATCAGTCATTTTGGTCTATGTCTGTAGAAATTGTTAACGCTGTTGTCCGTGCGCTTTTCAGCTTACGTCTCGTCGGTGGCCGAAACAACGTCAAAGGCAATCTTTCGCCGCAGCTGCTACTGGACGATAACCATCGAGCAGAATTGTTCACCGTGTTATAGATTCAGTCGAATGTCCCGGATCCAGCGGAGCGGTGGACCAGGGATCAGGCTGGTTGCTGATGCTGCGAAAAATGCAACAACCAGATACACACTGGAACAATGGATATCTACATCCTCAGTTGCACTGTTAGATGTGCTCGCAGATCGATTTCCCTGGATTCCAGATATGATGAGGCACGGGGATGCCTTAAACGCCAACTGATTGGAAGCCTGAGAAACGATAATGAGTAGTGGTGGATTGTGAAGTGTAGGGAGGTGGAAAAAGCTGTGGCGATTAGCAACAGCTTCAACCTTTTCCGTCTACTTAGAAACATATATATTTACACCGGCCTGAGATCAAGCAAAACGCCAACGCACAACAACAATTACAAAATAGGGAAAGAGTTGTACAATACAGTAAACAGGCTGTGAGTGATAGAAAAAAATGCTGATTCTTTTGGGGGCGCTTTTTCACCGCACACTTTCTTGCTGTTTTTTTGTTAATTTGTTTGTCGGAATGACATTTTGTAATTACCGGGCACGAGCGTTCGACAGACAGACTGCACAGCACTCGCGCCACTAATTTCTACTTTAACCCATGTCCCTCAACGTCTCTGACCAACGACAGTCCTCGTCCCTTGGGCCCCAACCACGGAGGTAGGAGGCTCCAACAGAAGTTAATGCTGATGCTGAATTTTCCAAACCTCTACGCGAAGTCATGGCTTGACCGCCGCATGTCTTCTTCCAGCGTTGCCCAACACGGGCGAATAGAGCAGGAAAGGTAGGCGATGGGCAAGCATTCGTAAAACATGGCCGAGCCACCGGAGGCGATGTAAAGTGATTACTCCGTTAAGAGGGCGACTATCCGTGCCTAACGCACGAAGTCGCACCGCGTCAAAACTCACTCGATGTTCCCACCAGACGCGAACAACACTTCGGAGAAATCGGTTGTCGAACACGGAAAAACGCCGAGCATCCTCAACGCGAAGTGGCCAGGTCTCGCAACCGTAGAGTAAAACACTGCGAACCGCGGCGACGTACATCCGTCCCTTAAGGGAGAGTCGGATGTCACGGCGATGCCACAGTTGTTAAAGGTTTGCGAAAGGTGCTCTATCTCTCGCCATACGTGAACTGATCTCCTCCCCAACGCCACCTCCCGCTGTTATCAAGCTCCTAAGGTACTTAAAGTTGTCAACTAACTCAAGCTGATCACCACAAAGAGTGAGTGCAGGCACAGGCTCCTGCCAGTCTTGCAAAAACACTCTGTTCTTGGAAGGTGCAAATTGCGTCAATCGAATTCTGGAATTGGAGTCTTGAATGCAACGTACACCAATGGCAAGGGATTCAGGCGTATGAGCTAAACCCGCCTGTTGTCCTATACGTATCAGGGTTCACACGTTGAACGTGGCTAGTTTTGAGTGGGCATCGAGGACAAAGCAGGAAATCATCCGGTGATAGCGGGTTCGGTAAGACTTGGAAACTGATCGAAGAATGACAAGAGAGAACGTAGCCAGGATTTCCATCAGTGGTACTACAGCAGGCGCGGTCGACCGAAGAACCAGTGGGATGTGAAAATGGGAAGGGAGTAAAAATGGGAGAACAAGTTATATACGGTGTAGGAGACTGGTCTTTTGTGCGCGCGAAAGAGCAGTTAATCACAGTGATAGAGTCTACTTTGCACATCCAAGCACGTCCTGCAAGGCAGCAGGGTTGGTCCATATGAGCCGGTGGTCAATTGAATGGTTCATTCGCCTCTTCTGGAAACCGCTCGGATCCGGGGACTGAATGCTCAGTTCATACCCTTCGGATGAGGCTAAACATCCTGGGTACTCAGTAAACCCCTCCGCCACAGATGCCGGTAAGCATAGTGTTGCACACCTCATGCGTCACCCGTGGTTTATTTGGAATTAGGGTTTAGCCATTTCCCCTAGGCTGACTCTCAGTCAACCAATCCGGGGGGAAGCGCCGGGCATTCGCTTTAGTAGGAAAACGGCCACGAGAAGGCAGTGAGTAGGACTTCCTCAGCAGATGCTGTGACGCACAGTCATTTGGGAGCGCTTCGAGGGACGTTCAGGACGAGTAGCCATCTCGGAGCCTGAAACACCCATCCCCGACCGTACTGAGGCGCCAGTCAGAAATATCGGTCCACGAAAACCAAACGTTAGTGCACTGATCAATGAGGCGAACGGCCCACTGATTCAGAATCAGGAGCGTCGTCCAATTCGCTGAGCGAAGCATTTCGAGAAGCGGTTTAATGGGCTTTTATCTACGGCAGGTTTGCTAACTAAGGCGATAGTTTCAGCTCTAGTTGTAGATACCAATCTTCCGTCAGAAGCGGAGGTTCTCTGTGAGATAAGCTATCTTCAACGACATAAGGCTGTTAGGCTGTATGGGTTTTCTCCGTCTATTTACAAAGACGGTGGCTCAGAACTTTTACTGGAGTTGGTAAAGCTTTTCGGTTCTATGTGGAAGATGGGATTGGTTCCAAACAATTGGTATGAATCGGTGATCTTATCGATCTAAGAGAAAGGTGACAAGTCCCCCTGTGAAAACCACAAGGGAATAAGTCTGGTTAGCATCGCATCCAAACTGTTCGCTAGTGTTACCCACCGCTGGTTATCTAACGCTCGCGGGAGAATCAGGCTGGGTTTAGACCTGGTCGAGGCTGTATTGATCGCATCTTCACTCTGCGACAGATTTTAAAACAGGCACACTCCGTAGGCCCACTATATCCGTTTTTCTTGATCTTGAAGTAGCCTTCGGCTCAGTCGACCGCACAGTTCTCTGGCACTCCCTCTTTTTGAAGGGTGTACCAGAGAAATTCATTTCCATCATAAAGTCCCTTTACATGAATAGTCGAAGCGGAGTTCGTGCTTAGGGTGGTGTTTCACCCGAGTTCACCTCGAAAAGTGGTGTACGTCAGGGTTGCTTTCCCCCTCGGCTTTCCTCTTTAACTTTGTGATTGATATGGTCCTAGAGACCGAACTTTTGTCAGGTGATGATAGTGGCATTGAACTTTTTCAGGGTAAAAAAGCGTCAGATCCTGAATATACGGACGACACAATTCTTCTAAGTGAAGATCTAAGTAAGTTACAAGCTCTTTTAGACAGCTTGAGTAACTGTAGAAATGTTCGGTATGCGTTTTACACCTTCAAAGTGTAAGATGCTGTTGGTTCAACGCCAAACCTTTCAGTGTCTGTGGGGGCGATATACGTGGTAGACAAGTTGTGTTATCTGGGCAGTCGTCGGATATCGGATGAAGTGTCTCTGCGTATATAGAAGGCGCGTTTGGCATTTGCCAATCTGAGTCATCTGTGGCATTGGTATGACACCCATTTATCTATTAAGAGTCGAGTGTACGCTTCAGCAGTCAAACCAGTGCTTCTGTATTGTTCAGAAGCATGTCCACTACGGTTGGAGAATATACGAAAATTGCCGGTATTTGGACACCGATGTCTTCGTAGTATTGCTCGAGTCTGGTGGGAACACCGCATAAGCAATCCTGAGGTCCGGTGGAGTCTTCATTTCATGGACCAAATCATTAGGTGAAACACTGAAGCCCACCAGGCTGAGGTGGGTGGAACATGGGTTGTGCATATCCTCTGACAGGATACCTTGGTGATCAACGTTTGCTGAGGCGGGTAACAGTTGGAAGATTAGCAAGGGTGATCGGTCCATGACATGGGAGAAATGTATGAAAAACTTATCTGTGGACTTAGCCGCGTAGGACGTGTTAGACTTACTGGGTGGAATACAAGAGACCCTCCAACTCAGTGGTTAGATACGTTAGAGGAAATGGCTAGGTGTCGCGATCAGTGGCACTCTTATATCCACAAACTTTCCTTATCGAAGACATTAATATTTGTGGTGCTCTTATTCTTCCTTTCTTATTTCTGTTCTTTCCCATTATTTATTTTTGAGGCCGTCGCTAAGAGATGGCAACCAAACTCACCGCACGCAGTGGATTGTTAGTGATTGTCTGAACTGAACTGGTCACTTACCAAACCAAACTGTTCCACAAATGTTACTGCGTAACTCTGCTGATGATGCCATTTTGTGTGCTCCCACATCGCCACTATCGCAGAAGTTGAATTTCTCCTATCCGTGTATGTGGCCGAACACCAGTTAGATCGCGTGTACCACTGAAGCTTGTAATCTTCAACTTCGGTGAACTAATACAAATAGGACAGCAAGGGCTCGAAACTGAGTATATATTTTCAGCTTGTGCCCGAAGTCCACCCCCAGCATCACACCATCGTGCTTCGAATAGACTGACCTGTGACACATTTATTCGTTCTGTGTTTATCCGGCGATGCCGCAGCTCTTTCGTCAGGCTATACGGGCGTGAGAAGCAAGTCAATGCAGTATTAGCTCTGTACACCCGATTGGGTGGATTTTCAGCACTTATTCATTATGTATGGATACGGAAATACGGAATCGGGAAATATCTACAAATTATAGTCTTGTTCAGCCAAACAAACAGCTCTGTAAGTCTGTGGTGAATTTCATTGGATCAATGAGCAGCTGAGCATGAGATGGCAAAACGGAAGTTCAGGTAAGTAGAAATTTGAAAGAGCACATGCATGATGTAGATACAGCTTTTGAAAGTTCGTTGTGCAGAGTATGATGAGTGTCCGAAAGTATTTCGGAAGTAAGTTGGCCACAATCATTGAACTATTTCTCAAAGGTATTATCAATAAGTGTATCTCTGGATATGTCACTTCATTTAGAGATGTGTTTTATGGATATCATTATCAAGATAACTAGAGAACAGTACAACCGGTAAGGCAGAATACACGCAGTTATAAATTTAAAAATTGTCTGACGGGGGACCGAAAGTAATCTTAAACGAGGAGAGAAAAATGACAACTTTCTAACTTTACAAACTGTCTGTTGGGCACTCATGGACCATGAAAGATTATGGGATAGTGTAACACCAAGATATTTAACCGTTGAAGATATTGGTGTGGGTTCGTTACTTGCAGATGGGGGGGGGGAACCGCTAGAGAGGTCTCTTTCTGGTTCATTAGAAAGTAAGGAAAACAATACATCCTGGCATTTAGAAGTATTCAGTACAACGGAGAGGGATAAAGATCAGTGTGCAACTTCAGCCAATTTATTCTGAATTTGTGGAGTTCCCTCGAGTGCCGATGATTCCGAGCCCAAAAATTATATAGTTGGCGTATTAGCGACCAGTGAATGTCTACGGGATTGGGATTTACATAGAAAAGAAAATGCGAAAAAATTGCGTCTTGTGGGACACCAGAGCCAACTGGAAGAGAAGGGGACTTTTGGCCTTTGAAACAAGTGAAATGTCTTCGATCAGTAAAGTAGTCCGAATTCAGCCTGCAAGCGTTTTAGTGAACACCACTTACGGAGAGCACACCGATCGATCAATGCAACCAAGTGTGTTACTGCAGTCTAAAAACACCATTCTGAAAGTGTTGGATTTTCTGTCCGAACCCGAAGCCATTAAGCGAACTAAGTAACGTACGGCGTCAAATTTGGAGCGCGATGACTGATGTGTGTCTTTCTCAGCAGACCTTACGTCAACCCAAGGTATCAAAACCCTCTCGAACAATTTGAGCACCATAGAAATGCAGTAGGTGGGGCAGTGTTTCTAAGGTTCGTCTTGGTTATCTTGGTCAGTCTCCACATGTCAGGGATTTTCCCGCTTGTTAGATAATCATTGAAGATTAATGCTAGTGGAACCGAAAAGCGTAGCATGTTCTTTGAGTACAATATGTGATAGCTCATATGCACCAGAAGCTTTATTTATCTTCACTGTTCAGAGCTGTTTGAAGACCATAGCGAGTTCGATAGTTGGTGGCTGAGATGAGTTCTCAAAGACTGGCACGTAAATACACTGCGATAATGAGCTGAAATCGGAGTTGTGTTTTTCAACATCATCATTTTCTTTTTTGTTTCATGAGCTACTGCCACATACGTATTTTATGACTATCCACATGCAACTACAGCTGACGTTTCTTAAGATGCGGTCGACATACGACTTATTCAGTCGTTTTACTTCAGATTTGATCAAGTTGATGAATTTATGATTTGCATTCTCTGTCCCTGTTTGCAAGCCTGCTCTTTCTTTTTTTCGCAGCTGTTTAAGTACTCGTGAAGAATATCGATCAGTTTGGACGTGGACAGTTTCATATAGGGGACAATGAGTAAATTAAGAATTAGGGTAATCAGTGACATATTCACAGGAATCAGAATGTCTGGGGATTGAAAACACGGAAAAATCGATGGAGGTAACCAGGGTCCTTACCTCGATCAGGTAGCCGGGTGAACAGCTTCTATGGCTCATTGTTCCGGATGGTCTTCTTCATATAGTATGCCGGATAGATTTACTATGCACTGTTGGACATACTTTCAAGATACAGTGATCAGAGATGCTCAGGGGTGCTCTTTTTGGACACTAAATAACTGTGGTCTTTTTGTCAAAACCAAGTTGTTAAATCTAGTGCGAAAAAGGGCCAAATTTACCAAGCCAAGCGTGGCGAGGAATGTAACTTCATAGCTGTTAAAGTCACCCGCAAATATGCAAATATGCCAAGGGATTTGCTCATTTTTCCTATTACTGACAGAAGTTCAGAAAATATGTGTAACCCAGATAGTGTTAGGCTAGAAGTCAAGTAAATGTTTCCGATTAATATTAGGCGAAATCCACTCAGAAAAGGTGGCTTACAATCTACGATGTGACAGCTAATCTTTTCAGTTGAGTATAGGAAAACCAAATTAGTTGATCTGCTTTATTTGTTGTTAAGGAATGTGATGACATCTCATCTACGATTGTGGACATTAGTGGGACTATCGACCTGGTACAAATAAAAACCATCCAATTGTATAATTCCATCGGGTATATTCTTGTGCATCCAAGGCTCCTGTAACGTAATAATTTCTTCATCTTTGTACTCTTTATTCTACATGAATGCCGCTATCTGTTCGATTTTTTCAAAAAAAAAGAACGGATAATACTCGTCAAATCACGGGAATCCAAGTGTTTCCAGCACTGCATTGTCGGAGACCAACTGATCAGCTTGCATGGTGTCTCTACTCTGTCACAACATTTTTTGATAATCCGTTGAACTTATTTCAGACTTTAATACCATAATTCAATATGCGCGAAAGCACGTAAGGATTTCATTAACGTGCGCATACACCACAGCTTTGGTGACCTAAAAATTGGTCTTATAACGAATACTGACAGAAATATCCTTAGAAAATGGTATATTTTGATATTTCAACGACATAGAACGGCTTATTTCATAGGCTCCGCCAAATGAGTGAAATCGTTGTAAACAGTTTGATAGAGTTTACTTCGCGCATTTAGATTCCAGTGAATGGAAAACTTCGATTTGCTTTGTAATGGTCGTTTAACTTTAATATTGAGCGCGACGGTCGCCGATGTCTGTTAATTGTTGCTGCCTACGATCTGTAGTTCAGATGCATTGAACAAAGCATTCGACCAAAACCTTCTCCACTTTCCGCTGTGTTCTACGGAGACTGTGGTTTCAGTGTAGTTCATAATTAGTCGTGTCAGCTGGTGATCTTTATTCGCATGTGAGTCGTGTAGATGCTCACAAGCAAATATTTGAGGGCCAAAGAGGCGCTGGTTCTCGAGGGACGGATGAGACTAACACATCTGCACAGGTAATTGTTTGTTCTTTTCAGGTAAGAATTCCCGGTTTAGCTGTCTACTCACAGTTACGTGGCATCTACCATCTTCTAACTAGTCTTTCAAAAAGATAGACGCAGTAGACATAAGCTTAGGCTTACTCAACTCCTGTGGGTCGTATTGAAACACATGGTCAGATTCTAATCATGCCCTCGCCTGTGCTGAGCTAGTGGTATGTTTTCCCACTCAGCCCAAAGTCAGTTGACAACGGATGGACGTAGGTCAACACTATTGAACTCCGGTATGAGTGGAATAAAAGAATGAGCCGGTTCCGCCTCTGGACAGCTGCACACACGTTGGTGTGTGAAATCGTTGATAGATCATTCATTGCACTGTAAACGAGTACGAGTTTCCTTTATTGTAGTCTAGTCAAACGCCAAACTGCCACCCAGTGAAACTCACTCCGATTCTCCGAATTACCTGACACTCGCCGGCATATTCTGGAAGTTCGAATTACCTCTCCGAGTAAGCTACGGACAAAACAGGCGGTAAGCTTACGTTGAGACCGCGAGGACCGGTGTTCTCGACGCCTAACCGAGATCGGGTAAATGATGATCTGATTCATGGGCAACAAGAATCCTTGTTTGGTTGAGACCAGCTGTGTGTAAAAACGATCATCAAATTTGTCAGCTCTCACTTCTTCTTAGACACCGGATGGAGTTCTTTGAGCAGCAACTCGGCTAAGCCTCAGTGGTATTTTTCAACCAACTCGCATCCCATGAAAAGTCTCTACAATTCCGCCCACCGTGGTGGAAGCAGACGTCCTAAGACTCCGGGACTCGATGACCACTGCTCCGGCTCTCCTCAAGGCCTTCACTTCACACTTGGCAACCGAATTTTGTGGTTCGACTATGTCAGCAGCATTGCGTTGGTTCGTGATGACGTAACGATGGCTTCATGACTTCTGAAAACCCTCGTATTGTTTGTCTCACCACACGAAAAGTGCAATTTACCTTCAAGTTGTAAAGTACTGCCATAAGATTAGCCGGGGTACACTCAAACATTCTCTGTTTTACTGTTTTATATACTTTTGTTTTATTACACAATAGTACAATAATACACCGTTTCAGGAAAGTGGTCGCGACAAATTGAAGGCAGCCAGTTGGGGAAATGACCAGAGGCAGCGCCAGGATTCGAACCCGGGAAAGAAGCATCAGAATCCTACCATGATGACCGTGGGATCACCGCTGGTAGTGACAAGTTAGAGGCTGTATAGAAATTTGGTTACACAGGAAGTTGTGTGAGTGCCGATCGAAAGGTTGCGGATGAGTCAGTTAACCAGAGGTCAACGACTCTGGTGATGCCCTGCAATCTTCCCCTGTGAAGACGGAAAGACATTGCTCTCCTGTTGAGAAATACAGTGCACAACTTTGTCGCCGGTACCGTGCTCCTTCACACTCGCGAGACTTGAGTTGCCCAAACGACAGTTGTTGATCGACTACCTGGTCTGTAGTGTCTCGATATTTTGGAAACGTACACTCAGCCTAATAAGTAAGTACGGTGTTATCATCCCACGGACTTCATCGTGTTAGGTGCATCCTTGGTACGACACTTCAGCGATTCGAGCACCCTGTTTTAGTTGTTGGAAAAAGCATAAATGAACCCTGTCTGTACTGTAGCACTGGTAGACCAGAACGACGGCTCTGAGGTTCATCTCCGTTGATCTTTTAAATCTGGATTGCTAGGTCTCTGGAGGTCCGCGAGAAGTTCAGTTGGAGGCCACTTTGGACAAGGCTCAGAATCGTAGTAACTAGTGGTTATTTCACCAAAGTTTGTGTTCTAACCTCTGAGAGACTGGTTTTTGTTTCGTCTTCTGTTTAGCTTATTTTTGACCCGTGTAGTTTAGGTCAAGGTGTCTTAGTATCCCGTACTTCAGTTTTAGTAACAATGCGCTGAGTGCGGCGTTCCTGGTTGCTATCTTTCAGTAAGAACCTTATTTGAACATCGGCATATAATACGATAATCAAAGAGGTAATTGTATCAATTAGATGAAGTAAGTGTGCGAATACAAGAACGAAATTGGTCATATCTCCCGATGTCTAACCATTGACTAGGTGGGTCTCATGAGCCCCACCGAAGAAGCCTAGCGCACCTTAAATGTCCAAGTTCATTCGACAGGGGTTTTATATTCTTCTAGCTGTATAGAACTGGTTTCAATAATGCAGTGTAAACTCAACTTCAACCACTTCTTCAGTACAGAAAAATGAGATCACCACCCTGAATGACTGATCGTCGTTTTCAAAATCTGGAAGGACGGGTCAGAAACCACATTACTTGAAGTGCTAAGTAGAATGATATGATATTCAGCTATGGGGTACCGTTTAATTTTGACGGTCCTGATGTCATTATGTACTTCCTACTTCCTTTCAGGAAAAGCAAGCTGAATGTCAGTCATCGAGTCTCCGGTGGAGGCTCTGTGCTGGTAAGAGCTGAATTTTTTGAAGAAGGAGAATCTCAGGCAGCAGTCTTAGAAGGGAATCGGACGGCTTGCTCATATATCAGAACATTAAAGGATTTTTCGCCACCAAGAATTCCGGAAAGTCGACTCAGGACCATTACATTTCAACATAAAAAAGCGGTCATAAATACCACAAAACCTCACCAGAGTGTGGCTGCTGTACTGGATCAGCAAAACTTTGGACTGGTCCGCTTACGGTTTACATTTGAACCTGGTTGATAATGCCCGGGGTCGGTTAGCGAAGTGTCTGTGTGGATGGAGGAGTCTACGGAACTTTGCACGATTTGACGCCCACCCCCCTGGATGAACGGACAACAGAGAATGTGAGGTCATTGGAAACATCATTGGAAGTATGTTTGGATGTTGTGTTTCAGTCATTACCAATACAACTAACTCTGTTTTTTAACCCGCGGCTTGTTTTTGGCTTTAGTCCAGAGGTGGGTTTAATAGCATTTCGTACCCTCTGAGGCACTTTTCCAAGATGAGTCGATTTATATGTTCCCTGATTAAAATCTATGCGTATACTTGGTATATCCGTGGGTCGACACATCAGCACACCGAATTAGGTGGCCCTAAATGGTTGGGTTGCAACGTTATCACAGGAAAGCGGTGGATTTCGTGGCATTTCGTGTCCTGTATAATTTTACTCTCCGTATCAGCTATATTCATTCCCTGGTTCACTGTATATTAGAAAGTATGGACCAGCGGAGGTCGCCTCACAAATACTATCCATTCGTGGATATCATTTTCAGTGGAGAACAGACAGTGGTCAAGCAGTTATCATCGTAGGCTTGGGACGACAACGGCTTGGGCTTGACTCCGCCGCAGCCAGTAACTTTCCCAATTGGCAGCCCTTCATTGGCCGCGACCACCTTCCTGAATTGTTGTACATTCGTGTACGATAAATATAAAGGAGGCAGAAAGAGTATTATTTATTGATTTTATTTGTTGTTCATCCACCAAATTTCGTAAGCTTTCTTTATATTCTAGCTTTAGTTCAACTTATCTGCTATTTCTTTCGAATTCTCATTCATTGCTGATCTAGGTTCGGGTGGATGAGGAAATTCACTTTCAAGAACAATAAGTGTGAGAAAAACCAGCCATACTCTAGCTTATTTACGGTGGCAGAATAATAATGTGCTTCAATCTGCGTTTTTATATTACCTTAACCAGGCTGATCAGAAATTTGCCATTGTGCATTCATCTCATCAATTGGATCAACGGTTAAACCGAATAGTGTTCAGTAACACCGGATCGCCCATCACGTTAGTTGAAGTAATCAAAGTTCGCGAAATTGGCACAGATAATCATCATAAATGAAGCTGTTGCCCTGGAATGCAATGTTGCATGTCATAAGAGGACTATTTTGGACGATTGCGTGGTTCATATCCTTTGTTACACGAATCTGGTCGAATGCCTGTGTCGGTGCGTTGTCTTTGACCATCTTGGCGCTGACGTTCAGTCACAGCTGCTAATTCAACTTTATCGCCGATGCTGACCACGGTCAATGATTGTGTTTCTATTCCCATCCGGGCAGTTTGCGCTTGATGTGTTGGACCTGGAACGAAATTAAAATGTATTGGAGTGATTTTCACATTCAAGTGACAGCATACTTTAGTTCACATAATTTTGTTGCGTTCGTTTTGTTTCCCCTCGCCTGCTTAATTCAGCAGAGGATAACTCTGTACACATGCCACATAAGCTCCCATCAAATGATCCCTCTCAGCTGCTTGTTAATTTTTGTTCATGCCTTTGACTGAATTACTGAATTCAAGAAATAGATTTCATATGCAGTCAAAAAGCAGTACCAAGAATCCAGTACATAAATATATGACTTCAGTCAAGCCTAACCCTTTTCCCCGGCGACTGGGTGTAATGCACCCGCAGACACACTGTTATCAAGACTTCTAGGTCTTTATCTAATGGAATGATGTTATATAATGACCGGTAATATTTCAAGATGGCTGCCAAATTGCAATCAATACACTTTTTCCCTAGATAAAATGTTTACGGCTGTGCTTCACCCAGTCGCCGGGGGCAAGGTATGAAATATATTGCTGTGGAAATAGTTGATATCAACTTTATCTAAAATAAGTTGTCCGAATAAATCACTGTTGTGATGTGATTTTTCGTAGCATAGTCTGATCGCTGTTAAACCAAATGTGACATATGTGCAATCACTCACATTTCTATTTCCATACTGAAATTCCCGTTTGGGTTGTGTTGTGCCCTCGTTAGTTCATCTCGCAGACCAATAGGATGAAGTCGGCTTATTTCAAATAGGATGAATCTTGTCTACGTCTTCCCTGTATTCCCTGTACTTTGTGACCCAACTGAATGAAAAATACCAGAAATTGGATACTTCAGATGTTGGCAGAGAGAACCTGATTTTTGCATTCAGCGTTAACATCAGTTGGGTTTTCATGCTGCTCTCCATTCCAGGTGTCAGATGCATCGTTAGCGGTTATCCCAGATAGTTTGAATAGGCCCTTGAGGTCATATTGTAGCGGTGAATGCTAGAGCAATAGAACCGTGCCAATATCGAACCGATCGGGCCAACCAGTCGAGAGCCACAGTCCAAGGAACGGACGGTGAATATGTCGGAAGCATCCCACAGCAGATGTAAAGAGGTATTCGGACTAGCAGAGAGGACGCAGCGGGATCTCTGGCAATCAGAAAGATAGCCCAGATAAGGGGCTACCGATGAAATCGTCAACTGGAGCAATCGGACCAGACAAACGGAAATAATGCGCAAAAGAATCAAGCTGATGGCCACAGGCAACTGGCCAGAACGCAGCCAAAATGCTCAGACAGCCAGAGGGTCGATGTTGGTGCAGCGCGGTTTGGAAAACAGACTATATAAACGATTGTGCATGTTCCACGGACTTGGATTGTTTGGCCGCCCAAATACAGGTATCCTCATTTGTCTTGCATTCCTCGGTTCACTATATATATATATATATATATATATATATATATATATATATATATATATATATATATATATATATATATATATATATATATCCCATCCAGTACAGTCATGCATAAGCACTGGGTGATTAAAAATTGCTCCAAATATGCTCTCACTCTATTGGGTGTTACTCTTGTAATCTCTGTGCATATCCTCGAAAAAATGCATCGAACAGAGCTATGATCGGCTCATTCATTGCCAGGATTTTGTTGTTGAAACTTTCCCCCATGCTGCGATAGTATGTGCTCTTTATCCTATGCAATAATTGGAGATAGATTTTAAATGTCACAAATAGACTGTCAATCATATCTGCAAATACTTTTCCCTGTAAGGCCGATTGCATAACCGACCTTTGGGTGTACAAGCAATGTTTTGCATTCACACATAGTTCGGAGTACATAAAGAGTTCTTGCTGCAATGTTTTTTCGGTGGGAATCATGCACAAACTTTCTTGGGCCTAAAATGTGCACCACTTGCGGTTGAACGCCATCAAACAGGGGAAATTCATAACATGTATGACCTTAACACGTCCGTTAATCGACTTTGTTACCTTAAATGAGTACCGCAGATATCTGGGAAGAATTACGGTCAGACTTATCCATGGAAAATTCCGTACTTGTGTTTTCACCGGAAGATTTGTATATGATTTCTCGTCATCTTTTGGATGATGCGCTTAGCATATTAGTTGCATGGATATTCATCTTGAGATACACCGACCTACCTAATAGCCATATATACCCATGTATTCAATAGGTGGACATTGATTCACAGAGAAAATCTGTTGTAGGCAATCAAATTTTAAATTAGTTCAATTTCGCCGGTGCTATGTGCCAATTAAATTGGAGCGGATGAACTGTATGGAGTCCATTTGCGAAAAAGTTTGACGCCATTCGGCGTGATCTGGCAGCTCAGTTGGTTGGGCCCACGTGGTATTATAGCATCGGCTCACTCCTGCCCGAGTCATCGACTTTTCATATTTCTGGATCATTTTGAAAAGAACACAATAAACTGAACTATCGGTTCATTACTTCGCACGTATTATTTGCATCGTCTTGAACATCGTCACTGTGGATATTGTAAACAACAGTCCGTAGAACTTGAGCACACTGCAGCACAGCACTACGTTTGCCGTCTGTAGTAATTTCGAGCTGGCCATGAAACCAAGATTAGTGATGTAAAACATTTAGTCGAATTTATTAACAGATCAGTTTATTTTAATTTAAACTATCTTGAATAGTACTTGATATCTTGTTTGGCTGACTGTCCTTTGGACTTCACTTTTCACACACAAATCCCAGTTCATCCGATCAACCCTGCACCAGACTCGAGTTTCGCTCATGTTAGAGCTCATCAGTGGTGCTTATCCGGATGACCTGAGATTTGTGCGTGAAAGGTGGAGTCCAAAGGACAGTCAGCCAAAGTATCATCAGCTCCACACACTACTTGCAAGTTACTGTTAGATATATACAAAAGAAGTTGTTATCTTGGTAGATTTCTCGAGCTATTGTGCGACGCATTGTCTCAGTGCTCAGGACTCAATTCAGTTCAGTTCATTCAACCATTAACCTAGAACTTCTGTGCTCTATATTTTATTCTCAGGACTAGTGACGGAGGGTTTTATTATTCATTCCAAACTGCATATAATGAACGTATTCTATCGACCATCATATGAAGGCTTCGTATCAACCATCAATTTATTTATAAGAAATATAGAAATATTTGTATTTGACTAGTGAAGAGTATGGAAAACTACGTTGGGTTTTTGACAACAGTTGAAAGTATTCCCAGTAACGTCATTCATCCTTTAATTCTAGCCCGACTCAATACATACCCCCCTAAGATGCCAACACGAAACGCTTACCCTTTATGGATGGTCGTTCTGGATTCGCTCGTGACGTGGCCGATATACGTGCAGTGAAACCAGGTGGTCGAGTAAATTGAAGTGTATCAACCAATGCTTGTTCTGCGGATAACAACTCATCCGTTGCACACGGAGAGGTACGCAAACATCGATCGTACAGATGATAAACCAGACGATTAAAATCACGTAACAGACGGGTCTGCAAAGAAGAAATAGAGGAATGCTGGGTGAGACGGTCTTCTTGTGTTCTTGGATGAGCTTTATTACGGATCCAATTCATCGTTTAGAAATGACACAGGTATACATAGCGATCAGCACACGAAGTGCTTGAAGCCCCCTCAAGTGGCTTCGTTGCTCAGCTTTTAGGGACACATGAAGCGCCAATATGTTGGTACCAACCGTGCTTGGGTGCGGATCCCGCCAGGGTCACCGACTTTTGACACTTGGATCAATTCAATCTTTAGCCTTCATCGGGTTATTCAGGCGAAAGATTTGGAGTGAATTCATCCACTGAATATGTCTTAAAGAATGCTGTGTAAATATAAATCTGTGCGGAAAACATTAATAATCATCATTTATGTTTGTGACAGCTCCATGATATTTTATCAGTAGGCAGTGCACCATTTTCGACCATCAGCTTCGTTGGCCTTCTGAAAATCGAATGTGTCTCGTTAGAATTTTGATTAAAAGAGCAGGTATTGCTGCGCTGAGCGAGTGATTCTAAGCTCACCTAGTTGAACTGAACCTCTAACTTGCAGCCCTTGGATTCACTTATTTTTCTTCCATGGGGAGCATTTTAGAATAGAAAATAACAGTGAAGAGATAGTTCTGTCTCCTATTGAAGAGGATAAAAGAGTGGGAAACAAACTGATTCCCGTTGAACTAGATGTCAGTGGAATGATACGATCGAAATTTGTTTTAGTCTGACGAGTCCACTTCAGACCTGAACAACAAGAAGAAATGCACCATACTTCCCACTAGTCACTCAGCCAGTAGATAATTGGTTCTAAAGATAACTTTAAACCTGGTTGGATTGTTTACATGATTCAGATGGTCTGCATGAATAACCTCCTTCACTTATGCGGCACAATTCGGTCGTAAAAGTATATCTAGATCTGGTTGCGTTTTGTTACATGGAAGAGGGTTGTTGCGTAACTGAGGACACGTACGGCGATGTCGAGTTCATTACTTGAAAGATATCGTTCCATACTTTCTTTTAGCTGGGCCAATCGTTTGCTGACTCGTTCGTATCTTGACTTAGTTTCCTCAGCGGCTTTGACTGCTTTCGTCATACACGTGGCACCCGTTTGGTATCGTTCTTTCAACAGTTTCAGCACGGAATCCACTTCTTCAATTTGTATCTCAAAGTTCTGTTGAGTATTTAAAGAAAAAAGCGGTCAGTTAAGCGTTACGTGAGAGAATGTTACTTGAATTGTTTTCGTATGTTTCACTATTGATTTATTTAGTAGAACGGGGGTAACTCGGATACCGGTGGGAGACCTTTATAAAACCGAGGACTTTTGATGACCAAAGAAGAACACCGCATATAATCTGAATAAGTTGTGCAAAATATTCAACACAGCAGTACTTATTTCATAAAAATTAGGAATTGACTTAGCGCATATAGTCAGAGGTGGCCCCAGCGGCCAAGTGAAAAAGCAAGCAGACACATGCGGTCGTGTTCGATTTTTCCATTGAACACTTATATACACGGAAGTGATTCGGTAGATCAAAGAGCTGGTTATCTATGATCATGCCGCTCATTACTCTCCAATGCCCCGGCTGATCTGCATGCCTGTGCCACCTCTGTACTGATGATCTTTATGCACAACCGATCAGTCTGAACTCTTTGTCTCCCATCTTTGGAATACAACTTTTCATCGGATCGAAGTCAATTTTCATAACTATTTGAGGACGTACAATAGACAAAGCGATAAATGCTGTACAGTGTTTGATGTCTCAGAGCAAAATTGATTAGATGGCATGCTTTGAGGAGACCTATCAAGTTTAATTTTTTTCCCCGATTGTTCATCTGTAAGATGATCTGAATATCACATAGTATTATATGCATTAACAGTGTCCCTGATACTTTACCAAATTGTCGCACAGCGAAAAAAAGGATAGACATTTGGAACTCTAGACCAATTTGTGATGGAAGATCGGATCAAATGGCCCACACACACGCATCTAAACACGAGCACGGCATTATAGACTAGACCAAAAGTATCGTAATTAGTACAATGTCTAGGATTCATCACACAGTCCACTCATGTGAAGCCCGTTTAGGACCCTTACAGTCCTCAACTAGAGTGAATTGACTAAGGAAGAGGAGAGCGGAAAATCAGTTATCCATTTTTTTACTTGTCACTCAGCAGTGGTAAGGAATTTCAGTAAAGAGAATGTGACTGATTAGAAGCTGCCATGTGTAGAGCCTAACTGGACTCCTGTATCGGTGTTTCGGACCAGTATCACGTTTCGTTATTCTGAAGTGGATGAAGTTACGGAACAACTGCAATCTCAGACTGCATCAAGCCCCCGGCTTAGACGAAATTCATCCGCCAGTATTCCGCGAATGTACCGATGTACTCTCGTCCCCAATCACCAAGCTGTTCAACTCTTCGCTAATGTTTGGGAAACTTCTGGATGATTAGAAACAAACGATAGTAGCACCGATGTTCAATGGTGGAAATAAGTTTGCGGCTATCATTTTCCGTCCAGTAGCCTTGTCTGTGTCGTTTTACGAGGTATTGGAGCGGCTTGTATCCATACGGCTTCAAGATCGTCTAGATCAACATGACCTGTTCAGTCCTGATCAACATGACTTTCGAAAAACACACTCTTGCCTTTCCAATCTTCTCTCGACTCGTGAGCACTGGACAGAAGCAAAGACCAATGGATATCCCACGGATTTCTTCGTAGATTTCAGTGAGGTATTTGACAAGGTCCACACAACCGACTTTTTCAGAAGCCACAAGTGCTAAGAATAGAAGGTCCATTAATATGATGGGTCGAGGACTACTTTGGTGGGCCGAAATTTGTAGCTGAAGTCTCCAGAACCCAATTCTGGTGATACGCCATCTCCAGTGACGTTCCCCAGGGATCCGTACTCGGACCATCACTATTCCTGGCATATGTAAATGGTCTTTCAGCCGTTTCTAGTTCTCCTAGTCGCCTCTATGCAAACCACCAAAAGTTGTGACTCGTACCACACTGTAAAGTGGATAGACAATCCACACAGGACGATCTAGACGCGTTGATGCGTTGGTCCAACACCTGGGCTCTGCCAATAAATTGAAGTGTGACCATACGTACTTAGGTCGTGTTTATTCAGCACAGGGCTACATACTCTCGGGGAATTTACCAAAATTATCGGCTCCCAAATTCGACCTTGGAATTAGGGTATCCTCATCACTGAAAAACAGAGATCATACCGACAGGGCTTGAGCGTCAGCATGACGTATCATTGGCCCAGTTCGTCGCTCATTTGGAAAACAATCATATAACGCCTGTCTTATGTTGTATACTTCTCACGTGCGTCATCGATTGGCGTATAGTGAAGTGGCTGCGTACCTACGTACAGCTCCTGAATCGACCAACCTGGAGAGAGCACAGAGAGCCGCTAGTCGTCAGGTCGTAGGACTAGGTGGGACCGATTACTAAAGTCGTCTGGAAGCGACCAGCCTTTTTCTGAATCCCATTGGTGGATACCTGGCCACCTCATCAACATTCTTCGAATCGGCGGTGGTGCTCTAGGATCAGAGCTTCGGGCATTCTACCCACCTCCAAGACCCTGTCGTGTACCCGGGCATCCAGTGACTTTGT
Source organism: Fasciola hepatica (assembly GCA_948099385.1). Lineage (NCBI taxonomy): Eukaryota > Metazoa > Platyhelminthes > Trematoda > Plagiorchiida > Fasciolidae > Fasciola > Fasciola hepatica. The sequence goes on along the minus strand of CANUEZ040000043.1, from coordinate 33,236,861 downwards.
TGAAAATGTATTCAACTAGCATATCGCTAATCGTCTATGTTGGAGGGCCACAAACCTTTGGAAAGCGCTACCTGCTAGCTTAGAGGAAGAGGTGAACGACAAAACTTCCAAGAGGAAAATATACAGTTTATGGATGGCGCAGTGGCGTTCTACTTCAACTGGCGTCGATGCCAACGAGAGAACTTTGACGAGGCTAATACGAGAGGACTCCCTCTGCCTCTGCTACCAAGAATGGATGAATCTGGAAGGTTAACTGGTGTTTGTGAGATCCAGTCCCAGGATTCCAGATTTCTATTTATCTTTTGACTACTGCCTGTCTGGTGTACCCGGTAGTGATGTCTTCCACCTGTCGTGGCCAACTGGTATAAGTGCTGCCCATCTCGAGGTAAGAGGTATGAACTCCGCAACTGCTGGTCACATTCGTGCTGGACAGCAATCCATTGCCACCCAACGGGTTATGAAGCCTGACCTACTGGGATCCTTGGCGGCTCACCACTCCAAGCCTAGAGGTCCCGGTCACCAGTTATCTTTCATTGAACAGTAAGCCTTGGGGTCACAGCTTCAACCCTTCAGGTAAACTCACACGCAAACATTAGAATGAACGGAGTAATTCACTATATCCATCTTGGATAAAACCTGAGTACTGAGCTAGGATTGGCAGTGGGACACAGTGAATCTCGCTCAACGCGTTACCCTTTAATCTCATCGGTATAAACTACACCCCATAGCAGAGGGTCACAGCATAGATTACGAAAACACCTAAATACTTCAACTCGGATTCAGAACGTGCACTGAGCGGAAGTATGCCGAAGCTCCGTCAATAATCACGAACTCGGCATGTATCAACCGCAATGAGAGGGCAGAGATTTCCGAGATTTGGACAACCCTAACCCCACTGGCGAATAAGCATCCCAAAGGTCACATGGCTAGTTGACCTCATCAGCATCGATGTGTACGATGTAAAAGACAACGAATCCCTCATCCATCACGCAAATGAACGTACGTACTCACTCATGCGCAGTCGCACGCATACACGCACAACCATAAAACCAAATATCCGTTGATATGTGAATGCTCCCGCTGAGTTATTGGATTGCAAAATTGCCTTGAGAATAGTTAGCCACAAAGAAATAAAACATCTACAAACAAGCTGTACTATCGAGATTGTAACTTTCACCATAAAAAACAACAAATGGCGCATCGGATTTTTGATACACTCCTTGCATCGTTTGATACGACTATTTACGTACACGGTGTACCCACGGTACGAACAACCAACGAGCAGTGTATCAACAATATGGTGATATTTACAAGCGGTCTAAACAATACGAATTTCTTTGATTAGAATCGAAAAATAGAGTACTTACCAATGCATCACTGCGTAATTTTCGGCGTTGTTTACGATGATCTGTGAGTTGATTTTGTATTGCCATAAGTTTGGTCTCCAACAGTTGTTTTTCTTCTTCTACCGGAACTCCTTGTGCTTTCTGAAGTTAATCAGTAAAGGACAAGAGTCAAATTTACTTTGTTTTTTAGGTACAACAGAAAAGAACTTTTTGGACAATGCAAATAGTTTGAGTATGTTACTATTTACTTGAAACCGGTGTGCCCCTTTCGTTTCAATGCCTGCCGACCAACTGTAATCTGTAGTAGTTTTTTTAATACGACATCAGAAACGTGATGCCTGTTTCCAATCCGGCAATAAACTTTCCGGGTAAAAATCAAAACCACATACTTTGTGGAGGGGAAGTAAAGTAGTCTCGCCTCAGCAAGAAACTGTGACCGGGATCGCTCAAATCGTTCCTTTTTGAGTGGTATTGCATTCAGGAAGGGAGATGGTCAAAAAGAAACTAGTCACATAGGTAGTGCCATTTTTAAGGCGGAATTTGCCATAAAACAATACGCCTTTTGCGTTTTCCAGCAATTTTACAAAGTACGTATAGCCAGAAGGCCTATTTAATGCCGGGTATCCACATCTTTTACTATTGAGAAAGTTTCTTAGAATCGAAGTTAGAATGTCTAGATCGTAAGTAGTTCTCACGAGGATTAAATAGCATCTCATAGCCTTTTGGTTTTTTCCTTGCAAAAATATGCGTATTATACTCTTTGCGAAGGTGCATCATCTCTTTAATTGAGCTACATCACAGATATTGCAATAAAACCACGTCCCTTTGAACCAGTTCCTATAGGAACTGACAGTCAGCATCTGGGATAGAATTCCGACCCCAGTGGTTCCCATTCATGACAGCTTGTTTAAACCCCGAGGAAGAGGGACATTTTACCTATAAAGCCATCCTCATCCGACAAACTAACTTCGTAAAAAAACACAAGATATGTAAATGTGTTCCAAAGCACCCAAATAGATTGGTTCATTTAAAAACTGTTTTATTTAATTTCGTATGAGCCTGTTCGTGTGTTGAATAATTCGCAGAGAAATTTGGTGTTCTGCTACTTGATTTAATGTACGAGGATGCCCAGGGTTCATAGTAATCTGTGGCTTCGGTCGAATGCCTGGGCTGTTGTGTAGTCTGTTTGCATATCTACGAAGCCAGTACTCACGTCGATTGTTTGACAGTCGTCTTCTACATTCAGTGCAGCATCTACGATTTTATATGAATAAAAGCATCACTGAACCTACCTACCGTTACGTACTCCTTGAATATCAGTCCAGCTGGCATAGTGCACGAAAAAGAAGCACCTAACTCAGTAGAAATACTTGCCGGGATAGAAACAGTTCCACAGTGCCTAAACACGAGTTGACAGTTGTTTTTGAGACGTTCTGCCATGCACCCGGAAACCACCCTATTGTGTACAAACCTAAAACCTTTGGGGTGATTATTGTGGACAATTCTAACTTATCGTCCTATTTCGCTGGCTCCAGGAAACTCATTCCGCGTTCCTATAACATGTCACAAAAAAGAATCTACGTATGTGAATTTCATTTTTCCACCGGGTGCTCTGCAGTACAAAACTGTTGTCAACTGTCTTTCTCGTTTTTTTATGTCAGAACATTTTTCACTTAATTCCACAAGGATTCTGTTTAGCATGCTTCGAAAGGACAAAACTGCCTCATCAACATCAAATATATCACGCGACTGTCAACCTATACATATTTATGGTATTCTTTGCAACCAGTCGTTCACAATATGTGTAGAAATTTTCGAAGGATTCCCCATGAAAAAATGTGCCCCGTACGCTATGGCGCCGTTGGAGTTTCAATAACCAGCCGATACTGACCACAAACGTTTCACCGGCTTTTTCTTACAGCAGCTGGGTAGAAACAGGACCGTTTTTCTGGTTTGCTTCAGTAAACCACTGGAATATTTTCTTCTCAAGATGGGGATATTTGCAGGTTCGAGGAGTAATAATTCTTTGTTGTGAATTCGTTCGATTCGCCCAATACTTTTTGATTAGGTTTTTCTTCTGTAGTAAGCACCATACCGGCCAATTGCTGACATCGACTATGCTTCTGCAATCTTCCAGTTGCTTCCTACAAATCCTCTCAGTTAGATCAGTCCCATCGTTAGACTAAAGGATAAAAAGTTCCTGCATATGCGGCCACCTAAATTCAATTGAATGATCGTCATTGACTTGAGTCGACTTGTTAGCCCTAAGAACAATTGAGTACGATTCGTGAGCAAAACGCGTGATGTTGCAATCAGTCCCAAAGTTTATCGAAATTCGATATAAAAACGGCTTGCTAGCATCAGAATTATTGTTCACCTTATCAGTGTCTGGGTCACATTGACGCTCAAGCAATATGAACGTCTTAGTGTGAGACGGAAACTCTCCCATCCCGAATCAACTCAGGTCATTGCCATTGTTGCTGACTGACCCAAATAAAACTCTGTTGACATAATTAGAACTCGCCAAACCCAATAGTGTGATGCTTCCAACATTTTTATTAAATGATTGCGCATGAGAGCAGTAGAAGGAGCATACCCCATAGCCTCAGAGGCCCACTGGACTATTACGGAGAACAGGCAACCAGATCCTGAGGTTTGGAGCGGAGAACCACGTAGAGATCAAATAGGTCAAGTGCAGTTACAAGCCCGAATACTGATATCATATCCCTAGACAAAAGTGAAAAACCAATTTTGTTCAGAAAAAGAAATTTAAAGATATATTTACCCAAAAATATTTCTTGTTTGGGGTGTAATCCCGATGAAAGCTTGTTCGGTTCTGGGGTTTTTGGTAAATAGTGGGAGGTTTTCTTTAGAGAAAGTTTTCTTGCACAATAAAACCTTTCCTTTCTGAGAGATTATTGCTATCAAGGAGGCTACAATCTGGGGGAAGGGGCTATTGTAGAATTCTAAAGTTCAAATACGTTTCTTCCCGGAGTAACTTTAAAAAGATATAAAATGCTGATTCTGTAAAAAAGGAAATATTTCTGGGTTCACAGCTAAATTTCAGCTAAGTTTCGAATCAAAAAGACAACGAAAAATATCACATTCAAAGTCATTTACTGCAAACGGAAACCGAGCGACTAAACATACGATTCATACCCCGATCACTTGCTCCCGAGCAACCTCGTTGAGTGAGGTCATTACGACCACCGTGTTCTCCAGTGCTCTCACTTCTTCCTCGGCCCGTCGAACTTGCAAATCAAGTTCATCACCCTTGTGTTTCAGATTTTGTCGTTCTTGTAGCGCCTGTGGGTAGACATAGAATTGGTCTAGTCTTGCTATTCAAAGTATACTTGTAATTCAAAATCCCTGGTCTCTTTTTTACTTATTTCCATAAATTTACGTGTTGAATTTATTTGTTTCTTTCAATCATCAACATCGCACTTCACTGCTCTGATTTTGGTTTTTATCTTGCAGCATCGTCTAGCCGAGAGTTCAACGAGTAAAAGCATTGGGTAATTTGGATCAAAAAGGAATCGGAGGTTGCTTTTTTCAGAGATTATTCACGTAAGTAATAAGTGAGTGATTTTGTTCTGTTCACACGGTCTTCTGAAATTCATTTTTATGTTTGACGATATGGTTCAGTGATGCAGTGTACGGAAAATCATATAAACCGAGGTTTTACGAGAGTACGCATAATGGATGAAGTAAGCACATCTGTCCACCAAGGCTTTTGGAGTGTGCGCACAGATTTGCTGGAATGATGATCCTCATCATCGTACAACGAAGGGGAGTAAAGAGCAAAATTCAGTTGTCACTTCAAATTTTCGCATTTGATGGATTTGCAACTTTCATATATTTACAACTCTTCAAAACAACTATGAGGATCTGAAACTGAGGTGAGCTTTGTGTCTTCCGTACAAATTGGTCCGCTTTTAAATTCAGAGATCAGTGTAGTCATCTTTATTGCACGGTCTGGAAAGAAGAAGTGCACAAACCTAATTTGTTCACTTGTGATATGACTAGCTGACAACTCAAATCTTGAAAACGTTCAACATTTTTGTCATCACCATCTAGTAAGGTGAGGTCGATGGCCCACAGTATGAGTTCAGGCTGATATCAGTGACATATTCATTGTCCAAGAAAATCAAGGTTGTATCACTCATGAATGTTTGGTTCTCCTAAAAGCGTGCTTGGCAACTTCTGCTAGAGGGAAACTTGAGTTATTTTTTCGGAAAATTGTTTCTGATAACAAACTACTGTTCCTCAAAGTCCTGTGAATAAAAGAGCTAAGTATGCAACTAATACTGTAACTCACTGTCCATCTTTATGACGTTCTGAAGGTTCGTTTTGTGAAGAAAACCGGTGTGGTCCTGTTTACAGGCTCCGTGAAATCCAAGTTCTTAGTGCAATTTAAACAACCGGAAAACTTCCCGTGATCTGTTATTTGTAGGGAAACCGAGTGGACGCCTATCGCGACAAGGTGAAGCCTAGAACTTACTCAGGCAGTTTTCATTCAACTGCGTTCCATAGGGAATCGCCATACCAGTGCCTTTGCTCTGTGAAGCAAATCTGACAGTATTCTGCTCGTTAATGCATACGTATTTAATCTGACTGATAATGCAATCCCTATTGATTTCCCAGATAGTTTTACATGCTCCCTTTCGGGCTAGTTTCTGCAAGCAACACAATATAATGCAGTCACCGCGGCCGTGGTGGTTAGCCGTGAGTAAAAGCGGAAAAGCTCTCATGTGGTAGACGACAGTTGAAGATCGGCCCTGCTCGACCGAAGATTAGAGAGCATTTCGCCTTGTTATTTACTTCCGAATCAACAGATGGCGCAGGGACTCTAATCTCTGTCACACCCCTGCCGTTCTTTTTTCTACTTCATCTCTTCCATAAGTAGAAGTTCAAGGGGCTAATTAATGGTATGGAAAGGGATATACATGTATAAGTACACGTAAATCTGCTCCAAAATCAGGATTGATTTTGGAAAGAAGCTTCTGGTGAAACAGAAGAACCAGATAGGGAAAGCGAAGAGCGTGATAGCCAAAAAGAAAGCACATTGCTTGTTATGTGTCCTATTCACACCGATCTGCGATAGTTTCAATCTGTGAAGCAATGATGATCCACGGAAATGTCATTACTTTTACTCCTCTATGGCTGATCTTTGAGAAAAATGCATGGTCAAATTTCCTCAAATTGAAGTAGTGATAACAACCAGTACTGACATACCCATTGTATGGTAAACTATTGTTCTAACTGTGCTAAAGTGGAGATGAAAATATGTGGGGTTGATAAAAGTTAAGACCTAAAATTCGGCTCAATAATATTTCGATGCTCATATCACCCACATCAGTTTGAGTAGCGAATAGTCGATTGGGAGAACTAAATTAGATGCGACTTAATATACATATTTTTACCAAACTAATCGAGCCTGACCTTACGACTGACAATAAATCACCCATTTCTGAAGTATTCATTCAGAGAAGTGAGTAAAATTAGCAAGGCAAGTGCAGTTGAGAATACAACATGATGTACGAGCTGATTAACAGTCGAAAATTACTTCAATTAAGTACCGCATCCTTGCACCCATAGCATCCTCGTCACTTTGTGTCAATGCGGTCACTGTCACATTGTATCTGAAAAAGGAATCACACAAAGCCTTACTGCTAAGAATTCGAAGTACTTGAATAAAAGTGAAAACTGGACGAACAGAAATTCCTTCGTTCAGCAGGATTAAAATCTAATGTTATCAAATTGCAACAAGCAGTACCATTAAAATTCCGTAGAATTACAACTTCGGTAAAAGCTGATTTTCTTTCCGTACTTTATGCGACTGTTAGAATATTAAGTCACACAGCTACCACCTCATCTGCGAACGTATAAATTAAAATGGAACGATATCAAATTTGTAAACGCACTGAAGAATTTAAAAAGAGTCGGGTTTTGATCATAAAATATTAATTCGGCCGTTATCAACGCGAAATTCCTAAATAAAAGTCATTCCGAAACATAATGACCTCAGTTATATTATGACAATCATTTACGGTATTTTTGAACCTTTTGTGCTTGACGCTTTCGCTTATCACTTCTGGTGAGTTAGCTGATAAGCATGAAGACGGTAAATCCTTCAGAAACCACAACGGCACTTTTCCAGCTAAGTTCTCACAAAGAACAACCTCCAGGAAATCACCCGATTGAGAAAGATATTAGTTTTGTTTGCAAATTTTTCTAACTTGACCTTGACTGCAAGTGGCAAAATTTATTCGAAGAACTCACTTGCAATCAAACCCCGGAATCTTACCTTCCCCGAATCTGATCCAGACGTCTTAATCGCATAGTGAGCTCCGCCCGGGCCTCTGCCAAACGAGCTTCTGTTGGACGCATCTCCAACAATATCTTCTGCTTCTTGGTTTCAATTTCAACTCCTGCTTCACGTTCCAAGGCATCCAGGTGCAGTTGTTTTACTTCTTCACACATTACTGCATTACGCAACAGATTTAATCGGGCTTCCATACGCCTGACCTTCGAAATGGAACAGACGAGCACATGCGTAGGACTGGATCATTGAAAGGTTTTTCACAATACCACTCACCGCTATTACTTCTTATTATGAGAAAAAGAAGGGACAAATATTTTGAGAATTTCAGTGGAACATTTTCTTTCAAACAAAAATGTTCTTTCAACAAATAATTTTGGCGAGTTACTGTCGTTCTAAGGCGGTTTCAGCAATAGAGTTGCAGTGTTTGAGGTGGACGTTCAACATTCAGCTGCTACCAGCTCTTAATAGGGATATTTCTTGGAAACAGGATATTTGATTTACGGTACAAGAGCCACTGTATCTTACACGATGATCAGATATCCGATGAAATGCTTACATACATAGAATGAATGTATACACTGTTACAAACCTAGGACTGCTGTAACATCAGAATGAAATTCGTTCATCTATCAAGCGCCAAACACACCAGATAAACCCTACTGCTTGGCTCTGAATATGATCCTACAAGGATCAGTGGAAACCGGGTATTTCTGGCGTTTGGTGGCTGATCTTTTTTGCAATCCTGTAGTCCGATGGAAAATCCAATCAGTGAACTTTAGTCCCGGGTATATGGTTCAAATTCTTGGGCCATAACCTTTCAGTACGATTTGTTACACCTGTTTTCTCAACGCACATTGACCCCAAACATTGAGCTGGGGCTGGGTAGTTAGAGAGGACGTTCTATTCACGGTAGTGGAAAGGTAGTGGATTCATGATCAGTAAACTTTACGGTGTGGTTTTGTTAAACTCTTACTTGAGCAGTATATTCGAAACCTGTTAGCTCGTAGATTACAGATATCAGGTAGGCGTTTGGTGGAGTTCATATATCAACGCCGCAGCTCCGATTTTTCGCTTTCAGTTTGCTTCTCCTGCTTTTTTATGTCATACTTCACTTCCGCGAGAAGCAGAATATCTTAATCCCCACAAACTAGTGAAAAAGTGTTCAAAGTGAAATGAGACACTGGATGAATGGTGCACTGGCTCCTAGTGTCACTAATAAATTCCGCATATTGATCCAGATGTCCCTTGGATCCAATTCAGCCGCGTAATTTCATCCCATTGAGAGAAGAACGATGAGCCTAATCCAGAAAAACTGATCCATTTGATTGGATTGGTGATTGTGCATCATCACGTTATTAGCGTCCGAATGGCTATATGGCGATTGCTCAGCCTGCAGACCACCTGCCCAAAGATCGCGGATTCGATTCTGGCTCGCGGCAGGAATCTTTGGGTACAAAAATGCAAGTAAGTAATTCATTATCCACACCATTCTGGCTCCCAGTGCCGTAAATAAATTCTACTTGCTGTACATGCTACTGTCAGGTAATCCATTGTGTATCGTCCCTCTCCATAAATGGCACAATTTTGACTTCGGTTACTCGTTAGTAGCATGTGTTGAAAAGCACAAAACGTGAACTCACTTGATGTTTATTCAGGTTGCATTCCACCAGCATTTCTCGCCACGCAGACTCAGCCTTCCGAAGGGCCATTGCGCTGTTGGTCAACGTTAGTTGTGCCGTGACCAATTCAGTTTTTACTTTTTCCAGTTCGATTTGCAGTTTCTCAGAACGCATTTTGCAAATTCGTTTGTCATTCTGAGATATTGAAAGAGGGAAGTGAGGTGTAGTTTAGGAACAAAAACGGAGCTGAAGAAAAAGAAAAAATCGGTTTCCTCAGATTTTGCGGAACCACTAGAAAGGCAAAAAAAGTAATCCCGCTAGTCAACAAGAATATTAAATCGTTCACAGAACAATGACCCAAAAAACCAGTAATACTTTCCCGTGAATGATCAGCGTCCCTACCACGTACGCATTCGAAGAAGGCGCCATAAAACTCTAGCTGTTTCCATGCGCACGGAGTTTCAAAAACTTGAAAGCACTTTGAGATACGCGGAAAATTTTGTACGAACGTCATAATGAATATTTTTACGATTCAGAATAAAGTGATTTGAAGGGTCTGTTTTTCCATGCGTGCATGAAACATAAAATAAGCCACTTTTTTTAAACTTTGCACTTTTGATTGGGGATAGTAGGAAAGATTATAAGGACTTTTGAAATTCGATCAAAATGAATGATGAAGTTTTATCATGAGATAAAGAATGTACTTGAAAACTGTATTTTAAAGTTGTAGTTGAAAAATTACCATTGTGCACTACGTTTTTTCTGCCGCGAACGTCTTCCAAACGGATGAGCAAATGTGCCAAGATGTCCATAACTTCGTGAGGCTTACGGTTTTTGTGAATTTGTTTGCTACTTTCATTCAGTTGGCACTGAATTTGGGAGCCAACCGATGCGTCAAATAACAACTTAATATCTCATCCACAAATAACTGAGTTCCACAGTAGCTGATTGCTAAACCAGATACTGCTATTGTCATCCTGGTCTTCTAACTTCTAATTTTATTGGGTATTTCCTCTTTGGTCCCATGACTCTACTCTGCACGATGTATGAATTTCAATCATCTAGACAGAATTTCTGGGATGATTGATGTGGGATGAGAGTAATACAATACATCTCGGTTTGCACTGTGCCCAAAAAGTAAGCCAGAGTTGTAGAATTCTACAGGAACTATTATTTTTCCGTTTTTTGTAATAATTACGAATCACAACTAACAATGGTCCTTGCGTTATCAAGGACTTGAGTTATTACGTGACATTGTGGTCAGTCATTTCCCACAACAGTGAGTCACCAGGACCAAATTTGTGTCTATTAGTCGTGAAGCCAACGTAGTAAAATGATAGAAAAACGTAGTACACAATGGTATTATTGGCTATCCGATCGAGAAAACGCGCATTCACTTTGCTCCCTATTCCACGATGGTTACATGATTTTGGCTACTGGCAATTGTTCCAGTAGTAAAAACTGGAATTCCACCAAAATGGTTTGTCACTGAAATCGTTTTACGGGCTGTACAGTGTCCTATGTGACGCTTGAAAGATCACTGCTCGCAGGCGGTAAACAAGTCAGGTAAAAAGCATGGGGCTACGCGTTCCGCTACGATCGGTGTCGGAGTTCAGTTCACTGGTGGTCTGATGGTCACAAGGACCAGGTAACAAACAGGTTTTGATTGAAAACCGAGTGACCGATTGAGCGCATGTATGCGTGCGCACGCGTTCGTTAGCTAGGATCGATGGCGAAAGGCAGCGAGATTGATTATCCATCGTGATGAGTTTGTTGATTGCAGACTAACGAACAAAACCTAAGAAACGGAATCGGTTGAAGACCAAGTGAAGTGCGGTCGACCGAAAACGGCCACAAGTAAAAGTGTCACGTGAAGCATAAGAAAACTTCCGAGGCAACTAACAGTAAAGCATCCGAACACTGGCGAGAATGAGTGGAATGATTTCTGCTCGACATAAAGTTAAAACTTTGGTTACCCTTCATAATAGCCTAGGCAAAACAACCAGAACTTTGCAAAATTGATGCTAAGGAGTAGAGAGAATGGACGTTAAGTAAACTTACCTCATAGGAACTGTAAAGTAAATCGGCCTTTCTCTCAGTGTTTCAAACGACTGTCTGAGAAGTTTGTGACAAGCACAGTTCTAGATTGTGTTCACCATCTGGGTGTGGCTACAAGTCGATGGATAAATACGGATTAACCAGCTAGTTATTTCAGTTAGGATTGCAATACAATGGTTGACCGAAACTGATAACCAACTGTGGACCAGTTGTCTCATACCTGATCCGCGGTCCCGACTAAGATACTAGGAGCAAAACTGAAGACAACGATCTGCATCTTCTAATCATAATCGTTGCAAGTGAAGCTCCTTAAATGGCTTAAATTTGTTTTCTCGTAGAATCCGGGCCACTGACGACCGAGATCGTTGACAACAGCTTATCGGTGTTCGGAGGCTTTGCCGTGGGTGGTTTCGAATGCCTTCTGGAGCTTCGTGTGACACAACTTAGCTAGCGATCTTTTCCAGTTGACCGCGCTTTATTTTGTCTTCAGCCGAATCAATTTCATCGAATTTGTTCATTAACCTAAGTACAGTTGATGCAGTTATTGACTTTCTCTCCCAATATTGTCGATTAAAAATCCTTGCTATTTGCTCCACACTCAGCTTATTCTCGATGAAGAGGCAGACCAAGTGAAGTCTTTCAATCTTTTTTAGTAACATTGCGATCTCGAATGGCTGATTTTCGTTGTCCCACTGATTTGTTTGCCATCAGAAAGTCCATCACAATCGATAATCAAACTTGCTGTATTTTGCCACCGACTCTAGCTTAGGCACACGTGCGCACGCAAACAGATGCATTCAACTGGTCACTCAGTTTTCAACCCAGACCTGTCCGTCACGTGGTCCTTGTGACCGTCAAACGTTTAGGCCACATGTGAATTGAACACCGATGCCGATCGGAGCTGAAAACGCAGTCGGTGGTTTGTCTCAGTTGCTTACAGCCTCACGCACTTTATCCGACATGTTTACTCCTGTGAGCTGTGACCTTTCGAGCGTTGCTTGTGGGGCAAACTGTACATGCTCACTCAAAAAAACAATTTTCCCATACGTCTGGGTTTTTTCCAAATCGACTAAATGTTTTCAAATTTTGAAATAATGCTGTTTTAAAGCTGCTTCAGTGACTATGCAGCCCTAAATCGGAAACTAACATATTCTGCAGACGTTGCGTACTCGACTAACACTGTGATCGGTCATTTACTTCACACCACATGATAGACTAGACTGTATTTTAATTTGAAAAGCAAGCATGAATTTCACCATAATAGTACAACATACTCAACATTGTTCGTATAATGCAAACTCCACTGAAAAGATCACATTTTGTATGAATCATGTGGATGAAACACGTGAGCAAATAAATTGTTTCAATCGGGAGGCGAATGGATGGGGGTTCGTCTCGAGTTGTTACCTAATTTCAGTTGTTTTCACAAGAATTTGAACACACTGAGGCCGAGTCTAACTTGTTGTGTCATGCGTACTACTGCCGACCGATTCATTGCACGTGATGAGAAAGTAGATTGACTTGTTCCATCAAAACGAGTACACTGATAACCATCATACAGTAGTCATTTATATAGATCATCAAAAGTCAACAATCTTACGCGTTGATGGATTTTACCGGGTTCCACTTTTAGTAAAACCATCATAAAGTATCATGAGTTGTGTGTATTTTTGCGTATTTTAATGTGTGTTCATACTTCATTTCTGTTCATTCAACCATCAAGTACACACTTCTGTACTCTGGCTTTGGTTACTACTTCACAGTGTCCTCCGGTTGAGGACTACATGAATCGAAGCAAAACGTGAAAGAGTCGAAAGCAAAGTGAGAAGTGGATATCACGAAGACAGAGAAAGAGCTCCGAATGCCAGTACGTCACGGGCTGCGACTTTTAACCACATAGCCCAATGTCTCCAATCACCTGAGAGGGGGGTATCGTGGACAAGTCCTACTTGACCAAGTTCGCAGTAAGATCCAATACAGTTCATTTGGACTTTCATGAGCGTACAGCGTTCAAAGCTGATCACTTTCCATTTGTTCATGTGAGATGAACTATGTACTCATACAACGGTTAAGATATAGTCGGGAATACGTACCATTGAACTACATTTTGAGTATTTGAAGAAAGGGGCATCATAAAAATAAACATCAATTGCTGTATAGAGACACTGAAGAACGACTTAAATCATGGTAATTGCAATACGCTGACAAATGATCAGGTATCGTGCAACAGCTTCTTTGGCCATTAATCTGCCATGCCAACTCTTCACACATCATTCGTTTCTAGTCAGCCCAGTCGGCTTGCAAACTGAGCAGTCTCTACTGAGTTTCCACCCAGTACCTTGGTTAAATTTTTCTTTACTTGGGTTCGTACTAGACTCCTGAACACGTATTGTTTTGCTTGACGCGATAATTTGATGATTTCGGCAGGCTCTATCATACCTGAAACCATGCGGTGAAGCTGGATTTCTTCCAGTACCAGGAAGAAAAATGTAAACAGAGCTTTTTGGTAATTTAGATAAAGATCAAACAGCTGCTCGTAGCCATACCTCATCGGATGGTACACAGCAGTTTGATCTAGTACCCTTGTCCTCATTTGACAGCTTAAGAAAGGGGTCGATTTAGCAATGATCATTTACAAGCCCTGAGGCTAGTTCACAAAATTCTATCTATCCGAGAATTCCTGACATGGAAGATAGACACCAATGAATATAGCTAGTCTCTACAACACAGTGTGCTCAATAATTGCTCTTGGCGCCTTCATAAGAAAGCTACCCTTCCTTCCTATTTTGCTGGAAAACAGCAAACTGACATAATCATTTCCCGAAGAAGCAGTGTTCGTTTAAATTGCAGAACGTGAAGATAGATTATGCAAATCTACTAATTCCACCATATTTTAACTATAGGCCAAACAGTCTTTATTTGATCGAAGTCATTCAAATAGCACTAGATTAGTTTCGATGGTCATTATGGGCTCGTTCACGTTATGCACTCGAATAAATATTGGGAAAACTAACTCGGCCAGTACTGAATGTTCTGGTCTGTCCCACTTGTTCCTCTAAGAAAACTCTTATGCCTTCGCACCATCTTGTTTCATTCGTACCAAACAGACCATTTATATAAGATAAATGGTGATCATAACCATATCATTGCACGAAAGTGTGTTGGTCCAACAATCATCCATGAATGGCTCTTCTGACTGGTTAGTCTGATTACATATCCGACTGGCTGATTCAGTTCCGATCGGTTCGCACAATTTTGGGCAACTTGTTGATCCCTCGCTCTGCTTCGCTGGCTCGAAACTTGCCCTTGATTTGGAACAGGCGCTGACCAACAGTCGGACATCCGAATCACGGCGTCTATAGAAGATATATCTGTCAGTTATCACACATCAATTCTTTTTGATAAAGACAGCCGCTCCTCCTTCTCACGGGTTCAATTAAACTGTTTCTATTATTCGGAAAACTGGCGTTTCAGAAGCGCATGTGCCTTCTATTTTTTCGTCTGAATTCCTTATCCACCTCGACCCCGTGCAACCTGTTTTTCAAGTAGCTCAAGGCTGTTTCTTTTCTCCATTGATTAGACCTTTCGAAAGCATTCTGTACCCATATTTCTTCTCTTATTTCGGTTCCGATAGGTCCTGTGCTCCACGATCATTACAAGACTTTTGGGTTTATCTTTTACGTTGTAAGCAATATCGTATTTCACCCGGGTGCTGTGCATTGGGCTATGAAATTTCAGTAACTGTCAGAAGCAACGTCCGAGTTATCTTTCTTAATAGTCTCCGAACCAGATTGTATTCCACAACGGTAGTCGGGATGTTTCATTGTTCCAGAAACCTCAAATAGGGGATATTTTTGGGTACTCTTGCTAAAGTTATTAGTCTTTTTGCTATCTTTACTGCTGACTCAGCCTTGGCATTGTATTGACTGTGGCATGGACTGATGGGCCGATGTGCCAAGTTTCGCATATGATGAAACTACCGGAAAAATACACACGTTAATTAGGGTCCGTTGTCAGAAAATAGTGTCTCCGGAATTTCGGGCCGGAAGGAGAGGCAGTATGCATCATCTCTACAGTCCGCCGTTATGCGCTTCAAAGCAGTTTGTGTAAGCATTGAAGCTTTCTCGGCCCACCCTTTATCCTTAAACAAGGCACACATCCGTAGATCAGACTAATGATACCGACGATATGCACTCAGTTTTCAGAGATGGATGTGAGTCACGCGTGTGAAACCCGGGTGCTTCTTGTGGGAGTATGACACTGTCGAGCAGCCGCATCGAAGGTTATCGGAATCCGTCTCTACGCCCTCTCTTCTTTGTGGGCTCAGACTCAAATTGTGCCTTTCGCTAACCGTGCCCATCGTCCACCACACGACAAGCCCTAGACCAATTCAGGCAACCATTAAACATGCATTGTGTGCGTTGATTTTGGTCCCTATATCATGGCAACAACCTCAAGAGAAAACAACGAGAAAGAACAGGCTTGTCAAGGTAGCAATAAGAGAACGAAGAATATTATCAAGCCATAGAATAGACGAAACCTGTTGCGAAACATGCTAAAAGCGCATCCAGTTTAAAGATGTAATGACAAGAATGCGATACAATGAAAACGAGTTTTCCCTCTAACCCGTGTTCTCTAGAACGATCACACGGAAAAAAATTGGCTGATGTCCCAATCGTCACTTCGTACATACTTACCATGAATTGATTTATCATTGCCACCAGTGAATTGCACGATTTGGTACGAAAATCCAGATCATTTTGCAGGGAAGAAATTTGTTTATTTTTCATGGCGAATTCTTCCTGTGATAGTAAAGGATCAGATTCCAGTTTGGAAATGCGTTGTTCCAGACGTTGATTGAACAACTGAGCTTTGTAAATCAACTCGTCCAACTTAATCAAATCCTACAATAAATTGGTACAGCAATGTATGCAGATGAATATGCATTTTGATAAACACTTGGACTTTTTATACATTTCCTCTGAACCCTCCCGGTCTTATATCAGTTCAGTTCAGACAACCACAAACCGTACACTGTGTGCGGTGGCTTTGCTTACTATCTCCTAGAGACAACCTCAATCGGAAGTGATGAGAAAGAACAGGAATACGAATACACTTATGACTTCTCCGCTTGTGAAGGGTTGGATTCTAGCTCCCTTAGTTAATCTTGTGTCCGTTTTCACTCCGACCTTTAAACGCGATTGGCAAACTAAACTATTTCAATACACATTGTCATTTTATCCTACTGACTTTTACTGTGTATTGGCAACAGTTGGAACTTTTGGCTTGTTATCCATTCCTTAGGGGTGCAACAGAAAACCGGTGATGCCGTATTGCTGCACCGTTCGAAATCTTGGTTGATGACACAGCATAACATTTGAAATGTCTCCTTTGTGCCTACGCACAAGACTGTGCTACTGATCAACGTGCAGCGTGATATCAGATAGGCTATCATGAACCCGTTACTGTCCGCTGTAATCGACTAAAACCAGCAGTCCTTGCGGACCCTAAAAAACCGATGATTGTACTTTCTTCTCCGGGTGTTCTCACAATTGGCGAGCGAGGTATAAAGGCTTCCTTTAAAGGTCAGCCAACCGCTCGTGTAGACTCAGTTCACTATGGGCAGCAGTAATGGTAAAAGGGTAACGTAAATCTTGGAGTCTTTGCTAATGCTTCTATGCCATTTTTTGTTCCAGGGTTTAGGAGGGACGGTGAAATGAGAAGCAGGATTAAGTGATAACAGACCGAGGTAGATCGAATAGCAGGTTTGTTTTGTACTAAAGAGAGACGTGATGAAAATCAGAACAACGGTTTCACCTATATTTTGTGCATACCATTTTGCTGCCGTATATTTCCTCTGCCTTCTCATGCTTCATGTTCCGGTGTTGTCACTACGTTTGCCCTTAGTCTGATATATAAAGTTGAACTGATCCAGTCGGTAGAAGCATTTTCCGCGAGAAAAGAGTTCTATCTATTAGCGAAATGCCCGAAGCTGAGTTCTTTCCTATGAGCTAGGCTTTTAAAACGGAGAAGGTATTGAAATGTGGTTGGCGGGCATACGTAGGTTCTAATCTGTCAAAGAGTGACGACTTTTAACATAAGCATCAATGTAGTATACCTACACGTACAAACAAACATATTAGTTGAACCCTAACCAACTGAGTAACCTGTTCTTTTTACTGATATCTGCGTTTGGTGCACTGTTTCCATTACTATTTTTCTTTATTTTGGACAATTGGTTGGTGTCTCCCAACCTATCGTTTTCCCGCGTGATATGCGCGTGTATTTCAAAGTAGACCGTTTATATAGTCTGCAGTGGTTGCTGTGGTTTTTGAGGAAAAACTCATTTACTGATCCAGGTGAGCTTTCCATGGCAATTTGTCGTGGTAAACGTATGACTGGGCAAATAGACGTCCGTAACCCTAGTGCGACATCCTAATTCCTGATTGTTGTAGACATTGACCAAAGTTGGCCACAAACGATAGTCAAATGAAGTTGTAGGTTATTCCGCTTCAGTTGAATAGAGATAATACATAAGTACCGTGTGAACACACATCGGTTAAACAAATTGACCGGAGAACAAATCGCAAGATGGCAACAAGGGATGTAAATGATCACATCAACAACTGAAATCATACTATGATTGGACGAGGTCGCACGACATGGAAACTAATGAACTAAGACCGATATGATATGGTCTACGTGCATATCACATAAATGAATGAGTGAACAGGAGGATATGGATCGATAATTTGATCAAATTTATATCGAATCGGTTTTCACGTGCTGATACACTTGTTACAATGAGCTTGCAAAATAAATGGGGCTGGTAGGACACTTACAGCTTCCCTGGCTTGGGCCGTATTGTTCAAGCATCTTATTGTATTTTTTGCACCTGCAACCTCAGCCAGTAGTGTACGTTGTTCCAATGACACCTTATTGACTTCCTGAAATGAAACTAGCATCGAGTGATTTTAGATCATGTTAATATTGAACTTGTACAACTTCATTGGTGTCATGAGAAACAGTACAAAAGAAATATGTTTAGTTGGACTTGAGTAATCAGAAGATATCATTCCGTTTGTCCTGGTTTCAGTTTCCGTCATTCAGTAAATAAAACAGCAGAAATGGATACAAAACAAGAGAATTCAAGTGTTCTATTCTTTCTGTCTCTACTTTCTTTTAGTATATTATAGCGATACACTGTTTCCGGTAAATTCCGTTCAGTGAACTCTTTTCGGTTTTCATTCTCGCGTTTCTTTTCTCTGGTTTTGCTTACGTGCACCAATAGCCGCAACACGTGCACATTGCGTCTCGACCCTAACAATGAGGTTAGTGGTTGGTGTGGAACAGATCGAGTAACAGAGGACAGTCTGTACAGTCGATTCCGTTGGTCTAGGTTTTCACATCTTTCCAATATGTCGGGAGCTGTCGAAGTTGCGATCATCTGTACATAAGGCGTAGAAATTCAGACACACGATTTGCACGCATCTTTAAGGCACTAGATTTCTAAACGTTGTTCATCCAAATACTGAAGAAACAGGTTTTGATGGTACCCTAAAAAATCAGCTTAATGGGATAAAAAAAAAACAGTTGATGTAGTACACGAAAATTAAGTCCCAATCAGACCATCAAATTATTTGTGGCGAAAAGTGGATAAAAAATATATAGTTTAGACAATGTTTAGTGAGGGTATGCACTAACCTTATTTTGGTGTTTTAAAATCTGAATATATCAGACCTAAGCCCCTCACCATTTTGCCGCTAATTAGACTTTAATGAGTATTCCAAAGCTTACGTAAACAATCCAAGAGCTCAATATTGTTGGAGTTATATTGCTAATAGATTATTTGGTAGATAAGAAGGTGAGTGGGATATATCGAATAGAATGTAACCAGAAATGTTATGAGTTAATTTGCCTCGATACGATATTTTACCCAAAGCACAAAGACCGTTTCAGACTCGAAAATAAGTAGTAAGATATACTGATGAAATAAGATTCGTCATACTGTATTTATGCTAAACTTACCAGTGAAAACCATGGAAACACTGTAGAGTTACATAATCCTTGTTTGGAATCATCGGCAGTGCAAATTCACCGAGCGGAAATTCGAATCCGGGGCGAACGATTGTGAATGAAATACTTAACCTCAAACTGCCTCACAATGGTTTGCCTAATGTTCCCAGTGCATATATAATGCTTTTCAATCACTGGTTTTCCAACGATAGCGATCCACCGTTCGCACAGTGATTTACTCTCACGATGGACAATTTCTCCTAAGATCCTGGGTTCGACGAAAGCAATCCACTCTCGGTTTTGTAGAGGAACCAAAGAGGTTTCCCAAGTAAACTTATCAGTGAGAGAGCTTCAAACGAGGCAAAGAAATGACTTTTATTCGTAGAATGAAAAAAGGTACACCTTTTCGATCGACCACACTTACAGATGCATATGACTCATCTTTATAGGAAAAGAGCTGGAGGTTTCTGGGAGGCTGCCCACACCGCAGAAACATAGCTATTAAGGGTAGAAAGGCGAAGACTGTGGGTGTTCGAGCACCGATATCTCCGTAGCATTGTCTGAATATGTTGTTAACGCCGCCTCAGCAGTGCGAAGGTTAGGCGAAGGGTGTTTAAAACGAAGGTCAGTCTCTGGATCAAGTATTGAATCCAGACAGATTGAGGTGGCTGGGGTATGTGCTACGCGTGTCCACCGATACGCTTTCTCGGCGTACGCTGTTCTCTGAGGCAGATAGTGGTTGGAAGGTAGGTCGAGGTGGTCAGTTCATGAAATGGCAAAAAGGTATGAAAACATTGACCAGTGGACTTGGCCGAGTGGGACGTGTTAGATTTCCGGGTTGGGGTCTACCTGATCCGCCTACCAGATGGTTCGAAACATTAAGTGAAATGGCTAGGTGTCGCTGCCAGTGGCGTAGTCGCATTCGGGCTCTTCATTTGACCTCGTGATTTCCGCTTGTTACTTCCAATTTTTGGGCTTTTTTCACTTCGTGCTTTTATTCTTTTCGCCCTTGACTAGAAAATGCCGGAAGGTAGCAACCGAAACCAGAACACAGAAGTGAGAGGTGGGTGTTTGAATAGACTGGATTGGACTGATAGTTTATCTTGAGAGTGGAATGGTTAAACGGTGCAGTAAACGCCAGAGACGTTTCCCAGTTACGAAAAACATTAGATTTATTTGAGTTTAGGCTTTCAGTCAGGACGAGACTGCACCTTGACGTGGTGTGATGGCTTGCGCGCCTCTATGACCCAAAGAGCTATACAGGATGGCTTCCTTAAGCCGGAGATGCAATCATACCTGACAGGTCAATGGGTAGAGGTCAGACGAAGTCCAGTCTCCTGGTCCTTCAGGTTGGAGGTTGATTTGAGCTGGAAACTCAGTCGGAAAAACCAGTGGAAGAATAATTGATCCAAGCAAATGGGCTTCCACTAAGCCATCCCGCTGCCTTGCGGATAGGTTCTTGTCAGAACTAAAGGCTTTGGATGAGGACCCTAATCGTTCTCCTGCTTTGTGGCTGGACACCCTAGCAGTACCCGTCCAACATCTCCCATGAACTGCACGACTACAAAGAATTCCATACTGCATCGGTCGTCGCGCAGGCTAATCAGGACCGCGCTGCCCATTGCATCGAGCGGGGTGGGTAGTGATAAGTGTGCTACTGCTCAGAGTTCCCTCTCTGTTATTCAACCTTTGTCTTCTGTCCCTAACCATCCCTCTTTGCCCCATCTATCCACCCATAATGCTCCCACTGATAACACGGTCGATACTCGCAACGATTCACTGTCAAATAGTGTCGGGAATAATCCTCTGTCTGGTAACTCACATTTTCTCAAGCCCCGTCAGCCTCTGAATCTCGGCTCCTTCAACGTGCGTACACTCATGCAGGCCGGTCAGCAGGCGTGTCTAGCCCTCACAATGAACTCTCTGAAGATTGAAGTTTGCTGCTTAAGCGAAACGCGTATCCAGGATTCGAGCAATGTAATTCAGCTAACTGCTCCAGGTATCTCATCGAGGTATATTCTGCGCACCTCAGGAGACGAAGCAGCTAGAGCTGTGGGTCAACGTGGTGTAGGAATTGTCTTGACTGACAAGGCTGAGGCTGCCCTATTAGACTGGATCCCTGTTAACAGTCGTTTATGTGCTGTGAGACTCCAAGGGTCAGTCGGCGTTCGAAAGGATAGTTGTGTTAAACGCAATTTGTTTGTGATCTCGGCGTACGCCCCAAAGGACTGCAGCTCAGACTTGCAGAAAGATGAGTTCTATGATGCCCTCGCCACTCTCGTTCGCAGCAGTAAAGGTTCCGACATTGTAGTGCTAGCTGGTGACTTCAATGCACAAGTTGGCAAACTCAGTGTGTCAGAAGTCTGTTTAGGTGGGCGTTGTGCTTTACCCGCTGAGCGCACAGATAACGGGGATAGGCTTCTCCAATTTTGTACAGACAATCGATTGTTCTTGTCTAGCACAAATTTCCGACACAGCTCGCGTCGCACAGCGACATGGCGCTCTAACTCTACAAGTTCTTTTAGTCAAACTGACCATATCGCCGTAAGCTACCGGTGGCGCAGTTCTGTTCATAACTGTAGATCTTACTGGTCCACGTACGTAGAGTCGGACCATGCCTTAGTTTTAATGCGATTATCTCTCCAGCTCCATGGTCATCGTCGCAAACCGCAAACCGGATTAGCCGTGCAACGTTTGTGTGATCCAGACGTTTGCACCCGTTATGAGCAGAAGTTAGCACATGAGCTAGGATCCACGGAGAACAGTAATGTAGATGAGCATTGGTCTCATATCAAACAGGCGATGCACGTTGCAGCAGGTTTTGCCTGTGGTCCTGGATCCGTTGTCCATCAAAGACACTGGATCTCGCAAGAGTCGCTGAGTATAATGGAGCAAAAGCGTCAGCTTTCGAACCGTAAGGAGATGAATAAGATGCGGAGAAAGCTGCAAAGACAAGTTACGCGAAGCCTTAAGAAGGATCGCGAAAATTGGTGGGTCAATGTAGCCAAAGAAATGGAAATAGCAGCTGCTTCAGGTAACAGTCAAAGACTGTTCAAACTTATTCGTGACACCAGTGGACGGCGAACTCAGGTCAGTGAAGCGATTTGCAGTAGGAATGGAGAACCCATCCATAACAAACAGCAAAGGCTTGACCGATGGGCCGAGTACTTCAGGGAACAGTTTAGCTGGCCGCACGCTAGTGTAGTTACTCCCGTGTCAACAACTGTGACTCCTTGGGTGGTATCACTTAAGCCCCCATCAGAAGTAGAAGTAGAGTCATGTATTCGATTACTAAGGCGGGGGAAAGCGGCAGGTCCCGACGAACTTCCCCCAGTTCTTTTCAAACTGGGTGGTGAGGCGTTGATAAAATCACTAACCGCCTTGCTCCGTGACATTTGGGAGGAGGAGCGTATTCCGGTAATATGGAGCGAGTCAAGAAGGGAATACGCAATGACTGCAGTAATCATCGTGGGATTAGCTTAATCCCGATAGTCACCAAAGTATTAGCTTCGATTTTGCTGCACCGTCTTACACCGGCTCGCGAGAGGAATGTCCGCGAACAGCAGGCAGGATTCCGCCCAGGTCGAGGATGCATCGACCAGATTTTTACTCTTCGCCGACTTCTTGAAACGCGTCACACGCACCGCTGACCAACAATAATGCTTTTCTTAGACCTGAAAGGCGCCTTCGATTCAGTTGATCGAACATCGCTTTTCAGTACTCTTCATCGAAAAGGTATGCCCCAGAAGTTCGTGAACCTAATGAGATCATTGTATTCTCATACTTCTGGCCGCGTAAGGGTTTACGGTGAACTATCCGGTCGGTTCGAAACGACCAGTGGTGTTCGGCAGGGATGCCCTTTGTCTCCATTCCTTTTTAACTTCGTCATGGACGAAATAATGGAGAGTGGGCTGCAACATCTTCAGGATGTAGGGGTCGAACTAGGAGATAGTGAAAAGCTATGTGACTTAGATTACGCAGACGACGTTGTCTGCTTGTTCGAATCCACGGAACATGCTCAGCGTGCACTAGATAATCTCGCAAGAGCTGTAGCTCCATTCGGCATGCGCTTTGCACCTTCAAAGTGCAAGGTGATGTTACAAGACTGGACGTCAACGATTCCGAGCTTGATGCTCGATGGGGAGGTGCTGTCAGTTGTCGACCACTTCACCTACCTCGGTAGCTGCGTGACGACGGATGGGAGCACAGTAGTAGAGGTGAGTACGCGGATATCCAAAGCTCGAGCGGCGTACGCTGGACTGAAGCACTTGTGGCGCCGATCCGATATTTCACTGAAGTTGAAAGGTCGTGTATACTGTGCCACTGTGCGTTCAGTTTTGTTGTACGGTTGCGAAACTTGGAGTCTGCGTGCTGAAGATATTCGTCGTCTTGAGGTTTTCGACCATCGATGTTTACGTAGTATCGCTGGGATTGGGTGGACTAGCCGAGTAAGCAACGATGAGGTAAGAAAGCGAGTATTGGGTACTAATTCAGAGAACGTTCTGTCACAGCGTATCCGGCTTAGTAGACTTCGTAGGTTGGGACACGTGTTACGTATGGCAAACACACGTCTACCGTACCGTGTCCTATTCTCCGCCCCTCCTAGGGAGTGGAAGAGACCACGTGGAGGTCAACAGATGACGTGGCAGTGAGGAATGAGAAAATGTACAGCAGACTTAGGAAAAGTAGGTGCTTCACGTCTTCGTGGTTGGGGTCCAAAATATCCGTCTACCAGTTGGCTGGAGACACTGAAGGATATGGCAGCGAACCGCGAACAGTGGCGATCGTGTTGTCACTTTCTATCGAATCAGAATGTTTGATCGGTGTACGTTTGTACAGTTAGACTGTGTATTCCGTGTGTTGGCTACTAGGGCATTCTTTTCTTTTCCCACCCATGTAGGTCCACTCCCTGTCCATCTTGTATATTCATACTTTTTAATTCAACGCGCAACATGGTGAGAAAGGCAGTGGTCAGTGGGGCTTGCCCTACTGTTTAACGCTGTACGATGATGATGATGATTTCAGTCAGGAAAGGCATCTATGATTTCTCAAGTTATGGGTTTTCACATACCATCTTGATTATGTGACCTGAGTAATTGTTGTGCCCGTCTTGTAGAGGGTTGACACTCGTGTAAGGGCAAAACAGTCAGCTGATGGTTATCGTACCGTACAATTATTTGACACTCGAAACTTATCCTAGAATAGACCTCACTGGTCATTCGATATTTCTTTTGACCCATTTGTCTTACCACGAAAATTTCACGTTTATTTCCAGAGTTCAACTTGGCTCTTAGGGAACCGTTTGGTTAAACAATAACCAATGACAAAACGACCTGGACCGCTTGAAGAACCATTCCCGCCGCAAAAGTGGTTTAATTATTTGGCATTATTTTACCTCCCATTAGGCTGTCACCATGCAGTCATGGAGAAGTAAACTCGAACAAAAACCATCAAAATCACTGACCTCAACCACTTTTAAACTGTCCGTAACGAGTTGTTTGTTATAGGCTGCAATGCTTTTATGGCATTTTTCATCCGCGGAGAACTGTTCTTCGGTCATCTTCATCAACTGCTCATCGTTTAGGCGACGATTGGACACATTAACAAGTTTTTGTTCAGCTACGGTGGTTTTCCTCGTTGCTTCTTCCAGTCTGTAAATTTATGAAAGTATGCGATAGAAAACGGGAAAGTTTGAAGATTATTAGGGTGATGGTATGTCGAAGTTTTGACAAACGAGTACCAGTGCAACACAAAGAACGGAAATGTAAACGTATGGGTACGTTTTATAAGGTTAGTGAGGACACCACTATAAATATACCGCAACGAACGAACGTGATGCATTCGAAAATGATTTCAGAGACACGTGTGACTGCTAGCAAAATGTTTTTCACAGTCACAGAATTTTCCAAACAGTAGTAGAATAGGCATTGGTGAAAACCGCGTTCAACGCCAGTTATTGATGACTTTTTAGTAGTTCATAAATGAGTGTACTTTACCACTTTCATGAAAGTTTTAAACAATATTTCTAGTATTTCTGTGGGTTTTCCCAATGCAATCATTTATTACTTACTTATCCTCGTTATCTGTTCTTAGCCGTTAGTCGGAAGAGTAACAAGTTAGTGATGATGAAGAACTGTCGTAATGCGGAGCAGATCTTTTACGTAAGGGAGACAAAATTCTTAGCTGACGCTGTCGGATCACAGTTGAATCTCACAGATTTGATCTGCCTACTTGGATGTATTGTGATCTTCCAGATAAACAGTGTTTCGAACAATTTACTAAATATGCGGGGCAGCCTAAAGATTTTAGTTTAATGAGAAGAAGCGAGCGTGGTACACTGTCAAAGGCCGATGTGTGGTCAAGAAAAGCACATCTAACTGACTTGCTGAAATCATTGAGGGATTTGGCTATGGGGACACTGCATCAACTGTAGAGCGCTTGGATTTGCACACAAATTAAAACTCGTCGGCTGGACTTCTCACCGTGATTTGAAGACGACACAGCACAACGCTCTCTGCAAGTTTCAAAGCTGACGAAAATAGAGCTATTGGTAGATACTGTTGGGTTCAATCTGGTTATGGGATTGTTTTGGTGTAGAAATAATTGTAACAGGACGCCAACAATCGAGAATGGAATGTGATTCCAGTGAATTGTTAACTACCGAAGTCATCTTACCACAAAGAGAATCAGCTCCGTATCTGAGCAGTTCTGTTGGAGGACAGTCTGGACCTGTTGACCTGGTTATATTTGTTGATTTGAGTAACTTGAGAATCTTTGTGGTTGATACCTCTTCAAAATTCAGACTGGACAGACAACGAGAGAATGGGAAGAGGGTCATCTGACTTTCGGAGAAATTGGACATTGAGACTGTTTACATCTACATTCACCTTCGGAGATTTCCCCGTCCGACAGCAGAGAAGCTTGATTCCACACCACCTGTGTTTGATATTTCTGCAGTTTAGTAACTATCGAGAGAAATTATCATCAAGTCGAGTGTAACCTAAGATTTTATCAAAAGTAACAGTCCACGGACTTCAGGATTGTTCTGCATCTTGTAGGCTAATTCCCTCCTACTGCGTAGCTGCTTCAGATATGTAAAAACCACTCTTCCAGATTGAGGTACACAGTTCCCATGGGACACCAAGTAATAAGAATCCGCTTAATCACTTCTGTTGTAAAATTTACAGAAAGGTACGGGAGTGAGCTATCATGATTTGATGTGTGAGATAGAGGACGTTCGAAGCGCGTCAAATCATAGTGGCACCTTGAGAGACACCTTCGTTCTCGGAGCTTTTCTTCAGGTACCCCTCAATACACCGTAGCACGACTAAACATAAGTTCCTATCTCTGTTTCGGGGTTGAATTCTCGTTAGTTCTTTTAGTCTAGTAGATTGTTTATTATAAGGTTATACACGGTATTTATCAGGTTCTTATCTCACAATTCGTTTTATTAAAACTTTCGTCTACGTAACGTTTTCCATACGGCATCACATACATTCTGAAATGGAATGGAATAGTGACTGTAGTTCTTTTTCACACGACGTTAGATTCCAACTGTTGAAGAATAACTGTGATAGGCCGCAAACAGACTGTGACATTTTGTGCGCTTCCAGGCAAAGCCGTACCAATCAGCGCCAGTAACTGACGGCAGAGATGGTGAAGAAGATAAAAAATCCAGTGTTTTTGACAGTGAGGGACATAGTGTTACTGCATGAAAATCGTTTGATGAAAACCTGAATAGTTGGTGAAAATATCAATTATTTTGAACTAACGGGAAATACACGGAACTTTCAGTTACCTCGCAGTCATGTCCTTCATGCTTTCCCGAAGTTGCTTTGTCTTCCCCACACATCCACGAAACTCACGCTCTGTACCTTCTAGGGTCTTTTGTAACGTCTGCAGCTGAATATATGAACAAATAATGTAGCGACTCTTTATCCACTCTTTTTATGCGGGGCACTAGCAGTAATCATTGCTTTGAATAAGAATGATAAGAATTCGTCATCCGTTGGGTTTTTGCATATTGTCCATGACCCGACACAGTAGAAGAATATGAAATTCGTTTATATCTTCTAGATAACTATTTACATAAATGAGGGACACACAAATACGGTGGAGAGGAGGAGAAACCAACATTTTGTGTCTCTTCATAGGGGAACTACAGTTAGACGAATGGTGTTCTACTGATGACAGTTAGTATTCAATTCCAAAGCAGTTGAACCCTCGTTGTCATTCTTTAGCCTTTCCATGTTGGTCGTTAAATTTCAACCACAAAGACTTGCGACAAAGATCAGTGCTGAAAAATATGCCACTCTCAAGGATATCAACTGCGTGTAAATCTACTAACCTTTCGGTTGTTGAGTGAAATGAGATTTTATATCGAAAATTCATCCTTTAGTATCAATAAAACATCAAATTATCGCCAGTTTATCCTGCATTGACTGAGCCAGAGCGGCTAGGTCATGAAGGCGAAAATTTGTATGTATGTGCATGTATGAGTTTGATCTGAGACCTAAGAGATTCATCCACACGATGGTTAAATACCCTAAGTTGTATATCTGAACGCCCCCAATCAGTGGCGTACTTCCATTCAAATTCTAATAGAGATTTGCAGACTCATCTCCCGATTGCACTGTGCCAAGCTGTTCTCTCTTTCTAACAATCACTTTCGGCTTTCATTAGTATTCCATGGAAATATCGCTTCCTCATAAAGTTTGCAGTCCCGGGAGTTTGTCGTTTGCATGAATAACCCCAAGACATTTTAAGTGTTGCCCAAAGCTAATGCGTCGCCAGACTCACTCGGTGTCGTTTGGGTCAATAAAAGTAAGAGAACCGATGGTCAAATAGACTGCAACTGCACTTCTCTTTCCAAGACGGCTGTGACTTCACTGACCTACAAAAACATTCGCTCCTAACAACTGTGTGATCAGTGCACATAAGTAAACCAAGGTGAGGAATCCGCTATTGTGTGGCCATATGATTTGAATACTAATGGCAGAATATGAAACTGAGCCCAAAAAGAACCTGGTATGGCGAGTTTGATCTATTCTCCATTATTCGTTGAGAAATATCAACTTTTAAAGTGTCCGGTACTACTCAACATTCTATAGCTACAATAAATACCAACTTATGTAAAGAGCAATGTTTTTGCAGGCTGATGTAACTCTTTATTAGTGGATGATGTCTGAGCTTGGCATTTAGATGGGAAACGTTTCATCACCAGTCGAGGTGACATCTTCAATGCGCAGGCCTAAAAGGTGTTAATGTTAAGCTCACCGATCACCAACAGATGAAACCAATCAACATGAGCTTTAAACAACATCAACATTCAAAATCTTTGAGAGATATAACTCTCTTTTTGAAAGTGCAAGTGCGATTTTTGGTTGCGCTACTGGAAGAGACCCTATATTCGAGCGTTGGTGTTTTCAAACACACTAGGAAGTATACATTACCCTCTGTTGAGATGACTGATTTTTTGTCATTCCCACATCAATGATGACTCTGTCCGGAGCAGAGTGACGACCAACCATCTCCGTCATTTTCTTTCTAATATAAAGCCACTTTTCCCCAGAGATCATCAATTTCTGCTATCTAGACCAAAGTTACTAGTCAGTTTGTTATACTCATGATAATGGAAACAGTAGCGGCCCTGGTGAAAAAGTTATTTTGTGAAAGCGAGACTTATTTGGGACCATCTCCTTTGTTGTAAACGCATGGTTTACAGAAATGAAGTGTACAATCTACCAAATCATCCGGTGTTTTCACCCTTTTACAGTTTCTCTTTTAGTCGTCAACTTGGAGAGTATAGAGCTAAGACTTATCGCGGTCCTTTCATTAATTTCTTCAGTCAAGTGCGTTAGATAATGTCGGATCCGAGGCTGTGTAGTCATGAGAACTAGAATAAGGGCTAAGAACGAGATTAACAAAATATGGAGAAATGTATAGCAAAATCAGATCAGCTGAGGCTATCCTCAGTCCAGTTCGTCTTATCTTGATGTCAAGTTGATCAACAGACTGCACCAGTGATTAGCTTTGAGTGAACCTCAACCGGCAAGGAAAAATGGGTGTGTCTGAACTTTACATTCAGGCATTTAAGTCCTTAGGCCGACCCGATACAGCACGAAAAGCTACATTCAGCACTTTGCAGTGTTACACGAACTTCCATTCCTCTGACTGTCGTGATTCTTCCTCGACCGACCCTCTTACTGTAATCAAAACGGTCTTATCCAAGATATGTGGCTGGTCAACGATGAGGATATACTATGATACTCAGCAAAAGCTACGGTCATTTCTTTATCCACATTACATATATCGGACGGATGTCGCGGTTACGGACTTACTCCCGCATGATCCTGACTCGAGTTGGACTACTTCACCAAAGGCTGACTTGAAGAATAGGACCAAAGAAAGCCGACTTCATTTCATTCAGTCATCAACTTCCTACTTAAGATACTCATACGTTTTGGTCATGTCCTGTGTGGATCCCTTCGACCTATTGTCCAGTTGCTGTCTTCCTCGGAAAAAATGTGAATCCAAGGTTTCTACCCTTGAGCATACGTAACACGTGTCTCAGCCATCGTAGTCCATTCGAACTAACTAGTGAGCAGTAAATTGGATCCTATCCCTATTGTCTTTCTCACTGTCAAACATTAACGTGACTCAGCAGCCAGTTCAAAATGTGGTACCGTTCAGAAAAGTTTAGTACAGCCTTGATCCGTGTGCAACCAGGGCGAAGTGGTTACAATCTGTATTTGTTAGCAAATGGGATTTTCTAAACTCCCGCACTTCTCTTGAACTTTGCAGTACGCAACCAATATCTCTTCTGCAATTGAGAAATTGTCACCCTATATCACTCACTTCCTCATCCATGATTTGTGCTTCCTTCAAGGCCTTTTCGTATTCGTTTCTTCTGTCAAATATTTCCTTATTGGTATTGGTAATCGCCTGTTCCGCATTTTTAACATCTTCTGCCACCAGATTGGACATCCTTTTAACCTCTTCTATCACTTGACTTTGTTGCTTGACGTTTGCTTTGAGGTCATCATATTTCTGTGAATGTTTACACAAACAGAACAGTCATGAAACCGTCGTTATTGTCCACACTAGTTTCAAGGGAGTATTGTTATCCCCCCCCCCCTTCGTAAAGCTCACTTTAACAGCTTACAAACGCTCATTCATTTGTCTATTTATTTTTTAACTAAATCATAACAAGATGATCAAACACTGTTTTGGTGTGACATACAAGGTATTCGTTAGTTCACGTGATATTTTTTGTGTGTTGCATTCACAAACATCAGGTAATTAAATGTTCGAACAATGTGTACATTGAGTCTAATTTAAACTCAAACACTGGAGAATAAGTTCCCGTCAAACCGTCTGATATCTATCAGGCGTACGTCGATAAATATCTCAATCGATCTTGTGAAAATTACAGTGTCATACAGGCTGATATGTTACTGAAGACCTAGAAACAACAACAACAACAACAACAAGCGCGACAACCAGCAAGGAAATCATCATCATCGGCAGCAGCAGCAACAGCACCAATGACTATAAACACTGTCTGCTATCTGCATTTTAACGGAGCGCTTTATCTAACTCGAGACTGCATGAAGAGTGCCAATATTTTTCAAAAAATCACTTGCTAAAAAGAAAACAGCTGAATTGGGAGATATTCACTTGACGTGCCATCTTAAGTAAAGTAACGCAATCGGACGATAGAGAATGATGTCATTTATACTCATGGTTCGAGAGTGAGCTTTGGTAAAAGAGTTATTCACAAGTGTTTGTTCACTTTCACAAAGAAAGTACAGGTTACTAAGACGAAGTTCTTTCAAAAACTTCCAAAAATATTAGCCGTAGGATTGAAAGCGCTTCAAATACCCTTAGGAATTGAGCAGTCACATTAGGGCTAGTCAGACGTGATTAAAAAGAACATACTTGTAATTATAAATACTATTGAAGATTGCGTCCATTTAGGCTGTAAACCAAATTTCTCAAATGCATCCCTTCATCTGAATTCTTAGGGGTTACCAAATTCCGAACATACAGGAAATTCACGAAGCTTACGAATCGACTGCCGTAAGAAAAAGAGACAGAGGATGAGGATTAGAGATACCAATTCTCTATTACTCTTCAGTGATAGTCATCGTGGCTTAATTGATATTTCGAGAGAATCTGATGTCGTTAAATAGCCAGTATTAGGAAAACGTTCGATAATCTCGAGGGGACCATAAGTAAAACAAATTGTGAGATGAAATGTTCTGCCAACTTCAAACGAAAACGGACTGAGGTGAATTTGGATATTTACCTTACTTAGAGTGGTGTATTCTTCATCACGTTTTACTAACTGACACAGAATGTTTTCCCAAACACTGAGCACCTCTCGTCGAGCATGATTTTCCGATCGACACTGATCCGACGCTGCTCCGACACGAAGTCTGAGAACATCGTTCTTCGATACGACATCGTCTAATTTTTCTCGAACTGCTCGTCGTTTCTCACTGAGCTTGGCACATTCACTGTTCAGGGCCTAGATTTGGAGAGATTTTGTGGTAAAAAAAGATTCGTTATTGTTGTTTTAGTGAATTTCACGTGATTTTTCTGTCTCATTTGTTTGTTTCTATCTGTCGTCCAAATGAGCTAGAAAATAACCTGAGTAGGGATCAATGGGATTACATCAGTTAGGCTGTATAACCTTATGAAGTTCATTACAGTGTCATTTTTAGGGACGGACCGGATTATACCTTGAGTGCGGTGGTGGGAATCCATCTGAATTGTCGACTAACCAGAACAAAACAGAAATGACCAAGAAGAAGATTATACGTCCACCCCTCCAATTTACTCAATCTCACAGTATGAATAGTTGATGTTAAAATGACAGATCATTAAAGAGAAACTTTTCTCCCTCTAGTTTATAAGTGCTTCTGTTGGTCTATTCCATGAGGAGGAATATGAAAATATGCAAACTACCATGCAAGTTAAATTCAGTCAAGTTACTGAACAATTAAGGTCCAATCCACCTCGAGGACCCTTTGTAGATTTAACCAACTACGAGTGGCTTAAGAAAGCCTGTAATCTACAGTCCATTATCACACACACAGAATGCGTCCAAAGAACGTATCAGTAAGATGGAATAATTTTCTTTGGGAAATCTGTTTTTCAGTGGAGTAACTCATTTAGTAAACATTTACAGAAGTAATGTTCTGTTTAGGACCACAGTAATGATAATGACTAGATTCCCCCTCCCCCATGCTGTTCATAGAAAATAGTCATATCAGGTCTGCTTCGATTTTTGCCCGAGACTGGAGAAAGTTTAAAACAGATCACTGCAAAACACCAGCATTCTAGCTTGAATAAGACTTCATAAATTATCATCCTATCAGCGGAAGGGCAAATATCTTAGTTTTACATCCTCAGTATGCTCACACTGATGAACTCACCGAAATTCGCGATTCATCGCACATTTTCAAAGCGTCTAAACGTTCTCGACATCTTACATCTTCTTCACAAGCATCCAAGTATACTTCAATCAGTTGCTGGTCATAGTCCATTTGTGATTTTATAGAGTTCAATTCGTTCGACCTGACAAATATCTCATTCTGTTTGTGAACATGAAAATATTGCAAGTCAAAAGATCTGAAATTGTTCTATTGACAATGAAACACAATAAAAGATCATCTGCACTTCAGAATGACACCTAGCTATCCTCGGAAAAGCAAAGATCCTCTGTCTAGAGTGTCTTTTGGAGGCCAACACATTTTTAGATTGCAAAATAGTATGAAAGGTTTTGTACCACTCGTTGAGGAGGGAGAGTGAACAACAGAATTCTATCAAAGTATTAAACAACTTATTGGGACAGTGTAAGTACAATTCCAACTGGCAGGACTGGATACGAAAAATATTCGCTCAGTTAGAAACTCTCGAACATCGTTCGTTGTTTTTTAATTCATGTTTATCAGTTTAAATGTCTACTATTCACGAACAGGCACTCTTCAGCCTTAACTCCTCACTGTTGATGGTCTATCTTCACTGTTGCTTATCTTGGACGAAGAGCTCGAATAAATGCTTCCAAACAAGTATCTAAGAAACAAAACTTGTTCACTCTTCTTGCAGCGGGGCATTTTCTGATGTGCCAGGTTCCAGGCCGTCAACTCCGGTAGATGATAGACTAGTTTTGGGGGAACCGACGTCGCAGTGCTGTGTGAAAGGTTTACGATCTGACTGACCGACCAACCGAATAGGAACCCCATGCTCCACTTTGCTGCCCTGCTGGTCTAAACTTCACTTGAATACTGAGAGTGAAATCCAGACGCGCACCACTTAACGCGGACTGGAGTGCACAAAAATGTCAATTTGTTGCGCCCACAATGACACTGACACTTTGTGACTTTGGACCCATCATGCCCGCCAACTGAGCAAATAAGTAATTCATTTTGTAAACGACAGTAGACTTGTTCTCTAGTCTCCGTGCGCAAATGGGTACAAGTGAAAGGAATCTAATCCGTAAAATCCGTTTTTAATCTTGGTCATTGTTTCGATCATATTTTAAGGCAATGAATCTGGTTACTAGAAGAAGAGTACATTCATCTCTCTTTGATAAGATGGTCATAGAACGGAACAATCTGGAATAGGTTAAACACACATCACAGCCAGATCGACGTAGAACATGTGTTGGAAAGTGAAGAGCTCATCTGACTGAACATAAACACAATGTAATCAGTTTGTTTTTACGTCCAACTTATACGCAAAGATAGGATAGTTTCAGTGAAAGTAAATGGTTTGGTATTTGCCCTACTTAGGATATTATTTGCCTACCAAAGAGAAAACGTACTTCTAGGCTACCCATTCGCACGTGAACCTCGCCCCGTTTTATTTTCAGTTCATGCAAATCTTGTTTTGTGCGACCAATTTCACGCTCGGCCAAACAGAGTCGATGGTGTGCAGCATCGCATTCACGCTGTCGTTCCAGTAATAGGGCCTCGGTGTTTGTTCGCTCTTGTTGCACCATTTGTAAGTGCGTTCGGAGTTTCGTATTCTTTTCTTTGTACTCAGCTCCTTCCTCTTCCAGTATGCGAATTTTCATCTTGACTTCGCCCAGCTAGGTTGAATGAAAACATTACGTGATTATTTTTGATTTGCGGACGTTACTTAAAA
Source organism: Fasciola hepatica (assembly GCA_948099385.1). Classification (NCBI taxonomy): domain Eukaryota; kingdom Metazoa; phylum Platyhelminthes; class Trematoda; order Plagiorchiida; family Fasciolidae; genus Fasciola; species Fasciola hepatica. The sequence continues at coordinate 33,202,341 of CANUEZ040000043.1, read as the reverse complement.
TCAAAAATGTCAGCTATATAGGTTTTTGTGCAACGTACAACCCATGGTGTCCAATAAAGTCCAAAGGTATATACTTCCACGTAATATGACTATTCGTGGAATATTATTGCTGTGCTTGTCATTGAAAACCGGTGAACCACTGTGTAACGGTTCCATCCTGGTTAGGAATGATCGGCAGTGCACTTCCGCCGAACCCCCATTGGGACTGGATTCCGGGATGATCTATTTTGGGTCAAACAGTGCTTTACATTTAGGTGTGTAAGTAGTAGTAGTAGTTTGGATATCGCATCATATGATTCATCACGCATGTAGTGCACATGTTTAAAAAACCGTTCTCAGCCAGCCCTTGATCTTCTAGTGGGTTCATTATTATGTTCATCTACTAGTGTGAAGCAACCAATCCCTGATTTTTGTGTGTTATCCTCTATCTGCTTTACTTGGTACTGGTAATTCTCCTTGAATCAATAGTTAATCAATAGTATAGTATGATTCGTCAAGCAGTTTCAACGCTGAACTCAGCACAGAAAACCACGGACCCACTGTACAGCTGCTACCGCTCAAAACCAGGGACGGAAGGTTGCTATATTTTGCAGTGTACATATTCAACAAACCGTCGAGAGTTAGACCGGATTATCTGGTCGTTAGCTTTTCGACTCACAATCGATCACCTCGAGATAGGCTTGGTAGACATGTACTGCTGATGATTCCAAACAAGAATGGAACAGTTTTACGGTGCTTCTACGGCTTTGAATTGTGAGTTGAGCTTTAAAACTACATAAAAAACCATGTTAGGCTTTATTTCGAACTACTGTTTTTATGAACTAACATTTTAAATAGTCACGACTGCACACGGTGGCCTATGTATGGCACGAACAATATTTCTGTTTTACCACTGAGCAGAAATATGAACAACGTTCCAGGAGACTTTCTGAACTGATCATCTCGACCTATTTCAAAACTGCTTCCCACCTCGTAGATCAAGGCACATCTAAAGGGTCTATGCGAGGGTATTCACATCAGATGCTTCGACCATCGTATCTAGTGGAATCTTAGTGTTTGATCTAGCTCGTACTATCACTATTCTAGGCTGAACCTTAACGATGCTGATCCGATGCCTCACCGGATTCCCAGTAATGTTTCAAAGATATTGTTGTTCTATATCATTATATGTAGTAGGAGATTTGATTTTACGTAATTTGGTTCACCATGCAATATGAATGTTCAACTGACCATCGGAAACCATGGAAACATTGTTTATAATGGAATGCATCGTTGTACTCAAACCGTTACTGATAAGTTATTCATCACAGGACTGCGGGGCAGCGGGTTGTTACCGTTCAGTGCCAGTGACGGAAGGGCGGTATATCATGCGGGGTCCCTGTTCAACAAACAGTTGTGAGCCAGCCCGGATAGCCTAGTGGATAGGTGTTCGACTTTCAGTCTTTCACCCCAAGGTTCCAAGGGGGTTCGGCGGATGTGCACTTCTGATTGTTCTTGACGAGAATGTAACGGTTTCACAGTGCTACCATGGTTTTCAGTAGCGAGTTGAGCGTTCACTCTGCATGCTGAATTGCACTATGTAACATCGCTTATCATTCATCAACAATATTCGTCTCTTTCACTTCCAGCAGTCGGAATTCTCTGTCTATCTGAGGTTATTTGCATCAGCTCAAATACAGGCATGGTACCAAAACTGCAAAAGAAAAATAAAGTGGGACTGAAAAGTTCGTAAACTGTGTCATCAAGCAAATGGATTACAAGAATTCTATATCAGTATCGTGCAGTTGAAGTGCGCTAACCAGGTTTTTCAATCTTCCTGTGACACTATGAGTTGTTCATGGTTCACACTTTCCAAAATTCAGTCTAAGGAAACCTCTTCGAGGATATTTGATGGTCCCAATAAACAGAACAGGTTTTCCTACTTTACCATTCAGTTTAGTTCATTTGTTTAAACCATCAATTTTGCTCTTCTGTGCTCTGGGTTTGGTTGCTTCTTAGCCGCTCGTTCATTTGAGGGCAAAATTAGTAAGAGCAGGAAGTTGAAAGGAGCTACAAATAAAGTAACAAATGGAAACCACGATGACAAAGAAAAAGCCCGAGAGCAACGACGACAACAAACACCTGGTAGGTGGGTGCTGTGTAATTAAAAACAGGACTGTCGACCAGTCTTCGGGGCCACACACAGTGGTGGTCTTCGGAACACAATGAAACAGTTCAATTTCGAGAGGTGCAAAAATAATTGTCAAGCTACTCTATCCCAATAGAGGGAAAAAACGAAATCCGTGTTCATTTAGAGCAAATCCGAATTATCTCCGTATACGAAAAAGCTGGAGTAAGTAAGCAGTTCATATTCCATAGCAAGGTTTACAATTGAACACGCGTCTTGAGAAAGATTATCCGCGTTGACAGAAACGTCGACGGACTATGTTTATTTCCGACAATGCTGTGTCACTGAATAATGAACGAATACGCATGACATATAAAGCGGCACATACCATTTTCAAAACATTCCGGACTGATTTCGGCTCCGATACATTAGAAATACTAGAATATTGTCAATAAAGCAGCTCATCCGAGTAATCGAGGTTTGATGAGTGGTCTTTTGGTGAAGTGGCTTTCACCCAAGTAGAAAGTGACCACGAATGAAAAAAAGATGCTTTTTTCCAACCATTCTGCAGACGAGCAAACTGGACTCAGAAATCAACTCCTTGATCCGGTTACTCCGTTGGTTACTGATCTTCGCAGATGTTCATATTAGGCAAATCCTTACCACTGCCCTGATCCTTGGATTCTACTCCCCGCCACTTGTCTTTGCCCATTAAAACTGGTCCATGGATGAAGTACTAGCAGTTAGAGTGTGAACTAAAATTGACTTCTAAGCAATCACCAGACCGTACTGACAGTAGAAAAGTTTGCAAATCCTAATTCGCAAAATGTAACTTTAGGAAATGTAGCGCGTACGTTGGAATCACTTTGCTATGTCTACCGTAAGGAACATTGAAGTCATTCAAAGGTCACGTGATTAGGTTCACCAAAGACAGGGAAAAAGATAACGCAAAATCTCACATGATAACGACTTTTCAACAAAGTATTAGTGAGAAAGCTTTCAGATCAAACAGTCTAAAGGACCACGCAAGCAAAACAGTGGGTAATCTTTGAGAATGAAATAAAATGTTTCGAATGTCCAGTTAGTTTACTGAACAGAGAGGGTTTGTCTTTTAAAATTTGTGGTTATGAACATACCAGTTTCAGTAAGTAGGCATTCTCTGTTGAAGCTACTGGAAATGCATAGTTGGTATGCCAACCGGTCTCCTTCAGAGCTTCTTCAACCATAACCTTGGAACCCTCCTCCATTGCTAACTCGGTTTATGTAGCAGTGGTAAGAAGTGTACCGACTGTGAATCAGGATCGATTTTTATTTCTTCAAAAAGGATAGTGAGCCAGTCACAACTTTGAAAATGTCACTTGACAGCCACGTGAGCTCGGCGCTCGGTAAGTTATTCCAGAAATGAATGAATCCTTAGCTAATGTTGTTATGGTGCGCGGTGAAACGGACTGGAATAGTTTTGGGAAATACAGAAGTTGTGGGCGTTCATGCCATTTATTATCATATTAATGTCTCTTACCAAACTCTAGGGGCGAGAAGAAAAAATCGGCTCGTAAAACTTTAATTTCATTATATATAACCAATGGTGGAAGATCATTAGTGTTGCAATGAATAGATCGAATGACAAGATTTTAAAAGTACGGTAAAGAAGTGACAAAATTTTGAATAACAACCACATCGTTTAGCCTCTATCGTCATCCAAATCATTATCTTCAATAAAATCTGAATAACCGGCACCTCCTTCTCATTATACAGTGAAGGATGTGTGAAGGTGTGTCGACAGGAACGTAAAAGCACTAGTGGTCAATGATCAAACGAAAAGACCGCTCGGAGATATATATGCGCATGCTGAGTAAAGAGATTCTATTGTTGGTGAGAGGTTGAATTTCCCTCTCCCGTGACACTGCCGACCTGTCAACAATTTTTTGTCGACGCTCGACGACAAACTGTACTATTCTTCCACTGTTTCCGTCGAGCCATTCCTGCTGCGCTGAGCATCATTGCGTAACCTCAATGTTATGCGGTTTATGCGACTTATTATCTTCACTGATGGCCTGGATTTCTATAAAGAAATACTGCAAATTATGTTGTAGCACGCTTTATTTATCTTGGCATTTTTTAGTATTATCGATACAAACAATGGTCCCATTCTATGGACAGAAGATCCTGTGGGTAAGCGGAAGCAACGAAATGCTGCTTGTAGCATGCAGACCAATCATGACTGCATATGTACACTTCAAAGCAGTCTGATTTTGAAGGACAGCCGTAAATAGACTGACGGATTTCAAGGTCCCCTGCCATGTCTTTCAATATCCAATGAAACCTAGGATGGGAAATTTCAAACCAGTCCCACTTTTATCACTTCACCATATAAAAGTGACCATTTATTTAATCAAACAACACGAGATCCTAGATCATCCGTGTGACACAAGTACGTTGCTGTGTTGCGTTTTCTTACAGACAAACTGAGAATAAAATCTTTGAAATCACTCAAACTCTCCTATTGATTTTGATGTGTCACATGTTATCCATCTGACCACTTTCAGTTTCAGAGATGTATACTTCGATAGAACCGATCTTTATTTGGCTCAAAAACTATCGAAGCTAATTCTCAAATGACCGTCAAAACCGATGGCGCAACTCGCTGTGACCACGCAGGATGGTATGAAATCTCCGGCCCGTTCCTTTGCGAAACACTTAATTGGATCAGGTCATTAAGATAACCTGGCCCAGTCTTTCAGAGATGAACAGTCCAATACCTTCTTATTATATATTATTGGTATAATATTTCACGGAAGGGGTGCGGGGGTTGCGGCCATTTACAGACCGTTAATTTGGGGAAATTACTCGGTGGCGGATGACGAACTGGAACCCAGGACAGAAGGGTTTACAGTTCACCACATTTCCCAACTGTCGTCAGTGAAATGTTTGGTGAAACGAGAGTGTCAGATTTTGGGTGCATTCATCTTGCGGCCGGGGTTGGTCAAGCAATCTTCTTGCCAGATTCGGATCCTTAGGTCGCCGCCTGTCGCAGTTAGTAAGTAGCCTCTAACTGGTCACGACTCCCTTTGTGAGACGGTGTACCGTTGTTATATGACAAAAAGGGAATGAAATGAAATAAGGAAAGAAACGAAAAAATAAAGAGGACTGAAATGAACCCATCTCAACTCAACTGCACTGAACTGAATTACACCATTAGAAATTCAAGTGGATTCGTTGCAGCTTTACCTCAAGCGAACCCGTAGCAGGATACGTAACGTGGATCGGTTTGCTTTGCTCCGACGTCGCATGAAACTGGAGCTCTGAAGGACACGAAAGTTCAAGTACCGACTGATCGGTTACGTGCTTTAGCTAACAGATCAGAAAGTAGAGTAACAGACTTACCTGGTCCGTCCAGAGGATGATCTGTTTTGATCAATCACCTGTGATTGAAGCCTTAGTCAATCTGGACAGTATGCGGAAAAATCTGTAGTAAGCGTGGTTCAGCAGAAACGGAGAAAGGTCCGCTTGGGGAAATTGCATCAGCTGTGCCTGCTGTTTGAATAAATCGCAGTTTTTCCGCAACCAACACACAAAGTTAGGCAAATGGTCGATTCATGTTTAATATTGACTTCAAAAGCTGTTGGTGTTTTTTTCTACTTTGAGCAGCTTAGAACGAATCAAAACTCGTCTCTCGAAAGATGTGCTAAAACCTACTTTGAGATGAAAGCCTGAGGCTCTTTCGACAAACGTGACTTTTTTCTAGCCTGGGTCCTAGGCGAATGACCAACGACCGTCACTCAGCCGAAATCGGATCAATGAACATCTAAATGTGCAACGTTTTCGTACCTACATCAACCGTGTTCCACGCCTGCTTCGGTATTGCGGCCCCCGGATGGCAATCGGCCTCGTTCCTCACATGATAATCACAAACGCCCAAACTGACCTTGTCATGATGTGTCCACACTTCCTCTCCCGCGTCGTCACACGAACAACCAGACATTTCGTCTCTCTCACTCTTTTCCGTGGTTCAGTCTGCAAAGCGACGCGAACATATGCACTGTGTTGTTTATTTTTATATCCACGTTTCTTCAGTTACAGTCACAGCGTACCTTAGTACATGTGATCACGGTCTCGTTTTTTTTCTTGGGTATATAGTAAAATCTCTCAATAGGGGACGTTCCTGAGGAAGAGCAAAATGTTCCTGAGTGCGGGTTATCCCTTCTATATGGGTTTTGTGACCTCATCCCGGGGTTACCGCGAACAGTGCAGGCAATTTTCACAAATCAACCTACCACGATACAAAATGGAAGTGTCCCAACGACTTTTTTAATTCTTGAAATAGCGCAGAAGGAAAGTTTAGCTGTTTGTGAACTTTGGGACGATTGTTGTACAAACTGTGCTGTGTGTTGCGCAACTTTCTGCAACAAGTTTATGCCAGTTTGCATTGCACACAAAAGTATTCGTCCCATAAACCGGATTGCCTGGATAAGTACTGGGGGGCAGCCTCAATTTCTTCCAGTTGGTTTTCGCATTCTTCATCACTGTTGTCCACAGGCTTTTGCACCATTGCTGGCTTTTCACAGCAGATAGTTGAAGCATCTTAAAACACCATTAACTGGCAGAAAAAAAACCTCATCTTACTCGTAGCTTCCCTGTCCCAGAGGCTTAATTAACACTGTTCCGCACACGTAAGCATCATAGGCTGAAGTACAATGTCACTAGTAAGGGATTGGATTTGATTAACAAATAATTCTTCATGCAGTAACAAAGCTTAAGTTACCATTGAAAAACAGAAATAATGTACAGCTATTTCATCCCTGTTAGCATTCGTCAGCAGTGCACGTACACGAAGCCCTCTTGAAGACAAGAACCTGAAGTAAACGATTGTGAGTCGAACACCTAACCGCCCGGCTGTCCGGGCTGACCTTCAACTGTTTGTTTAACTTCATTGTAGGAGTCGATCTCTGTGCGGTCAATCGGATATCACCCTTGAAAAGCCAGTGACTGAAGAGCTCCATATCTTGTGGTAGTAAAGTTAAACGAACCGTTGAAAGCCAGCCCGGATAGTCCAGGGGTTAGATATTTGACTCCTAATCATCCACCCAAAGTTCGAGTGCCAGCGAAGGTTCGGTAGATGAGCCCTGATAATGATTCCTATCACTTATGACATGGCCGTACGGTGCTTCCATGGCATTTATTGATGAGTTAGATCTTGTTACTATATGATGAATTATTTGTTAAACAGTGGTTCATAGACACGCCACTGCATCACTTTGATGCGAACGTTGTTGAGTGAACAAAATAATCCTGAAGATAGGGTGGAAGGTTGAAAACAATGACAAGTTTCACACGCGTGACTCACATCCATCTCTGAAAACTGAGTGCATATCGTCGGTATCATTAGTCTGATCTACGGATGTGTGCCTTGTTTAAGGATAAAGGGTGGGCCGAGAAAGCTTCAATGCTTACACAAACTGCTTTGAAGCGCATAACGGCGGACTGTAGAGATGATGCATACTGCCTCTCCTTCCGGCCCGAAATTCCGGAGACACTATTTTCTGACAACGGACCCTAATTAACGTGTGTATTTTTCCGGTAGTTTCATCATATGCGAAACTTGGCACATCGGCCCATCAGTCCATGCCACAGTCAATACAATGTCAAGGCTGAGTCAGCAGTAAAGATAGCAAAAAGACTAATAACTTTAGCAAGAGTACCCAAAAATATCCCCTATTTGAGGTTTCTGGAACAATGAAACATCCCGACTACCGTTGTGGAATGCAATCTGGTTCGGAGACTATTAAGAAAGATAACTCGGACGTTGCTTCTGACAGTTACTGAAATTTCATAGCCCAATGCACAGCACCCGGGTGAAATACGATATTGCTTACAACGTAAAAGATGTACCCAAAAGTCTTGTAATGATCGTGGAGCACAGGACCTATCGGAATCGAAATAAGAGAAGAAATATGGGTACAGAATGCTTTCGAAAGGTCTAATCAATGGAGAAAAGAAACAGTCTTGAGCTACTTGAAAAACAGGTTGCACGGGGTCGAGGTGGATAAGGAATTCAGACGAAAAAATAGAAGGCACATGCGCTTCTGAAACGCCAGTTTTCCGAATAATAGAAACAGTTTAATTGAACCCCTTGAGAAGGAGGAGCGGCTGTCTTTATCAAAAAGAATTGATGTATGATAACTGACAGATATATCTTCTATAGACGCCGTGATTCGGATATCCGACTGTTGGTCATCGCCTGTTCCAAATCAAGGGCAAGTTTCGAGCCAGCGAAGCAGAGCGAGGGACCAACAAGTTGCCCAAAATTGTGCGAACCGATCGGAACGGAATCAGCCGGTCGGATATGTAATCAGACTAACCAGTCAGAAGAGCCATTCATGGATGATTGTTGGACCAACACACTTTCGTGCAATGATATGGTTATGATCACCATTTATCTTATATAAATGGTCTGTTTGGTACGAATGAAACAAGATGGTGCGAAGGCATAAGAGTTTTCTTAGAGGAACAAGTGGGACAGACCAGAACATTCAGTACTGGCCGAGTTAGTTTTCCCAATATTTATTCGAGTGCATAACGTGAACGAGCCCATAATGACCATCGAAACTAATCTAGTGCTATTTGAATGACTTCGATCAAATAAAGACTGTTTGGCCCATAGTTAAAATATGGTGGAATTAGTAGATTTGCATAATCTATCTTCACGTTCTGCAATTTAAACGAACACTGCTTCTTCGGGAAATGATTATGTCAGTTTGCTGTTTCCCAGCAAAATAGAAAGGAAGGTAGCTTTCTTATGAAGGCACCAAGAGCAATTATTGGGCACACGGTTTTGTAGAGACTAGCTATATTCATTGGTGTCTATCTTCCATGTCAGGAATTCTCGGATAGATAGAATTTTGTGAACTAGCCTCAGGGCTTGTAAATGATCATTGCTAAATCGACCCCTTTCTTAAGCTGTCATATGAGGACAAGGGTACTAGATCAAACTGTTGTGTACCATCCGATGATCTTTATCTAAATTACCAAAACGTTCTGTTTACATTTTTCTTCCTCGTGTTGGAAGAAATCCAGCTTCGCCGCATGGTTTCAGGTATGATAGAGCCTGCCGAAATCATCAAATTATCGAGTCCAGCAAAACAATACGTGTTCAGGAGTCTAGTACGAACCCAAGCAAAGAAAAATTTAACCAAGGGACTGGGTGCAAACTCAGTAGAGACTGCTCAGTTTGGAAGCCGACTGGGCTGACTAGAAACGAATGATGTGTGAAGAGTGGGCATGGCAGAATAATGACCAAAGAAGCTGTTGCACGATACCTGATCATTTGTCAGCGTATTGCAATTGCCATGATTTAAGTCGTTCTTCAGTGTCTCTATACAGCAATTGATGTTTATTTGTATGATGCCCCTTTCTTCAAATACTCAAAATGTAGTTCAATGGTACGTATTCCCGACTATATCTTAACCGTTGTATGAGTACATAGTTCATCTCGCATGAACAAATGGAAAGTGATCAGCTTTGAACGCTGTACGCTCATGAAAGTCCAAATGAGCTGTATTGAGTCTTACTGCAAACTTGGTCAAGTAGGACTTGTCCACGATACCCCCCTCTCAGGTGATTGGAGACATTGGGCTATGTGGTTAAAAGTCGCAGCCCGTGACGTACTGGCATTCGGAGCTCTTTCTCTGTCTTCGTGATATCCACTTCTCACTTTGCTTTCGACTCTTTCACGTTTTGCTTCGATTCATGTAGTCCTCAACCGGAGGACACTGTGAAGTAGTAACCAAATCCAGAGTACAGAAGTGTGTACTTGATGGTTGAATGAACAGAAATGAAGTATGAACACACATTAAAATACGCATAGATACAACACCGGAGTAACTGATTCTCCACAACTCATGATACTTTATGATGGTTTTTCTAAAAGTGGAACCCGGTAAAATCCATCAACGCGTAAGATTGTTGACTTTTGATGAGCTATATAAATGACTACTGTATGATGGTTATCAGTGCACTCGTTTTGATGGACCAAGTCAATCTACTTTCTCATCACGTGCAATGAATCGGTCGGCAGTAGTACACATGACACAACAAGTTAGACTCGGCCTCAGTGTGTTCAAATTCTTGTGAAAACAACTGAAATTAGGTAACAACTCGAGACGAACCCCCATCCATTCGCCTCCCGATTGAAACAATTTATTTGCTCACGTGTTTCATCCACATGATTAATACAAAATGTGATCTTTTCAGTGGAGTTTGCATTATACGAACAATGTTGAGTATGTTGTACTATTATGGTGAAATTCATGCTTGCTTTTCAAACTAAAATACAGTCTAGTCTATCATGTGGTGTGAAGTAAATTACGCACCACATGGTGAGTCTGCAGAGCTTGCTTGTGTTCACTTTTGATCTTGCCTGAGCCCTCCCATGAAATCTTCAAGCGTCATTTTACGGGCATCTTTGCAGGATTTCTGTTGGAAATCTATCAGATTTTCCTCTCTACTCAAGTGAAGTCACTAGAGCAGTTTTACAACCGGGCTCCTTCATTTGTCACTTGTTTCTGACCAGGCAGTGAGACAGACTTGATTAACAAAGAAAAAGCATCGTGTCAATGGTAAGAGTAGCAGGTTCAACACCCTGCAACTTAATCTGTTAGAACAACTGACCTGTTTGATATGTATACACTTATTCGTATTATCCTCAAGAATCATTTTCTGACGAGTTTCAGTAAAAAAATTTTGGTAACTGGATGCTTTACGTCACTACTACGTAGTACATAGTAGTAGTGTTTACACCACAGAAAAATGGATAAAACCAAACTACCTCTTTGCCCCCGCTGACAAAATCGCAGCTGAGTTCTGAGAATTTGAGATTAGCGCACCAATCGATCCACGCGCACTAGCTTTTTTAATCTGAACACCTACTGCTGACATATGCGTATTTTGCTAAAAAGAATGAGCAGGTCAAATGATGAAAGTAGAGGAAGGAAATCCTTCGGTGAGGTTGTCTGTCGCGGGCCCACTAGTTAATAGAGAGAACTTTGGAAAATGGCATTCCTTTTTGCGTATTCCAGGCCTGTGACTGAATGTTTAAAGTAACTCAGAATGTGCTCAGCCGCAGGATTATATAAATGTGTCTCCATTGTTCTGATGCAAATTGATTCGCATTCACAATCGAAATCGTAGATAACGTAATTTGGGAGAGGAGAGAGATAAGCTTCCACTGGCGGGATTAGTATGCGGATCTTACTGAAACTGGCAGGTGGAGATGCGGCAAAAGATGTGCTACTCGCATCCGTGACCAAAATATTACTTACCACTCGACTTACATCATTTTCTTTGTGAAGAAGTTTCAGGTCGTATTTGAGATGGCCTGATTTTTGTGTTTGAAGATGATTTTTCAGATGGGTGATCATTAGATCTTTACATTCTTTCGTCTAAAAATGATAATAATCTATCGACTGGCGAATGATCGACCCCCTTTACCTCGTGGTGCGGTTGGAACTTGAGATTTAGCCGTTACCTCTTAGGATACAAACATTAGATATCACTTAAATTTGCCTCAACTGTTCAGCAAGGCTGAGCTTTTGTGTTCGACGGGAGTTTCTTCAGGTGCTAAAGTTGTACTGTCTTTAGAATCTTCTCGAATACCCGCCTCAGCGGGAGTGATTTGTGTTCATCAGAGGCCAGCCTAAGAAGAATTATTACCGAAAACAACAGTGTCAACCCAAGATTGACGATCAGCCAGTGAATCCACGCGCGCGAAGTGCAGAGGAGTGAATTAGCCGGTGATCTAAATCGACTTGAGTCTAATACTTCCAAACCTTGGAAATCCGAGCTTCCAAAATCAGGACACTTGAAGACCTTATGTCCTGTATTAATTGATGAAATTATGTATCGGCGGGCGTCTGGATTACTCCAATCACGAAACGAACTTTAAACACCCTGCAATCCTGCCGAAGAGACATCCGGCAACGGATTTACCCATTCGTCATCACCACAAAATGGAGGGGCATTGCGGTACCTATTAAGTTTTGGCCGCAACACGGCAAAGATACTGGATTGTTCAAGGCAGTACAACAGTCAAAAGGGTAATTGGTTCCTGTATCAGCTGTCGTAGAAAGAGCTCAAATCGCAATACCCAACAAATGGCACCCTTGCAGCCGATGCGAGTTGATGCTGGATGGTATCCGTTCCACGAGGTCGGTGTTGACTATTTCGGCCCATTCCCTGTTCGACAAAGACGATCTACAGAGAAACGCTATGGGTGCCTCTTCTCCTGCCTGAAAACGAGAGCGGTACTTATAGAGGTTGCTCTTAATCTCACTAGTGATTCAGTTATCTTAGCTCTCACACGATTTATAGCTATACGGGGTTGTCCAAGAGATGTCTATAGCGATAACGGAACAAACTTCGTAGGTGCCGCTAAAGGGCTTCGAATATCCATGAACAGCTGGAACATTACAAAAACTAATGACTTCTGGCTTTTAAGGAGCGCCCAGTGGCAACTATAGCCGCCATCCGCTAGTCACAGAGGAGGTGTATGGGAAAGACTGATCCGGTCTGTAAGGAAAATTCTTCATTTCATTTGTCACGAGCAGGTACTTTCGGACGAAACATTGATCACGTTAACGGCCGAAACAGAAAGGATACTGAACAACCGCCCACTTGTTCCGATGACGTCTGACGCCAAGGAAGATTATGCTTTGACGCCAAATCATATACTACTGCTCCGCGGGAATACCGGTGTGGAAGCTGATGGCAACCAGGGATGCCTGTATACCAAAAGATGGCGACAAGTCATACATCTGGCGGCTGTGTTTTAGCGCAGATGGACTAAGAAATATGTTCCTCTTCTGCAAAAAAGACAGAAGTGGATATCAAAGGATCGGAACTTGAAGGTCAGTGACTTAGTAATGATTGCATTCGATATTGGACCAAGAAAGCAATGGCCCCTGGAGGTCCTCGTAGAATGAAAGCCTTCGGTTGATGGCCTCATGCGTCTCGTGTCAGTTCGAACCAAGGATTGACTCATCAGCTGGGATATACAAAAGGCTTATTTGCTGGAATGGGTGAATTGATTGGGTGCTGTCGCCCTGTTTGTATTTCAGCGTTTGTGGCAAGAGTTAATTGCACCATTTGTGCTGAGGTGCTGCAGAAGCGAAGGTACCTTAGGCTAGGGGGTACGCAGGTGTACTGCTGTAAATCCTGACACCCCAAGGGAAGTTGGAGGGCCATGAATCGTAGGTAAAAAGGGGGAGCCAGGACCCGATTCGAATTTGAGCATATCGACTAGGGAAATCCGTGGCGGATTTGGCGGTCGGTGTAATCGACAGAACGAACAAACTCGAGGCTCTAACTCAGGATCGATCTGTACCCCTTGCCCTCACTCCATATTTATGTTTTCTATTAACGTTTTGCGCCACACTTGCTCATTCGCTGAACCACTCACCGGACATTGGCCTTAAATGACCGCTGACCAGTGCGCGAGTTGATTTGTTCTATGACCCTTGATCCACAATTCCCATAGACATTTCGTTGACTTGACAGATTGAACCTCAAGCGATCCTAAATTTGCTCGCATTTGGCTGACTTTGATTCACGGAGCGGTTACCGTTGAGGTTTGTGCAGTTTTTTTGTTGTTGTCATATTCATGATTGTTTGATAAGCAACCGTATTGAAAACCACAATTGGACGCTTGGCGTTTTTGGATTGTGTTATGCGTATCTCAACGACTGCTAGGAGTTCTTTACTGCACTAATGATCGGAACCTGTGGGCGAGGTTCCATCAAATCCTGAAAAATAAGTACTCAACCTATCCAACATCGAGCTAGACGGATTTATGCTGGAAATATTATCCTCGGGACCTAAGTTCTGCTACCCAACGAACAAGAACACACAACTAGATATCGAGATGGAATTCGAGAATCTCTATGCCCAATGGAGTGATCTACGTCCATGATCACAAACCGAACTAGAAAATCTCAAATCTACTTTGGTGGACACACGTTACCAGTACAACTGGGCCAAACCTACGGTGAGAATTTTACTGACAATAGATAATATTAAAAGCTAAGAGAATTACGAAAGAATAAAGAAGCGATTATAACGAGACCTGACAAGGAAGCGGGTGTAGTGCTTCTTAAAAAGTCGGACTATGTTTAAAAGATGGAGACTATACTCAACAATGGTTCAAAATTCGTAAAGACGGAAACCGAGGAAGACAGACTAGTCAAATATAGAGAAGTCCCTGACTAACAGGTTACGGCATCTTAAACAAAACGGAGCTATTGACTCCGTCAAGTTTGAAAGAATTTGACCCACGGGAACTACCATCCCAAGACTGTGTGCATCGCCAAAAATTCTCAAGACAGGAGTCCCACAAAGGCCAATTTTGGACATATGCAACTCACCGTATCACGTCATAGCCAAGTGGTTGACAAGTCTCTTGGAGCCAGCTAGAGCGGCAATGACAAAACACAGTCTGAAGGATACTTTCGAACTTGTAAAATGTAAAAGGACAATATATGCTCTCACTGGACGTCACGTCACTATTCACTAACGTCCCAATCAAGGAAACCGTTGGCTATCTTTGTGGCTTCATACAAGCAAATGAGATTGAGACAGGTAAGCCATTGGACGACCTGCGACAGTTACTCTTTGTATGTACCCAGAATATTCAATTTAAGTTTAATGAGCGGATTCACCCACAAAAAGACGGTGTAGCAATAGGGTCTCCCCTCGGGCCACTATTCGCTGATATTTTTATGGCAAAATTGGAAAACGGCCCGTTACCATCGTCGATTCGCGGACTTCGGTTGTACGAGCGATACCTGGATGACATTCTATGTATAACAGACCAATTTCTCCGTAGAGATCAGCCACTAAACAGCTTCAACTCAGCACATCCGAACTTGCGCTTCACACTAGAATCAGAATCAGACAACTCCTCAGCCCTCCTAGACGTATTTTTGACTCGTCGAGAAGATGGCTCAATGCGGCGGTCAGTGCACAGAAAATCAACATGGAATGGACAGTATATCCACTTTCGTAGCTTTGAACCACTTGAATTAAAAATAAACCTAATAATATGCCTAACCAACAGAGCGAAAAAGATATGAGGCCGTCAGCATCCGTCTCCACAACCCCCCTCTATGTGCTCAAAAACAATTTGTATGTGCCCTTAAGCTTCCCTGGCCCTCCGTCAACCCTACAACAGTCCATAGAACAGATGAAAACTGAAAATACACGAGAAAAACAATACATATCCGGTTTTGATTTAAGCCCGGATTACATTTGTTTTCTTCCCTTCCCCCACCCCCTTTCATTGTTAATTTTGTCAATTCCCATTTATCTAATTGGTTCAACCCTTTGACTTGTCGTAATATATTGTGATGTAATGGCATGCTTATGAATCACTGAAAACGAGCTTGTTCGCCAAACTGTGTTCTCCAAAAAGATATGCATCGAAGATACCATGAAAGAACAGCTTGTTGCGGTGTGCAATATTTTTAATCAAAACAGATACCCGGAACGCCTAATCGACCGGATGATGCAATTGGATAAAGAAATTCCGAAGAAAACGGTAGTTGAAAAGAAACCAGTATACATCTCTCTGCCATTTATAGGTGACCATTTGGTAGATGTAGTGCACCCAAAATTGGGCAAGCGTCATCAACAAAACATTCTACGCTGCTAAACTGCGTGTTTTGTTCGCATCGAAGCCAGCGGTGTGTTTGCGGGTAAAACACAATGTGACTGTTTCTGCAGCCTCATTCTGTGTGTATTCTTTCATTTGTTCCTGTGGAACAAGGTCTATCGGCCGCAAGACCAGAAGCTTGTCTGAACGCATCCGTGAGCATCATCGAGCGTGGTTGAGAACTAAAACAATTAAGTCCATAACCATCTCAAGCGTTTCACCCGTAGCTGAGACTAATCACAAGGCGAACGTGAATCAAGCATTCCGCTCCCTGTATTGGGTCGGAGGTCGGCTGTCAGGACCGGTGTGAAGTCGCATCTTGGCCACAGCGGAAGCGGTCTGGATTCTCCTCCACAACCCACTTTTATGTGCTCAGAAGAAATTTGTGAATGCCTTCAGTATACCTTGGCCCACTAACCACCGAACGTCAGGTCCAAGATCGTCTGAAAGCCTACAGGTTGAGGACTTCTTAGTCCATTCACTCTTAGTCTCCGGATAATCCTGTACCACACTAAGTGTGAACAATGATCCCTGATACGATAATTGTTGACTGTATGAACACATATGCATTAGAAAATCCTATATGCTCCACACGCTCATAAGATCTTCGTTACTCACATCAACTATGAGTCACACCACGTTGCGCCATCAGCAAGATAAGAACAAACTGATCACACACTGAAACCCATACACTCGATCTAGAAACGAATACAATGAACGCAATAGCCGCACCGCCAACTTTCTCACTCTTACCTTCAAACCCTCGTCCACCAAAATAACCAACCGACACAAGGCGTCGAACTCACGTTTGGCGAAAGCCAGTTTGTCCTGTGCCAGTCGGCGAGGTCGTGCCGTGACTGGTGGTCCGTTTGTGACAACGTGGTGTGTTACACGATCGGTCACTGTCTCTATCTCTTCAAATGGTTTAGTCAAAATGGGGAATTTAATAGATAAAGACTGAAAATCGTGAGGAATGTTAGAAAGCAAACCTGTGATTCGGTGTGCATCTGTTCGAGCCGCAAGACCCGTAAATTTAGTGTCCGACGAAGGATCGGTAGGCTGTAGTCTACGTGAATCAACAAGTAATTCATAGTGCTGCAGAAAATTGATTCCCAGTATGCCTTTGGGAACATCCGCAAGGATGAACGTCCACAGATACCGTCGTCGAGTTCCCAGGTTGACCGCAACTGTCTCGTGCCATAGATAAGAATAGAGGGACCATTCGCTGCGGACAGTCGAAGCAAAGACGCTCGTGGCTTGTCTTTACCAACTGGCAAGACAGAAACTTGGGCCCCAGTATCAACTAGGAACCTAGCGTTAGTGCATGTATCATATACGTAAAACAAACGGCCAACCTGAGACTGATTGCCGGGGAGTACGGCCGCTGTTACTCCCCGGCAGAGACGTTTTCCGCCGCGTATGAACACGGCTGTCTGCACCTACGGGCGGCTGGTCCGAAAACGCGGTGGAACCAACAAAAACTGCTGGCAGGGTGGTCTGGTTTGCAAGAGGCAGGTGAGGCAAATTCACGGCGGACGTGGACAGTGGAGGGCGCGCGTCCGTGCCGCTGTTTACGTGGGCTACTGCGAGGGATGAGTACTTTAATTCTGTCTTTGAAAGACAGTCGACGCTGGGTGGATCGAGAGTGCCTCTCCGGCGATTCATCCAGATCAACGCCTCGAGGATTGCGCGATGTCGTGGCCATGATGGGATTAGCCCCACTGCCGACACGTGCGACAATCTTGTCAGCCAGGGCGGCTGCTCGTTCCAAGGACGAGTCCCCGAGGAGAGTAGTTACGGTGGTCTGAGCGTGAAAGGGTAATGAGTACAACCACAATTCCCTGACCATCTCCGAATCCTTATCGGTGGACCCTGCCAGGGACCGGAGGTGAGCTAGGTGGCGGCTGGGTTTTGTATCCCCTATGGGGTGCCGGGCAAGTAGCTGACGTAAGCGTTCCTCCCAAAAAGGAAAAAAAGCTGCAGTATAGCCTCTTTAAGCCGATCGTACGGCTGTTCTTGGGGAGGATTGAAAACCAAATCTCTTACTGAGGCGAAAACATCACCCGGGACTGGCTCTAAGGCATAGGAAAATCGTTGGTGCTGACCTATAATCCTGCGTGCCTCAAATTGCAGCTCTAAGGCTGCAAACCAAACATCAGGGTCGTGTGGGATAAAAGCCACTGGCTTGAAAGCAACCTCAGACAAAGTGAGGTCTGTGTCGAGCTGCGTCTTATCATTTGACGTGAATATGTTGCGAAAATGTATCGTAGAAAAACATATCGTGCAAAAAAGAGGGCGTCAAACAGCAAGAATATCACAGCGTCACCGAGTGGGCGAATAATCCGGAAAGGTTTGGAAGGGTTCGGGCTCAACAATATAACAGATGTTCGAAGGCGGCTAGTGAACGTGTCTTCTATGCAGCCTGGCAGCGAAATACCAACGTTATCCCCTCTATCGGACGAATAGAGAAGACACAAGTTGGTTTACAGATGCAAGGTCTATTCTATATATCGTGGCACTGAGACTGTACCGATACGAGAGATACACCGAAAGATAATGAACGCAACGGCCGTGCAAAAAGTGAACAGCAAGCGCATACTATCGGCGAAAGACCGAGAGTGAAAGTGATTCAAAACGAAGTCGACGGAAACCTAGGAAAAGTCAGTCCAGTAAAACGTACGCAATCGAACAAAACAGTAAGGTTGATGTCAAACATCAGAAAAGATCGTAGAGAAAACAGATGAAAAACGCTGTCCAGAAAACCGTCATTTTCTCAGAACGATTGAGGTCACTACATTAGCCCCCCGCAAGAAAGCGTGGAAAGCGTCCGAAAAACGTCAGAGAGGTGAAGGCATACAAAAGATATTCGTGCGCATGAATGCGTGCAAAATACGTGAATGTAGCTGTGCTGTAGGATGCTGACAGGCACAATCCGTGGTATGCAAGGACCGAAGAATGATGGTCGAGCGTAAACCAGATTCGTCGTCAATGACATCGGCTGCGTGAATCGTCATCCAGGTATGCCACACCAATACCGTCCAGCCTCGGGTAACCGTTAACCAACATGACATCCGGAAGCCAAATCGGTAGGTTCGTCAGTGGCAAGCAACGACAACGATATGACCGATCCAGAATGCAAACGTTGGTGCCGAAATTCTCCAGATTTCGTGAGACCAGCGAAGAGTATCATATGGCGAGGTTCCATGAAACGAAAAGAAACGGAAAACTGGTGTAGCAGCCGAAACGGACTTGACTAGAATACAATTATAACTAGTGAGGTATGTTCAATCGTATCAAAACGATAAACACGAAGTTTATCGCTGTGAAGTGCAATGATTAAGATCGTGTTTGACCTAGTCGCGAAAACGTGCTGGGAAAACGATCTTTCGACCGGAACGTGAGGTGGGAGCCTCTTTCACGGACGGGTTCATAGGCATACGCTGCTGACTTGAACGTGAGATAGTATTCTCATTCGAGGACGAAGCAGGGCGAAAGGACTGCTGCCTTGAACATGAGACGACAATCTCATTCGAAGCCGTAGCAGTACCAACTGGGTGCTGTCCTGAACGTGAGACAATAGTCTCGTTCGAAGTCGTAGCAGGCAACGCTAACTGCAGACTTTGACGTGACACGGAAGTGTCGTCAACAGATAGTGCAGGGTAACATCGAATCTCATGTTAGCGGGCGACACGCTATCATCAACGTACGCGGTTTTGAGACGATCGATGTTAACTGTATCGACGCGACCGTGTCGACCAACCTTAAAGGTCTTATAGTGACGAGAAATCACGCGAAATGGACCTTCGTAAGGCTGTTGTAATGATTTATGTACCGAATCAACACGAATGAATACATGCAAATAAGTTTCGAGTTCAGTCGGAACGAAAACCTGTCGTCGCTGCACTCGAGTCTGTGCCGGAGCGGGATTTTGCATGTACGTAGAAAAACGGTGAACGTAAGTCTGTACAGCAAGTGAATCTGTACTCCGTGGCGTTAAGAATTCCCCAGGCAGTCATAATGTCGTGCCGTAGACAAGTTCTGCAGTGGAACATTGGATATCTGCCTTTATGCAAGTCCTGATACCAAGCAGAACTAGCGGTAATGTTTCGTACTGGTCGCGGCTTTCGTGTGCTTTAGGAGCCGCTTTAAGTTGGCGATGAAAATGTTTGACTAAATCATTCGATGCCCGATGGTACGCGGTCGTGCGAATGCATTCGGTACCCAACGTGTGAGTTCCTGAAGAGAATAGATCGGACTCAAATTGTTGCCCTCGATCGGTAGTGATTGTGAAAGGACAACCATATAAAGCTATCCATCGTTCTGTCAGATGTGGAGCCACTGATTCGGCCGTGACGACAGAGATAGGAATAGCCTCGGGCCACCTCGCAAATCTATCGATGCACGTTAATAAATAGGTATACACGTGTGACGGGGTCAATGGACCCACAATGTCTACGTGGATATTATCGAAACGAGAATCAGGCGTATCAAAAGCACCGATAGGCGAAGCTACGTGCCCATGCGCTTTAGACCGTTGACACTGTGGACACTGTTTTGCCCACATACGAACATCTTTATTCATGGACGTCCAGACGTATCGTGCAGCTACTGATCGGAGACAGGCGGCGATGCCTGGATGTGAGAGTCCACGTAGGGTATCGATCACGAGACGCCGATATGTAGAGGGTACGACCGGTCGACGTAGGCCAGTAGACATGTGGCAGAGTATAGTCCCAGCACTGGTAGCCAGAGGTACGGACTGACACTGCAGCGAAGATGACTGAGCAGCTTCCATACATGAGGTATCCTGTGCCTGTGCTGCAGCCATGGCAGAAAAGTCTAAAACCGGAGATTTACTAGCATTAGGCGGAATACGCGACAAAGCATCTGCAACGCAGTTCGACTCACTTTCACATGTCGTAGGACAGTCGTGAAATGAGAAATATAGTCTAAAAGTCTGACTTCTAGTAGGGAGTGAAGGTCAGAATTAGTATGCAATGAATACGTCGAAGGCATACGGTCGGTACAAAGGATGGAATATCGACCCTCGACCACATGGAGCGAGTGCATCACGGCCTTATATGAAGCCAGGAATTCGCGAGCAAAAGCACTAAACTGAGCATCAGCGGGACCGAGGCGTCGAGAGAAAAATCGACATCGTTGCCAAATTCCAAAAACAGAGCGTTGCAGGACAGCTCCGATGGCAAACTCAGATGCAACAACCACACAAATACGAACGTACGTACATGGACCAACACACAGTTATCACATACGAATGTATGTACATATGAATGTACATATGCATTAGAAAATCCTATATGCTCCACACGCTCATCAGATTTTCGTTACTCACATCAACTATGAGTCACACCACGTTGCGCCATCAGCAAGATAAGAACAAACTGATCACACACTGAAACCCATACACTCGATCTTTTGGAGCTAATACAATGAACGCAATAGCCGAACCGCAAACATCCTCACTCCTACCTCCGAACCCTCCTCCGTCAACCAACTAACCAACTAACCAATAAACCCAACCACCAACCCACCAACCCACCAAGCCAACCCAGCTGACAGAATGGAATAAAACAATTGCAAAACTACAAGTAACAGTGGTATTCGATCAATAGCACATTAAAAGTACATCAAAATTACTATGCCAATTACAATCACATTCAGTAGTGCAGACTCACGCATCCACAACATCATTCCCATTCAACCCTCTAAAAGGAGATCAAAGAAACGGGCAATATCCAACGAGTGTGCTTGTTCCTCACTCAATCACTGACCGACTAACCTCATTGACTGACTGACTGACTGACAAAATGACTGAATGACAGTTTGTGAGAAAGAGATAGACACACGGAAGGAAAGAAGGAACGGAAGAAAGAAATATAGAAAGATAGAGACAAGATACAGGGTGGTAGAACCAAAAAGTTCAACAATACACTATAGACAACGCCGAGTCACTCACCTGCTGCACACATTGGACAAAACAACTTCGCATCACAACAACTAGCATCGGCAATTCAAATACAATCGTCGCTTCCGTTTCTGCTATCTACTTAGGCAATAATATGGACCAAAAATAAACCGATCCAATAATCGCTTGATCTCATCTCTCCGCATCTCATGGGGCGTGATTTGTTCATGTATTTACCAACTAGTCGACCGATGAGTGAATGTGGGGCCTCGCAAACACAATAAAAAAAATCATATTCCACGAGCCAGTCGGCGATTAGACTAACAGAGAAAGACGCAGAACGAACAAACGACCGAGTAGGCGTGACAGACAGATGTAAACACGGATAAGGAAAATGTGTACAATTCATGACCCGTTCGTAACATGATGCCTCAAATGGTCCCATTTCGCTCCTCACAAACCCCACGTCCAAATTCGTGCCACATTGGCAAACCCAGCACGAAACAGCAGTCCGAGCACGACCAAACGACAACATTCACATTCGGACCAGACCGAACCGTTTCCAAATCCAGGTAACCATATAGATCAAAACATTGTCAAAATCGAACAAAATCCACCGTGTCACTTAGCAAGACCA
This sequence comes from Fasciola hepatica, assembly GCA_948099385.1. NCBI lineage: Eukaryota > Metazoa > Platyhelminthes > Trematoda > Plagiorchiida > Fasciolidae > Fasciola > Fasciola hepatica. The sequence goes on along the minus strand of CANUEZ040000043.1, from coordinate 33,179,972 downwards.
ACTGACAGTCCTCTCGTACATCTCGTCTGTATTCTCACACAGACTCAAGTTCACCGAACATATGATCCAAATCCAGTGCAAAAAAGCTCTGTTACAAAACAATCCAGCTACGTTTGCACCCATTGCTTTGCTTCTCTGTTTCTGCTCCTCGTCCTCCTCCAAGTAAGAGTATTATTACATCACGACATTTATTCATCTCATCCGACTGTACTCAACTCAACTAAACTGCACCGCATTACACCGGAACTGTGAATTCACTGATTGACACTAATTATCCACATACGACTACCATTTGTTCTACGTCCTGCAAATTTAAAAAGAATACAGAGACGGAGATAAACGAAGATCACAAAAAGCGAACATGGGAACACATACGCGCTGCGTGCCGCACAAACCAACCAAAGTAAATCAATACGGAATCGTATAGAACACACGGTAGAACAATTAACAAGCTCCAAGATCTCGTCGTCCACTCACGTCCCTAGTGTAAGAAAACAGCTCAGTCGGTGCAAGACAAAATCCCATCTAGTCCATAATTAACTAGAATCTACAAAAGCAAAATAACAAATCCACCAACCTATCCTCAATATAATCACGCACTAAACCTCCCATCCACCACCAAAACACAATACAAAACTCGACCATATCAAACAAAAATCGCATGCTCACCCCATCGCCTCGGTCCGATCATTACACATTTACTTGATCAAATCTTATGCATCCCAGACAACAATAGCCAACAGTCGTCCATACTACTTCCCCTACTCATATTCATCAACCACGGACAAATACCGAAAACCGCGATAACAAACAATTCACATCATTTACGTAATCATTATCGCTGTCCTGTCCCAGTCGCAGTCGCACTCGAAGTCGCAGTCGCAGTCGCACTCGAAGTCGAAGTCGCAGTCAATGCAGATGCAGACGCAGATACAGATACAGACACAGATACAGATTTACAGTTGCTGACCGTGTACATGTACACGCAATGCTTCGTCGTCATGCCCATTATTAGCTTCAAACACACGGACCAGCTCCATCACACTGCTTCGAAAACCAACCAATCATGACAGGAACCGGAACAGAAACACATGCCACGAAGGATAACAGTGGTACGCATCATCGCGAACATCACCCCACAAACAACGACAACACGACCATCAGTGATCCACGTATACTATACCGCCCCTTCATTACCATCAACCCGAACACAACTACAGAAGTACCTACATGGACCAACACACAGTTATCACATACGAATGTATGTACATATGAATGTACATATGCATTAGAAAATCCTATATGCTCCACACGCTCATCAGATTTTCGTTACTCACATCAACTATGAGTCACACCACGTTGCGCCATCAGCAAGATAAGAACAAACTGATCACACACTGAAACCCATACACTCGATCTACAAACAAATACAATGAACGCAATAGCCGAACCGCAAACTTCCTCACTCCTACCTCCAAACCCTCCTCCGCCAACCAACTAACCAACTAACCAATAAACCCACCCACCAACCCACCAACCCACCAACCCACCAACCCACCAAGCCAACCCAGCTGACAGAATGGAATAAAACAATTGCAAAACTACAAGTAACAGTGGTATTCGATCAATAGCACATTAAAAGTACATCAAAATTACTATGCCAATTACAATCACATTCAGTAGTGCAGACTCACGCATCTACAACCACATTCCCATTCAACCCTCTAAAAGGAGATCAAAGAAACGGGCAATATCCAACGAGTGTGCTTGTTCCTCACTCAATCACTGACCGACTAACCTCATTGACTGACTGACTGACTGAATGACAATTTGTGAGAAAGAGATAGACACACGGACCGATGAGTGAATGTGGGGCCTCGCAAACACAATAAAAAAAATCATATTCCACGAGCCAGTCGGCGATTAGACTAACAGAGAAAGACGCAGAACGAACAAACGACCGAGTAGGCGTGACAGACAGATGTAAACACGGATAAGGAAAATGTGTACAATTCATGACCCGTTCGTAACATGATGCCTCAAATGGTCCCATTTCGCTCCTCACAAACCCCACGTCCAAATTCGTGCCACATTGGCAAACCCAGCACGAAACAGCAGTCCGAGCACGACCAAACGACAACATTCACATTCGGACCAGACCGAACCGTTTCCAAATCCAGGTAACCATATAGATCAAAACATTGTCAAAATCGAACAAAATCCACCGTGTCACTTAGCAAGACCAACTGACAGTCCTCTCGTACATCTCGTCTGTATTCTCACACAGACTCAAGTTCACCGAACATATGATCCAAATCCAGTGCAAAAAAGCTCTGTTACAAAACAATCCAGCTACGTTTGCACCCATTGCTTTGCTTCTCTGTTTCTGCTCCTCGTCCTCCTCCAAGTAAGAGTATTATTACATCACGACATTTATTCATCTCATCCGACTGTACTCAACTCAACTAAACTGCACCGCATTACACCGGAACTGGGAATTCACTGATTGACACTAATTATCCACATACGACTACCATTTGTTCTACGTCCTGCAAATTTAAAAAGAATAGAGAGACGGAGAAAAACGAAGATCACAAAAAGCGAACATGGGAACACATACGCGCTGCGTGCCGCACAAACCCACCAAAGTAAATCAATACGGAATCGTATAGAACACACGGTAGAACAATTAACAAGCTCCAAGATCTCGTCGTCCACTCACGTCCCTAGTGTAAGAAAACAGCTCAGTAGGTGCAAGACAAAATCCCATCTAGTCCATAATTAACTAGAATCTACAAAAGCAAAATAACAAATCCACCAACCTATCCTCAATATAATCACGCACTAAACCTCCCATCCACCACCAAAACGCAATACACAAATCGACCATATCAAACAAAAATCGCATGCTCACCCCATCGCCTCGGTCCGATCATTACACATTTACTTGATCAAATCTTATGCATCCCAGACAACAATAGCCAACAGTCGTCCATACTACTTCCCCTACTCATTTTCATCAACCACGGACAAATACCGAAAACCGCGATAACAAACAATTCACATCATTTACGTAATCATTATCGCTGTCCTGTCCCCGTCGTAGTCGTAGTCGTAGTCGTAGTCGCACTCCAAGTCGCAGTCGAACTCGAAGTCGAAGTCGAAGTCGCAGTCGCAGTCGCACTCGAAGTCGAAGTCGCAGTCAATGCAGATGCAGACGCAGTTACAGATACAGATTTACAGTTGCTGACCGTGTACATGTACACGCAATGCTTCGTCGTCATGCCCATTATTAGCTTCAAACACACGGACCAGCTCCATCACACTGCTTCGAAAACCAACCAATCATGACAGGAACCGGAACAGAAACACATGCCACGAAGGATAACAGTGGTACGCATCATCGCGAACATCACACCTGTTGCGACTATCCCGATGTCTAGGGCTGTGAATCTAGCAGTAACTTAGTTTCTCTAGCTACACGCACGATATGGGCAGAACACGATTACGGGCAGCAGAACAAATTCCAATCGAATAACCGTGTTTATCGATGATTCGTGGTTCTAAATAATACAATAAGCATAAATATACAGCAAATAAAAGACTTACAGCCAGGTGAGAAACCAAGAACAATGGGCAGTAAGCTTCCGAAAATTGGGACAGCGCAGAAAATAAAAACGGTCCACTTAGCAGGCGGCTGAACGAAACTGTAGCGCAGTTCGGTTGTGGTACAATCAATAAATCAAGAACGTTTATCGTCAAAGATCAATAAATCGATTACAAACGCGTGAATTGGACTGTGGTTGCAATGGTAAAAGTGTCATTAACAAATAAGTACAAATAAGCTAAGTCTGTGGAGTAAACAAGAGTACGTGCCAACATGAATGGGCGAATCCGGCAATAGAACTGTTAATGCTGTTGACGTATGACGGCCAATAGTGGAGTGCACTGACAGAACGCTAAGACTGGGAGTTCGAGCCTCCGCACGGCAGTACAAATGAAACACTCAGAAAGATTATATAACAGTAGAAGTGTAGACCTTCGGGAAAACAAGGTTACGAACAAATACGTGAACTGTTCATGTAATAAGCACCATGAAACTTAAGTATAAGCTGATGTGATACCTTAGAAACAGGGAAAATACATTACGAATGTCCGGGGTTCACGATGCATGTACTCACTACTAATAAGTAACTAAACAGAAGACAAAAGGACAAACACTAATTACGATTCGTATTTAACACTGCCCCCGGGGTGGGGGAATTTCACGAACCACACTCATGAGCATAAGTCCGACTCTAGAAGACACAACTGTAGTATGTCTCTCCGGTGAACACCGCTGGCTGTGCGTACTGCAACTTCTCTGATTCGTCCATCGCTTCCCATAACCGTTTCCTCAATTATCCCTTTGGGCCACGCCCCTCTCCGTATGTGCGTGTCAGCTAGGAGAACCAAGTCGCCTACGTTCAGCTTTCGGCTAGGCTTATGCCACTTTGATCTTGTCTGTAATGTTGGCAAGTATTCCTTCAACCAGCGAGCCCAGAAGGCATCTGCCAGCCTTTGCGCCTGTCGCCATCTTCGGTTCAACCGGTTGTTTGATAGCTCGGAAGGAAATGTCGCTGGTATACCTCGTTGGAGAAGAAGGTGATTGGGTATTATCGCGTTGAAATCATCGGGATCATTCGATATTCTGGTTAGAGGGCGATCACTAGGTATTCTTTCTACCTCGCAGAACATCGTTACTAACGCCTCATCTACGACCAACTAATCAGCTAGAAGTGAAAGCAGAATTCGGCGGACAGACCGTATGATACGCTCCCATACATGATGATGACTTTCCTTCGATGGAGAGAAGCGCCATTCACAGTCTCTATTCCCAAGTGTCTTTAGAATCTTGTCTTGGTTCCAAGCCTTCAGGCATCGCCTCAAGTCTGCTTCAGCGCCTCGGAATTTCGTTCCATTGTCACTGTAGACAACACCGGGACATCCTCGTCTTGCCACAAACCGAGAAAACGCAGAAAGGAAGGAATCGGTGTCTAGGGTGTAGGCGACCTCTAGGTGTACGGCTCTCATGGACAGGCAAGTAAATATACACCCGTAACGTTTCTCAATGGCTCTACCGTGCTTCACCAAGAAGGGACCGAAGTAGTCTACTCCGACAGCAGTAAACGGATTCTCGCCGAATAACATTCTGTCCTCAGAAAGTGGTGCCATTACTTGACTTTGTGCCTGGGAATGCCAACGTTTACAATGAAAACATTCCCGTAGTATATTTTTAACTGTAGAGTAGCCGTGTGTAATCCAATAACGTTCCCTTAATAGTGACAACACATGTGCTGCACCAACATGGCTATTCACTTCGTGATAATGTTGCACTAAAAGTTTGATGATGAAGTGATCCTTCGGTAGAATTTCAGGATGTTTTGACTCGAAAGGTAGAGGTGCCCATCGTAGGCGACCTCCCACTCGTAGTAAACCACAGTGTTTAAACGGATGGAGTTTCTGCAATCGTCCTGAGACTGGCCGGAACATGCTCGGGACCTCTGATCCTTCGGAGATTGTTCTTAGCTCCTTACTAAAGCAGTCCTTTTGCACCAAACGAAGTAAGGCTAGTTCTGATGACTGTAATTCTGATGGTTTCAACTGCTTGGCGATGTTCAGCTGACTAACACCCGTTTCATGTCGTTGTCGAATCCAAAAACAAAACCGCCTTAACCAAGCAATCTGTCGCAGCAAGCCTAACCAAGATTTGGCATTGCGGAATCTTTGTATCCAGCCGACTGTATCTGATGTTTGCACTGCATTCACGCGAACCCTTTTGACCAATTCGATATGAATGGATACGGTGGGACTAGGCTGTGCAGACCACGAAGACACATTCTGCAAGAGAAATCGTGGGCCATTAAACCAAAGTGCATCTAGCGGCCTTCTCGGACTGGTACCTCTCGAAGCTAAATCAGCTGGATTGTCTTTGCTGTTCACGTGGACCCACTGTTCAGGTTCCGAAAGTTCACGGATCACCGCCAGACGGTTGGCCACAAAGGTTTCGAAACGAGACTTGGTATTTAGTATCGACTGCAAAACAATTAGCGAGTCTGTCCAGAACGTAGTCGAGCAGATAGGTGCGGAAAGTTCTTCGTTGGCAAAGGCAACTAATCTTACTGAGACAACAGCAGCCGCAAGCTCCAAGCGCGGGATGGTCACGGATTTCAAGGGAGCTACACGAGGCTTCCCCAATATTAGAGAACAGTTTATCATTCCATCTTCGGTAACAGATCGTAAATAGAGTGTTGCTCCATAACCCAGTCCTGAAGCGTCACTAAATGCATGTAGTTCCAGTCTTGGATCTTTTTTCTCATCCATCGGACGTATACAACGGTCAATTCGTAGATCAGATACTGCTTGAATTTCACTGAGGCACACATTCCATCGGTCAATTTCTTCCTGGGTTATTTCCTCGTCCCATTTGGCCTGTCTTCGACATAGGTACTGGAAAAGCAATTTAGAAGGCATCAAACTTGGAGATACAAGCCTCATGGGGTCGTAAATTGAAGCGATGTAGGTAAGTAAACCTCTCTGGGTATATTTTTCTTCCCAAGGTGGATCCCATTGTACTCTCAAATTTCGCTTTACTTCAGCTGGCTGTCGATCAAGGAAAATGGGTTTGGTTTCTGCTTTCGGCAGTTCTCCCAAAGCATGTGGCACATTACTGAAGAATTTAGTCAAGTTGAAACCGCCTTGCAGTAGAGCGTGCCGCAACGTTCTTCCCATTCTTCCGACGTCCTCCATTTTAGGTAAACTCATCAAACAATCATCTACGTAGAAGCCTTTCTTGGCTTGATTGATCACTGCAGTGCCGTAAATTGCCATATTACGGTCGATAGTGTTCTGCAAAGCTAAGCTGCAGCATGACGGCGACGAGGTGGCCCCAAATGGATGAGACGTCATACGATATTCTTCTGGTTTGTTGGTCACGTTACCGTTAGGCCACCAGAGAAGCTTCAGACAATCGCGGTCGCTTGGTAGGACCTTCACCTGGTGAAACATAGCTTCAATATCGGCTACCAAAGTGTACCTGTACTCATGAAACCTCAGCAGCACCTGGCACAAACTATTGACAAGGTCTGGTCCCGTTAGTAGTTGTTCGTTCAGTGATGTTTGATTGACCTCCACAGCGCAGTCGAACATCGCTCTAACCTTGGTTCGGTCGGCGTGTTTATATACGCCGTGTTGCGGAAGATACCATATGCGGGGGCCAGTTACGTTTTGCTCAGTCCCAGGTACCATCTCAGCGTAACCTTTTGATATATATTCGTTAATCGTTGCGCAGTACTTTTCCTTCAATAACTGATCGTTTTCAGAGACCTTGTTTGGCACTGGTTGTTTCTGAGTCAAAACACGAATTTCAGGTTCCTTGACGGATATCTGGTCAACAGGTTGATCATTTGAATTTGGGAGAGACTGTACATAGTTTTCGACTCGTTTGGGCTTCTCAGATGTCTGCGGAGTAGGTGGTCGAGAAGTCTGGGCCGACAGTATTGACCGTTTTTCCGCTTCCAGCTCACTTATGTTCTCTGCGAGCCTCATTCTGATATCACTGATATATCTTTCGGTTTCCAGCTCAAGCTCCAACCTTTTTATCTTTAATTTTGCCAATTTCAGTTCTCGATTCAGCTTCCAGTCGGGGGATGGGCCTTGTGATAACTGACGTTTACTGGCGGAATATTGACGGGACTGCATTTGACAGAATTTCCTTCAAATCCGATTCGGGCAGTATATCAAAGCAGCGGTTTGGTTATCTGGCTAACTGTTGCGACTATCCCGATGTCTAGGGCTGTGAATCTAGCAGTAACTTAGTTTCTCTAGCTACACGCACGATATGGGCAGAACACGATTACGGGCAGCAGAACAAATTCCAATCGAATAACCGTGTTTATCGATGATTCGTGGTTCTAAATAATACAATAAGCATAAATATACAGCAAATAAAAGACTTACAGCCAGGTGAGAAACCAAGAACAATGGGCAGTAAGCTTCCGAAAATTGGGACAGCGCAGAAAATAAAAACGGTCCACTTAGCAGGCGGCTGAACGAAACTGTAGCGCAGTTCGGTTGTGGTACAATCAATAAATCAAGAACGTTTATCGTCAAAGATCAATAAATCGATTACAAACGCGTGAATTGGACTGTGGTTGCAATGGTAAAAGTGTCATTAACAAATAAGTACAAATAAGCTAAGTCTGTGGAGTAAACAAGAGTACGTGCCAACATGAATGGGCGAATCCGGCAATAGAACTGTTAATGCTGTTGACGTATGACGGCCAATAGTGGAGTGCACTGACAGAACGCTAAGACTGGGAGTTCGAGCCTCCGCACGGCAGTACAAATGAAACACTCAGAAAGATTATATAACAGTAGAAGTGTAGACCTTCGGGAAAACAAGGTTACGAACAAATACGTGAACTGTTCATGTAATAAGCACCATGAAACTTAAGTATAAGCTGATGTGATACCTTAGAAACAGGGAAAATACATTACGAATGTCCGGGGTTCACGATGCATGTACTCACTACTAATAAGTAACTAAACAGAAGACAAAAGGACAAACACTAATTACGATTCGTAATTAACACCACCACAAACAACGACAACACGACCATCAGTGATCCACGTATACTATACCGCCCCTTCATTACCATCAACCCGAACACAACTACAGAAGTACCTACATGGACCAACACACAGTTATCACATACGAATGTATGTACATATGAATGTACATATGCATTAGAAAATCCTATATGCTCCACACGCTCATCAGATTTTCGTTACTCACATCAACTATGAGTCACACCACGTTGCGCCATCAGCAAGATAAGAACAAACTGATCACACACTGAAACCCATACACTCGATCTAGAAACAAATACAATGAACGCAATAGCCGAACCGCAAACTTCCTCACTCCTACCTCCGAACCCTCCTCCGCCAACCAACTAACCAACTAACCAATAAACCCAACCACCAACCCACCGAGCCAACCCAGCTGACAGAATTGAATAAAACAATTGCAAAACTACAAGTAACAGTGGTATTCGATCAATAGCACATTAAAAGTACATCAAAATTACTATGCCAATTACAATCACATTCAGTAGTGCAGACTCACGCATCCACAACCACATTCCCATTCAACCCTCTAAACGGAGATCAAAGAAACGGGCAATATCCAACGAGTGTGCTTGTTCCTCACTCAATCACTGACCGACTAACCTCATTGACTGACTGACTGACTGACTGACAGTTTGTGAGAAAGAGATAGACACACGGAAGGAAAGAAGGAAAGGAAGAAATAAATATAGTTAGATAGAGACAAGATACAGGGTGGTAGAACCAAAAAGTTCAACAATACACTATAGACAACGCCGAGTCACTCACCTGCTGCACACATTGGACAAAACAACTTCGCTTCACAACAACTAGCATCGGCATTTCAAATACAATTGTCGCTTCCGTTTCTGCTATCTACTTAGGCAATAATATGGACCAAAAATAAACCGATCCAATAATCGCATGATCTCATCTCTCCGCATCTCATGGGGCGTGATTTGTTCATGTATTTACCAACTAGTCGACCGATGAGTGAATGTGGGGCCTCGCAAACACAATAAAAAAAAATCATATTCCACGAGCCAGTCGGCGATTAGACTAACAGAGAAAGACGCAGAACGAACAAACGACCGAGTAGGCGTGACAGACAGATGTAAACACGGATAAGGAAAATGTGTACAATTCATGACCCGTTCATAACATGATGCTTCAAATGGTCCCATTTCGCTCCTCACAAACCCCACGTCCAAATTCGTGCCACATTGGCAAACCCAGCACGAAACAGCAATCCGAGCACGACCAAACGACAACATTCACATTCGGACCAGACCGAACCGTTTCCAAATCCAGGTAACCATATAGATCAAAACATTGTCAAAATCGAACAAAATCCACCGTGTCACTCAGCAAGACCAACTGACAGTCCTCTCGTACATCTCGTCTGTATTCTCACACAGACTCAAGTTCACCGAACATATGATCCAAATCCAGTACAAAAAAGCTCTGTTACAAAACAATCCAGCTACGTTTGCACCCATTGCTTTGCTTCTCTGTTTCTGCTCCTCGTCCTCCTCCAAGTAAGAGTATTATTACATCACGACATTTATTCATCTCATCCGACTGTACTCAACTCAGCTGCACTGCACCGCATTACACCGGAACTGTGAATTCACTGATTGACACTAATTATCCACATACGACTACCATTTGTTCTACGTCCTGCAAATTTAAAAAGAATACAGAGACGGAGAAAAACGAAGATCACAAAAAGCGAACATGGGAACACATACGCGCTGCGTGCCGCACAAACCAACCAAAGTAAATCAATACGGAATCGTATAGAACACACGGTAGAACAATTAACAAGCTCCAAGATCTCGTCGTCCACTCACGTCCCTAGTGTAAGAAAACAGCTCAGTAGGTGCAAGACAAAATCCCATCTAGTCCATAATTAACTAGAATCTACAAAAGCAAAATAACAAATCCACCAACCTATCCTCAATATAATCACGCACTAAACCTCCCATCCACCACCAAAACACAATACAAAACTCGACCATATCAAACAAAAATCGCATGCTCACCCCATCGCCTCGGTCCGATCATTACACATTTACTTGATCAAATCTTATGCATCCCAGACAACAATAGCCAACAGTCGTCCATACTACTTCCCCTACTCATATTCATCAACCACGGACAAATACCGAAAACCGCGATAACAAACAATTCACATCATTTACGTAATCATTATCGCTGTCCTGTCCCCGTCGTAGTCGTAGTCGTAGTCGCACTCCAAGTCGCAGTCGAACTCGAAGTCGCAGTCGCAGTCGCAGTCGCACTCGAAGTCGAAGTCGCAGTCAATGCAGATGCAGATGCAGACGCAGATGCAGACGCAGATACAGATACAGACACAGATACAGATTTACAGTTGCTGACCGTGTACATGTACACGCAATGCTTCGTCGTCATGCCCATTATTAGCTTCAAACACACGGACCAGCTCCATCACACTGCTTCGAAAACCAACCAATCATGACAGGAACCGGAACAGAAACACATGCCACGAAGGATAACAGTGATACGCATCATCGCGAACATCACCCCACAAACAACGACAACACGACCATCAGTGATCCACGTATACTATACCGCCCCTTCATTACCATCAACCCGAACACAACTACAGAAGTACCTACATGGACCAACACACAGTTATCACATACGAATGTATGTACATATGAATGTACATATGCATTAGAAAATCCTATATGCTCCACACGCTCATCAGATTTTCGTTACTCACATCAACTATGAGTCACACCACGTTGCGCCATCAGCAAGATAAGAACAAACTGATCACACACTGAAACCCATACACTCGATCTACAAACAAATACAATGAACGCAATAGCCGAACCGCAAACTTCCTCACTCCTACCTCCGAACCCTCCTCCGCCAACCAACTAACCAACTAACCAATAAACCCACCCACCAACCCACCAACCCACCAAGCCAACCCAGCTGACAGAATGGAATAAAACAATTGCAAAACTACAAGTAACAGTGGTATTCGATCAATAGCACATTAAAAGTACATCAAAATTACTATGCCAATTACAATCACATTCAGTAGTGCAGACTCACGCATCTACAACCACATTCCCATTCAACCCTCTAAAAGGAGATCAAAGAAACGGGCAATATCCAACGAGTGTGCTTGTTCCTCACTCAATCACTGACCGACTAACCTCATTGACTGACTGACTGACTGAATGACAATTTGTGAGAAAGAGATAGACACACGGACCGATGAGTGAATGTGGGGCCTCGCAAACACAATAAAAAAAATCATATTCCACGAGCCAGTCGGCGATTAGACTAACAGAGAAAGACGCAGAACGAACAAACGACTGAGTAGGCGTGACAGACAGATGTAAACACGGATAAGGAAAATGTGTACAATTCATGACCCGTTCGTAACATGATGCCTCAAATGGTCCCATTTCGCTCCTCACAAACCCCACGTCCAAATTCGTGCCACATTGGCAAACCCAGCACGAAACAGCAGTCCGAGCCCGACCAAACGACAACATTCACATTCGGACCAGACCGAACCGTTTCAAAATCCAGGTAACCATATAGATCAAAACATTGTCAAAATCGAACAAAATCCACCGTGTCACTCAGCAAGACCAACTGACAGTCCCTCTCGTACATCTCGTCTGTATTCTCACACAGACTCAAGTTCACCGAACATATGATCCAAATCCAGTACAAAAACGCTCTGTTACAAAACAATCCAGCTACGTTTGCACCCATTGCTTTGCTTCTCTGTTTCTGCTCCTCGTCCTCCTCCAAGTAAGAGTATTATTACATCACGACATTTATTCATCTCATCCGACTGTACTCAACTCAGCTGCACTGCACCGCATTACACCGGAACTGTGAATTCACTGATTGACACTAATTATCCACATACGACTACCATTTGTTCTACGTCCTGCAAATTTAAAAAGAATAGAGAGACGGAGAAAAACGAAGATCACAAAAAGCGAACATGGGAACACATACGCGCTGCGTGCCGCACAAACCAACCAAAGTAAATCAATACGGAATCGTATAGAACACACGGTAGAACAATTAACAAGCTCCAAGATCTCGTCGTCCACTCACATCCCTAGTGTAAGAAAACAGCTCAGTAGGTGCAAGACAAAATCCCATCTAGTCCATAATTAACTAGAATCTACAAAAGCAAAATAACAAATCCACCAACCTATCCTCAATATAATCACGCACTAAACCTCCCATCCACCACCAAAACACAAAACAAAACTCGACCATATCAAACAAAAATCGCATGCTCACCCCATCGCCTCGGTCCGATCATTACACATTTACTTGATCAAATCTTATGCATCCCAGACAACAATAGCCAACAGTCGTCCATACTACTTCCCCTACTCATTTTCATCAACCACGGACAAATACCGAAAACCGCGATAACAAACAATTCACATCATTTACGTAATCATTATCGCTGTCCTGTCCCCGTCGTAGTCGTAGTCGTAGTCGTAGTCGCACTCCAAGTCGCAGTCGAACTCGAAGTCGCAGTCGCAGTCGCAGTCGCACTCGAAGTCGAAGTCGCAGTCAATGCAGATGCAGATGCAGACGCAGATACAGATACAGACACAGATACAGATTTACAGTTGCTGACCGTGTACATGTACACGCAATGCTTCGTCGTCATGCCCATTATTAGCTTCAAACACACGGACCAGCTCCATCACACTGCTTCGAAAACCAACCAATCATGACAGGAACCGGAACAGAAACACATGCCACGAAGGATAACAGTGGTACGCATCATCGCGAACATCCCACCACAAACAACGACAACACGACCATCAGTGATCCACGTATACTATACCGCCCCTTCATTACCATCAACCCGAACACAACTACAGAAGTACCTACATGGACCAACACACAGTTATCACATACGAATGTATGTACATATGAATGTACATATGCATTAGAAAATCCTATATGCTCCACACGCTCATCAGATTTTCGTTACTCACATCAACTATGAGTCACACCACGTTGCGCCATCAGCAAGATAAGAACAAACTGATCACACACTGAAACCCATACACTCGATCTACAAACAAATACAATGAACGCAATAGCCGAACCGCAAACTTCCTCACTCCTACCTCCGAACCATCCGCCGCCAACCAACTAACCAACTAACCAATAAACCCACCCACCAACCCACCAACCCACCAACCCACCAAGCCAACCCAGCTGACAGAATGGAATAAAACAATTGCAAAACTACAAGTAACAGTGGTATTCGATCAATAGCACATTAAAAGTACATCAAAATTACTATGCCAATTACAATCACATTCAGTAGTGCAGACTCACGCATCTACAACCACATTCCCATTCAACCCTCTAAAAGGAGATCAAAGAAACGGGCAATATCCAACGAGTGTGCTTGTTCCTCACTCAATCACTGACCGACTAACCTCATTGACTGACTGGCTGACTGAATGAATGACTGAATGACAATTTGTGAGAAAGAGATAGACACACGGACCGATGAGTGAATGTGGGGCCTCGCAAACACAATAAAAAAAATCATATTCCACGAGCCAGTCGGCGATTAGACTAACAGAGAAAGACGCAGAACGAACAAACGACTGAGTAGGCGTGACAGACAGATGTAAACACGGATAAGGAAAATGTGTACAATTCATGACCCGTTCGTAACATGATGCCTCAAATGGTCCCATTTCGCTCCTCACAAACACCACGTCCAAATTCGTGCCACATTGGCAAACCCAGCACGAAACAGCAGTCCGAGCACGACCAAACGACAACATTCACATTCGGACCAGACCGAACCGTTTCAAAATCCAGGTAACCATATAGATCAAAACATTGTCAAAATCGAACAAAATCCACCGTGTCACTCAGCAAGACCAACTGACAGTCCCTCTCGTACATCTCGTCTGTATTCTCACACAGACTCAAGTTCACCGAACATATGATCCAAATCCAGTACAAAAAAGCTCTGTTACAAAACAATCCAGCTACGTTTGCACCCATTGCTTTGCTTCTCTGTTTCTGCTCCTCGTCCTCCTCCAAGTAAGAGTATTATTACATCACGACATTTATTCATCTCATCCGACTGTACTCAACTCAGCTGCACTGCACCGCATTACACCGGAACTGTGAATTCACTGATTGACACTAATTATCCACATACGACTACCATTTGTTCTACGTCCTGCAAATTTAAAAAGAATAGAGAGACGGAGATAAACGAAGATCACAAAAAGCGAACATGGGAACACATACGCGCTGCGTGCCGCACAAACCCACCAAAGTAAATCAATACGGAATCGTATAGAACACACGGTAGAACAATTAACAAGCTCCAAGATCTCGTCGTCCACTCACGTCCCTAGTGTAAGAAAACAGCTCAGTAGGTGCAAGACAAAATCCCATCTAGTCCATAATTAACTAGAATCTACAAAAGCAAAATAACAAATCCACCAACCTATCCTCAATATAATCACGCACTAAACCTCCCATCCACCACCAAAACGCAATACACAAATCGACCATATCAAACAAAAATCGCATGCTCACCCCATCGCCTCGGTCCGATCATTACACATTTACTTGATCAAATCTTATGCATCCCAGACAACAATAGCCAACAGTCGTCCATACTACTTCCCCTACTCATATTCATCAACCACGGACAAATACCGAAAACCGCGATAACAAACAATTCACATCATTTACGTAATCATTATCGCTGTCCTGTCCCCGTCGTAGTCGTAGTCGTAGTCGTAGTCGCACTCCAAGTCGCAGTCGAACTCGAAGTCGCAGTCGCAGTCGCAGTCGCACTCGAAGTCGAAGTCGCAGTCAATGCAGATGCAGATGCAGACGCAGATGCAGACGCAGATACAGATACAGACACAGATACAGATTTACAGTTGCTGACCGTGTACATGTACACGCAATGCTTCGTCGTCATGCCCATTATTAGCTTCAAACACACGGACCAGCTCCATCACACTGCTTCGAAAACCAACCAATCATGACAGGAACCGGAACAGAAACACATGCCACGAAGGATAACAGTGGTACGCATCATCGCGAACATCCCACCACAAACAACGACAACACGACCATCAGTGATCCACGTATACTATACCGCCCCTTCATTACCATCAACCCGAACACAACTACAGAAGTACCTACATGGACCAACACACAGTTATCACATACGAATGTATGTACATATGAATGTACATATGCATTAGAAAATCCTATATGCTCCACACGCTCATCAGATTTTCGTTACTCACATCAACTATGAGTCACACCACGTTGCGCCATCAGCAAGATAAGAACAAACTGATCACACACTGAAACCCATACACTCGATCTAGAAACAAATACAATGAACGCAATAGCCGAACCGCAAACTTCCTCACTCCTACCTCCGAACCCTCCTCCGCCAACCAACTAACCAACTAACCAATAAACCCACCCACCAACCCACCAAGCCAACCCAGCTGACAGAATGGAATAAAACAATTGCAAAACTACAAGTTACAGTGGTATTCGATCAATAGCACATTAAAAGTACATCAAAATTACTATGCCAATTACAATCACATTCAGTAGTGCAGACTCACGCATCTACAACCACATTCCCATTCAACCCTCTAAAAGGAGATCAAAGAAACGGGCAATATCCAACGAGTGTGCTATTTCCTCACACAATCACTGACCGACTAACCTCATTGACTGACTGACTGACTGAATGAATGACTGAATGACAATTTGTGAGAAAGAGATAGACACACGGACCGATGAGTGAATGTGGGGCCTCGCAAACACAATAAAAAAAATCATATTCCACGAGCCAGTCGGCGATTAGACTAACAGAGAAAGACGCAGAACGAACAAACGACTGAGTAGGCGTGACAGACAGATGTAAACACGGATAAGGAAAATGTGTACAATTCATGACCCGTTCGTAACATGATGCCTCAAATGGTCCCATTTCGCTCCTCACAAACACCACGTCCAAATTCGTGCCACATTGGCAAACCCAGCACGAAACAGCAGTCCGAGCACGACCAAACGACAACATTCACATTCGGACCAGACCGAACCGTTTCAAAATCCAGGTAACCATATAGATCAAAACATTGTCAAAATCGAACAAAATCCACCGTGTCACTCAGCAAGACCAACTGACAGTCCCTCTCGTACATCTCGTCTGTATTCTCACACAGACTCAAGTTCACCGAACATATGATCCAAATCCAGTACAAAAAAGCTCTGTTACAAAACAATCCAGCTACGTTTGCACCCATTGCTTTGCTTCTCTGTTTCTGCTCCTCGTCCTCCTCCAAGTAAGAGTATTATTACATCACGACATTTATTCATCTCATCCGACTGTACTCAACTCAGCTGCACTGCACCGCATTACACCGGAACTGTGAATTCACTGATTGACACTAATTATCCACATACGACTACCATTTGTTCTACGTCCTGCAAATTTAAAAAGAATAGAGAGACGGAGAAAAACGAAGATCACAAAAAGCGAACATGGGAACACATACGCGCTGCGTGCCGCACAAACCAACCAAAGTAAATCAATACGGAATCGTATAGAACACACGGTAGAACAATTAACAAACTCCAAGATCTCGTCGTCCACTCACGTCCCTAGTGTAAGAAAACAGCTCAGTAGGTGCAAGACAAAATCCCATCTAGTCCATAATTAACTAGAATCTACAAAAGCAAAATAACAAATCCACCAACCTATCCTCAATATAATCACGCACTAAACCTCCCATCCACCACCAAAACGCAATACACAAATCGACCATATCAAACAAAAATCGCATGCTCACCCCATCGCCTCGGTCCGATCATTACACATTTACTTGATCAAATCTTATGCATCCCAGACAACAATAGCCAACAGTCGTCCATACTACTTCCCCTACTCATATTCATCAACCACGGACAAATACCGAAAACCGCGATAACAAACAATTCACATCATTTACGTAATCATTATCGCTGTCCTGTCCCCGTCGTAGTCGTAGTCGTAGTCGTAGTCGCACTCCAAGTCGCAGTCGAACTCGAAGTCGCAGTCGCAGTCGCAGTCGCAGTCGCACTCGAAGTCGAAGTCGCAGTCAATGCAGATGCAGATGCAGACGCAGATGCAGACGCAGATACAGACACAGATACAGATTTACAGTGGCTGACCGTGTACATGTACACGCAATGCTTCGTCGTCATGCCCATTATTAGCTTCAAACACACGGACCAGCTCCATCACACTGCTTCGAAAACCAACCAATCATGACAGGAACCGGAACAGAAACACATGCCACGAAGGATAACAGTGGTACGCATCATCGCGAACATCCCACCACAAACAACGACAACACGACCATCAGTGATCCACGTATACTATACCGCCCCTTCATTACCATCAACCCGAACACAACTACAGAAGTACTTACATGGACCAACACACAGTTATCACATACGAATGTATGTACATATGAATGTACATATGCATTAGAAAATCCTATATGCTCCACACGCTCATCAGATTTTCGTTACTCACATCAACTATGAGTCACACCACGTTGCGCCATCAGCAAGATAAGAACAAACTGATCACACACTGAAACCCATACACTCGATCTACAAACAAATACAATGAACGCAATAGCCGAACCGCAAACTTCCTCACTCCTACCTCCGAACCATCCGCCGCCAACCAACTAACCAACTAACCAATAAACCCACCCACCAACCCACCAACCCACCAAGCCAACCCAGCTGACAGAATGGAATAAAACAATTGCAAAACTACAAGTAACAGTGGTATTCGATCAATAGCACATTAAAAGTACATCAAAATTACTATGCCAATTACAATCACATTCAGTAGTGCAGACTCACGCATCTACAACCACATTCCCATTCAACCCTCTAAAAGGAGATCAAAGAAACGGGCAATATCCAACGAGTGTGCTTGTTCCTCACTCAATCACTGACCGACTAACCTCATTGACTGACTGACTGACTGAATGAATGACTGAATGACAATTTGTGAGAAAGAGATAGACACACGGACCGATGAGTGAATGTGGGGCCTCGCAAACACAATAAAAAAAATCATATTCCACGAGCCAGTCGGCGATTAGACTAACAGAGAAAGACGCAGAACGAACAAACGACTGAGTAGGCGTGACAGACAGATGTAAACACGGATAAGGAAAATGTGTACAATTCATGACCCGTTCGTAACATGATGCCTCAAATGGTCCCATTTCGCTCCTCACAAACCCCACGTCCAAATTCGTGCCACATTGGCAAACCCAGCACGAAACAGCAGTCCGAGCACGACCAAACGACAACATTCACATTCGGACCAGACCGAACCGTTTCAAAATCCAGGTAACCATATAGATCAAAACATTGTCAAAATCGAACAAAATCCACCGTGTCACTCAGCAAGACCAACTGACAGTCCCTCTCGTACATCTCGTCTGTATTCTCACACAGACTCAAGTTCACCGAACATATGATCCAAATCCAGTACAAAAAAGCTCTGTTACAAAACAATCCAGCTACGTTTGCACCCATTGCTTTGCTTCTCTGTTTCTGCTCCTCGTCCTCCTCCAAGTAAGAGTATTATTACATCACGACATTTATTCATCTCATCCGACTGTACTCAACTCAGCTGCACTGCACCGCATTACACCGGAACTGGGAATTCACTGATTGACACTAATTATCCACATACGACTACCATTTGTTCTACGTCCTGCAAATTTAAAAAGAATAGAGAGACGGAGAAAAACGAAGATCACAAAAAGCGAACATGGGAACACATACGCGCTGCGTGCCGCACAAACCCACCAAAGTAAATCAATACGGAATCGTATAGAACACACGGTAGAACAATTAACAAGCTCCAAGATCTCGTCGTCCACTCACGTCCCTAGTGTAAGAAAACAGCTCAGTAGGTGCAAGACAAAATCCCATCTAGTCCATAATTAACTAGAATCTACAAAAGCAAAATAGCAAATCCACCAACCTATCCTCAATATAATCACGCACTAAACCTCCCATCCACCACCAAAACGCAATACACAAATCGACCATATCAAACAAAAATCGCATGCTCACCCCATCGCCTCGGTCCGATCATTACACATTTACTTGATCAAATCTTATGCACCCCAGACAACAATAGCCAACAGTCGTCCATACTACTTCCCCTACTCATTTTCATCAACCACGGACAAATACCGAAAACCGCGATAACAAACAATTCACATCATTTACGTAATCATTATCGCTGTCCTGTCCCCGTCGTAGTCGTAGTCGTAGTCGCACTCCAAGTCGCAGTCGAACTCGAAGTCGCAGTCGAACTCGAAGTCGCAGTCGCAGTCGCAGTCGCACTCGAAGTCGCAGTCAATGCAGATGCAGATGCAGACGCAGATACAGATACAGACACAGATACAGATTTACAGTTGCTGACCGTGTACATGTACACGCAATGCTTCGTCGTCATGCCCATTATTAGCTTCAAACACACGGACCAGCTCCATCACACTGCTTCGAAAACCAACCAATCATGACAGGAACCGGAACAGAAACACATGCCACGAAGGATAACAGTGGTACGCATCATCGCGAACATCCCACCACAAACAACGACAACACGACCATCAGTGATCCACGTATACTATACCGCCCCTTCATTACCATCAACCCGAACACAACTACAGAAGTACCTACATGGACCAACACACAGTTATCACATACGAATGTATGTACATATGAATGTACATATGCATTAGAAAATCCTATATGCTCCACACGCTCATCAGATTTTCGTTACTCACATCAACTATGAGTCACACCACGTTGCGCCATCAGCAAGATAAGAACAAACTGATCACACACTGAAACCCATACACTCGATCTACAAACAAATACAATGAACGCAATAGCCGAACCGCAAACTTCCTCACTCCTACCTCCGAACCCTCCTCCGCCAACCAACTAACCAACTAACCAATAAACCCACCCACCAACCCACCAAGCCAACCCAGCTGACAGAATGGAATAAAACAATTGCAAAACTACAAGTAACAGTGGTATTCGATCAATAGCACATTAAAAGTACATCAAAATTACTATGCCAATTACAATCACATTCAGTAGTGCAGACTCACGCATCTACAACCACATTCCCATTCAACCCTCTAAAAGGAGATCAAAGAAACGGGCAATATCCAACGAGTGTGCTTGTTCCTCACTCAATCACTGACCGACTAACCTCATTGACTGACTGGCTGACTGAATGAATGACTGAATGACAATTTGTGAGAAAGAGATAGACACACGGACCGATGAGTGAATGTGGGGCCTCGCAAACACAATAAAAAAAATCATATTCCACGAGCCAGTCGGCGATTAGACTAACAGAGAAAGACGCAGAACGAACAAACGACTGAGTAGGCGTGACAGACAGATGTAAACACGGATAAGGAAAATGTGTACAATTCATGACCCGTTCGTAACATGATGCCTCAAATGGTCCCATTTCGCTCCTCACAAACCCCACGTCCAAATTCGTGCCACATTGGCAAACCCAGCACGAAACAGCAGTCCGAGAACGACCAAACGACAACATTCACATTCGGAACAGACCGAACCGTTTCAAAATCCAGGTAACCATATAGATCAAAACATTGTCAAAATCGAACAAAATCCACCGTGTCACTCAGCAAGACCAACTGACAGTCCCTCTCGTACATCTCGTCTGTATTCTCACACAGACTCAAGTTCACCGAACATATGATCCAAATCCAGTACAAAAAAGCTCTGTTACAAAACAATCCAACTACGTTTGCACCCATTGCTTTGCTTCTCTGTTTCTGCTCCTCGTCCTCCTCCAAGTAAGAGTATTATTACATCACGACATTTATTCATCTCATCCGACTGTACTCAACTCAGCTGCACTGCACCGCATTACACCGGAACTGTGAATTCACTGATTGACACTAATTATCCACATACGACTACCATTTGTTCTACGTCCTGCAAATTTAAAAAGAATAGAGAGACGGAGAAAAACGAAGATCACAAAAAGCGAACATGGGAACACATACGCGCTGCGTGCCGCACAAACCCACCAAAGTAAATCAATACGGAATCGTATAGAACACACGGTAGAACAATTAACAAGCTCCAAGATCTCGTCGTCCACTCACGTCCCTAGTGTAAGAAAACAGCTCAGTAGGTGCAAGACAAAATCCCATCTAGTCCATAATTAACTAGAATCTACAAAAGCAAAATAACAAATCCACCAACCTATCCTCAATATAATCACGCACTAAACCTCCCATCCACCACCAAAACGCAATACACAAATCGACCATATCAAACAAAAATCGCATGCTCACCCCATCGCCTCGGTCCGATCATTACACATTTACTTGATCAAATCTTATGCATCCCAGACAACAATAGCCAACAGTCGTCCATACTACTTCCCCTACTCATTTTCATCAACCACGGACAAATACCGAAAACCGCGATAACAAACAATTCACATCATTTACGTAATCATTATCGCTGTCCTGTCCCCGTCGTAGTCGTAGTCGTAGTCGTAGTCGCACTCCAAGTCGCAGTCGAACTCGAAGTCGCAGTCGCAGTCGCAGTCGCACTCGAAGTCGCAGTCAATGCAGATGCAGATGCAGACGCAGATACAGATACAGACACAGATACAGATTTACAGTTGCTGACCGTGTACATGTACACGCAATGCTTCGTCGTCATGCCCATTATTAGCTTCAAACACACGGACCAGCTCCATCACACTGCTTCGAAAACCAACCAATCATGACAGGAACCGGAACAGAAACACATGCCACGAAGGATAACAGTGGTACGCATCATCGCGAACATCCCACCACAAACAACGACAACACGACCATCAGTGATCCACGTATACTATACCGCCCCTTCATTACCATCAACCCGAACACAACTACAGAAGTACCTACATGGACCAACACACAGTTATCACATACGAATGTATGTACATATGAATGTACATATGCATTAGAAAATCCTATATGCTCCACACGCTCATCAGATTTTCGTTACTCACATCAACTATGAGTCACACCACGTTGCGCCATCAGCAAGATAAGAACAAACTGATCACACACTGAAACCCATAAACTCGATCTAGAAACAAATACAATGAACGCAATAGCCGAACCGCAAACTTCCTCACTCCTACCTCCGAACCCTCCTCCGCCAACCAACTAACCAACTAACCAATAAACCCACCCACCAACCCACCAACCCACCAACCCACCAAGCCAACCCAGCTGACAGAATGGAATAAAACAATTGCAAAACTACAAGTTACAGTGGTATTCGATCAATAGCACATTAAAAGTACATCAAAATTACTATGCCAATTACAATCACATTCAGTAGTGCAGACTCACGCATCTACAACCACATTCCCATTCAACCCTCTAAAAGGAGATCAAAGAAACGGGCATTATCCAACGAGTGTGCTTGTTCCTCACTCAATCACTGACCGACTAACCTCATTGACTGACTGACTGACTGAATGACAATTTGTGAGAAAGAGATAGACACACGGACCGATGAGTGAATGTGGGGCCTCGCAAACACAATAAAAAAAAATCATATTCCACGAGCCAGTCGGCGATTAGACTAACAGAGAAAGACGCAGAACGAACAAACGACTGAGTAGGCGTGACAGACAGATGTAAACACGGATAAGGAAAATGTGTACAATTCATGACCCGTTAGTAACATGATGCCTCAAATGGTCCCATTTCGCTCCTCACAAACCCCACGTCCAAATTCGTGCCACATTGGCAAACCCAGCACGAAACAGCAGTCCGAGCACGACCAAACGACAACATTCACATTCGGACCAGACCGAACCGTTTCAAAATCCAGGTAACCATATAGATCAAAACATTGTCAAAATCGAACAAAATCCACCGTGTCACTCAGCAAGACCAACTGACAGTCCCTCTCGTACATCTCGTCTGTATTCTCACACAGACTCAAGTTCACCGAACATATGATCCAAATCCAGTACAAAAAAGCTCTGTTACAAAACAATCCAGCTACGTTTGCACCCATTGCTTTGCTTCTCTGTTTCTGCTCCTCGTCCTCCTCCAAGTAAGAGTATTATTACATCACGACATTTATTCATCTCATCCGACTGTACTCAACTCAGCTGCACTGCACCGCATTACACCGGAACTGTGAATTCACTGATTGACACTAATTATCCACATACGACTACCATTTGTTCTACGTCCTGCAAATTTAAAAAGAATAGAGAGACGGAGAAAAACGAAGATCACAAAAAGCGAACATGGGAACACATACGCGCTGCGTGCCGCACAAACCCACCAAAGTAAATCAATACGGAATCGTATAGAACACACGGTAGAACAATTAACAAGCTCCAAGATCTCGTCGTCCACTCACGTCCCTAGTGTAAGAAAACAGCTCAGTAGGTGCAAGACAAAATCCCATCTAGTCCATAATTAACTAGAATCTACAAAAGCAAAATAACAAATCCACCAACCTATCCTCAATATAATCACGCACTAAACCTCCCATCCACCACCAAAACGCAATACACAAATCGACCATATCAAACAAAAATCGCATGCTCACCCCGTCGCCTCGGTCCGATCATTACACATTTACTTGATCAAATCTTATGCATCCCAGACAACAATAGCCAACAGTCGTCCATACTACTTCCCCTACTCATATTCATCAACCACGGACAAATACCGAAAACCGCGATAACAAACAATTCACATCATTTACGTAATCATTATCGCTGTCCTGTCCCCGTCGTAGTCGTAGTCGTAGTCGTAGTCGCACTCCAAGTCGCAGTCGAACTCGAAGTCGCAGTCGCAGTCGAACTCGAAGTCGCAGTCGCAGTCGCACTCGAAGTCGCAGTCAATGCAGATGCAGATGCAGACGCAGATACAGATACAGACACAGATACAGATTTACAGTTGCTGACCGTGTACATGTACACGCAATGCTTCGTCGTCATGCCCATTATTAGCTTCAAACACACGGACCAGCTCCATCACACTGCTTCAAAAACCAACCAATCATGACAGGAACCGGAACAGAAACACATGCCACGAAGGATAACAGTGGTACGCATCATCGCGAACATCCCACCACAAACAACGACAACACGACCATCAGTGATCCACGTATACTATACCGCCCCTTCATTACCATCAACCCGAACACAACTACAGAAGTACCTACATGGACCAACACACAGTTATCACATACGAATGTATGTACATATGAATGTACATATGCATTAGAAAATCCTATATGCTCCACACGCTCATCAGATTTTCGTTACTCACATCAACTATGAGTCACACCACGTTGCGCCATCAGCAAGATAAGAACAAACTGATCACACACTGAAACCCATACACTCGATCTACAAACAAATACAATGAACGCAATAGCCGAACCGCAAACTTCCTCACTCCTACCTCCGAACCATCCGCCGCCAACCAACTAACCAACTAACCAATAAACCCACCCACCAACCCACCAACCCACCAACCCACCAACCCACCAAGCCAACCCAGCTGACAGAATGGAATAAAACAATTGCAAAACTACAAGTAACAGTGGTATTCGATCAATAGCACATTAAAAGTACATCAAAATTACTATGCCAATTACAATCACATTCAGTAGTGCAGACTCACGCATCTACAACCACATTCCCATTCAACCCTCTAAAAGGAGATCAAAGAAACGGGCAATATCCAACGAGTGTGCTTGTTCCTCACTCAATCACTGACCGACTAACCTCATTGACTGACTGACTGACTGAATGACAATTTGTGAGAAAGAGATAGACACACGGACCGATGAGTGAATGTGGGGCCTCGCAAACACAATAAAAAAAAATCATATTCCACGAGCCAGTCGGCGATTAGACTAACAGAGAAAGACGCAGAACGAACAAACGACTGAGTAGGCGTGACAGACAGATGTAAACACGGATAAGGAAAATGTGTACAATTCATGACCCGTTCGTAACATGATGCCTCAAATGGTCCCATTTCGCTCCTCACAAACACCACGTCCAAATTCGTGCCACATTGGCAAACCCAGCACGAAACAGCAGTCCGAGCACGACCAAACGACAACATTCACATTCGGACCAGACCGAACCGTTTCAAAATCCAGGTAACCATATAGATCAAAACATTGTCAAAATCGAACAAAATCCACCGTGTCACTCAGCAAGACCAACTGACAGTCCCTCTCGTACATCTCGTCTGTATTCTCACACAGACTCAAGTTCACCGAACATATGATCCAAATCCAGTACAAAAAAGCTCTGTTACAAAACAATCCAGCTACGTTTGCACCCATTGCTTTGCTTCTCTGTTTCTGCTCCTCGTCCTCCTCCAAGTAAGAGTATTATTACATCACGACATTTATTCATCTCATCCGACTGTACTCAACTCAGCTGCACTGCACCGCATTACACCGGAACTGGGAATTCACTGATTGACACTAATTATCCACATACGACTACCATTTGTTCTACGTCCTGCAAATTTAAAAAGAATAGAGAGACGGAGAAAAACGAAGATCACAAAAAGCGAACATGGGAACACATACGCGCTGCGTGCCGCACAAACCCACCAAAGTAAATCAATACGGAATCGTATAGAACACACGGTAGAACAATTAACAAGCTCCAAGATCTCGTCGTCCACTCACGTCCCTAGTGTAAGAAAACAGCTCAGTAGGTGCAAGACAAAATCCCATCTAGTCCATAATTAACTAGAATCTACAAAAGCAAAATAACAAATCCACCAACCTATCCTCAATATAATCACGCACTAAACCTCCCATCCACCACCAAAACGCAATACACAAATCGACCATATCAAACAAAAATCGCATGCTCACCCCATCGCCTCGGTCCGATCATTACACATTTACTTGATCAAATCTTATGCATCCCAGACAACAATAGCCAACAGTCGTCCATACTACATCCCCTACTCATATTCATCAACCACGGACAAATACCGAAAACCGCGATAACAAACAATTCACATCATTTACGTAATCATTATCGCTGTCCTGTCCCCGTCGTAGTCGTAGTCGTAGTCGCACTCCAAGTCGCAGTCGAACTCGAAGTCGCAGTCGAACTCGAAGTCGCAGTCGCAGTCGCACTCGAAGTCGAAGTCGCAGTCAATGCAGATGCAGATGCAGACGCAGATACAGATACAGACACAGATACAGATTTACAGTTGCTGACCGTGTACATGTACACGCAATGCTTCGTCGTCATGCCCATTATTAGCTTCAAACACACGGACCAGCTCCATCACACTGCTTCAAAAACCAACCAATCATGACAGGAACCGGAACAGAAACACATGCCACGAAGGATAACAGTGGTACGCATCATCGCGAACATCCCACCACAAACAACGACAACACGACCATCAGTGATCCACGTATACTATACCGCCCCTTCATTACCATCAACCCGAACACAACTACAGAAGTACCTACATGGACCAACACACAGTTATCACATACGAATGTATGTACATATGAATGTACATATGCATTAGAAAATCCTATATGCTCCACACGCTCATCAGATTTTCGTTACTCACATCAACTATGAGTCACACCACGTTGCGCCATCAGCAAGATAAGAACAAACTGATCACACACTGAAACCCATACACTCGATCTACAAACAAATACAATGAACGCAATAGCCGAACCGCAAACTTCCTCACTCCTACCTCCGAACCATCCGCCGCCAACCAACTAACCAACTAACCAATAAACCCACCCACCAACCCACCAACCCACCAACCCACCAACCCACCAAGCCAACCCAGCTGACAGAATGGAATAAAACAATTGCAAAACTACAAGTAACAGTGGTATTCGATCAATAGCACATTAAAAGTACATCAAAATTACTATGCCAATTACAATCACATTCAGTAGTGCAGACTCACGCATCTACAACCACATTCCCATTCAACCCTCTAAAAGGAGATCAAAGAAACGGGCAATATCCAACGAGTGTGCTTGTTCCTCACTCAATCACTGACCGACTAACCTCATTGACTGAATGAATGACTGAATGACAATTTGTGAGAAAGAGATAGACACACGGACCGATGAGTGAATGTGGGGCCTCGCAAACACAATAAAAAAAAATCATATTCCACGAGCCAGTCGGCGATTAGACTAACAGAGAAAGACGCAGAACGAACAAACGACTGAGTAGGCGTGACAGACAGATGTAAACACGGATAAGGAAAATGTGTACAATTCATGACCCGTTCGTAACATGATGCCTCAAATGGTCCCATTTCGCTCCTCACAAACACCACGTCCAAATTCGTGCCACATTGGCAAACCCAGCACGAAACAGCAGTCCGAGCACGACCAAACGACAATATTCACATTCGGACCAGACCGAACCGTTTCAAAATCCAGGTAACCATATAGATCAAAACATTGTCAAAATCGAACAAAATCCACCGTGTCACTCAGCAAGACCAACTGACAGTCCCTCTCGTACATCTCGTCTGTATTCTCACACAGACTCAAGTTCACCGAACATATGATCCAAATCCAGTACAAAAAAGCTCTGTTACAAAACAATCCAGCTACGTTTGCACCCATTGCTTTGCTTCTCTGTTTCTGCTCCTCGTCCTCCTCCAAGTAAGAGTATTATTACATCACGACATTTATTCATCTCATCCGACTGTACTCAACTCAGCTGCACTGCACCGCATTACACCGGAACTGGGAATTCACTGATTGACACTAATTATCCACATACGACTACCATTTGTTCTACGTCCTGCAAATTTAAAAAGAATAGAGAGACGGAGAAAAACGAAGATCACAAAAAGCGAACATGGGAACACATACGCGCTGCGTGCCGCACAAACCCACCAAAGTAAATCAATACGGAATCGTATAGAACACACGGTAGAACAATTAACAAGCTCCAAGATCTCGTCGTCCACTCACGTCCCTAGTGTAAGAAAACAGCTCAGTAGGTGCAAGACAAAATCCCATCTAGTCCATAATTAACTAGAATCTACAAAAGCAAAATAACAAATCCACCAACCTATCCTCAATATAATCACGCACTAAACCTCCCATCCACCACCAAAACGCAATACACAAATCGACCATATCAAACAAAAATCGCATGCTCACCCCGTCGCCTCGGTCCGATCATTACACATTTACTTGATCAAATCTTATGCATCCCAGACAACAATAGCCAACAGTCGTCCATACTACTTCCCCTACTCATATTCATCAACCACGGACAAATACCGAAAACCGCGATAACAAACAATTCACATCATTTACGTAATCATTATCGCTGTCCTGTCCCCGTCGTAGTCGTAGTCGTAGTCGTAGTCGCACTCCAAGTCGCAGTCGAACTCGAAGTCGCAGTCGCAGTCGAACTCGAAGTCGCAGTCGCAGTCGCACTCGAAGTCGCAGTCAATGCAGATGCAGATGCAGACGCAGATACAGATACAGACACAGATACAGATTTACAGTTGCTGACCGTGTACATGTACACGCAATGCTTCGTCGTCATGCCCATTATTAGCTTCAAACACACGGACCAGCTCCATCACACTGCTTCAAAAACCAACCAATCATGACAGGAACCGGAACAGAAACACATGCCACGAAGGATAACAGTGGTACGCATCATCGCGAACATCCCACCACAAACAACGACAACACGACCATCAGTGATCCACGTATACTATACCGCCCCTTCATTACCATCAACCCGAACACAACTACAGAAGTACCTACATGGACCAACACACAGTTATCACATACGAATGTATGTACATATGAATGTACATATGCATTAGAAAATCCTATATGCTCCACACGCTCATCAGATTTTCGTTACTCACATCAACTATGAGTCACACCACGTTGCGCCATCAGCAAGATAAGAACAAACTGATCACACACTGAAACCCATACACTCGATCTACAAACAAATACAATGAACGCAATAGCCGAACCGCAAACTTCCTCACTCCTACCTCCGAACCATCCGCCGCCAACCAACTAACCAACTAACCAATAAACCCACCCACCAACCCACCAACCCACCAAGCCAACCCAGCTGACAGAATGGAATAAAACAATTGCAAAACTACAAGTAACAGTGGTATTCGATCAATAGCACATTAAAAGTACATCAAAATTACTATGCCAATTACAATCACATTCAGTAGTGCAGACTCACGCATCTACAACCACATTCCCATTCAACCCTCTAAAAGGAGATCAAAGAAACGGGCAATATCCAACGAGTGTGCTTGTTCCTCACTCAATCACTGACCGACTAACCTCATTGACTGACTGACTGACTGAATGACAATTTGTGAGAAAGAGATAGACACACGGACCGATGAGTGAATGTGGGGCCTCGCAAACACAATAAAAAAATTCATATTCCACGAGCCCGTCGGCGATTAGACTAACAGAGAAAGACGCAGAACGAACAAACGACTGAGTAGGCGTGACAGACAGATGTAAACACGGATAAGGAAAATGTGTACAATTCATGACCCGTTCGTAACATGATGCCTCAAATGGTCCCATTTCGCTCCTCACAAACACCACGTCCAAATTCGTGCCACATTGGCAAACCCAGCACGAAACAGCAGTCCGAGCACGACCAAACGACAACATTCACATTCGGACCAGACCGAACCGTTTCAAAATCCAGGTAACCATATAGATCAAAACATTGTCAAAATCGAACAAAATCCACCGTGTCACTCAGCAAGACCAACTGACAGTCCCTCTCGTACATCTCGTCTGTATTCTCACACAGACTCAAGTTCACCGAACATATGATCCAAATCCAGTACAAAAAAGCTCTGTTACAAAACAATCCAGCTACGTTTGCACCCATTGCTTTGCTTCTCTGTTTCTGCTCCTCGTCCTCCTCCAAGTAAGAGTATTATTACATCACGACATTTATTCATCTCATCCGACTGTACTCAACTCAGCTGCACTGCACCGCATTACACCGGAACTGGGAATTCACTGATTGACACTAATTATCCACATACGACTACCATTTGTTCTACGTCCTGCAAATTTAAAAAGAATAGAGAGACGGAGAAAAACGAAGATCACAAAAAGCGAACATGGGAACACATACGCGCTGCGTGCCGCACAAACCCACCAAAGTAAATCAATACGGAATCGTATAGAACACACGGTAGAACAATTAACAAGCTCCAAGATCTCGTCGTCCACTCACGTCCCTAGTGTAAGAAAACAGCTCAGTAGGTGCAAGACAAAATCCCATCTAGTCCATA
Organism: Fasciola hepatica; assembly: GCA_948099385.1. Lineage (NCBI taxonomy): Eukaryota > Metazoa > Platyhelminthes > Trematoda > Plagiorchiida > Fasciolidae > Fasciola > Fasciola hepatica. Next base: position 33,148,767 of record CANUEZ040000043.1, on the reverse strand, counting down.
ATTAACTAGAATCTACAAAAGCAAAATAACAAATCCACCAACCTATCCTCAATATAATCACGCACTAAACCTCCCATCCACCACCAAAACGCAATACACAAATCGACCATATCAAACAAAAATCGCATGCTCACCCCATCGCCTCGGTCCGATCATTACACATTTACTTGATCAAATCTTATGCATCCCAGACAACAATAGCCAACAGTCGTCCATACTACTTCCCCTACTCATATTCATCAACCACGGACAAATACCGAAAACCGCGATAACAAACAATTCACATCATTTACGTAATCATTATCGCTGTCCTGTCCCCGTCGTAGTCGTAGTCGTAGTCGTAGTCGTAGTCGCACTCCAAGTCGCAGTCGAACTCGAAGTCGCAGTCGCAGTCGCAGTCGCACTCGAAGTCGCAGTCAATGCAGATGCAGATGCAGACGCAGATACAGATACAGACACAGATACAGATTTACAGTTGCTGACCGTGTACATGTACACGCAATGCTTCGTCGTCATGCCCATTATTAGCTTCAAACACACGGACCAGCTCCATCACACTGCTTCGAAAACCAACCAATCATGACAGGAACCGGAACAGAAACACATGCCACGAAGGATAACAGTGGTACGCATCATCGCGAACATCCCACCACAAACAACGACAACACGACCATCAGTGATCCACGTATACTATACCGCCCCTTCATTACCATCAACCCGAACACAACTACAGAAGTACCTACATGGACCAACACACAGTTATCACATACGAATGCATGTACATATGAATGTACATATGCATTAGAAAATCCTATATGCTCCACACGCTCATCAGATTTTCGTTACTCACATCAACTATGAGTCACACCACGTTGCGCCATCAGCAAGATAAGAACAAACTGATCACACACTGAAACCCATACACTCGATCTACAAACAAATACAATGAACGCGATAGCCGAACCGCAAACTTCCTCACTCCTACCTCCGAACCATCCGCCGCCAACCAACTAACCAACTAACCAATAAACCCACCCACCAACCCACCAACCCACCAAGCCAACCCAGCTGACAGAATGGAATAAAACAATTGCAAAACTACAAGTAACAGTGGTATTCGATCAATAGCACATTAAAAGTACATCAAAATTACTATGCCAATTACAATCACATTCAGTAGTGCAGACTCACGCATCTACAACCACATTCCCATTCAACCCTCTAAAAGGAGATCAAAGAAACGGGCAATATCCAACGAGTGTGCTTGTTCCTCACTCAATCACTGACCGACTAACCTCATTGACTGACTGACTGACTGAATGACAATTTGTGAGAAAGAGATAGACACACGGACCGATGAGTGAATGTGGGGCCTCGCAAACACAATAAAAAAATTCATATTCCACGAGCCCGTCGGCGATTAGACTAACAGAGAAAGACGCAGAACGAACAAACGACTGAGTAGGCGTGACAGACAGATGTAAACACGGATAAGGAAAATGTGTACAATTCATGACCCGTTCGTAACATGATGCCTCAAATGGTCCCATTTCGCTCCTCACAAACCCCACGTCCAAATTCGTGCCACATTGGCAAACCCAGCACGAAACAGCAGTCCGAGAACGACCAAACGACAACATTCACATTCGGAACAGACCGAACCGTTTCAAAATCCAGTTAACCATATAGATCAAAACATTGTCAAAATCGAACAAAATCCACCGTGTCACTCAGCAAGACCAACTGACAGTCCCTCTCGTACATCTCGTCTGTATTCTCACACAGACTCAAGTTCACCGAACATATGATCCAAATCCAGTACAAAAAAGCTCTGTTACAAAACAATCCAACTACGTTTGCACCCATTGCTTTGCTTCTCTGTTTCTGCTCCTCGTCCTCCTCCAAGTAAGAGTATTATTACATCACGACATTTATTCATCTCATCCGACTGTACTCAACTCAGCTGCACTGCACCGCATTACACCGGAACTGTGAATTCACTGATTGACACTAATTATCCACATACGACTACCATTTGTTCTACGTCCTGCAAATTTAAAAAGAATAGAGAGACGGAGAAAAACGAAGATCACAAAAAGCGAACATGGGAACACATACGCGCTGCGTGCCGCACAAACCCACCAAAGTAAATCAATACGGAATCGTATAGAACACACGGTAGAACAATTAACAAGCTCCAAGATCTCGTCGTCCACTCACGTCCCTAGTGTAAGAAAACAGCTCAGTAGGTGCAAGACAAAATCCCATCTAGTCCATAATTAACTAGAATCTACAAAAGCAAAATAACAAATCCACCAACCTATCCTCAATATAATCACGCACTAAACCTCCCATCCACCACCAAAACGCAATACACAAATCGACCATATCAAACAAAAATCGCATGCTCACCCCATCGCCTCGGTCCGATCATTACACATTTACTTGATCAAATCTTATGCATCCCAGACAACAATAGCCAACAGTCGTCCATACTACTTCCCCTACTCATTTTCATCAACCACGGACAAATACCGAAAACCGCGATAACAAACAATTCACATCATTTACGTAATCATTATCGCTGTCCTGTCCCCGTCGTAGTCGTAGTCGTAGTCGTAGTCGCACTCCAAGTCGCAGTCGAACTCGAAGTCGCAGTCGCAGTCGCAGTCGCACTCGAAGTCGCAGTCAATGCAGATGCAGATGCAGACGCAGATACAGATACAGACACAGATACAGATTTACAGTTGCTGACCGTGTACATGTACACGCAATGCTTCGTCGTCATGCCCATTATTAGCTTCAAACACACGGACCAGCTCCATCACACTGCTTCGAAAACCAACCAATCATGACAGGAACCGGAACAGAAACACATGCCACGAAGGATAACAGTGGTACGCATCATCGCGAACATCCCACCACAAACAACGACAACACGACCATCAGTGATCCACGTATACTATACCGCCCCTTCATTACCATCAACCCGAACACAACTACAGAAGTACCTACATGGACCAACACACAGTTATCACATACGAATGTATGTACATATGAATGTACATATGCATTAGAAAATCCTATATGCTCCACACGCTCATCAGATTTTCGTTACTCACATCAACTATGAGTCACACCACGTTGCGCCATCAGCAAGATAAGAACAAACTGATCACACACTGAAACCCATACACTCGATCTACAAACAAATACAATGAACGCAATAGCCGAACCGCAAACTTCCTCACTCCTACCTCCGAACCCTCCTCCGCCAACCAACTAACCAACTAACCAATAAACCCACCCACCAACCCACCAACCCACCAACCCACCAAGCCAACCCAGCTGACAGAATGGAATAAAACAATTGCAAAACTACAAGTTACAGTGGTATTCGATCAATAGCACATTAAAAGTACATCAAAATTACTATGCCAATTACAATCACATTCAGTAGTGCAGACTCACGCATCTACAACCACATTCCCATTCAACCCTCTAAAAGGAGATCAAAGAAACGGGCATTATCCAACGAGTGTGCTTGTTCCTCACTCAATCACTGACCGACTAACCTCATTGACTGACTGACTGACTGAATGACAATTTGTGAGAAAGAGATAGACACACGGACCGATGAGTGAATGTGGGGCCTCGCAAACACAATAAAAAAAAATCATATTCCACGAGCCAGTCGGCGATTAGACTAACAGAGAAAGACGCAGAACGAACAAACGACTGAGTAGGCGTGACAGACAGATGTAAACACGGATAAGGAAAATGTGTACAATTCATGACCCGTTAGTAACATGATGCCTCAAATGGTCCCATTTCGCTCCTCACAAACCCCACGTCCAAATTCGTGCCACATTGGCAAACCCAGCACGAAACAGCAGTCCGAGCACGACCAAACGACAACATTCACATTCGGACCAGACCGAACCGTTTCAAAATCCAGGTAACCATATAGATCAAAACATTGTCAAAATCGAACAAAATCCACCGTGTCACTCAGCAAGACCAACTGACAGTCCCTCTCGTACATCTCGTCTGTATTCTCACACAGACTCAAGTTCACCGAACATATGATCCAAATCCAGTACAAAAAAGCTCTGTTACAAAACAATCCAGCTACGTTTGCACCCATTGCTTTGCTTCTCTGTTTCTGCTCCTCGTCCTCCTCCAAGTAAGAGTATTATTACATCACGACATTTATTCATCTCATCCGACTGTACTCAACTCAGCTGCACTGCACCGCATTACACCGGAACTGGGAATTCACTGATTGACACTAATTATCCACATACGACTACCATTTGTTCTACGTCCTGCAAATTTAAAAAGAATAGAGAGACGGAGAAAAACGAAGATCACAAAAAGCGAACATGGGAACACATACGCGCTGCGTGCCGCACAAACCCACCAAAGTAAATCAATACGGAATCGTATAGAACACACGGTAGAACAATTAACAAGCTCCAAGATCTCGTCGTCCACTCACGTCCCTAGTGTAAGAAAACAGCTCAGTAGGTGCAAGACAAAATCCCATCTAGTCCATAATTAACTAGAATCTACAAAAGCAAAATAACAAATCCACCAACCTATCCTCAATATAATCACGCACTAAACCTCCCATCCACCACCAAAACGCAATACACAAATCGACCATATCAAACAAAAATCGCATGCTCACCCCGTCGCCTCGGTCCGATCATTACACATTTACTTGATCAAATCTTATGCATCCCAGACAACAATAGCCAACAGTCGTCCATACTACTTCCCCTACTCATATTCATCAACCACGGACAAATACCGAAAACCGCGATAACAAACAATTCACATCATTTACGTAATCATTATCGCTGTCCTGTCCCCGTCGTAGTCGTAGTCGTAGTCGTAGTCGCACTCCAAGTCGCAGTCGAACTCGAAGTCGCAGTCGCAGTCGAACTCGAAGTCGCAGTCGCAGTCGCACTCGAAGTCGCAGTCAATGCAGATGCAGATGCAGACGCAGATACAGATACAGACACAGATACAGATTTACAGTTGCTGACCGTGTACATGTACACGCAATGCTTCGTCGTCATGCCCATTATTAGCTTCAAACACACGGACCAGCTCCATCACACTGCTTCAAAAACCAACCAATCATGACAGGAACCGGAACAGAAACACATGCCACGAAGGATAACAGTGGTACGCATCATCGCGAACATCCCACCACAAACAACGACAACACGACCATCAGTGATCCACGTATACTATACCGCCCCTTCATTACCATCAACCCGAACACAACTACAGAAGTACCTACATGGACCAACACACAGTTATCACATACGAATGTATGTACATATGAATGTACATATGCATTAGAAAATCCTATATGCTCCACACGCTCATCAGATTTTCGTTACTCACATCAACTATGAGTCACACCACGTTGCGCCATCAGCAAGATAAGAACAAACTGATCACACACTGAAACCCATACACTCGATCTACAAACAAATACAATGAACGCAATAGCCGAACCGCAAACTTCCTCACTCCTACCTCCGAACCATCCGCCGCCAACCAACTAACCAACTAACCAATAAACCCACCCACCAACCCACCAACCCACCAACCCACCAACCCACCAAGCCAACCCAGCTGACAGAATGGAATAAAACAATTGCAAAACTACAAGTAACAGTGGTATTCGATCAATAGCACATTAAAAGTACATCAAAATTACTATGCCAATTACAATCACATTCAGTAGTGCAGACTCACGCATCTACAACCACATTCCCATTCAACCCTCTAAAAGGAGATCAAAGAAACGGGCAATATCCAACGAGTGTGCTTGTTCCTCACTCAATCACTGACCGACTAACCTCATTGACTGACTGACTGACTGAATGACAATTTGTGAGAAAGAGATAGACACACGGACCGATGAGTGAATGTGGGGCCTCGCAAACACAATAAAAAAAAATCATATTCCACGAGCCAGTCGGCGATTAGACTAACAGAGAAAGACGCAGAACGAACAAACGACTGAGTAGGCGTGACAGACAGATGTAAACACGGATAAGGAAAATGTGTACAATTCATGACCCGTTCGTAACATGATGCCTCAAATGGTCCCATTTCGCTCCTCACAAACACCACGTCCAAATTCGTGCCACATTGGCAAACCCAGCACGAAACAGCAGTCCGAGCACGACCAAACGACAACATTCACATTCGGACCAGACCGAACCGTTTCAAAATCCAGGTAACCATATAGATCAAAACATTGTCAAAATCGAACAAAATCCACCGTGTCACTCAGCAAGACCAACTGACAGTCCCTCTCGTACATCTCGTCTGTATTCTCACACAGACTCAAGTTCACCGAACATATGATCCAAATCCAGTACAAAAAAGCTCTGTTACAAAACAATCCAGCTACGTTTGCACCCATTGCTTTGCTTCTCTGTTTCTGCTCCTCGTCCTCCTCCAAGTAAGAGTATTATTACATCACGACATTTATTCATCTCATCCGACTGTACTCAACTCAGCTGCACTGCACCGCATTACACCGGAACTGGGAATTCACTGATTGACACTAATTATCCACATACGACTACCATTTGTTCTACGTCCTGCAAATTTAAAAAGAATAGAGAGACGGAGAAAAACGAAGATCACAAAAAGCGAACATGGGAACACATACGCGCTGCGTGCCGCACAAACCCACCAAAGTAAATCAATACGGAATCGTATAGAACACACGGTAGAACAATTAACAAGCTCCAAGATCTCGTCGTCCACTCACGTCCCTAGTGTAAGAAAACAGCTCAGTAGGTGCAAGACAAAATCCCATCTAGTCCATAATTAACTAGAATCTACAAAAGCAAAATAACAAATCCACCAACCTATCCTCAATATAATCACGCACTAAACCTCCCATCCACCACCAAAACGCAATACACAAATCGACCATATCAAACAAAAATCGCATGCTCACCCCATCGCCTCGGTCCGATCATTACACATTTACTTGATCAAATCTTATGCATCCCAGACAACAATAGCCAACAGTCGTCCATACTACATCCCCTACTCATATTCATCAACCACGGACAAATACCGAAAACCGCGATAACAAACAATTCACATCATTTACGTAATCATTATCGCTGTCCTGTCCCCGTCGTAGTCGTAGTCGTAGTCGCACTCCAAGTCGCAGTCGAACTCGAAGTCGCAGTCGAACTCGAAGTCGCAGTCGCAGTCGCACTCGAAGTCGAAGTCGCAGTCAATGCAGATGCAGATGCAGACGCAGATACAGATACAGACACAGATACAGATTTACAGTTGCTGACCGTGTACATGTACACGCAATGCTTCGTCGTCATGCCCATTATTAGCTTCAAACACACGGACCAGCTCCATCACACTGCTTCAAAAACCAACCAATCATGACAGGAACCGGAACAGAAACACATGCCACGAAGGATAACAGTGGTACGCATCATCGCGAACATCGCCCCACAAACAACGACAACACGACCATCAGTGATCCACGTATACTATACCGCCCCTTCATTACCATCAACCCGAACACAACTACAGAAGTACCTACATGGACCAACACACAGTTATCACATACGAATGTATGTACATATGAATGTACATATGCATTAGAAAATCCTATATGCTCCACACGCTCATCAGATTTTCGTTACTCACATCAACTATGAGTCACACCACGTTGCGCCATCAGCAAGATAAGAACAAACTGATCACACACTGAAACCCATACACTCGATCTACAAACAAATACAATGAACGCAATAGCCGAACCGCAAACTTCCTCACTCCTACCTCCGAACCATCCGCCGCCAACCAACTAACCAACTAACCAATAAACCCACCCACCAACCCACCAACCCACCAACCCACCAACCCACCAAGCCAACCCAGCTGACAGAATGGAATAAAACAATTGCAAAACTACAAGTAACAGTGGTATTCGATCAATAGCACATTAAAAGTACATCAAAATTACTATGCCAATTACAATCACATTCAGTAGTGCAGACTCACGCATCTACAACCACATTCCCATTCAACCCTCTAAAAGGAGATCAAAGAAACGGGCAATATCCAACGAGTGTGCTTGTTCCTCACTCAATCACTGACCGACTAACCTCATTGACTGAATGAATGACTGAATGACAATTTGTGAGAAAGAGATAGACACACGGACCGATGAGTGAATGTGGGGCCTCGCAAACACAATAAAAAAAAATCATATTCCACGAGCCAGTCGGCGATTAGACTAACAGAGAAAGACGCAGAACGAACAAACGACTGAGTAGGCGTGACAGACAGATGTAAACACGGATAAGGAAAATGTGTACAATTCATGACCCGTTCGTAACATGATGCCTCAAATGGTCCCATTTCGCTCCTCACAAACACCACGTCCAAATTCGTGCCACATTGGCAAACCCAGCACGAAACAGCAGTCCGAGCACGACCAAACGACAATATTCACATTCGGACCAGACCGAACCGTTTCAAAATCCAGGTAACCATATAGATCAAAACATTGTCAAAATCGAACAAAATCCACCGTGTCACTCAGCAAGACCAACTGACAGTCCCTCTCGTACATCTCGTCTGTATTCTCACACAGACTCAAGTTCACCGAACATATGATCCAAATCCAGTACAAAAAAGCTCTGTTACAAAACAATCCAGCTACGTTTGCACCCATTGCTTTGCTTCTCTGTTTCTGCTCCTCGTCCTCCTCCAAGTAAGAGTATTATTACATCACGACATTTATTCATCTCATCCGACTGTACTCAACTCAGCTGCACTGCACCGCATTACACCGGAACTGTGAATTCACTGATTGACACTAATTATCCACATACGACTACCATTTGTTCTACGTCCTGCAAATTTAAAAAGAATAGAGAGACGGAGAAAAACGAAGATCACAAAAAGCGAACATGGGAACACATACGCGCTGCGTGCCGCACAAACCCACCAAAGTAAATCAATACGGAATCGTATAGAACACACGGTAGAACAATTAACAAGCTCCAAGATCTCGTCGTCCACTCACGTCCCTAGTGTAAGAAAACAGCTCAGTAGGTGCAAGACAAAATCCCATCTAGTCCATAATTAACTAGAATCTACAAAAGCAAAATAACAAATCCACCAACCTATCCTCAATATAATCACGCACTAAACCTCCCATCCACCACCAAAACGCAATACACAAATCGACCATATCAAACAAAAATCGCATGCTCACCCCGTCGCCTCGGTCCGATCATTACACATTTACTTGATCAAATCTTATGCATCCCAGACAACAATAGCCAACAGTCGTCCATACTACTTCCCCTACTCATATTCATCAACCACGGACAAATACCGAAAACCGCGATAACAAACAATTCACATCATTTACGTAATCATTATCGCTGTCCTGTCCCCGTCGTAGTCGTAGTCGTAGTCGCACTCCAAGTCGCAGTCGAACTCGAAGTCGCAGTCGAACTCGAAGTCGCAGTCGCAGTCGCACTCGAAGTCGAAGTCGCAGTCAATGCAGATGCAGATGCAGACGCAGATACAGATACAGACACAGATACAGATTTACAGTTGCTGACCGTGTACATGTACACGCAATGCTTCGTCGTCATGCCCATTATTAGCTTCAAACACACGGACCAGCTCCATCACACTGCTTCAAAAACCAACCAATCATGACAGGAACCGGAACAGAAACACATGCCACGAAGGATAACAGTGGTACGCATCATCGCGAACATCCCACCACAAACAACGACAACACGACCATCAGTGATCCACGTATACTATACCGCCCCTTCATTACCATCAACCCGAACACAACTACAGAAGTACCTACATGGACCAACACACAGTTATCACATACGAATGTATGTACATATGAATGTACATATGCATTAGAAAATCCTATATGCTCCACACGCTCATCAGATTTTCGTTACTCACATCAACTATGAGTCACACCACGTTGCGCCATCAGCAAGATAAGAACAAACTGATCACACACTGAAACCCATACACTCGATCTACAAACAAATACAATGAACGCAATAGCCGAACCGCAAACTTCCTCACTCCTACCTCCGAACCATCCGCCGCCAACCAACTAACCAACTAACCAATAAACCCACCCACCAACCCACCAACCCACCAAGCCAACCCAGCTGACAGAATGGAATAAAACAATTGCAAAACTACAAGTAACAGTGGTATTCGATCAATAGCACATTAAAAGTACATCAAAATTACTATGCCAATTACAATCACATTCAGTAGTGCAGACTCACGCATCTACAACCACATTCCCATTCAACCCTCTAAAAGGAGATCAAAGAAACGGGCAATATCCAACGAGTGTGCTTGTTCCTCACTCAATCACTGACCGACTAACCTCATTGACTGACTGACTGACTGAATGACAATTTGTGAGAAAGAGATAGACACACGGACCGATGAGTGAATGTGGGGCCTCGCAAACACAATAAAAAAATTCATATTCCACGAGCCCGTCGGCGATTAGACTAACAGAGAAAGACGCAGAACGAACAAACGACTGAGTAGGCGTGACAGACAGATGTAAACACGGATAAGGAAAATGTGTACAATTCATGACCCGTTCGTAACATGATGCCTCAAATGGTCCCATTTCGCTCCTCACAAACACCACGTCCAAATTCGTGCCACATTGGCAAACCCAGCACGAAACAGCAGTCCGAGCACGACCAAACGACAACATTCACATTCGGACCAGACCGAACCGTTTCAAAATCCAGGTAACCATATAGATCAAAACATTGTCAAAATCGAACAAAATCCACCGTGTCACTCAGCAAGACCAACTGACAGTCCCTCTCGTACATCTCGTCTGTATTCTCACACAGACTCAAGTTCACCGAACATATGATCCAAATCCAGTACAAAAAAGCTCTGTTACAAAACAATCCAGCTACGTTTGCACCCATTGCTTTGCTTCTCTGTTTCTGCTCCTCGTCCTCCTCCAAGTAAGAGTATTATTACATCACGACATTTATTCATCTCATCCGACTGTACTCAACTCAGCTGCACTGCACCGCATTACACCGGAACTGGGAATTCACTGATTGACACTAATTATCCACATACGACTACCATTTGTTCTACGTCCTGCAAATTTAAAAAGAATAGAGAGACGGAGAAAAACGAAGATCACAAAAAGCGAACATGGGAACACATACGCGCTGCGTGCCGCACAAACCCACCAAAGTAAATCAATACGGAATCGTATAGAACACACGGTAGAACAATTAACAAGCTCCAAGATCTCGTCGTCCACTCACGTCCCTAGTGTAAGAAAACAGCTCAGTAGGTGCAAGACAAAATCCCATCTAGTCCATAATTAACTAGAATCTACAAAAGCAAAATAACAAATCCACCAACCTATCCTCAATATAATCACGCACTAAACCTCCCATCCACCACCAAAACGCAATACACAAATCGACCATATCAAACAAAAATCGCATGCTCACCCCATCGCCTCGGTCCGATCATTACACATTTACTTGATCAAATCTTATGCATCCCAGACAACAATAGCCAACAGTCGTCCATACTACTTCCCCTACTCATATTCATCAACCACGGACAAATACCGAAAACCGCGATAACAAACAATTCACATCATTTACGTAATCATTATCGCTGTCCTGTCCCCGTCGTAGTCGTAGTCGTAGTCGTAGTCGTAGTCGCACTCCAAGTCGCAGTCGAACTCGAAGTCGCAGTCGCAGTCGCAGTCGCACTCGAAGTCGCAGTCAATGCAGATGCAGATGCAGACGCAGATACAGATACAGACACAGATACAGATTTACAGTTGCTGACCGTGTACATGTACACGCAATGCTTCGTCGTCATGCCCATTATTAGCTTCAAACACACGGACCAGCTCCATCACACTGCTTCGAAAACCAACCAATCATGACAGGAACCGGAACAGAAACACATGCCACGAAGGATAACAGTGGTACGCATCATCGCGAACATCCCACCACAAACAACGACAACACGACCATCAGTGATCCACGTATACTATACCGCCCCTTCATTACCATCAACCCGAACACAACTACAGAAGTACCTACATGGACCAACACACAGTTATCACATACGAATGCATGTACATATGAATGTACATATGCATTAGAAAATCCTATATGCTCCACACGCTCATCAGATTTTCGTTACTCACATCAACTATGAGTCACACCACGTTGCGCCATCAGCAAGATAAGAACAAACTGATCACACACTGAAACCCATACACTCGATCTACAAACAAATACAATGAACGCGATAGCCGAACCGCAAACTTCCTCACTCCTACCTCCGAACCATCCGCCGCCAACCAACTAACCAACTAACCAATAAACCCACCCACCAACCCACCAACCCACCAAGCCAACCCAGCTGACAGAATGGAATAAAACAATTGCAAAACTACAAGTAACAGTGGTATTCGATCAATAGCACATTAAAAGTACATCAAAATTACTATGCCAATTACAATCACATTCAGTAGTGCAGACTCACGCATCTACAACCACATTCCCATTCAACCCTCTAAAAGGAGATCAAAGAAACGGGCAATATCCAACGAGTGTGCTTGTTCCTCACTCAATCACTGACCGACTAACCTCATTGACTGACTGACTGACTGAATGACAATTTGTGAGAAAGAGATAGACACACGGACCGATGAGTGAATGTGGGGCCTCGCAAACACAATAAAAAAATTCATATTCCACGAGCCCGTCGGCGATTAGACTAACAGAGAAAGACGCAGAACGAACAAACGACCGAGTAGGCGTGACAGACAGATGTAAACACGGATAAGGAAAATGTGTAAAATTCATGACCCGTTCGTAACATGATGCCTCAAATGGTCCCATTTCGCTCCTCACAAACACCACGTCCAAATTCGTGCCACATTGGCAAACCCAGCACGAAACAGCAGTCCGAGCACGACCAAACGACAACATTCACATTCGGACCAGACCGAACCGTTTCAAAATCCAGGTAACCATATAGATCAAAACATTGTCAAAATCGAACAAAATCCACCGTGTCACTCAGCAAGACCAACTGACAGTCCCTCTCGTACATCTCGTCTGTATTCTCACACAGACTCAAGTTCACCGAACATATGATCCAAATCCAGTACAAAAAAGCTCTGTTACAAAACAATCCAGCTACGTTTGCACCCATTGCTTTGCTTCTCTGTTTCTGCTCCTCGTCCTCCTCCAAGTAAGAGTATTATTACATCACGACATTTATTCATCTCATCCGACTGTACTCAACTCAGCTGCACTGCACCGCATTACACCGGAACTGTGAATTCACTGATTGACACTAATTATCCACATACGACTACCATTTGTTCTACGTCCTGCAAATTTAAAAAGAATAGAGAGACGGAGAAAAACGAAGATCACAAAAAGCGAACATGGGAACACATACGCGCTGCGTGCCGCACAAACCCACCAAAGTAAATCAATACGGAATCGTATAGAACACACGGTAGAACAATTAACAAGCTCCAAGATCTCGTCGTCCACTCACGTCCCTAGTGTAAGAAAACAGCTCAGTAGGTGCAAGACAAAATCCCATCTAGTCCATAATTAACTAGAATCTACAAAAGCAAAATAACAAATCCACCAACCTATCCTCAATATAATCACGCACTAAACCTCCCATCCACCACCAAAACGCAATACACAAATCGACCATATCAAACAAAAATCGCATGCTCACCCCATCGCCTCGGTCCGATCATTACACATTTACTTGATCAAATCTTATGCATCCCAGACAACAATAGCCAACAGTCGTCCATACTACTTCCCCTACTCATATTCATCAACCACGGACAAATACCGAAAACCGCGATAACAAACAATTCACATCATTTACGTAATCATTATCGCTGTCCTGTCCCCGTCGTAGTCGTAGTCGTAGTCGTAGTCGCACTCCAAGTCGCAGTCGAACTCGAAGTCGCAGTCGCAGTCGCAGTCGCACTCGAAGTCGAAGTCGCAGTCAATGCAGATGCAGATGCAGACGCAGATACAGATACAGACACAGATACAGATTTACAGTTGCTGACCGTGTACATGTACACGCAATGCTTCGTCGTCATGCCCATTATTAGCTTCAAACACACGGACCAGCTCCATCACACTGCTTCGAAAACCAACCAATCATGACAGGAACCGGAACAGAAACACATGCCACGAAGGATAACAGTGGTACGCATCATCGCGAACATCCCACCACAAACAACGACAACACGACCATCAGTGATCCACGTATACTATACCGCCCCTTCATTACCATCAACCCGAACACAACTACAGAAGTACCTACATGGACCAACACACAGTTATCACATACGAATGCATGTACATATGAATGTACATATGCATTAGAAAATCCTATATGCTCCACACGCTCATCAGATTTTCGTTACTCACATCAACTATGAGTCACACCACGTTGCGCCATCAGCAAGATAAGAACAAACTGATCACACACTGAAACCCATACACTCGATCTACAAACAAATACAATGAACGCGATAGCCGAACCGCAAACTTCCTCACTCCTACCTCCGAACCATCCGCCGCCAACCAACTAACCAACTAACCAATAAACCCACCCACCAACCCACCAACCCACCAAGCCAACCCAGCTGACAGAATGGAATAAAACAATTGCAAAACTACAAGTAACAGTGGTATTCGATCAATAGCACATTAAAAGTACATCAAAATTACTATGCCAATTACAATCACATTCAGTAGTGCAGACTCACGCATCTACAACCACATTCCCATTCAACCCTCTAAAAGGAGATCAAAGAAACGGGCAATATCCAACGAGTGTGCTTGTTCCTCACTCAATCACTGACCGACTAACCTCATTGACTGACTGACTGACTGAATGACAATTTGTGAGAAAGAGATAGACACACGGACCGATGAGTGAATGTGGGGCCTCGCAAACACAATAAAAAAATTCATATTCCACGAGCCCGTCGGCGATTAGACTAACAGAGAAAGACGCAGAACGAACAAACGACTGAGTAGGCGTGACAGACAGATGTAAACACGGATAAGGAAAATGTGTAAAATTCATGACCCGTTCGTAACATGATGCCTCAAATGGTCCCATTTCGCTCCTCACAAACACCACGTCCAAATTCGTGCCACATTGGCAAACCCAGCACGAAACAGCAGTCCGAGCACGACCAAACGACAACATTCACATTCGGACCAGACCGAACCGTTTCAAAATCCAGGTAACCATATAGATCAAAACATTGTCAAAATCGAACAAAATCCACCGTGTCACTCAGCAAGACCAACTGACAGTCCCTCTCGTACATCTCGTCTGTATTCTCACACAGACTCAAGTTCACCGAACATATGATCCAAATCCAGTACAAAAAAGCTCTGTTACAAAACAATCCAGCTACGTTTGCACCCATTGCTTTGCTTCTCTGTTTCTGCTCCTCGTCCTCCTCCAAGTAAGAGTATTATTACATCACGACATTTATTCATCTCATCCGACTGTACTCAACTCAGCTGCACTGCACCGCATTACACCGGAACTGGGAATTCACTGATTGACACTAATTATCCACATACGACTACCATTTGTTCTACGTCCTGCAAATTTAAAAAGAATAGAGAGACGGAGAAAAACGAAGATCACAAAAAGCGAACATGGGAACACATACGCGCTGCGTGCCGCACAAACCCACCAAAGTAAATCAATACGGAATCGTATAGAACACACGGTAGAACAATTAACAAGCTCCAAGATCTCGTCGTCCACTCACGTCCCTAGTGTAAGAAAACAGCTCAGTAGGTGCAAGACAAAATCCCATCTAGTCCATAATTAACTAGAATCTACAAAAGCAAAATAACAAATCCACCAACCTATCCTCAATATAATCACGCACTAAACCTCCCATCCACCACCAAAACGCAATACACAAATCGACCATATCAAACAAAAATCGCATGCTCACCCCATCGCCTCGGTCCGATCATTACACATTTACTTGATCAAATCTTATGCATCCCAGACAACAATAGCCAACAGTCGTCCATACTACTTCCCCTACTCATATTCATCAACCACGGACAAATACCGAAAACCGCGATAACAAACAATTCACATCATTTACGTAATCATTATCGCTGTCCTGTCCCCGTCGTAGTCGTAGTCGTAGTCGTAGTCGTAGTCGCACTCCAAGTCGCAGTCGAACTCGAAGTCGCAGTCGCAGTCGCAGTCGCACTCGAAGTCGAAGTCGCAGTCAATGCAGATGCAGATGCAGACGCAGATACAGATACAGACACAGATACAGATTTACAGTTGCTGACCGTGTACATGTACACGCAATGCTTCGTCGTCATGCCCATTATTAGCTTCAAACACACGGACCAGCTCCATCACACTGCTTCGAAAACCAACCAATCATGACAGGAACCGGAACAGAAACACATGCCACGAAGGATAACAGTGGTACGCATCATCGCGAACATCCCACCACAAACAACGACAACACGACCATCAGTGATCCACGTATACTATACCGCCCCTTCATTACCATCAACCCGAACACAACTACA
This sequence comes from Fasciola hepatica, assembly GCA_948099385.1. Taxonomy (NCBI): domain Eukaryota; kingdom Metazoa; phylum Platyhelminthes; class Trematoda; order Plagiorchiida; family Fasciolidae; genus Fasciola; species Fasciola hepatica. The sequence continues at coordinate 33,132,022 of CANUEZ040000043.1, read as the reverse complement.
GAAGTACCTACATGGACCAACACACAGTTATCACATACGAATGTATGTACATATGAATGTACATATGCATTAGAAAATCCTATATGCTCCACACGCTCATCAGATTTTCGTTACTCACATCAACTATGAGTCACACCACGTTGCGCCATCAGCAAGATAAGAACAAACTGATCACACACTGAAACCCATACACTCGATCTACAAACAAATACAATGAACGCGATAGCCGAACCGCAAACTTCCTCACTCCTACCTCCGAACCATCCGCCGCCAACCAACTAACCAACTAACCAATAAACCCACCCACCAACCCACCAACCCACCAAGCCAACCCAGCTGACAGAATGGAATAAAACAATTGCAAAACTACAAGTAACAGTGGTATTCGATCAATAGCACATTAAAAGTACATCAAAATTACTATGCCAATTACAATCACATTCAGTAGTGCAGACTCACGCATCTACAACCACATTCCCATTCAACCCTCTAAAAGGAGATCAAAGAAACGGGCAATATCCAACGAGTGTGCTTGTTCCTCACTCAATCACTGACCGACTAACCTCATTGACTGACTGACTGACTGAATGACAATTTGTGAGAAAGAGATAGACACACGGACCGATGAGTGAATGTGGGGCCTCGCAAACACAATAAAAAAATTCATATTCCACGAGCCCGTCGGCGATTAGACTAACAGAGAAAGACGCAGAACGAACAAACGACTGAGTAGGCGTGACAGACAGATGTAAACACGGATAAGGAAAATGTGTAAAATTCATGACCCGTTCGTAACATGATGCCTCAAATGGTCCCATTTCGCTCCTCACAAACACCACGTCCAAATTCGTGCCACATTGGCAAACCCAGCACGAAACAGCAGTCCGAGCACGACCAAACGACAACATTCACATTCGGACCAGACCGAACCGTTTCAAAATCCAGGTAACCATATAGATCAAAACATTGTCAAAATCGAACAAAATCCACCGTGTCACTCAGCAAGACCAACTGACAGTCCCTCTCGTACATCTCGTCTGTATTCTCACACAGACTCAAGTTCACCGAACATATGATCCAAATCCAGTACAAAAAAGCTCTGTTACAAAACAATCCAGCTACGTTTGCACCCATTGCTTTGCTTCTCTGTTTCTGCTCCTCGTCCTCCTCCAAGTAAGAGTATTATTACATCACGACATTTATTCATCTCATCCGACTGTACTCAACTCAGCTGCACTGCACCGCATTACACCGGAACTGGGAATTCACTGATTGACACTAATTATCCACATACGACTACCATTTGTTCTACGTCCTGCAAATTTAAAAAGAATAGAGAGACGGAGAAAAACGAAGATCACAAAAAGCGAACATGGGAACACATACGCGCTGCGTGCCGCACAAACCCACCAAAGTAAATCAATACGGAATCGTATAGAACACACGGTAGAACAATTAACAAGCTCCAAGATCTCGTCGTCCACTCACGTCCCTAGTGTAAGAAAACAGCTCAGTAGGTGCAAGACAAAATCCCATCTAGTCCATAATTAACTAGAATCTACAAAAGCAAAATAACAAATCCACCAACCTATCCTCAATATAATCACGCACTAAACCTCCCATCCACCACCAAAACGCAATACACAAATCGACCATATCAAACAAAAATCGCATGCTCACCCCATCGCCTCGGTCCGATCATTACACATTTACTTGATCAAATCTTATGCATCCCAGACAACAATAGCCAACAGTCGTCCATACTACTTCCCCTACTCATATTCATCAACCACGGACAAATACCGAAAACCGCGATAACAAACAATTCACATCATTTACGTAATCATTATCGCTGTCCTGTCCCCGTCGTAGTCGTAGTCGTAGTCGTAGTCGTAGTCGCACTCCAAGTCGCAGTCGAACTCGAAGTCGCAGTCGCAGTCGCAGTCGCACTCGAAGTCGAAGTCGCAGTCAATGCAGATGCAGATGCAGACGCAGATACAGATACAGACACAGATACAGATTTACAGTTGCTGACCGTGTACATGTACACGCAATGCTTCGTCGTCATGCCCATTATTAGCTTCAAACACACGGACCAGCTCCATCACACTGCTTCGAAAACCAACCAATCATGACAGGAACCGGAACAGAAACACATGCCACGAAGGATAACAGTGGTACGCATCATCGCGAACATCCCACCACAAACAACGACAACACGACCATCAGTGATCCACGTATACTATACCGCCCCTTCATTACCATCAACCCGAACACAACTACAGAAGTACCTACATGGACCAACACACAGTTATCACATACGAATGTATGTACATATGAATGTACATATGCATTAGAAAATCCTATATGCTCCACACGCTCATCAGATTTTCGTTACTCACATCAACTATGAGTCACACCACGTTGCGCCATCAGCAAGATAAGAACAAACTGATCACACACTGAAACCCATACACTCGATCTACAAACAAATACAATGAACGCGATAGCCGAACCGCAAACTTCCTCACTCCTACCTCCGAACCATCCGCCGCCAACCAACTAACCAACTAACCAATAAACCCACCCACCAACCCACCAACCCACCAAGCCAACCCAGCTGACAGAATGGAATAAAACAATTGCAAAACTACAAGTAACAGTGGTATTCGATCAATAGCACATTAAAAGTACATCAAAATTACTATGCCAATTACAATCACATTCAGTAGTGCAGACTCACGCATCTACAACCACATTCCCATTCAACCCTCTAAAAGGAGATCAAAGAAACGGGCAATATCCAACGAGTGTGCTTGTTCCTCACTCAATCACTGACCGACTAACCTCATTGACTGACTGACTGACTGAATGACAATTTGTGAGAAAGAGATAGACACACGGACCGATGAGTGAATGTGGGGCCTCGCAAACACAATAAAAAAAATCATATTCCACGAGCCAGTCGGCGATTAGACTAACAGAGAAAGACGCAGAACGAACAAACGACTGAGTAGGCGTGACAGACAGATGTAAACACGGATAAGGAAAATGTGTACAATTCATGACCCGTTCGTAACATGATGCCTCAAATGGTCCCATTTCGCTCCTCACAAACCCCACGTCCAAATTCGTGCCACATTGGCAAACCCAGCACGAAACAGCAGTCCGAGCACGACCAAACGACAACATTCACATTCGGACCAGACCGAACCGTTTCAAAATCCAGGTAACCATATAGATCAAAACATTGTCAAAATCGAACAAAATCCACCGTGTCACTCAGCAAGACCAACTGACAGTCCCTCTCGTACATCTCGTCTGTATTCTCACACAGACTCAAGTTCACCGAACATATGATCCAAATCCAGTACAAAAAAGCTCTGTTACAAAACAATCCAGCTACGTTTGCACCCATTGCTTTGCTTCTCTGTTTCTGCTCCTCGTCCTCCTCCAAGTAAGAGTATTATTACATCACGACATTTATTCATCTCATCCGACTGTACTCAACTCAGCTGCACTGCACCGCATTACACCGGAACTGTGAATTCACTGATTGACACTAATTATCCACATACGACTACCATTTGTTCTACGTCCTGCAAATTTAAAAAGAATAGAGAGACGGAGAAAAACGAAGATCACAAAAAGCGAACATGGGAACACATACGCGCTGCGTGCCGCACAAACCCACCAAAGTAAATCAATACGGAATCGTATAGAACACACGGTAGAACAATTAACAAGCTCCAAGATCTCGTCGTCCACTCACGTCCCTAGTGTAAGAAAACAGCTCAGTAGGTGCAAGACAAAATCCCATCTAGTCCATAATTAACTAGAATCTACAAAAGCAAAATAACAAATCCACCAACCTATCCTCAATATAATCACGCACTAAACCTCCCATCCACCACCAAAACGCAATACACAAATCGACCATATCAAACAAAAATCGCATGCTCACCCCATCGCCTCGGTCCGATCATTACACATTTACTTGATCAAATCTTATGCATCCCAGACAACAATAGCCAACAGTCGTCCATACTACTTCCCCTACTCATATTCATCAACCACGGACAAATACCGAAAACCGCGATAACAAACAATTCACATCATTTACGTAATCATTATCGCTGTCCTGTCCCCGTCGTAGTCGTAGTCGCACTCCAAGTCGCAGTCGAACTCGAAGTCGCAGTCGCAGTCGCAGTCGCACTCGAAGTCGAAGTCGCAGTCAATGCAGATGCAGATGCAGACGCAGATACAGATACAGACACAGATACAGATTTACAGTTGCTGACCGTGTACATGTACACGCAATGCTTCGTCGTCATGCCCATTATTAGCTTCAAACACACGGACCAGCTCCATCACACTGCTTCGAAAACCAACCAATCATGACAGGAACCGGAACAGAAACACATGCCACGAAGGATAACAGTGGTACGCATCATCGCGAACATCCCACCACAAACAACGACAACACGACCATCAGTGATCCACGTATACTATACCGCCCCTTCATTACCATCAACCCGAACACAACTACAGAAGTACCTACATGGACCAACACACAGTTATCACATACGAATGTATGTACATATGAATGTACATATGCATTAGAAAATCCTATATGCTCCACACGCTCATCAGATTTTCGTTACTCACATCAACTATGAGTCACACCACGTTGCGCCATCAGCAAGATAAGAACAAACTGATCACACACTGAAACCCATACACTCGATCTACAAACAAATACAATGAACGCAATAGCCGAACCGCAAACTTCCTCACTCCTACCTCCGAACCATCCGCCGCCAACCAACTAACCAACTAACCAATAAACCCACCCACCAACCCACCAACCCACCAAGCCAACCCAGCTGACAGAATGGAATAAAACAATTGCAAAACTACAAGTAACAGTGGTATTCGATCAATAGCACATTAAAAGTACATCAAAATTACTATGCCAATTACAATCACATTCAGTAGTGCAGACTCACGCATCTACAACCACATTCCCATTCAACCCTCTAAAAGGAGATCAAAGAAACGGGCATTATCCAACGAGTGTGCTTGTTCCTCACTCAATCACTGACCGACTAACCTCTTGACTGACTGACTGACTGAATGAATGACTGAATGACAATTTGTGAGAAAGAGATAGACACACGGACCGATGAGTGAATGTGGGGCCTCGCAAACACAATAAAAAAAATCATATTCCACGAGCCAGTCGGCGATTAGACTAACAGAGAAAGACGCAGAACGAACAAACGACTGAGTAGGCGTGACAGACAGATGTAAACACGGATAAGGAAAATGTGTACAATTCATGACCCGTTCGTAACATGATGCCTCAAATGGTCCCATTTCGCTCCTCACAAACCCCACGTCCAAATTCGTGCCACATTGGCAAACCCAGCACGAAACAGCAGTCCGAGCACGACCAAACGACAACATTCACATTCGGACCAGACCGAACCGTTTCAAAATCCAGGTAACCATATAGATCAAAACATTGTCAAAATCGAACAAAATCCACCGTGTCACTCAGCAAGACCAACTGACAGTCCCTCTCGTACATCTCGTCTGTATTCTCACACAGACTCAAGTTCACCGAACATATGATCCAAATCCAGTACAAAAAAGCTCTGTTACAAAACAATCCAGCTACGTTTGCACCCATTGCTTTGCTTCTCTGTTTCTGCTCCTCGTCCTCCTCCAAGTAAGAGTATTATTACATCACGACATTTATTCATCTCATCCGACTGTACTCAACTCAGCTGCACTGCACCGCATTACACCGGAACTGGGAATTCACTGATTGACACTAATTATCCACATACGACTACCATTTGTTCTACGTCCTGCAAATTTAAAAAGAATAGAGAGACGGAGAAAAACGAAGATCACAAAAAGCGAACATGGGAACACATACGCGCTGCGTGCCGCACAAACCCACCAAAGTAAATCAATACGGAATCGTATAGAACACACGGTAGAACAATTAACAAGCTCCAAGATCTCGTCGTCCACTCACGTCCCTAGTGTAAGAAAACAGCTCAGTAGGTGCAAGACAAAATCCCATCTAGTCCATAATTAACTAGAATCTACAAAAGCAAAATAACAAATCCACCAACCTATCCTCAATATAATCACGCACTAAACCTCCCATCCACCACCAAAACGCAATACACAAATCGACCATATCAAACAAAAATCGCATGCTCACCCCATCGCCTCGGTCCGATCATTACACATTTACTTGATCAAATCTTATGCATCCCAGACAACAATAGCCAACAGTCGTCCATACTACTTCCCCTACTCATTTTCATCAACCACGGACAAATACCGAAAACCGCGATAACAAACAATTCACATCATTTACGTAATCATTATCGCTGTCCTGTCCCCGTCGTAGTCGTAGTCGTAGTCGTAGTCGCACTCCAAGTCGCAGTCGAACTCGAAGTCGCAGTCGCAGTCGCAGTCGCACTCGAAGTCGAAGTCGCAGTCAATGCAGATGCAGATGCAGACGCAGATACAGATACAGACACAGATACAGATTTACAGTTGCTGACCGTGTACATGTACACGCAATGCTTCGTCGTCATGCCCATTATTAGCTTCAAACACACGGACCAGCTCCATCACACTGCTTCGAAAACCAACCAATCATGACAGGAACCGGAACAGAAACACATGCCACGAAGGATAACAGTGGTACGCATCATCGCGAACATCCCACCACAAACAACGACAACACGACCATCAGTGATCCACGTATACTATACCGCCCCTTCATTACCATCAACCCGAACACAACTACAGAAGTACCTACATGGACCAACACACAGTTATCACATACGAATGTATGTACATATGAATGTACATATGCATTAGAAAATCCTATATGCTCCACACGCTCATCAGATTTTCGTTACTCACATCAACTATGAGTCACACCACGTTGCGCCATCAGCAAGATAAGAACAAACTGATCACACACTGAAACCCATACACTCGATCTACAAACAAATACAATGAACGCGATAGCCGAACCGCAAACTTCCTCACTCCTACCTCCGAACCATCCGCCGCCAACCAACTAACCAACTAACCAATAAACCCACCCACCAACCCACCAACCCACCAAGCCAACCCAGCTGACAGAATGGAATAAAACAATTGCAAAACTACAAGTAACAGTGGTATTCGATCAATAGCACATTAAAAGTACATCAAAATTACTATGCCAATTACAATCACATTCAGTAGTGCAGACTCACGCATCTACAACCACATTCCCATTCAACCCTCTAAAAGGAGATCAAAGAAACGGGCATTATCCAACGAGTGTGCTTGTTCCTCACTCAATCACTGACCGACTAACCTCATTGACTGACTGACTGACTGAATGACAATTTGTGAGAAAGAGATAGACACACGGACCGATGAGTGAATGTGGGGCCTCGCAAACACAATAAAAAAAATCATATTCCACGAGCCAGTCGGCGATTAGACTAACAGAGAAAGACGCAGAACGAACAAACGACCGAGTAGGCGTGACAGACAGATGTAAACACGGATAAGGAAAATGTGTACAATTCATGACCCGTTCGTAACATGATGCCTCAAATGGTCCCATTTCGCTCCTCACAAACCCCACGTCCAAATTCGTGCCACATTGGCAAACCCAGCACGAAACAGCAGTCCGAGAACGACCAAACGACAACATTCACATTCGGACCAGACCGAACCGTTTCAAAATCCAGGTAACCATATAGATCAAAACATTGTCAAAATCGAACAAAATCCACCGTGTCACTCAGCAAGACCAACTGACAGTCCCTCTCGTACATCTCGTCTGTATTCTCACACAGACTCAAGTTCACCGAACATATGATCCAAATCCAGTACAAAAAAGCTCTGTTACAAAACAATCCAGCTACGTTTGCACCCATTGCTTTGCTTCTCTGTTTCTGCTCCTCGTCCTCCTCCAAGTAAGAGTATTATTACATCACGACATTTATTCATCTCATCCGACTGTACTCAACTCAGCTGCACTGCACCGCATTACACCGGAACTGGGAATTCACTGATTGACACTAATTATCCACATACGACTACCATTTGTTCTACGTCCTGCAAATTTAAAAAGAATAGAGAGACGGAGAAAAACGAAGATCACAAAAAGCGAACATGGGAACACATACGCGCTGCGTGCCGCACAAACCCACCAAAGTAAATCAATACGGAATCGTATAGAACACACGGTAGAACAATTAACAAGCTCCAAGATCTCGTCGTCCACTCACGTCCCTAGTGTAAGAAAACAGCTCAGTAGGTGCAAGACAAAATCCCATCTAGTCCATAATTAACTAGAATCTACAAAAGCAAAATAACAAATCCACCAACCTATCCTCAATATAATCACGCACTAAACCTCCCATCCACCACCAAAACGCAATACACAAATCGACCATATCAAACAAAAATCGCATGCTCACCCCATCGCCTCGGTCCGATCATTACACATTTACTTGATCAAATCTTATGCATCCCAGACAACAATAGCCAACAGTCGTCCATACTACTTCCCCTACTCATATTCATCAACCACGGACAAATACCGAAAACCGCGATAACAAACAATTCACATCATTTACGTAATCATTATCGCTGTCCTGTCCCCGTCGTAGTCGTAGTCGTAGTCGTAGTCGTAGTCGCACTCCAAGTCGCAGTCGAACTCGAAGTCGCAGTCGCAGTCGCAGTCGCACTCGAAGTCGAAGTCGCAGTCAATGCAGATGCAGATGCAGACGCAGATACAGATACAGACACAGATACAGATTTACAGTTGCTGACCGTGTACATGTACACGCAATGCTTCGTCGTCATGCCCATTATTAGCTTCAAACACACGGACCAGCTCCATCACACTGCTTCGAAAACCAACCAATCATGACAGGAACCGGAACAGAAACACATGCCACGAAGGATAACAGTGGTACGCATCATCGCGAACATCCCACCACAAACAACGACAACACGACCATCAGTGATCCACGTATACTATACCGCCCCTTCATTACCATCAACCCGAACACAACTACAGAAGTACCTACATGGACCAACACACAGTTATCACATACGAATGTATGTACATATGAATGTACATATGCATTAGAAAATCCTATATGCTCCACACGCTCATCAGATTTTCGTTACTCACATCAACTATGAGTCACACCACGTTGCGCCATCAGCAAGATAAGAACAAACTGGTCACACACTGAAACCCATACACTCGATCTACAAACAAATACAATGAACGCGATAGCCGAACCGCAAACTTCCTCACTCCTACCTCCGAACCATCCGCCGCCAACCAACTAACCAACTAACCAATAAACCCACCCACCAACCCACCAACCCACCAAGCCAACCCAGCTGACAGAATGGAATAAAACAATTGCAAAACTACAAGTAACAGTGGTATTCGATCAATAGCACATTAAAAGTACATCAAAATTACTATGCCAATTACAATCACATTCAGTAGTGCAGACTCACGCATCTACAACCACATTCCCATTCAACCCTCTAAAAGGAGATCAAAGAAACGGGCAATATCCAACGAGTGTGCTTGTTCCTCACTCAATCACTGACCGACTAACCTCATTGACTGACTGACTGACTGAATGACAATTTGTGAGAAAGAGATAGACACACGGACCGATGAGTGAATGTGGGGCCTCGCAAACACAATAAAAAAAATCATATTCCACGAGCCAGTCGGCGATTAGACTAACAGAGAAAGACGCAGAACGAACAAACGACTGAGTAGGCGTGACAGACAGATGTAAACACGGATAAGGAAAATGTGTACAATTCATGACCCGTTCGTAACATGATGCCTCAAATGGTCCCATTTCGCTCCTCACAAACACCACGTCCAAATTCGTGCCACATTGGCAAACCCAGCACGAAACAGCAGTCCGAGCACGACCAAACGACAACATTCACATTCGGACCAGACCGAACCGTTTCAAAATCCAGGTAACCATATAGATCAAAACATTGTCAAAATCGAACAAAATCCACCGTGTCACTCAGCAAGACCAACTGACAGTCCCTCTCGTACATCTCGTCTGTATTCTCACACAGACTCAAGTTCACCGAACATATGATCCAAATCCAGTACAAAAAAGCTCTGTTACAAAACAATCCAGCTACGTTTGCACCCATTGCTTTGCTTCTCTGTTTCTGCTCCTCGTCCTCCTCCAAGTAAGAGTATTATTACATCACGACATTTATTCATCTCATCCGACTGTACTCAACTCAGCTGCACTGCACCGCATTACACCGGAACTGGGAATTCACTGATTGACACTAATTATCCACATACGACTACCATTTGTTCTACGTCCTGCAAATTTAAAAAGAATAGAGAGACGGAGAAAAACGAAGATCACAAAAAGCGAACATGGGAACACATACGCGCTGCGTGCCGCACAAACCCACCAAAGTAAATCAATACGGAATCGTATAGAACACACGGTAGAACAATTAACAAGCTCCAAGATCTCGTCGTCCACTCACGTCCCTAGTGTAAGAAAACAGCTCAGTAGGTGCAAGACAAAATCCCATCTAGTCCATAATTAACTAGAATCTACAAAAGCAAAATAACAAATCCACCAACCTATCCTCAATATAATCACGCACTAAACCTCCCATCCACCACCAAAACGCAATACACAAATCGACCATATCAAACAAAAATCGCATGCTCACCCCATCGCCTCGGTCCGATCATTACACATTTACTTGATCAAATCTTATGCATCCCAGACAACAATAGCCAACAGTCGTCCATACTACTTCCCCTACTCATATTCATCAACCACGGACAAATACCGAAAACCGCGATAACAAACAATTCACATCATTTACGTAATCATTATCGCTGTCCTGTCCCCGTCGTAGTCGTAGTCGTAGTCGTAGTCGTAGTCGTAGTCGTAGTCGTAGTCGCACTCCAAGTCGCAGTCGAACTCGAAGTCGCAGTCGCAGTCGCAGTCGCACTCGAAGTCGCAGTCAATGCAGATGCAGATGCAGACGCAGATACAGATACAGACACAGATACAGATTTACAGTTGCTGACCGTGTACATGTACACGCAATGCTTCGTCGTCATGCCCATTATTAGCTTCAAACACACGGACCAGCTCCATCACACTGCTTCGAAAACCAACCAATCATGACAGGAACCGGAACAGAAACACATGCCACGAAGGATAACAGTGGTACGCATCATCGCGAACATCCCACCACAAACAACGACAACACGACCATCAGTGATCCACGTATACTATACCGCCCCTTCATTACCATCAACCCGAACACAACTACAGAAGTACCTACATGGACCAACACACAGTTATCACATACGAATGTATGTACATATGAATGTACATATGCATTAGAAAATCCTATATGCTCCACACGCTCATCAGATTTTCGTTACTCACATCAACTATGAGTCACACCACGTTGCGCCATCAGCAAGATAAGAACAAACTGATCACACACTGAAACCCATACACTCGATCTAGAAACAAATACAATGAACGCAATAGCCGAACCGCAAACTTCCTCACTCCTACCTCCGAACCCTCCTCCGCCAACCAACTAACCAACTAACCAATAAACCCACCCACCAACCCACCAACCCACCAACCCACCAAGCCAACCCAGCTGACAGAACGGAATAAAACAATTGCAAAACTACAAGTAACAGTGGTATTCGATCAATAGCACATTAAAAGTACATCAAAATTACTATGCCAATTACAATCACATTCAGTAGTGCAGACTCACGCATCTACAACCACATTCCCATTCAACCCTCTAAAAGGAGATCAAAGAAACGGGCATTATCCAACGAGTGTGTTTGTTCCTCACTCAATCACTGACCGACTAACCTCATTGACTGACTGACTGACTGAATGACAATTTGTGAGAAAGAGATAGACACACGGACCGATGAGTGAATGTGGGGCCTCGCAAACACAATAAAAAAAATCATATTCCACGAGCCAGTCGGCGATTAGACTAACAGAGAAAGACGCAGAACGAACAAACGACTGAGTAGGCGTGACAGACAGATGTAAACACGGATAAGGAAAATGTGTACAATTCATGACCCGTTCGTAACATGATGCCTCAAATGGTCCCATTTCGCTCCTCACAAACCCCACGTCCAAATTCGTGCCACATTGGCAAACCCAGCACGAAACAGCAGTCCGAGCACGACCAAACGACAACATTCACATTCGGACCAGACCGAACCGTTTCAAAATCCAGGTAACCATATAGATCAAAACATTGTCAAAATCGAACAAAATCCACCGTGTCACTCAGCAAGACCAACTGACAGTCCCTCTCGTACATCTCGTCTGTATTCTCACACAGACTCAAGTTCACCGAACATATGATCCAAATCCAGTACAAAAAAGCTCTGTTACAAAACAATCCAGCTACGTTTGCACCCATTGCTTTGCTTCTCTGTTTCTGCTCCTCGTCCTCCTCCAAGTAAGAGTATTATTACATCACGACATTTATTCATCTCATCCGACTGTACTCAACTCAGCTGCACTGCACCGCATTACACCGGAACTGTGAATTCACTGATTGACACTAATTATCCACATACGACTACCATTTGTTCTACGTCCTGCAAATTTAAAAAGAATAGAGAGACGGAGAAAAACGAAGATCACAAAAAGCGAACATGGGAACACATACGCGCTGCGTGCCGCACAAACCCACCAAAGTAAATCAATACGGAATCGTATAGAACACACGGTAGAACAATTAACAAGCTCCAAGATCTCGTCGTCCACTCACGTCCCTAGTGTAAGAAAACAGCTCAGTAGGTGCAAGACAAAATCCCATCTAGTCCATAATTAACTAGAATCTACAAAAGCAAAATAACAAATCCACCAACCTATCCTCAATATAATCACGCACTAAACCTCCCATCCACCACCAAAACGCAATACACAAATCGACCATATCAAACAAAAATCGCATGCTCACCCCATCGCCTCGGTCCGATCATTACACATTTACTTGATCAAATCTTATGCATCCCAGACAACAATAGCCAACAGTCGTCCATACTACTTCCCCTACTCATATTCATCAACCACGGACAAATACCGAAAACCGCGATAACAAACAATTCACATCATTTACGTAATCATTATCGCTGTCCTGTCCCCGTCGTAGTCGTAGTCGTAGTCGTAGTCGCACTCCAAGTCGCAGTCGAACTCGAAGTCGCAGTCGCAGTCGCAGTCGCACTCGAAGTCGAAGTCGCAGTCAATGCAGATGCAGATGCAGACGCAGATACAGATACAGACACATATACAGATTTACAGTTGCTGACCGTGTACATGTACACGCAATGCTTCGTCGTCATGCCCATTATTAGCTTCAAACACACGGACCAGCTCCATCACACTGCTTCGAAAACCAACCAATCATGACAGGAACCGGAACAGAAACACATGCCACGAAGGATAACAGTGGTACGCATCATCGCGAACATCCCACCACAAACAACGACAACACGACCATCAGTGATCCACGTATACTATACCGCCCCTTCATTACCATCAACCCGAACACAACTACAGAAGTACCTACATGGACCAACACACAGTTATCACATACGAATGTATGTACATATGAATGTACATATGCATTAGAAAATCCTATATGCTCCACACGCTCATCAGATTTTCGTTACTCACATCAACTATGAGTCACACCACGTTGCGCCATCAGCAAGATAAGAACAAACTGATCACACACTGAAACCCATACACTCGATCTACAAACAAATACAATGAACGCGATAGCCGAACCGCAAACTTCCTCACTCCTACCTCCGAACCATCCGCCGCCAACCAACTAACCAACTAACCAATAAACCCACCCACCAACCCACCAACCCACCAAGCCAACCCAGCTGACAGAATGGAATAAAACAATTGCAAAACTACAAGTAACAGTGGTATTCGATCAATAGCACATTAAAAGTACATCAAAATTACTATGCCAATTACAATCACATTCAGTAGTGCAGACTCACGCATCTACAACCACATTCCCATTCAACCCTCTAAAAGGAGATCAAAGAAACGGGCATTATCCAACGAGTGTGCTTGTTCCTCACTCAATCACTGACCGACTAACCTCATTGACTGACTGACTGACTGAATGACAATTTGTGAGAAAGAGATAGACACACGGACCGATGAGTGAATGTGGGGCCTCGCAAACACAATAAAAAAAATCATATTCCACGAGCCAGTCGGCGATTAGACTAACAGAGAAAGACGCAGAACGAACAAACGACTGAGTAGGCGTGACAGACAGATGTAAACACGGATAAGGAAAATGTGTACAATTCATGACCCGTTCGTAACATGATGCCTCAAATGGTCCCATTTCGCTCCTCACAAACACCACGTCCAAATTCGTGCCACATTGGCAAACCCAGCACGAAACAGCAGTCCGAGCACGACCAAACGACAACATTCACATTCGGACCAGACCGAACCGTTTCAAAATCCAGGTAACCATATAGATCAAAACATTGTCAAAATCGAACAAAATCCACCGTGTCACTCAGCAAGACCAACTGACAGTCCCTCTCGTACATCTCGTCTGTATTCTCACACAGACTCAAGTTCACCGAACATATGATCCAAATCCAGTACAAAAAAGCTCTGTTACAAAACAATCCAGCTACGTTTGCACCCATTGCTTTGCTTCTCTGTTTCTGCTCCTCGTCCTCCTCCAAGTAAGAGTATTATTACATCACGACATTTATTCATCTCATCCGACTGTACTCAACTCAGCTGCACTGCACCGCATTACACCGGAACTGGGAATTCACTGATTGACACTAATTATCCACATACGACTACCATTTGTTCTACGTCCTGCAAATTTAAAAAGAATAGAGAGACGGAGAAAAACGAAGATCACAAAAAGCGAACATGGGAACACATACGCGCTGCGTGCCGCACAAACCCACCAAAGTAAATCAATACGGAATCGTATAGAACACACGGTAGAACAATTAACAAGCTCCAAGATCTCGTCGTCCACTCACGTCCCTAGTGTAAGAAAACAGCTCAGTAGGTGCAAGACAAAATCCCATCTAGTCCATAATTAACTAGAATCTACAAAAGCAAAATAACAAATCCACCAACCTATCCTCAATATAATCACGCACTAAACCTCCCATCCACCACCAAAACGCAATACACAAATCGACCATATCAAACAAAAATCGCATGCTCACCCCATCGCCTCGGTCCGATCATTACACATTTACTTGATCAAATCTTATGCATCCCAGACAACAATAGCCAACAGTCGTCCATACTACTTCCCCTACTCATTTTCATCAACCACGGACAAATACCGAAAACCGCGATAACAAACAATTCACATCATTTACGTAATCATTATCGCTGTCCTGTCCCCGTCGTAGTCGTAGTCGTAGTCGCACTCCAAGTCGCAGTCGAACTCGAAGTCGCAGTCGCAGTCGAACTCGAAGTCGCAGTCGCAGTCGCACTCGAAGTCGCAGTCAATGCAGATGCAGATGCAGACGCAGATACAGATACAGACACAGATACAGATTTACAGTTGCTGACCGTGTACATGTACACGCAATGCTTCGTCGTCATGCCCATTATTAGCTTCAAACACACGGACCAGCTCCATCACACTGCTTCGAAAACCAACCAATCATGACAGGAACCGGAACAGAAACACATGCCACGAAGGATAACAGTGGTACGCATCATCGCGAACATCGCCCCACAAACAACGACAACACGACCATCAGTGATCCACGTATACTATACCGCCTCTTCATTACCATCAACCCGAACACAACTACAGAAGTACCTACATGGACCAACACACAGTTATCACATACGAATGTATGTACATATGAATGTACATATGCATTAGAAAATCCTATATGCTCCACACGCTCATCAGATTTTCGTTACTCACATCAACTATGAGTCACACCACGTTGCGCCATCAGCAAGATAAGAACAAACTGATCACACACTGAAACCCATACACTCGATCTAGAAACAAATACAATGAACGCAATAGCCGAACCGCAAACTTCCTCACTCCTACCTCCGAACCCTCCTCCGCCAACCAACTAACCAACTAACCAATAAACCCACCCACCAACCCACCAACCCACCAAGCCAACCCAGCTGACAGAACGGAATAAAACAATTGCAAAACTACAAGTAACAGTGGTATTCGATCAATAGCACATTAAAAGTACATCAAAATTACTATGCCAATTACAATCACATTCAGTAGTGCAGACTCACGCATCTACAACCACATTCCCATTCAACCCTCTAAAAGGAGATCAAAGAAACGGGCATTATCCAACGAGTGTGTTTGTTCCTCACTCAACCACTGACCGACTAACCTCACTGACTGACTGACTGACTGAATGACAATTTGTGAGAAAGAGATAGACACACGGACCGATGAGTGAATGTGGGGCCTCGCAAACACAATAAAAAAAATCATATTCCACGAGCCAGTCGGCGATTAGACTAACAGAGAAAGACGCAGAACGAACAAACGACTGAGTAGGCGTGACAGACAGATGTAAACACGGATAAGGAAAATGTGTACAATTCATGACCCGTTCGTAACATGATGCCTCAAATGGTCCCATTTCGCTCCTCACAAACCCCACGTCCAAATTCGTGCCACATTGGCAAACCCAGCACGAAACAGCAGTCCGAGCACGACCAAACGACAACATTCACATTCGGACCAGACCGAACCGTTTCAAAATCCAGGTAACCATATAGATCAAAACATTGTCAAAATCGAACAAAATCCACCGTGTCACTCAGCAAGACCAACTGACAGTCCCTCTCGTACATCTCGTCTGTATTCTCACACAGACTCAAGTTCACCGAACATATGATCCAAATCCAGTACAAAAAAGCTCTGTTACAAAACAATCCAGCTACGTTTGCACCCATTGCTTTGCTTCTCTGTTTCTGCTCCTCGTCCTCCTCCAAGTAAGAGTATTATTACATCACGACATTTATTCATCTCATCCGACTGTACTCAACTCAGCTGCACTGCACCGCATTACACCGGAACTGGGAATTCACTGATTGACACTAATTATCCACATACGACTACCATTTGTTCTACGTCCTGCAAATTTAAAAAGAATAGAGAGACGGAGAAAAACGAAGATCACAAAAAGCGAACATGGGAACACATACGCGCTGCGTGCCGCACAAACCCACCAAAGTAAATCAATACGGAATCGTATAGAACACACGGTAGAACAATTAACAAGCTCCAAGATCTCGTCGTCCACTCACGTCCCTAGTGTAAGAAAACAGCTCAGTAGGTGCAAGACAAAATCCCATCTAGTCCATAATTAACTAGAATCTACAAAAGCAAAATAACAAATCCACCAACCTATCCTCAATATAATCACGCACTAAACCTCCCATCCACCACCAAAACGCAATACACAAATCGACCATATCAAACAAAAATCGCATGCTCACCCCATCGCCTCGGTCCGATCATTACACATTTACTTGATCAAATCTTATGCATCCCAGACAACAATAGCCAACAGTCGTCTATACTACTTCCCCTACTCATATTCATTAACCACGGACAAATACCGAAAACCGCGATAACAAACAATTCACATCATTTACGTAATCATTATCGCTGTCCTGTCCCCGTCGTAGTCGTAGTCGTAGTCGTAGTCGCACTCCAAGTCGCAGTCGAACTCGAAGTCGCAGTCGCAGTCGCAGTCGCACTCGAAGTCGCAGTCAATGCAGATGCAGATGCAGACGCAGATACAGATACAGACACAGATACAGATTTACAGTTGCTGACCGTGTACATGTACACGCAATGCTTCGTCGTCATGCCCATTATTAGCTTCAAACACACGGACCAGCTCCATCACACTGCTTCGAAAACCAACCAATCATGACAGGAACCGGAACAGAAACACATGCCACGAAGGATAACAGTGGTACGCATCATCGCGAACATCCCACCACAAACAACGACAACACGACCATCAGTGATCCACGTATACTATACCGCCCCTTCATTACCATCAACCCGAACACAACTACAGAAGTACCTACATGGACCAACACACAGTTATCACATACGAATGTATGTACATATGAATGTACATATGCATTAGAAAATCCTATATGCTCCACACGCTCATCAGATTTTCGTTACTCACATCAACTATGAGTCACACCACGTTGCGCCATCAGCAAGATAAGAACAAACTGGTCACACACTGAAACCCATACACTCGATCTACAAACAAATACAATGAACGCGATAGCCGAACCGCAAACTTCCTCACTCCTACCTCCGAACCATCCGCCGCCAACCAACTAACCAACTAACCAATAAACCCACCCACCAACCCACCAACCCACCAAGCCAACCCAGCTGACAGAATGGAATAAAACAATTGCAAAACTACAAGTAACAGTGGTATTCGATCAATAGCACATTAAAAGTACATCAAAATTACTATGCCAATTACAATCACATTCAGTAGTGCAGACTCACGCATCTACAACCACATTCCCATTCAACCCTCTAAAAGGAGATCAAAGAAACGGGCAATATCCAACGAGTGTGCTTGTTCCTCACTCAATCACTGACCGACTAACCTCATTGACTGACTGACTGACTGAATGACAATTTGTGAGAAAGAGATAGACACACGGACCGATGAGTGAATGTGGGGCCTCGCAAACACAATAAAAAAAATCATATTCCACGAGCCAGTCGGCGATTAGACTAACAGAGAAAGACGCAGAACGAACAAACGACTGAGTAGGCGTGACAGACAGATGTAAACACGGATAAGGAAAATGTGTACAATTCATGACCCGTTCGTAACATGATGCCTCAAATGGTCCCATTTCGCTCCTCACAAACACCACGTCCAAATTCGTGCCACATTGGCAAACCCAGCACGAAACAGCAGTCCGAGAACGACCAAACGACAACATTCACATTCGGACCAGACCGAACCGTTTCAAAATCCAGGTAACCATATAGATCAAAACATTGTCAAAATCGAACAAAATCCACCGTGTCACTCAGCAAGACCAACTGACAGTCCCTCTCGTACATCTCGTCTGTATTCTCACACAGACTCAAGTTCACCGAACATATGATCCAAATCCAGTACAAAAAAGCTCTGTTACAAAACAATCCAGCTACGTTTGCACCCATTGCTTTGCTTCTCTGTTTCTGCTCCTCGTCCTCCTCCAAGTAAGAGTATTATTACATCACGACATTTATTCATCTCATCCGACTGTACTCAACTCAGCTGCACTGCACCGCATTACACCGGAACTGGGAATTCACTGATTGACACTAATTATCCACATACGACTACCATTTGTTCTACGTCCTGCAAATTTAAAAAGAATAGAGAGACGGAGAAAAACGAAGATCACAAAAAGCGAACATGGGAACACATACGCGCTGCGTGCCGCACAAACCCACCAAAGTAAATCAATACGGAATCGTATAGAACACACGGTAGAACAATTAACAAGCTCCAAGATCTCGTCGTCCACTCACGTCCCTAGTGTAAGAAAACAGCTCAGTAGGTGCAAGACAAAATCCCATCTAGTCCATAATTAACTAGAATCTACAAAAGCAAAATAACAAATCCACCAACCTATCCTCAATATAATCACGCACTAAACCTCCCATCCACCACCAAAACGCAATACACAAATCGACCATATCAAACAAAAATCGCATGCTCACCCCATCGCCTCGGTCCGATCATTACACATTTACTTGATCAAATCTTATGCATCCCAGACAACAATAGCCAACAGTCGTCCATACTACTTCCCCTACTCATATTCATCAACCACGGACAAATACCGAAAACCGCGATAACAAACAATTCACATCATTTACGTAATCATTATCGCTGTCCTGTCCCCGTCGTAGTCGTAGTCGTAGTCGTAGTCGTAGTCGTAGTCGTAGTCGTAGTCGCACTCCAAGTCG
The DNA here is from genome assembly GCA_948099385.1 of Fasciola hepatica. Taxonomy (NCBI): domain Eukaryota; kingdom Metazoa; phylum Platyhelminthes; class Trematoda; order Plagiorchiida; family Fasciolidae; genus Fasciola; species Fasciola hepatica. The sequence continues at coordinate 33,111,832 of CANUEZ040000043.1, read as the reverse complement.
CAGTCGAACTCGAAGTCGCAGTCGCAGTCGCAGTCGCACTCGAAGTCGAAGTCGCAGTCAATGCAGATGCAGATGCAGACGCAGATACAGATACAGACACAGATACAGATTTACAGTTGCTGACCGTGTACATGTACACGCAATGCTTCGTCGTCATGCCCATTATTAGCTTCAAACACACGGACCAGCTCCATCACACTGCTTCGAAAACCAACCAATCATGACAGGAACCGGAACAGAAACACATGCCACGAAGGATAACAGTGGTACGCATCATCGCGAACATCGCCCCACAAACAACGACAACACGACCATCAGTGATCCACGTATACTATACCGCCCCTTCATTACCATCAACCCGAACACAACTACAGAAGTACCTACATGGACCAACACACAGTTATCACATACGAATGTATGTACATATGAATGTACATATGCATTAGAAAATCCTATATGCTCCACACGCTCATCAGATTTTCGTTACTCACATCAACTATGAGTCACACCACGTTGCGCCATCAGCAAGATAAGAACAAACTGATCACACACTGAAACCCATACACTCGATCTAGAAACAAATACAATGAACGCAATAGCCGAACCGCAAACTTCCTCACTCCTACCTCCGAACCCTCCTCCGCCAACCAACTAACCAACTAACCAATAAACCCACCCACCAACCCACCAACCCACCAACCCACCAAGTCAACCCAGCTGACAGAACGGAATAAAACAATTGCAAAACTACAAGTAACAGTGGTATTCGATCAATAGCACATTAAAAGTACATCAAAATTACTATGCCAATTACAATCACATTCAGTAGTGCAGACTCACGCATCTACAACCACATTCCCATTCAACCCTCTAAAAGGAGATCAAAGAAACGGGCATTATCCAACGAGTGTGTTTGTTCCTCACTCAATCACTGACCGACTAACCTCATTGACTGACTGACTGACTGAATGACAATTTGTGAGAAAGAGATAGACACACGGACCGATGAGTGAATGTGGGGCCTCGCAAACACAATAAAAAAAATCATATTCCACGAGCCAGTCGGCGATTAGACTAACAGAGAAAGACGCAGAACGAACAAACGACTGAGTAGGCGTGACAGACAGATGTAAACACGGATAAGGAAAATGTGTACAATTCATGACCCGTTCGTAACATGATGCCTCAAATGGTCCCATTTCGCTCCTCACAAACCCCACGTCCAAATTCGTGCCACATTGGCAAACCCAGCACGAAACAGCAGTCCGAGAACGACCAAACGACAACATTCACATTCGGACCAGACCGAACCGTTTCAAAATTCAGGTAACCATATAGATCAAAACATTGTCAAAATCGAACAAAATCCACCGTGTCACTCAGCAAGACCAACTGACAGTCCCTCTCGTACATCTCGTCTGTATTCTCACACAGACTCAAGTTCACCGAACATATGATCCAAATCCAGTACAAAAAAGCTCTGTTACAAAACAATCCAGCTACGTTTGCACCCATTGCTTTGCTTCTCTGTTTCTGCTCCTCGTCCTCCTCCAAGTAAGAGTATTATTACATCACGACATTTATTCATCTCATCCGACTGTACTCAACTCAGCTGCACTGCACCGCATTACACCGGAACTGTGAATTCACTGATTGACACTAATTATCCACATACGACTACCATTTGTTCTACGTCCTGCAAATTTAAAAAGAATAGAGAGACGGAGAAAAACGAAGATCACAAAAAGCGAACATGGGAACACATACGCGCTGCGTGCCGCACAAACCCACCAAAGTAAATCAATACGGAATCGTATAGAACACACGGTAGAACAATTAACAAGCTCCAAGATCTCGTCGTCCACTCACGTCCCTAGTGTAAGAAAACAGCTCAGTAGGTGCAAGACAAAATCCCATCTAGTCCATAATTAACTAGAATCTACAAAAGCAAAATAACAAATCCACCAACCTATCCTCAATATAATCACGCACTAAACCTCCCATCCACCACCAAAACGCAATACACAAATCGACCATATCAAACAAAAATCGCATGCTCACCCCATCGCCTCGGTCCGATCATTACACATTTACTTGATCAAATCTTATGCATCCCAGACAACAATAGCCAACAGTCGTCCATACTACTTCCCCTACTCATATTCATCAACCACGGACAAATACCGAAAACCGCGATAACAAACAATTCACATCATTTACGTAATCATTATCGCTGTCCTGTCCCCGTCGTAGTCGTAGTCGTAGTCGTAGTCGCACTCCAAGTCGCAGTCGAACTCGAAGTCGCAGTCGCAGTCGCAGTCGCACTCGAAGTCGCAGTCAATGCAGATGCAGATGCAGACGCAGATACAGATACAGACACAGATACAGATTTACAGTTGCTGACCGTGTACATGTACACGCAATGCTTCGTCGTCATGCCCATTATTAGCTTCAAACACACGGACCAGCTCCATCACACTGCTTCGAAAACCAACCAATCATGACAGGAACCGGAACAGAAACACATGCCACGAAGGATAACAGTGGTACGCATCATCGCGAACATCCCACCACAAACAACGACAACACGACCATCAGTGATCCACGTATACTATACCGCCCCTTCATTACCATCAACCCGAACACAACTACAGAAGTACCTACATGGACCAACACACAGTTATCACATACGAATGTATGTACATATGAATGTACATATGCATTAGAAAATCCTATATGCTCCACACGCTCATCAGATTTTCGTTACTCACATCAACTATGAGTCACACCACGTTGCGCCATCAGCAAGATAAGAACAAACTGATCACACACTGAAACCCATACACTCGATCTACAAACAAATACAATGAACGCGATAGCCGAACCGCAAACTTCCTCACTCCTACCTCCGAACCATCCGCCGCCAACCAACTAACCAACTAACCAATAAACCCACCCACCAACCCACCAACCCACCAAGCCAACCCAGCTGACAGAATGGAATAAAACAATTGCAAAACTACAAGTAACAGTGGTATTCGATCAATAGCACATTAAAAGTACATCAAAATTACTATGCCAATTACAATCACATTCAGTAGTGCAGACTCACGCATCTACAACCACATTCCCATTCAACCCTCTAAAAGCAGATCAAAGAAACGGGCATTATCCAACGAGTGTGCTTGTTCCTCACTCAATCACTGACCGACTAACCTCATTGACTGACTGACTGACTGAATGACAATTTGTGAGAAAGAGATAGACACACGGACCGATGAGTGAATGTGGGGCCTCGCAAACACAATAAAAAAAATCATATTCCACGAGCCAGTCGGCGATTAGACTAACAGAGAAAGACGCAGAACGAACAAACGACTGAGTAGGCGTGACAGACAGATGTAAACACGGATAAGGAAAATGTGTACAATTCATGACCCGTTCGTAACATGATGCCTCAAATGGTCCCATTTCGCTCCTCACAAACACCACGTCCAAATTCGTGCCACATTGGCAAACCCAGCACGAAACAGCAGTCCGAGCACGACCAAACGACAACATTCACATTCGGACCAGACCGAACCGTTTCAAAATCCAGGTAACCATATAGATCAAAACATTGTCAAAATCGAACAAAATCCACCGTGTCACTCAGCAAGACCAACTGACAGTCCCTCTCGTACATCTCGTCTGTATTCTCACACAGACTCAAGTTCACCGAACATATGATCCAAATCCAGTACAAAAAAGCTCTGTTACAAAACAATCCAGCTACGTTTGCACCCATTGCTTTGCTTCTCTGTTTCTGCTCCTCGTCCTCCTCCAAGTAAGAGTATTATTACATCACGACATTTATTCATCTCATCCGACTGTACTCAACTCAGCTGCACTGCACCGCATTACACCGGAACTGGGAATTCACTGATTGACACTAATTATCCACATACGACTACCATTTGTTCTACGTCCTGCAAATTTAAAAAGAATAGAGAGACGGAGAAAAACGAAGATCACAAAAAGCGAACATGGGAACACATACGCGCTGCGTGCCGCACAAACCCACCAAAGTAAATCAATACGGAATCGTATAGAACACACGGTAGAACAATTAACAAGCTCCAAGATCTCGTCGTCCACTCACGTCCCTAGTGTAAGAAAACAGCTCAGTAGGTGCAAGACAAAATCCCATCTAGTCCATAATTAACTAGAATCTACAAAAGCAAAATAACAAATCCACCAACCTATCCTCAATATAATCACGCACTAAACCTCCCATCCACCACCAAAACGCAATACACAAATCGACCATATCAAACAAAAATCGCATGCTCACCCCATCGCCTCGGTCCGATCATTACACATTTACTTGATCAAATCTTATGCATCCCAGACAACAATAGCCAACAGTCGTCCATACTACTTCCCCTACTCATTTTCATCAACCACGGACAAATACCGAAAACCGCGATAACAAACAATTCACATCATTTACGTAATCATTATCGCTGTCCTGTCCCCGTCGTAGTCGTAGTCGTAGTCGCACTCCAAGTCGCAGTCGAACTCGAAGTCGCAGTCGCAGTCGAACTCGAAGTCGCAGTCGCAGTCGCACTCGAAGTCGCAGTCAATGCAGATGCAGATGCAGACGCAGATACAGATACAGACACAGATACAGATTTACAGTTGCTGACCGTGTACATGTACACGCAATGCTTCGTCGTCATGCCCATTATTAGCTTCAAACACACGGACCAGCTCCATCACACTGCTTCGAAAACCAACCAATCATGACAGGAACCGGAACAGAAACACATGCCACGAAGGATAACAGTGGTACGCATCATCGCGAACATCGCCCCACAAACAACGACAACACGACCATCAGTGATCCACGTATACTATACCGCCTCTTCATTACCATCAACCCGAACACAACTACAGAAGTACCTACATGGACCAACACACAGTTATCACATACGAATGTATGTACATATGAATGTACATATGCATTAGAAAATCCTATATGCTCCACACGCTCATCAGATTTTCGTTACTCACATCAACTATGAGTCACACCACGTTGCGCCATCAGCAAGATAAGAACAAACTGATCACACACTGAAACCCATACACTCGATCTAGAAACAAATACAATGAACGCAATAGCCGAACCGCAAACTTCCTCACTCCTACCTCCGAACCCTCCTCCGCCAACCAACTAACCAACTAACCAATAAACCCACCCACCAACCCACCAACCCACCAAGCCAACCCAGCTGACAGAACGGAATAAAACAATTGCAAAACTACAAGTAACAGTGGTATTCGATCAATAGCACATTAAAAGTACATCAAAATTACTATGCCAATTACAATCACATTCAGTAGTGCAGACTCACGCATCTACAACCACATTCCCATTCAACCCTCTAAAAGGAGATCAAAGAAACGGGCATTATCCAACGAGTGTGTTTGTTCCTCACTCAACCACTGACCGACTAACCTCACTGACTGACTGACTGACTGAATGACAATTTGTGAGAAAGAGATAGACACACGGACCGATGAGTGAATGTGGGGCCTCGCAAACACAATAAAAAAAATCATATTCCACGAGCCAGTCGGCGATTAGACTAACAGAGAAAGACGCAGAACGAACAAACGACTGAGTAGGCGTGACAGACAGATGTAAACACGGATAAGGAAAATGTGTACAATTCATGACCCGTTCGTAACATGATGCCTCAAATGGTCCCATTTCGCTCCTCACAAACCCCACGTCCAAATTCGTGCCACATTGGCAAACCCAGCACGAAACAGCAGTCCGAGCACGACCAAACGACAACATTCACATTCGGACCAGACCGAACCGTTTCAAAATCCAGGTAACCATATAGATCAAAACATTGTCAAAATCGAACAAAATCCACCGTGTCACTCAGCAAGACCAACTGACAGTCCCTCTCGTACATCTCGTCTGTATTCTCACACAGACTCAAGTTCACCGAACATATGATCCAAATCCAGTACAAAAAAGCTCTGTTACAAAACAATCCAGCTACGTTTGCACCCATTGCTTTGCTTCTCTGTTTCTGCTCCTCGTCCTCCTCCAAGTAAGAGTATTATTACATCACGACATTTATTCATCTCATCCGACTGTACTCAACTCAGCTGCACTGCACCGCATTACACCGGAACTGGGAATTCACTGATTGACACTAATTATCCACATACGACTACCATTTGTTCTACGTCCTGCAAATTTAAAAAGAATAGAGAGACGGAGAAAAACGAAGATCACAAAAAGCGAACATGGGAACACATACGCGCTGCGTGCCGCACAAACCCACCAAAGTAAATCAATACGGAATCGTATAGAACACACGGTAGAACAATTAACAAGCTCCAAGATCTCGTCGTCCACTCACGTCCCTAGTGTAAGAAAACAGCTCAGTAGGTGCAAGACAAAATCCCATCTAGTCCATAATTAACTAGAATCTACAAAAGCAAAATAACAAATCCACCAACCTATCCTCAATATAATCACGCACTAAACCTCCCATCCACCACCAAAACGCAATACACAAATCGACCATATCAAACAAAAATCGCATGCTCACCCCATCGCCTCGGTCCGATCATTACACATTTACTTGATCAAATCTTATGCATCCCAGACAACAATAGCCAACAGTCGTCTATACTACTTCCCCTACTCATATTCATTAACCACGGACAAATACCGAAAACCGCGATAACAAACAATTCACATCATTTACGTAATCATTATCGCTGTCCTGTCCCCGTCGTAGTCGTAGTCGTAGTCGTAGTCGCACTCCAAGTCGCAGTCGAACTCGAAGTCGCAGTCGCAGTCGCAGTCGCACTCGAAGTCGCAGTCAATGCAGATGCAGATGCAGACGCAGATACAGATACAGACACAGATACAGATTTACAGTTGCTGACCGTGTACATGTACACGCAATGCTTCGTCGTCATGCCCATTATTAGCTTCAAACACACGGACCAGCTCCATCACACTGCTTCGAAAACCAACCAATCATGACAGGAACCGGAACAGAAACACATGCCACGAAGGATAACAGTGGTACGCATCATCGCGAACATCCCACCACAAACAACGACAACACGACCATCAGTGATCCACGTATACTATACCGCCCCTTCATTACCATCAACCCGAACACAACTACAGAAGTACCTACATGGACCAACACACAGTTATCACATACGAATGTATGTACATATGAATGTACATATGCATTAGAAAATCCTATATGCTCCACACGCTCATCAGATTTTCGTTACTCACATCAACTATGAGTCACACCACGTTGCGCCATCAGCAAGATAAGAACAAACTGATCACACACTGAAACCCATACACTCGATCTACAAACAAATACAATGAACGCAATAGCCGAACCGCAAACTTCCTCACTCCTACCTCCGAACCATCCGCCGCCAACCAACTAACCAACTAACCAATAAACCCACCCACCAACCCACCAACCCACCAACCCACCAAGCCAACCCAGCTGACAGAATGGAATAAAACAATTGCAAAACTACAAGTAACAGTGGTATTCGATCAATAGCACATTAAAAGTACATCAAAATTACTATGCCAATTACAATCACATTCAGTAGTGCAGACTCACGCATCTACAACCACATTCCCATTCAACCCTCTAAAAGGAGATCAAAGAAACGGGCAATATCCAACGAGTGTGCTTGTTCCTCACTAAATCACTGACCGACTAACCTCATTGACTGACTGACTGACTGAATGACAATTTGTGAGAAAGAGATAGACACACGGACCGATGAGTGAATGTGGGGCCTCGCAAACACAATAAAAAAAATCATATTCCACGAGCCAGTCGGCGATTAGACTAACAGAGAAAGACGCAGAACGAACAAACGACTGAGTAGGCGTGACAGACAGATGTAAACACGGATAAGGAAAATGTGTACAATTCATGACCCGTTCGTAACATGATGCCTCAAATGGTCCCATTTCGCTCCTCACAAACCCCACGTCCAAATTCGTGCCACATTGGCAAACCCAGCACGAAACAGCAGTCCGAGAACGACCAAACGACAACATTCACATTCGGACCAGACCGAACCGTTTCAAAATCCAGGTAACCATATAGATCAAAACATTGTCAAAATCGAACAAAATCCATCGTGTCACTCAGCAAGACCAACTGACAGTCCCTCTCGTACATCTCGTCTGTATTCTCACACAGACTCAAGTTCACCGAACATATGATCCAAATCCAGTACAAAAAAGCTCTGTTACAAAACAATCCAGCTACGTTTGCACCCATTGCTTTGCTTCTCTGTTTCTGCTCCTCGTCCTCCTCCAAGTAAGAGTATTATTACATCACGACATTTATTCATCTCATCCGACTGTACTCAACTCAGCTGCACTGCACCGCAAAACACCGGAACTGGGAATTCACTGATTGACACTAATTATCCACATACGACTACCATTTGTTCTACGTCCTGCAAATTTAAAAAGAATAGAGAGACGGAGAAAAACGAAGATCACAAAAAGCGAACATGGGAACACATACGCGCTGCGTGCCGCACAAACCCACCAAAGTAAACCAATACGGAATCGTATAGAACACACGGTAGAACAATTAACAAGCTCCAAGATCTCGTCGTCCACTCACGTCCCTAGTGTAAGAAAACAGCTCAGTAGGTGCAAGACAAAATCCCATCTAGTCCACAATTAACTAGAATCTACAAAAGCAAAATAACAAATCCACCAACCTATCCTCAATATAATCACGCACTAAACCTCCCATCCACCACCAAAACGCAATACACAAATCGACCATATCAAACAAAAATCGCATGCTCACCCCATCGCCTCGGTCCGATCATTACACATTTACTTGATCAAATCTTATGCATCCCAGACAACAATAGCCAACAGTCGTCTATACTACTTCCCCTACTCATATTCATTAACCACGGACAAATACCGAAAACCGCAGATAACAAACAATTCACATCATTTACGTAATCATTATCGCTGTCCTGTCCCCGTCGTAGTCGTAGTCGTAGTCGTAGTCGTAGTCGCACTCCAAGTCGCAGTCGAACTCGAAGTCGCAGTCGCAGTCGCACTCGAAGTCGAAGTCAATGCAGATGCAGACGCAGATACAGATACAGATACAGACACAGATACAGATTTACAGTTGCTGACCGTGTACATGTACACGCAATGCTTCGTCGTCATGCCCATTATTAGCTTCAAACACACGGACCAGCTCCATCACACTGCTTCGAAAACCAACCAATCATGACAGGAACCGGAACAGAAACACATGCCACGAAGGATAACAGTGGTACGCATCATCGCGAACATCCCACCACAAACAACGACAACACGACCATCAGTGATCCACGTATACTATACCGCCCCTTCATTACCATCAACCCGAACACAACTACAGAAGTACCTACATGGACCAACACACAGTTATCACATACGAATGTATGTACATATGAATGTACATATGCATTAGAAAATCCTATATGCTCCACACGCTCATCAGATTTTCGTTACTCACATCAACTATGAGTCACACCACGTTGCGCCATCAGCAAGATAAGAACAAACTGATCACACACTGAAACCCATACACTCGATCTACAAACAAATACAATGAACGCAATAGCCGAACCGCAAACTTCCTCACTCCTACCTCCGAACCCTCCTCCGCCAACCAACTAACCAACTAACCAATAAACCCACCCACCAACCCACCAACCCACCAACCCACCAAGCCAACCCAGCTGACAGAATGGAATAAAACAATTGCAAAACTACAAGTAACAGTGGTATTCGATCAATAGCACATTAAAAGTACATCAAAATTACTATGCCAATTACAATCACATTCAGTAGTGCAGACTCACGCATCTACAACCACATTCCCATTCAACCCTCTAAAAGGAGATCAAAGAAACGGGCATTATCCAACGAGTGTGCTTGTTCCTCACTCAATCACTGACCGACTAACCTCATTGACTGACTGACTGACTGAATGACAATTTGTGAGAAAGAGATAGACACACGGACCGATGAGTGAATGTGGGGCCTCGCAAACACAATAAAAAAAATCATATTCCACGAGCCAGTCGGCGATTAGACTAACAGAGAAAGACGCAGAACGAACAAACGACCGAGTAGGCGTGACAGACAGATGTAAACACGGATAAGGAAAATGTGTACAATTCATGACCCGTTCGTAACATGATGCCTCAAATGGTCCCATTTCGCTCCTCACAAACCCCACGTCCAAATTCGTGCCACATTGGCAAACCCAGCACGAAACAGCAGTCCGAGAACGACCAAACGACAACATTCACATTCGGACCAGACCGAACCGTTTCAAAATCCAGGTAACCATATAGATCAAAACATTGTCAAAATCGAACAAAATCCACCGTGTCACTCAGCAAGACCAACTGACAGTCCCTCTCGTACATCTCGTCTGTATTCTCACACAGACTCAAGTTCACCGAACATATGATCCAAATCCAGTACAAAAAAGCTCTGTTACAAAACAATCCAGCTACGTTTGCACCCATTGCTTTGCTTCTCTGTTTCTGCTCCTCGTCCTCCTCCAAGTAAGAGTATTATTACATCACGACATTTATTCATCTCATCCGACTGTACTCAACTCAGCTGCACTGCACCGCATTACACCGGAACTGGGAATTCACTGATTGACACTAATTATCCACATACGACTACCATTTGTTCTACGTCCTGCAAATTTAAAAAGAATAGAGAGACGGAGAAAAACGAAGATCACAAAAAGCGAACATGGGAACACATACGCGCTGCGTGCCGCACAAACCCACCAAAGTAAACCAATACGGAATCGTATAGAACACACGGTAGAACAATTAACAAGCTCCAAGATCTCGTCGTCCACTCACGTCCCTAGTGTAAGAAAACAGCTCAGTAGGTGCAAGACAAAATCCCATCTAGTCCACAATTAACTAGAATCTACAAAAGCAAAATAACAAATCCACCAACCTATCCTCAATATAATCACGCACTAAACCTCCCATCCACCACCAAAACGCAATACACAAATCGACCATATCGAACAAAAATCGCATGCTCACCCCATCGCCTCGGTCCGATCATTACACATTTACTTGATCAAATCTTATGCATCCCAGACAACAATAGCCAACAGTCGTCTATACTACTTCCCCTACTCATATTCATTAACCACGGACAAATACCGAAAACCGCGATAACAAACAATGCACATCATTTACGTAATCATTATCGCTGTCCTGTCCCCGTCGTAGTCGTAGTCGCACTCCAAGTCGCAGTCGAACTCGAAGTCGCAGTCGCAGTCGCAGTCGCACTCGAAGTCGAAGTCGCAGTCAATGCAGATGCAGATGCAGACGCAGATACAGATACAGACACAGATACAGATTTACAGTTGCTGACCGTGTACATGTACACGCAATGCTTCGTCGTCATGCCCATTATTAGCTTCAAACACACGGACCAGCTCCATCACACTGCTTCGAAAACCAACCAATCATGACAGGAACCGGAACAGAAACACATGCCACGAAGGATAACAGTGGTACGCATCATCGCGAACATCCCACCACAAACAACGACAACACGACCATCAGTGATCCACGTATACTATACCGCCCCTTCATTACCATCAACCCGAACACAACTACAGAAGTACCTACATGGACCAACACACAGTTATCACATACGAATGTATGTACATATGAATGTACATATGCATTAGAAAATCCTATATGCTCCACACGCTCATCAGATTTTCGTTACTCACATCAACTATGAGTCACACCACGCTGCGCCATCAGCAAGATAAGAACAAACTGATCACACACTGAAACCCATACACTCGATCTACAAACAAATACAATGAACGCAATAGCCGAACCGCAAACTTCCTCACTCCTACCTCCGAACCATCCTCCGCCAACCAACTAACCAACTAACCAATAAACCCACCCACCAACCCACCAACCCACCAAGCCAACCCAGCTGACAGAATGGAATAAAACAATTGCAAAACTACAAGTAACAGTGGTATTCGATCAATAGCACATTAAAAGTACATCAAAATTACTATGCCAATTACAATCACATTCAGTAGTGCAGACTCACGCATCTACAACCACATTCCCATTCAACCCTCTAAAAGGAGATCAAAGAAACGGGCAATATCCAACGAGTGTGCTTGTTCCTCACTCAATCACTGACCGACTAACCTCTTGACTGACTGACTGAATGAATGAATGACTGAATGACAATTTGTGAGAAAGAGATAGACACACGGACCGATGAGTGAATGTGGGGCCTCGCAAACACAATAAAAAAAATCATATTCCACGAGCCAGTCGGCGATTAGACTAACAGAGAAAGACGCAGAACGAACAAACGACTGAGTAGGCGTGACAGACAGATGTAAACACGGATAAGGAAAATGTGTACAATTCATGACCCGTTCGTAACATGATGCCTCAAATGGTCCCATTTCGCTCCTCACAAACCCCACGTCCAAATTCGTGCCACATTGGCAAACCCAGCACGAAACAGCAGTCCGAGCACGACCAAACGACAACATTCACATTCGGACCAGACCGAACCGTTTCAAAATCCAGGTAACCATATAGATCAAAACATTGTCAAAATCGAACAAAATCCACCGTGTCACTCAGCAAGACCAACTGACAGTCCCTCTCGTACATCTCGTCTGTATTCTCACACAGACTCAAGTTCACCGAACATATGATCCAAATCCAGTACAAAAAAGCTCTGTTACAAAACAATCCAGCTACGTTTGCACCCATTGCTTTGCTTCTCTGTTTCTGCTCCTCGTCCTCCTCCAAGTAAGAGTATTATTACATCACGACATTTATTCATCTCATCCGACTGTACTCAACTCAGCTGCACTGCACCGCATTACATCGGAACTGTGAATTCACTGATTGACACTAATTATCCACATACGACTACCATTTGTTCTACGTCCTGCAAATTTAAAAAGAATAGAGAGACGGAGAAAAACGAAGATCACAAAAAGCGAACATGGGAACACATACGCGCTGCGTGCCGCACAAACCCACCAAAGTAAATCAATACGGAATCGTATAGAACACACGGTAGAACAATTAACAAGCTCCAAGATCTCGTCGTCCACTCACGTCCCTAGTGTAAGAAAACAGCTCAGTAGGTGCAAGACAAAATCCCATCTAGTCCATAATTAACTAGAATCTACAAAAGCAAAATAACAAATCCACCAACCTATCCTCAATATAATCACGCACTAAACCTCCCATCCACCACCAAAACGCAATACACAAATCGACCATATCAAACAAAAATCGCATGCTCACCCCATCGCCTCGGTCCGATCATTACACATTTACTTGATCAAATCTTATGCATCCCAGACAACAATAGCCAACAGTCGTCCATACTACTTCCCCTACTCATTTTCATCAACCACGGACAAATACCGAAAACCGCGATAACAAACAATGCACATCATTTACGTAATCATTATCGCTGTCCTGTCCCCGTCGTAGTCGTAGTCGCACTCCAAGTCGCAGTCGAACTCGAAGTCGCAGTCGCAGTCGCACTCGAAGTCGAAGTCGCAGTCAATGCAGATGCAGATGCAGACGCAGATACAGATACAGACACATATACAGATTTACAGTTGCTGACCGTGTACATGTACACGCAATGCTTCGTCGTCATGCCCATTATTAGCTTCAAACACACGGACCAGCTCCATCACACTGCTTCGAAAACCAACCAATCATGACAGGAACCGGAACAGAAACACATGCCACGAAGGATAACAGTGGTACGCATCATCGCGAACATCCCACCACAAACAACGACAACACGACCATCAGTGATCCACGTATACTATACCGCCCCTTCATTACCATCAACCCGAACACAACTACAGAAGTACCTACATGGACCAACACACAGTTATCACATACGAATGTATGTACATATGAATGTACATATGCATTAGAAAATCCTATATGCTCCACACGCTCATCAGATTTTCGTTACTCACACCACGCTGCGCCATCAGCAAGATAAGAACAAACTGATCACACACTGAAACCCATACACTCGATCTACAAACAAATACAATGAACGCAATAGCCGAACCGCAAACTTCCTCACTCCTACCTCCGAACCATCCGCCGCCAACCAACTAACCAACTAACCAATAAACCCACCCACCAACCCACCAACCCACCAACCCACCAAGCCAACCCAGCTGACAGAATGGAATAAAACAATTGCAAAACTACAAGTAACAGTGGTATTCGATCAATAGCACATTAAAAGTACATCAAAATTACTATGCCAATTACAATCGCATTCAGTAGTGCAGACTCACGCATCTACAACCACATTCCCATTCAACCCTCTAAAAGGAGATCAAAGAAACGGGCAATATCCAACGAGTGTGCTTGTTCCTCACTCAATCACTGACCGACTAACCTCTTGACTGACTGACTGAATGAATGAATGACTGACTGAATGACAATTTGTGAGAAAGAGATAGACACACGGACCGATGAGTGAATGTGGGGCCTCGCAAACACAATAAAAAAAATCATATTCCACGAGCCAGTCGGCGATTAGACTAACAGAGAAAGACGCAGAACGAACAAACGACTGAGTAGGCGTGACAGACAGATGTAAACACGGATAAGGAAAATGTGTACAATTCATGACCCGTTCGTAACATGATGCCTCAAATGGTCCCATTTCGCTCCTCACAAACCCCACGTCCAAATTCGTGCCACATTGGCAAACCCAGCACGAAACAGCAGTCCGAGCACGACCAAACGACAACATTCACATTCGGACCAGACCGAACCGTTTCAAAATCCAGGTAACCATATAGATCAAAACATTGTCAAAATCGAACAAAATCCACCGTGTCACTCAGCAAGACCAACTGACAGTCCCTCTCGTACATCTCGTCTGTATTCTCACACAGACTCAAGTTCACCGAACATATGATCCAAATCCAGTACAAAAAAGCTCTGTTACAAAACAATCCAGCTACGTTTGCACCCATTGCTTTGCTTCTTTGTTTCTGCTCCTCGTCCTCCTCCAAGTAAGAGTATTATTACATCACGACATTTATTCATCTCATCCGACTGTACTCAACTCAGCTGCACTGCACCGCATTACACCGGAACTGTGAATTCACTGATTGACACTAATTATCCACATACGACTACCATTTGTTCTACGTCCTGCAAATTTAAAAAGAATAGAGAGACGGAGAAAAACGAAGATCACAAAAAGCGAACATGGGAACACATACGCGCTGCGTGCCGCACAAACCCACCAAAGTAAATCAATACGGAATCGTATAGAACACACGGTAGAACAATTAACAAGCTCCAAGATCTCGTCGTCCACTCACGTCCCTAGTGTAAGAAAACAGCTCAGTAGGTGCAAGACAAAATCCCATCTAGTCCATAATTAACTAGAATCTACAAAAGCAAAATAACAAATCCACCAACCTATCCTCAATATAATCACGCACTAAACCTCCCATCCACCACCAAAACGCAATACACAAATCGACCATATCAAACAAAAATCGCATGCTCACCCCATCGCCTCGGTCCGATCATTACACATTTACTTGATCAAATCTTATGCATCCCAGACAACAATAGCCAACAGTCGTCCATACTACTTCCCCTACTCATTTTCATCAACCACGGACAAATACCGAAAACCGCGATAACAAACAATTCACATCATTTACGTAATCATTATCGCTGTCCTGTCCCCGTCGTAGTCGTAGTCGCACTCCAAGTCGCAGTCGAACTCGAAGTCGCAGTCGCAGTCGCAGTCGCACTCGAAGTCGCAGTCAATGCAGATGCAGATGCAGACGCAAATACAGATACAGACACAGATACAGATTTACAGTTGCTGACCGTGTACATGTACACGCAATGCTTCGTCGTCATGCCCATTATTAGCTTCAAACACACGGACCAGCTCCATCACACTGCTTCGAAAACCAACCAATCATGACAGGAACCGGAACAGAAACACATGCCACGAAGGATAACAGTGGTACGCATCATCGCGAACATCCCACCACAAACAACGACAACACGACCATCAGTGATCCACGTATACTATACCGCCCCTTCATTACCATCAACCCGAACACAACTACAGAAGTACCTACATGGACCAACACACAGTTATCACATACGAATGTATGTACATATGAATGTACATATGCATTAGAAAATCCTATATGCTCCACACGCTCATCAGATTTTCGTTACTCACATCAACTATGAGTCACACCACGCTGCGCCATCAGCAAGATAAGAACAAACTGATCACACACTGAAACCCATACACTCGATCTACAAACAAATACAATGAACGCAATAGCCGAACCGCAAACTTCCTCACTCCTACCTCCGAACCATCCGCCGCCAACCAACTAACCAACTAACCAATAAACCCACCCACCAACCCACCAACCCACCAACCCACCAACCCACCAACCCACCAAGCCAACCCAGCTGACAGAATGGAATAAAACAATTGCAAAACTACAAGTAACAGTGGTATTCGATCAATAGCACATTAAAAGTACATCAAAATTACTATGCCAATTACAATCACATTCAGTAGTGCAGACTCACGCATCTACAACCACATTCCCATTCAACCCTCTAAAAGGAGATCAAAGAAACGGGCAATATCCAACGAGTGTGCTTGTTCCTCACTCAATCACTGACCGACTAACCTCTTGACTGACTGACTGAATGAATGAATGACTGACTGAATGACAATTTGTGAGAAAGAGATAGACACACGGACCGATGAGTGAATGTGGGGCCTCGCAAACACAATAAAAAAAATCATATTCCACGAGCCAGTCGGCGATTAGACTAACAGAGAAAGACGCAGAACGAACAAACGACTGAGTAGGCGTGACAGACAGATGTAAACACGGATAAGGAAAATGTGTACAATTCATGACCCGTTCGTAACATGATGCCTCAAATGGTCCCATTTCGCTCCTCACAAACCCCACGTCCAAATTCGTGCCACATTGGCAAACCCAGCACGAAACAGCAGTCCGAGCACGACCAAACGACAACATTCACATTCGGACCAGACCGAACCGTTTCAAAATCCAGGTAACCATATAGATCAAAACATTGTCAAAATCGAACAAAATCCACCGTGTCACTCAGCAAGACCAACTGACAGTCCCTCTCGTACATCTCGTCTGTATTCTCACACAGACTCAAGTTCACCGAACATATGATCCAAATCCAGTACAAAAAAGCTCTGTTACAAAACAATCCAGCTACGTTTGCACCCATTGCTTTGCTTCTTTGTTTCTGCTCCTCGTCCTCCTCCAAGTAAGAGTATTATTACATCACGACATTTATTCATCTCATCCGACTGTACTCAACTCAGCTGCACTGCACCGCATTACACCGGAACTGTGAATTCACTGATTGACACTAATTATCCACATACGACTACCATTTGTTCTACGTCCTGCAAATTTAAAAAGAATAGAGAGACGGAGAAAAACGAAGATCACAAAAAGCGAACATGGGAACACATACGCGCTGCGTGCCGCACAAACCCACCAAAGTAAATCAATACGGAATCGTATAGAACACACGGTAGAACAATTAACAAGCTCCAAGATCTCGTCGTCCACTCACGTCCCTAGTGTAAGAAAACAGCTCAGTAGGTGCAAGACAAAATCCCATCTAGTCCATAATTAACTAGAATCTACAAAAGCAAAATAACAAATCCACCAACCTATCCTCAATATAATCACGCACTAAACCTCCCATCCACCACCAAAACGCAATACACAAATCGACCATATCAAACAAAAATCGCATGCTCACCCCATCGCCTCGGTCCGATCATTACACATTTACTTGATCAAATCTTATGCATCCCAGACAACAATAGCCAACAGTCGTCCATACTACTTCCCCTACTCATTTTCATCAACCACGGACAAATACCGAAAACCGCGATAACAAACAATTCACATCATTTACGTAATCATTATCGCTGTCCTGTCCCCGTCGTAGTCGTAGTCGCACTCCAAGTCGCAGTCGAACTCGAAGTCGCAGTCGCAGTCGCAGTCGCACTCGAAGTCGCAGTCAATGCAGATGCAGATGCAGACGCAAATACAGATACAGACACAGATACAGATTTACAGTTGCTGACCGTGTACATGTACACGCAATGCTTCGTCGTCATGCCCATTATTAGCTTCAAACACACGGACCAGCTCCATCACACTGCTTCGAAAACCAACCAATCATGACAGGAACCGGAACAGAAACACATGCCACGAAGGATAACAGTGGTACGCATCATCGCGAACATCCCACCACAAACAACGACAACACGACCATCAGTGATCCACGTATACTATACCGCCCCTTCATTACCATCAACCCGAACACAACTACAGAAGTACCTACATGGACCAACACACAGTTATCACATACGAATGTATGTACATATGAATGTACATATGCATTAGAAAATCCTATATGCTCCACACGCTCATCAGATTTTCGTTACTCACATCAACTATGAGTCACACCACGCTGCGCCATCAGCAAGATAAGAACAAACTGATCACACACTGAAACCCATACACTCGATCTACAAACAAATACAATGAACGCAATAGCCGAACCGCAAACTTCCTCACTCCTACCTCCGAACCATCCTCCGCCAACCAACTAACCAACTAACCAATAAACCCACCCACCAACCCACCAACCCACCAAGCCAACCCAGCTGACAGAATGGAATAAAACAATTGCAAAACTACAAGTAACAGTGGTATTCGATCAATAGCACATTAAAAGTACATCAAAATTACTATGCCAATTACAATCGCATTCAGTAGTGCAGACTCACGCATCTACAACCACATTCCCATTCAACCCTCTAAAAGGAGATCAAAGAAACGGGCAATATCCAACGAGTGTGCTTGTTCCTCACTCAATCACTGACCGACTAACCTCTTGACTGACTGACTGACTGAATGAATGACTGAATGACAATTTGTGAGAAAGAGATAGACACACGGACCGATGAGTGAATGTGGGGCCTCGCAAACACAATAAAAAAAATCATATTCCACGAGCCAGTCGGCGATTAGACTAACAGAGAAAGACGCAGAACGAACAAACGACTGAGTAGGCGTGACAGACAGATGTAAACACGGATAAGGAAAATGTGTACAATTCATGACCCGTTCGTAACATGATGCCTCAAATGGTCCCATTTCGCTCCTCACAAACCCCACGTCCAAATTCGTGCCACATTGGCAAACCCAGCACGAAACAGCAGTCCGAGCACGACCAAACGACAACATTCACATTCGGACCAGACCGAACCGTTTCAAAATCCAGGTAACCATATAGATCAAAACATTGTCAAAATCGAACAAAATCCACCGTGTCACTCAGTAAGACCAACTGACAGTCCCTCTCGTACATCTCGTCTGTATTCTCACACAGACTCAAGTTCACCGAACATATGATCCAAATCCAGTACAAAAAAGCTCTGTTACAAAACAATCCAGCTACGTTTGCACCCATTGCTTTGCTTCTCTGTTTCTGCTCCTCGTCCTCCTCCAAGTAAGAGTATTATTACATCACGACATTTATTCATCTCATCCGACTGTACTCAACTCAGCTGCACTGCACCGCATTACACCGGAACTGTGAATTCACTGATTGACACTAATTATCCACATACGACTACCATTTGTTCTACGTCCTGCAAATTTAAAAAGAATAGAGAGACGGAGAAAAACGAAGATCACAAAAAGCGAACATGGGAACACATACGCGCTGCGTGCCGCACAAACCCACCAAAGTAAATCAATACGGAATCGTATAGAACACACGGTAGAACAATTAACAAGCTCCAAGATCTCGTCGTCCACTCACGTCCCTAGTGTAAGAAAACAGCTCAGTAGGTGCAAGACAAAATCCCATCTAGTCCATAATTAACTAGAATCTACAAAAGCAAAATAACAAATCCACCAACCTATCCTCAATATAATCACGCACTAAACCTCCCATCCACCACCAAAACGCAATACACAAATCGACCATATCAAACAAAAATCGCATGCTCACCCCATCGCCTCGGTCCGATCATTACACATTTACTTGATCAAATCTTATGCATCCCAGACAACAATAGCCAACAGTCGTCCATACTACTTCCCCTACTCATTTTCATCAACCACGGACAAATACCGAAAACCGCGATAACAAACAATTCACATCATTTACGTAATCATTATCGCTGTCCTGTCCCCGTCGTAGTCGTAGTCGCACTCCAAGTCGCAGTCGAACTCGAAGTCGCAGTCGCAGTCGCACTCGAAGTCGCAGTCAATGCAGATGCAGATGCAGACGCAAATACAGATACAGACACAGATACAGATTTACAGTTGCTGACCGTGTACATGTACACGCAATGCTTCGTCGTCATGCCCATTATTAGCTTCAAACACACGGACCAGCTCCATCACACTGCTTCGAAAACCAACCAATCATGACAGGAACCGGAACAGAAACACATGCCACGAAGGATAACAGTGGTACGCATCATCGCGAACATCCCACCACAAACAACGACAACACGACCATCAGTGATCCACGTATACTATACCGCCCCTTCATTACCATCAACCCGAACACAACTACAGAAGTACCTACATGGACCAACACACAGTTATCACATACGAATGTATGTACATATGAATGTACATATGCATTAGAAAATCCTATATGCTCCACACGCTCATCAGATTTTCGTTACTCACATCAACTATGAGTCACACCACGCTGCGCCATCAGCAAGATAAGAACAAACTGATCACACACTGAAACCCATACACTCGATCTACAAACAAATACAATGAACGCAATAGCCGAACCGCAAACTTCCTCACTCCTACCTCCGAACCATCCTCCGCCAACCAACTAACCAACTAACCAATAAACCCACCCACCAACCCACCAACCCACCAAGCCAACCCAGCTGACAGAATGGAATAAAACAATTGCAAAACTACAAGTAACAGTGGTATTCGATCAATAGCACATTAAAAGTACATCAAAATTACTATGCCAATTACAATCACATTCAGTAGTGCAGACTCACGCATCTACAACCACATTCCCATTCAACCCTCTAAAAGGAGATCAAAGAAACGGGCAATATCCAACGAGTGTGCTTGTTCCTCACTCAATCACTGACCGACTAACCTCTTGACTGACTGACTGAATGAATGAATGACTGACTGAATGACAATTTGTGAGAAAGAGATAGACACACGGACCGATGAGTGAATGTGGGGCCTCGCAAACACAATAAAAAAAATCATATTCCACGAGCCAGTCGGCGATTAGACTAACAGAGAAAGACGCAGAACGAACAAACGACTGAGTAGGCGTGACAGACAGATGTAAACACGGATAAGGAAAATGTGTACAATTCATGACCCGTTCGTAACATGATGCCTCAAATGGTCCCATTTCGCTCCTCACAAACCCCACGTCCAAATTCGTGCCACATTGGCAAACCCAGCACGAAACAGCAGTCCGAGCACGACCAAACGACAACATTCACATTCGGACCAGACCGAACCGTTTCAAAATCCAGGTAACCATATAGATCAAAACATTGTCAAAATCGAACAAAATCCACCGTGTCACTCAGCAAGACCAACTGACAGTCCCTCTCGTACATCTCGTCTGTATTCTCACACAGACTCAAGTTCACCGAACATATGATCCAAATCCAGTACAAAAAAGCTCTGTTACAAAACAATCCAGCTACGTTTGCACCCATTGCTTTGCTTCTCTGTTTCTGCTCCTCGTCCTCCTCCAAGTAAGAGTATTATTACATCACGACATTTATTCATCTCATCCGACTGTACTCAACTCAGCTGCACTGCACCGCATTACACCGGAACTGTGAATTCACTGATTGACACTAATTATCCACATACGACTACCATTTGTTCTACGTCCTGCAAATTTAAAAAGAATAGAGAGACGGAGAAAAACGAAGATCACAAAAAGCGAACATGGGAACACATACGCGCTGCGTGCCGCACAAACCCACCAAAGTAAATCAATACGGAATCGTATAGAACACACGGTAGAACAATTAACAAGCTCCAAGATCTCGTCGTCCACTCACGTCCCTAGTGTAAGAAAACAGCTCAGTAGGTGCAAGACAAAATCCCATCTAGTCCATAATTAACTAGAATCTACAAAAGCAAAATAACAAATCCACCAACCTATCCTCAATATAATCACGCACTAAACCTCCCATCCACCACCAAAACGCAATACACAAATCGACCATATCAAACAAAAATCGCATGCTCACCCCATCGCCTCGGTCCGATCATTACACATTTACTTGATCAAATCTTATGCATCCCAGACAACAATAGCCAACAGTCGTCCATACTACTTCCCCTACTCATTTTCATCAACCACGGACAAATACCGAAAACCGCGATAACAAACAATTCACATCATTTACGTAATCATTATCGCTGTCCTGTCCCCGTCGTAGTCGTAGTCGCACTCCAAGTCGCAGTCGAACTCGAAGTCGCAGTCGCAGTCGCACTCGAAGTCGCAGTCAATGCAGATGCAGATGCAGACGCAAATACAGATACAGACACATATACAGATTTACAGTTGCTGACCGTGTACATGTACACGCAATGCTTCGTCGTCATGCCCATTATTAGCTTCAAACACACGGACCAGCTCCATCACACTGCTTCGAAAACCAACCAATCATGACAGGAACCGGAACAGAAACACATGCCACGAAGGATAACAGTGGTACGCATCATCGCGAACATCCCACCACAAACAACGACAACACGACCATCAGTGATCCACGTATACTATACCGCCCCTTCATTACCATCAACCCGAACACAACTACAGAAGTACCTACATGGACCAACACACAGTTATCACATACGAATGTATGTACATATGAATGTACATATGCATTAGAAAATCCTATATGCTCCACACGCTCATCAGATTTTCGTTACTCACATCAACTATGAGTCACACCACGCTGCGCCATCAGCAAGATAAGAACAAACTGATCACACACTGAAACCCATACACTCGATCTACAAACAAATACAATGAACGCAATAGCCGAACCGCAAACTTCCTCACTCCTACCTCCGAACCATCCTCCGCCAACCAACTAACCAACTAACCAATAAACCCACCCACCAACCCACCAACCCACCAAGCCAACCCAGCTGACAGAATGGAATAAAACAATTGCAAAACTACAAGTAACAGTGGTATTCGATCAATAGCACATTAAAAGTACATCAAAATTACTATGCCAATTACAATCACATTCAGTAGTGCAGACTCACGCATCTACAACCACATTCCCATTCAACCCTCTAAAAGGAGATCAAAGAAACGGGCAATATCCAACGAGTGTGCTTGTTCCTCACTCAATCACTGACCGACTAACCTCTTGACTGACTGACTGAATGAATGAATGACTGAATGACAATTTGTGAGAAAGAGATAGACACACGGACCGATGAGTGAATGTGGGGCCTCGCAAACACAATAAAAAAAATCATATTCCACGAGCCAGTCGGCGATTAGACTAACAGAGAAAGACGCAGAACGAACAAACGACTGAGTAGGCGTGACAGACAGATGTAAACACGGATAAGGAAAATGTGTACAATTCATGACCCGTTCGTAACATGATGCCTCAAATGGTCCCATTTCGCTCCTCACAAACCCCACGTCCAAATTCGTGCCACATTGGCAAACCCAGCACGAAACAGCAGTCCGAGCACGACCAAACGACAACATTCACATTCGGACCAGACCGAACCGTTTCAAAATCCAGGTAACCATATAGATCAAAACATTGTCAAAATCGAACAAAATCCACCGTGTCACTCAGCAAGACCAACTGACAGTCCCTCTCGTACATCTCGTCTGTATTCTCACACAGACTCAAGTTCACCGAACATATGATCCAAATCCAGTACAAAAAAGCTCTGTTACAAAACAATCCAGCTACGTTTGCACCCATTGCTTTGCTTCTCTGTTTCTGCTCCTCGTCCTCCTCCAAGTAAGAGTATTATTACATCACGACATTTATTCATCTCATCCGACTGTACTCAACTCAGCTGCACTGCACCGCATTACACCGGAACTGTGAATTCACTGATTGACACTAATTATCCACATACGACTACCATTTGTTCTACGTCCTGCAAATTTAAAAAGAATAGAGAGACGGAGAAAAACGAAGATCACAAAAAGCGAACATGGGAACACATACGCGCTGCGTGCCGCACAAACCCACCAAAGTAAATCAATACGGAATCGTATAGAACACACGGTAGAACAATTAACAAGCTCCAAGATCTCGTCGTCCACTCACGTCCCTAGTGTAAGAAAACAGCTCAGTAGGTGCAAGACAAAATCCCATCTAGTCCATAATTAACTAGAATCTACAAAAGCAAAATAACAAATCCACCAACCTATCCTCAATATAATCACGCACTAAACCTCCCATCCACCACCAAAACGCAATACACAAATCGACCATATCAAACAAAAATCGCATGCTCACCCCATCGCCTCGGTCCGATCATTACACATTTACTTGATCAAATCTTATGCACCCCAGACAACAATAGCCAACAGTCGTCCATACTACTTCCCCTACTCATTTTCATCAACCACGGACAAATACCGAAAACCGCGATAACAAACAATTCACATCATTTACGTAATCATTATCGCTGTCCTGTCCCCGTCGTAGTCGTAGTCGCACTCCAAGTCGCAGTCGAACTCGAAGTCGCAGTCGCAGTCGCACTCGAAGTCGCAGTCAATGCAGATGCAGATGCAGACGCAGATACAGATACAGATACAGACACAGACAGATTTACAGTTGCTGACCGTGTACATGTACACGCAATGCTTCGTCGTCATGCCCATTATTAGCTTCAAACACACGGACCAGCTCCATCACACTGCTTCGAAAACCAACCAATCATGACAGGAACCGGAACAGAAACACATGCCACGAAGGATAACAGTGGTACGCATCATCGCGAACATCCCACCACAAACAACGACAACACGACCATCAGTGATCCACGTATACTATACCGCCCCTTCATTACCATCAACCCGAACACAACTACAGAAGTACCTACATGGACCAACACACAGTTATCACATACGAATGTATGTACATATGAATGTACATATGCATTAGAAAATCCTATATGCTCCACACGCTCATCAGATTTTCGTTACTCACATCAACTATGAGTCACACCACGCTGCGCCATCAGCAAGATAAGAACAAACTGATCACACACTGAAACCCATACACTCGATCTACAAACAAATACAATGAACGCAATAGCCGAACCGCAAACTTCCTCACTCCTACCTCCGAACCATCCTCCGCCAACCAACTAACCAACTAACCAATAAACCCACCCACCAACCCACCAACCCACCAAGCCAACCCAGCTGACAGAATGGAATAAAACAATTGCAAAACTACAAGTAACAGTGGTATTCGATCAATAGCACATTAAAAGTACATCAAAATTACTATGCCAATTACAATCACATTCAGTAGTGCAGACTCACGCATCTACAACCACATTCCCATTCAACCCTCTAAAAGGAGATCAAAGAAACGGGCAATATCCAACGAGTGTGCTTGTTCCTCACTCAATCACTGACCGACTAACCTCTTGACTGACTGACTGAATGAATGAATGACTGACTGAATGACAATTTGTGAGAAAGAGATAGACACACGGACCGATGAGTGAATGTGGGGCCTCGCAAACACAATAAAAAAAATCATATTCCACGAGCCAGTCGGCGATTAGACTAACAGAGAAAGACGCAGAACGAACAAACGACTGAGTAGGCGTGACAGACAGATGTAAACACGGATAAGGAAAATGTGTACAATTCATGACCCGTTCGTAACATGATGCCTCAAATGGTCCCATTTCGCTCCTCACAAACCCCACGTCCAAATTCGTGCCACATTGGCAAACCCAGCACGAAACAGCAGTCCGAGCACGACCAAACGACAACATTCACATTCGGACCAGACCGAACCGTTTCAAAATCCAGGTAACCATATAGATCAAAACATTGTCAAAATCGAACAAAATCCACCGTGTCACTCAGCAAGACCAACTGACAGTCCCTCTCGTACATCTCGTCTGTATTCTCACACAGACTCAAGTTCACCGAACATATGATCCAAATCCAGTACAAAAAAGCTCTGTTACAAAACAATCCAGCTACGTTTGCACCCATTGCTTTGCTTCTCTGTTTCTGCTCCTCGTCCTCCTCCAAGTAAGAGTATTATTACATCACGACATTTATTCATCTCATCCGACTGTACTCAACTCAGCTGCACTGCACCGCATTACACCGGAACTGTGAATTCACTGATTGACACTAATTATCCACATACGACTACCATTTGTTCTACGTCCTGCAAATTTAAAAAGAATAGAGAGACGGAGAAAAACGAAGATCACAAAAAGCGAACATGGGAACACATACGCGCTGCGTGCCGCACAAACCCACCAAAGTAAATCAATACGGAATCGTATAGAACACACGGTAGAACAATTAACAAGCTCCAAGATCTCGTCGTCCACTCACGTCCCTAGTGTAAGAAAACAGCTCAGTAGGTGCAAGACAAAATCCCATCTAGTCCATAATTAACTAGAATCTACAAAAGCAAAATAACAAATCCACCAACCTATCCTCAATATAATCACGCACTAAACCTCCCATCCACCACCAAAACGCAATACACAAATCGACCATATCAAACAAAAATCGCATGCTCACCCCATCGCCTCGGTCCGATCATTACACATTTACTTGATCAAATCTTATGCACCCCAGACAACAATAGCCAACAGTCGTCCATACTACTTCCCCTACTCATTTTCATCAACCACGGACAAATACCGAAAACCGCGATAACAAACAATGCACATCATTTACGTAATCATTATCGCTGTCCTGTCCCCGTCGTAGTCGTAGTCGCACTCCAAGTCGCAGTCGAACTCGAAGTCGCAGTCGCAGTCGCACTCGAAGTCGCAGTCAATGCAGATGCAGATGCAGACGCAGATACAGATACAGATACAGACACAGACAGATTTACAGTTGCTGACCGTGTACATGTACACGCAATGCTTCGTCGTCATGCCCATTATTAGCTTCAAACACACGGACCAGCTCCATCACACTGCTTCGAAAACCAACCAATCATGACAGGAACCGGAACAGAAACACATGCCACGAAGGATAACAGTGGTACGCATCATCGCGAACATCCCACCACAAACAACGACAACACGACCATCAGTGATCCACGTATACTATACCGCCCCTTCATTACCATCAACCCGAACACAACTACAGAAGTACCTACATGGACCAACACACAGTTATCACATACGAATGTATGTACATATGAATGTACATATGCATTAGAAAATCCTATATGCTCCACACGCTCATCAGATTTTCGTTACTCACATCAACTATGAGTCACACCACGCTGCGCCATCAGCAAGATAAGAACAAACTGATCACACACTGAAACCCATACACTCGATCTACAAACAAATACAATGAACGCAATAGCCGAACCGCAAACTTCCTCACTCCTACCTCCGAACCATCCGCCGCCAACCAACTAACCAACTAACCAATAAACCCACCCACCAACCCACCAACCCACCAAGCCAACCCAGCTGACAGAATGGAATAAAACAATTGCAAAACTACAAGTAACAGTGGTATTCGATCAATAGCACATTAAAAGTACATCAAAATTACTATGCCAATTACAATCACATTCAGTAGTGCAGACTCACGCATCTACAACCACATTCCCATTCAACCCTCTAAAAGGAGATCAAAGAAACGGGCAATATCCAACGAGTGTGCTTGTTCCTCACTCAATCACTGACCGACTAACCTCTTGACTGACTGACTGAATGAATGAATGACTGACTGAATGACAATTTGTGAGAAAGAGATAGACACACGGACCGATGAGTGAATGTGGGGCCTCGCAAACACAATAAAAAAAATCATATTCCACGAGCCAGTCGGCGATTAGACTAACAGAGAAAGACGCAGAACGAACAAACGACTGAGTAGGCGTGACAGACAGATGTAAACACGGATAAGGAAAATGTGTACAATTCATGACCCGTTCGTAACATGATGCCTCAAATGGTCCCATTTCGCTCCTCACAAACCCCACGTCCAAATTCGTGCCACATTGGCAAACCCAGCACGAAACAGCAGTCCGAGCACGACCAAACGACAACATTCACATTCGGACCAGACCGAACCGTTTCAAAATCCAGGTAACCATATAGATCAAAACATTGTCAAAATCGAACAAAATCCACCGTGTCACTCAGCAAGACCAACTGACAGTCCCTCTCGTACATCTCGTCTGTATTCTCACACAGACTCAAGTTCACCGAACATATGATCCAAATCCAGTACAAAAAAGCTCTGTTACAAAACAATCCAGCTACGTTTGCACCCATTGCTTTGCTTCTCTGTTTCTGCTCCTCGTCCTCCTCCAAGTAAGAGTATTATTACATCACGACATTTATTCATCTCATCCGACTGTACTCAACTCAGCTGCACTGCACCGCATTACACCGGAACTGTGAATTCACTGATTGACACTAATTATCCACATACGACTACCATTTGTTCTACGTCCTGCAAATTTAAAAAGAATAGAGAGACGGAGAAAAACGAAGATCACAAAAAGCGAACATGGGAACACATACGCGCTGCGTGCCGCACAAACCCACCAAAGTAAATCAATACGGAATCGTATAGAACACACGGTAGAACAATTAACAAGCTCCAAGATCTCGTCGTCCACTCACGTCCCTAGTGTAAGAAAACAGCTCAGTAGGTGCAAGACAAAATCCCATCTAGTCCATAATTAACTAGAATCTACAAAAGCAAAATAACAAATCCACCAACCTATCCTCAATATAATCACGCACTAAACCTCCCATCCACCACCAAAACGCAATACACAAATCGACCATATCAAACAAAAATCGCATGCTCACCCCATCGCCTCGGTCCGATCATTACACATTTACTTGATCAAATCTTATGCATCCCAGACAACAATAGCCAACAGTCGTCCATACTACTTCCCCTACTCATTTTCATCAACCACGGACAAATACCGAAAACCGCGATAACAAACAATTCACATCATTTACGTAATCATTATCGCTGTCCTGTCCCCGTCGTAGTCGTAGTCGCACTCCAAGTCGCAGTCGAACTCGAAGTCGCAGTCGCAGTCGCACTCGAAGTCGCAGTCAATGCAGATGCAGATGCAGACGCAAATACAGATACAGACACAGATACAGATTTACAGTTGCTGACCGTGTACATGTACACGCAATGCTTCGTCGTCATGCCCATTATTAGCTTCAAACACACGGACCAGCTCCATCACACTGCTTCGAAAACCAACCAATCATGACAGGAACCGGAACAGAAACACATGCCACGAAGGATAACAGTGGTACGCATCATCGCGAACATCCCACCACAAACAACGACAACACGACCATCAGTGATCCACGTATACTATACCGCCCCTTCATTACCATCAACCCGAACACAACTACAGAAGTACCTACATGGACCAACACACAGTTATCACATACGAATGTATGTACATATGAATGTACATATGCATTAGAAAATCCTATATGCTCCACACGCTCATCAGATTTTCGTTACTCACATCAACTATGAGTCACACCACGCTGCGCCATCAGCAAGATAAGAACAAACTGATCACACACTGAAACCCATACACTCGATCTACAAACAAATACAATGAACGCAATAGCCGAACCGCAAACTTCCTCACTCCTACCTCCGAACCATCCTCCGCCAACCAACTAACCAACTAACCAATAAACCCACCCACCAACCCACCAACCCACCAAGCCAACCCAGCTGACAGAATGGAATAAAACAATTGCAAAACTACAAGTAACAGTGGTATTCGATCAATAGCACATTAAAAGTACATCAAAATTACTATGCCAATTACAATCACATTCAGTAGTGCAGACTCACGCATCTACAACCACATTCCCATTCAACCCTCTAAAAGGAGATCAAAGAAACGGGCAATATCCAACGAGTGTGCTTGTTCCTCACTCAATCACTGACCGACTAACCTCTTGACTGACTGACTGAATGAATGAATGACTGAATGACAATTTGTGAGAAAGAGATAGACACACGGACCGATGAGTGAATGTGGGGCCTCGCAAACACAATAAAAAAAATCATATTCCACGAGCCAGTCGGCGATTAGACTAACAGAGAAAGACGCAGAACGAACAAACGACTGAGTAGGCGTGACAGACAGATGTAAACACGGATAAGGAAAATGTGTACAATTCATGACCCGTTCGTAACATGATGCCTCAAATGGTCCCATTTCGCTCCTCACAAACCCCACGTCCAAATTCGTGCCACATTGGCAAACCCAGCACGAAACAGCAGTCCGAGCACGACCAAACGACAACATTCACATTCGGACCAGACCGAACCGTTTCAAAATCCAGGTAACCATATAGATCAAAACATTGTCAAAATCGAACAAAATCCACCGTGTCACTCAGCAAGACCAACTGACAGTCCCTCTCGTACATCTCGTCTGTATTCTCACACAGACTCAAGTTCACCGAACATATGATCCAAATCCAGTACAAAAAAGCTCTGTTACAAAACAATCCAGCTACGTTTGCACCCATTGCTTTGCTTCTCTGTTTCTGCTCCTCGTCCTCCTCCAAGTAAGAGTATTATTACATCACGACATTTATTCATCTCATCCGACTGTACTCAACTCAGCTGCACTGCACCGCATTACACCGGAACTGTGAGTTCACTGATTGACACTAATTATCCACATACGACTACCATTTGTTCTACGTCCTGCAAATTTAAAAAGAATAGAGAGACGGAGAAAAACGAAGATCACAAAAAGCGAACATGGGAACACATACGCGCTGCGTGCCGCACAAACCCACCAAAGTAAATCAATACGGAATCGTATAGAACACACGGTAGAACAATTAACAAGCTCCAAGATCTCGTCGTCCACTCACGTCCCTAGTGTAAGAAAACAGCTCAGTAGGTGCAAGACAAAATCCCATCTAGTCCATAATTAACTAGAATCTACAAAAGCAAAATAACAAATCCACCAACCTATCCTCAATATAATCACGCACTAAACCTCCCATCCACCACCAAAACGCAATACACAAATCGACCATATCAAACAAAAATCGCATGCTCACCCCATCGCCTCGGTCCGATCATTACACATTTACTTGATCAAATCTTATGCATCCCAGACAACAATAGCCAACAGTCGTCCATACTACTTCCCCTACTCATTTTCATCAACCACGGACAAATACCGAAAACCGCGATAACAAACAATTCACATCATTTACGTAATCATTATCGCTGTCCTGTCCCCGTCGTAGTCGTAGTCGTAGTCGTAGTCGCACTCCAAGTCGCAGTCGAACTCGAAGTCGCAGTCGCAGTCGCAGTCGCACTCGAAGTCGCAGTCAATGCAGATGCAGATGCAGACGCAGATACAGATACAGACACAGATACAGATTTACAGTTGCTGACCGTGTACATGTACACGCAATGCTTCGTCGTCATGCCCATTATTAGCTTCAAACACACGGACCAGCTCCATCACACTGCTTCGAAAACCAACCAATCATGACAGGAACCGGAACAGAAACACATGCCACGAAGGATAACAGTGGTACGCATCATCGCGAACATCCCACCACAAACAACGACAACACGACCATCAGTGATCCACGTATACTATACCGCCCCTTCATTACCATCAACCCGAACACAACTACAGAAGTACCTACATGGACCAACACACAGTTATCACATACGAATGTATGTACATATGAATGTACATATGCATTAGAAAATCCTATATGCTCCACACGCTCATCAGATTTTCGTTACTCACATCAACTATGAGTCACACCACGCTGCGCCATCAGCAAGATAAGAACAAACTGATCACACACTGAAACCCATACACTCGATCTACAAACAAATACAATGAACGCAATAGCCGAACCGCAAACTTCCTCACTCCTACCTCCGAACCATCCGCCGCCAACCAACTAACCAACTAACCAATAAACCCACCCACCAACCCACCAACCCACCAAGCCAACCCAGCTGACAGAATGGAATAAAACAATTGCAAAACTACAAGTAACAGTGGTATTCGATCAATAGCACATTAAAAGTACATCAAAATTACTATGCCAATTACAATCACATTCAGTAGTGCAGACTCACGCATCTACAACCACATTCCCATTCAACCCTCTAAAAGGAGATCAAAGAAACGGGCAATATCCAACGAGTGTGCTTGTTCCTCACTCAATCACTGACCGACTAACCTCTTGACTGACTGACTGACTGAATGAATGACTGAATGACAATTTGTGAGAAAGAGATAGACACACGGACCGATGAGTGAATGTGGGGCCTCGCAAACACAATAAAAAAAATCATATTCCACGAGCCAGTCGGCGATTAGACTAACAGAGAAAGACGCAGAACGAACAAACGACTGAGTAGGCGTGACAGACAGATGTAAACACGGATAAGGAAAATGTGTACAATTCATGACCCGTTCGTAACATGATGCCTCAAATGGTCCCATTTCGCTCCTCACAAACACCACGTCCAAATTCGTGCCACATTGGCAAACCCAGCACGAAACAGCAGTCCGAGCACGACCAAACGACAACATTCACATTCGGACCAGACCGAACCGTTTCAAAATCCAGGTAACCATATAGATCAAAACATTGTCAAAATCGAACAAAATCCACCGTGTCACTCAGCAAGACCAACTGACAGTCCCTCTCGTACATCTCGTCTGTATTCTCACACAGACTCAAGTTCACCGAACATATGATCCAAATCCAGTACAAAAAAGCTCTGTTACAAAACAATCCAGCTACGTTTGCACCCATTGCTTTGCTTCTCTGTTTCTGCTCCTCGTCCTCCTCCAAGTAAGAGTATTATTACATCACGACATTTATTCATCTCATCCGACTGTACTCAACTCAGCTGCACTGCACCGCATTACACCGGAACTGTGAATTCACTGATTGACACTAATTATCCACATACGACTACCATTTGTTCTACGTCCTGCAAATTTAAAAAGAATAGAGAGACGGAGAAAAACGAAGATCACAAAAAGCGAACATGGGAACACATACGCGCTGCGTGCCGCACAAACCCACCAAAGTAAATCAATACGGAATCGTATAGAACACACGGTAGAACAATTAACAAGCTCCAAGATCTCGTCGTCCACTCACGTCCCTAGTGTAAGAAAACAGCTCAGTAGGTGCAAGACAAAATCCCATCTAGTCCATAATTAACTAGAATCTACAAAAGCAAAATAACAAATCCACCAACCTATCCTCAATATAATCACGCACTAAACCTCCCATCCACCACCAAAACGCAATACACAAATCGACCATATCAAACAAAAATCGCATGCTCACCCCATCGCCTCGGTCCGATCATTACACATTTACTTGATCAAATCTTATGCATCCCAGACAACAATAGCCAACAGTCGTCCATACTACTTCCCCTACTCATTTTCATCAACCACGGACAAATACCGAAAACCGCGATAACAAACAATTCACATCATTTACGTAATCATTATCGCTGTCCTGTCCCCGTCGTAGTCGTAGTCGTAGTCGCACTCCAAGTCGCAGTCGAACTCGAAGTCGCAGTCGCAGTCGCAGTCGCACTCGAAGTCGCAGTCAATGCAGATGCAGATGCAGACGCAGATACAGATACAGACACAGATACAGATTTACAGTTGCTGACCGTGTACATGTACACGCAATGCTTCGTCGTCATGCCCATTATTAGCTTCAAACACACGGACCAGCTCCATCACACTGCTTCGAAAACCAACCAATCATGACAGGAACCGGAACAGAAACACATGCCACGAAGGATAACAGTGGTACGCATCATCGCGAACATCCCACCACAAACAACGACAACACGACCATCAGTGATCCACGTATACTATACCGCCCCTTCATTACCATCAACCCGAACACAACTACAGAAGTACCTACATGGACCAACACACAGTTATCACATACGAATGTATGTACATATGAATGTACATATGCATTAGAAAATCCTATATGCTCCACACGCTCATCAGATTTTCGTTACTCACATCAACTATGAGTCACACCACGCTGCGCCATCAGCAAGATAAGAACAAACTGATCACACACTGAAACCCATACACTCGATCTACAAACAAATACAATGAACGCAATAGCCGAACCGCAAACTTCCTCACTCCTACCTCCGAACCATCCGCCGCCAACCAACTAACCAACTAACCAATAAACCCACCCACCAACCCACCAACCCACCAAGCCAACCCAGCTGACAGAATGGAATAAAACAATTGCAAAACTACAAGTAACAGTGGTATTCGATCAATAGCACATTAAAAGTACATCAAAATTACTATGCCAATTACAATCACATTCAGTAGTGCAGACTCACGCATCTACAACCACATTCCCATTCAACCCTCTAAAAGGAGATCAAAGAAACGGGCAATATCCAACGAGTGTGCTTGTTCCTCACTCAATCACTGACCGACTAACCTCTTGACTGACTGACTGAATGAATGAATGACTGAATGACAATTTGTGAGAAAGAGATAGACACACGGACCGATGAGTGAATGTGGGGCCTCGCAAACACAATAAAAAAAATCATATTCCACGAGCCAGTCGGCGATTAGACTAACAGAGAAAGACGCAGAACGAACAAACGACTGAGTAGGCGTGACAGACAGATGTAAACACGGATAAGGAAAATGTGTACAATTCATGACCCGTTCGTAACATGATGCCTCAAATGGTCCCATTTCGCTCCTCACAAACACCACGTCCAAATTCGTGCCACATTGGCAAACCCAGCACGAAACAGCAGTCCGAGCACGACCAAACGACAACATTCACATTCGGACCAGACCGAACCGTTTCAAAATCCAGGTAACCATATAGATCAAAACATTGTCAAAATCGAACAAAATCCACCGTGTCACTCAGCAAGACCAACTGACAGTCCCTCTCGTACATCTCGTCTGTATTCTCACACAGACTCAAGTTCACCGAACATATGATCCAAATCCAGTACAAAAAAGCTCTGTTACAAAACAATCCAGCTACGTTTGCACCCATTGCTTTGCTTCTCTGTTTCTGCTCCTCGTCCTCCTCCAAGTAAGAGTATTATTACATCACGACATTTATTCATCTCATCCGACTGTACTCAACTCAGCTGCACTGCACCGCATTACACCGGAACTGTGAATTCACTGATTGACACTAATTATCCACATACGACTACCATTTGTTCTACGTCCTGCAAATTTAAAAAGAATAGAGAGACGGAGAAAAACGAAGATCACAAAAAGCGAACATGGGAACACATACGCGCTGCGTGCCGCACAAACCCACCAAAGTAAATCAATACGGAATCGTATAGAACACACGGTAGAACAATTAACAAGCTCCAAGATCTCGTCGTCCACTCACGTCCCTAGTGTAAGAAAACAGCTCAGTAGGTGCAAGACAAAATCCCATCTAGTCCATAATTAACTAGAATCTACAAAAGCAAAATAACAAATCCACCAACCTATCCTCAATATAATCACGCACTAAACCTCCCATCCACCACCAAAACGCAATACACAAATCGACCATATCAAACAAAAATCGCATGCTCACCCCATCGCCTCGGTCCGATCATTACACATTTACTTGATCAAATCTTATGCATCCCAGACAACAATAGCCAACAGTCGTCCATACTACTTCCCCTACTCATTTTCATCAACCACGGACAAATACCGAAAACCGCGATAACAAACAATTCACATCATTTACGTAATCATTATCGCTGTCCTGTCCCCGTCGTAGTCGTAGTCGCACTCCAAGTCGCAGTCGAACTCGAAGTCGCAGTCGCAGTCGCAGTCGCACTCGAAGTCGCAGTCAATGCAGATGCAGATGCAGACGCAGATACAGATACAGATACAGACACAGATACAGATTTACAGTTGCTGACCGTGTACATGTACACGCAATGCTTCGTCGTCATGCCCATTATTAGCTTCAAACACACGGACCAGCTCCATCACACTGCTTCGAAAACCAACCAATCATGACAGGAACCGGAACAGAAACACATGCCACGAAGGATAACAGTGGTACGCATCATCGCGAACATCCCACCACAAACAACGACAACACGACCATCAGTGATCCACGTATACTATACCGCCCCTTCATTACCATCAACCCGAACACAACTACAGAAGTACCTACATGGACCAACACACAGTTATCACATACGAATGTATGTACATATGAATGTACATATGCATTAGAAAATCCTATATGCTCCACACGCTCATCAGATTTTCGTTACTCACATCAACTATGAGTCACACCACGCTGCGCCATCAGCAAGATAAGAACAAACTGATCACACACTGAAACCCATACACTCGATCTACAAACAAATACAATGAACGCAATAGCCGAACCGCAAACTTCCTCACTCCTACCTCCGAACCATCCGCCGCCAACCAACTAACCAACTAACCAATAAACCCACCCACCAACCCACCAACCCACCAAGCCAACCCAGCTGACAGAATGGAATAAAACAATTGCAAAACTACAAGTAACAGTGGTATTCGATCAATAGCACATTAAAAGTACATCAAAATTACTATGCCAATTACAATCACATTCAGTAGTGCAGACTCACGCATCTACAACCACATTCCCATTCAACCCTCTAAAAGGAGATCAAAGAAACGGGCAATATCCAACGAGTGTGCTTGTTCCTCACTCAACCACTGACCGACTAACCTCTTGACTGACTGACTGACTGAATGAATGACTGAATGACAATTTGTGAGAAAGAGATAGACACACGGACCGATGAGTGAATGTGGGGCCTCGCAAACACAATAAAAAAAATCATATTCCACGAGCCAGTCGGCGATTAGACTAACAGAGAAAGACGCAGAACGAACAAACGACTGAGTAGGCGTGACAGACAGATGTAAACACGGATAAGGAAAATGTGTACAATTCATGACCCGTTCGTAACATGATGCCTCAAATGGTCCCATTTCGCTCCTCACAAACACCACGTCCAAATTCGTGCCACATTGGCAAACCCAGCACGAAACAGCAGTCCGAGCACGACCAAACGACAACATTCACATTCGGACCAGACCGAACCGTTTCAAAATCCAGGTAACCATATAGATCAAAACATTGTCAAAATCGAACAAAATCCACCGTGTCACTCAGCAAGACCAACTGACAGTCCCTCTCGTACATCTCGTCTGTATTCTCACACAGACTCAAGTTCACCGAACATATGATCCAAATCCAGTACAAAAAAGCTCTGTTACAAAACAATCCAGCTACGTTTGCACCCATTGCTTTGCTTCTCTGTTTCTGCTCCTCGTCCTCCTCCAAGTAGGAGTATTATTACATCACGACATTTATTCATCTCATCCGACTGTACTCAACTCAGCTGCACTGCACCGCATTACACCGGAACTGGGAATTCACTGATTGACACTAATTATCCACATACGACTACCATTTGTTCTACGTCCTGCAAATTTAAAAAGAATAGAGAGACGGAGAAAAACGAAGATCACAAAAAGCGAACATGGGAACACATACGCGCTGCGTGCCGCACAAACCCACCAAAGTAAATCAATACGGAATCGTATAGAACACACGGTAGAACAATTAACAAGCTCCAAGATCTCGTCGTCCACTCACGTCCCTAGTGTAAGAAAACAGCTCAGTAGGTGCAAGACAAAATCCCATCTAGTCCATAATTAACTAGAATCTACAAAAGCAAAATAACAAATCCACCAACCTATCCTCAATATAATCACGCACTAAACCTCCCATCCACCACCAAAACGCAATACACAAATCGACCATATCAAACAAAAATCGCATGCTCACCCCATCGCCTCGGTCCGATCATTACACATTTACTTGATCAAATCTTATGCATCCCAGACAACAATAGCCAACAGTCGTCCATACTACTTCCCCTACTCATTTTCATCAACCACGGACAAATACCGAAAACCGCGATAACAAACAATTCACATCATTTACGTAATCATTATCGCTGTCCTGTCCCCGTCGTAGTCGTAGTCGCACTCCAAGTCGCAGTCGAACTCGAAGTCGCAGTCGCAGTCGCACTCGAAGTCGAAGTCGCAGTCAATGCAGATGCAGATGCAGATGCAGACGCAGATACAGATACAGATACAGACACAGACAGATTTACAGTTGCTGACCGTGTACATGTACACGCAATGCTTCGTCGTCATGCCCATTATTAGCTTCAAACACACGGACCAGCTCCATCACACTGCTTCGAAAACCAACCAATCATGACAGGAACCGGAACAGAAACACATGCCACGAAGGATAACAGTGGTACGCATCATCGCGAACATCCCACCACAAACAACGACAACACGACCATCAGTGATCCACGTATACTATACTGCCCCTTCATTACCATCAACCCGAACACAACTACAGAAGTACCTACATGGACCAACACACAGTTATCACATACGAATGTATGTACATATGAATGTACATATGCATTAGAAAATCCTATATGCTCCACACGCTCATCAGATTTTCGTTACTCACATCAACTATGAGTCACACCACGCTGCGCCATCAGCAAGATAAGAACAAACTGATCACACACTGAAACCCATACACTCGATCTACAAACAAATACAATGAACGCAATAGCCGAACCGCAAACTTCCTCACTCCTACCTCCGAACCATCCGCCGCCAACCAACTAACCAACTAACCAATAAACCCACCCACCAACCCACCAACCCACCAAGCCAACCCAGCTGACAGAATGGAATAAAACAATTGCAAAACTACAAGTAACAGTGGTATTCGATCAATAGCACATTAAAAGTACATCAAAATTACTATGCCAATTACAATCACATTCAGTAGTGCAGACTCACGCATCTACAACCACATTCCCATTCAACCCTCTAAAAGGAGATCAAAGAAACGGGCAATATCCAACGAGTGTGCTTGTTCCTCACTCAATCACTGACCGACTAACCTCTTGACTGACTGACTGACTGAATGAATGACTGAATGACAATTTGTGAGAAAGAGATAGACACACGGACCGATGAGTGAATGTGGGGCCTCGCAAACACAATAAAAAAAATCATATTCCACGAGCCAGTCGGCGATTAGACTAACAGAGAAAGACGCAGAACGAACAAACGACTGAGTAGGCGTGACAGACAGATGTAAACACGGATAAGGAAAATGTGTACAATTCATGACCCGTTCGTAACATGATGCCTCAAATGGTCCCATTTCGCTCCTCACAAACCCCACGTCCAAATTCGTGCCACATTGGCAAACCCAGCACGAAACAGCAGTCCGAGCACGACCAAACGACAACATTCACATTCGGACCAGACCGAACCGTTTCAAAATCCAGGTAACCATATAGATCAAAACATTGTCAAAATCGAACAAAATCCACCGTGTCACTCAGCAAGACCAACTGACAGTCCCTCTCGTACATCTCGTCTGTATTCTCACACAGACTCAAGTTCACCGAACATATGATCCAAATCCAGTACAAAAAAGCTCTGTTACAAAACAATCCAGCTACGTTTGCACCCATTGCTTTGCTTCTCTGTTTCTGCTCCTCGTCCTCCTCCAAGTAGGAGTATTATTACATCACGACATTTATTCATCTCATCCGACTGTACTCAACTCAGCTGCACTGCACCGCATTACACCGGAACTGTGAATTCACTGATTGACACTAATTATCCACATACGACTACCATTTGTTCTACGTCCTGCAAATTTAAAAAGAATAGAGAGACGGAGAAAAACGAAGATCACAAAAAGCGAACATGGGAACACATACGCGCTGCGTGCCGCACAAACCCACCAAAGTAAATCAATACGGAATCGTATAGAACACACGGTAGAACAATTAACAAGCTCCAAGATCTCGTCGTCCACTCACGTCCCTAGTGTAAGAAAACAGCTCAGTAGGTGCAAGACAAAATCCCATCTAGTCCATAATTAACTAGAATCTACAAAAGCAAAATAACAAATCCACCAACCTATCCTCAATATAATCACGCACTAAACCTCCCATCCACCACCAAAACGCAATACACAAATCGACCATATCAAACAAAAATCGCATGCTCACCCCATCGCCTCGGTCCGATCATTACACATTTACTTGATCAAATCTTATGCATCCCAGACAACAATAGCCAACAGTCGTCCATACTACTTCCCCTACTCATTTTCATCAACCACGGACAAATACCGAAAACCGCGATAACAAACAATTCACATCATTTACGTAATCATTATCGCTGTCCTGTCCCCGTCGTAGTCGTAGTCGTAGTCGTAGTCGCACTCGAAGTCGCAGTCAATGCAGATGCAGATGCAGATGCAGACGCAGATACAGATACAGACACAGATACAGATTTACAGTTGCTGACCGTGTACATGTACACGCAATGCTTCGTCGTCATGCCCATTATTAGCTTCAAACACACGGACCAGCTCCATCACACTGCTTCGAAAACCAACCAATCATGACAGGAACCGGAACAGAAACACATGCCACGAAGGATAACAATGGTACGCATCATCGCGAACATCCCACCACAAACAACGACAACACGACCATCAGTGATCCACGTATACTATACCGCCCCTTCATTACCATCAACCCGAACACAACTACAGAAGTACCTACATGGACCAACACACAGTTATCACATACGAATGTATGTACATATGAATGTACATATGCATTAGAAAATCCTATATGCTCCACACGCTCATCAGATTTTCGTTACTCACATCAACTATGAGTCACACCACGTTGCGCCATCAGCAAGATAAGAACAAACTGATCACACACTGAAACCCATACACTCGATCTACAAACAAATACAATGAACGCAATAGCCGAACCGCAAACTTCCTCACTCCTACCTCCGAACCCTCCTCCGCCAACCAACTAACCAACTAACCAATAAACCCACCCACCAACCCACCAACCCACCAACCCACCAACCCACCAACCCACCAAGCCAACCCAGCTGACAGAATGGAATAAAACAATTGCAAAACTACAAGTAACAGTGGTATTCGATCAATAGCACATTAAAAGTACATCAAAATTACTATGCCAATTACAATCACATTCAGTAGTGCAGACTCACGCATCTACAACCACATTCCCATTCAACCCTCTAAAAGGAGATCAAAGAAACGGGCAATATCCAACGAGTGTGCTTGTTCCTCACTCAATCACTGACCGACTAACCTCATTGACTGACTGACTGACTGAATGACAATTTGTGAGAAAGAGATAGACACACGGACCGATGAGTGAATGTGGGGCCTCGCAAACACAATAAAAAAAATCATATTCCACGAGCCAGTCGGCGATTAGACTAACAGAGAAAGACGCAGAACGAACAAACGACTGAGTAGGCGTGACAGACAGATGTAAACACGGATAAGGAAAATGTGTACAATTCATGACCCGTTCGTAACATGATGCCTCAAATGGTCCCATTTCGCTCCTCACAAACCCCACGTCCAAATTCGTGCCACATTGGCAAACCCAGCACGAAACAGCAGTCCGAGCACGACCAAACGATAACATTCACATTCGGACCAGACCGAACCGTTTCAAAATCCAGGTAACCATATAGATCAAAACATTGTCAAAATCGAACAAAATCCACCGTGTCACTCAGCAAGACCAACTGACAGTCCCTCTCGTACATCTCGTCTGTATTCTCACACAGACTCAAGTTCACCGAACATATGATCCAAATCCAGTACAAAAAAGCTCTGTTACAAAACAATCCAGCTACGTTTGCACCCATTGCTTTGCTTCTCTGTTTCTGCTCCTCGTCCTCCTCCAAGTAAGAGTATTATTACATCACGACATTTATTCATCTCATCCGACTGTACTCAACTCAGCTGCACTGCACCGCATTACACCGGAACTGTGAATTCACTGATTGACACTAATTATCCACATACGACTACCATTTGTTCTACGTCCTGTAAATTTAAAAAGAATAGAGAGACTGAGAAAAACGAAGATCACAAAAAGCGAACATGGGAACACATACGCGCTGCGTGCCGCACAAACCCACCAAAGTAAATCAATACGGAATCGTATAGAACACACGGTAGAACAATTAACAAGCTCCAAGATCTCGTCGTCCACTCACGTCCCTAGTGTAAGAAAACAGCTCAGTAGGTGCAAGACAAAATCCCATCTAGTCCATAATTAACTAGAATCTACAAAAGCAAAATAACAAATCCACCAACCTATCCTCAATATAATCACGCACTAAACCTCCCATCCACCACCAAAACGCAATACACAAATCGACCATATCAAACAAAAATCGCATGCTCACCCCATCGCCTCGGTCCGATCATTACACATTTACTTGATCAAATCTTATGCATCCCAGACAACAATAGCCAACAGTCGTCCATACTACTTCCCCTACTCATTTTCATCAACCACGGACAAATACCGAAAACCGCGATAACAAACAATTCACATCATTTACGTAATCATTATCGCTGCCCTGTCCCCGTCGTAGTCGTAGTCGTAGTCGTAGTCGCACTCGAAGTCGCAGTCAATGCAGATGCAGACGCAGATACAGATACAGACACAGATACAGATTTACAGTTGCTGACCGTGTACATGTACACGCAATGCTTCGTCGTCATGCCCATTATTAGCTTCAAACACACGGACCAGCTCCATCACACTGCTTCGAAAACCAACCAATCATGACAGGAACCGGAACAGAAACACATGCCACGAAGGATAACAGTGGTACGCATCATCGCGAACATCGCCCCAC
Organism: Fasciola hepatica; assembly: GCA_948099385.1. Taxonomy (NCBI): domain Eukaryota; kingdom Metazoa; phylum Platyhelminthes; class Trematoda; order Plagiorchiida; family Fasciolidae; genus Fasciola; species Fasciola hepatica. Next base: position 33,068,364 of record CANUEZ040000043.1, on the reverse strand, counting down.
AAACAACGACAACACGACCATCAGTGATCCACGTATACTATACCGCCCCTTCATTACCATCAACCCGAACACAACTACAGAAGTACCTACATGGACCAACACACAGTTATCACATACGAATGTATGTACATATGAATGTACATATGCATTAGAAAATCCTATATGCTCCACACGCTCATCAGATTTTCGTTACTCACATCAACTATGAGTCACACCACGTTGCGCCATCAGCAAGATAAGAACAAACTGATCACACACTGAAACCCATACACTCGATCTACAAACAAATACAATGAACGCAATAGCCGAACCGCAAACTTCCTCACTCCTACCTCCGAACCCTCCTCCGCCAACCAACTAACCAACTAACCAATAAACCCACCCACCAATCCACCAACCCACCAACCCACCAAGCCAACCCAGCTGACAGAATGGAATAAAACAATTGCAAAACTACAAGTAACAGTGGTATTCGATCAATAGCACATTAAAAGTACATCAAAATTACTATGCCAATTACAATCACATTCAGTAGTGCAGACTCACGCATCTACAACCACATTCCCATTCAACCCTCTAAAAGGAGATCAAAGAAACGGGCAATATCCAACGAGTGTGCTTGTTCCTCACTCAATCACTGACCGACTAACCTCTTGACTGACTGACTGACTGAATGAATGACTGAATGACAATTTGTGAGAAAGAGATAGACACACGGACCGATGAGTGAATGTGGGGCCTCGCAAACACAATAAAAAAAATCATATTCCACGAGCCAGTCGGCGATTAGACTAACAGAGAAAGACGCAGAACGAACAAACGACTGAGTAGGCGTGACAGACAGATGTAAACACGGATAAGGAAAATGTGTACAATTCATGACCCGTTCGTAACATGATGCCTCAAATGGTCCCATTTCGCTCCTCACAAACCCCACGTCCAAATTCGTGCCACATTGGCAAACCCAGCACGAAACAGCAGTCCGAGCACGACCAAACGACAACATTCACATTCGGACCAGACCGAACCGTTTCAAAATCCAGGTAACCATATAGATCAAAACATTGTCAAAATCGAACAAAATCCACCGTGTCACTCAGCAAGACCAACTGACAGTCCCTCTCGTACATCTCGTCTGTATTCTCACACAGACTCAAGTTCACCGAACATATGATCCAAATCCAGTACAAAAAAGCTCTGTTACAAAACAATCCAGCTACGTTTGCACCCATTGCTTTGCTTCTCTGTTTCTGCTCCTCGTCCTCCTCCAAGTAGGAGTATTATTACATCACGACATTTATTCATCTCATCCGACTGTACTCAACTCAGCTGCACTGCACCGCATTACACCGGAACTGTGAATTCACTGATTGACACTAATTATCCACATACGACTACCATTTGTTCTACGTCCTGCAAATTTAAAAAGAATAGAGAGACGGAGAAAAACGAAGATCACAAAAAGCGAACATGGGAACACATACGCGCTGCGTGCCGCACAAACCCACCAAAGTAAATCAATACGGAATCGTATAGAACACACGGTAGAACAATCAACAAGCTCCAAGATCTCGTCGTCCACTCACGTCCCTAGTGTAAGAAAACAGCTCAGTAGGTGCAAGACAAAATCCCATCTAGTCCATAATTAACTAGAATCTACAAAAGCAAAATAACAAATCCACCAACCTATCCTCAATATAATCACGCACTAAACCTCCCATCCACCACCAAAACGCAATACACAAATCGACCATATCAAACAAAAATCGCATGCTCACCCCATCGCCTCGGTCCGATCATTACACATTTACTTGATCAAATCTTATGCATCCCAGACAACAATAGCCAACAGTCGTCCATACTACTTCCCCTACTCATTTTCATCAACCACGGACAAATACCGAAAACCGCGATAACAAACAATTCACATCATTTACGTAATCATTATCGCTGCCCTGTCCCCGTCGTAGTCGTAGTCGTAGTCGTAGTCGCACTCGAAGTCGCAGTCAATGCAGATGCAGACGCAGACGCAGATACAGATACAGACACAGATACAGATTTACAGTTGCTGACCGTGTACATGTACACGCAATGCTTCGTCGTCATGCCCATTATTAGCTTCAAACACACGGACCAGCTCCATCACACTGCTTCGAAAACCAACCAATCATGACAGGAACCGGAACAGAAACACATGCCACGAAGGATAACAATGGTACGCATCATCGCGAACATCCCACCACAAACAACGACAACACGACCATCAGTGATCCACGTATACTATACCGCCCCTTCATTACCATCAACCCGAACACAACTACAGAAGTACCTACATGGACCAACACACAGTTATCACATACGAATGTATGTACATATGAATGTACATATGCATTAGAAAATCCTATATGCTCCACACGCTCATCAGATTTTCGTTACTCACATCAACTATGAGTCACACCACGTTGCGCCATCAGCAAGATAAGAACAAACTGATCACACACTGAAACCCATACACTCGATCTACAAACAAATACAATGAACGCAATAGCCGAACCGCAAACTTCCTCACTCCTACCTCCGAACCCTCCTCCGCCAACCAACTAACCAACTAACCAATAAACCCACCCACCAACCCACCAACCCACCAACCCACCAACCCACCAAGCCAACCCAGCTGACAGAATGGAATAAAACAATTGCAAAACTACAAGTAACAGTGGTATTCGATCAATAGCACATTAAAAGTACATCAAAATTACTATGCCAATTACAATCACATTCAGTAGTGCAGACTCACGCATCTACAACCACATTCCCATTCAACCCTCTAAAAGGAGATCAAAGAAACGGGCAATATCCAACGAGTGTGCTTGTTCCTCACTCAATCACTGACCGACTAACCTCATTGACTGACTGACTGACTGAATGACAATTTGTGAGAAAGAGATAGACACACGGACCGATGAGTGAATGTGGGGCCTCGCAAACACAATAAAAAAAATCATATTCCACGAGCCAGTCGGCGATTAGACTAACAGAGAAAGACGCAGAACGAACAAACGACTGAGTAGGCGTGACAGACAGATGTAAACACGGATAAGGAAAATGTGTACAATTCATGACCCGTTCGTAACATGATGCCTCAAATGGTCCCATTTCGCTCCTCACAAACCCCACGTCCAAATTCGTGCCACATTGGCAAACCCAGCACGAAACAGCAGTCCGAGCACGACCAAACGATAACATTCACATTCGGACCAGACCGAACCGTTTCAAAATCCAGGTAACCATATAGATCAAAACATTGTCAAAATCGAACAAAATCCACCGTGTCACTCAGCAAGACCAACTGACAGTCCCTCTCGTACATCTCGTCTGTATTCTCACACAGACTCAAGTTCACCGAACATATGATCCAAATCCAGTACAAAAAAGCTCTGTTACAAAACAATCCAGCTACGTTTGCACCCATTGCTTTGCTTCTCTGTTTCTGCTCCTCGTCCTCCTCCAAGTAGGAGTATTATTACATCACGACATTTATTCATCTCATCCGACTGTACTCAACTCAGCTGCACTGCACCGCATTACACCGGAACTGTGAATTCACTGATTGACGCTAATTATCCACATACGACTACCATTTGTTCTACGTCCTGTAAATTTAAAAAGAATAGAGAGACGGAGAAAAACGAAGATCACAAAAAGCGAACATGGGAACACATACGCGCTGCGTGCCGCACAAACCCACCAAAGTAAATCAATACGGAATCGTATAGAACACACGGTAGAACAATTAACAAGCTCCAAGATCTCGTCGTCCACTCACGTCCCTAGTGTAAGAAAACAGCTCAGTAGGTGCAAGACAAAATCCCATCTAGTCCATAATTAACTAGAATCTACAAAAGCAAAATAACAAATCCACCAACCTATCCTCAATATAATCACGCACTAAACCTCCCATCCACCACCAAAACGCAATACACAAATCGACCATATCAAACAAAAATCGCATGCTCACCCCATCGCCTCGGTCCGATCATTACACATTTACTTGATCAAATCTTATGCATCCCAGACAACAATAGCCAACAGTCGTCCATACTACTTCCCCTACTCATTTTCATCAACCACGGACAAATACCGAAAACCGCGATAACAAACAATTCACATCATTTACGTAATCATTATCGCTGCCCTGTCCCCGTCGTAGTCGTAGTCGTAGTCGTAGTCGCACTCGAAGTCGCAGTCAATGCAGATGCAGACGCAGACGCAGATACAGATACAGACACAGATACAGATTTACAGTTGCTGACCGTGTACATGTACACGCAATGCTTCGTCGTCATGCCCATTATTAGCTTCAAACACACGGACCAGCTCCATCACACTGCTTCGAAAACCAACCAATCATGACAGGAACCGGAACAGAAACACATGCCACGAAGGATAACAGTGGTACGCATCATCGCGAACATCGCCCCACAAACAACGACAACACGACCATCAGTGATCCACGTATACTATACCGCCCCTTCATTACCATCAACCCGAACACAACTACAGAAGTACCTACATGGACCAACACACAGTTATCACATACGAATGTATGTACATATGAATGTACATATGCATTAGAAAATCCTATATGCTCCACACGCTCATCAGATTTTCGTTACTCACATCAACTATGAGTCACACCACGTTGCGCCATCAGCAAGATAAGAACAAACTGATCACACACTGAAACCCATACACTCGATCTACAAACAAATACAATGAACGCAATAGCCGAACCGCAAACTTCCTCACTCCTACCTCCGAACCCTCCTCCGCCAACCAACTAACCAACTAACCAATAAACCCACCCACCAATCCACCAACCCACCAACCCACCAAGCCAACCCAGCTGACAGAATGGAATAAAACAATTGCAAAACTACAAGTAACAGTGGTATTCGATCAATAGCACATTAAAAGTACATCAAAATTACTATGCCAATTACAATCACATTCAGTAGTGCAGACTCACGCATCTACAACCACATTCCCATTCAACCCTCTAAAAGGAGATCAAAGAAACGGGCAATATCCAACGAGTGTGCTTGTTCCTCACTCAATCACTGACCGACTAACCTCTTGACTGACTGACTGACTGAATGAATGACTGAATGACAATTTGTGAGAAAGAGATAGACACACGGACCGATGAGTGAATGTGGGGCCTCGCAAACACAATAAAAAAAATCATATTCCACGAGCCAGTCGGCGATTAGACTAACAGAGAAAGACGCAGAACGAACAAACGACTGAGTAGGCGTGACAGACAGATGTAAACACGGATAAGGAAAATGTGTACAATTCATGACCCGTTCGTAACATGATGCCTCAAATGGTCCCATTTCGCTCCTCACAAACCCCACGTCCAAATTCGTGCCACATTGGCAAACCCAGCACGAAACAGCAGTCCGAGCACGACCAAACGACAACATTCACATTCGGACCAGACCGAACCGTTTCAAAATCCAGGTAACCATATAGATCAAAACATTGTCAAAATCGAACAAAATCCACCGTGTCACTCAGCAAGACCAACTGACAGTCCCTCTCGTACATCTCGTCTGTATTCTCACACAGACTCAAGTTCACCGAACATATGATCCAAATCCAGTACAAAAAAGCTCTGTTACAAAACAATCCAGCTACGTTTGCACCCATTGCTTTGCTTCTCTGTTTCTGCTCCTCGTCCTCCTCCAAGTAGGAGTATTATTACATCACGACATTTATTCATCTCATCCGACTGTACTCAACTCAGCTGCACTGCACCGCATTACACCGGAACTGTGAATTCACTGATTGACACTAATTATCCACATACGACTACCATTTGTTCTACGTCCTGCAAATTTAAAAAGAATAGAGAGACGGAGAAAAACGAAGATCACAAAAAGCGAACATGGGAACACATACGCGCTGCGTGCCGCACAAACCCACCAAAGTAAATCAATACGGAATCGTATAGAACACACGGTAGAACAATCAACAAGCTCCAAGATCTCGTCGTCCACTCACGTCCCTAGTGTAAGAAAACAGCTCAGTAGGTGCAAGACAAAATCCCATCTAGTCCATAATTAACTAGAATCTACAAAAGCAAAATAACAAATCCACCAACCTATCCTCAATATAATCACGCACTAAACCTCCCATCCACCACCAAAACGCAATACACAAATCGACCATATCAAACAAAAATCGCATGCTCACCCCATCGCCTCGGTCCGATCATTACACATTTACTTGATCAAATCTTATGCATCCCAGACAACAATAGCCAACAGTCGTCCATACTACTTCCCCTACTCATTTTCATCAACCACGGACAAATACCGAAAACCGCGATAACAAACAATTCACATCATTTACGTAATCATTATCGCTGTCCTGTCCCCGTCGTAGTCGTAGTCGTAGTCGTAGTCGCACTCGAAGTCGCAGTCAATGCAGATGCAGATGCAGATGCAGACGCAGATACAGATACAGACACAGATACAGATTTACAGTTGCTGACCGTGTACATGTACACGCAATGCTTCGTCGTCATGCCCATTATTAGCTTCAAACACACGGACCAGCTCCATCACACTGCTTCGAAAACCAACCAATCATGACAGGAACCGGAACAGAAACACATGCCACGAAGGATAACAATGGTACGCATCATCGCGAACATCCCACCACAAACAACGACAACACGACCATCAGTGATCCACGTATACTATACCGCCCCTTCATTACCATCAACCCGAACACAACTACAGAAGTACCTACATGGACCAACACACAGTTATCACATACGAATGTATGTACATATGAATGTACATATGCATTAGAAAATCCTATATGCTCCACACGCTCATCAGATTTTCGTTACTCACATCAACTATGAGTCACACCACGTTGCGCCATCAGCAAGATAAGAACAAACTGATCACACACTGAAACCCATACACTCGATCTACAAACAAATACAATGAACGCAATAGCCGAACCGCAAACTTCCTCACTCCTACCTCCGAACCCTCCTCCGCCAACCAACTAACCAACTAACCAATAAACCCACCCACCAACCCACCAACCCACCAACCCACCAACCCACCAACCCACCAAGCCAACCCAGCTGACAGAATGGAATAAAACAATTGCAAAACTACAAGTAACAGTGGTATTCGATCAATAGCACATTAAAAGTACATCAAAATTACTATGCCAATTACAATCACATTCAGTAGTGCAGACTCACGCATCTACAACCACATTCCCATTCAACCCTCTAAAAGGAGATCAAAGAAACGGGCAATATCCAACGAGTGTGCTTGTTCCTCACTCAATCACTGACCGACTAACCTCATTGACTGACTGACTGACTGAATGACAATTTGTGAGAAAGAGATAGACACACGGACCGATGAGTGAATGTGGGGCCTCGCAAACACAATAAAAAAAATCATATTCCACGAGCCAGTCGGCGATTAGACTAACAGAGAAAGACGCAGAACGAACAAACGACTGAGTAGGCGTGACAGACAGATGTAAACACGGATAAGGAAAATGTGTACAATTCATGACCCGTTCGTAACATGATGCCTCAAATGGTCCCATTTCGCTCCTCACAAACCCCACGTCCAAATTCGTGCCACATTGGCAAACCCAGCACGAAACAGCAGTCCGAGCACGACCAAACGATAACATTCACATTCGGACCAGACCGAACCGTTTCAAAATCCAGGTAACCATATAGATCAAAACATTGTCAAAATCGAACAAAATCCACCGTGTCACTCAGCAAGACCAACTGACAGTCCCTCTCGTACATCTCGTCTGTATTCTCACACAGACTCAAGTTCACCGAACATATGATCCAAATCCAGTACAAAAAAGCTCTGTTACAAAACAATCCAGCTACGTTTGCACCCATTGCTTTGCTTCTCTGTTTCTGCTCCTCGTCCTCCTCCAAGTAGGAGTATTATTACATCACGACATTTATTCATCTCATCCGACTGTACTCAACTCAGCTGCACTGCACCGCATTACACCGGAACTGTGAATTCACTGATTGACGCTAATTATCCACATACGACTACCATTTGTTCTACGTCCTGTAAATTTAAAAAGAATAGAGAGACGGAGAAAAACGAAGATCACAAAAAGCGAACATGGGAACACATACGCGCTGCGTGCCGCACAAACCCACCAAAGTAAATCAATACGGAATCGTATAGAACACACGGTAGAACAATTAACAAGCTCCAAGATCTCGTCGTCCACTCACGTCCCTAGTGTAAGAAAACAGCTCAGTAGGTGCAAGACAAAATCCCATCTAGTCCATAATTAACTAGAATCTACAAAAGCAAAATAACAAATCCACCAACCTATCCTCAATATAATCACGCACTAAACCTCCCATCCACCACCAAAACGCAATACACAAATCGACCATATCAAACAAAAATCGCATGCTCACCCCATCGCCTCGGTCCGATCATTACACATTTACTTGATCAAATCTTATGCATCCCAGACAACAATAGCCAACAGTCGTCCATACTACTTCCCCTACTCATTTTCATCAACCACGGACAAATACCGAAAACCGCGATAACAAACAATTCACATCATTTACGTAATCATTATCGCTGTCCTGTCCCCGTCGTAGTCGTAGTCGTAGTCGTAGTCGCACTCGAAGTCGCAGTCAATGCAGATGCAGACGCAGATACAGATACAGACACAGATACAGATTTACAGTTGCTGACCGTGTACATGTACACGCAATGCTTCGTCGTCATGCCCATTATTAGCTTCAAACACACGGACCAGCTCCATCACACTGCTTCGAAAACCAACCAATCATGACAGGAACCGGAACAGAAACACATGCCACGAAGGATAACAATGGTACGCATCATCGCGAACATCCCACCACAAACAACGACAACACGACCATCAGTGATCCACGTATACTATACCGCCCCTTCATTACCATCAACCCGAACACAACTACAGAAGTACCTACATGGACCAACACACAGTTATCACATACGAATGTATGTACATATGAATGTACATATGCATTAGAAAATCCTATATGCTCCACACGCTCATCAGATTTTCGTTACTCACATCAACTATGAGTCACACCACGTTGCGCCATCAGCAAGATAAGAACAAACTGATCACACACTGAAACCCATACACTCGATCTACAAACAAATACAATGAACGCAATAGCCGAACCGCAAACTTCCTCACTCCTACCTCCGAACCCTCCTCCGCCAACCAACTAACCAACTAACCAATAAACCCACCCACCAACCCACCAACCCACCAACCCACCAACCCACCAAGCCAACCCAGCTGACAGAATGGAATAAAACAATTGCAAAACTACAAGTAACAGTGGTATTCGATCAATAGCACATTAAAAGTACATCAAAATTACTATGCCAATTACAATCACATTCAGTAGTGCAGACTCACGCATCTACAACCACATTCCCATTCAACCCTCTAAAAGGAGATCAAAGAAACGGGCAATATCCAACGAGTGTGCTTGTTCCTCACTCAATCACTGACCGACTAACCTCATTGACTGACTGACTGACTGAATGACAATTTGTGAGAAAGAGATAGACACACGGACCGATGAGTGAATGTGGGGCCTCGCAAACACAATAAAAAAAATCATATTCCACGAGCCAGTCGGCGATTAGACTAACAGAGAAAGACGCAGAACGAACAAACGACTGAGTAGGCGTGACAGACAGATGTAAACACGGATAAGGAAAATGTGTACAATTCATGACCCGTTCGTAACATGATGCCTCAAATGGTCCCATTTCGCTCCTCACAAACCCCACGTCCAAATTCGTGCCACATTGGCAAACCCAGCACGAAACAGCAGTCCGAGCACGACCAAACGATAACATTCACATTCGGACCAGACCGAACCGTTTCAAAATCCAGGTAACCATATAGATCAAAACATTGTCAAAATCGAACAAAATCCACCGTGTCACTCAGCAAGACCAACTGACAGTCCCTCTCGTACATCTCGTCTGTATTCTCACACAGACTCAAGTTCACCGAACATATGATCCAAATCCAGTACAAAAAAGCTCTGTTACAAAACAATCCAGCTACGTTTGCACCCATTGCTTTGCTTCTCTGTTTCTGCTCCTCGTCCTCCTCCAAGTAGGAGTATTATTACATCACGACATTTATTCATCTCATCCGACTGTACTCAACTCAGCTGCACTGCACCGCATTACACCGGAACTGTGAATTCACTGATTGACGCTAATTATCCACATACGACTACCATTTGTTCTACGTCCTGCAAATTTAAAAAGAATAGAGAGACGGAGAAAAACGAAGATCACAAAAAGCGAACATGGGAACACATACGCGCTGCGTGCCGCACAAACCCACCAAAGTAAATCAATACGGAATCGTATAGAACACACGGTAGAACAATTAACAAGCTCCAAGATCTCGTCGTCCACTCACGTCCCTAGTGTAAGAAAACAGCTCAGTAGGTGCAAGACAAAATCCCATCTAGTCCATAATTAACTAGAATCTACAAAAGCAAAATAACAAATCCACCAACCTATCCTCAATATAATCACGCACTAAACCTCCCATCCACCACCAAAACGCAATACACAAATCGACCATATCAAACAAAAATCGCATGCTCACCCCATCGCCTCGGTCCGATCATTACACATTTACTTGATCAAATCTTATGCATCCCAGACAACAATAGCCAACAGTCGTCCATACTACTTCCCCTACTCATTTTCATCAACCACGGACAAATACCGAAAACCGCGATAACAAACAATTCACATCATTTACGTAATCATTATCGCTGTCCTGTCCCCGTCGTAGTCGTAGTCGTAGTCGTAGTCGCACTCGAAGTCGCAGTCAATGCAGATGCAGATGCAGATGCAGACGCAGATACAGATACAGACACAGACACAGATTTACAGTTGCTGACCGTGTACATGTACACGCAATGCTTCGTCGTCATGCCCATTATTAGCTTCAAACACACGGACCAGCTCCATCACACTGCTTCGAAAACCAACCAATCATGACAGGAACCGGAACAGAAACACATGCCACGAAGGATAACAGTGGTACGCATCATCGCGAACATCCCACCACAAACAACGACAACACGACCATCAGTGATCCACGTATACTATACCGCCCCTTCATTACCATCAACCCGAACACAACTACAGAAGTACCTACATGGACCAACACACAGTTATCACATACGAATGTATGTACATATGAATGTACATATGCATTAGAAAATCCTATATGCTCCACACGCTCATCAGATTTTCGTTACTCACATCAACTATGAGTCACACCACGTTGCGCCATCAGCAAGATAAGAACAAACTGATCACACACTGAAACCCATACACTCGATCTACAAACAAATACAATGAACGCAATAGCCGAACCGCAAACTTCCTCACTCCTACCTCCGAACCCTCCTCCGCCAACCAACTAACCAACTAACCAATAAACCCACCCACCAACCCACCAACCCACCAAGCCAACCCAGCTGACAGAATGGAATAAAACAATTGCAAAACTACAAGTAACAGTGGTATTCGATCAATAGCACATTAAAAGTACATCAAAATTACTATGCCAATTACAATCACATTCAGTAGTGCAGACTCACGCATCTACAACCACATTCCCATTCAACCCTCTAAAAGGAGATCAAAGAAACGGGCAATATCCAACGAGTGTGCTTGTTCCTCACTCAATCACTGACCGACTAACCTCATTGACTGACTGACTGACTGAATGACAATTTGTGAGAAAGAGATAGACACACGGACCGATGAGTGAATGTGGGGCCTCGCAAACACAATAAAAAAAATCATATTCCACGAGCCAGTCGGCGATTAGACTAACAGAGAAAGACGCAGAACGAACAAACGACTGAGTAGGCGTGACAGACAGATGTAAACACGGATAAGGAAAATGTGTACAATTCATGACCCGTTCGTAACATGATGCCTCAAATGGTCCCATTTCGCTCCTCACAAACCCCACGTCCAAATTCGTGCCACATTGGCAAACCCAGCACGAAACAGCAGTCCGAGAACGACCAAACGACAACATTCACATTCGGACCAGACCGAACCGTTTCAAAATCCAGGTAACCATATAGATCAAAACATTGTCAAAATCGAACAAAATCCACCGTGTCACTCAGCAAGACCAACTGACAGTCCCTCTCGTACATCTCGTCTGTATTCTCACACAGACTCAAGTTCACCGAACATATGATCCAAATCCAGTACAAAAAAGCTCTGTTACAAAACAATCCAGCTACGTTTGCACCCATTGCTTTGCTTCTCTGTTTCTGCTCCTCGTCCTCCTCCAAGTAGGAGTATTATTACATCACGACATTTATTCATCTCATCCGACTGTACTCAACTCAGCTGCACTGCACCGCATTACACCGGAACTGTGAATTCACTGATTGACACTAATTATCCACATACGACTACCATTTGTTCTACGTCCTGCAAATTTAAAAAGAATAGAGAGACGGAGAAAAACGAAGATCACAAAAAGCGAACATGGGAACACATACGCACTGCGTGCCGCACAAACCCACCAAAGTAAATCAATACGGAATCGTATAGAACACACGGTAGAACAATTAACAAGCTCCAAGATCTCGTCGTCCACTCACGTCCCTAGTGTAAGAAAACAGCTCAGTAGGTGCAAGACAAAATCCCATCTAGTCCATAATTAACTAGAATCTACAAAAGCAAAATAACAAATCCACCAACCTATCCTCAATATAATCACGCACTAAACCTCCCATCCACCACCAAAACGCAATACACAAATCGACCATATCAAACAAAAATCGCATGCTCACCCCATCGCCTCGGTCCGATCATTACACATTTACTTGATCAAATCTTATGCATCCCAGACAACAATAGCCAACAGTCGTCCATACTACTTCCCCTACTCATATTCATCAACCACGGACAAATACCGAAAACCGCGATAACAAACAATTCACATCATTTACGTAATCATTATCGCTGTCCTGTCCCCGTCGTAGTCGTAGTCGTAGTCGTAGTCGCACTCGAAGTCGCAGTCAATGCAGATGCAGATGCAGATGCAGACGCAGATACAGATACAGACACAGATACAGATTTACAGTTGCTGACCGTGTACATGTACACGCAATGCTTCGTCGTCATGCCCATTATTAGCTTCAAACACACGGACCAGCTCCATCACACTGCTTCGAAAACCAACCAATCATGACAGGAACCGGAACAGAAACACATGCCACGAAGGATAACAGTGGTACGCATCATCGCGAACATCCCACCACAAACAACGACAACACGACCATCAGTGATCCACGTATACTATACCGCCCCTTCATTACCATCAACCCGAACACAACTACAGAAGTACCTACATGGACCAACACACAGTTATCACATACGAATGTATGTACATATGAATGTACATATGTATTAGAAAATCCTATATGCTCCACACGCTCATCAGATTTTCGTTACTCACATCAACTATGAGTCACACCACGTTGCGCCATCAGCAAGATAAGAACAAACTGATCACACACTGAAACCCATACACTCGATCTACAAACAAATACAATGAACGCAATAGCCGAACCGCAAACTTCCTCACTCCTACCTCCGAACCCTCCTCCGCCAACCAACTAACCAACTAACCAATAAACCCACCCACCAATCCACCAACCCACCAACCCACCAAGCCAACCCAGCTGACAGAATGGAATAAAACAATTGCAAAACTACAAGTAACAGTGGTATTCGATCAATAGCACATTAAAAGTACATCAAAATTACTATGCCAATTACAATCACATTCAGTAGTGCAGACTCACGCATCTACAACCACATTCCCATTCAACCCTCTAAAAGGAGATCAAAGAAACGGGCAATATCCAACGAGTGTGCTTGTTCCTCACTCAATCACTGACCGACTAACCTCTTGACTGACTGACTGAATGAATGAATGACTGAATGACAATTTGTGAGAAAGAGATAGACACACGGACCGATGAGTGAATGTGGGGCCTCGCAAACACAATAAAAAAAATCATATTCCACGAGCCAGTCGGCGATTAGACTAACAGAGAAAGACGCAGAACGAACAAACGACTGAGTAGGCGTGACAGACAGATGTAAACACGGATAAGGAAAATGTGTACAATTCATGACCCGTTCGTAACATGATGCCTCAAATGGTCCCATTTCGCTCCTCACAAACCCCACGTCCAAATTCGTGCCACATTGGCAAACCCAGCACGAAACAGCAGTCCGAGCACGACCAAACGACAACATTCACATTCGGACCAGACCGAACCGTTTCAAAATCCAGGTAACCATATAGATCAAAACATTGTCAAAATCGAACAAAATCCACCGTGTCACTCAGCAAGACCAACTGACAGTCCCTCTCGTACATCTCGTCTGTATTCTCACACAGACTCAAGTTCACCGAACATATGATCCAAATCCAGTACAAAAAAGCTCTGTTACAAAACAATCCAGCTACGTTTGCACCCATTGCTTTGCTTCTCTGTTTCTGCTCCTCGTCCTCCTCCAAGTAGGAGTATTATTACATCACGACATTTATTCATCTCATCCGACTGTACTCAACTCAGCTGCACTGCACCGCATTACACCGGAACTGTGAATTCACTGATTGACACTAATTATCCACATACGACTACCATTTGTTCTACGTCCTGCAAATTTAAAAAGAATAGAGAGACGGAGAAAAACGAAGATCACAAAAAGCGAACATGGGAACACATACGCGCTGCGTGCCGCACAAACCCACCAAAGTAAATCAATACGGAATCGTATAGAACACACGGTAGAACAATTAACAAGCTCCAAGATCTCGTCGTCCACTCACGTCCCTAGTGTAAGAAAACAGCTCAGTAGGTGCAAGACAAAATCCCATCTAGTCCATAATTAACTAGAATCTACAAAAGCAAAATAACAAATCCACCAACCTATCCTCAATATAATCACGCACTAAACCTCCCATCCACCACCAAAACGCAATACACAAATCGACCATATCAAACAAAAATCGCATGCTCACCCCATCGCCTCGGTCCGATCATTACACATTTACTTGATCAAATCTTATGCATCCCAGACAACAATAGCCAACAGTCGTCCATACTACTTCCCCTACTCATTTTCATCAACCACGGACAAATACCGAAAACCGCGATAACAAACAATTCACATCATTTACGTAATCATTATCGCTGTCCTGTCCCCGTCGTAGTCGTAGTCGTAGTCGTAGTCGCACTCGAAGTCGCAGTCAATGCAGATGCAGATGCAGACGCAGATACAGATACAGACACAGATACAGATTTACAGTTGCTGACCGTGTACATGTACACGCAATGCTTCGTCGTCATGCCCATTATTAGCTTCAAACACACGGACCAGCTCCATCACACTGCTTCGAAAACCAACCAATCATGACAGGAACCGGAACAGAAACACATGCCACGAAGGATAACAGTGGTACGCATCATCGCGAACATCCCACCACAAACAACGACAACACGACCATCAGTGATCCACGTATACTATACCGCCCCTTCATTACCATCAACCCGAACACAACTACAGAAGTACCTACATGGACCAACACACAGTTATCACATACGAATGTATGTACATATGAATGTACATATGTATTAGAAAATCCTATATGCTCCACACGCTCATCAGATTTTCGTTACTCACATCAACTATGAGTCACACCACGTTGCGCCATCAGCAAGATAAGAACAAACTGATCACACACTGAAACCCATACACTCGATCTAGAAACAAATACAATGAACGCAATAGCCGAACCGCAAACTTCCTCACTCCTACCTCCGAACCATCCGCCGCCAACCAACTAACCAACTAACCAATAAACCCACCCACCAACCCACCAACCCACCAAGCCAACCCAGCTGACAGAATGGAATAAAACAATTGCAAAACTACAAGTAACAGTGGTATTCGATCAATAGCACATTAAAAGTACATCAAAATTACTATGCCAATTACAATCACATTCAGTAGTGCAGACTCACGCATCTACAACCACATTCCCATTCAACCCTCTAAAAGGAGATCAAAGAAACGGGCAATATCCAACGAGTGTGCTTGTTCCTCACTCAATCACTGACCGACTAACCTCTTGACTGACTGACTGACTGAATGACAATTTGTGAGAAAGAGATAGACACACGGACCGATGAGTGAATGTGGGGCCTCGCAAACACAATAAAAAAAATCATATTCCACGAGCCAGTCGGCGATTAGACTAACAGAGAAAGACGCAGAACGAACAAACGACTGAGTAGGCGTGACAGACAGATGTAAACACGGATAAGGAAAATGTGTACAATTCATGACCCGTTCGTAACATGATGCCTCAAATGGTCCCATTTCGCTTCTCACAAACCCCACGTCCAAATTCGTGCCACATTGGCAAACCCAGCACGAAACAGCAGTCCGAGCACGACCAAACGACAACATTCACATTCGGACCAGACCGAACCGTTTCAAAATCCAGGTAACCATATAGATCAAAACATTGTCAAAATCGAACAAAATCCACCGTGTCACTCAGCAAGACCAACTGACAGTCCCTCTCGTACATCTCGTCTGTATTCTCACACAGACTCAAGTTCACCGAACATATGATCCAAATCCAGTACAAAAAAGCTCTGTTACAAAACAATCCAGCTACGTTTGCACCCATTGCTTTGCTTCTCTGTTTCTGCTCCTCGTCCTCCTCCAAGTAAGAGTATTATTACATCACGACATTTATTCATCTCATCCGACTGTACTCAACTCAGCTGCACTGCACCGCATTACACCGGAACTGTGAATTCACTGATTGACACTAATTATCCACATACGACTACCATTTGTTCTACGTCCTGCAAATTTAAAAAGAATAGAGAGACGGAGAAAAACGAAGATCACAAAAAGCGAACATGGGAACACATACGCGCTGCGTGCCGCACAAACCCACCAAAGTAAATCAATACGGAATCGTATAGAACACACGGTAGAACAATTAACAAGCTCCAAGATCTCGTCGTCCACTCACGTCCCTAGTGTAAGAAAACAGCTCAGTAGGTGCAAGACAAAATCCCATCTAGTCCATAATTAACTAGAATCTACAAAAGCAAAATAACAAATCCACCAACCTATCCTCAATATAATCACGCACTAAACCTCCCATCCACCACCAAAACGCAATACACAAATCGACCATATCAAACAAAAATCGCATGCTCACCCCATCGCCTCGGTCCGATCATTACACATTTACTTGATCAAATCTTATGCATCCCAGACAACAATAGCCAACAGTCGTCCATACTACTTCCCCTACTCATTTTCATCAACCACGGACAAATACCGAAAACCGCGATAACAAACAATTCACATCATTTACGTAATCATTATCGCTGTCCTGTCCCCGTCGTAGTCGTAGTCGTAGTCGTAGTCGCACTCGAAGTCGCAGTCAATGCAGATGCAGATGCAGATGCAGACGCAGATACAGATACAGACACAGATACAGATTTACAGTTGCTGACCGTGTACATGTACACGCAATGCTTCGTCGTCATGCCCATTATTAGCTTCAAACACACGGACCAGCTCCATCACACTGCTTCGAAAACCAACCAATCATGACAGGAACCGGAACAGAAACACATGCCACGAAGGATAACAGTGGTACGCATCATCGCGAACATCCCACCACAAACAACGACAACACGACCATCAGTGATCCACGTATACTATACCGCCCCTTCATTACCATCAACCCGAACACAACTACAGAAGTACCTACATGGACCAACACACAGTTATCACATACGAATGTATGTACATATGAATGTACATATGTATTAGAAAATCCTATATGCTCCACACGCTCATCAGATTTTCGTTACTCACATCAACTATGAGTCACACCACGTTGCGCCATCAGCAAGATAAGAACAAACTGATCACACACTGAAACCCATACACTCGATCTAGAAACAAATACAATGAACGCAATAGCCGAACCGCAAACTTCCTCACTCCTACCTCCGAACCATCCGCCGCCAACCAACTAACCAACTAACCAATAAACCCACCCACCAACCCACCAACCCACCAAGCCAACCCAGCTGACAGAATGGAATAAAACAATTGCAAAACTACAAGTAACAGTGGTATTCGATCAATAGCACATTAAAAGTACATCAAAATTACTATGCCAATTACAATCACATTCAGTAGTGCAGACTCACGCATCTACAACCACATTCCCATTCAACCCTCTAAAAGGAGATCAAAGAAACGGGCAATATCCAACGAGTGTGCTTGTTCCTCACTCAATCACTGACCGACTAACCTCTTGACTGACTGACTGAATGAATGAATGACTGAATGACAATTTGTGAGAAAGAGATAGACACACGGACCGATGAGTGAATGTGGGGCCTCGCAAACACAATAAAAAAATCATATTCCACGAGCCAGTCGGCGATTAGACTAACAGAGAAAGACGCAGAACGAACAAACGACTGAGTAGGCGTGACAGACAGATGTAAACACGGATAAGGAAAATGTGTACAATTCATGACCCGTTCGTAACATGATGCCTCAAATGGTCCCATTTCGCTCCTCACAAACCCCACGTCCAAATTCGTGCCACATTGGCAAACCCAGCACGAAACAGCAGTCCGAGCACGACCAAACGACAACATTCACATTCGGACCAGACCGAACCGTTTCAAAATCCAGGTAACCATATAGATCAAAACATTGTCAAAATCGAACAAAATCCACCGTGTCACTCAGCAAGACCAACTGACAGTCCCTCTCGTACATCTCGTCTGTATTCTCACACAGACTCAAGTTCACCGAACATATGATCCAAATCCAGTACAAAAAAGCTCTGTTACAAAACAATCCAGCTACGTTTGCACCCATTGCTTTGCTTCTCTGTTTCTGCTCCTCGTCCTCCTCCAAGTAAGAGTATTATTACATCACGACATTTATTCATCTCATCCGACTGTACTCAACTCAGCTGCACTGCACCGCATTACACCGGAACTGTGAATTCACTGATTGACACTAATTATCCACATACGACTACCATTTGTTCTACGTCCTGCAAATTTAAAAAGAATAGAGAGACGGAGAAAAACGAAGATCACAAAAAGCGAACATGGGAACACATACGCGCTGCGTGCCGCACAAACCCACCAAAGTAAATCAATACGGAATCGTATAGAACACACGGTAGAACAATTAACAAGCTCCAAGATCTCGTCGTCCACTCACGTCCCTAGTGTAAGAAAACAGCTCAGTAGGTGCAAGACAAAATCCCATCTAGTCCATAATTAACTAGAATCTACAAAAGCAAAATAACAAATCCACCAACCTATCCTCAATATAATCACGCACTAAACCTCCCATCCACCACCAAAACGCAATACACAAATCGACCATATCAAACAAAAATCGCATGCTCACCCCATCGCCTCGGTCCGATCATTACACATTTACTTGATCAAATCTTATGCATCCCAGACAACAATAGCCAACAGTCGTCCATACTACTTCCCCTACTCATTTTCATCAACCACGGACAAATACCGAAAACCGCGATAACAAACAATTCACATCATTTACGTAATCATTATCGCTGTCCTGTCCCCGTCGTAGTCGTAGTCGTAGTCGTAGTCGCACTCGAAGTCGCAGTCAATGCAGATGCAGATGCAGATGCAGACGCAGATACAGATACAGACACAGATACAGATTTACAGTTGCTGACCGTGTACATGTACACGCAATGCTTCGTCGTCATGCCCATTATTAGCTTCAAACACACGGACCAGCTCCATCACACTGCTTCGAAAACCAACCAATCATGACAGGAACCGGAACAGAAACACATGCCACGAAGGATAACAGTGGTACGCATCATCGCGAACATCCCACCACAAACAACGACAACACGACCATCAGTGATCCACGTATACTATACCGCCCCTTCATTACCATCAACCCGAACACAACTACAGAAGTACCTACATGGACCAACACACAGTTATCACATACGAATGTATGTACATATGAATGTACATATGTATTAGAAAATCCTATATGCTCCACACGCTCATCAGATTTTCGTTACTCACATCAACTATGAGTCACACCACGTTGCGCCATCAGCAAGATAAGAACAAACTGATCACACACTGAAACCCATACACTCGATCTAGAAACAAATACAATGAACGCAATAGCCGAACCGCAAACTTCCTCACTCCTACCTCCGAACCATCCGCCGCCAACCAACTAACCAACTAACCAATAAACCCACCCACCAACCCACCAACCCACCAAGCCAACCCAGCTGACAGAATGGAATAAAACAATTGCAAAACTACAAGTAACAGTGGTATTCGATCAATAGCACATTAAAAGTACATCAAAATTACTATGCCAATTACAATCACATTCAGTAGTGCAGACTCACGCATCTACAACCACATTCCCATTCAACCCTCTAAAAGGAGATCAAAGAAACGGGCAATATCCAACGAGTGTGCTTGTTCCTCACTCAATCACTGACCGACTAACCTCTTGACTGACTGACTGAATGAATGAATGACTGAATGACAATTTGTGAGAAAGAGATAGACACACGGACCGATGAGTGAATGTGGGGCCTCGCAAACACAATAAAAAAATCATATTCCACGAGCCAGTCGGCGATTAGACTAACAGAGAAAGACGCAGAACGAACAAACGACTGAGTAGGCGTGACAGACAGATGTAAACACGGATAAGGAAAATGTGTACAATTCATGACCCGTTCGTAACATGATGCCTCAAATGGTCCCATTTCGCTCCTCACAAACCCCACGTCCAAATTCGTGCCACATTGGCAAACCCAGCACGAAACAGCAGTCCGAGCACGACCAAACGACAACATTCACATTCGGACCAGACCGAACCGTTTCAAAATCCAGGTAACCATATAGATCAAAACATTGTCAAAATCGAACAAAATCCACCGTGTCACTCAGCAAGACCAACTGACAGTCCCTCTCGTACATCTCGTCTGTATTCTCACACAGACTCAAGTTCACCGAACATATGATCCAAATCCAGTACAAAAAAGCTCTGTTACAAAACAATCCAGCTACGTTTGCACCCATTGCTTTGCTTCTCTGTTTCTGCTCCTCGTCCTCCTCCAAGTAAGAGTATTATTACATCACGACATTTATTCATCTCATCCGACTGTACTCAACTCAGCTGCACTGCACCGCATTACACCGGAACTGTGAATTCACTGATTGACACTAATTATCCACATACGACTACCATTTGTTCTACGTCCTGCAAATTTAAAAAGAATAGAGAGACGGAGAAAAACGAAGATCACAAAAAGCGAACATGGGAACACATACGCGCTGCGTGCCGCACAAACCCACCAAAGTAAATCAATACGGAATCGTATAGAACACACGGTAGAACAATTAACAAGCTCCAAGATCTCGTCGTCCACTCACGTCCCTAGTGTAAGAAAACAGCTCAGTAGGTGCAAGACAAAATCCCATCTAGTCCATAATTAACTAGAATCTACAAAAGCAAAATAACAAATCCACCAACCTATCCTCAATATAATCACGCACTAAACCTCCCATCCACCACCAAAACGCAATACACAAATCGACCATATCAAACAAAAATCGCATGCTCACCCCATCGCCTCGGTCCGATCATTACACATTTACTTGATCAAATCTTATGCATCCCAGACAACAATAGCCAACAGTCGTCCATACTACTTCCCCTACTCATTTTCATCAACCACGGACAAATACCGAAAACCGCGATAACAAACAATTCACATCATTTACGTAATCATTATCGCTGTCCTGTCCCCGTCGTAGTCGTAGTCGTAGTCGTAGTCGCACTCGAAGTCGAAGTCGCAGTCAATGCAGATGCAGATGCAGATGCAGACGCAGATACAGATACAGACACAGATACAGATTTACAGTTGCTGACCGTGTACATGTACACGCAATGCTTCGTCGTCATGCCCATTATTAGCTTCAAACACACGGACCAGCTCCATCACACTGCTTCGAAAACCAACCAATCATGACAGGAACCGGAACAGAAACACATGCCACGAAGGATAACAGTGGTACGCATCATCGCGAACATCCCACCACAAACAACGACAACACGACCATCAGTGATCCACGTATACTATACCGCCCCTTCATTACCATCAACCCGAACACAACTACAGAAGTACCTACATGGACCAACACACAGTTATCACATACGAATGTATGTACATATGAATGTACATATGTATTAGAAAATCCTATATGCTCCACACGCTCATCAGATTTTCGTTACTCACATCAACTATGAGTCACACCACGTTGCGCCATCAGCAAGATAAGAACAAACTGATCACACACTGAAACCCATACACTCGATCTAGAAACAAATACAATGAACGCAATAGCCGAACCGCAAACTTCCTCACTCCTACCTCCGAACCATCCGCCGCCAACCAACTAACCAACTAACCAATAAACCCACCCACCAACCCACCAACCCACCAATCCACCAACCCACCAAGCCAACCCAGCTGACAGAATGGAATAAAACAATTGCAAAACTACAAGTAACAGTGGTATTCGATCAATAGCACATTAAAAGTACATCAAAATTACTATGCCAATTACAATCACATTCAGTAGTGCAGACTCACGCATCTACAACCACATTCCCATTCAACCCTCTAAAAGGAGATCAAAGAAACGGGCAATATCCAACGAGTGTGCTTGTTCCTCACTCAATCACTGACCGACTAACCTCTTGACTGACTGACTGAATGAATGAATGACTGAATGACAATTTGTGAGAAAGAGATAGACACACGGACCGATGAGTGAATGTGGGGCCTCGCAAACACAATAAAAAAATCATATTCCACGAGCCAGTCGGCGATTAGACTAACAGAGAAAGACGCAGAACGAACAAACGACTGAGTAGGCGTGACAGACAGATGTAAACACGGATAAGGAAAATGTGTACAATTCATGACCCGTTCGTAACATGATGCCTCAAATGGTCCCATTTCGCTCCTCACAAACCCCACGTCCAAATTCGTGCCACATTGGCAAACCCAGCACGAAACAGCAGTCCGAGCACGACCAAACGACAACATTCACATTCGGACCAGACCGAACCGTTTCAAAATCCAGGTAACCATATAGATCAAAACATTGTCAAAATCGAACAAAATCCACCGTGTCACTCAGCAAGACCAACTGACAGTCCCTCTCGTACATCTCGTCTGTATTCTCACACAGACTCAAGTTCACCGAACATATGATCCAAATCCAGTACAAAAAAGCTCTGTTACAAAACAATCCAGCTACGTTTGCACCCATTGCTTTGCTTCTCTGTTTCTGCTCCTCGTCCTCCTCCAAGTAAGAGTATTATTACATCACGACATTTATTCATCTCATCCGACTGTACTCAACTCAGCTGCACTGCACCGCATTACACCGGAACTGTGAATTCACTGATTGACACTAATTATCCACATACGACTACCATTTGTTCTACGTCCTGCAAATTTAAAAAGAATAGAGAGACGGAGAAAAACGAAGATCACAAAAAGCGAACATGGGAACACATACGCGCTGCGTGCCGCACAAACCCACCAAAGTAAATCAATACGGAATCGTATAGAACACACGGTAGAACAATTAACAAGCTCCAAGATCTCGTCGTCCACTCACGTCCCTAGTGTAAGAAAACAGCTCAGTAGGTGCAAGACAAAATCCCATCTAGTCCATAATTAACTAGAATCTACAAAAGCAAAATAACAAATCCACCAACCTATCCTCAATATAATCACGCACTAAACCTCCCATCCACCACCAAAACGCAATACACAAATCGACCATATCAAACAAAAATCGCATGCTCACCCCATCGCCTCGGTCCGATCATTACACATTTACTTGATCAAATCTTATGCATCCCAGACAACAATAGCCAACAGTCGTCCATACTACTTCCCCTACTCATTTTCATCAACCACGGACAAATACCGAAAACCGCGATAACAAACAATTCACATCATTTACGTAATCATTATCGCTGTCCTGTCCCCGTCGTAGTCGTAGTCGTAGTCGTAGTCGCACTCGAAGTCGCAGTCAATGCAGATGCAGATGCAGATGCAGACGCAGATACAGATACAGACACAGATACAGATTTACAGTTGCTGACCGTGTACATGTACACGCAATGCTTCGTCGTCATGCCCATTATTAGCTTCAAACACACGGACCAGCTCCATCACACTGCTTCGAAAACCAACCAATCATGACAGGAACCGGAACAGAAACACATGCCACGAAGGATAACAGTGGTACGCATCATCGCGAACATCCCACCACAAACAACGACAACACGACCATCAGTGATCCACGTATACTATACCGCCCCTTCATTACCATCAACCCGAACACAACTACAGAAGTACCTACATGGACCAACACACAGTTATCACATACGAATGTATGTACATATGAATGTACATATGTATTAGAAAATCCTATATGCTCCACACGCTCATCAGATTTTCGTTACTCACATCAACTATGAGTCACACCACGTTGCGCCATCAGCAAGATAAGAACAAACTGATCACACACTGAAACCCATACACTCGATCTAGAAACAAATACAATGAACGCAATAGCCGAACCGCAAACTTCCTCACTCCTACCTCCGAACCATCCGCCGCCAACCAACTAACCAACTAACCAATAAACCCACCCACCAACCCACCAACCCACCAAGCCAACCCAGCTGACAGAATGGAATAAAACAATTGCAAAACTACAAGTAACAGTGGTATTCGATCAATAGCACATTAAAAGTACATCAAAATTACTATGCCAATTACAATCACATTCAGTAGTGCAGACTCACGCATCTACAACCACATTCCCATTCAACCCTCTAAAAGGAGATCAAAGAAACGGGCAATATCCAACGAGTGTGCTTGTTCCTCACTCAATCACTGACCGACTAACCTCTTGACTGACTGACTGAATGAATGAATGACTGAATGACAATTTGTGAGAAAGAGATAGACACACGGACCGATGAGTGAATGTGGGGCCTCGCAAACACAATAAAAAAATCATATTCCACGAGCCAGTCGGCGATTAGACTAACAGAGAAAGACGCAGAACGAACAAACGACTGAGTAGGCGTGACAGACAGATGTAAACACGGATAAGGAAAATGTGTACAATTCATGACCCGTTCGTAACATGATGCCTCAAATGGTCCCATTTCGCTCCTCACAAACCCCACGTCCAAATTCGTGCCACATTGGCAAACCCAGCACGAAACAGCAGTCCGAGCACGACCAAACGACAACATTCACATTCGGACCAGACCGAACCGTTTCAAAATCCAGGTAACCATATAGATCAAAACATTGTCAAAATCGAACAAAATCCACCGTGTCACTCAGCAAGACCAACTGACAGTCCCTCTCGTACATCTCGTCTGTATTCTCACACAGACTCAAGTTCACCGAACATATGATCCAAATCCAGTACAAAAAAGCTCTGTTACAAAACAATCCAGCTACGTTTGCACCCATTGCTTTGCTTCTCTGTTTCTGCTCCTCGTCCTCCTCCAAGTAAGAGTATTATTACATCACGACATTTATTCATCTCATCCGACTGTACTCAACTCAGCTGCACTGCACCGCATTACACCGGAACTGTGAATTCACTGATTGACACTAATTATCCACATACGACTACCATTTGTTCTACGTCCTGCAAATTTAAAAAGAATAGAGAGACGGAGAAAAACGAAGATCACAAAAAGCGAACATGGGAACACATACGCGCTGCGTGCCGCACAAACCCACCAAAGTAAATCAATACGGAATCGTATAGAACACACGGTAGAACAATTAACAAGCTCCAAGATCTCGTCGTCCACTCACGTCCCTAGTGTAAGAAAACAGCTCAGTAGGTGCAAGACAAAATCCCATCTAGTCCATAATTAACTAGAATCTACAAAAGCAAAATAACAAATCCACCAACCTATCCTCAATATAATCACGCACTAAACCTCCCATCCACCACCAAAACGCAATACACAAATCGACCATATCAAACAAAAATCGCATGCTCACCCCATCGCCTCGGTCCGATCATTACACATTTACTTGATCAAATCTTATGCATCCCAGACAACAATAGCCAACAGTCGTCCATACTACTTCCCCTACTCATTTTCATCAACCACGGACAAATACCGAAAACCGCGATAACAAACAATTCACATCATTTACGTAATCATTATCGCTGTCCTGTCCCCGTCGTAGTCGTAGTCGTAGTCGTAGTCGCACTCGAAGTCGCAGTCAATGCAGATGCAGATGCAGATGCAGACGCAGATACAGATACAGACACAGATACAGATTTACAGTTGCTGACCGTGTACATGTACACGCAATGCTTCGTCGTCATGCCCATTATTAGCTTCAAATACACGGACCAGCTCCATCACACTGCTTCGAAAACCAACCAATCATGACAGGAACCGGAACAGAAACACATGCCACGAAGGATAACAGTGGTACGCATCATCGCGAACATCCCACCACAAACAACGACAACACGACCATCAGTGATCCACGTATACTATACCGCCCCTTCATTACCATCAACCCGAACACAACTACAGAAGTACCTACATGGACCAACACACAGTTATCACATACGAATGTATGTACATATGAATGTACATATGTATTAGAAAATCCTATATGCTCCACACGCTCATCAGATTTTCGTTACTCACATCAACTATGAGTCACACCACGTTGCGCCATCAGCAAGATAAGAACAAACTGATCACACACTGAAACCCATACACTCGATCTAGAAACAAATACAATGAACGCAATAGCCCAACCGCAAACTTCCTCACTCCTACCTCCGAACCATCCGCCGCCAACCAACTAACCAACTAACCAATAAACCCACCCACCAACCCACCAACCCACCAATCCACCAACCCACCAAGCCAACCCAGCTGACAGAATGGAATAAAACAATTGCAAAACTACAAGTAACAGTGGTATTCGATCAATAGCACATTAAAAGTACATCAAAATTACTATGCCAATTACAATCACATTCAGTAGTGCAGACTCACGCATCTACAACCACATTCCCATTCAACCCTCTAAAAGGAGATCAAAGAAACGGGCAATATCCAACGAGTGTGCTTGTTCCTCACTCAATCACTGACCGACTAACCTCTTGACTGACTGACTGAATGAATGAATGACTGAATGACAATTTGTGAGAAAGAGATAGACACACGGACCGATGAGTGAATGTGGGGCCTCGCAAACACAATAAAAAAATCATATTCCACGAGCCAGTCGGCGATTAGACTAACAGAGAAAGACGCAGAACGAACAAACGACTGAGTAGGCGTGACAGACAGATGTAAACACGGATAAGGAAAATGTGTACAATTCATGACCCGTTCGTAACATGATGCCTCAAATGGTCCCATTTCGCTCCTCACAAACCCCACGTCCAAATTCGTGCCACATTGGCAAACCCAGCACGAAACAGCAGTCCGAGCACGACCAAACGACAACATTCACATTCGGACCAGACCGAACCGTTTCAAAATCCAGGTAACCATATAGATCAAAACATTGTCAAAATCGAACAAAATCCACCGTGTCACTCAGCAAGACCAACTGACAGTCCCTCTCGTACATCTCGTCTGTATTCTCACACAGACTCAAGTTCACCGAACATATGATCCAAATCCAGTACAAAAAAGCTCTGTTACAAAACAATCCAGCTACGTTTGCACCCATTGCTTTGCTTCTCTGTTTCTGCTCCTCGTCCTCCTCCAAGTAAGAGTATTATTACATCACGACATTTATTCATCTCATCCGACTGTACTCAACTCAGCTGCACTGCACCGCATTACACCGGAACTGTGAATTCACTGATTGACACTAATTATCCACATACGACTACCATTTGTTCTACGTCCTGCAAATTTAAAAAGAATAGAGAGACGGAGAAAAACGAAGATCACAAAAAGCGAACATGGGAACACATACGCGCTGCGTGCCGCACAAACCCACCAAAGTAAATCAATACGGAATCGTATAGAACACACGGTAGAACAATTAACAAGCTCCAAGATCTCGTCGTCCACTCACGTCCCTAGTGTAAGAAAACAGCTCAGTAGGTGCAAGACAAAATCCCATCTAGTCCATAATTAACTAGAATCTACAAAAGCAAAATAACAAATCCACCAACCTATCCTCAATATAATCACGCACTAAACCTCCCATCCACCACCAAAACGCAATACACAAATCGACCATATCAAACAAAAATCGCATGCTCACCCCATCGCCTCGGTCCGATCATTACACATTTACTTGATCAAATCTTATGCATCCCAGACAACAATAGCCAACAGTCGTCCATACTACTTCCCCTACTCATATTCATCAACCACGGACAAATACCGAAAACCGCGATAACAAACAATTCACATCATTTACGTAATCATTATCGCTGTCCTGTCCCCGTCGTAGTCGTAGTCGTAGTCGTAGTCGCACTCGAAGTCGCAGTCAATGCAGATGCAGATGCAGATGCAGACGCAGATACAGATACAGACACAGATACAGATTTACAGTTGCTGACCGTGTACATGTACACGCAATGCTTCGTCGTCATGCCCATTATTAGCTTCAAATACACGGACCAGCTCCATCACACTGCTTCGAAAACCAACCAATCATGACAGGAACCGGAACAGAAACACATGCCACGAAGGATAACAGTGGTACGCATCATCGCGAACATCCCACCACAAACAACGACAACACGACCATCAGTGATCCACGTATACTATACCGCCCCTTCATTACCATCAACCCGAACACAACTACAGAAGTACCTACATGGACCAACACACAGTTATCACATACGAATGTATGTACATATGAATGTACATATGTATTAGAAAATCCTATATGCTCCACACGCTCATCAGATTTTCGTTACTCACATCAACTATGAGTCACACCACGTTGCGCCATCAGCAAGATAAGAACAAACTGATCACACACTGAAACCCATACACTCGATCTAGAAACAAATACAATGAACGCAATAGCCCAACCGCAAACTTCCTCACTCCTACCTCCGAACCATCCGCCGCCAACCAACTAACCAACTAACCAATAAACCCACCCACCAACCCACCAACCCACCAACCCACCAACCCACCAAGCCAACCCAGCTGACAGAATGGAATAAAACAATTGCAAAACTACAAGTAACAGTGGTATTCGATCAATAGCACATTAAAAGTACATCAAAATTACTATGCCAATTACAATCACATTCAGTAGTGCAGACTCACGCATCTACAACCACATTCCCATTCAACCCTCTAAAAGGAGATCAAAGAAACGGGCAATATCCAACGAGTGTGCTTGTTCCTCACTCAATCACTGACCGACTAACCTCTTGACTGACTGACTGAATGAATGAATGACTGAATGACAATTTGTGAGAAAGAGATAGACACACGGACCGATGAGTGAATGTGGGGCCTCGCAAACACAATAAAAAAATCATATTCCACGAGCCAGTCGGCGATTAGACTAACAGAGAAAGACGCAGAACGAACAAACGACTGAGTAGGCGTGACAGACAGATGTAAACACGGATAAGGAAAATGTGTACAATTCATGACCCGTTCGTAACATGATGCCTCAAATGGTCCCATTTCGCTCCTCACAAACCCCACGTCCAAATTCGTGCCACATTGGCAAACCCAGCACGAAACAGCAGTCCGAGCACGACCAAACGACAACATTCACATTCGGACCAGACCGAACCGTTTCAAAATCCAGGTAACCATATAGATCAAAACATTGTCAAAATCGAACAAAATCCACCGTGTCACTCAGCAAGACCAACTGACAGTCCCTCTCGTACATCTCGTCTGTATTCTCACACAGACTCAAGTTCACCGAACATATGATCCAAATCCAGTACAAAAAAGCTCTGTTACAAAACAATCCAGCTACGTTTGCACCCATTGCTTTGCTTCTCTGTTTCTGCTCCTCGTCCTCCTCCAAGTAAGAGTATTATTACATCACGACATTTATTCATCTCATCCGACTGTACTCAACTCAGCTGCACTGCACCGCATTACACCGGAACTGTGAATTCACTGATTGACACTAATTATCCACATACGACTACCATTTGTTCTACGTCCTGCAAATTTAAAAAGAATAGAGAGACGGAGAAAAACGAAGATCACAAAAAGCGAACATGGGAACACATACGCGCTGCGTGCCGCACAAACCCACCAAAGTAAATCAATACGGAATCGTATAGAACACACGGTAGAACAATTAACAAGCTCCAAGATCTCGTCGTCCACTCACGTCCCTAGTGTAAGAAAACAGCTCAGTAGGTGCAAGACAAAATCCCATCTAGTCCATAATTAACTAGAATCTACAAAAGCAAAATAACAAATCCACCAACCTATCCTCAATATAATCACGCACTAAACCTCCCATCCACCACCAAAACGCAATACACAAATCGACCATATCAAACAAAAATCGCATGCTCACCCCATCGCCTCGGTCCGATCATTACACATTTACTTGATCAAATATTATGCATCCCAGACAACAATAGCCAACAGTCGTCCATACTACTTCCCCTACTCATATTCATCAACCACGGACAAATACCGAAAACCGCGATAACAAACAATTCACATCATTTACGTAATCATTATCGCTGTCCTGTCCCCGTCGTAGTCGTAGTCGCACTCCAAGTCGCAGTCGAAGTCGCAGTGGATGCAGATGCAGATGCAGATGCAGATGCAGACGCAGATACAGATACAGACACAGATACAGATTTACAGTTGCTGACCGTGTACATGTACACGCAATGCTTCGTCGTCATGCCCATTATTAGCTTCAAACACACGGACCAGCTCCATCACACTGCTTCGAAAACCAACCAATCATGACAGGAACCGGAACAGAAACACATGCCACGAAGGATAACAGTGGTACGCATCATCGCGAACATCCCACCACAAACAACGACAACACGACCATCAGTGATCCACGTATACTATACCGCCCCTTCATTACCATCAACCCGAACACAACTACAGAAGTATCTACATGGACCAACACACAGTTATCACATACGAATGTATGTACATATGCATTAGAAAATCCTATATGCTCCACACGCTCATCAGATTTTCGTTACTCACATCAACTATGAGTCACACCACGTTGCGCCATCAGCAAGATAAGAACAAACTGATCACACACTGAAACCCATACACTCGATCTACAAACAAATACAATGAACGCAATAGCCGAACCGCAAACTTCCTCACTCCTACCTCCGAACCATCCGCCGCCAACCAACTAACCAACTAACCAATAAACCCACCCACCAACCCACCAACCCACCAACCCACCAACCCACCAACCCACCAAGCCAACCCAGCTGACAGAATGGAATAAAACAATTGCAAAACTACAAGTAACAGTGGTATTCGATCAATAGCACATTAAAAGTACATCAAAATTACTATGCCAATTACAATCACATTCAGTAGTGCAGACTCACGCATCTACAACCACATTCCCATTCAACCCTCTAAAAGGAGATCAAAGAAACGGGCAATATCCAACGAGTGTGCTTGTTCCTCACTCAAT
Organism: Fasciola hepatica; assembly: GCA_948099385.1. Lineage (NCBI taxonomy): Eukaryota > Metazoa > Platyhelminthes > Trematoda > Plagiorchiida > Fasciolidae > Fasciola > Fasciola hepatica. The sequence continues at coordinate 33,036,303 of CANUEZ040000043.1, read as the reverse complement.
CACTGACCGACTAACCTCTTGACTGACTGACTGAATGAATGACAATTTGTGAGAAAGAGATAGACACACGGACCGATGAGTGAATGTGGGGCCTCGCAAACACAATAAAAAAAATCATATTCCACGAGCCAGTCGGCGATTAGACTAACAGAGAAAGACGCAGAACGAACAAACGACTGAGTAGGCGTGACAGACAGATGTAAACACGGATAAGGAAAATGTGTACAATTCATGACCCGTTCGTAACATGATGCCTCAAATGGTCCCATTTCGCTCCTCACAAACCCCACGTCCAAATTCGTGCCACATTGGCAAACCCAGCACGAAACAGCAGTCCGAGCACGACCAAACGACAACATTCACATTCGGACCAGACCGAACCGTTTCAAAATCCAGGTAACCATATAGATCAAAACATTGTCAAAATCGAACAAAATCCACCGTGTCACTCAGCAAGACCAACTGACAGTCCCTCTCGTACATCTCGTCTGTATTCTCACACAGACTCAAGTTCACCGAACATATGATCCAAATCCAGTACAAAAAAGCTCTGTTACAAAACAATCCAGCTACATTTGCACCCATTGCTTTGCTTCTCTGTTTCTGCTCCTCGTCCTCCTCCAAGTAAGAGTATTATTACATCACGACATTTATTCATCTCATCCGACTGTACTCAACTCAGCTGCACTGCACCGCATTACACCGGAACTGTGAATTCACTGATTGACACTAATTATCCACATACGACTACCATTTGTTCTACGTCCTGCAAATTTAAAAAGAATAGAGAGACGGAGAAAAACGAAGATCACAAAAAGCGAACATGGGAACACATACGCGCTGCGTGCCGCACAAACCCACCAAAGTAAATCAATACGGAATCGTATAGAACACACGGTAGAACAATTAACAAGCTCCAAGATCTCGTCGTCCACTCACGTCCCTAGTGTAAGAAAACAGCTCAGTAGGTGCAAGACAAAATCCCATCTAGTCCATAATTAACTAGAATCTACAAAAGCAAAATAACAAATCCACCAACCTATCCTCAATATAATCACGCACTAAACCTCCCATCCACCACCAAAACGCAATACACAAATCGACCATATCAAACAAAAATCGCATGCTCACCCCATCGCCTCGGTCCGATCATTACACATTTACTTGATCAAATCTTATGCATCCCAGACAACAATAGCCAACAGTCGTCCATACTACTTCCCCTACTCATTTTCATCAACCACGGACAAATACCGAAAACCGCGATAACAAACAATTCACATCATTTACGTAATCGTTATCGCTGTCCTGTCCCCGTCGTAGTCGTAGTCGCACTCCAAGTCGCAGTCGCACTCGAAGTCGAAGTCGCAGTCAATGCAGATGCAGATGCAGATGCAGACGCAGATACAGATACAGACACAGATACAGATTTACAGTTGCTGACCGTGTACATGTACACGCAATGCTTCGTCGTCATGCCCATTATTAGCTTCAAACACACGGACCAGCTCCATCACACTGCTTCGAAAACCAACCAATCATGACAGGAACCGGAACAGAAACACATGCCACGAAGGATAACAGTGGTACGCATCATCGCGAACATCCCACCACAAACAACGACAACACGACCATCAGTGATCCACGTATACTATACCGCCCCTTCATTACCATCAACCCGAACACAACTACAGAAGTACCTACATGGACCAACACACAGTTATCACATACGAATGTATGTACATATGAATGTACATATGCATTAGAAAATCCTATATGCTCCACACGCTCATCAGATTTTCGTTACTCACATCAACTATGAGTCACACCACGCTGCGCCATCAGCAAGATAAGAACAAACTGATCACACACTGAAACCCATACACTCGATCTACAAACAAATACAATGAACGCAATAGCCGAACCGCAAACTTCCTCACTCCTACCTCCGAACCATCCGCCGCCAACCAACTAACCAACTAACCAATAAACCCACCCACCAATCCACCAACCCACCAACCCACCAAGCCAACCCAGCTGACAGAATGGAATAAAACAATTGCAAAACTACAAGTAACAGTGGTATTCGATCAATAGCACATTAAAAGTACATCAAAATTACTATGCCAATTACAATCACATTCAGTAGTGCAGACTCACGCATCTACAACCACATTCCCATTCAACCCTCTAAAAGGAGATCAAAGAAACGGGCATTATCCAACGAGTGTGCTTGTTCCTCACTCAATCACTGACCGACTAACCTCTTGACTGACTGACTGACTGAATGACAATTTGTGAGAAAGAGATAGACACACGGACCGATGAGTGAATGTGGGGCCTCGCAAACACAATAAAAAAAATCATATTCCACGAGCCAGTCGGCGATTAGACTAACAGAGAAAGACGCAGAACGAACAAACGACTGAGTAGGCGTGACAGACAGATGTAAACACGGATAAGGAAAATGTGTACAATTCATGACCCGTTCGTAACATGATGCCTCAAATGGTCCCATTTCGCTCCTCACAAACCCCACGTCCAAATTCGTGCCACATTGGCAAACCCAGCACGAAACAGCAGTCCGAGCACGACCAAACGACAACATTCACATTCGGACCAGACCGAACCGTTTCAAAATCCAGGTAACCATATAGATCAAAACATTGTCAAAATCGAACAAAATCCACCGTGTCACTCAGCAAGACCAACTGACAGTCCCTCTCGTACATCTCGTCTGTATTCTCACACAGACTCAAGTTCACCGAACATATGATCCAAATCCAGTACAAAAAAGCTCTGTTACAAAACAATCCAGCTACGTTTGCACCCATTGCTTTGCTTCTCTGTTTCTGCTCCTCGTCCTCCTCCAAGTAAGAGTATTATTACATCACGACATTTATTCATCTCATCCGACTGTACTCAACTCAGCTGCACTGCACCGCATTACACCGGAACTGTGAATTCACTGATTGACACTAATTATCCACATACGACTACCATTTGTTCTACGTCCTGTAAATTTAAAAAGAATAGAGAGACGGAGAAAAACGAAGATCACAAAAAGCGAACATGGGAACACATACGCGCTGCGTGCCGCACAAACCCACCAAAGTAAATCAATACGGAATCGTATAGAACACACGGTAGAACAATTAACAAGCTCCAAGATCTCGTCGTCCACTCACGTCCCTAGTGTAAGAAAACAGCTCAGTAGGTGCAAGACAAAATCCCATCTAGTCCATAATTAACTAGAATCTACAAAAGCAAAATAACAAATCCACCAACCTATCCTCAATATAATCACGCACTAAACCTCCCATCCACCACCAAAACGCAATACACAAATCGACCATATCAAACAAAAATCGCATGCTCACCCCATCGCCTCGGTCCGATCATTACACATTTACTTGATCAAATCTTATGCATCCCAGACAACAATAGCCAACAGTCGTCCATACTACTTCCCCTACTCATTTTCATCAACCACGGACAAATACCGAAAACCGCGATAACAAACAATTCACATCATTTACGTAATCGTTATCGCTGTCCTGTCCCCGTCGTAGTCGTAGTCGCACTCCAAGTCGCAGTCGCACTCGAAGTCGAAGTCGCAGTCAATGCAGATGCAGATGCAGATGCAGACGCAGATACAGATACAGACACAGATACAGATTTACAGTTGCTGACCGTGTACATGTACACGCAATGCTTCGTCGTCATGCCCATTATTAGCTTCAAACACACGGACCAGCTCCATCACACTGCTTCGAAAACCAACCAATCATGACAGGAACCGGAACAGAAACACATGCCACGAAGGATAACAGTGGTACGCATCATCGCGAACATCCCACCACAAACAACGACAACACGACCATCAGTGATCCACGTATACTATACCGCCCCTTCATTACCATCAACCCGAACACAACTACAGAAGTACCTACATGGACCAACACACAGTTATCACATACGAATGTATGTACATATGAATGTACATATGCATTAGAAAATCCTATATGCTCCACACGCTCATCAGATTTTCGTTACTCACATCAACTATGAGTCACACCACGTTGCGCCATCAGCAAGATGAGAACAAACTGATCACACACTGAAACCCATACACTCGATCTACAAACAAATACAATGAACGCAATAGCCGAACCGCAAACTTCCTCACTCCTACCTCCGAACCCTCCTCCGCCAACCAACTAACCAACTAACCAATAAACCCACCCACCAACCCACCAACCCACCAACCCACCAAGCCAACCCAGCTGACAGAATGGAATAAAACAATTGCAAAACTACAAGTAACAGTGGTATTCGATCAATAGCACATTAAAAGTACATCAAAATTACTATGCCAATTACAATCACATTCAGTAGTGCAGACTCACGCATCTACAACCACATTCCCATTCAACCCTCTAAAAGGAGATCAAAGAAACGGGCAATATCCAACGAGTGTGCTTGTTCCTCACTCAATCACTGACCGACTAACCTCATTGACTGACTGACTGACTGAATGACAATTTGTGAGAAAGAGATAGACACACGGACCGATGAGTGAATGTGGGGCCTCGCAAACACATTAAAAAAAATCATATTCCACGAGCCAGTCGGCGATTAGACTAACAGAGAAAGACGCAGAACGAACAAACGACTGAGTAGGCGTGACAGACAGATGTAAACACGGATAAGGAAAATGTGTACAATTCATGACCCGTTCGTAACATGATGCCTCAAATGGTCCCATTTCGCTCCTCACAAACCCCACGTCCAAATTCGTGCCACATTGGCAAACCCAGCACGAAACAGCAGTCCGAGCACGACCAAACGACAACATTCACATTCGGACCAGACCGAACCGTTTCAAAATCCAGGTAACCATATAGATCAAAACATTGTCAAAATCGAACAAAATCCACCGTGTCACTCAGCAAGACCAACTGACAGTCCCTCTCGTACATCTCGTCTGTATTCTCACACAGACTCAAGTTCACCGAACATATGATCCAAATCCAGTACAAAAAAGCTCTGTTACAAAACAATCCAGCTACGTTTGCACCCATTGCTTTGCTTCTCTGTTTCTGCTCCTCGTCCTCCTCCAAGTAAGAGTATTATTACATCACGACATTTATTCATCTCATCCGACTGTACTCAACTCAGCTGCACTGCACCGCATTACACCGGAACTGTGAATTCACTGATTGACACTAATTATCCACATACGACTACCATTTGTTCTACGTCCTGTAAATTTAAAAAGAATAGAGAGACGGAGAAAAACGAAGATCACAAAAAGCGAACATGGGAACACATACGCGCTGCGTGCCGCACAAACCCACCAAAGTAAATCAATACGGAATCGTATAGAACACACGGTAGAACAATTAACAAGCTCCAAGATCTCGTCGTCCACTCACGTCCCTAGTGTAAGAAAACAGCTCAGTAGGTGCAAGACAAAATCCCATCTAGTCCATAATTAACTAGAATCTACAAAAGCAAAATAACAAATCCACCAACCTATCCTCAATATAATCACGCACTAAACCTCCCATCCACCACCAAAACGCAATACACAAATCGACCATATCAAACAAAAATCGCATGCTCACCCCATCGCCTCGGTCCGATCATTACACATTTACTTGATCAAATCTTATGCATCCCAGACAACAATAGCCAACAGTCGTCCATACTACTTCCCCTACTCATTTTCATCAACCACGGACAAATACCGAAAACCGCGATAACAAACAATTCACATCATTTACGTAATCGTTATCGCTGTCCTGTCCCCGTCGTAGTCGTAGTCGCACTCCAAGTCGCAGTCGCACTCGAAGTCGAAGTCGCAGTCAATGCAGATGCAGATGCAGATGCAGACGCAGATACAGATACAGACACAGATACAGATTTACAGTTGCTGACCGTGTACATGTACACGCAATGCTTCGTCGTCATGCCCATCATTAGCTTCAAACACACGGACCAGCTCCATCACACTGCTTCGAAAACCAACCAATCATGACAGGAACCGGAACAGAAACACATGCCACGAAGGATAACAGTGGTACGCATCATCGCGAACATCCCACCACAAACAACGACAACACGACCATCAGTGATCCACGTATACTATACCGCCCCTTCATTACCATCAACCCGAACACAACTACAGAAGTACCTACATGGACCAACACACTGTTATCACATACGAATGTATGTACATATGAATGTACATATGCATTAGAAAATCCTATATGCTCCACACGCTCATCAGATTTTCGTTACTCACATCAACTATGAGTCACACCACGTTGCGCCATCAGCAAGATGAGAACAAACTGATCACACACTGAAACCCATACACTCGGTCTACAAACAAATACAATGAACGCAATAGCCGAACCGCAAACTTCCTCACTCCTACCTCCGAACCATCCGCCGCCAACCAACTAACCAACTAACCAATAAACCCACCCACCAACCCACCAACCCACCAAGCCAACCCAGCTGACAGAATGGAATAAAACAATTGCAAAACTACAAGTAACAGTGGTATTCGATCAATAGCACATTAAAAGTACATCAAAATTACTATGCCAATTACAATCACATTCAGTAGTGCAGACTCACGCATCTACAACCACATTCCCATTCAACCCTCTAAAAGGAGATCAAAGAAACGGGCATTATCCAACGAGTGTGCTTGTTCCTCACTCAATCACTGACCGACTAACCTCATTGACTGACTGACTGACTGAATGACAATTTGTGAGAAAGAGATAGAAACACGGACCGATGAGTGAATGTGGGGCCTCGCAAACACAATAAAAAAAATCATATTCCACGAGCCAGTCGGCGATTAGACTAACAGAGAAAGACGCAGAACGAACAAACGACTGAGTAGGCGTGACAGACAGATGTAAACACGGATAAGGAAAATGTGTACAATTCATGACCCGTTCGTAACATGATGCCTCAAATGGTCCCATTTCGCTCCTCACAAACCCCACGTCCAAATTCGTGCCACATTGGCAAACCCAGCACGAAACAGCAGTCCGAGCACGACCAAACGACAACATTCACATTCGGACCAGACCGAACCGTTTCAAAATCCAGGTAACCATATAGATCAAAACATTGTCAAAATCGAACAAAATCCACCGTGTCACTCAGCAAGACCAACTGACAGTCCCTCTCGTACATCTCGTCTGTATTCTCACACAGACTCAAGTTCACCGAACATATGATCCAAATCCAGTACAAAAAAGCTCTGTTACAAAACAATCCAGCTACGTTTGCACCCATTGCTTTGCTTCTCTGTTTCTGCTCCTCGTCCTCCTCCAAGTAAGAGTATTATTACATCACGACATTTATTCATCTCATCCGACTGTACTCAACTCAGCTGCACTGCACCGCATTACACCGGAACTGTGAATTCACTGATTGACACTAATTATCCACATACGACTACCATTTGTTCTACGTCCTGCAAATTTAAAAAGAATAGAGAGACGGAGAAAAACGAAGATCACAAAAAGCGAACATGGGAACACATACGCGCTGCGTGCCGCACAAACCCACCAAAGTAAATCAATACGGAATCGTATAGAACACACGGTAGAACAATTAACAAGCTCCAAGATCTCGTCGTCCACTCACGTCCCTAGTGTAAGAAAACAGCTCAGTAGGTGCAAGACAAAATCCCATCTAGTCCATAATTAACTAGAATCTACAAAAGCAAAATAACAAATCCACCAACCTATCCTCAATATAATCACGCACTAAACCTCCCATCCACCACCAAAACGCAATACACAAATCGACCATATCAAACAAAAATCGCATGCTCACCCCATCGCCTCGGTCCGATCATTACACATTTACTTGATCAAATCTTATGCATCCCAGACAACAATAGCCAACAGTCGTCCATACTACTTCCCCTACTCATTTTCATCAACCACGGACAAATACCGAAAACCGCGATAACAAACAATTCACATCATTTACGTAATCGTTATCGCTGTCCTGTCCCCGTCGTAGTCGTAGTCGCACTCCAAGTCGCAGTCGCACTCGAAGTCGAAGTCGCAGTCAATGCAGATGCAGATGCAGATGCAGACGCAGATACAGATACAGACACAGATACAGATTTACAGTTGCTGACCGTGTACATGTACACGCAATGCTTCGTCGTCATGCCCATTATTAGCTTCAAACACACGGACCAGCTCCATCACACTGCTTCGAAAACCAACCAATCATGACAGGAACCGGAACAGAAACACATGCCACGAAGGATAACAGTGGTACGCATCATCGCGAACATCCCACCACAAACAACGACAACACGACCATCAGTGATCCACGTATACTATACCGCCCCTTCATTACCATCAACCCGAACACAACTACAGAAGTACCTACATGGACCAACACACAGTTATCACATACGAATGTATGTACATATGAATGTACATATGCATTAGAAAATCCTATATGCTCCACACGCTCATCAGATTTTCGTTACTCACATCAACTATGAGTCACACCACGTTGCGCCATCAGCAAGATGAGAACAAACTGATCACACACTGAAACCCATACACTCGATCTACAAACAAATACAATGAACGCAATAGCCGAACCGCAAACTTCCTCACTCCTACCTCCGAACCATCCGCCGCCAACCAACTAACCAACTAACCAATAAACCCACCCACCAACCCACCAACCCACCAAGCCAACCCAGCTGACAGAATGGAATAAAACAATTGCAAAACTACAAGTAACAGTGGTATTCGATCAATAGCACATTAAAAGTACATCAAAATTACTATGCCAATTACAATCACATTCAGTAGTGCAGACTCACGCATCTACAACCACATTCCCATTCAACCCTCTAAAAGGAGATCAAAGAAACGGGCAATATCCAACGAGTGTGCTTGTTCCTCACTCAATCACTGACCGACTAACCTCATTGACTGACTGACTGACTGAATGACAATTTGTGAGAAAGAGATAGAAACACGGACCGATGAGTGAATGTGGGGCCTCGCAAACACAATAAAAAAAATCATATTCCACGAGCCAGTCGGCGATTAGACTAACAGAGAAAGACGCAGAACGAACAAACGACTGAGTAGGCGTGACAGACAGATGTAAACACGGATAAGGAAAATGTGTACAATTCATGACCCGTTCGTAACATGATGCCTCAAATGGTCCCATTTCGCTCCTCACAAACCCCACGTCCAAATTCGTGCCACATTGGCAAACCCAGCACGAAACAGCAGTCCGAGCACGACCAAACGACAACATTCACATTCGGACCAGACCGAACCGTTTCAAAATCCAGGTAACCATATAGATCAAAACATTGTCAAAATCGAACAAAATCCACCGTGTCACTCAGCAAGACCAACTGACAGTCCCTCTCGTACATCTCGTCTGTATTCTCACACAGACTCAAGTTCACCGAACATATGATCCAAATCCAGTACAAAAAAGCTCTGTTACAAAACAATCCAGCTACGTTTGCACCCATTGCTTTGCTTCTCTGTTTCTGCTCCTCGTCCTCCTCCAAGTAAGAGTATTATTACATCACGACATTTATTCATCTCATCCGACTGTACTCAACTCAGCTGCACTGCACCGCATTACACCGGAACTGTGAATTCACTGATTGACACTAATTATCCACATACGACTACCATTTGTTCTACGTCCTGCAAATTTAAAAAGAATAGAGAGACGGAGAAAAACGAAGATCACAAAAAGCGAACATGGGAACACATACGCGCTGCGTGCCGCACAAACCCACCAAAGTAAATCAATACGGAATCGTATAGAACACACGGTAGAACAATTAACAAGCTCCAAGATCTCGTCGTCCACTCACGTCCCTAGTGTAAGAAAACAGCTCAGTAGGTGCAAGACAAAATCCCATCTAGTCCATAATTAACTAGAATCTACAAAAGCAAAATAACAAATCCACCAACCTATCCTCAATATAATCACGCACTAAACCTCCCATCCACCACCAAAACGCAATACACAAATCGACCATATCAAACAAAAATCGCATGCTCACCCCATCGCCTCGGTCCGATCATTACACATTTACTTGATCAAATCTTATGCATCCCAGACAACAATAGCCAACAGTCGTCCATACTACTTCCCCTACTCATTTTCATCAACCACGGACAAATACCGAAAACCGCGATAACAAACAATTCACATCATTTACGTAATCGTTATCGCTGTCCTGTCCCCGTCGTAGTCGTAGTCGCACTCCAAGTCGCAGTCGCACTCGAAGTCGAAGTCGCAGTCAATGCAGATGCAGATGCAGATGCAGACGCAGATACAGATACAGACACAGATACAGATTTACAGTTGCTGACCGTGTACATGTACACGCAATGCTTCGTCGTCATGCCCATTATTAGCTTCAAACACACGGACCAGCTCCATCACACTGCTTCGAAAACCAACCAATCATGACAGGAACCGGAACAGAAACACATGCCACGAAGGATAACAGTGGTACGCATCATCGCGAACATCCCACCACAAACAACGACAACACGACCATCAGTGATCCACGTATACTATACCGCCCCTTCATTACCATCAACCCGAACACAACTACAGAAGTACCTACATGGACCAAAACACAGTTATCACATACGAATGTATGTACATATGAATGTACATATGCATTAGAAAATCCTATATGCTCCACACGCTCATCAGATTTTCGTTACTCACATCAACTATGAGTCACACCACGTTGCGCCATCAGCAAGATGAGAACAAACTGATCACACACTGAAACCCATACACTCGATCTACAAACAAATACAATGAACGCAATAGCCGAACCGCAAACTTCCTCACTCCTACCTCCGAACCATCCGCCGCCAACCAACTAACCAACTAACCAATAAACCCACCCACCAACCCACCAACCCACCAAGCCAACCCAGCTGACAGAATGGAATAAAACAATTGCAAAACTACAAGTAACAGTGGTATTCGATCAATAGCACATTAAAAGTACATCAAAATTACTATGCCAATTACAATCACATTCAGTAGTGCAGACTCACGCATCTACAACCACATTCCCATTCAACCCTCTAAAAGGAGATCAAAGAAACGGGCAATATCCAACGAGTGTGCTTGTTCCTCACTCAATCACTGACCGACTAACCTCATTGACTGACTGACTGACTGAATGACAATTTGTGAGAAAGAGATAGAAACACGGACCGATGAGTGAATGTGGGGCCTCGCAAACACAATAAAAAAAATCATATTCCACGAGCCAGTCGGCGATTAGACTAACAGAGAAAGACGCAGAACGAACAAACGACTGAGTAGGCGTGACAGACAGATGTAAACACGGATAAGGAAAATGTGTACAATTCATGACCCGTTCGTAACATGATGCCTCAAATGGTCCCATTTCGCTCCTCACAAACCCCACGTCCAAATTCGTGCCACATTGGCAAACCCAGCACGAAACAGCAGTCCGAGCACGACCAAACGACAACATTCACATTCGGACCAGACCGAACCGTTTCAAAATCCAGGTAACCATATAGATCAAAACATTGTCAAAATCGAACAAAATCCACCGTGTCACTCAGCAAGACCAACTGACAGTCCCTCTCGTACATCTCGTCTGTATTCTCACACAGACTCAAGTTCACCGAACATATGATCCAAATCCAGTACAAAAAAGCTCTGTTACAAAACAATCCAGCTACGTTTGCACCCATTGCTTTGCTTCTCTGTTTCTGCTCCTCGTCCTCCTCCAAGTAAGAGTATTATTACATCACGACATTTATTCATCTCATCCGACTGTACTCAACTCAGCTGCACTGCACCGCATTACACCGGAACTGTGAATTCACTGATTGACACTAATTATCCACATACGACTACCATTTGTTCTACGTCCTGCAAATTTAAAAAGAATAGAGAGACGGAGAAAAACGAAGATCACAAAAAGCGAACATGGGAACACATACGCGCTGCGTGCCGCACAAACCCACCAAAGTAAATCAATACGGAATCGTATAGAACACACGGTAGAACAATTAACAAGCTCCAAGATCTCGTCGTCCACTCACGTCCCTAGTGTAAGAAAACAGCTCAGTAGGTGCAAGACAAAATCCCATCTAGTCCATAATTAACTAGAATCTACAAAAGCAAAATAACAAATCCACCAACCTATCCTCAATATAATCACGCACTAAACCTCCCATCCACCACCAAAACGCAATACACAAATCGACCATATCAAACAAAAATCGCATGCTCACCCCATCGCCTCGGTCCGATCATTACACATTTACTTGATCAAATCTTATGCATCCCAGACAACAATAGCCAACAGTCGTCCATACTACTTCCCCTACTCATTTTCATCAACCACGGACAAATACCGAAAACCGCGATAACAAACAATTCACATCATTTACGTAATCGTTATCGCTGTCCTGTCCCCGTCGTAGTCGTAGTCGCACTCCAAGTCGCAGTCGCACTCGAAGTCGAAGTCGCAGTCAATGCAGATGCAGATGCAGATGCAGACGCAGATACAGATACAGACACAGATACAGATTTACAGTTGCTGACCGTGTACATGTACACGCAATGCTTCGTCGTCATGCCCATTATTAGCTTCAAACACACGGACCAGCTCCATCACACTGCTTCGAAAACCAACCAATCATGACAGGAACCGGAACAGAAACACATGCCACGAAGGATAACAGTGGTACGCATCATCGCGAACATCCCACCACAAACAACGACAACACGACCATCAGTGATCCACGTATACTATACCGCCCCTTCATTACCATCAACCCGAACACAACTACAGAAGTACCTACATGGACCAACACACAGTTATCACATACGAATGTATGTACATATGAATGTACATATGCATTAGAAAATCCTATATGCTCCACACGCTCATCAGATTTTCGTTACTCACATCAACTATGAGTCACACCACGTTGCGCCATCAGCAAGATGAGAACAAACTGATCACACACTGAAACCCATACACTCGATCTACAAACAAATACAATGAACGCAATAGCCGAACCGCAAACTTCCTCACTCCTACCTCCGAACCATCCGCCGCCAACCAACTAACCAACTAACCAATAAACCCACCCACCAACCCACCAACCCACCAACCCACCAACCCACCAAGCCAACCCAGCTGACAGAATGGAATAAAACAATTGCAAAACTACAAGTAACAGTGGTATTCGATCAATAGCACATTAAAAGTACATCAAAATTACTATGCCAATTACAATCACATTCAGTAGTGCAGACTCACGCATCTACAACCACATTCCCATTCAACCCTCTAAAAGGAGATCAAAGAAACGGGCAATATCCAACGAGTGTGCTTGTTCCTCACTCAATCACTGACCGACTAACCTCATTGACTGACTGACTGACTGAATGACAATTTGTGAGAAAGAGATAGACACACGGACCGATGAGTGAATGTGGGGCCTCGCAAACACAATAAAAAAAATCATATTCCACGAGCCAGTCGGCGATTAGACTAACAGAGAAAGACGCAGAACGAACAAACGACTGAGTAGGCGTGACAGACAGATGTAAACACGGATAAGGAAAATGTGTACAATTCATGACCCGTTCGTAACATGATGCCTCAAATGGTCCCATTTCGCTCCTCACAAACCCCACGTCCAAATTCGTGCCACATTGGCAAACCCAGCACGAAACAGCAGTCCGAGCACGACCAAACGACAACATTCACATTCGGACCAGACCGAACCGTTTCAAAATCCAGGTAACCATATAGATCAAAACATTGTCAAAATCGAACAAAATCCACCGTGTCACTCAGCAAGACCAACTGACAGTCCCTCTCGTACATCTCGTCTGTATTCTCACACAGACTCAAGTTCACCGAACATATGATCCAAATCCAGTACAAAAAAGCTCTGTTACAAAACAATCCAGCTACGTTTGCACCCATTGCTTTGCTTCTCTGTTTCTGCTCCTCGTCCTCCTCCAAGTAAGAGTATTATTACATCACGACATTTATTCATCTCATCCGACTGTACTCAACTCAGCTGCACTGCACCGCATTACACCGGAACTGTGAATTCACTGATTGACACTAATTATCCACATACGACTACCATTTGTTCTACGTCCTGCAAATTTAAAAAGAATAGAGAGACGGAGAAAAACGAAGATCACAAAAAGCGAACATGGGAACACATACGCGCTGCGTGCCGCACAAACCCACCAAAGTAAATCAATACGGAATCGTATAGAACACACGGTAGAACAATTAACAAGCTCCAAGATCTCGTCGTCCACTCACGTCCCTAGTGTAAGAAAACAGCTCAGTGGGTGCAAGACAAAATCCCATCTAGTCCATAATTAACTAGAATCTACAAAAGCAAAATAACAAATCCACCAACCTATCCTCAATATAATCACGCACTAAACCTCCCATCCACCACCAAAACGCAATACACAAATCGACCATATCAAACAAAAATCGCATGCTCACCCCATCGCCTCGGTCCGATCATTACACATTTACTTGATCAAATCTTATGCATCCCAGACAACAATAGCCAACAGTCGTCCATACTACTTCCCCTACTCATTTTCATCAACCACGGACAAATACCGAAAACCGCGATAACAAACAATTCACATCATTTACGTAATCGTTATCGCTGTCCTGTCCCCGTCGTAGTCGTAGTCGCACTCCAAGTCGCAGTCGCACTCGAAGTCGAAGTCGCAGTCAATGCAGATGCAGATGCAGATGCAGACGCAGATACAGATACAGACACAGATACAGATTTACAGTTGCTGACCGTGTACATGTACACGCAATGCTTCGTCGTCATGCCCATTATTAGCTTCAAACACACGGACCAGCTCCATCACACTGCTTCGAAAACCAACCAATCATGACAGGAACCGGAACAGAAACACATGCCACGAAGGATAACAGTGGTACGCATCATCGCGAACATCCCACCACAAACAACGACAACACGACCATCAGTGATCCACGTATACTATACCGCCCCTTCATTACCATCAACCCGAACACAACTACAGAAGTACCTACATGGACCAACACACAGTTATCACATACGAATGTATGTACATATGAATGTACATATGCATTAGAAAATCCTATATGCTCCACACGCTCATCAGATTTTCGTTACTCACATCAACTATGAGTCACACCACGTTGCGCCATCAGCAAGATGAGAACAAACTGATCACACACTGAAACCCATACACTCGATCTACAAACAAATACAATGAACGCAATAGCCGAACCGCAAACTTCCTCACTCCTACCTCCGAACCATCCGCCGCCAACCAACTAACCAACTAACCAATAAACCCACCCACCAACCCACCAACCCACCAAGCCAACCCAGCTGACAGAATGGAATAAAACAATTGCAAAACTACAAGTAACAGTGGTATTCGATCAATAGCACATTAAAAGTACATCAAAATTACTATGCCAATTACAATCACATTCAGTAGTGCAGACTCACGCATCTACAACCACATTCCCATTCAACCCTCTAAAAGGAGATCAAAGAAACGGGCAATATCCAACGAGTGTGCTTGTTCCTCACTCAATCACTGACCGACTAACCTCATTGACTGACTGACTGACTGAATGACAATTTGTGAGAAAGAGATAGACACACGGACCGATGAGTGAATGTGGGGCCTCGCAAACACAATAAAAAAAATCATATTCCACGAGCCAGTCGGCGATTAGACTAACAGAGAAAGACGCAGAACGAACAAACGACTGAGTAGGCGTGACAGACAGATGTAAACACGGATAAGGAAAATGTGTACAATTCATGACCCGTTCGTAACATGATGCCTCAAATGGTCCCATTTCGCTCCTCACAAACCCCACGTCCAAATTCGTGCCACATTGGCAAACCCAGCACGAAACAGCAGTCCGAGCACGACCAAACGACAACATTCACATTCGGACCAGACCGAACCGTTTCAAAATCCAGGTAACCATATAGATCAAAACATTGTCAAAATCGAACAAAATCCACCGTGTCACTCAGCAAGACCAACTGACAGTCCCTCTCGTACATCTCGTCTGTATTCTCACACAGACTCAAGTTCACCGAACATATGATCCAAATCCAGTACAAAAAAGCTCTGTTACAAAACAATCCAGCTACGTTTGCACCCATTGCTTTGCTTCTCTGTTTCTGCTCCTCGTCCTCCTCCAAGTAAGAGTATTATTACATCACGACATTTATTCATCTCATCCGACTGTACTCAACTCAGCTGCACTGCACCGCATTACACCGGAACTGTGAATTCACTGATTGACACTAATTATCCACATACGACTACCATTTGTTCTACGTCCTGCAAATTTAAAAAGAATAGAGAGACGGAGAAAAACGAAGATCACAAAAAGCGAACATGGGAACACATACGCGCTGCGTGCCGCACAAACCCACCAAAGTAAATCAATACGGAATCGTATAGAACACACGGTAGAACAATTAACAAGCTCCAAGATCTCGTCGTCCACTCACGTCCCTAGTGTAAGAAAACAGCTCAGTAGGTGCAAGACAAAATCCCATCTAGTCCATAATTAACTAGAATCTACAAAAGCAAAATAACAAATCCACCAACCTATCCTCAATATAATCACGCACTAAACCTTCCATCCACCACCAAAACGCAATACACAAATCGACCATATCAAACAAAAATCGCATGCTCACCCCATCGCCTCGGTCCGATCATTACACATTTACTTGATCAAATCTTATGCATCCCAGACAACAATAGCCAACAGTCGTCCATACTACTTCCCCTACTCATTTTCATCAACCACGGACAAATACCGAAAACCGCGATAACAAACAATTCACATCATTTACGTAATCGTTATCGCTGTCCTGTCCCCGTCGTAGTCGTAGTCGCACTCCAAGTCGCAGTCGCACTCGAAGTCGAAGTCGCAGTCAATGCAGATGCAGACGCAGATACAGATACAGACACAGATACAGATTTACAGTTGCTGACCGTGTACATGTACACGCAATGCTTCGTCGTCATGCCCATTATTAGCTTCAAACACACGGACCAGCTCCATCACACTGCTTCGAAAACCAACCAATCATGACAGGAACCGGAACAGAAACACATGCCACGAAGGATAACAGTGGTACGCATCATCGCGAACATCCCACCACAAACAACGACAACACGACCATCAGTGATCCACGTATACTATACCGCCCCTTCATTACCATCAACCCGAACACAACTACAGAAGTACCTACATGGACCAACACACAGTTATCACATACGAATGTATGTACATATGAATGTACATATGCATTAGAAAATCCTATATGCTCCACACGCTCATCAGATTTTCGTTACTCACATCAACTATGAGTCACACCACGTTGCGCCATCAGCAAGATGAGAACAAACTGATCACACACTGAAACCCATACACTCGATCTACAAACAAATACAATGAACGCAATAGCCGAACCGCAAACTTCCTCACTCCTACCTCCGAACCATCCGCCGCCAACCAACTAACCAACTAACCAATAAACCCACCCACCAATCCACCAACCCACCAACCCACCAAGCCAACCCAGCTGACAGAATGGAATAAAACAATTGCAAAACTACAAGTAACAGTGGTATTCGATCAATAGCACATTAAAAGTACATCAAAATTACTATGCCAATTACAATCACATTCAGTAGTGCAGACTCACGCATCTACAACCACATTCCCATTCAACCCTCTAAAAGGAGATCAAAGAAACGGGCAATATCCAACGAGTGTGCTTGTTCCTCACTCAATCACTGACCGACTAACCTCATTGACTGACTGACTGACTGAATGACAATTTGTGAGAAAGAGATAGACACACGGACCGATGAGTGAATGTGGGGCCTCGCAAACACAATAAAAAAAATCATATTCCACGAGCCAGTCGGCGATTAGACTAACAGAGAAAGACGCAGAACGAACAAACGACTGAGTAGGCGTGACAGACAGATGTAAACACGGATAAGGAAAATGTGTACAATTCATGACCCGTTCGTAACATGATGCCTCAAATGGTCCCATTTCGCTCCTCACAAACCCCACGTCCAAATTCGTGCCACATTGGCAAACCCAGCACGAAACAGCAGTCCGAGCACGACCAAACGACAACATTCACATTCGGACCAGACCGAACCGTTTCAAAATCCAGGTAACCATATAGATCAAAACATTGTCAAAATCGAACAAAATCCACCGTGTCACTCAGCAAGACCAACTGACAGTCCCTCTCGTACATCTCGTCTGTATTCTCACACAGACTCAAGTTCACCGAACATATGATCCAAATCCAGTACAAAAAAGCTCTGTTACAAAACAATCCAGCTACGTTTGCACCCATTGCTTTGCTTCTCTGTTTCTGCTCCTCGTCCTCCTCCAAGTAAGAGTATTATTACATCACGACATTTATTCATCTCATCCGACTGTACTCAACTCAGCTGCACTGCACCGCATTACACCGGAACTGTGAATTCACTGATTGACACTAATTATCCACATACGACTACCATTTGTTCTACGTCCTGCAAATTTAAAAAGAATAGAGAGACGGAGAAAAACGAAGATCACAAAAAGCGAACATGGGAACACATACGCGCTGCGTGCCGCACAAACCCACCAAAGTAAATCAATACGGAATCGTATAGAACACACGGTAGAACAATTAACAAGCTCCAAGATCTCGTCGTCCACTCACGTCCCTAGTGTAAGAAAACAGCTCAGTAGGTGCAAGACAAAATCCCATCTAGTCCATAATTAACTAGAATCTACAAAAGCAAAATAACAAATCCACCAACCTATCCTCAATATAATCACGCACTAAACCTCCCATCCACCACCAAAACGCAATACACAAATCGACCATATCAAACAAAAATCGCATGCTCACCCCATCGCCTCGGTCCGATCATTACACATTTACTTGATCAAATCTTATGCATCCCAGACAACAATAGCCAACAGTCGTCCATACTACTTCCCCTACTCATTTTCATCAACCACGGACAAATACCGAAAACCGCGATAACAAACAATTCACATCATTTACGTAATCGTTATCGCTGTCCTGTCCCCGTCGTAGTCGTAGTCGCACTCCAAGTCGCAGTCGCACTCGAAGTCGAAGTCGCAGTCAATGCAGATGCAGATGCAGATGCAGACGCAGATACAGATACAGACACAGATACAGATTTACAGTTGCTGACCGTGTACATGTACACGCAATGCTTCGTCGTCATGCCCATTATTAGCTTCAAACACACGGACCAGCTCCATCACACTGCTTCGAAAACCAACCAATCATGACAGGAACCGGAACAGAAACACATGCCACGAAGGATAACAGTGGTACGCATCATCGCGAACATCCCACCACAAACAACGACAACACGACCATCAGTGATCCACGTATACTATACCGCCCCTTCATTACCATCAACCCGAACACAACTACAGAAGTACCTACATGGACCAACACACAGTTATCACATACGAATGTATGTACATATGAATGTACATATGCATTAGAAAATCCTATATGCTCCACACGCTCATCAGATTTTCGTTACTCACATCAACTATGAGTCACACCACGTTGCGCCATCAGCAAGATGAGAACAAACTGATCACACACTGAAACCCATACACTCGATCTACAAACAAATACAATGAACGCAATAGCCGAACCGCAAACTTCCTCACTCCTACCTCCGAACCATCCGCCGCCAACCAACTAACCAACTAACCAATAAACCCACCCACCAACCCACCAACCCACCAAGCCAACCCAGCTGACAGAATGGAATAAAACAATTGCAAAACTACAAGTAACAGTGGTATTCGATCAATAGCACATTAAAAGTACATCAAAATTACTATGCCAATTACAATCACATTCAGTAGTGCAGACTCACGCATCTACAACCACATTCCCATTCAACCCTCTAAAAGGAGATCAAAGAAACGGGCATTATCCAACGAGTGCTTGTTCCTCACTCAATCACTGACCGACTAACCTCATTGACTGACTGACTGACTGAATGACAATTTGTGAGAAAGAGATAGACACACGGACCGATGAGTGAATGTGGGGCCTCGCAAACACAATAAAAAAAATCATATTCCACGAGCCAGTCGGCGATTAGACTAACAGAGAAAGACGCAGAACGAACAAACGACTGAGTAGGCGTGACAGACAGATGTAAACACGGATAAGGAAAATGTGTACAATTCATGACCCGTTCGTAACATGATGCCTCAAATGGTCCCATTTCGCTCCTCACAAACCCCACGTCCAAATTCGTGCCACATTGGCAAACCCAGCACGAAACAGCAGTCCGAGCACGACCAAACGACAACATTCACATTCGGACCAGACCGAACCGTTTCAAAATCCAGGTAACCATATAGATCAAAACATTGTCAAAATCGAACAAAATCCACCGTGTCACTCAGCAAGACCAACTGACAGTCCCTCTCGTACATCTCGTCTGTATTCTCACACAGACTCAAGTTCACCGAACATATGATCCAAATCCAGTACAAAAAAGCTCTGTTACAAAACAATCCAGCTACGTTTGCACCCATTGCTTTGCTTCTCTGTTTCTGCTCCTCGTCCTCCTCCAAGTAAGAGTATTATTACATCACGACATTTATTCATCTCATCCGACTGTACTCAACTCAGCTGCACTGCACCGCATTACACCGGAACTGTGAATTCACTGATTGACACTAATTATCCACATACGACTACCATTTGTTCTACGTCCTGCAAATTTAAAAAGAATAGAGAGACGGAGAAAAACGAAGATCACAAAAAGCGAACATGGGAACACATACGCGCTGCGTGCCGCACAAACCCACCAAAGTAAATCAATACGGAATCGTATAGAACACACGGTAGAACAATTAACAAGCTCCAAGATCTCGTCGTCCACTCACGTCCCTAGTGTAAGAAAACAGCTCAGTAGGTGCAAGACAAAATCCCATCTAGTCCATAATTAACTAGAATCTACAAAAGCAAAATAACAAATCCACCAACCTATCCTCAATATAATCACGCACTAAACCTCCCATCCACCACCAAAACGCAATACACAAATCGACCATATCAAACAAAAATCGCATGCTCACCCCATCGCCTCGGTCCGATCATTACACATTTACTTGATCAAATCTTATGCATCCCAGACAACAATAGCCAACAGTCGTCCATACTACTTCCCCTACTCATTTTCATCAACCACGGACAAATACCGAAAACCGCGATAACAAACAATTCACATCATTTACGTAATCGTTATCGCTGTCCTGTCCCCGTCGTAGTCGTAGTCGCACTCCAAGTCGCAGTCGCACTCGAAGTCGAAGTCGCAGTCAATGCAGATGCAGATGCAGATGCAGACGCAGATACAGATACAGACACAGATACAGATTTACAGTTGCTGACCGTGTACATGTACACGCAATGCTTCGTCGTCATGCCCATTATTAGCTTCAAACACACGGACCAGCTCCATCACACTGCTTCGAAAACCAACCAATCATGACAGGAACCGGAACAGAAACACATGCCACGAAGGATAACAGTGGTACGCATCATCGCGAACATCCCACCACAAACAACGACAACACGACCATCAGTGATCCACGTATACTATACCGCCCCTTCATTACCATCAACCCGAACACAACTACAGAAGTACCTACATGGACCAACACACAGTTATCACATACGAATGTATGTACATATGAATGTACATATGCATTAGAAAATCCTATATGCTCCACACGCTCATCAGATTTTCGTTACTCACATCAACTATGAGTCACACCACGTTGCGCCATCAGCAAGATGAGAACAAACTGATCACACACTGAAACCCATACACTCGATCTACAAACAAATACAATGAACGCAATAGCCGAACCGCAAACTTCCTCACTCCTACCTCCGAACCATCCGCCGCCAACCAACTAACCAACTAACCAATAAACCCACCCACCAACCCACCAACCCACCAAGCCAACCCAGCTGACAGAATGGAATAAAACAATTGCAAAACTACAAGTAACAGTGGTATTCGATCAATAGCACATTAAAAGTACATCAAAATTACTATGCCAATTACAATCACATTCAGTAGTGCAGACTCACGCATCTACAACCACATTCCCATTCAACCCTCTAAAAGGAGATCAAAGAAACGGGCATTATCCAACGAGTGCTTGTTCCTCACTCAATCACTGACCGACTAACCTCATTGACTGACTGACTGACTGAATGACAATTTGTGAGAAAGAGATAGACACACGGACCGATGAGTGAATGTGGGGCCTCGCAAACACAATAAAAAAAATCATATTCCACGAGCCAGTCGGCGATTAGACTAACAGAGAAAGACGCAGAACGAACAAACGACTGAGTAGGCGTGACAGACAGATGTAAACACGGATAAGGAAAATGTGTACAATTCATGACCCGTTCGTAACATGATGCCTCAAATGGTCCCATTTCGCTCCTCACAAACCCCACGTCCAAATTCGTGCCACATTGGCAAACCCAGCACGAAACAGCAGTCCGAGCACGACCAAACGACAACATTCACATTCGGACCAGACCGAACCGTTTCAAAATCCAGGTAACCATATAGATCAAAACATTGTCAAAATCGAACAAAATCCACCGTGTCACTCAGCAAGACCAACTGACAGTCCCTCTCGTACATCTCGTCTGTATTCTCACACAGACTCAAGTTCACCGAACATATGATCCAAATCCAGTACAAAAAAGCTCTGTTACAAAACAATCCAGCTACGTTTGCACCCATTGCTTTGCTTCTCTGTTTCTGCTCCTCGTCCTCCTCCAAGTAAGAGTATTATTACATCACGACATTTATTCATCTCATCCGACTGTACTCAACTCAGCTGCACTGCACCGCATTACACCGGAACTGTGAATTCACTGATTGACACTAATTATCCACATACGACTACCATTTGTTCTACGTCCTGCAAATTTAAAAAGAATAGAGAGACGGAGAAAAACGAAGATCACAAAAAGCGAACATGGGAACACATACGCGCTGCGTGCCGCACAAACCCACCAAAGTAAATCAATACGGAATCGTATAGAACACACGGTAGAACAATTAACAAGCTCCAAGATCTCGTCGTCCACTCACGTCCCTAGTGTAAGAAAACAGCTCAGTAGGTGCAAGACAAAATCCCATCTAGTCCATAATTAACTAGAATCTACAAAAGCAAAATAACAAATCCACCAACCTATCCTCAATATAATCACGCACTAAACCTCCCATCCACCACCAAAACGCAATACACAAATCGACCATATCAAACAAAAATCGCATGCTCACCCCATCGCCTCGGTCCGATCATTACACATTTACTTGATCAAATCTTATGCATCCCAGACAACAATAGCCAACAGTCGTCCATACTACTTCCCCTACTCATTTTCATCAACCACGGACAAATACCGAAAACCGCGATAACAAACAATTCACATCATTTACGTAATCGTTATCGCTGTCCTGTCCCCGTCGTAGTCGTAGTCGCACTCCAAGTCGCAGTCGCACTCGAAGTCGAAGTCGCAGTCAATGCAGATGCAGATGCAGATGCAGACGCAGATACAGATACAGACACAGATACAGATTTACAGTTGCTGACCGTGTACATGTACACGCAATGCTTCGTCGTCATGCCCATTATTAGCTTCAAACACACGGACCAGCTCCATCACACTGCTTCGAAAACCAACCAATCATGACAGGAACCGGAACAGAAACACATGCCACGAAGGATAACAGTGGTACGCATCATCGCGAACATCCCACCACAAACAACGACAACACGACCATCAGTGATCCACGTATACTATACCGCCCCTTCATTACCATCAACCCGAACACAACTACAGAAGTACCTACATGGACCAACACACAGTTATCACATACGAATGTATGTACATATGAATGTACATATGCATTAGAAAATCCTATATGCTCCACACGCTCATCAGATTTTCGTTACTCACATCAACTATGAGTCACACCACGTTGCGCCATCAGCAAGATGAGAACAAACTGATCACACACTGAAACCCATACACTCGATCTACAAACAAATACAATGAACGCAATAGCCGAACCGCAAACTTCCTCACTCCTACCTCCGAACCATCCGCCGCCAACCAACTAACCAACTAACCAATAAACCCACCCACCAACCCACCAACCCACCAACCCACCAAGCCAACCCAGCTGACAGAATGGAATAAAACAATTGCAAAACTACAAGTAACAGTGGTATTCGATCAATAGCACATTAAAAGTACATCAAAATTACTATGCCAATTACAATCACATTCAGTAGTGCAGACTCACGCATCTACAACCACATTCCCATTCAACCCTCTAAAAGGAGATCAAAGAAACGGGCAATATCCAACGAGTGTGCTTGTTCCTCACTCAATCACTGACCGACTAACCTCATTGACTGACTGACTGACTGAATGACAATTTGTGAGAAAGAGATAGACACACGGACCGATGAGTGAATGTGGGGCCTCGCAAACACAATAAAAAAAATCATATTCCACGAGCCAGTCGGCGATTAGACTAACAGAGAAAGACGCAGAACGAACAAACGACTGAGTAGGCGTGACAGACAGATGTAAACACGGATAAGGAAAATGTGTACAATTCATGACCCGTTCGTAACATGATGCCTCAAATGGTCCCATTTCGCTCCTCACAAACCCCACGTCCAAATTCGTGCCACATTGGCAAACCCAGCACGAAACAGCAGTCCGAGCACGACCAAACGACAACATTCACATTCGGACCAGACCGAACCGTTTCAAAATCCAGGTAACCATATAGATCAAAACATTGTCAAAATCGAACAAAATCCACCGTGTCACTCAGCAAGACCAACTGACAGTCCCTCTCGTACATCTCGTCTGTATTCTCACACAGACTCAAGTTCACCGAACATATGATCCAAATCCAGTACAAAAAAGCTCTGTTACAAAACAATCCAGCTACGTTTGCACCCATTGCTTTGCTTCTCTGTTTCTGCTCCTCGTCCTCCTCCAAGTAAGAGTATTATTACATCACGACATTTATTCATCTCATCCGACTGTACTCAACTCAGCTGCACTGCACCGCATTACACCGGAACTGTGAATTCACTGATTGACACTAATTATCCACATACGACTACCATTTGTTCTACGTCCTGCAAATTTAAAAAGAATAGAGAGACGGAGAAAAACGAAGATCACAAAAAGCGAACATGGGAACACATACGCGCTGCGTGCCGCACAAACCCACCAAAGTAAATCAATACGGAATCGTATAGAACACACGGTAGAACAATTTACAAGCTCCAAGATCTCGTCGTCCACTCACGTCCCTAGTGTAAGAAAACAGCTCAGTAGGTGCAAGACAAAATCCCATCTAGTCCATAATTAACTAGAATCTACAAAAGCAAAATAACAAATCCACCAACCTATCCTCAATATAATCACGCACTAAACCTCCCATCCACCACCAAAACGCAATACACAAATCGACCATATCAAACAAAAATCGCATGCTCACCCCATCGCCTCGGTCCGATCATTACACATTTACTTGATCAAATCTTATGCATCCCAGACAACAATAGCCAACAGTCGTCCATACTACTTCCCCTACTCATATTCATCAACCACGGACAAATACCGAAAACCGCGATAACAAACAATTCACATCATTTACGTAATCATTATCGCTGTCCTGTCCCCGTCGTAGTCGTAGTCGTAGTCGCAGTCGCAGTCGCACTCGAAGTCGCAGTCGCAGTCGCACTCGAAGTCGAAGTCGCAGTCAATGCAGATGCAGATGCAGATGCAGACGCAGATACAGATACAGACACAGATACAGATTTACAGTTGCTGACCGTGTACATGTACACGCAATGCTTCGTCGTCATGCCCATTATTAGCTTCAAACACACGGACCAGCTCCATCACACTGCTTCGAAAACCAACCAATCATGACAGGAACCGGAACAGAAACACATGCCACGAAGGATAACAGTGGTACGCATCATCGCGAACATCCCACCACAAACAACGACAACACGACCATCAGTGATCCACGTATACTATACCGCCCCTTCATTACCATCAACCCGAACACAACTACAGAAGTACCTACATGGACCAACACACAGTTATCACATACGAATGTATGTACATATGAATGTACATATGCATTAGAAAATCCTATATGCTCCACACGCTCATCAGATTTTCGTTACTCACATCAACTATGAGTCACACCACGTTGCGCCATCAGCAAGATAAGAACAAACTGATCACACACTGAAACCCATACACTCGATCTAGAAACAAATACAACGAACACAATAGCCGCACAATCAACCTCTTCATTCCTCTCTCAAAAACAGTTGTCCAACTCAACGAACGATGTACATGTACACGGTGTAGTCCGTGGTTTCGGCCATCTGCTTGCAACATGGGCACCAGCTGCATCACACCGCTCCGACAACCAACCAATCTTGAGAACGAGGACAGAAAATTACTACGAATAGCAGTGGTACAGATCAATGGAACTACCAGGTAGGTGATGCGAACAATGTCAATGTCATAGGTATATCTGGTCATTATGAATGAAAACGATACGGATTTCGCAGTCGTTATTTAACTACCCCTGGGTTACGAACACTCACATACGCTTCGGTTCCGCACACTATGACGTGGCTTCCTTTCCGATAACGTCGTGCCAACTTGAGTTCTCACTAGCAGATCCCGTGCAAGGCTTTCGGATATCTTCCTACATCTCGGTGCACAGGGCATACATGATGAGCTGTCCTCGTCTCCGTTGTTGCCCTTCGCGATCCTTGAGTCTCACGCTGCCGCAACACAAACAGCCGCACATCCGGGTCCCAAGCCGTGAGTTCAGCTTTACGACGACATGCGAGAGCGAACCCGTTACCAGAAGCGGAGAACGAAACCCGGACCGACCGGAACTTCCGAAGTTCCAAGGACGCCCAGTCGATACAAACAAAGTTGCGCTGAGTTTAGTTCGCACAGGACTTTGTGTGGCTAGAGCCGGTCGTATGCCCGGTTAGTTGTGTTTTCGTGCAGTTCCATATCTACCAACACCGAGTGATTTTTTCCTTCCTCTGAAAGGTGGAAATTTCGTGCCTTGTCAGCCCTGGCCGTGTAGCTAACCCCCTTTGTGCAGTCACTATTCTAGTGACCAGCCCTTGCACCTTTTGCAAACAATCTATATCCTTCTTAGAGTAAGGTGCCCAGGCTGGCACGCAGTACTCCAAACGTAGTAACTGGACCTGCGGCTTTGGCCTAATGGATAAAGCCAGATTCTCGCATCAACGAGCTCCAGATGAATCCCACCATGCTGCGACGATTAGTACGCCAGTAATGATTGTGTGGCTTATGTTGTTCACCGGCAACAGTAGAACCAAATTCGGGGCCGCCGTCGGCAAATGTGACTGTATCATGGCTTGCTTACGTAGACTGGCATAGCGACCGTGGTGAATTGAAGCAGATGAAGGGAGAGAAGAAGAAAGAAGATTTAGAACAACGAAAACTCTCGACTTGCAATCAACTTCCGGTTGTCAGATGAGATGTGATCATATCAGGTCTCAGGATATGAAGGCTTGAGTCAAAGATTTATTGAGGGGTTATGGTTCCCACCCTACCCACCCAACACTACAACCAGTGCCCATTCGTTTCTGTCCACCCGGTTACTCTTCCTATTTTCTGGTCAACCATTTCACGAGCCAGCCCGGTGGCCTTGAGCCTTCGACTTCCATTTTTTCTTTAGCAGTTTTGAGCACCGATTCCCGCGATTCCCCCTGGATCCTCCCCTTAACACCTCATTCCTCCGATCACTGCTCGTTTGCCTGCCAGTGATTCAGGGTGCAAGTTTGATCACTGGATCGTAATGCAGGAAGGTTTTCAAATGAGAAAGTTGACTGCACAAACTTAGGCCTCTTATCGGAATGCAAACTAACCTTTTCAACAACGGGTTAGGGTTGTCTTGTCCACAATTCGCGCAGAAGTTCTGAATGAAAAAGGCGACCTCGAAACAGCAGTCAGATGCCGCGCAATCGAAAAAGGTCGAAAAACGTTGTGATCACAGGAAATTATTAAACACAACTTTTGAAAGAATGGAATATTAGATTGTGACTACAGATAAGCTTCGAAATTCAACATGGGTCGCTTGATAATAAAGCACATATTAACAGAGAAACAGATTGGTTTCTAATACAAAATAGCATGTTCTGGCTTTGGTTTCTGCGTGAAGGATGTGAATAACAATACTGTACAAACTGCAAAATAAGTGTTTTTCCTCAAAGGTCCGAAAAACTTCACAGAGAGATTTCAAATGATAGGCCACTTTTTGAACCGTTTGAGTGAAGCTTCACAAATTTGTATTCTTGCTTCTTTGCGAGCGTCACAGTAAAACGAAACTAAACTTGTCTTCAGGATTATCAAAAGAACAAAAAAGATAAAAACGCGCACAGCCGTCAGCAGCATTTTCCCCTAGTCTCGTTCTTCTTTGCGCTTATTTGAGCGGGATTACGAGGATGTTAATCTCCTCAGAGCACTTTTTCGTCACTTCAAGTGGCCGTTCACCTCAGTTCACGTTAAGCATTCTGCAAGGTCACTATAGATATTGGCGTCTTCTCCATGTCGGGGTTTCCCAGTTCGTTCGTGAAGAATGAGTAATAATTCTCAAAAATCTGAAATAAAGGCCGCAAAATAGAGGAAAATGGTTGTTGTGTTAAACAGGAAAGACACAGGTGTGAATCAGGGCATTCAAGAAGATTTGGCGTCGACCATAATCTCCCATGAGTCAGAATTGACTTGGAAGCTCCAGAAGCCGTAGCCAGGCGTGGCAACGGAGCCCAGACAGGTACTTGATACGAAAATGTTCACAATGAAGACCTGGAGAATTCCATGTGGTACTCTGGAAACACCAGATTGCAGGTTACAAGCGTGAATGGTCTGGCTTTGAAAGAGGCCGCGCTTTACGTAGCAAGGGCGTCAAAATGAGTAAACCGTACACGTAATGCTGCAGGCGGCCCCAAAAGACCGTGACAGGCCAGATGAAGGGAAACTGCTGTTGAAGGGAAGTGCAAACAGCGCAGGTGTAGTATAGAGGGAAGTCTATGATTGTCGATGAATTTCGAATCTCGTCAACGAGGCAAGCTTCACATTTCAACACTATCACAAGTTTACATGGTCAGTTCATGCACTGTTCTCCTTAAATTCAGCTCCAACATAAGTGCATTGCTGTTACCATCGCGTGCCGCGTGACGTTCAATCACCTACTTGTAGGAATCCTCTTCGAGTCGCCACTAAATTCTTGCAGCATTTGAATCTTGAAAAACGAAACTGCTCCACGACAGATTCAGATATTTTGT
The DNA here is from genome assembly GCA_948099385.1 of Fasciola hepatica. Taxonomy (NCBI): domain Eukaryota; kingdom Metazoa; phylum Platyhelminthes; class Trematoda; order Plagiorchiida; family Fasciolidae; genus Fasciola; species Fasciola hepatica. The sequence continues at coordinate 33,006,620 of CANUEZ040000043.1, read as the reverse complement.
GGCACCATCGAAAATTGTTTGAATTTTATCCAGAGTATGTTTGGTAGTACAAATATCCTGCCATTTTGCATTGAGGATACCTTCACGTATTCTAGATCGAAGTCTGCGAGCGTTTCGATAACATATCCCTTTCTGTGTAAAGGCTAGCTCGCCGCCATTTTTCGGGATGGTTCGGCCTTTCCAAAACGATATATTCTTCTTGTGATGATTGATTTATCAGGAGCCTCTCAAATACGGAAAGATGGAGTCTTTCGCCATATCGGGCTACTGTTTGAACAACCGACAACCCAGTGTGGTTGACTTAGGAGAAGACCCCATGGTTATCAGCTAAATCCCGAATCCAAGAATCATCCACCCTTTTCGGCTGGGGTTCACTACTAAACTTGTTGCGATCTGAGGAAATCCCGGGGGTCAACCTCTGAACTCTATCTCATACTGGGCTGTAACAGCCAGTCGTGGAAAATCCCCATATTTCCCTCGCGATTCAGTGTTTTTCCCAACATCACTCGTTTGCCTACACTGTTGACTTGTCTTTACGAACTGGTTGTTTTTCTGGACCAATTGTTGTTTGTTCGCGCCCAGAACGCTACTTTGGCACATCCTTGTTCAGGACCTGCGTGACGCACGTGCTGTTTGCTCACACGCTGCTATTCGGTTTCTCGTTGTTGAGTCCCTGTGATCGTATTATTGAGGTTTGTATATTTTTTATGTCATTGTTCATGTAATAATCTAGTACCGTAGAATATCACGGATAATCGTCTTTTGATTTCGGGATCCGTTGCGAATTTGGCTACGCATTGCTCAAACGTTCGTTACAATACTCAATAGATCAATTTAGAACGAGGAAAAACACGCAAAATGCCAAGAAAAGGACCAAAAACAGTGGAATCCGGACAGGAAGTAACACTGCAAGTCTCTGGGGAGGTTTTGGGTACATATGATTCTTTAGTTAATGCTAGATCGCCTAGTCCTGTCAGTGCTAGTTCATGTGTTAATGAGAGCAATGTTGATCGTAAGGATGTTGATTTGTATAGGCTGAGAATACTAGACCTAGAACAACAGTTACTATCGGCTAGACTGCAGGCCCAGGAAGCAGAGAAGAAGTGTACACAGAAAGAGCGAGAGCATGAGACCAGCGACTTCGACACTTCCGATAGATTAGGGTGCAATAAGATGAGGAACCCCATGCGGGTCGCCGACTACAAACCACCATCGATCGATCTGCCTAGAGTGGAGTTAACGGTTTTCGACGGGCGAGCTGAGCAATACTGCAAGTTTGTCAAGCAGTTCGAGACGTTCGTTGAAAATAAGGTAACCGACCCTGGGCAAAGGCTTCTCTACCTTACTCACTACTGCCGAGGCCGAGCAAGTGAAGCTATCGACGGGTGCACCATGCTCGACCCAGAACAAGGCTACACAAGGGCAAGGAAGATTCTAAGGGACTTGTTTGGCCAACCTTTCAAAGTAGCCCGTAACCTAATAGAGGGCGTGATGGTAGAGGCAAAAAGAACCAAGGGCGACGTCTACACCATGGCCGACCTGGTGATGAGGGTGCACTGCTGCTCAATAGCCCTCGACCATTTAGGTTACAGGGCTGATCTAGATGCCATGCACACTTTGGAAAACATAGTCCGTCACCTTACGCATATATATCTATGTGCACGCGCTCTGCATCTTGCAGTTCCTCACCGGCCATCTATCTTGCTATCATCCCAACGACTGTCATCATAGGCATCCATCGACTCTACATCTGTGCCTCACATCAACCGTATCCAACCCTTCTAAATAGTTTCTGCCATCTGATCATCCCTCTACGTCTTGCATTGCTCGCTGCCTGTTTTACGGTGAGTTTTGTGTCCTGTCCGCCGACAATTCACTGCAAAGTACCAATGCTTCAGTGTCATCTAATCCACTGCAGTGCACCTCACCTTTTTCTCCATCGTTCCTCGCTACTGCAGTTCTTTATACCGATTTCCAGCCTTTCTCATGTTAACCAGTCTGTCTCCATATGTAATTGCCCGGGACCAGCCAGTCAGTCCACCTGACCTTGAATTTTAAACTCACCGGGCGTCCATTCAAATCCGCTCTTGAGCTCATTTAAACTCCACACAACCTTTATGGTGTGCATACGTTTATCCTATTTTCATCCTACCTTATTCCCCCTTCGGAGCCTTTTTATCCAATATTTTCATGAGAGTCTCCATATTTCCATGAATTATATCTGTCCATTCCATCACCTGTATCTACATGATCATGCACATGACATGCTTTGGGCGCTTCCGAAATAAACCATTGTTATTATTATTATTATTATTATTATTATTATTATTATTATTATTATGTGGAAGTAGCGGAGCTCAGGTCACACACACATGCTCTATTTTACTCGTTCTCTTGCCACACGGTCTTTTGTTGACACTGCAGAAAGTCCTCCTTTGATGTGTAGTCATACCTGTGATTTCATTGTACACCACGGCACACACACACACACACTCACACACACTCAAGCACATACATCCAGGACCGGACGGCCCTTTAGGAGGACAACATCTGTGTGATCCTCCACGCCCGCCATCGGTCATTTGGTCTCGTGGAAGATGTAGACTAGCCTCACGTCCATGTAGCCAATGGGTTAGGTGCGACCAGTAGTAGAACGTTGACGACGAGCATTAGACGCGCGCACTGACAGCAGGGCCTAGGTAGGTAGGAAGAATCAGTACCTTTATACCGAACCTTTGACTCCGCTGAGGATCCAGGAGGATTTTGGTGGGCGGTGTAACAGCCGGTCGTGGAAAATCCCCATATTTCCCTCGCGATTCAGTGTTTTTCCCAACATCACTCGTTTGCCTACACTGTTGACTTGTCTTTACGAACTGGTTGTTTTTCTGGACCAATTGTTGTTTGTTCGCGCCCAGAACGCTACTTTGGCACATCCTTGTTCAGGACCTGCGTGACGCACGTGCTGTTTGCTCACACGCTGCTATTCGGTTTCTCGTTGTTGAGTCCTTGTGATCGTATTATTGCGATCTTTGGCATTTACGTCAAAGGCTGACATTATACTAATAACTGAATCCTGGCTGTCAGATGATGCTTCGCTTGACCCTGTTCGCATAGCTGGGTATCAATGCTTCTCGAACACCCGCCAGTCCAGGGGTGGAGGGGGCTGTTTAGCCTTTGTCAAATGCACTATCCACGCTAGTGTTATCGACCACCCCCTCTTCTCCTTATTGAGGATTCGCTATGGCTATCCATTCACGCCTCCGGCCAGAACCTCCTCCTTGGCTCCGTCTACGTTCCCCCGGGTCTGGAGCCTGCAAAAATTGACTCTGCCGTGGATGTCTTTAATGCTGCGCTTGGCTACCGTGCCAGTGCAAAAATTATTGCGGGTGACTTTAACTTTCCTTCAATTTGCTGGTCCTCCCATACTAGCCCTCCCGCCCTCTCCACCTTCCTTTCTTGTGTCCGTCTTGGTGGATGGACCCAACATGTCCCCCGCCCTACCAGGGGGAACAAAATCTTGGACCTAGTATTCTCCATTGATGTTCCTGATATGATTACCCAGATTACTGATCACTTCCCGGGTAGTGACCACCGTATTGTCAGGTGCAAGTTCAGCTGTTCTCATCCGATGCAATCCCCTCCCCCTGCTCTGACTTCCTACCGTTCCTGTAACTGGCTGCTGGTGCCAATGTTAATCCGTTCCCTTAACTGGGACACATTTTTCTCTCCTCGGATCCCTTTGCTGTGGTGAGCTCCCTCTGCTTCAACCTCCTGCACTGCCTAAGTACCGTTAACCCATGTGCCAATGCACGTCCCAAGTCTAGCAGGTCACTCCTGTCATTTTAGAGCGTAAGCTGGCTAAGCTGCAACTTACCTTTGCTGGGTCATACGACTTTACAATTCTCCTGTGCATAAACCGGCTACAACTGAGGCTGCCTTGCATGGTCGACTCACATCTGAGAAGACAAGAGGCCATCGCCCTGGCACACCCAAACAAAACTGGCTACCTGTCCAACCTGCTTAGTAAAAGGTCCAATCAATCCAATCATACCTCGCCCAAGTTCCTCATCTGCGGCTCATCTACCGCTAATACTCCAGCATCTATTTCTGAGGCCTTCAATGAGCATTTTTCTTCCTCCCTTATAAGCTGTCCTGGTATTCCCCCTCCTACAATCCACCCCTGCACCTCTGCCTCTCTTTCATCGATTCCCTTCACCCATCTAGAAATTGAAAAATCAGTTTCCTCTATTAAACCTTCCTCGAAACCGGGACCAGATGATCTCCCACCGGCCCTCCTCCGTTTCGGTGGTCCTGACCTCCCCTTATTGTTACTTAATATGTATACCACCTCCATGCTTCACAGTTTCGTCCCACCTCAATAGAAATCCTCTGTTATAGTTCCGCGCTTCAAAAAGGGCGTATTACACGACCCAGATAACTGTCGGCCCATTATTCACACCCCAGTAGTCTGCAAAATTATGGAGAGAATTATCAAAAGACATATTGTCCAGTACCTCTTATATAACAACCTGCTGAACCCTGGTCAGCATGGTTTCTTGAACTCCCGTTCCTGGTCATCCTGCCAGCTTGACTTTCGCAATGTCCTATCGTCTGCTGCCGACGCCGGCAACTCTGTAATTGTCCTGTACCTCGACATGTCTAAGGCTTTTGACCGTGTTCCCCATATGCATCTGTTAGCCAAAATCCGATCTCTCGGTATTACTGACCCTCTCCTCTCCTGGCTATCCTTCTATCTCTCTAACAGATCACAAGCCGTGCTCGTCGACGGCCACCTATCTTCCGCCAAACCAATTACTAGCGGCGTCATCCAAGGCAGTGTCCTAGGCCCATTACTATTCCTTATTTATATCAATGACATTTTCTCTTCTATTCGACACGGCACTCCTTTCCTCTTTGCCGACGACATAAAAATAGTGTACTCCTTCCTCCCTAGTGACCTATCCGTGACTCTATGCAACATATCGCATGACTTACTCGTTCTCCAAACTTGGTGCGTCTCGTGGTTCATGAAATTCTCTGCGGAGAAAAGCTTCCTCCTACCATACAAGTGCACGGTACAACCCGGCCAAATTTGTCTGGACGGCCTGCCCATCCCCATACACCCCATGGTTACCGATCTTGGCGTACGCTACTCTTGTTCCTTCAACTTCTCCGAACGGGCATCATTCCAAATCGCTAAGGCTAAGCGAACCATAGGCCTGATCAATCGGTGTTTCCTAATACCGGCCAGTAGCCTCTCTATGTATCTCTCACACGTGAGACCGCTCCTAGAATATTGTCCCATTACCTCCAGCCTCTGGCCACGTTCCTCCATTGTATCTCTTGAGAACGTTCAGCGTACCTTCACCAAAAGGCTGTTGGGCGGATCCCTAGCCCTAACATACCGCCAGCGCTGTGAGCTCCTACAAATTGAGCCTCTATGGATTCGTCGCATGAAGCTCAACCTGATTTTCCTCTTTAGGCTAATCCATAACTTGGCCTACACCTCTTATCCCATCTCATTCGCTGCGCCCTGCTCCTACCCCATCCGGCACCGTGCCTTCTCTCTCACTGTCCCTCATTATAATCTCTGTCTGAAGTCCCGATTCTTTCTGTCAGCCTATTCCAAAATCTGGAATAAGCTGCCCCTTAGCTTACGCAGTGCCTCCTCAATGTTCGCTTTTAGGCGCGCACTTTTGTCATACTTAACAGTCCCCAATGCTATATTGCTCACCAATGAGCTCGTCTCCGCCGACCTGGCCTTTGAAAGAGGCCTCGCACTGTAACTCTACTACCTCTGCGTCACAAGCCACTAGGTACACCCCGCGAACTAAGGCCATTGCCCTCACTGATCCACAGCGAACCTACCTCCTGCCATCATAAGATAACCCTATTGCTCACCTACGTTCATCTCTTATCCATCATATTCACTTTTTTTCTCCTCAGTATCCGTTTATTCTCAGCTGGGGCACACCCAGACTGCGCTTCTCTATCCCTTTTCCCTTTCCAGTGATCCCCGCTGACGGCCAACCACTTCGGGCACTGTACTTACCATCTCCCTGACAGGTGCACCTGGATAATATTGCTACACGGTCGTCTACCACTTGCTGTTTCCGTTGGCTCTCCTGTCCATGGTCTCACGTCTTGGTCAATTGTTCCTGGTTCACGCACCCCCATCGCGGTCGTTTTGTCCCCTGTACAATTATCCATGATCACTCGTGCCACTCCCAACAGTGCGGGGCGCGGTCAGATCCACCGCTATGGCCGGCTCACATCGGGCGTGCAGGCCGTCTGCAACTATGTGCGAGCGCAACTAGACTGGTGGATCACACCTCCTGCGTTCACTTCACGAAGTGTTTTTCAGGTTGGGTGCCCAGCGCACGGCCAGTCCCACCCACTAGCACCGGTTGCGGATGGCACGCCCTAACTTCTCTTGGACTACCGAATCCAATGCTGTCTGTTGAAAATTGCATGCTCCTCATCCTTTTTCCGCCACAGCTTGTTCACCTGTAGCTCTTATCATCTGTTTCCACTTCCCATTTTTGTCACCCTACCACGGTATGCACACCTACCCTTTTTGTCCTTCCTCCTATTGCCTCTCTCTACATCAACTTTCACTGCATTGAGTCACTATCGTCCTAACCACTCTTCTCTGTCGACGCTCGCCAATAACTCTTTCCCCACCTGCCGTCATTGCTGGCTTCCATCATCTATGCGCTTGGTGTTACCCTCTGCTCAGAACGCCCATTGATAGGTTCCTTAAACCTGTCGTTCTGTTAAATCCCTCCTCGTGCCCCACGCCATGATGCACCAATCGCACCCGCACTCATGCCCAATCCGCATATAAGAACTTGCCGCTCCAAACCTCGCATCTTTTACAGTCGTATTTATTATCTACTCACCACCACCAAATCTTCCTCACTTGGCCCCGCGATTCCTCTGCGGTTCTTTCCAGTGTCCTGATTAGTTTCCACCTGTTCAATTGTCTGCCGGCACACAGCTCCATTGCCCCAACTCCGTTGCGCATTCATTTTTTGTGGCCTTTTTGTTCTATTACTGGTTCACTTATCTCGGGGCTACCCGCTTACTTGTCCGCCTCCTTCGTGTTTCATCTGCAGTAAAATGATCTGATTGGTGATTTCTTACCTGTGTCTCCTCGGTCATTGCTTTCATCCCTTGATCCGTTTATTGCTCGCTACAGGCATTTTTCTGTACCTTCCAGTGTGGTCCGCTTTTCCATGTTCCACCATTGTAATGAAAACGTTACGTCGTGGCGTTCTTCTACAGTTCCAAATCGTTTGACCTGTCACTACCCGATTCCTCTGGTCCGCCACTACATCTCGTACATGCACTGGTCAAATAATTAGACCCATTCTTACCTGCTTTCCTTGATCCTGTCTTTCATCTTCACTCTTCCACGAACTGCTCCTCACAGTCTTCATCACTTCTGTGCTTCCGCATTCCATTTTTCTCTCCTATGGGCCGCCACGTGCACTTGTCATGAAGTTAATCCACCACGACATTCCAAAGTTAATTCTGCAACCAACTGATCTAACATTACCTACTCCTCCTAATGACTGATAATTTCTTTCTAGGACCCCATTGTTATTGCTCCTGCTTCTCTTAAACCTATACATATATATATATAATAAATCTACATATATATATAAACTTACGCATATATATCTATGTGCACGCGCTCTGCATCTTGCAGTTCCTCACCGGCCATCTATCTTGCTATCATCCCAACGACTGTCATCATAGGCATCCATCGACTCTACATCTGTGCCTCACATCAACCGTATCCAACCCTTCTAAATAGTTTCTGCCATCTGATCATCCCTCTACGTCTTGCATTGCTCGCTGCCTGTTTTACGGTGAGTTTTGTGTCCTGTCCGCCGACAATTCACTGCAAAGTACCAATGCTTCAGTGTCATCTAATCCACTGCAGTGCACCTCACCTTTTTCTCCATCGTTCCTCGCTACTGCAGTTCTTTATACCGATTTCCAGCCTTTCTCATGTTAACCAGTCTGTCTCCATATGTAATTGCCCGGGACCAGCCAGTCAGTCCACCTGACCTTGAATTTTAAACTCACCGGGCGTCCATTCAAATCCGCTCTTGAGCTCATTTAAACTCCACACAACCTTTATGGTGTGCATACGTTTATCCTATTTTCATCCTACCTTATTCCCCCTTCGGAGCCTTTTTATCCAATATTTTCATGAGAGTCTCCATATTTCCATGAATTATATCTGTCCATTCCATCACCTGTATCTACATGATCATGCACATGACATGCTTTGGGCGCTTCCGAAATAAACCATTGTTATTATTATTATTATTATTATTATTATTATTATGTGGAAGTAGCGGAGCTCAGGTCACACACACATGCTCTATTTTACTCGTTCTCTTGCCACACGGTCTTTTGTTGACACTGCAGAAAGTCCTCCTTTGATGTGTGGTCATACCTGTGATTTCATTGTACACCACGGCACACACACACACACACTCACACACACTCAAGCACATACATCCAGGACCGGACGGCCCTTTAAGAGGACAACATCTGTGTGATCCTCCACGCCCGCCATCGGTCATTTGGTCTCGTGGAAGATGTAGACTAGCCTCACGTCCATGTAGCCAATGGGTTAGGTGCGACCAGTAGTAAAACGCTGACGACGAGCATTAGACGCGCGCACTGACAGCAGGGCCTAGGTAGGTAGGAAGAATCAGTACCTTTATACCGAACCTTTGACTCCGCCGAGGATCCAGGAGGATTTTGGTGGGCGGTGTAACAGCCGGTCGTGGAAAATCCCCATATTTCCCTCGCGATTCAGTGTTTTTCCCAACATCACTCGTTTGCCTACACTGTTGACTTGTCTTTACGAACTGGTTGTTTTTCTGGACCAATTGTTGTTTGTTCGCGCCCAGAACGCTACTTTGGCACATCCTTGTTCAGGACCTGCGTGACGCACGTGCTGTTTGCTCACACGCTGCTATTCGGTTTCTCGTTGTTGAGTCCTTGTGATCGTATTATTGAGGTTTGTATATTTTTTATGTCATTGTTCATGTAATAATCTAGTATCGTAGAATATCACGGATAATCGTCTTTTGATTTCGGGATCCGTTGCGAATTTGGCTACGCATTGCTCAAACTTTCGTTACATGGGCCGCACAGTGTCCGTTGTGAAATGTTCCCAGTTTTATATGGTCCTTTGAGGTTTCCTTACAGCTTCCGGTCACTTGGTCGAAAACCCAGTGGGCCTTAGGCACGTCACAGCCAAGGAGTATGTCGGCCAGGCTACTTGTCGCTTCCTCGAACGGGGCTCTTCTCAGATAAGGTCACTGCCTGCCCTTTGCAGCAACGGAGTCTTTGGTCGCATTGGCAGACCAATTTTGATAAACGCCTGTGACAAGTCAACTGTTTCTGGGTCCATTAGAGACACCAGCTGTAGTTTTAACTTGCCCGATTTACCGGTGCCTACACCCCCGACTGTGCTGATCTCTACCGCTGTAGTTTCGCACTCTAGGCCATGTTGTTCCATGAATCCACGAGTCACTGGCATCGTATCCCTCCAGCTTCCAGAGATGCTAGGACCCTCGCCTATTCTTTTGCTCTTCATGGCACAAACTGGGATGACCTCCAGCCTCATAGGTTTAGCTGGGCGCATGCTTTTGAACTTCACAAATCCCGGAGTCTCAGTAGCTTGATAGGTATGCGACAAAGATTGATGGTGGCCTTTACAGCCTTCACGGCGATAATGATATGAGCTCCCGAGCAATAGTTGGCCAATTTGCGTGAATCCCGAAATCAGAACACACTGGATTCGCTGTTTCTAAGACGTTGAATTATTGAGCGAGAAACGTCGAGAAATACGTACAAACCTCAAATGGGCGGTCAAAAAGACTGAAAAGCTGGAGCCGGGTTCACGGTTTGTGACAGACAAGCACGTAAGTAACGCATGTCCGGATGGGATATGACAAAGTAGAGCGTTGGACTCGAATAAACAGAGGGTTAGTTCAGATAAACGTAATTTGTACGAAAAGCGAAAGTAATGCATGTGAGTGGGTACTTTTGCGTAATAAAAATATTGCAGTGCTCTCGTGGGATTTTCCACTGCCGTTCGTTACAAACACTTAATTTTACAACGACAGTCGACCGCGAGGAGTGATAATTTCAGCCAAAAAGCAAGCGCTGTTCATCTTGGTCATAGCCCGTCGATTAGAAATACTTGATCCTAGAAAAGCTCGGGGGCTCTGACAAACGGTGGGTCACTCATTACGGCTCAGAAGTAATTAGTATCGGACTTTGATGCGAGATGGCAAGTGCATTTGCCCATGGTATGGCTCCGGGATGCTCCTTCAGCTTCACCAGTGGCACTTTCGTACTCGGTCGAAATGTCTCACGGCGTTATCACACAACTAGCCCAAATCTGCTGTTCCCAATGCATGATTCCTGGTTGACACACTCGGTGGGATCTTCCAGCGTAGCTACATGTCCTTTCCGGCGGGTTCGTTCCGCCTCCTCGGCCCAGAGACTCTGCAGGCAGAAAATCAACAACCAACTCCAGAGTATGCAGCTGTTTTAGATCAGAACAGTATTTCTGCTGGCTTAAGGTTATGCTAAGTTTTAGGCTTTTTCACTTCCAGGTCTATTAGGGAGTAAGCATCACCCTCAGCGCGCCCTGCCTTTACTTGTACACCTTCAGCCTGTTCCCACGTACCTATGGATTATTGTTTAAGGAAGTTCCTAAGAACTTCCCGAGCTCTGGCACAACCTAGTACTGCGTCTGGCATGGCCTATCCCTCGTAAGTTCCCTGGCACATCCGCGGCAGCAGTGCAATGGATAAGGAATCTCTGTCTGGGGTCTGACACCCTGCGCTCGACGACATTCTAGTACTGTCTCATGAGCCGTGAACGCTGATCCGGACAACCATCGAACGTCATCTATTCCATTCGTGGAAAATAAACCGCTAGTGAAGTTCCCGCGACCTGATTCGCCATTGAGTTTTGTATTTCTGAAGAAGCAACAGAGCTTCGCGCACTGTACCGACTAGCCAGCACTGCCCGCTCCAGGGAACCCGCCGCACTGGGGCCTGTCTATAAGTTGATAGTTCGGCCATATCTGGAGAAGTGAGTCCAAGCTAGGTCGCCATCACTCGAGCAAGCAGGCCAACTAAAGAGTACAATGGCGCTTCACACGCCTAATGGGGGTTCCAAGAGCTGTCGTATCTATCCGGACTGGAAGAGTGGAACCCGTTTGCCCTGGCACGATTATGTGAGAGAGGAGAACTCATCGCGGTTGTAAGGTGGCTAAATGGACCAACAACCAAGCTGCGATTTCCCGGCGCTTAGGCCAGGAATGGTTCTCATGGGGCAAAAGCTGAAGCTGGCCAAACCACGAGCTTGTCGCGGCTTTACGGCACAGTACTTTCCGTGTTGTGCGGTGAGCCCCCTTAGCTAGCTCCCAGGAGGTATGATGGCGACTTAAACGGTAGCCACTTCGAGGCCCGCGTAGACCGTAACTGACCAGAAATCTCTGACTGATTCTTACACCACCACTAATATTGGAGGGTACACTCCCTCCGCTTCTACGATCGCGTTCGTAGAGGAAGTCAGTGAGAAAGTCCGTGGAGTGCCAACCGCGTGTATTCTCACGGTGCATGAGTGCAGACACCTCATGCCCGAGTGTGCCGAGAAAGTATGTCGAAAGTAGCGCTTGCCGTTGTGGTAGCGCGAAAAGTGCTGTCGAACAAGTGGAAGACAGGGAGTGACCGGCTGACCAGTGCAGAGGCCCTCTTCTAGATGACCGCCCGCAAGATGGGCCCCGATTTAGGGGCCTAGCATGCGAACGGGTATGTTGCTCCCGATAACGCCAGTGAACTAAGTAAATGTTGCAGTTCACCGTGACTTTGTAACCGTTCGTGGGTTCGGACCGCAGCTCTGAAGCCCTTGGATCTGGTAGTATTGCCTGTGGATGACATCCGGTCATCTGAAGGGCAGAACAAACACGGCAGCGGAAGAAACGTGCAACGTTACTCCGAAGTGAATGAATTATCTTGAGAAGTATAAATAAACAACTCACTGAAACCATTTTACTTGAGGTAGAAATGAATTGACAACAAAGGTCCCTCAGGGTGGAAAATAGAAAAAACAAAGGGGAGAACAGAAAATTACATGCAGCAGAATGCGGTGGTTGCCACTAGAAGCGAGACGTGGGGGAGAGCGGCCGTAGCTGGCTAACCAACCCGAAGAACCTCAAGGGTTCAACGCGAGAGGCAGGAATGCCCGGTGCCTAGAGCAAAGTTGACGGTGGATGTTTCTCTCCGCTCACCCCAGGGAATAGCCAAGTACAGATTCGGCTCGGTAAAGGGGTATTGTGGTCGGTTTTTTCGGTAATGCATTTATCCTGCGTATGGGTCTCGGAGGGCAATAAGTATCCTGTGGTTAGCTAACGGGTATTTTGAGAAACGGTGCGAGTCCCCCTAAAACGGTAGGCTTTTATTGGTGTCCGGAGACGATGGACGGGCATACAATCAACAGATTTGTTTAGCGACAAATAAGGAAACGGCAAACGGCCTCAGTGAAGAAAACAAAGCCTCGAACGAGCAGCCACAATAGTGGATAAAAGATCTTTATTTCCATTTTCATTTTTGATTTTAAGTTTCTTTACCTCTTAGTTTTTTCACTCCCGGGATCCAGTATACCGTATCAGCGGAACGAACGGGTTTATTGATCACCCATCCTCGGTTGAAAGCCAATGGAGGGGGCTTTGTGTTGCGGGATGAGTCAGGACGGACAAGAAACTGGGTCATCGGCGTTGGTGTGATCGGCTCATGGGACTCCGGGATCGTGGGTGGCGGTCCTGAAGAATCCTGCGGAGTGACGTCCAACTGAAGGGCTTGAGCCAGAAAGGCCGCCAAGGTCGGCCTATGATAACTTTATCCTTCCTGCCTTTGTGGTTGATGACAAATCTTTCCCTCAGGCGGCTTGATACTCTGTGGGGGCCGGAGTAGTGAGGCTGTAGAGGAGCTAGTGCCTCTGTCCTGAGGAAAACATGCCTAAAGCCCTGGAGATGTGAGAGTACGTAAACTGCCGTGTTTTATTCCTGAGCCTCGGTAAGTTGCATGTATCCGTCTGGTGCGTCAACCTGGCAGCGTAATCAGCTTGGTCGTAAGCGACGGTGGACTTTGAGACTACCAAGTCAGCAGGAAGTCAAAGCTGGCAGCCGAATGTTAGTTCGGCCGATGTGGTTTGTGGATCGGTCTCAAGAGCTTTAAGGCAACCTGAAAGTACTAGCTGTACCGATTCCCACCAGTCTTGATTTTTGTGAACTGCTAAGGCTTCCCCGAATTGCTGATGAAAATGTTCTACCATTCCGTTTGCCGACGAGTGGTAGGCGGTCGTATGAATGCGGGGGTGTCTAAAAGCTGCAGAAGACTACTGAAGGCTCTCTTGAAATGGGAGCCGCGGTCTGTAGTAACCACGACTGGACAACCAAATGCTGCCACCCAATGTTTTGAGAAGGCTTGGGTGACTGTTTCCGTAGCTGCATTGTGCGGAGGTACAGCTAACGGCCATCTGGTGCAACTATCTACACAAGTAAGAAGATATGTGCCACTACTTGACCGAGGCAACGGCCCTACTAGGCCGACGTGCACTTTTTGAAAAGTGAGCCAACGGCCGGAAGTTTTGAAACTGGGCTTCTTGTGTGTCTGTACACCTTCGACCGTTGACATTGGATGCAGGTACAGGCCTATGCAGTGACATCACGGTTTACGTTGTGCCAAACATTACGGTCACAGACGAGTTTATCAGAGGCCTTTTTACCACGGTGGGACAAACCATGTAAGGTTTCGAAGAACTGTCACCCGAAATCTGACGGCTCCACTGGCCTTGGATGGCTTTTGGACGCGCCACATAGTATGTGACCTTCGGCCGGGGGAATGGGAACCTACTGTAGCCGCAGCGACCAGGTGCTACGGAGCTGCTCCACCTCAGAATCTTCTGCTTGAGCGGATGTGATAGCTTTGGGGTTGATCGAGCCCGGGGTGCTGAGGTGCAGGCTGTGAATGCGAGATAGGGCTTCTGCGACAGGATTGTCGACACCCGAGATATGACAAACATCATTCATGCACTGAATGATGTATTCCGGATGTCTAGACTCTCTGGGAGAGTATCTGCCCGTGGAGGCACGGAAAGCCTGGGTGACCTGTTTACGGTCGGTGTAGACCGTGAGTTCGCGTCCTTCTTGGAGGTGTCTAAAGTGACGGATGCCTGGATAGGTAGCGAGAATTTCGAGGCCAGAGGTACTATACTTGGATTTAGCAGGCTGCAGTTTTCTGGGGAATAATGCATTGAGCTGCCAAGTGTCGGCTGAGTATTGTTGCAGCATCGCTTCCGTAGAAACTCGAGAGGACCGAAAGGAGTCGTGACGGCCATTTTGGGGGTATCTGCCTCAGCGACTGGTATTTGGTTGTATATCCGCACCAAATCTATTCGGCCGACAATTATCTCACCCACCAAACCAACTGTGGGGTTCGCAATGTGCGGAATAGGATATAGGTCGGGCGTAGTCATTCGGTTGAGTGAGCGATAGTCCCCGCACGGTCTCCAGCAGTCAGGTGACTTCTTCGGGACCATATCTAGGGGTGGTGCCCACGAACTGTGGAGGGCCAGATAAGTCCCATGTTGAGCACATGTTCGAACTCGGAGCGGGCTACACGGAGCCTGTCTGGATACAACCTGCGGGGACGAGTGTAGACCGGGGGCCCCGGTGTGTTGGTGTGATAGGCCACTTCAGTGGTGACTGGAGGCAGGTTGTTGTTTGGGAGGACAAGATTGGGGTAATCGCTGAATAAACCACCGAATTCGGGTTCGAAAGTGGGATTGGGCGTGAGGATTGCGGGTGACTGAGCTTCGGTTAAAGAACCAACAACGGAATTTATTGTGATTCCATCTACTAGCTGTCACTTAACGGGATAGGCCACCAGACCGTGACTTCCTAAAATTTTAAGCCTAGAATAGCCTGGTGCACTTGGGCGACGACCAAACCCTACGGGAAAGAAGGACGCAGACCATGGTCCAAGATGAGAAATTGATTGCCATATGTTCGGATTGGAGCGCCGTTGGCGGCCTGCCGTGTGAGAGCTGTAGGGAAGAAAGTGGCCGTTTTGAAACCGGTATCACACTGATGTGCGCTCCCATATCGATTAAGGAACGCATACCGGTAGTTCTGTCTTTCAAGCCGATGAGGCCACTGGAGCCAGGGGGGCCCGAGAAGGTTCTCACCTTCAACTCCCGGCACAGTAGTTTCTCCGGCGGGTAAGCAAGGTACAAGGCTGTTCACACTTATGCGCCTGGGATCCGAGACGGCAATGAGGATAACACTCGCCGGATTGTGCGTTTGCTCTCGGGGCCTTCGGGGTAGAACAACGACTGCTTTGGCTTCGTGAAAGTAGACTATTTATAGTGGTCTCGCGCTGTTCGACCACCTGCTATAAAAGGTGGGCCTCCTGGGGTAACATCTGAATGTCAGAGTTGCTACTTGGCGCTTTGTGCTGGTCTGTTGGGCGGGGTTAACAGCAGGATATGGGGGAATAACTGTGGTGTTGGTGGATGCGCGGGACTGTGGGGCAGAAGCAAGCACCCGCTGGAGTAATTGGTCTGCTGCCCCTGAGCGCCTATCCAGGGCCTGATCATGTATCAGAACGGCAACTACGCTCCGAGCGTATGGTGCAAGCAGCGGCATTCATAGGTGACGCAAGACCGCATCGTCCATGGACGTCGTACCTAGCAATGAACATGTTTTCCGTAGAAACTGCGATGGGGTCATACCACCCAGTTGAATTTCTGAGAGAACATTCTGGACACGTTTCTTTTCCTGCACTGCCACGGGCTTACTCAGAGCTTCACCGAGTGTTTCGTACGGACTGTGATCCGGTGGGTTCGTAACGATATCCCGGATTTGTGGAATCGTACTAGCTGAGATTGCTGGGGGCAGTTTGTTATATTTGGGCTTTTGACCAGATGTACTAGCCTCCTGGAATCGAGAATCGAGGATGGCGATGAACACCTCGAGATCTTCCGGGAGGAAATCCGGTATTTCCATGTTGGCTGCATGGCACTCCGGTTCATACTCAGACTTAGATTCTGCGTTCATTGAGAAAAAGGTGCACCTGGAATTCCAGAAACTAGTCGGCATCATCTGATGTACGAAATTTCAGAAGCACTGGGAATGAAAGCAGACGGATACAATGAAGACGATGAAACAGCAAAGGGTGAAACGGCTGTGCCAACCAAAAAATTCACGCAGTAGCAAGTGCTCAGTGGGTATGTATGAATGCGATAAAAATCTTACTAATGTTGGACCGAATATATGGCCAACAAAAGGAGGGGAAAACTAGGGTGAACTTGACCAGGCTTGATCGATTCGGTAGGATTATTAAAAATTTATAAGTTAAACGGGTTCACCAATTATTGGAGGGCCCACTCCCTCAGCTTCCATGATCTCGTTCATCGGGGAAGTCAGCAAGAAAAGACTGTGGAGGGCCAACTGCGTGTATTCTCACAGGGCCTGAGCACAGACGCAGCACGCCAGCGAGTGCCGAGGAAGTGTGTCGGGAGTGTAACCGGCAGGGCGGATCTGGGTAAACAAGCTAGATGACCATCGGTCAGGAAGGGATGATGATGAACACCGGTCCGACGTCCAACACACCGTTCTCTGTGTGACGGCCAGTTGCATAAAATCCCACCCGAGGCACTATAACTTCAGGTTTCCTTGACATCACTCGCTAATGTGGACAATTTGCCTGTTTTTAGGCACTGTTTGTTTTCATGAACCAACCTCTGTTTGTTCTCTTCCAGCGCGCTAATCTGTCATATCCTAGTTTGGAACTGCGTGACGCACGTGCTCCTTTCTCGCACGCCACAATTTGGTTTTCGTTTTCTGAGTCCCTGCGATTGCATAAATGAGGTTCGTGTGTGTTTTCTGTCATTGTTCATTTAATATTCTAGTATCGTTGAACTTACGGGAAATCGCTTTCTGATTTCGGAATCCTTATCAAATTTGGCTGCGTATTGCTCGATGGCGTCTTTCTCTGTGCCAGCTCACACACAGGAAGAACACAGAAACCAGCGCAGAGCATATATCAGGCAAACTTGTGTTACTGCATGATCAGGGGTATCGACAGTTCGGGGAAGGGTGTGATGTATTCAGTGTCTCTCTTTAAACCTTGATCTCAGTTTCAGTGGTATTCGACTGTATCCCGATGACATCTGGAAGTAACAGAGAGAGATGGAAAATACATTGATTAAGCGGTAAGGGAAAATTTTTAAGAAGTCCACCTCAGATACTCCTATTGCCACTGCCGTAGTGCTTACGGTTGCCGCGTGAGCGAAAAATACAGTCAAACCGGTGACAGACCGGGTGCGATTGGATTATCACTATACTAATAAAATATTTTTGCGGTTAGCTTTTAACCGTACATCTTATTCTATTTTCAGTTCTCATCTGCCGCATGACACCCTAGCTTTGGGCTGCTTGGAAGACTGGGCAGAAAAGTTGTACTAACTCGGGAGAAACACAGAAAGCTGGCTACCGAGCACAGAGAAATGACATCGAGTCGGCTGAGAGGTGAATAAACACCGTGGAGTGACGCCGCATGAAGAACTTATCTGGGAAATGAAAGAATCGGGAGAAGGGACAACAGAAACTGCTCGGAAAACCTCGGACAATCTTTGGGCTGCATTTTCCAGTCAGATCGTCGGAAAAACGGAAACCAGCTTGCCGTGGAATTCAGGTTGTCTTGATCTGTTTTTGGTTACATAAGTTATTTTTCCGTCTACTGCAGCTGTTTAGTCTTGGGAATATTTATCTGTATTTCGTACCAGATTTACCTATATCCATTTTAGAGCTTAACTTTCCATAGCCCGTGGTGAAAGCAAAGTGGTTTATCACCATACACTGGAGTGGCACCTGCTGTCATAAATAAAACTGGAAGGGACAAAGTTGGCCAAAAAGAGTCAGTTATCATGCGGAAACAAAAACTGTGGGGATGTGGAGAATGAAGGGAATCTTTGTAACGCCTGCAAACGGTGGTACCACGGGACATGCAGTAAAATGGCTAAGATAGCATATGAGATTTATGTGAAACATAAGTACGTGAGAAGGTTCTGCGTGGATTTCCAATCCACAATAATTATAATTCGTTCAAGGGTATTAAGAGTGGTCGGAGAGGTGAGAACTAGTAATAAAGACTCGCGAACTCACCTCAAAAACGAAAACGCAGGTTCGGGGGAAGAAAATGATCGGAAAGACCATAGAGTGGAAGGTAAGGCCGAAGCCGGGCTTGGTAAAGGTAGGGTGAACAAAGGAGTGAAACCGTAGCGGGAAACCAACCAGGGAAAAATATAGGTCCATCCTGCGAGGCACCAAAGTCAATAAATTTGCAAGCAATGAGGAGCCGCTTCTAAAAATCGCCTCGAAACTAGAGGATAAAGGTAAATAATTAGAGGACCTGTTCGAGGACAGGAAGAATTTCTGTCAGCAGACTGAGAACCTAAATAGTCTAGTGAAATAGCTACGGGGAGATATAGAAAAGTGAGGATTCACGGAATTCCGGAACCGCATATAGAGGAGAACAGAATGAGGATTAGGGCAGAGAGATATCATACTGTAAACTGGCTAAGATGCGTTCGCCTGTTCGACTAGGCGGCAGTAAAAAGAAGCCTGTGGCTAGGAAAATGGAGGGCGAATTTATCGAAAGGCGACTGAAAGCCAAGGCCCAACTTGGTGGAGTTTACAAACTCGAGGCAAAGAGAGAGGGCTTTGGCTGCCCCGGAAGAAATAAGGAGATTCTCAAGCGGTCGTGTCTTCGTCGAGCCGGTTGATGCGACCGGCAAGTGTACTACCCGTGAAACCTTGAAAGCGGGCATGAAGTCTGCCAGTCTGAAGCCTCCTAAGCTGGCAATAGGACGAGTTATATTGCTCTGCGGATGAAAAGGCCACGGAGGAAAACGGGCGTTCTAATCCGGAAGATGAGAAAAATCGTGCCGAAAGAAGAATACTGGAGGGGAGCTCCGAACCTTCTCTGGTCAAGCTTCTAAACGGAGTTGAGGAAAAAGAGGTCAGTGAAAAGAAAAAAACGGGGGCAGCTCCAGAATTTGGGGTTCGAGGGCTTAAAGGTCCCTGCAAATGCCCCAAGAAGAAAAGACTGCTAGCTTCCGGATGCGCGTGGATTATATAAGTGAATGCCTGCAGCATTCGCAACAAGTGGGATGAATTAGTAGCCGAATTGGGGGACGCACAGATCGTTGCACCCACCGAGACGTGGCTGACACCGCAGGATGTCATCGCTCACTATTGTGTGGGAGGCTTCGTGCGGTAAAGGACAGAGAAAGACGATGGCGGATTAGGTGTTGGAGTGCTGTTGCTGGTTGCTAAGCCCTTGTGCCAGCAAGAAGGAATAGAAATGGGATTATTAATTGTGCACTGTATTAGTTGTGTAATTAGAACGCAAAGAGGTCCTGTGACTCTCCTATGTGTTTTTATCGAAGCCCACCCTCTACCAGAGAGGAGGATGCTGAAATACTGGCGATAATTGACACGGTTAGTAAAGATAATTATGATAAAAACAATAATAATAATAATAATAATAATAATAATACCAACGGTTCATTTCGAAGACGCACAAAGCATGCCAAGTGCAGGGTCAAATTTTTACAGGCGATAGAATGGACAGACAAAGCTCATAAAAGTGTAGAAATTTGCATGAAAGAAGTGGGATAGGTAGGCTCAGAAAGGGGAATAAAGGTATGATTAGTGTATGCACACCTAAGAAAATGTAAAGTTTAAGTGAACCGAACGGCAGATTCAAAAGCAAGCCCCGTGAGTTTGAAAGTCGTGGTCAAATTGGGAGCCTGACTCGTCCAGGCGGAGACATCGGAAAGACGGCTGATATACGTGAGAGGGGCTGTAAGTTGGTGTGAGAAACTGTGTTAGCATGCGACGATGGAGAAAAAGTGAGATGCACCGCAGTGGATTAGACAGTAATGAATCATTGGTGCTCTGCGATTGTTGGTCGGCGGACAGGGCACAAAAATCACTGTAAGATGAGGGGCCAGCACTGCAAGAAGTAAGGGGTGGATCACATGACAAAAATGATTTGGAAGAATTGAATACGTTAGATGTGAGGCACAGAAGTAGAGGGAGTGGACACAAATCATGACAGTCAGTAGGAAGATAACACAAGAAATGGTCGGCGATGAAAGGCAGGATGCAGAGCAAATAGCATATATACACATTTATGCATACGTTTATGTGTGCATGTATAGGAGAGGCGGGGGCAATAACAGTGGAGTCCTAGAAAACAAATATCAGTGATTGGAAGGGGCAGGTAAGGTTAGATCGAAAGGTTACAGAGTTAACTTGGGAATATCCTGGTTAGTTTTCTTCATGGCAGGTGAAAGTGGCTGATCAACAGAGGGGGAGGGAGGAATTGAGAGGTATAAAAATGACGAGAGCTGTAGGGAGCAGTTCATAAAAGAGGGAAGTTGAAGGAAATTATCGAGGGGAACAGGTAAGGATGGATGAAGCGGTGCTCATCATGAGGAACTTCAGCTCCGAAGAAATATATTGGGAATTGGAGGATGCACCTCCGGGATCCTTCGGAGATGCATTTCTACAAGTCATACAAGAAGAAGCGCTCGTCCAACAGGTGCAGCAGGACAAGCTCTGGAGGGCAAACCAGAACTCCGCGATACGTGATTTAGTAATGACCAAGTATGAAGGGGACCTAGGTCCAATGGTCATCACGTCACTGTTAGGGAAGAGCGATCACTGGGTGATAAACATCGAACTAGTGGAAAGTGAAGGCGCACCGCCGGACAAATAACTTCGTAAGATCAGCGGGCTAAAGACCCCAGCGCTAGTGGACGCTGCGGAACTGAATTGGGAGATCACTCATGGCAACGTGGAAGAGAAGTGGAGTCATATCTAGTGGAACCTAGAGAAGCTTTTGGATAATTTTGCACCGTTAGTGGGGACTAAGCGAAGTGGCTTGCCGCCGTGGTGGAAGTCCTGGGTACGAAAGCCCTGGCTAGAAAACACAAATCCTGGCACAGGTTTAGGGAAAGGGGGAGCCATAGGAAACTAATGGAGAATATGACGGCTCGTGAGAGGGCTTTGAGTACCCAACTGGTAAGCAGACGCCAGTGCAAAGAGAGGCTAGCTCGAGGGGTGCAACATGACCCAGTGGTAACCTCGATCGTTCTGAGAGAATGAAGGTTTTCTGGACATCACGCTGGACCCATTTTCTCTGCGATCTTTTTTGACGTTTAACATTGACCACATTGTGTTGTTCGGTTGCGTACTTTTTACTGGACCTCATTTTGAACCACTTCCATTTTCGGTCCTTCATCGATTGTACGCGCTAGCAGTTCACTTTTTGCACAGCCGCTGCTTTCACTTCTGTTCGGCGTATCTCTTGTATCGGTACTGCCGCGATGCCACGATACATAGAATGGACCTTCCATGTGTAAACCAACTTGCGCCTTCTCTATTTGTCCCATAGAGGGGATAAATTTGGCACTTCGCAGCCAGACTGCATAGGAGGCACGTACACTGGAAGCCCTTGGACTTCTTCTATAACCCAAAAGCATTTTCTATCCACTTCCAGCCAAAGTCTCGCCTACTGTTTGCAGTTGGCAATATATGGGACTCGTGGGGTCAAAAAGCTGAAACGAATGAAGGCAATGCCAACGCTTTTCTCCATCACCTTGAGGGAGTGCGCAGCAACGATAGAGGTGGAAACACGCCTGGTCTCCCTCTATTCAGCGGGACAGGAAGGCCACTTTTCCAATCCGAGGAGGACAAAGCTAGGCGAGAGATAGCAGGACTTGAACTACTTAAAGCGGCAGGCCTAGACGAAATATGTCAAGCCCTGATGATGTCACTATCCATCCCGTTGGCCGGACCTCTTCTCCAGCTGTTCAACCAGTCTCTGAGGGGCTTTAAGCTGCCAAGAGACTGGGGGCTGGTACAAGTGGTGCCAATCCCCAAAGGTGCGAGTAGAGAAAAGGCTTCCAGCTGCCGACCAGTAAGCCTGACATCTGTGTTGTTGAAGGTCCTGGAAAGAATTTTACGAAGCCAAATGGTTGCCTCTCTATCCGGGAGTGGAGTAGGTACCAACATGGCTTTACGAAGAAGTCGTGCACGACGAATCTCGTGTGCTTCCTGGATGAAGGTACGGGGAGACTTGAGGAGGGCGAAAAGGTGGAGGTTTGTTACTTGGACTTCAGGAAGGCCTTCGGCCCAATAAATCGCAGGCTGCTAGTGCACAAGCTTCGGGCCTGTGGAATGAACCCATCGTTGAGTGACTGGATAGCTGAGTTTCACAGAGAAAGGAGATTCTACGTAAAGGTGAAGGGTCATAGGTCCAGTATGGTTGAGGCTGCCAACGGAGTCCGGCAGCGGTCGGTTCTTGGGCCACTGCTCTTTCTGGTATACATAAGCGATTTAGCTCATGAGCTGGAATGCCCACAACTTATGTTTGCCGACGACTTTAGGATGGTGGGAGGCCCTAGGGAAAAGGCCTTGCAGGGTGATCTCGTTAGGGTGTGTTGGTGGTGCACAGGGTAGAGGCTCCCACTCAACATCAATAAATGCAGGCAACTCGCCGAGGACATCCCTCAGATCAGCTCGGGGGAACTTGGGGAAGAAGATAGCAGGGTGGTCTTGGACAGGACTGATACTGTCAAAGATATGGGGATTTTTACGACTGCTGACCTCAAACCTCAGATGCAACGTTTGGGAGCCGCAACGAGAGGTAATAATGCCCTTTGACAGTTAATGGGAACCGTTGCGTCGCAGAAGCCGTGGGTACCTTTACCATCCTACACAACCCAAGTAAGGCCGCTTCTCGAGTACGCCGTTGAAGCTTGGCGTCCAAACCTTAGTCGGGACGAGGAAATACTTGAGCGTGTACAAAGGAGATTAACACGAGTGTCTGCTGAACTCCAAGACAGGCCCTTTGAAGAGAGGCTTAGAGAACTGAAGCTGTTCCCGCTGGGACGAAGAAGGGTAAGGGGGGTCTCGTTGAAGCGTTCAGGATTATGAGGGGCTTCTCGGACTTGAGCGGACTTTAGTAGCTCCTAAGAAGCACAGATGATGGGCTCAGAGGACACTAGCTGAAGCTTGTAAAGGACCGTTGCAATACTGTAGTTAGGGCAAGTTTATTCTTCCAACGATTAGTAAATCGACGGACAAAACTTCCGTCCTGGGTGGTAGGGGCTCAGACAGTCGCTAAGTTCAAGAGAAAGTTAAACGCCTACTGGGACAACTTATTTGGAGACCTAGTATAGAGTTGCAGGCTACCTCATGTTCCCTTGGGCAGCAGGACAAGTCATGCTTGAAGCCACAGCACAAAGGGTTTTCGTCAGAAAATAAAAGATCTGGACCGCGCAGTGACGCTCATGTGTGAACGATGGTGAAATTCAACTTCTCTTACCAACCTACTCGGGTAAATTGATATCCAGTTTCATAAGCCAGCTAGGCAAAAATGAGTATTCCTGTCATCACTCCTGTTTTCCATACTTTTGCACAATGCCAAAACGGGCTAAAATGCTTAAGGCCTCGCACGCAGCTCGATAGCTGCAACATGTGGAGCACGACCGTATGGGAAAAGACTAGTAATTATCCAAAACACAAGGCAGCTAAATACTACTCCTATTACCCTCCCCAAAAAAGCCGCCATAATTTAGCAGTGATCCTCAGCCAGTCGGAAGCTTTCTGCGAAACCAAAATGCAGAGGCTGATGTTGTAACGACCAAAACGCTCAAGTCCCGGTCCGGTTGAGGCCTGACCCACGATTCAATGAGCGATTCACCGACTAATCAGCTTCACACTTTGTAGGCGGCACCTCCGAGCTCCAAATCGACGCGTAGCTCAAATCAGTGCAGAACCCAGATCGAGAACAAAACTGCTTTGCTCAACCCTCTGTTTCGGGCCTCTGCCCATCTCGCAGGTATGTCCAAAGCAAAAACCTTTTGGCTCAGCGCCGTCGAGTGTTTTCTAACGCATATCCTTCAGGTCTGAGGTCTTTCTTTGTCCCGTTGCATTGTGCTTAAGTACCGACTAGATCCAGATTGACGTGGACCTGGGCTGCAAATGGCTTGGTTCGCCCAGCCAGCAGTATTGGTTCGGCTTGCCAGTTGTTGGAAGCAACTACGAGCAATCCTGACCGTGATGGACACGAATTCCATTAGTTCACTAAACGTTGGTTCCCGACCGTTGGGCATTACCCGATCAACTGCCTCAGCCCATTTATTCTGTAGGGTGTACGGAAGACCACCAACTACACGTTCCAGGATGGCCAGCGTGTTGAGATCGGACGTGTAGTTCGTCTGCTCGTGAGCAATTGTGCAGCTCTCCATTCTAACGGCTAGCGTTGACATTGCTGCTGAGTCCAAGCTACTGGTGTTGAGTCCTCTCATTAGGCCCTCTAGGAGTGATCTAATTACCTCGTGCGGGCAGCCAAATAACTCCTTTGGTATCCCACATGCTCTACGATCTCCTTTGCTGGAAGGCAGCATCACGCATCCCTTAATTGATTCCAGTGCCTTACCCTTACAGTAATGAAGCAAATACACCAAGCGTTGGCCTTCATCAATAACCTCCGTGGTGAAATACACATGGGACTATCGAATAAACTTTCAGTGCTTTGCTGGCCGACCAAGAAACGAAAACAATTCTACTTTCGATAAGTCTATCCCACCCGTGAAATGGGAAGCCGCATTCCATAACTTATGATTAGGGCCCTGCCTACCGACACTTTCGTTTCCCTGATCAGCAGTATTTATGTACCCATCACAAATCGACCTCGTGTGCACCTGAACGTAGTCATGTACTATTTTATCACGGTCGTTTGAGTCCGAGGATTGCACAGACCCACTTCTTCCTAACCCCTCTGAGAGTTTGACAATCTCCAGCTTCTGTTTAACCCCTAGAAACTCTTCATTCTGGTTCTCTGTAAAAGCCCTCAAATCATGCGCAAGTTCGTTTCTGTGGTGGCGTTCCCTAAGTTCGACAAGCAACGAAACTCGACTTGGAACAACGACTATGCCGACTAAAGCCTGCAACCCTGGAGCCATGAAGAGAAAAGCTATCGGGAGGGACTTGCCGGGTTCCAGCAATGACTTGATCCGATCCGATTCTATCGCTAGGCCGGTCGAGTCCAGTAGTTGCCATATTGCTCCTTGATGTTCGCATCAATTCAGAGATAGTCAAAGTACTGTAACGACTTAAACGCTCAAGTCCTGGCCCGGGTGAAGCCTGACCAAAGACTCAAAGCTCAACTCACCAACTAATCAGCTTCACTCGTTCTAGGTAGCACCTTGAAGCCTCAAAACAACGCGTAGCCCAAATCTATGCGGAACCCCAAGTCAAGAACACGAATGCTCTGCAAATTCTACGGTGTTGTTAGCGAGTAAAAATATGAGTACAAACAGGATCATACCTTCGACAGTGAGCCTCAGTCACCATCCAGCCAAAAAGGAAGTCAAAAACAGGACAGCTTTCTAAAAAAGGGAACGCTTGGCCAAAAAGAGAAAATAATAAGCACATGTACTGAAGTTCAAACAAATAGAACAAGTTCTCCACCCTTGATCAGGTACTAACAACAATTTCCTGAGCGTGGCAGCCAAAAAATCAACGTAAACCAGCTGAACGTCTACGATCAGTCGACGTGATCGAGAAAGTGAAACCGAGGAGTAATAAAATGAAACTATGTTTAATCAGTGCGACTCACTACCGTACCAATTGTCCACAAAGTAGTTTCACTAAGAAAACACAACCATGAAAAGAAAAAGTAAGTGCATCAGAACCGAGATCGGTGCGGACTGTATCGTAAAATCAACGCGCCATGTGAAATATTATGGTCAAATTTTATCGCTCAACAACACAGCGTAGTCGAAATCCTTGGTAGGTTGTCGAAATTTCGGTCACCACAGGTGACCTTTTTCAAGACGCGTTTTACAACCGGTTGTAAAAAGTAAGTTCAACAAGCATAGGTTAATTGTTGACCACAAAACAGTGTCAGCGTGAATTACGTGAGAGGAGGTGGTCCAACGTTTTTCATAGAATATAGGAAAAGAAGAAGAAGGGGAATTTTAAAATCAACACGGACATTACATTGACGTTGTACTCTGCGATTGGCCCTTATCCTAACTAATTGCGATCGGAATTTGAAGTGATAAGCGGAGCCACCGAGCCCCGACTACGGAGGCCATAAAAAATTGAGGCACGATAATAGACTGAGAAAAAGTTTATGGTTTCAAGAGAGTCCCGGAGGACACTGAGGAGTCTAAAAGCCTAAAATCAAAGGTCAGAAAATAAGAATAAATCTATATGGGCCCCTCGGCAAATGGATGTTTGGATCTGCCTCCCCGGCATCACAGAATTTGACGTAACTCATAACCCACAATCACCCAAGGTACAACTGGTCCTCAGCTTTCTTAGGAACCGAACTGAATATGTAGCGAAGATTGGCTTGTGTCACGTTGCAGGCGGAGTCCTAGTACGGTAAAGTGCCCTATGTCTGACATCCCAGGCTTGCAGATTTTCACTCTCACCGAAGCCTGCACCGCTGCTACTTCTAACCAATGCCCAAACCGCCGCACGTCTCTCCCCCGCTTTCCTATTTTTCCAAGTGTTATTGTTTTATTTTGTACTATTACCAATGACTTTTTTCTTTGTTGCTTTCTTTTCTCTCGTCTTTCATATTCGCCACCACAACCCCGGTCGTGCTTGCAAATGCAGTAGAAAGATAGAAAGCCTTCGGTATCCTCCAAGCAAGCACCATAATGGCACTCTAGAGAAAGAACCAAGAAATGTGGACCCCGAGGTCTCATCTTCGACGAAGACTGTTTGATGTGCTACCACGTATCATAGTTCGGTGGGGTCTGAGGTCACTTGTGCTTCTACCGGGGTTCTCTTGTTTTTGGGTAGGGAAAATGGATGGTCGGACAAATAGAAGCCTGCGGCACTGTCGTGACCACTGGAAAGAATGCCATATATTCGTTATTCAGTTGCAGCACTTGAGAATATCTGGAGCTTAGGGTGCACGAATCTGGAAGCAAGGTTGGCTCAAGCCACCATATCCTGTGATCTGATCTGACCTTTGGACCTCTTGCAATCTGCTGGGCTCAAGTGTGAAAAGAAGTTGATCCAGCTTGCCAGAAAGCATCCAAAGAAGCACTATGGCTACGTGTAGTCTAAGGATTTGTTGAGGGATGCTGCAGGACAGTTACCGACCCATGATCACGGAGTGGCAGCAGACAACCAAAGCGAAGCAGGTGCTCTGGGTGGGTATTTTAGTAGTGTGCACAGAACAGATAACGGTGTTCAGGTAGGCTTTGACGGACGACTCTTCCAGCGGGCATAGCAGATTTAAGTGTTTCAGATGAAGTCGTGCGCAAACATCTGGAGGACTTAGATATCCATAAGTCTGCCAGGCCAGACGATATCTGCCCTGCTCTCATCAGGCCTTTGGCTGATACATTACCCCTTCCAGTATACAAGTTATATAAAGCCACCCCGGACCATAGAAGATTGCCACAGGACTGGAAAAAGGCATCAGTGGTAGCTACACATCAAGGGAACTCCGCTCTTAAATGGGAACTACACTCCTTTGGGCCGAACCTGCGTTGTGTGCCACGTGGTGGAGAGGATCATCCGGGCCTACGTTTGCGAGCACCTGCTAGAGAATTCTACGCTGTGCCCAGCCCAGCGTGGATTTCTGATAAGAAGGTCGTGCCTGTCCGATCTCTTGAGCTTCCTAGAAAATGGCACTTAAAGAGTGGATGAGGGTATATAGGTAGAGGTATGTCTCCTTGACCTTTGAAAGGCATTTGACTCGGCAAAACATCGGCCTCTGCAAATCGAGTTGAAATCTTCTGGCATAAATGGGCAGACTCAGGAGTGCTTCGGGGACTTACTTACCAGTAGAATGTTTTACGTTGAAGTAAGTGACAAGAACTGTAAACCAGAAAACGTCGCCAGTGGAGTACAGCGGGGTTCTGCACTATGCCCGCTACTGCTTCTTCCGCTTATTGATGATTCAGCCCCAGTCCCATGGTCATCAAGCTTCTTCTTTGCTGATGATGTGAGGTCAGTGGAAGCCCAGGGGAGAGAGGTACCAAGCAGAGACATTCTTGTCGTCTCTACCGGGGCACAGAAGCGAGACTTACCCCCTAATGCTGGGAAAAACGCTTGTTGTCGCGGGCATCGACAGGCCTGACGGTTGCACACGAACAGGGCCCATTTACTGTAGAGGCAGTAAACAGGATGGAAGACCTTGGGATTTCGGTGACTACTGATCTTAAGTAGTCAGATCGGTGTGTAGCAGCTGCAAAAATGGCACGCGGTGAGCTTTTCAGGTTGAGATCAACGTTTTCGTGAGGACAGCCAAGGGTTTTCTTGCCCCTGTACGTGTCTATAGTTAGACCTTTTAGAAAACTGTTCTCAGGCCTGGTCACCTTTCCATAAAAGAACGCCATCTGTTTGGAGAACGTACAACGTCCTGCAACGAGCTTGGTTGAAAGTGGGGGGGGAGGCAAGACGTATGAGCAAAGGCTCCAGGACCTGAGGCTTTTATCTATGGAAAGACGGAGACTACGAGGGGATGTCATAGAGACATTTAAGATAATAAAAGGCTTTTCTGGGCTTAGACCTGAGAGTCTATCCCCTATGGCAACAGGCTCCAGAACAAAAGGTCATGGGAAGAAGCTGGAAAACGTTTGATTCAGGTTGATAGCTAGATCTCACTCCTTTAGAAATAGGGTGGTTAACTTCGGGAATAGACTGCTGTAACAGCCAACAGAACTGGGGACAGTCCAAGTTCTCAAGAGGGCCCTAGATGTTTAATGGAATCGGGTCATTCATCACAGTGAATTTTGAGCATGTCGCCATACAGACGGATGTGTTGAATTGTTGAACGCTGCCATTTGCTACATGATGACTTAGTGAATGCTAACAATGTACAATGACTTTCCCAGTAGATATGCAATTAGGTTTTACACCTTCCTTCTGTTTTTATCTGGGATTAGAAGAAACAAACCACGCAGTCTTGGGTCCCCACCTAGTATGCACAACATCGAAGTAATTATGGACGCTCGATCGGCCGTGGCCGTTACCTGCCCTACGCAAACTTAACTGAACTGAACTCGGAACGGAAAAAATACACAGTGTTACCAGGCCAAGAATAAGATAAGCAGAAACTGGTCGGGAAGTAAAGCGGCAACTCACTGAGGGGGGTGCATTTGATTCCTTAGATAACGTTAGATCATCTAGTCTTGTCGGAGCAGGTTCATGTATTATCTAGGGTACTGTTGATTCTAAAAACTTTGATTTGTTCAACCTGAGGATATTAGAGCCGGACCAACTGTTGGCTTCCGCTAGGCAGCAGGCTTAGAATGCAGAAGGTAAATTCATACAAATCGAGCCAGAGCATCGAGCCATTAAGAGGCCCCACGATAAACCAAGGCTTCCAGAAAGGAGAAGCCCTATGCCGGTCGCCAAGCCGCTGGTACTGAGGCAACCATCAATCGACCTACCGGCAGCGGAGCTGACATTCTTTGATGGACGAACGAAACAAGACTGCATACTTGCCAAATACCGGAAACCTTCGTGGAGGCTAAGGTGCCAAACCCGGGGCAGAGGCCACTTTATCTAACCCACCTTTGCTGGAGAAAAGCTAAGGAAGCTATTGATGGTCATGCCATGCCCGGTCTAGCTCAGGGATACTAAAGAGTGAGAAAAATTTTGAAGGACTTGTTTGGCCAACCTTTCAAGGTTTATCCATGGCTTGATGCCGGATGACAAACGAACAAAGGGCGACTTCCACGCTATATCTAACCTAGTCTTCAAGATGAAAATTGTTCAACAGCCCTCGATCACCTGGGCTACGGGAATGATCTTGACGCAATGCACACCTTAGGGGGAATAGTTCGTCATCTCTCGTCTGAGTTACAGGGCCGCAGGGCCGACTATGCAGGACGCGTAATTCGGGGTGGCCGCGAGGCCAATTTCGAGGGCCTGACCGATTTCCTGGATAGAAAGGCAAGAATGGAAGAGGGCGGATGCCGCTGACTCATTCGCGATGGCAGCGGAGCTAACAGATCTCGTGCCAGTTAAGGGAAAAGTAAGGCACGGGAGTACTGGAAGCACCAGCCCAGGACAAGCATGCATGCTTTTATTTCGAGGGTGTAGCTTACCCGAGCTACAGGGCTTGTGGCTCCAACCACGGATTGAGAGGTGGTCCGAAACTTCTCAAAGCTACTGCAGATGGACGCTGGGAAACGGCTAATACGGCTGGGGTGTGCTTCAAACCAGGTAGCAGCTCGCCGAGTGAAAGCACGATGCAACAAAGTAGGTTGCCCGGACAGACGCCTTCGACTACTAAAAAGGGCAAAAGAAGTAGCTCTAGACGAGGTCACAAAAACCCAGTGTATTTGCTCATTATCACTGTCCAACCACAAACCAGTTCTTCTGGGAGTAGTCGCTGTAGGAGCAACGACACCGAATGGGTCAGCTAGAGCTTTGGTCTTGGTCGACAGTGGACCTGCCACGCCTTTGTTGCAGGGGCGACCAGCAGGTAAATGCCAACCTGCGGAAAACCCTGCGTGGTTAGTTGTGGGCAATGTGGGTGGAACTCGGGTTCTAATTGCAGGTCGACCGAGATTGCAGCTTCTCCCCCTGGACACCAAAGAAAGGATTGAGTCATCAGAGGCTTTCACATGGACATATTTCCCGACGCGGGCCCCAAAGTCGGTAAGTGCAATTCCACCTTGACCGCCCCATTTGTGGGACTTTACCGTCATGGCCTGGGAGGATGAGTAAGTGGATCTTCTTGTTGGTTGCGATGTTCCGGGAGCACATTGGGTGTTTGACCAGAGAATAGACAACAGCCAAGCACTCTTAGCAGTACTTTCTAAGTTGGGGTGGATACTATACTGCCTGGCCCGGAGGGTGGCTATATGAATTATGTATCAGCAGAAACGGAACACACGGGGCAGCAGCTGCATTGTCTGTAAAAGCAAGAATTTTAAGACATTGGAGACGATCGACTGTCGTTTTTAGCGAGAGGATCATTTTACCCCGTAGACTGTAGGGCGCACAACCCGAAAAATCAATTCGAAGTACTCCTGCCATTACATGCACATACAGAACCTCCGGTTGACAAGGAGACTTACTCCCTTCACAGTCTATTGTGCTTGGAAGTTTCAGTTGGGATGAAGTTCACTAGAGTTGGTACTCAGAGATGGCGACGCGAAAGAAAGTGCTTGGTCACGTAGATGTGCCTCCAACCACCAACGCCGGGGGAGGGACATGGCGCCTGCCTATTCACCGGGTTTCAGTCCTGGAAAACCAGAACACTTCGGGTGGTTTGAGATTTGTGCATCCAAGCTTCGGGGGGAGTCGTTAAGTGATATTTCGTCACCAGGGCCAGATTGGACAATACATCTGGTTGAGATTTTGTGTCGGTTCGGGCCAGATGAAGTGGGAAAGTCGGCCAAAATTAGGGGTATGCTTCTTCAGGTGGGGGTGTCAGAAGAAGGAAGAAGTGCGTCGAGGTCTTTGTGGTGGCACAAGAAAGACTAAGAAAAGTCGGTGATAAGCTATAGAAGCTATGTCGTCACACTCTTGTGCAGATTATGCCCTAGAGAAAACTGCAGACAGGTACGGAGCTTCGGGTACTCTGTCAGCAGTAGACAGAGTCAGAAGACATTTCTAAATGAACGACCATCTTGCATAGTTTGGTGACGTCGAAATGGCTTTAACACAAATTACATGTCTGACGAAATTGCTAGGGTAAGGTGGGTTCCACTTTACGAAGTGGATATCGAAGGCTCCGGAGTTTCTTTGAGCCATTCCGCATAATGCGAAGGAAGAAAAGGGTAGAGACCTGAGTGGGTCACCGCTCCCGACATAGCGCACTATGTGAATATGGTGGACCACAGAAAAGAATGAATACTCCCCCGAACTAAGAGTTCCCGATCGACCAGTTATGCAAGGGGGAATGCTGTCATTTGTCTTCAGTCTGTTTAACGCTCTAGATTTTGGTCTCTTTCTGTTGCTGCTCACAAAGTCTCCACGGCAGCGGCTTTGTCGGAAGAAAGCTGACTGCGACCAGCCAATTCACACATAAACCAGGCTGGACTGGAAGGAGTTCATAGCCACACTCAAGAAACCGGGGGACATACGATTTCTTTTCTGCTTAACTTCCAATCATGCGACCAGTACCTGATCACGAAGAGCAACTTGGAAAAACTTAACCAGGAGTTCATCGATGGACTTCTAAGAGTAAGTGATAGAGTGACGAACGGCCTTCTAAGCTTTGACGCGAAACACTTCATAATATTATCTGCACGATAACCCGTGGTAGACACACTAATTCAACTCACACGATGTGGAGAGACAACCTGGGGAAGGCCACGTGGCGGGCAGTACCCGGAAACGATCTCGGATACTGCGAGGACGAGTGAGCGTGAAGCTTGCAATGCTACCATTTGTGCAATGTAGAAGGGATACGGCGGCCGCGGGTAGGCAGTGCATGGCTCCACTACCGAAGTACAGGTTGACCCCAAGATAAATGCCATTTACTTAAGCCGGAATCGACTGTTTGGGACCTTTGTAGGTCAGATGCGGGAAGAGAATCGAAAAAAGATACTGGTGCGGCATGGCTTGCGAGCAGTTTCAAGCACTACACTTAGAAGCCACTCACTCGACTGCAGCTGAATATTTTCTCCAAGCCCCGTAATGCTTTACAAACAAAGGGGTGCGCAGTAGGACACCAACTCTAACAATGGGTCAAACCTCGTGGGTGCCGAACGGAAGTAGCTGCGTTAGAACCAAAGTATAGATCGGAACGAACTACGGGATCGAACAGCGACATGCGGCGTCCGATGGCACTTCAGCCCCTACAAGCCAGCCACCGCGGTGAATTACGGGAGCTCCTAATCAGGTCCTCCAGAAAAAGCACCACAGTCTCTACTCGAACAATAGCCACCGGAAGATGAGACATTGGACACCCTGCGGACATAAGTGGAGGGAATCTCGACCAATCACCCCGTGTTTCCTGTCTCCTTCAGTGGCCTTACTCATCTAGAACTTACCTCAAATGATTTGTTGGCACTGAGGTCAAATATTAGATTTAAAGGGTCAGAGTGTCCCCGAGGCAGCTACTTACACGGGTGGAAACTTGCGAATTATCTAACTAGGGTGTTTTGGAAACGAGGGTTTCGTGAGTACCTACAAGCTTACAAATCCGACGGGCTAGTGAAGACAGTGAAATTTGAGACCACCATGGAGAAGTCTTGCTGCATTCAGCTTTAGTTTTTAAACCAAGGAAATAAACAAACTGAAGTTTACCATTTCAGGCCTATTAAGAGTAAGAATCTCCTTTATGCTGTTCAGACACATTCACTTTTGTTACCGAATAAACACTGTACATGGTCAGTATTTTTTACTGTTTTCCGTTAGACCGTATTAATGTCACGAGCTCACAGTTATTGCTTTCCATTCACAAAACGATTCCACTCACCACGACATCCGAGTGGGCGGCAGTTTGTCCCACATCTCCATCAGAGCATGGCGTTTCTTACATGCTCCCTCCTATTGCTGACTTAAACAGAACGATTCCACTTGTGGTTATTACTGTTTTTTCAGACACGCACGCCAGCTAAAATACACACGAGTACGTCTGAATGACTGTTTGCTCAAACACAGCAAGTGGACCCAAAACCCTCACTTATATGTGCTATTTGTACTCGCCGAACAGCGGCTGCTGTTACCGATAATGCTGATGAATAACGGCGAAAGAGAAAAGGATCCATTTATTTTAATTACCGAAACCTGGTTGACAGACTACACTCCAAACGAGGATATCGCTATCACCGGATACCAAGCTTTCAGGAAAAATAGACTCACTCAGAGAGGGGGAGGCTGTCTTATATATGTAAGACAAAACATGCGAGCGAAAATATTTCAGCACCCCATACTTGATAACTTGCCGGATTCAGTTTGGCTACAGGTCACTACAGGATGTTCTGACTTCATTGTTAGTTGCATCTACCGCCCCCCGAATACTAGTCAAAACGACTTTCTGCCTATCATAGAGGCGTTAAACGTTGTTGCGGACATACCCGGCCCAAAACTGGTGGCCGGCGACTTTAACGCACCAGGCATACGTTGGTCCACTTTGAAAGCTCCACATCACTTAATACACTTCTTGACCAGCATTCGTTTAGGAGGATGGACTCAACATGTGATGTGCCCAACTAGAGGCAGTAGCATCCTTGATCTCATTTTTACGGTAGGATTATCTCGCGTGCACACATCTATCGTGAACAGCATCCCAGGTTGTGACCACTTGCCGGTAAAATGTGAGTTTTCAGTGCCAGCACGAACCGTCCACAAACCAACCGTTAAAAGACCGTTCCACCAAGCTAGCTGGAATCAATTACCCTCACTTATTCGCTCGCAGAACTGGGATACTTTCTTTTTATCTGATGACTTGCATACCGTGGTGGATCATCTTTACTCCACACTAAATGCATGTCTTGACGTAATCACCCCAACCCAAGGTCTACCTGGACGAGATAAACCAAACAGTTTTTGTCGACTAAAGCAGAAGCTTTCTATGCTACAACGCAAATTCCTTAGGTCGAGAGACTTTTCGTTGTTCTTGCAAATGAACCGTTTATCTAATTCTATGAAATTGATTGAAATGTCCCGCAGTAAAAAACAGGAGTTAAGGGCGCTGAGTCACCCCAAGAGGTCCGAAGCTTTATCTAAGCTGATGAAGCTGAGAAACAGCCAGTGCAGTTCTCCTATCTCATCCGTTATATCTAACAACAATTATATAACGAACTCCCAAGAGATCTCCGAGGCATTCAGTGCCTATTTTGCTTCGTCTCTAACGACCGATGACTCCCTATGCCTATATCACGTTGAGCCGCTGACATCTGCACAGTTCTCAGCGGTTACATTTCACCCGAACGACTTAACATTACAGCTAACTAAAATTAGGAGGTCATACCACCCCGGGCCAGATGCCGTACCACCGGCTACTTTTAGTCTAGGTGGAACTGATATCCCATTCTTGCTATCAAAGGTTTTTAATTTATCTATGAGCAGTAGCGTTTTCCCCTCCCATTGGAAAACATCAGTTATTATCCCAATTCTTAAGAAAGGTTCACGCCAGGACCTAACCAACTATCGACCAGTGAACCACACCCCTATAGTTTCCCGAATTATGGAAAGACTGATAAAAAATAAGCTGAAAACTCATTTACTAAACAATAACCTCATTAACACTGGACAGCACGGTATTCTTCAAAAAAGATCCTGTGCCACCTGTATGTGTGACTTCCTTAACTTAATAACTACGGCCACTAACAGTGGTAAATCAGTGATTGTAATCCTCCTTGACATGACTAAAGCTTTCGATCGAGTATCCCACAATAGGCTCATGGCGAAGATGAAAACCTACGGAATTGTTGACCCGATCCTGAGTTGGTTTTCATCATATCTAACATCCCGAAAGCAGGTGGTGGACGTTGATGGCAGTTTATCATCACCTCGACCAGTTACTAGTGGAGTTATTCAGGGTAGTGTACTAGGTCCCTTACTTTTTCTTTTATATGTTAATGACATTTTCAACGTCATCACACACGGGGCTGCGTTCCTTTTTGCAGATGACATAAAAATTATGTACTCCTTTGAACCTGACGCCTTAGCTTCTACCATTGCTAGCATAACGAGCGATTTACTATCGCTAGACTCATGGAGCAACCAATGGTTGATGAAATTCTCCGCTGTCAAAAGTTGCATCCTTATGTATAAATGTCAGGTTCCCGCGGGAATGTTTAAAATTAATGATCAGTTCATCCCCAACAGTCCGGAAGTGAGGGACTTGGGATTACAATATTCTTCTACATTTAATTTCTCCGAACATTCGGCCGTGCAGGTTGCTAAAGCTAGACGGCTAATTGGTCTGATTAATAGAACCTTCAGTCTTACAGAGAGCAAGCTAAGCATTTTTAAAACTCATGTAAGACCACTTCTGGAATATTGCACTGTCGTCTTTTCTAACATGCGGCAGATTGACAGATTTGCAATTGAGAATGTACAACGTAGATTTACCAAACAACTACTAGGATGTTCCTCGCCTTTAAATTATATGGAAAGGTGTGAAATATTGCACCTAGAGCCCCTATGGCTGCGCCGTCTACGAATGAACCTGTCTTTCTTTTGCAATATTGTAAAACGTACATCTTGCAATTCAGCCCCCCAGGTCAAAACTCCCTCCAACTATTCTTTACGACATAGGGACTCTATGGTCTTGATTCCAGTATCCAGGACTGCGATGCGGTCAAACTTCTTTATTGTTAAATATTCTTCCCTCTGGAACAAACTCCCACCTCAACTTAGGTCAATGTCTTCGGCCTCTTTATTATTCAAAAAAGAAATAAATAAACATCTAACTGTCCAAAAACTGATCCGTATGCATGATCCCTACATGTCTATTACCCGAGCCTACGAACTGGGCCTGGGATACTAACCAAAAGCTTAACAACTTTGTTCAGTACCAACGGATGGTAAGGAGCATTCTGTATTATAGTTAGCAAATAAAAGCAGTCCAACCTATACTCCATGACTGTCAACAGCACACTCCACGTGTTTGTCTAGCCACTTCCTATTTTCAACGCTTCTGACCACGACCCCCTACTGGCCACCGTTACTCCGGTGATTCTTTTTTCATGCTGTCAGATTTTACCATAGTCGGTTAGGTTCTTCTTTTTTTTATCAGCTGCCGCCAGGTATAAGAGCATTTATAATGTTAGAAAATACATAGCAGCATATATAATATGGTCCTCAAGGTACCAGTCTCATCCACGCTTCAACTACTTACTCATTGAGACCCTATTTCAACACAAGATTCCAGGCCTCGTTCTGATGAACGAATCGCCACAATCGATGTGGTCTTCCATAAACCATTCGTCGAACTACACATAAGTATTTGCCCCCAGTGTCGCCTATTCTCGCTTCCTTGCTTTTTTGGTAACTCTCACTAAGCCTCACAAGAATTAGTCGCTAGTACCGGTCTTCTCCGCTTTCCGTATGTTGTTTAATCCAAAAAACAAGACCTCAACGTCGCGACCACCCATTTCTGTTACTGGCATGATATTGGTGTTCTGTCTTTCTCCCCTAACCCACAGCTGGTAGAATTGCCAGACTGCAGCCCTCTCCGTTTTGTTTTCAGAACCTGTACCCTAAGGACGATTGTCGCCGTCCACTTCCCAGGAATAACTTGGACCCTCTCTTGCTGGACAGGACAAACGAGATTTACACACAACTTCATTTTCGCCCGTCTCACGATCGCTTCCCCCAAGATTCCCGCCATCGGACTTCTTGAACCTGGACTACTCGATCTCACTGCATTCATACAACTCATTTTAATCCCATATGTCACTATGCCCGTTCCGTGTTAGAACTCGCTAATACTGTTCAAACACTGGCACCTTTATTGTCACTGTTCATTGCTTCATCGGTCACCAAAAAAAACGTCCGGCGCTGAC
The DNA here is from genome assembly GCA_948099385.1 of Fasciola hepatica. NCBI lineage: Eukaryota > Metazoa > Platyhelminthes > Trematoda > Plagiorchiida > Fasciolidae > Fasciola > Fasciola hepatica. The sequence continues at coordinate 32,968,976 of CANUEZ040000043.1, read as the reverse complement.
ATATCTTTCAGTAGTCATCCAGTGGGCAGCGAAGTAATTAGTAACTACCTGCACTCTTCATCGGTCCATCCGATCGCATCCGCAATGCTGTTGCATCGAGTGTTCGGGCTCTGTAGATCACTGCGTTCCCTCCACGATTGAACGTCTTCGATACACTTCCCATGCTGCATCGCCGCTCCGTTCCCATCATTTGTTACACCTGTCAAATTGGTCATTAGAAATGTGACACTCACCGTCTACTTGCTATACCATCACCGTTATCGAGACCTTTGATTTTCCAGATGTTGCATTCGTGTTATATTACCGAAACTGACCCCGTATGCAGCCTCTAAATCACACCACTATCTGCACCGGCCGATACATTTTATTTCTATATTCGTTGATCCACGGCCGCTTCCCGCGATATACCTGTGCAGTTTTATTGATCTGTCATTTTTGCATGGTACATACCACACAGCATTCATCTATTGACGTACACTTATCTGTGGATTACTTTACCTTTCCTCTCGCAGAACTGAACACCTGTATAATGGATGTAACCACACGGTCAATATTGATTAGTCTTCCACTTCCGCTTTGACATTTCATACCAACCCTACATAAAGTTTATAACTTGCCGCACGCTCACCTGTTTTACTCCGGCCGTTCCCTGCCACCATCACTCTGGTAGTATCCCTCCCAAGAAATACGCAATTGTTTGCAACATATATGATTCCTCCAGTATACAGCCACCACTTTATATACTACCATCTTTTCAGACTGAAATATTTCCATGTTAATACTTCTTGACATGCCTGTAGTAAAGTGAATAATTCACCGAGCGCTTCGACGAGATTTTTATCCATATGCCTCTCATATTCTGTAGCGCACCAAAAACATTTCCTTTCAATATGTTCGAATTTCCACTAGTGTAATTATTTCATATACCACTTATGCATGTACTCCAGACCAACTGACATCATTCGACCTTGACCTTCAAATTTGCCGGGCATTACTACAGTTTTAGTTCACTGTAACACTCTCTCTGATACTCTGCATGCACTTGTTGTACCCTTTTGTGAATTGTCATTCCGGCATCACTATAATCATCCGATCATGCATTCTAGCATGCTTCGGGCGCATCCGAAATATACAATTATTATTATTATTATTATTCTGCGGGGGAAAATCGCGCTGACTTTACCACCGAACTGCTTATGATTGCGTATAATTTTTTAGCAGATTTCAGGTGCAGACAGTTAAGGTCGCGTTCACAGACAGCAGGGCTCATTTGAGTAGGAAGTGACTTTACCCTAATTACAGACCATTGACTTTGCTGGGACCTGACGGATTTTGGTAAGCCGTACATGACTACTTGTGGAGAATACTCCGTGAATATATACAGTTCCATAAATTACTAGTGTGCTTTGTGCCACTTGCACCTTTGTGAACAAAACTATGTTCATTCACATCCAACGCGCGACTTCGTCATATTCTGTCTGCAAAGGTGTGACTCAGGTGCTCGGTTGTCCCAAGTAGTAAACTGGGCTCTCGCTTTCATTGTTGTGCTCACATTTTTGGGGCTATTATACATTTTACGAGGTTGTTCATTAAATAACCCGGTATGGTAGAAAACGCGAATCAACCCTGTTTTGGTTTTGGGGTTCTTGCGAATTGGCTATGCTTTTCTGGAAATTTCCATACTCCAGCCCCGGCCCCAGTAGTGCCCCACTACTGGGCTTGGCTGGGTTCTATTTACCGTACTCAGCGCCAACGTAGAACGACCTATCACTCCGGTAGGCCCCCGTCCAAGCCATCGCTTTGTGGGCTGTGATAACAATTCGTGACTTGAATAACGAAAGCCGATGAATAAGGCGTCAAAGGTTTTCCGAAAATGCGTTTAGAAACTTCAGCCATCTCTTACATGATTCAACCTCGTCCAGGAACAACAGCAGGTTTGACAAGCACGATAGATTATTCACGAAACCGTTCTGTTTTTTTGATTACAGATCACCTTCCACCAAATGAGCCGTGAGCTTGACTTTAAGATGTTTCCAAGAGCTTTATGTGTAGCCGGTAACAGATCCGCCAGTCGTTAATTTTCCGCGTCTTCCTTTGACCTCCCCTTATGAATGGGAATGACGGCGGCAATCTTCCGGTCCAAAAAAGGTGTGAATATTTCAAGGCCATGTTGGAGAACGGAGCTAAGGGTTCAGCTGTTATATCTTAAGTGACCTAGTGGTGGCAGGACGCAGGGCATCTGACCGAGCCACCCTACTGGAGCAAAACGTACTGATGACCTCCGAAACTTGATGTGAATTTATCAAGAAGTCCCCATCTGTGCCGTTACCCGATTTGAGATGAGACTGACGTAAACCCCGTGTCTACCTCAAATACCTACTGGGTGTGGAACTTTAGTATTTCCGCCTCGCAATCATCTGCTTCAGTGCGCTTCCCGTCGTCTCCAAATAAGCAAACCACTCCAAATGTCAAGGTTTCTTGGATTGCGCGCGGGTGTACTGCAACTTCGGACATGACTTGGCTTTGGTCGCTACTACCGTTTCATAATTTTGCAATCGGTCCTTGTTATCAGGGCCGTGGAAATGACATTCTGAAAGCGCAGCAGTTTTCTGTGGAAACCAGATTGCTCAAAGGAGCCCCACGCCCATTTTTTCTTCTTTGGGCTCATTCTGCCCAGCGCTTTCAACAAGGTGGGTTATCATGTGTTCTAACCGCACTCAGAGAAGCGAGAGCCCCAGTTAGAGTCACAACATTTTTTTGTAAAAAACGTTCATTCCTCTCCCAAAGTACCGTACTCGTGGTTCTATTGAAAACGCAGGACCACATTAATCAGGGTCTGGGGTCAGTTTTGCCAAAATTTTCCCCCTTCTTCTGAAGGCAACTGTTAACTTGGTTCTCATTGCGAACCTTAGGGTATCCTGATTACTCTTGCCAAGGGAAGCAAACACTCTAAAATTGTCTCTCGCTTGGGAATTTGGCTGTGACAGCGTTGGGTAAACTGGGAGGTTGTCAGTATCCACTCAGTCGCCCATGTGCATGTTCTATCAGGGCTTGGCTGAGGACTAGGCCCAACGTTGGGCTTCTCATCCATACCACGGGTCCCCAGGTGTCCCCAGTCTACTTCAGGACAGTTTAGATTCACGGTCATCACTGGTCTATTAGCAGCCGCAGTTTCTGGTGCAGGTGGTCCGTAAGAATTGGTCTCGCGTATGTTTTTAGCTCACGGGCTTCTGTAAATGCTGACAAGCCCCCGAAGATCAGCGCCTAGATCAATTTTACCCGAAACTCCCTGAACAACACCTATCACGGGAGTTTCATCCAACAGGTGCTCGTGCCTCTGCACGATGGGGAACATCACCCCTTCTCGGTATCGCCAGTCCACCCTGTTCAACCGATGAATGCAGAAGCTACAAGGTGCTTTCAAGGCTAGATCATCTGGGTACTTCATTTCAGTTTACACAGGACCGGTAGTGTCCGAGATCAATCGAGCGTCTAGCTTCATCCAAACTGATCTTGGCGGTACCTTCGAACACGAAATGCTTCTGCTGCGCTTTTCCGCCGTTTCTAATATCGCTCCATATTAGTAAGCGGCTTCCGGTTCTCCCCATTTTCATACTCGATTTAGTGTATCACCCCGATACTGCACATCCACGTAATCGACGAGTATCAACTCATCCCAAATTTAGAAGAGTCTACACCTCCTAAGTGTCCGATGGTACCGGAGCTAAACACATATTGAGCTTAAAGTCTCCCAACTAACCGAAACCTGACGTAAGCGGACCACATGCTCGGGTGACCATTCTAGCAACTGAGATTTCCCACAAGACCCGTCATCATGAAATCGCTCCCAACGGTCACGGCAGCCACCGAAGTAGTCGGCTTCCTACCAATTATTACGGATGCAACACTCACAGCTATGATTTATATAGGAAAACCAAAAGCTTGCCGCGATACAATGTCAAAGGTTCAATCGGAGGTGGAATCCGTGTTTCAAGGGTATTATACAAGTATATGCTTGCAATGGAACTCGGGGGAAAAATGTCATTAACTCATCACCGTATCGCCCGAAAACTTTGAAATCGAGTTAAGATGGTCGAGCCGTCCGGCTGTAGAGCGGAATTAGTTCGGCACCGCGGTTTAAAGTACCGCCTTTTCTATCGTGTTTTCGAATGTCAGTCACAGGCGAGTGGTTTGTTTTTGGGAATTAGTCCAGTCACGTGCGACTTATCCGGCCTAGGTTCCTGGGTGATAGGGGTAAAAACGAACCATATATTTAGTCCGTTTTGAGTTCTATTCAAGCATGTTATATAGTATTGTAATAAGCATTATACTTTTACGTTATATATATTGTGTACTTTATATAAACTATGATAATATCATGTTATGTGTAGTACTTCATGCATATTTGTGTTACTTGTTATGCTCAACTCCTTCGTAGATTCCAATAGAATATTTGCGACTCACTTGGGGGAAATTGGCTTGACCGAGACCGGTATTTTACGAATTTGGAGGGAAACCTGGGTTTGTCTCCTGGTGACCTCTTCTTGTGGTGCTGGGGGCCCCATTTGGCTTAAATTGTGGGCGGCACAACTGGCTTATCGCACGCATCTAGATACATTCATGCACTGCTACTTCCCGGGTAACAATCACCGTGAAACTCCAACATTAACATGTATCTTTCGCTCTTAGAGTAGTAAGTCAATGGCACGCCAGTCTTGGGTTGACTAACTATTCGAATCGATGATGCTGTCTTCCCTCCCACCCGGTGACGCTATGAAAAAGCAGCGGAACGGCACCATTTCCTGTAATACTGAATGGCATTTCTTATGAAAAGTCAAAGTTGGCAACAAAGCCAATGTAAGTGTACCGCATATTTAAGTCAAATAAAGTATGGCATATGGAAATGGCTGATAACGATCTTTGTCAGCCTCGTCGACGGTCACGTACTGATCTTTTTCAGTCCACTAATTTTTACATGCTCGAGAATACGAACAAAAGATATCCGTAAATCCCTAAAAGCTGTCCTTAGGTTTATTCAACGGAGCTACCAATGGCTAATAGATTTCAGCCAGCAAATGGAAACTTGTTGAAACTCCAGCTACCCCAAAGCCTATGCCGGTACATGCAGGAAGATGGCAAGGTAATTGTCTTGTTTACGAAATACCTCATAATCAGACTACTTCGAGCGCTTGATTTCCAGTCGCATTGGAATCTACAAAGACATAGCTTTTAAGATCGCCAAGTTGGATAACACCTCAGCCCGCCTAGAGGCCACTGTCGGCACGCCATGTAAACCGTCACGGTGAAACTCCGTGAATGATCTCGAAAACCCGGGGATGACCCTCTGTTTGTGGAGAAATTTAAAGGTACCGCCAGCGACTGAAAAGATCAATTCCAGCAGCACTTTACAAATACAGGCGGACACTCTGAAGCCCCTGATAAGCGCAGACCTCTGGTCAAGTATAAGGTGGGTGCTTGCCTTCTTAGTCGTGACCAACCTGGTTCCGACTTACTTCTGGACGGGAACACCTGGAAGAATGGCTGTGGGCATTCACAAGTTTGTCAACGCCGTGATTGGTATGAGTTATCTTATATAAATGCCAAAAGCCTAAAGAAGCCATCAAATAAGCAGCATGCTTCCGGGAGTCGTCACCACTAGACATCGAAGGTATTACGGAAGGATAAGTCACCGACGAGCGAGATCGTGGTTCAAGCACCAGAAGCACAGGGTACGGCCATACTTGACACTGATATACAATCCTCTGACAAGTTGTCATTTATTTACATGAAAGGATACTACCGTTGTATGGAGCTGTCTTAACATGTTATCCAGAGCAAAACAATTGGTTTTGCGTCAACATACCGTAGCTGAACATAGAGTGCAGATATTCAAAATGACACCGGCCTTTTTCATTTTCGTTTCTTTTTTGAAGATATGGTGATGATACAACGCGAAGTCTACCGGTCTATATGAAAACCTCGTAATTATTAAAAATGTTCACTTTGGCAAAGGCCGTTTGTGTCCCTATGCTACCGATGGTTGATTTGCAAAACCTCCATTTGCTTTTGGGCAAGGCAGTATCATATGCTTACGTTGTTTGCGACCTTTCACATAGATTTACCCCTGGGCGTCGCAGTGGGAATACGGGCGGAAATTGGAGCACGCAAATACACTAATTCATAGGTCACAGACTTGAGAGAACAATAGTTGAGCCTGGATTTACGGCCACCTCCAGGTGTGGGTGAGATTGTAGAGTCAAGGATATAGGTTACTGTTGGTCGAAAAGTGCACGGCGAATAAGCTAATTCCTATAACTCCTGTGAGAAGCCTAATTCCCAACAGCCAATGAAGACACGCTGACTTTGTCTGTTTTTGTAGGCTTACGTTGCCAGAATTGATTCTGCAGGAAAAAACCTCAATAGCCGCGAGTCAAAATAACCTCCCGTAATGCCTTACGGTGGCTGAATTCGTCATGGCCAACCAAAGCGCTTTGTAAGGTAAACCGTGGTAATTAGCTAGCTTTACGAACGGCTAGCTGAAACCGGGCCCCATTTTGGCCACAAACAAGAATGCTATCTTGGTCCATGTAATTATTGCATATCAGCAGGAAGCATTGTCTTTCCACCCCGGAGTCGCGCACATAAAGGAAGACCCATGTACCAACTGCTTAAGTTTACTTGCAAAGACCGCAGCTAGGGTAGCGGTAATCATATTGGCTTGGCCCTGAAAGGAGCCTAGAGTTCTTTCACGCGTTGCGACCTCGGTGCCAATGGGTCATACCGTGTAGACAACGGTGGTTCTCCTCTTTATGATATGCTGCAAACCGGAAATGCTTCCATCGTCCGCAGGTTCCATATTGGACCCAATGAATTTACCCGTCTGAGTGGACGTTTAGCTGATTGGTTTTTGCAGGTACTGCGGGCACCCTGCCGAATGGGTGATTAGCCGACTCGCAGCAGTCGTCCTTTAAAATTCGTCCAATATGTCGTGGAAGTTGTAATTCTGAACCTCCTGAACGTCACTGAGTACGGATAGTCCTCTGAAATTTCGAAATCACCATTGGCTAGGCTCCTGGTTGTTGAGACAGATTTACATCTTGACGACTAACCCATGGGCTCACCTTCCTCACGGATGATGGCTAGCCATTATTCATCATTGTCACCGCTAGTACTGGCAACTAGAACATTTTTGAGATAAAGTTTTCCCCTTTGCGGCCACGAGTGTCTTGGATTTGTCCGCGTGAGACTCAACGGCAAAGTGCGTCTCGCCATTTGGCCTTTAGTACGGGAGTTTTTATCCAAGCAGGGAGGCCGGAATCATCGTAAGGGGGCCTAACTGTTTAGTATGTTACCTGTTACCTTTTTCCTCAGCACACGTAAAGCTACGAGTACACTTCTGGCCGAAAACCTGCGACCGCGACAATGAATAACTTTTGGGAATTTCCGGAGACCTGATGAACCTCAACGAAATTAGGCTCTACTATGCCCTCGGAAATGAGTTCGCTGATTGGCCATATACCCTATATGTTTTTCCAACTAGGTGGTTTTATTGCAAGCCGCTTACAAATGCCTGCAAGGGAGTGTCCACTGTTGACTGAATAAGCAGCGAAGCTTTGCATCCCCGTTGAGACTGGCGGAGTGCGTGACATCCCTGTGACTTTACGCACATCATATGCTGACAATCGGCCCTATTGGGTGCACAGTTTTTGATCCGGGTGTTTCAGCACAACATTGTGTCCGTATCTCGTCAACCTGACAATCAAAGTTTGCAATCACTGTAGCCCACCGGGTGCCTATAACAAGACTTCTGATCCTCGACGAATCCATGACCGTTTTTTTAAGTCAAAGACTGAACACTCTCGAGAAGGCGCTTGAACACTTCTAGGAGGTTTGAACGGTTTGAAGAGCCATCTTTTAAAAGCGCGATTTCCGTTTCCTCACTGTTTGTGGTAAAAATGCCTAACACAAATGCCAGACTAGTCGTGTATCCTGCACAAACCCGCTTAAGTGGAATCCAGGTATTATTTAAGAATGAGGCCGCCTCCATACTCCTACATTTCACTGCTGCTCTAAATCTCTGTAAACCAAGCCTAGACTAGGCCTAGATGTGTTATTGTGGAGCTAAATTACGTGTCCAAAAAAAGATGCGTATCTATTCACTTGGTTTTGAACCACGTAGGCGGCTGCATTTATATTTTGTACCTTGGAAAATTTGGAAGCAAAAATAGCAAACTTGATTCTGGGTAGATATCTGCGAAGGTTTCAGGCTGCGTCACACTATTATCAATTAAACTCGTCTCACGATTCCCGATCTAGGAACACCTTTTCTCATGAAAGAATCAGCCCTACAGTATCTGTCACCATTCTCTTTTGGGAGGATGGCTCAGAAGAAACGGCCACCTTAGCCAGTCCCACCTACTATCATTATGTGGCGTAGAATGTACCCGACACTTTTGAGCTGGTGGGTGACATCTGCTAAAATAACTTTACTAAGTCTGGAAAATAACTGTCTGCTTACGAAAAGAATGAAGGAAACACACTTCATCTCACGGCTATCGGGAATAACCACCAAAAAACCATGGGCCCTCTAGGACTCTTTACCCACTTTTAATTCACCTGCTAATTCCCGCTTGGATAGATTCCTCATGGATTTAAAGTCGCCATCACTCAGAAGCCGACTGAACCTAATAAACGTGCACTGCCTTAGCTCAGATGCCTTCCTGAGTGCCCGTTAGTTGCAACACTCGGACATCTTGCTCAAGCATCAGCCTACGACTTCGAGCATAAAAAACCTTATTTCCTACTTGGAAGCTATGTGTATGTTTCATCGGCCAACCAAGAACAGCAAAAGCGGTCACAAACCGGAGCTTGACGAAACTTCCGAGTTCCAAATTAGGATGCCTGAAAGGAATTTATCTAGCAGAAGATAATAACATACAAAGAAGATTCATCACGTCTCCTCTTAAGGTAAACTCCGCAGAACATTTAAAGTAATACAGCGCATCATCTGACAAATGAATGCCTAGTTTTTGGGCCAGTACGTACGCCTTGCAACTGTAGGCATAGAAATACGTGCAAGTTTCTTTTTGAAGCTACCCAAAATTGGCTTCAAATGCCTCACTTTTGGGGCATTCAATGCGGTCCAAACGCCGGAACACAACGGGATTGTCTACCAGTATGCACTCCATTTGTGACACGATAACACAAAGGGAGACCAAAGGACAGCATATTTGCCGTGCTCATCGGGTTATATATGACTTTTGAACCAATGAATAGCCAGGACGTTCACCGATGTAGCGGCGTTCAACAGAGTACTCACAGGCCCAGTAATAATCATCAGAGACTTTCCAAGCAAACAATTAGAGTTTTTTAAAAACCGTCCAAATTTATCTACATTTGCCACGTGGGCTGTCATGCCCGGTCAGCGGATTGATGCCGTTCGCCAGGTGTGCTGCACTAACTCCGCGATTCTGCCGGCGGAATCTTAGTGAAGCTGGTTGAATGTGGTGAAGGTACACATAAATCCTACGAAAGGAATGTTGTACTACTGGACACTCAAATAGTTTCGGCGTATATTTTGTTCTCCCAAAAAATGTAATTTTCAAGGGAAATGTCAACAAGAATTAGCTCTTTGCAGTGTACAGAAGGAGTCTGGATTGAAAATCAGATGACTAAAACGAATGCAATTACAGGAATAGAGCTGGGAAAACCAGCTGAAGATGACAGTTGTAGAGTAGAGCCACCAATTATGTACCGTATAAACCACACTTCTGGAGCGAGGTAGCCAGAGTAATAGTGAAAGGAGTGGCGGGATAGAAGCAAGTGAACCTTAAGCTAGTTGTTTACTTCTAGGAGGGTGAAATTCGATGCCTCAGCTTAGAAATAAGGACTGGGTGATAGATCGATGCTTGAAGCTTAGCTAATACAGTAGCAGAGAGAAACAGCTTGCAGAATAGACGACAAGTTAAATGAAAAATAAAGCGAAATCTATTGTTCTTTCTAAAATGTAAACAACGAGGTCGCGAGAAATGAAATCTCAGCGGTGCAAGTGCCTCTCAGATGTGCATACATGGGAGGGGCATGATGCTTTGCAAAAGGAGGACGTTGTGATGTGACATCTCAATGCTGGTGGGTGGTGGAACTAATTGAGGGAGAAAGCAATCTACCAATGAGTGATTTTTGGGATACAGTGGAGACGGATACTACGCCGTGTGCGAATCGTAGTACTGAGGTGACTGGCCACATTACATCCGAGAAATTAATGCCCATGTTGAGATTTATGTAATAACAAATTTGATGTTGTACCTGTAGGGGGTCCAAAATCTGAACACAGATTGCGCAGTTAATGATCAACGCCAGTTGTAGATTTACTTACGAAGTTGTAGTCTCGGTAGAGCACACCTGGGAGGTATTCATTCAAGCTGCTTATTATTGAGCTTAATAATGTGTTCCAAATGGAACTTTGATCTGTTAACGGCTTCTTGTGCATGAAGAGGCTTACACTGCCTTGTTGTCTAATGTATAAAAGACTGCTTCTTTTATTACGCTTTACCAAAAGACCTTGGAATGGCCAGTTAGAGAAATCGAAAGATTTTCCCTTCCACTGTAGGAGCAATCGGATTCCCTTGAGCATCCACCAGATCTCATTGTAAGACGGTAATCTCGGACGAAGATGATGTACATCCTTTGCGAGCAATATGGATGCCATTGAAGCATGTACTTCAAATAATGCACACCATGTACGATGAATTACTTACGTAGCAGTATTGCGACCATGGTTGAAGTAAGCCTTGGTCCGTACTTATCATGATGTTTCCGAATATGTGGCGTGGAGCGTATGCTGTGTAAGGCGGAACTAATAATGAAAGACCTCCCTTAGAAGACTGTAGATTGGGCCGAAGATAACTCTACCGAAATAAGTGTACGCGGATCTGTGAACTTCGGTATATGTATATATGTATATAATTGTGTGTAACACATATGAACAGGGATTGTTCAAGTGATGAACTTTCTTGATGATGAGACTCACTTTCGGTACAGTCACAGTTCTGTCCACCGATGCAAAATAGTGGAACTTACGCGGGGAGCAATTTCAAGTCGACGGTTCAGGTCCATCCTATTTCAGGTAGACGTTTATAATCAGGTGTGCGCCCGTAGTGACGCACGCGCCTGAGAACTCATGCTACCCCGGTATCTGACTATGCACTGTGCTTGCAGTTTGACATATGATTTGGAATAACCACGTAGTTCCCGGTGCATATACTGCATATAGTTACGTGTCAGGATACCATTCTGCTTAAAGGAGCCATGGGTTATCTGTGTAGAACTAATCACCAGGCACCCATATATATATGTATATGTGCATATATATATATACATGTATATATATATATATATACATATATATATAATGGTTTACTTCGGGGAAACCTGAAGTTTTCTTGATTGCGTGATATTATGGTACAACTGAGGTCACAAAATGGGTTCTTCGAATTTCAACTTGGTACATGCAGCACAAAGGACTGTGGAGGTTATAATGGTCACGTGAAAGAAGGCCTCGAAAAATGAATTTCAAGGTTCGGGGACACCTCCCAATAGTGAGTGAAATTGACTTTGTGTTCAGGATAAGTATCCGAAGAGGGTAGGGATGGAATAAAAACGCTCAGGAATTCGGATATTATTGATATAAAGTCGCAGGGGAGGGCATATCGACAGAAACTTTTTCGATAAAGGGCTGAAGAAAAATTTGAAAAACTATTGACGATGACGGATGCTCTGTTAAATCAATAGCTCAGGTGACACAGGAAACAGCATAAATATAATAATGAAGGATTTGCAAGGTGTTCTCCAAGGAGAGGAAGTAATTAAGAGAAGCAAAAAGTCCGATTCACCACAGAATTCCCAAATGCTACCCAGTAAAAGTCGTGAAAGACGCCTTCATAAGCAGGTGCATGGAGATGACCAAACCTGGAAATTTGAAGGTGCAGAGTGACGAATATTGACAAGTGAGTGAAATACGATTCAAACAGTGAATATGTTTTACGTTAATGAGTAAACCCAGGTCGGCCACAAAGTAGACGGAGGTGGGAGGTGATCCTGCGACTTCATAGAGGTGTGGTGCATAAGTTATATTGTCAGAACATGCAGACGGTAGCATAACGGGAAGAGCTCATAAGAGTCTGGCGTGAAGCATTAGGGCAGAGGCTGGGAGGTCAAAACCTGGCATCAATAAGGTTCATTTATGGCAAGGGAACAGAGGAACTGCCTTCAGAGTGATGTTTGGTGTAGATGCATAATCATTAAAAATCGATGGAAAAAGTGACAGTAGTTAAAAGATGAGTGAGATGGTGTTCAACTACTGGCTTATCTGAGGTGACTCCGAGACTGAAATACGAGGAATGCAGGTCTCGAACGAAGTGAGCGTAATAGTGGTTTATGTGTTGGAAATCCGATGGAATCAACTAGAAGTAATGCATTACTGAAGCCGTCAGAAAGCGCACATAAATGAGTGACTGGGTACATTGAGAAAAGTCTAGGCCGATACTTCGGAGGGACCAACAGAATAACGGTAATCTGGATTACTGGTAGTTAATTTCCAGGTAATGGTATAGCAAAGGTACCCAATGGATTGTGGTTTGGGCCTGCGACCATGATAACCTGGTAGACCGGCGACTGAGTTTAGGAGATGAGTGAAATTTCGTAGTGTTTTGGATTTATCTGGGTTCGGTGGCTTATGGCGTGGGAGAATCAGAGGTTGGTTACAAGTTGGATGTAGGCGGTGGTAAGAGAGTGGATTGATGGAGTCATATGAGAGTAGTTTATGTGAAAAGCTATCGGGGGTTGCAGGTGATTGCGTAGCTGGGTATGCTGGAGAAAGTCTGACATGGGATAACGGAGAGGCAATCGAATGATTGATGTCGTGGATGGTAGATAATTCATTATCTGCGACTGCCGGGAAATGCAAATAACCGAAAGACCAAAGGTGCAAGAGAAGGATACAACGAAACAGAAAGCTGAAGTCACGCAAATAAAGAGCTGGAAGGAAGACAACTTCGTGCTTTGTGATATTGTTGGCATAAAAAATATACGGCACTTGAATAATGGTTTTGTTTAGATAGAAGGAGTGGAAAAGTAAAATAGCCCAGCGGGTGGATGATTTCTTCAACATTTTATCGAAAATTGTGGTGTTCCTAATGATGATACCTAAGCCGTGAGACCTCTTGATGTCTCGGGGTGCAGAATCCGGCAAAAGAACGAGGTAGAACGAAGGTAAAACGGGTTCGGTGCAGATAAACAGGGAGCAAGTCGATGGAGATAAATAACGGGAGAAGCAGCTAGTAGCGCCTTTTTCCGAGCCGAGCAAAAATGTGTCCATATATCGCTTTGGAAAGTGACCGGGCCTGTTGCAGACCTTGCTGAGGAGCGTTGAAGCAGGCCACGGTGGCAGCAATACAATGCAGGGGACGGCATTTTTCAATCCGCAAGTGGAGCTAGTGGGTGAGGCTGGCCTTGCTCTGGACACACCCTGAAAACCTTTTCTGATGGCAGGAGGTGCGATCAGCCAGCCTAGTCGCTCCCGCTCGTCGCTGAATACGATCCGCACGCCCGATGTGAGTCGGCTACAGTGGTGGATCTGACAACGCCCTATACCTATAGGATTGACATGAGTCTTCTTGATGGGGCTAAGTTGCGGTAAATATCAGGTAGTCCAAGATCAGGCGACTAGCTATCAGGGGATCCTGGAACGTATCCAAGGGAGCATCAGTAGGGTGGAGTGCGGATAGCCGATGAACGGGTGGACGCATAGGTCAGGTTAATGATCCATGTGGTCTCTAGAGTAATAAAAGTTATCGAGAGAAACTTACTCACATCAAAAGTCTGGAAATATAGAAAAAGCAGAGAAAGACCGTCTGGGACGCAACCGGCTGAGGATAAACGGGCTTTGATATAAAAAGAAACAAAAATGGACAGAGAGTATCTCGGTCTGGTTTTTTGATTGGAGAAGGCAGACGGACCTAGAGGTTCTACTCAGTTTTATCTGTTATAGACTGCCGAAGGTTGCACGGTTGAACAGTTTAGACGCTTCCCATAGGCTTGGTCGTTGACCTTGCTTACACTGAGGAGCAGTCAGATTTGGGTAACCGTGAGGAACTTATTCATTGCATCTCTAGACCGAAGGCCGGAAGTAGAATGATATTTTATCCCGTAAGTTAGAGCTTGCTGTGATGAGGTGTGAATGTAAGCTGCTGTTTTAATGTGGGTTGAAAGAGTGAGAATCCTAGAAAGTAGTGGATAACTAGAACCAGACCTTTTGTGAAGGGCGTTGTACAGAAGGATAAGGCTCAGTTTCACACGACGAAGCCATAAAGGATCTTGTTTAAAAAATAGGCGGCTTTCTCGGTTAGCGAAAGGCGAGCTCCAGCCGATCAGCCTTTTGGTAAAACTTCGTTGGACTGATTCGATACGGATTCTGTCTGGTTTGCGCATACTAGGGAAGACAAACAGGCAGTATTCTAATAGAAACCTGGCATGAGATTTATACGGGAAGAGAACGCAGTCTCGAAGTGGGAAGGAGCGAAATATTAGGCCTGAGCACTTTCCGGCCCTGGCAACTTGGAGGGCCGAATATCCGGAGAAATTTTAGTGCGCGGGAATAGCTTGAGCCAATGTCCCAATCAAGTTTGCTGGTAATGGATGAACCAAAGGCCGCCAGAGACTCTGGGGCAGGTTGCATCTATATGGGAATACATCACATTTGTCAACAGAAAATGTAATCTGCCAAGTTGAGCACCATCCACCGAGTGCTATTGAGTGATGCGTAAGGAAGCCCAGGCGAGCCAATCAGGCATGAATAAGTAGACATTCTTAGTGCCATCAGCAAAAGAAAAGGGATGCTTTGACTCACTGAGAGGAATACGTCGTTTATATACTTGAGGAACAGCAGAAGATCAGGGAAGCTACCCTACATAACACCGCTTGTAACCGGTTTGAGCCTGGAACGGTGTCCATTTATTGAGACTACCTGAGAACTATCGGACAGGTAGGAAATGATTCAAGATAGTAGAGACCCAGTGATACCAAAGGGTCGGATTTTGGCTGAAAGATGAGGGTGTGGCACGCGGTCAGAAGCTTTTGACGTATCCACATAAATTATTATAAGAGCCATGCCAGTGTCAGCAGCCGTACTGATAAGATTCAAAAAATCAAGCAGACAGGTTGCCCAAGAACTTGGCTGAAAGAAACCATGTTGTCTAGGACTAATGATGCCCAATTTCAAGAGGTACTCCAAAACGTATTCTTTTACGTTTTTTTCATTAGCCGGGATAGAATAGATGTGTGGTTGACGAGACGATGGTCTGTTGCCACATGCAGTGGGTCCCTTTAGTGGAGCGAGATTTTGGCCGAGCGTCCCCAGTTTGTCGACCCCAGACTGGAGTTCATTGAAGGAGTAAGTAGACTGAGGAGTAAGTAAGGCGTGTCAGGTCCGCATTTACCTATTTCCATGGGCCGCGAACAGTCAAATCCTCGATAAGATGGCTTGGAAAAGGCCAATGGTTGGGAAGTAATTAAGGCGTCGAATTCCGCCATGGACAGGGTTGAAGCTGTGACTGAGGTAAGAGGAGGAAAGTCAACACTGTTATCAGGGGCCGTAGTTGAGTCAAAGAATGAGTCAAAGGCCTCGGCCATAGTAAGGGGAGTTTAGACGGATGCATTGTCCGTCGAAGCTATGTGAGGGATATCTCCATGGTTATTAGAGATTCTGGCCCAGTGCAATAATTAACATTGATGAGATCCATTTGAGTGTAGCAGATCCTTCAGCTCCTGGTTACGCAGTGTAGTTTCTTCAAGCTCTTGTATAGTGGAAGTGATGCAACTAAGTTTAACAAGAATGGCAAAGTAGTGTGTAATCCTACAAAGTTTTGAATTTGGGCATACCTTGTTTGCAGAGGGATGATATGGAAGTTCCTGTTATTCCGTTGCTGATGGAGGTAGGTAGTCCTCTCAGGACGTCGGAAAACTGCTGACAAAAAGTGTCAGTAGCTTTTTGTTGGTCACCAGAGAGAAAAAACAGTTCAACCAGCTTGTCGAATGGTCGCAGGGAGAAGCTTTCATTCAGGAAGAGGAGAGAGTAGGCTGTGGGTGAGTGGGAGTGCGGTAGTCAACCGGGGAAACTTTGGGGGACCGAGACAACTATGTGCGGGACGCCACGGGTTAAAATGAGATCTAAAACGCTGTTCTCCTCGTAGTGGGGCTAATATACCGTACCGTCCTTCTACGGTAATACTTGGCACAAATGGCAGAAGGTTGGCCGTAGAAGAAAAAGATAACCATGCTATCTTAAGTAGATTAAAGTCACCAGCAACCGTAATTATACACACACCCGAGAACTCGTACTGTCCCAGTATCGTCCTGTGCACTGTGTAGGTAGTTTGATGTCTGATCTGGAATAACCATGTAGTCCCAGGCAAGATACCGCATAAAATACTTCTTGCAGTTCATGCAGCTGCGCACTGACTGGAGCATAGATTTCAAGGTGATTTCCGATTTTCTAGAGACAATCCACCTGAAATCTCTCCCAATCCTATACTACGTATTTCAGCTAGACTTCACTTTTCTGCTTGTTTGGTACCTGCAGGGATCAAACGTGTCAGACGACTAGTAAGCCCATAGGAGCCGTGGGTTTGCAGTGTAGAGCTGATTTCTGCATGACTACAAGTACACTAGTTCTTTTTGCAATCTGCAGTCCAGTTTCTAATCTGTGGCTCCCAGACCAGATGGGGCAAGTTCCAAATGTTGCTTACAGTTCCTGTTGCATCTCAAGTATCATATGTACAGGCTAAATCAGCTCACGGACGAGAGTCAAAAGGTAAATATCCGTTGCCCGCACTGCCCCACCATCCCAGCACGATGATATTCTCTCGCTCTATTGTCCGACGCCTATGGAGGGGCTGAGTGGTCGGCGTCGTATGCCTAAACTAAACTCAAAAAAATCTGGTATGTCTTTTACGCCCTCCTAGCCCGCTGCTGGTTTTGACCATATGTACTCGGTTTTAGATCATTGAACCGTGGCTAACGCCCGTGTGGTACCTGAACGTGCGCACCCCACGAACTCATGCAGTTCCGGCATCAGGCTTTGCACTGTCTATGGTAGTCCTTATGACATATCTGTCAGTAGCTGATATTTCTGATATCTATTTCTGATCGCTGGCATCTTTGGGTGGGTTGTTCAAACTTATCCTGTATAGATGCCTATACATGTATACGCCCATACGTATATATATACGTCTGTAGCCATCGTCGATGTATGTATATATCGCGAAGCCAGTGATGCTCAAAAAAGCCATCGACTACGGAATGGAAACTAAACACTGCATAGGTATAAATACGTATATTTATATGAACAAATATTTATATAAACACATGAGCTGATCCCATGTATATTTCATAGTTCTGTTTATATCCTCTGGCAGTTAGGCCAATCCGTATTATGCTTGGTACTATTCTATTCGGTAACGTAACTGCTTTATTGAATGCAGAAGGTTCCCTATTCCCACTTATGAGCAAGTGAGTCACCTGATACAAAAAGCTTCACAGTGGGGCACGAAGACGATCAACTTCGCCTGCATTTATGCAACCCTACCACCTGTGATGTACTGGTAACCACACCAGCTGAGCATTGATGTCTACACACTTTGGCACCGGTCTCTAGCTACTGAGATAATCATTAGCATGACGAACCCAATGGCCTCTACTTCGCATGCGGTGCACTTCACTACCAGTTATAAAAGTGAAAGCGGAATTCTGACTACGTCCATCTATCATTGGGCCGCTTATGTCGCACCAAACTGGCCCGCTGTTGAGCACGTGGAAGAAGACTCTCGTATCAAAGCTTCAAATGAACGGTAATGAATGCATCTGAATAAAGGCAGTGCTTCTTGGTATAATTTACGAAATGGCGTCCCATGGGGACGTTTTCGCGTTCTCCCATCCATGGTCGTCCAGTGTCCGGCCACAGACTGTATGCAGACGTGGTTCTTCTTGAATTGCATTGCAAATTTAATAAATGCTTACGGAAAGGTATCTGAATAACTCTTTTTCCTGCTAACTCATTGGTCTGTGCATTGCAAGCATGAAAACCCGAGCTGGTTTTGAAGACCATGGCTGAAAGCTTCCAACCTTGGGTACCATTCGCCAGATCCTGGCTGAATCGCCCACAAAATGTCGGGCTCCGCGACAACCGGACCTCACAGGCCATACTCGAACGGCGAGCTCCAAAGCTTGCGCGTTAGCATATATATGACAGTTACACCAATCAAATGTTACGAGTGGGTCGACCAATGAAGTGGAAGGCACTTACCAACACTTGATCAACACAAACAACTTTACCCAGTATTCAATAACCTTACAGTTATGAGTATTGGCAAAGTCCTCATGGGGTTAGGATAGTTATCGGTCACAGAGGAATTGGCGAAAAACTCATCAGTACGTGAGGTCTGCTTTACTCAAACGGAGGTAGGAACAGTCCGAACTGCGGAGGGTGGTCTGACATAAAACCTCGGGAAAGTGAACTGTGAACAACGAGCCAGGAATGGTAATGGGCTTTTATATATGAGATAGTTGTGCATCAGGGGAAGTAAATTTTTCCGGTTGCAGGAAACTGTAAGCCGTGATGGTTAAGTTGGATGCGAGCACCGCGGAAAGCCAACGATAATTGGAGGAGAAAGCGGCAAATTTGCAGTGATACTATTACGTAAAAGGCGCCCTTCAGTCAGCAACTGGTGCCAGGAGGCGAGGATGACCGGGTCCTTTGCGCCAAATCCAAAAGCCGTTTTTTGTGATACGTATGATCCACACGCCTAGCAGCCCCCGCACATCGTTGCAGAAGTCCTGCAAGCCCGATGTGCACCGACCAAAGTGGTGGATCCGACAGCTTTCAGCATCGGCGGGATTTACGCGGGTGATATTGGAGAGACCACATAGCCTCAAGGGTCGAGCAGCCGAAGAGCTTGCTACCAGATAACGAAGGATTCTAGAGAGCGGGGCTAATGACAGGGCGATGGAAAGACGGGCAGTAATTGAGTTTCCAGCTGAGATTATAAGCCAGATATTTTTCCGGCATTATCCGTGGATAATCACAAGTCGTCAAAGTTTGTGGGTGTCTGGAAAGATAATCAGGAGAAATCAATCCGGGATGCTCCTGTTTGAGGATCATCGGTCACTGGTTAAAGGAAACATTTGGTTTTTTGAGCAATGAAGCCACTTTGGAAAGAATGATGGCCACCAGCTTTTGGGGATGGACTAGAAAACAATGATAACGACGAAAACTAGGAATAAAGATAAAAATGACTCGTAAATTATTGGTGGTCACCAAAATGTGAGTCTTGGTTGGAATGCCAGGGTAAAATTGGGGAAGAATGGAGTCTGCTTGGACCGGGTGAATCGATACTAATAAGATGGATGCAAATATGGGTTGTTAGAGCACGTGGGTTAGACAGAATCTATCGACGGCAGTGGTGAAAGTCCTTACGTGGGATAATAAAGTGCTGACGGTGGACAGGACACAAGGGGCCGTGATGTCCGCGGTGCAAAGAGTGTTGCCCAGACCGTGCTTTCTTTATCTAATCAAAACCCTGGGTCAACCTCATAAGCTTGTTCCAACGACATGCATGTATGAGTTCGCTGCAGGAACTTGGCGACATCAAGAAACTTTGTAAGGACAAGCTTATATTGGTCAGGTGTCACGCAGAACCGAATATCTTCAGGCAGTCTGTTTCATGCTCGGTAATACACAGTCGAGAAAAAGCCTTTCCATGGTTTTGTCCTGGAATACCGGGCTTCGTTAGCACGATGTGTCTTGGGCGAATTATGGACCTGTGTTGGACGTACGTGTTCTAGGATGCAAGGGGTTGAATAGAAAAAGACAGAGTTTCATACGCCGCAGCTACAGAGGTCCAGGTTATGGTAGGTCACACCTCTTTGTAATTTATGGGGGATGACTAGCTGAGCAGTTGCTTTGTGAAGGACTGCTGTAATACTTTGACGACGAGTCTATCATATTAAAGCTTGTGAGTATATACCAGGGGCGGTGCCCAAGCTGAGGTCTGGCATGGGGTATAAAGGCCAGAAACGAGACAGGGCGCGTTCTAAAGTTTTCGTAGACATGAGCTACTGTTCTCGTTGTTTTAGCCGCGTGGAAGGCGGCTTGTTCTCGAAAAGAATACCAAAGACCGGGATCGCTAACTAGCGGGACAGCGGTAATGTGCTATTGTTAAAGACGAGGGATCCAGGAGGAGTATAACTCTCCTAATTGAGTATGTCACTCTTAGCAGCTCAGAAACCTGTTTTCCAAACATCTTTCCGTGTTTCAGGAGCACACAGGTAGTTAGCAATCTTATTGAGGATATAGGTCGATGTATGGGCCCAGAGGGATGGACAGTTTGGTATCTTCGGTGAATAGAGATACGGAGCCGCGGCATATTACGTTGAATAAATTACTGGCGTCAAGTAGGAGTAACAGTGAGCCCAACACACTATCGTATGTGAAGCCAATTGTAGTTAGACGGGGTGTTGAGAGGTGATCTTCAGTGTTTACCACCTGCTATCTCATGCTAAGAGAGGCTGGCATCCAAGAAAACGGTGGGTCAGTTATGTCACAAGAATTCATCTCAGTTAGCAAATGAGCTTGAGGCTAACGATCCAATGGCTTTGTCATGTCAAGGAACATAACGATGAATGCTTCGCCAGGATCGTCCGACTCGGCTAGATTGAGGAGGTCTTGTTGGTAGGCCGGACAAGACCTAGACTCAAGAAAGCCAAGTTGGTTGTTATTTATTAACCGCAGGTGAGGATTAAGGTGGCCATCTCATTTCATTATCCGGGATAAAATGCAGGTATGATTTATGAGGCGGTAGTCGGCGGGGTCACACGAAACTCCTTTTTATGCTGGTGAATAACGAGGGGTAACTGCCTCTGGGAAGGGAAAATGCTTTTTGTGACTAAGAGGTTAGGTGGGTTTAGAAAAAGCATGTCAGCTTAGGGGCCGCCAGGAAGATGTGGAGCTAAAGTAATGCCATCGGGTCCAGAGCGAAGCAGAGGCCGAGTGGTACTTAACAGCTTTCTGATGTCACTAACTAAAAATAATACAGTGAACAAGGTGCCAGTAGTCAGGGGGTGGAGCCGCGGGTTGGAATATCGTGGTCTATTTGGAAGGGGGAGGCGAAAATACCATTGAATGACTCGGCTATTAGCTGCGTCGAGCTAAAACAAATATTGTCTGATTGGAGCAAGCACGGTATTCTGTTTGTAGGGTGAGGGTTTCGAGTTTTAACAAGGCCAGAGTGAAGGGCTGTTTTATTCGGCTGGGCAAGAGCTCCCAGCTCTTGCTTTCCAGCTTGTTCCCATTTTCTCCTAGCAACCGATAAGAGGGGCGGTTGGGGCAGAGAAAGTTAGAGAGGTTATCGGCCATTTCAAGGACTCGCTGCCACTCCTAAAATTCATGTCGCATTTTCTTTCGCCGATCAGTCTTTCTGGCATGGGCTTGGTATACTTGGGGTGAATTGATATTTCAAGAGAGGACGCCAACTGGGGATCAGACAATGGGAAGAAGTCATCCCAGGCCTGATTACTCAGGATAGGAGAATAATGTTCCAACCTATATTCTGGAAATATTTTTGATTTCGAAGACCTTCGTAGTGGTGCAGTCGTGTGGATAACTCACATATTGTGGCCCTATGATCAAAACCAGGAAAGCGGCTGAAGACATTTCCCTTACATCCCGGAGGCCTAGAGTAAAGATAAAGTAAAGAATATTGTTCCCCCCGGTGAGTGACGTTATGCTTTGCGTCCACCCGCATGATCTGATACAAGATAGGTTGCGTTATTGCGGGGAGGGTTTTAGAGCTATTCAACGTATGCCAGAAAGGGTGAAGTCTCCGGCTACGACTTCAGCGGCTGCGGGAGTTCAGCTACGAGACAGAATGGATCGGTGACTGCGTTTATATGGCCCATGTTTAAACCCGGCGGACAGTAGACACAACCAGTAACGAGCTGTCCCTGTAGCTATGGCACAGAAATCCGAACAGTTTTGGGTCTTATCAAAGACAGGGAGTTGGACACGGTGCTAGCCAAGGCTGTTCTTACTATTAGCAGTGCATTCACTACCATGGCTCTCTGATTTATCCGCAGCTAATATATTATAACCTGGTATGGAAATGTTTTGGGGGGCACTTTCGGAGGTTAGGCAAGTTTTGGTTGTGGTGATGCATGAGGTTGAGATTATGGCGCGAAAGAGGGGACGGAAAATAAGTTCGCTCGCTTGGGGGGGGCAGTGAACAGCGTTACTGAAAGACTATCATTTTGATGGCCATGATGCATATCGAATGTATGAATACCTGGGTTGGCTACCAGGTTCTGAGTTATTTCAGCAACTGGAGGACTGTAATATGAAATGGGGAGAAATATGGTATGAAGGGAGGTGGGACGTTTAGAGGAGACGAAAAATCATGAAATTTAGTTGAGGCGGCATTGAGGGATAAGGCTCACGGTTATTTGGACACAGGATGGGATGAATGATGGGAGGGCCGTAAGTTATGGAGCGCTACCGCATTCTGATATGGTGCTGGCCTGATAATTTGGATGGTTTTGCCGAAATTTCCTTTTGCACTGCTGCCTGAATTGTTGTTTTGTTTTACTGTGCTTGGAGACAAAGGAATCATCGGGATCGGGGAACTGAGCCCGAGTCTTCGGGTAAGATAGCAGGTTATGCAGGGGATACCGTCGTTCCTTTCGGAATTTACTACGGCTGCCAGCGTAAGCACATCTAGTCCCAGGCCTTACAGAGGCTTGCAGAGGATGGCTGGCTCCCTCATTTACAATCAAGTATTCGCTGAATTCCCTTGAGGCTTTGGACTGTTTTACCGAACCGGTAATGGGTTTCGTACTCCAGAGCGGGCCGTCATTCGGCCTCTCGAATCATATGCTGAGGCTTTTTTGTACATTAGACGGACATTCTGTGAGCCAGCTGAGGGGATCATGTCACTCGAGTGTTGGTGTGATCGTTTTTGGTAGCTCGTGAGTCAGAGGAATTATCAGTTTTGTGGACTTTGGGAAGCACATTTCCGCAGACCGTTTTACTGCAATGGCGTGGCTCTTGTGAACTATTTGTAATGGGGTTTCGTCAAAAGGTACCTTTGCACTCTTGAATTCTGTATCAGCAACGACGAATACCGGTCGACTGATTAAAGCCTAGGAAAAAGTTTCCGTATTAAACCAAAACAGGGGCGGGTATGTGCTTCAATGAAAAGTTTTTCCAAGTCTGACACAGTAGCACGGTGGCAAATCTAGGTTGAAGACCTTTAAGAGTAACTTCCCGGCGGTTGAGGGAGGTAATCTATCTGGAGTGTTGAATAATATTGCTTTGTTGACTTTTTTGATGCTCCTGGAGATTTCAGAGGCGAAGTCGTTGATAGACTCCAGGACCAAGTTCAGGTTGGACTGGGTATGGTGTGCAGACGGGTCGGACGGGGAACTTAACGGACTCGCTGACAGATGATTTGATCCAAAGCTCCAAACCAGGGAGAAAACTTTTCATAATTTTGCTTATCTCGGCATTTGCTTTGGTAGCGTCTCCTAGTACATCTATGACGGACGCTCAACTAGCAGTGGGCATGCTTTGGAAGTGAGTGGCCTTGAGACGGGGAGTGCCGACTGTGATTTTGGTTCACGAGTGGAAGTGATACGCATAGCTATGTATTTGGGATGATCGGTGGTTTACAGCACGCAGTATGGCAGAAAGTAAGAGCGAGTCAGTAAGGTGACAACTGAAAGATAACGGACGAAATGCCGAAAAATGGTGAGCTGTAGGGTATCAGAAAAAGGTGAGGAAAAAGTCTGTTCATTGGTTTGGAAAGACCTTTTGAAAGGGGAGTACTCAGATAGGTTTCTGCAAGATGAATTTATTCGGCTGAAGATCACGAATCCCCAGAAGGATTTATTGTTCTCTTTCATAATAAGGCAGTGGTGGGTGGATCTCGAAAGCCTGATGCGCCGTAGCCAGGGTTGTGCCTTTGACGTTATGCAGTTGGTATGCACGAATGCTAGTCTTCCTGGTCCTGCTTATTTACTTCTTCCTACAGACTGTAGTGAAAACTCAGTCCTGTCTTAGAGTCACCTCGTTTTGTTAGCAAAAACCTGATACAAAAGGCTTTTGTCATATGTCCACTCCTCTTACAAGGAGCATTGGTCTTACTAGTGCGAGCTACCAGGCATTGAGGCTCAAACAAAACTCACGGGATTCGTCTCTCATTTATCGATCCAGTCCATTGATCGGCTGCCCTGTCATACAAGATTCCGTTGTCTCCAGCCCTGTGCCTGGCTCTGCACTAGTGCCGATTGGCAGCTTGACTCAGCTGACCGTCAGCACTGGGTTCACATATTCCTTCACAAAGAGCCCAAAAGGAGTGTATGTTATGTTGTGTAAAAATTCGGAGACTTTATTGGTGATGAACGTCTGCTTACATGTTCTATATCGACGACGATCCTGGTGAGCCTTGCCCGCTGCTGAGTGCCTAATTTGGATTCGAATGGTTAGCAAGTGACATATAGTTTTGGCGCATGGGGACGCTATGTCATTTGATTGTTGTGTGCACCGGCGAATGGTCGGCAGGATAGAGCTCGGTTATACCGGTGATGCCGCTGTGTTCCGACACTTAGCGCGATCAGTGTACGTCATCTTGGGTTCTCTTGGACAAGATTTCCTTGAATTCCAAACGTTAGACGTTTATTCTCAGAATAAGCGTCCAGGCAATATGTACCTCGTTCTAAATACACTGTTCTGTGAAGCCCAGTTGAGCTAACAAAAATGGCTTGCAACTTTCTGACAATTTCCCAAGTAACCGCTGAGCTTTTTGTTGCCCTCATCGTGGCCGTAAAGATGAACGATCATCCAGGTACGTTGTGGGGTTTTTCGAGACCACTCTTACTGTTTTAGGTGACCGAATTCAAAATATTGTACTTTCAGTATGCTGCGTCATGTTAGCACAATCTATTGGGTTGCGAAGGGTTGTTTCAAGCGTTAGTACCACTTTCATGTTAGTCGGGAAGCGTTTTACAAGAAAAATCACCTCGAGCACGACGGAGAAAAACAGGTTTTTAGTTAGGTGGATATTTCCTTGGCAATTCTAAGCTTAGAAAATACACAGATAGGCATTTTCATCGTCATGTTTTCAGTCGTGATCTCATTTCTGTTCGGAATAGGCACATCAGGGTAGCATCAGCCAACAAAGGTATTGAGGTCAAGGGGTCTTTCGTTAACCACAGCGGGTGCGAAGCATTTTACGGTAGTTCAGTGGATAAGTAGGTGTTCTTCGTACCATTTGTTGCTGATAAACTTTGTGCAAGTTTCTTTGATGTTCTCCTAGCCGACCCGACCCATCAAACAAATTGTGGTGACTACTTGTTGCAGCGCGTAATGGTCGTGGATAAAAATGGATTAGATCGCAGCCTGGTTTGTGCCGTACTGTCCAAACAGGGTACCTTGAGCTGCCGCTCAGAAGTTAGATGTACGTATCGCAAGTTGTCTGGCACGCGTAGTTGCAAGACAGTTGACGGGAACAGGGGTTTGGCTGAGCCATGGACAATCCTGAAGTTGTAATCTACCTTTGCTCTTAGGCTGGATATAGTTTGCCGGGAAAATTAACAACTAGCTGCGTAGACGTGGAGAATGGACTTATAAAAGGGGTTTGTCTTGCAATAATAGGCTCTTGTATCCTCAAAGGTTATTGAGAGGCGCTAGAAGGTTACCAATAAGCTTGAGCACACAACACTGGCCTGAATTTTAGGACATCACTCGTGATTGTCTTTTTGTGCTAAATTGAGATCTGCCTTGCAGGGACTTCCTACGTGTCGTGAAGAAGATAATCCGCCCGATAACGGTTTGCATCTAATTAGGTGGAGCTTGGAGAAACTGGTTGAACCCTGATGAGTCCGCCGCCCCCAGCCTTTCGTACGAAGTTCAAGCACCTAATAAAAACGAGGGCATTCGCATGGCCAAAGCTGAGTACATTGCTAAAGACCTAGTTGCCGCCCCGATCATGCTGGTGGAGCGGACCACCTGCACTGGTGTAACCAACTTGACATTTTGTTTATAATTTTGGGAACACGCCCTGATGCTAAGGTGATGCACTAAACCCCGGGGTTGTATGGCCGCTGGCTGTAGGAAGCAATGCGGATAAAAAGCACCCTCCCGAGTCTTTCTGTCCCAAAGAGGGACCTCACGAACCCAATCCACTAGAGTGAGGACCGATAGAGCTTGTGGAGGTGTATGGCCAGTCGAATCGATCTGACGGATCTGTAGAGGCTAGCTAGCCGGAATCGAACCAGTGAGTCGGTGATGAGCCACGACTTCAGAATGATCCTAACAAGACCTGGCAATGAGCTACAGCTAGATAACATTGGGTTCACTTCGGAAAACACCATTCAAACAGTCCGTCATCTGCTTAGGGTAAATTCTATCAGCGTTGTGAATGTGTGTGGAGTCACCGACCAGGCATAACTGGTCCGTGACGTATGTTACAGCGTGGAAAATGAGAGTCACCCAGGCAAGTTCAGCATTCCGCGAAGAAGCGGTCTGTGACTCAGTCGCGCTGCTAGATGATTTGCGTTTGATTCTGAGCCTCTTCTGAAATCAGGTAACCTAACGATCCTGGTAGCTACTAGGTCGCAAATACTGTTGGTGACTGACAACCTGGTGCTGAATCTGGCTGAGCTCCTAGGGACCATCTGGATTCCCAGAGCGATCAAAAGTCGCTGGCCCGAAGAAGTGATTTGATTATCCTGATTTTCGTATCTCCTAAGAGCGGCTACACCACCTCCAAAAACAGCCAGTAGCGAGCAAACAGCCGCCACATGGTAGTCTGTGGCCAGGAAAAGTCACAAGTACTCTTCTGTAGGTGGCTGACATAGGAAGTCAGTTCTGACAAAAGGCAATGCAGTAGCCGAAGGTATAAGCGCTTCTTTTGAAAAATCGTGACCTGAGACTTTCAGGAAGTTTCGGTCACGAGCCGCAGCGTTGTTTAAAACGGAAAGCAAAAGGAGCATGCTTGAACTACCGTCATCTCTTATTCGTCAGGGAGTTTACGGCTCCGGCAGATAGGTAGACACAGATGTGGAGTTGGACAAAAACTCCGAAAGTGTGCAGTGCTACAGGTACGACTGACAGACTCACAACCAATGTGCTGCCCACAACAACCAGCCTTGGTGTTACCGCTTGCAAAGACCAGCGCGTAGACCGCCCTAGGTGAATCAGATAAATGAAACTCTTTCTTGACAGTTTAAAAATAATATATTTGTTCCACTTTGCACGTGTACATCTGTTCTGACTACTGACCCACGGTTACCTGGTTGGGCAGGCTTATGCAGTTCAGGGAAACGTGCAAGTACGTTGGCTCAGCGGTCTGCTTCCGTGCCCAGCTAGAGGTGGGTTAACCTGTCAGTCTTCGTCTTTGAACTGCTGACTTTTCAATGACTAGGTCTGTTATAGGCTGTCTAGGCATGTCAGCACCATCCGTTGAGGTTGCATGAATCCCACGGAAATAGTCATGTTCACAGCAAGAGTATGGATTGTAATGTACTGGTAGACGTACTGTTACTGCTAACTTGCGCAACACAGCTACATATAGACATGGCTTCTCTATTCAGTTGCGGTGCTGATTAGAAGACTCTATAGATGAGCCGGGAAGAGGGATGGGATCTGTGAAATGCAGTACAGCTGAACCAAAGGATGCTTTTAATAAGAATGAGTGACGTTTTGAAGAAATTGAGAGAAGAGGATGTGAACAATACGATACCTTGAGATGGTGGCGTGGCAACTGGGATCAGTGGCAAACAGAGGCCCAACGTTCCAGGATAAGAACGCAAACATTGCTGAGCCGCTACTGTAGGGGAAGCTGTAAAGAGTCGATATTTTTGTTCCTTTAAGGATTTTATTGGGGGTAATCAGTTTGTGTTGTTCTCCCGAGTGAACAAATGCGCAAGAGAGCGGGTAAGCTTGCGTCTGACTTTTCGTGATTGGTGAGGTGATATAAAGGCTGACAGCAATGATCCTGAGACTTAAGTCATTTTGAAGATGCAACACGGAATAATGGACTCGCCAACTCATTCATTAAACGACAGGTAGTAGATGAGGATATTTTGCTTGCCAAGTGGCCAAAATAAAGCCGTATTTCATACACATGGCTGGGTATTAGCGAAAAAAAAGCTGCACATTCTGAGAGTGGGTATGAGGGCAAGAGTAATTTCCTCTTGAAAAATTTATCGTCCACAAATTTCCAAACAAATATGCTGAAAATTTTAGAAATTCTCAAGAACCTTTTGAAGTTTCGCCACTTTCAATAAGTGGATTAACTCGGGTTGGTTCAGGTTGCAAAGTTTCACACCGTTAACAATGCCCTTTTCTCCGCCTAAGTGTAAGATCCCGAGGCACAACCAAGTGCTACGGAGGCATCACTCAGGAAGGAAATAATGCTTTTCATCCCACCGGCCTCTCATCGGCCGTCGGTAAAGATTCTTTCCTTATTCACAAAGGCAGGAATACCGAACAACTGTCACCACCGCGGTTGTATGAACAAAAACCACACGGCACACACACATGTATGTATGTATTTATATATAAATGTGGGTATACATATATAAATATGTACACACATACACAAGATATATAACACGGAGTTCGTATGTAGTTCATGTCGTGCGTACGTGTACGACCGTATATATGTACACCCACATATACACGAGTATGCATGCACGTAAACGTCTCACTACATATATGTACATATATACATATATGTTATTTTACATTACTTCACATATAAGTATAACCACGGTGTATTATAGCATACAATTATAAAACAATATATGATATAACACGAGTATAAAATGTGTGTAACCATATACCTGTTTACCCAAGTACCAACTGGGGAATTGAAATAAATTAGCCACATTCAGTTAAACGGCGAAATCATTCTCAATGAGATTACTCGGTCAATACGAGGTTCTCAGAAACACCGTGTGAGGTAAGGAAATCTCTGCTTAGGACTCAAAATCACTGCATTCACTGTCCTTATAGTCCCACGAACGTCTAAAATACACCTTCCTTTACTTCGAGATGGTCACTGACACCTTCAAATTGGTGTGCCGCACTTCATGGAAAATCCAGATCGGTAAATCAACTGGAAAAGCATCAAACACTAGGAGTAATCAAATACTCGGTCTAAAAGCTGCAAAGAAAACTTAACTGATATACTCGGACTTTGCATCGCGGTGACCCTGACCTGCCCAGAGCTTCCAACAAAATGGCTTATCATGTGTTCTAACCGCACTCAGAGAAGCGAGAGCCCCAGTTAGAGTCACAACATTTTTTTGTAAAAAACGTTCATTCCTCTCCCAAAGTACCGTACTCGTGGTTCTATTAAAAACGCAGGACCACATTAATCAGGGTCTGGGGTCAGTTTTGCCAAAATTTTCCCCCTTCTTCTGAAGGCAACTGTTAACTTGGTTCTCATTGCGAACCTTAGGGTATCCTGATTACTCTTGCCAAGGGAAGCAAACACTCTAAAATTGTCTCTCGCTTGGGAATTTGGCTGTGACAGCGTTGGGTAAACTGGGAGGTTGTCAGTATCCACTCAGTCGCCCATGTGCATGTTCTATCAGGGCTTGGCTGAGGACTAGGCCCAACGTTGGGCTTCTCATCCATACCACGGGTCCCCAGGTGTCCCCAGTCTACTTCAGGACAGTTTAGATTCACGGTCATCACTGGTCTATTAGCAGCCGCAGTTTCTGGTGCAGGTGGTCCGTAAGAATTGGTCTCGCGTATGTTTTTAGCTCACGGGCTTCTGTAAATGCTGACAAGCCCCCGAAGATCAGCGCCTAGATCAATTTTACCCGAAACTCCCTGAACAACACCTATCACGGGAGTTTCATCCAACAGGTGCTCGTGCCTCTGCACGATGGGGAACATCACCCCTTCTCGGTATCGCCAGTCCACCCTGTTCAACCGATGAATGCAGAAGCTACAAGGTGCTTTCAAGGCTAGATCATCTGGGTACTTCATTTCAGTTTACACAGGACCGGTAGTGTCCGAGATCAATCGAGCGTCTAGCTTCATCCAAACTGATCTTGGCGGTACCTTCGAACACGAAATGCTTCTGCTGCGCTTTTCCGCCGTTTCTAATATCGCTCCATATTAGTAAGCGGCTTCCGGTTCTCCCCATTTTCATACTCGATTTAGTGTATCACCCCGATACTGCACATCCACGTAATCGACGAGTATCAACTCATCCCAAATTTAGAAGAGTCTACACCTCCTAAGTGTCCGATGGTACCGGAGCTAAACACATATTGAGCTTAAAGTCTCCCAACTAACCGTAACCTGACGTAAGCGGACCACATGCTCGGGTGACCATTCTGGCAACTGAGATTTCCCACAAGACCCGTCATCATGAAATCGCTCCCAACGGTCACTGCATTAGGTGCGGAGGTACTAGAAACTACTGCACGTACTGATTTTCTCCCACTTATTGGCTACTCATACCTCTCCAGTCATATTTCTATGTCCCAGCCATCAGTGTCCATCAGTAGCAAGGCACTCTACGGTGGCCTTTCACGGCGCTGTTCCGCACTAGGCGGACTTGCAAACCATGGATCTCCTTCCAATCTAACGGCCCTAATCAGTTCTAGCCATACCCAACCTAGCCTGACAACGACGCCGACTTCCCCGCTAGGTATGCCTGCTCAGCTCATTTCACCACCCAGGGTGTGTCGTATTCTCCGACCATATTATCGACCACTCCGTCTCAAGGAACACCAATTGCCTTGTCCGATCCTCCCTCAGCGGAAGTTATGCCGGAATCCTATAGAAACCCCGTGGTTAGTCTTTACCTCAATAAACGGTTCCCACTGTTTATGCTGAATGCACTCTCCGCAGTGAACAAGATGCGAATGCTGAGTACATTACTTTTCACTCCTGATTACGACCCTATTTCAGTTACCGAAACCACCCCAAACGAGGATATCTCTACCAACGGGAGCCAAGCTTTTGGGAAAAAACGGACTAGCCTAGAAAAGGTGGGGCTGTCTTATATTTGCCAGGCAAACCTTGAGAGAGAAAATATTTAAGCACCTCATACTGGATAACTTGCCGGATTCAGATTAGGTACAAGCAGCTACAGGATGCTCGGACTTTATTATCAGTTGCATCTACCCTCTCCCGAATACTAATCAAAACGACTTTTCGTCCTAATATGAAAGCTTCAAACGTTGGTGCTGACATACTCGGCCCCAAACTGATGGCCGGCGAATTTGACGCACCGGGCATCCTCTGGTCCACTTTGAAAGCCCCTTGTTGCCCAAACCAACTCTTGGCCAGCTTCTGCTTAGGAGGATGGACTCAACATATGGTGTGCCCAAATGGAGGCAGTAACATTCTTGACTTTTTTTTACTGTGGGATTATCTCGCGTACAAAATTCGATCGCGGGCAGCAGCCCGAGATGTAACCACCTACCGGTAAGGTGTGAGTTTTCAGTGCCAACACGAATTGTCCAAAAACCAACCTCCTAAAGACCGTTTCACCAGGCTAGCTGGAATTACCAAACCAATAAATCGCGCCTAGAACTAGAATACTTTCTTTTTATCTGGCGAATTGCATACCCTGGTGGATCAGCTTCATCCCACGGTAAAGGCATGTCTTGAAGTAGCCATTCCAACCCAAGGACTACCTGAAAGCGATAAACCAAACAGTGTTTGTCGATTAAAACAGAGGCTTTCTATACTGCAGAGCAAATTCCTAGATTGGGAGACTTTTCGTTGTTCTCTCAAGTGGACGGCTTACCTCATTCAACACAAATGACTAAAAAAATTCCTCAATACGAAAGTGAAGCTAAGGGCGCTGAGTCCCTCCAAAAGTACTCAAGCTTTATCCAGGCTGATGAAACTGAGAAGCAGTCAGTGCAGCTCCTCTATCTCATCGATTATATACAACAACAATTGTATAACAAGCTCCCAAGAGGTCTTCAAGGCTTTCAGCACCTATTTTGCTCCGCCTCTAACGACCGATGACGACCTATGCCTATATCACTCTGAGCCGCTGAAACCTGCGCAGCCCCCGGCATTTTCATTCCTCCCAAAATACTTGACGATACAGCTTACTAAAATCAGGCTTTCACACCATCCCGGGCCAGGTGCAGCACCGTCGGCTACTCTCTGTCAAGGTGGGAATGATGTCCTATTCTAATAGTCATTGAATTTAATTTATCTGAGAGCAGTATCACCTTGCACACCAATTAGAAAACATCAGTTATTGCTCAAATTCCTAAGAAACAATCACAGCAGGAACTGACCAACTATCGACCAGTGAACCACACTCCTGTAGCTTTTCAAACTATGGAAGGTCTGATTAAAAATAAGCTGACAACTCATCTACTGAACAATAACCTTAATAACTCTGGACAGCACGGTCTTCTTTAAAAAAGATCTTGCGCCGCTTTTATGAGTGATTTCCTTAACTTGATAACCACGGTCACCAACGGTGGTAAATCGGTGATTGTTATTCTTCTAGACGTGTCTAGGGCTTTTGATTCAGTACCTTACAGTACGCTACCTGCTAAGATGAAAACTCACTGAACTGTTGATCCAATCCTGGGTTGGCTTTCGTCATATCTAACACCCCGAAAACAGATGGCGGATTATGACGGCAGTCTATCATCACCTCGACCAGTAACTAGTGAAGTTATTCAGGGTAGTATGCTAGGCCCCCTACTTTTCTAATGGGTGTTACTGACATTTTTAAATTTATCACACACGGCTCTGTGTCTTCTGATAGGCAACACTAAAACTCAGTAATCCTTTGAACCTGGCGCCCTAGCTTCTACCACTGCCGACTTAACTTGCTACCTGCTGTCGCTGGATTCATAGAGCGACCAATGATTGACGAAATTTTCCGCTGCCAAAAACTGAATCCCTATGTTCTGGCTTTAGATTCCAGCGGGAATGTTTAAACTTAATGATCAGGTCATCCCCAGCAGTCTAGGAGTAAGGAAATTTGGATTATAATATTTTTATAAAATGAATTCCTCCGAACATCCGGCCGTTCAGGTCGATGAAGCTAAATGAATGATTGATCTGATTATTAGAACCATCGGTCTTTCGGAAAGCAAGCTTAGAATATTTGGAACTCATGTCAGACCATTCTGGGAATATCGCACTGTCGTCTGTTCTGACATGAGGCAGATTGATAGGTCACCAATTGAGAAAGTATAGCGCGAATTTACAAACCAGCTACTGGGATATTCCACATCTTTAAATTTTGTGGAAAGGTGTGAAATATTGCACCTAGAGCCCGCATGGCTTAGCCATCCATGGATAAACCTGTCTTCATTTTGTTATATTATGAAAAGTACGTCTTACAACTGAGCTCCGCAGGTCGAAACTCCCCCCAACTATTCTTCACGGCGTAAGGAATCTATAGTCCTGATTCCAGTATCTATGGCTGTGATGCGATCTTACTTTTTTTACTAAATATTCTTCCCTTTCGAACAAGCTCTCAAGTCAAATGAAGTCGATAAATTCAGCCCCTTTATTATTCAGAAAAGAAAAAAATGAACATCTGACTGTAAAAGCTCATCCGGATGCATGATCCCCACGTTTCCATAACTTGAGCCTACGAAATGGGCTTGGGTTGCTAATGGGAAGCGTAACAACTTTTATCCACTAGACGTTTATCACCTACGGATACTAGTGAGCACGTGGATTCATTAGGAATAACAGTAAGCAGATAAGAGCAGCCAAGCCCCTGCTCTATGCTTGCCAACGGCCTTTCCACGTGCCTGTTCTTCCGCTCCTTAGTTTCAGCGCCTCTGGCCATGAACCCCCACTGGCCAGTGTTACAGTGTTGACGCACCGTTTCACGCTGTCCGTTTTTGCCACAGACGGTAAGGTCCTATTTATCAGCCGCTGTCATGTATAGGAGCGTCGCTTATGATAGAAAATACGTAGTAAAATATAAAGTATTGTCCTCAAGGTAACAGCGTCGTCCACGCGTCAACTATTTACTCAGTGATACCCTATATCACAAAGCTAGACTTTAGGCCCCATTCTGATGAACAAAGTACCACAGTTCATGTTTTCCTGCATCCACCGTCCATCGAACTACAAGCAGGTCTTTACCTCAGGTGTAGCCCATTCTTGCCTTCCTGTCTTAATGGTAAGTATCACCAAACTGGTACTGTTTTATTTTGCTTTCCGTAGACTGTTTGATCCAAAATACCAAACCATACCGTCGCGGCCGCCCACTTCCGTTACTGAAAATTTCTTGGCACGAAGCTGTTCTTCTGTGTCTCTCCCCCAACTCATAGCTGATAGAATTGCCGGAACTCTGCCCTTTACGTTTTGCTTTCAGAACCTTCCCCCTGACAACGATTATCTCCTGCTTCATCCCATGAATAACATGGAACTTCTCCCTCCAGACGGACCAACTGAGATTTATACACGATTTCGTCTTCGCCCGTCACATGACAGCTTTCTCCAGGATTCCCACAATCCTGACGCCAGAACATGGGCTATTTTATCTCACTGCACTCACACAACTCATCTTAATCCCAAAGGCGCGGGACGCGGTCAGATCGACCGCTTTGGCTAGCGCTCATCGGGCCTGAAGAACGTCTGCAACGGCGTGCTTGTGCGGCTAGACCGGCGGATTGCATCTCCTGTCTCCAGGTCTGGTTTTCAGGCTGGGTGTCTAGCACACGGTCGGTCCCATCTACTAGCACCGCTTGAGAACTGCGAAGTTCTATCTTTATGCTCGTACTGCTGCTTCAAACACTTGCTCTATTCCTCCCCTCTTATCGCCGGCTTCCCTTCAAGCTTGCTTTCAATGCAGACGTTATATCCTACTTTTTACCTCCCTGGCATAATTTACCACTATTTATGTACGCATCCACGAAAAATTTCACATCTACCTGCTTTCCATCATTTCATCCACACACCGTTGTTGCTTAAGCAAACACTCAACGATCTCGGCAGTTACTTCACTGCCTACCTTCCCGGTGTCTCAGGTCTTTTACTCTTCTGCTCCAAACGTATTCATGTCCGTTCCCCATGTTACAGCTCGCTAACACTGTTCAGTCATGGGCACATTTATTGTCACTGTTCATTCACTCACCGGCCACCAAAAGAAGTCAGGTGTTAACATATCTTACCGAAGTCTTCCAGTGGTCGATGAAGTGATAAGTGATTATCTGCACTCTCTGTCCATCCATCCGATTGCCTGCACGGTGCCATTCCATTGAGTTACTCGGATTTTGCGGATCACCACGTTTCCTCTGCGTTCGAACGTCCTCCATATACTTCTCATGCTGCTTCGCCTCTCCGTCACCAGCGTTTGTCACATCTGTCAAAAATATCGCTAGAAATGGTGCGCTTACCGTCCACCTACTAAACCATCACAGTTCTTATGCCCTCAATCTGGCGGTTTCCCTCCACCCCATGATGGGGCATTCGTGTGTTATATTACCGAAACTGACTTTGTATCTAGCCTCTTAGCCCCGCCAATACCTACACCGGCTGACGTATTTTATCCGATAGCCGTTGATTCACTGCCGCCTTCGGTGGCAGCTTTATTCATCCGTCATGTTTGCGTGGCACATATTGTACAGCTTTCATCTATTGACGTAAACTCACCTGTGATTTGCTCTACCACTGCTTTTGCGAAACTTAAAACCTGTGTAATAGCTGTAGCCAAGTAGTCCGTGCTAATTTATCTTCCTTTTCCGCTTTGACGTTTCTTGCTAACCCTGTATAAAGTCAACAGTTGGATGTACGCTCACCTGTTGTCTTCCGGCCATTTCCTCCCACCGCCACTCTTGTAGTTCCCCCCTTGAGACACCTCGGTTGTTTGCTATATTTCTTGTTTCTCCAGTATCCAACTACCATCATAAACCAAAATATCTGCAGGGTGAAATATTTCCGTGTCGATACTTCTTGATATAGCTGTTATAAAGAGAATATTTCGCCAGAGGCATCGATGAGGTTTCTATCCAAAAGCCTTTCATATTCTGCAGTCTGTAAGCAACACTTTATACTCAGCCCGATAAAGTACTCTTTTTACAAATACCAAAAACATATCCTTTGAATATGTTCGAACTTCCACCAGTGGTAACTAATTCCTGTATCATTTATGCGCGTACTCCGGACTTCCAGCCGACGTCGCTCAAAAATAACCGAACCGAATACTTGACCATGAATCTTCTTCTTGCCGGGCGTTATTGTCATTTAAGTCCATTTCGATGTCCTGCTATAGTCCTCTGTGCTCGCTTATTTTATTCTATTTTACACCCTGATTCTGTCATCAGTTGTACCAGTAGGTTGTCACTAATGCTAGGGACTACAATTCCTGCTCCCAAAGCAGATATTTTCTCAGACCTTATTTTCTCCCAGCGAAGTCCCAGCTTCACGCGTCTATACGGACTATTCCCGCAACCCACCTCACAGTTACCACTCAACGCTACATCTGCCTAACTCATTATTTCTTAACATTTCCGTACCTCCACCGTTCGTCCCGTTGGTTCTAATATCGTACCAAACTTTCAATTTTGCCCCACCGCTGCCCATCTGGATACAGTCCGTTTACCAGCTGGATACTTCCATAAAACCCTCCGAGTAAACCTCCACCACCCTGTGGCATACAGTTCCACAACCTTTCCTTTATTCTAGTCCTACTGAATCACTTTTCAATACCAACACCTTGTCAGCCATGTGCACCTTTGATGGCACACCAAACTCCGTAGGCCGACTGAGCAACACTGCGTATTCTCACCACTTCCTTCCAAAATAACATTCACGTACCGCCTCTACCAACAGCCAATTGCTATCCTTTCCAACCCGAACAAGCCGCTCCAACAAGCTGCGAAGTCACCTCTCACTCTCCTTGTTCCTACCTCCTGAGGCTTGCTCTTATCACACAACACCACCACCACCAAGGTTGCTACTTGGGAAAGCCAATATATTCCATAACCCCATATTCCGTCATCTCACTGGAGCATCGAAAGATCCCAACGAATCAGGACAAGTAGTAAGGCTAACTAGTCAAAGATCTTCTCGTTGATCTCGTAGCATCACAAAACTAATTACTTCCGGGTCGTCTGCGGCTGAATCCTTCGAAGCCATCATGGATGTATCCGACACTCACTTTTCTTCTTCTTCGGTGATAGCTCCAACTCACGACCCTCTCCGTGCACGTTCTCTGTCCAATAACTCCCCTACGTTATCTAGTCCAGGTACCCACTTCTACGTGTATGGGTTATCCTTGATCTTATTTAATTCTCGATCCATTCCTAATAAGCTTCATCACTTCGAACATTGTCATAACGTCAAGTCCTGATATCATCCTTGGTACTGAGGCCTGGCTCAAGGACCACACTCCCACAAGTGAACTTCTGCTTGAGGGGTGCAAGGGTCTTTAGAGTAAATGGGATTGCCGGACGCGGAGGTGGGTGCCTAGTGTACGTACAGCACGCCCTTTCAGTAACCCTCATTAGACAAGCCATAATCGGCTAAATTCCGGAATATCTACGGCTCATAATTCGGTTCTCAGCTGTAGTCACGCATTTTTGTTGTCTATAGCCCGTCCTCCTCCACAACTACGGGCTACTCTCCTTTAACTGAAGCCCTCGGTTATCATTCACTATAATATTCGGCTGCGAAAATCCTCGCCGGTTATTTACACTGGCCCAAAATATCCTGGTCGATCCTCATAGCACCTCCCAACCTAAAATAATGTTTCCCCTAGTCATATTGGGGGTAGGGTGCAACACGATAAAACCCCTACCAGGAACGCAAACATTCTAGATCTTATATTCATTCACGGAGTTTCTAACATTTTGGTTTTTCCTCCTGCATAAATTTTCGGGTGGCGACCATAAGATGGCGGCAGGTGTCCTTCCATTCTATCCTTATCCATCAGGCTATCTGACCCCAGTCAACAGTTCCCTCCATTTAAATTGGAACCCTCTGCCAGATTCCATCCATAACCAAGACTGGCG
Source organism: Fasciola hepatica (assembly GCA_948099385.1). Lineage (NCBI taxonomy): Eukaryota > Metazoa > Platyhelminthes > Trematoda > Plagiorchiida > Fasciolidae > Fasciola > Fasciola hepatica. Next base: position 32,930,888 of record CANUEZ040000043.1, on the reverse strand, counting down.
CACTTTTTTCCAAAGGCTGACCTCCAACGGGCGACTGATCACTTGTAGCCTTACATGGGAGACTGCCACTTGAATCTTGGCCCAAAAGCCCACAACTCCTCCCCTAGAAAATCCTAACTTGCCTCCCTCCAGTGAAAGTGCCTTAAAGTGCAGACTTTACCTCTGAAGCCACGGCTTTTCTCTTCTCATGATGCTATCATGTTTTGCAGATAATATTCGGGACCTAAAGGAAGACCAACTTCGCAATAACAAGGCCAAAGCTCTAATTTATCCCAATAAAGCATTGAAACTCTCACTGCTACATAAATCCAGGAATTTGACATCAGATACTACCATCAAATGCCTTGTGTTACCGAATAAAACTCGAGCCACTTACCCTTCTGACATTGCTGAGGCCTTTAACTATCAATTCGCCTTTTTCATGGCCCCCATGTCAGACATGGCCCTCCTCCGAACCTTCTTGCTATCACCAGTTCCTCTCTATTAACCATAACATTTGGAGTAAACATTTGCTTCCAGCCTCATTTCCAGCTAAAATGCATGTGCTTCCTGGACCGGATGGGGCATCCCAGCTGCAATCATTGGCGGTGGATAGGACCTTTCACTTCTATTACTAAACTTACTTACTCTGTCACTCAAGTCCAGTTTGGTGCCATCGAACCCGAAGCGTTCGGTCATCATTCCACGATACAGAAGTGGACCCGTCCACAAACTCGCTAATTGCCGTCCCATTAATCACATCCCTAGCATTTCTAGAATACTGGAAACCATTGTCAAAGATGGTTTTACTACCGATCTTCTCGCTCCAGACCTTCTTTGCAAAAGGCAGCACGGGTTCCCCCAAATCGCGATCATGCACCAAGTGCCAGTTCCACCTCATCAGCCTAGTCACTAAGGCCGTTGATACCGGGCAGACATTAGTTGTTGTCTACCTAGATCTGTCGAAGGCTTTCGACCATGTTCCATACCCGGGTCTCATCGCTAAATTGCTTTCATTTCGCATTACTGACCCACTGTTTTCTTGGCTGCTATCTTATCTCACTCATCGTTCTCAAGTAGTCCTCACCAAAGGACGTACTTCTAACCCGAAACCTGTTACAAGTGGCTTTATAAAGGGCAGTGTAGTGCCTCCTCTCCTACTTCTAAAGTACATTAATCAAGCAATGGATCTAGTACAACATGGTACGCCATCCTGGTTTACAGATTTTATGAAAGTGGTTCTATCTTTCAATTCTAAGGAAGCTTTCATTACCGGTTGCAACATTTCCGCTGACAGCTTTGCATTTGACCGTTGGTATCACTCCTGGATGATGAACTTTTCCACTAATAAGTGCGGGGTTCCAACCTACTAGTTGCAATTGCCCTCTAGATCCCAGTCTCTTGATTGGTGCCCAGTAGCAAGTCTGCCCAATATCCGCGATTAGGGCCTGAACTACTCCAGCTGCCTGAACTTCTCTGAGCAAGCTGCCATCCAAGCGGCCAAGGCTGGAAGAGCCGTAGCCCTTTGCTTCCGCTCCTTTCGTCTCCAGGACAGTGTAATCAGCATCTGCAAACCCCACGTCAGGCCTTTGCTTGAATGCTGCCCATTATTACTTTCTGAAGTGACAAAGTTTGACTAGGCTGCGCTAGAAAGCGTACAAAGACGTTTTGCCAAGCAACTGCTCGCTTGATCTACGTCTTTAAACTGTAGAGAACGGCGCCAACATCTGAATCTCGACCAAGTCTGGCTCGGCCGCTTAAGGCCAAATTTAGTCTTCTTGTATAACCTGCTCCATAACCGGTCTTTTTTCACTTAACTCAGTAAGCTTCTCCTGCAAAACTCCTTACTCACCCCGGCACAGGCCTTTTACTGTCCCTTTTAGTATAGCTAAATCGGTCTTACGGCCCAATTTTTCCCTTCTTGTCTACTGCAAGTTTTGGAACAAGTTGTCCGTCACCTTTTGAGCTTCATAAGTCAAGTCCCAATTTCTATCGGCAATCATTCCATATCTCAAAGTTACACGTGCGTTTCAGCTATCTAATTTGTGCATAGCTGAGGATACTACATACGAGGAGGGCCCGGGCTCCCAGGGCCAACTCGTTCGCAGACCTTGCTCCCTCCAACTGAGGGCACAATAACCGATAGACAGTTTCATTTATCCGACTGAATTCTCAACGCTTGGCTAGCTATTGCCATTCCCATAATGGGTAACCGGAAGTGAAATGCCATTATTTTCGTACACCTTGATCGCTTCTTCCCCGGTAGTCTCGGTCACCCTCATATTTCATCCTTTATCGGTTTCTGTTTGCCTCCATTACCGGTTAATCCACAGCACAGGCACATCCTGACTGCCTGTTTTATTTGTTTCACTTTTCCAGTTCTTCTTTATATGTGCATTTCACTCTCAAACTTGGTATACGCTCCCGGATAAAGCTGCTGTTTTGATCGTTTAATAACCTCTGACCCAGCCCTCTGAGACACCTCGCAGCATGGCCATCTGAACGCGGATATTATGCTTCCATAGTGGAACTACTTCTAGCTTGCATAACCTTCGACGAACATTTGTGTCATCCCCAAGGACACGGGGAGCAGTCAGATCCACCGCTTTGGCCGGAGCACATCGGGCTTTTAGGCTGTCTGCAAGGATGTGCGAGCGCAGTTAGGCTAATGATCCACACCTCCCGTACTCACTTCGAAGTACCCTTCAGGTTGGGTGTCCAGCGCACGGTCAGTCCCATCCACTAGCACCGGCTGTGGATGGCAAGCCCAAACTCCCCTTACCCCACCGCATCCAATGCTGTCAGTTGCAGAACACGTGCACCAACCATCCTTGTTCCGCCATGGTACGCCCAAATATCACTCTTGTCATCACCCTTATCACTTCCATTTTCATCATCCTTCCGCGGCCTGCTCACGTACCTATTCTGCTCTTGCTCCTATCGACTCTCACCTGGTCACCCCTCATCGCACTTCGCTATCGTTGTACCCACTTCACTCTGACGATGCCCGCCAATATTTCTTTTCCCACCCATGTAGTCACTGTCAGCTCCTAGTCTCTATGCACTTGATATCACCCTATGCTCATAAAGCTCATTAATCGCGTTCCTATGCCTCACTGCCCACCGTTCTGTCAAATCCTCCCTCGTTCGCCCTTCTCATACTTAGTGCCATCAACCACCAGTATCATCCGCACCCGCGACCAAAATCCATATCAGAACCCGCCGTCCCAAACGTTTGCCTCCCTTACAGCCACATTTATTGTCTAATCACCGCCGTTATATTTTCCTTGCCTGGCTCCGCGGTCCCCCTGTGGATCTTTCCATCTGGCAGTGCTTGGATTAGCACCCTCCAGCTGCATCCACTTGTACTATAGGCTGCAGTCACGCACCTTTCCTTTTCCCTTACCCCCCACTCTGACAAACATTCACTTCTCGTGCCTTGCTCACATCTAAAGGTTTACCTCTCCTGGTGATTCCTTCTTCTCAGCCCTCTTCATGTTTCACCTGTAACGACTAGATCTGACTGGTTTCGCCTCCCCTGTCTTTTCGGTCCGTCTTCTCATCTCCCGTTTCGTACGTTGCCCGCCACAGGCATTTTCTGTGTGCCTTTCAGGCTGTTCTGCTTTTCCACTTTCCACCTGATGCAAAATCATCGTTACATCATGGTTTTCACTTACAGTTTCAATCTGTATGATCTGCTATCACCCGATTCCTGTGCTTATTTCTCTCCCACACCGTTCGCCCTCACAGCTGCTGCATCGTTGCACCACAGACAGACCCAACTCCCAGATACCGTTCACTACCTTGTATCTTTAGTCCCTCTGCGCTACCCAGCCATTTCCATCGTCACCATCTTCCCGCGGAATAATGTAAGTCCATCTGTCTAAGCTTCCCCCTTCTCCAACCATCACTACGTGTCTCACGTACACTATTCGGTTTATTAGACTCATTCTTTCTTGTTCCCTTCAATACTTTCCTTCGTCTTCCATCTTTTATAAACTGATCCACACAGCTCCCATCATTTTTATGCCTCCAAACTCTCTTCCCTCTCTGGTGATTAGCCATGTTTACCTGCCAAGAAGAATATTCACCACCATATTCCCAAGTTAATTCCACAAGCATTCGATCTAACCTTACATGCCCCTTCCAGTCAGTGATATTTTTTCTAGGACTTCACTGCTGTCACCTCTGCTCCAATTATATATATATATATGCATTTGCTCTGCATCTTGCCCTTCTTCGCCGACCATTTCTTGTGCTATCATCCCACTGGCCGTCATGACATGTGTCCACTCCTTCTACAGCTGTGCCTCACATCTACTGTATTCGCTTCTTGCATTGCTCGCTCCCCGTTTTAGGATGAATTTGTGCCCTCTCCGCCGACCATCAATTGCAGAGTACCAATGCTTCATTACTACCTAATCCACTGCGGTGCATCTCGCTTTTTTCTCCGTCGTCTCCCACTAGCACAGTTTCTCATACCGACTTATGGCCCCCTCACGTGCATCTTCTGGCTTTCAGGTGTCCCCACTTGGACCAATCGGACTCCCCATTTGACCTGGACTTTCAAGCCTACAAAACACACTTGAATCTGCTGCTGGGTTCACTTAAACCTTCTACACTTTTCTTAGGTGAGCATACACTTATCATGCATTTGCTCCCCTTTATTCACCCTTCTGAGTCTACCTAGCCCACTTTCTTCACAAATATTTCTACATTTTCGCGAATTTTGTTTGTCCATTCCATCGCCTGTAAAAGTTTGATCATGCACTTGGCGTGCTTCGGGAGTCTCCTAAATAAGCCATTGGTACTACCATTATCGTTGCTATTAGAACGTGCACCACAGCATGCGTCAGGCCATTCGGAAATACACTATTATTATTATTTACGTAAACAACCCATTTACTTGAATCCAGTTTAACCCCCCCCCGTTTTTTATCATTCTGCTTCACAAATGGCTCATGGCTGGGAAACTCCTCCACACCTTACTATGTTTGCTATCCCCGCAACATCCTAGACGCGTCTTCTGTAATTAGCATGACCCGTGATAAAATTAACATGGACCAAGCATATGAAGATTGCCTCGATTATTAGACCACAATGTGCCACGGTCTTTTGCGTTCGAAGGCTTTCTCATGACCCGTCTGATGATCGCACCCACGTATACAGGTATACATATATATACATTGGATATGCTCCACTCACTTTTCTCCCTCCACCTCACTAGTTCGTGCCATTTCGCAACATAATTTGCATACACATTTGAAAAAATAAGTGAGAATAAAACCTTTTTGTCCTGCAGTGATAGATGCTCGCCTTCACCTAATTAGTATTAGACCCCAAAGTGCCAGTCTTTTGAGTCTGACCGCTCTCCCATGACCCGTCTGATGGTCGCACCCGAATATACAGCTATATATACCATATATGTATTATATATATACCTTGGGTAAGCCCCACTTACTCTTCTCTTCCCTCCCATTTTACAACATAATTTGCATACATATACTGAAAAACCGTTCCGTCCTTAAGCGATAGGTGCTTCCCTTCACTTAATTCCCCTGTCTCAGGCTAGAACACAACCACCTCATCCTGCTTTTCTTGCGCCTTCCTCGTGTTCAGATAAAATGTTGGTTTTCTGGTTTCCATTATGACGATAATCATAACCCACAGCTGGAACACTCTCCAGACTGCCGCATTCCCGATCTCTTTCAGATCGCATAGGTTACTTGGGTAGCCATCGGCCAACTCTACGTTTATCCCGAATTACCGTGAAGACCAGACGATTTGATCAATGGTCTAAACCTATACGCTCGCCTGCTGACGTTATATGGAGCACCGTACACGGAGTAACAAACCCTCATGATAGTCTCACCGGATCGCAGAGGTGATTCCTGACACCAACCAACAACCGCATCCGCTCAACATCTATTCCCAATAATCCATTCCAAAGGTTCAATTCTTTCCGCTTTGCAGTAAGAAACCCAACCCTCACCGCTGTCCACTTCGTCGAACCAGCCCCTTCTTACCTGCTGCCCTCAACAGTCTACTTGCCATCACCTGTAACCAAGGTCTTTATTAAACAGAATGCCCACCATTTGCAGCCAACCAGAATTTGGCTAATAATTTTCCATCACACAAACAAATTCTTTTTTCCTTTTTCCTTACACTCTTCCAACTTCTGCCTAGCCGCTCCAGTGGCGTTTGTTTCCACTTATCCGTTTCATTGACGGCTGTTCTTTGAAAATCCCGTACTCGTCCATTCACCATTCATGCTCTTCGAAAGTTCACTGAAATCTTTGTGAAGCTTTTGCCTTCATGTGAATTTCCATAAGACACTAAAATCACCTGTAAAAAAGGTCCGTTTTTATTATCACCTTTGAATCACTTGCATTTATTTCACATACATCCCCCACATTTAGTTACCCAGTGCTGGATCAATGTTTCGTATTTAGCTGGCATCTCTGACTGCATTTTGATAGCCCTATGAGTACTTTACTTTTAGTCTTGTTCTTTGGCATCTCTTCCGCTCGGTTACTCGTTGGTGACCGTCCAAATATCACTTATACCAGCAACCCCACGTTTGTCCAGCTATCCACACCACCCGCACCGAATTCGAAACCGATTTGCAATTCCCGCTTCAACCATTACCACTTTAGTTCACTCAAACACCTGCTGTGTGATTCAAAAATTTAGAAGTTGTGAATACCTCACATTGACATGTACTGCTGTGTTCTCTGATCTTGCCTTGTGCATGTGTATTGACCACGGTCAAGAAATATACAATTCAATTCAATTCAGCCACTCAAGTTGTGGTGAGTCGAACTTTCTGTTGCATCTTAGCACTTCCTTTTTCCGGAGGACACCCTGAGACTCCCTCCAAATAAGATTTCTGCCTTTTCAAGAGTCATTAGAACTACTGGTTTGAGTGCTTACTCGTCAGCAATATCTTTTCCAGTTTTTCATCTGCGCTTTTTTCAAAAGGTCGTTTGTCAACATATTATTCCTAGAGACCATATGAATCATATCTGAATTACTGGGCAGTTAGCTTCCATTCCTGCTGCACTTGATTACGCATCTCGACCATGAAGCCGACTTTTCCCATTACTGAGCTACGGGACCATCTGACCTTCACATTTATTTCACCCGATATTTCTTCATGCAACTAAAACTCCCACACCCCTCTTCACTAGGTATATCCTGTAGGCTATCTAAGGATCCACACTGTGAACCGACTTGCGCAATGTGATCCTGCAGCCTTGAATGCTTTTGGTGTCTCTGAAATAATCCGTCATCAAACTGAAGCTGTCGGTGTCTTAACTAATAGTTCTGAATGGAACGCCAAAAATCCGCAACGCTTCCAGTGAGGCAAAATAAGCTACAATTTTGAGTAGCTTTCAAAATCTTCCAAGCCTAATGGGAAAGGACAAAATCCTGCCTAGAAGCCCAAGCACTTAAACTCTAGACCCCGCCAAAGCTTCCTGACTGTCTTTGAAGTCTGAGAAAATGACTACAGAAAATATCTTCGCATTCAACTCTGGGTGTGCCTTCTTGAATATTCTCACCCGGACTAGCACGACAAGAAGAATATTGGAGCTCGTTAGATGGACCACAAGAGACAAACCTCATCATACCAATTTGAAGGAAAGTAAGCCGACGGTGCCAAGTTAGAAAAGAAAAATCCTCAGGAAATGACAGCGAACCTTAGCTTTCCTGCTCCCCAGAATTGTTCCAACGATATCCGAGGGCAAATTGGAGCCTCTTTTCAACAATTAAACTTAGGGGACTCCTGCCTCCTAGTGAACCTTCAACAAATTTTCTTTTCGCCCTCCAGCCTCTCAGACATTTGCCTGGTCGCTAGCGCCAAGTCCACCAGATGTAAACCTAGAGGATTCAGATAGGTGACAGCTAATAACGACCATGGGCATTACTCTTGATACCAAAAAAATCCCCGGAGGGCAGGTTGGCTGTCAAGGAAGCACCACTACTAGCCCTCTCATAAAAATGTGAGGCTAAGAGGCTTAGGCAATACGAGATGGTCTCACTAGGTAAGCCCTCTGGCATTTTGGGCGATTTTCCATTTTTCTTGGGAGTGGCCAGGTTCGAAGAAATCATATCAGGGCACAAGGCTGGTGACCGGCGCCAATGCTAGTCCATTTCATTGCAGTTACCGGCCCCACATCTCACTTTACTTCGAATTCTTGTACTCTTTTCCTGCTTGTCAGTAGCTGAAAACTCGTTGCACCTAGGACACGTTGGGGTTGCCGTAAGAGAAAGCCACAAGGAAAAGGCTTCGGTAGAATACTGTCTAGGCAGTCAACATGCCCACTAAGCATGCGAAAGTCCAACGATTCAAGCCTCAGCCCTCTTGTAAAGGAAGAGGTGTGAGTGGAATAAAAAGCAACACTAAAGCGTGGGTAAAAGATGCAGAAACGTGGAAGAAAAAATCAAGTAAGTCGGAGCAGAACTTCCACTGAGAGTTCCCGACTCCTAGCGGGTAATCCGGAGAACAAGCGCCCATGCCAAGCCGAACCTTTCTTTAGAGACCGTGATAGTATCTGCCGCCTCTCTTCTCCTGGGAGTTTATTCCAGCTTTCCATGTAAGACGAGCTGGGCTCTGAAATTCTTGTTGGCCCTCTGATAATGAAGTTCAGAACATATTCTGAGAGCATTTCCGTCGCAGACTAACAACGATTGTTTCATTCCTGAGAAAACTTCTATGTCCTTCCTTGCTTTTTCAAGTTACCCTTTTGCTTCCCTAGGCTTGAACGGGAACGAAGCTTGCGGTGCCAGTTCATCTTTGTACTTCAGTCCCTTTTGACTGCTGATAGATTTGTGAACCCTTTTGAATCCTCTCCAGAGTTCACTTCAGTTCAGTTTGCAGATGACGGCTAATGATCAAAGCCAATCGAGCGTCCAGCAGCCTTTCGACGATGTGCACTTTAGTTGTGCACCCCCCACTGCTAAGTGTATTCTGTCGAATCCTCACTGAAAATGGGAGAGAAAAATAAGGTCTTGTTGCACACCAATTGCAAAAGAAACTATACGTTTTAAGCGTTCGCTGGAATAGCATGCTATGGACGAAAACATCAATTACAACAAACCTCAGATGTGCCACTTACGATCTACGGGCACCCTAAAGGACTGAACTGTCTGCTGGCCTAATATACTACCATGGGGGATGTTCCAACCATTCACTCCCCCGTTGGTAATGAAGTACATTGGTGACCCTTATCACAGGGGAGCCCAGGCCGGGGCTGTGTACCCTAAGTGGGGTCGCACCAGTGCATTCTAAAGAAGCCTCATGGCACAGGGGCTCCTTGGAGTCACTGGTTTTCGTAGTTGGCATACAACTGTCTTCATTTGTTAGCCTGTGGCAGGCGCTGCACCGACTACTTGAAGCCGCTTGGTGAAACTATCCTGAACTCTCGAGTTTCTGTTCCCTTTCCCCTCAGTTTCTTGCTGCCCGGGTTTAAATAGCAGATACCCCAGGACCTCTCAGGCAACAGTCGTGTATATTTGCCCTGGCTCATATTTGTGTCCCTGGCTACTGTCCTTTTTGGGTGGCACTTAGATTCTCTTGAACCTGGGTAAATTCAGGAGATCCCAGAGTTTTCTGATCATCCTCCAACATCAAACATGTTGGCTGATAGATAATTGGTATATCATTCACATACACCAAGAGGAGTGCCCGTCTTGGCACTGATCTTTGTGTCACTCCCCTGGCTGCCATCGTCTTTGTGGACCCAGAGATTTCAACATTGACTCAGGATGAGCGATCGTACAGGCAAGCTTGTAACCAGTCAGCTAGCTCTGTGGCCACATTCAGTAAACCTAGTTTAAGCAAAAGCAACCCGTGGTTTACATCATCGAAAGTTTGCGAAAGTCGAAGAAGCACAATCCAGTTGCTCGCCCTGATATGGTCTACAGTATATCTTTACGCCACTTGTCGGTATGGTACCCTTGTAAGAGCTGTACATACTGCAGCCTGTTCATGCAAGTATATACACTAGTTCTAAAAATCTTCCAAAAACTCCCCGATAACCCAGCTACGCGAAAATACTCGATTATGTGCATTATTTGTGCTTGTTATCACTTGCAATTTTGTAAACCAACGTTTGTTTATTCGCCCCTAACGCGCAATCATATCTTGTTCAAAGTTGCACGACTTACATGCTGGTCCTTCTCACGCCACGAGCGAAGCTCTCTTTCTGAGTCTTTGTGACCACATATCTGGGGTTTGAATATATTTTGCGATGCTGTTCATTTGAAAATTCATCATCGCGAAAAACTGCGGATCAATCTGGTTTTGGTTTTGGTGCTTGCGCGAACTAGCTATAAACTGCTCGGAGGGGTCGTGTAATACAAAAACTGAATAAATTGGATCGAACAAACCACAATGTGCCGAAAGGACAATCAAAAAGGTCACAACCAAGACGGTAAGCAAAGCGGCAAGTCAGTTTTTTGTGTGAGTGTGAAGGAGGAGGGGGTTGCACTTTAATAATACTAATAAAAATTATGGTATATTTCTCGGCCTTGGTCAAGACGCACGCCCAAGCGCATGATCATGATGTACAACGTTATGAAATGTTCGCAAATTTTAGGAATAAAAGTCAGAAGTCTCAGCGATAGAAAGCCGTACCAGTGGTGGTTTGTATGGCTGAATCTAACAATGGTTTGCGCGGCAACTTTGAACCGGTTTCGAGTTTAAGCTTGGCGGTGGCGCTCCGTGGGGATACCGATAATTTAATTAGTACATAATGCTAATGATGCATTACAAACGAGAATGATGCAAGCCATCGAAAGGGGAGGCTTGCTGGGGTTCTGCGAACAGCGTAAGTTCTGAATAGGGAAAAAAAGAAATTGCATGAGGATACACTCGGGAAAGCCGATGCATGCGAAGAGAATAGCAAACAATGAAGATGATGCAAACCCCGAATGGCGGGTCTACCGGGGTTCAATAAAAGGACTGAGTTATGAAACTGGGGGACATGAATCAATTTTATGAATGTGCACTTAGGAACATTGGGGGTGTGAAAGAAGAAACAGCCCATAAAAAGGTGAGTTCAACTTCAGGATCAGTAACCTGTACCCTTCGGAAATGAGACAGCGCAACTGGAGTGTCCTGGCAAAGTGGAGAATCAATTTCCAGCCGGCCACGGTTCGAGGGAAAAACGAACTGTTGCAACGGATACTAAAGTGAAGAACCTGAGCATGGTCCTGAGCGTTGTTATACTGTTTCACTTACAATATATATATGAATATATATGTACTTTGATGCTTTGAGTCTCAGTGTTATTCAGCGTCGTTATGGGTAATGTTAAACATCCCATGGGTATGGTTCGTCTGGTGGGGTAAAGGATATGTGTCGGTCAGTCAGCCGAGTGTGACGAGATATGACGGATGAAACTGATGACTGATATTGACCGCCATGTTAGGAGGATGCACGTGAATTGTCATTTGTGTTGGCTGCAATGGCGATATCGGCAGGATGGGCTTTGAGTTAGAAAACGCTAAACGATGTGATAAGCAGTTGAGAGTATTTCCTGCCGGGTGGCTTGATTGCGGTCCCAGTTTCTATGAAAGTTTCAACTTGGTTCTCTGCCGGTATGAGTCAAAGTGGTATCCTTGGTTATCCAGTTTGGAGGCCGAGATAGTGGGAGACGACGAACCAGAAATAAATGGAGATTGCAGTCTGGATGAGGTTCCAGCTGTGGGTTATGGTATTGTATAATGACAATAATGATAGAATGGTTCGGTTTATTTAAATGGGGCAAGGATAAAGTTTCGTTAAGGCGGCCAGTGGCACCCACTCAAAGTTCTGAGTGACGTGGGCTCGCATGGGATTGAGCTATACTGCTACAGGCTAGCAAAGTTGCGTACAACGGTTGGGCAATTCTGTATGCATTCTAGAGTATTATTGGTTTGCGCGTTGAAGTGGCAGTAGTGGGATACCAATAAACGCCCAAGACTTTATGGTCAAGATAAATTGGAAATGGTAACCCCTAATACCGCTTGCTTACGCAGAAAGCAGCTCAACACCGAGGCAGTAAGATACGTTTGAAAGAGCAGTATATGAGTGGATGAGGCTGATGGACTGCTAGCATAGCACCATATTTGTCACTGTCTTTTCTGGTATAGTGGTTATTCTATACTGAATAGTCTCCAAAGAGCCCAAAAGTGGAAGAAACTATTAGGGTGTCGGTGATGACGCATTAGAGGAAATTGGTCTCGAGCCGAGAAAAGTAGCTACAGGTTTGTCTATCCTCCTGCTCGAGGGTGCTAGCGTACTGAGATTATACTTGACTGTGAGCAAGGATGTCTAATGTAGTGGTGACTTTATGGTTACCGTAATACCTTTGTTATCGTTGTCACATTGCAAGGGAAGACAACATTATTGTGAGGACTGGTTCGGAAAATCGTGGGAAATAAGAACGGGCTGGGGCCAAATTTTCGTCAAGGAAGAGGACTACAGTGGTCTGCCTTCAGTGCTCAGGGTCGGCGGCACTAGAGCCTGCTTCATGTAGGGAGGTAGCAAGATACACGTCCATTGGCATCCAGCTCGTAGAGCTCCAAGAGTGATCCACTCTATTTAGACGTTTTTATTATCTCTTAACTTTACCACAGTCAAATATCTGGCAGTCAGAGAGGGCGGAGCTGCTTTTGGTGGTTAACAGCAGCTGCCACGCCCCGGCCGGAACAGGGGCGGCATGTAACAAGCCGCCTTAGGAAAAGGTCAACCGCACCAGTCAATCCGTAGAAACACTGCAGCCCGGAGATATGGGTCACATGTGACAAGGCTGGTATGCCTGGAAGAAAAAACAGTGGAGTAGTTTTCTCTCTTTTTTATGCCGATCTCTTACTTTTTGATGTTCATGTCGTCTCATTGGTGGTCAACTCTGTGCAGGGAGACAACCACCGCCAGGAATGTTCACAGACGTGTCACTTGGACACTCGCCATATCCGTGAAATCAAAACACCAAGGCGGTTTACATGGGATGGAAAAAGCAAGGGGAGATAGGGTCAACCAGAGCATGCGGTTATTGGATGGGGCTCACGTTCACCGAAACATCAGTTTGCACAAAGATGGGGCATTACTTGCAGCACAATCAACGTGACGCGTAGGGATGACCCATAGATGATTCGTAGCTTTGTTGACTAAGTACCAAATATTATATAGGAAAACCATGGGAGAACGCTTGTCGTGTGATAGGGAGGCAGTTTGGGCTATGATTGTCTAAGGATTCGATTTAGGGCTACCACTGGATGGACCTTGAGGAGTCTGGCATATGCTGCATCTTGGGTTGGAGACAGAGGCGAGGACTAAATGAAAATTAGCACTGTGAATATCTAAAGACTATCTTCCATACAGCCAGAGGTATTTCATTTATTCAAGTACCATTTCGGAGGCACTGGCCTCAGTCATGAAAGCAACTACTTTCGGGCACTGTAACCTGGTAAGCCTAAGCTAATGTGATGGCAACGGCTGTGACTGGTGTGGCAAATCCTGGAGACCGTCGAGGGTTCTGGTTAGTATCCAACACATTCCTCTTAGGCTCTATCATTAGTCGTGTATGGATCTATAACGGCGATCAGTTTTTGGGTGTCCAGCGCTAATATAGCCCAGACTTAAACACGGTTTGGGAATCTATGGAACGGATATCATCTGGTAGTTTATTCCACAAAGTTGCATGTTTAAGGAGAAAGAAGTTCCACCTTAAGGATTTCCGAGAATTGGGGATCATTACACACCGCGCAGCTGATGTGTGGTGTTTATACTGAAATGAACTTGGCTAGAGGGTACAGCTTGTTTGTGGAGCAACTCGAACAAAAATGCGGAGTTGAGTTTTATTCGCCTAAGCCACAGATGGCCAATCCGCAGGAGAGTACACCGCTGTCTGTAGGTTAGGTTCATAGAAGGCGCAGACAGTTTTTTTGGTAAATCGACGCTGTGTATTCTCAGTGTCCCTAATGTCACGTTTGTGCGTACTTGAGGACACAAGCTTTCAGTACTCTAAGATTGGGCGAACATGAGTTTTGTGTATCTCTAACTTACTGTTCGCGAGAAAAAATTGTCCTGCTATCAGCCAAGGGACTTGTTTGCCCGTGAAATTATGTAGGAAGTGTGTTCAGAGAAATTGAAAGATTAGGAGTATTGTAGTCTCAGGTCTTGTATTGTTGGGGAATAAGGGGGCTAGATACCGACAATCTTAAGCCTATCATGAGAAGTATGGCAGTCGAGTGTGAGATAGCTGCTTTTGTTTAATGAAAATTCCATTTTCCAGCCATCACACCAAGAGGATAAGGACTGCATGTCGACCGTGATGTTATTCAGTGCTACAAGTAGGTTTCCTCGTTCGAATTCATAGACTATCTTAATGTCGTCGACAAATAAGAAAATTTCGCCATAAGCGACGACATTGTAAACGTCATCTAAATATGGTGAAAACAGCAGTGGTCCTCGAACACTTCCTTGGATAACCCCGTTGTTTACCTAGTGGAGGTCTGACATCTAGCCGAAGATGCAGGTAACTCGATGACGGCCTCATAGGAAGGATTTAAACCAACTGAGTGGGGGTTTTTCAATCCCACATCCTCTAATCTTGTTCAGCAACTTCCGATGCGGGACTTTGTCGAAGGCCTTTGCCATATCAAGATAGATGACAACGAGTGCTCTGTCTCCGTTGGCTATTTTTGTTACCAAGTTCAGAAAGTTGAATTGGCAGGTTGAACACGAGAATGATCCTAGAAATCAGTGTTATCTTGGGCCTATGAGCTTATGTGCAGAAAGACAGTCAGTCGGGCAGTGTCTCACGACATTCTCTATCAGCCTCCAGATCATTGGCGTATGAATAATCGGGCGGAAATCGGTAATGTCATGCAATGCCCCTTCCTCATGCCTCGGGATTATAATGTATTTCTTCCACTGGCTAGAGAAGGTTCCGGTTTGGAGGGATAGACTGTATAGTTTTGGTAGTTGGAGGGGGATATCCTGGACACCAAGAGGGAATATTGCTGATAATAGTCCATCAGGCCCAAGTGTACAGGTCGGTTTGAAAGTGTGGATGTATCTACTTATATCTGTGATGGTGACCGTGATAGAACTGAGTAAGCAATTTGTGATAGACGTGGTGGCAAGCCGGGCACACATCGGACTAACGGACACGGTGGTAGTGAATAACGTGTTGGACTTGCCTGCTATCTTTTGAGATAAGGTTATGAGATTACCAAAATGGTTGATCTGTTCTGCACATTGGGTCGATTTTTTGGCACGACGCCTGTGCAGCCGGGCTAGCTCTTGAGCTTTTTTTGGGGGGGGAGGCTAATGCGTCGTTTTCTTGCCTTTGCCGTAGGTCACGACCTTCCGGCGGATTCCGCGAAAGAAGCGTTCCAGTCTTAAGACTGTAGAACAGTCTCTATTTCGTTGGTACTGTCGTGGAAGCTTGTCATGTTTCTGCTTCAGCCTGGTTATATGGCAGCTTGCTAGTCTGGATGGATAGTAGGGACGTGATACGCTTCCAACGCATGAGCGTAAGCTCCAGTAGAAAAGATCAGCTGCCTACTGGAGATTTTCTGTCAACAGAAGCTTGTCCCAGTTTCTGGAGCACCTTCGAGAGGGGATATGGTTCCATTTAAAGCGACTGAGGGAGGGACCGGTACATGATAGGCTATCAGTGCTTGGCTTGACTTGAAATCTGCATCTGACAATTTTATTGCCACTACTTGTGTAGTCATTCAGTACCGAGGCAGAAACGTTTGTTAGACCCAGGGTAAATACCAGATCATGAGCGGTATCCTTTCTGGTAGGCTATTTTACGTGTTGGGCCTATTGGCCCAGGCGAATGCATGAGGCGAATTGCAAATATTTGCAGGCGGCAGCAAAGGAAGACCAGCTTTTTCCCAGGGCACCGAAGTCGCCTGCTATAAGGTTATCTCCATATGGCAGGTCAGCGATGTAATGAAATGAGTCAGTGGTGGGGTTGAATGTGGAAACGTCTTTGCTGGGGGGTCGATATATACAACCTAGACCTATGGCCATCTGGGATAAGGAAATTGTAAACCATACAGAATCTTCAACATTTGTCAGCACGGTATTTTCCAGCGGGTTGGCCGATAGGCTGCACTTGACATATCCCATGCGACCTCGATCGCCGCAGTAGATTCGCTGAGCCCTGAATGTTTGATAACCGATCAGTGATATTTGGTCAGAAGATGTGTGCTCGGTGAGCCAAGTCCCAGTGGTCAGGATGATGTCGAAGTTGTGGACGACATTCTCTTTATGGCGGAAAGCCTGTTCAAGATGGAACGGAAGTTGAATGGTGCTATGGAAAGCTTTCCTGTGGAAGGCTTCGAGTCGTCAGTGGACTTGGTAGCCAAAATGTGCTTGGTGGGGGGGGGCGACGATCAATACGCGGGTCACCCATATAAGAACACTGGATGTAAGGTGCTGCTTCCATTTGGACCACCGTATCCTTATCTCCGGAGATTGTTTATTGGGCTAAACACTCACGAAGTCCAGTAGAGATTAACACTGGATGCTGGGGTGATTTTGAAACGCTGGGTAATAGACCCGGAAGAGGGCATGGTGATTTTGGTGGGAAACTTTGGGGTAAATCACGTGTAAATCGGGGAGAGCTAGTAGGGATGCTTGAGGGGTCGGTTTGGGGGTGGAGTGCAGTGGAGGAGGAGCAGCCATGGCTTTGATAGCGGCCTTGTGAGGAGAATGACGAGTAGCAAACCAAGTATGATTGGAGTGCGACAGGTATGATATTGTGGGTAGAATTTGTTGAAGCGCCAGGCGTCACACAGGGCTCCACAGATAGTGTGTGATGGAGTGAAATAGTAGCAAAAGTAGCTGTTGACGAAAAGGGCTTTGAATGAAGGGTCATTTGGCATAGCTTGCAGTGGGGTCAGAGTAGAATACGGCGATTTTGGATGGTTACGGGGCAGAGGATGTTGAAAATGCAGAGGGGTAAAATGGGGCATACCAAAAGGTGAAAAAGGGTCAGGAGCGGACCACATGTTATGTTACCTGTTGGCAACCACGCTTGTAACTCGCCTCGCGGGAATCGGGTTCAGTAGAGCTGGCGATGGAGACGGTAAACTTGGTGGAAATTTTGTGATGTGGTATTGAGTCTGTAGATGTGATGACAGCGGCTTCTTAGTTGAGGAATGTGGTAGGTAGCCCCTGGGCACGCGGATCTCCGGGGGACCAAATAAATGCACTGGAGGGCAAGCTCTAGAGTAAGCGATGCTATTTCCTAAGTACGCCCTTGGTGGAGGACTCTGCTGGGTAATAGGCCGGTTAGTCGGAGCGCGATACGTCATAAGTCGACAGTCATTTAAAGCTGGGAGGGTGACAAGGTTAGTGCAGGGGAGGTCTTAGTCATTCGGAGCAACAGGTGGCGAGGGTAATGTTGTGTCCTAGGCACTAGAAGACAACGTTCTATCTGTCTGGTCGGTACAGGATGGCGGGCTGGAATCTTGATATTTGTGGCTCGTTTGGCAGAGAAACTAGGGCATAAATGGCGGCTGGTTGAGAAGAGGGGTTGTATTGGCCGGCTGGGGGCAGATAGTGGTGGAGACCGTGGTGCAGTTTGAAATCTTTTAGAGGGACCCTTTTATGTTGGAGGTGAACGAGACAAATCTAGGTCCACATTTTGAGCTAGTGCACTGGTCAGCAGGAGTAGTGAAGGGTTATTAGCGGTGGAAAATTTTTCAGGGGGGTTGGGTGGTACTTGATCAGGGGGTGGTGGAAGTGCTTGGTGGCCGGCCGTCTACCTAAGGACCCCGCTCTGCGGTGGGGTTTCGTCAAAAGTAATTTTTATATTTTTCAGTGGAGTGGCATTTGCGATGGACTCTCTTTCGAATGAATTCCATGAGAGCTCTGTTTTCTAGGGGTTGAAACAGTGGGGGAACGTGTTTCGACGTGACCTTTCTCTGAGTCCTTTGCAGTGGCACTCGTGGTGAGAAATCCCTAATAGCACACCGGGTACGGACTGGCGCCGAAGTGGTTCCGATGAAGTGTCGGTAGAGTTCCGTTGTTTTTCCGGTAATATGCCGGTGATCTTCCGGAAACTCTACCGGTACCTTGCCGGTTCCGGCACGGTAAAAGGTGGGCAAGCAAAAAATCGACGTGTTCTAACCCGTAATCCATTTCCACGTACTTCTAGATTCAAAGTTCCACTCCTACAATAATAAACCCTTGTTAGCCACTATCCAAAGATGCTCACAATCACTGGCCAGGAAAACATATTAGTTAAACGCATTAAATTTGGTGTTTTTGTTAATGACGCTTTCATCGATGGTCCATGTGTAAAATTAACCTCTCAAGTGTTACTGGCGCTTAAACGCACTCCATCGCGATCGGAAACAAATTTATATGAAGACACCAACGGGCACAGAATGGAGAAGTAACCGTAAGTGATAAATGCTTATGAAAATCGTTGTATAATAAAAGGTTGTACATACCCCTTCAATGTCTTATTGTGTGCAGGCCAGATCTGGAATGGAGAAGGCGAATGAAGCAATAGTTTGGCAATGTGAACAATGACATATATATACGAACTTCGCATGCGTTGCAAAGTAAACAAAAAACTTAGAGTTAGCAAATTGTGGTACACAACTGAAGAGTAAGGTGTTTTGTAGATGTGTTTCGTGGGGGAATTTGAGCCTACCTGGCAATCTGACGATGGAAACCAAGATCCCGGCTTTCCGTAAACCACCTTTTTATAATGCGCTTGATATCCAAAGGTAGCACCTCTTAAAATCAAGTGGTCGATTTGAAGACTTCTGTGGAATTAATTTTAGTATTAATGAAACAGAGTTACCTAGCACTGTGCAGGGAAATCGATAATTTCCGATGGATAATTTTTCGAGGGTTCCGGTCCGAATACACCGGAGAGCCAGACCTTCTCCAACTGGAGAAGACAGCATCCTTCGCACAGTGGGTCAGAGGTCCTCCCCAAATTGGCACTGTAGGGCTTTCACCTTCATTTGTGAGCCTAACCAATTGCGCAACTTACGGCGCAGTTAAAATTACTCCTTGTCTCCAGAGCTTTTTCCAATTTATTCAGTTGGGCTTCATCGTTAGCCTAGATTGGCTCGTAGGTGGAGGCCACCCCTTTATCTTCACGACTAATGAAGCCGTCGGTTTTCCCCGTTAGCAAAAATAGTCGATCAGCAGACCACCCAAGCAGGAGGAGATGCGCTTCATATAGTCTGAATGCTATAAGAGTGGTTGATAGACCGATCACCTTGCCATCTTTGAAGGAATTCCTGCATTTGACCGGCCGACTGTCTGGTGGTTAGTGGGTAAGACCAGCCACACAAAATGTTCCTGTCGCCTGATCTATAAAACCACTAACTTCGAAGCGTTGAATGCGGCTTCTGTCTTCATACTTCCGCGGTTCCCTCCACCGGTCAACCTTGGTGGACTACGTGGAGGGGTGATAAGGAAAGCTGCATTTACTTTATCTTGGTGAGGGTGGGGCAAGTCCAAAACTGACCCTGAGGACATTAGTGATTTCTCGGGAGATTCCATACGAATCCCGTGAACTAGAGTGACTTCCTCAGGACTGTCATCTGATATGGAATTAATAGGTACCCTTGAAGAATAGGGAATGAAGTGATGACTCACCTGCGACGAATGGAATTGCGCTCAGCAAGGGGCTCCATCGGTAATGTATCATTCGACGACGCTGACTTGCCGGTTTCACTGATAATTTTCTTCTCGAAGTCCACTGCATCCTTCAGGTTATCCGACAGCATAAGAATGTACTTCGAATTTACCCGAGTGAAGTACCTCAGGGAATTCGTATTCTGCAATGCTATCCGCCAATTTTGAACCATCCAACAGTAATCTCTGATAAACCTGGAAGATGGACGACCTGGGCCAACGTACCCTTCTGTCATCCACCAACCAGTTACTGTGGGCGATAGCCACTGATTCATCACAAAAGAAAACAACTACTGGTACATCTAAAAGAGTTGGTCACAGGCGATATGCAGTGTTACTATACATTATAAATTTCAAGTACGAGATACATGTTATCGGGTGAAATATGAATAGTGTGTCATATGGGTACGATTACTTGAAGGCTACCGACAGTTATGGAAAGGCATTGGCACACAGTGCTACTTACAGAAAGTATTACAAAATCATTGTACAAACCATCAGCGGAATACATGCACAGGTGGCTAGACTGCATGGGTTAGCTGAAAAACGGACACCGGTATTTTGAATATTTCACACTATAATCTAATGGGAAAGCCTGAACCATGTCGATGGGGAGGGAAGCAGAGGGACTCACGCCGATGTGTTTTTCCCGATGCGGCATGGTACAAAGTGGCTCATCGTTACGAAACTTGCGATTAACATAGGGAAAAGTCACCCTTTTTCACAGTACGAGACGCGTTAGATACAATTATTGCAGCCAAAGTATTCGGTTAGACCTTTCACTTGTGTGATGAAACTCAGGGCCGGAGTATCACAGATAACTGACGAAAGTTGGCACTTAATGCGCCTGTCACCAAAACGGTATTTCTTCGGTCAAAGCTTCACTCAACCCCGTTAAGCTTTCACCAACAGAGGTTGATACGTTGGAAGGTTTGCCCGCACCGCAATCAAAACCGAAGGTGACAACTGGGAGGTAGACAGGTGTGATCACTCTAACTGTTACTTGTGAATGATAAGCCGAGGTGTCATCAAAATTCACCCGAATGTTGATCTCTTCAGGGCTGTGGTAATGTCTCTTAGCTGTCTCGTCAAAACGTTAGTCAGTCCCACGTGAATTTAAAGTCCCTGATCCGAATTCAAGAAAGAAATCTCCCTTGGTCTACCCAATAATTTTCCTGGATTCCGGCAGAGATTCAATATATGTTTGCTGATTTCTTCCAAGATTCACCTTTGTTGAGCCAAAGACAGTCGAAAACGAACGAAAGCTCTTTCAAATAGTTCAAAAGTGAACTTTTATCGTCAGCAGACTGTGGTGCACGTTGCAAGCAGTCCAAAAGAATAACTATCAGCGGAAGTTGATGCTCTAAAAACGAAAAAGCGACCTGTTACTGGTGGCTGTCTTTTAGAAATAACGGCTTCTTTAGTGAGAGCCTCACGTGTTAGGAAGAAATGATTCAAGTTTGGTATTCAGACGATGAAAATACTAAAAACTGCTGGTTGCTTTGAGGAAGCCGTCGGAATAGTGTCCTATTGCAAGCACACCTCAAGCAGTCGGCCGAACGGCATGTTCCTTGGAACCATAGCGCCGTTTTCAGAGGTCGCATTCATGAGCGAAGTCCCGAGAATGAAAGTAACAAAGCTGACAATTACTCTCATCTGGCAAATCTCACTTGGGGCAACGCTCGCGGCCCTCCCACAGTGTGGCCTCTCCACAAACAGCACACTTCACGGGGCTGAGTTCTTTCTTCTTCGTACGATATTTCTTGCACTTTTTTATCCTAGCCATTGTAACTGATTAATATAAAGCAGTTTCCGAAAATGTATCCAACGGTTCACAATCACTTCTGGAGAACGGTGGGAAAACAGAATGACCCTAAACCATACTTCATGTACCGTATGAAACATGCTTCTACTTTCCGTCATTTCACCGGAAGACTACTGGATGTACTCCGGAGCCCTTCGCCAGGCCCCTTAAGTAAACGTGTTTTTAGTTCTCAACATGAGCAACATCAATTAATATCTCTTCACGATCGATTGGTGTTTATCCATTATAGCAGCCCACTTGGGTTGGCGAAGAATAGTTACCTTTTGCTGTTCTTATGGGACCAGCGGTAATCACCACTTCGGTTGCCATTTACCACAGGAGCCACTACAGGCCTGACCATAAAACAAACCCATTATTCACTACACCAAGTAATGAACACTATAACATTCACAGCCACCTAAAGCGACTATAAAAGCACGGATGGAAGCGCGTGACACGTGCAACAAAGTAAAGCCGCTCTGAGATTCAAATTTGTCCTTCATTTGGCTGAAACAAAGACTCACGAATGTATTGCAATTCACTGAAATAAGTTAGTGAAAACTGCATATTCTTACCCACAGGGCTACTTGAAGTCTAATCATGTGACTGTTCTCATAAACTATCCAAAATTTCTCTTTTCGCTTGCTACCGGCATGTTACCGGAATATTGCGGTGGGCGATGTGTTACTTGGGGTACCGCTGGCCATGAGCAACGGCTGTTTCAACGAGAAAAGGAGCGAACTATCTGGAACAGTAAAAACTATGGTTTTTTGAGTTTCTCATCCTTCTCTCGACTTCGGAGGCAATTGGGTCCAGGAAGAGGCCAGGCGATAGTAAACCCTTTGGTGTTCGGATGTTTTAAGGGATTGACAGTATTTGCGAGTGGCAACAGTACGGTCAGAGCATCATCCATGTATCGTAACTGTTTCTCCAAGGAAGATAAGTTTTGCTGAAGTGCATTCTATTTGTTACCGGCTTCACTGTATATATCGATCAGTGGTACCGAACAGGGCACCGACGAGATAGGAAGTCGGAGGCTTTTATTGCCTGTAGATTGAACTCGATTTGCCACCCGGTGAATGAGGCTATTGGTGGTCGATTTAGGCATGATACTTCAAAGAACTTTGATAGAAGTTGATTGGTAAGTCAAATGCTGACCTCAGATTTCATTGTCCAGAAGAAAAAAACCTGATTTGCTTCAGGTTATCGAAACATCTTACGAAGCTGTTTTAAAGTTATTTCCCTAGGAACCTTAGTGGAAACTATACCAATAACAGCAAGCCTAACTACTTGATGGAGCGCAGGAAGGACCTTGGCACCATGCATCTGAAGCTTCACTCTCACTTTCAATTACCCGGTTATCCCAGTGAATTGGAACAGCGCGGTAGAAAACTGTATCCATTGTGACGCATGTGAAGCGTGGTTCCAAGTTCGTCGTGAGGAGCTGTCCGAGGCTCTTTATCGTCCGCACCGCGGACAAAACGGTTTGACTTGGAATTTTTTCCATCCGTTTTGAGCCCCTGCGGACAGGGCTCCAAAGCCATGCCGTGAGTAAAGTGGAAGCATGCTTTAGTTTGACCTCACCCCCCAGCATGGACGGGACTCGCGGGATATTAGCAGAGAAAACGTCAGAGTCGGCAGTGTAAGCATCTCTCCAAAGAGCCTACTTATGCCTGATTTTTCGGTGATGACCCAGTGCGCAATCAGTGAAAAGCATTCAGAACGTTTTCACTCGATCATTAGGCAGCAACGACCAGTGGAAGGAGGTCAGGTTTGCAAGGACTCTCACGATGAAGTAACTTTGGTACTTGTGGCACCAAAGCCAAATATGGAATCCCATCCTAGACCTGGGAAGTCAAAGAACAGCGAGGACGAATTAGGAACACCGAAAAGGCAATGTCAATGCACACCACAAGCTTTTCGTGATATTCTCAGTCTGAAAAGAATAGTCGGACCCTCGAAAAACGAGCAACTTCAGCTTCTATTGAATCTATGTTGCCAGGTAGAACAATCTGAGGCATCAAATGGGCCGGGTCGGACGACGAAGAAAAGAGAGTCTTGGCAAACAGTGACAAAATTTGTGAGACTTAGGCATAGAAGTCCCCTTTTGGCGGCCGTTGATCGTATCCAAACCGCCACAAGTGGTTCCGTCACCGTTTAGCCGGACGTCTAGGGGCAAAGCAAGTCCAGCATCGCGACCATTGGCTCGAATCCTCAAAGAGCACCACGTTTAAACACAGCTAGTCTGGGGTCACCGATAAGAGTGCCTTGCTTCATAATTTCGCTCGAAGCCACAAAAGTGATGAGGGATGAAACTCTTGAAGCACCTAGCCTCCTTGAGAAGCATAAAATAACTAGAACGGGAGTGTTTGCCAATACTGGCACTCCCCTCTGGGAACCCAATATGTCGCAGGAAGCAAAGGTAACCGGGGTCCCCACAACAATTAACTTGAACACAACTCCAACACAAACTCCAAAATACTGAAGAATGGCTCAGAAGCAAGTCTCTAGCAGGCTGGATTCACTGGTGAGGTGGACGTCCCCAGGGGTCATCGAAACTGCTTGTACTGTGCACAAACGCGGCCAGAGTAAAAAACAAGTTGTCGAAACTGGGGGCCAGTACTCCTGAAGACGATATGATTGCAGGCACGAGAACACGGTTGAGACCCCACGAAGATATCCCGAGCTTTTGATGACCAAACTACCTTCTGAGATGGATGGACAAATAAGCCCATGCTTGATGCTCCGCTCATAGCTGAGGAATACGCCCAAATTAGACGGACCAGACAGCCCACGCAAAATGCAAGCCTTAGCAATCCCAATAGGTCGCAACCGCGTGGACCTAACAACAACTTTTATATGCCGCGGTCCCCTCCTGAGATGAGGAGGATGCAGAGCTGTCTTGTTTTACAAACAACCTAATGAACTTGGGCTCTAGAGCCCAAGTACTGGGAGGTATTACCGAACCCAAAGTGGACTGGATAAACGAATTAGCACCCGGAAGGACGTTCGAATCGTTATTAATAGACTTACCGCACAGGAAGGGTTTGGGGCAAAACTCTGAACGAGAAACTAGGTACAGACATGGGCAGAGGTCCCCGTCCTGGATCTGGCAGTCGCCAGGTACTCAAGGGGTATTTTAAACATAACGGTGTAGGATCCGCTAGGAAAGGGCGATCGAAGAGCGCCAAAATTAGTAATCAACACAGGGGTTCCATGCCCCAGACATGTCCCGGCTTTGTTTCCACGAAGTTGGCTCAGGATCTCCTCGGGAGATTTGTGAAACGGACGATAGATGGATGGGTAGAGTGGAGGACTATAAGGAAGGACAGTGGCCGTGCATCCTGGAGGATTTAGAACGCTTCACGGGGCAGATGACCCCACTCAGAAGAGTGCGAGGATGAGGAGCCCAGCGGTGGTGGACCTGTAAAGTCCGCAAGGATCGCCGGGCGAAAAAGTGGTGTGGGCGAATTATAGGGATGACGGCGGCCATCGAAACCTCTTACGGCAGGAAACAGCGACGGCCAGGTTCGCGACTGTGGAGAAAGCCTGTAGAAAGAATCATGAAGAAAAACTAGCAAAGAAGGTCAAAATTAACTTTGAGTCTTACCTTAATTACTTTCAGTCGAAATCGTATGCAGCTTAAAGGACGGCGAACTGAGGCACGCCAAAACCAGCACTGACAAGCTGGATGCTCTCGTGCTTTTCTTCCAGCAGGTTTAAAGAGCCAGAAGTAGTGTACTGGATCGACTCTTAGACAACTTGACTCGGGTGCTGATAATGAGGGATTCTATTTTAGATATCTCAGAAGTAGCCACCACCTTGGGAACATTGGAAACATCCAGCACGACAGGGTCCGGTGGTACCCATCAGGCCGCCCTGAGACAGCCGGCTGAAATAATTGCGGAATATCTGACGTACTATTTGACGCATCTCCGGAAGAGATCGTCATCCCGAAGGACTGAATGAGATCCACAGTGTGCCCACTTTACAAGGACAGAGACAGGGAGAGTTGCTTGATCTAACTTTCGGTGAGCCTCACCCCGGCATTCTCGGAGGTGACAGAAAGAATTCTTGGGGACAGGATGGCAACGTACATAACGGAAGATCACCTAGTTGTACCGAGCCAACACGGTTCTGTAAGATGTAGTTTATGCCCGACGAACCTGTTAAACTTTCTTCATGAGGTAGCCTGTGAACCTGACAAGGGACTAAGTGAAAATATGTCACCCCAATTTCAAAAATTCACCTGACTCCTTAAACCACGGCCTACTACCTAATAAGCTAGCTATTTTGGGTCTAGCCCCTCAAATTACAGCCTGGTCCGGGTACACTGCAATAGGCGGAAACTTCCAGGTCAGAATGGGACAGTGTTTCACAAGTAGGCTTCCTGAACAGAGGCAAAGTCCAGGGTTCGGTACCATGGCCTCTACTCTCTATGACGTCCGTGAACGACTTCGCCGTTGGATTGGGGAACCTCGTCTTCGTGCTTGCTGATGACGCCTCGTCGGTGGCGTCCATATCGGAGGATTCCATTTACCGAGACCTGAACAGGGCGTACCATTGGCCTGTAGAAGAGGATCTGTCACTGAATGGTGACAAGTGCCTCTGTTTCCGGATGGTTGACAGAAAAGCCTGTTGGAGGGGATGGGGCCACCGGGGGACTAGGTAACAATCCCACAGGAGAGTAGGATAAGGACCCAGAAATTGTAACCACCAAGTGAAAAATGTAGCATTCCTGCCCGGAAAGCCTCCAAAGCTCTCCGGCAGCTCAAAAGGACAATGGCAACGGTAAACCCAAAGGCATCTTTAGCACCATACAAAAATCTTGTGCGTATCCATCTGGAAAATTGAAGATCGTGAAGCTGGTACGGGGACATTTCGCGAGATGGTTTGCCCACCTGATGGGGCCTAGTTTTCGGCAGCACCTCAGGGGACTGAAACTGTACTCACTGGATCGTAAATGTTGAGGTTACTTGATGGAAGCCTTCAAAATATTGAGAGTAATAGTTGATCTTGGTTGAGAGGTGCAGCCGTTAGTGATGAGCGGTAGGAAAACAGTAGCCCGGGGACGTGCTCTTAGTTAACGGAAGGAGATGGCAGGAACTCAAGTGAGAGCGAAATTTTTCCTCATAGCGGTAGTGACTGATTGCAATAGGTTACCGACCAAGGTTGCAGCAGCATCATCAATAAAGGATTTCAAGGAAAGGCCCGGTGAGGAACGGGACAACTAGTTTAGCGAAAGGGTGTACGGAAAGGCACTATACTTCTTTTACACCCCGTCTCTCACTTTGCTCCCTTCTTCAAAAGTACTACTTCACCGCCATCTAGTTTATTGTTTCATCTGCATTACCACCTTTGTGCTGTTAGTCTTGAGTATATCCTTGTTATTCATGGCCCTGTGGGCGACTGGCAACGAGGACCTTGTACACCCTTCTGATCTGTGCACAGAGGCAAGAGGTCTACCATTTCCCGTGTTTCCCTGCTAATGGACGGTTGGAGGCCTGGATCTTCAGCTTGTAGCGGCACTAGGGTATTGAAGGATCTCCTAGTGTAAGCAGCTGGATAGTTTTGGCTCACCGCCATACACCTCCTGGGGACAAAAAAGAAATAAATTGAACGAAGCGATCGAACTGGGCAACGCCAGTCAGGTCTGGCTGAAAAAGCGGGATATATACAAAAATCTTTGAAAAATGACCGACCCGAATGATACGCTCAAGGCACTCCCAATTAAGCTCTTCTTGGGCCACTTCGGGCTACATTTGGACCAAAGCTGGGCTAACTTTGGGCTCACGTTACCCGCGTTCAACTGGGGGTGCGTCGGGCTGCTTCCAAAGTTCAAAAATATCCGGAAACGTGTGTTCCTTCTTTTCCTCATCCTTCATGACTCCCAGTCTCTTAGTCTATCTGCCTGTTATCCATACTTTGATTAAAACCACTAATTCTTCAATGATTAGAAGAACAGTTTGTGAAAATCGCTGAGCTTATTGCAAAGGTGGCGTTCCGAAAGCTTGCGCAAACTTGCCACTCGAGGACTGCCTAGTTCAGAACCTTTAGATGTTCAGCATCTTCGTGTTAGGTGATCATTTGACCTTAAACACCAAGCTGTAGAAGGCTGAGCCAGTCGCCAGTAGAGAAAACGGTGGACGACGAATTCTCTAGCTCACGGGTTTCGAAAGTAGTTTATTTGAATACTTTTATCAACAAAACGGACTGACATCTGATAACTTGTGCCAGGACCACTATATTCAGTTAAAAAGGTAAATATCTAATAAAATATGAACTAGCTCAGAAGAACGTGTTCAGCTGTGGTTAATGGCAATCCGTTGTTAGCCTTCAGAATACCTGAAGAGACGCTGGCTACACCAAATTAATTAAGTAATTCCGTAGAAGGTAGCTTGAGATTTATTTCTAAGGGAATGATAACTTACGTACCTACTTTCTCCTCTTGTGTTGTCTCGATTTTTGGCTGTGATAAGCCAAAGCTCTATGTCCTTCAACGACAGACACCTGTTCTCCTGAGAGCCTTAGGATAGGATGAACAGCTAAGGGGGTTTGACAGAGACAGCGAATTTCATTGACTCATCCTTGACGGCAGCAATGAGCATGTATTCTTCAAAGGCCAGTCTTTGCTCGCTTTTAAACCAGCAGTCGGTTAACGCCATTCCGGTCTCAGCGGGCGCGGTCTGCAGTCACACTCGAAGACAAATATGCAATCTAGAATGGCGAAGGAAAAAATAGGTATTGATGTGGAAGTGTGCAAAATTAGAGCAATGGGATCGATGAGGCCACGGAAAAGCAACAAACAAGCAGTCGTGCGGAAGGTTGGAGTGAGTGTATCCAGTAGTACTCCATCCATGGGCAAGGGGTCTGATGGCATACCGTGCTTGAAATTGCCCCAGATACTAAAACACTCTATTGGGGTGTATTATCGATCAACGTACAACATTTGTGGGGCTCTTTTTGAGGGTAGCACTTTGATTCGGTTGCATAGAGGAGTTAAAGTACGAAGATCACGGGATGAATGCTCACCGGGGATGAAAATATCGTTCGGAGCAAAGTTACCTTCCTTCTGGAAAGCGAAATGCTGACTTCGTGAACTTTCGGCACTATTATTCAGCTGGCCTTTGCGGGTCGCTAGATGAACTACCTGAGCCTCCCCTTATGAAATTCACAAGGGAAACCAAAAGCTGCATTTCACAACAGTGTTTTATGAGATATTGCCATTGGACAAGGCAAATTTCCTGGCAAAAGGCCGGTCACACCGGGCAACATCCTACAATGTTTCTTTGTGGTTAGCATGGTGGCTATAGAAAACCGGACAAAGACTGAAAGGGAGCATCCTTGTTTGGCTTCTGTAAACACGGTTCTTCCAGGTTGCACTACTTGACCAGCTTAAAATATTGAGGTGATACTAATACACTAACCTGCATGGATGATCGGCCTTGATGCGCTGGGAGTGAGTAGCCCGCTTTTCAGAGATTCACAGACCTCGAATTTGCTATATCCGAACTCTTGCGGCTATAATTCAAAAGCAAGGACACCTGGGGTAAATGTCCTTTATGGATCACGACTAAAGGAATATATGACAACATTCAGTTTTCCCTACCACACTTACTGACTGTAATTTGGGCCGCAAGCGCCGGGGCATTCATAATGTGGCCTTGCCCCGAATAAGGCATCTTGCGCCGAGGGCCTTCTTGCTCCTCCACTAGCTCTCCCACTCAGTCTCAGCATACAAAGCAATGCATTTTGAGTCCGTTAATCCGAAGAGGAATGACCAATTTCACATAGGAGTTAGTACTCAGTATTGCATGAATTCCACAAAAACAACAGGAGAATATGATGACCCCAAAATACAAGGATATATGTGCACGTATACGTGAGCATACATTTATGGGTGGAATTATACATATGAAGGGATAAAAATACATCGGAGTTAAAATGAACCGTAAAAAAGCCCGTTAGTTATCTATATGAGTAGTAAATCGCTTTTCTCCGCCGACAAACCCAAGGGCTGTTCCTGTCGGCACGGAACACAGAAATTTCATGAACTCCTTTGCAAGCGTTCAAGGCACACTTGAGGAGTCACTTTTAGCCTAAACTTAGCTCATCCACGTCGAGTATTGTGCTGCTTGTGTAAATCGAACGGAAAATCACACAGAATCAACGGCTAATTTGTTTTCTTTCGTAAAATGGAGAATTTTCCCAGAATAGATTCAAAGAAGCACGCATAATTTTTGGTGCATATTTGGACAAAGAATCAGACGATGAATAGAAACGAAGTGCCGACTATGAAATAAAAGCAAACCGGTCAACTAACTTGGTGGCAAAATCCAATGACCGGTTATTGAGGGTGTCAAGTATGGGCCAAATGGATAATACATCTGGTAAGAGCTCGCCAGAGTAGTGGTGAAAGGGGTGCCAGAGGGAAACAGGCAAGCTTTACATGCTTCTTCCCAAAGTACTTTGGACGAAGTGTTTACTTTATAATAGGCGAATCATGGAGTGTCAACACGAAAATGGAAGCTGGATGTTGGGTCAGTGTGACATGAGCAGCTACTACAATGGCAGAGTCGAATAGCTTGCAAGAGTGATGATGAAGTATATGACTTGAAAATCTGCCTACTAAAGTAAGCCTCCCGAGGTGGACCATGTGGTGGTTGCAAAGCAAAAGTCTGCGTGACACGTGCATCCGGGATGTGCGGCTATGGTGAGGACATGCCGCCATGCTCGATTAGTATAGTGAAACGCAAGAGCCCCTTGTGGATGAACTGTTGGCTTCGTAAGAAGAGATATTCCCCAATCAAATCACTTCCTGCAGGGACATCCCGCAGGAATACTTCACGGTGACATTCTCTTCGTTTTTATTCTTTATCCACGGTTTATTTACTTTTTTCGTCATTTGGTAACGGCACGACATTGTTTTTTGAAACATATTTGGGGAGGTGGTTAGCGGTCACCTTTAAGCTGCTTAATGGGCTAGCCTCCTGCCGTGCGGAGGTTCGAAACCAGGATCGAAATCTCCGTGCAGCCCTACCGTCCGAAGGCATGAAAATGGGAAATATGGCTCAAGTGCAAGAATCGCGCGATAGCTTATTTGCCGTTTTGTGAACTGTAAAGCTAAAATGTGAAAGATACAGCCGACGATAATTGATATTACGTTTGAGAAGTTTTGCATCTGAGTGGAGAATTGTGCATCTGGTTTTCTTTGGTGGAAAAAGCTGAGATAGGCCTACTTTAAATACAATAGTATATATGCGCCGACATATTCTTCCATAAGCCTGAATCTATGGATTGAATTGTGTGCATTCATACAGAACTGTACTTATGTGTGTATATGTATACGTATGCAAATATAAAGTTAAGTACATGAATAGATACACATTTTCATCTATATTAGATGTTGTACGTATATACTTTTACGTACAATGTATATGAATGTTAGTATAAACATAACCGTACAATTACATGCATATGCTTGTGTATACATATATTTGCGTACATATATATATATATATATATATATATATATGCAAGTATTTATATATTTAAGATCAAAACATTTAGGCACGTACACGTAAATATACACGTATATATATACACATTTGTACACACCTACTAGTATGTGTGTATCAGAATGCAATTGTACACGTAATCCGGCTGCCGCTGGAAGGTTGGCTTATTGGTCGTTCACTAAGGAACTCTAGGCTTCCACTTTGTAACCGTCAATCCGGAATACTGGATCGCCACATGTTACTTACCTACGCCAGAATCTGAGCTCCCAAGGAAGTACGACTCTTAGTAGGAATACTTTTGTACACCTTACTCATCCGTTCCATTTAACGTGAAGGAGGACTCGCGCAAATGCTAACCCCTACGTCCAGTTAGGGTACGGGCTAGTTATGCAGCAAACCCCCTTAAATAAAGCAATTTCCTGAGTACGTCGCAGTCAACTGATGAACCTTTTCCTTAATGGGCGAATAATGGAGGACTAGTTGAATAATATGATGTGTATTCTCCCGGGGATGGTTCGGTGGTGCAAAATCATCCCTTGATACGAACTTCCATGATAGACCGGCCCCGCGCTAAGCAATAACCCTCAAAATAGGTCTTGATATCTCCACAGCCTTTACCCTAAGAAGTAGAATAGACAAGAGTACCACCTGCTAGCACTATTTGTGCTCTCTATTATGCGTAATCTGAGGAATGCACATGCTCTACCCGTTTTTGACACAGTCTGGTTGGCTGTTTTTGTTTCAGAGCGGCTGGTTAGCACACCTCGGACTGTGGTTTGAAGAAAACAGGCACCGGTGAGGATGTGTTGCAGAGTTTCCGCGGGTAGCAACCGCACAAGCATGATATAGGCCCTGCCTGTGCCAAAGTTACAGACTCACGGATACAAAGAATTGCTGCCAGAGGGGGGTTTCCGCAAGTTGTCCACGGAAGCGAGTGCTAGTGAGTTTCAGTCAGTTCCACTAGGGGAAAATATACTGCCGTAGTAGTGTAACAATGGTCAGCTAAATTCGCGCGTTTCGCAGGTGGGTTTTATAACGCATCCCACATAGCACACAGCCCATTCGATGGTCTGGGCTGGGAACGCTTTAGGGACCGGTTCTTTATTCGGCAACTTTATTGGTAGAGAGTGACATAAGTCGCCATTAGTTTTTCTAAATAACTCAGAAATATGAATTCTTTCTAGTTTGACCCTCATCAGTTTCTTTGCAGTATCAGAAGAGGTTTGTTTAAATCGACCATCGGCTTTCATAGCATAGCTCTGCTGCTTGGTCGCACACACCGCAACGGCCTGTGTTACTAACAGTATCCAAATAGGCTTTTACTGTGGGCCACATTATCCAAACGGGGGGCAGTTGTGCCGTACAATGTTATTTTGGATGAGGCGTGTGCTTTCATTGAAATTTTGTAGGCTATTCGTTGGCCAGCTGGGTTCGGAGCGGGCTTCAGCTGGGCCGGGACTGGGTTTTGACCTGGCGGACCCTGCTGCAACCAGGCCTGATTCTTTATCAGATTCGATGGGCACGCAACTGTACTATTCTGCTGCTCTACCCTCTAGAAGAAAACAGTTGAATGCTTTGCACTGGTGAGCCAGGAACCCGCAGCTCCTTGTACAGCCAGCCCCAGGTCCCCCTTCGAAGTCGTCTCAGCCGGTGTAAACAGTCCGTCGACAGTGTTGGAGAAACAACTCAGAAAGGATTCCGTGGTTACCGAAAAAACCCACAGCAATAGTTAGTTCAAAAGACAATGCTAGTATTTCAAAGTTTTCCAATTCATCTGACGGAGAAACGGACCTCGACCTAAGACAACCGGAAACCATAGGTCAGTAAAAAAGCGGTAAAGCCACGTCAGTGGACGGCGCCGCCACCAGGGAAGCGGAGCTACCCGGTCTTGAATTTGCCGGAGTCAACTGAGTCGGCGTCACAGAGTCTACCAGCTCAAGACGCCTCTGCTCTGCAGGACACACTAGCTAAAGTAATCTCCAGATGAGAAGAAACCCGCGAAAATATTTTGTAGGCCAAGTGCCGTTTTTTGCTTAGGAGAAAAATCAGAATGGCAGCCTCCGTCAGCTCAATGTGGTCTTCAGTTCCGATGGGGAATCCCATTTGGTGCTACAGCGGTTCTACAGGCTTAACAGGGGAGAGTTACGGATCCTTCGAGACTTAGACCCCGAAGACCGTAAGAGGCTCTGGTTGGCGCCGAGAGGGCTCCGCGAAAGCCAGACCAATGAAGGAACATGCCGTTCGTTCTGCGACTTCCATGCCCATCGGAGGCACCTTCAACTGGGATGTTAACCGTTCACTCTCAAAAGCTTCGCCAGCATGGCAGTCTCAGCAGTGGAGAAGCAACGAGGTTCTGTTTGGAAAGGGAGGACAGAAGAGGACAAGAGCTGATCATGTTGTCTAATTTCAGGAGTCTTTTGAAAGAGCGAGTTGAGCTCCAGCATGGGTGGCTCGCCACTAGCCCAAACCGGTCACCTTGACGAAGACTAAGCTTACCAGAGAGGTGAGTGATTTGTCAGTAGATATCTCAGGATGCACTTATAACCGTGTTGACAGCAGTCATGCTTGAGAAGGGGAGGCGAGGCGACGTACGTACGAGCCCACATTCCTTCTCTACCGTTGGATCTGAAGATGGACGCGAAGGGTGCAAGTCAATTCTCACAAATCGAGCAACGTGTAGCCAACTCAAATGAATCCCAAAACCGGAACAAAATTTATTCGCAGTCTCAAAGGTTCTAAACTGAAACTTATAAAAGTTAAAATATATAAAAACCTCAAGTGTACGGCTAAATAGATACGACAGTAAAACTCAAAAGTTCAAAGCCCCGTGGCTGAAGCACGACTGTCAGAAGAGGCCCGGGGCCAAATTCGAAAGCTTCACACGAATAAACAAACGTGCAAAAGTGTGGTATGTAGACGAACTTATCGAAGTAACATCTATTATATTCACATGCACAAAGCACAGAACATTTGAAAGGTTTTTCACTATCTGTCCTTTACAGATGGCTGTGAGAATCCCTTTCGGTGTCACGTGGAGCTAACAGCCAGTGGATCTGATTCGATCCGACTCATTTTTCTTTCTCCAGAGGCAGATTTTTTGGAAATACTGGCTGATGTACAACTTGGGGCTGACAGCGGTCACCTTTTAATTTTGGGTGACCTCAACTCACCGAATGTTGACTGGAGGAATCTACCTTGCGAGGCATGAGCGTATTTATTTTTCCTTGAGTTCCCTTTAGCGGAGCGTGGCTTTCTGTGTACCAAAGCTTCAAAAAGCCGACCCTAACGCAAGATCATCAAACCCCATGCTAGACCTGGTGGTATCTCCAAGAGGTTCCGATGTTGGGCAGACGAAGTACCCACATCCACTAGGGAGCAGTGACTAGGCGAAGCTGACCACCAGCTGGAAGAGAGGAGCGATTTTCCTTCCTAGATCACTTGGTGGATCCAAGGTTTGGTGAAAGTCGTTCCAAAATGTCAGGGAGGCTGAGAACCCACTGACGTGGTATCCACTAGGACCGTAAGAAGTAGACAAGGTTTGGGAAGCCATTTGAAGCAAAATCATTCTGTTACGCTGAACTTATACCCCATCATCCGGACAGCGACCGTACTCAAGAAGCCCACTTTGGTTTGCCTCACGCGCATTTTGAAGAGTCGGGATTGAGCATACAAACAATGTATCTTAATAGGGGCGGGATTCGCCCATGGCGGCACTATCCGTGATCAGTTTACCCAGCTGAAACTGGAAAAGCGACGTATTTTTAAGAGAGTTTGGCAGTGAACTCGGTTCATGCTCTCAAAAGCATTTAATCACATCTGCCACGGGGGGCTCTAGGCACAACTACCATTCCGGCCCTACGGGGCGGACACTCGCTGAGGTTTGCTGAATAAGGTGAGACACGAATATTGACGAGGCCCTTCTTGTCGGTCTAGGCTTTCGGACTCAGGCGCAGTTATCCTCGGAGTATAGCAGTGGACCATCCCTATGTGCCATGCAAGGAAATCACCGAGGAAGAAGTAGCGGCAGCCTTGCAAACCGTCAGTCTCTGGTAGCTGGTGGTGTACACCCTTTATTGGTAAAGGAGCAGGCCGAAGTGTTAGCTCAACACAAATGTTCAACGGGTAGTCAGCAGAAGAGAAGCTCCCCCGTAAATAGAAGAAATTTGTCTTAGTGCCACCTTACGGAGGTTGGCCGCAGGCCGAGGCAGTCAAATATCGATCAGTTAGTCTATCATCGGTGATGATAAAGGTTATGCGGAGCATCCTGGTAAGCGACTATGGAACCACGTAGTTGTGAACGACCTACTGCGCTGAAAACAAAATGGATTTCGGGAGGATAGGTCCTGCCTGACGAACTCGCTATTCACACGAGGGGGTGGAAAGAATATTAAGATTGAGAGGCGCCCCACGAGAGCATTCTTCGTGGATTTAGGCGAGGCTTTTGACGTAATTACGTACGACCGTCTGTTGGGCCAGCCCAGGGCTCCCGGTGTTTCAGATATCTTAATTATTTCATTCGAGGACTTTCAAAAAGGGGATCCTTCGCGGTGCGAGTAGCATAATCAATGTCAACATGGCAAAAGAACACCAGTGGGGCTATACAAGAATTGATTCTAAGCCAGTTGCTCTCCCAGGCCTATGTTAATGACCTACCACCAGTTTTTCAACGGCAGTGGTTTATCTGTGCGGGCGACCTTAAGATCTGGCGTACGATTACATCAAAAGCAGATGAACTCATTTTTTGGGAGGATGTCAGTACTCTTGAAAGGTGGCTGGATCTGCCGTCACTGCCATTTAACACCGGCAAGTGTGCGCATGTGCTGGTGGGGGAGCAGTCCCGCAGTGGAATGTACTTCTTGCTAGGGGAGTTTCTTCGCCGTTGTGCCCGTGAAAAATTCCACGAGTAGTTGTGGCCTAGTTAATAAGAACAGAAGACAACACCGACAAATTTTATGCGTCAGAGCCGAGTATCCTTGAGCCAACTACTCGATCATTCTGCCATCTCCCATGCGAGGCTTTCATTGTACTGTATGCAACCCGTGTACACCCCAGGTTGCAACACGGGGTCCAGCCGTCTCTTGTAAGGTAGCAGGAGTGGCGAAGACGGAACGAGTGCAGAAAGGAGCAAGGTGCTTCGTCGGAGAACCACGCCGGATCAGCTATGAGGGTCACCTGAAGATTACTGGGTTTCTTTCAGTGGCATATCGCATAGTAGAGGATGCCTGATCTCCACTGAGAGTATTTTCTCAGGCGTATTTGGCCCAAAACCACTAGCAACGCCCCCTCCCCTTGAACATAACCGCAAGAGAAGACACCCACTGACTCTAGAGGAGCTGCAGTCGGTGAGCCTACTGCTGATGTGAAGTCTCTCTCGGAGAGTGACCAATTTGCGGAATGAGCTGCCAGCTGAAGCGGTGGATGATCCTAATGATATATTATTCAAGAGATTTCTGGACTTATTTCTGAGAAATTGTGGCTGGAGATCCAAGCCTGAGCTGCCATGGGGAGGCTTACGCGGGAGAGATACCCACAGCCTCCATCATGGAGAATGAAGGAATGAAAGCAATACCGTGGTTTGGTGTGTTAATTTATGATACGTACCTTTCCCGTATGTCGATATTAACAACTAACCCATACCATTTCTGTGGACGTCCGGTTGGAAGTGATATCGCATGAAAAGGAGGACATGGCTGGATATTAAATATCTCGCTTTAGCAGATGCCACTCTGGGAAAGTGACAGCGGAATTCTTAAGCTGTGAAAACCCCATTTTATTCCCAGTTTACCCGGTTACTTGTGTCTAGTACTAAGGATGAAGGTGCAACACAAAATACTGCAGCGGACTTATTCCAGCTTTCAGAGATGAATCCGGTTATATATTTATTATACAGTAGATGCAGTCACTTCCTCCAAGAGACTCGGGACTCACTGTGCCAAACAGACGGGCACAGTTTGCATTGGTTTTCAAACGGAAGAGGTCTCGAAGAACCGCGGAAGCATACAAGATGCTTTTCAAATGCAAAACCCGTAACTACTACTTGTTTTATGCGCCATCCAAAGGTGTATCTTGCATTTTGTACAAGTGAAGCGGATATTATTCTTCACTGTTTTTCAGTTTTTATGTTATAGAATGGAAGGTAAGCATAGCAAATGACTGAAGGCTAAAGGGGCCTCTTGATAGAAACTTATTTGGAGTAATGTAGCGGACTATAGTAACATGTCTGGCAAACATATAACTGAACCCAGCCGGAGCCCGTTCCTAGCCCAGCTGAAGCCGGTATTCTACTTATTGGCCTCATCTGGCAAGCTTGTCCGGTACTCGTCTGTCCATCCACTTGTGATGACTGTACACCCGGTAGGTGCTTATTCATAGCAGTATAAGTTGTATATAGGGAGTGTGTGTAGAAGCACCTTTTTGAGGATTCCACTGAGGTACCATAACGGTAGTTGGCTTATAGCTCTGAGTTGTACGCTACTAACGTGAAGAACTACGGCACGCTGTTCGCAAGATCTGATTTCATATTTGAGCTGTGGTAGTGTTTGTGGGAAGCTCTTGACCAAGACGCCATATACTGCCGCTCGTCAGAAATGAGTATCAGCCACTCTTCTCTCCATCCACTTGTTGTGATGCCTAGACACTCCGCAGGCATCTGTTCTGGAGAATCTTATTTTGCACGAAATATCTCCTCCCACTCCTTCTCTTATTTTCACGCTTCTTTTTTGGTTTCTGGCAACCTGGTTGTTTTTTATGCGGAGCCTCTGTGTGATTTCTTTTCAGCGCTTACCCTTATCTTTTTTTGCGTGGCT
Organism: Fasciola hepatica; assembly: GCA_948099385.1. Lineage (NCBI taxonomy): Eukaryota > Metazoa > Platyhelminthes > Trematoda > Plagiorchiida > Fasciolidae > Fasciola > Fasciola hepatica. The sequence goes on along the minus strand of CANUEZ040000043.1, from coordinate 32,893,106 downwards.
TATTACACACTTCACAACCATGTCCAGCGGCTTTCTTTCCCTTATGGCTCTGTCCTTTAACCGCATTTACCCTCTCTTCCCCTTTGTTCTGCCGGTCGTAGCATTATGATCCGTGAGCAAATGTTTTTTTAATGTCCCCTATCTGCATCGGGGCTTGTTTGATTTGTGTCACATATCAGCTTTTGGGCCACAATTACTGAGTTCTTTTGATGAAGATTTCCGTTACACGTTCAAAGTCCTCCAAGTGGTCTGCATTTCGCGTTAAATGGTTGCAGTCGATCACCTGATGGTCACTCCTTCCCAAGATTGCAGATACTTGTAGGTCCTCGGTGTCACCTGTGGGCTAGGTGGTTACCGGTTTTGTTAGTTGGGGAATGTGTCCCTCCCTCCTCCTGACTGATCGCAGAATTTCAGGAAAAGAGCTCGGGCGATCTGAGGAGTGGGACAATATCTTTTCAAGATCAGGCTAGATACACCGGTCCGCAGAAATCCAAAGCTGTTCTATGCTCAGGTGCAGTCCCAAAAGCACATGAGAGAAATTGTAGCTACATTTGAGGAGGCACAGGGATGACTAGCTTCAGGCAATGAATACTAAGCCAACAAGCTCTTTGCTTTCTTTAGGAGAATATATCGACCAGAAAATGAAGCGAAAGGAGATTTAAGGAAACGCAAGTGCCTTCACGATTTCAGCTAGGAGCAGGTGTACTGGAAGCAACGAACCTTGAACAGAAACAAAGCCGGAGGACCAGATAGACTCATCCAGCCATTATTCTGCCCCTGGCCGAGGTCATGAGGGTTCAAGTGACACGGGTGAATGAACCACCACTTAAAGGGAGAAGAGTGCCGAAAAACTGCAGGAAGGCAGCGGTGACGGTCACAAACAAAGTCTGACTTCGGCAAAACGACCGAAAATTAGTGGCCAGTGGGCTTAACTTCAGAGCTGTGCAAGCTCTTGGAATGAGTAGTTAGAGAACAGATTTATTGGCATTTGGTTCATTATGACCTCATATCAAGGGTACAGCGAGGGTTTGTGGCTAGACGGCCTTGTCTGATGGATCTTCTACTGTTTATTGATGTGGTGAACAAGCGCCAGGAAGAGGAACAGTCGATTTCTATCCGTTACGAGGACTTCAGGAAGGCTTTTGATTCTGTGAGCTACGGATTCTAGGAGGTCAAACTGCAGTTAATGAAAATTGTTGGAAGGGAAAGGAACTGAGTAAATGGTTTCTTATCAGGGCAAACTTTGATTATTAAGGTGGCTAGTCGTGTCGCGAAACCGGGAGGTGTAACTGGTGAGGTGCCACTGGGCTTGGGGCTGGGCCCCCTGCCCTTTCTCATCTTCATGAACGACCTAGCTTGTCAGCTTACCGGCCTTTTATGGCTGCCGATAATGTTAAAGCAGCTGGAGGGGATACAGAGATTGATGTGTTAGCAGTACAAAACTGACCACGCAAATGCCACCTTCCCCCAAATCTCACCGGGTGCCGATGCATGGCCACAAATAACGTGATTGGTGGGAATAGTGTGGGATCTTTGCAGATGGCCTCCCAGGTCAAAGACTTGGGCTCTATGCTAGACAACATCTTCAAGCCTTTGAAGAAATGCACAGCCGCAGCAAATATGGCCCGGAGAGAACTCTTCGAGTTCTACCCTCCATGTCGCGTAAAGGGTAGGAGATTTTTTGCTCCGGTCTACCAAGCCACAAACAAGCAGCAAGCCCAACGCGCTACCAGTCAGGCGCGGTGAGCCACGTCGGGCTGGATTTGGACTACATCAGTGACAACTTTGGGTGAGGTTACCTGCGCTCAGTGGGGAGGGGGGTGCGTTCGGCTAGCCCAATGTTCAAAAAATCGCTGGAAACGAGTACATTTTCTTTTCCTAACCAATACTGGCTGCAAGTTTCTTAGCCTATTTGCCCAATACCTATCCCTTCGAGCAAAACCACTAATCTATCACTGATAAAGGTCCTTGTTTTCGAAAATCAGATAGTTTATTATAGAACCGAAGCACTGGAAACTCGTAAGCAAAATATGTCGCTTTCCTAACGCAGATATATATTACCAAGTGTTAGGATGCTTTAATTATAACGTTCCCAGAGATATTTTACGAACTTCTGAGCAACGCTTGAAGACATGTGTTACGGGTCAACTTAGCCCAACTTTAGCCCAACGTTCACCCAACAGCGAGAGGTATTTTGCAGCTAGGGTAGTTGGGCCGAGTATTTAGCCCTGCTTGCAGTTTTTGGCTCTTCACTGCCGGACAAGTGTAGGCTGTCTGCAGGAGAAGCAAGAGCTAGCCTTTAGAATGGTGACTGGGCGATGAGGGCTTAGCTAAACTGAGTGCCTCTGTGCCCTGGACCGTTCCCCAATGAGACGGCCGCACTTCCGTTGAGATTCGACAGAGGTACTTGGAGCAATGGGGGATTGTCAGGTAAAAATCAGAAAAACTCCTTCCTTCCGGTCTCGGAGGGTGGCACAGAGGGCACAGCCTTGGATGGCAGAGAAAGCACCCAAGGTTTCAAATTAAGGCAAAGTACTCCTGGAATAGAGTGATGCCCTATTTGAACAGACTCCCAGAGGGGAACACAAATACCACAACAACTAATGCTTCACCAAAGAAGTAGACCAGGACTGTTCGGCAGATGCCCCTTACTGTGTTATGAGGTTTAGGGGCCAGGCACAGTCCTCACATGGTTTTCCCATTTTCTGCCAGGACTAACACAGCGAAAAAGTTTGTCCATTCTTATGAAGAAAATAAGCACGAGATTTTGGGAGCTATGGAAAAGCGCCAAAAAAGCAAGTATCCGGACACGAGACTGGCTCTGGTTGCACATAGTCCCATACAAACTGAGCTGAACTGAAATGAAATGGAATGAAAAGAGACGAAACCAACTGAGTATCCGACCTTGTGGGTCCCGCCTTGGTTGAATTTTTGACGTGCTGTGGGTCGATTCAAGTTTCTGCCCATTAACAAGGGTTACTTCGCACTACCGCATGTAACAGCGTAACCCCGAGGTATACTTATCATCAGGGGAAACCTCTTTGTTTCATTCTCTTCCAAATCCTCCGGAGGATTTCGTGTAATACGAGCCAAAAGTATATTGGAGTGTTTATAAGCTCTAAGCCTTTTGCAACGAGTCAGCGTCTTGCAATTATTGCATGCATATCATGGCGCGTGGAAAGTATCCCTGCCTGGCAGCAGGATGCAGGAAGCGAGCGGAGGAAGGTATCGAGTGCGATATATGCGGCAGCCGAACCAAAGAAATCTGTTCTGGGATTAGTGAAGATATATATCCACTACACTTTAAGAACCGCGGGGTTGGATGGGTTTGTGGTCTATGCAAGGGGGCCAGGAGGTCAGCTCATTTAAGGCAATATAGAAGGGGTGGGTCCAACTTCCTTCTGAATTCTGCAAGGGAGCTGAGCGCTAGTAGCTTCCGCGCGGATCGGCTACGAGTTCATTTGCAAAAGCCCTAGGAACGCCTAAGAGAACGGCCGTCTGGGTAATAAGAAACCAAGTAGGCTTTTGCCCCGCACCAGCTGCATCCACTCCTATGCAGCAGACTGCTGACGAGGAGTGGGTGGAGCACAAACCTAAGGAGGAAGAAGATAAGGAAGAGGACGGTAGGAAACAGGCAAAGGACAGTATCGTGAAGACAGATGAATCCGGATACTGCAGTTTTGAAATTCAGCTGACGGATCTGCCGAGGCGTATGCAGTGGCTGGGATGGACGTTGGGCCGTAGGCTACCAATACCAAATCAGGAGGAACCATTTATACGGGAATCGAGGGCCTAATGAGAAATAGATAGGAGACGGGTGTACAACAAACTGCTACTTGTGGGTGTACCATGTCACATATCGCTCAAAAGAGTCCGCGGAATGGGGACTTGGACATCTCCACTTGCAAAAAGTGGGATGAATATCGCACGAACAATGCGGGTCGACTTAGTGGACAAGCATTGCAGCGATATGTTGCTGGCCGAAGCGGCTTTGATAGCCCACATCAACAAGGGCAAACATTAGGCTACCCCTGACGAATGTAGAGCAATGCCGGGTGGTATGCGCGTAGTTAGCAAAGAGGCTAAACCCGTGGGGGCGCCGGATGAATTTCCCCAAGGATATCAGAAAGCCTTATTCAGCGGTCGGGTTGCTTCTCCGACGGCTATAATTAGGCCACACAGGCAGTCAAGGTAGTGGTAATTGCGGACTTACCGGAAGGTGAAAATTGGCAGCTTTATCCATCGGAGGATGACACGACCTTCATCAGCTGGGGTGTCAAGAAAGCATCCGCAAGGATGGACTGGGAGTGTTCATTAGTTTCAGATGACCAGCGGACCTCATGCACCCCGGGGATGGGTACCTCTACAAAAACCTGCCAACAAATCCGGCCTTGTGTCAGAGGCCCAGCCAAAGATGAACAATAAAGAAACCCTTGGATTTCGAATAAAATGCCTTTGCGCCATACAAGAAAGTACGCGGCTTTGGAAACTAGTGGTTGGAGCTCTTCATAGCCGAGAATGAGCAGAAAGCGTCCACGCCCCTTGTTGCGGAATTGTGGCTCTCTAAAATTGTCCAAGTGCCGGTAATATTACGAAGAATGTCTACTGACTTAAGGCGAGAAAGGGAGCAGGACCGAGCAAGCGTAGTGGCCGTCCTCAATACGGCAAGCAAAAACATCTGCGATCCCGGACCACGGTAAGCACCTGAAATATATGACTATGCGCCGTTGCGCTCACGCTCCTGAGCAGAAGGGTAAATTTGGTCTGCATGCATAGGTCCCCAGGTACAAACTGGGATGAGATATTCAACTTCGCGTAATTACCGTGCTAGTTAAGGAAGCTACCAAGGCCCTCATGGATGGGGATTCTAACCTGCCACACATAGACTGGGTATTCGAGGCATATACCCCGGGAACCCAAGGGGATGGATATCTGCAATGACATCGTTCGACTGCTTTGTTCCGACGATCGAGGGAAGGTACCAGATATAGGGCTGACTGGGGGCCGTCCTTATTGGATCTGGTGACAAAAATCACGAGAAAGACTTAGTAAAACTCCGGGTTTACACTCCGCTTGGGTTAGAGCAACCAGGTGAGTGTCAAAACCATGCATGTGTTGACCCAAGTTAGCCTCGGGGTTGATTAGAAGTTTCTCAAATACGGACAACCCTAGGCTTCGCAATGGAGCGATCTATCTTGTGTCGAGTATAGCGGAAGATGCAAGCTTCGGGGAAAGCTGGCAAGTAGACCAAGGATCTCCCATTACTCTACAGAACGGGTTCGCCTGTTTGGAGCGTAGGAAGGGTGGGGGAAAGCCGGTGGGTTGCAGCTCTGCACTGGACAAGTCGCTCAAGCGAAGAAACTGCATCTGGGCTCTCTTCAGGGCTTCCGAGAGTTGCCAGGCTTGGATCCACTAATACAAGTACAAAATTCGAAGGTGGTCTTCTTGCTATCCGTCGAGCGAATGTATGAAATAAAGTTCGTCCGGTTTGTCAGAAAGCATCCAAAGAAGCACTATGGCCACGTGCAGTCTATGGGTTCTTTGAGAGATTCAGTGGGACCACTGATGACCCATGATCATGGAGTGGCAGGAGACTACCGAAGCAAAGCAGATGCTCTGGGTGGGTATTTTAGTGGTGTGCACAGAACAGATAACGGTGTTCAGGTAGGCCTTGACGGACGACTCTTCCAGCGGGCATAGCAGATTTAAGTGTTTCAGATGAAGTCGTGCGCAAACATCTGGAGGACTTAGATATCCATAAGTCTGCCAGGCCAGACGATATCTGCCCTGCTCTCATCAGGCCTTTGGCTGATACATTACCCCTTCCAGTATACAAGTTATATAAAGCCACCCCGGACCATAGAAGATTGCCACAGGACTGGAAAAAGGCATCAGTGGTAGCTACACATCAAGGGAACTCCGCTCTTAAATGGGAACTACACTCCTTTGGGCCGAACCTGCGTTGTGTGCCACGTGGTGGAGAGGATCATCCGGGCCTACGTTCGCGAGCACCTGCTAGAGAATTCTACGCTGTGCCCAGCCCAGCGTGGATTTCTGATAAGAAGGTTGTGCCTGTCCGATCTCTTGAGCTTCCTAGAAAATGGCACTTAAAGAGTGGATGAGGGTATATAGGTAGAGGTATGTCTCCTTGACCTTTGAAAGGCATTTGACTCGGCAAAACATCGGCCTCTGCAAATCGAGTTGAAATCTTCTGGCATAAATGGGCAGACTCAGGAGTGCTTCGGGGACTCACTTACCAGTAGAATGTTTTACGTTAGAGTAAGTGACAAGAACTGTAAACCAGAAAACGTCGCCAGTGGAGTACAGTGGGGTTCTGCACTATGCCCGCTACTGCTTCTTCCGCTTATTGATGATTCGGCCCCAGTCCCATGGTCATCAAGCTTCTTCTTTGCTGATGATGTGAGGTCAGTGGGAGCCCAGGGGAGAGAGGTACCAAGCAGAGACATTCTTGTCGTTTCTACCGGGGCACAGAAGCGAGACTTACCCCCTAATGCTGGGAAAAACGCTTTTTGTCGTGGGCATCGACAGGCCTGACGGTTGCACACGAACAAGGCCCATTCACTGTAGAGGCAGTAAACAGGATGGAAGACCTTGGGATTTCGGTGACTACTGATCTTAAGTAGTCAGATCGGTGTGTAGCAGCTGCAAAAATGGCACGCGGTGAGCTTTTCAGGTTGAGATCAACGTTTTCGTGAGGACAGCCAAGGGTTTTCTTGCCCCTGTACGTGTCTATAGTTAGACCTTTTAGAAAACTGTTCTCAGGCCTGGTCACCTTTCCATAAAAGAACGCCATCTGTTTGGAGAACGTACAACGTCCTGCAACGAGCTTGGTTGAAAGTGGGGGGGGGAGGCAAGACGTATGAGCAAAGGCTCCAGGACCTGAGGCTTTTATCTATGGAAAGACGGAGACTACGAGGGGATGTCATAGAGACATTTAAGATAATAAAAGGCTTTTCTGGGCTTAGACCTGAGAGTCTATCCCCTATGGCAACAGGCTCCAGAACAAAAGGTCATGGGAAGAAGCTGGAAAACGTTCGATTCAGGTTGGTAGCTAGATCTCATTACTTTAGCAGTAGAGTTTCTTGCTACTGGAGCAGACTGCCAGAACAGGTATTAGAACTGGGGAGAGTCCATGCACCCAAAGGGGTCACAGATCACGAGTAATATGAGATCATCTCTGAAGATGAGCTTTGAGCTCGTCGCTAAACAGACTGAAGTGATTTGTTTAATTATTTACCGTTTCCATTTTGTACGTGATGATTAAGTGGAAGCTCGCGATGCACAATGCCCCTCGCGGTTGACGAGCATTAAGGTTTTATGTTTCGCTTCCATTTTAGCGGGAATTCGGCTAAATGAATAGCACGGTGATGGGAGCCTATTTAGCGATCATAACACCAAAGGAATTCTGAATAATCGATTGGCCATGGCCGCTATCTGTCCTGTGCAAACTGGACTGAACTGAACTGGAAGCCGCTCTCAGCAGTTGTTTGGCTTTGAGTCACGTTACTTGAGTGACCTAGTGGGTAATAATTAGTCGAAGCCCGTGTTTAGGTTATTTTTGCAGAGTTATATGCTCGTGAATTAATCCCGTTTCTTTAGCCCATGTGGCCTCGTGTCCTTCGTTCTGCTGCTCTGCACAGTGACGTGCAGCTCCTCGGGAAACCACTAGGGGTGTCTTTGGACAAAAGCATGAGGAGTCTGGATAGAAAAAGCGGAAAAATGAAAGAACATTAATCACTAAAAGACCCACTCGGGTGGCTAGATAAAATATCAGAACAGGGCCCATTTAGCGGCTGGCCACCTATTGTAACGCCCGACCACCTTGCACCTGGGTGGACGGAACTTGTAACGTGAACAACCGGGCTGAAGCTGCTTGAAGTTGTGTCAGGGAAAACGCGCAAGGTAGCTGCAACTGACTGTGAAAAATATTCAGGTAAGCTTTTTTCCGGTGCATAAATTACGGGTTTCGGTGCTTTACTCGTACGATCCCATCACACATTACCCCCTTCCGGAGTCACTCTACTTTTGCACTGTGCCACACTAGGCCTTCATTCCAGAAAATTTCTTCCCCGGTCATTCGAGGCCCTACTCTTTTTACAGTATCCCTGGGCAACCCAAAAACTTGCGAAGCTAGACTGCGAAGGATAACATAATCAAACCCGCCATCAAAGTTTTCCTGTGGCAGTGAGGGCTGTAGTCTTGAGGGTGGGGATGGCATGAGTCATGACGTCTGCAAACTATGGTTCCAAGAAAAGTTCAGCAAACCATCGGCTAGAAAGTTGGATCTGTATGGAAAGTACCAGGTTCTAAAATGGGTGTACTCAGTAAGTGTCGGTCACTGCTATCTGCCACTCTCTGAAATCACCCTCAAAGCCAGCGAGCCGAAAATACGCTCCGGAAGCCAAAACTCATGCGTGGAACACTACCAGGACGAGAGAGTGGGGGTGATCAATGGGAACAGTCACCGTGAGGGAGAGACAGTGGACGCGAGGTAATCAGGTGCACATAAAGCGCAATCAAAGAACAAGGGAACACAGGGTCATCGCCTTCCAAGGTACACTGGAAGGAACCGCCTTGTACCAATGCAACGCTATCCCCTTTTGCTGCCTGCCAGCGGGATGAAGTCAGAAAACTCCGGAATGAGATCCAGACACTTACTGAAGCGGTCTCGCAACCTGAGGCGCAGGCCAAGTTTGCCCTGGGTAGGCAAATAAACGTGGTTATTGGGGGCATTCATGAAAAGCCCAGTGGGGCATCAAACCAAAAACGCCGGGAACTCCGCGAACATGTGTCGGATCTCCTAAGATCCGTGGATATCTCAGTGCACGCTTCAATAAAGCGGGTCAAATGACTGGGGATATGGAAGCTCGACTACAGGATAACCAAACTCACACAAGCCCCGTATTGGTAGACTTCGGGAATCCTTGCTATGGGGATCTTTGCCGGGCAGCAGCTGAGAAAGTCATCCTAATCTCTGGTTAGGTTATTCAGGCTGAACCGGAGGACGCTGCTGAGTATAAATACAGCTTCGTATACCCGAAGCGGTTATCAAGAACTCCAGGTCGCACAGTTGAAAAAAGGGGTCCACCAAAGCGTCGAAACCCCTATAATTCACCTCACAATACGTCAATAGAATGCGGGCCCTCGGCAGAGTACTCCACAGAAAGCTCTATTTCGTGGATCCTAATTGTTTGAAGGAGAACAAACTTGGGCAGCCATATGGGACGTCAGTGTCCTCTATCATCCAACCACCTCCTTCGGTGTCCCAAACAAGCTCAGCACCTCGGCTTCTCGCCCCGGTGCAGAATCTCAAGTAAGAGGAGCTGTTGTGAAGCGTATAAGTGTCCATCGATACTCTACATTAATGTCGGAACAGCAGAAAACAAGTCAGAATGAGTCCAAGTAGAGACTACTGAGGCAGATGGCGTGGTGTTCCACGAAGCATGGTTAAGAGGTGGAGTTACCACAGAACGGCTTTGCTTACCGGGGTTCCCCAAATATAGGCTAGACAGGGAGAACTGCAAAGTAAGCGGAGGTGTACCTTTGCTAGTCTCTCAACACCCACGGCAAATGCAGGGTATCTATTTTGCGGCACTCAGCATCCAGGCAAAGTCTTCCACAGTAGCTTCCGGGGGTAGGGGAGTGCTTCTTACCTGCGTTTGGCGTGGCCCCTCAGCAACCCCGAGAGAGAGCACAAATTTTGTGAACTACTTACGGCAAGCCGTTGGGACAAGTAAGCAAGGCGTAGCAGTCAGGGACCAAAATGCCCCAGAAATAGACTGGGAAAGCGGATGGCAACAGGAGTGTCTTTTCGGCCACGGCCCCATTCGGATGGTCCACTGAAAGACCCTTTCCAGCATGTTCGCCAGCTTACGAGCCGGAGGAAAGTGGCACACTCCTGCTCCAATGGATGTCGTAACATCCAAGCACCCGATATTTGCGCGCAGCCTAAAGATCACTGCACCACTCGGTTAAAGGAACCACTGCACGTTACTTTTTGTTTATGCTATGAGTCACGAAGAGCCTCCTGACAAGTGGAGGAACTTCAGGCAGCTAGATATCAACGGGCTGGTGTTGAAGGCTGAGTCACCAAACTGGAATTGCCTATCAAGAAACGTAAGTGACGTGCAGGAGACGTGCAAACTGTAACCCAGTTCATTCAGCCGGTGAATTCGCCCAGCTCAGGAGAGTGCTTCCAAGAAGTCATCTTCCGCATTGCTTTAATGCAGTGATTAAGACGGAATGAGTTACTGCTAGAACACCATGCAGTCTTGTTTCCTACCTGCTGGTACACAATTGGCATACGGAGTTACTCAAGTGATCGACGAAAATGGAGCAGGTGTCCATGAGTTTTGACGGAAGAAAGGCTAATTTCAACACCGACCTCGGTCAAATACTGTAAGTTTGGTGGCGCGCCACCGTTCACCAAGCATTACTGTGTACATATGGACCGTTATATATATATATATATATATATATATATATATATATATATATATATACCTCAAGGTATTGTGGATAATAGGCAGACTTTCGAAGGATATAGGTTGTCTCACGTCTTCTGCTATAGCCCCTTTCGCAATGGGTTCCACAACACCTGCAAAATGATATCGAATGGCTACTCTTCGCACTCATGGTTAATTCTCCTGTATGAGCTGACATCAAATTCTTTGGCAGCTAAGGGTCACCAAATTGACTAACTAATCCTATTATACGAACCTAAAAAAAAACCCGTTTCTGTTATCAATGCTTTCCGCATATATAATTATTGTTACTTAGGTTAGGCGGCCAACGGAAGGAAGCAAATGCAATTTCAGTTCCATTTTATGAGGCTGTTGAAAGTCAGTCGGTTTTTATGAAAGGTTTACCAAAGCAAAGCGGATAAGAACGTGTTATAGGCTGCTCTGTCTTCCATGTGCATCATATTGCGCATCAACTGGAATATTCTACCTCGATCTGTCATAGATGCGTGTGACTGCAGACCGCATCATCGTCGCGTATCCTTTACAACGTGTAACTTAAAAAAATACAGACAGCGCCTCAGGGTACTGTGTCCTGAAGGCGCCAGACTACGGTCAGCTGCTGTGGTTTTGCGAATTCTTGACTGGAGCAGAGACTCGGCCGAAAATTTAAAGTCCGTTTTGTAGCTAGTGCCGCTTTTGATGGGCACAAGGGCATACAAAGTACTATCCTGTAACCCGGTATGGCTCACGGCCAGGATGTGCCACATAACATACCCACGTAACTTTTTCGTGCGGTAGTGTAAAAGAGTTCAGTAAACCCTGTTCCATTCATCAGGATTCATGTTACAAACGACATTTCCCATTTGTATGAACTAACTTTGCCAACATTCTGTTTGTTTGTTTTATTGCTCTAAATTCTCGCCACGAACCGGACGCTCATCGTTGCCTCCAGCGTGCATCGCTCAGCTTGAACTTTTTGTGACTGTATTCGCAGCTGTTGTTGCTTTGTTGTTCATTTTGGATAATAAGAGCCCAGAATGTACACGAATGAGTACCGCAAAGTCCAGTCGATGGAACTTTCGAGCAGCGCGTAGCAGCCAATTTCGATACAAGTCAGAACAAAGTCGACTGAAAATAGCTAAGGTACTACATGAAACAAATTAGGCAGTTTTAAAATAATCAAACTTAATTAGTGTTCCTTCTGGGTTCTTAAGCTCCAACCTGCTTAATTTGTTGTATATAGCACCGTAGCTACTTGGAACAGACTTTGTTTTGAATTGTGTCAAAATTGGTTGCCACGCGTTCCAGTGGATGGACTTTACAGTGCTCAATAAAATTACTAAGCAATTCGGCAATCCATTCCGAACCAAAGGACAATACCCTGCAGGTAGGCCAACCCCTTTTGCCCGTAGGTGTAGGTCTTGTTTCTCGCTCAGGCTCCAGTGTATCAGGTTGTTCTAGGGTTATTTCGGTTCCCCATGAAGCTAGAGCTGACCTGTTGCTATCTGAGTCGAAGGAGAAGCAGTTTGATGAAAAACTGGAGCTATATAAGCAACGTAGGCTGGTCGAAGTGAGGAATGAGATGAGAATGGCGGAACTGCCTTAGGCACTCGCTGAAGAAGAAGAAAATCTGGTCCTCAGGGATGAAGTCAAGGGTGAAGTATTGGTCCGTAGACATCTGTCTCGCTACCTGGGTGATTACCTTGTACGGAACGATGCACCGTGAACAACAAACGTGGTTCCAGTGACAGAACTCACAGCGGACCATCTTTTGGACCCATCCATGGTGGGATTGGAGTCATTCTCGGGCAGCTCGTCAACTTATTGAGGTTTGTGAAAAGGCGTGAACATTACTTCGAAGGTAGAGTTCGGGAAGATGGCCAGCGCTTACTTTATTTGGTGCATCACTGCAAAAGACGGGCAAAGGATGCGATTTCCCAATATGTTATGTCGCCCCCGAGATTGGCATACGATAGTGTTAGAAAAATCCTAAAGGGTTTGTACGGACAAGACCACGTGGTAGCTTGTTCAATGATTGACGGCCTGCCGCAGGGTATGAAGCCTCTGGTGGAAGATTCGGATGCCCAAAACAGGTTGCTGGAAACGTTCGACTGTGAATTTGCTCCCACGCAGATGAGTTGCACGTCAGACCTCAACTCATTGCAGACCATGAAACGGATTACTCAAGGGCCACCAAAGCGCCCCCAGGATTTGTAGGCTAGAATCGCTGGTGACATCCTGAGGAGAGGAGATAAACCCAGGCTCCAGGATTGGCGGCACTTAGGATACGCGAGGCACTAATTGCTCGAAGTAGATTTGGCAAACCGGCTGCTGATAGCAAGGCTCAGGGGCATTCGCGGTCATCCGGTTGGAGAAAATACGGACAAAACCGGCACCCAGAAGCGACACTTTTCACTCTAAAACGGGGTAGTTTATTGTTGGTCGCGGCTGATGGATTCTTGGTATGTAATGGAATACACGCGCTTGAGGAATGTCAGCACTTCCTGTCTCGTGATATACCACGACGTTGGACATTTGTTAAAGAAATCGGGGCTTGTTTTTGTGTCTCAAGTGTGAACATCCGTCTGGCAACTGTTTTCCTCCCAAACCGTGTTCAACATCAGGATATCAGAAACGGCACCGCCCTCTACTGCATGGTGCACAGAAGCAATTTACCGATTGAGCCTCCCTGTATTGCCTCAGTTCGGTCGGAATAGATTACTTTGGTCCTCTCATTCTTCTTAGGAGTCGAGGGTTGGAAAAAAGATGACTGTCTATTCTCTTGTCTACAATCTCGAGATACCCATTTCGAAATGACAACTGGCTTAAGCACTGACTAGTTCATTATGTCACTCGTCCGCTTTGTTGGTGGACATGGAACATCAACAGAGATCTATAGCGACAACGGGTCGAATTTCGTGGGTGCGGTTGCCGAGCTCATAGGTAAGTTAAAGCCTTTGGCAAGACTGCGCATGAACGATCACTTAGCCAGTCTGGGCATAAGTTGGCTGTTCGATCCCCCAGCATCGAGCCACCGAGGGGGCGTATGGAGGGGAGTGATCCGTTCGGTAAGCAGGTAGCCACCGGAGCTTTCTAAAGAAAAAATAATGAGTGAGGACACCCCACACTCTTGCCCCGTTGAAGCTTAGGAAATATTGAATCCTCGGCCGGTAGTCCCTGTTTTCACCGATGACTGGAGCACATTGACCGTAACTCCGAGCAGTCTACTGCTGCTGAGGGTCGATTGCGGCACATTGGAGAAGGCTAATAGAATACTGTTGAGGACGTTGGAAGCATGTCAGCCGTTCCGTGAATAACTTTTGGCTTCGAAGGGTGGGAGGATACTTCCTGACCCTCTAGGAAGGACAAAAATGGATTTCAAAACATGGAAACCTAAAACAAGGCGACGTCGTGCTAGTTGCCACAGGGAACATTGCGAGAGACAGGTGGCCCAGGGGACAACTGAGGACGTAAGAATTGATGCAGACGGACTCTTACGGAAGGCCGTGGTCCGCACTAGCGGAAGAAACCAACGGAAAGACGTAAGAAAAATGTACTGGTTAAAAAGTGCCTACTAGAAAAACGAGGTCGTGGACTAGGGGGTATAGAGGCGTACCGCTGTGTGTGCCGTGAACTCCGTTGTCTCCGGAGCGTATGTATGAAGGAGGAGCCAGAACAGATTACTGTCTGAAACTGCCGTGAACTGCCGGAGAGAAATTGGGCGGCTGAAGAAACATTCAGGTTGACCGAAAAATCCCCCTTCTGCTTACATTCATATACTTTCTGACGTTGGACCACTTGCTCCAGCCTCATTCCTGCTGACGCTGTCTTGTGGTCTACAATTTATCTATGCTTTGTGCATCCACTTTTTCTTTTCATGGTCGTGCTTTCTTACTAAGATTACCTTGTGGACAGTTGATACGGTAGTGAGTCGCACTGATTCAACACAGTTTTGTTTTATTGCGGCTCGGTTTCACTTTCTCTCTCACGTCAACTGGTCGTAGACACTCAGCACGTTTACGCTGATTTCTGGCTGCCACGCTCAGGAAATTGTTCTTTGGGCCTGATTAAGCGTGGAGAACTTGTTCACTTTTTTGGACCTCAAGACAGATGCTTGCTGTTAACTCTTTTTGGCCAACTGTTCCCATTTTACAAAATTTCGCCCTATTTTTGGCTACTTTTTTGGCTGGATAGGGACCGAGGCCCACTAACAAATATATGATTGAGTTTTTACTTATATTTTTACTCGGTAATTTCACCGTGGAATTTGCAGAGCAATCGTGTCCTTTATTTGGGTTCTGCATTGATTTGGTCCACGCGTCGCTTTGAGGCTTCAGAGTGCTATCCAGAACGAGTGGAGCTTACTAGTCAGCGAATGGATCGTTGAATCGTAGGTCAGGTTTCACCCAGATCAGGACTTATTTGTTCTGGTCGTTACCCTTGGTTCGTTTCTTTATTTGTTCTGAATGGAAACTTTTTGCAGATATCCCAACCTGGGGTGCTAAGCTTTCATCTCGGTGTATGCCGTTGGCTCGTCCCACGTTTTGGCGCAGTGGGCAGGAGTTCACTACCGCAACTTCGAAAGAGAGACCAGGGATTACTAGGTCGCTCACGACCATTTGATCAGCGAACAAGAGATTAACTTGTTTGGCATAACGGACAGTTTTCGTAATGCTGCCGAGCTTAGTGATTATACCCAGAAAATGTTTAGCCTAGGCCGTCGCACCCGCGACTTTATCTCCGTAAGGAAAAAGATTGGGTCCCGAATACCCCGCTAAGGAGGAACGAGTGAGGATGAGTTACTTCGAAATCATGGATATACACAGGACAGTACTGACGACAGAATAGTTGGGTTTATTCCGTTTGTTCCTCCTGTAAGCAGCCAGCTGGGAAATAGGTTGGGTGACTTGATGTTGGACGAAACCGCCGGTTAAGTTCAGCCAAAGGGACTTTCGAGCCAAGTGTTGCAACCAATTTCGACATAATTCAAAATAAAGTCGACTGCGAATAGTCACGGTACTATATAAAACAAATTAGGCAGTTTTAAAATAATCAAACCTAATTTATGTTCCTTATGGGCTCTTATGCTCCAAGTTGAACAATAAATCAAAAAGTGCAGCTGAATTACCGCAAACGATTAGATACAGAGGATGAGATTACCGAATGCAGTCACAACGAGGTTCAAGCTGAGCGACGCATGCTCGAGGCAACGATGGGCTCCCGGTTCGTGGCATAAATTAAGATCAATAAAACAAACAAACGGAATGTTGGAAAAGTTAGTTCATACAAATGGGAAATGCCGTTTGTAACATGAATCCTGACGAATTGCACAGGGTTTCTTGAGAGCCTTTACACCGGCGTCAAAAATCTGACCCAGATTTCTGTCGTGCACTGCTAGGCGTGGTCGGCTTCAAGCATCGGCTTGCCCTACAGATCTCCATTACCTAAACCTTATCACTGTCAACTGCAACTTCCAGTTCTATAAGTGGACCAACTCTCAGTGGTTTCTCCTAGTCCAGCAGCTCCAATGACCCGCCATCTACTTGAGGAGAGTTGGCAGTGAAAACCTACGCCACTAGTGGCCCGTTCACCTTCGATAAGACAAATGTTTCTATTGTCATGGAGCGGTAATCCTTCATTAGTTCACATTGTTGTCGTTTTCACCGAGCCGTCCTCCGAATCCGAGATGCTTCCGATAACCTTAATTGGAGCTGGCAGATCACGACAGTCCAAGGTTACAGGTACTAGCGGTCATTCGTTTACTATCCGTTTACTTTCCGTATAGAAATGTTAACAACATTTCGTCAGTCAGCGGCGGTTTGTCACAAATTGAACGGAATATTCTCCTTACCGATCGCGCCATGATCTTTTGTATGCCACCACGGTGACTAGCATGTGGGGGAATGAAGTGCCAATGAACTCCCCGTGGCAACAGTATAGCGGCGACCTTATCGTCAGGCCAATATTCCTCTAGGTTTTTTGCGTATTGTAAACGAAAACTGGAACGTGTGTTCTATTGCCTTCCTTTCCAATCCCTGAGTCCTTCCAGGTACTAGCGTGCAACCATCGATCTCCTGGGTGGGGTGGGACAGCTGAGAGTTCGATAAAATATCCAGCACCTTCTTGTAATTACACACCTACTTATGAAGCTGGAATCCGCCAAGTGATGGCATTTCGCCCATCTGGATAGCAAAATCTTCTGCATTCTCCGGCGTAGGCACGGACATAAAATACTGGTCTACGTCGAAGTTATCATACGCAGCCCTGGAGACGTAATTCTCATACAGTCCCTCTCAATCGCCTGTCGTGCGACATAACTCGAAATTTGCACAAAACGGGGGAGGAAGTGTCACTTAATGGGTGGGAATTCACTTGATATTCAACAAGATTGCCACCTAGTTGACCACTTTCCCACCAAAGAAATCTCAGTATTTATTTGTCGCCTGTCGGCACTTGAACCTGCACAAACATTTTTTCAATGATCGCAGCCAATTCCATAGATTCCTTTCGTGAATGAAGCAGCACTAAAACTAGGACTGCTGTCATGTCCGGCCCTTGTAGCAAGTAATCATTCAAGGAGCTTCCCTGGAATGCAGTCGCACAGTCAGATATCACCCTAAATGTGTCAGGCTTATAAGGGTTTTTGCTGCTTGGAGTTGTAAGTACCACTTAGACTCAAGACCCATTTTTAACTGTATATCAGGCACTAGTTGGTAGTAGCCCCCAGGCATATATCCCTTCATCATTGTGCATTATTTACCAAATAATTCAGGGTTACGCTCAAAAGTTTTCCTTAAGCCGTTTATTCTCCCTTTGACCACAGCATAAATGTTTGGAAGTCCCACTGCAAGATTCCTCCATGGAACTGCAACTTTATGGTGTCCTTCCAATGAAGTTGAGGCACTGGAAACTATATCAACAGCAATTTGTCTTCTAATGAAAGAAAGTTTTTCGATGCATCCCCATCACAGAAATCGGCGTTGAATAGTCAACCATTGTGTTACGCTAAGGGATCGATTCCCATCTTAGTGTGGTTCACCGTCCTTACAAATCGTGGTTCCTGGTTTATCGGACCAAGAACAATCTATCCTAAAATCGTCCGCACTGTACCGCTTTGTTTTCTTTCACAGCTTCTTTGCTCCTATGCCCAAAGTGCTGCTGGAGCCTCGGCAGCGATTGAGATTAGCATTCTCGAATCTTTCAGATTCCGCCTTTTGACCCGATATGGGTGAGGCCAGGATAAAAAGTCCGCGTCTGAGCATTGCTGGACTGCTTGGATTGGTAGCCTATCAACGCAGAATGCTCGTTGCATACTCACGAAACTACCTTTTAACCGTGAGTTCAGTCGCAGCTCCGTTATTCCCGAATTCCAAGTGGCGGTCCCATTTACTGTCGAAATCAAAGGTGAGGTAGGGGATGCCTTCAGACCCACCGGATGCCTAAGGTCTTTTCGTAAAGTCAAATCGGACCCGCTGTCCAGCACAGCATAGGTCTCCACGGAGCTCCCGCTTGTCCACTGACACTGGTAGCACACCCAAACTGACAACACAATCAGGCCCAAGAACTGTCGCACAATTATTGGTCCACTTGTCAAGCATTTTAGAGACGTCTGTACCCAGCGTATCCAGCTGAAGCCCTTGTGTTGGAACGTAAGTGACTCAATGGGTAAATTGCTTCTGTGCACCATGCAGTAGGAGGTGGTGCCGTTCCTGATATCCTGATGTTGAACGCGGTTTGGGAGGAAAACATTTGCCAGACGGATGTCCACACTTGAGACACAAAAACAAGTCTTGATTTCTTTAACAAATGTCCAACGTCGGTGGATGACTGAATTATGCTGAATATCCAATTTCCTTTAAACGCCCAGTTATTCCGCCGAGCTGTCACCCGGTGACAGAAATCATTGTCCGCCACCACTTTACTGGATAAAGACATGGTGGCTCCGCGCGAGTGCTGGCCGCAATCTGCGAGATTTATTGGATTATCAATGGAGTCAATGCGGTCAAACGGGTAATAGGATGGTGTTTCACTTGCCATAGGAGGAGCCATCAACTGCTGATCAGCCACAGCGGCCTGCCTACCACAAGTGAAACATCGTCCTATTGCCCGTTTGACCGCACTGATTCCATTGATAATCCAATAAATCTCGCAGATTGCGGCCAGCACTCGCGAGGAGCCACCATGTCCTTATCTCGTATGGTGGTGGCGGACAATGATTTATGTCACCGGGTGACTGCTCGGCGGAATAACTGGGCGTTTAAAGGAAATTGGATAGTCAGCATAATTCAGTCATCCACCGATAAATGAAAGGTTTCGCAGTGCAATCGGGCATGGCTTTTTCAAGAAACCCAAGGCTTTCTTGCATAGCTCATCCGCCAGCGGTCCTCACTGTAGAAACTCATCGAGTGACTTCTTTGAACTGTTGTTATAACTCCGAACCTGGCCCTCTGGGTGTCTTCGGCGGACAAATTGCCCACGTTCAGCAGCTCCTTGCTTCTTGAGAACACAAATTGACTATAGGAAGTAAACCGGATGAGCCAAGAGACGGCCTTTAAGAGCTTCGAACCAACAGAATATCGAGAAAACTTGAGTGATGCCAGTGTGCAGGTTGGCGGTATTCACCAAAGCCGGCCCTTTCTTGGTCTCCACACTATCTGGTGGGACCGATAATACAACTCTTGGTGGATTATAATCGTTCAAAGGCGAGGGTCCTCTCAACCAAATCCTTAGTTCCTCTTTGGTTGAAATTCCTCTTGAGGCTATATCAGCAATATTATCTTTCGATCACACGTACCGCCAATACGAAGCGTTAGTAAACCGATGAATAATTGCCAATCGGCTAGCGACGAAGGTACTTTGACGCGTACCGGTGTTTTTTTATGTAGTACCTGACAATCATCGAGTCTGTCCAAAAATACGCTTCGTCAAAATTATCTGCAAAGCTTCATTTTAACATCTCACTTAATCGGACGCCTAAGACGGCTGCCGCCAAGTCAAGCCTCGGAATAGTAACGGTTCTGGTGGGTGTTACTCGCGATTCACTGCACCGGAGCACACAGTGTGGGGCTCTGTCCACGGGAATTCGCCTCGCGTATGCCACTGCACCCTACCCGGTTTCTGAGGCATCACAGAATATATGCAACTCAGTACATCCTATTCCTTGTTGGGTCTCCTTAGTTATGCCCCTCGGTACTCTTGTTTCACCGACGTTGTTCATAAATGATACCCAATTATCCACAACGTGGTATCTGATGGGATGAGTGGGCTATCCCACCCTCAATTTGGCCGCGTAACCTCTGCAACAACTGCTTAGCCGGAAGACAAAATGGGGCTACTGGACCAAGTGGGTCAATCAGGGAACTGACCTTCGACAGTACGCCTCTCCTCGTTAAAGGCCTATTAAGCGACTAGAACTGAAAGGTAAATTCGTTCTTGACCGTATCCCACGGAACGATCAGTGCTCTCTCACTGGTGTCGTTCGGCTGAGGAAGCCGCCCGGAACTGGCATTTTAATCAGGGTCCGGAGTAAAGCCCATAAATTTCCGTGAGTTGGGTACCCATTTCCTCAGCTTGAAACCAGCTTGCTTCGATAACGCCGTTATCCCTGTCGCAAAAGATGTAGCATGAGCGCTAGTTTTAAAGGATGCAAGGCAATCATCGACATAAAAATTGCGTTCTACGGCTTGCGAGACCGACGGTTCATAACCTACCCCAAAATTCCTCGCAGCTCTGCGTAAAGCGGAGTTGGCGCAGAAGAGTGAGGAAGTAGCCCCAGAGGGATGGACCGTCATCTGGTACTCGTCCGGCATCAGTGCCAGGTCTCTTTGTGGCCACCATGGGAACCACAAGGCGCTCCTGTCACTTCCGGACGCTTTTACTTGCGTGAACATCTCTTGTATCTCCACCGAAATGGCCACCTTTTCCATTGAGAACCGCAAAAGTGTGCCCACATGATCAGGTGAAACGTATCGTTGAGTGACCGTCCTCCATGTTTGGCTGCGCAATCCAGGACAATACGCAACTTCTTCGGCTTTTTCGGATTTAACGCAGCGTTGTGTGTTAAGTACCATCATGGTCTGTAGTCACAGCGCATTCGACGCAACGGTACCCTTATTGCGTATCACTTGGATATGGTTTTATCCATCGCTTCGGTATATCCCATCCACGGTTTTTTTTTCGTTTCTCAGGCGACATTCCAAACTGTGCAACCTTGTTCGCGCAGACTCTAAGCTCCAGATCCCTGTCGCTACATCCTTCCTCCATGGTAGCGGAACCATGAGGTGCCCCTGTATACTTCGCGTCTCAGACTCGACGAATTGTATAATTGTGCGTCCTTTATCGAAACACTCTTGTCCAGTAGCTGGAAGTCCTCAAACTCCGCACCATACACCCTCTGATTTTTTTCTATTAGTGATGATTGGCTCTGAGTCACCCAGTTCACTGACAAGAACTGATGCCTTTTGAATTTGTTCGGACCAGATGCCACCCAGCCTAACGGTGTACGGACTGCATGGGGATGTTTACGACCTCCTAGTCTCTGATCTAAAATCCAATGAGCTTCGGGTAGATCAATTTCGATAAGCAGTACCATATCCTCATTTACTGTTTCCATAGGTAGGTCCTCCAATGAGGTCACTTTCCATACTCACCACTGGATTTCAGCTTGGGCACGGGCAACGGCTCAACAACAACAGCTTGCTCCATGCTGATTGAATCTGTGCCATTCAATGCGATCAATTAGAACTCATCACTGATAGCCTTAGCTGTCTTGGACCCACCAAAGTCTCAGTTGTCAACCGGCCGTTTCGTGAACCTAAACCCAGGCGGTGTATGAACTCGGCTCGACTGAGTGTAGTGTTGGGTCCGCCGTCAACAAATGCATATCCGACTACCTCCCCTTCTCCGGTCATAATTCTCGCGAGCAATAGCCCAAGGCATATTCCATTGAGCTGCATATTGGTTATCCCAAAGTGGTTCTCACTCACCGCCTCGGGTGGTACCGGGCTCTTTGGCATAGCCATATGGAGTAACTGATTAAACAGGCCGCCACAGCCTTCAATGGCACAGAAGGTTTTTGACCCGCAGTCACCAGCCGTATAGCTTCCTTTCAGACACACGAAGGATAACCCCATTTATCGAGCTTCTACATATTTCGCGGGTAATTTTAACGCGAAAACCTTTTGGCTCAGCGCTATCTAGTGGTTCCCATCATATACTAGGCAGGCTTGAGGTCGCCCTTTGTCCTGCTGCATTGTGCTGATGGACCAACCAGATCCAGACTGAAGTGGACCTGGGTTGCCAGTGGTTTGGTTCACCCGGTCGGCTGCATTGATTCGGCTTGCCATTTGTCCGAAGCGACTACGAGCGATCCTGGCCGTGGTGGATACGAATTTCTTTAGTTCGCTTGTAGGGACCTGGAAATGACTAAGTTCGAATGTATACATTCAGGATCAAAAATTGCTGTAGACAAAAGTAACCAATTAACACTCAGCTTTAATCAGTTTGTTTGTTGTTCGATGCCACAGGGCCATGTGTTGTTTGTCTGTCTGCAGTAAGTGAAATCGGTTTTGGCCAATTGGAAAGCACATTTATGAATGCCGCGCCTGCGGAACTTTGAAGGTTTAGCTCCTTCAGGTAGTATCGCGCCCGGTGTCACGCCCAATCGTAAACGTGTAAAACTTTATTGAAATACAAAAGTCCTTCACCTATTCGATCGACCTTCACCGTCTCTTGGCAAGGGTTAGGAAATTTTGGCTTGTTGACCTTTCCAGAGACCATTCTTGTGATCTAGTCGGTACCTGTTATCTGGAGAGCTAAACGATGGGCGTTCATTCCCGACCGTTTTGAGCTGGCCGATCAACTCTCTCATCCCATTTGCTCTGTCGGTTGCACAGAAGGCCACTAGCCACAAGTTTCAGGGTAGACGTAGGCTTGATATCGGATGTGTAATTCATCTGCTCGAGGGCAATCATGCTGCTCTCTACTTTAACCGCTAGAGTCGAAAGTGCTTCTGAGTCAAGGCCGTTGGTGTTGGGCCTTCTCACAAAGCCCTCCAGGGGTGATCGCATTATCTCGCGCGGGCGGCCGAACAGTCGCTCCAGTAGCTCGCAAGCTGTATGTTATCCCCAGCTGGGAGGCAGCACTCCGCATTCCTCAATTGCCTTCATTGCCTTACTCCTACAGTATTTAAGCAAAAACATCAAGCTTTGGCCGTCATCCATAACCTTTGAGAAGACGTACGCATGAGACTGTCGAGTGAACTTCCAGTACATTCCTGGCTGACCACGGAACAAAAGCAGTTCAACTTTCGGTAAGTCTATCCCACCCGTGAAGTGGGGAGCAGCTTTCCGTAGCTTACTACTAGGGTCCTGCCTACCGGCCTTTTCATCTCTCTGATGACTGGTATTCATGAACTCGTTACAAATTGACCCCGTACGCACCTTAACGAGCTCACGCACTCTTTCATCACAGTCTTTTGAGTCAGAGTGTAGCTGAACTGAAGGTGAGTGCCGCGCGGTTTGAATTCGTGGTGCTCTTGCTCTTAAATTGAGTTGTTGAATAGTCTTGTGAATTGACCCAGTCTAATTCACATTACTGGGCGTACCGGAATTGCATTTAAGGTGCGTTTTATCCGGAGAATATTTTTTTCTCCTTGTAGTATTGCCGAGTAGTGTTCGGTGTTTTTTGAAGCGATCTTTTCACGCTTGGGGTTTTTCTCTTTGTTTTGTCAACGGGCTGTACCTGCAAGTGTCAGAGTTTTTGTTTTGTGTTTGGTCAAAGAACACTTTAGCATATTTCCCACTCTTATGGATTTTCTGACCTGTGCCTCGCACCTAAATGCGGAAAATATGTGGTAAATGGTATAGGGTGCGAGGTATGCAAGAGCTGGGCTCACTCTGAGTGTTCAGGAATAATAAAGGACACCTGTATCCTTTATAAACAGAACCCATGGACTCAGTGGGTCAGGGCTCCTTGCAAGGAGGCGGCCAGTCTTGCATTTACACTACATGCCCAGGGGCAGGACCAGGGCCCACCAGGGAGTACCTTAGACATAAGCCCCAAAACACCGCAATCAAGCTGGGCTATACCCAGACTGCGTCTCCATCTCATTTCTCTTGCAACAGTCTTTTGCGTCCGACCGCTTTCGCATGACCCATCTGATGATCGCACCGACGTATACAGCAATATATGTATATATATATACATATATTAATATATATATATACATTTGTGTGTATACATATGCACATATATATACCCAATAATATATATATATATATATATATATATATGTATGCTTACTCACATATATATATGACATTTGTATATACAATATATATATATTATACATATATATGTTATACTTATGTACATGTGTATATACACTCACTACTGTCCTATAATTACTAATACAATCATGGTGAGTAACTCAACGCTCCCCGATATCTCTTAGCTTATAATGCCTCTTTTCCGCACCAGGTCCCGCCACATATACTTCCCTCACCACCTCTGCGATTTCGAACTGGAAAATCCAGTCTGACTCATCTCACTTAGCGTGACTCACTAACTGAACTCAACACCCAGTTATGACGTCACCATTTCTGCTCCCACCCTATCCCCCAGCTGAGTTTCTTCTGTAATTTCATGCAGAACTTGGTCTTTACTCCTGCTCAATGACCACTCTAGGCGAAATACTAACTTTCCCAGTGAAAGATTTAGCCACACTTAGGCACTACCCTTTTAGTCTCACGTTTCATGGCCTCAATCTGCTTTAGGGATCAGCTGCACCGATGAGCCCGTGCTTAACTTTTGTTCTTCTTTCCGTTAACCATTGATCCTCAGATGGACTATACCCAGACTGCGTCTCTATCTCATATCCCTTGCCACAGTCTTTTGCGTCCGACCGCTTTCGCATGACCCGTCTGAGGATCGCATCCACGTATACGGCAATATATACGTAAATACACCTTGGGTATGCTCCACTCACTTTTCTCCTTCTTCCTAACTAGATTGTGCCATTTTACAACATAATTTGCATACATATAAATAAAACCGTTCCGTCCTTCAGCGATAGGTGCTAGCTTTTACTTAATTCCTGTCCCAGGCTAGAACTCAGCCGTCCCATCCTGCTTTTCTTGCGCCTTTCTCGTACACTGCAGCCTTGCCACACGGATAATCATTCCTTAGTAACTAGGCTTTACTTCTCTGCACATATCCTCAAGGTAAGTTAAGACCCCATTCCAGCCGGAATCCGTATACCTCTGATTTCTCTTGACCCTGCGGAATACAAGCACGTTTGCTCCCACATGAAAAATATTCACCTTAACACTCAGTGTTTTTCTCCCTTTTCACTGTCTGCCGTCCTCGACCACAGCTGGTGAACTGACCAGACTGTTATCTTCCTATTTTCTCATTCTTCTTCCAGACCATACCCTCTACTATTGTTTTATTCCTGGTTCCCAAGCGGACATCCTCTCCTCATCCACCACCAGCCTGATATCGCCCTAAATCTCTACCATCACCTTACTATCCTAGAAAGTTTCCAGTCTCCGTCTAGGGATCCCTAATAGACCGGTTTACTAGCCAAACGATAGCTAATTGTTCGTATAACAAAATGTTCATTTTCTTGTTTCCATCAAAACGATAATCATAACCCACAGCTGGAACACTCTCCAGACTGCCGCATTCCTGATCTCTTTCAGATTGCTTTGGTTACCTGGGTAGCCATCGGCCAAACTGACGTTTATCCCGGATTACCGTAAGGACTGGACGATTTGATTAATGGTTTAAACCTATACTCTTGCCTGTTGACGTTACATAGGCAAGGTACACGGATTAACAAACCTCATAAAAGTCTCACCGGATCGCAGAGGTGACTCCTGACACCAACCACCAACGCATCCGCTCAACGTCTGTTCCAAGTAATCCAACCCAACAGTTCAGTTCGTTCCGCGTTGCAGTAAGGAACCAATGACCGGAACCCAGCCCTCGCCGCTGTTCACTTCGTCAAACCAATCCTTTTTTACCTGAAACTCTCAACATTCTACCCGCCACCACCTGCAACCAAGGTCTTTATGGAACAGAATACCAGCCATCTGCGGCCAACCATAACTTCGTTAAAAATTATCTATCACATACAAAAAAATTACACCCTTCCAACTTCTGCCTATCCGAGCCATTGACGTTTGTCTCCACCAATCCGTTTCATTGACGGCTTTTATTTAAAAGTCCGTTATACGTCCATACACCATTCATGCGCTCCAAAATTTCACTGAAATCCCTGCGAAGCTTTTCGCCTTCATGTGAATTTCAATATGACACTGTAATCACCTGCACAAAAGGTCCGTTTTATTATCACCTTTGACTCAGCTGCCTTTATTTCACATGCTTCCTCCACGATTAGTTACCCAATGCTGGATCAGTGTCCAATATTCCGCTGATATCTCTGACTGCACGTTGAAAGCCCCATGCTTGCTTTACTTTTAACCTTGTTTTTAGCATCTCTTCCGCCCGGTTACTCGTTAGTGACCGTCCAATAGTCGCTTATATCAGCAATCCCACGGCTGCCCAGCTATCCACACCGCCCCCGGCGATTTCGAAACCGATTCGGAATTCCCACTACAACCATTATCACTTTTTTCACTCAAACACTGCATGACTTTACCGGTGTATTTCGGTTGCTGTGTGATTTATAAATTTAGAATTTGTGAATACCCCACATTGGCATGTACTGCTGTATTCTCTGATCTTGCCTTGTGCATGTGTATTGACCACGGTCAAGAAATATACTATACTGTACTATACTAAGTCGTTTGAGGAAGTAGTAGCCATACCTGAGAGAACAGTCATTAGAGCGAGTGGGTCAGTTCCGAGAGCTTGCCATGCGGTCTTTGCTTCAACTCCCTTGAAGCAGACCGAAGAGGGCCAGTGGACTGAGCAGAAGCCTAGGAGGGCAAGGCAGCCCAAAGAGAGGATCGACTGCAATATATCGAAGAATGGGCCAGCTAGGGTGAGCGACCTTGCGCTCCTGACTTTGGAAAACAAGGTGAAGGATCTGCAAAGACAAATCTTGTCTATGGGCAGGGTCTCAAGCAGCAGGCTCCTGATGTTAAACCAGGAAGAACCTCTTATAAGGGAATCGAAAGCCAGGCGGGACATTGATAGGAGGTGGGCGTGAGATATACTGTGTATTACAGGTGTTCCGTGCCCTGATACTCTAAAAAGGGTGCACAGAGTGGAGACTTGGAAGTCACCACTGGGGAACGAGGACAAATATCGTGCGAGAACAATGCTAGCGGAAATCTCTTATGAGGCCCCTCGGGATAAACTGCTGACATGGGTGGCAGTAGTGTCTGACGCCACCAACGGTAGATACCGAATTGTGTCAGACGAGTGAAGAGTAAGGCCTGGTGGTCTAGCGCCAGCGGGTAACCTGGCTGGGCCAGCCAGGGCTCTGGTGAGAAACCAAGTTCATCCAAATGCCGTACTCGGCTCTCAGGCCCCGGCCCAGGCAGCAGTAAAGAAGCCTTGTGCGGGGTCGGGAACAGTTGTAATTGGAGACGCGCTGGAAGGTGAAAATTGGCAGTGCTGTCCGAAGGTAGAGAATGGTGCAACCCTTGTCAGCCTGGATGTTATAGCGACTCCTGCAGAGGTAGATTGGGAGTCGTCGGAAGTTCTGTATCGTCAGCCGGCGCCATGCACGCCAGCGGAGATGGCGGATGCGAAAATCTTGTCACCATCTCACCCGTTGCGTCCGAGAACCAGACAGGAGTAAACAATAAGAGCCACCTAGGTGACGGAGCAAACGCGGTGGTATTACATACTGACGCATTTAGTACAAGAAACAGATGGGTGGAAATCGTTAAAACCGCTGGAGAACACAAAGTGCTAATAATTGCTGTTACGGAAAGATGGCTTTCTAAAGAAGACCACGAGCCAGGCCTAATAAATAACGGTTTTGCTGTCTATAGGCAGGAAAGAGAACACGATCGCCTTGGTGGAGGAGTAGCCGTCCTCATTAGGTCAGGTATAAACCACCTTGAGTCTCAGACCAAGATGTGCACTCGCAATATCCAGTTATGCGCCGTTAGGATCATCCTTCCAGGCAGAAGAGTTAGCTTCTTCTGTGCCTACAGGGCACCAAGCACTAACCACGAAGAGGACGTTTGTTTGCTGCGGACTTTGACTGAACTAGTTAAGGACACACAAAAGACCTTCATAGAGGGTGACTTCAATCTCCCGCACATCGACTGGACGGCTGCGGTCTGCTTGCCGGGATCGGGGAAGCAAACCTAAATAGAATGGCTGCAAGCCAATGCGTTGCATCAACATATTAGGGAGAATACCAGGTATAGGACTGGATGCGATCCATCCTTGCTGGATCTAGCTATAACGAACTTCCCCAAATATGTGCCTGGACTGCATTATTGCGCACTGCTGGGCAAGAGTGACCACGTGTGTGTCAAAACCGCCCATGCATGCGGCAACCCAAGGTACCCCCAAGGCTGGCCAGACACTTCGGTGGTATGGACATAGACAGGCTTCGTAATAGGGCGATGGGTTTGACCCGGGACACTATAGAGGGAGTAATCGTCTAGGAGAGCCGGCAGGTCATAAAGAGATCCCTGGTTGCCTTATTGGAAGAGTTTGCACCCTTAAAGCGAAGAAGTGGGGAGGGCAAACTCATGTGGTGGAAGGCTGCAATAGCCAGGGTCATCAGAAGTAGAAACCGCGGCTGGAACCAGTACAAAGCTTTCGGCAGTCAGTTAGCCTGGAACCGCTATGCAGAGCTGGGGGACGAGACTGTGAGCCTTCTGAAAACTTCCAAGCAGCAATTTGAGCTCAGATTGGCCCAGGGTGTAAGATAACAGCCGAAAAAGAATTGCAGCTCTGTGCAGTCAAAAGGCTCAACAAAGGATGCCGTAGGTCCGCTATCCACTAGAGACCATGGTATTGTCACTGATGACCACGGTAAAGCAGACGCCCAGGGGGAATACTTTGGTAGTGTACATAGGATAGATAGTGGGGTACGAGCAGATCTGGCCCTGGTGTATCCGGCTCATCAGTTAAGCGAGCTAAATCCCTCAGAGGAAAGCGTGCGTAAGTACCTAAAGGAATTAAACAGCCACAAGTCAGCGGGCCCAGATGGGATCCATCCAGCTATCATCAAGCCGTTGGCGGGTATCATGGTTCCTTCGGTATGCAGGCTGTACAGTTCCGCTTTGGATCAGGGTGAGCTGCCCCAGGACTGGAAAGTCTCGGCAGTCGTGGCAATATACTAGAGAAGACCTAAGTCGGCTATGAAGAACTACGGGCCGGTAGGCCTAAATAGCATCCCATGCGAATTCCTTAAGAAGGTCATCTGTACTCACATCTGCCAGCACTTACTAGAGCACTCCACGCTAAGTCCGGCCCAGCAAGGACTTCTGAAAAATAGATCTTGTCTGACCGAACTCTCATGCCTCTTAGATGAAGTCGCTCGACGACTGGACGAAGGTAAGCAAGTTGAGGTATGCTACCTCGACTTTGGCGAGGCGTTCGACTCCGTTAATTATCGTCTTTTGCTATGCATGATGGAGACGTTCGGTACAGACGGGCCAACATATAGGTGGCTGGCTGACTTCCTCCCCCGCAGGACGTTTAACGTCAAAGCAGGGGACAGGTGCTCCAGTTTGGTGAACGTTACCAGTGGTGTACCTCAGGGATCCGTCCTAGGTCCGGTCCTATTCTTGTTGTTTATTAACGACCTGGCATCTGCTGTTCAATCGCCTAGCTTTATTTTTGCGGACGATGTAAAGATTGTTGGATCTGAGAGTAGGTTGGACTTGGGCAGGGAAGTAAGTACCGTCCTGGACTGGGCATATAAATGGGACTTACCCCTGAATGCTGAAAAAGCCATTTGCTGTCAAGGTCAACAGAGAGCTTAACTGGCGCTCACGATCAAGGGCTGCTCACCATAGAAGCAGATAATAGGGTTAAAGGCCTTGGGGTAATCATAGAGAGTGACTTTAAAAGGTCGGAGCAGTGCAACGCTGCTGCACAAAAGGCTCGTGGTGAGCTCTTTAGACTGTGGTCAGCTTTGTCTTGCCGGTAGCCGGCGATATTCGCACCTGTTTACATGGCTATAGTACGGCCTCACTTAGAAGGTAGCGTACAGGCTTGGTCACCCTTCTACAAAAAGGACGCCGCCTGCCTCGAGAAAGTTCAACGTCTCGCCACGCGAATGGTTCAAGGACAGAGGGGTAAGACTCACGAGCAGAGACCCTGTGACCTGAATCTCTTCTCGTTGGAAAAGAGGAGACGTCGAGGGGATCTCATAGAAACGTTCAAGGTAATGAAGGGCTTTTCTGGCCTTAGACCGGATAGTCTATTCCAAGTGGCCGTAGACTCCTGAACAAGGGGACATGAAAAGAAGCTAATAAAAGCCCGAGCTGGGTTGATGGCTAGATCGCACTTCTTCAGCAACGGGGTAGTGAACAGTTGGAACGGTCTGCCTGGTGAAATGGTAGATCCGCAGACAGTCCAGTCCTTCAAATGTGTCCTAGACCGCAAGTGGTACGAGGTGCTCCCTCGTAGTGAGCTTTGAGAATGTTAAATATATGGATGACGGGAAGCACCGGTCCTTCCGGTGTATGTTTTTATCGAACTTTTCGCTCATTGCATACTGTCTCATTGAACTCTCACGATGCATAATGTCTCTCGCAGTTGATGTGCGATGACGGTTTCCGTTTTCCTCTCATTTTTAGCCGGGATTCGACGGAACGAACTCAGCAGTGGTGGGTGCATAACTGGTGTGCATACGATCGAAGGAATTCTGGAAGCTCGATTGACGGTGGCCATTATCTGCCCTGTGCAAACTGAACTGAACTGAAAAGAATTGCACAGATGCACTTCTTTCTAAACCCTCTGGGATTCAGCCAAATTCTAGATCTTGGGTGGCTCTTAGAAACTCTGAATTCTGGTTTTTTTTAAGCTCTAGTTTCTCTTTGAGGTGGCGTTCCCTGAGTTCAACGAGCGACAACATTCGACTTGGAACAACGACCATGCCGACTGGGGCCTGTAACCCTGGAGGCGTGAACAGAAAAACTATTAGAATGGACTCGCAGGGTTCTGGCAAGCATACTATCCCATCCGACCCCATCGTTGCACCGGATGATTTGTGTAGTCGTCTTATTGCCATTTGTTGCTCGCATCGTTCCAGAGACAATGTCAGAGTACTGTAACGACCAAAACGAATAAGTCCTGATCTGGGTGAAACCTGACCTACGATTCAACGCTCCATTCGCTGACTAGTAAGCTCCACTTGTTCTGGATAGCACCCTGAAGCCTCAAAGCGACGCGTGGACCAAATCAATGCAGAACCCAAATAAAGGAAACGATTGCTCTGCAAATTCCACGGTGAAATTACCGAGTAAAAATATAAGTAAAAACTCAATCATATATTTGTTAGTGGGCCTCGGTCCCTATCCAGCCAAAAAAGTAGCCAAAAATAGGGCGAAATTTTGTAAAATGGGAACAGTTGGCCAAAAAGAGTTAACAGCAAGCACCTGTCTTGAGGTCCAAAAAAGTGAACAAGTTCTCCACGCTTAATCAGGCCCAAAGAACAATTTCCTGAGCGTGGCAGCCAAAAATCAGCGTAAACGTGCTGAGTGTCTACGACCAGTTGACGTGAGAGAGAAAGTGAAACCGAGCCGCAATAAAACAAAACTGTGTTGAATCAGTGCGACTCACTACCGTATCAACTGTCCACAAGGTAATCTTAGTAAGAAAGCACGACCATGAAAAGAAAAAGTGGATGCACAAAGCATAGATAAATTGTAGACCACAAGACAGCGTCAGCAGGAATGAGGCTGGAGCAAGTGGTCCAACGTTAGAAAGTATATGAATGTAAGCAGAAGATGGATTGTTCTATCAACATGGGTGTTACACTGCCCTCTTTCAGAGCAGTTTCTTCTCCGAAGGACGCAGCCATATTTGCTGGACTAGTACCGCTTTTCAGGTGACGGAATAGTACCACGTTTACTTGCCTTTCCCCTTGTTCGTGAATCATATACATAGACAATCGAGTCAGTAGTTCATTGGAAGTCCCGAAAGCCAGATCCGAATGCATCCAGCTTGGTATACTTCTCAACTGTTTCACAAAACTGGTCCGAATCACCATCCATGCCCCGCAGCATATCAAGAACCAGACAGTGCAAGAAAGACATGGCAAGACACTGAACGTAAGGTAGCGGAATATGTATCGCCACTAACCGAATCAACAACAAGCTTCGGCTAAGCCAGTAACTGGAGAGCTAATTACCTAGATTTGGCCAAGAAAACAAATTTCACCAAAAATTAACAGTACGGTTTTATGGAATTCTCTTCTGTGATGCACACCTTTGCGATGTCTCTGTTCTTTTTGAAGGTAAATTTTTCCTGTCAGCTGTTTGACATCTGCATTGCTCCAAGCCAGTTCGGAACTTACTCCAGCCTCGGTGCCAGAATCCCTACGGCTTTCGCGGATGACAACTCAGGTTTGACGTTCAATCATAATCTTCTGTTTTTGGACAAATCAGGTATTTTTCTTCGTATTGTGTTTTCACAAGTGGAGGGGAAAGTTTAAAACCTCTGGTAAGCATATTTGTTTTTTAGAAATGCTACATGCCGTAGGCGTGGGAATTTGTGTAAACGCGTTTCACTGTGGATTCAGTGGAACAGATTAGGACTCGTCCGGAACTTAGTCTGTCGGGAGTACTCGCAGGGGGCAACTAATCCAACAAGAGCAGGGCGAAACGGAATGCGGAGCCCTCCACACCTTTTCGTTTATCGTTGTGCCTGCTATCCCATGCTTCACCCATGAGCTCCACTACCCTTCAAAGCCCTCCGATGCCCTCCGTTACCGCTGACCTTTATTTTATTAGCACCTTATGTCAAAAAGTGCTGCATGAATGACCCGTCTGGATGGGGGATAGACCCGGGGAGGTAACAAGTTCGTAACTGTGGGATACCTTTCTCCCGACAATGAGCCAAGGTAACAGTGTTTCCCCGCAGATTCAAGAGCGAAAAAAGGCGAAGCAAAGGGAAACAGATTGGGCTCAGTCCCTTCCAGGGGTCATCCTGTCGGAAGCTTTCGAGTCTCAAGGCTGGCCGAACCATGATCCCTCTCTACTTCGGTCCTACTTGTCACAGATTTTCACATGCGAGAAAGAAGCGTTGGCTGACAGCGCTTGAGTAACAGCGGATTCCTGTTTTGGAAGGCAACAGACGTCTGGTGATCAACTAGCAGCTGTCAAGGTCATCCTGAATACCGTTGATGCAGCCCGATCGGTTCTGCATCGTGCCCAATAGCTAAAAGGTGAGTTGGTGCTTATTCTGCGTGGCAGCGGAAATTGGCTACCACGGAGCTACACGAACTTTGGTTGAAGGGGGACATTGGACTCGTTATTCGGGATTTTCGGGCCCAGAAGTTGGGGCCGCACACTCGTTGCACCCCCTAGGTTCTCTCAACCAAACCTGCGTGCCCATCAGTCCAGCTGCAAATTTACTTTGCGTCTCAGCATTTTTTAGTTCAACGACCGCACAGTTCAGAGCTGGCTATCATACCGCAATCCAACTTTCGTAACCCTTTGGACAAACGAGATGAGCTGGGGCTCTTAGGGACGCCAAACCCCCCACAGTCTTTGCTTAAATGAAAATTGTTGATGCATCTGGTTCTGAGGCTTCCGTACCCGGATACTCAATTTTCCGGGTGGGCAGGAGCGACGCCAGCCAAAGTTTGGGTATTATCCTTTACATTTTGTCTGACATATCTGCCCACCAGCTAACTGGTTTTACCGGTCAGGAGGGCTTTTGGGAAGCCCTATGGTGCAGGGTTCGATTAACCGCCGTTGGATATGCGCCGGAGCAGCAAAGTATCTCACGCTGTTGGGCGAACGTCGGGTTAAAGTTTCGTTAGGATGGCTCGTAACACTTGCCTTCAAACATTGCCCAGAAGTTCGTTAAATTTTAAAAGGAACGTTATAACGGTTATTCCGACTGTGAGCAACGCGTAGCCAATTCAAAACGAATCCCAAAACTAGGACAAGATTTATTCGTAGTTTCTACGGTACTGGATTAACAAGCTATATGCGTATAAATATGTACAAACCTCAACTGTACGGCCACAACGTCCAACAACGAGGACCAGAGTTCAACAAATGCCAATGTCAGGTACCATCGTCACGGCAGTCCAAGTTCCAGTCAAAATTATGCCACTTCACGTGAGCAAAATATGAACAAATTTTGAAGTGCAGTGATTGGTGCATGTTGTATTTGTTCCGGGGTCAATAAACTGAAGAGGATAGTCTCAACAATACAAGTATATTACATTGGCTAAGGAGGATTTCCACGCATGTACGTTACAAACGTAATAATAAAGGCACCACAACGCAGCAAAATATATATGTGTTACGAAAACTGCATATTTTGCTCTAGAAGTTTCCAGTGATTCAGTTTTATAATAAACTATGTGACTTTCGAAAACAAGGATCTTTATCAGTGATAAGTTAGTGGTTTCGATCAAAGGGATAGGTATTGGGCAAATAGACTAAGAAACATGCAGCCAGTATTTGTTAGGAAAAGAAATAGCACTCGTTTCCAGCGACTTTTGAACGCTGAGCTACACGAACGCACTCCTACTTGAGTGCAGGTAGCGTTGCCCAGAATTTTTAACGATGGAGTCCAAAGTTAGACCGACCAGCCCCCGATTGAGAGCCCTTTGGGGGTACTTCTTGGGCAACAAATGGACTTGTGTACAGGTCGCCGGGCGTAGACTCCACGGTTATATTTCACGGACTTGTAGAAGACGCCCGAGAGCGGCTGGTGTACGTGTAAGGTTGATTAGACCTCACTTCGCGGTTTCCTTAGTAAACGCGTGCTTCGGTCGTTTGTAGTACGTGGACCACCTGCACGTTACTCTAATATGCGGCACTGCGCGAATATGTTAACCAGAACAGTATTCTCCACGACCCGTGAGAACGAGAAGGTGATTGGGAGAGATAGTGGTTAGCGCGTATTTGGGAGCGTGCGTGAGAGCGTGCGCAAGAGTAACGGTCAAATGATAACCGCGCTTGGCAGTCAGCGTTCAGTTAAACAATAAACGTGGTGAAAGTATGAACGAAGATGGCAACCGCTACAGGGGCCTCCTAGAAGTCCGACGGAGTTGGGCTTCGATCGTGATGGTAAGCCGGAATTATTGGTTGTCCAGGAACTCATCGTAGCTTGTCCATTATATTGTTGGTGACGTCGAACGACTGCTGATGAGTTTGGCGGTGCCTGCACTCTCGAGGTCCGATGTGCGTAGGTCCAGCTGTGTTTTAGCGCCCACGGGTCTCATACGCATGCGAGCCGGAAGATCCCGCGTCAGGTCCATCCGAAAGGGCGTCCAGTTGTCGTCTCCAGTACCAGGCTGACGAATCGTCCCGTTATCCAATGAGCGGTTGGCCCCTTGAACGTGCACGGGAGTCAGCGAGGCTACGGATGAAGCCAATGTGACTGTGTGGATCCGCCTGAGAGAGGGCAAGGTAAACTGGAACAAAATAGCGCCTGAGGGCGCCGGCGGATTTTGGACCGTAATAACAACACACGAACGATGTTCGGTGTTGTTGTATTCGCTAGGAAACCAGAAGCAAATGGAATCATAACTACCGATTGTAGTTTCACGGGCCTGTTAGTTTTCAAGTCCATGGTGAACTTCCCAACTTATTGCTAACAGTCGGTTGTAAAAATCGTCACGAAATCGGCGAAGCGGACGGGATTTCGTAGTTGGCGACGGCGACGGCTATTTCGCTTTGCGGGTACTGTTGGAGAATCTGATGGACTAGTTGCCGAGTCCTCACTAGGCGTAATTGAGGGTGGTTCGAGTGGTAACTCGCTCGATGCAGGTGACTGAGCGGCTTGAGTAGGTGTAAGTTGGCCGAGCGGCTTGCACTCCATGACGGCAGGCTTGAGAAGGTCGATAGATACGGTGCCGTGTCGTCCGCTGATAACTATGACAAATGTCTTTGCCCTACGTTTTATCACCCGAAACGGGCCAGTGTATGGCGCTTGTAGTGGTGATCGAACACGATCGACGCGAAGGAATACGTGAGTAGCGGTTCCTAACGCAGTTCGGACATAACTTGTAGACTGTTCTTCACGCGGCGGACTGGCTTTGAGCACTCGCATGTGCTGCGTAAGGCGCTGAGCATAGTTACCGTGGTCGAAAGTCACGGTTGGTGAGGGGGCTACCAACTCTCCAGGCAGACGAAGTGTACAGCCACATACCAGTACGGCCGGTGTTGTGTGTAATCCCCCCCCAACAGAACTACGCAGGCTTAAGAGTGCTAATGGTAGTGTTTCACTCCAAAGGGGGTTACCGTTTGCTCGTAGGGCGGATTTTAATTGCCGGTGGAAACGCTCGACCATACCATTGGCCTGAGGGTGGTAAGCTGTCGTCTTAACGTGTTGGCAACCAAGCGTAGCGAGTAGGCTGCCGAAAGCGCCGTCGGAGTGTGGACCACGATCGGTGGTCACTATCGCCGGGAAACCGAAATGACTAACCCAAACTGTTAGAAAGGCTTTCGCGGCCTCTTCCGACGTGGGACGAGGGATAGAAATGGCCTGCGGCCAGCGAGTAAAACGATCCACGCATGTGAGTATGTAAACGTACCCAAGCGAAGGTGGAAGTGGTCCTACGAGGTCGACTTGCACATGATGAAAACGTGTTTGAGGTTCTGGGAACCTGGCTTACGCCGCCTTGGTGTGCCCGTGGGTCTTAACACGACACTGCAGACAAGCACCAGCCCACTGACGGACACCTCGCTTGACAATGTGTCAAACAAAACGCTCAGTTACCAGTTTCACCGAGGCAGTCACACCCGGATGAGCCAGATTATGGAGTGTCAGTAAGGTAGAATAACGGTGGGCAGCAGGAACCACCGGCCTAGGGCGACCTTGCGACACATCTCACACGATGGTATTCTGGGAAGCTGGGATAGGTACTGTCGTCAAGCTCAAAGAACCGTTTTGTCGAAGTTGTTCGATTTGGGGGTCCATAGTTTGGTCCTGTGCCATTGCATCCAAGTTGATGTTAGGCGTCTGTGACAGACTTAGTTGATGTACGCGTGATAAGGCGTCGGCGACGGGATTAGGTACCCCAGAGACGTGTCGTATGTCCACAGTAAACTGTGAGACAAAGTCTAAGTGGCGAATCTCGCGTGGTGAGTATCGATCCGAAGCTGACTTTAGTGCGTAAACCAAAGGCTTGTGGTCTGTAAACACCGTGAACGAACGGCCTCCGAGTGCATGTTGAAAATGACGGATTCCCATGCAGATGGCTGGTAACTCCCTACCAAATGTGCTGTACCTAGATTCCGCGGGTTGTAGGCGCTCGGAGAAGAATGCTAAAGGTTGCCAAGAGTCATCTACGAACTGTTGCAGTACTGCTCCAACCGCTGTGTCCGAGGCATCCGTCACTACCGAAATAGGAGCCAAAGGGTCGGGGTGGGTAAGGAGTGCCGTGTTGGCGATGGCATCTTTGACCAAGGCAAATGCGACTTGTGCCGTGTCGGGAAACACGAACTTCCGCTTACCTCCGCGCAACAGGTCGGTTAGGGGCTGCATCATTTCCGCACAATGCGGAATAAATCGGCGGTAGGAATCCACCAGGCCGGCAAATTGACGCAACTGGCGGAAAGATTAGGGTTCAGGGTAGTCGCGAATAGCGGAATTTTTATCTGGCAGAGGGCGGATACCCGAGGATGAAATAGAATGTCCCACGAAAGTGATATCAGACGGGCCTAATTCGCATTTCGCGATATTGATCGTAACGCCGTGATGGCTAAGGCGTTCGAAAAGTTCTCGTGGGTGTGCGATGTGCTCTTGCTCTGAAGAACTAGCCACCAAAATAGCATCCGGGTATAAGTGGACATTTTACAAACCACGAGTTGCCTCGTGCATGAACCGTTGAAAGGTCTGGGCTGCATTGCTGAGTCCAAACGGCATTCTCAGAAACTCGAACAGCCCGAAAGGCGTAGTGACGGCAGTTTTAGGGATATCGGCCTCTGCTCCCGGGATCTGGTTGTACGCACGAACTAAATCGATACGGCTGAGGACGGAGCAACCTGATAAAGACGAAGTAAGGTCCTGTATACGGGGAATTGTGTATCGGTCAGGAAAGGTGACTTTGTTAAGTGCTCTGTAATCACTACAGAGTCGCCAGTCGCCCCTAGACTTAGGGACCATATGAAGAGGGAAGCCCGAGGGCTACTAGAAGGGCGTATTATACCCAGTTCTGGCATATGTTCGAATTCAGCCTGTTCAATACGAAGCTTGTCCGGTGCTAACCGACGCGGCCTACTGAACACTGGGGGTCCCTAAGTATCGATATGGTGAGTGACACAGGTCGTCACTGCTGAGAGAGGCCCGGCCTGCCGAAACATGGCTGGGTAGGCGGCGATGAGTTCGCTATAAGGTTGGTGTGCCGGTGGTTGAACGTAAAAAGACGTGACGTGATTCACTCGCGAATTATAACCCGCAACAGCGAGAGTGGTCTGACGATCCACCACTCTGCGGCGCCGTGCATCAACTAGCAAGTCAAAATGCTGCAGGAAGTCAATGCCTAGAATTGGTTACGGGACGTCGACGATGATGAATACCCAACGAAAATTCGCTCTAAACTCAAGTTTTAGGTGAGCGACCGCCGGCCAAACGTTGGGATGGCCTAGCCATTGGCAGCGCGTAGTGTTTGGGCCTGCGGTGTGCTGTTGTCGTCTCTCGCTCGGGGGAGGACGCTCACTTCGGCAAGGCCGCGCGCGGCGCGCGGACCGAAAACCCCGCCGTTTGATGTCTGACAGATTTCCCATGATAGAACCTTCCGTGTCGCTCAAGCTGCACGGACTTCTGCAGAGCTGAAATTCTCCCACAGTCCAAAGGTCCATCTTCCAGATCACCGACAGCTCAAGACGCAAGATGCAGTCAAGACTAGTGTCGCTAACCCTTTCACATTTTCCAGCAGTCTGTCTTCCAGTTCGCCGGCAATACCAGATGCAATATACTGTCAAGATTTGTACTTTGAACCCTTTTCCGTTTTCCCGTCTCCCCGCTATCCAGTGAACTATCTTACAGCTCACTGGTGACATTCAGATGACAAGATAATCACAAGATCCGGGAACATTTGGGCTTTAGCCTCGTACCCGTGTATTACTTCAAGACTTCAAGACATCTACAAGGAATAGGTTATTTGAAATGATGTCCCTTACGTTCAAAAGACGACTATTGGTGTGATACCCGGCTTCGTGGGTCGCCACCACGGGCCGGGGGTTTAGTTTCCCTGATGAGCACCGGGAAACGTACACCCTGGTTCACATCGCTTGGCTCCCTCACCGAAGCGACTGTGGTATTTACAATACCCTTCTTTTGAAGAACCGACGAAACGTCGTCGCAATGACGGGCTATGGAGCCTAGGTGATCGTGCGCGGTGCCGCTCTTGTGACCCACTTCTTACTGCTAGGCGTTGCAGGCTCGCGTCAATTCTAGACAAAACTGACGCGAGTTCGTCAGATGTCGGCAAGGCAGGCACAGTTGTGACGGAGGACCTGGTTGTTCCAGCTACAGCGGGGTTGTATCGTGACATAATGTCATCAGCTACTGCTGCAGTTTCCTCCAACGAGCATTTGCGCGTGGCACTTAGTAAAACTGGGAGGTTGTGCGGCAAACGCTGCAGCCAAAGTTCCTTTAAGAGCGGGTCCTCGCCTATTGTCGGTCCTCTCAAGCGCTGCATCTCACGCAACAGTTCGGAGGGCTTCCTACTTCCAAGCTCAACGTTTTGAAGTTGTTGCATACGTTGGTCCTGCGTTGGGGTCGTGCGGGCAATGACGGCCTCCTTTAAGGCCTCATAGCTTCGGGAAGAGATTGTTACGTCCCTTACTTGCATTGTGACCTCCAGCGGGAGGCGGCCTGCTACCCACCTGAAAAGGCAGGCGTCACTGGCTTTACGGCAGTTTTCGAATTCTGAATCGACCAGCGTGAACCAGAGTTCTGGATCAGCAGGCGTGAATTCCGGTATGTGCAGCGTGATCGCCCCAACGGTGGGGTCTGAGCAGGGTTTCCGTTCAGTAGACATAGCGATTACTTTATAGAATACAGACGGGAAAAGGAATCAAAGACCGATGGGGAACTATAGTCTTCGCGAAAAAAGATCACGACGAACTAGACACACAAAATATGTATGGACAAAAAATTTATTTGGTAAACCGACCAAAAAAAATCAACAGATAGAAAAACAATAAAACACACAAAAACTTACGCAGACGGGACCTTGAGCGGTAGAAAACAAGGAAACTCACGTGACCTGGGGATCACGTCGGGCTCATTATTTGTAAGGTTGATTAGACCTCACTTCGCGGTTTCCTTAGTAAACGCGTGCTTCGGTCGTTTGTAGTACGTGGACCACCTGCACGTTACTCTAATATGCGGCACTGCGCGAATATGTTAACCAGAACAGTATTCTCCACGACCCGTGAGAACGAGAAGGTGATTGGGAGAGATAGTGGTTAGCGCGTATTTGGGAGCGTGCGTGAGAGCGTGCGCAAGAGCAACGGTCAAATGGCAACCGCGCTTGGCAGTCAGCGTTCAGTTAAACAATAAACGTGGTGAAAGTACGAATGAAGATGGCAACCGCTACAAAGGTGTCTCCTATTGGATCTAACAGCGAAATACCAACGTTATCCCCTTTATCGGACGAATAGAGAAGACACAATTCGGTTTACAGATGCAAGGCGTATTCTATATATCGTGGCACCGAAACAGTACCGATACGATAGATACCCCGAACGGAAAACGAAACGAAACGCGACGGCTGTGCAGAAAGTGAACCGCGAGAGTGTACAATCGGCGAGCGACCGAAAGTGAAAGTGATTTAAAACGAGGTCGAGGGAAACCTCGGAAAAATCAGTTCAGTAAAACGTACGCAACCGGACAATACGCGTTTGCGACCTCGAGGTCGATGTCAAATGCCAGAACAGATCTTAGAGAAAATAGATCCAAAATGGTGTCCAGAAAACAGCCCAAGCAGGACATTGCTCCACTCTGTTGGGCACTGCCCAACGAAGCGTTGGGGTGGCGCACATTGCCATCATTTCTCATGACTAGTCATTTTCTCAAAACGATCGAGGTCACTACAGATTCCTGCGGTGGGACCTCAAGGGGCTTTGCATTACTCTCGGAGGTTTCAAGTTGCCGAATGTCGATTGGGACGAGGGCTGTTAAGGTCTGTCCGCATATTCATTCACAAGTGCCCTCCACACGGTCCATGGGGACTTGACTCCACACCAGCGTCTACGAGAGTCGACACGGTTTCAAAGTCCTCAGTCATCCATCCTGGATCTTGTGGTATCCGAGACAATCCAGGGTTGAAGAAATTAGATCCCTTCCGCCAATGGGCTCCAGTCACCATTGCGTCCTTTCAATCCATTAGAGCTCTGCGCCGTTACGATCATCCTTCCAGGCAGAAGAGTTAGCTTCTTCTGTGCCTACAGGGCACCAAGCACTAACCACGAAGAGGACGTTTGTTTGCTGCGGACTTTGACTGAACTAGTTAAGGACACACAAAAGACCCTCATAGAGGGTGACTTCAATCTTCCGCATATCGACTGGGTGACTCAGGTCTGCGTGCCGGGATCGGAGGTGCAAACCTACTTAGAATGGCTACATGATAATGCGTTGCATCAGCATATTAGGGAGAATACCAGGTATAGGACTGGATGCGTTCCATCCTTGCTGGATCTAGCTATAACGAACTTCCCCAACGATGTGCCTGGACTGCATTATTGTGCACCGCTGGGAAAGAGTGACCACGTATGTGTAAAAATAGTTCTGTGCATGCAGCAACCGAAGGTACCCTCAAGGCTGATTAGGATTTTCGGTAGTATGGACATAGATAGGCTTCGTAATAGGGCGATGGGTTTGACCTGGGACACGTCAGAGGAGGCTACTATCGAGGAGCGCTGGCAGGCCATAAAGGGATCCCTGACTACCCTACAGGAAGGGTTCGCACCCTTAAAAAGAAGGAGTGGGGAGGGCAAACCCATGTGTTGGAAGGCTGCAATAGCCAAGGCCACCAGACGTAGAAACCGCTCTTGGAACCAGTACAAAGCTTCCGGCAGTCAGCTAGCCTGGGACCGCTATACGAAGCTGAGAAACGAGACTGTAAGCCTCTTGAGAACTTCTAAGCGGGAATTTGAGCCCAAATTGGCCCAGTCTGTAAGACAACAGCCGAAGAAGTTCTACAGATATGTACAGTCTAAAGGCTCAACAAGAAATGCCGTAGGTCCGCTATCCACTAGAGACCATGGTATTGTCACTGATGACCAGGGCAAAGCAGACGCCCTGGGGGAATACTTCGGTAGTGTACATAGGATAGATAGTGGGGTACGAGTAGATCTGGCTCTGGTGCATCCTCCTCAGTTAAACGAGCTAGATCTCTCAGGGGAATGCGCGCGTAAGTACCTACAGGAGTTAAACAGCCACAAGTCAGCGGGCCCAGATGGCATTCATGCAGCTATCATCAAGCCGTTGGCGGATATCATAGCTCCATCGGTATGCAGACTGTACAGATCCACGTTGGACCAGGGTAAGCTGCCTCAGGACTGGAAAGTCGCGGCAGTCGTGGCAATACATTAGAGTGGGCCTTAGTCGGCTGTGTAGAACTACAGGCCGGTAAGCCTAACTAGCATTCTCTGTAAAGTCCTCGAGAAGATCATTCCTGCTCATATCTGCCAGCACTAACTGCAGCACTCCATGCTAAGTCCGGCGCAGCATGGATTCCTGAAAAATAGATCTTGCCTGACCAATCTCCTGTGCTTCTTAGATGAAGTAACTCGACGACTGGACGAAGGTAAGCAAGTTGAGGTATGCTACCTCGACTTTAGCAAGGCGTTCAACTCCGTTAATCATCGTCTTTTGCTGCGCAAGATGGAGACTTTCAGTGTAGGTGGGCAAGTATA
Source organism: Fasciola hepatica (assembly GCA_948099385.1). NCBI lineage: Eukaryota > Metazoa > Platyhelminthes > Trematoda > Plagiorchiida > Fasciolidae > Fasciola > Fasciola hepatica. The sequence goes on along the minus strand of CANUEZ040000043.1, from coordinate 32,850,619 downwards.
TAGGTGGCTGGAGGACTTCCTCTCCCACAGGACGTTTTACGTCAAAGTGGGAGACAGGTGCTCCAGTTTGGTGAACGTTACCAGTGGTGTACCTCAGGGATCCGTCCTAGGTCCGGTCCTATTCTTGTTATTTAATAATGACCTAGCATCCACTCTTCAATCGCCCAGCTTTATTTTTGCGGATGATGTGAAGATTGTTGGACCTGAGAGTAGGGCGGACTTGGGCAGGGAAATACGTACCGTCCTGAAATGGGCATACAAATGGGACTTACCTCTAAACGCTCAAGAAAGCCACTTGTTGTCAAGGGCAACAAAGAGCCTAACTGTCGCTCATGATCAAGGGCTGTTCACCGTAGAGGCAGCCAGCAGGGTTAAAGGCCTGGGGATCATCATGAAAAGTGACTTCAAATGGTCGGAGCAGTGCAACGCTGCTGCGCATAAGGCTCGTGGGGAGCTCTTTAGACTGTGGTCAGCTTTGTCTTGCCGGAAGCCGGAGGTATTTGTACCTATTTACATGGCTATAGTACGGCCTCACTTAGAAGGTAGCGTACAGGCTTGGTCACCCTTCTACAAAAAGGATGCCGCCTGCCTCGAGAAAGTTCAACGTCTCGCCACGCGAATGGTTCAAGGACAGAGGGGTAAGACTCACGAGCAGAGACCCTGTGACCTGAATCTCTTCTCGTTGGAAAGGAGGAGACGTCGAGGGGATCTCATAGAAACGTTCAAGGTAATGAAGGGCTTTTCTGGCCTTAGACCGGATAGTCTATTCCAAGTGGCCGTAGACTCCTGAACAAGGGGACATGAAAAGAAGCTAATAAAAGCCCGAGCTGGGTTGATGGCTAGATCGCACTTCTTCAGCAACGGGGTAGTGAACAGTTGGAACGGTCTGCCTGGTAAATGGTAGATCTGCAGACAGTCCAGTCCTTCAAATGTGTCCTAGATCGCAAGTGGTACGAGATCTTTCCTTGTAGTAAGCCTTGAGTATATCAACTAGATGGATGACGGGTAGCACTGTGGTCCCTCTGGAGTATGTTTTAACAGGCTTTTTCCCTTATTGCATACTGCCTCAGTGAACGCTCACGATGCATAATGTCTCTCGCAGTTGATGTGCGATGAGGTTTTCCGTTTCCCTCTCAGTTTTAGCAGGGATTCGATCAAGTACACTCGGCAGTGGTGGGTGCATAACTGGTGTGCATACAACGAAGGAATTCTGGACGCTGGATTGGCCGTGGCCATTACCTGTCCTGTGCAGACTGAACTGAACTGAACTGAACTGGTGTACCTCATTTTGGTAAACCACATACGGGACGCGACGTATGGCGCATGAACTTTGTTGAAATGCAAGCAGCAGCACCACTATAGTGGTGTGGACTGCCGCAGCTCCGTTAAGTATAGAATCCTCGTGGTCCATAATACATGAAGTGGTCATTGGAAGAAAGGAGCAGCTAACAATCAACGACCGTGTCCAGCGACAAAAACCTCAACAAGGTGAGCCTACTTGTCGTGACATACCAATCGGTCATTCTCCTCGGTATTGGTCGATTTCAAACTGAAATCAGTTTTACTAGATATCCTTCAGTTTACCTCGACTACTCATATTGCCCCCTTTTTTTCGGTTAGACTGGACATGGGCAAACTGGCGAATAAAAAACCCGTAACCTGTAGGACACGAGACCGAACAGGCGGGTAGATGAACAGTGTGGAAGACCTCGGTGTTCTGAGGAGAATATGTCGGCAGGCACCGCGGGAATTCAGTGTGACACCTGTCAAACATGGTCCCACACGAAGTGCTCGGGGTTAGGCGAGAAGTACTGTCAATTATACTGGATATGCCTGGGATGCAAAAAGCAAATCAGGTCAGATAATAAAGCCACAAGGCAGGCAGAGATCGCCAGAAAAAACGGAGACATGTAAACACTTAAGAGAACAGTTGGCATCAATTAAGGATAGCAACGGACAAGAGGCGACGCCCGTAAACCTAAAGAACACCGGGGCAAGACCGGGACAGCAAGCAGCTGCTGCGCTGTTGACTCGTGATGCAGTCGAGGGATTAAGAGTCCTAAATGATCGGGTAAGTAAGTTAGAATAAGACGGCTAATATCACCAAAATTCGGACTACGTTGAGGAAAAATAGGGACATTGGTCTGGGAAGGAACCGGAATGTTGTAGTTCACGGAATTCCAAAACCGTTCATGAAAGTTGGCAAGCAGAGGGACAGAGCAATGAGATACCATCTAGTCAACCTGCTCTGAGCAGAGGAAATCCTCTGGCATGTAGCCGTGAAAAGAGTTATGAGATTGGGGCGGTGGAACGGGGAGACTGACTCTAAAGGGTGCGAACCAAGACCTATGCCTGTCGAGTTCGCCACCTTCTGTCACGGAGACGCCTTCTTAGCTGCAGCCGGGCATATTAGGCAAATCTCAAAGGGAGAAATTGATGTGGTGCCCGATGATAAAGCAGCTATTTTCAGTCAGGGAAGGGTAAAAAGACCGGAACTCCGGGTTTTACCACGGCTTTCCTAAAGTCTCCGAGAGTGAATGCAAGCAAGACAAAATAGCTGAGCACCAAGGAGCCGATGGGCAGGGTGGAGAAAGCGTTGCCCAGCCCCGTTACTAAAGGAATGGCCTATCGCAACTCCGAGAGAGGAGAATCAAGACAACTGACCCTCACCGAGACTCCGAGGACGGTGATGTGCAAAGCAACCCAGGATGTGGGAAGGGTACTAATCGACAGTAGCGCTAGAAACCCAACCGTGGTATTAAAAAAACGGTCCAGGTGCTCAGGTTCAGGACCCGGGCACCTGCCGCCTTCCTCTAGGAAACGCAGGAAAATAGAGGGTGTTGTGATGCTCCTGGCCTACACCAATGCTGCAAGTATGGGCCAGAGCTCAAAACTAGGACACAGGGAGCAAATGTGATGGCAGTCACTGAAACGTGCCAACGACCAGACGAAAGCGACAATGGGCTGATCCCAAACTTCTATTCAAGCTTTAGGGTGGATAGACTGGACGATCGAACCGGAGGTGTTACGCCGAATGTACAAGCGGTAGGGGTTGTAGTAGCTACGGGCGGGCCGAAAGCGTCGGTTGTTTGCACATTTCGAAACCCAGAGGCAGAATGTGCTGAGGACAGCAATCTGCTTGATTTTTTCACTACGGTTGACAATGCCGGACGGAAGTTACTCATTATGGGTGGTTTCAATGCGCCCGAAGTAGATTGGACCTCGGAAACCGCTCCAGAAGACACTTTCGGGGAGAGATTACTCCACCTAATCTACAGGAAAGCTCTTATCCAACACGTCAATCAAGTGACAAGATGGCAGTTTGGTCAGTCACCGTCAATCATTGACCTGGTAATGACCAGGGCTCCAAATGGCCTAGAACAGCTGGAATTAGGGGAACCCATAGGAAAGAGTGATCATGACACACTCTAGTTTAGGCTGAACCTTCAGGGAATAAGTGCGCCTGTTAACTTCAGGAGGAACTTCTCAAAGATAAACGAGAATAGCTTGGTAGAACTGGGCCTCCGGATAGACTGATATGGTGAGCGATGACTGCAGCGTAGGACACATGGAGTTGGCTCAAGAGCAGACTGCTGAAAATAACAGAGGCTGTCGCATCACCTAGAAGAGTCAAACGAAACGGATTGCCACCGTGATGGACGAGCCGAGTGAAGAAGGCTCTAAAACAGAAGCAAAGAGCATTCAAAAAGTACAGAAGTACCAGCGACTGCCAAGCCTTGCTACAGTTCAAAGCAGCGAGAGGTAGACTATCTCAGATACAGAAACAGTGCAGGAACAACTACGAGGAACGTATGGCGCGGAACGCCAAAAGCAATCCGAAAGCATACTACAACTACGTCCAATCTAAGGCAGCACTAAGGAAAGCCCTCGGCGGGGTCAGGAACTCACAAAGAGTGTGGGCAATAAGCAGACAGCAAAACGCAGAGATCCTGTTGGAATTCTTTTAGCAGATATAAAGACAGGACCAGGGTGCTCAGGGGCTATCTGCGACCAGGGGCAGTGAAGTCTCGGAAATGGAGGACGGAGAAATCAACGCAGAAGAGGTGTTGAACAGCCTGAAGCAGCTAGAAGTGTTCAAAGCGGCGGGGCCGGGTGACATCCACCCTGCAATACTGAAGCCACTAGCGTCCATCCTCGCTGAACCACTAGCCAAGCTGTTCAGGGTATCACCAGACAAAAGCGTACTACCTAAAGACTGGCTTGTATAGATCATCACACCCGTTTATAAAGGTGGAAACAGAGACACATGTACCAGTTAGAGGCCGATTGACTTGACTTCGGTGGTGCTTAAAACTCGAGAGAATAGTGAGGCATTTAGAGGAACAAACTGGTGACTGCCAACCAGCATGGATTCTGGCACAGGTGCTCTTGTCTCTGCAACCCAATAAGTTTCTTGGATGAGGTAACCAGTCGAGTGGATCGAGGAGAAGGGGTGGAAGTCTGCTATCTAGATTCCCAAAAGGCATTTGATTCGGTTAACCACAGACTGCTCAAAGCCAAGGTGGAATCGTTTCAACTTACGGCGAAAAAACAGAAGCGAATTGTACAAAGCCTAAAGGAGGGAGCTTACTGAGTAAGAGGGGAAGGCTGCTTGTCGGACAATGGGAGACTGTATAGTGACGTTCCGCAAGGGTTGGTCCTGGGACACCTGTTGTTTCTGATGTACATTAACGATCTTGTAGACGAGTTGTAAAACTCGTGCTTCTCGTTCGCGGGTGACTTCATAGTGGCAGGAGCACCAGAGGATGCGGCGGTTCAGCGTAATCTAGACGGGATATACCACTGGTTAGTGGCGTGGGATTTTCCCCTAAGTCTGAGCAAATGCCAACACCTCATCAAGGAGGAAGAACCATGGCCCACACGATATATGGGGCTACCAGACAATCGGGAGACGCTAGCTCAGACCATAGAAGCCCGGGACCTAGGGATGACCTTAAGCCAAGTCGCTAGTGCCAGGAAGTAATGCAGAAAGCACGTAGAGCCCTGCTCCAGTTAAGGCGGGCGATCAGCTCTAGGAAACCGAGGGTCTTATTGTCATTGTACAAGGCTTTTGTGAGATCTCATCTAGAAAGCGGTGTCCAAGCATGGAGGCCATATTTGGTGAGGGATATCAAAGCTCTCGAGCAGCTACGAAGCGATTCACGCGATGGTTCGGAGAATACAGACATTTTACTACGAACAGTGTTTTGAGCAACTAGGGTTATTTTCTCTAGAAAGGAGAAGACGAGGTGATCTCATAGTGGCCGTCAAAATACTAAAAGGATTTACAGAAGCACGAGGTCACAGAGGGGCCTTATTTGAGCGGCGAGGGAATGATGCCTAAGAGGGCATGTACTGAAAATTAAGAGAGAACTTTGACTGGAATCGGAAGTCAGTCTTTTGCAGTTAGGGTCGCTAATGAATGGAATAAGCTGCCAGGAGATGTGATAAGCACGAGCACAGTGTCTAAGTTCAAAGGGAAGTTAGATAGGGTGTGAGTGACTGTGTTTGAAGAAACATGGCCAGGAGTCTACTACCGTTTTTGTAGACAACTGACCAGTTCCTTTCACTTCAACCCTCGTGGAACCCTCATCTAGGGCCTACCGCCCCTCACTATACTAGCTTTATTACCGGGGAGATTGACCGTGCGGTATGTGACTAACGGCTGTGATCCCAAAAGTTAAAGATAAAGAGAGTTGGAGATCTAATCTGAACCCTCCCTGATTATAGCCAAGTATTGAAGAGGAGTCGTCTCTTCCAATTGTCAAAGCACCGGGGGATCGAAGGAGCTCACCAGTGCAAGAATCTGGACATTCAGACATCCCGCCGTCGAGTCCTGGAACCGAATTTAATTGAATTTAATTGACTGATTTGTACATTTGCGGCTCTCGTTCGTTCCCGGAGGCTTAGCAAGGGTCTACCATTGTTTAATCGTGAGCTACGAAGTGCTCTCCTCAGTAAGGACCGTGCATGGCAACGTTATCGAGATACTGGAGATAGGTACGAGCGGTAGGAAGCCTTCCAGAGTGTGCTCGTCCATGAAAATAGAGAAGACAATTTGTTTTGAAACCTGCTTGCTAATGATTCTGTTACTGCACCCAAACGGCTTTGTCCCTTGTAACATTCAGCCCGTCCGTAACATCGGTTTTCGGTGGGTTTGTTTAGTAGCCATTTTACATGGATCAACAATGAATTGATACCAAGGAAATCGACGACCGGAGTATTATTGAAAGCTTAGTTGACGTTGTATTTGAATATATTAGTTTAGTTCATCAAATGCTCTGAAATACCTCGGTATAGATCGCCCTCTTTTATTACTTCGAAATGGGTAAAATAATTACAATTGATCGGAAAATCATAAATTAGGAGATAGAAATGAGCATCGTTACTCGTAATTTGGGAAAAGTGACAGAAATAACGAAACATGCCACCCATTTCAAGCGATTGGCACAAACTATTAGTAAGCCGTTCAGAAACCGGTCAAAAACTGCTCCGAAATCGATAGGTTTTTGGTCGGTTTTCGAGCAGTTTGTACTTTTACGCCGATCGGTTTTCCAGCGGTTTCTGACCGATTTCCTGGACAGCTTCTGAACGGCTTACTAGTAGTTTGTGCCAATCGCTTGAAATGGGTGGTATGTTTCGTTAATTCTGTCACTTTTCCCAAATTACGATTAACGATGCTCATTTCTATTTCCTAATTTATGATTTTCCGATCAATTGTCCTTATTTTACCCATTTCGAAGTAATAAAAGAGGGCGATCTATACCGAGGTATTTCGGAGCATTTTGATGAATTAAACTAATATATTCAAATACAACGTCAACTAAGCTTTGCATAATACTCCGGTCGTCGATTTCCTTGGTATCAATTCATTGTTGATCCATGTAAAATGGCTACTACACAAACCGATCGAAAACCGGTCAGCGTAATAGTAAAAACCACTGGAAAACCGGCCAAAAACCGGTCGGTTCCGGAGGGGTTTTGCTACAAGGGATGCATGTTTGAGACGTAGAACTCGCGTCAATGTGGTTATACCACTCTTAGTCAACCCCGTCGCCGTCACTGCCACATACGAATGTTACCCTCATGCTACGGCCCTTCCATCCAGACGGTGTCATCAAGGAACTGAGGACACTAAAAGTTCACAAATTGCCCGCACCAGATGGTATTCATCCGGCTGTATTGTGTGCGTTGGCCAACGAACTCGCATTACCTTTGGCCGATCTTTTCCATCTATCGCTAAGTACGAGAAGTTGGCCTAACGAATGAAAGCCCGCGGTTATCTGTCCATTGTACATAAGGGGTTCGCAGAAGGTACCCACCAGCTATCGCCCGGTGAGCCTCGCCTGCATTTTGTGAAAGGTGATAGAATGACTAATGTCAGTGCGAATCCAGGAACACCTTGAGTTATGCTTGTATCTGTGCCCCGCTCAGCACGGCTTCCATCCAAAGAGGTCGTGTATCTCGAACCTACTGGGAGCGAACGGTGGGCAGAGGCAATGGAGGGCGGCTACAACACGAATGTGATCGTTGATTTCGGCAAGGTCTTTGACAAGATACCTCACGGCCGACTGTTAGAAAAACTCAGAAAATTTGGTCTCCAAAGTCCGATGCTTGACTGGATTGCGGATTTCCTTCAAAGGAGGACGTTTTCCGTCAAAGTTGCCCAGTCGAAGTCGAGTTGGTATGTAGCAACAAATGGGGTCTCTGAGGGATCGGTTCTTGGACCGCTGTTGTTTCTGGCCTAAATTAACGACTTGTCGTCAGCCCTCCAGTCACCTTGCCTTGTGTATGCAGGTGACATGAAACTGTGGCGTGTCGTGAAGTCAGATGTTGACAGAGAGGTTTTACAAAGAGATCTGGATGCTTTAGTACGATGGTTTGACGTCCGGACTCTACCAATCAATGCCCGTACATGCCTGTCGGGAGAAGGGTATTGAATGCAGTGTATTGCATCGGGAACAAAATACTACCGCGATCGTCGTGCGAATGAAACCTTGGGGTTATGCTCTCGTCGTCCTTCAAGACTCGAGCTCACACGCATAAGGTCTATGGCTCTTCCAGAGCTATTTTCGGTGCCATGCATCGATAATTTGATCCGCTGAGTCCCGAAGCTTTCTAGTTACTGTATGCCTCCCATGTTCGTCCGAGACCTAAATACAGATGTGCTGCAACCTATTCATGCACTATCGATTAGATGGCGAAACTAGAGAAGATGCAACGCTTCGCGTCAAGACTTGTCAGTGGCTTACGTGGGACCAGCTATGCGGGTCGTCTGAGGTTTCTTGATCTCCTCCCCGAGTACTGTCGGCGAGTTCGTGGTGACAATATTGAAGGGCACACTCCCTTAGCTTTTACGATCGCGTTCGTCGAGGAAGTCAACGAGAAAAGACCGTGAAGTGCCCACCGCGCGTATTTTCATAGAGCCTGAGTACGGAGACCGCACACTTGTGTGTGCCGAGGAAGTGTGTCAGAAGTAGCGCTTACGGTTGCCGCGTGCGCGAAACGTACAGTCAAACGTGATAGACAGTGTGTGATCGGCTGATCACCATAACAGTGAATTTGAGGAAGATTCTTCGTGGTGACATGGGTCCTCAATTGCAAGCGCACTTTCCTCTTCGAGTGAGCGACTGGATGCGAGGCCATCCCCTGACGCTGTGGAATCTTCCGTCGACCGGTTTGTCGTCTTTCATGGAGGGTGACTAATCTCTGGAACGCCTTACCAGCATCAGTGGTAGAAGAGAAGGACGACGCTCGGTTCAGACGGCGTCTCGACTGTTGTGTAAGGTTAAAGTCACGCACATCGCGCGGACAACCGATCAACATTCCTCTCATGAATGGACATACGCCTGATTTGCCTTGAGCTTTAATCATGCTTTAGCGCCAGCAGTATTGACCTATTGATTTTGCTATGTACTGATTAATCTTACTCTGTTGCGCGTGACAGCGCATGTAGTTTAGCTCTTTATACCAACTCACTTGTTTGCTTGCGGCTTACTCGCCGGCTACGGTCGGGTTTTGTGTTCACGCTCGTGCAAATAAATGCAACTTCGCCACTACGTGTTCTATCACTAACTACGGACACAACATCGACACATTTGGAGACATTGTGGAAAAAAGCCCTCTGAGCGTGAACCTACAGAGTCAATATGAAGAAGCTTACACAGGGTATTTCCCTCAGCCTTCGGACAAGAAGATTGAAGAATGATTGGATTCGTAGCCTGGTGCAAATCAACTGACCCTCACTGGTGCAAGCATCTGGACTGATCTATTGGCCCGAGCCTCAAGTCCTGTAGCATGACTTGATCTGACCTGACTCGTTTTTTCTGTGCAAAAAATACGGACCGCTATCTTCATTTTAGTAGCAGAGCACATCCACCCAAGCAGCAAGCCCAACGTTGGGTCTTTCCATCGAAAGTGTTTGGAAGCGCTGCCGGCTCCCAACTCTAATAGGATTGAGCGGACCCAACACATTGAAAAAATCGCGTAGAACGGGTCCTATTCTGTCGTAATCTCAAGCGTGCCAGTCAATGAAAATCAGGAGACAAAGACCTTGAATTAAGGCTTTATCAGTCTTGTTATTTAAGTACATCCTGAAAAGGAACGGAAAGAATTGCTATGATGTTTTCAGTGAAAATGAGAACGAACAACTCTAGAGTATATGACATTTTCCCCCACCGGGGAAAGTGGTGGACATTCTGGAACGTTGGAAGTAATTTTACAACTATAAAATGTAGACCAAGACAGAAATGCAATCAGGGGTTCAGGCTTCTCGACTTCAAAAAAAAGTTGTCGGGTTCGTTGTTTTTGGGTAATGAGTTGCGTGGTATTATCAGCTACGTCTGATATGTTTGGTTGAGTGTCATGTGGGGTTGTAGACTGTAGTAAATTGACTCACATATTGGGGTCAGAAGTGCATTGAATTTCGCAAGGAATGTCCTCTCACAGGTCTGTCTGAGGGTGTGAAATAGAGTTGTCGGGTTATTCTGTCCCCGCTAAAGCTAACTGTCTAATTGAAACAGTCTCCTTTCGGTCACTGGGGAAACGTACTTGAGCATACTGTGGGTTACATTCGACGAGCTCCACTTCATCTACCAGTGGATCGTACTTTGATGTGATGGAATTTCTCCTAACGAGAACTCGATCCGGAGTTGGTAACCAAGTTGGCAAGGTGGTACTAGTGGCGGACTTGCGACGATACGAAAACAAGCGCTCGTGAGGGGTAACATTTGTGGATGTGCAGAGTAAGGACCGAACAGAATGTAAAGCATCAAGGAGAGTACTTTCCTAATGAGTGACGGGTAATCCTCTCGTCCTTAGTCTCAACAAAATAGTGCACCATAATCTCACATTCAACCGTTCGACTTGACCGTTTGCCTGGGGACTGTAGCCAGTGGTTGTACTGGTTGTGATTCCTTTTTCATGGAAGAAAGTTCAAAGTTCTGAAGACAAAAACAGGTAACCTCTTTCGGGATGGACAAATGACGGCATGCCAAAGATCGCAAGCAATTAGCAGAGACATTTGATGACAGTGGACGAGGAAACATCGGAGCATGCGAAGACAAAGGGAAACCACGAGTACTCGTCGATGCAAGTGAGTAGATAGCGATCGTTGGAAACTGACGTCAGCGGTTCTTTAAAGTCGATACTTAATATTTCGAAAGGTTATGTCGCTTTGATGAGGGGAGCATATGGCGGGTTGAAGAGGCGAAGCTTGATTTCTGCACAAGCTGGGCATTGAGTCACCACGGACTTCACGTCTTGTAGGGAATACGTTTAGCTACGTGCCCTCAAAGTGCATAAGGCGTGTAATACCCGGGTGACACAGTGAATTGTGGAGTTCCTTGAGACTCGGACGACGAGCCATTGGGGAGCAGTGAACTCGTGATAGGGTATCAGCCGCAAGGTTTTCTTTGCTGGAGCGGTAAACAACGTCATAGTTGAAACATGAAAATTCCATCTTCCAATGGAGAACCTTTTCGTTGTTGATGTTGCTGGGATGTTCTTTATTGTATATGAAGACAACTTTGATCAGTAATCAGTTTGAAATGATTTCCGAGTAAGTAATAACGCTACTTTTTTACGGATTCAACTTTAGCATATGCTTCCTTTTCAACCGCAGACTGATGTTTTCGGATGATGACAGATTCCTTGAGAAGAAGGCGACTGGGATGCCATCTTGACTGAGGGCGACCGCGATTACTACTTCGGAAGCATCTGTCTCCACTGAAAGTGGTATGTCACGTGGTACGGCGGCGACGGCTAAATTTTCGAGTTCGTCCTTCAGCGCACAGAACGCATCTGTAGCGGCAGCTGGTAAGGAGAAGACTTTATTGTGAGTGAGAGGATATATTTTATCCGACAACCGGGGAATTCAGCGTGAGTAGTACGCGAACAAACCAACAGCACGTTGTTGAGACTTGGCGTCATTGGATGGTTTCGTTTCACGCAGGCACCGAAAACGACCTAGGTCGGGTCTGATTGCTCCGTTCGAAACCTCGTAACCGAGCAAGCAAATCGTATGCGTCCCGGTGACGGCCTTATCGTAGTTCGGGATGATTCCATACCTGGCGGTTTTTAGGGATTTCTCCAGGTTTTCATCGTGTTCCACAACATCGTTACCACATATGGTGACATTGTCAGCATAAACAAATGTATTTTTGAGGTGTTCGTTGGTAATGAGATTATCCATGATGCGTTGAAAACCAACGACGCCACTAGTATCTCCGAACGAAATACGTGTAAATTAGTAAAGTCTGTCCCCACTTCGTTAGCGGCAAACTTTTTGTCTTCATTCCTTATTGGTATTTGGTGATGAGCACTCTTTGGATCCAGAGTACTGAAAACTTTGTACTGAGCTATCTTCTGAATCGTATCGTCAATTCGAGGGAGCGGGTATGCGTCCAGATGCGTCGATCGGTTATTCGTTCGGCTATAATCTACAACCATTCTCTTTTTCCCGTTTCGGTTGTCCGATTATTCCCTATGAGAACACAGATTGGCGAACAGGGTCGTTTTCAGTTGTTTATACCCATGCCATTACATCACAATATTATACGAGTTAAGGAATTGGACCAATTAGACAAACAGGGAGGGATAGAGATTATTGGTGACAAAAAATGAAGGAAAACAATTGTAATTCGGGCTTTAATCAAGATCGTATGTGGATTGTCTGTCACATATTATGTCAGTTTTCATCTGGTCTCTGCTTGTAGGGTGGAGGGAGAGCCAGGGCAGCTTAAGAGCAAACAAAATGTTTGGGCTTTGCAGGATGGCTTCTCCGAGCCGGATATACAATCATGCCTGACAGGTCGGTGGGTGGAGGCCAGACAAAGTCCAGTCTCCTGGTCCTCCAGGTTGGGGGTCGATTTGAGCTCGCAACTCAGTCGGCAAAATCAGTGGGACAATAATTGATCCAAGAAAATGGGCTTCCACTAAGTCATCTCGCTGCCTTGCGGATAGGTTCTTGTTAGAATTAAAGGCTTTGGATGAGAACCCTAATCGGTCTCCTGCTTTGTGGCTGGACACCCCAGTAGTGCCCGTCCAACATCTCCCATGAACTGCACGAATAGAAAGGATTCCATACCGCATCGGTCGTTGAGAAGGATAATCAAGACCGCGCCACTCATTGCGTGGTGTGGGTTGGGCAGTGGTAAGTGGGATACTGCTCAAAATTCCCTCTTTTATTCAACCTTTATCTTTTGCCCTATCTATCCACCCATAACGCCTCTACTGATAACACGCCTGATACTCGTGACGGTTCATTGTCAAATAGTGTCGGGAATAATCCTCTGTATTGTAACTCACATTTTCTCAAGCTTTATCAGCCTCTGAATCTCGGCTGCTTCAACGTGCGTACACTCATACAAGCTTGCCAGAAGGCGTGTCTAGCCCTCAAAGTAGACTCTCTGAAGATTGATTTCTGCTGCGTAAATGAAACGCGTATCCAAGATTCGAGCAGTGTGATTGAACTAACTGCTCCTAGTATCTCATTGAGATATTTCGTGCGCACTTCAGGAGGCGAAGCAGTTAGAACCGCGGGTCAGCATGGTTTAAGAATGGTCTTGTCTGACAAGGCTTAAGCTGCCATTTTCATCATCATCATCATCATCATCATCATCATCATCGAACAGCGCTAAACAGCAGGGTAAGCTCTACTGAACACTGTCTTTCTCACCACGTTGCACGCAGAATCAGAAAGTATGAATATAAAAGATGAACAAAGAGGGGACCTACACGGGAGGGAAAGGGAAAGAACGCCCTAATGGCCGACACACGGAATACACAGTCTAACTGTACAAACGCACATTGATCAATCATTCTGATTCGACAGAAAATGACAACACGATCGCCACCGTTCACGGCTTGCTGCCATATCCTTCACCGTGTCCAGCCAACTGGTTGAGGAATCTTTTGGATCCCAACCTCCAAGACATGAAGCACCTACTTTTCCTAAATTCGCTGTACATATTCCCATTCCACGTTGCTAACTCATCTGTAGACCTCCATGTCGCTTCTTCCATTCCCGAGGAGGAACGCACAACAGGGCACGGAACGTTAGACGTGTGTGCTGGCAGTTGTCGACCACTTCACCTAACTCGGCAGCAGCGTGACGACGGATGGAAGCACTGTAGTAGAGGTGAGCACGCGTGTATCCAAAGCTCGAGAGGCGTACGCTGGACTGAAGCACTAGTGGTGCCGACTTAATATTCCACTGAAGTTGAAAGCTCGTGTATACTGTGCCACGGTGAGTTCAGTTTTGTTGTATAGTTGCGAGACTTGGGGTCTGTGTGCAGAAGAAATTCATCGTCCACCGATGTTTGTCTAGTATCGCCAAGATTGGATGAAATAGCCCAGTGAGCAGTGCTGTCAGAAAGCGAGTATTGGGTGTTAATTCACAGAACGTTTTGTCACAGCGTATACAGCTTATTAGACTTGGTTGTGTAGGGCATATGTTACGTATGGCAAACACACGTCTAACGTTCCGTGCCCTGTTGTGCGTTCCTCCTCGGGAATGGAAGAAGCGACATGGAGGTCTACAGATGAGTTAGCAACGTGGAATGGGAATATGTACAGCGAATTTAGGAAAAGTAGGTGCTTCGTGTCTTGGAGGTTGGGATCCAAAAGATTCCTCAACCAGTTGGCTGGACACGGTGAAGGATATGGCAGCAAGCCGTGAACGGTGGCGATCGTGTTGTCATTTTCTGTCGAATCAGAATGATTGATCAATGTGCGTTTGTACAGTTAGACTGTGTATTCCGTGTGTCGGCCATTAGGGCGTTCTTTCCCTTTCCCTCCCGTGTAGGTCCCCTCTTTGTTCATCTTTTATATTCATACTTTCTGATTCTGCGTGCAACGTGGTGAGAAAGACAGTGTTCAGTAGAGCTTACCCTGCTGTTTAGCGCTGTTCGATGATGACTGTTCAGTATATAATGAAGTGAAAGTAATCAGTCTTTCTTAGGTATTTTCGATTCGTCAGCAGTATCACTTCGTACTGTTGCATTTTTTCAGCTTTCAACCACCAACTTCATGTTCCTAATGAATATTGTCACTCTCATACCCAGGTTTGCTTGAGTATATTAGGTACTTGGACTGGACAGTCATCGTCTGTCTTCTACTCCTAATGGTCCGTTGGGTGCATGGGTCTAAGGACTGAATCCGAAAGGCAGATCGATAACAAAGCATCATCGAAAACAGGACAAAACGCACGCAGTAATCAGATCTCACCTGACAGACCAGAAGAAGTTCCTTCACGGGTCCTTTGGTCACGTTCCCGTGCTGGGTTAACGCTCCACTGCCTTGTAAGTCAGAATTTTGAGTCAAAGGCTCCGGTTAGGGTTCCCAAAGAAAAATCCCTTCTGCGGTCCTGACAGTCGCGAAGAATGATTCGCCCAGAAACCTCCACCATCATTCCTGTGAAGGCCCCTACCAATTTTCCCTCTTTTAATCTAAGGACGATACAAAACGCCACAGGTAATCGCGGCTCTGAAGAAAGCAGTAGTTCAGAAGTTGGGTATAAATCAGATGCACTTCTTAAGCCTGAATGTTCACTTCATTTGGCTGCCTTTAACGTCCGCACACTATGTCAGATAAGGCAACAGGCTGCCCTCGCTAGAACTCTTGACACTTTCAAAATAGATGTATGCTGTGTCTCCAAAACACACATACAAAACCCCAATTCTGTGATAACTCTCCGCACCTCGAATACAACCTCTCTCGCTTCACTCTTCGCGTGTCCGGGGGTTCGGTGTCTAGAGCTCGTGGTCAGGCTGGCGTTGGGATTGCCTTGAGCATAAAAGCTGAGCGTGCACTGCTAGACTGGATTCCAGTCAGCAGTCGTTTGTGTACAGTTCGTTTGAACGGTTCTGTTCGTGTCAAAGACAACAAACTGAAGCGCCGATGTTTGTTCGTCGTGTCTGTGTATGCGCCGACAGACTGCAGCTTCGCTGAGGCCAACGATGAATTCTATCAGAATTTCGAAGCATGCGTTCAACGGACGTAGTAGTTATTGCTGGGGATTTCAACGCCCAAATTGATCGTTTGGGAGATTCCGAAAGGCACATTGGAGGCCCATTTGCTATCCCAGCCGATCGCACGGACAGCAGTGATCGTCTCATTCTGTTGTGTTTTCACCACAGATTGTTTCTGGTGAGTACGAACTTCTGCCATAAAAAGCGGCATGACCTGAGATAGCGTCCTCTTACGTCTTCACAACTTTGGACTCAGATTGACCATATTTTGATTGGTCACCGCTGGCGTGGATCAATTGAAACTTGTCGTTCATTTTGGTCTACGCCTGTGGACTTAGATCATGCGTAAGTACGCGCTCGCTTCTGTTTACGTCTCGTCCGTGGTCGCACCAACAACTATGCCACGCGTCCCGCGCAGATGCTTTTAGAAGATAACCAGCGACACAGTTTCCAGATGCACCTGTCTACGCAGTTATTGATGCAGCCAGATATTCAGGACACAAATGAACGCTGGAAACAGGTCAAGGGAGGTTTGTATGCCGCTTCAGATGCCACACAGGAATGTGGATCAAGTCGGTTTCACAAATAGTGGATAACTTCGACATCAGTTGCCCTGAAGGACGAACGCAGATCCGTCCCTGCGGATGCCACATTCAGTGAAGTGCGCAAATCCCTGAGATGCAAGCTGACTAGGAGCCTAAGGAATGATCGTGAGCAGTGATGGATTGCGAAATGTAAGGAAATAGAAAAGGCTACGTCCCTCGGCTATACTCAGAACCTTTTCCGTTTGATTAGAGATACCGGTCCACAGAAGTCCATTGTAGGTGAGTTGATCAAGGAATCCGACAGCTCACTGATTCATTCCCAGGGACGTCATCTGGTGCGCTGGGCGGAGTACTTTAGTTGGCCCACTTCAATGATAGACCTTCGAAATATACCTAACAGCGATACGATGTAGGTGGATATCATTACTCCATCGGAGATGAAGATTAGGCGGAGGACAAGTTACTTCAAAAGGTATAAAACCGATGGACCGGATGAGTTGTCTCCATCTTTTTTCAAGGATTGGGGCGAAAGTTTGCTTTCGGAGTTAACAATATTCCTCCGAGTAATCTGGAATAGTGAACAGGTTCCCAGGGAACGGTGTGAATCGGTGGTTGTGCCTATCTGCATGAAAGTTAACAAATCCTCATACGAAAACCGCGAAGTAATTAACTTTGAAAGTATCGCATCTAAACTGCTCACCGGTCTTATTCTCCACCGATTATCCAGTGCCCGGGAAATGTGTACGCGTGAGAATCAAGCAGGTTTGAAACCCGGTTGTGGTTGTATCGACTGCATCTTTGCTCTTCGGCAAACCTTAGAGCACAAGCACGTCTTCCGTAAGCCCACAATTCCTGTCTTTCTTGATCTGAAGGCGGCACTGGACTCAGTCGACTGCGCAGCTTTCTGTCGCTGCCCCTCACTGAAGAGCGTGCCAAAGAAGTTTATTTCTCTTTTACAATGCTTGTGTGCGAACAGCCGAAGCCGAGTTCGTGCTTACGGCGATCTTTCCCCCGAGTTCACCGCGGAAAGTGGTGTCCACAAGGGTTACCCTCTTTCACTCTTCCTCTTCAATTCTGTGACTGAATTGATTCTTGAGATAACCGTATCCTCGTGTGAGAACAGCGGCGTCGATCTTTGCTCAGGCAGTAAACTGTCTGACTTGGAATATGCGGACGATATTGTTCTTCTGAGTGAAGATCCAGGTAAGTTTCAAGCTCTCTTAGATAGCCTAAACAACAGTGTAGCAATGTTTGGGATGCGTTCTGCACCTTCAAAGTGTAAAATGCTGCTGCAGGACTGGGTTGGCTCAACACCAAACCTCTTCTTGGTAGGGGAAGCTCTAGCTGAAGTGGGTAAATTTTGATACTTGCGAAGTTACATCTCATCAGGTGGACAGATTTTGGACGAAGTGTCATCGCGTATGCAGAAGGCGCATCTGGCTTTTGCCAACCTCCGTCTTCTGTGACGCCGGTAGGACATCCGACTGTCTGTTAAGGGTAAAGTGTACAATGCGGCGGTTAGGTCCCTTCTTTTATACGGTTCAGAAACACGGCCGTTGAGGGTAGAAGATAGGCGAAGATTGTCGGTGTTCGAGCACCAATGTCTCCCTAGCATTGCCTAAATATGGTGAGAATATCATATCAGCAATGCTGATATTAGACGTAAGGTGTTGGGAACCAGAGGTCAGTTACTGGATCAAGTACTGAATCTAAACAGATTAAGATGGCTGGGACATGTGGTGCGCATACCCACCAATATACTTCCTTGGTGTACGCTATTCTCTGAGGCAGGTAGTGATTGGAAGGTAGGTAGAGGTGATCAGTCTATGACATGGCGAGAAGGTACGTAAACCTCGACGAGTGGACTTGGCATCGTAGGACGTGTTAGACTTCCAGGTTGAGGTCCACGCGTCCCACCCACCAAATATTTGGAGACATTAGGTGATATGACTAGTTGTCGCGGTTATTGGTGTAATTGCTTTGAAGTTCGTTATTTGTATTCGTGATTTTTGCTTCCCACTGGATTTTGGTCTGTTTTTCACTTTAAGTTACAATTTCGTTTGCTCTTTGCTCGACGATGGTGGAAGGTAGGAACTAACACTCAGGAATAGAAGTGTGAGTTTAGTGGTTGATTGGTGGTAACTCATTCGCAAGCATCCAATAAACGTCTCACGCGTTGGGTTTTCGTGAGTGTTCTCTAGACTCATGTAATGGTAAACATGAAAGAACCTGTTTCGGTGCTATGGACAAGCCATGTATAAATATTGAACCGGACAATTTTTTCAGTACAAAAGCAGCTACGATTATGGTACGGCTTGATAAATTACTACAAAATGACTGCATGCTCTATTCATCCATTCCTTTTGATTGTTACTTGCACGACTAGCTATTTATATTTCATTAATTTGCAACGTTCAAATTTCATGGTTCCCTTTCAAGTGCGATTATTTTCTTTAACCCCGGAGAGTTGTATATTGCATAATATAGATACAATAACCGAAAGTGGTTTTGACATCTTTGGATAACAATTTCGCGCATATGATTTCGCTTACCACTGTTATACTACTGTAGTAGCGCACTAAGTGCTCTCATCTCGACGTAAGTTGTCAAAGGTCACTGTCTCCTGTGATTGTGGTGATATTACGCGGTGGAATCACGGATTCATTGTTTTGCTAAGCGGAAGTGCACATCTATTACTAGCGCATGTTTCCACCGCCGAAGAAGAGTGAGACACCAGCCCGATGTTTTTGCGCGATATATCAACCAATCAGATCGTGGATTATGGAGTGAGGCTAGAACACAGCAGTTGCTCGCCTTTTATTAAAGCACCTGTGGGAACAGGAACAATTGGTTCGGCGATGTTTCTTGAGAATCGACCGTATATGGTGCCGTTGCGCGCTTGCCACTTCCACCGGGTTTTCTCAGAGGACTTGTCACCCGGCTCATCCATATACTAAATTCCTAATCAGCACATCGAACATTTGATTGACCAGAAGGTGACCAGTTTGGATGATGGTTAGATCCAGTTACTAACTGCAGTTAGTTAAACTCCATATGCTTGACTCTTGCGATTAGTTGATGGACGTGTGACAAGTACAGAGCGTGTCATCGGGGTTTTCCTTGTCTGGTTTATCGTGCACGGCTACCGAAATAAACGGCATACGAACTTGATCGATAAATAGTACAGAACCAGAAACAGTTAGAGAGGAATCACAATAGTAGTCATCCTATTTGTGGCTGAACCAGGAACAGCTTGGGTTGGGGTGATAAAATAGAGTATACAGAGTGGCGGCAATGTAGTTGGTGTTTGCCAGAAATGAGTGTAGTGTGGTTATATATATATATATATATATATATATATATATATATATATATATATATATATATATATATATAGTGTGTGTGTGTGTGTGTGTGTGTGTGTGTGTGTCCGTATGTGTGTGCGAGAGAGAGAGAGCGAGAGAGTGATAGATAGATGGCGAGAAGGCGGTTAGTTTCACGGTAACTCTAATTTTTAAAATTTCAGCTAACCGGTTGCAGCCTGTTTGAAAATGGCACAATCAGGTGCACCGCTGGAGTACGCACAATATATGTCACAGACCAACGAATCATGGGACCCAGAATCGAAAACCAGTCAGGGCACGATGAGCGAAACGTGTCTTATGCGTATTACGAAGGATCTGCGTTCTATATGCACGTAAGCTTGAGTTTCTTGTCATGTCATTAAATCGTCCACCTATGCATCTTTAGTGATCCTGCTCCCGGTATCTGCGTGATTCCTGACAATGATGATCTCACTCGAATCTATGCACTGATTACTGGTCCGTTTGACACGCCTTACGAGGGTGGGTTCTTCCTATTTCTAGTCAAGTTTCCTCCGGAGTACCCACTGAGACCTCCTAGAGTAAAACTGATGACTACAGGAAACGGGACAGTACGTTTCAATCCAAACCTGTACAGAAATGGCAAAGTAAGTGAACCGTAGTCCTTTTGCGCAATGCGTACCTGTTCATTATATAGTGTGATATGAGAGGATCAGCGTACTTTCACAGAGATTGCTTGTGTTCAATCTGCAAAACACGAGGGAAAGAAAGCACCATGAGCCCAAGGCTCAGTAAGTGCATCATCAGGATCCTACACTTACGATAATCAAACACCAATATCGCTGTCAACAGCCTGCTCGCTACAATAGAAATGTTAGTTCAAGGACAAACCAGGATGCTGTAATAACCCCTTGAGGTTTAAAAAACGACGCAGATATCTTTGATTACTGGTTGTTGTGAGGGTATGGGCCGATTCACCGTTGGTAGACAGCGGAGTATCGTTGGCAGTCAGCACGTCAGCAACTGCCCAGTATCGAGCCCAAGACTGGAGACAACGAAATCAACAGCGATGGGGTAGCTGGTCGATGGCGTAGATCGATAGATTGAGTTAAATCCTGTCAAACGGTCTTTAGCCTCAACACTAACCCATCAGAGGGCTTGGTCGCCAGTCGAACCAATATGTTTGTTGTGACGACTGGGCACAAGGATCAGCGCCCTATATAATCATTGTTTTATGGTAACAAAGCGAGGTTGTTTGCGGTCAAAGAAGCGTTCTTCTTCACCTTGGTGGACCAGTTCAGAACAGTCGTTTGAGCTCCGTGTACGTCAGTGTGGGGCCTGTTGGGTGATAAACAGACGAAACCATGCCCGGGCCGTTACCGAGAAATCGACTGTGGGTAGCGTGGCTGATTGCTACTGGGTGCATCTCTACGTCGCAGATGTGATTGCGACCACTCCGATGGCTAACCGTGAATAAGGTGTACTTGTTGAATAGGCGTTCGTGGGCGACCAACGATAGTGTTCGAGAATGTGGTAAGGTTTTCGCTTGACTGGTGTTTTCCGCTCTGGAACACCACAAATCTGAAGACACTGTGACGTGCCGAGTGTGGCCCGACACTAAATAAGGCTATAGCTCGTGTTCCACTTACCCGACAAGATTCCCCAGAAGATGCGAATGGACCATACAGTTGGTCACTGGATCTTTTAAACCAATGCTGCTGCCTTTCAAGACGCACTTGACTGCGCAAATGCTAGAGGTGCATCCTCAACTACACTGGACCGGGCGACCGAGTAGCATAACAACATAAAGATATATTTATTGCAATGATTGACTGGTATACTCTGTTGCACTTTGCCCGATTTATGTACTTGTTGTTGTTGTGTTTGAGGCCTGATTGGTTCCAAACCACCATGCCCACTGATAACATTTGTCATCTTGGTCAAAAGCTACGACTTTCTCATAATTCTTCGTGCCCATTTGTATACTGTCTACAAGGAACAAAACGGTATCTAGAAATACGTTCGAAGTACACAGGTTGTCTTACCCGTCCAGCTGAAACTCCGCAGTCATTCATGCAATTATGTGACAACCGCGGTCACCGTATTTATCATTATCTCAGAGTGACGCGGGAATGTGTGACATACTGAAACCCGCTTTAGTCACACTTGATAAAAACAAACAATAAATGTTGAGAGTGTATAGGACACGAATCTATGCATAGTTGGTTGATAAAAACGCTGTTCCTCGGAAGGAGTTCATCTCTACCGTGTGGTAGGCGAAACAAGGCATTTTGTGGTATATCCAGTTTACTTCTTACTTTTGCGCGACTATATCGTGCGAGAGGATAAATCTGCTTATTGGTCGCATGCATTCGCGCTGCCCTCGATTGCCAGTAGGACTGTATTAGGGAGAGTTTTTTTCTAGGAAATGCGGTACCTGAGAAGTGTGTCAGTTCCCAAAAAATTGTACCGTCATACCTAAGGTCGGGCCAGGGTATACGGCCAAGTTTCCACCCCTTTTTTCGTCTTCAGTGGAGTACGACAAGGCTGTCCTACAAGTTCATTTCCTTTTAACTTTTCCATATAGAATCTGTGGTACCTGAGAGCAGTAGCACTTCTGAGTTGGCAAACTGTCGTGCTCCCTGGGGTATTTCCCATCTCTTTGGTTTCCATCACCTGCCTAACGCTCACCTGTGGCTCCACAAATCCGGGGCATGCATCAGCGGCCACATCCCGGCAAACCGCTCAACGGGGGGGGGGGGGGGGAGGCATACCAAGTCCCAACAACTTCGGTGAGATGGTCCCAGCATGAGAAGATGGATAGTCCTGCATAGGCAGACGAAATCTGTTGGATCCCACAGCTACCTAGGAAATCCGTCCGATCAACAGGGTTGCATGGACCCCTGAGTCATGGTCACTTCTACCGAACGGCGAATGAGTTCCTAGAGAACCACCGACAACCATTCACCAAGATCACTGTGACCAGTTGGACATTTCGGATTGGTAGACCACCATCCAAAAGGGGTACGAACCGCTCGTTCTGTCATCGGCTCCGCCAAGATTGGATGGAATAGCCCAGTGAGCAGTGCTGTCAGAAAGCGAGTATTGGGTGTTAATTCACAGAACGTTTTGTCACAGCATATACAGCTTATTAGACTTGGTTGTGTGGGGCACATGTTACGTATGGCAAACACACGTCTAACGTTCCGTGCCCTGTTGTGCGTTCCTCCTCGGGAATGGAAGAAGCGACATGGAGGTCTACAGATGAGTTAGCAACGTGGAATGGGAATATGTACAGCGAATTTAGGAAAAGTAGGTGCTTCGTGTCTTGGAGGTTGGGATCCAAAAGATTCCTCAACCAGTTGGCTGGACACGGTGAAGGATATGGCAGCAAGCCGTGAACGGTGGCGATCGTGTTGTCATTTTCTGTCGAATCAGAATGATTGATCAATGTGCGTTTGTACAGTTAGACTGTGTATTCCGTGTGTCGGCCATTAGGGCGTTCTTTCCCTTTCCCTCCCGTGTAGGTCCCCTCTTTGTTCATCTTTTATATTCATACTTTCTGATTCTGCGTGCAACGTGGTGAGAAAGACAGTGTTCAGTAGAGCTTACCCTGCTGTTTAGCGCTGTTCGATGATGACTGTTCAGTATATAATGAAGTGAAAGTAATCAGTCTTTCTTAGGTATTTTCGATTCGTCAGCAGTATCACTTCGTACTGTTGCATTTTTTCAGCTTTCAACCACCAACTTCATGTTCCTAATGAATATTGTCACTCTCATACCCAGGTTTGCTTGAGTATATTAGGTACTTGGACCGGACCCGAATGGACCCCTGCTCAAAGCCTTTGGACTGTTCTGGTTTCCATTCAGTCTTTGATGAATGATCGGCCTTATCATAATGAACCGGGACATGAAACCGAATTGATTGCTGGTGATTCTAAACGCTACAACACGATCATCACACACGAAACTATCCGGTGTGCGGTTTGTGACGTTTTAGAGGGGCATTCGTGGTGCCCTCCGGATCTACTCTCTGTGGTTCAGTCGAGTTTCGAAGACTATTACGATCACTATATTGATGTTTGTCAACGATACTTGCATTTGAACGGGCAGCGGATGAACGATCCATTCGGTGAACAACGGGGCACGTTTGATTTTTTTGCTCTATTAGAACGCTTGAAGCGGATTAGAACAGTATTGTGCAGTACCGATTGCAGTGGTGATCAGAGTCCCATAAAGCCTTAATCACGGACAAGAAATTCATGCTCCTGTTTCTCGGTATCGACATGTAAAGAATGGAGGTGACCAAGCACTTTGTTCCACGGTTTCACTGTTCAGCGTATCCCGATTATTCTTTTTGTTATTCGTTGCTTGATTCATGTCGGTTTTATGTGACCTACGTCTGTTTTTTTCCTTACCACGGGATGCGATATACCTTCTCACTTCCAGGTAACAACATCTGGTCCTGTTCATTTTGCTTTTCGAGTGATTTCGCCTTTCATTTGAAACAATCACGTGCAATCAGTCATGAGGTCACTCTCCCATCTCCCTCACTTTGTCTTCCTGTTTATCGATCGCCGTAAAATAACTCCGTTGCTTGTGCATGACTTCCTTCTGAAAACCACTTTGAAATGGATATCATGGTCATTATCATCCTCCTTATCATTCTCATCGTCATCATTCACATGATCCTCTTCATCATCGTCAATCGTGGACTGAATGCGGTGAGGTGAAGCAAAGCGTGCTAACCACAAAGGTGCATCGTTTGGCGGGGAAAGGGCTGCCTTCTTGTGAACTGGACATATGTGACGCAAATGGGCAGTTTTGTCGTAGTTTGTTACTTTAGTGATAGAACGCGACGTCGGGTAGTTTACCATTTGAGGACGCAGACGTACGGAGCTTTCTGGTGGGGTTCAAGGACCTGGTGAGTATCCAGTCGGGCGGACCTTGATCATTTCTCAGGGGCAAAGCTTGAGTGGTGTTGGATACGGCGCGAGGGGTCCTGGAACAGGTGAACAGAGCCCCTGCGAGGGACACTCAGGCCGCGGAATCCGACACCCCAGCTGACCGTCAAGATGTAATGCAGCATTTCGAAGCTCCAAAGCGTGAGGTTGGCGCGGACCCCCTGGAACATACCGTCTCGCTCCGTTCACTCGTGTATCGTGTGTTGTCCACACTGGACAAGGCGTCACGGTCCAAACTGTTGGCGTATGATTGGTAGACTGCTACAATGAGTCTTGAATTTAGGTTTATTCCATATTAGTCAATGGGCTGAGTTCGCAGCGGGTGGGCTTGGGCCCGGTTCGCAACGGATGACCGGTCGGGCTGCAGCTGTATTCTAAACGGTCTCAGACTAGGTTCCCTATTCGGTACGTCACGCATACTAATTTCGCCTGCTATATTACGCCAAACAAATCCCCATCCACCCACCGATATCGTTTGACATTACATTAAACGTTCCATAAAACACTTACGTCCCGTGCACAACATACAATGGAGAAAACGGTAACAGAAAGTATTTTCGGTTTTATTGATAAGAAATATAGGTCTTTTTACGGTTAGATATTTACAAAACCCGTATAAGTGTGACTCATTCGTATGTACTATCTCAGTTTTTATATCTTGAAGAGGAAAAAGAGCAAATAATGGTACTATATAACGGAAAATGATTGAATGTCAGTGATGTAAAATGTAACGACGCAAAAATATACATATATATATATATATATATATATATATATATATATATATATAATATGTAATGACAAAATACGATACTGTTGTCTCGTGAATAATAATCCATCAATTGACAATTGAAACATGCCCTTTCCATCGAATTCCCGCCGGAAGACATATCGCCTCCAAAGATGAATATTACTTGATACAAAATGTCCCGTTTGCTTGGAATCCAAATTCTGGGAACAACTCAAGCAACACTTGATGAACCCAATGTTAAACGTATTTCGACCCTTTATGTGCACCCATTTTAATCGATATATATGTATCACTAAATGGCGACGAAAACGTAGGAAAATTATGACCTGGTGAAGAATGTTCACTGTAGTCTGCCGACAGAAAATCTGATTCTACTCAACAAAGAATAATACTTAGTGTGGGCTGGAGAGATCTAGTGCACTTTACCTGTGGGAAGCAGGATCATATCATGTATGAAGACGGATAAGATGACACCCGTAAATTGCAGAAAAAAGGAAGAAGAACGATTGAGACAGTTTCAGTTCCAATTTATCCAGCCATTAATCTCGCAGTTCTGTGCTCTGGCTCCGGTTGTTACCTTCCAGGATCGCTCAGTAAACGTGATAAAGAACAGAAGCACAAAGTGAAGGTTCCAAATAGAAACAGAAAGGCGTAAATAACGAAGACAAAAGACCAATCTTAACGCAGCTACGCCACTGGCCGCGACAACTAGCCATATCACCCAATGTCTCCAAGCATTTGGTAGGTGGGACGCGTGGACCTCAACCTGGAAGTCTAACACGTCCTACGATGCCAAGTCCACTCGTCGAGGTTTACGTACCTTCTCGCCATGTCATAGACTGATCACCTCTACCTACCTTCCAATCACTACCTGCCTCAGAGAATAGCGTACACCAAGGAAGTATATTGGTGGGTATGCGCACCACATGTCCCAGCCATCTTAATCTGTTTAGATTCAGTACTTGATCCAGTAACTGACCTCTGGTTCCCAACACCTTACGTCTAATATCAGCATTGCTGATATGATATTCTCACCATATTTAGGCAATGCTAGGGAGACATTGGTGCTCGAACACCGACAATCTTCGCCTATCTTCTACCCTCAACGGCCGTGTTTCTGAACCGTATAAAAGAAGGGACCTAACCGCCGCATTGTACACTTTACCCTTAACAGACAGTCGGATGTCCTACCGGCGTCACAGAAGACGGAGGTTGGCAAAAGCCAGATGCGCCTTCTGCATACGCGATGACACTTCATCCAAAATCTGTCCACCTGATGAGATGTAACTTCGCAAGTATCAAAATTTACCCACTTCAGCTAGAGCTTCCCCTACCAAGAAGAGGTTTGGTGTTGAGCCAACCCAGTCCTGCAGCAGCATTTTACACTTTGAAGGTGCAGAACGCATCCCAAACATTGCTACACTGTTGTTTAGGCTATCTAAGAGAGCTTGAAACTTACCTGGATCTTCACTCAGAAGAACAATATCGTCCGCATATTCCAAGTCAGACAGTTTACTGCCTGAGCAAAGATCGACGCCGCTGTTCTCACACGAGGATACGGTTATCTCAAGAATCAATTCAGTCACAGAATTGAAGAGGAAGAGTGAAAGAGGGTAACCCTTGTGGACACCACTTTCCGCGGTGAACTCGGGGGAAAGATCGCCGTAAGCACGAACTCGGCTTCGGCTGTTCGCACACAAGCATTGTAAAAGAGAAATAAACTTCTTTGGCACGCTCTTCAGTGAGGGGCAGCGACAGAAAGCTGCGCAGTCGACTGAGTCCAGTGCCGCCTTCAGATCAAGAAAGACAGGAATTGTGGGCTTACGGAAGACGTGCTTGTGCTCTAAGGTTTGCCGAAGAGCAAAGATGCAGTCGATACAACCACAACCGGGTTTCAAACCTGCTTGATTCTCACGCGTACACATTTCGCCACCGTTCACGGCTTGCTGCCATATTCTTCACCGTGTCCAGCTAACTGGTTGAGGAATCTTCTGGACCCCAACCTCCGCGTTGGCGGCAGACTACAGTGAACATTCTTCACCAGGTCATAATTTTCCTACGTTTTCGTCGCCATTTAGTGATACATATATATCGATTAAAATGGGTGCACATAAAGGGTCGAAATACGTTTAACATTGGGTTCATCAAGTGTTGCTTGAGTTGTTCCCAGAATTTGGATTCCAAGCAAACGGGACATTTTGTATCAAGTAATATTCATCTTTGGAGGCGATATGTCTTCCGGCGGGAATTCGATGGAAAGGGCATGTTTCAATTGTCAATTGATGGATTATTATTCACGAGACAACAGTATCGTATTTTGTCATTACATATTATATATATATATATATATATATATATATATATATATATATATATATATATAATATGTATATTTTTGCGTCGTTACATTTTACATCACTGACATTCAATCATTTTCCGTTATATAGTACCATTATTTGCTCTTTTTCCTCTTCAAGATATAAAAACTGAGATAGTACATACGAATGAGTCACACTTATACGGGTTTTGTAAATATCTAACCGTAAAAAGACCTATATTTCTTATCAATAAAACCGAAAATACTTTCTGTTACCGTTTTCTCCATTGTATGTTGTGCACGGGACGTAAGTGTTTTATGGAACGTTTAATGTAATGTCAAACGATATCGGTGGGTGGATGGGGATTTGTTTGGCGTAATATAGCAGGCGAAATTAGTATGCGTGACGTACCGAATAGGGAACCTAGTCTGAGACCGTTTAGAATACAGCTGCAGCCCGGCCGGTTTGCCTCCGGGTTTACTCGGTCGGTCCTCTCCAGTGGACTCAGTCCTAGTCCACTTGTGGCCCAGCCGAAAGCGGGCCTTACCACGGCTTGTTTATAGTCGGGCGAATTAATTGTGTCAGGCGTAGAATGATGATTGATGGTCGATGAGTGTTTGTGAATGTATTCGTTATATGTTTGATCAAGTGAGGTCTGGAGATATAAATACGCCAAGTCGTTTGACGGGTCAAACTTCACCTTGTTGCCAAGACCTAAAGTCGCCTCATTGTCGATGGTACGGCGAACTGATCATTTAGTTTCAAAATTCGTCCTTCCGTCTAAATAGTATTGGAAATTGCTTTCTTGCTGTTGTGTCCGTGATGAAATGTGGAGAATATCCTGTGGTAATACTTCCTAGTTCCTCTTCCAGGATCACTTCTGGTGATTGGAATGGGCTCGCATTATAAACCGTCCTACTATTCTGGTTCCGGAGTAGGAAATGGGATAAAAAATCAGCTTCTTGAGTTCGTATATCTGGGCTACACGACATCGTAACCATATCCACCAAGATGGAGTATCCATCGTTGCGCTATGGTTGCCGTGGTTTTCGATAACGATGACATGAGATTGAGAATATGACTCAATGCCCAAGGGTCAGACACATTCTTAAAATAGGTACCAAACAGGTATTTTTGCAGGCGTTTCATGGCCAGAGCCTCTTTCTGGGTTTGTGAATATCCTTTCTCAACCTTGGTAAGCAGTCGAGAAATACATAAAACAGGATAACTGTCTGGTTTGTGTACAGCACGGATCTAAATGGATGAGGCATCAGTAATCACAGATACAGGACTCCAGACGGAGAAGGGCTTCAACAGAGGTCCTTCTACAGTTAACTGAATCATATTTATCAGCACTTGTTCATATTGGCTATTCTATTCCCGCTGTTTTATACACAATCGAAAAAGTGGTTGAGCAAGCGCATCAAAACTAGAAATAAATTCTGAGTAGTATTGAATACACTCCAGAATGAACCATAATTCAGCAAAGGTTTTCGGTGACGGGGCATTCGATGACGGTTTGAAGCGCTCTAGATTAGGCCGATAACCTATGGATACAGTGAGATCCAAGTAATCTAATTCACTTGACCTGAACATACACTTGGGACGTTTGATGGCGATATTCTTATTTCTGAATCATCGTAATAACCGCAATAGCCGTTCGTCATGTTCTTTCTAATCTCAAATATGAGGACACCCTCTGGAAACACTTGCGGTGCACCAGTGATCTGGTCAATTGCGATCGGGGAAATTTCCGATCACAAATGCAAACCGAATAGAAGAAAATTGAATTGATACAGTCCACACTTCGTGCTGATATTTTTATACTGTTTTGACGATTCATCTGATGGCATTTGAAAATACGCATTAGCAAGATCTGTCTTAGAGGAAATTCCAGTTCAACGCAAGCACTTAAATAAGCCCTCAGTATCTTGTGTGGTTGCTTCACGTCTATGAAGTTTGAGATTGCTAGTCAATCTGAACTCACCACAAATTCTTGGCGAAATCCCATCCCTCTTGGTGGCGGCCAGAATACCGGTTGCCCAAGCAGTCAATTCAACGGATGAAATCATCCCCTCATTGCACATCGACCTCAGCGTGAAACGTACCTTTTTACGCGCCCCATACAGTAGAATTTTTTAAGCGAAATTGGATCACTGTCCATCACTAGTCTGACTGGTCGCATTCGTATACAACCTTGGTATATATACAACATTGGTCAATCAATACACAAATTTCATTAGTGTTTGCTTAGTAAGAGTACAGTGTTAGCGACAACTCAAGACTCCGAATAACATTCAAACTCAAATTACAAGGGCTCTCAAGACAAGGAATTCGACAGATGTACAACTTGTATAAAAGATTCGGTATCCCCTAATTCGGTCTAAATCCAGGCATGCGGTTGAATTCCAGTTTATACAACCGGTACTAATCTTCGTTCAGCAGTAGTATCTTGAATATTTCTGGCTACTGAGAGTAGTATCAGCTGCATAAACTAAAATGTCCGTATTTCAACCGAAATGAGGTGATCCCGAACTTTTCGTACACACCGTACGTACCCCGGCATCTTTCAATGCGTTTAACTCGCTTTCTCCAAAAAGATTAGCAGCACCACGCAAAATAGTATCTGAACACAGAATTCTGTGGCAATAAATTGCACGTTGTATTCTGGACCATTTCGTTGCATCTTCACTAGTGCCTACTACGGTAGAGTATAAATGGGAAATTGAACATCCTCAGGTGTGTTTGTGCGCGCGATTTTGCCTTTGGTTTCATGAGGACGTTCAACTTCCCATTTATAAATATTCACCTTTACTGCAATATGCACTAATAAATATGGAGCAAAACCATCCTTGAATGCGTCGTGTAATCTGATTCTGTGGACTTCTGTGTTCAAGTTTGTATCAGGAAAGTTGTTTTCAAAAGTATGTCTTGCGAACAAGAGCTTCGCATGAGATTTGAGGTAACCACTTTTTGGAACTAATCGAATAAGTACTTCCTGCATCTATAATAAAGGAATGGTGTATCCCACAAAAAGTTTCAACTGTTTCAGAATGAACTGGTGACCAGTACGTGAAACACAAATAAATTAATAGTTATTCACCTCGGGAAAACTCAGGATCAATAAAATGTTACTTTCTTGCTCCCTTATATTTCCCACTTGCATGGCATAAGGCCTTACAAAATCGATATGTGGAACGCTAATGAACTCACAACATGACAAAGATAAATTAAGATAGCGAAATTCAGCCTCCGACCTTGGAGATACCTGTACATTTCCCCTCTTTTACATGCTGTGCAACGTCCCTTGGTAAAGCACTACTTTGTTGTACCGACGTTGTACAGTACACAGTGAACATGAGTTCTCGAACACTGCGCATTACAAAAAGATTGTCAATAAATCCCTCGTTCTGGCCTAATCTCGCTTTCGGATTTGGAATGTTTTCGGAATCCCTTTAGTCAGGATCTGCTCCCGTATATTGTCTGTAGCCCTTATTTCTCGGATGGTAGCACCATAACGATAATATCCGGCAGTGTACAAAGGAGAAGAACTCGAACGCTGGAACGGAATAACATGTATATTGGAGGGGCAAATGGCGCCACCAGATTCGGTAATCGTGCAGATAAACAAGTTTGATTGTGTGTGCGTTTCATGTCAGTAACACTACAGTGTCTTGGAAGTACGTCAACCAGATCTAAGTGCGACCAACAAACCTTTTAGAAGCTTTCACGGCCCTTGTCTGGCCCTCCTCAACACCATCTCGATCAACTCGACAAACTGCCGTCAAGCTGAACTGAACACGTTGGTTAGTATTGAACTTTTGGCACCCAAGTTCCTACAACGAGAACTGTGGACAGTTATGAGCTCATTCCGTACCACTTGTTTCATTGTTATTTCTGCTGCTTAATTTTCTGTCTATCCATCTGACCACGCTCCACCCATTTTTATTTGTGAGATATTGTACTATTCTCAATGCTCGAACTGATAGAATTTATCGAAATCACTCCAGCCCAGAGCTGAGAAAACCGAAGCAACAAGAATACCAATTCTGCGGAATCGCACGTTAATTCTATTGCAGATAAAGTTTGTATAAATAGGTTCAATCAAAGAAAACAACTGATGTGTAATAGACCCATCAATCACAACGAGCCTTGTTCTCAGTGATTCTGCTTGGTTGGTGCTCTTCAGTGTGCGTAGCCTCGACGCTTTATCGGGCTGCGTAGCGTACGATGCCTGCTGAATCACTACAGGTATATGTGTGCATCTTAGACAGGATAGTACCGTTCAACACTGTCGGATCTTCGAGCTTAACTGTAGGTAGTGAATGTGACTAGTTGGACTTGACAATTTGAATTCCTTGATAATACACATGGAATCGGTCTGAAGTAGCTGCAGACACATTGCCAACCTGTTCGCAGGTCGTACAGGCTTCTGTGAATGTGGGGTCTTTCTTCAACAACAGCTCCTCCTGTAACTCCAACAACCAAGCCGTCTCACAGTTGTCCCCAATCGGCCTCCGAAGTTACACTAAGCTGCTTGTGTCCGTAGGACGAGCAAAAAATCTCGAAATTTATTAGTAGGACCCAGGCTCAGGGTGTGTAATTCTGAACACTTCATCTTGGAAATTATTTGGTACGACGTCATCCAGAAGTTTATTCAGCTCTTCAGCTGGAACCAGTGGTAGTGATCAGGAAAGGACAGTTTCTTGGTTAAGGAATACAGTGCAAGGCCGAAGACTGGAAAAATTTGCCGTTTGCTACTCTCGTTTGACATCTTTCCGAATTGTGCACCATAACTCAAAACGTGCGATCCATTCTTCAACCTAAATTGCCCCAATATGTGAATTTATCGGCCCGATAAAAGACAGCTCATACTACAACACCAATTGTAAAATTAGTCTTCGGCACACCGCACCAAGCTTGTCTCGGAACTTGCTAGCTATCAGTCGGAAATCAAAACCAAGTCGGGCCTGCACTGGATTGCGGACTGTAGTTTTCCTCAATGTCTCACATGCACAGTCAATGACTCAATACAATGTCCTTTCATGATAAGTGAAAAATGAATATCGTTACATCTGGATTTTTCGGAGTTGAATGTAACGACGAGGACCAACGAATAACAGGAGGCGGGAAATCATTAAGTTCAAAAAATGGAAACTTACGGTTATATTTCGTCCTGATGGCAACATCGTCTATGTCACTGGTCCGAAGATCATCAGAGGTTTTGGGTAAGTTACGAGTGTAAAATGTGAAAGAAAGGGAGACAGAATAGCACCCTGAAGTACTCCTGTGTAGATAGACAGAGAATCAGAGATGTCGCCGTTGGGGACCGCAAATTGAAAGTGAAAGGTTTAAGGCAGTAACCACTGAGGTGGAGGATTTCCCGTTTTTTTTTATGCTGATCACAATGGGAGTTCTATTTTACACAACTGATTGCATTGCCGTGACGAATAAAACATGCGTAAGGGCTATGCAATGCGGTTCAGTTGGAATGATATACAGTTGTTGTTTGTTTCGGTAAGCAAACTGATCGTCGTCATGGCTATCAATGCACGACCTAATGCTTGTAAGAATAAGTTTACCAAGTTCAGTTTGAAGATCAGAAGTGCATGCAATTTGGCGAAATATGTCGATTTCGATTTTTGGTATACGAGTGATGGGAACTGGTCTCCAGTGGTCAGCAGTGGTTTTGCTTCAATGTATTTAATAAAATGTATCTCAAGGGGTTCAGCTAAATGTAAGGCGCGCTCCTTGAGGACTCCGCGGCCTTCCGGGTTTTGCAGCATTTCAGGTCGGTTAGCACTTGAAGGAGTTTGACGAAAAAAGTATACAGGACTGTGCTAGGCTCAAACTGAATCCCGGTAGTGATATATTGAATGTCGATGATGTTGAACACATTTGGTTATCTCATGCAACAGTTTTTTTGGTGTACCCGGTAATGGGAGATTTTTCATCGGGTTCCAGTTTGGCAATCATCCCAGTTTTAAGGGGCACATGGCAAATTTTTAATGAGCGTTTAATTTTAATATCACTGTAATTCGGGCTGTTAGCCAATATGATCCATGTGCAAATATTCTGTGGCTCTATTGATAAAGCACATCCGCACAAGAATGTGAAAGATGTTAGTATATGGGCTAGAATACTCAGCATATGTCAATACCTGACAAACGGAACCTGATTAATATTATCTACTGATTCATAAGTGGATGCACAAAAGTGGTTGTGGTAAGCGAACGGATTTGCCTGGCTGAATGGAACGACGTTTTTTGCCAGTTCGGTGTGGTTAATTTGGAAGCCTGTCCTTTTATTGTGCACAGGGAATATTATATATATATGACACTGTCTGAAAAAAGGAAACTTTATCTGAACAGCCAATACCATGGTATACCTATACTACTGTTTTATTTATGGAATTCACGGTCAAAACTGTAAATTGAAGGCTCTGCTGTAGACATAGTATTTCTCGCGTTTTATCTGAATGATGGGAATGAATGCGAGAACAGACTCGTATAAGGTGTTTTCACGTATATAAGTTTGGTATAGCACCCCTGAAGTAGTTTGGGGCTTTCGTTTAATGATAAGAAGCGCTTGACCAACGGATGGCACTCCGGAATGGAGGTACCAATAAAACCAACTTAAACATTGTGGTGCTTTTGTATTCGCACGCATTATTTATTGACTTGATATTACTAGTTGTAGTTCTTTCATTACCTTCATCATCTTGTTGCTTCTTTCGTAATTTCCGATTGAGGTTGTCACTGAGAGATAGCAACAAAAGCCACCGAACCCAGTGCATGGTCATTGAATGTTTGAATTGAATTGAACTGAACTTAAACATGCTGTCTTTAACTGTCCTACTAGGGCGAGGAATAACCCTTCTTTTCTCGCAAGTCATCTCATTTTATTACCGTAAGACACGGTGATTGTAGGACGTTGATTCTTGTACCCAGTCAGTGCACAAATCATATTGGTCTGACTGGTGTGGGTACCCAGGCCTAGTGGGTTTTTTATGTTGAACACCGCTGGGAAGGATTTAATCCTCATTCTATCGATCCACGCCAACGACTGGCTATCCTGTCGGTCGTGATTCCGTTTTCTCAAGCCCTGAGCTTGATACTGGATAGGCTTCGCTTGTGCATCCCGTGACTCACTTTGATGATGTTGGTCTGTTAGGAAGAAAGAGGATGTGCGTCGGCAGCGCGCCAACCACCACCATTATACATGGTATCTCCCATGGCTATCATTATCTCCATTTTAGGTACGCTTATACCGTTCAACTCCCCGTCAGACGAAAGTCCATTTGTTCTTATCAGGATCACTTCTATTCAGGTTCCTACAGATTCTCTTACTGATTAGGGTTTTGTACTATGCTTTATTGTTATTTTCAGGTATTCAACATTTTACCAAACTCACCTTCCAGTCAAACCGGAATATTCCTTTTAGACTGAGTCGCGGAACATTACACATTCATTTATGACCTTTATCACGGGGAACAACTGCTTATCTTTTTCAGACCTGAGGATTTTTATGTTCACACTACTTATTCATGCAAAACTTTCAGATAAAGTAAATTTCGATACACTTAATGAGATGATATTTATATGTTCGGAAATTTCAGCAGTTTTTTCTTGACATAATTGTCAGTCACTGATTCAATGAATACTATTTATGGTTCATTTGTGTCTCCTTTTGAAACTTTGTTTGGCTTGTAAAAGAAAAATGGTTTTTCCACTGCTAACGCTACTGAGAAGACAAAAATAGAATGCCTTTATTCGTCCGTGGTTATCTTACCCGAGATAACTAATCTTGAAATCCTATACCACTTTACTAACTAGTTTCTACCAGTCACAAATAGCATGCACGTATGGAACAGCATGAAATTTCCATGCGGAAATCAAACCAGCAGTACCAAAAACCAGACATTGGTAACAATAATGCCTCACTAATGCGCCCGTATCGCAACACATGACTGCAGCCCCCTCAGTCTGATAGGAATGGAGTGGAACCCCGTTTCTCAACTGCACACTTCTTAATTATCTTTCCGCTTTGGTCCAGTTGTTGTACCCGCAGATGAGCGTACGTACAGCAAAAAAAAACGATCGCATTGCAAGCAGATGGCTGTATCCTGACCAGAAATAACTGCGACGAGTACAGTTTTCGTAAGATTCAGTGTGGAACAAAGTCAGCAAATTCCGGGGTAGAAATGCGTTCAGTGTTTTGTTTTTCCAATGATGTTTCCGACTTGGTCAGCAGGGGAGCTTTGTTCGGCCTGTTCTAAATAAATTCACATTGGTTGGTGAGGAAGGCTTAACAAATCACGGAGAAATTAGCAACGATTAGGATTTCCTTGTTGCAAACTGTAGCAATGAAATGATTGCTTTTACTGCAGAACTGACTTCTGATATGATGGCAGCAGGGGGATTCGAAATCACTCCGTTTTGGACCCGTGAGACACAATGCAAGCAAGGAGAAGCATGGTTTGTATACACGCCAAGTCGGTGTGAGTGATGTTTACGACATTAGATAGCGGACAACATATCGACCGGGCGTGTACGTGAGACATTCAGCTCTGGAGCTCTTTCCTCATAACTTCGAAGCATAATCCCTTGGAGTTATAATGAAATACCTCTTAAACGCTTATTTGAGAATGTTCTCCATTTGACTGTAATAGAACAGCCACCATTGCCACTGAATCGAAATCCACTTGTTCAAGAGTTTTACACAAAATACTTTCGCCCAATAGCTGCAACATTTTCTGATCTTAACCTAACAGATTAAGCTGTTCTGCGTACTACGTTCTACAATCTTGTACCCTTTAGACCTCCAATGATTCGCTTGCAAGCTTAACGGATGTCAGTATTATTTTATGTATTTTGGTTCATCATGCAGCATCAAGGCTCAGATCACCACTGGGGACCATGGAAGCACCGAACAGCTGTTTCATTCTTGAGAATAAACAACGTGGCGAACAAGCTCGTTTTCAGTTATTCGTACTCATACCAATACATAACAATATATATGACTCAAAATAAGAACGGACAATGGCAATCCAAATCTGTCTCTTCGCGTGCGTGTGTGCATGTGAAATTGATCACAGTGTGGAATGTTCAAGTGGTTGCACATGTGTTCGGGACCATGACGTGGGCCACGGAAGCTTAAGTGCTTGCACAAATTGTTTCTGAGCGCACAGGGGAGGATTGTAGAGACGAATGCTCACGGCTTCGGCTGTGGCTAAGATGCGACACTTGACAAGTCTTGATTGCTTTCCTCGGACTTTGAAAATGGTGCGAAAAGCGTTTATCACCTCGACTGAGTGGTTTGATTCAACAAGGTGTGAGCACACCGCACTCGTAATTGTCTTAATTGCTCCCGTGTTCAGCCAGGCCGGGTGGTGTTCGCGAACGCGTTCGGATAAGCGCTGAGTCGTGCGACCAATGTACCTAGTTCCACAGGAACAGGTGAAGGAATACACACAAAACGGGGTTGCAGAATTCGGCACTATGTCCTTCAATCGAAAACACACTATCGGTTTGGAAACGAACAGGATTTGCAACTGTGCAGCGTAGAATGTTTTGTTGATAACTCCCGATAATCTTCGTTGAATAATTTCGGCTTCCGTGTCGCCTTTGAACGGTAAACGCGCATATAGTATCTTCTTGGCGGCACCTATCTCCTTTGATTTCCCTTCATTTTCTTGCATCATCTTGTCAATAAACCGTTCAGGATAGCCGTTATTTAAGAAAACACTCCGCGGAAAAACAAGTTCATTTATTATTGTGTCTTCGGAGTAGATTTTTCTTGCTCTGTTAACTAAGCAACGTATTAGATTCCTCTTCATTTTGAGGGGCACAAAGCTGTGAAAATGGATGTATTGTCCGTTCCATGTAGCTTTTCTGTGCACTGATAACTGGACGGAAAAATCTTTCCGACGGCTCGCGCAAACGTCTAAATACGATAGACTATTGTCCTTTTCTTCTTCCAAAGTAAATTGAACATTGGGATGGGCAGCATTAAAATTTTTAAGAAGCATATTTGTGTCCAGATTGGTATCTAGCACACATATGACGTCGTCTACGTATCGTTTGTACAAGGTAAAATCTCGGATTATGGGTTCAAGTTGATTATTTTCAAGTTTTGCCATGAAAATATCGGCAAATAGGGGCCCCAAAGGTGATCCCATTGCAACTCCGTCCTTCTAACGATAGATTTCACCATTGAACTGAAACTGGATATTATGTGTGCAGACATAGAGTAACTGTTTCAGTTCATCCAACGGGATACCCAAATCGATTCCGTTGCTCTGAATGTAATCGCACAGATAGTTGATTGTTTCACTGATCGGGACATTTGTGAACAGTGAAGTAACATCCAGTGATATCATCCGCTTTCCTTCTAGATCCAGGTTCTTCACAGTTTCTACAAAATGGAAGGTGTCTTGTAGACTGTGCCTAGAAATTGCGGCTCTTACTGGTTCCAATAAGCCCGTCAACCACTTTGCTGCTGCGTGATATGGAGAGTTACACATATGCAGAATCGGTCTCAATGGGACGCCTTCTTTGTGTACCTTAGGTAGACCGTACAATCTGGGAATTACCGTTCCTGTCGGTCGTATCCTTTCGAAGGTCATCGCGTCGATTATTCCTTTCTGCTTCAAGGATCTTATTCTCGTTGAAATCGATTTTTCTATCTGAGACGTCTTATCCTTCTCAGATGGGGTCTTCGTGAACTTGGAGCCATCACTCACTATCACCTTCATCTTCTCTATATAATCCGACCTATTGAGAATTACGATACCCGCACCTTTATCTGGTTTTGACAACATTATTTCTCTATTGGCCTGCAATTCTTTGAGGCTCTTCAGGTGTTCCGACGTTAATAATCCTCTTGCCAACGGTCTATTTTCGCGATATTGATAACATGAGTTCACGAACGTGGACTTCAGTTTCTCTGACTCCTGCGACGAGGGCGGAACAAGACCTGATAGCTGATCAAACAGGCTCTCAAACTCAACTTCCATATCCAATTGTTTAGTCTTATTGGTTGGACAACAAAACTTTGGCCCTAGGGATAACACCTCAAGTGATGTCTTATTCAGGCTTATGGATGACAAATTATGGACGAATTTCTTCGGATCTGTAGGGAACTCACCAATCGGTTTGCTCGGGTTGATACGTTTTCGAAGTTTACCAAATGTCCGTTCCACTTGTTTGTCAACAATTGATTGAATATAGACAACGAACATTTCCTTTTCTTCTAGAGTCAACTCATCAAGTACTCGAGATGATTTCACAAAATTACGCTCCATTTCCGGCACTCGACTTGACACAGTATCTCTCTCATTGAGCGCTTGACGACGTAAAGCTACAGTAGTGATGTTAATTCGATTCCTCTTCAGAACGGTGTGATATTGTTTGGGATATTGTGAATTGGATATGCACTCATCCAGAAACTGAACACGAGCCTTTGCCAGAGCCAATTTCGTACGGAACTTCACGTAACTGTTAAGTTCACGGAGTACGGCTGGGTCTTTGGCCTGCTTAAATTGTCTGAAAAATCCCACAGAACACAATGAGAATAAACAACGTGGCGAACAAGCTCGTTTTCAGTTATTCGTACTCATACCAATACATAACAATATATATGACTCAAAATAAGAACGGACAATGGCAATCCAAATCTGTCTCTTCGCGTGCGTGTGTGCATGTGAAATTGATCACAGTGTGGAATGTTCAAGTGGTTGCACATGTGTTCGGGACCATGACGTCAGCGGTGCACATCCACCGAGCTCGACAGGAACCCGGGGCGGGCAATGGGGATTCGAATACTTAACCACCAGGCTATTCGGGTTGGATCTCAACAGTTTTTTGGACACACACAAACTAAGTGATATGGCATCCTTCCGTCACTGGCTTAGAACGGTAGTTATCCGTCAACCGACTCCTGTAACAAATGACCTCTCTGCAGCGGCCTATGTACAACGGGGGCATTCCATTATAAACAGCCTGCACAGTTTGGCTGTTATGTGTGTATGGATGGTAAGAGATTATATTTGTATAATATGAATAATCTCACAGTATCGTCAATAACCTAGCGTAGTCTAGGATTTGTAATTAGTTGATGTTTCGTTTACCGTGAATAGTATTTATGAATGCATGTTTGCAATGGATTATTAACACTGAAAATTGTGTGCGACCACATCACAGAACATTGTTTTTCCGTTACAACTAGAAACTCACTGGGTTCTTAAGCATTAATAGACGTATTCTTCATATTTTCTCTTCCAAAGTTGATTCTTTTGTCCAGATTTTTTCAATATTTCACTTTAGTACGGTTCAGTCTTCAGTTCTGTTCCGCGTTTACTCCTTCGTGAATTGGAAACATTTACCTACTTGCCCATCGAAAGCACTATCGTTGATCAGAATATATTTTCGGATATAACTCGGCAAACACGAAAGTGTTGAACGTAAGTGGGGTAAAATTTTCACTTTATAGCAAAATTAACTACAAAGGGTTGTTCAGTGGAATATTCAGAACAGTGGATTAAAAATTCCACCTAACAGACAACACAGTTAGGCTAAGAAGTCAGGTCACCTCAACTGTTTCTCCAGAAGTTTCCATCGGGGACTCCTCAGTTTCTTATGTACACCTCAACGACTACTTCGGCCTTTGGTTTGGCTATTTTTCCATTTTGAAGAAATCCTTATACAGAGGGACCGGTTTTCTCCCCAGAATAACCAAATGGTTTGACAGGAAAATGGGAAATGCCCGAACACACGGATGGAAAACCAAGTAAACTGACAACCAGAATTAATTATTACTTTCGTCCAGCGCCTTAGAATGTTGAGCTGCCTTGGAGAGCGTTAGTTGCCATGGTATGTGAGGAGCCAGTAAATAGACGTGTGGGTCGCTTTAGACACTGAAAACATTTCGTTGGGGGAGGAAAATCAATCTTCAGTTTTGGTCTGTTGTCCGAGTTTGCGCGTCTGACCCCTACCAATAACTGAATCTGTTGCATTCGTTAGACAACTGTGCACAATTATTCGAAGTAAAACATCTGACCCACATAATCTACCTCTCGTCGTACTAAAAGAATGCGCTGACGCTTTTTCGGTTCCCTTGACTGAAATTTTCAACAGTTATCTTGCCAATCAAAACATTCGTTGCAATTGGAACCAATTAAAATAAAAGCCCTCCAAAGACAATATCGCCTTGTCATACTTCGGTAATGCTCACAGAATTTTAAAAGTTTCCACTACTGCTAAAGGTTGTGATCGAGGGTCCACTTTTCATATTCACCGTGTCACTCCTCGCTAGAAGCCGCAACATACTCGGCCAACTCCACAGCATTGACTCTGGATAGAACGATAGAAGCCGTCAGGATTGTGTTCTTCAACTGTAAATGCGCCTTTCGTAGACAGACAGATCTGTATTGTACACTGCGTCTTCTGAAAGAGATCTTTGCGTGCCTCAGATGTAGGAAATATCTTCCTCTCCGCTAACACTGGTGTTTTACTGTTTGTCGTTTTTCTCCGCAGAATTTCACATCGAACGGCAAATCATGCCTCATTCTACGATTGCTCGACAAAAATCACATTCGGCTCTTGAAAAGCGATAACTTCCGTTGTCTTCATACTGAACTTCCAAAACCAAGTTATAATCCAATAAAACGAGCCGGGCAACTATTCAATTATTCGAAATCATGCGTCGGAACAGCAGGTAAATGATAAGGTTTCTACTGAACTGTTCATTTGCATCAATATTATGCACTCAGACATAACCAGAACTTATTCGATTAGAGGATGCAATCCGCTGGTTTTGTATTTCTAATGCTGACTTTTGCAAGCAACATGCTTGCGTTTCAGTCAAAAGAGCTCTGACATAACTGCGGTTAAATAAACAAACTATACAAAAATGGGCTCCAAAGATATTTAAGAGTGAAAAAGAAAACAGAAATTAAATTCAGAAAGTAATTTCGTCTTAGTCTTGTCCTTGTTGGTCAGTTCCCTCGCCGGATAAGGCACAGGAGAGTTTTTGCAAACGTTAATTCTCGAAGAAAGGTGCCGAAATTCAGATCTGTTGGATGAGAGAGAACGGCATGGAGATAAGTCAGGGTGTAATGGTTGCGTTGGATCCTGCTATATCTTGTGGGCTAGGGCTATACAGGATTCAAAACAAAATCAAGGAGTAGGGATGAAACGTGGTTAATATTTACCAGTCCACGGCGAAGGACTTTGAACTTTTTTTCTCCAAAGGCCGGGGAAAATTACGGAAGAACAATATTGTAAGAGCGGAAGAACAAATTTGGTGACAACTGTTAATGATGTACGAAACTGTCTGAGTTTCCTTATTTGAGATGATGGGCGTCGCACTTTACCTACACAGTGCTGCATGTGACATGTCCATCTTAGATTTCTTTCTATACCTGACGGAGCACTCTGGGTAAGGAGTTGGAAATAAGAAAAACATAATCTGTAAGAAAAGAAGAACGATAATTGCTGGAAACATTCAAGGCACTTGGAAGGGTTGTTTTTAACTAGACCGGGTGGAAACATGTTCTATTAGTGACAGATTTTCGCTGAAGATTCCGAATTCAGAGAGGTCGGATATAAACTGGCAAATGACAACATTGTCAGCGTATTTAAGTACCTTAGGCGGGGAAGAAACTGGGAAGTTGTTGACAGACGCGGAAGCATGGCATCCTGGAGTACTCCAGAATTGCTGACGAGGGGTTTGGAAATTGGTACCCTACCTTGGTTTTTCGCATTCTGTTGTGAAAATAGTTAGAGAGCCAGACACGAATTTGTGAAGGACAGTTAAAAGCTTCGAGCTTTTGAAGAGAACTGTGTACTGAATCATGGGCTGACGACTAACCAACAAATAGAGGACAGACGGGGTGACTCTGTTTAAGAATTTAATGATGAAATGGACTGACGAAGCAGCAGCATCGAGATTGAATCTTTGGAATTTGAATGCAAACTGGCATGGGTCTAGAGGTATATTCAGGTTGGTTTGAAGACCATCAACTATGTACTTCTGTGATGATTGTACATAAGGCAGCTATTCATTATCACGCCTTCGTATCATTACATGCACGCGACCTCGGACTGTACAAATAATTAAATGTGATTCCTACTTCAAACTGTTTCGTTCTGCTATTCCTTCCGATTTCGGATGATTGCTACTATTCATTAGTTGCGCTAGAATTTCACAACTCAGCGATTTTTTAGTGCTGTCAGTGTGACAGCTGTCGTACAAAAAAAACGCAATTCTGTTTCGGGCACTTGGGAGATGGGATAATAGTGACTGGTTGCCAGAACTCAGAGATTGAACAATTTGATAGGGATTCACTCAACAAAATTGAAATGGGTGCAGCAAGCTGGGCATCCCCGTGCCTGAAAATTGCGAGAAGTGGTCATCTGAACCATTTCCAGTCGAGAATACAAATGACGGGTGAACACGATTAGTTCAAGCAGGATGACGATAAATTCCGCGGTGACAGCAAGAGAGAAAACGTAGCACAGCCAGTCAAAGGGCGCGTCTTGGGATGAGAAAAA
This sequence comes from Fasciola hepatica, assembly GCA_948099385.1. Lineage (NCBI taxonomy): Eukaryota > Metazoa > Platyhelminthes > Trematoda > Plagiorchiida > Fasciolidae > Fasciola > Fasciola hepatica. The sequence goes on along the minus strand of CANUEZ040000043.1, from coordinate 32,807,694 downwards.
CGCGGCTTCTTATTCAAATAGCACATGCATGATCTATCATGGCTATGTCTGCGTCCTTCTCTTCTATTGTATACATGAAGAACAAACTCCGCATTTCTCCCATCGCTGCCTAAGGTAATGCTGATCCATATTACCTTAATAAATCTATTATTTTCTCTACTGAACTATGTATACGTTCGTTTGGAAAAGTTTTATCAGCAGTCATACATTTATTTCTGGGAATGTTTTCTGACGATATATTCGCAAATCATCAAAGCTGATGTGACTATGGAAAGTTCCTTCAAATTGGTGCATACACCAATCAACTTGAAATGCTTGTTACTTGACCCTGGCGTTCTTTATAATGTCATCCTCCCTCTTTGTTTATACTAATTTCCTACAACAATCAGCGATTGCTTTGACACGATTCGGGGCGATCTTTTTAGATACATCCATAATGTGGTGAAGTCAAATCAATAACTGAATGCCAGCACTGATATATCGGTCGTTGGGTGTTCGACTCACAGTCGCTCACCCCGGGTTCGTATTCCAGTCCGGTCCCGAATGGAAGTGCACTGTTGATAGTTTCTAACAAGCCACGTAAAACCGTTTTACAGTGTTACCATGGTTTCCAACGATGATTTAAGCTTTATTACTGCATGACGAATAAGCACAAATATCCTGCTACTCAAAATCGTGTTTCATTTTTTTTGATGATTTTTAGGAGTCTAAGAGATTCCTTAACAAATTATCCAACGTGTACACTTTCTCCATCATGCCTGATCTGGTATCGAAAGTGATGGTAAGCGCAGATCACCTACAAATAATGAATTGCAAAGAGCACTTATTGTCAGCATTGACGTCTATTTGCACCGGCCCCGATGTTTTACTTCTCGTATCAGCAAACGAAAGTGGTATTTCTTCAGATGCGTAAATCTAGACAATGTCGAATCAGAGACAGACATTCGGTTGCATACATTTGAGTTTTTTCGCCCTACTGTTCTGCAGCGTTATTCTAAAATATCACTCAATAGCGCTCAGACGTGAACTGGAAATTATAGATCAAGCCTCTCAGTTGTCTTTAATCAAGTTACTGTTACTACCCGTAAATTTCCTACTTCCTCTTTCTTTTGTAAGGTCTCTTGGTTCAGCACTCGTCTACGGTACCGAAGTTTTGATGTACACAATCAGCACACATCTCTGAACTCACATACATTACCGCGTTACACAAAAGGCTCCCAATGATCCACTCTTTCCTTACTTCCACGTTTAGAATGTCCCGGAATTAATTCAAACAATGATCCAGCTGTGATCAAAACATTTTTTGGATGCTTTCAATGCGACGTTTGGCACTCGTCCCTGAATCACCTCGATTGATTTTTGAAAACTGCTGCTGAGCCGTGGAAGCCGAACTGAAGACGTTTGTCGACACTGAATTTTTGGTGCCTAGGATTCTGTAGCGTGAACTCTCAACAGCTGTGACTTCGTTTATTACCTTATGTTACATTTTTACTTCCTTTATGCGTACTGTTTGTGTCTGCTCATCTGACCACACTCTAGGACTTACTTGCTGTTTGCTAATTTCATGTTGACATAGTATATCCTAGACTGGTTAGTACACCACATTACTCACCAGGCGCTGTGAACCTCATCCAACTGCCACCGAGAGGTTCACACACAACTTCCTAGCAGATCCCACACAACCTCTCTCTACCGACTCGTATTCTTGCAGTTTCCACCAGTCCAACCGATAGGATTTCCTTGTATTTTCTTCACAGAATTAGCTGTCTAGAAACTTGACTTTCGTTTCACGCATACCTATACATAATGAAATTACCATAGAGTTTCATCCTGAAACGTTGAAAAACCGCTCCATTGTTGCGGTGCTGGTCTTTGTGAACAACCTGTTTGTGTTTGTGAGGATATAAATAATTAACAAGAAATTGCTTTTTTGATCGTGCTCAACACTTGTATAGTTGCGAGTTGTAACAAAGGAGTGAACTACCGGATTGTTTTTCGAATATAACCGATAAAACTGGAAGTGACGTCACCGCAGTGGGCACACACTTTTATTGAAGATTTAACGTGGTTCATATGTTCCTGAAATATGATGATGGATTATTAAGGACCAAATATCGGTTCTGTTCGCAGTTTCAAGCTCGCAGAACTGCAGTCAAAAATCAAGGGCTTCAATGCAGTTCAAACTTATAATTGGCAGTCGATCCGTCCTTACAGCGTCATATGCATTATTGGTTTAAAACCCAGCTTAAATGTAACATCTGGCTCGGTGGGCTATGAAAGAATTATGTTGTGTGTTGTCGAGGCATTTCTGATGTCTCTAGCGGGAAAGTGCTACTGGTGTTCCTTTTTCATGCAGCCTGGTAAAATTTGGCAAGTCCGCCGACTACCGTACGATGCGAATTAAAAAAAGGAACAAAAACCGGGCGAGTGATAGTGAAATGGGTTGTGATGCAAGTATGAACAACGTGATAAGTTTATTGTAATGGGATATAGCGTCGTCCTGAAAATATCCATCGCGTAGGTGGCTCGCTTTAATCAACACAGGAATTATAATGCTTTATACACCGTCAATTCAATAGGTGCAGAATTATTTGCCTTGCCAAGTAGTTCAATATTAGTCTCATATCATATCTCTCAGTTGAATTTTCCGATATTGAGCCGCTTTTCCATTCTTTCCCTCAATATATGGAACCCCGCGTTTGTTCGACTCCTCTGTCACTATCTTCATGGTCAGAAGAACGATTTTCTTACAGAGAATAATATGGGAAATAAGTAATACAGAAACCCGGTCAACAACGCTGAGGTCCCTATTGCTTCGTTTCTATCGCCTTAGTTTATGATCTTAGACAAAAGTTAATTGTCCGCTGCTACCAAGAGATAGTGTTTTTTACTAAATCGGACAAGGCAGTGCCTTGTTAGCTCATTTTCGACGAATTCGATAACACTTCAATTTTTCATAATTGCCTGTTTTTACACGTCGGGCCTCCATTTCAATGTACCCATCCATTATGATTGTATTTTTACCCGTTCACGTGCTCATTGCCGTAAGGAAACATAAAAAATCAGAATTATTTGTTTCCATTCTCGCGGTAGTTTTCACAAAAAATCGAGATAACCGGGAGCGTTTCACGCTGGCTTGAAAGGAATTCACCCCGTAGAAGACTACTGTTTTCGTGCTTTACCTTGTAAGCTACAATATAAAATTTCCTCAAACGACCGTCACTCGCTAGCCACAATTGGGTCATACCAATCTCGTAACTTAAGCTGTAAATATCATTCCTGGGCACGCATAAGTGTCGTTTACATGCATTTTTCCTAGTCACTGAATACAGGTAATTAAAAATGACTTATAACAGAGAGCTGTGTCTTACAAGCATTCAGTTACAGTGATCATCATAGTCTGGACCGGTTTTTAGAGACGCGATAGTGACTTTCTTTGCAGCCTCGTAGGTCAAGACGCACTGGCGTCAGTTAGAATACCATTTTTTAACTACCAGTCAGTAAAACTTAGTCTGCTGGCATTGTACAATACATCATGGCTTATCTACAACTGGTTGAGTTCATCTCTTTCTCGTGGATTTTCATCTCCAAATTATGGGGTTTTTATCGCATTTTTTTGACCCACATTTTTAGATCATGTTTTGGTTGTAAAGGGATTAGTCCCCGTTCTGAAGGTTAGCCGTGTTAACCGACAAATTAAGTTTGGAAGAATCACCGTGTGATTCTAGAAATGGACTCCCCGTCCATGCACGCTCCAAACTATTCAAATGAGATTACAGCTGCAAATCTCCCATTACTCACAGATGGCTAACTACTTTATACACAACAACCTGTTTAGAACTTAAGAAATTCTCACTTGCAAAATTATAACGAAATATAGTAGTCTATCACGTTGTCGGCAACTTATCGTCTAAAATATGCAATGGCGCATGAAAAATAATTTTTCACTCTCTAATGCGTATAGCTGATAGCAGCTCAAGCGGTGAAGTGAAAAAATCCGGCATAAAACTAGAGTGTAGACCCTCAAGACAAGCTCAAAAGAGGAACGCTATAGCATAATGTTTCAAAACGGAGAATTTCCAGTGGAAATGAATATATCTTCATCTGATGTCTTTGTTGCTACAGTAACAACCAGTTGACTCATGTTGTACAAAATATGAAACAGAATTTGACATAAATTTGCAATGCACCTGGCTTGTGAAATAGGGGTATGAAGTGTAAAACGGGGATATTGACACGTCTGTTCCATAAAATACAATACTGCTTCAGTGATATGCTTATGGAAGGGCCAGTATATGATAACCGAAGCACTCCAGTATTGAGTGAAATTAACGAGTAATCTTACAGTGGTATGCCGCTCTGTTTGTGATTAACGGCTTGGTAATCCATCACGAAATTGTTGAATATAGTGAGTCGCATTTGTGAACTGAACACAGCGGAAAACTGAAGGACTTTGGATGTGATAAAGTCAATTTGAAGATAATAAATTTTCTTCAGGATGAGTTTCATTAGACAATGAGTCGAGTGATCGGGGACAAGCATGTAAAGATTTGGGCACCTCCAAATTCAGTTTGCTTGCGTTACGAGTGATGCTCTTGTACGATTTCATTAGTGGTTGGTACACGGACAAATGTTGTGGACTTGCTAGTCGATAGAGTTCCGGTAACGACATCACACTGGAAAGCGATCCGCGGTGCGAACCGGCTCGGTCTATCTCGGATTGGGTTGAGCCGTTGGAACTCTGCCTGTTATTGTCTGAACGGTTCTCGTCTCGTTTCACATTCAGCGGTAAAGGCAGCCACCGACCCGATCGATTTAATCGATCCGGCTTTCCCTTTTGATATCCAGCGTTCGTACTTAAGGAGCACTGCTTACCACTTTGACGAACGTTCTTCTGACGACTTTCGGTGCGACGACGCTGGAGATTGTCCAGTACATCAGCAAACTCTTTTCGTACAATGGCCAACCGCTTCAGTTCCCTTTCCAATTCCCTGTCTAACTGAGTCCGAACGGCGGTAAGACGATTTCGTTCAATCAAATTGCGTGTTTTAACTAACCGAGCCACATCCGGATTGCGTGAACATTGTTCCCATTCCGTCTCTTCACGAACCAAATCTATACTCGACGTGTTTGCGGACGGCAAACTATGCGATGTGCTTAGTACGGAGGAGGAAACACTGGGGCACAGTTTAAGTGATGATGATATGTTGTTCGGTCTCAAAGGTTTCGGACAGTTCAACGTCATGGCAGGTGATGGTTCGATCACTTTTGGGATATTGGTTCGCATTTGGTCGACTAACTTGGTCATTGGATGCATGTGTGAAACTAGAAATGACTCTTCTGCCGTCGGGGCGCGTAGTTCCTTACAGGACACAGCTCTCACGCATTGAATGGAACAAATGCGAGCCTTTACTTATATTTATCTGCATGACGCCCACGCATCTGAGGTGAATCGCAGTCTAACCGAAGCCTGTTCACCAGTTCTTGGGTTTTTGCATTTTTGAAAGACCATGTGCAAAACGCGTCTTCTTGACGGCGACGACCTAAATTAGTCGGGCGTTGATCCACCCCGGAAATTAGCATACGAGCTGAGTGTAATGTGACCAATTAATTCGCTATCGAACAAGGCATCACAACACACATCGTGCACAATCTATCATTCAGCCACACCGCACCCTGTCCTGGTGCTTAACGTGCTCGCTTGTTCGCTCATGAATACACATTCACGCACATAGTTGTAGCACGCATTCATCCGAAAATTGTTTGCAAAATTATTTCGCCACACACACACACAGGCGACAGTTCCCATAGCAAAACCGAATGTGCTGGTTCTGGAAATCACGTGGGAAACATAACTGGAAGTGTGCTTATGTGAGTCCCAATCTCACCCAGCGTACCCAGCTTAAATAAACATCTATGTTGCGTGCCGAGTGTGTAGCGCAATTCAAACAAGCATGTCCTTCAGTTGTGATACGCAGCTAAGACACGAAAAAACTTATCACAAAGCACATCCAAACTCGTCCGATTTGTGAATTGAGCTGAGCTTGGTTACTGCACAAAGCCTTTAGTCGTTCCACACGCACTGCTTCCGCTTTCGGTTATCTGTAGGGATTTCAATCCGTTCAGCTTTCATTTCGCGTGGTTGTCGCGCAGTAACGCCATCAAGTCAGTCAGTAGCTAGCTTCTTTTATCTCTCTCACTCAATTTAACTCATTAGATTTCCCACCCTGATGAAGCAATTCATGCACCCTTTTTCCGAATATATTATTTTCTGATGAGTCACATTTACCGTGATTGAGGGCTGCGCTTAAACTAGCCAGAATAGGACAACACCAGACGTTTATACTTCGTATATATCTTACAATTACTAGCGAGTAGTGTGGGATTGATGATACTCTGCTTGGCTGATTGTCTTTTGGACTCCACCTTTCACGCACGACCTCAAGTCATCCGATCAATCCTTCACCCGGAAGCACCAGACGCGAGTTCCGTTCTTGTTAGAGCTCACCAGTAGTGCATATCTTCCTCCACATCTAGGGTTTGAACCCAGACCTTTTCACCTCAAAGGTTTGTGCATAAAAGATGGAGTCCGAAGGAGAATCAGTCAAGCAGGACGCACTGGTTTTTCGGAAAGCTGATTACATCGTTTGGTCCGAATATTTACAAGCAATTCACACTTCGTTGCCGAATGACCACTTTCCTCGGAGTAGAACACGTCTGACACCGACCAGTAAACAAGTCAGACAACAAGAGGAGTTTTGGAGTATGACATAGACGATAAATTGCCAACTCGTACTATGTAATACCACATCGTTGATTAGTTTATTTTTTAAGTATCGCGCTGAATTGGGTGATGTCTCAAGAGGAATGATGTTTACAACCAGCAGAATCAGTATTCATTTATGTCGATAATATTCATTTGTAAAGAAATATATGCATTTTGGAAAATCATTTTCAATCTCTGAACTAAAATCAGCAAGCAGTAATACGCGTGTGCTACTCAATCTCACCATTTTGTGAGTTCGGAACCGAGTGACAAATAAACCAATGAAATTCGCTTAGAAAATATGGTGCATTTTTTTGGTCGTCAGCATTATACCTAATAAGAGGGTAGAACATAATAATCTTTCTCATAGACAAGGTTCAGCAGGTTTGTGGTGCTTTGTTCAGTGAACAAACCCGCATTGACCTTTCAGATACTCTTCGACGAGACTCGGAAGTGAATCTGCAAATCCCACTGAGTCATCGAATATAGTTGGATTTAAAGCGCAGACAAAGAGCAATTTACCCACATCACATATTCTGTCGCTGCCAACTAGCTCTAGTGAGAAGATTCTTCTGTCTTCAAACCATTTCCGTTTATTATTGCAGGAAAGATCGTTTATATAGGATGTGAACGGATAATAGCCAAAGCCTTGCGTGAAAGCTTATTGGCTTAATGATATTCCTAAGCAGTCCATCTGGCTGGTTTGTCTAGTTATACCTGGTTTCCTTGATTCGGCTCTGATCAGTTTAGACAAATGTCAGCCTTTGACTGGTCTGCTGATCCGTTTGTTTGTCTCCACTCATGTGTGCGATTATGTACGACCGATGACGTACTTTCTGCTACGCTGTCTCCGACCTTGCCCATGATCCTGGACAGGTGATATCGAACTGAACAAGGCCGTTTATAGACGAAGTGTCTGCAAATACGGTCACATGGCCTGCGGAGACAACATTACACTCGTATTTTTTCTTCATGCTCGATTCCGAAATACCTGTGGCTTTTTCTTCCGGAAGTCCACTTCTCGACAACTCTACATTAGTGGAAGTATCGATTCGGTAATTCCATTTAGTTTGAAGTCGAAAAGATATTAACGTAAGCATTCTCCAACAGCGAAGGGAGTTTTCCGACGTCGCGTTCGCGAATTCCACGCCAGAACCGAAGTCGCGCTGCTGCGCTGGATCGGGGTTGACAGTCAGCTGTGATCCGTACTACTGGGACACGTGAAAGCTGTTTGTTGCCTCAGAGTACATTGACAAGACACTGGGAGAAGCTTTCTAACTTTTTGTTCTGATTGCCATCTATTTCTCGCCAGTCAGAGCTACACAGGCTTCACTCCATGGCACTGCAGCCGGCTTCCCAGTAAGGCCACGATGCCGGAGAACTACAGATGACAGGGTGAGATAAAAGATTTGATCGTCTGGATTTCGACTACATTACGGGATGTGCCATGCTGTATGTAATTTGGTGGGGGGGGGGGGGGATGCAAGCCCTAACAACAGTTTAAATAAAGTGATCAACCTCACTCAGCTGGTCTCAAATCCTCCCAAAACGTCCACCCTGAAAAGCTAGTGATACCACCGGTTGCTTTGTAAATTATGGAGTAACACGCGTCGCCAAACTCTGAATTTCGCCATTCCCTGAACGTGAATCCATCGATCGCGGTCAGCAAAGCGTATATGCTGCTTCATCATGAAACGTTATTCCACTATAAACCCTTGTACAGATCACGAAATTGACCAAAATGCGCATGGAAGACACAACGTAACCTCATCCTCCTAGAGCTATTCCGTCTCATCTGGGCGGCAGATTTGATACAGTAGTGCATAAGTGGAATGGTCTGTGAAATTTTGAGACACGATTTTAACTGCCTATCAAGCGCCAGCTTTCACACAAGCTAGTCGGTCGCCATACATATCGAGGCCAATTTCGATGGAACCACATACAGAGATAGGAAACCGGAAGAAAAATCCGAGCCCAGACTGCGCTCATTTTCTCCGGTTCTGTTAAACGGAGGAAGACTGTGACTTACTATCAAAGACTGATTCTCTATTTTTGCGGCTTGGAGACGAATGCTTGTACCTCTCTAACGTTAATGGTTTTTCAGGTTGCTAGCAAAAGCTCCATGAGCAGACCCGTGAGGCGTGAAATGAGTTTCGTGAGTCTTGGATGTACCCGGCATACATTTACCCGCACACCATTATTTTCATCCTCCGCGGTATGAACTTTGCACCGTCGTAATGAAAATGTTTCCAGAACAACAACCTAGAGCTTAGGTGTGGCTTGTTCATAAATAGCCATCTGTAGTTAGGTCTGCTATCGGAATGACAGCCGCTCCTCAGGAGTACATCCGGTTCCGGCATCAGATCTTCCACTATAATCTTTATATCTTCGCTCGAATTGCCGTTCTTTACAGCCAAATGAAGTGGTCTGCAGTCGGGCGCAACTGTGCCTCAAGGTACCTACCCACATGCAGGACAAATAGGTCCCTTTCAGAAGACCCACATGGAAAACGGATGACTCTCATCAGTCGTACTTTAAGGTGCATAACTGGTCAATCAAGTGTTGGCCGGTCTCATTAGCAGCTTAGCAATTCAGGTTAGCTTCAATTCCTTCAATCGAGTGGTTATGTGAAGCCTGTATTTTTGTGTCAACCTGGTGCTGTCCTGCATTGGCTCATCGTCATTTCCTTCTAAGTGGTTCTGGAAACTTGGTGCACTTTGGCTCGTCGGCTCCGGTCGTTAGCTCGTTTGGCTTCCCATCTCATGCAACTCAGCAGGATGACTAATATAATTAGCAAATCCATCAATGCCTGTCGTTTTTCTCATTTCAATCGTTAAACGGGAATTGTATTCACGGAGATCGCTCGAGCATTTAAATGTTCGCTGCTCCGTGTGGCACATATATGTCGTCTTTTATGCCAGCATACGGTCTTTCTTACCGATGCAGCGATCGGCCTGTTCGTTGGTGCAGGGGTATGCAAAGATGGCATCAACACAGGTCTCTGTTGCTATTTTCTGAACTGCCGATGAAGACCCAATGTACGAGGGTCGTCTTGGGTTAGATACTAGAACCCTTGCTGAAAATTCAGGGCAGTGACTCAAAAACCACTCATTTACATTGAAAAAACATGCTTCAGAGATACTTGCCACAGAACAGAAATAGTACAGGCAAAATGGTTTGGTAACAACCGAACCTATACCTACGTATGGTGGCTGTTCGCCATACCAATCAAACGAGAAAGCGATATGGGTGAGATGTTAACCATACAGTCTACGACTGCCGGAGACTGTTCTCCTTAGATAATGTGATATCAGAAGACACTCAACAACACAAGTATGACAGAATTTAGAACGCGATCAACAGTCAGCAGTATGCACGCAGTCGTTTAGCTGAAATAGTAAGCCGGTCGGCTACACATCTTTCTGAGTCGAATAAACTTGAAAGAATATAATGAAAAGGTCGTTACTAAGCTGACTTCACTACAAAAATCTTTTCAACCTGGTAGATACGCAACCGCAGGAGTCAACTTTGATATTCAAAGGACTTTTGTCTGCAGGTACAACAGGGAGGTTCCTATGCCTGAGCTAAAATCTGTTGATAAGCGAAGAACAAACTCGCAACTTTTGATGGCAAACGGAATCTAGGCTAGAAGAGCATACTTTTTTCCCTAAACCTAGTCTGCTCTGTCGCCGCCCACTGATTCTGGTGAGAAGACTCTGCGGCCTTCGAGCCATCTTGATTTATAGATATCAAAACGACAGTTTACATAAGATGCACCATGGTCATAGCTTGATCCTAGCCACAATATTATTGCTCAACCTGGTATTCAGAACCAGTTCTTCTGAGTGGCCAGTCTTGTTGCAAACCCTATTGGTTGATTTGGTTCAGACAATGGTTGGCGCTTACTTTGTCCCTCGGTCCGCTTTCTTAGTTCCGATCTTGTCCTCAATTCAGGACAGGCTAAGACGTGGTGGCTGCTCGCAAAACCATTGTGCTTTCTGCTATACGCACCAGGCCAACTATTGGCAATGTGCCAGCCCATTGAAGTTGAGTTAAGGATCGCTGGACATACGAGCGAGGCATGATGACTGTAACTGAGTCTGGCATGAGCATTGTAAAGATGCAAAGGTTTCACTATTTCAACGAATTCGGAATCAGACTGACTGCTGTACCACTTGACAAGATGTTGAAGATAGAGAGAAGGGACGTGGTTAAAACAGCCGAACAGCCTAGCACTTTAGACATCAATATCTAATTCCTGATTCACATGTTGATATACCGATAATTGGACCGTTTTTCATGATCGACTGTCAGCATCACACATGAGCCGAAGCGAAGTGAGCGCGATGAAGACCTGTGTTGTCACAGAATTCCATCACAGAGTCCGTCAATCTTTAACGAGTAACAGCTACCGAAAGAACTGCGATGACTAACTGTCAAACTTCTTCCAGTATTATCTGGCCATAGTGTCGGCAAGAACCACTCACAGCCCGTCATAAACGGAGTACTACGATCACCAATCTTTCAGCATGAACCTTAGACCACGACAAAAGGGATTATTATGTAAAGCATGCCTGAATGAAGTGTTCAGTCTCTTGAAGGCGCCATTTGGGAACCTGTTAGGGTGCACTGAAGACCACCTTGAAATAAAAGACTTAGTAGCGCCAGGACCACATAGATTGTAGCTACCAGTAGGTGTATCGCATAAGTGTGGTCAAACCATCATGCCAACACGCGAACGCTGTTTGCAAAATCGGAACCGATAATCCAAAATGACCTCCTAGGTGGTTTAATTTGGCAACTGGTCCGCCGCTGACTCGGAGGTCGTCAAATTGAAAAAATGCACAAGAGATGTATCTTCGGCCTATCCGGTCGTACTATAAACTTAACCACGTTTGATCCTGTAATATAGATGTGACGCAGTTTACGGCTTCCTTTTGTGTTTATCTGATTGGGGCTTTGTGATAGGAACGTGCTTAAGTTGACTACTTCTAGACAGTACGATACAACCGAACTGAATACTATTCCCCTACTTACGGTTGCACTCTTATAATTTACAGTGATGAATGCAGTTTTGATTTATTCGTTTCGCAGGGTCTATACCAGTGAACTCATTTGTTGTGGAGATTGATAAGCTTACAAAGTATTTTGACATTCCACTGCTCGTTTTCCTGCCCTATTGCCAGGCTTCGGTAAAATCATCAATATGACTCTTATCAAAGTCATAAAAAATAGATGGAAAGTGGTTGAAGGTTAGCGTTCCATGACTAGCCACATCACCAACCTGCTTCTGTATAACATGTTGGCTGAGGTAGAGGCGCGGCCAGTGCGGTCCATGACTTTTGATGGAAGTGATAGCATGAACCGTTTGTCGACTGCTATCAGTGCTCCAAATGCCATGTTTTTAACCTACTATACCACTTATGAACTGACTTCGGAATTATTATCAAAGGAATTCGGAACTGCTTGATAGCATATTTTACTCTTCCTCTAACCAGCATTTTGGTATGCGAAGATCAATCACAGGTTGCTCTCAGCCACTGGCACCATTCCCAAACAAAACACTCACATGGTTGCCATTTAAAAGCATGCACCAAATGCTGTGTAACCGTGCGGAAGGCCAAAAAAAAGTCTGTTCACAGCAAAGCTCAGACGTTAACATCGTGTCTCTCTGTCAGCTGTCCCTTCAGGTCCATCGCGAAGGCTGTCTCACGTATATGTTCCCTTCATTTCCACCTACCTCAAAATTATCAGGAACGTACGTACTCGATCCGTCGGAAAAAGCCAAAGTTTTCGCAGCCATGTTTGGGTCCCTCTCCACTCTGCCACATACCCTACCGTACATTCTCACTCTACCGCTTTTGAGCCTTTCTTCAGGGCCGAAAGCGCTTCTAGAAAGGAACGTCAAAATCTGCTTTCACTCAACACATCGAAATTTGCTAGTTTGGACGGCATCCCCCTATGTGCCGAAGAGTTCGCACTAATTCTCCATCATTTATTCAATCAGTTTTTAAAAAATCACATGTTTATCCGAAATCGGATGACTCTGCAGTGTGTTCAATGGAAGTGGATCCACCCCTGGAGGATCGAATTTCTATATATACTACTCAAAACGACAGACGTAGTTAGATTTTGACACTCGGCGAAAAGACGCTCTGGATTATCCGCTTGAGATGACGATGACCAAAAAAGAGATTTGCTAATTAAAATACTAAAAATCGTCCACTTTAGCTCAGAGCGGTCATACAAAGCTACCGCGCTGTTGGTGATATATCAACCGATATGGACGGGCCTATTGCTAATAAACTGGCCGTGTTGTTCAATTATGAAGCGCTTGTGTGAAAAATCCGAGTAAAATTACAATTTAAATAATATTTGCTCGACAGGATATCATCCATTGTCATAGTATTTGTCGTTAACCTGTTCTTGGTTCAATCGTGTATATTCACATCGGTCTGGTTAATTTGTGAGTAATTAGCGGATCTTATACCCTTGTAACAACTAGTAACATTTCATTGATTGTGGCGGTTCAGTGGTTCCTGCTTCTTAGCAGTAGCCTCACTTAAATATGAAAACGATCATCGGAATTGAAATCAGGGGGAAAACCATGAATAATGGTAAACTTGGCCATTTGGAGCGTATCGGGTTTCCACGGTAGGTTACAAAACCCCGAGATCCATCCTATCAGTGATCATATGCAGGAAGATATGACCATGTTACATGAGAAGTGACACTTGCAGTTGCACAACTTAACAGCCAAAATGATATAGAAATTCGACCATCCAGGGGTGGATCCACTTTCACTGAACACAATGTACATGTTTTTTCGTCCCAAAGAGTGTTGATCACTTTCAATATTCCAGTTATCAACCCGTTTCCCTCACACCAGTTCTATCCAAAACTATAGAAACGGTACTGAGAAACAACTTCTGTAGCACGTGGAACGCCGTGCACTCATGAGTGATCACCAGTATGAGTTTCATCGCTACAGGTTCACTGGTGATTTGTTGGCATACCCCTCGTATATCTGGTCCACTGCGATGAGCAAACACGGTGAATAATATTCAGTGATGCTAGATATCTCCAAAGTCAAAGTTTTAACAATTCTACCTAGGAAAGGTTAAAAAAACTATTCCACCTGTGCCGTTAACATCATTTCCGCAGGTAACTGTTAAAAACATATAGAGTTTCCTAATTAGTTCAAACATCTGCCCATTGATCAACCCACATTATGCCAGGCCATCAACACGGAAGAAGTTGAGTAAAGGAAACATTCATTTACTATGAAAGCAGTTGGCACGGTGACGTAAATGTTAGCTTACGGTGAGCCACTTGCGGCTCCCTTTCGATCAACCCAGTATTCCTCCCGGAGAAGATGAACTCCATTAACTAGTTTAACAGATTGGAGGAGACACTTGGTGATTATCTGGAGAGTATTCCTTCGTTCATTGTGTTAGTGGTCCTATTTCCACAAGATGGAGTACCATTACACAGTGCAGCAGCCAGGAACAATGGGCTGAAAGAGATTCTTCCCCTATAGTCGACCGGAGAGTGAGGGCCAATGGTATGGCCTCTACGTTTTCCTGATTCAACTCCACTTGTTTTTTTTTCCTGAAGGGTTATATGAAGAGTCGGGTGTATGGGAATAAACTTGGGAACATCGAGAATCTAAAGACCAAGACCGCTGAGGTTTTCCGGGGAATCCCAGCTTCTATACTAGAGGCTGTTCAGTGAAACTTGGTCCGCAGAGTGGAGGCGTGCCTTTCATTGGCTGGAAGCTTTTTCCAACACTTTACGTAGCTAGTCGGGACGGTGGTGGTTGAAGAAGGGTGAACCTGTCATTTTCAGGGCCAAAACAACCCGATTTATTGTCTTGAGAATAACCTGGGGGTGATTTGTGATCATTAAATATATAGTGAGTCGGTATGGGCCAGATACATACAGCTTCGTGTGTGGTTTGTTACATGTGAATGGATGAGTGATCTAAACTCATCCAGGTTATCGGGAATGCAAGGTCTCTTTTAGAGACTACGCAAGTGGTGAAGGGAGTTGCTATTACAACAGAAGTTAGGACTAGAAAGTGCAGTGCCATGAACAGAAGAGCTTATCGGAGGCATGTTTATATAACGTGAAAATACTTGGACAGTTATCTAATACAAGTACAACAGGGCACAAAGATTGACAGTATGTTAAGGCCGAACGAGGCTCGGAGTGTATCGAAAAAACGATGCGCCATGTGATGTGTTCAACGAGAAGATATAATGTCAGTAACACGGCGTTTTCGGTAGGAAATTAAATGCTGACGGTTCAGTTATCGTGGGTAACCTTTCTCAAGGGAGTTTTACAATCGAATGACTCTGAGGAGCCAGTTACTAGTCAACGCTGTGTGTGTTAGATCGTTAGTCGATTAGATTGACTGGAATATAGTCACACCGGCTCCCATTATCCGAGCCCATGGTGACGAGGTCAAGTGACGATGTGACCTTTGGGTTGCTTACGTGTTAGTGATGTCAGTGCGGTCGAAATTCCGGGAATCTTTGCCCATCATTTCGGTTGACGCATGCAGGGTGGGTGCTAATTGCCAGAGCTTCGGCATACAACCGTTCAGTGCATGTTTTCAGTCCGTGTTAGAGAATGTTAGACAAACATCCAGACAACCTAGGACTAGAATAACGGAACACGAAGGAAAAGAGAAATACAAACCATCCAACACGACAGTCTTAGCGAAACTAGAGCGGGACTCAGTGATCGCTTTTCACGCCACAACCAAGGGGCACAGTATAGACTACGAAAACACAAAAATCTTCCAACGCGGACTGGAAACATACACTGAACGGTTGTATGCCGAAGCTCTGGCAATTAGCACCCACCCTGCATGCGTCAACCGAAATGATGGGCAAAGACTCCCGGAATTTCGACCGCACTGACATCACTAACACGTAAGCAACCCAAAGGTCACATCGTCACTTGACCTCGTCACCATGGGCTCGGATAATGGGAGCCGGTGTGACTATATTCCAGTCAATCTAATCGACTAACGATCTAACACACACAGCGTTGACTAGTAACTGGCTCCTCAGAGTCATTCGATTGTAAAACTCCCTTGAGAAAGGTTACCCACGATAACTGAACCGTCAGCATTTAATTTCCTACCGACAACGCCGTATTACTGACATTATATCCTCTTGTTAAACACAAAGATTGACCATGACATAATGGGGGAGTTGGAATCTGTATCAAATGTGCGATGTCATCAGGGTGAGTTTCAGACGCAACATATGCAATAAAGAGAGCAATTTGTCAAGGAAAGCTAAGAAGGCGTTACTATCAGCAATCGACGATCGGAACAAATGCGCAGTCCATCGGAACTAACTCTTTGCTTCTCGGTTTCAATTCACAAAATTCAGATACATTTGCGGATATTCCTTTTGCACCTCTGACACTCGGAAAACTAAGGAGGACCTTCAGTTACATGTAACTATTCGGTACTAAGTAACAAAAAGTTGCCTTAATTGCTTGTAATCAGGAGAAGTTTCAGTTACCGCGGATAAGACGGGTTTACAATCGAGCTGACAAGTTGCCTCGAGTGGCCCAGTTTAATCACAATAAGCAAGCGCCACAGTTTCGTTTGCGGTACAATCAGTACATCAGGAATCTTTTACCATAAAGAATTAATAAATCAGTTACAAAGGCGTGAATTAGACTGTAGTTGCAATACTTAAGGGAGCTATTAATAAATAAGTACAAATAAGCTAAATCTGTGCGGCAGACGAGAACACGTGCCAACATGAATGGACGAATCCGGCGCTAGATCTGTTAATGCCGTTGATGCGAGATGGCCAGTGGTGGAGTGCAGTGACAGAAACACTGAAGCTGAGAGTTCAAGCCTCCTCTCGGCAGCACAGATGAAACTCAGAAAGTTTATAAAACAGTAGGAATGTGGACCTTTGAGGAAACAAAGTTAGGAATCAATACGTGAACTGTTCACTTAGTAGGCACCTCAAAACTCGAGTGTGAACCAACATGATAACTTAGAAAAGGAGAAAATACATGACGAATGTCCGAGGTTCGCGACGTACGTACTCACCACTCATTAGTAACTAAATACACAGGAGAAGGACAGACTCTAATTACGAATAGTAATTAACAAACTGAAACTGGATATTATGTGTGCAGACGTACAGTGACTGTTTCAGTTCATCCAACGGGATACCCAAATCGATTCCGCTGCTCTGAGTGTAATCGCACAGGTAGTTGATTCTTTCACCGATCGGGACATTTGTGAACGGGGAGGTAACATCAAGTGATACTATTCGCCTTCCTTCTAGATCTAGTTTCCTCACAATTTCTACGAAATGAAATTTGTCTTGTAGACTGTGACTAGAAATGCCCAATCTTACTGGTTCAATAAGCCAGTCAACCACTTTCCCATTGCGTGATATGGATAGTTACACGTCAAAAATCGGCCTCAGTGGGACGCTTTCTTTGTGTACCTTCGGTAGACAGTATATTCTGGGAATTGTCGTCCCTGTCGGTTGTATCCTATCGGAGATCACCTCGTCAATTATTCATTTCTGCTTCGAGGATCTTATTCTTGTTGAAGTTAACTTTTCTATCTGAGACGTCTTATTCTTCTCAGGTGGAGTCTTCGTAAACTTGGAGCCATCGTTCATTATCACCTTCATCTTCTCTATATAATCCGATTTATTGGGAGCTACGATACCCCCACCTTTATCTGGTTTTAACATCATTATTTCCTTATTAGCTTTCAATTCTTTGAGGCGCATCAGGTGCTCCGACGTTGATAATCCTTTTGCCAATGGTCTGTTTTCGCGATATTGGTAACATGAGTTCACAAACTTGGATTTCAGTTTCTCTGACTCCTGCGACGAGGGCGAAACAAGGACTGAAAGCTGATCAAACAGGCTCTCAAGTTCAATCTCCGTATCCAATTGTTTAGTATTATTGTTTTGGCAGTAAAACTTTGGTCCTAGGGATAACACCGCAAACAATGTCTTATCCAGACATATAGATGACAAATTATGGACGAATTTCTTCGGATCTGTAGGGAATTCACCAATCGGTTTGCTCGGGTTGATACATTTTCGAAGTTTAACACATTTCCGTTCCACTTTTTTGTCAACAATTGATTGAATATGGACAGCGAACATTTCCTTTTCTTTCGGAGTCAGCTCATCAAATACTCCAGGTGATTTCACAAAATTACGCTCCATTTCCGGCACTCAACTTGACACAGTATCTCTCTCATTGAGCGCTTGACGACGTAAAGCTACAGTAGTGATGGTAATTCGATTCCTCTTCAGAACGGTGTGATATTGTTTGGGATATTGTGAATTGGATATGCACTCATCCAGAAACTGAACACGAGCCTTTGCCAGGGCCAGTTTCGTACGGAACTTCACGTTACTGTTAAGTTCACGGAGTACGGCTGGGTCTTTGGCTTGTTTAAGTTGTCTGAAAACTCTCACAGAACACAATGAGAATAAACAACGTGACGAACAAGCTTGTTTTCAGTTATTCGTATTCATATTAATACATAACAATATACATATGACCCACAAAATAAGAAAGGGGAATGATGATCCAGATCTGTCTCTGCACGTGCGTGTGAACAAGACAACGGCTGTTTGTTTTTTTCTCTGCACCAATAATTTGAGATGAACGGGTGTGGACAGTGGCTTGTTCGCTGAAGCTTTTTAACTCCCGATCAGTGTCCCTATTGCCAAACGTATTTCATGTATCACTATCTCCCGTTCTGTTACTGATGTTCGAATTAAAAGGAACAAAATAATGTTGTCATTCAGAAATCTAGGCCACTACGCAGTTCAATAGAACTATTTGTTTTAACACCAACGGATTACCACTTTTGAGTTACGTCAATTTATATCAAGTTGTGGTATTACTGCAAGGTTTGTCACACGAGGCAAAATGCTCATCTTTTAGAAAGCTGATTAGTATAGGGAGGGAGATATCACTGGATCGTTATATGACCATAATAAACCTGTGCAATATGGCAAGATCCCTCAGTACAAGACCGGCAAAAATAATGGACGAACAGTGAAGCCAAATAAGATTTGCCTACTTGTCCAAGATTCTCTAAAGTCACCTGATAAACTTTACCATGACGATCGATGAGGTCACGCGAACTATGTTGAAGTTACACTATTAGCGCAAATGATCATGCACTTGGTATGTGCAGTTATTATGTATTCTGCCAGAACAAACTTTAGTGTTTTCTATCCATCCCTATTCGACAGCTTGATAGAGCCTTTTGAATGAAATTATTGCAATCATGAGACCAAACACTATGAAGATTTAACCCGCGGTCGGATTGGTAGTTGTTTTGACTAAATAATAGTATAGCACCTACCAGAGGCTATATTAAACTTGATAGGCTAACCGCCATTAGGCGAACAGTCCGTAATGTGGAAGGAAGGTATTAATAGCCAAACCAGTGTACTTGGTCATTTAAGGCGTGCCGGGCTTCTCTGTGGGGTCCACGAGACTCATTCAGTCAGTGATAAGAGGCAGACCATACATGATAGCAAATGAAGTTCTTGCATTAAAACAACTTAATTACCAAACTGAAACTGTTATTTGTATTTCGCTCAGTGCTATATTATACTGGTAGTTATTTTGATTACCCGCTGAACGGTAGCAATCAGAAGCACCACAATCAGTGAACCCTTAGTGGTTCGTATTTGCATTTCCTTCTCTGTTGCCTGATTGACCGTATGTCCCCCCCCCCCCAAATTACTCCTACTACTTTAATATCATTACCATGTCTGGAAACAAGTCAGTAACATTAAGTTGCACGATGCATTCCTCAACTTTTCGGAGCATCTTTACTAGCGCTTGCTGCAGTCAACGTGTTTTTAAATGGTAATTCGAACGTTATCATAAGACCAGAGGCAATCACACAACATTGGTTATTTAATAACTGCAACCAGACGATGGACCAGATAATAGTTAGAAATGATTACGAACGCCACTAACCATAGGCACAGTTTGCCTAATTATGGGTGGAGACGGCTGATTTTTAGCGCCAGGCCAATGCATTTGGCCTTTTAGAGCATAATGGGCTTCCACAGTGGGCTACAAAATCACGAGATTTATCGAATCAGAGATCGTATGTGGGAAGATATGTCTACGGATATGAAAAGTGACACTCGTATTTGCACATTTTAACAGTCGATATGATAGTATTGAACATTTATCGTTTTATCCACAATTTTCAATTCTTGTGATTGTTTTGATATTCGAGTAAGGTTGCTGCAGAGAAGAAGAATCAGTGAACAACGACAATCAATGGACTGTTAATGGTTGTTACAGATGAATAAGATCCAATAAATTTTCATAAACTCAGAAGATCAACGTGAATATACACAATTGAATCGTGAGTAGGTTAGCGATAAATACTGTGCTAATAGATGAAACACTGCCGAGCGAATACTACTTAAATTGTGATTTTCATTGGATTTCCCACGAAAGCCGTTGTACAATTGGCTATCATGACCAGTTTCTTCACAATAGGCGAGTCGATATTGGCTGATATACCCCTAACAGTGCCGTAGGATGACGTCGGTAACTTTATGCGACCACTCTGCAATAAGATGAACCAATTTTGAAGCTCAATTAGCGAATCTTATTATCAGTCACCATTATCTCACGCGGACAGTCGGACGCATTTTTTTTCCTCGAATGTTCAAATCTAACTAACGTTACCGTCTTCAATAGTATGTATAGAGATTCTACCTTCCCGAGAGTGGATCCATTTCCGGTGAAGACACTGTATATTGCTGTTCCATTTTTGTCTGCAAATACATAACCGTCGAACCGGAGTTGTACATTTGCAGTGCAGGATCTTAAAAATCCCTTTCATTTTTCTGCAGGTTTGCCTATACCGATGTCTTCCGCTGACAGGTAATCCAAAATACATTCTATTTTTTCCCAAAGCCTTGCATGGAACATTCCAGTAAAATTCCGATTTAAGTAGTATTTCCTGCGCGATTTCACCAATCACATGATGCCGTGAGTCTCATCCATGAACCGTGAGCATCCGCTCGTGATTCACCCCTGTCATGTAAGCCTTTTATTTGTGCACCTGATACCTGCGTGTACCACGTTCTACACTGTCATAATCCACCAATCACATTCAACTTAATTCGTGCGACACTGATATCGATCGTCGGATTACGCTTATATAACAACAGTCTTTTCTTTGTCCTGTTGCTCTCAGCTGGTTGGCTCGATCGGTCCGATATCCACCTCATTCTTTTGCTAACGCGCTTCCCGATACAATATCTCCCTGCCTGTAATCACCAATTGGGTGAATCTCGTTGAACTCAGTTTCCTCACACCAGTTCTATTCAATGATACTTAAACTGTAGAACGTCATGCGCTCATAAGTGATCACCAGTATGAGTTTCGTCGCCACGAATTCACTGGTGATTTACTGACATACCTCTCGTATCTCTGGTCCTTTGAGATGAACAAACACGGTGAGTCGCGTTCAGTGACGTTAGGTGCGTGGCAGGAAGCTTTATTTTAGGAATTGCTTGGGTCTGAATTCCCACCTGAACTTGGAGTGAACTGGGGAGCTGGAATAACGAGTCGCGGTTGCCTTAATTTGGTCACAGGTGGTGTATATCTGATCAGAAACGAAGTATCTTGCCTCAAACATGAACGATCTTAAGATATCCTGAACTGTGATCCTAGAGCACTTGGACTACAAAATGCAGAGTATCTGCTGCCAGGTTCGACTTCTTTCTGTACCTGTGGATATTGAAAAAAACCGGATGCACCGGTGTTACACCGTCTCATCAGTTCACCATTTCTGACAGTTGTTAGTCACATTGAAGAAAACGGCAATCATAATGGCTATCAGTTGGTGCAGCTAATAACCTTGCGCCGTGTGCAAGAATATCAACCGCTCGCAGAAAATCCAGTAAGAAAACGAGAGCATAATAGCGCATTTGTACCACACTACACTAGGGGAAGCGTCAACTGAAAAGACGACTTCCGTATCTCGTAATTTTTTTCTGTTTTATTGTGTTCGTGATCACTTTTTTATTGTCTGCATTAACCTGTTTTCAGGCGAGTAAGAGATACAAACATACATAGACATCACATCATTATTCAGAAACTAAAAGAGCGCCATACAGCTGTTTCATCCGTAGTCTTTTTGCGGTGACACTTCGTATAACGTGGTGTTCAATGGTTCATGGCACACCTAAAGTTTCGTATTTATTTTGTGACTACTGCACCGGCTGAAAACGCCGTCTGATTGTCCATCTGAATCAGGGTTCAACAAAACAGTATTTACGAATCGATACTTCATTAGTGCAATGGCTAACCCTTACGTGATTACACAAATATAATGACTCATTCCGATGGTCCCGTTATGGGTACTTTTATGAATATTTGCTTGCTTATTGTGATTAAACTGGGCCACTCGAGGCAACTTGTCAGCTCGATTGTAAACCCGTCTTATCCGCGGTAACTGAAACTTCTCCTGATTACAAGCAATTAAGGCAACTTTTTGTTACTTAGTACCGAATAGTTACATGTAACTGAAGGTCCTCCTTAGTTTTCCGAGTGTCAGAGGTGCAAAAGGAATATCCGCAAATGTATCTGAATTTTGTGAATTGAAACCGAGAAGCAAAGAGTTAGTTCCGATGGACTGCGCATTTGTTCCGATCGTCGATTGCTGATAGTAACGCCTTCTTAGCTTTCCTTGACAAATTGCTCTCTTTATTGCATATGTTGCGTCTGAAACTCACCCTGATGACATCGCACATTTGATACAGATTCCAACTCCCCCATTATGTCATGGTCAATCTTTGTGTTCAACAAGAGGATATAATGTCAGTAATACGGCGTTGTCGGTAGGAAATTAAATGCTGACGGTTCAGTTATCGTGGGTAACCTTTCTCAAGGGAGTTTTACAATCGAATGACTCTGAGGAGCCAGTTACTAGTCAACGCTGTGTGTGTTAGATCGTTAGTCGATTAGATTGACTGGAATATAGTCACACCGGCTCCCATTATCCGAGCCCATGGTGACGAGGTCAAGTGACGATGTGACCTTTGGGTTGCTTACGTGTTAGTGATGTCAGTGCGGTCGAAATTCCGGGAATCTTTGCCCATCATTTCGGTTGACGCATGCAGGGTGGGTGCTAATTGCCAGAGCTTCGGCATACAACCGTTCAGTGTATGTTTCCAGTCCGCGTTGGAAGATTTTTGTGTTTTCGTAGTCTATACTGTGCCCCTTGGTTGTGGCGTGAAAAGCGATCACTGAGTCCCGCTCTAGTTTCGCTAAGACTGTCGTGTTGGATGGTTTGTATTTCTCTTTTCCTTCGTGTTCCGTTATTCTAGTCCTAGGTTGTCTGGATGTTTGTCTAACATTCTCTAACACGGACTGAAAACATGCACTGAACGGTTGTATGCCGAAGCTCTGGCAATTAGCACCCACCCTGCATGCGTCAACCGAAATGATGGGCAAAGATTCCCGGAATTTCGACCGCACTGACATCACTAACACGTAAGCAACCCAAAGGTCACATCGTCACTTGACCTCGTCACCATGGGCTCGGATAATGGGAGCCGGTGTGACTATATTCCAGTCAATCTAATCGACTAACGATCTAACACACACAGCGTTGACTAGTAACTGGCTCCTCAGAGTCATTCGATTGTAAAACTCCCTTGAGAAAGGTTACCCACGATAACTGAACCGTCAGCATTTAATTTCCTACCGAAAACGCCGTGTTACTGACATTATATCTTCTCGTTGAACACATCACATGGCGCATCGTTTTTTCGATACACTCCGAGCCTCGTTCGGCCTTAACATACTGTCAATCTTTGTGCCCTGTTGTACTTGTATTAGATAACTGTCCAAGTATTTTCACGTTATATAAACATGCCTCCGATAAGCTCTTCTGTTCATGGCACTGCACTTTCTAGTCCTAACTTCTGTTGTAATAGCAACTCCCTTCACCATTTGCGTAGTCTCTAAAATTTCAATGTATTGAGTGAACGCAGATTTTGACGTTCCTTTCTAGAAGTGCTTTTGGCCCTGAAGAAAGGCTCAAAAGAGGTGGAGCGTGTCTCCCATGACAAATAGTTACAAAGGTTTCACATGACAAATATGTATTGCGAAGAGAAATACAGTAACTTACCAACGATTTCGACTACTATGTGCTGTTAAACAATAAAATTTTACCATAACAGTAATTTTTTTGTTCATTTTCATCGCATGCCTAATGATAGTTATTGATGATTTCCGTTTTGATAGTTTTAAGGTTCGCTTGAGTTTACTAAGCACGCCGTGAAGCAACAGCTTCATCGGATTTTATTTCAAGCCGCTCAGTGTCGTCCCTCAGACCCCAATCGGGATTTGGGGGCTGATCGACTCACATAGGAGCACGAAATTGCGAGGTTAGCGGTTGAACGAGCCAAATTGAGCTGACCAAATGGGGACAGTGTCATGTTAACTGCTCATTATCTCTGCATCAATTCGTAAAATGGCTCCTGTTTTGCTTCTTCCAGCCTTGCCCAGCTTATGGTAAGACAAATGATGTCGGGGCTTGCGTAAAATGGATCCAAGCCCCCGAAGACGTTGCAACTCGGTTATCTTAGTTTGAGTGTGACTTAACTATCAGCACGAAGTAAAACCTCACGCCTACTCAATGTTGCCATCAAACTCTGGCAGTGGTTCGGCGATATTGGTTCTCTCCGCTGGACATCGACGCAACATGACGTGACAAAATCGCAAACCCCGTGCAACTGACATGACAATTATCAACGCATGCTATTTCTCGTGAAACCGATAGGGCCACAACTATACGGACACGAACTGGTCATTTGTTTTGACCATGATAACCAACTTTCTCGTCGTATCCCTATTTCAGTGCCCATAGGATGTGCTTAATCTAGCCGGTTGTGAAGCACCCAAACATAAGTCGAGACTATGATTTTTTAAATAATAAAATACAAGTGAAAGGATAAAGCAGTTCCGATTTATCGATTTCGTTGATAGCAGCACCAGGAATTCTCTATTTATAACGTGTTAATGGTGACAAAACACCCCAAATTTGAAATGAAGCGGTTCTTTAAAAGGTAGCACTTTCCTCTCCCACGAGGGATGCAACACTTCAGAGTTGAATGTATCAGGTAATTAAACTGATGATCGTGAGATGTTCATGTGGTCGGATTTTCAGAAAAAGGTATGTGACAGATACATATCTGTCTGTTCGGTACTTTGTAGTACATTTACGGATTTTGTAAAACTGGTAATGTCAGTAAATGGACCACAGATTTCATAGTTCACAATAAAAACTGTCAAGCTGACGATAGTGAATTCTTGTGGACAATCTAGCCACCGGTTTTACCGATCTCGTGTGTCTCTCACCATCTTGCCGACCTTTGGTCAAGAAAGATGCCGGTCTTGACAAACTGTTTTTGTGAACACGGGATTGGTCGATGTAACCTGATTGCAATCGCTTCTGCTGTGGACAGGATTAATTGACTGACCCATTTGGAGCGCCTTTGTGACACTCGATGGATGATCTTAAGCGTTCCATCTCGTGGTAACTTGTGGGCCGTGCCGATCGCAGGAGCCAATATCGTACTGGTTGCGGTTTCTGTAGAAACCTCCCGTTAAACAGCTAACGTAGTGCTCTTGGGCTCGCTCAGACAGACGTCCAGTTGTTCTTCCCACACATTCCGCTCCACATGAAAATGAATACGAATGCACACAAAATTAGGTCAAGTTGTTACAATTCACAAAACGCGCCTACGTGACGGGTTGTTTATTGTGACGAGCTCGTTCGGACATCGATAAAACAAACCAAAAGTTACAAACGTGCTTCTTTGTACAATAGCTGTCCTGTTCACTTGAAAACAGTCACCATCCGACGGAGGAGCAGTCATGTAATTCGCCTGTCGTCGTTCACCTTATTGCGTTTAGTCTCTTGGGTATAGCGGCGTTGGTAACCCACAACTATCCATAGTTCGGTTTTCAGCAATCAACTACTTGCCAAGTAGTATGTACACTCACCACAAAATGACTTCTTTCGTCATTGTTCACGAACGTGCTCCTGTTGCGACGATGGCAAGACGAGCGCGGAACGCCTGTATTTGAGCAGCCAGACAAGTCGAGTCGACTAGACACACAACCGTTTATATAGTTCCTTTTCCAGACCTCGATGTAGGAATATCGATCCTCTGATTGCCGGAGTATTTCTGCTCTGCTCAAGTGCCTACTGTCATTGGGTGGGCCGCCATTTCCGTTCGATCGGTCCGGTTGGTGGCTTAATCGATAGACCCTCACTTGGGCTATCTTACCGACTGTCTGAGTTCTGTCGACGAGTCCCCACGCCTCTTTCCGTCCGTTGCGGAACGCTTCTGATGTGTCCGTCGTATCTTGTTTGGTCTGCGACTGTCGAGTGGTTGGCCCGACCAGTTTGATACTCGTCTCGTTCTCTGGCTACCGTGTTGTCCGCTACACTATAGGAAAAGATAGAATGTATTTTGGATTACCTGTCAGCGGAAGACATCGGTATAGGCAAACCTGCAGAAAAATGAAAGGGATTTTTAAGATCCTGCACTGCAAATGTACAACTCCGGTTCGACGGTTATGTATTTGTAGACAAAAATGGAACAGCAATATACAGTGTCTTCACCGGAAATGGATCCACTCTCGGGAAGGTAGAATCTCTATACATACTATCGAAGACGGTAACGTTAGTTAGATTTGAACATTCGAGGAAAAAAATGCGTCCGACTGTCCGCGTGAGATAATGGTGACTGATAATAAGATTCGCTAATTGAGCTTCAAAATTGGTTCATCTTATTGCAGAGTGGTCGCATAAAGTTACCGACGTCATCCTACGGCACTGTTAGGGGTATATCAGCCAATATCGACTCGCCTATTGTGAAGAAACTGGTCATGATAGCCAATTGTACAACGGCTTTCGTGGGAAATCCAATGAAAATCACAATTTAAGTAGTATTCGCTCGGCAGTGTTTCATCTATTAGCACAGTATTTATCGCTAACCTACTCACGATTCAATTGTGTATATTCACATTGATCTTCTGAATTTATGAAAATTTATTGGATCTTATTCATCTGTAACAACCATTAACAGTCCATTTATTGTCGTGGTTCACTGATTCCTCAGCTAGATATGCTCTGGTCATACGATCACTGTGAATGGATATCACTGTTATCCCAAACTATCCCGGTGGAACTACCACTTTCTGATGTCACTCCGTAGCGGTACTTCTGGAAACTGATCAATTCACCACCGACTACCGTTGCTTTTGCGTTTCTCAATCTTCGCTTACGGAGTTGAGTGGGTGTAACTACCAGCCAACCACAAACAGATATACCCTATTACACCCGCCCAACCATCATTTCTCCCCTGCGTAACGGAGGCACCGAGAACTAGGCCCGGACCAGTAAACTGAAAAGGTCAGTTCGAAGCACTACAGTACGGCTGATCGTTATGACTAACACTCAGTGAACTTTGTGACCAAAGGATGAGAAAACAAAATAATGGGTTCATCAAATTTGATAACTACCGATACGGAATGAAAGGAAAAGTAATGGTTGAGACGAGAGTAATGGGATGTATCTGATTGTGAGAGCATGTATGTGATTGTGCCCGAACTAAAACACAAAATAATGAGGTAATCTCAAGACTAGCCGCAAAAACCAGACACTGGAGGACTTTACTGCACCAGACGAAGCGATTATGTACCACCAGAATAACAATTTGACACTCAAACACGAATGGATGCAGCGACCTAAAATTGAGTACAGCGACTGTATTGCTAACGCGGACGGAGTCGATATATACCTAATGAACACCGGAGAAATGTGTTCAGGTGTGTAACTAGCTAAAAATCGCGGATTTCTGCTTCCATCTCATGCCAT
Organism: Fasciola hepatica; assembly: GCA_948099385.1. NCBI lineage: Eukaryota > Metazoa > Platyhelminthes > Trematoda > Plagiorchiida > Fasciolidae > Fasciola > Fasciola hepatica. The sequence continues at coordinate 32,779,963 of CANUEZ040000043.1, read as the reverse complement.
AAGCAAACACCACGATAACCACCGTTCGCTGTAATTACCAATTCAGTTTATACAATTACTAACCTCGCACTTCTGTGCTTTGGTTTCAGCTACTACCTTCCAGCACCAACCAGTAAAAGGCAAAAATTATAGGAGCATAAAGTGAAAAAGATCGAAAAGTCCAAGTAATTAGTGGAAATCACGTAGACAAAGAACAAGTCCGAATGCAACTACGCCACTGGCCGCGCCACCTAGCCATATCACCTAATGCTTGAAACCATTTGGTAGGTGGGTCGCGTGGACCCCAACCCGGAAGTCCAACACTTCCTACCTGGCCAAGATTTCCATACCTTCTTGCCCTGTCATGGGCTGACTCTATCGACCTACCTTCATACCATTACCTGCCTCGGAGAACAACGTACGCCGAGGAAGTCTATCGATAGGTATGCGTAACACGTCCCAGCCACCCTGATCTGTTTAGATTTTGTACTTGACCCAGAGACTGACCTATGGTTCCCAACACCTTATGTCTAACCTCAACACTGCTGATACGGTGTTCCCCCCATACTCGGGCAATGCTACGAAGAAATCTGTGCTCGAACACTGACAATCTTCGTCTTTCTTCTATCCTTAACGGCCATGTTTTTGAGTCGTATAGAAAAACGGACCTAACCGCCGCATTGTACACTAGACCCTTGACAGACAATCGGATGTCACGCTGACGCCACAAATGACGGAGGTTGGCAAAAGCCAAACACACCTTCTGTATACACGATGACACTTCATTCGATATCTGTCCACCTGGTGAAATGTAACTGCTCAGGTAACAAAACTTATCTATTCCAGCTAAAGGTTCACCTGCCAAGAAGAGGTTTGGTGTTGAACCAACCCAGTCCTGCAACAGAGTTTAACACTTTGAAAGTGCAAAACGCATCCTAAACAGTGCTACGCTGTCGTTTAGGCTATCTAAGAAAGCTTGAAACTTACCAGGGTCTTTACTCAGAAAAACAATATCATCCGCGTATTCCAGGTCACAAAGTTTACTGCCTGAGCAAGGATCGATGCTGCTATTCCCACACGAGAATGGGGCTACCTCAAGAATCAGTTCAGTTACAAAATTGAAGAGGAAGGGCGAAAGAGGGCAACCTTGACGAACACCACTTTCTGTGGTGAACTCAGGTACAAGATCACCATAAGCACGAACTCGGCTTCGACTGTTCGCATATAAGGGTTAGAAAAGTGAAATAACCTTCTCCGGCACACCCTTCAGTGAGGCAGCGTCAGAGAAATGTGAGTTCGACTTAGTCGAAAGGCGCTTCCAGATCAAGAAGGATAGAGATTTTGGGCCTACGGAAGATGTGTCTGTGCTCTAAGTTTTGTCGAGGAATGAAGATGTGGTCGAAAAAACCACGACCGGGTCTCAAACCGGCTCGATTCTCACGCGTACACATTTCGCAGGTACTAGGTAGTTGGTGGAGAATAATCCCGGTGGGCAATTTAGATGCGATACTTACCAAGCTAATTCCTCTGTGGTTTACACAAGAGGATCTGTCACCTTCCTTGTAAATCGGCACAATCACCGATTTACCCCATTTCCTAGGAATCCGCTCACTATCCCAGATTACTCGGACGAGTTTTGTTAACTCCGAAACCCAAGCTTCGCCTCCATCTTTCAAAGGGATGGAGGCAACCCATCCGGTCAAGCGGTATTGTACCTTTGCAAGTAACCCATCTCCCGCATAACCTCCATTTCTGATGGGGGAGTGATCTCCACCTGCATTGGTTCTCTGACAGTCACATTTTGAAGGTTTACTGTTGAAGTGGGCCAACTGAATTGTTCCTTAAAGTGTTTCGACGAACGATCCAGACGACGTCCCTGGTAATGAATCAGTGAGCTGTCGGATCCCTTGATTAATTCACATAGATCCGATGTCCATCAAAGACACTGGAGCAAAAGCGTCAGCTCTCGAACTGTAAGGAGATGAATAAGATACGAAGGCATATACAAAAGCAAGTTACAAACAGCCTTAAGAAGGATCGCCAAAAGTGGTGGGTCAATGTAGCCGAAGAAATTGAAGTAGCAGCTGTTTCAGATAACAGTCAAAGACTGTTCAGACTTAGTCGCGACACCAGTGGACGGTGAACCCCGGTCAGTGAAACGATATGCGATAGAAACGGAGAGCCTATTCATGGCAAACAGCAATGGCTGGACTGTTCGGCCGAGTACTTCAATGAACAGTTTAGCTGGCCGCGCGCTAATGTAATTACTTTGACGTCAACGACTGCAGTCCCTTGGGGAGTATCACTTGAGCCCCCATCGGAAGTGGAAGTAGAGTCGAGCATTCGACTGCTAAAACGAGGGGAAGCGGCCGGTTCTGACGAACTCCCTCCAGTTCTCTTCAAAATGGGTCGTGCTGCGTTGGTAAAATCACTCACTACCTTGATCCGTGACATTTGGAACGAGGAGCATATTCTGTTATTAGGGGACGAGTCATTGGTTGTATCCATCTACAAGAAGGGGATAAGCAATGACTAGTACCCATCGTGGAGTTAGCTCGTTTCTCATTTTCCTACGCCGTCTTGCACCGATTCGCGAGAGGAACGCCCAGGAAAAACAGGCCGGATTCCGCCCAGGTCGATGATGCATCGACCAGATTTTTACTGTACGTCAATCAATTGAGACGTGTCACACACCGTCGACCGACGATAATGGTTTTCCTCAACTTGAAACACGCCTTCGATTCAGTTGACCGAACAGCGCTATTCAGTGCTCTTTACCAAAAGGTATGCCACAGAAGTTCAGGAATCTACTGAGGTCATTGTACTCACATACTACTAGCTGCGTAAGTGTTTACGGTGAACTATTGAGTCCATTCGAAACGACCAGCGGAGTTCGATAGCATTGTCCCATTTCTCCATTCCCGTTCAACTTCGTCATGGATGAGATAATGGAGAATGCCTTGCAAAGTCTTTACGATGTTGGCGTCGAACTAGGAAACAGTGGGAAACCGTGTGACTTAGATTACGCAGACGACCCTGTCTGCTTGTTCAAAATGCACGCAACACGCACAACGTGCACTACATAGACTCAAAAGAGCTGTAGCTCCACTTGATATGCGCTTTGCACCTTCAAAGTATAAAGTGATGTTGCAACACTGGAAGTCAACGGTTCAGAGCTTGATGCTTGGTGGGAAGGGATTACCAACTGTCGACCACTTCACCTACCTCGACAGCAGCGTGACGACGGATGGAAGCACTGTAGTAGAGGTGAGCACGCGTATATCCAAAGCTCGAGAGGCGTATGCTGGACTGAAGCACTTGTGGAGCCGACTTGCTATTCCACTGAAGTTGAAAGCTCGTGTGTACTGTGCCGCGGTGCGTTCACTTTTGTTGTATAGTTGCGAGACTTGGGGTCTGCATGCAGAAGATATTCATCGCACTGAGGTTTTTGATCATCGATGTTTGTGTAGTATCGCTAAGATTGGTTGGGATGACCCAGTGAGCAATACTGAGGTCAAAAATCGAGTATTGGGTACTGGTTCAGTGAATGTTCTATCACAGCATATCTAGGTTAGTAGACTTCGTTGGTTGGGGCACATGTTACATATGGCAAAAGCACGACTATCATACGATGCACTGTTTTTTCGTTCCTCCTCGGGAGTGGAGGACACTACGTAGAAGTCGACAAATGACATAGCAACGTTGAATAAGAAAATGTACGGCGAATTGAGGACAAGTAGTTGCCTCACGTCTTCGTGGTTGGGGTCCAAAAGATCTATCAACCAGTTGGCTGTATATACTAACAGATGTGGCATAGAACCGTGAACAGTTGCGACCGCGTTGGGCGTGTTAGATTTCCAGGTTGGGGTCCACGAGACGCACCTACCAAATGGCTGGGGACATTATGTGATATGGTTGACTGCCGTGGCGTAATTGCATTCGAACTCGTTCTTCGTTTTGATGATTTCCGCTTACTACTTCGTTTTTTTTATTTTCTTCAATTCGTGCTTGTATTCTTTTTGCCCTTTACTCGACGGTGCTGGAAGGCAGCAGCTGAATCCAGAGCACAGAAGTGTGAGGTTAATGGTTGCATAAACTAAACTGATTGCATTGCCAATTTCTGTCGAAACAGAATGATTGATCGATGTGCGTTTGTACAGTTAGACTGTGTATTCCTTGTGTTGGCTACTGGGTCATTCTTCTCTCTTCCCACCCATGTAGGTCCACTCCCTGTCCATCTTGGATATTCATTCCAGTTCCCACGTGCAACATGGTGGGAAAGGCAGTGGTCAGTGAGGACTGCCCTGCTGTTTAGCGCTGTACAATGATGAATTGAATAAGATCCACTAAATTCTCATAAATTCAGAAGATCAATGTGAATATACACAATTGAATCGTGAGTAGGTTAGCGATAAATACTGTGCTAATAGATGGAACACTGCCGAGCGAATACTACTTAAATTGTGATTTTCATTGGATTTCCCACGAAAGCCGTTGTACAATTGGCTATCATGACCAGTTTCTTCACAATAGGCGAGTCGACTTTGGCTGATATACCCCTAACAGTGCCGTAGGATGACGTCGGTAACTTTAGGCGACCACTCTGCAATAGGATGAACCAATTTTGAAGCTCAATTAGCGAATCTTATTATCAGTCACCAGTATCTCTCGCGGACAGTCGGACGCATTTTTTTCCTCGAATGTTCAAATCCAACTAACGTTACCGTCTTCAATAGTATATAGAGAAAATCTACCTTCCCGAGAGTGGATCCCTTTCCGGTGAAGACACTGTATATTATATAATATGATTCATCATGCAGCTTGAACGCTCAACTCATCATTGAAAACCATGGAAGCACTGTACAGCTGTTTCATCCTTGTTGGGAAGCATCAGCAGTGCACATCCACCGAGAACCCACGGGGACTGTATATTGCTGTTCCATTTTTGTCTACAAATACATAACCGTCGAACCGGAGTTGTACATTTGCAGTGCAGGATCTTAAAAATCCCTTTCATTTTTCTGCAGGTTTGCCTATACCGATGTCTTCCGCTGACAGGTAATCCAAAATACATTCTATCTTTTCCTATAGTGTAGCGGACAACACGGTAGCCAGAGAACGAGACGAGTATCAAACTGGTCGGGCCAACCACTCGACAGTCGCAGACCAAACAAGATACGACGGACACATCAGAAGCGTTCCGCAACGGACGGAAAGAGGCGTGGGGACTCGTCGACAGAACTCAGACAGTCGGTAAGATAGCCCAAGTGAGGGTCTATCGATTAAGCCACCAACCGGACCGATCGAACGGAAATGGCGGCCCACCCAATGACAGTAGGCACTTGAGCAGAGCAGAAATACTCCGGCAATCAGAGGATCGATATTCCTACATCGAGGTCTGGAAAAGGAACTATATAAACGGTTGTGTGTCTAGTCGACTCGACTTGTCTGGCTGCTCAAATACAGGCGTTCCGCGCTCGTCTTGCCATCGTCGCAACAGGAGCACGTTCGTGAACAATGACGAAAGAAGTCATTTTGTGGTGAGTGTACATACTACTTGGCAAGTAGTTGATTGCTGAAAACCGAACTATGGATAGTTGTGGGTTACCAACGCCGCTATACCCAAGAGACTAAACGCAATAAGGTGAACGACGACAGGCGAATTACATGACTGCTCCTCCGTCGGATGGTGACTGTTTTCAAGTGAACAGGACAGCTATTGTACAAAGAAGCACGTTTGTAACTTTTGGTTTGTTTTATCGATGTCCGAACGAGCTCGTCACAATAAACAACCCGTCACGTAGGCGCGTTTTGTGAATTGTAACAACTTGACCTAATTTTGTGTGCATTCGTATTCATTTTCATGTGGAGCGGAATGTGTGGGAAGAACAACTGGACGTCTGTCTGAGCGAGCCCAAGAGCACTACGTTAGCTGTTTAACGGGAGGTTTCTACAGAAACCGCAACCAGTACGATATTGGCTCCTGCGATCGGCACGGCCCACAAGTTACCACGAGATGGAACGCTTAAGATCATCCATCGAGTGTCACAAAGGCGCTCCAAAGGGGTCAGTCAATTAATCCTGTCCACAGCAGAAGCGATTGCAATCAGGTTACATCGACCAATCCCGTGTTCACAAAAACAGTTTGTCAAGACCGGCATCTTTCTTGACCAAAGGTCGGCAAGATGGTGAGAGACACACGAGATCGGTAAAACCGGTGGCTAGATTGTCCACAAGAATTCACTATCGTCAGCTTGACAGTTTTTATTGTGAACTATGAAATCTGTGGTCCATTTACTGACATTACCAGTTTTACAAAATCCGTAAATGTACTACAAAGTACCGAACAGACAGATATGTATCTGTCACATACCTTTTTCTGAAAATCCGACCACATGAACATCTCACGATCATCAGTTTAATTACCTGATACATTCAACTCTGAAGTGTTGCATCCCTCGTGGGAGAGGAAAGTGCTACCTTTTAAAGAACCGCTTCATTTCAAATTTGGGGTGTTTTGTCACCATTAACACGTTATAAATAGAGAATTCCTGGTGCTGCTATCAACGAAATCGATAAATCGGAACTGCTTTATCCTTTCACTTGTATTTTATTATTTAAAAAATCATAGTCTCGACTTATGTTTGGGTGCTTCACAACCGGCTAGATTAAGCACATCCTATGGGCACTGAAATAGGGATACGACGAGAAAGTTGGTTATCATGGTCAAAACAAATGACCAGTTCGTGTCCGTATAGTTGTGGCCCTATCGGTTTCACGAGAAATAGCATGCGTTGATAATTGTCATGTCAGTTGCACGGGGTTTGCGATTTTGTCACGTCATGTTGCGTCGATGTCCAGCGGAGAGAACCAATATCGCCGAACCACTGCCAGAGTTTGATGGCAACATTGAGTAGGCGTGAGGTTTTACTTCGTGCTGATAGTTAAGTCACACTCAAACTAAGATAACCGAGTTGCAACGTCTTCGGGGGCTTGGATCCATTTTACGCAAGCCCCGACATCATTTGTCTTACCATAAGCTGGGCAAGGCTAGAAGAAGCAAAACAGGAGCCATTTTACGAATTGATGCAGAGATAATGAGCAGTTAACATGACACTGTCCCCATTTGGTCAGCTCAATTTGGCTCGTTCAACCGCTAATCTCGCAATTTCGTGCTCCTATGTGAGTCGATCAGCCCCCAAATCCCGATTGGGGTCTGAGGGATGACACTGAGCGGCTTGAAATAAAATCCGATGAAGCTGTTGCTTCACGGCGTGCTTAGTAAACTCAAGCGAACCTTAAAACTATCAAAACGGAAATCATCAATAACTATCATTAGGCATGCGATGAAAATGAACAAAAAAATTACTGTTATGGTAAAATTTTATTGTTTAACAGCACATAGTAGTCGAAATCGTTGGTAAGTTACTGTATTTCTCTTCGCAATACATATTTGTCATGTGAAACCTTTGTAACTATTTGTCATAGGAGACACGCAGATTGTTAGCACCTGAACAACGATATTATTGACTTCATCACGACCTGCCCCTCTTCGTTTATCACAAATCTGATGGAAAATGATTAAAAAACCATTTTGTATGATTGCAAACCGCATCTCACCCTCCAGCAGTGTGACTAGTTTTTTGACGCTCCGAAATCAGACTTGTCTAAACAACAGTAAAGTTCATGGCATTCTTACAAACTTCACCTTGTTTTTCGCGCATCCTCAAGAGCCACTGAAAAGTGCAACCACTTAATTCGCCAACTTTCTGCTCCACTCTGAAATGACACCTATTTAGACTGCGGACTAGACAGATTCGATCTTGAACCAGACTTGTTCAAGATCACATTCTGCACGGTTCCCAAGAAACGCCGAAACGTTTTGCCACAGAGATTTGCAGTGCGCTCGATTCCGAAATGATCTGCAGAATTTTCGCAATCAAATTTATTGATAATTTTCCGCTCATGGACTTACACTGCCAATTCGCGCCGACTTACCGATGAATAAACTCAGCATCTCTTCACGTTTTGGTTGGCAGCCAGTAGGCTGTGGAGGTATTGATCGATCCGTCGCGAACACGCACCTGCTTTCAATAGTAGACCAGGACATGACTGTTACTTAATACGTCGGTCCAACAAATGACTTGGTTCGACCAATCACGTGTAAGAACAGCCTTGACCAATTGGGTGCTGGTTTTTGGAGACCCTATAGTGTTTCAATGAGGCTGCTTTGAGCGATATTGGGAACAATTTGCACACTGCAACTTTTTAAAAGTGCTACTCTCCAAGGTTGGAATCCAATGGAAAATATACGCTTAAAATTGGGTTCCCAAATTTTTTGGAACATTTGGATAACAGCAACTTTCTGAGTGTGCCATATATGATTGACTTGAGTGCGCACAAATAGAAAAGCACACTATGTAAGAGGCTCGTCGTGAGGACGGTCAAAGAACAATCACTGAGTGACTAGCACGAAGTTTACAAAAACAACAGGGAACAAATGAGTACCTGTGTTTTGCCTATATTTGTGAAAATCAATCTGACAATGATCACCGGCTTAGGAAAAATAGGCACCGAACATTTCGCCGTTTCGAGCGTGCATCCTTATGTACAATCGACAACTGTGTCCATAAAAGACCCACGAAACAATGGTGTAGTTGATGGGTGTTACCACCGCAATGCGGCTGAGTTGATGACTTCAATTTTGGGCACCTGACGATAAGTGGTGCGCAAATTTCCATGTTCCGGGTCTGATCGGGTCAAATAATCGTATAAGTTTCGAGTTCCTGGTGTTGAAAACGGTGGGACTGGAACCAATTCTTCGTAAAATGCTTTAGTTTCGGTCAGGGATCCGGTAATTTGCCCTCCTCCGTTCAGACAACCTGTGAGAAAAAGTACCAGGGGAAAGGCAACCAGATTGATCTGTGGATCGAATTGAGCCCGTCAACTCTGATAGAGATTAATATAAAAACAATGTAATAACAGAAACGACACAAACATTTACACCATGTGGTGAACAGATTAACAGAGTGTAGAATTGCAAACTCGACTGACACTGAAAACTGCCGACCGCATTGTGTCGACGACCCGTGGGAAGAATAACCTTACCTCCAGGACAAGCCATGATTTCGACATAGTCAAAAGGAAACGTGCTGGGACGATATGTGGATGATGAACTGGTGCTGTAGGAACCAGTCTGAGAGAGACAAGCTGTTTTTAATCGTTGTACCACATTTTGGATGTTCCGGAATCCGTTGGCCACCGCAAATGCCAGAAGAGCAGTTTGTGGCAATTTAGAATGACGGAATGGAATTCGTTTATTGGGCAACTGATCCAAACCCTGCTTTACCGCGTCACAATCGGCTGTGGTTGCAAACAGGAGCATTTCCTACGAGGAAAAGCCAAATATTAGGTTTTGGTAAATAATGGCGTTTTGATAGGTTATAAAAAATTAATTTAATCAACATTCCTCTTAGTGGTTTTCGTCAAGACTGCAGTCACCATCGTTTCAAATGACAGTAGCTTCACGGAGTGCTACACTCAAAGAAATCTACTTCCTTTCTAAAAAAGGTCGAAAGGACCGTTTTCAAGTTCCTCTCCATTTCTGAATCATTATCATCATCGTGGGGTGTTAAACAGTAGGGCAAGCCCCACTGACCGCTGCCTTTCTCACCATCTTGCACGTTGAATTAGAAAGTATGAATATACAAGATGGATTGGGAGTGGACCTACAGAGGTGGGAAAAGAGAAGAATGACCCAGTAGCCAACAAAAGGAATATACAGTATAAATGTACAAACGCACATTGATCAGTCATTCAAATTCGACAGAAAGTGACAACACGATCACCACTATTCATGGTTCCCTGCCACATCCTTCATTGTATACAGCCAACTGGTTGAGGGATCTTTCGGACCCCAACAACTACTTTTCCTCAATTCGCTGTACATTTTTTCATTCCACGTTGCTATATCATCTGTTGACCACCACGTGGTTCCTTTCACGGTGCAGTAGATGTGTTTGCCATGCACAACATGTGCCCCAACCAACGAAGTCTTCTAATCTGGATAGGCTGCAATAGAACATTCTCTAAACCGGTACCCGATACTCTGCTACATTTTTAAATGTAACACAAAAACGACAGATTGCCATTCCTGGGTAAAAGAATGCTGCAGATAATGGAATGTCGGGTGTAAGCTCACAAATCCCCCGTGTATTTTATCCCACTTCGTTTGAGATGCCCATGATTAGTTTAACACGACACGTTACATTTCGAAATAAACACCTGGTGCTTCGAAATGGATCCGATTCAATAGTCTAATCCAGAGGGTCGTCATTCAGAATCGATCGGTTTCCAGAGTGAGGTTTGTCAAAGTAGGTACAATCGCCATATTTAAGCTTTGTAAACCACGACTGGCATGTAGTTTTAACTGCATCGGAATACAGTTCACTAATTTTTCCCATTGTTTCTGCATCAGTAGTTTGCCTTGGAAACACACGCTGCAAGCAATGGTGAATATCCTGTTTAAAAAGTGGTTATTGAAAATGGAGATTACCATACAGTCAAACAGAATAGATGATGACCGGCGAAACTAAGTGAGTAAGAGGCCTGTCACTGTTCAACGATTGGCCAGACAGTGACCACTCAGCTCAATCGCTCAGTGAGACACGACAACCATGGACATGACTAGACTGGAAACGATCATGCCACAGATGAGTTCCGCGGTGCTAGTTTCATTTAGGTACTGGAATTTTTTATTATTATGTACTTGCTTATGAGCCAGTGAGAAGAATAAACCTAACAGTTTCAAAGGCCAGGTATAGCCGGCAATCAGACCCTGAAACCAAGAGTGGAAAACTCCATAAGGTCCCAATAGGTCATGTGGTAACGGGGTGGACGACAGCGGATTATTTAATGATCAAACAAAACTCATCAAAAATGTAACAGCTGGTTGACTCATATTTCACAGTGATGCTAACATGCAATATATATATATATATATATATATATATATATATATATATATATATATATATATATATATATATATATATATATATATATATATATATATATATATCAGCGTTGGAATATTATTCAAATCAACGAACCATAAAAGCGATCTTTCGAAATTCTATTGTGTTTCCACGATCATTATATTCATATCATATATGCCACAAAGGTTATTGCATTTTGGCGAGCGTCACATATGCCGAAGATATTTCCGTATCTGTAGTTGGTCAAATAGTCATCATGGTGAACGTTTAACCCTGTGTCCCGGGCTCAAATTCTACTTTCGGTGCAAGTCACCCCTCAAATGGTAGTCTCCGATTGGCGTCAAACCCCCTCTTGAAATATTAAATCACTATTACGTAATAAAACAAGATAAAAAGATAATGAAGAAGCATATATAGTGCTTCTCCATATACAGAGGTACTAGTTGAAGTATATTTTGTAGTAAACTACCGATCAGAATACTTTCTGATGGATTAAAATAGTTAATCCATCTAGAACGACGAATATAAACACGGTAGCATGGGAAGTCGTCTTTTTTCTATTATTAATGCAGCATGAAAAGCCTGTATAACGAATAATTCCACGGAAATATGTTTGGAGTAGAGTGAATTGTATCGATGCCCAGTCCTAATTCGGCTTTCACTGAAAAACCATCAAACTAAGCCGTCAACAGTTTATCTCGACTCACTCGAACTACGTCACATTTCGGATTATTAGAATGCGCTTAGCTGACTGAACAAATGGAGTTCAGTATGGCATTTGATCAGTGTGAAAACTACAGCATTCGCGCCTCCAAATGCCTCAGCTTGGTCAAAGATGTGTGTCTCAGGCTCCGGGATGGCTACTCGCCCTGAAGGCCTCTCGTAATGCTCCCAAATGACCGTTTGTCTGTCACAGCCTCTGCTGAGGAAGTCCTACACACTACGTTCTCGTGGCGGTGTTCCCACTAAAGGGAAAGGACGAAGGCGAATGCCCAGCGTCCTCCATCGAGTCGACTGACTGATAGTCAGTCTAAAGATGGCTAAGCCTCGATTCCAAACCAACCACGAGGCATACAACTATGCTCATTAGCATCTGTGGAGGAGGGGTGTACCGGGCACCCAGGATGTTCAGCTTCATCCAAAAGAATAATGAACTGAGCAATCAGTAACTGGTTCCCAGTAGTTTCCAGATGAGGCGAATGAACCATACAGTTGGCCACCGGCTCATGTGGACCAACCCTGTTGCCTTGCGGGACGCGTTTGGCTGCGCAAAGACTAGAGGTACATCCTCGTATAGAAAAATGTCTACTCTGGACTGAGCGATTGAGTAGTACAATAGCTGGCAACGCAATAACCATGGAAGACAACTCGTACACTGATTGACCGTCCTTCCACGCGCCCACAACAATTACTCTCTTGCACCGTACACAAAAACATACTTCGCAATCTCCACTCCCGTTCCTCACTCTTCTCCTTCTTCAGACCCCATGTGATCCGCGACTGACCGTATCTAGTGTAGTGTCACCGGTGGAAATCGTGACTACGTTCTCTCTTGTCCTTCTTCGACTAGCTTCCGAGTCTCACCGAACCCGCTACCACCGGCTGATACCCTGCACCGTCCTTGATGCACATTCAAACTAGCCACGTTCAACGTGTGAACCCAGATGCGTATAGGACAACAGGCGGGTTTAGCTCGGACGCTTTAGTCCTTCCCATCGACGTGTGTTGCATTCAAGACTCTAGTTCGATCATTCTGTTAACGCCCCCATCTAATCCTCGCGTGAAGTTCCACTTAAGCCATTCTTGGGACGCTAAGGTTACGGCTTCTGATCTTGCTGGCGTTGACATTGCTCTCAGTGAAAGAGCTAAAGCGGCGGTGCTAGGCTGGAGCTCAGCTGACAGTCGTTTATGCGCAGTGAGACTCAGGGGTTCGGACCATTCAGACACGTAAGTTGTTTGTCGTTTTGGCGTATGCACTCCCTGATTGCAGCCCAAATACAATCGAAGATAAATTCTACCAAGAGCTTCACGATCTCCTGGATAAAGCAAGCAGGATCGATATTGTAATTTTGGCAGATGATCTGAATATTACAGTTGGTCGGCTGTCAACAAACGGGGTGCATTTAAGAGGCTCCTATAGACTAGATTTCTGTCACTAGGAAAACGGGGAACGGCTTTTGGCCCTGTATTCAGACCATCGCCTGTTCCTTGTTTGTACGAACTTCAGACGTTCTAACCGCAAGTAGGCTCCGTGGCGTCCGCCCTCTTGGAATAGACAGTGGACCTAGATCGACGAAACCGCCATAAGCCAGAAAAGGTGGGGTTGCATACAAGACTGTCACTCGTACTGGAGCACCTCCTTAAGTTCGACCATGATTTAGTTTGCAATAAGCCGTCCATATGGGCGCTCCAAACGCATGCTATTTCCGCAAACCTGCGGCGTCGCCATGACGTCCGGCTCTCCCTCAAAGGACAGGTCTACCTCGCCGTGGTCTGCTGTATTTCACTATACGGTTGCAAGACCTGGCCATTTGGCTCTGAGGATGATCGGCATCTTCCTGTTTTCAACAACCGGTGTTCCCGAAGCATTGCTCGCATATGATGGAAACACTGAGTGGGAGGTGACGAGGCGCGCCGTCATGTGTTAAGTGTGGATAGTCGCCCTAACTATACTATTCGCTCCTTACCGCCGCCGGTGGCTCGGACATGTTTTACGGATCATCATCATCATCATCATCGTACAGCGTTAAACAGTAGGGCAAGCCCCACTGACCACTGCCTTTCTCACCATGTTGCAAGCTGAATTAGAAAGTATGAATATACAAGATGAACTGGGACTGCACCTACATGGGTGCGAAAAGGAAAGAATGCCCTAGTAGCCAACACACGGAATACACAGTCTAACTGCACAAACGCACATCTATCAGTCAGTTTCATTCGACAGAAAGTGACAACACGATCGCCGCTGCTCGCGGTTCGCTGCCACATCCTTCAGTGTCTCCAGCCAACTGGTAGACGGATCTTTTGGACCCCAACCACGAAGAAGTGAAGCACCAACTTTTCCTAAGTCTGCTGTACATTTTCTCATTCCTCGCTGCCACGTCATCTGTTGACCTTCACGTGGTCTCTTCCACTCCCGAGGAGGAACGGAGAATAGGACACGGTATGGTAGACGTGTGTTTGCCATACGCAACACGTGTCCCAACCAACGAAGTCTACTAAGTTGGATACGTTGTGACAGAACGTTCTCTGAATTAGTACCCCATACTCGATTTCTGACCTCATCGTTACTTACTCGGCTATTCCACTCAATCCTAGCGATACTACACAAACATCGATGGTCAAAAACCTCAAGACGATGAATATCTTCTGCACGCAGACTCCAAGTTTCGCAACCATACAACAAAACTGAACGCACTGCAGCACAGTATACACGACCTTTCAACTTCAGTGAAATATTAGGTCGGCGCCACAAGTGCTTCATTCCAGCGTACGCCGCTCGAGCCTTGGATATACGCGTGCTCACCTCTACTACTGTGCTCCCATCGGTCGTCACGCAGCTACCGAGGTAGGTGAAGTGGTCGACAACTGACAGCACCTCCCCATCGAGCATCAAGCTCGGAATTGTTGACGTCCAGTCTTGTAACATCACCTTGCACTTTGAAGGTGCAAAGCGCATGCCGAATGGAGCTACAGCTCTTGCGAGATTATCTAGTGCACGCTGAGCATGTTCCGTTCATTCGAACAAGCAGACAACGTCGTCCGCGTACTCCAGGTCACATAGCTTTTCACTATTTCCTAGTTCGACGCCTACATCCTGAAGATTTTGCTGCGCACTCTCCATTATTTCGTCCATGACGAAGTTGAACAGGAATGGAGACAAAGGGCATCCCTGTCGAACACAGAGATGCCCTATACTCTACCTTTCCGTACCCTATTCGAACGTGCTAGGTAAGTTTGGAAGAAGTGACGCGGCAGTCAGGCCATGATTCGGCGTAGATATATGAAGAAGTTAGGATCAGCAATGGTTTCGGTTGGCGCTTCCGGCCTCCCTGGTTGGGGTCCAGGGAATATTACGGTGGGCTGCACGAAGCTACATTCGAAATGTCTAGCACAACACTGTAATGAGTCCGATTTCAGTTATTACTTTTGTCTACAGATGGAAATTCGCCTAAAGTAACCAGCGGTCCAGGTATTGTTAGAAGGGATGCGATGCAGTATATATGCATAAAAACGTTTTTACCAACAGTGAGGCGCTTACAAAACATGGAGTCGAGTTGGTGCTCATCAACAAATTGCTTTGTTAGCAGTTCTCATTATCATAACCGATGTCGTTTGCTGATAAACAAGAATGCATGTTCCATGATAGCACCCGCTGATTACCCTACTCTAGTAAAACACAAAACGTGATTTCCATAAAAGACAATATACTCTGAACACCTGACCATCGAAACGTGTATGTAATACAACTCCACAGACAAAAAGTATTCTGTTATCACTCGATCTACATGTTTTCTCATCACGCTTTAGTCGAAACCCGCAATTCTTTAGCCAAGATCCATAATCCTTCAGCCACGACCTATCATTCTTTAACCTAGACGCACAACCTTTAGCCATGCCGCTGCAAGCCAGTCGGGTCAAATGACATCAAGAAATATTGGAACAATTTATTTTTTTATACTAAGATTGGTGTTGGAAAGCTGACGGATCAAATGAGAAATCGTGACGATCATTTGCTGTGCAGTTGACCATGTAAATGGTATCAAATGCTGCACCTCAAATCGCAAGCACCTCCCCTATCAATGTAATCAATTTATTCATACTGCAACATTTGACACCACTACTGTCACTGAAATTGCAACAGTAATAGAAACTGTGCCACATTGTTTGACGACACGAGCACATTGTTTAAACCTCCAATCAATTTACGGTACAGCATTTGATACCATTTACATGGTCAACTGCACAGCATATGATCGTCACACTTTCTCATTTGTTCCGTCAGCTTTACAACACCAATCTTAGTATTAAAAAAAATTGTTCCAATATTTCTTGATGTCATTTGACCCGACTGGCTTGTAGCGGCATGGCTAAAGGTTATGCGTCAAGGCTAAAGAATGATGGGTCGTGGCTAAAGAATCGCGGGTTTTGCCTGAAGCTTGATGGGAGGTGTAGTACGATAGCTACACCTCCATCGACGGGTGACAAATTTATATGGCAAACAATGGGCAGAGTTCATTCTACTGTCATTTCTCAGAGAGCCAGATTAGTCTGCAATTTTTGTTTGCATGGTCCGATTGTACTCTGTGACAGATACATTGATAGTCAGTCCTTCCTCTTCGTGTACTTGTGAATCATTCAACTGTGCAACCAATAAGCAAGACAACGGTTAGTGGAACATTTTGCTGCACTACAACTGTTATGACGTGGCCGGTATCATATCGAACAGTGGAAAGCGATATTTTCTCTTGTCGACATCGTACGTTGATGTTTTTTCTCCATTGTATATGTAAAATAATATAAAAAGGAACTAAATGTACACGGAGGAAGAAGGAAGGGACAGAAATTACAATGAAGTAGCACCGGCACTGTGGAGAATCTCAAAAAGGTATTGTACGTAATGCGAATGTTGTAAAACTGTCGATCAACATTACGAACAAATCATCTTATCTCAAAACAACCACTGTACCTGGAAGTCGCGATTATGCAATTGTCTCACAATCACTCGAGGATCTTCAAACGGATCAGCTATCACAACGCTGAAGAGCTCAGCAGCAGCGTGGACGAAGACAGACGCTGCATACCCGCCAGATCCACTACCCAGATGCCGGTACAGTACCGGAGGACCAAGGTTAGCAGCTGGAGCGGCATCGGTAGCCGGGAGCAAATTCTGAAACCGTTGTTGCAAACTGTAAAGAACATGGTTATCGGTTTCTTTGGGCTGATTTAGAAACAAAGCACAAGGAAAAGTAAAACTGAAAAGCATGGGACTCACTTCAGCAGCTGACTTTGTAGTGACGAGCTTAGAGTGGGTGAACAAGCGGCCCAGTTATGACCCACATCACACGTACTAATCATCTGCACCAGTTCATTTGTGGCCAGGACAAGGTCCACATCTGATGTCCGATCTCCATTTTTACTTTCTGTGGAAAATTCGAGACGAGTTGCTTCCAACTTTTTATCGAAACAAGGCATGATGGTGACGTGAAAAATGGCTTCTGGGTTATCCGATTTCACAAGGCGACCGATTATCTGCTGTGGCGAACGGACTTGGGAGAGAAATGGTACAATGGAGAATGCCTCACCGATCGCCGTAGTGGGAACCGATGCAGTCCCACTGTGAGCCTTTTCTGCATAACAGACCCAACCTGTGAAACGTGACCAGTGATACATCAACCAGAATATAAGTGCTTGGAAAATTTATTCTCAGATCTAAACAGTCGGAATTTTTGTAACAAAATGCGACAAAATTAAACTGGTGTCATTTGAAACAGTGCAACAGATTCAATTGAGGTTCACTCGGGGGAGCATATGTTGCAGTCACAGTATACCTGATTTGAAACCAGCAGAAAATAAGATGTAACAGAAAACCGTTCCCTGAATAGCATACGCTGGTTAGCTACCTGATAAAAGTCAAAGCGTGATACAGAGACTGATCCTCTTTAGCCATGCATAAGATGTGAAAGCTATTGACGGTTAACGTTGGATACATAATTTGTTAAACAGAACCGGAGTTAGCCGTAGAACGAACGCATGGTTAGACTGGGGTTTCCGGCTGTCACCTACGATGGCCACTCACTAAGTGACAAGGTATCGTGACAGAAAAAGTTCTCGTTTGCAAACTAGATTTGGAACCAATATTTCCGGGAACAGAATGTTTTTCTTTCTTCACCAGCGTGCAGCGACAAACGGGAAATACTACTCACTCCTTGAGGAATTCCTTACTTATTATTGATTCAACCGCGGGGTATAGAATCGGGAATAGAGACATAATAATTGCAGCGTTTATGTCGAGTCATTAATCACTTTCTGGTTGCATGCACGAAATATTAAACACTCTGCCCCATAGAAAACGAAGAGATCGCCACAACTCACGGATCACTGCATGCCATGTCTCATCCACCTAAACAGGAAGACCAAGGTACTATTACTGTATTGCACCGAGCCTGGGGTCAGTCATGGCGCCAACACTACGAACACAGAAACAGGAGACGAGAGGATAGTTAGTGAGAACAAACTACTTTTGCCTAGTTCATCGCACGCAGTTTCGTAAATTTTTTTGAGCTTTTGTTCAGCAAAATTGGGGTCCGAAAGCCCCCATAGCATTCACGCCACTATCTTCGGTTATGAGCCTTATCCCTCAACGCTCCTAAGCAACAACAATCTTCATCCCTCGAGCTTACTACTCTTACTTCTTACTTTTATGCGACCATCTGCGAAGAGGATAAGTCGGTTTCTTAGATGTCTCTGATGGTAGCTGTCCACGCGTTCCGGTCTGCGGCCGGGCCTGCGCTAGTCATGTACTCCGAAGATGGACTGAAGGCCTAGGTGATCTCGTCTGCCTTGATAGTGCCAATCCATGTCTTTAGTTGGCCACCAAAGCGCCACTTCCAGGCTGACAATAGTGATAGCAGTAGGCTCCTCTCCGTAGGATCCCTTTCGGGTCGTCGAAGAACATGACCGAACCATTGTGGGCAACGTCGTTGGAGGAAAGAAGTCATTTCGTATTTGCACGGTGTTGACGCACGGCGGAGTTTGTGACGAGATCGAACCACTTGATTTTGGTCATGAGAATGTTTCTCTTGCTCGGCAAACACGAACTTTAACCTAGTCGCTGACCTGGTCGTTTAGCTGGATAGTAGGACCTAAGCATGTGAATTAGTGGATTTTTTCCACATTTTTGCCACTGGTGCGTATAGTGTGTTAAGTCATGCAAAGTCGCGAAGAATTTCGTTTTTGTAGTGTTTATTTCTAGACCGACAGCTTTGGCTTCACACAGATTACGGTCGAGAACCGACTGCAGAGTTCCGAGGTCCTCTTCTAGAATGACAAGGTCATCGGCGAATTCGAGATCCGTAACCCAAGTAGTATTCCTCGAAGGTTGTGGAGAGCACGATACACTATCCAGTCTATACTGTGGTTAAATATGACTAGTTATAGAGGGTTTTTCTGGCAGACGCAGGAGTCGCGTAAGAACTTTGGAAACTCTTCGCCGTAGGCGCGGACGCGCACCTATGTTACCGAATCGTGCGATCCTATCGATCTGATGTGTTTTTCAGGCACCCCGTTGCTTCAAAGTACGCTCCAGAGTGATTGCCTGTCAACAGAGTCAAAAACTGCCAAAAGTTCAATGGTGGATTGCTGAAATTCATAGCAATGCTCCAAGATTCGCCGTGGAATGAAGATCTGATCAATACAGCTTCTTTCCCGAAAAAAACCACGCTGGTTGAAGCGAATTCACGCGTTCCCGTCACGTCGCCCCAGTTTGCCCGACAGTACTCGAGAGCGTACCACGATGTACTTGATTTGGTGCGCTGTCCAATCGCCGTTGGGATACCAAGTTAGTTGGTGCTTTTTGGAGGCTGGAAGCGGGTATTGGTGATGACCAGCAAATTGAGGTCTGCAAACGTGACCAGGCGGTCGCCATTTTCGTAACGTTCCCCGAGGCCAAATTTCCTCAGTACAAGTTGGGTATACTCGTCTGCTGGTCCCGTACGGGCGTTCCGACCTCCTTCAATTAGCAGGATATCACGCCTGGTAAACCAGTTGACTGAATTCTGAAGTTTATTGTAGAGGACATCTTTAGTGGCTGGTTCAGCGTGTAGCCTTGGAGCGTAGACCGCAGTTACGGTTACGTTAAACGGAATGCTTCTGAAACGTACCACGGCAATTCCCGAAGAAACTGGCTCCCAAGAGATCACGGAGTTGTGAGCTCGTCTGTTCATTGCGATCGCAACTCTATGAAACCCAGAATTTTCTACTGGTCCACTGTGGTACATCCAGTAGGAAGCGTTTGTTTGAGGGATTTGAATATGTCGGCTGTCAGAGTTGGGTAGGCGCGCTTTGTAAAGACAAACTACGTCGATTCCATAGCCGTAGAGTATGTGTTTGATAATGCGCTGGCTACCTGCGTCTAGGAGATTTTCTACGTTCCAGCAGGCTTCTTGGATTCGTAACGTTGTGTTTGGGTCACCCAGGCCAGTGGGGGGGGGGGGGAGGCACAGGGCGCGTCGCTTATGGCGAACGCCGTGGCATGATCGGAGGAAATTGGGGAGACAAAATCCAAGAACGAACTTGCAGCGTCACTCGGCTTTTGTTCGAGTTGGCATCTCTATCCCGCGCACAGGCAAGTGTTACCTGTCAAGCCACAGGAAACTCGTGTGTTGGGAGTCAGTCGCCGATCGAGCGGCTCATTCGTCTTTTGGATGGTGGCCTGACAATCCGGGATGCCCAACGCGTCCTAGTGATCTTGGTGCATGGTCGTCGGTGGCTCCAGGAGCTCGTTCTCCATTCGGTAGGGGTTACTATAACCCAGGAGTCCATGAAATCCCATTGACTGGACGAATTTTCGTGGTAGTCGCTGGATCCAACAGAGCACATCCGCCTATGCAGGAGTATCCATCTTAGCATACTGGGAACCGTCTCACCGAGAATTCTTTTGCCTTTGCTACCCTCCACCTTGTATGGCCTGCCTGTCACGCAGTTTGCAAAAACTTTGCCGCTGATGCGTGTCTCAGATTTGTGGAGACACAGGTGAGAGTTGGGTAACTGATGCAAACCAAAGAGATCGGGATTACGCCGAGGGACGAGAAAGTCTACCGACAAACACGTGCTACTGCGTTCCAATAAACCAAGTTGGCTAATATTAACCGGCGTTTTCGCAAGAGTACCGTGGATTGAACAACGTATTCCGTCGTATCTATCGGAAAATATTTCGAAGCTTAAAGCACAACCTTTATTACGCTGTCACTGAAGTTTCTATTTCAGGTAAAGTGGTTTTCAGAAGTACTCCATGGTGACCGGTGGTGGTCGAGTGGTTTAGAGCGTTTGCTTACCACCTCAGAGGTCCGAAGTTCGGCTCCTCGCCATCACTGGTTACTTTGGTGGTAGACGGTAATTCTCACTGTCGTCCGGATCGTTACCACACTGATCTATTGGGAACTTTTATGGTTCTTCGCCACTCCAAGTCTCAGAGTTCGGTTACCGGCTATCTTCAATAGTGCAGTGGGGCCTCGTGGCTATGAAGTATATAACCTTCCACTGCAATCATGCGGAAGCATGTAACAGAAAAAAATCCATGGTGCAACACCTGTTGTTGCCGTCTACGTTGAGCTCAGTGGGAGAAAGAATTGTCAGTGCTCCATCCAACGTTTGTATAACACACGTTTCGTCTAAGTTTATTCTGACATGTTCACGTTTTGCGTACAGTACTCTCGGTCCTCGCCTTGTGATATGATGACAATAATGCTCGGCATCTTGAACGGAAAAAGTCAGGAGGCTGGAACAGGATCACACGTGTATTGGCGGGACCCAGGAGCGCGTGGACGGTGTTCTAAGGTGGCGTAGGCAGCACCGCAGATCTGTTCAGTTCAGTTCGATCTAAACAACCGTTGGCCATTTCGTGGACTGGCCACCCGTACTCATCTTCAGACCATTACTCCACTCAGCGAACATCGCAACGAGGCATACAATGCAGGAACATGCACAACATGTCTCAACCACCAGAGCCTGGTGATCTTTAGTGTTTTATCTGAGGATTTGGTTCATGTGCCTAATGCTTAGCGCCTAACCTCGGCATTACTGATGCAGTGTTCTCACCATCTTTGAGCAGTGCTACGAGGACATCGGTGTTCGAATACCAGCAATCGTCGTGCATCCTCCACCCACAGTAGCCGCGTTTCTGAACCATAAAGAAGAACTGACTTGAATACTGCAGCGTACACTCACCTCTTGACAGGCACGTAGATGTCCTGTCGATGCCGAAAAGGACTGGGGTAGACAGAAGTCAAACGAGCCTTCTGAGTAAACGAAGACAATTCGTCCAATATCCGACTTCCATGTGAGACGCAGACGGACACATGCCTGCAGTCGTACAAACAGGTACACAGTTGACGTTAGTCGTGCTTCGTCCCGCACACCACTGACCAGTCAGATCGTACCACGTGTTGAGCGACCTTGCGTGGTCTAATCCGATTGTACACGTGGTTTATGCTTTCACTTGCGTACACCGTTGACTCACGCACTTGCCTAGGTTTTCGCGTTTTCACTTGCTTGCTTGTACTTGCGTTTGCCGCACGTTGCTACTGGATACAAGTTCATCCGTCCAAGCGCGCATTCCTTTTGCCACCGAATCCGGGATACATAAGCTAAAGTATACCAGATACTGAAAGTTTTGGTGTTGAACCAACCGAAGACTGCAACAACTTCTTGAACTTTAAAGGTGCGAAACACATACCGAACATTGCTACGCCCATTTGTCGTGCTGAACACCCGGCAAGGTAATTCAGAAGAGGCGCATAAACCGTTATTGGCCATCGGCTCCTCTGGAACATTCCTGCTGCCCTGTAAGTTGCACTCGATTGTGCAAAGGCTAGAGCTGCATCCTCGAACAAAGAGATCTACCCTGAACCGGGGGACCGAGTCGTACAGCAGCCGACAGCTTCGCAAATGATCTATGGTGACACCACTTTCTTGCCTTCCTATGCCTGTTTCACGCACCCTTGCGAATACTCGCACACCAAACACAACCCATCTTCCATCCATTTCCCCCTCTTTTATGTAGCCCTCATCCAACGCGAGCCGTAGCTGCGATGCTCCTGGTAGATGTCTAGTCCTAATTTCTATTCCCCTTACCGCGACTGATATCCAAAGGCTTCTTAATCACAAAACGCCTGTCTATGCTCTTTCGTCCTCAGTGCCCCGTTAAACCAGCTACACTAAACGTGTGAATGCTGACGCGTATATGGGAAACAGGCGGGTTCGGCCCGTTTATTCGGAACCCTTCAGACCGGTGTGTGTTGTATCCAGTCAGGACTCCAGCTTTATCATCTTATTGAAGTCATCTTGCAATCCTTTTGCAAAGTTTTACTTGGCTGCAGGATCTGGTCATGCGGGATTTGTTATGATCCTGAATAATAGGACGGATGCCGTGCTGCTGGCTTAGATCTCATTTGAAAGTTAGCTGTGCGCAGTAAGACTTAGAGGTTCATGCAAGGTTAGCAGTCGCTGTTCCAATATACGCATTTTGTATGTTGCGTCGGCTGTTATTTAACGAGGTGCCGAATTTTTCGGACAACGAGGAGAGGCTCCCAGCCTTGTGCTCTGATCATCACCTATTCCTCGTCATTGCGAACTCCAAACAATGCAGTCGCCGGTATGCTACCTGGCGTCCCCGTTTTTTGTTCCAGTCATGGGTCACAGTTAACTGAAGATGGCGCGGTACGGTCCAAGATTGACGATCGTATTGAACTACCGGCGTGGACGTTGACCACGCTTCGATGTATGCCAAGCCGTCCATGTGTTTTGTTGGACGTCCCAAACTCAATGCGATATCAGTTAGACTATGGCAAACTAAATCAACCAGTCCGTCCATCGAACTTCCAGGGTGCATTGGCTAACAAGCTAACGACAGCCCCACACGACAACTTTGACGAGCGCTGGTCACTTAATAAAAATGCTTCTTGTTTGTGTGGGTTGGTGATCGCTGATTTTGGCATTTAGGTCTCACGCGTTTCATCACCAGTTGAGGTCAGCGTAGGTCTAGTGATGAAACGTTTGCGACCCAAATACCAAACTCGAAGATCACCAACCCAGACAGACTATTACCCTGAGCTACAAACACCACTGTTCAAAATCATCGGGCTTTGTGTTCTTGTCTCGATAGCAGTGGTCTGACTCTTTGAGTCCTGACTGACTCTGCATCCTCAAAACGAACTCCTGTCTACCCCGGCTGGTTCACTTCAGCTCAGTTCAGTTCATTCAACCACTAACCTCGCATTTCTGTGCTTTGGTTTCAGCTACTACCTTCCAGCACCAACCAGTAAAGGGCAAAAAATTATAGGAGCATAAAGTGAAAAAGATCGAAAAGTCCAAGTAATTAGTGGAAATCACGTAGACAAAGAACAAGTCCGAATGCAACTACGCCACTGGCCGCGCCACCTAGCCATATCACCTGATGCTTGAAACCATTTGGTAGGTGGGTCGCGTGGACCCCAACCCGGAAGTCCAACACTTCCTACTTGGCCAAGTCCACTGGTCAAGATTTCCATGCCTTCTTGCCCTGTCATGGGCTGACTCTATCGACCTACCTTCATACCATTACCTGCCTCGGAGAACAACGTACGCCGAGGAAGTCTATCGATAGGTATGCGTAACACGTCCCAGCCACCCTGATCTGTTTAGATTTTGTACTTGACCCAGAGACTGACCTATGGTTCCCAACACCTTATGTCTAACCTCAACACTGCTGATACGGTGTTCCCCCCATACTCGGGCAATGCTACGAAGAAATCTGTGCTCGAACACTGACAATCTTCGTCTTTCTTCTATCCTTAACGGCCATGTTTCTGAGTCGTATAGAAAAACGGACCTAACCGCCGCATTGTACACTAGACCCTTGACAGACAATCGGATGTCACGCTGACGCCACAAATGACGGAGGTTGGCAAAAGCCAAACACACCTTCTGTATACGCGATGACACTTCATTCGATATCTGTCCACCTGGTGAAATGTAACTGCTCAGGTAACAAAACTTATCTATTCCAGCTAAAGGTTCACCTGCCAAGAAGAGGTTTGGTGTTGAACCAACCCAGTCCTGCAACAGAGTTTAACACTTTGAAAGTGCAAAACGCATCCTAAACAGTGCTACGCTGTCGTTTAGGCTATCTAAGAAAGCTTGAAACTTACCAGGATCTTTACTCAGAAAAATAATATCATCCGCGTATTCCAGGTCACAAAGTTTACTGCCTGAGCAAGGATCGATGCTGCTATTCCCACACGAGAATGGGGCTACCTCAAGAATCAGTTCAGTTACAAAATTGAAGAGGAAGGGCGAAAGAGGGCAACCTTGACGAACACCACTTTCTGTGGTGAACTCAGGTACAAGATCACCATAAGCACGAACTCGGCTTCGACTGTTCGCATATAAGGGTTAGAAAAGTGAAATAACCTTCTCCGGCACACCCTTCAGTGAGGCAGCGCCAGAGAAATGTGAGTTCGACTTAGTCGAAAGGCGCTTCCAGATCAAGAAGGATAGAGATTTTGGGCCTACGGAAGATGTGTCTGTGCTCTAAGTTTTGTCGAGGAATGAAGATGTGGTCGAAACAACCACGACCGGGTCTCAAACCGGCTCGATTCTCACGCGTACACATTTCGCAGGTGCTAGGTAGTTGGTGGAGAATAATCCCGGTGAGCAATTTAGATGCGATACTTACCAAGCTAATTCCTCTGTGGTTTACACGAGAGGATCTGTCACCTTCCTTGTAAATCGGCACAATCACCGATTTACCCCATTTCCTAGGAATCCGCTCACTATCCCAGATTACTCGGACGAGTTTTGTTAACTCCGAAACCCAAGCTTCGCCTCCATCTTTCAAAGGGATGGAGGCAACCCATCCGGTCAAGCGGTATTGTACCTTTGCAAGTAACCCATCTCCCGCATAACCTCCATTTCTGATGGGGGAGTGATCTCCACCTGCATTGGTTCTCTGACAGTCACATTTTGAAGGTTTACTGTTGAAGTGGGCCAACTGAATTGTTCCTTAAAGTGTTTCGACGAACGATCCAGACGACGTCCCTGGTAATGAATCAGTGAGCTGTCGGATCCCTTGATTAATTCACTTACAACGGGCTTCTGTGGACCGGTATCTCTAATCAGACGGAAAAGGCTGTGAGTATTGTCAATAGACGTAACCTTCTCTATTTACCGACATTTCGCGGTCCATCACTGTTCATGGTCATTTCTCAGGCTCCTAGCCAGTTGGTGTCTCAGGTATTTGCGCACTTCATTGAATGTAGCATCCGCAGGGACAGATCTACGAGCATCCAACGGAACAACTGATGTTGAAGATATCCATCGTTTGTGAGACCCACTTGAACCAGAGCACTATGCGGCATTTGAAAAGACATGCAAAGCTTCCTTGATCTGTTGCCAGCGTTCATCTGAGTCCTGGACATCCGACTGTATAGATAACCGTGTAGACAACTCTGCCTGAAAGGCAGATTGTCGGTTATCGTCCAGAAGCAACTGCACAAGACGGGTGGCATTTACGTTGGTGGGACCACGGACGAGACGTAAACAGAAATGAGCAAGTACCAGAGCGTGATCTGAGTCCACAGGCGTAGACCAAAATGAACGACAATTTTCAATTGATCCACACCGGTGGTGATCAACGACAATATGGTCAATTTGCCTCTGCTTAAATGCCTGTATGACCCTAAGAGCTGTGCAGAGTGGCTTCCTTAAGCCGGAGATGAAATCATGTCTGACAAGTCAATGGGTAAAGGTCAGGAGAAGTCCAGTCTCCCAGCCCTCTAGGAGGGGGGCAAGGGGGGGGGGTTACCTGAGCTGGCAACTCAGTCAGTAAAATCAGTGGAAGAATAATTGATCCAAGCAAGTGATAATCTACTCGGCCACGCCGCTGCCTCGCGGACGGGTTCTTGTCGGAATTTGGCTGAGAACCTTAATAGCTCTCCCGCTTTGCGGCTGGACATCTTGCAGATTCCGTCCGAAATCTCTGCAAGAATACAAATAGTTCCATACTGCATCGGTCGTTGAGCAGGATAATCAAAACCGAGATGTCCATTGCTTCGAGCGGTGTGGGTAGTGATAATTGTGCTAGTGCTCAAAGTCCCCACTCTTTTAATCCAACTTTTGTCTCGTCCTCAACCACTTCTCTTTGCACCCTCTGACCTCCCATAATGCTCCCACTGATAACATGCTCGATGCCCCCCAACGATTCATTGTCAAATAGCGTCATGAATAATCCTCTGTCTCATAACTCACGTTTTCTCAGGCCTCGTCAACCTCTGAATCTCAGCTCCTTCAACGTGCGAACTCTCATGTAGGCCTGTCAGCAGGTGTGCCTAGCACTCACAACAGATTCTCTGAAGACTGATATCTGCTGTGTAAGTGACACTCATATCCAGGACTCCAGCAGTGTGATTCAACTAACTGCTCCTGGCATCCCATAGAGGTATTTCCCGCGCACTTCAGGAGACGAAGCAGCCAGAGCTGTGGGTCAACAAGGTGTAGAATTAGTCTTGACTGACAAGACTAAGGCTACCCCTCAAGACTGGATACCGGCTCATAGTAGTTTATGTGCTGTAAGGCTCAAGGGGTCAGTTGGCGCGCAAAAGGATAGCTGTGCTAAGCACAACTTGTTCGTAATCTCGGCATACGTTCCAGCTCTGACATGTTCTACGATGAACTCACTACTCTGGTTAACAGGAAAAAACGCTCTGACATCGTAGTGGTGTTCGGCGATTTTAATACACAAGTCGGTAAAACTTAGTGCGTCAGAAGCTTCGTTAGGTGGGCGTTGTGTCTTACTCGCTCAGAGCACAGATAATGGGGATAGGCTTCTCCAGTTTTGTGCAGACAATTGGTGATTCCTGTCTAGTACAAATTTCCGGCATAGCTCGCGTCGCACCGCGACATGGCGCTGTAACTCTACATGCACTCTGAGTCAGATTGATCATATTCCTGTAAGCTACCGGTGGCGCAGTCCTAATCAGAACTGTAGACCCTACTGGTTCACGTGCGTAGAGTCGGAAAATGCATTAGTTCTAATGAAATTATCCCTCCGGCTCCATGGTAATTGAAACAGACCGCAAACCCGGTTAGCCATGCAACGTTTGTCTGATCCGGAAGTTTGCACCCGTTACAAGCAGAAGTTAGCACATGAGCTAGAAACTGCGACAAACAGTAATGAAGGTGAGCACTGGAACCACAGTGGACGGTGAACCCCGGTCAGTGAAACGATATGCGATAGAAACGGAGGGCCTATTCATGGCAAACAGCAAAGGCTGGACTGTTCGGCCGAGTACTTCAATGAACAGTTTAGCTGGCCGCGCGCTAATGTAATTACTTTGACGTCAACGACTGCAATCCCTTGGGGAGTATCACTTGAGCGCCCATCGGAAGTGGAAGTAGAGTCGAGCATTCGACTGCTAAAACGAGGGAAAGCGGCCGGTTCTGACGGACTCCCTCCAGTTCTTTTCAAAATGGGTCGTGCTGCGTTAGTAAAATCACTCACTGCCTTGATCCGTGACATTTGGAACGAGGAGCATATTCTGTTATTAGGGGACGAGTCATTGGTTGTATTCATCTACAAGAAGGGGATAAGCAATGACTAGTAACCATCGAGGAGTTAGCTCGTTTCTCATTTTCCTACGCCGTCTTGCACCGATTCGCGAGAGGAACGCCCAGGAAAAACAGGCCGGATTCCGCCCAGGTCGATGATGCATCGACCAGATTTTTACTGTACGTCAATCAATTGAGACGTGTCACACAACGTCGACCGACGATAATGGTTTTCCTCAACTTGAAACACGCCTTCGATTCAGTTGACCGAACAGCGCTATTCAGTGCTCTTCACCAAAAGGTATGCCACAGAAGTTCAGGAATCTACTGAGGTCATTGTACTCACATACTACTAGCTGCGTAAGTGTTTACGGTGAACTATCGAGTCCATTCGAAACGACCAGCGGAGTTCGACAGAGATGTCCCATTTCTCCATTCCTGTTCAACTTTGTCATGGATGAGATAATGGAGAATGCCTTGCAAAGTCTTTACGATGTTGGCGTCGAACTAGGAAATAGTGGGAAACCGTGTGACCTAGATTACGCAGACGACCCTGTCTGCTTGTTCAAAATGCACGCAATACGCACAACGTGCACTACATAGACTCAAAAGAGCTGTAGCTCCATTTGATATGCGCTTTGCACCTTCAAAGTATAAAGTGATGTTGCAACACTGGAAGTCAACGGTTCAGAGCTTGATGCTTGGTGGGAAGGGATTACCAACTGTCGACCACTTCACCTACCTCGACAGCAGCGTGACGACCGATGGGAGCACAGTAGTAGAGGTGAGCACGCGTATATCCAAGGCTCGAGCGGCGTACGCTGGAATGAAGCACTTGTGGAGCCGACTTGCTATTCCACTGAAGTTGAAAGCTCGTGTGTACTGTGCCACGGTGAGTTCAGTTTTGTTGTATAGTTGCGAGACTTGGGGTCTGCATGCAGAAGATATTCATCGCACTGAGGTTTTTGATCATCGATGTTTGTGTAGTATCGCTAAGATTGGTTGGGATGACCCAGTGAGCAATACTGAGGTCAAAAATCGAGTATTGGGTACTGGTTCAGTGAATGTTCTATCACAGCATATCTAGGTTAGTAGACTTCGTTGGTTGGGGCACATGTTACATATGGCAAAAGCACGACTATCATACGGTGCCGTTTTTTCGTTCCTCCTCGGGAGTGGAGGACACTACGTAGAAGTCGACAAATGACATGGCAACGTTGAATGAGAAAATGTACAGCGAACTGATGACAAGTATTTGCCTCACGTCTTCGTGGTTGGGATCCAAAAGATCTATCAACCAGTTGGCTGTACACACTGACGGATGTGGCAGGGAACCCTGAATAAAGCTGATTATATTGTCACTTTTTGTCGAATCAGAATGATTGATCGATGTGCGTTTGTACATTTATATTGTGTATTCCGTGTGTTGGCTACTAGGTCGTTCCTCTCTTTTCTCACTCCTGTGGGTCTACTTTCTGTCCATTCTCTATATTCGTTGTTTTTACTTTCAAGTGCAACATGGTGAGAAAGGCAGTGGTCAGTGGGGCTTGTCCTACCGTTTAACGCTGTTCGATGATGATGATGATGATGATGCCTCGACAAGAGTGTCCGTTATCTTCAATGCTGTTCAACCTTGTAATGGAATAAGGTAATGCAACGCGCGATGGACGGTTACCAAGGAGTCTAAATTTCCACAAACTGCAGCATTACGGACCTTGAATTTGCAGACGACGCAGTGGTGCTCAAGGAGGACATGAACACCATGCAAACAGCCCTGGATTAAATTGATAAATATGCTTTGGAGATTGGTCTCGAGAGAAGCAACACAAAAACCAAGATGTTTGTAATATGCACTAGTGATGCAAACCGAGCCCTACAATCGAATAGCCAAACTATTGAAGTCGTCTCGGATATTAAGTATTTTAGCTACAGAAATTTATCGAACGGACAAATCTCAGATGATGTCAAGCGGCGTATTGGCGCGGCTCGAACGGCATCTCTACAGTACGAAACACCACCTGTGAACGGAACGAGACTAGTTCAAAAACCAGGCTTAGGGTGTCTGATGCAGCAGTCCGACTGGTCATGCTGTATGGTTGTGGGACCCGGCCACTATAAGCTGAGGGCATCAGGCGACCAGAAGCTTTTTATCACTGTTACCTTAGGTCTATTTTAATATATACATTATATATATATATATATATATATATATATATATATATATATATATATGTATATACCGGATTGAAACCAAGCTTGGTACCAACAGTCACGTCTCTGAGCCGTATAAAATAACGGATCTAACCATCGCAGCGCACATTCAACCCTCGATAGATAATACGATGTCGCGTCGGCGCCAAAGACGGCTGAATTGGCGAAAGCCGAACACGCCTTCAGTATTTGCGACGAAACCTCATCCAATATCTGATAACTTGGTGAGATGTAACTTCCCAGGTAACAAAACTCATCCACTTTAGCTTCGACCTCAACTGAAAAGACAAAATTCGGTGTATAGTTAACCTAGTCCCGCAACAGTATTTCACAATTCGAAGCAAATTTGGAAAGAAATGGTATATAGGGAAACTTTGATTAACTCCAATTAAGACAGAGAAATGGCGAAACCGATGGTAATAGACCCTAATCAGACCTGAGGTATGACGATACGACTCGCTGAGAACTGACAGGTAGTTCTCAGGTACTCCATTTCTCAATAAACAATCCCATAGTACGGTCTCATCGATAGAATTGAAAACCTCGTGGATATCTGGAACACGACCTTCGTTCGTCTCTGGAAGGCATGATGGTGCTCAAGCAACTGTTGGACGGTGAAGAATTGATCCATAAGTCCAAAACCAGTGGGAAACTCAGCCTGCCCCTCGCAACGCTGCTTTTCACACGTGTGGGAAAACCTATAAAGTATTACAGAAGCAAGCAGCATCGGCGTTTTTGGGATTACTATAAGCACGTGGTACGGGTAGAAACTCTGCGAGCCCTTCTTGATGATGGGGGCGAAAATCGACTCCCCACAAAGAGGATACCTGTTCAGAACTCCAAATCTTGGAGAGAAAAAATGTGAAGTTCCCCAACAAGATGATACCCACCATCTGTAAATAAGGCAGAGAGAAGGCTATCAAAGTCAGGCGGCTTGTGGCGTCCCAAGGCATGAATCAACTTGTGGATCTCAACCTGTGACGGTGGTATGGTTGGAGCAGCCCACGGGAAGCATCCAGGGGAGTACCTCACGGAAAAAGCCTCATGAATTTTACCGTTGAGTGCATCGTCGAGCTCTCGAGACGTCGCAGCTGCCTGTGTATGGGCGAATCATCAGCTTAACAGATATTTTCACTAATACCCTATCCTACTGGTAACACGGATGTTACGTAACAGCCTGTGGGAGTAGGAGTGGCTGACGCATATTTCATTACTGACAGATTTCGCGATCCCCACTTAGAAATGCGTTAGCCTCATGTTTCAAGATAACGCAAGAAACATTGCGCCCGTCTCCAGCCGGGGTCATGACGAGCGTGCACCTTGACATCGTGATGGCTTGCGTGCCTCCGTGGCCCAAAGAGCTATGCAGGATGGCTTCCTTAGGCTGGAGGTGCAATAAGGCCTGACAATTCAATAAATAGAAATCAAACAAAGTCCAGTCTCTGTTCCAGTTGATGGGCAACATCTGGTTCTAACCACTATGCCTCTGGGGAGGACAACCCAGCTAATAAACACCGAGAGAAACAGTTTACCGGTCTAAACGTCTCTACTAGATGGACGTAAGAGTGGAGTACCTAGGGCTTATTTCGACAGTGGGAAAATCTATCGCATTTTATTGGACAGCTACCGCCCGCCTAAGCTAAGCGGCCCCCGGCCCAAAGGATGCTGCCCCGTCCACGTTCGGCTTGCTCCATTGGGTGCATGGAGCTAAGGACGGAGTCCGAAAGGCGAATCGATAACAAAGCATCAATGGAGACAAGAAAGCATGCTTGTAACAATCAGACCTCACGTGACAAACCAGAACAAGATCCCTCACGGGTTCTTTGGTCACGTTCTCGTGTTGGGTTACCGCCTCACTGCTTTTTGGGCCAGACTTTTGAGTCAAAGACTCCGGTTAGGATTCCCAAAGAAAAATCCCCTCCACGGTGTAGGCGGCCGCGAAGTATGATTCGCCCAGAAACCTTCAGCATCGTTCTTGCCAACTTTCTCTCCCTTAATTCAAGATCGATATGAAAAGCCTCGGGTTATTGTCTCTGGAAAAAGCAGTAGTTCATGAGTTGGGTACAAATCGGATGCACTCCTTAAGCCTAAATGTTAACTTCACTTGGCTTACTTTGCCGTCCACATACTATGTCAAATAACACAACAGGCTGCCCTCGCTAGAACTCAAAACAGATGTATGTTGTGTCTCTGAAAAGCGCAAAAAAGACCCCAGTTTTGTGAACACGCTTCGCACTCCGGATACAACCATAGTCTCTCGCTTTACTCTTCGTGTGTCGGGTGATTCGGTTTCTAGCGCTCGTGGTCAGGTGGCGTTGGGATTGCTTTGCGCAACAGAGCTGTGCGTGCACTGCCAGACTGGGTTTCAGTCAGCAGTCGTTTGTGTGCAGTCCGGTTGGACGGCTCCGTGCATTTCAATGGCAAAATACTGTAGCTTTTGCGCCTGTTCGTAGTGTCTGTGTTTGTGCGCACCGAGTGACTGCAGTTCCTCCGAAACCAAGAATGGAGCCTCCAAGGTTCTGTGTGAACTGCTTGGAAGCATGCGATTACCAGATATCGTGGTCATGGCCGGGGTTTCCAACGCTCAAGTTGACCTTTCAGGTGGTTCCGAAAAAAAGATCAGAAGCCATTTTACTATACCGGTAGACATTACGGATAAAGGCAATCTGGCCTTTTGCTGTGTTTCGACTAGGACTGATATTGCTCGAGCGAAAGCTTCTGCCATAAAGAGGATGGACATGGATTGACCATATTTTGGTTGGTCACTGCCGACGTGAACCATTGAAAATTGTCGTTCATTTTGGTCTACGCCTGTGGACTCAGATCACGCTCTGGTACTTGCTCATTTCTGTTTACGTCTCGTCCGTGGTCCCACCAACGTAAATGCCACCCGTCTTGTGCAGTTGCTTCTGGACGATAACCGACAATCTGCCTTTCAGGCAGAGTTGTCTACACGGTTATCTATACAGTCGGATGTCCAGGACTCAGATGAACGCTGGCAACAGATCAAGGAAGCTTTGCATGTCTTTTCAAATGCCGCATAGTGCTCTGGTTCAAGTGGGTCTCACAAACGATGGATATCTTCAACATCAGTTGTTCCGTTGGATGCTCGTAGATCTGTCCCTGCGGATGCTACATTCAATGAAGTGCGCAAATACCTGAGACACCAACTGGCTAGGAGCCTGAGAAATGACCATGAACAGTGATGGACCGCGAAATGTCGGTAAATAGAGAAGGTTACGTCTATTGACAATACTCACAGCCTTTTCCGTCTGATTAGAGATACCGGTCCACAGAAGCCCGTTGTAAGTGAATTAATCAAGGGATCCGACAGCTCACTGATTCATTACCAGGGACGTCGTCTGGATCGTTCGTCGAAACACTTTAAGGAACAATTCAGTTGGCCCACTTCAACAGTAAACCTTCAAAATGTGACTTTCAGAGAACCAATGCAGGTGGAGATCACTCCCCCATCAGAAATGGAGGTTATGCGGGAGATGGGTTACTTGCAAAGGTACAATACCGCTTGACCGGATGGGTTGCCTCCATCCCTTTGAAAGATGGAGGCGAAGCTTGGGTTTCGGAGTTAACAAAACTCGTCCGAGTAATCTGGGATAGTGAGCGGATTCCTAGGAAATGGGGTAAATCGGTGATTGTGCCGATTTACAAGGAAGGTGACAGATCCTCTCGTGTAAACCACAGAGGAATTAGCTTGGTAAGTATCGCATCTAAATTGCTCACCGGGATTATTCTCCACCAACTACCTAGCACCCGCGAAATGTGTACGCGTGAGAATCGAGCCGGTTTGAGACCCGGTCGTGGTTGTTTCGACCACATCTTCATTCCTCGACAAAACTTAGAGCACAGACACATCTTCCGTAGGCCCAAAATCTCTATCCTTCTTGATCTGGAAGCGCCTTTCGACTAAGTCGAACTCACATTTCTCTGGCGCTGCCTCACTGAAGGGTGTGCCGGAGAAGGTTATTTCACTTTTCTAACCCTTATATGCGAACAGTCGAAGCCGAGTTCGTGCTTATGGTGATCTTGTACCTGAGTTCACCACAGAAAGTGGTGTTCGTCAAGGTTGCCCTCTTTCGCCCTTCCTCTTCAATTTTGTAACTGAACTGATTCTTGAGGTAGCCCCATTCTCGTGTGGGAATAGCAGCATCGATCCTTGCTCAGGCAGTAAACTTTGTGACCTGGAATACGCGGATGATATTGTTTTTCTGAGTAAAGACCCTGGTAAGTTTCAAGCTTTCTTAGATAGCCTAAACGACAGCGTAGCACTGTTTAGGATGCGTTTTGCACTTTCAAAGTGTTAAACTCTGTTGCAGGACTGGGTTGGTTCAACACCAAACCTCTTCTTGGCAGGCGAACCTTTAGCTGGAATAGATAAGTTTTGTTACCTGAGCAGTTACATTTCACCAGGTGGACAGATATCGAATGAAGTGTCATCGCGTATACAGAAGGTGTGTTTGGCTTTTGCCAACCTCCGTCATTTGTGGCGTCAGCGTGACATCCGATTGTCTGTCAAGGGTCTAGTGTACAATGCGGCGGTTAGGTCCGTTTTTCTATACGACTCAGAAACATGGCCGTTAAGGATAGAAGAAAGACGAAGATTGTCAGTGTTCGAGCACAGATTTCTTCGTAGCATTGCCCGAGTATGGGGGGAACACCGTATCAGCAGTGTTGAGGTTAGACATAAGGTGTTGGGAACCATAGGTCAGTCTCTGGGTCAAGTACAAAATCTAAACAGATCAGGGTGGCTGGGACGTGTTACGCATACCTATCGATAGACTTCCTCGGCGTACGTTGTTCTCCGAGGCAGGTAATGGTATGAAGGTAGGTCGATAGAGTCAGCCCATGACAGGGCAAGAAGGCATGGAAATCTTGACCAGTGGACTTGGCCAAGTAGGAAGTGTTGGACTTCCGAGTTGGGGTCCACGCGACCCACCTACCAAATGGTTTCAAGCATTAGGTGATATGGCTAGGTGGCGCGGCCAGTGGCGTAGTTGCATTCGGACTTGTTCTTTGTCTACGTGATTTCCACTAATTACTTGGACTTTTCGATCTTTTTCACTTTATGCTCCTATAATTTTTTGCCCTTTACTGGTTGGTGCTGGAAGGTAGTAGCTGAAACCAAAGCACAGAAATGCGAGGTTAGTGGTTGAATGAACTGAACTGAGCTGAAGTGAACCAGCCGGGGTAGACAGGAGTTCGTTTTGAGGATGCAGAGTCAGTCAGGACTCAAAGAGTCAGACCACTGCTATCGAGACAAGAACACAAAGCCCGATGATTTTGAACAGTGGTGTTTGTAGCTCAGGGTAATAGTCTGTCTGGGTTGGTGATCTTCGAGTTTGGTATTTGGGTCGCAAACGTTTCATCACTAGACCTACGCTGACCTCAACTGGTGATGAAACGCGTGAGACCTAAATGCCAAAATCAGCGATCACCAACCCACACAAACAAGAAGCATTTTTATTAAGTGACCAGCGCTCGTCAAAGTTGTCGTGTGGGGCTGTCGTTAGCTTGTTAGCCAATGCACCCTGGAAGTTCGATGGACGGACTGGTTGATTTAGTTTGCCATAGTCTAACTGATATCGCATTGAGTTTGGGACGTCCAACAAAACACATGGACGGCTTGGCATACATCGAAGCGTGGTCAACGTCCACGCCGGTAGTTCAATACGATCGTCAATCTTGGACCGTACCGCGCCATCTTCAGTTAACTGTGACCCATGACTGGAACAAAAAACGGGGACGCCAGGTAGCATACCGGCGACTGCATTGTTTGGAGTTCGCAATGACGAGGAATAGGTGATGATCAGAGCACAAGGCTGGGAGCCTCTCCTCGTTGTCCGAAAAATTCGGCACCTCGTTAAATAACAGCCGACGCAACATACAAAATGCGTATATTGGAACAGCGACTGCTAACCTTGCATGAACCTCTAAGTCTTACTGCGCACAGCTAACTTTCAAATGAGATCTAAGCCAGCAGCACGGCATCCGTCCTATTATTCAGGATCATAACAAATCCCGCATGACCAGATCCTGCAGCCAAGTAAAACTTTGCAAAAGGATTGCAAGATGACTTCAATAAGATGATAAAGCTGGAGTCCTGACTGGATACAACACACACCGGTCTGAAGGGTTCCGAATAAACGGGCCGAACCCGCCTGTTTCCCATATACGCGTCAGCATTCACACGTTTAGTGTAGCTGGTTTAACGGGGCACTGAGGACGAAAGAGCATAGACAGGCGTTTTGTGATTAAGAAGCCTTTGGATATCAGTCGCGGTAAGGGGAATAGAAATTAGGACTAGACATCTACCAGGAGCATCGCAGCTACGGCTCGCGTTGGATGAGGGCTACATAAAAGAGGGGGAAATGGATGGAAGATGGGTTGTGTTTGGTGTGCGAGTATTCGCAAGGGTGCGTGAAACAGGCATAGGAAGGCAAGAAAGTGGTGTCACCATAGATCATTTGCGAAGCTGTCGGCTGCTGTACGACTCGGTCCCCCGGTTCAGGGTAGATCTCTTTGTTCGAGGATGCAGCTCTAGCCTTTGCACAATCGAGTGCAACTTACAGGGCAGCAGGAATGTTCCAGAGGAGCCGATGGCCAATAACGGTTTATGCGCCTCTTCTGAATTACCTTGCCGGGTGTTCAGCACGACAAATGGGCGTAGCAATGTTCGGTATGTGTTTCGCACCTTTAAAGTTCAAGAAGTTGTTGCAGTCTTCGGTTGGTTCAACACCAAAACTTTCAGTATCTGGTATACTTTAGCTTATGTATCCCGGATTCGGTGGCAAAAGGAATGCGCGCTTGGACGGATGAACTTGTATCCAGTAGCAACGTGCGGCAAACGCAAGTACAAGCAAGCAAGTGAAAACGCGAAAACCTAGGCAAGTGCGTGAGTCAACGGTGTACGCAAGTGAAAGCATAAACCACGTGTACAATCGGATTAGACCACGCAAGGTCGCTCAACACGTGGTACGATCTGACTGGTCAGTGGTGTGCGGGACGAAGCACGACTAACGTCAACTGTGTACCTGTTTGTACGACTGCAGGCATGTGTCCGTCTGCGTCTCACATGGAAGTCGGATATTGGACGAATTGTCTTCGTTTACTCAGAAGGCTCGTTTGACTTCTGTCTACCCCAGTCCTTTTCGGCATCGACAGGACATCTACGTGCCTGTCAAGAGGTGAGTGTACGCTGCAGTATTCAAGTCAGTTCTTCTTTATGGTTCAGAAACGCGGCTACTGTGGGTGGAGGATGCACGACGATTGCTGGTATTCGAACACCGATGTCCTCCTAGCACTGCTCAAAGATGGTGAGAACACTGCATCAGTAATGCCGAGGTTAGGCGCTAAGCATTAGGCACATGAACCAAATCCTCAGATAAAACACTAAAGATCACCAGGCTCTGGTGGTTGAGACATGTTGTGCATGTTCCTGCATTGTATGCCTCGTTGCGATGTTCGCTGAGTGGAGTAATGGTCTGAAGATGAGTAGGGGTGGCCAGTCCACGAAATGGCCAACGGTTGTTTAGATCGAACTGAACTGAACAGATCTGCGGTGCTGCCTACGCCACCTTAGAACACCGTCCACGCGCTCCTGGGTCCCGCCAATACACGTGTGATCCTGTTCCAGCCTCCTGACTTTTTCCGTTCAAGATGCCGAGCATTATTGTCATCATATCACAAGGCGAGGACCGAGAGTACTGTACGCAAAACGTGAACAGGTCAGAATAAACTTAGACGAAACGTGTGTTATACAAACGTTGGATGGAGCACTGACAATTCTTTCTCCCACTGAGCTCAACGTAGACGGCAACAACAAGTGTTGCATCATCACCATCAACATCATCGCACAGCGTTAAACAGTAGGGCAAGCCCCACTGACCACTGCCTCTCTCACCATGTTGCAAGCTGAATTAGAAAGTATGAATATACAAGATGAACTGGGGCTGCACCTACATGGATGGGAAAAGGAAAGAATGCCCTAGTAGCCAACACACGGAATACACAGTCTAACTGTACAAACGCACATCGATCAGTCATCCTGATTCGACAGAAAGTGACAACACGATCGCCGCTGCTCGCGGTTCGCTGCCACATCCTTCAGTGTCTCCAGCCAACTGGTAGACGGATCTTTTGGACCCCAACCACGAAGAAGTGAAGCACCAACTTTTCCTAAGTCTGCTGTACATTTTCTCATTCCTCGCTGCCACGTCATCTGTTGACCTTCACGTGGTCTCTTCCACTCCCGAGGAGGAACGGAGAATAGGACACGGTATGGTAGACGTGTGTTTGCCATACGTAACACGTGTCCCAACCAACGAAGTCTACTAAGTTGAATACGTT
Organism: Fasciola hepatica; assembly: GCA_948099385.1. Taxonomy (NCBI): domain Eukaryota; kingdom Metazoa; phylum Platyhelminthes; class Trematoda; order Plagiorchiida; family Fasciolidae; genus Fasciola; species Fasciola hepatica. Next base: position 32,741,108 of record CANUEZ040000043.1, on the reverse strand, counting down.
GTGACAGAACGTTCTCTGAATTAGTACCCAATACTCGATTTCTGACCTCATCGTTACTTACTCGGCTATTCCACTCAATCCTAGCGATACTACACAAACATCGATGGTCAAAAACCTCAAGACGATGAATATCTTCTGCACGCAGACTCCAAGTTTCGCAACCATACAACAAATCTGAACGCACTGCAGCACAGTATACACGGCTTTTCAACTTCAGTGAAATATTAGGTCGGCGCCACAAGTGCTTCATTCCAGCGTACGCCGCTCGAGCCTTGGATATACGCGTGCTCACCTCTACTACTGTGCTCCCATCGGTCGTCACGCAGCTACCGAGGTAGGTGAAGTGGTCGACAACTGACAGCACCTCCCCATCGAGCATCAAGCTCGGAATTGTTGACGTCCAGTCTTGTAACATCACCTTGCACTTTGAAGGTGCAAAGCGCATGCCGAATGGAGCTACAGCTCTTGTGAGATTATCTAGTGCACGCTGAGCATGTTCCGTTCATTCGAACAAGCAGACAACGTCGTCCGCGTACTCCAGGTCACATAGCTTTTCACTATTTCCTAGTTCGACGCCTACATCCTGAAGATTTTGCTGCGCACTCTCCATTATTTCGTCCATGACGAAGTTGAACAGGAATGGAGACAAAGGATATCCCTGTCGAACACCATTGGTCGTTTCGAACCGACCGGATAGTTCACCGTAAACCCTAACGCGGCCAGAAGTATGAGAATACAATGATCTCAGTAGGTTCATGAACTTCTGGGGAATACCTTTTCGATGAAGGACACTGAAAAGCGATGTTTGATCAACTGAATCGAAGGCGCCTTTCAGGTCTAAGAAAAGCATTATTGTTGGTCGGCTGTGCGTGTGACGCGTTTCAAGTAGTCGGCGAAGAGTACAAATCTGGTCGATGCATCCTCGACCTAGGCGGAATCCAGCCTGCTGCTCGCGGACATTCCTCTTGCGAGCCGGTGTAAGACGATGCAGCAAAATCGAAGCTAATACTTTGGTGACTATCGGAATTAAGCTAATCCCACGATGATGACTACAGTCATTGCGTATTCCCTTCTTGAAGATGGGAACAATCAATGACTCGCTCCATATAAACGGAATACGCTCCTCCTTCCAAATGTCACGGAGCAAGACGGTAAGTGATTTTATCAACGCCTCACCACCCAGTTTGAAAAGAACTGGAGGAAGTTCGTCGGGACCTACCGCTTTCCCTCGCTTTAGTAATCGAATGCTCGACTCCACCTCCACTTTCGATGGGGGCTCAAGTGATACCACCCAAGGAGTCGCAGTTGTTGACATGGGAGTAACTGCACTAGCGTGCGGCCAGCTAAACTGTTCCTTGAAGTACTCGGTCCATCGGTCAAGCCTTTGCTGTTTGCTATGGATGGGTTCTCCATTTCTATCGCAAATCTTTTCACTGACCTGGGTTCGCCGTCCACCGGTGTCACGAATAAGTTTGAACAGTCTTTGACTGTTATCTGAAGCAGATGCTATTTCCATTTCTTCGGCCACCTAGACCCACCCATTTTCGCGATCATTCTTAAGGCTTTTCGTAACTTGTCTTTGCAGCTTTCTCCGCATCTTATTCATCTCCTTACGGTTCGAGAGCTGACGCTTTGGCTCCATTAGACTGACCGACTCTTGCGAGATCCGGTGTCTTTGATGGACATCGGATCTAAAACCACAGGCAAAACCTGCTGCCACGTGCATCGCCTGTTTGATATGAGCCCAATGCTCATCTACATTACTGTTCGTCGTAGATCCTAGCTCATGTTCTAACTTCTGCTCATAACGGGTGCGTACTTCTGGATCACAAGTGTTGCACGATGGATTTTTTTCTGTTACATGCTTCCGCATGATTGCAGTGGAAGGTTATATACTCCATAGCCACGAGGCCCCACTGCACTATTGGGGATAGCCGGTAACCGAACCCTGAGACTTGGAGTGGCGAAGAACCATATAAGGTCCCAATAGATCAGGTGTGGTAACGATCCGGACGACAGTGAGAATTACCGTCTACCACCAAAGTAACCAGTGATGGCGAGGAGCCGAACTTCGGACCTCTGAGGTGGTAAGCAAACGCTCTAAACCACTCGACCACCACCGGTCACCATGGAGTACTTCTGAAAACCACTTTACCTGAAATAGAAACTTCAGTGACAGCGTAATAAAGGTTGTGCTTTAAGCTTCGAAATATTTTCCGATAGATACGACGGAATACGTTGTTCAATCCACGGTACTCTTGCGAAAACGCCGGTTAATATTAGCCAACTTGGTTTATAAAACCTTCAGCCTACAGAGTCAATCTCCACTGCGAAGAAACCGTTTTTCTCATACGTCTTGGTGTGGTGCATAGCGTTGAGTTACTGATCTACACCGGTTGGTGCAACATTGGTGCACAGCCTGCATTCCATTGGAAGTAAAACTTATTACGCATCATACAGCAAATTATGCAACTCACCAGGACAAATTGCGCAAAACAAAGGCAGGCTTCTGTGAATTGTCTTGGTTTTTGACTGTGCACTATTATAATGGTCCACAAACTCGATACCGGACTCCACTAACACAATATCCCGAGCCCAGGTCGTATCCAATACCAAATGAACCCCCAGAGACAGAAGGAAGTCCGTCAAAAATGCGCGAACAAGTCCGAGATGAAAAGTGGAGTTCAAAGGAATCTTCCGGTATACCTTCCAGGCGTCAAACAGACGGCAGATGATAGAATCTATTGGATTCTTAATGGCAGTCGCCAAACTGGCCATGGATTGAGGGCAGACTGATACGACAACTAAACTGCGGCAGTGGACCTGTAGAGACTGGTAAGCACATGTATAAAAAAATGAAACTTACATCGATATGTGCATTTTCTTTCAAGAACTGAGAAAGAACTTCACAACTATGTTGAGATATCAGGACGCTTTCTGCTGTTGTAATGCATCCGCTGCATGCAAGGCAATCATTCAGAGTGATGGAAACTTTGTCCAATTTGTAGCTGTCACCTTCCTATGGAATTTTATGACCATTCAGGGCTATCAAACGGCAGACCTCAGTAACTGCCGTGTATGTGCCATCCTCCTCAACCCGAAGAATTTTCGTTGTACCCAACTGCTGATTAATCTTGACTGGCTTTATGCACTTCTAATGCGAAAATGGGGAGTAACTCATTGAAAATACCTGAGCAGGTGTAATATAGTCATCAACATCCTTAAGTCTCAAAACTGTTGAGAAGTTTTTATCCATGTGCTAGATAATTTCCGCGCTGAGTCATATCATTCCTAGATAACAAATCGATTTCAACATCCTATTAATAATAAACAATGTCAAAATTTTGACTCTTAAGAGTCTGAAGATAAGAATACTGGTGACATCACAAAATGAAATGAAAGGAACAAATTACTATTACTGGAACAGCGAAGTTGTCTTAAAACTTTTAAAGTAGTTCTTTTACCTTATTTCCCATTATTTAAGACCCACATTGGTTGCTCTTGTAATACTCAGCCCGTTCGTAACATTGGTTTTGGTCAGTTTGTTTAGTAGCCGTTTTACACGGACCAACATTGAATTTATACGAAGAAAATTGATGACTGAAGTTATGCGCAATGCTTGCTCGGCGTGTTATTTTAATGTATTGGTTTAATTCATCAAAATGTCCCGAAAACCTCGGTGTAGATCGCCCTATTTTATTCCCTCGATGGGTAAAATAAGGACAAGTATCGGAAAATCATAAATCAGGAGATAGAAATGGACATCGAAATACGTAATTTGGGTTAATGAAAGAAATTAACGAGATGTATCACGTATTTTAAACGACTGGCACAAACCAGCCAAAAAATGCTCCGAAACCGATCGGTTTTCGGCCGGTTTTTACTACTAAGCCGATTGGTTTTCGAGTGGTTTTTGACCGGTTTCTGAACGGTCTGTCCCAACCGTTTGAAATACGATATGCCTCGGTAATTTCTTCCAATAACCCAAATTACGTATAACGATGCCCATTTCTATATCCTGATTTATGATTTTCCGATAATTGTCCTTATTTTACCCATTTCGAGGGAATAAAACAGAGCGATCTATACCGAGGTTTTTAGAACATTTCGATGAATCAAACCAATAAATTTAAATGAAACGCCAACCAGGCATCGCAAGTTGTTTCAGACGTCAATTCTCTTCGTATAAATGCAATGTTAATCCGAGTAAAATGCTACTAAATAAACTGACCGAAGACCGATCGACGTTATGGAAAAAGGCCGATCGAACACCGGCCGAAAACCGATCGGTTTCGAAGCGGTTTTAAACCGATCTCGCAAGAAGGGTAGCCACATCCCAAGTGGCGTGTTGTCTTGTCTTGAAGTCTTGAAGTACTACACGGGTTGGAGGCTTTGAGCCCAATTGTCCCGGTTCTCGAGGAAATCTTTGATCTTCTGTCGGATTCACCGAGCTGAAACGAGAGTAAAAAGAAGTGAAGAGGGAGGCGGGGGGGGGGGGCAGCAAAAACAAAATACACATCATGCAGTGTCTCACTGTGGACCGTGCCTTAAGCAAAGTGGGAGTGCGACATTCATGAACATATATGCAATAAAAGACATCTATTTCGTTTTTTTGACAAGGAATTATTGGGAGACCCAGGTAGAGGTCCAGCTTTTTTTTGAAGATAGTTTTGTTCTACGAGAGAACAATATCTTCCGGAAGTGCATTCCACAGAGTAATAACCCTATAGCTAAAAACGTTAATCCTTAGTGAAGTGCGTGGCCTCGGTTTGAAAACCTTTCTGCTATGACCACGGAGAGGAGAGGCTGGACAGACGGAGAAGAAGTAATCGCTTTGACCTGATTCAAAAATTTGGAACATCAAAAACAGATCACCTCTTACGCGTCTTAAGTTTAGGGGATAGAGAATGAGGAGTGAGAGGCGGACGGGATAAGGTAGGTGGGATAGACCCCTTACTGCTTTGGTGGAGGCCCTCTGAACCCTTTCTAGGATCTCACGGTCTCGGACAAGACCCGATTGCACTATCTGACTACCGTACTCCAGCAGAGGTCGGATAACCGTGCCAAAAATTATGGGGAAATCATCCCTAAATATGCGCGGGAAGGACCTTCGAATCATATTTAGGACTCGAAAGGCAGACTTGCTCGCAATTTGGTGATGATGAGAGAAGGACAAGTTGCAATTTAACCAGAAACCGAGCATCTTGTGTCGGTCAACCCTAGGTAGTGTAGTCGCTCCGTTAATGGAAAACGTGTGACCAGTCTATCTGCCGAAAGACATGCTCACGCATATGTCATCATTAACTGGGAGGTTCCAATCCTCGGACCAGCGTTATGTTTCATCAACTGCAACTTGCAGGTCTTCAACGCTTGAACTCCAGAGGGTTACATCGTCTGCGTACATGGCAATGTTCGCGGGAAGGGCCGTCGGAAGATCGTTTATGTAGATCAAGAAAAAAAGAGGACCTAAGACCGACCCTTGGAGGAACCCAGTTGTTACTGGGGAGGATTGAGACAAAACATTCCCGACTTTAACCACAAAGGTGCGGTCGGTAAGGAAGCTGCGTAGGATGACCAACATGGAGCCTGTAATCCCGTATGTTTGCAGCTTATAAAGAAGAGGGGCATGGGGGACCCCATCGAAGGCCTTAGCAAAATCGATGAATACAGCGTTTGAGAGCTGGCCATCATCATAGGATTCCGTTAGACTATCCATGACAGTAAGCACATTGGTGATGCATGATCTGCCAGAAAGAAACCCATGTTGGGACGGGGAGAGGATCTTATTTCTATGCAGATGGGAAAGAACCTCACTCTTAAGAATTCCCTCGAAAATTTTGCTGGTGATGCTAGTGAGACTTATGGGTCTGTAACTAGAAGCAAGATGTCTACTACCCTTCTTACAGATGGGTGCGATAATTGCTTTTTCCAGCTACTGGGGAAAACTCCATCGTCAACATATCGCTGAAAAAACGAGGCATAAGGAGCAGCTAATGTGTCCGCGGCTTCTTTGAGAATACGGGGGTGAATTAGGTCAGGACCCATGGAGCAATATTGGTTGAGCCGTCGGAAACCTGCGACTGCACTAATGGGAATAGAGACGCGGTTAACGGTAGTGGCCAGAGATATCGGGTGCATGGTAGGGTGGGATGATATGGGTATGGAGCTAAAAATTGTACGGAAGTAGGAGCTGAAGCCCTCGGCTACTTGGTTAGGGGAAGTGATTGGAGATCCAGCACTATCTCTGAGAGCTAGTGGCGTCGGACCTGTGCCCCTTAGACGGTGCATGTACTGAAAGAAAAATACCTCATTGGTCCGTGCTCGATCAAGTACAGATCGTTGGACTGCATTCTGATAGGACCTATTCTTGTCTTTGCATGTTCCGTATGATCCTGAAATCGTCTGCATCACGGGCAAAGCCTGTGGCTTTATATCTAGCAAAGAGGCGTGCGCGTTCGTCTAGAATACGCCTAATGGGGCGAGGAAGGGGTCGCTTAGCGGTCTGTGGACGACGAATTCTGGGGACAAATAGCCTATTAGCTAAGGAGATTAACCCTCTGAGATTCTCTGCCATTTCATCAGCAGAGTTACCTGGATTAGTTGAATTTAGCTGGGAGCGAATAAATGCACAGACTTGGTCAAAATTGGTCTTTTTGAAGGATCTCAAAACTTCGGTTTCTGAGGGAAGAGGAGGCCATTTCATGATATAATCGAATCTAATGAGGATGTGATCACTTTTGCCGAGGGGCGGCAATTAGTGCACAACATCTATTTGGAATCAATCATTGGTGATGATCAGGTCTAGTAGGGACGGGGCGTGTCCTATGCGATATCTGGTCGGATCTCTTACGTTCTGCACCCATGAGTTCTTCAGTACGAAATCTAGGAGGGGTTTACCAAAGGTGATATCAGAGGCATCAGCTCTTTGCCAGCCGGTACTGGGTGAGTTGAAATCACCAGTGACTAACAGATGGGTGAAGTCTGTGTAGCTTTTCAGGGAGCCTAATAAGTCTATGAGACCTAGGCTATTAGTTAAATTGCATGCGGGAGGACGATAGACAACACCAAGCAGTAGGGTGTCTGTCCTAGAGAGGGTAAACACAGCCCACAAACAATCAATACATGAAAAGGTAGGGGTTGTCAGTATAGTGGGAGGAGGGATCGAATTATCGTAGTATATGATGACCCCGCCGGCACGACCTCCACTGGAGTCCTGCCTTACTGTGAAGTATCCCGGAATGGATATTTCGGCATCAAGTATGTTAGGGGTGAGCCAGGTTTCTGTGAGGGCTATGATCTGAGGTTCCTTATCCACTGCAAGCTGCCGAAGCTCCGGGATCTTATTCAACACACTCAGGCAATTGCTGTAAAAACACTTGAGCACATACTTACTTACTTTTTACTTTTACGCGACTATCTCTTGCGAGAGGATAAGTCGGCTCCATGGATATCACGAACCATTGCTGACCACGAGCGGCGGTCGGAGGCGAGCTCCGTACAGATCTTGATCCAGTCCTTTTTTCATCGCCGGGCTCCATAGACTGACCGAAGGCCTAGAAGCTGTACGTCTTTCTCGATTGTACTGCTCCACGTTTTGAGCTGTCCACCAAGGCGACAACGCCAACCAGGGCAGGGAGTGGGGCAGAGTGTTTGCTTGGTTAGCTCTGACTCGGGTCGCCGAAGCGTATGGCCGAACCACTGAAGTCGTCGACGTTGGAGGAGGACGGGGAGAGCTTCGATATCACAGCATCGTCTCCTTACCTCGTCGTTGGACACCCTGTCGCGCCACTTGACTTTGAGGATTTGCCGCAGGCACCAGTGGTCGAAAACCTCCAGCCTTCTGGTATCCTCAGCTCGTAGTGGCCAGGTTTCGCAGCCATAGATGAGTACGGGCCGGATGGCAGCACGGTAAACACGAGCTTCGGTTCTTAAGCTGATTTCACTGCGAGTCCACAGCGTTCGTCTTAGCTGAAGAAAGGCTCTCCTGGCGCTGTCGATCCGCAATACCACTTCATCTTTTGCCTGGCCGTTCGGAAGCAGAGTTGAGCCTAGGTATGTGAATGAAGGGACGTATTCGACTGGTTGGTCATTCATCGACAGTTGTTGAATTGTCGGGCCCAGATGGGTTGTGAAAGCTTTTCTTTTGGTCGAATTTACTTCAAGTCCGATGGACCTCGCGAAGGAATTGATTCGGTCGAGGATTAGTTGTAGCGTAGCGGCGGAGTCTCCAAGCACGACAATATCATCCGCGAACTCCAGGTCCGAGATGTATATTTCCTGGCTAAGCTGAACGCCAGGGTAGGTGTGTAATGCCTGTCGCATTGTCCAATCGATGGCGTAGTTGAACAGCACCGGTGAGAGGGGACAGCCCTGCCTAACTCCGGTAGTGAGTGTGAACTCGCGGGACTCTTCACCGTACATACGAACCCTAGCACCGGTTGTCGAGTAGTATCCCCATAACAGCCTTAAAAGCTTATCGGGCATTCCATCGGATATGATTATGGTCCAAAGAGACTCGCGGTTCACCAAATCAAAAGCTGCCCGGAAGTCGATGAAACAAGCTACCGTCGGCTGCTGGAACTTATAGCGGTGCTCCAGTATTCGGCGCAGTGTGAAGATTTGATCCACACAGCCTCTGCCACGGCGGAAACCCCCTTGGTTCGGGCGAGTGCGCTGGTCTCTTGCCTCGGAGACACGGGTTAGTAACAACGCACCAAAGATCTTTGCGGCCACATCGATCAGGCTGATCCCTCGGTAGTTCTCGCATGCCGATTTATCACCTTTCTTCGGAATGGGCAGCAGTATGGACATTCCCCAGTCGGGTGGAAATGCTTCCGCTCTCCAAATGGAACCAAAAAGTGTACACAACCTGTCAATCAATGACGATGAACATGCTTTATACACTTCTGGAGGGATGCCATCTTCCCCAGCAGCCTTTCTGTCTTTCAGTTTGTTTATCATCTCCGTGATTTCCGCGGTGTTTGGCGGGTCACAGTTGCTTTCGTACTGGACTGGAGGGGTTGATATTGGTTGGTCCGTCCGGTGGTCCGTAGGCCGGTTGAGCAGCTGACTAAAGTATTCCACCCATCGGTCCATTTTCTTACTCTGTTCAGGTATTAAGTTTCCTGCCGTGTCACGAAGAAGGGAATTTTGCTTACAAAACCTATTAGAGGCGCTGCGAATAAGGCGGAACAGTTTACCGAAGTCACCAATTCCGGACGCGGTCTCCATTTTTTCAGCTATTTCCATCCAGTACCTTTTGCAATCAGCCTTGGTGGAGTGTGTGCCCTCTTGCTGCAGTCTGCGGCGTTCGTCACCACTTGCCAGTCGGGCTTCGTGTGCTTTGGCCAAAAACTGCAGCATGCTCTCCAAGGTCCAATGTTTTGTCCGCCCTTTTGTTCTCCCGAGTGTTGTCCAAATAGACTCCTTGATTGTCATTTTCATTCGAATCTACTGCACTTCCACAGAGCCTTCATCTGCCTGTGCATTGGTTGCGCTGGTTAGTCGGGTTGTGATTGCTCGTGACAACGCTTCTCGCTTCTCTGGATTTCCTAGGGCAGCAACGTTTATCCGAGAGGGTGCAGACACTTTAGCACGTGTAGACAGATGAACTTTGAAACATGCGCGTAGGAGGACATGGTCGGTGCCGTTTGTGTTGCCTGCTTTTGCACCTCGGTACGCTCGGCAATCCTCCACAGACGAGGCCCAACGGGCTCTCACCAGGATGTGGTCGAGTTGGTGTGCAGTTTGAATGCCATTGGAGTACCACGTGAGAAGATGCTTCTTGGGGTGTTGAAATCGAGTGCTGCAGACAACCATTCTGTTGATGTCGGCTAAACCAATCAGTCGGCCACCGTTCTCGCAGCGTTGACCAAGGCTGAATCTCCCGAGAATATGGCTAGTAGATTCGTCGGCCGTACCTGTGCGAGCGTTCCAATCTCCTGCGATGAAAAGTACATCGCGCCTCGAAACCCGGTTGATTACCTCCTGCAAATAAGTGTAGAATTCGTCTTTGGTTTCGTCAACAGCTGAATTGGTTGGAGCATAGATCGCGATGACCATCAAGTCGTGCGGGGAGCCTTTGAAACGTGCCAAGGCGAGTCTGGATGAGACTGGTTCCCAAGAGATCATTGCATCATTAGCTGCTTTGTTCAGAGCAAACGCGACACCGTAGAGACCGGAGTTGTCTTTCGGGCCACTGTGATAGAGCCAATAGGATGTATCCACACCCGGGACCTTTATTTGTCGGCTACCTGAGTTGGGCAGGCGGACTTCCGAGAGGCAAGCAATATCTACGTCATAGTCGTGTAGAGTTCGCATTGTGATGCACTGACTGCCGACGTCTAGAAACGTCCTGACATTCCAACAGGCTATGTGTGTTCTTTTCCTGCAGCGAATAATCCCAGCTTGTTGTCTTATCACCTCGACCGCCGGGACACGAGGCGCGTCGCTTACCGGGGACGCCGTAGTATAATGAGCGCTTGAGGTTTCGTGAATAGTCGTAGAGTCGCGGGAGTAGGGTACGAAGCGGTGTCCCCAGCACCGTTCGGCCTTTTTGTTCGAGGTTGCACCTCTAGCCCTTGCACACCCAAGTGCAGACTGCAAGGCAGCAGGGTGTTCCCAGAGGTGCCGGTGACCTGCTGTACGGTTCGTTCGCCTCCTTTAGAATGCCGGATCAGGCAGTTGAACAGGTCTCCTTTGTGGCTGTTGGATCAGTAGATTTCGTCCGCCCATTCAGAAGGATCTGTCTTCACATGCCGAACACCGTCTCGCCGAAGTTTTTTAGACCTCGGTAACCGTCAACCTGGTTTAGCCCGCTTGTCGAGCGGTTAGCCGGGGTGTGGCCGCTGATGCATGCTTCAGCTTCGTCGAGCCACAGGTGAGAGTTGGGTGAACGATGGAGACCAAAGAGATGGAGGATGCCCCAAGGGACACGACAGTCAACCAACTCAAGGGCTACTCCTCTCAGACACCCCATACACCCTTTGAGCACATGCTCAGGAGTTGTTGCAGAATCGCCAGAGACAACTGATTTTGGGTTTGAGAAGTGGGAAAGAGGGGGATTTTGGGGTGGAAAGGAGTTCCTGATGGAGTCGGCGGCTGGAGATATTAGGGGGGGGGGGGGCTAGAGAGTAAGCAGACTGTTGGGGGGACCGGTAGGTTTTGACGTCTAGTAACCCGGGAGGTATCATACCAGGCGGACGGTCTACATCCTTCGGTCTCCATCATCATCATCATCATCGTACAGCGTTAAGCAGTAAGGCAAGCCCCACTGACCACTGCCTTTCTCACCATGTTGTTTGAATATATATATATATATATATATATATATATATATATATATACATAAGATGGACAGGGAGTGGACCTACATGGGTGGGAAAAGGAAAGAATGCCCTAGTAGCCAACACACGGAATACACAGTCTAACTGTACAAACGCACATCGATCAGTCATCCTGATTCGACAGAAAGTGACAACACGATCGTCACTGCTCGCGGTTCGCTGCCATATCCTTCAGTGTCTCCAGCCAACTGGTGGACGGATCTTTTGGACCCCAACCACGAAGAAGTGAAGCACCAACTTTTCCTAAGTCTGCTGTACATTTTCTCATTCCTCGCTGCCACGTCATCTGTTGACCTTCACGTGGTCTCTTCTACTCCCTAGGAGGAACGGAGAATAGGACACGGTATGGTAGACGTGTGTTTGCCATACGTAACACGTGTCCCAACCAACGAAGTCTACTAAGTTGGATACGTTGTGACAGAACGTTCTCTGAATTAGTACCCAATACTCGATTTCTGACCTCATCGTTACTTACTCGGCTATTCCACCCAATCCTAGCGATACTATGTAAACATCGATGGTCGAAAACCGAAAAGGGTGGGCTGCTTTCTGTGGTTTGCCCTTCTGCCCACTGCATGATGCCCTGTTCTGAGTTTTCCTATTGGTGATCTTGTTTTGCTTGACCGCACCAGATATATTTCTTGGTGCGTTAACCTCCTCACTGCAGCTTTCAGCAGAAACAGATTGAACGTTTATGTTTGGGCTCAAGGATGGGTGAGTCTCGTCCGTTGATATAGTCTTATTAGCTATGTTTGGGTCTGGGATACTTTTTGTAGGCGTCAGATGTTTAGTGGCACTAGGCCCACTACTGGGAGTACTTCTCCGCGACGGGAGATGGAGTGAGTAGGGAAGCGACGGATGGTGGGCATGCAGCTCGATCCTCAAGGCGAGCTACCTGGACGACTGGCAGCACTCTGAGCTTAGGATCGGCCTTTTTTGTGGAATTGTTGGCTTAGCCTTCTCACTGCAGAGCCTTAGATGAAGTGGTTTGTCAATGGATACTACCTTAAGCCCTTTAGTTTCCTCTTGGAGCTTTGCGGCCGAGGAAACAATTCGTTTGGCTGCCTCTGTGGAGCCCATTTCAATGAGAATGCCATGTACTCGGTTGGTGCGTTTGGTTACCAACCAAGTGGGCCGACCTTTAAGTGGGAAAGGGAGTTCAAGGCGGTTAAACACCTGGGCTTTGGTGTCATGAGGGTGATCCGAGTTGAGAAGACGACCCCAAAGGATGACACGCTTGGAGCAATTCTCGGTGTCTTGTAAAATCTTGGCGGCATCAAGAATTTGCTGCTCAGAAACTCTACACACCTGATCGGCTGCTTGGGACACCGAGAGGGATTTGATAACCAAGCTCCTCAGGCTGGTCAACTCATCCTTAAGGGTGCGGACAGTGGCCTTTAGCTCAGCTATCTCTGCAGCCTGACTTTGGACTGCACATTTTAGTGCATCCGTTTCCAGCGCATTATGAAGGACCGTCTCGTCTGGATTGAGGAATGAGACATCGATCACAGAGGGGGAGTCATATTGCCTCATGGGGAAAGTAGCCTCGTCTGAGCAAGTGGTTATATCAATGGTGGGGGCCATTGACCTTATTTTGGATTCAGTCAGTACAGATAAAGATCAACTTGAATGGGGTGGGGCGAGCCGTATGTTCTAAAAATTTCAAAAACAGCTACACTCACCGAAGAAGACCCCCGCGCCGCCGGTGTGCCGCAGTTCAGTTCAGTTCAGTTCAGTTCAGTTTGCACAGGACATGTAATGGCCACGGCCAATCGAGCGTCCAGAATTCCTTCGATGGTATGCACACCAGTTATGCACCCACCACTGCCGAGTGTATTTCGTCGAATCCCCGCTAAAAATGAGAGGGAAACGGAAAACCTCATCGCACATCAACTGCGAGAGACATTATGCATCGTGAGCGTTCACTGAGACAGTATGCAATGAGGGAAAAAGTCTGCTAAAACATACTCCAGAAGGACCACAGTGCTACCCGTCATCCATCTAGTTGATATTCTTAAGGCTCACTACAAGGAAAGATCTCGTACCACTTGCGATCAAGGGCACATTTGAAGGATTGGACTGTCTGCAGATCTACCATTTCACCAGGCAGACCGTTCCAACTGTTCACAACCCTGTTGCTGAAGAAGTGCGATCTAGCCATCAACCTAGATCGGGCTTTTATCAACTTCTTTTCGTGTCCCCTTGTTCTGGAGTCTACGGCCAATTGGAATAGACTATCTGGTCTGAGGCCAGAAAAGCCCTTCATTACCTTGAACGTTTCTATGAGATCTCCTCGACTTCTCCTCCTTTCCAACGAGAAGAGATTCAGGTCACAGAGTCTCTGCTCGTAAGTCTTACCCCTCTGCCTTTCAACCATCCGCGTGGCGAGACGTTGGACTTTCTCTAGGCAGGCGGCGTCCTTTTTGTAGAAGGGTGACCAAGCCTGCACACTACCTTCTAAGTGAGGTCGTACTATAGCCATGTAAACAGGTACGAATACCTCCGGCTTCCGGCAAGACAAAGCCGATCGCAGTCTAAAGAGCTCCCCACGAGCCTTATGCGCAGCCGCGTTGCACTGCTCCGACCATTTGAAGTCACTTTTCATGATGATCCCCAGGTCTTTAACCCTACTGGCTGCCTCTACGGTGAACAGCCCTTGATCATGAGCGACAGTTAGGCTCTCTGTTGCCCTTGACAACAAATGGCTTTTTTGAGCGTTTAGAGGTAAGTCCCATTTGTATGCCCAGTTCAGGACGGTGCCTATTTCCCTGCCCAAGTCCGCCCTACCCTTAGATCCAACAATCTTCACATCATCCGCAAAAATAAAGCTGGGCGATTGAAGAGTGGATGCTAGGTCATTAATAAATAACAAGAATAGGACCGGGCCTAGGACGGATCCCTGAGGTACACCACTGGTGACGTTCACCAGACTGGAGCACCTGTCCCCCACTTTGACGTAAAACGTCCTGTGGGAGAGGAAGTCCTCCAGCCACCTATATACTGGCCCACCTATCCCGAAAGTCTCCATCTTGCATAGCAAAAGACGATGATTGCCCAAAGCTTGCCCCAAGATTAGTTTTCATGTGAAAAAGGTGCTATTTGGTAGCGGAATTACTAGGGTTATATCCTTATGTACATATTTTGTTATCTTAAAGCACCCTTATTGTGGACTGTTTTGTTTTATTACGTCGCCATCAGTGGCGACCTTCACGCAGTCTTGTGTAGTCGTGGTTCCTTCAGTCGCGTGACTGAGGGCTGGTTTCTCCGGCAAGTATCCTATGAGTTCGGTATGAGATTCGTACAAACCGTGTTGAACACATCACCTATACGTATCTGTAATCGCGCTGACCAGCATGCCTGAGGTTTGCCCGAAGCTTGGGCAACCCCATGAGGTAAAATTGGGGCATACATGGAATTAGCCCCAAGATTAGTACCCTTGAAGCACTTTTCATGCTCAATCCCCGTGTTGACTGAGTTATCAATCTCCATTCAGTGACAGAGAATATATCCATCATAAGTAGGTGAACTTCAGCCTAATGAGCGTATACTGGAGCTTCTTTATACATATACAGGTATAAATAAGCGCGAGCCACATAGCTCTATGTTTATATATATATATATATATATATATATATATATATATATATATATATATATATATATATATATATATATATATGAGTATATATTTACGTGTCATACGATACACCATCGTTTTTGCGGGAACCGTGGGTACCTGGCATACCCATGTTCAATGTTGATGGATATTTGCTTTTAACCATCATTTTCGGATTATAAAGAAAGAAAGATGTGGTTTAGTGTTGACCATTTTTCTCTGTTTACAATGGATAGCTTGCTCACGTGGACCATCCAAACAAGTGGCAAAAGTACCATCGGCTTAAGAGGGTGTTGAGTACTCTACCGTGCACTGAGTGCGGCTGGGCGTCTATGTGGGCCCATCGATATCGATGTCCGAAGATGACTTCATAGGGCAATTAGGTATTTCGAGGCATAATGTAACGTTCATTATATGTAGAGCCTACGGTAACTGTGTCTACTAGTGATGAGCTTTCGGATGGACTTCAATCACTCCTTCCGTACTCCTCATCAACAATGAATTTACAAGTGTCAACATCAGACTTGTCCGTTGGTGTCGGTGAGTATGTTTTTTCTGTAACTTTATACAAACTGTTCTTCGCAGGTGTCAACATAAAACTGGGAAACTTTGCTTCCATGAGGATCAACATCGAGATGCTGTTACGTTCGTTTGCCGATCTTTGGCAACTGCTGACTGACGATGCAGCAACGCAGGAGGGTACTGAAAGCTCTGAACCAATTTTTGCCCGGCTTGCCGAAGGATCCGAGGACCCTGTTGCAGATGCCTAATTCTTGTAACAAGACAGTGCTATCACAGGGTGTGTATTTTCATATTGGGCTCCTCGACCGTCTGCAACGATCAATCAGTGGACTGGGGTTGGTCCCGGAATCCAGCGATTTTCGGCTGAATATCGATGGGTTGTATATTTGTCGCTCCTCTTCTATACAAATGTGGCCTAGTATGGCAAGCATAGTGCTTCCAAGATGTCTGGCCGTGTTCCCGGTGGACACTCCTTGCGGTTCAGCGAAGCCGCGCCCGATAAGCTCATTCCTGGAGCAGACTGGATTAGAACTACGAGATATAGTTCGTGGCGGCATCAACTATCGTGGGATACCGATAGCACGTAAGCTTGTGCCAGTACTATGCGAAACCCCCACCTGGGCTTACGTTCGTCAAGTTAAACCTTCTACAGGCTACTTCGTGTGTGACAAATGCATACAGCGTGGTTCGCCCATAGCTGGGAGAATAACGTTTCCAATGTAGGACACTGGACAGCGTACGGATGCCGACTTTCACCGCCTCAAATATAAACGTCACTATACTGGTGAAAGCCCATTCGCATAATTCCAGTTTGCGTGGTTGTAAATTTTCCAATGGATTATATGCACTGTGTTTGGGTGTCACTCAGAAGCTGGTAAGTGCATGGCTAAAGGGCAACCGTGTAGAACCTTTCCACTTTAGCTCAGCTGCAGTTGCGGAGCCCGGAAATCGTATTTTTCGAAAGCTCTGCAATGTTACTTGTGATTATCGGCGCCTGTGCCATCGAAGCAGTGCACCGCAGCACCGTATCTGGTCAAGCTGCAGATCTACACAAGTAAACTTGGCTCCTTACCCGCCCCAAATACTGTACAAATTCGTATGAATCCCCGTCGCCTTATATTTAGCAAAACTAGAGAAAATGCTGTTGCCCATAGACAGCCTTACAAGAAGATTGGAGAGAATAAATGCCTCCACAGAATCCTCTACCATCACTTTCGATGGTTCATGTTTAAAAGCTACGCCGCGGCCCCTCACACTTGTGAACAGTTTGGATGAATTCCATCGTTTCAAGGCTTCCTCGGAACACCAGAAGCTTTCAATGAGATGGTAGGTCACTCTACGTGTAGGCGAATAACGAAGGTGTATTGTCCATGTTGACTGGAAAAATTCCTATTCTGTTTACATTACTATACCCAATGACCAATTTTCGACCGCCTTCTCCAACCTAATTCATGCCGACACTGGTTTGTGGTTGACAATTAATCTATGCTTGGTGCACCTACTTCTCCCCTTTATGGTTGTGGTTTCTCACTGAGATTACTTTACGGACAGTTGGTACGGTACTGAATCACACTGATTCTACACAGTTTTGTTTTATTGCTCCTCAGTTTCACTTTCTCGCTCACGCCGACTGCTCGTAGACGTTCAGCTCGTTTTCGCTGATTTTTGGCTGCCACGCTCAGGAATTTGTTCTTTGGGCCTGATTAAGCGTAGAGAACTGGTTCTGTTTGTTCGAACCTCAGGACAGGTACTTACTATTTACTCTTTTCGGCCAACTGTTCCCATTTTAACAGAATTTTTACCTATTTTTGACCAACGTTTTTGCTGGACAGTGACTGAGGCTCACTGTCAAAGGTATGATCGTGTTTGTACTTATATTTTACTCTCTAGTTTTGCCGCAGAGTTTGCAGAGCATTCGTGTTCTTGATTTGGGTTCTTCATTGATTTGGGCTGCGCGTTGCCTTGAGGTTCCAAGGTGCTATCCAGAACGACTGAAGCTTAGTATTCGGTGAATCGAGAATTGAATCGTTGGTCAGGCTTCACCCGGACCGGGACTTGAGAGTTTTGATCATTACAACGGGTTACCACTCTCCGGCGGTTTGAAAATAAAACACCTGAGGATGCAGCGAAGCAAATGCAATGTTGTGGTCAGCAGTAATGTCGAGGTGAAGTGCTGCTGGCTAGGTAGCAGCAAGAGAATAGCCGTCTGCGATCACAGACTGATCAAAGCAATAAATGGTATATCAGTTAGTTAGTGGTCTCACAACTTACTAGAAGCTATCAGATTCTGTCCGCTTTTCGCCGAGGGACCAATTATCGACCTCAACAGGCTCATCAAAAATTGGTTCCACAAAGCTGGTGGATGTGGAACAGGTGGCAGATATAATAGATAGGTAGAATGAAATAGAACTGCCTCATTTCTTACTTACGGTGATCAGAAGCATATTTACTGTGAGCCTAACATTTGAAGTGCGGTAACCGTTTTGTTGAATTACATTGGGCTTCCGCGCTTTCCCCGTGGGCCACTTTCGCTATCCGTATCACATACGTAACTATGAAAAGACAGCTGTTATATGCAAGCGTACCTTGCTCTGTATACATCGACAGACTGCTAGGTTACGAAATATCAAAGCAGATTCGTCCCTTTTGTTCGACTTGCAAGGATCGTTAAAAAATGCCATACGGTTTATTGAAAGTACCCATATCGGATGCCGTTATCACTTGATACATAATGGTAAAGTGATTAACCGGCGGTCCTTCAATAACTGTCTACATTTTATTCTCGCATATGCAGTTATCGCTGCCAAAGACAAACGGATCCAAGGCTCAACGAAAATGCGCTATGAATGCTTTTTGCAAAGTTTTACAAAATACAAATTTATTGAACGTAAATAGATTTTTCTTATTACGAATTTGGCTGTCAGTTTTCAGTTACGAGTTCGTCAGAAATTTGTGCATGTGAGACGCGTACGCAAACGGCCAAATTAAAAATAAACACTCGTAAAAGTCTATGAGGCGGCAGTTGGATTTGGTTTCGTTTACCGTATTACAAAGTTTGGGGCTAGCCCCAGGTTTGCCTCAAATTTGTTTCACGCGTGCCCCATGGGGCAAACTTGGGGCGTGCCATCTGGGATAACTTCCACAACGCTGAATAATGAGCTGGCGGAATTAACTTCTCTTGCTCAGCCCATGTGCGATAACATACAGACCGCAGCTGCTGATCTTACATACTTTTGGAAATTTTCACCGCAAACTTGATGTGTGTCAGAACTAAGCTTCACTGCCTTACATTTTCAGCTTCGTAATGATTCTTCAGAAAGTCCCATCCTCTTATGAAAATAACCCCTGCTAGACGAGACTGCACCTCAGCTCCATTACAACTAAGAGGCACCTTGATACCGTGATGGTTTGCTTGACCCCATGGCCTAAAGAGCCATGCAAGATGGCTTCCTTGGGCTGGAGGTGCAATAAAGCCTGACAATTCAATAAATAGAAATCAAACAAAGTCCAGTCTCTGTTCCAGTTGATGGGCAACATCTGGTTCTAACCACTATGCCTCTGGGGAGGACAACCCAGCTAATAAACACCGAGAGAAACAGTTTACCGGTCTAAACGTCTCTACTAGATGGACGTAAGAGTGGAGTACCTAGGACTTATTTCGACAGTGGAAAAATCTATTGCATTTTATTGGACAGCTACCGCCCGCCTAAGCTAAGCGACCCCCGGCCCAAAGGATGCTGCCCCGTCCACGTTCGGCTTGCTCCATTGGGTGCATGGAGCTAAGGACGGAGTCCGAAAGGCGAATCGATAACAAAGCATCAATGGAGACAAGAAAGCATGCTTGTAACAATCAGACCTCACGTGACAAACCAGAACAAGATCCCTCACGGGTTCTTTGGTCACGTTCTCGTGTTGGGTTACCGCCTCACTGCTTTTTGGGCCAGACTTTTGAGTCAAAGACTCCGGTTAGGATTCCCAAAGAAAAATCCCCTCCACGGTGTAGGCGGCCGCGAAGTATGATTCGCCCAGAAACCTTCAGCATCGTTCTTGCCAACTTTCTCTCCCTTAATTCAAGATCGATATGAAAAGCCTCGGGTTATTGTCTCTGGAAAAAGCAGTAGTTCATGAGTTGGGTACAAATCGGATGCACTCCTTAAGCCTAAATGTTAACTTCACTTGGCTTACTTTGCCGTCCACATACTATGTCAAATAACACAACAGGCTGCCCTCGCTAGAACTCAAAACAGATGTATGTTGTGTCTCTGAAAAGCGCAAAAAAGACCCCAGTTTTGTGAACACGCTTCGCACTCCGGATACAACCATAGTCTCTTGCTTTACTCTTCGTGTGTCGGGTGATTCGGTTTCTAGCGCTCGTGGTCAGGTGGTGTCGGGATTGGTTTGACCAGATTGTTTCTGACGAGTACGAACTTTTGCCATGCGAAGCAACATAGACTGGTAAGGAGACTTCCTACGTCTTCCCAACGTTGGACTCAGATTGACCACGTTGTCGTCGATCACCACTGATGTGGATAAATTGAAAATTGTCGTTCAATTTGGTCGACGCCTGTGGACTCAGATCACGCTCTGGTACTTGCTCATTTCTGTTTACGTCTCGTCCGTGGCCCCACCAATGTAAACGCCACCCGTCTTGTGCAGTTGCTTCTGGACGATAACCGACAATCTGTCTTTCAGGCAGAGCTGTCTACACGTTTATCTATGCAGTCGGATGTCCAGGACTCAGATGAACGCTGGCAACAGATCAAGGAAGCTTTGCATGTCTTTTCAAATGCCGCACAGTGATCTGGTTCACGTTTGTGTCACGGTAGTGACTAGGCGATCACACCTTGTCTATTAATTGTTTGAATCTACGTTTTGCGCACGTGGCACCCGAAAGCGCTACTTCCGTCACACTTCCTCCCCACGCAATCATGCGGTCCATGTATTCAGGCTCCGTATAGATACACCTCGTTAGCACTGCACGGCCTTTCCTCGTCGACGTTCTCGACGAACGCGGTCGTAGCTCCTGGCGGAGTTTTCCCTCCAGCAATCGGTGGGGAGGTTCCGTTTATAGTTTTTAATTATTACCACGGAAGCAACCCAGCCAGTTATATCTATGGTAGTTCTTCTTCCCGTTCGTGCACCATGTATTCGGTTTTACATTAGTTAGAGTTCTTCTATCGTATTTACGTATATTCTTATTGTACATTTTCAACTGCGTGCAGCTTGTTTTGGGCGGCACAACCATTCCATCCTTTTTTGATTGTCATTATTTTATCAGTAAGTTTTCATTTCCATTGATTCCGAGAACTTATATATCTGGCTTTGCCAACAAATTTTCGGAATCCCACACTATTCCATTTCCATAGCGCATCTTTTTCACAATGAACACAGAGTCTAAGCCCGAGTATGAATCGGAGTTCTATGCGACGCATAGGAAAATACCGGACTTCATACCGGAAGACTTGGAGTTTTTCATCTCCGTCCTTGAGTCTTGCGTCAAGGGGGCTGGCATATCTAGCTAGCTATGCTAATATGGTGAACAACTTTCAGCTATCTCAGCTAGTTTGATCCCACATGTCTGGGATATCGTTGCGCACCCATGGGATCACAACCCGCCCGAAACACTCCGCGAAGCTCTGGGTAAGCCGGTGGAAGCTTCGGAAGCGAAACGTGCCCAGCACGCTTCCTCCGAAATCCAGCTGGAGAAATGACCCCATCGCAGTTGCTGCGGAAAATGCTTACATTGGTAAGTGCGACGTACATGGACGTGATTGTCTTGCGTCGACTATGAATGCAGTGGCTTCCACCGTGTGCTCAGCCTATAGTGGTCATTCTAATACAAGATCACACCCTGGACAACTACGCCCAGGCCGCAAACAGAGTCCTCCAGTAGGCACGTGCTTTTACCCAAAGATCTCACACATTCGCCAACACCACTGTTATTCCACCAGACCCCGTTTTTAACCTCGCCCAACCGACCAGCACAAAGCACCTAGTAGCAAATCCGACATTCAAATGTTACCCCAGGAGGCGCACCTTTTATAGCAGGTAGTCGAACAGCGCGAGACCACTATAAATGGTCTACTTTCACTAGGCCAGAGCCGTCGCTGTTCTACCCCGAAGGACCCGAGAGCAAACGCACAATCCGGCAAGTGTTAACCTCATTGCCGTCTCGGATCCCAGGCGCATATGTGTGAACAGCCTTGTACCTTGCTTACCTACCGGGGAAACTACTATGCCGGGAGTTGAAGGTGAGAACCTTCTCGGGCCCCCCTGGCCCCAGGGGCCTCATCTGCTTGAAAGACAGAACTACCGGTATGCGTTTCTTAATCGACATGGGAGCGCACATCAGTGTGATACCGGTTTCAAAACGGCCCACTTTCTTCCCTTCAGCTCTCACACTGCAGGCCGCCAACGGCGCTCCAATCCGAACATATGGCAATCAATTTTTCACCTTGGACCATGGTCTGCGTCCTCCTTTCCCGTGGGGTTTGGTCGTCGCCCAAGTGCACCAGGCTGTTCTAGGCTTAAAAGTTTAGGAAGTCACGGTCTAGTGGTCTATCCCGTTAAGTGACAGCTAGTAGATGGAGTCACAATAAATTTCGTTGGTTCCTTAGCCGAAGCTTAGTCACCTGCGATCATCGCGCTCATTCCCACTTCCGACCTCGAATTCGGTGGTTTATTCAGCGACTGCTCCAATCTTGTCCTCCAAAAAACAACCTGCCTCTAATCACCACTGACGTGGCCCATCACATCACACCGGGGCCTCCGGTTTGCTCCAGACCTCGCAGGTTGTATCCAGACAGGCTCCGTGTAGCCGCTCCGAGCTCAAACATGTGCTCTACTGGGGAATTATCCGGCCCTCCACAGTTCGTGGGTATCACCCTACACGTGGTCCCGAAAAAGTCACCCGACGGATGGAGACCATGCGCGGACTATCGCTCAATCAACCAAGTGAATACTCCCGACCGATATCTTATTCCGCACATCGCGAGCCCCACAGTTGGTTTGGCTGGTGAGATAATCGTCAGGGGGATAGATTTGGTGCAGGTATATAACCAGATACCAGTGGCTGAGGCCGATATCCCCAAAACAGCCGTAACGACTCCCTTCGGTCTTCTCGAGTTTCTACG
This sequence comes from Fasciola hepatica, assembly GCA_948099385.1. Lineage (NCBI taxonomy): Eukaryota > Metazoa > Platyhelminthes > Trematoda > Plagiorchiida > Fasciolidae > Fasciola > Fasciola hepatica. The sequence continues at coordinate 32,718,492 of CANUEZ040000043.1, read as the reverse complement.
AAAACCGTTTGGACTAAGCAACGCTGAGCAAACTTTCTAGCGTTTCACCAAAATGGTATGCAGGTGTTTGGGTTTGGCGTTCGCCTATCTGGAGGATATCCTGACAACCAGCTCTTCTAGGACAGAACATCTAGCTCACCTTTGATCACTTTGTGACCGCCTATCTAAACACTTAGTCACGTTTAACGAAGATAAGATCGTAATAGGCTTCGACGCCATCGAATTCTTAGACCACAAGGTTACTTCCACAGGGACCACACCATTGCAGGGTCAAATGCAGGCAATTCTGGACTACCAGAGCATACGTCATCCAAGCGACTACAGCTTTTCGACGGGTTGGCCAACTTCTAACGTTGTTCCATCCTACAACTCGCTCAGCCAATGCAATCGCTCACAGACCTGTTGAAAGGCAAGGAGAATCAGCTTCCCCTCACAGAAGCCTCACCAGACACCTTAGATGGGCCGGAGCAGACCATCGGCAACATAGCGTTGTTGTCTCACTCGAAACCAGTGTCCCCAATTGCGTTAGTGACAGGCCCACCGTACAAGGCAGTGGGCTCGATGCTGCAACAATACTCAGCCTACACTTGGCAACCTTTTCATTCATTCCCAGCGAACTGTAATCGGATGAACCCAACAACAGCATATTTGGCCTCGAAATTCTCGCTACCCACCTAGGCACCCGTCAAATAGGACACAACTCAAAAAGTGCGAATTCACAGTCTACACCGAAGATAAACCGACCATCCAAGCACTGCCTACCGCCACTGAGAGATGCTCCCCAAACAGTCTAGACATCTGGATAACATCACCGAGTACTCGAGATATATAAGTTCCGAAAGAACAAGGTACACAAAAGCCAATGATCGAAACTTCCAGCTGTCGGATCCTGTTTACAACACGTGCATGTCGGCCTAGTAGTGCTGCTGCCTCCATTAAAGGGTAGCGCATATCTTCTCACCTGTGTGGATCGTTTCAACAGATGGCCGTTAGCTGTAACTTTGCACAATACAGCTAGCGAAATGATCGCCCAGGCCCTCTCAGATCGTTGGGTGGCAGCATTTTCTTGTCCAGTCGTGGCTCCCGTAGACCGCGGCTCGCACTTCGACGGAACATTCAGTGGTCTTCTACAACTTCTAGGCACCCTCAGCATTCATACGACCGCCTACCACCCGTCAGCAAACGGAATGGTAGAATGTTTGCATCGGCGGCTCAAGGCAGCATTAGCAGCTCACAAAAATCTAGACCCGCGGGAATCACCACCGCTAGTACTTCTGGATTACCGCAGCGCTCCGAAGGCCGACCTACAAACCAAACCAGCCTAACTCAGTTCCAGGTGCGCTCTTCAACTTCCTGGTGACTTGGTGGCCCCAAAAGCCCATCGTTACTTTTGACTACGCTGATTACGCCGCCGGGTTGAAGCACCAGATGTGCAAGGCACAACCTCCCTTGGCTTGCGAACGAAATATCACGGTTTACGTACACCCACACCTCAAAGACTGTGCACATGTTTTCCTTGGGACAGAGTCACGCGCTCCCTACAACCTACCAACTCCGGACCCCACAGAATCCTACCCCGCCTAGAGAAAACATTCTTCATCAAACACAACAGTAGAAAGGATACGGTTACCCCGGACCGACCTAAACCAGCTTTGCTGGCTGGATCCACTCCGTCCGATGTCACCGATTCGAAATCTTCAGGAATAGCACCTACTTCCCCGGAGGCCCATACGCCGACCGTACCAACGGGAGTGTGTGGGGTGTCTGAGAGGGTTAGCACCTCTGAGCTGGTTGGCTATCGTGTTCCTTTGGGCATTCTTCATCTCTTTGTTCTCCACCATTCACCCAACTCTCACCTGTGGCTCGACGAAGCTGAAGCATGCATCAGCGGCCACACCCCGGCTAACCGCTCGACAAGCGGGCTAAACCAGGTTGACGGTTACCGAGGTCTAAAAAACTTCGGCGAGACGGTGTTCGGCATGTGAAGACAGATCCTTCTGAATGGGCGGACGAAATCTACTGATCCAACAGCCACAAAGGAGACCTGTTTAACTGCCTGATCCGGCATTCTAAAGGAGGCGAACGAACCGTACAGCAGGTCACCGGCACCTCTGGGAACACCCTGCTGCCTTGCAGTCTGCACTTGGGTGTGCAAGGGCTAGAGGTGCAACCTCGAACAAAAAGGCCGAACGGTGCTGGGGACACCGCTTCGTACCCTACTCCCGCGACTCTACGACTATTCACGAAACCTCAAGCGCTCATTATACTACGGCGTCCCCGGTAAGCGACGCGCCTCGTGTCCCGGCGGTCGAGGTGATAAGACAACAAGCTGGGATTATTCGCTGCAGGAAAAGAACACACATAGCCTGTTGGAATGTCAGGACGTTTCTAGACGTCGGCAGTCAGTGCATCACAATGCGAACTCTACACGACTATGACGCAGATATTGCTTGCCTCTCGGAAGTCCGCCTGCCCAACTCAGGTAGCCGACAAATAAAGGTCCCGGGTGTGGATACATCCTATTGGCTCTATCACAGTGGCCCGAAAGACAACTCCGGTCTCTACGGTGTCGCGTTTGCTCTGAACAAAGCAGCTAATGATGCAATGATCTCTTGGGAACCAGTCTCATCCAGACTCGCCTTGGCACGTTTCAAAGGCTCCCCGCACGACTTGATGGTCATCGCGATCTATGCTCCAACCAATTCAGCTGTTGACGAAACCAAAGACGAATTCTACACTTATTTGCAGGAGGTAATCAACCGGGTTTCGAGGCGCGATGTACTTTTCATCGCAGGAGATTGGAACGCTCGCACAGGTACGGCCGACGAATCTACTAGCCATATTCTCGGGAGATTCAGCCTTGGTCAACGCTGCGAGAACGGTGGCCGACTGATTGGTTTAGCCGACATCAACAGAATGGTTGTCTGCAGCACTCGATTTCAACACCCCAAGAAGCATCTTCTCACGTGGTACTCCAATGGCATTCAAACTGCACACCAACTCGACCACATCCTGGTGAGAGCCCGTTGGGCCTCGTCTGTGGAGGATTGCCGAGCGTACCGAGGTGCAAAAGCAGGCAACACAAACGGCACCGACCATGTCCTCCTACGCGCATGTTTCAAAGTTCATCTGTCTACACGTGCTAAAGTGTCTGCACCCTCTCGGATAAACGTTGCTGCCCTAGGAAATCCAGAGAAGCGAGAAGCGTTGTCACGAGCAATCACAACCCGACTAACCAGCGCAACCAATGCACAGGCAGATGAAGGCTCTGTGGAAGTGCAGTAGATTCGAATGAAAATGACAATCAAGGAGTCTATTTGGACAACACTCGGGAGAACAAAAGGGCGGACAAAACATTGGACCTTGGAGAGCATGCTGCAGTTTTTGGCCAAAGCACACGAAGCCCGACTGGCAAGTGGTGACGAACGCCGCAGACTGCAGCAAGAGGGCACACACTCCACCAAGGCTGATTGCAAAAGGTACTGGATGGAAATAGCTGAAAAAATGGAGACCGCGTCCGGAATTGGTGACTTCGGTAAACTGTTCCGCCTTATTCGCAAAGCTTCTAATACGTTCTGTAAAAGGGGGTCCCTTCTCCGTGGCACGGCAGGAAACCTAATACCCTATCAGAGTGAGAAAACGAACAGATGGGTGAAACACTCTCATCATCTGCCCAACCGGCCTAAAGACCACCCGACGGGTCAACCAACATCAACCTATCTATTACGATGAGAGAGCAACTGTGACCCACCCAACACCGCGGAAATCATGGAAAAGATAAAAAAACTGAAGAACAGAAAGGCTACTGGGGAAGACGGCAACCCACCAGGAGTGTGTAAAGTATGTTTATCGTCAATGATTGACAGGCCGTTTACACTTCTTGGCTCCATTGGTCGAGAGGAAGCATTTCCACCCGGCTGGGGAATGTCTGTTGTGCTTCCTATTCCTGGAAAGGTGGTAAATTGGCGTGTACAAACTACTGAGAGATCAACCTGATCAACGTGGCCGCAAAGATAGCTGTTGATTTGGTACCACCCCATTTCTCCGAAGCAAGGGACCAGCGCACTCGCCCGAACTAAGGGGTTTCCGCCGTGACCGAGGCTGTGTGGACCAAATCTTCACACTGCGTCGATTACTGGAGCACCGCTTCAAGCTCCAGCAGCCAAAGGTAGCTCGTTTCATCGACTTACGGGCAGTTTTGGTTAAGTGGACCGCGAGTCTCTTTGGTCCATAGTCAGTTCCGATGGGATGCCCGATGAGCTCTTGAAGCCGTTAAGGGGATAATACTCGACAACCGGTGCTAGGGTTCGTATGTACGGCGAAGAGTCCCGCGAGTTCACACTCACTACCGGAGTTAGGCAGGGCTGTCCCCTCTCACCGGTGCTGTTCGACTGCGCCATTTATTGGGCAATGCGACAGGCACTACGCAACCACCTTGGCTTTCAGCTTGGCCGAGAAATATACATCTCCGACCTGGAGTTCGCAGATGATATTGTGGTGCCCGGAGACTCCCCCGCTAGGTTACAGCCAATCCTCGACCGAATCAATTCCTTCGCGAGGTCCATCGGACTTGAAGTAAATTCGACCAAAAGAAAAGCTTTCACAACCCATCTGGGCCCGACAATTCAACAACTGTCGATGAATGACCAACCAGTCGAATACGTCCCTTCATTCACATACCTAGGCTCAACTCTGCTTCCGAACGGCCAGGCAAAAGATGAAGTGGTATTGCGGATCGACAGCGCCAGGAGAGCCCTTCTTCAGCTAAGACGAATGCTGTGGACTCGCAGTGAAATCGGCTTAAGAACCAAAGTTCTTGTTTATCGTGCCTCCATCCGGCCTGTACGCACCTGTGACTGCGAAACCCGGCCATCACTAGCTAAGGATACCAGAAGGCTGGAGGTTTTCGACCACTGGTGCCTGCGGCAAATCCTCAAAGTCAAGTGGCGCGACAGGGTGTCCAGCGACGAGTTAAGGAGACGACGCCCTAATATCGATGCGCTCTCCATCTTCCTCCAACATCGATGACTTCGGTGGTTCGGCCACACGCTTCGGCGACCCGAGTCAGAGCTAACCAAGCAAACACTCTGCCCCACTCCCTGCCCTGGTTGGCGTTGTCGCCTTGGTGGACAGCTCAAAACATGGACCAGTAAAGTAGAGAAAGAAGTAGAGCTTCTAGGCATGCGGTCGATCCATGAAGCCCGGCGACGGAAGAAGGACTTGACCAGGACATGTACGGAGCTCGCCTCCGACCGCCGATCGTGGTCAGCAATGGTCCGTGATATCCATGAAGCCGACTTATCCTTTTGCTGGAGATAGTTGTGTAAAAGTAGAAGTAAATAAGTACCGTACCGAAGCAGGTGACCAAGTTGCCTGGCCCTCTGGATGAAGCCCTCAACACAGAACCCCCCCCCTATTGGCCTCCAACTGCGGGCCGATGACCAAGAAACACGTTCGTTTCGCAGATACCGTAAATTGCACACCATGAGTGAACAAAAATAAATTACAAAGAGAAAAAATGAATGTTTTTTACCTACTTCTTTGGCTACCCAGTCAACGTCAATTTTCCACACTGAGGCCATTTCCTATTTCATTTTTTGGCGTGAAACAACTTTGTTGATATTCTGCTCATCCATCACCTCGGGATACAATCACTAAAGCCTGCAGCTTCAGAGGAAACTCGCACGGTTTTCAAGATATCCGTTCGCCAACGATAGGAACCCGACTGCCCAGCTGTAAATTTTCGCATCCATCGTCCACTGCGCTCGAACTAGTTACCCACACGCAGGATACATGCCCCACCGGAAAGACCGTTGACAACACCGCTTTACCAAGCCGAACCTGTATTAGGTCATTCACTGGGGTGAGCAGGGAGAAAGCTCCGCTGACATCCTTGCCGTAGGCACTGGAAAATCGTACCTCCCCTCTTGAACCGGCGAGCTTTTTCGGGTTGGGTAGCCAGCTACGGCGGCCCTCCCTGACAACTCGCTTCGAGAGCCAACCGCCACATTCTGCAGCATGCAAATTTCTGTTCTTCCTTTTGTTTTCCCGATTTTTCACCTTGGGAGACCTATGTTGTCAATTCATTTTTGACTCAAATAGAATGGTTTTAGTGAGTTGCTTGTTTTTACTTCTCAAGATAATCCATTCCTTTCGGAGTAACCTGACACGTTTCTTCCGCTGTCATCTTTGTTCTGCCCTTCAGTTGACCGGATATCATCCATAGACAATACTAACCGTTCCGAAGACCTTGAAGCTGCGGTCCAAACCCATGAAGGGTTTAAAGTTATGGTGAACTGCAACATTTATTTATTCTACTGGCCTTATCACGCGCAACATACCCTCTAGCTTGCCAGTCTCATAAACCGAAGCCCTTCCCGCGATTGGTCTCCTGGGAGAGGACCCCTATTTTGATCAGTCGATCGCACCCTGTTCACCACTTGTTTGACTGCAAGTTTCGCGCAAGCGGCGGCCGCAAACGCTACTTCCGACACACTTCAGTTGAAGACTGTCATTCAATTTGTTCTACGCCTGTGGACTCAGATCACGCTCTGGTACGTGCTCATTTCTGTTTACGTCTCGTCCGTGGTCCCACCAACGTAAATGCCACCCGTCTTGTGCAGTTGCTTCTGGACGATAACCGACAATCTGCCTTTCAGGCAGAGTTGTCTACACGTTTATCTATGCAGTCGGATGTCCAGAACTCAGATAAACGCTGGAAACAGATCAAGGAAGTTTCGCATGTCTTTTTAAATGCCGCAAAGTGCTCTGGTTCAAGTAGGTCTTAGTAATGATGGATAACTTCAACATCAGTTGCTCTGTTTGATGCTCGTATATCCATTGCTGCTGATGCAACATTCACTGAATCGCCTAAACCCCTGAGACGTAGGCTGACTAGGAGCATGATAAATGGCCGCCAGCAGCAGTGGAGAAACCAGAAACGACGCAGATGGGCGTCCTTTGTAGTGACCTCAATCGTTCTGAAAAAATGACCATTTTCTGAACATCATTTTCGACCTGTTTTCTGTGCCATCTTTTCTGAAGTTTGACATCGACCTCACTGTTCTGTTCGGTTGCGAGTATTCCACCGGAGTGACTTTTCCGAGGCCTTGTTTTGAATCAACTTCACCCTCGATCTTTTGCCGACTGTACTGTCCCGCGGTTGGCTTTCTGCCCAGTTATTGCATCCATATTCGTTCGGTGTATTTTTCTTATCTGTGCCGTTTTAGTGCCACGATATAAAGAGTACACCTTCGCATAAATCAGCCGACCTACGCCTTATCTATTCGTCCGATAGAAGGGATTACTTTGGTATTTCGCTGTCCGACCGAATAGAGGACACTTTCACTAGCTGCGCTCGGGCGTCTTCCATACACCCCTCCGTCAGTAATGGAGGTTATGGATAGTTTACTCGCAAAGATACGAAGCCCCAGACCGGATGAGTTGTTTCTATCTATTTTTCAATGATAAAACGGTTTCTGTGGTACCAAAATTTCTTCGAGTGATCTGGGATAGTGAATGTGCCTCTAAGGTGTCGACGAGACAGTAGTTTCCCCAATATTAGGGCGCTCACTACGACAGTGATATTATTCCCCCAAAACATAATAATTTACGTCTTTTGGTTATCTGCAAGTATCAGTTCGTACCTTATCGTGCCATGTTAGATCACTTGTAGCACTCAGCCCGTTCGTAACATTGGTTTTGGTCAGTTTGTTTAGTAGCCGTTTTACACGGATCAACATTGAATTTATACGAAGAAAATTGATGACTGAAGTTATGCGCAATGCTTGCTCGGCGTGTTATTTTAATGTATTGGTTTAATTCATCAAAATGTCCCGAAAACCTCGGTGTAGATCGCCCTATTTTATTCCCTCGATGGGTAAAATAAGGACAATTATCGGAAAATCATAAATCAGGATATAGAAATGGGCATCGTTATACGTAATTTGGGTTATTGGAAGAAATTACCGAGATGTATCACGTATTTTAAACGACTGGCACAAACCAGCCAAAAAATGCTCCGAAACCGATCGGTTTTCGGCCGGTTTTTACTACTAAGCCGATTGGTTTTCGAGTGGTTTTTGACCGGTTTCTGAACGGTCTGTCCCAACCGTTTGAAATACGATATGCCTCGGTAATTTCTTCCAATAACCCAAATTACGTATAACGATGCCCATTTCTATATCCTGATTTATGATTTTCCGATAATTGTCCTTATTTTACCCATTTCGAGGGAATAAAATAGGGCGATCTTCACCAAGGTTTTCGGGACATTTTGATGAATTAAACCAATACACTAAAATAACACGCCGAGCAAGCATTGCGCATAACTTCAGTCATCAATTTTCTTCGTATAAATTCAATGTCGATCCGTGTGAAATGCTACTAAACAAACCGACGGAAGACCCCTGGGCAAATAATTGAAACGGATCGAAAACTGATCGGTTTTGGAGATGTTCTGCACTGTTTTTGATACGGTGGATAGATTACACTCATGTTGCTTCTCTCCAACTGACTGGTTGCCTCAGTGTAATGAGCAGTCTGTAGGCAGCTATTTTGGTGTTCGCTAATTTCAAATGTAGGATCCTGTTTATGCACCTACCCAGCCTTTGTGCTCACGGAGGTTTCTGCGTCTTTAATTTTTCAGATCAAACGAGCAATCCCACTGAAGGCGCTGATCCTTGCATAATACGTCAACTGCCCATCGGTTTCCAAGGTCAGCCTGCTTCGCCCAGAAGAGCTTATATTAGCAGCCGAGTTCTATGCTTCCCCAACCACAAGATTCGGGCGCCCATGAAGAAAATAGCTACGTCGGTCGGCATGCCACCTTGTTTGATTATTCAGGCTGGCGGGTGGTCCGGCTTCGGCTGCAGCGCTTCTGTTGTATTACACTGGGGCAATGCTCTTTCGATGAGGGTAGCACGTGTGTGATCTGCAAAAGCACAGGTGAAGGAAAAACTCAATGAGCAGAGGCCCAGTAATTGTGCTGTAACGGTCAACCGAAGGCGAAAAGAAGAATTTCAGCAATGTAAAAATTTATCTGAGAGAGTACGGCAAACTGTAGTTGATGTAAAAATTTAAATATAAACGCATTACGAATCATTCATTCCGGATTTTTCCACGGTCTTCCAGACTGGCGGTTTTCTGCCTTCTTCCAGTTTTTCGTTTGCTCGTGTAAATGTGATACAACCAGCTGAAATGGGAGAAAAAGTCAATCACTTCAGTTCGAAATACTCGTGCGACCCTTCCAAAGTTTCTGCTCCACAGCTCCCTCTCCAGAATGCTTCATCCTCGGGGCTACAGCTCTTCTCCCCTTCCACTGGCCCTTCTAACTCTACATGTACTGGCTGCACTGCGCTTTGGTCTTTGGGCTGCGAAATCCCCCTGGTTGGGCTGATTTCCAGAGCTACGTGCTCGAAGGGCTTAAGCTTATTAAAATGGACAACGAATAGTGGGTTACCACTATTTGTTGATGCACTTCGGGTGACACAGGTTGCATTTGACACAACCCCTCCAATACACAAAGACCCCTTCCAACATCCGAAAATTTGTCTGGCGTTCTTCCAGTGGGTACTGACTTATAAAGTCACACGAAATATCCAGGTTCTAATGGGACGCCAAACACCTTTTCATTATATTCTTTCTGCGTCCTGTGTGCTGTCCGAAGGTGGGCTCGAGCAAGTTCTTCTTTACTCTTTATTGTGTCCCGCAGTTTGCTTTCGTACTCATTTACCGTAGTGTTTTGATAATGATTTGTGGGTAATTGCAAATTCGACGGAAGCGAGATCACCCTTCTTGTGAAAAGGAAGCTTGGAGTCTGGTTTGTTGAGGCCAGCATCAAACCGCGATACGCTAGGATGCAGAAGTGTATTTTCGTGTCCCAATCCGTACCGTGCTCGATGAGGGCTTTGAGGAGGTCGATAAGTGCCCTATTATTGAGCTCAACCAATCCGTTCCCTTGCGGGTGATAGGAGGTAGTGCGTGTTTTGTCGATACAAAGAGACCTAAAAACCTCATGTATAAAACAGTTTTTGAAATTCTCACAGTTACCAGAGTGTGATTAGCCCGGTGCACCTCACTGACAAATCCATTGCTTAAGGATTGCATCTGCAACGGTTTTGGCATCTCCGAAGCCTAGAGGTATCGCTTCGCGCCATTTAGTAAAATGGTCAATGATAACCAGTAATTATTTATTTCCATGTTGTTTAAGTGGTAGAGGTCAGAACAAATCCGCACCAGCTTTATATTGGGAAAACCCACTAGTGTGGGTTGTAAAGGAGCACATGTTACAGTTCTGGGATTCGTAAAGCAGCCACAACGTTTGAACGTTCTACAAAAATCCAATATATCTTTTCGTTGGTAAGGCCACCAGGACCAAATCCTTGCCGCATGCTCTAGTTTGTTGGCACTGGCATGGCATAGCCGGGTGTGCAAAGTCGTAAGAATCTTTCGTACCATGGACCGGGGGACGATGACTTTGGTTGAATAATTGGGACCAAACTGGGAGACTAACACATTGTCCGCAATGCTAAAATGTTCCCGGAGGCTCCAGAGATGCTTGGTCCATAAACCGCAGCCTGCCATCTCTAGCTGACAGGGCTTCTCATTTCCTGCTTTCAAATTTGCGTAGATGAAGCTTGTGTCGCCATCGCTGGACTGGAGTGAGCCCCACTGTTCCCCAGCGTCCTCCTGTAGACTGGTCTGTGCCACACAAATGAGGGCACAGGACGGGCAATCTCCTTGGTTTCGAAACAGCCCCCTCGATAGTGCGTCGGCCTTTGAATGTCGACTACCCGCACGGTGGTCAGTCACGTAATCAGACTCCTGCAACTGCTCCTGCCGCCGGGCTGTCTGCCCATGGAAGTCTTTAAGGTTTCGCCACCACAGGAAGGCCTGGTGGTCTGTGCAAATTCGAAATCACTGACCGGTTAGGTACTGTCTAAATGCTTTTGTAGAGGTGACCAAAGCTAGCCATTCTTTTTGTGTTGTGCAATAATACTTCTCCTGTTTAAATAACGTTTTACTGCCTTAGGCAATGACATCTCGTCCCATCTGCTATAACACGGCTCCAATGTCCCCGTCGCTAGTATCTGTGTCTAGAACAAACCCATTGGCCCCGTCAGCCGGATCGGGCAGTGCTAGCACGGGCGCCGCACAAAGAGCCAGAAGTGAGTCTGCAAATGACTGCTAGTATCGTTTGTCCGAACTGAAGCTGTCGTCCCTGTGCAGTGAAGCATTCAGTGCCGCTGTCCGTTCTGCAAAACGCTCGATGAAAAGACGATAAAACGAGGCCAGCTCTAAGAAACTCTTCAATTCTGCCACGTTAACAGCAGATGGCCAACTTAAGACTTGTTTGAATGTTTTTGGGTCAGTTCTTATTCCTTGGTACGAGAAAATATGGCCCAGAAAATTCACTTCCTCGGGTAGAAACTTACACTTAGAAGGCTTCATCTTAAGTCTCGAATCTCCAGTTCTTCCCAGAACTAGCTCCAGGTTCGTTAAATGTTCCTTCTTCGTTCTCTCATAGATGAGTGCTTCATTGATGTATACGAAGCATCTGAAGGGAATCTGTCCCCCAAGAATACGATTCACCAAAAGCTGGAAGGTAGCAGTTGCTTAAGTTAGCCCCAAGAGCACAGTCTGAAACTGACAAAGTGCGGTTGGAATCGCAAAAGCTGGATTCTCCAGATCTCCTTCTCCGAGTTCAGCTTTCCAATACCCAGTTGCCAAGTGTAGGGTGCTGAAGTGCTGACTACCTCCTAGGGCGTCGAACAAGTTTTCCACGACAGGCAGCGGAAACGAGTCCCCTTTGGTGATGGGATTAAGTTCCCTGTACTCTACACACAAGTGAAGTTTTCCATTCTTCTTCTTAACTAACATCACTGGAGACGACCAAGAGGAGTTTGATGGTTCGATGACATCGCCCTTCAGCATTTCCCCGATTATGTGCTGCACCCCCGCTTGATAACGAATAGGAATCCTTCTAGGGTCCATTATAATGGGTTTTGTGTCTCCCCTGTCAGTTCGGCCTTTAACTAAGTCTGTCCGGCCCAGTCGCTCGTCCCGTCATAATAACATGTCGGAAATCTTCTCAGGGAGGACCAATAACGGTTTATTCCTTTTGGTCGTGTCGCTATCGACTTAGAGCGCACCAAACTGCCCTATGCGGTCTTATTTTGCCGATGTCGTCGCACAACTGTTTATGCTGATCTTGTTCCGACCGAAGGCTTCACTGTTTCCATTCCTCAGATATGACCCCTGCAGTGGGATGTCGATTACGCATCCGAAATCCACCAGGATATCTTCTCCGATAATCACATCGTAGGGAACCCCTTTAGCTACTAATACGGGCTGCTTCTTAACAACACCGACCAGTTTCAAGTTCGGAGTGATGAGCCCTCTGACGTTTAACTTCCCCCGTTTACCGCCGCTAGGGCTGTACTTCAAGAGACTGGCCCAAAGCTTCCGACTACCGCCATCAATTTGGCGTTGAGTGAATTGCACGTGGCTCCTGTATCAACCAGCCCATACAAGAAGGTTCCAACAACTTTCACTCGAACAGATAATGATTCAGCAAAAGTGGAACCTATCAAAAGGGCAGGAACGACGGAACGACCTTGCTTCTGAGTTTGTGGCCTCCTTCCGTGCTAGGGCAGATCCGCCCCCGACTTACTATGAATACAGTGGTTCGGGAGGGCTGTTGCGGGGACCAGTGTTACACAGAATGACGCTGAAGCCTTGGATCTTGCCGCAAAATGGGGCCACTTGTTCCATCGCGCCTTCCTTGGTACTAGCTTCGTTTCCAACTAGTGGGATTGCGAAAAGGGTGTTGAGTCCTCGGTTTCCATTCACGTGAAGCTCAACAATCCTCTCCAGCTGGCGTCCCCGCCACTGCCCGTTCTACCCCTACCTCTGCTTCCCCCGCGTACAGGGTCTGTGCTAAATTCTCGAACTTCCCTCATAACAGCACCGGCCTCGCAGTTTGGTTCAAGAAGCCGTCGATTAACTGTCCCAACACCCGGCTTCCCGCCCCTCCTTGGCCTCATCGGAATACGCCGGCAGACCAATCTGTTACAGCACGCGATTTAAGAACCGTACGTTTTCATCAAGCTGTTGTTTTCCTCTTTAAAACTCCTGCCGGCACAGAGAGAGGCTTCCGGTGGCGTCCAAAAGTCTCCGGATCTGCTCGAAGGCGGAATCCAAGCCACCGCTTTCAAAAACTTCCGCTTCATTGACAACATCACAGGCCTCCCCTGCCAGCAGCCCCATGATAACATCTCCTTGTCGCTCTTCGGCAGACCATCAAAGGTATCTACATGACGGCTCCGCCACGGGTTATAGTTTCCATAAGAGCAAACGTCTCGGGGGCCCCCGGGGTAGGAACCTGTTGAGTTCCGGTTAGTTTGCACCCTGTCGGTGGGTGTCAAAGTTCGTGGACCGGTGGATTCCCTAAGTGGTCCTTCGGTAGCAAGCCGACTATTGCCTCTTCCCGATTATCAGGCTTGGCTGGCTTTTTCGGCATCCTTTGTCACCAGTAGCAGCACCAATTTTGTAATAGTAGGCCGAAGGCGAAAAGACGGAGTTCAGCAATGCCAATATTTATCTAAGAGAATATGGCGCACTGTTATTGACGTAAAAATTTGAATAAAAATGCATTGCGAATCATTTGTTTTGGATTGTTGCAACCTCTTCCAGACTGGTGGCTTTCTACCCTCTTCCAGTTTCCCGTTTGCTCGTGCAAAGCTGAGACGACTAACTGCAACGGAAGAAAAATCATCACCTCAATTAGCCATACTCCTGAAACCTTCCCCAAGTTTCTGTTACAAAACAAAGAGGAACTAGCAATTACATACACCGAACGACAAAATGGCTGCCTCCAATCTGGCCGTTAGGCTATGGCGCATTTTGCTGTTCAACGAAAGTGGTTATGCCGGTACGTGTCCAGGTCACACTAGAACGTCTGCTATCCGGTAGGCTTGCAATAGAAACTTCTGGAAGATCGTGCGAGTATGTCAAATTGCAGTAAAGGACTTTGTCCCCAGTTTCCGCAGGTTATGTCAACCTTGCCAAAGTAGACGGCAAACTGGAAGAACGCGGAAAAACAACCAGTCTGGAAGACGGCGCGAAAATCAAGGAGGACTGAATCGTAATAAGCTTATATTTCTACTTTTGCATCAGTAACAGTGCGCCTGATTTTTCAGATAAGTCTTCGCACAATAGTCTCAGAAGGTACTGGCTCAAACTTAGCTCGACTGATGCTATGGTACCATAATATGTGAAACATATGGAACTGATGGTTTGGGCCCCGCAGAAAAGGAGGTTGACGTGAAAAGTCATAGTGCGACTTTTTTGGGAGCGTGCCACAGGGGGACATAAGCTTTGTGGTGAAGGCTGCCACAGTCGCTGACCGCCGGGGTTGTCAGTGCTGCAGGTGCAGCTATTGCTGATGGTTCTGGAACATTTTTTCGCCTAGTTCGGGGTACCTACTGGAGTTTTGCAGGTTTTGAAAATGATTTTCGGGTATCTCAAGGTGAAACCTTGGCTCCTTTCTACATTTACCATAGCTCAACTGTAGTTGGCCGTATAACTCACCCGAAACAGGTATCAGTCATCGCGCATGTCTGATAGACGAGCTAAAAGTAGCTTTTTCCCACTCCCGCGCCGTTGGCTCATTGTTACAGATTCATGAAAAGTTCGCAATCTTCGGAGGATGTTGTGGAACGTACAACATATTTGGAGTCCAGAACACTGACCCACGGCGAAAAAGGATTCAATAAAGATCGATTTTGGGAGCTTGATGAGGAGTATATGCTCTTGATGGACCTCATCTCTGTAAGGCTGGCAAATTCGGGAACGTCCATAGCTGTTGATTCCTGTGGGAGTGACCACAGAGTTCGTAGTATTCCCGACTTCGATCATGATCCGGAGGCTGGGATCACATTGGAATCTGGGTCTTAACGCTATGAAGATATTTTTGCCGTATCACTCGCTGCCCAGGATGACGAAGCCAAGGTTCGTCTACTGCTACGGAGACTGGGCCTTGCTGAGTATGTTGGATACACTAGTTACCTCCCCCCTGCTCAACCACGATACTGATATTTTATTTATACGGTACTAACTTTGAAGAAAATATTTGGTCGGTAAACGTCTTCATTCAGCTTTCTATTCATATGCCGCCATTCAATAAAGAAATATTTGGAAGACCTCGGGGCATGCTATGGATTGTTCACCAGAGAATGTGAACGGTTCTCTTTTGGGTCTTTCACGGAAGATCGAATCTGTTGCCTTGTTTTCGTTTTTGGCCTTCAAGTACTAAGGTACGAAGACTTGAAAACTCGCCTTCTCGCAAAGATCGGCCAAGAATTCCAAACTGAGTTTTAGGAATTTGTTGAAGAATGAGAGCGCCTTGCCTACCTGAAGTGTGATTAAACAAAAGAACGTCCCCTCACAGGGCATTCATACGGTTACTTCACGTCAGAAGTCTCTATTACGCTCGAAACCATCTCCGCCTCGCAATGGTAGCTACTCTCTTTCTCCATGTAAACACCGCGGGCCTTGGTGTTTTCCTCGGTTTTGTCCCTTTCCTCGACAGTGCTGCTCAAAATGTAAAAAGGTTGGTCACAAAGACGGACATTGTCTTGGGACTTGGGTAGGTTCTGGCCCGCCTAAACCATGAACCAGCCGAGGCCATCCTGTACGCCGTACATGAGTTGGTCATTCGCAAAGCCTTGTAGCCCGCTTCCGGACAGGATACTCGATGCCCTGACAGTTCATTTGTCTACAAATCGACGGTCACCCGTGTGAAGACCTGCTACGGAAAACCCTTCAAAGGCACTAAAATGTCACGTTTCCGTGATACCACTCGCTGATTGTTATTTCTGCCTTTTCTTTCTCTTTGAGTTTAAATAGATCAACCTTTGTTTGTCCTCTTCCGACACGCTGCTCTGTCGTATCTCATCATGAACCTGAGTGAGGCACGTGATTGTCTTTTGAAACTCGTAAAGTTAGTTCTCGTTTTCTGGGTGTGCGTGGTCGAATAGTTGAGGTTTGCATACGTTTTATGTTATTGTTCATTCGTTAATTTTGCATTGTAGAATAAACGGATCAGTAGTGTTTTGATTCTGGGATTCCTTCGAGTTCGGTTACTCTTCTGATTAAAAGCTTGTTACAACGTGTCCGACGTCAATTGGACATGGCTTCGGACACCACCGTCGTCTCCAGACGGCTGTGGCATCCAGTCGGTCGCCCGCCACTTGGGAATACTGTTACTAGGCCACAACCGACGGCGGCAGGCCTGTAGAACTTGTCGCTTGTTTTCAGTGTACCGTGACTTTCTGAAACGTCTGGGGTGGAAGGTTGCTTCGTCTTCCTAATATACATCTCGATCTTTATGACCTGGATTGGATTTCCCCGTTTACGTCCTTATAATTTGCCATTACGGGACATATACGATTAACTCCATAGCCACCCTCAGCCGTCTGATCCACTGCCGGCTTCTGTGAAGCCTTTCTCTGGGGTTTCTCAAGCGGGTCTTGGGTTGTGCTTGCGGGCCACAGCCTCAGTCTACCTCATTCGGGGAGCAAAACCCGTCTTCCTTTCTGAGCGACGGGTGCCCTACGCAGTGCTGCCATTCCTAGACCAAAAACTACTACGCGTGGAAAGCCCGAGCATCATCGTTCCTGTAACTTATTCGAAGTAGGCTATACCGATAGTGGTTGTCAAGAGGTCTTATGGTAACCTCTGGATTTTTGCAGATTTCTACCCCAGTCCAGGCCACTTTTTGTGGCTGCGTTGTCGTCTGCTGCCTTCACTGGAAGACATCTTCACCGTATTCAGCAGCAGCCTTGACGGCTTCAAACTCGACTTGGGGAATCTTGTTTTAAAATTCCTGCATTGCTGGAATCCTAGGAGTCCCCCACAATCAAAACGCATCAAGGCTTGTTTCGGTGCACCTGTCTGCCTTTTTGAGCGAAGAAAACCCTGGCCACGTTTTAACAAGTGATGGGCCCCATGATCTCCTGTCTTGCAGGTACCTCGGAGCATCTCGACGACACAAGTGATATGGGAAGACCACCGGAAGAACTAAAGCGACGTTCGACAGCTTTGCTCGATCGAGTCCAAGACTGCGGGTTCAGATTCCTGCCAGAGAGGTTTAAATTCTTCATTAGTTCCATCAGGTACCTCGGTTTTGTATTTGGCGCGAAAAGTTGTCGCCTGGACCCTAACACTGCCCGAGCAGTCCGTGAACTGTCAAACGTGGTCACATTCACAAATCGTGTTGAACGTTTGGGAGGATTTTCAATATATGTCCTTTACAGCGAGAAAGGCAACCACAACAAAGTATACGTGGCTCCTAGCTATGTCTCCCTATGAGGAGTCTCTTAACAGGAATGAAGATGCAACCTTCTAATATACACAGGAAAATGGAAATGTGGTAAGAAATCTACTTTGCTTGCTTATCTTCGGACGAAGAAGTACAGAGGGAGATTAAGGTGCAAGTCACAATTTTTACTGGAAGTAGTTTCTTTCCACGAAAGAACAAAACCTTTCGGGAGAGCATTCCATATAGCAATAACCCTATAGCTGATAAGGTCATTTCGGAGGGAGATAAATAGTCTCGGTTCATAAACGTCCCTGCTCTGACTACGGAGAAAGACGGCAAAACGACGGAGAAGGAACCATTTTGAAACTATTCACTGTGATGAATTATCAAAAGCAGATAACCTCTTATGCAACTTAAGTCAAAGAGATAGTGATTCAGGAGTGGGAGGCTGGCTGGATGAGACAGGTGAGACAGATCCCATACGGCTTTGGTGGGAACCCCCTGACCCTTTTCTATGATCCCATAATTATGGACAAGACCAAATTGCATGGTAAGACAACCGTTCGGCGACAAAGAACGGGTGAAAGTACCAAATGTTGTTGGGAAGTTATTCCTAGGAACGCGCGGGAAGGTAATTCGAGCCACACTTAGGACTCTAAAGGCAGACTTGCCCGCAAGTCTATGATGATGGAAAAAGGACAGGTACAATCTAACCAGGAGCCGGGAACTTTGAGTCTATCAGCCCATAGCAGTGTGGCCAGCCCGGTAACGAATAATTTGTGAACAGTCACTCTGCCAGTAGATGTGCTTAAGGATTTTTCATCATTAATTGCGAGGTTCCAATCCTCGGACCAGCTTTTCCTTTCATCAGTTGTAATTCGCAGTGCCCAAAGCTTGGAATTCAGAGGGTTACGCCGTTTGCTTACATGGTAGTGTTTGCTTTGCGGTTGCCGGGGGATCATAAATGTAGATCGATAATAGAGGAAGACCCAGGACTTGTCCTTGTGCAACCGCAGTTGTTGCTGGGGCAGGCCGAGGCAAAACAGGAGCCACCGTAAGATGGAGGGTGCGGCTGGTAAGGGAGTTGCGCAGGATGTCCAGTGCAGGGCCCGTAACCCAGTACTTTCGCAGCTTATGAAGAAGGGGGACATGCTGGGCCTTGTCGAGGCTCTCAACGAAACCCATGAATAGAGCACGTGAGAGCTGGTCGTCATCCTGGGCATATTTCAGACTAACAATGACAGTAAGCATAATGGTGATGCGTGATCTGTCATGAAGAAACCCACGTCGATGCGGGCCGAGGATCCTATTAGTATGCAAAGGGAAAAAACTTCACTCCTGCAAATAGGCTGGAAAGTTTTGATGATGATGCTAGTCAAACTTATGGGTCTGCCACTAGAAGCACGATGTATATTACATTTCTCACGGGTGGATGCTGACTACTTCCTTCTAGCTGTCAAAAGGAACTCCTTTTACGAGGCACTGCAGGAAAAGAGGTGCATAAGTAGCCTCTAGTGTGTCCGCCGTCTCTAAGAAGGTGCGGGAATGGAGTAAGTCAGGACCCAGAGAACAATTTTGGTTGAGTCGACGGAAGCCTTCTTTCGACTGCAAAAATGGGAATTGAGGTATGACTGAGGGTAGAGGTCAGAGATGCTGTGTGTGTGGTGAGGTGGGTTGATAACAGCTTAGGCCCGACAACTACAAAATTGGGAGATGAGAGCCTCGGCTAACTGGCTGGAGGATGTGATCAACGATCTGGAATGATCTGTGGAAGCAAGAGACTTTGGAGCTGTGCCCATTGGACGAGGCACGTACTAAAAGAAGAATGCCCCGTTGGTCCGTGCTCGAACAGGTACTGACCGTTGCTCTGCCCCTTGATAGTGCCCGATCTTGCCTACGTCTGTTCCAGATGGTCTTGAAATTTTCTGCATCCATTTTAAAGACCGGTAGCTTTATACCTAGAAGAACTGCTTGAGCGTTCATCTAAAACGCTCCTGGTGGGCTGGGGGGGGGGAAGCTTACTGGTCTGCGTGAGACGAATTCTGGGGACGAATAGCTTGTCAGCCGAGGGAAGCAACCCGCTGACATTTTCTGTCATCTCACCGGGAGAGACATCAAGGTTAGCTGAGTTCAGTAAAGAGCAAAGAGCGCACTAACTTAGCCAAAATTAGTCCTTTTGAAGGATCTCGAGACTTCAACTAATTAGAAAAAATGAGGCCAATTAGCAATACAATCGAACCCAAGTAGAAAGGGCTCACTTTTACCGAGAGGCAGCAAGTAGTGCACTATATCTGTTTGGAACCACTCAATAATGATGACCAAACCTATTAGTAAGGAAGCATGTCCCGTCCGATATCCAGTCGGATCTTCTGCTTTCCTTACTCACAAGAACTTTAGAATAGGACCTGGAAGAGGCCTACCAGAGGTGACAACATGGGCGCCGGCTTTTGCCACTCGGTGCTAGAAGAGTTGAAGTCACCGTCAGTCAGCAGATGGGTGAAGCCTATATGGCTTTTCAGGGGGTCTAGCAAGTCAATATTCCCTAGGCTATCAGTAGAATTACATGGGGGGGGGAGCAATAAACTACATCCCTCAGAGGGTGTACAGCCTGCAGGATACAAAGACAGCCTGCCAACAACCATTACACGAGAAGGAGGAAGCATCTAGTACTGTCAGAGGAGGGACAGAATTACTGCAATATGCGATCAGCACCTTTTATTGTTACTTTACACAACTTTTGTTCTCCCTTTTTCAGCTCTCAGTAGTGTATTATATGCTGAGCAAAGCCCGAGTTATGGAACAATTTTGTTCTCGGTCTACTATCGGATTTGGCTGTAGAATACGCACAACAAACTAATCAACAAATAAAAGTCTGCAGAGGAAAACCCTTCCTTTGGAATAGTTCAACTCAGCAAAAAGGGCCCCAGATTCCGCCAAGCAGTGTTATGCACGGCATTGAACATTCCACAGTTTTTTGAATGCGGCTGAAACTGTGAACCCTGAAAAGTTGGATCCGCTAAAATCGTACATTTACCCATATTACAGGGAAATGTGGTACGTTGCTGAGGCTACGACAAGGCCGTCGAGGTACACATTGGTCTCTATGTTCGTCCGTAAAACTAGATCTTAGCTCGTTCTGTTCTCGTAGCTGCTAACAAGAGAATGGACAGTCTCCAGATCAGTTTGCTTGGAAGCTGAATTCATTGACGAAAGATTGCAAAGAAGGCCCAAGAAAACTGCGACGATGCTATTCATGATGTTTTCACCACCGGTATTCAGTAGAACCATGTCAGGCAGCGCCTTTTAAAAAGTGCTTTTTCAATTTTCACGTAGATTTCGGTCAAGCCAGGGATCTGGAAGTGGCCGAACTGCGGTCTTTGTCTGATCAAAATGCCTCAGTGTGATAGCATTTTACGGCAATACACGTCATTCCGAAGCCCGCAGTTGCGACATAAATCTCAAATGAAACGGTTGCGGCAGTAACCCGCCATGAATGCTTCTTATGCTGTTATAACCAACATCCCAGATGCGATCACCCGGATAGAGATGCTGTACGCAAGGCATGTGGAAAAAAAGTTTACTTTCTCGAGATCTGTCTGTCCGAAACCCAGAGCAAAGGAGCCACTTGACCTCTGTCCCTCAATACCCTCTGTCTGTGCTGCTGTCTAGCAGGAGGGTCTTTTAAGTCCACCGCGGGCCCTAAACTCAATAGTATCTTGAACGATGCTCTTATAGATGCTGCCAGTTTGGCTAGTTGTCTTAGACAGTCTGGCAGATGCCAATAAATGGGGATACATCCCTCTCAGGAAATCATAAAACGTGGCTTCTAGTGCTTCGTCTAGTACCTGTACAGGTCATTACCTTATCCCAACCAAGTTTAGGAATAGCCCCCATGACCACTTTAGGTTATCTATCCCGAGTAACCTGTGTATAGAAGCATTAGTCGAATACGATTTCCTAGAACTCCATGAGTGTCAAGATCTTATTTGGTAGACAGCAATACCGGCCCACTTTTTGCCTGATGAAAACAACTTCCAGTATATATTTGCCGATCTTCCAGAACTTATATCCCGAATGCCAACCTGTACCAGCGAAACATGATGGCAATGCCGAGAGGAGGTATTTACACGCGGGGAAATAAAAGGACTTCTTTCCGATGAGACCTCTGAGTCCCGTAACTCCCACTGACTGGCTCAGGTGATCGCAGTTACTAACGATACTTATGGGCGGCAGACTGCGGTAGACTACAGTCAAGCTATCGGTAACTTCAAGAACTTGGATGCTTATCCATTACCGCAAATAGACGAGGTGATCAAAAGAAGCTGAATACGAGGCGTTTACATCACTGGACCTCAAAACTGTTTGACACCAGATATCAACTGTGGACAGAGAAAAACTATCCACTTCTTTCGAAGCACTTAAACGATCACACCCCTTCTGTTGAACTGCTTTTGTAATAACCATTGGGGTATCTTATTTCCAGAGTACAACAAATCAAACAATTTCCAGGGGGAAACTGACAAACACATTCATCTACGTCGATAACATCACCTTTTGCGGCAAATCTAATAGTGGCCATGATTTGAATCTTCGTCGGATTTTAGATGCAGCAAAAAATGCAGCGTCACTTTTAAGGAAGACAAAGACACTTTTAGAGCCACGGAGATCAGACTTCTTGGGCTGCAGGTTTTTAAGGAAAACACGAAACTGGACCCAGACCAACTGAGACTCTCATTGAAGCTGCAGCTACCAGAAGGTCTCAAATTCCAACGACGAGATGTGCGTCTCTTTGCTTAACATTCGCCTTGGATTTCTAACATTTCCGAAAAAAATTATCACCTGGTGTGCGGCCAGACACTCCCATTGTCTGAGTCAGTGAAAACTATTTTGCAAATCCTGAAACGGACCTATCGAATGCTAGTTCGGCCGCGACCCTTTCAGACGTCTTATTTTGTCGTAGAGACCGGTGCCTGTGTTATAGCTACAACTCTTGCGCTCAACCACGACAGTTATCTGGTTTTGTTCCTCTCCTAGACCTTGAATCCAAGTGAACAAAGTCATTAGGCCGATGAAAAAGAGGCTTGTGCTACTGTAGAAGCAACCCGAAGGTGGGGAAATCTGCTACTTGGTAGCCTTTTTAGACTCATCACCGACTTACAGTCTGTCTCTAAGTTTGGTAACCAACAAAGCAGCAGGGTCAGGAATGACAAAATACTACCCCGTGGAGTGGAACTAACACCATACCGTTCTGATGTTGTCTACACAAAGGAAACGGAATACAACCGTGGATGCCCTTGGTGGCTCTAGCTGTGGAGCTGTTCCCTCTGAAGTCGACCTAAGGCAAGTGCATAATACTCTAATCCATCCGGAATCACTCGTATGGCTCATTTTGTCCGATCTCGAAAGTTGCGTTTTTCTCTAAAGGAAGCAAGGAAAACTTCAGCCACCTGTGGGACCTCTTAAGCGATAAAGCCGAAGTGCCGGGGTACCGCCACTGGTCAACTGATCGACACAACAGTTTGAAAGGCTATCCATCGACTTCAAAGTTGTACTCCCATCGTTGGCCGGTAAAGAAAATTTACCACCAGATGTTGACGATGACTCTGGACCTCCATTTTGACTTGGCCTTCCCAGACCTGAGCAGTCGAAATATAACTAAAAGCATTTCCAGCCAAACTTTCTTTCCCGGAAATCTGGGTTACATTCATTCGCACCGGGGCTCATTATTCATGTCCACTCAGGTTAAACGTTTTTTGAATGAGGAGTCGCCTCAAGTCGCAATACGCCGCATAACCAAGAAGGAAACCGTCAAGTAGTGCTTCTGAATAGAACTCACTGGAAAATTGATTATTCGGCCGGAAATCGGAGCAACTGCCCATCGAGAGTTAGGAGATCGTTTTGCTCCAAACCCCGCACTCACACTTTTTCGTCATTGTGCACTACGACCAAAGCCAAGCCAAATATACGAATGGTTCGCTCCAACCGTAGGTCCGCCACGGACAACTCACTTCCGGCCCGGCTGTTGGCACTTGGGTGAATTCTCAAAACTAATCACAGAATGACAAGGCACGGCCCACTTGTGCAGGCCTTGGAGCTTTTGCGATGCAACCCGCAATACCTTTATGTACGATTCAATGGTGAAAAGAAAGACGGATTTTCAGGCCGTCGGATGGCTGGTGAATCGCTGCAAAGAGACTGCACCATGATATCACAATGGATTGCTTGACTCCATGGCCTAAAGAGCCATGCAAGATGGCTTCCTTGGGCTGGAGGTGCAATAAAGCCTGACAATTCAATAAATAGAAATCAAACAAAGTCCAGTCTCTGTTCCAGTTGATGGGCAACATCTGGTTCTAACCACTATGCCTCTGGGGAGGACAACCCAGCTAATAAACTCCGAGAGAAACAGTTTACCGGTCTAAAAGCCTCTACTAGATGGACGTAAGAGTGGAGTACCTAGGGCTTATTTCGACAGTGGAAAAATCTATCGCATTTTATTGGACAGCTACCGCCCGCCTAAGCTAAGCGGCCCCCGGCCCAAAGGATGCTGCTCCGTCCACGTTTTGCTTGCTCCATTGGGTGCATGGAGCTAAGGACGGAGTCCGAAAGGCGAATCGATAACAAAGCATCAATGAAGACAAGAAAGCATGCTTGTAACAATCAGACCTCACGTGACAAACCAGAACAAGATCCCTCACGGGTTCTTTGGTCACGTTCTCGTGTTGGGTTACCGCCTCACTGCTTTTTGGGCCAGACTTTTGAGTCAAAGACTCCGGTTAGGATTCCCAAAGAAAAATCCCCTCCACGGTGTAGGCGGCCGCAAAGTATGATTCGCCCAGAAACCTTCAGCATCTTTCTTGCCAACTTTCTCTCCCTTAATTCAAGATCGATATGAAAAGCCTCGGGTTATTGTCTCTGGAAAAAGCAGTGGTTCATGAGTTGGGTACAAATCGGATGCACTCCTTAAGCCTAAATGTTAACTTCACCTGGCTTCCTTTGTCGTTCACATACTATGTCAAATAACACAACAGACTGCCCTCGCTAGAACTCAAAACAGATGTATGTTGTGTCTCTGAAAAGCGCAAAAAAGACCCCAGTTTTGTGAACACGCTTCGCACTCCGGATACAACCATAGTCTCTTGCTTTACTCTTCGTGTGTCGGGTGATTCGGTTTCCAGCGCTCGTGGTCAGGTGGCGTCGAGACTGGTTTGAGCGGATGTTTTCTGGCGAGTATGGACTTAGATTGACCATATTTTGGTTGATCACTGCCGACGTGGACCATTGAAAATTGTCGTTCATTTTGGTCTACGCCTGTGGACTCAGATCACGCTCTGGTACGTGCTCATTTCTGTTTACGTCTCGTCCGTGGTCCCACCAACGTAAATGCCACCCGTCTTGTGCAGTTGTTTCTGGACGATAACCGACAATCTGCCTTTCAGACAGAGTTGTCTACACGGTTATCTATACAGTCGGATGTCCAGGACTCAGATGAACGCTGGCAACAGATCAAGGAAGTTCTGCATGTCTTTTTAAATGCCGCACAGTGCTCTGGTTCAAGTGGGTCTCACTAATGATGGATATCTTCAACATCAGTTGTTCCGTTGGATGCTCGTAGATCTGTCCCTGCGGATGCTACATTCAATGAAGTGCGCAAATACCTGGGACACCAACTGGCTAGGAGCCTGAGAAATGACCATGAACAGTGATGGACCGCGAAATGTCGGTAAATAGAGAAGGTTACGTCTATTGACAATACTCACAGCCTTTTCCGTCTGATTAGAGATACCGGTCCACAGAAGCCCGTTGTAAGTGAATTAATCAAGGGATCCGACAGCTCACTGATTCATTACCAGGGACGTCGTCTGGATCGTTTGTCGAAACACTTTAAGGAACAATTCAGTTGGCCCACTTCAACAGTAAACCTTCAAAATGTGACTGTCAGAGAACCAATGCAGGTGGAGATCACTCCCCCATCAGAAATGGAGGTTATGCGGGAGATGGGTTACTTGCAAAGGTACAATACCGCTTGACCGGATGGGTTGCCTCCATCCCTTTGAAAGATGGAGGCGAAGCTTGGGTTTCGGAGTTAACAAAACTCGTCCGAGTAATCTGGGATAGTGAGCGGATTCCTAGGAAATGGGGTAAATCGGTGATTGTGCCGATTTACAAGGAAGGTGACAGATCCTCTTGTGTAAACCACAGAGGAATTAGCTTGGTAAGTATCGCATCTAAATTGCCCACCGGGATTATTCTCCACCAACTACCTAGTACCTGCGAAATGTGTACGCGTGAGAATCGAGCCGGTTTGAGACCCGGTCGTGGTTGTTTCGACCACATCTTCATTCCTCGACAAAACTTAGAGCACAGACGCATCTTTCGTAGGCCCAAAATCTCTATCCTTCTTGATCTGGAAGCGCCTTTCGACTAAGTCGAACTCACATTTCTCTGGCGCTGCCTCACTGAAGGGTGTGCCGGAGAAGGTTATTTCACTTTTCTAACCCTTATATGCGAACAGTCGAAGCCGAGTTCGTGCTTATGGTGATCTTGTACCTGAGTTCACCACAGAAAGTGGTGTTCGTCAAGGTTGCCCTCTTTCGCCCTTCCTCTTCAATTTTGTAACTGAACTGATTCTTGAGGTAGCCCCATTCTCGTGTGGGAATAGCAGCATCGATCCTTGCTCAGGCAGTAAACTTTGTGACCTGGAATACGCGGATGATATTGTTTTTCTGAGTAAAGACCCTGGTAAGTTTCAAGCTTTCTTAGATAGCCTAAACGACAGCGTAGCACTGTTTAGGATGCGTTTTGCACTTTCAAAGTGTTAAACTCTGTTGCAGGACTGGGTTGGTTCAACACCAAACCTCTTCTTGGCAGGCGAACCTTTAGCTGGAATAGATAAGTTTTGTTACCTGAGCAGTTACATTTCACCAGGTGGACAGATATCGAATGAAGTGTCATCGCGTATACAGAAGGTGTGTTTGGCTTTTGCCAACCTCCGTCATTTGTGGCGTCAGCGTGACATCCGATTGTCTGTCAAGGGTCTAGTGTACAATGCGGCGGTTAGGTCCGTTTTTCTATACGACTCAGAAACATGGCCGTTAAGGATAGAAGAAAGACGAAGATTGTCAGTGTTCGAGCACAGATTTCTTCGTAGCATTGCCCGAGTATGGGGGGAACACCGTATCGGCAATGCTGACGTTAGGCTTAAGTTATTGGGATACATAAATCGGTCTCTGGATCGAGTACTGTGTCTGAACAGGTTAAGGTGGTTGGGAAATGTTTTACGCATGCCCACCGATAGACTTCCTTGGCGTACATTGTTCTCCGAGGCAGGTAATGGTATGAAGGTAGGTCGATAGAGTCAGCCCATGACAGGGCAAGAAGGTATGGAAATCTTGACCAGTGGACTTGGCCAAGTAGGAAGTGTTGGACTTCCGGGTTGGGGTCCACGCGACCCACCTACCAAATGGTTGCAAGCATTAGGTGATATGGCTAGGTGGCGCGGCCAGTGGCGTAGTTGCATTCGGACTTGTTCTTTGTGTTCGTGACTCCCGTTTTTTTCCTATTGGATCCCCCGCTGTGTGCTGCTGTTCTTTATCTTTTCACTGGTTGATGCTGGATGTTAGCATAAGGAGCACGGAAGTGCAATGTTAGTTGTTGCACTAACTGAAACGGAAACTTAAACTGGCTTGTAAGACAAATGACATTCTCAGTGAAATCATGATATTCGAGTGCAAAATAACAGTTCCTGCAGGCAGTAACGATGGAATCGAACATACTATTCTGGAGCTCCCTACATTCACCCTACCCCCAACCACTTCTCTGCACAAGCAAAAAACATTGACCTTGACACACTCATTAGACAGCAGAACCGTGCTCCTCCTCAATGCTTTAGAGACCAAGAGGCCTAAAGGGCAGTCACACTTTTCTTTTATTCTCTCACCTTTTGCTTGTCTCAAACTTAAGTCTAAAACTGCAGCCGTAGGAAAATTACTTTTTTTAATCGTTTCTTAACAACTGTTCCCCCCATTTAAACTTCGATGGACAAGTTTCAAGTTGAATACATTCTGAATTATCGATCACTTTTGTTCCCTTTCTTCTATCTAATTCGGCTGTAGATCAAGCACAACAATGATAACCTCAACAGCATGAATTCAGGTGGAGTCCTGCTTTCCTATGAAGTTTCTCAGAATGGATATTTAAACACCATATATGCTAGGGCTGAGCCAGGTTTCTGTGACCCGCGTGACGTGAAGCTCCACATCCACTCAAAACTGCAAAGGACCCGGGATCCCACCCAAAAGACTCAAGCGATAGCTGCAAATACACTCGGGCACGTTCTCCGGGGTTTTAGCATAATTGCCGGAGATAACTACTTGAGTTTTGAGGACGAGGAAGGAGGGAGTTGGAAGTGAAGGAGAGGCCCTGGGCGTGGTCAGAATTGGAGGATATCGCAAAACTATGGGGAACTAAACTTTTGGGCGAGTTGGTGGGTTTTGATTTCTGGTAACCTGGGAGGTAGTACACCAGGTGGACCATCTAGATCTCCCAAATTCCGGAAGCCGTGAATCACTTTCCGTGAGTTGCTTCTGTGAGCAATGCGCTGTTTTGCTGTTGTGAGTCTTCTTGTTCATAACCCCTTTTTGCCTGATTGCTTCAGGTTTCGTGTTTGGTGCTTCAAGCTCCCTACTGTGGCAGTCAGCAGAGAGAAATTGGAAGCTGGTGTTTGGGCTCAAGGATGGGTAATCTCGTGCCTTGTTAAGCGTTGGTTACCAATTGTGGGTTTGGAACGCCTTTTTTAGGCTTCAAAGATTATGGAGCTTTAGGTCCGCTACCCGAGGCCTTTTCCGCGAAGGGAGAAGGGAAGACTAAAGGAATACTGGAGGATGGACCTTATTTCGGTCCTTCCAAACAACTCCGGCGAGAACTCAGTTCTGCTGCTGGACCATTTCTTTTGATTATCGAAAATCAAACAACATGTAGGTTGTCATCCCATGTGCCCACTCTTGGCACAAAAAGCACCAGCCCGACTGGTGTGCGCAAAAGCTCCTTGGGGCTTAAACAGCGCTCAAAATATTCACCCCCCTCTGTCGATCCACCCCATTGGTCAGCTGTCCTGTTATCCGAGATTCCACTGTCTCAAGCCACGGGTTTATTACTGCATCGGGGCCTACTCTCAACGTGAATTGGCTGTCCACCAAAGCTGGGCTAACACGTTCTCTCACGGGCACTGAGCTTCATCCTCAGGGCGCATTGTCTGGACGACTGGCAGAGCTCTGAGCTAGGGATGGTCTTTCGTTAGGTTTGCTTACCAAGCCTTCCCGTCCCAGGGCCTTATTTGAAGTGACTTGTCGATGGACATTCAGCTAAGCCCTTCTACCTCCTCCTTGAGCTTGACAGCCGAGGAAGTAACTTGCTCGACTGCCTCTGTAAAGCCCATTTTAACTAGGATGCCGAGTACCCGGTTGGTCCTTCTGGTTACCAGCCTGATAGATCGACCTTTAGACGGCCGAAGGAGCTTGAGGCCGTGGAATACCCAGGCAAGGGTGTTCTTGGGGTGATCCTAATTAAGAAAGCGATCCCAAAGGACTACTCTTTTGGAGCTTTTCTAAGTACCTTGAAAAATCTTGGCGACCTCAAGAATTTGCCGCTAGGATAACCTGCTCGCCTGATCATCCACCTGGGACGTTGGTAGGGACTTTCTTACCAAATTCTTCGGGCTCGTTATCTCATCCTCAAGAGTGCTGACAGTGGCCATCAGTTCGTCTGTCTCAGCAACCAGTCCTTCGGCTTTGCCCTTTTGTGCATCCTTTGACGGTGCACTATGGAGAACTGACCCGTCGGGATTTAGGAGTGAGACACTAGCTACAGAGGGAGAATTACCCTGTCTCATGGGGAAAGCAGCCCCACCTGGTTTTATATCCATGATGTGGGAATTAGAAATTGCTCAGGAGCAAATCGGATCATATAAAATTCCGCATAAAATAAGGGCGGGGCAGGAGCTGTTAAGAAAATTTTAAATTTCTGGGACAGCAAAACTCACGAAGAGGAACACCGTGACAATAAAGGTTGACGATCCCAACGGAATGCAAACGACAGCAGCACACCACAAGAACGCTAAAAAGAACAGTTAGAGACATGAAGACACACGCGCCCTGTCACACACCCCCGGCCCGGCTTTTTCAATGCATTGTGTGCTATGAGAAAAATGTACGATTATGTATTATCGATAGAGTTGGCGGCCTTTGTTCGTTTGTTGTGTTCCGCTCACCTTACATACGGACTGGGACCTACGGGGGAAGAATTGAATTGGTCACTCGCAGAGGCTTCGCCCCCTTGAAAGATAAGGTCAGACCAGGTCAGGTCGTGCCACAGGACCTGCGGTTTTGATATCGAGGGTCCAAACTCTTACTCTTGTGAGCCTCAGTATCGTACTGCGCATCGGCTCTAAAGTATCTCCTTGGCACGCCGGAAATCACGGATTTAATTTTAGAACTTCAAGCCGGGTTCATTTCAGAAAAAAGCAAGGACTCAAAACTTGAACAAGCCGAAAGCTAGAACACAGCACGAACAGGCACTGGGTTAGATGAGCAGGAAATTTTCTGACCCACGAAGCTACCTTAAGCGACGGATACTACATGGATGATGATACACATCAAATACTTGAAAACACAGAGGGGCAACAGTTAAAGGATTTTGGAGAGATAGAAACGGGAATTGTGAGAGGAATAGCAACAGGTCTAAATGATGAGAGATATAGGTAATTTGAGCTTCAAAGAAGGGTGGTGAATACTGATGGCCAAGCCTCGTCCAATCTAATCTTGAAGTGCATGACAGCGTGTGAGGACACCACCCCTTCCGGAGGTTGGTCCCATGCCTCATAACAAAAGCAATTCCGCAGGCTTCGCAGTGCTCTGGGTTTCTTTAGTCTTGGGCTATTGCCCATTAATGCCAACTTCTAGCCAATTTCAGGGGAAGAAACTTTGATAAATGACATCTCTTTTAGCGGTATAAATGTTTCATTCTGAATCCCTCTCACCAGTCTTGTCTCAAGGGAGAAAAGTTCCAAGGTTGCCAGTCGTTCTGCTTACAGTGGATTCCGGACAACTGGGATGGTCTTTGCAGGCTTTCGTCACAAATTCCCCAGAACCCGCCGGTGAATGAATAATGAAGGAACCCATGCCTCCACGGTGTATTCTAGGTAAGCCCTAAAACGGCTATGTAGAGTAAAACTACGATCCCGGGATTTCTGGCATCAAATGTCCTTGGGAGTTGATAGAAAGCCCCATTAGCGTTACGGGCCACGACGGCATATTGGGCTGGGGTTCAGGTGTCTGATGGACAAGCACCCCCAAAACCTTCATGGGAGAGGTTCGTGTAATATTGTGTGGGTTTCCTGAATCCAGGTATAATAGGGCTGGAGCACCCGGGGATAGCAAAAGCTCACTCTTGCTTTTGCTAAGTGGCAAGCCCCAGGTTACTGATTATTTGTAGGGAGTCTCCAGGTGGGATCGTACTTCAACAACCTCTGGGTTTCCGACAAGCTTAGGGTCCTCTGCAAACCAGTGGAAATAAGACTCAAGCTCTCCCGCTAGGTCATTTGCTAAAACAGGGAACAACATTGGTCCTATGAAAGACCCCTGTAGAACCACATCACAAGCTTTCACAAAGGACTAAATGGTGCCTTCCACCCTGATATAAAGTCACCCATTTCTCAGGTAAGCCGTCAACAGTGCCACAATTGGGGTTGCTGTTTGGAACATTGCCAGCTTAAAGATGAGAGGACCGCGGTTTACCGGGTCGAACCCCTCCTGGAATTCCATGTAACAAATACCGACCCGCTCACCTTTGTCCAGAATTTTTGTCACTTCTTCTACGAAGGATAGTGGACGCGCAAGACATGGATCACTCCAGAAAAACTCGAGCTGCTCCACTCCCAGTAAGTCATGGTTATCCATATGGCGGGCAAATTATTCGCCAATTCATTGCTTCATGATCTTTGATACAACTGACAGAAGGCCTGCGGGGCGATAATTTGAGGTCGGGCCCTTTGGCCCACTAATGCAAATCGGGGCAACCGGCTCCACTCTCTGATCCTCCAGTATCTCTCCCTCTTCGGCGGAAAGGCTGAATAATGCTGCTGGATAATGTGCCATTACCGCAGCTGGGAGCTGCAGGATAGCGGGATGAATGCCATCAGAACAGCTATTTTAGGCTTACCCAGGCCGTGAGGCACTGGTTTTACCCCCGGCGTGAAGGCCCCATTTTACATGGCCGGTACTTCTGGATAACGGGGGTGTCCCGGCTGTTGACTTGAGCCTTCGATTTAGGCCGATCGGTAGTACTTCAGGAGGGCTTCAGCTCTAGAGTGTTGGTGTGGTCCTCCGTTACTGTTTGCACGTTTCCGTCAGCCATTTTTATTGTCCCCCTAGAAAGTACATGGTAGAAATATGCCACGGACTACTATTAAGCATTTTATGCGAGGAACAGCTGCATCCTGATTCTGCTGACCTTTTGTATGCTAACCAATGGATTTTTGTACCCCTGTGGGCTGTAGTTATTTGGCGTGGCCTTGATTGTCCTGGAAGCGTTTCCAGACCTGGAGTTTCCTCTGCCGAGCTTTAGTCATCGCACTCCTCCATCACGGAAAGCGACCCCTTCAGCGCACTCTACTATGTGGGGCAAACTCATCGGCTAAGAGGATAAGGTTACATTTTATATGATTGCACGTGTAATCTGAATTACGGGATAGACAAACCAACCTACTGGCACAGCTTTCACCATTGGCTTGTTGACGTCTAGCTGCCTTGGGTTCCTCCTCCAAATGTCGGGGGTTTTTTGCGACCCATAGCATAACCAAACAGTAGCTTGTCATGGTAACTTTCACCGAGAGGAGCGATGACCCTTAGGTCACAGAAGTCGACCGGATACCTCATTGTTGCGACGTTCATCAGAGCACAGATCTGTCCACTTCATCACTATGTGTGCTGGCAAAAGTCCTGGTAAACTTTCTTTACGTGGACTACACCCAAGGTGTAGTGAAGGGAGCATGGCAATAAAAAGTTTCAGGAAACCCTGTTCCATTCATCGATATCATTATATCAAAAAGCATTGTTTCATTTGCATGAAATATTTTAAAGAGAACTTTGACTGTTTGGTTTATTGCTTCAAATCTTTGTCACAAGTTGTATCCTCAAAGTAGCCTCGAGAATGAGTCGCTCAGCCTAAATTTCGTTGTGGCTGTATTTGGCAACCTCATCCTGTGTTTCTTACCTTTGGCTGCATTTGTAGTGTAACAGCCCAGAAGTAACTCGATTGAGGTTTGGTTGTTGAAGAGTTGCTTAATTTGTTGTACATAGTACTGTGGCTAATTGGAATCGACTTCGTTTTGAATTGCGCTTGAACTAATTGCTACGCTTCTCTCAAAATTCACGTTGACTGGACTTCACAGCTCTCAGTATCCCCGGAAACAGCCGAGAGAATGAATTACGCAGCAACCTGGCAAAACTTTTCGGGTCAAAAGAGGATATCCTGCAGGTAAACCAAACCCTTTTGCCCGTAGATGTTGCTCAAGATCTGGTACGCTCGTTCGTTATAGGGCTAGTTCGGTTTCTCACAGAGTAAGGGCTGATCTTTTGCTAGCTGATTAGAAGGAGGAGAAGTTTGCAGAACAATTGGGGTTATATAAGCAACGTATGCTTCTCGAGGTGAATAAAAGACGAAAATGGCGAAACCACTTTTGTCACTCGCCCGAGAAGGAGAAAATCTGGTTACCAGAGATGAAGTCGAGGATAAAGTAATGAGCAGTAAACATCTACCTCGCTATATGAATAATTGCCGCGTAGGGAACGATGCGACACGAACAACACACTTGGTTTCAATGACAGTATCTGCAGTGGATTATCTTTTGGACTTACCCACGCTGGAACTGCAATCATTTTCGGGCAGCTCGTGTGCCTACTGGAGGTTTGTCAAACAGTTTAAATAATAATTTAGAGGTTGAGCTAGGTACCATGGTCATGTCCTTACTTTATTTAACGCTTTACAGCAACGGACAAGCAGGGGATGCGATTTCCTAATGTGTTATGTCACCCCCGAAAGTGGCATATAATAGAGCTAGGGAAATCTTAAAGGACTTGTATGGACAAGACCACATATTGGCTAGTTCAGCGATTGACGGCTTACCGCAAGGTTTGCAGCCTCTGGTGGAAGATTCAGATGCCTCAAACAGGTTGTTGAAAATGCTCAACTGTGAAATTGCTCTCACGCGGATGAATCGCATGTCTGAACTAACCTTTCCGCAGACCATGGAACGGATTACTCGAGGGCTACCGACGAGTCTCCAGGATTTGCAGGCTAGGACAGTTGGTGATATCTCGATGAAGGACGATTGACCCAAGCTCTTAATTCTGCAGTATTTAGTGTCCCGTGAGGCACGGACTGCTCAGAGTGGGCCTGATAAATTGGCTGCCCATAGCAAGGCTTGGGG
The DNA here is from genome assembly GCA_948099385.1 of Fasciola hepatica. NCBI lineage: Eukaryota > Metazoa > Platyhelminthes > Trematoda > Plagiorchiida > Fasciolidae > Fasciola > Fasciola hepatica. The sequence continues at coordinate 32,684,683 of CANUEZ040000043.1, read as the reverse complement.
CATTCGCGGCCATCCAGTTGGAGGAACTACGGACAAAACCAGCACCCAGAGGCGACAGCGTTCAAGCAAAAACAGGGTAGGTAATTGTTGGTCGTGGATGATGGGTTCATGATTCACAAAGAAACACATGCAACTGAGGAATGTTAATCTTTCCCGTCTCGTGGTGTACCCCGTAGTTGGACATTTGTTAAAGAACTCAAGGCTCGTTTTTCTTGTCTCGAGTGTGGGCGTCTGTATAGCAACTGCCCTGTTTCAAAACCTTTTTCATCTTTCTGATGTCAGAAGCGAAACCAACCTATACTGCATGGTGCACAAAAGCAATTCCTCGACAAAGTTATGCACGTTTCAACACAAGGTTTGTGGCTGGATAATACGAAAATGGGCGATACTAAAAAGCTCGGTCAGTGGACCAATAACTGTGTGGCTACTCTTGGGCCAGAATGTCTTGCCAGTTTAGGTGTGTCACCAGTACAAGTCGACGGACAGGCGGGCTTCTTGGAAATCTACACTCTGCCGGACAGCGGGTCCAATGTGGCTGTAATAAAAAAGACCTTATGAAGCCGATATGTCTAAAGGCATCCCCTACCTCCCTTTCTATTTCGACGGCAAATGGGACTACCACTTGGAATTCGAGAATCACGAAGCTGTGCGAAGCTCAATCCTAGGAAGCTATTTTGTGAACATAGAACAGACCTCCTCTTTTGGAAGGCTTCTTTTTCAAGGAGTTCGATAGAGCTGAGACGAGCCCATTTTCTCTTGGCCTCACGTACACTGCCTCCAAAAACAGAAGCTGGACGAATAGGGAGTGCAAATCTTGATAAGTACCAAAGTTTCAGAAAGATTTTGGGCATAAGGGCAAAAATAGAGTAAAAAAGCAACTCTATGCCGTGCGGATGGCCCAAGAATGGATTTTCCTTGGTCCAATAGACCAGAAAACATACCTTGTGAGGAAGGTTAACCACAGCAAGATGGAAATCCATTTTTTGGCGGAACAGAACGATGGGTTATGCAAGGCAGATCTTTGTGATGGGATGCATCGGAAACCTGTCTTTCATTCGCGGACAAACAGACTGTTGATGTGGTCGACATTGCCACAGCGTTGTTGGATGAACACTATGAAGTTGCTTTTCCACCTAGGAATCCTGCAACTAGACTTTCAAATGACTATATTTTGGCCGGAGATTGAACAGCTAATGGGAAAGGTTTGTACTTGAATCTGGATTCTTCGGTCAGTACTCTACAATAATAGAGGGATGAATGCGCAGTGGCCACCCCCTTTTAGTGCCCAATGTACAGTTAGTAAATAATTTTAGGCCTGAGCGGCACCTGCCACATCACTTGGTAACAAACCTCAAGAAACCTGGCAGGCTGATGGTGGTGGTTGACTGAGCGGCCGCATCCCAGGGACGCTCCTTTGACCATTACTTGCTACAGAAAAGGACACGACAGCAAGCCTAGTTGGAGTGTAACTTCGTTTTCGAAAGAAATCCATCGCGTTAGCTGCGGACAGTGAAGAGATAATGATAATGATAATGGTTTATTTCGGATAACCCGAGGCATGCTGTAACGCAAGATCAAACGGTACAATTGGACGTAGAGTCCGAATTCCAAGAGGTTGGTTAAGGTATGTGCACTCAATATTGTACAGGAGAAAGTATTTAAGTCACTCTCTGTGGCGGCGCCCGGCAAATTTGAACTCAAGGTCGGATGGCCAACCCGGTCAAGTCGGGGTCGAGATGGTCGAAGGTAGCTGACTCTTCCTGAAACAGTACAAAACGAAGTGCTATGCAACAAGAGAATCAAACAGAATTGACGAAAGTTTTGTTCACTTCGAGGGAAAAGAAGTTTCCGAGGGAGACATGCACCAGCTACAGCGCCCCGCGGAGTATGGCACGGCTTTGGATTGGAAATCAGACGATGAGAGGAATGAATTTGCAGACAGAGAACAATCAAAATCTTTCGAAGATTTTCCTTGAAACGTTCAGCGACCAAATATCGGCTGAGTCCGTTAAATACTCAATGAAGGACTCATTTGTAGAGAGTGATTGCCTAGGTGATGGTAAAAGAAGTGACCGGACTCAAGCATGTAATCGTTGCGCACATTGTTAACGTTCATGAGGGGGGAATGTGATGCACCAAAATAGAAATGGGTACTGGGCGAGTATTTAAATGGCAGGTAAGTATTTACGTTTGATAATCGTTATCTAAGGGCCGAAAATAAAGACCAGAGAGATGCGAGAATCAAAATTGTCTGGGAGGATTTACCAAGATAGAATACCGAATATGAAGAAGCACCAACAAACGCTGAATACAGTTGGGAAGTTGGGCGGCTGGAGTCCGTGATAAACCAAACGGACATCACATCTGGCGAGGTCGCTGGAGTGATGGTGGAAGAAGTGGCAGGATGTAAACATGTAATCGTTGCGCACATTGCTTACTTTCATAAAGGTGAAATGTGATGCACCAAAATAGAAATGGGTACTGGGCGAGTATTTAAATGGCAGGTAAGTATTTACGTTTGATAATCGTTATCTAAGGGCCGAAAATAAAGACCAGAGAGATGCGAGAATCAAAATTGTCTGGGAGGATTTACCAAGATAGAATACCGGACATTGTGGTACGGAAGTGTATGGCAACAATAAATGTGAATTTTGCAAATATATTGATAACTTATAAAAATATGCGGGTTCGAGCGCCGACAAGAGACAAATGAGCACTAAGGCTCTTTTGGTGGAAATTGTCATCTGGGTAGCAATGTGGTTGGACATCTAGTGGATGCTCACCAATTTGGCGCCACTTCCTCTCCACTTTGTGCAAATTTCGTTTTCCGTCGCACGGAAGACGGTTGGGGAGTAAAGTATGCTAATAACGTCACCAGTGCCGTGTACGATATCTTCTGTAAAGACGACTATCTTATATCCTTGCCTACATTTGAAAATGCAAGAGGTTTTGCAAATCAGATGAATAAATTACTATTACGTGGTGGCTTCCAGCTTCATAAGTGGGTGTATAATAGTAAGGAGGTGCTGGATACTTTACCGAAACCTAGGCTGGCCCCTCTCGGGCTTGGAGATCAAAGATCGCAAGCCAGTTCCTGAGAGGACTATGGGACTGGAGTGGAATGCCATCGAAGACACCCCCAAGTTTTCATTCTCCATGCGCGAAAAATCTCCGGCAGGTTGTGGCTTGTTCTGTGCATTGTCATCAGTGTTCCACCCACCAGGGTCAGCTTCACCTTCATTCCTCCAGGCAAGGTGTTATTTCAATCTTTGTGTTGCCTGTAGCTTGGTTGGAAAGACCCAATTGGAGAAAAACCCCTACAATGCTTGAGTGAGTGGTTAAGGAATATAGAAAAGTTTTGCGCATTCAAAATTCAGTGTTGTGTTCTGAGGGGTGAAGCACTATACGGAGGTGCACAGTTTCTTGTATTTTTTGATGCTTCTGAAGTTGGTTATGAAGTGGCGGCGTAATCCAGAATATTTTCTCAGAAGATAGCTCCCTATTTTACCTTCTGGTTCTCCAAGTCAAGGGCAGCTTCTGTGATAACGGTGACAATCCATCGGTTGAGGTGAGCCACAGCAGAACTGGTAGTTGGAGTCTCTCGGATTCTTATTGAAGAAGCCCTAACCAAGTTTGAGGAGAATTAATACTGGACGGGCTCTGCTATAATTTTCCACTACACGGGCAACACTGAAACGAGATTTAATGAGTGCACGGCGAGTCTTTTCGCCTAAATACGCGGGTGGTCTGAACTCCGGCAGTGTAGCCACTTCAGATCGGAAACTTATTCTGCAGACTTGGCATGGAGGGGCGTAAAGTAACCAAGGGATACCAGTTGTTTGTTCAGAGATCTTAACTTCTTGATCAATAATGTAAATTTATGGCCGACTATTCTACGGTTACTTCAACACCTCTGCGCTTTGAGTTGAGGCAGCCTTCGACTAAGGCTCTCACAATGCTGCCGGATACCTGGACAGAAGCACTTCTGGTTAGGCGTTCCAGCTAATTTGACTTGCTGAAATCGAGAGAGCGGCGAACCCGTTTTGAAATATGCATGGCAGTCACAAGGAGCGGTCGTACAGACTTAGGACTGGGAACTGGGCAGTCGAGATTATAAGATATTGCTTAAGCGAGGAAAGTGTGATTCTGACTGTACAAGCCAAGGTTTATGCTGAAAAATCAAAACGTTTACGGGATATGAATTGTTATCCACGCTATTACAGATCTCCCACGAGCAAGACCTAGTCGAAACTCAAAGCATTTTTTTAATGGACTGATTTGTGTCAGAAGATAAAAGAAGCACTCCAATCAGCTTCAGCTCATGAAACACCCGGTGATACCACCCAAGGCTCACCCCATTGCGGACTCGATAATCCGACAGTTTCGCGCAATGAAAGGACAAGCAGGACCATCTCGGTTACTCGCGGAACTTTGCAAATATTTTGAATTGCACAAAGAAAGCTACCGTCAAGCGTGTACTCTCGGGTTATTGAAAATTTCGGAAGCACTTGGCAGTCATAGGCTATGAGTTGCTGGCTCCTCTACCTGCCGCTAGAGTCCAGCAGGGTTTATGTTCTCCACCTACGCCGCAATAGATTATTTCGGTCCGTTTTTGAATAAGCATTGGAGCAGCATTTTTACCTGCCTCCAGATGAGTGCGATGTACACCGAAGGTTCTCATTCCTGATCTGATATTCACGCATTATGAAACTACTGCTTTTCATGCTACGGAAAGGAGCAATGTCCGATTATAACGACCAAAACGCTTAAGTCCTGGTCCGGGTCAGCCTGACCGACGATTAAATTCTCGATTCACCAAATACTAAGCTTCAGTCGTTCTGGATCGCACCTTGGAGCCTCAAAACAACGCGCAGCCCAAACCAATGAAGAACCCAAATCAAGAACACGATTACTCTGCAAATCCTACGGTACTTTGACAGTGAGCCTCATTCACTTTCCAGAAAAAACCGTTGGTCAAAAATAGGAAAGAATACTGTCCTGAAGTTCAGACAAATAGAACAATTCCTCCAAGCTTGATCAGGCACAAGGAATAAATTCCTGAGCGTGGCAGCCAAAAATCAGCGAAAACGAGCTGAACGTCTACGAGCAGTCGGCGTGAGCGAGAAAGTGAAACTGAGGAGCAATAAAACAAAACTGTGTAGAATCAGTGTGATTCAGTACCGTACCAACTGTCCGTAAAGTAATCTCAGTGAGAAACCACAACCATAAAGGGGAGAAGTAGGTGCACCAAGCATAGATTAATTGTTGACCACAGACCAGTGTCGGCATGAATTAGGTTAGAGAAGGCGGCCGAAAATTGGTCATTCAGTATAGAAACGTAAACAGAACAGGAATTTTTCAGTCAGCGTGGACATCACGCCGGTCGCCGAATTCCTTTCCGGTCTTTAACGGCAATTTCATACAGCAATCGGCTCTGGCTTTCTCTTCCTACCTAAGCTCCCGAGACATCGGAGTTCTCAGGGCTCTCAGTAGTATGCCTACTACCTCCCTTACCTTCGGGTATACGAGGACTGGCAGCAGTACGCCCGCATACCCCCTAGCCCACGACCCTGGCTTCTAGTCGTCACCTTCTAACAAGCAAAGTTTTCGTCCATCTCTCCTTTGCTTTCCTTCGCTGGTGTTGACCACTGCCATTCGTACGAGTCCATATGAATCAACTTCTACGTCCTCAATTATCTCCACGGGCCAATGGACTCTCGCAAAGGTCTCTGAAGCAACTGGAATGATGTCCTCTTTTCTAAGATTTCTATGTTATGGAAGCCATTTCTGTCTGGCCTGCAGAGTCAAAACATATTCCCTCACCCATCGGCGCCAAAGGTTATTTGGGAAGTGGTTAAACTGCCTCCAACGTCTACAATAGTGTTCTCTCATTTAAGCATTATATAACATACCGCGATCGCCCCTCAGCTATAGTAGACTGCTCGGAGTCAGAGCCAATCTGCCCTGATCATCGGACAAAGGTGAGACAACCGGCCGATTATCCAATATCCTCTCAACTTCAAAAAGCAGGTGTGTAATGCCTCCTCACTCAGTATCTGTTCCTTAGAAAGCACCGGTGGCTACCTGCGTACCTAACGGATCATTCTTCCCCATACGGCCCCTCGGTGGCTTGATGCTGGGGGACCGAAAGGCCAACTTATGCCCAGACTAGCTAGGTGACCGTTGATGTGCCGTCTTTCTCAAAGCTTCAACTGATCTTTGGGCATGGTCACTGCACCCACGAAATTCGCCCCGTTATCGCGATAGATTCCTGTTGGCGCTCCAAGTCTACCAACAAAACGGACGAGTGACATAACGAACGAGTCAATGCTTAAGCTGGCTGTCATTTCCAACTCAGTAGCCCGAGATTGTAGACAGAAGATTAGACAGCCGTATCCTTTTCCAGACCCTCAGTCCCTACGAACAGGGATAGGACTAAAGTAATCTATTGCGACCGAACTGAAGCAATACCGTCCTCTTTCCACACGACACTGAGTAAAAAGAGTCATCAGCTGCTGACAAGCGACAGCGGCCAGCCTACGACAACAGAAACATCGTTCTATTACCCATTTGACGGCACTGATTCCACTGACAATCCAGTATCTCGCGGATTGCATCAAGAACTTGGGCGGTGCCACTATGTCCTTCTCTACTCTGGTGGTGGCGGGTAATTATTTCTGTCACTGGGTGTCTCTTAGACAAAATACCTGGATGTTTAAAGGCACTCGAATATTCAGCCAAATTTGGTCGTCCGCCAACACACAAAATGTTCAGCAATACAATCAGGCGTAGCTTTCTTAGCGAACCAAAGGCGCCCTTGCTTAGCTCATCTGTAAGTAGTTCTCGCTGTAGAAATTCCAAATGAATTCCTTTGAACCATTGCTATCACTCGGAACCTGGCCCTGTGTGTGTCTTCAGCGGACAGGCTGCCCACTTTCAGCAGCTCCTTGCCTCTTGAGAATAGAACTTGAATATAGGAGGTAAACCTGATGAGCCAAGCGACGGCCTTTAAGATCTTTGAACCAACTGGATATAGTATGCAGGTTGGTCTTATTCACCAAAGCCGGCCCTTTCTTAGTCTCCACACCATCCGGTGGGACCGACAACACAACTCCTGGTGGATTATAATCGTTTTGATGTGAGGGTCCTCTCAACCAAATCTTCAGTTCCTCTTCGGTCGAAATTCCTCTTGGGGTTAGATCAGCAATATTATCTTCTGATCGCACGTGCCGCCATTGTAAAAGGTTAGTATACTGAAGAACAAATGCCAGTTGGTCAGCGACGAAGATACTATGAAGCTCACCGGTGTTTTCTATGTAATACCTGACAATCACCAAGTCTGTCCAAAATACGCTCCGTCAAAATTATCTGGCAAGCTTTGTTTTAACATCTGACTCAATCGGACACCTAAGACGGTTGCCGCCAACTTAAACCTTGGAATATTAACGGTTTTGATAAGTGTCACTCGCGGTTTACTACGCAGAAGCACATTGTGTGGGGCTCTGTCCGCGGTAATTCGCCTCGCGTATGCCGCTGCATCGTATCCGGATTCTGAGGCATCACAGAATACATGCAACTCAGTGCATGCTACTTCTTGTTGAGTCTCTTTAATTATGCCCCTCGTTACTCTTGTTTTACCGATTTGGTTCATAAATGATACCCAATTATTCCACAACACGGCCCCTGCTGGGTTGAGTGGGCTATCCCAACCTAGTTTTGACCTGCATAACCTCTGCAAAAACTGCTTGGCCGGAAGATATAACGGGACTACCAGACCAAGTGGGTCAGTCAGGGAACTGACGTTCGACAGTATGCCTCTCGTCAAAGGCCTTTTAAGCGACTAGAACTGAAAGGTAAATTCGCCCATGACCGCATCCCACGGAACGCCCAGTGCTCTTTCACTGGTGTCGTTCGGCTGAGGAAGCCGAATGGAACTGTCATTTTAATCAGGGTCCGGGGTTTAAGCCCATAAATTTCCGTGAGTGGGATTTTCATTTCCTCAGCTTGAAACCAGCGTGCTTCGATAACGCCGTTATCCCTTTCGCAAAAGAAGTAGCCTCAGCGCTTGTTTTAAAGGATGCAAGGCAATCATCGACATAAAAGTTGCGTTCTACGGCTTGCGAGACCGACGGTTCATAACCTACCCCAAAATCCCTCGCAGCTCTGCGTAAAGCGAAGTTGGCGCAGAAGAGTGAGAACGTAGCCCCAGAGGGATGGACCGTCATCTGGTACTCGTCCGGCATCAGTGCCAGGTCTCTTTGTGGCCACCATGGGAACAGCAAGAAGCTCCTGTCACTTTCGGACACCTTTGCTCACATGAACATCTCTTGCATGTCCACCGAAACGGCCACCTGTTCCATCGAGAACGACAAGTGTGCCCACAAGATCAGCCGTAGTATCAGGGCTTTGATAAAGCATGTCATTGAGCGACCAACCCTAATATATGGCTGCGCAATCCAGGACCATATGCAACTTCTCCGGCTTCTTCGGGTTCAACACAGCGTGGTGTGTTAAGTACCACCGAGGTCTGTAGTCGCAACTCATTGGTTATGGTTTGATCCATCGCTTTGGTATACCTCATTCACAGGTTTTGTCGTTTGTCAGGCGACGTTTCAAACTGTGCAACCTTGTTCGCGCAGACTAGGCTCCAGAACCCTGTCACTACATCCTTCCTACAAGGTAGCGGAACTATGAGGTATATATATACTTCGCGTCTCAGACTCGACGAATTGTATAACTTGTGCGTTTTTTTACCGAAGCACTCTTTTTAAGTAGCTAGAAGTCCTCAAACTCCGCGTCAAACATCCTTTGTACTTCTTCTGTGGGGGGTGATTCGCTCTGAGTCACCCGGTTCATCGATGAGGACTGATGCCTTTTGAAGATGGTTGGGCCACCCAGCCTAACAGTATAGGAAATGCATGGGGATATTTACGAGCGCCCAGTCTATGATCTAAAACACAGTGAGCCTCGGGTACGCTACATCTGATAAGCAATAATACATCCTCATTTAGGGTTTCTATGGGTAGGTCCTCCAAGTGGGGCCACTCCCTATACTCACCATCTGAACTGGGCTTGGGCATAGGCAATGACTCAGCAACAACAGCTTGATTTATGCCGATTGAATATGTGCCATTCAGTGTGATCAATTCGAAAGCGTCACTTACCGTGTTAGCTATTTTGGATCCCACCAGAGTCCCAGTTGCCAAACAGCTGTTCCGAAAACCCTCTCTCAGCCCGAATGAAAGTAGTGTCGGATCCATTGTCAAGGAAAGCGTATCCGACAATCTAACTTTCTCCAGCCTTAATTCTTACGGGCAGTAGTCCAAGGTATATGCCATTGTGCTTCATCTTGGTTACTCCGCGGTGATTCTCACTCACTGCCTTGGGTGTTACTGGGCGCTTTGGCATAGCCCTATGGAGTAGCTGACGATGCCGACCGCCATTGCCTCCAACGGCACAAATAGTTTTCGACATGCAGTCACCAGCTCCGCGGCTCCCTTTCAGGCATTAAGCACAACCCCATCTTTCGGGCTTTGCCCATCTCAGGTACATCTGACGCTAAAACCTTTTTGCGCGGCGCTGTCGAGTGGTTTCCACCACTCATCGGGCAGGTCTGAGTCAGCTCTCTGCCCTGCTGCACTGTGCTTATGAACCAACTAGATCCAGATTGACGTAGATCTGGGTTGCGACTGGCTCGTTTCATCTAACTAGCGGTTTTAGTGTGGCTTGCTAGTTGTCCGAAACAAATACGAGCGATCCTGGCCGTGGTGGACACGAATTGCGTTGGTTCACTAAAAGTTGGTCCCCGACCGTTGGGCATTACCCGATCAACTGCCTCAGCCCATTTATTCTGTGGGGTTTACGGAAGACCACCAACTACACGTTCCAGGATGGCCAGCGTGTTGAGATCGGGAGTGTAGTTCGTCTGCTCGTGAGCAATCATGCAGCTCTCCATCCTAACGGCTGGAGTTGACAGTGTCTCTGAGTCCAAGCTGCTTGTGTTGAGCCCTCTCATTAGACCCTCTAGGGGTGGTCGCATTACCTTGTGCGGGCGGCCAAATAATTCCTTCAGTATCTCACGAGCTCCACGATATTCTTCGCTGGGAGGCGGCATCACGCATTCCTTAATGGCTTCCAGTGCCTCACCCTTACAGCAATGAAACAAATGCACCAAGCGTTGGCTTTCATCAATAACCTCCGAGGTGACATACACAGGAGACTGTCGAATGAACTTCCGGTATACTGCTGGCTGACCATCGAACGAAAACGGTTCCACCTTCGATGAGCCCATCCCACCCATGAAGTAGGAAGCCGCATTCTATAACTTATGACCGGGGTCCTCCCGGCCTCCTCGTTTCTCTGATTAGCAGTATTTATGAACTCATTACAAATCGACCTCGTGTGCACTTGAATATACACAAACACTCTTTTATCACAGTTGTTTGAGTCCGGGGATGGCACAGAAGCACTTTTTTCTAATTGTAACAGCAGGTCGTGGAAAATCCCCCTTTTTCCCTCGCGATTCAGTGTTTTTCCCAACATCACTCATTTGTCTACACTATTGACTTGTCTTTACGAACTGGTCGTTTTTCTGGACCAATTGTTGTTTGTTCGCGCCCAGGGCGCTACTTTGGCACATCCTTGTTCAGGACATGCGTGACGCACGTGCTGTTTGCTCACACGCTGCTATTCGGTTTCTCGTTGTTGGGTCCTTGTGATCGTATTATTGAGGTTTGTATATTGTTTATGTCATTGTTCATGTAATAATCTAGTATCGTAGAATATCACGGATAATCGTCTTTTGATTTCGGGATCCGTTGCGAATTTGGCTACGCATTGCTCAAACGTTCGTTGCAATACTCAATAGATCAATTTGGAACGAGGAAAAACACGCGAAATGCCAAGAAAAGGATCTAAAACAGTGGAATCCGGACAGGAAGTAATACGGCAAGTCTCTGGGGAGGTTTTGGGTACATATAATTCTTTAGTTAATGCTAAATCGCCTAGTCCTGTCAGTGCTAGTTCATGTGTTGATGAGAGCAATATTGATCGTAAGGATGTCAATTTATATAAGCTGAAAATACTAGACCTAGAACAACAGCTACTATCGGCTAGACTACAGGCGTAGGAAGCAGAGAAGAAGTGTACACAGAAAGAGCGAGAGCATGAGACCAGTGACGTCGACACTTCCGATAGATTAGGGTGCAACAAGATGGGGAACACCATGCGGGTCGCCGACTACAAACCGCCATCGATCGATCTGCCTAGAATGGAACTAACGGTTTTTGACGGCAAGCTGAGCAATACTGCAAGTTTGTCAAACAGTTCGAGCCGTTCGTTGAAAATAAGGTAACCGACCATGGGCAAAGGCTTCTCTACCTTACTCACTACTGTCGACGCCGAGCAAGAGAAGCTATCGACGGGTGCACCATGCTCGATCCAGAACAAGGCTACACAAAGGCAAGGAAGATTCTGAGGGACTTGTTTGGCCAACCTTTCAAAGTAGCCCGTAACCTAATAGAGGGCGTGCTGGTAGAGGCAAAAAGAACCAAGGGCGACGTCTACACCATGGCCGACCTGGTGGTTAAGATGCAGAACTGCTCAATAGCCCTCGACCGTTTGGGTTACAGGGCTGACCTAGACGCCATGCACACTTTGGAAGGCATAGTCCGTCACCTCTTTCCCGAACTACAGGGTCGGTGGGCGGAAGAAGCAGAACGGATAAGCCGAAGCGACAGAAAAGCCAATTTCGAAGACCTGACCGAATACTTATACAGGCAAACGAAGATAGCTGACAGCAGATTCGGCCGACTCGTCCGGGACAGCAACCGAGCAAACAAACCCAGTACTAGCCAAGTCCAAACCCCTGTACGGGAACATCCAAAGTACCAGCCTTGGACCAATACACACGTCATTTCACGAGATGCTACGGCGAAACCAAATTGCAGGTCCTGTGGTACTAGCCATGGCCTACCAGAATGTCCCAAGTTCGGCAACACTACAATAGACGAACGGTGGGGAATGGAGAGGATGGCAGGAGCATGTTTTATCTGCCTGAACGCCACGCACTGGGCAGCAGCCTGTAGGACAAGGAACCGATGTGTTTACGAGGGCTGCACGGGCAGACACCGTCGGCTGCTGCATCAGGCGAGAGTAACCATATCCGAGGCGAGTGCCAAGCCCAGCGTTATTTGTTCAACTTCACAATCTGCCAGTATACCGGTACGTTTAGGCGTAGTGGCCGTGGGAGTAATGACTCCGACTGGGATAGTCAAGGCGTTGGCTCTCGTTGATAGTGGATCCGACACCACTTTAGTGAAAGAGCGGTTTGCCGACAAACACCAACTGGCTAAAGGTGCAACGTCGTTGGCAGTGAGCACGGTGGGCGGAACACAGGTAATGACTGCCGGTAGATTAAGGCTGCAACTCATCTCTCTAGACACTTACGAGGAAATTGAACCAACGGAGGCATTCACGTTAGCGGATCTCCCCATGCGAGCAACAAGGTCGGTGAACGCAATCTTGACTCAGTGGCCCCACCTGCAGGATATAACCGTTGTAGACTGGGAAGATGATGAAGTGGATCTCCTCATCGGATGCGACGTGCCAGAGGCGCATTGGGTGCTTGACCAGAGAGTGGGCGACCGCCAGGCACCTTATGCCGTACGCACGGCTCTGGGATGGATGTTAAACGGTCCAGTAGGGGTACGCGGTTCCGTGAATTACTTATCCGCCGAAACGGACCGCATAGAGTATTATCTGCAGCGGCTGTATGAAAAGGAGTTTCATGACATTGGAGACGAAAGACCAACATTGTCTCAAGAGGATCACTTCGCTCTACAAACAGTGCGGCAAGGCACTAGAGGCCTCAAGGAACAGTTCGAGGTTCCCCTCCCATGGCGAACATCGGTCGACCCGTGGACTGATAACAGAAATTATGCTCTCCAACGATTACTACGACTAAAAGAACGCTTCATTCGAAACCAGAATCTGTGGGAACGATACGCGGATTTGATGAGGCGAAACGAGACCCTCGGTTACGTTGAAAAGGTGCCTGTCAACACCGACAGCAAAAGGGGTATCTGGTATCTGCCTCACCATCCGGTTATCAACCCCAAGAAACCCAATAAACTGCTGGTGGTTTTCGACCGTGCGGCCAAGTTCCAGGGCAAGTCGTTAAACGATCGCCTACTACAGGGTCCTGACTGGACTACACCACTGATCGATGATTTGTGCCGTTTCCGAGTGGGTAAAGTGGCTTTGTCTGCCGACATTAGGGAAATGTTCCATCACCACCCACCAACTTCTATCATATTCCCTCCTATGCTCCACACTATTATCGTCAGCAGAGCTAAACTCATCCACATCAGCTAGCCCGGTATAGTCCCTGATGGTCTTAGGCATGGTCTGGCGCTGTATGAGACTGACACACGTATGCTAGTTTGTGCTTTACAACGCTCGTTGTCCTACTCCGTGTGTTTGCATAGTCCCACTCTGTATTTTTCAAGCCCATGCTAGCGAAACCCCTGAAGTCAACGGCACCCATACCATAGCGTCGTTTGAACGTGGGGAAAACAGACCACCCCCAGCAGTTGCGAAAAAAGAAAAATACGCATAAAATTACGATCGGGCGGAGGGGCTATGGAAAGTTCCTATATGGGCTCAACCACCCCTCTGTTAGGAAACAAAAAAAAGAACAGTGGAAAAAAGACCTCGTGGGTCAGATTCCATCACCAAATACCACTGACATCCGGCTGTGAAGGAATTGGGCAACCTTCATCTATGGGTATATCTCCCATCAGCTCAGACCTGATCCTGCGAAAAGAGAAACCCCACATCGCCCTTGTCCGCTCGACAAGCTTTTGGTTTTCACGCACGAGACTGACTGGGGTGGAAACGCACTGGACTTTTCACTTACGCCTACCCACCCCCCGCTCTAAGTTTCAGCCACCCCATACCCCCCATAAGCACACCTAGCATGCATGTCGACGTCAAATACAATCGCTACCATAGCCCTGACTTTCAACTCGTTGACCTGGACAGCGTACCGACATACCTGACAAATACCTACAACCGCGGTGAAGCCCGGAAAAGGAAAACAATAATAATAATAGATAAATAAGAAAGAGAAAGATAAGAGCACAGTGAAAACCGGTCACCTATTCTAACTATGCCCCTCCACCTTCCGTCATCTCTCTTAGAAAGCGGCCTTCCCGATGTCCTAGCGTCCAAGCCACGCTTAGGTTTACAACCATACCTAACAGTAACCACAGTCTCCTGCCAACTACAATCACTACTGCAGCCTGGACTCTAAGCCCACTGACATGGACAACATACGGTAGCATATTGGTAGCACCACAGGGGCAACAGATGAACAACACCTGCCTCACTTAAGTCTACAAAAAATAAACACGGAGAACCGTCTATATTTTCCATTCGCCACTGACTATCCCTCCTCAACCTTATAACAAATATGGTATTCATGCATCCACCACGTCATGAGATTTTCCTTCTCACTTTTAAGTTTTATCTCAGTAGGTTGGCACTACCGAGTAGGAGCACAGATGAACTCACGTCCACGTTTCTCTGCATGATAACAACTTTCCCTAACACATTACCACCGATGCCCTAGTGGTTCTTCCCGAAGTCTTACTTAATGCTCTTCACAATCTCTAATTGCGTGCAAGCCATTTACCCCTTGAAATGCAGACGCAGCAGCCCACCCGCTTCAACCTATCTTGCTAGCCTGTAGTAGTACTTATCAACCCCCTGCAACCCGACGTTACTTTAGCTCTCGAACTAAAACCCAGATCGGAGTATAAAATGTGCCACTCAGGGCTCACATAAAGCCAACCAGCTCGTCACTAACTGTCGCTATTTATAATAATAACTAACAGCTGGAACCACGTCCAGACTGCTAACATCATTTATTTCAGATTTGACGTCGCCCACTTCCGGGCTCCACTTTCGGTGACCAATGCCAACACTTTGACCTGTACCGACAGAAGCCTAAATGGCACCTTTTATACGGAACGGGATTGCAATCGAGCCACACGACCTGACCACTCCCAACTGCTTACCAGTAGATTGATAGGCGTCTTATGGCGCAACACCTCCACTACTGATGTCACTGCTGGAGTCTTCACAAATAACTGTTCACAGGCCAACTCCTACTGATTGATTGACACGTCCCTTACCCCGACTGATGAACCATACCCACGGGATGCTACACGTCACCTTGGTATCACGTGAAACAATCCAATAACAGAGCCAGAATAAGCAAGACTGGAATCCTTTATTCATTAAAATTCGATACGCCATCCGAACGCGAGTCCACTTATCCCCCATCCGTGGTTCCCAATTATGTCACCGATATCACTGAGAATCCACAAGACAATATATTTTTTGTCAGCGTAACAGAACAATAAGGCGCGAGCCTGCGCGGAGGTTTTTCACTCAGTTTTCACTTGCGAAATTCCATTTTACTTCCGATTGGCATCCCGCCTAAAATTGACTCCTCACCAATTCAAGGCCTTCAGGTTGCGCTCCCTTTTTTCTGAATGATACGGGTTATTGGTCTTGATCCTAAACTCACCTTTTATATGGATTGCTGTTTCCTCCACAATCATCGTCTCCTAGGCCACTCCCACAAAGTTTTCTCATGTCTCCCCGTTTCATGACGCACTCCGTTTCTTATAACCGGGATTATCCCCAATTGTCTTCATACAGAGCCGTTCTCTTCATACTCAACGAAGTTCACGAGTATACTCCCATTTCTTTCATCTCTCCATGTTCATAACTTATTCCGTGCACAGAACCCCAATAGGCCTCCGTTATCCACAGCTTACACTACTCTGGTTTATAATGCATCCTTTGCGATATATTTCCACGACATATTTTGTATTTCCACAGGCCACCACCAACCGACTCGAATTCGAAACTAAACTGTATTTGCCGC
The DNA here is from genome assembly GCA_948099385.1 of Fasciola hepatica. NCBI lineage: Eukaryota > Metazoa > Platyhelminthes > Trematoda > Plagiorchiida > Fasciolidae > Fasciola > Fasciola hepatica. The sequence continues at coordinate 32,668,725 of CANUEZ040000043.1, read as the reverse complement.
GCAAACGATTATCACCTCGTTCGATTCAAACTATCTGTAGCTATATTGTTTTGCTTCTCACGTTTTCGACTCGCCTTCTTAAAATAACTGTATAGTTCATTGTTCTGAGTAACGTTGTACACCATGATCATGCGCTTGCGCGTGCGTCTCGACCACGATCGAGAAATATACCATCATATCACCATATCATATCATATCATATCATCAGGTGAAGATTCCGGTAGGAGAACGAGATGCTTTGCGTTTCCTGTGGTGGGAAGTGAGCGACCGGGACAACGCAGTGGTGAACTATAGGATGACCGTCCACCCATTCGGAGCCATATCGTCACCATTTTGTGCGAACTACGCTCTCCGAGAATCAGCGAACAAACATGGCGATCTAGTACATCGGACGGTAGTAGAAAGCGTCAGCAGGAACTTCTACGTCGACGACTACCTTGGGTCATTTGATGATGTGGAATCAGCTCTAGAGCAGTTCAGGGGTCTGACGAGATTGCTGGAAGAGGGCGGCTTCCATCTAACTAAATGGATGTCGAACGCTTCAGAAGTGCTGAAAGTCATCCCGTATCACGAAAAGGCCGAAAGGGTAAGAGATTTGGAAGGCTCTCCACTTTCTATCGAGCGCACTTTAGGGATACAATGGGACGCGGAAACGGACGATTTTGTTTTCGAACTGAACGTTCCCGAGCTGCCAATAACCCGTCGTGGCATACTATCTGCCGTCTCGAGTTTGTTCGACCCGCTCGGTTTCGTCTCACCATGGCTGTTACCCGGAAAGATCTTGCTGCAGCGGCTGTGCCGTAAGAAAGTTGGTTGGGACCAGTCACTGGACCGAGGGGACCGGTTGGACTGGGAAGAATTTCTTAACACTTTGAAGAAATAAGGGGACATAAGAATCCCACGATGTTTGACTCCTGGCCATACGACACGGACTGTAAAAATACATGCCTTTTCCGATGCATCCGAAGTCGGTTATGGAGCTGTGGTGTACGGACGATGGTGCGCAGGAGATGGACAATATACCACGAGGATCCTGTTCGCAAAGCCTGCGTTGCCCCACTGAAGTCGGTCTCAATCCCACGCCTTGAACTCAGCGCAGCCGTGTTGGCAGTCAGGGTGGTGCAAGCTGTGAAGAGATGTTTCGATCTCTACATTTGGCCGGCGAGCTTCTGGACGGATTCAACGATAGTACTTTACTACATTAACAACGTACGGAGCCGGTTTAGTACTTTCGTTGCTAACCGGCTCACGATTATCCACGATGAATCAGCCACGCACCAGTGGAGTCATGTCCGGTCTGGCGATAATCCGGCCGACCTGTGCTCCCGAGGTGCGAACAACTTCAGGCAACTAGACACGTGGACGAGAGGGCCAAACTTCCTGCAGTTGCCCAAACAGGACTGGCCCGTGTTCGAACTAAACCCCCCTACGGAATTGGAACTGGAGATCAAAGGCGTAGTGATAGCAACCAACGTCGTCGAAGCGTCGTCCATTCTATCGCGACTGATCAGGTTTTCTTCCTGGATGAAGACGCTTCGTTCGCTAGTTTGGTTAACCAGGTTCAAGAGAAATTTACTAGTCATGAAAGGGCTACGGTCCTCAGGCCGGATACGGGTCGGCCCGATAGGTCCCGATGAGCTACAAGCGGCAGAGTACGATATTTTCAGAATGATACAACGCGAGGCTTTCGCCCGAGAACTCAAGAGGGCGGAGGAGGTGGGGCCGATCAATGAAGACATGCCATCTCCAAGAGGCGAGCTGGAGCGTTTAAACTCCAAACTCATCGACGGACTGCTGCGGGTGGATGGTAGGCTGACCAACGCCCACCTGAACTTCGACACAAAGTATCCTATACTGCTGCTTGCGAGACAACCTGTAGTAGAGCTAATGATTCAACACGTCCACGCCGTGGAGGGACATGCCGGAGAAAGTCACGTGACGAGCGTCATCCGAAAGCGCCTTTGGTTGTTGAGAGGACGAGAGACTGTAAAACGCGTAATCCGACGGTGTGTGCAATGCAGGAGACGCAATGCCACAGCAGGCAAACAACTCATGGCCCCACTACCAGAATGCAGGGTGACTACGGGCTGGTGGCCGTTCAGTGACACCGGGTTGAACTATTTCGGACCCTTGTGGATCAAGTGCGAGAGAAGATTAGAAAAGCGATACGGATGTATCATGACGTGCATGAAATCACGTGCGGTACACCTAGAAGTCGCACATTCGACGACGACCGATTCGTTTCTACGGGCCTTGCAAAGATTTATCAACCGACGAGGCGTACCGGCCAATATATACTCAGATATAGGATCAAACTTTGTGGGCGCTCACCGGGAATTGCAGCGTTGGCACAGGAACATAAACAGGGACGAACTGCAGGATCGAACCGTGGCCTACGGCATACAATGGCATTTCAACCCTCACAGGCCAGCCACTGAGGCGGCGTATGGGAACGCATGATCCGGTCCGCCAGACAGATATTGCTGTCAATCATGGAGCAGCAGCCGCCAGACGACGAGACGCTGAACACCGTCATGACTGAGGTGGAGCGAATCCTGAACAACCGCCCCCTGGTTCCAGTATTGAACGGCGACCCCACCCACCTGGCGCTCACCCCAAACGACTTATTGACGCTAAGGTCGAACGAGGGTTTCCAAGGGCCGGTAAACCTTCGTGGAAGCTACCTTCACGGATGGAAGCAAGTGAACTATCTGGCCAAGGTCTTCTGGAGGCGATGGCTACGGGAGTACCTACCGGCTTTGCAGACTCGACAGAAGTGGCTGGCCAAAACAAGACCATTCAAAGTTGGTGACGTGGTTATGATCGTCGACGAACGCCCACATTTCAGCGCTTGGTCTTTGGGAGTAGTTACGGAAACCATCAAAAGCACTGACGGAATGATAAGAACGGTGAAGGTGAAGACAGCTAACGGAGTGCTCATTCGTTACGTACGCAGTATTAACCTACTCGAGAGCGAAGACGGAGGAGCTGATAACCCTGAGGCCTAGTAAACCTTTTTCACACCAGTAATCGAGGTGGATAAAGAAACACCATATATACCACACTGTCTCCGGCAAACACGTTACAGTGCTCGCGGTCCTTTCGTTGACATTACAGAAGGTTCTTTCAGACATGTGGTGATGAATGAGACCCCATTGTACATCCCGATACATACACACATGCACGACGCACTCTACATCCCGTAAACCCATCAAACTTGTGACAGTGTCCGTTGTTTTGCCTTTTGTTGACATTGCCGAATGCCCCTTGCATATGTGGAAGTAGCGGAGCTCAGGTCACACACACATGCTACATTTTACTCGTTTTATTGCCACGCGAGCTTTTGTTGACATTGCAGAGAGCCCTCCTTTGATGTGTAGTCATACCTGTGATTTCATTGTATACTCCGGCACCCACACACATACTCACACGTACACTCAAACACACATCCAGGACCGGACGGCCCTTTACGAGGACAACATCTATGTGACCATTCGCGCCCGCCATCGGTCATTTGGTCTCGTGGAAGATGTAGACTAGCCTCACGTCTATGTAGCCAATGGGTTAGGTGCGACCAGTAGTAGAACGTTTACGACGAGCATTAGACGCGCGCACTGACAGCAGGGCCTAGACAGGTAGGAAGAATCAGTACCTTTATACCGAACCTTTGACTCTGCTAAGGATCCAGGAGGATTTTGGTGGGCGGTGTAACAGCCGGTCGTGCAAAATCCCCCTTTTTCCCTCGCGATTCAGTGTTTTTCCCAACATCACTCATTTGTCTACACTATTAACTTGTTTTTACGAACTGGTCGTTTTTCTGGACCAATTGTTGTTTGTTCGCGCCCAGGGCGCTACTTTGGCACATCCTTGTTCAGGACATGCGTGACGCACGTGCTGTTTGCTCACACGCTGCTATTCGGTTTCTCGTTGTTGGGTCCTTGTGATCGTATTATTGAGGTTTGTATATTGTTTATGTCATTGTTCATGTAATAATCTAGTATCGTAGAATATCACGGATAATCGTCTTCTGATTTCGGGATTCGTTGCGAATTTGGCTACGCATTGCTCAGAAGTTCGTTACACTAACCCTTCTGAGAGTTTGGAAATCTTTAGCTCTTGCTTGTCTCTTGGAAACTTATTTCTGTTTCTTTTAAAAGCCCTGAAGTCCTGCGCTCCTTTTCCTTTGAGGTGGCGTTCCCTAAATTCGACAATCGACAAATTCGGCCTAGGACAACGACTATGCCGACTAGAGCCTGTAACCCTGTAGACATGGACAGAAAAACTGTCAGGAGAGCCTTGCCGGTTTCCCGCCACGACTTGATCCGATCCGATTATATCTTCAGATCGGTAGGGTCCAGTGATCGCCGTATTGCTCCTTGTTGTTCGCATCGTTCCAATGACATTGCAAAAAAACTGTAAAGACCGAAAGGTCCAAGTCCTGGTCCGGGTCAGCCTGACCGACGATTAAATTCTCGATTCACCAAATACTAAGCTTCAGTCGTTCTGGATCGCACCTTGGAGCCTCAAAACAACGCGCAGCCCAAACCAATGAAGAACCCAAATCAAGAACACGATTACTCTGCAAATCCTACGGTACTTTGACAGTGAGCCTCATTCACTTTCCAGAAAAAACCGTTGGTCAAAAATAGGAAAGAATACTGTCCTGAAGTTCAGACAAATAGAACAATTCCTCCAAGCTTGATCAGGCACAAGGAATAAATTCCTGAGCGTGGCAGCCAAAAATCAGCGAAAACGAGCTGAACGTCTACGAGCAGTCGGCGTGAGCGAGAAAGTGAAACTGAGGAGCAATAAAACAAAACTGTGTAGAATCAGTGTGATTCAGTACCGTACCAACTGTCCGTAAAGTAATCTCAGTGAGAAACCACAACCATAAAGGGGAGAAGTAGGTGCACCAAGCATAGATTAATTGTTGACCACAGACCAGTGTCGGCATGAATTAGGTTAGAGAAGGCGGCCGAAAATTGGTCATTCAGTATAGGAACGTAAACAGAATAGGAACGTTTCAATCAACATGGACATTAAGCCGATACTTTAAGTAGCAATGGCACAAGCGTTTTTGAGACTCAAAGGTAATTGAAGAACCCAATGGGAAACTGGTCTAGTGATAATATCGCCGATAGATTGTTGCAAAGGGGCTTGCAGTGGCACTTTAATTCCCCTGATGCTAGTCACCGTGGTGGCATATGGAAAATTATGGTGGGCTCGGTTAGGAGACTATTTCTTTCGAATTGTCATAATTAGCCGATGACGGGCGAAATATTGTTGACATTCTTCAAGGAAAGTAAACGGATGGTAAACGGAATACCTCTAGTACCTACAACCTTAGACTGTCGTGATCTGCGTTCAACTTGTGCTCTGACCACTGTCAAGAAATATTCAATTATCGATTATCAGTTATCGATTAAACTCCCAGCCGCAGGAGCCACTTTAGTAAGGCATGCACTGAAGAAACCACGATTCTCAGGGGATCTGCCACATCTGGAGGGAATTCTCGGTGTCTTCAGTTTGATGTTCTACGGGACGTTTTATGAATCCCCTTAATTACCACCTTTCTTTACCTACCCATGGCTATCTCAGCATGTGACTCCAGCCGTGCGATCGATCTGGTGGGGATCTGGAGCTCATCCCGGAGATTCATGACTTCGTCTCGCTTGCGGGCAATGGAAGAGGAAAGCTTCGTAATGTGACAAGAAAATTCCTTCCGGGTTACCTTGGAAGGAGAGTACTTTATGTTTCCTTGATCTACCGTCGCTGTTTCTGGGTATCTGTCTGTTTCATGTCCCCCGTCCCCTCCCTCATGGTAACCAGTCCCATCTAACACCCCCATCTTTTATTCTATTCACGATCTGTGAATGAGTTTCCGAGTTCTGTGTCCGGGCGGTTATTCGGCCCAACGACTTATTTGAGGGTGATTTTAGAAAGTCCTTGCTCGCAGTAACCGACGCTTCAACACGTGGTGTTTCCCGTACCGATCCAGCAGTCTAGCAAGTAGTTTGGTGCACCCTTTTTGGGACCGTAGCCTGAAGGATTCACACCTTATACTATTCTGAACTTTAGGGCCACAGCCCTCTCCGCCCCAGAGGAACAGGGGCATTATCCTGTGTTACCTTTTGCGGTCTGATCTCGCAAGGACTTGGACTACCTGGGCATGTTGTATTGAGATGTAGAACAGAGAGGAACTACAGAAGAAAGTTCCTTGAATCAGAGAGCCAGTCTAGCTCAGAACGAAAATGGAACTACTTCGGAAGATAGTGGGGTGTGATGGGGTGAGGCAAGTAATACAGCGAAACCCTTGTCAGGTTTGCGTCGGGAAACAGCACACCTGGATATTCGTTATAGTCAACTGCTTTTCCCTGAACTTTCCTTCTGATACAGCTCCTAATGGACCAAGTCCGGTCATTACGGTTCCAAGTTCCGTCCCTCGAGACAAATTGAGGATGGGGTGATAATTGGTGACCCGCGGTTAAATCGGCCTCGAGCTGATATTTTATTGGATCACCAGAGTGGATCTGTCAGAGATTGAAGTTCTTCTGTTGTTTCCAATTTTCCAATCCACATTTCCAAAGCTTTAGTCCAAACACCCCCCATGTGGCTTCATGAAAAGCGATATGTCACTTTGTACCTCATTCCAGTCCAGTTTGGTGAGTAGCCCATTGGCACAGACCGCCATTCCCATTCTCTCTGAAGTCAGTGCTGGTGGCTGCTTATGTAACAGCCGGTCGTGGAAAATCCCCCTTTTTCCCACGCGATTCAGTGTTTTTCCCAACATCACTCATTTGTCTACACTATTAACTTGTTTTTACGAACTGGTCGTTTTTCTGGACCAATTGTTGTTTGTTCGCGCCCAGGGCGCTACTTTGGCACATCCTTGTTCAGGACATGCGTGACGCACGTGCTGTTTGCTCACACGCTGCTATTCGGTTTCTCGTTGTTGGGTCCTTGTGATCGTATTATTGAGGTTTGTATATTGTTTATGTCATTGTTCATGTAATAATCTAGTATCGTAGAATATCACGGATAATCGTCTTCTGATTTCGGGATCCGTTGCGAATTTGGCTACGCATTGCTCAAACGTTCGTAACAATACTCAATAGATCAATTTGGAACGAGGAAAAATCACGCAGAATGCCAAGAAAAGGATCAAAAGCAGTCGAATCCGGACAGGAAGTAATACGGCAAGTCACTGGAGAGGTTTTGGGTACATATGATTCTTTAGTTAATGCTGGATCGCCTAGTCCTGTCAGTGCTAGCTCATGTGTTATTGAAAGCAATATTGATCGTAAGGATGTCGATTTATATAAGATGAGAATACTAGAACTAGAGCAACAGTTACTCTCGGCTAGACTACAGGCGCATGAAGCAGAGAAGTGTACACACAAACAGCGAGGGCATGAGACCAGTGACTTCGACACTTCCGATAGGTTGGAGTGCAATAAGGTAGGGAACCCCACGCCGGTCGCCGACTACAAACCACCATCGATCGATCTGCCTAGAATGGAGTTAACGGTTTTCGACGGGCAAGCTGAGCAATACTGCAAGTTTGTCAAACAGTTCGAGCCGTTCGTTGAAAATAAGGTAACCGACCATGGGCAAAGGCTTCTCTACCTTACTCACTACTGTCGACGCCGAGCAAGAGAAGCTATCGACGGGTGCACCATGCTCGATCCAGAACAAGGCTACACAAAGGCAAGGAAGATTCTGAGGGACTTGTTTGGCCAACCTTTCAAAGTAGCCCGTAACCTAATAGAGGGCGTGCTGGTAGAGGCAAAGAGAACCAAGGGCGACGTCTACACCATGGCCGACCTGGTGGTTAAGATGCAGAACTGCTCAATAGCCCTCGACCGTTTGGGTTACAGGGCTGACCTAGACGCCATGCACACTTTGGAAGGCATAGTCCGTCACCTCTTTCCCGAACTACAGGGTCGGTGGGCGGAAGAAGCAGAACGGATAAGCCGAAGCGACAGGGAAGCCAACTTCGAAGACCTTACTGAATACTTATACAGGCAAACGAAGATAGCTGACAGCAGATTCGGCCGACTCGTCCGGGACAGCAACCGAGCAAACAAACCCAGTACTAGCCAAGTCCAAACCCCTGTACGGGAACATCCAAAGTACCAGCCTTGGACCAATACACACGTCATTTCACGAGATGCTACGGCGAAACCAAATTGCAGGTCCTGTGGTACTAGCCATGGCCTACCAGAATGTCCCAAGTTCGGCAACACTACAATAGACGAACGGTGGGGAATGGAGAGGATGGCAGGAGCATGTTTTATCTGTCTGAACACCACGCACCGGGCAGCAGCCTGTAGAACAAGGAACCGATGTGTTTACGAGGGCTGCACGGGCAGACACCGTCGGCTGCTGCATCAGGCGAGAGTAACCATATCCGAGGCGAGTGCCAAGCCCAGCGTTATTTGTTCAACTTCACAATCTGCCAGTATACCGGTACGTTTAGGCGTAGTGGCCGTGGGAGTAATGACTCCGACTGGGATAGTCAAGGCGTTGGCTCTCGTTGATAGTGGATCCGACACCACTTTAGTGAAAGAGCGGTTTGCCGACAAACACCAACTGGCTAAAGGTGCAACGTCGTTGGCAGTGAGCACGGTGGGCGGAACACAGGTAATGACTGCCGGTAGATTAAGGCTGCAACTCATCTCTCTAGACACTTACGAGGAAATTGAACCAACGGAGGCATTCACGTTAGCGGATCTCCCCATGCGAGCAACAAGGTCGGTGAACGCAATCTTGACTCAGTGGCCCCACCTGCAGGATATAACCGTTGTAGACTGGGAAGATGATGAAGTGGATCTCCTCATCGGATGCGACGTGCCAGAGGCGCATTGGGTGCTTGACCAGAGAGTGGGCGACCGCCAGGCACCTTATGCCGTACGCACGGCTCTGGGATGGATGTTAAACGGTCCAGTAGGGGTACGCGGTTCCGTGAATTACTTATCCGCCGAAACGGACCGCATAGAGTATTATCTGCAGCGGCTGTATGAAAAGGAGTTTCATGACATTGGAGACGAAAGACCAACATTGTCTCAAGAGGATCACTTCGCTCTACAAACAGTGCGGCAAGGCACTAGAGGCCTCAAGGAACAGTTCGAGGTTCCCCTCCCATGGCGAACATCGGTCGACCCGTGGACTGATAACAGAAATTATGCTCTCCAACGATTACTACGACTAAAAGAACGCTTCATTCGAAACCAGAATCTGTGGGAACGATACGCGGATTTGATGAGGCGAAACGAGACCCTCGGTTACGTTGAAAAGGTGCCTGTCAACACCGACAGCAAAAGGGGTATCTGGTATCTGCCTCACCATCCGGTTATCAACCCCAAGAAACCCAATAAACTGCTGGTGGTTTTCGACTGTGCGGCCAAGTTCCAGGGCAAGTCGTTAAACGATCGCCTACTACAAGTGCCTGACTGGATCACACCACTGATCGATGATTTGTGCCGTTTCCGAGTGGGTGAAGTGGCTTTGTCTGCCGACATTAGGGAAATGTTCCATCAGGTGAAGATCCCGGTAGGAGAACGAGATGCTTTGCGTTTCCTGTGGTGGGAAGTGAGCGACCGGGACAACGCAGTGGTGAACTATAGGATGACCGTCCACCCATTCGGAGCCATATCGTCACCATTTTGTGCGAACTACGCCCTCCGAGAATCAGCGAACAAACATGGCGATCTAGTACATCGGACGGTAGTAGAAAGCGTCAGCAGGAACTTCTACGTCGACGACTACCTTGGGTCATTTGATGATGTGGAATCAGCTCTAGAGCAGTTCAGGGGTCTGACGAGATTGCTGGAAGAGGGCGGCTTCCATCTAACTAAATGGATGTCGAACGCTTCAGAAGTGCTGAAAGTCATCCCGTATCACGAAAAGGCCGAAAGGGTAAGAGATTTGGAAGGCTCTCCACTTTCTATCGAGCGCACTTTAGGGATACAATGGGACGCGGAAACGGACGATTTTGTTTTCGAACTGAACGTTCCCGAGCTGCCAATAACCCGTCGTGGCATACTATCTGCCGTCTCGAGTTTGTTCGACCCGCTCGGTTTCGTCTCACCATGGCTGTTACCCGGAAAGATCTTGCTGCAGCGGCTGTGCCGTAAGAAAGTTGGTTGGGACCAGTCACTGGACCGAGGGGACCGGTTGGACTGGGAAGAATTTCTTAACACTTTGAAGAAATAAGGGGACATAAGAATCCCACGATGTTTGACTCCTGGCCATACGACACGGACTGTAAAAATACATGCCTTTTCCGATGCATCCGAAGTCGGTTATGGAGCTGTGGTGTACGGACGATGGTGCGCAGGAGATGGACAATATACCACGAGGATCCTGTTCGCAAAGCCTGCGTTGCCCCACTGAAGTCGGTCTCAATCCCACGCCTTGAACTCAGCGCAGCCGTGTTGGCAGTCAGGGTGGTGCAAGCTGTGAAGAGATGTTTCGATCTCTACATTTGGCCGGCGAGCTTCTGGACGGATTCAACGATAGTACTTTACTACATTAACAACGTACGGAGCCGGTTTAGTACTTTCGTTGCTAACCGGCTCACGATTATCCACGATGAATCAGCCACGCACCAGTGGAGTCATGTCCGGTCTGGCGATAATCCGGCCGACCTGTGCTCCCGAGGTGCGAACAACTTCAGGCAACTAGACACGTGGACGAGAGGGCCAAACTTCCTGCAGTTGCCCAAACAGGACTGGCCCGTGTTCGAACTAAACCCCCCTACGGAATTGGAACTGGAGATCAAAGGCGTAGTGATAGCAACCAACGTCGTCGAAGCGTCGTCCATTCTATCGCGACTGATCAGGTTTTCTTCCTGGATGAAGACGCTTCGTTCGCTAGTTTGGTTAACCAGGTTCAAGAGAAATTTACTAGTCATGAAAGGGCTACGGTCCTCAGGCCGGATACGGGTCGGCCCGATAGGTCCCGATGAGCTACAAGCGGCAGAGTACGATATTTTCAGAATGATACAACGCGAGGCTTTCGCCCGAGAACTCAAGAGGGCGGAGGAGGTGGGGCCGATCAATGAAGACATGCCATCTCCAAGAGGCGAGCTGGAGCGTTTAAACTCCAAACTCATCGACGGACTGCTGCGGGTGGATGGTAGGCTGACCAACGCCCACCTGAACTTCGACACAAAGTATCCTATACTGCTGCTTGCGAGACAACCTGTAGTAGAGCTAATGATTCAACACGTCCACGCCGTGGAGGGACATGCCGGAGAAAGTCACGTGACGAGCGTCATCCGAAAGCGCCTTTGGTTGTTGAGAGGACGAGAGACTGTAAAACGCGTAATCCGACGGTGTGTGCAATGCAGGAGACGCAATGCCACAGCAGGCAAACAACTCATGGCCCCACTACCAGAATGCAGGGTGACTACGGGCTGGTGGCCGGAATGATAAGTACGGTGAAGGTGAAGACAGCTAACGGAGTGCTCATTCGTTACGTACGCAGTATTAACCTACTCGAGAGCGAAGACGGAGGAGCTGATAACCCTGAGGCCTAGTAAACCTTTTTCACACCAGTAATCGAGGTGGATAAAGAAACACCATATATACCACACTGTCTCCGGCAAACACGTTACAGTGCTCGCGGTCCTTTCGTTGACATTACAGAAGGTTCTTTCAGACATGTGGTGATGAATGAGACCCCATTGTACATCCCGATACATACACACATGCACGACGCACTCTACATCCCGTAAACCCATCAAACTTGTGACAGTGTCCGTTGTTTTGCCTTTTGTTGACATTGCCGAATGCCCCTTGCATATGTGGAAGTAGCGGAGCTCAGGTCACACACACATGCTACATTTTACTCGTTTTATTGCCACGCGAGCTTTTGTTGACATTGCAGAGAGCCCTCCTTTGATGTGTAGTCATACCTGTGATTTCATTGTATACTCCGGCACCCACACACATACTCACACGTACACTCAAACACACATCCAGGACCGGACGGCCCTTTACGAGGACAACATCTATGTGACCATTCGCGCCCGCCATCGGTCATTTGGTCTCGTGGAAGATGTAGACTAGCCTCACGTCTATGTAGCCAATGGGTTAGGTGCGACCAGTAGTAGAACGTTTACGACGAGCATTAGACGCGCGCACTGACAGCAGGGCCTAGACAGGTAGGAAGAATCAGTACCTTTATACCGAACCTTTGACTCTGCTAAGGATCCAGGAGGATTTTGGTGGGCGGTGTAACAGCCGGTCGTGCAAAATCCCCCTTTTTCCCTCGCGATTCAGTGTTTTTCCCAACATCACTCATTTGTCTACACTATTAACTTGTTTTTACGAACTGGTCGTTTTTCTGGACCAATTGTTGTTTGTTCGCGCCCAGGGCGCTACTTTGGCACATCCTTGTTCAGGACATGCGTGACGCACGTGCTGTTTGCTCACACGCTGCTATTCGGTTTCTCGTTGTTGGGTCCTTGTGATCGTATTATTGAGGTTTGTATATTGTTTATGTCATTGTTCATGTAATAATCTAGTATCGTAGAATATCACGGATAATCGTCTTCTGATTTCGGGATCCGTTGCGAATTTGGCTACGCATTGCTCAAACGTTCGTAACAGCTTATACACCTAATGGGCTTCGGCTCATCCTTTTTTCTTTCTTCCTACGCCTTTTTGGACAGCGCATCTGCAAAATCCCACGGAAGAGTGCTACCTCCAGCACATCAGGCGACCCTGCTTGTTTGCAGCCTTGTACAACCGCCCTTCTTGTGGCTTTTGTCATCGTTGTCCCTTGCTTTGTGTCGTGGGCGCGTTTGCTACCGGGTTGCAGGTATCCGCAATGCTGACTTAACGCTGTTAAGTGCTTTGTTCTGATTCTGAACCGGGCTTCATCTCAGTTCAGCTCACGCTTGTTCACATGAAGTGTACGGAGCGGTGCCAAAATTGTGCAGCCTCCTGCACTGTGAAGATTTTGGATCTCTCCGATCTGCGACAAGCTGGGAAGTCACGCCTCCTTCAACCCAATGAAAATGGAAAACGGAATGAAATCTACGGCTACTGTGCACCACTCCGAATGGTGTACAGAGTCCTTGTCTCTAGCTACTAGCAGCTGGCGGCCAGGCACAAATGGGGCCATGAGTCACAGCAGGTTGCTCAAGGCTAAGGTCTCAAATGGGGAGAGGTAGATGGAACCCTAAGCTAGATGGCTATAGAGGGGTACCGCAGAAGAGGGGACAGAGCGGGGGGCAGGGCGTAGGAGAAATGCAGCCAATCAGCACACCTTTTTGCTAAACGTGCCGTTTATTTTTGCATCCGGCTTTCTCTTAAAATTCTACTCTGCTCACGTCACAGCCCCTTCCTCCCGTGGCCTACTCCAGACTTTCACTACCGCAATGGAGGAAAATTTTCGCTTCTGGTTGAGTCTTTACGCTCTCTTTCCGTAAACTAAGGGCACCTCCCCTGGGCTGCGGCGTTTCTGCCGTGCATCACTAATCGCCCCAGCCCTCCACTAATGCCAGTTATTCCGCTCATTATTTTGAAGACTCCCACCAGGTCTCTCCGACACCCACTTTCCACCGGGTACAAGTTCAGCATCTCGAGGCGCCGTCCATAACTGACCTCCAGCGGGCGGGCAAACCTCGTTAAACGTCTCTGCACCAGCTTTACGATCTTAACGTTCTCCGCAATGTGCGGCTGTCCGGGTTGGACACAAATTTCCAGATGGGCATGCGCCAACAATCTGTACGGCGGTAGTGGCACCTTCGACTTCCCCGATGCCACTGCTCTTTCGAACTGCCGAAGAGCCCTGGAGGCGTTCCGGGCAGCCATGAAAAATTGTTAACTAGGGGTGAAATCACCAGTGATTATACACTCTAGGTCTTTTAAGCTGCTTACCTGTGGGATAGTCACCTCTTCCCCCGAGTGGTCCTAACTCCCCCGACGGGCGTTTTCATCTATCGCCCGCTAAACGCAGGAACTTGTTTACATTCGGTGAAAGATCCCATTCTACAGACCACTTTTATGCCCTGTTTGGGCCTCGCTGAAAGGAATCCTCCAGAGTGGACGCCGTCAATGTGGCATCGTCCGAAAATACGAAGACAAGGTTCTCTAAACCCGTGGAGAGGTCATTCTAGAACATTAAAACGCGTAGAGGCCCCGGTACTGAATCCCGGGGCAGGCCGCTCTGCAGGAAGCCCATTAACGGAACATTCCCCCACTTTAACCCGGGAGCATCTAACGTTTGTAGGATGCCCGATCCAAGCTGTAATTTGAAGAGCTAAGCCCACGGTCGCTATTTTGGTGAGTAGTAGGCGGTGGTTTACAGAGCCAAATGCCCTTTTGTAGACTAGGTAACATGAATCCCGGTGTCTAGTCCACCGGCCACCCTGTGAACGACGTTTGCCAGATTCGTCGGCATGAACTACGTCTGACAAGACCATCTTGAATCGGTACCACCAGATGATTCGCCGTTATTTGCTTTGCTATCCTGCCCCCGAGGATCCTTACTGTCGACTCCAAAGACTGTCGAAGTGAGGCTTGCCGGACGGCAGTTAGAGCCACTATCCCTGTCTCTGCTTTGGTGAATCGGGCTCTCAATGAACCTCATCGAGCCCTTTGGGACGATACCCTCTTCCATCAGGAAAGGTAGTAGGCTTATGAGGGATAGGATTCATTGTTGACGATGCTGCTACCAAGGTACGTGCGAAAGGAACGTTTTTCAGCATGACATAGGCATTTAAAAAGCGGACAACAGAGCGTCGTGACCTCGATAGTGCTGAGAAAATGGCCGTTTTCTAGATTCCACTATGGATTTTGCTTCTCCTTAGACCTATTCTGAAGCTTGGTTCCAACCTAAGCGTTTTGTTCGGTTGCTTGTGTTGAGCTGAATTGACCTATCCGAGGTTTTCGTCGTCCTCGTGTGTAAATCACTGTTGGTTTCGGTTTCTCTCAGGCTGTGCACGCATTCGGTTTGTTTTCTGCTTCGCTAAAGAATACATTTCCGCACCTTTCCACCTACTGGAGTCTCTTTTTTTCGGCCGATAAGGAGGGTTCAGTCGGTTGTTCGTCGGAAGGCCGGAAAGAAGACACTTCCACATGCCGCATTTAGAAGTCTTCTATTAGAATTCTCTAGTAATATTTGAAGAAGCTGTTTTCGAATATGAGCTCTGAGGTGTCTTGGAAGCAAGCTTCAGACCACGGGCTTACGCACTCGTGGCTTGTATGCTTTCCACTCAACTTAAAGTGTAATTATGGTAGCCTAATTCACTACCCCCAGAAAGACGGGTTCATAAAAATGGCATCAGGAGCACATCTGGGCACGTAAATAGTAGTTATTAAATACGCAGAGATGTGCTCGGTTTTAAAACAATTTAGCGTCGGCCGTGTCACTGGCAATTTCACTCTACTGTTCACCGGAAGGCGTATCACTTATCCCACACTCTTTTAAAAAGACCGCATAGTCCCAAAAAGAAGGCTGGTTGGCCGTGAAATGCTACCGAAAAACAACTGTAACTCTCTGTGCTTCCCAAAATACGAGAACGAGTTCTCTGTTGCCGGTTCACTATGTTCTCATAAGATTGCTTGTTTCTACTGGCGTCAAATAGAGGGGTGTGTGGGACAAATTCTGCCATGATCAATTGCTTTTGAATTTGTATTTGATTGCACACCTTGCGTTGTATTTCGGAGGGGTAGAAAGATGCGTCGCGTTGTATTTCTTCGGGAGCCTGTGGGGAAGGTAACCTTTATTCATGCACTCAACACGTCAGTATTTCAACTGAAAGTTGACTCCTAGGCATGGTTGCCGTTTGATGGATGCTGTTGCGCTTGCTCTCAAATACACGCTAATCAGAATCTCCCCTGATGGTTTCCTCGTTCTCACAGGTCGTGAAGAATGCCATTCTGGTCACCGTGTTTGTATAGTGCTGAGCATCAGATTGGTGTGCAAGAGGTTCACATAGTAGGGAAGACCGAAAAACAGCTTTATTAGCGGAACCGCTAGGTGAGGTTTAGCGGACTTGGTACTGGTGAGCTAGATGTGACCTTCAGGCTGGGTGGGTTTCCTTGCTTTTAATTGTTCAAGGTTCTGTCTACGAGTGCCTTCAGCGTTTCATTGTCCGCCTTTTTGTTGACATCTTTTTATTTCTTCAGATAACGTTTGGTCTCCCACTATGTTTCCAGTTTGTTGTGATAGTTCTTAGATCATGTTGTCTCTGGTATTGCCACGTTTACGTTGATATTTCCTGATTTCCGATAAGTTGTTTGGTAAGCCATGTTTGTTGAGTGGGAACCTACGGACCCCATGGTTGGGTCTATTGTGACTCGGGTAAAGGCACTTACGCCTTTTGATAAAGAACGCTGGGTCACTTTGATTGAAATGGAATTAGAAAACTACCGTATAGCGAGTGATACCAACGGCTTCATTTGGGTAGCAGGCTGCCTCCCACCGAGGGTGGCAACATGAGTTAGGGAAGTTTTACTCTCCCTCCGGAGCTAGGAGGCCTTGAAAGAGGTCGTCTTTGCCCACAACACCCCTATGAAAGAAGTATATCGGAATCATTCCTAATGTTGTACGTGCTTCGCGAATGTGACCATGTTTGACATTACCTTCTAATCTGGTTCATACACAACATTCTTGCACTTACCTTCGTTTGTGTGACACGTTTACACTCAGCCCCGAACCGTTTTTGACTGTCGTGCTTTAGCCACTGAATCTTGAACCCTGGGGCTTTAACGTTGAGTCCAACTTGCTGCGTACATCAGGTTTCATATGCTTTTACTTCTTTGATTTTCAACTTAATAACCTGGAAACCACGAATCAGCCTTGTTCCGATTTCGAGATTCATTTGAATTGGCATCGCGTTGCTCCAATTGCGATCTCCATGAATTACAACCCAAAAGAAGGACCAACGAGTGCAACCACCTTGAGGTGCTGGACTTGGAAGTAATAAGCTCTCCGAACTCCTGCACGAGATAAAGAACTTGAGATGGCCAAATTTAGCCGAATCCACGCATAAGGGAAAGTTGGAGGCAGATTTTACCGCACGCCACTCCAGTTTCACTGGTTGCCGTGTGTGGAGGTTCGCCAGCGGAAGCTGAATCTATAGCTGGTGACACTATGTCACGATAGGACACTGCCCTCAGTGGAGAAATCGGGACCCCCCTCCGCCACAGTGTCTGCCTCACCGACATCTGACAACGTCAATTAAGGTTTTCCAGGATTAACTCGAACCTGCAATGCATAGAAGTGAGTAGAAGTAGGCAATACGACGATATTTCGGCCCTTCGAAAGAGGAATATTATAAATTTCACAATCCCCTCGTTGAGAGAGCCAAACGATGCGAAACAGGATGCAAGGTCTCCGGTGCCCATTAAGGGAGCTTAACTTTCAGCCCGTGGCGGTGACTTGAGAAGCCGGGCGTGGGGACAATAGTCGTCTTTTGAACGCAAAGAATATCATTTCAAACAGTCTATTCGTTGTAGACACGGGTGTTGAAGTGAGCATCATCCCTTAACCGAATGTCCGCGGCAGCAAACCACAAGCCGAAACACTACGGGTGGCCAATGAAAAAGCCATCCCAACATTCAGCCGGGGGCTGCTCACCCTGAAGTTAGTTTTAAGGAGTAACCTTCATTGAGATACCCGAGTCCCACATGGGGAACCACATTGAGTCCTTTCGGATTGCTCTGTCTTCAGCCGCACTCATCTAGGTCATGCTTATGACCAGATCCCAGTGGCAGGAACCGATATCCTTAAGACCGCAGCCAATGGGCCCTTGGGGCTGTTCGAGATTGTACGCCTGCCCTTTGGACTCATCAGTGCAGCCAGTACTTTCCCACGGTTTATGAATGTGACAGCCCTGGTTTAGAAGGTGCCCACGTATACGAAGATTATGTTTCATTGACTAGCTTCTCAGAATGGGACCACGACCCACAACTACGGACACTTCTTGAAAGCCTTAGTCGGCACGGCTTAAAGATCTACATCAACAAAGGCGGATTATGTCGGTCTGATATCACCCTCACAGGAACTTTTGTTTAATCCTCGAGTACCCACCATCGGCCAGGTGAAGTTTCGGCGACTAGCGCAAACCCCAATCTTTTCGCCAGATGAGTCAGTTTTCCATCCCGATCAATTTCTGCCGATACCGCTCTACTCACAGCTTGGAAACAACGTAACCGTTTTACCCAACTGTTGAGCTAAGTCAAGCGGAAGTTCAAGCTCTCTGAAGCAACACGAGCCATATTCACCTCGATCAGGGAGACTACCACCAACATGGCAATCATTGTTCACACCGACCCTCCAACTCCTGTTTCTGTAGTGAAAGCTGCCTTAGACATATTGGTTGAAGCCGTAAGGCCACAGTTCTTGGCCGACTATTGGCGGCTCCTAGAATCCTCTTTAAAACCTTCACAATCTGCCGAATCCAATTACAGCAAGTGTGGCGGCAAGCTAGTGGCCGTCTACCCGGGCGTCCATCATTTTTGCGCAAAACAGAAGGCCTTTCGTTCATCGTTTTTACGAATCACAAGCCTTTAGTTTACACACTGGAGTCAACTCCAGATCAATACTCCCCAAGATAAATTCACCAATTGGACTGCTACTTTCAGTTTACTGCGGACATACGACACTCATCTGGGACGGTCAATCCCGTCGCCGACGCCTTATCAAAAGTACATCAGCTGAATCTATCGCCAAAGCCTGAGGCCAACTTAGATCCGAGGGCACACGCTCGAACCACAGACCCTGACGTCCACCAATTTTGATTGAACAGTACTTTGAGCTTGACCTCAGTAACCCCTGTCTTCCCAGAATGCTGTCGCTTGCAATGTGTCACTGAGCCGCCCTAGGCCGGAGATTTCTGCTGACCAAAGTTATTCTACTTTCCTGACCCACTCAATTGTGGCTCACGTCAGTGTTACTGTCTCGGTGTAACCGGCAACTGAGCTCTTTGTGCGACAAAGTATCAAACAAAATGTCTGTACGTGGGCCCGAGACCGTTTTCATAATCAACGCGTTAATACCCACAGGCCTACTAAGAAGGTTTTGGCCAGGTTTCCGGAACCCGGCACACGTTTCCGTTGCGCTCGTTATTAGTAGAACCGGTGGTACCATCACTCAGGGACATCAACATACTCACAGGATGGAAACCGTTTCGCTCGCCGACCGAAGTCCATTCCTATCCCTCACCCCACATTAGAAGAGGACGTGAAGACTTTTCTGACCGGTAATTTCGGTTGCCAGACCACGGCGCCAACCTGTAGTGGTGCGCGTTTTGACTGCTCTTCTGGCAACCTAGCCGTCAAACTCTGCTGCCGAAACACTAGGAAGAAAGCCCGTCACCTTCAGGCAGACAGTATGGTCCAGCATTCTAACCAGCAACTGGAGGCAGCGCTCCGCGCCAATGGTAATTTGCTTTGGAATGAAACACCAACTTTGGTGCAGTTAAGCCTTCGTGGTACACTTAAGGAAGAATTGCGCACATCTTCTGTGTTGGTATATAGCCGTACAGTTAGTATTCCTGGAAGGTTGGCTACTACTTCATCAACCATAAACTTCTGCGCAGAGACTGCGCTCAGCAACTTGCCTGGCACATTCTGCTGCCCGAGGCCGTTCGCCGCGCGAGCAACATTCTACGAGCTATATTCCGTCTGCCTGTGAAACGGCCACCCACGAGTTTCCTCGGGTTGATGGTGTTCGATGACCGCTACAACAGCCATAGACGGAATCATTCCGTGCGATAAAAAGGAGAGCGAATATCTTTGCCTAAGACATCACCGAGAGACGCAAAACCTTACCTAGCGGCCGCCTCAAACGAGCCGCCATCGATTTGAAGCAGCCCGGCCAACTTACACCTGCTGAGGCCACTCAGTAACTTGCGTCGAACGAGCTATCACTTGCGCCGCCCGCAATGAAGTCCTGTGAAAACCCAAACCTTAGTCCATCAGAATCTAGCAGGACGTGCAATGCGAAGTAGGCAGCCTGGTAGCCAACTACGAAATCCTGTCCTTTTCGCTGATTTCGTGGGGAATTTCACCACTGGCTTCTGGCATTAGGTTGTGAAATTCGTCAAAGACTTACCAGTCTGCAGACCAAGGTGACCACAAACGTTGGTTATAATTTCATTTTATTCTGGTCTCCTAGGGACAACAGGAACATCTAACCTCACTTGGGTGTCTGTCATTCGGGTCCATTACACTCCGGTGCCTTGGAGAGCTACTTTCCTCCACTTTGCTTCGCCGTCTCTCAGATAGGTTCATGGAGTCCGTACTCTTGCTGACTCTCATTTACTTTCAAGGAGCTGACCACCTATAGGACAATGGGGCCACTGGTCAGCGTGCAGCTGGAGACCACAACAGGAAGTCTCTCTGGATGGTCCTGAAGAGAGTCTTCGGGCTCAAGAATGTGTGAGACCCGTGGGTGATGAAACACCTTTGAACCGAAACAAATCAAGCCTCAAGGGTGCATATATCGTCAAACACTCACCAGCTGTCGTTCGGAGTCACCAGCTATAAAAATGAACAAGATAAATGGGCTTTCAGAAGAAGGCCCCAGTGGTGACAGTAATTTTCACCCAGGATTTTACCAAGTCGGCTGTTTGACTGAATGTTGACTGCTAAGCACGGTTGCCATTTGATGGATGCAGTTGCGCTTGCCCTCAAATACACGCTAATCAACATCTCTCCTGCTGGAATCCTGGTTCTCATAGGCCTCGGAGAACGCCATTCTGGGCCGTGTTTGCACAGTGCTGAGCATTAGAGTGGTGTGCAAGTGGTTCACGTAGTGAAGGGGACCGGAAAGCTTTTAACAACGAAACTGCTAGGTAAGGTTTAGCGATATCTCGCCTCAAACAAGTGGTCGAACCATTTGGTTGTTCTCCTAATGAAGACGGTCTCGGGCCCACGTACAGACATTTTGTTTGATACTTTGTCGCACAAAGAGCTCAGTTGCCGGTTACACCGAGACAGTAACACTGACGTGAGCCACAATTGAGTGGGTCAGGAAAGTAGAATAACTTTGGTCAGCAGAAATCTCCGGCCTAGGGCGGCTCAGTGACACATTGCAAGCGACAGCATTCTGGGAAGACAGGGGTTACTGAGGTCAAGCTCAAAGTACTGTTCAATCAAAATTGGTGGACGTCAGGGTCTGTGGTTCGAGCGTGTGCCCTCGGATCTAAGTTGGCCTCAGGCTTTGGCGATAGATTCAGCTGATGTACTTTTGATAAGGCGTCGGCGACGGGATTGACCGTCCCAGATGAGTGTCGTATGTCCGCAGTAAACTGAAAGTAGCAGTCCAATTGGTGAATTTATCTTGGGGAGTATTGATCTGGAGTTGACTCCAGTGTGTAAACTAAAGGCTTGTGATTCGTAAAAACGATGAACGAAAGGCCTTCTGTTTTGCGCAAAAATGATGGACGCCCGGGTAGACGGCCACTAGCTTGCCGCCACACTTGCTGTAATTGGATTCGGCAGATTGTGAAGGTTTTAAAGAGGATTCTAGGAGCCGCCAATAGTCGGCCAAGAACTGTGGCCTTACGGCTTCAACCAATATGTCTAAGGCAGCTTTCACTACAGAAACAGGAGTTGGAGGGTCGGTGTGAACAATGATTGCCATGTTGGTGGTAGTCTCCCTGATCGAGGTGAATATGGCTCGTGTTGCTTCAGAGAGCTTGAACTTCCGCTTGACTTAGCTCAACAGTTGGGTAAAACGGTTACGTTGTTTCCAAGCTGTGAGTAGAGCGGTATCGGCAGAAATTGATCGGGATGGAAAACTGACTCATCTGGCGAAAAGATTGGGGTTTGCGCTAGTCGCCGAAACTTCACCTGGCCGATGGTGGGTACTCGAGGATTAAACAAAAGTTCCTGTGAGGGTGATATCAGACCGACATAATCCGCCTTTGTTGATGTAGATCTTTAAGCCGTGCCGACTAAGGCTTTCAAGAAGTGTCCGTAGTTGTGGGTCGTGGTCCCATTCTGAGAAGCTAGTCAATGAAACATAATCTTCGTATACGTGGGCACCTTCTAAACCAGGGCTGTCACATTCATAAACCGTGGGAAAGTACTGGCTGCACTGATGAGTCCAAAGGGCAGGCGTACAATCTCGAACAGCCCCAAGGGCCCATTGGCTGCGGTCTTAAGGATATCGGTTCCTGCCACTGGGATCTGGTCATAAGCATGACCTAGATGAGTGCGGCTGAAGACAGAGCAATCCGAAAGGAC
This sequence comes from Fasciola hepatica, assembly GCA_948099385.1. Taxonomy (NCBI): domain Eukaryota; kingdom Metazoa; phylum Platyhelminthes; class Trematoda; order Plagiorchiida; family Fasciolidae; genus Fasciola; species Fasciola hepatica. The sequence goes on along the minus strand of CANUEZ040000043.1, from coordinate 32,646,511 downwards.
TCAATGTGGTTCCCCATGTGGGACTCGGGTATCTGTCATGGACAATGACCCTGTTAGCTGCTTTGTAATCGCCACGGAGTGGCCAGCCGACTTCAGATTTAGGAACCGGAAGATAGGAGGGCCAAGAGCTGCCAGAAGGGTGTAGTATACCTGGCTCTAGCAAGAGTTTGGACCCGGCCGGTGAAACGTCTAGTTTGTTTGGTGCTAATTGACGTGGTCTAATAAGCATCGGGGGCCGTCCGTGTCAGTAAGTTGAGTGGCATAGGTGGTCACGGCCGGGGGGAGCCGGACTGTCATAACATGGTTGGGTATGCGGCATCGAATTCCCCAAAGTGTTAGTTTGCCTGTGACTGGGAGTATTACAAACTTTGTGTGAGTCACCGGAAGACTAAAACCAGCAGCAGAGACAAAGATATAACGGTCTACTATGCTACTACGTCTTGCCTGAACCAGTGGTTCAAGGCTCCGCTAGGAATCGACTCAGAATTATGTACGGGAAGTCGGCGATGACAAAAACTCAATGAAGGTTACTCCTTAAAACTAACTTCAGGGTGAGCAGCCCCCGGCTGAATGTTGGGATGGCTTTGTCATTGGCCACCCGTAGTGTTTCGGCTTGTGGTTTGCTGCCGCGGACATTCGGTTAAGGGATGATGCTCACTTCAACACCCGTGTCTACAACGAATAGACTGTTTGAAATGATATTCTTTGCGTTCAAAAGACGACTATTGTCCCCACGCCCGGCTTCTCAAGTCACCGCCACGGGCTGAAAGTTAAGCTCCCTTAATGGGCACCGGAGACCTTGCATCCTGTTTCGCATCGTTTGGCTCTCTCAACGAGGGGATTGTGAAATTTATAATATTCCTCTTTCGAAGGGCCGAAATATCGTCGTATTGCCTACTTCTACTCACTTCTATGCATTGTAGGTTCGAGTTAATCCTGGAAAACCTTAATTGACGTTGTCAGATGTCGGTGAGGCAGACACTGTGGCGGAGAGAGGTCCCGAGTTCAGTGAATATTTGGCAACTTTCGATTTATCTTTGCATACCAGTTGGCGGCTAATCAGGCCACGTAATTCTGTGCCTCCAGGACATGACCCGTTACAGAAGCGGCATTTCTTCACACTGGGGACCTTCTTACCCCCTTAAACACCCCTTTCACACATTGAGCAAAACAATGCAATCGGGTTACCAGATTCTGAGGAAGGACTACTAAAGTTACGCAGCGATTAATACTCAAATTCATATGAACTTTACAAAAAGCAGCACTACGAAACAACTACCCCAGCTTTCAAGGATGTATGTGCATGTGTACACGTATAAACATATGTATGGATAAAGCTGTGCATATGTATACAGGTAACAGTACAATACTCAGACTAAACTGTAAACATGCTCACTGATTATTTCTACGAGCGATGAATCGTGTTCCGCGGCAGAAGAATCGAACAGCAAGTTCCGTCAACAGAAAATAAAGAAAACACTTATGGTTTGGCCGGGTCACAGAATTCAGTGAAACAAAATGATATTTCCGTAGAGCAAATATATGGAAGTGAGTATTGTGGCACACCTTCATTATATTTCTTGTAAAACTTGATGAACTTCTGTGCATTCTGTCGAGGCGCAGGTTACTAGTCTTTTCATCCTAAGGATAATCCAACCTTTGCCGAACAGAGTTGGGTACCGGACTGCTTGGGTGCTCGCCTGCAATCTCTCATCTTAACCGAGTAGAGCAGAGCTTCAAGCCTCCCTTTAGTCTGGATTTTCGCCACACGTTTCAGTTCTTGGTAACTAGGGGCGGCGGGATGCTTCCTACATGAGCCTCACCTCCTTTCGGTCTTGGCCCCCGCCCCACGCGTCAAATCTCGGTCAGGATTGCGTCAAACTTCTTTTTGAGTGGTTGACAAGTTACCTCCTCCATCAACTCAGCCGGCCATGCCTTCCCCACTTGGGTTGTCGTCCACGAAAAACAGTGGACCAATTAACCGCAGCTCCATAAGAGTACTCAAATGGCTCGTGGTGCCCCAGTGCCCGCGAATGGGAATTCCACCGGCAGCTGAGGCCCGTCTCGATCAGGACTATTCGTTGGAGGCATGTCAGCTCACCCTCCACTGTTTGGCAGGATGGCGGAAACAGCCCAGGTAGTTCTAACCATCTGTCATAACTGACCTCAGAGGTCCAACAACTAGACCAGAGGCGGCTTGGTGCATCTTTTTCCGCTTTTCAAATTTGGCAGCCGTGCAGTAGAGCGTGGTAGCTCCGCCGTAACCTCTTCAAGGACTGAACGTGAGTCATTTTGGAGCTCGAAAGTAGCTTGAGTTATCTTTTTAAACTCCAGACGGATGGCACCACCAGTGCTCCAGCCCAGAATGCACACCCTAGATGTAAGACCGCAAAATGTGATCTTAGAATACACCGCAACTCCTGGGCTTCCCGCCGAAGGACACAAGAGTTACTCCTTGGTAATAGTAGGTGTCTTTGAGCCTTGGCCTCTCCAGCTATAGCTAAGCAAGCTATTCGCCACTGACTGGTACAGCTCACACTTTGGACCACCGCCTAGGATTATCCAAATCCGCTTGTGGTACTTTGCGATTCGCTGTGACTTTGAATACCTGCAAGATTTTGGAGTCACCCGGACTGATAAAACAAGGGGACACAAAATCTTGTGGCAGTTAGTTGGTGAAAGCCGGGATCAACACCAGGCACAAATCCGGATTTAGATTCCAGTCACTCAAACGATTAGTAAAGCTCAGCCACCAACTCCAACACATTTCAAGGCAAAGCCCATCCGAACTAGCTACGGTATTATGTACAACAAATTAAGCAATTTTCAAATGGCCGAACCCTAAAAATGGACCTTTTGGGCTCTTACTGTCTGAAGTTGAAAAGATTAGGAAGAACCGCAGCTGAGTTACAGCAAAAGGCTAGAAACACAAGGTGAGCTTGCTGAATACAGTCAAAGCAAAGTTCAAACTGAGCGACCCAAGCTCGAGGCAGGGTTGGGGGTCAGAATTGTGGAAAATATCTAGTGCAATATAAAAAGCGTTCGAAGATTCGATAAAGATAGTTCAAACGAATGAACGTTGATGGAAAGAACTGGGTTCCTTGAACTCATTGGCAGTAACGGACGGTTTTTCTGTTTATGGGCCGAATTCCTTCGGTGATTTTGCTCCCCGCCTGTTTGCGCGTTTGTCACTGGAGTATGAATCCGTCGTCGCAAAACCCGCGCGTCATTTTGTAAACAACGAATGTTTCATGAAGCTAGAAATTCTGCTTTTATTGAGTGAAAGGTTTTCGGACATTGCACACCTCGATGAAAGGGACAGGTTTTGTTACTTCTAACTCAAATCGTGAAAAGCTTATAGTTATGGATTGCAGCCGAACTATCAGTCCGTTTGCTCATGTCTCACTTCACCCACTGCTGAAAATCTTCACCATGCTCAACAGAATATTCCCCTACATAAACTTCGGCGCTTCTCACTCGCAAGGGATATACCATCAGTTACTCACACAAACACAGAAACGAATATGCCGCTTTTGAGCCCATGAAAACTTGTACAAATTTTGAGGAGTACACTTTCGCAGTCATCTGTTTTCAGGGGTCTGTCGATTGTATCATTCCAAAGGGGGATTTGGGAGATACTATTGCTGGAGGTAGCCACATGACTGCAGATGGACACACCGCAAAGTAACGTGAAGGAAAAGCATTATGATTCTGAGAGACTTTTGGCCGTTGTGGTTCAGACCCTAAAGAAAGCACGATAGCAGTACGCACTCCTCTAATAAAGCTACTCTATTATGGAGAATCATAAGCAGTCATCAAACCGGATTGTGAAAGACGCCAACTGTCTTGCGACACGCTGCCCCTCAATGATCTTATGGTCCAGAGGGGGTTCCAAAGACTTTTTGGGTGCTACTTACCCTAGCCCCTTCAAAATTCAGATGAGATTCTTCCGCTGGTTCATAGCTTGGAATTTCTCTCGCAGGACCAAGGCAGAGACTTCTTTTGATCGTCGGGGACCGAACCCAAACATGCAGCAGCCCCAATTGCTCTTTCTGCTCTCCCCCGTTAATCTAAATTCAGACCTTCTTAATCTCCGCAGTGACCAACCCAAGTCAGAACGGCGGTTTGCGGCATTTCTATCACTTAATCCATCATCTGTTTATCGACATCATTCAGCCGCCTATAACGGAGCCCAAGCCTTTAAAATGGTGTTGTCACTGGATAGGACGTTACGTCCCAATGATTTTCTAATCAACAATCTGCGTTCCTTATCCATAAAGTTCAACAGAAAAGGCGAGCAACGTATGACAGAATTCAAAGGTAAACGTTGCAGCTTTCGCCCTTCCGTATTATTATTTTTATCATACGGGAGAGAAAAGCTCAGCTACTCTTACCATGTTATATAATTCCTGTACCGCTTTCTAAGCACACAAAGATTCAAAGAAACTCCAGAGGCAATGTGCCACCCAGATATCACCGGTCTGCATCATCTTTTGCATTTAAATGACCTTCCATTTTGCATCGAAGAAAGCGACCTGTCATTGCTGAATCCCGTGTTTTTTGAGTGTCAGAGCACCTTTCCATAGGTGCTGCTATAGCATACTAAAGCAGCACAAACTTTCGGCAGAATGGGTATTGATTTTAAAGGTTCACTACCATCAGTCACCTAGATCAAGTGCCCTTTAACTATCATCGATGATCAACCTCCTTTCCTCGTTGTCCTTCCTGCTTCCATACATGCCCAACTGCACAATCGCTTCTTGGTTCCGCCAACCCTTCTCCCCTCTTTGGGTTAATCTCATGCATTCATTAGAAAGCAGCCCGTACTTCCTATCCAACCATGTATGATGTTTTCCATATGGTGATGGGTTTGCCGCCAAATGGACCATCCCTTGCCATCCCAAGCCAAAGTTCAGTCAAACTCTCGATTGAGAAGTTACTGAAAGGAAGTTTCGCAAAACCCAGGTCTTAAGGTCTTCCGATGGGCTGCTGAGAAGACCACTTGCCCGAAGCCTTGCATTCCTACCGCTTGCTTCACCGTGTGATACTCGAGTAATTCGAAAAAACAGATAAGATGAGGCGTACACAAGACAGAGATCTAGAATTCAGGCATTGTTTGACATAGAGCTGCACCGTCTGTTCTGAAACTCATAAGGCGAAATTTCAGGAGAACAACCTTAATAAAACTAAGGTAGGTAAAAATGGCAAACGATTATGACGCCAAGCAGCTAGTAGCTCCGCTCCGCACGGGGGCTCCTTCCTCCTTATTCGCAAACTTATATCCAGTACATCGTCAACCGATTGGCTAATGTTCCTCAGCTAGGTCCTGTTACACAAAAACGTCAAAGAATTTGACCTAGTTGAGCACGAGCTCATCAACGCTCATGTTTAATTTACCGAGGCTGTTCTTCCATGTCAGTTAATAATAATAATGGTTTATTTCGGATAACCCAAGGCATGCTGTAACGCAAGATCAAAAGGTACAATAGGACGTAGAGTCCGAATTCCAAGAGGATGATTCAGTTTCGTGCACCCGATATTGTACAAAAGAAATTATTTAAGTTACTCTTTAAAGCGGCGCCCGGCAAATTTGAACTCAAGGTCGGGTAACCAGCTCGGCCAAGTCAGGGTGGAGCTGGTCGGAGGTAGTACACTCTTCCTGAAATAGCATAAAAGAGGGGCTATGCAACGAGAGAATCAAACAGAATTGACGAAAGTTTTGTTCACTTTGAGGAAAAAAAGTTTCCAAGTGAGACATGAACCAGCTATAGCGCTCCAAGGAATATGGAACGGCTTTGGATTGAAATCAGACGATAAAAAGAATAAATTTGCAGATAAAGAACAATCAAAATGTTTCAAAGATTTTCCTTGTAACTTTCAGCGACTAAATATCGATTGAGTCCGTTAAATCGTTGCGCACATTGTTCACTTTCATGAAGGCGGAATGTGACGCCCCAAAACGGAAATGGGAACTGGACGACCAATCAATTTGTGATGCGTAGCCATGATAGTCGCAGATACACGGTTTGCACAGATGAGTATTTAAATGACAATTAAGTATTTACTTTCGATTATCGTTGTCTAAGGGCTGAACATGAAGACCAGAGAGATGCAAGAATTGAAATTGTCTGAGAGGATTTACCAAGATAGAATACCGGATATGAAAAAGCTTCAAACGACCGATGAATACAGTTGCGAAGTTGGACGGTGAAGTAGTTAGCAGGCGACATGCTACCCGCTGGTATTCTTTGCAAGAAATGGATCCTGTGATGGCGAAAGATCAAAAAGCTGCGATACAGATGTCAGTATGTGGGAAAGGCATGAATCTTTGCAAGGTGAGGATATTGCTATGCTACAGCCATATGGGCGAAAAGAAGGACTGATAGAGGGAGCGAACTATCACAATATAGCCGACTGATGGAATGCTCTGTGGAATATACTGTTTGGACTCTGGGGGACGGACGTGTATGGCAACATCAAATGTTACTTTTGCAAATATATCGATAACTGTGATAAAATAAGAGCGAGTTTTATCTCGGGGATTGGTTAAGTTTGCGAATGGGACAAGCGGGTGGTTTGGCACGGATCCTCAGGAAAAAGATTCATGAACGGCCCCTCTGGAATGATACAATCGACAGACCCCTGAAAACAGATGACTGCGAAAGTGTACTCCTCAAAATTTGTACAAGTTTTCATGGGCTCAAAAGCGGCATATTCGTTTCTGTGTTTGTGTGAGTAACTGATGGTATATCCCTTGCGAGTGAGAAGCACCGAAGTTTATGTAGGGGAATATTCTGTTGAGCATGGTGAAGATTTTCAGCAGTGGGTGAAGTGAGACATGAGCAAACGGACTGATAGTTCGGCTGCAATCCATAACTATAAGCTTTTCACGATTTGAGTTAGAAGTAACAAAACCTGTCCCTTTCATCGAGGTGTGCAATGTCCGAAAACCTTTCACTCAATAAAAGCAGAATTTCTAGCTTCATGAAACATTCGTTGTTTACAAAATGACGCGCGGGTTTTGCGACGACGGATTCATACTCCAGTGACAAACGCGCAAACAGGCGGGGAGCAAAATCACCGAAGGAATTCGGCCCATAAACAGAAAAACCGTCCGTTACTGCCAATGAGTTCAAGGAACCCAGTTCTTTCCATCAACGTTCATTCGTTTGAACTATCTTTATCGAATCTTCGAACGCTTTTTATATTGCACTAGATATTTTCCACAAGTCTGACCCCCAACCCTGCCTCGAGCTTGGGTCGCTCAGTTTGAACTTTGCTTTGACTGTATTCAGCAAGCTCACCTTGTGTTTCTAGCCTTTTGCTGTAACTCAGCTGCGGTTCTTCCTAATCTTTTCAACTTCAGACAGTAAGAGCCCAAAAGGTCCATTTTTAGGGTTCGGCCATTTGAAAATTGCTTAATTTGTTGTACATAATACCGTAGCTAGTTCGGATGGGCTTTGCCTTGAAATGTGTTGGAGTTGGTGGCTGAGCTTTACTAATCGTTTGAGTGACTGGAATCTAAATCCGGATTTGTGCCTGGTGTTGATCCCGGCTTTCACCAACTAACTGCCACAAGATTTTGTGTCCCCTTGTTTTATCAGTCCGGGTGACTCCAAAATCTTGCAGGTATTCAAAGTCACAGCGAATCGCAAAGTACCACAAGCGGATTTGGATAATCCTAGGCGGTGGTCCAAAGTGTGAGCTGTACCAGTCAGTGGCGAATAGCTTGCTTAGCTATAGCTGGAGAGGCCAAGGCTCAAAGACACCTACTATTACCAAGGAGTAACTCTTGTGTCCTTCGGCGGGAAGCCCAGGAGTTGCGGTGTATTCTAAGATCACATTTTGCGGTCTTACATCTAGGGTGTGCATTCTGGGCTGGAGCACTGGTGGTGCCATCCGTCTGGAGTTTAAAAAGATAACTCAAGCTACTTTCGAGCTCCAAAATGACTCACGTTCAGTCCTTGAAGAGGTTACGGCGGAGCTACCACGCTCTACTGCACGGCTGCCAAATTTGAAAAGCGGAAAAAGATGCACCAAGCCGCCTCTGGTCTAGTTGTTGGACCTCTGAGGTCAGTTATGACAGATGGTTAGAACTACCTGGGCTGTTTCCGCCATCCTGCCAAACAGTGGAGGGTGAGCTGACATGCCTCCAACGAATAGTCCTGATCGAGACGGGCCTCAGCTGCCGGTGGAATTCCCATTCGCGGGCACTGGGGCACCACGAGCCATTTGAGTACTCTTATGGAGCTGCGGTTAATTGGTCCACTGTTTTTCGTGGACGACAACCCAAGTGGGGAAGGCATGGCCGGCTGAGTTGATGGAGGAGGTAACTTGTCAACCACTCAAAAAGAAGTTTGACGCAATCCTGACCGAGATTTGACGCGTGGGGCGGGGGCCAAGACCGAAAGGAGGTGAGGCTCATGTAGGAAGCATCCCGCCGCCCCTAGTTACCAAGAACTGAAACGTGTGGCGAAAATCCAGACTAAAGGGAGGCTTGAAGCTCTGCTCTACTCGGTTAAGATGAGAGATTGCAGGCGAGCACCCAAGCAGTCCGGTACCCAACTCTGTTCGGCAAAGGTTGGATTATCCTTAGGATGAAAAGACTAGTAACCTGCGCCTCGACAGAATGCACAGAAGTTCATCAAGTTTTACAAGAAATATAATGAAGGTGTGCCACAATACTCACTTCCATATATTTGCTCTACGGAAATATCATTTTGTTTCACTGAATTCTGTGACCCAGCCAAACCATGAGTGTTTTCTTTATTTTCTGTTGACGGAACTTGCTGTTCGATTCTTCTGCCGCGGAACACGATTCATCGCTCGTAGAAATAATCAGTGAGCATGTTTACAGTTTAGTCTGAGTATTGTACTGTTACCTGTATACATATGCACAGCTTTATCCATACATATGTTTATACGTGTACACATGCACATACATCCTTGAAAGCTGGGGTAGTTGTTTCGTAGTGCTGCTTTTTGTAAAGTTCATATGAATTTGAGTATTAATCGCTGCGTAACTTTAGTAGTCCTTCCTCAGAATCTGGTAACCCGATTGCATTGTTTTGCTCAATGTGTGAAAGGGGTGTTTAAGGGGGTAAGAAGGTCCCCAGTGTGAAGAAATGCCGCTTCTGTAACGGGTCATGTCCTGGAGGCACAGAATTGCGTGGCCTGATTAGCCGCCAACTGGTATGCAAAGATAAATCGAAAGTTGCCAACTATTCACTACATCCTTTCAAGTAATAGACATGATTACTCCTGGAATTATTGCACTTGAATTGAAGCCAGAATAGATGGGCTAGCAGCAAAACTGGAATTTAGATCTTTAAATGGAGATCTACTCTTTTCCAGCAAATCAGAGTCAATCGCTTATTCAGCTTAGTGCGGCAGTGAACTATTTTAGTAGTTTTAAGCCGGTCAAGATGCACAGCCAAAAACTACTGTGTAACGACATCAACGCGCAACCTTCGACATTCTTATTCCAATGGGCTTCTAACGTGCTTGGTAATCACCAGGCATTGTGCTGCGCGCTTTGAACTACCTTTTGCGATGTTTTCCAGTTTCGTACGACAATATCTCATCCATAACGGTGGTGAGTTGCAGGCATCGGTTTCCCTCATGAATTGTATTACGGGAAGCTTTGGTTGAACCTCATGAGACACAAAAAACCCGCAAAATAGTGCTGCAAAAGAATTCACAGAGCTACATGTTCAAAATAATCTTGATGTTGCCTCGGATAATGTTGTAACTCCCGTTCACGCCATATTCATTCACCCAATGTTTTGTTGAGTTATTACCTCACTATCTAACCAGATAATGTTATCACCCTGAACAAACGTCCCGCAAAAGTTGTTAACTGATCGGTGATCTACCTTTATATTGTTTTAAAGCTTCAGCAATTTTTCAAAAGGTTTCCATAAAATCATTTGCCCGTGGATGACACACTACTGGAAACTGGCTGCACCGATTTACACTACAACTTTCAAGTACCTACACGTTTTCAACTACTCCAACAGTGCCCTCGTTCCATTTCTGCATAAGGCCACCTGAATTGGCTTTTTTCGACTTCTTTTTTCTATATTACATATTAGTCCCCAAGTTTGACAACAGACGGAGTCCACTGCGATCGGAGTGGTATTTGCGGCTCCGGGTTCGTGAGTGCCCAAAGAAAACAGGTCAATGTTGCCTTCGGGGTTAGGTTATTGAAATCCATTGTCTTCGACCAAAACTCAGACGCTGTTTGTTCCATCCCTTGAATGGCAGACGAACCTTCTTTTGTCGGCAAAGACAAACCTTTGGTTTTTCAAGGCTAGAAATCGAGGCTAGGATAGAAGAGAATGCAGGTACGTAAATTATCATTCCCTTCGGAATCGGCTTTGAGCCGTTTTTCGCTTCAGACAGTTTCATTTACTTTTAAATAAATAAATAAATAAATATTGGTATATTTATCGGCCATGGTCGAGATGCACGCGCTAAAGCATGATCATGGTGTACACGTTACTCAATAAGATGAAATGTTCACATATTCTAAGTATGAAAGTCGAGAGTATTAGAGATGAAAAAACAATGACAGGAAAAGTTTGAATGGATCATTCTGATAATGGTTTGCGCGGCAGTTTTAAACCAGTTTCGAATCCGGATCAGGCAGTGGTGCACGGTGGAGATATCGAAAAAATCGTTAACGCAGTGCTAAGGAGGCATTATTAACAAGAATGATGCAAGCCAAGGAAACCAGAGGCCAACTAAGGTTCTGCAGATGGAATAAATTTTGAACAAGAAGAAAAGGGGGGAAAATCGACGCATGCGAAGAGGATAGCGATCCATGAAGAAAATGCAGACCCTGAATGACGGATTTACCGGAGTTCTGTAAACGGAATGAGATTTGAAGCAGGGGGACATGAGGCCAGTTTCGTGAAAGTGAACACCGGTGGATGTGGGAGAAACAGCAGTCCACAAAAAGGTGAGTTTAGATTCAGGGCCAGTAACATGTACTATCCAGAAATAAGAAGGCGCAACTGGTTCTAACCCCAATGGCGCTAGAGGCTTTCTGGATATCAGTAACAAAATATTGTAAATCACAAATCCAAATGTGACTCAGAATAAGTCCATGTTTTATTTGATATTTCACTGTTTCACTGGTTACGGTTATTTTGATGCGAAATGTATCTAGTATCACTCCGTCATTCGAAAATAATCTTCAACTCAACCATTATTGAAGTCTATAAACAAGCATTTTTTGATGTCCAACTTCTTCTTAAGAGCAACCGTCTCATCATTCCGTATGCTGATATTTTAGATCCGGTTTTTACGGATCACAAGAAAAATAAGTACCTCCTGGACATTCTGAATGAAGCTGTTCTGGATTTGCAAATTTGTACCAGCTTTCAGTGCAACATTTTTATACTAATATATCCGACTTTCACAAAAACATTTCTTATTGGTGATACTTTGCGGTCTTGATCGAAAAGCTGGATGACGGGGAAACATAATAAGAAATGGACAGCAAAGGTGGATTGGGAACTGAAGAGGTGCCCATTTTCAGGTACACTCTCATAAGTTGTGCGGTCCACAAAGTCCTCACTAGTTAACGCGGATGGGAGCGCTTGCAGCGTGCCGCTCGTGCTGTTTGGATGGGATGTCAACCAGGCTTATCCCTTTGTGGTTTTCACAGGAGGACCTGTCGCCTTTCTCGTGAATCAGTACGGTCTCCGATTCACGCTGTCTCCCTGGAAGTCCCTCGTTCTCCCACAAGCCGAGGATCTCTGTCAACTCCGGACAACGTAGTTAGCCGCCCTTTCTGAAAACTGGCGGAAGTTATCCACCCGACCCGACAGCCCCATGTCTCTCGAGGTAGTCAGTCTGACGGAGTTCTGGTATCTACAAACAGGGCTGTGACTGTTGCTCTAGTAGGCAAAATTGTTGAGAACAAGGGCCCACTAAGCTGCCCTTGAAATGTTCAGCCCGGCAACTTGGATGATGTTCATGAGCCTTACTCAGTAGACCATTCATCTCTTTGATCAGCTCACTGAGGCTTGGATTTCTGGGAAGGGTATTTCTGATCAGACAGAAATGGTTGTGGCTGTTGCCGTCTGCCGTATGATTTTCCACCTCTCCACACCTTGCAATCAAAAGCTACACATGTCTCTTCTTAGGCTCCGGATTATTTGGAGTTTGACGCACCCACGCATCATCTTGTTTCCAGTCTGGAGGACTCCACCGGCGTGCACCTACCGATGCCGCCGAGGATGCAGATATAGTCTCTGTATGTTGGTTGTTGGAATTCGGAGAGAACAAGTAGCCTTGAATGAGGCATGACTGACCTCTGTCCATTAGCCCTTGGGATCCTAGGAATTTGACTGCGTCGATAACCTGGCTGTTGATTCCGCTTGTGGAGCGGGTCGATGACTACTTTCCAGTAGCAGCTGTCGGGGATGGTTGGTTTTGGCCTTGCTTCGGCCACCGACGAGAAGCAGATTGTGAGGCTCACGGACGAGAGTGTGATAGGTGTCTTCAGACGTGGAGCAGAACGATGGACGGCCTCGAATTTGTCCACGTCATCTGTAACCGGCACCAATAGAGTTGGTGATGCTTTTGCGTCAGATGTACTTACTTGCTATGAATAGTCCATAGACGGAACATAGCCAGTCGATTCGGTCACCTTTATGGGTTCTGTCGGCTGAGAGTTCAAATGGACCTCGTATATACCTTTCCGCCTCGTTTGGACTTCCGAGGCTAGCATGGAAGCCATCGGCAAAAAGTACAACGTCAGTAGAACACACGCTGCAGAAAGCTTGATAAACACACGATGAAATTCGTCTTCATTCTCCAGAGAGCTACTGACAGTTGCAGCAGGCACAGGAACGACAAATCTTCACCGATGCTTCCGTCTAGTGCTGCCGACTTGGAAAGAACCGTTCAAACGAACCACATACAGGAGGCTGCTGACTGCTAACGAGTCGGACAGTGTAAGCTCAGCTTCCTTTCTTCTAGCAGCTCCAACTCCGGTCTTATCGGGAACATTGAACACCGAATGGTCTGACATTCGAAAAGTGAAGCGGGAGGCCTAGTTTGTACTCGAGGGTCGAAGTGCTAACACTGAGGTTGATTTCTGTGTGTTCATTTTGGGATCTCATCATGTACTTTGAAGTTGCAAGTGTTCCAGGTTAGGCAGCCCTTTACTCAGTCTGGAACAATCTGCAGAAGGTGAAGTAGCCACTTAGTTCTCAGTAAAGATCATCCGTTCTATCCTGCCTCAGAGCTATTGCACTTTCAAAGAACTACAAGCCCATAGTTACGGCTCGTCGTGGCCCTCCACAATAACTCGGAATTGAAAGGTGAAGGGTAAGAAAGGAGATAAAATATGTTTTCTAAGGGTAGCTGGAGATTTTTGAGCATATCACACCTTGCAGCCGCCCACACCCCAGAAGGATTTATCTTTGAGAACCTCAACCGGATTCTTTGGCTCAAACGTCTGACCCAAAGAGCGGTGGAGAATAAACTTAACTCGAGAATGTGACCAAAGAACCCGCGAGGGAACTTACTCTGGTTTGTCAAGTGAAACCTGATTGTTGCAAGCATTCTTTCTTGTCCTCGCTGGTGCTCTGTTATCTATTCGTCCTTCAAATTCGGTGGCTAGCCCCGGGCACCTAATGGAGCAAAGACCATAGAAGGAGCAGCATCCTTTGGGCTGTGGGCTGCCCAGCCTCGGCGGAGGAAAGCTGTACAGTGAGATGCGATTAGTTCCCCCACCGTCGAGAGAAACCCTAGGTAAACCACTCCTACTTCCATCTAGTAGAGGATTCTAGATCGGCAAACTGTTTCTCTCGGTGTTTATTAGCTGGATTTTCTACTCCAGGGGTGAAGTGGTTAGAACCAGACGTTGCCCATCAACTGATTCAGAGACTGGACTTCTGGCCTTCTGACTGTAATGCCCGATTGCATCCCCAGCTTAAAGGAGCCATCCTTCTTAGCTCTTTGGGTGGTAGAGGCATGCAAGCTCCCACACCATGTCAAGGCGCAGTCTCGTCTTGATGGCTGATATTCTCTTTGGTACCGCTCGCCTTCCGGGTTGGGTCCAAGATATGAGTCTGGGACGTCGAGGGATACGGTTCAGAATAGAACCCTGCGGCGCGACGGATGCCAAATTCAGTATATTGCAACTCATTGAGTCGTAGGAGTTAAAAACAAAAATAATTCAATAAGTTGAAGGCGGAAACACCATCAAGGCGAGTTCCGCTTATTTATTTTTCTTCCTCTTCCGTCATGTTAAACCCCATTATTTCCGTTATCTGTGCTCTTACCTCAAGGTCCTGCTTTTTCACCGAGCTTCATTTCAAGCCGATGACTAATATATCTATATATTTATATATACCCATCATTGTGATGAATTTTACCGACACTCCTTCATGTTTTTTATTACGTCCTCAAATTCTAGCACATAACAGATACGCAGAGTGAAAGCTTGAATCGGGCTCCATCTCAATGAGTAATCTCATTATTTCAACGTGCTTAGTTCGGGTAGAAGTGTTTACCACGTTCGCTGCGACGGTACCATTTCTCGAGCGCGTGCTGAATGAATCTCTAGTGTCTCTAGTACTGAGGAAAGGAAGTTTAAACGGGATACTCCCACTCTCCTCTTACATACAAAGATTAAAATTTTACTGGCCAAGACGTCCATTTATCTGCTGGTTGGCGCAATACCCGTCATTCCATGCGTCATGCACAATCAAATCCATCTACTTTTTTGTTGTAGCGCTATACCGCATTTATCATTTGATTGGGGACTCTGATTCGACCTGCTCTTTTTATACTCAAGGCATCTGATCGATTGCAGATTCAACACAGCTTATTCAACGGATCTCCCTTCAATGGGTAAGTCCCTCTACAAATACGCCAGGGATTGCGAAACCTTTGACAATGCCACAAGAATTCTGGGAACCCGATATATCAAACAAGAATGTTAGGTCCTTGAGCGGCATTTTCTGCCTTCATTTTCTCAACAAAAAGGCCAAACATTGGGCAAAGTTCTAGAAATGTTGACTGCGTTTGTTAAAATTCTTGAGTGTCAAACATTTTTGAACGGACGGTATCAAAACGAGTCGGTCAGAGGAGCCCTTAATCTTGATATATATCCTAATCACATGCACCAACGAGTACCTCATAAAAAGCTCTTGGCCTCCAAAGAATTGCCGACTTGGATAAATAGCTGGATGCAGCGAATAAGAAGCCGTAGCGCACCAAAACACAAGTTCCAGTCTCTCATTTTTGTCATTCATCAAGTCCGTTCCATCAGGAGCAGAAACCAGCAGCCGAAAAGGTACTACAGAACAGATTGCAGCTGTTGTCAGCCCTCAGTGTTATTTCTATGAAGTTGGCTGCCATCCACAGCCAACGTGTCTTGCTCTGGATGTCACTCATAAGACTTGTGGAAGGAAGGGACATTGTCTACTTGCTGATCCAGGATTCCGCGTTTTCAATGCATATAACTACCATAAATAGTTCAAAAGGCAAAAGAATTTTGACGAAGCTAATGCGGTGACCATGGAGTGTAGGCATACCCCAGATGTTGGCATGGCTTATATATTCAACTGAAATGGTATACTGGTGGCTTCCTTCTCTAGAACACTGAGGCCAACCGAATAACGCCACTCCGCCGTTGGAAACGAAGGTTGATGCTGTGATTGACACGTTGAGGTAGTGGAGGCACTACCTAATAGTGTATCGTTTCAGAACACTCACAGATCAGCGGTCCGATGATTTTGTGTTCGGCAACTAGCCAAAAATTAGGACCAAAAATGAAAATGGTTTAACAATGGTTGGTCACAAATGTCATCTTTTCGATAGGAAGTTTTCTGCCGTCCAGAGTGTTACAGCAATTATGCCGTTGCACTCTCACAGAGCCACTGAACAGCCATTTCAGATCCCACCATTCCTAGAGATTCGCATGAATCACTCTTCCGGCCGAGGAGAACTCCGTTATTTCATATCATCCGCTCTCACACGTAGATATATATTCGCTGAGCGAAGTGCGATGAGTGATTTTACTGTGCATTGAGTGCGAAGGTCTGATACAGTTTTTGAATTCATTCTGATGGACCACTAATCAAAGCAACACAATCATAATATTGACCTCGGGGGTCCTTTTGTTACGCAAGCATGGGTAATATCTCCAAAATACTACCGACAAATACACCGGCTTCTCACTAGCATTCACTTACCAGGACATCTATCCCTTCATGCTGGTCAAATGCTCATAGCAACTTCTTTTTTATACAGCAAGTCTACATACATTCCCACCGAGGCCCGCTCTTGATGTCAGAAGAAATCGAAACATTTCTGCACAGCAGAGGCTTCGCGACTAGCCAAAATAGCTCCCGCGGTCCACGAGCCAGTGGCCCAAATGAGTGCTTATACTTCTTTTACGGCAACTCATCATCCCGACAATAGGATCAAGAGGGATAGAACTGCTCTTCTGAGAGGAGTTTCCCTCCAACTTTCTTTGTTCTTGGTAGACATTTCCATCTGCGGAGTACAACGCGACGCATCACACGCGAATTTTCCGGCGTCAGCTACCTCTTTGTCTAGATGGCTGGTGCATTCCGGCTGAGTGTTGCACAGGAGGCACCGTCGACCATCTAAGTATTGTCCCTTAGTTGACGAAGCCTAGATGGTCGATTTTACCCAGAATTAGGCTCGCTCAAATCTCCCTTATGGACCAGAGGAGGCGGCATTGTTCTGTCTTCTTGTTTCCATTCTAAGGGACTGTGAGCTACACTTGAATCACATTCCGCACTCGTGGATAACACCAAGTAACAATCGCGCACGTGTACATATATTCACCCGCCCGAATCTAAGCCCTCGGACATAAAGGACCAAAGTGTCACACCGGAATCTGTCCATACTCTGATACAGAAACAACAATTAGCCTACTTACAACCCCCGGGAAAAAGAGAAGAGTAATTCTGTGTGCATTCGCACTCGTTCTCTACACCAGATCATCTATGCTCACAAAAGGTTCATGCACATGAGCACTGAATTGTCGAAATACCTGTCACTCATCATTCATCGGAACAGCCCACTCGTTACGCTTTTTTCACAAGCAGTCTTTTACTGGTTGTGTTTAGCGTTAATAACCAGAACTATGATTTATCTGCTGGTTTGCGCATTACTCGCCTGCCAGCCTGTCGAGTGTTTTCATTTCTATCAACTTTTTCGTTGTGGCACAGTACAACATTCATCGTTTGATTGAGGACTCTTATTCGGCCTGCTCCTTTTACACTCGAGGCATCTGATTTATTGTTGATTTATCACGGAGTCCATGCATATTTTCCATGAGCACCTTCCATAACCATTATATCCACCAAGTTTATTGGAGGTTCAACCCCAGGCCGTACTTCCCCTTTTGTAAACCAGTGTGCTTTCTGTATACTACAACTCTCCTGTTACGTTTATCGGTCTTCCTAACAGAGACTTTATGACTCTGCTTCGGGGGTCAGTAAATACCGCTTGTCTTTCGACAGCCGTAGACCGTCGCGCTGACAAAAGTGTGATTTGCACTTTTCCCAGTTGCACCCACTCGGAACCCAGCCCGGCCCTTGCTGGGTCACTAATGGCCTCATGCCTACTTTAAGGATTGTGAGAAGTTTACTTTGAAGGTATACGAGAACCCTTCTTTGTCTATGAACCAGGATTCATCTGTATACCATTTACTCCCCTGAACACTTTGAGTCCAGCATGCACGGGACAGGTAGCGACCACAGCTGATCGAGCCTGCCCTATGCCCTCGGAGCTACATGTGCAAGTGACTTCTCAAGAGAAGAGGTTCCAGCTGGATCAAAAACGCTTTTTAACCTGGGTAGTTACACCCCACAAAGTGGATAGATATAAGATGAGTTGTCATCGCACATACAGGAGGAACTCTTGGTTTTTGTCCAACCTCAACCAACTTTTCCACTGGCGTGTCATCCGAATGTTTCTCAGTTGTCTGGTGTACACTGTGACAGTTACGTCGGTTTTTAAAAAGGCTCAGAAAGGTGTCCTGAATGGCCTTGGGTAAGGGGAAGGGGGAAACTTTCGGAATTCGAGCATCGAGACCTTCGTAGCATTGACGGAATATGGTGTCACGACCGTATGAGCTATGCTGAGTTTTGGGCTTATAGAGCTAGGAAACGGAGGACTTCCTCTGGCCCAAGTACTGATTCCAAGTAGGTTAAAGATTCTGGGACGTGCGTTACCCGTGCCTACCAACAGAACTCATCGGCAAATACCCTTTTGGATGCAGCTAGTAATTAGGGGTTGGTTGCTATGGTCGGTCCGTGATATGGCAGAAGGGTTTTGAAACCTTGATCATTGGACTTGGCCAAGTAGGACGTGTCAGACTTCTGATTTATTGCTCACGCAACTCCCCTCCCAGAATACCGGAGGTATCAAATTTTACGGCCAGGTTGCGTTGCGGGTGTATTAGGAGTATTCAAACTCTTTTGTTGTCTCCTTGCGTTCCGGTCTAATGACTGGTTCTCAAGTGGAAATTCATAGAGGATATTGGCTTGAACCTTGGAGGATGAACTATTTTTAAAGGTTATTTATATGAGCCCATTTGAAGGGGCTTTGATTGACTTGATTACCTTTACAATTGCAATGATAAAATCGAGATTGTGTTCATTGTTTTGTTGGTAACAACTCGTGTACATTATTATGTCATCTTTTTGCTTTGATAATGATTCGTTTAAGGTACGAATAAAGCCTGGTAGTTGCCCTGTTTCTGATCTATTCCATTTGGTTGATTGATTTTAGTTTCAGTGCAATTTATTCAGCTCGTGGAATGGAGCAATCCTCCAGCTAGAAACTTTGCAGTTATCCGGAAATCGTCTGAAGAAGCTTACATTTGGCTCCCTTTACACTACACATCGAACAATTTTCCTGTGTTCACGAAGCACCATCAGGTGGACTAATTAGGAAAGCTTATAAATTATCTGACCCCTTAGGCCTTTCAGCAAGCAGAAGTTGTGATCATTACAAAGGCGATGCGTAAGTTCCGCCATCAACGCACCATCAGCCGGAAAATGCGGTGTCCGACTGGACAATCTTCGAAGACTCCCAAGCAGAAAGTCGGAAAACGACCGATCGATCGATTCGGAAGTTGTGGTTGCACATGAGCAAGCAATATTGAGTGAGTTTGCGAAGCTGCACGAGATTCCCCTACAAGCAGGCTCACTGACTTTGGGGCAGTTTTGAATCCACTGAAAGACAATCATCCCAGATCGCAATTCAGAGCAACAAGAAGCCTGAACTGTAGATAAGACTGGAGGGATCGTACTACTGGATAATACAGCTGTGAGTCAGTGCCTACGGCGAACAGTTTTCATAGTTCTTGCGCAACTCAGGCCTTTGCAAGAATACCCTCTGCAACTAGTCGTATTTAACGAGAGTATAGATAGAGTGGTGTATCCTGCTCTCCACAACCTTCGAGGAATTCAACTTGGCCACCATACATGGGACACAGCACCGGAATTCTTCGGCGAACTTGTCATTCTAGGGGAAGATCTCGGAGCTCTGCAGCCGGTCCTTGACTGTACTGTACATGAATCAAGGCTGTCTTTCTGGATGTAAGTATCGCAAAGACGAAATCCATCAGGACTTTCCAAGAGCCAACACATTTACGCGCCAGTAGCAAAAATGTAGGAAAATTCACCAATTCACATGCTTAGGTCCCACTAGGCAACCACACAGCCAGGTCAGGGACGAGATTAAAGGTAGTGTGGACCGAGCAAGAGGAACATAGTTACAACTTTGCAAATTGCTGTGGTGGCAGTTGGGAGTAGACAGCACGAAGAGGTTGGAAGGCTTTGACCACTGGTACATCTGCTACATGACCAAAATCTAGTGGAACGACCACGTCATAAACTCCGCCTTGCGTCAGCGCTGTGCTAACGCAAAATGATTTTTTCCTCCAACAACTTCGCCCACAATGCTTCGGTCATGTCCTTCGACGACCCGAAAAGGAACCCATAAATAAAAGCCTACTGCTATCCCTGTGCTCTGATTGGAAATGGAGCTTGGCAGCCGACTGAACACAAACTTTGGCACCATCAAGGCGAACAGGATCGCCCGGGCCTCCAGTCCATTTTCGGAGTACTCGATTGACGTGGCAACCATATTTGACAGTGCCCACATCCTGCCGCCGACCGGAGTGCGTAAATAGCTACCGTCTGTGACTTCCAAGAAGCCGCCTTTCCTCCAGCAGATTGTCGCCTAAAAGTAAAATATCGGGCGTACACTGACTCATTTCCCATTCAATGAGACTGAGGTTACTATAAAACAAAGTACTTGATCTGAAGCCAGCGGTAGATCCTGCTAATTTTCGAAAGCGGGCCCAAAGATAATCCGATCTCTTTAGAGAGCCCGTCACACACCCTTCGTGAGACTTTGCTAATGGTAATGTGCCTTCTTTCCATGGGCCACGGGAAAAGACTATGTCGGAACTTTCTGCTGTTGCTGCTGCTAGGTCTACCTCCGTTTTTCGTGACGGCACTCTTTAGTTCCGCTTCGAAGATTCGGCAGGAAATGCAATCTTCAACCCCTGTGGCAAAAAGGAACATCACTGAAGTGTCTAAATTGATCGGCGCTGACAAAAGTAATTCCGAGCCAACTGGCATATGTCTGTAGACAATGATAACGTACCTGTCCCTGGAGCTCCATCACGGACCGGTACAGCAATGGGACACGGGCCGCCTGAGAGAAGTAGCACCTAGGAGTTGGCAGACTATGGTGTCCAGTTCAGTTAAGTTAGGTTCGGTCCCCGTAGGACAAAAGTGGCTGAGACCAATCGAGCTTCCGGACCGTTGTGTTATCAGAGAGTTTCCTTGGCTCCCAACACTGCGCGATGAATGTCTTGTCTCAAAGGCAGCATTTGCGAGGCAGTATCACCTTTACAGTCATAAGTTCATCGACGAAAGCACCAAGGGCTCATTACCTCACCGTTTCTTCACCCAGATAGCTCCAGTAAAGCTGTTCCATTACGAATGTAGGGTCTTCTTGGAAGTTGGTACACTGCTGCATCCAGCAGCATCATCTGTCAGTCTTTTCTACATAGGTACAACCCCTTTTGTAAAAACTTTTGCCCGCATGTCCAGCCTTGAGTATGTCCTCCGTAGCTTAAGACTGTGTCCTCTCGTGCAGCCCTCTGGGGTGGAAACAAACAAGTCACCCATGTCAATATTCGACAAGCCTTTTATGATCTCGGAAGCTTCTATCAGGTCACCTCGCCCTCTAATCCGCTCCTGAGAGAAGATAATAAGGTTCTCTAGAAGCTGAAAGTAAGGCTTCCCCTATGACCGGTGACCATTCTAGTTGCAAGTCGCTGCACCTTATGCAAGCCCCTCTTATCGCTGAGTGCACAAAATACTCCAGAAGAGGTTGCACCAAAACCTTGTAAAACGGGGAGAACACTTCTGGTTTTCGCATGAGAGTATTGCACACCCTAGTTATCACACCCCTGGCCATATTGGCAGCTTCCTGGCACTGCTCCAAAGGCATTATGACCTGGGTGACTGTCACACCCAGGTTGTCCGCCTCCGAGGTTCTTCTAAACATAATACTGCTTGCTTTTCTGTTAGTGGTCAGGAATTAATATTTGGCGAGATTCGGCGGTGATTCCCCTCATTCCGCCCATCTGAGCACCGCGCATATATCCTGTGCAAAATCACTCCCTGCTATCTCCAAATCATCCGCAAAGATAGAACACTAGGTGCTCAATTCTTTTGATAGGTCATTTAAATACAAGAGGAAGAGCAAAGGCCTCAGTACTGAATGCTGTGGCACACAACTGGTAGCCCTTTTCAGTCTCGATAGATAATCGCCCACCTCGACACAGAAGCTACGACTCCCTAGAAAATGTGCTACCCAATATCTTGCTTTCCCGCTTATCCCAAAGGGTCTGCAACATATGGTCCAGCAGGTGATGTCTCACAGGGTCAAAAGTCTCACTGGAAATCAAATAAAAAACCTCCGCCGTCGTACCTCCATCTACTTATCCTGTGGTCTTTACGGAGCACATCAGCAGGCTTGCCAAACACGATCTACTTTTCACAAGCCTATGTTGCCCAGGTGTCAGTAGGCCGTTATTAACCAGGTGCAGGCACAATAGCTTTCTGACTATATGCTTCAAGCACTTGCACAACACTGATTTCAGGCTGACCGGTCTAAACTTCTCTGCCTTCTGCCTGGATCCTGTCTTATGTATCGCTACGACAGTGGCCCTACTCCAGTCCTCCGGCACCTTACCCCTTCTTAAAAGCTCTTCGTCAAGCTGGATACTGGCCCCTGATGAGATATCGCGAAAGGGCTGAACAGTCGCCGGATAGATAGCATCCGGTCGAGCCATTGAGTGTTTGTATCACGGTCTGAGGTCATGGAGCAAATCTTCGTCACTTAAAGTGGGCTCCCGAAGCACTGACGTAGTCCTTATATCAGATCCGCTGCACTAAGCGTACGATCCTGACGATACAAGCTCTTAAAGAAAGCAAGAAGGGTTTCTGCCTAGTCCTTATCATCGAGGGCAGTGCTTCTTTTGGGCACCTCCAAGTAACCTGGGCTCTCACGCGTCATTTTCTTGGACTGCTCAGAATCGAGGGACTTCTTTGGGTGTGCCTCCACATCGTTGGCTAGTTTTTTCTTATACTCGCGCTTTGTTTACCTTTGCTGGGCTTCTGCCTCGTTTCTGGCTATCTCGTAAGCGACCCATGCGTAGTGCATGCTGTGAAGTTTGTATTGAGCCCGTGGCTCTCTACAAACAGTTAACTCTGTCGCAATTCTGGGCTTCAACCGAAAAGGCTGGCTCGTAATTCCTTGTTGTGTTAAAGGAGTAAACGTGTCCGTCAAGCCTATTAGCCCGGCTCTTATTGCCCTTCGTCTACTCTTCACTGATGGCTCCGGGATTTCCGGGTACCAACATATACTTCGTGCCCTCACCTTTAGTCGATCCTTATCCACTCCAGCGTAGTTCCGGACCAGTCAAGGTCCGATTTTGTTGTGCCTTACAGCAAACACCGCACTCAGGACTTCAAGGTCGTTCTTCCCTAATGGCTCCTCTATCACCAAAGAGGTGACGTCAGATCGATACTGGATTACAAGCTGACTCGGTGCAGATGAATGTTGTCCGTCGATGAAGAGCTTTGCTCCTTTTGCATGTCTTGTGAGGGTGTGGCTGTAAAGTCACATCACCGGAACATTGTCGGTGGTTCCCTTGGAGGCACTTCCATCATCCCATGTTACTTCTGGGAGGTTCATATCTCCCAGCACATAGAAACAGACTATCCCTACCGGCCATCGGCCTAGGCGAAAGCAACATGCACTGAATCGTATTTTGGGTGTGGCAAGTGTAAGCGGGACCTTCCACTGAATACAATCATCCCTCACGAGAATTAGTGACCCTCTACCCGGCCTACCGTCTATTTCTTCTTATCTATACGCGGTGCAGCCACGCGAGTGCTTGGCACTCTGGTCCTTTTTCAGCCATTTCTCCGTGATGGCTGTAATCACTAATCCATTTTTTCTAGTCGGCAGTTCCCTCCACTTACCTCCTAAGCTACAGACACTTGTGTACCAAATGGCGGCACCTTCTGTCAGGTGATCTGCTTTGATTATTCCCTTTTGGGCCGTTGAACCATCGGGCGCAATTTTCCAACAGACGCTCCGTTTTCAGCATCATCATCTACTAAGCCCGTATTTTCCTGACCCTCCAAGGCCATACCGTCGAAGGTCGAAGTAAATCCCTGAGGCTTCCCTTTTTTTGTTACTTGACCTTCTGTTGCTCCTCGAAAACGTCAGGGACCTACTGCTGCTCTAGGGTTTGGGTGTTAACGCAACGACTGCTGCCCTGCCTCCATCCGTATCAGTGACGTTCCTTTTGATCTGGGCTGGCCTCGCAGCCACTTCCGTTTCCACTTCGGTCACAACACCTCTCTTGTTGGTACGCAGTCGCAGAGAGTCTGACTGCTATATAACTTCTGCGAGCACTTTTGTACCTGCTGCCTCACTAGCCTGGTTTTTCTAGCTGGCTATTTCATTCTTGGCTGACCAGCCTGGCTACTGCTAACTATTGCAGCTCTAGGCGTAGATTTTCTCAGAGGTGTGGCGTCAGCTTCAGTCATCATGAGAACCCGATACTTGAGTTCCAGTTTCGAGGGATGCAGCGGATTTTGTGCCAGTGACACCTTTCCGCCGAAGGGAGTGTCAGGGATGATCTTTTTGTACACTCCTGTGGAGCGCCGAACTTATGATGCTCTGCTTAGCGGTAGGTCTTCGCTGTATACGCTGGCAAAGACGATGAGCAGGGGTCTCGGCATGAGAGCTTTGTTTGCCTTGCAAAGCCCCACCCTGTGGCACTTTGCACAAGTCAAGTCAATATGCAGCCCTGCCATTTGCTGTACATAAACAACGTGTCCGAGTTCGGCTTCCTTTCTGATCCGAGCCTCTCTAATCATCGGTTCTGCCAAATTATACCTGATAGGAAGCTTGCTTTTTCCAACAACTTCCTCTGTGATGACCTCCGTTTTTTTAGCTCTTCTTTAAATACCTTTATCCTATATTCAAGCAGCACATCTATCGCCTCCTTTTGTTTGTTCTGTGTCTTGTTACTGCCCAGCTTTCCCTTCTTTCCCCGCTGCTAGTTCTCCTCATACCTGTGCGCGTTGCTATTACCGAGCTTTGTTTTAACCCTTCCCCACTGCTTCATGCCGTGGTCTCGTTTCTCCTGTCTAGCAATCCCCACAGAATGCGTGAGCATCCTTCTGCCGGAGCAACACAGCAAACATATATCCATTTCTAAGATTCGTGTTCCCTGAGCAGCTCATACGTTTTCTTGGAAGAAGCAGAGCACCTCTGGTGGTACCACTCTGCCCACAACCCACTGTATACCTGTTTCAATACACACTTGACAGCTACTAACCCCACATATTTTTTCGCTTCATACGACCGTCGTATGATCAGGGGGACCGAAAACGTGCAAACTAGGAGCAAATGTTAAGAGCGCATACCAAAGACAGCAGGCATTTGTGATAATTTTGTGAACGAACACAATTATCGAGATCGCGAAGAATAAAACTCTTTGTCAAAAAGACAGCACTTTATTGAAAACGAACCAAATGGAGTGAAAAATTCCCCGAACAAAATGCCTACTTCGTTTTAAAATTCAGTACTTAGTTTCTGTGGAATCAATATTGTCACTTCACTCCAAGTGCTAACAGATGAGGATAGAGCAGAACACTTCAAAATTTAAACCACGCAGCAACTAAAAAGATTGTGTTCATCGGATCACACCCCATCTCACCTGCCTCAGTCCTTCGCCCAGACCTTACTTGTGGCTCCACAAGGTTGAGACAAGCTTTAGTGGTCAAACTCCGTTTAACCCCTCAACAGGCAAGCAAAACAAATTTGAGGGTAACCAAGGTTTAGAAGCCTCGGCAGTATGGCTTTCAGCATGCTAAGATAGATACTGCTGAATGAGAGGACGAGATCTGCCGACCCAAAGCTACGAAGCAAATTTGTCCATCCTACACGGCCCGGTATTCCGGAGGAGGCGAATGAGCGACACGGCAGGTTACCGGCTCACCGAGAACAAACATGCTGCCCTGTGGGATGCGCCTGAGAGTGCAAAATCTAGAGGTGCTTCCTCGAACAAAAAGCCTAACGAGTTGCGGTCAGCCCACTTCCTCCTTCGGAGTAAGTTACGGAGTTGTACACCAGCCCCAGGAGGTCTGAGGACATAGCCATTTACCGTAGTCCCGTGATACCGGATAAATTTGAAAACTTGCACCCTGGTCATGCTACGGGGTCTCCGACGATAAATGCTCCGTGTGCTCCAGAGGTCGAGGTGCCAAGACAACAAGCTGGAATAACCAACTGCGGAAAACGGAAGCATACTGTTTGTCGTGCTGTGCAGTCACCATTACACCTGGGCAGCGAAAGCCTTACCATCGGGCACGGCCCAATTACTAGATCAAAGTGGCTTATTTCTATGATTTATGCGTACCCCAGTCCGGTACACAGTGCATAAAAATTCCAGCGAAGAATAAAACTCACCGGACTGATCATAGCACATTGACAGACAACTTCATGGGCCATGGCGTAGCATTCCCCGATAACCACAAAGCCAACAGCGCAATGGTAGCTCGGGTGCCGATTTGGGAGTTGCTTGCTTTGGCACTTTCATAGCCTGTGGTAGAACTTGACTGTGGTTGCGGTCTATGCTCCGACTACCGAGGCGGATGGCGAGACAAAACATGGAACCTATTGCTGTCTCCAAGATTTATCCAATCGGGTTCGCAAAAGTGGCATTCTGATCGTCGCCAGTGAGTGAAAAGCCCACACTGGCCCGTCCAGATTCTTCAGAGAAGCATCTATGGGTTAACGCCTTAAGAATATTCAAGGCCCAATTCTTTTTGCAGACTTTAACAGAATGGTTATTTGCAGAACCCTGGAAACCACTTATGGACGTGGTATTCCAAAGACGGTTGCAATCTGCTCCAAATCGATCACCTCCCAAAGTGGTTCAGATGGGATTTTTCTATGGGAGATGGACAAGTGTACAGTGAAGCAACGACGAGAAAAGCGAACGATACAAACCTCGGTCTATTTCACGCACGCTATCAAGTCTATCCATCCACAAAACTGGAGGCCCCTCCACCAACCAGCATAGTTTTGCAGCCCTGAAAACGTCAGGCAAGTGCCAGGCTCCGTCGGGCTTGATTGTCTCTCAAGCACTCACAGTGACCAAGGTAACACCGAATTCAACGGGAGCAGAATAAGTGTGGACAGTAATTAACTAGACGTTTAAGCTTGTTTAGAGGAAGCTGGAGAAAACCAAAAGGTGTCCAAAAAACCGAATATCTGAGGTTGCATTTCAACTTGAGGCTACAGCACACGGAGTCCAGACATCAGGAACTGGTGAAAGGCGAGGATTGCAAAGCTTGACCTCGCACAACGCTAGGGCTCATCACAAGCGGTGTTGGATGAGTAGATAGAAGATGTAGATTACAGCTGAGCTCGGTGAACTCAGCACGCTTTTCCGCGACATTCACAGCGCGTCAGGTAGGCACTGCAGGCGGCTGCCGCGGAACACCTCCGGTCAGCCCACGCCCAAGCAGAAAAGAAACACACGGTTAGGAGTAGGACGCTTTATTCGGTTGCTCAACTTCCGCCAGACCACACGACGGCCCCGCAACCCGCAGCTCTCCCAGAGCCGCAAGATATCAGATGACGTCGGCCGAACAAAACTAAGGCAGCTAAAGTTATTAGTAAGTCGAAGAACTAGAAGAAGCTGGAGAAGACCGCAGTTTACCTGGAGCCTACAAGTGCTGTCTGTCGACATTGATCGATAGTCTTTCTGGCTGACTAGGGAATCTCTGTTCTGCTGTCTATCTCAAAGAGAGAAGACAGACAGCATGCTAGAGCTATAGAGGATCAGCCTGATCAACCTGTTTGTGGAAAGTTTCTGTGCGAGACCCTCAATTACTTGCCAGTTGAGAGAGGCTGCTGAGCCCGTCCAAACCAAGAGAGTTCTGCCGCGGTAGACGCAGCTTGGACCATGTTTTTACATTATCTCGAGCATTGGAGCACCATTCCAAGTTCCAGCAGCCGGAAGCAGGCTGCTGCATTGATTTATGAGTCGACTTAGATTCAGATAACTGGGAGCTTCTCCAGGAGATAATAGAATGCGATGGGATACCTGATGAAATCTCAGGGCTCTGGGAAGATAATATTTATCCACTAGGATGTGAGTATGTATGTATGCTGAACACTCATCCGAGTCCATATCCACTAGTGGCATCCCACGGGGCTGCCCTCGTTTACCAATGCTGCGGAACTACGCGATAGGCTGTACAGTAGGGCAAGCACTTACTGAATCCCCCGGCATCCAACTGAGTCGAAAGGTGCACACCTCGGATCTGGAGTCCAGGAATGACACTGCTGCGCTCGCGGGCTCTAAGGCCACGTAACAACCAGTCCTCGGCCAAATGGGTTCTTCAAAGTCCACCGGTCTAGAAGTAAGCACTACGGAAGCCAAAGGTATTTCGCCCCGCCCACGACAATCGGCTCAACAGCTAAACATGAATAACTAGTCAACCGAGTGGATTTCTCCATTCAAGCATCAAGGCTCTACACTGTTGCCGAACGGTAGGGTGAAGGATGAAGTAACATTCCGGATAGAAAATGCCAGGAAGGAGTTTCGGATGCTAATATCAAAGTTGTGGATCCGCAGTTAAGCCAATCTTTGGAACTAAAGTGCGCACCTGGCTTGCCGCCATACTCCCTATGCCCAGCCACTACTGTGGAACCTGGCAAAAGATGACCGAAAATACCAAAATGCTAGAAGCCTTTGATCACCTTTGCCTGTGATATACTTCGGAAACAAGTTGGCGCAGCAGAATATCAAAAGACCAGGCTAGGATACAGTGTTATGAAATTAACAGACTAACCAGCTTAGTCGGCTGCCGTGGCCGAGGCAAGCCCTGCGGCTACCCGGAACAGAGTTCACCAGTTGAACACTCCGGCACGAACCGTGCCCTGTATGAGATGTTGCTCTAGTGGCTAGCTCTTATCTCTAATAAGCACTGTCCAGAAGGATGAAGATCGACTAGGCTTGTGGTGGGTCTATGATGCCCATCAGCGGAAGAAAAATTGGACCGTGACTTTCATTGAACTTGCTTCCAGCCGCCGCGCATGGCCAGTCATGGCATGAAACACCCAAGGAGCTGACTCATCCTCTAGCAGGAGGTAAGCAGGTAAAAACAAAAATAAAAAGGTGGAAATGTGCGAGTTCAAGGTAAGAATTGAGTTTCTCACGTAGACTGGGAGTTCACAAGGCCGTATTTCACTGGAAGCTCTTCGAGGCATTGGATATTGAATCAAGATTTTGAGTAAGAAGATAAATATGACATCAGCCAGTCAAACGAGAGAAACACCGAGCCACTGTTTGTCTCTGTCGAACGAGAAAACCATTTGTACATCAGCTTGCGACTTTTGGCGATTTATGATCTGTTTGCCGATTTACTTCCTCAACATAATTCCCTGTAGCTGTTGCGGGAAACAGAAGTATCACTGAACGGTAAATATAAAGCCAATCAAGCTAAAGGTGTCAGCCCCTCGTATCAATAAATTCGGACACAATTCAGCAAACAATCCATTCGAACCAGCCGTGATACTATATACAACGAACCAGGCAATTTTATAATGACATTGCCTCAACAATGGTGCCTTTGGGTTTCACGCTCCAAACTGAACAACAAATCAGCTACTACAGCCGAAATACAGCAAAGGGTTAGAAACATAAGGTGAGGTTGCCGGATACAGTCACAAAGAAGTTCGAGCTCAGCGACTCACGCGCGGGGCAACGCTGAGGGTCCGATTTGTGACAAAGACCTGGAGCGTCAAACCAAACAATCCGATTTCTCTCACAAGCAGATCACACAAAAGAAACAATGTTTTTGATATATTGATGTCGATGAATGGAACAGTTTCCCAAGCTCCCTTGCACCGGCACCCTAAATCCGACCCGGATTACTCTCGTGCGTTGTGCGATGTGGTCGACCTCATTCACCGGTTCATCACACGACTCCCCAATACCTAGAACTGATCGTCTTTAATGGCAGTTTCCAGTTGGACGGGTGTTCCAAATCACAATGGCTCCTCCGGGCTCGGCGAATCCTAAGTCCGTTCCCTCATTTGGGGAGGGTTGGTCTTGAACATATACCACGAGTATTCGTTTCACTTCCAACCAGACGAATCTCTTCAATTTCTTGGAGCACTAATCCTTCACTAGTTGGCACTGTTGCAGTTCGCGCCAAGCCAGATTCCGAATCCAAAATGTTTCCGCAAACTTTGACTGGCCACCTGCCAAGCGACATAGCCTCCGAAACCAGTGGCACTACATCACCCGATCCGAAGTTGCTTTCTCAAGTTATCTATTTCTGCCGCCCTCGTGATAGTGGAAGATATTTCTCGGTCCGCTTGTCCCGAACACGCAGATGCAGAGTAGTTTGCCTGTCTTCAGAGAAGGATCATCTTATCCCACAGCGAGTTTGATGGGATACCTCGTTAATTAATCGTCAGCAAAATAGGTCACTGCACGTGGGCACTGGCAGATCATGACGGTCCAAAGTTGCAGGTACTAACGGTCATTCGCCAATTATCCGTTTATTTTTTTTGAGAAATGTCAACAATATTTCTTCAGTCATCGGTTATTGGTCATAAGCTGAAAGAATTTGAGGGGGGGGGAGGCAACAAGCCTAACCTCTTCACTTTGGCTTGGCGGGGCGAAGTTCACCTTAGTATTCCCAAAGAACCTCCTTCACTCGAGCAACTTCATATTACACGCTCTTTTGATATTCCATAGACAATGGAAGGTTCGGAAGTTCGAAGAAGTATGCTGCAATTAATCACCTTTTTAAAGAAGACTGACACTTTCCTGGAAGCTGTGGGCCAACGAGCCTCAACATTGTCTCTAGAAAGATTTTCCAGCACGCAGTAAAACAAAAATTTCGGTTGGCATGCACAACAGCCTCTAGTCGTCAGTTCAACATGGCTTCCTCCCCGGCAGGCTGTGTCATCAATACGTTTACTACTAAAGGTAGTTCAACACAGGCCTTAAAAGACGGCAAGATATCTCACCCCGCACTAGGCGAATCCTCCAGAGTCTTTGATACTGTCCCTTATATCGAGCTTCCCTACCAACTTAGTATGTAAGGCATCTCTGGTAGTTTTCTTTTCCAGAATGACTGCTTTCAGAAGAAGGGACCTTTGCGGTTCGTTTCCGTATGCTTCAGTTTCAACCAGCACCGATCGAGGCAGATGTCCCTCAGGGCGATCTTTTCCCCATTCAGTCCAGCGATTCTTCTGATTCATTCTCGGTTAGCGCAAAGATATGTACGTAAGCCTTCACAATTTGGGACACACGTAAATGCCGTGCTGGCAGCCGTTGACCCTAGGAACTCAGGTCAACTGATAGAAGCCCTCCGTAGGTGACGAAAGATGCGCAGGTATGTACTTCGGAAAGGCTTTGGTCCGAATTTAAAGCGAGTGGGGAAGTAAATTTAAGGTGCGGATCGGCGCAAGATCCCCCGCTTCTGACTTTGTAGCAGCCTCTCGCTCACAGCTCACAAAGAGTAAACCAATGAGTCTGCTGTTCGGGTGCCAAGCCTAGTTAGACCACCATTTCCGATGATCCTCGAAGATTTCCATCTTTGATATGAAGTTTTGTACGGCCTCTTTTTGAGTGCGGCAGCCAGAATGTATGCAGCAAACTCGTCAGAGGTCGGAATGTCCTAGAGAGGACCAAAAGCAAGGGACCGAAATGATACCTGTCTTGCATTTTACTCCCCACCCTATTCGCCTGATATCATAGGGTCTATATTCACTTGGGGCAAGCCGTATTAGGAAACACCTTCTTCTAATGTTTACTCTACACCCAAGGGGCTATTCCCATAGATTTCCCGCTCGTACAATCTTGAGGGCTCCGAGAAACAACCGAAAGAAACTTTTAAAACCACATCCAAATACCTTCATCAGACAACTTTTAGTCTTCTCGGATAACTCCTCCGCGGATAAACTGACCAATAAATACAGAGCGCCTCCTCAAAAGAAATATTTATTGCTAGATCGGACAGCTGCTTAGGGCTAGTCCCAGTTTCACTGAGCTCCCGGGTTTCCCAACCGTAGAATACTTTTCCCTGTTTTTACATCCTCCGCCTCCATTCACGCAAGAATAAATGGATCTAATTTCCTTCCCAATGCGAATGTGAATGCATAGAAAACTTATGTACTGCTCACAAAAGTGAGAAAAACTAGCATTGCTTCATTGATGTGTCAATAATTAAACATTTTGATTCGCGTTAAAGGTCCGAGACTAATGTGACCATCCTGAAGAAGGTCATCCCTGTTGTCGGGTTTGCCATTTAGGTCCAGTGGTGCCAAAAGAAGAAGGATCAATACGAAAACCGGTAAAATTCGGACCCAATTCCCGAACCCATGAACTCCCTGAAGACTTCATGACTAGGCAAAAAAGGGATTGCAACTCTACTTTAGGATAAAAAGTAGTTCAGTTTGGGTGGGAGGATTGGTAGATCATGGAAGGAGAGTTTTTGAACAAAGAAAGCGAATGCACAACTGATAGGACCAAAAACAGAACGGTAGACCAGAAAGAAATTGAATCGGATGTGCTGCTAGATATTTAGGAGCTGAGATGATTTCTACTGAGGTGAAACCACGAGGGGAGAAAAACAATATATATATAACCATTTCAATATCCGATAAATCCCAAGCATACCAGCAGGTGATAATGCTCCGGCAGTTTGTATGGCGGGTAGTTAAGAAAGCAGCACTGAAGATGATGAGATCTAGACAGAGGTTTGTTCTAATGTCTACCTAGAGCGGAAGGGGTTAAATTTGCATGTCCCACGATAGAGAAATGGGGTAGAGCGGAGTGGCCACACAAGAGAGGCGTGCTTTGGCATGGGCAGTGGAAGAGTATTATCGAGTCAGTCGTAGGTGTAGATAATAACTTGGTCACTAAACTTTGACACGGATCTGCGAAACTGTGGATGTGCATCCATAAGAGCCTATCAGATCTTCCGTATAATTAGGTACCACCATGGGAGCATTACTTTATGAAATTTGTCAGCGTGAATGCTTGGGTAGTGTAAAATAGAACCGAAAGCAGTGTGACCACGGTACCGGCCGGAGGTTATAGGAAGACGAAGACAGGATAAAAGTGAATGCGTTATTCAGCAAATAAAAACAGAATTAGGCTGAGGCTTATAAAAAAGGGGAAAATTACGGGTAAGCAGCCACAAGGAGAGAATGAAAAATTGTAAGCTCCTGTAGGTGAAAAAACGAAAGCTGAGCGAAAACGAGAGTATTTTGTAAGAATTGATTCAATCAATGAAGGTAGGAACAAGATAGAATAAGGATAAATTATTTAAGTGTGGTCACTGTTATTCACAGAAAAGGAAAAAATGGAGTGAGGGGTGGAAAAATCTTAGAACGACGGAAGATTTCTAGAGCAAACAGTGATAGAGTGTTTGGAGTAGACAATGATGGGGTTAACCTGAAAGTAAAGAATGGTGGGAGGAGTCTAGGGAGTAGGAGTTGGGAGAATAACATAAACGGCAGATTTATCAACAGAGGTAAAACGGCCAGAAAGAAAACCATGGCATGACTAAGAGTACCTTCATGGAACCCATAAAGAACCGTTAGGTAAGGTCACAAGGAGCTGTAGAAAATGGCGGAAATTGTTGGCTAATGAGCTAAGCTGTTAAGGGCACAGAGAGTTCAAAAAGCAGTAGACGTGAGTAAACTTCAAGAAGTGAGAGTACGCAGCCTCAATCCCTAAAATGACCGAAATTAAGCGTATTTACGTAAGATTGTGGTGGGGTCAGGTGAAGTGGAGTAGAGATTGGGAAAAATACCAGCTTAGTAATAGCGGAGGGAATAACAATGATATTGATAATAATAATTGTTTATCTTGAATGAGCGCGGAGCTTGCTACCCTGCATGATCAGATAGTCCAAATGATATCAGAACAAAAATGTTCAGGGTAATGGGACAAAGGTACACAGAGGGTTGAAGGAGATTGTTAGCGGGGGTCAAAGTGCGTGGAATGCCAGGCAAGTTTGAAGGTCAAGATCAAACGGTCATTTCGGCTTGTGGCTGATGAAATTGATTGACAAAGGGGATCATCTACATATATAATACCGGAGGTGATTACAACAACCGAGAAGTCGAGAGAAGTCGAAAACTTTTCAAAAGGCTTCTCTGAAACGAAGAGGTTTTCGAAAGAGGTCCAAAGAGGCACTTGCAAGCTGCATTGCATAAGAAGTGTATGGACAAAAAGTGTGAGATGTACAAGAATGGATTTTCAACGATAAATGACAGTGAGTCAGTCGGCTTACAGTGGTAATTACTCATGGCGAGGTGCCAAAGGAGGCAATCACAATAGCACCGTACAACAGATCCGAATGAGATAGGGTGCGGTGACAAGAGGGGCGATGGAATAAATGGCCAGAGAAGAGCAGGTGAGCATTGGGAGGATTATCTTTAGTGAGGCAAATTTCTCCTAAAGTAACAACAAGAAGATGGAATAATGACTATGAATTCATATGAAGTGCGATTGCGAGGGCGGACAAAGTGCAGAAGCCGTGATGGAGTAGAGAGTAGATACGTGTGCGGATGACCATTCTGAATAAAGTAGCATATGACGACGGTGAAAAGAGCTACGGAACCAATGGCTCTGACAAGAAAAAGCACATCGGAATATAGGAATTGGAACAAAAATAAAATTTGGCAGGTATGGCGGCAAAAACTGAGTAGATACCGGTGGAGTAAGTTACTTTTTGAACGAGCAAAAAATCTGGAGAGGTAGGGAGACGACCACAGCGACGGTGAAGGGAAGGTCGGAGGATAACAGCTGGTGGTATGTTGCGTTGGTCGGGAAATAACAAGGTGGAAATAAAAGATAAACAAATATGAGTTGCGGAAAGGTACAGCTATTACGAAGAATTGTAAATTGCTGAGGTGCTGATAGAATGGCTGAATAGTAGGTGAGAATCGTGTAATGAGCAACGGTATAGGTGTCCACGTCATTATGACGTGTGACCAAAGCTGCATGACACGTAGCTTAGAAGGCTGAAGTTGACCTACAGCTACAGCACGGAGATAGTCGTAGATTGTGGGTGCTGGTTACTTACGGAATTGTATATATACAAAATCACATGAAATGAGTCAAAAGAATAAAACGTCTCTTGGGAGAACGGGACGGTAGAGTGTTGAAAGAAGAGCCGAGGGAGGACGAGTAAGCGGTCGGCAGATTACATCGTTTAAAGGGCAGATAGTGATACTTCAGTATAAAGGTGATAATCGATTGATGAACCGGTGTTGGATGCGTTGAAAAGTGATTGTATTGAAGAATAGCACACAATACTGATGTGGCCACTGGTGGACGATAATTGTACCGCCTGATGACCATTTTGACAGATGTTTTGAGGTAATGACTGCGGCGGAGCTGCAAATTAAATACATCAGAGTGGTAAAACTTTGAGGAGAACAAGGGAAACAACGAGATTATGATAAAGAGATGGATGGACACTGTGGAAACGGGCATCTGGATTGATGGACTGATGGAAAGGATTTTGTCTCGCATATTCACATTGGGGGTTGGATGCAACACTGTAAAACCCCCAAAAGAAAAGCTAAAATCCTAGATATGTAATTCGTTCACTGCGTTCCCAAATCTCTGGTTTCCGTCCTGCTTAAAGTTCCGGGTAGCGACCATATTATAGTAGAAGGTAATCTTTCATTCTATCCTTGTCCATCAGGCTAACTCTCCCCAGTAAACAATTCTCCGCGCCTAAATTGGAACCCTTTGCCTCACTTCATCCGTAACCAAGATAGGAGTTTTTTCCTAACGGCCGGTGCCCAGCTGGCGGCTGATTACTTTTACCTTAAGACTGATGCGCTACACCGTCACGGAAAGTTCTTCTTTATTGTTGGCTATTTCTATAGGTTTATAGGAAATCAGCTAGATATATGTGGGACGTCATCTAAGAACGCGATACAAATTCCAAAACTTTTTTCTCAATACCTTTATCATGCTGTTACTCAAAACCTTCTACCGAAGATTAGAGTTAAGAAATCGCTTACACGGCCAAAACAATGCTCCATACCGTCGGTGGAACTCGCGAAGGATGCTATCTTCAATGCTTGCATTCTTAAAGAAGTCGAGGACATCTCATGAAGACTCACTATCCTGGATGAATATTTCTCCAAGTTTGCTCCCCTATGGTGCCTGATAGGCCCCGCTGCAAGCCGTACGCAAAAGCAGCCCAAAATATGCTACTGCTCCCATAGCACACTGGATCTAGACAGGGACCGGACCGGTTCCGGTGAGGTGCGGGCGGAGTTCCGTTGATTTTCCGGCAATATTCCGGTGATGTTCCGGAAACGCTACCGGTACCGTGCCGGTTTCGGTACGGTAAAAGGTGGGCAAGCAAAACATTGACGTATTCTAACCCATAATCCTTCACGTACCTCTAGACTTCAAATCCCATTTCTACAATAATAAAGCTTTGTGAGCCGCTATCCAAAGACGCTTACGATCACTGACCAAGAAACTATATCAGTTAAACGCAATAAATTTGGTGTTTTATTAACAAGGCTCTCATTGATGGTCCTTGCATATTATGAACCTCTCATGTATAGCCAGCGCTTAGAGCGCTCCAGTGCGATTGGATACAAACTTATATGAAGGCACCAAGGGGTACAAAATGGAGAAATAACTGTAAGTGATAAATGTTTACAAAAATCGTGGTACAATAAAAGGTTGTACATACCCCTTCAATGCCATATTATGAGCCGGCCAGATCTGGAACTGAAAAGGCGAGTGAAACGATAGTTTGGCAAAGTGAACAACGACATATATATGCATATGTACTTCGCCTACCTTGCTAAGTAAACGAAGAACGTGAAATTAGTAAATCGTGGTACACAAATGAAGCATAAGGTTTTTTGTGGCAGTATTTCATGGAGGAATTTGAACCTGCCTGGCAATCGGACCATCAAGACCAAGATCCCGGGCATCCGTCAGCTACTTTTTCAAAATGCGCATTGTATCCGAGGGTGGCACCTGTTGGAACCAAGAAGTCGTCTTGGAGGCTTCTGTGGAATTGTTTATGGTAACGATGAAACAACCCTGCCTATCACAGCGTAAGGAAATCGATAATTTCCGACGGATAATTTTCCGGGCGCTCCGGTTCAATGACACCGGGCTCCTTATCTTCTCCAACGAGCGAAGACAGCATTCTTCACGCAGTTGGGTCGAGATAGGAGC
Source organism: Fasciola hepatica (assembly GCA_948099385.1). Lineage (NCBI taxonomy): Eukaryota > Metazoa > Platyhelminthes > Trematoda > Plagiorchiida > Fasciolidae > Fasciola > Fasciola hepatica. The sequence continues at coordinate 32,609,631 of CANUEZ040000043.1, read as the reverse complement.
AAAATTGGCACTATAAGGCACTCACCTTCATTTATAAGCCCAATCAATTATGAAACTTACGGTGCAGTTAAAATAACTGTTTGCTTCTTGGTCTTTTTCCAACTCATTCATCTGGGCTTCATGGTTAGCCTGGAGCGGCCCGTAGGTGGAGGCCACCCCTTCTCTCACCACGGCTGATGAAACTGTCAGTTTTCCCCATTAGCAAAGACTGGTCGATCCGCAGACCACATAAGCAGGTGGACGTACGCTCCATATAGTCTAAATGTAATAAGTGGGGTTGATAGACCGATCACCTTGCCAACTTTGGAGGAAATCCTGCATTTAACCGGCCGACTGGCCGGTGGTTAATGGGGGAGAAGAGCTTTACAAAATGTCCTTATTGCCTGAGCTATAACACCGTCAGCCTCAGAGTGGTAAATGCGGCTGCTGTCTCTACTCTTTCGCGGTTCCCTTCATCTTTCAATCTTGATGGACTACGTGAGGGCATGATGAGGAAGGCCGCATCTGTTTTACCTTGGGGAGGGGTGGGCTAGGTCCAAAACTGGCCCTGGAGACATTGGTGATTGTACGGGAGATTCCATACAAATCCAGTGAACTGGAGGAAGTTCCTCAGAACTCTCATCTGATGTGAAAGTAATGTGTACCCTTGAAGAATGAGGAATAAAGTGATAACTCACCTGCGGCGAACGGAATAGCTCTCAGCAAAGAGCATCATCGGTAATATATCATCCGACCATGCTGACTTGCCGGTTTCACCGATAAACTTCCTCTCGAATTCCACTGCATCCTCCAGGTCATCTGACAGTGTAAGAAAGTGCCGCGAATTTAGCTGAGTGATATACCCTATGGAATTCATAATTTGGAACACTATCCGCCAATTTTGAACCTTCTAATAGCAATCTCTGATAAACTTGGAAGGTGGACGACTCAGGCCAAAGTACCCCCTTGTCATCCACCAACCAGCCACTGTGGGCGATAGCCACAGATTTATCACAAAAGAAAACAAATCTCAGTATATCTAAAAGAATTAGCAGTAGGCGGTACGCATGTAATTTTTCATTATCAATTTCGTGTACGAGATACATATTATTGAGTAAACTATCAACAGATAAAAGCGTGTATTGTGGATGTGATTACATGAAGACAGCCGCCAGTTATTGAAAGGCGCTTACACACAAGGCTACTTACAGAAAGTGTTTCAACATCATGGTGCAAACCGTTAACGTAATATATGTGCAGGTGGTTAGACCGCATGGGCTTGCTGAAAGAATTACACGGGTTTTTAAGATATTTCACACTCACTGATGCCTCACATATGTTGAAAATTTAAACCGGTTAACCATCAGCGACAGCGACGTTGTTCGGTGTGCTGGGGAAGAGATACTGTGGTTCACCAGGACAGCGTTTTTGCTTCCACGGAACCGGTGAATTGATTGTCCGACGTTGTCTTGTATGCAGGAAGTGGAATTCTAGTTGTCCGAAGTAAAACGCCCGCACAAATGGCATTGCAACTGCTGGGCAGGATTTCTGGGACCACGAATACCAAATTTCAAATATTGTGGATAGGATTCAAATTGGGAACAGGAAAATTTGTCTAGCTTCCCGTGATAAAGAACGTCTTTAGTTAGGTGAGTTGTTGGGTGAACGTTGTAAGTAATGCTTGAAACACCGTACAACGAAGAAAAGTTTTGCACATATGTATGCAAGATAGATTACGCAAAGGCCATGCATGATATGTACAAACCTTGATGGCACAAAGTATAAATGGCAAACGAAAGCAGCTCGAAATGCTGAAATCCATCATCGCTCAAAATGCCCTTCAAACAAACAGGTTCGAAATACAACAAAAATGTACGGAATTCCGTGGCTTTTAACCGGTCAGTATTAATAACATCGCGACAAGGCCGCTTGGAATCACACGGAGTGGCGGCATGCAAATGGAGTATCCGATTGCCAAGGTCTTCACAGGCAACTTTTTCCATGCGATTTATTGAGTTGCGAAAACCAAGCAACCGGAGATCCGAAAGTTTATCCATCACACCCAAAAAGACAAGGCGCGTGTGATGTAATGGGAAAGCTTGAACCATGTAAATGGGGAGGGAAGCAAAGGGACTCACGCCGATGTGATGTTCCCGTTGCCGCACGGTATAAAATGCCTCGTCGTCAAGAAGCTTGCAATTACCACAGGGAAAAGTCACCCTTATTTCACAGTGCGAGCCACGTTGGATACACTTATCACAGTCAAAGTAACCGGTTGGACCTTTTACTTGTTCATTGAAACTCCGGGCCGGAGTATCACAGATCACTGACGACAGTCAGCATTTATTGCGCCCGTTACCAAACGGTATTCTTTCGGTTAATGCTTTGCTCAACTCCGTCATGTATTCACCCATGAAAAGTTGATAGGTTAGATGGTTTGCCCACATCGCAATAAAAACCGACGGTGACAATTGGGAGGCAGACAGGCGTGATCACTCTCACTAGTACTGGCCATAGCTGCGTATTTGATGAGCCATAAACCGAACTACCGTTACAATTGAGGGACTACGGTAACGTTCCTTAGCTGTCTCGTCAGAAAGTTAGTCAGTCCCACATGAGTGTAAACCCTGTTATCCGAATTCGTGATGAGACACTCCCTTGGTGTACCCGAACACTTTCTTGGATGCCGACTAAATTTCGGTATATGTTCGCTGATTGCTTCCGGAGTTCTCCGTTGTCGTACCAAAGGCAGTCGAGAACGATCAAAAGCCTCTCCCAAGGAGTTCAAAAGTGAACTTACGTAGACAGCAGATTGCGGTGCAGGTCTTGAGCAGTCCAAAGAATTAACTATTAAAGGAAATTAGTGCGCCAGAAACGAAACAATGACCTGCTACTGGAAGCTGTCCCTGGGAAATAACGCCTTCCTTGGTAAGAGCCTCAATTCTTGGGAAAAATGAGTCAAAATTGGTATTCAAAAGAATAAATTACTCATAACTGCTGGTTGCGTTGAGGAAGTCATCGGTGTGGTGTCCTCTTGCGAGCATGCCTTAAGCTGTTGGCCGAATGGCACTTTCGTTGGAATCATAGCGCCGCGTTCAGCGGCCGCATTCATAAGCGAAGTCTCTAGAATGAAAGTGACAAGACTAACAAATAATCTCACCCGGCAAGTCCAACTTGGGGCAACGCACGCTGTGCTCCCATAGTGTGGCCTCTTCATAAACAGCACATTTCACAGAGCTGAGTCCTTTCTTTTTGATAAGATGTCTCTTCTATCTATTTATTTCAGCCATCGCAACTAAATAATATAAGGTATCTTCCGAGAATGTATCCAAAAATTCACTATCAAGCCCGGAGACCGGTGGGAAAACAGAATGACCCTAAACCATACTTCATGTACTGTATGACACATGCTGGAATCGTCCATCTATTCACCGGAAGACTACTGGATGCTTTCCGGAACTCCTTGCGAGGCCCCCCAAGTAAGCACATTCTTACTTCACATGGGCAACATCATTTGACATCGCTTCATGCTCAGTTAGTGTTTGTCCATTATAGCAGCCCACTTGATTGAGCGAATAATAATTACTTTTTGCTGTTCTTATAAGACCAGCGGTAATCATCACTTCGGTTGCCACTTACTACATGAACCCACTACAGGCCTGACCATAAAACATAAACCTATTATTCACTACACCAAGCAATGAACACCATAACATCCACAGCTACCTTAAGTGACTATAAACTCACGAATGGAAACACCTGGCGCGCGCGGGAAAGTCGAATCGCTTTGGAATTCAAATTCTACCTTTACTTGGCTAAAACAAAAACTCACGATTGCACCGTAATTCGCGGACATGAATATGAGTGAAAATGGAGTATTATTACTCAAAAGACCATTTAAAGACTAATTATGAGAATGTTCTCATAAATTGTTTAATATTTCTCTGCCCACTTGTTACCGGCATGTTACCGGAATGTTGCGATGCACAATGTTCTACTTGGGTGACTTTCTTGAACCTATTTCCACCGAGATCTTCAAGCGCCTCTCAAATGGCTAAAATGCTTTCTCCCTTAGTCTCCCAGACACGGCCCTAGTATCACAGCTGAAATCCGCCTTGCTCAGGGCAGCTGGCGTGGAGCACCATTCATGCACGTACACAAGGCTACCCACGCACTCACCAAACCACACGTCCTACCCTTTTGTGATTCCCTCCGATCAACTAGCGAGGGAGTTTATCAAAAAGCAACCTTCACTTCCCTTCATCACAGCTTACAATTCGGTCAGTATTACGGCCGACAAGACTCCCCTTCGAAGGGGCTTCAAAGGCGGCCATTCAAATAGTACCTCCCGCTAGTACTTCACAAACCGGCCCTCAGCACTGGCTAGCCTCAGCCAGGCAATCAGCATCCCACAACCTGGCAAGCTCCACACCACTTCAGGAGCCTGTCGACCTTGACAACCCACTCCTGTCGGAGCCCCATGCAACACCCAGCGGACGGCAGGTACATTTATACGCAGCCTTGATCCTAACTCGCGGCGTATCTACCCTCTCTGCTCCTAACAAGGGCACTGTAGATCGGGCATTAAGGGCCTCTCCGTCACCGATCATACCTCCACTAAGTAAGCGGGTTTGAAGGATGCAGGCTACCTCTTCTCCCTCTACCTTGCCCGGTTGGGCCCATCAGCCTGTCTTTCCCGCCATTACTAGACCTCCCAATTCTTCCGCGAAACTTACCGAACCAAAAAACCGTGCAAACGCGAGACCCTCTCTTGTCCGTCATCGCGCACAAACTGATGGGGTGGGGCCTCATTGTTAGAGACCCCTACCATGCAATCCGAAGTAAAACCGAAAAGCAATAGTCGAACACCTGTGGGCTCTTGGCAGCAACCACACCAATCCACCCGCAGGCCTGAGCCCAACAGCGCAGACCCTGAGTCCGCAGAAGGCCCTAGCTCGAAGACACAAGCATCCGGTCTACTCGAGCAGCTCTCGAATCGTCAGCAAACCCAAAATGGGGCCCGACCCACACCCACCCCCACTCACTACCAAGCCTCCCCAGAGACCCAGTAGCCGGCTTCCGACTCGTGTTCAGCACCACCACGTATGCCTCCACTGATGTTGCAGGTCGCCGCGATGACCCCGGGCAGACCCTTCCTTCCACCTCTGGCCCAAGAAGCATTCGCTTCCAGGCCGTGCACTCCTTCAAAACGGGTATTCGATTCCGCCACTGTCGTGGTCCTCCAGGACCCGGATCCCCACCAGGTTCAACTCTTCTCGCCTAATGATCTCGGTCTCCCATTTCCTTCCTCCGTGGGCTACCTCAGCGCAGTCCGCAACTTTGGCACAAGCTTTGACTTCCAATCCGCCCGCGGATAGCTCCCGTTTTTTCGTCCTTATCCCTCACTCACCCACAATTCTCAAAACGAGGCAAGCTCCTGGAAAGTGCACCAAATATCCTCAAGTCTTTATCACTACTATCTCCCCCCAACTTCTTCCGCGCCTCACCTGCCCCCTCCAGGATTCGGCTACTTCAAGTACAACCCCTTAACCGCTCCTCAGGTTACGCCAATCTTTAAACCCAGAAATGCATCTGGCCAGGGACACAAGTTCATCATCAGAAACGCCCTCAAAGTAGGCCGAGCTTCGACTGTCCATTGTAAGCCATGCCTCATCCAACGATCCTTCATCACCTAATCACAATGAAACCGCGGATCTGTCTACTGAAAACCTAACCAAAAACACCTTGCCGCTCTTACTACTTGAAGTTTGCTCTCTCCTTCCAAAATTGCTCTTACTTAGAGCGCTGAAATAAGACCTACGCCCTGATATCTTACTAGTTACTGAGACGTGGCTAACGGATCACACACCAATAAACCAGGTACCAATACCCAGTTACCAAGCAACCGCCAACAGTAGACCTGGCCCACTCGGAGGCGGCTTCATCAGTTATACCAGACATATATTCACTGTGAGTAGGCCCCATCATCCTGTTCTTGACATTATTCGGGAGTCAGTCTAGTTCATTATCAAAGAAGATCAACAACAAACTATTGTAAGATGTCTCTACCGTCGTCGAAACCAGGACATGCGCGAGTTGTCAGCAATAACAGACGCAATAAACTATATCTCTGACCTCCACGTAACCACCAAGAGGTCAGCTGAGGGCTTCAATGTGCTGGCGATCCTAGACATCTCCCCCAAAACTCCATGGTTTTTTTTCGTGTGTCCATGTTGGTAACTGGGTAAAACACCTATTATCCTCCACTTGAAGGGGAAAAACATTGGACCTTACCTTCATCACCGGTATCGGGAACTTGGATACCCAAATCCCAAATCACTTCAACGGCAGTGACCATGGGATAGTATCCTGAGGTTTCACTGCATCCAGGCCTCACACCGATAAGTCAGCAGAAACACAACTTCTGATCACCAATAAGCAATAACATAGGGCTTGCTGGAATAGACTACCCTCTTTTATCCGTTCCCAAAACTGGGACGAATTCATTTCATCTAATGACCTCGAAGCAACGGATGCCTAACTGTATTCTAATCTTTATTGCAGCCTCGGCACAATCACTTCAACCTCAGGACCCGTCATGCGCAACCAGCCGAACTCTCTTGATCGTCTCAAAGGTAATCTGGCCAAACTCCAACGACGTTCCACCTAAACGAGGGACTTCTCATCGTATCTCCAAATAATAAGTATACCTCGTACGATTAAATTGTCTTTATATTCTTCTAATAAAACCAGGAACTAGATGCTTTAAGCCATCCAAACAAGATGAAAGCACTGGCCAGGTTGACGAAGGCCAGAAACAGACAATTTAATCAAGCCGTCCTATATTTGATCTATAACAATGTTTACTAAGTTGGCCCTCTATTGATTGCGGAGGCTTTCAGCACCTACTTCACCTCTCCATTAGCGACGGGTGACGGCATTTCAGTCCCCTTTATAATTTCGGTGACACTGGTAACTTTCTCAACGGCAGTGCTCCACTCCGGTGGGGTTTCAGCCCGGGAAGCAAAAACAAGACCGTCCTATAGAGCAGGTCTAGACACATTACCGCCGGCCATTTTCAGTTGAGGTGGCGAAGACGTCCTAATGTTTCTGAGAAACGTATTCAATTTGTCATTGAGAGACAATGTTTTCCCTTCCTAATGGAAAATTTCCACTATCCTACCTAAGCACAAAAAGGAATCTCGTCTAGATCCAGTTAAATATCGGCCGGTGAACCGCACCCATGTTATGTCCAGAATCATGGAAAGGGTGAGTAATGAAAGACCGACAAGTCATCTTCTTAACCACAATCTAATCAAAGCGGGTCAGCATGGTTTTCTGGAAGACAGATCACATGCAACAAGCATGACAGATTTCCTCAACCTGGTCACGGAATCTTTCAGTATTGGTAAATCGGTGATCGTGATCTTTTTGGACATTAACGAAGCGTTCGACCCAGTATCCTGCGTCCGGCTACTACAGAAGATCGAAAGGTATGGAATCGTGGGCCCAAAGGTCGCTTGGTTTTCATCTTATTTATCAGTTCGAGGCCAGATAGTAGTATAGGCGAAAATTCGTCCAAACCCCGTCCTGTAACTATTGCTGTGATACGAGATAGTGTACCCAGCCCACTACTGTTATTAAAGTATATAAACCATATATTTAACACTTTCCAACGGGACGTTCTATTCCTGTCCGCAGATGATAACGAAATCGTGTACACTTTTGAGCCCGTGATGTTAGCCTCTACCGTAGATGAATTACAAGGGAACTGCTATCTCTCAGCTCCTGCAATGTTGATTTTAAAAGAGGTGATCAGCCGAAAAGGTAATATGTTTGAGTATAAACATCATGTTCTCACAGAAGCTTTTAGTATAAGCGGCCAATTTATATCTGACAACTTTCAGGTATAGTATAGTATATTTCTTGACCGTGGTCAATAAACATGCACAAGGCAAGATCAGAGCGTACAGCAGTACATGTCAATGTGAGGTACTCACAAATTCTAAATTTATAAATCACACAGCAACCGAAATACACCAGTAAAGTCATGCAGTGTTTGAGTGAACAAAAGTGGTAATCGTCGAGGCGGGAATTCCGAATCGGTTTCGAAATCGCTGGGCAGTAGTGGGATTGCTGATATAAGCGACAAATGGACGGTCACTAACGAGTAATCGGGCGGAAGAGATGCTAAAAACAAGGTTAAAAGTAAAGCAAGCATGGGGCTTTCAACGTGCAGTCAGAGATACCAGCGGAATATTGGAAACTGATCCAGCATTGGGTAACTAATTGTGGAGGAAACATGTGAAATAAAGGCAAGTGAGTCAAAGGTGATAATGAAACGGACCTTTTGTGCAGAGTATTGCAGCCATATGGAAATTCAAATGAACGCGAAAAGCTTTGCAGGGACTTCAGTGAACTTTTGAAGAGCATGAATGGTGTATGGACGTATAACGGACTTTTAAAGAAAAGCCGTCAATGAAACGGATTAGTGGAGACAAACGTCAATGGCTCGGATAGGCAGAAGTTGGAAGGGTGTAATTTTTTTGTATGTGATAGACAATTGTTAACGAAGTTATGGTTGGCCGCAGATGGCTGGTATTCTGTTTCATAAAGACCTTGGTTGCAGGTGGTGGCAGGTAGAATGTTGAGAGTATCAGGTAAAAAAGGATTGGTTGGACGAAGTGAACAGCGGCGAGGGCTGGGTTCCGGTCATTGGTTTCGTACTGCAACGCGTAACGAACTGAACTGTTGGGTTGGATTATTGGGAATAGACGTTGAGCGGATGCGTTGGTGGTTGGTGTCAGGAGTCACCTCTGCGATCCGGTGAGACTTTCATGAGGTTTTGTTAATCCGTGTACCGTGCCTATGTAACGTCAACAGGCAAGAGTATAGGTTTAAACCATTAATCAAATCGTCCAGTCCTTACGGTAATCTAGGATAAACGTCAGTTTGGCCGATGGCTGCCCAGGTAACCAAAGCAATCTGAAAGAGATCAGGAATGCGGCAGTCTGGAGAGTGTTCCAGCTGTGGGTTATGATTATCGTTTTGATGGAAACAAGAAAATGAACATTTTGTTATACGACCAATTAGTTAACGTTTGGCTAGTGGACCGGTCTATTAGGGATCCCTAGACGGAGACTGGCAACTTTCTAGGGTAGTAGTGTGATAGTAGAGATTTAGGGCGATATCAGGTAGGCGGTGGTTGAGGAGAGCGTGTTCGTTCGGGAACCAGGAATAAGACAATAGTAGAGGGTATGGTCTGGAAGAAGAATGAGAAAATAGGAAGATAACAGTCTGGTCAGTTCACCAGCTGTGGTCTAGGACGGCAAACAGTAAAAAGGGAGAAAAACACTGGGTGTTAAGGAGAGGATTTTTCATGTGGCAGCACACATGCTGGTATTCCGCAGGGTCAAGAGAAATCAGAGGCATACGGATTCCGGTTGGAATGGGGTCTTAACTTACCATGAGCATATGCGCAGAGCAGTGAAGCCTAGTTATTAAGGAATGGTAATCCGTGCGGCAAGGCTTCAGTGTACGAGAAAGGCGCAAAAAAACAGGATGGCACGGCTGAGTTCTAGCCTGAGCCAGGAATTAAGTGAGAGCGAGCACCCATCGCTAAAGGACGGAACGGTTGTATTTATATATATGCAAATTATGTCGTAAAATGGCACAATCTAGTTAGGAAGGGGGGCAAAAGTGAGTGGAGCATACTCAAGGTATATGTACATATATATGTATATGTATATATATATGTATGTATAACTGTATGTAAATGTATATATATATATATATTATATGTATATATTGTATATACAAAAGTTATATATATATATATGCATATATATGTATATATATGAATAGGTATATATAAACGCATATATATGAATAGGTATATATTTATATGCATATATATATATATATGAATAGGTATATATATGCATATATATGTTTAAATATAAATGTATATATAAAATATATATATTGCTGTATACGTGGGTGCGATCATCAGACGGGTCATGCAAAAGCGATTGGATGCAAAAGACTGGCAAGGAAAGTGAGATAGAGAGACGCAGTCTGGGTATAGCCTAGCTGAGGATCAACGGTTAACGGAGAGAAGAACGAAAGTTAGGCACGGGCTAATCGGTGCAGCGGATCCCTAAGGCACATTGAGGCCATGGAACGTGAGACTAAAAGAGAAGCGCCTAAGTGTGGCTAAAACTTTCAATGGGCAAGTTAGTATTTCGCCTAGAGTGGTCATTAAGCAGGAGTAAAGACTAAGTTCTGCATGAAATCACAGAAGAACCTTAGTTGTGGGATAGGGTGGGAGCAGAAATGGTAACGTCATAACTGGGTGTTGAGTTCAGTTAGTGAGTCACGCTAAGTGAGATGAGTCAGACTGGATTTTCCAGTTCGAAATCGCAGAGGTGGTGAGGGAAGTATACGTGGCGGGACCTGGTGCGGAAAAGAGGCATTGTAAGCTAAGAGATGTCGAGGAGCGTTGAGTTACTCACCATGCTTGTGTTAATATTTAAAGGACAGTAGTGAGTATATATATACATGTGTATATATATATATTTGTATATACAAATAGTATATATATATATATATATATAAAGCCGACCAGGGGTTGGATACTGAAGCAGTTTTTATAGCGTTGTTGAGGTTGGTTTCAGGGCCGCAGACGCGTTATAACTAAATGAAGTTAAATAATCGTGGAGCGGGTGAGACATATTGACAACCTGTTGGGAGTAATACGGTGGTCTCTATAAATGCGAGCGCATCTGGAAGGATTTATTTCAAAGTTGAATTGGCAGGATCCTGTAAGTTGGTATGGAAAAACAGTTAGTGGACGCAGACATGCTTACATATGTCAATGGCGAAGTCTAGGAGAAGCGGTCAAACAAAGCAATCATAATTTTAAAAGCGGTGAGGTTATTTCGGAAGGTAAGGTAAAGAGAGAAAGCAGAACAATGGCTTAAAAGTCGAGGCCTATCTCGTAAGCTTGACTTTCGGTTACGTGAACGTTGAACAAGCGCAAAACAGTTGGGACAGAAAGGAATTTATCAATAGCATGCACGAATGCATACTTTGACCGAGAAGATCTGATGTGCAAGGGAAGTTTATTCCAGATTCTGGAGTACGCGAAGAGAAAGAACTTAGAGCGTAGAACAGTCCTCGCGGAGGGTGTGGTAATAGTATACTGTCTACTACGGAGTGAATATCCAGTATCCGGGGAGAATCACAACTGGTTGGAGGAATAAGACTGCTCAGTCAATAGCTTATACAGAAATATCAAATTTAGCTTGATGCGACGAAGCCATAGTGGTTCGATTTTGAGAGATAAGCATCGTTCCCTGTAGTTTAAGTTGGACGATCAACCGATAAGCTGTTTTGTGAATCTTCTTTGAATACATTCGATAATAATCCTGTCGGATTTTCTCATGCTAGTGAAGATTAGGGGACAATATTCGAGAAGGGGCCTGGCATGTACTTTGTAAATGTAGAGAGTGCTCTGCCTAAGCTGAAAGGATCTGAACAGAAGACCAAGTCACTTTTTAGCCTTCGCCGTTTGGAGGACATCATGTTCCGAGAAGTTGAAAGAGCAAAAATAACTTAAGCCAAGGTCTCTTACTAAAGGCTGGCTGTCGATGGGTGAACCGCCAATGCATAAAGAACCAGGAGGAACCTGGCATTTGTAAGTAAGGAAAATACACTTGTCGGCGGAGAATTTCATCGCCCAGGTTGAGCACCATTCATCAAGAGCGGCTAAATCAGCAGAGATTTTAGGGATAGTAGTACTGAGGTTGCCAGGCGAAAAAGTGTGGACTATCTTAATGTCGTCCGCGAACAAAAACGGCATGCCATTAAGTATTGTCGGAAGCATATCATTTATATATAGGAGGAAAAGCAGGGGGCCCAAAACACTGCCCTAAATAACACCGCTAGTAACAGGCTTAGGATTAGAGGTGTGCCCGGTAATTGGGACAATCTGCGAACGATGCGAAAAGTAAGATGAGAACCAAGAAAGAAGTAGATCGACAATGCCAAATGACCGCAGCTTTGTTAAAAGGTGGTGGTGAGGTACACGATCAAATGCCTTGGACAAGTCAAGATAAAGAACAACAAAAGATTGCCCACTTTCGGCAGAGTCAGTGACGAGATTCAGAAAATCATACTGACAAGTCATGCAGGACCGTGAACGGAGAAATCCATGTTGGTTGTGATTATTAAGACTGAGGCTTAATAAATAGCTAATAATATTATCTTTAACTATTTTTTCTATTATTCTGGATAAGATGGGGTTATGGTTTATAGGGCGATAATTGGATACCTCATGTAAAGGTCCTTTTTTATGAATGGGAACGATTACCGAGCACTTCCAGTTAGCAGGTACGGTGCTACCATTAGGTGAAAGAGTGAAAAGGTTAAGCAACAACAGGGGGAGATCCGGTCCACCATTGACGAGTGCAATTGGTGGTAAGCCATCGGGGCTTAATCGAAGGGAGGGTTTGCTATTGGATAGTAGCTTAGAAATACTCCTGGCATCGAAGGGTATCGTAGAAAGGACAGAGTCGGTAAGTGGTGAAGATGGGGGCGGGGCAATGACAGTAGCTGGAGCCATGGCTGAAGCAAAGAATGCATTGAAGGCTTCGGCTATACAAGGTGGGGAGGTGATAGATGAGTTATTATCCAGAATCAGAAGTTGAAAGTCGGCCTTAACATCAGCGTTTCTAGACTTATGCAACATAGAAGGAATTTGCGATTTGTTAGGATGACTCAAAGCTTTAGCTTCTTGGTCACGAAGTCGCGTATTATCTTGTCGTTGAATAAGTGTGGAGAGGCGGTTTAGACGAATAAAAAGTGGAAAGTCGTTGGAATTAAGTAGTTGTTTGAGAAGTTTATGGTACTTCTTATGGAGTGGCGAGACAGGCGATCTCTTTTTAGGTACAGCCTGGGCAGTATTGGACAATTTTTCCAGAAAATCGGAAAAGAAGGAGTAGAAAATATTCGCAGCATGCTGAGGGTCCTGAGTGAGAAAATAATCACCCAGTCTTTCTGCCGAATAAGCGTGACTAGCAAGGCCCAATTTCTGCATAGAAATGTATTGTTGGAGGGGTGTGCGGGATTAGGTGGGCCACTAAGGGGCAGATGGCAGATTACCATTTTATGGTCACTACCGGGGAAATTTCGTGTTACGGTCACGTCGATGAGAGGCATGTTATGAGTAAATACCAGATCTAGTATGTTCCCATTTCTGGTAGGTTCGACAACATGTTGTGTCCAGCCGCCAAGATGAATGCTAGTGATCAGGTCCATAAGATTGGGAGGAGCCGAGAGGGTGGGCCAACAGATGTGAGGGAGATAAAAGTCACCCGCAATAAGCTTGGTTCCAGAAGGAAGCAAAGGGAGGTATTCGAAAGACCTAATGAGAAGTGGAAACAATGAACTGGGGGAATTCTGTGATCGATACACGCAGCCAATGTGAAAAACAGTGGTTTGGAGGTTCATAGTGAACCAGAGAGAATCAGGAATAGAATCGCGTGCCGTATGTAAAAGAGGGGTCATGGTGTAGACTTCCCTGACGTAGGCTAGGCACCCACCACCACGCCTGTTCGGTCTGTCGGTCCTTAGAAGACTGTACCCTACCAAAGATACTTGATCATTGGGAGTGCTCTCAGAAAGCCAGGATTCCGTTATTAAGATAATGTCGTGATTATTTGTAAGGACAAGTTTTTTAAGGTGCGGGAGTTTGTCAAGAATAGAACGCGAGTTGAATAAGGCTAGAGATATACCATTTGTTGGAGGTGGTATAGGCACATCAGGGGGATGGTTTAATTTGGAAGGAGGCAGGCTATCGCGATTGGAAGGAGCGGAGATAAGGGTCAAAGGGGAGTATGTTGATGGTGAGGCTAGTGGAGGTTCAGATGGGGTGGCTTCCAGCCAAGCTGGATTAAATGTTGCAGTGAGAGGGACTGCTGAGGGGTAAAAAGACCGGGCATCAACGGAGGGGAAAACATCGGAGCAAAGGGAAAACCCTGTGGGGTTTGGTGGGTCGATATCAGACAGGAGTGATTAGGGGCAGTCGAGAAATACCGGCCAGTCGGAATCGAGTATTAGCTGAAGGGGGGCGCAGAGGGCAGGGTTGAAAATGTGTGAGGAATAGAGATGTAAGGTGGTAGATTAGGCTGCACATTGTGGGAGGGGTAACTCAAGTTGGGTGGAACACCAAATATGGAGCAGTTAGAAGCGGGAGCAGTGGAGATAATTGTTAGGTGAGACGTACGACGTGAGGCAGATTGGACGGCGTGTGGGGGCCGTATTTTGGTATTGACAGGCAGTGAGCACGGTAAATTTGTAGAAGCCACCGATGCATTGGAGCAAGGGGTATTTTTTAAGGTCGAAACCTTATTCAGTGAGTTAAAACGAGTTGATTTAAGAGGAGACAGTTGAATGAGGTAGGGGCTTGTGAGAAGAATGGGAAGACTGTTAGACCTGTTACTCTGGACGGCAAGCAGTTTATCACCGGAGGGAACAGAGGGCGAATTAGAGTTCGGGGTGTATCTAACAGGCGATGAGGTGGGAGAGCGAGGCAATAGTTGGCGTCTCTTACTGGGTGGCAGTAAAAGGGGAGAAGCGGAAATATCTAGATCAACAGTAATGGGATTAGATTTAAAAGAGTTCATTACGGGAGCAGATGAGGAGGCAGTGAGCGATTGTGAAGAGGCAGAAGGCGCGTGTGAAGATAAAGCAGTGGAGACTTGAGGAGGAGCTGTGGAGCGACCAGCCGTCTGTGTAGAAAGCTCAGAACTATCGAGCGTCGTTCTGGTGGGGAAAGTCGAAGGAGATCTGGTAATTTCCCTTTGAAGTGGGGTTTTATCTTCGGCTATTTTTATGTTTTTATAAGGAGAATTAGAAGCTATAGTGTAACGCATCTTTATGAATTCTTTGGCAGATAGATCATCTGCAAATCGCATAAGGATTGGACAGTTGAAGCGCTGAACGCGCTTACGCAGTCTTGTTATTTGACAAGGAAGGTGGGCCATACCGCATGCATTCAACAGTGTGTGCTTGACATGCTCCAGAGGTATTCTCTCTGGGACATTAAACACGACTGCATTACGAGAGTTCCTCACTCTTATGAGGACTTCGGATGCAACAGAGTCGATAAAGCGGCCCGCAGCTGTCAGGTTTTGTAAGGTGGGATTTTCGATGCGTTCAGTGATGTGACTTGGGCCTACATCATTCATATACGTTCGACTTTTCGGAACAAGCAGTCATCAAATTGGCTAAAGCATGCCGTACGATCTGGCTTATACATCAAATCTCTATTTTGCCGGAAAAAAACTGAACATTTTCAAGTCTCATGTCACACCTCTTATGGAATACGGCTCAACCATTTTTTCCAGAGCGCGACAGAGAGACAGAATAGCTTTTGAGAATGTATAACTAGCATTCACAAAAGAGCCCCTAGGGTTTTCCTTGCCCTTAAATTGCATGGAACGATGTGATCTGCCAAGAATCGCTCCCTCATCGCTGCGCTGCCTAAGAAATAGCCTTCGATTGTTCCACAATATTTTAAAGAGCAGATCAGGTAGTTCAGCACTGCAGGTGAGAACCATTTCTAACTTTTCTTACGTAACAATGAGTTCCCGGTTTCTGTCCCTTTGCCTAAGCTTGCACTTTGGTCAAAATTCCTCAGCAACAAGTACGCCTCAATGCAGAACAAGCTACCACAACGAATTCGGGCAATATCACCGACATTGGTGGCTTTCAAACAAGAAACTTGGGTTTCCATAAAGGTGAACACGCTGACTGGGTCATGCAATCTTTGTTTAAAGGGCTCAGGTATTTGAGACAGGAATGGGGTACCGATAAACCAGGTAACCAATTCAAACATCTTGGTCTCAGTTAAACTCTCATATGGTTGGCCTTCTCCTGACAGCAAACAGGGAACTCAGCGTTTTGTTCCCACGATCTGGGACGGCAAAGCGATCTAGAAATTTTATTATCAAATATCTTTTTCCGGGCAAGCCAACATAGCGGCCTATAGCATATTCAGGTATAAGGGAATCACTTTGTTAGGGTCATAAGTAGTGCCCCCTCTTTGTGCAAACTGGTTCTCCGGTGAACATGAACCTCATCGAATAATCACCTGCTGTGGTTGACCCTACCTCTCCCTACATTTTCTGTCCCATGTGAACCGCCTTGGTGTTCTGAATTCGTGGATATGGCGGGTGTCCAAGTGGCACGTCTGTGAACATTCCTGGCGGTGGTTGTCTCCCTGCACAGAGTCGACCACCAATGAGACGACATGAAAATCAAAAAGTAAGAGATGGGCGTAAAAAAGAGAGAAACAATACCCCACTGTTTTTTCAGGCACACAGGCACTGTCACATGTGACCCATTTCTTCGGGCTGCAGTGTTGCTACGGATTGACTGGTGTGGTTGACCTATCCCCAGCGCGGCTTTTTACATGCGGTCCAAGTTTCGACCGGGGCGTGGGAGCCGTGGTCACCCACCAAAAGCAGCTCTGCCTTATTTGACTGTGATGAAACTAAAAAATAATAAAAACGATCAAAAAAGTGTGAATCACTCCCGGAGCAGCACGAGCTGGATACCAATGGATGGGTATCCTGCTACCTACTTATCTAAAGCAAGCCCTAGTGCCGTTTACCATAAGCACTGAATGCGGACCGTTAGAGTCAGCTTCCCTAAATAAAATTCGGTCCCATCCTGTGCCCATCCCTAACATCTTTCCGAACCTGTCCTCACATGGGTTTTGCTTTGCTTTGCGATGTGTTAACGACGACAAAGATATCACGGTAACCATAAATTCACCACTCAATGAGGTATCCCCGCTCATAACCAAGTATAATCTCAGTAAGCTAGCACCATCGAGTAGGAGAATAGACGAACTTACGCCTACTTTCCTCGGCACGACACCAATTTCTTCTAGTGCATCAACACCGACACCCTATTAGTCTTTTCTACTTCGGGGCCCCTCAGAAACCATTCATTACAGGATAACCACTATACCAGAGGAGACAGTATTAAAAACAGTGCTATTCTAGTTACCCTCACTGTTTGCAAAATTTTAACGGACCTCTCTAAGCTTGACCACTTGTGTCACCACTGGACGGTGAGTTTATCCACCGATAACTACGGGGTTCTTGCCTACGAACTCCAATTGCCCCCTAGATCCTTATTTCCTGGTAGGTCCGCATTATCCATTGTCCTACCATCAGCGATCTGGGCCTCAACTATTTTATCTCTCGGCTTCTCTGAGCACGTTGTCATCCAAGAAGCCTAGACTAGGAGGGGTGTGACCCTTCCCTTCCGCTTTTCTCGTTTTCGGAACAGCGTCTTCAGCATCTACAAATCCCAAGTCAGGTGTTTGCATGAATACCACCTAGCAATCTTTTCTAACACGACAAACTTTGACACAGTTGCTCTAGAAATCATACAAAGGCGTTTAACCAATTAACTACCCGGTTTGGCCACATCTTTAACCTATATAGAACCAAGCCGAAATCCGGATCTCGACCCACTCTGACTCCGCCGCTTGAGACTAAGCTTGCTCTTCTTGCAAAACCCGCTCCATAACCGGTCTTTCTCCTTTAGCTCGGTGAGCTTCTCCTGGAGAACCCCTTACTCACTTTGGCACAAGCCTTGTACTATCCCTTCGAGTATAGCTTATTCTGCCACACGGCCCCACGTTTTCCTTCTTGTCTGCTCCAAGTCCTGAAATCAGTTTCCCATCAACTTTCGAGCTTCTCCGACCAAGCCCCAATTTCTATCGGCGCTCATTCCATATTTCAGCTGTACAAGGGCACTTCAGCTACCCAATATGTGCATAGCTAAAGATATAGTATACGAGAGGGGCCCCGACTTCGAGCGCCAACTACTTCGCAGACCCTGCCGTCTCCAAGTGAAGACAGGATCGGTGATAAACAATTTCATCTATCTGGCTGAATTCTCAACACATGACTAGACATGGCCGTCCATATATAGAGTAAAAGGAACTGAAATGTCATTATTTCCCCACACTCTTCCTCCGCCTTCTCCCGCAGACTCAGACACACTTACTTCGTCATCGTCGTCTCCTAGCCTCCATCCACTTGTTATCACAATATGCTGGTAAAGCTCATTGATCGTGTTTTTATGCCCCACCGTCTACAGTTCTGTCAAGTCTTCCCTCGTTTTCCCTGCTCATGCTTTATTCAATTATGCACCAGTCCTACCCGCACCCATGACCAATTCCCGTATTAGTACCCGCCGCTTCAAACTTCGCTCCTTTTACAGCCACATATACTATCCAATCTCCACCGCCGTACACTTCTTGCTTGGCTCCGCGATTCCCCTATCGATCTTCTCAGCCCCAGCTCCACTTGCTTGTACAGTTGTATGCGGTTACTCAGCTCTCCAGTTCCGTTGCCCAAGCCGCGATGGGCACTCTTTCAACGTACCTTGTGCTGATATACAAGTTTACCCGTCCTGGTGATTCTTCGTCCCCAGCCTTCTTCGTGTTTCACCTATGGTAGAAAGATCCATTTGATTATATCTCACCTGTCTCTTCGGCCCGAGCTCTCACATCCTGTTTCGTATACTTTTCGCCACATGCATTTTCTGTGCGCCTTTCAAGCTGTCCTGCCTTATTACGTTCCACCTAACGTAAGATAGTTGTTGCGTAATGGTTTTCACTTACAGTTTCAATCCGCTTGATCTGCCATTACCCGATTACTCTGGTACTCCATTTTCTCATTTCTCTCTCTCACTGTTCGCCGTTACATCTGCTGCACTTCTGAACCGCAAAAGGCGTTGCCTCCCAGGTACCCTCCTTTACCTGGTATCTGTATTCACTCTGCGCTACTTGGCAATTTCCACCTCCATCATCGTCCCGCCGAATAAAGTAAGTCCATTTAAGAAGGCTTCTCACATGCTCGACTGTCATCAAGTCTTACCTATATTTTTCTGAATATTCGATCCATCCTTACCTGTTCCCTTTGATCCTTTCTTTCATTTCCCCTCCTTTGTGAACTGCCCTTCTCAGCCGTCATCACTTCTGTGCTTCAAAAGTCTTTTCTGTCTCAGTCTCTCTTGGGTCTCCATGCTCACCTTTCTCGAAGAAAACTCACCAGGACATTACAAATTTAGTTCTTCACCATTCAATCTAACCTTACCCGCCTCCTCCAATCACTGATATTTTTTTCCTAGGACACCGTTGTTATTGCTCCTGCTTTATGTGTATATTATCATGTATATATATATATATATATATATATATATATATATACATGTACATACACATTCGCTCTGCTTCCTGCAGTCCCTCGCCGGCCATTTCTTGTGCTAACATCTCGCTGACCGTCATGACATGCGTCGTCTGATCCACCCTCTACTTCTTGCACTGCTCGCTCCCTGTTTTACTGTGAGTTTTGTGCCCTGTTCGTTGGCCACCTATTGCACACTACCAGTGCCTCTTCGCTATCTAATCTCTCGCAGTGCTTCTCACTTTTTTCTCCACTGCCTCCAGGTACCACAGTTTCCTAAGCCGCTTTCTATTCCCTCGTGAGTATATCTGTCTGATTTCATATGTCCCCAACCGGACCAGCCGGATCCTCCATTTTGCCTTACAACACGGTAACAAAAGCGTCCGCGATACAACGGAAACGACAGTGACAACGATAGTGACGGATTTCCCTCACGGACAAAGACGAGCGGGGCAGCCTGACGTGCTGGATGCAGTGTTATTCCGTAGGGACTGCTCGTATACGATTTCCAAAGGCAAAGAAAGAATGAAAACCCAAAGAGCCGAAGCCTTGTAACTGTATGCGCAGGTACCAACGCTTACTCCGCAGGGAATGGGAATGGCTATCTCTGCCGACGGGTTACAACCTCGACTTTCAGATTCGCGGGGCGTTGTCTTGAATCCGTCCCAAAGTTTATTAGAACTTCCTACATTTTTCTTTGGTGAGCAAACACTTATGATACATTTATCTCCCTTTAATCCCCCCTCTGAGTCTACGCATCCTACTTTTGTCATGCATATTTCTACATCTCCACTATTTTTGTCTGTCCATTATATCATTTGCAAAAATTTGATCATGCCTTTGGCATGCTTCGGGCGCCTCCGAAATAAACCGTTATTAAAAGATTCTGTTATCACATTTCCGACCTCTGAAGAACTCCGAAATACATTTCTGCAAAGATCATTGTTTGTCGATTTTGGCGAGGAGATGAACTGCAATCGTAAATGTGCCAGTGACTGAATAGCGGCGGCGACTTCTCACACGGCAAATATGCCGTAATACGGAAGGGACGGAAGAGTAATCACACGTAAGATGAAGGGAATGTAGGCGGTTAAGTGCTTGCCTAAATCGATGATTGTTCATAAAGATAATTATAGTGGGCCAAAGATGGGAGAGGGTTGGTGGGCGGGAAAGGAAGCTACACGCATTTTGTACATAAGTGGAGAGATGCATTTTACCAGGCATGAAAATATAAGTTGTAGTCCCAGTGCTAAGAGCCAGCTCGATGAGAAAAAAACAGCCTTTGGTGAAGGCAGAACGGATCGCATGTCAGAGGCGGCAGTACGAGAGTAAGGAAGAGGTTCTGTACTCCACAATTCGTGCCAGTGTTTGGGACTGGCCATGCTCTGGACAGGTAGCCTGAATGGGGGCACAAATCACCGACCTAGTTGCGCCCGTATGTCGTTGCAGGCGTTCCCCACGCCCGATGAGCACCCGCCAAAGCAGTGGATGCGACCTTGTCCATCACCATTGAGGTTATAATGGGCTGTAGCACAGAGTCCATAGAGTAGTCGATGATCTGGTAGTTGGGTTGCCGGGGGGCCGGAGATGAAAGCCAGTAGGAAAGCAACTGATTGAGGTGTGAATATTGAAAAGAGGAGGTCTTCCAGTTGTTATACCCGACGAGAAAAATGTGCCAATTTGGGAGAAAAGTTTCTCAATCGGTAAGTTCTGAAATAAGGGTGGAAAAAATGCCGCAGCCTAGCATTCGTGCTAGTTGTGGGTTAAGAGAGAGATGTGACATCAGTGTCCTAGAAGAACCACTGTAGAGGATAAAATGAGCGGGGAGAGAAGTGGGCTAATATAACGATGAGGGCTAGGTTTTAGGGTAAAGCTACAAATTCAGAGGAAAGTTCGCAGGTGTCTAGTATTGGACTGCCCTGGTTCTTAACGTAAACTGGTAGTGGGACAAGACTCAGGAAAGAACGAACATAAATGGGAATTGCTATGTGCAAGTTGATTGGGGATTCCACGGAGCAGGGTGCAGGGACGAGGGACACTTACGAGCCGAAAGAAAAAGACAGTGATTTGAAATGGAGAACGACTGGTAGCAGCCGATGAGGTTAAGGAGAGAACTTGTGTGTGGAAGAAAGTATGAGGTTCAAGACTCACCATGACGCGACAGGCTTCTCGAAGAGATACATGTAGGATGGGGTTTAAAAGGTTAACTGGAATTCCGTCCTTCCTTGAAAGCTCAAGCCTCATACCTAATAGTGGAAGTCCCCATCAGGGTTATATCAAAGGTGGGGCAATGTGGCATCGGTGTTTTGATCTGGAAGGGAGAGACACGTGGATGACTTTCAGCGGGGAATCAGCTCGAAAATCTGAAATATTTCAGCAGAAGGAAATAGTGTCTCGGGTAGCTCAGCTTTAGGAATGACAAGAAGCAAGTC
Organism: Fasciola hepatica; assembly: GCA_948099385.1. Classification (NCBI taxonomy): domain Eukaryota; kingdom Metazoa; phylum Platyhelminthes; class Trematoda; order Plagiorchiida; family Fasciolidae; genus Fasciola; species Fasciola hepatica. The sequence goes on along the minus strand of CANUEZ040000043.1, from coordinate 32,587,946 downwards.
TCTCAGATGAAAGGAGTAGAGAGTTGTCGACTGAGCACACAGCGTGTTAGTGGAAGAAAACGCCGGAGAAAAAAGGTTAAGTCTCCTACGGCGTAGCCAAAGAGGTAGATTTTAGAGGGCAAAGCGCTCTTCATAGCTAAGTGCGCTAGACCAACGAAGCAGCCGTTTTGCGGGTGAGATTTTACTTTGTCTTAAGTTATTCTGTCGGTATGAACAGCACCAGCAAAGATGATGGGCACTGCTGCAGGCAGTGTCGGACATAAGACGGGTACGACAGAAGTTTTGCTTCGTGCGGAATAAGGGATACGCATAGAGGGCCCAAAGATATATTTGACTTGGCCTTCTGGAAAGATGAGTGTTCCGAAAAGTTTAGGGAGCCCAATTGTTTCAACGCAAGATCCCGTGCTGATGGGTTGTTTATAATAAAATTGTTCGGAAGGACTTGACATCGTAGTGTCATGGAAACGCAGAGAATTCCATTTTTCAGGAGAGACACCACGGTTCAAGGCATTCCAGATCGTACTTTATTTTAGGACTCGGGTCGTTAATACCCTGTGGTGGTGCTTCGTATGCAATTTTTGTCATCCTCAAGTAGAAACGGGACACCGTGACGTGCTGGAGAGAAGACATCGTTAAAGTATGTTAAGAGAAAAATTGCTTCCAGCACGATTCTTTGATTACATCACCGGTAAAGGCGGCGTATTTTGACAAGTTACAAGATGAAGCAACTTGACAGCGGTAGGAAAGATAAGAGGACCAGTTGAGCAAAGGGGACCTAAATCCATAGACTTCAAGCTCAGTCAAAAGCAGCGAGTGAAAAATACGGTCAAATACCTTAGTCATGTGCAGGATGATATTTGATCATTTTTTGGTTGTCTACTCTTATGTATCACGTTAATGGACAGAAATAATGAAAGAGACTCTTCGGCTACGAGGGTTCAAGTAGTTTAAAACCCACGGGTAACGGAGTATTCGGTCCGTAACTCAAGAAGTCAAGCAAAGCACCATTTTTGGCGACGGATATTGGAGAAGGATTTCCACAGCGACGGGAAAATTCTAAATTTCAGAGATAAATTGAAAGTAGTCAAAAATAAAGTTGCAACATTGGGCCCGCCAGCTACAGGCAGAGGTGGCGGAATCTTATCAAAACTGGGGCGGAATGAGGGCTTTGACTCACAGAATGCATCAGACACTTCATTGAGCGTAAGTTCCAGATTGGAAAAAGCGGATGCGGTAGGTGAAGCTTGTAGAGTGCGAGCTGTCCTGGACTCAGTGGCCACAAAAGAAGAAAAGACCGGGTCGAAAGCCCCGGTGATTGCAGCGGGATTATTGTCCTATGTGCCATCTGGTAACTCCATATATGAAATACTCAAGCAAGAGCGTGTGACTCTGATCTTAATTATCCGTGAATTAGGGGCATCTCATCCGGCCGATGAAGGTTTAGTCGAACGCACGACTTGTGGACTCAATTCCCGTCCAGCGAATAAAGACGCAGAACGACAGCGATTGATGGTTTTTGTACTCGTATTGATTGCCCTGTATAAAGTACAGGAGAAGAGAGGCTAATCGAGCTAATCACCAGAGCTGATGAGCTGAAGCGCGCCTTGCCGTTTTTCCGTCGTGTGACGAAGGTTCTTATTTTAAAACAGGTGGACTTAAACAAGGCGCGCCTAAGCTCTAAGCTCGCGATTGTATTTTATTGAATTTGGTGTCTGCGAAGCCGCTACAGAGGTATGATGCTTCCTGCTATATGTAAGGTTTCTCAAGGGTGTAGCGTACTACTCTGTCTATATGGTGAACTAAATGAATGTCAACAATGTCTAAGACGACACTAGCCAACTAAGATAGGGCAGCGGAGTGTGCGGTGATAAAAAGGCCAAAAGGGTATGTACATTGGGAATTATAATTATAATGATAATAATAATAATGGTTTATTTCGGAAGCGCCCGAAGCATGCCATGTGCATGATCATGTAGATACAGGTGATGGAATGGACAGATATAATTCATGGAAATATGGAGACTCTCATGAAAATATTGGATAAAAAGGCTCAGAAGGGAGAATAAGGTAGGATGAAAATAGTATAAACGTATGCACACCATAGAGATTGCGTGGAGTTTAAATGAGCTCAAGAGCGGATCTGAATGGACGCCCGGTGAGTTTGAAATTCAAGGTCAGGTGGACTGAATGGCTGGTCCCGGGCAATTACATATTGAGGCAGACTGGTAAACGTGAGAAAGGCTGGAAATCGGTATAAAGAACTGCAGTAGCGAGGAACGATGGAGAAAAAGGTGAGGTGCACTGCAGTGGATTAGATGACAATGAAGCATTGGTACTTTGCAGTGAATTGTCGGCGGACAGGACACAAAACTCACCGTAAAACAGGCAGCGAGCAACGCAAGACGTAGAGGGATGATCAGATGACAAAAACGATTTAGAAAGGTTGGATACGGTGGATGTGAGGCACAGATGTAGAGTTGATGGATGCCTATGATGACGGTCGTTGGGATGATAGCAAGAGAAATGGCAGGTGAGGAACTGCAAGATGCAGAGCGCATGCACATAGATATATATGCGTAAGTTTGTATATATATATAGATTTATTATATATATATGTATATATATATGTATAGGTTTAAGAGAAGCAGGAGAAATAACAATGGGGTCCTAGAAAGAAATTATCAGTCAATAGGAGGAGTAGGTTATGTTAGATCAAGTGGTTGTAGGATTGACTTTGGAATGTCGTGGTGGATTAACTTCATGACAAGTGCGCGTGGCAGCCCAACGGAGATAAAAATAGAATGCGGAAACACAGAAGTGAAGACTGTTAGGAGCAGTTCATGGAAGATTGAAGATGAAAGACAGGATCAAGGAAAACAAGTAAGAATGGGTCTAATTATTTGACCAATGCAGGTGCGAAGTGTAGTGACGGACCAGAGGAATCGGGTAGTGACAGGTCAAACAATTTGGAACTGTAGAAGAACGCTACGACGTAACGTTGTCATTACAATGGTGGAACATGGAAAAGCGGACCACACCGGAAGGTACAGAAAAATGCCTGTAGCAAGCAATAAACGGATCAAGGGATGAAAGCAATGACCGAGGAGACACAGATAAGAAATCACCAATCAGATCATTTTACTGCAGATGAAACACGAAGGAGGCGGACAAAGAAGCGGGAAGCCTCGAGATAAGTGGACCAGTAATAGAACAAAACGGCCTCAAAAAATGAATGCGCAAAGGATTTGGGACAATGGAGCTGGAGAGCTGTGTGCCGGCGGACAATTGAACAGGTGGATACTAATCAGGACACTGGAAAGAACCGCAGAGGAATCGCGGGGCCAAGTGAGAAAGATATGCCGGTGGTGATTAGATAATAAATACGACTGTAAAAGATGCGAAGTTTGGAGCGGCAAGTTCTAATGTGCGGATTGGGCATGAGTGCGGGTGCGGTTGGTGCATCATGGCATGGGGCACGAGGAGGGATTAACAGGGCAACAGGTTTAAGGAAGCTATCAATGGGCGTTCTGAGCAGAGGGTAACACCAAGCGCATAGTTGATAGAAGCCAGCAATGACGGCAGGTGGGAAAAAAGTTATTCGCGAGCGTCGACAGAGAAGAGTGGTTAGGACGATAGTGACTCAAAGCAGTGAAAGCTGATGTAGAGAGAAGCAATAGGAGGGAGGACAAAACGGGAAGGTGTGCATACCGTGGTAGGGCGACAAAAATGGGAAGTGGAAACAGATGATAAGAGTTATAGTTGAACAAGCTGTGGCGGAAAAAGGATGAGGAGCATGCAATTTTCAACCGACAGCATTGGATTCGGTAGTTCAAGAAAAGTTGGGGCGTGCCATCCGCAACTGGTGCTAGTGGGTGGTACTGGCCGTGCGCTGGGCACCCAACCTGAAAAACACTTCGTGAAGTGAACAATAGGTGAACAATAGGTGTGACTCAAACTCACAGTTGTTCGGTGTTCTTGTGATCAGGAAATGAGCGTCGAAGAGCCAATATCCGCCAATGTCTTCAGTTCAGTTCGGTCTGACAGCCATCCGTTGGACTGAACAGGATGGTATTGAGCGAAGTGCCAAGAGACGCCGTTGAAGCTTCTAAAACGTTTGTTTCACTCAGTTAGTTCCGACCGATATGATTCCAAGACACTCCAAACCAGAAGATGAGACGGTGCCAGAATTAAAGATTTATTTACAGCCTTTTTGTATTGCGCGGTGGTGACGACCAAAAGTTGTGTGTGTTTTTACATTAAAACGTCGGTACAACAAAGGAGTGTCGCACCAAGGGACGTTGAAAATCATGGAAAAAGTCGGAAATGTACAGGTACCTACAAGGGCGACTCGAACACCATCAGAGAGCCCGAGAAGAAGGATGAAGACAGAAGAGTCATGAGAATTTCTGTACTATGCTACTGCCCGTTTATATCAGAGTCGAAGAGAGATGTGGGGGCATCAGACCGGCTGCGGGAGGTCTGGTAGGTGGTGATCTGGCCCAAAATGTGAGGAAGCTTGGAACGTGATTGGTTTGGTGCACGTTGGTGTCAATAAGGTAGGAAGTAATCACCCCAATTTATGGAGCAAATTGGTTTGGTAAGTCGCTACCATTCATAATGAGGAAACAGAGTCGAGTGAGCCATGTGTGTTATACATGGGGGCACTAAAATTGAAGAAACAACTCTATGATCACTCCAAGAGAAGTGGTTAAGTATGTTAAATTTAGAGCTGAACTAGCCTAAGTTGAGGACTAAATCTAACATTTTATCCCCCATTTTTGGGGTGAAAACACGTTGAGTTTTGAAATACACTCGGATGCAGGAGAGGAAATTATATGAATTGTGCGGGGGGTGAGATTTTCTCACCTGATATCGGTTGAATTGAAGTCACCGGCGATCAGCTTAGCTTCGATGGGTATGTTGCCAGAAGCGGCTGCACTGGGAGGTCTATGCACGCATCCAGTATAGAGGCTTGTGCGGGCCCACTGAAAGTCAACACATAGAGTCCCGTGTGACATCCAGGGTAAGGTGGTTTTAAGAGGTTGCAGAAAAAGTGCACTTAATGTGGTATAAGCTTTCACCACCTCGGTGGTGCCCTCTTTCCCTAAACTTCTGACTATCAACCGAGGAGGTCTTGGTGGGCGGGATGGATTCAGCTAGCTGTCTCAGTAACGAGGACGAGGTCAGAGCTATACAGGGGTACAAGGCTTTGCAGCTAGTCGAATTTTTTATTAAGGACCCGACAATTCACAGGAAGAGAAAGATCAAAGGATATGTTGTCAGTCCCAGAGGGATGGCAGTGCGATATAAGGTTTGAAGTGCCCAGGAGGAAGCTAGACTGTCCTAACTGGGATGTTCTTGGGTTGCGGGAGTCGGAGTAAGTCGATATGCAGTTTGGCAGGGAGGCTGGTGAGAATGAACCACCTTCACGAGAGGGCTTGAGAAGGGGTCAGGAATACACTGATGGCTGGGCGGAAAGGAAACGAGGGGTGGGTTCGAGGGCATTCTAACTGGTGAGGGAAATAAGAAGAACTTTGCATTAGGCCTCAGAAGGCGGATGGAACTAGAAAGGGCCGCGGTGCAGGGGATAAGGTTGTTGGGAACCGCAGATTTGTGGGAAGTGATTGAATGGCAGGTTGCGCGAGCTGTGTAAGAAAAGGCGAAGGAGGAAGGGGATCTGATGACAAAAATTTAGGCGATCTGATAGGTGGCGGGTGGAGGATAGGTTAGATCCGAACAGGCACAGATAGTGGAGACCTTCGATAGCCAGGTTTGAATGGAGGAGCTAGCGGAGGAGGTATGAAGTGGTCAGGGCCCACTATGCATGCCACTTGCAGTGGGAGGGAGTGCAGTGCCAGGGTTGTGGGGTGATACTACCGGACAATCTTTGATGCAAGCATGAGCTGGGGAAGCATGGCACTCGAAATGGGTTGGGCTGTACATGATAAATTGGGAAATTCTCTCTTGTCGTTTCTGGCATGTTGACCAATAAACTTTATTGGTTGAGATTCATGCGATTGAAGAGGCTCAAAGGGATGGAGAACATGAGTACGCGGAAGTGGCGACCCAATTACCAATGCTTCTTGGAAGGGAAGGGTTCCATTATGGGCCGAGTTTTCCCATGGGGTTGCAATAAGTGTTGCGAGGGTTCAATGCCGCTCGGCTTAGGCGACTCGTCTGGGTGGTAAGACGTGAACTGCAGGTATACCAGGGGCTTACCGTGATACAAAGCTTTGACAGTTGATGTTTGTGTCATTCGAGACTGCGGGTTGGTTGATGCAGCTGGCGTATTGAGGTACTGTAGGACGCTAGACTAAGACAGGGAGGTACAAGAGGGTGTTTTGTCAGAGGCATTTGCCTTGGCCGGCTTACCCTTCCTGAAGAAACGAAGTCTCTCGTCGGCTTCAAGGGCTTCGGGACTGGAGGAGGCATGGGTGTTTAGTCGAGGTCAGCGTCTAGTCGAGGTTGAAGGTTCATCTCTATTTAAAGATAGATGCTCTGAGCGATGGTGTTCCGGGGTTGACTTTGGTGGGTTCAAAGCCAATCATTTCAAGGGCTAGCAATCTCTTCAACAGCTTTCTTTGAGAAGGCTCTTTGTCGAACGTTATCCGAATATTCTTGCACAGTGAAGCAGCAGCTACCGCGTGCTGCTTTTTGATAAATTCCGTAGAGATTGGCTCGTCACTGAATTACGGAAGAGGAGGGCGATGATGACGCTGAGTCCGTTGCCACATGTCATCCCAATGGCACGTTTCCATTTTCAGGCCACCAGCCTTTAGTCAGAAACAGCTGGCAACGCGCGCAGAGATCATGTCTGGAAAATCGAACACAATTGTGTTTTCGAAGCTTTTATTCTTTCAGAAACCTTAGCAGAGACAGTAGCTATGAGGTGTCAGAGGCAGTCAGATCACTGTCACTGATCGTTAAAAAAAGCTGGAAAATATCGAAGAGCTGTGTTGATTTCTCAGTGGTCCGATCCATAGATTCTATTCTTGACCGAAGTGAATTCAGTTGTAGCTTTAGGCGGATGTCCTCACTAGTATTGTCCTTGAATAGGATGTCGAGCGATGTTTGATGAACAGGAGCCAAAATTAGTAAAACATTCAAAGGGCCAAAAAGGACTAGACGACTGAGTTGGAATTTAGTTAACATTTAAGAAGATGGAGTTAGCAGGTAATACTTCAGGAAGTGAGATGAGGTGTGGGGAGATTGAGGTAAAAGGGTAGAAAAGCCAGGGCTAAGACTGGGTAGGAAATATTTTACGTGTTGTTGTTTTGTATCATCGGTAGCCAACCCAGCAATGTTTGCATGCGTTGCTGAGACAACGAAAGATGGAAGCATGTCAACACAACCCAAAGTTGGCTTCGTCATGCTCAAAAGAGCGAACACACGAGGGTTATGATGTTTACTGAGTGCACCGGCAGAGAAATTAGGCCAGGTAGTAATCACGTGCTCACCCGTTCTCAGTCCCCCGCCGGAGTGCATCAGATAAACAGAATGCGATAGCTTCGAAACACAAAGGCAACTAACCTCAACCATAACCATGAGAAAGTTCATAATTACTAGCCGTGACAAATATTCACAAATAGACAAGGGGCATTGCAAGTAATTAAAACAACACTTACGTTACCGAGCAGACATAGCTTACATACATGAAGCCACAGCAACTCATGAGACGTGCAAACTACAGCCGTTCTAACAGATCAATTCTCGCCAGTCAGCATTTCGCCAAGAATCCCTAGCGGCTACTGGTTCATATTTTAAAAATCTCTTACCCGGACAAACCGTTTTCCCAGTTTCAGAACTTCATTTTATTTAACTGCCGTTGCCCTTCTTGCGGCTAACATACTCAGTCCTACAACGTTCCCAAAATAATCCTCCAGTAACCGTGCCCTACAAGAAGGCGCACCCCTTCAGCTTCTAAGATGGCCTTCGATGAGGAAGTCAACAGGACCACGGGATCCGTACCGCGTTTATTCTTACTGGACCTGGGCACAGTGAAGGCATGTTGGCTTGTGCCGAGGAGGAGTGTCGGAAGAGGAGCTAACGGGTGCCGAGTGCGCAAAGCTTCTGGTGAGGTATGTGATGTGACCGGCTGTTCACTAAAGGGGCCCTCCTGGGGACCGCCGGCAAGAATGGATTCGACTAAAAAGTTTGGAGACATAATAAATATGTCACATATGATAACTCTACCGAAACAAGTGAACGTTGCAGTTTTTGTAGCTTTAAACATTTCACTGAGTCGGACTGCTCCTTTTGGATCCCCTTTGGTATCATCTGTGGACGATAGCCAGCCACATGACGGACAGAAAAAGACAGAAAAGGAATTTTCTGGGTCCTCTTCGCGATGAAAAAATCAACTAAAAATAATAAAGGTAAACAACTGGCTGAGGCCATCACATCTAAGTCAAAATAAATAGAACACATGGATTACCTGAGCAAGAAAGCCGAAAAAGAGCAAAAGAAAAAAGCATAGTTATATGCGGCAGAATATGCTTAGAATGTGGGTTGTTGACGTATAATTCAAAATTTACCAGGGGATAGCCGGGTTCATGTATTTAGCGAAAGGAGACTGGAAACAGTGCGATTTTCCACCAGAACTACGGGCTTTTAGTGATGACTTTGAGAGAGAACGGATGAACGGAACATAGAAAAACTTGTTAGGCGATAAAAAGTATAGGTAACCGCAGTGTGGAAAGAAAGTTCGAGTGGTAAGCGACAACACTGGGTTAAACCACGTGTTCTCACATGCGTGAATTTTTCGTTTACTCATACAACGAAGATTATCATAGCTGCAAAACGAACCGGTTTCTTGGTCGCCCGTCCGCAGTTGGAAATCAATAGAGCTGCTCCTGTTGAGGGCTGCTTCGGAAGGCCAGGCAACTTGGTCTTCGGCGTTGGTACGGTCGGCATTCGTGACTCCGGGGACGTGAGTTTGGTGCTGAAGATTTCGGTTGGGCGATATCGGACAAAGTGGATTCAGCCAGTAAAGCTGGTTTAGGTCGGTCTATTTTAATCGTTCCCATTCTGCCGTTGTGGTTGATGGCGAATGTTTTATTTGGGCAGAGTGGGACTCTGTGGGGTTCAAAGTAGGTGGGTTGTGGAGGAGCACGTGACCTGTCCCAAGGAAAACATACGTACAGTCTTTGAGATATGGATGTACGTAAACCGTCGTGTTTCGTAACGCGAGCCACGTGAAGGTGTACCTTACATATTTGGTGCTTCAACCTGGAGGCGCACTCGGCGTATCCGAAAGTGACGACGAGCCTTCGGGGCCGCCAAGCCACGAGGAAGCCAAAGAGCGCAACCGAATGTGAGTTCGGCTGACGGAGTTTGTAGATTGGCCTTAAGAGCCTAAAGGTAGTCTCAAATTGCAAGCGGCAGTGATCCCCGCCAGTATGGATTTCTGTGAGCCGCTAAGGCTGCCCTGAGCCGCCGATGCAAGCATTCTACCATCTCGTTTGCTGACGGGTGGTGTGCCGTTGTATGAATGCGGCGGGCACCTAAAAGTTGCAGTAGGCTACTGGAGGCTCCCTCAAAATGCTATCCGTGGTCTGTAGTAACCGGAACTGGACAAGCGAATGATGCTACCCAGTGCTCTAAGAAAGCTTGGGCGACCGTTTCACTAGCTGCTTATTCAAGGGTAAGGCTAACGACCATCTGACGAGGCGATTTAAACAAGGAACAGGATATATACCGCCATTTAAGGGAGGCAGTAGCCCTACTACTTCAGTATGCAGGTGTCGGCAACGAGGGTCGACGGCGGGAAGTTTGGACAGTGGGCATTCTGCGCCGTGCACTATGGTTTGTCAACACTGGATGCAAGAGCTGGCCCATGTGATGACGTCACCATTCACGTTGTACCGAACGTGACGGCCGCCGATGAGTTTAGTGGGGATTATTTACATGGGTGGGCCAAACTGTACGACTTTTCGAAAACACTTCGACTTACATCTGAGGGAACTACTGGCCTTGGGTCGCCCGTGGGAATGCCGCACAGTGTGACCTCCGGTCAAGAAAATGAGAACCGGCCGCGGCGAAAGCCGTGAATTGCTATGTATCAGCTCAGTCTCGGCATGGTCTGCTTGCTCGGGTGCAACAGCCCCGAGGTCTATTGGGCGGCAAGTGCTGAGGTCTAAGTTGTGGACCCTAGACAGAGCTTCCGTAGCAGGGTTGTCCACGGCTGAGGTTTGACTCACGTCACTCGCGAACGGAGAGACTTAGGACAGACATCCGGACACTAAAAGAATAGCGGCCGCCCGTGATAGCAAGCAATGCTCGGATGATTGGTTCAGGCTCGGTGTAGATCGTAAATTTGCTTTCCTATGAGACTTGTCTCAAGTGACATATGCCCAGGTAGATAATAAGAATTTTGCGGCCTGAAGGGCGTTAGTTGGATTTTTCAGGTTTTGGTTTTGTGGAGAAAGATGTGAAGGGTTGCTAGTTGTCAGCTGAGTATTGTTGCAGCACCGCTCCTAGGGCTTGGACTGATGCTTTGGTGACTACAGCAAATGCGGCGTTTGGTCTAGGTGTGATAGCTAGGCAATGTTGTCGATAGCTTGATTCAGTGAAACAAACGCGTCTCGTGTGGTTTCTATAAAAACTAGCTGCCTCGTCCTGGTTTTCATACGATCTGAAAGCGGTTGCCCTACCTAAGCTTATTGCGAAATGAAACGCCCATAGAACTTGACAAACCCGTCGAAAGGCCGTATCTGTTTGAACGACGTAGGTTCTGTGTAGTTAACAGCTGTCTGTAGCTTATCTTGCAACGGTATGATCCCCGTGGAAGCAACCCTGTGGCCCAGAATTCCAACAATTTCCACTCCTGTTGCACATGTCTGAGCGTTGATCGTGACCCCTTGCTCAGATACGCCGCAGATATTCCGTCCCAGACAAGCTGGCAATCCGGATGCCCTTAAGAGAAGCAGAGGCAAAATCAAACCCTTGCGTACCATATGGATGAAACGCTGGAAAGTTTGCGCCGCATTGTTGGATCCAAAAGGCATTCGCAGAAACTCGGAAGAGCCGGAAGTAATCGTTTTGCTGTTTTGGTGGTATCCTCCTAAGCTACTGGTACTCGGTCATATGCCCTCACCAAAATCCTCTAGAAGGAAAATCACCTTACCAACTAATCCTGCTGTGACCGGGATGACCACTGGGTTGAGTGAGCAATAGTCTCTATAAGGCCTCCCCCGGCAGGTGACGTCTTCTGGACCACGTGTGGGAGCGATACCAACGAACTGCTGGAAGGCCGGATTATTCCCAGGTTAAGCATATATTGGAACTCAGCACAGGAAACATGGAGACTATTTTATGGGAGGGGCAAAAGTGGGCCGGGGGTCCCTGAGTGACGAAGCGATAGTCTATGTCAGTAGAGACTGAGAGGGGCCGCTGTTCGGACGGAGGAGATACCAGTGTTCAATGAACAGACCGTTAAGCCCCGGATCGGACTTGGAAATTAGCGTCGGTATTGCTGAAGAATGAGCTTCAATCAGGAGAAAAACAACAAAAAATGGGGCTACTTATTCTACGGTCTATCGCTTACCGGGATCGCCCACCAGACTGTGACTCTGCAACAATTGTGCCAAGGATAGGCTGACGCACCTGGGCGACGAAGAAGACCCACGGGGAGGAAAATATAAGCCGACATCTGGGGCGATAAAATGACTTCCTTTTGTTGAGATGCAACACAATCGTCTGTTTGCAGTGTCAAGGCTCTAGGAGATAGTGGTCCCCTTTTAAACTGGTATTATGCCGACTAGCGCCCCCGTGTCGAATAAGAAATGCATTCTGGTAGTCTTGTCTTTGACGTGAATGAGGCTGCCAGGAAGCGGGGTTGAGATAGGGCATGTCACTATCACCCGATTGAGGGAGAAACTACAGGAATTTTCACATTCATGAGTTTGAGGTCAGAAGCGGCGGTGGAATCAACGATTGCTGGATCAACATTTCGGATTAGAGGCGCGGGTCATCAGATGACCGCTGGTTGGGCTTTGTTTGCGAAGGATACTGAAGGTGCGCTGTTGCCGTTCATCTATCTGTAACAAAAAGCAAGCCCCCTGGTATGGCATCCAAATTCAGAGCGCGTTGTGGTGCTTGGCAATCTATGTGGGGTTGGTAGTGTCATGTTGAGGGAGCAGCGGTGGACTCTGCGAACTCACGTAATTGTAGGGCAAATGTGCTTGCAAGCTGAGCCGCGTCTGAGCACTTATTAGGGCCGTCAGTTTGTGTTGGGCCAGCCACTATGTTTTGGACGTAAAGTGGGGTTCGGTGCATCCACAACTGACTCGGGACTGCACCCTCTATGGATGTCGCACGCAAATGTGGAGGCACTTTCCGTAGCAAGGCTGTGAGTTTCATATCTCCCAGTTGGATTTGATAGAAAAGGTGCTAGATACGTTTCTTTTTCGATGTGGCTGAGCTCTCACGAACAGGCTCTTCGAAAGTATCGTACGAGTTAGGCTATGGAGGATTTACGACGATATCCCTCATTGTTTTGGGCCATAACGGTTCGTAACCCCGAGAGCAGTTCACTGTATCTCCATACTTGGATGGATATGCGAGCCCCTTGGAAGTGAGACCCCAGAACTGTCATGAGAACCTCCTCTTCGTCTAATACAAAATTCGAGATTTTCACGTATCCTGCCTGGTACCTCAGCCTTTAATCAGGCTCATGCTATGTGCTGTTCGAGAAAAAGATGTTTGTTATGGAAACATACAAGGCGGAGTATTAAAGTGGTGGTTTAGCCTGATACGCAAAAACGTGAAATAATGAGAAATAATTTTGTATGGAGCAACAATAACGGCCGAAAAGAAACAAATATGGTCACGCCTTAAAAAAAAAATTGCTGATGAAGTGTTCTAATCGGAATACCTGTATGAACGCCCGGCAAGAATATAGCCTGACTTTAGAAAGAATGCATCAACGAAGAACAGAATATGTCGCCGTAGATATGACTTGGCCAGGTGACTAATCATAAACGAAAAAATAAACGGCATTATCAGTTGTAACTTGGCACACTCTCTTAGATCCTACCGTCTCGTTCGTCAGGTAGGTCAATGAGAAGAGACCGTGGAGTGCCAGCCGCGTGTATTCTCATTGGTCCTGGGCACAGAGACGGCATCTTGGCTCGAGCCGAAGAAGTGCTTCGGAAGAGGCGCTAGCTTTTGCTTCTTGCACAAAGTTTTCAGTCAAACAGGTGATGGATATTGTATGAACGGCTGATCATTCCAGCACGTACTATAGACACTAGGGATAACCACGGAGTCTTGGTTGTGCTACCATGAAATGTCAGAGGTCGGCCTAGACATTACTACAAGGGCTTTGCAATCATTTTTCACTGGCACGAGGGGCCTGTAGTTGATGACTTTACATAGGTCTGCCGGGAGTTTAACTGAACTTTTGCCCATCAAAAGATCATGTGAAATTGGATGTAGCACTTGTAGCTTCCAGAGTACCACGCATTCCAAAACTCTGCCCCAGCTACTAGCTCTTGGTGGCTCGTACTTCCTCCGGTGGCACCTTCGAGCCGGAGGGAAGCAACCTACTGTGTAAACGGGCACGTTGACGATCGGCGACGGGCCCATCGCCTTCTAAGAACGTGCCAAAGAGCTTCCTTCCTCTCTGCCGTAAAGGGACGCCGACAGACGATAGACGGAACCCAGGAACAGCCAACATAACCCCCCGCTCCTTGGTGATGTCTATTAACGAACTCAGTGGCTACGTGAACTTTTAGCGAAGTAATGGGACGTGAACTTTCCTCCTAAAATTGTTCAAACCCAATCGGCCTCATACGCGTGAAATCCCGTCGGTTAAGGTAGAACCCAATTTTCGTATAGGGCTGCGCGGAAGATAGTCCCCGAAATCCTTACCTAATTCCACTGAATCGGCTTTGTTAATAAAAAAGTCTACTTGTTCCAACCTTACGATTGCCGTGCGACTACATCGGAGTCCGTGACAGTTGGAAGACTCCTTTAAAAGCCATTCAACCATCGCTCTTGGACAAAATCACATTTTGCCTAGACCTCTTAAAACAGGCAACATGTTCAAGCAAGTTATTCCGGGATGAAAGTCACTCAAGGTATGGAAGTAATACGTTGAAGCTGACGACAGTGGCCAAAAAACGCCTTTTGTTATCCCTAGCCGGTAGATGTCTTACATCTTACTGCCTCACACTGGAATCAGAGCACAGAGATGCGAGGGTAGTGGTTGAATAACATGAACTGGAAACTTTCACACGAGGACCTATCACCTCTCTCGTTACTTGGCATACTCACCCATTTATTCCATTCCTTAGTAATCCGTTCGCTATCTCGACTGTCCGAAGGAGTTCCGTTAACTAAGAAAAGAAAGCTTTGCCACTATCCTCGAAACATATGGAGACAACTCATTTGGTCCAGCGGCTTTGTGTTTTTTCGAGCAACCTATCTCCCGAATAACCTCCATCTCTAATGGGGAGTGATATCCACCTACATCGTTACTCTGACAGATGTATTTGGAAGGTCCACCGTTGAAGTGAGGCCAACTGAACAATCCTCAAAACCCCCATTCAAAAAGCCCAAACGACTTCCTGAAGATTAAACCAGTGAACCAACGGATTTGGTAATTAAATGACCTGCACCGGGTTTCCGCGGACCAGTGTACCTAATCAAAAGGAAAAGGTTGCAAGCATTGCCTCTGGATACAGCCTTTTCCATTTCCTTACATTTCGCAATCCACCACTGCCCACGGTCATCTCTCGGGCTTCTAGCCAGTTGGCTTCTCGAAGGAATTTGGATCTGCGAGCTTCCAACAGAGCAAATGACGTCGATGATATCCATCGTTGCCAGGCTACCCGAGCCCAGGCAGGTGGTTTTCCTACAGATCCACAACCGGAGCCCTCAGTTTCCCAAAGCCTAACCAGCAACTCAGCGGGGCGAAACTACGGGTCCGTAACCAACTATGAGCCGATTGCTGAATGCTCAGTTCATACTCCTGTCGGACGAAGCCGAACATTCTGGATGTCCAGTATATTTCACTTCCACAGACGCCAGTGAGCATACTGTTGTACGCCACACACACACTGCCTGTAGCTGGTTTGGAATTGGGGTTTAGCCATCTCTGAACTGAACATATTTTAGCCAACCGGTGGAGAGCTCCAGGTAATCGCGGCTGCAGACGACAAGTGAACAAGGGGAGCACGTGTCAGGGCATAATATGAGTCCACAAAAGAAGATCAAAACAAACGACAATTTTCAGTTGGTCCACGCCAGCAACGACCAGTCAAAAGGGGGCCCAAGCTAACTGAAATGCGGAAAATAGTTTGGGGAAGATTGGCATTTTTTCATTTTTTTCCTTGCCTGTGTACGGCTTGCTGCTGCAGGACCATAAGCCGGCTTCGCGCATGTCCGGAATAGCACCTGCCCATGAGCTACGATTGGGTACGAGACCTGAACACAGCGGAATCCAGTTTTGTTTCCGGCTGCAAGCGCCGTAGACAGCCTGAATTCCTGACCCCACACTGTCAGACCTAATGTTATTGACCCACGTTTTCAGCTGTCTTCCTACTTGACAGGGCCACCCTGGACATGGGCAAGAAAAGATGCGGTTTTGGGGTTTCGGTGTTTGGACTTTGGAGGACATGTCCGAACCATTGCAGTCGCCGACACTGGAGAAACACTGACAGTTTTACGACTTCAAGGGATCGTTGTCTTACTGTCTCGTTTGGAAGCTTCTCTTGTCAAGCCACTTTTTCAGCCCATCTCAGACAACAGCGGTCGAACACTTCCAGATTTCCGAAGTCCACGACGCATGGTGGCCGCCTCTAGCAGCCGTAGGTCAGTATTGGATGGATAACGATCCGGATAAAGCGGACTTTTGGTACGGAGGCTGATTTCGCCTGGTAGCCAGAGTATATTTTGAAGCTAGAGAAAAGCACACCTGGCCTTGCCAGTGATCTACCTGACTTCGTCTCCGGCCTGGCTGTTCTATGGAATCGTGGACCCCAGCAATTTAAAAGCCGAGACTGCTCGATTCGTTAACCGTTTAGGTACGTCGAGGGAATGGACTGTGTAGTGCATGTCAAAAGGACCTTGGTCTTTGAAGCACCGATCCATAGTCCCATGTATTTTCCAAAAGAATTGTTCGACATCGAGAACCGACCGTAAAGAAGTTGGGTTATCTCTAAGGATGATAGTGTCGCCTGCGAACTCCAGGTCGGCGAGGAAAGCATTGGTGCTCAGCTAAGTACCAGGGTAATCGGTGAATGCCTGACTCATTATCCAATCGACGGCGTGGTTAAACGGCACTGGAGACAGGGGACAGCATTGTTTAACACAGGTGTTAAAAAAGAAATCATTGGACTCCTCTCCGTAGATGAGTATTTTTGTGCGCGTATTTGCTTAGTACGACCTCATGAGACTGAGATTCTTCTGGGGCTTCCATCTGCTCTTGGTATGACCCATTACTATTCTGTGTCAGCTGAGTCAAAGGTAGCTCAGAAATCATAAAACAAGCGGCAGTGGCAGCTGAAACTTGAATTCATGTTCCAATACTCTGAGGTGGGTGAGTATTTGGTCCACGCATCCTGTACCACGGCGGAGGCCCCGTTGATTGGGGCATGTGCGCGCTTCCTGTACCACTGAGAATCGGTTCAACAAAAGCACGGAGTATACTTTGGCGACCACGTAGACTGAACTGATGCCACGATAAATTGCGCACACAGCTCTGTCTCCTTTCTTTGGAAGAGTGGGTAAAATTGAAGCCCTCAGTCCACCGGGAATTGCTCTGCCTCCCAAATTGAGAAAAACTTTGTGTGGAGTTGCATGAGCAATGTTGGAGGACGCGGGTTATATACCCACGGTGGGATGTCTTCTCTGAGAGGTTTTCGGTTCTTCAGCTTGTGTTTCACACTGGTGATGTCAACCTCGCTTGATGAGTTGTTATTAACGTCATGAATTTTGCTTTGAATTGCTGATATCTGCTTTACAGAGCTTGCCGCGGGACAGTTCTGTAGACGACCGAAGTGTTCAACTCGCGGCCTCTCTTTGGCCGGCTCAGGAGTGAGCAGCCAGGCAGCATTGAGAGGAAGGTGCTCTTCCAAATGTTACTTACCAGATACAGCGTGAACTAGACAGAAAAGCCTTGAGAACTTAACGCATTTAGTCACAGTCTCTATGGTTTACGCGATTTCGTTTCAGTAGTTGTTTCCGTCTTGCCCGGCCGAAAGGATGACTTTTCGTCGGTCATCACGGGGAATGGTGGGCATCTCGAGCCCTTTTGGTTAACTGGAGAGCCGCCCTCGAGATCCAGTTTTTCTGTCATAATCAGGTGAAGGCCATTTCATCTAAAGCAGTTTGCTGGATCGATGCTTCAAGTGAGGTCCATTGATTTTCACCTGTACTTCTACGAATGTAATAGCTGGATGGTAGGCAGTAGCATCCGAGATCGGCTTCCGCCTTGTGGGTAGTCTTAACGCTGCTGTAATAATCTTCGGGAAGCAGTTTTGCGGCGACTGTCTAAGTGGATCCCGGAGGCTACACAGACGAGGGTGTGGTTTTTATTCTTTTCACCTGTCTCCGTCCCTCGGTGAGCCCGGCAGTCTTCAGTCAAAGATGATGACCGCGACCGCATGAGAGTCTGATCTAATCTGTGTGGCTGTCGTTGGAGTACCACTTCGAAACTTCCTTTCTGGGATATTGGAAGCGGGTTTTGAGGAGACAGTTAGGCCGTTAAAGTCTGCAAAGTTAACGAGCCTTCCACCATGGCTGCCCTTCAGCCCGAAATCATATTTCCCCAAAATGATTCTAGTCGCTTAAGGGAGGACCAATGCGGGCGTTCTATGCCCTAGCAGCCGGAAATATGTCATATTTCGGAAAGCTGTTTATCACGTCCCGTAGCCTGTCATAAAACTCTCCCTCTTCTACCGCTCCGGCCGCAACTGTCAGAACATGGGCCACAAAAACTGAGGCTTTCAAGGATAAGGCACAAAAATGAGCCAGTGCGATTCGAAGGGATATCGGATTCCATGAAAGCAGTGTTTTGCTAATCTTGTTACTGACAGCTTTGGCTACATAGTGGAGACCAGAGCTGCCCTAGGGTCAATGGTGATAGAGGTAGCATCTGCCGTCTACTCTGCCAACCTTTACACACCAGGTGCCAGAATTCGGCAGTTTCTATGTCATAGTCATGTGTCATCCATGCATTGATTACTTGACTTCCAGTGTCCACGAATGTTCTCATTTCAGCGGGCGATTTGAATGTGATTTCGCATCCTAAAGCCTTTTAGCTGGCATATTTTTCACTCTGGTCGCGGACAAAACACGAGGCTTGTCGCTCACTGGGGAAGTCGTAGCTTGGACACTGTGTAAGGGAACTTATTGTGGAGAGTCTTTGAAGTTCGGTACTAAGTGGTATCTCAAGTGTCCCGCAGCTTTTTGTCGGAGGTAGAAACTCCAACCAACGGACAGCTGGGTGCTGTCCGACGGGCAAAAGGAAGCTCCTGTGTGGGGAGTTGGCGACCAAACAAACGCTTTGTACGCCTTTTGGATGGCAATCTAAAAATTTGGAAAGCCTAACGATTCCCAGTTATCTGATTGAATTGTTGCCGGTGGCTCTGGGGGCTCGTTTCCCATTCGATAGACGTCTACCCAGTTCATCTCAGTTCATTTAACCAATAACCTCGCTCTTCTGCTCTCTGGTTTCGATTGTTACCTACCAGCATCGCCGAGTAAAATGCGAAAAGAATAGGAGCATAGAGGTCACCTGGACACAAGGGTCTATGCAATCCTTTTGATTGGAAGCATTTTCTTGTAAACCTTTGGGTCCTAGTGGATCTCCCCCGCCTGTGCTGGAGCATCGGTCTTCACATGCTGGGCTCCGTCTTACTAAGGATTTTAGGCATCGTTTGCCCTCAACCGGATTTGGCCCGCCTGTCAGGCGGTCTATCAGGATATAGCGGCCGTTGCACGCTTTAGCTCCGTGGAGACAGATGAGAGTTGGGTATATGTGGGAGACTATGGAACTGAACGATTTCCCAAGGGGCACTACAGTCCACCAGCTTAGAGGTGCTACTATTTTCAAATTACCTGAGCACCTCAATTTTCGACATGCTAGCACATGAGTGCAGGAGAGTGTTTGTTTATAGCCCTATAGTCCCCTTGCAATTTGGGATGTTGCCGACAGCCAGAACCTGGAAACCTCGAGTGAAGGAGTACCACATGAGTCCCCACTGGGCTGGGTATGTCCCAGCGCTGGAAGACAGTGACATTCTGTCCACTCTGTAAAGCCGTCGATGGTTGGTCTGATTGATCTGCAAAGCTCGAATGCTTTAGGTGTCCATAATTTGAAAAACTCACATATATTCACCCCGAAGGTTGACAGCTCCATATTTCTTAGTAAAACATTAGTACTGAAGTATGTCCTCTTCAGTACAAACTAAAGTTCTTGTGGTGGTGCTCGGCCTAGAGAAGTTTTTTACGGACTCTTCGAAGATGACATTTTAGAATCTGCATGACTTTTCGCTTATCAGCATCATACAGCTTTAAGCAGCCCTGTGAGCCCCTATCGCCACTATCTCCCACCCCGTTGCAGGTAAAAAGGAAAGGATGAATATAAAAGATGGACATGGAGTGGAACTACAGGGGTGGGAACGGGAATTAACGTCCTAGTAGGCAACACACAGGATACACGGTCTAACGCACAAGTGCCAATTGATCACTAATCTTGAGTCTACAGAAAGTGACACCACGATAGCCACTGTTTGCGGTTCCCTGTAGCATAATTCAGTGTCTTCCGCCAACTGAAAGAACCATCTTTTGGACCTCAACCACTAGGATGAGGGGCATACACGTTTCTAAGTTTGGTGTTCAGTCTCCCATTTGCCATCGCCACGTCATTGGCGTTCCACTTAGGTAATGAGTCATAGAATTGCAGCAACGGATAGTTACCCGCTTGATTCAGGTGGGACTGATCACTTGGCCTACTTGAAATTTTGCAGAACTTCACTTTTTCATCAAACTGGTCAGCGAGGTAAGCGGTAACCTTCCACGTGATGACATTCACTAATTCAGAATCAGCAAAATGGAGTGAGCGTTAGAGTCCTTCAAAATTTCCGGACAATTTTGGGAAAATCTTGAGCTCTATGATGTGTTTTATAGGTGATGAAGGGTGATAGATTTTACAATCAGTAGACGAAAAAATCTGATTTATTATCGGTTATTGGACGCATGTAAGTTCATGCCTTTCATTTGCCGTTCCAGATGACATTTCCGGAGGAGAAGCTTAATGTTTTTATTATTATTAGTAACGCTATTGTTATCACTTCATATAATAGTAATAGTGGCTTATTTCTGGGACACTCGAAGCATGCCTGACTGCATGATCCAACGGTGCAGTTGAGGTCACAAAAAGGATCCTGGGATGTTCAGTTAAGTATACGCGGCACAAAAGAGTACAGGTTTTAGTGGTCGCATGAATGAATGTTCGGCAAACTTAAATTTGAAGGTCAGGTGGACACGCCACCTAGTAGGGCATAAACTAAATACACGGGCTCGGGAAAACGCCACTTTTGACGCATCTTTAAAACGCACGCGATAACTTATACCTATTTTGGGGAATTGTAAAGTCCACGATAACCGCAAAGGTACAACTCAAGATGACTGCTGATGGGCTACGTTGAAAACCCCGAAATGACAATAGTAAATGAATTCATGTTGTTTTACTGTGAATAATAAGGAAAAACTTGTCTCCAGAAAGTGTGTATATGCTGCATATGTATGCGGGCATACGTACGTACGTACATACGTCGATAAACATATATATATATATAAACATGTAAACGCATGTATACATTTATAAGTGCATATGTGTACGAGCATGTGCATGTGCATATATGCATATATATATATATATATATATATATATATATATATATATATATACGTATATATACTTACATGCATGAGCATGTGCATACATGGGAATACTCATTGGTTTATAAGTATATATACTTATGTATAAATGTATATATATATATATATATATATATATATATATGTATATATAAATATCGACGCTTGCATTTGCGTGTATCTAACCGCTTGTAGGTATATTTGTGCACATGTATATATATTCACGTATACGTAAACTTGTGTACATAAATGTGCGTCGATGCCTTCATATATATACAAGCAAATAGAAATATCTTTTTGATAAAGGCCAGCGAAGCGCTGCACATTACTGTGATTGTTCATTTTCTTCGTATCAATTAATTCTTGATCCGTTTAAAATGTCCACTAACCAAACGGGATGGAGGCGGATGGGAAAGGTTTTGATACAAGGGTATGTATATGCACGTATATTGTGGTACATTCTTACGGAATTTCTGCATATATATATAGGGATACGTTTATATATATATATATATATATATATATATATATATATATATTCGTTTATTTATATACATATACTTGCCACAAGGAATTTGTTCCCTGAAACCGAAAGGACCACAGCTGTCAGCAGCTGTACAGGCTGAAGTGAGGCTGTTTAGATCTTGTATGATTTTTACAACAGCTATACATATGAACCACCAGCAGATAGTGGCCTATGGAACGAGTACCGAACCAAAAGTTCCTACGTGTGCCGAAAGACAATGAAAACCTGGAACCGTGAATAAGCAAGTTTTTTCCAATTATTCAACCTAGGAGGGGGTCATGAGGTGAGCCAAAAATCAACTGGATAGTTCCAGCCGGAAAAATGTGTTCAGCACTTCTGAGGTGTGATGAGGAATGATGGTGTTCCTCACGGCTCGACCGAGTGGGTCAGTTGCTCGAGACTCGACCGAAGGGTATCTTCTCCTCACTCTCTTGCTAATTTCAGGTTGAAAAACTGCCGTTTAGCACTCTTGAATCGTGTGTTACTTTAGTAACCGAGACACGCAATTTACACAGAACTAGTTCTCTTCACTTTAAAATTGCCGCACTGGTAATGTGCCCACCTAGTGCCTTTGCAGCAATGGACCCAATAAGTCGTTTGGTCCAGGTCCAGTGATGGGTCTTTCATGTGACAGATGCTGCAAGCTTCTTGCAGTGTAGGTGAACTTGCCCGACCGAATCGTTTTCTTTTCTCATGTAGTCTATACTGCTCCGATGTTATTGTGGTAGGCCATTGTAACTTTACAGGCTGAAGTGGGTCACCTCAGACTTGCTAGGCTACATCATAATTATTTCTAAGATCCAGGATAGCCCGACGTTTTGAAGAAGATGGGATGGCCGTGGACTGTGTTGTGCTTGGAACTGGTTCAACAGGTCGTTTACGGGGAAAGATTTTCCTAGGCATGTTGCTTTGCTGCTAAACTGAGAAATTGAGTGTGTGTTTTGCACTGTGTTCGTACAAAATAACTCCACATCGCTGCCTGAACCTAATATTCGAGCCAGCTTTCTCAACCGGGGTACTAGTTTCGTGAACTTAGTGTACCCCAGACGGTTGAAGAATAAAGCAATGTCCTCCCCAAACTTCTCGCTTAATAACGACCTTTTACTTGGACTAACTCTGTCCGGGTTTTGTACTGCCGTTGCTTTCATTGGCACAGGCAAGACAGGGACGCACGAGCTGCCCATCTTCGCCGCCCAACTACCAACGGGTAGCCGGTATAAGCCGTACTCAATGACGGTGGCAAGGGAAAAGATGTGACTGCGTGGCAACCACCACATGGTTTGCCATATGACATCCCTCCCCCCGCTTCGACTGATGCTTTGCATCAGACAACACTATCTCACAGTTTAACTGAATGAGGCAAGTAGAAAATGTACCTCAGCATCCCATCCTCCGACGCCATACGCAAATCACCCTTGGCTTCCACCATCACTTTTTTCTTCAATGCATCCGACCGCGCATCGAGATACACTTGCGTAGCTATTAAAAATGCACATCTGCCACAGTAAACAACCCCTTTGAAATGGTCCTGAGAGTACGTACATATTTCGCTGGCATAGTGAAAAGTTGCCATCATTCTGGCAACCCGTGTCTCCTTATCTACCGTCAGTCTCCCATTCTCAACATACATCTGGTCATTAAACAGATAAAATCATGCTTTTGCTGCAGATGCTTGTACACCAACTTGTACTGAGTTCTGACAGCACGGAAAATAACAAATACGGAACAACGGGCATTCCGGTATCTGTGATAATTGTTATACATCAACACTACAACACTCACCTTGTGGCAGCCATTCGAGGCTTCTGGTTGTGAAGGCAACAGGTCTGTACACAATAATGAGGAAACGATTTCGAAAAGTCACCGGGACGCGTGTGCAGCAACTTTGAACCATTTTGACTATCAGAAATATAAAAAGGTCAAAGTTTCCATCTGAGAAACACGGGAATCACCATTAAAATCTGCAAGACCTCTGCAAACTCCACAAACCAAACCAGTGAACGTTCCCGAATCATAGAAAGCATTGGCACCCGCCACACCGGAAGCCATTACAGCTTACTGCAGCTATAACCTTGATCACAACGCCTATGCACTTTCGAACCACACACTCAAAAAAGTCACACTGTAACCTTTCTCCTCAATTTCATTTTTACGGGCATCAACCCATCTGTTCCAACTGTTCCACTTAAAACAGTCTTACAATTTCACTTGGGCTATATTTGAGCCCGTTTTTTACACTATCCGCCCAGTAGTGAGTGAAATGGGCTCCGCGGCCAAAATACGCAATAAAGTAAAGTGAAGATGGAATAAAAACTTGCAGTTTTTCGGATAGCGTCGATATAAAGTCGCGGCATTGAGTAAACTGACAAAAACCTTTGAAAACGCATGGACGAGAAATTGAAAAGTTTTTGGTGATGACGGACCTGCACCTGAACCAATCGCTCAAATGACCCAGAGAATAGCAGAAATATATTGCCAAAGGAGTTGTAAGTTGTGCCCTGAGGAGAGGAATTGCGTAAATGAAACAGGTTAGGATTTACCACTGGATTAGAACTTACTATTCGTCAAGGGGTTGTGGAAGACGCACTCATCAAGAGGTGTACGTAGGTGCCCGAGCCTGGAAATTCGGTAGAGCAGAGTGACGAATGTTGACTGCTGAGTGAAACACTATTCAAATAAAGGGTTCGCTCAAGGTTAGTTGGTGAACACAAGTTGACAACAGGGTGGACGGAGGAGCTGATATACGATGATCCAATGGGGTCATGTGGGGGTGGTGCATAGATGATACTGTCAAAACATGTGGAAGATTGCCAAACGGGAGATTTTGGTAATTGCCTGACATGGGGCAAGGAAAGGCTTAGAGAAGCTGCCCTTGAAGTGGTCTTCGGCATAGCTGCTCAATCGGGAAAGACTGGTGGAAGAGGTGGCAATAGAAAATAGATGGGTGAAACGGTGTCCAACTGTTGGTTCATCGGAGAATACTCCAGGATTGACAGGTGAGGAATAGAAATTTACCACGAGGTGAACATAATAGTGGTATATGTTTGATATGCAAAGGAATAAACTAGAAGCAGCTCGTCCATGGAACCTCTAAAAAGAGCAGATAGTTTTTTGACTGGGCTCGTTGAGGCAAGTCCAACCTGAGACTCTGGAGAACGAGACAAACAGAAGAACGGCAGCCCAACTTATGGTTGGTTGCCTTTCAGCTAAATATATAGAAAGAGCACTCAGTGGATTATAATGCAGGTGGCCAACCATGATAACTTGGTGGAACAGCGGCAGTGGTTTATTGATGAGTGAATTATGATACAATTATGGATTTGTCTGGGTTCGTTGGTGAGTAGCATGGGAGCACCTAAAGTTGGCAACAAAGTTGATGCCAGGGTTGGACATATAGTGGGATGATACAGTCGTATAAAAGTGGCTCATAAAAGTAACTCCCAGGAAGTGCAGTTTATTTCCTAGCTGGATATGCTGAAATTTGACATGGAAAGCTGGGGAGGCAACCGAACTAATTGTGCCCTGGATTGGGGAAGCTTAATTGCTAAAGCGACTGTCATGAAATGCAAATGGCTGAATGACGAGATATGCAGGAGAAAGATGCAATGGAACGGAGAGGTGGTGTTACGCAGATAAAGTGCCGGGAGGAGGATCATTTCATGTTTTGAGGTATTTTTGACAGGTGCAAACAGAATTTTTAAATAACGGTTTTGTTTAGATAAATGGAGTAATTACATGTAAATTTCTCGGTGAATGAATGCTCTCTTCAAGAGTGTATCAGGATTTGTTACCTTCATAATGAAGATATCTGAACAGTGAGGCCGTTTCATGTTTCGGGGTATAGAATCCGGTAACCGGACGAGGTAGAGTGAGGGTGAACACGGGATCGATGCAGACAGATAGAAGTCAGGTCGATTGGAGATAAATGTTAGTAGCTGCAAACAGGAGATTACATTTCTGAGCCGAGCGAGTATAAGTGCGTAAGTTGACTTGCAACTTGACCGGGTGTACTGTAGATCTGGTTCAGGAACGTTGGAAGAGGCAATGGACGGCACCAGAGCAATGCAGGGGACGTTTTCTTTCAATCCGCAACTGGTGCTGGTGGGTGAGGCTGGCCTTGCGCCGGACACCTAACCTCAAAACCACTTCTGTCAAGAGAAGGTGCAATTCGACAGCTTATTAGAGCCCGCAAATCGTCGTCGACGGCCTGCACACCCGACTTGCTCCGGTCCAAGCGGTGAATCTGACCGCGCTTCGCACCTTTGGGACTGGCATGACCTTTCTTGGTGGGGCCAAAAGGCCTTAGGTATCAGGTAGGCCGCCACCAGGCAATCGGGCATAAGCCAAGGTCACGGAAGACTTGTTTGCTAGCATTAAATGAACCACAAAAGGCTAAAGATCTCGCAGACAGCTTGCAGTTATATGCAAGTACCTCAAATTTGTCAGCGGAAAAATTCATCTTCCAAATTGAGCACCATCTATCGAGTGCAGATATGACTTCAGAAATGTTAAATACAACTGAGGCGAGGCATTCAGGCTTGAATGAGCAGACAATCATCAACAGCAAAAAGAAACGCGGTGCAACGGATCACTGAGAGGAATATGTTGTTTATATACATGAGGAACAGCAGAGAGTCGAGGACCCTACCCAGTATAACACCGCTTTTAATCGGTTTCGGCATGGAACAGTGCCCATTTACTGATACAACCTGAGAGCGATTAGACAGGTGGGAATTGATCCAAGATAATGAGGGGTCAGTAATGCCAAAGGATCGGATCTTGGCCAGAAGATGATTGCATGGTGCGCTGTCAAATGCCTCTGACATATCCAATTAAACTATTATAAGGTCCATTCTACTGTCAACTGTCTCAGTATTGGGATTCAGAAAATCAAATTAGCAGGCTGCGCAAGAACTTGACCAGCGGAAACCGTGTTGTCTGAGATTATTAGTGACTAACTGAAAGTGGTATTTCACAATGTGTTATTTTACGATTTTTTCCATCAGCCGAGAGATAATAGGTGTATGGTTAATGGGATGCTAGTTTGTTACCTTTTACAGTGGGCCTTTCTTGTGGTGGAAGCTTATGACTGAGCCTTTCCAGTTTGTCGGCACCAGACCGGGGTTCATTAATAGGGCAAATAGACTGAGTAGTAACTAAGGTAAGTCAAGTCCGCATTTAACCATCGCAGTGAGCGTTAACCCATCAGATCCTTGGTGGGATGATAGCTTGAAAGTGGTTGATAACTGGTAAATAACCGAGGCGTCAAATTCCACTGTGGATAGAGTTGAAGCGGTAACTGGAGGGAGGGGCTTTGAGTCAACATGAATAATAGAGGCCTTGAATTGAAGGCCTAGGTAGTAGTTTGGGGAGGAGAGACGGATACATTGTCCGTTGAAACCATGTGCGAAATATTCTATGATTATTAGAGGTTCTGTCCTTGCACAGTAATGACAGTCGGGCAGATCTATTTGGGTGTCGCAGAGCCTTCAGTCCCTGGTTACGCAGTGTTGTTTCCTCAAGCCTTTGAATAGTAGAATTGAGGCGAAAAAGTTGAATAGGAATATCAAATTTGTGTTTTGTTTTACTAATTTCCTAAATTTTGGCATACTTTGTTTGCAGAGAGTTGGTATAGGATTTCCTGTTATTCCGCTGTTGGGGGAGGTAGGTAATCTTCTCAAGTCATCCAGGGGACCGTGCAAAGAAAATATCGGTGTTGCGCTGTGGATCACTAGGGGGAAAATCTCACTCCACTCGGCTTGTCTAATAGTCTTGGGGAGAAGCTTCCAGTCAGGGAGAGGAGATGACTTGATGCAGTGTGATTTCAGGGTAGGCCGTGGGTGAGTGGAAATGCGGCAGTTAACTCTATTGTGATCGCTACCGGTAAAACTTTGGGAGATTGGGACAACTGTGTAAGGGGCGCCATAGGTGGAAATGAGATGCAAAACGCAGTTTTCCCTGTAGGAGAGCGGATATGCTGTACCAACTCTCCTACGTCAATAATTTCACTAGCGATAAATGTCAACTAGTGCAGTTAAAGATGGCTAGGCTGTTTCAGGTAGGCTGAAGCTGTCAGCAGTATTCTTCATATTTGACGGCAGTGAAGAGAGGTATTCGAATGTATCACTTAGGTGAGGGAGTCCAGAGAAATTTTCGCACGGTGAAATGCAAACACATCCATCATGAAGCTGAGAGCCGGGAATGTGGACAGCTAGCCAAAATGAGTCGGGAATGGAGTCAAGTAGAGGGTCGTGAAGTGTTGTTGCACTGAAGGTCTGCTTAACAAAAGCTAAACAACCTTCGCCGAGATGGGCTTTCCAGTTTACTCTGAAAACATTGTAGCCCACGAGAAAAATCTTGTCCGTTGGACTGTAATCGATTAACCAAGTTTCAGTAACCGGGCTTATATCATAACTAGAGCCAGTGGCCAGATATTTTAAGTGCTGAATTTAGTTCATGGTGGATCGGTTACTATAAAGAACCAGTGAGATACTTTTGTTTGCGCTTAACTTTGGGGAATTCGGTTGGTCAAGTAAGTTGTGTAGTGCGGAATAGTCCAGATTCGTGGTCTGACCAGAAGGTCCATATGCGGGTGTCAAATCAACACCGAGAGTTGGAGAGTTTGACCTGCAAGCTGTTTGGTAGTATGGCGCGCTATGAGAAACAGAGGGGCTGGTGACGCTTTGCAGTGAGGCTGTGCTAGAGTGCGATGTAGATGAACCACTTAGGATATGAGGGATAGTTAGAATGTCTGGGTTATTGATATTTCCATTTTTTGAGGGAGAGTTAAGGATGGGAGACTCCATAGCAATGTAGTCCGTTAACAGTCCCGGTTTGAGGTACTGAATGGGCAACCGATAATTTTGGGGTGCGGAACTGTCAAAGGTGGGGCAAAAAAGATGGTGAAATGTGCCTAAGAGAACAGTAGCCAATATTTTGCGCTATATAATCGCAAAGGTTTAGAGGATCTGTCGGTGGGAGGGGGGTCTAATGAATGGTGGGGGCATACCGTACATGGTCTGGGGCTGGTTTGACGTCAGTGGATTCGATGGGAGCTCTAACATAAACGGAGTTGTTAGGCTCATAAGGATGACAAGCTTGTTAGTCAGGTGGAGCTCAGGCGGTAGCTGCTGATAGCTGCTAGGGGGGTTTGTTGGTTGCGTGCTTCTTGAACAGTGTTGACCGGGCTTAGCCACTATAGTTCTAGTTATATGCAGCGGCTGTTTTGTCGCAGTCGTATCACGGGACCTCCAGGTGGACGTACAAGGTTGTAGAAATGACTGCTGGTAGATCCGTTGTCTTGTGACTAAACGGGTTGGGAGAAGTTCCGGGCAAATTTGTGGAGGACCCTAAAAATGTGACATTGCGGGTTTGATGAGGTTGGATTTGCCATTTATTCTAGCGGACGTAGTAGGTGGGGAGGCAAAGTGCCGACGCTTTCCTTGTGGTTGGGTCGGTGACACACACGGGGATAAGTCTAAGTCTACTGTCGCTGTTGGCGCTTGTGCGCCGATGGTAATGCCGACGCATTCTTCACTACGGACTTGCTGTCCTAAGTTTTCGCCACGGTTAACCTGTGCCTGATGAGTTTCACAGGACCTTCTTGTGATGGCCTTTCCAGGGCGTCCAAAGAAGACTGTGCCGCACGCTGGTGTAAATTGCACGGAACGTGCGTGGGATCCTGGGGACTAGACTGATGAAGGTCCGCCGATGCCAAAGGGGCTACAGGGGTAGTAGTGTTCTGGCTGAGGTACTGTTCATAAGAGTGGGTGGTTTGGCATCTACGGGTCTTGTTGGATTGGAGCCAGTGGAAGGCGCTGGCGTACTTTTCTGCCTGCGGAACATCTCTGTTTTTGCAGAAGATTTATCGGTGTGACTTTTAATGCTTTTAAGCGTCGTGGCTGAAGCCATCCTTTGGCAGTTACTGGTGAGCACAACGAATGTTAATTGGCCGGAAAACTGGAACAGCAGAAGACAGGGGTATCATCGTGCCCATTTCCACAGCCTAATATAATGGCACATGTGGTGAGCAGTGTTGCATGCGTTCAGTATGGTGGTCTAAACAGAAGGTGTTGTCAGCCTTTTCGGGACATTTACCGCTATAGCACGGTCGGCATCCCTTATCCTTCTGTGAGTTTCCGAGGCGATTACGTCCATAACACGACCGGCTTTGGATAAGACTCCGGGTTCAGCCCGATTTATTGGTTCAGTAGTGATCGTCAGTGGGGAAATCTTTGATAAAGCACACTCAACCCATCGCATTTATCAAACACGTCGTTTATCTTCTGTTCCAAATCACTGACTTTATTTCTGGCCCAGTTGTATAAATCGAACAATGATACAGAACATATATTGACGGCTGCCGTCAAGTCGGCTTTTGTGTTTTTTTGGCTCGTTTTAGACCATGCAAACATTAGCTTTCAAATAAAAACTGAGACATTTTTTGAGTGCGAAATAGAGATAGCCTTGTTTGCAGAGGGTGCGGAGATAAAATCCGACCCGCACAAAGGTTCTATTGGGCTGTTGCACTTCAGAAGTACAAGTGTGTAGAAGGATCACCAAGTCACTCTGTCAATAGCTATAGTCGTTCGAATCGGTCGAGGTTGATTTTCTTGATATGTAACCATGGGTAAGCAGAATGATTAAGGGCTAGAGGGCACGGATTTCAAAGTTGGCCGAAGTATCATTGATGGCTTCGGCGGAAGTCTAGTGGGATTTCAGGTGTCGGAACAAAACTACTGAATTTTTCTGCGTATCTAGACTAAGCTTTAAAACGGAAACCCCACACCAAGCATCGAATAACTCATTAGGCCAAGGAGATAACAGTCCGCAGCGAGGTACGGGTGGATACCTAACTGACGTAATCCAGCCAAGAATCAGGATGTAGTTTTCAACCGAAAGTTATTTGAAAGGGCCTATGTTGATATTTTGAATTCGGACTGGGGTGGCGCGGGTCACATCTCTGAGAATACTGTGCTTCAACGTGGATAAAACTTCGTGCTAGCAAGGGCACAAAGCTGAGCCTACATGATGGAAAAATTGAAAAATGGGACGACCTGATTTTCACTTCAAAATGACCTTGTTCTCGGTTGTGAAGCACGAATTCCCGTGTAACTTCGGTTTTCGTATATCTGTGGTCACGAATAGTACCATATACTTTCTTCGTTGTTCTGGATATTATGTGCACCGTTATTCACTCACGTCGGAGAAGTTAGTTTCGTGTTTATTTCTCTCATCTCCGCAGACGATATTTTCCGAGGGCCACGCGGAGATTTTCCTTCCGCCATTGATGCTAATCACCTTGATTGATTCTAACAGGGAGCTCAAGTTGTTGTCGAATGGTGGCATCACCCTGGAATTACTCAATCGGTTGACGTATGCAACAGTTATGATAGATACACTTCTATCACCCTCTCAGAACAGTTGCTCTCTCACGAACTCCGCTTCTCTGGATAGCTAATCTGCCATCCAGTCTGTGTCATCTGCTGTTCTAGAAGCTACGGCCGCAGGTTTGACTGCTGCGGCCAAGGCCATTGCCAGAATTATGAACCTAGAAAATTGAGTCGCATCTTGTGCTCTATTATTTTCCATCTATTCGCAGCATCAATATTCTGCCCGTCATTGTCCACTTAATCACCTCGGCAGTGGCCAACATTTCAGTTGTTCCTGACCCTGTTCTCGTTGAGCGCGTGTCTTTATCAACTGAAAGTGAAGTTCCTCCGATCCGTCCCCCAACCAAATCAGACCATCCACAATGGGCACCAGAGCTTCTTAAAATCATTTTTACACACCATCTGTCAGAGTGAGCTTCTTAGTCTCATAATGACAGCCTTGGGTGACAGTCAATCTACCATCGTTTTGTACCTTGCTCTGACCTAGGCATTCGATCGTCTTCAGTTCTCTTTTTAACTAACCAAACGCAGAGATGACGGCTCCTTTGGTCTCCTGCTGCCGTGAATGCCACCATACTTATCGAAAAGCTCACAGGTGGTTTCCACTGATTGACCTTTCTTGCAACTTGGTTCCGTTACCAGCAGGGTTAAACAGGAGAGTGTACTCGGTACCCTTAATTTTCCCACTTACATCGTCGATTTACTTTTTATTCCGCGTTTTGCTACCGTAATAGTTTTCGCCGGCAATATTATAATAGTCTGTGAATTTTTTCCTCGGTAACTCGAAGCTTAGCTAACTGAAACATCTACCGATTTAAAAAGATTTGGAATCTGGTGCAGCTGTTGGAGTAGGGGCATCTTGGACTCATGTTAACGTTACAGGACCTTCGGGTTCCAAGTCGCTTCTGCATCCCTTTCGCTGAGCCAGTTGTCCACCGCCCCAAACTTCTCAGTACGGGAACAAAGAACAAATACTGAAAATCCTTCCAAAGGTTATACGTGCCTTGACGTTATTTGACATTGCTTTGAAAAGCCCGTCCATATACCACAACTTTGCACGCTTATTTATCCATGTGAGACATTTGAATTCGGCCTTGGACCGTTTCTGACAGTCGCGCCTGACCCACGGGGCTTTGAACCTTTGAGTTTTACTGTGAAATCTATTCGGCCGAACACTTGAGGTTTGTGTATATTTTTACCCTTGGTAAATTGTAATTTAGTGCCGTGGAAGTTACGACTCAAAGAAGTTCTAGTTTTGGGGTTTGTTGAAATTGGCTAAGAGTAGCTCGATTTGCGAGACTTGACTTACAACGGGACCTTGGGATTTACTGCTCTTGGGCCCTCCACTTTTCGGAGCTCGCACCTCATCAAACAGCGAACACGAGGCCGGTAGTTGCCTCATTTTCCGGCCAACAAAACTACAAAGGGTAAATTTCTCGCGACATCAACTAGTATACTGTCTCATCATATATTCCGGCACTTTAACCAAAAGAGGCATAGGGTACTCATTGCTCTCATCACATAGAGAACCTTGTCCCTATTTACACCTAGACCGCATATGGCTGACGCAAGTAAGACTCAACCTTTTCCCTGTGTAGACTTATCCACCATGACGCATTCCCCTTTACTAAACCGATAAAGTTCCCCCATGAAAGACTCATCCCGTACTTCACGGGAAACTTAGTCTTACGATCCTCAGTCTGGGTTGCTTCAGAACCATTTTGCTGTGAAATACTCCAGGGTATGGAACAAACTTCCGTCTGACATACGCTTACCACCGTCCAGAGTTTAGTCCTCACTGGGTCCGAAGTCATACGCTACTGCTGGAAACCTACCGCTATTGACCTCCTTTTGCACCTCCGAGGATCGAGCCCTTAATGAAGGTATCGAATTTTAGAACCGTGGTCTAACCAACCACAGAGATTTCATAAACCATCAGTATGTGGTTGTTGATCCAAGTGTCTTTTCATGGTTACAGTGGAGAAGGTCCCAATCTCTCTGCCTTCTTCTCTCAACTTCAGACCTTAAAAATCTGCTCATCTACATTTTTGATCAGTGAAACCAGGCCTATTCCTATTCTGCTCTCCAGCATGAAAGGTCGCAATGTTTTGGTGCTTTGCTTCATCACCATCATACCACTAGGTGATTTCTTATGGTCTATACCAGATAGACGCGTCAGCTCATCCGTGTGTTGTATTAGATGCATCCTCGGCTGTACTGATAGCTAAGCAGCATACCAAAAGCACAGCGGGAGTTGATGTTTATGCTGATCTCAGCCTCTTATTAAGCCACCAAAACCCAGGACCAGTGGTTTCGGACCCTAAAACGTTTAATATCCAGTAACTTTAAACTTCCTTACACTGCCTGACCTCTTTTTCCAGTTATTCAGCTGTTGCCAAACTCATGAAACTCGATCTTCAATGATTCTGCAGAAAAATAGATAGCAAATGATGTTTCATCACCCACCTTGAAAAGCAGGTAACAGGTGCTAACAGTCAGGCCTGTCTCTCCGCCAGCTTGCTTTTCCTCACTCTTCACCCTACTGTTTCAGCCAGCCACACTATTGAAGAAGATGGCAGTTAGACAGTGACTACTCCCGGGGGCAGAGAATTCATTCCATCTCGAGCTTTTTTGAGCACAATGTACGTCTTTATAAAGCACGGCGGGCAGGGGAGTTATGGTGTGCTTCCATATGGATTCGACCACTCCTTTCCAGAGAAGGAAAACGCTGAACGTGAACATCGCTTACCGAGAGCGCTTTCTTCTTGAAGTAAATCATAAAGGAAACGGGCTCCTTCAACTTTCAGCCTTGACCCGACCCTTACTATGTGGAAACCCCCGCACCAAAGCCTAATTCCTCCAAACCAGATACGCCATTTTTTCTTCCTCCAGCGCCCACGAGGGGTGAAGCTTTTCGGGGCCCGATTCTGCATTTTCCGACCAAGCCCCATCCCGTTAACTTTCACATTGCTCATGAGTGGCCCTTGACCTGCAAGCTGACGCCACCTGGATGTACCGATATCCCTCTACGGACAAAGGTTTTCTCATACCACCGTGTTTCAGGATCAACGAGTGCGGTAAAACAGTACCTATTTAAATAGCCAAAATTATCAACTAATATCTCACCGCTTTCCTCGTAAGCTGTCTGCTTCGACTTAACCTATTGGACTCATTCTTCATTACTTCTAGGTTCACACAGTATATCTAACATCCCTGCTACGCTAACAACCGCTTACTGATAGTCCTAGTACTTACAAACTCAGTGCTACAGACAATCCCAAATCTTTCATCCCGCTTGATTAGCCGGAAGGGCTAGGCAATCGTCCAAAAACGCGCAGCTATGCCATGAGTATACTGAATGTTGTATTGCTGAATAGTTCAGTAGGAAAAAATCACTTCAAAACCAAGAACTCTACTCTACCATGTTGAAAAGCTACGCAACTCGCCATAATCGGACCTCAGTTACATGGATTACACCAACAAGTCTGAAGAGGGTCGTGCAAGTAAATTCCTTTCACTAGGTTAACTACAATCCCCGGCTATAACATGCTTCAGACGGCAGTTCCAGATCGATCTGTTCTCTACCCCACCAAAAACTGGTGTACTGACAACAAGGCTTCGCCGAGCTTCTAGATGTCGCGGTGCCAAAACGTTAGAAGAAAAGACCGTTCCTAGGGAGAGCAGAAATAAAATTGTGAAAAACTTTTGCAGGGCGGTGGGACTATTGGAGGTTGTTTATGGTCTCATCTAACCCTCATCTAGATGAAAACAATACAAAGCGAGGCCTTGTTGACACTTGCATTCCCACTTGCTGTTCAGCTAATGCTAACTCTCAGCTGAAATGCCCTACAGACAGCTAACCCTCCTCACAGGGTCGAATTCAGATCATTGTCTCGCTTGGCTTTAGTATATCACTAAGGAGGCTTATATCTTACGCTGCTCGCGTACTCCGCGCCTACTGCTGACTGCTGCGAGAACTATCAAAATACAAGGCCTAACACACAAGTGGCCCTGATATTGCTCTGCATGTTTCGTTGAGATTTTCTTATAAAGAGGCCCTTCCACTTCGAGGACATGTTTGCAGCAACTTAACTGCATCCTTTCGGCAAATAATGGCTCAGGTTTGGCAGTACCCTCCTCCTTTCAAAGGTGTCCCAATGAGGTGGACAAGCGAGCACAAACCACAATCTTCTTTTGGCTCGGCTGTAATGTATCGTGCAGAATGCGTGTCTAGTTAGCTTCCTTTTCAGCCAGTTTGCTACCTCGCCCATTACAGGTCACGGCGGATACAATCTGGTTTTCCATTTTCACGGAATCACTGTCCTGCTAATGACCCACAAGTTTCACTGAGGACTGCTGGGAACTCTTTGTAGCAAGGATATCCCGACAACAGGCCCAAGCCATACGAAAGCGAACATTGTAACTACTCGCCGGCCTCAAAACTCTCCTGCCCCAAGACCCGGCTGTTTGGCCTGCTGTCACCTACCATGGCCCCCGATTGCGGTTTTTCATTCGGTAGTCCAGCTGCCTGAAAAAGCAACAGCACTCATTACACGTCATCGGTCTCACGGGCAGCAGCTAACTGGAACATCCATGTCTGGCTGTCTCTTTCGATTTTCCCCAGCCGTTGTATGCCTGTGTTATTTTAGTAACAACGAACAATCCCCCTGATTAAGACAAAAAAACTTAACAACAGCCCTCCGAGGGTAAGCCCCGACTTTCCAGGATGACGTATTCATGCCTCCCACCCTCGGCCATATTATTTGTTTACCCCACCAGCGATGACTTGGTTTTCGTCCCCTTTGCTTCCACAAATGGTTCACCATTTATCTTAAACTCTTTTTTAGTACTTTCTTGAGCTGCATATTTTCGACTCCAATAGGCTAATTTTCTTATTGAAATTCCTCAGATTAGTTGATACTTCAGCTACTTTGCTTTATTTTGAGTCTTGCGCAGGCTGAAACCTTTTATCCTTCCAATGCTTACAATTCACGGGTAGTGGATTCCCGCTAACTTACCTCGATGCTCCCCCATTTTGATTTTCTGAAGTTTTTAATCCATTGTTCCACCGGTTTACCATTAAATCTTGGATCTTCTCTTCACCGTAAGAGTTTGTTTGAGTTTTATTTTGCTAGCAAGCCCCAGGCCTTTTACCACTCTCTGACACTGCAATACACCGTTGTAAGGTGAACATTACTAATTTAGGCCAGCCCGAATAACGTTAATTTCTTCATTCTGCGAATTGTGTTGTACATTTCTATTGTAAGCCTATGCATACCTCTCAGATTACTCGGGAAATATACCAAGGTTACAGTGTTGTAGTTTACCCGGGAAAAGTACCTCTACCAGTCCTGAGGTCTAATGAATAGATGGGGGTGCCAGCAAAACCTCCGGAGCTCTTTGCCACAAAAGTCGTGCCGTTCTGATCCAGTGCTCCACAGGGCCAAACTTGTGCGTTCTTCTATACAGGAACTAGTCTCCTCTAATCCGAAAGTGACCAAATTTCCTTGGGAAAAGCTCTGAGCTTAAGTGGATGTTAGTCCCTTTTGCTTGTTCTGCTTATCGCACGGAACAGCGATCAGAGCTGGTGGAAGGAAAGATTTCCTCGAAATAATTCAAAGTTTACTCTTTATTTTCTGGCTATTTCAACAGCAGGGGCGGCAGCGGTCAAAGACAGTTGTGGGATAGAAGCTGTCCTTAAGTGTGCCATCCAATATTTGCCCAACTCCAGGGCAAAGTCGACAATCTAAAGCTGGACACCAACAGGAGCTACTTCATGGCACAGTAGTTCACTTAAGGTGCACCAAACAGCTGTTAAAATTCCAATAATAAATAATTACTATATACATTCCCCCAATTTCATCAAAGTTCCCCTCCAAAAGCTGCATTAGACACCCTCTTTGTAGCTCACGGTCGATTACCCGGGACCACTCACCAGGAACCGCATTCAATGCTGCTCCCCATTAGTTTTCCAGAGTGCTTCACCCAGCTTGCATCCTGCAGCAGTCACCCTCCGGATGTCCACATAGACTTGACACCCTTAAATCAGGCGTCCTATATAGGCGACCACACCGTACCCTACAAACAACTACCATGTAATCCACCTGCTAATCTCCCCAGCCCAGTTACTACTCCCCTTGGTGGCACCCTCCTGGTCAACAACCTGGCTGCCGGAAGCTTACTCGGCCCAACAGTCTTTCGCTGCCCTCACGTGGAGCCCTTGCGCCTTGGAACCTCAAAGATACATCCAGTGTTCCCCTCCCACTGCTGAGTTCCCGTTCGCTGTTGAACAAAACTATTCACTCGAGGAAACATGTACTTGCTTCTAGCTTTGACATTGTTCTGGTTACAAAACCATGGTTAGCCGATCACATCTCAGCTGAAGTTGTCTCGTTGGTAGGCTATAACTCATTTTGAGTAAGCAGAGTGAGCCGTCGAGGCGGTGGTTTTCTAGCAAACATTAAACATAAATTTATTACTATCCTCCTCCGCCACCCGGTGCTTGACTGTATTCCCGGATCTCTTTGGCTCTCCGTCCTTAGTCCTGGAAACGTGTTGCATATTAGGTGCGTCAACCGAGCCCCTGCTTCCAGCCACTCTGATTTTCCGCATATCATTAGGGCTTTCGAGTACATCTACTCTATCTTTAGGTCAAAAGATCATAGCAGGAGACTTTACCACCCCTGGTGTTTGTTGGAATACAATGACCGCCCCCTTTCATCTATCCGATTTTGTTCTGGAAACCTACGCTGCGGGATGGACATAGCATCTCTCCACTCCAACAAGGAGTAACAATATCCTCGACTTGGTGTTCACTCGTGGCCTCCTTGACGTGAACGTCTCCGTCACACAAAACCTTCTCGGTATCGACCACAAAATGGTCATATGTCACTTCACTGTTATACGAGAATCATGCCTACTTGCGGTCGTCGAAATCAAAAACGAAAACACCTACAGACTGACTAACTGGGCCCAGTTGCCTACCTCCCTCCGGGCCGTTGACTGGTCTGACTTCTTCCTCACATCCGATCCGCAAAAACAGCTGATGTGTTCTATGTCAAGTTGCTTTCCTCCATAAATTGCCTTACCTCAACAGTTAGACATATTGGAGCCAAGACTACCAAAACTTGAAGACTTCGACAAAAGATTTCTAAGCTCCAGAACTCATTCCTCAGGAATCGAGATTTCCCTTTGACTTTCACAATAAATCGACTCAGCCGTGATCTCTGTGCAGCAACCGAGAATAAACTCAAAAAGCAAGAATGGACTGCAATGCTACAGCCTCACAATGTGTAGCTTCTTTCAAGCCTGCTAAAATCTCGCCACTAGCGCAGCAAAAAAAACAATATCCTATTCCTTATCCAAAATGGCACCCATTTTGACTCGCCAGGGTATATGGCCGAGGCTTTCGACTGCTATTTTGCCTCAGTTCTTATTACGGACGCTAACCCCCCACCCTTCTGCTACCCGATGCTTACACAGGACGCGATATCAAGCATAACATTTACCACGGCCAACATCAGGAAATTCCTAGCCGACACTAAACCCTTCTATCATCCAGGGCCTAATGACCTTCAACCTGTCCTACTTCGATTTGAAGGACCTGACCTAGTGCTCCTATTGCTGAACCCATTAACATTATCCATGTTGCCTGGAATCTACTCTGCTCAATGAAAAGCATCTCGTATAATTCCACAACACGAAAATGAGCCTCTGCATGACTGGAGGAACTATCGTCCCATAAACTACTCTTAGATTATGTTCAGGCTCATGGAGAGAATAATAAAGGAACAGCTTGCGAATTTCCTGAATTTTCGAAACCTTAATAACCCAGCTCAGCATGGGTTCCTTAAGTCCTGTTGGTGCTTCATGCGTCAGATGGGCTCTCTCAATTTAATCACTTCTAAAACAGACAGCAACAGGTCAATCATCGTCATCTTTCTCGACATGACTGAAGTAATCAACCGTGTATCTCACGCTGGCTAACTGCCAAAATTTAAATCTTACGGAGTCGCTGACCCCCTGCTGTCTTGGCTATCATCTTACCTCTCTGAAAGTTCTCAAACCGTCATCGTCAACGGGACATCCTCTCGGCCCAAACGAATTACTAGCGGGGTTGTGCAGGGTAGCGTTCTGGGTCCTCTTATTTCTTATGTACATGAATGACGTCTTCCAGTTAGTGCGTCATGCCACGACCCTCTTTTTTGCAGACGACATAAAACTAGTCTATACTTTTGAGGCGAACGCCGTGCACTCCGTTGTCAGTATTATTCTGTCAGACTTGAAGCCCCGTGAAGAATGGTGTACTCGATGGCTGACGATGCTCTCGGAAGCTAAGAGCTCTCCTCTGTCTTACAAGAGCCACGTTACACCTGGCTGCCTCACTATCAAGGGTCTGCCTATTCCCACTGCTCATGTGGTGGGAGATCTGGGCTTGCACTATTCATGTTCCTCCATCTTTCATGAACAAGCGGTGACCCGAATTGTCAAGGCAAGAAGGATGATTACACTCATCCTCAGGACGTACAGTACTCAGGAGAGCAAGCTCCTGATGTTCAAGACACACGCCATGTCACCGTTGGAATACTGCCCCCTGGTCTTT
The DNA here is from genome assembly GCA_948099385.1 of Fasciola hepatica. Taxonomy (NCBI): domain Eukaryota; kingdom Metazoa; phylum Platyhelminthes; class Trematoda; order Plagiorchiida; family Fasciolidae; genus Fasciola; species Fasciola hepatica. The sequence goes on along the minus strand of CANUEZ040000043.1, from coordinate 32,548,537 downwards.
ACCTTGATGCGAAAGGCCGATTGTGTCAATATAGGAAAAGCTCAACCCTCCTTCACCAAAACATTACTTGGCACCTCTCCCAGCCTTGACAGCAGAGCCAGGTGCGAACTACTCCGGCTTGAACCTATACGGTTACTTTTTATCTGGCTCAATCTCTCTTTTCCATACAACCTCCAGCACTCAAAACTCCACTCATCTGATAACTCACCCAGTTTCTCTAGTGAGACTCCCTACTCCTCCTGTCGTAAGCAACTCACCATTACAACCCCCATTCTGGGCTCTCAATCAGATTTAGATATTTATCGGTTACCTAATCCAGCCTCTGGAATACGTTTCCTGACTCTGCGATCGTTTCGCTCGCTAATACAACTTAAAGGAGCACCATGCAGAATCCTAAACGCATCTTCTGTAATCAGCATGACCCATGATAACATTGACATAGACGAAACACATTAAGACTGTCTTGCTTATTAGACCACGAGGAACCACAGTAGTTTGCGTCCGACCCATTTTTCATGACCCGCCCGATGATCGCACCCACGTATACATACAAATATATGTATATATATAAACCCTTGGTATGCTCCACGCCTTTTTCTCCTCCCTCCTCATTAGATCGAGCCAGTGATAGGTGCTCGCCCTCACTTAATTCCTCTGACTCAGGCTAGAACACAGCCGTCTCATCTCGCCTTTCTTGCGCTTTTCTCGTATACTAGGGTCTGGCCACACAGACTACTATTCCTCAATAATTAGGCCTTATCTCTCTGCGATTATGCTCATGGTAGGGTAAGACCCCATTCCAACCGGAATCAGTATATATCTGATTTCTCGTGACCCCGCGGAATACCAGCACTTTTTGCTCCCACGTGAAAAACCCTCACATTGACACCCAGTGTTTTCCTTCGTTTTTACTGTTCGCCGTCCTCGACCACAGCTGGTGGACCGACCAGACTACTATATTTCCAGTTTCTTATTCTTCTTCCAGATCATACCCTCTACTACCGTTTTATTCCTGGTTCCCAAAAGGACCTTCTCTCCTCATCCACCACCTACCTGATATCTCCCTAAATCTCTGCTATGATCCAACCACCCTAAAAAGCCACCAGTCTCCGTCTAGGGATCCCTAATAGACCGGTCTACTAGCCGAATGATAACCAATTGTTCAGAGAACAAAATGTTCATTTTCTGGTTTCTATTAAAACGATAACCGTAACCCACAGCTGGAACACTCTACGGACTGCCGCACTCCTGATCTCCTTCAGGTCGAACTGGTTATTTGGGTAGCCATTGGCCAGCGCGACGTTAATCCTGGACTAGACGATTTAATCAATTAGATTGACAATGATTTAAACCTATACTCTAGCCTGCTTATATTATAAGGGGCGCAGTACGCGGCTGGCCATGATTCTATTGCAGGAGTAACAAACCCCCATGAAAGTCTCACCGGATCGCAGAGGTGATTCCTGACACCAACCATCAACCCATATCTGCGCAACGTCTATTTCCAATAATCCATTTAAACATTTCAATTCATTCCGCGTTGCAGTACGAAACTAATGACCGGAACCCAGCCCTTGCCGCTGCCCACTCCGTCAAACCAGCCCCTATTTACTTGCCGCCCTCAACATTCTACCTGCCATCACATGCAACCAAGGTCTTTATGAAACAGAATACCAGCCATCTGCAGCCAACCGGGAATTGGCTAATAATTTTTCACATATACAGAACAATTCTATCTTTACACTCTTCCAAATTCTGCCTAGCCGTACCGGTAGCGTTTGTCTCTACTAGTCCTTTTCTTTAAAGGCTCCTCGTTGAAAGCCCGTTCTCCTTCCATACACCGTTCATGCTCTTCAAAAGTTCACTGCACTACTTGCGAAACTTTTCGCCTTCATGTAAATCTCAATATGACACTGAAATCACCTGCATAAAAGGTTCGTTTTATTATCATCTTTGACTCACTTGCATTTACTTCACACGCTTCCCCCACAATTAGTTGCCCAGTGCTGGATCAATGTTCTATATTTAGCTGGCATCTCTGACTGCCTGTTTATATCCCCATGCATACTTTACTTTTAATCTTGTTCTTCGGCATCCCTTCCGCCTGGTTGCTTGCTAGTGACCGTCCAATTAGCACTTATATCAACAATTCCGCGTTTGTCCAGCTATCTACACCGTCCTCCCCGAATTCGAAACCGGCTTACGATTCCCGCTTCAACCATTACCACTTTAGTCCACTCAAACACTACATGACTTTACCGTTGTATTTCGGCTGCTGTGTGACTCATGAATTTAGAAATTGTGAATACCCTACACTGACATGCACTGCTGTATTCTCTGATCTTGCTTTGTGCATGTGTATTGACCATGGTCAAGAAACATTCAATTATCAATTATCGATGATCACCTTCATGTTATGAATTCTCACATTCTGAACATGACATTTTGGCAAATGTTTTTCACTTCGGGTAAAGCTTGTTTGCGTTGTTACCACCTCTCCACGGCTCCTAGCCCCAGCAACTGGAGTGATCCAAACCATGGGCTGCGCGTGAGTTGAAAAAATCTCCATCTGTAGTACATAGTCTGGCCCATATCTGAAGCAAATGGTGAGAGCTAGCCGGGACAACAATGCCTTTTGAGTCGGCGACGGACCAAAGTGGTCACTGTGGAATCCGAATTTCTTATTCCGCCTCGAGTAAACAAACTGAGGTCCCTTGCGCCGATAGCAGTGTGACTTCCATGTGTTTAGCCAACAAGCTCCAGGTGTCGAGCGAAGCACTTACCACCCCGCCGGAGTGACTCCGCTTCCATTCTGCCAACTCAAAGTCATCACATTTGGGTAAGTTACACATATCCAAGGTCATTTCGCCCGTTTTCAATTTTTCTGGCCTCTTCAAATTTCTTACTGCTTTATTAGAAAAATAGTATCATAAGATAACTTGCTATAAGTCCTTTAGAATTTGAATCGAGTAGCCTTCATCCAAGTAACTTTCTACGACAGGTGAGTATTTGACTCTCAATTTGACATCTCGAAGCATTCTCTGATTCAAAGACGTTGTGTGGATAAAATTTCCAAAATCATTGCGTTTTCATTGAATTTACACATCCGTTCTTCAAAATCCAACGCAACGATGTTCTCTTACCTCCCGAGTCTTCTCCATAAATCTATGCTCTGTTCTTCTCTACCGATCACCCACTCTTAAATGGACCGTTATCCATAAAACCATGATCACGGAGCACCGCAAAATTTTCTTCCAACTGTTGTGGCATAACACGGAGAGAAAAGAGTGACTTCCACGCCCACAGTTACTATCTGAAGGACCCCAAAAAACACATCCAAACGGTGCAAGATCAGCAAAACGTATCAACTATGGTCTCTCCTTTGTTCTAAGATCCAAAAACGTATGGCTTGTCTGGACTCAGCAAAATATCTGTAGACGGAAAACACATGCTCGCAATCTGCACTGGCTTATCATCCAAACAGATGCACACGAGGTCGATAAAATTCAGAACACAGTCGTATTTACAACCTTGGCGCAGTCTGGCCAATTAACCCCTTCTGCACTGTGACGTTTTCAGTTCTATACTCTTTTCAAGTTTCAATATTTCTAGTCTTGCGAGTTCTGGTTGCTCTTCATTTTGATCAAATCTCATTCGGTCGATGGAGGTTTGGGACACCGATCGTGAACGTTCCGATGAACCCGAAGGATTTTTATCTTTGTTAGGCTCCATTATATCTTGGAATGATCGCTCGAAAAACATTTGTGGCAATAATGTAGGCGGAAGATCCATTGTTCGTTATCTAAGTTGGCTTGTCACCAAAACAGAAGCACACGAGGTCGATATAATGTCAGAAAACAGTCAAATTCCTTGGTGAGTAGTACGTTATGATGGTTCTTTAACGGCGAAATAGTTACTTCAGAGATGTGTGGCGCAGTGAACAATTTGAAACTGATGAACGGAGCGAAAGCTACATTCGAGGTAAGCTATCAAAGGTCTCAAGAGGAAAACTGTCTGTTGGTGGCCCAGGTGGGAAAATGACCAGATTCAAGAAGGCTGGCAAGTCAGGGCAAAGATCAGAAGAGTTGACCAATGAAAATAAGGTGGACGCGTAATCTACTGTGATTATCGGATCGGTAGAAGATGGCAAAACATGGTAAATGGAATAACACGAAAGGCGTTTTGATATATAGACCAAAAATTCAGGGGGAGGACCAATCAGATTATCCTCCAGGTGGTCTCACTTAGGCGAATTACAATTTTTCGATGAGATTACCCAAAGATTCAGGATGGGGGGGGGGTAAAGCACCCTGTTTTTGCACTCATCAACTCACTACCACCCATGGACTTCACAATGGCCATCACATTTTTGCTGGTTCTAAATTAAGACCCCTTCAGGTTACCCAAAAGCTTCTTCGCTACCACATCTTGTGGTCCCACATGTTTCTCTACCGAAGCTCCGATGAGGAAGTCATCAGTCCGAGCGTCCACAATAGAGTTACCGAATACCGATAATTCGGGCCTTTTGCTCTGCATAGGCAATACTCCAGGACATACAGCACATCTTTTTGGGAACGTTCAGAAAAGGGGAATTACAGATTGTGGAGTAGCATCTTGATGTAGAATCCGGTAGCCGAAATGTTTATGGTTTCTCCCACTAGAGGTATCCCGGTGGCGGCACCTATGGTAATGATAATAATATAATTATTAAAGGTATATTTCTCAATCGTGACTAGGAGGCAAGCACAAAGGCAAGATCAAAAGCACAACATTACTCAATGAGATGGAACACTCAGAAATTTTAAAAGAACAGTTTTCATCAACGGTGAACCAAAGCCAAGTAAAGACTGGACGAAATAGAATGACGCCCATTTGCGCCGTAATTGCAAGTGAGCTTCGAATTCCGCTGCAATAGAGCACGAAGTTACTGAAAAAGCGTCACGGTTGTGCGTGGAGGATACTCATACACAAGTATGACGCTTTCAGTGATTGATGAATGTTTACTCTGGATCATTTGTCAAAGCAAGTTGTGGTAAACCGAACTAGCAGGAAGAATTTTTATGAAGTTTCACAGGGAAACGAGGATTATTAGCTGGCTTCTTCCGAAAGGTAAGGAAGTGCTGATACTTCCACCACCGGAAAAGCCAAAGAAAATTTAGCATGAAACATCATTGATATAATATTCAGTTGGTGACACCAATGAGGAAATTTTGGAAAACCTTCCATCATGATGATTTGGGTTATTGATGAGTGGTTTCAACTTTTTATAGGTGCAAAGATGAAGCAGATGTAAATTCGGGTAGATCGAGGTAGATTCATGATAGCTTACGGAAAAATCGACATTGGTCGCTATTATGAAGTAAGCACGGGGACGGCCAAAAATGGATCCACGAAGCAAAGCAAGGGAGTTGGTGAGCAACCAAGTTCTGGTAGAGGAATGAAAGTAGGATAAAAGTCTGTTTATTTTAAATAACTTTGAATGATAGCCGCAAGGGCTACGCGATTCAGCAAAGCGGCTGCTGTTGAATGTGATATAAATAATCCATTACTCTAGGAGGAGGACTTGATTTGTTAGTCGTAATCAAAGAGTAGCTGGGGTTCTGTATTGGAGCTTTAAACTAACACGCAGCCAAAATTAATGGAGAACCCAAATCAAGAACTCGATTGCCGTACAAATTCTACCGTACTCTCAATGAGTAAAAATGTAAGCACGAACAATTCCATGCCTTTGATAGCGAGCCTCAGTCACTATGCGGCCAAAAAGGTAGTCAAAAATAGGACAATATTCTGCAAAAAAAGGAATGGTTTGTCAAGAAAAGCAAATAGTAGGTGCCTGCACAGAAGTGCAAACAAACAGAACAAGTTTTTTACGCCTAATCGGGCCCAGAGGACAATTTCCTGAGCGTGGCAGCCAAACATCAGCGTAAAAGAGCTGAACGTCTACGACCAGTCGACGTAAGCGAGTAAGCGAAACCGAGCCGTGATAGAACAAAACTGCGTTAGACCAGGGTGACCCGCTGTCGTACCAACTGTCCGTGAAGTAATCCCAGTAAGGAAGCTCGACCATGAGAGGAAAAAAAGATGTACCAAGCGTAGGATAATCGTCGAACAGAGAGCGGTGCCAGCACGTATAAGGTTGGAGAAAGCGGCCCAAAATTAGTCAGAAAGTATATAAGTGCAAACAAAAAATGAATTTCCAATGAAAGTGGATTTTTCAATAACGGCGAGTATTTGTGAGCCTGATGACGCTAAGGCTTCCTGAAATCGAGCCCGGTAACCAAAGTCTTGATCTTCAAATCTAGGTGAACTGTGGATGAGAGTCCAACATAAAGAGGGACGCAACCTGGTAAAACGTGATGGGTAAGATGCTCAAAAAGAAAACAAGTGAAACAGTTGGCGTCCCGGAACTATGCTCTTTATCTGTTTCTCATTAGGCGAACTGAATCCCAGACGATCCTCAACAAGCTTCTTATTTCCACGTAGTTTGCACTAACTGCGACCAAAGGAAAGTTTTGTACACGATATTTCTTTTGGGGTTATCCACTCTGGATTTACGATGTTGCAGCAAACAACCATAAATGTTTCTTTGTAGTAAGGCACTGTAACCATTTAACTTTTACAAATTCCAAAAATCAGGTTTCTCACGTAGTTCACAAATCTTTTTTCGCTTCCTTGACTCATTCAACGGCTGCTGACTGTGAGAACTTTTCCTCGACTAATTTTTCGTTCAGACATCATTCAAATCTCAAATGTATCCCAATTATTCCGGTCCGTCCGTAAATTTCGATAATTCGCATGAGAAATTGAAGGCTGTGAATTATACTGTACCAATTATTTGCCTGAAACGTGATCCAACAGGGACCCTTCAACCTAATGTCGAGAGTCGAACGGATCTTCCGACTCTTTTCAAGCCTGTCTATAACCAGATTCTGCATGGCACAGCAAAAATCCTTTGTTGGCTCCTGTAAGCTTTTATGACAATAATGACAACGGTGAATCAATCTCTGAATATTGTGCTGCCAGCGTACTTCAATTTGGTGGCCAAACTGAAGAAATAGCAAGGCGTAGCTGCCCGGTCAACAGTCATATTGCGGCAATTCCATCCAAGTGATGGTGCTCTTTAGCTTGTTCACCTCCTCATCGGAGGTTGAACGGTCCAATGGCAAACCGGATTTGCTTCAGCTTGTCTTCTTGTACCTTATTACACCAAATTCGGGTACTTGTAGATGGTATTCCTGAATAGAAGCCTTTGTCTGCCCTCACTGCTCCGCCGCCAGCTACTTCTTGATTTCCTACTCCCAACAAAACATTCGCTCTACTCGTAGCCTCAGCGGTCATTTTGAGGTCAAAGGCTGCCTTGTTTTCCAGTTGTGCCCTTTGCGGTGCAGCTGCACACAACCGTTAGTATTACCAGTAGCAAAACTTCGATTAGAATGCACCAGTGAAGATGTAACCGATGGATGCTGTATCGCTGTGCCAGAGACGTAAGTTCCAGATAAAGAATCCATTACCTTTGGAGGAAATTAATGATACAGAGCGAGAAAATCGACAAAGGAAAAGAACGGAGGAATCAAAGAACAACCACTTTCAAATAGACGGAGAGGCTTGAAAGTCAAAAAGCGCTGAATTCTACTACTGAATCCATACTTGCCCTAAGTCGAGCAGGTGGTGAATCCTGCTACCCAAAATTTATCACGAATTCCCGTGAGGTTCGCCTCAAGCAGGCTCTCCAAATACTGTAGCTGAGGCCAGGCACCCGATTCCGGCTGCAAGCACAATGTGGTGCAGACAATGGCAAAAACATCCAGCACAAATGACTAAGGATCCAGAAAGGAGATATAAGCCACACAATTAAATATCCAGCTGCAAATGGAACGTTAAGTTCAACCAGTGCGGTTTCTGAATGGAATATAATAACAGATCATATTCGTGCGGTACATACCTGGCAACAGTCTTTCTCGGGCTGACCACAAAGAACAAACAATAGCAGCAATGGAGGAGGAAATTAAAAATCGAGGGGATGAAGTTTCAGAGAAACTTTAAATAAACTAAGCCAATAAAACGGATGGGAATGTGAAGAACGAATACTCTACTCCTGTTAGGAGTAGACCAGCTTTTGATACATGAGTCATAGCCAACTTACGACTCGACGGTAGTGGTAACCGTTGTGTCTGAACAAAGTCGAGCACACAACGAGGGCATCCAACCAATAATCCTTTCCTTCATGGAAATAAGCTCGCTTTGGTCTCCAGTTTGGTCATTGTTGACCGATTGAATCTACCTTTTATCGACTAACCTTGTGTACACAAGAGCGTGAGCACAAGAGGTTTAGCTCATTACATGTTTGTTCCTTCATTTGCCTGCCCAGATGCCTGCGACTTCCGTTCCAGCGTTAGTCTAGCTGCATCTACCATCCCACAAATAAAATGCGACGCGATATTACATGCTGCGCTGCTAGAGGCTACGAACACCACAGTAACAGTATTCAATAATAATAGCACACGACGATACCCCAACTTGCTTTAGTAGACTGCTAAAACGTTGTCGAACATGCTGACCCCTGTTCCGTGTCGCCGAAATACATTTTCCTGAGTCCCTCTAACTGCGTTTCTCCTTTGACCCAGTGCTAACTCCTCGCTTTCAAAATTTTGTTATCACCTTACTTATCGCCGAAGCTGCATGAGCCCTCACGTGTTCCTTTTGAGTGCCTGGCGTTGAATCAGGTCCGACGAGCGTTTCAATTCTTTCCAACTGTAAGAGGCATTTCGCGACTCAGAATTCGATAGACCTCTCTTTACCTTTGCACATCGAATGGTGACTGCCTCGAATGTCAGGGTCAGGAATGAGACCTCGGTTCTGCCATCCCGACAAGGATGGCTAGATTGGATCTAGTCAGCCTCAAAGATTGAGGTGTTTTTCTGACCCCACTTTACCAGCATTTACCTGAATCTGGTTTTACAAGCTATAATAATATTATCGGTTTACTTCGAGAAAACACTTGGAACATGCTTGGCTGGATGAATACATGCTATAGGTGTGGTCGTTATAGGGAGTCTTGGATACTCAGCCAAGTATATGGAGTATAAAACATTTTGGGGGTCCTAGTGGCTGTACGAATGAGTGCCCGGCAAACTGAGCTGGAAGGTCAGAAGGTTGAGTCCATCAGCGTTATGACGAATGAATATACCACTTTTACGTTTGAACTGTTTTTGTGCCGTGAATTTTAGCTGGTAAAATGCGTGACCTTGATATTAAATGGCCGAGTTCACCCAGTACTGGATGACATACAGCACGCGGCCTCTTGGTCGAGGTGTGTAAGCAAGTAAAGCAGAGATGGGCGGACAATTCGCAGGAATTCGGATAGTCTCGACACACAGCCGCAAGGAGGAGTATGCTGATAGAAAAGCTTCCGAAAAGAGCGTTGACGAAAAATTGGAAAAATAAGACCCTTTGTGCATATATCTACCCCTTGGTATAAGCTGCAAGTTTACCCAGACCAGGTCACTTCGACAGCTGAAGAGCACCAAGATGGGTTTTGCTTCGCTTCACAACCCGTGAAACCAGATCAGGTGAACCCCAGTGTAAGCACCATCCTGATTGTCTAGAGAACATTACCCATCACTGCAAGGAAACCCCACTTCAGCTTACGAATGTGAAGCTCGTGGAGGTACCACCTTTGACTTTTTAGTGCTGGAAAGCTTGTAGTCAAGCTTTCAGGAATACCGATCGACAAGTGTAACAGGTAGTACAAGACCAAGGGGAAAACAGAGCAGGTGAGTGCTACAGTCAATGGGATTACTGGTGGATTTTTCAACGACATCTTGGAACGGCAGACTCAATGGATACGGAAGCTCAAACTAGCCAGCACTTCGGCTCATTTTTCTGTAGCCTCCCAGATTACCAACCTGCCTTCGTGGAACCAATCCTGTCATCACGTGAAATTCGGTCACACATTCGAGCATTCCCCTTGGTTTCCGAGGTAAACCATTCTTGTACTTCTAAGGCCTGCCGGCAACATACCTCTTCCGCTTGAATTCTAGGGTTGAAATTCCTGTGGTTTGTCATGGCCACCGCGGTGAAGTCACTAGTTTGTCCCAGGCCATTATACTTTTCCTTTATTTGGAGTTCGAGCTACTTTAGTTTCCTAATTCTTCTCAGTTATTAAAGATGCCTACCATCCCTGTTGGAAAGCCGGTGCTTCTTCCTTAATTTCTCTTCGACAGTTTTTGGGATGCAGATTGGTCCAGGTTAAAAAGCCGCTATGACCCACAGAAATAAAAACTTGAGCTAGCAGTCAGTCTTTCTTCGGTGTTGGCCATTTTTATTTTTAACTCAGTCTTCCTTTTTCTTCGTTTTTCTCTTTTCAGCTTCGCTCCATTCACCGGACATGTACGGCAGCGCGCTACATTTTTCAGTTTCATCGCATCGTGAGCCCTCTGGATCTCCAGCTATGTGACAAACAGAAAGGCCAGTAGTTCTTCAGCCTAATAACAGAGCGAAGGTGACGAATGGACCTCTGGTTAGTGTGCATCAATCTGAAAGGTGTGCGCGGCCTTTACTTTTATCGAGTAGCTAATCATTCACAGGGTGTTTCCCACAGTGTTACTGGCATGGTGAAAATCCCTACAAGTATTCCTGATATGCGCGTTCCTTCATGGCCTGAATTACGCCGCTCACGTCGTACATTTAAGGGCACATGTTTTTCATAGCATCCGAACATGCTCGTTTATCGCGGGTTTTTTTCCTCGACTATGACTCAGTTTGGCTTCTCCTCGGACCATGTTCGTGGAAGCACCTCTCGGCCTTAAACACTGTTGAATCTCCGTTCTCTTTGGTTGATTGCTTCTGCTGCATCACTAGAACTGAGATGTTTTCACTCTTTGACTCGGTCTATCTAATATCTTGCAATGTTTGAATCAATTTCTCTTTTTCCCGGGATCCGCTTATTCAATGACGCATTATCTAATTTGTGACAACGACTTACGTAGGACCATAGTTTAAAACGTCACCTTCGGCTAACAGACTTAACTGTGCTGAGGTAGATAAGCTATTAGTTCGACAGTAATGTAAGGGTACGATTCAACAACAGAGTTACTTGGGGAAAAGACTAGCGTGAGCATGACGTTGCGCCTCTCCGTGTCCCGTTGCTTTAAACCCGTGGGTTCACTAAGACAGAGCTATTTCGTAATATTTTGCTGTTGGTTCTGAAGACTTCTTGTTTGGTAAGTGATTCCGGTCGTTGACTGCCCCAGAGGAGTGATAGTTTGCCGCCCGATGGTTCCACTCCCACCCCTCCCGTGACCTAAGAGTATGTCCCGAGAGGGCGGTGATTCTGTTTAACGTCAGTGACTTTCTTACTCTTACACCCAGGTCATTGATTTCTCTCACTGCTTGGATTTTTCATGAGGTTGACCCAATCCCTCCCACATTCCAGTGAATGGAGGTCAGGTTTCTCAGGGTGCTATCCATGAATGACCCCTCGTAGGTAAACGACCCAATTCGTGAAAAGTCTGCACACCAGTTCCGTGGCCTGATGCCCTTTGCCGGGCATGGCTGCCAAGCATGGACAATTTCCCAGGTGGGGACGCACAAAATTCTTTTTTGACGGCGGTAAAACGTTTGGATTTCTCCTCGGTATTGTTCCTTTGAGCTATCCGAAAGCTCCAGGATTTTTCTGAACAATCATCGCGAAATTGCCTACTCGGAATAAAACCACCAGAAACAACAGCCCTTAGGACTGTTAGGCCAATTACCTGTGGGATCGAAGCCCCTTTCCCTGCTGCCTCAACCGCCTTACAGGTCATATCCATCTGTCCCTTGGTAAATGCAAGCAATTGACAACACTCACTGGCAGATCCCATTCCGCAGAGCAGAGCTGCATCTTGTTCAGATTTTGCAATGTGAAACCACCCGGTATGGACATGTCCCCTTTGGGGCCGTCTGCAAATGCGGAAGAGTGTTCCCTGGGGATAAGGCAAGGTCACGTACAAAGTCCATACTGAATAAAGGCCCTAGTACTGAGCCCAAGGCGAGCTGATGAGTAACAACCTCGTTCGCACAAAACCACTTCCCCTTCTCTAACCCGGAAGCATTTGCCTGTTTTTGGGCACCTGATCGAAGATGTAACTTGGAGATTTAACCTGAAGCTGCAAGTTTAGAAAGAACAGAGGGGCAATTGTTTACGAAGTTCAATGTCCTCAGGTATTCAGGGCAATAAATTTCTACTTGATCCCCCATTTTCAACCAACCGTGTTAGTCTTCATGGAGATGTTGGAGGCTCACAAGTCGTGAATGACTTCTCATAAACACACTTCGACACGGCACCACCGAATGATTTACCTTTTTCTGAGTTTCTACCCTACCCATTCAACAATGCTTTGGTAAGACCCACTGGACGGTGGTTTGAGCAACTCTCTTTGTCTCCGCCTTTTCGAAGAGTGCACACAGTGGACCAAATCAGACCCATCTGGATGACACTGTCTCCCATCAACGGTGTAGAAAAGGCCGACGGTGCTTTCTTCGGTGCTTCAGCTACTAGCTTTGGGATAACAAAGTGGAACCAATCAGGTTTCATTACCCCGGGCATGACGAGTAACGGCGGAGACTAATCGAGATTACAAAAGTCGTTCGGTGATAAGTGTGGGAATAGAAACCCGTTGTTGAGCTTCCTTATTTCGTTGTACTTTGGAGTCCGTCTGACAAGGAAGACTGCTTCCTGTGACGCAATCTTTCAATTCAAACTTTCGGGATCTTGCGGTGCTATGACTAAAAGAACGGATTTTTCCCAGCATCAGGGTTAACGTAGCCGTATAAATGCTGAACTATTGCGTTTGCGTTTATTGAGTTTCTGGTGGACCCACCTGACAAAACAAAATTATCGCTGCATTCGTCGAACTGTTTGTCACCCGTACCCGGACTGTCTAGAATCAATACGCAGCAATGCGCAGTGCATGTCCTTGGATCACCGCTAAAGTGAAAGATGGGCAAGTAAAGCTTCATTGAAAATGAACTGCAAGAGACAACATGCATTGAAACCGTTCCAAGAGTCACTATGCAACAAAAGGTAGCGCTCAGCGAAAAAAAACCTCAGAGGTGTACTGGTGATAAAACGAAAGATAAAAGACAAGAATCCTTTTGTTTTTCTGCGTGCTTCGTGAATTTCACCGTGTTTACCAGTACTCTGCCAGGCTCTTCTTAGCCCAAAACTTTTAAACCTTTGGTTGTTAGTATGAAATGTTTGAATCGTCACTGAATAGCTTTTCACCGAGTCAGCTAGATTTCAGACCCCTTGAGTTCCCCAATGTGTCTCTTTTTGACGGCGTATTTGATGTGTGCATATGGTAGCATTTTTTGTGATATCCATTTTAGTATCATGGAAGAAACGAAATATTCTTGTACAAAGGTAGTGAGTCACAAAACTGGAACGTTCTGTTTGTGTTCCATGTGAGCTGGCTACGCGTTGCTCGAATTGCAATTTTAATGGCTTACTCCACTTAGGCAAAGCCGGGGCAAGCAACCCACAAGTTTTCAAGCGAGGAATGACTGACTTTGTGGAACAGCTCTACCTCGAGACGTCCCTGGGGATGGTTTTGAGCGTTATTGACACCACAGGTATTTCTAAATCCTCTAGTTTTTCCGGCGCTGAGGTCTCCTTCTATCCTCAGTGATTTTACCGTTCATCTCCCTGAGTTTGGGTGTTGCAGCCACCTAGGGTGGACTGTCTTTACGCGTATAGTTGAACCAAATAACTCCATGATCCCACATAAGTTGATTCATGATTATCGTTTACCAACTACTCACAAAATCCAATCCACAAAGAGATCAAAAAACGACGAATAATTTGGAACCACGTATTGTACGGTATCTGGAAAGAACGGCCAAGTAACAATGTAACTAATCACACGGCAGTTATTAACTGCGGTACTTCTTGGGCAAGCGACACACGAAACAGCCATGAAGACAGTAACAGCTCAACCAAGCCCCAGCGAACAGAAAATTGTGGCTAGTTGGAAAGGCAGTGGCCACTCCGCACAGGTGAGCAGGACGGGTATAATAATAAGACATAGAGTAGGAACACCAACCATGCACACTTATTAGAAAATCGTTGAAGTTTTATTAGATAAAGACCTACAGTGGTTAAAAGGTTGTGGAGTCTCCTTCAGAAAGGCCACCTAGGCTTTCATTTGAACCGTGGTTGGTTGATAGACCGACAGATATCTTTAGTAAATTTAGATCTGACTCATTATGCCACTTGAGGGAAGACATACCTGCATCAACTGCAGACGGATCGCCCAATCCGATCGACAGCATTTGAAATAAAGGCCGTGCCTACCATCAAAGTTTTAGTGTTTTCCTAACAAACTCCGGGAAGTCATCCGAAAAGCTCTTTAGTTAACCCAGGCAATGCTGCTAAGCTTCGCTGAAGAGTAAACACCGATAAAACGTTACGAACAAGGGCTATCACTGAACAAAATCAACCGCCTCGCTGTGCAGCTCCTGAGGGTAAAGGTCTGGTCTCAGCCGTTTAGATGTACCTAGGTACCTCATGTCGTAACGGCATTGGCTCTTATAACCAGGGGCACGGCTTCTCACTATCCACCTAAATACGAAGTCTCGAAGGAAACAAACGTGGCATCATTCACAGATCCGCTCCACAGCCTAATCTTTCCCCTGACCAGGAAACAAACTTTACCCAATGGCCCGACAACCTGGAATGGTAGTCTTTGTCTGCAGTGAGGAATGGAGTTTCTCATTTTTTAAACCCGGAAGCAACGAAATTCAAAGGGTTGACTCCAGAGCAAGACGGGAAGTTATGACGGTCGATACGGTATTTGGCTGCCCTCTTTCCCGGGCTGATCCTAGTGGTGAAACAAAACCAACTGCTCCGAACGACCAAAAACAAAACCATCTAGGAGGTTGGTAAAGGCCCAGAAAAGTTGAAGCTTTCCAACAAAGGTTTTAAACTAAGGATGAACGCCCACCCCCAATAAAACTAGCCGAACAGCTTGAGCTTTTCGTTAATGCAATCGGCTGAGAAACATCTGCAGCAGTAACAATATGTGATAGAACTAGCTCTCCAATTGCAGTTAGAGGGTATTAAGAGCTTGCCTAAGCAAGCCAGTGAGTAAACAATGCAGCCTTCAAGACCAACAGGAGAAAAATGTTGTTCACCCGTATCAAGCCGAAAACACCAGAAGCTACTAGTATCCTACCACTTGGCTTGACAAGACTGGGCCTGAGACCTCTTCACTGGCAACCCGAAAAGTGCCGCTAATCTGTGAGACAATGCAAAATTTGTCCTCCTAGGCGGCCGCCATCAAATCATCTACCAAGCAACGAAGAAAAGGTTTGAATGAATCTGATGAGTTCCAGGAGGAGGCATTTTCAGAATTCTGAAATGAAACTTGGACACACCAAGCTTCGCTACGTAAGTAGGAAACGAGCTCCAGAATGCCTGCTTACAGTACCTTGGGAGAACACCATGAACGGGATGGAAACATATTGTCTTTGGCCAAGGAAACGGTTACCTCGCTGAAGTCGGTGTCCAAACAGGGACTCTGGGTGACTGTGGTGGTACGGGCTCAGCAGGTAGCAATCATTTTGAAGGGGTATTCAACGGAATCTGAAGTTGTGTTTCATTACAGAAAATGGGGGGAAACGGGGAAAGTGTTTGTGGTATAAGGAAGCTTTGTTCACTAAAAGGGGGGAAATGACTACTTAGGTTGATCAACTCAGAAAGATAAAAAAATGGTGAAGCAGTTCGTGGACAATCCTAGCCCACTGACCATCTGCTTGATTTCCGTTATTCCCTACACATCTTCCAGTTGATTTAGTACTCCCAAGTGACAGTAAACGTGTGTTCAATTCCATTTATTTTAGTCCCTTATGCGAGGGTAACGATGGTTCCGTCAAAGTTTTGCTTGGACTGCCCAAAATGGGCTTTTCTTTTGAAATCACATTGCTAAGTTACTCTGAATGGCTCCATCCTTACTGCCAGATTTCTTGTTGAGTCTCCATCGTAGGCAAACCAAGCTGGCGAGAATGAGCGGATCACAACGGATTTGGAAGCACTAACGCCATACCCGAAAATCCCCCACGAACAGGTTTGTTTCCCTGTTGGTTCAGCTTCCATGTAGCCCGCATAAAGCAAAATTGAGCTTTTCTCTCCTAAGGGTTGACATCTCCGAAGAAGGGCACATTACACCCTTTCATTCCGCCTGATTTCTGCAGCGAAGAACGCGCTGCCTTGTGGAAACTGAATATAAACCTCATCGGTTATCGGCTTACGTCGAGCTTTATTTTCCCCATGCCGAAGACGGCTCTGACTTATACTTTATCAGCTAGCTCTTACTCCGTTCGGGGGACAATTAATTACGAATAGCCCCGAGGAATAGACACATCATGTTCCTATCTACTTTATGCTATGGACTGGCTCACGAAGGGTTAACACCGCGAGAAATAAGGCCATTAGTCATTGATGGCCCAGTCTGCCTGCTTGGCACACAGGGATTGTACCATGGACGACCGTATAAGTTACATCGTCAAGGGCCTTGTGGTGGAAGATGCGTTTGTTTTCTGGACTGGTAGCTATTGAGGCAGTTTCCGAAATGACGTTTTTCCTCTGGCAGTGTTTCTGTTGACTCTGCTGGGCTTCTGATGAATCTCACATTTAGGCGACCCCTCTAACTGATAATTGGTCATAGCCATCCGTTTTATTGACATGACCCGGTAAGGAGTTCTTTGAGGGCGGTCGCGGTTTGCAAATGCAAATTTCTTTGCCGGACGGGGCACCTTTCCTCACCAACGAGAGTCCGATGCGGTGGTGCTCGCCGAAATTCAGTTTGCTCTGCGAGTCCTCCTCGAGCACACGGTTTTCCTTTCTGTTTAGAACTTCAGCTGCTTGTCTTTCGGCTTTTGCCGTTCGAAGCATAGCTTCAATAGCTTCCAGCTCCTTTTGAGCGCTCGCTAGCAGAAGATTAACATCACACAACCAGTCGCCGTATCCAGCACGAAAGAACATGCGGGATAGGACTTAGCTGAGAGAAGTGTTCCAGGGGCTTCATCCAGCCGGTCGCCAACAGCAACACTTCCCAAGATTTGTGCACGGATGACGACAAAATAACGATTAAGGATGCCAAACAATAGGGCCAAAGATTCGAGAACGAATACCAGTTGCCCAATTCAAGTTCATTGTCAATCACAAGGTCATCCTCAGGGCAAATACAGTAACTGAATTGTGTGAGAAGTTCGCAATCGACCATCTACCGAAAGCTCATGGCTGGACGGAGCCCTGTTACGGCGGCCTATTTTTGTTGCTCCGAAGCTCACGAAATCGATCATAAATTTCCTAATCACAAATCCCGAAGTAAATAGGCCCGGGAATCAGAGTGTCAATCGAGCGATATTAGACGAATCTTTTATGTAAGGACAAAATCCATCGGGTAACCAGAGAGCTGAACCCCAAGCGAGCAGTAGACTCTTGACTACAATTCAACAGCATGTGCCAAATCCGAGCAAATGCAAAGTGAAGCTCGCGGACCTTGACCAGGTAGGAACAACCAGCGAACAAGCAAAACGAATGAATGGCAAAAAGAGGTAAAGTCCACTTTTTTGAATTCCTTCTGATGAATTTTAATTCTCAACCAGGAAGTTGCCACTACGGTGCTCCAGTGGCCCTGCAACACCCTCGGTGCCACTCTGACGGTCGTCCTGGTGGTGGAGCAGGGTTCCGCGGGAAAACTTGCTCACCAAGTTGTAGTGGCCTTTCTGAGTAAGTCTCCTCCGCTGGGCCTTCCTCGAAACAGGGACCAGATGGCCTCCCACAACCCCTTCTCCTTTTTGACGGCCCCGATCTTGTTTTGTCTTCACAACGCCCTTGCATCATAGCTTTGTCCCCCGTCAACGGAAAGCCTGGGTCTCAACTCTACGCCTCAAAATGGGCGCACAACATGACCCGGATAACTGCCGACCCATTATCAGTGCCTTAATAGCCTGAAAATCATGGGAAGGATTAGCAAAAACATTCTTCGGTGTCCCTTATCTAACAACCAACCGCACCCTGGTAAGCATGGATTTCCGAACTACCACCCTTGTTCCTCCTGTTAGCTGGACTTCCTCAATGTTCTTTTCTCTGCATTTGGCACTGGCAACTCTGCAATTGTCCTGTACCTCGACATATCCAATCTTTTCGACTGTGTTCCCCACTTGCACCTGATAGCCATAATCCTCTCCTCCCCTGGCTTTCCTCACTTCTCTCTCACAGATCAAAAGCTGTGTTGGTTGATGGTCTCTTGGGTTCTGCCAAAACAAGTACTAGTGGCATCATCCAAGACAGAGTCTTGAGCCCGTTAATATTCCTCTAAGTTATCAACGACATTTTCCCCTCCATTTGCCACGGAGCCCCTTTCCTCTTTGCCGACAATATAAAAACACCTTACTCCTACTGCCCCGATGGCCTATTCGCGACCGTATGCATCATAATAGGGGACTTATCCTCAGTCTAAACCCGATGCACCCCGTGGTTATTGTAATTCTCCGCTAAGAAATTCTCCCTCTTACCTTACACGTGCACTGTATCACCATGCCAAATTAATCTGGACGGCCTTCCCTTCCCCACTCTTGTTAATCTTGGCATAGGTCACCCCTGTTCCTTCAACTTCTCGGAACAGGAGTCGTTACATACCGCTTGAGTTTAGCGAACCCCGGGCCTTATACATCGATGTTTTTTACTACCAGCCAGAAGCCTTTCCTTTTTTCTCTCACATGTGAGATCATTCCTAGAATACTTCCCGAATACTTTCAGCTACCGGCCAAATCCTTTTATTATATCTCGTGGGAATGTTCACAGTGACTTTAACAGGGAGCTTTTTAGTGTATCCGCAACTCCAACGTACCGTCAATGCTGCGACCTCCTCCACGTTGAGCCTCTGTGGATTTGCCGCTTGGGGCTCAACCCAGTCTTTCTTTTGAAGCTGGTCTACAACCAAATCTAGACAACTTATCATGTCTCATTTGCTGCCCCCCGCTCTTATCTTCTTTGTCATAGTTCCTATCCTCTCCCTGTTCCTCAATCTCACCTCAGTCTGAGGTCCCGATCCTTCCTGTCGGCCTATTCCGAAAACTGGAATAAGCTTTCTTCAGTATGCGCCGTGCCTACTACCTGTAAGCTTTTAGACGTGCACTATTTATCTACTTACCCTTTCCCAGAGCTACTTTGCTAGCCAGCGAGTGTGCCTCTGACGATTTAGCCTTTGATAGAGGTCTCACACCGTAAACTCATTATGTTTGCACCCCAAGCCAATACCTGTGCTCCATGCCCAAACATTTTTCTGTCCTCTGTACCACCACCTATGATCATGGCCACTCCTGATCCGCAGTGGGCTTACCTTCTAATTTCGGGACTATAACTCTGCGCCTAACCCACATTCCTTTGAGTACCCATCTTGACTCCACCCTTCCATCCTTCTTGCGTTATTTAGTAGACCCCATCACAGTCCCCCACTGACTGTACCCGTGCTGATACAATAGGTTTTAGCCATTCACGCGTCCTACTATATCTCAACTTGACCTAGGGATGCAATATATCAGCGAGCCCATGCTTCGTCATTTTTCAACATTTGTCTTTCCGAAAACCGTTGATCCTCCGCTGGGGCAAACCCAGACTGTATTTTTCTATCCCGTTTCACTGTCCAGTGATCCTCATTGGCGGTCGTCCGCATCGGGGGCTGTTTTGCTCACTCCTCTGGCAGATGCATCGGGTCAACAGTACTATGCGGCCTCGTTGGCTCTGCTATTCAGGACCTCTCACAATCTTGTTATTAAAGGTCCCACACAGCCTGTCCAGTTAATCCTGGGTCATACGGCTTGATAGTGGCTACTCTGTCCAAATTTATAACCAACCATGGTCACTCGTGAAAATGCAAACGGTGAGGAGCGCGGTCAGACCAACCGCTTTGGCCGGTGCAAATCGGGCGTGCAGGCGGCCTGAAAAGACATGCGGGAGCAACTACGTTGGCGGGGCGCATCTCCTGCCACCAAATACGGTTTCCGGGCTGGATGTCCTACACAAGGCCGGTCCCACCTACTAGCACCGTTTGTGGACCACAGAACACCATTTTTGGGTCCCTTGTGGCTGCTGATAACATGCCACTCGCTCTGTGTTCTATAGTGAGTGTTCTTCCTCCGTCGAGCTCGCTCTCAATATTGACGTTGCAACCTACATTTTTATTCCCAGCAAAATTTATCCTTCTATTCAAGCTCTAAATAGCCTCTAGCTTTCGCCGTCACCTACCAACCTCCCTTTTTCCAGACATACTATGATTGCCTATATCAATACTCGTCGACCACCATTGCCTAAGCTCCATGCTTTTCTCGTCTGATTCCTCCTCCGTCCCTCTCTTAAAAAAGGCCTTTCCCCACGTCAGAACTCTCTGCTACCACTCATTTTCTGGCACATTCATTGTCGCTGCTCGTTCCCTCACCACATCCACCGAACGATGTTCTCCTTTGAAATATATTCCTCTATCATCTTCCAGTCAGCAATACAATTACTGGTTATATGCTCTCTGTATTAATCTAACTGTTCACCTATACAGTGTCCTTTCATTATTTTATCCCGATCTTGCAGTGCTCCAAGAGCTCATCAAGTTTGTGCTTCTCGGATATATTTATCGCTCAGCTCGGCCGTTGTTACCACCTCAAGACATTTGTCAAAATGGTCAGCAAAAGTCACTCACTTAACTTCCACCCATCACATCATCACCTTCGCATGCTATCGCCCGTGTAATCACATTTTGCCGCACTCCAGATAGGTTTATCACCCAGCTATCACCACGCCGATGTTGACGTATTATTATCCACCTATGGCGCCGTAAAAACGGCCGATAGCTAACCTGGTATCCGTCGGCCCTTCTCCCATTACTCCGGCAGTCACTCTCTCCATCAACTTGTGCAATTCGTTTGACTAGCTTATTACGTAAATAACTCCGCAAGTATACAGAGTTCATATTACAGCAGGATATCCGTAGCTTGAATTATTTAAAGCTGTAGCTGTCGTTGCACTTTAGCCTTCTCCGTTACGTCAAGCAGCTTTGTTGGCCTAACATTCCGCATGGTAAACTTAATACAATGTTTGTTAACTGCTGTGCTCTTACCTGTCATCCTCTCTGTCGTCTTGCCTGCAACCTATCATCCCTTATCATCGCCATAGATATGCGCACCCACTCTGATTTATCTCCCACTTTTACACTGCTGTTTCCCGACCAACCCAGTATAAGCAAACAATTCGCCGGAAGCTCCCCGTTTTCCCCCGGCCTTCACTTCATCATCACTTTGGTGGTCCCCTTATCATTACAGAGGTGTCAATCGCTCGCCTAGCAACTGTCTCCTCTACTATCCGACCACCAACTTCTACTTCCACCTCTGCCGACGGTTTATAATAATAATAATAATGGTATATTTCTGGACCGTGGTCAAGAAGCACGCATGTAAGCATGATCAGAATTTACAATATCACCGAATGAAATGGAAAATTTCACAAAATTGAAGGAGAGATTAGCAAATCACGGTAACAATGGAATAAGGCTGCCGAGAGTTTTAATGAATCAAAACAAGCAAGGAACACACGGCGAACACTAATTGATTTCAAGTCAACGGCGGCAATAGTAGTGAATCAGCCGGATATAGGAAGGTTCAGACGGACATTGGCTTAGGACGCAGGAAATACGATATTTACAAGAATAATGCGAGGAAAAGGTCGGCACTGCATATTCATGTTCACTTAAAAAAGTAATTGACGTTGAGACAAAGGAGGCAGGGAAGAATTTCACGAAGGTTCGCAGAGGAATACTAATTTTCATAGACTTGCGGATGTGAAAAGGAATAGTACCCCTTGAAAAGGTGAGACAATTTTCGTGAGAGGTGATGTGTGTCATCTGGTGTCAGCAGTTCGCCGCTGGTGGAGGATGGATGGAGTTCCAGGAAGGAATAAGCAACAATCGGAATGTCGTGTCCATGCGGAACAAAATAAGGCAAGACAAGAGTAAAGACCTTTGCAATAGGCAGGTTATGCTGGTAAATTGGCAAATACATCATTTTGTTGAGTTTCTTGTGGGTTTTCTGTGTCCATGTTGGGCTTTTTGGGCAAGGGTTGACTGCGGTTTTGTTCGCTTTCTCATGGAAAAGAGGCGGGCATCGCCGAATCTGGACCGATCACAGTATAATTAGAAGTCCTCGCACGGCAGCTTCGACATCGGAAGGGTCTTGTAGTGAGAATTCTTCAGTAAGCCTCAGAGTAACGTATGCAGTGATACCAGGACTTGTTTTGGGTGAACCCCGTTGCTAGATCGTATTCGCGGTAGCCAGCCTTTGGCGTGGTTGTAGACGGGCAGAGAAAAAGACAAGCTGTCTGCACGATATATTACAGCCAGGCAACGTGATGGCCGGGTGGTTCTGAAATTGAAAAAGGGAGGATCGCAGTCTGGGAGATGTTCCAGCTGAGGGTTAGCGTGAGCAAAATAACGAGAGTACGGATGTTGGAAATGAGGCACAATGGTCTTAGTTAAATGTGGGGTCGTTGGTATTGTGGTTGGGTGTTCGTGAGGGCTAACTGGTATTATACTACTAGGCAAAGTTATTGGTTACCGAATCGGCCGTTCACCGGGAAGTCTTATCTTTATGAGTTAATAAAGTCGTGGAAGTGCATTTGGACTAGGGTCTGAGGGCTACGTGAGAAAGCTACTGGGCAACACGAAGAACCTCGAATGGCAAGTTTGCATAATAGGTCTAGGGGATATATGACGAATCCCACAGTGGTGTTTTACAGGTCACAAAGAAGCAGCTAGGACACACCAGAACCCGAATGGCTAGCTTATATGATAGATCCGGAAGATGTATGACAAGTCCTATCGTGGGGTATCTACAGGTCTAATGCTGCAGGTTGCTGTTCGTTAAGGCTGTAAACTGGAGAGTAGGCCAGATTCTAGGACAAGAGGAATGCCGCTTTCTTACGAAAAGGGGGGAAAACATACTTGGGCGAAGAATACGGGCGCTTTTCTCTACGTTCTTACATATATGTTTATATATAAAATAATATCTACATGCGAGTTACGGCCAGGCAAGGAAGCTGAGAGGAGCGGAAGCCAGAATAAATAAGAGAAGAGTCGAAGGATCAAGGAGCGAAGTATTGGGTGGTGGGGCTTAATATCTTAGGACCCAGCACCACTGAACAATTTGGTGCTAGGGGAAAACATCAATGACTAAAAACCTTCGGTTAGAGGAAAGTTGTTTTACATGGCAGCCCTAGTGCTATATAGCGAAAGAGGCAGTAATCGTTTAGACAAAGTTGTGAAGACCGGCTACTGAATTAGATGAGGCAGGGTTGTAAAGGGGTCAGGTGATAGAAGGTGAACGTGGGTGAGTAGCGAGAACCGGCAGGCATCTAGCTACCTATAGTTGTAAACGACAAAACTGTCTCCTTCTGCAATGTAGGTTGTACGTAAAAAATGATAATGAATGTTACGTCTGGCGTCTGTCGTTAGACAGAAAATGGTAGGCTTGAGGTATGGTGCCATGATCCTAGTAGTGGAACCCGTTTTTGAAGGCCAGCTCGACGGATAGCAGAAAGCGGGAGGAGAGGCTGAAGCTAGGGTTCTAAAGTTCGATGCCTTCTTCATAGGCTCGATCCTCAGATATGCTGGCGTTAGTCAAAGATATCATATGACTAACGGTAAGTTGTGATTTAAGGGCATGGCTAAACTGGGTTATTGACGTACATTTGCGAATGGTCAGGGGTAGCTTATTCCAAAGCTTTGAATATTTAATGAGAAAGAAGTTGGATCTTATTGCCAGCCTGGACTGTGGGATGGTCAGACTGAAGTCTCTGTGGCGCAGAGGATAAGATGAGGGTAGTGAAAATTGTACAGAGTTGGTAGAAGTGAACGCAGAGCGATGAATAAGTCTATATAGAAAACACAAATTAAGCCTGACATGTCTAAGCCATACGGGGTCAAGTTTTAATAGAGTGCATCGCTCTTTATAGCTCAGTGGAGAAGAGTATCCTATGAGCTTCTTGGTGTTCTGAATCTGATGTCCAGTTCTCGTCTCTCGTACCAGACTCAGTGATCCCGTAGCCATCGCTCTACCGTTGCCATGTAATCTGCCTATCAGGCCACTTATCTACGGTCTACTCCAATACAGCTTCTGCACTCCGTTCGCCCTTGCTATCGCAACACAAAGCATTTCACTTGCTGCCACAAATTCAAAGCCTTTCTGCCATTTCGTGAAGCACCTATATTTATGAAAATAAGGAGCTAAAAACTTACCGGCCTACCTCTAGCCCTTTCTTCCATCAACGTTCTTAAAACCTCCCTCTCTAGCTATCGGATTAATTGGTCTCTTTCATTGCGAATTAATACGTCGGCAACCCACCACAAAACTTTCTACCACACCTGCCGTTGATTTATATTATTTTGTGTCTGATTAGCTATTTTTGTATATTGTCGAGTTTTTATCCATATATGCATTGCTCACCCTGCAGCTGGCACACGATCCCTTGAACTCTCCTTGAAGAACTCATCATTTTTCCCTGTTCCCCTTCGTTTTATAACAAGTATTCTTCGATTTTGCCGGAATTTTCAATGTTGTGGGTACTTCCGGCATTACTTACGCATAAAGCCCCGCAATTTAATCAAATCCAACCACCATTGTCCAAATTATCCATAAGACCTTGACCTTCGAATTTCCCGGGCGTCATTGCACTATTAGTTCACTTGACCACTAATAACAACACACTTTGCATGCACGGTGTACCCTTCTGAAAATTTCATTTTTGACATAACTCGAATCATCTGCCCATGCACTCCAGCAAGCTTCGGGCGTATCTAAAATATACCATCATAATCATTACCGGCACCACAAGAGTTAAGATTGAAGGTCCTAAGAATACAAGATTAGAAATGGCAGACACAGAATGACAGTATTAAGTAGATGAACTAAGGGTGAACAGAAAATAAAGTTTTCGATCAATTAGTTGGCGGATCTCGTGGAGTCCACCGTAGTAGAATAATGTGTAGCTAATCTACCAGTCAGGTTTTTCATACCCTTCTCTCACTTTTTGAATTAACCACCCATACCTATCTTATAATCAATACCTACTTCGGAGGACCTAATATGGGGGGATGTCCATTTAGACGCCTGTACAACATAGTCCAATCGTTGTGTAGTGTTGAGCTCTTGTTATAACCAGTGATTTACCGCACATACCCCACGCTCTATGTCTAACCTCACTGTTACTAGGATGGCGTTTTTACCAGATAGGAACAACGTAATGAAAACCTGTGACTGAAAATCGATAGTCTCGTGTGTTTTCTACTTGCGGCAACTAGGAGCAGTTCGGGGAACTGGCCTGAGTGCTGTGTATAAACATACATAGGAAAAATACGTCACTGTTACAAAATACGGAGGTCGGCGAAAGATAAACAAGCTTTATGTATAAACAAAGATACTTCACCTGATATCAAAACTCCAAGTAGCACGCAGCCAACATGGTAATAAAACTTCCCCACTGAATTTACTGCATTCTCTGAAACTGCTAGGCTCGGTATAAAAGAGATTCAGTACTGCGATCGGATTTCGCACTGGTTTGGGAAATTTTGCAAACCACTAAAATTTTGTACCCGGCAACTTATGTGAAACCTCAGAAACCACTCAAGAGACTTCCTCTTCAGGCAAATAAAAGCTGTAAATACGTTGATCACGTAGTTCAAACCGACTAAGACATTCTTCAAAAGTGGTCAGGGTTTGCACCAAACAACTGAGCTGACAACTACAAAATGCGTCCTGAAAGTGACGTCGAGTAACGATCCGCACTGGGCTCGTTCTACTTCCACCTAATTCCTGTTGACCAAAGAATAAAATCCCTGCCAACATAAACTGATGGCTTCGAAAATCCACCAAAGGGAGAGCTACATGGTAGTACTACGGAGGGCTACTTTCCTACACCCCCTTCTATAACCAGAACCCCGATTAGCACAATCCAACTAGCCCAATCTCCAAGTGATTCCAATGATTCTTGCGCCGACTTATCGTATCCTTAACTCTTGGTGGGTCCCCAATATCCAGTTGGCCTACTGTCCGCCATTTGGGCCTCAACTATTCCTGCTCCCTCAGCTTTTCTGAGCACGCCGCCATCCAAGCAGCCAAGGCGAGAAGTGTGGCCCTTCTCTTCCGTTTTTTTCGTCTCCGGGACAGCCTCATCATCACCTACCAATCACACATCAGGCCTTTGCTCGAATACTGCCCAATATTATTTTCCAACATGACGAAATTCGACAGATTTGCGATTGAAAGCATACAAAGGCTTTTCACCAAACAACTACTCGGTTGGTCCACTTCTTTAAGCTATAGAGAACGATGCCAAAATCTGAATCTTGACCCACTCTGGCTAGGCCGCTTAAGACTAAACATAGTCTTTTTGTATAACCCGCTCAATGACCGTTATTTTCCTTTGACCCAGTAAGCTTCTCCCGTGAAACCCCCTACTCACTTCGGCACAGGTCTCTTAGTACAGCTAAGTCGGCCATACGGTCACGTTTTTTCCTTCTTGTCTACCCCAAAGTCTGGAACAAGTTGCCCATCACCCTTCGAGCTTCACAAAACAAGTCCGAAATTCTGTCGGCCTTCATCCCATATCTCAGCGTCACCCGTGCACTACAGTTATCCAATATGCGCATGGCAGAAGAAATAGCTTACCATAAAAAGGCCTCGACTTCTAAGACCAACCTCTTCTCCGACCCTGCTTCCTTCAATTAAGGACACAATCAACGATAGACAGTTTCATTTATTTTGTACCCGGCAACTTATGTGAAACCTCAGAAACCACTCAAGAGACTTCCTCTTCAGGCAAATAAAAGCTGTAAATACGTTGATCACGTAGTGCAAACCGACTAAGACATTCTTCAAAAGTGGTCAGGGTTTGCACCAAACAACTGAGCTGACAACTACAAAATGCGTCCTGAAAGTGACGTCGAGTAACGATCCGCACTGGGCTCGTTCTACTTCCACCTAATTCCTGTTGACCAAAGAATAAAATCCCTGCCAACATAAACTGATGGCTTCGAAAATCCACCAAAGGGAGAGCTACATGGTAGTACTACGGAGGGCTACTTTCCTACACCCCCTTCTATAACCAGAACCCCGATTAGCACAATCCAACTAGCCCAATCTCCAAGTGATTCCAATGATTCTTACGCTGACTTATCGTACCTTAACAATAAAAGTTAAAATGCCAACCAATCAAAATCACTTTTAAAAACTTTGACAACAAATATGGTAACAGTCACTCCAAGTTATGCTCAACCCGGCCAGAAAACACATGTTCGTCAGGGGGCTTTTGGCTGTCTCCTGCAAACTATCAGCAAAAACGCAGGGAATAACCGTCTTAGGGAAATTGTTTGTGTTAACTCAGGGTGGTATCCGCGAACGGATGTTATCCTTCCAATGAACAGACGCCTTTGGGGTTACTCCATGACGCTGTGGAGACCATACGTGAAGGGTTTTTTTAGTTTGTCATTTTTTACAACTGTTGATGGTTCGTTGGACCTTTTTATCAGTAATGGTGGCAAAAAAACCACAAAGCTCAGTTCGAAAGGCACACTGAGGGACATTTGAAAGCAGTCTCAAGGACAACACGTTCTTCTTGAAAATGCTATGACGTCCCAAAAACACGTTGTCCACAATGCTGTTGGGAAGTATGGGCAACTTGGGACAGAAGTTTGAAGATCTATAAGGCACAACGTAAACAACCATTGTTCCATAAAAATGTAACTATTATTCTTACATTGTGACTCTAAAGTAAATGTGCGATACGAACTTCTCAATTATTGTGGTCAACATCAAATAAGCCTATGCAGCAAGACCACTTCGAGACCGATCGGTTTTACAACGAATATCGACCTCTTTGCGCTATTACACTGATCGGTTTTCGGGCGCTTTCTGAACGGTTTCCGAGCGGTGAGGAACACGAGATGTACTTCATTAAGCTCTGCAACTTTCCAAAATTACGTTCGGCCTTATTCGTTTATATTCACACAGCCATGAGGTTATAATCAACATCGGTGTTTTATCCATTTTAGAACGCATAAAGCAGAACCACTTGTAACTTAAGTTTGCTTTACTACCAAAGGCTACTAAAAGTCACTAATTGCAATTAAATTCTCAATGAGAAATTTACAATATCCCGGTTGCCGACTTCCTTTGTACCAATTTAATTTGGCCTGTGGGAAAATGACTTCCAAGCTATCCGACCAGAAACCGGCTGGAAACTGACCTGAAGAGCGGGTTACGTAAACCAAATCAACTCAAGTCAGAGCACAGGATTGGCGGCCGACGCCAAAGAAATTCCAGTCACCTGAACCTGTGATTCCCGAGTCTCACCGTGCTTAGACTTCTTGAAATCCTTCCTTGTCTGTGGGCGGATGGAAATTCAAGTAACCTGAGGTTTATCGCAGTCACCGTCGGAGAGAGCAGCAACAGCAACATGTCGATAGAGCAAAGCCTCTTCAACCAGTACGTCCAATCGTCACGCAGAAGTCCAGTACTACAATTGTAGTACATAGATCACTTAAAGGAGCACACCGACTGGTGGAAGGCAGCAGCAGAATGCAAGTTCGGGGTAATGTGTTTTGGCAGCGCCACCGCGGCCCTGAGGCTTCAGAGACCCTAAAGGGACCCAGTTGGATATTATCATACTTCGGGAAAAAACCGCAACAAAGTAAAATCCCACTCGTTGATTGGCTGATGTACTATTGCCGCGTATTTTTATGGTGTATTAATTATTACACATGCTTCACAAACTAGCATTAATGCTGTGACAATGGCTGCAACTGCATACCAGTCTCCACTGTGCAGAATGGCTTCCATCCAATTCAAAAATACGGTTCCTGGGCCCGTCAAACTCTTGAACATACTTATCCATTCATTAAAATCGCATTGAGCACTGAAACTCGACTACGAAAGACCTATCGAGAAAAACAGCTAACTGATGAATAAATACATTCGTCAACATCCTAGAAATCTATTGGAGATATGTGCATCCTAGGACACGAATATTAACAAACGATTCACAAAAAAGCCCTCGCAGAAACAGATCAGCCGGCAGAGACTATCGCGCGGAGTTCATTTGAAACGGAACGTTAGAACAAACGGCAGTCAAAGGTGTCTCGTTGAGCTACGGGGCTTACGGCTTAGACCAGTGAATATGCACATATCCGCACCCGATAGCTTAGGAGTTCCTAGTGTGCTTCAGCTGCCAAAAGATCAAGATGTAATTTTTAATGTTATAATCACTGGCAACACAACGAAGGTGGGTTAGCTTCTGGCGAACCGAGGGTCTCGTTGAGAGATAGATGCGCTCCCTAAGTGGGGTGCCATTTTCTTTTCACCCGAACTTCTGTAGTCCATAATGAGGCTGGGAATACGTACTGCGGTGGAATTTCAGCAACTCATCTGACTGGGGCCGTTGTTAGGGTAGTTGCTGCCCTCAGACCGAAAAATAGATCACTTATATTCAGTATCACTTTCCTAACCATGATCTTTCTCTCTTCATTATTCTTCTGGGCCTGAAGCGCTTCCAACGCAGAATAAACCCCTTCTTCATTCATAAATCAAGGTCTGTCCCTAGGACTCTGCACCCAGGGTGACCATTGACTTTTGCGCATTACACACAACCACCCGGTCTCCATCTTCCCCATTCGTAATATGCACAGATCAGTATCCCTCTGGGGGGGGGTTACCCGCGTTCGACCTTAAACAGTAAAATAGAAAACCCTATGAGCTCAAAAGCTCTGTGAGTGTTTTGCAGGGATCCTGTCCTTACTTCAGAGGAGCACAAGATGGCTGCGAACAGTCCGTTCGCTACACGTGAACCCGTGTGTGGAGCAAGCCGCCCGTCGAAAGTCGATCTGCTGTTTGTTTGTCAAACACTGACACCAAGTTCATCTCGGGTTCTTCTCAGACGGTTAGCCACTGCGACTATCTGCTCAGGTCCAACTTACCCACTGCAGACTGGGCGACGGGGATGGGATCCCCGTTATTGGGCAGCGAGGAAGGGTGAGGTGATGGAAGAGGTTCCAGTGGTTCAAACACGACGT
The DNA here is from genome assembly GCA_948099385.1 of Fasciola hepatica. Classification (NCBI taxonomy): domain Eukaryota; kingdom Metazoa; phylum Platyhelminthes; class Trematoda; order Plagiorchiida; family Fasciolidae; genus Fasciola; species Fasciola hepatica. Next base: position 32,518,391 of record CANUEZ040000043.1, on the reverse strand, counting down.
CTTTAAGTAGCACAAATCTCCGACGGTAACGCAGGGAAAGCCACCTCTGTCCTTCGGAATTCACCCTGTACTTCCCTTGTGGAAATCACAAGTGGTCCGATATCAGACTCGAGTACGGGATTGTGAACGGAGTGGATATATTTTGGATCGGCCCAGTAACAACTTCAGAACAGACCTTACTGAAAGGAAATGACTAGATACGTATTGGAAAAGATTGTGCGCCAGTTGTCGGCCGTTTCACCTCAGGAATTCGGAGTAATAGATCTCGGCCACCATGGCAGCAACAGTCACCAGACTTCTTTGCGCAAACCGTTCCAGTAGCCGTCGATTTCAAATCCAAGCCGGTAGAGTAAATGCACTACAACGGACACTTAAACGATCGACGTCCGGTGAGAAGAGACGCGGGTAAATGAGATCACAGGCTGAGGTTAGTGACCCTGGAGCGGAGTCAGAACGGCCGCATGAGTTTAGTTCTATTATTTGTGTCTCCAAAACGGCTCGTATGCAAATACCCCTAGTCAAGGCCGCAACAAGGTTGTCCCTGTCGGGCAATAATTAGCGCAGGTCCTACTGATCCCCTGGACCATCCCAAGGTCTTTGGACAGAACAATGATACGGATGCGGCAGCAAGGTTTTCGCGGTAAATGGGAATAGTGGTAAAACATGTGGTCCTTGTCAAACTGTTCCGAAAATAAGCGAAGGCACTGTTAGCCATCCGGTGGCCGTATTACCATTTATATGCCATGGGACTCGATTCTGGGGCATAATTTCCTGCAGAAAAACATTTGATGTCCAGACTAAAGGCTAGAAAATTTCACCTGGCAACTAGTTGGGGATGAACACGCAATAATTTCCAGGTCACACCAGATATAAATACACGAGGTAAAAGAGACCGGGCTCATGAACTGCACCCGGTAGGCGTATTGTAAGGAGGATTCAAGAAATCTTGTTCCGTTCATCAGTAATTCATAATACAAACAGCGTTATTTCATTGATATGAACTATCTTTACCAGAGTAGTTAGTGTTAGTTTTTTTATTGCACTAAACCTTTGTCACAAATGAGGCTCCTACCGTTGCCTCGAGCATTGGTCGCTGAGCCTGAGCCTTGCCATGACTGTGTTCGGTAACCTTATTTTCTGTTCTCAACTTTTTCCTGCAGTCATTGATTCATTGTTCAATTTTGAGGCGTGAGTACCCAGGGTGACACTACCGAGGTTCGGTTATTATGAACTTGCTTGACATGTTGCATACAGTGCCGTAGCTGTTTGGAATCGACTTCGTTTTTAATTGTGTCGGAACTAGTCTCCACGCGTCGACCTAACGTTCAATTGGCTGGACTTTGCAGGCACTAAGGTAAGTACCACGACTGCTGTGTCAGGTGGATGGCTCTTTGGGTGCCAAAGATCGCGCATGATGGAAAGTGGTAACGAAATTCAGTAAAGCATTTGCCGGGGATGGCATAACTCTAAGGCTTCAGGGGTTGTGTATTACCGTACCGGCAGGCAGAAAGCCACGGCATGGAGGTGGCTCCCGCGAAGAAGGTCAGCTCATTACCAAAAGTGAACTTGGAAACTTCAAAGAGAACACCGAATGAATAAACGATTGGACCCTTACAATCTCCTCCGGCCTCATCCGTAGTGTTAGTGAAACAGGAATCTGGGGTTACGAGTCTGTATCACATATCGCCGCCTAAATCGGGTGACCACAAAAGATAGCTTCCCTTTTCTTCGTCTAATTGATATTTTGGGTGCACTGGGAGAAGCCGAGTATTTCAGTACGCTCCATCTGACATCTGGATACTGGAGGGTGAATGTGTGCCATGGCGATAGGGAAAAAACTGTCTTTTGTAATCCCGCTACAGTATATGACTCCAAACTGTGCCCTTGGTGTTGGTCGACGGCCGTGCCACATCCAACGCTGGATAGGAGCGGTTTTGCGTGATCTCATACCTGCCAAATATCCAGTTTATTTTCATGATTTTGTCATGTATGGACTCACGCCGGGCGAACATCGTCTCAGTCCGAAAGAGGCAACTTTCGCGGGAGAGTAAACCGGGTTTGAGTTGAAGCCCGGGGAATGTGAACCACTTAAGCTGGAAGTCAGTGCTGAGGTTACATACTCAACCAAAGCGGGATCTAGAATAACCCACAGGAAACTGGAGCCATCGAAACCCCGCTGGTCCCAGCGTGCGCAGCTGACGTTGGGCAGTTTACTGGATTATATTCTTATTACCGCCGTTTCGCAAAGAATTATGCCTGGATGGCGTTCCCGTTGCGTCCACCTACCGGGGAGGACAGAAATTACTGTGGACTTCAGAGTGCCAGGCGGCATTCGACTCGCTCCAAGACTTTCTAACAGGGGTTCCAATTTTTGCATTCCCGGGTCCCAACGAAACAGCGAGCACCCTTTAACTTGATCCGGACGTCAGCGAGATTATCGGGGCAGTCCCCTCACGACTGAGTCAATAATGAGAGACGTGTGAAAGCTGCGCTGGCCGTTCCTCTAACAAACCAGAAATGAATTATTGGACGGCCGTAATAAAGGGGTTTACCACGAAACGTGCGTATGCCAATTTAAGCACTAATTTCTTAGAAAACAGTTCATGGTTGGAAACGACCATCAGCCTATAAAGTGGATACGAAATTCCAAAGAACCCGGATGCCGAGTAGCCCTTTTGCTAGAACTGTTGCGAGAGTTCGATTTCGAAATCCGACAGTGACGTGGTCGACAGCACTTGAATCATAATCATTGGATCAGATCAGATTAGGTCACAGGATTCGCGACTTTGACCAGTGTACGTGCAGATTTTTTCACTTGAGGGCTGCAGTGTTTCCACGGTGCTTCGATTGCCAAGTGGTCCAAATGTTGCGGTCGTTGGGTGATTGGCCTCAAGGAACAGAAGGAAAAGCAGGTTTGTTCCCGAGGCATCCCCAAACCTAACAGTCCGACACAGTTGAAACATGGATTTATCACTCTCTGCTGCTGTCGCAAGACGTTGTTGGGTGGACTTAAAGGTTTAGTGCGCTTGGGCGCAAGATCTTTTGTAACCCCAATGGTCTCGATTACCGCGAGTGATCCTCCATCGAAGTGCCGAGTCTCTCCCGCTCCCCAGCCTGGAGCAGCCATCAGCACTTGCCTCTGCCTAGAAGGAGCTCCAATGTTTCGATCCACCTACGCATTTTGGCAGGTCTCTCTTTACCCAGTTCAAGGATGGTTCCCCCACCACCTTGAGATTATCTGTGAACAGAAAACCAGGTCGACTCAAGGTGTCCACCAGACAACTTACGTAGATCAAGAACAACAGGAGCCCTGGCACCGGCCCCGGTGATGGAAGGAATAGCTAGAGGATGGATGGTAGGCGTTCGGCGAATTAGTAACTGCAATATAGGAATATCACAGGGCAACAGCAAGAACATAGAATTATGGTGATAAATCAATATAGGGTGCGTTATATGGCGATCGCAAAGGCGAACAGCGTGCAGAACCGATAATGAAATGGAGAATTGACAAGTTTCCGGATGACCTTTTTGGGAAGCGGTTCACACGATAATGTTAAGATGACGGCTACGGGGCCAGTGGGTCTGAGACGAAATACGGGAAGGGGACATCGGATTTGAAATAAAATTAAGCAGTCAGAGGAGGTGGCAGAAGAAATTGGTGGTTGGATATTGGTGGGATCAGTTGTGTAGTGAACGAGTGACACCTCTGGAGAGATAGGGAGACAACCAAGGTTATAGTGAAAGGAAAAGTCGGGGGAGAACAAGTAGAATGAAGCGAATTGTGTTGTCCATATTTTGTTGGTTGCGAAACATCAACGTGGAAGTGGAAGGTGAATCAGTATGGAGTGCGCATAGGTACAGCGACTACGAGGGTGCGTAGTTCTCAAAGGGGATGGAAGACGGGATGAAGGGTGACTGAACATCAGCTAACAAACATCGTATCAAGCGTATCATGCGGTAATGATGGGTGACTGAGGCTGCATGACATGGACCTGAGAAGGCTGGGGTGTAACAAAGGCTACAGCGTAAAAAGAAATCAAGCATAGGAGAGTCGTACAATATAGATGCTGTACGTATATATCAAACGAGTCGAACAAATCGCACATTTCGAGGGAAAGAGAGGCTGCCAAGTTGATGAACGAAAGGCTGGCGGAGGACGGGTGGGCAATCAGCAGTTTTTTATTGAATCGTAGGCGGATATATATGTACTGCCATGAAGTCGGTAGTTGCGTGTTAAGTCGACCTGCGGTGTGTTAACAGGTAATTGCATGGACGAACAGCATACAAAAGTGATGGAATGGTTGGTTGACGGCAGAAGTTTAAAGACTAGCGAGCATTTTGACGGGTGTACCTTGAGATAATGACAGCGTCGGAGCTGCGTGATAAATGAATCTTACACTCCTAAGTCTGGATATCATTTTGTGCCCTGGGAGATCATTATAAACATTTGGTCATTTCTTAACCGATAATAATTCGCGTGATCAAGGCATGATCGAGCGTCACATCTGTTCACAGCAGTGTGGGGTCGCAGAAATTTCAACTGTCGAATCCGTACATTTCGGTAACAGAACGATAGAAGTAGGCAGTTTTTAGATTGAATAAAATGAGAAACGTTAACGTGGGTGGTGCGAAGTGGTTCCCCATTTGGGGACTAGCGAGCATTTTGACGGGTGTACCTTGAGATAATGACAGCGTTGGAGCTGCGTGATAAACAAATCTGACACGCTTCATTGTAGACGAGTCTTGCTGGTATGCCAAATAAAGAAAAAATTAAAGAAAGCAATCCGTTGAAAAGTGTGGTTGGATTCAGAGAATAAGTCTTCAGCAATCACACTGTTGACCGCCGGAGGACCAAGGAATACATTTCAGCGAAGGACATTGTCTGGCAATTGTGGTGAGGAAATGACAGCGGTGATCAACGCGCCAGTGAATGGATAGAAGCAGCGAGTTCCGGTGTGGGGACTGGACAGGTCTACCGAAGAGACACGAGAGCAGTCAGACGTGAAACGCGGGTAACGTAGGCAATAAGGAGAGCGCCAAGATCCATGAGTAGTTATATGAGCAATCGTAGTGTGCCAGGGGGAAGAGAGGTCGGTAGGTGGGGCTGAAAACTGTGTACAATGTTCAGTACATAAGTGGAGTGATAAATTTTACCCGGCATGAAATTGTAGGATATAAAACAACAGCTTCATTCAAATACCTGTTGAAAGATAGAATCAGTGAAAAGAGAGCTATATCCTTGCAACTTTGAGAGCTAGGCATTAGGATTGGGAGACAAACTCAAAGGGAAAATGCACGGATCTAGTGTCAGATTGTCCTCAATCTTTGTGTAATTGGCAATGAGAAGAGCGTGAAGTAGCAATTTCATTTCCGATTATCTTCATATTATCTCTGAACCCTGAGATTTCCCGGTACCAGTGGAAAACATCCAACATAATCTTATCTATGTTCCTCCAAATTACCGACCCATTAACCACACACCCGTGATTTCAAATTAATTGAAATCTTAGTAAAAACGCACCCCTCCCAGTATTTATTATCCAGTAACCTAATACCTAAGCCTCATCATGGCTTTCTAAAAGCTCTGTCTTGTGAAGCCTGCCAGGGTGACTTCTTCAGCCTGGTACAAAGTTGCTTTCAGCTACAATCAGTCGTTTCTCCGTGTTTTTAATAATTGTCCCTACGGCTTGGCTCATGACAGTCCCTCGTTCCTGAATCCTGCTCCACGATATCCCCAATTAGTTTGCACACTTCTATTAGCACTCGGGCTTGTTCACTGCTGATATTCGTCTCCTTGCCAATTACACAAATCCTGAGGACAATCTGACAATAGATCCGTGCATCTTCTCTTCAGGTTCGTCGCCCACCTCTGAAGCCTAGCTCCCAAAGTAGCAGGGATCTAGTTCTCTTTTTGATAATTCTATCTTCCACCAGGCAGCTGCATGACACTGTTGTTTTGCATCTCCCTAAATCCACGGCTGGCACAACTGCCAGACTGCAGCACTCTTTCCTTTTTATTTCAGAACCTGCCCATCAAAGAACAGCTTCGCTTGTCTTATCCCACGAGCAACAACTTGGAATTCTTTTCTCGCCGGATATAACAACTGGACGATCAATCCAGTTTGATGTTCGCACCTCACGCGGTGGCTGTTCTACTGGCTTTGCTCTCTGGGATTCCAGAAACCTGGCCTCCAGATTATTGACCACTATAGCTCAATGTACTGTTACAACTCACCCCAATCCCAACGGAGCGGGACTCGGCCAGATCTACGGCCTTGGCCTCTGCACATCGGGCGTGCAGGACGTCTACAATGATGTGCGGGCGCAACTAGGCCGGCGAATAGCACCCAGCATCAACAAAATAGGCTTTTAGGTTGGGCTTCCAGAGCACGGCCTGTTCAACCCACTAGCACAAGTTGCAAGATACAGAACACCGTTTCTACTCCCGCACTGCTGCTGACAACATGCCACTGGGCCTGTCTCCTACAGCAGCTGTTTCTCCGTCGAGCTAGCCCACAATATTGAGAATATAACCCAACCTTCTTCGTGCCAGGTAGAATTTATCACTCCACTTATGTACTGAACATTGTACACAGTTTTCAGCCCCACCTACCGACCTCTCTTCCCCCTGGCACACTACGATTGCTCATATAACTACTCATGGATCTTGGCGCTCTCCTTATTGCCTACGTTACCCGCGTTTCACGTCTGACTGCTCTCGTGTCTCTTCGGTAAACCTGTCCAGTCCCCACACCGGAACTCGCTGCTTCTATCCATTCACTGGCGCGTTGATCACCGCTGTCATTTCCTCACCACAATTGCCAGACAATGTCCTTCGCTGAAATGTATTCCTTGGTCCTCCGGCGGTCAACAGTGTGATTGGTTTTGATTTACCCTCTCCTTCGGTGTGATGTTTCGCTTTGACTCAGCCCAAGGACTACAACTTATATCCATCACCTCGGATGTTGCCTTCTCCCTGTTCACAATTTCGGTACTACCTCATTGATTCTTCGGTAAGTGTGCCAACTCCATTGTTAGCTCCACCATACCCGAAGCACTCAGGGGGTTTCACCAAAATATATGCCAACCTGTTTCACAACGTTTGGCCTGAAGCCGATCCCTTTTTGCCCCATAGTTTGCACCGTTTTACACCGTAGCACTTCCATCCTCCCCTGCTTTCACCATTAAAAACGCCCCATTCAACTCTGGCCTCACCACATCCTATGCCAACTGACCCTTCATACCGAAGTCTACTTCATATTCAGCGCTTTCTCCGCCACTCATGCTCCTCGCGCACTCTCCGTGGAGCCATGTGAGATGCCTGCTGCTCCAACCTTTTCTGACCCTAACATTGTATTCGTCCCACCTCAACCCAACCTACCTGCCACTAGTCACCCTCCTCGCGAGTCCGCCATCAAAGCCGTGGTTGCTTAGCCACTACTGCCCTCCACCCCCATAATGACCCCTCAGCATCCCTGTCAGCCCTCACCCAATTTCTATAGAATTCGCCCCAAAGATCCCTTCCAGAGTCAGCCTGCCCTCCTCCAGGCCTATTGTCCCGCGTTACACAACCGCCTCAGCACCTTATGTTAATCTCCACTGGACTTCACGAGTGTTTGGCCTAAGGTACGCTTTTGTTATGGGGCTACGGCTGTCTCATGGGAAGCAGCACTCCATACCCAACCTTCCTGTAAGGGTAACCCGCCTATTGATCACCACGCTTCAACTCCACCAAACTCACTGTGGACTCAAAGCCTTCCACGGAATTGCCTTTCGTAGCTCTATTCCACTCTATCCCTATCTCGAACAAACTGCCTGCTATAAAAAGACTAACTGTCGTCCACAAGTTCGAGATCATCACCATCACTGAAACTTTGCTCACTGAGCACACACCTTCTGGACAATTATTACCGATCGGTTATCAAACCTTCAGGGCTCAAAGAACCTACCGCTGGGGCGGAGGTTTCTTAGGACGTGTCAACCGCAGCTTATCTCTCACCCTACGGAAATATTCCATGATGACGGACGCTGAAGGTCCTTTGGGGCATTCAGGTCCTCTATCCCAGATGACCTTTGGTTTGAGGTTCTATTTATCGACCCCTAGCAATGAGGCTTCGATATTTAACCCCATCATTGAAGCTTTCAATTATGTCGCTGACCTGCCGTTTGGAGGTAATATTTTGGCAGATGACTTCAATGACCCTGGCGTAAACTGGTCTCCCTTTGCAGCCCCCTAAAATCAATTCCAATCAGCCTCAGGCATTGGCCCAGGTCTATGGGCCTAACATGAAGGCGAGCCTGCCAGAGAGAATAACATCCTCGACCTGATATTTACCCCAGGTCTAACAAAGGTTTCTGCTTCCATATTTAAGGACTACACGGGTAGTGACCATAAAATTGTCAGTCGCAGATTTCAAGTCAAGTCACAATTTAAATGGTACCGTATCCCCTCGCTAATTCGCTCCAGGAACTGAGACGAGTTCTTCCTAACGGCAAATTTTCGGTACTCTGCTGACAGCCTCTATCCAAGTTTACTTTCGTGCATCAGAAAAATATGACACCTCTACTATCCATCCACACCAGCAAGTTACCGAGTAACCAGGCTAAAGTAGAAATACAATAAACTTTGACAGCAGTATCAACGAAATACAGTTTTCTACAGTCTTACGATTCAAAAGTCTTTCCAGCGAAGTTCCCTCCTGGCCCGCGATCTACAATGAAAGCAGGAAATCTAAGCACTACGCCACTCAAAAAAGCTCAAGAGCTGGCCCGGCCACAAGGGGACCGTACCCCAAAATAATCTCAATGCACAAAACAGACCATCCACTTGGGTGATCTCACAACCTGACCTAGGAAGACAGGTCACACGTTGAGCACATTCCTCACGACCCCCGTGACTCTCAGTCCAGCGTGTACCCAGAGTGCCACCCCTTCCGTCACAAATTCTTCACTCAGATCTATCGCGGTCAATACTATGGATATAAATAGATGCATCCACATTTAAAGGGGACACACCACCCCACAACTGAAGGCTAACCGACAGTAATACTCACTCTGTGCGGCTCGGGTATTCTACTCATACTGCTGGGTCTATACAATCCGCTTCTCCAAAACGGAACCTTCACCTGCCAGTGAAAGAAACCCCTTGCAACCCCCAAGCAAGAAGAAGAGGTAGTTCTTGATTTTACTAATTACCGCCCGATGTATCTAACCACAGTGAACTTGAGGCTGCCGGGAAGAGTCGTGGAACACTGTCTGAACGACTACAGTTCTGCACGTAAACTCATCAACCTCAGCCAGCACGGATTTCCTGGATCACTCTCGTGTTCAACCCACCAAACAGACCTTGCAAACTTGGTAACAGCAGCCGCCGACAAAGGCAGGGTACCCGTCATCGTTTTTCTTGGTATGACAAAGGTCTTCGACAGAGTTCCTTGCCTGAAGTTGTCGAACAGGGTTAGAGGCTACATAATCATAGACGTCCTACCCGGTTGGTTTAAGCCTTACCTAAAAAACTGTCACTAAGTTACTTGCCTCTGTGGCCAGATATCAGACCCTCAACGGGTAATCAGCAGGATTATCCAAGAAGGCGTTCTAGAACCACTGCTGTTTTTACTATATATAAATGGTATTTGCAAAGATGTCACTCACGGCAAAATTTTCTTATTTGCTGATGACATGAGGATAGTCCGCTAATTCGAACAAGGAAACCTACCTGTAGCATCAGATAACATCGCCGTTAAGATACAGTCCTTATCATTCTAACGTGACCTCTGGCAAATGGAATTTTCAGCGAAGAAAAGCAGTCATCGCAAGCCAAACTACAATGTTCCTCATGGTACGCTAACATCAACAGCATCTTACTCCCACACTCCCCAAAAATACGAGACCTCGGGCTTAAATATCCCCACAATTTCAACCTTCCTGGACACACGTCTCACACAATTGCACGGGCAAACAAGTCCTTTGGCTTGTCCCGGAGAAACTTCCTCCCCACGAGCAGTAGGCTAGAGAGATATAAAACTCATATTATCCCAACCCTAAGGTACTGAAGACTTGTGTTCTCAAATATTCACAAAGGTGACATTATCGACTTTGAAAATAAACAGCTTTGATCCACTTAATCTATGCGGGCCTTCTACGAACCTTAGCCGCAGACAAACCTGTACACTTCTGCAGTTTGACTCTCTTTGGCTTAGAATAAAACTCAACCTTGAGTTTTTGTCTACTTTTCTCCACAAACAAGCTCTACCCTCTAGTCAAGTACACTTCAGTATTACCTCAACACATCGGCTGCGCAATAGCGATCACCGCCCAACGATCCCTGGTTCTCATAAATCCTTAAGGCGAAACGTCTTCCCATTTGAATAGGCAACTTTGAGGGATAAACTTCCAGCTGATATCCGTACCGTAGATTCTCAAATCCTATTTAAGTTTAGACTACACGCAAAGCTAGACCCTCAAAACTTGATCTCTTGAGTCTATATATGACTACTGATAGATCCCACGAGGAAGGTGTTGGATACGAATCCTCTCTAGGGTGTGTCTTACCGTAGTTGTCTCCACCTTAGCGCACACCCACCAGGTCACAATTCCTTGACTTGGTTACTTTTGTGGCTGAGGCCAGTGCCTCTGAAATAGTACTTGAATGTACGTAATACCCCCAGTCGCAAGAAATATAATAATATAAGCTTTTCCAAAACTACTCTTGATTCAATCTCCGCTTCAGTCTCCAACCGAAGACGCAGCACCTGCCGGACTCTTCAAGCTCTCTCCCGTGGTCACCTAAAACTGAATCTTAAGACACCCATCGCTCAACTTCCCCACCCACAATGAGACTTTAGCATACTCTCATGAGTGGATACTATAGCATCTGATACTTGGCCAACAAAACTACAAACCATCTGTGGGTCGTCTTGATGCGTCTACACTGTTTGTGCTAACATCATCTGGCTCAAATATGGACTGAAAGTCATCGGACTGTGGCCTTGTCGAGGAGACCGGTCAAATGTGCATTCCCCGAGTGCCGGAAGTGTCCTGTGTCTGTCTTCCACTTTTCTGTCCCTTATAGCTAAAGGCCGCGACACCATCGATGAGAAAAAGGCAACAAGTCTGTGGTCCTTCTGTAATGAGGGCGAACACAGCAAACCCTGCCAGTGGAGGGCCCCATGGGTCACGAGTGAAGAATGGCGAGAGGAGGGGAAATGCGAGCACTCCGCACGAAAAAAGCACACTCTACCGCTCATCTGAATGAAAAATGGAAAGGGACGAAGTGCCGAAAGTGATTCTGGCTGCAAAGGCATCGGATTCATGCTCTACGCCTCTTCAACAAAAAATGAATTCCCCTTTACATTTATGACTTGACTCTGCTTATTGTTAGCCAAGAAACTGAGAGCACGAGCTAAGCCCTTAGTACTTCTGCCTGCCCTTGAGCAGGACGACAAGTGTGCCGAATGAGCCATTCACGTATGAACCGATCTCATTTCTCCCAGTTCAAGCCCCTCAGTGTTCACTGTTCCATTTCGACCAGCTCGGTAACGCCTAACTCCGTTGTCCAAATACTCTTTCCAAAGTTTGTCCATGCGAAGTCCGCCGTATTCAAAATCCTTCTTGTTGATACATGGACGGACCATCACCAGCCATTGCTAACGCTCAAGAATCTCATCGAAACGGCCACCTTTTTTGTCTCTTTTCAGATCACGCGGGTAGCTGGATGGCCCTTGGACCACTGGGAGCTATTTTTGAATTACAGCAGGGACTAAGTCAACCTGGTTGATTGGACTGGACTAATTTCCACACTGGACCCCCATGATTCAAACTTGTACTCAAGCTGGTGGATGCTGTATGAAGCCTTTAACCTTGCATACCACTGCGATCACAGTAGTATTACCCGAGTTGCTAACCACCATTAGAGTTTTACCGGACCAAAATGCGGATTCCCAATACCAAAGGACGTCACGGACCGCCCCAACAACTGAATTCCAGTGTACCTTCCAATCGGCCATTCACACTGCTTTGTGATTCACCAACCATGACGGGATACCTACCACCATCGTTGCTTTTCCAACCTACTATACCCCTTTCCGTGAACCAACGCAATCTTAGTCCGCTGTCGCTTGCCACCCAAATCATTTTTCCCATGAGCTACCAGTCGCATCTGGGGAGCCCGCCGATGCTCGGGCCTTAATTAGTGACCTGCCGTCAGTGGCAAATACGAGATCTATGAAATGAAATACCAGTCACTTACTGTTAGTCGAAACTTTCCCCTAAATCTGTTATTCTATACACAGAGAAGCTTACCCTTCATCCAGTATAATATCGGTAGTCACCCTGGGTTTGGTCCTCTGCAAACCCCTGTCGTATGACTTGCTTATCCATATCTCGTCTCTTCATCTTTGCTTTGATCCATCTGCTCCATCATCTCGTTTTAGCCGACTACCTTCTCAGTTATCTCATTTTGAAATCCTCATCAAAAAGTTCAACCGTCAGTTGTGTCAATTCGACAGTACATCGTGTTCGTTGTGAAGCATTTCTCTCCAAGCTCACTTCCAAATGAAACGCAGTTCACTCCATATCGCAATGAAATCACTTAAAAAGACGATCAAAACAAACCTAATTGACAGCATGGGTCCCCTAGTTCTCTAGGTTTTTTGAACCGCTGTCCACTGACCTGCACATCTGTCCGGGCGACATCAGTGTAGACAAGCTTCCTAATGCCCCGCCGAAATTGCCGCGTGAAAACTTGATGGTGGTTTTACTCTCCATCGAGCCCGGATATCCTTTGGTGGAGATCTCCCTCTGGCCTTTAAATATGGATCCTTCAGACATTCTGTCGATGCGTCCATGTTATTTCCATAGGTGCCGAGTTTTCTTTGACCTCTCGCTGAACCATTTCCTAAACCATTTTTGTACGTACCATATCATACCCATACTTTACCAACGTTTTAATCAGCAGCTTCGCGTACGACAAACTCCCCACAGTAACTCGCTCCCAAATGGGGAACAACTTCGCACCACCCACGTTAACCTTTCTCATTTTATTCAATCTAAAAACTGCCTACTTCTATCGTTCTGTTACCGAAATGTACGGATTCGACAGTTGAAATTTCTGCGACCCCACACTGCTGTGAACAGATGTGACGCTCGATCATGCCTTGATCACGCGAATTATTATCGGTTAAGAAATGACCAAATGTTTATAATGATCTCCCAGGGCACAAAATGATATCCAGACTTAGGAGTGTAAGATTCATTTATCACGCAGCTCCGACGCTGTCATTATCTCAAGGTACACCCGTCAAAATGCTCGCTAGTCTTTAAACTTCTGCCGTCAACCAACCATTCCATCACTTTTGTATGCTGTTCGTCCATGCAATTACCTGTTAACACACCGCAGGTCGACTTAACACGCAACTACCGACTTCATGGCAGTACATATATATCCGCCTACGATTCAATAAAAAACTGCTGATTGCCCACCCGTCCTCCGCCAGCCTTTCGTTCATCAACTTGGCAGCCTCTCTTTCCCTCGAAATGTGCGATTTGTTCGACTCGTTTGATATATACGTACAGCATCCATATTGTACGACTCTCCTATGCTTGATTTCTTTTTACGCTGTAGCCTTTGTTACACCCCAGCCTTCTCAGGTCCATGTCATGCAGCCTCAGTCACCCATCATTACCGCATGATACGCTTGATACGATGTTTGTTAGCTGATGTTCAGTCACCCTTCATCCCGTCTTCCATCCCCTTTGAGAACTACGCACCCTCGTAGTCGCTGTACCTATGCGCACTCCATACTGATTCACCTTCCACTTCCACGTTGATGTTTCGCAACCAACAAAATATGGACAACACAATTCGCTTCATTCTACTTGTTCTCCCCCGACTTTTCCTTTCACTATAACCTTGGTTGTCTCCCTATCTCTCCAGAGGTGTCACTCGTTCACTACACAACTGATCCCACCAATATCCAACCACCAATTTCTTCTGCCACCTCCTCTGACTGCTTAATTTTATTTCAAATCCGATGTCCCCTTCCCGTATTTCGTCTCAGACCCACTGGCCCCGTAGCCGTCATCTTAACATTATCGTGTGAACCGCTTCCCAAAAAGGTCATCCGGAAACTTGTCAATTCTCCATTTCATTATCGGTTCTGCACGCTGTTCGCCTTTGCGATCGCCATATAACGCACCCTATATTGATTTATCACCATAATTCTATGTTCTTGCTGTTGCCCTGTGATATTCCTATATTGCAGTTACTAATTCGCCGAACGCCTACCATCCATCCTCTAGCTATTCCTTCCATCACCGGGGCCGGTGCCAGGGCTCCTGTTGTTCTTGATCTACGTAAGTTGTCTGGTGGACACCTTGAGTCGACCTGGTTTTCTGTTCACAGATAATCTCAAGGTGGTGGGGGAACCATCCTTGAACTGGGTAAAGAGAGACCTGCCAAAATGCGTAGGTGGATCGAAACATTGGAGCTCCTTCTAGGCAGAGGCAAGTGCTGATGGCTGCTCCAGGCTGGGGAGCGGGAGAGACTCGGCACTTCGATGGAGGATCACTCGCGGTAATCGAGACCATTGGGGTTACAAAAGATCTTGCGCCCAAGCGCACTAAACCTTTAAGTCCACCCAACAACGTCTTGCGACAGCAGCAGAGAGTGATAAATCCATGTTTCAACTGTGTCGGACTGTTAGGTTTGGGGATGCCTCGGGAACAAACCTGCTTTTCCTTCTGTTCCTTGAGGCCAATCACCCAACGACCGCAACATTTGGACCACTTGGCAATCGAAGCACCGTGGAAACACTGCAGCCCTCAAGTGAAAAAATCTGCACGTACACTGGTCAAAGTCGCGAATCCTGTGACCTAATCTGATCTGATCCAATGATTATGATTCAAGTGCTGTCGACCACGTCACTGTCGGATTTCGAAATCGAACTCTCGCAACAGTTCTAGCAAAAGGGCTACTCGGCATCCGGGTTCTTTGGAATTTCGTATCCACTTTATAGGCTGATGGTCGTTTCCAACCATGAACTGTTTTCTAAGAAATTAGTGCTTAAATTGGCATACGCACGTTTCGTGGTAAACCCCTTTATTACGGCCGTCCAATAATTCATTTCTGGTTTGTTAGAGGAACGGCCAGCGCAGCTTTCACACGTCTCTCATTATTGACTCAGTCGTGAGGGGACTGCCCCGATAATCTCGCTGACGTCCGGATCAAGTTAAAGGGTGCTCGCTGTTTCGTTGGGACCCGGGAATGCAAAAATTGGAACCCCTGTTAGAAAGTCTTGGAGCGAGTCGAATGCCGCCTGGCACTCTGAAGTCCACAGTAATTTCTGTCCTCCCCGGTAGGTGGACGCAACGGGAACGCCATCCAGGCATAATTCTTTGCGAAACGGCGGTAATAAGAATATAATCCAGTAAACTGCCCAACGTCAGCTGCGCACGCTGGGACCAGCGGGGTTTCGATGGCTCCAGTTTCCTGTGGGTTATTCTAGATCCCGCTTTGGTTGAGTATGTAACCTCAGCACTGACTTCCAGCTTAAGTGGTTCACATTCCCCGGGCTTCAACTCAAACCCGGTTTACTCTCCCGCGAAAGTTGCCTCTTTCGGACTGAGACGATGTTCGCCCGGCGTGAGTCCATACATGACAAAATCATGAAAATAAACTGGATATTTGGCAGGTATGAGATCACGCAAAACCGCTCCTATCCAGCGTTGGATGTGGCACGGCCGTCGACCAACACCAAGGGCACAGTTTGGAGTCATATACTGTAGCGGGATTACAAAAGACAGTTTTTTCCCTATCGCCACGGCACACATTCACCCTCCAGTATCCAGATGTCAGATGGAGCGTACTGAAATACTCGGCTTCTCCCAGTGCACCCAAAATATCAATTAGACGAAGAAAAGGGAAGCTATCTTTTGTGGTCACCCGATTTAGGCGGCGATATGTGATACAGACTCGTAACCCCAGATTCCTGTTTCACTAACACTACGGATGAGGCCGGAGGAGATTGTAAGGGTCCAATCGTTTATTCATTCGGTATTCTCTTTGAAGTTTCCAAGTTCACTTTTGGTAATGAGCTGACCTTCTTCGCGGGAGCCACCTCCATGCCGTGGCTTTCTGCCTGCCGGTACGGTAATACACAACCCCTGAAGCCTTAGAGTTATGCCATCCCCGGCAAATGCTTTACTGAATTTCGTTACCACTTTCCATCATGCGCGATCTTTGGCACCCAAAGAGCCATCCACCTGACACAGCAGTCGTGGTACTTACCTTAGTGCCTGCAAAGTCCAGCCAATTGAACGTTAGGTCGACGCGTGGAGACTAGTTCCGACACAATTAAAAACGAAGTCGATTCCAAACAGCTACGGCACTGTATGCAACATGTCAAGCAAGTTCATAATAACCGAACCTCGGTAGTGTCACCCTGGGTACTCACGCCTCAAAATTGAACAATGAATCAATGACTGCAGGAAAAAGTTGAGAACAGAAAATAAGGTTACCGAACACAGTCATGGCAAGGCTCAGGCTCAGCGACCAATGCTCGAGGCAACGGTAGGAGCCTCATTTGTGACAAAGGTTTAGTGCAATAAAAAAACTAACACTAACTACTCTGGTAAAGATAGTTCATATCAATGAAATAACGCTGTTTGTATTATGAATTACTGATGAACGGAACAAGATTTCTTGAATCCTCCTTACAATACGCCTACCGGGTGCAGTTCATGAGCCCGGTCTCTTTTACCTCGTGTATTTATATCTGGTGTGACCTGGAAATTATTGCGTGTTCATCCCCAACTAGTTGCCAGGTGAAATTTTCTAGCCTTTAGTCTGGACATCAAATGTTTTTCTGCAGGAAATTATGCCCCAGAATCGAGTCCCATGGCATATAAATGGTAATACGGCCACCGGATGGCTAACAGTGCTTTCGCTTATTTTCGGAACAGTTTGACAAGGACCACATGTTTTACCACTATTCCCATTTACCGCGAAAACCTTGCTGCCGCATCCGTATCATTGTTCTGTCCAAAGACCTTGGGATGGTCCAGGGGATCAGTAGGACCTGCGCTAATTATTGCCCGACAGGGACAACCTTGTTGCGGCCTTGACTAGGGGTATTTGCATACGAGCCGTTTTGGAGACACAAATAATAGAACTAAACTCATGCGGCCGTTCTGACTCCGCTCCAGGGTCACTAACCTCAGCCTGTGATCTCATTTACCCGCGTCTCTTCTCACCGGACGTCGATCGTTTAAGTGTCCGTTGTAGTGCATTTACTCTACCGGCTTGGATTTGAAATCGACGGCTACTGGAACGGTTTGCGCAAAGAAGTCTGGTGACTGTTGCTGCCATGGTGGCCGAGATCTATTACTCCGAATTCCTGAGGTGAAACGGCCGACAACTGGCGCACAATCTTTTCCAATACGTATCTAGTCATTTCCTTTCAGTAAGGTCTGTTCTGAAGTTGTTACTGGGCCGATCCAAAATATATCCACTCCGTTCACAATCCCGTACTCGAGTCTGATATCGGACCACTTGTGATTTCCACAAGGGAAGTACAGGGTGAATTCCGAAGGACAGAGGTGGCTTTCCCTGCGTTACCGTCGGAGATTTGTGCTACTTAAAGACGTCGTGTTTGAACCACTGGAACCTCTTCCATCACCTCACCCTTCTTCGCTGCCCAATAACGGGGATCCCATCCCCGTCGCCCAGTCTGCAGTGGGTAAGTTGGACCTGAGCAGATAGTCGCAGTGGCTAACCGTCTGAGAAGAACCCGAGATGAACTTGGTGTCAGTGTTTGACAAACAAACAGCAGATCGACTTTCGACGGGCGGCTTGCTCCACACACGGGTTCACGTGTAGCGAACGGACTGTTCGCAGCCATCTTGTGCTCCTCTGAAGTAAGGACAGGATCCCTGCAAAACACTCACAGAGCTTTTGAGCTCATAGGGTTTTCTATTTTACTGTTTAAGGTCGAACGCGGGTAACCCCCCCCCAGAGGGATACTGATCTGTGCATATTACGAATGGGGAAGATGGAGACCGGGTGGTTGTGTGTAATGCGCAAAAGTCAATGGTCACCCTGGGTGCAGAGTCCTAGGGACAGACCTTGATTTATGAATGAAGAAGGGGTTTATTCTGCGTTGGAAGCGCTTCAGGCCCAGAAGAATAATGAAGAGAGAAAGATCATGGTTAGGAAAGTGATACTGAATATAAGTGATCTATTTTTCGGTCTGAGGGCAGCAACTACCCTAACAACGGCCCCAGTCAGATGAGTTGCTGAAATTCCACCGCAGTACGTATTCCCAGCCTCATTATGGACTACAGAAGTTCGGGTGAAAAGAAAATGGCACCCCACTTAGGGAGCGCATCTATCTCTCAACGAGACCCTCGGTTCGCCAGAAGCTAACCCACCTTCGTTGTGTTGCCAGTGATTATAACATTAAAAATTACATCTTGATCTTTTGGCAGCTGAAGCACACTAGGAACTCCTAAGCTATCGGGTGCGGATATGTGCATATTCACTGGTCTAAGCCGTAAGCCCCGTAGCTCAACGAGACACCTTTGACTGCCGTTTGTTCTAACGTTCCGTTTCAAATGAACTCCGCGCGATAGTCTCTGCCGGCTGATCTGTTTCTGCGAGGGCTTTTTTGTGAATCGTTTGTTAATATTCGTGTCCTAGGATGCACATATCTCCAATAGATTTCTAGGATGTTGACGAATGTATTTATTCATCAGTTAGCTGTTTTTCTCGATAGGTCTTTCGTAGTCGAGTTTCAGTGCTCAATGCGATTTTAATGAATGGATAAGTATGTTCAAGAGTTTGACGGGCCCAGGAACCGTATTTTTGAATTGGATGGAAGCCATTCTGCACAGTGGAGACTGGTATGCAGTTGCAGCCATTGTCACAGCATTAATGCTAGTTTGTGAAGCATGTGTAATAATTAATACACCATAAAAATACGCGGCAATAGTACATCAGCCAATCAACGAGTGGGATTTTACTTTGTTGCGGTTTTTTCCCGAAGTATGATAATATCCAACTGGGTCCCTTTAGGGTCTCTGAAGCCTCAGGGCCGCGGTGGCGCTGCCAAAACACATTACCCCGAACTTGCATTCTGCTGCTGCCTTCCACCAGTCGGTGTGCTCCTTTAAGTGATCTATGTACTACAATTGTAGTACTGGACTTCTGCGTGACGATTGGACGTACTGGTTGAAGAGGCTTTGCTCTATCGACATGTTGCTGTTGCTGCTCTCTCCGACGGTGACTGCGATAAACCTCAGGTTACTTGAATTTCCATCCGCCCACAGACAAGGAAGGATTTCAAGAAGTCTAAGCACGGTGAGACTCGGGAATCACAGGTTCAGGTGACTGGAATTTCATTGGCGTCGGCTGCCAATCCTGTGCTCTGACTTGAGTTGATTTGGTTTACGTAACCCGCTCTTCAGGTCAGTTTCCAGCCGGTTTCTGGTCGGATAGCTTGGAAGTCATTTTCCCACAGGCCAAATTAAATTGGTACAAAGTTCTGTATTTGCAATTGGTTGCATCGATGGGCATTTGATCATAGAATCTCTTCAGATCCAAAGTACTTTGCACAGATTAGTGTGAAATTCTGTCAGTGCTGTTATCTCTCATAGTTAGAAGTTAGACATCAAGGTTTATTTACTGTTTTATGGAATAAATTTAGTTTACGACCATGCTGTGTCTGTGGTTTTTCTTTAAAGTTTCCAGTAGCTGATCTTGCCAAAACAATACAAATGGTTTGATTATACCGTCCTGTAACAGTCACTGTGTTTATCGACAGTTTCTGAGCGACGCCTTGGTTTCGAAGAAACTTATTTGAAGTCCTCTGTGTGGTTTCCAAACATCGGAAGCCAGCAAACCACAGGAAGGGTGGTCACTTGGAAACATCCTTGACAGATTGGGGGACTTTTAGGAAATCATACTATAAAAGTACGCCGGAGCAAAAGTTATGAAGAAGGGGAAGCTTGATGTGAGTCTATGGAAGATATTTCTGTAACGTGAAGTAACAAAAACAATGACCGTATATGAAGCTGTCCGAATGCGTCGCAATCATTGAGGTTATGGGACGTGATCTTGTAATATGCACGCTAAACCTCGCGATGACCGACGCCGGGATGTAGCTTTCAAAAATCCCCGCATTGATAAAGCCCTTCAAGGCGATACCATTATGAAATACCTTGATAGTTGCCTGCTCCAAAGGCCACTGATTATGGGCAAGCAGCATATTTCGAGGAGCAGAAAATTTTCTGATTTGGCCCTCTTTTACCACATTTATTGCAAACAGTATTTTGAGCGTGGCATACAGACTGAATGTTTGTTCAACCGGCAGAATTAACACATCGAGCCTCCAGATGCCCCAGTATGGTCGAGAGTGGGTATTTCAGGCTCCGAGATGGCTACTCGTCCTGAAAACCTCTCGAAATGCTCTCATATGGCCGGGCGTTTTCTACAGCTCCCGCCGAGAACCTTACTCACTGCCTTCACGCGGCGGAGGTGTTCCCACTAAAGTGAGAGGACGGAAGCGAATGCTTGATGCTTTTCAACGGGTTGACTGACTGGTAGTCAGTCTAAGGGAGATGGCTAAACCCTGATTCCAAGCCAACTACGGGTGGCGTATGAGGCGTACAACAGTGTGCTCACCGGCATCTGTGGTGAGGGATGTATTAGGCATCCAGGATGTTTGGCCTCGTTCGAATTGCGTATGAAGTGAGCAATCAGTCACCGGTTGTCAGAGGGCTACAAGACTCTCATATCGTCCTACTTCCTTGCAGGTTAGACGTTCTGGTCAAAGGCTCGGGGCGGGGCCCCCAAGTCAATCCTGTTCTTCGGTGTGGGCAACCGGGTACTATGCAGCCCAAATGCTTACATGAAATCTCCACATAGGTGATTACTCTTTCTCGCGCTCGACTCTGTTCACTCCCTTAAGCTACACATCTTATGACCGAGGTGCTAGCGGTCGGACAAAACCAACTACCTATAACTACACCACCCATTTCCACCCACTCTTTAAACACAACAATAATGATACTGTTCCATGCAATTCTCAGGTTGTCATTGATAAAGACGCTGGACATCCATATGAGGTTCCTCCTTCAGTTGTGTACAGCTCATCAGAACCACGACCGAGACCACATGTGCCACTGAAGCTTTCAGCCTTTAATGTACGCACTCTAATGCAAATAGGCCAACAAAAAAGCTTTAGCGCGCACACTCGAGCCACTGACTGTTGGCATCTGCTGCTTGTCTGAGACCCGCATCCAGTAGTTTGTCTGAATCCGCTCCCAGGACATGCTTTTACTCTGCGCCTATCCGGAGACGTTGAGGCTTCTGCATCTGGTCATGCAGGAGCAAGAATTGATTTGAGTATCAAAGCTGAGTCTGCACTACGCGACTGGATCCCAGTCAACAGCAGATTATGGGCAATTCGCTATGGGGGTTCGTTCAAAGCTAACAAAGGCCGCGATGACAATCGTTGTCTCTTTTTGTCGCTGCCTGCGCCCCTACTGACTGCACTCCGGATACAGTCAGATGCACATTCTCACAGCAGTTTCACGAACTTCTTGGAAAGGCATCGAATAGAGATGTAATGGCACTGGCTGGAGATCTGAACGCCCATATTGACCACCTAGTTCCAGACGAGCGAATGCTTGGAGGCCAAAGCGGCGCGAGACATCAACGCACGGATAACGGCAATCGACTACTCCATCCGTCCGCAGACCATCGCCTATTTTTGTTGAGTACGAACTTCCGGCACAGCTTTCGTCGCACAGTCACACGGCGACCACCATCTGGTAACCAGTCTTGGACACAAATAAATCACATAGCTGTAAGCTACCATTGGCGTGGCTCAGTCAAATCTTGCAGGTCGTACTGGAGCAAACATCTATATTCTGATCACGCCCTAGTGTGTGCCGAGTTCATAGTACGGTTTTCCACCATGTCAAAAGTCCGCCGTCAACGAGTAGACGTAGACCAACTTTGCCGGACGTCGGTCCGGGAGATATATCAGAATGAGCTTGCTGCTCGGCTAAGTAGCCACACATACGATGACTTGTCAGACCGCTGGCAACACATCTAAGACTCTATAATAGTAGCGAGTACCGCATCCTGTGGATTGGTCACACGGCATGTAGTCACGCACTCGATCTCATCAGGTTCTCTGGAATTGCTGGACAGCCGCCGGAATATCCCTGCCAGAAGCGAAAATCTCAGTGCCCGCGCCCAACTACGACGAAATCTAATTAGAAGCTTGCGCAGAAACCGGGAGAATTGGTGGTCGGAACGCGCGGTCGAAATGGAACAAGTTGTTGCCACCGGCATTGCTCGGAGACTTTCCAAACTCATCCGATCAACTGGGACCCAGAAGTCTGGAGTGAGCGAAGTGATCTGCGAAATCATCAGCCAACTGATCTACCAGCTTTCACTGCGCATGGACCGATGGGAAGAACACTTTGAAGAGCAGTGTAACTGGCCTTCAGCGCCAGCGCCCCCACTCAGTAGTCCGTTTGAACCAGTTCATGCTCCGTTGACTATCTGAACTGCCCCACCCACAGAAAAGGAAATCGATTGTGCACTCCACCTTCTGAAGTGCAATAAATCTCCCGGACCTAAAGAACTCCCTCCGGCCTTCTTCAAAGATGGTGGCGAACACCTCTCCAAAGCGCTCACCAGCCTCTTCTCCAAGATCTGGCTCCACAATTGTGGTCCAGAAAGTTGGGATTGTACATCCATCTTCCTTGTATACAATAAAGGGTTTAGAAACATCTGTTCCAATCACCGAGGGATAAGCTTGATCTCGATCGCATCAATGTTGCTGGCATCAGTAATCCTCTAAAGATTGTTCCCGGCGCGCGAACAATAAGTCCGTGAAGAACAGTCCGGTTTTCGTCCCAACCGCGTATGCATCGATCAAATTTTCACTATCCGTCAGATACTTGAGCTCTGCCACACATATCGTAAACCAACGGCAATCATATTCTTGAATATCCGAGCAGCTTTTGATTTTGTTGATAGGACAGCCCTCTGGGATTGTCTCATCAGACAGGGAGTGCCCGATAAGTACGTAAAAGTCATCCAAGCTCTATACCATCAGATTTCAGGCCGAATACAAGCATATGGCTCATCGTCACCTTGCTTTCCAGTTGGAAATGGCGCTTGGCAGGGGTGCCCACTCTCGCCTTTCCTGTTCGATTTTGCAATTGACGACATCCTAAGAAGGGCACAAGGAAATCAAACGAACGAAGGCGTTGAGCTCCTACCTGGTAACAGACGTTTAGACTTAGACTACGCAGATGACATCGCATTGGTTTGCGACGATGCTACTGAGGCACAGTGCGTATATATATATATATATATATATATATATATATATATATATATATATATATATATATATATATATATATATATATATATATATATATATATATATATATATATATATATATATATATATATACTGTACCCTTGACAGAAAATCAAATGCCAAGCCGGTGCCACAAATGACAGGTTGGAAAAAGCCGAACGGGCCTTCTGTGTGCGCGATGACACTTCATGCGATATTTGTCCACCTTCTTCCCAGGTAAAATAAATTATCTACTTAAGCTAGAGCTTCCTCTGCCAACACAAGATTTGGTGTTGAGCCAACTCAGTCCTGCAACAGCACTTTACACTTTGCAGGTGCAAAACGCATCCCAAAAGATTGCTCAGCTGTTATTTAGGCTATCTTAGAGAGCTTGAAACTTACTGGGTCTTCCCTCAGTAAACAATAACGTCCGCGTATTCTAGGTGATAAGGTTTACTGCCTGAGCAATGATGGACCCCGCTATTCTCACACGAGGATAGGGCCATCTCAAGAATCAATTCAGTTGCAAAATTGAAGTGAAAGGGCAAAAGAAGGCAACCCTAACGAACACCCTTTTCCGTGGTGAACTCGGGTGAAAGATAGCCGAAGGCACGAACTCCGCTTCGACTGTTCAGCTGTTTGCGTACAAGCATTGAAAAAGATAAATAAACTTGCACACCCCTGAAAATGAGACAGCGCCAGAGAACTATGCGGTCAACCGAATAAAACGCCGCTTTCAGATCAAGAAATACAGAGATTGTAGCCTACGAAAGATATGCATGTGCTATAAGGTTTGCCGAAGAGTATAGCTATAGTCGAGACACCCGCGATGGGGTCTGAAACCGGCTTGATTCTCAGGCGTACACATTTCGCGGGCGCTGAATAAGCGGTGGAGAATAAGCCTCATGAGTAGTTTGAATGCGATACTTACTAAGCTAATTCCTCTGTGGTTTTCGCAGGAGGACCTGCCACCTTTCTTGAAAATCAATACAATCACCGATTTACACCATTCCCTGGGAATCCGCTCACTATCCCAGATTACCCGGAGGAGTTTTGTTAACTCGGAGACCAAAGTTTCGCCTCCATCCTTGATAAAAGTTAGAGACAACCCTACTGGTCTAGCAGCTTTGTGTCTTTTCAAGAAACCTACCTCCAGCATCATCTCCATATCTGATGGAGGAGTGATATTCACCTTCATCATTTTGTTGGCAGGTATATTTGGAAGGTCCACTGTTGACGTGGGCCAACTGGATTGTTCCTTAAAGTGCTCCGACCAACGATCCAGACGACGTCTCCGGGAATGAGTCAGTGTGCTGTCAGATTCCTTGATTAACTCACTTACAACTGGTTTCCGTAGACCGGTTACTCTAGTCAAGTGGGAAAGGTTGCGAGTATTGCCAGTAGACGCAGCCTTTTCCATTTCCTTACATTTCGCCATCCACCACTGTTCGCGGTCATTTCCCAGGCTCCTAGTCAGTTGATGTCTCACGGCTTTACGCACTTCATTAGACGTGACATCCGGAGGGACGGATCTGTGAGCATCCAACAGAGCAACTGATGTCAAAGATATTCAACATTTGTGAGACCGACTTGAACCAGAGTTCTGTGTGGTATTTGAAGCGGCATACAAGGCTTCCTTGATCTGTTGCCAACGTTCATTTGGGTCCTGAACATCCGGCTGCATCGATAACTGCGTAGACAGCTCCGTCTGGAAATTGTATCGCTGGTTATCGTCCAAAAGCAACTGCGCGGGTCGGGTGGCATTCACATTGATGCGACCATGGACGAGGCGTAAAGGGAACGAGCACTTACCAAGGCGTGATCTGAGTCCACAGGCGTAGAACAAAATGAACGACAATCTTCAATTGATCTATGCCAGCGGTGACCAATCACAATATGGTCAGTCTGAGTTTAACGTTGTGAAGACGTAGGAGGACTTTATGTCAGTTTATGCCGCTTCTTATGGCAGAAGTTCTTACTCGCATGGAAGAATCTGTGGGCAGGAATTCGGAAAACAGGACCAAGCCACCAGAGACGGTGTAGAGCGGCCACTTCATTTATAGGGTGATTATCTGTAACTAACGTACGACGACGCACCTCAATATTACTCGTTCGATGTTCCTTCCAGAAACGATGGATGCTTCGAAGACATCGGTTGTCGAACACAGGAAGATGCTGAACATTCCCAACGCGAAGTGGTCAGGTTTCATAAACGTGGAGTAAAACACCGACAACCGCGGTGACGTACACCCGTCCTTGAGGACAGAGCTGGGTGTCGCGACGACGCTACAGGTGTCACCGCTTGGAGAAAGCTGCTCTGACTTTCGCTACTCGTAATGTGATATCCACCACACGACCTCCAGTTAAAATCAAGCTGTCGACAAACGAGCTAATCACCACTAGGGATAAGCGCAAGCACAAGGTCCTGCTAATCTTGCAAAGTACTTTGCACTTAGAACGAACAAAGTACACACCATATCTGCATACCTCAATCGTTAGGCTGTTCAAAGCGTGTTGTTTTGGCCTGTGCATTATCACGCAATAAAGCCATATCATCGGCATATTCCAAGTCGAGAACTCTATTTTCTAGGATAGTTCAACTACAGCGGTTGAAATACCAGACAAGGAATTCTGTAGACCATCCTGTATGGCAAATTTAAGGGGAAATTAGGATGTAGAGCAAACTTGTTTTACTCCACTGGAGACGACGAAAGGGGACGAAGGCTGGTCATAGATCCTAACCTGACCTGAGGTGTGACGCTACAGCTGTTTTGGGATTGATACAAACTTCTCAGGTAATCCATTTCTCAACAAGCAATTCCATAGTGCAGCCCTATCGACAGAGTCAAAGGCCGCGTAAATGTCCAGAAACACGATGATTGTTGGTCTTTGGAAAGTGTGACGGTGCTCTAGCGGTTTTCGGAGGGTGAAGATTTAATCAACACATCTACGACCGGCCTGAAACCCTGGTATGGATTACCTTGTGGATCTCCGCATCGTCAGGTGGATCTGCTGAAGCCCACCACTGGACTTGTGCCGGAAGAGCTATGAGAGAGACAAACACCAGGAGCCAGCTAAACTTTGTCTGAAGGTGCTTCGCCCAGTGTTCAAGAAGCTGCTTCTTATTGTGAATTGGCAAACTGTCAGCATCACAGATCGTTTCATTCATACCTAGTGGCTTCCTATCGGTGACGCAAATGAGGTAGAACAGCTCGCAGAAACTCTCCAGGGCAATGGCACGTTCCATCTCTGCTGCACGTTGCGACCACCACGTTGCGGTCTCTACGAAGATTCGCGTTAAGTGCATGTCTCATTACAAGTCGTGCTTCGTTATGATCGCTTCCAGCCGGGACCGACTGACGTGCGTTGAGAAGGAGCAGAAATTCAGCAGAAATCCAAGACGTTACGGCACGACGAGACAGACCATTAAATACTAGATCAGCGAAATGCAAAGCATTCTTGATAAGCGACCAATGCTGGTTTATTTTATGAGGTTGGGCCACGTCTAACTTTTCAGATAGGCGAGATGGATGGGCAGGTACATCACAATCTAACCTTCGTTGCAGTGTGCATGCGCGTGTGTTCGCAATCATGTAGATGCTCCAATACGAGCGACAGTCTTGCATGCAACCCCGCCATTTGTAGCTTATAGGGATGTGGTCGACCTGGGTCCACTGTAAACTCGAAGAGAATGGATGCCGCGTAGCATGCGGGTAACTAGAGCGTCATAAATTCGTGTTGGAGAGGCGCTGAGCCGTATCTGCGGATGGCACTTTTTTGGTAGTTGAGTGAAATGTTCTGTAAAAGCCGCTTGGGAATAAATTTCAGTTATGAGTGCATCTCGGGTCGTATCGCTTCTTTTATTTTTCGAGGTTATGGATTTGGAATTAAATTATCGAGTCATCTATTTAAGAGTTTTTGATCTAAACTTTCTTATCATATCATCAATAGGTAGCGTGGAGATCTCATTCTTTGGGTTGATGTACAGATTTCTGAGCTGTGGCATTCTTTGGTAAAGTCGTGCACATTTGGGATGAAATTAGGATGGGGGTTCGTGGATCATCGGGCTGGAGAGACCGCCCTGTTCAGAAATTGACCAAAAGTGCTGAATCAGGAAGTCAATCGCTTGGGTGCGCTGGAAAAACTAGAATCTTCATCAGAGCATTGGGGTTATAGCACTTGGTCAAGTAGTTTGTTGAATGATTTAATGCAAGATCAGACAAATCAGCAGAATGAACGCTGTTCAGAACGCTTTGTTCAACAAAACAACTGAGGCATGTGAGCTGAAAATATGACAAACAGAATGACATTTGAAAGTAATATAATGATGTTTAGTTGGTCACGGATCCTTGCCTAGTTCAGTCACCCGATGGGCGGATCTTTTGGAATTTCAACCCAGAGCTCTATTATGTCTGGCTCGGCAAAGCCCACTCGTTACCGTTTCAATAACATTTCTCCCTTCCAGAAACTGGTCACTTTGGTCCATCTTCCACCGAATACCTGCCTCGGATAACAATGCACTCTGAATGAGTCTATCTGTGGCATATGAAAATATGTCTCAACCGCCGCAATCTATTAGATTAAGCACTCGCTCCAGAGGCCAGCCTTTGGTTTCCAGGACCCTACGTCGTTGTTGATGCAGTATTTTTATCACATTCGATCGATCACCATAATTTACACGTATTTACCTTTTAATTGTTTCTATATCGACAGATATGGTGTAAATGCTTATAATCCACCCAATCGGGTGTATAAAGCTGCTACTGACTTGACTTGACTTGGCTTGATGCTGCAAATACATCGAAACTACATTGTTCGCGTACCTGCTGTTTGTAACGACCGTGCTTCTGAGGCCCATAAAAAGGACAAGCTTAAATGTTGCAGTGTACATTTGACCCTTGTTGGACAGTCAGATGTCACTTCGATGTTGCGAGTGGTCCATATGGGGAAAAAGGAAACGCGCCTTCTGTGTACGTGATCGCACTTCCTCTCATATCTGACCACTTTGTTAGATGTAGCTGTACGGTAATAACTCATTCACTTCAACAAAGGATTCTGCTACTGACAGTGGCATCTTACACTTCGAAGCTACTGTTTGTCCGCTATTCATATGAACGAACGGCTGCTTGTTCTTTTGGGATCAGGGTAAAAGTGACTGAATAGGGCACGGAGAGAAAATTGCTGCGATGGGCAACAAGCCATACCATTACCACATCTCGGAATACATGAACTGCTGTCTGAAGATTTAAAACATCACTGTGCTCCATGCAAAGCAGAGAAGGGCAGAGCTCGTTATCACACCTTGTCTGTTGGAACTTTATGTGGTTTCCCGTCACTCTAAGTCTCAAAGCCTCGCTACCGATTATCCATAACAGTGCACGGTGTCTTCGTGGCTGTGGGATATACACCTTCCATCAAACTTATGCGCAAGCATGTAGCAAAAAATGAGCACTTTAAGGATCACTTGGCTTACTTCTACAGTGAACCCTCCGAATGTACCTGAAAATTGAAGGATGCAGGTAGGTACCACTCCTCCACCATAAATGGAGGATATGCGGAGGGTAGGATACTTGAAAAGGTACAAAGCTGCTGGACCGGTTGGGTTGTCTAACTTTTTTCAAGGATGGAGGCGAAACTTTGGTTTCGGAGTTAACAAAACTCCACCGGGTAATTTTGGATAGTGAGCGGATTCCCAAGGAATGGTGTGAGTCGGTGATTGCGCTAATTTACAGTTTACCTCTCACCCGAGCTCGCTACGTAAAATAGTCTTCACCGGGTTTGCTCTCTATTGTCCTGTCTCTTTGATTATTCTTCCCTCAACTGGACAATTCTGCGAGCTTGCAACTGAAACTAGAACACTGAAGTGCGGGATCGATGGCTGAATGGGCTGAACTGAACTGCTTCTTGGATTCCTGTTTCGCTTGGGTTGGACTTTGTTATGAAATGATTAAATTCTTACTGTAGAACAAAAATTCCATTTTTGGTTCATCTGTTATCTTTCTTATATGAACATAAATGCCAGGCATTAAAGTAGCTCGCACCACCCAAGTCGATTGCTAAGAACTTGAGGCTGCTGGTTGACGTTTCGTAATATTGGCATCCTGTTTGTTTCTAAACCAGTTTTAAATCAATAAATAAATTTAAACAGAGGTTCTCGGTAAGACAGACTGCCCAAAATACAATAAATCCGGGAAATCGGGTCGCATAAATACGTAGAAGTTCTATCGGATTTAACTTCTTCCAGTGTTGTGCAATAATTCGTTGCCAAAATAACGTTTTGATTTATTCCATGACGAAGCCACTCTATTTACAACCAAACTAACGGGATTAGATTGATGGGTTATAATTTGTGGACTACGTACGTGAATTAGTATAGACTTCAGCGAACCTCCTTGGTCGTCGAATAGTCATCATCGTAGAGTTTGAACCATGACGCCTTGGATCCAGTTCCATCCATCACCGGGCACTTACCCACTTGACAGCTTTTGATTGGCCGCGGCACTTTCCAAAGCTGCTGTACATTGTGGTGTAATAAACAAAGGAAGTAAACCATTATTTTATCTTTTGATATGCACTTTAATTACGCATTCTGCAGGTTTTCATTCATAAAAAGTTACCTTCAGCCCTGTCATGAGTTGTTATGCAGTTTCCATTCCACATAAATAGTCGAAAAAATGCTTTCCACTGATAAATGTAAACAGCTCTTTAGAGTAAATACTAAATTAGTTTTTGGTTGACTATATGAATATGTTTTGCCCCTTTCAGGTTTTCCTCATTTGAAAGTATCTATCTATCTATTTAAAACAGGACGGGAAAAATATTTAGTAGATTTGTTCGGAATCGGGATACCAGGATTTAATGGAACCCAATAAAGGTCAATGGAATCTCAGTCGGATTCCCCTGCTGATTTGCATTTCCACAACATCCACTCTGTCATGCTTAAACAAGGACCTGAAGCTCCGTTATGATACGTGGACATCAATGATTCCTATGTGGCTTTGGTTTGCTTATGATATGATCAGTACCTTACATGAGTGTATAACGTTCATTATTCGCGAATCAAGTGTTGTTTCTAATTCACGCAGTAATTATTGGGCGAAATCAATACTGGCTTTTGGACATTTACTTGCTCTGTGTTTTTGCATTCTTATGTGCGTCAAAATTGAACAGGGCAACTTGATGTACATTCATGCTTTTATTCCCCTGTTCCTCTTTTGCATCGTCCACTTCGTGTCCTTTTATGCTTTTCGAAATGTACGTCAACCTCAAATCGACGACCTGGTAGCAGTGAACATCATCACATTCCTTCTGATCAGTTTACGTTTAGATGGGAACATTTTGATTTCTTGGACGGTGGTGTTTATTCCCCTATGGATCATAATAATTTTGCTTTTTGTAATTCTTTTATACGGATGTATTTTGGTGATCGATAGCCTTTTTACCAAAAATGCCGATCCTAGCGTCACTCTTTTGAGGCAGTCCACCGTCGGGTATACGATTTCATTGTTATGCTTTCTCATTTTTATGATCCTCTTAACACAAGCCCTTGAAAATCACATGGTCATTCCTATGAGCTACGTAAATCTCCCTCTTCTGGCATGTTTGATTACCATCATTATGGTCGATTTTCTTGTTCCTTCACCGGAGAGTTACTTTTCACTTGCAAACTGCAACGCAAAAGCTGTTGTCACGGAGAACACTGAAGCATCAAAGTGAGTAATTGTTAATGCTTGTTGAAGCTGTCACTTACTTAGTGCCTTAATGTTGTAAGGAATGTGAATGGCTATATACCATTCTTGATAAAAAGAATGATCGTGGTCACGTTCAGGTCTATGAAATGGCTTGCGGGGCTGGGACACACATCTTATATTATTCAGTAGATGAACGACGGATGCTGAAGTGTATTCATTAAAGCAATCTTTTTTTCTTATCATTGGTCTAGATTTTAACCCCCTAGTTATTACAAACTACGTTAAGTTTGACAGGTATACCAGATAAACGTTTAAAATGGTTCAAAATAGCAGATTTACAATGGTCCTAAATGCCATTCCAAATTATCTAATAAAAGCACAACATACATGTTGAGAAATGTCCTTTTTACTTCCTTTATTAATTGTACGACAAAGTACAGCATTTATTTAGGGGGGACCGCGGCCGGTGATAGGGTGCCGAATAGGGAAGTGCTCGGCGGTCACGGGAATCGTATCCTAGTCGTGAATGTCCAAATATCACAATGATAACCGTCTGACCACTGCCCGCACCGGGACGTAATGCCCCATTATCGTCTTAAGGAATCGTTTTGTTGATGTATGCATCTTCAGAATATATTCATATTGGTGCTTATGCACAAGAGACAGTTAGTAATCTTTGTGAGTCGCACTGTTTTTCTATTCATCCACGTCCATTTTTATACATTTCTGCAATTTGTTACTTCTTCATTGGTGATGATGACAAATTTGCCGGGGATTTTGAGGGGACAAACACGTTTTACTATTGGGAGTGTTATTTCAGTGCTTTATTTGAGGACCGCCATGAGCATTAAACCTCACAATTAGGATGGTTGATATGGGTCTCTTGCTTTGCGAGTATTCATTACATTCAGTGTTATCATTGTAGGCCAGAAGAGTTTTTTTAACGTTGCAATATATATATATATATATATATATATATATATATATATATATATATATATATATATATATATATATATATATATATATATATAATGTATCATCGCTAGGATCTAATCCGAGTCGTCTGGAGTGTGAATAGATACTCTTCATTGAAGAGTCCACAACTGAATCACAACTGTGATTTCTGCTAGTTATTCGTGTCTGGGTCATTGCTGGCCCAACGAACAACGTGGCTGCATGTGCAAGTGCTCATATTGATAGCAAGCAGTATATATATATATATATATATATATATATATATATATATATATATATATATATATATATATATATATATATATATATATATATATATATATATAGCGTTGGCTGCATTTTATTGTCGATAGCTTCTGACACTATTACCTCGAAGTTCGTTTTATTCATGCCGGTACTCATTTTCGTCATTTGTTTTTCTAAAGCTCGCAAACCCCAGGTGCTGTGGTCTAATCATGCAACCAATTTGGTAAAGCTGCAGACAAGAGAACGATGGTATTGGACAGCTACGTATCTGCCAGCCCGCGAGACTTTGAAATTTCCTATAAAATTTTATTTGTGAGCACTGATATTGCAAAGTTGTGATGTTTTACCCTTATGAAATTAGGGTTCAAGCAATCTGTGCATGCGGTTCTCAAGAGGAGTATTGAGTTTGCATATCAGTGGATGCTATTTATTTATTTATTAATTCTGGTATTTCTAATGCAACACTAACTTTTTCATTCTCTTTCGGAATGCCCCAGTTTCACTTGATTACGCCCACCCATTTTGTGCTGTCCTATGCATTTATTCTTGTATGATCTTGTTCCCGTTATCTTCGAATGTGGAAGCAACCAAAAGAAACACTCAGAAAGTTTTCGCTAAGCGAGATCTCATCCAATAAAGTGGCTGTTTAGTCAGAAGTATGATACCATTCATTGTACTTCATTAAACAGGTCTAACGCACTTTTCTTTGTACAAAAAATAACTACATGAGACATTTTTTCCAGTTTGTATTTCTCTTTTGGTCCTTCAAAGACGGCCCTTGTAGGTACGAAACAATATTTTGTTGGCCGGTAGTTTTTACTTAGGACCTCGCTAATGGCGGGGTATGGCGAGTTTGCAATGGAATAAGTGCTGAGATAGTCATTGTGAAATTAGACGTCAGGGACGAAAAGGGGTCATATTTTCACTTTTCCACAATGAATTTAAAAACCCGACATATGGAAGAAAAATTTATTCATGAGTTCAAATACATGTCGGTGTCTCAAGCAAAAGGCGAAACTAGGAATTTTCAAAATCCGAGATTTATTCATTGACTAGGGCCGTTTCACAATGACGTGTGCGTTAACAAAATAATATTATAAGCGAAATCAACAAAGCATATTTTATGGTTCTAATTTCGCCCATGTGCTCTCAAGGGACTATGTTGAAACCCGCTGGTTTATCTCTCCAAGGTTCTCCTTCGTCCAGAGGGTCAGGATAAATTACAATTCAGAAAGGCGGTATTTTCGATTGTCTAATTTGACTGTCCTCGCTCAAGCCTTAACCATTATCTGAGATGACCGACTGCATGGAACGCGTTCGTTCTTGCCTCACACGTTGCGACAAGCATTCACTTGGGAGTGATTCTGTGGAATCACTAACGATAAATAGTACTCCTATGGTCAGCCGTGCGATCAGTCTAAGGATTGGTTTGTCTCACTGAAGTAGTTTTTGAAAAATATTCCTTTCGATTCTAGCGGTCGTAATTGTATGGGTGGTGAATAGGAATGGGCCGACTAAACATGTTGACGTTTGTGTATTCGTGCGTCTAGGCATTGCACAAATATGGAATACGGCTTCATGTGTAGTAGTTCGAACAGCAGGCTTAGGATACTTATAGGTAGAACTAATGACCCGGATTGTTCTCTGACGGAAATCAGCGTGATTGTAGCATCATGCACCGTAGTCATGATGCTGAACTGGTGAACGCTATTATAGGCAGCATAAAGTCTAAATGCGGGGTTTTGGATTCTGTTTCAGATCCACAGCCGGGCTCGATGGTTGTGCATTGTAACGATCCAGAAGTTACGGCTACAACCCGTTACATTCAGAAACGAATACAGGAATTACTCATGAAAATGGAGTAATCTTCGAGGGGAACAACGAACAAGACACATGCACACAAGTATTCACTCTAATGAGGATGGTTATGCTGTGTTCAGATGTCGCTTTTCCGTTATTTCTGGTTATTATGGTCCACTGAAACATTAGTTAACCAAGTTTATATATATATATATATATATATATATATATATATATATATATATATATATATATAAAGTTGACTTGGAATCAACCATGGTACCAATGGAGCAACAACAATTACAAAGTGTAGAAGGGGAGAGTGGAGCACAATAAAACGAACAGTAAGAATTGGAATGCTGTTTTTTTTCGTCCTAGACTGTTATTTTTTATTCTTACATTCGTTTGTCTGAACGACATTTTTGTATTTACGATACACAAAAGCTAGACCAACAAACCGAACAGCATTTGTGCTATAGACGTTTTTCCGAGCTGTACTTCCCATCGTCTCTAACGAACGACAGCTCTCGTCCATTGGCCCCCGACCAAAAAGGCGGAAAGTACCGAACGATCGACTGCCGATACTAGCTTCATAAATGTGTCTAACACACGACGACGCATCTCACCATAAGTCATTCGATGTTCCTACCAGAAACGAACGATGCTTTGAAGATATCGGTTGTCGAACACAGGAAGATGCTGAACATTCTCAACGCGAAGTTGTCAGGTTTCATAACCGTGGAGTAAAACGCTGACAACCGCGGTGACGTACACCTGTCCCAGAGGAGAGAGCTGGATGTCACAGCGACGTCACAGGTGTCACCGCTTGGAGAAAGCTGCTCTGACTTTCGCTACTCGTAATGTGATATCCACCACACGACCTCCAGCTAAAATCAAGCTGAATCGAATGCCGATTTCAAATCAAGAAATACAGAGATTGTGGCCTACGAAAGATATGCATGTGCTATAAGGTTTGCCGAAGAGTATAGCTATAGTCGAGACACCCGCGATGGGGTCTGAAACCGGCTTGATTCTCAGGCGTACACATTTCGCGGGCGCTGAATAAGCGGTGGAGAATAAGCTTCATGAGTAGTTTGAATGCGATACTTACTAAGCTAATTCCTCTGTGGTTTTCGCAGGAGGACCTGCCACCTTTCTTGAAAATCAATACAATCACCGATTTACACCATTCCCTGGGAATCCGCTCACTATCCCAGATTACCCGGAGGAGTTTTGTTAACTCGGAGACCAAAGTTTCGCCTCCATCCTTGATAAAAGTTAGAGACAACCCTATTGGTCTAGCAGCTTTGTGTCTTTTCAAGTAACCTACCTCCAGCATAATCTCCATGTCTGATGGAGGAGTGATATTCACCTTCATCATTTTGTTGGCAGGTATATTTGGAAGGTCCACTGTTGACGTGGGCCAACTGGATTGTTCCTTAAAGTGCTCCGACCAACGATCCAGACGACGTCTCCGGGAATGAGTCAGATTCCTTGATTAACTCACTTACAACTGGTTTCCGTAGACCGGTTACTCTAGTCAAGTGGGAAAGGTTGCGAGTATTGCCAGTAGACGCAGCCTTTTCCATTTCCTTACATTTCGCCATCCACCACTGTTCGCGGTCATTTCCCAGGCTCCTAGTCAGTTGATGTCTCACGGCTTTACGCACTTCATTAGACGTGACATCCGGAGGGACGGATCTGTGAGCATCCAACAGAGCAACTGATGTCAAAGATATTCAACATTTGTGAGACCGACTTGAACCAGAGTTCTGTGTGGTATTTGAAGCGGCATACAAGGCTTCCTTGATCTGTTGCCAACGTTCATTTGGGTCCTGAACATCCGGCTGCATCGATAACTGCGTAGACAGCTCCGTCTGGAAATTGTATCGCTGGTTATCGTCCAAAAGCAACTGCGCGGGTCGGGTGGCATTCACATTGATGCGACCATGGACGAGGCGTAAAGGGAACGAGCACTTACCAAGGCGTGATCTGAGTCCACAGGCGTAGAACAAAATGAACGACAATCTTCAATTGATCTATGCCAGCGGTGACCAATCACAATATGGTCAGTCTGAGTTTAACGTTGTGAAGACGTAGGAGGACTTTATGTCAGTTTATGCCGCTTCTTATGGCAGACGTTCTTACTCGCAGGGAAGAATCTGTGGTCGGAGCACAGCTGGACGAGTCGATCGCCGTTGTCAGCGCGAGGGATTGGGATAGCGAATGGGCCTCCGATGTGTCTTTCGGAATCTCCGAAAAAGCCAACTTGAGCGTTGAAATCCCCAGCAATGACCAGTGCGTCCTTTGAACACACGCTTCGAAGCGGCTGAGACAAATCCTGTTAGGATTCGTCCTTGATGTTACGGGAACTGCAGTCACTCGGCGCATACACAGACATGACGAACAAGCATCGACGCTTCAGTATGTTGTTGTTGACACGAACAGAACCGTCCAACCAAATGGCTCACAAACGACTGCTGACTGGAATCCAGTCTAGCAGTGCACCCTCGGGTTTCATGCCCAAAGCAATCCCAACGCCAGTCTGACCACAAGCTCTAGATACCGAATCATCCGACACACGAAAAGTGAAGCGAAAGACTGAGGTTGTGTTTGGGGTGCGAAGGGTGATCACAGAATTGGGGTCCTCTTTGCGTGTTTTGGAGACACAACATACATCCATTTTAAAAGTGTTACCTGTTTATTATTGGCTGGATTGTCCCCTCCAGGGGCATAGGAGCTGGAACCAGATTTTGCCAATGAACTGGTTCTTATAGTGGACTTCTCCTGGCCGCTGCTCATGTCAAACATGATTGCAACTCCAGCTTAAGGAAGCCATCCTGCATAGCTCTTTTCGGGTCATGGAAGCACGCAAGCCATCACATCACACCAAGATGCAGTCTCGTCGTGCGGTGGGGGGATGCTCCAGGACGAGCGGCGGTCTCGTATGCAGCCCCGCCATGTATGGTTTATAGCGATGTGGTCGAACTGGTTCCGCTGCAAACTCAAAGAGGCTTGATGCCAGGTGGCATATGGGTGACCGACCGAGTTTCGTACTAGCAAAGAACAGCGATATTCTGAGCACAGGAACATAAGTTCTTCCCTGTTTTCCGAGCGACAGGATTTTAGCCCAAAAGGGCCTCCTAATGTGAATCCTTATACGAAAAACAGCCAACTCTAGCATTCATATCTCTTGCCAGAATTACGATATTTGCCCAGATCGCTTTGTGTTAGAGGTCATTATGCTTTTAGTAAAAGTTGCCTTTGATTTCAACTGAGCTGTGATCGGTGGGTGCATCCGTCGGAACGACAAAGAGATTGCATTTATCAGGACGGCGACTGTTCGCCTTGCACGAACCCCTGAGTCTCACTGCGCATAAATGGCTGTCGACTGGAATCCAGCCTGACAGTGTCGTTTTAGATCTTTGAGAGAAGTGGTAGCGCCAGCAAGACCAGAAGCGGCAGCCTTAGCGTCCTCAGGAAGCGCTATATCAAGTGGCTAGATATTTGCTATGTGGTCATTTTTGCGTCGCTATCTTCTCACAGTCAGGGCAGAGTGCATTGTGTCTGAGTCTGCTCGTATTCGCAACAGATTGTGCTTATCTCGTTTAGATGGTTGAAAGACCAATGACTGTTGGTGAGTTTTGGATAAGATCTCGCAATTTGCAGTATTCCTGAAATTAAATGAGAAATCTTCTGAGGCTGATCTAAAGTGGCATAAAACCCACATTCATCGGACGAAACTAGACCTAACAGAAACAAACAGCAATATTTGTTTTTAATGTTCCCCGATAAATCAGCTAACGCATTTTATTTGATGACCGAAATGTTTACCCACTGAGAACCTATGTGATGCTTGTACGTATTTTTTCTGGAACCAGGAAAACAGCTATTCACAATGGAAGGATAGGTGCTCAAGCTAGCGCGAGAGTGGTTCACAAACTTTACAGATGTACCTAGCCGAGATGCAGCGTGGTAAAAACATATAATGATTATTTTCTTGGAAGAAAGGTATTTAAGCTGTTAATTAAGTGAGCCGACATGCAGTATCGTTACACAGTTCACCATCACAGACTCTGGAAGCTATGCACAACTGTTTAATCCTTATTGGGAACCATTAGCAGTGCACGCCCACCGAACCCCTGCTGGGACTCTAACCCGGGTTATATGATTGGAAGCCACAGATTATCACTAGGCTGTCCTGGAGATGCCTCTCAACAGATTAATTCTCATCGGCCACACCGTTGGAGGTTGGTGGACGTGCACTTCTGGTCGTTTCTAATACGAATCAAGCAGGTGTAGGTGGTTTTCAGTAGCAGGTGAGACGTCCATAATGCGTGACGAACCAGTTCAAACAATTATCAGCAATTCATTCATCGTTCTCTTGAATAGATTGTTATGGATAGGTCGAAACCTGTCAAAATACTATCGCTTGAAGACAGCATTTAAAACGCGACGGTTCACAGTTTAGACACTTTGCGAAGTGAAAAGGAAATAATGGACAGTTGAACGAACAGGCCTAGTTGCGGTAATACTTCTCAATATAAGTCACCTAGTAAGTTATAAACGTAGTTCCCCAGTTTAATTATCAGCGATTAAATTCAACAGATTGGATTTTAATTAGTTATGTGCTTAAGCTCTTTGTTCTCATTCTGCATTCTCCTCGTTTTTCTTTTTTATCCAGTTACATTTGCCAACATGGCGCTTGATTCATTATCAGAATCCAAACCATTAAAAAGTCGCATGGAGTCTTTCGAATTTGATATTCACCGATAACCGGATAAGTCAGACTAGCACTCAATTATCACAGTTATCTGCAACTTTCTTAAGTTCACCAGCTCCCAAGTCGGGATGACCTGATGAACGCTTGACTTTGCTAGTTATTCTATGGGTTGCGTCCAAGAACGGGTGCCTAAGAGTAAAATCTCCTAGTCATAATTTTCTTAGATATACTGGCTAACTTCATGAAGTAAGACAGAGCACGATATTCAGATGGATCTTAGCTCTACACATTGTCCGTATCTGTTAACTTGAAAAGCTGAATCAGTCAGATTCCGGCCTATGGGAGGGATCACCTGACAGGCTGCCGACGGATTACAC
Organism: Fasciola hepatica; assembly: GCA_948099385.1. Taxonomy (NCBI): domain Eukaryota; kingdom Metazoa; phylum Platyhelminthes; class Trematoda; order Plagiorchiida; family Fasciolidae; genus Fasciola; species Fasciola hepatica. Next base: position 32,479,195 of record CANUEZ040000043.1, on the reverse strand, counting down.
ACGAAAAAGTCAATGACCATTTGAATTGATAAGATCAATCGAACAAAGCCCGTAGATTTGCTTTTGTTTTCACCGGAATACAGATGCGCATACGGCCCTTATCAAATTAAGAACTACGTAGTATGTAACTTATAATTACCGTTATCTGAACAACAGCCTGTAAACATTGTAAAGACCAATTCTGTCTGAATGGGCGCATCTCAGACAAAATTGTCACCTAAAAATGCTCGTAATTTGCACAAATTACGCAGACATGATTACCGTGTGGCATCGACTAAGAGTAGACGATTTGGAGATTTGGAAGCGTTTCCTTCAGCGGAGGAATCGGAATACTACTTCGGTAGTCTATCCGCTAGTGGTCCTATTCCCATCCAGTGTGGTTCGTTTGGACGCAATAACATGGAATCATCCATAAAACCAGCAGCTAAAACCAAAACACAGTCAGTAAACGAAACGACAAATGAACCGCAAAAGCGAACGACACGAACAAACCCGAATTGCACAACCAATGTACAAAGCACTCCCAAACCGGTAACTCGGCACCATTCCGCAATACTCGCAAAATCACCGAATAAAACAACACCTGTAGGATCTAAAAGCGATGGACAACATCCACCAAAATATCCGGCTTCTCCGGTTTCATCGCAACGGAAATCACGCTCGAATGGCCAAACTGCGGATGCACTTGAAGGATGTCACAAGGATGATAGTGCATTTGCTAGTTCGATTTACGCGTTGACAGATTCATCGCGTATAACGGGTAACAAAGCTGGAGAATCAGTTACACGTTCGGCCACATTTCTTGGTCAGACTGAAAGCAGGAAGTTGGTTGCAAAAAGTCGTGATGATTTATCAAATTATTCGCAGGATTTACCCACCGGTGATACACAAGAAGATACCAATCTTAGATCATCTCCGAAGGAAAATAAATCTATCCGGCGTGAATTAACCTCTCGATTATCCGACAAACCACCCACACCTCCACCGAAAACAAATATAACGAAATCGTCCACTGCGGTTATGCAAAATTCGAACTTGGTGGCTCAGTCGCATTATGCAAACAGTAAGGTTGTAAGTCCCACTCAAACCAAACAGACTTATCAGGCACCAGTAATGAAACAAAACGGATCATCTGTTCGATGCAATTCCGCGGCCCGATCACCTACGATGAAGGATTACGTAATTTCCACTCCACAGTCCTATTCAGTTCCCAGTTCACCGGCAAAAACGAGACGTTCTGGATCTCAGAAATCCAATACGGAGGTGGAGCGACGGGAGAAACCAGCCTGTCTGTCCCGAATCGAGTATACTTTCTATATCAACGACACCGATGCGTATCAGCGACCCTTCTACGACCGACGAGTGGAGGCTATTGCACGGGCTAGTCAGTGCAACATTTGTCTGCATAAACCACCTCCTGGGCAAAAACCAATTTACTATAAAGGAAATCGTGTGCTCCCGGTGACTATATCAGCTCGCACAATGGTTACCTTGAAGCGTTGCATGGCTCGCCTAGATATGCAGTATCCATATTTTAATGTAAAAGCCTTTTGTCCACCGGATATGTACTAATCACTCCTTGATTAGATCTAATCGGACAAAGCTGTGCGCACGTTTATCTGATTGTGCAGAAGTTGATCCGTGAGAAACGAAATCATAATAACTGACATTTGTGCAACCGGTTTTTGATGTGACCTTGTCTTTTTTCCAAAATCGACGTGATTTTCTTACCACGAAACCGAGCGGTCAAAAGAATATGAAAAGGAGACCACATTTTGTTCCAGCTATAAAATGAAAGGTAACCGGCAAATGGCTGAATTAAACATGCCGTTATGAGTGGATTGAAAAATGGGTGTAAATGCGAACATTGGAATAAAGAAATCATTCACTACGGTATATCACTGTTTCCGTTCGTTTTCACCGTAAATTTAACCGCTGACTCTGAAAAAGTTGCTGTTACTCTACGAAACATACTTAAAAGGGAGCTATTGCAATGAGAGCCATGTAAGGATGCTATCATCTTGCAGTCGATGGAACGAGTGAATAAAATGCGTCCCTGGTTGAGGCGTGACACCGAATGAGTGGGCCATATGAACCAGATCTACGAAGCTCGACATGTTCTGCTTAACGGGGCATGTCTTTCGTTGTTCACATTCTGTTCCTAAGTCACGAATTGACTACCTCTGATGAACACCAACCTAAGTGCTAAGCGATAGAATCTAAAACACATGCACAAAATTCCACTTAGCTCTACTCTTTGAGATACAGTTGTTGGTGGAGTGATATACGCCAATCAAAAAATAGCTCATATATTTCCTTGTGATGTGTTCTCTAGTATTATAGCGCCATGAATAAGTCAATCAAAACATTTCGTTGAATCATTCCTTGTATTTATGAGCTACTTAGGGTAACTGAACAGTAGACCAGGCGATTCAATTGCAGACAAGTACTATTCGGGCAGTGTGAATGGTTATATTCGGTAGAAGAAAACAAAAACGCTTTCTGTTTGTTTTGTGACATTATGTCTAATTACCGAGTAAATCTGAATTATCAAATTAAAAAACATACCTATCGTATTTATTACCTCTCTGGTCATGGCTGGGGTTTGTGTCAGACCGACACAACCCTAAGTGATCTTTTGAAAGTGAAAAGGCGCAAACAGCATTATTATAGTTCAGTGGGGCTACACACAAAGTTACAATGCCGAGAGCAAAAACATGTTACATAGTGCCACAGTAAAGTGGTGCATCTTTAACGGCAACACTGGATCTAGGGCCACTACCCTATTACTGTACTCATTGATCCTTTTTTATTGCTCTTTCGGGTCTGAACTCACTCTGTCGCCGTTCGTGTTTATGACTGTTGATATCCCAGTATTCTTCCTGTCCCTTTGATTCATAACCTGGGACTGTCCTCAGGATGACTGTGGACTTTTGCCGAATATACATTTCTGCTCGGTCTCCATCTCCTTGGTGTGCTTGTGCGTGAAGTGGATGGCTTGTTGGACGTCGGCCCAGTATTTGTTTATTAAATAATAGGACCGAGTCTACCTCGGGTTCATTTTTGACCGATCGTCATCTCGCCCATTCGCCCAGATCCGCCTTGTCCACTACACTTTGACAATATGACAAGTAGACCACAAACGTGAAAGTCAAAAACAAAAGACGCTCATTCCCCAATACCGTTTTCATACAACACGAATGATCTTAATTTACGGCACAACAGCGGAACCGTGTTTATTTGTTCCTTGCCTCGGATGGCCCCCGTACACAATCCTCGATTTGTCACTTCTATGGCACTAACCACTCTAGTGCCGGTCGGAACCCTTTAACATGACCCGAAAAACACCATATTTAAAGCGCAAAACGAAACATCCAAAACCAACCACACACATGTCCAGTCGTGCTGCATCCTTAACGGATCGATCCGACTTATAAGGCGCCAGCTAACATGATGGATGGGTCTTGCCCGATCTCGTGGACGAAAACGCCAGTTTGTGCGTTGGACGTTGAAGCCAACATGTAATGCGCGGGAGCGGGTCACTAAGTTGGCCATTGGGTCACATTCACGATGATCCAGTGCCTCTATTTTAAGGACGTTTTTGTGACTCCCTGACAAGGTATCCCGTCGGATTGAATTTCCGTTTTTAAGAGAGGAGCAGCAGCCCTCCAGAGGCTATATATATATATATATATATATATATATATATATATATATATATATATATATATATATATATATATATATATATATATATCACTCCCCTGATTTCAGGCTGTGTGCCAAACAAAACAATATTTGTTTTGTTTGTGGGCGCAATACTGCCAAGTTGTCCAGGCCAAAGCACGTGGTTTTCCTGGGGATCCACAACCGGAACCTTTAACTATCCAAAGGTTAACTTTCAAGGCAGCGGGACGAAGTGTGGGGTTCGTAACCCACTAGGGGCCGGTGACTGATTGCTCAATAAATACGCCCTTCGGATGAGGCCAGACATCCTGGGTGCCCAATACACCCCTCCTCCACCGACGCCGGTGAGCATAGTGTTATATGCCTCATACGTCACCCGTGATTGGTTTGGAATCGGGGTTTAGTCATCTCCCTTAGACTGGCTATCAATCAGTCAACCCAGTGGATGGCGCCAGGCATTCGCTTTCGTTCTCTCACTCAAGTGGGAACACCTCCGCCACGAGAAAGCGGTGAGTAGGACTTCCTCATCAGAGGCTGTAATAGGCATACTGACTGAGAGGCGTCGAGGACGAGAATCTATCTCGGAGCTTGAGACACCCATTTACTTTTGTCTGACAACACCAAGCTCGGTAGAAATTCCATTTCAGTTAGTTTTGCAGAAATCCCCAAGTTTTCCGTGGGATGCTTAGATTTGTTTCTACCGCAATATCTTTACACGACCTAATTTCCAGGGAGATATTTGTTATTGCATGATGAATCATTTGATGATCAGTTAAAATCTCCTACTAATCACAAACAAACTCAATTTTATGGAAATGTGTATACTGCCCTCCCTGAGCTTACCAGAATAGTTCTGCAATAGCGAGCTCAACTACGATCTGTTTCAGATGGACTCGACGCGACTCGTGTAGGCTGTTGAATGTATGTAAGTTATTGTAGTTTTGAAAGTCCTGTACGCCTTACTGGTAAGAGCACGCTGTTCTGAACATACCAACAACTCGGCTTCCAAAGCATGTCCGTTTACTGACGCAGGACAGAGTGCTTATGTGGAACGTTGGGTGACCCTATCCAATTTATGCACAAAACTAACGGGTCCGTTGATAGTCTCTCCGGCTTGACGCTTAATGCGGTCAACCACTGATTGGAGGGTTTTCTCTCAGCGTATCGATTTGCTGTCGCTTGTGTTCACGCTGACTTGCTGGCCTCGTTTCTGAACGGGCGATTTTGATGTATCTAATGTCTCAAAGCGATGGCGCCGGTCTGCTGGGATGGGCGGGCTGTGTGCTGGCAATGAACCAATAAGTACCTTCATACTTGCATGTATTTGCTGTCTCAGTGTCATGCCGATAAACTACTGAACACCCCTGAACGATGGTTTGTTTTATGGTATTGATGTGACCTCCTAATTAAGGTTTGACTCATCTGTTTTTCGTGTCGTTGACCTTGCATTTAAAAATCTGTCGGAGGACTGACTTCATTATGGACACCCGTTGATGTCCGTACTTTTTCTCATAAGTATTTCAGCGACGACCTTTGCTTCTTCCGTATCCATCTGGGGTATTAATTAGATTTTGTGCTAAATATGCTGACTAGATATGAAAGTTGCAACCAGCTGTGAAAATGCCAGGAGTGCATTTAGAGCCCTTAATTTCAAAGGAGGATCAACTAGATACATTGCTAATAAATGTTAACAAAGGTAAAATATCTGTACACAGATTTTTGATAGGAGATGGAATGTTACAACCGCATTCTAAGTAAATATATGCCCTAACTACAGAACCAATAACGGCACCCTTTTATTCGCTGTCGAGTCATCGAGATGAGGGTGTTCGACGTTTTTGTGACACTCTGATATAGCAATAAGACCTTGGAAAAACACTTCGGTCATCACTACTAGTCATTTTAATTTCAATCGTAGTTGCGAAAATCAGGACTCCTTTGAACTAACGTCTTCTCAAAAAACAGTCATCCGTCATGTAAGTCGATCGTTATGCGGGAAATGCTCTGCTAACATTCAAAGCCATTGAGAGAAGGGCGTTATTTCATGTGGTGTATAAGTTCGGTAAATTGTTGAGAGCCAGCCCGGAGACCCCGGTACTTAGATGATTGACTCTAAGTCTTCCACCCCGGGTTCGAGTCCCAGTTAGGGCCCGGTGGGTGTTCACTACTGATAAAACCTAACAAGGATGAATCAACTGTACAGTGCTTCCATGGTTTGCAATGGTGAGTTGAACGTCCGCACTACATTACTAATACTACATAGAAAAGTGGATATTCACTAGCCTAATTCATATCCGATTTGCCATTCCGCGATAGCTCAGCTGGCAGAACATCTACCCGGGTAAGCGAAATGTCGCCGGTTCGGGTCTGGCTCGCGGCGCTGAACTTTCGGATGCGTAAAATGCAAGTGAATATATATATATATATATATATATATATATATATATATATATATATATATTGTAATAATGTACTTCGGGCTGAGTCAACCACAATAATCGATCCGATCGTAGCACTTCAAGAACAGTCCAATCAGACTGAACTCATTTTGTGGAGCAGCTAGTACTCCGTTGCCTTAATACACCTACCTTCTTTGTTTGCGATCGACACCTGTGATTCTTCGGCGTCTACCGGTAAAAAGAATAAAAGGATCAAGATAAGGCACTCGTAAATTATGCTAAAATAACTCCCGGCAAATTGGGGATAATGAATTATCGTAAACCCCGCAAGTTCAACCACTTAGATCTAAAATGAGGAATTCCGGACCGTTTCCTTATTTCGATCGACACTGTCTGTTCTATTGTGCTGCTCTGTGCCTCATTCGAACACGAATCCGCATGTTTTACGTACGCTATTGAGAAAATTAAAAGAAATACTTGCATATCGCAACTTATATATTGTCTGTTTAAAAAAAGGAAAAAAACAAACGGAAAAGAAATTGATATGCATTTCACTCTTTAATTAAAATTAATTGATATATTTTACTGAGTGGAGTCAAAACAATACTGAGCAGTGAGCTGGTAAATACGTATGTATTCTGAATGACTCAGTTGGCTGCTATGTATTGAATAATTATCGCAAGTGTGACATTACAACTTAGTGTGTTTTTGACTTACCAATAAGACAAACCAACCGCTTTTTCTAAACAGGTTGCTGCGATTGAGATATATGGTACGCATGCATACGGCGTTGAATGTTTCAGGGCGTACTCCATGAGTTTCGAATGCCCGTTTTGGCTACTGGTAGCAATGGTAGTAGTTAACTCTTGAGTTCTGACTCATGGAGAACAATACAAGGTGGCGAACAGGCTCGTTTTCAGTGATTCGTAATCATTCCATTACATCATATTTTATATGAACAATGTTAGATGAACAAAACAGAAATCAAGATAAGGCGATGAGTCAAAACTAAGTGGGGGTCAAATATCACATGCGTGACCTCGATCCGTCTCTGGACCGTGAATGGGTGTCTGCGGTGTCATTAGTCGGACCAACGGATCTGTGGTCAGTTTGTGGGTAGGAGGTGGGACAAGGAAGCCTTAGCGCTTGCACGAACTGTTTTCGGGCGCACAACGGGGGATTGTAGAGACGAATACATACCGCTTCCGCTGTGGCTAGAACACGGCACTTCGCCAGTCGGAATGTCTCCTTGAAGTAAAAAATGTCGGTAGTTACGATCCGTGACGTCAAAAGTTCAACTGGTAACCCTGGAGTGATTGCATAAATATACCTACGAGTTAACCTACGTATTCGACTGTAAGCTCATGCTTATCTGCGGTAACTGAAACTAGGCCTGACTACAGGCATATGAAGCAATGCTGTGCTAATTAATACTGAACATTTGCATATGACTGAAAGTTGTCCTTAATTTTCTGATCGCCAGAGGTGTCAGTTGAAAACGGAAAACCGAAAAATAATTCCAGTGAACTGCGCACTTGTTGCTATCATTGGTTGATGTTGGTCACCTTTTGACAAATTGTACTCGTCGATAAGTATATTGCACTTGATGCTCAATGATGAAGTGGGACAGTTCATTGATAGAGTTTCCAACCATGGACAGACAGAATTCGCTGCTGTAAAATTTTCTCCAGTGCGGATAAGGGTTAGGGTGTGAATAGCGATGGTTAGTCCACAACATGCAGCAAAGGTACAAAAGCATAAAACTATATTCTTTAATGAGTGGGACTTGATGGGGTCTGGGTTGAGGTTAATAGGATAGTTGTAGACATTAGGCGAATTAAGCAACGTGCTGCGCTCAGCTGCATCCGACGTCTTTCTTCGTGGACGCCTAAACCAAGTAAATTTTATTGTTCTCAAAAAAGTGTCAATTTCGGGGGTGGCCGTGAATGGCTCTCTTTTGCTTTCGAAGTAAAGTCATCGAACCCTGAACCACTAAGGTGAACTGTATTCGAATATTTCATCGGTGGTCGCAGATACTTTTCCTACGACAACGGACCTTACGAAATGATTCATCCTACATTATGAATACTCCATTCACCAGTGAAAACACCGTACAACTGTGTCATCCTTGTTAGGAGCTATCAACAGTTTATATCCATTGACTCCAAGATCGGATTCAAACCCGAGGTGCATGATTTTCACCCACAAGTGGTGGAGGAACCACATATCATGCATTGCTGATGTGACCAATCGTCTGATGGTATTGTATATGACTCCCAGTTATGTACACCAGGTTTGAGTCCCGGTTAAGGCTCGGGACATATGGAAAGGAAATACAAACTATACGGCTGCTTTTCCGTGATTTTCAGTGCCAAGCTGAGTGTTAATACAACATACACAAATAAAACCTATTGATCACACTGAAAATAATATTATTTGTGGTGAATTCTGTTCACGATTGTTGAAAATCCCGCTCAGTATGCGCTACCTCTGTCTAGTCATCGAACAGTTTACCCCACGACGGCGTGTTTATAACGTGCAATTGTACACTGATAGCACGTGATATTCAATATTGTCGTCCTTAGTTTATTCAATATTTCGCAGGATGAATTGTGCATTCTCAAAAAACCAAACCAACGATACCAAATGTCACATTCCGAAAAGTAGCTAAAAATGGAAAAGTTGGGCTAGCATGGCAAACTGCTTCTTCAGAAGGAACAGTAAAACAAAGTCGAAGAAAAATGCTTTTGGCCAACAAGTCACGAAGGAATTCAATGAAGGATATTGATATCACCACTTTAAAAATATAAAGACAAGTTCAAAAGTGAACAAGTGAAGAAAATAATTTAAATTCAATTCTCGCAGAAGAAACAGAAACAGACTGGAAGTGCTAGCTACCGGTCTCTGTCATGTATGTGCGTGTGGGTGCACGTGTATGTCTGGTACTATATTTCCACTGATTATTATTTATACACATTTGGAAATCACATGGCACAGATCTCACTGATGTGTATTGTAGATGTGTGAAGCGTGTACGATGTCACATTAAAAGTTAGTATAAGGCGAAGCGAAACACAAACAATAGTAACACGCTGATAGCACAGCCATGGAAAAGAGTGGATTATAGAACTGAGAAAAAAAAGTGAATCTCATGCATTCGAGCCTGTCTATAATTTTTTCGTATCCGTACGCCATGGTGAGGAGACCAAGCGTAAACTTGAATAAATATTCCGATATCCGGCTCGATTGTGAGCTAACGAAAAGTGTGAAAGTGAAAAAGATAGAATGTTCATGAAAGTTCTCCGAGATAGGCGTATATGCACCCAAATCCAAATCCAAACATAAGGACATTTACATTCATTCGTTTTGCCACCTATGAATATTTTTCCAGTTGAAAATCAGTTCTCCCAGACCGAATAAATATTTCCACTGTTTAAGGAGACTCAGCTTGTTCTTCGTCTGCCTCACGGATGGTGTCCTCCAGAACGGGTTCGAAACTACGTTTCAGATAGAACGAAACAGGACGTCTTCGACGCGCTTTGAGACCTGCATGTGAAGTTGAAGATGGATGATCAATCGTGGAGGAAGCGAACGACCCTGTATCATTTGGGGTTTGAACAGATTCCAGATTTTTTGAGCTTAGCGAAAGATCAAAACATGAGCTTGGAGTTTGCGAATGAAACGAACCAAATCCGTTTTTCATGTGACATCTCTTCGATTTTTGCCGTCGGGTACTGTGACGAACTGGAATCTTGATGGTTTTTGAATTGCTTTTAGCAAAAAAAGTAACGGCAACAGAAGTCATCTTCATGAAAAATTACCACCCAAAATAATTATACCCTAATCCAATACCGTGTAGTTTCTGATGGTGAAAAAGGCTACGTAAACTATGGTTCGTGAAGTGGTATAAAAAAGATGCCCAAAAATGTATTCATTTCTTATTAGATTAAATCTGCCCCTCGTAAATGCATACTAAGTAGAGCGTATACCAGATTTCTGATTGAAGAAAGTGCGTCCAGAGCCAAAAGTGATTACGCAGCTCACGTATGTCTCAGCAGTTTAAATTACTACGATGAACAAACGAGAACATAATGTAGATGATTTCCTTCGATGACGACGCATTTTCGTGTGTCAAAATTGTACTGCACTAATTTAAGTAGCGTCACTCTGAATTGCATTTTGTCGTAGCTACCAATAAACACCGTGAATGCGACTGCAGTAGCAAACCGCGACTCTTGTACTCTTGTGTCAATGTTACATGGAGTCATTCTCGGACGAAAAGGATAAACTAGCACAAGGACTCCACACAAACATTCACCACTTCTTTATTCTCTTAATGCTACGGTGTAGCAGCAACCAAATGAATGATAAAAAGAAGACGCGAATTTCCACAAATATTCAGAAGCCTATGGAAAAAAGTGAAGAGAAAACAATACAAGACTCAAACCAGGCATCGACTGACAAGATGTCTGTTACAGATTACTGTCTTCTGGACGATGACCCACAAACACGAATGGTTTGGAAAGACGTGTTGACGTAAAATATACCAATGAAACCCAATCAGGATAGCCTAATGACTAACATGTAAGACAAAATCTTGTACGCCTGGTTCAGGGTTTTAATCGATAATTATACGTTGCTGCTGATTTATAAAGAGCTAGGTAAAATAATTCTTTGCAGTGGTTCCGTGGGTTTTCAACGGCAAGCTGAGTATTCATAATGAAGGAATTAACATCCCGTAGTAGTGCAAGTCTATCAATAATGAAAATAAAGGATATTGTTCCCAAAATGGATTTTGGATGAGTGAGCAGGTAGACGTACTGAGTGAGAGACGTATGATGAGGCCGAAATAGACTGCTAGGCACACGGGCTCCCGATTTTGGTCCTGTACACTATTCGATTTGCCACAGAGATTCGTTTGTTTCACGTTTGAATTTGGCTGAGTTAAATATCTAATGTGTGACTTAGCTCACCATAAACACGAAGGTTCCTTCAACAGTTTTGTCTGTGGTCATAACTAAGAGGAAAGTGTGGCGACTCACCAAGCAGGCTGTTCCGACCGATGGACCAACGTTCTGATATGAACCAACTGCGTGGCACTGCATCCGCCGGAGTTCAGATTATTCAAAGCATCAACCAAATCGGCCGAACGCGTTTGCAGTCTACGGATCTCTTTGCATAATGCGCTGAACAAAGAGAACACCATGGGAGACTCGTCCGGTTTTGTTACGGATGAACCTACAGCAGAAGGAAGAACAAAGATGAGCTCACGGGATAAGGATAGTTGTGACGATTGTACGGAAATGAGTAACTGATTATGAACAACATGGTGACAAGGGTTGTATTCAGGTTTGTCAACTTTGCTTTAAAAATGAGGGATTTTGTCAAGTCAACGGGAATGTGTTAATGAAACAAAACTAATTATATTTCTAAAATTGATAACTGGATAAGTAAGTCACCGAAGTGTACCAGGCTACAGGGAAACAAGACTAATTAGAACCACTGGGACATAGTTCATACTATAGACTAGCGTAGGTCCAGCGTGGAATGATGTTGATGATCAACGATATCATGCAGTTTTTTGTCTATCACACTCATAAAGAACAGAGTCGGGCAAAATGTCATTCAGGACGACTGTCTTCCACGAGCTAGTCCTGCAGTTGTGATTCGTCTTCCCTAGGTTCTTAATGCACAGTGCTTCAAATTGTTATTCTTTGATTTGAATCATTCGAGGGTCAAGTTTCGAGATAAATCAGTCTACATACATCACTGATTCAAAACTGCACCGATCGTTTTCGTGATGACTCCAGCTTGTCAAAAAGTATGGTATGGTTTCAATGCGGCGACAAATTGTTGAACCTTGAATAGATTACATTTCGGATTGATCGATTGTCATGCCCTCGACAGTATGTGCCTTTCCAAACAAAAAGCTACATATTTATTCTAAAAGACGATGGAAAAGTATTTTCCTCATGACGGAACATCTTGATTCTTGTGAATGTTACACGTTATAGCAGCTATATTTCCTCATATAATGATTCCGATAAAATATTGTTTTCCCCCAAGACCTGCTAACCAAAGGGAATTCGTCCATGGTAGTCGGTGGTGGCGAACAGATAATCTCATACGAATCTCAAGGTACAATTCACTAGAAACGTTTCTATAGTGTTGGACAGGAAGACTCGGCTAACGAGTCAATCGCCTCAATCAGCAAAAAGCCATGGGCAGCAGGAGACGAGTTCACAATTTCAGAGGCAACCCCAGATCTAGACGACGAACAAACGGATCCTAACAGAAGGGCAGAAAGATGGTTTAGACGGAAAACCTTTCATAGGGAATAACCAGGCCAACATAAAAAGAATGGCAGACGGAAGAACAAACTCAACATCTGCGGCGTTATGGGCACAAGTAAACCTAACTGAGCAAGTGGCGTGAAGATCGACCTTGGTGAAGCGTGGACAGGAAAATGGGATGTTTAAGCGGCCCTGTATGCCTTGCCATTTTAAATTGTCCAGATCGGTTAAAGCAACTCTGTCCTGAGCTTTGCCTTACATCGTTACCATTTATTTTCACACCGTGACGATAGCACTAATAATGTAGCAGGATCGTATTGGAATTGCTATATTCATGCAAAAACATTTTAAGTTGGGGCTCAGTCGATTTGTTTCAATTCGATTGATTTCCATTTGCAAGCTTGATCCAGACAGTTTTCAGTCGACCACTAAATTTCAGCTACTGCCATGACGCATTCTCCAAGAATGTACTAATACCCATAAGGACGACGAAAGCCATTTTAGAGTGAATTTCCTCCAGGTCACATGAAGAAAAATGAACGGGAGGTGAATCAGTTGTATTTAAGGAATCCTATTCATGATTACATGGGCGAAGAAATAGTGATGGTCGGATTAAAAGCTATGGTTCTAGGGTTATGAAGAGGAGGAAGGTCTTTGGTGTGTGTGTATGTGTGTGTGTGCATGCAAATTATGCACAAAGCACACATTTGTATAACGAATGATGGGCTACTGCGCTTTGTTCGATAATCCGTCCGCTTCTCTCTTGTCCTTCTAAAACAGTCAACCGTCGTTAAAATGTTAGGAAAACTGACATAATCTACGATATCTAATCGGTCTGAGCGAATGCACAATAAAAGCCTGCAGACACGATGACGATTGCGTGATACAGAAGATCGATTTCAATGAATGATTATAGGGGAAGAGATAAGAAACCTAATTAGTAAAATCCAGCGCGTTTCGGTAAAACTACCTTAACGTGTGAGACTCACTGTCCTGTGTGTTAGCCGAGGTACAGCTTTAGTTGATTCTCGTTCGCTGTGCCCTGCGATTGGTCTCTAACAAATATTCAAACCCAATGGGTCGTACCGCGATAGCTCGGCTGGTAGAGCACCGGTATGCGAAACGTCACCGGATCGACTCCGGCTAGTGGGGTTGGACTTTCGGATGCGAAAAATGCAAGCTAATTTTCAACTAGCTAAGATCCAGACTCATTATACCGGCAACACATTCTATGAAAATACGAAGTAGTTGCAAGTAATTTCACGGTATTCCAATAGTAAGCAGTAGACTGTTCGTGAAGTATGATAACAAATTTCGGAGAAGACTCAATCTCTCACTGCGCACAAATAAGGAATCACTCATCGTTTGATTGATATCATCATAGAGAAGACAGTTCAAGGTTTTGCGCCTTCTGACAAAACAGATGTGGACGTTTGACAGTCACGTTTCGGATAATCGATTTAAGAGCACTAAATTAGGACTAGGTTTGATAGAAAATTTCAGAGTGCATGGAAGGCTCTAGGAACAGACAAAGACTGACCCGAGCCATTCAAATCCTGTCGCTTTTCCCAACTCGGCTGAGCTTTGGACCGGGTGTTTTTCTGTTGTGAAACCACCGGGTTTCCAGTGAGCATGGCCAATCGGTCACTCAGTTGTTGGTTTGCGTACAGTTTCAGATCACGTTCGCTGGCCCACATTTGGGAAACCAAGTTGAACTGAATGAAATGGAAACAGACAGAACACTATCGTACTAGAATGGAATGCAAAGAATTTTTTCAATGTAACGATGCATGTTCAAATCCAAGAGCCCTGAAGAAGATCGCAATAAGAAGGTGATCAGAAGAGACAGTTGTTTCCTCGTTCCTAGTCAATTAACATTCTGCATGAAGCTTGGAGACAAACAGTCGGTTTTTAATTCGTCAATGCACATACTCTGTTGTTTACGTAGATTGCCAGTGTTGCGATGGTTACAAAGGATTCGAAGCGATAAATAGATCCGTATTGACAATGGGTGCATCAAAACACTCAGCAAATCAACCATGATTGGGGGGGGGGGCGGGCAACAGAAATCAATTTTGAATGTCCCGGTGCGCAAGTTCATTAGTAACGGATGATCATTATTCGATCGTAATGGAAGTATCGGTTGGAGAATTGAAAAAGGATAGGGAAAGCGGTGAGGAATTTGATCGAGTGTAAGACCAGCTGTTGATCCGCCAATCAATGTGCCTGCCTCAAAGTTAACTAAATAAACAAAGCAATATACTTCGGGAAAATTTAAGGAATCGTCGCATTCTAAATGACAATTAACAACGCTTGGCAACATTCTACTGTGTTACAACAATCCCCAGAGTCTGGTAGAATGGAATAGGCGATCTCGACCAAGACTTTAACCACTGGTAAAATGAATCTTATGACAAGTTCCTATTTGGGAATTTGAGAGACGGTAGACGTGTAACCTTTCATTCTATTCCGGGTCGCTGATCGATAGCGAGCGATGAAATAGAACAGACAGAAAGCGAGGTATCCTATCTAGTATATATGTTCATATCTTTACAATCACGAGCAACAAACGTGGGCAACTACGTGTCTTTTACCATCATTGTCAACATCTACTATAGTAAAAAAATCAATATAATCAATCACGAACAAAGAGGGAAGCAAGTAAACACACGCATACATACACCTCCACTGCATACCTCATTTACCACATTGGCTAACTCTTGGTGTTTACTTCGCATCAGTTTTGTTTGTTCATGATACAACAGTTTGGCTTTGTATTCCATCTGTTTGAGTTGATGAATTCGCAACCTGTGAGAAGAGGATGTAAATTCCCGCATGGGGCACAGGAGGATAACATAGAACGTATGCTCTATGGAAAATACAACTTATCGACGGCAAGTTCAAGGTCACAAAAACGCGTCAACTGTCATGACTAGTTTGTTGACTCAGTTCATCGATCTGTCGTAACCGAAAACATCAATAATCAATGGAGCCACAAAGGTTCTATGGGGCTGACCTCGGATAGGTATTGGAATAGGACAAAGCATTATGTTGCGTTCTAAACAAAACAGTAATTGTTATGTGTGTGTGTGTGTGTGTGTGTGTGTGTGTGTGTGTGTGTGTGTGTGTGTGTAGTCGGGATAAGCAGATGGACGTGAAATTAAGTAAACAGAAAGGCAATCTTAACAAACAGTGACGAAATCAAACGGATTTTAAGTGAAGTACGCTCAATGAGGAATCACAATTCTTCAAGCATTTCACTTGAAGAATTATAAACTCGTCTTCAAAATGAATTTAAAAATCTAGCCGTGACTTCCATGCTAAAATGGTGTACTTGTTATGTACAGTAAGTAAAAAAAGAATCAAACATCCCCATAATTATAAACGCTTTACTATCTTTATGTATACAGAAAGGTTTGAGAAACACGAACGCGGCCGATTTGAGACTGCCAAATGCGGAAGTCAACCGAAAAATGCGAGATTTGAAACTATGACTCTTGTTCTGTGCTGATTCAAGGGTTCTATGAAGAAGTCTCTGCTTCCGGACCATGTCAGCTTTTTGGTGCTGAATAGATCGTTTAAAAAAGATGTGTGGTTGTCAACCAAACCCTTGCACGAAAACGCACTAGTCCAATTGTTATTCACGAACGGCTCCTCTGGCTGGTTGGCCTGGTTACACCTCGTCGGTTTGAATCAGCTCCGGTTGGCTCAGATAATTGTTGGCCACTGATTGGCCCATCGCTGTCTTCAAGTCTGTACATTCGATGTTGTTCAGTCTGCGTAGCTGATTCCAGCCTTGCCCTTGATTCTGGACGGGCGATGGTGTGCTGTCTGCTAACTGAACTATGCCGTCTACAGACGAAGGGTCTGCCAAACCTTCACAATCCGGTTTACAGTCCGCCATAATGGCGTTCTGATAACCGTCTCGGACCGACCCAAACGCGCGTTACATCTTCCATTTAAAACCTAATGATACGTGAGAGCATTAGAGTAAATCCATGCGGAATCATTCAAACAGGCGGTTTCGACTGGGAATCCCAAAGTTTAGAAAACCCAGACTGGTGAACAAGCTCGTTTTGAGTGCTTCATGCTCATGCTATTGGATAACAATCTATTACGTCAAGTTAAAGGAATGGACAAATTAGATAAGTAGATAGAAATGAGAGACTAATGGTGACACAAAATACTGTGATGCAGACCGGATGTGAGTTGTTTCAAACGTGCTGTGTCATTTCTCATCTGGTGTGGAGGGTGGGGCGGGGAAGCTCAAGAACAAATTGTTTTTGAGCACACAGAAGGGAATTGTGGAGGCGGATGCCGATAGCTTTAGCTGTGACCAGGATACAACATCCTGCTGGTCTTGACTTTCGACCTCGAACCTCGCACAGGGCACGGAAAGCCTCGGCCACGTTCACTGTGTAATTAGACTGAGTTGAACTTGGACGGACTTTTGGATGCAGAAAAACAACGGTCATTTCCACGCTTTTAGGGGGAGATCTATTGAGATCGCGTTGCTTTCGATATAGTCACATTTCGGTCCATCAGAATCGTCAACCATTTAGCCATTGTATGGAACGGTGAATTGCACACGCTAAGGATAGGTCTTAAAGAGATCATATTCTTACGCACTTTCGGTGATCCATGCAATCCTGTAGGAGATATCCGTTCATATGTAGCCGAGTCTATAACGCTATTTTGCTTAAGACGTTGTAAAATGTTGGAAAGCTACGTCTCTGCCTGTAGTGTTTTATCTTCCTCTGTCACCATTTTTGCGAGTTCAGGAGTGCCATTCAAAATGATTCCCATTTTTGTGATAAAGTCTAACTGATTGAGAAGTACTATACTCATCCTCCTGTCCGGTTTCGAGATAATGATGCTACAGTTCTTTTGTTATTCTTTTAGACACTGTATAGGTTTCGTTCCTAATAGTCCATTTGTTGAGGGCTTAGCTGTATGGTATCGGTAGCACGTATTCACTGAGGCAGATTTGAGATTCTAAAGTTCCAAGTGTGACGATGGAAGTGAGCTGGATCCTCAAATTCTAGTTGTTTACTCTTGTTGTTTGGATAGCAGCATTTGGATCCCAAGGGTAACACTCCCAGCAATGTTCTGTTTAGCTCGAATTCAGATAAACTGTGCATAGAGCTTTCAGAGTTCGTCGGTAACTCACTCGCGGGTTTAGATCCTTCTATCCGTTTCGACCTGGAGTCAATAGACAAGCGATTGTGTTGATAACAAAATTACAAGTCAAGCTATGTCTTCCATTCCAATTTGACAACGTTAATTGTGTGCTCAGAAGACGACTCGGATCAGCGTCCGATCGAACTTATCGTGCTGCTGACTTCAGAATTATGCATCAAACGATGAGGATTCCTATGTTACCCGACCAACGTACGTGGGTCGAGAAGAGCCACAGTTACGTAGCTGGGTGGTTGAATATACTCCTAATTGTATTCAAAGTTTCGAGAGGCTACACCGGTCAGGTCAAACGCATGATAACAACATCCTGCCGTGGGCCATCGCCCGTCACTTTCCGATGACGCTACACTCGAATGATAGGAACACTGCGTTTCGAGTCATAGACGCAGGAAAGAATATCGGACTGTTGAGAATAGCCCAGGGTATTTTCAAACATTGCCGAAAAAAATTATTGTGTCAGCAAAAAGAACTGTTTGCCATCTTAACTTTACCGAGGTCATGTAATTAAACCCCAGCTTCAGTTTCTTATAGGCTTCGAACCTCATTCATTTACATGAACCTATTTACACATCATATTCTTCTGCAGCATGCATTGTGTTGAGATCCTGCGAAACTGTCCCAGACATGAATCATGTGTTTTTACAACAGTAACCTATCTTTTCGAAATTAACAAGGGAAAAGCAGACAAAAAAAATTACGTCTTCCCTATTTGCCAAATCGTGCCCACATAAATATAGTACATGAAATGTTATTATATCCACTCTTTTTGTCTGCAATTACTTTTGAAACAAACCAATAACGGTGATCAAATCTTACATGATGATGTGGTATAGTAGTAAGTGTGACAATTCCAATCTTACGGGATGATTCCATCTTATTTAAACATACTATATTGAATATGTTCACGGATTTTAACCATGACCCAGATAAGTCGAACTGTTCCGCATACTGTGCCCTGGAGGGTGCCAAAGACGATTAAACCAACCGCTGAACGATATGGGCTGCAAATGAAACTAACCCTGTCGTTATGGGCCAATTTTGAACATTCATAGATGCTTATTCGTGTACTATTGAGCGGTTAACAGGTGATACGTGGTTGTTGAACGAAGTTCACTCAAACTGTATATTCTGGTTAGAAGTAGTGACCTCTCATTTAACAAAACAGAGGGATGGTACACAGCAGTCGGAGTTGAAACAAGAAGAAATACTCACACGAAAAGACTGGGGAATTGTTGTGTCTCGTTAAAGTCACGCACACAGCGCGGACAACCAATCAATATTCCTCTTATGAATGGACATACACCTGCTTTGTCTCGATCTTTAATCATGCTTTAGCGCCGACCAAATTTGCGGGAGCCAAAAAAAGCTATTTGTAAATTTCTCAAGGATCTGAGTGATTTTCCTAGGGACAGAGAACGCGGAATTCTAGGAAAAAATTTTCAAGCAGGCCACTAGGAGGCTTTTTCGTGGTGCTTCGAACCCAACTGCAAGTGTGTCGAAACAACACAGGTCCTTCTAACTGAATGTAAGTATCACATCTGCAGTACAAAAAGATGAGATCAATGCCTCAAAAGATGGACCGTCATATTCAAAATCGACAAGAATGGGCAAGTAATCACCTCATTTGTGATGCCAAATGGAATGTTGTGACATTTAGCGAAAAGAAAACGTTTGACTTCGACGTACCCGACTAGTGGCACGACTTCAGAAAAAGCATGCTTTATTTCATTCGTTGAGCATTTAGTCGTGGCTCTGTGATGGTCTGGTGTGGGATTTTCTAAGGGGAATTTTAGCTAGCAGTTCCAGAAGAGAAGCAGACGGCTGGCTTTTACGCCAGAACACTGGATGAATTCCTTTCCCCGATGATTCACGGAAACCCACTAAGACCCACCTTTCAACATGACAACGTTGCTATACACGCAGTCAAATTCACCAAAATGCAGTATCCCTACCAGATTATGAAGACCATGGACTGGTCCACTCACAGTCCCGAATTAAACCCGATTGAAGGTGTCTGGGTTTTAATAACGGGGTGAGTCTAGGCAGATGGTGAAGTCTTCGGTAATCCGATGTTCGAGGTTCGAGTCCCTGTGGGGGCTCGGTGGATGCGCACTGCTGAAGATTCCCAACAAGGATGAAACAGCTGTACAGTGCTTCCATGGTTTTCAATGATGAGTTGAGCGTTGAAGCTGCATGATGAATCATATTATATAATCTGATGTAGTTAGAATTCATCGTCCTCGATGAATGGGACAATGAAGAACTTGAAACCAACCGAAACATCACTGAAAGCGTAGCTGGACATTGTGTTTCAGTAGTTATCGGTTTAAAAGACTGTGTTCCGTAACCAGCTGGTTGTTTTTGCCATTCGTCCAGGGGTGGGTTTAAAAGTATCCGGCAGCCTGCAAGATATACTATCTAGAACAAATTGACTGTTCTTGATCCGTTTGAAATCCCTGTACAATATATCATAGTAATGCGTTGCCATATCAGCGCGCCTAATTTGACCACCGTTAGTAGTTTGGTTCAAAATAAATCGCGAAAAAACGAGATCAACTTAACAACACTTCGTGCGCCACATAAAAAAACTAGTAAGTATAAACCGTGGACGGGTTTTCCGCCACTGATAATTAACGAAAGACAAGGTAATTTTTGACAATTTTCAAAAACGTATCATGCAATAAGCCGCAAAACCAGTCTATACGATTCCTAACTAGTTCATAAATTCAGCAGCCTTTGCAGTTGACGGAAATCATGCTGCGGAGATATCAGGTCACGTGATGGCTCTATTCCCGGCTTATTATAACCACATTATTGTATTCTAAGGAGGGAGACGGGAAAGTACGCGTTCCGTCGGACGCAATCTGTCAGTCCGTTGACTGGTTGACTGACAGCTCAATCGATAAACAGGGGAACGTGGAGAAGTAGGGTGAAAATCAGTTTCCACGCCAAATGTTTCCCCGAACCAGCTCGCCCCCTGATTGTACAAAGTTCAAATTCGTCCCATACTTGAATACCGCTATCACGTGTAGAGTAGAGCTTCGCCTTCGTCTTCTTTATCTCTTCTTGACCGGGTCCAACGTGAAGCCATTCGTCAACAGATGGCCAAACTTGGACATCCGATTTGCAGTCGCATGCTCATTGCTGGGCAGTTGCTTCATTGTCCCTATTCTAACACCACTATTTTGGGTTTTGTTCCCCCGGGATTTGCTCCTATTCCTATTTACTTCCCAAAGCCGATCCCGAACACAGGCAGTTAGTCACATTTATCAGGTTTCTGGCGCTAGATATCGGAACTCAAACTTTCAGTGTTCTTTTGCCCCCGGGATGACTGTTATGGAACACGCTTCCTCTCTGTTTTTTTCCACCAAATTACAAACTTCCTCTTTCGAAAGCGGAATCAGCAAATCGGTTTAGACGTGAATACCCCCTCACACAACTCCCCTTACAGTGTTTTTCAAACTATGGGGTTTACGCCTTTAACTGTAATTCAATTTGTGTGATAAAAAAGGAAGTTCATGGGTATTATGTTCGAAGATGACGTAACAGAATATTGAGGAAGGATTAAGAAACGTGACCAGATAAACCAAGTGATTCCGGATTCATCAAAAATCACCATGAGGTATAAGTTTGGTCTCGATAAAAATTACGTCCATGCGCGACAGAGATGAATTAAACAGGTGCGACATGAATCGTACAAATGACCAAATCAACAAATCGAAGTGACGTGAACTCACGTGTTACGCAAAACACTTATCTGATCATCGTTTTCGTTATCCATTTGTAACTGTTAAAACAGGTAGGCAAAAATTATTTACGAAGCTATTTTCAACTCAAGCAGAGAAACAGTCAGTGATGACTCCAAATGGGTTTAGGGAGAAGCGAATAGCCCTTATGCACGTTTGAAAACGGATCAGAAATTTTGTTACTTGACCAGTGGATGATTTTGCTAAGGGACTAAGAAGAAGAAGCCCATCTACTGCATGAGTTTCACATCATTTGGGACCCGTATGGCTCACCGATATGACGTAACCAATCTACTTCAACGAGCTTTCCTTGGTCGGAATGCTGATCGTCAATCGCGGTAGCATGTCTCAACATCAAGTGAAAAGTGTAGATGCCAAATAATCTATAGCGAGTACTCCGGAAGTAACAATATCTGGCAGGTGTAGTCCTAGTGTAGCGGCAAATGTTGGAGCAACAGAACGATGCAAATATCAAAGCGATAGGGCCAACCAGTCGAAAGCCACAGACCAAAGAACAGACGGCGAATGTGTCGGAAGCATCGCGCAATGGACAAAAAGGGGAATTCAGACTAGCAGGAGGACACGGCGAAATCTTTGGCAGCCAAGAAGATAGCCCAGGTGAGGAGCTACCGACTAATCAGTCAACTGGAGCAATCGGACCAGCCAAATGGAGATAATGTGAAAAATAATCAATCTAATGACTGCAGGCGACTGGCCAGAACGCAGCCAAATGATTAATATTGCTGCAGCGCGGTTTGAAAAACGGACTAAATAAACGATTGTACATATTCCACGGACCTGACTTGTTTGACCGCCCAAATATAGATGTCCTCACCCGTCTTGCCTTCTTTGTTGCACTAGGAACGCTGTATAAAGACAATCAGGTATGCGATCAGAGACAAAAATATGTACTACTCAAAAAGTCGCATTGTCTATCACCATCAGCAGTTGTCAGAGGACTACTCAGGACTGACAATTACAAGATGGCTGCGCAAAATAGCTCGATTGACCGACAGCAACAACACTTATGCATCATGTCATCCGTAAAATTTTATTCAGAAGGATCTGAAAAGCCAGCGTAGTTGGGGCACATCAAATGTGATGCGCGATGCAGGACGGTGGTGTCAGGATGAGGCAAGGAACAATACTGCCAAATGCCTGATGCAAAAAGCACACAGATGAGGTCTGGAATAATGCACTGAAAATCAACAGTTCATGGAGTACTGTCATGGTTTCATTTCTCACACGTTTTGCCATCATAAAATACGTTCTATGAAAATAACAACAACAAAAAAGACAGACGCGTTTATTGTGAACTCACCTTCGTGGTTTCCACATTGTGACGGAGTAAATTGTTACGTTCTTGCAATTCAGCAACCAAGTTGACAGCACTGTCAGATTCTGTCCGCGCACGGTTTCTTTCGATTTAGAAAAAGACATGAAATTTTCGAAATACGAGTTAAGCGTGAGAACCACAGAATGACAATTAGAACGAGATCATGTGACGCATCAATGTCAACTCAAGGGCAGTATGCGTGCAGCATATTTGTTTTCATTTATGTTCAAGCCACGTAACCGATGAGGCAAGGGTACAAAAGGTATCGGAAAAGTAAAAAATAATATTTCTGCTCAAACATCACACGCATAGGGCCAAGCTCGTTACCAATACTACGAAATGGGTAAAAAGAAGGAAACAGGGGTAGATTTTTTCGTGTTTTGTTTTCTCGTTCATATTTGGTAAGTCGTTTCTTTTCGGGAGTCCCCTTGTCACACGTCACAGCGTTTGTGCCGCTGGCTTCAATTTTGAGACACCATTCTGAAGTTCGGCAACCAGGGCCGATAGCGAACAGGTTGTCGGGATTTACGAACTGAAGTAAGAGCTGACAATGACTTTTTCCAACCCCAAAACTAGAGAGTAAATAAAAGTTTATCAAAAATTTCATCCACCTTCGATTTGATTTCGGGAATGTTGTGCTGTAAAGGTTTCTCGATTAGAATATCCTAGACGGTCGACGATCACGTGCGGTATGCTGTCGGAAGAGAATTACTCTTTGAGAGGTTTGTATCCAAATCTGTAACTACACTGGATTCGTTATCAAACGATAAATCGCTTGGTGTCGTATGAAGAGAGAGACTAAAAGTACACACACAACGAAACAGAGTTGCCCGTAAAAATAATCCAAATATAACATTGCTTGTAAACTTACCGTCTTACTCTATGAATCAGAGGAATGAAAAATGTTGCAGTTGCATGAAAAAGTAGGCACAGAACTACAAATAATCGTGTCAAGTTGATCGAAAAAGTGTGTGGATAGAAAAGCACCATGGCTTATCACACTTAGCCATATCCTCCAATCTATTCAACCACTGAGTAGATGGATTTCTCGGACCTCAGCCACGAAGTCCAACACGCCTTATATGGCTGAATCCACTGATACGAAGATATCCGTGTCTGCACAAGGACAATCTTTGTCTATCCTTCACCCGCAGTGGCCAAGTTTTTCAAGCGTACAGAAGAACTGGCCTAGCTGCTGCAGTGTACACTTGACCCCTGATGAGTGAAAACGAATATCACGTCAACGCCACAGATGGCTGAGGTTGGAAAAATCCAAATGCGCCTTCCGTATATGCGGTGACACTTGATCCGGCATCCGACCTCCGGGTGAAATACAACCACCTGGGAGATAGAACGTATCTGCCTAGTTTTTATCGTCCTCCTCAACACCGTGGAGTTTGATGCTGGACGAGCCCAGTCCACGGGCTGTCGTCCGCTTGCATTGTCGTATGGATCATATGAATCGCGGTGTGAATGAAAAAAGGGTAGAAATCCAATTTTTGAGGGAAAAAACACAAACGCTGATGAAGTCCATATGCGTTACCGTAATTCACACAATCCGCACTCAGTCGAGAACAATGAAAGCCATCATTTGGCCTAAAACTCCGTTTTCAGATAAGGTGCAGCTGACGAGAAATACAATAAATATGCAAGTTCTTAAGGACTGATCACATTGAAGGGTTCTTGTTCTCTGATCGCTTCCAACGCAATGGGGAGAAGATAAATTTCACCAACACTTACAGCCTTTTTATTGCTTTGTGTGCCTCTTTCATGGGTCCGTTTGACAGGTGAGAAATTTCGGCCTGAAGAACACTCATTTCAACCGAGAATTGTCTAATTTGACTTTTCTCACGCTCCACGAGACCCGACTGCGAATCGAGCACTAGTTCCAGTACAGAGACCTCGTCGAACAACTGAAAAAGAAAATAAGTGTGCAAAACATCATCGTCAACTGCTATGGCTCGAATCCGGTTTGTTTTTTCAGGCTGATTGACTGTGTTGGCCTAATCAGAAGATTCGAACACCAGTCGGTCATTCAATCTTTACACTGATCAGTACACCCTAAGACGTTCTGACCCAGGGTACATGATCCCACGCTCAGAGATGTCCACAGTTGAGGTTCCATTTGATGACCATTTCAACACCGCCGCAAAGACGATCAGTTGATTTCCCAAGTATTCAGGGACAAATATGCCATAGGACAAAATTGCACCTCAAAATGAAAGCCTTGCTATCGTCTAAGGGAGCTCGTGGGGTAGGAAGTACACATAGGTCGGACTAATTATGTTGGAACGGGATGCCAAACCGTTGGTTGCTGGAGTGTCATAGGTCTGCGGATTCGTGAACGGATATTTGTCCACACCAAAATGACTAACCTAATAACTAAGCATTCGATCACTATAGATGTTGCAGAAATCAGCAGATTGTAGTTTGCCGATTATGTTCATATTCAACCGAAATTTTGCAGCAAGTTCGAAAATCGAATTTATTTTAGGGTGAAGAAAGCGAGAACGGTGATGATCCAAAATGATCAAGCCCTATACATGCACTTTCAAATATCACCATGTGATGCGATAATCAAAAATAGTTTACCAAACCTGAGGCCAAATATTCCACTCCGTGACGAACTTCGAGGACTGGGACAAGCTCACACAAAACACAGAGGCACGACGATGGTGGAGTGGAACGTCACTTATTTCAAAACCGATAATATTTCTCCATGGCTGTAATGCTAAAAAGAAAAAAATCAACTCCACCAAAATTCGCTTCCGCCAATATAAAAATTATTCCCACGAGGATTATTTCTTATTCCCATTTAAGCAACCGCCTTGCGTAGTCTTGATAATCCCACTAATATGAATATATATATACATATATATATATATATATATATATATATATATATATATATATATATATATATATATATATATATACTGGGCGCAAAATATATGACCCATTCGAAGAAGATTCAAAGCCATTGGGAGTGGCCCTACAGATCAGCTGGTGGATTACACACGGTGCTAAAGCATCGGTGGCATCCCTGCATAGGTTCAAATCCCGAGGGGTCAACGAATTTGCACATTTAGGTTAACTGAATAGCCTTTGTCTTCATTCTCTTTGTGCAGAATAACATGTATACCGTTGAGTAATGGGTGTCCAGATGTAGACACTGCGCTCATTCGAATTCGTCGGGGTAAAGTGAAGACGAACAAGCGAATCAGAAGTATCGGTCGCGTACGTATAATCATACGCGAAACATTAAAAACTATGAAACGAATGAAGTAACTGAAGCAGTTCTTTGGAACTTGAAGCAGTGTGTGTGGTGATCGGATAAAACCACTGTATGCACAAGTCAATTCAGTTCAGTTCATCCAGCCATTGACCTCGCATTTAAAAGTTTCGCTTTTGGTTGCTCTTTTCGGCATCGTTCACTTGAAGGCAAAATGAATATAAGCATGAAGTGAAAAAGAACGAAAAACCAAGTAATAAACGAAGATGATGAAGACAAAGAAGGAGCCTGAATGCAACTACGGTAATAGCCACGACACCCACAGGTGTCACTTATTGTCTCCAACCACCTGGCGGGTCTCGCGGGCCCCATCCCAGAAGTTTAACACGTCTTACTTATGAAGGTAGTAGCAGCCACAAACAAAGAAGCTCTTGTTCGGTAGTTAGACAGTATGTCATCGCTTGTCCAGAGTCGAGGACAAGACTGGGGGCAGTGAAACCAAGTGGTGAACCAATCAATGACCAACAGTTGTCTGGACTGACGGGAGCCGAACCAGCCAATCGGGCTGCAACCAGACTAGCCAGCCAATAAGTTTGCATGCAAGGATTTGGTTATGCTCACTGCCTATCTTAGATAAATGATATATTTTCACCAATAAACTGAGATGACCAGAAGGTATAAAATTCTTCTCGCTAGAGTTAGTGGTACGGACTGGAACACAACTTGGTCAAGTTCACTGACCCGAGTTTTCATATCCTTTGTGCCACGTCATGGTCTGAACACCTCAATCTGCCTTCCAGTCACTATCAGCTTCTGAGAACAGCGCACAGTGAAGAAGTCTATCGCTGGGAATGCGTAATATATGTTCCAGATATCTTAACTTGTTCAGATTTAGTACTTGGTCTGGTGACTGACCTCTAGTTCCGAGCATCCTACGCTTAACATCAGCATTGTTGATATGATTTTGCTATGTTGTAGAATACATAAGGAAGTAAAAGTATTATTTTTCAAAAGTATTTTATATCCCAGAAATACTGCAAAGATGTTATTGCTCAAACACCGACGACATCTTATCCGATAGTCGACCACCTGGTGATATGCAACTGCCTAGGTAACAAAACTAAACTACTTCAGCTAGGGCTTCCCCTGACAAGACAAGGTGTGATGTAGACTCAACCCAATTTTGCAGCAGCATTCTACACTTCAGAGGTGCAAAATGCATCCCAAATATTGCTACGCTGCTCTTTAGACTATCTAGAAAACTTGCAACTTAGCTGGATCTTCACTCAGCACAACAAGATCATCCGCGTATTCCAAGTCGGATAGTTTACTGTCTGAGCGAAGATCGATGACGATATTCTCACACGAGGACAGGGCTATCTGAAGAATCTTTGCAGAGAGCAGCCCCGAGGAATGCCATTTATCATGATGAACTCGAAGGAAGGATCACTGTAAACGCGAACTCGGCTTCGGCTGTTTGCGTACAAGCACTGGAAAAGAGAAATTTCTCTGGAACACCTTTCAATGAAAGGCAGCGCCAGAGAACTATGCGGTCGACTGAATCGAACGACGCTTTCAGATCAAGGAAGACAGAGACTGTGAATCCACGGAAGGTTTGTTTGTGCTCCAAAACCTGTCAAAGGGTAAAAAAATACGTTGGATATAGCCCTGACCGGTTCTGAATGCGGCTTGATTGTCCCGCGCATATCTTTCATGGTTGCTGGATAGTCGGAGAAGAATAACTCAGGAGAACAGTCTGAATGTGATATTTACGAAGCTAATCCCTCTGTAGTTTTCACAAGAGGGTCCGCCACCTTTCTCGTAGATCGGTAAGATCACTAAGTCACACCATTCCCTGAGAATTTGTTTAGTATCCAAAATTAACCGGAGGAGTTTTGGTAACTCCGAAACCAAAGTTCGGACTCCATCCTTGAAAAAAGATGGGGACAACTGGTCCGGTTCATCATCGTTCTACTTTTTTAAGAAACTTACCTTTCGGATATTTACTTGCATTGTTTCTCTTGTAAGTATTATCGAAATGTCCGCTGTGGATGTGGATTAACTCGATCACTCCTTAAAGTGATCGGCCCAGTACTCTAGTCAACGTTCCTCAGTGAGCACCCGAATTCCCCGAATAATTCCTTTACACTTGGTTTCCACGGCCCAGAAATTCCAATCAGAGGGTAAAGACTGCCACCGTTGACAACAGCCGCAGACTTATCCATTTCCCTACAGTTTGCAATCCGTCCTTGTTAGTTAACACCTCTGGGATTTGCGTATCTTGCTGAATGTGACTTTCGAAGGGACGGATCTGCAAGATCCCAACAGAGCAATTGATGCCAAAGATATGCAAAGCTTGTGACATCTGCTTGAACTGGAGTCTTGTGTGACAATGGAAGCATTATACAAGGCTTCCTTGATCTGTCGCCAGGGTTTATTTTGGTCTTGGGCATCCGGCGGCATTGATAACCGAGCAGCAAACTCTGCACGGCAACCATATAGTCGACTGTGATCTGGAAGCAACTGCGCGGAACAGGTAACTTTTATGTTGGCGCAACCGAGCAAGTACCAAGGCGTGGTTTTGGTCCACAGGCGGGGAACAAAATGAATGATGCTCTTCGATTGGTCCACGTCAGAGCACTGACGGCGCACACCTGGATGGGACGAGCACAGTTTTCAGCGCGATCGTCCGGGATAGAAAACGGGTCTCCTATGTGCTTTTCGGAATACCCCAAAGTCAACTGGGGTGCTGAAATCCCCGGCAAGTATCACGACGTCCGTTGAACGCACGCTTCGAAGCAACTCAGACAAGTTGTACTTCGCGGCTGCTCACAGCGTTGAAGGTCGTACGCCTTTGGAAACGGGGTGGTTCTTGTGTGAGCGATCGACAATGCCTACAGTATCCTTAGTGGGTGGTTGTCGCGTTCGCCAGGTCTATCTTGAAACCTTATTCGATTAAATGGCGAGCGATAGCCGAGAAAGTCCCAAATGATGCTGATGAGATTTTACGAAAGAAACTTCTGTCGTAACATGGTTTTCTGCATTTCTCCCTAAAGTTTATAGCGGGAAATAATCAAAATGCATAGCAAAAGACTTCATCAACTGAGTGAAAGTCTTTGGGTTAGATAAATTCAGATAGATTCACGCTTCTTATGATAAGAAATAAAGCGAGAGAGCAAGAAAGAAAGAAAGAAAGAGAAATCTGATCGGTAAGTCAGACAGATGACAAGGACAACCGCATATTGTGGGGAAGAAATTACCTGAACTTTTTCTGAAGATGAAATGAAAATATCAGCGTGTTTTCCGTGTCTAATAAGACAATCAAATAAAACAATTTTATTTCAATAGAAGAACTGGAGATAAAAATCCAAGATGGCGCAATGAGAAGCCACATTTAGGCTTTGATGCGATTTCTGTGATGAAACGGAGCCACGGCTTGTGACTCGCTAAATTCACGTCACCATTGGTCTGGTTTGCTCAGGATCAGTGCGGGGATTTTCCTACTCTTTCCAGCACACAAAAAAGGAATAACTAAGCCAGAGTAATCACCGCAGATCTGGATGTTGCTAGTCAGTGTTCGATTTCGCTTGACCGCAATGTAGTCATTGTGCACAGAATCTGAACAAGTCAGCGGCATCAACATACCGGAAAGTAATAAGAGATGAGAGACAGTTGACATCACGCAGTTCCTCGTCAGTAAACTGACGGGACAAATAGGGTAGCTTTTGAGCACAATTTGAAGAACAAGCTCGTTTTCGAATATCCTTCATCCTACCAATACATTACATTACCAACGATTATCAAATCAGAGTGAAAATGGGTGGCGAGAGAGGGGATGAATTGAAAGGGAGTAAAATTTATAAGCGTGACGACAAATTTACCTTTGGCGTAGAATTTTCATATGATTATTTCGGTTAGTTTAGTTTTGGGGTTGGACTAAGAAATTCCCAATACTTGTGTAGACTGTTCTTGGGTGCACAAAGAAAGATTGTGGAGAGGAATGACATAATATTCCCCCTCATTTTCAATCAATATCTTATTTCTCATGCATTCCACGTCCCTAGCGCTACCGTGGTTCTCAGAAATGCATCTAATTGATTTACGAAAAATCCACAACTGGATGTGTATTTCAAACATGGAAAACTTCAAATACAGCAAGTGCTGATTACCAAGGTCCCAATGGAGTTACGTCAAAAAGTATTCTGCTTCTGAGTGACCAAAGCACCTAACCTAGCGAATTTTCACCGAAAAACGTCGTCGAAGCTCAATATCCTCCTCCTGTAACTTTTCATCTACTTCAATCTTGTCTCAGTTTCATTGGTTATTCTATTGACTATATAAAAATCACATTGACTGCAGTATGCACGTGTTCATATGCAGCGAATTGGTCCAGGATATATTGTGCAAACCTATGTTTCTCATTTCCCTCTTCAAACAAAATACCTGCCATGACTGGTGGAAGAAACAGTCGAGCGTGGAGTTCCAGATGCTGTGATTTACTTGTCTGTTGTCGAATAAATGGCACAATAATGTGTTATACTTGTCGTTTCCTTTCGTTGGACGTAGAGAATTGGTATGGGTGTTGAGGAAGACCATTTCCATATTCATGCTGAAGCGCTGGTACTCATAACTACGAAGCATAATGATTAACTAATTCCACCACATCGTAAATGACCCAATAAAGTCAGCATGATTCTCAACAATTTTACCGAAATGCGTGAAGAATATTACTTGAATGAACTTCCGACCAAGTGCACGTAACTTCTGAGCTCCAACACGGATAATTTCCACTATAAAAGGCATACTGTGTGAAAGAATTTCAAAAAATCCGGTGTTGCCATCTTTTCGGGGACAATGCCCATAATGCGACTTGCATTTGTCCCAGATTTAAAAGTTAAAATCTGAATGCCAAACCAAATTTTATCCCGCTGTATGCTCCTCACCTCAGTGTAATCAGCTAACGACCCAAAAAAGTACACCTCCATTTTTTTTACAACCAGTTATTCAATGTCTACCCTTGACCGAGCCGCCTGCATCAGGTATCAAACTTGTATTCACTCCGTCCCCACGCCCGTGCTTATATCCTAGTTTGTTTGTTTACTCCCATTGCGTCAATGACCTACTGGGGTTTGTTTCCATGCCAGCTTGATCGAAGTCAGTGTCGTTGTACTTGTATTTTGTATTTGTGCTTCTCTCTCTTGTTAACTACATTTCCATTGTATCATTTATTAGTGACCCCCTGGTCTCACAGATGACCGAACTGATGTTACTGTTTATATAATCAAGGTTTGTTTCCAGCTTTGTCTCCTGTCTGACGATCATCCACGTTGTTCGTTTGCGAGTGATCTCACCGATCTACTCAGAGGATGGGAGGGGGATGGCGGGGGGCGGGGGGCTCGTCTTTCATCATCCGTCTCATATAATCGCACATTGTGCACCATTGTTCTCGGCCCGATGGCGTGCTCTTGCTACCCCGCTTGACGCCTGATGTGAAGTTACGCTGTTATTCTGTGTGTTGTGGTCGGATTGCCCACAACGTGAGTACATATTCATCTGCGGTTTACGGATTCTGTTACGGAGACTAATGAATATTGAGTTTCCTGATTCACGATTTGGTGTTGGTGTTTTGATTCACGCAATTACTCGGCGACAGTCGCTCCAAAGAGTTTATAAGACAGGCTTTCCTATGAGCAATGAAGGAGGATTCGATGATGATCCTGTAAACGGTGGGCTGCATTGAAAAAAAGGTTGTTGTTCCGGTTGAACTGATCGCCCGTAAAATGACTGATGAACTCAAAACAGATATAAGTTATGTTGATATAAACCATAACATGATCCGTATGACAAATTTCCAAAGCCTCTTAGCTCAATCTGGTAGAGAAAACACTGCAACAAAACAGTGTTGCAGTCTACGTGGGAATACGAACTCAACCGTGGTCAACGACTTCCCACATTTCAATCAATTTAGCGTTTGTCAAATCTACCAAAACGTACTTAATGGACCACATTATTCCGTGATATATATATATATATATATATATATATATATATATATATATATATATATATATATAGCTTAAAATCAAGCGCGGTGCAAAGGTAACAACACTTACAAAAACAAAGGGGAGGGGGGGTGTTCAGCAGAAAACAACAAAAGAGGTAATTAATGAAGAGACAACATATGCTGTTATTTCCTGGAATAAGCGATTTCTCTTGGCCCTGCAGTGTGCTTGTTATTTATCTCTACAGGTGTTTGATGCTTCTTAAATCATTTGCTAACTACAATAGGACAAGAAGAATGTGGAGGGAATTGATACTGACCATCAACTTCACGTACCTCAGTCAGCTGACGTAGGACATCACAAAGTTAGAGAATAGATAGGGGTTGATTAGACACGAGTTTAATTTGGTTGCGTCTCACTCAATCCACTGGTTCTACTAATGAGACCAGTCTTTTTAAGTGATTGATATTATAGCGGCAGAAGCTACTAACAGCCGCAGTTGGTTCTCACTTTGCAATGATTTCGGAACAACACACAGAATGTGATTTTAATATTCACTCCACGGATATAACCAAAGGACAGGATAAACATTGTCGGAACCATTTTGAACTGTTACAGTGTTCTTCCAAATATACCTATGCTATTGTTCTACAGTTTCCTGGCAAGTAACCTGATTTGAAATTCAGTCTAATGTACTATAAAGAACTCGGTATATATATATATATATATATATATATATATATATATATATATATATATATATATATATATCTGTGTGCTTCTCTCTATCCTTGCATTGACTGAGTGAGTAGGTTATGACTATTCACTTGAGCACTCGGTATCCAGGTCCTTACAGAAAATGTATCCGCATCCTTCTGAACACTGTTGCCACCTGATACGTAGAAACCTATTTTCAATTTTAAAAAGCTCCGTAGCACGTTCTAGGCATCAAGATATGTGTGCGCGCGTCTAATTTACACCAAACTCTTTTGACTGAGGTAAATTATTTTTCAAAATGAACATTCGGCAGGACTGACAGTGACGCAGGTCTCTGTCGTCAAGATCACGATGTGAAATTCTAAAACTGACCGTCCCCACTGATAATCTCATTAGGATAACCCTACAAGACAACGGAAATACATTTGAGCGGCATCGCTTTTTGAAACTAGAGAAAAGGCGGAATGCATGCTGTTTCTCGAGTGGTGCGTAGACAAAACATGCTTGTATACAACCGATTGTATCAAATAAGTTGTGTCCGTGTGCTCAACCAGTGCAGTACAGATTTATCCTAGGAAAATCTTGCCGGAGACACTCAAATTACGAGCTAACTGGCTCACGTCGTGTACCATTGTAATTTGAGCGGGTTCAGTCGCCAATTTTACGAAATCAACCCGGTACCATAGGACGGCCTCGCTGTCGGTGCATGGTGTTTGCAGGTGGATTAGAACCCGGCTGGGGTAAATGAATGTAGGTCACTTCCAATTTCGTCAAAGCTTGCCGGACACGTTTTCAAATCTCCTTTTCCGATGGCCTGTAAACAAATTAGGGTTCGGCTATCACAGAGATAAGTGGATTTGACCGGTGTATTACCTTAAGAACAACTATCGTTGTGTCTGGAAACTGGATTCGGGAATACAAGGGATGCTCACACGCAACGCATAAAGAATATCACAATGATAAACCTTTTATCGCGAAAAACAGAAGTAATACTGCAACTGTACGCACTCGAAATCACGCTGCTGGGCGGTGAAAAACGCGTACATGCATCTGTTATGAGAAGGACACAGACGGTAAAGCGATAGAACAAACAAACAAACGAAGACGTTTCAGCTGTTTTGTGCACTGCACATCATAGCATTTGTTCTATGCAAACCATTATTGATCTAACAGAATAATGTGTACGGAGATAATTCGTCGGGAATGAACATAAATTAATCCTGGTATTTGTTGGACTGGACATCTATATTTATACAAATTAGGAAGCTGATACTTGGACGATCAACCGGTCAACGAGGTTAGTCGGTATGAGTTGTTGGATTACAGGAGAATTTGAAAACCACTCACTGTTGAAATACGTTACGGGATGCACAACTTTCCGTGCACACGGACACGGGTGTGTATGTGCGAATTTGTGCAGATCTGTGGTCTATAAATGAACTCAAAAACTGTGTTCAATGTGAATCTGAGAGGTAATAACGAGGCCCGGTTTTGTGCTTGTATGCATACCCGAAAAGAAGCGTAACAGACCAAATTTGAAAATAGTCCGAAATGAAAACTGAGCCGTGAAGTATAGCCAAAGTTCGGGAATCATCACGGATGCACGTCAAAGGAGTTATGAACGACAAGTTGGTGGCAAAAAACTTGATAGAATCAATACCCAAGCCCAGCTGCGAACGGTCCGCATATTCGCCAGAGTCATTCAGGTTATTTGAAAGCACTACGAGGCAAATACATTCCGAATGACTGAAAATAATAACATCGTGAAGACTGAGTAAACAAACACGCATGTGCAAGGTGTGTGTTTGTGTGTGTGTGTGTGTGTGTGTGTGTGTGTGTGTGCACGTGCTGGGTTTTGTGTGCAGACGTCAAAAAGTAGACAGCACAAACGTTGTAAGGCGAGTCCGCAGGGCTGTTGCACCAGCAACTGACTCACTGTGTGTGTTCAGTACCGTTATAGAAGTGAAAATGTGAGTGGGACGGGCGGGATGAACGAAGATGATGCGCATAAAAGGCGAAGAAAACCGCAAAATCTGTCACAAATACGGAGTAAAACCAAACCGAATGCAACGCGTAGACCAAATGTGTGCGCACGAAATCACACGCGCAGACCAGCAAACATTCACACAAATACAGATGGTAAAAGTATAGTATCACACTATGCCCATTCGAAAATAGTTTATCGTGAGGACACACGCAGACACGCGCTCGGTCAAGACACAACGCGTGAGATCTCAAGGGGACAAAGAGGTTTCCGTGGGTAGGGGGCTGGAATCTGTCTTGAAACATACGACTACTGCGTTGTGATTATCTGTGAACTGAGAGGGGTGACACGTGAATAATTTTAGTAGTCTCGCTAGCCGCAACTACTGGCTGGATTAATACGGTGACAGTCCATAATGAATGAGTATTCTTGTGTTTGGATTTGCGTATAGAAGATGGAGACTTGGTTGAATAAGACGGACTCCTTTGGAGCAGTACAACAGTATCAAGTTGTTTCCCAGAAGATAACGTCATCTGAGAACAATGGGTTGCTATGTCACAACAGCTAAGTGGTTGAACATTTGGACTGTTTCTGAAATAATTCATCAGAAATTTCGTCGCCCACCTCACTATTTAAGATCATGGAGGGCATTGCAGTCAAGGGCGGAAAAAGCAGATGTACTGCGCTGACATGGTCTTAAATTGATGACATGGGCACTAACACTGCAAGGAGAATCAAATCATAAATTATGTAAGAAAGGGATAGGTATCTATTGTGGAATTTTACGTTGTCTCAGAAATTGAAATCACGATCCCTAAATATTTCAGGGTTTTTACTTTCGACTCTATCTCGGGTAACCCCCCATATACTTCATTGTCCCTAGTCAACCGTTCAGTGTTCGAACTGTATTGCTTTCCTCATTGTGTTGTTGTCTGTTGACTTTTTGTCTGTGCAATTCGTGTTGTACGTCTAGATCAGAGAATCTGACGCGTAGTGGCTGAATTTTCTTCTGACAGTAACTTAAATAGAACTTATTTGGAGCGAAACAGCACAACGAAACAGAGAGTGGTGTCACACAAATCGGACGCGTGCTAGACTCACTCTGTTGTCTGCTTCACGTTCGGTACTGTCTCCCTGGTCCTCGTTCGATTCCGGCTGCGTGTGACCAATATGGCTTCTCTGTTCTTGCAATTCTTTCAACTGTGGAAAAAAGGGATGTGATGGCCAAGGCTTCACAAATGACCGAAATTCTAACAACACATGACTGACAGTAGTTTTGCGTCATACACACGGTAGAAATATCAGATCTACAGACGATTCAACCACCAAGGCAAATCCGGGCCGGCACATGGTGAATCGCCATCTGTCTATCTTTTCTGTGTCTTCTCTTCTCTGAAAGCTTGTACAAACAGGAAATCTTTTTACTGACTGTGCAACAAAACATCGGAGTACATCTGATTTTAATTCGGTACTGTAAACTAATTCGATCAGAGCTGAGTAAACAAGCACCAAACACGTGGGGGAAAAAACATAGTATACTGTCATATCTTATCCCGAGGAGAGCTTGCGAGACAAACAGGTACAAAACGAATGCTTATTGAGGATACCATGAAAGAAGCGTATTCTATAGCTGTGTTCAGTTTTGTTATCGTGGATACAATGATGAACGGGAAGGCACGCACCGTAACGATTTCAAAAACTGTCGCAAACAACAGTTAGGTGACACGCGAAAAAGATAATTCGTGTAGACGGTTTTTTGAACTGATGGCCAGTTTAGGTGATTGCTCTACGGAGAAAAAGGTTCGCTTCGTCGGTTTCTTTTTTCTTTAATAGATAACTGGGTGACCTGACAAACCATAGCAACAATAACGTGCTGTACAATGAAGACTTTCAAGGAGAGTGGGGGGGGGCATAATTTACTCTACGTGGGATCTATATGCTTCATCATAGAACACAAGTTGTATTATTATTATTATTTTTACATTGGGCATTGTGGGCTGTTGTCCTACTCGGTTGCCCACTCCAGAGTGAGCCGTTTTATTTCAGGATCCATCTCTAATCTTTGCGCAACCCGGTGTGTCCTGATATGCGGCAGCGTTGTCCAAGATGAGCCGATGGTCTACTGTATGGTCCGTTTGCTTCTTGTAGGGTAGGTAGAACAC
Organism: Fasciola hepatica; assembly: GCA_948099385.1. Classification (NCBI taxonomy): domain Eukaryota; kingdom Metazoa; phylum Platyhelminthes; class Trematoda; order Plagiorchiida; family Fasciolidae; genus Fasciola; species Fasciola hepatica. The sequence goes on along the minus strand of CANUEZ040000043.1, from coordinate 32,442,438 downwards.
AATAGGGAACTACGACCTTATTTATGGGCTGGCTACACTCTACGAGTCATAGTGGCATCATCAGACTTGTGGCGTATTAAAGCGGAAAATGTTAGCTCGGCGGAACTCCCGCCACACCCTCCAGCCCTGCCAGTGAACGACCACGGTCGCTTATTTAGGGACTTTATTTTAATCACGAATAACTGCGGGAGCAGCCGTTTCCCAATCCGCGACTTGGGGACGCGCCTGGCAGTATACAGCTTTACTGTATCTGGATCGGACAACCAGGGAACACATATTATGTCGTTCTTCGTCATCATTCATCGAGAGTTATGGCCCCTGGAAAAAGCTGTGTTGTTTTAGGTAGATTTTCTGGACGGATTTACTGTTTACTCCATAAAAACTGCTTCTCCAAGGCTTGCAAATCATCAAACAGTGACTGATAAACTTATTCGCAATACTTACGACCAGTGTGTGTGTTATTACGTGGGGAAAAAATAAGTGCGTTTGGAACGTACGACTGAGACTCTTGTTGCCCGGGCGTGTTGTATTCAAGATCCTCAGATCCGTTTCCAGGTGGCCCATCTGAATCCTTCCTATAACTTCTACGTTCCACATTCTAAGGATCCTGACACTGAGACGTATGTTCGAGCCGGTGTTTGTGCAGCTCCGAGCGTTAGTAGTGAAATCTCGTAGCTAGATTTGGCCCTGTTTGACAATGGTCTGTGCAGCAATCCTTGCGCAGGTTTTTCGTGGCTAACTGGTGCACAAAACCCATGGTCTATATATATATAAAGCTATCTTCGGAGATGAGATCTGCGATACACTTACAGTTAAGAGACATTATAAAATTCCAGGCTTCAATATTTTTCCATCGGTTGAATTTAAATATGACGAAGTATTGCCTTTTATGCAAATTTTTCCCCCAAGATGTAAAACTCTGAACAGGGCTCTCATCGTGGGGGACAGAACCAGTTGATAAACTCTTTCAAAAGGGCTGGTGTTGCGGTTGTGCAAACCACAGCAGCATAAACCTAATTTATTTAGCGCCAAAGTCATTGACACCCGTAATTCTCTTCCGATCATTTCAACTACGTGAGTATCAGATTCACGAAGAGTAGACTGAGATGCGCTGATTGGATCTCCACCCTCCGACAATAATGCCTTGCTGGATGAAAAGGCTCAGTTCGCACAACGCTCTGAACCACTTACTGACTGGAATTTTGATGCATGAAATCCATTTTGTTCCACCGAAACGTAAAGTGCTTTTGTTTGGCGGAATGAAATAACCCGCTGTGATGATCAATTAGAATAAATCGACAGCTTTCAGTAGTTTGACAGCCGTATTGAAGTTTGTGGGGGTTACAGAGAACGATTTCACTCACGAGTAACCAGAGCCACACTAGTTTTCGTCAACCCAAGAAACCTGTGGTCCCGCGATAAAGACAAACACTTGTTGAAGATATGAGTATATGGTACGTATTGTGCCGCTCTACAGTGACAAGGCCTGTCCACTCCGTGATGAGGACGATCGATGGTCTTCCATGTTCGACAATCGATGCCTATGAGGCAGTGCCCGAGCTTCGAAGAAATTTCGTACGAGTAACTATGATGTTCATCACCGTGCATTACACGCGCATTATTGTTAGCGAGGCTGTTTCCCTGGTAGCTCAGACACGTTCTGCTTGTGGCTTGGTTGAGCAAAGACTGTTTGGGTCCTTGGAGTATGGATGGAAGAACATACGCAGCGGTCAGTTTGGAACTTAATACAACGAAGCCTGGATCGGTATTGGCTTGAAATGATATGGCCCAATCGATTGGGGCCTTACGGACGAGGACTGGTCAGAACAGACTATTTACAGAACAGTGACTCTGCGACAATCAGATATTTTAATGCATTACTCACTTTGTCCCTCAGTGTCTCGCGGCAAACAACCATTTTGCACAAAAGTTTATCGCATTGCCGTTGATGTGCTGAATTCACACGTAATCGTTCGATCTGGCAATCCACATGGTCCGGGCTGGTCACGGTAACCTCGATTTGAGTAGACAATCCAGAAGCCGGAGAACTTGGTGGGCTAGCAAAAGAAATCATATACCCTAAGACTGAATCGAACTTGTCTACGGAGGACGTAAAACATACTGAGAAATGGTGAGTCCGTGCACATTTGGTAGTGCACTCACTCTTTGAAATAAGGATTATGTATTTCACGGCAACTAGTCTAACAAACCATAGTACGAGTGAATTGGAAAAAGACAGATCTTTTGCAAGAGAACCAATAATAAAATTTAAAACTAAATCGGTGGTTGAACTTCAACCTTGGAGTAAATTAAATGTAAATTAATAACTGTTTACATCCTATTACCATTTTTATATTCAAGTGCGACATAATCGGACCGATACCTCTGTTGATACTCAAAATAATAATAACAGTACAGGAAGATCAATTTCATCTCCACAGAATATTGACAATAACAATCATATTATTTCATCTATCTATCATATGTAGATGGCATAATTCTTCAGGAAGAAAGGCGCGGGAGACTAGACGCTGCCGAACGGAGGAGCGACTGATGGCGGCAAGCGATGATACTTTCCTCTGAGCTGTCACTCCGTGTAACAGTATAAATAAAACGAATGCGGGGAAATGTTCATGTAGGCGCTCATTTAGTTAAGGGTTGCTGTTAAAACTCGCTTTAGTTTTACATTCCGAACTTTTGCAATCCCATATCTGAACTGCAATGGAACAACAATGATCAATAATTTTCCCGTTACAATTCAAGTAAACCGGGTCGTGTATTCTTGTCGATCTTATCGATCGAAACAACGAACTATCCGGGAAACCTGTCGCATTTACAATCTAGGTAATAGTCTTTCTTAATATATCACTGATATTGCATCATTTTCCCTAAAAGTAACGAGAGAAGCGTCGGAACTTAACCATAGTAACGGTCTAACCAACGTTCGTTTTGAGTGCAGATAATTATATCGGTGAACATTCAGTCACTTTGCGTCCTCTTCAGCAAGGAATGTCGACGTTATATTTAATAGAAATAACTCGCCCTGCGCAAGTTAATTGATCACAGCAATCACTATAATGAAACCCCGAGGGACAGCCCAGTCTGTCTACTACTGCATCAGGTCTAATGAGGCTTCTGCCTACGGACAGTGTCATGTTAAAGTAGCAAAACTATGTCATTTTAAGAACAATCGGAGCTTTTGAGTGTATAGAAGCTATAAACACACTACGTTGGGTAGAATGCAAGGAATAATTCTGTTAAAATGCCAGGACAAAACATAGCAGGGGAGTGTACAGTGATATGACGTAGAAGTTCAAATACAAGTATTATGTTTCACGGACAAACCGAATAGCGTCTCCAACAGTTCTGGTAGAGGATTTTGTGAACTGCACCAGGAAATCGGAACTGTCCATGCTGATAAACACCTTCCTGTCATGTTATGGATTCGCTATCCGCTTCGGTGGGTAAGTATTACTTACGCGTGCCGGAAATTTACTTAGGAATATCTGGAAGGTATAATCCAATCAAAACCACCTGAGAAGATCAGGGGCTCGGTCCAGATACTCCAAGCTCAACCTCAGTATTGGTGATGTCGTTCAGACCAAAGAAAATAAATGATGTACCGAAATCAATGATTGTTAAACACCAAGGGTTACTGTGCGAATTGTTTACAGCAAGCGCCAACTTTTGGCCTCAAAACTTTCAATAAATATGGTTGCCTTTAACGTTGGCGGGCTTTGTCAATTAGAGAAGCAGGCTTCTGTGGCTAGAATTCAGGAAAATTTCACGAAAGACTTATGTTCTGTCTCCGAACTGCGCAGACAAAACCGCTTGAATGACCACATTTCGCACCCCGGAGGCTACCTCAGTCACTCGTTTCACGACTCGCACGTCAGGTGATTTGGCGTCAATTTCTAGCAGACCGGCTGGTTTCGGGATCGATTTGCATGCAACAGCTGAGAGTGCACTGCTAGAGTGGATCATGCCAAAGACAGTTCGGTCGGACGGTTTTGTGCTTGCCAACATCAACAGAATTACCCGCCTGCGCGTACTCATCGTATATGCCTAAGCACGACTGGCTGCGGTTTTCGGTGTGCCTCCGCTGCTCCGGATTTTGCATTCTACGGACGTCATGGTTATTGCTGGAAATTTACACATTCAAGCCGACTGTTTAGAGAAGACAACCAGGCACATGGAGGGCCATTTTCAGTCCCAACGGATCCAACTGGCAAAGGTGATAGTCCCCTACAGATGTGTTCAGATCACAGACTTTTAGGTGGGTGTGAAATCTTTACACAGCTTTAGATTCAGACTGATCATATTGCCACTGGTCACTACTGGCGTGAATCAGTTGAAGATTGTTCATTTTGGGTTGAGCCTGCGGACGAAGACCACACCTTGGTACGTGATTGTTCCTGTGTACATCTTGTCTTTGTTCGAACCCAACACGGAAGACAATCGCCCCACAGATACTTTTTTGTTCTGTTCTGTTTAGATAACCAGTAACCACGAACTGGATATGGCAGTCATGTAGGGTGTGTTAGACTTCCCGGATGGGGTCCAAGAGACCCTCCCACTCAATGATTAGATACGTAAGGGAATATGGCTAGGTGCCGCGATCAGTGGCGCCCTTGCATTCACACAATTTCTTCATCGACTTAATTCCATTAATGTAGTTCTCCTTTTACTCCTTCCATACTCTTTTCTCCTTCATTGTTTCCTTTTGAGATCGCCGCTAGGAGATAGCAACTAAAGCCGTCGCACGGATGCTTTTAGATGATGACTGACGATCTGCTTTTCAGGCAGAATTGTCCACGCAGTTATCGATAAACCCAGATTCCCAGGACCCTAAATAAACACTGGCAACAGATCAAGGAAGCTTTGTACACTGCTGCGAACGTCATGAAAAACAACTATGCCGAAAGACCCCACAAGCGACGCACACCATTGACATCAGTTGCTCTGTTAGATGATCGCAGATCCGTCCGACCGGATTTCACATTGAGCGAGGCACACAAAACTCTGGGGCTTCAGATATCGAGAAGCTTGATAAATGACTGCAAGTGGTGGTGGTTATCAACGTGTTGGGAAATGAAAGAGGTTCCTGCGACCGACAATGATCATTACCTTCACCGCTCGATAAGAATTAACTATCTGCAGAAATCAGGTGTAAGAGAGATGATTGAGGTGTCGCTTGGACCACTGATTCTTTCAGAATTGTTGGTTGGATCATTTTGTTAGCACCATAAATAAAAATAATTGCAACCCACCTGATTAGTGAACTTCCTGATTACACATGCGAATAAGACAACGGAGTATGACATCACACCTCTGTCAATAACGAATATTATTCAAGGAATAAGTTATCCCAGAAGGATCTAAGCTACTGGACCGGATTGGTTATCTCCATCCATTTCCAATGTAAACCTTTGGTGCCGGGACTGAAAACACACCTAGATGACCTGAAAAATCGATAATTTCCCCGAGGAATGGCCTGAATTGATGACTGTACCGATTAGCAAAAAGGAGGGTCCTCTTGTGAAATCTACTCCTTGGGCTTGTCCTTTGGCGAATACCCAATAACCGACCGTACTTTTGTGCCATAACAGGAGCGAGGGCACGCCTTCCGTAGGTCCGCAACCTGTTTTCCCCGATCAGGAAGTGGCCTTCGAGCCGAACGCCTCCCATCGAGGAACCTACCGCAGAAATTCGTCTCACATTTTCAATCAAATTGTGTAGACACGCGCCCTTTGATTGGCTGCACGAGTTATCCGACCCGACTCTGACAAAGTGGATTTATCATTACGCTAATCAGTTATCATGGCTACACACTGGTCGTATTGTCGACTGGGGGTCTTGGGTACTAAAAACAGTGTTGTGTTCAATCGATGTGTATCCTTTGGCTATGGCTACCATAAAGGAAAATTGGACTGAAAAATGGAAGCGTGCTGGTTGGCAAGCCGGAATTAGTTCTCTTACTCCATCTTAAATGACGTTGTCGTCTGTGATCAGTGATAACGTTCGCTCTCTCTTTTTGGAAATTGTTTGATTTACCAAACATTTTACGGACACGGATTCATGTTCATATATGTGCAGTAGGTGCTCAAGAATCCCGATTAGACGAGAGTGTTAGCGACTCTCTGATTCGCATGGACGAATTCCAGTGTTATCGTCAAGATCGGGTATTGGAGAACGAAAAATACGGAGGTGGAGTGGTGACCTACGTCAACTCAGTATGCAGTGGCAAGTCTACTGCTGTTTTTAAATATTGTGCAAACGGTATTGAATGTTTTCTACACGGTGTTTCCTTAGATTTGCTCGTTTTAGAAGCACTATTAGTACTAACGCGTAAATAGCGCTTTTTGTGTACAATCCAATATATACCTCTCTTATGACTCTTTTATACCATTTCTAGCTCCCCTCCTGGACGAACACTTACATATGATCGTTGGTGATTTTATCGATGCTAATACGTATCCGCTTTTATCGTTCGGATTAACTGATATCGGTATCTATCCCACAAGAGGGAACTCTGTGTTAGACAAAGTCATTACCAATCATCCTCACTTTTTTCCCCTTGAATTGAAAACCCCTCTCACCTCAAGTGATCATAGCTTGCTTCTTCTGAGACCAAAAGTCTATTCATACACTGCTCATAGATTATTCACGTCTTCAAATCAGACAAGATTTCATCTTCGTAATCTTTCTCCCCACAATTCGTCCCTTCTTATTGCAGTCAATGGTGTTGCCTTTTCGTGGTTTGCCTCTACGCCCTCAATCTTCCAGGCTGCAGAACTGTCTACGGAAACTCTACGTATCACCTTCAACCTGTGTTGCCCCATTGAGACACTGTTCATCTCTGGTGACAGGACTGTCTCGCCAATGCACTCAGAGGACAAGAGGAAATCGCATACAAGTCTCGCAGAAATTCAGAAGTCAAGAAACCTTCGCTGCTGATCAAGAGAGAGGTAACACGTTTGGATGCTTTCTTAGCCAAAGAGTTTCTGCAGACCAAGAGTCCTAAGGTTCTTGGGCATGGCATAAGACTTTTGTGTGGTCAGAAGACCACATACACGAACGATAAGGTACAAATAAACCACCTCAATGCTACATTTATATATCCCTCCTTCATATTCCCTTTGTGTTTCTGCAGATATGGAACCTTTCTCTACGGTAGGTTTTTTTTTAAAATCCTTCGCAAATCCAGAACGTCGTCGTCTGCTGGTCCCGATGGCCTTCCTTCAGCGATTCTTAAGTATGGTGTTGCTCAACTTGCCACACGGATTACTGCTTTGATAAATGCGTCTCTATCCAGACGTCCAATTCCTGATCTGTGGCGTCCAGTTACCATCATTCCAATTTCTAAAGGCTCCGACACCCTAGGTGGAGATAAACGCTTTCGCCCCATTGCCTTCACATCTGCTACCCTAAAGTCACTGAAAAGACTGATTTCACCCGTCTTAAAAAGTATCTCAATGTGCCTCACCTGACCATTTTTCAATTTGCTTATAAATTCAAAATACCCACCCTTGATGCTGTAGCCTGCTTGGTCCATTTTATCACTAATCTTTAAACAACTCTGAACGAGCTGTCCGCTGCGTATTCCTTGATTATTTTCCAGCTTCTGATTCTGTACTCCGATCTCGTTTCCTCTAGAAGCTTGAAGATTGCGAATGTCCTGCACAATTTCTTTCCTGGTCATCGAACTAGTTTTATAGCCGAGTTCAGCAAATCAAGGTGGGGCAAAACATCTCTTAACCGCTTGTTAACAATTTCGGTGTACTCCAGAGTGCAGTGCTATCCCTCTTTTTATTTTCGACTTATATTAGCGACCTTGCGGTTTCTTCTCCATCAAACATATTCAAGTATGCTGATGATGTCCTTTGTCAAGCTATTTCCAACTACCCGGGTTTCAGGAAATTCGATGAAAACCTATGTCGAATAGAATGTTACTCTTCCCATTTCGGTCTATCTAAATGCCGAGAATGTGTTTTTACAGTCTCTCTCTCCATCATCTTTACGCGCTGATCCTGTTACACTGAATTCCGAGTGCCCACTCAGAGTTAGTTCCGTCAAGCATCTGGGTGTTAGCCTAGACACCAGTTTACGATGGACATGTCACATTTAGCTCACTGTGTCGGTAAACTGCCACGCCTATCTTTTCAAATAAGAAGACTCAGACAATTTCGTACACTACCAACAACAGTTGTGTCCAAACTTGTTCTTCAATGCGCTCTTCCGGTCTTATTATATTGTTCTCCCGTAATTTTCCCCGGCCTTTTGAAACAAAACTTCAAAGCCTTTGGCTGCAGATTAGCAATTATTAGTCGCGTTTCATCCCTCTTTTCTGACTTTCTTTTGAACGAACTAGTCTAACAACATTTTGTATCTTGCCTAGCTCTAGAACGCAAGATACTACATGATCTAACGCATCCGTTACACCTCGACTATACTCTTTGTCGTTTTTTCTCATCCACTAAATTTGGATTTTGACACCTTTGTTCCAGAAATAACCTGTACACAAACTCCCTTGCACCCTATCTGGTGCGGGTACTGGCGAACAAAGACAAGAGGAAGACTGAATTTATTTCTAGATTTACTTTCGTTTTTCACTCTGATATGCCTTTAGCGCCCATGTTGTATATTTTGTGTATTTCTGCCCCGGTTTTGTCGGGGCGCTTTTCACTGAAATGTAAGCATATCGCTTGTAAAAGTCTGTCATACAAATACAAACACGAGTTCAAGCAGACAATGAAAGTCGATTTCGTGCTTATGGCAATTTTTCGCCCGAGTTCACCACGAGAAGTGGTGCTCGTCAGAGCTGCCCTACGTCATTTTATCTTTTCAACCTTGTATTAACGATGGATTTAGAAATAGCCCTTTGCTCATGTGCGAATAACGGAATTGATCAATAATATTAACCACATTTTCCCCGGAGCGCAAACCATGTCGAATAAACCGTAGCATCATAAATGTGTACAGTATCAAAAACTATGGTACATTTCCCTGTTCTAATTGGGAATAACGGAGCCTCGTTCGAATCGATCGATGTCAATGCGTTCACTAGGGGCTCAACGAAGAAAACAGCACTCAACGGAAAACCCAATCTATCTAGGTCAGGCAGAAGATTCCCCAAATGTACACGTTTAGGATTTCAATATCGATCGATATACACTCTCTTGCCAGAAATTGAACTGTTACCGATTCCAGAACGAAATGGAAAATATATCAGGAAGGGAACAACGTTCTATCTATTTGTGAATCGGTGCACATTTTTACAGCCTAATTCTAGGGAAACTGTTCTAAAACATCAACAGAAAAATTATCCCTGTTTGATTAAAATATGCGCGAAGTGAATGCTCCTCAGATAGCCTGTATTAATTAAGAAACGGGCATTTACGGTTATAGTGATGAAGAGACATCAATATGAGACTATTTTGTACACTCACACAGACTCGGGAGGTGTTTCACTCTCTTGTTCCTCGATTGCGTCCAAAGAATTCTTTGCCGCTATTTTGGAACTTGTTGAGGAGCAATGCCGAGGCTGATATGGATGGTAAAAAGGTATCGTAAACCAAAATGTGACGGGAAATATCAACCACAACATAATGGATAGACCGAGAGTAATTTGTAAAATGTCAACGAACTAACCTAATCTGACTGCTACTCAGTAACAGATTGTAGTCCAACAATACAGAAACATCCCCAATAACTGAAGCTAAAACCCGTCAAAAGATCACGAACTCAGAGACTATTGCGGCAGAAGAAGCGTGTCAAAACTGGAACTGTTTTCATTCTTTTATCAAGGGACATTCTCGGTCATAGAATCGAACCTCAAGAGTCTGTGTAGCAGGAGAAATCTGCGAATGAACCTTTGAGAAACATCAGATCCGCGGCAAATTCTTTGGTGCGCAAAGCAGAAAAAACAAAGCGAAACTTCGGATGTGTTCTTTGCAATACGATTATCAGAATCACAGTTACAATTGTTTGCTAGGGTAAATAGTTGCACTGAAAGAACAGTGGAGACTGTCAAGAGACGGAACAACCAAATAAACTCGGTTGTAGGGATTTTTGGTGAATCGAAAATTTCTCAACATCTATGGTCATTTAACATTGATCTCATGCTCGAAAAAACAGCATGAGGATCGTGCAGTGCGTAAGCAAAGTCAACTTGAGGAAGAACAATGTATATGCGCTCAGAGTACTTACACACATGGTTAAGCCACCCGAATGATCTTGACTACCTGAGTGTGACAAACTGTGACTTACACATAGGGATGGCTTGGTTAGAAGCGTCATCGAAGTTAGAACTTTAAATCAGAATCGTGAAAACAACGCAGCAGTCATCTTGGGGATAATAATGAAAGCGGCCTAATGTATTGGAATCGGTAATTGAGATCGCATTCGTAAAGAACGGGTGAGAAGGGCGGAGTACGAGAGCAGGTTAAAAAAAAACAGCAAATCCCGCGGAGAAAGTGTTATTTCCGGATACTTGACGCATGGAAATGAAAATACTAGGAGTATGCACGAAGCACGAAATCCGAAGGTGGATGTACTTGAGTGGGTTAAAGAAACTCCTCAATTTATTGCCTGTCTGTGGGGGAAATGCAAGCCGAATGTGAAACACACCTTTTCTGTGATTTAAAAATCCGCCAGGAATAGCAGTGACTCATAAAGGCGACTGAGTTACAAACAAGTTTACGAAACATGTGATCAAAGGATAGACAACTGGGCAGGGGGTTACCACCATTCGGAAGCGACACACATGGGGGTTGCAAGGATGGAGTCCGAGGTTGAGTCTTATTACCGTAAACCAAGTAAGTGACAGTTTGTTGTTACTAGGAACAGATAACGGATTTGAGCGAAAAGAAATGGAAACCCATTACATATTGTGACTTATCATGCAGTGTGAAAACACGTATGTGGAACTAAGAGTTAGTGGTGCCTTACAGGGAGGTACAATAAATGAAGGTGCCAATCAGACGAGAGTTGGACGACGATATTGTGCTTTAAACTGTGATGTGTGCGGTCGAGACAAGCAAGAGTTTCAGGTGCCAGGCAGATCGATAATGTCCTCCTGGCTGTTTGGAGAAAACAAATAAATGAAAGTCCTTTGATCCACCACAGAGTACCGTACAATTGACAAACTAAGCAGAACCCTGCAGGACTGTGAACCAATCTTCTAGACTAATTCAATTATTTACTAACTGCATTCAATCATCAAATTCGCCTAAGCACGCAGTAATTCCAATTGATGGTTTCGACAGAAATCGGTCGGAATTAAGAGGAAAACAAAGATGAAATGAAGGAAGATTGAATAAATGAAGAGGAATTATTACAACTTTTTCTGATTAAAAAAGAACCGGAAAAATTCAATAAGCCGGTTACATTATGGCTATCACCACAATTATGTGGCTTTGTTTTACGGGTATCAACGCGGAAATTTATCAACCCTGTATGACAATGGTTACATATTTACTCTAATCTTTTGAGTCCTCAACCTGAATGGTTTGCTTTCCGTTCCACTCAACATCGATCAAAATGAATGGTGCATTCAGAAACAACACTGTTCTAGAAGCAAGTAATTTGTGCACAATACACAGACAGTTAAAATGGAGCACATTTTATCACAGTCAAAGACTTCTTCCAAATAACTGAGACCCATTCCAATCGTTGACCCGTTAGTTACGTAAGACGAAAGGAAAACGATGGAGGTTTTCTTCAGACCAGGGGAAACCTAAGCATGTTGATATACGGAAAGAAGAAAATATTTTCAGTACCATTGCTCACATGAGTTTGTTTTCTTGATTCATCTGTTGTCCGTGATTTCGTAACATGTTGCTCATCCAACTGCAAACTGAGGCGTTTCAGTTGGAACAATAGGTTTTTTGTCCGCTCGTATTCATTGGACAATTGTTCATGCATTGCATCTAACTGACTTGTCGATGGAAGGGGCCTGGATTTCTGTGAGGGTGGTGGTTGAGCACGAAAAAGGTTAATGTGAAGTATCGGAATGCTACATAGAATAACATGTTCATTCATGCAATCTAAGCTTTGCTTTTGATGTCTGGAGAGAAAAAAACAGGTCAATAAATGGATCAATACATTACTCATATCAGATCGAAATGCACACGACGTGATAGGAGTGAGGCTAGCAACACGACTGGCTCTCATATGAACTCATTTTTCCGTTAATTTTTTTCCGGAAATCGGAAGAAACGGAACGATTATGAGGAACAGGTTATTGATTGTGTCTCTAGTTGCCTAAAGCACTATCACAGTGAACCATCTGGTAGAACCATTTCCACATTCTCCGTCAAATAACATCACTTCATTTGAACATCTCATGGCTGTCTTCAACCTTAGATTATTGAGATGGGGACTTCCGAATTAGCGGGAATGATTAATGTAGAATGAACTTTCACTACTCTTCAGTACTACGAAGTGTCAGACATCAAAGAGTTCGGATGTTGTTCTAACTCGTCATATTCCGGGTATAAAAATCTCGACGGCAAAACGGGTTTCATGCAGTTGGGGAAGTTTCTTCTATCTACTACAGCAACTGCCAGTGAAGTCTGGTTTTATTCAACAAATTCGTTTCTAGACTATTACAGGCATTATCAAAATTTGAATTAATTCAACATTTCGGTGTAGAGTTTATCTACCGAGCTATGATACTTCTAGTTATCGTGTACTTCTTAACGTGGAACATTTTCACCTCCATAGCCTGACGTGGAGAAAAAACATTGACTTGTTTCTCCAAAAGTGAAAAGAAACTATATGTCATAATGAAATCAGGGTTATTACGGGGCAATTATAGCAATAAAACCTTCAAAATTTCCATGGTTTCGTTGCCGTAAATGCATATACAAAATGAATTGATATGCCTAAAGCTACCAGATGAACATCCTGATTCATTTCCCAGAAGCAAAGTACAATTCCGAGAAGAACTAATCTGACAAAAAGGGAAACATTTGCATTTTGAGCACGATGAATTCCGTGTTGTTCAGATTGTCATGGATAACACTAGCCCAAAAACGTTGACTATGATTTATTTCAGCCCATCTTCACCTGCGTAACGAGTTTTACAACCTCACTGGAGATTTTCTCTGTGGGTTACGTTCTGTGAGCCTCTAAATTCTAATATAGAACGTACTTTTACTTTATGCGGTTAGCATCTGCGAGAGGATAAGCCGGCTTCATGGATTCCTCGAATGGCACCTGACGATGCGCGGTGTGTGTATGAGAACTGTCTGTGAAGAGTCTTGGGAGCTAGGTAGGAGGTGGCCTCCCGAGAACCACTCGGCAGTTCGTTCGAGGTAGCGACCCTAGCCTGTGCACAACCAAGTACTACCTGTTGAACGATAAATTTGTTTGTTGACAGCCGGTGACCGAACGAGCGGTCTCTCAGTCGACGATGCCCATCGCGTCCTGGTGGATTTTACCCCCCCCGCACTCGGGATAGCTGAGTAAGAGGCAAGATGGCAATGGTCTTATTTGATGGCGGGCCACATTTGCGAACGTCATGTCGCTGTCCATAGACTTATATGGATTCTGCGTAGAGAGTTCGCCGCGGTGCTTTTGTCTGGCTACTAGCCCTCGGCCTGTCCGATATGGGTGACCGCGAAGGAGTGCTCTGCGCTCCAGTCGGCATAACCCTCGGGGCCATTGTAGCATGCAAACCCAATCATCACGGTAAGGCAGCAACATCAAAATAGAACACGGAACGTAAATCGATAGCCAATCCGAATAACGATGGCATTTTAGATTTTCCGCGTTTGCTATCGCTGCTCATATTTGTCGGGCTTGTGATGTGAGCTTTCAGTAGGCGGAAAGATGATATATTTATTGCTCTCTGACCGTTCTTTCCTTTACCGAAACGCAGAAAATATTTTGATTCGAGTCAAATGTGTTGGTTCTAAACCCACCGGGTCTTGTTTTGACACCGTATTTTATACGAATAATGTGAAAAACGTCTATTCAAATACGGAAAGGTTCTAAGCAATATCTACCAAAGAAAGCCATCGAAAATGCGTTTTCATAAGATTATCTTTCTTCTATTTACTAAAGTAGTGAAATTTTCCAATTTTGAATGTTGGTTTTTACATCATCGCAAAAACAAGGTGAACATTTACAGAAAGACGATCATATGAATATTCATTCCTGATAAACCCAAATTTTTTTTCTCGGTAACCTACCATCGACCGTGAAATCGCTAGTGAACAGTGAGATACTTTAGTATTCTCAAAATCTGTTTGTTCTATTTTTCCTCTTACTGCTGAGCGTAAAAACAGTCAACACCTCAGGAAAATAAACTGGTTCTGACGTAACAGGAATTTCCTTATCCGTAACTGAAACCATATACGGTGAATTTGACCCTCATAGTTACGAGTGCGGTGTATTCATACCATTTACCAGAGGTGATAAACGTTTTTCGAATCATTTATAAAGTCCGGGCCAGGCAATCAATACTCGTCAAGTGTTGCATCTTAGCCACAGCCGAAGACGTGGCTGGTCGTCTCCACACACCTCCCCCTGCAGACTCAGAAACAATTTGTGTAGGCACTTAAACTATCATGGCCCACTTATTGTTCCCAAACGCGTGCGCAACCACTCGAACATTCCACACTGTGATCAGTCTCACGCACGCACGCAGGCACACACACACACACACACAAATGCACAGACAGATCTAGATTGTAGTTCCCCATTGCAGTTTTGTGAGTCATAGTTAATGTCATGCGTTGGTGTGAGTACGAACAACTGAAAACGAGCTTGTTCGTCACATTTTTCAAAACTATTCATATTTGGTAATTTCGCTCCATTAAGCTTCGGGAAAAATTTATCATGTTAACAAAGGACACAATTTCAACTTCCCAGAGAACCTTACAGAGCTAACGCAAATAATAATGAATTACACGGAATTTTGTATTTCCAGCCCTTGCCTGGTATAATTTTCTACAAATCAGGAACGAAAAATCCATAAGAAAGCATTTTTCATTCGAATTTCAACACTATATGCAGTAATGAAAAAACAAACATGCTTGAGTATGAAAGCCCTTTGGCCGTGTGAGATTGATATTACGAATTTCTTCAGGGACAATTATGCCAATTCCACTGTTCATAACCTGTTGAGAATGATGACATTCTCGAATAAATCGGGACGTAAAAACAACTCCGTTGTTCACGAGTCGGAAACTTTATTTTTCGACGTTGAAAACGGCGTCTATGCTACAAGTCAACTAACCAAGACTAAGTCGCTCTACTGATATTCGACGACGGAGGACAATTTCTGAATATCGACTAACTCAGACGCACTACACAAACAGAGAGATATGAGCAATACTGCCTGTGTCGGGGATCGTTTAGCTCATGGAATGGGGATACCGGAGAATTAACCGTTGTGTAAAAGTGATTCGTTTTCACTGACTGACATAGGCAAACAAGACGGCCGAAAAATAATAGTGTATGCAATCTCGCGGTCAATTAAAACCGTATGTACCATGAGTTGTGCTATTTGACGCAGTTACTTACTTCGTTAGGACAATGTGATCAGACGTCTTGGTTCGTGTACGGATTATCGTATATTCCTAGTTAGAACGTAATTAAAGAAATACAAGCACCGTTTCGATGCGCGATGTCCCGCCTTGCCAGTACCGTGGAGAAGCAAGACTGTAAACACACCCAGAAGACCGGTGGAGGATTACGGGTTATATCGGACCACCTCGCTATTCACATTCCAATCACAAACTGCAATGTGTCAAGGTGCTCACATTGTTCATTCGTTGTCCCAAAAATGTGCACCGCTGAGCTAGTCCTCGAACGTATGGTGGTCACGTAACCTGGATCAGGTAAATCCCCTTTTGTGAACGGAGATAACCAGTGCATGGTCGATCATGTGCACATACTTATTCTGTGTCCCCGTTGAAAACATTCCCGTTCTTTTCAACTTGAACAAAACGAACAGGCTGAGATTCTCTGCGATGATTTATACAGCACCCTGCGAAAACCCATCGAACAAATACACTCGGCTCACAGGCGAAACAAACCAGATCAGATAGATTTCTGTTTCCGATTACGAGATGGTTTCTGTAAAATTACTGACCATTCATATCAACAGCTCCCATGGTATAACAACAGTGGGTAGAGATGTAGTATCATGCTCTATAAGAATTCTAAATACCCAGAGCCCTCAAGATTTCATGGCGTATTTGAATCCATATTTACAGCGCACCAGTACACACATCATGGCAGCCGCTTACCGGTGGTCCAAGTGTTCCGCATCTATACTGTTCGTACACATCCAACAACTCCTTGTAGCGCCTAGGGCAGTGAAAACAGTGATAGTGCATTACGCGGAGTTAGTAATTATGGCACAGATTGTAACGAATAAACGTATGCAAAGCATCAGTTAGAAAAAAACGCATAAACAGTACACTATCTGATTCGACGATGAAGCCCCTTCACATTGCTTCCGTCTTCTCGTCTAAATTTAGATTATCCAATTTTAAACTACACGGTGAAACACCAATCACATCGTTCAATAAGTCAATCCACAACAATAGTGACGGTCATGCACATCCACAGTATTCCGCCGTTAAGTTAACAGGAATGCTTCTTACGTATGGCCTAGCAATACGACAACCGAGCACCTGTACTACGGTCGAACTAAACATATCAGCCTTCTGATGTACCATGATTGAACACTGCAACGTCGCAGTGTGCCGATTCCGCCCCCACCCCCTCCCTCATTCAAGATGATCCTTTCGATCTCGCACAATATCCGGCAACTTGCGTTCTACTGGCGGCGTTTTAAGATTACAAGGTCGATGGACACCCGAGGATGTAACGACTAACCAGCCACGTCGGAAGCTAATATGAAAGAGACTTGCCAAGCAAGTGACTGATCACAACGAATAAAATTCTTGTGAGAATAAACTCACAAACGTATACAATGTGGTAGACAGTAATCCCCATTGTCGTCCGGCTCATTACCATGTCAAGTCTCCGGGTCTGATTTCCGGTTATCCCTAATAGTGCAGTGGGCCCTTTTTGTGATTATGGGGTATGTACCCGTTCCACTACTCTGATGCGCAAGCATGTAATAAGAAAACCAAAGGAATAATTATTTATACAACGCAGTTTTCATGCAAATTACTTCAGTTGATATTCAAGTATGACATGTCATAAGAAGGCCTAAGGCACATTATAGTCATCATATCTGATCCATTAGTAATCATTTCCGATGTGGATTCAATCGTGGGCCCTCAAGAAAATTCGGACTAAGGATGCAAAATCCGTTAATCTGATTCATCGAGCCCATTTGAAAAGTTTAATTTCTCTATCCAGGCGTCCTTGGTGATGATACGCCGGTTATCTGGAACGGTTCAATAGCTCTTCTGGGGCTTTTCACTCGAATGTGGAGTATCCGAAGTGCAATATGCTTTCAGTAGATTGAAGTAATTCGTTGGCAGTAAAATCCCACAGTTCTGTAAGATTTGTTCCCGGAATGTTTTCATCGTCATTAGTCACCATCGAATACAATGTTCACGTTTGGTTCGCGGGTAGCGAAAATCCAAGAACAGATGAAGTCGTGATACCATAGTATACAAAAAAGTAACAGGTAGTTTTTTCTGTTTTGACAAAGTTTGTCCACCCATGCATACACTACCCACTTTCATAGACGTTGCACCACTGAATTGATAAATCTGTGTATGAAAAGCTGTACTTCAGTTTACTGAAATATTTGTTTAGCCGGAAAATTTCGAGACCAGAATAATAAGGCCCTTGTTTGGCGAATTTTTGAATGCTACATCAAACTACAAAATGAATCCACATTCGCCGATGACCCAAGCAACAAAAGAGTGTTTTTTTTTGAACCTCTGACAAATGCTATCACCTGAATGGTGTTTTTCATCTGCAAAAAAGCGGGCGCAGAAACAGGTCAAAAGAAACCAATTGATTATCTTTTTATGTCTCACACGGCACTGTAAGAAACACGCAGGCACAGAATCACCTCGTATTCAATGGCTTATAGACGTGCAAAGAAAGCATGTTATATATGACGAGATAGCCAGCAAACAATTCAGCTACCACCGCAAGGGTTTCACGCCTAGCCACGCAAATAACGCTACCGAAGCTTATCGCACCCTCTATAGGGTCCGAAATTAGATACTCAACCCAGTGAGATATAACATCCAGGCCAGAAAGAAGGCTATCACAACTGAACCTCACAATCCTCTGTGTGTGTCCAGTAACAATGTGCGTATATCATTTCATTTCTCATGGATTACTCATCTTCCGACTGAAGGCCATAGACAGGCTGCCGTGTAAACCGTTGAGCACGTGGCAGTGCAAATTCGGGATTAAAAAGAATCCGAAATACAAAGAAAGGCGTGTAATAAGACACAGCACATTCCTAGTGTATCTGATCATACGTGGTGTACTGGTAATATGGAGCTAAATCTAGGTCATGGATTGAATCAACAAAGCGAGTCTGAAATCCGACATTATATCCCCGTGTGAACAAGTTAGAAACAATCTCGTCCATCCCTCCAACCGAAATAATTCCCGCAAAAAGTGACACTTGTTGCATTTTAGGTTGGAAAACAAACCTTCGTTGTTCATCCAGGGCCTGAGTCACTTCAGCACGAGCTCTATAAGCCTCTACAACTTGGTTTTGCAATTCAACCAAACGATCTTGCGCACATTCAATCACAATATCAGCAGATAAACATTTCGGAAGGTATGAGTGAAGAAGGCTGCTGGTCGATCCTGAGCTGTGATTCGGTGATTCGGTCTCCGGATAAGATGAATAAAGCTGAGGATGTCGAGCGGTCAACTTTGATGTTTCCGATGACAAGACAATTGGCTGCAGATGACTGTTCGATCCTGCACTTCTTGACCGCACACGAGTTGTGGACGATCTATCTGGACTCCATGTCCGCGATCGGGTAATGCGATCGAATCTTTCAGACCATGATCCTTTCGAAGTCTTAAATGGTCTGCGACTGTCTGTTACAGGAAGACTGATAGATGAGTTCGCTTTTCCCGTTTTTGAAGAGTTTCGGATCGTGGAGCGCAATGATGGGCAAGATACCACAGACGTCGTCTCCTCCAAATCGTGACTGGCATTCAGATCGAACGACACTAACAAATTTGGTTTTCTAGTGGGACGAGGGAGAGTTTGGCTGCGATATGACAGGGATTTAGCAAACAGCTTCTCGTGGGCAGACTGGAAAGGATTGTGAAGCAGGAAGAACGCAATAAGCCAATTAGAGTCAAATATGTTCCGAATTCAATTAATTGTTCGGTTAGTGAACGAATAGTATTTTAAAATATCAACTATGTTCTGGCCAATAATCAACTTAATGAAATAAAAAAACAAACATTTCACAATGCCTCAAACTTTGTTTCCAAACAACCCATAAAGCAAGAAGCAGTCCGTGTCGAGCGACAACATGTGATTTTTCGCAAAAACCTTAAAACAGCAATCCTGCGCAAACGATAAGTCTACTGCTATCGTCAACAGCTCCATCAATCAGAAGCTGAGAGAGTTTGACACGATATTCATTCAAATGTACAATAAATGCAAACATGAGAATGGTTTGGTGTACATCTGGTTCAAATGAAGCACATGTAGTTGCCATGGCTTTCCAGTGGGAATTGAGTTTGTGACCCTTTGGGGTAACAATCGTTGTTCAAAAACGAAAATGTTTCATTGATTTTAGCTAACCGTGAAAAACTATCGGTGCAAAACAAGGTTCAACACTGAGCATATTATACTGAAATTCCAAAGACACGACACAGCATTCCAATTTTGTGAACCACCTGACTGACACCCAACTTTTACGTATTTCTCCCTTCATTTATGAACGACAGAAAGCTGCCTACAAGTCGGCTGCCTCTAAAGAATGACATTAACCATATTGGACCCGTTAGAATGGGCATATGTAACGACGTCATTTCCAACTGGCACACCGTTAAGGTCTTTGTCATGTTTAAAGCATTTGGGACAAACCATTTATTCAGGTCGAGTAAAGTTTCCTCACAGGAGTAAAAAGCAAGCATATGCATTCGTGTGATGACCACACGGCATTGGTATCATTTTCAGGTGGAAACTGGTTAGATAGCGCATTTGCTCGATGCGTTTGTTTTTCTCACTGAAAGCCATACGAACTAAGATATAAGATTGAGATCGTTTTTGTTTAGTGTATTCAAAGTTGACCACTGAGGATAAATTAGGCGTCTTCGTGGAAACTGTTGCTAGTTAACCTCACAATTAGAATCACCAACCAGCAATATAAAGAATGCACAGAAATGATTCGAAACTTTTCCGTCCGTTACCTTTACGATAAAGTCTTTCTGAACCTGGGAATCTAATCACGAATACTTCGATACTTCGCTAAAAGATCAGGTCTGAAAACGTACGATATAAAACAAGAGCATTGCAATATCGACAGCACGGAGTTGTTGGTGGAAAATTTCGATTAGTCGACATTTCCATTACGGCTAGTAACCATTCTCAAGGCAAATTTACAACCGAAACCGCGCGATAGAATTGGGAAATACGCTCCGAATAGAAACTGGGAGGAGGTTACTTCAAAGTGCATTCACGTTAGACTCTCAAGAAAACAGTTTACGCCCCTGGCGGCGAAAACAGTTGTCGGATAACATTCCTTAAAGAGAAACGGATAGAGAATACACTTCGCATGCGAATGGCTGTGATAATTTTTCGACAGTCAATACAATACTAAAACACTTACAAGAAACAGGAACACATCTGTTGGGAACCAAATCTTTCGAACTTAAGTTGTACAACATCAGTATTGAGGAGAAACGAAATCTGATTGGCACGAAGGAAGCATACAGAAATTCTTACTTTTTTATCAAATCTTATTCTGCCGATCTTAACTGATATAGTTCAATGATTTGGTATTCAGTACGTGGGACAAACCACCATTTGACCATCTGAGTGAACGGTGAAGTAAGAAGAGATTAACAGATGAGGCCTAAGTGAGGCGTGAACGGTAGCGGCTGCCGATTAGGAACATATGTCTCGCGTGTGAACGTTCAAAAAAGGCTACAGACGCTAAGAAAAACGTTAACGATGCTTTTATTATTTGCCACCTTATATTCGAAGTCCAACAAGCTTATTCGTCCGGAGTCTAATAGATGTGGATTTTGGTGACAACTGGTTGGACGCATATCGGACAGATGACAGATAAATCCGAGAGACAGCTTCGCACTGTTTCTAGATCCGTTATTCGCTCATGAATCACATGCATTCTGACTTGACTGTGATGATCAGGATGAGTCATCGATAGTCCGGAATCTTACTCCACAATGTTTGTGATCAATAAAAACACTCAATTTTGTAGACCGGAGGCGTCATACTAGCTCGTGCAAGTGTAATTCAAATTTGACCGCGACATCCCTTCTTTTCGTGTTGCCCGAGACGTGCAAATCCGAAAAAGGGGAAGACGACGGACGAGTACCCGTTAAGTAGAAGTAATGCGGAGTGAATCTCCATTAGAATGTGACAACACGAGTGCTTGTGCGATGTTCCCACCAAACGCGACCCATGATGACACGATTTGGAAAGCCATCGAGCATCGTAGACGCGGAGAGACGAGTCTCTAATCTGCGTAGGAAAACGCTACGCATCCGAACGATGAAAACCTAATCTCTGTCTAGTGTGGTAAGCGAGATGATGAAGTGTGAAAACCGCGAGGATGACGAGAGTCTGTGCACCAAATTATCGAAACACCATTACGTCTATTTGGTCGCCTAAATACGACGAATTTACACTTCCCAAAAGACATTGTATTATGCTATCTCATAGCTGGACGGTTGGAGTAGATCCGGTTCTGTGCTCCATTTTAATACTAACCTCAATTTTTCTTCAGCCTTTGTGTTTGCATTGGAAAGACTTCCGATACAGAAAATTCAAGGTAGACCTCACTAGTGTTGTCAGTCTGGAGTATCGAATGCATTCATCAATAACCCCCCCCCCCCCAAAAAAAAAGAAAGAAAATAACAATAACAATAATAACAATAATAATAATGGTAATTCATCTTCATTTTTGCTACGATTTGTTCTAGTTATTTCAAGACTAGGGATAAGTACAGACGCAACACGCTGCAGTATCCAAAACGGCAGAAACCAACCCCCTCACCTCCCCGGTAAGTGGAGAGCTCCAAATTACATCGAATCTATGTGCAATGAACCAGAAAGTAGAAGTGAGTAACTCGTGGCGGCAATCCAGCAATCTCTCATGTTTCATCCAACCGCAGAAGAACCGTCAATTGGGTATTCATAGTTTTCCCGTTCGAGTAGGGGGTTTTAAATGAACATATCTGATCACAACGGAAGGAAATATGGTTTTTCATGTATCATCCTGTTTGGTGACGTGACAGACTGCAAATGGTGGGAACGATGATGGAACATACTCACAATTTCACTTCTATCGGTATTATACTAAATATCACTCAGGATACCATTTGGTTGAATTTTTAGCCGGGGGAAAGCCGTACGCGTGTTCAATCTCCCAGTGTCAATGAGATGACATAAATTGCTGAAGCCCAATCTATCACCGTTCGAATACCATTCATTCATCCGAAATTTTAATGAACGAACCTGACTGTATGTGGTTGCGGTTGGACTGCCAGGGGGTTTCCATTGGGGACGGGAGAAGTTGAATCGATCGGATTTCGAACGTTTCAAGTTTCGGACGTCCAAATCGAACGGTGATGATCTCGTACGAGGACTGATTTCACCTATCACTGAAGAAAACGGGGGATTCCGTCGGGTGAAACGCGCCGAGCTGCTTCGACCGAACTGGTTCGAATTGCACAAGCTGACGCGACGATAATCCAGACCATTTGTATGTGATCTGTGCATGTCAAGAAAAATAGCAGCAAAGCACATGAACATTGGAATATCTGTTTTATTGATGATGAAAAAAAACCGATGATATATCCAAGCAATACTGATTTTATAACATAATCTGTTGTGTTTAGCTGTTTTGGTGAGGTGGAACGCAGTTTTCAACAACTTCTAGGTCAAAACAATGCTGAAAACATCAAATTAATTTATCCGTGTCTACTCTTGAGACCTGCGGAATATGGATGTGAATTAGGCGGTTGGCAGTCATCCCAGACAGCCTAATGTCTATCGTGTGCATATATATATATATATATATATATATATATATATATATATATATATATATATATATATATATATGCAGATCCACGGGCACGACAGTCACTGTCATACGTCTTACAAGACATTCGCAGTTGTGATCGTCGGTCATTGTCCGCACTGCGATCAAATAAAATTTCGTCGCAGAAAAAGCTCGACGTCGGTATCGGTGATACGGCATTTTCGGCAGATTAGAGCTACGGTTTGAAGAAACGGATGTCCAAATCTAATAACGTTCTTATTTAGCAGCCACAGCGGCGAGGCTTCCGATCTGCACAGAAGAACCGGTCTAGGTAGTCCGGCTACAATTATGATTTGTACTTGATCGAAATTTAGCAGTTCCTATTTCGAGTTGAATCCTTCCATTTCACTAACCAAAGGTCTAACTTGCGCTCATCGCGTTACCACTCAAGCTTGTCATTTGCGTGATGTTTGAAAGAGGTTATAAAAAGCACCGGATTGAGAGTCATTTGTAACTGACTGCATAACAAGTGGTACGAAATATATGACTGACGCAACTTCCGATACAGCAGGATGGACAGATTCTATACGGACAAACACCTACAGTGCTCCTGCAATCGGGTGAACTTTTGCATAGAAATTTATTGAACGAACTACTTATAACCCACAAAAGGTTAAGGTTTGGCAACGTATTGTCCAAAAGCGAATAGGCCCACTACTGCCAGAGTGGGCAGGTCGCGGGTACGACCTGAACTCCGGTTTATCAAAGAACAAGCGATTTCGCTCTATCATCTGCGATCATTCATGCGCCAAGCAAGACGTTGTTCCGTATGTCATCGATGAAGTCTACAAACAATTCAGGTGCTTGTGATCAAGATAAAACGGCCTTACAATGCGTGTTGTGCAACCAGTTATTGTAGATCACAAGAAGACTGCATTCATGCGAACACAAGAATCTCAGAGATGAGATTTAACACTTGTCGGCAGAATGTATTTTGTGCAACAATTACTTCGATTTCTACGGAGATTTTTGAGTGTTCATTAAATCTGCTACCACCATGATTACACGTCTCAAGGAATATCTCTAGGCTAGCAGCCGCGAGGTACGTGTTTGAGGCGAACCGAGGAAATACACACCAGTGTAATAACTATAAATTTTTGAAATGTCGGAACAATATCATATTCATTTATTTGTGGAATATGTCTTACAGTTTCCACATGATACTCAACGTTCACATAGAATGGCAGATTGCTATTTTAAACTCCGATTATCGATTCCGGAGAGCACTCACAAGAAAAAAACATTTTTTAAACAAGCAACAATGGAACAAATTCTTCGGGATGCACGAACAACTTCGCGAAATCATTATTGAGACGGAGTGAACAAAAAAACCGTTGGCAAACTTCGATCCACATATCCTTTTCCGGTAGAGTTAACAGTATTCCTCTACTCAGTAATTAGATTAACAATTACATTGCCCAAATTTGGGACAACGTTTCTTTCTTCCACAGAATGACAGTGTTGATGATGCACATTTGTTTGGTAGTTTGTTTGTTTTCCAACCTGGAACAAGTCTAAATAGTTGGCAATCGTTGCTTAGCATATTTCTCGCACATTTCTGTCCTCACGTGACCACAGTATGCCACAGTGAAATAGATTAAACCCACTGGTAAAGTACACAAGGGGATCAGAACTGGAGTATGTTACAGTAAGACGAGATTTCAACAGGGTAGTGTGAGAACAAGTATCACACAGAAACCGTGTTTCACGAAGTTTTTATCTGTGCTATGATGTTGCGCCAATACACATTCCATGAGTCTAAGCTATTTCGGACAGCCTCAGAGATAAAAAATCACATCGATCGTTAGACCGATGATCCGCTGAGATCAATAATACCAGCCTGTTGTCAAATATCTTCTGGGAAAAAGCACTCAAACAGTGTGAAAATAAGTCTACTTTGTGTGCAGCAGGATTTTTACATGCAAACGGAAGGCCTGAAATGCACACATTACTAACAAGTAGAAAAAACCTAACAAAAATTACTGTTTAAACCCGGATCACTGATGGAGAATTCTGAAAACTATACAGCCCACAGAACTCATCGAATAAAAAGTCCACTGATTGTTAGTGAAACTTCGCTGCCACTTGAATCGTTATCGGGCCTGTCTTACTGGGAATTTGTATGATCCTCTACTTCAAGCCTCCGGGGTAATGGTTCAGCAAGTCCATCTTTATCGGTACACACACTCCGATGCATTGACGTGAGTGAACCGCATAACAAATAATTGGCTTACCCCAGGAACGCTGTGAATGGTTCTGTTCGGATACGACAATTCGGAGAATGTTTGGCTGGAAGAGATCAAACGAAAGAAAAAGATGGCCGCTTTAGGTTGCATTCAATTTATGAAAAGAGCCAGTGTACCATGCACGACTCAGCCCTGATCACTACTCCTCGTGTTAAGAGGCAATGAGTTAAGTGAAACGCGGGAAACGATTCACATTTTGTCCGTCAAAAATGATGCATACGTGCTATCAGTTTATTTCTTATAGTCGTATTTTTCCAGATTAATTCAGTGTCGCGGACAAACTATCCAGTCGTTACAGAAAAGTAAGAACTGGTAGGTTGAGTTACGCAGTCATTGTTGCACTTATTTCGCCTTCTCTCTTGCAGTGCATTGCTTTATCCCGCTTACCATATTCTATTGGGGATTCAAACTTCACGACTGTGACAGTGTCGAAGTGAAGTTTGAGTGACACGGTGTGCTGACTACAAATGCGTGTTTACCTGTCGAGGCCTCGGGGCCGGTAATGACTTAGACAAAACTAAAGTCTGTCTACCATTGTGTGTGTGTGGTTGAACCCACGTATCCCAGCTTGTTTGGGTACGCTACCATGCCATCTGTCGATCAGTCTGCCCCAAAAGGAATGGAGGATTCCAACTGGGAACAGGTGCATACAGTACGGTGAATGACGAACCGAACACTTATTTTATGACCACGATTCGACCTCACGCTAGTGGTAACCGGTATTCTCTGGAGGATATTTTCTGGCACGTGTATTACGAGAAAATATGGAAAAGCTCTGAATTCTTACTAAAAGCAAATCGGGCTTACGAGAAATACGCAATACACAACACAGGCTATCTGTTTATCGGTTTTTACAAGAACGTTAGCATTCCTGACAATATCGGAAGACGAAATAAGATGTATCTATCAGTTTTCAGCGAAAAACAGTATTATGCTGGTAAATAACATCGGTTGCAGAATTTCTCTACAATCAGATGCAAAGACAATCCACGAACTTGTTTCATATGAGTGCTAAGCTGTCCATAAGGTGAAGTAATGAGAATCAGAACTGCAACTCATATCGGTCAGTTCCCACAACGGTCACCTCGTATGCAGATTTAAACAGTTACTGTGCAGTGACCATAAACTAAGTTTTCCAACGCGGAAATTAACAGATATAAGTCCTGTACTAATCGACATTGTAAAATACCAATGAGAGAAAAACGTCCCATAAAAATAAATGATTCTCTTTTGAAACAGACGTAAAATCGGATTGTGAACTCTATAAAAAGAAATTCAACTTCGATAAATGAAAAGCAAGAAATAAGGGCATGTTGGCTAGTGGTCGTACATGAAACCATTCAATCGATAAAAACCGGACAACTATGGGTCCTAAAAGCAAGTTCGGCGATGGTCTATTGGAATATTTTTCAAGTGCACAGAACTCAGTGGGAAACTCGTTTTGCACTTTTCCTTGTTACTTAGATCAAACTGCTTTTTGTTGTTAGGGCTTGTGCTTTATGGTCAGCAAGCCCGAACCCTCATTGCTGTCCATTTGCTAACTACGGATCTCCACGTTTCATTCACTAAAGAAAAGAAAACTTCCTGACAAGGATCAACGGACAGGACGGTTGCTCAAGATTGCTCGGGGAACCGTGCGGGAAAACCAATGAACGACTGCAATCAAAGCAACTGAACGACTGAAGGCAACACCAACAACATCCTCCCATGGTAAACCAGTTCTTGGATGAGTTCATTCTGCTTGAGGCTCAGGAAAACAATAACCGTACAGGACTGGACGCAGCCGTGTTGCTCGAGGTGTAAACAACTCAGCTGTGCACTCGTCCTGTTTTATCATACACGAGACTAGCAAATCTAGTTAAGTAATATCAACCGTTATCAGACACCGCTGATTTAGTTTGTGCACCCCGGGGTGTGACACCGGGGGGTGATTCACAAGAACTCCAACGTATTTGCAGCTGAAAACACAATACCAATAAAATATATTGGAAAATAAATAACTTCTGGTCATTTGTATCGATTTACGTGATCCGTGGACAATCGGATGAGATAAACTGGGCAAGATAGCCATGATAACGTGCATCGTAGTTTCTGAATAGTTTTTTTAAGTGAAAATGTAAAGAATTACAAGTTTGGTCTCATGAACTTTAGGTAAACCAGACACAATCTAAACAACAAAGGACAGAATCGATCAGGCAAATGCAAGTACACACTCTGACGCTTTACAGTAATCAGCTATTACGCGGCACAGGACCCTATGCGGTTCTACGTTACTCTAAGTCATACTATCAAGTTGCCGATTGTCCCTAACTGTACACCCGGCCTTTGAATCTATGGAGCATGCCCCTTTCATTGCGATCACGTGCGAGCGTATAATTTTAAAAAAAGTCTCAAGATTACACTGTTTACCGGTGAAACGATAAACTGGCCCGATATTTGAAATATCCAAGCTTTTGTCTTTTCAAATAAGCTAACAAATAGACATTGACATTCTCGTGTTCTTATACTGATTCAATACATTGCGTACGCGTTCCATGAGTGCACTGAAGGTGTTGTGTCGGAGGAAAACCCATGGCGAACGTGTTTTCTCAAACAATTCTGACAAAAAATACTGCGGACCCACTTCGTACAGGGACAACAATACACACATTTACACAGGACCATCTCAAAATTCCGCGAGACAGATGGCGATCGATTAACATTAGGAAATCGATCTTCATGAAAACAGTTACTAAAGAATTGTGTTAGAAGACAATATTTTCTGCTTGGCGAATACATCGTGAAGCAACATCCGTTAGGTGTTCCGATTTGGTTGAATATTTCAACTACTAGAAAGTTCCACGTCAATGGGAGTATGCTTCAAAGAATAAGCAAATTCAAATGTGATCGCCATCACCGACCAGTTGAATTAGTTATCGGACGACTCATCAATGTCCAACTCACCAGTGAAATTTGATAGGATCACTACGAACATTATTAACCTGGCTTGCTAGGATTTATCAGCAATGCATTTCATCAAGTCTCAAATGGGACTTGAACGGTTGATGCATGAATATGAGTTGCGCATTCCAGCCCTTAGGCTGATTCGTTTCCGGCCAGTTCAGTTCAGTTCTTTCAACTTCACATTTCTGTGCCCTGATAAGGGTTACTAACTTGCAACATCTTCTAGTCAAGAGAAAAACGAATAGGTACGAGGAGTAGGAAAAAGACGAGGCAACAAGATTGCACCTTGGCGGATCGATCATGAAACCCTAGCGAAGAAAAGACATGCCAGGATCAAAAATAAGGTCCCAAGTGACAGATCAGCAATTCTTTCACGCGTGGTTCGGTTACATTCCCATGCTGCGTTAACGCACCACTGCCATGTTGGTCAGACTATTGAGTCAAAAGATTCATTGAGAGCTCACAGAGAAGAATCCCTTCTACAGGGTGGGCAGCAGCAAAGTGCGATTCGCTGGGGAACCTCCTGCGTTCTTCTTGCCAAACGTCTTACTAATTTACTTTCCTGTGGTTTAAGATCAATATAAGTTGCATTCCATCAAAACGGCGCGGAATAAATTAAACTATATTAGACCACTAAGTAAAATCAGCTGGTTCCCATTCTGCAGCAAGATTTGTGGTTTGTCGGTGGTGGTCAAGTGATTAGAAGCGTTTACTTACCACCTCGGAGGTCAGACATTCGAAACCCACCATCACCTGTTACTTTGGTGGTAGACAGTATCCTCACTGTAGTCCGGCTCGTTACCGCACCTGACTTGTTGAGACCTTATGTCATTTTCGATCAAAAATAGCAGGATCTGGTTGCCGGTTATCTCTAATAGTGCAGTTGATCTTTAAGGCTATTGGGTATACTCCCTTTCACGGTGCTCCTGCTCAAGCATGTAGTACAAAATTGCATAAATATGCCAACCGCTGCTGGAGATTTATGGAATCGCACTGCAATTACGCTATGCAACTTCACAACAAGAACGCACTGCACAAAACAGTGTATTGTAAAAACATAGAAACGCCAGTACAAGCAAATAATCAAAGTGTTCGACTGCAACCCAACCAGCAGTGGTCAAACGGTTATCATGATGGACTTCGGGAAATAACGACCTGGGATCGACTCCCGTCACCACCGCTGATCAATTTCCCATTTGGAAGCCTTTTATTGGCCGCAGCCCGTTCCTCAAATTATTGCCCATTGTTGTATAAGAAATAGAAAAAAAAGCATGAGTATCATGATAGCAACAAAACGTTTTTCTTTTTAGAAAACAACGGACCTTTCATTTTCCAACTTCGAAACACAAATACAACTTCAATAACCCAATCGTAACCTGTTTTCACACATTCGATTCCTGACCTGTTTTGCAAAATCCCCTTTTAGTGTTTCGTTTTCGGAGACGGTAACTCGGATTCACGTCGCTTGTGTGGTAATTCGACAACAAGCAAGCGTGAATCATTCTTCGTCTAGATGAAAAACTAAACAAACCACAAACACAACCAGTTTATGTGAAGCACTCATTTCGTTACCCCTGTTCTCCTCTCCAAACATTATTCAGTAATCGGCAGAACGATTTCATTATTTACCCAGCCGTAAACTGACAATCCTTGTGCTTCAACGCCACACAGACAGATTTATAATCAATAATGACTAGCATGTGATTGCCGTCATACTTCCCAACGGAGCTCCAAAACTGTTGCGCTGTCAGAATTACAACTGTCACCTGATATCTACGAAAATGTTATCCAATTTGTTCCCGTGTTTCATCAGGAAGAAAGTCCGAACGAACTGGGTGTGAGATTGGGGATTCAGTAATGCCGAAATCTCCAAGAAAATTGCGCATACACAAGTGCCGTTTGAAACCTGAGGTGATTTAATTGCGCTAGTATCGTAACCTCCTTAAAGCCGAGGCAGAACTATTTGCTGACTTACTGGAATGTGAAAGTAACCAAGACTACCGTTTGTGTGCAAGTTACTGTGCGTACCACACAAAAGAAAATTGTGTCGTGTTAACAGGAGACAACTGCCCGACAGTAAATACAGTATTTGGTGATCCGGGAAAAAGTACAGTGGAATGTCTGGTAGTTATATAATTTCATTATCGTGAACGTGAAATCACAGGAGAGAAAATCAACGAGTGAGTGATCAAATCTGTCTACTCAATATGGGAAATGATCCTTCGAATAATGCTCGGTGTTTAGAGGATGATTCGGGCAATTTTTAGCAATTCGATGATTTATTTTCGACACGCCGAATTCAAAATAAGCGGGCGGATTTGATTACACAGCAAAATAATTGGCTTGCACAATGTGTCCCGGGGCAGTTCCATTGCATCATTACGATTGTACACTGCAGTCACGTCAACTGTTTACGCAATCAGCAGAAAAACAGAGTTACAAAGCTAAAACATATCGGGCCAACTCAAAACACCACATATCCTGGTAAGGCAACGCAAGGTAACACAACGACGACAGAGTTAAATTCACAGACCATTCACATCGCTTCCATAGATTGCAGTTGAGAATGTATAAGTTAACCCTTCGGCATCATCAAGAACTGATATTTTGATGTTACAACAAATGATGTAAGAAGCGTTGTTCGAGATAGCGCAATACCTATCTTCTAAATACGTTGTGTTCCTCGTGATTTTGATGAAACAACGAAGCGGCCCTAGATATATCGCGTAGACTACTTGAATTCGATTTCTTCACTGAAACCTTACTATACTTACCAAGAATTTTTGCGACACGCCAAAGACTGACGCACAAGTTTGTGAACTTTTAACTATGAAAAGCTGAAAAACAATTAACCAGAAATGTAACCTAAAAGACAATATTTAAGAACCTCGGAAAAAAACGAAATGAATGATATATTTTCTAGTCATTTGATAAGGGATCGGTTGATCTGGAAAATGTTATTTCTCCTGAGAAGCCAAAATAATTCCGAATGGCTCTCTTCTTTTGTGGAAAAATTAATTACATGTATCCTAGGTCAACAATGATGGATATTTTCAGTCAGGCAAGAGGCCAAGTGTGAGTGAACT
Organism: Fasciola hepatica; assembly: GCA_948099385.1. Lineage (NCBI taxonomy): Eukaryota > Metazoa > Platyhelminthes > Trematoda > Plagiorchiida > Fasciolidae > Fasciola > Fasciola hepatica. The sequence continues at coordinate 32,410,935 of CANUEZ040000043.1, read as the reverse complement.
TGGTGATAATTTTTAGTCACCAGATCAGATAATCACGGTTAACGGAAAAACGAATTCCGTAACTCTTAAATTGAAACTATCGATCAAAAAAACCACAACGCGTCAAAATCAATATGATCGTGGCGATTTTTCTCTACATACACAAGACAAACTTGTATTGCTGATTTGTTTCGGTTGTGTTAGGACAAGAATGAGGTACTTTATGAAAAGAGTTGATAAACTGGTAACACAATGCAAACAGAACCCAGTGTTCATCGTCCGTTTTCTCGTGGGAAATAAGACTTGAGAATGATTATCACAGAGAAGGCTATGCGTTATTCAATAGAAAACTCAATGCAACACCGACAGTACGTCTGACAACCTGTGGGTCATCTTCTATGTAACAAGATAATGCATAATGCATAAGGTAGTATATGCTTTATTGGCAATTGTCGATTCACGTCATGAACTAGATCGGTCCCGGAACCACAAGTAACTAAATCAGTACTGACAGGACTACCGGGTAAATCCAACGCAGAAGCTGTAAATCAATAATAACTGGACACGGTACAAAAAAGTACTGAGTGATAGGCCCATATCGGAGTGAAGCCATCACAAATCACACAGTAAACGATATGCCACCGCTATGAGGACTACTGAATGAGTTTGTGTAACTCAAATCTGAGCACATTTATCAAACTCCGCATGTGATGGAGTCGCTTGGATCTTATTTTACTGAGATCACATTTCTAATACTTAGTAAACATAATGCAAAGGCGTCAGTATCTTCTTCTCGAACATGTGTTGATTAAGCATATATATATATATATATATATATATATATATATATATATATATATATATATATATATATATATATATATATATATATATGCACAGGTAACTCGCTAAGAATGCTGTTTTATACGAGGCCCAGGACAATATGCACAGTATTTCATCCAATGTCAGTGGTGGAGTAGTGTGTGGCAACCGCAGGCCAACCCGGTTAGTGTGAATGTCATGGAATGATGAAATACTATTTTTGTCCTTCTATTCATCTTACTCTGGCTCACAGATAGGAAAAAGACAAAATCGTTATCAACGTTCTCCGAAATGGGAGCATTGGAAAAAAGTTCTTCAATTTCAGTACATTTCGGCATACTGGCCTACTGATTTATCCACGTCCAGAAGCACACATATACGCAAATGTCCAAGATAAAGTCAAAGGCTAGCGCGATTTTAAACAAGATCGATCAATAAAAAGTTGAGTTGATCACTGCGATCCCCACATTCTTTCTTTCATTTTCTCTCATTCTCTCGCTCACTGATCCCGAGGTCAGATGAACAGTGCCGAAAAACAGGTTCGCGTGGCACTTTTGTAAATATATGTATGTCTGTAACAAGTTCGCTTCTCCATACTTCATCACCACTAAGACTAGAAATAATAGTACATGATGGATTCTTTTTAACAAGACACTCATGTGGTAAACCTCCTGGAAAACAGAATTGTAAGAAAAATAGTTGCTAAAGGATTTGATATCAGATTCTGCTGGTCCGGGAAGGTTTTCCCAACTATGACGCAGAAGGTATTGCATACGCATATTTCATTCATTGCCTTTATTTACTGTAATTGAAATCATTCAGAGAGGGGACGTAATCCCGCAATTCACGAAAACAATTACAATGAGTAACGATTGGCTCTAACAATCTGATACCCGTGAATATTTTCACAAATCAGAGAAAGATATTACTAGGCTAGAATGGTTGAATTTACTCGCTTACTATTCTTCGTGTTTTCCTAACTTTCCAATGAACTCAATTGTATTGTTCGTTTATGTCCAATTTCACCATAACTTATCCCAAATGACAGATTTCAGACAACCAGAACTGTAAAAGTTTAGGAAAACTGAGTAGTTACAATTTGGAATTCTGATATGACCAACGGCTAACCCCATCGGCACAATTATCCCCGACAGGATGCGTAATAGAACGGTTAGGAATCACTGAAAGCAAGTCCTTGCTCTACGGCGTTTCCGTTTCCGACGGCAACCGAATGGATGAATAATAACAAGGAAAATTTCGATTCCGTTCCATTGATCTAGTTTTATGAAAGCGTCCAGAATAGCTATCACACTGGTGAAAAAACAGTCATGACAGCGTGACTTGAACTTCCGAATCAGACAGTATTACAATCAGATACTAGTAGACGCAACAGTGTAACACAGGTTTTAGTTTTACGAAGTTCAAACCGAGGATGAGTACCAGTAATCCAGTGGTAGCCGAGTGGATTATCGTCTCCGAAGTAAGACGAGATTTCAACTCCACCCCAGCCGGTCAGCTTGATAAATAGCAATCTGTTGTCGTTCGTCTCGTCACCAAACCTAACCCATTAGGATCTGAAGTGGTTTACTGCCCCAGGTGTCCGAGTTATGATTGTCAGTTAACCGTAATAGAACAATGAGCCTTTGAGGCTATGGCATATGCCCTTCCCCTGCACTCATGCATGTACAAGCATGGAACAGATGGAAAAAAGAATCCAGGAATCCAAACAATTTTACCTTTTTGGTTCAATGATAACGATTAGTAGATCCAACGCCGAACAAAACTGACTGTGATAGTGCTGTTGACATTCTGAAACTATACGTCAGCGGCCCTTTGAATAGAGTAGAATGAGTGGCCAACCAGTATCTCGTATTAGTCTCAATCTGAAATGAAGGAGACTGTATTCTGTTCTAACTAACCTACTTGAAGACAACGAAAGTGTCAAACGTATCACTCTTCCCCACGAACGAAAGCAGGCTGTAGAGTTCCCAATTAGCAGACCTGTAGGCCGTATCTCTATCTCACAGTCCGTCTATCGAATTCGTCCAACGTCTTCACCGAATGTGTAGTGGTTCGATAGTGTTGGTACTTTTCAAGTTTTAACCACGAGTCCTTCCTAAAGGTCGGTGAATATAAAAAGCACCACCGTTCACTCCTCTGCCCCCAAAAACAGCGTTCGATAGCACTCGTTACATGGACATGCACCTACAACGCAAGCAAGGCTTGCGATTGGTTGACCACAGACAAACCTCGAATGGTTGCAGATACAATCATGATAGTTAGCCATCGGTATTAAAAAAAAGCAGAAAACAAGACCTGAAATGAAAAAACTGGCAGTTCAAGACCAGTGGCACCTCAGGTTGATGTTCTGCGTGTGTGTATGTGTGTTTTCGATCTACATGATGTCATAACATGAACAAGCAAGTCAAGAATATGACCCGTCGAGAATTTGTGCCGCATGCACCCACCGGTTGTTGGATCTCCATTGTCATTTGGAGTAAAACAGATTATTGCCCCACAGACAAGCGAGCACTGAATGAATGAACGCACTTGAAACACATCGGATTTTTCTGGATGTCAGTGATTCATTGAACAAATGCCTCGTAATGCATAAAAATGGACCGACACATTCCCTCCGGAGAATAGTTTCCAAACACTATAGTACACTGCGGGGAATTTATATGCAATCAGTTGCACCTGGCGAGGCATTCCTCGGATAGATTAAGGCAGGAGGAACAACATAATGGACTCGTACACCGGAAACAAATTACTTGGTGCCAGCCCTATTGAGCGTAACCCAAACCAACAACCGATTCTTAACACGCTTGAATCCATTCTGAAAACCAAGCAACTGTTCTAGACTAACCAATACCCGTATCTATCCCCTTCGTCTCCTTTGAATTGTGAGCAGCGTGCGTGGATGAAGAGTCCATTTTCAAAATCAAAAAATGACTCCTCGAGAGTTATTTCCTCAGCTAATATGAATCACTTTGTAATTCTAAAAATGGACTCATCGTCCACGCACGCTTCTTACAGTTCAAATGAGATTAGGATGATAGATCTAACACGGAGTGCTCAAGTATAGGGATGCTTGGACAAAAAGTACCTGGTACGCACATCTGATGAGCGGCAATAACCTCGATATCGGTTGTACGGTTTCGGGGGAACTGTGTCCCGTCATCCAGATACAACAACATACTACCTACATCAAAAATTGCCAGCATCTCTGATTCTATTCACCGGTGATGGTCAATTAGCATAGTTACCTAACTACCAGCCCTCTAGTTCGAGGCTTGAGCATCGCCTCTGCTGATTGCATTTGGTAGAAGACAACTTCTTTGATGCCCAGCCCTTGATCATAGCCGGGACCCCTACGTGTTTCTCCCGTCTAAGACACAGATTCGTGGTTACTGTTAATTTCGTTTACTAAGCATATGACCACCACTCTCCAAGGCATCCAAGGGGAGTATAATAAATAAACCAAGGATCAGACAGGTTATGGTCGACAAGGTTCTAGCCACAAAAATTACCTGCATCCATATGTCGCAAATTATCAAGACGGCAAAATATGCCACAACGAGGAGGACATTGGAAATAACGAATCCCATAGGCTGTTCCATCGTGTTTGCCTTTGGGGCTGTCCAGGACGACACCTGAAGAACAAAAACAAAACAGGAAATAAGACATCGTTTTCGAAATATGTTTTCGCATTTTTCTCTGCTGCCCGGTCGAAACTCTGCACTCGCGCGCAGCTCGCTTGTCATCTCCCAACCTTAAATAACTTCATTGCAAAAAGGAACAAACCTTCAAACACAGTAGACTTTCAGTCATCGAGAGAATCCGGAAATTTTATGGAACTGAGTTATCTCGGCCTCGACTCTACTTATATGCGTAAGTTTCTTCTAGACAAAAATCACGGTGACTTTTCAAACACCTGACTGGTGGCTCACCCGCACGCAACTCTACTGTTGTGGACAAAGACGAGTTCAACAAGTCGTTCAACGAAGCACTAGTGTCCTCTGTTTCTACAATTCTTAGAGAAGACTCACCTCAGAAACCTCCATTATTATTGCCACCGCTGATGTCTACAAAGAACTGCTCCTCGTAAACCCCAGATCGTCCGCACCAAATAGTGTCAAATCTACCGTGCTTAAGGAATATGCGGTTATCTTTTACCCTATTCATTCTAGCTTTTAAAACCAGAGTCTTGAGGATAGAAAGATTCCAGAAAGTTGGAGGACAGCAGTTAAAACTCCCATTTACAAAATGGGCACTTCGAAATTCCGTTCCAATGCTTATACCTCCGCCTGCCTTAGAGATTTTGAAAGATTAGTCTTCGAATGATCGACTGGTACTTTTAGTGTTTCTGAACCCGACCAGTCTGCTAAACGGCACTCACGCTCTACCTTCGACGCCCTCACTGACATGACACATTACACTCTTTCCTCACTTGACAGAGAGATTAAAGCAGTCAGGACACGCTTCCTAGACTACAATAACGCACTCAACATTGTTGGTATGAATGGGCTGCTTGCCTTTCTCTCCCGTTTTGGTATTGAGCCTTTGACAGATTACTTTCGCAACCGCCAGAAGTTCATCCATTACAAAAGCAACTGCACTTCTCTCGTTACTTCTACTTGTGACATTCATAACAGTGCCATACTGTCCCCATTTTTTCTACCTACGTATAACCTAGTACTATGCAGGAAAATGCAGTCCTTATCAAGTACGCGGATGCTGTCATATTCGATACTGCATGGTTGCGATTCTACTTCTTTGATCCTCCCGAACGGCATCACCTAAATCCAATGATGGTCTGATGCTCACAACTTCGGTCTTAACCCAAGTAAGTGTCACGATGTTTTAGTTTCTATGTTGAATGGTAGTAAATGTTTCAGTTTTCAAGAAGACAGTACTTTCAATATAATAACTGGGCGAACAGCTGAATCATCCTGATTCACTCAAGTACCTCGGAGTGCTACTGGACCGTAACCTTACATAGTCCGAACATGTTGACTTTATTTTTATGAAAACTCGTTGCTGGTCTTTCTATGTTTCACGCCTCAGACTCCAATCCGAAACCACTCATCTTGGCAAGCGCTTTGTCCTTTCATGTGTCCTACCTCACTAGCTATACGCCTCACATATCGTCCTCTCAAGCCTGCTATTGAAAGACTTTAAGCTTATTCCTTGATCACTTAGGCATATCCCGACAGCATTCCACTCACTGTATCACATTCCAACATAGTAGTCTGCTGAAATACATCCACAAAGATTCTCATTGAGTCTGTTTAACCACTGTATTGAGATCTTGTGAAATGCATATCCACTTTCTGCACACATTTTCAATAAAAACATCTTTATGCACGCTCTCGGGCACACAACAGTTCCACTATTCGTCGCCAAGCAACGTCTATGCACAATCCATTTTTTCTAACACCACAACACACCCAACATTTGGAATAACGCAAAAGCCTAATGCCCACTGTCCCCCGATTTTTTGTACTGCATTATCTGCCTTTTTGAAGATGTGAACATGGTTATGTGGAGGCTGAAAACCCACTTCCTCGGGGTCTACAAAGCATCTACCCTGGCAGTGAAGTAGAATAGCCCATGCTGTTAGCCACAAAATCCAACATGAACAACTGACTTATCTAAGACGTTTAAAGCATTTGGTCCCCTTTATCCAATTCATGGGAACAAAGAGAAGACATAAATTGCGAGATGCAAGCAACTATTACAAGCATTTGCTCATGTACCCTATCATCAATAACCGGGAGTGTTATAGGCTGGTAACTGAGGACAGTAAGTGAATTGCTAGCATCTCGCAATCTTTGTTTTCTATCCGTTCCAATATGTGTCATAGCTCGTGCGCGTTCGTCGACTATCTGAACAGCCGCTGAAGTTTGAAAGTATCAAATCAAGAAACGATGGAAATTGGAAGACTCAATACTACTTACTCGTCACTGAATAATGATACCTTAATTTTTACCAACGTCTCACGACAAAAAGAAACCGAAATTTCACCGCAGATCCGAAGTGCTGATAAAAACAACATTATATTGATAAAGCGATAACGTCTAGCAAAAACGAAAGCAAAAAATCATCTTGCCAAGATCACGTTTAGTGCTTGAAGTACCATGCTGTTATATCTAATCGTCATTACAGCAGAGAGGATGACATAAGCTAGATTTCATCCTTATAGCACGGAATGCCTTAATTCTTGGGGCCATTAAACGTCCTTTATTATTCAATAAGCATCCTGTTCACTGGTGATTATTGTCCCACACTTTGTTCTTCATTTCACAAGAAAAATCCACAAAACGACACGTCCTGACTACAATCAACTACTGATAGTAAATTTCAACCGATTTTCGGAGAAAGTAACGGAGGATTAGGTACATTTTTCGGGTATCACTCATCAAAACATATTATGATAAAAATATTGAATATCTGACGAACGCCTGTGAGCTGTTCAAGTCATCGGAATAAGTTATCATATTTAATTTTAAAACTTATCCTTTCCAAGTTATTTGCAATTTGTACAAAGATAAGGGACTCCGTGTATGAATTCCATACGCAGTCCCATTTCAGGAGGGATGAGAAGCAAGATGTCATTTGTCAAATCAGCCAGAACGTTCTTCTTCTCGGATGAATTGGACCTTTCGTGAAATACGCATATGCTTACGCATTTCTCACGTCATAAATGCCAAAAGTGATTGTAAAGTGAACAGATCTTCATAGTCTTATTCACAACATTCTGATTTGTGTGTCAGAAGTAGCAGTGGATGCTTATCCCAGGAGAATTCACTGAGAAATAAGAACTGTGATTCGGTGATAGTACTGTGTGAGTTATTCACCGCTAGGCACAAGAACGCCGACACTGTGGTTGCAAGTTGCCATTTTTAATGAAATAGTAACCAGATACTACTCACATGAAAAATCTTTACAAGTTACAATTGAGTGTGATGCAACCGAAAACTCATATTTCCTTACATAAGATCAGTACAGTATCTAAAAAAAAGTAAATAAGGTGCATACCTAACTGCTCACATAGATCCATTTCGGACTTCTGTTCAGGCGAAACTGTGACCTTGGTTGTCAAGGTGAAAGCTTGGAATGACATTTCATTGACAAAACTTGATTTGAACTAGATGCATGTGATTACTCCCAAAGAGGTCCCACCGATGATAACTGGATGCTTATTTGCAAACCATCTCTCCTTTTAACTGATACAACGAAACGCAGTTATCTGAGTCATCTATGATCAGATGTGGCTTCACAACAGCTAACTGGTTACTTTCAGGAGGCTTGTCAAAAAAGAAAAAAATATCAGTTCACAACGAAACGTTTATGATATGAAATATAAAGGAATCGATTTTTTCAGGGTAAAATCTACCTTTGTAAATACGAAATTATGGTCGTATAGAGAGAAGAAGTTTCGGTACATCTGCCAAGGAGAATGATAGCACTGGTGAGGAAAACACCGCACCATAGCCGTATTTCCCTGCAGCTTCAACTGACTTATGGCAAACTGAGCCGGTTATCATATCAGAAGTTGCTCACAATACCACGACTGTGCTGCATATGTCTTTCAGATAATAATGAACTATATGAATGGTACCAATACCATCTGTTTTTACACGTTTCGGTTATTGTCAGCTCGTTGTATCACATTATTTTTTCCCTCAGACGGTTTTACTGCAATTACACGGCGACGACAAATAGATATAAGCTGAGCGCAATTGCCTTGCTTATTTGTAATCTGTTTTTTAAAGGGTTTACTTCACTTTTTAGGAAACAATTTCCGTAGACTATCGTCATGATAAAATCAATAGAATGAAATTAATATTGTGCAACGAACGACATCGTCAATCTTGTGTGCAATTAAGTGGTCTTCTCTAGTAACATATAATCACATGATTTATCGTCAAATTCGATAAGCCGGTAAGCTTTATCGTCATTGGTTCATTCTTCTATGCTCTTGTGAAGATACGGCATACAGGATCTTCGTGAAACAAGCGGGGACATTAAATACCACAGTCAATTGATCAGACCACTTTTTGTGCATGTCTATTTGATCCAAATTGGGATGCTGATAGACAACGGAGAACGTTCATTGCAGTTTCGATAAGCTGATTATGACTACAGTCGACGAACTAACAATTATGTTGATGCTTGAAAGCCCAACATCCGAAATTTCAAAGATACGGAACGTGGAATCACACAAATAAATACTGACCGATCGACAAATGGATTCAGTCTTCACTCAGCAGGATATCACATTGTCTTAAGCATGGACGCCCCCTGGGGTGAAGTATAGGGCCTACTATTTTCGAAGCAACATTCTCAAGTCGCTGATTGACCTTAGCGAATCCACTTCAGCGTCAACGATAGAGGATGCAAAGTAATTGTCTGATTTGTGTTGCTAGATCGATTTCAAAGAGCATGAACGAATTCCGGTGCAGCTCAAACACGTATACAGACACACGTTGGACGGACAACACAGAAGAGTTATTTTTTTCCTTGATATCAGCTCGGCAAGCAATTTGTAAGATCAGGCAGTTTCTTTTTCTGGGTAACAGTGAGTTTCCTCAGTACCGTGGGTTATAAAACTATGATTAGCATTTGGCCTTTTGTTCTTGTTTTCTAGATCAAATTCACTGGATAAGAGTTCGTAGCTTCACCGGTCCGAAAAGCAAATTATACACATTACCAATTCATTTTACCAACATGATTATTGTTAGTATCTAGTTCACTATCCATCATCTAGTCCACGCTGAATGCATAAAGAAAAACCTTGAGAACAATCAGTTATCAGCTAGCCCAAATCATGGAAATGCAGCATTTGCGCAACAACTAAATCACCCCGTCGGGCGTGGGGTTTACATGAAACCGAACTGAGAGCAATCGGAAACAACAGACAGACCATATCCACACGCAAACAACATAACAGATTTGGACAAGAAAATCGAGGGGGATGGGATTATCCACCTGTCAGTGATCGTAAGGAAATTTTCCAAGGGTAAATGCCATGTGGGCAAGCTTGGATAATATTCGAGTATCGCGAAGATCGCTTAGACGGTTCCACAGAACGGTAACCAAATAAGAAAACCTTGATACCTTGAGTGTGAACTTTTCAACTATCTGCCTGTGTCGATGATGATGTGTCACGGTCTCCCGTGTCGATCACAACAGCTTCATATGAAACTTAGCTGGTTTGAATGGCAGCGGAGTTTTCATAGATAAAATGTGAATTTGTATTCAGGATTCTTGCTGTTAGTGCCGAAGCTCCCGTTATTCAGATGAGTGCTAATGATGTACAATCGTGCGAACGATCAGTTACACACACCCCTCATCTTATTTTATCGTTTCTCCCTTTTTCGGAATTCACCCCCTGAACGAGAAAGGTTACGTTACGCTATCTCTGCACGGACGCAGTTGTCCGATAATGCGTTTATCAAAATCCGGGTGAAATATGTTGCATTAGCAAAAGTTGGAAACTTACAATCGTAATTGTTATTAGCTCTTCGACTGTCAAGAATGATGGCCGTCCTCGTAGTTCGAACTCGGTAGTGGATGATGGTTTGTCATTTGCTGATGTAGTAGCTCATAGCAAATGGATAGATGTGTCCACGTCTGTAGGACGTGAAGCTTCGTGTGAGACATCACCTGGCACATTAATCTACAGCGAAATAGTATTCCTAGAATAAATTCTGGTCTCATAAAATAGGAACTTTTATCTATGAACCCGGTGAATTCTGCGTTGTTCAGGGTATCTTTGATAACGCGTCGTCAAAACGGTTCACCGTGACTTGTTGCAACCTATGTGAACTGGAGTGATGAGTTTTGTCAACTCGAAATCACTGGAAATAGTCTCTTCCTAAGATTTTTCTCTACAAATGACAGTTTTCTGAGTCATGGCGGTCAAAAAGCGAAGTTCCAAGACTATCAGTTCATAAGTTATCATAAAACAACAATCTTACCGTAGAATAAGGCACCAGGTCGTGTCTCCAAACATACTGCATGCCTGAAGCCGCGGACACCTCTATTCATTTGCTATAAACTGTTACATCAGAAAAACCACTGGAAAATTCAATGGCTTGAAGTTCACGATTTCCTATCAACAGCCAGGGTTTGAATACGACTAAAAATCTATTCCTTGCGGATGATTTTTTCACGTAACTTAGAAAATTTTAACAGGATGCCACCTAGTATATTGAAGAATTTCGACAATACCCGTAGATTAGCTCGCGTGATTGACTACGTAGTCACTGCATCTAGGTTGCCGCAGTAGCCTGTCTTATCACAGGGACACCAATCAATCCACAGTGCGACACTACTGACATGGGTTGTGGTGAACGGAGTTAAGAATGCAATCAAATGGTCCAAAACAGATGGAAAGCGATTTCCTCGAGCGGCTGACGTGTGTTGCCGTTTCCAGGGAAGCTGGGAGCGATTCTGTACCGCTCGGCTGTTGCACTGAGGACCATCTGAGATAAGCAAACAGGAAAATCTGTATCAAGCCAAAGAGTAAATTTGCTGTTATGCTAAGTTTAAATGAACCCAGACTTGGTTACCAAATACGCCTATATGGGATCACTCGTCTGAAAAACTATACTACGTTCAACAATATCTGCTTAGTATGATGTTCTGAATACGAATACGTGAAGAGCGGTTTCAAATCGTTTAAGCAAACAATTCCGGCTTTTATGACCAGGTAACAAAATCGAATAGCCCGATTACCGACCAGCAATCATTTCTCTGAATAGTGAGTGGATTTATTCAAATACAGACTATCTTCTTTAGTCCAATGTATTTTTCTAAGAGCATATCCTCACAAAAGTTTTCCGGAGAAGTAAGATTAACGAACAAGCACGATATATTCCAATCAAGCGTGAACAAAGAAATACTCTGCCGGTAGTCGATTGGTCGGTCGAAACCGAACGAGATGTTTGAGAACAAGTGAAAATTTCATTAAACCGCTGTCTAATTTCAGAAAACTTTACTTCAGACTCGTTACTGGTGTTCTGGATATCTCCCAGAGGGTTTACCAAGTTCCAAAGAGCTTGTCTTTAAATTTGTGCCCACAGTTTGACTAATTCAAAGGTGACTATTATTAAAAGTACATGATAAATCCGAGACCGGTTAATGATTAGGTCGACTGAGACAATGTAGAACCTCATGAAGTGATTGGAAAGCAAGATAGACTAACTAACTAAACCGATCCACGCGAGCACACGCACCCATCAGGCACGCACGGATTCGCAAACCGTGCATGTGTAATTTGTCCTTAATTTCACTGCGAACGAGGGAAAGTACCCTTGATTGTGGATAAAATTTCGGTATCGCCCCGTTCGCAGAGCCTTATTCAGAAACGAGTTCATATAAGCATATCTCACGTGATTAAATTTGGGGGGAGAGGGGGGAGGTGGGGGATATTGGGGGATTTGAATCTGTAGCAGACATCTTACCCATAGACGGGACGTTCAAAACAACCGCCGTAATGAGCAAAATGGCAAAACGTCCTCCCAGTTTGTATGAGGAGATCAAACAAACAGCGCAAAACATGCTTTAAAAAACCCGGAGTACGTACATCACGAAACGGGACTGAGCAATCAGAATATTTCATCCACACTTTTGAAAAGTGAGTTGATAGCAGAAAATCAAACAGCAATGTAGAAATGATAATCCATTGCAATCAGCAAAAATTGGTATCGCGTACGACCAAGTAGGCATAATGTGTTCGAGTCTCTCGCGGTCCAAGTAACCGAATAACGCGCGTTCCCCACACGTACCCGACTAGTGGGATCTGGTTGTTTCGAAAGAACACAACCCGTTGGAAACCAATCGAGCCGCGATCTATGCTACCAGGTACCAACCGTTGTAGCCAAGTTGTGTAAGTATGCCAAAATCATTTCTTTCGAATGGAAACAATGGTTCAGTGATGATGACTTCTATGTCCAAGTGTAACGGATGCCAGTCATGAAAAATGCAATGTCTATTTTCGTTCACCCAGCATTCACTCCGTAACAGACCCCTACTTTGTTGGTTAAAGAATTTGAACCTATGTTTCACTTCCAAAACCACTGACAGATTTACCGCTTTATTCGCGACAATCCGTCTTGGATAGTTACTTGAAGTGTCCAACAGAACAAAGTATCATTAGGAAAACAGTACGCGACAAAAATATAGCACCCTTCTTCATTTTCCCGCTTTTGTATTCTATAGCGAAACCACTCCTAGTCAGATAAGGCAGGATGTAGGCAACAACCAGGTCTCACGTGACAGACCAGAAGAGGTTCGTTCACAGGTTCTTCGGTCACGTCCCCGTGCTGAGTTAGCACCCCACTGCCTTGTGGGTCAGACTTTTCAGTCAAAGGCTCTGGTTGGGATTTTCCCAGAGAAAACCCCCTTTTGCGGTGTGGGCGGCCGCAACGTATGATTCAGCCAGAAGCCTAAAGCATCTTTCTTGTTAGGGGCCTTATCAACTTTTTCTCCCTCACTTCAAGATCGATACAAAATGCAATGGGTTATTGCGGCTCTGATGAAAGCAATAGTTCAGGAGTTGGGTATAAATCAAATGCATTTCTTAAGCCTACATGTACATTTCACTTCAACGTCCGCGCACTATGTCAGATAAGGCAACAGGATGCTCTCGCTAAAACTAGTGACACTTTTAAAATAGATGCATGCTGTGTCTCCAAAACACGCAAAGAAGACCCCACTTCTGTGATCACTCTTCGCACCCCAAATACAACCTGTCTCTCGTTTCACTCTTCGCGTGTCGGGTGATTCGGTGTCTAGTTCTCGTGATCAGGCTGGCATTGGGACTGTTATGAACATGAGAGCTAAGCGTGGACTACTAGACTAGATTCCAGTCAGCAGTCGTTTGTGTGCCATTCGGTTGAACGGCTCTGTGCATGTCAACAACAACAAACTGTAGTGTCAGTGAATGTTCATCATATCAGTGTACGCGCCGACTGACTGCAGTTTCCCTGAAACCAAGGAAGAATCCTACCAGGATTTGTCTCAGCTGCCTTGAAGCGTGCGTTCAACAAACGTGGTGGTCATTATTGAGGATTTCAACGCCCAAGTTGGCCGTTTGAGAGATTCCGAAAGGCGTATCGGAGGCCTATTTACTATGCCGACAGATAGCACGGATAGCGGCGATCGTCTCATCCAGATTGTTTATTGAGAGTTCCAACTTCTGCCATAAAAAGCAGCACAGACTCACATGGCGTCCCCTCACGTCTTCACAACGTTGGACACAGATTGACTACATTGTCATTGGTCACTACTGCCATGGATCAATTGAAGATTGTCGTTAATTTTGGTCTACGCCTGCGGACTCAGATCAAGCCTTCGTAAGTGTTCGCTTTTGTTTACTTCTTGTCTACGGTTGCACCAACGTAAATGCCACCGTATCGCGAAGCTGCTTGCAGACGATAACCGACAATGTTTTTCAGGCAGCGCTGTCTATACGGTCATCAATAAAGCTGGATTTCCAAGACCCAGAAGAACGCCGGCAACAGATCAAGAATGCCGCTTCCAGTACCAAACAGGGCTCCGGTTCAAGTAGGCCTCAAAAATGATGGATATCTTTGACATCAGTCGCTCGGTTGGATGCTCACAGATCCGTCCCTCCGGATGTCACGTCTAATGAAGTGCGTAAAGCCGTGAGACATCAACTGACTAGGAGCGTGGGAAATGACCGCGAACAGTGGTGGTTGGCGAAATGTAGGGAAATGGGAAAGGCTGCGTCCAGTGGCAATACTTGCCACCTTTTTCACTTTATTAGAGTAACCGATCCACGGAAACCAGTTGTAAGTGAGTTAATCAAGGAATCCGACGGCCCACGGATTCATTCCCAGGGACGTCGTCTGGATCGTTGGTCGGAGCACTTTAAGGAACAGATCAGTTGCCCACTTCTACAGTGGACCTTCCGAATATTCCTGTTAGAGAAACGATGCAGGTAGATATCATTCCTCTATCAGAAATGGAGGTTATGCAGGAGATAGGTTGCTTGAAAAGGTACAAAACCGCTAGACCGTGTGGATTATCGCCATCTTTTTTTCAAGAATAGAGGCGAAACTTGAGATTCGGATTAAAAAAACTCCTCTGGATAACCTGGGATAGTGAGCGAATTCCCAGGGAATGGTGTAAATGGGTGATTGTGCCGATTTACAAGAAGGGTGATAGATTGTCTTGTGAAATTGGCTTGGTAGGTATCGAATCATAACTGTTCACCGAGCTTTTTCCCCCCACGAATTATCCAGTACCCGCGAAAGATGCACTCGTGAGAAATAAGCGAGTTTGAGACGTACGCGTTGTATCGACCACATCTTTTTCCTTTAACAAATCTTAGAGAAAAGACACCTCTTCCGTGGGCACGCAATCCCCGTCTTCCTTGATATGAAAGCGGTGTTCGACTAAGTGGACCACACAGTTCTCTGGCGCTGTCTCTCGTTGAAGAGTGTGCCAGGGAAATTTATTTCTCATTTCCAATGCATGTATGCAGACAGCTGAAGCCGAGTTCATGATTACGGCAATCTTTCACCCGAGTTCATCACGGAAAGTGATGTTCGTCACAGTTACCCTCTTTTTACCCCTCCATTTCCAATTTTGTGGTTGAACTGATTTTTGAGATAACCCTATCGTCGTGTGAGAATCGTGGCATCGATCTTCGCTCAGGCAGAAAACTTTCTGACCTGGAATACGCGGACGATTTTGTTCTTCTGAGTGAAGATCCAGGTGAGTTGCAAGTTTTTTTAGATAGCCTAAAGAGCAGCGTAGCAATGTTTGGGATGCATTTTGCACCTTGCTACAGGACCGGGTTGGTTCCACGCCAATTCTCGTGTTGGCGGGGAAAGCTCCAGCTGGAGTAGATAAGTCTTGTTACCTGGACAGTTACATCTCACCAGGCGGACAGATATCGGATGAAGTGTCATCGCGTATACACAGGGCGCGTTTGATTTTTGTTAACACCAGTCATCTGATGCACAAGCGCGACATCCGATAGTTTGTCTAGTATATACTGCAGCGGTTAGATCGGTTCTTTTATATGACTCAGAAACGTGGCCATTAACGGTAGAAGGTAGGTGAAGGCTGTCAGTGTTTGATTACCAGTGTCTCCGTAGCACTGCTCGAATCTGGTAAGAACACCGTATCAGCAATGCTGAAGCTGGACGTGGAGTGTTTGGAACCCGCGGTCAGTCACTGTATCAAACAATGAATCTAAACAGGTTAAGGAGGCTGGGACATGTGTTACGCATGCCCACCGATAGATTTTTTTGGCTTACGCTGTTCTCCGAAGCAGGTAGTGATTGGAGGATGGGTTGAAGTGGTCAGTCCATGACGTAGCAGAAAGGTGTGTGTGGATAAATAATAAGAAAATAAAAAAGATACATTGTTCTCGCATCGCTGCATAAAGAATAATACTTATCACGGGCCGGAACACACGTAGCATGAGAAAACAAGTAGGGAAATATCTGCTTTAGTGACAACAATATTAATTTGGAAAAACCAGATACCTAGAATTACTGCTGCTGTGATATCAGAAGAGAAGGAAAGAATTTCCAGTTAAAGAAACAAAGACAGGAGCTCAATGTTGGTTTGGGGAGTCTTCTCAGTCAAAGGTCAAAGTGAATCAGTTATACTTGATGGCATACAAGATTGTGTTGTGTATATTCGCGCGTTGGAATAGTTTTTGCTCCCGCTACTGGCCAGCAGATTACAACAGAACGCCATATTCCAACACGATAATGGTTCTGTCCACTGCTTATACGCAACAAAATGTTGGTTGTGGGATCATCGTCATGTAATGACCAGTCTGCGACCTCGACCTAAACCCGACTGAGAACTTATGGGGCACGCTTGCTCACCAGGTGTACACAAATCTCATGGTTTACTAGTCATAAAGTAGTGGATAACTGCTCTTAAGCGAGAATGAGGGAATACTGACCAAAAGACAACCTCGGGTCTTGTAAGAAGTATGCTGAGATGCCTCGAGGTCTTCGAGCAGAATGGTATTTACACACGATTTTAAATAGTAACTATTTAGCCCTTTTTCGCATATTCTGAATTAATTAGCTCACCGTAAATTCTACGTTAAAATGGGCATTCTGTCGCTCTGACCAGATGTTTCATTAGAGAACACAGAAGCAGGAATATGCGGGAAAATGAGGATGGTCCTATACTTTTGTCGCGAACTGTAGTACCATTCTAGGAAGCCGAGTATATTCTTGTCAAACTCAATCAGAATTGTCTTCTTCGTTGTCGAATTAAACTCAGAAATGAGTTTGTCGATTCAAGACAAAGAAGGAGGGCAGGATTACTGGCGCGTTGGTGTCCGGGAAACATTTCTCTAGTCAAGTTAACAATTTAACTGCTTGGAACTGTAGCAAACGAAGAGTGGCTATTGCCTAAGAAATAAACTAATCTATCCTGATCCAAACCAGTTTTTGAATAACTAACGCTGGTATATTGTGCTTGTTCGTTAAGGATCTGATACAATAACAAAGCATAATTAATCGCGATTCTCTAGTGTAATTTAGAATTTACGCCGCGAATCATGTTCGCAGTCTATTCTTTTCATGCGTTTTTTGAGACAAAAAATAAGTCATCATCCCATTGTTACATCTCTCAACAGAGAAGGGTATTTTGTTCATTCATGTAAACTATCATTAATCAAGCACCAGGTGCGACCGTTCTGGTTAGAACCTCTCAGCGAAAATCTCGATGGGAAACCAAAGCGGCTGAAAGTATGAAAGAGTAGGCAAACAACAGCAAATGACAGATGCCAATGATGTGTAGATGCAGAAGCGACACTGGTCATATCCTCCACCGTATTTGATCACCCCAACACGCATAGTACAAGCCTAAACCACAGCCGCCTGGCGGACATCACTGTTTGATCTAATGATTTGCTTTACGCTTCAAGTAACTACTCTTGATTCAGGTTCACTGCTCCGATCATTTCTACAGTTTTCCGTTCCTGATTCTGAACTCATTCTGGATGAAGTGAAAATTTGGAAAATACTGGATGGGAAGCAGATATGTTGCCGAGTTAGGTCCGGTGAGCAGAAGAAATGATAAAACCTGGTTTAGATGCAGGAAATGAGTGCATCAATAAGTCATATCTATATATGCATATACTGGACGACTTACCAACCATATCACCAGCGGCAAAATGTGTTGGTCCCATGTAAGCAATCGTACCGCTCAATCGTGAAGGTCCTACATAAACACGATCTCCAATAATGATAGGCACCTGGACGGTCAATGGGGTTCCTTCGGAAGGGTTCGATGATCCAGTCGAACTCCTTGGACTACTGTCGTATTGGGACGAAAAAGCACTGTCTGAACTGCGATCCAAAAATCGCACCTCAGTCCCTGGTTTTAATCGTAGAGTGGGGCTGTGTAAGGTGTTTTTACAAGGTGCTGAGGTAACGCTGCCCAAATTGACTGTCAACGGTTCGTCGGACGCGGAAAATGAGCCGGAAAGCAATTTTGAGGGCTCTGAGTGGGCAATTCATAAAGGACGAAAATTACATCAATGCAACTGTGAGCCGTTAGAACCACACCAATTTGTGATGACAAGCAGTATGCACCCGTTGTAGCCTATTCTCAGCTGCATATTATTAAACAGTGAAAGAGTTCAGGCAGTGTCTGTCGTTGCACCGGGAGTAGAAGTTCTGAGTCGCTCACGGTAAACAAGTTCTGAAAATGCGAATTGTGCACGATCCAGCACACAATACTATTTCCAATCCAATTCTGTCAACCGTTTACAGAGTAGGGGAAATTAGAATTTGCTTAGCTGTGTGATCAGAGAGTTCAGACTATACACATGCCATTCCTTTCTAAATTGTCTATATTGACTGCACAGGTCCTGAAACTGGTCAATGCATGTAGGACACCCACACTTTAGTGGCGCGTACACATCGAGAGTTCGGGGCGATTTACAAGTGGTTTACACCGATTGCTCACTTACATAAGTGTTACACAGCATTCGCCAGTTAACTTGAAACGGAAAAGCCTCTGACCTCTGACTGCTTTCGGAACTCAGCAGGAATCTCTTAGCTATGCATATTGCTATGGTTTGTTCAGTTACAAATAACCAAGAGAGAGTTCGATCAAAGATTCGCGAAGGTTTCGACCTCGAGAGTGTATGAATGTAGGATCAGTACGGAGCGGCCGAAAACAAACTCTTCCGCAACTGGAAGTTACTCGCTATCTTCGGTTTACGGTTTACGCCATCACATAAGTACAAGAAGCTCGTGAGTAGGCACTGGCCAGAGTAGGTGTTCCTTGAAAAAGCGCACACACGGACGTTGCGAATGTACAGATTCTGATTGCTACGATTCCAGTTAATCCAACGCGTTTACCGAACTGATCGACATTTAATTAGCTGAGTTGGCGAGTTGCCGTCTGATGATGTCCCCGCATTTTAATGCATTGTCAGTCCATCTTAATCGTCCCTATCGTTACTAATTTGTAGAAAATGATAATTAGTGTTCACGTGATAAAGACAATCACCTACACTGAGCTATTGTAACTGATGTGTTTTACCGTAAATTAGTAACGATCGCTTAGAAGATTATGAGATCTCATTGGCTGGAACATAAATGATTACATACATTGCTTACTTTTAACAGTATTCGAGCGCTAGGGTAGATCATGCTATTTCGTAAAGTTACTGTAATGACACTGAAAACGAATAACCTAATGGTACGATATTGTTAAAACCTACTTTTCATCTCTGTCTTTATATTGGGCATGTCTAAATACCATGAATATCGGGAAAGAGCGGAGACGGCCTGTAAAACACGGTCGACTGAATACGACTAAATTTGGTGAGGCAGTTGTGGAAGACCGTTACATCCTACTGGTCGCATGCATATGCAATGTCTGTATGCACACATCGTTGTCCGTTTGCGTAATTGTTTCAAAATAAAAGGTTAACAAACACGTGTTAAATTAGCTCTCGTTTTGTGTGCATCTTGAACTGTTACTGGTCAAATGCCTGTCACAGTAATTGAAAGGCAACATTCTCTAGGTGACAAAACTTTAAAATACGCCACACCATTTCAGAGTTCCATTCTTTATATATATATATATATATATATATATATATATATATATATATATATATATATTACACTGGCTTGAAATCAAGCATGGTGCCAAAGCAACAACAACAATTACAAAAATAGGAGGGGGAGTAGAACATAGTAAAAGAGACAGTTAGTAAGAAGAAAAAGTGCTGTGGTTTTTTCCACCGTAAACTTCTTCGTGTTTTTCGTCATTCAGTTCATCGGAGTGACCCTTATGTGATTACGGGGCACCAGAGTTCGACAGTCAGACCGCACGGAATTCGCGCCACTGACTTCTATTCTCGGCCAATTCTCTCAACATCCTTAGACAACGACAGTCCTTGTCCCTTGAGCCCTAACCAGGGAGGCGAGACGCGCCAACCGAAGCCAATGCGGATGCTTGCTTCTTCATGTCCTTACCTCGGCGTCGCTTCGAAAAGAGCAGCGGTATAGAGCGATCACTTCGTTAGAAGGACGGCTATCCGTGCCCAACACACGGAGGCGCACTTCATCATTACTCGCTCAATGTTCCTACCAGACGCGAGAAGTGCTTCGGAGACATCGGTTGTAAAACACAGAAAGACGCCGAACATCCTCAAGGGGAATTGGCCAGAACTCGCAACTACAGAGTAAAACAGTACGAATTGCGGCGACGTATACCCGTCCCTTAAGAGAGAGCCGCATGTCCCGGTGACGCTACAGGTGTCGCAGGTTTGTGAATATTGCTCTAGCTCCCGTTATTCGTGAACAGACCTCCTCCCCAATATCCCCTCTAGCTGCTATCAGTCTCCTAAGGTACGTAAAGCTGTCGACTAACTCAAGCTGATCACCACAAAGAGTGAGTGCAGACACAGGCTCCTGGCAATCTGACAAAAGCACTTTACACTTGAAAGGCACAGAGCGCATTCCATATCTCGATGACTCAGTCGCCAAGCACTCCAAAGCGTGTTGTATTGTCTATACATTATCACTCAGCAAGGCGATATCATCGGCATACTCTAAGTCAAAAACTCTGTTCCCTGTGGGGAATTTTACGCCACTGTTTGGAAGATCAGACAGATCAGGCATTCTGTAGAACATGCTCATACTCCACTGGAAACGACAAAAGTAGGCGAAAGCTGGCCGTAGGCCCTAACCCGACCTGGGGTGTGACGACACAATTATTTGAGGAGAGACATACATCTTAGATACATCATTTCTCAACAAACAATTACTTAGTGTGGTTCTATCGACGGAACCGAAAGCCGGGCGAACGTCCAGGAACACGATGACCGTTGATCTTTGAAAAGTGTGACGGTGCTCCAACAGCTGCCGGAGAGTGAAGATTTGATTGGTACATCCACTAGAGTAACATGCCTGGGGCTGATCCATGTACACATACAGCAATGAAACTATCGAATCCTTAGCTTAGATTCACTCTTGTTCTGTAATATTTGTTAGTTTTGCTGGGAGTGGATTCTAGATTGTCACAGAGCTTACTCTCCACAATCAATCACCCGATGCGGGCCACTTTGGACTACCTGTAGAACAATAGAAAATATATTTGATAGGCTGCCTCAGTTTGTGCTTAGAATATCACTTCCAGCAATACCCACTTCTGGTATTATGAAATGCGGTGCCATCACACGTACTCCTATGATATCGGAAAATGCGTTCCGCCACTTCCGTAACAGCACTCATTTATAACGACTAAACACTGGCAACATTTCACATTCAGGTTTTGCATTTATAACTCAATGGTTCCCTCCGACCGATAATAGTTCCTCACGTGGCTTGCAATAACGTTAAAGCACAAAACGAGAAGGTCATGATTGTAATTCACCGCGACATGTAAGCAAATCGAAAACCAGTAGAAATCAAAACTTTTCAAAGTATGGAATAAATTTTCCAGCGGCCTCGGTAATTTTACCACGTTTTCATTAAATAAACGGGAACTAAGAAGTCAGTCTCTTCACTTGTAATGGTTCACAACACAATATACTGCAATTTTTATTTTTTCCGGATGACTGTACAATAAAGAAACTTACGACCAAACCGTAATAGTCCATCAAATACTCCTTCTTAGATCGGGTAACATTTTTTAAAACATGCTTGCGCATGCGCGCAGTGGAAGTGGTATACCCTATATCCACGAAGATCCATTGCACTGTTAGAGATAACCCACAACCAGACCTCGCGATTTGGAGTGGAGAACCACATAAGGTCCCAATAGGTCAAGTGTGATAACGAGCCGGACGACAGCGGAGATTAATGTAATGTAAAGTAACCGGGGATGACGAGAATTCCAACCTTTGACCTCCGAGTTGGTAATTAAATTCTCTAAACCACTCGATCCCCACCGGTCGGGTGATTAACTTAGCGCGACCACTGATCCACTATAAACAACATCAAGACCTCAACAAAACTAACTACCAAATCCAAACGTAAGTTTTGTCCAATTCCGATCCACTGATTAGACAACAGTTACTTTTTGATATGCCAAGTTCACTTCGTAACCGATCGTACGTGAATTCATTTCGCCGATGTATCAACCGTGTTTCTCCAGACGGTGGATTTCGGAGTAAAATTAAACAACTGACAAAGGCACGGAAACGAAGTTTATCTTGTTACCTGAACTGAAACAGAGTGAGCGGGATTGTGCCCTATCTAAAACCCGACTCTGTTTCAGCTATCCACCGTGACCATAGTTACCATTAGTGAATGGCTGGTCCAGTGAACTAGACCATGCTTTTGAACAATGAATAAATACTCTGACAACCTACATCTTTCACCTCAAAATGCAACCAAATGCAGTCAATTGGCCTAGTCCATAGATAGCATGAAGGGGCGGGAGATAATGTTAGGAACTCACTCGCATTTTCATCGAGAGTTTTCTCCATGCTTTCAATTTCGTTGAGAAACCTGAATGGGAATGTTTTAAAAAAAAAAAACGGAGGTCATAACAATTCCTAAACATTAGGCAACACAGGGGAATAAATGATGACCAACAGAAGACCAGGAAAGTGTACGTAGATTGTAACAACGGTGACAACAATTTTAACCGGATGCAATAACACGTATCACTCAATAACTGATTTATTGTGTGAACAACGACCAGGTGTGATCGGTAGTTGTAGGGGTCACAACTGATTGATTTTAGTTACAAACATGGATTATGTATTGCACTCAAAGTCCTCAGAAGAGATTTGATATGATTTTTTTCACTCTGGCCCATTTTTTACTCGTCTATCGTCGTTCTATTCGCTAGACATGGTAACTGATGAACGGTAAAATAACGAATAAAAACAACTGTTTGACTATTATCCGTGCAACTGAAATTCGTCTAGTTTAAAATTCTAACATCCCACAAATCGTTGCAAAATGCAGACTTCTTCATACAAAGCAAAAAACCTCTTCTCAGACAATTGTACATTTTTTACGAAACTGAATTAGGAGTCTTCGACCCATTGGTTCAAAACGGTAACTCGAATTTATGCACCCGATGAGGATAGACCATGCAGTAGGATAACGTGTATTTGCATTTCTAGGACAGACTTTTGCAAGCAATATGCTTGCAGCGTTTCAGTCAAAAAGGCTCTGGCAAAACTGGGGCAAAAATAAACGAGATACACAAAAATGGGCGCCAAAGGTATTGAAAAGTGAAAGAGAACAAGAAAACATCAACTAAATTTAAAAAGTTATTCCATTTTAGTCTTATCTTTGTTGATCCGTACCCGCACCAGATAGGGCACAGGAGAGTTTTTATATACGTTAATTCTGAAAGGGTGCCAAAACTCAGATGTGATGCTTGAGTGAGGATAAAGAAATAAGTCAGGGTGTAATGGATGTACCGGATCCTGTAATATATTGTGGGCTAAGGCTACACAAGATTCAGTATGTTGGTTGACACGTTTAGTCAAAAAAATCAAAGGGCAAGGACGAAACGCGGTTAATAATTACCAATCCGCGGCGAGGGGCTCTGAAGTCTTGTTTCAAAAGGCGGGGGAAAATTACGGGTGAACAAGGGAATAAGAGCGGAAGAGCACAATGAAGAATAAATTTGGAAACAATTTTCAGTGATGGGTATGAGATTTTGAAAGAACCAAGGAACCTGTTTAACAGAAAGCTGGCGACATTCTGTCAGTTGGATTCATCAAATTCGCACATGTTCCACGAGAAGAAGAGAGTAAGCGAGGGAAATAGAGAGGGAGAGAGAAAAAAAAGGAAGAGCTATGTGGTTTTGGTAAGATAGTGTACATACAGGAAAGCCAAGGAGGCGAAACGAAGTGACTACCACCCTGTGGTACATTGTCAAGTGTCACGATTGTTGTGACAGGCATGTAAAAGTTCAGAAGCATTTGTCATTTCTTGTCTGAGCTGGAATTCCAGAGTATGAAACTTCACAAACTGGTACAGTGTAATGAGCAACCATGACAATAAAAACGATAAGAAATCGATGAAAGCGAGTTAACCGTAAGCTGTTATCCCGATCTGGCTAATAAATGTTGTAACATATAATCTTATCATCCGTAAATCAAACTGTGGTCAAAATCTGAATTGACGAGCTGGGGGAAATTTGCAAGCAATTTATCCTAGTCTTTCTTTGCTATAAACCGCTGCTGATACCTGAGATTATCCTCAGGACCTACAATTTTCTTTCACCATCCTCCAACCCCCAGTTTAGAAAAATTATCAGCATGCTTTACAAAAATGAAACATTTGAAACAACTATTCACTGTTGGTGGGATCGAGCAGTTTATATGATCTCTGGGACTTTCGAGGGACAAAGTGTCGTACGGGGTGCACTCATATCGCGTCATAATGGGCATGTACTACGATCAACTGTAGAGGTAACCCACATTCAGCTCCAACTACTGTGTATCATAAGGAGCGGGCCGCGCCATGTGTGATCACCACAAAGTCAAAAACCAGACAAAACCGACTATGTGATAGGAACAAAATTCCCTAGGAATGTTCCATCCATGGTCAAGACCGTGGCTGACCTCCGTGCCTACGATTTGAAACTAGGTCAGACAATACTGACATTCATCACTTTCTCGACAAAGCCTTATTGCAACTGCAAAGTTTAAGTATATCCGTCAGCGGTTTTTCCAAGACAGAATCTGTACCATATATGGACTGAGACTACAAGCGAAAAACCTGTTACACGATGCACAGCTGGAAAATAGTCAAAGCATGCGACTGAGTACTGAGGTTTTGTAACTGCTACAAGCGATTTCCCTGTAAGAAGTAAGAAGTTCCCAACACAGAAATTCGAGAGAGAAAAAAAAATGAAATCCAAAGCACAAATAATTATGGCCAAATTCACTGATACAATTTTCTCCACCGATGAGTATCACTTCGCCGGACGATAAAACACAACAGTCATATGACCTTCGTCTATGAAATCTGCGTGCAACACATCACACGAACTGAAATCGATAGGCAAATGGGTGTATCGAAAATATCAGGTGATTCATCAAGCGGTATCAACATTCAACTCACCGCTGAAAAGCATGGAAGCACTGCACTAGCTGTTTCACCCTTATTATCAGTAGGACACGTCTACGAAGCCCCGACTAGGACTGAAACCCGGGATGTATGATTTTCACTCACGCAGGTAACCACTAGACTATCCAAGAAATGGCTCTCAACGGTTTGCCTCGCGTCAACAATACATGACGTAACACACTTCTAGCACTGACTTTAAACGGCAACAGATAATCGCCAGCAGCGATGGCCTCCTGGGAAGGATATGTTCTGGGCAGGGTCCTAAGTGAAACAAAGGCATTCTCAACTGGACTTGGCTGCTTGGCCAGTTTCCGAAAAGAGATATTTGAACCACGAGTGACATGTTCCAGTCCTAAATGAGCCTCGTTGGATATAAACGCTAGTGACTCCTAAGGAAGCTCCCATGATTTTCAAAGGTAAACAGAGCGCTTACACTAGAATAATTACTTGGTAAGGTACAAAACAGACCTTTTATGTAGATCAAAACACGTAGTGTAGGTGGGAAAGCTTTTGACCATTCATTTTCCATCCATTACAGTGATATTTATTTGTCATGAGAACGGGGGAAGGCAAGAAGACAGACAATAGGCGTATCAGTCGATTGGTCATTCTACAACACACAGTCGACCAGCCGATTGGTTGATGGAGTTGAGATGTTATGGGTGTTATCGTGTGAACAATTAGTGTTTCGGATCTGCAGTGCGGTGGCAAATGACGTCACTAGGCTTTGGTCAAGGAAGCTTAAGGGCTTGCGTTGGCGTCCTTCGCGAGCATAGTTCAGACTTAAGGACCCGTATAATAATCGCTTCGGCCATCGCTGGTGGGACTCTGTACACAAAATGGAAAGAGTTTTCCATTCCGATCGATTGCCTTGATTCTAGTGAGTGGGCAGTAATTGAGCTGGAAACCGTGCCATTTGCCCCGCGTTGAAGCCGGCGCGGCTGATCCTCTTTGTTTCGCTTCGACAAATGTCTCGTCGTTCGATCAACATAAGCGGCACCACAGGGGCACTCGAAATGATGGATAACCATTGAGGAGGTCAAAAAGGACAGTTTATCCTTTTTCTCACATCCGATGGGAAGATCGGTCGAGAACTGGCATGCTAGCGTAGCAACGTTAAATTTCTTTGACTCCAGCACATAGAACCCACTAGTCCCCTCAGCTGCGGCGTCGCCCTTGAAGTGGAAACTAATGATTGAAGTTGTCTTAGCAACCCTTGTCAACCTTTCTGTTGTTCACGTGTACTGCATGTTACAGTTGGTAAATTTCTCTGGGTAGACGTCGGCTAATAGGACGTAATGAATTGTCTGTATTTCTGCACCCAGCTTATCATCAGAGCACGTGCGTTTATCCCCTGATGTCAAACATCTTACCAGGTTTCAGTTTTTGGTATGTGGGCAAAAAACTGTAAAAGTTTGGATATTACCCATTCCGTGTTACCTTTATACAAACGTTTCATTGAGTTGAGCCTTCCGGGCGTCTTGTCAGATCAACATCCATCCCCTTTCTAGCTCTACCGGGAATCGCATTGCTGGATGTGTGGTGTTCAACATTCCCACGATCTGGTCGATATCTGTGTTCCGTTCAGTCTTGCAGCAAATATCGTCCAAATAACAATGATAACGCAAAGGCCTGATATCGTTGCTTTTAGTTGTCTATCTTCCAACCTAGCCGTGCAAATACCAGCTAAGAGTAAACCTAGGGGTGGGGGTGAGGGAATCTCATCATGACTCCTTTCTGTCGGTGTTATGTTCCGTCAAACAAAAAATGTACGGTAAATGTACATCCAAATAACAGTTTCTTGATGTTTATCGTCAGAATTCCTCTTGGGAGTAGCTGTTTTCGATAAGTGAACAAAAAACATTCTCCATTTCTGTGAATCACACGTTTGTGAGCACTGAGGCAACATTCGTTGAGAACATCTTTAATGGCTTTGAAAAGCTGGAAGCTGTCACTGAGTGTGTGCTTATAAATCAGTTTGCGCAGCAGTTCCAGAAATGTTACGAGCCATCTCATCGAGGCATGATAAGCTGAGTTAGTCAGGGGGGAAAAATGACGTAAGAGAACGCCGGTTCTGTGAGTCTTAGACAGCCCATTAAGTCTTGGTACGGCTGAACTCACAGGTTTCATTTTTTGAACCAGCCGGAGGTTATATACCCATTGGACTTTAGGGTTTCCAGTTATTCCATCATCTTTTGTTAGCACGATCAACTCGATCTTTTCCAGACTGATCTTTCGTGAATTTCGATTCATCGTTGAGAGGTTATGATAACTTCTTAATATAGTCGCATCTATTAATTATCACAATGCCTGCACGATTTCCAGTCGACTTAGGATAGTCTGTGGATTCCGTTGTAATTCCATTGGTTCTTCGATATATCTTCTAGTCAACGGACTACGATTCCTGACCTAAAATCGACGATACTGATGCCACGCTGTGACTGGTGCACTCTTGAGGCGTTCTAGATTAGCCAGTGATTTTGGCGTTGGGTCTCTTGTTTGTTCCATGAGGTCTTCAAAAGGAAATTCGAACGCACTGCGGTTCTCTTCACGCCGCGAATAACAAAATTTGGACTCGATCGATAAAGTCTCAAGGTACGAATCAATTGTACACCAGACGAGCTGTGGACATACCGTTCGGGTTCAGTCGGGAAATTTGCTTGAGAGATGAGCCAGCTAAGAATCTTGTCTAGCAATGCTAATTTCTCTTCAGAATGCGAGCATATGTTACGCAAATTTCACAAACAGTCCCTTATCACCGTCCGAGAGAAATCCTACTGCGACCTGACGTTAAGCCATATCACGTTCTAGGACAGTGAAACCAGATTTTATAGTGGTTAATTCAGTGCATGTCGTTTCATCGTTTTACTATTGGGACATATCCGATATTGACGTGAGTGTTTCCAATAAGGTGTAAGATATACATTTTGTGTAACGCAATTAGTGATGAATTCTGCATAAGTCTTCGCCTCAAGTAGTCTGGTGGAAAAATTCAGGAAATCGTCCAAACCCTTTACCACCGTCGATGAGTAGCGGTACAGTTTCCGGCTCAATTACTGCCCACTTACTAGGATCAAAACATTCGATCGGAATGGAAAACTCTTTCCATTTTGTGTACAGAGTCCCACCAGCGATGGCCGAAGCGATTATTATACGGGTCCTTAAGTCTGAACTATGCTCGCGAAGGACGCCAACGCAAGCCCTTAAGCTTCCTTGACCAAAGCCTAGTGACGTCATTTGCCACCGCACTGCAGATCCGAAACACTAATTGTTCACACGATAACACCCATAACATCTCAACTCCATCAACCAATCGGCTGGTCGACTGTGTGTTGTAGAATGACCAATCGACTGATACGCCTATTGTCTGTCTTCTTGCCTTCCCCCGTTCTCATGACAAATAAATATCACTGTAATGGATGGAAAATGAATCGTCGGAAACAAATGTTCGCCCACACTGATCATTCGATAATGAAATCGAATCCCCTAATAGCCACATCAAACGGTTTAAGTCTCATACCACTGAACCTATGCATAATGATTTTTTGTTTGAAATTTACACGGGATGACATTTGTAGTTAATGCGTGCAGAGAAATCCAACGGTTGGACTAAGTCATTATGTGGTCAAAGTCAACTTGAATGATATATTCACTGTGGATTTATGTAATGCGGAGTTCGCAGAAAGAAGCCTCGTCTGATGCATCTGAATACCGCTGATTCAGATGACGAAGCACCGAAAATGGTAGCTTTGCTTGCCTTGAGGTCGACAAGCTACTGCTACGGAAAGATATGCAAATCTACATTACCCTCACCTCATTCACTCTGCAGAAACTGTCCCGGGTGTGTTTTGAAACCACAAATGAAGATGAGCTTGATGAAAAGTTTCGATTCAGAGGCAATAAAACCTCATTTGGGTACTAGAATCATATTTAGACGGGTTTTGAAAGGACGTAAACTGAAGCATTTAAAACGAGAACAGAAACTGATTTTATGATTTTCGTTCGTATGCGCAAACACATTCGAGAAACATATAAGAATTTGACGACTGTAAATCAACTAACTCACGGACAACAGGCCGATGTTAGATGAACAGAGAAGCTTGCAAAACCAAAATTCATCAAGGGGCCTAATCTAGACTCCATCTGCTAATATGGTAAGCAGTGAGGTTATAGAAATTTCGCCGAGTAGAAATCGGCAAACAGTTAGAAGCTTGAATGGTGTTGAAAATTGTACCCAACGTCGTAAAGTCACAGGATTTATATCGGGGACGATTTCACTGCACCTCAACATGGTGTACACCGCAGAACAATATACCGTTTGAGTAAATCCACAACGATGTCCAAAAGTAATCAGAAACAAAATAGACAGTAGATCTACGGACAGGAATAGATGAAAAAACCTAATGAATCTTTCTGTTGACGCAGAGAAGATGACTCGGCAAACCCCAATAGTTTCGTATTCATTGTTGCATATATGAATCAAGACGCAGTGTTTCCGTCAACCGGAATATGCACTGTGTTGAAATGCGGCGAATTTGTCCCAGACATAAATCGGGCGTTATTGCAACTGAGGTTTATCTTCCAAATTATTTTAACGCAGGCGTGCGTCAATAATAGTGATTGGTCGACCTGTATCCATGTGATGCTCATCAATGAAAGCCCTGGTGGCAACGTGAGGCTGTTTGATATTGTTCCCTCGCACCAATGCAGTGCAGTCTACGGGCTAACTGCACATTAAGTCGATCACGTGTTTCAAGGCTAACCGAGAAGACTGCCTCTACAGCTACTTGTTTTATCCTGGCGTGACATGATTCGCAGCGCTCTCACCAAAAGTGGACAACCACAAAACAGATTGGAATCGGTTTATTCGCGTGAATGATAGTCTACCATACTCTGTTCACGTAAATCAGACCGTTGAGAAACAACTTTTGCAGATAATGAGTACGAATGCTTCAAATGAGTACGAAGTTGACAGCCTCAGTGAGAAGTCGTTTTACAATGCATCGAACACATGCTAGTGTGATACGTAAACATTTCATAAAATTTTATAATCATAGCTCAATACCGCTCAGAGTAAACATTATTCATTTAGAACGTTTTCATTTTCCTAGTGTTCTCGTGTGGGATCAAAAGATACGTGTGGAAAAGCAGTAGGGTGCACGAATACAGGTTATTGATTTTATTATTCGTATTTCCGACTAATCAAGAAGGGAAACCGGTCCCATATGAGTCCCCTGGTGAAGTTTTCAGGTCTTTCTATCGCAATAGGGACTGACAGCCACTTGTAACCAGGAAATTTGTTGAAAAATGCAGTGGCATAATCTAAGACAGCAAATGTTTCCATTAGTGTAACTTGTAAAGACTGACCATCTGTCTCGGGGTCCAACTCCAAATTGCGTGATGCCTGGAAATGAGTTCATCCCAATCAAAACTCTTGTCATCTACGAACAATTCCCCGAAATGAACGGGGATTTTTATGTTAAAAACATGAACATCTTGTACATCAGGTTACTGAGAACTTGAGTTTCAGCAACGAAGTGATAAATCAGCGTAGAACAGCACTATGTAATATATCTCGAAGCCTTGTTTTAAGTATGGTTTTGTCCCTCATCGAATCAAAATCTTTCAGCAAACAAATTAGGAACCTAAGCTGGATATGCTCATCTCTGTTTCATGCATAGTATGTATCAAGTGCTCATCTGGTTCCAATAACCCAATAACTAATCCCAGGCTCCGTATTTTCGAAGCTAGATACTCTGTAGCTAAAGCCATTCATCAGTACAAGAACATCGGTAAAAATCACCAAATTTTGCAAAACGACAACAAAATGGACCATTGAAAACAATCCTTTTCCGTCGAAAACGTGTTCCGACTTCATAGTATGCATATTATGGGATCTAAAAGATCTTATTATATTCCTCTTATCACATAACCCGTTTTCTAGTGTTCAATGAGTTGGCATTCATCTCACATCTGACTACAAGAAGCAGGCTTGGAAACAAGACGAAAATGGCATCCACAAGTAGAAGCGTGGTAGTGATTATGTGGGGTAGAGAAGGACGGTGATAATATCGTTGCTCCTTTTCTTTCCTCCTCTTTCATCGTGGTTTTCTTAAGTGAAACTCTTGAATTAGTCGGTTACTATAAGAAATGAACCGTAGGTAACAAACGTGAACCACAGCGTACTTGGGTAGAAAACTAGTGATTTTCGGAACCTTCATATCGCCTGTGCATTCTCAACAGCGACATCAATTACATTATCAAGGACAGGTACAGAAAGACTGCAGCCAGCGAGCTTTTGTTATTAAAGGCAAACTTGCGTTGTGATTTGAATAAAAAGTAATTATCAGGGTGAAATAGGATCAAATCTGTTTTGTTGTACTTCGCGCAAATCACTAATTGGCTGCAACCACATCCCACCGGTCACATTGCCAATATCATGAGCATCCTTCCTGTGTGCATATTATTACCGTATATTTTAGGTAGCTGTATTGGTAGGATGATTTTCTTAAAGAGACATTTCGCTGCAGTTTTGTCTTGAATGGTACATTCGAATATTTCCGATGAACTGTGGTGCATTATGACAGATGATCACTCTGTCAAAGATAAGGCAGCAAGATTGTGTTTACCTGTGTACGCAAATGGTGGTTCTATTGATACCACTGGAGAACGGCTATTCTTTTCTAACTGAATCAACACCCAGTTACTCTGTGAAACTCTGCTCGTTGAAGAAGTGCTAGCCACTATGTACGTTCTTTTAGATAATTTTGCGTTACGCAAACAAAGACGGGCATTTCAAAAATCAGACATTTCTAAGAATTGCCACAGTGCAACCGGAACCGTATTCAGTGCAAAACGTTTGGCTCGCAACAAGCGAGAAATCGTACGCCTTCCTGCTTAGGGCACATTTCTTACGGCCTTCAGTGATAATCGAATTAAGCAAATGGAGTTACTGCAATAAACGTGCCAGCTCAATTGAGATGAACAGAGCAACTGAAGTGGATGTCTTTAGGCTCTGATCAGCTTGTAAGTAGATCATATAACTGGGACGAAATTAGAGCAATAATGATAGAAATGTAAATGAAACCCATTGACTTAAATGAGGGAGTTTATCTTACTTCAGTCGATCAGATGTCGCAGAATGGATGAGCTGACTGATGGCTAAGAGATCTGAACGCGGGACCGCAAGGTCAACAGACTGTTGTGGTGGCCATTCGACTGACATCAGCCGCGCGCCTTCCAAGAAGCACTCTACCGTCTTCGAAGAGGTATAAAAGCACTATGAATGGGCGTTAACCGCATTGTCTGCTTCAATCTAGATCTTGATCGTCACTAAACTTCTCAGTCTTGAGTGGCTGTGGGATGTTATACTTACGGAAATTAGTCCAGTAGTTGAGATCGCCCAATAAGGAGAACAAGTTATTCACGCCTTACGAAAGGTCACAACTGCTAGTTACGCTCAAGTGTTTCACATGTGCAAATCAAGCATATCGTTTTATGAGATTAGATTTAGCAACAGTCCGACGGGGTGATTTTCAGAAAACAGGCAACCGTGTAGTCTGTTTTAGTGGTTTATCTATTGAGGTCAGTCAGTCGGTCGTGTATGTGATCGATTGTGTGATCGATCCATACAAGAACTCGTCAAAGGAGCAATGACACCACACATCTTAACCGACTTAACTACAACATGCGTAAAACCCTGAATTTTCCGTCCAAGAAATTTATTATTTTGACCCTTCAGCGATATAATACGATGTGCATCACTTAAGTGAGAAGAAATATGGAATGATTTTGGCTAGATTGTGAACAGTGTTGGTTTAACGACGGAATACGACTACAATACCGACAGTTTCGAGTTAGAATTCAAGAAAAAGACAGAGGAGTAATGGTAAAATTTTATTATTTATTAACAGCGTAGTCGAAATCGTTGGTAGGTTGTCGACCTTTCGGTCACCACGGGTAACCTTTTTCAAGACTGCCTTTACAGTTTCCATTTCATTCGGTTGTAAAACCAGTCTTGAAACAGGTTACCCGTGGTGACCGAAACGTCGACAACCTGCCATTAAACAATACAATTTTACCATAACATTTCACATGGCGCATTGGTTTTTCGATGCACTCCAAACCGATCTCGGTTCTGACACATTAAGGGAAGGAGTGAATTTCAAAAACGCAGTTGAACTTGAAATGAGGTCATCCAAAGCTCTATGATGACTCAAGCGTTTCATACTATATTGGATATCTGTTTTCACTCTTTCCAATCCTGTTGTTTGTGGCAATCCACGCTCCATCACGTGCAAACCAAGCAAACAAACAAAAACATGCAGTCAATCTTGCAGAGTGAATTCGATGAACAAGGCGAAATGAACTGATAGAACGTCGTCGCCACTGACAGCTGGAGCGATCTGAGAACCGTCAGTCACGTGGCGTCCCATAATTAAGCAAAATCCCGTTTTGTAAGTTCATTCTACTTAGATGGATATACAGCTTTTGATGAAATCGGCTTAAATATTTCTTCACTATTTTAAAAACAACTGAGCACAGAAGATTGCTTCGTTGGAAAGTATTGACACTGGGATAACTCCCACTGAGAGTATGCCACAAATTACATCGATAAATGATTCTGTGGTAGTGACAAGCTATTTAGGTATTCAATATCACGTGGGTTTTTTGGAGTGGATTCACGCTAACCTCGCTGCTTACACGGAAACACTTGCGAAACATCACAAACGGCCATTCAAAAGATTTAGTTCTATGTTCATCACGTCGGCCTGCTGACCGACATGGCGCTCATGGCACCTAATCTGCTTTCCGAACTAGTCGCTTTTGATTTACCCAATCGCGAGCCACTCACATATGTTTCCTTTCATTGACGGGCTCGAAAATTACTTGGGTTGAGTATTCTCTTTCTTTTTCTCTGCCTATCGTTTACTGTTCTTTCGTAGTTCTAAAATCAATAAAGTATGAAATAATTAAGATGGACAGTGCATGACCTAATTTGATCACCCTTTTGAATGATCACTTTGTAAGCAGAACTATCTCGGAATTATGTTCACAAAACTTCACAGAACAGGTAAAAGTGATCATAGACCTGATCAGTTACGCAATCCGTTTTCAGCTTTCGAGAACTCTTATATGTTGGTTTAAAAATGAATGCTTTCACTGTAATATACAGTGAAATCGATCTAAGCTGCCGGCGTTTTGTCAAGCAAATCTCACTTACTGAAATACCAATCGACTTGAACTGATATATTGAAACAGCGATGATCGATCTACGTGCCCACGCGAAAATCGTCTGTCAGCTAAGCGTACTGAGGAACTGTACTGTTTGGTGAAGCATGAATCCCCCGAAACTAATAGTGTGCATCTTGTCATCTTACCTGTCATATTTATTTATATCGGCGGTTTCTCAAAGGCAGATAATATACTCCCGGAATTGTTGCTTCCTGACAAAAATAATAACACAGTTAGATAACATTTCATTGTGGTTCCCGTGCACTTGCAAATTTCTGTTAAAATCCAATTGTGGATCCCATCTATTACCTAAACTGAGTTTTTTATTCGACGGAGGATCCGTTTTTTTTTACTTTAATGTATGAATCATTGGAAATTGGTTTTAAAAAGTTAATTTTGAATACGGAGTAATGGTGTTTACCAGTATTCGAACCTCGGTACTTGAAATAAAAATGTGGTTTCAGCATAAGAAATTTAGAGAAAACCTGTGTACATTGGCAATTTCCCTTTATTTAGCCAACCCTACCACAATTATACTTTTTCTCTGTCATGTGCCGTATCGAATTCGGAAAGAACCCATTTCATGTGCTCTAGATTCGACGCACAAAAGGTTGAAGAGAATTTTCTGGAGCTCCTAAATCCAAACCAATTGCCCAAATAGATTGCGGAATAAGCCCATCACAGTAATCAGAACACGAGTTGTAGGCGAACATGTGTCGAGGAAGGTGTTTCTCACAACCAATATCCCATCAAGTACTCGAAACATTTGCGTCGTTGCCGGATTTATCCTAACAGTAAGGCACTAAAACGCCATGCTCTTAATCAACTGGATACTATTAATCCTTCGATAATTGTGTTCAAAAAAATGCGCCTCAATGCAAACCGCGCACGGAAATGCTAGGAAAAAATGACACGCCAGTTCTTGGAATATGCTCATACGATTATAAACAACCGCTAGGAAGAGAAATTGCCGTCACTGAAGAGCACACTGAGTCAACCGATACCTCAGGCTCAGTTCCCAAGTGAACCCGAACGGTACATATATAACATTCCCGGTTTACAACTCCATCGTATTTTGACCGAAACTTTATGTCTTGGTTTGAGGTTTTGTTACCTACGTCGAAAAGATAGCCAGGAAGATTCGAATTATCTTTCGGGAACTTAGTAGTACAAACTGTTAACCTCAAACCAAAGTTGGTGAGGGATTTAGAACGTTTCAAGTAGTCATTAGTTACGCCATGTTACCAGTATCGGCGATTGCAAGGTCCTTTAAAAAACATATTGACTCATTTTGGGATCTACAAAGAAACCCTCAAATTCTCCCAAGCAGGCCTGACAAAGGAGCCGGTATTATAGAAAAAGGCACGATAGCGAACAAGATCGTTTTCGGTAACTTCATCCTCTGGCTAATACAGTTACATATATATATGATAGGAATGCATATTTTCGGAACAAAATACAGGGTATTTACAGTACAGCCGGTATTGTTGTGATGGAACGGGCCTCGTACGTGGCTAAAGTATTTGATCTCTCGTGTGATCAGTCTAAGTTCACTCGTGATGCATCACAAAAAGATCGAAAAGAGAAGAGAGAAAATGGAATTGCCAACACACTGGAACGCCTCAAAGACCAGGGCCACATTTCACGTAGCCTCTTTGAAAGCCTTAAGCCCATAGGCTCCACCGTATCTCGACTAAGTGGACTTTCAAAAGTTCACAAACCTGGACTGTTCCTCCGCCCAATCGTTTTCATGATAAATTCAGCAAACCACACGATAGCCCGGTGGATAGTCTTTTGGAACTCATACGACAGAAACTTGTGAATCATACACTCCGTGACCCTTTTTCATTTTACTGAAGTTACTGAAGATGTGGACATATCATGAAAGCAGATGGTTTCTTTGAATGTGGTTTCTTTGTTCATTGATGTGCTTTTGATTGAAACAGTAGACTTTATTTGTTCATTTGTTGAGGACGAAGTGATACCCGTAAGAACTCCGACTGCCAATCTAAGAGGACTAATTCTTCAATGCACTTTGAATGTACAATTTGTATTCAATGACACGTATCATCGCCAGAAGGACTGGGTTGCTATGGCCTCACCTCTAGGACCACTTCTTGCCGAAGTTTTCATGGCAAAGTTGGGAACTCAAGCATTACGCAGGGCAATAAGTCTATTGGACCTCCACTACCGATATTTGGATGATAAATTTTGCGTAACAACTGCACAATCCGATTTAGATGATATCTCACGCAAATTCAACACTCCGCACTCCGCAATACAGTTCACCACCGAAACGGAAGGAGAAAATTGCCTACTGTTTCTTGATGTATATTCAACCAGACGACCTGGTGGCTCAATCCAGAGGAAGGTGTATCGGAAAGCGATCTGGAATAGCCAGTACACAAATTTTCACGGTTTTGTGCCACTTGGTTACAAACGTAATCTACACAGGGAGAAACATATCTGCACTACAGACATCTGGAGGCCGAACTATCGCACGTAAGAAAAACGCTGCTTAGCAAAAGTTATCCTGATAAATTTATCCTAAGAAACTGGGCTGAATGGCCAAGATCAGTGGAAATCTTACAGGCAGGTAAGAAAGTACTATTCCTCGGACTCCCCTTCAAGGAAGATATCACAGCCGATAGAGTCTGTAAAATTTTGAGTGCCACGGTGAAGTCCACTTTCAACGTCGCCAAGATCAGACGCGTGTTTTGAACGTCACCAATTATCCGATGTGAAAATAAAGATAAGCTGCCCTTGTCGGCCTCATCCATGATCATCTCTCAATTCAGGTGCACCTGTGGTGTGACCTACATAGGTCGAACGGCAAGATAGCTATCAAAACGAGTTAAGGAGCATCACCTACGATGACTTAGACACAAAAGCAATCGAGTGGTATCAAGTTCAATCGTTGCGCACTTGGTACAAACTGAGCATTTAATCGACATCTAGTCCGCCTTTGAAGTCGTCTACCGGGCCCCACGTGTCAAGAGCAATTAGGCTCCGGATAGAAGCAACGACCGAGGCAATTATCATCCACCTCTCTAAGCCTGAGCTTTGCGCGCAGTAAAAATTAGTCCAAGCACTCCAGCTCCCATGGCCAACAGTCAACTGTGTTACAAAGCCGGGCGTAGCGTCAGCTCATTATCACCGGTTACATAATCCGGTCATTCACACGGGTTTCCGTCATCCTCTCATTCTTATTCCTTCGTACCGACTTAGTGAGACTTTCTTCCAACTCTTCCCATTAATTCGTCTTCATTTAAATGAGATCACCAAAAACGTTCGCCTACAACTCGTGTTCTAATTGTCAAGTAGTCAATAAATGAGTGTTGTTAAACACTGGCATATAGCAGACACCAAACACTTCATTCCTGGTTCTATTTTCCAAATGATTGTATTCAAAAAGTAATTAAAGCACTTCACACGAAAGTCGCTGTAGATGTTGCTGTAAACGAATTATGATGCTCATCACCACATAACCAAGTGTAATTAGACAAAACGTTTATACCATGGTTTGTAAGTGTCGAAGACTGCGACAAATAAGCTGGATTTTTGGTAAGCGTGCAACAGATACCAGTTACTCTATTTCTACTGATTCAATCGAAAAGTAAAGAAAATATCGATGGAATGGAGCTTCAATGTTGATGAAATATATCATAATGTCTCAGTAAAAAATGCTTTCGCTTGTATTTTTCCATCAAAATGTTCACATCGTGGGCTGGAATCAGACTGGTGACCTGTTTGCCGGGCGGGATGTGAAAAACGCAAGTAGATTTCCCATTATCCACACTCCTCTTTTATTCAACCATTGTCTTCTGTCCCCAACCACTCTTTTTTGACCCATCTATCCACCCATAGAGCTCCCATTGATAACACGGTCGATATTCGCAACGATTCAATGTCAAATAGTGTCGGGAATAATTCTCTGTCTGGTAACTCACATTTTCTCAGGCCTCGTCAGCTTCTGAATCTCGGCTTCTTCAACGTGCGCACACTCATGCAGCCAGGTTAGCAGACGTGCCTAGCCCTCACATTAGATTCTCTGAATATTGATGCCTGCTGCTTAAGTGAAACGCGTATACAGGATTCGAGCAGTGTAACTCAACTAACTGCTCCTGGTATCTCATCAAGGTATTTCCTGCGCACCTCAGGAGACGAAGCAGCTAGAGCTGTGGGTCAACGTGGTGTAGGAATAGTCTTGACTGACAAGGCTGAAACTGCCCTCTTAGATTGGATCCCTGTTAACAGTCGTTTATCGGCTGTGAGACTCCAAGGGTCAGTCGGCGTTCGAAAGGATAGTTGTGTTAAGCGAAATTTGTTTGTGATCTCGGCAGACGCCCCAACGGACTGCAGCTCAAACGCGCAGAAAGATGAGTTCTATGATGAACTCACCATTCTCGTTCGCAGCAGTAAAGGTTCTGACATTGTAGTACTAGCTGGTGACTTCAATACACACGTTGGCAAACTCAGTGTGTCAGAAGCCTGTTTGGGTGGCCGTTGTGCTTCACCCGCTCAGCATACAGACAACGGGGATAGGCTTCTCCAGTTTTGTGAAGACAATCGATTATCCTTGTCTAGCACCAATTTTCGACACAGCTCGCGTCGCACAGCGACATGGCGCTCTAACTCTACAGGTACTTTGAGTCAAATTGACCATATCGCCGTAAGCTACCGGTGGCTCAGTTCTGTTCACAACTGTAGATCTTACTGGTCTACGTACGTAGAGTCGGACCATGCATTAGTTTTAATGCGATTATCTCTCCAGCTCCATGGTCATCGTCGCAAACCTCAAACCCGATTAGCCGTGCAACGTTTGTGTGATCCAGAAGTACGCACCCGTTGCGAGCAGAAGTTAGCAAATGAGCTAGGATCTACGACGAACAGTAATGTAGATGAGCATTGGGCTCATATCAAACAGGCGATGCACGTGGCAGCAGGTTTTGCCTGTGGTCGCAGATCCGATGTCCATCAAAGACACTGTATCTCGCAAGAGTCGCTGAGTATAATGGAGCAAAAGTGTCAGCTTCGAAAGGTAAGGAGATGAATAAGGTGCGGATAAAGCTGCAAAGACAAGTTACGCAAAGCCTTAAGAATGATCGCGAAAATTGGTGGGTCAAGGTAGCCGAAGAAATGGAAATAGCAGCTGCTTCAGGTAACAGTCAAAGACTGCTCAGACTTATTCGTGACATCGGTGGACGGCGCATCCAGGTCAGTGAAACGATTTGCGATAGAAATGGAGAACTCATCCATAGCAAACAGCAAAGGCTTGACCGTTGGGCCGAATACTTCAAGGAACAGTTTAACTAGCCGCACGCTAGTGTAGCTACTCCTGTCTCAATAACTGCGACTCCTTGGACGGTATCACTTGAGCCCCCATCGGAAGTAGAAGTAAAGTCATGCATTCGATTACTAAGGCAGGGGAAAGCGGTAGGTCTCGACGAACTTCCCCCAGTTCTTTTCAAGCTGGGTGGTGGGGTGTTGATAAAATCACTTACCGCTTCGCTCCGTAACATTTGGAACGAGAAGCGTATTCCGTTATCATGGAGTGAGTCATTGATTGTTCCCATCTTCAAGAAGGAAATACGCCATGACTGCGGTCACCAAAGTATTAGCCTCGATTCTGCTGCACCGTCTTACGCCCACTCGCGAGAGGAATGCCCGCGAACAGCAGGCTGGATTCCGCCCAGGTCGAGGATGCATCCACCAGATTTTTACTCTTCACCAACCACTAGAAACGCGTCACACGCACCACCGACCCACAATAATGGTCTTCCTCGACCTCAAAGGCGCCTTCGATTCAGTTGATCGAACAGCGCTTTTCAGTTCTTTCCATCGAAAAGGTTTGCCCCAGAAGTTCGTGCATCTACTGAGATCATTGGATTCTCATACTTCTGGCCGCGTTAGAGTTTACCGTGAACTATCCGCTCGGTTCAAAACGACCAGCGGCATTCGATAATGATGTCCTATGTCTTCATTCCCGTTCAACTTCGCCATGGACGAAATAATGGAGAATGCCTTGCAAAGTCTTTACGATGTTGGCGTCGAACTTGGAAACAGTGGGAAACCGTGTGACCTAGATTACGCAGACGACCCTGTCTGCTTGTTCAAAATGCACGCAACATGCGCAATGTGCACTACATATACTCAAAAGAGCTGTAGCTCCATTTGACATGCGCTTTGCACCTTCAAAGTGTAAAGTGATGTTGCAACAGTGGAAGCCAACGGTTCAGAGCTCGATGCTCGGTGGGGAGGGATTAACAACTGTCGATCACTTCACTTACCTCGGTAGCAGCGTGACGACGGATGGGAGCACTGTAACAGAGGTGAGCACACGGATATCTAAGGCTCGAGCGGCGTACGCTGGACTGAAGCACTTGTGTAATCGACCTGATATTTCACTGAAGTTAAAGGGTCGTGTATACTGTGCCTCAGTGCGTTCAGTTTTGTTGTATGGTTGCGAAACTTGGAGTCTGCGTGCTGAAGATATTCGTCGTCTCGAGGTTTTCGACCACCGCTGTTTACGTAGTATCGCTAAGATCGGGTGGAGTAGCCGAGTAGACAATGCTTAGGTCAGAAATCGAGTATTGGGTACTAATTCAGAGAACGTTTTGTCACAGCGTATCCAGCTTAGTAGACTTCGTTGGTTGGGGCACGTGTTACGTATGGCAAACACGTCTACCATACCGTGTCCCATTCTCCGTTCCTCCTAAGAAGTGGAAGAGACCACGTGGAGGTCAAACAATGACGTGGCAGCGAGGAGTGAGAAAATGTACAGCAGACTTAGAAAAAGTAGGTGCTTCACGTCTTCGTGGTTGGGGTCCAAAAGATCCCTCAACCAGTTGGCTGGAGACACTGAAGGATATGGCAGCGAACCGCGAACAGTAGCGATCGTGTTGTCACTTTCTGTCGAATCAGAATGAATGATCGATGTTCGTTTGTACAGTTAGACTGTGTATTCAGTGTGTTGGCTACTAGGGCATTCTTTCCTTTTCCCGACTGTGTAGGTCCACTCCCTGTCCACCTTGTATATTCATACTTTCTAATTCAGCGTGCAACATGGTGAGAAAGGCAGTGGTCAGCGGGGCTTGCCTTACTGTTTAACGCCGTAAGATGATGATGATGATGATGGTGATGCCCGCGAGAGTTCGTCGGGACTTCGAGCTTTACTGCGCTTGAGGTAGAGCGAACGATCGACTTCTCCGGTGGGTAAGACAGTACAGACCGCCCATGTAGCATGAACTGGCTCAAACGAACTACTGTGTGGAGGCGCCGAGGCTGAAGACCAACTAAACTGCTGTTAAAAGTGTTCTTCCCATCAGTCTATGCGTCACGAAAGCTGGTGACTTAACTGGCCGTTTACATTCCCGATCATTTTATTCACTCTAGGTTTCGTGGTCGTTGTAGATCGGATGAGTTGGAAAAGCCTCCGAGCATTGCCGTTGGCAGTAGCTTATTTCATTTTGGTCGCGCGCTCGGATCACCAATTCCCTCGGTCTTTGCGCAAGCTTCTAATAAAAGTTCTTCGTAGGTGAGCACAGGCATTGTGGTTTTCACTTCCAGTAGGGATATTCCAGCGGCTGTCTAGCAATTCCAGAGAACTCGAAGAGGTTAAGTGCGTGGCTGCATTCCATACGACTAATCCACAATATGAGGTACTCGCTACTTTTACAGCGCCCTGAATGTGCTGTCAGCGGTTCGAAAAATCATCGTGTGTGTTGCTACTTAGCTGGGTAATAAGCTCATTCTGATATCTCTCGGACCGAGGTCCGGCAAAGTTGGTCTAAGTCTATCTGTTGACGAAGAACTTTTGACTTGATGGCAAAGGGTACTATAAACTCGGCACACACGGAGGCGTGATCAGAATCTAGATGAGTGCTCCAGTACGACCTACAGGACTTGGCTGAGCCACGCTAGAGGTAGCTTACGGCTGTATGGTCTATTCGTGCCCAAGATAGATGTCGGTCGCAATGTGCGACGAAAGATGTGCCGGAAGTTCGTGCTCGACAAGAATAGGCGATGGTCTGCGCATGGATGGGGTAGTAAATTACCGCTTTCCGTGCGTTGATGGCTAGCGTCACCTTGGCCTCCAAGCGTTTGCTCATCATGATCTAGGTGACCAAGTTTGGCGTTCATATCTCCAGCCAGTACCACTGTGTCTCCATGAAATGCTTGACGAAGAAGTTCGCGAAGTTGCTGGTAGAATATATATGACTGTATCAGGACTGAATTCAATGGAGGTGTAGGCAGCGATAACAAATAGGCAATGAGCGCCATCGCGACCTTTGTTAACTTTGAACGAACTCTTTAAGCAAATCGCATACAGCCTGCTGTCGACTGGAACCCAGTCGCCTAGCGCAAACTCGGTTCTCATACTCAAAATGATTCGTATACTTGCATGACCAGAGGCAGAAGCCATAACATCTGGATAAGTGCAGAATGAAAGCACGTCTTAAGGGCGAATGTAGACGGACTATGGTGGTAGTGTCTTGGATAAGAGTTCTGGACAAGCAAAGGACTTCAGTGGCCAGTGTTTCGAGGGTGGGCGGTAAAGCTCCTTGCCGGCCTATTTGAATTAGAGTATGTACGCTGAAAGTTGCAAGCTTTAGTCGCACGGGCGGTCTCAGTAGTAGCTTGAATGAACTACATGGAACAAAAGGAAGAATCCCATTTCCGTCCCCCAAATTTTTTTCAACAGCGGTCCCAGAAGCACGCGGAATGGTAGTTTTAATACTACCATACATAAAACAGTGGGTGAAAAGGGATGGTGTAATAACACGTAGTTGGTTTTATCCGACCGCCAGTACCTCGGTCATATCTTGTGGCTTGAGTAAGTGATTACAGTTGATCACGAGAACGAGTGATCAGATATGGGTAGACAATTTCATGTAAGCATGTGGGCCGAATACCATCTGGTAGTAAAGACCGAAGCAAAGAGATGACCTGAGAGGCCCCAGACCGAGCTTTTGACCGGAATATCTAACCCACAAGGTAGTAGGGCGATATGAAAGTCTCGTAGCCTTCTGGGAGCTGGTGGCCAATTCAGTTCAGTTCAGTCTATACAACCACTAACCTCGCACTTCTGTGACCTGGTTTCGGTTGCTACCTTTCACCGTCGTCCAGTAAAAGACAGAAAGATGAGGCTAGGCATCCAAGGTGCCTAGAACACCTTTCCACCACCGATGACGGTGAGCACAATGTTGTAGGCTTCACACGTCAGCCATGGTTGGTTGGGAACCATAGA
The DNA here is from genome assembly GCA_948099385.1 of Fasciola hepatica. Taxonomy (NCBI): domain Eukaryota; kingdom Metazoa; phylum Platyhelminthes; class Trematoda; order Plagiorchiida; family Fasciolidae; genus Fasciola; species Fasciola hepatica. Next base: position 32,367,066 of record CANUEZ040000043.1, on the reverse strand, counting down.
TTAATCATCCATATAGAGTCGTGATGTACCACAAAGCATGAACAACGAAAGATATTCAAATAATCACGAATCACGATAGAATTTTTCAGAAAAGGTAGATTGACAGCGCATTTGCCACTTCACAATGTCGCAAGTTGGTTTAATTCGCTTATAGATAACCTCTGAGCCCTGTAATGAGAGACGATCGAATAAAGGTAATTATTGCTTTGCTTATGGGAATCACAATCATGATTATTTGTACTATTCATCAAATTAATTGTCCCTAATCGGTTAATACACGTCCTCTGAGGGGAAGATAACTCGTTACCCATTTAAATCAGTTCTCTTAAATCACCCGGAAAGGTCGGTTTCAACCGGCTAACTCGAGAAACAGCAGACAAGTTTAACAAAAACGTTATACACCAAGTCGTCATTTCGACCATAAATCCTGTTATTTCTTTGTAAAAAAAATATCATACAAATATTAGTAAAAAAGAGCCATGGCTCGTTTTTTACCACCGTTTGTTAAACTTGAGTTTTAAAAGTGAAAGGTCTATTGTTCTGTTCTCTATTAGATGATTTTATTTCAAAGATTTAATCTGATAAACTGAATTTTTTATTGGAATCCTGGATGCGAAAAAACTTCTTATACACAAAGCTCCAGAGAATACTTGTCTTGGAAATGTAAAACACCTTAAGACCAGTCTGTTTCATGTAAAAAGCATCTCAGTTAGTGCTGAACACCCATCACCTAGGAAGTCACATTTTGACTTGAATTGATAACAGTTTCATAGATCTGCAAGGCAATATTTGGTGAAGTTGGTGAAATGCCCGGGTTAGAAAAAAACCCAGGACTGCGGGCTTAACTCAATCAACATGCACTTCGCTCTCTTTTCTGAATTTCACTCTTGTTTATGTTACCGACCGATCCCGTATACGACGGATGTAATGATGCGTACGACAGGAGCTTCGCTTCACATTTATGGGAAAAAATTGCAGTACGCAGAAACACTGAATGTATTTGAAGTATCAGGCTAAAGCACAGTGATTCGAAAACACCCTCTACTAGGTTATTCTACATTTTCGGTACACTTGAAATTTTTTCTGAGATTGCTGGCTCCACTAATCATCATAATACTACTACTTACACCCAAGTGGCAATGCATCAGTGCCAATTCAACGTAACTTCGTTATGGACAACTTCAACGTCAGGTGCGCTATCCTTCACAGATTTTCCTTTTGATGGAAAACGTTAACCTATGGCAAATAGTACCATGCAACACCTAATCAGATATTGTTATTCGTTCGGCGAGCTTAAATCAGCATTTAAATAAACCAAAATACACTTAAGTCGTTTGGCAACAAGGAGATCAAAACGTCGTTCAGTTAGAGGTTCTGACAAGTACAATAATGTGTGACATTCAGTATGACAAAAACTATTTAGCTTTAGTTGAGTTGTCCAGATTATTTTTTCATAAATCCACTAATACGATTTACTGCTTTATTTTAGTGCTGTACGTACCTCGTTAGTTTTCATGTCATTCCTATGATGTTCGAATTTATTTCGACCTCAGAAAACCAGCTAATAAAACCACTATTTAATTTTCAACTTTGGCTCAGTTACTGAAACTATTCATTAATCTGCAGAGGTTTTTTATTCGGGACTGGCGTTTTCTTTCAATATGGTATCTGATTCTAAGTGAAATCTAAAAACGGCGATCTATAATCATTGCGTAGATAGTCGTAAAGCTTTATTCCAACCACAGTAAGGCCAGCTTTACGTAGATTTTTAAACATCGTGTTTCTCCACATTTTCTTACCCGATAGCCTCATTGCAAGTAAGACTGTTGAGCCAAAGCCTTCGATTGGGGTTCTAAATTGAAACTGTCATTTGCGGCCGTTTGGAAATTACACAGTAAACACAAATAACAAATATGGTTTCGAAAAACCCCTTTTAACTTTATCCCTTTAATAACCAAATTTAATCAAGATTTCATCAGTGACCCGGAGCTACGGCACCGTTTTTACTCACCCCTCGAAAATTTGGTCTCAAAAATTTGATTTCATATGGGACAACTATACCACGGTCATGTGATGGTCAGATGACCATTAGTTAAGGCAATTCTGTTAGCATGTAGCATGGACAAATTCTTAGAGGCACTAATAATCAGTCACACTACGCAGAACCATGGATATCGCCCGTCAAACTAGGCACTACAATCGTTTACTGACATTTCGAAAACTGAAAGCATGTGGCGGCACTCTTATTTGGCTCTCCGAAGTGCCTCAGGATAGAAATCGGTTAGGTGCTTTTAGGATATCATGAACAAGCCAAATTCAAAGATACTTTCTGTTTTGTTCAAACATTATTTTGCATTATGACGCATCAATAAGAAGTAGTTTTCAAACCAACATGTATATTTATTTAACTGCCCCCTAAGTGCCCTACAATGGGGTACCCAGGAAACAGTTGACCGTAAGTTTAACAATTTCATACAGTGCATTTTATAACGCTAGTTTTGTTCAGTGGTCTCATGCATTTCACAAATTATGTAAATATTCATTACCTGTCATTAAAAAGCAGTTCCCCGTGATAACGGTAATAACCAACGCTCAATTGGGATGGTTGACGACCCGTCCCAAGCAGCACGAGTGTACCTCCGAGCGTCACCTGAGAGTCTCCTAAACGTACCATTCAGTGACAACCAATGAAGCATATAAAAGGACACTTAAGAGCATGTCAACGAAGAGCCGTAAAAACGCACCCTGATTGGGGTTCATCGATATTCCCCCATTATTGTAGTACCCTAGAATGCACTCAAACGACAATTCTACATCCAGCGCCTAAGACTACAGATCTATGACCTTTTCCTGTTGCTTTAAGTATGAGACAATCTTTCACACATCCCGAAAGTGTCAGTCGAGAAAAATTAAACCGAGTGTCCTCAAAGGAGACGCCTGGGAGACAACTGAGTGTCACTCTGTGCTGCCTACGGTACATCTCACCAGTGATGTTATATATTAAATTGAGCAACTTTCATAAAATCCGAAAGGAAGAAATTTGTTATTCAGTCTGGCTTCAAACACAACAATATTTTTGCATGGTAGGGCTCTAAGATGAGTTTCATTTCCATATGATTATTCAAGTAGCCATGCGAAGACCGACCATGTGTGTACCAGTAAGTGTTACCCGAAAATTTCCCGAGAGTCTACTAGAGGACACACCGGTATTGCTTCTATCAAAAACATGGGTATAGCCATAATTTTCTCATGGTCAGCTCAATATTATTACCCAAGCGGCACAAATCCCGAAGCTGTTGGGCGCTACCCAACGGAGCGTTGAAGTGTCACACCGAAACAGTAAAGTCCACAAAATATTACATAAATTATTAATAAATTTACTGAACACCATAACGAAGTTGTTTTTGAAAATTCCAGAGACCAAGTTATGGGCCAGTTAGGCTCATTTGTTTTACTCATTACCCTTGTGACCAGGCAGTAACACATCGGCTCGATTCATATCGTGATGGTAGGCGGTCGTCTGGTATAAAAAGACGTAGTCCAGTGATAAATACCTTTTTTATTGTGTAAGCGTGGTGTAAACATAGAGTATTTAGTTTCATGTATTTCTTCATGATATAAAAACAGAATGTGTGTAATATACAGGCATTTCTAATGAAAATGTTTTATAGTACACATAGCTGTAGACATGCATAACAAACGTTTCAACCTTGATACTTATTACAACTTGGATAATGTTATTATTTTATTGTCCTAGCGACGTGCCACTACTGGTGTTTTACGGTCGTCTGAGTAAGATAAACGTCGTAATGCCCAAGGACAGTAAGTGGCAGAAAAAGGAGGGGCGAGCACCATAAAATTGTAAACTAATATGAACGCTCAAGCGTTAAATCTGCACAGATTTGGCTGAGACTTGTTAACTGCATTCGCCGACTAACAAGTTGTGATGAACTGTTCCTGACTGGAAGGCCCGAAACAACAACCAATTTATGATCACAAAATAACTGAGGCAGTCAATGATCAGTTGATCAACTTCATTATAACTCAACCATCAGGTGTTGTTCATAATAGTGATTGTTCGTAGAAGAACCCATGTCTATACACACACAATCACTGACTAACCAATGGTCAAGATTGCGGCAAATCAAAGAGAATACGCTAGTGAGTAATGTTTCACTTATTGCCATATGGTTCCACCAGTTAAGATGGCTTTCTTACCACCGTGATTTCCGCTTAAATTCAACCCACATCTGCGATGATGTTTTTCACACATGCACACACATACATATATACATACAGGTATATACCTGATCGTACTTCATTTACATTTTCTTCCCGTTCGTTTTCCCAATTCCATTTGCAATATTCCATAATTGGAATTATAATGTGTTTTCATGGCTTTTGATTCCAGCAATTTGATACTATTCCACCACGTTTTACTATTCAACAATGCAATTTGCCGCATCAATTGCATAACTTAACATAAAAATTCCGGTTTCTTTTCACAGATCATAAGGCGAAGAACCGTAACATCGTATGGAAGATGAGAATAACAAAATCCGAATAATCACGTTTTTTTTGTGCATATGCAAATTACGTTTTTCCGTTGATGTAATATGCCATTGTTTTTTTCAAATACTGGTAACGGCGGTAAGCTTGCGATGGACTGAGAACACAACTACGTTAGATCGGAAACTAAAACGAATTGCGACTAAATAGCAGAAAGATCGAAACAATTTTGCATCTTTTTCGCCATGCGTCAGGCGCGCCCAACGCTGGCCTTTTCGGTTCGGGTGGCGCCACTCAAAATTCTCAGTACGATGCCCAACTTTCCGATGGGCCATCCCAAAGTTTGCCAACATGGGCTACGTTTGGGCAAACGTTGGGTGGCCGTGAAAGCTCAACACACCGGAATCCTGGAAAACACATTTTTGTGAATATTGACCAGGTATCAGCTACCACGGAACTGATCCGAATTTATTATAAGATTAATTCGTGGAAGGTCCGAAAACTTGTATTATTTATAAATATTTTCGAGATTGTGACGGACTTTATCACATCTCTGAAGACTATCATGATCATAAAGACACTTGACAGAATCAGGTTTGAACACCTTCTACTTCGCCATATAAAATTTATCTCATTTTGGACAACATGTGAGACAACTCACCAAGATCACCGCCGCATCCGTGAACCCAAGTAAAGTTAAAACCACGCCGGACGCCCCAAGGTCGTTTGCTAATTATGCAGCTCAACTCAGTTCAGTTCAGTTCAGTTCAGTTTGCACAGGACTTGGTGTGGCTAGAGCCAATCGTGTGTCCAGATAGTTGTGTTGTCGGCGCGTTTCCGTAGCTCCCAACACTGCGTGATTTTCTTTTTCTGAAAGGCAGAAATTTTGTGCAGTATCAGCCCTGGCAGAGTAAGGTGGAAACAATAAGTAAATTGCATCTGACCCTAAAAGCTGCTTAACATAACTCGGGGTATACTGCCACCCAACATGAGTCTACTGCTTTCTTAAAGGCCTTCACTGTTGTGGTATTTATGACCTCTTCCGGGAGCTTATTCCAATAGGGTACCACTCTATTTGAGAAGTACTTCGCCCTAATTTGGAGCCTCGAATGTTTCCTTTGTAATCTGGGGCTATGCCCCCTTGTGCGAAAAAAGGTCTTCTCGACTTATTCCTGACAGCCCTTTCATTACCTTGAAGGTTTCTATCAAATCCCCGCGAATGCGCCGTCTTTCCATCGAGAATAGGTCTAGGGCACGGAGACGCTCTGTGTAGTTAAACCCCCTTTGCCTAGCCACCATTCTAGTGGCTAGCCCTTGCACTTTCTCCAGACAGTCGATATCTTTCTGGTAGTACGGTGCCCAGGCCTGCACGCAGTACTCCATATGCGGCCTAACTATGGCCTGATATATCGGAACGAATATCTCCGGATCTCTACACGACATAATGGATCAAACTCGAAAGAGTTCCCTCCTGGCCGTATTGGCTGCTGAGGTGCACTGCTTTGACGGCTTAAAGCTGTTGTCCATTATAACTCCTAAGTCTTTGGCCTGCGAGACCACTTGCAACGAACCCACACCATTCCCACTAGCCCCTGTATTTGTGGTCAAGCATTGACACTTGGTGAGGTTTAGTGGAAGGTCCCATTTGCGTGCCCAGTTTTGTACTGCTAACACGTCAAGTTCTATATCTACTCCAGCTATCTTGACGTCATCGGCAAACATAAATGTGGGGTTTGTAAGCCCACGTGCTAGGTCGTTGATGAAGATGAGGAAGAGCAGAGGGCCGAGCACCGAGCCCTGTGGCACCCCACTTGTTACACCTTCCGGTTTTGAAACATGGTTCCCCACCTTAACACTAAAGGTTCGCCCTGCTAAGAAACTACTTATCAATTGTCTTGTCTTTCCAACAATTCCCATGGACTGCAGTTTGACGTCCAGAAATCTGTGGTTCACGGAATCAAATGCCTTGCTGAAGTCCAAGTAACAGACCGCAATCGATTGCCCTTCGTCCAGACGCTTGGTTACCTCATCGAGGAACAGCAGGAGATTCGTCAGACAGGATCGCCCTGCCACAAAACCATGCTGAGCATTTGATATAAGGTTGTGTTGAACCAAATGCCTAGAGATCTGCTTCCTGACTATTCGCTCCAGGCACTTACGCAGTACTGAAGTCAAGCTAACCGGCCGGTAATTTTCCGCCTTTTGCCGGGTCCACTCTTGTAAATGCCTACCACTGTTGCTCTCCTCCAGTCTCCCGGCACAATTCCCTCTCTAAGTGACGTTTCATACAGCTTCGTCACCGAAGCCTTCAGGACCTCGGCCAGAGGTTGAACGATTGCTGGATGAATCCCGTCTGGACCTGCTGCTTTGTTTCTATTCAAAGTTTGCAGCTCCGCGTACACTTCTTCTCTTGAAGAATTCCAAGAGCGTGTCAGCCTTGTCTTCGTTGTTTAGAGCTAGTCGTCCCTGTGCTCCTTCCAAAGTTGCTACGCTCTCTCTCATACGTTTGTGAGATTGCACGTAGGCGTAGAATCGCTTTGGGTTTGTGCGGACCGACGCCGCTAACCGACGCTCGAAAGCATATTTCTCCACTCTTTGGATCTCTTGAGCCCTGTTCCTAGCCATCTTATAGCTATTCCATGCCCCCTGAGTTCTGTACAGCTTGTACGCCGCCCATCGTTGCCTACGAATAACTACGGCCTTGCGGACCTTTGACTTCCACCATGGGGGTAGACTTCTACTGCTTGCCACCATCAGGGGTGTGAACTCATCTGTAAGTTCGAGTAGCCCCATCTTGATGGTCTCCCAACGTTCCTCTACGGAGGCATTTGTGTGTCTCGGTGTCCACTGAATTTCCTCCGCCGCCTTCTTCAGTTCACCTATGTTGATTCTCCCATAGCGCCGACGTAACACGATTTCCTTCGGCGCCTTGCTTAGTCTTAGTGTGACCCTTAGGACTACATGATCACTTTTTCCAAGTGGCTCTTCCCACTTAATTTCCTTAACGTCCTGATGGTGCCGCGTTATGATTAAGTCAAGGAGAGACGGGTGCTGTCCACCTCTGTGTCTAGTGGCCTGTATCACATGCTGCGTAAGTGCATGCAACTGGACCCACTGCAGAAACTTGTCGCCCGTTGATCCCCCTGGTGCGATTCCGCTTTCCCAGTTAATTTCGGGTAGATTGAGATCCCCTAATAAGATGAACTCCTTTGTCTGTGCCAGCACCGCATCCAGCATTTGGAAGAGCTCAACATCTTCCTCATCTGTGGCTAGCGGTGCCCTGTAGATACAGATAATGCATACTGTACGCCCCTCTATCTTAATAGAGCAGGATCTGACCTGTACATTACCGGAGACTAAGTTGAACGGAGCCTCCCAATGGCCTATGTCGGTCCGTATTAGAAGTGCCACTCCGCCCCCTGCCTTCCATCTGTTCTATCCTGTCTGTAGGCAGCGTATCCCTGGAAGCGCATGTCAGTATATGGCTTTATCCAAGTTTCCGTCAGCGCAACGACATCAGACTCTGCGATCCTAGCCGTCAACTCCCCTCTTTTTCCCTGGAGACTGCAGGTGTTGGTGTACCATATTGACGGTTCCCTGGTCCTCGTTACTGACTTCATTGCTAATTCTAGGGCTAGGGTATCCTCGGGCGCAATCTCCGAGGTGATGCCCCGTTTTTTGCCTCTAAAGGTGTCGGCGGTGCAGCATCTTGCATATCGAGTGAGACTCTGAGTGTCGTGGCTTTTTCTTTTCCACCCGTCGCCCCAGTGTCAGGCTCGACATGCACAAAGGACGTTACCCCCTTCTGAGTCGAAGTACCGATGGGCCGGGATGGTCTTGCGACCACCTTAGCCCAACTGGTTTCCTCGGCTTTTCCCTCTGATACCTCCAACTTCGCTGGGTGCACCAGAGAGGACTTCTTGGGGGTATCCTTTAGAATCGGGCTGGCTGGCTGCACGTTCTCAACACCAACCGGACTAAATGCCCTGTGAGTCCCCTTCTTTTTGGTCTTTCGAACTTTCTGATCTTTGGCTTTTTGTATACCGGAGCCTGAAGCCACCTTTGGTACCTGGATTACTCCTTGGGCCTTAGGTGTTGACTTCCCAAGAGGAGTCATCTCCAGTTTCGCTATATGTAGCTTTGGCCTCTTAAGATCAGGTGTGCCCGTTCTCAGCGAGACTATGGCATTAGCCGGTTTCACAAATGCTGGGCTGTCAGGTGTAACCCTAACCATTCCCCGCGTGTTGCCCTCAACTGCTCCCGCCCTGGACAGCAGCATATCCCTCCAGTAGACACTGTGGAATACAACTACCAGGGGTCGTGGCGGCTCTGGCTGTGCTCCACGCCATAGTCCTATTCGATGGCACTTGCCTATTGGTGTCGTGGGAGGTAGGCCAGCCATCCTAAGAACCTCAGTCACATGCCGGCGGTTTTCCTCCTTCCTGATTCTACCGTCTTTTACGATGTTCTCCCTAACGTTATGAAGTAGCAGTCTTCTACTTCTGTCTGCCATGACCTCAGTGTCACGCTTCATGCGCTGCACCTCAGCATCTAGGCGTTTGACCTGCTCCTTGAGGGCTTCCACTTCCGTCAGGAGGCTTTTCCCCACGTTGGTGAATCCTGCTACCTCTTTTCCTTCTTTGCCCTTTGGCTTGGGTTGCCTTTTTTATTTTTGTGCTCTGGCACCCGGTTTTCCTTTCCCTCTAGGCTATGGATCGAAACGGCTCTCTCTAGTCTTGGTTCCAGCTCCACGTTTGTGTCCCCTTTCCCCAGCTCGCCTCGAATTATACGCGAGCACTCCCTTGCAAACGCAAAGCAATGGGCGCATATCCACTTGAGCGATGGGTACTTGATGTGCAGCTCGAAGTCTTTCTCTTCCAGCTTGGAGCACTTTTGATGAAACCAAATGCAACACTGGTCGCATTGAATTCCCTCATCTTGCACCAGGTCCGTGCATTCCATGTTCCCACAGCTTGCTGCCTGACCAATGGGATCAACCTTTGTCCCATTCATTTCGTCTGGAACACCCGTGGGACAATAACACAACTTTTGAACAGACACAAACGGTACACTAAGGCAAGTGCAGTAAACCCGCACACTATAAAGTTCCACAAAAACGGTACACTAGAAAAAGCGCCACAAAAAATGTTAGCCGGTATCAGTTGTACTGACGCCAACAAAAACACCAAAAAGGACACCAAAAGGTATACTCAGTTTTTGAAGAGAATAAACTCTTCTGAAGAGAGTGAACTCTTCAAAAAGTACGCGTACCGAAATACTAATTACGATACGTTAGTTTGGCGAAATAACGTGTGTTATTCCACCAAACAATGCAAAAATGCTTAACGCTGAGATCAAATCAGATCAGATCACAGGATATGGAAGCTGGAGCCAAAATTGCATCCAGTTTCTTGCATCCGAGGCTCCATAGGTCCTCAAGTGCTGCAACAGGAAAACAAAAACGTAGCATAAATCAGAGACCAGTACTAGACCCGGTCCAATTCTTGTTATTTATTACCAACCTGGCATCCGCTGTTCAATAGCCTAGCTTTAATTTCGCGAACGATGTGAAGATCCTTGCATCTGAGTGTAGGGTGGCCTTGGGCAGGGATATAGGTACAGTCCTGGGCTGGGCATACAAATGGGACTTTCCCCTGAACGCCGAAAAGGGCCATTTATTGTCAATGCCAAAAGAGAGCCTAATTGTAGCTCATGATCAAGGGTTGTTCACCACAGAAACAGTCTGTAGGGTTGAAACACTGGGTTCATCATGAAAAAAGACTTCAGATGGTCAGAGCAGTTCAAAGCTGCTGTTCGGAAGGCTCGCGGTGAGTCCTTTAGACTGTGATCAGATTTGTCTTGCCGGCAGCCGGAGGTATTCGTACCTATTTACATGGCTATAGTACTACCTCATTTAGAAGGTAGCATTCAGGCTTGGTCGCCCTTCTACATTAAGGACGCCACCTGCCCACAGAAAGTTCAACGTTTCGCCACGCGAATGGTAGAAGTTGCAGACGGATAAGACTTACGAGCAGAGACTCTGTGATCTGAATCTTTTCTCGTTGGAAAGGAGGAGACGTCGAGGAGATCTCATAGAAACATTCGAGGTAGTCTTGAAGTCTTGAAGTACTACATGCGTTCGAAGCTTTGAACCCAATTGTCCCGGTTCTTGAGGAAGTCTTTGGTCTTCTGTCGGATTCACCGAGCTGAAACGAGAGTAAAAAGAAGCGGGGGGTGGGGCGGGGTGGCAGCGAAAACAAGATACACATAACCTCATGTAGTGTCACACTGTGTACAGTGCCTTAAGCTGAGTGGGGGTGCGGCATTCATGAACATATATGCGATGGAAGACATCTATTTTGTTTGTTTTTTGACAAAGGAATTAGTGGGAGAGACCCAGGTAGAGGTCTAGCTTTTGCTTGAATATAGTTTTGCTCTGCGAGAGAACAATATCTTCCGGAAGTGCATTCTACATAGTAATAACCCTATAGCTAAAAAAGTTAATCCCTAGTGAAGTGCGTGGCCTCGGTTTGAAAACCTTTCTGCTGTGACCACGGAGAGAAGAGGCTGGACAGACGGAGAAGAAGCAATCGCTTTGACCTGTTTCAAGAAGGTGGAACATCAAAAACAGATCACCTCTTACGCGTCTTAAGTTTAGGGGATAGAGAATGAGGAGTGAGAGGCGGACGGGATAAGGTAGATGGGATAGACCCCTTACTGCCTTGGTGGAGGCCCTATGAACTCTTTCTAGGATCTCACGGTCTCGGACAAGACCAGAGTGCACTATCTGACTACCGTACTCCAGTAGAGGTCCGATATACGTGCCGAAAATTATGGGGAAATCATCCTTAGATATGCGCGGGGAGGACCTTCGAATCATGTTTAGGACTCGAAAGGCAGACTTGCTCCCAAGTTCGTGATGATGAGAGAAGGATAAGTTACAATCTAACCAGAAACCGAGCACCTTGTGTCGGTCAACCCTTGGCAGTGTGGTTGCTCCAATAATGGAAAACGTGTGACCAGTCTCTCTGTCGAAAGACATGCTCACGCATTTGCCATCATTAACTGGGAGGTTCAAATCCTCGGACCAGCGTTTTGTTTCATAAACTGCAATTTGCAGGTCTTCAACACTTGAACTCCAGAGGGTTACATCATCTGCGTACATGGCAATGTTCGCGGGAAGGGCTGTCAGTAGATCGTTCATATAGATCAGGAGAAGAAGAGGACCTAATACCGACCCTTGGGGGACCCCAGTTGTTACTGGGGAGGGTTGAGACAAAACATTCCCGACTTTAACCACAAAGGTGCGGTCGGTAAGGAAGCTGCGTAGGATGGCCAACATTGAGCCTGTGATCCCGTATGTCTGCAGCTTATAAAGAAGAGGGGCATGGGGGACCCCATCGAAGGCCTTAGCAAAACCGATGAATACAGCGAGTGAGAGCTGGCCATCATCGTAGGCTTTCGTTAGACTATCCATGACAGTAAGCATATTGGTAATGCATGATCTGCCAGGAAGAAACCCATGTTGGGACGGGGAGAGGATCTTATTTCTATGAAGATAGGAAGGAATCTCACTCTTAAGAATTCCCTCAAACATTTTGCTGGTGATGCTAGTGAGGCTTATGGGTCTGTAACTAGAAGCAAGGTGTCTACTACCCTTCTTATAGATGGGTGCGATCACTGCTTTTTTCCAGTTACGAGGGAAAACTCCATCGTCAACACATTGCTGAAAAAGCGAGGCATAAGGAGCAGCTAATGTATCCGCGGCTTCCTTGAGAATACGGGGGTGGATTAGGTCAGGACCCATAGAGCAATACTGGTTGAGCCGTTGGAAACCTTGTGCGACTGCACCAATGGGAATAGTGACGCGGTTAAGGGTAGTGGTCAGAGATAACGGGTGCATGGTAGGATAGGATGATATGGGTATGGAGCTAAAAATTGTACGGAAATAGGAGCTGAATGCCTCGGCTACTTGGCTAGGGGAAGTGATTGGAGATCCGGCACTATCTTTGAGAGCTAATGGCGTCGGGGCTGTGCCCCTAAGACGGCGCATGTACTGAAAGAAAGGCTTTTCTGGTCTTAGACCAGATAGTCTGTTTCAAGTGGCCTGAGATTCCAGAACAAAGGGACGTGAAAAGAAGCTGATGAAAGTTCGAGCTAGGTTGATGGCTAGGTCGCACTTCTTCAGCAACAGGGTAGTGAACAGTTGGAAGGGACTGCTTGGTGGAATGTTAGGTCTGCAGACCGTCCAATCCTTCAAAGGTGCCCTAACTCGCAAGTGGCACGGGATGTTTCCTCGTTGTGAGCCTTGAATGTGCCAACTAGATGGATGACGGGTAGAACTGTGGTCCTCCTGGAGTACGTTTTATTTGACTTTTTCGCTTATTGCATACTATCTCAGTGAACTCTCACGATGCATATTGTCTCTCACAGTTGATGTGCGATGAGGTTTTGGGCTTCATTCTCACTTTTAGCGAGGATCCGAAGAAACACACTCGGCGGAGTTAGATGCATAACTGGTGTGCATTCCGTCGCAGGAATCCCGGTGGCTCATTTAATCGTAGCCAGTGTAAGAGCCGGTCGTGGAAAATCCCTCTTTTTTCCCTCGCGATTCAGTGTTTTTCCTAACATCACTCACTTGCCTACACTATTGACTTGTCTCTACGAACTGGTTGTTTTTCTGAACCAATTGTTGTTTGTTCGCGCCCAGAGCGCTACTTTGGCACATCCTTGTTCAGGACCTGCGTGACGCACGTGCTGTTTGCTCACACGCTGCTATTCGGTTTCTCGTTGTTGAGTCCTTGTGATCGTATTATTGAGATTTGTATATATTTTATGCCATTGTTCATGTAATAATATAGTATCGTAGAATATCACGGATAATCGTCTCTTGATTTCGGGATTCGTTGCGAATTTGGCTACGCATTGCTCAAACCTTCGTTACAATACTCAATAGATCAATTTGGAACGAGGAAAAACACGCAAAATGCCAACTCCGTTGCGCATTCATTTTTTGTGTGGCCTTTCTGTTCTATTACTGGTTCATTTATCTCGGGGCGTCCCGCTTCCTTGTCCGCCTCCTTCGTGTTTTATCTGCAGTAAAATGATCTGATTGGTGATTTCTTACCTGTGTCTCCTCGGTCATTGCTTTCATCCCTTGATCCGTTTATTGCTTGCTACAGGCATTTTTCTGTTTCTTCCAGCGTGGTCCGCTTTTCCATGTTCCACCATTGTAATGACAACGTTACGTCACGGTGTTCTTTTACAGTTCCAAATTGTTTGACCTGTCACTACCCGATTCCTCTGGTCCGTCACTACATCTCGCACCTGCATTGATCAAATAATTAGACCCATTCTTACATGTTTTCCTTGATCCTGTCTTTCATCTTCACTCTTCCATGAACTGCTCCTCACAGTCTTCATCACTTCTGTGCTTCCGCATTCTATTTTTCTCTCCGTTGGGCCGCCACGTGCACTTGTCATGAAGTTAATCCACCACGACATTCCAAAGTTAATTCTACAACCAACTGATCTAACATTACCTACTCCTCCTAATGATTGATAATCTCTTTCTAGGACCCCATTGTTATTGCTCCTGCTTCTCTTATACCTGTATATATACATACATAATAAATCTATATATATATAATCTTACGCATATATATCCATGTGCACGCGCTCTGCATCTTGCAGTTCATCACCGGCCATTTCCCTTGCTATCATCCCAACGACTGTCATCATAGGCATCCATCAACTCTACATCTGTGCCTTACATCTACCGTATCCAATCCTTCGAAATCATCTCTGTCATCCATTCATCCATCTACGTCTTGCATTGCCTGCTGCCTGTTTTACGGTGAGTCTTGTGTCCTGTCCGCCGACAATTCACTGCAAAGTACCAACGCGTCATTGATATCTAATCCACTGCAGTGCACCTCACCTTTTTCTCCATCGTTCCTCGCTACTGCAGTTCCTTATACCGATTTCCAGCCTTTCACATGTTTACCAGTCGGCCTTTTTATGTAAATGCCTGGACCAGCTATTCAGTCCATCTGACATTGACTTTCAAACTCACCGGGTGTCCATTCAAATCTGCTCCTGAGCTCATTTAAACTCCACACAATCTCTATAGTGTGTATACGGTTATCCTATTTTCATCCTACTTTATTCCTCTTCTGAGCCTTTTTATCCAATATTTTCATGAGAGTTTCCATATTTCCATGAATTATATCATTCCATTCCATGACCTGTATCAACAAGATCATGCAAATGGCAGGCTTCGGGCCTTTCCGAAATAAACCATTATTATTATTATTACCGTAGAATATCACGGATGATCGTCTCTTGATTTCGGGATCCGTTGCGAATTTGGCTACGCATTGCTCAAACCTTCGTTACAATACTCAATAGATCAATTTGGAACGAGGAAAAACACGCAAAATGCCAAGAAAAGGATCGAAAACATTAGAATCCGGACAGGAAGTAACACGGCAAGTCTCTGGGGAGGTTATGGGTACATTTGATTCTTTAGTTAGAAGTTGATTGGGACTAGTCACTGGACCGAGAGGACCGGCTGGACTGGGAAGAATTTTTGAACACCTTGAAGAAATTAGGGGACATAAGGATCCCACGATGTTTGACTCCTGGCCATACGACGCGGACCGGAGAACTACATGCATTTTCCGATGCATCCGAAGTCGGTTATGGGGCTGTGGTGTACGGACGATGGTGCACAGATGTACAATATACTACGAAGATCCTGTTCGCTAAAGCCCGCGTTGCTCCACTGAAGTCGGTCTCGATCTCACGCCTTGAACTCAGCGCAGCCGTGTTGGCAGTCAGGGCGGTGCAAGCTGTGAAGAGATGTTTCGATCCCTACATTTGGTCGGTGAGCTTCTGGACGGATTCAACGATAGTACTTTAGTACATTTACAACGTCCGGAGCCGGTTAAGTACTTTCGTTGCTAACCAGCTCACGATTATCAACGATGAATCAGCCACGAACCAGTCGGATCACGTCAGGTCTGGCAATAATCCGGCCGACCTGTGCTCCCGAGGTGCGACCAACTTCAGGCAACTAGACACGTGGACGAGAGGGCCAAACTTCCTGCAATTGCCCAAACAGGACTGGCCCGTGTTCGAATTAAAACCCCCTACGGGAGTAGAACTGGAAAGCAAAGGCGTAGTGATAGCGGCCAACGTCGTCGAAGAGACATCCATTCTATCGCGACTGGCCAGGTTTTCCTCCTGAATGAAGACGCTTCGTTCGCTAGTTTGGTTAATCAGGTTCAGAAGAAATTTACTAGTCATGAAAGGGCTACGGCCCTCAGGCCGGATACGGGTCGGCCCGATAAGCCCCGATGAGCTACAAGCGGCAGAATACGTTACTTTCCGAATGATACAACGCGAGGCTTTCGCCCGAGGACTCAAGAGGGCGGAAGAAGTGGGGCGGACCAATAAAGATGTACCATCTCCAGGAGGCGAGCTGAAGCGTTTAAACTCCAAACTGATCGACGGACTGCTGCAGGTAGATGGTAGGTTGACCAACGCCCACCTGAGCTTCGACACAAAGTACCCTATACTGCTGCCTGCGAGACAACCTGTAGTAGAGCTAATGATTCAACACGTCCACGCCGTGGAGGGACATGCCGGGGAAAGTCACGTGACCAGCGTCATCCGAAAGCGCCTTTGGATGGTGAGAGGACTAGAGACTGTAAAACGCGTAATCTGACGGTGTGTGCAATGTAGGAGACGTAATGCCACGGCGGGCAAACAACTCATGGCCCCTCTACCGGAATGCAGGGTGACTACGGGCTGGTGGCCGTTCGGTGACACCGGGTTGGACTATTTCGGACCCTTGTGGATTAAGTGCGGGAAAAGATTAGAAAAGCGATATGGATGTATCATGACGTGCATGAAGTCACGTGCGGTACACCCAGAAGTCGCACATTCGATGACGACCGATTCGTTTCTACGGGCCTTGCAAAGATTTATCAACCGAAGAGGCGTACCGGCCGATATATGCTCAGATATAGGATCAAACTTTGTGGGCGCTCACCGGGAATTGCAGCGTTGGCACAAGAACATAAACAGAGACGGACTGAAGGATCAAACCGTGGATTACGGCATACGATGGCATTTCAACCCCCCAGGCCAGCCACCGAGGCGGCGTATGGGAACGCATGATCCGGTCCGCCAGACGGATATTGCGGTCAATCATGGAGCAGCAGCCGCCCAACGACGAGACGCTGAACGCCGTCATGACTGAGGTGGAGAGGATCCTGAACAACCGCCCCCTGGTTCCAGTATTGAACGGCGACCCCACCCACCTGGCACTCACCCCGAACGACTTATTGACGTTAAGGTCGAACGAGGGTTTCCAAGGGCCGGTAAACCTTCGCGGGAGCTACCTCCACGGATGGAAGCAAGCGAACTATCTGGCTAAGGTCTTCTGGAGGCGATGGCTGCTGGAGCACCTACTGGCTTTGCAGTCTCGACAGAAGTGGCTGGCCAAAACTAGACCATTCAAAGCTGAGGAAGTGGTTATGATTGCCGACGAACGCGCACATTGCAGCACTTGGTCTTTGGGAGTAGTTACGGAAACCATCAAAAGCACTGACGGAATGATAAGATCGGTGAAGGTGAAGACAGCTAAAGGAGTGCTCATTGGTGACATACGCAGAATTAACCTACTCGAGAGCGAAGACGGAGGAGCTGATAACCCCGAGGCCCAGTAGGCCTTTTTACACTAGTCATCGAGGTGGATAACGAAACACCATATATACCACACGGTCTCCGTCAAACACGTTACAGTGCTCGCGGTCTTTCGTTGACATTGCAGAAGATTCTTTCCGATATGTGGTGATGAATGCGATCCCATTGTACATCCCGACACATACACACATGCACGACGCACTCTACATCCCGTAACCCCATCAAACATGTGACGGTGTTTGTTGTTTTGCTTTTTGTTGACGTTACCGAATGCCCCTTGCATATGAGGAAGTAGCGGAGCTTAGGTCACACACACGCTACATTTTACTCGTTTTCTTGCCACACAGTCTTTTGTTGACACTTCAGAGAGTCCTCCTTTGATGTGGAACCTTGACGCTCGAATTTTTTTGTCTTCTCTCTTTAAACCGCCGTGGTCTTGCTTACGTGGATGACACTGAGGGCTTTCTATCTTCCTACAGCGCCTACAAGCACGACTGTGGGTGTAACAGTTAAGGTGGACGACCAGAAAAAGGAAGAAAAACCGGAAATTAATAATGATACTGAAGAATAATATACCAACCAATGGAAATGGAGGAATACGAAGAAGAGAAGTTCAACGATTAGCACCGATGCTGGCTTCAGTGAGAGTGAAATCGTGCTGGCTTGAGATGTCAGATATAGGACACTTCACGGTATTATGGTTCCACCTGCAACGCGACACAAGCAACCTCTGCCACATATTTACTTCGATTCCAAACTAGGTTGGGGACCACTTGTGCTTTGGGTGATGATTGCTGTGTGAGGGCAGGTAGGCCGATCCCTATACCCATCGACCAGGAGCTCACCTCACTTTTGTTTGTTTTCTTTTTCTCCGAATTTTTATTTGAAGGCATTTAGGTTTCCTCGGCGTCCTCCGGGACTTTTCAAAATCATAAAATTCTGGCAGTCTAATATCGTGCCTCACTTTTTGTCGGCTTCCGTGGTCGGGGGTCAGTGGCTCCTTTTATCACATCATATTATGACCTCAATTTATTAAGCTAGGAGCCATCGGGAGAGTACAACACACCAGCCTGTTTTTCGGGTTTTGTAGGAACCTTCCTTCGGGCCGAGGATCACTGCTCCATTATAGATAATTTTTGGGGGAGGACAATACTGGTAATGTTTGCCGCCCTGTGTTTCGGTTATTACCCATCTCTTCCCACATGGGAGCGCCTCGTCTGTTGCCGCGATTGGGCTGTGTGATTGGCCATAGGCGTGCTAGTCCGTAGTGGCGTCCAGCGAAAGTGTGAAAAACAGCGGTGACGACAGGTATTGTGAAGGAGTTCAAGAAACCCCATTCCGTGCGGTAACATCCAGGTTAAAAACGACATTTAGCATTCATATGAACTATCTCTGTCGGAATTCCAATTGTTTGTTTTATTTCTCTAAATCTTTGTCACAAACCGGACTCCTACCGTTGCCTCGAGCAAGAGTCGCCAAGCTTGAACGTCGTTGTGACTGTATTCGGTAATCTCATATGTATCTAACTTTTTGCGGTAACTCAGCTGCAGTTGTTGATTTGTTGTCCAATTTGGAGCGTAAAAGCCCAGAAGGAACACTATTGAGGTTTGATTATTGTAAAACTAATTAATTTGTTGTATATAGTACCGCAGCTATTTAGAGTCGACTTTGTTTTGAATTGTGTCGAACTTGGTTGCTACGCGTCGCTCGAATTTTCCATTGGCTGGACTTTACAGGTATACCCAATTTTGCCTGGCTAGCCTATGAAACTGGGTATCAGTTTATCCCTGTGGGTTGGCAAGAGACGTTGGATTCCACTATCATCCACACGACAGCTTCACTGCACGGTCCAAATATTTCGTTTCGCGATGAAAATATTTTAATGTAGCTTCAGGCACAACGTGTCTTGTTACCCAAGGGGTCTCTTGGTAGTCCACGATTTCACGCTAGGTCTCCAAACAAGCTAACCCAGTGGGCCTCCTTTAACGAGAGCGGAATTTTTCCATCGGTTTATTACTTTTTGGTGGAAGAAACTTGCCCTAACTACCGTATAACAACGGTGTTTCACAAGCTTCAGCTCGTGTCCTCTGAGCTTTTCATCTGTTTCTTGGGAGCAACTGAAGACCTCTCAAGTCCGAGAAGCTTTTCATAATCCTGAAAGTTTCAATAAGACCCCAACACCTTTGCTCCAGCGAGGACAGCTCCAGTTATCTAAGTCTCTCTTCATGAGGCCTTTTTCGGAGCTCAGTAAGCATTCTCGAGAATCTCCTTCGCACATATTCAAGTAGCCGCCTGTCCCGAATAAGATTCGGATGCGAAGCTTGAACGACACACTCCAGAAGCGGCCTTATTTGGTTCGTATAGAAAGGTAACAGTACCCACGGCTTCGGGTCAGATCAGGTTGCACAGGACCAGTAGTGACTGAGGCCAATCGAGCGCCCAGAATTCTGTCATCGGTGTGCGCAAAGATCTGCATCTGCCAGTGGCACTTTGTTTATTCCTTCCAGTTTTGTCGCACGAAGTGATTCGTCCCTTCAGTTCGGCCGACGATAAAGAAGAAACACTTTTATAATCATCCACGTGAGCCACAGCCATGTCTTGTGCATTTCATTGCGTTTAGCGCCCCAGTTAGCATACATGAATACAGGAGAGCTTTAGTATATCACAATTGTTCCCTAGACGTCAGTAGTCCAATCCTGTGGCTGAATCGTCCCATAGCATCTAGCATCCTTTTAAAATGACTTACACCTGTGCGCTAATTACTGCACCAGCCAGTTTATTCAACATTCCCACCACCCTGTTGCTGAAAGCGCTTTGCCGATACATTTAGCCGAGAGCGTGGTTGAATGTTCAAACAAATCCCTCGCCCTCTTCCGTGATAAATCCTTCAGAATATCAGACGTCTCAGTAGCGTCCCTTCCGAATCTTCTTTTATCAAGTGGAAAGAGTCCGATTTCCAGGACTTGAGTGCCTGATCGCGGAACCTCTTCTAGTCGGGCAGCACTCTTTTTCGAAAATCGCACCCAAACATGTAAGCAGCCTTCCGAAAGCGGCCGCCCTCCTGCCTTACACACGGTTATGAATAATTTCACGTTTCCAAAGAAAATTATTTTACAGCCTAACTTTGCAAACGTATTTATCGGTTGCTTGGTACTTTTTCATATCCGGCACTCTATCTTGGTAAATCATCTCAGACACTTTTGATCCTTGCATCTCTCCGGTCATCATATTCAGCCCTTAGATAACGATAATCATGCGCAAATACTCACTTGTAATTTAACTACTCATTTTTGCAAACCGTGTATCTGCGACTAACATGGCTATGCATCACAAATTGATTTGTCGCCCAGTTTCTATTTCCACTGTGGTTCGTCACATTCCACCTTTCTGAAAGTAAACAATATGCGCAACAATTACACGTTTACATCCGGCCACTTCTTCCACCATCACTCCAGCGACCCCGCCAGATGTGCTATCCATTTGGTTTATCACGAACTCCACCCACATCCAGCCGCCCAACTTTTCAACCAACCCAAGCAATCTCTCTCTACAAATTAGTCCTCCACTGGGTATTTAACTGACTCAGCCGATATTCGGTCGCTGAAAGTTACAAGAGTAATCTTCGAAGGATTTTTATTGTTCATTGTCCGCAAATTCATTCTTTTTATCGTCTGATTTCCAATTCTAAGCCGTTCCATGCTCCGCGGAGCGCAATAGCTGGTTCACATCTTTTTTGGAAAATTCCTTTACCTCAAGGTGAACAGAACTTCCGTCAATTCTGTTTGATTCTTTCGTTGCACAGTCCCGTTTTGTAATATATGAGTAAGAGGCCACTGCTTCCAACCAGCTCCACCACGAATTGGCCGACTTGGCCACCCGACCTTGAGTTCAAATTTGCCGGGCGACGCCTTAATGAGTAACTCGAATACCTTCTCCTGTACAATATCGAGTGCACATACCTCAATCATCCTCTTGGAACTCGGACTCTACGTCCAATTGTACTATTTGATCTTGAGTTACAGCGTGCCTCGGGGTTATCCGAAATAAACCATTATTGTTATTATCATTACTATTATTATTATCACATGCTGAGCGCAGTCGAAATAGGTCTGTTCTTGCCTAGGGGCAGCCAGTGTGTAGCGTTCAGCACGCCTAAAATCTGAGGTCAACTCAACCCGAAAGTCCCCTGGTAAGTGGGCCGCCAATTTCTCTCAGAACGGCCTCTCCCACTTTATCCCTGGTTTGTAGGTGACCATTGCCTTGTTTAAGGGCTTAGTTCATTTTTTGCCCATTAGGCTGCGTACGTTAGGTCCCTTGCCAAGCCAAAGTGATTCTCTGGTCCCACAAATTTTACATCCTCGGCCAAAATTAAACCTAGTGGTATTGGGTGTTTCGGTAAACTATTTGTTTAGGGAAAATGTAATGGGGCCCGAAACTGACCCATAAGTTAATCTGCTGGTTACTTTATTTTCTGCTGAACTGCAGGCTCTTTCAGTTATCTGAACCGTCCTCTCGGTCAGAAAGACTGATACCTATTGGTTTAGTTGCCCCTATGTCCCAAACCTCTACAGCTTATCAACCGTTAGGTGATGGCTCACGGCTGTAAAGAACAAATACTGAAAATCCTCCCAGATGTACCACGTGCTTTCTGGATTTGACTACATTTGACATTACCTTTAAAAGCTCGTCCATATTGACTTACATCTGGGTCAAAAGCATTGCCCAAGCCTGGTTAAAGAAATAAGACCATCTTGCCCTCATCCATCTGGGTGGTGGCTCCTTCTTAGAATACCGTAAGACTCGAGAGACGAGATTTATACTTCAAAGCCCGTACTGTGCTTTACCAAGCTGCTTGTGCTTCAGTAAGTCTTTCATGTGTTCCCTTACCAGTGACTCTACAGGAAGGTAGTTCTTTTCCTCTGACCTTGGCCATCCCCTGTGGATAGTCGCAACTTTAGTGAACTCCTAATCAGGCAGTGACATTTCTTGAGTAAGTGTGGTACATTAGGGTCGACAGGCTTGCCTACTGATCACGGTAGTCAGAGACCCCAGGATAGATGGGTGTACTAACTCAGGCCCTGCCGCCATATGTGTGTTCAGTCATTTTAGTAATTTTCCTGCATCCCCCTCTACTGCACGTATCTTGGTCAAAGTGGGAGCATACTTTGCGTTTCGTGGATATTTGTTTTCCTCCTTCAAGCCTATATGCTACGTCAAACTACTGACACAGGGCATCGCCTTCTTTCGGTCTTCATCGCATAGTCCACCCCCCTCTACCAAAACCAGAGGCTTCACCGAATTCCTAAGCCTTTTGTTGAGCTTGCTTCATCAAGCACGGCGCAAAGAAAAAAACCGATGGGTTGAAGAAAGTTTTAACTGGGGTGCGTGAACTTTGCTTTGCTACCTAAGTAATGGTGATGACAACTTCGTTGAAAAGAGGGAAAACTAGACGACATGATACAGATAGTTACTCGGTGCCATGACTCAGATAGAGAAAATTTACCTGAGGCTTGTCGCCTCACAGCAAATTGAAGCGGGTGGCGATGATGCCACCATTTTTTCATGATACTTTCCTCTTTGAAGGAAGCAAGTGAAGTCTCTTACTGCTACCCACGTATCATCCATGTTGCTATACGGTTGAGCTTCGTGTGAACACTAGGCAGGGATTTTTGAAGCTGCCAACTGTGAGGAAGAGTGTAGGACCTGACAGCTTACTGAAGGGGAGAAGCACCTGATCAAGCTGACATTGCAGATTGATAGTTCAACGTTGACTTTGCTCTTCACGATATCCGGACATTCATTGGCGGAAATCTCCCTCCTGTCTTTCAACACCGATCCCTCTGGCAAACAGCCGGTGCAACCACGTATTTCTTTCCATAGGTTCCGATTTTTCTTTGGTCACTCGATGAACCATTGTTCAAACCATTACTGCGTTGACCACGTTTTCCCCACACTTTATTAAGGCTTTAACCAGCAGCTCTGCTTCCAGCAAACTCTCTGCAGCACTCAGCTCTCGAAACCGAAGCCACCTGGCAGTTCCCCCGTCCACCATCTCCCCTTGAGCTAATTTAGTCACCGTCTGGTCCTATTCTACTGTTACGGAGATGAACAGACCCGACCTTTTAAATCTGTGAACATTTCATGCTGCTGTGATAAACCGTACTCCACGAGGATGCCTTGTGCGTGTGTATTGGTCCCAGTAGAGAAATATGCCGTTAATATTATAGCTTAAAAGAAATACCCGGTGCTTTGCTCAAAAAGCCTTTTATGCATTCCGTCCAACTCCTCAGTTACTGCAGTGAGGAGATGACCGAGCGTTTCAGGTCAGCTTGGCAATGTGACCGCTGCCGGTTGTGTGCTAGTACGATTATGGTCGCTCATCTTTGTGCCTGTTAAATGCAAAGCAATGGCGGTTATCACTCTTCAGTCCCATTTCAGCCATGAAAGGCTAATAATAGCTCGTCACAACATTATTTAAGGCGGAACTGTTGGAATGTAGGTAGATGCATCGTGGACCATTGAGAAGCGGTTACCGAGTTGTGCAACATGGCTGGACGACAGGCAGCACACACTTGGTAATGAACATTGCTATTCAGTAAACCCATCCACTTATGTCAATTAAACTACCTGGCCATTTCTTTCGCCACCTCCTATTCGGTTAAAACCTCAAACAGTTCCCTAAAGTCGAGCAAAAGACCGCCGATAGAAAGTGAACTCCAACGGCCTTGGTCTTTTGAACGTACTACGTGGTACTGTACAGTTGCTAAGGGAATCATTAGTGTAATCTCAGATGACATCGTCAGCAATGCAAATATGAAAAACTGGAAAATCACCAAAGGCCTCTTTCACTGAAGTATCTACTAATGTGAGCCTTAATTAGTCACCGCAAAGCGAGTATAGAGAAGGGCTACCAAATGTCGCTGGCACTTAGCGAGCGCACATGCTTAGATGCCGGAGCCAAACTAAATTTTGAAAAGGGACAATGCTGCAAGCCACTTCCGAACAGTTTTAAGAAGGGACAAGCTCGAGGCGTCTGCTGTTTACAACAAGGAATTCCCAAGTCATTTTGTTTCCCATGTGGGAATTACTGGTGATTTGGTGCTCTGAACGAAAGTATATTGTCTTGAAAGAAACCCAAATTCATGCTTCGCCAAAACAAGCAGATGAACAAGTAAAACGAATCAACTTCACTTCCGAAATTTTCGCATCAATATGCACAAGTGACAAGAGCGATAAGGTCGACTGAAGGAGAAACTGATTAAGGCCAATCATTTAGTAGTGTCTTCTGTGAATTTAATAAATGTCACTTGCCAAGTTAAGTGGAGGAAGCTGCTTCCAATCAGGTGAATATCCCAAGTGTATCACACAAGAGAGATTCTGTCATAACGAACCATCACACACAGAATAATTTAAGGATAGAGTTTCCACAATAAAAGTAAAATTTCGAAGATAGTACATAAAAAACGGGATGATCAGCGAATCAGCTCGAATAAGTGGAAACACATGAAGGGTGCGTTGTTTACCCGAGAAAAAGGCCACTGAATATTGACGTTTTCGAATCGGAAAACGAATAAAGCCATGTGATCTTTATGACATATTGAAAGAGAAGCCTCTGAGAATCAACCCATTGGAGAAAGCAAAGCGATCCATCTCTTGGTTGGGTATTGGGTTAACAGTGGATCGTTGGTGGGAAACGAAAATATTTATGGACCTAAATACTCCATTCCTTCACACTATCCGAAGCTGGAGAAAATAAAATTCGTTCAGAGCAAGTGGGTCAACGTATTCTCCATTAATAGCTGAGAGTATCGGTATATTTTTTGCCACTACCAGTTACATGGGGGACAGCACAGCCAGAGGGCGTGGGTTTCAATCTAAGCAATCTGAGACATAGATGAAGGGTTTTGAGGAATACCATCATCTGCTGGTCTTGACGAGGGGCTATGGTAACGTGTTTTGCATGTACGAGACTGTAGCTCGTCAAAAGGACGTTTGCTGAAAAAAGTGGTCCAAGAAAGTGCTACAGGTGGGTGTCTGCTGCGGAGAATAAATACGCCATAGAGTAAAAGCCATATTTCGTCGAAAAACAAGCGACTTGGAGTTACTGAGCCCCTACAGCAAGCAGTAAACTGAAGCCGTCGGTTGCATATAAATATGTCAACCCAACGACTGACTGCACCACACCACCCCGTGATGCTTGCTGTTACTGGTACAATTTCCACTAAGATACTTAGGGTTATAACTTACAAAACAGCTTCTCGGAGTGCTCCTTTGACCCCGGATAAATCAGGGTTTTTGAACAATAAGTTGTGAGGTTGGCAACTGACTTACAAATCCTTTTCTATGAGAACTCTTTGCTATATCATGCCTTAACCGATCACAAATAGCTTTCTTCGTCAAATGGCTAACAACAATCGACCTAGAGGTGCCAAGTTCCCTCGACTCCCTACCTTCTTTCTATCTTGTCCAGTACCACTAATGACATAAAAGCTGAGGCCAGTGTCAGATAAAACGGGCTGCAGCTAGACCTGCTATCATTGGAGAGGCGCGTACTTCCCATAAATAATAATAACGATTTACTTCAGGGGCATCCAAAGCATGCTTGATTGCATAATCATTTGGTACAAGTGAGGTCACAAAAGGGATTCTAGGATATTCAGTTGGGTATACGCAGCACAAGGAAAGTGGAGGTTTTAGTGGTCGCGTTAAAGAATGCCAGACAAATTTGAATTCGAAGGTCAAAAAGACTCGTTGGGTATGAACGAAGCATCCGGGAGCGGGAAAACGCTACGTTTGGTGCATCTTCCAAATATGCGCGATAACTGATGCTCATGTTGGTGAATTATACAGTCAACGGTAACTAAGTTTCTCTCTGAAAAACCCAAAAATCAGTCTTCAAAATCTGAAAAACTCCGCTACGTATTGCGACATAAGCGAGAAAATACCGCAGAACCATCAACCACCGACGGCCAGCGCGGCCAATGACGGTGCTGACCTTGATAGCATCGTATATATACCCCTGTTGCACGCATTTGAACAGAAGTCGCACCATAACTTTTCTCTTCAGTCTCATTTTCTACGGGCACCGACCTGTCTGTTCCCACCGTTCTACACATAACAGTCCCACAACTTCAGTCGGGCTATATTTAAGCCCGTATTTTTAGACACTATCAGACTCGTCGCCCAGTAGTGAGTGAAATGTGCTCTGTGGTCAAAATACCCAATCAAGTGAAGCAGGGAAGGAGTACAAATGTCCAACAATTCTGCTAGTATCGATGAGAAGCCACGACGGAGATTATACTGAAATAAAAATTTTCGAACAAACACCGACGAAAATGGAAAAATTCTTTGTGATGACGGATAAGCACCTGAACCAATGGCTCAAATGCCCAGAAAAATAGCAGAAATATAATTCCCAAGGAGTTGCGACAAGTCCTCTAAGAAGGAGAGTTGCGCAGATGATACGGAGTCCGATTTACCACAGAATTATTACTTACTATTGGCCAAGGGGTTGCGGAAGGCGCACTCATGAGGGATGCATGTAGATGCTCAAGCCCGGAAATTCCGTGAATCAGAGTGACAAAAGCTGACAGGTGAGTGAAATACAATTTGAATAAAGTGTTTTGCAGGTAAATTACTGATTGCAACTTGATATCAGGGTGGACGGAGGAATTGACATACGGTGATCCCATGGGGTCACATGGGGGTGGTGCACAAGTGACAACGTCGGAACACGCAGACGATCGCCTAAAGGGGTATGCTTATAAAAGTTCGACGGCAGCCCTAACTATGGGTGGTTGATCTCCACTTGACGGTATAGAAGTGCGTTCACAGGATCATGGCGGAGGCGGGAGACCATGATAATTCGGTAGAACAGCAACGGGGGTTCGTAGACAAGTGAGTTGTGATGCAGTCATGGATTTTATTGGGTCACTGGTGAATAGCATAGGAGCGCCTAAAGTTTGTGACAAAACGGATGCGTGAGAGGGACCTATAAAGGACTGATAGGGTCGTTGAAAAGTGGTTAATTCGAAAAGCTGTCAGAAAGTGCTGGTGATCGCGTAGCTTGATATGCTGAAGAAAGCCTGACCTGGGACGCTGGGGAAACAATCGAACGATTGATGTCCTGCATTGTAGATGCTTCATTACCAATGTGACTGCCAGGAAATACGAATGAATGAATACAAGGCGATGCGGGGGGAAGGATACAACGAAGCAGAGAGCTCGTGCCAAGCAGATGAAGCTCTGGAAGGAGGACCATTTCATGTTCTGCGACATTGTTGAAAGGTGAGAAAGGATAATGAAACGATGGTATTTTTAGATAACTGGAATAGTGACATAAAATAGCCCGGTGTATGAGTGGTCTTTTCAAGAGACTACCAGAAATTGTGATGTGCATAATAAAGATACCTAAAAATTGAAACCTTCTCATGTTTCGGGGTACCAAACCCGGTAACTGGTTGAGGTGGAATGGGGGTAAACACGAGATCAATTCGCATAGATCGAAGACAAGTCGGGGGAGATAAATGTCAGTAGTAACAAAAAGTAGGGTGCATTTCTGAGCCGGGCGAATATGTGGGCTTATACCGATTTGGGACTTGACCAGGTGTATGGTAGATCATGTTCAGGAACGTTGGCGGGGAAAATGGGTGGCACCGAAGCGACGTAGGGGACGTTGTCTTTCAATCCGCAACTGATGCTATTGGGTGAGGCCGGCCGTGGGATGGATGCCCAAACTTGAAACCACTTCTGATGACAGGAGGTGCCATCCGCTAACTCAGTTGCGCCGGCAAATCTTTCCAGACTACCTGCATGTCCGAACTGCGCCAGCCAAAGTGGTGGATCTGACGGCACCCCGCACCGTAGTGATTGATATGTTTTCTTGGCGGGGCCAAACGGCCGTAGGCTTGAGGAAGTCCGCGATTAGGCGAGCAGGTATCAAAGGATCCCGAAATGTAACAAAGGGAGCACTAGTCGGGTTGCTTGCGAATAGCCGACGGACGGGTGGGGGCATACGCCAGGCTAGTGACCGATGTGGCCTCCGGGGTAATAAAAGTGGTCGAGGGAAATGTCGCACGAGTGAGGGCCTGGAAATAAAAAAAACGTGGAGAAAAGCAGTTTGAGATGCTCCCAGCTAAAGATAAATGAGAATCGAGATGAAAAGAAACATTGTTTGATAGTGATACTCTGGAGCTAGTTTCTCGCATGTGGAAGACAGATACACCTAGGATGTTTACTCCGTTTTGTCTGTCATAGACTTCCGGTGTTCGTTCGACTCAAAAGTCCAAACCCTTTGCATAGGCTTGGCCATCGAGTATGCTTATGGTAAGGTTTGGGTAACCGTGAGGAACTTATCCAATGCATTTCTTAACCGATGGCTGGAAGCAGAACTGCGTGCGTCCAACGGTAACTCATTCCATAAGTTGGAGTACAGTGTTATTAAGAAGTGTGAGAGAAAGCTGGTGCTGGTGACGAATGTTGAAACGGTAGGAATTCTAGAATGCAGTGGACAGCCGTAGACAGGCGCAAAGTGCAATGAGCTAGGAGTATATGTCTGGTTGTGAAGAATATTATACAGGAAAGTAAAATCCAGTTTCATACGGCGAAGCCACAATGGGTCCAATTTAAATATGCAGCGTTCCTTATAAGTGCGGAGTGAGCTCCATCCAATCAGCCGCTTGGTAATACTACTTCAGACCGATTCAATACGAATTCCGTATAATAGAGGCCTGGCATGGAATTTATGGAGGACGAGAATGCAGTCTCGAAATCGGAAGGAGCGAACAGTTAGGCCTTAGCAATTTCTGGCCTTGATGACTTGGAGGGCCGAATATTCAAAGACATTAAATGTGCTGAAATAGCTTAAGCCAAGGTCCCGAACGACTAGTTTGCTAGAAGTAGATGGGCCAGAAACGGCTAAAGACCCTGTAGATGGGTTGCCTTCATATGCAAGTACCTCACATTTGTCAGCAGGAGAGTTCATTTACCAAGTTGAGCACTATCTAGGGAGTGCACATATGTCTTCAGAGATGTTTAAGATAGCCAAGGCGAGGCAATCAGGCTTGAATGAGTAGGCAATCCCAGTGTCATCAGCCAAAAGAAAAGAGGGTGCCGTGACTCACTGAGAGGAACTTGTCGTTCACATACATGAGAATCAGCAGAGGGCCAAGGACGCTAAGCTGCGTAACACTTCTTGTAACCGGTTTAAGCATGGACAATGTCCATTCACTGAGACAACCTGAGAGCGATTAGACAGGTGGGAACTGATCCAAGATAACGAGGGGCCAGTAATGCTAAAGGATCGAATTTTGGCCAGAAGATGAGGGCATGGTGTGCTGTCAAATACCCTTGACATATCCAGTTAAACTATTATAAGGGCCATTCCATTATCAGCTGTCTCAGTAATGAGATTCAGAAAATCAAGTTAGCAGGTTGCGCCAGATCTTGATCGAAAGAAACCGTGTTGTCGAGGACTATTAGTGTCTAATTGAAAGGGGTACTTCACAATGTGTTATTTTATGAATTTTTTCATTAACCGAGGGAGAATAAATGTATGGTTATTGGGACGCTAGTTTGTTACCACTTGCAGTAGGCCTTTCTTGTGGTGCGAGATTATGACCGAACTTTTCCAGTTTGTCGGCACCAGATCGGGGTTCAATAATAGGGAAAATAGACTGAGTAGTAACTAGGGTAATTCCAGTCCGCATTCAACCGTCGCAGTGAGCGGTAAACCATCAGATCCTTGGTGGGATGATAGCTTGAAAGTGGTCAACAAATGGTAGATAACTGAGGCGTCAAATTCCACTGTGGATGGAGTTGAATCGGTCACTGAGGAGAGGGGCGTTGGATCAACATGAATAATAGAGGCCTTGAGTTGGAGGCCTGGGCAGTAGTTGGGGGAGGAGAGACGGATACATTGTCCTTTGAAACCATGTGCGAAATATCTCTATGATTATCGGAGGCTCTGTCCTTGTACAGTAATGACAGTCGGATAGATATATTTGGGTGTCGCAGCGTTGTTTCCTCAAGCCTTTGAATAGCAGAATTGAGGCGAAAAAGTTGAATAAGAATGGCAAAGTCGTGTTTAATTTTACGAATTTCCTAAAGTTTGGCATACTTTGTTTGCAGAGAGTTGGTATAGGATTTCCTGTTATTCCGCTGTTGGGGGAGGTAGGTATTCTTCTCAATTCATCCAGGGAACCGTGAAAAGAAAATGCCGGTGTTGTGTTGTGGATCACTAGGGGGAAAATCTCACTCCAATCGGCTTGTCGAATAGTCTTGGGGAGAAGCTTCCAGTTAAGGAGAGGAGATGACTTGATGCAGTGTGATTTCAGGGTAGGCCGTGGGTGAGTGGGAATGCGGCAGGTAATTGTATTGTGATCGCTACCGGGAAAACTTTGGGAGATTGAGACAACTGTGTAAGGAGCGCCATGGGTGGAAATGAGATCCAAAATGCCGCTTTCCTCGTAGGAGAGCGGATATGCTTTACCAACCCTCCTAAGTTATTACTTTTACAAGCGATAAATGTTAGCTGGTGCAGTTGAAGATGGCCTTGCTGTTTCAGGTAGGCTGGAGCCATCAGCAGTGTCCTTCATATTTGACGGCAGTAGAGAGGTACTCAAATGCACCAATGAGGTGAGGGAGTCCAGAGAAATTTTCGCACGGTGAAAAGCAAGCACATTCATCATGAAGCTGAGAGCCGGGAATGTGGACAGCTAGCCAAAATGAGTCGGGAATAGAGTCAAGCAGAGGGTGGTGAAGTGTTCTTGCACTGAAGGTCTGCTTAATAAAAGCCTAACAACCTCCGCCGCGCTGGGCTTTCCAGTTTTTACTCTGAAGACATTGTAGCCCACAAGAAAAATCTGGTCCGTTGGACTGTATTCGCTTAACCAAGTTTCAGTAACCGGGATTATATCGTAATGGATCCAGTGGCTAGATATTTTAAGTGCCAAATTTAGTTCATGATGGATCGGTAACTATAAAGAACCAGTGAGATACTGTTGTTTTCACTTAATTTTGGGGAATTTGGTTGATCAAGTAAGTTTTGTAGCGCGGAATAGTCTGGATTCGTGGTGGCAAATCAGCACCGAGAATTGGAGAGTTTGATCTTCAAGCAGTTCGGTAGTGTGGTGCTCTATGAGAAACAGAGGGGCTGGTGACGTTTTGCAGTGAGGCGGTGCTAGGGTGCGATGTAGATAAACCATTTGGGATATGAAGGGTATTTAAAATGCCTGGGCTATTGATATTTCCATTTGTCGAGGGAGAGTTAAAGATGCGAGACTCCATGGCAATGTAGTTCGTTAACAGTCCCGGTTTGGGATGCAGACATATGAGGTACTGAATGGGCAACCGGTTATTTTGAGGCGCGGAGTTGTCAAGGGTGGGGCACAACCGGTGGTGGAATGTGCCTAAGAGAACGGTGGCCATTATTTTGCGCTCTATAATCGCAGGGATTGAGTGGATCTGTCCGTGGGAGGGGGGGGGTCTAATGAATGGTGGAGGCGTACCGTATAGGGTCTGGGGCTGGTTTGACGTCAGTGGATACGATGGGAGCTCCAACATGAAAGGAGTTGTTAGGCTCATAGGGATGACAGGCTTGTTAGTCAGGTGGAGCTCAGGCGGTAGCTGCTGATAGCTGCTAGGGGGTTTGTTGGTTGCATGCTTCCTGAACAGTGTTGACCGGGCTTAGCCACCATAGTTACAGATATATGCAGCAGCCGTTTTGCCGCAGTCATGTCACGGGACCTTCAGGTGGACGTACAAAACCGTAGAAATGAATTTACTGGTAGATCCATTGTCTTGTGACTAAACGGGGTGGGGGAAATTCTGGGCAAACTTATGGAGAACTCTGAAAATGTGGGATTGCGGGTTTGATGGGACTGGTCTTTGCTCTTTATTCTGGCGGGCGTATTATATGGGAAGACAAGGTGCCGGCGCTTTCCTGGTGGTTGAGTCAGTGGCGCGAACGTCGATATGTCTAAGTCTGCGGTCGCTGTACGTGTCACGTGCGCTGACGGTGATGCCAACGAAGTTTCACTACAGATTTGCTGCTCTGGGTTTTAGCCACAGTTAACCCACGCCTTTTTGATTTTTACAGGTTCTTCTTTTAGTGGCCTCTCAAGCCCGTCGGATGAAGATTGTGCCGCAACCTTTGGCAGATTGCGTGAACCTGGCTTTGGATCCTGGGGGCTAGACCTGTGAGGATCTACTGATGCCGAAGGGGCCATAGGGGTAGTAGGTGTTCTGGCTGAAGTTCTGTTCATAGGAGTATGCGGTGATGCATCAGGGCCGGTGGAAGGCGCTGGTTTTCCCTTCTGCATGCGGAACAACTCTTTTCGTAGGGGAGATTTATGAACGTGTATTTTGATGTTTTTCAATGGTGTAGCTGCAGAAGTACGCTGACAGTTTCCGATGAACGCAACCGCCGGTAATTTGTTGGAAAACTGAAAGAGCGGAGGGTGGGGTATCTTGGTGATCGCTTCCGCAGCCTAGTACAATGGCACATGTGATGATCCACGTTGCATGCGTTCAACATACCGGACTTCACAGACTGTGTCGGTAGTCTGCCCGGGACTTTTAACACTATAGTTTTGCCAGCCTTCTTTATTCATCTGTGAGTTTCCGGGGCGACTGCCTCCGTATTACGACCGGCTCTGGATAATATTTTGGGGCCAGCTTAACCTGTTGGTCCGGCAATTGTTCTCAGTGGGAAATCCTTTATCAAGCACACCAAATCCATTGCCATTTTCCATATAGGTCGTTTATCTTATGTTCCAAATCGCTAAATTCATTTTTGGTCCCGCTGTATATATTGACCGGTGATACAGAGCATGCACTGAACGCTGCCGTCACGTCGGCGTTTGCTTTTCTTTTCACTCTGGGGGCCCGAGTGATTCGTCTTGGACCAGGCGGACAATAATAACTAGATACAGACTTAGGCATTCTTTCGAGTCTAAAACAAAGGCAACTATTTTGTAGAGGGCTTGGAGGTTATATTGCGCTATACAAAGGTTTTATTGGGCTGGTACACTTCGGCAGGAAAAGTGTGTGGACAGATCACCAAGTCACTCTGTCAGTAGATATAGTTGCTGGGATCGATCGGGGTTGATTTGCCTGACATACAACTTTAGATGAGAAGAGTGATTGAGGGCTAGAGTGTCAGATCATAGAGTTGGCGGAAAAATCAGTGATTGCTCCAGCAGAAGTCTCTTGGGATTTCGGGTGTCGGAAAAAGGACTACTGGATTTTTATGAGTATCTAGGCTAAGCCTTAACATGAGAACTCAAAACTAAGCACTGAATAACCTATGAGGCCCAGGAGATAAAAACTCAGAGTGGGGTGAGGGCAGACATCTAGATGACGTGATTCAACCGAGAATCATTAAGTGCTTCATAGACAGGGTCAGTGAGAGTAATTTCAGGTAGGTCTGAACCGAAAGTTCTTGAAAAACAAACAAATTACGAATTCATTGTGGGGTGAAGTAGGTAAAACTCCGAAAACACAATGCTTTGAAGTGGATAAAAATTCCTGCTAGAAATGGCCCAGGACCGAGAATAACGATACGAAAAGCGAAAAAGTGGACAGCGTGATTTTCACGTCTAGATGACCTTGAGCCTAGATGATGTTCTAACCAAGTCGTTACCACATGCTCATATTGTCGGTTCCCCAAATCATCCGAAAGCCTGAAAGTCTACCCCCGGCTAGCCGTTCCCTGGACTCTTTTGAGTTGGAAACCGCCAAAAGATAAAAATGTCAATGATGCCGTTATTTTTAATGTTCCAAACCGTGCGCTCCTTTCCCCGGCCAACCGGCTATGGCTTATGGACTGCAGTATGACATTCCGCAAGAGCTGCCGCAAAAGGCTCAGAAATAGGTCAACGCGGAACATGTGCCCACTGTGCCAACTGACCCTTCATACCAAAGCCTACTTCATTACCAGCCGTTTAGCTACCATTACACCCACCTCTCACTCCGTGGGGTCCTATCGGATGCCCAGTGCCCAAACCAACTCCACTAATAACATCGTACCCACCTCATTTCAATCCCAATCACTCCGTCACTCGTCACTCTCCTCACAAGGCTGATATCAAAACCATGGTTGCTTCGCAATTACCGCTCTCCACCTTCTGCTCATCAAAGCACCCTCTCTCTTTCACAAATGAATTCACTGAGGCCTATGGTAATATGGTAATCCAGATGCTATTTCAGTGGCTCCTACTTGGATCTCCAAGCACACACCTACCAGTTGCACAACTATACCGGGCAGTCAAAAGTTCTCTAGTCCAAAATATTCCCAAAGAGTTGGTGGGGGCTTGACATACTTTCCGTGCTCTATTTATGAACTCGCTCTGCCCCTCCGACTCCCGATCAGTTCATGGACTCTGCATGGCTGTCCTCGGATTTTAATAACGGTACCTACCCAACAGGTTGCGTATATCGTCCTCCTGGCATTGGCCCTTAGATTAACAAAGCTGTGATCGATGCCTTCTTCTTTGCCACTGAAAACATCTACAGGTACAAAATCATCGCAGAGGGCCTCAATTTCTCACGAATCCGCTGGTCGTCAAGCCCATCCCTCATTTGTTGAGCTTCATCTTTTGTATACCCCTGGGTCTATGGTACCAAGTAGTCAAGTCACCTGCAAGAGGAGAAAACACCCTCGAGCCACCGCTGCTAAAACCCAGGCGCTGCATCTTTTTCAGGTAATGACCACAAAATAGTCCTTCCCACACTGCGGTGCCCCACCTATCTCCAACCAACCTCAGAGCCCCTTGCACTGTTCCGAACTACAAATCGAAGTCCGGCTTTCTCATTTATTCCTTTTTGAAAGCGGGATACTTTCCTCCTGATTAGTTATCTCCAGTTAGTCCGTGATCGCATATTCACCCGCATTTTTGAGCTTTTCATGGGTTTGCTTCTACCATTGCCCGCAATCCCCGACCGTTACCCTTAAAGTCGACAATAAAGCTCAAGATCATAGCTTTCCGGAGCAGCTGTTCGGAGCCGAGGCAATTCTCTATATTTTCTGGCCCGAAGTTATTGTCAGAGACGTTTAACTGCTTTAAGGAACGACAGATCATCCGTCAAGAGAGTGTTCCGTCATCAATCATCCACAAAAGTCCAGAGGCCTGTGGGGATTGGTGAGCTCACGGGCTGGGCCTAATTCATGCACTAGCTCCAAAACTATAATCCCTAATTTTGGACTCGCAAGCTCACCTGCAACCACATCAGAAGCTTTTGACGCCAAGAATTTCCCTAGGTTTATCCAGGACCTGCATTCTCATAGGGTGTGTAGCCCCTGGTCTTGTATTCGTAACACGTTACCAAATATGGTCGGAAGCTCGCAAAAGGGTTAAACCGAAAACGCTGGAGCAGGACAACGTGCGTATTGGAGGGACGCGACGGCGTGCAGAGGATGTGTACAGGCGGAGCAAGTGGCGCCACCAAATTCGACAATCATTCAGATGAACAAATTTGCAGGTCATTGTAATCACGTGTCGTATCGGTAGCACCACGCATCCTCTGTACTACCCGAACGTAGCCTCACAACCACTTCCTTGCCATTGTCAACTGACGCCGCCCTACCTAGCAACCTTTTTGACTCTAAACTCATCCGAAATATAGCCGACTTGAATAAGCCACCTTTTCGACCTGGGCCCGAAGGAATTCCCTCTGCTCTGTTCGACTTGAGCGGGATTGATCTCTCTCTTCTCCTCATATCCACGAACAATAGCCTGATGTCGAAGCAGAGGAAGAACTTCGTCATCAATCCTCGCTTTATGAAAGGATTTCCGCACGACCCCGACAACTACCACCCCATCACTCACACTCGTGTATCGCGTAAGATGATGAGAAGGATAGTTATAAGGCGAATTCTCTGTTATCCGCTTGGCAACAACCTACTTACTCCCCTCAACTTGGCTTCATTAAAACCGGATCGTGCACCGCCTCCCGGTTCCGATTCCTTAATATCTTTACTACTACGGCTGACGTGGAAGAAGCAGTCACTATTTTCTATCTGGATATGACTAAGGCACTTGAAGGGGTATCACATACCTACCAATTATCTTAAGTTCGCTCCTTTGGTATTGCTGAACCTCTCCCTTTCTGGTTTCCCCTTATTTATCTTCCCTCTCCCCAGGCGTTCTGATCGATAACCACCTGCCGCCATCCATGTTCATTAAGAATAGAGTCATTCAGGGACATGTCTTGGACCCCTACTTTTACCCATATATGTAAACATCGTCTTGGCCGCGGTGCAACGTTGCGCTCCGTGTTTGTTTGCTGAAGATATTAAGATAGCTTAATCATTTGACCCACGACACCCTTCCGCTGCATCAGCTACAATTTCTGATGATATAGTCTCCCTTGGCCACTACTGCCACAAGTTGCATATGCGGTTCTCAGCCTCCAAAAGTTCAGTACTTACACGTAAGTGTACCATGAGCCCCGAGTCCATCCTATTTAGTGGCCACTCAGTCCCCATTTCTTTCTTAATAAGAGACTTTGGCCCACCTCACCAGTCTTCTTTCGACTTCTCAGAAAAGGCATCCTATCAACTATCCAAAGCTAAACGGCTCACTGGTCTGATCTTTCACTGCCTTAAGCTGGAAGATTGCCGCCCCCATTTTATACCGTTTCCATGTCAGGCCGCCTCTGGAATTCTGCTCTCTCATTAGCCCTAGCACGACAAAAAACACCTTCGCCGAACCTGAAAACGCCCAAAGTTCCTCCACTAAAGGCTTGATTGGAGTAAACCCACTTCTATCTTAAAGTGAACAGTGTGTCCGGCTCGAATTAAAGCCCCTTTGGCTGCGACGCCTGGAGCTCATTATAGTCCTGCTACAAGAAAATGTGCACAGGCGAGCTTTTTTACTAATCCTTCACATTTTATTTTTCACAGTGTATACTCGCTGTGAAACCGCACTTCACTTTTACCTATACCACCATCGAGCCTAGATTCAGGTCTAATTTCTTCCTCGTCTTTTATCGCAAAGTATTGGATAAGCTCCAAACCGAGATGCGCATTCTGTCCAATCTCCCTTACGTTAAGTAGGCAATCAAAGCATTTTTCAGTGTTCCTAATGCAGTCGACCTGACAGATGAATGCATTTCCAAGGACCACGCGTTTCAAAAAGGCATTCAAACATAAAACTCTTTGACAACTCTATCAGCTCATCATTCTAAATCTCACCGGACCACATAGTCCACTCTTTTTGCATTCTCATTTCCAAAGTGAACATCGACGTTCAGGCCTTGGCCAAAACCAAGAGAAGTTTCATACTTTGATACCATCGCTCAAGTGCCATCGAGTCTCACTGCAACCTAACCTATGATATCCCACCGGCATCTTTAGTGATAATCTCTAACCTCTCCTCACAGACAATTTACTGTTTTCTATAGTATCCCCCACTACCGACTCACAGTTAGATCCAGAGGCCTGTAGTAGTGTAACTAAATCCCCCCGAGGCTGAGACTGCTGAGACTTGTGAATTAAAACCCGGATCAGCATAAGGCACAGGTACCACTGGCTGTCAGAGTAAGGGTTTATCCCTGCCCTATTTGTGAGACCAACCAATTCAATATAAATTGTCACCATTCATTATCACCAACCCAACGTCCTTCTATGATTGGCCACTGTAAAACCATAAGTACTTGGTCACCAAAACGAATAACGATCGGTGGGCCTTCTCGACGTATCACCGCAGGTTCTGCTGACAGCAGCCGGCTTACATATAGGCTGAAAGTCGTCGGGCTCATGCCCTGCCTGAAGCAGGCGGACAGCAATGCCTTCCGTGAGAGTTGCAATCACTCCGTGAGTCTGTTTCCTACATTCTCTCTCTGCTATATATAAAGACCGCGACACCACCGATCGGGAAGCGGCAAACGGCCAGTGGTTGTCTTAATATGCGGGGAAAAGCAGCCAGCTCCAGCAGTGGCGGACCCAATGGGTCTCTCGTGAAGAACGGCACTTGGAGGAGAAATGGGAAGTACGCCCTATGGTGTAAGCATTAACCCCCGCTCCTCTGAAAAAAACACCAAAAAATAACAAAGTACCAAAAATACTTCTGGCTGCCAAGCGGAGTCCCCCATGCACAAATACCTTCTCATCTTTGCATCGACCGACTATCACCAGTACTTGTTCACACTCAGGAATAATACTTAAGCTAACCTTTATAAAGTTAAGCGCGGATATGCACTCAAAAGTGGCTCGCGACCAAAAAACAGCTGCGGCCCACCAGGGTTTCCGAGCGCCTACGCCTTTTGCTCGGGGATCAAAAGGCATGCTTTTCGTTCTCACGCATGAAATAGAAATGGCTGATGGCGGAATGGGATCTCCACATATGCTGATCCAACTCCAGCTGTAAGTTCCAGTCACCTCATACACCCCCACGAACGTTTGGCATGCATGTTCACGTCAGGTGCAAAACCATCGTGGCTCTGACTCTTATCACATAACTCTGGGCAACTAGAGGATACCTCAGACGACAAACTAGTCTCATCATAGCATTAAACATAAATGTGTAAGTATGAACGAATATACATATACACGTGTATATAAATGTATACATACGCAAATCGGGGAGAACCTCCGGCACTTCTCGCCCATTTTTATCTCCTCTTCCTCCCTTCAGTGAGCAAGAGGTGTCTCCAAAGTCCTGGCCTCCAGCTCACTCTCCATTTTACAGCCTAACCTGCCAGCACCTCCACGGCTTTATCAACACGGAAGGACAAGAGCTCCTGGCAATGGGACTTATTAGCAATCAATAACAGAGCCTGATGGTGCAAGCTCTGTAAGCTCTTACGAACACCGACTTAGAAAGCCCATGAGTACCCATATCAACATAGCCTTTGTGCCACGTTTCCTTCCCTTTTTGAATTTAGGAACCACGCCGTCGTTGTGTTGCTTGGCTGTACTATGTCGCGCAGGCAGCTAGTCTTCTTCTCCAGCGTACAATCGCATCCATGACTGGTTGCCACAGATGCGATCTAGCGACCAAATTCCACCGAAACAAAGTGTTGACATTACTGCCTATGCCCCACTGAAGCCTACTGAAAACTTCTTGCCACAAGACTTTCTCGATGCTGCAGTTATTGAAACCGAAGTGCAAGGGTTTTCAACCAAATAACGAGCGACGCAGGATCATTGACGCCCTCATCCTTCCTGTGCTAAAAGGGCAAACACAAAGCCCAACAAACCCTAGCCCGAAATCCAGAACAAACACGGAAAAACCAAAGAAAACTCAACAAAATATTATGTTCGTCATTTTTTGCGGAGTAACCTGGCCTTCTTCAAAGCATTTTCCCTTTCTTTCCTGCTTTATTTTGTTCCTCATTGCCACGGTGATCCGCTTGCTCATTATCTCTTCTTGAACTCCGTCTTTCTTTCACCAGCTGAGAACCATTAATAATTACCGAAACCAGACGTTCCATGCTACCTCTCATGAAAACCTTTACCTTTTTCAGGGGTACTAGTCCTTTCCGTATCCAAAAATCTATGGAAATAAGTGGACCTCTACGCACCCTCACGAAGTTCTTACCTGTCTCCTTACCTCATCACCAAATACGTTTTTAAGTGAACCTGAGTATGCATCACTGGCCATTTTCTTGCAACATCCTAGTGATTATTATATTTCCTGCGTCGTGAGATAAAGTCCTCCTCGACATTTTTACTTTCGGCTGATTCCTTACTATTACCCCCATTAACTCGAGGCTGAATTGTTTTCACGGTTTACTCTTTTGTCGTTATAATTTATTCAGACTCACCCCAGCCCTACTCCTCTATAGCTACATTGTGCAACCCGTTTTCAAAATTTATGAATTTTTCATTTCACTGAGCAATATTGTAAACTCTGATCGTGCTTTCATGCGTGCCTTTCGACCACGGCTGAGAAATATGTCAGTATTATTGTTAATCGATTTCAAGTTATATCGAGCAACTATTCACAGAAACGGGCAAATTTGGTTATTCCACTTTATAGCCGTGAACGCAAATCGATAGGGTCACGTCATGTTGTGGGAGAATGATCATCATCATATCAATCAACATCATGGTACACCAACATTTTCCATAGTAAACCAATTTTGCTCTCAGCTAAACTATGTTGCTCCTTCTGATAGTACTTCCAAGCAAAAAATTAACTCCCGAACTTTGTCTCCTGGTCTTTCCCTACTTTAAATTTATTTGCACCAGGCCCAGACGATGCAAGTCCTTGCAAGGCCAGGCTTTCAGAAAACGCCAGGATAACACAACAATTCAAGTTCCCTGCTGTGGACCGGAATGCAACCCAAAGTAACTAAAAGGAATTGATGATGATATCTGCAGCTCCAAGTATCCTCAATTTCCACCGTTCAGCTAATAAGTTCGCGGCACTATGTCGGAGACAACCTAGTGCTCGTCTTCAGCGGCAGAATGGTAAAAACACCAAAGCTTAACAAAGGGTGCTTCAGGAGTGGATATACTTCCACGAAAATTGATGCCTCGTCAGATACCCACAGCACACAAAGCACAAAACCCGACCGCCGAAATACAGAAATATGCCTTATTAAGCTTGAGCTCAGTTGATCCAAGGAAGCAGCGGCATTACCAAAGACAAGCCCTAATTATTGTCCAAGGATGCAAAATATGGCCGATAAGAACAAGGAAGCAGTGGCAATTAGCCACGACACCGCCCTAGGTCAGAACATTGGAATCCTCCTGCATTGCTTCAAAACAGTCTGAACTGAAGACCCGGGCTTGCAGCCGGCGCAACCCCATCTCCCAGAAATACGCATTGTATCGGATACGGCTATAATTGCTGGGAAAGATAAATCAGCTTCTTGAAACCTGAGCAATCAGAAAGCCAGGGGTACCGGTGGCTTCCATCCAATTCCGCGACCCTCCTGCTGTATTTGCTGCACGTCTCTAACTGGAACTTTATAGTATTTCACCCGGGAGAGAAGATACCAAAGGTCGAGAGAGTGGCGCTGGTTGCCCCGCCTTAAAAAGCGGACGACTCGACCCGACCACCTAAAACCAACCTGCTGGCCTGCTACCGAATTCAGCAAAAGTGTAAGTGGCGGTATACTTTTTATTAGTCGAGACAACGGGAACAGGTGCACAAACTATTAGTACTACATTACCCACGGAGCTGAGAATGTTATGTTACTCAAAAGCGGCATGAAATGGGGATTTTCAGTTACCGGCCGTGAACTTCTGTGCCTGAAGGCAACAAAAAGACAAAACTTCGAGCGGTAAATACAGCTCGCAGTCGGCGGCAACTGCAGAAAGAAGGTCAGAGATTCAAAAGTAAAACGGTGGTATGGGCTAAAAAAAAGTAATGCAGAAGGTCAACACTGGCAGGAATCGGAGACCAAAACGACCATAGAGGACTAACGTGCATGAGCTATATGAAAAAAGGAAAACAAATATTGGGGACTAAGAGCAAGCAAGTTGACAAGGGTTGATGGCATAACAGCAGTAGTGGTGGTGTGTTTCATGGTGATGGTCAAAACACACGAGTAAGCGCAAGGTTATAAGTGACTACGTTGCTTAATAAGATGGAAAATGCAACAATTAGAAAAGTTGAAGTCAAAAATTGGAGCAGCAGAACAACAACACTAGAAAGATTTTGATTAGTTCAAAATCCTAACGGCCTGCAAGGCAAACGCTGGGCGGATTTGGATTCAAGCTCAGCAAAGGCGGCTTGTAAAAATTTGGAACGGAGCTTTCACAAAAAGCGCTTAAAAAGCTTCATTTATAAAAATGATTCAAGCCGTGTGTGACAGAAGCTGTCCGAGGCCCAATAAACGGAGTACTGTATGAAGCAGATAGACAGGGTAAAGATAAAATTGCACAAAGAAACATCGCTGGAAGTGGAAGAGAATGGCGAACAGGTAAGGTGATTACCTTAGTCAGTCAGCAGCATCCTACCATATAGGAGAGTGTGCAATTTTTGGAAGGAGGGTTGAAGCCGGATCAGTCGAGGAATGACGTCCATGCAGTATACAGTTTGAAGGAACAACCAAAACTTGAAAAGGAATACAAGGGCTTGAAACTCCCACACAGGCTCAGGCCTTGTTATACTGTTACGCTGACTAATAAATAACCTTACTGGGACTCAGCTTTCTGGGCATTAAAATTGTAAATCATAGATGACAGACTCCGCGTTCCGAAGACGCATCGAAATGTTATCAATAACAAATTTCTGTTTCGCATTCCAGCTGAGGTGCCTCATTGTTTTGGACAAGATCCAGGAATAATCAGGTAGTGACCGCCACTGGTAGTGTGAGTTATCCCGTGGGAATGCGTCACCTGGTAAGGTGAAAGCTGTGTTGATAAACAAGCCGGGTTTGCGGAGCATGACTAATGAAACCAATGGATGTTGGCTGCTGGTATATTAGAGGAGTAATATGAATTGTTTCCCTTTAGACACCAAAGGCGACATCGATAGAGGAGCTGTTGAATCAGAAGACGCCAATCGGCCCGCTGTGAAGCGACTGCGAGTATTTCGTCGAGTGGATACACTGCAACCAGGGAGCTACTTATGGTTCCATTTAGGCCCCAGTCGGCGGTGGTCAAAGTTTAATTTTTGAT
Source organism: Fasciola hepatica (assembly GCA_948099385.1). Lineage (NCBI taxonomy): Eukaryota > Metazoa > Platyhelminthes > Trematoda > Plagiorchiida > Fasciolidae > Fasciola > Fasciola hepatica. Next base: position 32,324,267 of record CANUEZ040000043.1, on the reverse strand, counting down.
CATCCAGTATGAGAAGTGGAGTGGCACAGCCAATCGATTCACGAAATCCAAGGTAACTCCAAGGAGTACGGCCGGGCGCTGTGATGAGCAATCCGCTTTCATACGGGTCGTATTAGATATCGCCGACCAAGGTCGAAAGTAGCTGACTTCAGTCTCATGCGGTTTTTTGTGCAATAGTATCTGGCCTAACAGATGAGGATGGTTAGCAACGCTGGCTTTGGGCGGTGCTTTTGTGTTTTCTTAGAGCCGAAACTCTCCAGCGTATTACTTTTAATGTATTCAGGTGCACCTACACACCACGATGAATCTCTTTGGAGAAGGAGGGGATACCACCGAACTTGAGCCGTTCATCGCCGTGATAAATGCCCTTGCAATGTAGTTGATCATCCAAATATGTTGGGATAGGCGCTTGACCAACTAAGAATAAATTCCCACATATCTTTAAGTTTTACACCCTTAACGTTCTGTTATCCAAAATGAGGCCCAGGAGTAATCCTCGGGAGACTCCCGTTAGAGATGCTCACTTGAGTATCAGCCGTCCGATAGGTAAAGGACACACCGGCAAAATATCGGGATCTGAAAAGAGAATGAAAGAGAAGACAAAAGTGTGATCGTGGTACCAGCTGTGGATAAGGACGACAAAAATGGTGAATGGGAAGAAGTACTCAAAGTTTTGATGAGGCCATTTTATTTGGCGCCTTTCCGCGGGGGCTCAGAGGAAGCAGAAGCTAACGACAGTTATACGGAATGGGACACTAACCAACCATGAGCATACCCAAGTATCCGTACATGGAGGCTATCTAGGAATAGTAATCCGCGTCGCAAAGCTTGACTTGGCGAAGAAATGCGGAGAAAATGGTGGCCAGCCCACCGAGATGAGATTCAGAAAAAAGAGGTAAAAAGTGTTTTAGATGAAACACTTGTCGCGAAGCATTTAAGCCATGCAAATGAATTAATACCGTAGAAGAAGATCCGCATCCGGTTTTACACAACCCTCAATCGGTGCTTAAGAGCATGGAGAGCATTCAGAAGGTGAAGTTATGGATGGTAAATTAAAAACGGGCGAAGATTATGTTCCTCTTTTGGACCAGAAAATGCAGACGAGGTTAAGCCCATAGCTGTTAACCTCAGATGTGACAGGGCGTGGATGTCATCACCCTAGAGGATATATGATTTAACTTTCCGAACAGTGTAATGACCATTGTATCGGACGTCCGCAGGCTAGTCAAGGGTTTCGCAAGGAACCCGACAGAGTTGGAACAAAGAGAAGTGTAGTGTGGAGAGTACGACTCATATACTGCCACCATGCACGGGTTCAAAAAAGGAACTAAAGGCTAGCTTCAATGTCCATACGTGTGTTTGCCCATATAAAGGGTCGGATTTAAGGTGTTGCCAAAGGTGCCAGTAAAATGCTGCCAGTAACAGGGTGGTCGGAATGTGGAATTAGCTGGCTCGAGCTGTAATTAGTGTGATATGTGTAGGGCAGATAATAAAGATGCTAGATGCTGTGGGACGAGTCAGCCACGGGATTGGACTACTGTCTGGGGCACTAAGTGCAATGGACCACAAGCAACATGGTGGTTGCTCGCTTGAATGATTACAAAAGTGTTTCTTCTTTATCGCCAGCCGAACTGAAGAGACAAATAACTCTGTGCAACCAAATCGGAAGGAATAAACAAAGTGCCACTGGCGGGTGCGCATCTTTACGCATAACAATGAAAGAGTTTCGGGTGGCGGTTGGCTCCAGCCACCACTAATTCCGCGCAACCTGGCCTGACCTGACCTTATTCTGGAAGCCCACGCTCCATTGACAGTGAACCACAGATGGGCATAAGATGACTGAAGTACGAAAATGATGGATCAGCGGCAAATATAGACTATTTCTGAAATCATTACCGGCAGTAATCAGGAATCCGCAACATTCAGAAGCTTGGAAGTAAGCCTCGTCATAGAATGCGGAAGATACATCATATAAAAGGAAAATGCAAGAGCTGGCCGAGGGTGAGTTGCTAGGGTTGGATGCTCAACACAGTTTGTTTTGAAATAGACAGATACAAACGGCTATGTCAAGTTACTCAGGAGAATATTTATGAGCTCGAGAAGAAATAGGTATCCATGAAAAGTTGAGATCATTTCTTAGGTGAATAGCTAAGATAATCCAGAAGATGGGGTGGCACTCCTAATTGTATGGCTGATGACAATCGAGGTGTGAAAGATCAGGGAAACATATAGTTGGTTACATCAGTTATGCAAACTAAGAGAATCGCTTATTAAAGTTACCTCTGCTATTTGGGGGTGATTTCATAGTGTCAGATTTGTAGAGTTTAGGCGAGTCGAAATTCCAATGAATCCAATGGGATCTGTTAAACATTTTAGGGATTCTACTTATGAAGTGAGTGTAAAGGTGGCTGAAATTGGGTCCACATGGCAAAAATCGATATAGTGTGAATCCACCAAACTCTGAAAAATGAATGAATGAGAATCCAAAATCTCCAGTCTCCACCAGTATGAATGACGGTGGCAAGGGCGGGCAACTTTGGAAAGCAAAGGCAAAGTATGTGATATACATAAGCCGTAACAGTAGTAGGACTGATCGCCCCAGTACAGATGGAACGGTATATCTTGTATTTTTATCGCGGTATGCAAGAAAAGCGGTGACATAGTAGGTAGAAAGAGTGCGATGACATAGGTCAGAGAAACTCGTAGGATAAAGCTAGGTCAGAAATGGAAGAAATTTGTGGATACTTAAGAGTCTGGGGACTTTTAGGCCACTTGAAATGGTGTTAGGGAAAAGAAATCTGGCTCCCCATTGTATGGGATGAATTGTGTGAGCTTGAGATAGGGATGAATGCAATCTGATAGGATGCCGTGGATTGCGCTGTATGGCAGATAGGCACAGTAGTGCCGGAATAGGATCTGTAGTGGGAATGATATGCTTGAGCGCTTGAGGTTTGTACTGAAGGAAGGCAAGCTTGGCGAGGAGGGTAGAGGCGGAAAGTGAATTACTGTGACTATGAGGTGTATCTTTGTTGATGCCGTACAGAAAAACCGGGGTCACACACAGAAAGGCGAACGTCGTAGTTGGGTTATGCTCTGGGCGAAATAATCTTGGCACTTTAGGGTTATATTTGAATATAGCATCGTATCTCCGTGGTGTTTTGATCACACGGTTAGTCTGGTCTTTTAGCTCCATGAGCGTGCGGCAAAGCCTGACAGCACCAGTGCGAGGGCCGGTTTGGAAAGGGAGGCAGGAAACAACATGGGACAGGGCTGAATGTCTGAGAGGAAATGGCACCCCAAATGGTCTAACTGGGCTTTTGGTAGACTACTTCGGGTCTGCTTCGAACACAAAGTATCGCGAAGCTTATTTAATAACGTCCAGCATGTATTTGCCCCAAGTGTGACCTACCCGTTTTAGACGTTTATACATAATATTATCGGATTCAGATATCTTACTGCTTTTGGTGATCGATCACAGATTCTACGTTTCAAAAGAAACGTGGACCGAATGCGACAAGCCTCGGAGAGAGTAGATCGGACGTACCCGCCTTTTAGCTCCCACACTGAAATCCTGATAAGTGGGTCGCATATACCTAGACAGATGTGCCGAGAGGGCAAAATAGCGGGCAATCGGTTTATCATCCTCTAAGTGGTGGTCAATGCCTTGAAGAGAGACAGCCGCTGCCGGTTTGGTTCACAGTGGTGCCGCGGAAGTATTCGCCATACCCGTGAAGCTAGGAGAGCCAAGGTAAACAGCCTAATGACAGAAAGAAGAAGCTGGTAGAGTCTTTCACATACCGGGGTCATTCGACAGGATTAGTGCTCACCGAAGCATCAGCCCGCATAAGAATGAAGCCCTGCATGCAGCAGGCTAACGAAGAGGGTTGGATAGATACGATAAAAAGGTTGCATTATTGTCCCAGCAAAGTACATATCCAAGGCTAGAATTACAGGCTATTTCTGATGGCTGCGGTGCCGTTGCTTTGATTTGGGGTAGAACTTATAGTAAGGTATTCGTGCCACACAGGACTCGATGTAAGAAGCTGTAGCAAGGTACGCTGTCTAGAAGTTTGTTCTGAATGCTGCTGCATACTGCTGTACAGAACAGCTCTAAATCAGAGTTCCATTGCCTGCTCCACATAGGGAGAGAGCCTTTTGCTCAAGGGGGTAGATGCCTCTTGGGGTGACGGCAATATGGGATAAAGTACATGTGGCACTGCACAAACCTGTAAAAGAATGACCAGGTAAATCCAGGCAACATGGCCGTAGCGGCTCAAGCTGAAGGAAATCATATCACTGTCAGTTAGTCAGAGTGACAAGTACATCCATCAAGCGTTTGGTATGGGAAGGTCGGATACCTTCCTTGCAGATAATAGTGGATCATGACGTGTCGGAGGTAGTAGGGGGCAGTTCTCTAGAAGAAGCCCAGCTTGGGTGGTGAGGAAGAAGCTTTGGCTCTCAATTAACTCACACCAGTAAGGCGCTCGGTTTCAGCAACCTGGGAAGAAAAGAGTTAGAAAAGCCTGACAAGCATGAGTTGCGCAGCAGACAATCTCAAACTGAATAGTTACCGAGGATAGGAGGCTCTCGGTATTGAGATTAAGAGGGGTAACTCGGCACCTACAGGGTGGTGCAGTTCATTTCGCAAGAGAAAATCTCGCTGTCCAAGAGTGGCATCAGCGGCTTCGTAAATTTCGATTATCTCGTATATTCTCTAAGGTAATAAGGGGATTTTCGGCTTTAAAAATGAAAGCAGTTCCGTGATAAATCGTATGTACAACTGATATGCGCTAGGAATAGGAGTGTGTCTAAGATGATGGCCTGGATGAAAACCCTACTGATCGGTCTAGAGGAAGACAGATGATTGCCCATTTTGACTGCCCGCAAACGATCAGGCAAGTAGGAAGAAACCGAGGGCGCAAACAATTGACCATGCTATAAAATGAAATTCGGACAACAGAAGAGCACGAGATACCGGAACAAAAAGCTTGGAAAATACACAAAGATTGGTCTCGCCCAATGGAAATGATGAGACAGTTGGAGGAATCAAAATTAGAAGAGGCGCAGGAATGCATAGCAGTGAGTCCATTTTGACTATCCTAACGTAGGTTGTCTTAGGTCCGGTAGTCCTGGATTGGCTAAGAGCTCCACGAGCTTGTCCATAGCTTGTGCGTGTTTTATTGGTTGATAGTTATCGGGACAAGGGTGGGAGCGTAATTTTGTATCTTGAGGACCCCCACTGTTTGGGAAAGACGCTGCTTGTCATAACTAGCCTAAACATTTTATGAAGAAACTAGTTCATATCGATGCGCCGAAAGCTGACGAGAGCATGAGAGACACCTTTCGCGTCTGGCCTAGCCGAGGCTCTGGCCTTGAAGCTTAGTCTGCCGACCTCACAAAAAGGAAAGTTTATGGGGTAATTCTAGGACACCGAGGTAGAAATCACAGGGGGAGCGTGAACTGAGGTAAACAAAGAAGAAGATTACTGATGGATGGATACTTCGGCAACCGCCTCATGCTTTCCAGAACTGTAGGCGCCTGAAATGAATAGGTTTAGAATTTGCGAGGAGGACAGGAGGACTTTTGTTTCAGCGGCTGTGCCGCTTGTCTAGATATGTTAAGACCGCTAAACACCCGAGTTTCTTGATTTACAAGGCAATATTCTTCGGCTGTCAGGGGAATATAACAAAGTCGTTGTGCAAGCTAGATAATGGACACTTAAAGGAGAAATAGAGAACTCGTTTACCAAAGTAATAATCGCACTTTTGGCACAAGCTGCACCGGCCTCTCTCTGAAAGAGTACTGTTGCAGGAAGCTCCGGTATTGATAAGGCATACAGGAAAGTTTTGTGTGAAGAAACTGCTGCAGTCTTAGAAGTGTGCTTTAGAGACAAACCATCCCTGTTCAAGGATCGAAGGACGCCTGGAGTAGGCTGTCAGTTGGCCCCAGCAGTGAGAGTACCAGACGGAGAAAGGCTTGGGATATATGACAAAAGCCTCCACTTGCAGGCGGAATTTTTGTTGTTACTACCTGAAAAGTAACCAAGAACCTCAGTGAAAACCATCAAGGTTCTTTATGCCGAGAAAAGTTCCCAAATACTTGTTCATGTGGTGGGAGCCCTAAGGTTTTTGGTCCCTTGCCAAGAAGGGTATAAATGATGAACGTGGGGAGGCCGTCGTACGGAGGAAGGAAATCCTATGTATTTTGCGGGCACCGAAATTACCTGCTAGAATATTTTCATCCCACGAATAGTCATAAGCCATGTTGAACTCCTCAATATCGGGATCATGGTCAAGTGGGTTCCAACCACGGGGACGGAAGGTGAGGCAGACTTGTACTCTTTGGAGACTCAATTCGAGTAACAGCCACACAGTCACAAACATTGAGATGGACTATTAACAGTACTCGGTATGACTTAAACAGAGAGCATAGGTTGAGCTTCACGCAGCACAGCCATAAGAGGTCAAGGTTGAATTGGGCACATTTACCATTGTAGCTGAAACCGGGGGAAATCTCACCTGCTATTTAAAGAGGGCGCCCACTTACAGTCCCCTGAGAAAGGCCGTTGGATTCCGCTATGCCAGCTGAGATAATAGGACAACATCCGGGCCGAGGCCTGGCTTAAAAAGGCCAGCGAGAAGTGCATTGAGAACAGAACAGCCAGTCGCTTATGTAACCACAATCTACTGGGAGTGATGCGGCTCGGTTTTTTTGGTGATATGCCATAGTTCACCGACCAAGTATCTTTCCTAGGGTAGAGAACTGAAGGGTTGGACGAGGACTACCGCTTAGAGGAGTGGTATCGGCTTTTCCAGTAGGCTTCCGACCTGGCTAATTCTTCGCTCTAGCCCCTCTAAATTAGGTGTTACAGATAACGCCCCCACTGGCGGCTTGGCTTGCCGAGTACTTGAGAAACCGGCAGTTGTGTCAGGAGAGAGAGCTCTACTTCTCTCTTGGTGAGTATACTTGTTGGAGTGTCCAAGAAGTCTACCTCGAGGCCACTATCTCTCGTCGCTTTCATGAACTGTTTGGTAAGAGAGCTCTAACCCTGTAGCCAACCATTCGTAGATCATGATATATGGTTGGCAGCGCAAATGACAACTTAATACCGTCGGACATTGGCATTTCCCGAAAGTAGCCAACAAACCATTGTCTATCACCAAAAATTAACAAATGCGTCATTCCCAAGAAACTTGGGTTCAGGTAAACCATAAGAGCTTGAATGAACCTCTAGAGTGAAGGCCCCAAGAGTGTTTATCCACGGGTCATTACCCTGTCATCTTAGTTGCCGCCGCAGGTAGCAGAAAGGAGGGTTCCCCACCGGCCCCGAAGGCAAAAGACTGAAGATGCCCAAGGGTCTCATCCAGTACATAAGTCAGTATTCCCGCTCCACTTAGAGTGCTCTGCACATGTGTGAGTTCTAACATCATATGGGGGTCAGAGTATTCTATGCCAACTGCAGGGCAGTTTTACGGGCTCGGGGGGACGGAAGAACTTCCAGTGCAGAGAGAATGAAAGCTCTCGAACATATCACGCTTGGACGGTGGAGGTTCGGAGGGGAACCAACTGAGACCTTCAAATCTCCGACGATGTTTTTGGGGAGAATACTTTTCTTTTCACCCTGAATGAAAACCCGGCCGTAAGAGGAAACGGCATGTAACTTAGGGGACCCCAGGCACCGAAATGTTCCGGGAAAATGTCCTCTGGCATAGACTAATAAATCGGTGGAACAAGCTTCCGGTGTAGGTAGTTTCGTTTGACAATTTCACGCGGTCTAAAGCTAGCTTTGACAGGCCAGGGTCAATGTTTCTGCCCAGCCTTTCTTTTTGCTAGTTACTTGCAATATCACTTACCTTCCTCTTTATCGAAGCGGCCTCTTGTAAGTCATAGTTTACATCTAGCTCAACATCCTTCTACTCCACTCCTACGATATATCTGAGGCTTGTTATTCCATTCCATTCCCCTCAGGCTCCCAAACCTGCTTCGCTTGCTCCAAGCTGGTGTACGGCGGTGATGTGTTCTTGCTCCAAGCTCATTCATAATCGAGAGTCCCCGTCTGCTGTGGAAGTCATCCTAATTTTACACTAAAACTGGAACTTTAAAACAACGTGCGGAGAGAGTATTTCCGGTCCTGTAAGCTCCGCGAGGTTAGACTTTTGAAACCTTTTGCTTTATAGTACATTATTCAGTATAGCGTTGAATAACAAAGGTTAGCTAAAAAAAAATATAGCAATCTATCTCCGTTATCCGAAATAAGGCATAAATCTGTACAACGACAGGAGTGTGCTTCTTATCACTCATGTCTGTTATCGGCTCGCCAATTTCCGCAGGTTTTTCCCTCTGCTCCGACATCCCCCCATTGATGCCCATTTGTTCTACCCCTGAGCAGTCTCTCTCACCACATCATTTACCCCAGCTCGGCTGGAAGCCAACCCGTCTGAACCTTCACTATCCTCAACATTCACGGATTCCCCTTTGACCCTGATCTTCACTCCTTTTTATCGCGACAGCTCGTCTTCTTCCATCTGCCGTCCTGATGTACCTGTACCCCCCAACAATGACAAAAATTTAGCCCCATTCAACTCCCATTCTATTCTTGTTAAACACATGCGCTTAAAATAACTTGTCCCCACATATAGTTACGACTTTATTTTGATAGCGGGATCCTGGCTGTCTGAGAACACTCTCGATGAGCAAATATGTTTGGTGGGGTACAATCTTCTAAGAACCAAGAGGCTGAACCGGCTTGGTGGTGAGTGCCCAGCCTAAGCCTAGGAAATATACGTCACGACCCTTCCCTTACATACTGCGCTTGATTCTATTCCCGATTCTCTGGCTCACTATCAGCCTCAAAAGCGCCGTTCCTAAGACTGACTGCGTATGTAGCTCGCCCAATCCCCCCAGTTCCTGGTTTCCACTTCTTATTAGATCTGTCGAATACCTCTCTTTTCTTCCTTCCGGAACCAGGTTTATTGCAAGTGGTTTTAGTCCTGCTTAACTTTGTTGGCCTACCCTATCGGCTTCTCCCAACCTTGTGGACCTAGTACTGGTATTCATTTTAGTGGCTGGACACAACATGTGCCTGAACCTACCAGAAACGGGAACATACCAGACCTCATATTTACTCACAACATGCCACTCATCGGCGTATCAGTAACTCAAAATTTCCCTGGCAGTGACCATAAAATGCCTATCTGTCATCTGCCCCTTATTGGCCTACCTAATCCAGCACACCCCTCCAACAGTGCATTTTTATGCAAACATAGGACCCTGATGGCCACGCTTATTCGCCAAAAGGCTGTGGTGAATATTTTATCACCCGCGACCCTCAGATTACTGTGTATATTTTCTACACCTTTTACGGCTGTCTGAGGAAGTTGTCTTACACTTCCTAGGCAGTACTTTTAAAAGGGCACTGAGTCATCCAAACAAGTAGAAACCTTTTTCTTCGTTGCATAAACCTAGAAGCGCTGATATTGAGGCAGACCTACTACTCCCGATTCTGGATAAAAGCTTATCTATCACCTCCTTACCTCTCATGACTGAAGCCCCCAAAGCATTCTTTGCCTCAGCCATGGCTCTAGCTAATGTCACTTCCCCTCTTCCACTTTTAACAATTACTGATGCTGTCGTTTTCACGATACCCTGCTACGCCAGGAGTACTTATAAACATCTATTGAGTAGGAAACTCTTCCTTCTGTTAGATTCAATGGCCTACCACCAGTTGCTCTTGTAAGTGGCGAACCGGATCTTGTCCCTCTGCTGCCTAACCTTTTCACTCTTTCGCTCAGTGGTAGCACCGTATCTGCTAACTGGAAGAGCCCGATAATCGTTCCCATTCATAAAATCGACTTTCACATCAGATATCTAATTATCGCCCTGTAAACCACAACCCTATTTTATCCAGAATAATAGAGCAAATAGTTATAGATCACATTATTGACTACTTATTGAGCCGCAAAATTATCAACTACAACCAACATGGATTCCTCCGTTCACGGTCCTGCGTGACTCGTCAGTATGATTTTCTGAACTTTGTCATTGACCATGCTGAACGTTGGATATCTTTTGTTGTTCCCCATCTAGACTTATCTAGGGCATTTGATGGTATACCTCGCCCCCACCTTAAAACAAAGCTGCTATCGATTCAGCATTATCGATCTGCGGATTTCCCGGTGCTCATCTTGCTTACCTCATTATTTACAGGTTGTTTTGATTAACGGGCACACCTCTAGCCCTAGGCCTGTTACTAGCTGTGCTATGCAGGGCAGTGTTTTAAGCCCTCTTACTTTCCTCCTACAAAGAAATGCTGTTTCCGACAATACCTGATGCACGCTGTTCTTGTTCCCGGACGAAGCTGACATAGTCCCGGAAACATCAACACCACCATCCCTAAAATCTCCGCTGTCCAAACCACTCTTGATGAACGGTGCTCAACCCGGGCGATGAAATTTTCCGCCGATAAGTTTATTTCTCTCAGTGAGAGATGCCAGGTTCCTCCAGGTTCCTTATGCATCGACGGTTCACTCATCGACAGCCTGCCTTTAGTAAGATACCTTGGCTCAATTGATTCATGTTCTTTCAAATTCTCGGAACATGCTGCCCTCCAAACGGCGAAGGCTAAAAGGTGTCTTCGTCTTCTGTTCAGATCCTTTCAGCTAAGGGAATGCATTCTTTACATGTACGAAGGGCATGCCAGGCCTCATCTCAACTATTGCCCTTCAATCTTTTTTAGTATACGAAAATCCGACAGGATTATATTTGAATGCATTCGAAGGTTCACAAAGTAACTTATCGCTTTTTCGTGAAACTTCAACCACAGGAACGATATTTCCCCCAAAATCCAACCATTATAGCTTCGTCGCATCAAGTCCAACCTGGCATTCATGTATCAACCATTGACTAAGCAATCTTATTCTTCCAAACACTGATGCTTCTCCTTGTACACTTGATATTCACTCCGTAATAAACAGTATACTATTATCACACCCTGTTCCAGGACTGTTCTACTATCTGAATTCTTTCACTTCACGTGCTCCAAAGTCTAGAATAAACTTCTTGCGCACACCAGATCTTCTGAGTAGCAGCATGCATTCGTGCATGCTATGGATAAATTCTTTTCCTTCCCAACTATTTTGCGCGCATTCAAAGTTCACATAACCGAAAGTCAAGCTTATGAGAAAAGCCTCGACTCTTGAGCCGATAATCTGCTTTCTGGCATCGCCTCACCTTCCAAGATAATTTCACCGCTTCTTAATTTCAAATGCTCCGTTTGACCACTTTTCCTTAGACTTCACCGTCGATATATTTAATGTCTGCTCCCACCTAATGTTTTTCCACACCGCCTTATTGAATCCTGCCAATTGAACTTTGAAAAAAGTCATCCCAGGTGACTTCGCATTTTTACAAAGGTCACCGTAATACTCCTCACAGACTGTCAATATGCCTCATCTAATCCACGATATACTACCTCTATTTAGTTGTGTCACATCTGCGGCCCTGAAACCAACCTTACTGGAGCTATAGGGACTGCATCAGTAATTACACCTTGGTCTGCTACTTATACATTTATATATGTATACATGCATACATATAAATTGATAAATATATATTACTGTCCCGTGATTATTAGCAGGAGCATGGTAAGTAACCCAAGGCTCCTCTATACCCTTTTACTTACTTTGATTCTTTTCCACATCAGGTCCCACAACACTTTCTTTCGTCACACCCTCGACCACTTTGGACTGGAAAATCCAGTCTCGCCTCTCTCCTTTGAAGTGGCTCAACAACTGAATTAAACATCCAGTTATGACGTCACCGATTCGGCCCCCACCCCATCTCCCAGCCCAGCTTTTTCCGTACTTTCATGCCGAAATTATTTTTTCTATTCCGCCGATTGAATACTCTAGATCATACACCCACCTCGTCCTGAATCTTATGTCCATTAGTCATCCAGGGCTCACAGTTATTTTAGTCTCAAGTGCCAAAGACCCAGCTATGCCTTAGTCCGTTTTATAATCGACCACAATTGATGTTTATCCAACCAACCACTTTCTTTAGTACCCTTTTTCGCCATTCTGGTCTTTTTGTACAAAACCCCATCTAATTACTAACCTAAGGATGTCTCTCTCCTTCAATGTTTCACCTTCCTTTCTGTCCCCCAAAACATAGCAACAGAATGAGCACTAACTCGACGCTCCTTGATGTTCTTCTGCTAACGATGCCTTTTTCACGCCGTGTCCCACAACGTTTTGTCCCACCACCACTTCATCAATCTTGCGCCGGAAAATTTAGTTTCACTTCTCCAACTTGAAGTGGCTCATTAACCGAGCTCAACACCCAGTTATGACGTCACCGATTCTGCCCCAGCCCCATCTCCAAGCTCATTTTCTTCCATAATTTTGTGCTGAACGTTTTTTTCTACTGAACGACTACTCTGGAATATATAATAACCTTCTCACTGAATCCGTTAGCTCTTACTTATCCGTTTTCTTTTCTAGCCTTGCTTTCCATGGCCGCTCTTCTTCGTACTGATCCGCTTCCTTGATGAGCCCTTGGTTCACTTTTGTTCTTCTTTCCGCCAACCGTTGATTCTCAGCTGGGCCTTACTCAGGCTGTCCTTCTCTATTCAATTTCTCTCTCCAGTGATCCTCATTACAGGTCAACCACCACCGGCACTATACTGAATATCTCGCTGGCTATTGTTCCTGGATTTTAGTGCTGTGTGGCCGTCCACCACTCACTGTTTCCGTTGGCTCTGTTGTCCAAGTTCTCACCATCTAAATAATTGATCCCGCAGAGTACACCCTTATTTTGGTTGTTCAGCCCTCGATAAAACTATCAATGATCACTCAAGCCTATCTAAACGGCTTGGGGCGCTGTCAGACCCCCTCCTTGGCCGGCGCACGTCTTGCGTGCAGGCCGTCTGCAACGATGTGCGAGCGCAATCAGGCTGGTGTATCGCACCTCCTGTGTTCACTTCACAAAGTTTTATTCAGGTTGAATGTCCAGCGCTCGGTCAGTCCTACCGATGGAGGATTGCCTTTCCTAACTTTTTCGCCCTACAGCATCCACCACTGTCGGTTGCAGGTGAAATGCTCCTACCATTCTTCTTCCGCCATGGCGATTTCATCTAGCCTTGTTGTCAGCACTCATCAATTCTCATTCTTGTAATTCTATCTCTGGGTGCAGAACTACCCGTCCTGCTTGTGTCCCCATCTTTTTCACCATGACAGCCCTCACCGCGTGATGTCACGCTCGCCCTATCCATTGTGCCCGGCCCAGGCACGAAACATTTCCTTCTCCACCGATTTCGCCCTAGTCGGCTACTAATCTCTATTCACTTGGTATCTCCATATACTTGTGAATCTCAGTAATCGCATACCTCACTAGCTACCATTTTGCCGTGTCACTTTTTGTCCACTTTATACCTTCCACAATTAAGCAGCAGACACTTCTGCACCTATGACCAATTGCCAAACAAGAACTCGCCGTTACAACCGTTGCGTTATTTCGACCAAGTTTAATATCTTTTCATCAGCATTATATTTTCCGTGTTTGTCTCCGCAATTCCTCCATGCCCCGATTAGCAACTTCTGGCCCAATCCACCTGTGCATTTGCCTGCAAGCACGCGGCTCCGCAGTTCCATTCTCACAACTCCAATGCTGACATATCACTTGTGCCTTCTGTTACATCCCAGGTTTTCTAGTCCAAATACTTTTTTCCTCTCGGCCTTCTCCTTGAGTCATCTGCAGTGAAACTGTCTGGAAAGTCAACTCTCACCTGGTTTTCTTCGGTCGGTACATCCATCTGCTTCTTATATTGCTCGCCACAGGCATCCCCAGTGTGCCTTTCAGGCTGCGCTGCTTTCCTGCGTTCCACCCAATGTAAAGTCATCGTTACGTCATCTATCTCACCTGCGGTTCCGAACCACGTGATTTGCCATTGCCCGATCTTCCTGGTTCTCCAGTTCCTTATTACTTTCCCATCTTATCTGTTGTTAAAACGGCTGCATCTTTGCGCCACAACTCGTCTAACCTCCAAGTTACCCTCCTCCGCTGACCTTTTAGACTACTCCAAGCTCTCCCTGTTTCCATTCCCTCTGCTCTCCCCAGCCATTTTTACGACCACCTTCTTGATGCCTAATGTACGTTTATTTATTACCACTCTACCTATCTTCGACCATCGACACATATCACACCTTCAATAATCAGATTGTTAGACTCGCGCTTACCTGTTTTCGTCGACCTCTTCCTTTGCATTCCCTCGCTCATTACCTTATGCTCCCAGTCCCGCTTCTATGCCCCCAAATTCGTTTCCCCTTCTCTGTTGATCCCCCATGTTCATGTCATGGACGAATCCATCTGTGCCGTTTGGCCTAACCTTACCTGTCTCGTCCAGGCACTGCTACTTCCGTTTTCTATCCTTTAACTGCTATTTACTCCTGCTCTTATATATATATATGCTCACGTAAATGTACATATATATATGTACCTACTTATTTCCTCTGCATCCTCCAGCTCTTTGCCGGTCAGTTTTCTTGCCAGCATGCCGCCGCCTCCCACAACTTGCGTTCATTTTGCTTATATCTGTGCCCCACATCTACGGCACTTCGGTCCTTCCAGACCACCGTTGCAGTATGTTTCATTCTTTACGTCTGATTTTAAATTCCATTTATTGCAATGAAGTATACTTCGTGGTTACGTCATCCCAAGCCATACAACTCATTTTTTTCGTCCTTTTTCTCCTTCCTTCCTTCATTTTTCTTCATCGTTTCTCGTTACCGTAGCTTCTCATGCCGATTTTCAACCCTCCTCAAGTAGAACTCACAGGTCCCAATCTCCTCCACTGGCTCGGCTAGCTCCTCCGCCAGAGAGAAAGGAGAAAGTTCCCACCTGGCTTGGTGTAATGCCGATATCAAACATCTGACAGAGAAGCTTCTGAATGAAAATGGAACAAAAACGTCTTAGAAGTATGCGTAATAGGAGTGACTTGTATAAGGTTATATTCTTTATTTTTAGTGAATCTTGTTTTTCTCCGTCAAATCTCGGTAATTAGCTCTCCAGTCATTGGCTTAGCCGTTGCTGATTATTGATTGGGTTTGTGGTCATATGTAACCTGTTGCACGGGGTTCGGTTCTCACTTGCCGTTCGCCGCGACGCAGTGGCTGGTTGTTGGGTGTGCAATGTAGCGTCGCTGGTGATTCAGCCCATTTCCCGAACTTGCTTTGGATTTTTGGAAACTCCATCCAATCAGTTTTACGTATACGATTGGCGAGCGGGAGGAATGGCACCATTCAGAATGGGAAGCAAACGTCCATCTGTGAATCCATCAGCTTCCCCGACTCTGGAGGAAAGTGAACATTGTCTGGCTTGATGACGAACGTTGAGGACTACGTGACTGTTAACTTGGTCCCCAAGGGGCCACCATAATTTGATTACCGTATTGCTTCGGTGAAACCATTTTTTGTCGCCTTATTGAGTCTTATTTCACGTGTATCAAGGCGGGCTTACCAGCTTAATGTAGGCGCGATCATATGCGTGAATATTTTTTACGTGAAATGAATTGGTTGGGTGTGGTATAAACAAAACTTCGTGACTTGTCAAAAGCCTAATTAAGTTCGGCAGCTTTACAAGAAGGAAAGAAAAGTGCCTTCCGTTCCATCGGTTAGCCATTTATTCTAAGTTACAGCAGAGAGGATTAGTTCGTTAGTTCAGTAACCATTTGATAAGGGAGATAGCTTCCATTGTAGTCAAGTCCAGGCATTCACTGTTATTGTGTAGGGTTTCTGGAACAGTTGCGGAAAGTGTTGTAATATAAAACGTGTGGCAACCTGCATGGACTGAACTTCAGTCTATTAGCCGCAACACCGTGAAAACTACCGTCGAATATAGTACATATACACACATGCATACATATATAGTATTGCTCGGTAGAAGCAAAACCCAACCAGGTTGGTCATGTAACTGGATGTTGTTCTGTGATAACTCATAGGAACCTGCTCCGTTATCACTGATAACTTGCTTGACCACGTATGCTAACTGTGTACCGGCAGAAAACAAGATTGTATCCTGTACTAGCAGTGATTGTTTACACTGGACTTCACTGGGTGAGATGGTCTGCGTTGTTGCTTCTAAGTCGGGCTACAGAATATCCTTGTCTCAAGGTTTGCGTCACCCAGTTATCCTCCTCAAAGCGCACCAACACCACTGGCACGTTTTTCACGCAAAATTATACATATCATACATTGAAAATATAACAGATAAGTCACTTAGAACTCAGCAAGTAATTTGTACTTCAAAATACCCTTGGCAAATCGATTTCGCGTTTTTTGAAATTCGCGCTCCAGGATTCCGCGCCAGTTCAAATGTCTCCAGGTCGAAACTTACGCCGCTGCCTCCGCCAGACCCTGACTTTTAAATCCACCGGGCACATATTTAAATGCAAACCTGGGTTCATTTGAACTACCTCCATTATTCCTTGGTGGGCGTATATTTATCTCCCTCTCCTCCAAACCCCCTTCTAGTTCTAGCTGCCCTTCGTTTGTCTTGCATACCTCCTAATTTTTCATCAATTGTTTCTGTCAATTTTGTCACTTGTAAAGATTTTAATCATGCGTGAGGCAAGCTTCAGGAGTCTTGGAAATAAACTATTATTATTTTCATTATATATGGGGCAGCTCTTATCCCGCTGTTTGTACGTTAGGGGACGTTTTGGCGCTCCCAGCCGTTCTCATGGCACCTTCAACCAGACTCTCACCGGCAAGCTACCTTCTGCGAAGGCAATGCATATTTGCCTGGGGGACGAACTTATGTACCCACCATTAGTGCCGGGGCCATTATAGAGCCGTGAAGCAATCCTACAGAATGACCACCGCACAATTCCGGAAATATTCCCCGTGCAATTAGCACACGATAAACGACCGGTTTTTCGCATCCTATTTGTTTCATTTTTAACCGTTTCTGATGTCGCTCCGCTCTCTTTCGAAGAAGCAGAGACTGTCACTACTTAACATTCCGAGGACATCCCCCTCAGTCCTTCTCTTAGGAGAGGGATGTTTATTGAGACCATTCATTTCTGGCAATCATTATCTCAGTTGTTACCCCAGGTGCAAACTTTGTTTTGTTACTCTGACTCAGTCTACCCCTGGTCCTACCACCTATATGAAACGGCTCTAGGAGTCTTTTTTAATCCTTTCCCGATCTGGTCTTTTGCCTTGCAGGTTTCCATTAACTCTTCTGTGGCCCGAGTACGGCTTTTTGACTACAAGCGAGGCATCTTTCTATCCGTGACTGCGGTCTTTCCCCCTGTCAGTAAGTCGATATCCCTATTAGCTTTGCAGCAGAAACCCATACCAGTATATTCGATTGGGTCTCAGACATAGCACAGAAAGTCTATACCATTTGCCAGGTAGAAATATTATTGTTGGCCATCGGTTACCACGGATAGTTCACGGAACTCTGAAAAAAGCATGCAAGAAGCCAGTTTTTATCGGGAGAAGGCAGGTTACATTAATTGGCACAAGAAGGAGATTACACTTGCAGTCAGATAAATAGAAATTTTACTTGACATGAAGCTACCTTAAGCAGTGGCGTAATTACGTCTGTTGCGGATAAAATACAAGTTAAGTTTAAAGGACCATTCAAGCAGCCTACCGATACAAATGTTTCGCATGCTGTACATCAGTTCACTTGTAGCTGCCGCGAAGCATACATTGGTTGAATGGCTCGCTGCGTGGTTCTACCGGTGCCGAATCGTCGGTAAAATCAATGGCGCAACCCAATGCGGCCGCAGAGAATGAAGTCAGACCTCCGGCTTGTTCTATCATGAGACATTCAGTTGTATAATGCCACAAGAATTACCTGCCCTAATCATTCACCGTGATGCTGCGCAGTCCCGCGTCGGAGCTGTTGGCATTCGGCTAAGTGATGTTTATCATGGAGCACCAGCCCGGGCTTTGTGTGTAAGAATGGCCGACACAAGAAGTGTGCTTACCTTGTCACCACCCAGACAGACCTTTCCTCCTCCTTGAAGAATGCACCGTATTAAATTTCATTTTAGCTCACTCCAAGGTATTGCATCCCTCGCTGTGTGATACCTAGACTGGGATGCATTCTGAGCGAGATAGGCAACAGAGAGGAGAGTGCTCGAGTCCCCCGGATAAATTATTCTGTCACTCTCCATAAAAGACCTATAAAGCGTCAACGGAGGCACCAGAGTAAGGCAGTGTTTTAGTCTTTGCAATCGAACATCATTATTGAGGCTACCAATGATATCTAACCTTTCTCCCTTGAGGGCTGTCAGATCCCGGGTCAACACGGGCAAACCTGATGGTAAGATACCGAAAAAGGGATACAGTTATACTGGGTGCGACTGTCTGAGGGCCGTGCTGGTTTGGTTATCGTGGACTTCAATAAAATACTCCCTGCAGTTACTACCTCAGTTGTTTGCCCGATTTCTTTCAAACAAAACAAACAAACAAGACACAAACGTCTGCCAAAACTAACTGCGGTACCAACTGGCTTAATTTGCCGCCCTCTGGACTCACTGTTAACAAACTCAGAAACCCTCTCAAACCAGATAATATATTTCAAACGCTCCAGTCTTTTCCCTCAACTTCGAATAGATGATTTCAGTGCCTGTGGAATGGACTGGCTCCGGCTGTCCTCCGAAAATGTTTCTGCCAAGACCTGCTAATCTCATATAAAAGAAAATCCACTTGCATTTTTCAAATCAAAAAGTCGAACGCCACCAGCCGGAACCGAACCGGTTACCCTCCCCATACTGGGCTTATTTCCCATCCGAAGGCTCACAATTCCAGCGTATTCTCGGAACCATCAGATATCGCGATACTAATAATGAGAATGATAATGATAATGGTTTATTCGGGATAAACCCGGGACATGCTGTAACTCAAGATCAAATAGTACAATTGGACGTAGAGTCCGAGTTCCAAGAGGATGATTGAGGTATGTGCACTCGATATTGTACAGGAGAAGGTATTCGAGTTACTCATTAAGGCGTCGCCCGGCAAATTTGAACTCAAGGTCGGGTGTCCAAGCCGGCCAATTCGGGGTGGAGCTGGTTGGAAACAGTGGCCCCTTACTCATATATTACAAAAAGGGACTGTGCAACGAAAGAATCAAACAGAATTGACGGAAGTTCTGTTCACCTTGAGGTAAAGGAATTTTCCAAAAAAGATGTGAACCAGCTATTGCGCTCCGCGGAGCATGGAACGGCTTAGAATTGGAAATCAGACGATAAAAGGAATGAATTTGCGGACAATGAACAATAAAAATCCTTCGAAGATTACCCTTGTAACTTTCAGCGACCGAATATCGGCTGAGTCAGTTAAATACCCAGTGGAGGACTAATTTGTAGAGAGAGATTGCTTGGGTTGGTTGAAAAGTTGGGCGGCTGGATGTGGGTGGAGTTCGTGATAAACCAAATGGATATCACATCTGGCGGGGTCGCTGGAGTGATGGTGGAAGAAGTGGCCGGATGTAAACGTGTAATTGTTGCGCATATTGTTTACTTTCAGAAAGGTGGAATGTGACGAACCACAGTGGAAATAGAAACTGGGCGACAAATCAATTTGTGATGCATAGCCATGTTAGTCGCAGATACACGGTTTGCAAAAATGAGTAGTTAAATTACAAGTGAGTATTTGCGCATGATTATCGTTATCTAAGGGCTGAATATGATGACCGGAGAGATGCAAGGATCAAAAGTGTCTGAGATGATTTACCAAGATAGAGTGCCGGATATGAAAAAGTACCAAGCAACCGATAAATACGTTCGCAAAGTTGGGCGGCGAGGTAGTTGACAGGTAAAATACTATCTGCTGGTATTTTTTGTAAAGGGTGGACCATGTAATGTAGAAAGACCAAAAGGCTGCGATACAGATGCCTCTCAAGTGTGAATAATCCGTCCCAGTCGGACCCAGTATAAAAGACACAAAGAATCCACGTGAGGCCCACCTGCAAACAGAAGTCAAAGGCAACCACGTCGTTCTGTCTTTCAACTTTGCCCTACGGTGGGTACGCGTGATCTCGGGCAGTAGGTCGCTGGATTATTCAAGAGCACATATTTCTAGGGACCCAAGCACCGGTTATGGCCGGATCCTCGAAGCAAAGCCGTAAGTGGGAATGTAAAGTTGCTTAACGTAGGGATTGGAAAGTGTGTCAAGGTAGCTTATCTTATTTTCTGGAGCAAAATTTGACGAAAAATAAGAAATGGACCCCACTGCGAGGTACATTCGAGGTCCATCAGGTTATCTTTTTATACTCTTGGCCGGATTCTGAACTGGTTCATTTTGAAGAGATTTACTCAATCTCAAAAGCCTACAAACTTTGCAAGATAAGAAGAGCAGGGAAGATTTCTTTGACATCCGAGGAAAACTCTCTTCTCGGAGTAATAAAGTGGATTATATCTCCTGGAGAGTATGCAAAAAGAGACGTAAAGGTGTATATACACTTTGGCTTTGATACTACGAACCGTACTGTGCAAATTCATCTTCACAACTTGCCGGATTCATGGACCACGATAACTTTACTTCCAGCCCACTCGGCTACTGTGAACCAGCTCAACCCAGTCTCACAGCTTGGCCTGTTTGAAAACCCCTGGAACAGTTCCCCATTAAATATTTTTATTTTGATTCCATGAGTGTGCATGAATTTGGAGAGAGAGAGAGAGAGGTACACCGTATAGCCACAAAGAATCGCTGCACCAATTGGGATAACAGGCAACCAGACCCCGAGTCTTGGAGTGGAGGACCACATGAGGCCCCAGTAGATCAGACGTGGTAAAGCAGTCCACCCCGGAATCCTCCAGGAGATTTTAAATACTCTTCAGTAATCTTATGGGGTGCCTTTCCAGAGGGGCCTGGAAACAGGAATATTCCCATGGGCCAGGAAACGGACGGTATTTTTCCCAATTTTCAAGAAAGAATCAATACACACTGAGCAGGTATGGGCCTATTGGCCTTACCACTGTGCCCGGAAGAGTTTTTAAAAGCTTCGATAATGCGTGAAACTGGAGAGCCTGTGAGAAAAACAGGTAGATCTACTCTTCGAAGCGGGGGTTTCTTTCTGAAAGGTCATGCGTCCCAAGTGTGCTCTCTGTGAGCATAATGTGAAGCGTGCCTGCAACGGGAGAGGAAAACCTCCCGCTGTTTTCATCGGCTTTGGAAAAAACCTGTGGAAGAGGTTCACAGCGAGGCTCAGGAAAGTGTTTTTAATCGGGTCTCACAGTGAAATTCCACCAAAATCCCCTCGACCGACTGAATAAAGAACACTCACTTTTAAAGCCATATGTTTTGGCTTACTCCAATTATTCGGCACCAGAACAGCACCCACACGAGAAATATACGAGGGCGAGCAAATGCAACGGCGAGGTGAACGGTGAACTGGCCGGGCACGGTCGGCAAAAGCCGACGGCAAGTCACACTTGAGGCCGACAGAGACCCCGCGAAAGCCTTCTCAGTTAAACGTATGCAACCAAATAAAAAGGTACCGTCAAGACAAGCACAAGAACAGAGCTTGAAGAGACAATCCGAAATGACTTCCAGAATACTATTATTTACCCAGCACGATAAGAATCAACACAAGCTCATCGTGTTTCACTTTCCTCGAACTGAATATATGCCTCCGACTGACTACTGCGTTTCCCTTGGCAAAATTTTTATTAGACTGCTCTCTTGCCGTCCCAGCGGACAGCTCACTGCCTCGACCCGCCTCAGCTCACTTTGGAATCGTTGTTGGCTCAGTCCACTTCTCACCTGATCATAACTCACGCTACCGGTATTTCAGAAAGCACCCCGGTTAGCTTGAAGGTGCAAGCTAATGACGTGACGTTCAGAGACACATAAGATACAGTAGTCCGGTCGGACGTTCATCTAGCTAGGGATTGGCCAACTGACTACAGTCTGCAAATTATCGGGGATGAAGGCGCAGACAAGTACTGCTTCGGATCAACTAAAGTGTGTCAAAAATATCAGACTAGTCAAAAAAGTGGATCACGGCACGACTTTCGGATTCTGGCTCTGTGACAATTTCTCTCCACCTTCCCACTAGGGAAAGGCCGGAAAATCCACCCATCATGTGCTAGATCTGACTTGACTTAAGTTCTCCAGAATCTCCGCTGAGGAGTTCAACCCCCTTTATAGAACATTCATCTTCTTACATCTAGATAAGTGCAACCGGTCAGTTCACCTCCGACGCATTCCAGATAGCTGCCTGCTACCATTGGTCCAAATGAATCCATGAAAGCTCTTCAGGTTCCGTCCTAAATACCACACCCTTCGGCGACTCTCAATCCCGAACCTCTGCCAGCTAGAAACAATTCGTACCATAAAAGATCCCTTCCCCGGGTATAATCCTTTTCTTTGGGACTAAATGACCAGTTCTTCTGAAGTCGAAGTCTGAAGAAATTAAGAGGACACGGCAAGAAACTGGCCGGGTCAAGTCCTCAAAATTTCGTCGGGCAGCACTCCTAATCATTGGAAAGCGGTCCATCCACAGAAATAATTGGAATTTTTTCAATTATATCGTCAAAGTAAGGCGTAAATGACGCTTAGCCTGTGCCTGTAGTACTCTAAGCAACCTAGCGAAACTTAGTGTTAGTATGCTTACCCTCTATTCCACCTGCTTTTGACTGTGAGCCTTCTTTCCTCCGCCAACTGCGTGGTCACACGTATACATATATACCTAAAAAAGTCTTAGTATTACAGTGACCGTGCCTTTATTCCCCCTTCAATATATATATATATATATATATATATATATATATATATAAACATACGTGCGCTATACCTTAACTAAACCTTTTCGCTTATCATCGGTAAATGTTTAAATATCTAAGGCTCATCTTGATCACTCTGCTGCGAAAACACCTCGAAAGTAATACAAAATCAGACGATGTTTCCTAACTCTCAGTAAGTGCCCCTCACAGGAAAATACCAAACGACGACTAGGGTCAGAGTCCAACTAACAAAGCTAACACAATGCTTCGTAACGTTGGTGAACATCTTGGATGATGGTGGCGTTGATGCTCGTCTTTATAAAGATGTTTACTGCATCTCGGCGATATTCAAAATCCTGAACGACACTCGATAGTAGCAAAAGTATTATTTACGCAAATCTGTCTTAAGTATGCTGCCGACTTTCTTTGGTTCTGTTTCAAGGTAAACTTTCAGGCCCGTCCGAAACAACAAAAGTGCCACCGCTTGCAGTGTTCCAAGCATGGCCCTCATCTCAAAACCAAAACCAGTTCTATTCAGAGATACCTGCATGAAACACCATTTACACATATATGCCCTAGACTTGGCCATGGTCCGCACCTCCGGACATGTCTTAACCTCCTCCGATTCTCTTCAGACCAATCGGAAAGGGAATTAGTCAAAAAACCACATTTTTACTTTCTATCACCTCCCAATATGAAGTGCCTAGGAACAACGCGGAGGAGAATTCCCTCAAAGGGAAGCGTCCGAGGCAGTCATCGTGTTAGTAACCTTTTCGGGTAACTCACCACCTGGTCTTCGGCAGCAGCCGGCCACATTTACGCAACCAACATACACCTGTATGTCGTCCACTCAGATTCATTCATATGTAAACCTCGACTGTTCATTCCTGTCTGCCTTCACCATAGCCCAGCAAACAGAATGTGCTTGTGGCGGCAGTATCCACCTCTAACTATTCCTCATCTACCCCTCTCCCATTCAACAGACACTCTATGGGGGTAGTAGTGAGAAACTCTTCATCACAAGCCAAGCTTTCATCAAGCGAGCGGCTTCGTGGGATGTAAGCTAACTCTATGCCCTTCACTTTGCACTGGAGTGACTATCAGCCCGTCCTCCTCCCAGTAGCTAGATCTTTCAACCTTCCCACTGATATCATCCTGCCAACAGACGGCGCAATATCAGTTGTTACCCCATCCGACAGTATATGAAAGCGGACAAGGCCTAGTCTTGCCTCCAGGAGCACTTTAACTTGAAGCCTGAGGTCAAACCTAAAAGCAGTTGGCAAGTATCTGGCAGCTGCCGGCGGCACTCGCACCGGCCCACCATAAAATTGCATTCAAATGTTTTCGCTCCTTGCTCGTATATGCTCTTATCCTGAGGATTCAAGCAGCCAACCCACCTTAGCTATTCACGGATCACCAACATGTTCAAACCACAGTCAGACCGACGCCCGATTCCTCTTAGCAGCCTGCTCCAGCAGTAACCCAGTGGGCCCCAGAAAACCATTTGGAGACACCAGGGTATGAGCAAAGGATGAAAACTTTTTCCCGCTCTGCGAAGTTGGCCTCAGATTTTGGCCCTTGTCCGCTCTAGGGCAGCCTTCGTTCCCGTGTCCACGCCCCTCACACAACTACGATCCCTTCGTTCATAAATCTCCCCGCGAATGAACCAGCTCATCCTGAGTACTCATCACCATTCTCTTCCTCGAACTTCCTGGTTTTACCCGTATTCTGCAGGCTTCGCTTCTCCTGGGTAGCCGTCTGCCTTCTCACCAAGGCAAGAATAGCTGGGTAGTCCATCAGCCCAGTCGGCCAGTCGGTCAAATACTTCTTACAAAGGGTGGCTGATAACTTGAACAAATTTTGAGCTGCCGACCTCAATCTAAACTCCACCTGGAGATCCCCCTATCCTTCAAAAGAAAACCACTGTTGCTTCCGCTGCTAAGCTGACCAAAAGGCCTTGCTCTTTTACTTAAAGCCCGCTCCCTTTTACCAAAACTGACCTTAATTCCTGCACCGGAATCAGACCCACACCAGAATATCTTAGTCGCCAACAAGAGGTGGATGACTGATTAAACCCCGCTTAGCCAGGCTACCAAGCAGCTACCAAAATTGGACTAACATGGCGCGAAGGAAGCGGCGTTAATAGTACCGGACATTTACTAGTGGTAAACACCTTTTACCTTGTTATTCTCGACATCATTGTGGACTCTGTCCTGTTCGCTTTCGAAGAAGGTCAACAACTGTCTCCAATGGGACATGCTCAATGACCATCGAACCAAGATACGCGGGAATTTACAGCAACTATGGATGCAATCAGCTATGCCCTTGAACCCAAGTGGGCCGAAATTCTAGCTGATGACTTCATTGTGCCAAAAAGTAGCTTGCGGTCCCCCAATTCTCTTCGAAAAATCCATGGTATTCTTTCGCGTATCCTTGTTGGTGACTCGACAAATATTTCGCCCCCAACTCAGGCAGAAATATAACCGATCGTACCTATGCTATTATTATCAAGAACTCGTGCACATAGCCATCGAACGTCTCTAATAATGGTGACCATAGGAAAGCATCCTGCGTCTCCATGGCTCCCTGGCTATGCATCTTTGATTCGTCAGAACTATATCTTCCGATAACTAGGGACGATATGGCATATCATGCGTTAATAGTTAGCCCTTTTTATCCGGTCATTTGCACTGAGATGAATTCCTTTTTGACTGAGCTAGAAGTAGCCTCTGATCCTCTATTTTAACTTGAATCATCACCGTGAGGAACTCAATTCCACTCTGAGGCCCTATTATCCACAAAACCCCGAACTCCCTGGATCTTCTAAAAGGAAGAATAGCCAAAACTCAAAGTGCGTTCCTGAAACTACAGGCTTCTCATTGTTTTCAGAAAGTGGGTTCAACCAGAGGGGTGAAATCGCTTCTGAATCTCTTCGGCAAAACAAGGGCTAGATGCCTCAGCCACCTGAACAAGTTGATGGCTTTGAGTAATTCGGCGAGAGTCAGAACCAAGTGAATTTCTCAACGGATCTGGGACTTAGCTTGGTTCAATTTTTACCTGAGTGAACCTCCTTTGGTTTCTCTGGCTTTCAGTACATAATTCGCTTCCTCTTCAACAATAGGTGCCACCACAATGATCACACCCAAGGCTAATGGCATCGGTACCCTTCTCAAAGATACTGTGTAACTCCGAGGAGGTTTTATTTCCGGGAGCAGGAAAGAGATCTCCCCATCGATCTGGCCGGAAAGCGGTACTATCAGCCGTTTGCAGTAAAGGTGGTACAGATATTTTTAATAGGCACACTCATTTCATCACTAAGGTGCCTTATTCTTTCCCTCACAGTGGTAAGCCTCAGAGGTTATTCCAAGATACAAAAGAGGATCATGTCCAAGTCCAACTAATCACAAACTTCTGAAACGTTCTCCTGTTTGTAAAAATCGTGGAAAATGTTACAAGAAAAGGTTGGCACTTCAAATTCCCGACCAAAGCTTACACAACGCCGGTCAACACCGTTTTCTGTCTGACAGGTCACATGCTGAATTCATGACATTTCAATGTCCAACCCACGGCGGCTGGTAGCGACAGCAAATCAGCAACGAAAGCGCTTTGAGCTTGACCAAGGCTTTCGATCGGGCTTCTAATGTAATGGCCCCGGAAAAGAAGAGAGTTTATGGTATAGTGGACCGCATGTCGTGTGTATGCCCCTACCCCGCTTCTCGACAAAACTTAACAAGAATCAATCCTGGTTGTAAAAGATTGAGGTCGGTACTCAGCTCCCCTGAATAACAAATCAATTGCCAGTGAAAAATGGGACCTAACACAGCATATCAGAAACCACAAATGTCTGGTCCTCCAAACTAGCAATCAGCGGTTCTTGTTGGAATCCGCTTGAAGTGACAACATTCTGCCCACGCTTTTCACGTATACTCGCTGAGCTCGCCTTCCTCGGCTTCAGCCACTCCGGGATCCATGAACAACCCTTGACTAGCTTTTCGATGCCCGTTGCCTTGTCAGTACGAAATCCAAAAGCTTCATCGTGCGACGTGTGCTACCACCACCTCTTTGCATTGATACACTTGAGGCCCACAACTCTGGACCAAATCCCACCTGCTTTTGGCTGTATAAAAAATGAATTCAAGGATGCCGTATCTCTAACTAACTATGCATAACACCACTTTTCCTCAACTACCCTTAAGCTTATGCTTCGAAAATGTTCTCAAAAGTCGGCTGCAGATTATCCACTAGGGCATTCATTCTTCTTTCCAACCAAAATGCTTTGTCACCCAAGTCTACCCTCGATTCTTTTTCTCATAACCAGTCCCACTAGCCTCAAACACCAGCCCTGGGGTTCCATCTCTTCCTTTTTCCTTACACCTCCTCCTAAACCCAGGTTTACCACACTGACTATCATTCCCACTCCACTTCATTACAATCAGGCTTCTGTTTTCCCATGAACTCAACTAGAAAGCAGCCTGTTCTTATCCACTCGAGACACTGCCCTTTAATAATTCTTGCTTGTTTTCTCTTTCGAATGCACTGACCCACCCGCAGGTGCTACGTTAAACAGATTATTTCTTTCTCATTCCTCGCTTTCTTCTAAAAAGCGTTGAATCGACGACATGTATCACTTACACCGCCCGGGTGAACAGTGCCTACAACTTGCTGCTCAGTAAAGACGGCAGTCGCTAGCTTACTATTTCTGGATCCCAATCAGATTTATCCAATGTGCCATCCCGAACGCGGAACAAAATACGTGTTAATAACTGGCTGACCTCCACCCTGTCAAATGGAGAGGCCAATCACTATGTGGCAGCTCCCTTTACGGTAGTGAACAATAAATGGTAGATGGTGTCCTTCTCCCCAAAGCGTCCCATCATGGCAGACACGAGTGATCAAAAACACCGGAATTCCAGTTCTCGGTGGAATTCAGGGGCGCCTTGTGAACTCGATGCCCGGTGTTTATCCTCTACGTTTACTGAAGTAGGAAAGCCCATAAAACGCATTGATACAGCATGCTTTCACTGCGATAGCGTACACAAGCTTGAACCCAGGCGAAGTATCTTTGCCCCTGCTTCTTTTGTAGGGTTGTTCCTTTCTAGTGCTGCCTTCTGCTGAGTAATTATTTCTTCAGTTGTGCTCTTTTTCCATAAGTAACTTAGTCCTCTCTTCTAATAGATACATCCTGGCAGTTAACTCACCTTACGGGGTCATAGTCTCTATGTTTGTCAATGTTTCTTCCGGTATCCAAGTGGCACAGAGCCCATCGCTATTAGGCACAGCCCAAAGAAGAGTTGGGATGGCGCACGTTATTAAAATCAATCATGAGGTAAGCTTAGTGATATTTGCGTCGCCTCCAGCTTCGCTGACTGCCCCAGTTACCTGGCGGTGCCATACTTTTTTGCTCCTTTCTGCTCTTGTAGGCGGTAGCCCCCTTTGATTGAGTTGGTAATCTTTATTTCGAATGTGTGTGCATGGTGGGTTTGTATTGCTTTGACCTTGCTTATGTGGTTTTGTCTCTTTTAATTGCGGTGGGAATTTTAGCGTCCTTATATAACTGATACGTTGTGGAAACGTGGATACAGCAGATTGCAATTTCAGCGGGAGGTGCAGCCACTTTCGCCTAGATACTTGTGGCGTTTACTGATGGGTTTTGCATTCTCAAAGTTACCGGTAATTCCGCGTTGGTTCATCTTCTTTCGAGCTTTATTCCTAGGATACACTCCAATATGCCTATGGAGAGCAAGAATCTGGGATACCTCATCAAAGAGAAACAACCAAACATAAAACAGTGTCCTGTTTGTCGAGGAGCAAAGCTACAGAAGCAAGGAATTTTGTGTCCGAAAGAAAAAACTCAGGGTAAACAAGGGAAGAAGGGTGAGGGCAGAGGTGTCCAAAGTAGCTTCATAAAAAGTTTGCATTACCTACAGGTTTCGTGTCCGTTGCATTGTTGAGGTGGGGCCAAGGCCACTACCCGTAGCAGTTGAGTAGGACTGTTTAGACATAATGGGGAAGCTCTATAGCCAGTTGCTTCCATTTACCGCACTATCATCCCGTCAGGATAGCCTGCTAAACAAATGCGTAAAATGCTGGCATTGCAGCCAAGGAGCAAATAGAACCGAGTGAAAAAGCAGCCTATACCACAAATAAGGTCCCAGTGCTGCTACCTCCGGCGAATTAGTTTACCACCTCCAAACCGAGTACTGACTGGCGATACAGCATGCTGTCTTTCATCAACAAATATGTTCTTCGCATCTTTCGCTTTCGGCGGACTAATCCTCATGCTCGGTGTCCGTGTTGTAAAGTCCAGTTTTACAACTACGTTCACCTTTACAATAGACTGATGGATGGTTTGAAACTCTTACATATTTGGCATAGCTTTTTGGCTGAATTCCACGGAAATTTGGCAAAATATAGGGAATTTTTCATGTATAGGTCGTCTATTCAGCTGCATTCTGTACTGGAGTAGGCACTACTACCAACGGCATGCTTCCGCGCGAGTTTGTTTCTTGTTCTATTAGGTTTTCACTATCTGTACATCAGACACGAAGCGACATGTAACATCAGCGACAGTCACAATCTGTGAACTCCGCCCGGTCGTTTTGACCGGAGCCCAATAGCAGGTGCTCACCCTTAAACTTGATGACTATCTTTATCTTGATGGCAAAAACAACTTCTGAGGGCGAAGTTCTTATAACGCGAATGTTGACAAAGTCAAGTAGGCCGGATTGTAAGTGGTTGTTTTAATTTTTATACACAAAATAGACACCATGTAACATTAAGAGAACAGTAGAGGCAAGGTGGAGCATGCTTTATACGCACTAACTGTTGCCTAAGGTGCAACCCACTCTTTAGCGGTCCCAACAAAGACGCGACTAGCAGAGATGTTAGGTGGCTTGGGCAACCTGAATGATGCCTAACTGTTGACAAGTGCATGTGCCAGAAGGGTTAATTTTTATATTTGGAAATAAAACTTCTAGTCTGCGAAGCGCAAACCGTTCCCACGCACGAAGGTTTACGAAACTGAGCGAAGTATGCTTACGGTTTTTATTAATATATTTAGCTAAGAAGTTGTCATAGCCTTCCGATTAGAACTGGAATGCCCTTTCCACTTTCAGAACCAGCATATAAAGTACTTATGCGAAGTGCGTTCTTTTTATATCTTCCACCTTTTTATGCTTTTATCTGAAAAATATAAACAGGATGTGCTTTACATAAAAATCTTCTTATCCTGGTATTTGCGTGACAAGAAAAATTCTCCGTGTGCATAGTTGTGTGATTTACACCAAGGAGGTGCTTCACATCAAGCTTTGATTTCAAATTTAAAAATGGAAGTATTTTTGATGTTTGGCAAACAATTGGAGCATCACTTTTCATTCAATCGTTTTACAGATCTCGTGAGCTTTTAGAAGAAGCCAAATGTTCTTTTAAAACAAGAATGACTAGCCTGAGACAGTGAATTATTTTGCACCTTCATACCGTTTTCATAGAACACCATCTTGGGCTAATGACCAGTTGGCCTTAATATACGTATCGATGGCTTGTCCGTTAGACTCAAAAGGCTGGAGATTATTTTGGCAGATTCAGGAGAGGCATGTTTAAAAATAAATCCAGTGTGTTGGCCACGTCTGAACCTGTCCTAGTTGGGCTCTGATAAAGCTGCCAAGAGCATTTCAATAGACTCGCCTCGCGTTGTAGTGGGCAAGCCCAGCCCTGGCCTGATTGGGCTAACCTTGGACAGTGGGGCTCGGGGAGCTCAGGGAGATTTTCTTGTCCGCCTACTTCAGCGAAACGTCTCCTTCACTTGAAGCTGAATTGGCGTCCGTCCGTCATGGTCTGCATCATCCTCTCTTATGCTGCGTTTTCCGCATCCTATAATGCTCCTCTTCCCGGAAATTTCGTGTCTCGCCAATTTCTTACTATTACCGAGTTCAATGCTCAAAGTGATCACCGGGTCAGAAAAACATCTTTACGGGCCGGCACTGTCAATTACCGCACGAAGTCAGTCGCAATGGGAGATGAAGCCAGAAGAAGAATAAACTCATGGTGGGACGGGAGGGAACGAAGGTTGTTGCAGATCGATACCAGAAGGGCAGTTAGCCGAGAGCTTTCATGGACGGTTTTCACATGTTCTCGTGTTTGGGACCGAGATGAGAGTTTGGGGGGAAAGAATGGTGGGATGCATCCTGCACCTCGTGGTTTTGCCTCGTGGTGAGCAAAGCCACCTGGCACGTATATGTTATGGCAATTGGATTGTGTGAAATGGGAAACCCATTACACGGTCCTCTGTCATAAAGGGGTGTCTCGAGTGTAACGAACGAATACTGAAAATCCTTCTAAATGTTCAACGTGCTTTGTGAATTTGACTATATTTAACATTATCTTGGAAAGCTCGCTCATACACCACACATTTCCACGTTTGTTTATCCATGTGAGACATTTGAATTTGGCCTTGAACCGTTTCTGACTGTCGTGCTTGAGCCACGGGGCTTTGGACCTTTGGGTTTTACTGTGAAGTCTATTTGGCCGCATACTTGAGGTTCGTATATATTTGTATCCTTTGTGCATTTCAATTTAGTACCGTAGAAACTACGAATCAATCTTGTTCTGGTTTTGGGATTCGTTTGAATTGGCTACGCGTTGCTCGATTTGCGAGATTCGACTTACAGTACTCAAGTGGAACCTGGACAAGAAAACTCATTGGAAATGCCCAGACGAGGAAGCAAGGACATTTTGAGACAACAGGAAATAACTCGGCAAGTCTCTGGGGATGGTTCGGGTGTTATTGATTCTCTAGATAATACTAAGTTTACTAGCTCTGTCAGTGCCAGGTCATATATTTCTAACCGCGATGCGTTTGACGATATTAGTACTTATAGAATGAGAGTAATAGAATTAGAAAACGAGCTGCGGTTAGCCAGAAAGGAAGCAGAGCCCCTTACACAAGGAACTGGTCTCAGAGAGCCAGCAAAGAGTCCACGTAGTTCACAATGTCAACATCGAAAAGGCACTGTGATCGACGAATATAAACCCTTGAGACAGCCTGAAACTACCGAGGTTTTGGCTCTTGACCTGCCGAGAGTGGAGCTGTCCCACTTCGACGGGCACCCCGAGCAATACTGTATATTCATGAAACAGTTCGAAAATTTTGTTGAGTGCAAAGTTGCAGATCCTGGTCAAAGGTTTTTGTATTTATTACATTACTGTCGTGGGAGAGCCAAAAGTGCTATCGAAGGCTGCGCGATGCTTGATCCACCGATGGGGTACATCAGGGCGCGCAGAATCCTGAAAGATTTGTTTGGACAACCATTCAAGGTGGCAAGAAGCCTAATTGATAGTGTTTTATTGGAGGCGAAAAGGACTGAGGGCAAGGCTGAATCACTGTCGAGTTTGGTGATAAAAATGCAGAATTGCAGTATAGCACTGGAGCACTTAGGATACCAGTCTGATCTGAATGCATTGCACACACAGGAATGCATTGTCCGATGTCTATCTATTGATTTACAGAGCCGATGGGCAGAGGAAGCTGAAAAAATAAATATGCTTGAGCGGGAATCTACGTTCAACGATTTGACGGAGTTCATAGGTCGTCAATCCCGTATCGCCAACAGCCGATTTGGACAAATCGTACGCGAAAGTTGCAGACTGGCGCGAAGGGAACCAACATCTCGAATTGTGGAGAAGGACTGTAACCAAACCCAGTCTTTGGCTAACATGCACATGATAAGTCAAGAACCCGAGAGGTCAGCTGAATGCAAGCTATGCAACTCCCTGCATCGGTTACCAGATTGTCCGACCTTTCATGGGATGAGTGTACCCGATCGGTGGTGCGCGGTAAAAAGGATTGGCTCATGCTTTATGTGTTTGAACAACTCTCATCGAGCCTCTGAATGCAGCTTAAGAGTGAAATGCAACCAAGACGGATGCTTGGGTAATCATCACTCGTTACTGCATGGCCTTCTCAACAATAGACCTATTCAGCCAGATGAACCCAAAGTTGTCTGTTCGACGGGACATGATGATTTCAAACCGGCAAGATTAGGCATCGTACCTGTCGGTATCGTGACACCTAAAGGACTGAGGAGGGTCAATGCATTTTTGGACACGGGGTCGGATACCTCGCTGATTACTCGCGAGCTTGTAGAAAGCTGTGAACTAGTAGGCGAGCCTACCTCGCTCACTATCAGCACGATTGCAGGGGGTCATGTTAGCAATTCTAAGAGGCTGACCCTGCAGTTAACGTCTTTATCTGATGAGGGGACCGTAGAAATTCCGGAAGCTTTTGCAATAGACAGCTTGCCAATGAGACCAGTCGACTCTGTTAGATCGATCGCCAAGAGATGGTCTCATCTCAGGGACATAGAGTTCGAAGAAGTTTCTAGCCCCCACGTCGACATACTAATTGGATGCAATGTACCAGAGGCTCACTGGGTGCTTGAACAGAGCATAAGCAATCGAAAAGAACCATTCGCTACGCGAACGATACTAGGCTGGACACTTCTCGGACCCCTGACGAGCGAACTTCAACAATCGGCATCAATAAATTGCTCAAATGTTGCTGAGAGAAGTGCCTCTGTAGAACACGATCAGCCTTTCGATATTGAATCCAACGGTCCATCTCAGGAAAGCGAAGTTCACTCAAAGGATCAGTCGGCGCTTTCGATGGCGAATTCAAAGACGGGACTTCACAGTGGGCAACATGAAGTTGCTATACCCGAGAGACCACCGTCAAGTCACTTATTGAGAAAAGGAGAAGTTGCCCGGAGGCTTTTGAAATATCTCAAAAAAGGACACCAGCAGGTCACCCAAAGCAGCTTGAAATTTGCCGACCCAGTGACAGTGTACGGTACCTGGGTGGAACTGCATGGCCGGCGGCGAAACAAAGTACCCTTTGCCAAAACAAAAATTGCTGAGCTGAAGTCAGTATCCCTAAACGAGCTCAAAACGACTGCACCGGTATTGGGTTTTAAGGTAGCACGAATGCTAAAAGAGAACTGCACCACCGCCGAACTGAGCCTTGCCTATTGGACAGATCCTACAGTTGTGTTACATTACAGGAAACGGAAGAAACGAAGAACGTGTTCGAGACATCAGAGAGTTAATCCACTCGTAGCAGGAAACAGCGAGGAAAATGTTGATGATTCGAGCTCGAAACCACATACAAAAGACAAAGTAGCTCGCAGATCGCCTCGCTCCGAGTTACTCAGCACTTTATTGCATTTCATGCCCTACAACTAAACAACTGGACCCATTTTTTCTGAAAGGTTGCAAATGTACTTAGTTCCAGTTTCTATCTAGCGTGCACATAGGTGGAGAGGAGAAATTCACCAGTATTTCACTTGAACAGTTCAGGTGAGGCATACTAGCTGCGAGCACATTGTGAAACTATTATTATCTTTAAAGAAGAACATTTATTTACATTTTATACAATATTGATTGTCACATATTTTGTGCACAGAAAAACTTTGAAATACTCTGATAGATGCCAGTATTCGATCAATCTCCGTGTTCATGTGTATTTCGATACTGTCCGCCGTACACTTGTTTTCGAAATTTATTCATAATCAGAAACCGGTTTTCATTTCTTTCGGAAGATTTGGTGCGTTAATTTTATGTAATTCCACTGGTTCGTGACCTGTCAATTTTACGCGATATCTCATTAGGCGTTGAACCTGCGTTCAACTTCTGCGCTCAAGCTTGTAAACAAAATTAGTCTAACCAGTTGCTGCAATGGGTTACTGCTTGTGATGCTTAGACTTATTTCGTGCGGCGAAACACTTCACTCTGCGAAGCCTTCATCTTCATCGTGCGTCTGACTATATGCGCCGGTTTCCTGATGAATATGTCAATCTCAAGTTGTGCAGCGGGATTTGGAATTGATTCCTTATGGATTGTGCGATGATGACTACGGCAAAAACCTGTTTCACGTTCAGATAACACAGGAAGTTAGTATCCACGAGCACTGACAATAAGTTAAAGGTAGATAGGGTGAGAATCATGACCCCTTCCTGAACCTTAGACAACCATTTTCGCGGAAGGATTTTGGCCGGCGGTGTAACGAACGAATACTGAAAATCCTTCTAAATGTTCAACGTGCTTTGTGAATTTGACTATATTTAACATTATCTTGGAAAGCTCGCTCATACACCACACATTTCCACGTTTGTTTATCCATGTGAGACATTTGAATTTGGCCTTGAACCGTTTCTGACTGTCGTGCTTGAGCCACGGGGCTTTGGACCTTTGGGTTTTACTGTGAAGTCTATTTGGCCGCATACTTGAGGTTCGTATATATTTGTATCCTTTGTGCATTTCAATTTAGTACCGTAGAAACTACGAATCAATCTTGTTCTGGTTTTGGGATTCGTTTGAATTGGCTACGCGTTGCTCGATTTGCGAGATTCGACTTACATCGAGTCATCCTGTGTGTACCTCATACTCCCTCTCAATAAAGTGGATAAAAGGCGGCCTGTCGCTAATCTTTCCGTCATTGTGCAAGCCTGGCTTTACTCGGTTGTAATGCACAATTTGATCTTGAGTTCCCGAGTTGTCGCCGGGCCAAATTATGTCAAGTATACAGGCTTAGATTATCAACCATTCTAAACGACCCAATCCAACGAGTTTTCCTCTTTTATGTGTTTTCTGGAAGTGCGGCATAAGCTTCAGCATAATTTTTTTCTCGGGTCGCACCGGCGCATCATTTGACTTACATTGATAGGGTTAATTTTGGTGAAGTTCAGCTCTTTTCATTTGAGCTCTCGAGAGTCCCTGAAATTGGATATATTTTTCCTGCAGTTCCATAGCGTTATCTCTTGTTATCAGCACACGCTTTGCAGGCTTTGGTACGACAGGCAAACGGTCTGTCCCATTTCTTGCCCTGTCATCACGGAATGTGGGAACCGACCGGCGGGTACTTGCACCGACGTTGGGCAGACAAATTGATAATATCCCACCAATCAACTACGCCCTTTTCCCGTTAACGGAAGTCTTCGACTGGTTGTTCATTGTGCAAGTGGTTCTGTCAAATGTACCTTCGCTTAAAGCCTGGGGAGGAGTTAGGCTTAAGCTCTTGGTACACAACAGCTGGCACAAATCACTGATCAATAAGCTCTTGGAGCTACGTTCCTGGTCCAGGTGGATGTAGACGGATGCCTTCCAGCGCGATATCCGACAATTTGTACCGGTCTGTGCAACGGTATGAGAGTCTATGCTGGTCAGTGATCCTGCTTTGCAACCTTCAGTAAAAAACTCAAACATAAACCTTATGAGGCAGGTTAAGGAGATAATTAAAGCCTCCCTGGGAGTGAGCATTTAGCTTCCAAATAACCGAATAACACTCTCAAATTGATGGAAGAAAACAGTCATTGCCAACTTATTGGGTTTTAAAGGGTTAGTGGCACAATTGGTATTTCATAAGCGATGTTGCAGTGTCGGGACTTTTACAAAAAGTGGATAAATGCAGAAAGATGAAACTAATAAAAATCAGGCGAGTGCATGATGGTATGTACCACTAGAGCGTATGACAGAGGAAGCACTCAACCAGATGCATATGAACAGAGCGAGCAAAGTGGGTAGTTTTGTAGGAAAAATGTAACAAGTTTTGCCGTGTTCAGAAATGACAAAGTGGATGAATTGTTGTCCGGTTATGCCACCAAAATAAGATGCGAACCCGAGAGATCTGCGGATTTCTTTGGAGTATTTCGGCAGAAGACCTTTGAAGGTAGCAAGCGCAAGCACTTGGAGCGGTAGACACACAAAATGTGTCTTCCGGTGAGTTGTGTCGGTATTCTTTTGGAATTGAAGACGCCGTGCACAAGAAAACCGTCTAGTTTTTGTAAAATGTTTACTTGCCATAGCGAGGTAGGATTTCGGTCCGACGTGTTACTGAGTTACTTCACTGAATCTTGACCACTGAAATTTTCCTTCAAGCGATACTGGAGTACAAAAGTACGTCAAGGGAGAGCACTTATATACTCATGCAGGGAAGAACAGAATATCCACTTTGAATGGTCCGTAAAAGAAAGTCACTAACAAGGCGAGCCAAGAATAGCTTCTTCCGGGCATTTGATTAGGAAGCTGTTATCGTGATTGGGAGCTGAAGATACGCTGAAAATAGAAACGATGAAAATCTGGCACCTCAACGGGCACTAAGGACCGAAAAAGCAGGAGAAGAGCTGATACCATTTAGATGGAGAATTTTTGAGGTTGGCGTAAATAATAACTATGAGGACAAGTAAACCGGGGCTTGGCACCTAAACTTGGCACCTTGGAAACTGAACCGTCGACAAAATCAAAGGCGTCAACCTATTCCAGGGAGAAAATCCTTGCTGCTCCTTTCTTTTTATCAAGTGACGAGAGAATGTAATGTACCTGGGCCACAAGGACATCGAGCGTGAACAGTGAAGACTGATACTCAAATGGATAGGCTTCTGAGGCCCAAAATGGGTGAACTGATCTTTTAAACTCTATCAAAGCTTCTGAGGCTCGGGCAGCAGGACGGAATTCTGATAGATCCTTCTTAGGAATGCCGGACCTGCAGCCCAAAGCAATCGTTAGGGAACTTCTCACTCTTCTGGGCATTGAACAAACAGTTACGAGAAATAAGAGGAGAGAGTGGCTGCAAACTCCTTCGAAACTAATGGGCAGGAGCCTCATGGCTAAGGGACTTACCTAGAATTCAGAAAAGCTGGTTGCATGTAAAATTTGAGGATGAAAATAGAAAAAGGAAAATGTTTTATAAAGTCATATTCAGAAGATATGGAAATGGGAGACGCCGCCTTGGCAAAGAAACTTAGAAGCAGGGCTCAAACGTCCACAACGGCAAACTAGCTTACGGATGAACCGCCGCGTGAATGTTTTGGCGGCTTACACCTCTCTTTGTGGTTTAAAGCTCCAAGGGTCCGCGTGCATGTAGGTAATTCAGTCCAGGCAGCCCAGCATCCATCGAATCTGTCAAGCACTTGGCTGATGCATAACTCTCGCTTTTAAAAGCATATTCCTGTGGGCGACGAAGCCACTTGAGTTAGGCGGATAGGAAAGGATCAGGGCGAATATGGGCAGTCTGATAGGACAGTTAGGGTTAGTGCAAAATTAGTGCAGCTTGTAGGCTGATAACGGGACAGAGGTATGCTGGCTTCTGGGAAAACATAAAAGTCGTTACGGCTATCCTTTTCATTTTTCGTCAGCATACTTTGCGGAAATTCGCCTTTTTGCAGACTTCGCGATCGTGGTGTTGCTTTTAGTGCTTGCTAGCGCTGCGGCTATAAATCCTACGAGAAACCCTGAGGTAAATGTGATTGGGTAGGTCAAGGAGCAAATGACATGGGGCGGAAAAAAAATATTCCGGTTTGTGTCAAAGAAAGCATCTTGACAAACATCCATACCAACTAAAAAATTGACGGAGTTTACAGGACCAGATCGATAAAGAGTGGTAACCTCCAATTAAATAAAAGGACGGTATCTATGCATAGGGAAATGTCTGTATGATTTATTTAAATTTGCAAAAAGGAATCAACAAATTCCGGGTAGCTTTCGGTGGAAACCTTGGGTGGACTTCAAAATACTTACCAGCAAACACGGCGAAAATAACTGAGAGGTTTGGGCCGGCATTCTTTCAAGCGGGGATTAATGTAAACAGTCGAGAAGACAAACGTTCTCAGCTTTTTGTCACCAATGACG
Source organism: Fasciola hepatica (assembly GCA_948099385.1). Taxonomy (NCBI): domain Eukaryota; kingdom Metazoa; phylum Platyhelminthes; class Trematoda; order Plagiorchiida; family Fasciolidae; genus Fasciola; species Fasciola hepatica. The sequence goes on along the minus strand of CANUEZ040000043.1, from coordinate 32,285,851 downwards.
GTTGATATATTTAATAAATCCACGTGGCCTCCGTTATGAAGCAGAACGAGCCACGTGATGCCTACGGAAATTATTCCGCCGGTCGCTTCAAACAACGCGCATACGTGCAAGAGGGCTGCTGCGGTGACAATCATCTTCTGACTATCATCCAGCACAAGTTTTGGATAGATCCTAGAAGAGCCGCACTGCGCAGAATCATCGCCCAACTCATCTGGTACCAACGACGGAATGCTTTGATATGAAAGTAAATGGTGTCCTTGCTAACTGTGATTATGGTGGCGGAAGAGTGTTGGCCGCTCTTAGAGTAGGGAGTCGGTCACTTTGGTTCCCTTCAGGCAACAAGGCGTAAGAGTATTGAGAAAAAATATGGCTGTCTAGTGACCTGCTTGAAGTCAATGGTAGCTCGTCTAATAATACAGGTTGCGATTTATTTCCAGGTAACCAGATGCAAGCTTGATACTTGGTCAGTTGATACAAATCGGGAAACGTTGGCATCATCAGTGATACTGGGGCCAGGTGTATGCACACCAGAGATTATTTCGGAAGTCAGGAAGGGCACAATGGTGAAAGACAATGGGACTCCCGGCTTTTTTGAAAGTCAAGGTCAAGTGGTATAATTTGACTAAACCGAATAGAGAATGCTCGGAACACGGGCTCGAACAAGGAGGAAGCTGAAAATCCAATAAAACAAATAAAGAAAAAAGTAGAATATGTTATTTTACATAAGAAGGAGTGCAGTGCCGATAAGGATTGTATAGATCCTCAGTACATTACGAATAAAGAAGGAGAATAAAGTACTAAAGGCAACGTGGAACAAGGAATGAGTATGTTACTTTGAGAAAGACGGTTCGGTTTTCGAGAAATGTCGAGGATTTCGCTCAATGCTAGTTGGGAGTAACAGACAAGTCAGAGATCGACGCGAATTAGAAGGAAACAGCGAGACGATGGCAAAGTTAATTACCGGAGGAAAGCTGGGAAGAGCAGAAAAAGAAATATACCAGTGCATCCATTACAATGGAACCATCCCCAAGGAGACGGAGTGTGTGAGTACAAAAGACCAGGAAAGAAAAGAACGGCGATAGCCGCGGCGAGTCACGTAAAAAAGATGAATACGGAAATGATTACAAACAGAGGGTGAGAGTGGACTGGATAGTTTGAGATCGCGCGGAAAAATTGTGATACATCATCTTCTTAGAAAAATAAAACTTGGTGAATTAACGGAAAAAACGTAAAACAGTCCAGTCTGAGTAGCTCAAATGAAGGTGGTTGTTATAAGCAGAATGCAAATGAAGAATAATGAGGGAAATGATAAAACAGAGCTGTTTCGAACCGAAAGGGCACACCTCTTAGTGCGGCTGGGTGCCGGAAAATGGAGTCTTAGGGTGGTGCACAGTTACGGCCAGTTCCAGTGGTTAAAGCAAATCCCATGTATATCATCAGTTTGTTTCGTTTCTCTCGCCAAACGAAGCGATCTATCAAAAGGCTCACAAAATTTTAGCAACAAGCTGCTGCAAGTATGGAAATACAGAAGGGTTTTACACACACTGCTTGTAATAATAACGCTGATTCATAAATCGGCACCCCAGCATACCAGCGTCGACCAAAAAGTGAAAAATGTTTAGCGAACAATTTTCTGGGAGTCCGTGCCTTAAACGCTTGCTGCCGTCTTCACTTGTACGAGAGGGCAACCACTGAGAGTCCTTTCTTCTTACGCCAAGACTGAGGCTGGATTTTATTTCATCACAGGACGACCACTTGAAACTGCATACAGCGCACGCCGAGCCGATCTTATGGCTCTAAAATACTCAACCCCGGTGACTTGCTTCTAGAAGCCCCAATCTCTATCCGATACCACGGTTTGGTAGAAAGCGATTAGTTCCACCTCTCAACCACTTTATAACAGACCCTGGAATTCGAGACCAAGCCCTTAAACGGCTCCCATTATCAGCAAAAGAACATGAGGTAAGCTTTTTCTTGGCCATGAAGTGCATCAGTGTCGTTGGTGAAGGATCAATGGACAGCTGGTGCGCAACTCTGATTTGCATCTATCCCGAGTTCAGCGATTTATTAAGAAGCGGTTTCCGCTCGTTTCTGTCACGCTCACCAAAGTACGACCCAAAGTAGCCTTTTCCGGGGAACACATTTTGGTGAAAAACTCATTTTTAGTGAGTCTCAATCGTGCCATTACATCACGACATATCGCCGTAATTTAGAAGAGAGAGCCAATAAGACAAGCAGGGGTTTGAAAATTATGGCGGACAAAGAAAGAGGGTGAGGAATACTGTTGTATTCCGGGCTCAGGTTAGGGTCCGATGTGCACTGGTTTTATCGCCTTTTGTCTGTTTTCTTCTGTTCTGTGGGATTCGAGGGGCCAGGACGACTTCAGAGCGCACAGAAATTGTTTTAAGCACATAAAATGGGGTTGTGGATGCCGATGCGACAGCCCCAGCTGCTGCCAGTACACGACATTTAGCCGGTCTTGAAGGCCGACCCCGAACCTTGTACAGCTTACCGAAGTCCTCAGCCATATTTGCTGCTTGATTAGTTTAATCTCACGTACACATAAATCTAGCCTACATTCATCGCACGTTCAAATTGTGGTGGCCACATATTTCTGTGCACAGAGATGCGTTGTCATTTGGCGACAAGGCTGGCACTCCCCAGGGACTCTTCTGATAGCCGCTCTCTACTTTACTACGCGTAGTAGCCGATGAACTTTCGATAAGACTCAAGAAAGTCCATTTTGGCTAGAAATTCCACAATGACGTTTACCAATCGTCTGATTGAACTTGTGCTTTTTTGGGCGTAATTAATAAACGCATTTCTTCCGAAGAATTAGCCCAAGCCGGTAGTGCTCCTAAAACAGCCCGTCCTTTGGTATGGGAATCCACTTTTGCACAATGCTGTGCATGAGACTGGCACTTGTGTGGCCACCTTGTTTCTTTTGGTAGATTCTAGTAAAATCGTTCTCCTTGTGCGAACCCTACAACTGTCTTGCTACCATTCCTCGTCTCCTGAAACGTTAAATAACCCACGCGCCATGACATGTCACTTCGCCCTTTGGATATAATGGAGGTGTTGCTTTTCCTCTACTATCCATGCGAACCTTTCGTATTAGGTGTTCCAGAACTAGCAGCGCTCGAATTACTACAGGAAACAGCTATAGTTCATTGCCCTGGCCACTGCATGTATTTTTATTATCAATGGTTACCGTCTCTATTCCATAAGGGTCATATATTTTGATTTCAGAGTTTTCCGAGGACCGCGAAATCTTTGGCCCGTAAGACCATAGTTGGCAATCCTTCTCCCCGAGTTGCATATATCGAGAAGCCGGGCCTGCTGGGTTCTCTCTTCCTGACACACCGCTTCATTGCATTGGAATTGAGCACATGCGTACCTTGGTGATTTTCGAGTCAAAATTAGCTGGGATTTTCTTATTGCTGTCCGAGTAACGTAGAACTAGGACAGGTTCGGTCCAAAAACAAACGTCGGGCAACTTCATTTCCTTTTTCATCTTAGTCATTTCAGCTGTTAGTTCCGCAGCGCCGGCTGCTTTCAATTCCAACTTTGGCATGGAGGCGGCCTCCAGAGGTCCTGAATGTGACTTAGCAAACGCACGTTCACATCAGTATTACGAAATGCTGGATCTGCAGCCAGCTTTGAAAGCCCCACAAGACAAAGGTGATCCGAAATCCACGTCAACCTTCCAAACACCTTGTGTACACCATAGCGGCACTCTCACTCATTCGGCTCCCTCCACAATCCTCTTCATTTCACATTCTGCTTCGTTATTCACTCACTGTGGTTCAGCCAATCATTTTTTCCCTATCATCAATCACGAAACTATTAAGTCAGGGATAAAGTGAGCGGACCTTCCAGGCCAAGCGAGGCATGAGTTGTGGAGGGCTGCGCCAAAAGCGTCCTTTTCGTTATCAAGTGCCTTTAGCAAACATGATATGTGAAACAGCCTGGCGCAACTTTCCAACCCAAACCCAATTTTTACACAGTAGGTAACCGGTCTGCATCACTGAATTTCTTCGAGCTGTTTCTCTCAGCCAACAGAATGACATTTTAAATCTCCTGCCAGCTTTCGGTGCATTGGTCGACCCGAACCCACCAAGGCCCAATGGGCCAAGAAATCCCTCTACAAACATCATGATTCTCAGAAGCTATAGGCGAAGTCAGACAATCTCCGACGTGAAAATCCTTTAAAACCACTTGAGGTACCGCCATCGAGAAATTATCCCTAAATAAAGTGGCTGTCTTGTTCAGAGCAAAGCCCTGCACAAAATGGTGACAATTTCCTCAGGAGAAATGCGCTGTTATTCTTGATTCTTTCAGTGCAGCAGTATCACCTTCAGGCTTTCAGAGAAACCAAAATGTCTGTCGGCCTTCTTCAGGCGTCTTTACCTGCAGGAACATGTTTTTATTAGCGGAGCACGCAGCTACAGGATTCCGAAGAAGTCACAGAATTGCATCTATCAAACAGAGACCTAAATGAGGAACCTGTTATAACTGCACTTTTACTGATTTTGCTTGGAATATCACAGCACAGCAGAGGAAAACCCGGACCTCCACAGGCTTTTATGATTCAGTACCGCATAGAATGGCAGATACCACCTACCTGCCATAAGCTTCTCTTGCACTTGCATTGCACGCACTCGTTTAGCTTCGCGCTCAATTACGGATGCGTACTTTAATTTTGGTTCCGGATCCTTAAGAAGCCTACTTTTCAACAACCTCAGAAGAGGACGGGCAACCGACCAACTGCAAAAGTTCATGAGATAATTGTCCCCCAATGTACAGCCCCACAGAGGTTTCCGTTCTAAAGTCGTATCGACACACCTGGAAATTCGACGGGCCTCCCGCCCTCTGCAGACGGCTAGGGTTCCAAAGGATCACTGTCATCAAAATCTTTATCGTATTACTTTGCCAGGCTACTCTCAATGTCGTGCAGCCCGTGTGCGGCATAAGTTTTTGGTTCATCCTCAGGACCATTATCCGGTGAACCTCGTTTGACTTAGCCTAAAGGAACGTGATCGGGGTAAGGGATTCCCTTAGAAAACCCTTGACGTCCTAAAACGCAGTTGGCCGAGGGAAAGTATAAACCAATTCACGCTCAGATTACCTGGTCTGAAATAGCTTCAAATTCTATTCCCTTCGGAAGACCTCATTTAGACAAAGTTTCCTAGCTGGGTGTAGTGACTTGTACACCCAAAGCGGATGAAATGTTGTAGGCGCTCTTTATTGTGATCGCCTCATTACCAGCCAAAGACTGTAGATCAAGCAATAGGAATTTGAATGCTGTAAGGTATTCCTAAAAGAAGCCCTCAAGCCAACTTTTACTATTCCTTCTTCAAGACCTAAAAGCCCAGCCAAGCCGATAATCGACAGGAAGGTGTCTGCTTCTAAGTCGAGCGGCGCAGCTACGCAAAAGGATCCGTTTGAATCGTCGACAATGACCGATTCAGCCAAAGGCTAATCTCGAGGCCGGTAGGAAACAGTTGAAAAGACTCGCTAGGGACCGGAACCTTTTTCATCTAAACTATTGAATGTGACCTTATCCATTACCCTGCAAACTTGCCTCAGCACCTAAGAACAGACATAAATCGCGAAACCCTGGTTCTTTGTCTGTCTGGTGAACCTGGTCTGCCCTTTTGGCTCAATCAACAGCCATGTAATGGGCTCCAGAAACACTTCTGGTGAGAGCCACTCCTATGAAGTACCCACATCTACCCCTTTGGTGAGCGCAAGACCAATGAGAGTGGCCCATCAACCGCTCAAAACCGTATCTCCAGTGACTGCTCTATCCACTGTGGATCAGGAACACCGCGTCAGGGTGTAGCAGAAGCAGAAGTAGTCCAGCTTCCATCTCCAAACACTCCAATCCAGCAACAAAACCAAGGGTTCGACCAGGCCATGAGTCCGAAAGCCACCGGGGAAGGTGGTCGAAAACTTCCGACAGGCGGATTTAACAGCGTTCCCAAAGAGAGAAATCCGACCGGTGCGGGCCAACAGTTGCTGCTTATCAAATAAGAGGAAAGAGGTCGAGGATGAGACAATCGGAGTCGACTGCATTGCGATGACGGAGGCTGGATTACACCAAAGTGCAGCTACGATGCTACTACCCACCGAGGGACACTGCACCCACCGGACGGACAGAGAGGATGGCACGCTGGGGAGTGGAACGTTACTGTGAGTCAACGAAAACCTTGAACGGCAAACTGGAAAAGCTTAGCGTGCCCAAAATATATGAGCATCATTATGCCACCTACCGTCTTCGGGAGCCCCTGTGGATACAGTATGCCTTTAGTGCAGCCAAAATGCGGTTGCGAAAAAGGGCATTCTAAAGTTTGGCTATCTATCCATGGTTTCTTCACAGATATCCTGGATTTTATTGATAGGGGTTTCAACTTCCTCGGGGCAAACTAAGTTAGTCCTTCTTATTAGACCGACACCCATTGCGGCTTGACATTATTCGAGCCCGGGACTTCGAACCGCTCTTTCAGCACGACAGCCAGCCAGCCAGTGTGAGGGAAAGCAAACTCCTGGTGCACTTGTCCTGGCGTACGCCTGAAAACCGGAGGAATTTGGTGATATAAAGCTCAGCTCCTCACTTGGGGGGAGCCTCCATGTGTCATCAGATTACTATTTCATGGGGCTCCTCTTGGGGTACCAAATATAATGCAAAGGAATTTTAGGAGTCTGGGTGTCACCGCAGTCAGAGAAGTAGCAGGTAGAGTCGACTGGGGTGCTTACTGACAGATAGTGGGAGAGGTAGTGATCACCATCCGAAGCCACCTCTTCAAGTTGATTGGCGCTTTCACTTCTCTTCGACGCGTTAAACGATTTGGCAAGCCGCCTTAGCGGACACGCTGGTTTGTCAAGACGCAACCGGCCAAGTGTACTTCTTGGAGTCTTCATCGAGCAACAGGTGTACACCATAGTTTGCTGCTATGTATGAGATCTCCCAAGCTTGCCACTCGGGTGCAGCGCGAATGTCAGGCGAGATATGAAGCACCCAAGAGCGTGGGACAGAGGTTTGTCCTGAGACTTACTATACACACGGCCAGTTTGAAGCTACAACTGGGGCTGCAGTAGGATGTGCAGCCAAAGAAAATGGAGCGCAGTGATGCAGCGCCCATCAGGAAGCGCAGCCACTGAAGAACTTTTAGCGTACTATTCAGTCTACATGGTAAACTAAATGAATGTTAACAATATCTAAGACGACACTAGCAAACTAAGATGGGCGGAGGAGCGTGCTGTGATAAAAAGGCCAAAAGGGTATGTACATCAAGAATTAAAATGAAACAAAAGGTGTGACTCAAACTCACAGTTGTTCAGTGTTCTTGTGATCAGGAAATGAGCGTCGAAGAGCCAATATCCGCCAACGTCTTCAGTTCAGTTCGGTCTGACAGCCATCCGTTGGACAGAACAGGATGGTATTGAGCGGAGTGCCAAGAGACGCCGTTGAAGCTTCTAAAATGTTTTGTTCCACTCAGTTAGTTCCGACCGATATGATTCCAAGACACTCCAAACCAGAAGATGAGACCGTGCCAGAATGAAAGATTTGTTTACAGCCTTTTTTTGTATTGCGCGGTGATGACGATCAAAAGGTGTGCGTTTTACATTAAAACGTCGGTACAACAAAGGAGTGTCGCACCAAGGGACGTTGAAAATCATGGAAAAAGTCGGAAACGTACAGGTACCTACACAACTCCCCCGCCAGAGCTTTTGTTGTACAAAATAAACGCTCGATAGAAAAATAGAAAGAGGAAACGGTTAGCAAAAGAAAACGTCAACTAACAAAGTCTTGAAATCTGACAGGATATCGAACGTTTCTGCCGGAACGGCGGGTTACCAGGGGAGGTTTTTGCTGTGGTGACGCTGGCGGGTGTGGTGTAGTGTCTGGTGTGATGATAGAGTTTAGATCATCAACAGGATTTGTTGGTGGTGTGTCTGTGGATGGTGATGGTGTCGGTGTTGCTGGTGATGGAGGTGTATCAAAATACGCGGGTTTTAATCTGTCAATGGAAACTGTGTCTTGCTTATCGGCTTTCTGAACCACGAAATATTTGTCTGTGCGACTAAGTACCTTAAATGGACCGTCATGCGGTGGTGTGAGTGGTTTGCGAACAGCATCGTTACGAATAAAAACGAAAGGTGACGTATATAGATCATTATGTACAAAAACGTGTGTGGATGACGAGCGAGTGGGTGTTGGACGAAGGTGTGACATACGGTCTTTGAGTTGTTGGACAAATTGGGATGGGTTAGGACTGGCATCGGTGCTGGGTTGAACATACTCACCTGGAAGGCATATGGTGGTACCGAAAACGAGCTCAGCCAACGTGCTGTGGAGGTCGTCTTTGACTGATGACCGCAGACCTAAGAGAACTAGTGGCAGGTTGTCGCTCCAGTTATTGGGGTTTGGCTGTGGTATCAGTGCTGCTTTGAGTTGACGGTGTAGGCGCTCTACCATGCCATTGGACGAAGGATGGTATGCAGTTGTTGTGATGTGTTTACAGCCAAGCAGTTTAGTGAACTCACGAAACAAAGTCGACTGGAATTGGCTGCCACGGTCTGTGGTGACGGTAGACGGTACACCAAATGTAGCAATCAAGTGCTGGAGTGGTACTTTCGCAATATTTTTTGCCGAGGTGTCGGAAATGGGTACTGCCACCGGCAATGATCGAAAATGATCTTCCTGTAGCAGGTTGGAACGATAGGACGAGGGTTACCTGTAGACCAGTCACATAGGACTGTGCTATCGGCTGAAGGTAGGGGAGAATCCTTGAGCTGGAGTGTGGAGGATGTGCGCAGTTCGAGCAAGGATGGATCATCACGCTGGAGGTTTGCCAGTTCCGTAAGATCGAATTTAGTCTGCACCGTGTTGATGTCAGGTCTGGATAATGCATCAGATACAACATTATCAACTCCACGCACGTAGCGGATGTCTGTTGTGAACTGAGAAATATAATCCAAATAGCGGATATTTCTGGGTGAATGTCTGTCAGGCTTGGCATGAAGTGCGTGTGTCAGGGGTTTGTGGTCAGTGTGCACACGAAATTGTCGTCCTTCCCAAAGATGACGGAAATGACAGATGGACAAGTAAATGGCCAGGATTTCACGGGAAAACGTGCTGCATTTTGTCTGTGCCGCCTGGAGTTTTTGCGAGAAGAACGCTAAGGGCTGTAATTGATTGTTCACTATTTGGTGAAGCACTGCACCGACTTCAGTATTTGATGCATCAATCGTTAGGACTTACTCAGTATTTGGATCCGAATGTGGATGGTGCAGCATAGTGGCATCCGCGAGAGCTTTTTTGGCTTCTGCGAAAGCTGTCTCGGCCTCGGGAGTGAAATCGATCGTCTTGACGTTGGACTTGAGAAGATCGGTCAAAGGTGAAACGATGGTCGCACAACGGGGAATGAAACGACGGTAGTAGTTTAAAATTCCCAAGAAACGTCGTAACTGTGTGATCGTTTGAGGTGCGGGAAAGGACAGGATGCTGCGCACCTTATCTGAGAGGGGTGTCAAACCTTTTTGATCGAAATGGTGCCCTAGAAAGTCGAGGGACGGAACGCCGAACACGCATTTACTAGGGTTCAGCTGAAGTCCGTATTGTTGGAAACTTTGAAAGAGTTGACGCAGGTGGATGGCATGCTCTGATGGAGAGGCGCTGGCAATTAAGATGTCGTCCATGTAGCCAAACGCGAAGGGTAGACCTCGAAGCACTTCATCGACGAATCGTTGGAACGTCTGAGCAGCGTTTCTCAATCCAAATGGCATGCGAATGAACTCAAACAGGCCAAAAGGCGTGGTGATGGCTGTCTTGGGAATGTCTTTTTCGGCCACGGGGATTTGGTGATATGCCTTTACGAGGTCAACCTTGGAAAAGATTGTCTTCCCAGAGAGATTCTGTGCAAAATCATGAATGTGTGGGATCGGGTACCTGTCGGGGACGGTGACCTTGTTGAGAGCACGGTAGTCTCCACAGGGTCTCCAATCACCAGATGATTTTGGAACCATGTGCAAAGGCGAGGCCCATGGGCTTGAAGACGGTCGAATGATGCCAAGATCCATCATTTGTTCGAATTCAAGGCGTGCGATACGGAGTTTGTCGGCGTTGAGTGGACCGGTTGACCTTTTGTAGCGATGTGGTGACGCACAGCATGAGAGACTGGGTCGGTGAACTGACACGGTTTAGTGAGGGATGGAAACTCCTCCAAAACGTCAGCAAACGGCGATGGCCGGATCGCTAGCCAAATACCCAGGGAGTTGGTGCATTAACCAAAGCCGACCGCACAAAGCTTGGTTGTGGTGTCTACCAGCTTGCGATTTTTGAGGTCCACAGTTAGGCCAAAGTGTGAGAGGAAATCCGCGCCAATAATGGGAGTCTGAACATCCGCCCGGATGAAAACCCATTGAAAAGAGCGTCGGAGGCCTAAATCAAGAGTGATGGACCGTTGGCCGAATGTAGCAATAGTTGTTGTGTTTGCTGCTTGCAGAGTGAAGTGGAATGGTTTGAGGCTGTGATGTTTGGGTGGGGGGATTACACTGATTTCGGCGCCGGTATCAATGAGGAATCGAAGACCACTGGATCGGTCAACGATATAAAATAGGCGACTTTCATGTGGAGGGCCAGCCAAAGTCGTCGCCGTTACTGGCTGGCCTGGTCGTTTTACTAAGGAGTGTAAGTGCGGAATGAACATGGAGGATCACAGCGGCGTGCCTTGGAGCCGAATGTGCAATGGTATCAACACCAGGTTTGTAATCGGTGGTTTCTGGACCGTGATCTAGGTCGATGAGGTACTTTGGCGGACGCAGATCGATGAGTAGTAAATGCGTTGCACTTTGCACTGACCTGATTGCACAACATGCAAACGGTTTCTTTTAGGTCCGCAATGTCATTATCAATATGCGAGTGATGGGATGGGGAATCAGGACTGCGAGAAACGTCGCCACGGCGATCTGGGGTGGGAACTGATAATGTCGTAGGGGATTCGTGCGTCGGGGTGGTTTCGGAGGGTGATGTCATGTGAACACAAGGTCTACCAGGTGGGTAGCATTCCATTTTTCTATCGGCGTGTTGCGCAACCTTGTCAAGTGGAGTAGTGGGTTCCAGCATTGACAAGACCTGCTGCAACGGGAGAGGTAGTTTATCAACCCATATCTCCCTGAAAATGGCGTCGTCCATTTGCCGTCCAGCCAGTAGAGACCGCATGTGGCGCATAAGCTGGGACGGAGTTTGGTCTCCGAGCTCCACCGACGTGAACAGTTCACGGAGCATTTTTCCGGCTGATTTTCCGGTACGCTGAATGACTGCTTCCTTAAGCTTCGTGTAAGGAGCTTCTGGTGGAACGGGATCGAGGAGATCTTCCACGTCAACAGCGATGTCAAAGGGAAGTGCTTGGACAACGTGAGAGTATTTCACGCGCTCGCTGGTTATACGTCGGGTGGCAAATACGGCTTCTATTTGTCGAAACCACACTCGAGGGATGGTCGAGGCAAAAACGGGCAGATTGAGAGCAACCGCGTGGATGTCAATAGATACGCTGTCAGACACGGTGAATGGTGTGGAACTTGGACCAAAAGAATCAAGCTAGTGTCAAAGGATGGAAAAACAATCTGGGCTCACCAATTTTGTACCGCACTACTCTGTCTATATGGTAAACTAAATGAATGTTAACAATATCTAAGACGACACTAGCAAACTAAGATGGGCGGAGGAGCGTGCTGTGATAAAAAGGCCAAAAGGGTATGTACATCAAGAATTAAAATGAAACAAAAGGTGTGACTCAAACTCACAGTTGTTCAGTGTTCTTGTGATCAGGAAATGAGCGTCGAAGAGCCAATATCCGCCAATGTCTTCAGTTCAGTTCGGTCTGACAGCCATCCGTTGGACAGAACAGGATGGTATTGAGCGGAGTGCCAAGAGACGCCGTTGAAGCTTCTAAAATGTTTTGTTCCACTCAGTTAGTTCCGACCGATATGATTCCAAGACACTCCAAACCAGAAGATGAGACCGTGCCAGAATGAAAGATTTGTTTACAGCCTTTTTTTGTATTGCGCGGTGATGACGATCAAAAGGTGTGCGTTTTACATTAAAACGTCGGTACAACAAAGGAGTGTCGCACCAAGGGACGTTGAAAATCATGGAAAAAGTCGGAAACGTACAGGTACCTACAAACGTCTTGGAAAGCTTGCAAATTCATGACACCGGGAGACAGAAAGTGACGTCAATAAACCAACGGGAAGCCACCGTGGATGGAATTGTCATTAGTACCAGTGAATATGAACTGGCTCTGAGCGAGTAGAAGAGCAAGAAAGCTGATGGAACGGACGGTGTCCATCCCGCCATTCCAAAATTCCTGGCCAGTATGCTGACTAAACAGCTCACACAGCAGCTTAACGTACACCCAGGCATCGGGGGCTACTTTATGACTGGGGATCGGCGGGAGTTGTCCCTATTCACGGGGCAGGCAAACGAGATGTGGCTTCTAACTACCGTCCTTTAAGCCTGCTAACAACCAAGCTCAAAGTATTTCGATGGAGGGGGGCGGGTCACAAATTGACTAAAAGAACACCCACAGAATCACCGTCTAATTGCTGACCTGACAGGGTTTCTTTGAAAGGAAGATCCTGCTCCATTACCCTGCTTTCATTTTTCTACCGGGCAACTCGCAGGTAAGCCAAGGGTAACGAATGAGGTATGCTCTCTGGACTTTCAAAGGGCCGCTGACTAAGTAAACCACCGTCTTTTGCCGGGCAAACTGAAGGCACTTGAATTGGTCCACAAATTGTGGAGTGAATCGAGGGTTACCAAAGTAGCAGAGGTTTTTCGGCACAGGCCGATAGCACCAGGTCCACACTGGCCCAAGCATGAAGTAATAGGTAGCGGGGTCCCGTGCTTGGACCCATCTAATCCCTTGTAAATATAAGTTATCTGTTGACCATACTAGACTGCCCGGGGTTCCTGTTTGTAGATGACATCAGGCTGGTAGGGGAGGCGACCTCACGCCATTTGCAGACTGACCTAAGCGGGACAACTGCGTGGGGAGGAAAGTGTGAGTTGCCACTGAATGCAGCCAGGTGCAAACACCTGCTGTCAAGCGATGGAGGCAATAAAACCCTCACAAAGGGCATCCGTTTCAGCAAGGATTGAGTCAGCTATTGTGATAACAGACCTAGGTACCTCTGTGAGCGAGAACTTCAAACCCGCCAGACACTGTAGGTCCGCAGTAGCCGAAGCTACCGCGGTGCTTTTAAGCCTCAAAAGAACATTGGTGTTTGAGGAGACCGGGGTAATTCTTCCCAAATAGAAAGTGATTGTAGGGCATTACTTAGAAACCTTTATGCAAGCACAGGCAGACAGCATGGTGAATGACATACATAATTGGAAGAGGTTCAATGGAGGTTCACTTGAGTGGACGACTAAAAGCCCTTAATCTATCCTATTTTGACCACCGTAGGCTAAGGTGTGATTCGATAGAGTGCTGTAAGTTATATGGGGGAATTGTCACGATTGAAGGACCATTACTGACTTGTTTTCACACTTTCGCACTCACAAATTGGGCAAGCCAATAGGAAACAAGACCATGGAGGCACGCTTCTTCTCTCTCCCTGTCGCCAGGAGTGGAAAACGTTGCCTTCACAAGAAGTGACAGCATCCTAGGTCGTTGCTTTTAAGCGCGGAGTGGATGCTTGCTGGGCAGAAATATTCGAAGACCATAACTATCCACCAAAGGCAGCTGCTTTTCTATTTCTTTGTTTTTTGAAATTAGCTTTTCATCATTTTCTCCCCTACAGTCTAATTATTTTACACTGCACCTCGTCACCCCAGTGCTTCCCCACTTTTCCTGCCCCTGCTACAGCCCCATGTCACCCCACTTATCATCGTTTCATACTAGAATCTCTGATTTATTGGGAGAAGTAGGGTATGTCTCACTTTGGAACGGCAGCAAGTTTTGGAGCTGAACCTACTATACTGTGGGGTTACTGTTCCTGAGCGCTAGACTGTTACTTTTTGTCCCTCCAGCCACTGCAAATACAGAATTATGTAAGACTCCTGGAAGTCGCAGCGCGGCGGGAATTGTTTCGGCTCCCCACGCACGAAACTGGCTGGCCTTTTAAGTCCTGTGACCTGACCTGACATACCTTGCCCAAGAAAGTCCCTACGGCGTGGACCGAAATGAGGTCACCCCAAGTATCTTAGGTTTTTCTGTGTTTGCCCAATTGGTCAGCCTGTTGGGATAGGATAACGGTTTGTTTCTAGCAGTTCAAAACATGCTTAATTGCAAGGTCACACTGCATAATATAGGTCCCAATGGGGTTTCCTCTGCAACTGGCGGGATATATACATAAAAAGTGTAGAGATTTTGGTGGCCTCATAAATGAGTGCCAGGCAAAATTGTATGTGGAGGTCAGGTTGCGATCAGTCGAGAACAAGGTGAGTTGGCTGAGTAGTCGAAATACTACAGCACGCATATCAAGGATGAAAAGTACGCTCGAAATTTCAGACAATGCCGAATAACTTCCAAAAAGGAGGATTTCGTGATGGAGGAACGCTCAAAAAAGCCCAGATGAAGAATTTAAAAAGTTGGTGCTGAGGAGAAACGCATGTTTGAACCTATGGTTTCAATAATCCAAACAGAAGCCGCGGTGTTATCACGAGGGAGATACAAGGCATTTTATGTGGCGAAAGTGCAAAACTATACAGAAATTCCAGATATTCAAAGCGTGAATACTTTGCTTTCAGCGGAACACTGCGAAAAGCATTCAACTTACAGCGCACAGTGGGTGCCCGTTCACGGAAGCTTAGCGCAAGAGAGTGGCAGAAGATAGAAAGTGGGAGAAATTAGATTAACACGGTGAATGTTTTGGGGTTAATGAGTGACTGACGGAAGAGGAACGCGAGGGAATAACCATGTGGACGTAGGCGGCGGAAAGCAGCGATCTAATGGAATCATATGACAGGAGTGCATGCCTGAGCCTGTTAGGAAGTGCAGATGGTTGCACAACAGGATATGCCAAAGAAATCCCGACACGGGACATAAGGGAAAGAGCCGGAGGTGGGTAAATTAGAACATGGACAATTTGTTCCCAGAAAAGGGTTAACAAACACGTCTCTGATGTGGTGTTCGGAGTGAACCCTTTGCTGAGGTAAACTGATAGAAAAATTGGCAATCGTCCGAAGGTATGTGGGGTGGTATACTGTTGATAAATTTGAGATGAATGGGACTAACATATGGAAGGCGGATTCACAAATAGTAGGCTCAAGAGAGTTATATATGGCGGATATCTGATAGAACTACAAAGAAGCTATGCAATAGAGAAAAAGTCGGGGAATGCGGATGAGTGGGTGGCTGAGCACCTTGAGGAAAGCCCAAAATGAGACACTGGAAGAACAATCAGGTTATCGGTAACCTGAATTGTGGAGCAATATTTTTCGAACCAAAAAGTTCAGAAAGCGAGATTGATGGCGGCTCAAGTGCCCGGTCTTGTGACAGGGTGATGAGAGCTGAAGATGAATGAAAAGCGACTCATTTAATGGACTGGTCTACGTGACACGGTAAATTGCATGAGGGCAAGCAGATTGATAACGAGCTACTCAGTGTAGATGAAAATATAGCCACCCGAAAGAGGCTTTAAGAAGCAGTACATAAGTGAAGCTTCTGAGAAGCGTACATGATTGGATAACTGGATATGCTGAATAAAGCATCACAGGGAATAATAGGGAAACAATCGGACAACAGATGACCTGGAACTTGTGCAACTGATTGCCATTGCTGCTGTCCGGAAAAGCAAAAGATCGAGTGGCCTGATATACATGAATGGGATCAAAATGATGCAATGAAACAGGGAGTTTGTTTTACCCGGAGGGAGCGCTGGACGCGGAGCCCTTCCGTGATTCAAGGTGTCGCCAGCAGGAGAGAAAAGGGATATTTAATTAGCCGTTTTTTTTGGATAAATCGAGTGGCGTCAAACAAATGCAGTGGCGGATGAGTTACCTCTTCAGGGGTTTATCGGGATTCTTACTGTTCATGATAAAGTTATTTGAACGACAAAGACTTATGTGCCCCAAAATACAGAATCTGATGAGTGGGCGAGGCAGAATAAAGTTATTATCGGGAAAAAATCTGACATATAACAGATAAATTAGTGGTGAATATCGATAACGGCAGACAGTAGTCTAGTTTCCTGAACCCAGCGGAATCAGGCTCGTATGTCCATTTGGAAAGATACCGCTTGCAAATTGACGAATTGTAGAAGCATGTGGGTGTACATGACCGAGCAAACATAATTCGAAGAAGGCTGGAAGAGAAAACGGGACACAGCAACAAAGGGCATGGTAATGTTTCTCAATCCACATGCGACGCTAGTGAGTGAGACCGAATGTGAGCTGGACATCCAACCTTAAAATCCTTTTGAGAGAGTTTGGAGGTGTGAAAAGCCGGTGCAGCTGATCCGGCACACCGTTGCGGACGGTCTGCGCGCCCAATGTGCACCAACAAAAGCGTTTTATCTGACCGTGCCCTACACCTTTGGGATTAGTATGAGTTTTTGCTGAGGCTAAACCGCGATGAATATCGGACAGTCTGAGATAGGGCGGCAGTACATCGCTGGGTACCGAAGTGTAACCATTGTTGTGAAAACTGGGCAACCTGCTGGTGGCAGATGACAGGGTAGACGCATAGGCCATAGCGGTAGCCACGGGCCCCCAGAGTATCAGAATTCATCGAAGGAAAGGCACGTGCAAATGAGGGTCTGGAAAAAGAAAAGTGGACAAAGACAGTCCAGGATGCTCCCAGTTGAGGAACAACGGCAGTCTGTTCAAAAAGAGTTGTTTTTAGCCCACAAATCCCTGGGATTAGTTACTTGAGAGTAGAAGGCAAACATAGGTCATGAACTTTTACACAGTTTCATTTGTCAAAGAGCCGTAGAGCTTACATAATTTGGATATCTAGACCCCTCTTGTAGGCTTTCTCGCCTGGTATGTTTACTCTGGGGAACAGTTAGGTCTCGGTGATTGTGAGGATCTTATTGTGTACCTTTGTTAGCTGACGACTGAAGGTGGAGCTGTGTATACCTGACGGTAGTTTGGTCCGCATGTTCTAATAATGATGAAGGTTAATTCAGGGGACAATCGAATCATGCTCGCCTGCGTGAGCATGTGGTGCAAGTGAGGTTACAGTGGCAATTCCCGGATACTCAACTGGGTATAAGCTGTAAAAAAGGTTGTGAAGGTTCTGGTGGTCGTACGAAAAAATGCCCAGCAAATTGAACTAGAGGGTCAGATGATCACATCAACCAATGACGAAGGAAATCGGCCTCATGATCAAGATAAGTGATCGGGTAAAGCAGGAGTAGGAGAAAAAATGCCCAGAAATTAACGTAGTATCCATACGGGGTCGCGAGGGAGAGCATGCATACAGAAGAGCTTTCGAAAAAACACTGACGAAAATTTGAAGAACTATTGGTGACGATGGAAGCGCACTTAAACCAAAAGTTGCTATGACCCGTGACAAAGCAGGAAGGGTAGAGTACTCTGTGATTAAGAAGAGTAAACGTGATCTGGTGTTGGTACTGTGGTTGGAAGTTAATAAATCGTACTGTGTAGCAGATGGGTAGAAACCGGCGCAAAGTGTAATGGGCTAGAAGTATAAGGCCGGCCGTTGAAAAAGCTTTACAAAACGTTGAATTTTGTTTTCGTAACACGGGGACACAAAGGGTTAAGTTTAAAAGATGAGCTTGGCTCTTGATAAATTAGGAATGAGCTATATCCAAGCAACCGCTTGAAGAATTTTCCTCAGACATACCGCATACCTATTACACCAGACCTGTGCATACTGGAAAAGATTGGCGAGCATGTAGTTTATAAGGCAAACGGAATACCTTCCATTAGGTGAAAGGAACAAAATGCCAACCTAGTCACCCTCTGCTCTTTACAATGGTAAAGGCCGGAATGGTCGGTAAAATTAAAAGTGCAAGATCAGTTTACTCCCGGATCTTAAGCAGTTTGTCTGCAGAAAACGCATGAACTGAAGATGACCAGAGAACCAGAAAGTAGGTAGCATTTATAAATGAGACTCTTACTTTTATCAGCCGAGATTTTCATTTGTCAAATGGAATTCCATCTATTTAGTGCAGACACATCTCCAGAAATGTTTGCAGCAACGCAGGCAAGACTGCCAGACTTGAGAGGGTAGACCAACATCATGTCCTCAGCAAAATCAACGAGGGGTCGTGACTCGCTGGGACTGATTAGTCGTTTTGGTTTATAAGAAACGGTGAAAGGTCAAGAAAACCACCCTTCATGACACCGCATCTGACGGATTCAGGCTAAGGTTAGTACACTAGTGAAGGTAATCTGATAGCGAGCGGTTAAATACGAAGTGATTCATGACTGCGGGGGCGTCAGTAATGCCACGTGGTTGAATTTTTGTCAAATACGGGCATATGGTTGGCCGTCAGAAGCTTTCGAACTATCCAAGTAGGGTACTTTAAGAGCCATTGTATGTTGTGTAGTTTCAGTAATGTGGTCCAAGAGATTAGGGTTGCAATTTGTGCTACGCCTCGGAGGAGATAAGCAGAGCTGTGGGGTGCTAACAAGGTCAATTACAAAGAGGTGCACTAAAGAATAATCTTTTACAGTTTTTCCCGTTGGTCCAGAGGAAATAAGCGTACGAATATTGGGACGGTGGTTTAATAAAATGCGCAGTAGGCCTTTGTCATGGAGTAGTATTATGACTGGGCTCTTTCAGTCTCTTTTGGAACTGGACTGCACTTCATTGATGGGGTGAAAAAATTTAGTGCCGAGCGTGAAATGTTTTCGGGTTCATCTGTCACAGTGGGAGGTCAACCACCAGGTCCTGAGTAAGAGGAGGACTTAGGAGAGGTCAGCTTTTATGAGGCATTTAAACATCAAATTCCACCTTGGACAGGGATGAAGTGATAAGAGAAGGAAGATGAAGAGAGGTTACATTTTCGACGGGGCCGTAGTTAAGGAAAAGAACGAGTAAGAGGCCTCCGCATCAGACGGGGTAGAGAAGAATACACTGCCTACTGAAGCTACTGGCAAGCTATCGTTACAAACATCACAGGTTCCAGCTTTTTGCGGTAATGCCAGGGGAAGCCGCCTATGTGGGGGTTACCATGCCTTCTGTTCTCGGTTGCGCAGTTTACTTTCTTTAATTCTTTGAGTAGTAGGGGATAGCAAAGGGGTAGAATACCAACTGCGAAGTCGCGTGAAACTTCATTAGTATTTGTAGTTTTTGATATTTTGTTTGCAGATAGACAATATCGGATGTCCTACGATTTCATCACTGACAGATGCAGGTAACCTTCTCAAGACAGCTTGACAACCGTAGAAAAAATAGGTAGCCCGTTGTGGATCTTCAGAGAGGGAAATTTCACTTCAGTCTGGTTGTCGGTTTGTTGCGGGAATAAGCCTCCACTTAGAAAAAGGATAGTTTTGATAAATGACAGTTAGGATTGGCCGTAAATGGGTGAGAATATGGCAGTTTCTCATTATGTAATCGCTACCAGGAATGTTTTAGGTGGTTGAGATAAATAGGTAGGTAAGGTCATGATTGAGTGTCAAATCTCAAATACTGTTTCTCCTCGCAGAATAAAGGGCTTGCTGTACCCATCGTTCTACTTCAGCATTTAAAAAAATTGAAAATCTTTAGAGGGTGCAGTTAAGGGTGGCCAGGTTCTCTTAGGCAGGCTAAAGCCACCAGAATTATTCTTTGGGCTTGGGGGCAGTAGCGGCGGTATTCAAGTGTATCAGTTAGGTGAGAGAGGACAGAAAAAGCTTCACCTGGTTAACGGCAAACACGACCAATATTGAGCTTATAGCCGCGAATATGGACTGTGAGCCAAAGCAATTGGGGCATGGAGTCAAGCAAAGGGTGCGGAAGATTTGTTTCAGTAAATGCCTGCTGGAGAGTGCCAGAAAACCTACTCGTCGCCGGGTTTTCCGGTTTGACCTGGAATCAAAATATCCCACAAGGCAGCTACGATCAGTTGGCATTGGGTTGATTAGCTACATTTCAGTTATTAGGACGATATCATAAATGAAATTCGTGACCTGATATCGTTAGTGACAAGCTTTGTTTCTGAAGGATCGACTAGTAAAACGGACCGACGAGATGCATTTTTTAATACTTAGTATTGGGGACTTCGGCTCTTCCAGTAGGTTATGTGGTGTTTAACGGTGTAGACTCCTAGTCTGACACGAAGATCCACACGAGGGTGACAAACTGGCACAGAGGTTGAAGGGTTCGATCCATGAGCTGCTTGGAGGTGTGGCATGCAATGGGAAACAGAGCGGCTGATGACGCCATGGTGCCATGCTATTCTGGAATGCCACGCGGTTGGACCCTCTGGGAAGAAAAGATAGTCAGGTTGGCGGGGGCATTGCCGTTTTCGGCTCAGTGCGTAGGGTCATGGCAATGCCCAATTAGAGAGGGTTCTCAGCCATACCATTATTTGGTAAGCCGAGGTCTGGTGGGTGAAAGCCTAAAGAAGAAAGAATAGGTGGGCTCTGGGAAAGGGGTGAGTGAGAACGTGGTTGCTGGTGTATAAGGCCGGTGGGAAAAGGGACTGCAGCTAAATGGCGAATACGGGAGGAGAAACGACATAGGATCATGGGCGAATGGGAGGTGACGCGACTGTGACTCAGGAAGTGGCATAGACGAAAATGATAGTCGAGACTGGAAACTAATATGAGAGAAGGAAAGCCCGGGCGCTGGTAGCTTATGATAGGTTGATGCAAGCAGTGGGACATGCGACGGAGTAAATGCCGCTTGTTATTTATCCACAAAAGATTTCCTGAGGAACTCCTTATCGGCTGTGTTGGGGAAAAGCAAAGCAGTGACCGAGGTGGGCAGAAGAGTGTTGCGGCCTCCGAAAAATGGGCCAGTCATAAAGATAGTCGTGGCCCTACCTTTATCACCAATGTTGGACGTTGTATTTTGTAATGTGCTTGCGTCGGTCTATCAAGATGGAAGTTAGTACAGAGTCCTCTTGAGACTTGGACAACCTGATAAGAATGGTTCAATTTGGATGAGGGTGGTTCGTGAATTAAGTGTTGGCTACTACGCAAGTGGATAGGCTGATCACCCCGGCCGGGTGCGCATCTTCGCAGTCTTTCTGGAGTTGTCAGGTTTGACGGTGGAAGTTCCAGGGACATTTGGGGGGGTCAAGTGCCAGTGAGGATGAGATATGCACCAGGTGTATCCCCGGCGTTGGTCGACAGAGGTTAGCCAGCTAGTTGGGGGAGCTGGATGTCCCAAGCAAAACAGCATCGTTAGCGGCAGTTTTGAGCTTCAGGGTTTGATCGCGAAAGTTCTATAAAGCACCGCGATTCGAAGGTATATTTGAGATAGTGAATGCTCGGGATCTTTTCGGATATGAATATGGAAATGGTGGGGGGATTACCGAGTCGAGTTACACTTTGAATAATTGGAAATAAATTTCACATAACGGCTGATGGATTTTAAATTCTTTCGAGCGTCGTTTGTGATGCTTTGAAGACGTACTGGTTGGGTTTCGACGGGCATCAGAATTTCTTGCATTCGGAACTAAAATTTTCTCTCTTTAGTGATATTTCTGGCAAAAACCGGACATTCCTGAGTATGTGATTAGAGGTGATCACGCTCCAATTTTTAACGAACCCTGGTGCTGTTTGATCACTGCGGACTAGGGATAAAAGGAGGTAGGCTATACGCTAGAATCTTCCTCGCAGCCCTAAGCGGCGGTGCGAACAGCATGCCATGTTTCATGGGCTCGTGATGCTGCCTAGAGGAACACGATGAAGCACAATGAAGACCAGTGGATCGGTGGATATCTTGAGTTCTTCTGATGGGTTCATTGACCATGAAACCACTGCAGTGACCAGCTTTTGTCAGGTCCTAAATGACCAAAATTTATGTGGTGGTGAGGGATTTGGAAAGGTGGATCAGATTTCACAGAGTCTTACTGGTAGATACTTACCAGCTGATGTCATTAAGGAGGTCATGTTCAAAGACCCCAATTCTTCTACTTGAATCACCAGAAGTCACTCAGGCCAACCGAGAGAGGAGTATTGAGCGACATTCGTTTAGATGGTAGGTTTAGGTGCTCTTCAGTATTTCGCCCTCCTGCTATTCTCTTTGGCTTAGTTTAGATTAATATCATCCTATCGGGCAGTGAAGAGTAGCTGCACTGAGGACAGTATAGCTGTGTATGTGCGCAATGTTTCTGGGCAAAGCGAGTGGAGATCGATCAAAATAGCGGGTCCATCTGGTAGACCACCAGAATGGGGAAGAGCTGTATAAGCTGGGAGTAGGACATCGTCCGAAGCGGGCATAGGATCCTGTTGAATGGAGAAAGAATTTTGGGGGTGCAGCCATAGGTATGTGGCCAATTTAGAATGGTAAAATACTTTTTACTTGTTACCTCAGGGTATCAAATGTATAGAAAGCAAAGACTGATAATGAATTAATACTTGGATACGGAGCAAAGAGATTTCATTGTAGTCAGTCGTTTAGGAGGTTTGTTGATGTATTAAGGGCTAACAACTTCCAAGATACTGCGTGAAAATATTTCGCGAAAATGAATACCTCTTTCGCTGTGGTGTTGGCTGGCGACTTTTTCTACGGAAACTGTAAAACTACTTCTGAAAGATTTAAAAAGGCCCAAAAACGGGACAACCTGATTTTGATTTTGAGTGGGCCTCGACCCCATGCCCTTAGCATAGGGGCCCGGATATTCAGAAACCAATCCTGGTCTAGTTAGTTAACATAGCACTCAAAGCTCGATGAGATTCCTCTGGCCAAAACATTTCCCTGATATGCCTCTTGACGTCCAATAACCTTCACTAACAGGAAACGTAAAGCCCCAAATGCTTTTTCCACCTTCTCTTCACATTACTGGGACGAACAGTTCATAATTTGACCACCTTTCCTCACTTTGCTCTTGGTCTGACTATCAAGTTTTTGGGAGGATGGAATGCTACGTTAGGGTGAATCATGAAGCTTGAAAGCCTACATTCGTACCATTTTGATCTCATGAGCAGCCCGCATACCCCATCTATTTCACTGAGAGTACCAAATTTATGAATGTGATAAACGTCTTTACTGAGGCTCTCGCCACCCTTTGAAAAAGTAACACCCAGTGCGGACAATCGAGTACGAACGTCACCGTCAATCCTCCTTCCATTTTACGACAGTCCCATAATGATCTTACCAACACGTCTTCCGTGGTCCTATGCCGTCTTATGCATATCCTCAGCGGCCCCCATTTCCGATCTGACACATTTTAATTCTGGTCTGCGGCAGATTGATCAAAATGAGTGAGAGCCACGAAGAAAAAGATGAGGAAACGGACTGTTGCAAGTTTTGGTCACAGAAGAATATGAGAAGCTGAGCCATTGGATGAGTATGGCAGTATGCGCAAGGATAAGAAAGAGAGATCAGGGTGTGATACCCCCCCTGAAATGCTGCCTCATAGGAGACGACTTCATAGGCTAACCAAAAAGCACTACTTACAGTCAAGCGGATCCCAGGGGTGTGCCTTAAAGTTTGCAACGAGGAACTGATACATCTAGTAAATCATGGCTTCCACAAGTCTTAAAGAGGGCAGGGGAAGAATGGGGATTCAAAATCAAGACTGGTTGGTGCCAAAGGTGGGACCAAGAGCACTGTCGAATCGGATGGGAACAGGAGGCAGTAAGAGAAATATGGATGGAAATACGGGCTTGAGGTTTATTCATCCAAGAAGGAAAAACCAGATTAAGCTCCGAGCGGCGAATACATAAAGGCGCAACAAGAAGACGTAAGCGGGTTTGGCTTCAAGTTGAGTGTGGATAGAACTAGGATCACTTTGGACACTCACAAAGGCTGCAGGTAATGTGCGTGGCCAATTGATGGAGAGGATCACCAATACCATAACAACGGTCTTACATGCGAGAAATAGGTGAATGAACGGCTGCCACGTAAAAAACAGCGGAAGGTCAAGCCTGTAGTTCGCCTTGTACTGACGACTTCGGGTAATGCCTGCCCGCAGAAACCGAAAGATCACGAATAAGTTACCCCCGGGTAATCAGCAGTCTGGTTGAAGGGGAGAACTTGGAAGTCAACAAAGATTTGGCGGATTTTAAAACGCATTTGGTGGGCAGGAGGAAATTATTGTCAAAACAAAACACACCAGAGGTGTTGAACAAGTTCAGGGACCTGTAATGAGAGCCAAATTAGCACATCATTGGGCGATATCAGCAAAGAGAAAAAAAAGTTCCATGGGGAATGGTGGGAAAGATATGGCTGATCCATTTAACAAAATGCAATCGGCCCACGAAGCCTCCATGGACGACTCCTTAAATGATGGATTTGATTAGGGAAAAGTGGCCTTCGCCATCCCCTACCGGATAAAACTAAGTGTTTCACACTCAGGCGTGAAATACTTGCCACCTACAGCACTGTTAGACGTTTTCAATGCATCTTCAAGGGCAGACAATTCATCATTTTTACTGACCACAAACCATTACCGTATGCTGCTTACAGGAGAACCGATAAACACTAACCACGTAAGCTGGGTAGTTCAGACTTCGTAGCACAGTTTTCCAGTGGCGTTTGCCACTTTCCTGGCACCGACCACGTTGTGGCTGATACCTTTTACCGAGCACACGCTAATTCGAGTCAGCCACGGGTCATAGAACTTAAAGACTTGGCTGCAGCTCAGCGTTTGGAATTTTATTCCACAGATCCAAGCAAAAATAGCTTCACCGAAACCATCGGGGTTTCGCTTACCAACTTCCTCAAGGCCGATGCAATGTGACACGACTTTGCCAAACTCACGCTCTATCGTGCTCAGATCCTGAGGCCGCACCATAATCGAAGTGTTACATGATCTAGCCCACTCTGCAATCCAAGCTGCCCTCAGGCTAGCTGCAGTTGGTTACGTCTGGCACGGCATGCAAAACGTTATCCGTGAATAGGCGGTTCATGCCTCTGATACCAACGGTCGAATGAAAGTAAACATGAGATGGGTCCATTGGGCCGCTTTGCAGTCATCCCCACAGTTATGTCATATCCACATTGATATCATCGGCCCTCTCAGCCCCTCTAAAGGTTTCCGCTACCTTTCTTACGTGATGGGCCGTTTTCCCTACCGGCCAAAAGCTGATCTTATTGTCAACGTAGAATAGAAGCAGTAGTGGTTGTTTCTGTGGAACCTTAGGTTTTGTTACGTGGTTGTCGTGCAACTGTAGCCGCTGAAAGCAGAGCACAGCTTGAGTCACATATGTTTGGAAAGAAATTGCGCGTGTGAGGCTAACACGGTTCTAGTACGATGACATATTATCAGCGCTCAGCGGTATGGCTGAGGGTTTCCATTGCCGGTTCAAAGCTTCGCTCGTCGCTGCTGAGGGCCCTATTTGACTGCAAGCGCTTCCAGCCGTTCCCCCAGGCTAACATTATTCTTTTAAACCTGGCATCAATGTGTCAGCTGAAGAATTCGCCTTTCGCCAAACTCTCCTACTACCTTGGGGTTAAGTTTCTATAAGCCACGTGAGTGAAGACGGCTAAGGTTCGAATGCTCGAAAGTTTCCTGCACAGATGTGTTATTTGAAAAAGCACTCGCCTCGACCTCAGTCCTGATCGGCCTAAATTCCGATAGAAGTGGCCACTTGCGCTCACGTCTTCACACGTGTGGGTAGAGTTGAAGCCTCTCTAGAGCAGCCTTACAAGGATCCGTCTAAAGTGCTCGAGCAATGCAAATGAGTCTACCTCATCGATCAAAATAGTGAGCCATAAACCGTATCTATCGACCGTCCTAAGGTTGCGCGCGATAGTGTAGAAAAAGAGAAACCGAGCAACAATAGTCTTGCACTAGTTCAGTCACTCACTGTAGATGCCACCTCTGTGCCTCATACAGCATAACCTGAAACCGTGGAGCTACAGCGACCAACGACATTTGACCGCCATGTACTCTAGCCTAAGCTTTTCGTAGACAGTAATGTTTTTTTACCACCACTGGAAGCTTTCACGGCCTCAGGTTTCGCAAGTTCATTTCGAGCACCAAAAACATTTTCACACATTCTCAACTTATTGTTTTGCTCCAACCGGCCGAGGTAAGTTGATTTCATCTGGTTTTGACCCATTCGCATTCTGTGCATTTCTTTAGTTTTGCTCTTCAATTGCATACATGAGCATGGCGCATCGAAGAACCTCCGGAGAATTGCGTCGGGGTATTTTGTGTAGTATATGTTGTCTTCCCCTGTAACCCCCAGGTGAGTACCTGGCAGACAACAGCTGGGCGGTGCTCGTTTTCGTTAACCTCTATCTACTTTTTCACCTTAGCTGCACAAACGTTTGGATGACTGGGAAAAAGGCTTTCCCTAGACGACCCGCTTATGCGGCCCCAAATGGTTTCGCTGTTTGATGAGAGCTTTTTCACTTCCACCTGCTTTATTCTGGTCACTTCAGAAGTGGCAACTCGGTGCGCATCCAGATAATCACGCTGCAGACACGGAAACAAGTAGGTAGTGTGAAACATAAAGAAGCATCACACGGCAGCTTTATAAGTGAACAGTGCACTTAGCTGAGGACTCCCCGGTTCCAATTTCAAGCGCAGACCGCGTAATCCCTGGCTTTGAGTGAGGCAAACACCGCAAACTCAAGGCCATGTTCAGAGTTCGTTGGCCTCGGCCAGTTGGCTGGAAGCATGTACCTCTGTATTGACTAAACTGGGCCTGTATGTGCAAGGGCACACTTCGCTTTTTCGGCAATGCCCAGGTGTTGGATCTACGCCATAATGTGCATCGACCAATCTGCAGTGGTTGCTTATTGGCATCAAAGCCTAGTGCTTGCCACCATGTTTGGTCATCCGTTTACAGATAGGAAGGAAAATTGGAAAAGGCTGGAATCACGTTGAGATACACCAATGCCTTTGGAGCACCACTGGAGATGAATCGGCAGGTTAGGGTACAGAGACCTTGGCCTTGAACTTCGATTCACCAAGTCATTCTTTGATAACAGTAGTGATGGGCCCGGTAATCCCAAAGACCATAGCCTGTGAAACTTTCGAAAGGTTGGTATCTTGTCAAAAACCCAAATGCAGATCACGAAGAAAGTATCCGTGGAATATCCGCTGGCATTTACTTCTGTCCACTGTTCAAGAGACAACTTTTATTTGGAAAGCAAACGTGGGCTTCTTTAAAGTCGTCTTGAGCAGGACTAAATGGGTCTTCGAGACTACTATGATCTGTGACCGTTTGATTGTTCCAAACCATAACTCTGCAGAAATACTGTCAAGCCCCACCGAATGGTAAATGCTAGCCCCTTTCTCATGTCAGCCCTTGAACATCTGTGCAACCCTCGCTGTATTCTAATAATCTGGAAGTTTTGAAGTGTTTTACACTGGTTGAACTGTGCAGTGATTGGCGATGAGACCATGCCGGTAAGTTCCCGGAATAATAGTGGTATGACTATTTCTGTGCAGGAAAATTGATGCGGCTTTAGGGACTGCAGTTATTTGGCACTCTAGTTCACTTCAAATTATCAGGTGATTTTAGACCCAGAGGCCGATACAGGAGGCGAAATGGTTTCTGCAAACGCGAATTCCGATTCACAACAATATACCAATGCTTTCTTCTTTACTCCTTCAGGACCAGCAATCGTCCCAACATAAAGTGGCATGAGTGCGCCAGCTATTCTCCGGGTGCTTCATTTTGGGTGGGCGAATAACACCCGAGGGGCAGTTATGCACTATTTCGCCAACCCATCTTCATATCCACATTCTCCACAGTCTTCGCTGAATTAAACTTATTTTGAGTTTGTCCGCAGGCATCAAAACCTGATTCCGTTGCACGGTGCAGTCCTCGGGCCTGACTTATTTTGCGCAGCAGACAGAGCAGCCCTCTATCAAACTACGGAGACATTGGATACTGGAGGGGGGTGATTTGTGGTAGATCGAACCGATGTACAACTTGCTGGATGCCATCTCGGGTAATACATCAGGACAGATCAACAATATCTCAATACCCCTCATTCAGCTTCCCGCACCGGGCAGCTCCCTTTTTAGGCTCGAACGACTTACCTCAGGTATTCGGACCACAACGAAGCTTCTGTGAGAATTCGGCACAAAGTCCCAGAAGTGGGCACAGAATCGTACGGGTTTTAGCACCAACAGGAGAGCGATGATTACTTCCGGAAAGTTCGGATCTTGGGGAGTTAGAACTAAGCCCAGAGCGGATAACTGCTTACTTTGCACGTAGGCAGGATCACACGCCTTTTGCTGCAAAGCTAAGACAAGTATT
This sequence comes from Fasciola hepatica, assembly GCA_948099385.1. NCBI lineage: Eukaryota > Metazoa > Platyhelminthes > Trematoda > Plagiorchiida > Fasciolidae > Fasciola > Fasciola hepatica. Next base: position 32,257,548 of record CANUEZ040000043.1, on the reverse strand, counting down.
CTTTGTGCTTGAAGTGATAAATGTTGTCCTTTGCTGTTAAGTAGTTTTTGATTGTCCAGTCATTACGGGTTTCTTTTAGGTCATCCAAGACAAGGCGGTTTAATTTGGTTGCCCACTGCCGTATGTCATCAGATATATCCAAAGGCTTTGCAGCTGTGGGTTGATAGAAAAGGCCAAAGAGTACACTTTCAAAAGTGGAGAACCTCACCCTACATAACGGCCCCCGTCAAATCCTTGAGGATCAGCAAAGAGATCAAAACAAACACAGCCAGAAAATAGACTGAACTGTTTATATTTCTTTGAAGCAACTTTATCTCGGCCAGTTTGTTTTTAGAAAACTCATGTCTTTTTAAATGCGCAAAACGTTGTATTCCCGTCTTCAAACCACAAGTCGAAGATAAAGTGACGAAATACGGCAATCCCGCACACAATTTGCATGATTGCACATAGATTTATAATTCGTCTTTTACACAGTGGGTCTCTTTTACGCATGGCAAAAGAGAAGAAGGAAGAAAATACTGAACCGACTTCGTCATATCAACGGAAAAATAGAAAAATAGAGCCGTCGTTTGAGAGCACAGGAAGAAAATAATAATAAGTAGACTATTATCACCAATAAGATTATATAACAAAAATAATGACAGTATACCCAGTGTTCCATAGGATCAGCTTTAAACCGCTTGAAAATTGCGCCCAAACCGGTCGTTGCATTATCACAACCAGGCTATAAACGGGCCGAAAATTACTTGAAAATAGTCTTGAGACCGCTAGAAAACCGGCAGAAAACCGGCAGAAAACCAGAGGAATTTAGAGCGGTTTAACTACACGGACCCCCACAATTCGTCACTTAGCACTAGAACTGCTGAACAGAATCTCCCTAATCGCAACAATAAAGTGTCATCAGTCGATAAAATCCTGTCTTAGTTGATTCCGCTGGCACAATTCTCTGCTTCCTCAACAAAGCTGGCAGCCCAAGGTCTAGTTACGGCTGGGCATTTTATGGACTCCATTGCCTCAGAAATTGTGCAAAGGGACAGCAGCTTGAAAAGCTCTGCTTTATTCAATATACCTGACAGAATTCTTGTTGAAAAAGAAAAATATGACTTCCCCAGTGCTCTAGTATGGCGCGGCGACCCCGGCGGTGCCCTCGACTATTGTAAAACATTCAAAGCAAATCTTGCCCACTTTCGTTTAAATTCCATAGGATTCATTAGGAACCTATCTGCTTTTGCTTTAAGAACCTTTTCAAGAATATCAAGACCGCTGCAGACAAAACCCCACACCGAAGGGAACTCGTTAGATCCGTCCGAAATTGTTTCGCTCGGACAAAAGTCGCCCCCTATAGCTACACGCTTCTTTGCCTTCTGAAAACGCACAGCCCACAAGCCGTACCAATTTCACTCCGAGCTCACCAGAATGTCGATCTAAGGTGCTTGGCGTTAGCTCAGATACATCCATTTCAACCTCGCCTTCTCAACCAGTACCTGAGAAACCAATAAGCCTCGAGTTTACCCCTGGCAAGCTATCCCCTTTGGGCCTGTCAACTGGAACCTTCCATTACTTGTCACCCAACATTAGCCACAATTGACGACGGTTTGACCCAATGAACCAGCACAACAAACATACTCACAAGCCCTTAATCCATCAATGGAGTTACTCCATATCACTTTAGTCCATCTTGCAACTCTACCGCGATAGCCATTCGGCAGTCTATTATGCACGAACCAGCTGTGTCTAGGATACCTCACAGACCAGCAAAAATGTCAATGCTGTCAGATGTTTTTAGTTTATCTATGAACAGTAGCACCTTCCCCCCCATTGGAAAATATTGGTCATTGTTCTTATTCCCAGGAAGGGTTCAGGACAAGATCTAACCAACTATCGACCAGGGCACCATACCCCTATATTTTCCCGCGATATAGAAAAGCCGATGGAAAATAAGCTGACAACTCAAGCACTGAAAAATGATCTCTAACTCCAGTCAGCAAGGCTTTCTTCGAAAAAGATCGTGTGTCACCTGTATGACTTATTCCTTAGCCTTATAACTACCGCCACCAACACTGGTAGGTTGGTGATCGCAATTCTCCTTGACGTGACCATGGCTTCTGATCGAGTAGCTCGTAATAGGATAATGGGTGAGATGGAAACCTATGTAGTCGTTGATCCACTACTGAGTTGGTTTCTTCAAATCATATAGGCGGTGGACTTTGGCGGCAATTTATCATCACCTCAACCGGTAACTAGCGGAGCTATTCAGGATAGAGCACTAGGTCCCTCACTTTTTCTTATTCATGTAAATGACATTTTTACAGTCACCAAACATGGTGCTACATTCTTTTTTGAATGCGGCATTGAAATTGGTTACTCCTCTACCCTGGCTCCTTAGCTTCTTCCGTTGCCATCTTACCAAGCGATTCACCGCCACCAGATTAATAAATCAACTAACAGTTGACGCAATTCTTCGCTGCCTAAAGTTGTACCCTTAAGCATAAGCGTCTAATTTCTGCCGGGATGCTTGAAATCGATGATTATTTCATCCCCAGAAGTTCCAAAGTAAGGGATTTGAGGCCGCCATATTCGTGTATATAACTTTTTCGAGCATGCGGCCATGGGGATTGCTGAATCTAGACGAGTAATTGATATGAGTCCCAGAACCTCCGGCCTTCCAGACAGCCATTTGAGCTCTTTTATAACCTAATTTAGACCACTTTTGGAATATTGCATTACAGCCCTTCCTAACTTGCTGCAGATTGGTAGATTAGCAAGCGAGAACTTAGAAATTAAATTTACCACACAGCTGCTCTGACAATCCTCCCCCATAAATTATACGGGATGGCGTGAAATATTGCTTCTCGAACCCTCCACAGCTACACCGTCAACGAACAAACCCGCTCTTCTCCTGCAATGTTATAGGAAGTGCATCTTGCAACTTCAACTCCTGAGGTCAAAACCCCTTCCAACTATTCATACATGACATGGGGATTCGATGGTTTTCATCCCAGAATCTGCGACAGTGAAGCCGCCCAATTTCTTTAGCATAATTTTCACCTTTGCGGTAAGATATCTTGGCAAATACTGTCTCTATCTTTAGACTCTTTAGCACTCAAAAAAGAGTTGAATAAACATCGCTTGTACAAAAACTTATTATAATGCATGATCCCCACACGTCTACGGCTCACCTGTACAAATTTTCTCTGGGATACCTACCAGTAACCTCGCAACTTTTCCCCAGTGGGCAATGATTACTGACGGATTAGCATGAACGTGGGGATTCATTCAATATGGTAGTAAGCAGATAGGGGCTATCAAGCCAGCATCTTATGATCTTCAACAACACTTTCCACGCGTTCGTTTACCCACTTTTTATTTTCAGCGCTCATGAATAGGGCCCCCACTAGCACTTGCTGCCGTTGTAGGCAAGGTCCTCTTTCTATCAAGCGCTATCAAGTATTAGAAAATGACTCCTACTAAAAAATACGTGGGAACATATGTAGTATCTTACCCAAGTCCCTATTATTCACTTGATGGTATACCACTCCACCTCACGAGATTGCTGGCTTTGTTCTGAGGAACAAACCTTCATCGTTTGAGATTTTCCTCCATCATCCACAGAACCATTCATAAGTATTCACCCCAGAAGCAGATCGTTCTTGCCTCTTGGTCTTGTTTGTAACTCACACTAAGCCTTATGATAGTCCGTCGATAGAATCATTCTACTTTACCCTCAGTATTTAGTTTAATTCCAAATTTAGACCTTGATGTTGCTACAGTCCATTTCTGTTGTTGATAATTTTTGGCATCAGGTTGTCGGCCTGTCTCCCCCTAGACCATGACTGATAGAACCGCGAGACTGCAACCTTTCCAACTTTGCTTGTAGAACCCAACCCCGACAAGTGTTACCGCCTACTTCATCCCATGGATAGTAATGTGGAACTTATCTAGCTGGATAGAACAACTGAATTTTCCATACAGTCTGACTTTCGTCAGTCACACGGCCGCTTCCCACAGGATTCCCACAAACCGGTCGCCTGAACCCGGACTACTTAATCTTACCACAATAACACGACTCGCTCTGATCCCAAAGGCGCAAGACATGGTCAGATCCATAGCTTTGGTCGACGCATACCAGGCGCGAAGGACGTCCACAAGGACCTGCGGAATCAATAAGATAGTTGAATTGCACCTTCTGTCTCCAGGAATGGATTTCTGGGCGACTGTCCAGAGGATGGTTAGTTCCATCCCCTATCACCGTTTGTGGATGAAAACCTTCTGTTTTTATGCCTACGTGGCTGCTGTTAACATGTTATCAGCTCTGTTTCTCTCCAGTTATTACCAGTTTCCTTGGGAGTTTGCTCACCGTACCGATGTCATGGCCTTCTTCTTTCAAGCCCGGCAAAATTAATCTATATTCTTTTACTGAAAACTGAACAATTTCCACCTTTATCCATCACCATATCTTTTTCCCTCAGTGGTTGCTTGTGTAAATACTCGCAGTTGCTTCCCTGTTTAACATCCCCGAGTTAAACTCTGTCTACCCTCCTGCTCCATTTGTAATTGAGGTCCTTACCTATGTTAGAATCAGCCAATGCCATTAAATCATTGGCACATTTATCGTCACTGTCTCTCCCTCACCAATCACCAAATGACGTCCTGTGTTGAAGTATCTTCTAGCAGTTTTCCAGTAGTGTGGTGGGTTGTAAGTGTTTATCAGCACTTTTCACCAGTTCATCAGCCCGCCTCCACCGTGCTATTTCACCGACTTGTCCTGATTCTGCAGATCACCAAGTTTTCTCCATGATTGAACTTCTTCAATACATCTCCCCGGCATCTTGGCCGCTCCTTCACAATCACGTCACATCTGTCAAAATATCCTTTAGAAGTGGCACTTTCACCGCCCGCCTACTACACCGTCACCTTCCCTACGTCCTCAGTGGGGCGGTTTCTTTCTCGCCGGGTAAGCCATTCTCAAGTTATGCGGCGGAAAGTGACTCCGTATCTAGCCCCAAAGTTCTACCACTATCGTCGTTGGCTGACGTATTTTATTCTATAGCTGTTGTCCCACGGCCGCCGGCCGCAATACACGCTACGCAGCTTTGTTCCTCTCTCACCTTCTCACGGTACGCAATACACAGTGTGAACCTTTCGATGTTCACTAACTTTTCACCTTCTCTATCATCTGTAAAGCCAAACAAAACACCCCGTGATGGCTGCTCTCATGCAACCCAAATTGATTTGCCTTTCCTTTTCGCTACTTTTCTTGACCAACCCTATGTAAAGCTGAAAACTTGCCCCACGCATACCCGTTTCCTCCCTCACCACCACTCTGGTAATCTCTCTCTCCCTCAAAATGCGTCAGTTGTTTGCTATAAATCTGATTTCTCCGGTATCCAGCCATAGCTTTATACCACCACCTCAGCAGGCATATATATATATATATATCCACATTGATGCCTCTCGAAGTACCAGCTGTAAGGTGAGCGATTCACCGAGAGCTTCTCTCTGGTACGCCGACGAGCTTTCTATCCAAATGTTTTCATATTCTGCTGCGCACAAGTGACTCTTTGTACTTCACCTGATAAATTCACAATTCTATAAAGATCAACTACATATCCACTGATTATAATCGAATTTCCAACAGATGTCATTATTCCCGGTACCATGGATATATGCAATCCAGACTTTCAACCGATATCATAAAAAGATAACCGAACCGATCACCTAGCTCTGAGTTTCCGACTTCCCGGGCGTTATTATCATTTAGCTTATTTCAGTTTTACTCTATGGTCCTCGGTGAGCACTTATTTTATCTTTTCGTAAATTCCGATTCTGTCATTACTTGTAGCACCTGAGAGTGCATTCCCGCGAGCCTCGAGCCCGTCCGAAATACACTATTATTGTCATTATTAGCCCCAAATAGCACTTTACCCGAATCCTATTTAACTCGCCCGTAAACTTTCGTCACTCCGTTGCACCAACTTTCCATGGTCAGGCATCTACTCCACACGCTAACATGGATGTTTTCTCCGCCATCACTAGATGAATAATAAGTTTTCTTGTTGTGGCTAATCGGACTTTCTGTTTTATCCAATCACCCCCCTGCCCCGAGGAACAACTTGCAGTGCATTCGCAATAACAATCTTGCTTTTTGATGGGGCGTAGTAACTTTGGTTCAAGTGCTCTTCCATCGTCACCAATGGTTCTCCCGATTTCCGTCAATGCCTTTTCGAAAGCTCTTCTGTAAGCATGCTCTCTCTCGCGACTTTGTATCCATACTATCTTAATTCCTGGGCATTCCTCCTCCTCCTGCTACACTCGATCATGCAGCTCGACCACAAGGCCAATTTGTTCATCAGTGAATGACGTGACCATCTGACCTTTTGATTCAATTTGCTTGGCATTTCTTCCTGCGACCGCCAAATCATTTACACTTTTTTGTACAGCCTTTCCCAACTGGGTATCCGGGAATCTCTATTGTAACTTCCTTTCTACCACATGATCATGCAGGAGAGCATGTTTCGGGTGTTTCCAAAGTGAACCAATATCGATATAACTAAAACAAAACTAGTGCAGTGGAACGAATGGGAGAACAGAATAAAAAACTAAGTTACCACCCACTAAAATTGGCCAGATGATTTCCCGGGGCTCGGTAGCCTACAACACATTAGAAAAAAGGAGAACTCAGCAGCCCACAACTCAGGATACCAGGTGCTGACTAGATCCCGAGAGTGGCCTTAGGAACGGGCTACAATCCCGAAGTTTTGACGGTTGCCAAAGGTTGGCAAACGTGGGTAGGATAGAAGGGGGGCGGTTTGTATCGAGACAGTTTCCGCCACTTTCGATTAACAAGGCGACGCTGGTTATGATACTAGCTGGGGAAGTAAAAGGTTTGACGGTCAGCAAGCAGAGCAGTCAAAAGCCTTACATGATGCGGACAAACGAATTACGGCTCTGTGTTGCGTTGAACAACATTTAAGCTGCCCACAGCTAGGCGCTGGGCATTTATATTTGTCTATAGTACCTTCGGCCAAGAAAGTATGCTTTCATGCTCAGTAATCTCTAGGTCTCTACGGTGAGATGTTTCTCTTCGGGAAACGAAAACATCTGAGATAGTACTGGAGCACTTGTATCTTTGGGAATTTCTCGTAATGAGTGCGGATTATACACTTGGGTGGATTATTTATTGGAGAATGAGAAGAAACAGCATAAAAATTCAGAAATTATGCTTTAGTTTGAGTGTGAGAGAGAAATTATTCCGCAGATGAGTGGTGGGAGAGCCCAATATTTTGGCTGAAGTAGTGGTCGGTAAGCGGGGTAAAAGACTCTTTAAATTGTTGCTGGATACTAATCGGGACAGGATATTCACAGATGATGAATAAAATAGACTATGGAGAAACCGCGTCGTACTCGAAGCTCATCAGCTATCCTGTGTCAGTGCCTACGAAACGGTGCACTAAGCCTAATGATAAGCACGCTTCGTAGTTGTCTCCTATCTGGATGGTGAGATGAGCATTTACACTTCTTTCTCACCCTAACTGAAGGCATGAGCCACTTCACACGTCACCACTGAAAAGAATAAATGAGGCTGGAGTTGTAGTTGCCGACCCTTGAGCACACCACGAAAAGAGCCCTGAACGATCGACTAAAGACAGCCTCCACGAATCCATGCAATCTGAGTCCATTATTCACAAAATATCGACGGCTAATCAGAGAGCATTTAAGCCGAGCCTGCCTGTGGAGAGATTGGTCGAAAATAGCTTACTCAAAGACCGTTTCAGTTGCAGGCGAAGGGAATTTGGTCCAGCTTCGGAACACCACATAGCCCCGTGCAGCCAGGATTTGTCTTCCGCTGCCTGCCGCTCGATCCGTCCATTGATGATTAAGCACACTGACTGGAGATTGACGGCAACAAGTTCTCCCACGATATTAAACTGATTAAAGTGGTCGCGGAAGGCATCGGACAAAGAAGTATGGGTGGCTTTTATCTGTGGTTGGCACACATCACAAGAATCACCATTCTTTCGAGGCAAGTCGAAATCCAAGGGATCTCAAAACCAGGACTGGGCTGATTCGAGGATTACAAGGTACTAAACTGATAAAGTGAAAACACAAAATATATGCAAACCCCAATCAGCCGACGAAAAAAATTACCCCAAGCGAAACGTAGACCTACAGTGATCACCGCAAGGGAGCCAGAAGTCAAGCCAAACTGAATCATATTCAGGGCAGAAGCGCTGTACAAACAAGCGTGCTCAGATGAGCTTAGTAAAGCATGTTGTCAAGTGTCCTACGTTGATTGGCCTGTTCACCTCCCTGGAAGTAAGCACGTTTGAGAAATATTCCGTAGGGATTTTCTACATGTAGATGACTCTGCTTGGCATAGTGGGTGGTACGGGATTTTCCTCTCAACGTGGACCAGAGCTCACATCTCTTCGATTAGAAGGAACCGCGGCCGAATCTCTACACTGGCCCAAGGGCGAGCGCCCCTTGATTGGCATAGTGACTTTCCTGTATTGGTCACCGTCTCACCGAACCGAAGCATTTTCGCTCAATGTGGTCGCTCTAAGCCGCTTAAGGCAGTCAGGAATACCTCAGCTTAGATAAACTATTGGATCCCAGTCTCGTTTAACCGATCGCATATATCAGGGAACTCCACTTGGACCCAAAATGCTCATTAGTGCCAGCCTGTGGACTGCTTTCACCTGCACCTCTCCAGCGAAGGTGCCCGTCCCATCTCTATTCAGTAGCAAGGTACGTTCCTTTTTCGCGAAAATGTCGGACCTAACTCTCATTCTTCCTTTTCGCATTCACGTCCATAGGTGTGTGGTTTGTATACAAGATTTGTGACTAAATCCACATACTGCTAGATCCCGAACGTCAGTAAATGGCTTCAAATTGTCCCGGCAGTAGACAACTTCCGTCAGCAGGAAGACTGGAAGTGGAGTGACCGAAAACGTCAACTCCACTTGGTGTGGCAAGTCTTAACGCTTTCATTCATGCCTGCTGAAAGTTAATAACTGTTTATTTGTGTAGTGGCCTCCTTAATTTTCCCGCCACAGAAGCTCCCTCTCAACTTATACAAAGCCCCGTTTTTTACACAGAAAGCTATTTCAGCTAAGGAACTTTTACTCATGCTTCCATTCAATCCCTCATTGCGTTTGACTTGACTGACTTGTGTGCTATGTCAACCTGAGAAAACTCTTTTTTAGATGAAATCATCACTACTCATAACAATTTATTCTTCCCGGAGTTGGTTGCATCTGTTCCAACTAATGGCCGTCTTCTGCTTCCCTTGATGCCTAAGATACACACCCAGCCCGCTCCTAATACTTTCAGGCAAATTAGCCAAATCAAAGTCGGTTCCTGATAATTTTCGCGCAACCGCAATATTTTTTTACACGAGTCCCTTTGTCGTGCTTCTTCTTGGTTTTCTCCCTGAGCGTTGCGAAGTATCAGTGTCAGATTTCTTGTGGAGACAATCAGTTTCAATTTCGATGTGCGCCACTCCCTAAATAGCCTCCTTTTTTGTGGTGGCCGTACCGCTTATCCTAAGTTGCAGTCTTTAAGAAGACTGGGGGAGTATTTCTGCAAAGTCGGGATAGTTTTATAGATACATTTACCTTTTGATAAAGAGAAAATCAAAAGAGTGGACTCGCTGAATTCTAGTCAACTCCTATGTAGTCATAATAGTAACCGACGATGAAGACGTTTGACTTCTGTGTGGAAATTAACCGAAGCAAGTTAGATTTGATGCCAAAGTTGGCAGTGCAAACAGTACGTTCATCCTGCCATCAAATGACTTTCCACGCTCATCCATTCCAGAAAACATAGTACACTTTACCTCATTTTCTGCCGAAAAAGTATTAAGGCTTCGTCGTACTTCCAGAATAACCACAGGTATGGGCCCTGATGGCTTATCGTCATCGCTTTTTAGGAGCCGTGCTATTGTCCTCAACGATATATTCACTACTCTCTTGAACAAATCCTCCTGCTTAAATTCCGTCCCAGACTGGTGGAGATCAGTCACCGTTTTTTCATGTCCAAACCTTGTAACTCTGGAGCCACAGCTAAACACTTTCGCCTCATTGCTTTAACTGCACCTGGTCTTAAACCCTATAAATCATATCGTCCCTAGACGTTTGAAGCCTTCTACAATCTTTCTTGAAGACTCTTTTCAGTTTGCCTATACACTGAACAGATCCGCTGTAGATACTGAAGCCCCCTTAATTCATAATGTAACAAAATCCTTGGATGGATCGGCGGACGACAATTCTAATACTGGTATATATCTCGGCCATGGTCGAGATGCACGCTGTAGCGCTGTCAATGGGGCGCTGAAGTGTGCAGTCTTAATTCAGGTTGCGAAGAAGGTTGAGCTGAAGGCCACTGTCCGCACCCTCAAGGGTGGGTTAACCAGCCTGAGGTGCTTGGCTATCAAATCCCTCCCAGTATCCTGGGCAGCCGATTAAGTCTGTAGAGTATCTGAGCAGCAAGTTATTGATGTCGCCAAGATTTTGAGTGGCACCGGGAAATGCTCCCAGAAAGTCTTACTTTGGGGTGGTTTTCTTAGCTCTGACCACCCTCATGACACCTACACCCAGGTATTTTACCGCCTTAAGCCCCCTCCCCCATTTAAGAGTCGGCCCACTTGGCTGATAACCGAACTCACCAACCGGGTACACGGCATTTTAGTTGAAGTGGGCTCCAAAGAGGCAGCCCGACGAATTGTTTTCTCAGCGGCAAAACTCAACGAGGAAATAAGAGGGCTCGAGGGAGTATCCTTTGACAAGCCATTTCGCCCAAGGCTCCGCAATGAGAAGGCTATATCAGAAACCTCACAAAAAGCCGATCCCAAGCTCAGCGTGCTGCCTGTAGTCTACGTAACCCGCTTTGAGGATCGAGCTCCGTGTCCATCATCCGTTGCCTCCCTACTCACTCCACCTCCCGTCGCGGACAGTATCTCCAGTATTATGCCCGGTGCTACTAAACATCCGGCTCCTACCAAAAGTATCCCAGGTCCGGCCAGTGCCAATAGCGCCGTGATAAAGGATGGGACTCCCCCTCCTTGAGCCCAGACGCAAACCTGCAACCTGTTCCTGCTGGGAGCAGCAGTGAGGAGGTTACCGCGCCATGAAAATCTTGTGGTCCGGTCATGCAAAACAGGATCATGAACAAAGAGACTCAGAGCCGTAAATCACGCAGTACGCACAAAGGTAAACCAAAAGAGATAGCTCAGTTTTTTCGTAGACCGAGGGATGTAGACCTTCAGCCGGGTATGATACCCCCAGGTTACTAGACACCAAAACCTTGCGCCCCCCCCCCCCCTCAAGCAATCTGTCTACTCTATAGCCCCCCAAAACCTCCAGCTCCCGACTCCCTTAGGACCCCTCTTCCACCCCCAACTCACCCTTTTTTCTCTCTCCCCAAACCCAAAATCAGATGCCTCTGACGATTCTGCGACAACAACTCCTGAGCATTGGCTCAAGTGTTTTTACAGCAATTGCCTGGGTGTGCTGAATGAGATCCCGGAGCTTCGGCAGCTTGCAATGGATAGGCAGCTTCGGGTCATAGCTCTTACAGAAACCTGGTTTACCCCCGATATACCTGATGCAGAAATATCCATTCCAGGCTTCTTAGCAATAAAGCAGGACTCCAGAAGAGGTCGTGCCTGCGGGGTTACCATATACTACGATCATTCAATCTCTCCTCATACCGCACTAACATCTACCTTTTCATGTATTGATTGTTTACGGATTGTGTTAACATTCTTTAAAACAGACACCGTACTGCTTTGCGTAGTCTACCGCCCTCCCACATGCAATTCAACCGATAGCCCAGGTCTCAGACTTATTAGGCTCCCTGAAAAGCTACACAGATTTCACCCATCTTCTAGTCACTGAAGACTTCAACTCACCCAGCATCGACTCGAGAAGAGCTGATGTCCCTGATGTCACCTTCGGAAAACCCCTCCTAGATCTCGAAATCAAAAACTCATGGGTGAACAAAGTGAACGATCCGATCAGATATCGCACAGGACATGCCCCGTCCCTATTGGACCTGGTTGTCTCCAGCGAATGGCTTTAAATAAATGGAGCGCACTACCTACCATCTCTTGGCAAAGATGATCACATTCTCATTGGGCTCGATTATATTGTGAACTGGCCTTCTCTTACATCATAAATCAAAATTTTGAGATCCTCTAAAAGGACCAATATTAACCAAGTCTGTGCACTTGTTCACTTCCAGCTCAGTTCAGCTAACCTAGATAACTCTGCTGAAGAAACGGCTGAGGGTCCCAGAGAGTTGATCTCCTTAGCCGATGGGCTACTTGTCTCCAGAATTCGTCTTTCACAGACCGGTAAGCGGTCCCTCCCACGCCTCACTAGGTGCATTCTAGACAAACCCGCAGGCCTCCTTGCCAGATAAAGAGCCACCGGTCTTGCCCGCGATGCAGATTTCGGAATTATCCGCAACAAATGCAAAGAGAAGTTTAGGTCCTACCAGAATGCGGTCCAACTATCTGTACTTGCCTGAGCATGGACCAATGAGGCATATTTCTTTCCGTACGTTTGCCGTCTAAAGAGCACTGCTCCGAAGCCCCCCGCTCTCAAAGATCATGCCAGATTCCTAATTGCTCCCCCAAGCCAAGGAGCCAGGGCCTTCAACCCCCACTTCCGTACAGTTTTTAGCTCCATACCCATAACATCCCACCCTGCGGTGCACCTTGTATCTTTGGTCACTACCCTTAGCCATAATACTATTCCCATTGGAGCAGTCGCATAAGGTTTCCATCAGCCGAACCAATACTGTCCCCTGGGTTCCGGCTTGATCCACCCCCGCCTTCTCAAGGAATCCGCGGACACATTGGGTGCTTCTTAAGCAGTTCTTTTCCAGCGATGTGTTGACGATGGATTTTTTCCTGCAGCTGAAAGAAAGCACTCATCGCACCCGTCTGTAAGAAGGGTAGTTGGCACGTTCCTCCTAGACAGACCCAAATGTCTAATTCAAACTACCAGCAACATTTTCGGGCGAATTCTTACGAGTGCGGTTCTTTTCTATCTGTGTAAAAATAGGATTCTCTCCTCTCTCTAAGGTAGGTTTCTTTCTGGTAGATCATGCGTCATCAATGTGCTTGCCGTCACGGATAGCCTGACAAAATCCCACGATGATGGCCAGCTCTCCAACTCTGTACTCATCGACTTGCTAAGGCCTTCGACAAGGTTCCCCATGCCCCTCTTATTTATAAGCTGCAAAGATACGGGATAAAAGGCTCCATGTTGGCCATCCTGCGCGGCTTCCTCACCGGCCGCGCCTTTGTGGTTGAAGTGTGGAATATTTGCCTCAATCCTCCTCTATAGCAACTGTAGCCCCACAAAGGTCGGTCTTAGGTCCTCGACTTTTCTCGATCTACATGAACGATCTTCCGGCGGCCCTTCCTGTGAACATTGCCATGTACGCAGACGGTGCAACCCTCTGGAGTTTAGGCGTTGAAAACCTGCCAGTTGCAGTTGATAAAACAAAACGCTGGTCCGAAGATTGGAACCTCCCAGTTAATGATGACAAATGCGTGAGCATATCTTTCGGCAGAGGGACTGGTCACACGTTTTCCATTACCAAAGCAACCACACTTCCTAGGGTTTACAAGGTGCTCGGTTTCTGGTTAGATTTTGACTTGTTCTTCACTCATCATCACCATCTTGCCAGCGAGTCTGCCTTTCGAGTCCTAAATATGATTCGAAGATCCTCCCGGCGCATCTCCAGGGCTAATTTTCACGTGATTTTCGGCAAGTATATCCGATCTCTGCTGGAGCGCGGTAGTCAGACAGTGCACTCTGGTCCTGTCCGAGGTCGTGAGAGCCTAGAAATGGTCCAGAGGACCTCAAACACAGCAGTATGGGGTCTGTCTCACCTACCTTATCCGGTGCGTCTCTCACCCCTTAATCTCTACCCCCTTGACCTAGGACGCGCAAGAGGTGATCTGTCTTTGATGTTTCACCATTTTGAATCAGGTCAAAGCGATTGGCTCTTCCGCGTCTGTCCAGCTCCTTCTCTCCGTGGCCCCGGCAGAAGGGTTTTTAAACGGAGACCGCGCACTTCTCAGAGAATTAACTTCTTCAGCTACCGGCTTATTACTCTGTGGGACGCTCATCCGGAAAATATTATTCTGTCGCAGAATAAATCTATACTCCAGAAAAGTCAGACCTCTACCTGGGTCTCTCCTAGCAATTCCTTGTCCAAAAAAGTGAAATAGACGTCTTTTACTGTTTGTCCATTTGGCTATATCTTCATGAATTTAGCACTCCCATTTCGCTTGAGGCACCTTCCATAGTGAGAAGTTGCATGATGTTATTTATATTTTGTTTTTGTTGTCGCTGCCGTCCCCGCTTCTTTTTGCGCTCGTTCCAGCTCAGTGCATCCAGGAAAGGGTTAGAGACTTCCTCCAGTACCGGAACAATTGGATTCAAAGCCTGGAACCCGTGTAGTACTTCAAGACCTCCAGACTTCAAGTATGTAAGACCCGCTTTTCTAGACCACTCTCCCGCTTCTAAGCCTGCTCCGCGGTCTCTGATCTTTCGTAAACTGGAAGCCATCAGCCATCACATACCTTGCCATCATGGCTGTCTGATTATTTAACCAACTAACGTCGGTGTACACGACCAGGTTTTAAAATATCCGAACCCTCGGTGAACGTTTCAGGGGTGCTTCGGTAAGCTGTGCTTTCCCCGCATTTAATTTCCACTTACATCAGTGATCTTCCATCTACTTCTCCTGCGTATTCATCTAAATGTGCCGACAATGCGGCTCTTTCTCAGGCCGCTCCCGCAACTCAGGGCGTCAGCGACTTTTTCAGTGATCTGTCCTATATCCACCATTAGTCTTTTTGATCAGGTTTAGTCCCAAATTCGTCCAGGCGCTTTGAATGCATATTCGCCCTTTCTTGATCAGCCTACCCTTCTGATCCACCTGTCTCTTCCACGAAACCACAAACTAAAGTGAGTTCTGTCAAATATTTAGGAGTTGCTGTCGATGCAAACTTGAAGTGGTTATCTCTCGTTTCAAACAGTCTGAAGAAACTGCACCAATTTTCCCTCCAAAACCGAATGTTCGAGCATTTTATATCCAAACAAGGTGCTATTTCTTTTTTTGTTCATCATTGTTTTTCCTTTCTATCTTACCATTTCCCCATCATTTTTACCAGCTGTTAAAGAATGATCATAAATCTCTCCTTTAATATTTGTCTGTTATCAGTTGGGTGTCTTCCGTATCTTGAAGTGAACTATCTGATAAGCTGTACGAACTACACCTGTACGCGTGGCAGAAGTCTGCTCATAAAATCCTGGCAAACTGCATATATCCTTTACATAGTGATCTACCCAAAAGTAGGTCTCTCGCTTTTATACTTTCCTCCTCTAGATCCATACCCTCTCCTATGAACATCCAAAAACCTCTACAGCTCCATAACCGGCCCGAATACTCACAAACCGGGCACCAATATCGAAAGACTCTCTTTGCAGTCTTATGTATAATACTTTTTCATCCCATCGATTCGTCGAGATGGAAAGAGTCAGTCTTTTTTGACAAAAATGAGGACGCGAGTCTTTGCAAAAGTTTAATTAAAAGCAAATACAACAGCCAAAGCCTCGCTGACGAGAGGTAACCTCGGTCAAATCTCTATGCTGGCCTATCAGACAACCAGGCAGTCGTTGTTCAAGCCGAGGAGGTAAAAGATCTCGGGATGGCAATGGAAGCGATCTTTAAACAAGGCGGACACTGTAAGAATAACGCAAAGAAAGCCTTAAACGCACTTTAAACTGAGGTGTCTCGTGAGTTTGAGGAAATTAGGTGTCCTGTTACTAATATACTTGGCAGTCGTGATACCCTAACTGGAACATTGCTTCAATACCTGAAATCCATTCCTTGTGAGGACTAAAACAACTCTAGAGAATGAGGCTGCAGTGTTCTAGGTTACAATTTAATTTCAGATAGGTTATACCTGCTCGGTAGAAAAAAGGAGATTGAGATGGTATCAAATCGAGTTTTCCAAGCTGTTTAGCGGATAGGTCCGCCTGCCAGATCTGAGAAATCTCTCTCTAAACTTCAGGCAAATGAGGAGTTGCAGGGTACGGGATCCAGCCTGCTAAAATTCGTGTGAGTGCACCGGTCGACGGCCAGTCTTTGGCTGTAAGGTATTTCAACCAGCGAAATATACTAACGGTTAGGTCATTGAAGCAATGTACAAGGATGGTTTCAAACGTCAACTAGTCAAGGCCTGTGGGTGACTGTTTGGTGGAAGCGACGATAAGAACCTCTTATTTAGATGTTTCCCTCTTCTTCCGTCTATCCTCAGTTAAACTTTCAACGGGACACTTGGTCAAACAGAGTTGATGAATAGCAGCCTGATTCCAGAATAAAGTGTAAATGGAGAGCTGTGACAGATCGAATCCGGAGGTTCCACCATAAGGTGTTTTAGAGCGCTCAAAGAGGAGAGACCACCCTTTATAAAAATGAGACACCTGGAGATCAAAGAGCTCACTGGTGAACTTTTCCGTGGTGAATGGCTAGGCAATTCACGAATCCTGTGTCAAAAAATGGTTTTGTTATTTTCGCATACGATCTCACTGGCCAGCTCTTCAAATATTTGACTGTCTCACACTGTTTACCACTTCCTGACTGAGGTGACCAAAGAGTAAAAGTCACCTACTGAGGCTGTCTTATTTTCTACTTTGGTTCTTGAATTTTTGATCAAAGGAATTATTACTGACGTACATTTTCATATGTTCATACACTGTGAGTCGTCCAGTGCCGTGTCATAAACAACCTAGTGAGCCTCAACCCCACAAAGGTTTTTTTGATATTTGGTCACTTACTCGGATCAGGCAAATTTTTGATTGCAGCGGTAGAATTGGTACGTTGATCAGCAGGAAAGAATACGTGGAAGCTACCCTCGGGACTAAGCCATTCATAATTCGAACACAGTTTTTTTACCCGGAATCAGCGCTCACTAGGGTAAGAAACTGGACGACTTTGCGGAAAGCCATCAAGTCCTGGGTACAAAAACAATGCTAGTCCCGGCAGAGTCAGTAAGAAAGTATTTTGGGTTTTATGGTGAAAAAACGAAACGGTATTTCACGGATATTATTGTATCGCAGGCAGAATATGGTGTGCCAATTTTATGATTCCGTTTTACTTAAAACCGGTTAAACATTTTCGGCTTTTCGGGCCTGTTTCTTGGGTCAAAAGTACCAAGTAAATGTATCTGTTGTTTGTTTGAAGCTACCGGTAAAAACTGATGTGATTCAGAGCAAAAGTTTCCTACACGGTTTCCAGGTTTTGTTTTCAAGGTTTTTGGTGACAACCAACTTGGTGGCTTTGTCACAGTTTTTGTATTAGCTCCGAGGCTCGTTCACAGAATAGGAGAATTAAAAGTAAGTTCTCTAATAACTGTGGTGCGGCGGAATCCGCTGAGGTCGTGGAAGACGAGGTGCTTCAGTGTGGCCGGCGCCACCTGTGAAACCGCAAACGGTGCTTCAGTTTGGGGGCAGGTGATTTCAAGCTACGCGTAACTACCCAACCCCTAGATGGACATTTGACTTCCGCTTTAAATTCACAGATAAGTGCTCACGCTCAATTCTAGGGAAAGTGGATACGTCAGCAAAACCAAATTTGGAAAACACAACATCTATCGGCGGCCTGGGCCTCAAAAAGAATCAGGCAGTGAAGAAAAAAACAACCAATAAAAATAGGAAAGCCATCCCAAGTTAGAAGGAATTTAGGGGGCATCCTGTTCTACAAACTCAGATAGAAACCTGACATTGGAAATAAAACCTCTCAATGGGTGGATTAAACAGTTAGACTACCAAAAAGCAACAAAGCAAATGTGACTCCGAATTCATGGGGGGAAGTTAAAAGACCGCTTCTTTACACCTATAGAGAGAACGGTAAGTGACTGTAGGATCGAGGGGGGACGAAAATCTTCTGCCCCAAACTGTTGCTATTAGGCTTGCCTGTTTACCTCCACAGACACTGATTACTCAAAAACCATCGAAAGGGGCTAAGGCCTGGAATGTAACCAGCGCCGCCAAGGCTCCTGTCAGTTGTTTTCCACGCTGCCCGCTGGATGGCTAAGTTTCTATCCAGGGAAAGAACAGTTTAAAAAAACACTTAGTGGCTGAAGCGGGTTGCGCCTTATAGCTTCGCTTTCGTTCATGGTCCCCACTTGGTAATAATTCGGCCGAACTTAGGCAGCCTACTCCCTGTATTGGAAAACTGGAGACGTTCGCCCTAGTTAGGTGAACTCTCAAACACAAAAGAAAAAACAGCAGCCAAAATGGCTGCAAGTTCCGGCAAACAACATACCGACCCCAGTGTATTTCACAAGAACTAAATTCAGGAAATCTCCAAGAGAGCAAGCCCGGTGAATATACAAAAAATGCAGCCAGAATAGCCCCTGGCACTCAGTAATTTGCTCAAAATTCCCTCACGACGCAGCCAATAAAAGCGAAGGGGTCTGAGGGAAGAGCCAAGAAGACCAGCTGGGTTTGGGTGGTTGCAGGATAAAGCCGGGCCACCGATACTTCCTAAGAAGGGGAACAAACGTTCGTTGAACAGGCTGATTCCAACTTCCAGTCCACAGGTCAAAATTTTACAGTCACGGAACTTCGTGCAGTAGTCAATCCCCAAGACACCGGGCTGGCGGCTCTCGCGGCTGCAAAAATGGCGTATTGCTTCAGGAGCTGCACCAAGTCGCATCACACAGGTAAAATTAGCAACCGGTTTAATGGCGGCGTCCATGAAAACGTAAATCCGTTACAAAAACGCCTGCAACCTCTTGAGCAAGCAGAAGGACCGGTGACTAGGATAACCGTTGCCGATATCATTGCACTGAATGAATCTTGGAAAAGGCACGATAAAGCCAGTTAGTTGTTTGGGGAATATGCCTCCTAGAGACAGGGCAGAAAAAACTCACGGCAACGGAGAAGTGGCTGTACCGATACGGGTTTGACTAGGACACTTGGAAGTCCCATTCTATTCAACTGTCTATAGTGTGTACCTCAAGTCGTGCTTCACCAATATCGCGATCAAGATGGTTTGCGTAAGCTGCAATCATAGGGGCAGCGGAGAGGAGTGCATAAGGACATTGAGTTTTGCATATGCTGGGGGTTATCACCTTCACCTTTTATTCACGCATCCTCACCCCTTCTCATTGGCGAAGTCAGTGGTTTTCAGGCCCGCCTGACATAAAAATCCAGTTCGCCATGGTTCACGAATACGAAAATATACACTCTTGCGAAACAACGGTTTATCTATACCACATTCGTTGTCCTTGTTTTGCGAAACTGCACTGTACCTGACGACATCATTCACCTCTGGTGCAACAGCCAAACTGTTGCTTCTCTTCGTCTCCTCTTTGAGGTTTTGATAATTTAACACCCCATATTTGCTCTACTGAGTGGAAGCGATTAGAATAATAATAATAATAATAATAATAATGGTTTATTTCGGAAGCGCCAGAAGCATGTCATGTGCATGATCATGTTGATACAGGTGATGGAATGGACAGATATAATTCATGGAAATATGGAGACTCTCGTGAAAATATTGGATGAAAAGGCTCAGAAGGGGGAGTAAGGTAGGATGAAAATAGTATAAACGTATGCACACCATAGAGATTGCATGGAGTTTAAATGAGCTCAAGAGCGGATTTGAATGGACGCCCGGTGAGTTAGAAATTCAAGGTCAGGTGGACTGAATGGCTGGTCCCGGGCAATTACATATGGAGGCAGACTGGTAAACATGAGAAAGGCTGGAAATCGGTATAAAAAACTGCAGTAGCGAGGAACGATGGAGAAAAAGGTGAGGTGCACTGCAGTGGATTAGATGACAATGAAGCATTGGTACTTTGCAGTGAATTGTCGGCGGACAGGACACAAAACTCACCGTAAAACAGGCAGCGAGCAATGCAAGACGTAGAGGGATGATCAGATGACAAAAACGATTTAGAAGGATTGGATACGGTAGATGTGAGGCACAGATGTAGAGTTGATGGATGCCTATGATGACGGTCGTTGGGATGATAGCAAGAGAAATGGCAGGTGAGGAACTGCAAGATGCAGAGCGCGTGCACATAGATATATATGCGTAAGTTCGTATATATATATATATATGTAGATTTATTATATATATATATTTATAGGTTTAAGAGAAGCAGGAGCAATAACAATGGGGTCCTAGAAAGAAATTATCAGTCAATAGGAGGAGTAGGTAATGTTAGATCAGTTGGTTGTAGGATTAACTTTGGAATGTCGTGGTGGATTAACTTCATGACAAGTGCACGTGGCAGCCAAACGGAGAGAAAAATAGAATGCGGAAGCACAGAAGTGATGAAGACTGTTAGGAGCAGTTCATGGAAGAGTGAAGATGAAAGACAGGATCAAGGAAAACAGGTAAGAATGAGTCTAATTATTTGATCAATGCAGGTGCGAGATGTAGTGACGGACCAGAGGAATCGGGTAGTGACAGGTCAAACAATTTGGAACTGTAAAAGAACACCGTGACGTAACGTTGTCATTATAATGGTGGAACATGGAAAAGCGGACCACATTGGAAGGTACAGAAAAATGCCTGTAACAAGCAATAAACGGATCAAGGGATGAAAGCAATGACCGAGGAGACACAGGTAAGAAATCACCAATCAGATCATTTTACTGCAGATGAAACACGAAGGAGGCGGACAAGGAAGCGGGAAGCCCCGAGATAAGTGGACCAGTAATAGAGCAAAAAGGCCACAAAAAGTGAATGCGCAGAGGAGTTGGGGCAATGGAGCTGGAGAGCTGTGTGCCGGCAGACAATTGAACAGGTGGATACTAATCAGGACACTGGGAAGAACCGCAGAGGAATCGCGGGGCCAAGTGAGGAAGATATGGTGGTGGTGATTAGATAATAAATACGACTGTAAAAGATGCGAAGTTTGGAGCCGCAAGTTCTAATATGCGGATTGGGCATGAATGCGGGTGCGGTTGGTGCGTCATGGCATGGGGCACGAGGAGGGATTAACAGGGCGACAGGTTTAAGGAAGCTATCAATGGGCGTTCTGAGCAGAGGGTAACACCAAGCGCATAGATGATAGAAACTAGCAATTACGGCAGGTGGGAAAAGAGTTACTGGCGAGCGTCGACAGAGAAGAGTGGTTAGGACGATAGTGACTCAAAGCAGTGAAAGTTGATGTAGAGAGAGGCAATAGGAGGATGGACAAAACGGGAAGGTGTGCATACCGTGGTAGGGCGACAAAAATGGGAAGTGGAAACAGATGATAAGAGCTATAGGTGAACAAGCTTTGGCGGAAAAAGGATGAGGAGCATGCGATTTTCAACCGACAGCATTGGATTCGGTAGTTCAAGAAAAGTTAGGGTGTGCCATCCGCAACTGGTGCTAGTGGGTGGGACTGGCCGTGCGCTGGGCACCCAACCTGAAAAACACTTCGTGAAGTGAACGCAGGAGGTGTGATCCACCAGTCTAGTTGCGCTCGCACATCGTTGCAGACGGCTTGCACGCCCGATGTGCGCCGGCCATAGCGGTGGATCTGACCGCGCCCCGCACTGTTGGGAGTGGCACGAGTGATCATGGATAATTGTACAGGGTACAAAACGACCGCGATGGGGGTGCATGAACCAGGAACAATTGACCAAGCCTTGAGACCATGGACAGGAGAGCCAACGGAAACAGCAAGTGGTAGACGACCGTGTAGCAATATTATCCAGGTGCACCTGCCAGGGAGGTGGTAAGTACAGTGTTCGAAGTGACTGGCCGTCAGCGGGGATCACTGGAGAGGGAAAAAGGATAGAGAAGCGCAGTCTGGGTGTGCCCCAGCTGAGAATCAACGGATACTGAGGAGAAAAAAAAGTGAATATGATGGATCAGAGATGAACGTAGGTGAGCAATAGGGTTACCTTATGATGGCAGGCGGTAGGTTCGCTGTGGATCAGTGAAGGCAATGGCCTTAGTTCGCGGGGTGTACCTAGTGGCTTGTGACGCAGAGGTAGTAGAGTTACAGTGTGAGACCTCTTTCAAAGGCCAGGTCGGTGGAGACGAGCTCATTGGTGAGCAATATAGCATTGGGGACTGTTAAGTATGACAAAAGTGCGCGCCTAAAAGCGAACATTGAGGAGGCACTGCGTAAGCTAAGGGGCAGCTTATTTCAGATTTTGGAATAGGCTGACAGAAAGAATCGGGACTTCAGACAGAGATTAGAATGGGGGACAGTGAGAGAGAAGGCACGGTGCCGGATGGGGTAGGAGCAGGGCGCAGCGAATGAGATGGGATAAGAGGTGTAGGCCAGGTTATGGATTAGCTTAAAGAGGAAAATCAGGTTGAGCCTCATGCGACGAATCCATAGAAGCTCAATTTTTAGGAGCTCACACCGCTGGCGGTGTGTTAGGGCTAGGGATACGCCCAACAGCCTTTTGGTGAAGGTACGCTGAACGTTCTCAAGAGATACAATGGAGGAACGTGGCCAGAGGCTGGAGGTAATGGGACAATATTCTAGGAGCGGTCTCACGTGTGAGAGATACATGGAGAGGCGACTGGCCGGTATTGGGAAACACCGATTGATCAGGCCTAGGGTTCTCTTGGCCTTAGCGATTTGGAATGATGCCTGTTTGGAGAAGGTAAAGGAACAAGAGTAGCGTGCACCAAGATCGGTAACCATGGGGTGTATGGGGATGGGCAGGCCGTCCAGACAAATTTGGCCGGGTGGTACCGTGCACTTGTATGGTAGGAGGAAGCTTTTCTCCGCAAAGAATTTCATGAACCACGAGACGCACCAAGTTTGGAGAACGAGTAAGTCATGCGATATGTTGCACAGAGTCACGGATAGGTCACTAGGGAGGAAAGAGTACACTATTTTTATATCGTCGGCAAGGAGGAAAGGAGTGCCGTGTCGAATAGAAGAGAAAATGTCATTGATATAAATAAGGAATAGTAATGGGCCTAGGACACTGCCTTGGATGACACCGCTAGTAATTGGTTTGGCGGAAGATGGGTGGCCGTCGACGAGCACGGCTTGTGATCTGTTAGAGAGATAGGAGGATAGCCAGGAGAGAAGAGGGTCAGTAATACCGAGAGATCGGATTTTGGCCAACAGATAAATATGGGGAACACGGTCAAAAGCCTTAGACATTTCGAGGTACAGGACAATTACAGAGTTGCCGGCGTCGGCAGCAGACAATAGGACATTGAGAAAGTCAAGCTGGCAGGAAGAGCAGGAACGGGAGTTCAAGAAACTATGCTGACCAGGGTTCAGCAGGTTGTTAGATAAGAGGTACTGGACAATGTGTCTTTTGATAATTCTCTCCATAATTTTGCAGACTACTGGGGTGTGATTAATGGGCCGATAGTTATCTGGGTCGTGTAATACGCCCTTTTTGAAGCGCGGAACTATAACAGAGGATTTCCATTGAAGGGAGACGACACTGTGAAGCATGGAGGTGGTATACATATTGAGTAACAATAAAGGGAGGTCAGGTCCACCGAAACGGAGGAGGGCCGGTGGGAGATCATCTGGTCCCGGTTTCGAGGAAGGTTTAATAGACGAAACTGATTTTTCAATTTCTAGATGGGTGAAGGGAATCGATGAAAGAGAGGCAGAGGTGCAGGGCTGAATTGTAGGAGGGGGAATACCAGGACAGCTTATAAGGGAGGAAGAGAAATGCTCATTGAAGGCCTCAGAAATAGATGCTGGAGTATTAGCGGTAGATGAGCCTCAGATGAGGAACTTGGGCGAGGTATGATTGGATTGATTGGACCTTTTACTAAGCAGGTTGGACAGGTAGCCAGTTTTGTTTGGGTGTGCTAAGGCGATGGCCTCTTGCCTTCTCAGATGCGAATCGACCATGCAAAGCAGCCTCGGTTGTAGCTGGTTTATGCGCAGGAGAATTGTAAAATCGTGTGATCTAGCGAAGGTAAGTTGCAGCTTAGACAGCTTAAGCTCTAAAAGTGACAGGCGTGTGGTGCTGGAATTGGGGCGTGGATCGGCACATGGGTTGGCGGTATTTAGGCAGTGTAGGAGGTTGGAGTAGAGAGACTTCACGACAATGAGGGGATCGGATGAAAGAAAAAATGTGTCACAGTTAAGGGAGCGGATTATCATTGACACTAGGGGCCAGTTATAGGAACGGTAGGAAGTCAGAACAGGGGGAGAGGATTGCATCGGATGAGAACAGCTGAACTTGCACCTGACAATACGGTGGTCACTACCCGGGAAGTGATCAGTAGTCTGGGTGATCATATCAGGAACATCAATGGAGAATACTAGGTCCAAGATGTTGTTCCCCCTAGTAGGGCAGGAGACATGTTGGGTCCATCCACCAAGACGGACACAAGAAAGGAAGGTGGAGAGGGCGGGAGGGCTAGTATGGGAGAACCAGCAAATTGAAGGAAAGTTAAAGTCACTCGCAATAATTTTTGCACTGGCAGGGTAGTCAAGCGCAGCATTAAAGACATCCACGGCAGAGTCAATTTTTGCAGGCTCCAGACCCGGGGGGACGTAGACGCAGCCAAGGAGGAGGTTCTGGCCGGAGGCGTGAATAGATAGCCATAACGAATCCTCAATAAGGAGAAGAGGGGGGTGGTTGATAACACTAGCGTGGATAGTGCATTTGACAAAGGCTAAACAGCCACCTCCATACTTACTCCATACCGCGGGTCATGGTGCATGTTCCTTGCAGGCTGTCACAGACCTCAGTCAAATTATCGGAATTCCCATCCGCTCCATCACTGCATACCTGGTACTCTGAGACCACTCAAAATCTCTTCACCGGTATCACAATTTGATTATTTCCTTGATGTTTTCCGCCAAACTTTCTCTTGTATCGCCAGCTGTGCAATTATCAGCCATTTCATATCTTTTGGATGATATCGGTTTTCAACCCTCTTTCGGTTGTGAAATTTTACAAAACTTCGTTCTGCGTGTCAGCTTCTCCACAACATGCTTCACTCAGCCAACACAAGTAGGGGTTCGTCAGTCAGTGCCTGTATTTTCCTTGTTCGTATGTGTCTGCCGCTTTCCATAACTGCGTGTCTTTCAACGATTTCATGTTTCACCTACCTCTTTTATGGCTGCATTTGAAACTGTTTCGTATTTACAGCTCAAAATTGTGTCATTTAACTTCACTCAAAGTCTACCCAGCTTCGTTCAGCCGTTGACGGAGTGTGTGATCCTGCCTTTCACTGTTTCTGGGTGTTTTATATTATTGGGTAAAGTAGTACGTATTGAACATGCGTTTATGCGTGCGTCCCGGTCAAGGATGGGAAATATACTACTAGCATTATTGTTATGCAGCCCCTAGCTCGGGTCCTGGAGGATCCGGTAAAGCAACAATAAGAGGCGATAATTATAGAGTGAAATACACCAGGAGACAGATGGGAGGCAAATGCTTTGGGACCATACAGGACCGGACAGCTGCAAAAGTATGTAGATTGCAGGCGAGTTGCTTTGACTTCAGCACTGCAAAGTTCCTGTGGCGGAAAGTGGGGAAAAGGACTCCTAGATACCTGAAACAAAATAGCCTCATGTGGAGTACGCAGCTAGGAATCAAGGCCGGGCGATTGCCCTTCTTGTTGGTACAAACAGGTAGATAAATGAAGGGCGTTCAGTTTGGGTCCATTATTTGGAATAAGGATAGGCTTTTTATTCGGCAAACCACGGGTTCTTAAAAGTCAAGCCGGAGGCTACGGCAACTTTCGAGAACCAAATGCGGTGGGAAGATAGCTTCTGGCGGACAGACCACCTGGTTGTGAAGTGGGTAGTCACATTTTTCATAAGAAGATGGTTGGGAGGGTGCTGCACATTTTGGCGCTTGGTCCTCGTGCACAAATCTCGATGAACGATTCAGATCGGGAAATGAGTTAATCCAACTTTTTGTTCCCCGATGATATCAGGGTAACTGGAACGGATATCTCGGATGATGTGTTACCCGTGGAGAACTGGTCGATCAGGTGGAACCTTCAGCCAAGCCTTGTCAAGGGCGAACGTCAAACCAAAAGCAGTGGCCAGTGAGAGTGGTCTGGGGAAGCAGAAAAGGTTATAACAGAGCAGGTATACGGGTACAATACTAGACAACAATTTCAGACTATCAAGTCACGGCATGGTGGTAGCAAATGTGTCCACGAGGCAATTCTTTCGAAAAGTTGTACTGCCTCAAGCGAAGGAACCGAGATTTTCATCCCAAGCCACAGATTCACTTAGGCCACACTAGGAGTACCGCTTGCAAGCCCGCACTCAGTGCTACCAAAAGGATTTGGACCGGTTGGAAAAGATGCAAAGCTATCCAGTGGGTCTGTGCACGCAGAGGCGAGGACAACTACGCAGAGCTTCTTCGTGCCCTGGGTCTCCTTTCTATGAGGCGGTTACCTGTGCTTCAGATTAGATAGAAACCTTCGAGGGACTGAGGGGGTTTTTGTTTGAAAGTCGAGAAGAGCCTCCCTCTCCCATTCCAGAGAGCTAAAAAAGGGGACTCGGCCTAAGACAGCGAAGAAGGCGCTCAGTGCTCAACTAAGGGTCAGTCCTCAAACAGAGCTACTCCGTTCTGCGGCAGGCTCCCGGAAGATACCAGTCCACCAGAGGTGAAGGCTCCTAAGAAACAGAAGATGCTCTAGGACAATGTAACTCGAGGGTTGCTAGACAGACTTGGAGCCAGTCATGATGTACCCTTTGTTCCTCCCCCTTTTGCCCCATCGAAAGTGGTACTGCACAGAACTTCCGTCTTTTAGATAATTGAAAAATAAAGCAATATTGGGAGCTAAGGGAGTGCGCCAATACTTCTATTTGGACAAAAACTGGTGTTCGCCGTATAAAGTCCCGCTCGAACCTGGGGCCTATCTTAATAAAAAAAAAATGGTCACTGTTACCTTTCGGACGGAGATCTCGATGTGTCTCATGTTCCCATCTGCTGAAAAATAAGGGGTTCTAGGAACTCGAAGCAAAATGAGACCACGAGTTTTTCAGGTGCAAGGAATTGTACCATCATTGGAGATGGCCGCCAATCCCGTGCTCTGATTTGATCTGATTTAACCTAGTGAGTACGAGAAACTTAAGGTTGTGGCCTCTTCAAGCGACTTTGCAGGATTAACCAAAAGGTTTGATACCCCGAGAAATAGAGAAAACATTTTTTCTCGAAGCTTAACTATCCTCAGGATAAATCTGAGTCAGCTGTAGGAAGGCTTGGAGAGCTGTGGTAAAAGGTATACCTCAGAGGGTAGCAGATTAGCAACTGAGATAACGGGGGATGGGATCTCACCTAGTAAGTCTCCTATGAAGGAATGCATATCACAGCAACTGACCATCAAGCGGGTCCTCTGTCTAGGGAAGTGTACCTGGCCAGGAGACAGAATTAAAGAAAGCCAGGACCGGCATTGATGCAGTTTGTGAACCCTGGACAAAATGGTCACCTAGCAGAGACAGCCGAATAGTTCAGGACCGACATATCTGGCTCAAGTGCCAACGAGTCTGGAGACCCGAGACAGAGTGATAGACACGCAGGAAAGTAGATCATATCCATCGAAATATAGTCCTTCAGAACATCAAGAGGAGTTTCGCCGATGGTAGGAATGCTCTGTTAGTCCTCATCGCCCACGGAGGCTGCAAAAAAGGAGAATGACTCTTCCAAGGCAAGAAGTTCTGAGGTGGGGAAGGTTAGCATGAAAGCCGGGTGTAAGTTACGGAAGTCGCAGTTTGAGCAGCATGTGGCCAATTCTCACGAATTCCCGAACCAGAACAACATGGGCTCGCAGATTTTAGAGTACCGAACTGAAAACCAAGGAGGTAGAAACATACAAACACCAAGTACGCTGTCAAGTAGACCTACCAGTAAGTCCCAAGTAACCAACATCTCGTGGCCCAAGCGAGACAGTCAGAAACGGTGCAAGGCATAATTTGAATGCTCCAAACAACCAAACAAAGGAGTAAAATTGTTGTACTTGGACTAGCTTATCAAAATAGTATCACATATAGCAACATTTACAAAACAAGTGAAACTTTTGGAAGGAATCTCGATCTATACAGTTTATATCCTGTAGTTTGCGCAATCTATGCTCCATTGCGAAAATCTGTGAGCCACCACAGGGAATAAACGTCAAGGTTCTCACAGCGGGTGGAACAATAACGGCTGTGACAAAAGGGCCGGAATTGGCGGGTTACTCGAAAATGACCTATCAGTA
Organism: Fasciola hepatica; assembly: GCA_948099385.1. Taxonomy (NCBI): domain Eukaryota; kingdom Metazoa; phylum Platyhelminthes; class Trematoda; order Plagiorchiida; family Fasciolidae; genus Fasciola; species Fasciola hepatica. The sequence goes on along the minus strand of CANUEZ040000043.1, from coordinate 32,229,339 downwards.
ACTGTCGCATACCTCAGCCCCTCATCCCGGAAAGGAAGTGCACAGCTTATCAGTTGCCCCAAATTCCTGACAAACTCAGGTGCTCCAATTCCAGTTTCAGGCGGCTTCAATGTGCTGGGTTGAGCTGCCTCTAAGAGTGGGTGCCAGGTATATCATTTGTGGCTTTTTGATTGCACTCCATGCATAGGGAGGCGCTGATGCCACACTTTGAGCTAGAAACCACAAGTGGAAGGAGTCAGATGTCATCCACTTTGGGCCAGATAATGGCCAGACAGTCAGTAGACGCCGTGGACCTGTCCGATGGGGGTCCGCTGTGGAGAAGGCCTATCACAGAATAATCTTTTTGCAGATAAACACAATGACGGCATTCGCCTCGGAGAAGTTCCGCCGTAGTTCCCCTCGAACTGACCAGGAGGTGCCCCGCGAGATGGAGGAGGGCTGAGAATAGCGGATGGATAGAACAGGTCACTACGTTGAAAGATATTGAAGTCGCCCAATGGGTGGCTTAAAAGTGAGGGAGATGGTGGCTCCACCAAGGAGGTAAGCTGATGCGGCTTGCAGCCTCAGTGATTCAGCTCAGCGATCATAGGTAAAAAAGGTCATCAGGGCAACACAGGTATAGCAATAGCCCCAGGCACCTCTAGCAATACAGAGCATCGACAGCTAGGTTTAAGCAAGGCAAACAAAGTGTCCGCAGCAGCAGCAGAAGCTGGTACTGAACACTTAACTCAACCCCAAAGCCTTTCCTTATTACGTACAGCAGAAGGCAATTCAAGGATCGGCGGCCCGGAAGCTTAAGAACGGCTGGGGGAGGCGCCTTAACCAGAATGACAAAGCCCCACTCACTGAGGTTTCTATAACAGAAGGTCTGCGAGATAGATGGTGGTGCGCCGGGTTGGTCCCCGGAGAACCGTGAATGAGTTGGAGCTAAAAAAATTGTAGGTGGTCGAGGCTGTTTACAGGTTGCTGACACGCACAATTGCAGGGCCGGACGGTATCAATCAGGCCATCCTAAAACCAATGGAAAAATAAAATGCAGGTCCCCGGCCGGGCTCTCCAAAGCATCAACGGTAGAGGGTTTCATCCCGGAGGACTGGCTGGGGCTCACAGGATGCCAAATCCAAAAGAATGTGGATAGGGAAAACTACTTCAACTATGGCCCGCTCAGTTGGAAGTCAGTAGACTCCAAGGTTAAAGAAAGTGTTTTTCGGGGCGGAATATCGACTCGCTTCGGGAAAATCGACCTGGTAATGGTCATTCCGCACAGTTCCGTTAGAAACATTCATGTCCGACAAACCCACTGGTCACTTTTGTCGAAGTCACTTAGAAGCTGAGCAGGCGGAGAAAGTAACAGAAATATACCAAGAAGTAATTAGGGCACCCGACCATGTAAAACGTGGCCTTTTACGAAATGCGATGTACTTGGGTTACCATCAAGCTCGAATGGAAGAGAGGGTTCCGCAAAATGGTTTCCTGCACAACTGAGTGCCAAAAGGGTCGGTGCTGGGTCCCCTATTATCCCTCCTATTTACCAGTGACCTCGCCGTAAGGTTGACAGACCCCATTTTCATCGTCTCGGAAGACTCCATTCTACGGGAACTGGTGTGGTGATTCAGCAGCTATCGCACGTAACGCAGCCAGGCAAAGCTCTGTAGCCACGCAAGCTGATAAGCCTCAACCAACCAGCATTGCAAAAGACAAATCCGGCAAAAGCTCTCTGTGGTCGGTCATCGAGTTTCAAAATGAGCTTCCCTAATTTACCATATATATACAAACTCAATCCTCAATACAACAAACGTGTTATTTCGCAGCCTTGGTTTTCTTGCTACTCTTGTCCGCGTAGTCCCCGGTTGCAGAAATTTGGATACCTCTTATCAGTTTAGTTCGTTACGATCATAACTATTGGCTTTGCGTCATAGAGCTGCCCAGTATTGAACAGGTGACCCTGCACGCCAGTGCATCTGAAATTCAAGACTGGACTGAATGTTCTGAGACACGGTGTAGCATACAAAAGAACGTGGAGAAGGAGAAGCAGGCTGCATTCTTCTTGACAGTTGAGGGCCGTTTATTGTGCTCGTTGACGAAATGCCTTGCATATCCGTGGCCCCCCGCCGCAGCTCTGTTTGAAGTTTTGGAGGCCCTACTGCTATGTCACGTGGCTCTGGCCAATTTTCAGGCCACCGTAGGTGCCAAATTGTGTTTGCTGGTTTGTAATCCCAACAAAAAAATTTGTAAATTCATCCTGACTCTACAAAAACAGGCGGCGAAGAGTAATTTCCGCGATCAGTCGGAGGCTAAGTTGTGTGACCGCTTCATTGCCCACAGAAATCATCCGGATTTGCAAAAGAAGCTTTTGCTGAGGTACAATCTTATGAGCTCCGAGGCCCGGTCAACCTGCAAAAAACTCAATGACGTAGCCGATGCGACGGCTTTACATTCCGTAGTGCACTACCAACACTTTCATCCCCGTAAGTCAGAAGCCTCGACCGAAGCCTGCTAAAAAAGTGATTCCTAAAGGCAAACCAGTAAAACCGAATCGGTGGTTCTCCTGCGGCTAATTTCACCTACTTTCTACCTGCCACTTTCGTATTGCTCTATGTCATTCTTTTAGAAAGCCTGGCCACACTCGCGGGTTATGCCGTCGGTCCAAATGTAATATGACGAGTGCAACCCCTGAAGATCCAAAAACTGATGATGGTCCGGTATGCAAGCTAAAGATTTCGAGTGAAACCGGCCATTTACCTTACAGATCAGTCCACTTGCCGTACGGTTTGAGACATCAGTTCACTGTAAATACCGGCCTCTGTGAGTCCATTATTCCAAAGTCAGTGTTTGACTTCATTCAGCCCAGTGTACTCATGGGACCCACTGTCGCGTGCATTTATAGTGTTACAGGACATCGACTTTCACTGCTAGGTGAGACTGCACTGAAGGTTCCATTGGCTTGGAGGTTGAGCCCGCAAAGATGGAAGTGGACGGTGATTGGGTATCCCTGAAGAGCCAAGTGTTGTGGTACGGCCGGATTAGGGGCTTTCTAGAGGTGCTCACAGAAATGCGGCAAGGCCGTGTTATCGCGTATGTGACTTTATCCGCTCCGGCGGCCCCGATTGTGGTGGCAACGAAGAGCAACCGACAGACACCCCGGATTTGGAGTGATTGCCAACTGACCTTGAATTCTCGTTTGCAGAAGTGCTCGGCAGCTACGGTGGAACCTGAGGACTTCACGAATGGCAGGCTCGACAGCAAGTTTTTCTCAAGCATCTATCCGGCTTATGCGTAACTGCAAAGTCCCCCGCACGTAGGGTCCATAACACCAATGACCACTAACACTCCTTGTGGCATGTTTCAAAACAGTCTCTTACCGTTTAGTCTGCAAGCCTCATCCAGGCCATTCCAGGCTGCAGTAGGCGAGGTGATCAATGGTATCGACGGGGTAATGGCATATCAAGACGATTAGCTAATATTCGGATCCACAAAGGAAGAACATGATGGCCGAATGCAAAGGCTGCTGGAGAAACTCATGGAAAGAGATGTATCGGTCAAAGCCCACAAGTGTAAGTTCGGCATCACCAAACTGGACTTCCTCGGTTCCACTGTCAATGCAAACGGATACCAACCCTATCCAGACTGTTTCGAACCCCTGATTCGCATCGATTCGTCGAACAATCAAGAGCGCTTACGATCAATCCTTGAGTGCCTATAATAATACTCCAGACTCACTCCAAACTTTGTGGCAAGAGCCTAACCATTTTTTCTGGCTCTGTCATCCCATGAGTAGCAGTGGAACGGACACCGTGAAAAGATACTACGCGGTCTTACTCAAAATATTATTGACCGACTAATACTAGCCTCATTGGCACCATCAAAGTCGACCACTCTGGTCACTGACGCATCCAAAGCGGGGATAGGGGCAGTTCTGGCACAAGATGGATGTCCCAACATCTGCATCTTGCCTCTTCTCAAAACTGCAAAGGAAGGTTAGTCCCAGAAGCAGAAGTGAGCTTTGGCCTTTTTCTGGGCGGCTCGCCGACAACACGAGTACCTATTCGGACTGAAGTTCACGATTGTCATCGACTTCCAGTCTCTTCGGTTCTTCTTTAACCCGGATAAACCCGTCGCCAAATCCACGCCCCTATGATCAAGCGTTGGAGCATAGCCCTGGCATCCTGTAGACATGACATCCTGCTTCCACCCGGCAAGACAGTCCCACCGGCGGACTTCCCGTCCAGTTACTCACGATTCGCAGCGGAGAACCGATGCCGCTTCATTTCGCCGGCTGCTCCTGCGTCGAAAGAGAAACTGAGCAAGCAGACAAAACGATACTGTTAGCTTGTGGTTTTGGGGATTAGAAAGGGTTGACAGACCGAGGTGAATCGGAAGTTTCCCCAGTTTTCTCTCGCTGACAGAGTAATTCAGTATCCGACCCGACGGCATCCTTCGTCGGGGTGACCGGCTTTTCACTACACCTGCTACGCTCAAGTCGGTTTTGGATGAACTGTAAAAAGGTCACCTGGGCTTGGACTAGACGAAGTCGCTGGCTGGACAGATGTGTTGGTGGCCGGAATTGGATGCGGATGTTTGCGCTTCGGCAAAGAACTATGACGCATGTCCGTACAAGGCCCAGCCGAGGCTAAACAGCTGAAATCCGGGGCCCAAAAGCTTCATTCCATGGCAAACAGTTCATGCGGGCTTGAGTGGCCCATTCTGGAACCGGTATCACTCCCCCTGTACTAATCGACTCCCATTCCTAATGGTCGGCAGTGATCTTGACGATTTCACCAACCACCTTGTTCGTGATCCAGGTGTTACGGAAATGCCCCAGTGAAGGAGAAATCCCATAGGTATTAGTCACTGATACTAGATCGCAATTCTGCCCGACTGGGCTGAAATGCCGGTTTGACGAAATCGGATGTTGGCGTTTACGTAAGGCTCCACGCTACCCATTTTCCAACGGAGCAGCGGAAAACTTGGTACATTCTGGGTAAAGTGCAACTACGTCAGTGAACCTGAGAACGTTACTTGACTTGGAAGCGTTCCCCGACAATTTCTTTTTTGCAGCACAGAAATGCAGTGCATACAACCACCAAGAAGATTCCAGCGGTTGTCTTCTAGTCCCGAGGACTACGGTCATCGCTGATAAGTCTTGACCCAAGTGACGTCAAACGATTCCGCGGCAACCAGCTCCGACCAACTCGTGGAGTAGTCATCGGACAACTTGGTCAATCTGTGGCCCAGATCACGGACCTGAATGATGCATGGGCGCATAGGCTCCACCCCAGCCAAATCCAGTTCAAAGCATCAACCGGCTATGTAGCCAGTGGCTTGGCTGAGATGATCGAGGATCCAAAGGGTGGCCGTGATTATGACTGCGATATTTCTGTTCCGTCAAACTTAGCGGCTGTTGCAGCGGCAGAGCCACAGTCACAAGCTTCGGTACGAAAGCAAATACGACAGGCAGGCCAAACTGATGAGGAGCTCTGCAGGCAAGAAGGTTGTGGTGATTTAGCAACTGTCACACATGAAACGGCCAAATACAGCTTTGAAGACACACACGCGGATACGCCTCAACCAATCAAGGTCACCGCAGACAATTCCGACAATTAACTTCTCTGATTTAACATATTTATACAAACTCACTCCTCAATGCAACTAACGTGTGATTTCGCAGCCTTGGTCTTCTTGCTACTCTTGTCCGCGTAGTCCCCGGTTGGATAAATTTTTGTACGTCCTATCACTTCAGTTTGTTACAATTACTATATCTGGGCAGGGTATTTCGGGTCCTGTATAGGAGATCCGTGGTTGGAGGAGAACATTATAATGCACGTACGGAACCATATGGTGGGGGTGCCAGTGAGATGGCCTAAGTTACCGGGGCGGGAAGTTAACGCTTTTCAGGTTGATTGGGTTGATGGCTTTGGAGTCGTGGTCATTATTAACTTTGAACCAAGCCGACAGTGTCTTATGATCGCTCACAAAGTCACTACGGTTCTTTGGGAGCTTGGACAAGCACTATAGACGAGGAAGCCTAGGGTCATCTTAACACTTTAGGGTTATCCGTCTACCCTGCCTGGGGTATCACATTCAGGCATAGCGGCAATATTTGGCGAAGGAGATTCAAAGCTTGGACCAATTCCATCGTCTCCATACTAAGCGGTTCGCAATCCTGGGAGTATTCTGTTAGGATCAGTGTCCGAAGCGGTTGGAGCTGTTCTCTTTGTGCTGTAGGGGACGAGTGGGTGGCTCAACCAAAGCCTTCAAGGTAACGAAGGACCTTGTCGGCTTTATTGTAGGTGACCGTCCAGGCTGAACTCTGAGACTAGTAACTCATCTGGTTTTGAGCATGGATAAAATTCAATAAAATGACAGAAGGGGCCAAATTTTTGGCCGAATTCCTTTGGTTAGAGTAGTTTGTGACTGGAAAGAACTGACTGGCAAAGTCATAGAGACCTCATCGATAGTGGCAAGCAAAGAAAAGCTGGGAAGGAAATAGAGGGATGTGGCTGGAGAAAGGACTTGTTCATCTTCTCGAAAGAATCCTGACTCTTCATCTTTGCTGCCCCTGCAGATCTAAATAGTCTAAGATGCAAGAACCTGGGCATTTTCGGACGCTTTTCCGCACTTGGTCCGTTCCTTAAGCAGCGGAAAATAGGGCTCGGAGGGAATTCTTTTCAGCTAAAACCTCACTGCCTTGTGGAAGACCAGGGATTCGCTTTACAATCCATTAAGCCATTGTTAGGCTGCCCATGGAGTGCAGTCTGCTGGCCTGGGTATCACTTCACCGTAGGAAAGTGGTTTCTTTGGAGAAGGCGCGAGGGAGAGCCACTGGAATGGTGGCTAGACAAACCCGGATATCCATACAAAGCGTCTGCCACTTGTGGACTTGTTCTCCATGAGAAAGTGGCACTTTTGTTGGGCTTTGATAGAAACCTTCAAGGCAATAAGGGGACTGCACGTTTAAGTTGAGAGGGAACTTTTTCGCCGACCGCAGAGAGACACAAGAGGCATAGCCTTGAAATGCAAAGAAGGCACTCAGAGCTCTAAATTAGGGTAAACCACTTCGACAAAGGCGATACCATTTTGGATTAGGCTCTTCGAGGAGGTCGCAAATGTTACATTCGTTACGATCTTTAGGAAGGCAGTAGACCGGTGTTTGCTGGCAGTATACGTTGAATCACACTAAATAGTTTGTGATCGGGAACACTCGACCTATTCTTTTCCCTTTCCCTGCCAGGGCTGATAATGCACAAAATGTTTGCCTTTCAGAAAGAGAAAAATATCACGCAGCGTTACAAACCCGTGGACGGCACACCTGTCTGGGCAAAAGATTGGCTCCCTCCGCAGTTTCCTGTGCCAACTGAACTGGTGCTCTTAGATCGCGGTGGTATTCTCGGACAGCCGTCGGCTTTCAGTAAGGGACACCTTCGAAAAAGTTGCTTCCACCTCGGAGGTTGTGCCTAAAACCCAAATAGGAATGAGCGATAAACGACAAGTAGGCTTTGAACTGAGGGAGGTGATGCCATCCACCAATGCAAGTGACATCAGAGGCGAGTGAATGGGGCTCTTCTAGGCCATTAAGGAGCTAATCGCGTCAGTAGTTGCCGTCACGGAAACTAGAATCTCAAAAGGTGTCTATGTATTAAGAATAATAGGTCATAGGTTCATGGTTACCGAGCCGGACATACAGCGTAACAGTTTGGGGGAGGGCTGAGCATCCCCATTAGGATGGGGAAATCCATGTACAGTCACAGACTGGTTTGTACAGTCAATCTGCGGCTGTACGCCATTGAGCTCACGTTCCCGAGGGAAAGGGTATATGTGGCCGGTGTGTATAGTTTCCCGGGTGTGAACCTAGAAAAGAACGTTCGCCTCCTGATAGCGCCTACCACGCCAGCTAAGGAATGTAAAAGTATCCTATAGCTGGGGCCTTCAACCTAACACGCTTAGACAGGTGGTTGAGGCATGCAACCAGGAAACCCAAGATGAGGGATATCCACTGTGACTGCATTCAGAAGCCCCGCTCCAAAAACACGGGGAAGATACCAAATACCGAACTAGCTGTACGCCGTCCTTGTTGGATCCAGAGTAGCGATCTGTTGTGAAAATTCCTCCAAAGGCAGAGCGATTTCGTATTTTCTTGATATCTCTCGCTCACATACTCTATTTGTGCGTTTTTCATACACTTTATTTTTGAGGGGCTAGTTTTGTTGGTTCGCGTCTAGTGCGCTACCCTGTCGTGTCCAATCTTGGGCTTGCCTGACTCAAGTGCTTGTCTCTCGCGCCCCACACATTTGGCTCTCGTTTTCTGAGCCCGATCGATTACAAAATTGAAATTGGAATATTTTTTATGTTATGGATAAAGATAATAATGAAGAAGGTATATTTTGGATGCACCTGAAGCAAGCTAGAGTGCAGGATCAGATGAGTCAAGTGATGTCAGAATGAGAACTTCTGAAATGGCGAAACACTTGTGCCTAGAGCATTGTTGGAAGCGGTAAAATGGACAAAAACGGTAAATGGGCTCTGCAAACTTAAAGGTCAGGGTCGGAAGTACGATTTGGGTAATGGTGGTTAGGGTAGGCTAAAACGGAGGATCATATGCATATATAGTTCAAGAAGCAATGAAAACATTAGGAATTCCAGCAGAATCAGGAGATACTTGTTAGGAAAAGAAGAGGAGAGAAAAAAGAGGAGTTCGTCGAGGAGAATTCCTGGAGTCTTATGCATGCTGCGGGATGTGGGAAGTATTTGGATAGAAAAGTCGACGGTGTGCAAAAATGGATCTGCAGAGAGAAATGCCATCAAACAGAGGCCATTTGACGGCAAAATTTGATTGTGAGATGCCGACGTATTCAATCACAACGAAAGAGGCCAACAAATCCGAAGGAAAGAGTGAGAGGTTTCAAAAGCGGTGACGGAGGAAATCGCAAGGGGGAAAGCCGGTAATTGTTCAGCTGCATATTTTTATTATAGGTATGTCACTAAGTGACAGCAACAATATGGAATTATGGCAGTAAGTCAAAGTAAAGCGCTTTATACGGTGATGGCGGAGGCGAATGACGTGCAGAAGCGATAACGAGGTAGAGGGTAGACAAGTGACCTGATGACCATTTTGATGGGCAGGTCACATGACAACTGTAGAGTGACAACTACTGGATCAATGAATTTGATACGAGAGGCAAGAACAGGCCTTCGGTATCAGAAAAAAATGAAACAGTCAGCAGAGTTCGCAGTAGAAATTTGTGGTTAGATACAGACGGAGACAGTTTTGAGGCGAGAGAGTTACTCTTCTAGAGGGATAAGGAGACCACCGAAGTAATGACGAGTGAAAGACTGGAGGACAACAGGCAGCGCGAAGCGAATTTTCCGCTTATTTTGGGTTGGTCGAGAAACGTCAGCGTGAAATTGGAAGATAAATTATTATGGGGTGCACGTAGCTACGGCTATCATAAAGGTGGATATTTAGCAGAAGAAGTGACAAAGTGGATGACAGGTGGGTGCACAACAGTTATTGAACATGGTAGTGAATGTATCATGCGATAATGACGGGCGAATTAAGATGCAAGGCGTGGCAAAGAATGGTGGTGTGTAACAACGGCTACAGCATAAAACAAATCAAACATTGGAGATAGCCGTGGGAAATGGAAGCTGGTTACTAACGGAGTTGTTTACATATTGAACCAGTCAGACGGATAGCATGACTTCATGGAAAGAGAAATTGCCCAAGTGGCAAGAGAATGACACACGGAGGCTAGATTAGCAACCAGCTGGTTTTGCTGTATGTTAGATGGATAATGATATGTCATCTCTAACAAGAAGGTGATAGCTGGGTGATAAATCTTTCTGAGAAGCGTTGAAAAGTTACTGCATGGGAGATGGCATACAAAGTTGACGTCGTGATGGGCGGACTGTAAGGGAATGACTTTGATGACCATTTTGACAGATGCCTTGGGATGAACACCACGGCGAAGCTGTGTGATAAATATGTCTTAGACGTACAGGCTTGATGGAGTCCTGGTGCACTGCGAGATCAGGATAAAGCAATGAAAGGACAATGTGCAGATGAAAAGTTGGACTAATAGGGGGAGCTAATAATATGTAACCACACTGCTGACTGATGAAAGACTGCGGAATATAATTCAGCGAAGAACATTATTTGGTGATTGTGGTGAAGGAACCAACAACGGCAATAAATGTGCCGCTGAATGAGTAGTAGCGGGGAGTTCTGACATGAGGGAAGGGTAGTTTTAAGAAAGGGACAGAGGAGGAATCTGACGTAAAAAGCAGGGAGCATACGCAAACGGGGTCGAAGAGTATTTATATGGGCACTCATAGTGTGCCAAGGAAAAGAAAAGTTGGTAGGTGAGGATAAAAGCTACATTGTATTTAGTAAACAAAAGGAAAGATAGACCTCACCAGACATAAAAATGCAGTTTGTAAAGTCAATATTGACGGCGAGCTCGACGGGAGAAAAACAGTCGTTGCACAGCACAGGGCGAGTGGCATGTTAGCAGCAGCAGTACGGGCCCAAAAGTGATTTTCTGTAATCCGAAAAAGGCCTGTGGGTGGGACTGGCAATCAGCCAGACACCCGCCTAAAAACCGCTCTTGGGTACAGGTGCTGCGATCAGCCGACCCAAATGGCCCGCACATCGTTGCAGGTGGTCTGCAAGCCCGATTTGCACCGGGCGAAGCGGTGGACCTGACCGAGCCCGCCCCTTTTGCATTGGCACGAGTGACCTTGGGTGGTTATATATTTGGACAGAGTAGCCACGACTGAGCCTTCTGATCCAGGACAGATTGGCCGGGTTGTGCGAAATCTTGAGTAGCGGAGCCAAAGGGGGCTGCAAAGCGTTGTTGACCAGATAAATCGGCCAGAAAAATGGTCAGTACTGTACCCGACGAGATTGACTTTCATTGAGGATGACTGGACCGAGAAATGCAATAGAAAAACATGGAGCTGGCGGTGTGCTAGAGCTACGAATACTCCAAAGAGCTTCTTGATGTAGGTTTTCTAAACATTTCCAAGCGATATAATAGAAAAACATGGCCAGCTGGTGGTAATCGAGCTGCATCCCAGAAGAATTCTCACATGTGAGAGATATATGAAAAGTCGAAAGGTGGGTGGCAAGAAACGTCCACGAATCGGGCCTAGGGTTCGCTTAGCCTTAGCAGTATGGAACGGCGCCTGTTCCTAGAAGGTAAAGGAACAGGGGTAAAGTATGCCACGATCCACTGGAGTTTGGATGGAAAGGCTGTCCAGGTTAATTTGGCCGGGTGGCACAGTGCACATGCAAGGTAAGAGGGACTTTCTCCGAGAAGAATTTCATGAACCACGAGGTGCAACCGGTTTGGAGAGAGCATTAGTCCCGCAAATCGTTCCATACTGTCGCAGATACGCCATTAGGGTGGAGGGAGTGAATTATTTCTATATCGTCCGCAAGAGGGAAAGGGGCATCTTGGCGAGCAGAGAAAATGTCGTTGATATAAATGAGGAATATTATTGTTCCAAAGGTACTGCATTGGACGAAGCCACTAGTGACGGGTTTTGCAGGGGATAAGTGGATATCAGACAACACAGATTTCGGTCTGGAAGAGAAATTTGAGGCAAGCCGGAAAAGTAGGGATTCGTCATACCAAGAGGTCGGATTTTGGCTATTAGGTGCATACGGGGAACTCGGTCAAAAGCCTTAGATATGTCAAGGTCCAGGACCACGGCAGGGTCACCGACTTTAGTGGCAGACGATAGAACATTGAGGAAGTTCGGCTGAAAAAAGGAACGAGGGCGGGAGTTCAGAAAACGGTGCTGACCAAAATGCAGTAAGTTGTTAGATAAGAGATACCGAGCAATCTTTTTTGATGATTCTTTCCACGATTTTGCAGGCTACTGGAATGTGGAGAATGGGTCTTTAGTTCCCCGGCCCATGTTTTGTGTTCCTTCGAAGCGCTGGGTGATGACACAGGTTTTCTGTTGAGCGGGGATAATCTATGATGCATAGAGGTTGAGTTTTCATTATTCAACAACAACGGAAGATCGGGACCACCGAAACGGAGGAGGGCTGGTGTGGAGTCATCTGGGCCTGGCTTCGGAGAGGGCTTGTTAGGGGAGACATAATAGTCAATCTCTAGATGGGTGAAGGGAGTAGACGAAGGGGGGGCTGAGGTGCTGAAATGGATGGAAAAATGAAGGACACCAGGGCAGGTGATAAGAGAAGAACAGAAGCAATCAATAAAGGCCGCAACAATAGACGCTGGGGTATTAGCTGTGGATGAGCCGCAGGTGAGGCATTTGGCGAGGCAAGAGTGGAGCGGTTGGAGTACTTAGTAAACAGGTTGAACCTTTTAATAAACAGTTTGGACAGGGAGCCACTCACGTTGAGATGCTATGGAGCGTTAGCCTCTTGTTTTCTTAGATGCGACTCGGTCATAAGTCGTGGCTTCAGTTGCAACTTGTTGGTGCGCAGAAGAGTTATGAAGTCGCTTGATCTGGCGAATTAAATTTGCAGCTAAGCCATCTTTCGCCCTAAAAGTGACAGAGGAGGGCTGCAGGAAGTGGGGCGCGGAATGACACATGGGTTATTGACATTTACACACAGTCAGAAGTTGGTGCAAATAGAGTTGACAACAATGAGAGGATCAGGGGAAGAATAAAAGTGTTCCAATTAAAAGAACGAATTGCCGTTGGTACGAGGGGCCAGTTACATGAACTGTAGGAAGTCTGGGCAAAGAATCAGACTGATTCGGATTAGAACCGCTAAAGCAGCTGAATTTACACTAGACAATCCGGTGGTCATTACCCGGGAAGCTGTCAGCGGCCTGAATGGTGAGGCCGGGAATACTGATGTAGAATACCGGGCTCAAGACGTTGTTCCCCCTTGTATGGCTGGAGACAGGTTGGATCCACCCACCGAGACGGACATAGGAAGGGAAGGTGTAGGGGCGAGAGGGCTAGTATAGGAGGACAAGCAGATTGGAGGAAGGGTAAATTCACCAGCAATAATTCTTGCACTGGCAGGATAGTCAAGTGCAGCATTGAAACCATCCACGACAGAGCGTGTTTTAGACAGCCCCAGACCCGGATGGAGGTGGCTGCAGCCAATGAGAAGGTTCTGACCGGAGTCTTGGTAAGATAGCCACAGTGAGTCTTCAATAAGCAGAGAGCGGTAGTAAACAAAGCCAGCCAGGTTGGATGATGTTGGAGCGGGGACAATAAACAGGCAAGTCGTCAATATGATGCTCCGCAGATAGCAGTGGGCGATCGATAATACGGGTATAAAAGAGACTGTTGATGTGGGCTTGAGGGTGGTTACCTAAAGGGCCAGGGGTGGGGCGGGCCTTGGCCGGGAAAAACGATTGTGAGACAGCGGATAATGTATCTGTTCTGCAGGGCCATTATTGGTAGAGTAGGAGGGCATAGAGTTGAAGGAATGTAGACCAGATAAGTGAAAATGATGACAGTTAGGGGCTAGGATGATTGGCCATTGATGGAAAGGGCTGGAGGCTTATGAGGTGTATAGAAGCTTTTATGTTAGGTGGAGGCGTACGAGGCTTGAAGAGGTGGGATGTGGGTCCCAACCTGGAATGATTTGTATGATGGTCATTCGGCTGTTTGGTAAGAGGCTGGAAGCGGTGAGTAATTGATGGAGGCAACTTGGGCATACCGAGACTGATAAAAACGGATCTTTGGCCAAGCGGAAAGAAAGGGAAGTTCGTTGGCAAGACAGTTGGATGGTTTCGTGGTTGCTTATAGTCGGAAGAAGGGAGAGGAAGTGGGGCTAAGAAGGGAGAGGTGGTATGTGGCACAACAACAGCTAGGAGGGTCGCGGAGGCAGTCATTTCCAGTGACGTCACGTTGTATTGTAGGATGGCATGACTGCACATCTCTCCTAAGTGCTGAGAGTGGGATTTTAAGGAGCTCCAACAGGGAGCGAAGGTGAGTAGACAAAGTGAGTGTTTCACCGGGTGCGGACCTGGGAGAGGATCCTGGCATACCCACAGGATGTTTCGGTGAATTTTGGCATGGAGCTCCGAGAAGTGACAAATCGAAAAGCTTACCGGTTAGGTAATGGGCAGAGCCGTTGGGGTGAGAGCGGCTGTTGGTAACACTTAGTAAGGTTTGGGCAGACAAGAGAGGATTAGTAATGCGGGTGTAGGGGGTTGGGCCAGAGTCAGGTTTTGGCGTTGGGGCTACGCTGGGAAAGTGTCGGGTTGACCCCGAGGTAAAGTGTCATTTAGAGAAAGTGGTCGGAGGGCTGAAGCAGGCAGAGGAAGAAGTTACTGGAGAGGATTCTTTAAAGGGGAGTTTGCGTAGAAGTGGGTCCGATGGTTGAGAGTTGGCCGTGTTTGGGTGCTGGGTCTGTTGATGCCGTCATGCTTATGAGGTATTGAGCAGGTTTTGCACCATGGCTAGTGGGACAAGTATGGACGGATAAAGCTGGGGTACTTTTAGGAGATCAATATATTTCCCCTTGGAGGGATATTTATCGGCATATATCCTGATATCCCTGAAGGACGAAAAGGCGCTAATCGTCAATTTGTTGTTATTAATCCAGTATCGTGGAAGTGACAGATCAATCGCATTTTGGTCTTAGGATTTGTTCGCATTCGGCTACCTGTTGCTCAAGAGCAAGTCACAATACTCAATTTGTTCAATTTTGGATATGAGAACGCGCTGCCGGCCTATAAAACGATCGGAGCATTCGGAATCTGGACAGGAAGCAATGTGGCAAGTCAGTGGGGGGGATAAAGTACTTTTGATTCTATAGTTACCGTTGGATCACCTAGCCCTGTCAGTGTTAGTTCGTGTATTGCTTACGACGCAATTGACTGAGAAAATGTTGAATTACTTAAGCTGAGAATATAAGACCTAGAACAGAAGGTGAAACCAGCTAAGTAGTGGGCCCAGGAGGCAGAGGAAAAGACGGGGCGAGCTTGCGTATAAAAATGGTGACGACGTTTCACCCGTCAGATTAAAGCAAATACAAATGAGAATCCCTAAGCCGGCCGTCAAACAAAGGGAGCCAGTACAACCAGCGGTCTATTTCCCAGGATGAGAGCTGACGGTCTTCGACGGAAGACTTGGGCAGCGCCTCAGGTTCATCAAACAATCCGAGGCCCCCGCCGAAAGCAAGATAACCGACCCTGGACAGGGGCTGCTCTATCCGAACCATAATTGTCGAGGCAGAGCAAGATAAGCTGCTGATGGGTGTGTCATGTTCGACCCGGAATAAGTCCACGCAAAGACAAGGAAGATTATGAAGGGCCAGTTCGGTCAGCCACTGGAGGTAGCTCGCAATCTTATAGAAGGCGCGGTGTCAGAGGCCAAGCTAACGGAGGGCTACGTCCACTCAATAGCCGATCTCGTCGTCAGGATACAGAACTAGTCGATAGCCCTGGGTCATTTAGGTTACAGGGCTGATTTCAAAGCAGTGCACACATTGAAGGATATAGTCCGCTGCCCTTCTTCCGAACTACAGGGTCGCTGGGCGGAAGAAGCGAAATGCATGAGAAAGGCTATGGTAACGCCGTATTCGAGAAGTTGAGCGAATACTTAAACGGGCACATCAGGGCAGCCGACAGCAGACTTGGTCGACTCATTCGTGATAGTAACCGAGCAAACAGACCCAGCACAAACCAAGCACAAAACTCTGCACGGGAACATTCGAAGCATCATCCTTGGGCAAATGCGCACGCCAATTCACGCGAGGCCGTGGCTCACCCTATTTGCAGGACCAGCGACGCCAGTCATCGGTTACCAGAATGTCCGAAGTTCACCAAAGCCGCAGCAAACGGAAGTTTGGGAATGGCGAGAATGACAAGAGCGTGTTTTATTCACTTGAACACCTCACACCGGGTGACAGCTTGCCGAACAAGAACCAGGTGTGGCCACGAAGGCTTTCCGGGCAGATACCACCGACTGCTACACCAGGTGAAAGAAGCCAAACCTGAGAGGAACACGAAGCCCAATTAGATCTGCTCAACACCACGGTCTGCCAGTAAACCAAGACGGCTACGGGAAGCTGCTGTGGGAGTGATGGCCCTGAATGGGATGGCCACAGAGTGGGCTTTCGTCGACGGAGGATCCGACTCCATCCTGTTGAAGGACCGGTTTGCCGATGAACACCGGCTCGCTAAAGGCATGACGTCGTAAGCGGAGGGCATAGCGGGCAGAACGCAAGTAACAACCCCAAGTAGGGGGAGATTGCGGCTCACCGCTCAAGATACCAACGAGTAAATTGAATCAACGCAGGCTCTTACATTGGCGATCTCCCGCTGCCAGCACCAAGTTCGGTGAGTGCAATTTTAAACAGGTGGCCCCACTTGCAAGAGTGAATTTTCGCAGACTGAGAGAAAGACAAAATAGACATCCTTGTCGGCTGCGAAGTGACAGAAGCACATTTTGTGCTGAACCAGAGGGTAGGCGACCGCTATGCACCCTACTCCGTAAGCGCGACAATGGGGCGGGTGATTTATGGCCCAGCTGGGGGACGTGGCTCCATAAATTACTTGACAGCGCAGAAAGACCAGGCAGAGCACCAGCCGCAGGTTCTTTACAAAAAGGAATTCCATGACATTGAAGAAGTACGATTATCATCGTCTCAAGAGGATCGCTTTGCACCGCAGACGGTGCGATAAGGAACCAGAGGTCTTGAAAACCATTTCCAGTTTCCCTTGCCGTGGGGCGCACAAGCAGGTCCTTTGGCTGACAACAGAGGTAAAGCCCTTCAAAGAGTGCTGCGATTATGAGAAAGCTTCGGCCGGAATCAGGATCCCCGGAAAAGGTATGCAGAATTAATTATGCGAGACGAAGCTGTTGGCTACGTGTGGAAAGTGCCTGCAACCACCGACGCCCCCGAAAGTATATAACACCTGCTTTATCATCCAGTTCTTTATCACAGGAAGCCCGAAACACTAAGAGCGATCTTTGATTGTGCGGCCAAGTTTCAAAGCAAGTCCGTGAATGATCATCAGCTGCAGATGCCTGATTGGGCCGTGCCGTTGATTGAAGTCCTGTGCCCTTTCAGAGTAGGCAAAGTGACCGTGTCAGATGACATCAGAGAAACGTTTCTTCGGGTGCAAATACCGGCGAAGGAACTAGACGCGTTGCCATTCCTATGGTGGGAGAAGAGTGAGCTGAACAAATCGGTGGCAAACAAGAGAAGGACAGTGCAACCCTTCCAGGCGATACATCGCCGATTTGTGAAAACTATGTTCTACGAGGAACCGCTAGCAAACACGGAACTCTGGTCCATGGATCGGTATTAGACAGCGTCATGAGCAATTTCCACGTCAACGACTGCCTTGGGTCTTTCGGCGATGTTGACTCGGCTCTAGCGCAATTCGGGTGTCTTTAAAGAATCCCAGAGGAGAGTGGCTTCCATCCCGCGGAATAGTTGTCGGAGGCATCGAAGGTGTTCGAGGTCACGAGGGTGCCAAAGCGGTTCGGGGTCTGGAAGGTTCTCTACTCCCTATCAAAAGCACGCTGGGACTGTAGTAGAATGCGGAAAAGGAGGAATTTTTTGGACTAAAAGTTCCCGACCGGCTAGTAACCCGTAGTGGCATACTGTCAGCTGTCTCCAGCCTGTCCGTTCCGCTCAGGCTTGCCGTTCCCTAACTGCTACCTGGAAGGACCCTGCCACAAAGGCTCTTTCGTATGGAAGTCGATTGTGAACAGCCATTGGATCGAGAAAATCGGATGGAACGGGAAAACCCTTGATCACTTTAAAGAAACAAGGAGACATACGGACTCCACGGTGTCTACCCTATGGTCATGCAACAAAGACGGGGGAGCCACACGCATTTTTTTACGCTTCCGAAGTCGGATACGGAGTAGCGGTGTATGGACAATGGTGCGTGGGAGATGGACAAAACTCTACCAGGATCCTGTCCGCCGAACCTTGTTTTCCCCCAAAAAGAGATCAGTCTCCATCCCGCTCCTCAAGCTCAAATCAGCCGTGTTAGTAGTGAGAGCGGTACAAGAGGCAAAGAGATGTTTCGACTTCTATGGCTGGTCAGCTATTTCCTGGACGGACTCTACAATAGTCCCGCACTAAACTGCCAGCTTCAGGAGTCGTTTTAGTACTCCCTTTGCTAACCGGCTCACGGTCATCCACGGCGGAACTTCCATGAAGCAGTGGAAACATGTAAAGTCAGTCAACAACCCAGCCGACCTGTGCTCCCGAAGTTCCACCAACTTCCGGTGACTAGACTCATGGACTGGAGGGCTGAAGTTCCTCAGCAAGCCTCAACAGAACAGGCCCATTCACGAACTGAAGCTACCTCTGGAATCGGGAGTGGAGATCAAAGGCGCGGTGAAGACGGTGGCTGCCGCAGAATCGACATCTATTTTGCAGCGGCTGGCCAGATTTTACTCCTGGATGGAGACGCTTTGGTCACTGTTGTGGTTGTCCAAGCCCAAGAGGCATTTGCTAGTAATAAAAAGGGGTTCGACCTTGCAGCCGTGCACGAGTGGGTCCAATAAACCCTGATGAATTACGAGCCGCAGAGTGCGATCTACTCAAGATGATACAACGTGACGTTTTTCCCCGAGTGCTCAAGAGTGCCAGAGGAGCGAGACGAATCGACAAAAATATCACTTTCAAAAACAACCTGGAGCATCTAAATCCCAAACTCTGTTGGGGATTACTTGGGGTGGTGGTATACTGACCAACTCCCACCTGAGTTTTAATGCGAAGTACTCCATTCTGCTACCGCCTCAGCAAAGTGTGATAGAATTATTGATTCAAAGCATGCTTGTCGTAGAGGAACATGCCTGGGAAAGCCACGTGACGGGTGTCACTCCAAGTCGTTTTTGGATACTGAGAAGGAGGGCGACGGTGAAACGAGTAATTCATCGCTGTCTACACAGCAGGAGACGCATTGCTGTCGCGGGCAAAATACATGGCTCCACTGTCCAAACGTAGAGTGACCCCGGGGTGGAGGCCGTTCAATGATGCCGGACTGAACTATTTCGGTTATTTGAGAACCAAGTGCGGAAAAAGGCCGGAAAATGATAGGGTACTTCGTGAAGTGCATGAAGTCCCGTGCAGTGCGCCTGGAGGTTAAGCATTCGACGACAACCGACCCCTTCCTCCGGGCCTTGCAACACATTATCAACCGAAGAGGCGAACCAGCTGATGTTTACCACGACAATTGGTAAAACTTTGTGGGAGCTCAACAGGCAATGCTGCGTTGGCACCTACACATGAACCAAGACGATCTGCAGAACCAAACCATGGCTTACGGTATACGATGGCACTTCAGATACACGCAGATAAATCTCCCCTACAAAGAGATATGTTCCGCATGCATAAAGGCAAATCAGTGCCTTGCACCGACCCTGATCGAACAGGACACGTGAATGCATCACGGCATACTCCTATGAACAGGACCCCAGCCAGAACACCTACTACCCCTATGGCCCCTTCGGCATCAGTAGACCCTCACAGGTCTAACCCCCAGGATCCAACGCCGGGTTCATGCAGTTTGTCCCAGGTTGCGGTACAGTCTTCTTCCGGCGGGCCGGGAGAGGCCATCAAAAAAGGACCCCGTAAAATCCATTAGGCTTAGGACAATCGTGGCTGAAACCCAGAACAGCAAACCTGCAGTAGAAAAAAGCATCGGTATTACCGTCGGGGCATACGGCTCCAACAGCGACCGTTGACTTAGATATACCGACGTTCGCGCCACTGACTCAACCACCAGGAGAGCGTCGGCATCTTGTCTTCCCATGTAATACGCCCGCCAGAATAAAGAGCAAAGACCAACCTCATCTGACCCGCAATCCCACATTTCCAGGGTCCTCCACAAATTTGCCCAGAATTTCTCCCACCCCGTTTAGTCACAAGACAATGGATCTACCAGTAACATCATTTCTACAGCCTTGTACGTCCACCTGGAGGTCCCATGATATGACTGCGACAAAACGGTCGCTGCATATATCTGGAACTATGGTGGCTAAGCCCGGTCAACACTGTTCAAGAAGCATGCAACCAACAAACCCCCTAGAAGCTATCAGCAGCTACCGCCTGAGCTCCACCTGGCCAACAAGCCTGTCATCCCTATGAGCCTAACAACTCCTTTCATGTTGGAGCTCCCATCGAATCCACTGACGTCAAACCAGCCCCAGACCATATACGGTATGCTCCCACCATTCATTAGACACCCTCCTCCCACGGACAGTTCCTCTAAATCCCTGCAATTATAGAGCGCAAAATAATGGCCACTGTTCCCTTAGGCAAATTTCACCATCGTTTGTGCCCCACCCTTGACAATTCCACACTTCAAAATTACCGGTTGCCCATTCAGTACCTCATATGTCTGCATCCCAAACGAATACTGTTAACGGACTACATTGCTATAAAGTCTCGCATCTTTAACTCTCCCTCGACAAATGGAAGTATCAATAACCCAGGCAATCTAACTATCCCTCATATCCTAAGTGGTTCATCTATCCTAGAACCGCCCCAGTGAAAAACGTCACCAGCCCCTCTGTTTCTCATAGAGCACCATACTACCGAACTGCTTGAAGATCAAACTCTCCAATTCTCGGTGCTGATTTGCCACCACAAATCCAGACTATTCCGTGCTACACAACTTACTTGACCAACCGAATTCCCCAAAATTAGGTGCAAACAACAGTATCTCACTGGTTTTTTATTGTAACCGATCCACCATGAACTAAATTCGGCACTTGAAATATCTGGCCACTGGCTCTAATTATGATAAAATCCCGGTTGCTGAAACTTGGTTAATTGATTACACTCCAAAGGAACAGATTTTTCTTGTGGGCTACAGTGTCTTCAGAGTAAACTGGAAAGCCCAGCGCGGCGGAGGTTGTTTGGCTTTTGTTAAGCAGACTCTCAGTGCAACAACACTTCATCACCCTCTACTTGACTCCATTCCCGACTCTCAGCTTCATGTTGGATGTGTTTACCGTTCACCGAGCGAAAATTTCCCTGGGCTCCCTCACCTAATCGATGCATTCCAATACAGCTCTTCACTGCCGTCATGTGTAAGGGTCACTGCTAGTGAATTCAACGTACCTAAGATAGCTTGGCCATCTTTAACTACACCAGCTGACATTTATCGCTTGTAAAAGTATTAACGGAGGAGGGTTGGTACAGGATATCCGCTCTCCTACGAGAAAAACGGCATTTTAGATCTCATTTCCACCCATGGCGCCTCTTACACAGTTGTCTCAATCTCCCAAAGTTTCCCCGGTAGCGATCACAATACAGTTAACTGCAGCATTCCTACTCATCCACGGCTTACCCTGAAGTCACACTGCATCAAACCATCTCCTCTTCCTGACTAGAAACTTCTCCCCAAGACCATTCGACAGGCCAATTGGAGTGAGGTTTTTCCCTCTAGTGATCCACAACACGCTGCCGATATTTTCCTTGCACGGTTCTCTAGATGACCTGAGAAGATTACCTACATTCTCCAGCAGCAGGATAACGGGAAGTCCTATATCATCTCTCTGTAAACAAAATATGCCAAACTTCCAAATATTCACAAAACTACACACGGTTTTGCAACTCCTATTCAAATTTTCCGCTTCACATCTACTATTGAAAGGCATGAAGAAACTTCACTGCGTAACCAAAAGCTGAAGGCTCTGCGACACCCAAATGGATCTATCTGACTGTCATTACTGTGCAAGGCCAGAACCTCTGATAATCATAGAGATATTACGAACATAGTTTCAACGGATAATGTATCCGTCTCTCCTTCCCAAACTACTGCCCAGGCCTTTAACTCATTACCTGTATTTCCAATGTTGACCCGCCTCTTCTTCCCTCAGTTACCGCTTCAAATCTGTCCACAGTGGAATTTGAGGCTTTAATTATCTCCCAATTATCGACAACTTTCAAGCCGTCATCTTACACGGGACCTGATGGTTTACCGCCCACTGCGATAGTTAAATGCGGACTGGAATTACCCTAGTTACTACTCAGTCTATTTTCTCTATTAATAAACCCCGGTCTGGTGCCGACAAACTGGGAATGCTCAGTCATAATCCCGAGCCAAAAAAATGGCCCACTGCAAGTGGCAACAAAATAGCGTCCCAATAACCATGCACCTATTCTCCCTCGGTTAATGGAAAAAATCATAAAATAACACATTGTGAAGTACCCCTTTCAATCAGACACTAATAGTCCTCGACAACACGGTTTCTTTCGATCAAGATCTGGCGCAACCTGCTAACTTGATTTTCTGAATCTCATTACTGAGACAGCTGATAATGGAATGGCCCTTATAATAGTTTAACTGGATATGTTAAGGGTATTTGACAGCACACCATGCCCTCATCTTCTGGCCAAAATTCGATCCTTTAGCATTACTGGCCCCTCGTTATCTTGGATCAGTTCCCACCTGTCTAATCGCTCTCAGGTTATCTCAGTGAATGGACATTGTCCATGCTTAAACCGGTTACAAGAAGTGTTACGCAGCTTAACGTCCTTGGCCCTCTGCTGCTCCTCATGTATGTGAACGACAAGTTCCTCTCAGTGAGTCATGGCACCCTCTTTTATTTTGGCTGATGACACTGGGATTGCCTACTCATTCAAGCCTGATTGCCTCGCCTTGGCTATCCTAAACATCTCTGAAGACATACGTGCACTCCATAGATAGTGCTCAACTTGGTAAATGAACTCTCCTGCTGACAAACGTGAGGTACTTGCATATGAAGGCAACCCATCTACAGGGTCTTTAGCCGTTTCTGGCCCATCTACTTCTAGCAAACTAGTCGTTCGGGACCTTGGCTTAAGCTATTTCAGCACATTTAATGTCTTCGAATATTCGGCCCTCCAAGTGGCCAAGGCCAGAAATTGCTAAGGCCTAACTGTTCGCTCCTTCCGATTTCGAGACCGCATTCTCGTCCTCCATAAATTCCATGCCAGGCCTCTTTTATACGGAATTCGTATTGAATCGGTCTGAAGTAGCATTACCAAGCGGCCGATTGGATAGAGCTCACCCCACGCTTATAAGGAAAGCTGCATATTCTTTAAATTGGACCCATTATGGCTTCGCCGTATGAAACTGAACCTGACCTTCCCGTACATTATCCTTCATAACCGGACATATACTTCTAACTCATTGCACTTTGCGCCTATATCTAGCTGTCTACTATGTTGTATAATTCTTACCATTTCAACTCCCTTTACCAAAATTAGCTCACGTCCTCACTTCTTCATCACTGTGTACTTTAACTTATAGGATGAGTTACCGTTGGAAGCACGCAGTTCTACTTTCAGCCATCGGTTAAGAAATGCATTGGATAGGTTCCTCGCGGTTACCCAAATCCTACTGCTCCCCAAAGTAAGCACACTCGCTGGCCAAGCCTATACAAAGGGTCTGGACTTTCGAATCGTGCGAACACCGGAAGTCTATGACAGACAAAACGGAGTAAATATCCTAGGTGTATCTGTCTTCTACATTCGAGAAACTAGCCCCAGAGAGTCACTGTATATTTACGTTCCTTTTCACATCGATTCCCACTTATTCTCAGCTGGGGGCAATCCAGACTGTGTTTCGACACTTTTTGTTTATTTCCAGACCTTCATTCGTGTAAACCTCCCTCTCGACTACTTTCAATACTCTGCAAAGCACATCGGACACTGTACCGGTCATTCCGATGGTGAGTGAAACTTTGCCCAAATAACGAATCCCAAAGTAAAAACAAGATTGCTTCGCCGATTCGGCTGCATTGAATTGACAAATTATACGCAAATGAATTACGTACAAACCCCAAGTGTACGGCCACAACGTCTAGCAACGAAGATCAGAGTTCAACAAAAGTCAATGTCAGGTACCACCGTCATGGCGGTCCAAGTTCGAATCAGAAGTATGCCACGGCATATGAGCGAAATATAAACAAATATTCAAGTGTGGTAGTTGAAGCGCGCTGTACTTGTTCTGGGGTAAATAAGATGAACAGCATAGTCTCAAAAATAAAAGTATTTGACAATGGCTACGGAGGATTTCCACACATGTGCGTTACAGTGACCAACCTGGCCTGTGCGTGCATCTGTCCACCGGCCATTCGCAAGCTACCCGACTGATGCTCCCTTGGTTACATTCCGGGATTCCCTGACATCTGGTCGCCTTATCGCTGATTGTCTTATAGATAAGGCCGTTTGGCCCCACCGAGGGAACTCACACCAATCACCACGGTGCTAGGCGTGGTCAGATCCACCAATCTGGCTGGCGCCCATCGGATGTGCAGGTAGTCTGCAAATGTGTGCGTGCGCAACTAGGCTGGCGCATCACGCCCCTCCTCATAAGAGGTGGCCTCCAGGTTTGGTGTCCAGAACGCGTCCAGCCTTACCCACTAAGATCATTTGCGGATTGAAAAACCACGTCCCCTTCACCGTATTGCTGCCACCCATTGTCCCCTCCAAATTTCCTGAACAAGATCTACCATACACCCGGTCAAGTCCCAGATCAATATATGCACACACATTCGCCCGGCTCAGAAATGTACCCTACTTTTTGTTACTACTGTCATTTATCACCACCGAATTGTCTTCGATCTATGCGAATCGATCTTGTGTTTACCCCCATTCCACCTCAACCAAATACCGGGTTCGGTACCCCGAAACACGAGACCGTTTCAATTTTTAAGTATCTTTATTATGAACATCACAATTTATGATAGGCTCTTGAACAGACCACTCATACACCGGGCTATTTTATGTCACTATTCCAGTTATCTAAAAATACCATCGTTTCATTATCCTTTCTCACCTTTCAACAATGTCGCAGAACATGAAATGGTCCTCCTTTCAGAGCTTCATCTGCTTGGCACGAGCTCTCTGCTTCGTTGTATCCTTCCCTCCGCACCGCCCTGCATTCGGTCAATCGCATTTCCTGGTAGTCGCATTGGTAATGAAGCATCTACAATGCAGGACATCAATCGTTCGATTGTTTCCCCAGCGTCCTAGGTCAGACTTTCTTCAGCATATCCAGCTAAGCAATCACGAGCAACTTCTGAAAGCTTTTCATATGAACCACTCTTAAACAACTCCCTCAGCCAACTATAAGCCCACCTCCCGCATCCATTTTGTCACCAACCCTAGATATTCCCATACTATTCACCAAGGAACTCGAACAAATCGATAATTGTACTACACTTCGCTCATCTATTAACCTCTGTCGCTATTCTACTAAATTGTCACGGTCTCCAGCCTGAGCCACAATCCATTGAGCGCTTTTTCTATATCTTTAGCCGGAAATCATCTACCCATAACCTATTCTGCCATTATTCTGTTTGCCCACCCACTCCCCGAAAGAAACGTATCAGGTTTGACTTTCCTCAACGTACCCAGTCACACAATTACTAGCGCTTTTTGACGGTTTTAGTGATGTATTACTTCTAGCTAATTCAGTCAGATATCAAGCTTATATGCCACTAGCATGCCCACTCCGTTGTAAAGCCGCATTTCTCATCCGTCAGTTCTAGAGTCACCTCCGATTTAACAACAGTTGAACACCACTTCACTCATCTTTCGCTTACTGACACTTTTTCCATCATTATTCCAAGATAGGGCATCTACGCCGAATACCACTGTAAAGGCAATTTCTCCAGCCGGTCTCTGGAAATAAACTAAACGTACGCTAAGTTATTGCGTCCCGGTTGTTTCCCAACTGCTCCTTGTCAAACTCTTGTCAGCATATCCCCCTTAGCGATCGTCTCCATGTTTTGGCAATGTCACTTATGCATTACCCCCAACAGACGTCATAAGGTCATAGCATGCCGATTCCACCGTCCGCCCTGTTGTCAGTTTGTAATCTCCAGTTAACCTAAACCAAAACCCTTTATTCGAGTCGCATTTCACTCACCTGTCAGCTTTCCCCACCCTGTTACACCAACTTTCCGGGTTCAGGCATCCACTTACACCCCTTAATGAACGCGTCTCCCACAAATCCTTGACGATTAGTAACTACTAATTCTGTGGTGAATCAGACTCTGTTTAACTTACGCAACTCTCCACCTTGGAGAACATCTCACAACTCCCTCGGTATTATATTTCTGCCATTTGCTTGGTCACTCGAGCTCTTGGTTTAGGTGCTTATCAGTCATCACCAGAAATTTTTCAATTTTTCGTCGGTGCTTTTTCGAAAATTCTGCTGTCTGTATACTCTTCTCTGATACTTTACATCGATACTATCAGAATTGATGACCTTTTTATTCGATTCCTGCTTTACTAGATTCCTTACCTCGACCGCAGTTAACATTTCACTCACTAGTGGGCGACGGAGAGTGGGCAAGTTCCAACCTGGCTTAGCGCAATGCAGACCTCAAACAGCTGGCGGAGTAACTTTTGCAATGAAATTGAACAAAAGCACCGCAAAATTGTGCTTTATAGAAAAGATTTTTATAAAAGTTCATTGGTACATTTTGTTGATACTTGTTTCTCTTGGCCAAATCTCGGTAATTAGCTCTCCCTTTATTGGCTCAGCCGTCGCAGCTTGTTGATTGGGTTATTGGTCATATATAATCCGTAACCCTAGGCTTGATGTTCATTTGCCATTTCTTTCTCGCACTGTCCGGTTCTCGATATGGAGAGAAACATCGCTGATGATTCTGCTCAGTTCTTTGCAACGGTTAAGAAGATGTACCCGAATTTGGATGCATTTAGATCCGATTTCCGGGACTTCCAATCAACCACCTGTTCGAGTTTGTAAGTATACGATTCACGAACAAGGGAAATGGCAAGTAAACATGGTATAATTTTGCCACCTGGCAAGCAGTACTATTTCATCAAATATTGCTGCGTCCATCGGAGAAGAAGAAACTGCTCTGGAAGAAGGTAGTTTGTTTCCTCACTTGTTCGTAATGGAAACTGTTTGCAGATACCCCAACCTTGGTTACCAAGCATTCGTCTCGGTGTATGCCGTCGGCTCATCCTACATGGTGTCGAAGTGGGCCATGGTCCATAACCACTACTTCCAACGAGAGACCGAGGGTTATTACGTCCGTAACCGCCGCTTGACCATTGATCAACAGAGTCACGTGTTTAGTATGATGGAGAGTTTTGTAATACTGCCGAGCTTGGGGATTACACCCGACGAATGTTTAGCCGTCGCCTTCGCAGTCAAGACTTTCGCTTCATAAGGAAAAGATTAGGTTCCGTTAACCACACTAAGGATGCAACGCGTGTAGGTGAGTTATTGAGAAATCAGGGGTATTCTCGAACGCACCGACTCTTTAATGAATGTTCGTATTCATCGGCTTGCGAGCAAAAGGATTATTCCCTTTTAAGGCTCCAAAACATCTTGGATGGACACAGGCCGTCTTAGGTCGACTGACTGCGTACGCACTTGGTGTGCTTCTGGGGCATTTTGATAGTCACTCGGTTTTAGGCGTCACTCTGTCAGGTGGAGCGTATGTAGTACTCACTTCCAAGGGTCACAGTTATAGAGTCAACCTGAGATCAAAAAACCCACGATGCAACTGTTCATTCAGTCGCCAGTGGGCTCTGCCGTGCCTACATTTGCTTCGAGTAGTGAAGGAAACAAGATTTCCTGTGGGTGACAAAAATTTGGGCCGTTGGGAACTGCCAGTATCGGGAACACGGTTTCCAGCTTCTGAGCCGGAGTTCGTTCATAAGCAGAAAGCGTCAAAACTAACTCTTATAAATGCTAAACTGGCAATCACTGATGATGCCTTGAAGGATCTTGAGGTATTTGTGAGCAACTTATGCGATGATAAGTTTAGGCATATAATAGACCTTATTACCAGTCTATCGCGTGGACTAGCTGAACGGCCCAGTTCACGGTATCAATTACAGGAAGTTCCCAAGCCCACGGGTAACCTATAGGCAGACTTGAATATCAGTGCGTTGTACTTTCCAGCAACACCACTGGGTAGCACTAGCTCATTAGTAGCCAGCACCAGCGGTAGTAAGTCACGGTCGAAACGAAAATCTGCCTTGGCAGTTAGGAACGCGGACGATGAAGATATAGTTTTTGTAGGGAACCCACTGCAAGCCTTGGATTTCCGTCGGTTGCGCACCAATACGTTGACACCATTCAAAACGGAAAACAAGCCTCGACGTGTGGATCCAGTGCCTTCACCAATTCGGGAGGACGTTTGCAGCGTATGCAGATTAGAGGAACCAACGGTGGACATTGACGAGGACGTTCAGTGGGTGCAGTGTGGCTCCTGTGGTCGATGGGCCCATTTTCAATGCTCGGGATTCAGAAAAGATGACAAGTACGAGTGCGTGCATTGTCTGGCTCGATGACCAACGCGGAGGACAACGAGAATGTCAACATGGTCCCTATGGGGCCACCACATTTCGATTACCGTGTTGCTTCTCTGAAGCCATTTTGTTGTTGCCTTTTCATTTCTCTTGCATGTGAGTCTCTTCTCATGTGCGCAAGCCTGAGAATACTAGCTTCATATAGGGGGCGACCATTTGCGAGTTTGGGATTGGTATACAGAAAACCCCGTGCTTTGTTAAACATTTCGTGAAGATCGACTGACGTTTAACAGCTTCAGAAGATGGAAAGGAATTAGCATTCGATTCAATCCGTTACCCATATCACGTAAGTTACAATACTGATAAGTACCGAAAGCATTGATAGCAGGAGCGCAGTTGTCTACTATGTTCAGACAAGAGGATCAGATAATTAGTTCAGTGAAAATTTGCTGCTAGATACATGGAAGAGAGCTCGGACAGTGGGACATAACTATATATATATATATATATATATATAAAATATCCTTCGGTTACCGGTGGACGTGAAACAAAACCTGCTCTACTTCCACCCATCACTTAAGTAACTCATTATGCCAATGGTGTACACGCAGGTAGAAGAAAACACTTTCCGTATTCTGGCAGTTATTCTTTTAGCCCAACTTCACTGGGTCAGATCACATCGCCCAGTGGTCCTTCAGAAAGAGCACCACCACTAGGGGCACGTTTTTCACACAAAATAGGGATTTTGGGACAATGATAAGTGAGGACCACTTTTCCAAATAATAATTAAGAAACAGTCCAAGGTTTTCAAAATAATTCACACATTTTTTGCCATTGCCAGATACGAATCGACACCCCAGTTCAACTTTAGAGTCCGCTATACAAAAATGATGACCATCTCGTTGATCCGAATGCTTTTACCAAGGAAAAATCGCCCATTTTTTCTCCTTATAAATATAACAGGCAAGCGACTTACAATCCAGCAAGTAACTCGCGTTTCAAAATAAGCTTGGCAGATCAATTTCGTGTGCTTCAAAATCAGCTCCCCAGAATTCCAGGATTCCGCGCCAATTCAAAAATATCCAGGTCGGAGCTTACACCCTACCGTGGGCGACGTGCCCATCCGACCTTCAAATTCAGATTGGCCGGGCATTCATTCGTGCGACCACTGAATCCTCCACATTTTTTGTGCTTTACTTGCCCAAGTGGATATACCAGAATCCCTTTTGTGACCTAACATGTACCATATGATCACGCAATCAAGCACGCCTCGGAAGTCCCCGAAACAAATCACCATTATTATTATAACCCCCCGCAGGCCGGCCATCGCGGTGGAGTGTGGGGATGCCTGATCAGGTCCATCAGGCGAATATTGCAGTCGACAATCGAACAACAGCAGCTCGACGAGGAAAAGTTGGGCACCGTGATGATCGAGATCGAGAAGATCTCGAACAACCACTTCCAGTTCGAAAGTTGCCAGCGACTCCACCAATCTGGCAATCACCCAGAACTATCTGCTAAGGTTAAGGCAGAAGATAAGTTTCCAGAGCCCAACAAACCTCCCTAGAATTTACCCACATGATTAGAGGCAGGCAAGGTACCTGGCCAGGGTTTTCTGAGGCGATGGCTGCCAGAAAACATTTTGGCCCTGCAAACTCGACAGAAGTGGCCAATCATGGCAAGACCATTCAAAGTTGGTGATGCAGTGAGGATCATTGACGAGCAAGCTCATTTTAGCACCTGACATTTGGGTGTCATCATGGAAATTGTCAGCAGCTCCGACCAAATAAGAAGAACGGTTAAGGTGAGGACCGCCAAGAGAATACCGACTCGCGACGTGTGTAGTATTAGCCTTCCAGAGGGTGAGGAGGGACCATCTGGCGCCACAGAATCACGGCAGACCTTTCGAACCCCGGAATGCCCAACCATTGTGTATCACCCACGGAACAGTTCTACAAACGGCGGTTGTTGTTTCCGATATCCACATCCCACACCTCCGATGGTACATGCCACAGTGCTCGCCGTTCTTCATTTGTCACTGACGTCGTTGAAGACATTTCCCTTATGAGATAGTAGATGTGACTTACACATATACCCGAGTTCGCCCTCACTCACAACACCCACAAGCACACACGCGCAAGCACACACGCACACACACACGCATACACTCACGACGGATCCCTCGAAGACAGCGCTCGGGTTTCGGAATCTACAGCCTCCCTTCCAGCCTGCAGTCTAGTGGCAGCTCTCGTGGGCAACACAGAGGAGTGACGCGTCGGCTTGGCCACCGTATCAAGTGCAATCACGAGTATGTGAGTATAGTTCCGACGCCGGCAGCGTCAGATACGCCCACAGACAGCAGGGTCCAAGTAAGCAGGGCGGATCGGTACTCTCATTCCCAACCTTTGAACCCGCTGGGATTTGGAAGGGTTTTGGTGAGCAGTGTACCAATCGTTTGCAGAAAATCCCCCAAAGACACTCAAGTTTCACATTTTCTTGGTATCACTCGCTCACTTACCACTTGCGTATTTTTCATATGCTTTACTTATTGTGGAGCAAACCTTGTTTGTTCTCGTCCTACGCGCTACCTTGTCTTTCCTCACCTTGGACCTGTGTGAGGCAAATGCTTGTCCCTCACATGCCGCAGACTTGGTTCTCGTTTTCTGAGTCTGTGTAATCGCATATTTGAGGTTTGTTTATGGTTCATGTTATTGTTCATTTACCAATACCCTAAAGTAGAACTTACGGATCAACCATGTTTTGGTTTTGGGGTTCTTTTGAATTCGGCTACATATTGCCCAAAGGCGTGTTACATCCGGTAATAGTGAACCCCAAGAATGACGTGGCGTACCTCCATGCTTGCTCTCCGTTGGGCAAGATTGGTCATGAGGGTCGAAACCGCCCTCTGCGTGCATCAGCCCAAAATAGACCCCAGGTTGATTAGAAGCCCGGTAAACAGGGGCATTACTGGGCTTCTCACTGGAGCCGTGGATCAAATGGGGTATATAATGGGTAAGAGTTTGGACGATCGGCGGCAAAGGGTCAAGAGACCTATAACTATCCCACAAAAAGGGTTCGCTCCCCTGGATCGCAGGTGCCGGGACAAAATATCGTGGAAGACAGCTGCAACGGGAGAGTCGATCGGGCGAAGAAACCATAAATTGGCTCCCCTTAAGGCTCTTGACAGCCACCAAGCATGAAATGAGACAGCGAACTTATTTCTATCCACTAAGTGCATTTATAGGGTATAATGAGCACCTTTTGTCGGAAAACACCCTAATTACTGTGAGTACTTTTAATCTAAGGGTTTGTTGAAGGGTGCTGCAGAATTACTTACGGTCCGCGATCATGGGCTGGTAGCAGATGGCCAAGGCAAGGCAGACTCTTTGGGTGGCTATTTTGGCAGTGGGCACGCAATGGATAACGGAGCGCAGATAGGTCTGGAGGTGGCGAATTTTCCACCGAATAAAAAGATTTGAGTCTTCCAAGGGAAGTCACGTGCAAGCCCCTGGGAGAGTTTGGTATCCTTAAGCCTAACTGACCGGACAACATCTATACTGCTATAATTGGGCCGCCAGCAGGTACCATATCTTTGCCGGTAGAAAATTACACACGACCACTCCGGATTATGGAAGGTTACCAAATGACTGGAGGAAAGCAGCAGTGATTGTAACTTACATGCATGGAAATCCTCCCTAGCCGTTTTCGCACACTTGTATTGTTGAGACTATGCTGTTCATCTTGTTTACCCCAGAACAAGTACAGCGCGCTTCAACTACCACACTTGAATATTTGTTTATATTTTGCTCATATACCGTGGCATAATTCTGATTCGAACTTGGACCGCCATGACGGTGGTACCTGACATTGACTTTTGTTGAACTCTGATCTTCGTTGCTAGACGTTGTGGCCGTACACTTGGGGTTTGTACGTAATTCATTTGCGTATAATTTGTCAATTCAATGCAGCCGAATCGGCGAAGCAATCTTGTTTTTACTTTGGGATTCGGTAATTGGGCTGCTTGTTACTCACGACCGGAATATTCGTCACAGCCCCTCTATCGTGTCCCGGGTCAAACCCGGCCCCCTATGGCGAAGACTATCTGTGTCCGCACTACAGAAATATCCAACCAGCCTTGAGGGTACATTGGGCTGCTGCATGCATGGGGCGATTATGTCATGTAAGTGGTCACTCTTGCCCAGCGGAGCACATTAAATCAGTCCAGGCACATGGATGGGGAGATTTCTAGATTTCTAGATCCAACAAGAATGGGAAGCATTCGGTCCTAAATCTGGTATTTTCCCTAATAAGCTGATGCAACACATTGGCACGCAGCTATTCCTCAGCCTTCCGGTCGATGTGCGGAAGGTTGAAGTCACCCTGTGTAAGGTTCTTTTGCGCGTCCTTAACTGGTTCAGACGAAGTCCGCAGTAAACAAACATTCTCGTCGCGGTTTGTACGTGGTGCCCTGTAGATGCAGACAACGTTAACCGTTTGCAATTGGGTTGTAGGAGATAAGATTTGTATATAATATAATTCATCATGCAGCTTGAACGCTAAACTCACCATTGAAAACCATGGAAGCACTGTACAGCTGTTTCATCCTTGTTGGGAATCATCAGCAGTGCACATCCACCGAGCCCCCACGGGGACTCGAACCCGGGGTGAACGATTGTGAGTCGAACACCTTAACCACAAGGCTATCCGGGCTGGCTCTCAACGGTTTGTTGAACATCTACACTACACGATGTAGCACCCTTCCGTCACTGGCTTTGAACGGTAACAACCTGCTTCCCACACAGCAATCGACTCCTATGATGGATGACTTCTCTGTAGGGGCCTAAGTACAGCGAAGGCATTCCGTTATGAACAACCTACAGAGCTTGGTTACTTTTTGCAATTGGGTTGTAGGATATTAGATTTGTATATAATACGATTCATCATGCAGCTTGAACGCCAAACTCACCATTGAAAACCATGGAAGCACTGTACAGCTGTTTCATCCTTGTTGGGAATCATCAGCAGTGCACATCCACCGAGCCCCCACGTGGACTCGAACCCGGGGTGAACGATTGTGAGTCGAACGGAAGGGTGCTATATCGTGTAGTGTAGATGTTCAACAAACCGTTGAGAGCCAGCCCGGATAGCCTTGTGGTTAAGGTGTTCGACTCACAATCGTTCATTCCGGGTTCGAGTCCCCGTGGGGGCTCGGTGGATGTGCACTGCTGATGATTCCCAACAAGGATGAAACAGCTGTACAGTGCTTCCATGGTTTTCAATGGTGAGTTTAGCGTTCAAGCTGCATGATGAATCATATTATATACAACGGTAACCCTTATGCCTCGAAGGACGATCGTAACTGCGCATAACTGGACATTGCGAGCGTACACCTTGGCCTGAGACTCAAGATGGTTTGTACCTGACCCAATGAGTGTGGCTACTCCTCCACCAAGGCAATCTTGTTCTCCAGCCTCCCTATAGACTGCAAAAGCACTACTTATTAGTCCTGTCACATGGTCTTCTTTAAAAAGTTACGTTTCCGAAAAGGCAATTATCGACGCTGTGTGCTTCCCAGCGGTTTTGGCAAGTTCCACCCGGTTGTTTCTAATACTACACTCGTTAGTACATAACACCGCCGCATTTGCTACGTCGTTTACATGTCTCACTATTTACTCCGGTCTGGTCCTCAGGCGCAACTCCTGAGATGATGACAATTTTTTGCACTGGTCATTACCACTGGTGTGCATGGCGGCGGCTGATGATCCAGATCCTCCGACGACTCCCAATCCATCTCTATAGAAGTTGCCATAACATCCGGGCTGATGAGGGTAGAGCGATCATCCACTTTCGGGCAGTACTGCCAATTTTCATCTTCCAGCGCGTCTTCAGTTACAACTACTTCCGACGGCACACGCGGCTTCTTTACTACCATCAGGACCGGGGCCTGAGAGCCGGGTACGGCATTCAGCCGAACTTGTCGGTTTCTCACCAGCGCATTGTCTGGTCGAGCCACGTTACCCGCTGGCTCTAGACCATGTGGCCTTACTCTATACCCATCTGGCACAATTTGGTATCTACCCTTGGCGGTGTGGGCCACTACAGCTGCCTTCGCCAACAGTCTATCTCGAGTGGCCTCATCAGCGAACTCCGCACAATGTTAGCCTTCTTTCCCTTGTGGTGACTTACATGTTCTCAAGTCGTGCACCCCCCTTAGAGCTGCAGGGTACGGAAAGCCTGCAATTCACAGTAAGTCGTAGACCTTAATTCTATCTACGTCCCGCCTGGCTTTCGATTCCATTATGAAAGGTTATTCCTGATTTGGGATCAGGAACCCGCGGCTCGAGACCCTGCCCATCGATAAGATCTGCCTTTGCAGATCCTTCACTATGGTTTCCAACACCAGGAGCGCAGGATCATCCGCCCCAGCTGACCCATTCTTCGCTATATTTCACTCACTCTTCTTTTAGGCTGCCTTGCCCTCCTGGGCTTCCGCTCAGTCCACTGGCCCTCGTCGGTCATCTTCAAGGGATCTGAGGCAACAACCGCATAGCAAGTTCTTGGAATTGGCCACTTGCCTAATGGCTGTCCTCTCACGTGTGCCTACTACGTCCCGCAAGCGGCTTCCTGCTACCTGGTTGAGGTGTCTTGGGATTTTTGTCTACAGCTCTACTTAGTGGGAGCTGGCAGTGCCCTAATATCTGCAGCTTGAAGGCCATACCGGCCACCTCCTTGCAAGCAGCACAGACCCACTCAGACCATAGGTTCTGCTTATAAAGAACGTAGAGGTCCTTTGCCACTCCTGAACACTCTGGGTGGGCCCACCTCCTGCACACCTCACACTCTACAACATCTGCCGCAGGTTTCCGCGTTCAGGTGCCAGGCGTACGTCAGAGAGGCTTGGAAGTCACCCTACCTAAACACAAAATAAAAACTCTGACACTTGCAGGTTAAGCTCTTGAACAGAAAAGAACGAGCAAACTCCAGGCGAGAAAAGATCGCTTCACAAAACACCGAATTCCACTCGGCAATGCTACGAACAGAAAGAAAAATATTCTCCGAACAGAACGCACCCAAAATGCAATTCTGATAAGCTCAGTATTGTGAATCAAACTGGGTTATTTTGCACAACTATTCAATAACTCAGTTTAAAGGCAGGAGCAGTGTGAATTCAAACCACGTGGCAACTCACTACGTCAGTTGATGTGCAATGAGGTTTTCCGTTATCCTCTCATGCTTAGCGGGGATCGGACGAAATACTCTCGGCTGTGGTGGGTGCATAACGGATGTGCATGCCACTGGAGGACTTTTGGACGCTCGATTGGCCGTGACCACTAGCTGTTCTGTGCAAACTGAACCCCAGCTTCCACTAATCAATTTGAGGTAACTTGTATAAATGGGCAGATTCAGGAATAGTTTGGGGACTTCCTTACCGGTAGAAAGTTCTACGTTAGGGTAGGGGAAAATAACTCCAGATTGGAAAACGTCACCCACGGAGTACCGCGGGGTTCCGTACTGGGCCCACTTCTGTTTCTCCTGGTTAGTAATGATTTATTCCCAGTCCTACGGTCACCAAGCTTCTTCTTCGCGTTTGATGTGAAGTTAGTAGGGGCTCAGGGGAGAGAGAAGCTGAGCATAGACGCACTTGCCGTTCCTAATTGGGCTCAGAAATGGGACTTATACCCCAATACTGGGAAGAGCCACTGGTTGTCACGGACAGCGACAAGCCTGAAGGCTGAACACGACCAAGGCCCATTTAGCATAGAGGCAGTAAACAGGGTGAAATACCTCGGACGTTTGGTGACTTCTGACCTTAGGTGTTCGGATCAGCAGCAGCTGCAAAGAAGGCACGCGGTGAGCTCTCCAGGTTGAGATCAGCGTTTTTGCAGATAGCTAAGGGCTATCATGCCAGCATACATGTCTATAGTTAGACCTCTTTAAGAAAAATGTGTTCAGGCATGGTCACCTTTATACAAAAGTAGTGCCACCTTTTTGGGAAAAGGCACAACGTCTTGCAACGCGCATGACTGAAGGTCATAGGGGAAAGAAGTGTGAGCGGAGACTCCAGGACCTAAGACTTTTCTCTACGGAAGGGAGGAGTCTACGAGAGGATCTCATAGAGACATTCAGGAAAATCGAGGGCTTTTCTGGGCTTGGACCAGAGAGTCTATTCTGTATGGCAGCAGACTCCAGAACAAGGGGTCATGGGAAGTGGCTGGCGAAAGTCCATTCTGTCGGGGCGCTCAAGGGGCCCTAGATTGTAAGTGGAATGAGATCACTTCTAACATTGAACGTTGAGCTTGTTACCAGACAGACGGATATGACGTGTTTACCTATTGAACGTTTCCATTTGCTACGTAATGACTTAGCGAAAGTCCACCATGCATAATGACTCTCTCAGTTGACGTGCGACGAGGTTCTAAGATTCCCTTTGATATCAGGCGGTGAATCGAAGAAATAAACTGCGCAGTGGTGGGTGCCTACTTAGATTGCATACCATCGAAGGGATTCTGGACGCTTTATTGGACGCGGCCATTATCTGTCCTGTGCAAACTGAAAGTCAAGATAGCTGGAGTAGATATAGAACTTGACGTGTTAGCAGTACAAAACTGGGCACGCAAATGGGACCTTCCACTAAACCTCACCAAGTGTCAATGCCTGGACACAAATACAGGGGCTAGTGGGAATGGTGTGGGTTCGTTGCAAGTGGTCTCGCAGGCCAAAGACTTAGGAGTTATAATGGACAACAGCTTTAAGCCGCCAAAGCAGTGCACTTCAGCAGCCAATACGGCCAGGAGAGAACTCTTTCGAGTTAGATCCATCATGTGATGTAGAGAGCGGGAGATTTTCGTTCCGATATATCAGGCCATAGTTAGGCCGCATATGGAGTACTGCGTGCAGGCCTGGGCACCGTACCACCAGAAAGATATAGACTGCATGGAGAAAGTGCAGGGGCTGGCCACTAGAATGGTGACTGAGCAAGGGGGCTTAAGCTACACGAAGCGTCTCCGTGCCCTAGATCTGTTCTCGATGAAAGACGGCGCATTCGCGGGGATTTGATAGAAACCTTCAAGGTAATGAAGGGACTGTCAGGAATACGACGAGAGGACCTTTTCTCTCTGATCCCCGAGATAGGTACAAGGGGGCATAGCCTTAGATTACAAAGGAAGCATTCGAGGCTCCAAATTAGGGTGAAGTACTCCTCAAATGGAGTGGTACCCTATTGGAATAGGCTCCCAGGGGAGGTCATAAATACCACAACAGTGAAGGCTTTTAAGAAGGCAGTGGACCTGTGTTGGGTGGCAGTATACCCCGAATTATGTTAAGCAGCTTTTAGGGTCAGACGCAAATTACTCATTATTTCCACCTTCCCTTGCACAAAATTCCTTCCTTTCAGAAAAAGAAAATCACGCAGTGTTGGGAGCTACGGAAACGCGCCGACAACACAACTATCTGGACACACGATTGGCTCTAGCCACACCAAGTCCTGTGCAAACTGAACTGAACTGAAGTGAACATATTTTTGTGGCGCTACTTCTAGTGTACCGTTTTTGTGGAACTTTTCAGTGTGCGGGTTTACTGCACTTGCCTCAGTGTACCGTTTGTGTCTGTTCAAAAGGTTGTGTTATTGTCCCACTGGTGTTCGAGACGAAATGAATGGGACAGAGGTTGATCCCACTGGTCAGGCAGTAAGCTGTGGAAACAAGGAATGCACGGGCCTGGTGCAAGATGAGGGAATTCAATGCGACCAGTGTTGCATTTGGTTTCATCAAAAGTGCTCCAAGCTGGGAGAGAAAAACCTCGAGCTGCACACCAAGTACCCATCGCTCAAGTGGATATGCGCCCACTGCTTTGCGTTTGCAAGCGAGTGCTCGCGTATAATTCGATGCGAACTAGGGAAAGGGGACACGAACGTGAAGCTGGAACCAAGGCTAGAGAGAGCCAGTTCGATCCATAGCCCAGAGGGAAAGAAAAACCGGGTGCCAGAGCACAAAAATAAAAAAGGCAACCCAAGCCAAAGGGCGAAGAAGGCAAAGAGGTAGCAGGATTCACCAACGTGGGGAAAAGCCTCCTGACGGAAGTGAAATCCCTCAAGGAGCAGGTCAAACGCCCAGATGCTGAGGTGCAGCGCATGAAGCATGACACTGAGGTCATGGCAGACAGAAGTAGAAGGCTGCTACTTCATAACGTTAGGGAGAACATCGTAAAAGACGGTAGAATCAGGAAGGAGGAAAACCGCCGGCATGTGACTGAGGTTCTTAGGATGGCTGGCCTATCTCCTACGGCACCAATAGTCAAGTGCCATCGAATAGGACTATGGCGTGGAACACAGCCAGAGCCGCCACGACCCCTGGTAGCTGTGTTCCACAGTGTCTACTGGAGGGATATGCTACTGTCCAGGGTGGGAGCAGTTGAGGGCAACACGCAGGGAATGGTTAGGGTTACACCCGACAGCCCAGCATTTGTGAAACCGGTTAATGCCATAGTCTCGCTGAGAACGGGCACACCTGATCTTAAGAGGCCAAAGCTACATATAGCGAAACTGGAGATGACTCCTCTTGGGAAGTCAACACCTAAGGCCCAAGGAGTAATCCAGGTACCAAAGGTGGCTTCAGGCTCCGGTGTACAAAAAGCCAAAGATCAGGAAGTTCGAAAGACCAAAAAGAAGGGGACTCACAGGGCATTCAGTCCGGTTGGTGTTGAGAAAGTACAGCCAGCCAGCCCGATTCTAAAGGAGACTCCCAAAAAGTCCTCTCTGGTGCAACCAGCGAAGTTGAAGGTATCAGAGGGAAAAGCCGAGGAAACCAGTTGGGCTAAGGTGGTCGCAAGACCATCCCGGGCCATCGGTACGGCGACTCAAAAGGGAGGAACGTCCTTTGTGCATGTCGAGCCTGACACCGGGTCGAAGGGTGGAAAAGAAAAGGCCACGAAACTCAGAGTCTCACTCAATATGCAAGATGCTACACCGCCGACACCTTTAGAGGCAAAAACGGGGCATCAACTCGGAGATTGCGCCCGGGGATACCCTAGCCCTAGAATTAGCAATGAAGTCAGTAACGAGGACCAGGGAACCGTCAATATGGTACACCAACACCTGCAGTCTCCAGGGAAAAAGAGAGGAGTTGACGGCTAGGATCGCAGAGTCTGATGTCGTTGCGCTGACGGAAACTTGGATAAAGCCATATACTGACATGCGCTTCCAGGGATACGCTGCCTACAGACAGGATAGAACAGATGAAAGGCAGGGGGCGGAGTGGCACTTCTAATACGGACCGATATAGGCCATTGGGAGGCTCCGTTCAACTTAGTCTCCGGTAATGTACAGATCAGATCCTGCTTTATTAGGGTCGAGGGGCGTACAGTATGCATTATCTGTATCTACAGGGCACCTTTAGCCACAGATGAGGAAGACGTTGAGCTCTTCCAAATGTTGGATGCGGTGCTGGCACAGACAAAGGAGTTCGTCTTATTAGGGGATCTCAACCCACCAGAAATTAACTGGGAAAGCGGGATCGCACCAAGGGGATCAACGGGTGACGAGTTTCTGCAGTAGGTCCAGTTACATGCACTTACGCAGCATGTGACGCAGGCTACTAGACACAGGTGGGCAGCACCCGTCTCTCCTTGACTTAATCATAACGCGGCACCATCAGGACGTTCAGAAAATTAAGTGGGAAGAGCCACTTGGAAAAAGTGATCATGTAGTCCTAAGGGTCACACTAAGACTAAGCAAG
Organism: Fasciola hepatica; assembly: GCA_948099385.1. NCBI lineage: Eukaryota > Metazoa > Platyhelminthes > Trematoda > Plagiorchiida > Fasciolidae > Fasciola > Fasciola hepatica. The sequence continues at coordinate 32,189,400 of CANUEZ040000043.1, read as the reverse complement.
GCGCCGAAAAAATGATGTTCCTTCGGCGTTATGAGATAACCAATATAGGTGAACTAATGAGGGCGGCGGAGAAAATTCAGTGGACACCGAGACACACAAATGCCTCCGTAGAGGAACGTTGGGAGACCATCAAGATGGGGCTACTCGAACTTACAGATGAGTTCGCACCCCTGACGGTGGCAAGCAGTAGAAATCTACCCCCATGGAGGAAGTCAAAAGTCCACAAGGCCATAGTTATTCGTAGGCAACGATGGGCGGCGTACAAGCTGTACAGAACTCAGGGGGCATGGAATAGCTATAAGATGGCTAGGAACAGGGCTCAAGAAATCCAAAGAGTGGAGAAATATGCCCTCGAGCGTCGGTTAGCTGCGTCGGTCCGCACAAACCCAAAGCGATTCTACGCCTACGTGCAATCTCACAAACGTATGAGAGAAAGCGTAGCAACTTCGGAAGGAGCACAGGGACGACTAGCTCCAAACGACGAAGACAAGGCTGACATGCTCTTGGAATTCTTCAAGACCATTTATCGACCAGAAAATAGTTTGGAGGAAAGAATGGAGGGCCCACAGGCGCCTCCAATACCCGAACTCACTGTAGGAGAAGAAGTGTACGCGGAGCTGCAAACGTTGAATAGAAATAAAGCAGCAGGTCCGGACGGGATTCATCCAGCAATCGTACAGCCTCTGGCCGAGGTCCTGAAGGCTCCGGTGACGAAGCTGTATGAAAAGTCACTTAGAGAGGGAATTGTGCCGGGAGACTGGAGGAGAGCAACAGTGGTAGGCATTTACAAGAGTGGACCCCGGCAAAAGGCCGAAAATTACCGGCCGGTTAGCTTGACTTCAGTACTGCGTAAGTGCCTGGAGCGAATAGTCAGGAAACAGATCTCTAGGCATTTGTTTCAACACAACCTCATATCAAATGCTCAGAATGGCTTTGTGGCAGGGCGATCCTGTCCGACGAATCTCCTGCTGTTCCTCGATGAGGTAACCAAGCGTCTGGACGAAGGGCAACCGATTGTGGTCTGTTACTTGGACTTCAGCAAGGCGTTTGATTCTGTGAACCACAGATTTCTGGACGTCAAACTGCAGTCCATGGGAATTGTTGGAAAGGCAAGACAATGAACAATTAGTTTCTTAGCAGGGCGAACCTTCAGTGTTAAGGTGGGGAGTCATGTTTCAAAGCCGGAAGGTGTAACAAGTGGGGTGCCACAGGGCTCGGTGCTCGGCCCTCTGCTCTTCCTCATATTCATCAACGAACCAGCACGTGGGCTTACAAACCCCACCTCTATGTTTGCCGATGACGTCAAGATAGATGGAGTAGATATAGAACTTGACGTGTTAGCAGTACAAAACTGGGCACGCAAATGGGACCTTCCACTAAACCTCACCAAGTGTCAATGCCTGGACACAAATACAGGGGCTAGTGGGAATGGTGTGGGTTCGTTGCAAGTGGTCTCGCAGGCCAAAGACTTAGGAGTTATAATGGACAACAGCTTTAAGCCGTCAAAGCAGTGCACTTCAGCAGCCAATACGGCCAGGAGAGAACTGTTTCGAGTTAGATCCATCATGTGATGTAGAGAGCGGGAGATTTTCGTTCCGATATATCAGGCCATAGTTAGGCCGCATATGGAGTACTGCGTGCAGGCCTGGGCACCGTACCACCAGAAAGATATAGACTGTCTGGAGAAAGTGCAGTGGCTAGCCACTAGAATGGTGACTGGGCAAGGGGGCTTTAGCTACGCAGTGTCTCCGTGCCCTAGATCTGTTCTCGATGAAAAGGCTGCGCGTTCGCGGGGATTTGATAGAAACCAAGGTAATGAAGGGACTGTCAGGAATAAGACGAGAAGACCTTTTCTCTCCGATCCCAGAGAGAGCACAAGGGAGCATGACCTTAGATTGCAGAGAAAGCACTCGAGGCTCCAACTTGGGGCGAATTACTTCTCAAATAGAGTGGTACCCTATTGGAATAGGCTCCCGGAGGAGGTCATAAATACCACAACAGTGAAGGCTTTTAAGAAGGCAGTGGACCTGTGTTGGGTGGCAGTATACCCCGAATTATGTTAAGCAGCTTTTAGGGTCAGACGCAAATTACTCATTATTTCCACCTTCCCTTGCACAAAATTCCTTCCTTCAGTTCAGTTCAGTTCAGTCTGCACAGGACAGGTAATGGCCACGTCCAACCGAGCGTCCAGAATTCCTTCGATGGTATGCACACCAGTTATGCACCCACCACTGCCGAGTGTATTTCGTCGAATCCTTGCTAAAAATGAGAGGGAAACGGAAAACCTCATCGCACATCAACTGCGAGAGACATTATGCATCGTGAGCGTTCACTGAGACAGTATGCAATGAGGGAAAAGGTCTGCTAGAACATACTCCAGAAGGACCACAGTGCTACCCGTCATCCATCTAGTTGATATTCTTAAGGCTCACTACAAGAGAATCACGCAGTGTTGGGAGCTACGGAAACGCGCCGACAACAAAACTATCTGGACACACGATTGGCTCTAGCCACACCAAGTCCTGCGCAAACTGAAATGAACTGAACTGAACTGAACGGAATTGGGCTGAGCCGTTGTGCGCCTACGGATCCCAGTGTCCAGCGCATTAGGTGATGTTCGCTTGGGTTTCACGTAGTGTCTTGCAGCCATTCTCTTTTGGAGGCGAGTAGTTCCGGTTATTGGACGACGTAGTGACAGCGTTATAAAAGCGTCCTGTTTATTTCTGCCCCAGGTAATTGGGGAAGGTGGAACCGATTGGTGTTGTTTACGCAATGTTGATGTGCTTATGCTAAGTAGTACATTGCCCACAGTTACTCCATGCTAAGGATGGCCAAAAGGAATTAACCCTAGGTAGAACGTCTTTCCGTATTTATTGGAAATACCTGTGTGAAATTCCACGAGGTTTTTTGATTGTGACAAGTATATACGTGCAGTATATGTATATACATATATATATATATATATATATATATATATATATATATAACAAGAAAGATACTCGTAAAACGTGTACGGCGAAAATTTCAGGCGTTGTTTTTACTTTATGTGATTATTGTGTTGACTTATATATATATATATATATATATATATATATATATATATATATATATATATAGAGAGAGAGAGAGAGAGAGAGAGAGAGAGAGTTTAGTGAGGATTAGGAAGTTAGCAGAGAGACTACAACATTCGCGCCACTAGATTCGGTTCCAAGCTATATCTCTTAGCGTCTTTAACAAGCGGCAATCCTCATCTTCTGGGCCCCAACCGAGAAAGCACCACTCGAAGTCAGGCGAAGCTAACTTGTTCATGCCCCTACGCTAATTTATAACCTGACCGCCGCACCGCTTCTTCCAGCCTTGTCCAGCACAGGCTAAAAGATCTGAAAAAGGTGAATGGTGAACAGGCGTACGCAAAGCGTACTTGAGCTATCGGTAATGGTGTTGAGTGACTGTCTCTGCCAGAGGGCTACTATCAGCACCAAACACACTGCGACAAACCTCGTCGTTGCTCACTCGATGTTCCGACCAGACACGAGCAATGCAATCGGTGATCGAGTACAGAAAGCCGCCGAGTATCCTCAACGCTGAGGGGCCAGGTCTCGCAACCGTAAAGAACACAACAAACTGTGGCACTGTACACCCTTCTCTTAAGGAAAAGTCGGATGTCATGGGGTCGGCACAGATGGCGCAGGTTCGCGAAAACTGCTCTGGCTTTCTCAGTTCGTGATGTGATCTCCTCTCCAACACCGACCCCATCTGTGATCAAGCTCCTGATGTACTTAAAGTTATTGACTACCTCTAACCGGTCACCACTAAGAGTGAGTGTAGGCACAGGCTGCTGCCAGTCTTGAAGAAGTACCTTGCATTTTGGAGGCGCAGAACACATACCATATCGGGACACCTCAATCGTCAAGTGGTCTAGTGTGTGTTGAATTGCTTGTGCAATGTCGCTGAGCATACAATATCATCGGCGTACTTTAAGTCAAAACTCTCACCTAGGCGGAGTTCAACCCCACCGTTTGAAAGACCAAACAAAGCGTTCTGTAGGACATTTTATATAACAAGGTTAAGAATAGACGGGGATATAGGGCATCCTGGTCGTACTCTACTGCAGACGACAAAATGTGGTGAAAGCTAGCCGTAAGCGCTAACCCGACCAGAAGTTTGACGATACAACTCTTTGAGGACGGAGGCATACTTTCTAGACACACCGTTCCTTAACAAACAGTGCCATAGTGCATGCCTATCGACGGAGTCAAAGGCCGCGCGAATTTCTAGAAACACAACGATCGTTGGCCTTTGGAAGGCGTAACGATGCTCTAACAGCTGTCGGAGGGTGAAGATTTTGATCGAAGCATCCACGACGGGTACGAAACCCAGCATGTTCCTTGCGAATTTGCCCATCACGCGTGTTGTACAACTTGCGAAGAATGACAGACACTGGTAGTCTAGGCGCTATTGGGATTAGGCTTATATCAGTTTTGATTAGCGCAACCACTGCGCTAGCCCATCTAGAAAATGGGGACAACGATCGATTCTGGGAGTGTCAGACCTTGGTGAAAAAAGCTGAGAGTTCTCGACCGATCTCCATTCCACCATCTTTCAATAGGGCTGGGGAAAGGCCATTAAAGCCGGGCACTTTACGACGTCCTAAGGCTTGAATTTCCTTGCGGATTTCTGCTTAAGAAAGTGGATCGATCGAAACGGACCACGGGACGTGTGCCGGAACAGCCATGAGAGAGGCCCGCTAAACTGCCTTTAAGTGCTCCATCATCATCATCGTACAGCGTTAAACAGTAGGGCAAGCCCCACTGACCACTGCCTTTCTCACCATGTTGCACGTTGAATTAGAAAGTATGAATATACAAGATGGACAGGTACTGGACCTACATAGGTGGGAAAAGGAAAGAATGCCCTAGTAGCCAACACACGGAATACACAGTCTAACTGTACAAACGCACATCGATCAATCATTCTGATTCGATAGAAAGTGACAACACGATCGCTACTGTTCGCGGTTCGCAGTCATATCCTTCAGTGTCTCCAGCCAACTGGTAGACGGATCTTTTGGACCCCAACCACGAAGACGTGAAGCACCTACTTTTCCTAAGTTTGCTGTACATTTTTCATTCCTCGCTGCTACGTCAGCTGTTGGCCTCCACGTGGTTTTTTCCACTCCTGAGGAGGAACGGAGAATAGGACACGGTACGGTAGACGTGTGCTTGCCATACGTAACACGTGTCCCAACCAACGCAGTCTACTAATCTGGATACGCTGACAGAACGTTCTTTGAATAATATACCCAATACTCGCTTTCTGACCTCATCGTTGCTTGCTCGGCTATTCCACCCAATCCTAGCGATACTACGTAAACATCGATGGTCGAAATCCTCGAGACGACGAATATCTTCAGCATGCAGACTCCAAGTTTCGCAACCATACAACAAAACTGAACGCACTGCAGCACAGTATACACGACCTTTCAACTTCAGTGAAATATCAGGTCGGCGCCACAAGTGCTTCAGTCCAGCTTAAGCTCCTCGAGCCTAGGATATCCGCATGCTTACCTCTACTACAATGCTCCCATCCGTCGTCACGCAGCTACCAAGGTAGGTGAAGTGGTCGACAACTGACAGCACCTTCTCATCGAGCATCAAGCTCGGAATCGTTGACGTCCAGTCTTGTAACATCACTTTACACTTTGAAGGTGCAAAGCGCATGCCGCATCCAGGTCACATAGCTTTTCACTATTTCCTAGTTCGACGCCTACATCCTGAAGATTTTGCAGTGCACTCTCCATTGTTTCGTCCATGACGAAGTTGAACAGGAATGGAGACATAGGCGATCCCTGTCGAACACCACTGGTCGTTTCGAACCGACCGGGTAGTTCACCGTAAACCCTAACGTGGCCAGAAGTATGAGAATACAATGATCTCATTAGGTTCACGAATTTCTGGGGCATACCTTTTCGATGAAGAACACTGAAAAGCGATGTTCAATCAACTGAATCGAAGGCGCTTTTCAAGTCTAAGTCTAAGTGCTCCGCCCAGCGTACAAGACGTCGCTGCAGATTGTGGACAGGCAAATCGTCAGCTTCACAGCTCGTTTCGCTCACACCTGATAGCTTCCTACCGATCACTAAAATGAGATGAAATGTCTTGCGGGAATTTTCCACAGCGGCAGCGTGTTCCATCTCTGATGTTTTTCGAGACCACCATATTTCGTGATCCCTGTGCAAACTTACTTCCAGTTCATGTCTCATTGTGAGCTGTGCCGCATTATGCTCACTACCAGCCGGGATGGACTGGCATGCATCAAGAAACCGTAGAAACTCAGCAGAAATCCGGGGTGTCACCACACGACTCGTCAGGCCACAACTCACTATGCCAGTAGAAACAAAGCATTCTTAGTAAGCGACCAGTACTGGCTGGTGTTCTCTGTTGGCGTTGATCCTAGCTTTTTAGCTGGAACGTTTCGGAAAATTGGGAGGCAAGACGGACCAGACAGCATATCACTGTCTAATCGCTGCGTTGTACGCTTGGCGCACCCAGCGAAGCACATGGACAGGTTAGTGCAGACTTACGCGTGGTCGGAGTCAAGGGTAGTACTCCAGTACGACCGGCAGTCTTGGATGTAGCCTCACCATTCGTATCTAATTGTGACGTAGTCTGTCTGGGTCCGTTGCGGATCCGAAAAGGGCGGATGCCACGCGCCATATCGGTGTTTAGAACGTCTGAATTTCGTACTGGCGGAAAACAGACGGCAACGTACACAGCCGTTCCCCGTTTTCTGGACGAGGGAAATCGGGACTAAAAGGACCTCATTTGAAGACAACCGACTGACTCTAGCATTCATATCTGCAGCTAAAATCACGATATCACTTCGGAGGTCGCGTAACTTTTCGTAGAAGACATCTCTGATTGCATCTGGGCCGCAGTCTGTAGGGGCATGAGCCGAGACGACAAGCAAATTACCTCTGTCGGGACGGCGTTTGCTTACTTTGCACGAATCTTTAAGTCTCACTGCGCATCAGTGATCCAGTCAAGTAGCGCAGTCTCAGCCCTCTCACTGAGAGCTACGCCTACGCCAGCGAGGCCAGGAGCTGCAGCCTCAGGGTCCCCAGACAAACGCAAGTGAAACTTTGCAGAAGGAATGGATGGGGGCATCAGGGGATTGACCAAGGTGGAGTCTTGGATACGAGTCTCTTGAATACAACACACGTCGATGGTAAGAATGTGCAGCGCACGAGCTAGATACTTCTGTTGTCCTACACACACCAGCGTTCGCGCATCAAATGTGGCCTGTTAAAAGGACGCCTGGGGCGAAGAAGAGCGTCAGCTGGCGGAGGCGGCTTCGGCGAGACTTGGATACTAGACGAAGGAGGATGCGAGAGAACAGGAACACGACTTCCCTCAGAGACACTACCGCAAGTACGGCCAGCTGCGGTTCCCGAAGAATATAAAAATGTGTGTGCGGGAGTGTGGTGTGGGACTAGAAAATTCGTGTGTATACTGTATGAGAACATCAGCGCAAGCATGTTTTTGACGGGCGTAACGAACGTGTTGTTAGGCATCCATCAGTTGTATTGTTGTTGAAGTTGTGGGCTACTGTACTACTCGGTCACCCAGTCCAGAGTAGCATTTTTATTAGAGGATGCACCTGTAGCCTTTGCGCAACCAAGCGCGTCCTACAAGGCAGCAGGATTGGTCCAGATGAGCCGGTGACCAATTGTATGGTTCATTCACCTCTTCCGGGAACCTCTGGGGGCCGGTGGCTGATCCTTCAGTTCATACGTCATTTGGACGAAAGTGGACATCCTGGGTGCCCGGTGCACCCCTCCGCCATAAATGCCGGTAGGCATAGTGTTGTACGCTTCACACGCCACCCATAATTGGTTTGTAATCGGCGTTTAGCCATCTCCCTTAGACTGAATATTAGTTAGTCAACCGGCGGGGAGCGCCGGGCGTTCACCTTCGTCCTCACACTTCAGTGAAAACACCACTATGGGAAGACAGTATGTAGGACCTCCTCCGCAAAAGCTATTTAAGACGCGCGGTCATTTGGGAGCATTTCGAGAAGCGTCCAGGGTGAGTTGCCCACTCGGAATCTGACGTACCTACCCAGGGCTATACTGAGGCAGAGACTTTCATGAAGTCACTTCACTTTACTGGTAGAGTGTGTGCTCGCACAGAATGCTCGTGACAAAGTACCGTCTGCATTATTCTCTGGACCTGGGCGACATATCACATCAGGAGAATTAGGGAAGCTCAGTGCGCCAACGTTGGATTTTGTCATTCATTATCTGGCTGCTGGTTTCATTTCGTACACAAAAGCGACAGAATGTTGATCTGTAATAGGCTTGAAGTGTGCACCCAAAGGACAATATCGCCACTTTCGAGGAGCTTCGACAATCGCGTAAGCTTCTTTCACATCCGTTGAGTGCTTTCGCTGCATGGGTGACGGAATGACCGCTTCGATTGCGAGAGAGAGAGAGAGTAACAGAGATTGCTATGTCGGAGGCGTCAACTTCGACCACGAGTGTCGTGTCCTTGTCGATTGCGAATAGTGATGGTTGGTTTAGTTCAGACTGTTATGATTCGTAAGATGAAAGTACTTTTTGGGAAGGGGGAATGTGCCGTTAACGATAAATGGATCCATTTTATTTGAAAAATGGGGAAATCAACAGTCAAACATTTTTCTTTTTATTACATGCTTGTGCATGAGTGCAGTAGAGGGGGTATATGCCCCATAGGCACGAAGACCCACTACACTATCAGGTATAACCGGCAACCAGACTCTGAGACTTGGAGTGGAGAATCACATAAGGCCCCAATAGATCAGGTTTGGTAACGATCCGGACAACAGAGAAATGCTGTCTACCACCAAAGTAACCGATGGTGGCGGGGATTCGAACCTCGAACCTCCGAGGTAGTAGTCAAACGCTCTAACCCACTCGACCACCACCGGTAGTGATGGAGGCACACTTGTTGTTATTTAGAGTCAAACAATAATTCCCAGCCGTTTCAGATTGATATCGTGGTCGGTGACATCTTTCCTTTGAGTAATGTTGTCAACGTAAACAAACGTCCCCTTGAGCCGTTCACGTCGAACAGGCTCATCCATCGCGCTTCGAAACCAGGCAACACCGTTGGTTGCTCCAAAAGGTATTCGGCGAAACTGGTCGAGGCTGTTGCGTTCTTCGAAAGCCGTGGGCTACCGTTCGTTTTCCTTTATGGGAACCTGATCTTTCGCGCTGTGTAGGTCTAAGGTGCTGTAAATGCCGAATTATGAAATTTTCACCACTAAATCGTCAATGCGGGGCAGCTGGTATGCATCTGAGAAAGTAAATCGATTGATTGTTTGTCTGTAGTCGATCACCATCCGTCGTTTCTGGCGTTCGTTGGTAGTAACCAAAGAGTTCCCTCTCTTTTACTCAACCATTGTCTTCTGTCCCCAACCACCGCTCTTTGCCCCTTCTATCCACCCTTAATACTCCCACTGATGACACGGCCGATTCTCGCAACGGCTCATTGTCAAATAGTATCGTGATTAATCTTCTATCCCATAACTCACGTTTTCTGAGGCCTCGTCAACCTCTGAATCTCAGCTCCTTCAACGTGCGGACTCTCATGCAGGCCTGTCAGCAGGTGTGCCTAACCCTCACAATAGACTCTGAATATTGATGTCTGCTGCGTAAGTGAGACGCTTATCCAGGATTCGAGCAGTGTGATTCAACTAACTGCTCCTGGTATCTCATCGAGGTATATTCTGCGCACTTCAGGAGACGAAGCAGCTAGAGCTGTGGGTCAACGTGGTGTAGGAATGGTCTTGACTGACAAAGTTGAGGCTGCCCTTTTAGACTGGATCCTTGTTAACAGTCGTTTATGTGCTGTGAGACTCCAAGGGTCAGTTGGCGTTCGAAAGGATAGTTGTGTTAAGCGAAATTTGTTTGTGATCTCGGCGTACGCCTCAACGGACTGCAGCTCAAACGCGCAGAAAGATGAGTTCTATGATGAGCTTACCACTCTCGTTCGCAGGAGAAAAGGTTCAGGCATTGTAGTACTAGCAGATGATTTCAATGCTCAAGTTGGCAAGCTTAGTGCATCAGAAGCTTGTTCAAGTGGGCGTTGTGCCTTACCCGCTCAATCCACAGATAACGGGGATAGGCTTCTCTAACTTTGTGCATACGATCGGTTATTCCTATCTAGTACGAATTTGCGATATAGCTCGCGTCGCATAGCGACATGGCGCTCTAACTCTACAGGTGTTCTAAGCCAGATGGATCTAATCGCCGTAGGCTACCGGCGGCCTGGTTCTGTCCAGAGCTGTGGATCTTACTGGTCCAAGTACGTAGAGTTGGACCATGCATTAGTTTTAATGCGATTACCTCTCCAACCCCATGGTCATCGAAACAAATCGCAAACCCGATTAGCTGTGCAACGTTTGTGTGATCCAGAAGTATGCACCCGTTACGAGCAGAAGTTAGCACATGAGCTAGGATCTACGACGAACAGTAATGTAGACGAGCATTGGGCTCATATCAAACAGGCGATGCACGTTGCAGCAGGTTTTGCCTGTGGTCGCAGATCCGATGTCCATGAAAGACACTGGATTTCTCGAGAATCAGTCAGTCTGATGGAGCAAAAGCATCAGCTCTCGAACTGTAAGGTGATGAGTAAGATACGAAGACATCTGCAAAAACAAGTTGCGAAAAGCATTAGGAAGGATTGCGAGATTGGTGGGTCAAGGTAGCCGAAGAAATAGAGGTGAAAGCTGCTTGAGGTAACAGTCAAAGACTGTTCAGATTTATTCGTGACACCGGTGGACGACACACCCAGGTCAGTGGAACGGTATGCGATATAAGTGGATAGCCCATTCATAGCAGAGAGCAATGGCTAGACCGTTGGGCCGAATACTTCGAGGAGCAGTTTAGATGGCTGTGCGCTAGTGTAGTTACTCCTGTGTCAATAACTGCGATTTCTTGGGGAGTATCATTTGAGCCTCCATCGAAAGTGAAAGCTGAGTCATGTATACGATTACTAAAACTAGGGAAAGCGGCTAGTCGCGACGAGCTTCCCTCAGTTCTTTTCGAACTGGGTGGAGATGCTTTGATAAAATCACCTACCATCTTGCTCTGTGACATTTGGAACTAGGAGCGTATTCCGTTAATATGGAGTGAGTCATTGATTGTTCTCATCTTCAAGAAGGGAATACGCAATGACTGTAGTAATCATCGTGGGATTAGCTTAATTACGATAGACACCAAAGTATTAGCCTCAATTCTGCTGCACCGTCTTACGCCCACTCGCGAGAGGAATGCCCGCGAACAGTAGGCTGGATTCCGCCCAGGTCGAGGATGCACCGACCAGATTTTTACTTTTCGCCGACTACTTGAAACGCGTCACACGCACCGCCGACCCACAATAATGGTTTCCTTAGACCTGAAATGCGCCTTTTATTCAGTTGATTGAAAAGCACTTTTCAGTGTTCTTCATCGAAAAAGTAACTGAGATTATTGTATTCTCATACTTCTGGCCGCGTTAGATTTTACGGTGAACTATCAGGTCGGTTCGAAACGACCAGTGGTGTTCGACAGGGATGCCCCATGTCTCTATTCCTGTTCAACTTCGTCATGGACGAAACAATGGAGAGTGCACTGCAAAATCTTCAGGATGTAGGCGTCGAACTAGGAAATAGTGAAAAGCTATGTGACCTAGATTACGCGGACGACGTTGTCTGTTTGTTCGAGTGAACGGAACATGTTCAACGTGCATTAGATAGACTTGGGAGAGCTGTAGCTCCATTCGGCATGCGCTTTGCACCTTCAAATGGCAAGGTGATGTTACAAGACTGGACTTCAACAATTCCGAGCTTGATGCTCAATGAGAAGGTGCGGGAAATTTCCGACCGCTTCACTTGCCTCAGCAACAGCGTGACGACGGATGAGAGCGCGGTAGTAGAGCTGAGCACGCGCATATCCAAGGCTCGAGGAGCTTAAGCTGGACTGAAGCACTTGTGGCGCGGACCTGATATTTCACTGAAGTTGAGAGGTCGTGTATACTGTGCTGCAGTGCGTCCAGTTTTTTTGTGTGGTTGCGAGAGTTGGAGTCTGTGTGCGGAAGATATTCGTCGTCTCGAGGTTTTCGACCATCGATGTTTACGTAGTATCGCTAGGATTGGGTGGAATAGCCGAGTAAGCAACGATGAGGTCAGAAAGCGAGTATTGGGTATATTATTCAAAGAACGTTCTGTCAGCGTATCCAGATTAGTAGACTTCGTTGATTGGGGCACGTGTTACGTATGACAAACACACGTCTACCACACCGTGTCCTATTCTCCGTTCCTCCTCAGGAGTGGAAAAAAACCACGTGGAGGCCAACAGCTGACGTAGCAGCGAGGAATGAAAAATGTACAGCAAACTTATAAAAAGTAGGTGCCTCACCTCTTCGTGGTTGGGGTCCAAAAGATCCGTCAACCAGTTGGCTGGAGACACTGAAGGATATGGCAGCGAACCACGAACAGTGACGATCGTGTTGTCACTCTGTGTCGCATCAGAATGACTTATCGATGTTCCTTTGTTCGTTTGCGAGCGGATGTAAGACCGTGCAGAAAAATCGAAGCTGATACCTTGTTGCCTATCGGAATCAAGCTAATCCCGCGATGATTACTAGTCATTGCGTATTCCCTTCTTGAAGATGAGAACAATCAATGACTCACTCCATATTAACGAAATACACTCGTCGTTCCAAATGTTTCGAGCAAAATCGTAAGTGATTTTGTGGAAACATTTCAACCCAGTTTAAGAGGAGCTGGAGGAGGTTTTTCGGTATGGGCCGCTTTTCCTACGCTTTAGTAATCGTATACATTATTCAGCTTTCATTGCTGATGTCTCAAATGATACCACCCAAGGAGTAGCAGTTGTTGACTCAGGAGCAACTGCATTAGCGCCCGGCCAGCTGAGTTCACCACGAGAAGTGATGTTCATCAGGGTTGCCCTGTTTCGCCCTTCCTGGTCACTGTTGTAATTGGATTTTTTTCTTCATGGTAGCCCTAACCTCGTGTGAGAAAAGCGGCATCGATATTTGCTCGAACGGTAAACTGTCTGACTTGGAATACGCTGACGAAATTGTTCGTCTGAGTGGAGATCCAGGTAAGTTGCAAGCTCCCTTAGATAGCTTGAACAATAGTGTAGCAATGTTTGAGATGCGTTTTCCACCTTCAAAGTTCAAAATGCTGCTGTAGGACTGGGTTGGCACTACACCAAATCTTGTCTTGACAGGGGAAGCTCTAGCTGAAGTAGATAAGTTGTTACCTGGGCAGTAACACTTCATTAGGTGGACAGATATCGAGTGAAGTGTCGTCGCATATACAGAAAGCGCGTTAGGCTTTTGAAACCTCAGCCATTTGGGGCGTTGGCGTGACCTCCGACTGTATGTCAATTGTCGAGTGTACACTGCGTCCGTTAGATCTCTTTTATACAGCTCAGAAACATTGTTGCTAATAGTAGAATATAGACGGAGACTGTCGGTGTTCGAGCATCGATGTCTCCGTAACATTGCCCGAGTATGGTGGGAGCACCGTATCAGCAATGCTGAGGTTAGGTGTAAGGTGTTGGGAATCAGAGGTCAGTCTCTGGGTCAAGTACAAAATTTAAACAGATTAAGGTGGTTGGGACATGTTACGCAAGCCTGCTGATAGACTTCCTCAGTGTACGCTGTTCTCTGAGGCAGGTGGTGGTTGGAAGGTAGGTCGAAGTGGTCAGTCCATGACATGGCAGAAATGTATGAAAACCCTGACCAGTGAACTTAACCACGTAGGAAGTGTTCGACTTCCAGGTTGGCATCCACGTGATTCGCCTACAAAATGGTTGGATACATTAAATGATATGGCTGGATGTCGCGTCCAGTGGCGTGATTGCATCCAGACTCTCTCTTTGTCTTCGTGGTTCCCTCTTAACACTGTAATTTTTTGGATCTTTTTCACTTTATGCTTTCATTCTTTTGCCGTTTTGCTGGACAATGCTGGAAGATAACAACCGAAACCAGAGTACAGAAATGCAAGGTAATGGTTAAGTAAACTGGAACTGAAACATGTTAGTCTTCCAGGTGAGAGTGCACGTGATCCACCTACCGAATGGTTAGAAACATTAAGTGATATGTCTAGATGTGGCGGCGGGTTCCGTGTTTTATTCGAACGCTTCCTTTGTTCTCGGGATTTTTCGGAAGTTGAAACGAGAAAAACTTTTTTAGGTAATCCATTAACCTGCTCGAGCGTGCCAGGCCAGAATGAACAATCAATAGTCAATAAATTTTCGGGCTTTCATGACGTAACCCTTTTTGCTGGTCGAGCAGTCATCTACAATCCAACGCAAATTGGATCAACGGGTCAATAATCAATCCGGCAAAACATTTTTATCAACCTAATCGACCCAACAGGGCTTGAACCTAACTGAACGCCCGAGTTCGGGAATGTTTGACTTTTGCTTTATATACAGCATAGTAATTTCTAATAAAAACGCATTTTTGGCGAGTTGAGTTGTTGTATCGGACTTACTATAATCGGCTGAAACGATCGGAGTCGTAAGTTGACATCGAGTGCGCAGGTTTCCCGAGGGTCATAACGTAATAACTGGCGACGGGTCTTGAGTAACGGTGGCGTCCATTGATCCGGACTTGAAGATGCTGCAATCTCAACTCAAACTGATGGAAACTTTGACTGCCCGACTTACGAACATGGGCCCAACTCCAGCCACAACAGGTCATGGTCCGGACATGGTTCTTAGGAGCATGATGGAGTTTGTCCATGACCCCCGTCTGGCATGACCTTTGATTCCTGGTTCAAGCGCTATGAAGACATCTTCGCTGTGGAACTTGTCAACAAGGATGACGAAACAAAAGTGCGACTTTTTTTGCGGAAGTTCGGATCCCCAGAACACGCCGGCTACACTGCATTCTACCTGGACTCCCCCGTGGCCATTCATTTGATGAAAATTCGCACTCACGGAAATTTTCGGGGAGATTTCATCAGGGTTCACCGCACGTTATCATTGCCTCAAATTGGTGAAGCGAGACGCTGACGATCTTGTGACACATGCCGGCATCGTGAACCGTGAATGCAACTGTTTCAAATTGGGATCATTGACTCAGGATCAGTTGCGGTGTTTGATTTTCATTTGCATGTTACAATCGCTCACTCAATCAGACCTACACACCAGATTGCTGACGAAAATTGATCAGGAGCTCAACACAGCTGTTGTGTCTGGTTAGACTCACGCACACTACGCGGAAAACCGATCAATATTCCTCTCATGAATAGACATACGTCCGCTTTGCCTCGGTCTGTAATCATGCTTCGACGCCAGCCGTACTAACTTGTCAATTTTGTTTCGTACTTATTGGCCCCACTCATTTGCGCGTGACAGCACGTGTAGTTGAGCTCTTTTTGCTAACTTACTTGCTTGCTTGCGGGTTACTTGCCGGCTTTGACCGGGTTTTGTGCTTACGTCCGTACAAACATGCAGTGCCAACATTACGTGTTCCACTACTAACTACGAACACAACAATAACTCTACAACAATTGGTTGACGAATGTGAACGTTTAATCGGTCTGCAACATGACGCAGCTATGATTCAACAGTCCGATCGTCCATTTCCATCCGTCAACACACTCACGATGCACCCATAAGTTCCAGCCAAAAGAAATACGACCAATTTCCACAAACCGATCCCGACCAAGCTGCCTTCGGTCATAAAGATGAATACTGTCAACCAAGACTTCCGACCTGGAAGGAGCCGGTACTTATGTCCAAACCCAAAATCAATAACGATCACTCATCCGTCCACTCGTACAGACTGACTGCAACCTTCCAAATAAACGTTGCTGAACGGCAAAATTTGTGGACGTCTACATCAACTTCCATCCAGTTCGTCTGCAGTTAGACACAGCGTCAGACATTTACATTATTCCGGAAAAGGCGATCGTCCATGCCTGTTGCACTCTAACGCCGCCGGAAAAGAATTACGGACAAATTGAGAAAGAAGCCCTAGCTATGGTATTTGCTATCAAGATGTTCCACAAATTTCTGCATGGCAGACACTTTACGCTACTCAGGGGTCACAAGCCGCTCTTGTCAATCTTCGGCACAAAGAAAGACATACCGGTATATTCAGGCAGCCGACTCCAGAAATGGGCCACAATCCTGCTAGGATATGACTTTGAAATCAAGTACCGTAAAACAGCTGAATCCGGACAGGCCAACGAACTATCTCGCCTCATCGGAAATCAACCAGCGGAGGCTAGATAAGCCGTCGTTGCCACAGTCCCAGCCGAATAAACTGCATTGTTCGAACTGACCGACTCCATCTGAGCAACTCCGGCAACGGTCGACAATATTCGGTAGGCAATCCGATGCTAAAACAAGCCATCAAATTTGTTCAGACGGCATGGCCCCACACTAAGCTATCCAATGAATTACTACAACTATAGCGTAGACGCGACTCCCTCTCGGTTGTCGACTCCTGCCTCATGTCAGCACAGTGAGTCGTGATACCGGCGTCGCTACGACGGGTGGTACTGCGAAAATTTCATACCAGTCATCCGGGGATCAGCAGAATGAAAGCCATCGCCCAAAGTGATACTTATTGGCTCGGCATGGATGAGGACAAAATGTCTTACGGCAATGTTCTAAGTGTCAACAAACAGCAAAGATACCCCCAAACCAACCCCCTGTACCGTAGTAAACACGAGATCGACCATGGGTGAGACTTCGCTGGTCCTATTGACGGAACCCACTCTTTGATCGTTGGTAATGCCCTATCAAAATGGCCGGAAATTATCTCAGTCAACCCAGCAACCTTATATGGCACAATCGCGGCACTACGAAGGATTTTCAAACGATACGGCTTGCCTGACCAGATCGTATCTGAAAACGGCTCACAGTTTACCTCCGTCATGTCCCACGACTATTGCCTACAAAACAACATTGAACCCACGTTATCGCAGCCATACCACCCACAATCAAATGGCCAGGCTGAACGGTTCGTGGATACATTCAAGAGAGACCTGCTCAAATCGCGGGGGGAGGGAACATCAGGTAAAATCCACATTTTCACAATCTTTTTCAGCGTATGTGTTCAATCTGTTGAGCAAATAAACCCTTCATTCTGGGCCTTTAATCTTCTCATTCTGACGTGATGGTTTTTTATTGAAACAAGATTAATAATAACTGATCGCAATATACAACACTGATAGGGAGGATAAGCAAGGTAAGATGATGTTCATGGTAATTAGTGACAGTGATACGTAATGACCCTCGGGAAACCTGCGCACTCGATGTCAACTTACGACTCCGATCGTTTCAGTCGATTATAGTAAGTCCGATACAACAACTCAACTCGCCAAAAATGCGTTTTTATTAGAAATTACTATGCTGTATATAAAGCAAAAGTCAAACATTCCCGAACTCGGGCGTTCAGTTAGGTTCAAGCCCTGTTGGGTCGATTAGGTTGATAAAAATGTTTTGCCGGATTGATTATTGACCCGTTGATCCAATTTGCGTTGGATTGTAGATGACTGCTCGACCAGCAAAAAGGGTTACGTCATGAAAGCCCGAAAATTTATTGACTATTGATTGTTCATTCTGGCCTGGCACGCTCGAGCAGGTCAGTGGCTTGCCTGTAAATTTTTTTTCGTTCGAACATCTTGACAGATAGGCGTGTGAATAATCAGGTGTTTAGGCTTATGCTCAACAAAAGCAACGATGGGATTGGTGGAGCCGAGCGATCGACGCGAAAAGCAGCGAAACCATCCACTGTAATAATTGCGATTTCAGTGTCTATGTGGAACTAGGTATCTTGCAGAAAAATGATACTCATATCATTATACTTCTCGGTCAGCGCTGCGATAACATTGACCGCCTGGTCACTTCGGCTGACTTCACCAAATTAGTAGTCTGTAGCACGCGTCTCCAGACCCTAAACAGCACTTACTGTTGTGGTACTCAAAAGGCTTCTCATCAAACTGACCGTATCCTGTCGAGGTTCCGTTTGGCTTCGTTTGTAGAGAACTATCGAGCATACCGTAGTACTTCGACGGGAATAACGATACGAACCACGGGACGATTGTGAAATAGGCAGTCAGAGAAGCTGTTTTAAAATAATTTGGTAAAATTGAAAGACGTCTAAAAAACAATCTCTGAGGGTACACTTCGGCTCTCAGCCAGAGCACTGGAAGCCCGGCTATCAGGAAGTAACGAACGCCGTGAACTGCGGCAGGAGGCCTCACGCTCCCTTAAGGCCGATTGTAAACGGTATTGGATATAAGTAGCGGAAAAATGGAAGTCGCGTCAGGGATTGGTGACTTCGTCTCATTCGCAGTGCAACAGGTAGGCGCTGCAGGTATGAGTGATTTTTGCACGAAACAACCGGTCAGCTCATATATGAACTTCAAGGAAAGCCATAATGATGAATAGAACACTTCGATCGGTTGCTAAATCGTCCTACAAACCCTTAGTTCTTCCAAAGCCGTGCGATGTGAATCACGAACTTCGGGGTACAACTGAATTCACCATAGCCATCAACCCGCTAAAGAGGAGAAAATCCGTTGAGGAAGATTGCACACCGCCAGAAGTCTAGAGATGCTGGTTGTCATCATTGATCAACAGACTATACATCCTGTTTGAGGAGAAGTCTTCCCAGCTGATTAGAGACACACCTTGTCTGCTGCTTATTTTCAGGAAAGAGGACGAACCAGTGTGCAAGCAGTAACTAGAGATTAGCCTGATCGACGTGGCTGCAAACATTTTCTGCGTGCTGCCACTCAATCGCCTCTCTGCTGCAAGCTATAAATTGGATTGCGATCCACGCCGAGCTCTCCCAACCGACGCGCATGGTCAGATATGATCCGCGATATTGTCCGAACTTACTTATCTTCCATCAGGAGTTAGTTGTTTAAAAGTAAATCAAATATAACGACCGTATTTGCATTCCATTTCGAGTGTTTTAAAACCAATTTTCATCCAGCACTGTGGATAGGTTCCAACGGCCTCAACACAAATAATGTCTTATCTGTCGATTTTTTCATTGCAGCTATAAGTTTCACACCACTTAACTGGTCTTAGGACGTTCTTGATGTCATCAAATTCATCGCACGATGTGAAATTCTCCAGTGGGTATAATTTAAAAAGCAGCGTCGTTTGCATGCTGCTGAACCTAATACAGATTTCAGTACTATCTCATGAGCTCACTCCTGCACTGACTTTTACGTGTCTTGTTTTCAGTAATTGACGATCCCACACTGCCTGATTTAAACGGTGTCAACGATATTTAAATATAGTAGTTTTTCCAGGGTCTTGCATCTTTGCAAACAAACGCACCAGTCAACCCATAACATGGATTATTACCGGTCGGAACCACCGGCTGGACTCACCGAAACTCCTCCTTCCCTGAGGAAGGTCAAAACGGTATGTTTGATCAAGATTTTATAATAAACTTCAAATCCTTTCAGATGTACCAGAGTTTCATGGATTCTGTTACCCCTTATCTCATTCCAAGATGGGTTGCTACTGGTGCTCTGTTCATCTTCTACTGGCTTCGTGTATTGGTGCTCCAAGTAAGTCTTTACGACTCACCTTACGTTCATTGCATTTCCACTGCAGGGATTCCATGTGGTGAGCTATGCGTTAGCTATCTTTCTGTTGAATCGTCTTATTGGATTCCTTTCACCTATGATTGATCCTGATATGGATCCAGGTTGGTGATTCGGCCAAGTTTGTTGTTCACCTCAGAAACATTCTAGATGCTGATCCAGTATTACCCACGAAGTCGTCAGAGGATTTCCGACCGTTTTTACGACGTCTGCCGGAACTCAAAGTTTGGTAGGTTTTCTAACTGATAATATTCAGCTACCCATTTAACTTCGTAGGAATTCGTGCACACTGGCTTTGCTCATATCTGTTTTGTGCACGTTCTTCCCGTTCCTGGATATTCCAGTTTTCTGGCCTATTCTGGTAATATACTTTCTGCTTCTATTTTATCTGACAATGAAACGACAAATAATGGTGAGTCTTTTAGTTTTGTTTCGTGGCTACACTGTTCGAGACGAGCGAGATAAACGCAAACAGGTCAAAACGTAACGGAGTTCAGAATACACTCCTCACTTCCTTCTCATTATTTTCGCTTCTAACTTTCTTTTCTGATTGTTTATTCCTTATTCTTTTGTTCGTTTTGCTCTCAACTGTACATAACTGTGAGGTGGCCGGTAACAGGCTACAGAATTTCGAGCTGAATGGTTGAATAAACTTTTGTAGCATTCCATACATCAGAGGTACAATGCCTATGCCATTCATTCCCATACTGTTGTTGAGACAGTGAAGAAAACCAGTAACTCACCTGAAACTGCGTTGAGAGGCACAGTGTCGTCCGCGTATTTTGTCAGGCTGTTTACTGTTTGAACGTTAATCGGGCGATTTCCAGGACCATTCCAACTAGGAAGGTGGAAAGGAAGGACGATAAGGGACAACCTTAGCGAACACCTGGTTCTCGTGGTAAACTCAGGTGAAAAATCATCATAAGCACGAACTCGACTTCGGCTGTTCGCCCCCAAGGATTGAAAACGTGAGGTGGATTTATCTTACGAATCCTGCATTAGGAGATAACGCCAGAAAACTATGCGATCGACTGATTCGCATATCGCTTTAAAATCGGTTATATATATATATATATATATATATATATATATATATATATATATATATATATATATATATATATATATATATATGACACGAATCTCGTACAGCCAACGAGCCACAGATACCATACACACCACATACAATGTTTTAATTTTTTGTCCGTATCGTTTGTAGTTTTCATACACGGAAAGGGAAGGATGAAGAGCCAGCACAGCGTTCCATACAGCACTGACGCCACTGACTCCGATTTCGGGCCATATTCGCCAGCGTATCTAGCCAACTATTTGCGGTGTCATTCTTGCTTCAACCTGGTGGGCGACAGGGCCCCACTGCGGCTAAACGGGACGTCAGCTTTTTTAAACTTCCCCTCCAGGTCATTGGTTATCTACCACGTCGCGCGCTGAGGCAAACGCTGGGCGAGCATCCACAAGACATGACCTAACCACCACAACCGACGAATAAAAACAACCACCCTGAGTGATGAACAGTCCACCCCAAACACTCTCCTCCGTACTACGTCATTACTGACGTGATGCTGCCATTATACTCGTGTGACTGACCGTAGACACCGGTGGTCGAATACGGTCAGCCGGCGCAAATCTTCTTCCCGAACTGGCCAGGTTTCGCATCCATAAAGTAGTACCGGGCGAACTGCGGCGTTATAGACTCTACCCTTTAGGGAAAGCCTGATGTCGTGACGACGCCACAGGTGCCTTAGATTGACAAAAGCCGAACGGGCCTTAGAGATGCGCACCGTGATCTCGCCTTCGATACCTGCACCAGTGGAAATACAAGTGCCTAGGTATACATAGCTGCTGACAGTTTTCAAACGTTCGCCGCAAACAGTGAGTGCAGGAGAATCTCCTTACCCCTCTTGAAGAAGCATTTTGCATTTGGATGAAGCACAGTGCGTGCCACATTCAGTGACTTCAATGACCAAGCGGTTTAAGGAATATTGGACGACTTGACGGTCCCCTTCCAACAAGGCGACGTCGTCAGCATAATCTAAGTCAACAACTCTGGAGCGCGATAGAAAATCCACACCACTGTTTGCAACATCATTAAAGACTCTTTCGAGCAGATCATCCATTTCGAAGTCGAAGAGGAACGGGGAAATAGGGCATCCTTGCCAAACACCACTTGAGACGACAAAGGAGTGGAATAGTTGTTCACAGGCTCTTACTCTGTCCAGGAAGTCAGCTTTTTTAGACTTCTCCTCCAGACCAATGAAGACAGATTTATTCTGTGCCGCTTTTCATGCCAGAAGTACGAACTGTGTTCAGAATAACAGCGAAACGGCTGCTGTTATTGGTTCGACCGGACTGGATGCCGAATGGGCCTCCAAAAATCAAACATGGGTGTTGAAGAGACTAAAGACAAGCAATGTATGTTTGACATTAAAACATTTTCAGAAACCGCTACACAGCGCATCGATTCTTCAATGCACTCCGAACCTCTTTCGAACCTGGTATACTCAGTGTCTGGTGAACCCAATTCAAAAGAATTGAGATAAATCACAGAATAATTCGGCTTTTTCCCAGAGAATTACAGTCAGTGTGCGCTTACACAGGTAAGATGAACAAGCACTGCCACACTACATTGTTGTTGACTCTTACAGAATCGTCCACATGAACTGTATGCAGATGACTGTTGATCAGAATGCAGTCGAACAGTGCACGTTCACCTCGTGCCCAAACCGATTCTCGGCGGCAGTCTGATCACTAGCACTAGACACTGGATCACCTGACACGCGAACAGTGAAATGGGAAACCGGGGTTTTATCCTCGGAGCAAACTGTAATCGCAGAGATGGTATATTTTGCACGCGTTTCGGAGACAGCGTGCACCGGTTTTGAAACCACCGAGAATCTTAGCTAGAGCAGCCTGTTGCCCTGTATGTCACAGTTTGCGAAATTTGACGTTAACCTAGTAAATTGAGCATTTCAGCCCCAGGTTTGCGTTGTATTTCCTGTTCTGATTTTTTACTAATATAATCGTGAATCTTATCTCTTAGTCTGCGGTTAAGTGTGACATATTGTGTCCTATGGGTTTCCTGTTAATACCACGAAAGGAGTTTTTCTCAAACGACCCGTCCTAGTGTCTTTAGCCCAGAAGCTTGGACGACGTAGCAACAACAATTAGAACTTGTTGGCATTTATAACCCCCACAGGAACCTTGTGCTCAACAGTCTGACCAACAAGGTAAAGAGGGTTTAAGCCATCTCAGAAACGAGACCAAAACACTTGATGCTTTCGGTTCGCAACAGACGATGGTAGCTTTATCAGGAAGAACGAGATTCAGTGATAGGAACGTTATGTTTAACTCGATTAATAATGGAAGTACATGGTGTGTAGTAGAAGTTAGTGCTATGTGTGATGTGTAAGCAAAACGAGGTAAAAAAAGGAAAATTACGCGATTTTCACCTCGGTCGGAAAATTGGAGTCTACAGAAGGTTTATTGTAGTAGGATTGCAAATATTTATAAAGTTGTTTATCTAGTTTCTCGATTTAGTAGGCAGTATGAACATGTTCTCTGTTGTCGTTGTAACAGTTCTGTGAGATTACTCGGCAACGGCGTGATGAAGATCAGGCACTATCTGTATTGTCCATGACAGTGTTATCAGACTCTGGTACTAATGAATTATCTACGTGGGGCGTCTCGAGTGAGTTATGGTGGGTGCGATTTGGGTGTTAGCGCCAGTGTGTCGCCCGAAGGGGACAGACGACGAATAGAAACATTTTCTTCTCAGCCATCGGGCATTTTCACAAGGGCGTAGTATGGATTGGAATGGAGTAAATCCGGAGGGACTGGTTCCCATCGTGAAATCGGAAGACCTCTCGTTCATAGGGCCAAGCAGATGGTCCTCCATAAAGTGCCATTCAAACGCTCCGCTTGTCCGTCAACTTGTGGACTGTTGTGTGTAGTATGGCTGATTGCTACTCCTTTGTCTCGCAAAAAATGAGGCAGTTCAAATGACATGAATGGGGACCCCCGATGAGAATGAATATAAGCGAGTATTGCAAATACCGCTAATAATTGACACAGCCATCCGATGACTGTAGAATACGACATATCCGGACAGACGGATGCAGATGGAAACCTGGGATGCTCGTCGATAACCGTGAGTAGATATCGATTGCGACCTAATGAAGGAAATGGCAGTCAGTACGAAGTCTCTCAAATGGTTGGGTGGCCTTGATGAGATGGCATGCAGGCGGTCTGTAAAAACAGTTTCATTTCACCTCACACCTAGAAATCACGTTTTTGGCTTCTGCTGAGTATGGCAAGTTCTTGAAACGCACAAAGTGAACCAAACGGATTATTTCGGGATGACATTGTGAACCATGGAGAGTTCTCAAGGTATGCCCATCAAAATTGGAAGCGCACGAGCAGCGAGACAGCGCCAGCAATCCGACTGTCCTTTTCACCTCTGCAGATTATATCGTAGTGATATGCAGGTAACTCCAGTCGCCACCTCTGGATCTTATCATTTTTGATCTTGCTGTTTTGCTTACTATGAGACGACTAATATCTTCAGCATGCAGACTCCACATTTCGCAACCATACAACAAAACTGAACGCACTGCAGCACAGTATATGTGACCTTTCAACTTCAGTGAAGTATCAGATCGACGGCACAAGTGCTTCAGTCCAGCGTACGCCGCTCGAGCTTAGGATATCCGCGTGCTCACATCTACTACTGTGCTCCCATCGGTCGTCACGCTGCTGCCGAGGTAGGCGAAGTGGTCGACAACTGACAGCACCTCCCCATCGAGCATCAAGCTCGGAATTGTTGACGTCCAGTTTTGTAACATCACCATGCACTTTGAAGGTGCAAAGTGCATGCCGAATGGAGCTACAGCTCTCCCAAGTCTATCTAATGCACGTTGAACATGTTCCGTTCATTCGAACAAACAGACAACGTCGTCCGCGTAATCTAGGTCACATAGCTTTTCACTATTTCCTAGTTCGACGCCTACATCCTGAAGATTTTGCAGTGCACTCTCCATTGTTTCGTCCATGACGAAGTTGAACAGGAATGGAGACATGGGGCATCCCTGTCGAACACCACTGGTCGTTTCGAACCGACCTGATAGTTCACCGTAAAATCTAACGCGGCCAGAAGTATGAGAATACAATAATCTCAGTTACTTTTTCGATGAAGAACACTGAAAAGTGCTTTTCAATCAACTGAATAAAAGGCGCATTTCAGGTCTAAGGAAACCATTATTGTGGGTCGGCGGTGCGTGTGACGCGTTTCAAGTAGTCGGCGAAAAGTAAAAATCTGGTCGGTGCATCCTCGACCTGGGCGGAATCCAGCCTACTGTTCGCGGGCATTCCTCTCGCGAGTGGGCGTAAGACAGTACAGCAGAATCGAGGCTAATACTTTGGTGCCTATCATAATTAAGCTAATCCCACGATGATTACTACAGTCATCGTGTATTCCCTTCTTGAAGATGGGAACAATCAATGACTCACTCCATATCAACGGAATACGCTCCGAGTTCCAAATGTCACGGAGCAAGACGGTAAGTGATTTAATCAATGCCCCACCACCCAGTTCGAAAAGAACTGAGGGAAGTTCGTCGCGACCTGCTGATTTCCTTCGCTTTAATAATCGAATGCATGACTCTACTTCTACTTCTGATGGGGGCTCAAGTGATACCATCCAAGGAGTCGCAGTTGTTGACACGGGAGTAACTGCACCAGCGTGCGGCCAGCTAAACTGTTCCTTGAAGTACTCGGCCCATCGGTCAAGCCTTTGCTGTTTGCCATGGATGGGTTCTCCATTTCTATCTCAAATCGTTTCACTGACCTGGGTTCGCCGTCCACCGGTGTCACGAATAAGTTTGAACAGTCTTTGACTGTTACCTGAAGCAGATGCTATTTCCATTTCTTCAGCTACCTTGACCCACCAATTTTCGCGATCCTTCTTAAGTCTTCGCGTAACTTGCCTTTGCACCTTTCTCCGCATCTTATCCATCTCCTTACGGTTCGAAAGCTGACCTTTTTGCTCCATTATACTCAGCGACTCTTGCGAGATACAGTGTCTTTGATGGACATCGGATCTGCGACCACAGGCAAAACCTGCTGCAAAGTGCATCGCCTGTTTGATATGAGCCCAATGCTCGTCTACATTACTGTTCGTCGTAGATCCTAGCTCATGTGCTAACTTCTGCTCGCAACGGGTGCGTACTTCTGGATCACACAAACGTTGCACAGCTAATCGGGTTTGCGGTTTGTGACGATGACCATGGAGTTGGAGAGGTAATCGCATTAAAACTAATGCATGGTCTGACTCTACGTACGTAGACCAGTAAGATTTACAGTTGTGAACAGAACTGAGCCGCCGGTAGCTTACGGCAATATGATCAATTTGACTGCAAGTACCTTTAGAGTTAGAGCGCCATGTCGCTGTGTGGCGTGAACTGTGTCAGAAATTGGTGCTAGACAAGAACAATCGATTGTCTACACGAACCTGGAGAAGCCTATCCCCGTTGTCTGTATGCTGAGCGGGTGAAGCACAACGACCACCTAAACAGGCTTCTGACACATTGAGTTTGCCAACGTGCGCATTGAAGTCACCAGCTAGTACTACAATGTCAGAACCTTTACTGCTGCGAACGAGAATGGCGAGTTCATCATAGAACTCGACTTTTTGCGCGTCTGAGCTGCAGTCCGTTGGGGCGTCTGCCGAGATCACAAACAAATTTCGCTTAACACAACTATCCTTTCGAACGCCGACTGACCCTTGGAGTCTCACAGCCGATAAACGACTGTTAACAGGGATCTAGTCTAAGAGGGCAGTTTCAGCCTTGTCAGTCAAGACTATTCCTACACCACGTTAACCCGTAGCTCTAGCTGCTTCGTCTCCTGAAGTGCGCAGAAAATACCTCGATGAGATACCAGGAGCAGTTAGTTGCATCACACTGCTCGAATTTTGTATACGCGTTTCACTTAAGCAGCAGACATCAATCTTCAGAGAATTTATTGTGAGCGCTAGCCAGGTCTGCTGACCGGCCTGCATGAGTGTACGCACGTTGAAGGAGCCGAGATTAAGAAGCTGACGAGGCTTGAGAAAATGTGAGTTACCAGTCAGAGGATTATTCCCGACGCTATTTGACATTGAATCGTTGCGAGTATCGACCGTGTTATCAGTGGGAGCATTATGGATGGATAGAGGGGCAAAGAGAGATGGTTTGGGGACAGAAGACAAAGGTTGAATAAACGAGAGGAAACTCTGAGCAGTAGCCCACTTATCACTACCCACCCCGCTCGATGCAATGGGCAGCGCGGTCCTGATTATGCTGCGCGACGACCGATGCAGTATGGAATTCTTTGTATTTGTGCAGTTCATGGGAGATGTTGGACAGGCACTGCTAGGGTGTCCGGCCACAAAGGAGGAGAACAATTAGGGTCCTCATCCAAAGCCTTTAGTTCCAACAAGAACCTATCCGCAAGGCAGCGGGATGGCTTACTGGGAGCTCATTTGCTTGGATCAATTATTCTTCCACTAGTTTTGCCGATTGAGTTGCCAGCCCAAGTTGACCCCCAACCTGGAGGACCAGGAGACTGGACTTTGTCTGACCTGTACCCATTGACCTGTCAGGTATGATTGCATCTCCGGCCTAAATAAGCCATCCTGTATAGCTCTTTGAGTCATAGAGGCGCGCACGCCATCAAACCACGTAAAGGTGCAGTCTCATCGTGGACGGATGATGTCGTTCTCTAGGAGTCAATGTGCTGGAGAAAAAGGCTACTCATCGATTGTTCTGACTCAGTAAAGCGGCTATAGCTATGTCGGATGCGTTCGTTTCGACAAGGAACGGACCATTACGGTATATTGTCACATTCATTGCGATTTCCGGTGCCACTTTCAGATCCTAAAATGTTTTTTACATGCGGTCGTGGAGGGAAGTTTTTATTTCGGACGAGGGGGCTGGTTTTGTTAGAAAAGTTCGGTGCCCATTTGGTATAATAAGCAAACATACCTACCATGCAGACGTAATGACTTCATGTCGGTCGGAGGCGGGACACCACGCAAAGGTTTCACTCGTTCAGGATCCGGTTTGATTACGCCTTGTGTTATGTGATAACCAATGAGTCGGATTTCCGTGGCAGCCGTGGCTGAGTTATGCCGTATTTGACAACGGCTTTCAGGAAGCATTCGGGGTTCCGGTCATGGTCAGTCCTTGTCAAACCACACTGTTACGTTTTCAATGTAGACGAAAATATCCTTCACATTTTCTGTTTCCAGGACTGGTTGATGGTGCGCTGAAAACATGCCATGCCATCGGTGATCCCAAAAGGTATTCGACAGAACTGAAAAAAAACTGCCGCTTTGCAAGCCATACAGGTCTTTTCATGTTCCGTGATTAGGATTTGACGGTACTCACTTTTGAGATCTAGGGCGCTGTAAACCGTAATGGGCGATGTTCTCCACCACATTGTCTACATGTGGCAGTGGGTCCGCATCTAGCTGCTTGAAACGGTTGGTCGTCTGGCTATAATCAATGACCTTTCTCGTCTTATGGTTTTGCGTTTTTAGCAATCAAAACTTTGGCTCTCCGCGGAGATCTCAGTGGCTCAGTTATGCCATCATTCAACGGGCTTACAGTCGGGAGACAGATGGGTGAACAGAAGGGAGGGGGGGGATTTTAGCGGTGGATAATCCGCACAGTTAAACAGTGCCACATGTTTCCCCGAAAGCTACTTCGACCTTTTTATGTAACTCGAGGAAATCATAACCAAGTAGGACGTCAGCGCATGGATTTCGTAGACTACATCTTGGTGTCGAATTGTTGCACTGCAGAGGACAGAGATGCCACAAGACAATAACGTCGTCGCCATTGTGACTTTCCAGTCGCAAGGATAAGCTGACTAACCAAACGAATCGGTGACCTTTTGATGTATGTAGCTATCAGAGCTACCCATATCAATCAGAGCTTGAAGTTCGACGTTATTCCCACGAATTTTGGTTGTTGCGCGGGTCAAACAATGTGCAGCGATCACTGTTACAACAGATGGTAACAGGGGAGTAAGGGCAAAGGTAATAAAGGAGGGAGTCGATCGTGAGATGCACACACGTTTCAAATGACCTGTATTTCCACAAGCCCTGCAAAATAAATTTCGGGCAGGGCATTGTGTGCATAGGTGTCTGGAGTAGCCAGAGAAATATCTTGTAGCTTTAGGTAAAGCCGATGTGATCGGTTCGGATCCAGTTGTTGGGCTAGATGTAGGTTGTACACCGTGTTTGGGAGTCAAGGGTCGCGGATGCAAAAGGAACATTTTCAGTCCCGTACGACTATGGTTGTTTTCCAGCTGCTTCCGGTGATCTAACCATGTAGTAATCAGCTCTAAACGTTAAGGCTGGTTGCCCCCACAATCTCGTTCGAATGCTGTCAGACTGCAATCCAGTGATAGACGTTTTGCGCATAGTGTCGTCACGATACTGTTCGGCGGACATTGAGCAGAAGTCACAATCCTTCCCCAATGACTTATAATTTGTACGTACTGATCAGTGTTTTGCCTGCAGTGTTCACATGTAGCGAGTAGATGCCGGGTGAAGACGACACTTTTGGGACGTGTACATAAGGACTGGGGGATTAAAATGACACTTTCGAAGGTTTAGCACCCCGAAGTATGCTCATAGACTGTCGGGGAAAGGAAGTTGATGTGCATATCAAGGTTGTCAGATTCATTTGATTATACTCATCTCAAAAAGGCATTGAAAAAGCGGAACCAGCAAGTCCACCGCCTAGAAACGTCCGAAGCACATGTCGGTGTCGAATTCGTCTGACCGTAGGTAACGGTCCATGATTTTATTAGTCAAGTAAATTGATAAGTAGGGTTCGCAGTAGACGATAATGTCTTTATCAGAAAGAACGAGATTCGACGTTAGGAACGTTATGTTTAACTGGACTAATAATTGAAGCACGTGACGTGAAATAGAAATTGGCACAATGTAAGGTATGTATACGACGAGGTAAAAAAAATCAATGAAAATTACATGACGACACTATTGTAGGAGCTTCCCTTAGTTTGTCACGTGAGAATTCGGTGCTTGAATTGTCAATTCACTTTTCGGATTCATTCCTTCGTCTTATGTGCCCCATTGGATATCAGGAAATATACCGGACAACATCCTTGAGTCTGGGAGTTGTCCAGTTTAAATCGAAGAGTGACATGATCAGGTTACATGTCGAAAATGGAACAGCAAGAATGCGTTTAAATAACAGTGTTGATGTTCCTCATTATTGAGATGTCATGAAAGCTCTGAAGGCGTTAACGTAGGTTCCGCTTCATTCCAGAAAATTAGCTAATCTACATCACAATCAAACAAGCGTTAGAAGAGCCTCCCACCATGAGTAGACGTAAAAGGCGTTGCATTGTTTCTCAATCCAGGTCATTGCAGTTCTTCGCTTGACGCCAAATGCCTTAGCTACTGCATGCCATCCATCCCCAGCTGCATACGGTTTCGAGACACATGTCTTCCGTATCAGGTGTGAAATATGCGTCTCGTTCACAAACTCGTCTTCGGTAATGAACTGACTTCAACTACTCAGCTAAGTCACAGGCATGGATTGTCCGAGTAAAAACACACAGGATCAGCTAATACTGTCACTTTGTTCGTCGTCTCAATCTGTCCCTGGTGGTTTGTCCTTCAGTCACACAGTGTAGTCCGTGGCCGTACCCCCCCCCCCCTCTCCACCGTGGGCTATCGCGTGGACTGTTATACCTATCAACGTGAATTCAACTCACCGGTAGAGGTAGTCATCAAAGCGATGTGAGCGATCACAGAGTAAAGATATTTCGTGGGCAAGTGACGAGTTACTGCTGCCCAGCCACCTGTTTGTGTTTAGACAGCGGTGCGATTGGGTCTTCGCTTGAAGCTACGGAAGATTCACTTGAAACTGAAAAGATGTAGTTCGGCACGGGACCTCTTAAAATCCGGTAACTGATGGATTTATTGGAGCAAGTATAAGTGCCTAGATGTTGATTAGGGGGTGGGTAATAAACGTTTGTCGTAGGGTGTATTAGGTTATTGTTGATCACTAAGCGGCTGCGCTAGCAGTAGATAGTTGACTGGTCAATGTGATCACAGTCGAGGCAATCCTTTTTTTGTCTACTGGTCAAAACTTCCATGAATCTGTCATACCACGAGAAGGCTACCTCAGCTACCAGTCTCGGCCACAGCTAAATACCGCAAAAGTGTGTCCGAACTTTCTCAGTGTTCGCTTTGTTTGGAGACTTATCTCTGGCTTTACCTTAACATTATTTGTTCAGTGTTCATACCGTCAGCTTGCAACGGGAGGCAGTGTACGTTGCCTACCGATAAAAGAAACGATGGACTTAATATTGGTTTCGAAGGCAGATTGACTCGGTTATGGGGAAGGAGCAGTGAGGAACACTGACCATCACACGGAATGCCCTGTCCGACTCTTCATACATTTACCACTGGTGCATTGCGGCGCTTGGCATTTAGGTCTCAACAATTTTATCAACAGCCAAGGTGACATGATCACCAAAACCAGCGTTCGAGAAAATAAGCTATGAACAACGCCAGTGTTCGGAATCACTGAAATATGACAGAGTTTGGTAAAATCCGGATACCCGTTCTGTAAAGTTATTTGTGCAGTTGATGCTTTATCCGGTATTTGATCACCAGATGAAATACTACTTCCAGGTCAATAAAGCTCATCCATTTTGGCTGATAATGTTTCCTCTAGGATAAGATATGTGCCGTACAAATCGAATTCTGCAGCCGTATGTTACTTTTTGGAGGTGCAAAATGCATTTCCAGCATTACTATCTTCTTTTTCAAATCCCCTTTGATCAAATTCTGTTGTCTTTCTTCAATGACAAAGTATACAACTGCAAATTCTTCCAAGTCATTGGCATTCTTGTCATTGGTGCCATAGTATTAGAAAACATTCGCTCGTCGTCTCTGAATGTGAAACACACTGTTGTCAGGTCAATAATACAGTATGAATGTTGAATGAAATGAAGCAATCATCAACTGGGACGCATATGACCCCCACTGACTACTCTGGCTATGCAGAAATGTGCACATAAGTACGTGCATACGTACACGTGCAGATTCATGAATTCTGCTCGTATACGTGAAGCTTCATCGGCTGCCTCATTTGATGTGCATCAGAAAGACTAATGAAGTATGGCACGTGCTCCTTCTACTTTGTTTTGTTCACTCACCGTACCTTGGGTTTGGTTTCTGCTGATAGTGCACTAGAGTTTATCTAAACCGAGTATCCTAGTTTTCTGAGCTCTAGCTATTGGAGGATATTGACGTCCGAAGTTGTAGACTACATGGCCTTTATGCTTATGCTGCCATAAGAACCTTGAGCCGAGGGCCATCAGTTCACGAGTACTGCAGATTTGCTGACCCACATAGTTCACACCGACGTGGAGAGGACGTAAGCAGCATCTATCTTCACATTTCTGGTTTACCTTGCAGACTAACGATTAGCTTAGGGGGAGAAAATCATTTTTTGTTCAAAGTCCAATAGAAAAGCTCTGCAGCTGTTTGTCGCACTGTGACATTCAAAGCGATCAAGCCATGGTAGCCGTAAAACATGTCCGTTTCTCAACGCCTATGGAACCTGAACACTGTATATCCCTCGTTGTACAAAGCTGGAGACTTTGGGTTCCCCGGTGATACATTTTCTATTTATTTTTGCGTTAGTTTTTCATTATTTGGGAGTTGATCGAGCCTATTTCTTATTACCCACAAATTTTGTGAAGTACGAAAGAATAAACAATAAAAATGAAGAAGAAAATAGTTCGCACTAATGGTGAACCAGAGCAAAGAGCAGTCATCTTTTAGTACGCACAATAAAAAAATCAATTTTGTTCCTACCGTTGTCAGTATCCAAAATGGACGGTGTTCCATGGTGGATTAGGAGTCTGCTTCAAAAGACCTGTCTGTGTTCACTTGGTGTGGTCTATAATTGACAGTTTTACATGATGATCCGAGAACTATCTGCATTCAATCAGTATGCGTTGCCAGTGATTCCCTGGGATTTTGAACGATCAGGTGCACTCATTGACTGCGTAAGGTTTTTCGTCTCCCCAGAATTTTGTGACAAGTCGTTTTCCTTGGGAGCATCACTAGACCCTCCATCGGAAGTGGAATTAGAGTTGAACATTCGATTACTTAAGCGTGGCGAAGTTGCCGGTCCCGACGAACTTCCCCCAGTTCTTCTCAAGCTGGGTGGAGATGCGTTAAAAAAAGGCTTACTACCTTGTTCCGTGACATTTGGAACGAGGAGTGTATTACGTTATCATGAGACGAGCCATTGATTGTACCCATCTTCACGAAAGGAATACGCAATGACTGGTAACGATTATGGGATCATGTTATTTCTAACAATCACCGAGGTATTAGCCTCGCTTTTCCCGCTCTGTTCTAATTTGGCCCGCAAGAGGACCGCCCTAGAACAGCGGGCCGGATTCTGTCCAGGTCGAGAATGCATCGGCCAGATTTTTACTCTTCGTCAATTACTTGAGACGCGTCACATGCACCATCGACTGACAGTAATGGTTTTCCTTGACTTGAAAACCGTCCTCCATTCAGTTGACTGAACAGCGCTGTTCAGTGCTTTTCACCAAAAGGGTGTGCCACAAGAGTTCGTGAATCTACTGAGATCATTGTATTCTCATACTTCTGGCCGCCTAAGGATGTATGATGAACTATCCGGTCCACTGGAAACGACCAGCGGTGTTCGACAAGTGTACCATTTTTCCATTCCTGTTTAACTTCGTCATGGACGAGATAATGAAGAACGCCTTGTGAGATCTTCAGGATGTAGGCGTCGAACTGCCAGATGATCAAAATCTGTGAGCTAGATTACGCGGACGACGTTGTCTGCTTGTTCGAATGCACGGATAATGTTCAACGTGCATTAGATAAACTTGAGAGAGCTGTAGCTCCATTCGGCATGCGCTTTGCACCTTCAAAGTGCATGGTGATGTTACAAGACTGGACGTCAACGATTCCCAGCTTGATGCTCGATGGGGAGGTGCTGTCAGTTGTCGACCACTTCGCCTACCTCGGTAGCTGCGTGACGACGGATGGGGCACAGTAGTAGAGGTAAGCATGCGGATATCCTAAGCTCGAGCGGCGTACGCTGGACTGAAGCACTTGTGGCGCCGACCTGATATTTCACTGAAGTTGAGAGGTCGTGTATACTGTGCTGCAGTGCGTCCAGTTTTGTTGTATGGTTGCGAAACGTGGAGTCTGCGTGCTAAAGATATTCGTCGTCTTGAGGTTTTTGACGATCGATGTTTACGTAGTATCGCTAGGATTGTGTGGAATAGCCGAGTAAGCAACGATGAGGTCAAAAAGCGAGTACTAGGTACTAATTCAGAGAACGTTCTGTCACAGCGTATCCGGCTTAGTAGACTTCGTTGGTTGGGGCACGTGTTATGTATGGCAAACACACGTCTACCGTACCGTGTCCTATTCTCCGCCCCTCCTAGGGAGTGGAAGAGACCAGGTGGAGGTCAACAGATGACGTGGCAGCGAGGAATGAGAAAATGTACAGCAGACTTAGGAAAAGTAGGTGCTTTACGTCTTCGTGGTTGGGGTCCAAAAGATTCGTCTACCAGTTGGCTGGAGACGTTGAAGGATATGGCAGCGAACCGCGAGCAGTGGCGATCGTGTTGTCACTTTCTATCGAATCAGAATGACTGATCGGTGTTTGCTTGTACAGTTAGACTGTGTATCCCGTGTGTTGGCTGCTAGGACATTTTTCCTTTTCCCACCTATGTAGGTCCACTCCCTGTCCATCTTGTATATTCATACTTTCTAATTCAACGTGCAACATGGTGAGAAAGGCAGTGGTCAGTGGAGCTTGCCCTACTGTTTAACGCTGTACGATGATGATGATGATGCATTTCATCCTTAGTTCGGATATCGTGTATGAAAAAAAATCCTATGGTCTCTCTGGCGCGGGTACTGACCAACATGAACAATACCTAATCGGAATTACTTTCCAGATCTGATTGATGTTTTCTTTTACAGTCTTATACCGGTTATACCTGTTGTCGCATTCCGTTCATTCTACTTCGATTTCGTCAGAGCTTTTGACTGGAATGTGAATGTTTTGCTTACAAAAGTCTCTTATACAAGTACGTTTAACATATATCAGCCTTAATCATCTATGACGTTCGGTCGTCTATCAAGGATCGAGTAGTAGTGAGACCGGTTCTCCATGGTTCAGAAACATGACGATTTTGGGTTGGAAACACGTAGAATATCTGTATTAACACACCTGTCCTCATTGGGTGTTTTCAGCTTCCTGTGCATCAGGTCCTCCCGCTTGGTTAAATATTGTGAGAGATATTGGTAGGTTCAGTTCCGCTGTTTCAGCCATCAACCCTGCTGTTCTGTGCTCTGGTTTTGGTTGCTCCCTCGCAGCATCATCGAGCTAAGTCAACCAGAAACAGAAGCGTCGTGTGTAAAAACAGCCGAAAACAAATTAATAAGTGAAAATCACAAAAATGAAGATAAAACTCGAATGCAGCCTTGCCACTGACGCTCTTGTACTCACCAACGTTTTTTATCTACTTTACGCTCCTTTATTTTTATTTCTCCCTTCACTCCTTATATATATATATATATATATATATATATATATATATATATATATATATATATATATATATATATATATATATATATATATATATATATATATATATATATATATATATATATATATATATATCGTCAACGTCAACTGAGTATAAACCCGGAATGCACGTAGTTGTCAGTATCTCAAAATGATACGAAATAGGGTGAATTTTGTGAGACAACTGCATGCTATAGTTTTACCATCCGTTTTCCGTTTTACTGCAGCACATGATCAAATATCGTTACTTGCCATTTACCTACGGAAAACCGCGACATCAGAATTCTACGATTCACTCGGCAAGACGTTGATGTGCGTCAGCGAAATCTACGTGCTCGCCCGTTGATTCTCTACAATGTGTAAACCATTCTTTTTGATCTGTGTTGTAGTGTATCCGTCTGCGTGCGTAAGTATTTATGCACAAAGTGATGTGTACACGAATACTCGTGCCTTTCTGTGTGTGTTCACCTTCGATCTACCCAACGAGGTCGTGCTACTGTTTTACCTTATACTTGTTCCTCCGCATATTTGACCGTCCTGCATTCATCCTCTGGTAATGTAGAATAACCTTGCAGTATCAGCTAACTAATGAACTGAAAAATGTTTTTCATATAAAGGAAAAGAAGGGCAAATTCGAAGCTCGAGAAGAATTGTCAACGCACTTCTCCAGCTCACTTTCTCAAACATATCGTAATGTGTTCCAGTTGTGTGCGCACTTCCTTTCTGTCTCTTCTGTTGCTGTTCATCGTAATTGACATGCACAGACGGGCGTGAGCTGCAGTTATTCCCCCCCCCTCCCCCCTCCCCTCCCCCTTATATTCGTTTTGAGCGTATGCCGAGGGTATCTGATTTGTGCTATTCTTCCCGTGCTCTTCCTGGTTCAGTTTCAGCTGGTTGTATATTATAATCTCTGTTGTGATCGGCACTTTGGTGTTACCCTTAATTTCAGACTCTTCAGAACACTGACTTTTGTTGTATGGCTATACTGATGAACGGAAAATAACTTCCCTGTACTGGTTTGTTTTTGTCTCCTTATTCCCGTAGTCTTCATAATCGCATTCGGATCATCTTGTAGCAATATAAACCAACCATCCAGAAAATGAGAATGATTTAAACGATACGAGATAGTGAACGGCGAGTAATGTGTGGAAGGCGTCTCCGAATCCCTTACGAGATTTGATTAAGAGGCCATTGGTTCCTTAGGTTACATTGGGAAATTAGACTTATTATATTTATAAAAAGCAATATCAATTTCCTGTAGGGGCATAAGGTGATCACAGCTGTTGATAAAAGAACCTTCAGCACATTTAGGAAAATGTGACCGTCGAAACTATGAAACGCATAAGACCCTGTTGACCGTCAGAAATGAACCCAAGCAGTCTCGTTTACAGTTCAGTTCAGCCACTAACCTCGCACTCTTGTGCTCTGATTTTGGTTCCTACCTTACAGCATTGGTAAATAATGGGCAAAAAATAGGAGCGTGAAGTAAAAAATGCCGAAAAAAGTAACAAACGGAAATCAAAAAGACAAAAAAAGAATGAATGCCACTACGTAACTAGCTGCAACACCAAGCTACATCACGCAATGTCTCCATCCATCTAATTGACGGGTCTCGTGGACCCCACCCTGGAGCTCTGAGACGTCCCGGTTAAGCAAGTCCGCTGTCACGGCTTTCATACGTTTTTGCTGTAATGGACTGACCACCTCGACCTACCTTCCAAACGCTACCTGTCTCGGAGGATAGCGTACGTCAAAGATGTCTATCGGTCGGCATCCTTAACACATTTCTCAGCCGCGTTTCTGCTTGAACTTTGTACTTGATCCAGAGACCGACCTCTGATTCCAAACACCTTACACCTAACCTCAGAATTGCTGATACTGTTTTCACCATTCTCGGGCAATGTTACGGAGACATCGATGCTCGAACACCGACAGTCTCCGTCTATATTCTACCCTTAGCAACAATGTTTCTGAGCTGTATAAAAGAGATCTAACGGACGCAGTGTACACTCTACAATTGAGATACAGTCGGAGGTCACGCCAACGCCACAAATGGCTGAGGTTTCCAAAAACCAAACGCTTCTTTCGTACATGCGACAACACTTCATTCGATGTCTGTCCACCCAATGAAGTGTTACTGTCCAACTACAACCAACGACAATCCTCATCTCTTGGACCCCGACCAAGAAAGCACCATTCGAAGTCAGGCGAAGCTAACTTGTTCTTGCCCCTGCGCTGCTTTATACCCTGACCGCCGCACCGCTTCTTCCAGCCTTGTCCAGCATAGGCAGAAAGATCTGGAAAAGGTGAACGGTGGACAGGCGTACGCAAAGCGTACTTGAGCTATCGGTGATGGTGTTGAGTGACTGTCTCTGCCAGAGGGCTATTGTCAGCACCGAACACACTGCGACAAACCTCGTCGTTGCTCACTCGATGTTCCGACCAGACACGAGCAATGCAATCGGTGATCGAGTACAGAAAGCCGCCGAGTATCCTCAACGCTGAGGGGCCAGGTCTCGCAACCGTAAAGAACACTACAAACTGTGGCACTGTACACCCTTCTCTTAAGGAAAAGTCGGATGTCATGGGGTCGGTACAGATGGCGCAGGTTCGCGAAAACTGCTCTGGCTTTCTCAGTTCGTGATGTGATCTCCTCTCCAACACCGACCCCATCTGTGATCAAGCTCCTGATGTACTCAAAGTTATTGACTACCTCTAACCGGTCACCACTAAGAGTGAGTGTAGGCACAGGCTGCTGCCAGTCTTGAAGAAGTACCTTTCATTTTGAAGGCGCAGAACACATGCCATATCGGGACCTCAATCGTCAAGTGGTCTAATGTGTGTCGAATTGCCTGTGCAATGTCACTGAGCATGGCAATATCATCGGCGTACTTTAAGTCAAAACTCTGTCACCTAGGCGGAGTTCAACCCCACCGTTTGAAAGACCAAACAAAGCGTTCTGTAGGACATTTTATATAACAAGGTTAAGAATAGACGGGGATATAGGGCATCCTGG
Source organism: Fasciola hepatica (assembly GCA_948099385.1). Classification (NCBI taxonomy): domain Eukaryota; kingdom Metazoa; phylum Platyhelminthes; class Trematoda; order Plagiorchiida; family Fasciolidae; genus Fasciola; species Fasciola hepatica. The sequence continues at coordinate 32,151,042 of CANUEZ040000043.1, read as the reverse complement.
TCGTACTCCACTGCAGACGACAAAATGTGGTGAAAGCTAGCCGTAAGCGCTAACCCGACCAGAGGTGTGACGATACAACTCTTTGAGGACGGAGGCATACTTTCTAGACACACCGTTCCTTAACAAACAGTGCCATAGTGCATGCCTATCGACGGAGTCAAAGGCTGCGCGAATTTCTAGAAACACAACGATCGTTGGCCTTTGGAAGGCGTAACGATGCTCTAACAGCTGTCGGAGGGTGAAGATTTTGATCGAAGCATCCACGACCGGTACGAAACCCAGCATGTTCCTTGCGAATTTGCCCATCACGCGTGTTGTACAACTTGCGAAGAATGACAGACACTGGTAGTCTAGGCGCTATTGGGATTAGGCTTATATCAGTTTTGATTAGCGCAACCACTGCGCTAGCCCATCTAGAAAATGGGGACAAAGATCGATTCTCGGAGTGTCAGACCTTGGTGAAAAAAGCTGAGAGTTCTCGACCGATCTCCATTCCACCATCTTTCAATAGGGCCGGGATGAGATGAAATACCTTTGCGGGAATTTCCCACAGCGGCAGCACGTTCCATCTCTGATGTCTTTCGAGACTACCATATTTCATGATCCCTGAACAGACTCGCATTCAGTTCATGTCTCATTGTGAGCTGTGCGGCGTTATGCTCACCGCCAGCCGGGATGGAGAGGGGACAACCCTGATAAGCGCCACTTCTCGTGGTGAACTCGGATGAAGGAACACCGTAAGGCCGAACTCGGCCTTGGTTGTTTATGTAAGAGCACATTTTGGATGGGAATGAATTTCTCTGGTGTATCCTTCTACAAGAGGCAACGCCAGGGAACTGTGCGGTCCATTGTGTCGAGGGCTGCTTTAAGATTAGGAAAAACGCGGATAGTGGGCCTATGGAATGTGTGTCTGTGAAGATGCGATCAATATAATCTCGACCAGATCGAAACTTAACTTGATTGTGGCGCGAGCATTGTTCGCGAGCGGTTAGAAGCGGTGGAGAATACCAGCAAGCGGCTTAGATGCGACGCTAACCAGACTTATTTCCTTGTGGTTTTCGCAGGAGAATCTCTCACCTTTCTTGTATATCGGTAAGATCACCGATTCACACCAACTCTGTGGAACTTGTTTTCTATCTCATACGAACCCGAGGAGTATCGTCAACTCCAAAACCAATGCTGAGCCACCGTCTTTGAAGATAGACAGAGGCAGTCCATCTGGTCCAGAAGCTATATGTCGTTTAAGATAGCCCATCTCACGAAGAACTTCCGCTGCTGACGGAGGATCGGTATCTACAATCAGAACTAGAGTTGTGGTGCTACTTAGCAAGCCTGTCGTGGATAGAGGCCAACTAAACTGCTTCTCGAAATGCTCCGCCCAGCGAACTGGACGACGCTCCTGAGTCCGGATCAGTGAGCCGTCTGTCTTTTTGATCAGTTCACTGGCGCACGGTTTTCGGGGACCGGTATTTCTGATTAGACGGGAAAGATTGTGGCTCTTACCAATCGCCGTGGCATTTTCCGTCTCCTTACCCTTCACAATCCATCACTGCGCACGGTCGTTTCTCATGCTACGAATCATTTGTTGTTTAAGGCACGTCCGTTCAGTTTATTAAACCATTAACCTCGCACTTCTGTGCTCTGGTTTCGGTTGCTACCTTCCAGCATCGTCCAGTAAAGGACGAAAAGAATAGAACCATATTGATAAGGATACAAAAGTCAGAACATTAAGCAGAAATCAAGATGACAAGGAAAGAGTCCGAATGCAATTACGCCACTGGCCGCGACACCTAGCCATATCACTTGATGTCCCCAACCATTTGGTAAGCGAATCACGTGGACCCCAACCTGGAAGTCTAACGCTTCCTACTTGACCAAGTCCACTGGTCAAGGTTTTCATACCTTTCTGCCATGTCATGGACTGACCACCTCGACCTACCTTACAATCACTACCTGCCTCAGAGAACGGCGCAGTCCGAGGAAGCCTACCGATGGGCATGCGTAACCCATGTCCCAACCACATTATTCTGTTTAGATTCAGCACTTGATCCAGAGACTGACCTCTGGTTCCCAACACCTTACACCTAACCTCAGCATTGCTGATACGGTGTTCCCACCATTCTCGGGAAATGTTACGGAGATATCGATGCTCGAACACCGACAATCTTCGCTTATCTTCTACTCTTAAAGGCCATGTTTCTGAACCGTATGAAAGAACGGACCTAACAACCGCATTGTACACTCTACCCTTAACAGGCAATCGGATGTCACGCCGGCACCACAGGTGACGGAGGTTGGCAAAAGCCAAACGCGCCTTCTGTGTACGTGATGACACTTCATCTGATATCTCTCCATCTGGTGAGATGTAACTACCCAGGTAACAAAATTTATCCACTTCAGCTAGAGCTTCCCCCGCCAAATCTAGGTTTGGTGTTGAGCTAACCCAGTCCTGCAGCAGCATTTTACATTTTGAAGGTGGAAAACGCATCCCAAGCATTGCTACACTGTTGTTCAGGCTAGCTAAAAGAGCTTGCAACTTACCTGGATCTTCACTCAGGAGAATAATATCGTCCGCGTATTCCAAGTCAGACGATTTGCTGCCTGGGCAAAGATTGATGCCCATTTTGTTCACACAAAGATAGGGCTGTCTCAAGAACCAGCCAATCACGAAATTGAAGGGGAAGGGTGAAAGAGGGCAACCCTGACGGACACCACTTTCCATGGTGAACTCGGGGGAAAGATCACCGTAAGCACAAACTCTGCTTCAGCTGTTCGCATACAAGCATTGGAAAAGAGAAATAAACTTCTCTGACGCACTGTCCAATGAGAGGCATCGCCAGAGAACTGTACGGTCGACTGAGTCGAATGCTGCTTTCAGATCAAGAAAGGCAGATTGTGGGCTTCGGGAAATGTGTCTGTGCTCTAAGATTTGCCGAAGAGTAGAGATGTGGTCGATGCAACCCCGACCGGGTCTGAGACTGGTTTGATTCTCACACGTATACATTTCGCTGGCACTGGATAATCGGTGGAGAATAAGACCGGTGAGCAGTTTGGACACGATACTTACCAAGATAATTCCTCTGTGGTTTTCACAAGAGGACCTGTCACCTTTCTTGTAAATCAGTACAACCACAGATATACACCATTCCTTTGGAATCTGTGCGGCATCCCAAATAATCCGGAAGAGTTTTGTTAACTTGGAAACCAAAGTTTCGCCTTCATCCTTGTAAACAGATGCAGACAACCCATCCAGTCCATCGGCTTTGTACCTTTTCAGGTAACTTATCTCCCACATAATCTCCATCTGTGATGGAGGACTGATATCCACCTGCATTGTTTCGTTGGCAGGTATATTTGGAAGGTCCAAAGTTGAAGTGGACCGAATCGATCTGCGAGCATCTAACAGCGCAACTGAGGATTCATATATCCATGGTTTCTGTGCGAGTCTGACAGTAGCTGCTGCGGATGGTTGACTTTGGTGTCTTTTCGGCCACCGACAAGACACGGGCTGAAATGAGCGCAGTCGAGAGACGTCATCAGTGTTCACAGACATGGACCAAAATGATCGACAGTCTTGAATTGAGCCGCCCCAAAAGTGACCAATAGCATTGAGGTCGATCTTGGTCCAACGCTGTGAAGGTGCAGGAGGATGCCAGTTTGTACGAGAAATATGTGCTCGCTGGGAATAGTGCATGGTCGGAATATAGCTGGATGAGTTGGTCACCGTTATCCGTTCGATCGGCTGGAACGCCAAATCGACCCCCTATATCTCTCTCCATCTCGCCTAAGATTCCCACTTAAGCATTAAAATCACCAGCAACAACAATGATGTTCACAGGGCCCATGCTGTGGAACAGTTGAGACAAAACTTGGTAGAATTCGTCTTTAGCCTCAGGAGTTACAGTCATTTAAGGCATACACGGATACGACAAACAGACATCGATGCTTCAGCCTAGTGCTGTTGACATGCACAGAATCACTTAGCTGAACCGCACACACGACTGCTGACTGGGATCCAGTCGAGCAGTGCGCGTTCAGCTTTCATGCTCCGAGTCATGCCAAGGCCAGTCCGACCACGAGCATTAGACTCCGGATCACCTGACACGCGAAGAGTGAAACGAGAAGCTGAGTTTGTTGCTGGGGAGCGAAGTGTTAACAGTGAAGTTCGGTCTTGTATGCGTGTTTCAAAGAAGCAGCACACATCTATGGTAAAGGTTTCAAGAGTTCTAGCTAAAATAGCCTGATGCCCCGTTTGGCAAAGTGTGCGGATATTGAAAGCAGTAAAGTGAAGTTAATACTTAGGTCGAAGAATCGAATCTTTCTCTTCCACTGTCTCTAAGTTGCTACCCGTGCCGAGAGTTAGAGGTTCACGGTCACGACTCATTGTGGCCTCTCGTATCCATTCAGAATTTGGGTGCGATGGATGGAGAGCGGAGAGATGAGAAATGTTTCCCGAGAGACCGCTGGAGATTTTCGGGCGCATTATACTTTGCGGCTGCCCACACCGCAGAAGAGGTTTTTCTTTAGGAACTCTAACCTCAGCCTTTGACTCAAAAGTCTGACCCACAAGTTAGTGGGGTGTAAAACCAGAATGGGAACGACCAAAGAATCCGTGAATGAACTTCTGATCTGTCACTTGAGACCTGATTTTTGCACGCATTTTGTCTTGTCTTTGTTAGTGCTTGGTCATCGATTCGCTTTTCGAATTCAGTCCTCGGCCCCATGCACCCAGTGGAGCGAGCGGAGCGTGGACGGGGCAGCTTCCTTTGGGCCAGGGACTGCCCAGCTTAGGCGGGCAATGACTGCCCATCTAGACCGGTAAATTGTTTTTCTCTGTGAGTATTCTCTGGAGTGCTTTATACAGAGGCGTAGTGGCTTGAATCATAGGCTGTCCATCGGAGAGACCAAAGGTCCTCTGCCGTTTGCTTATTGAACAATGCGGCTCGATCGTATCCGTCCTTTGTTTTCTATATTTGACGGCTATGGCGCTGTGTGTCCTAATTTTATTCATCCCAGAATGAGGCGAAAAGGAAACGCGTTCAGCATAGAAAAATAATACAATACTTCAAATCACGCATAATCTTACTGGTTATTCTGCCCATCTTTCATGAAGCCTGCGGTCTGTTTTGTTTTTTAAGACCCGTGCAATGTTAGTTCAATGGCCAGCTGATCCCCGATTGATCGCATCTCCTCAAGGAGCAATTTTAGGCGTAGAATGAGTTAAGCTTATTGCTAATACGATTTGTCCGTTGTTGATCTAAATATTTGTTCCCACTGAGTTGTTGGAATTCGCGTTCTTGTCCCAGTCACATCAGCCTGAATTTGTTGCGAGTCCTGCTCAGCGTGATTGCTCCTAACAGATGATTTTCTGTATGTGCTCCAAAATGCAACAAGGATATTGTTTGCGATTGCGCGCTTATTGAGAATATTCCTATTGTTCTGAGTACAGTAAAGCTGGAAAGGAGGCCAAACCATTTCTTCGCAATACTTGGTGTAGAGCTCACGATCTGCCTGTCGTGCATCAACAACTACGAAACGATTCAAGTGAAGTAAACCGGTTTATATGGCAGTACCAAGGAGGACTTCGAAGTGAACTCCGTCGATCGAACTTACCAATAAGATGAGTTATTGAAAGTATTTTGTTTAACGAATAGCTACGACACTATTCAACGGCAATTCAGACTGTGAAACTGGCTGACGAATAAATCTAAGAATTTGACCACCGTGCTAATCATATAACTTATTTCAGTTTCTCCCTAACCGTTACATGACTTGGCTTTTCTTTAACTCTACACTCAATTATCCCATTGCTAATGTTGCGAAGGGAAAAGTATCAATCTTCGCTTGATAAACTCCACAAGCCGAATTCACGCTTGTACTTAGCTGGGATGCACTTCACTCTGCACCCGGTAAATGTTTAATTGAGACTGAAGTACCACCAATATCTAACTTGAAAGAGACCCTTATACTAGCTGAAATCAAATCATATCATACTCCTCACATCTCCATTGCCAGTTTCCTTTGGTGCTGGAGAAATTCATTTTGGCTAAAGAACCGCAAACTGCAGCGACATCCAACTTTGCTCACTTGTTTGACACACATTGTTGTTTATCTGAACTCTTCCTACCCAGCACGGTAGCCACTTGATCGTTCCCCGTGCACGCTGTACACACACTTTTGCAATATGCCCTAACCACTCTCTGCCAATCGATAGCGTCCGCCTCCTCGTGGGTTGTGGGGAACATTGCTTCGATGATCGTGGTGAACTGTTGAGGAGTACCACTGTGACGGACAAGTGGTCCATGCGTAGGAGGAAGGACGGGCGAGCGCGTGTAATAAGGGAACAGCTTGGTAAGGTTTACACGACCTTACAAAACATATAGGTCGGTAGGTCGACTACATTTAGTCTTACAATCCCAAATACGAATGTTACCTTCTCGATCATTAACATTAACAATCCGTCCTTCTTTGGACAAATGCCTGTCTTAACTCAGGACTCTTGAATTAGAGTAAGCGTGCGTGGTTCGTTTTCGTTGACTTTTGCTGAATTTAAATTTTGCTAACTTCCAGGTGCCCGTGGGGTGCACTGATCACTTTCACCAGGAAGAAAAATCATTGCAGAAATAAAAACAGATAGAGACTTAATAATCTGTGTGGAGTTCAGTTGGTATGGCAAGTGTGAGATTGTCTTAACCGCTGTTCACTACCCCTATTTTTTGAAGCATTCACTGCCGATATATTAGTCCTCTTTTGTAAGAATGATTCAATTTGTTTTATGCGTGTATACCGTTGTGGTACCTTTGCGAATTGTTTTCTGAGCATTTCATTATGCAATCACATTTGTTGGGATCAATATTTCTAAATACGTTGCACTTTGCTTTATAGCTTTGTACCTGTTAGCGAGAGCAGGAATTAACCAGTTACGCATATCCAGATCCAAGCGATTGGTTCATTCTGAGAGCATTTTGATTGGTCTTTACGAGTCACCAATGTTTTCACACATTACATCGTGCATAAACGAGTTCAATGTAAATAAACGAACAGTGAAAATACTGGCAATTCCAGTTTTACCAGCTCTGAGGTTGCGCATAGTTTCGGTGTTCAGTTATCTTGATAGTACCATAATTTCAACTGACTGTTGTTTCAAGTGGCTTAGGTCTCGTTTGAAGCAGACGAAGTTCCGTTTTTTGTTGAGATCATCACCCATCATCGGTGGCGGTCGAGTGGTGCAGAGCATAGGCTTGCCACCTCGGAGGTTCGACGTTCGAATTCCCGGTTACTTTGGTGGTAGACAGTAACCCACTGTCCTCCGTCTGGCTACCACGCTTGACCTATTGGGACCTCACGTAATTCTCCATCACTGCAAGTCTCAAGGTCTGGTTACCGCTTAACACCAATAGTGCAGTGGGCTGTGGGCACACCATTTTTATTTTATGCATGTTCAAGCATGTAATTAAAATCTTTAATCTTTTCTGCGGTCGAAGGCTACCATCTAAGCTGGTGAACGTTTTCCAGTTCTTCTCAGATGAATTTTCATCGCTCATTCATGGTGCGCAGCTTGTGAAGAAACCTGTCGTCTGAAGTTGATCCTAAAATCTCTCATTGCTCATGTTTGGTTCCCTTTTGAAACATCCCGACTGCGCAGAGTTCCTTGCTTTACTCGATAATAAATGTGTCATCTCCTGGAGTTTCTCTTTTTCACGAGAGCCGAATGGCTTCTCCGGTGCTGAATTCATTGAAAAGCAGATGGGAGCATGCGAGCAAGTTATCTCTGTGAAACGTCCCACTATTTTGATCGGGTAGAATATCTGATGTCAAGGTACGCAGTTTGCACCAAAATTTGCGTTCAAAATGCTACACCTCACCGTAGAGCGAAACATTTTTACGGTAACATGATCGATCAAGGAACAACAATGTAAATTTTGGCATCCATCATTCGGTTTTCATGTGCACAAACATCCTGTTGTCGGAAGGGCGAAATCGAGCGATTTTCCCAGAAGTGATCAGTATTGGAATGAACCAAGCAAAAGCTGAAATCGATCCGGATGGCTTACATTCATTTCATCATGTGCTTCGTTTTATTTACATCTTTTTTATCATACAATAGTAGTACAGTGTTTCAAGAGGGGAGTCACGGCCGATCAAAGACCGTCAAGTGGGTGGAAGTGACCGGCGTCGGCGTCACGAGGATTCGAACCCTTCCTTCCCCCTCCGAGGGGAGGGCAGTGGTGTTGGAAGTCCATTGGGATAGAAGACCGTTTGACTATTGTCAGTCATCAATAATGCGGAGTTGCTCAAACCACGGGAATAAAATCACTCACCAATAAACCATTTGATGTCTTTGACGGAGACATGAAGACACTTAGCTCCTGTTATCATTTGAAAAAGTTGACCTCCAAAATCATTTTCTAGCCGTTTCTTTTCTGCCGCTGCAATCTTCCCCCACCCCCCGTTTATCAAGTTTACTGAGCACCCTCTCTGATCAGATCTGTCATTCCGTTAATATTCTGAGTGACCGCAATCGGTTTTCAGCTGAGTCTAACAAGGGTTCTGTTGACGCAGAAGCTCAATTTTATTACCAATCGCTTGAACAGTGCCGTTGGGTCTATCCGTTCTATCTTTCAGGGCCATTGTGCTTCTTTTGACGGCTCTCCGTTCTAATTTGGCAAACGGTAGGTTCCACCTAGTGTGCAATTCCTATTTATTTGTTTTAAATTGTATACTTTCCTATCATGATAGTTAACAGGCTCTTTTAAAATCTGGTCTTTAAGAGCACCATTGTATTGCTTTATCATTTTATCACATTCACAAGTGAACCATGCTTCTCCGATAGAGCTGTGTTTCCGAACACTAAACAGTTACGTATACTGTATCGTAGTGCATCGTTTTTTTTCGCTACAACTGACTTCGACTCCGATACATTAGGACCCATTCACCTTCCCCGGCCGAATACTTGTTAAGCATACTAACAACGTGGTTATATTTAAGGCCCATCTCTCCCTCTGATCCACCGCGTTTCATTTGACTTCGTGAAAACTTCTGTCCTATCCAGAACTGTTCGCACTAATCTAACTTCTTATCACAAATAAATGATATGAGTATATCATCAGTTTTTCCTATTCTCCGCAGTCTAAGAAGAGGAAGAAACACGGTAGATGTCCGCATTCCCAATTGTGTTTTCAGATGCGCGCGGATCGATCCCTATGGATTCCAAGTAGGACGAGGCACGGAGATGCCTAAAGCACCAGCTGACTCGGATCCTGAGAAACGACCGTGAGCAGTCGTGGAGTAGCGGTGCGAAGTATAAAGAAGTAGAAAAGGTTGAATGGATCAGCGATAGCCGCACCCCTTTTCTGCCGAATTAGAAATACTGTTCCATGGGAACCTGGTGTTAGCTGGCTGGTCAAAGAGGAGAACGGCTGATTGAGTGTTACTCGGGTTCGTTGGATTGAGCATTTCGAGGGACATTTTAACCGACCTTTATCCACAACAGTAGCAGATTAGCTAGAGTTCTGGATGAGACAAGTTCCAAAGAGCCGATGTGAATCGATGATCGTATCGATTCATAGGAACGGCGAAATTTACTCTTGTGCAAACCATGGGGGAAAAGTTTGATTAGCACCACATCTAAACTACCCGCCGGCACCAGTTTTCACCGGCTGTCCAATACTCACGAACGGTGCACTCGTGAGGATCAAGTTGATTTCGTGTTAAAGAGACTTACACACCAAGTCCGACCTTTCAGTTTATCTTACCGATCTTCCATGTCCCGCCTTTCATCTCCTGTAGTGTAACTCAGAATAAGTCCACAGTGTGCTGTGGTTAGGCCAAGCTTTCCATTTCCATAGAGTCTTGTAACCACATTGTGTCACCTACGTATAGTAGTCATCCGTGAGAACTTGGCCTGTATGATTCTCGGCGGCCCCATCCGTCGCATCCTGACCGATGCGCTGTCATTCTCATTTTTTAACGAGATCTCAATTTAGACTCATTCGTTTTCGGCTAAATCGCTACTATAACTGTTCATTGTGCTCATTTGCTTGTGTTGGCAGTGCGTCAAGTAAGATGCATATGAACCCCTGAGGCTAAACCGGCTTTCCTTTTTTTACCTCTCAACGTGGTTGTGTTCACCCAGTACGCAGTCGAGAATAATGTGATGTTTTCGGTAACATAAATTAACTACGATGCATACTCGGGTCACTGTAAATTAGTCTTCAGGAAAATCACTGTCTTCTGTTAACTAAAAGAACTTTGTTTTAAACTGGACAAAGACTGAGACTTTTGGCCGCAATTTCTGAGGTAACATTCACTTGGAAGTCTTCACGCAGTATCTGTTTGAAATTAGAAACGTTCGATTATATTGTTTCTCCTGATACAACTATTTTTGTCCTGATCGTACTGCGTTAGCATTTCATCGAATAATTCGAGACAGATTTGTTTAAAAAGATATTGAAAATTAGGTATTGATATTTTGACTGTGTATCCACCAGTTTTTTTTCCAGCAGAAGCACCCGAAGCGTAACCTCGCTGACTCGAATAAGTTGTACCGATATGTGATAACAACAGTGAGACGGATAAGCAGAAAAACCTGAAGATCAATGATCTGACCATTAGCGTGACCTTTGGAACTAGTTTCCGTGGTTATTCTTTGCTATTAGACTCGGATTATGGCTGACCTACTTCTTTCTCTATAGACAAACAGGCCTAGTGTGTGCTGTAGAGTTACACACCCACAGAGACAGATACGAAGTCAACATTTCAAAACCCCGATTTCACAATCTGTTTCAACTGACCGTGAGTCATACTTGATGGTTTATTTATTATTGCCGGGCAAGACCGGTCTTGCACATGTGCAGCCAGTCTGTGGAAGACAATTAGAAGTTGACCTCAGAAAAGACTTTGTGTGCGAACCGAGTATCATTACTGATGCATCCCTATCAGTCTGATTGAATGAGAAGACCTCAGCGGATGGAGAAATGCTAAACATAATGCACATAAAGTGATAATCTCGAACATCAATCGGCCCCCGTTCAAGAAATAGCAGGACATAATCGGCTGGTTTGTATATCACACTTGATATTAGTGCACGATACGCCAGCTCATCTAAACAAACAGAATGACGAGAATAAGGAATGCATTCCGCGTAATTCATTCCGAAAGTGCAGTAAACAACAATTCGCTGGTCATCTTTCATTTTCTGGAAACAAACAACGCAACTAAGGGTGCTGGTTTTGGTTCCCTTTTGACAAATTCCAGTTTTGCCAACACTCAGGGAAGTCGGTGTCACATTTTAAGGCTGCAGCACCTCTCTGATGGGCGAAATGTGATCGCGAATAAACGCTGTGTAATCAGGATCACAGTCCTGGTCACGAGCCTTGTGGTCACTTGTCAAGTTGCATGTATTTGAGTTAAATTACGTGACGATGTTAATACGTGTAAATGGATACCGTTAATTCAAACAGAATTGTGATCCATTTTTGGTTAGGCATACAAACCATCATTTCCCGGACCACGAACTTCCTCAGATAAGTGGGTGCGGAAAAGTAAATGTCACATGTGCCCGTTAAAACAATAGAGGGGGGGGGGGGTAAAATGTAAATAGACGCAAATGAATGAGTCACGTGGTTTTCACATTGCTTGTGTTCAGTTTGTGTAAACAACAACCGAATAGAGAACCAACAGTTTCCAGCTGCTATTACTAATTTATCTGTTGCAGCAACTAAATCTCTTGTTCGACGGTAATGCACCAAAAATCTGCGCGGAACGGCCCTAAAGTGAACTTCTATGGATTCTTTTCCAGATGCAACTTTGTTCAACCCCTCACACCCGGATTTTGACATATTTGTTTTTTAACGCTATAACGATAGAACTAACACTCCTTCATTATCTTAGGGCACAAGAACCAACGAAATAGGTTGACAGAATTTGGGTGAAAAATCACCGTGACCGGGGACAGCTTGTCTGAAGGAAGAGACTTTTTATAAATTACCCAATAAAAGATGCCCCTACTAGCAAACGAATCAACAGAATTCTCTCAACCCCGGAGAAGAACCATTTTCAACGTGACTTACTTTCATATAAAGCTAGCGGAGTTAGGCACAAGATTCAAGCGAATCCAATCAGGAATCAACAGAGGTTGGGAACAAATATATGGTACTGCTGAGGTAAGCGTGTCTGCGATACAATGAAGTATAACGCCAGGCAGTTTTCGATCACGAAAATCGAAAAAAACGGGACCCGGTCAATTGTTCGAACTTCAACTTTTGCCAACTGGCTGTGAACAGCCGTATTAGTGTTCAATTAGTATAGGTGTGGAAACCCGATTAGACACCTGCTGAGATTTGTGCTCTTGGAGTTCTTGGCTTTTTTCTCAGATCCAACACGTGCGAACCTCTGCAGAACATCAACGTCCTTGTGTTATAATCCACAAGGCGTGCCTGGGTGAATAGGTTGTTTATTGCCGTCAACGTGTTCGGACATTGACAAAACAACACAAACGTTACAAACATCCTCATTTGCCAAATGGCTGTCCTGTCCACTTGAAAACAGTCATCGTCCAACGGAGGAGCGGTCAGGTGGTTCGCAGATTGTCGCTTACCTTATTGCGCCTGGATTGCTGAACTTAGCTGTGTTCGTTAATCCACAATTGTCCATAGTTCTGTCTTCAGCAATCAACTACTTAATAAGTAGTATACACCCACAACACTCCTCCCCCCTGACAAAAAAAGATACTCCATATCCAGAGGACTGCCTCCAAGTCTTTCTCCATTCCGAGGTTCATACCTCCAACCCCGGTTCGTGGCGGTGTTGCCATCAACCCAACAACTCCTCCGGAGGTATGCTTCTTCAGGTGAATAATCGGCATAGGATGAAACCTTGTGCTGAGGCGACTTCCACGATCAGTACCCACCTTTAGCGTGCCCCAGGCTGCTTGGCTGTCGTGGGAGATTACCACGAAATAGTGCAAAGCTGCTTCCTTTCCCAGTGGGACCGCACGTTGTGTCATCTGAACGTGATCCAGAACCGAGTGTTTAACTGTCTTGATTTGAACGGCATCATATTCGGCTTCCTCCTTCGGCAGATTCTCTGGAGCACAAGCAACTTCTCTTGCAGTCTTCCGGCTAAACTCATTTTGGTCTTGAATTTCGACTTCAGTCTGAGTTTCCTCATAGCTTGCAGCTTCAGTGACTGCGATATTAGACGACATGTCTTCGGTTTCCTCGTCACAATGTTCATGTTCAAGGCAACCTGGGTAGCGATCTTCCGCATTTTCACAACGGATTTGGTTCGATTTTTCACAGTTCGCCAACTCATCGGTAATGGTTGAATTCTCGAGCGGTGATACTTCTGGTACAACTGTTTCGATGTTCTGCTGATATTCAGGATATTCGTCCAAAACAGGTTCCACATTTCCACAGCAGAAACACCCGGCTTCTTCCAACCGTCTGGCTTCCACTGTTCTGTCCTCCGTGTTCAAAATTTCTGGACCGTACGCCTTCTCCACACGATCCCTGTTCCTCCATGAATCTCCGACATGGGCCGTATTGACCACAGGCACGCCAAGCATGGCCAGTTCCCGAGCCACATCCGCGAGCTGGACCAAAGTCAATGAACGGCCGGCACGGGCGACGCGTACCATCCCACGCAGGGGCTCCGGCAGACTATCCACAAATCGGTCTGCCACCAGGTCTGCCCGTGACGCCTCATCCAGCGTTGGCAACGCACGTTCCAGGAGTGAGCGGAGCGCGACGGCGTGCACCAGCGGGTCCGTACCAACCCCCAGCTGGGCGGCCTTAAACCGGCGCATAGCGTCTTGACGGTCGGCCGGGGTGTCCAGTCCTGCAATCAGGGCGTCCTTGGCGGCGGCCCACTTCAGCTCCTTCGGGCCCCTTCGCGCCGCATCCAGCACCGCCCGCGGCCTGCCCTTGAGAAGCGCTCGAAGGGCCGTCAACTTACCCCGGTCCGACTGGATCCCCGAGAGCTCCGCCAGATCCTCGAAATCCTCCAGGAATATCCGTATGTCGCCATCCTCAAACGGCTCCGGCCATGGTAGATCCATCCTGGTCACGGCACCAAATGTTATAATCCACAAGGCGTGCCTGGGTGAATAGGTTGTTTATTGCCGTCAACGTGTTCGGACATTGACAAAACAACACAAACGTTACAAACATCCTCATTTGCCAAATGGCTGTCCTGTCCACTTGAAAACAGTCATCGTCCAACGGAGGAGCGGTCAGGTGGTTCGCAGATTGTCGCTTACCTTATTGCGCCTGGATTGCTGAACTTAGCTGTGTTCGTTAATCCACAATTGTCCATAGTTCTGTCTTCAGCAATCAACTACTTAATAAGTAGTATACACCCACAACACTTGTATAATGCACAGCGGGCATGGCACGAACAATGAAGCCGGCAAATCGGGTAGACTGGGACAACGTTGATCTGATGAAGAAAAAAAAACGGTCACTGAGGTGAGTACCACATTAAGCATTAGGGGAACAGACTGAATCACAGGCAATTAGACAACAACAGCGAGATAGATACGGGGGGCAAACAACAATAAAGACTGTCTTTCCGTTTACGCTTTCAATGGACACTAAAATGACTAAGATTTGATGAGTTTTCTTGAATTTGCATACCACCAAACGCCAGATGAGGGCCATGTTGTCTGCGTTGATATCAAAGCAATTCTCAAAATATATCAAAGGAAATCAGCCACATTGGTCCTAATGTGACGGAACCTGAATCGCCCAAGAGCAATCATTGCTTATATGTTGTAAGCGGAACACTTACTGAATGACGATGAAGCTCCTAGTGAATTTCTATGTGGTCCCAGCAAAGAGTTCACTGGCGTTCATATCATTATCATATCAAATCATATCATATCAAATCATATTATACATATATATATATACATATACATATATATACATATATATATATATATATATATATATATATATATATATATATACTGACGTCCGTCAGACTTCAGGCTGTGTGCCAAACAAAAGATGGTATAGTCGGGGAGGAAGGGGTTGATAGAGTTCGATTCCATGATTCGTTGGCGGACGCAATACTTCTAGGTTGCTTAAGTCAAAGTAGGTAGTTTTTAATGGGTCCACAACCGGCGCCTTTAACTATCCAGAGCCTAACCCGCAGGGCAGCAGATCAAAGCGTGGGGTTTGTAAACCACTGGGGGTCGTTGACTGATTGCCCAGTTTATTCGCCCATCAGATGAGGCCAAGCATCCTGGGTACCTAGTATACCCTCGGCCACAGACGCCGCTGAGCATACCGTTGTACGGCTCATACGACACCCGTGTTTGGTCTGGGATCACGATTTAACCATCTCCCCTAGACTGACTATCAGTCAGATAACGCGGTGAGTAGCGCCGGGCATTTGCTTTCGTCTCCTCACTTTAGTGGGCGAATTCACTGAGCAGTAATTTGGCCGTTAATTTACACGCAACTTGGAAAGCACTACGAGGAGGGTATCCATGACTGTGTGAAACAAGCTGTCGACTAAGCTCAACCAGTAGAAATAGAATATGCAGGGCGAAATGGAGAAAAATAATTCTTGTTTGGATGTATCCGGACCCAATGTATGCGAAAAGGTCAACCAATATTCGGTGAGTCTGTTTGATTCATAACTAACCTGACGAAAGGATATGAGGGATAATGAATTCATGATATCTTAGAATTTATTGGTAGGTGCATCCTTGTTCAGAATCGTCGTTCGTGACAGACACATACACTGAATAACTTTTTGCATATCCGAGTATGAGATTCCTCTTCTTGAACCCCATTTGTTTGGTAAATTATGCTAATTAGAATCCGAAATTACAAACATCCATTTTTTCTGCCCTTGGTGAAGCCCATTCAAAGAATCTGCCAAAAACTAAACCACTTTTGGTGAACTAGAAATTGCCTGCACAAAGTACCGTTTTCGAAACTTCATCGGAAGTTAGTCAAAATATTTCAACACTATGACGTATCACTGAAATTATCAGCCACTGAATAAACCTGTGCAAATACATGGTGTAAGTGCAAGTTTTCTACGGATCCGCGGTGTTTTCCCAGCCCTTCAAAACATATTGTGCACAACTTGCATCTCACTTGCATTAAAAAACGGAGCGTACGTTTGCCTTTTCCACTCCACGGCACGAGCTGATTATAGTAGACAGGGGATACAGTGACAACAATTGTTTTTTTTTACTGCACGAAACTATTTACGAACATGTTTCTGTGAATTGAGTAATGGATAGTTTGTGGTCCAAACAGATTAGATTAGGGCGTAGAAATCTAATGCTTTGCTCGCTTTCCGCCTCTCTCAGAGTGGGGTTCAGGTAAAGCGGACAATGACACTGGTAATGTCACGTGGATTTAGGCATCCCAATGAATGCAAAATATGTTCTCTGAATAATGTGAAGAAGAAATTCATGACGGATCACAACAGGATAGCTTTTACTTTAATGATGCGGTTAAATGGTCGTGTAGCATATGGCCACCGTAGGTAATTTCACAGTTCGTTATTCACTGAGTGGTCTAGGACAAATTTGAGAAATCTAATTTGAATTTATACTAATCCAGCGATAATAGAGTAGAATGCAGTCGATCAAGTAGTTTTTTATCACTCAGTCTATGTGTGTACTTTCGTTGATAATGTCGGAATGGTCCATCTGAGCGGTTTTTTTCACCGGTTCACATTTACCGTGAAAGCTCTCGGTGGATTTTCACCAAAGTTCCTAAGATTGGTCGGTAACCATTTTCGAATCTCTCTCCTAGACCATTTTAGGAATGGACTGACCTTTTTATAAAAAAAGCAATGGAATATTTGTGTCATGATTGCACTTATTGGGACTGTTTGCTGCTCGAATAAATACCAAATGCCGGAAAGCTTTGATCACGACCTAATCGACCATTGGTCAGACAGATGGTTGTCTCAGCTCCGATGATAAGCCAAACTGTGGTGGTTGAAAGGTACTATCCATCGACATCATTCCAACTGAGCTTGAAGACGTGTTTAAGAAGACCAACACAATTTTGGTCGGTAATTGTCTACAATTTGGTTGTATTCCACTTCTGTGGCTTCGAATCTAAACGATTGAATCATGCGTCACGGGTTCTTTTGTCAAGTGAAAGAATAAGCGGATCATCCAAGTTTATTTTATTATTCATGCTGTAATACGCCACCTAATTACACATCTGTTTATTCATCTTACCTATTTCTTATTTCAACAGAATTGTTTGTATGCAATAAGGGATGCGCCAACATACTCAAAGAAGTCGTCGCTCTGTTTCGTCGCATCACAAATGAGTTCAGCAGATGTCTTTCTTTGTCAAACCACTCGGAATCGATCAGAAAAATTGCTGTCGTGAAAAATTGTTCAATTTTATATATAATAGCCGTGTTCTTGTATCTCCGCGGAAGTGTATTTTGAGCAAACTATCGATATTGCAATGGAATGCGGGGATTATTTTCAGTATGAAACGGGTCCAATAGTCAGCGTTAGTTTAATTGTCGCGCAGTGCAAATTTATGAGCCTTAGATACAAACCTCACGGTATCTCATCAAGTCGCCCATTTGGCAGCCTATCTTGTTCAGCTTTCATTTTTAGCTATTTTTGCACGCTGTTCGAGAAGAAATTACGAGAAAAAGTGGAGGAAACCGTTATCATCAGCTATCTAGGAACCGAAAGCGGAAGAAAGCCATTAGAACACAGTTCACAAGTCTGGTTACACGCCGTATGTGGTACTCTTTTTTACAGTTCACTGTAATCACGTTCAGTTCAGTTTTCAAACCTAACAACTTCTAGGTTTATCATCCGGACTGCTGATGGAAATTGCGCACGTATCGCACGGTGGAGCGTAAAGCGATTTACAATTAGCGTATCGTCCAATAGCCTCCAGGAATGCACTGGGTAATGAAAATAGTTTTTGTTTTCAGAGAAATTTCTCTTCCCAAAAAGAAAACCTTTAAAATTTAAGGGCCGCCCATTAGGACAATCGCGAATTTAGTCTTGTGAAGGATTTTCGCTGAATCAGTGACGGTTGTGCGTATAAAGTATGTCGTAGTATAGACTTACGATAAGAGTAGTATGGCACTATATCCGAATGACAGGATAAAATTTCCCCGAAAGCATAACCGGTTTTGCGGTTATTGCCACTCTTCAGGTATGCGTACATGGTACTCTTCCGGCCAATCATCCTCCTACATGAGCACTCCACGGTTGATGTATGCCTGCAGTTTTTGGGAAAACCACCGTGTGACTCTAAAAATGGACTCTCCGTCTATGCGCGCTCTATTCGATTCAAATGCGAGTACATCGGTAAACCAACTACGGAGTGCACAAATGTGGGGGCGATCGGGCTTCAGAGTACCGGGCACCCACACCTGATGAGCGGCAAATACCGCGAAACCGGTCGTGCGCTTTCGGGGAAAATTTTATTCTGTCATCCAGGTACAACGCCAAATCAAAAGCCTGTTCAAAATTCAAGTCGGCACTGACCGAGTGAATAGTCGCATGTTAAAATGATTGAAATGTGAATCGATAATGATCGTCTATGTGTGTGTGCGTGTGCGTGTGTGTGGTTCTCAGTCATGCTCTCCAGATCTCATGGTAACCGTTGGGACCCAATGGATGTGCTTTGCACGGCTGATGATTCTTGACGTGCGATCAGATGGAGCGGTTGCATCGTGCTTCCGTGGGTCTCAGTAGTCAGTTCAGAGTGGTTCAGAAATCGTGCCAAAAACTTAATCACGTTTCATCATCTGCCAGATCAAAATTCACCAAATCGTTCAGTTTGTATCTACGACTTATTTGGGCAACAAGAGTAATAGGTACTTCACGGATGATATGTTCCGCAAGATATATTTGTCAACAATATGATGCTGACAAGCAGAAGATGGTGGAAATTTGGTAAACACGATTCATTACTTTAAAAATTCGTCTACTTTTTATCAGGAATTTATTCGTTCGATATCATCTGATAAGATATTTATGGGGATAGCTTATAAGCCTGCTACTTTTACACTCTTGCTGAGGAGCAAAATGGACCTCTAGTTAGTTGACGATCATCAGTGCTCCTTACATTTCGAAAGCTCTGTGGTCAAATTTTTTCACCTTTCAGTAGTGATTTTAGCTTTCGAGAAAATTACACATGAGTTGTTCAGTGGGAATTAATAGGAAATCAAAATCTTATGCAGAATCAACTCTCCCGGATTTTATACCATTTATGGTGACTTTTAATCAACTTTGTAAATATTGCAAGATTAGCTCAGCTGTCCACCAGCTCATCTATTCCACCCTCTCTCTCTCTCCCTCTCTCTCTCTCATAACAAATAGGTGTTGTGGCTTGTCTCCGTACCGGCTCGCAGTGTTGCTAATGATTCGCATTGAAACAGATACCTACCTGAGTATCCCACAGTTATACGAGAAATAAAAGATACTGAGATAAATATTGTCCATTTCCAAAATGTCATGCATTTTAGGTAATCTGCACTTCGCTTATGTGGCCATAAAGAATAAAATATGGACTAAAGTGAGTTTTTTCCGATTTGGAGATACAGTAATAATCGTTATTCTGCTGTCTTATGTTTGTCACACAACAATGAAGCAGTAATTTAGGAAGACAAGTGCTATCTGTTCCGGATTGGTCGGTAGTGATAAAAAATTCGAAATGTGATTCCCATGGCTTGAATCTTTGGTGTGAACCGTTCCATCCAAAGCTGGTAAACGTTTTGATCCGCTGTATCACATCGGTTTTGTGACAGAAATGACAGAAAAGCAAACGAAGTTGACGTGGATAGTTCAGCTGCAAAGTCTGGTAAAACCCGCACGGGTCAGATGTGACAAAGAGCCAGACGAAAGGCAGTTTAATCAGCGGTGATGAATTTCAAAATCGTGCCAACTTGTGACTCATGCAGCCAAACAACGGCGAAGTAGAACCAGTTTCCAAAACATCTCAGGGACCAACAAAGTGGACGTACGGATAATCAGCTAATGACAAATTAACCGCAAAATATTTCAGCAAAGGCGAGGGAACAAAAAGAATGCAATTACGAATTCATTTTCTACGTATAATATGCACTGGCTTTCTTGACGAAGATACTGACAAGTAGTAGTAATATTAAATTTCTGAATGATAATACTTAAGACCATTTGGGAAGGTTCGCATATTTTGTTACAGTTGACATCTGATGCTGACGGCTAAAAACCAAGAAAAGGTTGCTGTTTTCAACCACAATAATCGGCTGACCCAGGATCCCCGAACTTAGGCCTTCTTAAACTCGAAGTGCTAAACCATGCAAGACTGAAGTAGGTAAACAGGGTAATAAACAAGGTTATTTCACGTCTTCTTATGTGGATTCACATGATGCTCAACAATTAGCGAATTCATGAGTTTTTATTCACATGGATAGATTATCGAGAGCGCAGTGCCAGTAACATTCAGATACCACTCAAATACGTTTGGGATACAGAACATCGTTGGCACAATCAATCATCTACACTTTGTGACTATCCATTGGATATGGTGGTGGTAGACAGTAGTCCACTGTAGCCCGGCTCATTACCACACGTAACTAACCTATTGGAACCTTACGTGAATCTGCACTTCAAATCTCATTGTCTAGTTGTCTGCTATCCCCGATGATGAAGTGGATCTTTGAGGCTATAAAGTGGGAAAATAAGGGCAGATATATCTATAAACACCCCGGTTCGGTGGTCGGATAGCACGCCAACGAAGCGGGGCGATGGACCAATTAGTGGCTAACAACTGTCTGAACCGGCCTAAGCCGAATCAACTAATCGGAATGTAACCGGACCAACCAGCCGGAAGTGCTGGTCACTAATAACAATTTGGCTAACAAGTTTTCGTTCGATGACTTGTCATGGGCCACCAAACATCTCACGTAAACAATATTCTTGCAGATAAACTGGTATGGCTTGAAACCAGAAGAGTTCTTTCATCATAACTAGTGGGTGGCGACAAAACACGAGGAATACCCCTTTAGGTACATTCATGGGCAATCATGTAATAAAAAAGTAAAATCTTTTGTGAAACAAATCCTGAGGAAATTTGATTATTCGTACTGTCCGCCGAAACAAAGTGCTCACAAAAGTGGGGACTATCGCACAGTGAAAATACTTTCTTTGAAAATCAAGTCGGAAATCCACAAGCTAAACGGAGTATACAGTCGTGTGCTCCTAGCCAACAATAGTTGTTGAGAACTTTGGATGTCCATCAAACATTTGGGTGGTATCTCCACAAGACACTCATCCCTAAACGGTAATGTTGAGGATCTAAACCGCGACTTCAACATGCAATCTCGTCCTTTGCGATTAATTTATACTGACTTCCTATCTTGTCACAGCTTTACCAGCTCCATCTCCCACAAAGTATCCCCTCAAGCTGTTTACGAAGAGCTGTCAGACCACACGTGCAACAAATCCCACGGACCCGATAATCTTCTTTCAGTTGTGCTGAAGCAGTGTATTCACTAATACTCACACCAGTCATGACGCAATTATTTATTCAATGCCTGTATTGCAAGAAGATTCCCTACTGCTGAAGATTAGTGTCCGTCACACATGTGCCCAAGAAAGGAACTGCGAAATTCCGTCCCACTCAAATAACAGAATATAAACTTCACTCACTGAAATTTTTTTGTGTTTATTTCTCCAATCAGGAACGGTTTATAGGATACGGGGGCCGAACTCGTTCTACCTGTTTCAAACCAAGGCGTACTACAGGGCTCAATCCTCTCCTCTCTTCTATTCTCCACCTAAATGTCTTTCATACCTGTCAGTGTCCGTTCCTTCATTACAAAGTACGCACATGACGTTGCGGTTGGGTTAACCCATCCTGATGAATCAGCTACACCTAACCTCCAATCTGGTCTCTTGGATATTGGCCATTGGTCCAAAGCCCATAACCTAAGCTTAAATCTCTGTAAATGCTCAGATGTTGTCTCTTCTCAAAAGCTCTAAGTACGTGAACCTTCTAGAATCCCGTCCAGACGTTCACATGGGAAACATTTCCGTTAGTCGCCAACTATCGGTAAAATACTTTGGGATTACGACCACCCATAATCTTTGTTGGACTTAACATGGTTCCTGCCTTTTCACAGAAGTGAGGAGACTAACCTCCTACGTTTTGATTCTAAAAGCAATGTCTGTACCTCTTCACATCATTTAACGGTTAGTCCTTGCATGCATATTACCTCAGTGGTTGTGTTATTCTCCCGTCTTTTTCCCTGGCCTACATGCTAAAGATTTCACTTCAATGAAAGGTTTCTCAAGCACTTATCTTATGCAAGTGGTATTTCTCGTAAAGATCTCACAGACTCCAGCATTTCCTAACACCATAAAACGTGCAAAAGATTCGTCGAGAGAATTCTAAACGACTCACTTCACCCGCTTCACAGGGACCTCAGCCTGTGTGCTTCCTCCTCTTCCAGCTGCAACAATTATAAACGATTTACGCACGCTCGACTGTCTACCGGTCTTCCGTTGTCTCTTACCTCACTCGCTTCTTATATAGTCCTGTAAACATCGAAGCTGAACTTGGGCAATGTTTACTGTCTTAGCTCCTAAATCACCCCTTATTACTGCGTTTATTTTGCTATTGTGTCTGCTTATTCTTTTTCATGTAATTGCTGTGAGAATAGCTAAGTACTGCCGAATATTCATCCACCGGGGTGCGTCAATCAAATACTTAACTTGACTTGAAATACCCGCATGTATTGGCTGGTTTGGTTACTGATATCAACTGTTCATGTGAACTCGAATGAGCCGGCTGAATGTCTTGTTCAGGAATATCAAGATTTCAGTTTGTGATTTTAAGGCTTGTTTTGACCTAACACTGCGTCACATTACGATCGGGATAGTAATTCAATATTTGACAGCGCCCGGTTCAGAGCATGTCACTTCAACGTTTTACTGGCCTGATACGTCCCATATCAATTTAGACATTTTCAGTAAAGTGCAGAATATGCGCGGCTACCCAGTGAAATTTATAGACTGCAGTATGAATGAACAACAAAAATATGATTCCGCATATGAGATGACCAGTATTGTTCTTTGTGTTGCAATCGAAACCGCATTAGACGTGGCTACCGTACGATGCTAGTTCTCAATTAGTCCTGTCTTCAAAAGTCACAACAAAGATAAATTGACTTTGTTGACCCCTTCCTCCTTTTAGTTGCATTTCTGGTGCCAACTGTGCTGATCCGGCGACGAGATTCTTCGAAACAGCAGCACCTGCCTGATTGCGGGGCGAATTGTACGGCTTTCTGTGACATTATTTCCCATTTACTTGATTCAGGATATTCGATTTGAGCACAGAACTTGTTCTGTTTCTTATGTGGTCTCGCGTAACGAATCTAAATCGACCGGAAGCCGAACTGATAAGAATACGAGTTCTCAAGACTGAGCTTTACTCTCCAAGGAATTAAGTGCATACATCATCGAGCATCCCTGACAGACGAACGATGGCGTCACCGGCGAACGCTTGGTCGATCCAGTACACTGGCTGTTCACATGACGATACTCACTAAATCTCCTCTCCTATCGTTTTAATTAGTAGTTTGGCCCACTAACTGATTAGATGACAGACCAACTGACTGACCGATTAACCTCACTTTCTCCTGATTGAAATGAGAACTCTAAGTTTCACCCACGTTACGTGTTTTGGAAATGAAAAACTGAAAGGAGAGCACTGCACAGCAGCGGCACAAATTATACTCGAATTGATCTTGAAGTGTCAGATCAAATACGCATAGGTTGTATACAGGTAGTAATTCCAGTTTCGAGGGTAATATCACGCAGAAACAATGTAATTGCCAAACCACCGAGAAGAAGAACTCAATCTGCTTGCACAAACTAGGCGTCTATCTTTTCATCGTCTTCCTTTCGGCGAACCAGAGTGGACGCGGATCGACAGCGGAGAAAATTACAGAGAAGGCTACCTTTAGACCGAAATAATGTTATGTCAACAGAGAGTGATGTCGGTGATCTTTGTCCATCCTCTTAGCACAGATCCATGCCTATGTTCTCACACGAGGATGCAGTTATCTGCAGGTCTATTTCACTAATGAAGCATAAAACAAAGGTTGATAAAGGGAACTCTGACGCTCACCCTATCCTCATGAT
Source organism: Fasciola hepatica (assembly GCA_948099385.1). NCBI lineage: Eukaryota > Metazoa > Platyhelminthes > Trematoda > Plagiorchiida > Fasciolidae > Fasciola > Fasciola hepatica. Next base: position 32,126,888 of record CANUEZ040000043.1, on the reverse strand, counting down.
GAACTCCAAGGAAGACCACCATAATCACGAACGCGTCTTCCGTTGTTCACATGCAGTAACTAAATATATGTGAAGAATTCCTTTGTTATATCCTTCAACGAGAAAACCAACCTGTGAGCTGTGTGATCAAGGGAGTGGAAAACCGATTAAAAATCAAGAAAGTGAGAGATCCGGGAACTACGCAATGTGTACGTGTACGTTAAAGCCTGTCGTAGTGAAAAATGGTCGTTGTTATAACACCGATCTAATCTGAAACCGGTTTGCTACTCAAGCGCGCAGCTTTCGCGAATATTGGACAGTGGCGAAGGATATTGCCAGCGAGCAGTTTGGGTGCGAAGCTAACGAAGCTAATTCCTCTGTGGCTTTCATAAGAGGACCAGTCGTGTTTCTCGTACATCTATGCTCTCATCAGTTCACATCCCTTACTCGGTTTCTGTTCACGTGTTGAGGTAACGTCGAGAAGCCCTACTATCTCCAACAATAAAGCTTTGCCTCCGTCCCTGAAAAAGAACGGAGACGATAGATCCAGTTCAACAAATTTGTACATTTTTGAACTACTTATCATGCTTTCAACCCTTGAAAATATATGTGATCAATGAATTAAAATTAAAATGTGGTTGTGAAAAACGGGACTTCTGCATTCACGTGACTAATGATATTTCATGTCTCGTGTAATTTCAGGTCAATAAAAGAATTTGTGTCCAATGAGTCGTCTGCGTCATTGATAAGAAGGCGCATATCAACCTGGCGCCGTTTGGTGTGGCAGAACAGGATGGAGTGTAAAACGATCTAATACAGTGTTATAAGTATATTCATATGGATCATAAGCCATACCGAAGAATATTGGAACATCAGACAGAAATATGACAAGGTGAAAGAGGCAATGATGAACACACTTGACGAGTCCTGCTACTTCGATTAGATTGGTCATACTTTAACCAATAGTAGTAAAACTTTATATATTCGCCGCATTTCCCCAAAACACTTCTCAAATGGATTCTGTCGTACCTCTCTTCATTCTATAATCATATGCGTTTTATGGGTCGTATGGCGATTCTGGTTTCCAAATACAGCATGCACATTTTGGATTCCAAGTCCAAAGTGCTTTACGAAGCTGATAGGTAAATGTGCCTGCACTCACTCTGTGGTGATCAACTAGACAAAGTCGATCATTTTAAGCATCTCGGGAGCTACATCACAACTGAAGGTTCCGTTGGATAGGAGACGTACAGCAGCTTTATCGAACCTTTGATACCTATGACACCGCAGTAACTCCCGGCCCTTTCTTGAGGGACGGGTGTAAATCACTATTCTGCTGTTCGGTCGGGAGACCTGGCGACCCCAAGATGAGGATGATCCAAGGCTTTCCGTGTTTGACCACCTACGCTTCCGAACCATTGCTCGCGTCTGATGGGAACATCTTGTAAGCGACGACGAAGTCTGTCACTCTGTGTTTGGTACGGACAGTCGCCCTCTGATCGAAATAGCCACTGTGCACTGCCTCCGATGGCTCGGTCATGTTTAGCGTACGCCTGATCATCATCGGCGTTCCCAAAGTCTATTCACATTTATTGGACAAGGCTGGAAGTAGCGACCCGCTGGTCAGACAGTGAATAAACATTCCGTAATCCGTTCATTAGTTTTTATTTTTTCCCGCGAGCCTTTTTGAAAACTTTCACATCTCGACATTCCAACGACGGCTCCCGATTGGCTGAAGTGGTTAAATCTTTGGTCACCTCTCTCCGTTGGTGCACCAAAAACCTACATTTTTTTAACTATTCAGTTCATTGTTGGTAAAGATTTTGTTCCGGATTCTTTTGAATATAACATAAGATGGAATTAGTTCCAACCGATAGGTTTTTATTTCGATTATCTGATGAATTTCACTAACAAATGGTTTGTTTAGTCACATTTAGCTTGATGACTTAGCTCTTCACTTGATCTCTCACTTCGTGACTTAACAGCTTCAGAGATAAATAAAAAGGGAAATAGTATTACTGAGGTTAATTATTTGTGAAGTGTTTTGAAAATCAACGGAAAACACAATGAGGAAGGAGATGTGTAAAACGTGAGGTGTCGTATTCCACCATGCTTGAGTTTTCCCGAACCCAGACTTGTTCCTTCCTCGAAGCCTGATTCTGGACACAGAATAAACATGATCATTCTGTAAATGATAAAGGGAAATTTGATTATCAAACCCGATCCCATTTTTCGAGAAGACGGAAATGAACATTTTACTAATAGATATGTAATGCTACTGTGACTAGTCATACAATCCGAAAGTATTTCTTTCTTTCTATTTGCTTCCTTTTTTGTGCTGTACCAAGTGTACACTATTTCAGAAAGGGTGTTGTGACCATTTAGAGGCTGCCCACCGGGGAATCTGACCGGCTCTGGGAGCAGGATTTGAAACCAGGGAAGACTAGAAGCCTAACCATTTGGCCTTTTGACCACTTCACTCAGAGGTTGAAATGAAAGCTCTGTAGAAATTTCACCTAATCATCGCAATCTAATGAGAAGTAGTAGAACAGATTTACATTACAATATTCATGGTGCATTTTCAACTTTCGGAAACCCTACTGAAAGCCATAGAAGCAATGTGCCACTGCTTCTCCCTTGTCAGGAATCAACCGCAGTGCATATTCTTGAAGCTGAACTAGAACTCGAACCCGGCATGCACGACTTGGAGTCGATTATCCAAACACCAGACTATCCAAATTGATTAGCAACGGTCTGATGAACATTACCTCTACACTGTTAAATATGCTTTGGTTCTACTTCAGTGATGGCGGTTACTGACCGGTCATCAAGAGACTCTTAAATGGCATACCATAAATCGAGCCATCCGATTCGCGTGAGGCATAGGACTTTATGAACCACTGAAGTAGTAGCTACGATTGAGGTTTTTTTGTTGCACTTTGTAACAGTATACTGATTGCTTTTACCGAGGAACTGGCTTTTGAAATGCATGATCAAGAACTAACACCGGTCGCCGACTTTGGACGGTAAGGACGCGTTTCCCACACAGTGATCGCATTCTGTGTTGTCCCACTTCTCTCCGGTGGCATAAATAGAACGAAGTTATTCTATTATATGTAGCTGGGTAATGTTGCGCATTGGGTAGAGCCATCTCGAGCAGAAGACAATGAACTGAATATTGTATTGAAGAATGCCCCCATCCTAGTTACGATACTACTGGTTGCGATCCATCTAAATCAAATGGGTGAGGAAGTTCCACTGAATGCTTTTGAATAACAGGAGTATTCACTGCGCTAAGCTTCAGCTTTCTCTACAACTGTGGCATTTCCCGAAGCAAAATAAAAATGTTCTTATATGTGAAAATTTGATTCGCCAGCGAAAAGGATCAAACACACCACTTTCCAGTCTTCAACCCTCAGTAATACAGGCATGATTGGACGGTCATACACTTGGAAAGAGAATATTTAGTTTATCAATGATTTAGCGACGGTCCGTTTCATTCTACCGATTGTAAGCAAACGACCACCGAGTTCCTGATGCTGTGCATATATCCTGTGTAAAAACTAAGATTAGGTACGTCCTATTTATCACTGGCCGCTCAAACAGAAACGGCTCTTCCGGATGATGGTTCATCAGAATGGATCCAGATGTCTGATCTTACTACACAACAATCAGAGTGCACGATCTGATCAACGGCGGATTCCTACACTTACTACTTGATTTTTCCGAGTAGTAAAGTCGTAAAATTCCTCCTCAGCATCATTTCAGTCAGACTAAGAATCTAAACTCCATCGCGGAAGGTTGCGGAAATACGAATGAAGAATTGTTATCATTCACAGCCAGTGAGTGACAAATGGACCATATAGAGTTGACGTGAAGAGAACTCATGAGATCCATTAAAAAGAGCATGCTGAAAGGTTCACCCATTTGACTCAAATTACTTTACGGTAGGTTTGAGACTGGGGGAGAAGATTTAAGTCAATCAGAACGGAAAACCAGATATGACATGACTAAATTAATAGAACTCCTTTCATCTCAGCCGAATGAATCCATTCAGGAAAGTTCAAAAGTAAGCTTATTAGGGTCATTACACGATAGTTCCGATCCAACATGCGGACGCTTTTAGATGACTTTTTGAGCAGCAGAAGGCAATCGAAACAGGATCGCCCCTCAAGTAAGACACACAGGGAAATCTCCGGAAAATTGCATCAGTCACCTAAATTCCTGGTCACTTAGACACCAAGAGCCTTTGCCACTCTTCTCGGCTGAAGATAAATTTTGATTAACCAGTTGGTTTTTTTCAGTTCGAACAAAACAATACGGCTGCATTGACTAAAGAAAAAAGTAACACAACTGAAGCACAAAGGAGTAGTGAAGATGTCGCCTTCGGATGTGCAATTATCACCGGGATTTTGTTTCAGATACTAACAGAACTCCAAAAGGAGCTCTGTATTCTATCAGTGAAACTCACCGAGTCCGGTTGCTTCTGTCGCCTGTGAGTGTTCATTTTAAACAAGTTTTCATGAAATGATAATAAACGGCAATTGATTTTGTGAGAAGAAGTACTTATCATTTGATTCGTGCAAAAAGCACCACTGAAAACCATGGAAACTATCAGTATACAGGTGGTTCATCGTTGTTAGTACCCATCACATATGCCTATACACTGAACCCTCATTTGAACTCGAATCTAGTGGGAATGATTGTAAGCTGTACACCTTAGCACTGGGCTATCCGGTAGGGCTTTGGAAAATTAGCTTCACTTCAATACCATATGAAACAACATATTTCTATCACTCATGACTCCCAGTCATGTACCACCGGTTGCAATCCAAATTTTGGATTGGTGGAAATGTAGTGCTAGTAGATCCAAAGCGCTGTAATAAGATCCCGTGGTTCGCCACGACTATTCTTTTCATACACAAAACGAACTTCTCCCGTAATTATTCTATAAATTATTGGGTTCTTCATATCTAATCTCCTCCGAGCAAAGACAGTCATGCGGTCAAAAAATGGCTCTAATCCTTGGAAAAATAACCCGTTCAAAATGATATGGAAAGATGGATTCAATCCAAATGCTAACTTCACTGGACAATCAAAGGTGCATACTAAATTCATATTCAAAAAGGAACCACGCTTTTGCACATGTTTTACCATGGAATTGCTTGCTAAATATTCTGCTAGAATAAAGCTCACTGACTGGAACATACGAATACGCTTACAAGAAAAACATTCGCTTACCTCTTTTTGGGAGCAAAAATTGTAGTAAAAACAGAAGAGTAGATACATGCTACTGGCACGGAGTTCGCAGGTACAAAAATAACTTTCCCTGATTACACCTTTATGAATGCGTGCTTCACAAATCATCGGCAGGATTGCAATTTTGGTATCGTCAAAACCGCCAGACAACACCTTCATCACCGTGTTCATCATCATCATCATCATAATGATAACCATTATCACACCCTTCAAATCTATTTCCATCTTTTTAGGTGAAATGAATCATACTCACTTTCGGGATCGAGGAACCGATCTAAAAGTATCAATAGCGTTATTGGTTATTCTCTTTGCATCAATCAGCTTTGTGGAAAATTAGCCTATTTGCGAAATTTCAAGTGTGATACGAAACTGTCATCAGAACTGATTAAACTGCTTTCGATTTCTGTTTTTAAAGTATTCACACAGTCAGAATTTTGGAAGGTTCAAATCGGTAAATGCAGACCTCTATTTACAATGTACGTCGTAGAGCCAATTCATTACACACCAAACAGACTAAGGTTACCACGAGTATATCTTCAGGAAAAAGCTTCTTTTGCGTTTGTCTGTACATCATGTAAAAGGAAAAAAATCGAAGAAACCAGAGCAGACTCTGGTCTGAATAAGACAGATGCGTACAAAAATAAACACGTGTCACGGTTGAAGGGAAAAGCAAGAAAGTTGCTATGGTTTATTTCGACACCAAAGACGAGTAGATTCGGGGAGAGGAGCTTTATAGTCTTCAAAGATTTCAATTGTCCAATTTCCCTGTTAGCCCTATTGTGGATTTCACACTTTGAGGAATATGCAGACCAGTAAAGCTTTGTCGAAACCGTAACAAAAATGGATGGCATATCACCCAAGTGGTGCATCCGATTCAACTCGCAATTTTATGAAGCGTTCAGGTTGAAAGTGGTTAAACCTATATCAGTTGTGCCGTGGTCTCTGTATACGTAAGTGTTTCAGTGAAAATCCTCCTGGGTCTTTTACACCATTCATTGAGCTCTGATGTTGTTTACAAAGGAGGATTTCCATCAACTGCTTCCGAAATTATTACCGGCATCATAATGTGTCTTATTTGACGTGCTTCACTTTGAAACAGGCTTTGGCGGACGAAGTGATGGCCGTTGCCAACCTCTTTCTACATACAAATGAATCCGAATTTCTAACCTCTTACCACGGTCCTCCGTGTGTATATGTCACATGAGCTGATAACGCTTTTGTTATTATCAAATCCAAACACATAGATGGCCTGTTTCGTTATCTCAGCAATCAACAGATCTCAATTAGATTCACGGTTGAAACAGAAAAGTGACAGGGTCATCCAAGCCCTAGGCAGTCGTCTAAGAGTGAGCGATTCTCGAAAGCTAGCCATGAGTATAAATCGAAAATATACACATAAATATTCAAATACTGACTCAGCTGCCCCTCTAAGTGTAGAACAGGAACCCGTTTCTCCTTTGATAGACAGAGTATATAAATGCCGCAATGACAGTATCACTCAGGATGAAGAAATGAGGCGCTTAAATTGCGTTATCCAAGACAACCACTATCAACCAAGCCTAATAGGACGTGACACACAAAAGGGGAAATTAACACGATAGAAAGGAAAGTTTAAGACCAGTAGGCTTCCATCGTCATCCCGTATCGGTATGAGACCCCCAACGCGGTCAGGAGCGGTCTGGGAGATGATCATATCCCCACACTCTTCCTTATTGGTAATACCCTAAAACGGCAGCGCACAAAAGACAAGGATTCAGTTTTATTTCAAGACCAGAACAACGGTATTTACAAGATCAGCTGCAGAGATAGCTTCGTGGAATAGATTGGGTTAACTAGTGGGCGGCTGAACACCGGAATAAAAGAAAATTGGTAGTGATAAAAATCCAGACCAGCGAACAAAATGACCTTAGCCATCACACTTTATACCAAGGCCGAACGAAAGCAAATCGATCATGACCACATTGAAATTCTCCAACTCAGACTTCGAAAGAACTCAGAGCGCTTGTCTACCGAGGCCTTGACAGTCAGCTGCAATTCGGCGTTCAATAATCCCAACGATGGGGCAAGGATATCAATCACCTGCACAGCATCAAGATCATTCAAAGAGAAACGCCCAAAGGGTTCCAATCACAGTTTGATCTCAGGATGCCTAGGTCAGTGGAACATCGAAAATGGCAAAAGGTGCAACTGACACCCAGTCGTTTCAACCACCGCAAGCCTAAACAATGTGTACGCAGGCAGAAACACAAGCCCACGCGTACATAACTAATAGTGTAACCCTTATTTCAGTTTTAACTGGGTCTTCCATCATTCTGTAGCCTGCTTTGTAGTTTCATCCCTTTCATGATGCTCACAGGTTAGCTACCGTTATCCATTTGCGTCCAGTTTTGTTCGTTTTCTATTCTTCATAACGGAAGTTTATCCAGTTATTTTCCTTTTCTGAAGTAACACGATTTATTCAGGTCATATTTGAATACTGCATCTCCTTGCGGCCACCAACTATTTTACCATGCAGTATATCTTCTCTGCCGATTCAAATATAAGGTCAATTAACTAATCTATCACTCTTTTCCAGCTTCGAATCCGAATTCTTCGATCAAACAGTCTACGGCTTTCTCACTATCCTCCTTTCGTCGTATGTATTTTGGCATATGTCCCATTCTGACTTCTAAATATTTCATAATCACTTGCTAGTGATGTGTGGTACTAATGACACTTTGCTTGACTAAGGGTCATTTGGACTCCATCTTTCATGCATGAACCTCACGTCATCCGAACAACCCTGAATTCGGAAGCACCAAACTCGAATTTTACTTTTGATGGAGCTCATCAGTGGTGCATATTTTCCACAGATTTCAGGGTTTGAGACTGGATCTTTTCACCCTGGAGGCAGGTGTGTTACCACTGCGCCACCCCGCTCCCGTCCGGCTGGTTCGAGTCACCAACTTAGGCTTGCTCAGATGTCGTCCTCTACAACAGCCAGCAAAGCCCGTCAGCTTCGAATGAAGACGCGGTCGCTGACTCGATTCTAGAGCTTCTGAGTGTAGGTTTGGTCGGACGGTGTGAAGTCTATGCGTGAAAGATGGAGTCCAAGCCGAGCAAAATTCTGACTCGTATTGATAGTTTCTATTCGTAGGTAATATAAAATGAATTAGCAAAAGTCAGTCCACTATTAGAAACCATCCACCTTAGAAATCATCACTGGTGCACATCCGCAGATGAATGATATATTTAGCCTCAGGTTACTTCGTTCAATTGTTTTCACGTCGAAATAGCGGATGGTGGGTTATTCATAGGATACCTCTGTGATTCTACCTGTCGCACCATCACACTAAATCTTGTCTAAGACGACCTAAACAATGTTTTAAAACAGTGTTTGCTTCAATTTCCAATTCAGTGTCTTTGTATCATGGTCCGGTAAAGTATAACTGATGCATTAATGTGTCAGAACCGAAATCGGTTCGGAGTGTATCGAAAAATCGATGCGCCATGTGAAATGTTATGGTAGAATTTTATTACTCAATAACACAGCGTAGTCGAGATCTCGACTACGCTGTGTTATTGAGTAATAAAATTATACTATAACTGATGCACTTTAATTTATGCGCCTTGTAGGAGTATGAACAAGCGCGGAGTTCTACGGTGCCGGTTGTATTTAAAAAAGTCGAACGGAGATGGGCAAATCAAAATCAAAGATGAGGAGTCTTTGATGCCTTCAGCAGATTCACCACAGTGAATTTATCACCCGTACTCGGCATGAAATCCTGATGAAATTTAAGTGGACAGTTTAATTTTGATGCATACTTTTGAATAAATCAGCTGCATCTACCATCTGCACACCAAGTGCCAGAGGGTTGTTTCATGAGCTCGTTTGAACCCGTCCATAATACTTTTGTACGAGTCAAATTTAAAAAGCATCGTCAAGGAATCCATGTTTCCCGTATGTGTTCGTACATGCATGCATGGTTGACCTCACGACGTGCAGCTTGAAATCAGCAATGAAAATTCTCATTACCTGTGTATCAAAAGGGATAATCACTGCTAAGATATGAAAATATTGCTTTACCAATTTCTGGAACAGTTTATCTAGATAATCTACTTTTAAAGAAGGAAACCATTTTACCAGATATTAAAGACAGAAAACAGACGGAGAGGTCTTACTCACTTAGGTAAACAGAGTACATTTTTGAAAACGTGTCTGTTTTAAAAAAGAGTCGGAAATCATTTCGTAGATAGATTCCTTGAGATCATAAATTAAAAAAAGACATTTTCTTATTCATTATCATAATTTTCCAAGTTGTTTCTGGTCTTGTTCCAATAATTTATTGGCACAGACTCAGTGATAATCAAGTTGAACGGGACGACGTAGAAGAAACACTGATTGCAAACTCTGAGTGGCTTGAAACCACTGAATAAAATCACAGTACTCAAGTAGTTATATGACTCGTCGGATCCTTTATACTCTTTGAAAAATGCTGCGAAATCTCGTGAATTGTGGCACTTTAGTCGATGTCCCATCTTCCGCAACTCTGTTTGTCTCTGAGAAATGTACGGCATTCACAACTCCCCGGTCTATTCGAAAAAAGTAGCGACAGCAGGTTGAACAAAATGAGTTCTGTCATCTACCGTTCAGCCTAGTCAGTCAACAGGTAAAGTGCATGTTAATATTTTCCTAATCAGTTCCGCTGTGCAGATTCTTTGGTGGCTTGGAAAAGTGTAATCCTCACAGAGTGATATATAGCGGGTAACAGCTGCGGTTCATCTCGTGATGTCAGGTCAGGCAAGTGATACCGGTGTATGAAACGATGATGTGTTATTTGCTAATGTGTTGTTTTGAACTTATCATTCTCCCTCACGTTGACGGCTGATGGAGTACACGTCAAATGATGTCCAGAACTATTTCTGGTCGCATACTTCTACTTAATGTTCCCTATCAATCTTTAATTTCTTATTGTATAAAATCACACCTTATTGATTATCATCAAGAAACGGTAAGTTATCTCCCACGATTTAAATTGGAACCTGTAAATCGCAACCCCAACTCGTAAATGCATTCGCGTTCAGTTAACCGGCCAGTCGAAGGACAAACAAAAGTCGGTTAATTCTCTGTATTATTGCACTGTTTTGTCCGTTTTGTTGTCGGTTCCACTCTGACTTGGCTTATTAGGAGAATTATCAATATCGGTGATTGCCCGCTCGCATTGTGCTGAAACTTACTCGATTATCTATCACCAATATAACAACCGCTCGGATTCCAGTAAATATCCCATTGCTAAAGACGGGAACCCGTTCTTTTTAATACCTTTGTAAATTAGAGTTGAATGTAGCTCAGGAAGGCGTTGTTCAACACCTTCTGATCGCTGATCTTGGCGTTTAGTTCGCAAACCTCTTATTGTTAGTTGGAGTGACGCCATCAGTGCGCACTGAAGTTCTACATTTCATGATTTTGCATCAGTTTACAACACAAAGTTAAGGTTTTATTAAATATTTAGAAGCGTTGTCGATTGTGATAGATAATACTAAAAGTGATACTAACAATTTTACTGTTTCCAGTATTGCTAATAATGCCATATGCAGCCACAGGAAAATTCGATTCGTTAGAACTTAGGTGTTTTACACAAATGAGTGAATTTTCGTCAGTTGATGGTTTTAACTATTGTGGACCAATGCAAGACAGATTAATTAGACAGAAATATTTAATGTATTACTTTTAGTTCACTATCAAATGATGATGCCACTTTATCTATTATGCAGTCTCTAATCAAATCAAATCAGCGTAGACTGATTGTTTACATGAACCTACGATGGACGTGGAAGGGTCACCATCCGTCTTTCGAGACGTACACAGTATCCAAAAATACATGCAAAGATATTTGTGCGAGGAACATAACTCACTCTCCATAGCAAGTATATACATGGAGGCTTTTGTGGCTGAAAAAAAAGAGAAAGGATCTAGCGGGCTACAAGTTGAATAATCCGTGGCCGAAAACAGTTAATTTAGATTTGGCGAAGCTGTTGTATTTTCAGATTGACAAAAAAAGGCATAAATCCAGTGACAAAATATCGCAGTCCCTTACGAAGGTATCAACAATATCAGAGAAAGGTGAGAAAGATATCTATGTTTATGAATTCATTTTGCAAAACTGTGGGCTGTTGTTGATAAGATAACTAATCCCAGTAGGAAAAGTGTGCGAGATGCTTCACGAAAAATCGGCATCCTATGAGTGCACCACCTATGTACGTGCGTTTTACTCGTGAATTCTGCATCGACCGAGAACTCGCTGTGAATGGTGAGAACAAGTGTCTGAGGAAGCTGTCTGGTTGTGGCTTACGGGAACATTCGCTGCGAGTCGTTTTCCAGCAGGTCACTCTGTATAGAATTGCTGTGAACGATGTTGTCATTTACATGTTCCTATACGGGCTATTCAGGCTCCCCGGTTGAACTGTTGCAAACCGCACGAAATTATTCATAAACATCTTAGAGCAACAATAAAGTAGTTCCGATAAGTCAGCAACGACCTACTTCCAGCAGGTATATCTTGTTGAACCGTCATTCGAGGATGAGGATATGATCTGCATTTTAGGAACGGTCGTTTTCGTCACATCACTTTTTCAACTCGTCAGAATAGTGTCACCTGTAAAAGTGAAGAAAATAACTGGGCACACATTCGGATCCGTGTCAATTTTGTTTCTATACCAGTACTCTAAGATAGCTAGGGACACTGGGTGGCGTGACTAGGTGTCGTGGCCAAATAGGTAGTTCCATCTCCCGGTCCCAGATCTTCCTTCTGCTTCTTAATTTCCGTCACATTGTTACTGGCTTGTTTTGCTTTGCGCTTCTTGGACATTCTGCCCTCAAATGAACAATGCTCCGAGGCATCAAACAATGCCACAATAGAAGGGCGAGTTTGATGGTTTCACGAAAGGAGTTGAAGATGCAAGGACACTGTCTGTCAGTGAGTAAGTAAATAGCATACCTTGTTTAAATATACGAGCGTCGTGCGTGCCTGTAGAAAAAAAGATAAACTTTTAGTCCCCGTAGAAAACTTGTGCGAATACGGATCATATTTGCAAAGCTCTTTAGTCTACGGACGAAAGCCAAAATCAGTCCGAACTTCGTGAACAGATTTTAATCAGAAACTTTTCATGCGCTATTTCTAATCCCAAACTAAAGCAGAACTGACAGGCACGCCAAATAGGGTTAAAATCTCTAAACTATGAAACTGTTTTTAAAAGTTTCTTGTTTTAAAATGACAAACAATTTTTTGTCTTTAGTTTCCATTGCGGGAACTGAAACATTTCCTTCCTAGAGTTAAGTTCATAATATGTTTTTGTTTACAGGTTCTGAATTACAACTGGTTTGTTTAAGTAGTTATTAGTTGAGTTCTAGGTGGCAAATCGGTTTCATAGCTGGAATTACACCGCCCATGATTTTGTACCACGAGTGCCTCACAAGCTGATTCCCGTCCTAGGTAGTCGCATCGACAGTTAGTTTACTGAAACAGAAACCGCGTGTTCATGTAGTTTGGACTGGTTATATGTTTGGTCCATTTGAAAATAGGCAGTAGCCTTTGAGATGATTTTGTATCTCAAGACACACATTGCACCAGAGCGTCAATGGCGTTCGTGCAAAGTTCCTAATCTGGCTTAATTCAACCAGCTTTTACGTTTTCATTTATTCAACAATTGTTCACTCAGCCAAACAGTGTTTCATAATTTCTCCTTTGCCACAGAACAGAACGAAACTGATTGATCACACTGATTCCGTTATTGTCCAATGTACTGTTTAAAAATGTGCAGAGCATTATTCAGGTGATGAATTAGTATTCTAAAATCAAATGTTTCCCAACCGGATGGGGAAGCAACGCGAAACATTCACCCGGATAACACACCAAACAAATACGTTATTGACAATAGATTGATATCGTTGTTCTTTCAATTGACCGTTTTGTGTTTCTCAACTCATTACGTACCTTAAGTATTTCATTTCTTTTAACGCTGTTTATAATCTGCAGCTTCCAAATGACCAACACGTGAATAACGATAGTCGAACAGCTTGAACAAATATAAGGAACGCCGTTCCTATTATCTTCCTTACTGGACAAATAAGTACTTTCTTATTAGTTATTAAATTTCTAATTCCTTAATTACGCTGTTTATCTGAAAAGACGTAAAGGGCACCTTATGCCACGAAAGGATTTGCAACCGGCAAGAGGCTGGGGTATGAGAAAGTAAGCAACGACTACGGCAGGAGTCGGACCCGGTACCACAAGTCCCCAATTTTCCACAGTGACCACCCGACCATCCACTAATGGTTGGAAGCGGCATTTTTATCACATTACATGAATGTTTTCAACAGAAATCCATGCTAAGCACAGACGATGCATAAGAAGGCTCACGTGAAGTTTTATACGTATCTGTTCGTAAGTTAAAAAGATAAGAAATACATCCATGTACGTGTGATCCACAGAAGTTGGGGAGAAATTGTCTGTTCTACTTGATTAGAACCGAAAGACGACAAGTCGCTAGAAGCAGACATTTCACTTACTCTTTTCAACCGAGAACATAAAGTGTGTCGGTATACACACCCTCTACGGTAGGTGAATAAGTGCAACAGTAAGGTAGGCACGATCGAAAGTTCTTACAACGCGTGCCTTGGGGCGAGTTGTGTCCGTTGTGTTAATGCCAAAATAAGCAACTATTTTAGCCATTCGTTCTTATGCACAGAGTTTTAACTGAAACTCAGGACAACGCATTGCCTAAGGTCTATAATCACTTATATCGTACAAACTGAATATTCGGTCCTTAGTGATGGGGTGGACACGGTTTCCAGAGATTACATCGTCTAATTTGATGATTTTGTTTTTGACGGAGCAGTTCATTTTTTCAAACTTTTTCTTGAAGTGATACTCAAATGAGTGTAAACCAGAAACCAAGAAAAAAAGGATTCTTTTCTTTCTGAGAAAAATAACCCCATCGTAATCAGACAAAAAGGATTTGTCGTTATTTCTGCCCTTTATTAATTTCACAGTTAAGTGACTGACCAACTTGTCATTGCTCTTGGAGAACATACAGCCTAATCTCCAGAAAACGCGATACCTCTCCTACTTCACGATCAACTGGACCTCTGTCGTGTTGCTATAACAACAAAAAACAGTGTTACGACTGATTCACGATCAGGGGGACTAGTGTGTTTTTTCGTTTTCAAAATATCTTACCAATGAATTGCTCTTTTACAAAACACAAAATATTACGCGATAAACTTACCCGGGAGATATTTCATTTTTTTCGACATAATATCTTCAAATGCAAACAAGAATATCGAAAGAAGGGCAGGGCATTTATGTCTCGAAACCCACTCCCCAAAATGACAGTTCACTAGAAAGTTCACTAACATCGTAGTTCATTATTTCAGTTTTTAGTGGTTTTATAAGGTAGACAGCCACATTGTTAAGTGTGGCTGACACGGGTATTAAAGCCGTAATGGTTGTTCCGTTTCGGTTTCCTGGTTACTGCGAGAGAATAATCACAATTCTGACACGGTGAAATAGTACATGAAGGAGACTTATACATCCAGGTAAACAAAAGATTACCGTTTATTTTTTTGACGATTTCCCCGAGTTGTTCTATATACAAAGATACAGAGAAAAAAGTATGATCTGCGCGTGAAAGACAACATTTTGGCGTCTTCCTTCCTCACTGTGTCTTGTATATACACCCGGTCAATAGAAAGGCTCCCTATACCAGTTCTCAAAATTTGTGAAATGAAACTGTTATCGAAAAGTAGTGAATAAAACGATCTTATTTTCGAAAGTTGTTGACTTTCTTTACCCGCCCTTCCTGACCTTGTCGTGCACATTCTGTGAGTATGATCTCCACCGTGTATTCGCCAAGCAATTGTCACGGGTTTGTCAACAACAACAATAAAACCGATATATCCTCATTGGCATCAGAATTTCGTGTTTATTAGTACTAGATCAATAACGATGCAAATCAGGTATTTACAAAGTGACCCAAAAAAAGCCCCTCTTTTTGATTTTAGCATTAACTAGCTGACGCTTCATTTTATTTCAACTTCCGTCATCAACCGATTGAGTAAATGCCTAAACTTCGCTACTTTGTTCGTGGGTTGAACACTACGGGACCATGATATATATATATATATATATATATATATATATATATATATATATATATATATATATATATATATATATATATATATATATATATATATATATATATATATATATATATATATATATATATATATATATAAACATCATCATCATTTGGGATATGGTGAAATTTCATGTATGAGAACTCAGTCAAATGATCTTTGTGGCCTCATGGTCCCCAATTTGGATCAGGCCATCGCAGGTCACTTTCCCATCTTAAAACCCTAGGTTGTTTTTGGTTCGTTTCGGAAAATACTGTATCTTTGTTGTCCAGTATTTAAATAAACGTAAAGTACTATCAGCAAACCACGCTGGAGAGCAAACAATGGGTTTTATTGATTCCAAATTTTGCTCTCGCACATCATAAAGGTGAAAGTTACGCATCTGATTGGCTTTTAGCAGGGAATAGTCGAAACCGTTTTCCGCTCTCCAGTGCTATTTTATTATTGTGACCATAGGACTTTCCAAGCAATAAAATGGTATCCTTCAAGTAGAAGGTTGATCATCTCCAGTAAACTCAGTGATATCATACGCAGTCTGAAACGCGTGATGGTGTCTTTTTGATTGAACGACTGTATCCTTAGTCTCACTATCCGCTTCATTCACCACTACTCTGCTAGGCAAATTATCAGTAGGAACATAAACAGAACACTAAAAAGCAGTACCCAAACACACAGTCGGTTCGAAATGGATTTTGCTCACATTTGTGGAACGGAGGTACTGGTATGAATGACAGCCGTGAAGGAGTGCTATACAATGCTTCGGTGCTAGGGAGAACGTTTTCATGAAGCGATCCCTACGTTTCTCCAAAATGCACACTCATCAAGTACCGGGCAGATGAGCGAGAACTATATGTCAGGACCTAGTGAGATTCGGGGTTCATGAGGAAACCGACACTCCGTGTGATGAGTTAAATGAGAAAAATGTAATGTGAATGACAGTTTTGTCCATTTCAACTTCAAGGTCACATTGCCAGGTGATCCCCCTGATAGGAGTAGGTGCTACTGGAAACCAATCGATCCTATCCATGTAGAGTTTCACTTGCACATACAGACACGCGGTATCAGACATCTGTTTATCTGAAACTAATTCTTCAGTCATTAGACTGTTTGTTTGCTTTGATAATGGTTAACCGAGGTAACCGAAAAGTTGACTGTTTGACTTCTCCACAAACTGTGTTACTGGGTTTGCTGTACTGTCGTTCGGAAAAGTTCTGATCACATTTTTCGTATGTTGGTTTGTGTTTCATCGTAATTAGTGTTTGTTGAGATGGT
Organism: Fasciola hepatica; assembly: GCA_948099385.1. Classification (NCBI taxonomy): domain Eukaryota; kingdom Metazoa; phylum Platyhelminthes; class Trematoda; order Plagiorchiida; family Fasciolidae; genus Fasciola; species Fasciola hepatica. Next base: position 32,110,198 of record CANUEZ040000043.1, on the reverse strand, counting down.
CCAAATATTGGATTTTTTTGACCCCGATGGTGTTCAAACCCACGCATGGTTACCGCCTACGGTTTAGTGTATTCGTATATCCAACTAGTGAATACTGGGAAATCCTGTGACAGTTAGTTCAATATGACGGGTACCATGTGCCATCGTGTACCGGGTGAGAAAGCAGAATGATCGATATACAAAAGTTATTGAATTGTTCGGCTTAGTCTTTTACCTCAGGTTACTAGAACACATGAGATACTGAATAGTGAATGGCAACAATGCATGGGTTCGAATCCCACCGGGGTAGAAGAATTTTACTAATGGGACCTCTTCGAAATTCCCCGAACATTCCGAATTTCATTTCATAAATTTATTCAGATTTTGTATGGCTATCTGTTGGCTTGGATGATTGTACACTAATTGATTTCTGTGACACAAAAGGCTGGCAGAAGCTACGGATGACTTGAAGCCAAATTCGAAGCTGAAACTCTGATTGAGTACACCACATCCTGCACCACATGCACAAGTGAGCAGATTATCTGTCACTTAAGTTTTGATGATTTTACAGGTCGATAAACCTGGATTTTCCGCTCTGTGTGCTGTGCGTTTCCGTGACCGAAAGCTGCACACAGTTCAAGTCACACTGAACAAAACTTCATTCAAAACTGTGGTTTCAAAAACCGACGTGAGACTGGCATTCATCTCCGCTGTAAAACTGTTATTTTGGTTTTGCAAAAACAAACTGGAGTGCAATTTTGCACGTTTTTCATTCACTTAAATAACTCTGGGAGCAGTGTGCTACCTAGTTGCTGAACCCAGTGATGAATGAATAATTGGTTTTGTTTGTCTGTTAGTTGGTTAAGCTGGATAAATCGGAAGCTAGTTAGGCTGATATGCTATTCAAAATGTGAGTAATTAGGTAATTAAATAGAAATGTTTGCTGGTGGGTAGGTGCTTAAGTTTATTTTATCTAATAGACAGAAACCAAGATGGTCATGGAAATAATTTTTAACCTTATTGCAGTTTTATGACAAACGGACGCGAAAGGTATCCGTCATAATTCCAGATTATCGTATGCGCATCACAGCAGGTGTTTCGTTTTTATCCCTTATCCTAATCCGCAATGTTTGATAAATGCAGTTTTAAAAGTGGACTCTATAAATCATGGAACTTGGAACTTTGATGCATTTGAATGATCAATAAACCAGTGATTTTTAGTCCCTTTAATTGTAGCACTACAAATATACAGTGTTTCCGGAAGGGGGTTGCAGCCAATGAAAAAACAAAACGAGAAAGTGACTGATGATGACATAATTTAAACCCAGACGGGCAATATCTCATGTTTGCTGTTAGAACAGTCCGACCAAAGTCCATGTGAGTTTTTCTGATGATGCACAGCTTATTTAAGCAGCAAAAGATTGAAGTTGTTCAGGAAATGCAACAAAGCTAAATTTTCTACTGAACTCTAGGGAAGCACTGTATATCTAATTTATCCTTGGTAAGACTCATCAGTGGAACACATCATCCGAGCCCCACTGGAAAGCTCATCCTGGGGTTGACTCTTTAAAGATTTATCGACGTCAATACCAAAATACTGCATTTCAATAGTTAGCAATAAGCCGCTAGAAAATCGCTTGACTCATATGCCGATAGTCATCTCCGTAAAGAACATATGGTCAACATGAGTGGAATAAAACTTTAAAGGTAGAACCGGTGGATAGGTTTTCGGTTCGATTGTTCGCCTTAGTTCCACGTCTCAGTGCTATATAGGTGATCAGTAACACGAATGAAACGGTGAGCATTGATACTGCATGAAGAATAATATTATACACCGTGTGCCCTCTTCTTATCCTTGAAGTAGGAAAGTTGGGGTTTCAGCTTGTTTTCGTATTAAAAAGGAATGTGACCTTAGAGTAACATAATTTGGACTGATTACATGACTTGCTTTAGGCGATAATTGGTCCGGATAGAGTATTTTTTCAAGCCATTTCTTTATGGAATTCACAATAAGATTTAAACAACCCGAGATTCACCCAACAACTTGCAAGGCCTGAACCAAAGAACTCAACCCTTCAGTTGTCTGCTGTCTTCCTTCGTCCGACTAACGGGAGCATTATTTCTTAAGAGACAGTTAACAAGTGGTCAACCACGTCCCATTTACCTCCTAAATATCCAGGTACAACAGTTATTTGAAAGAAAACCCCTATCAGAAGGGATACAGAGAGTGGGTTTGGTTGGATTTAAAAACAATGGCGGAAGCCTTTTCTTTCAGAGACTCACGAAAGATGAAATCCCGAAATCTTTTTTCTTCCTCTGATTGAAGCAAAGTGTGATAAGATACCGAAATATAAACAGATGGCAAAAATTACTTCTTTTCGTCAGCCTTAGAATCAGTTTCGAAAGTCCAACACATTTTCCCAAGAGCAATATGCACTGAAATTTGGTAGGTAAATAATTGATTTTTGGTCTTAAAATTCTTGTCATAATTCTGCAAAGCACACGGATGTTCTCTGCCATTTTTACAAAGATTTGATATCACAAGATACAGAGATTTTCCAATCAGACGAAAAAATTTGAAAGAGAAACGTAGGCTCTTTTCGTAGAAGAAGACAGGACGACTGTTTTCGGCGTAAGCATTTGATGGAACAGTCCTGCCATAATTACCACGGTATGCAAAAACAGAATAAAATATCCTTTTGTAATTATATTTTGCGAAGCATTTCATCTCATACTTGGAAATCAACTAAGTTGCTTTTTCCGGCACACTTCGATTATCACTGTGGATATAATAAATAACTTGTATAGGACTTACCTTTAAGTTGGTTCGCACATTTGGTTTCACCTGCACATTTTAAGTGAAGGTATATTCGTAAATTACTTGACTGAAAAAAACCTATTTCAGTCTCCATCGCCAATATCTTGAAAAATATGACTGACGATGAGATGTGTCCTTCAGCGTATTCTAGGTACTCTGATGGTAAATAGGCACTATTGTTTTCTTGTTCCGTTCGCAAGTTTTGCATCACCGGGCAACAGTTCCCTATAACCAAGCTGCCTTTCCACACAGGCCATACCACAAAGAAAATTATCATCATCGTGGTTCGCATACTAGCTCAAACAAATGTCAAAAATTACAGTCAAATAGGTCTCTTAGTGACAAGCATAACAACACGTACAGTTCTACCTGTTTGCATAGAAACGGCTTCCACTGGCTGACTGAATTCACCTCAACCAACGGAAATATGTTTTAAATGATGCGACAAGCTTTCACCCACCCTTACAAACTACCCTCCACAGGATTTATCGATTTTAGTATGAGATGGAGATCACCTACGTGGATCGAACGGGGCGGTAGTCACGTAATCAGCTTTCGGGAACATATCCCTCGGTGAGCTCTACGCTCAAATGACGGCACAGTCACAATCGTAAGACCCATAGAGCACCGCGACGTTGAGTAGCTTGACAATTACTGGTGATACAACACCAAATTGACGGGGAGAAATCAGATCGCATTATTTTCAACATAACCAATAACAAAATGATTCAATTTGTCGAGGTGACAGGCAGACATACGGTGGAAGCCCAATCGGTGCAAACAGAAATGGCTGTGCGCATGATTACATTTATCACGGTGAGACCTGTGTGCCGAAGGATTTGCTGTCATTTGTTTGTTCGCAAATATATGAACCACGAGACCAACGGCTGCTCATCTGTAGAATGGGCAGCGTAGATATGTACCGAAACAGCTTGTGACGTAAATCGGACAATATTGCGATTTTGGGCTCACCGCTCAAATTCGCTACGGGAATTATTGCTTTCAAATGGAAAAGCATTTTCTGAAAACGTGCAGTTCCTTTGTTCCGATGTCAACTGATCGTTCACTCTAACACGATAGGCTAGCAAAGAGAAAGCTCGTTATATTAATAGATATACCTATCGTCATCCATTGTCAACTCTCGTTATACGTCACGACCAGACGTTCAAGCTCGTATATGGACACTACTAAGCGATTCGCGCATTGAAAACGGTCATGAATTGACGAAATTCCGATCTCAAAATGAGTGTCAACTTTTGATTTCTACGGCCCGTACTTTTTCCGATTCCGACCCAGTTTTTTGAAGGACACATTCTCTTCTACGTAAGTTAGTCTTTCAAAATTCATAGGAACGAAAAGGAAACGTAGATCGCGGCTCAAGTTTTCTTTCTCTCATATGAATCAGATACAAGGAAAGCAGCGCTTCGGACACGCAAACTGTATGCTTAGAGTTTGGAAAACTCCGGCACACTTTCTTATAATGATAGAGTACCGTTTCCTTCTTCATATACTAGAGGTTGATAAAATATTCCTGAATTATATTTGTGCCACTCATCCATCAGACTTCTTTCATAAAAGTGCCTTTAGCATGTCAACTGAAAGACTGGACAAGTGTCGTTCTTATGATCCATGTTAACCTAGTGCCATCTATAGTTCTTGCTTAATTCGCCCACGGATAATCGCAGCAATAATTTTCTTTTTAAGCCAGGGTAATTTCCTTTCTGAAAACAGAACTTGTTTCCCATATCAGTAATATAAACATCGTGCAGTCCTGTGTTCGTAGATTATTGTTGAGCGATCACTTCTACGTGACTGTTCTTTTCACTTTATTTCAGTCAATAGTATGATCCCGGTCACAGGTGGCCGAGGAGATGAAAACAAGTTAGAGATATGGAGAAAGAACGCGGTAAACGTCAGTAATATGTGTAAAATGGATAAACGCGGAAACCTAGGTCCATTGTTCAGCTAGCCTTTTTCGTAACCACGATAGAATAACAACACCCCCCCCCCTATCCACTTTCGAAGTACGCGGTAGCAATACTCATGATTATTGAATCATATTTTGACACACAGACATTATTCTCAAATTACTCGTCTCCGACTCATAGACGTAAGCGTATTAGTCTCGAGAATGATACTATCGAGAACCAGCTCTATCGTTATTCTTGTCTTTTTTTTCCTTTATGACGAAACTGAATTATTCGGTGTATATATAAATACAAACCAAAATAGTTTTAAGTATTTGTGTTGGTTGTAGCTCAGGACGTTGGTTGCCATGTTGTTCTGATCGCTGAGCTTGGCGTTTAGATCGCAAACGTTTCATGACCAGTCGAAGTGACATCGTCGGTGCATGTTAGCTACCAACAGCACACATGCACTGACGATGTCACCTCGACTGGTCATGAAACGTTTGCGATCTAAACGCCAAGCTCAGCGATCAGAACATCATGGCAACAAACCAAAATGCTAACTAATTCTTTTGTGGTAGTGGTAGTAGTAGTCTGGAATGTAAGTCCTTCAATACCGTGATTTTGACTCTTCTGGTCAGAACTACCAAGGAAAGCGGTTGTTTCAAAATTGACTACATTCTACGGAAATATGTTGTTTCGTTCGCAGACTAGCTATTGTCATCCAATGGTGCACTTTGCTACGAATGATTTACTCAATGACAGGTACACGTAGTTAGAGAAGAATCTTTCCTGCAGCAAACACATTCACCATATGTCAAAACCAGTTGATGAAAATGGTATATCGATAGTAAAAGAAGATCCACACATTACAAACGCTCATGAGATGATGAAGTTCTGATCTTAAGATGATTGTTTATTTGGTTTCGGACCTTATGGCTTGCTTCCATTATTATAATCACTTTCCGTTCTATACACGTTAGCCATATCTAAACTGTACGCTGAAAATTTACACCATTTCATCATACTTGGATGACGGATAACGGTACAAAAACAAGGTCTTCTGTCAAATCTCACTATTTTTGAGAAAGACAACTTGTTCCTGAGATGGACGTACATTTTTAATCCATCTCACTTTTTCCACAGGAATAACCCCAGGAATAACTTGTCCAACGGATCAGTATCCAGAAGTGGTGCGATTCCGCCTTTTTTTAGTTTTTTGACGAAAGGCCATTTTTATATGGCTGCGCTTACACTTTATTTCAATAAACATTAATATCCCGGCCAGAGAAAACTGGTTAGACGGATACGTGTGACAAAGTTTGCGTACGAAGTCGGACGATATCATCAGTTGATGCAGTTTCAGAAACAGTAAATGATTATAAAAGTAGCATTTTGAGTTTTGCTTTGTTGATCACCGAAAAAGGTAGCTAGAATGATTTGTTCAACTCACTATCGGTGCATCCATTTTGTTCATCTACGTTTTCATAAGAAATAGAAACCGGACTTGAAAACGAAATACAGCATACACTTTTGATCGTTTTCCACTGCCTAATCAAACCTAGAAACATCTAGCTAACTAATAAACAAATGTGTGATTTACTACAGAACTGTATTAAACATATTCCAACTGAGAAATTTTTTGTTGCGTCACGGTTAAGGAAATGTTTATCCGCTGGTTGAAAGGTACCTTTTTTATAGAACTAATTTTGCAGTAACCCACTTTTATTTCTTGTCTTATACGTGTTCTCCTAAAGTTAAGAAATACGTAGAAGTACTCGAAAAGAGATTTCGGTAGTATGTTACTCTATTCTGACTCAATAAAGTAGCCGTAATCTCACCTTTGATTCTAATCATCCACGAAGCGGTTTCGAAACAAAATGTATTCAGCCTATTACCAGACAGCCAAACACTTAGGAAGTGCACACAAACGAGTAATTATTCAAAATTTATTGAAAATGACTATTAGTGAACTTACCCCGGATTGCTTTTTTAACTGCAGCTACAACTTCTAAAAATGCATAAATTTAGAAAGTAGTTATTGTTCACATTGTAAGCACAATTGGGATACCCAAAGTAGAAATATCAACAAGTTAGTTATATACAACCGCACTCACTCTTGTATTCATCAAAACTTTCGGGTGACATCACTAAAAGGGAAAGAAAGTTTATTAGATTTCATTGAGCCAGAGTCTTTCTGAAAATACCTGAATATTCACTTTAAGGGTGTTTGAAAGCAATGATCTATAAAATGTACTTTCCCAAAAGTGAAGCTGAGCACATGCCGTCACCGCAGGTTTTCATTTTCGGTGAAAGATTTACTTCAAATTCCTTATACGTGATTTGTTCACGGCCATCCTGAGAATGTGGCTTTATATATATATATATATATATATATATATATATATATATATATATATATATATATATATATATATATATATATATATATATATATATATATATATATATATATATATATATATATATATATATATATATATATATATATATATATATATATAGAAAGAGAGAGCGGAAGAGTAACAGATGAGTGATCACAGCTAACGATGATCCCACAACCTCTTCCGAGAATTTTATCGCCTGTCTACCTAATACTCGCTACCATCATGTATGTACTAATACTGACGCAAAGTACTGGTAATCTGGAGTTTCCTAACATCAGTGCAACAATTACGTACTATTTTGTTTACGGTTTTTCTAATTGATATCAAGGTGGTTTTCTTGTATAAACTGGGAGAACCTTGATCGATAATTTATCATTTGACTGCTTCGAAAGGTTGCATACTGGTTGATAGCCGTTCTGTGTGCAGTTTTCTGTACTCCAGGATCATTTTTTCAAGCTAAACCGTCGTCATCTCTTTTCAAGCTTAAACAGAAATCACAAATTATTCGATAGGTTCTTCCAGAGCGAACAAGTTTTACACAGTTTAAAAACTTTCGGATAAATGGTAAAAGCATTTGAGAGTGCACTTCTAATGTTCAGATATCCTACAAGCTCTAAAACGCGTAGCTGAACGCTAGCATATAAGACACTGAATCAACAGCTCAAGTGATAAAGGAACGAAAGTCAATGAGGCACAGGTTGACTAACCAATCCGGACTACTTAAAATAGCCCTTGCAACCCACACAATATTCCTCTTCGCTGACTCACGTTTCCCAAAATTGGTCCGCACCCTATTTTCGAATTTCCTCACCCTTCCGGAAAGGTACCTACCAGAGATGGACTCCTTCTTGGGCGAGATATTCTCCCTGTGCTGATCTGACTGTCTGACGCGAAGTATTGATCCGCAGCACACAATGCAGTTCATACTTTTTCTCATCAATTATTTGATGTGGTTAGCTTGAACCGTTTTGTCTGTTGTGAGCTACTCAATTAGTTGTCATGTCTTATTCTCTCGCGTCTCTGAGATCGTTTGTTCGTTGAGGCGATTTGACTGAGGGCCATGTTGTACCGTCACCACACTATCATCGATTTATAAAACTATACACTCATCCTATATCCTTGGGTGACAGACCTTTTGAGACTGAAATGATCGGAGTAACTTTCAAGTTGGGAATAATCATGTTATTTCACTTACATGCAGGCATATCACCACCCGCTGTGAAATAAAACGAAAAACATTGATTAAAGACCAACATGTTCGATCAAAGGAATTAAATAAACTGGTCATCTGTTGCGAGTGAAAAATACGCAAAAAAACTGGGAAAATATTTGGTTGAATGTGTTTATTGTTCTTTTTTTGGTGTATAAGCAAACAATTCCCTCAATTCAGACTGAATGTTTTTCGGCTCAAAGTTGACAACCATTCTTATGGGACTTTTTATTCCCAACCAAAAGCATAACAACAGGAAGAGATGAACTGATTGAGGGAAAGGGCAAGATTTACAAGGAACTATTGGGTAAGTTAATTTGAAAGAAAAAGTGGCACGGGAAAAAGAACCAACGAAGGCAAATGATGACGATGATCAAGAAGACAACGAGGAAAACGATCATAGTCATGACCACGGCGTGAACAAAGTTCCCCGAATAATTTTCCACCCGCGAAATCAATACCGATCCGGGTCTATAATTGTTCACACGATGACACTCATCACTTCTCCTACATCTTTCTTCTGCCAACCAATCGATGGCTGACTAACCGATCCAATCACAAACCGATCGATAGACCTACCGACTGTCCTCTCATCCTCCCCTCCCCCTTTCTCGTGACAAATAATTATGATTGTAATGGCTTGAAAATGAATCATTGAAAACATACGTCCGCCTACACAACGTGTTTTGATCTAAACCATGGGTCTGTTCAATACTTTCCGATTTTATGACACGTTATTTTGCACTAATAAAAAGAGACGAAATTCATGCAGGCTTATAACTCAATTTTTGGCACTTTTAATTTGTCACAAACGCTTTAATCCGTGGTTGGATCATAGTGCTCATGTAGCCGACGAAGTTCTCAAAGAGCTATCGTATAATCAAAGAATGACTCACGTGGATATACTCCAACTTCTATAATACAAGTGATATTGATGTATTTGGCGTATGAAATTCGAAAACATTCGGTCAATAAACCACAATGTACTCTGTCGTTGTTTATTTTCGCTTACCTCCACCGCTCTTCACTACGTCTAGAAGAATAAAACAAGTGGAAAAAAATGTACTGGAGTATTTTGCAATATTCATTATCCGAATGTTATGACGAATATAAAACTGTTCTAACATTTTCTTTGTTAGTTTAAACAAAAGTTTTATTTTTGCTTACTTTCCAGTTTGTTCAGCTTTCCTGTGACGATCACTTTTTGAGATGAAAATGGCAAAATCCCAATAAATTTGTATCAGATTGTTCGAATTAGTCGAGATCAGTAAAAACCATTACATTTCCATTCTTCCCTGTAGATGTTCTGCTATGGTTTACAAGCTGCTCTGGGTGTTCATATCTCATATAACTTATCTTAAACAGCCGAAGAGAAACCGACATCAGTGCACAGCTTTTACTATCACTGGAAATGTTTTGGGGAAATCTAGTCAAAACAAGAAAATTATTTTCAAGGTTACTGAACAGTCGCGTCATCTCTATTGCTTTGATTGTATTCACTAACCCTGCATACGGCATCATCTAAGGTGAAATTTGCTCATCGCCACCAGTACATCGAAACCACTCACACAACCGCCATTTAGAAATGGATTTTCGTTTCCACTGACTTCTTGCAAGGTGGATTTGGAAGAAAGGTACTCACACTGATCACTATTTGATGTCGTGTATCAACATCAGGAAGTTTATACTCGCATTACTTAACTAAGTGGTACTCTTTTGTTCATCATATGAAATTAGGAATTTTCTACGATTTACGGTTTTCTTACATAGACAACTGTCATACACACCCTAGCAGACCTCCTTCGAACGTACTTGTCGTGTGTTTCGGTGGAAAACACGAAAGTGATCGGAAATTTACCTAAAATCTTCAGATTATGATCAGAGAATATTTTATTCTAAAATGTAGGTTTTTGTACTTCAATATTTCCGATATGCCACTCGGCTTCTCGAGACACGGAACACGTGAATGTATTCTGTGATCCATCTTAAGACAATCCTTTTTTCTGCATCAGTTCAAGAGATTACTTGTTTTCAGACATTACTAAATTCACCGCATTTGTTTTTTTATTTGCAAAAAATAGGTTTTCTTATTCCCGACTAAAAATGCTCAGATGATACTGTTCAAAATAATAATACTCAAAGACACGCTAAATTTAGTTCAATCTGATTAGTGTATGAGATAACCACGTGCTCGTCTAGTATTCAGCTGATGAATTTTTTTCGAAAAGTGTCTACAATTAATCGATGAATAATTACTTATTTTAAAAAACAATTGATTGTCTAATGAAATTAGTAACGTATTTCAAAGGTGAAGAAATAGCTCGTTCATATTTGTACTTATGTCGAGCTTGAATTGAAGAAATCAGTCATAAAAACCTCCTAAGTTATTACTTTTTTAATTAAGTAACCTTCTAGAAAGTATATCTGTGCCTAAGTCACATTTCAGTGATCAATATATACTTGTATTTAATTTTATCCAGTACAATTTACATAACAGGGAACAAATGAATCACATGACTTAGCCTATTTCATCACTAACACAGTTGTATTAGTGTGACTTAATGCTGCTCTTATTGTTTGTCCTTTTGCATACACACACACACAAACCAGTCAACATGAAGTGGAAGGAAAAATTGGTGTATTGGTTAAAGTAACTCACTTTCTGCCTCCTCTTTCATCGATTCCCATTTGCCTGTTAAATTCACGTCAAATGTAAATATTTTATAAATTTTAGACTTCATCTGAATGACTATACGACTGAACACATTGTTCTCGACTACTGGAATGGGAATGAATAAATTTTTATTTGCCTTGTAGAACATAACCCTGTATTCATAAAAATGTTTTTAGAAATAACACAGTGCTGACTTCGCCAGAGTGGACTGCGGAGGGTGTGGGTCACCTGACAATTATGTCCAAATGGCTTCGTTTTATTTGTACTGAGTGGAAAGGTACCACACTTAATCGCGTCTGATTTTGAAACATTTTCACCGCCAATTATTGCTCGTTTTGAGGCTTTTGCATCGGTTCTGCACGGTGTGGCACTATTACTAGTCAGCTAGTTTGTTTCGCTGAAATCTGATAATTGGCCTCATAAGAGTACCGCAATGGGATGCTGCTGAATAATTATTCTAGATCGTTTGGTTGCCCAGCCAACAAATGTTGCTTCGGATACGTTCCTCTCATGGCAGTTCAGAGTGAACGAACTTACCGGTTTAGAACCAGATAACACGATTAAGAACTGTTGAGACTACCCTATCGACTATCATATCTGGTCCAGTACGGTGAGACAATAAAGACTTGAAAACATGTAATTATTTTTAAGGAACACCAAGACTTGACCATTTTCTAACCGACCATAGCGCTTAGTCTCCTGATTTTGTTATTTATTGTCTACGCAAGAATACAGCTGGAGAGTATTTTCTCAACCGCCTAAAGAACCCAGTGCACCGAGAGAAACGACCGTCAGCTCTTGAATCTGAGATTTGTGCTGATAAACCGCATAAAGTCCTCATAGATAAGATGTGAAACTAAGCCAGAGGATAGGAGATTTTCGTCTACCACCAATATGAGCGACGTTGACTGGGCTTAAGCTTGGCACCGTCACCAGTACATAGAAATCAAAGGTGAACAAACAGCACCTCGAGCTCGGAGGTTAGTGACGAAATGTCCTACTTTCACACTTTGTACTACGATTGCGTCTTAGGCACTTCACCAATGACCTCAGAATAACCACCAAAAGAATCCCAAATTCATTTCACACTCTCGTGTACCCAATACATCTCTCTCCAAGTTTACCAAACTATGATGGTCGACCATCTGATTGCTTGAGCTCCCAATTCATACCATTTACTACGTTGGAGTAAAATGACAAATGCTTGTTCACGTACATCATTGAAGCCAGGCTACTAATTAGCTGTTCAATCAATCATGAATATGTTGTCATACAACTATACCATAATCAGCTGACCAAAAGTTTGGAAATTCATCCGACCTAATCGGATCGAAATTCGACCGATCGGGCCAGCCGGGGTATTAGCAGATTACCTGGTCCGACAAGACATTCAAATCTAGATTGTTTTATTTTTTAAATACCTTGCTCTTTTGACCAAGACTGATATCCAACCACTATATTGTCTTTTTGCCTTTATCTTGTTGAGGCTATCCCAATAGGAGGGGCATGTTGCGGTCAATTCGCAAGCACACTATGGAACGCAGAATAGAGCTCCAGTGAAGCAACGCACCAGACGCTCAATTCCAGGGGTGTACAACAACGAGAATGAACGAACAGAGGGCTATCAGGTACGCAAATCTGAAAAGTGATTATAACGGTGAAAAGAGCCGGTTGTTAGTGATAAATGGCGTCCTCCCATCAGCATATAGCTTATATTCGTTAGTTCAAATACTGATTACCGGATCGTCGTTCACCGAGGTTGGCTGTGGCTAACCCGCAAAGGAGTTTCAGTCAGTCACAACGGAGATTTCCTAATGAGCTCATTTTAGAGGAGCATTCTTCACTTATATTCCTCATACATATGTGCTTCAAATAGGCCCGTGAAAAAGATCTAATTTTAATGCCACACCTTGGTACGACACCAGCGAAATTTTGTACAGAAATAAGATTTATTAACAGAAATACCATGAAATTTAGCAACCTCCCAGATCAAATTCCTGGGTCACACTCTTATATGCTATTAACTAGCTAACTAAGAGGTTAATTCAGGGAGCAAACAACTTCCTGTATTTCGAAATTGAAAAAACATGGACTCTCCTGTGGGCAAAATTTTAAGTACCTTAGAAACGTGAACTGGGATGTGTAGCTTTGTATTCTTCAAGGTATTCAGTCATGTGACAATTCGGGTACTTTGTGATGATCCAAGTGTTGATTTGTCACAATTTTTATTCTTACCTAAATAATTTTCCACGCTATTACTTTGACTTTTAGATGTGCCATAAAGTGGGAACACACTCTAACCACCAACGAAAACGTCTACCCGTAATTCTGGAAAGTTGAACTCATAAAAGTCGGAGAATTTAACAACCTTGTCAAAGTTACATCGATATCTTCTACGGTGCATCCAATGAGCGAATTATGAAGAATTAGGCCATAGAGGTTTGACTGTATACTGTTATCGATCGAACGCGACGATGTGGCGATGAATTACTGAAACCCACTGCAAATCAACATTACAACTTACCTTTGAGTACATCAAACTGCGCTTCAACCACACCTAAATTCGTAAGAGGAACAGAAGAGAACCGGGATTAAGGGACATTGTGGCAATTACCCTCAGACTTTGTGGTTGTGTATTCGGCCAGTTGACCCGTTCAAACCACTAATACAAGCAAAGTGCCACTTGCTTATGATTTAACCAGCTGTTAATCATACCCTGGCGTTAGCCAATTAGGTTCATCGGGATCATTTTCCAATTTTTTCAACACTGTCTTTTACTACAGTGTTGCTCTGTGTCCCATTTTGAACATGAATGTGCGTGTGTGTGTGTGTTGCTTATGCAGCTGAGAAGATCACAATTTATGTACTTTTTCTGTTCTGATAAAACGGATCTAGGGTGTCCATGTTTCAAATCACACCTACGTGCTCCAGTTTGCGGAACACACGTATCACATTAGATGGGAATGAATGCACAAATTTTACCGGTACACAACGGCGTACTCAAATGTGTGGAACATCTCACGGAACACAAGTGGTGGGCAACGATGGACTATTTACCTGTATGATTGGCAATAAAATAAGCGAGAAAATTTTCATTTCTATTACTGTGTTGTTAGACTTTATCTGAAGAAAAAAAAACAGTTAGTGCCACCGGAAGCACCGCTTATTCATTCGAGACTCTAGGTAACTTTATCCGGTTTTTCCAAACAGATGGAAGAAAAAAATTGCGAAATGCAAGCATTTCTTCTAATTTTCTCAATGGCCTACGTAAATTACACTGATTCGGTTTCGAATGTGGCTCAGAGCATTATAGTGGGAACAAATAGTGTCGAACAAGTTGAAAAATGACCCAGTAAAGCCTAATTAGCTACCGCCGCGGCAAACACACGTTGTCGGTCAACAGCTTTTGTGCACACAGTGAAGGTCTGAGTCTATTTATCAAGGCAGCTTCACAAAAAGCCAGGAACAAGTTCCACGTATGCGACTAAGAAAACTGAAAGAAATGCTTGGATCACACAATTTATATATATATATATATATATATATATATATATATATATATATATATATTCGTGATTCAAAAACAGAAGAACCTCTAGATTGGTTTAAATAGTTAGATCACTCTGTGTTGTTCTTTGCACCTGAAAACAGCAATCGGATGGTTCGCACCGAAAACGTTGCACTCGGTTTCTGGTTTTAGCAGGACGGGAAATTTAACTAGCCATGGTAAGCTTTAAATCGGGGACTTCGAGAAGTTCACTTCGCGTCTTCGATTATCCTGAACAGCACCGGCAGTGTTACATAACATAACTTGCTAAATAGGTTTTCAGAACAGCGGAAAATCAACGCTGTATATTTTAAGATTGACGTTTACTTCATTCTAAAACAGGGAAAACCGTGTACTCAGTGAGACGATTCTGTTTACTACCACTCTGTAGGAATCAAAACCAAGAAAGTACAACATCGCTCAAATTGTACGTCTGCTTTTTCGTCCTGAGTATCTCAATCACGAGTCTGACACTTGCAGAGGTAATAATTTTATCAGTTTAGCTGTTTCGCAAGCAATAGTATGATTATTACTAAGGTGGGTACAAATGAAGTTGTTTTGAATTGTTCGGCGTAAGAAAACTCACTGCTATCCGACACACAACGGGAGATCAGAAAACAAGCTGAAATATGATAAAATTTTGCATCAATACCTTCAGTCAAATGCTGATTCTAGCCTTTTATGTAAAAACCATTTCTCAGACTAATTCAGAAACTACGCTAACATTCAGTCAAGTAATATTGCGCGAGATGACTTACAAAGGACCATGAGGGTAGCCGAAATCGACCCGGAAAGGAGAGAAGACATCTCGTCTTGAAGTTCCTTTTACAGAAAATATTGAGAAAAACTTACAGTGTTTATATATATGTACGCCAACTTCCAGAGCGTTTTACTCGGAAGTCTCACCAATTTTTCATTCTGAAGATGGGACTTGAAAAAAAATCTCATAACCTGTTGACCTTACTGGTGAACACATTTGTACAGCTTTGTGCTTATTGAATCAAGATTGGCTTTTATTACAGTGGACATTCGTCTCACAGTCAAGTGAATTTTCTGGCTGGAATGCGTCCTTAAAATGTCGAGCACTTTCTGTGTAGGCCTTGTGCGAATAATTCAGGGAGCATCTCATCAACAGACCACTTTATCCAATGATTTTTTTACTTCTAACGCAGTGATGGTGCTTGTTTAGGCTCGAGGCGATCAAATCACACATACTGATAAGGCTTCACGATAGGATGCCAGTGTAACACTGAGCCATTCTGGTGGTGGTGAAACAACGGTCAGATCGAGTCTCAAACCTGAAAGTCCAGGGAGTGAATTCCGGGGTGGCAGCCGGTCACTTTTCCATTTGGATGCCTTAAATTGACCGCGGTATCCCTAGTGCAATGTTGTAACATCAGTAAATAATACAGAGCTGAGGAGTAAGATATTATTATTATGGTTATCATTATCATTATTATTGCTTTTTTGTTCTAGCCCTATATGCATTTTGAAGTTCCCACTCCGAACTAAGTTTGATTTCCTTTGTCTGTGCTCTCCGTGTATAAATTTCACGAATCTCGAGAGACCACTCCCAACTTGCTTCCACCACTGATCGAGTATTTGTCCCTCATCCAGCACCCTGGATTGAGGGTGAATAGAAAATGTATCCACCCCGAATCCACTCCCCCGTTCCTGTTCTAATTTGCTTCTCTACCCCCACTGTGTCAAGCATTCAACTGTCTTGTTCCTACGACTGTTTTATTTCATGTCGCTTACTGTGTTTTTCCGATAATACGACTTACAGAAACGGTAATTGTAGCAAGATTTTCCTGGTTGCTTTAATCATTAGCTCTACTCCGAAAATAAGCTGTGGCTTAGAGGACCACCGACCGGGTGATTCATTAGGACGGCAGCATACGGGTGAGCATTGTGAGGTCCCAATTGTCAAATAAAGAAGTAGAATTCTAACTCCACTAGTTTCTCTGCGCCATACGGACAGGATGAGTGCAAAAAGAAAGAGGCATCTCGTCGATTACAAGAAAGGAACGGAAGAAGACTCCCGAGGAATGAATATTACAGTTTTCTGCAAAGAGAAAAGCTCGATCTCGGGACTGCCCGAAAATAGAGCACACAATATGATAATCTCCGTCAGCAGGTGGAATAGGGAAATGGTAATGCTTGCGTGTGTGAATCAAAGCGGGAACCAATATTTTCTGACGCGGAAGATATCAGTTTTGAATGGATTGCTGAAGAGAGAGAAACAACTTTGGTTGTGCTCATGGCTGATTTTCAAGCATTTACTCTTTCTATGACATGACATTTTTAAATAAAGCACAGCAGCACTAGCCAGATAGCCTGAGTCGGAGATACCAATTGTCGCTAAGAAGATCGACTACTCTGTTCATGCTGTGGGACACTCAAGTTGTGAAAAGTGCATTTGCAATCAAGTGCTTCTTTGATGAAATAGACTTTCGCAAATACCATCTCTCCAATATGATTGCCTTGGATGGAACTGATATTTTTTATCGGCTTGGGTTCTCATATATCAACTGATCAGACGGGTGCCTCACCAATCCCGTTCGATGGTTACGAACGTACACGTGTAACTTGCATTTGGGCAATTTATCTACGCGAAAGATTCCCACCTCTAATTATCTCCAATACCGAACGTGTTTCAGGTGTTATGCTCTTGTAACCGAAAAACCTGGTACTCATTAGCAGTTATAAGAAATTGGGTCGGATTATTGTCCTTCTTTTTTCACGAGTTGATCATCGAGGTCAGCAGGTCTAGGATTCCGTCGAAACCCACTGAGCTGAAGACATGAGGAACTTGCTCGCAGACAGGACAACGGGTCAAATAATGATTTCCGCAGGAATGGCTTCACATATTCATACCCTTCATATTGTAATAAACAACTTTTGGCACAGAAATCAACGATTACATCGGAAGTAGAAAGGAGACAAATCAGCCTGTAGACTTTGTGAATTTTAGTTCGTAGGAGATCCTGAATCGGGTAAGGAATTCACCGGATGAAATCACTGACAGCTCAGCTACCAAAGCATTACAAGTAGGCTATTTGAACAGTGGATATCATTTAAGGGAAGCTTCATTTCTGTACACGAGAGACTGGAACAAATGGTTCTACGGGAAACGGATTAGCAAGAAATCTATGTTCGAGTTCAAGATTTTGAGATGCATGACGATATTACAGAAGACGATATGACTGTTTGAATGAATGTAGAGTTTTGCGCCTGTGTAAATGTAGATTTTTTTATCTGAAAAGAGGACGTTCTGAGAAAGTAAGCCCTGGTGTAATTTTTGAAGCAAAAATAAACATATGAACGGGCCTTATTTTCAGGGAAATATTGTATGTGTCTACATTTATGGAACGTATGCTTTAGCACGAGGAGCCGCGATCTTAGATGATGGAAAATTCATTTTCATTTTGCCACATCCAGAATTTCAACGCTACGAGCCGGAATCGAACGGGTGACGTTACCCTGTCCGGACAGATGCTCTACCAGGTAATCTATCATGTTACCGCCAGTAGGGTGTGAGAAACTCAAGTGAATTTTTTACTATCTAAGACTCAAGCGCCTCGTGTCAACAAATACTTTTTGTGCATGTACTTCAAAGTTCATTGGATGGCGTTTAGCCCTGTGCTGTTCTTCCTATTGCGAAGTGAACAACGAGGCTAATATAATAGACGAAACCAGGAGAGTTGTCGTGTATCATCAGAATAGCGGTCTGCTCATCATTGCTTATACACCTGCATTACTCACACCCGAATGGTAGTACCACCATAGTACAGCTGGTAAAGCTTTTGGCCGGTAGACGGAATGTCACCTGTTCGATTGCGGCTCTCCTTACTAGGAATTTGGATGTGAAAACGGAAGTGGATCTTCCATTCACCTGCATCAATATTCCTCAAACCTTGTCTCCGCACTGTTCACTTGTTGGTCTTATCTTGTTGCTCACTAACTAACCCGGTTTCCAAATGACGTTATTGCTTACGCAACCTTAATTCCCGTTTTGTCCTGTCTTTTGCTAACTCAGTGGTTTCCACGCGGACTCCATCTGGGTTATTTTTTACACACTCATGATCAACCTTCGTCCCCGTCTTGTCATTGTTTCATGACCCACTGTGTTGTTTGTCTATCAGTGGGATAACTGATCTTTTTTCTCCCTCCTCTGTGTTCCGTGACTTGAATCTTCTGTATCATACTGCCACACACCATGAATCACTGTCATTATCCGTCTCACAATTTTCTGCCCGCCTGTCCATCATGTGACTTTCCGCTCGACCTCACCCTCGTGCGCTTTCTAGCTCATTTGACGGGTTCTTCTAAGTATTTAGTGTGATATGTTCATGACCGAATTACCCACAGTTTCACGTATGTATACATCTGTGTTTTATTGACCCTGCATAAGCACACGTAGAAGTTCAACTTCGCGCTCCCTGATAAAGGATTCGAGGTTCCTCTTCTGTGAGTAACCCAACCTCTAAAGAACAGTCTGGTACGATTATTACTATCACCACTCTCCATTTTTCTGAGCAATTAGCAAATATTATCGGGCATGCTGTTGTGTTCCAAAGGATAAAATCATTGTCTAATGACTATTTATTCAATTTGACGAGTGGGACAATTAAGTCAATTAAACACTCAGTTCAGGAATCCGTCAGTCAAGCCTGGTAAAAAGTCTCGTAGCATCATGATCATGTCCAAGGAAGAGTGAAGTGCTCACGGTAGATGTGAAGGGTACACCAATATGCCTACAAGTCCATGCCATTATCTTATTAAAATGTGACTGCAAGGCCTAAGCTGACACGGCCAAAATAAACAGTACAGAGCATTTCCAGCAGAACACTCATGCTCACGGATGGATTCCGGGGTACTGTTTCCCCAACGACCTGTACCCGATCTCCTATGTCCTAACACGATCAGAGCTACACAAGAAAAATGTCAAATATAACTGGTCTCTTCAAAGTCAGCATTCCTTTGGAAATGGGAAGGAAATGTTGACTTTCGACTTGATATTCACTTACCACAGCCCCAGTTTAGTGATCTTTGTTGAAGCAGATGCCTCGGATAATTGAAAAAACTGTTTCTGATATAGCGCGATACCTGGTGTCAGCCAAATGGAATTTTGATAAGGTCAGGGATGGGGCCTTGGCTATTATCTTCGCTTCAAAGATGTTCTGCAAAAATGCTATTTGGCAGACTTGTCACTGTTAACGTGGTCCTCAAGCATTTTCCTTTAATATCTGCGTAGAAGGAAGGCATCTCGTGAACTGAGCTAACCGAGTTCACCGCTGGGCCACCTTGCCTCATGGACACGATTTCAACTTCTAGTATCAGTTGAAAACCGAAATAGCTCAGGCAGAAGCCGTCTCGCACCGTATCAGTTACTGAACCAACGAACGAGAGGACGGGTTTGTGATATCCAACATTGCAGGGTCTTCGCTTCACTATTCGGTCTTGGACAGAATTCTCTCAATCCGAGCCTATTTTTAGAACACACGCACAGCTACAAAGTGAGCAGGCAGGGTCTTTGAAATTCACCCCACTTCTCCCGTTTTCCGTCACAGAAATTCACACGTGGTAGGGCATTCCATAGTAAGGACAAAATACAAGGCTTGATTTGAAAATCGTATAATACCGCCATACTCAGTGACCTATAGAACTGTCGGAAGAACTCCAAATGTTTGGTCAGGGCTAACGGTCTGTTTCGGTCATCAACGGTGACTTTCTATTCTTCGAGCCTGCCATTCTCCCATACGAGCTGTAAGCATGAGTTCTGAGACCTTGCCTCGATGACCATCCGGGAATCAACTGTGTGCAAGCCCTGACTCCTAGTTATGTTCACTGATCTTACACATAAAAAATCAAAGTGAGCGGTTCGTTACCGTTCCACGGGCTTCCAAGCTTTGAGGATGCCGGTGGAGACCACTTTTACCACAAGACCTGTCTCAAACACTCCTTGGTCGAATGTTCATCTCAGCTCCGGAAGATCAACCAATGGTCAGATCTTCATGAATGTCGTTGAAACACAGCTCCTTGCCAAAAGTCTCTCGTTAAAGGCACAACAGGGGAAGACACAATCACCACTTTGTGGTGACGGTTCAGTCGATTTACCTGTCCCAAATACTCAAGAGTGGCAACAGTTGGTAGTCTACCTCAGGCTCCGCAACTCCTCCCCCCCCCCCTCGGTCACAACCCAACTGGATGCACGTGTGTGTGTGTATGTGTGTTTCTAAATATCTTCATCCTGAATTTCAATATCGTGTTATATAATAACAGTTTCGTTTTTACCAACTTCTACCGGTGATTTCTCGTTGTGATCTAAAGAGCGGAGAGCGTGCACAAGGAACATCAGTGAATGTACATAAACAGAGAGAGAATAGAAGCATTACAATAGTAACTGTGCAGATATTTTGGGAAAAAACATTCGAATTTGATTACCTTCGGTTCCCTACGGGTCTTTATCATCCCTAGTATTTGCGTCTTGCTCTACCGTAACCACAGATATGAAATGCAAAAATTTTCATGTACATAACTTTTGCAATATTGTGATGCCCTCTTACCGTTTTTTCCTCTTCAAGGCAGTCGATTTCAATAACGTCTTCCTTAGACTTGTGATAAAAACTAGTCGTCAAGATAAAATAATGCCAATCGTGTCAATCAGTCCACTCATCTGACGCCTTCTCCCAATTATCAGTCAAAAATTTCATTTCGTCATCCTAACTTGTTTGTCTTGATGTTCCGTAAGGAATCAGAACCAGATGCAAAACTTTCGTGCAACTAGCTTAGTATGCTTTGATTCACAGAGTTTTATTACAGTGTTATTCATTTCGTTCAGTCAGTGTCCTCAGATTTGTCTGGTAGTAGTAAGAGATTTGTGTGGAGACAAAAATACTCTTGACGCAGTCGGGCTTTTCGGTTACAATGGAATTGGTTCTGCTGCATTTGCCTGCCACCTGATGAGTGCCAGTTGAAATTCTGGAGGGAAAATAACCCCTGAGAATATTCTCACACCTACAGATGAGGACAACCTAGTTGAAAGCCACGTAATTGGCCCGATTGGTTGAACCGATTCGCTTATTCCTCCTTATTCTCACGTTTTCCCGATGCACTTCAGATGGAAGATAACAGGACTCGTCAGAGTATCTTTTAACTTGTTCCCACATCGACGAGAACCCAGCCGACTAACTACGAATTAGGCCAAAAGTAGAGAACAAGTCATAAGATAGGAATAACTGTTACTCAGCTATTACTTGGGTGAGCTCCGGTTATTGCGATTTCTGCCCTAGATCGAGTTCCAGTGATGAAAGTCCTATTCATATGCAACTACAAATAAGGGTATAATTTTCGATGATTTTCAACTCGTTTTGACCCATTCACCGCAGCCCGTACCTAGCCCTGGACAGACAGCTGAAATTCAAGTTGCCAATGGAACACGAAGACAGGAAAACATGTTTTAACCAGGTGGTTTGTCAATGCCGAGTCAACACAGTCAATTGCCGTTTTGATACACTCGCCTTCTTTTGTATTGTGCAATTCCAGACCTCTAACACTAGATTTCGCAACGCATGTTCAAAACAGCATTCCTATCACTAGTGTTTCCGTATTCAGTATGTGAACCGCATTTTCCATCAAATTGGACAATCACGTAGAGCACCGATATAGTCCGAGAAATCTAAATGTGGACATTTTCACCGGTTGGCATGTAAATGACATAATTCTCGCACAATTCTGGCACTGTCGAGAAAAAAACAATCTCTCGGTTATAATAAAGAGAGAATACGCGGTCATTCTAATGAAAAACGCTTCCTTCGGTGTAGTGGCTAGGCTTTAGGCAGCCATACTGGTTTTCGATTAATGTAAGTGTAGGATCTTTTTGATACACACACTGGGCTTTGGGCTAGTGGAGTTTTCTGTGCTTTCTTTGTTTGGGATCAGACCCAAGCGACCCTTCCCCTCCCTTCCCGCTACAGCGTCCGCTTGATCTACACAGACCTAGTGTTCTACAGACACATCATATTCATGACCGACTAAACTCAACATAATCTAACGCAATGGTTGTTCAGAGAGTTCGGGTAAGTCACCGAATTCTTAAGATATTTTTGGACTGGCCGAGGTTCTCTCTTTGACCTTTGGTGTTCACAAGGTCAACAGGTTCGAATGTTGAGACTGCCGGTCACTTCCCCATTCCGCAGAACTAGTTTAGTCACGACCCCAGTAAAAATTACTCTTGCTATGAATATCTGAGTTCACACTATCTTTGCAGGTATCATACGTCTGCTCAGAAAAGTGCCAACAAGTGCTCTCTTAACACGTATGACGATTCCACGGCGACTCTTGCACTCCCCATCTTCATGGCTAGTATTAGGAAAAGGTTGAACAACTTTTGAAATGGAGTACAGCCTCAATAGAGATACGTTGAAGATATCTTTGTAATAAGCAACTTTGACAAAGCCTCGTCGACCTTTTTTCACCGACTAAGTAATGCCCATTAGGACAAGCAGCATCCTGTCGAATAAGAATCTGGCAGAAAATTGCATTTCTGGGTATTATGGTCATTAATCGTCTCGATGGTGATGTGACTCGGGCCGTATATCGAAAGTTTATTTGATCAGGCCATTATTTACACTTCTTCCTGAGTTAGAAAAATGAACACACAACATCAAAACTGTAACGGATCTTTTAAATCACCCGTTTTTATCCCTGCGTCAGGTCGGACACTATAACCTAGCACAATGAAGGGGGCGAACATGTAAACGACTGAACACTCGGTTCTCCGTTGGTGAACCCGGCTGAATCAATTTCCGGTACCTACAAACACCTTTTGTACCTCATAGTCGCTATTATTTCGCGTTTATAACACAATTATCGTTTCACTATACGTCTTCCTGTCCGGCACTTCTACACCGAGAGGGCGGTTGACGGCTTCATTATGATAGTTGATGAGGGGCTAGCGCATAGGGCAATCCGTCGTCTGCCACAATACACCAGCCTCCAAATAAAGGTGTTGTTCTGGGCACCATTGATTCGAAACGTACCACCACCCTCATATTATGACTTACTAGTGTTTTATCCTCATGGCATAACCATTTTTTTCCAACGCAGCTTGGACTGGTAGTCAAGAAAGCTACCCAACCTGTCCTACTTCTGGGTGTGGTAGATAGATCCGGCTATCTCTCGGTACATTATCATTATCGGAATCAAAACCCCGAGGTTCACCGCCCCAAACTCTGGTTGGGTTGCTGGTTCCTTCCATCACTCACGTGAACTACGAATCATCAACATATCGATAACGTGCTCTCGCAAAAGCTCTTTCGACTCGCATATTACATTCGCAAATATACGTAGGCTAGACAGTAAAATTGATTCTGTGCAGCATTTTGGAATCTACCGCCTTCTTAGTCACAATTTTTGTCTGAAACTCATCATTCTCCCTCTCTTGACACAAACGATCTCCACTTTTCAAACTATTTTCTCTATCACTTCATATTTTCCGAAGAGAGTTTCTGTGCCTACATTCACAAATTTGTCACGGCCTCTCGCCGACACATCCTAGAAATTTTTACCTGACAGTTCCAGCTCATGTGACAAGAACTCGAATGACCAACTTCCGATCATTACTACTGTGTTCTCTGTTGCTTCCCTAACATCATTGTTTTTTCTTCCTGAATGTATGTCGCAAGCTGTTGGGAGTATTCTGGTAACTGACCCCAGCACGAACATTCATCCTAGGAGATTTTAATGTCCATAAACGCAAATGCCTTACACACTCATCCGCCACCGCCACCTTTGGATGAAAAACAGAAGCATATAACGCCACTACACCTTTTCCCATCAATCTTTAGCCAAAACCCACAATTATTTAGCCATGACCCACAATCCTTTAGCCACGACCCATTATTCTTTAGCCTTGACGCACAACCTTTAGCCATACCGTTGAAAGCCAGTCAGGTCAGAAGTGTCGGAGATATGGGAACAGTTTATTTTTTTTTACAAATATTGGTATAGCAAAGCTGACGGAAAACTGCGGCCGTTTGTGATAACATTCACCTTACTTTCCCTGACACCGTACACATCACCTCTTGACAATATGGAGAGCGATAATATGGATGAGACGAAAAGATCGTACCGTTTCACCAGCGCTGAAGATAGACGGAGGATAATCGAATGCACAGGAAGAGATGATTTAAAGGACACTGCCAAACACATCAACATCAATAATAAAGCATGCCATGCTACTGCAGCTACAGACCGAGAAACAACATTCACACCTGGGCTCCATAGGATGAAGCTCAAGGAAGAGCTTGTCAGGCATTTCTGTGAAGTGGCGGACGAACACCTCACAAGCACACTGAGGCAGTTGAAGGAAACGATGGAGAAGGATTTCCCAAGCACAATAGTCAGCAAGTCATCCATTGATCAATTGTTGGATGGGCATCACTATTCAATTAAGAAGCTGACTATTCAACCAGTGGAACGAAACTCAGATGCAGTCAAATCTAAACGAGCAGAATATGCCGATAAGCTGCAATGATCAAGTACTGCAACTTTGGGTTGTATATTGATGAAACCAACTACAACATATGGTGTTGTGGTAGCCATGGACGCTTCAAAGTAGGCAGTAAAGCAATCGGAATTCTACCGTCAAGTAAAGGACCTAACTCGAACATATTAGCTTGTTCATCTACCGCCAGTATCTTAAAGTATGAATTTCATACAAAGATTACATGGCATATTTTTAATGGGTTTCTCTCATGCTGCTCAGCGTCTATTGCTAGTGACAACCTGATGTCCCATTAGTATTTATCTTCGACAATGCGCCCGTTCATCGGAGGGCTATGGACACACAATTACATTCCAATCACCAAATACGCTTCCTTCCACCGTATAGGCCATTTCTCAGTCCGCTTGAAGAGGCCTTCGGTGAATTAAAACAGGTCAAATGTTTGCCACTTTAATTTGCCTATACTTTTTAGTACAGTAAAAGCTGGTTCACTGAAAATGCAGCAGTGATAAGGGCTGAGCCACATGGGTCGACGATACGGGCACATCGTTTAAACCTTCTTCAATCGATTTGCGGTGCAGCATTTGATACCATTGCGACGGTCAACTGCGCAGCATATGATCATCACGCTTTCTCATTGGTTCCGTCAGTTTTGTAACACCAATCTTTTTTTTTAAATAAATAAACTGTTCCCATATCTCTTGATGTCAGTATATTCCGATACTTTTGACCTGACTGGCTTGCAGCGGTATGGCTAAAGGTTGTGCGTCAAGGCTAGAGAACGATTGGTCGTGGCTAAAGAATTGCGGGTTTTGGCTAAAGCTTGAAAAGAAAAGGTGTACTAGCTTGCTACAGCTACCCTGGCTCCCCACGCGGACCTCTAATCGCTCCTCTTCTTAGGTCAAACCAATCACTATACTCCAAAATTTCTCACTCTCCTCCTCCTGGCACAAGGGACCATCTCCATCTGTGCCCACTACAACTTCCTGCTCCCGCACCCACTCTCTTAGATACCCCTACTGCTGTTACGACTATGCAAATTAGAGCGGGATGCTTGGTCATCTGGGGTCCTATCTCTGATCTTTATTATCTTTCACTGTTGACCCACGTAGCTTTGCCACGAACCTTGCAGAAACTATACTTATATGCATGGATGTGTCTGTCCATCGCATCTGAACTTGCGCCCATTCTCCAACCTTTATTCAACCTGACTTCATAGAATAACGTTTTCCTCACCTTGCAAGAATCCCCCCATTCCAAAGTGTGATAATCCCTTCAATCTTCCAACTGCTGACCTATTTTTCTCACATCAGCTTTATCCAAAACTATGAAGACGGTGACTGTGAAGCAACTTCTGTCGCATCTGGGGCGTCATGCATTTGTGAGTGAACACCAGTTTAGGTCGTCACAGATCCATTGCTGACTCATTTAGATACATTTGGCGTATCTTGTCCTCGGCAGTGAACAGTCACGGTGAGTTGCATTTGATGTCTCTATATATCTTCATAGTGAGACGAGTATTCGTAGACAAAACTATCTGGGATTGGATTTTCACATGAACCCGTCCCGCAGACTGAAAGTTCTCCCAGCGGACGCTACCTTGGGTTCCAAGTCGACACGACTCTGCCAAATATGAGCCTATGACACGCAAGACTGCACTAAACTTCAAGACAAGAAAAACTACACGAGCCCAAGCTCAGTAAGTGTATCAACAGGACCCCACACTTAAAGTTACTTAACATCAAGATAGCAACTAACAGCCTGGTCGTCACATACTAAGTGAGTGTTATTGCTTCACAAGGTTCTGTACTATCCCCTACACTGTTGTTGCTTCTCATTATTGATCTCCCCGTCAATTCCAACTTAATCTATGCTTTTGCCGATGAAACCACCCTCAACTGGTCTGTCCTATCCTGCCTCACGTGCCTTTTCAGCTGGAATCTTCGGCGATCGCTCCAATGCTTGTGTCACTTATCTTGGTCGATTAATGCCCGGGGCTTAGACAATCGTGCTTCCTTCAACAGCGGAAAACTAGCGAGCGTGTCCATTTCTTTGAAACCAGGTTCCCACTACCTAGCCCTCACCTTCGACTCGAATACCTTCGATTCCATATCCTCTTCGGTTCTCCTTGGTCTTCCATTCCCCAATTTGCTTTCTTGGTCCCCACGTGCAACTGGTCTTCCCTTCAAAACATCAAAAAACTGTTTCTTTTCATTCCGGACGTTCCTTTACATCCACTCAGTAAGACTTAAATCCATGCCACGCTTTGATACTTCTTACATGCTCGCGTATGAGTGAAAGGCCCGCTGCACGATCAGAGACAGATTGCAACCAGGCCCTGAGGCTTGGAGTGGAGAACCACACGAGGTCCCAATAGGTCAGGAGTGGTAACCAACCAGACGACAGTGGATTACTGTCTTCCACCAATCATGATTGGGTCAGTAACTCGCCTTCTTCGTTATCGTCTTCCTCGACCGTGTCTAACCCAAGGCCATCCATTCCATTGGTGAATCCACAATGACAGCACTTTCGTAGTCGCTATTCTACCTCCAGAGAGTTGCTTCTCTCTCCTCGCTACCGCGGTTACTATGGAATCTGTTATCAAGAACTTCTTTCTGTGGTCCCGATCCCCCTTGTTTTTGATCGCCTTCCCCGTGCGCAGGCAACAATTCATCCCCGTACAGCAACTGTGCCAACTTGTTGCACTGTTAATTTTAGCTCTGCGTTTTTTCCAGGAATCGTGGATCACTCCACCCTTCCCTGAATTTCCTGCCTCAAATGGTTTTCACACTTTCAAGCACAGAACCAACAAGCTGATTTTTATATGACTGTTCCCCAAAGTCTTAGACTATGGGATTTGTCCCTCCTACTGTGACTGTCACATTTATCGTGTATGTTTTAAACAAAATGCCTGCTGACCTATTCAAACAGCCGACACTAGTTCCTATTAAATCAAACCTCTAATACCATACATTGATGCCGAACAGAACGACAGAGACCGAACATCATCTCGTGGTGCGTAAACACTCATTTCAAATCATGGGAAATGCAAGGTTAAAAGCCATCAAAGAGATCAGCCGGCGTCATCCGCCACACCTCACTCATTAAAAACAAAAACATCGCTTCGATCAGACAACTGCATTCTCCGTGATTTTATCTGTTGCCAATTTACGTTTACTGCAGTTTTGCGAAGCGACCTCGGTTAAGAATGGAAACCCAGTCTGTGCAGAGTAAAAAACGAAGTAACTGCCCACTGGCTCTGTTCCATTAAAAAGATGGAGCTCGCGATAGCTTCACTGATCACTATCAGTTCAACTGTAACGCCTAGTCATTTATGTGACAGAATGCACTCAGTAAGATATAAATGAAAGTTCGCCAGTAAAAATACCTCGCGGGCAACGCGCATTCCTTACGGAATAATGAATGTTATGTAGGCGAAACGCGAATAGAGCATGCGATCAACTATACAAAACTGTCCACTTCTGCAACCTCCACAAGGTAGTTTTTCCCATGTTACGAGATAAGTGTGTTAGGGCTGCCGATCAATGAGAACCGGGGATCGTGCAATCCAAGAATGCGGAACTCGCATTGATGGTTTAGATTACGGGGAATCTCTGTTTGTGTTCTGGTCTGAACCACTAACTCTTCTGTTTAAAAAAACCCCATCTTATTAATGTAAAACTGAATGATTACATAGGGCAATAGATCTTGTACACAGCCCTTGCATAAAACGTATTGGTCCGACTGGTGTGGGCGGGGAAGCCTTCCTATTGGTTGGTGTTGAAGCTAAACGTTGATTGACAGGATTTATCTCTCATTCTGTCGATCCGCTGTCCTGTCGCTCGTGATTTTATTGTCTTGAGCCTTGATCTCGATTCTGGACAGGCTCTGTTCGCGTATCCCATGTCTCCCTGGGATAGCGCTGGCCTGCTAGGAAGAACAGGCTGAGCACTGGCCACCACCACCACTACCCTCACAATATGTAGTTAGGCTGCCAGGTTTAATTAGTTCCCGAACTGAAATCTGTTATAAGTGATAATTACTCTCACTCCGGCATACGCCCTAAATGTCTACAGTTAAGATTCACAAAGGTGAATTGTATGATAAGCCTTCCCATTCTTTTCATCTGAGCGTCAGGTCTGAAATAGTAGGGCTGAGTCTATCAAAAGACACAAGTTCAAAAAATAAAAGCACTGGGAGCTTGTCAAGTTGGTTAATATTATGTACCTACTCGCTAAATTGACAAAAGTGGTAGACTTCTTCAGTTCTGAGCAGAGCACTGGCTGTTACTATCAAGTACAGGATTCCGACACGATTCGCAGCGCACAACAACGTGATTATCTGGCTCTGCAGGTCAACTGGCACGGATCGGCTACCCAGCAATAAGCTACTGTAGGCGGAGCACTCTCCAGAACTTCAGATTCCACTGAATCATAGCCCTGGACTCCGACCGTGTTCTGGTACCGCTGCACTTTGCGTTGATGTAACTTTCCGACTCTAATATTCGTACAGCATTTTTTTGACTCGGACGTTCATTTCCCCAATGAGAATCCGCTGTCGAACGAACTATGGTCAAACAAGCGAGGCTGTCGACGTGCGTCTGCACCGGATCAAACACGGAATATCCCTGGCAGTCAATTTTAACCGTGATCTTTATCTAACAGGTCACCACAAACACTGGGTACAAGAGATCAAATCACTTTATCAAGCTGAGGTGCCAAATTGCGAACGGAAAAGTTGCTTAAAAGCTGACCTGGGTTTCCACGCCGAATCGCCATTGGTCATTTTTGGAATAAAGCCGAAATGGTTTTTTTCATCCCACCAATAATCCATCAGCCCAAAAAGCCTCTATCTTTACTACCAGTATTGATTTGATTACACATAAGTCAGATATAAACCAACTCCACGTAAGTTGTTGGAAACACCAACATTTGAGATAAGTATAAGTGAATTACCTGAATTATCCAAATACTTGAAACAATCACTTGTTCTGAGATAGAATATCATCACTTGCAACGAACGGGAATGAAATAATGCCTGTAAGAATGCTCCAAATAAAAGTATGAAAGTATGACAGAATTTGAAACGAATATGGGTTGGATCTGGTAGTTTAAAAACAATGATAACCGAGAAATCCGTAGAGATGTCAGAAAGTGAAGTGATTTTCCGTCTTCTCACTTGGCGTACTACGGATGTTTTTGAGATCGTAAAAGAGAATAAGAGATAAATACGTCTGATCCATCAAAGCTATGCAGCATTGTTTTGGTCTTGTGTTATCGGAGTAAACCCAGTGACGTTCGAAAGTATCTTCTGCAACCGATCCACTTCCATACTGAAGTGGTTTAGTGTTTGTGTATTCAGTTTTGGACACGATCCGTTATCCAACGTCAAAGCTCCGAAAAAATCTGAAACGCGGAAGAAAAACGATTCTCTCTGAAACTGAGTCGCTAATTGTGCTCCAAAATTCATACAACTCATACTCGTGAGATTTACAGTCAACAGTTTCAGTTGTCCATTGAGGCACGATGGTTCACAACCCGAAAATATCAGCAGCGTCTGGGTACGGATTTGGTGGATGAACGGTAATTCTAATTATCCTAAAATTGGAACAAGCATCAGTTATCTGAGTTTGACAGAACATACATCCTTTAAGATAAAAACAAATGATCCACACAGGCACACAGAGTAAAGATAAAACAAACTAAAAGTGAAGATTTATCTTCGAACACTTGTTGTGTCTGGAAATTCGAGAAATAAATGGGATGCGAATAAACCCTCATCAGCCCTCTTACTGTTCAAACGAATTGATGGTCTTATTTTTCGGACCAACGATGACAACATGCAAAGAAATGGTTGAGTCCGATGGTTCGGCTTTTGCAAGTTGTCTGGTGCATCTCTGCATGTTGACATCCTATTGCGAAATCCATGAACAAGAAGTCCGATAAAGTACAGTGTCTGGCGCAATCATCACGTAATGCAAGGTACGCAATTAGTCTCAACCATTTCACTGCAATATCAGATTTCTTTTTGGGACAAAAACAGGCTAAAATCACATGTATACTCCAAGGAAAAGAAGATGAAAGACTGCTTACAAATTGACAAATTAAAAAACGACAAAACATGAATTTTGGACAGAGCGTGATGGAACACCATTACGCAATGAAGCCAGAATGTGCACGTATTCGGCGACCTGGTTTTTAGGTCGAAATCGGGTTGGCATGGCCTAACTTTAGGACTCAGCAACGTTTTCCGTAACACTGAAGTAGCTCTCGTAATTCATTCTTCACTCTCTTTAGAGTTATCATCATCATCATCGTACAGCGTTAAACAGTAGGGCAAGCCCCACTGACCACTGCCTTTCTCACCAACTGCCTTTCTCTTTAGAGTTAATCAACTACCAAACTTTTATGAGCTAGTTTTTTCGAACAAACCAACAACGACATGGCAAACTAATTATGATTATTGAACCGGGTTATCATCCCATTATACCGGACACTGACTCTATCAAAATGAATGTGTGGTGGACTAAATACTTTTGTTTCTTTCCGTGTGCTTCACACACATTTTTACTAGTAGTTCTCTGGTCATATCACAGCTGTATGACTTAATTTCAAACGCATTAAAGCCGACCGCAGATTGTCACTTATATTCGAAGAACTTCAACATCTTCGTAGTCGGGATATCACAACCATTTGCACAACGACATACAATCCGTGGTGCTACGGTCAAGCGTAACGTCTAAACAGTACATTCCGGAAATCTACGACGATCACACGTAAGTCCCGTCAAATTCACATCGCGCAGTGGGAAGCTGCACTTTTAGACGCCCTTCATTCCGTCCGTTCTCTCCTTTGTACGACCACCAAAGCCGCGCCTCACGAGAGTAGCTTCCAGTAAAACGGTAAACTATTGTGCCGGAGTATGCATACTGCTCACCAATAAGTAGTCGATTACTCAACACAATGACGGGCAGTTATGGATAAACAACGGACGAGATTACGCCACACGGACTAAATGCGGTAAGATGAGGAAAGGCATATGAATGAAATGATGACATTCCCGATTGGATTACGACTGTCCTTATATAGAGTGGGCACCGAGGATGCAAATAAGCATGTTTATCCCCTAATTACTTGAGAGTAGTGAGTGGAATTGATGATACTTTGTTCATTGACTGTCCTTTAGACTTCACCTTTCATGCACAAACCTCGGGTCATTCGGCCAACCTTGCACTCGGAAGCACCAAACTCAAGCTTTGCTTTTGTTGAAGCTCATCAGTGGTGCATATGCTCCGCTGCACCCAGGGTTTAAACCGGGCCTTTTCATCACGAAGGCGTGTGTGTTACCATCGCACCACCCTGCTCCCGTCCGGGCTGATCCGAATCAAGTTAAGTTTGCTTAGATGTCGTTCCCTATGACAGCCAGAAATGCTCGATGGCTTCGAATAGAGACACGATATCTGTCCTGTTAAGTTTGAGCGAATGCCTCCTACCAAATCAGGTCTTTTCCACAGATCGGGTCGTCGTACCAATCTGAACAAGCTTAACTGGATGATTCGGATCAGCCCGGAAGGGAACGGAGTGGCGCAATCGTAACAAGCGCCTTCGAAGAGGAAAGACCCGGGTTCAAACCCTGGGTGCGGCGGAGGACATGCGCCACTGATGAGCTCTAACAGGAGAGAAACTCGAGTCTGGTGCTTCCGAGTGCAGGGTTGGTTGAATGGTCTGAGGCTTGTGCGTGAAAAGCGGAGTGCAAAGGGCAGACAGTCAGCAAAGTGCCATTGTGGTTCGTTGGTATAGTTGATGTTCAAATGAGTGGTTTGCAATAAACAACCTGCTTACCGGGCACGTCTTGTGGATTAGTATACTAGTTGGCTGGCGATCTCCAATCGCGTATTCACTCGGAAACGCAATCGTGCATCCAAATTCAATCCTTTGGTGAGAGGAAGAACTCGTATAATACCATCCCAACTGAGCACATGTGCAAGATGCTCGAAGTTAACGGCCAACTCCCGAGAGTCTCGTATTTCTATTTTGGTTACTGATAACGATGACAGAAGTTCGTTTTTGAGTTTTTCACGTGTCATCCGAAAACACCGTCAGATTGTCTCTGCGAAATCGAAATTAACGAAATCAGTGTTTGCGAATCACTACTGCAAATGTGCAAATATTAACACCGAAGTGATTACTAAAATATACTGACGCATTCCGACGGCTTTGTTAGGTATTTCCACGAATATGTGCTCGCTTATTGTTAAGTTTAAGTTGCACCACCCGACGCAATTTGTGCATTCGA
Organism: Fasciola hepatica; assembly: GCA_948099385.1. Lineage (NCBI taxonomy): Eukaryota > Metazoa > Platyhelminthes > Trematoda > Plagiorchiida > Fasciolidae > Fasciola > Fasciola hepatica. The sequence goes on along the minus strand of CANUEZ040000043.1, from coordinate 32,076,850 downwards.
TTGTAAGCCTGAATGTCTGCGGTTACTGAAACTAAGTATAATTGCAGGAATAGGCAACGAAATCGTGTTTCATTGTGCACCGAAGAATTAAATATAACCGAAGGCTTTTCTTAGTTTTTTTATTGTCAGTGGTGTAGAAGGGTGTTTTCGGCTGACGCGTGAAAAACTCACAGCTAACTACTGTCATCGTTATCAGTAACCATAATAGAAATACGAGACTCTCGGGGATTGGCCGTTAACCTTGAACAACCTGTACCCTACATCGGAGCCAAAATCAGTTCGACAACGGTGTTACTGAAAACTAAATGCTCACTTACGCACATTCACGCTTCGACTGTGGCTGGGAGGATACTATATCCCTAAAATATATCGCCCCACCTGTACACAACCCTAAGTCAGTTGTGGAAAATGCACCCATTCCAGACCAGCGTGAACATTCAAATATCACGACCCAACGACTAAACGGCCCAATGATAGCACAGACATTAACTCACCTATCCCACCCATAGAACCAGCAAATTTTGATTCAGAGGTAGAAATTAGCAGACTCCAACAAGGAGTGCTCCCTTACTACTTAAAAAGAGGGAAGCGTGATCTCGTCGACTCTTTTCCGTTGTCGTCAAATCCAATCCACTATGTATGATGTCCTTTTGTACTTCACCGGTGTGCCACTTCCCAAAACACTTACGGTGGGAGTGAATGTTGTATGCTTTCATTTTATTTTGTGTTTCACTCACATATTTGCTAACAGTTCTCCGATTCCATTTATGACCTAATTCTGAACCAAATGAAGCCAAAAGACGGCCAGTTGGAGTACTCTGTTCACCTCATCAGTGTTTTTGTACGCGTTCACTGCAGAGTCAACCGAAAATAATGGGCAAAGTCTAACAGTTACGGAGTGCTTTCCTAAGTACAAAAGATCTGGTAAATCAGCTAGAGTGAAGAATAAAATTGTACTAGCATTACGATGAACTCGGTACAAAACAAGAAAAACTCTGTGATTTACCAGGTAAAAATATCTTTTCTAACGATGTAATGTGTTCGTCCAGAAGCCATACACGCTCCTGGATACTCAAACGGTTCTTTTGATGTATTATCTCATTCAGACTTTGCTCAAAATTGATTGATTCCATTTGGTATCTAGGTGCAAAACAAAACAAAGGAGAAATTATCATCAAGCTCAATGTTACTGATACATGATATATATATATATATATATATATATATATATATATATATATTGACAGTAAATAGTTTGTAAATGTGTCGACAAAACTACCCGGAAGTACACAACGGACTTCGCACTTATTGCAGCTCATCAGCTATGGGTGTCCGGTACTTCTACCACTTACTACCAATACGAGCGCTTGCGCATGCAGCCTCGTTGTCCTTTGGGTCAGCGGCGAACTAGACACGAAAAACTAACGAAAAAATAAGCGATGAATTTGTGGACTCTTCAGTGAAAAGCATCTAATCACACTAATCACGACTCAATTAGGAGCCTAGAGACAACTACTATATATATATATATATATATATATATATATATATATATATATATATATATATATATATATATATATATATATATATATGCAGTGACCCAGACACGAAAAACTATGAGAAATCACAGTTGTGATTCATTTGTGGGCTATTCAATGAAGAGTATCCATTCACACTCCAGACGATTCAAATTAGATTCTAGTGAATATATATATATATATATATATATATATATATATATATATATATATGTGTGTGTGTGTGTGTGTGTGTGTGTGTGTGTGTGTGCTTTAACTCAGTTAACTTGTCAACCCAGCAACACCGGGTAAAAAAATGAGGGGGAGTATAAGACCACAGCGTTATATTGATAAAAGATGGGATAATTTAGCTGTTTCCAACGAAACCTTATTCACGTTTCAACAGCACGGCAAGCCCCACGGACCACTGCCTTTCTCACCATGCGCACGTAGAAATAGAAAGAATGAATATACAAGATGGACAGGGAGTGGGCCTACACAGGTGGAAAAAGGAAACAACGCCCCAGTAGCCAACATGCGAAATAGTCTAACTGTACAAACACACATTGATCAGTCATTCTGATTCGACACAAAGTGACAACACGATTGCCACTGTACACGGTTCGCTGCCATATTCTTCAGTGCCTTCAGCCAACTGGCTGGAGGATCGTTTAGGAACCAACCATGAAGACGTGAGCCCCCTACTTTTCTTAAGTTTGCTGTACATTTTCTCATCTGTTGATCTCCACGTGGCTTCTTCCACGAGCACGGTACGGTAGACGTGTGTTCTTCATAAGCAACGCGTGCCACAACCATCGAAGTCTATGAGGCTGGATACACTGTGTCCGAACGTTCTCTAAACTGGCACCCAATACTCGATTTCTAACCTCAGCGTTGCTCACCGGGTCATCCCATCCAATCTTAGCGACACTACACAAACATCGATGGTCGAAAACCTCAAGACGACGAATATCTGCACGCAGACCCCAAGTCTCGCAACCATACAAAACTGAACACACCATACTGCGGCACAGTACACACGACCTTTCAACTCCAGTGATATATAAGGGCAGCGCCGCATGTGCTTCAGTCTAGTGTACGCCGCTAAAACCTTGGAAATGCGCGTGCTCACCTCTACTACAGTGCTCCCATCCGTCGTCACAATGTTGCCGAGGTAAGTGAAGTGGTCAGCAATTGCCAGCAGCTACCCATCGAGCATCAAGCTCGGAATCGTTGACGTCCAGTCTTGTAACATCACTCTACACTTTGAAGATGCAAAGCGCATACCGAATGGAACTACAGCTCTTGTGAGTCTATCTAGTGCGTGTCGTGCCTGTTCCACGCATTCGAACATGCAGACAAGGTAGGCGGCGTAATCCGGGTCACATAGCTTTTCACTGTTTCCTAACTCGACGCCCACATCTTGAAGATCTTGCAAGGCATTCCCCATTATTTCGTCCATGACGAAGTTGAACAGGAATGGAGGCATGGGACATCCTTGTCGACGCCGCTGTTCGCATCGAATGGACTGGACAGTTCATCGTAAACCATTACGCGGCCAAAAGCATAAGAATGCAATGATCTCAGTATGTTCAAGAACTTCTGGGGCATACCTTTTCGATGAAAAGCATCGAAAGGCGTTGTTCGATCAACTGAATAGAAGGCGCCTTTCAAGTCTAAGAAACCCATTAGTGTCGGTTGACGGTGCGTGTGAAGCACCTCCAGTAATTGGCGAAGAGTAAAAACCTGGTCGACGCATTCTCGACGTGGACAGAATCCGGCCTGTAGTTCGTGGGCGTTTCTCTGGCGGGCTGGTGTCAGACGGCGCAGCAAAATCGAGGCTAATACTTTGGTGACTATAGGCATTAGGCTGATCCAACAATGGTTACTAGTCACTGCGTATTCCCTTCTTGAAGATGGGAACAATCAATGAATCACCCCATATTAACGGAATACGCTCCTCGTTTCAAGTCTCACGCAGCAAGATGGTAACTGATCTTATCAAAGCATTTCCACCTGGTTTGGAAACAACTAAGGGAGGTTCGTCGGGACCGGCCGCTTTCTCTCGCTTTAGTAGTCGGACACATGACCCCACTTCCACTTTCGATGGAGACTCAAATGATACTCCCAAAACAATCGCAGTTGACACAGGAGTAATTACACTAGCGCGCGGCCAGCTGACCTGCTCCTCGAAGTATTCGGTCCAAAGGTCCAGCCTTTGCTCTTTGCTATGAATGGGTCCTCGATCTCTACTGCACATCGTTTCACTAACTAGGGTTCGCTGTTCACCATTGTTGCGAATAAGTCTAAACAGTCTTTAACTGTTACCTCAAGCAGCTTTCACTTCCATTTCTTCGGCTACCTTGACCCACCAATTTTCGCGATTCTTCGTAAGACTTTTCTTAACTTGCTTTTGTAGATGTTTTCGTATCTGACTCATCTCTCTACAATTCGACAGCTGACGCTTTTGCACCATCAGACTGATTGATTCTTGAGAAATCCAGTGTATTTGATGGACAACGGATTTAGGACCACAGGCAAAACCTGCTGCCACGTACATCGCCTGTTTGATATGAGCCCAATGCTCATCTACATTACTGTTAGTCCCAGTTTCTAGCTCGTGTAATAATTTTTGTTCACAACTGGTGCGAACTTTTGGATCACACAAACGTTGCACGGCTAATCGGGTTTGCGGTTTGTGACGATGACCATGGAGCTGGAGAGATAGCCGCAGTAAAACTAATGCATGATTCGACTCTACGTTCGTGGACCAGTAAGATCCACAGCTCTGAACAGAACCAGGCCGCCGGTAGCTTAGGGCAATATGATCCATCTGGCTTAGAGCACCTGTAGAGTTAGAGCGCCATGTCGCTGTGAGACGCGAGCTATATCGCAAATTCGTACTAGATAGGAATAGCCGATTGTCTGCACAAAAGTGGAGAAGCCTATCATCGTTATCTATGGATTGAGCTGGTAAGGCACAACGCCCACATGAACAAGCTTCTGACGCACTGTTTGCCAGTTTGTGCATTACAGTCACCTACTAACAGTACAATGTTAGTGCCTTTGCTCCTGGTGAGTTCATCATAGAACTCTTTCTGCGTGTCAGAGCTGCAGTCCGTTGAGGCGTACGCCGAGATCACAAACAAATTTCGCTTAACACAACTATCTTTTCGAAAGCCAACTGATCCCTGGAGCCTCACAGCACATAAACGACTATTAACCGGTATCCAGTCTAAAAGGACAGCCTCAGCCTTGTCAGTTAAGACCATTCCTACACCACGTTGACCCACAGCTCTAGCTGCTTCGTCTCCTGAAGTGCGCAGAAAATACTTCGACTAGATACCAGGAGCAGTTAGTTGAATTACACTGCTCGAATCCTGGATACGCCTTTCACTTACGCGGCACACATCAATCTTTAGAGAATCTGTTGTGGGCGCTAGGCATGCCTGCTGACCAGCCTGCATGAGTGTACGCACGTTGAATAAGCCGAGATTCACAGGCTGACGAGGCTTGAGAAAATGTGAGTTATACGATTGTGGACTATTTAGGACACTTCTTGACAATGAACCGTTGCGAGTGTCGGCCGTGTTGTCAGTGGGAGCGTTATGAGTGGATAGAGAGGACAAAGAGATGTGGTTGGGGATAGAAGGCAAAGGTTGAAGAAAAGAGGGGGAACTCTGAGCAGCAGCCCACTTATCACTACCCACCCCGCTCGATGCAATGGGCAGCGTGGTTCTGATTATCCTGCTCAACGACCGATGCAGCATGGAATCCTTTGTATTCGTGCGGTTCGTGGGAGATGTTGGACGGGTACTGCTAGGGGTTCAGCCGCTAAACAGAAGAACGATTAGGGTTTTAAACCAAAAGATCTAGTTCTAACGAGAACCTGTCCGTAAGGCAGAGGGATGACTGAGTGGAAGCCCATTTGCTTGGACCTATTATTTTTCCAGATTTTAGCGACTGAGGTGCCAGGTCAAACCAACCCCCAGTTTGGAAGACCAGAAGACTGCTTCGTCAGCCCTCTACCTAATAACCTTCCGGGCTTGATGTAAGCCGTCCAGTATAATTCGTTGGGCCGCTGAGGCGCGCAAGCCGTCACACCACGTCGGCGTGGAGTCTCGTCTTGATTGTTATGTGCCAGTGTTCCCATCTCTTTTAATTAGCAGGATGTCGCGCCTGGGAACCCAACTGGTTAAATTCTGAAGTTCGTTGTACCAGACATTTCTAGTGGTTGGCTCAGCGTGAAGCGTTGTGGCGTAGATTGCAATCACGGCCACGTTAAACGGAGTGCTCCTGAACCGTACCATGGTGATTCTTGGTGAAACTGATTCCCGAGAGACCAAGGCGTTGTGCGGGACTGTTCACTGCGGTCGCAACTCCATGAAGCCCGGAATTTTCTACTGGCCCACTACAGTATATCCAGTGGAATGCGTCCATTTGAGGGGCTTGAATACGTCGGTTGCCGCAGTTGGGTAGGCGTACTTCGGATAGACAAGCCACTTCAATCCCGAAGTCGTAGAATGTGCGCATGATAATGCACTGGTTATCTGTATATAGGATAGTCCTTGAATCCCGGCAGGCTATGTGGACTCGTGGCCCTGTGTCCAAGTTTAGGTTCCCAGCTCGTGATTGGATTACCCCGGACACTGGGAAAACACATGGCGCGTCACTCACCGGGGGTGCCGTAAGAATATTAAAGTGAATTGTAGAGACGAAATCCGTGGACAGACTTGGGAATGGTGCACGAAGTGGCGTCCTCAGCGTCGCTCGGTATTTGTTCGAGGTGGCACCTCTAGCCCGTGCACAGCTAAGTGTTACCTGTAGAGCAACAGGAAATTGGTGTGTTGGGAGCCGGTGGTCGATCGAGCGATTCGTACGTCTTTTGGATGGTGGTCTACCAACCCGAGATACTCAACGCGACTAAGTGATCTCGGCGCATGGTTTCCAGTGGCTCATTAGGAGCTCGTTCGCCATTCGATAGAGGTAACCAAGACCCGGAGGTCCCTGAAACACTGTCGGTTGGACGAATTTCCTTGGTAGTCATTGGATCCGACAGATCTCGTTCTCCTGTGCAGGATTATTCGCCTCCGTATCTTGGACGTCGTCTCATCGACGTTGTTAAGCCATGGTTACTCCCAACCGGGTTTGGCCTGCCTGCCGAGCGATGTATCGGGGTGTGGCCGCTAACGCATGCACAAATGACGGGGACTTCAGGAGGCCCAACAGTCCACCAATTCAGAAGTGCTACTCCTCTCACATGCCCCATACACCCCTCTCTGGAAGTATGAGACGCCATTAGTGAGACCAAACGGGATGCGGAGAAAATGGCACAAATTCTCACACGCCTCGAAAGCAGTGTACTTTCTTTCCCCATTCAGGATCGGAATCTGATGATAAACGCTCTTTAGGTCGTGTATTGAACACCTCAAACCGTCAGTTTTCTCCATTAACTGAGCCATTCGCGGAAAGGATAAGCACCGATTAACGGTCTGACCGTTTCGATGACCATGCGTTTCTTAAGACTTTCTTTGGGGGTTACAAGAACCTGCGTCCTCTAGGGGGAATTTAATGACTCAACTACAACACCGTGTAGCAGCTTCTGCATCTCGGACCGAATGAACGATTCATCTTGTACAGAGTGACACCGGAATTTTGTGACAGCAGATCGACAGTCAGGGGCCGTATTTGAATGGTATCCATCACGACGAGACTGCACCTTGACGTGGTGTGATGGTTTGCGTATCTGTTTGACTCACAAACAATGGATATCTTCAACATCAGCTGCTCTGTTGGGTGCTCGCAGATCCGTCCCTCCGGAAGCCAAGTTTAAACGAAGTGCGTAAGTTCCTGAGACACCAACTAACTAGGAGCCTCAGAAATGACCGTGAACAGTAGTGGACGGCGAAATGAAAGGAAATGGAAAAGGCTGCATCCATTGGCAATACTCGCAACCTTTTCCGTTTGATTAGAGGTATCGGTCCACAGAAGCCCGGTGTAAGTGAGTTAATCACGGAATCCGACAGCTCACTGATTCATTCCCAGGGACGTTGTCTGGATTGTTGGGCGGAGCACCTTAGAGAAGAATTCAGTTGGCCAACTTCAACGCCGGACCTTCCAAATATGCCTGCCAACGAAACAGTGCAAGTGGATATCAGTCCTCCATCACAAATGATTAGGTGGGAGACAGGTTACTTGAAAAGGTACACAGCCCATGGACTGGATAGGTTGTTTCCATCTTTTTTTAAGGATGGAGGCGAAACTTTGGTTTCCAAGTTAACAAAACTCTTCCGGATTATTCGGGATGGCGAACAAATTCCCAGGGAATGGTGTATATCGGTGATTGTACTGATTTACAAGAAAGATGGCAGGTCCTCTTGTGAAAACCACAGAGGAACTATTTTGGTAGTTATCCAGTTCAAACTGCTCACCGGTCTTATTCTCCACCGATTATCCAGTGCCAGCGAAATGTATAAGCGTGAGAATCAAACCAGTCTCAGAGCCGATCGGGGTTGTATCGACCACATCTTTACTCTCTGGCAGATTTCAGAGCACGGGCACATCTTCCATAGGCCCACAATCTGTCTTTCTTGATCTCAAAGCGGCATTTGACTCAGTCGACCGTACAGTTCTCTGGCGATGCCTCTCATTGGACAGTGCGTCAGAGAAGTTTATTGTTCTTTTTCAGGGCTTGTATGCGAACAGCTGAAGCCGAGTTTGCGCTTCCGGTGATCTTTCCCCCGAGTTCACCACGGAAAGTGGTGTCCGTTAGGGTTGCCCTCTTTCACCCTTCTTCTTCAATTTCATGATTGAGTTGATTCTTGAGATAGCCCTATCCTCGTGTGAGCAAAGTGGCATCAATCTTTTCTCAGGCAGTAAATCGTCTGACTTGGAATACGCGGACGATATTATTCTCCTGAGTGACGATCCAGGTAAGTTGCAAGCTCTCTTAGATAGCCATTTTTGGGATACGTTTTCCACCTTCAACGTGTAAAATGCTGCTGCGGGACTGGGTTAGCTCAACACCAAACCTTGTGTTGGCACGAGAAGCTCTAGCTGAAGTAGACAAGTTTTGTTACCTGGGTAGTTACATCTTACCGGGTAGACAGATATGAAAAGTGTCATCAAGTATACAGAAGGCGCGCTTGGCTTTTACCAACCTCCGTCACCTGTGGTGCCGGCGTGACATCCGATTGCCTGTTAAGGGTAGAGTGTACAATGCGGTTGTTAGGTCCGTTCTTTCATACGGTTCAGAAACATGGCCATTAAGAGTAAAAGATAGACAAAGATTGTCGGTGTTCGAGCATCGATGTCTTTGTAACATTGCCTGAGAATGGTGGGAACACCGTATCAGCAATGCTGAGGTTAGGTGTAAGGTTTTGGGAACCAGAGGTCAGTCTCTGGATCAAGTGCTAAATCTAAACAGAATAAGGTGGTTGGGACATGGGTTACGCATGCCCATCGGTAGACTTCCTCGGACTACGCCGTTCTCTCAGGCACGTAGTGATTGAAAGGTAGGTCGAGGTGGTCAGTCCATGACATGGCAAAAAGGTATGAAAACCTTGACTAGTGGACTTGGCCAAGTAGGAAGTGTTAGACTTCTAGGTTGTGGGCAAGCTTGGGCGGCCTAGGTCGAAAATATGCCCATGTGAGTAATACCAGTTCAGTTCAGTTCAGTTCAGTTTGCACAGGGCTTGGTGTGGCTAGAGCCAATCGTGTGTCCAGATAGTTGTGTTGTCGGCGCGTTTCCGTAGCTCCCAACACTGCGTGATTTTCTTTTTCTGAAAGGCAGAAATTTTGTGCAAGGAAAGGTGGAAATAATGAGTAATTTGCGTCTGACCCTAAAAACTGCTTAACATAATTCGGGGTATACTGCCACCCAACACAGGTCCACTGCCTTCTTAAAAGCCTTCACTGTTGTGGCATTTATGACCTCCTCCGGGAGCTTATTCCAATAGGGTACCACTCTATTTGAGAAGTAATTCGCCCCAAGCTGGAGCCTCGAGTGCTTTCTCTGCAATCTAAGGTTATGCTCCTTTGTGCTCTCTCTGGGATCGGAGAGAAAAGGTCTTCTCGATTTATACCTGACAGTCCCTTTATTACCTTGGTTTCTATCAAATCCCCGCGAACGCGCCGCCTTTTCATCGAGAACAGATCTAGGGCACGGAGACACTGCGTAGCTAAAGCCCCCTTGCCCAGTCACCATTCTAGCGGCTAGCCCCTGCACTTTCTCCAGACAGTCTATATCTTTCTGGTGGTACGGTGCCCAGGCTTGCACGCAGTACCCCATGTGCGTCCTAACTATGGCTTGGTATATCAGAACGAAAATCTCCGGCTCTCTACACGACATGATGGATCTAACTCGAAAGAGTTCTCTCCTGGCCATATTGGCTGATGCGGTGCACTGCTTCGACGGCTAGAAGCTGTGGTCCATTACAACGCCCAAGTCTTTGACCTGAGAGACCACTTGCAACGAACCCACACCATTCCCACTAGCCCTTGTATTTGTGGTCAAGCAGACACTTGGAGAGGTTTAGTGAACAGTCCCATTTGCGTGACCAGTTCTGTACTGCTAACACGTCAAGTTCTATACCTACTCCAGCTATCTTGATTTCATCAGCAGACGTAAACGAGGGGTTTGGAAGCTCACGTGCTGGTTCGTTGATGAAGATGAGGAAGAGCAGAGGGCCGAGCACCGAGCCCTGTGGCACCCCACTTGTTACACCTGGTTTTGAGGCATGACTACCCACCTTAACACTAAAAGTTCGCCCTGCTAAAAAAACTATTTATCCATTGTCATGTCTTCCCAGCAATTCTTATAGACTGCAGTTTGACGTCCAGAAATCTGTGGTTCACAGAATCAAACGCCTTGCTGAAGTTCAAGTAACAGACAGCAATCGACTGCCCTTCGTCCAGGCGTTTGGTTACCTCATCGAGGAACAGCAGAAGATTCGTCAGACGAGATCGTCCTGCCACAAACCCATGCTCAGCATTTGATATGAGGTTATGTTGAACCAAATGCCTGGAGAACCGTTTCCTGACTACTCGCTCCAGGCACTTGGTACTGAATTCAAGCTAACCGGCCGGTAATTTTCGGCCTTTTGCCGGGGTCCGCTCTTGTAAATTCCTACCACTGTTGCCCTCCTCCAGTCTCCCGGCACAATTCCCTCTCTAAGTGACTTTTCATACAGCTTCGTCGCCGGAACCTTCTGGACCTCGGCCAGAGGTTGAACGATTGCTGGATGAATCCCATCTGGTCCTGCGGCTTTACTTCTATTTAAGGTTTGCAGCTCCGCGTACACATTTTCTTCCCCTACCGTACGTTCGGGTATTGAAGGCGCCTGTGGTCCCTCCATTCTCTCCTCCAAATTATTTGCTTGTCGACGTATGCTCTTGAAGAATGCCAAGAGCATGTCAGCCTTGTCTTCGTCGGTTAGAGCCAGTCGTCCCTGGGCTCCTTCCAAAGTTGCTGCACTTTCTCGAATACGTTTGTGGGATTGCACGTAAGCGTAAAACAGCTTTGGGTTTGTGCGGACCGACTCAGCGAACCGACACTCGAAGGCATATTTCTCTACTCTTTGGATCGCTTGAGCTTTGTTCCTAGCCATCTTATAGTTGTTCCATGCCACCTGAGTCTGGTGCAGCTTGTACGCCACCCATCGTTGCCTACGAATGACTATAGCCTTGCGGACTTTTGACTTCCCCCATGGGGATGATATCTACTGCTGACCACCCTCAGAGGTGCAAACTCTTCTGTAAGTTCGAATAGCCCCATCTTGATGGCCTCCCAATGTTCCCCTACGGAGGCGTTTGTGTGACTCTGTGTCCACTGAACTTCGTCCGCTGCCCTCATTAGTTCACCTATATTGATTATCTCATAACGCCGAAGGAACATTATTTTTCCGGAGCCTTGCTAAATCTTAGTGTGACCCTTAGGACTACATGATCACTTCTGCCCAGTGGCTCTTCCTACCCAATTTCTTTAACGTCCTGATGGTGCCGCGTTATGATTAAATCAAGGAGAGACGGGTGCTGTCCACCTGTGTCTAGTAGCCTGCGTCACATGCTGCGTAAGTGCATGTAACTGGACCTACTGCAGAAACTTGTCACCCGTTGATCCCCTTGGTGCGATCCCGCTTTCCCAGTTAATTTCCGGTGGGTTGAGATCCCCTAATAAGACGAACTCCTTTGTCTGTGTCAGCAATGCGTCTAGCACTTGCAAAAGCTCAACGTCTTCCTCACCTGTCGCTAGCAATGCCCTGGAGATATAGGTAATGCATACTGTTCGCACCTCGATCCTCATAAAGCAGGATCTGGCCTGCACATTACCAGAGACCAAGTTGAACGGAACCTCCTAATGGCCTATGTCGGTCCGTATTAGTAGTGCTCCTCTGCACCCTTGTTTTCCATCTATTCTATCCTGTCCGTAGGCAGCAAATCCCTGAAAGAGCATGTTGTCATTATCTGGCCTTATTCAAGCTTCCACTAGTGCAACGATGACAGACTCTGCGACCCTAGTCATCAACTCCCCCCTTTTTCCGGGAGACTGCAGGTGTTTATGTTCCATACTGACGGTTCCCTGGTCCTCGCTACTGAGTTTATTGCGAATTTTACGGCTGGGGTACCCTCGGACGCAATCTCCGGGGTGATGCCCGTTTTTTGCCTCTATAGGTGTTGCGGTGCTGCATCTTGAATATTAACTGACACCCTGGATTTCCTGGCTTTTTTTCCCACCCATCGACCCGGTGTCGGGCTAAACGTGCATGGCGGACGTTTCCTCCTTTTGAGTCGCCATATCGATGGCCCGGGATGGTTTTGAGACCAACACCAGGAACATCGGCGGGGGTCACTATTTCTGCAAGTACGTAGTGTTCAACTTATGGACAACACACTTTCCCATTGTTCATTGTAGCTATCAGTTTTCAGCCATAACGTGAATCGGGGTATTATCCGGTCGAACTTCATTAAATAACGTGAATTTGAACACCGAAGACTCATGACAATTACCTAGCCCCTTTTTACTGTCTCAAATTCATCTAAAATTGGTTTACTTCAGGTTTGCCTGGATGGAGTGCGTAAAAATAACCCGAGCAGCACGCCCATATGCGCAAACTGTGGGAAAGCTGTGGTTCACTATCGTCACGATGTCTCATTAGAGCTACCGGGGCCCATGTGTGGCTCATATGAGCATGCCCACAATTCGGAATAAAACCCGCGGGGAATTAGTAACCCCTTTGCCGATTTCCGACAAAACTTTTCGTTGTTTTACCTAAATAAACCAAAGCAAACCCGTATTCTGTCGTTCTAAACTACTACTTTGTCGATTATGTTTGAAAAGAACACCCTAACTTGTGAAACAATACACGTAAATCACGCGAGTTTACGAAGTACGACCATTACCAAATACAGAGTCTGGTGCTTCGGAGTACAGGTTGGTCAGATGACCTGAGGTCTGTGCGTGAAAGGTGGTGTCCAAAGGACAGTCAGCTAAACAAATATCCATCAATTCCACACACTACTCGCAAGTAGCTGCGCGATATAAATATAGAATGTTCGCTCCTATTGGCTCAGCTGACTGGTAGCGTATCTTTGTCCTGTGCACTGTTAGTTTTTTCTACTTGCCAATTCCGTTAAAACTCCTTAGCTGAAATCCAGAATTATTGCTAGGCCTTCCATGTCATTTTCACACAGCCCTTCCATCATCTTTTCGCTTTTTCCCCTGTCTTCCTTAGTTTTATGTCTTTGTCCGGTTTCACTTTCATTCTTCCTATCCTATTCTCTCTTCTTTGTACCTGGCCCGTCATCTCTGCCCCCGTCCCCCTTAAGCCCGACAGCGGCGGGCCCGTCCACTCTGTGGTCCACTGTTCAGTGTTCTGTCTGGAAGTATTGAAAAAATAGTCTTTAAGTCTTTAAGTAATACACTGGTACGAGGCTAAAGCCTAAATGATCCCGGATCCTGTGCTTATCTTCTTATCCGAATTTAACCAGTGAGCTGGAAGATCGTTCACTGGATAGTGAGGAAATGGGAAAACGGTTCAAAATACAAATCTTGATAGTGTCTTGAATCTGGTATTGCCGGTGAACTGGAAGATAGACCATTGGACATTGCGAAAGAGTTCAGGACACTAGTCTTGACTGCATCTTGCGTCTTCAACTATCACGGATCTGGAAGACAGACCTTTGGACAGTGAGAGAGGTTCATCTTTGCTGCAGTCCATCTGGCTTGAAAGGCACCAGAGATTCCATCATGAGAAATCCGTCAGACATCAAACAGCGAGAGTCTCGGACCGCGCGCTGTACGTGGCCTTGCCTTGTCTTGAGGTCTTGAAGTCGTGAAGTAGTACAATGATACGGGGCCGAAGCCCAAGCGGTCCCGGATCTTGGGACTGTCTTGTTATTTCATTGTCACCGGTGGGCTGTAAGATAGTTCACCGGATAAAGGGGCAATAGAAAGAGAGAGGGGGTTCAGCATCTTGCATCTGGTGTTACCTGTGAGCCGGAAGACGGGCCACTGGACAGCTCGAAGGGGTTCATGATGCTAGTCTTAACTGCATTTTGCTTCTTGTAAAGCCAGTGAGCTGGGAGATAGATCACTAAACGGTGGAAGATTGAGTTCCGTTTAGCTTGAGTAGTGCAAGCGATTCGACATGGAAAATCTAACGGACATCGAACAGATGGTGTCTCAAAATCCATTATTGATGTTTGTCGGGCAGGTGTTAAGCGATCAGACTGGGGGAAAAGGTTGGATGTGATGGATTGTTATATGCGGGAATCAAGAGTAATATCCCCATTTTGGCTGTAAACTTTGTTTCAGTTTACAGATATTCAGTATAAGAATAGGTTTGCCGACATTGCTTCCATTGACCACTGTGGCTGGTCCCGCCGGCGGAGCTGCTGTGGATGGTCGGAGGCTCGCAAACAACTTAGGGTAGCTGTCGGGAATTGTGGTCGAAATGATTGAAGTGGTTTGTTCGGTTTCAAGAAATTCATAATGAACCCGTAAGGACCAGAGCAAATGGTTAGAATGACCATACTAACGTTACCAATGCCAAGCGGCAACCGGGTACTGGAAGCCTTTGGAGTACCTTGTTGCGGGAGTGCGCTTCTATAATTATAAACCAGATTTCAGTGACTTTGGTGCACGTTGCGAAAAATAGGTTCTATCGCACCACCACCTGACTTTCTGTGAAAAACGTTTCGCAGCATGCAAAAGGCATTGAAACCATAGATAATAGAAATCACCCGTAAGCTGCGAAGTGGCGCACTTTGAATAACACCAATGAGGTGTCTAGAAATAAGTTCATTTCGGCTCAGTTCAGTTTGCACATGACAGGTAATGGATGCGGCCAATTGTACCTCCGGAATCATCTTGGTGTTAAGCACCCCAGCTATGCACCACCCACTGCACCGTGTATTTGGTCGAATCATCCTTAAAATAGGACAAAATAGAAAACCTCATCGCACATCAGCAGCGAGAAACAATATGCATAGCGAGCGCCCATAGATACAGCATGCAATAAACCAAAAATTCGACTAAACGCAGCAAAGACGGACCTCAGTGCTATCGATCGTCCATCTACACTTTTTAACCATCAAGACTTAGCGAAAACCTGCAGTTCTCCTGCCAACACCCATCATTCTTTAGCCCTGACACACTACCTTTAGCTATGCCGCTGCAAGCCAGCCAGGTCAAAAGCATAGGAATATACTGACATCAAGAGATATAGGGACAATGAAATTTAACAAAAAATTGGTGTTGCAAAGCCAATGGAACGAATGAGAATGTGTGACGATCATGTGCTGCGCGGTTGACCGTGGTAATGGCATCAAATGCTGAACCGCAAATTGATTGGAGAAGGTTTAAACGATGTGCTTGTATCGTCGAACCATGTGGCTCAGCTCTTATCATTGTTGCAGTTTCGGTGAAAGTAATAGTGTCAAATGTTGCAGCGTTAATAAATTGGTGGGAGCGTTCTTAGGATAACTGTGCATTGCTTCTGGAATTCCCATGTATCTCCTTATCTAAAGGTTTAGAGACCTTAAATTCATTTCTCTCCATCATATCCAGTTCTGATATTTTTCTTTGACTTGGAATGCAAAATGGAGCACGGTCTGCTACATTACACATTTTACGTAAACTACTGCCTGTCTGTGACGTTTTGCCTGTGGATAGGGAGACTCATGGTTGAAGGGCTGGAATTTGTTTCGGAGGCAGTCAAGCGATATAATCACACCGAGGCCGTATGTGACAACATTCGCCTTACTTTCCTTGGCACTGCACGGTCAAGAAATATACAATTATCAATTATCACCTCTTGACAATATGAGAGAGGAGGAAAGGTCGTACTGTTTCACCAGCGCTGAAGGTCGACGGAGGATAATCGAATTCACAGGAAGAGATGATTTAAAGGACACTGCCAAACACATCAACATCAATAATAAAGCATGCCATGCAACTGCTGCTACAGATCGGGAAACAGCATTCACACCTGGGCCCCATAGGATGAAGCTCAAGGAAGAGCTTGTCAGGCATTTCTGTGAAGTGGCGGACGAACACCTCACAAGCACACTGAGGCAGTTGAAGGAAACGATGGAGAAGGATTTCCCAAGCACAATAGTCAGCAAGTCATCCATTGATCAATTGTTGGATGGGCATCACTATTCAATTAAGAAGCTGACTATTCAACCAGTGGAACGAAACTCAGATGCAGTCAAATCTAAACGAGCAGAATATGCCGATAAGCTGCAATGATCAAGTACTGCAACTTTGGGTTGTATATTGATGAAACCAACTACAACATATGGTGTTGTGGTAGCCATGGACGCTTCAAAGTAGGCAGTAAAGCAATCGGAATTCTACCGTCAAGTAAAGGACCTAACTCGAACATATTAGCTTGTTCATCTACCGCCAGTATCTTAAAGTATGAATTTCATACAAAGATTACATGGCATATTTTTAATGGGTTTCTCTCATGCTGCTCAGCGTCTATTGCTAGTGACAACCTGATGTCCCATTAGTATTTATCTTCGACAATGCGCCCGTTCATCGGAGGGCTATGGACACACAATTACATTCCAATCACCCAATACGCTTCCTCCCACCGTATAGGCCATTTTTCAGTCCGCTTGAAGAGGCCTTCGGTGAATTAAAACAGGTCAAATGTTTGCCACTTTAATTTGCCTATACTTTTTAGTACAGTAAAAGCTGGTTCACTGAAAATGCAGCAGTGATAAGGGCTGAGCCACATGGTTCGACGATACAAGCACATCGTTTAAACCTTCTCCAATCAACTTGCGGTTCAGCATTTGATGCCATTACCACGGTCAACCGCGCAGCACATGATCGTCACACATTCTCATTCGTTCCATTGGCTTCGCAACACCAATTTTTTGTTAAATTTCATTGTCCCTATATCTCTTGATGTCAGTATATTCCTATGCTTTTGACCTGGCTGGCTTGCAGCGGCATAGCTAAAGGTAGTGTGTCAGGGCTAAAGAATGATGGGTGTTGGCAGGAGAACTGCAGGTTTTCGCTAAAGCTTGATCAGGAAATATGTGGTTATCAAACTCAACACTCGCTTCAAAGAAATATCTCTCACCACTTGCGATCCAGGTCAACTTTGAAGGACTGGGCGTCCTGCAGTTCCATCATTCCACCAGGCGGACATTTCCAGCCCGTCTTCACCCTGTTGCTGAAACAGTGCGATCTAGTCATCAGCCTAACTCGAACTTTCGTCAGCCTCCTTTAGCCTCCCCTTGTTCTGAAATAGGAAGCCTCCTGGAATAGAATACCCTGCCTAAGCTCCGGAAAGTCCATCGTTACCTTGAAGGTTTCCATAAGATCCCCTCGATGTCCCCTCCCTTCTTACGAGGAAAGTTTCAGATCAGAAGGTCTTTGCTCGGAAGTCCCACCCCACTGCTCTTCAACCATTCAAGCAGCGAGGAGTTGAACTTTTTCTAAGTGGGTGGCTTTCGCTTTGTAGTAGGGTGTCCAAGGCTCCATGCAGCTTTCTAATCGAGGTCGTATTATGGCCATGTAAATAGGTTCGAATATCTCCGGCTGCGGCAAGACTATACTGATCGCAGTCTAAAGTGCTCGCTAGGAGTCTTTTGGGCAGGAGCTCTGCCCTGGCCCGACCATTTAAAGTCACTGCCCATGACGACCCCCAGGTCGTTTACTTTACTGATTGCTTCCATGGCGAAAAGCACATGATCATAAGCGATAGCTAGGTTTTTTGTTGCCCTTGACAACAAATGAATTTTTCGGAGTTCAGGGGTAAGTCGCATTTGCATGCCCAGTCCATGACAGTCCCTATACCCATGCCGAAGTCCTCCTTACCCTCAGATCCAACAATCTTTACGCCATTCGCAAAAATCAAACAAGGCGACTGAAGGGCGGATGCTAGGTCCAATATAAACGTCAAAAATAGCACTGCGCCTGTGACTGATCACCAAACCAGAGCACCTGTCCCTTACTTTGAAGCAAAAGAGAAAGTCCGCCAGCCAGCTGTATACTAGCCCGCCTATACCGAACGTCTCTATCTTGCAAGGCAGGGAATAATGACTACCGGGGTCGAAAGCCCTGCTTAAGTCGAGGTGGCGTAACTCAACTTGCATACCTCCATCCAGTCTTCAAGTTACTTCATCTGAGTAGCACAAGAGATTGGCCAGACAAGATCTATTTTTTAGGAATGCATGTTGGACTTGGCACCGAGTTCTCCAGTAAATGCTGACTGATGTTGCAGGGAGGATCTTCATGAGGACTTCACATGGGGTGCCGGTTAGGCTTACCGCCCTGTAGTTATGCTAAGCCGACCTAGGTCCGCTGATGCGCATCGCCAGGACGGCCGAGAATTTCCAGTCCTGAGGCAGCTTACTAGGGGACGACGTGGAACTGAACAGCTTGCGTGCCGATGTGGTTAAGATATCCCCCACCGGCTTGTTGATAGCCACGTGGAGGCCATCTGGACCCGCTGGCTTGTGGCTGTTTAATCCCTGTAGGTACTTATGCACAAATTTCTTTGAGAGACTTATCTTGTTTAGCTGCAGAGGAGGTTGCACCAGAGCCAGATCAAGAAGCATCTCACTATCTATCCTATATGCGGTACCAAAGCATTCCCCCAAGGTGTCTGCTTTGCACCGGTCATCAGTGACAATACCGTGGTTCCTGTAAGGAATAAATACTGAAAATCCTTCCAAAAGTTCTACCCGCTTTGTGAACTTGACCACGCTTGACACTACTTTTGGAAAGATCGTTCTTACACCACACTTTTACACGTTTGTTTATTCACTTACAAGTTTGGATTTGGCCTTGAACCGTTTCTGACAGTCGTGCTTGATCCACGGGGCCTTGGACCTTTGGGTTTTACTATTCAGTCTATTTGGCCGCATATTTGGGCTTCAGTAAACTTGCAACTGTGAATTTCAATTTAGTACCGTAGATACTACAAATCAGTCTTGTTCTGGTATTGGGATTCGGTTGAACCGGCTGCTCGTTGCTCGATTGGGGAAAAATAGCCTGTGCTGCGCTCGCAGTGTGTCTATTCTTCTCGATCGCGTGCTCCAGCGGGGGCAGATATCCCCAAAACAGCAGCAGAGGCTACTTACGGTCTTGTCGGGTTTCTACAAAAGCCTCCTGGACCTACCAGTTCTACTCAAGCTTTCCGGGTTTAATTGATAGGGTATAAGGCGGTTTTGATTTTGTGCCCGCTAATCGTGACGACTTTCTGATTGTCAGCTTGTCAAAGCAGAACTTTCAACAAATTTACGCACATTTGCTGCCGCTTGTCTCAACTCGAGATAACAGTCCGAACTAAAATTTGTCCAAAAGGCTTCGAAGCAACTGAAATTCCGGGCCACCAGGTCGCCTCCACCGGACGGTTGAGGATAAGGCGCGGGCTATCCTAGGCCACCTTGAGCAGGAGCGATTCAAGCGACCACTGTAACGACCGGTCGTGGAAAATCCCCCCAAAACCTTTGCAGTTCCATCTTTTTCTTAACATCACTCACGCGCTTACACCATTGGCGAGTCTTCACGCACTGTTTGTTTTTATGGACCAATTGTTGTTTGTTCGCGCCCAGAGCGCTACTTTGTCATATCCTTGTTCTGGACCCGCGTGATGCACGTGCTCCTTGCGCACACGCCGCAATTCGGTTTCTCGTTTGTTGAGTCCTTGTGATCTCACTATTGAGGTTTGTATCTTTTTGGTGTCATTGTTCATTCAATAATCTAGTATCGTAGATTATTACAGATAACCGCCTTTTGATTTCGGAATCTGTTGCGAATTTGGCTACTTATTGCTCAAACGTGTTTTACAACCACTGCCTTTCGAACAGGCTGGACAACTTTCAGGGATGCTCCAATCCACAGAACGATGCGCCAAAGAAACGGCTCGCACACATTCGAAAATACAAAGCTGGTCACCTGGTTTCCATAAGAAAAAAACGAGGAGCATTTGCGTTTCCGAAGTAGGCTATCAGCAGCATAGACCAGTTATCACAACAGAAGAAGACAGCCCCAATATTTTTAGTTACCGGAGCATTCAACAAGGCCGTAGGCGTGATGCTGCAACAACCTATGGCGGAAACTTGGCAACCAATTGCATTTTCCTCCAAAGATTTACAGCCAGCTGAGCCCAAGCGTAGTAGGTTTGGCAGGGAATTCCTTGATATCTACATGGGCATCCGCCACTTTAACTAACTGCATAGGGCCGCGAATTCGAGGTCTGCACCGACCAATAATCCACTACCCACGCATTGCTCGCCACCATGGACAGATACTCTCCCAGAGATCCCAGACATCTGTATTACATCACTCAGTTCCCGAGTAACTAGCGTCATATCTCAGGTGTCGATAACCCTGTCGCAGATACGCTGTCTCGCTCCCAGAACCTAGGCTGCAGCACCTCTGGCCCGACCGACCTCGAAGCTATTGAATCCACACAGACGGACAATCCGTCGTTACACCAACCCCCTTGGCACTTTACCCCTACGGCACCAGCTGGTTCCCATTCCTTCAACTAAAGGTTACATGCTGTGCGGCATTTCCAAGGGCCACCCAAGGCCAGTCGTGCCGTCATCTAATAAGCGGCAGGTCTTCGAACATCACACGGCTTGTCCCAACAGGGCGTACGAGCCTTCAATAAGCTCATCGGCTATCGTTGTGCTTCGCTTGGAAAGAACCGTGACGCTTTTGCAGGATCCGCACCTGCATCCATTGCGAACGGTCGAAAGTGCATAGACACACAAATGGCCCATTATTCATTTACCCAGCTGTGGTCCACATATCCAACACGTTCATGTTTTCCTAGTGGGGCGTTTTTCCATCAAAAGTAGCATATATCTTCGTACTGGCCTGGAATTTTTCACCCGGTAGCCCTTGTCCGTATCTTCCCACGCACTTACTGTCACTCTGTTATTTACATTTCTTGACAGTCGCATTGGTAATAAAGTACCCACAATCCAGAATAACAATAGTCCGATTGCTTCCTCAGCGTCCCATGCTAGACTTTCTCCAGGATATCCGGCTATGCGGTCACCAGTACTTTCTGAAAGCTTTTCATGTGAACTGCTTTTATGCGACTCTTCCAGGTCGCCACATGTCCACCTCCCTCATCCACTTTGTTACCAGCTTTAGATGCTGTGGTGCTGTTCGCCAATGAACCCGAACAAATCCATAATTTTCTCACATTTCGCTCACCTATGAGCCTCTGCCGCTATTCTACCAAATTACCATGGTCGGCCACCTGCGCCACAATCCTTTGAGCCTCAATTCGATATCTCTAACTGGAAGTCAAATACACATAATTTAGGCTGCTGTTGATCTGTTTGCCCACCCCACCAAAGGTCTCACTTTGGACTTTCCTCAACGCACCCAGTCACACAATTTCCTGCGCTTTTTGACAGTTTCAGCAATGTATTATTTCTAGCTGATTCCTTCATATGTCACACATATATACGACTATTATTCCAGCTTAGTTGTAAACCTGCACTTCTCATCTGTCAGTCCTTGAGTTACCTCCAGAAACCAACGGTTTAACACCATTTCACTCACCCTTTACCTACTGCCACTTTTTACATCAATCTTACACGATTGGGCACATACTACGAATGCCACTTTGGAGGCAACTTTTCTAAGCCTTTGCTAAAAATTAACCATACGTATGCCAAGTTATTGACTGTGCGGTTGTTGCCCAAACGCTACATATCAAACTCTTATAAGCATATCCCGCATAGCAATCGTCTGAATACATGAGAACTGAGAGAAGACATAAGTCGCGAGATGCAAGCATTTCGTTTACTCTTGTCAACCGCGGACGTAAAACGTGTCAGTATATATACATGGTGCGGTAGGGAGGGAGGGTAATTGCAACAGCAAAGTAGGCACGATCGAAAGTTCTTACAGTGCGTACGTCGGGGAGAGTGAAGTCTGTCGTGTTAACGCCAGGGTAAACAAACATTTTGGGTCAATCGTTTTTGTGCACAGAGTGTTGGCTGATGCATCATGATTAGAATAGCTTCACTGAACGCTAGTACTTTCGGTACTGGATTGCGCAACAATGCTTTGAAACACTGGGTCAGGTCAACTTTGTGACCTGATACAATCAAGTGTCTTCCAATCGAAGAAGCTGGCGGTTTCACGTCGTTGTGTACTGCCCCAGCAGGTTGCGTCATCAAGTTTGACAGTCATTTGGGTATGTGTTCTGACACTCGTTGAGTCAAGCAACGATCCGCCCTGCCAATGTATACGTCACCGCAACTGCAAGTGAACTGGTAGACAATATGTGAGACATTGGGATCAGCAAGACTATTTGAGTGATTTTGAAAACATAACCTTTTGGTCGTCTGCAGCAAACGCAACTGCGCCGCTGCGTATGTGTGCCTTAGAGCTGACTTGAGATTACAATTTATTTGATTGAATAAATGATCTCCTTTACAAGGTAAAGTGATAAAAACTTGCTTCTTTTCCACGTTCATTGTTTTCTCGCGCACAAGTCTCGGCCTCTGATGTTGTCTGATAAAGTTCTCCGGATAACCGTTAGCCAGCAGCGTTCTTTTTATGAACTGTTCTTCGTTTTGTATTTGATCCTCTGTACATATTTTCTGGGCTCTGTTGAAGAGAGTTCTGACCAATCCACGTTTGTAAGCCACTGGGGCGAAGCTGGAGAATTGTAAATAACGACCGCCCCACGTTGCTTTTCGGTGGATTCTGCGCTGTAGAGTCCCATCCTGACGCCTGGTTAATAGAATATCTAGAAATGACAAACTGTTATCACGTTCTTCTTCGTGAGATACACTGAGGTTTGGGTGAACAGAGTTAAGAACTTTAACAAAGGGGATAAAACGTTCTTCAGTCGTAAAAATTAAAATATCATCCACGTACCGTCTGTAAAATAGAAATTGGGAAATATTATCACAGAGCTGTTTTTTTTCGATCATACCCAAAAATACATCTGCCAAGGTTGGGCCCAGAGGGCTTCCCATGGCCACGCCATCCGTTTGTTTGTAAGCTTTACCTTCAAAATTGAACCAAATGTTTTCTGTGCATAAAAGAATGAGTTCTTTAACATATTCAACAGGAATAGGCAGGTGAAAGTTGTGCGAAGAAATAAAATCACATAGATAATCTACTGTCTCACGAAGAGGAACCTTTGTAAAAAGTGACTCAACATCGACGGAATACATTTTATCTGAACTAACTGCAATACTGTTTAACAAATTCGCGAGTTCAAATGAGTCTTGTAGACAAAATGGTGTTATGTGTTTCCGAACGGGGACAAGAATCTCTACGAGCCATCGGGCAAGTTTGTGATAAGCCGAGTTTTGCATGCATAATATTGGCCTCAAAGGGACTCCAGGCTTGTGTACTTTCGATGATCCTCTCAAGTAGGGCGTCTGTGTTCCAAGTGGTTTGAGCTTCTTGTATGCAGTTTCAGAAATGAAACCATGTAGGAGTAAAATTTGGAGTTGTCTTGATATTTGTTTCTCTATCAGCATATTGTTCTCTGGAGTAGTGTCCAGTTTGAAGCGCTTCAAACTGGACACTACTCCGAGTCAGAACCGATTGCGCTACTCGTGCTAAGCGGACTGCCCTCTTCCATCGTTCAGTGGTCTACCTTTTAGCTCGCCGGCAATACCAGATGCATTATTCTGTCAAGATTTATATTTTGAGCCCTCTGTCTTTCTCTAACTGCTCCTTCATCCTGCGAACTATCTTCCAGCTCACCTGTGTCACTCGAGCAACAAGGCAACCACAAGATCTAGGACGATGTGGACTTTGGTCTCGTACCCGTGCACTACTTGAAGACTTGAGACTTCACTCACCTGTCAACTTTTGCCGCTCCGTTCCACCAAATTTTCCGGATCGGGCTTACGTATACACCATTTATGAGTGTGCCTTCCGCAAACCATTGCTCAATGGTAAGTACCAATTCTGTTGTGAATTGGACTCTGTTTCGTTTACGTAATTCCCCTCCTCAGAAAGCACCTCGAAACTCCTTCAGTATTATATTTCTGTTATTTTCCTGCTCATTTGAGCTACTGGTTCAAGTGCATATCCTTCCCCACTAAAAAGATTTCAATGTCTCCTCAGTGCTTTTTCGATAATTTTTCTCTCAGTGTACTCTTCCCTGCGACTCCATATCGATGCAATCCGAACTGCGGCGCAAATTTTACCCCATCCCAGCTTCACTTTATTAAGTAACTCGACCGCGGAGCCCATTTCACACACTACTGGGCGATGTGTTCACCTGACCTCCGAGTTCAAATTTGCCGGGCATTCATTCATGCGACCACGAAAATCCCTGCACTCTTCTGTGCTGCAGATACCCGACGTGATGATGGGATTATATACAGAGCTTGTTACTGCTAGTGGTACGGAGGGTTGGTGTCTCAGCTTTGGTTACGCAAAACGTTTGTTACCAAACGAGTAAGAACCGGCCATTTTCGACGGAACGGGGTCAACTAGGTAAGACTCGTTAGAAATCCCATTTGTGGGCAGATTAGTGGCACTATCCACAAGACGATGAAGGGAAAAATCTACCAAGTGATCGAATTTGCTGGGGGAATAGATACGAAGTATACCTTTTTGAACCCATTTTAATCAACAAAACCGAGTGTAGACAGCAACAGAGGGCAAAATCTGGCTTTTCTGAAACTCGCCCGCGAGTGTGTCTAAAGGAATCACCGGCTCTAGGTAGCTGGAAAATGAGTAGGTACCAAAAGTTTTATCCCAGAAGTAAAAGGCACAGCTTTCAAAACCTAGTTCTACTAAGTGGCGAGTCTCTCAGTCTTAACCAATAATGTTCAGTAGGCAACTATCTCAGCCAGTAGCATTCGTTTCATCTACTCATTGGCTTCTCCGTTTTCTGGGCGTAAAAGTGGCTGCTGAACAAGACGGGGTACAGTAAAGCCCTTTGGAACCGTGCCCCAGTGACATCGTATTCGTTTCTGGTCCTCCTCATCATCATCACCTTCCTATGTACACAACTGCTTTTTATCATCTTGGAACAGTTTGCCTCCGGAAAGACCGCCGACGGGAGACAAGCTCTCGTGAGCCCTATCTGGTGGTTTCCTACTTTGCACTTTTTGTTCTGAGGATTCACGTAAACATCTCCGTGGTTCGCGATTTCAGTTGCGTCACTACTATCAAAGCGTCGTTTGATTTGTGATTGTAGCTATCAGCTGTGCCGGTGCGCCGTTTTTCTAGGCAGCCCTTAGCGTTAAAATGCCAGCCTCACCCAATAGCACCAATTGCGGATTGAAAAACAACGTCCTCTGAATCTTATTGCTGCCACCCATTGCCTCCTCCAACGTTCCTGAACAAGGTTTACCATACACCGGGCACGTTCCAAATCAACGTATGCACATATACTTACTCGGCTGAGAAATGTATCTTACTATTTGCGACCACTGACATTTATATCTGTCGATTTATCTTTTATTTGTCTGAACTGATGCCATTTTTACCCTCATCCTATTATGTCCAGTTACCGGATTTTGTACCTCGAAACATGAAAAGGTTTCACTGTTCAGATACCTTTATTATGAACGCCACAATTCCTTATATACTCTTGAAGAGACCATCCACCAACTTGGTAATTTGTATTTCACCACTACATTTTTCTAAACAAAACCATCAGTTAAAATTCGTTTCTCACCTGCCAAAAATTCCACAAAAAACGAAATGGTCCTCCTCCCAGCGCTTCATCTGCTTGATACCAGCTCTATGTTCATTGTATCCTTCCGTTTCATCTTTTCTCATTCAGCCATTTGCATCTCATGACAGTTGCACTGGCAATGAAGTATCCACAATCCAGGACATAAATAGTTCGATTGCCTCCTTAGCTTTTCATGTCAGACTTCAGCATATCCAGCTGTGCAATCAGCTGCACTTCCTGAGAGCTGTTCATATGTACTACTTTTATACGACTGTATCATTCCACTACATATCTACCTCCGGCATCCACTTTGTTACCAACTTCAGATGCTCTCATGCTACTCATCAACGAACTCAGACAAATCCATAACTGTATCACCTTTCACTCATCTATGAACCACTGCCGCTGCTTCGCTAAGATATCATGATCAGCCACCTGCACCACAATCCATAGAGTGCTTTTTCTACATCTTTTGCCGAAAATCGACTACCTGTAATTTAGGCCGCCGTTATGCCGTTTGTCCCCCCTTCAAAGTCTCAGGTTG
This sequence comes from Fasciola hepatica, assembly GCA_948099385.1. Classification (NCBI taxonomy): domain Eukaryota; kingdom Metazoa; phylum Platyhelminthes; class Trematoda; order Plagiorchiida; family Fasciolidae; genus Fasciola; species Fasciola hepatica. The sequence continues at coordinate 32,050,628 of CANUEZ040000043.1, read as the reverse complement.
GACTTTCCTCAAAGTACCTAGCTACAAGATTATCTGCGCTTTCTGCAGGCTCCAGTGATGTATTACCCCCAGTTTATTCCGTCAGATAGTAAACATATAAACCACTAGTATGCTCACTTCGTTGTAAATTTGTATTTCTCATCTGTCAGTCTTGGAGCAACCCCCGATAAACCAGTAGCTGAGCACCATTTCACCCACCTTTTACCTATTGCCACTTTCTCATCAGTCCTCCACGATTAAGCATCTACGCCAAAGAACACTGCGAAAGCAATTTCTCCAAACCTCTGCTGGAAATGAGCTATACGTATGCCAAGTTACTGACCTTTCGGTCGTTTCCCAAATGCCCCATGCCAGACTCTTACCAGCGCATCCCGTTTAGCGATTCTTCACATGTTTTGACAGTATCGTTTATGCACCACCCCCATGCGAGTTCATAAGATCATCGTATATCAACTCCTCTGTCCATCTTGTTGTCAACTTGTGTTCACTATTTAACCTGAAACGAACCTTCATTCGAATCGTGTTTCACTCACCTGTCAACCTTTGCCACTCTGCTCCATTAAAATCTCCAGGCTTGGGCATCTACATCCACTCCTTAATGAGGGCGTCCTCCACAATATCTTGATCAATAGTGAGTACTAATTCAGTGGTAAGACGGACTTTTTCATTTACGCAATTCCCCTCGTCAGAGGACACCACAAATCCTTCGGTATTATATCTCTGTTATTTGTCGGGTCATCTGGGATGCTGGGTCAAGTGCATGTCCTTCATCACCAAAAACTCTCCAATTTTTCGTTGGTTTGTCAGTTAACTCACCCCTTCGACTTTACATCGACGCTATCCGAAATACCGCGCGTTTTTACTTCATCCACGCTTTACTTCATCACGTATCTTGACCGTGGAGCTTACTTCACTCACTTAGGAGAGGTGCGTTCACCGGACCCTCAAACTCAAACTTGCCGGGCATTCATTCGTGCGACCACCAAAACCTATGCACTTTTGCGCTGCATTTACCCAAATGAATATCCAAGGAACCGTTTTGTGACCTCACTTGTATAATATGATCATGCAATCAAGCATGCTTCGGGTGTCCCCGAAATAAACCATTATTATTATTATTATCATTATTATTATTATCCCAGTTTAGAGTATTGGCGGACGACAGTCGAGCAGAGATCGTTGTATAGGTGCAACTTGGAGATCATTTTCGGTGAAGCCATCTGTTAAGTGATGCCTGAGTTGGCCGTCCAGACGATGGTACACCGAATGCCTCAACCTTTGGGTTAAGATCGTACACAGTGGCTGTTGCAAACGCAGTGATAGACTCAGTTTACGAGTAGGCCGCGTGATTGAGCTTCACCCCGTGGGTCTCCCTAGTTTTGTAGGCCCTCCTGCCAAGGGTCTTTTCAGAAATTCTTCTGTGGATACAAAACATTCCGCATATCCTTGGGGAGACTTTGAAGCCATATTTTTTTCAGAGGACTGTTTTTATTTTAGTTGTTTCCAAAAGGTTTAGCACCCACCAAAGCAAATGCGAGTACTTGCCATCCCTATGTTCCCTGTCTGCCAACAAAAGTACAGCTCGCTGTCTGTCATACATTCCCACCCGACCACTGACCGCTGCTTTTATGCCTTCTTGGGGGTCGGGGTTTCTGATTCGAACAAATATTTCACCTCCTGCACGATGCTCGGGGCAAGAACTGCGACCACGGAGTGAAATCCAGTGCTTTCAGTAGTAACGTTGGTCAGGACGGAATATGACTCTAACAACGCAAACCAAGCCCGGGGTTTACCTTCCCTGTACACTGTAAACAGGACAGGCCTTTATCTTCTGCCAAACCCAGCACCAGTGGCCTCATCCAAGGCCGTGTCCCAGGCCCTCTACTATGCCTCATGTATATTGAGGACATATTCTCGATCGTTTGACAGGGAGCCCTATTCCTTATTGCTGATTGTGTAAAAATGGTATGCTGCTTCCACCCTAGCGACCTATCTAAGGCCCTGTTCAATCTTTCTGATGCCCTATCACTTCCCCGACCCGGTGAACTTCGTGATGAGTGAAATTCTCTGTGAAACGAGGCCTCCTCTTGCTTCACCAACGCACCTCGCCGCTCCGGATAAGTGAGTCCGGGCGGACTTCCCAACCCCATCCATCAAGCAGGTAATAATCTTGGCATGCCCCAAACCTGTTCCCCTAACTTCTCAGAGCAGGCATCGTTCCGAATCCCCAGATCTAAGCAAACATCAGGTCTGACCAGTCGTTGTTTCTCGCTGCCTGCCAGTTGTTTTCACTCGTATCTCCTACAGGTACTACTGCTGCTGGAGTACTGGCTGCTGTGTTTACATTCAGTTGTAGAACAAGCAATGTTGGTACCGAATTTACTTGCACAGACGTGAACGCAAAACCCGGCCTTAATCGGTAAGCAAGACGCAAGCAAGCATTTGAGTAAGCCTAAAGACCAAGATCGAACGTGCTGTCGGGCTCAACGGAGTAAAAACGACCAGCGATTAACGAAATCGATGGGTCAGTACCCCTACTGCTGAAGCATGATTGAAGACCGAGACAGGGCGGGCATACCTCCATTCAAGAGAGAAATATTGATCAATGGAGTCTGTCCGTGAGTTTAACCAGAAACAGCATTAGCCGATTACGTCCACCCACTGGCCGAGCTTCTGCACTATGCTTCTTGAGGAAGTCCGGCACGCCTTCACAAAAAAGCTCTTGAGGGCATCAGCAGACTTAACACGGGGCCAGAGCTATAAGCTCTCACACACTCAGCCTCTGTGGATCTGCCGCACCAGAATGAAACCGAAACTTCCCTTTAAGCCTATCTTTGACCAAGTCTGCTTTTTCTACCATATCTCTTTTGCTGCCCCTCCTCCCATTCCCTTTGTCGCTGAGCCTCTTGCTTTGTTCCTTGATCTAACCTTGATCTAAAGTCCCGATTCTTTCTGTCAGTCTATTTCAAAATCAGGATTAAGCTTCTCCTCAGCACACGTAGCCTCCCCGTTGTACTCTTTTGGAGTGCACTTCTTATCCACCTCACTGTTCCCAGTGCTATTTTGCCAGCCAGTGGGTGCAGCTCTACAGCTCTGGCCTTCGTAAGAAGCCTCGCTCTCCGGCGGTCTTACCTCTGCGCCATGAGCCAATGTCTTCATCCCATGTCCAACCCATTCCTTCTCCCCAGTAACTCGAACCATGAACATCGCAGTCCCTGATTTACATTGTATTTACCTCTTGCTTGAAGTGCGATGACCTTATTCATCTACATGTTCCTCTGTTACCTCCAAGGTATCCACCTCTTTGCGTATCTTGCCCTGGTACATCAAGCCCACCGCAGTTCCTTAATGCCTGTACCCATACTATTCCAGCGAATTATGGTTACTTGCACCCTTACCGCCCAGCTCGTTCTAGGGACCCACTGCCTCGATGAGCCTCGGTTTCGCATTTTCGTTTTTTCCTCTGTAACGTTTTTCCCCAGCTAGGGCAAACCCAGACTGCATTTTTTATCTGGTTCCTCCTCTTAGTCGTCCTCCATGACTTCAAAGACTGTTAGCCACTTCGAGCGCCGTGCTGGCCCCTTCCCTAGAAGGTGCATCGGGATAATAATTCTGAATGGCCGTCCACCATTTGCTTTCCCCAACGGATCTGCTTTCAGCGATCTCTGTCAGCCCGGCAAATTGATTCTGGATCCCATACCCTCGTTATTCTTACCGTGCCCCCTGCCTAGTCATCGGTGACCACTGGTGACAATCCCAGTGGTGCGGGGAGTGGTCATATTCACCGTTTTAGCAGGGCCACTTCGGTCGTACAGGCTGTCTGCAATGACCTGCTGGCGCTGGTGGGTTGTTGGATCATATCTAAGTTCAGTTCATGAAGCTGTTTCCAGGTTAGCAACTCAGCCGACGGTCGTCCCCACCAACTAGCTCCCGTTGCAGATCGACCTCTTCAACATCGCTCGCACCGTCACATCCAATGAGTTCGCGGGTGGCACTCTTATGCCGCTTTTGACCCTCTACGGCAGGTCCAACTATCATTCTTGCCATCAATCCTACCGCTTCCCATCCTACTCCCCCGTCACTGAATGCACACCCACCCGTTTCGTCCTTACTCCAGCCGCTTCCCACCATAATAGCTCTCACAAAAAGCAGTCAGTACAGATATTTTCACCTACACTGCCCATGCTCGTTAATATGTGTCCACATTTCCGAAGCCAGATTAAAAATCTGCTGCTACCTCCCTTTGCCCTTATAGCTCTTCGATTGCCTTCTGATACCCCCACTGCACAGCCTTTGGTCTCATCCCTCCTTTTAGCCTCTTATGTCCCGTTCCAACACGCATTATCCCCCTCCGTACCACTGTCCAGTCCCTATGCTGGAACATTTCTTTCACACCTTTTACTTTCAAGGTCACATTTAATACCAATTGGTCACCAGAGTATCTTATTCGGCCTCGCAACTCCATCAGGATCTTTCTATCAGCCGGCGCTTCGGCTGGCATCATTCAACTTACACCATTTGTACAACTGCCTGCAGGCTAGCAGCTCTCCTGCCCCATCAGTCCCACCCAACTGCGCACGTATTTCCCGTACCTATTGTTTTATCACAGGTCTACTTTTTCCGTAGTCCTCTTTTTCTTCGGCCTTCATAATGTGTTCCATCCCCCGTAAAATGGTCCAATTGGTCGTCTCTTACCGGCTTCTCTTTGATCAGTTCTCATATCTCCTTTATATAACATCCGCCACAGGCGTCTTTACCGCGCTCCCGAGGTTACTCTGTTTCTTCGCGTTCCGAGTGTCATACAAAATTCGACGCACCACGATTGGCCAGTGAACTTCTTGGCTTAAAGATCCACTCTTACCTGGTTCCTTTGATCTCTTACGTACTCATATATTTCCTATATCATTTGCTACTGCTATGGCAATACTTCTGCATCCCAGTCCGCTTCACCTCCCATTTCTTTGTTTCTGCCGATGGTTCATATTCCTAGGACCAGTTTGAACCTGTGTTCACCCTAACTTTCGCAAGAATTTCCACTGCTACAATTCTGCTTCCTCTTCCATAAAATACTTCCTTTCCTCGGCTTTTCCCACTTATAGCCCTCACCACGCGATGCGTCTGCATTCGAATAATCCATTTGGTCTACTCCTAATTGTTATTTCTCGATCGTCTTCCTTACCTTTTAGTCTTTACGCACTGCCCACAACATCCGCCGTCGTTTCAGTGCTACACAGATTATTACTTCCTTTGTCCTTTTCCTTCTGAATTACCATGTTCGGCCTGTCCTAAATAAAACGATACCTACTGAAATGCGTTTACGATTGCAAACCGTAAGATCTGTTCCCACAGGTCCTCTCCGATCCTTTATATGCCTTTTTTCATATATTATCATCACTCACGGGTTTAACCTTTGCACTACATTCCGCTTTACTTTCCAGTTCCATTTGTTCGCTGATATTATATACCCATGAAGACAGTTAAAAATACCCACTCTGCTTTTGCCGGCCATTTCCGTCGTCGCCTCCTTGCTGCCTTACAACACATCTCCATTCCTTAATGCTTCACCCAATTTCGACCGTCAGCAGGTGATGCATCTGCATCCAAATAATTTATTCGATCTACTCCCAAGGGTTATCTTAAATCACAGCCCGTTTCCTCCTTACTTTATGAACAGTTCACCAGCGTAGCCATTACCTCTGCGCGTAGAACTTTGTTCGTCTCCCATTTTGTTTCCCACCGTTGATCTGCCACTTTTCCCCTGTCGTAAAAAGAAAGATATAACATGATTTTTCTGAGCAATTCCAAATCACCCGATCTAAATCTACCTACCTCTTCCGGTAACTGACATTCCTGTTCTATAGCATCCCTCTGCTCTACTCTCTAATGCCCCCCACTCTCCGATAGCCTACCTTACATCACATATACAGAGCATTTATCCAACCCATGTTCTCCAGTTCTTCGCCGGCTATTTTTTGCAATCAGCCGGCCGCCTCCCTTGGTATGCCTCCATTGAGAAACACCCGTACCTTGCACCCAATAGAAGTTGAACTGCCGAAAAATACTCGCTAATCAATCTGCCCCCCGCAACATGCCTCGTTCGCTCTTTTCCATATCGAGTTTTATATCCTAGCGCCCCTCATTTATGGCTTTGTACCAATGACTCGTGTCATCTTCATTGTTCACTCAATCTTCAATCTTAAAAATAAGGGGCAGTAGGGCGATCCTCTTTAAGAGCCTCGTCACCTCAACGCTGGGGCATGGACCCAATTGTGCCTGTCCTGCTACCGTCTCTCCACAAAGAAGTCCAGGCTTCGCCTGATCACGTGGTCGTTTCTCTTTTCCATCTCTTCTGCTGGCAAAGCATTCCACAGACTTGTCATCCCCCTGAAGAGGGGGTCTTCTAGCGACAGGCCTTATAACTGCTGTTTCTTTGGCGTCCTCAAATAACCTAAGGCACGGTTCTGTGCCCACAAGGGAAAATACGTCATCTACTCTTGGCCCAAATCCTACCGAGTATGCGTCTGATGTAAATAAGGTCATCGCAAACTCTATGATATGCCCTGGGAACAGTCCGATGGCTTAAAGCCGGTCTATATCACTTTGCCCACGCAAACCAGCGGCGAGGCGAGTGGTAGCCCGCTGTATTTGTTCTGACTCTGCAGCTCCCGTGACCGTATAGGGGAGAGTGATAAGTCCACAGTGTTACGATTGCTGGTGTATATGGGAAGCATTCGGCACTTCGAAGAACGGCAAAGACAGTTGTCCGCGTTGGCTTTGGTCTTCAGATTCGGTGGAACCTCTGATCAAAGATCTTTCTCACAATCCGATATGCGAATAGGCGTTCCGTGTAAGTCAAAGGAAGTGCCGCTGTCCATCCTCCTCACATTGATGTATGCAAACTTTTCACCATCGATAGGGAGTTGCCCAGTCTCGGCCCGTTCTCCAGTACGACTGAGTCACCCTGCTGAACCCCGTCGATCAACATCTGGCCGGATTGTGCCTGTAGATTTTAAGTTCGTACCCGTACACAGAGCAAGATAATTGAAAATCTGATATCAGATCTTCCGTACGCGTCCCATAAGTGAACCACGTGGGGTTCCACCAGAGGCACCTAAGGGACTAGATGGTGACCGCTCGACACTCATCGCAAACGTTCTTTTGCTTATAACGCCTATAATCCAGCGAAGTAGCAGAGCTTCAAAATTAAGGACCCCTAGTTTCATTAACAGTCGTCCGTGGGGTACCTCGTCGAGTACTTACTCAGAGTTGAGGTAGATACCATTAGTGAGGTGCCCGGCGGCCTTGGCTTCCCATCATTATTCACGGGGGAGCAGCCATGTGGATGTATACGAAAGCCTCCTCCAAAGTCCCTTCTGTTGTGAGCGGCGTAGCCATGTACGCCTAGTGCACTCACTGAGGGGGAAAGCAGCTAGAAGTTCCAAAATCCTGCCAATCACGGATGCAAAACGCACAGAAGGATGGTTATCCGTTCTGATGAAAGAATCGCCACAATCGATGTGGTCTTCCATAAACCATTCGTCGAACTACACATAAGTATTTGCCCCCAGTGTCGCCTATTCTCGCTTCCTTGCTTTTTTGGTAACTCTCACTAAGCCTCACAAGAATTAGTCGCTAGTGCCGGTCTTCTTCGCTTTCCGTATGTTGTTTAATCCAAAAAACAAGACCTCAACGTCGAGACCACCCATTTCTGTTACTGGCATGATATTGTTGTTCTGTCTTTCTCCCCTAACCTACAGCTGGTAGAATTGCCAGACTGCAGCCCTCTCCGTTTTGCTTTCAGAACCTGTACCCTAAGGACGATTGTCGCCTTCCACTTCCCAGGAATAACTTGGACCCTCTCTTGCAGGACAGGACAAACGAGATTTACACACAACTTCATTTTCGCCCGTCTCACGATCTCTTTCCCCAAGATTCCCACCAGACTTATTGAACCTGGACTACTCGATCTCACTGCATTCATACAACTCATTTTAATCCCATATGTCATCCTGCCCGTTCCGTGTTAGAACCCGCTAATACTGTTCAAACACTGGCACCTTTATTGTCACTGTTCATTGCTTCATCGGTCACCAAAAAAAACAACGTCCTGCGCTGAAATATCTTTCAGTAGTCCTCCAGTGGGCAGCGAAGTAATTAGTAACTACCTGCACTCTTCATCGGTCCATCCGATCGCGGCCGCAATGCTGTTGCATCGAGTGTTCGGGCTCTGCAGATCACTGCGTTCACTCCACGATTAGACGTCTTCGATACACTCCCCATGCTGCCTCGCCGCTCCGTTCCCATCATTTGTTACACCTGTCAAATTGGTCATTAGAAATGTGACACTCACCGTCTACTTACTATACCATCACCGTTATCGAGACCTTTGATCTTCCAGATGTTGCATTCGTGTTATATTACCGAAACTGACCCCGTATGCAGCCTCTAAATCACACCACTATCTGCACCGGATGATACATTTTATTTCTATATTCGTTGATCCACGGCCGCTTCCCGCGATATACCTGGGCAGTTTTATTGATCCGTCATTTTTGCATGGTACATACCACACAGCATTCATCTATTGACGTACACTTATCTGTGGATTACTTTACCTTTCCTCTCGCAGAACCGAACACCTGTATAATGGATGTAACCACACGGTCAATATTGATTATTCTTCCACTTCCGCTCTGAAATTTCATACCAACCCTACATAAAGTTACCAATTTGCCGCACGCTCACCTGTTTTCCTCCGGCCGTTCCCTGCCACCATCACTCTGGTAGTATCCCTCCCAAGAAATACGCAATTGTTTGCAACATAAATGATTCCTCCAGTATAAAGCCACCACTTTATATACTACCATCTTTGCAGACTGAAATATTTCCATGTTAATACTTCTTGACATACCTGTAGTAAAGTGAATAATTCACCGAACGCTTCGACGAGATTTCTATCCATATGCCTCTCATATTCTGTAGCGCACCAAAAACATTTCCTCTGAATATGTTCGAATTTCCACTAGTGGTAATTATTTCATATACCACTTATGCATGTACTCCAGGCCAACTGACATCATTCGACCTTGACCTTCAAATTTGCCGGGCATTACCACAGTTTTAGTTCACTGTAACACTCTCTCTGATACTCTGCATGCACTTGTTGTACCCTTTTGTGAATTGTCATTCCGGCATCACTATAATCATCTGATCATGCATTCCAGCATGCTTCGGGCGCATCCAAAATATACAATTATTATTATCCCCATCTGCCTTTGGACTGGCCAAGAAAAAGAGGATGTTGAGAGCCTGTTTCTACTCATTAGGTGGTCGTCCAGCCAAAGCCGATGGGTTGAGGAGCCCCAACATTGGTGGGGCCAATATTTCCGCCAGTTCTTCCATCACGAGGGGATGAAAGTCGCCTCCTCCTGGAGACTGGCGAGCTTAAACTGAGCATAACGCTTCAGCAACTCCCTTCTTGACGAATTCTGGGAGGCAGGATAAGAGCACTGCCCTACCTCTTTGGAAGCGGCGTACCTTCTGATGCATACACACATTCATGGTGTTTCGCCTAAGTATCTACCTTGCCATCATCCGCCTCGACCAGTGAATTTTCTTTTACGAATAATGAAGAACCATTTATGGCCCTGGGTTAAACCCTTAGATATGCAAACGAACGTTTTAGAGCACACAAAGAGTCAACCGCAGGATTACTCTAGAAAGCACACAACTTTGGACGCTTGAGTTCGGAGCTGTGGTCGCAAATGTCTCCATAGTGCTAGCATTCTGCCCCGATCGCACAAGTGAGCTTCCACGCTCGATTTCCGGACCGAAGTAGGCCTCTAAGCTCGAGGTCAAACCACACAGAACTCCTGTTAACAACTCAGGGATGGGGGTGATAAGTTAGGCACAAATGAAATACTTCACCTTGGATGGGTTCCTGGGTCTGGCCGATGTCATACGGGTCGCTAGGGTACCAAAGAATGGAGGCAGCAAACCTCCTTGTTTCGTTCAGTGGTACGAGCAAAACATTGGGTTCACCCTCTATTCTGGGCCCCGCCAGCACTCCTCACCACCAGCTAAGACCTAGAACCGAGTGGTCACGGCCTCCAAGAGTTGGTCTGAACAAGATCTCTTCAACACCGGAGCCTCTGGGAGATGTGATCAAGTCTAAGATGGAGTTACTGACCCTTTGGGTACTCATCGGTAGAGTCACATGCTGACATGAATGTGGGTCTTCGAGAACCAGAACGAGTTCTTGAGTAAATAATTCGGCACCTGGCGGACACTGTGGATTCTCCCAGCCAAAATTTGGGCAACCGTGGTGAGTGTGCTCGATAGTATGCTCGGAGGGTCCACGGCGAGAATCCTTTAGATGACACCAACAGATTCATACTCACTTGTGGCCAGCTTCGGACGACGCCATAGAGATTTGAGATAGCCTTCCGAGACCTAATAAGAGTACAGTTTTGATAAAGGTATATCAGGCCTGACGAACAAGAGGACACTGCTACAGCTTCTGGTTTGGCTTCTGTCTACACGGTTTAGTGCATAGGCCCCAGTAGCCACCCTCGAATGTAGTGCATCCCACTTGAGCCGTGATTCTGCCGGGGCTACCAGCGCTGGTATGTGGAGCAACTTTCAGCACTCCATCCAGCTTTGTTTCTCCAGGAGACCTTGAGTATTCGACGGCACGATCTCAGCAAGTGCGATCATCCCCGCCGGCAGCACACTAGCCGCCGCTGAGGGTTCAGCGGTGGGGATAGTTGGGGAATCGCGGGCAGCGGCTGCCACTTGATCTGCAGCCACCTCCTTGAACCCTACAATCCTTTATGTAGGAGTTTGGTTCACCGTTTGCGTGATTCTTTGGTGGCTCATCACCTGGGATCAGCATTTCCTCCCTAGCCTCAGGATCCAAGTCAAGCATCCGCAGAATCTTTTAGCCTTTATTCGGTATGACTGGTACTACTAGAGCAGCCTCCCAGTCCGAGCCAGAGGCTACCTTCAGTGAACTGCGTTGGCAGCCTTTCCCTATTCTTCTTAATCTGAATGCAGTTTTGACTCTCATTTTGTGGTCAGTTGCTCCTCTTCCTAAGTGAATAGTTTTTCAAGCCCTCCAAGCAGAAGTGCCACCTCGTGGTTGATGTGTTCTTGTGGGGTTCTTATCCGAGCCTCCGGAAGGCTCATTGCCAAAAAGCACTGCTCCCCCCGTGGAGGGGCCCTTCGCTGTCAAAGGTGTGTCACGTTCGTCTATAAGTTAGGCGACAGAAACTGATCGGTGCTGAAATGCACTTTATTACACGCAGCAGCAGCCCCATAGCTTACAGCGAGAGGCCGGCCAGTTGCTTTTCTTGCCGTCGACGGAAGTGCAACTGTAAGAGACCTCTTTGTCATCTAACGGGTTTTCAGTTATTTTGTAAACCTCCTGGGTTGCAGGGGTGGATGCGTACCCGGCATATCCTGCGACCCCAGCAGATTTCTGGTCAATGAAAGACAACTTACTGCTCATCGCTTTGTTTGCTACAGTTGTTTCAACCTTTATTTTAGCTTCCGTGATGAACAGATCCCGGTTTCCGGCCATACCTATTGGTATCAGTCAGGTTCCACCACTTGGCCCTGAACTTCACATTTGTTACGGATCCATCGAAATTCGTTGTTGGGTCCATTTAAGCTTGTTCCATTATTCCTTGTTGTGCGTAACCTTCCTCACGTGAATCCATCTATCTTAGGCTTCCTGTAAATTTTTCACTTTAACTGGAAAAGCATATTCACATTACTCGTTTGTAACAGTTGTTCATATATCCGGCTTGCCTCATGCCTCAACTAAGTAAACCATGATTATTGCTACTCACATCAGAATCAAAATATTTGAGAATGCTGATACAGCAAATAGCAGGATAAAGTGAAAAGATTCAAAAGCGAAAAAACCAAAGCAATTTAAAGTAGAGAAAAAGGTTGGAAAGTCGATTTAACGTCAACTGAATTTGATATTATGACTTATCAATACCCAGGGATCTGAAATTTCTCAGAAAATACAATGAGCTTATGCTGATATTCAGTTCCTCTGGGTTTTTTACCGCATATTATTCTCTACCTAAACCGTTGATTCCATGCTGTGTAGCCATTTGTCCGGTGCCCGTGCTTTTTTCCAGGAAGCCTTATCAATATACGTTAACCTGCTTCTGTACCCCGTATCGGTTGTTGGAGACACTGCTCTGGTGATCGCGGCTGCTTAGTACGGGGTTCCACTGTAAACCGCAGCTGGTCCTTGCGTAACAAGAAGGGTTGGCGAGAAGCTTATTGACAAAGCAGCTGGATAAGCACACTGACCCCAGGGCCGTAAGTAGCGGCAGAAGTGAAGTTGGCAGCATACAGTTCTTCGGTTGGTAGAATAATGGCCTTTTAGGGGCACGAGCGACGTTTTCCGAAACCATTCCGGTTCAACGACTGAAGCAAACAGAATTATAAGGGTTAGTGGATTTTGAAGTTATATTGGTTGTACTTTTCAGCTGAAGGGAGGTGGATGATCGGAAGAGCCACAAACCGTGGTTAACTAACCATATTTTACCCTGTTTCCAAAACCATGCGGAAAAAATGTCAATTAGGCAGCACGGGGCTCACTAAGTTGATTTGAACAGGCAAACCACAAACAACCGCCGATTGGAAAAGCTGAAGTTGGCATGAATTTCTGGCCTATTATAGAAGCTGGACAACGTTTGATCGACCATCTACGGATCTCCATGGATGACTAATGAGGGCCATCTAAAAGTTCGACAGCATTTCTGAAAAGAACTCGTGTCCGGGATATGGACAAGTAGTTTGACGTACAGTTTCGCCCTACTGTAAGCCACTCCAATTAGCCATAAGGAATTTGGCTGCCAAGAATGACTCGAGGTTTAAGATCACCCATAGCCAGTAGAAGACCCGGTAGCGGAATTGGATGAACTCCTGAGGAGCTGCTATAATTCCCACGACGAACTTAGCAGCTGACTCTTTTTCAAAAACAAAACTTACCTACGCTGCAAGATAGCAGTGGCAACTAGGATGAGTTTGGTTTCGGCGAAGAGCTTGCACAGCATCAACTGCTTGCTTCGGAACTACAAAGCGGAATGCCATCAAGGACGGACATGATGTTGAAACGGAGAAGGGGGAAAGCATGTTCGCCTGGGCTAGGCTTGGCCACCGGTAAGACGATAAATATATTTTATCTAGTATCCTGGGGCTTTTCTGCATTCGGACTGGGCATTATATATGTGACAATGGCTTACAGTATTTCGGGTGCTCCATTTGTCGGGTTGGGTTTCGCCATTGTGTTGCATGTTACCTTGTGAGTATGGTCCCCTATCGGCGTAAGGGATGTGTTGTCAAGGCAGAAGGATTATCAATCACCGGGCGGGGCGAACAGCGGAAGCTGGTGCGCCACGTCGTTGAAAAAGATGGGCTTTGGTTGCCAACCTTTTTGTGACCTTACTTGCACCATACGATCATGTAAACCAAGAAAGCTTCGGGTGTCCCTGAAATGAATCATTAATGTTAGTAGTAGTATGGTTGCTACTTGGTTTGACATAGCATAGGCCATGATTGAGATATCAATGGAGAAAGATCAGTCAGAGACTTCAGTCAGTCCAAGAGGAAGATTTCGGAAGATTTTTATGCCTTGATGTTAGGCTACAATCCAGTTAGCCAGCGGATGAAGGGCTCCAGCTAAGGACCTGTTGACAGGAATCACACTGCACCTCTAGACCACCCAGTATGAGGAACGACATGGTAGAACCAACCTGCACACGAAAGCATGCTGCCACTGGGGGTACAAATCCAGACTTTGTGATAGACAGAGCAAAATCCAGCCGGATCTGAGGTAGACGGCGAGACAGCGCGGCAGTCCGGAAGGTGTTTCAGCTGGGAATTATGATAAAAAGTTAGCTTAGATGGTATATGAAAATAAAGAGAAGAGGGCTTTGTCGGCTTGGGTTCTTGGGGAAGTAGTACGATATCGCCTGACTGCGACAAAGATGGAGGAGCCAATGGCACAATTGGTGAACAAAGAGCGCAGCCGTGAGGCACCTACTGGTCAAATGCCACCAGCTGGTGTCCGGTATTTGGTCGCAGGAAGTGACCAATACTTTAGGCTGCCCTCAAGAATGGGTTGGGCGTTAGGACACGTAGAACGTCGCCTCTTTACGGAAATAAGGAAAGGTTGTTAGGTAGAAATGTAAAATATGAAATGTTTTCCCTATGTTCTTTTATTTTGGAGCTTATTGAGGCATGTCTTTGTCGTCTGTTGTCTCTAAATGTTATCCAGGTCAGCGGGCTGAGAGCTGAGGCTCCAGTAGTGGTTGTAGTTGGCAGGGAGCGGCTAGGACGTACTAAGAACCCAAATAGCTGTTTGTGTGACTGGTATATGGAATACAGGGTACGCGCAGCCGTGAGTTATTTACGGGTCTGACTCCGCTAACTGGTGTCGGGTGTTGGTCAATGTTAAATAAGATTTTAAGCTTGAGCCTCGCTCGGATGCTAAGTCATCGAGAAGACCGCACCTGAGAAAGTGTTAGCGACTTCGTAGCGCCAGGCGCTCTCCGAGAACCTTTCGTGATGTCGACAATGCCCTGACGGGGATGGACAAAATTGACGATCAGGGGAAGGGCTTCTCAAACGTTTACTTTGGTCGACGTTGTTATAAGTTTCCTGGTCTTTGCATTGAGAAGTGCTAAGAGTGAAAATTCGCCTGAAAGCCCACATCAGAGCCGATATCAAGACGTCCTCGGAGTGTGCTCTACGGAGCGAACAGTGGTCTGGAAGCTACTCGAATTTTTGTTGTAGTAATTTGTCGTTGATAACGATCCTTAGTACCATCTGCTAGTTTTGCCGCTCCTATGGGGTGAAGGTGGATGGAAACCCCAACTAGTGTCTCGGCATTGCTTGATTATTGCTGTACCCATGTTTTTGAGAGCTTTCCCTCAGAAGTTTCGCCGTGTGACCTGATGCTCTTCTCGCAGTGTTGCTGAGGGCATTGTACCGAGTTACTCTGCTCCTTGGATGAGCCACTTCAGTCTTCGCTGTTCAAGTAGGCAAAGACCGGAAACTACAGCTTTCTGACGGCTACATCAGAATAGTCCCAGTCAAGTGTCTGAGCAGAAGGTTCACTGGGAAGATGGCCAATAGTCCACAAGTAACGAGTGAGCTGGCTTGTGGTCATTCGTTCCAAACTGCCCCTAGCGTATGAAATCAGAGCTTTGTTAATCAGTGAAAACTTAGGGTCATCACGAGGCTAACATCACACTCGGCAGCTCGCAACAGTTGAGAGCTCGAATTCTGGACCAGGGTAGTATGTGCACTTAAGGAACGCCTGAGTATGCCGACTGTGTACATGAGCGGAGCAAGGGGCGCCACAAAATTCGGTAACCTTTCAAATAAACAATTTTTTGGTGTGTGTAAGTGTCTGTCCCACCGGTGGCACTTCGGGTTACCATAAACATTCATGTGGTTTGCAGCAATGTTTCCGTCACCGCCAGCAATCAACATGCGGCTCGTTGTGAGGCTAACAACGGCGTACGGAGGCTGCTCGCCCCATTAGTTCTTAGTGCTAATTATATGCCACCTCTGATGTTAAGTGGCCACATCTTCCGACATATGACCACTAACTGGATGGATCTCGTGGCTATGTGCCCCACGGCTGAAGACCAATACGCTCTACCCTGCAAGCCCGCCGTTTGCTTTCCGCCGTGCGCAACATTAGGAAAGCATGCGAGCTACTGATGTTTCGCACCACATTTCTGGTTTACTGTTGTTGCGCCATAGCGACCGGCTGTTACACTTTAGGCTGTGATGTGGAGAAAACAGTGACCATTGAGGGAGCTCCGCAAAAAAGCTGCCGGTAAACACCGCTCATGCTTTGTAACACGAGTTTGAGCAATGAGTAGTCGAATTCACAACGGATCCCGAAATCAAAAGGCGATTATCCGTAATAATCTACGATACTAGATTATTGAATGAACAATGACATCAAAAAGATACAAACCTCAATAGTGAGATCACAAGGACTCAACAAACGAGAAACCGAATTGCGGCGTGTGCGCAAGGAGCACGTGCATCACGCGGGTCCAGAACAAGGATATGACAAAGTAGCGCTCTGGGCGCGAACAAACAACAATTGGTCCATAAAAACAAACAGTGCGTGAAGACTCGCCAATGGTGTAAGCGCGTGAGTGATGTTAAGAAAAAGATGGAACTGCAAAGGTTTTGGGGGGATTTTCCACGACCGGAAGTTACACCGCCCACCAAAATCCTCACGAATCCTTAGCAGGGTCAAAGGTTTGATATAAAGGTACTGATTCTTCCTACCTACCTAGGCCTTGCTGTCAGTGCGCGTGCCCAATTCTTGTCGTCAACGTTTTACTCATGGTCGCACCTAATCCGTTAGCCACATAAACGTAAGGCTACTCTACATCTTTCACGGGAACAACTGACCGATGGCGGGCGCGAAGGGGAAACACAGATGCTGTCCTTTGAAGGCCCGTCCTACTCTGGCTGTGTGTGCTTGCGTGAGTGTGTGTGTATGATGTAATCACCGCTATCTCCACACACGCGAAAGACACTTCAGTAACGTCAACAAAAACAAATTGCGAACACCGTCACATGTCTGATAGGGGTTGCGGGACATAGCGTGCATCGGGCGTGTGCGTATGTGTCTGGATGTATAATGGAACCACATGTTCCACCACATATCGGAAAAAAACCTCCTGTGATGTCGACGAAAGACCGTGAGCACTGTAACGTGTTTGACGGAGACCAGGTGGTATAACGAGTACTATGTTGGTGAGTGTGTGTCGGGGTGTATCATGGTTCGATACGTCAATGTGTCGTGAATGCTCCCATATACGGGGTTTCTTTACCCACCTCGAAGAAGAATGCGAAATAGTCTACTTTGCCTCAGCGTTGTCAGCTTCCCCGCCTTCACTCTCGAGTAGGCTAGTCCTGCGTATGTCACGAATTAGCGCTCCTTTAGATGTCATCACCTTCACCGTTTTTATCATTCCGTCAGTGCTTTCCGCGGTTTCCACAACCACTCCCAAGGACCAGGTGCTGGAATGTGAGCGTTCGTCTGCGATCACCAACACATCCCCAACTTTGAATGGTCTTGTTTTGACCAGCCACTTCTCTGGAGTCTGCAAAGCCGGTAAGTACCCCCGCAGCTATCGCCCCCAGAAAACCTTGGCAAGATAAATCGCCTGCTTCCATCTGTGGAGGTAGCTCCCACGAAGCTTTACCGGCCCTTGGAAACCCTCGTTCGACCTTAACGCCAATAAGTCGTTCGGAGTGAGCGCCAGGTCGGTGGGGTCGCCTTTCAATACTGGAACCAGGGAGCGTCGTTCAGAATTCTCTCTACATCAGTCATGACGGTGTTCAGCGTCTCATTGTCGGGCGGCTGTTGCCCCATGATTGACAGCAATATCCGTCTGGCGGACCGGATCATGCGTTCCCATACGCCGCCTCGGTGGCTGGCCTGTGGGGGGTTGAAATGCCATCGTTTACCGTAGGTCACGGTTCGATCCTGCAGTTCGTCCCTGTTTATGTTCTTGTGCCAACGCTGCAATTCCCGGTGAGCGCCCACAAAGTTCGATCCGCTATCTGAGTATATATCGCCGGTACGCTTCTTCGGTTGATAAATCTTTGCAAGGCCCGTAGAAACGAATCGGTCGTCATCGAATGTAAGACTTCTAGGTGTACCGCGCGTGACTTCATGCACGTCATGATACATCCATATCGCTTTTCCAATCTTTTCCCGCACTTGATCCACAAGGGCCCGAAATAGTCCAACCCGGTGTCACTGAACGGCCACCAGCCCGTAGTCACCCTGCATTCTGGTAGTGGGGCCATGTGCTGTTTGCCCGCCGTGGCATTGCGTCTCCTACATTGCACACAACGTTGGGTTACGCGTTTTACCGTCTCTCTTGTCAGCAACCAGCGGCGCCTTTGGGTGACGCTCGTAACGTGACCTTCCCCGGCATGTCCCTCCGCGGCGTGGACGTGTTGGATCATTAGCTCTACCACAGGTTGTCGAGCCGGCAGCAGTATAGGGCACTTTGTGTCGAAGCTCAGGTGGGCGTTGGTCAGCCTACCATCCACCAGCAGCAGTCCAACAATGAGTCTGGGGTTTAAAAGCTTCAATTTACCTCTTGGAGATGATATTTCTTTGTTGATTCGCCCTATTTTTTCCGCCCTCTCGAGTTCTTGGGCGAAAGCCTCGCGTCGAATCATTCCGAAAATATCGTATTCTGCCGCTTGTAGCTCATCGGGACTTATTGGGCCGACCCGTATCCGGGGTGAGGGGCGTACTACTTTCATGGCAAGTAAATTTTTGCTTGAACCCGGCTAACCAAACCAACGCACGAAGTGTCTTCATCCAGGAAGAAAACCTGACCAATCGCAATAGAACGGATGTCGCTTCGACGACGTTGGCCGCTATCACTACGCCTTTGATCTCCAGTTCTACTTCCGTAGGGGGTTTTAATTCGAACACGGGCCGGTCCTGTTTAGGCACTTGCAGGAAGTTTGGCCCTCCCGTCCACGTGTCTAGTTGCCCGAAGTTGGTCGCATCTCGGGGACACAAATCAGCTGTATTATCGCCAGACCTGACATACTTCCACTGGTTCGGGGCTGATTCATCGTGGATAATCGTGAGCCGGTTAGCAACGAAAGTACTAAACCGGCTCCGGACGTTGTTAATGTAATAAAGTACTATCGTTGAATCCGTCCAGAAACTAACCGACCAAATGTAGAAGTCAAAACATCTCTTCACCGCTTGTACCGCCCTGACTGCCAGCACGGCTGCGCTGAGTTCAAGGCGTGGGATCGAGACCGACTTCAGTGGAGCAACGCGGGCTTTGGCGAACAGGATCTTCGTAGTATATTGTCCATCTGTGCACCATCGTCCGTACACCACAGCTCCATAACCGACTTCGGATGCATCGGAAAAGACATGTAGTTCTGCCGTCCGCGTTGTATGGCCAGGAGTCAAACATCGTGGAATCCTTATGTCCCCTAATTTCTTCAAGGTGTTCAAAAATTCTTCCCAGTCCAGCCGGTCCTCTCGGTCAAGTGACTGGTCCCAATCAACTTTCTTACGGCACAGCCGCTGTAGCAAGATCTTTCCGGGTAGCAGCCAGGGCGGGACGAAACCGAGCTGGTTGAACAGACTGGAGACAGCGGATAGTAGGCCTCGACGGGTTACAGACAACTCGGGAGCGTTTAGCTCGGAAACAAAGTGGTCCGTTTCCGCGTCTCATTGTATTCCTAAAGTGAGCTCGATAGGAAGTGGATAGCCGTCCAAATCTCTAACCCTTTCGGCCCTCTCGTGGTACGGAATGACCTCGAGCACTTCTAGAGCGTTCGACATCCATTTTGTTGGATGGAAGCCGCCCTCATCTGGCAATCTTGTCACGCCTCTAACCTGCGCTAGAGCTGATTCTACATCATTGAATGACCCAAGGTAGTCGTCGACGTAGACATTTCTGCCGGCTCTATCTACCATCGACCGACAAACCAGATCTCTATGTTTGTTCGCAGATTCTCGAAGGGTGCAGTTCGCACAGAACGGTGACGATATGAATCCGAAGGGGTGGATGGTCACTCTATAATTTGCCACTGCGTTGTCCCGCTCGCCCTCTTCCCACCACAGGAAACGCAACGCATCTCGTTCTCCTACCGGTATTTTCACCTGATGAAACATTTCCCTAGTGTCGGCGGACAAGGCCACTCTACCCACTCTGAAGCGGTACAAAATTTCGATTAGTAGCCTGATCCAGCCAGGTCCTTGTGGTAGGCGATCGTTTAACCACTTGTCCTGGAACTTGGCCGCACAGTCGGAAACCACCCGCAGACTTTTGGGTTCCTTGGGGTTGCTAACCGGGTGGTGGGGCAGATACCTGGTACCCTTCCGGCCTCCGGTGTTGGCAGGCACCTTTTCTACGCAACCGCGAGCTTCTTTTCGCTTAATGAATTCTGCTTATCGTTCCCGAAATTCCTGATATCGGATGAAGCGTTCTTTCAGTCGTAGTAATCGTTGGAGAAAATAGTTTCTGTTATCAGTCCACGGGCCGGCAGATGTGCCCCATAGGAGGGAACCTCGAACTGTTTTTTAATACCTCTAGTGCTTTGCCGCACCGTTTGTAGAACAAAGTGATCCTCTTGAGACAACGTTGGTCCTTCGTCTCCGATGTCGTGAAACTCCTTTTCTCACAGCCGCTGCAGGTGGTACTCTATGCGGTCTTTTTCGGCAAATAAATAATTCACGGAACCAAGTCCCCTTACTGGACCGTATAACATCCATCCCAGAGCCGTGCGTACGGCATAAGGTGCCTGGCGGTCGCCCACTTTCTGGTCAGGTACACAGTGCGCCTCTGGCACGTCGCAACCGATGAGGAGATCCACTTCATCATCTTCCCAGTCTACAACGGTTACATCCCGCAGGTGGGACCACCTAGTCAAGATTGCGTTCACCGACCTTGGTGCTCGCACGGGGAGATCAGCCAGTGTGAATGCTTCCGTTGGTCCGATTTGCTCGTTAGTGTCTAAAGAGATGAGTAGCAACCTCAACCGGCCGACAGTCACTACTTTTGTTCCTCCCACCGTGCTCACTGATAACGACGTCACACCTTTAGCGAGTCCGTGTTTGTCGGCAAGCCGCTCTTTCACTAGGGTAGTTTCGGATCCACTATCGACGAAAACCAACGCTTTGACCACCCCAGTTGGGTCACTGCTCCCACGGTCACTACGCCTGAACGTACAAGTTTACTGGCAGACCTTGACGTTGAACAAATAAAGCTTGGCTTGGTACTCGCCTCGGGTAAACTTTCTCTCGCCTGGTGCAATAATGGATGGTGTCTACCCTTTGCAGCTCTCGCATCCACATCTAATCCTTGTTCTACAAGCTGCCGCCCGGTGCTTGGCGCCGAGACAAATGAAACGCGCTCCTGCCATCCTCGCTATTCCCCATCGTTCGTCTATTGTGGCCTTGACGAACTTGGGGCGTTCTAGTAGCCCATGGCTAGCATCACGGGACCTACAACTTGATTGCGCCGTAGCGTCGCGTGAAATGAAGTGTGCATTGGTCTAAGGCTGATGTTTCGGCTGTTCTCGAGCAGTGGTTTGAGCCTGGCTAGTACTAGGCTTGTTTACTCGGTTGCTGTCCCGGATAAGTCGGCCAAATCTGCTGTCGGACATCTTCGTCTGCCCGTCTAAGTATTCGGTCAGGTCTTCGAAGTTAGCCTCCCGGTCACTTTGGCTTATCTGTTTCGCTTCTTCTGCCTACCGACCCTGTAGCTCGGGATTGAGGTGACGGACTATGCCTTCCAAAGTGTGCATTGCATCTAGGTCAGCCCTGTAACCTGAATGGTCCAGGGCTATTGAGCAGTTCTGCACCTTGATCACCAGGCGGGCCATTGTGTAGACGTCGCCCGTGGTTCTGTTTGCCTCTATCATCATGCCCTCTATTAGGTTACGGACTACTTAGAACGATTGGCCAAACAGGTCCCTTAGAATCTTCCTTGCTCGGGTGTAGCCTTGTTCTGGGTCGAGCATGGTGCACCCGTCAATAGCTTCTCTTGCTCGACCTCGACAGTAGTGAGTCGGATAGAGAAGCCTTTGCCCGGGGTCGGTTATCTTATTTTCGACGAACGCTTCGGACTGCTTGACGAACTTGCAGTAGTGTTCAGATCGCCAGTTAGTTCCACTCTTGGCAAATTGATCGATGGTGTTTTACGGTCTGCGACCGGCGTGAGGTTCTCTATCTTATTGCACCCTGATCTATCGTAGGTGTCATAGCCCTTGGTCTTATGCTCACGCTCTTTCTGTGTACACTTCTTTTCTGCTTCCTGGGCCTGTTATCAAGCCGATAATAGTTGTTGTTCTGGGTCTAATATCCTTAGCCCATATAAATCAACATCCTTAAAATCCATATTGCCCTCAGTAACACATGGACTAGAACTGACAGGACTAGGCGATCTAACATTACCTAACGAATCAAAGGTACCCAAAACCTCCTCAGTGACTTGCCGTATTACTTCCTGTGCAGATCTCAAAGTTTTCGACCTTTTCTTGGCATTTTGCGTACTTTTCCTCGTTCCAAGTTGATTTATTGAGTATTGTAACACAGGTTTGAGCAATGAGTAGTCGAATTCACAACGGATCCCGAAATCAAAAGGCGATTATCCGTATTAATCTACGATACTAGATTATTGAATGAACAATGACATCAAAAAGATACAAACCTCAATAGTGAGATCACAAGGACTCAACAAACGAGAAACCGAATTGCGGCGTGCGCGCAAGGAGCACGTGCATCACGCGGGTCCAGAACAAGGATATGACAAAGTAGCGCTCTGGGCGCGAACAAACAACAATTGGTGCATAAAAACAAACAGTGCGTGAAGACTCGCCAATGGTGTAAGCGCGTGAGTGATGTTAAGAAAAAGATGGAACTGCAAAGGTTTTGGGGGGATTTTCCACGACCGGTCGTTACATGCGTGACACGCGCATTGTCCATGCCACGGTGGAGGGCACATGGGCACGGAGAATGTCTGCCAGGGGGGACTTCGCTCGCTGGCCATGGGAACAAGCGCCATTCATTCGGTTCCATTATGGATACATTAGAAGACGATCTCTTGGCTTTAGCGATCCTTTCCGTCGGGTAAGCCGTCGAAAAAAATACAAGGACTGCCAATCGCCAGTGGAGGAGAAAAATCTTTTTCCTCTCCCCGACAGCAGTCTTTACATTGTATTTGTGACACATGGAATTAGTGGTGCTATTCTTACAGCCTGGGATTTCTGTCATTCTAAATTCGTTACCGGTTAACATTCTTTCTGAAACACGTTTGCACGGTGGTCCAACTGACGTTTAGTTTTAAGTCCACTGATACTAAGGCCCACAAACCTCGGTGTCCGGCCCAACTCAACCCAATATACATTATTTAACCCACCACATAGGGCCGGTCTGTTGTTCAACTAAGTCTGTTTACCCTCTGCATACTGGGCTCAATCCTTGTGCGAACTGAAGGTTTGCCGAACGTGAACCTCGTTGATTATTCTCAGGCTGTTGTGGACTGCATCCGCCCTGCATTCATTTCCCGTGTAAATCACCTTGGTTCTCCTGACTTCACGGATATGATGGGTGTTTCCGTGGCACATCCGTGGGCACCCCTGACTGCGGTTGGCGTCCTGAATAAAGAGACGACATAAGCACTGTAAACAAGGAGATTGGTATAAAAGAGCAATAAAAGTGTGCCCTACTGTTGTCTTCTAGGTACACCGGACTCATCATATTTGACTTATGCCCCCAGGCAGCAGTTGGCAACCGAATGGCTGGTGTGACTGAAGTATTTCCCTTGCGGTTTGTGACAAGCAGCCCATGTCGCGGTCATGGTGCGAGAGCCGTGGTGAACTGCCAAAATTAGCTCCATCTTGTCTGGCAGCCCGACGTCTGACCGTGATAGAACTGTAAAATATGAAAACATCCACAACGTGTGCATCGCACTTGGCGCCTCACTGACTGGATGCTGAAAAGTGTATATCGCAATTCTGCCCTGCCTGAAGCAGGCCCTGGTGTTGTCTATTATGGGCACTGACTGTGTGCCGTTAGAGTTCGTCTTCCTGACTAAATTTCTACTTTAACCTTTTCCCACTCCTCATTGTCCCCAAATTGTCCCCCACACTGTTGTTGTCCTGCTATACGAAATGCTGATGACGATAAAAATATTACTCTTACCATGCAATCTACACTTCATGACGGTGCCTCGCCAATATTCAGGTATACTCTTGCTGTACCGGCACAATTTGAGTCCGAGCATAGTCGATCTCACATTTGTTTTTCGGCATGATTCCTGTCTCTTCTATCGCATTACCATCTTTAATTCTAATAGTCCCATCTCATCCTTCCTGCCGTTGTGGTCGATGCCAAATGCTCTCTCCTAACGGTGTAGGATACTGTAGGGACCGGAGTAGACAAGGTGAAGAGGAGCGCATGCCTCTGTTCTGAAGAAAAAGTGCATGTAGTCTTGAAGCTACGGATGTACGTAAACCGTCGTGTTTTGTTCACGAGCCGGGGGAAGGGTGTGTAACTTGCACATCTGGTGCGCTAACCTGGCGACGTAATCGGCGTATTCAAAAGTGACGATGGGTTCCGGGGCCACCGAGTTGCCAAGGGCGAAGCGCACGACCGAGTGTGTGTTCGGCTGCTGAGATTTGTCTATCGGCCCTAAGAGCTTTGCGGCGACCAAGGAGTGCTGGCGGTAGTGCTTCCCGCCGGTCTGGGTTGTGCGAGCCGCAAAGGTGCCCCAAGTTGCCGATGTAGACGTTCTACCATTCCGTTTGCTGACGGGTTGTAAGTTGTGTTATAAATGCGAACGGTGCCCAAGTTTTACAGAAGACAGCTGGGGGCTCACCCAAAATGAGAGCCGCGGTCTGTAGCACCACTGCTGAAAAAACAAACGCGGAAACCCAGTGTTCTAAGAGAGCTTCGGCGACTGTTACGATAATAATAATTGTTTATTTCGGGAGCACCCGAAACGTGCTTGATTGCATGATTGTATGGTATAAGCGATGTCACAAAAGGGATTATTTGATGTTCAATTGAGTATCTGCAGCACAGAAGAGTGCAGGGATTTTCGTGGTCGCATGAATGAATGCCCGGCAAATTTGAATTTGGGGGTCAGGTGAACACATTGCCCGGTAGTGTGTAAAATGGGCTCCGCGGTCGAGTTACTTAATAAAGTGAAGCTGGGATGGGGTAAAATTTGCGCCGCAGTTCGGATTGCATCGATATGGAGTCGCAGGGAAGAGTACACTGAGAGAAAAATTATCGAAAAAGCACTGAGGAGACATTGAAATCTTTTTAGTGGGGAAGGATATGCACTTGAACCAGTAGCTCAAATGAGCAGGAAAATACCAGAAATATAATACTGAAGGAGTTTCGAGGTGCTTTCTGAGGAGGGGAATTACGTAAACGAAACAGAGTCCAATTCACAACAGAATTGGTACTTACCATTGAGCAATGGTGTGCGGAAGGCACACTCATAAATGGTGTATACGTAAGCCCGATCCGGAAAATTTGGTGGAACGGAGCGGCAAAAGTTGACAGGTGAGTGAAGTCTCAAGTCTTCAAGTAGTGCACGGGTACGAGACCAAAGTCCACATCGTCCTAGATCTTGTGGTTGCCTTGTTGCTCGAGTGACACAGGTGAGCTGGAAGATAGTTCGCAGGATGAAGGAGCAGTTAGAGAAAGACAGAGGGCTCAAAATATAAATCTTGACAGAATAATGCATCTGGTATTGCCGGCGAGCTAAAAAGTAGACCACTGAACGATGGAAGAGGGCAGTCCGCTTAGCACGAGTAGAGCAATCGGTTCTGACTCGGAAAATCCATCGGGCTACAAACAGCGAGAATTTTGAACCTCGCGCTCCGCATGAGGTGTAGCGGTCAAATAAATGTTTTGATTTATATTAATTAGCGAACTCAATTTGACAACAAAATGGACGGAGGAGTTTATATATATGATCTTATGAGATCTTACTGGGGTCGTGCTTATGTGATACCGGCAAAACATTCAGACGATTGCTAAACGGGATATGCTGACAAGAGTTTGATATGGAGCGTTTGGGCAAAAACCGCCCAGTCAATAACTTGGCATACGTATGGTTAATTTTTAGCAAAGGCTTAGAAACGGTGCCTTCAAAGTGGCATTCGGAGTATGTGCCTAATCGTGTAAGATTGATGTAAAAAGTGGCAGTAGTTAAAGGGTGAGTGAAATGATGTTAAACCGTTGGTTTCTGGAGGTAAC
Organism: Fasciola hepatica; assembly: GCA_948099385.1. Lineage (NCBI taxonomy): Eukaryota > Metazoa > Platyhelminthes > Trematoda > Plagiorchiida > Fasciolidae > Fasciola > Fasciola hepatica. Next base: position 32,024,797 of record CANUEZ040000043.1, on the reverse strand, counting down.
TCAAGGACTGACAGATGAGAAGTGCAGGTTTACAACTAAGCTGGAATAATAGTCGTATATATGTGTGACATATGAAGGAATCAGCTAGAAATAATACATTGCTGAAACTGTCAAAAAGCGCAGGAAATTGTGTGACTGGGTGCGTTGAGGAAAGTCCAAAGTGAGACCTTTGGTGGGGTGGGCAAACAGATCAACAGCAGCCTAAATTATGTGTATTTGACTTCCAGTTAGAGATATCGAATTGAGGCTCAAAGGATTGTGGCGCAGGTGGCCGACCATGGTAATTTGGTAGAATAGCGGCAGAGGCTCATAGGTGAGCGAAATGTGAGAAAATTATGGATTTGTTCGGGTTCATTGGCGAACAGCACCACAGCATCTAAAGCTGGTAACAAAGTGGATGAGGGAGGTGGACATGTGGCGACCTGGAAGAGTCGCATAAAAGCAGTTCACATGAAAAGCTTTCAGAAGGTGCTGGTGACCGCATAGCCGGATATCCTGGAGAAAGTCTAGCATGGGACGCTGAGGAAGCAATCGGACTATTGTTATTCTGGATTGTGGGTACTTTATTACCAATGCGACTGTCAAGAAATGTAAATAACAGAGTGACAGGAAGTGCGTGGGAAGATACGGACAGGGGCTACCGGGTGAAAAATTCCAGGCCAGTACGAAGATATATGCTACTTTTGATGGAAAAACGCCCCACTAGGAAAACATGAACGTGTTGGATATGTGGACCACAGCTGGGTATATGAATAATGGGCCATTTGTGTGTCTATGCAGGTGCGGATCCTGCAAAAGCGTCACGGTTCTTTCCAAGCGAAGCACAACGATAGCCGATGAGCTTATTGAAGGCTCGTACGCCCTGTTTGGACAAGCCGTGTGATGTTCGAAGACCTGCCGCTTATTAGATGACGGCACGACTGGCCTTGGGTGGCCCTTGGAAATGCCGCACAGCATGTAACCTTTAGTTGAAGGAATGGGAACCAGCTGGTGCCGTAGGGGTAAAGTGCCAAGGGGGTTGGTGTAACGACGGATTGTCCGTCTGTGTGGATTCAATAGCTTCGAGGTCGGTCGGGCCAGAGGTGCTGCAGCCTAGGTTCTGGGAGCGAGACAGCGTATCTGCGACAGGGTTATCGACACCTGACGCTAGTCACTCGTGAACTGAGTGATGTAATACAGATGTCTGGGATCTCTGGGAGAGTATCTGTTCATGGTGGCGAGCAATGCGTGGGTAGTTGATTATTGGTCGGTGCAGACCTCGAATTCGCGGCCCTATGCAGTTAGTTAAAGTGGCGGATGCCCATGTAGATATCAAGGAATTCCCTGCCAAACTTACTACGCTTGGGCTCAGCTGGCTGTAAATCTTTGGAGGAAAATGCAATTGGTTGCCAAGTTTCCGCCATAGGTTGTTGCAGCATCACGCCTACGGCCTTGTTGAATGCTCCGGTAACTAAAAAAATTGAGGCTGTCTGCTTTAGGTGCGATGACGAGGCTATGCTGCCGACGGCCTGCCTCAGCAGAGCGAGTGCACCCCTTGTGGTTACTATGGAAACCAGCTGACTAATTTTTGCTTTAGCTGATCTGTGAGAGTTTGCGTTGACTGGGCTTACTGCGGGCACCGTGGACATGTACGTGAATACAAGCCTCGGAAATCTCTATGAAAACACCGCCGTATACCATAATGTACAATATAGAATGCACTGTACCACGAACGTATTTTGCGCGAATCTTGTTTATTGGAGTCCAGGACGAGTTTCTCACAACCAGTTTGGTAGTGTGGTACACAAGTTCTTACTTACTCAAGCCGCGAATCAGTTCCTTGCGTGCGCCGCATTAAATAACCATTATCAAGGCAATTTTAAAACCAAATAACCCTGTGAGAAAGTCCACGACAACAGATTTTTTGTTGCGTGGTTTCGTATGCGCATCCGTGCAAGCATGATTGCGTGTTGTACGCTCATTAATTGATGGATGAGTGGTGTGTTGCCTTTCACACCGCACGAATCGATGGTTACGAGGTGAACTCGAGTTGTGACCCTTGAGATGCCTATTCGTCAGCAAAGGTAGGGCTATCCAATTCTCGAGAATCTCTGCTCCACTATTGCTGTTGGCACATGCCGGGTTAATGCTTATTAAAAGAGATTCAGCATACCTACTCTCACGGCATGTTCTGAACTCGGGTCCAAGTATCTTAGTGTTTTCGCAGCCCACGCTGTGACCTTCTGCTTTGGCATGAAAAGCAATGGCTGAACCTAGCTCCAGCTTTGCTAAGGCTGCCTTGTCAGAAGGTCTGCATTTTTCTCTTCTTTTGTTTGCTTACTATGATGTTCAGTTGCTCACTGGTTCGTCCGATATACCCAGCCGAACATTCTATGCAACGGATTTTATAGATGCATTTTTTTTTTGTTCCTCCCGACTGAGACAGAGAAAGAAGCTGTTCTTGTTCTGATTTGACAGGAAGAATAGTATCATTACCATGTCGTCAGTTGAGGGGTGGACGGTCTATGAAGGTAGTTTCTTACCAGCCCAGCCCAACGATGTTTTCTGTTTTCCCTCAAGCGTAGACATAGATACAAATGGAGTCGTCATTTTCTTAGTCCGGTGTCTAAAAGTGAGCAAATTAAGAATGTTCAGCACAAGTACTTACGGAGAACCCACATATTCAGACAAGTATTTGCACGTCGATTCAGCTCGTTCACGATGTATGGACCAAAAACTCGTCCAGCCGGTCAAAAAAGCTGGAAAACTCTGCAATGATGATATTGGTTGTGAAGCAAAACCTATACTCCTTAAGAGAGTCATTGGAGGTACTGAATTCTGAGGGGATTTTCATGGTCGTCCTGGAAGTGCCTTGAATTTTGAAAGTCCAGTAACGTGCCGCCATCTTTTTCTTCGTCTTCTTGGCCGTCCGTCTGCTTATGTTCAACGACCTTCCTGTAAGGTGGGGCGGGTAGTCATTACATTGAATGATGCTGTGAAGGCGTATAGGTTTTGCTTCACAACCAATATCATCATTGCAGAGTTTTCCAGCTCTTTTGACCGGCTGGACGAGTTTTTGGTCCATACATCGTGAACGAGCTGAATCGACGTGCAAATACTTGTCTGAATATGTGGGTTCTCCGTAAGTACTTGTGCTGAACATTCTTAATTTGCTCACTTTTAGACACCGGACTAAGAAAATGACGACTCCATTTGTATCTATGTCTACGCTTGAGGGAAAACAGAAAACATCGTTGGGCTGGGCTGGTAAGAAACTACCTTCATAGACCGTCCACCCCTCAACTGACGACATGGTAATGATACTATTCTTCCTGTCAAATCAGAACAAGAACAGCTTCTTTCTCTGTCTCAGTCGGGAGGAACAAAAACAAAAACAAGTGCATCTATAAGATAAAGGTACACACTGAACAGGCTGCCAGTGTCTGGTTCAGACATGGAAATCGGCATGACGGTTGTTGGTGAATGTGTCTGAGTCGGATTGTCAGCAACAGAATTCCATGTAGCTCGACGCACGAGCTGCCGCTCACTAGGATCGGCCACTTACCCGTGGCTTTCCAAAAATCTGACCCCAGGATAGCCTGGTTCACTTGGGCGACAGAGAAATCCCACGGAAGAGGGCGACGGAGGCCAAGGTCCAAGGTGAGAAATCAACTGCCTTATGTTGGGATTGAAGTGCCTCTGGCGGTTTGCAGTGTCAGAGCTGAAGAGGGGAAGTGGACCACCTTGAACCCTGCATTAAACTGACCTGCGCCCCTGTGTCAATTGAAAAATGCATGCCAGTAATCTTGCCGTTTACATGAATGAGGTTATCAGAAACAGGGTCAACCATGGGGTTCTTCGCCGGTTTTGAGATTACCGGAGCTTTTCTATCCCCACGGTGAACCTCAGGAATTCGGTCAACAAGAGAAATGAAGGTTGCAGTTTGAGAAAATGTTTAGTAATTCCAACTAAACTGACAGACCGGGGGGAACTAGCTAGCTAGAGTCAAACTGTTAAATCGGTGATGCACCGCTACACCTGAGCGAACGGAACGAGATCTGGCTATGAGCCTCGGCCGGAAATCCTTCGCTTAGCCCAAGTAACTATTACCCTACCGGCAAGTCCCTTACTGAGGGTGAACGTGATTATTGTTGAGAGTGCGTGTGGAGCCGCCGATCATTCCCAAGAGATCCGTGACGTTTTGGTTCAAAGTGACTAAAGAAAGTCGCCCACGCAGGTTCCGTTTATGGGAAGTACTTGCCTGTGGCTTCACTGTGCTGGCGAATGGCTCCGGCCCGATTCCCAGCTGCTTCTGAAATCAGGTGACCTAGTGATCTCAGTCTCGGCAGGGTTGAAAATTTTACCGGTAGCTGAGGGTCTGATGCTGGATCTAGATGAGTTCCTAGGGAGCATCCAAATTTCAAGTGCGATCAAGTCTCACTGGTTTGAGTGGATTATTCAAAGATTCTGATTTTCGTGTCTTCGAACAGCCTTCCGGCTTGGTAGTTCCCTTGGCAGGTGCGGTAGGTACAGAGCGCATAGGATCGGAAATGGCAATAAAAGTAACACTCGCCGGGCTGTGAGTTTGCCCCGGGGTCATTTGCTGTCGAACGGCGGCTCTGGCTTCGTGAGCGCAGGCTATTAATGGTAGCCTCGTACCGTTCGACTTACTGCAGTAGACGGCGAACCTTCTGACAAAAGCCTGAATATTAGAGCCGCCACAGGATGAGTTGTTCTGGGTAGTCATCGACGCGGGGCTAACGACGGAATCTGGCGGGAAAACAGTGGAGTTGGCAAACGCGTGGGACCGTCGGACAAAGCACTAGCCTGCTCGGGGGCCTTGTCTGCAGTTTGGGCGCACTTATCTATGCCTGAACCCGTATAAGAGCTGCAACTATGCTCTGAGCATATGGTGGCAGCCGCTTCATAATAGCGGACAAAAGACTGCGTTGTCCATGGACGTCGTGCCTACCGATGAGTGAATTTTCCTCAGCCGCCGTGATGGCACCATATCTTTGAGTTCGGTTTCGGGGAGAAAGCGCTGGACACTTTTCTATTTCGACTCTGCTACACGCTTAATGAGGGCTTCCAGGAAAGTGTCGTTTGGGCTGTAGTCAGGAGGACTCAGGACAATGTCTCTTGTTTGTGAGAACATACAGGCTGGAGTTGCCCAGAACTTTTTAATACATTTGGATAGTTAATTAAATAAGCGAACCTACTAGAAACGAGACTCGAGGGTAGCAGTGGAAACCTTCGGATTATCAGGTATGAAATCCGGTATTTTATTGTTCGCTGCATGGCACTCCGGATCACAATCCGGCTTGGGCCATTTTTTCTCTGAGAAAAAAGTGCATAATGTAAATGGACCAGGACGGGATGCTGTAGAATTTCTGGCCACTCTTTATATGTAAAATCTTAGAATAAAAGTGAAAGGAAATTGACGGGTACAATGACTACGATCAAAGAAAAAAATACTGCTTTATCTCCGAAAAGCGTATACGCAGTTTAAGGTTTTCCCATAGGGATGCCTATTTATTTGTACTTGATGGAAAAATAACTAACGTTCGACAGAATTTGCGACCCACGAGCGAAAAATACTACTGCAGGCGTGACCTGCTTGGGACATCTCTGTGTAATTAGCTAGAAACGATACGTGGAACGGAATCACCAATTATGGAAAGCATACTCCCTTTGCTCCTACGACAGTTTCCGTCGGGGAAGTGAACGAGAATAGACCGTAGAGTGCCAACCGCATGTTTTATTACTGGGCCTGAGTGCAGAGACCGCACGCCGGCTTGTGCCCATGAATTGGGCCAGAGGTAGCTCCATTGGTTGCCGCAAAGTACACAGTCAAACAAGTGATACTTAGGGTGTGATCGGCGGGTTGCCGAAATTAGCTTGTTTAGAGACTGGGTGGCTCGTAAGTAGATTGTTTAATTTAGCGGTAACTCAAGTGAGTGTGCGAAGGCAAACGGTGGTAGTATGAGCAAACTGGCTCATGAATATCGTGAAATGGAATGTTACCAAACTGGAACGAATGGCAATATCAGCTTTATTTTTGCAGTCTTCTTCCAGCGGTTAATTCTATCAGTTCTATTTACTTCAAGAACAGCCAAATGCCTCCCAGTACGCCGACAAACGATGAAGAATCGTCGCTATATATCGCTGTACTCATTAAACCCTACAAACTACAGCATAAACCTCTTTTATGATACTGGGCTTTTGCGGGCTGCCGGGAACTGATTCCGCTAAAGGTTGAGTGCGGAATTTGTGCTAAATCAATGGGACAAACTACGTTAGAAAGATGCAGGTACTGCTACCGAAAATCATGCGACGAGGTTCATCGAATGCTTTCAGAAGGATATCGGTAAATGTATTATTTATAGCGAGGACCATCGCTCGTAGCTGTCCTGGCTCATTAGGTGAAACCCTCCATTTTGTATGACAGTCGCCCCCTGTTAGATAGTAATGCTATTATTATTAATAACTTTACTAATATCAGCGGTATACTTCTCGATCGTGATCGAAACATACGCGTACGTACGGGGTCATGGTGTGCAACATTACTCAATGTGATGAAGTCTGCGCAAATTCTAAAGGTAGGAGTCGAAGATTTTAACAACAAAATCAATGCTGGAAAGAGTTGGATTGGATAAAATGACAATGGCTTTCGCTGCAAATAGTTTCAAACCCAAGCTTAGTGACCTCAGCAAATGGGAATGTTGAATAGAGTGGTAAAACAAAGCGGTAAAAGGCATTGTATGCCAGAAATGATGTGAGCCATGAATGACGGGGTGTTTCTCGGGATCACTGACCGAAATAAGATATCGAACAGGCAGACCAGAAAAAAGTATAAGACTTCACAGGGGAACACTGATGAATATGAAGAGAAATACCTTTCCATAGAAAGGTGAGTTAATCCGAATAACAATGTTTAGTGTAAAGCACAGGAAGATAGTGAGCAATTGGTAGAAGAAGGACTGAAACTGGATCAGTGGGGAATTTTTTCCGTACGAAGCACAGTTTGAAGGGGAAACAAAACTTATCAAAACGTACAAATGTGAAAAATCTCTGAGTAAGCTAAGGCCTTATTAGGCTGGCGCTCCGATAAATTTATTGTCCCACCGAATCTCACTGTTTTTGACTTTATTGATGGAAATCACGGATGAAGAAGATCGGTGGTCCTGATTTCAGAAGGCCTATCGGAATTCCGTGTGCAACACAAATTTCTGTTCCGTGTTCCGGCTGAAATACCAGGTTGTTCCAAACAGGCTTCTGGACCAACCAGAGAGAGGCTGTCACTTATGATGCGATTTATTCCGTCAAATTCGGGTCATCTGATAGAGTAAGTGGTACGTCCCGGTAAAACAGCCGAATTCAGCCAGGCAAAACAAGTGAGACTGACGAATATTGCCGGCTGATATAGCGCCAGGTGGATTATGAACTGTCACTTGCGTAGACACCGAAGGTGATATCGATGAGCGACACTACATCGGAAGGCCATGATCGGTCTACTGAGGTGCTATTTGGAGTAATTTATGTCGGGCGGATTGGTTGCTGTCATAGATGTTGTCAGAGGTTCCAGTTAGGCTTCAGTCTGCACGGGTCAAAACGTAGTCCTTGGTAGTTCAGTATGACATGTGAAATGGTCCAATCAAACAGTTCATGGAATATATAGTAACACCATGGAGCAAACCCAACTGGCACAAAAGGTGGCAAAACATGTTGAAAACATGTTCAATGACCCAGGTAGTACGGTTCAAATACCACTCAGTAATACCACTCAGTAATACCACTCAAACACCACGTAAATTCTACTTAATAATACCACCGAAATACCATGTGAAATATGCTTGTCGGTCCAAAGTGGCAGGACCTATTTTACCTAGACACCACTGCCCTGGCTTCCCCACAGCTTTCATAGTATTAGTGGCAAACAGACCACTGATTATGTGAGCCGTCAAGCTGCTTTATTAGCATCATTTGCTTAAAGGACCGACAATACCCAAAATAAATGGTCTGAGGCAATTCTTGCAGCGAATCCTCCGAAAACATTCACTTAACCACTGAAGACTCGCCCTGTATACTTTCAAAGTCACGCTGCATCTTATGGAGCCGTTGTTCCAATATGTCATCTGCAGGCTCTGATGGACGGCAAAAGAGGAGACAAGTCGATTGCACACGAATGGACTCCTTCGAGTTGGATGCTCACTTCATGGGTAGTCTTCTTGGGGATATGGATGTTCAAAGAATTTCTTCTCTGGGCAAAATGCACATGAATATACGCTTAAATACCTTAGTTACAATGTGTTAGGCAGTGTCGGTGAGACCGGAGTAGCGGTTGGACACTGTCCTTTTTAGAATGTTTTTGAGATTTCTCAAGTTCGGATTAGGTGCCAGATAAAATGAAACTCAAGTCAGCGCTCAAGGACCGACATGGTCGTTCATTGCGAATTTTACCAACCAAAACATGTTTCCATCGTACTGGGAGACGCGGGCGCACATAGCCTCCGAGAAAATCCTAGGTTTCAGTAGCGCTTTCAACAAAATCACTTCTTAACCCTCTCGCTTCCTGCATGTCTTTACTATAAGGGAATAAATTACCTTGCAAGAACTACTGCAAACGTAAAGTATGCTGACTTCGTGCAAGGTGGAGATTTCACCGGCGTGTCTACTGTTCTGGTAACGATTGACCACCTGGCCCTCTGCAGCCTGAGGCTAGAGGAAGTACTTACAGCAACCGTCCAATTTGGAGGCACTGCCTTCGTAACCCCAAGGCCTATGATCTACACAATTAGGAAAGTCCGTGCATAGATAGCTTGAGAGGTTCAGTACTTTTTTCCGTCGCATTAGCTGATGACCCGAGGTTTACCTCAGTTGGCTCTAGGTAAGAAGAAAGCTGCGTAAAAATAACTTTATGGCTGTGGTTTATAGAAAACAGAGGGGCAGAAAATAGGCTTAAATTCCTATACCTTTTGAAATCTAATCCTGGGTTTGCCGTTTGAGACATCACTGCTGTTGATCCCTCTGACGGTCGAGGCAGTCGGCGTTGTCTTCCTTTCTTATAGAATTTTGAAGAACCATGATGAGAAAATGTTCCTTCAGGCATTGTTTAAATATTCGGATCTCTATAACAGTTGTGGTCGGTGCTCGCTTCCAAGAACTAGTCTTATCACAATGAACGTAGTAAAAGCTTCGACCCAAACTAAGCGTACTGGAGGAACAAGAACGTGGGTTTGACTGGAGCTCAAGTTGAAATTGCATTCTGCGCAATCGTTATTTACAAGCTTTCGAGGGTGAAATAAGGCAACACAAAGAAATATCAATAACAGCTGTCACAGCTGCCACAGTATGGATAAAGTTCCTGTCTTCTGCGTTTCAGACCTTTTTTACGGAGCGATCTTTCGAAACTTCGTAATTCTACTGCTGGATCGGTATCAGATGCACTGCAAATGTTCTGTTCTTGAATAGACTCCAAAACACTGGAATTAGGACATTCAGAAGTAGAGTCAGGAACAGGCTTATAAAAAGCAGGTTGGTCTAAATGCCTTTGAAGTACAGAACTGTCATCCGAATTAGCAACCTTGCACAACCTTTTACACATTTGAATAAAGGCAATACCGCGAGAAGGTTACGGCTCATTTTCCCAATGATCAGTGACCTTAGCTGATTCCAAACTTAGGTTTGTAAGTAGCATCCTGTTGTTAAAAGGCTTGGTTACTCTTTCCGGTCGTGGAATGGGCTGAGTTATAGTACTGCGTTACAAAATTGTCAAAAATGCTCTGGAGCTCGTCGGGCTTACTGAAATTCACAGATGCAATCGCCTTCTTCAAGGCAAGAATACCTTTTCAGCTGCACCCCTGGATCGTTAGTGTCAAGATGGTGTTAGCACCTGATGATAACCCGGAGATTTAAATAGGTCAGTCATATTTTTCGCCGCAAAAGGGCTTCCACAGTCGGTAGCCAAAGTAGGCAGAATACCTTCTCGGCTGAATGTTTTACTCGGAGCTGTATTCGTGGAACCTGTATGGGGAGAAGTAAAAATCCCTCTGGCCAAAAATAGTAGGAATCAATAATAACCAGAGCATAGTGCCACCTAAAAATGAACCACCATAATCAGCGTAAACATGTAACCAGAACTCTGCAAAAATAGACCACGGTGTCCATTTCGGAGGTTAAGTTTCAAGTATATGTAGACAGTTGCGACAGTCCTACCAATGAGGCACAAATCGCTTTTCAACTTTGGCCACCAACAAGTAAGACGGGCAAGAGGTTTCATTCTTGCGACATCCAGTTGTTCAAATAGCAGATTTTGAAAAACGACAGTCCGAAATGGAGAAGGTGAGTATGTTGTTACAACATAGGATGTTATCACAGTTCGAAGAAACTTCCTCGGGTCGCCTATAGAACTCAGGAAATCGACGCCGAACATCTATTCGCCACTCATTTTGAATAAAAGATTTATTGGCTTGGTGGTACTTCCTTTTTGCACGAACCAGATCTGGCCGAGTAGCAGGTGTGGGCTGAGTAAGCGGTCAGACGAAGAAGATTCTTCGGAAACGGCAGAGCGAGACAAGCAATCAGCATATGCAATAGATTGTACTTCGCAAGGCTGGATGTCATAAGAGCACGCCGCTAAAGCAACAAACCAAGGCTGAACCACGGCTGCCGACGATTTAGCTAACGACCGATGTGGATTATGGATGAACTTCCGCGCTGCGTAATCAGCGATAATGTTGAACCTAGTGCCAAACGAACACCTGTGCACACGGGTAACTGCGCAACAAGCAACCAGTATCTCGGGTTGAGTTTGTGAATACCCGCGTTCAGCAGCGCAGAGTGGGCGAGAAGCGCAAAATATAGGGCCACCCACTTGTTCATGCACGGAATAGATGCCGGCTGAAGAAGCGTCCACAACAACAGTCAGGGACGCATAGGGAGAAAAAGCAGGAAGCACAGCGCTGGTTAACAAAAGAGGTAATAAATCACGTAATCACTGTTCAGGTACTGAAGACCACTGGGAAGTCTGTTGAAAGAGAAAATCGAATAACGGTGCAGTTAAAGTAGCGAAATTTGGAGTAAATCTAGAGTAATGCTGAAGAAAACCCAATGAAGAAAGTAATTCAACAAATGATCTGGCAGAAGGCGCACTGGATGACAAAGCAAAACGGTTGGGGTCGGGGTGAAAACAGTGAGCATCAATCAAACAACCCAGGCAAGTGAATTCAGAACTAGAGAAAACATACCTATTAGGACTGACGGTACATTACGCTTCAGGAACCTGTCCAGCAACGAAAGCGGGCGGTCATGGTGCACGTATTTAGTGGATGAGTATAAAATATTCTCAACCTGATGTGCACCCCATAGATCATAAATCAGAGAATCGGTGGTTTCTTGGAAAGTAGCAGAAGAAAACTTAATACCGGAAGGCGGAAAATTATGCTGAGGAAAAACCAGATGGTATGTCATTGTGGATGGCTCACGGGACTGCTAATCGAGTGAACTCCGTGAAAGTTGTCTTTCAGGTCAGCTTTTCGAAATAATTTGAACCGTGAAGTTGATAGAAAAGGTAGCCAGGTTAGAGAGCAGCATACTTGGACTGTTTCTGCATTTCGTTCAAGGTAGTACAGTTGTCACCATATATTCTGGGATTTGTCATTGCTTTCTAGTAGAGTCACAATCGGGATGATGTATGCCGGCGAACTCACCAACGTCAATACGCCTTTAAGGGTCAAATTATTTGATACCTTTTTCACTCGCCCAAGAAGCCTGAGAATAATATTGTGGCATTACGTAAAATGAGGAGAGACGGTAACCTCAAGTTGACCAGGATCTATCTTGATACTACCGGAAAATTAGCGACAACCAATAAATAAATGCCAAGTACGCAATCTCTGAGAATCGGACTGAAAATTCAATGAAACAAATTCAGACACTACAAACGAATGTTGGAAATGTCCAGGCCAATTACAAGCAGAGGACACGTATGGGTGCTGGATTGTTCTTCGGTGAGAAAAACTCACATGAACCAAGCGCACATAACGGGTGATCAGTAGAACATTTGACTGAAGGGGACGTGGGTAAGAGCTATAAAGGAGGATTGATCTGAGAAACCTGAGGAATAAATGAATCAATGCTGCCAGTGTCCACAGCGAGCAAGTGTCGAAATGGGTGAGTAACTATAAGCAAGTGAGTAATGTGACTAAATTTGTCGAAACTTACAACTGACGAAGCCAGAGATCGAAAATCCGAAATTAAAAGACAACCTCAAGGCGGACGAGCAGTAAAGCATCTTTTTGCTTTCGCATACGGACTGAATACGACCCACCTTACCACAGCTATGATACTTTGCACTGCAAAATCCACAGTTCAATCGAGAACGTTTCTGACCACGGGAATTGCAAGTACTCCATTGCTGGCTTCATTGAACTGGCTGGGAGTGGGTATTCTGGACTATTTTATTGTCTGGAGGATTGTACTTTACTTGTCCAGAAGGTGAATTAGAAGAGAACTTATGACCTTCTGAGACGAAAAAACTGCGGTCAAGTTATTAACAGAGCCACCGATGACTTTATGTCGCCCGAAAAGCAGTTTGGCGGATTGGAAAGTGTAGCCCTGGAAGAAAAGTCTTCTTTGCGACTTGGACAACGGATACCAGCAACTATTTTGTTTCGTAACTGCACCTTCAGTTGATCACCAGAATTGTGATAAGCGACCTGTGTTTGCAGTTGCAACATAGAATCCCGTATAGAGTGACTGGCGGTTCGAGTCAAAGAGTGACATTTCGCCCTTTCAGCACTTTCAACATTCACCGATAATAAATGCCGCAGAAGCAGAGCCTTCATGGATCAGTTGGGCAAGGACACTGGAGAACTCGGAGAAGCCGATTTCCTCACCAGGGAAGATTCATTCCTCCCAAATACAGTCAACAGGTGGGCAGAGTTTTTCTTCGACTCCAAAGATTTGCGACCCAACCACACCGTAATCCGCAGCGCTCGACATAATTCTCAACATTTCGGGCACTGCTGTGAACATTTAAAGACTCCACTTTACAGACACTCATCAGGAGGACCGACCGCAACTACAGATGCGGCGATCGGTAATTGCGCTCGAGAACTACTACTACAGCAACGAAAGTAGAAGACGCTCCTATTCAAGTCAAGCGTACTGAAGGAAAAAGAAAACCAGTCAGGCTGGAAATGAATTTAAAATCACACCCAGAGCAATCGTTGTGTACAGGCCGCCGCAACAATTAAAAAGTAAAGCCAAAACTTCGGGACCATCTATGAACAATCTCTCCGATTCACGATTTTAATTGCTGTTGTGAAACCGAGCGTGTAGATGGTTGCCTAAAGACAAAATACCGCGACTCGAAGTGATAAAGCAAGGAGGCGGACCGAAATAATGTGCATTGCATTGCAATAATTAAACTTGAAGTTTCAGCCTAAACTTTGCCGAAAATATCGTCATTATATAACGTGAATCACACCTGCAAGTCCAACGGGGCGGGCAAGTGGGTGCTAGCCAGAAACCAGTAGCACACTTTAACAAGTCGACGGCAACCGATCTCCAAGATACTCTCGTTATCCTGAGTTCAGTGTGCTATGATGAATTCCTTCAAAATGCAAAAATCTCCTTGGCCGTCTAGAACTGAAAACGGCGTATAAGTTCACGAAAAACAGAAGAGGTGCAGCGACAGCGATCTTCGTTCTCTCCTCGAGCGCGTGTTCTAATTAGCTGAATGCTGACTGCCAAGGGCGGTCGCCATTTGACCATTGCTCCTGCGCACTCTCTCACACCTGCTCTGAAATACACGCTTACCACCATCTCTCCCAACTGCCTTCTAGTCCTCGCTGTTCTTGGAGAATAGCGTTCTGATTAACGTATTCATAGAATGCTGTGCTTAAGGGTAAAGTGTACTTGGCCCGGGTGGTACAAAAACCGAACAACACGTTTATTAAGGAAACCGTGACGTACGGTTTAGCCTTCTCACATTGGCTTTTAATTGGCGAGTCTTTATTACCACTGATATTAGGTACCAACTAGATCCTGAGAATAGCCTATGGAACAGGAAACAAGCCGACAGTTCAAACGGGTGCCAAAAGTTGGCAAAAGTCGCTGGGACAGGCGAGGGAAGGCTTGTATTGAAACAGTGCCGATCACGTTTGCTTTTTAGAGGGACAATGAACGCGACACTAGCCCAGAGGGCTGAAGATTCAACGGTCAGAAAGCGCAACAATCAAAAGTGTATTTTTCAATTAACGGGAGCCAGTAGTCTTCACAGCACGCAGACAAACTGCAAACAGCGTTTTGGCATCGACTAACATAAAAACCGCTTAAAGATAAGTGATGGTTGGTTATATTTGTCTATGGTAATTTTTGGTTCTGAATTCACACATTCATGCGCAGATGGCTAAAACTTACCACATCGGAAGTGGTCTTTTGTGCTGGTTGAGAAGACAGGCGCTACGCTGTACGCTTCATCCCCAACCGCGTCGTGAGAGATATTGCCAGCCTAGCTCCGACACAGCTGATTTTAAGGCTCACGCGGATTTTCTGCAGCAGAATATGGCATAAAAAATTAGTGAAATGATCTACATCGCCTTTCGAGGGTACGCCCGTATGGTAATATGCGGTATACCCTCGAGGAAGTAAAATTCAGTGTAACTGGGTGTGCCTGTTCCCCGAGGCGGATAATTCTTGAGAAAAATGTGAAACCATCGAAGCCGGCCCGCTTTCCGTCATAATACGGGCGCTTCTACAGCGGTTGATCGCACGAAAGAGGGTTGGGGTCCTGTCCAGTTATGCGTAAAAATAAGCTACTTTCGGGGTCCGGTCTGCGACAGAGGGCCTAGGAATGCTCTTCAAGCCACCTCCGTTAGAAATGCGCATGTAAGCACAGGTCCGCACGGGAGAGTAGAATATACAGATTGACATCATAATTTGAAAGGGGAGTGAGAGAGACGGGAGAAACCAGTCTAGTTCTTTTACCAGCTGCGGATGAGGAAGAGAGGAAAGAGGGATAGAAAACTATTTGATGATAATGATGATAATGGTATATTTCTCGGCCATGGTCGAGACGCACGAGCTAGCGCATGATCATGGTGTGACACGTTACTCGATAAGGTGGAATATCCACAAATTCAAAGTATGAAAGTCGAGAGTATCAGCGATAGATAGACATAGCCAGCAACAGTTTGAATGGATCACTTTACTAATGGTTTGCGCGGCAGTTTCAAACCGGTTTCGATTACGGGCTGGGCGGTGGAGATATCGAAAAACCGTTGGCGCAGTGTCAAGGACGCATTATGAATGAGAATGATGCGAGCTGGGAAACGGAGGCCTGCTAAGGTTCTACAGATGGAGTAAATTTTGAACAAGAAGAAAAGGAAGAAGAAAAAAAATCGTAAAGAATTGTTCTCGGGAAAATCGGTGCATGCGGAGAGGATAGCGATCCATGAAGATGATGCAGACCCTGAATGTCGGATTTACCGGAGTTCAAACGGTTCCGAGACCAATTTCGTGAAAGTGAACACTGGTGGATGTGGGAGAAACAGCAGTCCATAAAAAGGTGAATTTAGATTCAGGATCAGTAATATGTAACATTCAGAAATGAGAAAACGCAACTGGAAGGTCCTCGAGGAGTGGAGAGTCAATTTCCAACCGGCTACGGTTCGGAGGAAAGGTGGGCTGTGGTAACGGATAATAAAGTGTGGAATCTCCGCATGGACTTGAGCGTTAATATGCTGTTTCACTAACAAATATACATATACATATGTTGACGCATTTGCCTTCAGTGATATTCAGCGTCGTTTCTGGTAACGTACAACATCATATGGGTATGTTTCGTCTAGCAGGGCAAAGTATGTGTCGGTCAATCGGCTGAGTGTGGTGGTATATTAGCAAGATGCGCATGCACTGGAATGTGTTGGTTGCTTTAGAAAAAGCTGAATGATCTGATAAGCAATTGGGAGTATTTCCCGTCGGGTGGCTTGATTTCGGTCCCAGTTGCTATGGTAGGTTCTATTGAGTCTCTGTCCGTTCGAGTCAAAGTGGCGTCCTTGGTTATTCGGTTTGGTGACTGCGATAGTGGGAGACAACAGACCTGAAATAAAGGGGGGTTGCAGTCTGGACGTGGTTCCAGCTGTGGGTTATGATGATATATGAAGACAATAGATAATGGACTGGTTACGTCTGTGTGAGTGAAGCATGGATAAAGTTTCATTCGAGCAGTCAATGGCATCAACTCCACATTCTAAGTAAAAATAGGCTCGCAGTGGATTTGTGCCATACTGCTGCAGGCTAACGGAGTTACGTACACTAGTTTGGTAACGGTGTGTGCATCCCAAATGATTTATGATTTTGCACGTTGGCATGGCATCGCTCGGATGCTAATGAAAGACCTAGGGTCTCACGGTTTAGAGCAGTTAGAAATGATAACCCACAGTACCGTTTGCTTACGCAGAAAGTAGTTTGGCAACAATGCAATAAGATAGGCTTGAAATAATAGACTGTGAGCGAATGTGACTGGCACACTGGTTGGGTTTATATGAACGGTCAGTGGCACATTTCATATTTTGGTCTGGGTTTAAATTCGTGAGTTTAAATAGCGTAGGGTTGATAAGCACTACCTCGGGCTTGCAATATAGCGTAAACCGGGTGGGCTGCCGAGTCTGCATTTCAAAGGATTAATTGTTTGCACGCAATTAGAAGTTCTGAAGAGCAATTAATGAAGAATGCAGAAAGAATCGCTAGGGCATCAGTGGTGATGCACTATAGAAAATTTTTATCATGCACAGGAACGTGGACGTATGTTGCACTGGCGTTTGTCATCGGGCGAGAAATGAAAGTTCTGGTGCAATAATCCTAGCAATCAAACCCGTTTTCGTAGGCCACCTCTTCGGTGACGGTCTGGCCGGTAAGAAGGATCGCATTGGCAACAGTCAAGAAGAGATTCAGCAAGCCTCTGAACTGGGAAATTGAGAGACTCTCGCGGATGTTTAGCGGGAGTTTATTCCATAACTTCGGGTATTTTATAAGGAAGAAGTTAGATCTTAACGCTAATTTTGATCTAGGAATAGAGAACTGCAATGACCGATGGCGTAGAACATAATTCGTGGAGGGAGTGAGACGAATAGGTTCAGTACACGAAAAGGCCGTACGGTGGTACAGCTTAAACAGAAAGCATAAATTGAGCTTCATGCGACGCAGCCATAGAGGGTCAAGACTGAGTAGGATGCATCGATCCTTGTAACACAAACTGGAGGAAAATCCGACTAATTGTTTGGTGAACTGACGTTGCACGGACTCCAGAGAAATGCGGTCGGATTTCGTCATGTTGGTGAAGATAATAGGACAGTATTCAAGGAGAGGCCTGGCGTGAGACTTGTAAGTGAGCAGTTTGCAATTATTTAGCCGAAAGGTTCTGGAGATGAGACCAGTGGTTCTTCTCGTCTTTGCAATCTGGAGTGGAACATACTCAGAAAACCTAAAACTGCAAGAATAATGAAGACCAAGGTCTCAAACCAAAGGGCTGTACGAGATGGGTGGGTCGTGGATAAGCAGGGTTCCGGAGGCCACTTTAAATCTGAATGTTGTGTAGCAGCTCTTCTAGGCCGAGAAGTCCATACTCCATGAATTGCACCAATCCCCGAGTCGCTTTAGGTCACTAGAAATTTCATCTAGCATAATGTTGAGGTTCTGACGAGGAAACTCATAGACAATCTTAACGTCATCAGCGAAGAGGAATGGGGTGCCATGGTGCAAGATGGGAAATATATCATTTATGTAGATAAGAAAAAGTAAAGGACCGAGTACACTGCCTTGTATAACTCCACTGGTGACTGGAGCAGGCTGTGAGAAACACCCATCAATGTAAACCACTTGTAAGCGATTCGATAGGTATGATGTTAACCACGTTAAAAGCGAACCGGAAAAGGGTTGTGACGGAGCCATTTCATGTGGCAGTCTTACGTAAGGGCCATGAGGTAGCAGAATCACATAGCAGCTAAGAGTAGCGGGCTCCTCACCTACAATAAATGTGCGCGCAAATCGGTGAGTGGCAGCCATTTGAGAAAAGTAATCAGCGTGGTAAAGCTTGAGTTTAAAAAGCAGTGCTGGCTAAGGGGTGATGAGGCCACTGAATTAGAGCCCCAGGCAATAAAAGCAGGAGGTATCTTATGGATAGGCTTGGGCCACGAAGTGTTTCGGCTCCGCGGCCGAAGTAGTAGGGCTGCAGCAAGTCCGCAGCTGACCTTGAAGAACAAGCCAACTGTAGGTGGGCTCGACAAGAACACATAGAAAGTATAGTTATGGATAATAAACCATAAATGGGCGATGCTCATATTCCTCTTTTAAACTATCAAATGCAGGCGAGGTTGAGTCTATGGTCGTGAAACTTGGGTTTATCAATGCTGGGGTGTCTTCAGGGTAAGTGTCACAGCGTTTGACTTGTGAATAGTTTTAAAGGTATCGCATCGGACTTCGTCAAGCATGTCATGGGTTGTGCAAGGAACCCGGAGGAGTTGAAGCAAAGGGAGGCGGAACCAGCAACTACATATGGAGAGCCGAAAAGGCCTGCACTATAGGGTAAGGAAGACTAAGCAAGGCTTCAGAGTAGAACTCAGTGATAAACCCTGAATTTTTGCATTTTTACTCGCCAGATGGACACGCAGGGCTCTGAAGAACCTCTTCGGCACTGAGTGAAGCTAACATCTAGTGAAACTGAATCAACCGAAGTATTTATGCTTCTCCAGAAGCTGATTTTCCGGCGGTACTGACTAGCGTACGGCCCTGGGCTTGCTATGATTACTTTCTAATGCTGAGCGACTTCAACTGATAGAATGGTGACCGGGCGAGTCTACGGATGAAAGCGGGGGCGGATTTATTCTACCATGGGATAATTTCACCGGTGGTGGAGGCTCCTCTATACCAACCCACCAGGACGTTAACCTGAACCCAAGATCGTCGAAAGTCTTCCCTGGGCCTGGTGATGTCTCCCAGACGTTCAGGTGTTAAGCAGACGGAGTATCTACCTCCATCAGGGAGAGGAGACTACGCCGTGTTGACTGTCGGCTGGAGGACAGGAGCGATGTTCTTTATCAGACCACGGGGTGGACTCATAGTTTAGCAAATTCCATTCCGAAAAGTTACGGGGGCTGCATCCTCAGTGACGTGGCATCCAAAAGGTTTGTACGAGATAGGCAATGCTTAGGGAGTAGTTTGGGATGGTGTTTCAATGATTTCAAAAGTTTGATACCATCTTCGAGCGACCGCATGCAAAAGGTCTACTTTGGTTAGAGTCACAACTGAGACGTTTTTTGAAGTGCGGAATCAAGCTCGGAAACCATATCTCTCAGCAGCAGAGGAGTATGGCCGCTACTGCAACATCTGTAGTTAGTGCATGCAATTTAAGCAAGAAGAGTGCCGGAGTTTTGGAGAAACTTTGGCAGTGGCCTTGGTTTGTGCCATCAAAAGCCTGTTTGCATATATGCCACGAAGTGCGTGAGCCAACACTCCCATGCCAGCCCTACTGGCTAGACACTCGCTAAAAGTTAGAGGTGGAAGCAAGGTAAAGGTACTGGTTAGGGGCTGCTTGTCAGTCTATGACCCTGAAATGGGTCGTGATAATCCTACACATACTGCAGTGGAAGCTCCATGTAAGCCGTGACAGGAAATCACCGAGGAACAGGTGGCAGCCGCGCGCACTATCAAAGTTAACCAATCTTGGGACCGGAAGTTGGGAATCCCGCAGTTGTAAGGAGGCTGGTCGATGTGTTATTTCAGCCATTCATAAGACAGCTAAAAGCGTCTTTATCAGTGGATAAGCCACTCCAGAAGTGAAAGAAAGCTGTCGTAGCGCGACTTTGCAGAGTTAGGCTGAAGGTGGAGGCCGTCAACTACTGACCTGTTGGTGGAAACGTCCGTGGAAAACCTGCTAGTCACGCGACCCCGGGAGCATGTCTGTAAGGGACACCTATCATACCAACAATGACAAAGATTCTGGAAAAAGGGGTTCTGCCTGACATGCTCGCTAGTTACACGGGAAAGCTGACAAAATAGCAAAATCGAACAAAACCGTACCGCAGTAATTTTCGTGGATTTTAGCAAGGCTTTTACCAAAGTTCCGCATGACAGTTTAATAGGTAAGCTCAGGGCTCTCGGTAATGTGGATCCCTTGACCCTTTGGATCGAGGAGTTTTCTAAAGAGGGAGCCTTTGCATTAAGAGTAGTACAGTCAATGTCAACAAATCAGGTGGTAGCCAGTGGTGTTACGCAAGGATCAGTTCTAGACCAGCTGCTCTTCCCGGCCTGTATCAATGACTTATCATCAATCTTTCAGTCGACACTTCTAGTCTATCTGAAAGAATTAGGATCTTGCGCACGATCACATCAAGTTCAGATGTGCTTGCCCCTTAAGAGGATATCAAGGCCCTGACAGGGTGATCTGATCGGTGGTCCCTGTCAGTCAACGCCGACAAGTGTGCATATATGCGATTAAGTATACCGTTCAGTAATAGGGCGCTCTGTGTACTCGGGAGGCCACTTCGCCTTTCTACCTGCGAAAATGTCCTGGTTGTGATCGTGGCCTCGCCAGTAAAAGCAAAGAATAATACCAACATAGTTTGTGCTTCAGCCTGGACCTCACTTGGGCTGATTACTCGACCATTCAGCCGCCTCTCGTTCGAAGCTTCCAAGGTGCTGTGCTCATCACATATGCGACATAGGCTGGAATACGGAGGACCGGCTGTTTTACCCCGTAAGGTGGCAGCCGTGGCAAAATGGGAACCAGTGCCCAGGGACCAATCTCGGCTTGTTAAAGGATTGCGCTGGATCAGCTACAAAGTTCAGCTGAAGGTCACCGGGTCGGTTCTAGTGGCATATAAGAGAGCCCGAGTAGGTTTGATCTTCGCTAGGCGTATTATCCGAGGCGACTTTCGTCCAGAACTTTGGGCAGAGCTCGCCTTTGCGGAAATGACCGAGTTAAGGGGCACCCGCTAAACCTAAAGCTGCAGTCGGTGGGCCTACCAATGATGTGCGCTCCATCTCGGAGGGCGACCAATCTATGGAACGAGCTGCCAGCCGAAGTGGTGGAAAAGCCTAATGACATTTTGTTCAAGCAACTCTAGGCATACTGCTGAAGTAGTGGTGGTTTGGGTTTACGCCTGAGTCTAAACCTCCGAGTCATGATGAGGAGGCTTACACGGGGGAGATACCGGTTTCCTCTATTAGGAAAAGCAAAGAATGAAATTATCAAGCTAGATGGTTTTATGCGCTCTCGGGTAAGTCAATCCTCGCTTTGCTCTGAAATTCGGATGAGGAGTTATCATTGGCCTTAGGGACTACGGATGTAAGTCCGTCCGAGTGCTGCAGATGCATTCAAGTTCTCATGTTAGTTGTCTATTTGAGTTTACGCAACTGGAAAGGTGTGAGTTTTTACATCCACCCCCAGTTAGCACGGTGGATTATATTTCTCTTGCACGATCTATTAGTGTTCCTAGGGGACTCCCCTGAGATCTAATCCCTCAAATCTTCGGGTTGTTTAAGGGTTTTGAGTGCTTTTGCTGTGATGAGTTCAACCATTTTAGGCCGGGATTTTTGACTCCACTGGATCTGAAGTTCATTTCAACATTTACTGCCAGGGTTGATGCCTTGGATTGCAACGACTTATTCAGGAATGTTGACAAACGTTATTTCTCTGCATATACTTAAATAACAGAACACAATCCTTACTCTACGGACTTTGGTTTGACTATTTTTCGAGTCTATTCTTCCACGCGCAGTGCCGATTCCAGCCTTGGATGCATCCGTGATTGACATTGCTTTTCGAATGGCGAGAATAAGGCCGACTTCGGACGGCCAACCAGGCTGATGATGAGATCAAGCAAGACCCTCTCCCAGGGGTCGATCATTTGGCACACACTGGATGGCTGGGCCAGCAGTAACGAATGCGCCTTCGATTCAAAACTCCGCATGAATCCAGAATAGATCTGTAAAAAACGAATAATCGGTTTCTTAGTTTGACTCTTTGGTGACTTCATTTCAGTCGCAGGTCTGAAACGATCAAGGTACGACCATTACCCATTAGCTCGCACTGGGAACCCAAAGAAGCTCAGTTCCCGGACACTGCATTTGCGCTTTGATGGACTGATGAGAACGACTTTTGCTATGAAATTTCCTGGGGTTTGCTTCAAGTGACCATGTTCCCCTTAGGTGCACCAAAACCGATCGCACCAGTTTATACGCCATTACTTCAGCTAGCCATTAGGTCACCTTGTGAACAGCAGGCTGGAAAACGTCAAAAAAAGCTTGCACTTCAGAGGATAGGGAGTCCCACTGACAGATCCACCAGTAGAGGGTAACGGTGATAAGTGACCTCATTTTTGAGAGCAGTGGAGTTTGCAGGTGTGAGTCAGCAAGACGAAATTTTAAAGCGCCGTAACTTCCCTGCGTGGATTCCACAAACATTTGGATTTAGTAGTAGCCGCAGCCAATCTCGGTAGTAGTGAATAAAAATAAGGACTGCAGCCCCCACAGGAGGGTTGCACTTTCCTGTCGCATTCTGCCATCTCAACTATAGGAGTCGACCAAGAAAACTATTTGACTGAGGTGACCACACCATTCGGCTTCACTTGTCATAAAGCTTTTAGAACTCCTTTGTCCGAGCGGCAACACTCTTTGTTTGATGACCACCGGATCGACATCGAATCCCATCTTAACCGGCTGCGCTGCCATTCCACCAAGACTGTTGAAGCATAGTTTCACCAGTTTCTGAAGAATCACGGGATAAAAGAGGGTGGCCGACTCTGTGTGAAATGAAAGTGAGTGGTTTATAGCCAGCAGTGCATCCAACCCCAAAAAGAAAGGATGTGCATCAAACGTTTGGGTTGTATCTCCACAAGAAACTCATCCAAAAAGGTTGCAGTTGACCATCAAAACCGCGACTTTACCGCGCGATCGCCTTGTTTAGCTGTGTGAACGTCCTGTCTTGTCACTGCTATGCCAGCTCCATTTCCGTGACACATCCCCTCAAACGGTTTACAATGAGCTGTAAAACACCAGAAGCGGAGAGTCCCACGGATCCGGTAATCTTCTTCCGGTTGCAATGAAGCAGTGTGCACAGACACTCACGCCAGTCATGACACAACTATTTATTCAAAACTAGTATTGCAAGACCATTCCCTACTGCCAGAGATCAGCTTCCGTCACACCTGTGCCCAAGAAAGAAGGGCATAGTTCCGACTAGTTGCCCGTATCTCCATCGCAATAAAGGTGTTTGAAAAGTTGGTACTCCAGCAGCTGCCCAGTATTTTGATAGCAGAAGACATAAACTAGCTAGCTTTCCGCAGCTACTGCTCCACCTTGGATGCTATTGCTTCCTTGGCTAACGATCTTGTCGTAGCCGGACAAAAAATCCAGAGCCGTTAGCACCTGCTTCCTGGATTATAGTGAAGCGTTTAACAGAGTTGACAGACAGAAACTTCTCGATATACCCCCAAATAACGGAACTCAACCCCCACATATTGGGCTTTTACTGATCATTTTTCTAGCCGTCCACAGTTTATAAGGGGGCAGAACCTCTTCCATCTCTGTTTCAGACCAAGGCGTACATTCGGGCGGAATCCCCTATCATTTGCTATCCTCTGCCTACACTTCCCCAAATCCGTCAGTGACTGGTCCTTCTTTATAAGCAACCAGAATTTGTTTCGGCTAGGTCACTCCCATCCTGATGTATCAGCTACAACTTATCTTCAAACTGGTCTCTCAGATATTGACCAGTGATTTAAAGCCCATAGCCTAGCCTCAAATCTTCGCAAATGACCAGATGTTGTCTCTTCTCTTCTCAAAGGCTCAGCCAAAGCATCACGCGCTCTTTGACTGACAGTGTTACATCTCGGTGTTGGTTACCAAGTGCCGTAAAAAAATATGCGTACATATATATCTACAGTGATTTACCTAGGGGGTGGAATCCGCCAGCTTTGCATGACTAAATCTGCTACCAAGTTCCTAGCCGACGCGAGAGTAAAAGTTAACTTCCGCCCCTCGGTCATTACCTCCGAATCACCGTGAGCACCTTGTATTGGCGGAACCTATTCGGGCTCAGTGGGTCTTTCTTTTCGCAACTATTCTAGATGGAACGGAAAAGAAATCTTGACTGGCAAGTCTCCGATTAAGTTCCCTCTCAACACACTCCCAAAGCTCCGACGTACTCTGAAAACAACCCATCAGCAGAGGAATACGCTCACAGAACCTTTCACTTCCTACTTCGAAACTGTGCGGATGGCTTTTGGACTAGCTTATAACACAGTAACACGAGCTGTCCTAGCGAGCTTTGACAGAAGCGCAGCAATCCAAATTGGGGTATCTGAAAGCTGCTCCATAAATGAACACCTTTCTGAAAGATATGCCAGTTTTACGTCTACTGTGAGAGCAGCCAAATTTGGGGAACTAATACGGCATACGGTACGATTAGTAAGCCCCTGTTTTGTCCCGTTTCGTGGGTGCCAGATCCGTACACACAGAAGGATGTGCTAGTTACTTTCTGGAATTCCAAAAGATTGACTCGTAAGGATTCACTACTGGGACACGCATTTTGCACTGAATGCCGGAGCAGCACTGAATCATCGACAGGTACGCACAGCATCACCCGAACCTGACGGCAGAACACATAATAACAGAGCGACGGGATCCCGGATCACAAACCTTCAAATATGACCGCTGGGCCAAACAAAATCCACCACGGCAGAGAGACCAGGCAAAACCGGTCGACTTTTTGCAATGAAAACAGGTTATCAATTTCAAAGAAACAGCCTCATGCCGTGACATTCAGCACTTCAGCATTTACGTCACAAAAGCTGAGTGGTGCTTTACACCAGCCCTTCTTGAAAGATTGGACTCCACCGGTCAGCTTCTTATCGAATCACGGGATTTTTACTTGCTATGTCCACTGTATGCCGCTATACGCGATCAGAAATACTTCTATCCGGGGAAAACATTCGATCTTCGTCTAAGTTCGATTTTACTGATCGTTTTACAGAGGCATTTCGTTTCGACCCAGAAAAACAAGTGGGCTGTCTGCTCGGGCAAGGTGGAGGACCCAGATGGTCGCCTGAGAGTCCCCAGAGTGGACACTTGTTATATCTTTCTAAATGAAGTTGAATTTTTCTCTGAGGTACATGAGGGGCAGTCGTTTTACTAAAATGGCAGAAAAAAGTCAAAAGCGTCTACACATAGCCATGGAATGCTGCTCTTAATTGCACCCCTCCGGGAAGTTGGCCATGCCATCCCTGTTCAGTACCAACATTTGTTTTCTTTTCGCGAAGATGCCGTTACTAAACCTCGACCCTCCTTTCAGCATTCGTATTCGTAAGTGGTTTGCGTACAAGAATCGTGGCTAGACCCACATATGGCTGACTCACTGGTGTCAAAAGAGGGCTACAAACTGTTTCGGCAAGACAGGCCCTCAACCAATAAGAAGGCTGGAGGCGATGTGGTCGCGTGTCAACTATACTTGGCGTGGCAGGTCTGAAGTTGCTTATTCATACTCGATGAATAGTGTCGACTGTTTAGTTATGCAGTGCCAGCCTAACTTTTCTCGACACGGAAGCACCGTTACGACAAACTTATACTTGGTTCCGTTTTCCAAACAGAAAGCTTTTTCGTCTCTATGTGGCTCTTTTTACCACTTCTTGTTTCCTTCTTACACGAAAACTTGCACACCATAGAGGGCGATTTCATTCAAGCTTTCCCTCAAATTCTCACTGCGTTTGACTCACCTGGTAAACGAGCTTCCCCATACGGAGGCAACTCCGTTTTAGACAGGACCATCATCAATCATCCTGAACTTTTTCTCCGTAAAGCCGTGTGCACCTGCCCAAACCAGTGACCAATGTCTGCTTCCGTTGAGGCCTAAACACAACTCCAGCCCGCTTTGCACTGCCTCATGCAAACCCACCAAGTCAAAGTCCGTCTCCAAATTTTTCGCGCTACAACGTTGTTCTCCTGCAGCAGTCCTTCGCCTATGCATCATCTTGGTTTTCTTTCAAATCATCGCTCGGTCTCAACGTCAAGCTTTTCGTAGAGGCGGTCAGTTTGCCTCCGACAAGTGCAGCCTCATAGTACCCCTCTTTCTCTGTAGCATCAGTGCTACTTCCTGAAGCTGAAATCCTTAATATTGGGGAAGAAATATTTCTACAAAACCCGGGATAGTTCCTAAGTAGGATTCATCCGCTTTTTGATAAAGAACGAAGTTAAACGCAAGGGTTTGCTGTTGTAGTGCTTCCAACGTGACACACAGTTACAAAGACTAACAAATCTGTTTATCTGAATCGATACTGAGTTTTGTGGGGCCGCGTTCTCCTGTGCACAGCGCTAGCACGCCTTTGCTTTCCTCCAAAATACTTTCCCCTGCTCCAGAGTTCCCAGTTCTGCTTCCTCCTCTGTTGAAAGGTCAAGGTCAACTTGACGCATGAATCAGGTTGTCTCAAATTTTTCCTTTTTCCGTCGTTAGGGCTTTATTTTGGGTCACATCTAGTAGCAACATTTATCCACACTAAAGCGTCATATTGCCCGTGACAATAACTGCGACACACCCTTGTGCGTCCGTAATTTATTACCGCGAGAAATCTGCAAAACCCTCTACCTAAAAATCTAGATCTATTACTACTACAAATAGCCCTTTGCAAGCCCAACCTTAAATACCCAGCGTTCTTTAGCTAGTTCAACTCTTTTGGTGATCGTCTGTTCCTTGGCGCCACCCCACAGTGAGATCTTAAAATACCCAGGCAGCACAAGGGGACACTCGACCGTCACCTGAGTGTCCCCTAGGGGACGGTCGCAGGAAAGCAGTGCAATGCCCCCAAAAATAACTTTAAACTATGTAAAAACCGGAGAATCCGTCACAAATGCAAAAGATTTCGAACGAGAGTCTCTGTTAAGCCACATTTCCGATTATTTAGTAGCTTGGATTCAGATACGGAAATCTCTAGAATAGTGAATGCCTGAGAATTCTGAACCTAATATTATATGTTAAAAAACCATAATAAGAACATTTTTTGGCATTTACTGTCCATGTTATAGCGTATTATAAATTTTAATGTCTTGTTTGTTTTAATGCATTCCCATCATGGCGGCCAGTTTTTGGCGGTGGCCGGTTTATGTCGCCTCTGAGACTTCACTGCTAGACATTGCGCTGCGTGTGGTCGGTTTATAACGTTCTTTGGACGGTAAATCCCATTTATTTTTACTCGTCTCTTCGTCCTTAGATGAAAAAGATGCACCCAAAATTGCGTGGCTTTTCCAGAACTACAATATGGAGGCGCAAGAAGCTGATCTCAGTTCGCAGGGTTGTTGGGGGCGATTTCAACTCGTCCCTCATATGCGATGATGGTGTAAAAAGTTAGCTGATATGAAGTTCGTTACAAAATAGCAGGCATATGTTCCGTTTCAACGAACAACGAGTCCGATAATTTAATTAATGACATCGACAGTCCTGAAGAATCGAATGCCTCATCGACAGCAGTTGAGCAGCGACAAGTCACAGCTGCTACAACCTCTACCGCTGTTAGGTAATGCACACTGGATTTCTAAATGTGGTTAGTTGTGAGAACACGATGAGGGATAACACGTACATACCAGAGGAGTGGGAGTCAACTTTTTTGGCTTCGACTACCTCCACGAAAGGTAAGCTTTCAGGTGATCAGCAGTGTGTGTAACAGAATCATTATTTATAGATGGAGAAGTGAAATTTACAACACCGGCCAAAATGATAACTGCCCTCACAGAAGGTATGTGAATTAATAAACCTAATTTTTCCAGCCGTTCCTTCGGCCAAGGATGTTGTGAGGCAGGCTGCTATACAAATGAAATCATCAATGGCCGACTTGCGGATTTTATTACGAGCTCTGAGACAGTTGAAGCTCTACTTGCCATTGGATCCGAGGTCGTTGTTGGGGACGCCTAGGAGAATCCAAAAGAAAAATGTTGGTGACGGCAGATACGTACATTTTGGGCTAAGTGAAACCTTGCAACGAGCCCTTGAGTGTAGACCTCTCGCACCGGACAGCTGCGTTTATATCCAGTTGCACATCGATGGTATGAGCTTGTTTCGTGGCTCATCGCACCAGTTGTGGCCCATATTGTGTCACCTCCTGGACCCTACGTCGCGAGTTTTTATCGTTGGTCTATATTCTGGAATGTCCAAACCTGCCGACGTTCATCGATATTTGGAAGACTTGATACAGGAATTGGCGTCATTATTATCCCATGGCATCATTATTCGTGGAAGTGGTGTTCATTGCAGAATTGTGTTGCGGAGTGTTGTGGCAGATAATCCAGCCAAGGCAATGCTTAAGCAGGTTAAGCATCATTCTGGGTTATACAGCTGCCACAGATGCACACAACGCGGCTATTGTGTCCATCGCCGTCTCATTTTCCCTTCAACCACGGGAAGATTACGCAATGACAATGACTTTCGAAATCGTCGCCAACGTAGTCATCATACTGGAAGTTCCCCGTTCGAAGTACTACCGGTGGATATGATAGACCTGTTTCCAAACGACTACATGCACAGTGTCTGTCTTGGAATAATGCGACGATTAATCGGTCTTTGGCGTAAATCTCGTTCTGGACGTAGACCGATTTTGGATTTTAATGGTGTGCGACAGGTAAACGAACACTTGAGGACTATAAAGAAACATATGACGTGTGAATTACCCCGCGTGTGTCGGACGCTTGAGGACATTGAATATTGGAAGGCAACAGAGTACAGGCAATGCCTGTTATATCTCGGACCCGTGGTTTTCAAGAAAGTATTGCCGGCGGATCATTACAGGAACTTCATGTGTTTCTCTCTATTCACATACATTTTGTGTAGCACTAAGTGGTCTCCCCACTACTTGGACTACATTGAACGCCAGTTGCCCCGGGTTGTCCAGAAATTCATGATGTTGTACGGGGAAGAAGAGGTAGTATTCAACGTGCACAGTTGGCTGCACATCGGTGCTGATGTGCGGATTCACGGGCCATTGGATAACTTCTCAGCTTTTCCGTTTGAGTCATACATGCAGATCATTCGCAGTTGTGTGACCAGTCGACACATGATTGCTGAACAACTGTTTCGTCGCACTCAGGAACGATGTGCTGAGGCCAAACTGTACACAGATGTAAGATTCTGGGACAACACTTTCTCCGGACATACGTGTGTCAAGAAGTATTAACATGGAAATATTCCAGTCTGCAAAAATGGTAGTATATAAAGTGGTGGCTGTATACTGGAGGAATCATATATGTGGCAAACAATTGCGTATTTCTTGGGAGGGATACTACCAGAGTGATGGTGGCAGGGAACGGCCGGAGGAAAACAGGAGAGCGTGCGGCAAGTTGTTAACTTAATGTAGGGTTGGTATGAAATGTCACAGCGGAAGTGGAAGACTGATCAATATTGACCGTGTGGGTACATCCATTATACAGGTGTTCAGTTCTGCGAGAGGAAAGGTAAAGTAATCCACAGATAAGTGTACGTCAATAGATGAATGCTGTGTGGTATGTACCATGCAAAAATGACAGATCAATAAAACTGCCCAGGTATATCGCGGGAAGCGGCCGTGGATCAACGAATATAGAAATAAAATGTATCAGCCGGTGCAGATAGTGGTGTGATTTAGGGGCTGCATACGGGGTCAGTTTCGGTAATATAACACGAATGCAACATCTGGAAGATCAAAGGTCTCGATAACGGTGATGGTATAGTAAATAGACGGTGAGTGTCACATTTCTAATGACCAATTTGACAGGTGTAACAAATGATGGGAACGGAGCGGCGAGGCAGCATGGGGAGTGTATCAAAGACGTTCAATCGTGGAGGGAACGCGGTGATCTACAGAGCCCGAACACTCGATGCAACAGCATGGCGGATGCGATCGGATGGACCGATGAAGAGTGCAGGTAGTTACTAATTACTTCGCTGCCCACTGGAGGACTACTGAAAGATATGTCAGCGCCGGACGTTGTTTTTTTTTGGTGACCGATGAAGCAATGAACAGTGACAATAAAGGTGCCAGTGTTTGAACAGTATAAGCGGGTTCTAACATGGAACGGGCATAATGACATATGGGAATAAAATGAGTTGTATGAATGCAGTGAGATCGAGTAGTCCAGGTTCAAGAAGTCCGATGGCGGGAATCTTGGGGAAAGCGATCGTGAGACGGGCGAAAATGAAGTTGTGTGTAAATCTCGTTTGTCCTGTCCTGCAAGAGAGGGTCCAAGTTATTCCTGGGATGGAGAAGGCGACAATCGTCCTTAGGGTGCAGGTTCTGAAAACAAAACGGAGAGGGCTGCAGTGTGGCGACTCTACCAGCTGTGGGTTAGGGGAGAAAGACGGAACACCAATATCATGCCAGTAACAGAAATGGGTGGTCGCGACGTTGAGGTCTTGTTTTTTGGATTAAACAACATACGGAAAGCGAAGAAGACCGGCACTAGCGACTAATTCTTGTGAGGCTTAGTGAGAGTTACCAAAAAAGCAATGAAGCGAGAATAGGCGACACTGGGGGCGAATACTTATGTGTAGTTCGACGAATGGTTTATGGAAGACCACAACGATTGTGGCGGTCCGTTCATCAGAACGAGGCCTGGAATCTCGTGTGTTGAAATAGGGTCTCAATGAGCAAATAGTTGAAGCGTGGATGAGACTGGTACCTTGAGGACCATATTGTATATGCTGCTGTGTTTTATAGCATTATAAATGCTCTTATACCTGGCGGCAGCTGATTAAAAAAAAGAACCTAACCGACTATGGTAAAATCTGACAGCATGAAAAAAGAATCACCGGAGTAACGGTGGCCAGTAGGGGGTCGTGGTCAGAAGCGTTGAAAATAGGAAGTGGCTAGACAAACACGTGGAGTGTGCTGTTGACAGTCATGGAGTATAGGTTGGACTGCTTTTATTTGCTAACTATAATACAGAATGCTCCTTACCATCCGTTGGTAATAACTGTCTACTGAACAAAGTTGTTAAGCTTTTGGTTAGTATCCCAGGCCCAGTTCGTAGGCTCGGGTAATAGACATGTAGGGATCATGCATTTGGATCAGTTTTTGGACAGTTAGATGTTTATTTATTTCTTTTTTGAATAATAAAGAGGCCGAAGACATTGACCTAAGTTGAGCTGGGAGTTTGTTCCAGAGAGAAGAATATTTAACAATAAAGAATTTTGACCGCATCGCAGTCCTGGATACTGGAATCAAGACCATAGAGTCCCTATGTCGTAAAGAATAGTTGGAGGGAGTTTTGACCTGGGGGGCTGAATTGCAAGATATACGTTTTACAATATTGCAAAAGACAGACAGGTTCATTCGTAGACGGCGCAGCCATAGGGGCTCCAGGTGCAATATTTCACACCTTTCCATATAATTTAAAGGCGAGGAATATCCTAGTAGTTGTTTGGTAAATCTACGTTGTACATTCTCAATTGCAAATCTGTCAATCTGCCGCATGTTAGAAAAGACGACAGTGCAATATTCCAGTAGTGGTCTGACATGAGTTTTAAAAAATGCTTAGCTTGCTCTCTGCAAGACTGAAGGTTCTATTAATCAGACCAATTAGCCGTCTAGCTTTAGCAACCTGCACGGCCGAATGTTCGGAGAAATTAAATGTACAAGAATATTGTAATCCCAAGTCCCTTACTTCCGGACTGTTGGGGATGAACTGATCATTAATTTTAAACATTCCCGCGGGAACCTGACACTTATACATAAGGATACAACTTTTGACAGCGGAGAATTTCATCAACCATTGGTTGCTCCATGAGTCTAGCGATAGTAAATCGCTCGTTATGCTAGCAACGGTAGAAGCTAAGGCGTCAAAATCAAAGGAGTACATAATTTTTATGTCGTCTGCAAAAAGGAACGCAGCCCCGTGTGTGATGACGTTAAAAATGTCATTAACATATATAAGAAAAAGTAAGGGACCTAGTTCACTACCCTGAATAACTCCACTAATAACTGGTCGAGGTGATGATAAACTGCCATCAACGTCCACCACCTGCTTTCGGGATGTTAGATATGATGAAAACCAACTCAGGATCGGGTCAACAATTCCGTAGGTTTTCATCTTCGCCATGAGCCTACTGTGGGATACTCGATCGAAAGATTTAGTCATGTCAAGGAGGATTACGATCACTGATTTACCACTGTTAGTGGCCGTAGTTATTAGGTTAAGGAAGTCACACATACAGGTGGCACAGGATCTTTTTTGAAGAAAACCGTGCTGTCCAGTGTTAATGAGGTTATTGTTTAGTAAATGATTTGTCAGCTTATTTTTTATCAGTCTTTCCATAATTCGGGAAACTATAGGGGTGTGGTTCACTGGTCGATAGTTGGTTAGGTCCTGGCGTGAACCTTTCTTAGGAATTGGGATAATAACTGATGTTTTCCAATGGGAGGGGAAAACGCTACTGCTCATAGATAAATTAAAAACCTTTGATAGCAAGAATGGGATATCAGTGCCACCTAGACTAAAAGTAGCCGGTGGTACGGCATCTGGCCCGGGGTGGTATGACCGCCTAATTTTAGTTAGCTGTACTGTTAAGTCGTTCGGGTGAAATGTAACCGCTGAGAACTGTGCAGATGTCAGCGGCTCAACGTGATATAGGCATGGGGAGTCATCGGTCGTTAGAGACGAAGCAAAATAGGCACTGAATGCCTCGGAGATCTTTTGGGAGTTCGTTATATAATTGTTGTTATATATAATGGATGAGATAGGAGAACTGCACTGGCTGTTTCTCAACTTCATCAGCTTAGATAAAGCTTCAGACCTCTTGGGGTGACTCAGCGCCCTTAATTCCTGTTTTTTTACTGCGGGACATTTCAATCAATTTCATAGAATTAGATAAACGGTTCATTTGCAAGAACAACGAAAAGTCTCTCGACCTAAGGAATTTGCGTTGTAGCATAGAAAGCTTCTGCTTTAATCGACAAAAACTGTTTGGTTTATCTCGTCCAGGTAGACCTTGGGTTGGGGTGATTACGTCAAGACATGCATTTAGTGTGGAGTAAAGATGATCCACCACGGTATGCAAGTCATCAGATAAAAAGAAAGTATCCCAGTTCTGCGAGCGTATGAGTGAGGGTAATTGATTCCAGCTAGCTTGGTGGAACGGTCTTTTAACGGTTGGTTTGTGAACGGTTCGTGCTGGCACTGAAAACTCACATTTTACCGGCAAGTGGTCACAACCTGGGATGCTGTTCACGATAGATGTGTGCACGCGAGATAATCCTACCGTAAAAATGAGATCAAGGATGCTACTGCCTCTAGTTGGGCACATCACATGTTGAGTCCATCCTCCTAAACGAATGCTGGTCAAGAAGTGTATTAAATGATGTGGGGCTTTCAAAGTAAACCAACGTATGCCTGGTGCGTTAAAGTCGCCGGCCACCAGTTTTGGGCCGGGTATGTCCGCAACAACGTTTAACGCCTCTATGATAGGCAGAAAGTCGTTTTGACTAGTATTCGGGGGGCGGTAGATGCAACTAACAATGAAGTCAGAACATCCTGTAGTGACCTGTAGCCAAACTGAATCCGGCAAGTTATCGAGTATGGGGTGCTGAAATATTTTCGCTCGCATGTTTTGTCCTACATATATAAGACAGCCTCCCCCTCGATGAGTGAGTCTATTTTTCCTGAAGGCTTGGTATCCGGTGATAGCGATATCCTCGTTTGAAGTGTTGTCTGTCAACCAGGTTTCGGAAATAAAAATAAGGTCGTAATCAGACGTGAGCAGTAATATACGCAGCATTCGCATCTTATTCACTATTGAGCGTGCATTCAGCACGAACAATGAGAACCGTTTAGTGGAGTCAAGGTTAACGTTAAGATCTTTATAGGATTCCGAAATTGCATTTGCTGAAGGCGGATCGGATGACGCAATCATTATTCCTTGAGATGGAGTAGTCGGTAATGTGGATGGTGAAATAAGCTGAGTAGAAACACCTGGCGTGGCAGTCAGCTTGGTTGTTAAGCTAAGCTGGGTGTGGCTAGTACTGATGAGATTCGTTAGATTGGGAGGATGTCGGCGGTTGATAAGTCTACTTAGTGCGGAACAACACCGCGAAAGATCACTATCGAGTGCTTTACTATTGGTAGATACTGGTGGCTGGGACGTAGAAATATGAGAAGGGAGGGTTAAGTAGCTGTTAAGTGGGAAAGAAAAAGGACGTGTAGCAGCCTCAGGTATCTTGGCACCTGCCTTAATACGGGCGGTAACACAGGTGCCCTCTTGACATCAGTAATTTGATGGGCTGTAACCTGGAGGGGGAATGTGAAATGGAAGTGGGATATGCGGGTGTTGGTTGGCGTAGAGACTGGGAGGTCGTGGGTACTGTTGTAAGTGGCCTGCGGTAGAAAAGGGATTCAGGGTGGGTGAGATATGTGAACGATAAAAGGAAAGAGATTCATGTGAGAAAATATTACTTAGGCTACGATAGAAGTTATGTAGAACACTAAAGTAATCGTTTGGTATGAATGGTGGCGTTGTTGAAGAGGCCCGGAGGTTAGTTGTACCAGCCTGATGAGGATGATAACCAGGTGAAGAAAACGCGATACTGGGTGGAATGTACGGTGCAACTAGTGGTTGGTGGTTTGGATTGGGGAGATAGGTCTTGAATGACGTTTTCTCGTCCATTGTTGCACTCCGTGTTGCCTCACTTGGAGTCCTTAGCCGTTGGGAGTGTGGCTTGATGAGTGAGTTAGGATTGACCGTAGTGTCAACAACGTGCAGTACACCTAGTAATGATGTTTTCGCTGGTTTAGGGGATGGCCTAGGCACCGTAGATTGCAGAGTGGCTATTGGAGCCGAGTGGAGAGATGGCAAAGAAGAATTTGGGGTGACTCCATTGATGGGTTGGGGATTTCTGGGTATGGCTGTTAAGCCAGTTAGGCGGTTCGCATCGTCATCGATCGTGGCCGATATTTTGGTGATAGGTAACGGTGGAATCGAGTTAGTCAGCCCAAGAGAGGACAGCTTGCCAGGGGTAAACTCTATGCTTCTTGGTTTCTTAGGCGCTGGCTGGTGAGGTGACGTTAAACTGGATATATCTAAATCGACGTCAAACATATGGGATCGATGTTCTGGTGAACATGAAGCCGAATTGATATTGCATGCATTTTGCGCATCGTCAGACTGAGAAAAAGCGGATAGTTGAGGGCGGACAATTTTTGACGAAGCTGAATGCGTGCTGGTGGACCTGGCGAATTCCCTTTGTAATGGAGTTTTGTCGGCAGCAATTTTAATGTTTTTGAACGGGGATCTCAAAGCGACGGTGGATTGGCTCTTAGTGAATTGCTTAGCGGGTTCCTCTTCAAGAAATTTGAACAACACTGGACAGGATTTGCGTTGAATGTTCTTTCGTAGCCGAAAGCACTGGCAGGGGTGGTGTGCCATATTAATAGAACTTAGAAGGTTATGTTTTACTTTCTCAACAGGGATTCTGTCGGGAATATTAAATACCACAGCATTTTTTGAGTTGCCGATTCTTCGAACTATTTCCGAGGCAATGGCGTCTATGAAACGCCCAGCCGTGACTAGGTCTAGGGTTGACGGATTTGTTGGAGGGTCAGAGATATACGTGAGCGGAATTAGCTTGGATAGGGTCGTATCAATCAAAGAAATGTGGCTGCTGAGATTAAGGAGATTGTGTTCTATGGTCTTTGCCCTTTTGTTTGCCCCGCCAAAAACATCGGTCAGGCTAACGGAACAAGGATTCAGTGGGAGTTTTGCGACTTTCGACTTGGCGAGTACTTTGGTCGGATGTTGGTACGACCAACCAGTGAGAATGCGGTTTGTCTAGCCGGCAGTTTGGGCATTGCAATACTGACCGCGATTGCACTAGAGAGCTAAATACACAGAGTAGTCTTACGTTCCCCAATGTACAGGCTTACTGAAATAAAAACGTGTAACTCTGTGGCTCTGGATCAAAGAGACTTAAAACTATGGAACTGTTGATATAGAGTCTCTAAAATTAAACGAGGACTTCTTTCAGGGAATTCCCTGAATTAATATGTTGAATTGGGCGTTAGACTGCCACACAGTCGCGCACGATGGTGCCAACTTTTTCTTATTTTAGACAAAGTTTCCCTCGGTTCATATCCTGGGAAGCGGTTCAGACTTCTTTCGCAGGATTTTGTGAAATAGCTGTTTAGGTCAAGATTTCGCGTCCGGAGGAAATCCTTAGAAAGTTTTTGGAGTTATGGGACCACACTAAAAAGCCGTAATTTTTTAGTATTACAGGTACCTGTCGTAAAGTGAATAATTCACCGAACGCTTCGACGAGATTTTTATCCATATGCCTCTCATATTCTGTAGCGCACCAAAAACATTTCCTTTGAATATGTTCGAATTTCCACTAGTGGCAATTATTTCATATACCACTTATGCATGTACTTCAGACCAACTGACATCATTCGACCCTGACCTTCAAATTTGCCGGGCATTAATACAGTTTTAGTTCACTGTAACACTCTCTCTGATACTCTGCATGCACTTGTTGTACCCTTTTGTGAACTGTCATTCCGGCATCACTTTAATCATCTGATCATGCATTCTAGCATGCTTCGGGCGCATCCGAAATGTACAATTATCATTATTATTCCCTGCAAACCGTCGATTATGATGGCTTTGGTGTCACAAACCGAAGACCAGGAGCTATAGACTCAATGCGGGAGCATGCCTTGACTTGACGGAGCCTCGAACTCGTGTAATACTTCAAGAGAACTCAGGAAAATCCTTAACTGGTGCGCTAGAACACCAAGTCTATCCACCAAGGATTATCGTGACTCCTTGAATCATATTTATTCCTTTATATATAAATGTTCGCCGTATGACCAGTAAATAGTAACTGCCCCTACAACACTTGTTTCATATTTTTTATATAACTTTAATAAAGGGGTCATTCAAAGGTCGCACAACGGACCTTTATATAACCTTTAACATTTGATATGCCACTGCACATGTGGATGGCAATGGTCGTAAGCCACTCTCTCTAGCAGCGCCTGGGTATTTTATTGATGACCCTTAGCTCTGGTTTTACATTCTAGAGGCAGAGTTTGAGACACATAGAATCACAAGCAAGCGTAATCGTTACTTGTGGAGTATTGGCTGTCTTCCTCTTGAAGTTGCCACCTAGATGCACAAGGAAATAGTCAATGACCACTCATATGCAACCATAAAAGGGACGGCAGACTCCTATTTTCTGCCGTCAGAACCGGCAAGACCAAGGCGGCTGGTTCAGGTAAAGGGTTAGGTAATAAGAGAGAAAAATTTAGCAGCTCACACGGCGACTTTTGCAGAAAAGTCTCATCCAATATTCAAGCAATACGTCAGGTTTCTAACCATCCTATTATCAAACAAACGGAGAAACAAGCAAACCCTTTTATGGAACAGTACCATCAATAAATTACTGCAGTGACAAACTCGAGGAGTACCCAGGTCAGCACTCCCACCGTGGGCACACACTCCGGGAACACCACGAGGTCCGCTTTTTGGCGGGCTTTCAGAAATATCTCCTGTCCTGGTTGTTCTCACTGTACAGACCACGAACATTGTCACAACTCCGACCAACGCCGACGTCTCAGAAGCCCTTCCCTTTAGAGCCCTGTTAGTTCGTCTTCATCAGAGTGCTGCCGGTATCACAAGCGGTTCTGGGGGAAGGCCCGGAGCCGGGAAGCCGGTTGCACCTTCCCAGGTGCAGAGAGCCAAGCTAATATCCCGACGCGTCCCGACGGCTAAGGCCGTTGACAGCCATATTAACTGCCGCCTATTGCGTGTTCAAGATTTGTTTTCAACAATCTGTTCTAAATTAACACAGATGCAGCGGTAGGTATCATTCCAAAAGAAGCAGGTGATGCTGTCTTTCCATTAGCCCAAAAAATTCATGCAGCCAATGGCACTCATACTGTCACTTACGGTTGTGTCACCAAAGATGGACTTGCGCCTTAGCCACACCTGCTAGGAGTTTATGGTGGCGCATGTCTTCTACCCCATACTGCATATTGGGTTTCCTGACTATTTTGACCCCTTGGTTGAAGCTGGATGCCGTAGAGCTGTCCACCGACGGACTTCGTGAATCGCAGCGCGCCCCTATACGCTGGACCCCAGTCCGAATGACCCTACTTAAAACCCCCTTCAGCCTGCCGGGCAGTGCTAGTGCAGTCTGGACCCCTTCTCGCGGTGACCACCAAAGTCGCCCCCCACAACTTCACTGGGGGATCCCCGGCTTTTAGCTGACCCCGTGGCTAGGCACCAGGAAAGCCTCGCGTAGCATTGGCCGAGCTCGGACACATGCCGCAGCTAGGCATGAAGCGTCCTCCAAGTAGCCCTTGAGCCTCGCTCGTCCACATGGTTCCCAAACCTAAAGGTGACTGGCTTCCCTGCGGCAGGGCCCTCAACAGAGCTACCATCCCAGCTGGGTACCCAACTCCACATATTCAAGATCTTACTTCCTCCCAATCCGTTTGTTTTGTTTTCAGTAGCGCCGACCTCGTCAAAGCCTGCCACCACGTCCCGGTAGCTGAATCTGGTACCTTTAAAACCGTTGCAACAACTTCTTTTTGACCGTTCAAGTTTTTCCGCATGCTGCTTGGGCCCCTTGATGCAGACCAAAACAGTTTCAAAGGTTCGTGTATGAGGTATTCGGTGGCTTGAAAAATGTCTACGTATACCTGTACCATAGTTTGGTAGCAAGTTCTTCGGAGCAAGAGCATATAGCACACCTGCGCCCTCTTTTCCAGTGCTTTAGCCCACACGGTTGAACAGCTGACCCTGACAACTGTGAACTAGGTAGGAACATCATCACACACCCTAGTCACGAAATCTCAGCCTCGGGCATAGATCCCAAGCCGGACAACTTGGCTGCGATTCGCAAATTCCCTGAGCCTCACTCATACCGGCAGTTGCACCAATTCTCTGGCTTAATTAACCTTTATCGCCGGCTTATTCCCTACCGGGCCGAAATAATGCAGCCTGAGGCAGGTCTTTTACTTGAAGAACAGCGAAAATTCATATTTCCCGACACGGCGCAAGCAGCATTCACTTCGATCAAGGAAGCTATCGCCAACAAAGCACTCCTTGCACGTCCCGGTCTTTTCTCCTCTCTCGAACCAGCGGTGGATGACCTGGGAACAGCTGTTGAAGTAATGATGCAAAAACTAGTCAGTAACTCATGAGAATCAGTAGCTTTCTTCTCCAAGCTTCTCCAAACTGGGGAATCCCAATATAATGCACTCAGCAGAGAACTACTGGCAATTTACTTTGGTGTCCAGCACTTCCCGCACACACTTGAAGGCCAAAAGTCCACAGTGTTCACAGATCATAAACCACTAGTTTACCTTCTCCAGCTAGAGTCTGATCGATATTAGCCACGCGATATTCGCCATTTAGACTGTTTCGCAGCTTGCCACAGACATTCGGCACATCTCTGGGGCACACAGTCCCATAGAAAAGCACCTTCATGCGTTCACTATATAGACAACCCACCGCTAGTGAGCATGAACCTGGAAAAGATCGCCACGGCCCAATTAAGAGACCTTGAGGCCAGGCAGCAAAGAAACAAAAGCTCCTTGCATCTAGTGCCAGTGGCAGCTCCAACTTCGGACGTAACTGTTATTTGTGATGTGTCACAGGATCCACCCCGACCACTATTCCCCGCCAGATTCCGCCGAAGATATTTTGTCAGTCTCCACATCTTATCACATCCTGGTATAACCGCCTCAGTGAAACTAGCCACCGAGCGATTCGTCTGGCCTTGCGTCAAACGTGACTTACATCTTTGGGCTCGCGCTTGTCTTCAATGCTAACGCGGTAAAATACGTCGTCATAATAGATCTTTAAACGCATTCTCTGAGCCAGACGCACGTTTTCACCTCGAGCATTGGGATATCGCAAGGTCCTCCCACCATACAACGACTACGCCCAAATCTTCACATGCGTAGATAGTTTCACTTGCTGGCCACAGATCATACACATCCACCGTCCTATCTCGGAGGAAGCTGTGAGTAGGTTCCCAAATGATTGGGAAAATAAGTTCCGTTGCCCTGCTATCATGACCAAGGCTGGCGATTCTCATTTTGAAGGTGCTTCACAAGAGCTACTGGACACATTCAGTTGGAAACACAAAAGAGGACAGCCCATCATCCTCAGGCTGAATGCATGGTGGAGCGATTTCATCGCCAACTGAAAGCTGCCCCTCGAGCTCGTGATGATCCTTTACGGAATGAAGTTTTACCGATTGTCCTCTTAGGACAGGGTAACACCTTTGAAGCCGAGATGGGTGTGGCTTCGGCTGAACCGTGAATTGGTAGCACATTGTGACTTCCAAGTGAGATGTTTTCTCCATTATCATATGTGAGTCTTAAATACGGGGATTACGCAAAACTCTAATAAACTCCAGCCATGTGCTGATTCGGGTGGAAACAGTGCAATCACCGCTGCAAGAGGCTTTTCCCAGCCCCTTTTCATGTTGTCCAGCGAAAGGAAAAGGGATAAGTGCTAGGCTTCGAAGGCAGGAAAGAAACCATCGGTACTGACTGCCCCGAACCAGCCTCCGTCGAGGTGGAACCCACCCCGGACAACCCACCCAAAGCATACACGTGTTCAAAACCTTTCGTTAGTCGTCCTGCGTCGGGGCTTGCCATTCTCGCTCACGACTCCCCAACAACGGCCGCGATGCCAAGTCGCATGCAAGGCACAGCCGCGCCCGTCAAAGGCCGCGAGCAGCGGCTGCGGATGAGGTTTTCCAAGTTTGTACCGGTTATATATGTCTAAGTTCACTCGTCATATTCCATTTGTACATAGTTTGGTAATGCACCAGTTTGGGACTACGTAGTTTATCACGAGAGGAGCAGCGGCAGTCTGCACTGCGCCGGTGTGTCCCTTTCAGATAAATATCTCACCGCGCCCCCAGGCGCATCTTTCACGCCCTGCCTTTCTTGCCCCACAGCTCGTCCCGTCGGGCGGAATCACATGGACTTCCGGGATCTAGCATGACTCAAACACAAGGCTCATTGGTTGGTGAATGGGCTCACCAGACGCCGGATGTCGGCTCGCTTAAAAAGGCAACACCGACCACAGGCAAATGGAAATCTGGATTACGCCAGCAATGAAAAACTCTACCATTCAACCGCCCCTGCAACGTTGCGAGCAGGATCTGCCCAGGTTGGGTTCAATGTTGAGGAGGATGCAATTTTGCGATGGAAGTACAGTGAACAGTGTGAATCATGGGAAGGGCTTGTGCTCGCTTCGTTGTCATGTTCGGTCGCTGCGGGAGTCATGGAAGAAGCCCCTCGTCACCGAGACCGAAGCATCCACCACGGATCGGAATCCAGCAGCGTCCGCCTTCTGGAGTGAGAACCCCGTGGTGCTACCGATACAACACACGACCTAAAATACTAATAAATTTGTTTATTTGAGAGAATACTGCTTTTGATTGAGCCGCTTTCTCCTCCTGCGTACACGGTCTGCACGCCATGGCTTTCCTCGGAAACACGTTCTCCCGCCCCAGCGTTCTCAGTTTTGCTCTTTATTGCCCTTCCGAGTATATTCGTTACCGTGTCGCGAAGTGAGGACCAGGAGCTATGGGCACTACGCGGGAGCGGTTCCAGACTTAACTCAGCAGAAAGCTCAAACCCCCCAAACTGTTTCACGTCATGGTGATAGGCGTATTTCTAGAGTCCCCGCTAGCTTTGCTCGTCTGAACCTACGGAGGGTTAAAATTAAGGAACGACAGCCCTGGAAGGAGTGAGAGTTAGAATTAAAGGAGCGGGAACTCAGATGTTTTAGGGAACTTCTGTAGGTTCAAAATGAAGCGGAACCAGCGACGTTTGCGCTCGGGATAGAAGAGCAACTAGACGAACAGGGCCCAGAATGGATAAGAGAAGCTTCTCCGGGAGGAAGATACGTGGAAGCTTGCTGCATAGGCGACACCCTAGAGGTTGCAGCAGCAGAGCCCATTACCAACGAACCCGAGGAGCCCCTCAGGAGGATACGACCCACCATCAGTACGGTGACCGGCACTTCAACCATATCATGCCGAAGTACTGGCGTAGAAGTTGGGGTGGCACACCGATAGGAGAACATATACGTTGACAAAGATTTCTCGGTTCCACAGATCCTTATTGATTTCGAAGTACTTCATTGTAAGGTTGCCGAACCTTACTCCGCCGTTTCCTTATTGAGAGCGTTGTTCGATCCCTTTTACTGCGTGGACCACTCGCACGTTACCCTTATTCCCCGCACCGTACGGATATGTTAACAGGAAGGTATTCTCCACGACCCGTTGGAACTAGAGGGTTATTGGGAGAGATAGTGGCTGGCGTGTGTTTGGTGGCGTGCGCAAGAGAACGCTAAAATGTCATTCGCGTTTGGTAGTCAGCTTTTAGCTAGACAATGAGCGCGTAAAAAGAATGAACGAAGGCGGCTGTCGCTTCACCATCGCTGAAGACGCTGGAAAGTGGATACATCTACGAAGAATCCCCTCCAGGTTGAATAAGGCATGGGTTATCCAGTGTGAAGAAAGGAACGATTGAGATTCCGCGCTGGCCCAGAGTTACAGCCTGTCAAATGTAACGAGGTCGACGGGAAGAAGGCTTTGTAAATGCGTGGAAAGGAAGGTACGCATTCTTTTTCTCTTATTTTACAAACATTCACGAACGAGACCACTACACCCTGGAACGGAAGAAAGGTTCCAAGTGTGCGAGTCAAAAGGGACGCTGAATTTTCCATGCAGCACCGGAACAATGGGAACACGGTTTTCTCTGCACAGATGGTTCCAGAGAGAAAGGAAAAAGAAAAAAATATGAAAACAGAAAACGCAGAATGTTTCACTTAAACGGCAAGTGTTCCCAAGCCCGTTCCAAGTCATAACATGCGAGACCAGTTAAGCACTACCTCGCGGATAATGATTGTGAGAACCAGCGGTGGAATTCTAAAACGAGAAGTCTCCAAGGTAATGAGGTTAGCTGGATGGCTCGAGTGAAGCACTGAGCGTAGTTCATGGGGAAAGGTTCGTGTTCCACAGGTGCTTCACCCTCCCCGCTGAGGTCTACGAACGGGCGTAGTGGCCGGAAAATGACTAGGTAGGAAGAACCATGGCTGAACTGTGTTTGCAATGAAGATACTACGCAAGAATTTCAGGGCCCATGTGCCGGCAGTCCAATACATTCGTGAAATTCCCACGCAGTCTCCTTTTTCAACTTCCGTGAAATAACCAGCGTGGGATCCGGTCTATTCCAACCACTTCGACCCACACATCTTCCCTTTTTTTCTCACATGCTGAACCCGGTTACCTTGCCTCCATCCATCCGCCGTTTCCCTATGGAATTACTTTTACAGTGAACTGATTTTCCACTGCTGTCAATCCAGGGACCTACGACCTTCAAGCTTTGTGCTTCATACGAACCCGACTTCGTTTGTCAGGCTCGCCTCCTTTCCTGGTCCACTTTCTCACCTGCACGGCATGAGTGACGTTTGTACTCTCTTCCAGTGCTAAAGATCACGCCAAATCTGTGAGAAGGTGTAAGTCAAGAGTGTGTACAATCCTCTTGGTCCTTGCCTAAACTGATTTCATGGTCATATCTCCGCCTATCATTCTCACGTGAGCTCCAATCTCTCTCTGACTAGTCGATTCTCCTAGCTATAAAAGCTGGATTTCGCCGTACTCCTATGACTCGGCCCCGTACCTCTCGGCAAACATTTCTCGCCAGACTCTTTGGACGATTGAATGTCTATTCCTCGACCCCTGTGATTGAAGGGCCCAATAAGATTGAGGTATGTTGTTTGTAAATGTGAAGATTATTCCTTGAAGTACACGTAGGCTAAAAATACGCTTTATTCGTGCTCTACGAGTCACTCAATCACTGGGCAGTTGTTTAATTACACAGCCGAAGCTTCGTATTAGGAAAAGTCAGGAGACATTTGGTCCGGGGAACATGCTGGAAATGACATTGGCCATATCCCTGCAATCCACTGCAGCTGAATGCTCCCATCCAGACAGTTGGTAAGGGTCAGAGTACGTTGTGGTGGTACGTCATCCAGCTGAAACAGAATCCATAACAAAATGCATAAAGAAAGATTGTCGAGATAAACACCGAGTACCTCCTTCAGCAGATATGAGCAGACCGCGGAATTCACCTCGTCAAGTAAAAATACCGCAGCAATCAGAGGACTATGGTGAAGTCCGCACGGATGTACCATCTGCAAAAATGACAGTTAAACACCATCAGCCGGAGCACTGAAATTGTACAGGTTTAGGATTTATCTCAGTTAAGTCAGGACATGCTCCCGTATAGAATCTATAGCCCGTGGTCCTCGGTATGTGACACGATAGCGAATATACTAGGCAGCGCGCAAAGCAGAACTCAAAACGCTGGAGCGGGACAACGTGTGTATTGGAGGAGCGCAACGGCGTGCAGACGACGTACACAGGCGGAGCAAGTGGCGCCACCAAAAACGGTCATTGTTCAAATAAACAAATTTGTTAGACT
Source organism: Fasciola hepatica (assembly GCA_948099385.1). Taxonomy (NCBI): domain Eukaryota; kingdom Metazoa; phylum Platyhelminthes; class Trematoda; order Plagiorchiida; family Fasciolidae; genus Fasciola; species Fasciola hepatica. The sequence continues at coordinate 31,980,292 of CANUEZ040000043.1, read as the reverse complement.
TCGTCATCGAGTGCTTTGTTGGTAGCACTACAGGGGTCTCCCCCTAGAAGGCCGACGCATTTGGGCTTCGACTCGTGATGGGCACGTCGGATTCGGTGGCGAGAGACGTTTTCCATGCCTCCCGCCGCGGTCGAACACAACAGCGAAGCCAGCACAAGCCGTTCTCCATGACTCACTGGTCGCTGTGCGTCGATCGCAAAATTGAGTCCTCCTCAAAATGTTATCCGACCGGGGTAGATCCTGTTCGTGACCTGGCAGTGGTGACTGTGTTGTAGGGTTTCTCGTTGTCGGCATATCCCAAAATTCCGTGTCCCTGTGGTTGTCATTGCCTTCGTAAGCGAGCCAGCGTCCGGCGTCAAATTAGTCCAGTCGCGATCCAGTGAGCCTTGTGTTGGAGCCATGCGAGATCCTGGAATTCCATGTGGTTCTGTCTGACGGGACGAGCTGGAAGGCAAGAAACACAAGGAAGCTGCGCTTCGAGGCGCGATCGGATATTCGACTGAGGGGGACATACCGGCGCAATACAGGCTGCCGCCACCCTTGTCGTGATCACCACGTGATCGTGCATTCATGCATAATAGGACTACGTACAAGTTGAATATGAAGAGTAAACTTAAATATATACAACTGCTATATATTCAGAAATCCTCGTTGGCTGTCGCAGCTCGCGGCCGCGTCGATTTATCCTGTTGACCGGTGCAGCTGTGTCTTTCGTGGAGTTTGGTGTTGCAACGGGTAACGAGGGGTCCTTAGTGGGAGTAACAGGGGCCGACTCGGGACGACTAACCGAAGGTTGTGAGCAGGTAGGGACACTGAGAGGGTTGTTCGAGGTGGGTTCTGCCTCGATGAAGGCTGGTTTGAGGCGGTCTATGCTGATGGTCTCCTTCCTGCCCTCGACGTCCACCACGTATTTCTTTTCTTTTCGCTGGACGACGCGGAACGGGCCAGAGTAAGCCGCCTGCAGTGGTGATCGCACTGCATCTACTCGAATGAACACATGGCTGGCGGTAGCTAGATTGGTAGGTATGTAGTTGCTGAGGGTTTGTTCTCGTGGTGGGGTGGGCTTTATCACCCGCATTTGGTGCGACAGCCGTTTTGCGTAATCCCCGTAATTAAAACTCATAGGTGGTAATGGAGAAACCAACTCACCTGGAAGTTGTAGTGTGCAACCATAAACCAGTTCAGCCGCCGTAACACCCATATCGGCTTTAACGGTGTTACGCAGTCCTAAGAGAACGATCGGCAAAACTTCACTCCATAATGGGTTATCACGAGCACGAAGGGCAGCTTTCAGCTGGCGGTGGAATCGCTCCACCATGCCATTGGCCTGAGGATGATAGGCCGTCGTCTTGTTGTGTCGTCAACCGAATGCGTTTAGTAGCTCGTGGAAGGCGCCGTCGAAATGAGAACCGTGGTCAGTGGTCACGATAGCAGGGCAACCGAACTGACTCACCCAACCGGTTAGAAATGCTTTTGCAGCTTCCTCTGAGGTTGGACGAGGAATAGCTATGGCCTGTGGCCAGCGAGTGAAACGATCTACGCAAGTGAGGATGTAGGCGCAGCCATTGGATGGCGGAAGTGGCCCCACGAGATCCACATGCACATGATGAAAGCGTGCGTCCGGTTCGCAGAATGTGCCTTAAGTAGATTTGGTGTGACGCTGTATCTTAACTCGTTGACACTGAAGACAAGCACGGGCCCAAAGACGCACGTCACGTTTGACGCAAGGCCAGACGAATCGCTCGGTGACTAGTTTCACTGAGGCGGTTACCCCAGGGTGCGATAAGTTGTGGAGGCTGGTAAAAACTCGTCGGCGAAAACTGGCAGGAACTAGTGGTCGGGGTCGACCTTGTGACACATCGCAAATGATAGTTACGTCCGGAGTTGGAAGGGCCACTGGCACTAGGTGCAGGGAGCTGTTGTGTCTGAGTTGCTCTACCTCAGGATCTGTCGTTTGGGCTGCGGCGATTGCTTCTAGGTCTATGCCCATGGGTAGTGGGTAGTCGATATTGTGGACGCGTAAGAGTGCGTCTGCTACGGGATTGTGTGCCCCAGAGACGTGTCAAATGTCCGTAGTAAACTGCGAAACATAGTCTAAGTGGCGAATCTCGCGTGGCGAACATCGGTCAGAAGCTGACTGGAGGGCTAAATTAGTGGTTTATGATCTGTGAACACTGTGAACGTTTGGCCCTCGAGTATGTGCCGGAGGTGTCGGATACCCAAATAGATTGCCAGCAGTTCTCTGCTGAACGTACTATATCGGGATTCCGAAGGCTGGAGACGCTTGGAGAAGAAAGCTATTGGTTGCCATGAATTGTTGACGAATTGCTGCAACACTGCTCCAACAGCCGTGTCCGAAGCATCTGTTCCTAATGCCAGGGGAGCAGAAGGATCGGGAAGTGCAAGGAGTGCTATGTTGGCGATAGCTTCCTTGGTCAAAGTAAAAGCTGCCTGCGCCGTGTCGGGAAAAATGAATTTCCGCTTACCTCCACGTAAAAGTTCTGTTAGAGGCTGCATTTTTTCGGCGCAGTGTGGGATAAAGCGGCGATAAAAGTTAACCAGGCCAGAAAATTGGCGCAACTGTCGGTAAGAGTGAGGCTCAGGATAGTCGCGAATTGCCGCCACCTTGTCAAGCAGGGGCTGTATGCCTGAGGCTGAGATTTCGTGACCTAGGAACGTGATGGTCGTCCTACCTAATTCGCACTTAGGAGGGTTAATAGTTACACCGTGTTGGCTAAGGCGCTCAAAAAGAGCACGCAGGTGTGTCATATGCTCTTCTTTTGAAGAACTTGCCACCAAAATATCGTCTAAGTACACGTAGACATTCTTCAAACCGCATGTTGCTTCATGCATAAACCTCTAAAAGGTTTGGGCTGCATTGCTGAGCCCAAAAGGCATGCGCAAAAACTCGAATAGTCCGAATAAAGTTGTGACAGCGGTTTTAGGGATGTCAGCCTCTGCTACTGGGATTTGGTGGTAGGCTATGACGAGGTCGATTCTGCTGAAAACAGAACAACCAGACAGGGTAGAATTAAGATCTTGAATATGTGGAATGGGGTACCTGTCCGGGTCAGTAGCCTGGTTGAGGGCCCTGTAGTCACCGCAGGGGCGCCAATCGCCATTAGGTTTAGGAACCATGTGAAGGGGCGAGGCCCAAGGGCTACTGGACGGGCGTATTATGCCTAATTCTAGCATGTGTTCAAACTCAGCCTGTGCTAAGCGGAGCTTGTCTCAGGTCAAGCGAAGTGGTCGGCTAAATGCTGGGGGTCCTTTAGTGACAATATGGTGGGTAACGTTAGTGGTCACCGCGGGAAGGGGGCCAGGTTGTCTTAGCATTGCCGGGTAAGCTGAAAGTAGGTCTGCGTACGGGTGTTCGGCCTGCGGTTCGATGTATAGGGGCGTGATGTGATTCACGGAGGAATATGACCCGGTTACGGAAAGAGAAGTCTGCCGGTCGACAACTCTCCGGCCTCGTGCATCGATCAGGAGGTCGAAATGGTCTAGGAAATCGATGCTTAGTATGGGATAAGGGACGTCTGCTACTATGAACACCCACTGGAAGGTGCGACGTAGTCCTAAGTTGAGTGTGAGTGACTTACGGCCGTAAGTAGCAACAGGAGTGCCATTGGCAGCACGGAGTTGTTGGACTGACGGGTTCGTTGCATCATCTGCCTCCTTTGGAATGACACTTACTGCTGCACCGGTGTCAATTAGGAACAGGCTATTGGAAACTAAATCTCGGACATGCAACAGACGACTGCTATTATGGCTGCCGACCGCGTTAGTCGTCGGAACGCGTCGGGATATTAGTTTCCCTGTTTGGCACTTGGGAAGGTGCAACCGGCTTCGCAGCGCCCAGCCTTCTCCCCAAACCGTTTGTGGTATCGACAGTGCGTCGGTCGAGATGGGTTAACCAGGCGGTCAGGGGAAGGGCTTCTGAGACGTTCACGTCGGTCAGAGTTGTGATAAGATATATAGTTTCTACAGTGAGAACAACCAGGGGAGGAAAAACGTCTGAAAACCCGCTCGAAAGCAGCTATCAGAGTGTCCTCAGAGTGTGTTCCTACGGTGGGAGCTGTGGTCTGGGGGCTGCTCGAGTTTGTTACGGCGGTAATTTGTGGATGGTACCGGTCCATAATACCGTCTGCTAGTTTAGTAGCTTCTGTGAGCTTAAGGTGGCTGGAAATCTCGAGCAGTGCTTGAATGTTGGGTGGTAATCGCTGTACCCACAACTCTTTAAGGACGTTTTCCTCTAAAAGTTGCCATGCCAGCTGCTGCATTTCTCTCAGTAATGCAGAGGGCTTCTTGCTACCTAACTCTGTCCCTTGGGTCAGCCGTTTTAGTCTGGACGATTCTGACGGTAAAAGACAAGAGATTACCGCGTCTTTCACGGCTGTGTAAGAACTGTTATTAAATATTACGTCGCGTATCTGAGTAGCAACGTCACGGGGAAGGCGACCGATAGTCCACAAGTAACGGGTTCGTTCGCTTGTGATTCTATGTGATTCAAACTCTGCCTCCAACATATGAAACCAGAGTTGAGGGTCAGCAATAGAAAACTGGGGGACGGCTAGGGAGACTGTCGAAACGGACGTTTCCGGGTCAGGTTTACGGTCGTTGCTAGCCATAGTTAAAATGGTATATCAAATGTAAAATGATATAGAGAGGTCAGTGCAGCAAAAGTGAAACACTTATAATATGGATATGAGAAAATATATATAAGGGATATGGTAACTGATATCCGGAATTTACCGTTTATATATCGAAAAAGTGTATATGTAAACGAATAAATGTGATTGAGGGACTTACGAATGTCCTTCGAGAATTAATTTGTTGTTCGGGCTCACCAGTTTAGGATTTATCTCAGTTAAGTCAGGACATGCTCCCGTATAGAGTCTATAGCCCGTGGTCCTCGGTATGTGACACGATAGCGAATATACTAGGCAGCGCGCAAAGCAGAACTCAAAACGCTGGAGCGGGACAACGTGTGTATTGGAGGAGCGCAACGGCGTGCAGACGACGTACACAGGCGGAGCAAGTGGCGCCACCAAAAACGGTCATTGTTCAAATAAACAAATTTGATAGTCTTCGTCATCGAGTGCCTTATTGGTAGCACAACACAGGTAGACAAAAAAACACCGGCACAGTCCAGAGAAACGGGGACCATCCTATAGTTTCGCAGTTCCTCTTTTGCTACTGATAGCGATGGCAGTAAATGGTATTTCTGTTTTTCCAGCCGAAAACAGTTTTCAGTTTGTCTACACAAAATTAAGATTGACGAAATCGGTATTTACGAATCACTACTTCAAAAGTGCGAATGTTAACCTCGAAGTGATTACACGAATATACTGACTCATTCCGATGGCCTTCACGGAGACATTTCTACGAATACGTGCTTGTCTATTGCGGTTAGATTGAACCATCCGAGGCAACCTGTGCATTCGATGGTAAACCCTCCTTATTCTTAGAAATAACCCCGGAGTGCATTTTGACATATATATATATATATATATATATATATATATATATATATATATATATATGCATCGGTATTGACCGGATTAGAATAGCTTCACCTGTGCAGTGAGCTAAATATGAAGTGACATGTGACCTAAGCTTTTCTAGGTTCTCAGGGGAGCAAGCACATTTACAAACACTGTGAAAGGGGAAAAGATAATTAGCAAGATATTTGCTTCCACAGTAAATACAGGATAGGGAAGCATAGAACTAAGATCAGAAATGCAGATCGGGGGCATATTCATACGCGGTAAATATATTTGGAAAATTGTGGTGCCTTCTTTGCTTCGCTTGCAAACAATACAATGAATCTCCTCCAGACGAACCACTGTTCACTTTTCAGTTTGCACTCCAATCATTATCCACGTATTTGTACACCGGACCAAGTATTTCGTGCGCTTATGACTCACCCTACTGTGACCTTGGGTACTGATAATCGGAGTGAGTATGAGCCGCCTTTACAACACACGACAGCGTTTGACAAGCCCCTGCCTACTAATCACACTGTTTAGGGATCACTGACAGCGCGCATGTCATCTTTTGCTTAGTTCATGCATACAAAAAGGTCATACCTTGTATGCCAATGGAACAAAAGATTTCAGTGCCGGTTGGGACGTCTTCGGATTCCAATTTGATCATTACCACTGAGTACACAGAGGTCACGAAGACAGATCCAGACATGATGTGGTTGATAAAAGCTATCAATGACCGATTCGATGTCATTAGCGTGAATATGTAGCGAAAGATTTGTAGTAATGCGATGAATTTGTAAAAAGGATCTAAAAAACGTGAGCAATAAAAAAGATGATGGCATCAGATGCGTAGTCCACCCGGACTTATTCATAACTTCATGGTTTCAATTGACAAAATTTATAAACGCTTCCGGATATTCGTTTCAGATATCTGACCATCAGACAACTAAAGAGAGCCTTCAGTTATATGCAAATGCTTGATATCCAATAACACAATGTTGCCGTATATGCCAGTGGTCTAGAAATGTTTCAGCTCCCGCGGATAAGGAAGGTTTACAACCAAATGCACAGGTTGCCTCGGATGGTTCAATCTAACCGCAATAGACAAGCACGTATTCGTAGAAATGTCTCCGTGAAGGCCATCGGAATGAGTCAGTATATTCGTGTAATCACTTCGAGGTTAACATTCGCACTTTTGAAGTAGTGATTCGTAAATACCGATTTCGTCAATCTTAATTTTGTGTAGACAAACTGAAAACTGTTTTCGGCTGGAAAAACAGAAATACCATTTACTGCCATCGCTATCAGCAGCAAAAGTGGAACTACGGAAGTCCCGGAGTGTTTTCATTATCCCCTGACATGGTAGTTGTATACACGATCCAATAGGTGAACTTTTTGATTCACTCTCTTTTTATCATACCATATCAGTACAACTATTCAGGAAGGGGTCACGGACAACTTAAGACTGCCAGCTGGGAAGTAACCGGCGGCGACGCGGAGATCAGAACCCAGGACTGAAAGGTGCAAAGCCCGCAGTGGTGGCCGTTTAACTACCGCGCCCTCCATCTTCTCTGATGAATGAACGTATGTGCATCTTGATACATGTCTGAATAAAGCTGTCAGACACGGACTACCTCTGTTACGAACAGAAAATGAGTTCGGAGTTGGATCGAAATGATTGTATGCTGCAATCATTCGAGTCTAAAGACGGACTTCACTCACCACACACGACCACCCGGACGTGCATCCAATGTGCACACACCCATCGAGTATAATCTTCAATCATTCAATCCCGTAGCAGCTCCGAATTCTTTTAAAACAATTCTGAAAAGTGGAAAATGACATAGCTCGATCCCTCGCTTTTCATGCAAAAAATCTATTGCGGAGAAACAATTGGCGAGGAACTAGTTCATTTTAAACAACCACTACCGAAAAGGCTAACCCTGAAGATTCCAATCAAGAGAACATATTGGAGACACCCGGACGATCACTGATAACGACCATCAAGAATGAACTGTACATGCAAACACGATTCAAAGTAAACTGCTAGTTCATCACACTGAAACCTAGTCACCCCGTTCGGTTCCCGATGTCACACCTAGAACGTGTTCCACGAACCGATCAGTGGTGCATATGAATTCCTAAGACAAACTGTCCCATCTCCGCCACTCATTTGTTCAGCAATACTAGACGGCAGCACAAGCCAACTTGGATGAGGACAGGAATGAGAATCACGATTATTGCAATTGCGGAGCACGTTGCAGATACGGGACGCAACGTCAACGCCGAATTTGTTCAAGGTGACCTACAATGCACCTGTGAATTAGCCAATTCCGTCTGGTAAGACGCGGACACGATCAGACTGTTAAACCCGTCGCTTTGTTCAAATATGCGACATATTGAATCCATACAACTACCCGATCGCAATCGGAAAATGGCAGTTGAAATCAATGTGCCCCCGACCGGAACAGGCAGAACCTACTTCGTCTTAAAAACATCGCGTCCGTTTAACTTGCCCCAATCACGAGTGATAGACGCCCCTCCTTTTCCCAGTAGCAAAAAAATCTGTAACGTCGACTAGTTAATAATACTGGAATATTGTAGGCATTATTCTACACGCGTAAAAGCATTATTCAAAGAATAAGGTGACCGGGAGAGATCTTGTTCGTTATTGTGCCGTTTGCTATGAGCTTGAAAAAATACAGTTTGCGTGTAATCCGAAAGCCAGTTATGATCACTGACAACACAACCTTGTGCAACCGCACAAATACTCAAACATGAACAAGTTATACAGTTTCCAGGTCACTTGACCAGTCGGCCGGTGTGTTGGATTGACTTATTTCTGTTAAAAACACAACATACTCTCATCCCACAGGATGCACTGTGCCATCAATTGGGAAAGGTTACTTCAGGGTTGGCGACAGCATTTTCCGTACAATTTCCAAGCCACAGTGATGTGCTCAGCACGATGCCATATGGTGCGTTCTATACAAAACGGGCAACTGCTTGTTTGTCGATCTACTGTCGTTTAAAAAACAATACATAAAAAGAATTGTGCCCCGTAACGCACAAGGCTTCCGGCACGTGAGCCTTTACCCACTGGTTGAGGTAGTCCATATTGCTCTTGCAAGAGACCAAGCACGTGGAGCAATACGTCCACGTGTAATTGTGAACTGTATCCAGTGGAATAAAAAGAGCGGACAGATGATATTTCAATGCAAAAGTGATGCTTAGTACGTAATTTTGAGCACAGAGAATTCCCGATTTCTGATATTAGAAGAATGACTCGCTGTTCCCGTCCGTTCTTCCAACCATATTGAAGGACACTTTGGGCAAGTTTTTTTCCGTACACCTTCATCATCGGGTTCTTAAGACTCTAATCTACGGAAGTCTTTAATTTCTAATCACCCTCAGTGGTCGTACTGCTTTTTACACTTCCAATAATCTAACATTCATAAACAGTGGAACCCAATTCATACCGATCCAAAAGATACCCAGTGATGAGATCAAATCCAAATCGCCAGCTTTGTTACCAGAGTACAAGAAAAAACAAAATTGGAAAGAAACTTTATTCATCTAAAGCAAAAATACGAAAACGGCACACAGTAAACCGATAATCAGACCAGCTGCCAAGCGGTATAGCCCAGAACATCTGAAGACGAGTGAGACAGGCGGAAATTTTACAACCGAAAAGAAACTTTCTTCGACCTAGCCGATCGACGCCTTTTCGACTGAAAAAGAGAATCAAACATGGAAATAAAAGCTCTCTAGTATATGAAGCGACTTAGTACCTTAGAAACAACACAACACACCTTGATTGAAAACGCAAAAAGAATGCTACTGGTGCGTAGCAGGTGTGTGCATGAAAAAATAATTCTTTTAAAAGTCGACACACCAAAGCACAATGAAATGACCTGTAGTTAAATTTGTGAATACAAACGATCGGTATTCCTGAAAAAAACTCATGTAGACTATACATCCTATGCAATGGACGGTTCTGTGTCGGGTGGAATAGATCAGAGCAGCACGTGGAGCCTGTCTATCAGTGATGACAGACAGGTCTTATAAACTTCTAGTGGTATGCCATCTTTTCCAACAGCTTCCCTGTTTTTCAACTGGTTGACGACCCTGGCGATTTCTGTCATTCTTGGTGGCTCGCAGTTGACATAGTAGACCTTTAAACTTAGGGAGGGTGGAAGGCAAATGGTGTGATCGCAAGATCGGTTGAGAAGCCGATCGAAATACTCTGCCCAACGTTCGGTTCTTCCTCTCTGTTCGGGGATAATCTGGCCTGCTGCATCACGTAAGACGGATCCAGGCTTGCATAAGCCATTCGAAGCACCGCGAGTGAGTCGAAGTAATTTGCCGAAGTCACCAGTACTGTGAGCGGTTTTCATCTTCTCTGCCAATTCGATCCAAGACTTCTTACGACCCGCTCTAGCCCAGCGCGAGGCCTCTTGCTGTAGTCTCTGGCGTTCAGTGCTTCGCACTACTCGCGCTTTCTGGGTCTTAGCTTATAGTTGCAAGGTGATCCCTGAGATCCTATCTTTCAGACGTTTCCTAGTTCCCTTTAGCACCTTCCGAGCAACCGCCTTAACCACCGACTTAATCGCCTTCCAGTGAGGACCCCTCCGTTTGCACGCTAGTTACAGTAGCTAGCTGGGCTGCCATAGCGTTCGAGAGAGCGTTGCGCTTTTCTGGTATTCCGGGGCTACGACAATGATTCGGCTCCATGGTGAGACTTTGAGAAGCGCAGACAAATGGATTTTGACGTGCTCGTGTACAAGAACCAGGTCTGTACCATTCATGTTCCCCATTACTGTGCCGTGGTACGCTCGGCAATTCTCTACTGATGAAGCCCAACAGGATCCCACCACAATATGATCTATTTGATGCGTTGTACGACTATAGCTTGAGTGAGGTTTTGGAAGCGAGTACTGTAGACGATTAACCTGTTAGTATCGACTAGATTCACCAGGTGATTTCCATTCTCACAACGTTCGCCAAGTCAGAAATTTTCTAGGACATGGCGAGTAGACTCATCCAAGGGGGCTGTTCGTGCATTCTAGTCACCGGCGATAAAGAGTATATCACTGCTTGGAACACGATTGAATAAATCCTGGAATTTGTCGTAGCAGTCACCTATTGCTGTATTTTCAAACGCACTTGTCGGTGCAAACATAGCAATCACCAACAGATTCCGCGGACAGCCCTTGAAGCGTGCTGGGCCAACCTCAAAGAAATCGGTTCCCGAGAACTCAGGGCACTGATGGCTTTTTTGTTCAGGGCGAATGCGACACCATGGTGTCTGGAGTTAGCCTCAGGTCCACCGTGATAGAGCCAATAGACTGTATCCACTATCGGAACCGTAACACACCAAGTACCGGAGCAGAGTAGTCGAACTTCCGAAAGTCAAGTAATGTCCACATGGTAATCATGCAGTGTTCGCATTGTAAAACTCTGGCTATCTACATTTAATACCGTCCTCATATTCCAACAGGCTATGTGCCTGTTTTCTACAGTAGAGGGTCCCAGCTCGCTGCCTTGTCACCTCAACCGCTGGGACACGAGGCGCGTCGATTACCCGGGACGCCGTACCATGATGAGAGCGCGTGAATTCACAGTAATCTGTGGTTGGTCTTGAGAATAGTGATACGAAGCGGTTTCCGCAGCACCGTTATAGACTTTTTGATATTCGGTAGCCTAGTCCAACCCTTTTTTCGAGGGTACGCCCCTAGCGTCAGCACATCCAAGTGCAACCTGCAAGGCAGCAGGGGCAACGGCCTTATTTGGCTTCGGGTAGCATGCACCAGGTCACAATGCAACCAAAATATTTATGCGGTGTTTTAGAAAGCGAAACGCTAGCCAAGCGAAGACCCACCACGTTCTCAGGCAGTGGCGCTGATCGTCCGCGGCCGCGTAATCCACGACTAACCACCAGTTTGGTGACCGTGCCCCTATTCGCGACCTGGGGACGCGTCCGGTAGCATGCGGCTCTGCTCGAGATCAGTGCGATCCCGACCTAAGCCAAATATCAAACTTGATAAAGATATTCCCGTTGTCAGTGAATGGCTCAACCACGTGAAGACAGAGTTCTCCTATGAACCAAGTCGGGAAAATATACCACTAAGATCGCGTAGAATAATGCAAACCAGTGAAGGACAGATTATCGCACGGGCACATATAACGGCCGATGCGTACACACAAACCGTTAAACGAAAGCGGCAAAACAAACAACATGTAAAGAAAAAAGTCAAAAACCTCAAACATTCACTCGTCTAAGATTCATTACGTAGCACTCTGTACGCAACACAGAACGCGTCTACCACTCCGATCGGATGCTCTGAATCTAGTAAATGGGCAGTAATTGAGCTGGAAACCGTGCCTTTACGCCCATAATGCTCCCACTGATAACACGGTCGATACTCGCAACGATTCACTTTCAAATAGTATCGGGAATAATCCTCTGTCTGGTAACTCATATTCTCAAGCCTCGTCAGCCTCTGAATCTCGGCTCCTTCAACGTGCGTACACTCATGCAGGCCGGTCAGCAGGCGTGCCTAGCCCTCACATTAGATTCTCTGAAGATTGATGTCTGCTGCTTAAGTGAAACGCGTATACAGGATTCGAGCAGTGTAATCCAACTAACTGCTCTTGGTATCTCATAGAGGTATTTTCTGCGCACTTCAGGAGACGAAATAGCTCGAGCTACGGGTTACGTGGTGTAGGAATTGTCTTGACTGACAAGGCTGAGGCTGCCCTTTTAGACTGGATACCGGTTAATCGTCGTTTATGTGCTGTAAGACTCCAGGGGTCAGTTGCCGTTCGAAAGGATAGTTGTGTTAAGCGCAATTTGTTTGTGATTGCGGCATACGAACAAAAACAGACTGCAGCTCAGACTTGCAGAAAGATGAGTTCTACGACGAACTCACCGCCCTCGTTCGCAGCAGTAAAGGTTCTGACATTGTAGTGCTAGCTGGTGACTTCAATGCACAAGTTGGCAAACTCAGTGTGTCAGAAGCCTGTTTAGGTGGGCGTTGTGCTTTACCCGCTGAGCGCACAGATAACGGGGATAGGCTTCTCCAGTTTTGTGAAGACAATCGATTGTTCACGCCTAGCACAAATTTCCGACACAGCTCGCGTCGCACAGCAACATGGCGCTCTGACTCTACAGGTACTTAGAGTCAGATTGATCATTTCGCCGTAAGCTACCGATGGCTCAGTTCTGTTCACAACTGTAGATCTTACTGGTCCACGTACGTAGAGTCAGACCATGCATCAGTTTTATTGCGGTTATCTCTCCAGCTCCATGGTCATCGTCGCAAACCACAAACCCGATTAGCCGTGCAACGTTTGTGTGATCCAGAAGTACGCACCCGGTATGAGCAGAAGTTAGCAAATGAGCTAGGATCTACGACGAACAGTAATGTAGATGAGCATTGGGCTCATATCAAAAGGGCGATGCACTTTGCAGCAGGTTTTGCCAGTGGTCCTAGATCCGTTGTCCATCAGAGACACTGGATCTCGCAAGAGTCGCTGAGTATAATGGAGCAAAAGTGTCAGCTCTCGAACCGTAAGGAGATGAATAAGGTGTGGAGAAAGCTGTAAAGACAAGTTACGAAAAGTCTTAAGAAGGATCGCGAAAATTGATGGGTCAAGGTAGCCGAAGAAATGGAAATAGCATCTGCTTCAGGTAACAGTCAAAGACTGTTCAAACTTATTCGCGACACCGGTGGACGGCGAACCCAGGTCAGTGAAACGATTTGCGATAGAAATGGAGAACCCATCCATAGCAAACAGCAAAGGCTTGACCGATGGGCCGAGTACTTCAAAGAACAGTTTAGCTGGTCGCACGCTAGTGTAGTTACTCCCGTGTCAACAACTGCGACTCCTTGGGTGGTATCACTTAAGCCCACATCGGAAGTGGAAGTAGAGTCGTGAATTCGATTACCAAAGTGAGGGAAAGCGGCCGGCCCCGATGAACTTCTCCCAATTCTTTTCAAGCTGGGTGGTGAGGCGTTGATAAAATCACTTACCACTTTGCTCTGTAACATTTGGAACCAGGAACGTATTCTGGTAATATGGAGTGAGTCATTGATTGTTCCCATCTTCAAGAAGGGAATACGCAATGACTGCAGTAATTATCATGGGATTAGCTTAATCCCGATAGTCACCAAAGTATCAGCTTCGATTTTGCTGCATCGTCTTACACCGGCTCGCAAGAGGAATGTCCGCGAACAGCAGGCTGGATTCCGCCCAGGTCGAGGATGCATCGACCAGATTTTTACTCTTCGCCAACTATTTGAAACGTATCGCAAGCACCGTCGACCGACAATAATGGTTTTCCTAGACCTGAAAGGCGCCTTCAATTCAGTTGATCGAACAGCGCTTTTAAGTGCCCTTCAACGGAAATGGTATGCCCTAGAAGTTCGAGAATCTACTGAGATCATTGTATTCTCATACTTCTGGCTGCGTAAGGGTTTACGGTGAACCATCCGGTCGGTTCGAAACGACCAGTGGTGTTCGACAGGGATGTCCCATGTCTCCAGTTTTGTTCACTTTCGTCATGGACGAAATGATGGAGAGTGCGCTGCAAAATCTTCAGGATGTAGGCGTCGAACTAGGAAATAGTGAAAAGCTATGTGACCTAGATTACGCAGACGACGTTGTCTGCTTGTTCGAATCCACGGAACGTTCAACGTGCACTAGATAGACTGTCAACAGCTGTAGCTTCATTCGGCATGCGCTTTGCACCTCCAAAGTGTAAAGTGATGTTACAAGACTGGACGTCAACGATTCCGAGCTTGATGCTCGATGAGAAGGTGCTAGAAATTTTCGACCGCCTCACCTACCACCTACCTCGGCAGCACCGCGACGTACGATGGGAGCACTGTAGTAGAGGTGAGCACATGCATATTCAAGGCCCGAGCGGCGTACACTGGACTGAAGCACTTGTGGCGTCGATCTGATATTTCACTGAAGTTGAAAGGTCGTGCTTACTGTACTGCAGTGCGTTCATTTTTCTTGTATGGTTGCGAAACTTGGAGTCTGCATGCTGAAGATATTCGTCGTCTTGAGGTTTTCGACCACCGATGTTTGCTGAGTATCGCTAAGGTCGGGTGGAATAGCCGAGTAAGTAATGATGAAAACAGAAATCGAGTATTGGGTTCTAATTCAGAGAACGTGCTGTCACAGCGTACCCAACTTAGGAGACTTCGCGGGTTGGGGCACGTGTTACGTATGTCAAACACACGTCTACCGTACCGTGTCCTATTCTCCGTTCCTCCTAGGGAGTGGGAGAGACCACGTGGAGGTCAACAGATGACGTGGTAGTGAGGAGTGAGAAAATGCACAGCAGACTTAGGAAAAGTGGGTGCTTCACGTCTCCGTGGATGGGGTCCAAAAGATCGGTCTACCAGTTGGCTGGAAACACTGAAGGATATGGCTGCGAACCGCGAACAGTGGCGATCGTGTTGTCACTTTCCATCGAATCAGAATGACTGATCGGTGTGAGCTTGTACAGTTAGACTGTGTATTCCGTGTGTTGGCTACTAGGGCATTCTTTCCTTTTCCCACTCGTGTAGGTCCAGTCCCTGTCCATCTTGTATATTCATACTTTCTAATTCAACGTGCAACATGGTGAGAAAAGCAGCGGTCAGTGAAGCTTGCCCTACTGTTTAAAGCTGTACGATGATGATGATAAGGTGTTTGACATCAAGGGCTAAACGTATACGCTCTGATGATACATTGGACGCAGAGCTACAGACAATCCATAACGTGCTATCAGCAGACAGCTGTCCAGAGAAATTCATCAACTGTAATATGGAGCATGAACGAACAACAGTAAGGTTACCAGGGGTAGCAAAGAAAATTCTGGTAATCAGTCTCCCTTTCGAAGGTGACGCTGCAGCCGAGAGGACTAGTAGGGTTCTGTGTGTCGCCGTCAAAGCCACATTTAACACGGCTACGCTAAGATGCAAGTTCTCAACAAATCCCCTCATCGGATGTGAGAAAACCGATAAACTGCCTTAGCTGGTCTGCACCTGTGATGCCACTTACGTTGGTCGAACGACGAGGCATTTGTCGAGACGCATCGAAGTGCGTCAGCCACGCTGGCTTCAACGCGGGGCGAACGGCACGGCTCCCAGTTCAATTACTGCCCATTTACTAGATTCAGAGCATCCGATCGGAGTGGTAGACGCGTTCTGTGTTGCGTACAGAGTGCTACGTAATGAATCTTAGACGATCAGTTGCCGAACACTAGCGATGGCCGAAGCGATTAGTATACGGGTCCTTAAGCCCGAGCAATGTTCGCAAAAGAAGTTAGTCCTGGCACTTGAGCTTCTCTGGCCAAAGACCGATGACGTCACCCGCGAACGTATAGTCGTGCCGAATCAATAAATGTTCACACGATGATACTCTTCACATTCCCCTACATCTCTCCTCTATCAACCAATCAATCGATCGAATGACAAACCGACCGATAGACCTACCGACTACCCTCTGACTCCCCCCTTTCTCGTGACAAATAAATGTGATTGTAATGGCTTGAAAATGAATCATCGAAAACGTATGTTCGCCCACACTGCGTGTTTTGATCGAAATCATGGATGTGTTAACTACAACACTTGAATTTGTTCGAAATCCGAACATACCGTCGAATTACAGTTTATACTACTGATACTACTTCCCGCAGCCAAAATACACAATAGACATCATTATTTAGCAAGAGAGAGAGAGGTGTAAGTAGTTTAAACTGGAAATTAACCGTATTGAGGTGGTCCCGAATCTTTGGAGAGACTGAATAAGGAAGCAGGAACTGTTCTGCTATACCAGAAGCTTTGAAACAGTAACGATGAAGGACAAGAAACTTACTCATCCACAGCAGTGTCGAACAAATTTCGGAGTGATTCAAAGGGTAAAAGTCGGCGAACTCGGTGGGATACGAACCCACGCTTTACTTCCAAACGCGCTCTACCGACTGGGCTATGAAGCCACGACAGGAGCTACTGACAAGTGAGACACAGTTATGTCAGGTCGAAATGGTAGAGTTCCTCCACAAACGAATAATCTCACGGTCGGATGCATTCACAGTTGCAAGCGTATGCAAGTGAACAACGACTAGTCAGGCCAAGTAATATGTAGTCAATGAGAAGAGAGAGCTAAAACTCAGACAACCACACAGATCCACAGCCGTACATAACTAATTACTAACCGCTGATAAATTATCAATATATGCCTTTATATGAGTGTAATAGAAGGGGTATAGTCCATAGCCACAAAGCTCAGTGCACTATTTAGAGTAACTGGCGACCAGACAGTAAGACTTGGAGTGAACGACTACATAAGGTCAAAATGGGTCAGGTATGGTAACGAGCCGGGCGACAGTGAATAACGTTGGATATTTAAATGTCCTCATTTACTAGTCTGGTACAACAATGTTACGATAATTGGTGAAGTGATACATACATTTATCTTCCTTTCTATAAAATAACCAGCTCAATTGGATTAAGGGATATTATTGATACCACATTCATTTCGAAGCATTCTTCTATTCCACTGAAACACGTAACAGATAACCCAAGTAAAACAAAACAAACTGATACAAAAGAAAACTCACAGGATGACGAGCACTCTCCGTTTGATTCTCATCCTCTGCCCTCGGGGACAAAACTCGAGACAAAGCGACAACTGGAACCGGTGAAGCGAACGCCGGGGAAGCATCTGGTCGAAAACCGCCGTACTTGGCTGTTCGGATCAACGAATTGTGAGTGTTCCTCATCTGTGAATAGCATCCAATCAGAGTACTCATTAGGAAAAAACGGGAAAAACCAATCTCAATGGACGTCGTCTTGGTTGGGCAAGTAATTGCACATCAGATATGAACCAGCACACCAGTCAACATACAAAAACGTGTTATCTGGTGTATTTTTGCTCAGGAAGACCTCCGGACGGGGGAAAAAATTCCCATCGAAGGAGCTACCTGGTCGCTCAGGCCAAAACAACTTGACTGCCTATTTCATACTTAATTACGCCTTATTGTTATTCAAGTTTATTACCGTTTGGGTTTGGCAATTTTTATTCGGAATAGATGTTGCGTTTATTTGTGGGTGTATGAACGCGCGTGTGCGTGTGAACCTTTATCAACCGGAATTTACGTCGTCACATGATAAGAGAAAAATGTCTTTTGAAAAGTAAAGTCGAAACATCACTACAGAGATTTCCTGAGTGTCTGTGGGGGCACTGTGTAGGAGGACGTTCAGCAATGACCACTCACCGTAACAGAAAACATTATGTAGATCTGAATCGGAAAACGATATAGTGGTTCGCTTAAAAACCGGAGAATGATTAGCCGGTATTCTTCAAGATCTACACAGCCTGGTCACCCGTTCCACTTTTTACTATGTTCTATTTCCACCACCGATCATTTTCTCCTGCCAGCGAGACTAAGGACATACTCATGATCTATCTATGAAATATACGTAGTTCCAAAACACTAATAACAGTCAATGATATGTCCCTTTTCATTGATCTCCAACAACTAATGTTTCACGGTCCTCTTTCGCTCGTTAGTCCCTTCTTAGCTGTAATAGTCTCATCACCAACAGCCTGAGGGTAACCAGTCACCCATGTTGCACCGTCGAAACATTTTCTGTGTCGAACGACAGATTAGACTCACTCCATCAAAAGTTTGCATTTATACTGAAGAAGTGTGCCACAAACTCCATGACACAAGCATAAACTACCAATCAAATTCTTTGGACGTTGTGGATCGCGTATATTTCGCCACGTTTCTTCTAGGCATGAAGAGAAATACCTTGCGGTGAACCACGTGAAACATTATTACCATGCGCAAACGATTCGGCCATATAAGTTTAAGGTGGCAAATTACAACTAAGTGATGAAAGAAAATAGATCGGTCAATATGTCATTCACTGATGTCTAAAAATAGACTTTGAAGAGAGTAGTGTGCGTGGGATAGAAACAGAGTGATAGAATAACACCCCAAAGAACTTCTGTCATTGCAAGTAGTTGAGACATGGTGAACACGACCACGTGTTAATTATTTATAACCGGTAAAGAGGTCAGACAAGTGACCTCCAGTAGATGCCGAGCAAAGTTGTAAAGAAACGGGGATATATGGCAGCCTCGTTGTACTCCATCAGAGACGGCAAAAGGGAGCGAAAGCGGGCCATAAGCCCTAACCCGACCCGAGGCGTGACGACAAAGCTCTTTGAGAACCGACATATACTTCTCACGCACGCAATCCCTTAACAAACAATGTCATAGTGCACACCTATCGACAGAGTCAAAGGCCGCACGAATGTGGAGAAACCCAACGATCGCTGGCCTCCGGAAAGTGTAACGGTGCTCTAACATCTGTCGGAGGGTGAAGATTTGATCGGTACATCCACGACCGGTACGAAACCCAGCCTGTGCCCCTCGAGTTTGCTCATCACGAGTGTTGTACAATCTGCGAATAATGACAGACGCCCGCAGATTGGACGCCATCAGAATTAGGCTTGTACCCGTATGGTTAACGCAGTCACTGAGAGAAAACTTCTTGAATATGGGGACAACGATCGATTCCCCCCACCCACCCACCTCCCCCTATCCCACAAGGAGGGAACTTTCTCGGAGTGCAAGACCCTGGAGAACAAACCTTGAAGCTCCATAACAAACTCCATTCTACCATCTTTAAATAAGGTTGGCTAAATGCCATCGAAACCCGGAGCTTTGTAACGTCTTAGGGCCTGAACTATCTTGCGGATCTCCGTCGAAATAGACCACGGAACGGCTGCTGGAACAGCTATAAGATAGGCTGACGATGGAGATCAACAGATCTACATATCCCATAGAATCAAAAAGAAAATCGTGTACGACACACGAGGACATTCAATGGGACACTAAAGTGAAGATAGTTTTTCTTATCTCAGAGGACGTCCGATGCAATAGAAGTCTTTTAACACAAAAGTCCGGAATGTTAGATTGCACGATATATCACCCAGGCAACGAGCAAGCACTCTAGCATAATCCAGGGTATTTCTACGGAACAAAAGTCGATTGTATAAACATGTTAAATCTGAAGATGAGATGAGAACGAATTCAGTTCGCAACCTTGGTGGAAGTTCATCTTGATCACTGACATCATACTTCATCTTCATTAGTGCCCCGTACACTTAGAAGGAATATATCACCTATGAACTCTCCGTTCAGTGTTAGTGTGGAGCCTAGAGCCATTATTCAACACTAAATATCGGTCAAGCGTGCTAAATTGCTTTTCTATCATCTGATTTTTGATGGCACTGTTACTTCCTTTGTTGTATTCACTTCATTTTGTCTACCGTAGCACTCCGCTCGTGTTATTCCATTTTCCGCGATTTGTTATCGACTACTATTTCAGCAACCGAACTCTATGACTGAAACACGCGTTTTCCTTCATATTACCGGTCAATTCTTCTGATCTTTGCTCTGGCCTATCGGCCATATCGAATCTGATCATTTTTACGCTTGGACCAGCCAAAGACGGCGTTTTATTTTGTTCGAGACCGATAGTAATTCACCTCCAATGTAGGTTTCGCCTCTGCTATCAGTTTTAACTTGTTTAATGCGCTATGCATCACTAACGTAATTACTTTATCACTACAGAACCATACAATTTACCGAGAATTCGGCTGTCTTCTGACATTGTATCGACCTCGGGTGCGTCTATTCGGGTGACAAGCCGACGTAGATCGTGAAGAGATTTGCCGTCTACACCTATTAACAGGGTTTTGAGTGGTAAATTGAGAAATTCGACTTCTCCAGGGCGTCTTCACACCTATTGTCCAGTCTGTCCAAAATATTCGGGATCACCTCAATTCGGTCGAAATCCTGACATGCGATCAAATTCCAGTTTGAACTACTGATACTACTCTCTCTCTCTCTCTCTCGTTAAACAATAGTGTTTATTGTATACTCCTGGCTACGGGGAATAATATCAGTAGTATACACCGGATTTCGACCGAATTGAGGTGATCCCGAAATTTTTCAACAGACTTTACATCAAAGGCACGACCAGGTGCGTACCTGTACGCGTCAACAAGCATCAACCCTAATGGCTGAACATCGGAGCAACTAAATCGTTCACCAGCATAGCACTGACTCGTCACACAGTACACCTGACAAACGCCTTGTGCATCCTAAGGCACGCGGTGGACAATCCAGACCGGCAAAATGTCGCAACTTAGTCACATCAAAGGCTGACGGAATCTATCACGACCCTCTACGAGTTCTGTGAACCAATTGTGCACTTAACCTCCACTCCAGTCCGCAAGTAAAAACCAAAAGACCCCAGCACAACAACACGCCAATTGACTGTGTATTAGCATGAATGAACGTGACATTCAAAACAAAAATAGGACATTCCCGAACTCGAGCGTCCGTTCAGATTTCTGCCTCGTCAGACCGATTAGGCTGATCAGATGCCAGCCAGACTGATTTACTGATTTTTGACCCAAAGTATTTCGCACTGCTGACAAATATGCGGTTGTCTGGCGAGGTCGAAGCCCGGTAACTGTGGCGGCTTATTGGTTATTCGACGCGACCCGACATGCTCAAAACTGATTAGAAAATTGCTTCGAGGGACGTTTTTCGGGTCTCTCTGACAGAATCCGTCTCCACAATCCCCATTTGTCTTCTCAAAAACAATTTGTGTGCTTTTCATCCCTCTCTATCTCTCTACCCCTCAAAAGACCAGACGACAACCGACATGAAATATGTGGAACAAATCACATCCGTTAAAGAGCTAAGAATCAATTACAATATGTCTATTCATTACTCAACATCACTTTCACCTATTTGTCAAATAGATCCAATATTTCACCCTTGTCAAAATCATTCCTGATTTTGCGGCATGTTTGTAGAGCACTGAAAAACAAACTAATCCACAAATTACAGTCTCGAAATGAGCCTGAAGGTATAATTCGGACAAGTGAACGACAATTATGAATTCCTATGAATAATTTTGAAAACATGCACTCCGATCATGCTACGGCGTTCCCGGCAAGCGATACGCCTCGTGCCCGAGCGGTCAAGGTGTCAAGACGACAAGCTGGAATAATCAATTGTAAAAAACAGGCCTATATAGCTTGTCGGAATGTACGGATACTATTAGACGTGAGCAGTCAAAGCCTCACAATGAGGACACTGCACGACTAAAACATCGACATAGCTTGTCCCTCAGAAGTCCGTTTACCTAGCTCCGGCACTCGGTGCATAAAAGTTCCAGGAGAAGAGCTAACTTAATGGATTTATCATAGAACCCCGAAAGACAGCTCCAGGCGCCACGGCGTCGCATTCGCCCTTAACAACAAAGCCAACGGCGCAATCATCGCTCGGGAGCCGATTTCAGCAAAGACTTGCTTTGGCACGTTTCTAAGGCTTCCTGCAGAACTGGACTGTGATTGCGGTCTATGCTTCGAACAACGCGACAGGCAGCGATACAGAGGATGCATTCTACGGTATCCTCTAAGAGTTGTCCAGTCGGGTCCAGAGAACTGACATTCTGTTCATCGCCGGAGACTGGAACGCTCGCACAGGTCCGTCGGATTCATCAACAAAGCACGTCCTAAGAAAATTTGGCCTCGGTCAACGCTGTGAGAATGGTGACCGCCTGATCATTTTGGCCGTTACTAACAGAATGGTCGTTTCCAGCACCCTAAAAAGAACTTACTGACGTGGTACTCCAACGACAGTCGCATTTAGCATCAAATCGACCATATATAAGCGAGGTCTCGTTGGGCTTCACCTGTGGAAGATTGTCGAGCGTACCGCGCCACAGTGATGGGAAACGTAAGCGACACAGATCACGTTCTTGTTCGTGCACGCTTCAGAATCCAACTATCTACGCGCCTTAAGGACTCGCCATCGACCTGCATAAACGTCGCAGCCTTGGAAATGCCACAGAAATGCTAAGCACTGTTACGCCCAATCGTCACCCGATTACCCACAGTAACCAACGTATCACTGTACTCAACTCAAGTAGAAGAATAGTCGATGTAATCAAATCGACGATAAGAGAAGCTGCCTTAAAAGAACTAGGGGAAACTGAAAAGCGTCTAAAAGACTGGATCTCTGAGGACACAATTCAACTGTTGGCTAAAGCACACGAAGACTGGATATCAGGAGGTGGCAAACGCTGCAGATTACAACGCAAGGCTTCGCGTTCCGCTGGGGCTGATCGTAAGCGGAACTGGATGGAAGTAGTTGAAAAAATGGAGATCACAGCAAGGGATCGGTGACTTTGGTAAACTATTCCGCCTTATTCATAACGTGTCGGGTAGGCGCTGCAAGCAGGAGTTGCTCCTGTGCAACACAGCCGGTCAGCTCATACCTGAGTAGAAAAGAAAAATAGAGCGATAGATAGAGCACTTCGATCGATTGCCCAACTGATCATCAGTTCACACGACGGCCGTACAACCCAGTTCTTGCAGAGCCGTACGATGTCAGTTGCAATCCACCGAGCACAACTGAAATTGCCACAGTCATCAATCAGCTGAAGAACAAGAAAAATTGTTGGAGAAGATGGCATTCCACCTGAAGCCTAAAAGTGTTGCCTGTAGTCATTGGTCGACAGATTACACACCTTATTTGGCTTCATATGGCGGGAAGAAGTCCTTCTGACTGCTTGAGGCACGTCTGTTCTGCTGCCTATCCCAAAGAAGGAGGAGAAATTAGTTTCGACAACTATGGGGGGATCAGCCTGATCGACGCGGCTGCGAAGATTTTCTGCGTGCTGCTACTCAACAAATTCTCTGTTAAGAGAGACAACCACACCCGACCAAACCAAGGGGGTTTACGCCGTGTTAGAGGCTGTGTGGACCAGATTTTCACACTACGTCGAACACTGGAGCACCGCTACAAATTCCAACAGCCAAAAGTGCCCTGTTCCATCGACTTTCGAGTCGCTTTCGATTCAATTAACCGGGAGTGTCCTCTGAGCGATACTAGAATCTGATGACATGCCCGATAAACTCGCAAGGCTTCTAAGAGGATACCACTCTTTCAGTGGGGTGCGGGTCTGTATGTGTGGTGAAGAGTCATCCGAGTTTACGCTCAATACTGACGTCCGATAGGGCTGCCCTCTTTCACCAGTGTTGTTGAACTACGCGGTCGATTGGACAATGAAACAAACACTAACTGACTATCCCGGTATCCAACTGAGTCAGGAGATGCATATCTCGGACCTAGAGTTCGCGGATGACATTGTGGTACTGGCGAACTCTCCCGCCGCGCTTCAACCAGTCCTTGACCGAATCGATCTCTTCTCAAAGGCCATCACGCCAGAAGTAAACACTATGGAGACCGAAGGTAGCTCAACGTGTCCCAGGGCCAACAGCTCAACAACTGTCCATCAGTGACCAGCTGGTCGAATGGGTTCCATCACTCAAGTATCTAGGCTCTACACTGCTTCCGAACGGTCAGGTGAAGGATGAAGTAATACTCTGGATAGAAAATACCAGGAAAGAATTTCTTCAGCTATGACGGACGTTGTGGACCCGTAGTGGATTCAGCTGTCGGGACTAAGGTGCGTATGTACCGTGCCGCTATACGCCTCGAACTCAGCTATGCCTATGAAACCTAGCTATTGAGCAGAGGATACTAGAAAGAAGGAGGTATTTGATCACTGGTGCCTGCGACTTATTTCGAAAACACATTGGCGCGAGTGGGTATCCAACGATGAAGTTAGGAGACGGTGCTATGAAACTGATGAACTCTCAGACCGCGGTGGCTGGATCATATCCTATGGCGTCCTGAGACGGAACCAACGAAACAAACATTCCGTTCCGAACCTTGCCCTGGATTACGCTGTCGCCCTGGTGGCGAGCTCAAAACTTGGGTCAACGCCGTCGAGAAGGACGTAGAGCGCCGAGGTTTACGGTCGGTCTATGGTGCCCGCTAATGGAACAAAAACTGGATCGCAATCGCTTACAACCGCCGCGCATGGTCATCTACGATATGAGATATTCATGGAGCGTACCTCATCTTCTAGTACGGGATAGTCGCGTAAAAGTTTAAGTAGGTAAGATAAGGTGGAAAGTGTATGAGTTGGTCAACAGTGGCTTGACAAACTGGCCATAGTCTTATGTGCTATTGCGAAGATAAGGATCATGTGGGGAGCTCTGGATGTGTTCATTGGTTCAACCGCTTGTTCGTTTTCACACCGTCATGCACTACAGTGACTTACCGTAGAATGACTGTTAAGTGTGGATGTGGCAACAGCCACGTGATGTGGACGTGAAAATGATTTGGTTGAATGATCCACCTCCGAGACCGGACGAAGGTTACTTAGTGGAGTTGCAGTCTATAAAAAACGTAACGAAGAGATTTACGAACAGCATCATCAATACAAAACAGCAAAAAACCATCAAGTTTTTCTAATGATAAAAACTAACTGGACTTATCTGAAAACCATGGTTTTCTGACTTGATAACTGCTAATCCCGTGATAACGGTTTAATAACCGGGTAGGTGCAGTTTCGTATGACATGTAACAAATTTTGTATAGACGATTTTGTGCATATGAAATGCATTAGACTGCAGCGTCAACGCTTATTCGTTGTGTGCGTGTTTTTGAACACCGAATGGAGCTCACTTGAAGTTCAGTTAGAACCAATAATTCTGGTTCCGTCTTAACCGTTTTCAACGAAAGCTGGAAACACCCTGCACATGTCAAAACTTATTGGGTATACTTTGGTAGAACAGAAATGCACAGGAGGACTACGCCTTTTCCCATCAAGCTTAAGCCAAAACCCGCAATTCTTTAGCCACGACCCATCATTCTTTAGCCTTGACGCACAACCTTTAGCCATACCGCTGCAAGCCAGTCAGGCCAAAAGTATCGGAATATAATGACATTAAGAAATATTGGAACAATTTTTTTTTCACAGAGATTGGTGTTGCAATGCTAACGGAATAGATGTGAAAGTGTGATGATCGTATGCTGCGCAGTTGACCGTGGTAATGGTATCAAATGTTGCACCGCAAATTGATTGGAGAAGGTTTAAACGATGTGTCCGTATCGTCGAACCATGTGGCACAGCCCTTATCACTGTTGCATTTTCAGTGAACCAGTTCTTCATGTACTGAGAAATATAAACAAATTAAAGTGGCAAACATTTTACCCGTTTGAATTCACTGCGGGCCTCCTCAAGCGGATTGAAAAATGGACCACACGGTGGGAGAAAACGTATTTGATGATTGGTGTGTGATTGTGCGTCCATTGCCTTCCGATAAACGGGCGCATTGTCACAGATAAATACTAATGGAATATCCACTTGCATTCTTCACATCGAAAAGTCGGACGCCGCGAGCCGGAATCGAACCAGCGACCCTCCGCATACCGGGCAGATGCTCTATCAGCTGAGCCATCGCGGTCCGATTTCCCAAAAACATACGATTCAGGCTCCTCGTGCCAACAATACATTCTTTGAATATATTTCAATGTCCGATGGATCACGTTCATCTGTGTGCTGTTCGTCCCATTGTGAAGTGACCGACGAGGCTAGCCCAATGATTAAAACCAGGATAGATACTGTGTATCATTGGGATAGTGGTTTGCGCACTATCGATTATTCACTAGCGTCATTCACACCGGACCGTTCGGACCGCGATAGCTCAGCTGATAGAGCATCTGCCCGGTATGCGGAGGGTCGCTGGTTCGATTCCGGCTCGCGGCGTCCGACTTTTCGATGTGAAGAATGCAAGTGGATTTAACAAAAACACGATTCGGGCTCCTCGTGCCAACAATACACTCTTTGATTAATGGAATATCAGGTTGCTCACCAGCAATAGACGCTGAGCAGCATGAGAGAAACTCATTAAAAAATATACCATGAAATCTTTGCATGACATTCATACTTTAAGATACCGGCGATAGATGAACAGGCTAATATGTTCGAGTTAGGTCCTTTACTTGACGGTAGAATTCGGACCGCTTTACTGCCTACTTTGGAGCGTCCACGGCTACGACAACACCGTATTTTGTAGTTGGTCTCATCAATATACAACCTCAAAGTTGCAGTACTTGATCATTGCAGCTTATCGGCATATTCTGCTCGTTTAGATCTGACTGCATCTGAGTTTCGTTCCACTGGCTGAATAGTCAGCTTCTTAACTGAATAGTGATGCCCATCCTGCAATCGATCAATGGATGCCACATGGTTTGACGATACGGACACATCGTTTAAACCTTCTCCAATCAATTTGCGGTGCAACATTTGATACCATTACCACGGTCAACTGCGCAGCATACGATCATCACACTTTCACATCTATTCCGTTAGCATTGCAACACCAATCTCTGTGAAAAAAAAAATTGTTCCAATATTTCTTAATGTCATTATATTCCGATACTTTTGGCCTGACTGGCTTGCAGCGGTATGGCTAAAGGTTGTGCGTCAAGGCTAAAGAATGATGGGTCGTGGCTAAAGAATTGCGGGTTTTGGCTAAAGCTTGAAAGGGAAAGGTGTAGTTGGCGACAACGGTGATCAGTACATGCAATTGTGTTATGACGACACACTTTGTCGTAAAAGCGACAAAAACTGATTTGCTTCTTCCCTTTGGCTTCCGACTCAAAAGGACAACATTGCCATCAGTCGTTAGTGAAATTGTCACCCACTGTGGTCCACACTTGCTAATTGTAAACACGCATTAGCGCTTGTTCATTTCACTTACGTTTTCTCTGTGATCGTACCATCACCAAATACAGCAATCTCGCACAACTGACTACAGATAATCGGCAATTGTGTTTTATGTAGAACTTCCCATAAACAGGTCGATGCAGCCAGATCCTTAGTACTCAAATGAACGCTGGTCACCAATCAAGAAAGCTTATAACTGCCGATAACCAAATACGAGAGCGATTCGACCAATTTTTTGAATCGAATATAGGCAAGAATCGTTGCGTTGTTAGATATTCGCAGAACCCTTCCCGCTGATTCTATAAATAATGAGATCTGGTGAAATTCTGATGCATCAGTTGTTGGGAAGCTTGAGAAATGAACGCAACCAGTGTCGGACCGCGATGTACAAGAAACGGGAAAGACTGTGACCACTGAGAATAAGCACACTTTTCACCGGTTCATTGGACGTATCAATCAACGAAAACCAAACTTGATGTAACCAGCTATTACGATTTCTTACTAATCCACTGTCAGTAACGTCAACTGGTAACTTTTCATGTGACGATCTTTTCTGTCAGGACAAGTCGGTTTCTTGGGTATTTCTTTTGGCCGGTTCTAATACGTACGGCATCAAGGTAAGCACGCAAAGATTAACCAACTATCAGATGTGATTCAGTCTAGTAATATAGTTTCAACCGTTTTTTAATACTCGCTTGTATATGCGTGCAGTGGAAGAAGTATAGCCCATAGCCTTAAGGGCACATTGAACTTAGTTATAGCCGGAAACCAGATCCTGACTTGTAGTGGAGAACCAAATCGGAACCCAACAGGCCAGGTGTTATGAACAGACGGAAGAAAGTGGATTACTTTCTACCACATAGCGCAGAGAGCAACACCAAAGCTTGTTTGACCGGACGCGGTAGCCTTAGAGAAACACAGGCTGATCTGTATACACTAAACAAGGCGAAGACCAGAAATATCTTTTTGGACGAAACAGACTTTGGATACAATAATATGAAGCTGAGTGTGAACCAGTATTCACAGACTAGAAAGTCTGGAGACTATTTGCGGTGGAAATGACGGAAATTCGGTCGGCAAATATGCCCAAAGAACTATTTCTGGTGCTTGGAGCGGGGACTGCCTGTAACTGATCATAAGCATAAACGAGCGGATGTGAACGGAAAGCGCTGCATGTAGTGTTCGTGTTCGTTGAAAGAAACTCGAAATTGGCATCCGTAGAATGCCTTGAGCTTCGTCCTTCTTGGTCTTCTCAGTCACATTAGGCTGGTTCATAATACCTCATCCACAGGGATTTGTACAGCCGGGTGGCGCGGTAGATCGACGGTTTGCCATTCTGTTCGGGGCCGATGACCGATCAAGATGGTGTGCCCTCTGGATAGGTTGACACGTTCAAGTTCATCAATAGATTCCGAAGCAGTCTTCGCGGCGGTACGTGCCGATCGTGTGAACATATACCGAAAACAACATTGAAAAAAATTTCTAGGTGAGTTAGCCACGGATTATCAGCCCGGTTCTAGTACTAAGCATCGAATTTCCAACGCTACTTTAGCGGAAACGCTATCTTCAAAAGGAAATATGAACAAAACTTAACCAGTGGATACCATTGTAGGTGCACTTCCGGAAGTTGCGAACAAAAGGGAGCACGTCTTTGGAGCAGCTGACAGCCAAAGTAATCTCAAATCTTACAAGGTACAATGCAGTGAAGTATCAGATTAAAGTAATCGTGCCGAATTATCGCCCTATTGTGTTCTCTCAAGCAGAAGCAAAATATGGCTTTATTGAATCTCGATTATATTTTGAATAACGCTTGTCACGTTCGTTTGAGAAGATTCATTAAAAAGCATATTTTTAGCAAAATACTGCAATACGAACACACTTCGTTCAGAATCAAAATGATGATTCGGATAAAAGACAGTCGTGACAGTAGGATCTATGGTACCGTATCACGCACCATATATATATATATATATATATATATATATATATATATATATATATATATATATATATATATATATATGGTGATTTTACTTCGAATACGCAAAAGAACGAGAAATTATAATCACCAAAACAGTGCACTCACAGGATTTAGAAAACCCACGACCGACGGAGAGGAAAAGCAGGACGGGAAGGGGTTTTTAGGGCCCAAAGGCCTTCTCGGTTCGGTGCATACGCCCAGTTTGGACACATCTCGCTTAACGGATTGTGTAAAAGTAACATGAGGAACTGAAATCTGAAAGGCAAATAAATAGGTTTCCTCGTCATCAATGAGCGGCACAACTAAATCGTGAATCTGAGCATAAAATAACGGGAAAATGGAGAGTCGAACAAAGGACAAAAGTGAAACACGGTAAAAGACATTACCTGCAACTGTAAAACGATGTTACGTGCATATAAAACTTGTTTGACTTGTTTCGAACGGTTGGCAGAGGCTTTCTTCTCATTAGACGTGGTTAGATGGTGATTCACCATAGGTAATCGAGGCAGTTTAATTTCCCTGTTTGTTATTCACTCTCATTTTCGTTGTAAGCATCTTCGATATTGCACAGTTCAGCACCAGGCCTGCACACTGATGATGTCACTATAACTGGTGTTAAAACGTTTACGACCCAAAGCGTCAAACTCAGAGCGATCAAGAACACATGAATACACACGAATAACTCACCTGAGATATGACGGGGCAAACGCCGGCCCTACAGAAGAATGCCACGGTTTGACCGGGCCTCAAAGGACCGAAAATTGGGTTTTCGGCATGGACCGAGTCAGGACGAAACACGAATTGTGTTCACCGGTAGCATATACACCCCTGGGGTCTCGAATTTATATATATATATATATATATATATATATATATATATATATATATATACTACTACTACTACTACTACTACTACTACTACTACTACTACTACTACTACTGAAAACAATGGCAATAGTTAGATTTTGTCATCCGGCGAAAAAAATGCGTTCGACTGTAGGCTCGGGACAGTGATGACCGTTACCGAAATTCGCTAATTAAACTTTAAAAATGGCTCGTTTTTACCACGGAATGATCACATAAAGTTGAGGGCGTACTCCTACGGCACTATTAGTGATAAGTCAACCAATATGAGCACGCCTATTGTTAGTAAACTGGTCATATCTTTTACCAATAGAGCGCCTTGCATGGATAACCCCAATATTCAAAAGTTAAGTAGAATTCGCTCGGTGGTATGCTATCGGCTGGCACAGTATTTACCACTAAACCCTTCACGTTTCAATATTGTATATTCATATTGATCTGAATTGCCGAGAATCTAACGGCTCTTATTCCACTGTAACAAACACTGACATTTCTTTGATTGCGGCGGTTCATCGATTCATACCTCACAACAGTAACAACTAACTCAAATATCGAGACAATCATCAGGAATAAAAATTAGGGAGAAAACTATGAATAACGGTATCATTCCGACTGTCAAGTTGTGCAAATACAAGTGTCACTTTTCATGTCACGAAGTCATATCTTCCCTCTCATGATCACTGATCAGATGGATCTCGTGGTCGTGTAACCCACTGTGACCAAATGCATTCGTCCCGAACTGTCAATTAGCCATCACCACACATATTTGGGCAAACAGCGTCTATGCTTAATCACGTTAGTAATTATTCATGATTGGTAACTGGTCCATTGTCTAGTTGTAATCGTTGGGTGACTCGTGTTGTGTTTGTCCTGAGGCTTATGAGAACGTCTCAATTACCACTTAAAAACAATTACACACACTGCAGTGAGCACTAGTAAAGGTGTACCGAAACGGAGAGGAAAACATCGGGCAACTCAATGTTACTGACTCAAGCTTCCAGATATGATAATGATATAGAAGTAGAGGAAATGATATGGGGAGCACACGGTCAGCTGGGCAACATACAAAAGAATGCTAATACAAACCACAGAAGCTCACTGATTGTGGTGCTTCTGGTTGCTGCCAATCAGCAGTAACATTACTAAGAAATCAAAATAGCCACCAGTATGATAAAGAACTACTAATAAAAGCACTTATTCGATGAGTAATTTTTTCAACACAAGACCTTCAATTGTTATTACTGTCACTGGATGAATAAGGCTCTTGAACCCCATGCAGAAGCCCGACATGCTCTAAATGGTCAAGTGCATTGATCAGGCTTGCAATACCCTCCTTCTATGTTACGAACTGACCACTTAACGGTACTTATCTTATCAAGTTTATTATAACCTCTTACAAGTAGCATACTATTATTTGTCAAATCCACATCACCAATCCGACTACGAGTTAAAACCGTACAGTGTATTTAGTCTCATGACTGCTACAAATTCAGTCGAAAGGCATTCTCAAGCTGTCAAATAGGAATAGATGAAATTTATTTTAGTATCCAAGAGAAAAATCAATTTCAATGAGAGTGAAATCATTGAAACAGAAAGGTATGATCGATACGGCAAACTTTGAAACCGTACGACCAACTGGGACGACGATTCCTAGGTTGTACGGCCTACCAAAGGTACACAAAGGTGTCCCCTTGAGACCGATTTTGGATATGTGCATCTCGCCGTATCACGCAGTAGCGAAGTGGCTAGCTACATTGTTAGAACCAGTAAGAGTCATGATTTCCAGACACAGCCTACAAGACATTTAATTTCGTAGGGACTATGAGAAATCTAGACTTGGAAGACAAGCAAATGATCTCGCTGTACGTCATCTCACTGTTCACCAAAGTCCCGATCGCGGAAACAATCAACTATCTGTGTGAATACATGCAGGAGAACAGTATCGATCCGGGCATCTCGTTGGATGAACTGTTTAACGGCGAAGTATATCGTCAGAAGGACGAAGTGCCAATGGGATCACTGTGGAGGCCCTTATTTGCTGGTATTTTCATGGCAAAACTTGTAAATAACCAACTCAAGTCAACAATCGAACGTTGTATTCTATACAAACTGTACGTGGACGATATCGTATGTGTAGCAGATACCGAAATTGATCCAAATGTACTACTTAACAGATTTAACACAGCTCATCCAAATGTTCAATTCACTTTGGAACAAGATAGGGGAAAATAGTCTACCGTACTTAGATGTTTGCGTAAGCCGTCGAAGTGATGGTTCCTTTCGGTTGTCAGTGCATAGGAAAGCTACTGGGAGCGGTCACTACGTTTACTTTCGCAGTTTCGTACCACTCAAAGTGAAGAGAAATCTAGTGCGTTGCCTGGTTATAAGATCATGGAAAATCCGCACAGAAGACACGATAGAAAACGAAGTTCGTTTTCTGAGGAGTTTTTTTTCTTAGAAAACGTCTATCCTAAATGGTTCATTGACAAGACGATGCAACGACATGAAGATAGGCCAAGACAGACAGTAGTCCAAAAGAAGCCCGTGTATGTCCGTTCGCTATTCAAAGGAGATACGGAAGCCAAAATTATTCAACGAAGATTATCAGGAGTAATCAATAGAACATTCTACGCTGCGCAGTTACAAATTATGTTCGAGTCCAAGCCGATTCTGTTTTCGACTGAAGGATGGAGTGCCAGATTCTGCAGCTTCTTTTTGGGTGCATTCATTCACCGGTTCCTGTGGAACTAGGCACGTCGGCCGCACGATCAGGCGCTTATCCGAACGTGTTCCTGAACACCACCCGGCTGGGCTGAACACGGGAGCAATTAAGACAATTAGGAGTGCTGTATGTTCACACCTTGTTGAGTCAAACCATTTAGAAGAGGTGATGAACACTTTTCGCACCATTTACAAAGTCCGGGGCAAGTAATCAAGATTTGTCAAGTGTCGCATCTTAGCCACAGCCGAAGCCGTGAGCATTCGACTCAAAAATCCTCCCCTATGAGCTCAGAAACAATCTGTGCAAGCAATTAAACTTCCATAGCCCGCTTTTTGGTCCCGAACACGCGTGCAACCACCGAAGCATTCTCTATTGTGATCAATTTCACATGAACACATACACGTGCACAGACAGATTTGGATGACCATTCCCTTTGTTGTTTTGAGTCATATTTAATGTTATGTACTGGTATGAGCACGAATAACTGAAAACGAGCCCGTTCGCCACGCTGTTTCGTTCTCCATGCAGTCATACCACAATTTGAGTTGACTTAACTATTGGAAAAAGTTCTCATCTACTTGTGTTAAAAGCAAGCAGTTCTAGAGAACCGCATAATCGCCTAGATTATTCAACAACGTTATTTCGTACCTATAATCCAACCATACCGGTCGCAGTACGAGATGGGGAAATACAAGGAACACTCATCGGGAGTAAAAAGACACCGTCGAACAAGCTACTATCCACGCCCATTTACCACTTTAGCAACCAGAGACAAAGCTATTTCAACAGTGAAGTTACCGGGAAGCGTTGCCACAAATTTGGTATCAGACAACTGGACCACAGTTTGTTATCCGTTTTGATGATCCATAGAATAACAATCTAACTGAGATAACTAGCTCATTCGTCCGTACCTATTCACTGACTTGTAGATACATCTAGGTCGTCAACGCAAGCTCCACCTATGTTAATCGTAAACCCCTCAAAATGCCGTCCGAAACACTGGGAGAAAGACCGAATCCCCCTAGGTTACCATTGTCTTACTTTCCTCAACCTTCAGTCACGAAGTTCATTGAGAATAAGTCCCAAAGTATATCGGTGCCTGTAGGGCATTCAAGTAACTCTCTCACTTCACTGGCTGTGTCGACCAGGCCCCAGTTTTCGTTTCTCAGTTCCACAGTCAACTAAATGCACGTGTGTCTCGAAGAAGTGAACGGATAAACCGTCTACTTTCAGCGTCACTGCAGCCGTTTTCAGCTCACTCAAAGTAAAGGTCGATATAGGGATCGTAAGTCCTGGTGACCGAGACCAATGCACCTTCAGATCAAAAAGTGTGCGCATTTGCCGATACGTTTATGTGGATAGGTGAACACTAAATAATAGACACTTTCATGTAACCTGTTGGTACATTTTTACGTAGCAATTACTTGTTCTACTACTGAGTTGTCCGAGCTGGTATTGCTGAATATTAGCAGTCTCAGTTTGCGAAAACCATTTGAGGACCTTCATGTGCGATAGCCAGATCGACTTAAACCGCCCCACCGTTAATGCTACGAGGCTATAGCATTACTAGAAAGCTATAGCGCAATTCGGCCTTTCTCCCAGTGTTTCGGACGGCATTTTGAGGGGTTTACGATTAACATAGGTGGAGCTTGCGTTGACGACCTAGATGTAGCTACAAGTCAGTGAATAGGTACGGACGAATTAGCTAGTTATCTCAGTTAGATTGTTGTTCTATGGATCATCAAAACTGATAACAAACTGTGGTCCAGTTGTCCGATACCAAATTTGTGGCAACGCTTCCCGGTAACTTCACTGTTGAAGTAGCTTTGTCTCTGGTTGCTAAAGTGGTAAATGGGCAGGAAAACTAATCTTACCAAGTATATATTGAAATGATTATTAGCAAATTTCGGTATCGGTTATCATTAAGTCAAACGAGCAAACGAACGCATTTTTTGCCGAATGTCAAAATCAACCTATTGCTATTGTTTCCGTAGCTTGTATACAAATTCAACTCCGAAGAGATGGATATGCTACCGCTGAACACGCTGTGGAAGGCAGCAAAACTGTCCTGTTACACCAGAAGCTTTGAAACAATAACGATGAAGGACAAGAAACTTACTCAGCCTCAGCAGTGTCGAACAAATTTCGGAGTGACTCAAAGGCTACGAAGCCAGGACAGGAGCTACTGACAAATGAGACACAGCAATGTAATGTCAAAATGATAGAGTTCCTCCACAAACGGATAATCTCACAGTCGGATGCATTCATAGTTGCAAGAGTATGCAAGTGAACAATGACCAGTCAGGCCAAATAATATGAAGTCAATGAGAAGAGAGAGCTAAAACTCAGACAACCACACAGATCCACAGCCGTACATAACTAATTACTAACCGCTGATAAATTATCAATATATGCCTTTATATGAGTGCAATAGAAGGGGTATAGTCCATAGTCACAAATGCTCAATGCACTATTTATAGTAACTGGCGACCAGACGGTAAGACTTGGAATGAACGACTACATAGGGTCAAAATGGGGGGCATATGGGGTGCGGGTCCGTATGTGTGGTGAAGAGTCATCCGAGTTTACGCTCAATACTGACGTCCGATAGGGCTGCCCTCTTTCACCAGTGTTGTTGAACTACGCGGTCGATTGGACAATGAAACAAACACTAACTGACTATCCCGGTATCCAACTGAGTCAGGAGATGTATATCTCGGACCTAGAGTTCGCGGATGACATTGTGGTACTGGCGAACTCTCCCGCCGCGCTTCAACCAGTCCTTGACCGAATCGATCTCCTCTCAAAGGCCATCAGGCCAGAAGTAAACACTACGGAGACCGAAGGTAGCTCAACGTGTCCAGGGCCAACAGCTCAACAACTGTCCATCAATGACCAGCTGGTCGAATGGGTTCCATCATTCAAGTATCTAGGCTCTACACTGCTTCCGAAAGGTCAGGTGAAAGATGAAATGTCCTCATTCACCAGTCTGGTACAACAATGTTACGATAATTGGTAAAGTGATACACGCATTTATCTTCCTTTCTATCAGATAACCAGATCAACTGGACTAAGGGATATCATTGACACAACATTGATTTCGAAGCACTCTTCTATTCCACTGAAACACGTAACAGATAACCCAAGTAAAACAAAACAAACTACTAGAACAAACTGATACAAAAGAAAACTCACAGGATGACGAGCACTCTCCGTTTGATTCTCATCCTCTGCCCTCGGGGACAAAACTCGAGACAAAGCGACAACTGGAACCGGTGAAGCGAACGCCGGGGAAGCATCTGGTCGAAAACCGCCGTACTTGGCTGTTCGGATCAACGAATTGTGAGTGTTCCTTATCTGTAAATAGCATCCAATCAGAGTACTCATTAGGAAAAGACGGGAAAAAGCAACCTCAATGGACGTCGTCTTGGTTGGGCAAGTAATTGCACATCAGATATGAATCAGCACACCGGTCAACATACAAACGTGCGACCTATCGAACTGATGTGCAAAGGTACTGAGTAAGTGAAGTAAGGAATTATTATCCAGACAACTGTCCATCCGATATTTGATTCCTGTCTAGCATCTCTCCATTATGGATTCAATAGCTATGCAGCCATCTACATCGTTCGACGAGCCTGATAACAGATCTGTCACCCGTGGGCATCACCATTGAATATTGGCGGTTGTGAGCCATATGAGACCAGCGTCTCACGAAGCGCTTCTGATAAACAGTTCTCTCACCTGGCTGCTTCCAATATTCCTGTCCATTCTGCGTCTGATTTAAGCGTGTCCCCCCTTCTCTGGTCTGCAACAGTAGTTGTAGTCATTAGTAGGATTGCTGTTAGCTTTATTCCTGGGTTCAAATTACTTAACATCATCTACCACGACCGGTGGTGGTGGTCGAACGGTCATCATAGTGGGCTTTAAATCCCTTTGTCCCGGGTTCGAAGCCTGCATCCGTGCTAGTAACTTCTCTAAATGGCAGTCTCTAACTGACCGCAACCTCCTCCCTAAATACTGTACAATTACTGCATAATAAAAAGGAAGTAAATAAAAGTCTTGTATATCTGAAAATTACCGAATTCTAGGTTGTCCGATAGTTCTATGGTCAGAGTACCGAAATCCTTATGATCGAGGCTCATGATACCTTAGATATGAGTGCCGTTTCCCATCTGTCCACTGACTGCCCATGTATGCTCTCAACTGCAGCATGCCTTCGGCCTTCATAAACAGCATATTTCGATATTTGAAAATTCTATTTCCCTCTTCTTAGTCCGATCCAATTGTCTTCCAACATTGAAGTCACAGTGTCCCTTTTCTGTATGGTAATTCTGAACGAATAGTGGACTGTAAGAACGTTACCTAGGTGCCAGACGACTATGTTATAACGGAACAGCGAGGCTGAAGAATTAACCCACTATCAACAGTATACTAGAATCACTATTTCCAAGTAAAGAGACAAATAGCAGCTACACAAGCGGAAGCGGAAATGTAGCACGAAATGGAACGACACAAGCTATTCTGATGCGGCGACTGACATGGCAACAGAAAAAGGAGGTCAATCAACCAACAGCAACAGGTGGGTGAAGAATAGGCGAATATTACCAGAAGTGACCCGCTACAGACAAGGACTCCCTTCTGACGAGCAAGCGGATCACAGTATGGCTCCGCGTGGGCAGCACAACGGCCAAAGTTGAAAGAGCTGTGGATCAAGACGTCTATTGGGTCAACACCTTGCAAGGATGGTACGCTCAAGATCAGTTCAATGACTGCAGATGCCTATGGCCAAATAGGAACCCAACTGTGTAGGCAGCCGGAGGACCCACCTTGCTACGGTGAGAGGATAGAAACAAACTAGTTAAACAACCGCACATGCCCTGCCCACTTCTAAATTGTCTGACTGAGCGACTACAGTTGTGCTCTTCCCACACTGTCTTCTCGCTACACCGTGACGTACCACTGCTCAATGTGTGAACGAAATAATAGGTGAAATGAGCATGCGTACAGGTTTTCAACCCCAACATATAGATCAATACTTGGAACAAAATCGCTGCCCTTAACTGGCCTCCACTGTCACCAATCAAGCTGATCTTGTTTAGGAACCCCGACATTTGCAGAACAGCTCCTGAAAGTTCCTCAATGACATTCAGTGAAGAACTGGTTATTGAAAAGACTGTTTACCCCTACACCATGTACTTTTTTACGTAGTCGCAACATTATCAATCCCGACATAGCAGGATCAAGGTTTCTGGATCACTGCCAAAAACATACAGAACCGCGTGGGCCATTTTCTCGGACAACGACGTTTATCTGTAGCCTGGACGAGTGCGAAAAGCCGTCAGGGGCAATTAAATCGGAACCAGAGTTTAAAGCTGAATTCGTATCATATTCCTAATCCGTGATTTTCGCTGTGGCGAACTCACTGCTTGAGCTGAGAAAAACATCAAGGACTTCAGTTACTGACTAGTAGACAAGTGATTCGTTAGGGTCCAATCAATAACCTATAACGCTCCATTGATGTCCCACCGGCAACTAAAAGCGATCTATGGACAAAAGGATGCACAATAAATAGAAGTTAATAATCCTCTGAAATTCCTATACTCGAGCCCAAACTGCAACTTGAATCCGAAGCGTGAGACTGCAAATTACACATATTAGTCGTCAATCTATGCACGATGGTTCCCAACAATATACTCGTTAAGAGCCCGTGTGGATAGTCAAAAGGTTAGCAGGTGAAAATTGATTTTATACATCGAGATCAAGGTAGCAAAAGCGAATGAATCTTGAAGCGGTTATTTGAGGTGTTCAGCAACTCCGGGCACACCTGGGGATTCCCGAATTGATATTTTGGCTACTGATTTCGGTGACCGCGGTTAGATGTTCAGCTTCTCCTGCGTCAGCCGTAAAAAAGTCAGATTATCTACTTGAAATTAGGACCAACCACAGTGGTATTTACGAATCACGATTTCAAAAATTCAACTGTTAACTCCGAAATGATTATACAAATATACTGGCGCATTGTCATAGTCTTGATAGAGGTACTCCAATATTGTCACTGAGCTGGACCACCCGGGTCAAGCTATACTTTCGACAGTAAAACCGCCCCATACGCGGTAACTGAAACTTCACCTGATTACGGGCATATCTGATAACGCTGTCGTTGAATACCGAACATTTGCATATAATTGAAGTTCCCTTTTGGTTTCCGGATTAGCGGAGGTTTAAAACGAATATCCGTAAATGTTTATGATTTTTTTTCAAATGAAACAGAAAATCTAAGAATTAGTTCCCAAGGCCTAAGTATTTCCTGCGACCATTGGTTGTTGTTAGTCACCTTTTCCTAGCTCTTTTTGACGAGCTCCCCTCCGCAATACATAACCTGCATCTAAAACCGGAAAACTAACTACTTCGAAAGTTATTCGAAGCCAAAATCCCGTGATGTGCTCGCAATTACGAAGCTGCCTAGACAGTGTTAAGCCTCAAGGGTTCGAATTTCCATTTTAACTACTGAAACCGATAGTAGTAGCTAACTGTTGACTCCGAAACGACGTAAGCCGAAAATGCATTGTACCGTCCACTTCAGCCGATGATTAACGACACCGGTATTTGCTGATTACAACTCCAAAAATGTAATAAATAAACACTAGTTGACTGACGTATCCAGACGAACTTGTTAGCGGTGTGTAAATAAACTGGCTACACTGCTTGTTCATTCTTTTTGATCATCAAGCAATTTTATTCTTAGCTCAAACCCTTTTCGTCTACTGACATTTTGTTTTGCTCGCCGCACAGTACTGACCACATTTCCACCTCTCTCCCGTCGCCGTTCGCGTAGTATTTTTCTTTCCAACCACTGCCTAAATGACCTGTTTTCACCGATATAATACGATTTCTGTTTAAAATTGTCACCGTAGACCCACACAACTCAAGCCCAACATCCTACCTTTCTGCCACTGCGGATGGTCGGCCAATCGTGTACTGTCGCATGCACGCGCGCACGCACCCCACTGGTCATTACTCGCCTCCTTCTCTGATCCCCGTTTAGCGCACACGCGCAATTTACCTTTTAAACGCCACAGAACTGTACGCTGTCTGCTGCCCTCCGTAAGCGATGACCGTTTTCTCATTTGCATGTATTTCTTGCAGTTATTCATCATATGACTGCCCGTGCTGTCTGTTTCTGACCAAGACTGCCGTTATAATACCATTGATCGTATGTTCTACTTGAAATTATGTTGTTATTTACATTCAGTACCAGTTCCAATTGTCATTTGATTGTTGTTGCCCCAATCTGCTGTAATCTACATTTGCTGCCGTTTCGCCATTCATAAACATACAGGATCTATCTTCACGGTTTCCGATTGACCGTCATCATATTGGGACTGCGTAAGATTGAGTGATCAATACCTGTAGGATTTATAGACGTTCAGGATTCTACACTGCTTAATTTTGCAGCATCTTGCATTGAACATCCGATTCAAATCGCGTGATTAAATATATACTCATTCGTACGTCGTTCATTATTACAGTCAATGTGAACAACTATTACCGTCTATTGATCGCCACGTCCCCGAAACAATGGAAGATGGAAAAGAAAAGATTCAACAGTATTAAAAAATAGGGAGGGAACTACAAGTAAAAATATCAAGTCAATAAATAGGATCTAAAACACAAGACGGCCACTTTTTTATTACGTATAAAGTGGATTACAGAATAACGGGTAAACCCCATAATCAGAAGAGATACTGTAAAAGTGGGCTGTGCGGGAACATTCACGTCAGAATCAGTTTATTTATCCTGGTTTTGAAGAGAGAAAGGTTGTAAGTAGGTGGAAAGACAGAAAGAGGAAGAGCATCCCATAACTTACCGGTCCGGGGAAGGAAAGAGGATTGAAAGATAGAAGTACGACATCTAGTGGCAGAAATTTGATAGGAATGACTAGTTGTCTGGGTACGTGATGGTCGGGAAAAAGTTTTGGGAAGAGGAATTGGTGAAGCAAGCTCAGAAGAACAAAATCTAAAATAGTATCGGTAGAAGAGAGACAATGAGGCAACAGCCCGACGATGAGCTAGTGACTGAAGACTGGAGGTTAAAGAAGGGTCGACGATCAGCCGGATGACCTTACGTTGGACCCGATCAAGAAGAGAAGAGGTAGACGAAGCTCTACCCCACACTTGACTGCAGTACTCAAGTGCGGGGCGGATTTGAGCTTTGTACAGCAGAAGATGAGCTGGTGTGAAGAAGTGTCTGGCACGAAACAGAAAACCAACTCTGCGTGCAGCACGAGAGGCAAGCTAACATATGAAAGCGGACCAACACAGAGAGGAAGTTATAGATAAGCCAAGAAGAGAAATAGAATCTGCGGTAGGCAGCACGGCTGAATCGAAGGATTAAGGAGGGGAGAATTAATGACTATTCAATGGAATTGAGAGTAGAGAAGTTTTGGAGGCATTAAATGCAACATGATTGTGGGATCCCCAGGAGGAGATGTACTCGAGATCGAACTCTAAAGATACACTGATTGCACTGCGATCACGATCGATGTTGGCGTTGGCATAGCGGGAATGAGGTAACAAACAGAAGAATGAAGGGTGGCATTATGGGCAAAGGAATGGATTGGGTTGGAAGTAGCGGATAGAAGATCATCAATAAATAAGAGAAATAGGGTGAGCGCAAGTATTTAACCTTGGGGAACACCAGAATTCACAGGAAATGGCTGGGACAGAACCCCATCAACTCGGACGGAGATGGTTCGCTCACTGAGGAAACTTGATGTCCTCGATACGAGTGCGGAGAAGAACCCGAAAGATGGCAGTTTCACCAGAAGATCTTCGTGCCAAACTCAGTCAAAGACCTTGGAGATTTCGAGCGGGACCATGCATGTTTCTCCGTGATTGCCAAGTGTAGCCGACTAGGAGCGTGAAACGAGAGCCAGGATATCACCCGTGGAACGGTGGGGTCGGCATCCATATTGGCGATCACTCAGTAGCCCTTCGCGTTCGAGAACCGTACGCAGTTGGTTGGTTGGTTGGAGATGACAGTTACAAATACTTTCGAAAAAACAGGTGTGATGAAAATAGGACGATAGTTATTCGGGTCAGAAGGATCGCCGCGTTTAGGAATAGGGAAAATCTAGGCGTGTTTCCAGGGTGATCGGAAAAGTAGAAATTTGCACAGAGAGAGACAGAAAAGACGGCATAAGAGAGGAGCCAATTCAGGGGCACACCGTTTAAGGACGATGGGTGGTATACCGTCCGGACCGGGTGGTCTGGATACTCCCAGAGAACGCAGCGCTTGGCGGATCTTCCTAATGCTGACATGAGGTTAAAAGAGACAGAGGGAAGAGAAGGAACCAGAGGAGTAGGATAAGTGGATAAGGTGGAGTTGGAGGCAAACCGGGATGCAAAAACTTCGACTTTCTCATGTGGTTCACAGACAAGATCACCAGAGAAATTGAAGATGGGAGGAAAATCGGAAGGGCAAAAATTGCGGGAGACTGCTTTCGCAAGGGACCAAAATGTTCGGCTACCGGTGGCAGATGAGAGTAAGCGTTTGGCTTTCCAGTGGATGAAGCGTTCTTTGGATCTCTGTATGGTTGACAAGCATCTTGTCCTGGCTTGCACAAAGCGGCGGTGGGAGTCCGGAGTGGGCAAGCGGCGAAATGTTGCACGCTTCAAACGTTCAGCACAATCACAGAGTGGTTGAACCACTCGAGGGATTCGGGTTTGCCGGATTTAGAAAGGTGAGGAATAAAAAGTTTCATACCCTGAAGAATAATGTCAGTGAAATTAGAAACGGAAACGAAAATGTCTGAAGTAAAGCAGCAATCATTCCAAGGATAGGAGGCTAGGAAATCGCGAAAACCATCCCAGTTGGCTGAACTGTAACGCCAAAATGTGTGTCTCGAGGTAGGTGGAGGATCGGGGCGAGTGAAATTGATGGAACAGGAAATATTGCATTGGTCAGATGAACCAAGTGGAGTGAGAGCAGAGATCCCTAAGAACAGAAGGAACAGAAGTGAGAATAAGAGCAAGGGTATGGGCACGATCGCCAGCTCGATCGGGAATATGCGTGGGAAGGTCAACAAGTTGGCACAGGTTGTTGACCATGGCGAAATGTTCGACTTCGCGCCCCAGAGCCGAAGAGTCTGATGAGTGAATCAGCCAATCTCGATTGTGAATATTAAAATCTTCTAGGATGGTGATATGGCAGTTAGGATCAGTAACAAAAAGGAGCTCAATGTTCGAAGGAAAGAAATCAAAGGTTTGATGAGTTGCTACTGTTGGGTGGACGGTGAACAACTGGAAAGTAGTGATTAGAATAAGGAAATCGGAGTTTTAGTCACATCAACTGAAATTTACGATTGGAAAAGTCAAGATTCTGGATTCTGGATGTGGCGACTGACTGATGGACAAAAACACAGACGTCGCTTTTGGGTGAAAAAGAGGAGTGAAAGGTATAGTTGGGAAATTGGAGGCGGGTGGTGTCTGATGAGGGGGAGATTTGGGTTTCGGTCAAAAATAGGGCAAGAGGAGAGGAAGACTGGAGAAACTGGTGCACAGGATCGATGTCATGGTTCTTTCCGCGAATGTTAGTGAGGGAGATGAGTTTTTGCTTGTTTTTCGGGTGAGCAGAGCGAGCAACAGAGCGAGTGCGTATGTCGTTGTGTATTTTCATGATGTTTAGTGTGAAGGAAACCGGCAACCAAGATCCTGAGACTTAAAGTGGTGATCACATAAGGCCTCAATAGGTCAGGCGTGGTAGTGAGCTGGGCGACGGCAAAGCCGACTACCACCGCGGCACGTAGTCATATCTGCAAACTGATTTACCCATTGAGTGGATGAATCTCTTGGAACACAACGGGGAAGCCCGACATGTCTTATATGATGAGGTTCACTCGCTAGGTTTTTAGAACTTCTCTATGATGTTATGGGGTCAATATCCATGATGAACCCATATATGCTCAACCTATCCTGGTAGATGCAGTTCTTCAAAAGCAGTATATCCTTGGGAGAGATGACACCAGCAATTCACTTGCGAATTGATTCTGTATATTTTCTTTAGTTTCCTGATTGTCAGACGATGAGAAAAAATTGCAACAGATTTGTGCGTATTCTATCAGCGTCCGTGCATGAACTTCATTTAAAAAAATCGCCAAGCCGTCAAATGGGTGTCGATCACATGATTCACATGAATTAGTTCTGGGGTACCATACAGTGATTGCAATTTATTGTACAGTCGATTTAGCCAGTCAACATACTTCTTTTCATCTCTTGACGGAGGAACTTTCCGACTGCAATGACCTAACCCAGCATTACGGCTAAGTATCAATACAGATAACTCTTTAGTTGTTAGTTTTGACCTGACTTTAATCCACAAAACTGAACTCACTTGTAATCATTTTTTGTTGAAAGTGAACAGTTAGTCCTAATGGACCACTCAAATTACTGACAAATTACATAAATCTGTTTTCTATTTCAACGAGACCATATACTGAGACCTCTCGTTAAAAGAACGAGATGCAGAAGTGCATGGAATACGCCTGTTATTAATGTCACAAATAACAAGTTCAAAAACGCTGATAAACGAGTTCGTTTGCATACCAATGCATTTCAGTATATGAGTAGTAGAGAACGGTATTCATATCCATTCACCGGACATTAGCACAATGAATCAACTACAGGTCAAGCAACTTGAATGTTCAAACGACTGGGAAATATGACCAGGAGCAAAATAATTAGTCTACAGCTTAGTATCAGCTTTAAACATTCACTGTGATAAAACACTAATTGAATTAAATAGCTGGTTCATCATAACTACCATTACACTGTCTCTGCTCTCTTTAGCTCGTCGTGATTAAATCATCAACCATTGTCATCCCATGCACCAGGTAGGGATGGCAGTGAATTCGTGTTGACCTCACGACAATTTTACCAACCCCAGCCAATACTATCAATTTGTCAATTCAACCCGTTCCAGTTACTCATAGTCACCGTGATTCCTGCCCTATTCACAGACTTCACTGATTAATAGTCCCGGTGAGTGACAGATGTACCAGTGTTTTTACTTAAGAAGTCAACTAATGTGGCCTCTTTTCTTGTCACCTGGACTTATCGCCAGTCTGTTGTCCTGCAGTTGTGCGGACGACTTCATGGTTACATTTGCTTCAGAAACGTCAACAGACAGTTGATCGGTTCGTCGGTTGTGCTTAACGTACGTGTCACCATCTGAGGTGAACGATTGAC
Organism: Fasciola hepatica; assembly: GCA_948099385.1. Taxonomy (NCBI): domain Eukaryota; kingdom Metazoa; phylum Platyhelminthes; class Trematoda; order Plagiorchiida; family Fasciolidae; genus Fasciola; species Fasciola hepatica. The sequence continues at coordinate 31,935,306 of CANUEZ040000043.1, read as the reverse complement.
AAAACTCTACCTGCAAACTCTAGCCGACTTTTCATTTTATTAGCGAGAGCTTAGCTCAACCGTGATTCTAACACATATTCGAGGCTGCGTTTACGAATCCGAATCACGCCCCTATTGTGCATTTCTCAATCCACACCAGTGAACTGTAAGCAGTCGATATTTTCCAGTTGCCTTGTTTTCGTGGATTTCGCTCTGCCCGAAACGCATTCACTTGGGCTTATCAATTGTAACGTTCAGGGATAGACCTGATTTCTGAACTCGGACGCCTCAATAGCTCATGTGATTTTTCATTCGAATGCAGCAGTTCCATTGGGCTTCGCCCTTACACGACGAGAAGAAAGGGAAACAACTAAGTGCTGACTAAAACCACTGTCTGATTCATGGAATGACGAATGTGAACTGTATGCAATGGCAAGGATCACCCATTTCCAGGCCCAAGAAATCTCCGTTTTGTCAAAAACACAAGAGCATAAACCCAAAGCATTGCATGCTGCACAGTCTGACTAAAACAACTTCATTTGCTATCATCGGTCCGTCACTCTTTGTTATCAATTAGATTCAAGAGAAGACAGAGACAAACGTGTGCATTAACTTTGTACTAATCAGTAAGGTGTGACCCTGTCTGAAATTAGGTACCAAGAAACTAGGTAGCTCTCTTCTCGAAGTTCTTAGGTACAACTGATAACAATGAGTATTGAACTGTAGGCCTGTTGCACTGCACCCTCTCAATCGGTCGCACCTCTAGGATACAAAGACGATCCGGCTATAAAATTGCTAGTCAGTAGTTCTTTAGTGAGCGCGCACTTCATAGCAGAAACAGCTTGGCCTGATGATTCCGCGGTTTCTATTATTGGCAAAACGCGTGTGTTGGCATCTTAAGTTAATTGTGTATCTAGGATGGATAAGTGGGAAGACGTCGTTTGTGCATACCCTCATTTCCTACGTTCAACGAGAACTCCTAATGTGAACTGATTTCACACAGAAATTATTATCTAGTCATTCAATAAACGTAACCACTGCATGGTCCCACAGAGCTAATTGTCAGCTGTTTCAGTTTGTCCACTGCAAGCCAACGCTAAATTAGAAAAAAACTCCGATTATTTTGTCTATTCACTCCATTCCAAGGCTTGATGACAGGTTTCAATTTAAACGTAGGTACGAAAGTTGACAAAATCTACAGATAAGTATGCGAGCAAACGTTCTATTGCCGCCGTACGTCGAATATGTTCGCAAAGTGGCTTGTGGTTTGGAGACAAGCAAGGTTCGTCAGAATAGAACCAATACATTGCCCCCCCCCCCCCCCCCCCCCCTCCCCTAGAGCGAACATCGTCGGGACAGCCATGGTAGTGACCCGTGACCTCATTCTGATTTGTCTCCTATCACCTCCTTTGGTCCTAATTATGTCACATGTCTTAGCACGAATGACTCCTCCTGTTCGTTTTTGTGTACAATGGCCCATTCTTTAAACTTGATATAAACATATATAATGTGCGTTAGCAGCTGATCAGGAGTACGTGAAATTGATGGCCAATATCAATTCTGCCCACAATGTTCTTCGTGCTCTACCGAAAAGGGTCGAGGGAAAAGGATGAAACTGAATCATCGAACATTTCAACCACTAAGAAATCGAACGGAATATATTTAATTGAACTCTAAGCAGATTACTTTAAAAAAATCTGTTATTATTTGATACAAAAATCAAGAACAATATTAAATTAATTTTGAAACAGCATTGATACTGAGGGTGAGTCATGAGGCACGGTTTCACTCGGATACTTTATGCACGCGACGGTCAGCTTAAAAAATAACCAGTATATGCGCGAAAAGGGAAGCTCACACTGGTTAAAAACTACTAAAAAGGGTATAGAAAATGTCGATAACTTTACGCATTCTTTCCATGGTAAGATATTGCATTAAATAAGTAATGACTGGCAAATACTGTTATCGACCATCGTCGTTACTAGGGGAATCTATCTGTTGACATCAGTCATATTCAGCATTTAGCTACTACTACAATTTCCAGTTGCCAAAATCGAATCGCGAACGTCTAAAATGCAACCGAACTTGCTGAATTTATTAGTGCTTCTATTGGTTGATGGAATGTTGATATTGCATGATGAATGGGTCTATAAAAATGTGCATTTCTCGAAAAGAAAAACTGCTACACATGAAATAGTGCTAACAATCATGGTGGCGCACGGAATAACCCAACTCACGAAAGAGGACGGTGGACCGGTATAATAAGGAGTACTGGCTACTTGAAAAGGCTCCGGAAACAAGCGGGCCGATTGCGGCAATCTCGGCTTGGATTGCAAGACAACAGGAGTATTCATCTGAAAGCAGAAACACGATATAAAAAAAGAAACTCGTGAATAACGTTTGGTTACATAGACAGAAACCGTTTTGCAAGGTGGTGCTGCCCTTGTACTATAAGTCGTGCGTGAAACAACGAAGGCAGTTAAGTAGTAAATCAGATTTTACATGATATGATTCATCATTCAGTACCAGCGCTCCCCTAAACATAGAAAACCATGGAAGCACTGTAAAGCTATTTCATTTTGGTTTGTCATCACCAGGTGTTCGACTCACAATCGTTTGCCCGGAGTTCGCGTTTCAGTTCGGACTCGATGGATTGGCACTGCTGATGATTCTTAACAAAGATGAAACAATTTTGCAGTGCTTCCATAGCGTTCAATTGTTAATTGGGCGTCCATATTGCATGATGAATTATGTTCTACATATATTTATTTATTTTTCTCACACCCGCCTGATTTCAGGCTGTGTGCCAAACAAAACGTGATGCAACCGGGGAGGAAGGGGTAAAAGGAGTCAGATTTCATGATTTGTTTTGTTTGTGGGCGCCATACCTTCAGGTTTCCCAGGCCAAAGCAGGTTTTATTAGGAGTCCACAACCAAAGCCTTTAGCTACCCAAAGCTTAACCCACAAGGCAGCGGAATGAACCGTGGGGTCTGTAACCCACTGGGGACTGGTGACCACTTAGATCATACGCGCTTCGAATGAGGCCAACCATCCTGGGTGCACAGTACACACTTCCACCCAATATACTATATATATATATATATATATATATATATATAATGATTCCATTAGCGTTGATCGTCTCAAAGTAGTTTACGTGGAATCTACCTCTTTACTAAATCCCGTCATTGTTACTTCCGTACCAACACGGTCAGAAAGTTCTAATTCACCTTCATCAACCCAACAGTAACCAGGTATGCCTGTCAACACAGAGTCTCCCGGAGGGTTGAACAACGCAACATACGACTCGTTCTGAGAATCATAAGCATTCCACTTCTGTTCTAAGACTAAGGACCATAAACAACTTGGTACTGAGCGTTTCCGTCTGTTTTTAGATCTAGCGATCCAGTTGGCTGGAGACACTGAAGGATATAGCTGCGAACCGCGAACAGTGGCGATCGTGTTGTCACTTTCCATCGAATCAGAATGACTAGTCGATGTGCGTTTTTACAGTTATACTGTGTATTCCGTGTGTTGGCTACTAGGGCATTCTTTCCTTTTCCCACCCGTGTAGGTCCTGTCCCTGTCCATCTTGTATATTCATACTTTCTAATTCAGCGTGCAACATGGTGAGAAAGACAGTGGTCAGTGGGGCTTGCCCTACTGTTTAACGCTGCACGATGATGGTCTAGTGGGGGAGTTCTGTGACATCTTGTACGTTTTGGGTATTCCTCTATATTTCACTCATTGAACTGCATACAGCGTTTTGTTGTTTTACTAAATAAATATAACCCACATGTGGTTGCCACGGTTCATTCTCTCTGCGTTGTTCGTAGACGCACTGGATGATGAACCATGTTACGTAAAAACAGCACAGGAATGACCAAACTGCGGTCAGTTCATATCATACTCACACGAAACGCAATAAATCCCATTCGGACGAACCACGATTAATTTACATTAATAGTGCTTCAGTTGTCTGGCTATATATATATATATATATATATATATATATATATATATATATATATATATATATATATATATATATATATATATATATATATATATATATATATATATATATATATATACGTAACAGCGTTTGGCACACTAATGACACCCAATCGCATAGCGTGTAACTACTCATCTGCTGATTGTATGTTTTATGCATGTACAAATGCCGTGACTTGTAGATTGAAAACAACCAATGCATCCCATGGTCACTTCGTGCAAATTCTGATTTCACTCTGAATAACTCGGTCAGCGTACAAGATCTTCTGAGAAAATACAAGTCAAGCAAACCGTGCTAAAAATCTTTATTATTTCGACACTGTCATTCTCTACCCCAAAATGCATCCGCTTGCTCGTACTCGAAACCACTTCACCAAAAAAAACTCAACCGCTAACTTCAGCACTGTTAAGAGCAGGTGGACAAACACGCGTTACGATCGCTAATGGTTCCCAAGTGCTCTTGAAATTACGAACTCTTTTCGAGCCATTCGCAGATTTCTTTGTACTATAACATAATGATAATCTCCATATCCCTTTCATTGACGGTTCAACACGTTCGCTCAAACTCCATAACGTCATTTACGCTTTTGTCGCCGCATTAGGATAACCTACAGTTGGAACGTTATTCGAAACCAATAAACTAGCTTCACGGTGACTGAGTGCCTCGCTCGCTGCTGATACTCACGGCACCCCAGATTTACGACCGAAAATTGATTCTCACAATATGTATTCAATATAAACAACCGTAATCCGACTACTTCCACCTCAAGTCTAACAGATAACAGGAATCATCGCTTTAATAATTTCCCTTAGCTGATGCTGCAAGTCCCATCAACAAGTGATGTTGGATCACTGAAAAATATACACTCAAAAAGTCTTGAGCGTTGCATGTCACCAAAGGATTCTGTGAAGAAGAACAAACAACAAAAACGGCGGAAAAAACGAAGTGCATGGACCATGAGCTGGAATCAGACCGGATTTCATTTCTTCCCTCTAGCTGCGAAATAGATGGCAAGTAGTCGACCTCGTTTTTTTTATTATTACATGCTTACGCATGAGCGCAATGGAAGAGGTATACTTCATAAACACAAAGGCCCCCTGCAGTGTTGGGAGTAGCCGGCAACCGGACCGTGAGACTCGGAGTGGATAAACACAGAAGATCCCAATAGGTCAAGGGTAGTAATGAGCGAGTGTGAAATATAATGATATTTTAATATCCCCTATCACTAAGTTGAAAAAGAATTGGCGATATACAGGAACCTTGTCGAACTCCGCTGGAGACAACAAAAGAGAGCAGAACTTGACCAGAGGCACTAGACCAACTTGGGGCATGACAGCACAACTTCTCTGGGACAGACATACCTCTCAGGTATTACGGGTGTTGTCGAAATTCGCTAGACGATTTTTATCTTTCCCGAACTTCTCGTGGAACATCACAAGGCCGAAAAAGAATGTTCATCAGAATTTGATGTTAGTCACATTAGTTCTGCCTCTATCCGTTGACGACTGAAATTGTGTGAGCTTGTTCATCACGGTAAACTAGTCTGCAGTTCAGAAGTACGAAATGAGTTATATGTTAAATATGACTCATTGTTAAACCAACGAAGGTAAGATTCACCACGGGTGGCTTTTTTATCCAGAAATAAATGCTGATCTTACAGAAAACGTTTCTCTTTTCTGAATTGTCTGCCATGTTTTGGGGTATCAGGAAGAGGCAAAAACGAATCGAACATGTACGGAGAATACTATGTTGTCTAACAGTTTCACAACCACCTCACGGTGAATGCTAGCCTCACCGAAGAAAAACGTTCGGTTTATTTCGAATGCGTGACCTGGATTTCCAAGTCGTGTGACCGCGGATCCTCAAATATCCATTTTTGTTTTTGCTATGTTGTAGAACTATTTACTGGAAACCAGAAAATTCCGCTATTTAATTGGAAAATAGAGGGATGACATGGTGCGAGCCCATGGAGCACTTTTTCCTAAAACAAAATTATTTCACATTCTTCTTGTCAATGACAGAATGTTTTTCCTCATTATTCATGTAAGAGGTGGCGTCCTAACTAGAGGTAGTGGGCAAAAAACGAACATATCTGGATTGGATAATCATGTTGGCTGGATTTGGACAAAAGTGCCAGACAGAATATTTAATCTGAGAGATCTGATAAAGAATTTGCACACGCCTTCTAAAAAGAAAGTGGAGAAAAGTTAGTTGGTTTAGCCTTCAACTGATCAAAAGCCAATATTATACGAAAAGCAAAGTTGGTCAAATGATGCAACCATGAGAATATCGAAATCGTACAGCGAACCGCTTTCACTGTCGATGTACTTTGAATGAACTGTGGTGAGAATAAGGGGGCTCATGAACACGTTGACCGTAAAAATTAAAAAAAGAACTAATGTTATTGAATTTGAGACAGCACAACTCATCACGCTTGTTTCAATGGACTGCAAAAAATCACGATCAACCTAGTTGACAGTGTTTAAGATTCTCCATGAAGAATGCAGAATTTACCGCGCTCAAAAGATGAAAGTTTCCTGTCTGTCGGACCGTATGTTAGTCTGAGAAAACAGTCATAATGTAGAATGATGCCCAAGGTCATATTTCACACGAGGCGGTACATTTTGTAGACGCTGACAAATCTATCCGTTTCTTTGTAAAAATTTTACGGTAGTAAAACTACTGGAAGAATCAATGATATACTTTTCACAATTTCTTGCAGAAAGTCACGATCTGAATAAGATTAGGAATTCAGTCCTCGTGTCAGGAAGAAAGTATCGCAAGTTTCCCATGTGACTTGGAAATATTTACGACGGTTTATTCATGCATGCTGGAGATCGGTTATTTTGAAAAACCCTGTTGTCTAGGGAATTTGGATAATACCTGCGTGCCTATTAAAAAGCAGCTCCAAAGTGAGATTCCACCGACAGTGTTGAAGACTACGCGAATGTCCAACAAAACAATGACCGTTGATCTTTGGGAAGTATAACGGTGATCTAGAGGTTGTCGAAGGGTGAAAATTTGATCGATGCATTCATTATCGGCATGCAACCCAGACTGATCCTTGTGAGTCTCCTCTTCACGAGTCTGGCACAACCTGCGAGGTATGACGGACGCAATCTGCTTAGACGCTATATAGTCCAGCTAATACTCCTATAGTAGTGCAGTTGCTGCGGGAACCGGTCCTGAAGATGGGGACAACAATCGATTCCCCCACACAGTGAGGGGACCTGCTCATAATTTCAAACTTTGGAGACATGAAGTTCTCTTTAAATAGGTTTAAGGGAAGATCATCGAAACCCAGCGTTTTGGGAATTCTTAAGACTTGGACACCCACCTCAGTGGACGGATCTGTCGAGGACCATGGGATGTGTGACGAATTAGTTGTGAAAGAACCTAACACTGCAGGCCAGGTAAACTGTGCCTGGAGGTACTCTGATCGGCGTTCGAGAAGCCACAATTGATTGCCAGTTGGTGAATCGTCTGCTTATATATCCTTTATCGCGTACCGTTGAGAGATATCTCAGATGGCCTAGTGGCAACATGTATGACTCACATCCATGCTTTCCGGATTGGGGTATCAGTTGTGACTCACAGGATGCGCACTGCTGGCGACTGCTACCACGGATGAAGCAGCTGAGCAGTGCTTTCATGGTTTTCAATGGTGACTTGAACATTGACACTGCATAATGAACGACTGCACGGTGAAGTCAATCTCCTACTACTCATACCGACTTTCCAGTTGATATTCAGCGCGACCATATGAGTATCGGCTGTACATCGCTAATCCCTTACACGACCCAATCATCACCTTCTTAAATACACGGAAGTAAATGAAAAAGGTTTGCACACAAAACTGCCGCAGAAAATTTACTCGGTTTCACTTTTAGTTTGGGTGGACAAAAATGTTGCAGCAAAGTGGGGTGACTATAATCTCTGTCCATCATCAGACGAAATTAACAGTCTATGATGAATAGGTCATTTTCATGCAACAGAATTGCACTCACTGGCTTCCGGGGTATATGGACAGATGGTGAAGCAAGGTGCGCATGTGTAGTTTGCTCAGGAATCCTCAGTTTTTTCGGTTCTGTATGCAAAACCGGCTTTATTTCATCGTGGTTCTTGGTCCGCATCAAATTTGAGTATGGATTGGCAGGCTGTGGGGCAAATCGATTACCAATAATGACAAGCAATTAAAAATTCACACAATAGCTGAACCCATATTTGAACAGTTCATAACCTAATTCACAATAACCTCATAATAGTAGATGAACGCAGGAAGAATAGAACCATAGCGAATGAGGTCTTTACTGACAAGGCTTACTTATCGAGTACGTGACATGATTTCACATTCCGGTATTCACTGGTGTTCTATGAATCACACAAACCATAACGAAGTATCATCAAAAACTCACGAAGACGCTATGTAGACATTTCAACTCTGTTAGCGATTGCCGAAAAATACGCAACTTCGGAAGGCCAGACACAGTCTGAAAAATATCTTGCACGATGTTCGACGACATACGTAAGCACTAAACCTAAAACTAACCGACAACGGCCTATTCATACAAAAACAGATGCTGCGATCACCATCATCATCGTTGAGAGAAACAACGAAGACGGCATTACCGGACGATGCAATGTTCATCAATGGTACGAAAGAGGGATGACTTTTTAGAATGAAAAGGGTGTAGGTTTTTTTTGGTGCGGACGAGAAGTCATTCGAAACACGCATGCCTATATAATCAAAAAGTTTCATTGATAAAACGACAACAAAATCGTCACTGTCTCTAATCAGCAAGCAATAGCATAGCAAGCAAAAGTTTACAAGGGCCTTTCAGTATTGTGGACCGCGTAAAGAACTACTTTGACCATATTTTTAAATCCGCCCGTTAAAGCAGTTTGGTGCCAAGCAGGCTGTAGCTATTTTGTCCATCAGTGCGTTCTCTCAATCTTACTTCACCTTTCTGTTGTAACCCTTCCTGGTCTACTCAAGAGAGATTTCCACAGACTACTACTACTGCGGCCTGGCTGTTATCCGTCAAGATTCTTTGGTTTCCCTAGACGCCCTTATCATCACAGTACGTGATCTATACAATACTTACAGCGAAAAATTCACCGTCCAGAATCATAAAGACCCCATCCATCGCGCGTAACAAACTATCTGCTAGTCGTTCGCATTCCTCCATAAGTTTCAAATGTAGACTAATCCTTCCTCGTATGCATATCTTTCGGAACTTCACAGAGCCTTGCTCAGCACGAATTCTGGTTGACAAAGTGAAAGTAACAGCAGAACCTTGCATGAACCTCGGTGGCTGAACAAATTTTTCCGCACTTATATTCTTCTCAAGGTCATTCAAAAGTTTTATCCGTTTTCCCCCTTGTTTTCACGCTGAAATGTGAGTTCTCTAGCTTACAATTTTTCTCATACAATGCAACCCCTTGGATGGCAAGCAAGAACATGAGAAGTACCCGTTTTCCTCAGTATACGTGCGCTTTTACACGCCTATCCGTCCAGTTATCTTCTGAACTCCGGGCTTTTCATTTCATTTTTTCGCAGTTAGTGTTTGTGCAATGTGCAGTGAAATAGATAGCTGCCTCGAAAAGCAGCATGTGCCCCAGATAACACATTACTAGTTACTATTCACGGGAAAAACTATCCGACGATAAGCCGAACACCATGAGCATTCCCTTAATGTCCCCTAAGGTTCCATACCATCCTCTCTAGATTACGCAGATAGCAATGGTCAAAGACTTTTTTAGCGAGAATATTTCATAGGCAGATTCCAAGTGTCAAACGCACAGCAGAACTGAGTGAACTAGAGCACGCGACCCACGACTATCCAATTTCAATTAGACGCCACGTAGGCATCACCAAGGTTTCAGCAAAGCGTAAGCAGAGCGAGCCTTGGGTATGCGCGTGTCCCCTTCTGGCAAAGTACTATCACTGTTCGTTATTCAGCTCCCCGAGGACGTGAAGTCGCCCGCCGTGATCATGTCCTCGTCGTCTAATATCAACTTAGGAATAACTGATATTCAACCTTACAACGTGCTAAACTCATGACAAACAGAGCCATTACAACTGAGTCCGTAAAAGGTGTAGTGCGTTTGCTCATCGGTGCAATGGAGAAGGTATACCCCATAAACAAGGGTTCACTGCACTATTGGGAACAGTCGGCAACCAGACCGAGACTTGGAGTGGATAACCACACAAGGTCCCAATATGTCAGGTGTGGTAACGCCCCAGACGACAGTGAATTACTGTCTACCACCAAGGTAACCGGTGACGGCGGGGATTCGAACTTCTGACCTTCGAGGTCGCAAGCAAACGCTCTAAGCCACTCAACCGCCACCGATAATGATAGGTATGAACGCAAACCACACCCTTGGTACTCATATGCTGGCCAATTTTTCCATCGCTGTTGTAGTGTTCTTTGGGAACGGTTACAGCCCTGAAGCTTCGAATTCTTAATATTGCTACTGAAGACAGTAGCAGTAGCTAAATTTTACCTTTTTCTGAATTTCCGCGAGAAAAATCGCGTGCCATTGTCCGTCTGAGAAATCGGTGAACGACGCCCGAATTTGCAAATTATACATTCGAAGGTGCTTTTTAACCACAAAGTGATCGGACATGACTGTCTACACAAATCGAGTGGACTTGTAATGGTATATAAATCAACATGAACTCGTTAATTGTGAGTAAACGGGCCATGTTGGTCAATTTAGTACGGCGTTGCATAGAAAACCCGAGTCGAATAGCAACTTATGTAGTATCTGACCAGCGGTATGTCATCCGTTGGGATAGTGTTTATCACTAACCCTTTTTTTATTCTCGTATATACACTTTGGTCTCCTGACTGTGGACGACTTCAATGAATCCAGTTGAATTTGAATAACTATTAATGGTTATTGGATTGTGGCTGCTTCCCAGCAGCAACCGAACTGAGAAATAAAAGTTATCAGTAGTATGGCATAGTAGGAGGAGAAGTAAAAAAATGGTGGCAATATGGTGATTAGATTGTGGGAATACTACTGTCTCAATTGTCATGACATGTGGTCGTATCTTCCTGCCTGCCTATGATCATTGGTTGTATGGATGTCGTGGAAATCCGACACAGGAGAAATGGTCGAACGCAGTGGTCCGGCTCAATATATTACATCCATCTTATGGACTGTCCACTTAATGACATTTACTCTAACAAGGTTCGTGCAGCTTTTGATAGGTGCAAAATGTGATGGAACTAATATTTGCATATTATCAACAATTGTTAGTTTTCTCGCACTAATTTCATTAAAGCCGTTAAACAGGTATAATAACCCAGTTGGATAGTTATGGAAGAATGCACTGTAACTACTACTGACATGTGCATCTTCGTTTATTTCAAACTTAAACATATTTCTTATTGTCCGATAGTTGACTGAGTCTCTGTGAGCTGAAGTTAGGTATTAGTTCAAGTAAATCTGGGAAATGTTGGATATGCTGATAAATTCTACTTCACTTAACTTCATTTTCCAAAAATGAAGTGAAATGCATTGAAATTGTGGCAAAATCATACAGTTCTATTAGACCGTGTAGTCAATGCGCGGCGCGAAATTTATTTAGCTATGTACCCGTTTGGTGACTTCAGTGGAATTAATAACAGGAGGTTAACTATTATTATCAATGTGCCAATATTAGTTTTATCACAGTATGCCGGTTATGTGGGTGCACGCGTGTGCGTAGCAGGTGTGCGCCTACTGCAACATAGGCAGAGCGGTGATATAATCTCAGTGTCCATTGCCGAGAAGGTTAGAGGTATTCCGTGCAGCAGGTGACGAATTAACGATGCCAACACATTTGCAGTGGATGTTTGTCAGTGCATGTATTTGCGTGGGAATGTGTTCGCCCACTACAACACACAAACAGTGGTGAGATAATTTAAGGGATTATCCTAGTTTCCCGGACAGCGTGAATGAGTAGGACCAGAAAACCTTTTCGGCGCTTCAACGTGAAAGTGTGCATGCACAGTGAACTAACACTGACAGAAGCGACTGCAGTGCTGGGGCTGAACGGTGCACGGTGAATATAGGAAACGTTTGTTGGGAGATTGATCCTTTTTGAGAAGTCATCATATGGATTGAAAAAATAAAATAATAAGTATGGGAGAGATTAAAAAACCAGTCCATTCAAATCTAGCTGAGGATGGCGGTATGCTCTAACATCCTTGAGAAATTAGAGCGGTTTTGATTAAAAGACGGATTTCCTCAATCACCGGGTAGCACGAATTATGTCCAAGTTTAAGATGAGCACAGATGACTGTGAACACGACACCAGTAGTTACAGTGCATTCTGCTATAACTATTCACGTGGATATTATACCTATATAACGGCTTGAGTAATGCCATGAAGCTGGTACTTCTTAATAGTATGCAAACATTGGTTTTATTACAGTATACCGGGTACTGGTAAAAAACTAACCAGGTTCAACCCGTAGTCCGATTGGTGAGTTCGATATTACTGAGTAAACATATACCACTTTGTAAAAGCTATATCGGCCTTGATAGGGTAAGCGCCGCCAAGTGGGCAGTTCATATGATGGATGAATGGCATTGAGAGCCATACCATTGCATGGGGAATCTTTTTGTATGGCTTCCACGAGATTCCCAGAACTAGTGGTCATGGGCAGAGAGAAGGATCCGGCTACATATTTTAACCAGTGATTAATCTTATCTCTGAGTTTGGTTGCTGCTGAGAAGTAGCAACCAGAACAGCCACAATCCAATAACCGATTCCTCAAGCGGACAATATCACGCAATACTTCTCGCGAAATTCAGAAAAAAGCAAAATCTAACTACTCTTACTGTTCTCAGCAGCAGTATTAGAAATTCGAAGATCCAGGGCTGTACCCGTTCCCAAGGAATAGACTACATTGTTAAATCGGCAACATGGAGCCCTTCGAGAGTATTATATACTAATGATATTGAAGCGAAATTTTGAAACAGAACGTCTCTGAAGAGCACCGGTACCGGTTCCGAATAAGCTGAATATTCCATGGTATACTCTCCTGGACCGTCATTGTGAGAGTAAAGCGACTTTAGAAACACCTACTTGAGGCATGTTCATTCGAACGAGGAAACCGAAATAATCAGCCCCGGGGAATCGAAGACTACGACCGAAAAATGATGTTACACATGGCTTACTTCAAGTACACTGCGTTGAGTAGAGATTTGATTTATTCAACCACGATTTAGATGAAACGTGACCTGCTGCCCACAGATTTGTGTAAGATGACGAAATACTACAGACGACAGACGTTTTCTGGGAGTCAGAATATCATTCGTCATGCTGGTTCACTAAGTACTTCTTAAAAAATGATGACAATCGATGATTAAAACGATGACGGAAAACGTTTCAGGAGTCGTGCAGCAAAGTTGTAATAAAATTCAGCAGAGGTTAACCGACTACTAGAAGAGAAACTGGAAACGCAGACAAATGCAGAAGGCCTTCACTACCAGTGAATGCAGAAGTGAATGTGAATCGCGTTTTGCTGAGGAACTTTTAACATTACTACACCTGGTGTTGATAGAATGAATTTATGAGCGCCCAGCCAGATAAATTCTCCATTGAATTACCAGACCTATCTCCCGGGCCATTTTTATTTTCGTACAACAGAAGTCTATTATTTTCACAGTTATTTCTATTTCATGCTTGCTCATGAGTGCAGAACAAGGGGTGGGTCCATGATCTCAAAGAATCACAGCACTGTGAAGTATTATATATATATATATATATATATATATATATATATATATATATATATATATATATATATATATATATATATATATATATATATATATATATATATATCAAGCCGTTCAGAACTTACAACTCATCTGGATCTTCACTTAGAGGAACAATGTCGTTCGCATATTCGAGGTCTGAACCTCTTACACCCGGGAAAAATTCAATGCTACTAAACTCACCTGACAAAAGTGCGGTCTCTAGGACCATAAAAATCACAAAGTTAGAGAGATAAGGAGAAAGAGGGCAAGCATGACGTACACCACTTCTCGTGGTAAACTCGGGTGAAAGAACATTGCAAGTCCGAACTCGATTTCGGCTGTTCATTTACAGGGACTTAATGATGGAAATGAATTTCTATGGTACACACTTCAATAAGAGGCAGCGCCAGAGAACTGTGCGGTGGACTGAGTCAAAGGCCGCTTCAAGATCAAGAAAAACAAGCATAATGGGCCTATGTTCTAAAATTTGTCGACCAGATCTAAATCTAGCTTGATTCTCTGCATCAATAACCTGGTGGATAATTCTGCTTGAAAAGCCGTATTAGCAACTGCAGGGAACGTTTGGCTTCGGTGTTACTTCGGCCAACGACGAGACGCAGGCTGAAACGAGCGCGGACAACAGCGTTATCAGTGTCTACAGACGTAGACCAAAATGATCGACAATCTTCAACTGAGCCGACAACAACATGGTTGATTTAGGTCCAACGCTGTGAAGACGCACGAGGATGCCAGGTTAGTCGGCGCCGTTTTTTGTAAGAGAAATTTGTACTCGCTAGGAATAGTCCGAAGTCGCAACATAGCTGGATGAGTCGATCACCGTTATCGGTTTCATCGGCTGGAACGCCAAATCGGCCTCCCATATTTCTCTCCGTCTCGTCTAGGATTACAACTTGAGCATTGAAGTCACCAGCAACAACCATGATGTCCGTAGAGCGCACGCTGCGGAGCAGTTGAAACAGATCTTGGTAGGACTCGTTACTAGCCTCGGGAACGCCACAGTCAGTTGGGGCATATGCAGAAAGGACAAACAGGCATCGACACTTCAGTCTGGCGCTTGTGACAAGCACAGAACCACCCAAACGAACCGCATACAGACAACTGCTGACTGAGATCCAGTCCAGTAGTGTATGCTAAGCTTTCAAGCTCAGGATGACGCTGACGCTCGTCTGATCAAGAGCGCCTCTCGAAGTGCTCCTAAATGACCGTTTGGCTGTTACAGTATCGGCTAAGACAGTCCTACTCACTGGCCTTTCATGGTGGTTTTCACAAAAGTGAGAGCACTAAAGCGGATGCCCGGCGTTCTCCACCGGAATGAATGACTGATAGTCAGTTGGTCGCAACGAGACTGCACCTTGATGCGTTATGACGGCTTGCACGCCTAAGCGACCCAACGAGCTATACAGGTTGGCTTACCTCACGTCGAAGATTCAATCATACATGGCAGGTCAATGAACACGGGACCAAGAAAGCAACCTCTTGATGAGCCAGGTTGAGGGTCGATCTGAACCAGCGACCCAGTCGGTAAAATTAGTGGAAAAATAATTGATCCAAGCAAATGGGCTTCCACTCAGCCACCCCGCTGCCTTGCGGATAGATTCTTGCTAAAACTAATGGCTTTGGATGAGAATCCTAGTCGTTCTCCTGCTTTGCGGTTGGACACCCTAGCAGTACCCGTCCAACATCTCCCATGAACTGCCGGAATACAAAGAATTCCATACTGCATCGGTCGTCCCGCAGCATAATCAGGACCGCGCTGCCCATTGCATTGAGCGGGGTGGGTTGTGATAAGTGGACTACTGCTTAGAGTTCTCCCTCTTTTATTCAACCTTTGTCTTCTGTCCCTAACCACCGTTCTTTGCCCCACCTATCCATCCATAATGCTCCCACTGATGACACGCCTGATGCTCGCAACGGTTCGCTGACACACAGCGTCGTGAATAATCCTCAATCCAGTAACTAACACCTTCTCAAGCCTCGTCAACCTCTCAATTTTGGTTTTTTTAACGTGCGTACATTCATGCAGGCCGGTTAGCAGGCGTACCAAACTCCCAAAATAAATTCTGTCGGGACTGATGTCTGCTGCCTCAGTGAAATGCGTAACCACGATTCGAGCAATGTGATTCAGCTGCTCATGATGTCTCATCGCGACATTTCCTGTACACTTAAGGAGAGGAAGTAGCTAGAGCTGTGGGTCAACGTGATATAGGAATGGTCTTGACTGAAAAGGCTGAGGCTGCCCTTTTAAACTGGATCTCTGTTAACAGTTGTTTATGTGCAGTTAGACTACAGGGACCAGTTGGCGTTCGAAAGGATAGTTGTGTTAAGGCATACACCCCAACAGACTGCAGCTCTGACATGCAGAAGGATGAGTTCTATGATGAACTTACCACTCTTGTTCGCAGCAGTAAAGGTTCTGACATTGTAGTGCTAGCTGGTGATTTTAATGCACATATTATCAAACTTAGTGTGTCAGAAGCTTGTTTAGGTAGGCATTGTGCCTTACCTGCTAAGCACAGGTAACCGGGATAGGCTTTTCCAGTTTTGTGCAGACAATCGATTGTTCTTGTCTAGCACCGATTTCCGACACAGCTCGCGTCGCACAGCGAAATAGCGCTCTAACTCTACAGGTACTCAGAGCCAGGTCAATCATAACGCAGTAAGCTAACGGTGACGCGGTTCTAATCATAACTGCAGATCCTACTGGTCCACGTACGTGGAGTCGGACCATGCTTTAGTTTTAATGTGATTTTCGATACGGCTCCATGATCATCGACGCAAACAGCAAACCCGGTTAGCGGCGCAAAGTATATGTGATCCAGAAGTTCACACCAGTAATGAACAAAAATTAGCGCATAAGCCAGGATCTACAAAGATTAAAAATATAGACGAGCAACAGACCCATATCAAACAGGCGATGCATGGGGCAGCAGGTTTTGCCCGTCTATCAAAGACACTGGGTTTCTCAAAATTCGCTGAGTCTAATGGCGCATAAACGTAAGCTCTCAAACTGCAAGATGAATAAGGTACGCAGATATCTACAAAAGCAAGTTATAAAAAGCGTTAGGAAGGATGCGGAAATTGGTGGATGGAGGTGGTCGAAGAAATGGAAACGGTAGATGTTTCAGATAACAGTCCAAGACTGTTCAAACTTATTCACGACACCGGCGGACGGCGAGTCCCGGTCCGCGAAACGATTCGTGATTGAAACAGAGAGCCTATTATGGCAAACAGCAAAGGCTGGACCGATGGGCCGAATAATTTAAGCAGTTTAGCGGGCTGCGTGCTAATGTAGTTACTCCGACGTCGACAACTGTGACTACTTGGGGAACATCGCCTGAGCCCCCATTCGGAAGTGGAAATAGTTAAGCATTCGACCACTAAGGCGTGGAAAAGCTGCCGGTCTCAACGAACTTCCTCCAATTCTTTTCAAAATGAGGGGTGATACATTGATAAAATCACTTACCACCTTGCTTCGTGACATTTGGAACTACGAGGGTACTTTATCATTATGGGACCAGTCGACGACTGTATCCACCAAGATGGGAATACGTTGTGATTGTGGTACTCATCGGGGGATCAGTTTAATTCCGATAATCGCCAAGATAATAGCCTCGATTTTGCTGCGCTGTCTGACACCTGCTAGCGAAGGGACGCCTGTGAACAAAAGGCCGGATTCCGCCCACAGCGGGGATGCATCAACCAGATTTTTACTTTTCGCCAATTACTTGAAACGCGTCACATATACTGTCGACCGACAATAACGGTTTTCCTCGACTTGAAGGGTGTCTTCGATTCAGTTGACCGAACAAAGCCATCCAGTGTTCCTCACCGGAAAACTATGCCACATGAATTCGTGCATCTACTGAGGTCATTGCACTGTCATACTTCTGGCTACGTAAGGGTTTACGGTGAATTATCCATTCCGTTTGAAACGACCAGTTGTGTTCGACAAGGATGTCCTATTTCGCCATTACTGTTCAATTTCAATATCGACGAGGTAATGGAGAATGCCTTGCGAAATCTTGAGGATGTCGACGTCGAACTGGCAAACAGTGAAATGCTACGCGGCCTAGATTACGCGGACGACCTTGTTTGCTTATTCGAAAACACGGAACATCCGGAACGTGTTTCCTAGATAAACTCAAGAGCTGTGACTCCATTCGGCATGCACTTTGCACCTTTAATGTGTAGAGTGAGGTTGCAAGACTGAACGTCAACGATTCTGAGCTTCATACTCGATAGGGAGGTGCTAGCTAGTGTCGGCCGCTCCACTTACATTGGCAACTGCGTGACGACGGATGAAAGCACGGTAGTAGAAGTGAGCACACGCATATACAAGGCTCGAGCGGCGTACGCTGGACTGAAGCACTTGTGGCGGCGACCTGATATTCCACTGAAGTTGAAAGGTCGTGTGTACTGTGCAGCGGTGAGTTTAGTTTTGTCGTATGGTTGCGAGACATTAAGTATGTGTGCGGAAGATATTTGTCGCCTTCAGGTTTTCGACCATAGATGTTTTTGAAGCATCTCTGAGACCAAATGGAATGACAGATTGAACAGTGCTGGCATCACATACTGGGTATTGGATACCAGTTCAGAAAATGTTCTATCACACCCTATCCAGCTTAGTAGACTTCGTTTGTTGGGGCACTTGTTACTTAGGACAAACACACGTCTACGTGCCGTGCCTGTTTTCCGTTCTTCCTCGGGGGTGGAAGAAGCCAAGAGGTGGTCAACAGGTGACGTGGCAACGAGGAATGAGAAAATGTACAGCGAACTTAAGAAAAGTAGTTACCTCACGTCTTCGTGGTTGGGGTCCAAAACATCCCTCAACCAGTTGGCTGGAGACACTGAAGGATATGGCAGCAAACCGTGAACAGTGGAGATCGTGTTGTCACTCTGCTGAATCAGAATGATCGGTCAATGTGTAATTGTCCAATTAGACTGTGTATTCCGTATGTTGGCTACTCAGGCATTCTTTCCTTTTCCCACCCCTGCAGGTCTACTCCATGTCCATCTTGTATATTCATTCTGTACTACTGTTACGTGGATCATGGTGAGGAAGGCAGTGGTCAGTGGGGGTTGCCCTGCTGTTTAACGCTGTACGATGATGATGATGATGAGTCAGTCCAGGGGAGATGACTAAATCCTGATTTCAGACCAACTACGGGTGGCGTACAACATTATCCGCCGGTATCTGCGGCGGAGGAGTTTAGTGGGCACCCAGGATGGTTGGCCTCATTCGAAGAGCGTATGAACTGAGCATTCAGTCACCGGCCCCCAGAGGGTTACGGACCCCACGCTTTGTCCCGCTGTCTTGTGGGTTAAGCTTTGGGTAGCTATAGGTTATGGACCTCTAAGAAAAACCACCTGCTTCGGCATGGGCAATCTGGCAATATTGCGCCCACAAACCAAACAAATCATGGGATCTCACATAACATGCCCCTTCTTCCCCCGTTGTACTGCTGTTCTTGGCACACAGCCTGAAATCATGCGTGTGAAATATATATTTTATTATTCTCTATCACAAAGTTGAAAAGAAATGGCGATATACAGGAACCTCGTCGAACTCCACTGGAGACGACAAAAGGGGGAAAAACCTGACCGTATGCTCTAGCCCGGGTTGAGGTATGACGATGCAATCCTTTGATGACCGACGAATTTCTCAGGTACCAGATTCATGAGAAAAATAGTCCCAAAACAAAATTTTACCGACAGAGTTGAAGACCACGCGAATGTCAGGAAAACAATGATCGTTGATCTTTGGAAGGTATGACGGTGCTCTAGAAGCTGTCTAAGGGCGAAAATTTGATCGATGCATCCATGATCGATACGAAACGTTAGCGCAACCTAAAAGTGTGACGGAAGCCAGCAGCTTAGACGCTATTGGGATAGGACTCAAACTTTTACTTTTACGCGACTATTTGCTGCTAGAGGACAATATTCGAACTATAGTCAATGAGAGCGTTAACAGCGGGAAGAAACAGACATCAGTTGATGCACGACGGACAATATCCGAAGTCCGTACTTGATGGTAACAAACACTGATGCGCACGGAACTGATAAAAAAATAATCGTAACTACCGCTTCACCAGGCAGGAAGAGTACAATGGCTAACCAGACAGATTTCCCATGCACTCATCTTTCTAACTCGCACATTCAGATAAACCAGTGGTGGTCGAGTGGGTTACGGCGTTTGATTACCACCTCGAAGGCCTGAGATTCGAATCCCCGCCACCACCGGTTACTTTGGTGGTAGACAACATTTCACTGTCGTCCGGATCGTTATCACACCTGACCTATTGGGGCCTTATACGGTTCTCCACTCCAAGTCTCAGGGTCTGGTTGCCGGTTATACCTGGTAGTGCAGTGGGCCTTCGTGGCTATGCGGTATATTCCCCATCCACTGCACTCATGCACAAGCACGTAATTAAAAAACTCATCCTCATGCCGAATTACAACTAGTCGGTTTCTATGATGAGGCAAACAATACGATGCATCTTTTGTGCCCTCGCCTCGATTCGGTTTGAAAGAACGACAGTCGACTTCTGGTAAAATTACTACTATAATAGTACACAGGACGTGCCGATTGAACGGGTTGGTAATTGGGGACCATGCATCTGGACCACAGTAAAGTCAACCATAACAACTGCTCATTTGCATCACAGCTATTCGGTCAGAGGATGCGATTTCGTTCGTATCTTGCCCCATCTTACTGCGTTCAGTACATACGACAGTATCACGCTCGTTGTGGCCCAATAATTGTCCAGAAATATTTTTGAGTAACTGACTGCTTACTTATTCAGTAAGTAGAAAGCACATTCTACAACACTACTACTGCAACCAAGCGAACAGTGAAAAACAAATTGCCGAATTTATTACCGGACTGGCCTCCCTAACAAAACTGACAGGACGTGACTAAGTACTATCAGTGAGCCAGACAAAATAGATGTACTAAGCTTGCCTTATTTTCAGTGGCACATGAAAGGTTTTACAAGAGTAATTTTGTGATCAATTACATCTCATAACTACCGGGTGCTGAGAAAATATAAATTAATATTGATAGACCACCCTTGTCATTAGCATCCGAAAACGAATTCCAGCGAGTGATTCTAGAAAAATTTACCTTGATCTGTGTGATAGCCCGTCAAGGCCGTATCCCCCCCCCCCCCTCATGGCGGACCTTTGTTCTCAATAACCGCTGAATCAGGCCACTATGATAACGCATTGACAGTTGATGTCTACCTTTCTCAATGTTGTTTTAATGTTTTTTCCAGCTATTATACATATATTTTATGATGAGTAAGGCCTGCGTTGTAGACCTCGAGCGTTCTGTTCTCACTATCGAATCCTGTTGTTGTTCTCGTCTATCACACGTATAAATCTTATTTCAGGCTTGTTCAGTGGCGATTTGCTTCTGTATACGCGGTGATAAAGCGACGCCTAGCACAGTCGTGAAAATTTGATACAATTCTGTCGAAAATGTTTTAGATTTAGCCCTTTATGCGTACAGAATTTAAGTGTGCTAAAAAAAGGGATGTTCGGTTCCATCGTTTATTCTGACCGACGACTGAATGTGTGGATAATCATGCGTAGGGCGTAGAGCTAGAGCTCCGGTTAAAAAAGTCTTCTACTTCACATTTCGAACTGCAAATATACGAAGATGTGGATCTCAATGAGAAATGGCAAAACGACTGGAAAATCGTGCCCAAGAATCCCGTCTAGACAAAAAGTGTGGGACTGACTCACCTTGCATACCAATTCGTCTAACAAATTTTCATTCGCTTCATACTGATTTGATCGGAGCGCCTGTGGAAAAACATTGTCTGTAAAAGGGAAATAAGTAACAAAAACCCACATGCAAAATATCAGTGCGACTCGGAGACGTTCCAGGTGGTTTTGTTATATGGCGACCGCGGTGAAGAGACATGGGAGCAGACAAAATATCAGAACGATCTTTACTCGGGCGTTCAAAATGATTCTGTGAGAGGAATGTTATTCAGTTAAAAGATAATGGCTGACCTCTAAAGATGCAATCAACTGACTGCAATCAGAAACTTGGTTTACGGGACTGAAAAATTGGCTTTTCTGACAGTCACAACACATAAGATTCAAAATCGACATTACCTGCAGAATATGAGGAACAAATGAAGTTTGGGATTCGGAGAACAAATCAAACCGCCTGATAGGAGACGGGACTAGGTCGTGTTCGGTCAGATCAAGTGGCGACGAAGTGACAATCGCGGGTGTCTTAATCAAAACAGTATGTGAAGAAGAATGGTTCAGTTACAGTTGAAAATACCTTGTGCATAAAGTTTGGTGACGATTCCAGATCGTAGGTCTCATTCAATGGAGTTATCCCTAACCGTTCCGTAGATTCAAGATGACAAGTGAATAAAATTACCTCCGCCTAGCTGAATAGTCATTGAACCTGAAATTGCAAACAAAAAAGGTTACTTGGTAGAAGAAATCTTTTAAGTCCATCGTTGGAGGTTGGAAAATTTAAAGAGCGCCCATGAAACTAATTCAGAAATCAGATAATCTATGTAAATACAAGTTTTTGCGGAATTCCTCGACCTTTCTGTGGGCAGAATAATTAGAAAAATCCCGTTTTAATATTTCCCACTGGCAATGGTGAAGCGGCCACGTGAGC
The DNA here is from genome assembly GCA_948099385.1 of Fasciola hepatica. NCBI lineage: Eukaryota > Metazoa > Platyhelminthes > Trematoda > Plagiorchiida > Fasciolidae > Fasciola > Fasciola hepatica. The sequence goes on along the minus strand of CANUEZ040000043.1, from coordinate 31,912,875 downwards.
GGACCTAGAACTTGGAAGTCCCTGATCCAAATCCTGCGACCTCCGATAATCTCCCCTTCGCTAGCCCTTAATTAGCCGCGAACCCCATCCTGAAATGTAGATTATGCATAATAAATAAAGAGGAAGTTATTAGAATTGATATAATTAGCTCAGCGCACTGTCTTTGTATTGAGACGAACATGTAAATGAATCTTGAATTTGAGTAAAAAGGAAGAAGATGAATAGTTTTTTCTTGAAAAGCTGTTCACTTTAAAGGGAACTGCGCAATCCTAGGAAAATTCCGCCAGTGCCACAAACACAGCAAACGCAGCGAGTAAACAAAGATGACTGATAAAAGTTAAAGCTCGTTCGTTAAAAACCATTCTACACCCGCAGATAACTCTCTAAATATTTCTTGGTGCTTATGATCATGCCAATAAAATAATCCAGCTACAAACAGACCAATCCTTTTAAAAGCGACACATTAAGCTGGAGAACAAGATTCGCTCACATCAATTGTGATAACAATACCGACGCCTGAGAAACGAAAGCTCGCTTTTGCAGAATTTGAAACCGCCGACTCAAGATGACAGTAAAGAAGAATCGATAAAAGTTGAAAATACTATCTTCTCGGACCAGTCGTCGACATCTTCGTTTGCATCACGAATCAGGCACAACAGTCAGTAACCCACTGTCATTGGGGCCTTATGTGGTACTCCACTTTAAATCTCAGGGTTTGATTGCCGGTTATCCCTAATAATGCAGTGGGCCTTCGAAGCCGTGGTGTATATATCGCTTCTGCTCATGCGCATGTAATAAAAGACTGCTGTATAATTTACTATATTATCGTTCGCTTTCCATAAATGAATTTGCAACACGTTGTTTCCGCCTTTATCATAGCCAATGTCAAATTTAAGGTAAGTTAGTCTTAACATGCCGGACCACCTGTTCTCTCTTCTGCTTCGATTAAATCTCTCCTATTTTTCCATTAATCGTGTTGTTTAATTATACAAAAGATGTTGCCCAATAACTAATTCAGAGATTTGACTTTTTCTAGCCTCTACTCATTTACCTGTCAGGTATAACTATCTTACTACATACGCGCGCATAAGTGCAATGGAAGCCACAAAAACACAAAGGTCCACTACACTACTGGGTATAGCCGGCAACCAGATCCTGAGACCTGGAGTGTAGAACCACATCAAGTCCCAATAGGTCAGGTGTGGTAACGAGCGGAACGTCAGTGGATTACTTTCTACCAGCAAAGTGACCGGTAGTGGGGTTCGAACCTCTGACCAACGAGGTGGTAAGCAAATGTTCTAAACCACTCGATCATCGTCGGTCTGATGGCATCACCGGCTTAAGGAAGCCGGAGGGTCACAGAGGCATGCAAGACATCACACTACACCAGGATGCAGTCTCGTCGTGATTTACCCTTTCAGATGACCTCCATTTCTGACAGAGAAGTGAAACCTACCCACATAGCTTCTCTTGCAGGCGTTTTCGGAAGACCCACTTTGGAATTGGCCTAACTAAACTGCTCCTCAAAGTGCTGCGTCGGACGTTCCAGCCGACCTTTCTGAATGAGCAAGTAAGCCGTCGGATTACTTGATAACCCAAAATCTATCTTTCGTGCACTGATACTTCAAGTCAAACAGTACGTGTTGAGACTACTTTCAACAATCTCCATCTTTCCTATTCACTGGTACTTCGCAATCCACTACTACTACTAATCACTCCTCAAACTCCTAGTCCATTGACACCTCCGAGATCTGCGTACCTAATTGAATGTGCTATTCGGACATGCATTCAACATTGCAATTATACTGTATCATAATTTACGCCGGCTTGAAATCAAGCGTGGGACCGACGCAACAGCTAAACAATAGGAGGGGTACAACACATTAAAAGAGATAGGTAGTAGCAAAAAATAAATTGCTGCTATTTTTTTTATTCCACCGTACGCTTTCTGAGGCTTTTCGTCATTTTGTTTACCTGAACCACTTATTTTGTGATTGCGGTGCAGCCGAGCTAGACAGACAGGTCGCACAGCATTCGCGAGGTTGTCTTCTATTCTGGACCATGCTCCTCAACGTCTCTAGCCAACGTAGATCCTTGTCCCGTGGACCCAACCAGGAAGGTGGAAAGCACCAACCGAAGTCAATGCAAATGGTATCATCTTCACAATTCTACGCCACGTCGCTTCTGTGGCCCCGCCCAGCACATGCGAATGGAGAACGCAAAGGTAGATGATGCGTAGGCACTCGTAAAACTTGTCCAAGTCACCGGAGACGGTGCAGAGCGATCACTTCGTTAATAGGGCAATCGTGCCTAACACGTGACGGCACACCTCGTCACTAGTCACTTGATGTTTTAACCAGACACGAGCAATGTTTTGGAGACATTGACTATCGAACACAGAAAGACGCCGAGTATCCGCAACGCTAAGTGACCAGGTCCCGAGCCCGTAGAGAAAAAACACTAGGAACTACGGTGGCGTACACCAGTCCCTTAGGAGAGAGCCAGATGTCACTCCACAAGGTTCGCGAAAGCTGCTTTACCTCTCGCTATTCGTGAACTAATCTCCTCCCCAACATCACCTCTAACTGTTATCAAGCTCCCAAGGTACTTAAAGTTGTCCACTAACTCAAGTTTACTACCACAAAAGGGGAGCGCAGGCTCAGGCTCCTGCCAATCTAGCAAAAACACTTTTCATTTGGGGGGCGCAAATTGCATTGCATATATGGATACCGCTGTGGTACCATGTACATTTCGCATATTCTATCATTTCATTTTTACTGCATTGTACAAAACATTTTATCCTTTTATCAAATTAGCAAAGACAATTTTCAACACACTCTTAAATGGTTACCACGGGTTGTTCACTCTGCGTTGCTTGTGAGCGTACTGAGACCTGTGGCGATAAAAAAAACTCATACAATTCCAAACGCCATTTTTAGCGCACCTACCGCGACTAGACAGCCAGTACTGGAATTATTAGGATCCATTCAAAAGACGTACAATCGCCTGACCGAAAGCTGCGTCGAACCAAACTTGAGGAGAAATTTTGCGTGGCCGGTTTAATAGTAGTTTGCCCAAGATTGTGGACAAACTCTGAGTTACCTTTTTCTACTTCCGCTGCGCCGTATTTCTGCACACTAGCATTTGTTAACGTACTTCATTGTTGTTTTCTATCTTTATCCAGTCGCCACACCTCAATCGCCAGGCGGTCCAAAGCATGTTGTACTGTCTGAACATTATCATTCAACCCGGTGACATCATCGAATTATTCCAATTCGAACACTGTACTCTGGGAGGAGTTCAACTGCACCGTTTGGAAGACAAGACAAGGCATTCCGTAGAACATCCACGGCAAAGTTGAAGAGAAATGAGGATAAAGGGCAATCTTATCGTACTCCACGAGAGACGACAAACGGAAGCGAAAACTGGCCGTAGGGCCTAACCCGACTTGACGTGTGACGATACCACTCTCTGAAAATTGGTGCTCACTTCTCAAGTACTCCATTTCTCAACAAACAGTTTCGTAGTGCAGCCCTATCGACGGAATTGAAGGCCACGTGAACGTACAGGAACACAATGGCCGCTGTTCTTTCGAAAGTGTGACGGTGCTCCAGCAGTTGTCAGAGGGAGAAGATTCGGTCAATACATCTAGGACAGGCACGAAAACCAGTTTGCACCTCACCAGTCTACTCTTTACCCGTTCAGTACAACCTACGAAGTTTGACAGACGCAAGCAGCTACGGCGCCATTGAGATAAGGCTCACACCCCTAAGAATAGCGCAGCCACTGCGCGAGCCCTTTTTAAAGACAGAGATAACAGTCAATTTCCCGCACGAGGACGGAACTGGCTTGGAATTCAAAAATGCTGGGACCAAAACATGAAGTTCCCCAACAACGTGTACTCCACTATCTTTAAAAAAGGTTGGGGGAAATGCCATCAGAGCTCGGCGCTTCATGTCGTCTTAAGGCCTGGATTTCCTAGCGGATCTGTCTAAAAGGGCCACTAGATGTGCGCCCCCATCACGACGAGACTGCACCTTGACGTGGTGTGATGGCTTGCGCGCCTCTATGACCCAAAGAGCTATACAGGATGGCTTCCTTAAGCCGGAGATGCAATCATACCTGACAGGTCAATGGGTAGAGGTCAGACAAAATCCAGTCTCCTGGTCCTCCGGGTTGGGATGGATTTGAGCTGGCAACTCAATCGGCAAAATCAGTGGAAGAATAATTGATCCAAGCAAATGGGCTTTCACTCAGCCACCCCGCTGCCTTGCGGATAGGTTCTTGTTAGAACTAAAGGCTTTGGATGAGGACCCTAATCGTTCTCCTGCTTTGTGGCTGGACACCCTAGCAGTACCCGTCCAACATCTCCCATGAACTGCCGGAATACAAAGATTTCCATACTACATCGGTCGTCCCGCAGCATAATCAGAACGCGCTGCCCATGGCATCGAATGGGGTGGGTAGTGATAAGTGGACTACTGATCACAGTTCCCTCTCTTTTATTCAATCTAGTGTCGGGAATAATCCTCTGACTGGTAACTCACATATTCTCAAGCCCCGTCAGCCTCTGAATCTCGGCTCCTTCAACGTGCGTACACTCATGCAGGTCGGTCAGCAGGCGTGCCTAGCCCTCACATTAGATTCTCTGAAGATTGATGTCTGCTGCTTAAGTGAAACGCGTATACAGGATTCGAGCAGTGTAATTCAGCTAACTGCTCCTGGTATCTCATCGAGGTATTTCCTGCGCACCTCAGGAGACGAAGTAGCTCGAGCTGTGGGTCAACGTGGTGTAGGAATTGTCTTGACTGAAAAGGCTGAGGCTGCCCTATTAGACTGGATCCCTGTTAACAGTCGTTTATGTGCTGCGAGACTCCAAGGGTCAGTCGGCGTTCGAAAGGATAGTTGTGTTAAGCGCAATTTGTTCGTGATCTCAGCAGACGCCCCAATGGACTGCAGCTCAGACGCGCAAAAAGTCGAGTTCTACGATGAACTCGGCACCCTCGTTCGCAGCAGTAAAGGTTCTGACATTGTAGTGCTAGCTGGTGAATTCAATGCACAAGTTGGCAAACTCAGTGTCAGAAGTCTATTTAGGTGGGCGTTGTGCTTTACCCGCTCAGCATACAGACAACGGGGATAGGCTTCTCCAGTTTTGTGAAGACAATCGATTGTTCTTGTCTAGCACCAATTTCCGACACAGCTCGCGTCGCACAGCGACATGGCGCTCTAACTCTACAGGTACTTTGAGTCAAATTGATCATATCGCCGTAAGCTACCGATGGCTCAGTCCTGTTCAGAACTGTAGATCTTACTGGTCCAAGTACGTAGAGTTGGACCATGCATTAGTTTTATTGCGGTTATCTCTCCAGCTCCATGGTTATCGTCACAAACCACAAACCCGATTAGCCGTGCGACGTTTGTGATCCAGAAGTACGCACCCGTTATGAGCAGAAGTTAGCACATGAGCTAGGATCTACGACGAACAGTAATGTAGATGAGCATTGGGCTCATATCAAACAGGCGATGCACTTTGAAGCAGATTTTGCCAGTGGTCCTAGATCCGTTGTCCACCAAAAACACTGGTTCTCGCAAGAGTAGCTGAGTATAATGGAGCAAAAGTGTCAGCTTCGAACGGTAAGATGAATAAGGTGCGGAGAAAGCTGCAAAGACAAGTTACGAAAAGTCTTAAGAAGGATCGCGAAAATTGATGGGTCAAGGTAGCTGAAGAAATCGAAACGGTAGCTGCTTCAGGTAACAGTCAAAGACTGTTCAAACTTATTCGTGACACCGGTGGACGGCGAACCCAGGTCAGTGAAACGATTTGCGATAGAAATGGAGAACCCATCCATAGCAAACAGCAAAGGCTTGACCGATGGGTCGAGTACTTCAAGGAACAGTTTAGCTGGCCGCACGCTAGTGTAGTTACCCCCGTGTCAACAACTGCGACTCCTTGGGTGGTATCACTTGAGCCCACATCGGAAGTAGAAGTAGAGTCATATATTCGATCAATAAAGCCAGGGAAAGCAGCAGGTCCCGACGAACTTCCTCCAGTTCTTTTCAAACTGGGTGGTGAGGCGTTGATAAAATCACTTACCGCCTTGCTCCGTGACATTTGGAAGGAGGAGCGTATTCCGTTAATATGGAGCGAGTCATTGATTGTTCCCATCTTCAAGAAGGGAATACGCAATGACTGCAGTAATCATCGTGGGATTGGCTTAATCCCGATGTTAACCAAAGTATTAGCTTCGATTTTGCTGCACAGTCTTACACCGGCTCGCGAGAGGAATGTCCGCGAACAGCAGGCTGGATTCTGCCCAGGTCGAGGATGCATCGACCAGATTTTTACTCTTCACCGACTACTTGAAACGCGTCACACGCATCGCCGACCAACAATAATGATTTTCTTAGACCTGAAATGCGCCTTTGATTCACTTGATCGAACATCGCTTTTCAGTACTCTTCATCGAAAAGGTATGCCCCAGAAGTTCGTGAACCTAATGAGATCATTGTATTCTCATACTTCTGGCCGTGTTAGGGTTTACGGTGAACTATCCGGTCGGTTCGAAACGACCAGTGGTGTTCGACAGGGATGTCCTTTGTCTCCATTCCTTTTTAACTTCGTCATGGACGAAATAATGGACAGTGCATAGCAAAATCTTCAGGATGTAGGCGTCGAACTAGGAAATAGTGAAAAGCTATGTGACCTAGATTACGCAGACGACGTTGTCTGCTTGTTCGAATCCACGGAACGTTCAACGTGCACTAGATAGATTTGGGAGAGCTGTAGCTCCATTCGGCATGCGCTTTGCACCTTCAAAGTGCAAGGTGATGTTACAAGACTGGACGTCAACGATTCCGAGCTTGATGCTCGATGAGAAGGTGCTGTCAGTTGTCGACCACTTCACCTACCTCGGCAGCAGCGTGACGACGGATGGGAGAACTGTAGTAGAGGTGAGCACACGCATATCCAAGGCTCGAGCGGCGTACGCTGGACTGAAGCACTTGTGGCGCCGACCTGATATTTCACTGAAGTTGAAAGGTCGTGTATACTGTGCTGCAGTGCGTTCATTTTTGTTGTATGGTTGCGAAACTTGGAGTCTATGTGCTGAAGATATTCGTCGTCTTGAGGTTTTTGACCATCGATGTTTACGTAGTATCGCTAGGATTGTGTGGAATAGCCGAGTAAGCAACGATGAGGTAAGAAAGCGAGTATTGGGTTCTAATTCAGAGAACGTTATGTCACAGCGTATCCAACTTAGTAGACTTCGTTGGTTGGGACACGTGATACGTATGGCAAACACATGTCTACCGTACCGTGTCCTATTCTCCGCCCCCCCCCCCGCCCCCCAGGGAGTGGAAGAGACCACGTGGAGGTCAACAGATGACGTGGCAAAGAGGAATGAGAAAATGTACAGCAGACTTAGGAAAAGTAGGTGCTTCACGTCTTCGTGGTTGGGGTCCAAAAGATCCGTCTACCAGTTGGTTGGAGACTCTGAAGAATATGGCTGCGAACCGCGAACAGTGGAGATCGTGTTGTCACTTTCTATCGAATCAGAATGACTAATCGATGTGCGTTTGTACAGTTAGACTGTGTATTCCGTGTGTTGGCTACTAGGGCATTCTTTCCTTTTCCCACCCGTGTAGGTCCTGTCTCTGTCCATCTTGTATATTCATACTTTTTAATTCAACGTGCAACATGGTGCTTCCAGCGGGGATCGACTGGCGTGCGTCGAGAAGGCGCAGAGATTCAGCAGAAATCCAGCGTCTTGCGGCACGATGAGACAGATCACAACCTACAAGACCAGCACAGTACAAAGTATTCTCAATAAGCGACCAGTGCTGGTTTGTGTTATCAGGTAGGGCCATATCTAGATTCTTAGCTAGCGCCTATTGAAAGATAGATAGGCGAGATGGATTGAAAAGCTTATCGCAATTTAACGGTCGTTGCAGCACGCATTTGGAGAGCCTATCGAAGCACATGGACAACATAGTGCAAACTAATGCGTGGTCGGAATCAAGGGGAGTGCTTCAGTACGAGCGATGGTTTAACATGCAACCCCGCCATTTGTGGATAAGCGATGCGGTCGGTCCACCGTTGAGTCGAAGAAGTCGAATGCCACGTGGCTTACCGGCGATTAGAACGTCTGAAGTTCGTGCTGGCGAGAAACAGGCGATGGTCTGAGCACAGAGCCAATAATCGTTCTTCGTTTTTTGAGCGAGAAGAAACTGGCCTAATAGGGCCTCCAAAATGCGGCTCGTTCGATGACAGCCGACCAATTCTAGCACTCAGATCTCCCGTCAAAACCACGATACAGGCTCGGTTTGCTTTGTGTAGGAGGCCAAGGAGCTCTTCATCATCATCATCATCGTACAGCGTTAAACAGTAGCGCAAGCCCCACTGACCACTGCCTTTCTCACCATGTTGCACGTTGAATTAAAAAGTATGAATATACAAGATGGACAGGGACAGGACCTACACGGGTGGGAAAAGGAAAGAATGCCCTAGTAGCCAACACACGGAATACACAGTCTAACTGTACAAACGTCCACCGACCAAACATTCTGATTCGATAGAAAGTGACAACACGATCTCCACTGTTCGCGGTTCGCAGCCATATTCTTCAGAGTCTCCAGCCAACTGGTAGACGGATCTTTTGGACCCCAACCACGAAGACGTGAAGCACCTACTTTTCCTAAGTCTGCTGTACATTTTCTCATTCCTCTTTGCCACGTCATCTGTTGACCTCTACGTGGTCTCTTCCACTCCCTGGGGGGCGGGGGGGGGGGGCGGAGAATAGGACACGGTACGGTAGACATGTGTTTGCCATGCGTATCACGTGTCCCAACCAACGAAGTCTACTAAGTTGGATACGCTGTGACATAACGTTCTCTGAATTAGAACCCAATACTCGCTTTCTTACCTCATCGTTGCTTACTCGGCTATTCCACACAATCCTAGCGATACTACGCAAACATCGATGGTCAAAAACCTCAAGACGACGAATATCTTCAGCACACAGACTCCAAGTTTCGCAACCATACAACAAAAATGAACGCACTGCAGCACAGTATACACGACCTTTCAACTTCAGTGAAATATCAGGTCGGCGCCACAAGTGCTTCAGTCCAGCGTACGCCGCTCGAGCCTTGGATATGCGTGTGCTCACCTCTACTACAGTTCTCCCATCCGTCGTCACGCTGCTGCCGAGGTAGGTGAAGTGGTCGACAACTGACAGCACCTTCTCATCGAGCATCAAGCTCGGAATCGTTGACGTCCAGTCTTGTAACATCACCTTGCACTTTGAAGGTGCAAAGCGCATGCCGAATGGAGCTACAGCTCTCCCAAATCTATCTAGTGCACGTTGAACGTTCCGTGGATTCGAACAAGCAGACAACGTCGTCTGCGTAATCTAGGTCACATAGCTTTTCACTATTTCCTAGTTCGACGCCTACATACTGAAGATTTTGCTATGCACTGTCCATTATTTCGTCCATGACGAAGTTAAAAAGGAATGGAGACAAAGGGCCTCCCTGTCGAACACCACTGGTCGTTTCGAACCGACCGGATAGTTCACCGTAAACCCTTACGCGGCCAGAAGTATGGGAATACAATGATCTCATTAGGTTCACGAACTTCTGGGGCATACCTTTTCGATGAAGAGTACTGAAAAGCGATGTTCGATCAAGTGAATCAAAGGCGCATTTCAGGTCTAAGAAAAGCATTATTGTTGGTCGGCGGTGCGTGTGACGCGTTTCAAGTAGTCGGTGAAGAGTAAAAATCTGGTCGATGCATCCTCGACCTGGGCAGAATCCAGCCTGCTGTTCGCGGACATTCCTCTCGCGAGCCGGTGTAAGACTGTGCAGCAAAATCGAAGCTAATACTTTGGTTAACATCGGGATTAAGCCAATCCCACGATGATTACTGCAGTCATTGCGTATTCCCTTCTTGAAGATGGGAACAATCAATGACTCGCTCCATATTAACGGAATACGCTCCTCCTTCCAAATGTCACGGAGCAAGGCGGTAAGTGATTTTATCAACGCCTCACCACCCAGTTTGAAAAGAACTGGAGGAAGTTCGTCGGGACCTGCTGCTTTCCCTGGCTTTATTGATCGAATATATGACTCTACTTCTACTTCCGATGTGGGCTCAAGTGATACCACCCAAGGAGTCGCAGTTGTTGACACGGGGGTAACTACACTAGCGTGCGGCCAGCTAAACTGTTCCTTGAAGTACTCGGCCCATCGGTCAAGCCTTTGCTGTTTGCTATGGATGGGTTCTCCATTTCTATCGCAAATCGTTTCACTGACCTGGGTTCGCCGTCCACCGGTGTCACGAATAAGTTTGAACAGTCTTTGACTGTTACCTGAAGCAGCTACCGTTTCGATTTCTTCAGCTACCTTGACCCATCAATTTTCGCGATCCTTCTTAAGACTTTTCGTAACTTGTCTTTGCAGCTTTCTCCGCATCTTATTCATCTCCTTACGGTTCGAAAGCTGACGCTTTTGCTCCATTATACTCAGCTACTCTTGCGAGATCCAGTGTCTCTGATGGACAACGGATCGAGGACCACTGGCAAAATCTGCTTCAAAGTGCATCGCCTGTTTGATATGAGCCCAATGCTCATCTACATTACTGTTCGTCGTAGATCCTAGCTCATGTGCTAACTTCTGCTCATAACGGGTGCGTACTTCTGGATCACAAACGTTGCACGGCTAATCCGGTTTGCGGTTTGCGACGATAACCATGGAGCTGGAGAGATAATCGCATTAAAACTAAGGCATGGTCCAACTCTACGTACTTGGACCAGTAAGATCTACAGTTCTGAACAGGACTGAGCCATCGGTAGCTTACGGCGATATGGTCAATTTGACTCAAAGTACCTGTAGAGTTAGAGCGCCATGTCGCTGTGCGACGCGAGCTGTGTCGGAAATTTGTGCTAGACAAGAACAATCGATTGTCTGCACAAAATTGGAGAAGCCTATCCCCGTTATCTGTGCGCTCAGCGGGTAAAGCACAACGCCCACCTAAACAGGCTTCTGACACACTGAGTTTGCCTACTTGTGCATTGAAGTCACCAGCTAGCACTACAATGTCGAAACCTTTACTGCTGCGAACGAGAGTGGCGAGGGCATCATAGAACTCATCTTTCTGCAAGTCTGAGCTGCAGTCCGTTGGGGCGTACGCCGAGATCACGAACAAATTGCGTTTAACACAACTATCCTTTCGAACGCCGACTGACCCTTGGAGTCTCACAGCACATAAACGACTGTTAACAGGGATCCAGTCTAATAGGGCAGCCTCAGCCTTTTCAGTCAAGACAATTCCTACACCACGTTGACCCACAGCTCTAGCTGCTTCGTCTCCTGAGGTGCGCAGAATATACCTCGATGAGATACCAGGAGCAGTTAGCTGAATTACATTGCTCGAATCCTGGATACGCGTTTCGCTCAAGCAGCAAACATCAATCTTCAGAGAATCTAATGTGAGGGCTAGGCACGCCTGCTGACCGGCCTGCATGAGTGCACGCACGTTGAAGGAGCCGAGATTCAGAGGCTGACGGGGCTTGAGAAAATGTGAGTTACCAGTCAGAGGATTATTCCCGACACTATTTGACAGTGAATCGTTGCGAGTATCGACCGTGTTATCAATGGGAGCATTATGGGTGGATAGATGGGGCAAAGAGGGATGGTTAGGGACAAAAGACAAAGGTTGAATAACAGAGAGGGAACTGTGAGCAGTAGCACACTTATCACTACCCCCCTCACTCGATGCAATGGGCAGCGCGGTCCTGATTAGCCTGCGCGACGACCGATGCAGTATGGAATTCTTTGTATTCCGGCAGTTCATGGGAGATGTTGGACGAGTACTGCTAGGGTGTCCAGCCACAAAGCAGGAGAACGATTAGGGTCCTCATCCAAAGCCTTTAGTTCTGACAAGAACCTATCCGCAAGGCAGCGGGATGGCTTAGTGGAAGCCCATTTGCTTGGATCAATTATTCTTCCACTGGTTTTTCCGACTGAGTTGCCAGCTCAAATCAACCCCCAACCTGGAGGACCAGGAGACTGGACTTTGTCTGACCTCTACCCATTGACCTGTCAGGTATGATTGCATCTCCGGCTTAAGGAAGCCATCCTGTATAGCTCTTTGGGTCATAGAGGAGCGCAAGCCATCACACCACGTCAAGGTGCAGTCTGGTCGTGATGGAGCTCTTGGTAAAATGAGACTTAGATTTCTTGCAAAGTGAGCAGTCGTCGCTCCGATAGACGCAATCTGTGTCATTTCGGCGTATGCACCCACCCAGACGCAATCAAAGATACATTTTACCAAGAGCTGGTAAAATGTATCTTTGATTGCGTCTGGGTGGGTGCATACGCCGAAATGACAAACAGATTGCGTCTATCGGAGCGACGACTGCTCACTTTGCAAGAAATCTGAGTCTCACTGTGCACAAACGACTGTCGACTGGGATCCAATCTAGCAGCGGCGCATCATCTTTCTCACTGAGAGCCATGCCAACGCCAGCAAGAAGCTGCAGCCTCGGCGTCCCCAGAAAGACGTAAGCGAAGCTTTACGAAGCTTGGATGGGAGCGTCGATCGAATGAGGGAACTGGAGTCTTGAGTGCGGTTCTCCTGAATGCAACGCACATCGATGACAAGGGATTTAAGTGTACGAGCTAGACCCGCCTGTTGTCCCGTACACATCAGGGTTTGCACGTTGAACATGACTAGTTTGAATGAGCATCGAGGACGAAGCAGGGCATCAACCAGTAGTTGCGGGTTCGGTGAGACTCGGAAGCTAGTCGAAGAAGGACGAAAGAGAACACAGCCATGATTACACTAGTGGCACTACAGCGGGCATGGTCGGCCAAAGAACTCGTAGGGCGTGAAGATGGAAATGAAAGTGGGGAGGGAGTGGAGGTGGGAGAACAAGTTGGGTACAGTGTAGAAGTATGATCGTTCGTGTGCACAGAACAGCAGACAACTGCAGCAGTATATTCTTTCACAGAGCAGTTGATTCCGAAGATACCTATTGCTAATGAGGCCTATTCAACCTGGAGTCTTGTGGTGCTGGAAGCAGTGCACTGGGCTTCTTTGTTCTGTTGTCAGTGTCCATTAGGGTCCGCGGTATCTGAGTACACTGACGACCGCATAGAGAATTCTGCTGGGAAAGCTGATCATCGGCTATCGTCTAGAAACTGAGTTACGGATGGCCCTAATATGTATGTAACCGCAAACGAGATACAAGCAGAAGTGACCATGTACTAAGGCCTGATTTGAGTCTATACCGCTCAAATACCCAGAACGTCTTGCAGCATATTGGATGTTCACTCACATGCACAGCATCGTCCGTGCATCCAAAGTCAGACAATTTCCTGTCCGAGAAAAGATCGATGAGGCTGCAACAGATGATTGCTTTCTGGGATCCAGTCTGGTAGTGCATACTTAGCCCTCGTGCCCGAAGCGATCCTGAGGACCGCCTGACTACGTGCACTAGATATCGGATCACTTAACACTTGCAGAGTGGAGCGAGAGATCAGTCGATCGGTGTGAACGGAGGTGGAACGAAGGGCGACGTAAGGACCCAATGGGCCAGATGTTTCAATGAGCCGGACGACAGTGGATTACTGTCTACCACTGAGGTGCCAGGCGGTGGCCGGGATTTGAACTTCTGACCACCGAGATGGTAAAATGCTCTGAACCACTCGACTACCATTAATTACTGATTCGCATCATCACCGAGTCAAGAGGAAAACAAACAGAAGCATAAAAGCAAACCAGCGGAAAATAAAGTGACAAGATGAAACGATGAGTACGAAGAGAGAGATAGAATGCAACTGTCACTGCTTGCAGCACCTAGCCATGTCCTCTGCCTCCAACTCTGAATCGTTAAAGGCCCAGTCGCGAGCTTTTGAGAACAATTTTACACAAGAAGCTGCTCTGTCTGATCTACCTTCACTACCCAAATTTATTTCCGCACATGAGAACTCAACAGTGTCCCTTGCGACGAATCCCAGAAGAATTGCTCAGAGCAGACATCCCGACCGAGCCTTCGTTAAGTGTCACGAATGGTATCCAAATTAATCCATTCATTTGGTAATATTTCACTTTATTGCGGCTGGCAACTTGTAGAGGATGAACTGGCTCCATAAATGTTTCTGATCGAGGCTGGTCATGCTGGGCAGTTGGTCGCAAGGTCCTTGTAGATATCGACCAAAACATAAGATGGATCACAAAACGAGTAGATGACATGATCACGAAGTTCCACGGGTGTTTAGTACAAGACGGATCTCTAGCGTAACTCGATTTTCTTTTAAGGACACCACTAGCCTTCGCGCAACTAAGTGCGGGCCACAAGCCAGCAGCTTGTTGTTGCACGGTTGCCGGTGACTCCTTAGGAGCTCGTTTGCCATTCGATTGAACTGAATCTCACCTATGGTTTCATGCAGCCTTTTTAGCTCGACAAGTTCCCTTCAAAGCCGTTGGATTACACAGTAGATTTCGTCCGCCTACCAGGGGGTGCCTGTTTTCTAATAACGTACACCGTCTTACCGAGGTTTTACGTTCCTCTTGTAGCGGTGGCCACCTTCGTTCATACATTTACCACGTTTATTGTTTAACTGAACGCTGACTGCCAAGCGCGGTTGTCATTTGACCGTTGCTCTTGCGCACGCTCTCACGCACGTTCCCAAATACACGCTAACCACTATCTCTCCCAATCGCCTTCTCGTTCTCACGGATCGTGGTGAATACTGTTCTGGTTAACATATTCGTACAGTGCCGAGCATTAGAGTAACGTGCAGGTAGTCCATGCAGTACAGAGGACCGAAGCACGCGTTTACTAAAGAAACCGCGAAGTACCTACTTATAAGAGTTCCAGTTGAAGGTCCAGCTGGCTGGAACATATATCTGATAAGTCAAATTATTAATAACAACATCGATAAGCAGGAATACCTCTCAAGCATGCCATAAAGGGACTGCAACTTCGTGGATATAAGTTTACAACTAACACTGTTAAGTGACTGTGCATTTCATGCTTACATTTTAAACCTCCTGCAGGTGTAACATAAGCTTCGTTGTTACATAAAACTCAACAGAGGCATCAATTTCTTGGATGCAATACTCCTTATTTATTGACGGGTTTGAATGCACAATACACCATTTGAAAGACGAGATTTCAATATACAACTGGCAGATCAATTCATTATTCCTGTAAAATGGCGTCACTGAGCGGGGGCGCAATTTAAAAAAACGCAACAGGTAAGAACAATCCGGGACACCGCCCAAGGTCAACTCATTACGTAAGTGGCGCCACCCACTGACCTCAAAGAGCAAAAATGAGTGGAATTCAATTCAACTCATTCTGCATTCCTTCTTCACAACAGAGGCAGAGGGTATCTCTCCCGTGTAAGCCTCCTCACCCCAGCTCAGTGATGAAGGCTCATGTGTTTTGAAGTCTAGTCTTGAAGTACTACACGGGTTCGAGGCTTTGAGCCCAATTGTCCCGGTTCTTGAGGAAATCTTTGATCTTCTGTCGGATTCACCGAGCTGGAACGAGAGTAAAAAGAAGCAGGGAGGGCGGGGGGGCAGCAAAAACAAGATACACATAACCTCATGCAGTGTCACAATGTGGACAGTGCCTTAAGCTGAGTGGGGGTGCGGCATTCATGAACATATATGCGATAAAAGACAACTATTTTGTTTGTTTTTTGACAAAGGAAATTATTGGGAGAGACCCAGGTAGAGGTCTAGCTTTTTCTTGAAGATAGTTTTGTTCTGCGCGAGAACAATATCTTCCGGAAGTGCATTCCACATAGTAATAACCCTATAGCAAAAAAAGTTAATCCTTAGTGAAGTGCGTGGCCTCGGTTTGAAAACCTTTCTGCTGTGACCACGGAGAGAAGAGGCTGGACAGACGGAGAAGAAGCAATCGCTTTGACCTGATTCAAAAACTTGGAACATCAAAAACAGACAACCTCTTACGCGTCTTAAGTCTAGGGGATAGAGAATGAGGAGTGAGAGGCGGACGGGATAAGGTAGGTGGGATAGACCCCTTACTGTTTTGGTGGAGGCCCTATGAACCCTTTCTAGGATCTCACGGTCTCGTACAAGACCCGAGTGCACTATCTGACTACCGTACTCCAGCAGAGGTCGGATAACCGTGCCAAAAATTATGGGGGAATCATCCCTAGATATGCGCGGGAAGGACCTTCGAATCATATTTAGGACTCGAAAGGCAGACCTGCTCGCAATTTGGTGATTATGAGAGAAGGACAAGTTGCAATTTAACCAGAAACCGAGCACCTTGTGTCGGTCAACCCTAGGTAGTGTGGTCGCTCCGTTAATGGAAAACGTGTGACCAGTCTATCTGCCGAAAGACATGCTCACGCATATGTCATCATTAACTGGGAGGTTCCAATCCTCGGACCAGCGTTATGTTTCATCATCTGCAATTTGCAGGTCTTCAACGCTTGAACTCCAGAGGGTCACATCGTCTGCGTACATGGCAATGTTCGCGGGAAGGGCCGTCGGAAGATCGTTTATGTAGATCAAGAAAAGAAGAGGGTCTAAGACCGACCCTTGGGGGAACCCAGTTGTTACTGGGAGGATTGAGACAAAACATTCCCGACTTTAACCACAAAGGTGCGGTCGGTAAGGAAGCTGCGTAGGATGACCAACATGGAGCCTGTAATCCCGTATGTTTGCAGCTTATAAAGAAGAGGGGCATGGGGGAACTTATCGAAGGCCTTAGCAAAATCGATGAATGCAGCGTTTGAGAGCTGGCCATCATCATAGGATTCCGTTAGACTATGCATGACAGTAAGCACATTGGTGATGCATGATCTGCCAGGAAGAAACCCATGTTGGGACGGGGACAGGATCTTCTTTCTATGCACATGGGAAAGAACCTCACTCTTAAGAATTCCCTCGAAAATTTTGCTGGTGATGCTAGTGAGACTTATGGGTCTGTAACTAGAAGCAAGATGTCTACTACCCTTCTTATAGATGGGTGCGATAATTGCTTTTTTCCAGCTACTGGGGAAAACTCCATCGTCAACACATCGCTGAAAAAGCGAGGCATAAGGAGCAGCTAATGTGTCCGCGGCTTCTTTGAGAATACGGGGGTGGATTAGGTCGGGACCCATGGAGCAATATCGGTTGATCCGTCGGAAACCTGCGGCCGCACCAATGGGAATAGAGACGCGGTTAAGGGTAGTGGCCAGAGATATCGGGTGCATGGTAGGGTGGGGTGATATGGGTATGTAGCTAAAAATTGTACGGAAATAGGAGCTGAAAGCCTCGGCTACTTGGCTAGAGGAAGTAATTGGAGATCCGGCACTATCTCTGAGAGCTAGCGGCGTCGGACCTGTGCCCCTTAGACGGCGCATTTACTGAAAGAAAAATGCCTCATTGGTCCGTGCTCGATCAAGTACAGATAGTTGGACTGCATTATGATAGGACCTATTCTTGTCTTTGCATGTTCTGTATGATCCTGAAATCGTCTGCATCTCGGGCAAAGCCTGTGGCTTTATATCTAGCAAAGAGGCGTGCGCGTTCGTCTAGAATGCGCCTAATGGGGCGAGGGAGGGGTCGCTTAGCGGTCTGTGGGCGACGAAATCTGGGGACAAAATGCCTATCAGCTAAGGAGATTAACTCTCTGAGATTCTCTGCCATTTCATCCGCAGAGTTACCTGGGTTAGTTGAATTTAGCTGGGAGCGAATAAATGCACAGACTTGGCCAAAATTGGTCCTTTTGAAGGATCTCAAAATTTTAGTTTCTGAGGGAAGAGGAGGCCGTTTCACGATATAATCGAATCCAATGAGAATGTGATCACTTTTGCCGAGGGGCGGCAAGTAATGCACCACATCTATTAGAAACCGATCATTGGTGATGACCAAGTCTAGCAGGGACGGAGCGTGGCCTGTGCGATATCTGGTCGGATCTCTTACGTTCTGCACCCATGAGTTTTTCAGTACGAGATCTAGGAGGGGTGTACCCAAAGTGATATCCGGGGCGTCAGCTCTTTGCCAGTTTGTACTGGGAGAGTTGAAATCACCAGTGACTAACAGATGGGTGAAGTCTGTGAAGCTTTTCAGGGAGCCTAATAAGTCTGAGACCTAGGCTGTCAGTTGAATTGCATGCGGGAGGACGGTAGACAACACCAAGCAGTAGAGTGTCTGTCCTAGAGAGGTTAAACACGGCCCACAAACAATCAATACATGAAAAGGTTGGTGTTGTCAGTAAGGTGGGAGGAGGGATCGAATTATCGTAGCATATGATGACCCCGCCGGCACGACCTCTACTGGAGTCCTGCCTTACTGTGAAGTATCCCGGAATGGATATTTCGGCGTCAAGTATGTCAGGGGTGAGCCAGGTTTCTGTGAGGGCTATGATCTGAGGCTCCTTATCCACTGCAAGCTGCCGAAGCTCCGGGGTCTTATTCAACACACTCAGGCAATTGCTGTAAAAACACTTGAGCACATGCTCAGGAGTTGTTGCATAATCGCCAGAGTCAGTTGGTTTTGGGTTTGAGAAGGGGGAAAGAGGGGGATTTGAGGATGGAAAGGAGGTCCTGGGAGAGTCGGGGGCTGAAGATATTGGGGGGCTAGAGAGTAAGCAGACTGCTGGGGGGACCGGTAGATTTTGATGTCTAGTAACCTGGGGGGTATCAATCCAGGTGGACGGCCTACATCCTTCGGTCTCCGAAAAGGGTGGGCTGCCTTATGTGGTTTGCCCTTCTGCGCACTGCTTGATGCCCTATTCTGAGTTCTGTTGTTGGTGAGCTTATTTTTCATGACAGCACCAGATATATTATCTGGTGCTTTAACCTCCTCACTGCTTCTTTCAGTAGGAACAGATTGCAGGTTCATGTTTGGGCTCAAGGATGAGTGAGTCTCGTCCGTTGAAACAGTCTTGTTTGCTATGATGGGGCCTGGGATGCTTTTCGTAGGCGACCGATGTTTAGTGGCACTAGGCCTACTACTGGGAGTACTTTCGGCGACGGGAAATGGTGTCAGTAGGGAAGCGAGGGATGGTAGGCATGCAGCCCGGTCCTCAAGGCGAGTTACCTGGATAACTGGCAGCACTCTGAGCTTAGGATCGGCTTTTTGTGGAATTTTTGGCTTAGCCTTCTCACTGCGGAGCCTCAGATGAAGTGGCTTATCAATGGATACGCCCTTGAGCCCTTGAATTTCCTCCTTGAGCTTAGCGGCCAAGGAAACAATTCGTTTGGCTGCATCTGTGGAACCCATTACAATGAGAATACCGTGAATCCGGTTGGTGCTTTTGGTTACCAACTAAGTGGACCGACCTTTAAGTGGGGAAGGGAGCTTAAGGCGATTAAACACCTGGGCGTAGGTGTCATGAGGGTGATCTGAACTGAGGAAGCGGCCCCAAAGGATGACTCGCTTGGAGCAATTCTCGGTACCTTGTAAAATCTTTGCGGCATCAATAATTTGCTTCTCAGAAACTCTACACACCTGATCGGCTGCCTGGGACACCTTGGAGGGATTTTATTACCAAACTCACCAGGCTGGTCAGCTCATCCTTAAGGGTGCGGACGGTGGCCCTTAGCTCGGCTGTCTCTACAGCCTGACTTTGGACTGCACATTTTAGTGCATCCGTTGCCAGCGCATTACGAATGACCGTTTCGTCCGGATTGGGGATTGAGGCATTGGCCACGGAGGGCGAATCGCACTGCCTCATGGGGAAAGTAGCCTCATCTGAGCAAGCAGTTATATCAATGGTGAGGGGCACTGACATTATTCAGGATCCAGTAAGCACAAATAAAGATAAACCTAAATGGAGGAAGACGAGCTGTGTGTTCTAAAAATTTCAAAAACAGCTAAACTCACCGAGGGAGACGACCGCACCGCTGGTGTACCGCAGTTCAGTCTCCCACCATCTTTTTATAAATACATCCCGAAGTCGCTAGAACAATGTGTCGTTAGGCTCTTTCACCACTTCAGCTGGCAGCGACTTCCACGGAATGGTCACCCTCCGAGATATACGGTATACCAGTGACAGGGCCACCAACTGCAGCTATTTTGGAGTTAGTGGGTGTCCCCCGTGCGGTCATGTCCACAAAGAGGGAGCTCTGCACGTAGTTCTGGGCCGAAGTCGCCTCTGGCGATACGCCTGGTGAAGATCAAGTCTCTTCGGAAACTCCGAAAGGCCACTGGAAACAGCCCTATGATCTTGAGCCGTCCTTCTTAGCTGACCCCATGTAGCCCTCCGATAAGGCGGGTCGCGCCTCTCTGTACTCTTTCCAACTTTGCCACCTCTGCTGACTTACAAGTGAAAACCGCTGGCCTCCTATGTTCCAACCTGGGACGCACATGGGTTGCATACTGTACCCTGAAGGCGTTGAGTGAGAGATGGCCGAATGATCGAAAAAGCGACACCAGGATACTTCACTCTGGCGAAAAAACGTCATCAGTGTTGTGCTTCGTTTTTGTGACGAGGCGACCGTTACTCCTGGATCCTTTTCTCGGACAGAATACTGAAGGGGTGCCCCATGCATATAGTACTTTCCACTGCTGGGCGGTGCTCCTACTCGCATACGTGCACACTTGTCGGTGTCGACTGGCAGTGACCACAGATCTGACCACCACTCAAGGGCTTTGATGTCCTCCTGAAGAACGAGCTTGTCTGCATTTGATGCAACCGTGCGCCAGATCTTAAGGTCTTCTGCGTAGATGAGACAGCGATTGAAAATTTGGCGGCAAATCATTAATATAGGCCATGAAGAGGAGCGGACCCAGGACCGATCCTTGTGGAAGACCACTAGTAGCCTCTTGCCAAGTTGACATTGACTGTGCTACTCGTACTGCAAAGGTCTTACCTTTTAGAAAGTCCTCTACCCACAGAATCAAGGGACCTACAACGCCAATAGCCTTAAGCTTACCTAATAGACGGCATGCGGGACTTTGTCGAAAGCTCTGCTAAAGTCCACGAATATTACGTCCGTAGGGCGTCCTTCGGCCTTGGTTGTCGTCCAGAGTTCTGGTGCGATTAGCAGTTTTGTCAGGCACGACCTACTTTTCCAAAAAACGTCATTGTCGGCATAGTGGGTCGCGTACCCCACTATGTTCCCAGATTCGCGTTGCCAGCTGGCGCTGCATAACCTTTCCTAACACCGGTGCTAGACTGGCAGGTCCGTAGTTAATAGCCTCGACCGTCGCCCCACCGTCGTATAGCAGCACGACGACCGCTTTATTCCATTCTTGTGGGAGCTTTTCCGCTGCCAAAGACGCGATGAACGGTCGTGTGACCGGCTGAGTTAATGCATCGGCCAGCTCTTTCAACACTAAAGGATGAACACCAGGTCCCGGGGATTGGTTGACTTTGGTGGTGCGCATGGTTGCCACCACTTCTTCCTCGGTGATTTCTTGGAACGACATTTGAGGGGCATCCACTGCAACGTGTGAGGGATGGTAGCGCCTCCGTTCAGGAGCATAGACTGACAGACAGTGTCTCGCCAGTATCCTTGCCTTGTGTTCATCAGTAACTCCCAGCGAGTGTCCGTCCTGTGGGGCTGGGATTGCAGTTGGGGTTCGTGTCCTCCGTCGCAGTTATGCGGACAGGCGTTTGGGTTCGCGAACCGAGCCCATTACTAAGGTCTCCTCGAAGATATGTCGTTTTTCCCGCTTCAGTTGGGTACACTGATTTCGGATGTTGCGGTATCAGTCATATCCCTCTCCAATCGCGTGACATCGTTTCCGTGCTCGATTCCGAAGCTCCAAAAGACGCCCAAGTTGTAAGTCAAACCATGGTGGGCCTTTTGCATGCGGTCGCTGTCTAGATGGTGGAGCAAAAGTTTGGCATGATCAAAGGATTTCATCCCGAATTACTCCCCAAACCTTGTCTATGTCGTACGGTTCTGGCGGATACCACATCACTGAGGATGCAGCCTCCCTGACTTGTTGGAGCCGCATTTGCCGGACGTCGAGTCCACCCTGTGGTCTGGGAACAAAAGCCGCTCCTCTCATCCCCCTGATGGTCGACACTGCATGGTCACTGCACCCTAGTGGAAGTAAGTACCCAATCCGATCAACATCGGACCGCCTTGGAGATATCACCAGATCTAGGATAGGCGTATGGTGATCCTGAGTCCGGGTGGGCCTTCTGACGTGCTGGTACAAGGAAAGCCCCAGCACGGTTTAAAGGAACGTGCGGGAAAACAAGTCCGCTCCTGCATTGCGCAGTAGGTTCTCCCAGTCCACATTCGGCGAGTTGAAGTAACCCAAAGTTAGACAGTGACCATCGCCAGCCCAAAGTCGTACGCCAGCTAGTATTTCTCGAGTATCTGCTTCTGGGGGACCTATAAATGTCTCCGATGGACTCAAATCCACTGGGTGTCAACCTCACGCGACACCAAAGAGATCCTTCACATCCCTCCGGATCTATCAGGCGATCCAACTGTACCGAAGGGACGTCTGCTCGGATGTACATCGCCACGCCTCATCCTCCCCGAGCTTGGCTCCTATCAGCACGGTAAAGTGTGTATCCAGGCGTAGCCACTTCCGAATCCTGCACCTCACTGGTATCCACATCTCCGTCAAGGCGACCAACGTTCCGCTTATCCATGGTTTCCCCCTGTCCCGGACAGGGGTCTGTATCTCCGCGGGCTGCATTCGATACCTTCGGAGCAGAAGTATTTTATTCCGACTTTACGGCTACTACGGCTTCGTCGGTAACCACGGATTCCTTTCGACGCTGCTTCTTCGCTGCCCTTGATGGGCTGTTTGTAGAGCCTGAGGCAACTTCGGCTTGCGACCTGGGGCTCGGTGCCCACGGTGCCGCGGGTGCCTGGTTCGTCGCTGCATCAGGGCTTTGACCCGGGAGCCAATATTTTTCTTGCATACCAAACATGCACATTGATCCTCACAGGTAACTAATCTCACATTCTCCATAAATCCGCTGATATGCTACAAACATCACAAAACAATATATATACACGAAGCACAACTGTAGACACCTGGTGTAGCACAGGTTTCGGTTCGCACAGGACTCTGTGCTGCTGAAGCCAATCTTGTGTCCAGATAGCTGCTTTGTCGGCGCGTTTCCGTAGTTCCCAACGCTGTATGTTCGAGACGGCAGCAGGTGCTCACCTATCCAGATACAGACACTGGAAGGGTTTTCGAGTGCCCGCTACGTCAAGGTGCTGTTTGGCGTTTCTACCCAAAACGATCTCACCCTGGAAATCTCGCATGAACGGCGCACTCGGCCTGAAGGTCAAGCGCGCGCCGCGGCGGTTGTTTTGTCTCACCGGGTTCCACACCTCCAGGGCAAAATTCGATGGAATATTTTCATTGCCGTCGGTTGTAATAAAGCGTTCGAGAAAATGAATTCAGGTTTAGTCAAAGCCACTGTTGCCACAGAGGATCGGTAGGCACCCGTACATTTCCGACTTTTTCAATGATTCTCAGCGTCCCCTGATGCAACGTTCCTTCGTTGCACCGACGTTTTCAAGTAGAATAGGCACACACTTCGTTAACGTCACTAAGGCGCAATACAAAAAAGCTGTCAGTAAAACTTTCACTCTGGCATTGTTTCACCTTCTGATTTGGAGTGTCTTTGAATTATATCAACCAGAACGAACCGTGAGGAACAGAACATTTTAGAAGCTTCAACGGCTTCGCTAGAAACTCATCTCAATACCATCCCGATCTTTACATCGAATAGTTGTCACACTGAACCGAATTGAAGATATTGGCGGATATCGGCTCTTTAGCACTCACTTCCCGCCACAAAAATGGAGGACAACTGCGAGTTTAGGTCATACCTTTTGTTTCATTTTTCATTTCTGAGGTATATATCTTTCTGACTTTATCAGCGACATGCCCCCCTGCCCATCATTTTTTGCTAGTGTCGTCTCAGATATTAGTGACACTACCTTGGTGTGCCGTATTGACTCGGCAGTACACTACAGATCCCATCTCTCCACTAACTTCATAAACCGATGCTTCTGACGCTGCTTTCGCGACTACCCTTAATCAGAACGAACGACCTGCTGCTTTTTTCTCCAAAGCTCGATGGCCAAGCAACGACCACTACTCTGCAACGAGAAACAGGCATATGCCGTGGTATAGGCTGTCAGAAAATGGAAGCATTATTTTATTGGCAGTCACTTCAGGCTTGTCACTGATCAACGGTCGGTTGTATTTGTGTTCAATTCCAGAGAAAGGGAAAGATCAAGAATGAAGAAATACAGCTTTGGCGGATCGAGCTTGTTTCCTTTTCCTATGACGAAGTGGTTCAGAGGACAAAGCCGCGGATACACTCTCCCGAATCTACCGTTCAGCCGTTTCTCACAAGGACGATCTAAACGTACTCCGTGGAAACCTTTGCCACCCTGGTGTAGTTTACTTGAATTTTTTGTTCGTGCAACGAACCCAACTTTCTCTGTCGGCCAAGCAAAGACGGTAGAGCTACGGTACAGTGTGTGAGCGGAATTCTAACCCCATTTCTATGAACCAGTAAATACGAGAACGGTAAAGGCCAAACATCCCTTCGAGAGACTCAATATAGGCTAAAAAGGTCCCTAACCTTCACCCAAAAGCAACAAATACCCTCCTAATATTAACGATGAATACTCCGGCTTCCCTTTTTTGTACCTTTGTGTTAGTATGAGATCATCCACTGTCGTTCCCTGTCTGGCTTACTTGTTTCCGATACTTGAAATGTCTTCTTGCACTCATTCACATCGTGGTCCTGCTTTTGTCCAAGGAACTAAAGCAATTTCTCCACGAAAAGGGTGTGGCGACCAGCAGAACTACGGCGTACAACCTGCAGTGTATTGGTCGAGTGGAACGAATGAATTAAGTACCATAGAAAGCTACCACGTTGGGCCTACAGTCCAAATGTTTAACAACCACGCTATGGGAACGCTTTCTCTCGAGTGTATTACACTCAACAAGACCTCTCTTGTGTAAAGCTACAAACCACACTGCATACGAACAAATTTTTACGTTCAGTAGTAAGTCGCCTTCAGGAATCTCTTTGCCCAAGTGGCCTACATCCCCTGGGCCAGTGTTACTACGCAACAACAGCCGACAAGCAAAGTGTGATCCTTTGGCGGAGGAAATCTACTCCGCTGGGTGTAACCCTCAATACGCACCTGTTTTTATTCGCGACAGATGAAAGGATACAGTTTCCCCCGTCATCTAAAGCCACCGAATACCACATTGTCACAGCACGAAACTAATACCACTAGTCCACCTATTGATGAATTACCAGAAGCTGTTACAGAAACTGCGGACTATATTCGGTGTGTCGACAACTTTCACTAGCAAACTGGCGTTGGGGAAGTGGCCACCAAACAGTGGCGTACGCGTATCCATTGTTTATGAAGTAGAGGAATTTAGCTGGTGAAAATATTTATCCCTTCTCTCAATTTTGGCCACTGGCCAACCCGGATTTTCCTGGCCGGGAAGAATGTTTTGTATTCTGCCACTCGATGAGCGTTGTCTTCATGAACTTTGTCTGATAAATTCTCTTAACTACGTTTCTTTTCCACTTTAGCTCACGGGAGATTCTCAGATGAATATATCCTGAATCACACGGCATCGTCCCTTCTCGACTTCTCGTACTGCCTTATCTGTTGCAACCATCCAGTCGCCTTGAATCTCCTCACACGCTCCACTTTCTGAAAAGCAGTAATGTTCCCGGCCCTGATGAAAGCCACCAGACCCTCTTCGAAGGTGGCGGCATTCACCCCCCCCCCCCCAAAGCGCTAACCAGCCTCTTCGCCAAGATTTTGCTCCACGAGTGTGTCCCAGGAAGTTGAAGCTGTGCACCCATCATCCATACACACAACAAAGGGGCTAGAAACGTCTATTCCAACCATCGAGGAGTACGCCCGATCTGAGTTGTATCAAAATGGCTAGCATCGATAATCCCCAAAAGATTGGCCCCGGAGCGCGAACGGCAATTCCTTGTAAGATAGTCCGGTTTTCTCCCCAACCGCGGGTGCATCGACCAAATTTTCGCCATCTCCCAAATACTTGAGCTCCGCCACACATATCACGGAAGGATAGTAATCATATTCTTGGATATTCGAGCAGCTTTTAATTCCATTGAGAGGACGGCCCTCTGGGAGTGCCTCATAAAACAGAGCCTGGTAACGATGTGAAAATCATCCAAGCTCTGTATTATCAGACCTCAGGCCGGGTAAAAGAGTATGGCTCATTGTTATCTTGCCTTCCAGTTGGAAATAGCCTTCGGCGGGGGTGCTAACTCTCACCCTTCCTGTTCACCTTCGCAATCGAGGATATCCTAAGAAGGGTACAAATAAATCAAACTAACGAAGGCGTTGAGCAGCCACCCGTCAACAGGCTTTTAGGCTTGGGCTATGTAGACGACATCGCGCCGGTTTGCGATGATTCTACTGTGGCACAGTGAGCTCTAGACAACCTCGCGTCGTCTGCATTACCGTACGGTATGTGTTTTTCACCCTCCAAAAGTAAAGTGCTTCTACAGGACTGGCAGGAGTCCATCCCCGCTGTTGCCCTCGGTGATGATCGGATGGAAGTTGGTGAAAAGTTTATCTACTTGGGAAACTGTATAACGGCCGGTGGACGGACTAAAGACGATGTGGGCAGCCGGATAGCAAGGGCCCAATCGGCTTTCTGAATTTTACTTCGCCTGTGGAGACGTCATGACATTTCTCCCCGACTGAAAGGTAGGGTGTACAACGCTGCTGTACGTAGTGTGCTCCTATACGCTTACGAGACCTGGCCTGTTCGAGCGACAGATGCTGACCCGTTGTCACTGTTAGATCACCCGTGTCTGAGGAGTACCTCGCGAGCTTGGCGGCAACGGAGAATAAGCAATTCGGCAGTTCGAACGCGTATCTACGGAACCGGTCATGCCGCGCTTCCAATTAGTGATACCAAAACTCCCTATCGGCTCCGTTGGCTGGGGCACGTGCAACGTATATCACACCATCGAGATCCCCGTCGCGCTCTATTCAGTGGGCATAGGGTTGGCTGGAAACGACAATGTGAAGGCCAAGCCAGGAAATGGCAACGGTATTTCGAAGTGTTGACGTTAAAACTTGCTTCTCTTGGTTTCTCACTTTTGCATGATTGAGGACTTTGAGATCCACCGCACAGCGGGCTTGAAACTTTGTCGGATATGGCTCCCTGTCGCGATCAGTGGCGGTTACGTTATGACAGCTAGTGTTCAAACCCATGAAAAAATTTCCCTTGCATTCTTCATTTTTAATTTGCTGTTTCATGTTTTTCGTGGCCCCGCGCTTCTGTACATTTTACCGAGTTATCGGTGAATACATATATGCAGACGGCAATCCACTGTCATCCAGTTCGTTACCACGCCTGACCTACTGGGGCCCTATGAGGATCTCCACCACAAGCCTCAGGATACGTTTGTCCATTATCCTCAACAGCCTAGTGGGCCGTCTTGGTTATGGGGTGATTACTCTTACCACGCACTCCTGAGTGAACAGGTGATAGAAAAAATACAGTAATCCGCTGTAGCCTGGCTCGTTACCATTGTAAAGTGCATACGTGGAAATCCCCCCAGCCGTTGTCATATACTTGTATTGTTGAGACTATGTTCTTTCTCTTATTGACCCTCGAACAAGTACAGCATGCATCAATCACTACACTCCAACATTTGTTTATATTTTGCTCACGTGAAGTGGCATAATTTTGATTCGCACTTGGACTGCCGTGACGGTGGTACCTGACACTGACCTTTGTTGAACTCTGGTCCTCGTTGCTAGACGTTGTGGCTGTACAGTTGAGGTTTGTACATATTGATATGCGCATAACTTGTTAATCCGGTACCGTAGAAACTACGAATCAATCTTGTTCTGGTTTTGCGATTCATTTGAATTGGCTACGCGTCACTCACAGTCGGAATAACCGCCGCACTAATCAACTTGGAATCTTTACGAGGAAACCAATCAGAAACTCTAAGAAGAGTACAAACGCAAACCAAAGCTGGACAGGAAGTAACCCGGCAAGTCCCTGGGGTATTTTGGGTGATAATGATCCCTTAGATATTGCTGGGTCCGCTAGTCCAGTCAGTGCAATTTCACATACTTCGGCCATTGAATTTGAAGGTGATGGCATCTATAGACTGAGGGTGGCAGAATTAGAAACCCAGATAAAGCAGGCTAAGGAGGAGGCCGAATCAGCCAAGAGAGAACACCTCCGAAGGCGGGGATGAGAGGTGGTCTTGGAGACCAGGGAGCATGCGGCCATTCAGCCTGGCGATTCCATGGAACGATTGAAGCCAACCTGTGCCAGTGTAGCACACGCCTTTGACTTACCAAAAGTGGAACTGTACCTCTTCGGACGAGAGCGCAGAGCAGTACCGCAAGTTCATCAAACAATACGAGAACTTCGTAGAAAGTAGGGTATCCGATCCATGACAGAGGATTCTGTATCAGCTATATTACTGTCGTGGTAGAGCCAGGGAAGCAATCGAGGGTGTTCGATGCTGGATCCTGAAGAAGGTGACATTTGGGCACATGAAATTCTGGAAGACCTGCTTGGGCAACCATTTAAGGTCGCCCGGAATTTGATCGACGGCGTAATATCAGAGGCAAAAAGTTCCAAAGGCGAGTCGGGTTCTCTAGTTATTCTGGTGATAAAAGTGCAGTACTGCAGGATCGCACTGGATCACCTAGTTTACCGATCCGACCTGAACGCACTGCTCACTTTGGGGACCACCGTGGGCAGTTTACCCACGGAACTACAGAGTAGATGGGCCGGGGAAGCCGAAATGATCAGTAGATTTGGGCGAGAAACTACGTTTGAAGACCTGATGCGGTTTATAGACCGTCATGACCGAATAGCTAACAGTCTTTTCGGTCAACTTGTGCGCGAGACGAGCAAGTTACCTAGGATTGCGACGAAGCAAACCTGGACCGGGGAACCAGGTAGAGGCCAACCATGGGCAAACACACAAGCGCTATCTCGCGAAGATAAAAACTTACAGGTGTGTGAGGTTCGTAGGGCGATTCATCGCCTAGTGGAATGTCCTCGCTTCGGCAAAATAGACGCCGAAGAACGATGGGAAATGGCTAAGGGGCTGGGGGCGTGCTTCGTCTGTCTCAATGATTCACATCGGCCAGCCGTTTGCCGAAAGAAGCCCAGATGTAGTCCGGACGGATGCTATGGGAAACACCATTACCTACTGTCCAAACCCAAGAAGTCGATTGCTGAGGAAACCCCGAAGCCTAGTGTGGTCAGCTCAGTGTCTCGCTCCAATAACAAGCCTATTCGCCTGGGGGTTATAGCAGTTGGCGTAGAAACCCCAATTGGAGTTGTAAGAGCGTTGGCCTTCGTAGATAGTGGCTCGGATACCACGCTAGTAAGGGAGGAGTTCGCAGAGAGATACTGGATCAGAGGGGATCAATCTTCATTAGCTGTGAGCACAGTAAGTGGCATTCAGGTCAGCCAGTCTACAAAACTGCACCCATAACTCGTTTTTTTGATCAACAACGATGGAGCAGAAACTCTAGAAGCATTCACCATAAAGGACCTGCCGGAGAGAGCACCTCAGTCAGTGCAATCGATTTTGGCTCAGTGGCCGCATCTCGACGGGGTCACAGGTGAGGAGAGGCAGGATAACTAAATTGATCCGCTGGTTGGTTGTGATGTACAGGAAGCGCATTTGGTCCTGGATCAAAGAATAGGAAGCCGCAAAGCACCCTGCGCAGTACGCACTATATTCGGCTGCGCTATTTATGGTACTACAGGTGGAAGATGCAGCAAACAAATCCAAATCAAAGGCACTTCGGTAGAAACGGCGAACATTGAACAAGCATTCCAACAGCTGTATAACGCCGAATTTGCCCACCTGGCCATTGAAAGAGATGCCCTATTACGAGAAGATAGGTCGGCTTTGAAAATGGTAGCCGAGAATGCCAAGTATGTATTAGATCGTTTCGATGTTCCTGTCCCGTGGAGAACCAACATGAAACCTATGCCAAATAGCCGAGGAACGGCTTTGAAAAGATTATGGTTCCCCAAAACCATGCTAACTCGAGAGCCACAATTAAGGATAGAACACACGTGAGCCATGCAACGTAACATAGATTTGGGTTATATAGAAAGAGTGGATATAGCTGTAATCAGCGCAAGTTTGAGGTGTTGCCCACCTCATCACCCGACCGTGAACCCAAAGAAACCGGGGAAGGTCAGGGTGGTTTTCGGCTGTGCCATGAAATGTCAGGGTGTGTCACTCAACGGCCATATACTACAGGGGCCAGGCTGGAAAACACCACTAGTCGAGGTTTTATGTAGTTCTCGGCTCGGAAAGGTGGCCGTCTCTGCGGACAGACGTGAAATTTGTCTACGAGCAAAGATGCCCGTCAAAGATAGAGGCCCCTTCCGTCTTCTCTGGTGGCCTGAAAACGAAGCAAATCGCGCACCCGACGAGTACGGGCTGACCGTGCTTTTCTTTGGGACGGCATCACCCCCCTTTTGTGCTAATTTTGCCCTCTGGGAAGTCCTCAAGCTTTTCGCTGGCACCAGCAATCTGTTAAAAAGAACAGTGGACCACTTCTACGTGGACGATTTTCTGTGTTTCTTTGACAACCCAAATACTGCTATTCTATTTATGACCGAACTGATCGCCATTCTAAAGGCCGGGGGATTCATCCTCACTAAATGGGCTTCAAACAGCCGAGAGGTGCTCAATGTTACCCCGAAGTCCGAGAAAATAGAGTGTACGAGAGAGCTTTTGGGATCCTGTTCACAAACAGAGCGCACGCTTTGTCTTCAATGGAAACCCGAGGGTGACGAATTCATATTCACTGTGGACCTACCCAAGAAACCAGCCACCCGGAGAGGAATCCTATCATTAGTCTCAAGCCTCTATGATCCCCTAGGTTTCGTTTCACTGTGGTTGTTACCGGGAAAGTGCTTGCTGAAATGGCTGTGCCAGAGAGGGACGGGTTGGGACGAAACCCCCCAGGATGACGACCACAAGCGATGGCGCGACAGGCTGCACAGCCTATATCAACTTGGTGAGATCAAGATACGAAGATGCTTTACAGGAATCAAGTGTACAAACGACGTCCAAATCCACTTATTTTCTGACGCATCAGAGATAGTCTACGGGCTAGTGGCTTACGGCTGCTGGGTAGACGAAAATGGTGGGCGGCACTGTCAGATATTATTTGCAAAGGCGAGATTGGCCCCACTAAAGATGGTGTCCATTCCGAGGCTGGAACTGACTGCAGCGATACTGGCCGTGAAAGCCGCGAAGCTGATTAGAAGATGCTTCGATCGGATAAACTGGGAACAAAGCTTTTGGACGAACTCAGCCACGGTACTACATTACATAAACAACACTACCACTTTCTTTCACACCTTCGCGACCAACAGATTCACTGTAATCCATCAGTCGACTAAGACCGATCAATGGCACTGTGTACGATCTGCAAACAACCCAGCCGACTTCTGCTGAAGAGGCTTGAATACACTAGAAAGACTGCGGATGTAGACAATGGGACCGGACTCACGCTAATAATACCTAAGCCTGATGATGACGATATCGAGACCAAATGACTGAGACTGGGCACAAACTCCGTGGGAAGCGTAAGCCTAACTGAAAAACTGCGCCACTTCCCCGACTGAATAAAAATGTTAAGAGCCGTGGTCTGGTGGACGCACTACAAA
Organism: Fasciola hepatica; assembly: GCA_948099385.1. Taxonomy (NCBI): domain Eukaryota; kingdom Metazoa; phylum Platyhelminthes; class Trematoda; order Plagiorchiida; family Fasciolidae; genus Fasciola; species Fasciola hepatica. Next base: position 31,881,209 of record CANUEZ040000043.1, on the reverse strand, counting down.
GTACTCCTATTGATTTCGTAAAGCACGCGACCACAGAACACAATAAATATAGGGACAGTACTACCGGGCGAGCTGAACAATGCCAAACTCGACGTTCTACGCCCGCTACAACTAGACGCCTTCCAGTTCGAGGCCCGCGAGCTAGCCAGGATAAATGGTAACACCAAGGGAAGCAGGCTGTTGTACAGCAGCATCCAAAGACTAAACCCTGTGCGGGCCAACGGGCTATTGAGAGTTGGAGGGCGGCTGACGAATTTAAATCTAGAGTACGAAACAAAATAGCCCATAATAGTCCCTGGTGACCACTACATAACCAAATGCCTGAAAGACCACGTACATCGAGGAGAGAGACACGCAGGTTTCAACAACTTATTGAACAATATACGTCGACGATTTTGGGTGACAAAGGGACCAGCGATGGCCAAGCGAGTCATAGGCGACTGTACCACTTGTCGTCGCCGGAGGGTGGTAGCAGGCCGACAAATGATGCCCCCCTTCTGGCCGTAAGAGTTCAACCGGGATAGTACCCCTTCGTGGAAATCAGAGTTGACTGCTTTGGCCCGTTTCTTGTACGACAGCAAGAGAGCACCCAAAAAAGGTGTGGCTGCCTGATAACATGTCTACAATCTAGAGCAGTCCGTCTTAAAGTGGTGCATAACATGACCACGGATTCATTTCGGATGGCCATCCAAAGGTTCATCGTGAGGCGGGGCGTCCCCAAGAACGTATATTCAGACAATGGCTCGAACTTCGTTGGGGCTCATGAAGAGTAAGAGAAATGGTGGAGCCGCTTGGACCACGCCAAAGTACAAAACAAGACAGTAGCAAAGGGGATAGAATTGCAGTTCAACCCTACTCATGCCAGTCATCGTGGTGGCTTTTGGGAAATGTTGATACGATCGACTAGGAAAATACTCACAGCCCTGACCTCACAACAAACCCTCGATGACGAGACATTGACTACTTTACTAACAGAAGTAGAACGCATATTGAACAACAGACCCCTGATGCCAATCGTCCCAGACCCGGGAGGCGAACCGGCACTCACCCCCAACGACCTGTTAATACTTCGGTCAAAAGTAGTAGCAAACACACCGAAAATCCCGCGTGGAACGTACATCATAGGATGAAAACAAGTAAACCACCTGGCACAGGCTTTTTGGAAACGTCGGACGAGGGAGTACTTAAAGACCCTGCAGCTGCGGCAAAAGCGGAACTCTAAAGAGAGGTCGTTCATATGTAGCGATGTCGTCCTCCTCGTGGAGAGCCACTTACATAAGGACGAATGGCCGATTGAGATGATCAAGGACTGCTGCACAGAAATCGATGGCTTCGCGCGCAGGGTGGTTGTGTGAACGAACGAAGGAGACGTATTGGAAGATATCCGTAAGATATGTTTGCTTGAAGGTGACAATGGTGAGGACGAGGTCGAAGCTACAGATCAATCTAAAACCGAGTCTTCTGATACCAAACAGGGCTGAATTTATTACTTTATCCCTCATGCATTCTCCTGCAGGTCCCAACCCTTCACACAGTCTTTGAAGTATATGTGTGTCTAATTTCATTAAGTGTTCAAGATTTACAACGGGGTTAGTTGTCGAAACCTCAGTTTAGCACCCGACACGAAATTGTTTGTGAAGTAGAGGAAACTCTTGAACAAACATTTGTTGACCGTTTGTAGGACCCTCTCTTTCCGGGACCTCCTATTCGTATTATTATTCAACCTGTGCTCAGGTGGATATACGTTGTGATTCAAACATACTTCTAATGTGATAACTCCACACGTTGAGCCCCTGACGTTCGAGTACCCTGTAGCCATCTAGATTCTTAATCGAGAATTCCCAGTCTCCATTTCATCACGTACTTTACTCTTACTCGGGAAGCCTTCTTCCTCCACTTTCCGTAACCTGTCTACGCATCCGGAACATGTCGAAGTCTTTTTTCGTATACGGATAATGTCGTATCACCCTAAGGCGAAACTCTAAGACATCGAGGTATGGAGCATAATATCAAAAAACCAGCAAGCGTGTCTGCGACTGGCCAACGATAGATGAAGCCCATGACGACCTACGTATGTATCGACTTGAGGGTCTAGGTAGGTTATCGCGAATCAGTAGCGCTATTTACTCCTCGGATGTTGACCTTATCATGGGAAGATTTTGGTGGGCGGTGAAAAGTGCATACGTGGAAATCCCCCCAGCCGTTGTCATATACTTGTATTGTTGAGACTATGTTCTTTCTCTTATTGACCCTCGAACAAGTACAGCATGCATCAATCACTACACTCCAACATTTGTTTATATTTTGCTCACGTGAAGTGGCATAATTTTGATTCGCACTTGGACTGCCGTGACGGTGGTACCTGACACTGACCTTTGTTGAACTCTGGTCCTCGTTGCTAGACGTTGTGGCTGTACAGTTGAGGTTTGTACATATTGATATGCGCATAACTTGTTAATCCGGTACCGTAGAAACTACGAATCAATCTTGTTCTGGTTTTGCGATTCATTTGAATTGGCTACGCGTCACTCACAGTCGGAATAACCGTTACAACCATATCTGACTTACTGGGACCTAATGTAGTTGTGGCTGACGATTATCACTGAAAGCGCAGTGGGCCCTTGTGGCCAGGAGTTTACCCCCCTCAATTGCACTCATGCGCAAGTATGCATTAAAATGCTTCCTATCAGCGCAAAATCACTGGACGATTTTCAAGGTCGAGGGATGCCCTAAGGAAGTAGTCTTTCTGAACTTGAGGAAATATTTTGGCAAGGTCCCGCACGGCCGCCTGGTAGGTGGGCTCAGTTCCCTCGATGTTGTAGTCCCCTTGATTTTATGGATCGAGGATTTCCCAATAAACAAGATCTCCGCGGCTCGAGCAGAACAGTAAATGTTTATAGGACAGGTGGCCAGCAGTGGCGCAACACAAGGATCTGTTAGGTGCCCACTGCTCTTCCTGTCTGATATATAAATTATCTTCCGGCAATTTTCCTATCCCTATGCCTCATTCGTGCTGAGGACATTAAAATGAGCATTTGATCACATCATGTGCAGAAAAAGTCTTTCTTTAGGAGGGGGTCATGGTCCTTGAAAGATCGCCTGATCTAAGGCCCCCACCGATTTACACTGACAACTGCGGTTAGTTAAACCTCCACTGTATATATATATATATATATATATATATATATATATATATATATATGACATGGATCTGTTAGACAACGTCCCAGAGAGCACGGTATAGTAGGAAAACAATGCACAACAAGGAAGAGGATAGAAAAGGCGGAAGGAAAGCTTGCAAGTTGATCCACACAGCATTTTGATGCCGTTTCTGGGTGTGGTACTGCTAGGTTGCCCAGGCCAAGGTAGATGGTTTTGTTAGGGTCCTACAGCCAGAGCCTTCAGCTATCCGAAGCTTAACCCGCAAGGCATCGGGGCGGAGCGCTGGGTTCGGAAGCGACTAGGATCCGGCGACTGATCAGTCATTTCATACGCCCTGCGGATGGGTCAGACACCCTGGGTACCCAGTACACCCCCTGCCGCGGATGCTGATGGGAGCAACGTTATACACTCCTTATCTCACCCAGGGCTGGTTTTGACTCAGAGTTTAGCCAACTACCCTAGACTGACTATTAGCCAGTCAAACCAGTGGAGAGCTCCAGGCGTTCTACTTCGCCTCACACTTTGAAGAAAGCCTCCTCCGCCCCGAAGAGGTGGTGTACAAGACCTCCCCAACAGAAACTATCAGGTACGCGTAGTCATCTGGGAGCATTTCGAGAGGCATTTAGGATGAATGGCCATCTTGGAGCTTGACATGCAGACCTCAGACCAAACAGAGGCATTTTGGAAGCCGTCAAATAGTGTGATGTACCATGTAAGCGACGCTTTCCTTCGTCGGCCTATCAACGAAAAACACCGCACGGAAGTTATGGCTTCGCCTTTAAAAAATAAAACAAATACCAACAGACTTTGTGTTCCTCCGTGGAGTATCCTTGGGTCCATTACTCGGTCATTTGGCCAACTTCCACTTGAGGCTTTCAAGTTGTTGCGTGCGTCCAAAGTACGACCTGGAATGGTGTAACAGGAGACCTGCTGTACGGCTTTAGATGCAACAAAGCTAGAAAGACTGCAGAGGGTACCCGAGTGGGATCAGTGGCAAAGTTCATCACAACACTACAGAAATGTTTCTGGTGACATATCGCAAAGTCCGAAGTGACCTGATTCTTATCAGACTTATTGCTCGATTGATTGGGCGTGTTTGGCAGTCCCAAAAGACCAGCGGACTCCTTACATCCCGGTGATGGACACCACTGCAAAATCTCGCCACCACCTTGGGGGTAGCTCCCGAGGCCCAACCAACACTGAACAATAAGGACACCGTAGGCGTCGAATCAATTGCCGTGGTGCTATGCACCAAAGCATGTGGCGCTAGAAACAGGTGGATGGAGCTTTTTAGAGCGGCGTAGGAGCAAAACGCGCCCATAGCTGTTTTTACGGAAACATGGCTCTCCGAAGATGACAGCGTACCGGCAATAATAAAAATGAGTGTGCTGTCTATAGGCAGGACAGGGAGCACGACTTTGTAAGGGGGAGGGATTGGCCGTCCTCGGTAAACCAGGTACCAGCCATCTGAGATCGCTGACCGCGGTTTGTACTCGAAATATACAACTGTGTACGGTCAAGCTCACATTCAAAAACAGAGGGGCAAAGGTGGTCTGTGTTTATAGAGCCCTGAGTACAAACCGAGATGAGGACATTCAATTTCTCCACGTACCTACAACGATAGTTAAGGAAGTTAACAAGACCTTCACAGTTGGGGCTTTCATCCTACCACACATGGGCTGCGTAGTCGAGGCGTGAACCCCGGGAACCCAAGACGGGGGATACATACTACGGCTGCATTCGAATGCTCTGTCCCAATGCCTCAGGGAGGATACCATCCATAGGACTGGGGGTCAGCTGTCGTCGTTGCACCTGGTGATATCGGATCACGAGAACGGTGCAGAGGAACTCCAGTTTCATTCTCCTTTGGGTAAGAGCGACCACATGAGTGTCAAAGTCACTTGTTGCATGCGTCTTCCCGAAGTATCCTCAAGGAAGATCAGGGGCTTTACAAATATGGACATGCCGAGGCCTGGCAACCGATCTGTCGATCCAACGTAAGACAAAACGGACGGTGCTAGTTTGGGGGAACCCTGGCAGGTGACTGAAGGATCTCAACGTACCTTACAAAACAAGTTTGCTCCCTCGAAGTGTGGGAGGGGTGAAGGCGAGATGGTGTGGTGGAGGGCTGCAATGGGCTAGTCGGTCAAGCGTAGAAACCGCTGTTGGGCACACTTCAAGGCTTCCAATAGTCGCCAGGGTTGAATTCGGTATACCGAGCATAGAAAAGGGGCGGTGGACCTCTTGCGATCTGTCAGGCGCACGTATGAAATGAAGTTGGCCCAGTATGTCAAAAAGCATCCAAGGAAGTACTACAGCTACATGCAGTCAGAGGGTTCTTTGAGAGATGCAGTGGGACAGCTGAAGGCCCATGATCATGGAGTGCCAGCAGACGACCAGAGCAAGGCAGGTTCTCTGGATGGGTATTTTAGTAATGTGCACAGAGCAGATAATGGCGTGCAGATAAGTTTCGAGGGGGCGACTATTCCAACGGGCATGGCGGGCTTAAATCTTCCAGCGAAAATCGCGCGCAAGTGCCTAAAAGGGTTAGATATTCTTCAGTCTGCCGGGCCAGAAGATATCAGCCCCGCTATAATTGAGCCGTTGACTAACATCCTACTCTTTCCAGTAGAGAAGCCACATAAGGTCAGTATGACCATGGCAGGTCACCACAGGACTGGAAAAACGCAGCGGTGGTAGTTGTACCTGAAGGAGGAACTCGCTGTGAATATGAAACTGCAGAACTTTTAGCCTAACATGCTTTCTACGCACAGTGTTAGAAAAGATCATCCGCGCTGTCGTCAGCGAGCGCTTACTAGATACCTCTATGCCTTGTTCAGCTTAGCTCAGCACGGATTCATAAAAAACGGGTCTTGCATAACCAACCTCTTGAGTTTCCTGGAAGAAATTGCTCTAGGAGTGAATGAAGGTAAACAGGTAGAAGTATATTACCTATACTTTAACAAGTCGTATGACACGGTACACTATCGGCTTCTACTAATGAAGTTGAGGTTATTTGGTGTAAATGGGCAGAAGTCGGAATGGGTAAGGGACTTCCTTACCAGCAGAACGTTTTACGTGAGAGTAGGTATGAAGAACACCAAACCGGAGAACGTCCCTGGAGTACTACCTCAGGGTTGCGTACTGGGCCCATTGCTATTTACCCAGTTTAGTAATGATTTGGCCTCAGTCCTACAGTGACCAAGCTTCTTCCCCGAAGACGATTTGAAGTTCTGCGGGAGCTCAGGGGAGAAAGGAGCTGGGCAGAGATGAACTTGCCGCTCCCAACTGGGTGCAGAAGTAGGAGTTACCTCTCAATGATGGAAAAGACCACTTGCTGTCACGGGCAGCTGCAAGCCTGACGGTTGCAAACGACCCAGGCCAGTTTACTACAGAGGCAGCAAACAGGACGAAAGAACTTGGGATTTTGGCGAATTCTCATGTTAAGTGGTCAGTGTGCAACAGCTGCAAAATAAAGGCACGCTATGAGTCCTTCGGGTTGACGTCGGCATTTTCTTGCAGACAACCTGGGGTTTTCCTGCCAGTGTACACGTCTATAGTTGGAACCCCTTTAAAAACCATGTACAGGCATGGTTACTCTTCTAAAAACAGGGTGTCACCTGTTTGGAGAACGTACGACGTCCTGCAGTGCGCATGACTGGGTTCTAGAGGGGCAAGACGTGTGAGCTGAGACTACAGGAACTCAGACTATTCTATGTGGGAAGGGAGAGGCTTCGAGGGCATCCCATAGAGACACTTAAGTTATTATAAGACTTTTCTGGACTTGATCCCAGGAGTCTACTCCATATGGCGACAGACTTCGCAACAAGTATTCGCGGGAAGAAGCTGGCGAAAATTCGATCCAAGCTGATAGCTTTATCGCACTTCTATGACAATAGAGTTGCCAACTACTGGAATAAGCTGCAGGAAGAGGTGAAAGAACTGGGGACCGTCCAGGCTTTCAGGGGGGCCCTAGATTGTAAGTGCGATGAGATCATTTCTGATAGTGAATTTCGGGCGTGCCACCCGATGGAGGGATGTAATGTGTTCGGTTATTGAACGTTTCCACTTGCTACGTGGTGGCTTAGTGAACGCTCACGATGCATAATGACTCTTGCGGTTGATGTTGGATGAGGCTTTACGTTTCTTTTCCATTTTAGATGGGATTCGGAGAAATAATCTGCGCAGTAGTGGGTTCCCACGCAGTGTGCATACCGTCGAAAGAATTCTGGAACCTCGATTGCCGGTGGCCATTGCCCGTCCCGTGTAAACTAAACTGACCTTCTATAATGAATACGAGTCCGCATCGGAATGACAACCCATGATGGGTGGCACCTGACGTAATAAACAGTTAAAACGAAATAACAGACATTACCTGTTAGAAGTTCAACGGTTGTTCGGAATGTTCGTCCAAAGGAGCTGATGAAAATTCTGCAATGACATGGACGGAACCGATGGTCACACACACATAGGTGTCTTGAAAATATCGATAATTTAAACTAGTTGGTCACTACTGTGGTTACATCAGCTTTCCGCGCCGCACAGCTTCCTTCTATATAAGCACCGTTTCGGCACCTGGCTAAACCACCATCACTGGGTACCTTCACTCCCGCTCCGACCTCTGGCACACTTTTTCTAGTCTGGAACCAAGTAAGGGTATCTAGGGTGGATACCCGTTTTAGTCAAACAAAATGTACTTTAAAGGACGGTCCGCGGTTTCACTCGTCGCGAATAACACAAGTTTTCGGAGATTGTTCTCTCCACTACGTAAGGACCCCTCCACACTTCGTTGAACTTGGTGCAGGTTTCCATTGGCGGTGTTTCAGATAATTCTCTTACATCGATTCCCACCATTTTGTTAGGTAATCAGCTTTGACAGGGACCAAGGGTGCTCGCCTACCCGGAATGGTGTCTTTAATAAAGGAGCATACCCGGCAGTCTCCGCAAAAGTCCTTGACGTCCCTCCTTTGGTGTGACCACCAATAACTTACGCGTGCTGTGCCATACATTTCTCTTCCCCCTGGGTGTCTGAGATTGTGGCGGAGGTTTACTGGCACCTTTCTCACTTGTGACTGTGGTACTACGAGTTGCCGCATGTATTCCGGTCCACACGGCAGGAACTAATGGCCATCGATCCATCTTAGGCTATTCCACTGCGACCATATGCACCTTGCTTTGTAACCGATCCCTGCCATTCCTTCACCAGTTGGGGCACTGTTATCCTTTAGGCCTTGGTATGCAACTGCAAGCTCCGGATCCTCAGCCCGAATTTTGCCCCATTCGTGTCTTTCACCAAGGTTAACGGGTGCCACTTGCGAAGTGCAGGAACCTCATTACCCGTGGTCTCTGTGCGGCCATCGGCCAGGACGATGGAGACAGGTGAATGAGTATTCCTGTAGGTACTCTCGCCATCTGACGACTTGCCATTCGGGGCCTTTGAAATTTGCCAACCACAACAAAGAATTGTGGTCTTTTCGGATGGGGATACGACAGCCCAAAAGGAAATGTCGATAGCGGAGCACAACGTAGACCAATGCCAACATCTCCTTCCGGGTTGTGCAATGATTCTGTTTTCGTTTACTTAAAGTTCGGATGCCAAGTGGCATTACACTTTTGGTGCCTTACCGGCCCTTGTGCCACAAGACCACACCAGTGCCCTTGCCCGAAGAATCAGCATCCAACATGAATCTGCTGGAGGACTACAATATGCCAGGAAAGGCCGGAATCGGTGTCTTGGATAGGCGACCACGCTATTCCTCGAAAGATGCCGGCTGGTTCTCCGTCCATTCCAATCTTTGAGGATGCCGCAGGAGATAGTCAAGTGGAGCTGCTATTGTGGCGAACTCCGGAATGGACTTGCGATAGTAAGAAACCAAAACGAGAAAACTGAGTTCACCTTCAATGTTTGAAAGAGAAGGCCACATTTTATTCTTTTCTGTCCTCTACGGATCAGTTTGGATTCATAAAGCCTAAACTACATGTCCCAAGTAGGTCACCTTACGTAGTGACAGGGGACATTTTGGGGGTTTGAGTGTTAGGCCTACCGGATGCAACCTTTTGTGTTCGCCTGGTGTTCCTCCTTTGATAATTACGTCGTACAAATACACGAGTCAGTGATGAGGAATCAGTTGGTTCAATACGGTGTGCACCAAACGTTGGAAAGTTGCCGGGGCATTTGGTAATCCAAATGGCATTGATTGAAACCTGTATAGCCAGCATGTTAGCGCAAATGCTGTTTTTTGTCGATCCCGCTCTTCAACTTCCACCTGCCAAAGCAGGACGCTAGATTAAGTGTGCTGAACCATATGGAACCCGCTACGGTTTCCGGTAAATTGTCTGTCCTTGGTGGTGTAACGGAATCTTTCCTAATCACCTGAATAAGCTTCCAGTAATCGGCACACAGACGAACTCCGCAGTCTTTCTTCTTTACTAACACAACCGGTGATGACCAGGGGGACTACCAGGGTTGAATAAAGTTGTTGTCCAGCATTTCCCATATAACATTTCTAACTAGCGCTTCTTGATAAGGCGGGATCCTCCTGGAGTGGGTTTTGATGAGTTGGCCTGACCAGCGGTAACAGCATGGCGCGCTACGTCTGTCCGACCTAATTTTCTGCCATCCCAGGCAAAAACATCGGTGTAGCTGTTGGTGAGGTTTTCCAGTTGTTTTATCGTCTGTGGTAGGGCATCCATCGATTGTATCAAGTTGTTAATATCTTTACTATAGCCACCTTCGATTGACACATATGACGTCGGATCGTGCGCAGACTTTATGGGCGGTGGGAATTTGACATTCCCTCCGGGGGTCTGTAACAGTTGCCGATTCAGATTAATAGTGCAAAGCAACGAGGTTAATAAGTCCATCCCAACAATGGCAACTAATGCCATATGACAAACTGCGGCAGAGATATGTATCTGGGGTGCCTCTCCTAATGTGATATCGAGATCCACTTTGCCAGCGATTGTCAAAGGCTCCCCGGTGACCCCGCATAAATCCCTCGTCACTTCACGGAACCAAAGGCCTTTTATGTTTTGGAGTTTTAGCCACTGCTGGTTCACGAGGCTGCGGACCTCCCCTGTGTCTACTGACACTTATACGTAGTTGTCCGCCGGCCTGATCGGGACCATCGGAAAGGGTTAAGAATGAGAGGTGTTGATAAAATTAGGCAATGGCTCATCTTGTGTCCATGTCCGTGTCGGCCAGGATAATCTGTCCCCCCTTTGTTTTCCCCCATAGCTTTGATGCTACTGTTATACTGGCCGTCACAGCCAGCTGGTATTCTGTTCCCCTTCGGGAGAGGCTTCGTTGAAGCTCGGGTCGATGGCGTCACGTTTTGTATCCAACTCAAGGTGGTCTGCTCATGAAGCACCCAACTAGTCCAGACTCCGGTACAAGGCTTCCAATTTCCCCCTCGATCTCCAGCGCTTCTTTGAGGGTCGATGGTGGCCTCAGGGCAAGTTCTTCGTAGATCCGTGGTACTGCTGTGCTTCCCTTCATTTTGTTGATACACCAAATTTGCCAATTCTTCAACCGAGTGTGCCAGGAACGCTCTCTCCCCCTGAAGGCGCAGAGAGGTGGTGAGTTCCAAAATCAACCCCACAGGTCCTTGAGCTCTGTCGTGGAACTCGTGTTGACGCGCTATTAGTAGCCCAGGCGAGTTTACCACAAGTTTGCTCTCTTCAAAGTTGCTGTCGGAAGTGGTAGCAGAGACAGCTCGAACTCCGATAATGCGGCCGTATGCCTGAACGTCGAACAAAATGAGCAACAGAACTGATTACTAATCCGGCAAAAAAGTCCGAGATACCGACGAACTCGCCCTTGCCGTTGGCGGTAGTTATCGCCCAGGTTAGGTTTTTCAGGTATGGGAATAGGTGAGCGGCAGTGAGGACTCTGCAGGAAATCGATGTTGCCGGATTTAGCGGCATCTACAAGGGACTCTAATACAAAGACCGGTACTGGTACTGCGTCTTCATGGCTGTTTGCTGGTTAATTGCTGGGTGATTCTGTGAGAATACTTGTATCTTATTGCTCAGATGATCACTTGTCAGCGTGCCTTGGAATTTGTCAGTGGCCTGAGGGCAGGGTCGTCAATTGCGTGATTAAACAGAAGTCTGCATGAGACCGACAATCCATGTTAAGTGGCACCTGACGTAATAAACAGTTAAAACGAAATAACAGACATTACCTGTTAGAAGTTCAACGGTTGTTCGGAATGTTCGTCCAAAGGAGCTGATGAAAATTCTGCAATGACATGGACGGAACCGATGGTCACACACACATAGGTGTCTTGAAAATATCGATAATTTAAACTAGTTGGTCACTACTGTGGTTACTTCACGCTTCCGCGCCACAGTCTGAATGGAAACGAACGACTTTGGTTTGCGCGATTAAATATTTGTGATTTGCATCTCGAAGGGCTTGTGTTCCGTAGTCCTCTCAGGCTCGGGATCATTGAAACCATTTGTTTGCCCCACCAAGACTTTACGAGCCCTCGGATTTAGAGATTGTTTTCGATTCACAATCCTTTCTCTACAAGGCTTGCCCATCATTGTTTCACTCGCTCATATCTGGTCTTAAACAGCACGCCAAGAAAGTTGTAATCCTCGCCCTGTTACAAATTTTTTATGGGCTCCTTTACTCACATGGTTTCATCGCTTTGAAGCAAAGTACTGCAGGGGTGGTTGGCGCTTCAAGCGGAAGAACATTTGAAACTCTTTTGGACAAATTCCTTGGACCAAGGTTTCCATGTTGATTTATCACTAAGCTATAACTCTGGTCTTACCCGAGTCTCCCTCACTAGACTCTTTGCTTGGCTCCATGCCCACAAACTATTCAATCTTTTCTCTCTGCTCTCTTGGTGATGCTGTTTCGAATTTCAGTCTTATAGAGCGCGATTGTGCACACCTTTGAGCTTAGTATCTGTGTTGCTTTACTGATCATCCTAAGACCAATGTCCGTGGCGCCACCCGGAGCAAATTCCCTGGTAGTCCTCTCTTGTCCAGCTCCTTTGACTTCAGCGGAAAGGATATCACAGAAGAGATAACATCTAAAATTGGAAATAGCTGGGGAAAAGCCATGAATCTGTGTATCAGTTCAAATCAGTTCGGTTCAGATTGCGCAGGACAAATAACGGCCACAGCCAATCCAGATTCAGGAATTCTTCCGACGGTATGCACACTGCGTGGGAACCCACTACTGCGCAGTTTATTTCTCCGAATCCCATCTAAAATGGAAAAGAAACGTAAAGCCTCATCCAACATCAACCGCAAGAGTCATTATGCATCGTGAGCGTTCACTAAGCCACCACGTAGCAAGTGGAAACGTTCAATAACCGAACACATTACATCCCTCCATCGGGTGGCACGCCCGAAATTCACCATCAGAAATGATCTCCTCGCACTTACGATCTAGGGCCCCCCTGAAAGCCTGGACGGTCCCCAGTTCTTTCACCTCTTCCTGCAGCTTATTCCAGTAGTTCATCATCCGTATATATTGTTTCTCCTGATTTGGTATCAGTAGCCTACGGCTTAATGTCCATTCAGGCTACTGAACTCTCTTCTGCAGACCCATCAGCTGTGTCCAAATTCCGATATCCGAATTCATCTATATTCCCAAAGCTGTCCGTTGCCTTTGCCGTATGGTTCTTTTTCTTACCTGGTTTCTTTTCTTTAGGTTTCTGCGTCACCCATTCACTCGTAGCGGTTTGCCACACAGAAGTGGGACGTGGCGGGTATGAGGCAACCGCCCGTCTGGCCTCTTATTACCTCCAGGACAATTCTTTCAGGCCTTCGTAGGGCCTCCTCATAAGACCTTACTAACGCACCGCGATGCTGCGGCCTGAGCCTAATGCTCCTTTAGTCTTCAGGTAGAAGCTGAAACTAATCCCTTTTATATTGCTTTAGACGTGCTAGCCTTGCAGCCTCCTGGCAGACACCACAAACCCATTCGTCCCGGATGTTCTTGCAGTATAGCTGATACACGTCTTTACTAGTCCAAAACAGCCTTCACGGCCCGGGTACAGCATGCATAGCACTATTTACCTTCTTCCACTCGCTTTCCGCGTCCAGCTGCCGGACAGGGATACGTCTCACTCGTCATAGTAAGCGCAAAATGAACGCGAGGCTCTGGCCAAAGAAATACGGTACTCCTCACAAGGACATTTACGGTTTATAAACACTCTTATATACTTTGGTACGTATTACACAAAAAACTCTTGAACGTTTAAGGAGTAATAAACAAAACGATTCTTCTGATAAAAAGCTCACCTCAGGGTTACCCTGGTAAGCTCAATGGTACAAAATAACCTCTTTTATTCCGCAGTACACCTCAAATACTTGGTTCAACTCGGAGCACTTCAAAAATCCTGCTCGCTCGGAACTCAATCCAGTTCCTCTTCGAGTCAGTTGGGTCTCAGGACTTGCAGCTTGAGCCATGTCCTTGCACTGCGAGCCCAAGGAGTTCCCGCAGTGCGGCAACTTCCAGGTACCCAATAAAACTTTTTATTTATAGTAAACAAGGGGAAGGAAGAGAAAAAGGCTCGCCCTCGGGAACGGAAACCTCACACTAATATGTGTTTGGCTCTACGACTCACCGCTGTCCACAAGTCGGACATACCTCGTGTTCTCGATTGATGTGGAGACGTTATTATGGAATGATGACGAGTAGGGTGATACGGTGGCTGTGATAGAGATAGGCACTGTAAGGAAATGCTGGAATGATGAGATGCAGTTTGCAATAGTTGGTATGGAGGGGGAGAATGATGGGAAATGAGAATAAAAAAGAAAGCTCCCTAGGTGGACAGCAATAGTCTGGGAATACCTCTGCCCAACACTCACCCAGTTTATGCCCGGGGCAACCATCTAGGATGCTGTGACTACGTGTAGAGACAACTTGTTCCACTCATTCATGACTCCTTGGGAAAAAACATGACCCTGTGCCCTTACTTGCTCCTGGTTTGCCCAATTTACTGTCATGTCCTCTGAGCGCAAGGTTCTGACAAGGAATCAGTAATGGTCTGTCAGTTGCTATGATTCCCTTGTGCAGCTTGCATCCCTCTATCAGATCTCCCCCCAGCCTACGAGGATCGAGGAAGAAAAAATTTAGAGTCTTTAGTCTCTCCTGGTACGACTTCCCTTGCATTCCGTTCACCATTCCAGTAAGCCCCCTTTAAAGGTCTTCTGATGCCTCTTTGTCCTTCGCTAGGCTCGGTGACGATGCTTGAGCGAAGGTCTCCAAGCCCCACACACTCCTCGTATATGGGAAGAATCACTCTGGCCACTCCAAAGAGCACTCTTGTTAGGTTGAATAGCGCCGTGCCATCCCTGGCCGCTGCTGACCCACACCGCTCGGCGGGTTTGAAGCTCTCGTGCACAAGCACACCTAGGTCCTTTACCACGCCCTAACTTTTCTTGAACTACCGAATCCAATGCTGTCGGTTGAAAATTGCATGCTCCTCATCGTTTTTCCGCCACAGCTTGTTCTTCTAGAGCTCTTATCATCTGTTTCCACTTTCCGTCTTTGTCGCCCTACCACGGTATGCACACCTTCCCGTTTTGTCCTCCCTCCTATTACCTCTCTTTACATCAACTTTCACTGCTTTGAGTCACTATCGTCCTAACCACTCTTCTCTGTCGACGCTCGCCAATAACTCTTTTCCCACCTGCCGTCATTGCTGGCTTCTATCATCTATGCGCTTGGTGTTACCCTCTGCTCAGAACGCCCATTGATAGCTTCCTTAAAACCTGTCGCCCTGTTAATCCCTCCTCGTGCCCCATGCCATGATGCACCAACCGCACCCTCACCCATGCCCAATCCGCATATTAGAACTTGCCGCTCCAAACTTCGCATCCTTTACAGTTGTATTTATTATCTAATCACCACCACCATATCTTCCTCACTTGGCCCCGCGATTCCTCTGCGGTTCTTTCCAGTGTCCTGATTAGTATCCACCTGTTCAATTGTCTGCCGGCACTCAGCTCTCCAGTTCCATTGCCCCAACTCCTTTGCGCGTTCGTTTTTTGTGGCCTTTTTGCTCTATTACTGGTCCACTTATCTCGGGGCTTCCCGATTCCTTGTCCGCCCCCTTCGTGTTTCATCTGCAGTAAAATGATCTGATTGGTGATTTCTTACCTGTGTCTCCTCGGTCATTGCTTTCATCCCTTGATCCGTTTATTGCTCGCTACAGGCATTTTTATGTACCTTCCAGTGTGGTCCGCTTTTCCATGTTCCACCATTGTAATGACAATGTTACGTCGTGACGTTCTTTTACAGTTCCAAATTGTTTGACTTGTCACTACCCGATTCCTCTGGTCCGTCACTACATCTCGCACCTGCATTGATCAAATAATTAGACCCATTCTTACCTGTTTTCCTTGATCCTGTCTTTCATCTTCACTCTTCCATGAACTGCTCCTAACAGTCTTCATCACTTCTGTGCTTCCACATTCTATTTTTCTCTCCGTTGGGCTGCCACGTGCACTTGTCATGAAGTTAATCCACCACGAAATTCCAAAGTTAATCCTACGACAAATTGATCTAACATTACCTACTCCTCCTATTGACTGATAATTTCTTTCTAGGACCCCATTGTTATTGCTCCTGCTTCTCTTTAACCTATACATATATATACAATTATTCTATATATATATATATATATATATATATATATATATATAAACTTACGCATATATATCTATGTGCACGCGCTCTGCATCTTGCAGTTCCTCACCTGCCATTTCTCTTGCTATCATCCCAACGACCGTCATCATAGGCATCCATCAACTCTACATCTGTGCCTCACATCTACCGTATCCAATCCTTCTAAATCGTTTTTGTCATCTGATCATCCCTCTACGTCCTGCATTGCTCGCTGCCTGTTTTACGGTGAGTTTTGTGTCCTGTCCGCCGACAATTCACTGCAAAGTACCAATGCTTCATTGTCATCTAATCCACTGCAATGCACCTCACCTTTTTCTCCATCGTTCCTCGCTACTGCAATTCTTTATACCGATTTCCAGCCTTTCTCATGTTTACCAGTCTGCCTCCATATGTAATTGCCCGGGACCAGCCAATCAGTCCACCTGACCTTGAATTTCAAATTCACCGGGCGTCCATTCAAATCCGCTCTTGAGCTCATTTAAACTCCACACAATCTCTATGGTGTGCATACGTTTATACTATTTTCATCCTACCTTATTCACCCTTCTGAGCCTTTTTACCCAATACTTTAATGAGAGTCTCCATATTTCCATGAATTGTATCTGTCCATTCCATCACCTGTATCTACATGATCATGCACATGGCATGCTTCGGGCGCTTCCGAAATAAACCATTATCATTATCACAGCTGCAAACTCAGTCCCGACTGGAAAGGACAGCCCTATTACCTTTCTTCGGTGCCTCCCCTGTCGGCTGGCAATTGTTTGCATTTGGCTGCAATCAGTGGCAACTCCCACTTTCGCCCCACCCACTTATCCCGTTTAAGTTGGTCTGCTGTCACCTTGAGGCTGGTTCACCTACTATTTTGACATCATCTGCTGATAGGCACCACGGGCAGCCTAGTGTGGTTACCAGACCGTTCACGTATATCAGGAAGAACAATGGTCCCATCACAGAACCTAGCGGCACACCACAGTATGCTTGGGCCAGTGTGGACCCGGCTTCCTCCACCTGCACGAAGAAGGCTCTGTTACCCAGGTAACCGTCTATCCATATCACAACCAGCTGGGCCACTTCAAGTGCCTTCAGTTTGCCCAGCAAGAAAAGGGGGTTTACCGAATCAAAGCTTTTTTGATAGTCCAAGTAGCATACCCCCACTCGTTCCCTCCGGTCTAATCTGCGATTTACCTCATTGAAAAATGGTTGCAGGTTAGTGAGGTAGGATCTTCCTATGACAAACCCGTGTTGCTGATTAGCGAACAGCTGATGAGTCCTTAGATTTCCCTTGGTCGCTCCCTGACCCGTTCCTATAGCACTTTGAGGGCGATTGATAGTAAGCTTACGGGACGGTAGTTAGAGGCCACCCCCCGGTTCCCCTCCTCTGTGAATGGGACCAACTTGCGCCAATCTACAATCATCAGGTAGCCCCCCCGGGGGGTCTAGAGGTAAGGTAAACAGTGGTGTTAGCGGTTCAGCCAATACGTTGGTTAGGGCTTTTTGAATGGCGGGATAGACACCATCAGGCCCCGCATCCGTTTCGCTATTCAGACTGCTCAGTTCCAGTTCAACCTCACTATCACCCATGATGACGCCATCCGTTATGATCATCTGCTGGGTTTCAGTGGCCTCATGCTGCCTTCCGGAGTCTTGCTTATGCACACGTTCGAAGAAGTTCTTCAGGGCTTGAGCTTTCTAGTAAGAGCCTGTTGACTGCACTCTATTTTCGGTGGCCAAGCATCTTACGACGACTCTTGCTGTAGCCTTAGACTGGAAGCAGCTATGGTGAGCCTTAGTGCGTGCCTTCACTCTGCTAGCTAGGACCGCTCCACATCTTGCCTAACATTCTGGCTGCACCTTAACGGCACGCTCGCGGGCTCTCATGTGTTGCAGCTAACTATGGCACCCACCCATTAACCGATAACGACTCCAAGCCTTACGCTTCGCAGGTTGGGCTTTGGCGGATCGGCTTGTCCAACACGGTGGTTTGCCCAGCATTTTGACGCTCCTCAGTGGGGCGAGTTTCCCGGTCAATCTGGGGAGGTGGTCCCCGGTGACGGTCCACCCTTCTTACACTTTCTGATAATTAGCGACCTAGTCAGCACTACCCGTTACTTCCCTGGTCGCTATTAGGTTCAGACTCCTGATTTTCCCTCGCATCTTATTTGACATCCACAGGGGAGCCCCTTGGACCAGAAATCTGGTAACCACCTGGTGACTCCTCTCAAGAGGGGTGGTGAGCTCTAGTCCACTTACCTCGCCCGGGTGCCCGGTGAACACCAGGTTAAGTACACTCGGAGTTTGCCCTTCACTTAGTCTGGCCGGCTGTCTGAAGTGCTTAAAGAGTGGAAAGCGGACCACTAGCTCGAATTATTTTCCACTACTGCGGGTGTCAGTCGAAGACAGGCTCCCCCAATTTTTTCGGGGGAGTTGAAATCCCACATTACCAATACCCGGGATGCCTGCGAGACATTCAGGGCTAGATACTCGAACTTTAGAAGGTTCTCTTCCGGTCTAGCATCTGGGCTGTGGTATACGCATAATTCGTCCAGTTCATTGGATGAGAATGACTGGGTGAGACGAAGCCGGTTAAGAGAGAATCGCAGATCAATTAGAACAGAAAGAGCACGAGTAATGATAACAGGCCAGTTGACGTCAAGTGAAAACTGAATTCATGGCGACTGCCAACTAGATAAACGTGTCTTCATGTTAGATAGGGAGTAATCGTGAATAACGATTCGAGAAATTTCGGATTTTTATATCCTTCAACGGGTGATTAAAATAACAATAACAGCAGTAAATTGCCGAATGAATGGGGAAACAGAATAATACAACCAAGCCAAACGTTATCGATGAATAGATGTGATTGAATCGCATGACTGATCTGAAGAAAACAGTGGTGTATTATGAACGGAAACAAGGTAGTAGGGAGACAAGGAGGACAAAGAACAGCCATCAGTTGAGTTAATGCGTGCGCACAGTCAGACAGACGATAACAACTAGATCTTGGTTTGGCTCAGTGAATGGCAGGGGGTGAGGAAAATCAGTCCAACCCAACCCAAATGGGAGCAGATTAGTGAGGATCAAGAAGTGTAAGAGCGGAAAATAATCCCACGTTAAAACCTGACACAGACATAAAATTATTAAACTCTTCTAGACTTGCACAAAAAGAATATCCTACTTAGCACACACGCATCACCCAATGGAAAGTTGGACCTGTGAATGCAGCCAAATCACAAACGTGAGAGTGGGCGATCGCTGATCACGCACGAAACTCTGGCACTACGGCTCCCGAACAGCGATCTAGTTAGGGAGGTCTTTTGAATAAGAGTTCGTACAAATAACGTCATCACCACTACGACAGTCAATACGAACACAAGTCAAACAGAGGACAAGCCTAAAGCAAAGAGTGGAGATAACAATCCAAAAAATTAGGGGTGAAGAAGGATCAATTATAAAATCTATTTGGGTATGTCTCTGGATGAGTAGTCATAAAAATGCCATTTGTATTTGTTTGCACAGGACAAAACCTAGTGGACTAACGAAAAAGTTCAGAAGGATGTCTGGTTGCCACGATAATCACAAGTCCATCTAGGAGGATACAGCAGGGAGGGGAAGACACAAGTGAGTAGATGCGAGCATATGTAACAACGGTGAAAACCAACTGAGGAGCGCAGGTGTGTGGCTCAACCGAAAAATAAACCGAATCAATAGAACCAGCTTCGTCTGCGTCCCTTCTTTTCCATGTAATGGTAGATCATCAAAGCGAACCACAAATTTACTAAAGAAGGTACGAGAAGATGGGGATAAGAATGAAATAGGTAACGGGTCACAGGTTCACGAAGCAGGTGTATGCGCGTGGTCACAAGGCACACAAACCGCTACAAAATGCAACAAGAATTAGCACAGAGGTCCCAGGGAAAGTAGGCTGCATAATGAAGCTTGCGTATTTGGTGTGTACGGGGCTTCCCCAGACTGCCGTTCCAGGTTTTAGTTCAATAGCTTTCCGCCTGCTACCTTGCCATCATCTATGTCAGTCCAGTAGGCGCGGTATCCCTTCGTGGGTAGCAGCTCCGTGGCTGCTGTTTGGTGTAACCTCGTATCCGTTATCACAATGCGGTCGACTCCGATTGTTTCATCCTCGACTTCCATTTTCTTATTTGCCATGCTGCAACCGTTGGCTTACACCACTCTGATTTCCCTCTTGGGAGGTACTGTTTCGCCCAGCCGCCGGATGTTACTAATCTCTCTCCCTAGCTGGCCCCCGGACTCATCTTCCGATAGCCCTCGCCATTTTTCGTCACTGGATTGGGGGTTCGGGGACGAAAGCCTGGCTGACGCTGGTTTCGCTGTCCCTACTGCGATCTTCCTGTCTCAGTGAGAAATGCTGGTCACCGGGGATACATTTTGCAGCAGATGATGGGCTACTGGCATTGGTATGGCGCTCAGCAAAGGGGTGGATGTGGTTCTTTCTCTGGTGAGATTCCTACCAGAAGCGCTTCTGGAGCCTTTCCCTGAGTGATCGGGTTCCGCACGCAATACCTCATTTGCGAGCCTAACAATTTGGTCCGATGCCGCTAAGAACCTGTCTCTGAAAAGCAAGTTTCCAGGCACCACTAACGCAGGTCTGGGGTCCTGGCCCTCTCCTGGTTTGGCTGACAAACAACTCATCCTAAAAACTTTCCTCAAAAGAGCATGCTGGGGCACTTCAGTCTGTCTCAGTAGGTATGTGACCAGGAGCCTCAGCTCCCTGATTCGACGACCCGTTGAAAAGCAGAAAGGTCCGGGTGTCTATTAATGACGACATTTCTCCGCCTGCTGGTGGCCATTTCCTCCGCGTACTCTAACCTCATCAGTTTTGGTACCATATTGGCTGTGTAGCCCCTCAAGTTTTTTAATTCTCTCTCCATATTATTCACCGCATTCTGGAGTCCGGATGCCTTGCACGCAAGGGACTGCTCTAATTTTCAAGTCTCCTCCACTTCCGTCGTTCGTGTGTTAGTATCTGTATACTGTGATCATTTTCGCCCCCGCTTTGCAGCGATCTACATGCGCTTGCACAGACAGCACAGGTCCGCTTTGGGCCGCGATGTTCCAGCCACAGCTTGAGATCATTAACAGAAAGTCCACTACATTTCCAATGGAACCACAGCCTACATATATTACATCGACGTTTTTGCCTCCTTACGATGTTTTAGAATACCGCACATGGACATAGACATTTCTGCTGAGGTATGACCTTTCCTTTAAGTTAATGAAGTTAAATTTGTAAAGTGAATGCTTACGACTCTTCAAGGGAGAAAGTAGTCGGACTCTGGATACGCCGCAGTGGTGTAGACAGACTAGAAAGCTATTCAAAAGCCTACCTTGAAGTCACGATCACCGGTCGCACAGTTTCGTCCGGATAACACTATTTCCAATTTGTCAATCTTTGTTTCCATGAATTCTCGCCTGAATTGCTATTTGGAGGTCTTATCACAATTTTTTCCAGACCTACATCAGTTGGTCTTTTTTGTGAGGTGCCTCGTCAATAAAAAACTGAGCTCCACAGAGAGACGAGTTGCAGCTTGGCGCAGGTCAGACGGGCCGCTAGTTCGGTTCGGTTCAATTCAGTTTGCACGGGACAGATAGTGAACACTGCCAGCTGAGCGCCCAGAATTCTTTCGATGGCACGCACGCCGGTTTTGTACTCACGGCCAAACAGGGTATTTCGTCGAATACCTGCTGAAAATAAGAGAAAGACATAGCACACCGAGGCACATCAGTTATAATAATAATAATAATAGTGGTATATTTCTCGGCCGTGGTCGGGATGCACGCGAAAGCGTCTGATCATGGTGTAACAGGTTACTCAATAAGACAGAATATTTACAAGCTCTAGGGATAGAAGTCAAGAGTATCAACGATAGAAAAACAGCCAGCAATAATTTGAGTGAATTACTATAATTGTGAATCGCTCGGCAATTTCAAACCAGTTTCGAATTCGAGCTGGGCGGTAGTGCAACGTGAGGATGTCGAAAAAATCTTGAACACAGCGCCAATGAGGCTTTATGAATGAGAATGATGCAAGCCATGAAAAACGGAGGCTTACCAAGGTTCTGCGATAGGAGTAATTTCTCAGCAAGATAAAAAAAGAATAAAACTGTAAAAAAGTATACTCAGGAAGATCGATGCATGCGAAGAGAATAGCGATCCACGAAGACGATGCAAACCATGCAGGACGGATCTACTGGGGTCCAGCAAACGGGATGAGTTTTGAAACAGGGAGACATGAGACCTATTTCATAAAAGTGAACTTGGGAACACTGGTGGATGTTGGAGGAACAGCACTCCGTAAAAACGTGGGTTTAATTTTAGGATCAGTAACCTGTACCATTCAGAAAAGAGGAAGAACAACCGGAGGGTCATCGAGAAGTGGAGAGTAGATTTTCGGCTGGCCACGGTTCGAGGGTATGATAAACTATGGTAACAGACAATTAATTGGAAAATTTCCACATGGACTTGAAGGTTATTGTGCAGTTCCACTGAAAAATATATATGTATGTGTATATGTTGACGCATTTGGATTCGGTGTTAATCAGCGTCATTTCTGGTAATGTACAACCTCGTGTGGGTATGTTTTGTCTGGCAGGGTAAAGAATGTGTCGGTCGATCAGCCGAGTGTGGCGAAATGTGACGAACAAAACTGATGACCAGTACTGACCGGTATATTAGCAGGATGCGCGTGAGCTGGAACTTGTTTTGGATGCAATGGTGATGTCGACAGGATGGGCTTATCGTTGGAAAACGCCGAACGATCCCATAAGCAGTTGGGAGTATTTCCTGTCGGATGGCTTGATTTCAGTCCCAGTTGCTATGAGAGGTTCCAATGGGGTCTCCGTCGGTACGAGTCTAAGCGGCATTCTTGGTCATCCAGTTTGGCGACTGGGATGGTGGGAGACAACAAACCAGAAATAAAGGGGGATTGCAGTCTGGACGTGGTTCCAGCTGTGGGTTGTGATAATATATGACACCAATAATAGTGAATTAGTTAGGTTTATGTGAGTGGGGCATGGGCGAAGTTTCATTTGAGTAGTCAATGGCACCTGCTCCACATTCTGGGTAAAATAAGCTCACAGTGGATTTGCGCCATACTGCTTTAGGCTGAAGTTGCGTACACCGGTGAAGCAACTGTGTATGCGTTCCAAAAGATTTATGGTTTGCACTTTGGCGCGGCAGTGCTCGGACACTAATAAAAGACCTAAGGTTTCACGGTTTAGAATAGTTAGAAATGAATACCCTTGATACCGTTCACTTACGTTGAACGCAGCTTGGCACCGAGGCGCTAAGATAAGTTTGAAATAACAGAGTGTGAGCGAACGGGACTGGCGCACTGTTAGCGTAGCGCTATACTGTCACTGTCTCTTCCGGTATAGTGGTTATTTCTTACTGGATAGTTTCTGAGGAGCCCTAAGGTAGAAGAAACTATAAGGGTGTCGGAGTTGATGCATTAGAGGAAACCGGTCACGAGCAGAGAAACGTTAACGTGAGTCCGTCTATGCTCTTACTCGATGGTGCCATTGTACTGAGATTATACTCGAGTATGAGCAAGGAGATCTGATGTAGAGGTGATTGCAAGGTTATCGTGGTATCTTTTCCGTCGTTATCATATTGCAAAGCAGGACAACACCGATATAGGGACTGGTTTGCAGAACCGTGAGAGGTGGAAATGAGATGGGTTCCAATTTTCGTCAGGGAAGAGAACTCTAACGGTCCGCATTCAGTACTCGTGGTAGGTGGCACAAGGGCCTGCTTCACGTAGGAAGGTAGCAAGGTATATAATCACTGGCATCTGGCTGGTGCTGCCCCAAGAATGATTCACAAATTTGAGAGGTTTTCATTATCTTTTATGGTTTTATCACAGTCATATTTCTGGCTGTCAGAGAAGGCGGAGCTGATTTTGGCAGGTGACCACAGCTCTCACGCCCCGGCCGAAACAAGGACCTCCTGTAACAAGCCGAGTTGGGAATAAGTCAACCACGCCAGCCAATCCGTAGCAACACTGCAACCCGGAGGCACGGATCACATGTAACAAAGCTGGTTTGCCTGGAAGACGAGACAGTGGAGTATTTGTTCTCACTTTTTTACGCCAATCTCTTACTTTTTGGTGTTCATGTCTCATTGGTGGTCAACTCTGTGCAGGGAGACCACCACGGCCAGAAACGTTTGCAGAAGTGCCAGGCTAACATTCACCTTATCCGTGAAGTCAGAACCCCAAGGCCGTTTATATGGGACAGAAAATGCAGGGAAAGGTAGGGTCAACCACAGCCATCGATTATTAGGTGGGGTTCACGTTCACCATAACACCAGTATGCACAAAAATGGGGCACTACTTGCAAAGCTAACAACGTGATGCATCGGGAAGTTCCATAGAAGGTTTTTAGTTTTGTTGACTAAGTATCAAACATTATACAGGCCAACCACGGAGGATGCTAGAGTTATGTGATAGGAGGAAAGATGAGCTGTTAGTGCCCAGTGATTCGATATAGGATGACTACTGGGTGAAGGTTGAGGAGTCTGTCAGGTGCTGCGTCTTGGGCTAGAGACAGAGGCGAAAACTAAATAAAAATTAGCACTACATATGTTTAAAGACTATCTTTCATGCAACCAGTGGTATTTCGAATAATCAAATACGACTTCAGAGGCGATGGCTACAGTCATGAGAGTTACTATGTTGAGGTATTGTAACCTGGTAGGTTTACGCTAAGGTGGTGGCAACTACGGTGAATGGTGTGGCACATCCTAGAGATTATCCGGGGTTCTGGTTAGTATCCAACACTTTCCTCGTAAGCTCCATCAATAATCATATAAGGATTTAAAGCAGCGATCAGTTTTTGGGCTCCAAAAGCTACGTGTAGCCTGGACTTAAATATAATTAGGGAATCTTGAGAACGGATATCGGTTTATTCCATAAAGCTGCATATGTAAGGAGGGAGAAGTTTCATCTTATGGATTTCCGAGGAGTAGGGATCATCGTACGGTGTTACCTACTGCGTAGCTGATATGTCGAGTTGATACTGAACTGAACTTGGCTAGAGGATACAGCTTGTTCGTGGAGCAAAGTAAACAAAAATGCAAGGTTAGGTTTTATTCTCCTAAGCCACAGAGGATCAAGCGGCAGGAGTGCACACCGCTGCCCGTAGCTCAGGTTCGCAGGAGGCCCAAGTAGTTTCTCGGTATATCGACGCTGTACATTTTCAATGTCGATAGTGTCACGTTTGTGCATATTTGAGAACACAAGTGCACGGTATTCTAGGGTTGAGCGAACATGAGTTTTGTACATCTCTAACCTACTGTTCGTGAGAGGGAAATTTTTCTGCAGCTAGTCAAGGGACTTGTTTGCCCGTGCACTTACGTAGGAATTGTGTTCAGAAAAACAGAAAATGTAAAAGTATTGCAGTCCGAGAACAGTTATGGTTGGGGAATATGGGAGTGAGACATCGCCAATCTTAAGCGCATCTTGAGGAATATTGCAGCTTAGCGTGAGATAACTGCTTTTGTTCACCGAAAATTCCATTTTCCAGCGATCACACCAGGAGGATAAGGACCCTACGTCGACCGTGATGTTATTCAGTGCTGCAGATAGGTTTCTTCTTTCGAACTAGTAGACTACCTTCATATTGTCGACGAACAAGAAAATTTCGTCATAAGCGACGGCATCGCAAATGTTATATATATAATATATATATATATAGAGAGAGAGAGAGAGAGAGAAAGAGAGAGGGTAAAAACTGCAGTGGTCCTAGAACACTTCCTTGGATAACTCCGCTGTTTACCGGGTGGGGGTCTTGCATCTAGCCGTTGACGCGGGTAATTTGATAACGGTCTTGTAGGTAGGATTTAAACCAACTAAGTAGGGGGTTTTCAACCCCGTATCCTCTAACCTTGTTGAGGGGCGGAAGATGTGAGACTCTGTCGAAGGCTTTTGTCATATCAAGATGGATGGTGACTAGTGCTCTGTCTTCGTCGGCAGCTGTTGCTACCAAGTTCAGAAAGTCAAACTGGCAGGTTGAACACGACCATGATCCGAAAAACCTAGGCTGTCTTTGGCTGATGAGTTTATATGCAGAAAGGTAGTCGGTCAGGTAGCGATTCACGACTTTTGTGGCAGCCTCGAGGTCATTGGCATATGATTATTAGGGCGGTAACTGCAATGTCATGCACTGCGCCTTTCTTGTGCCTGGGGATAATAATGGATTTCTTCCATTGGCTAGGGAAGGTCCCTGTTTGCAGCGATAGAAAGTATAGGTTTAGTAGCAGGAGGGGAATATCCGGGCTGCCAAGAGCGAATATTGCTCAGAGTAGGCCATCGGGTGCGGGATAGTAGGTCGGTTTGTCGGTGTGGATGTATCTTTTTATATCCGTGGTGGTAACCGTGATAGAGCTGAGTGAGGAATGAGTGATAGACGGGGTGGCTAGCTGGGTACATGCTGGACTGAGGGACACGGTGGTGGTGAAAAATGTGTTGAACGCGTCAGTTCAGTTCCCATTGGGGAGAACGAAAGTGGCCAAGACCAATCGAGCGTCAAGGTTGTTGTGTTGCCAGCGAGTTTCTCTGGCTCCTGACACTGCGCGTTGAATGATTTCTTCAAAGGGCAGAGTTTGTGAGGCAGCATCGCCCTCGCAGACACAAGTTGATCGACAAGAACGGTGGGGGCTCATTACCGCACCCCTCGTTCACACAGCTAGCTCTGGGAACGTTGTGTTACAGCGTGAGTCTGAGGCCCTTTTGAAAGTTGATACCTTGCTGTACCTCACAGCATCCTCTGACAGCCTATCCCACATAGATACAACCATATTTGTAAAGCATTTAGCCCGCATGTATAGCCTTGAGTATGCCATCCATAGCCTAAGACCGGGGCCTCCGGGGCCGCAAGCAAGGGCGGAAGCAAACAAATCACCCATGTCTTTACCCAACAGACCCTTTCTGTTCTTGAAGGCTTCCATTGGGGGAAGTCGTCTTCCACTTGCTCTAAAGAGAAGAGGTTGAAATCCTCTAGGCGCTGTAAGTCAATTCTCGCAAACTGAGCCACCAGTAGCCAATTCAAAAGGATCACGAAACCAGAACAAGATTGATTCGTGGTTTCTGCGATACTAAATTGAAATTCACAAAAGGTACAGGTACATACAAACCTCATGTATGCGGTCAAATAGACTGAACTGTAAAACCCAAAGGTTCAAAGCCCCGTGGCTGAAGCTCGACAGTCAGAAACGGTTCAACGCCAAATTCTAATGCCTCGCATGAATAAACAAACGTGTAGAAGAGTGATTTATGGGCAAGCCCTTCAAAGTAATGTCAAATATAGTCTAATTCACCAAGCACGTGGAACATTTGAAGGGATTTTCAGTATTTGCCCCTTACAGACACTGGGCGCAGGGTTTCCCTCTCTAACCAGTGATCATTCCAGTCATAAGTCACAAGTCACTGCACCCCATCCAAGAACTCCTTATCTTCGCGATAATAGGGATCCCATGCCCGCACACAAAATTCTAGAAAAGGTAGCTCCAAAACCTCGTGAAAAGCGATACTGGCTTCTGGTTTTCTGCATGTTATAGTATTGCACTCCCCAACTACTACCCCTCTGGCCATTTTGGAAGCTCTCTGGCACTGTCCTGAAGGCTTGCAGTCCTGTGTGCCTATCACACCTAGGTATTTTACCTCCGACACCATTTGAAACGGATAACTGTTCGTTTCGTCCATGTTGGTGTTCAGGATTTGGCATTTGACGAGATTCGGTGATGAGACCCATGGTTCTGGCCATCTGAGAACAGTGTTTATATCCCGTGCTAAATCACCTCCCGCTATCTCCGCATCGTCTACAAAGATGGATTACGGGTTGCTCCACTCATCCTCTAGGTAATTTATACACAGGGGGAAGGGCCAAGGTCCTGGTACTTAACCCCGTGGCATACCAATGTTAACCTTCGTCAGCCCCGACGGATAATCGCCTACATTGACACGGAAAATACGATTCCCTAGAAAGTGTTGTCCAATCACTTGTTTCCTTAATTATTCCGAATGTTTGTGACTTATGGCTCAGCAGAGGATGACTCGCACAGCAGGAAGTCTGACTGAAATCCAAATAACAAACCTCCATTTTTATGCCTTCACCTGTTCGTCTTTTGGTCTTGTCTGAGAACTTCATCAAGTTTGTCAAACACGATCTTCTTTAACAAATCCATGTTGTGCAGGTGTCAGTAGACCGTCAATGACCAGATGCGGGCACAGTAGCTTTCGGACTATACGCTTCAAGCACTTGCACAAGGCCGATGCCATGCTAACCCGTTTATGATTGTCCGCCTTCCGCCTAGAGCCCGTCTTATATATCGCTATGACAGTGGCCTTACGCCAATTATTTGGCGCCTCACCCGTCCCTAGAGACTTTTCGTAAAGCTGGGTAATAGCCTCTGATAAAATATCGGGATCAGGCTGAACAATAGCTGGATGGATTACATCCAGTACGGGAGTTTTTTTGGCTGCACAAATATTTGAGTTCGTGGAGCACCTCGACCTCACAGGAAATTTCTGAAGCACTGGCGTACTCCCCATATCCGATCCCGCCACACTATGAACCTGGTTTTAACGATACACACCCTTAAAGAAAGCAAGCAATGTTTCTGTCTCTTCCTAATTATTGAGAGCAATGCCCCCTTCGGGCATCTCCAAGGTGCTTACGTACTCATGTGCCATTTTCTCGGACTGAACATAAGCGAAGAAATTCTTGGAGTCTGCCTTCGCGCTGTTGGCGAGTTTCTTCTTCTTCTAATAATAATAATAATGGTTTATTTCGGAGACACCCGAAGCATGCTCGATTGCATGATCATATGATACAGCTGAGGTCACAAAAAGGTTCCTTGGATATTCATTTGGGTAAATGCAGCCTAAAAGTGTACAGGTTTTAGTGGTCGCACGAACGATTGCCCGGCATATTTGAGTTTGAAGGTCGGGTGGACGTACACTTGCGAATTGAGTGAAAAAGGCTCCGCCGTCGAGATACGTGATGAAGTAAAGCGGCGATGAAGTAAAAATGCGCAGTATTTTGGATAGCGTCGATGTAAAGTCGCAAGGGTGAGTAAACTGACAAAGAAAATTTTCGAAAAAGCACCAACGAAAAATTGGAGAATTTTGGGTGATGAAGGACATGCACTTAAACCAGTAGTCCAGATGACCCGGAAAATAGCAGAAATATAATACCTAAGGATTTGTGGTGTCTTTCAAGGAGGGGGAATGCGTATATAAAACAGTCCGTGTAACCACGGAATTGGTATTTGCTGTTCATCAAGAGGTTGTGGAGAACGCCCTCATAAAGAGGTGGATGTAGCTGCCCGAGCCTGGAAATTTCACTGGAGCAGAGTGACGAAAGTTGACAGGTGAGTGAAACACGATTCGAATAAAGGGTTCGTTTCAGGTTAATTGGTGAACACGATTTGACAACAGCAGTTGATATACGATGATCTTATGAAGTCTCAAGGGGGTGGTGCATAAACGATACTGTCAAAACATGTAAAGAATCGCTTAACGGGATGCGCTGGTAAGAGTCTGACATGGGGTATTTGGGAAACAACTGGAAGGTCAGTAAACTGGCATACGTATAGTTCATTGCCAGCAAACGTTTGGAGAAATAGCTTTCTCAGTGTCGAACTATTTTTGTCCTGGATTGTGAATACTTCATTGCCAATGCAACTGTCATGAAATGCAAATGGCTGAATGAGAAAAGGTGCAACGGAAGGATACACTGAACATAAAGGTGGTGTCACGCCGATGAAGCGCTGGAAGGAGGACCATTTCGTTTTGTGTGGAATTGTTGGCAGGTGAGAGACGAATCTTTAAATGATGGTTTTGTTTAGATAAATGTAGTTGTGACATACAAATTACCAATTGGATGAATGGTCTCTTCAAGAGTATACCAGGAATTGTCATATTCATAATAAAGATCTGAACAGTGAAACCGTTTCATGTTTTGGGGTACAGAATCCGGTAACTGGATATAATAGAATGAGGGTAAACATGGCATCAGCTCAGACAAATAAAAGGTAAGTCGATGGATATAAATGCCGGCATGGTAAACCTTGTTCAGGAACGTTGGAGGAGGCAATGGGTGGCAGCAGTAATATGCAGGGGATGTTGTTTTTCAATCCGCAGTTGGCACTAGTGGGTGAGGCTGGCCGTGCGCTGGACACCCAACCTGAAAACCAATTCTGGTGACAGGAGGTGCGATCCGCCGGCCTAGTTGCGCCCGCGTATCATTGCAGTTGGCCTGCACGCCCGATGTGCGCCGGCCAATGCGGTGAATCTGACCGCGCCTCGCACCGTTGTGATTGACATGAGTTTTCTTGGTGGGGCCAAACGGCCGTGGGCATCAGGAAGTCCGCGATCAGGCAACCAGGCACCAGGGGATCCCGGAACGTAACCAAGGAAGCGTCATTCGGGTAGCGTATGAATAGCCAACGGTCAGGTAGATGCGTAGGCCGGGTTAGTGACCGGTGTGGTCTCCAGAGTATTAAGAGTCATCGAGAGAAAGGTACGCACGAATGAAGGTCTGGAAATAGAGAAAAAGTAGAGGAGCGCAGTCTGGGATGCTCCCAGCTGAGGATAAATGAGAATCGATACAAAGAGGCAACAATAATAGACAGTGACTCTCTGATACTAGTTTTTCGATTGCAGAAGGCGGAAAAACTAAGAATGGTTATTTAATTTCATCTGTCATAGACCGCCGGTGTTTGGCGCGATTCAAAAGTCTAGACCCTTCTCATAGGCTTGGTCATCGGACATGTCTACATTTAGGAGCTGTAAGGTTTGGGTAACCGTGAGGAATTTATCCAACGCACTTCTAAACCGATGGCTGGAAGTAGAACTGCGTATTTCTAACGGTAATTTATTCCATAAGTTAGAGTGCACTATGATGAAGAAATGTGAACGTAAGCTGGTGTTGGTAATAGGGGTTGAAAGGGTAAGGATTCTAGAACGTAGTGGATAGCTAGAAACGGGCGAAAAGTGCAGTGGATTAGAAGTATATGTCCGACTGTGGAGGATGTTATACAAAAATATAAGGTTCAGTTTCATACGGCGAAGCCATAAAGGGTCTAGTTTGAAAAATAAGCAGCGTTCTTTATAAGTGAGGGCTGAGCTCCATCCAATCAGTCGCTTGGTAAAACTACGTTGAACTGACTCGATACCAATTCTGTCTGATTTCCGCATACTAGAAAAGATCAGTGGGCAGTATTCTAATAAAGGCCTGGCATGAGATTTATAAAGGAAAAGAATGCAGTCTCGAAGTTGGAAGGAGCGAAATATTAGCCCTAGACACTTTCTGGCCTTAGCGACTTGGAGGGCCGAATATTCCGAGAAATTAAATGTGCAGGAATACCCGCATTTTGTTTCTCGTTGCAGGGCTTGGGCCCCATTCCCGGCTGTCCTTCAAGCTGCCTAACTGAGAAAGACGTTAAGCCTCGTGAGGTTTCACTGGGACTGGGAGATCAACAGGTCTACCTTTCCATAGGACACTGTTTCAACTGCTCCTTACCCAGTTGCTAGAGAAGTGCGATCTGGTTATCAGCCTAGCTCCAACTTACGTAAACTTCTCGTACCCTCTCGTCCTGAAAACTAAAGCCATTTGGAATAGACTACTCGGCCTTACGCCAGAAAAAGCCTTCATTACCTTGGTTTCTTTTGCGAAATAACCTCGAGGTCTTTCTCCTTCAGTCGAGAAAATACCGAGATCCCAAAGTCTCTGTGTATACGGTTTACATCTCTGCCCTCCAAACATTGGCGTAGGAAAATGCTTAACCTCCTCTAAGCAGGCTGCGTCCTTTTTGTACAAGGGCGCCCAAGTCTGCAATCTATCTTCTCAGCAAGGCCATACTATAGCCAAATAAATCGATACGAATGTTTCCGTCTGCCGGTGAGATAACGCTGACCGCGGTCTAAAGAGCTCACCATGAGCGTTTTGTGCAGCAGCCTTGTACTGGCCTGACCATTTAAAGTCACTGCTGATGATGACACCGAGGTCTTTACCACTACTGACTGCCTCTTTGATGAGAAGCCCGTGGTCGTGGGCGAAAGTTAGGCTTTCTGTTGCCATTGGCAGCAAGTGGCTATTTCCGGCGTTCAGCTGCAGGTTCTACTCGTATGTCAGACCAAGGACGGTCCC
This sequence comes from Fasciola hepatica, assembly GCA_948099385.1. Lineage (NCBI taxonomy): Eukaryota > Metazoa > Platyhelminthes > Trematoda > Plagiorchiida > Fasciolidae > Fasciola > Fasciola hepatica. The sequence continues at coordinate 31,849,202 of CANUEZ040000043.1, read as the reverse complement.
TATATCCCTGCCCTATTCAACTCTACCTTCGGATCAAAATATTTTCACATAAACCACGAGAATGCTCCCGGGCAGCTGAAGGGCGGACGGCAGGTTGTTATTAAGCAAAAAGAATAGCATCGGGCCCAGGACGGATCTCGGAGGTACACCACTGGGGGCGTTCACGAGACCGCTGCACCTGTCACATACCTTGACGTAAAACGTCCCTTAGGCGAGGAAGTCGATCAGCTCTCTGCATACTGACCCACCTGTACCCAACGTTCCTATATGGCGCCGCAAAAGAAGACGATTTAAGGAGCAGAACGGGTTGCTAAATTCAAAGTAGCACTCCGCATTACACTGCAACATCTAGCTGTGACTTCACCCATTCTGCCCCCATCCTATCCCCCAGCTCACTTTCTTCCCTAATTTCAAGCAGAATTTAGTTTCCTCTTCTACTGACTCAATACTTTAGATCAAACCTTAATCTTTTTACTGAATCTTCACGCTTTCTTCTAGCCATTCCTTGCATACCTCAGAAAGGCGCGGGACCAGATGTATTTGCACCGATACCCGTAACGAATTCAAAAATAAAGAGAGTAGCTTTATCGACAAAATCATTCCTCCCAACTCGGGGACCCGGACCTCGCTCTCCGATCCCAATCAATCTTTTGCCTTCAAACGGAATAAGCCATAAAATCACTTCTTCCAGCGACGAAAAAAGAAGTCTCGGCAAGACTGTTCAGATCTTTGTGCCAGTACCTTATCCAAATACAGTTCCAGTTGACTACTTTTGGCCTACCCAACCACATGCATCCTCCTCCCCAGTTACAAATAGTCGCGAGCTTTCGGACTTCAGGGCAGTCCATCCAAATTTGCCGGTTTTTCCGCTTCCTCTTAAAGTCCCGCTTCCTCCCACACCATATATCTCCCCACACCATCCCACAGTCCGCCAGTGGCTACAATTTCTCCAAACCTGGCAGCCAACTTAAGCGGTCATACGTTCAGTGTACGTCATGGCCATGATGATGATAGTTTCACAATTGCACTTTTCAATGCTTGCTCCCTTGTAAGTAAACTCACATCCGTCCGCTCCTTTGCACTGCAATCTCACCCGGATGTAATCCTCGTATGTGAAACCTGGCTTACTGATAAAACTCCCCTTCGACACATTTCCATACCCGGTTATAATATATTTGTTACGAACAGATCTGAAAGACGTGGTGGTGGATGTCTTGCTTATAGTAAGAGCAGTCTTGAAACACACTCCAACTTCCTGTCCTTGATAAGGTCCAAGACTCTGTTTGGATCTCTATACCCCTGCTTCAGGGGCAGCTCGTCATTGGTTGTGTTTACTGTCCACCGGGCTACAACACTGGCAATGTGAATGCAATCACCGAAGCTTTCTGTCACGTAGATGAAATCCCGCACGCTGCTCAAATCACAGCGGGGAACTTCAACCTTCCTGGGTTTTGTTGGACAACCCTAAATTCCTTTCCGAAATTATGCAATTTCATCTCATGTATCCGTGCTGGCGAACGGACACAACACGTAAAATCACCAACCAGAGGGAACAATATTTTTGACCTCCTCTTTACCTTAGGCCTCCGAAATATAAAGACAATTCTCCTTAGCCACTTTCCTGGTTGTGATCATAAGGTCATAACACGTGAATTCTCCGTTCAACCGCATCACCAGGAAAGTCCTCAAAATCGAAAACCCTTCCGAAATGCAAATTGGGACACTCTACCCACCATCCTGCATAATCAGACCTGGGATGAATTCTTTCTAACATCTGATCCTCAGTTGGGGTTAAATGTGATGTACTGTAACTTATTCTGTTCTCTAAACATCATATCTCCCGAGATAACCGAATTCAGTGGGAGAAAGACCTGTCGACAACAAAAGTTGCAGCGTAAATTCCAGAAGTTGCAGCTTGCCTACAAAAGGACTAACGACCTTTCTATATTCCTCTGCCTCAGCCACTTCTCACGCCAGCTACCAAGCAAAAATGAGAACAAACTGGAGAAGCAAGAACTGTACGCTCTCAACCAGCTGAATAAAATGGCCCACATTTCTGGCCTTATTAAAACCTCAAATACCCCGGCAGTACAACCAAAATACCACATTCGCTCCTATCAGAGAACATTTATATTAGCTCGCCTCAGTTAATAGCCGAGGTATTCAGTAATTTCTTCGTTTCTACCTTCATAACAGACCACAATAGTCCAACTCAGGATCTCACCTCCTCGACTGCCGACACCTTATCAACCGTAGTAGTCTCAGCCAACGAAGTCAGAAAGCTGTTCAATACCACCCGGCCTTTGGACCGCCCAGGACCCGATGGTGTCCCTCCAGCTCAGTTTCGCCTCTCCATGCCACAAAGCATTTTCCCATCCCACTGGAAAATTTCTGTTATCAAACCCCTCAACGAGGAAGGGTGCTTTACATGACCCTGCTAACTACCGCCCCATAAACCACACTCTCATTATATCTAGGATAATGGAACGAGTAATTCAAGATGAGATTGCCAATTTTATCCTCACTCGTGGGTTAATAAATAAAAACCAACACGGCTTCTTAAAGTCCAGTTCGTGTTTGACCTGCCAACTTGATTTCCTTAGTCTAATCACAACGTCAGCTGACTATGGAAAGGCACTTATCGTTATCTTCCTTGATATGTCGAAATCATTTGATAGCGTGCCTCACGCTCAGCTGCTGACCAAGGTTAAGTCTTACAGCATAACAGATCCACCCTTTTCTTGGTTGTCATTCTATCTTATCATGAGATCGCAAGCAGTAACCATTGAGGGTTACCTCTCGTCACCCCAGCCAGTCACAAGTGGTGTTATACAGGGCAGGTGTTAGGCCCACTTTTATTTCTTCTCTACACAAACGACGTATTCAAAGTAATACAACATGGCACCGCGTTTCTATTCGCCGATGATATCAAGATTGCATATTCCTTTGAACCCCGTACCCTGACCTATACCCCCACTGAAATAGCTGACGGCCTGAACCCTCTTGACATATGGTGCAACACTTGGAAAATGAGTTTCTCCGCTGCTGAGTGCTATTCTAAAGTATGAAAGTCAAATTCCTTCTGAATCCCTCGCTGTAAACGGCTCGTTCATTCCTACTACTCCTCTTATACGAGATCTCGGTCTACAGTATTATTGCACTTTCACCTTTCAAGAACAAGCCACCTACCAGGTGGCTAAAACTAAGAGAACAGTAGCCCTTATCTGCAGAACCTTTAGAATGCGCGACAGCCAGCTTCTGATCTTTAAATCCCACGCCAGACCACACCTTGAGTACTGCTCTCTGGTATACACTCACATGCGCAAATCTGACAGACTTGCGATTGAAAGAGTTCAGCTAGCTTTCACCAAGCACTTACTCGGCTCATCATCCCCTCTGAATTACAGAGAGTGACGTGAGCTACTAAGGCTTGAACTCCTATGGCTACGACTTATGAAACTGAATCTTTATCTTCTATTCAACCTCTTATATTCTAGAGCGCATACTTTCATCACTGATCTATGTTTCGCTTAAGACGTGCCCCACCCTCTTCGTAACCGAAATCATACTACTAAAGTCCCATACTCCAGGACAAAACTGAGAGAAAGGTTCTTCATAGCCGTCTATTCCCGCACCTGGAACAGACTGTCCGAAGACATTTGGGCCCGCCAGACACTAGACGGTTTAAAAATTGTCCTTACAAAATATTTAGTCATAGCCAAAGTGCTATAATTAACCCATATGTGCACCACTTTGGAACCGGCTTATGAGGGTAACCTAGATTTTTGAATAGAAGAAGAAATCACGACCCGGGTCACATTCTTTGCAACTTCGACATCACCTACCCCATATGCCTTCGCCATCGACAGCACATTATTATCCCTCAGAATGATTTACATCACTGACACTGCTCTTGTTAGATTATCTCTAACTTACGCGCTCCAACATCTTTTATCTATCTATATCATACTTAATTCGCTTTGCGCGGTTCGAACTGACCCCATTCCCCTCCTTTATTTTGACCTAGCTTCCCAAAACTTAATCCAATTCCGGCGACCACCACTTACCTCTAAATCATCATTCTTATTCCTAGTTTTGGTCATTATGTTTGCATTCTCATTCATTCCCAATGGCTCATAGTCCTCATTCTTCCCAAAGTAGTCGGTGTCTACATTACTAGATTTCTCTTTTCACCATTGACCGTTGATCCTAAGCTGGGAGCATCCCAGACTGCGCCTCTCTATTCTTATGTCTCCAGACACTGACCAGCGTGCATCTCCATTTTGATGTCTTGGAATGATCAGGAGATAACATCGGCGAAGTATCTGGCCCACACTTCCGGCCGAAAATCTGATAACTGCCCATTATTCCGTCGCTAACTCATTGACCCTGCTCTCCAGGATCCCCCGCAATCTCCCAGACTACTTTGTCTCTACGTCTGTATGTTCTCGACCAACACCACCTGTGCAAACCCTACCGGTGTGGGATGCGGAAAGATCCCTCGCTTTGGCCGGAGCACATCGGGCGTGCAGGACGTCTGCAAAAGACGTGCGGGCGCAACTGGGTCGGTGGATCGCACCTTATGCCTCCAGAAGTGGTTTTCAGGTTGGGTGTCCAGCGCACGGTCAGCCCCACTCACTAGGGCTTGTTGCCGATTAAAAAACAAAAAAGAACATCATTCATATACTCAAAATGCTGCAAATATGCTGCTGTCTCCTCCAGCTAACATGGACTCTCCGTCGTGCTCGCTTCCAAAGTTGCCTTCATAACCTACCGCCTTTTTAGTCCGGCAAAATTTGCTTTCTTTGGCGCATAATTGTCGCATACTTAAAAACCCATGAATATTCTTGGCTCGTTATTCCCGGTCCACTTCCGGCGGCCTCATGCTAAACTATTCAGAAGTCTTGTTTGCAGACTTAACGACTCTCCAAGTTAAGGCCCACCTTTGTTTGCTACTTTTACCGATATACTCGAGAACTAACGCACTTATTGCTGTCACTAACCTCCGTACCACAATCTTCAGATAGTATATGACACTGCGAAGTTTATCTCTAGAGATTCCCAATAATCGACGACTCTGTTTGTTTGCTTTCTCCGCCAGCTCCGCTGTTCGCCCAGGTAGGGCTGTTGCATTGCAATGTCCTCATCTTGCAGGTTATTTCGTCCCACATATGCACATCTGACAGCCTCTTGTGCCGCAGAGTTCTGTTTTGTCGCCACAAAGTGATCCACCTTCTGTATCAAACAAACTGATAGTCTTCTACCCGACAGTTCATTGTTTTTGCCGGCCCTGTCCATCCTTTTGTTGTGGTTGAGCACCACGCATCGATTTTTTGCTAGTTCCTAGTTTCATGCTGATGCGTTACATTCCTTTTTTCTGAAAGCAAAACAATTCGCCCAAAGTCTGTATGTTTTATCCGGCCACTTCTTTCACCATCAATTTGACACCCACAGTCCAGTGCGTCGTCCGTTTTGTTTTACAACTGGCTCAACCGATATACTGTCACTGATTTTCAAAACCGTAACCCTCGACTGGTTTTCTTGTTCCATATGTGTTGTGCCACCATTTTTTATCGTCTAATTTTACATCGTAACCCCTCTCATACATTGCAAAGCCCTGTTGCTTGAATACGTCTCCTTCAGGGATGTTTCTTTTCCACGATATCCATTTATCCGCCAATCGAGTTTGGTTCTCCTACAGGACAGGATTTGTGTGATTCTTTAGCATTCCCCACCCAATGCACACTTTGCAGAATAACTACACCTACCTTCAGCCGGATCAACCACTTGACCTTGAGTTTACATTCACCGGGCAGTACCGCAACAACTAACTTGAGTGCTTTCTCTTATATTAAATAGCGTTCACGTAATTGTACAATCCTTCTGTGACTTTCCTTCAGCTTTCAGCTGTACTTTTCGATCTTGCATTGCAGCATGCTTCAGGGGTATCCGAAATAAACTATTATTACTTTTCCGCTCCCTACTTTAGTTCTACGTTCCATAGTCTTGTTTTTTCTTAGGGATCAGCGGTGTCAATGGGCCCTTGCCTCACTCTCGTTTCCCTTTCCGTTAACCGTTGATCATCAGCTGGGGCAAACCCAGACTGCGTTTCTCCGTCGCATTTCGTTTTCCAGTGGTCCTCAACGCTGCCAACCACTTCGGACACTACACTGGTTATACCTCTGGCTGATGCGCCTGGATACTCATGCTACATGGCAGTCTGCTGATCGCCGTTTCCTGGCTAATTGATGCTGGATCGTATGCCCTTATGGTAGTTGCTCTATCCCCTGAACAATCATTATTGATCACCCATGCCAACCCCAACTGTGCGGGGCTCAGCCAGATCACCTGCTCTGACCGGCGCACACGGTGCGTGAAGGCTATCTGCTACGATGTGCGACGGCAATCAGGCTGGTGGATCACACCTCCTATGTTCATTTCGCGAAGTGTTTTTCAGGTTTAATGTCCAGCGCGCGATCAGTCCCACCCACCAGCACCGGTTGCGGATCGCGTGCCCTAGCTCTTCTGGCCCCACCGCATCCATCCCCGTCGGTTGCAGATCGTATGCTTCCACAATTCTTCCTCCGCCAAGGTTCGCTCACCCACCGTTCTTGATATCATCCTTATCGATTTATTTTTCTCGTTCTATCCATGTATTCCTACCCACCCATTCAATACTTACTCCCACCGTTCCTCACTATGACAGCTCTCATTGCATGATGTCACTGTCCCCCTACCTATTTTGCTTCACCCAAGCCCCACGTCGCCCTTTCCAGCTCCTAACCTCCATTCTCTTGGCACCTCCCTCATGCTCTTGAAGCTCACTGGTAGCATACCTTACTAGCTACCATTCTGCCGTATCTTATTTTTCCTTTCATTTTATACCTTCCGCCATTACGCACCAGACGAACTCGTACCAATGGTCAATCTCCATATAAGAGCTCGCTGCTGCAACCTCAGCATCCGTTAGAGCCACATTTATTATCTATTCATCATCACCATATTTTCCTTGCTTTATTAACTTTTCCGTCCTCCCTGCTTCTTTTTGCTTTCATTTCAGCTCAGTGAATCTGACAGAAGGTCAAAGAATTACTCGAGAACCGAAACCATTGGGCTCAAAGTATCGAACCCGTGTAGTACTTCAAGACTTCAGGACTCTTGGCAGTGCGTTGACTAGCAACTTCCGGCTCAGTCCATTTGTGCAAGTGCCTGCGGGCATGCAGCTCTCCAATTCCATTCTCTCAAATCCTCTGGGCACGTTTTTCTCGTGTTTTTTGTTCCATCACAGGTTAACCTTTCTGTGCGCTTCTTTTTTTCTTTTTTCCTTCTCGGTCTTTATCCCCCTTCACCTACAGGAAAACGATCTGACTGGTCTTCCTGTACCTGTCCCTCTTTGGCCAGTACAATCGTCTGTTTCATATATTACTTGCCACGGGAATCTCCAGTGTCTTCCCTACCGCTCTGCTTTGTCATGTTTTGCTTTACGTAAAGTCGTCGTTACCCTTTTATCTTCACTTACAGTTCCATACCATATGGCTTGCCATTAACCGATCTTTCTGATCCCTCAATTCCCCATTTCTCCGATGTGTTATTCTCTGCTATAACTGCTGCATCTTTGCATCAAAGTTGGTCTTACCTCCAAGTTACCCTTCTCCACTGATATTTTACACTAATCCGACCACTCTGTATTTGCATTAACTCTGCACCATCCGGCCATTTTCACAGCCATCGTCTTCCCGCTGCGTAATGTCCGCCCATTTATTAACACTTCAATCATTTTCGACCGTCACCGCATGTTACATGTGCATTAGTCAGACTGTAAGATTCTCTCTTACCCGTTTTCTTCGATTCTTTCTTTCCTATAACCTCGTTTATGAACTTCTATTCGCATCTGTCCTTGCTTCCGCGCTTTCCAAGTCTTTTCTCATCCTCTCTGTCGATTTACCATGTTCATCTGTCATGAACGAATTCATCGCGATTTTTCTAAGTTAATTCTGTACCATTTGGTCTAAGCCCACCTGTCGCTTCCAAGCCCCGTTACCCCTGTGTTCTACTGCTTTACAGCCCTTTGCTCCTGCTCCTCTTATGTATATGTATGCATATTTATATATTTTCTCTGCATATTCCGGTTCTTTTTCCGGCCAGTTCTTTTGCCAATGTCTAGCTGACCCTAATGATATGCTTCCTTTCTGTCTATATCTGTGCCTCACACTTGACGTATCTAGATCCTTACAAACCATTGTTGCTATCCGACCCACACCTTACGTCTTGCTTTGCTCGCCCCCTGTTTTTAACTTGACACCGACCCCTCATCAAACGTAACCCACCTCGTGGCTATCTAACCCCCTGCCGTAAAACTCATTTTTTTCCTGTTCCTATTTTCATTCCCTCTTTTTTTCTTTTTTTCATCATTTTTCGTTACCATGGATCCTCACACTGACTTTCAGTCCTCTCCATGTACACCTCCCAAATTTCAATCCCCTCCACTTGGCTCATCCGATTCTTTAATTTGACCTTTTCTCTTCAAATTACTCGAGCGTATATCTGAATCCATCCTAGAGTTCACTTAACCCCCCCCCCATTATTCCTTGGTGTGCATACAATTATCTGCCTCTCAGTTCCCTTCCAAATACACCAACCTGCGTTTGTCATGCATATTACTAATTGATTCAAACATTTTGTCCTTTTATTGTGTCTTTTGTAAAAGTTTGATCATGTGCCAAGCTCGATTCAGGCGCCTCCTGCACAATTTATTATTATTAATATTGTTGTTGGTACTGTTATTTTTATCTAGTCGTCAAGTCACTTCGTCTAGGAAGCACAGCTGATTGGTCAGACAGGATCTACCGCTTGGGAGCCAGTGCTGCCTGAGCTTAGCATGGAATGCTCTAGTAGGTGCTGAGAGATGCGGACGCGAATGATTTTCTCAAGAACTTCGCAGAGGATGCTAGCTAGGCTCACAAGCCTGCAGTTTTCCGACTAAAGTCAGCTTTTACGCATCTCCAAGATAGCCGCAATTTTCTAGTCCTGGGGCAGCTTTTTCCGGTACAACGCGGAACTGTACGGCCTGCTTACCAATGGGGCTATAATATCCACCACAGGCTTGATGATAGCTGGGTGGATGCCATTTAGACTCACTGACTTGTGGCCTTTTAATTCCTCTAGTTGCTTACACCCGATTCCCTCTGAGAGATTGAGCTCGTTCAACTGCCGAAGAGGAAGCACTACGGCCATACCAACTTGTAATCCACTGTCTATCCCACGTACACTACAGAAGCCCCCACCAAGGGTGTCTGCTTTGCCCTGGTCATCAGTGGCGATACCAAGGCCATTGGTGGATAGTGGGCCTGCCTCACCCTTCGATGGGCTTTTTGACTGCACATAGTTGTAGAATTTCTTCGGCTGCTGTCTTAAGCTCCTGGCTGATGTTAGCTCTAACGCCAGCTCAAAAGTTCACAGAAGGCTCATAGCCTCGTTTATGAGGTTTATGTAGCGGGTCCAGGCTAGTCGACTACTGTAAGCTTTGTATTGGCTCAAGCCGCTGTTTCAACGTTTAACGACCTGATCTACTGCAGCCCCGCTCAACACTGGTTCGCTCTTCTCACGCTTCCGTTTCAACAGTGAAAGCTCTTACCAGGGAGCACCGAGCTGCCAGCTCGCCTCGAAGCTAGCCTCCCTTGCTGTGTGCTATGTCAGCCCCATCGCCCTATTGCAAAGCTTATCCATGTCCATACCACCCAAGTTCCTGAAAGACTTTGGAGGTACCTCGGGTTGCAGCATGCACATGGTGATTCTGACACACGCGGTCACACTCAACCAGCTGTGTACACTACTGCAGTTCAGACATCGTTGCAGATATTTGTTATCGCCAGAGCCAGCAAGGATGGAATGCCTCCAGACCCTATATCTGGGATCTTCCCTTATATGCTGGTGTGACGCACTAGCATGCAGCCACTGTAAGTGATTCTCCTCTTGCGATCTCGACGTGTGGACGTCAACTGCCCGTCAATGCGCGGAAGATTAGACACCCGCTATGGGTGTTTCATGCGCCTTTAAGTAGTTCGGTCGGGATCCGCAATGAGCGAACATACTCGGCGAGGTTTTCCTCGGTGTCCTGCAGAAACGGACAACGTTTTCCTTCTGCCTTGAAGAATGATCGCAACTGCGTACATCTGGTCATTACGAGTGCATGTCTTGATCTGAGACTGGAGGTGGTTTGCACCTGGCCTAATGAAGGGGGCTGCCCATTCTCTGAGGCAACCTTATTCTTTATCGTGTCTATAGATTGCAAAATCTTTACTTACCTTCCCGGCACATGGTATTCCCTGGAGAGCCATGTTTCCGTAACGGCAATTACTGACGCTTTGCTCACCCGGCGGCTTTGCAGAGTTCCATTTATTTGATTCTAGCACTACACGTTGTTGTGCAACGCCACCGAGTTTGCTCCGCTGCTTAGGTGTCCGTTATCACGTACTTCTGCCTGGCTGTCAGGTGCAACACATGGGACGACAGCAAGTTTTTACCTCGATGGCCATCACCGGTCAGCTTGTAGGCGGCTGATGATCCGGGAATTCCAAAAGCTTCCATCCCATTTCTGTGGGAGTTGCCATGACACCCACATGAGCAAGTGTCGCGCTGACCTTCGCCCTCGGATAGTAGTACCAACTTTCACCTCGCAACAATTACAACTATTTCCGACCCCGAAAGCGGCTTTACGCCGCTGTAGGTGCAGGGCCCGAGAGCCGAGTATGGCATTCTGTTGGCCTTGGTGCTTCTCGCCGACACCCTAGCCAGGTTTCCACCGGGTGCTGGACCACCAGGCCTTACTCCATTCTCGTCTGGTGCAATCTGGTATCTGCCATTGATGGTTTGGGTCACCACTGCTGCCCTAGCCAGCAGGGGTGGACGGATCAGAGAACACTACTAGTACTGCTCTCGCATGATGTTCACCTCTGTTCGCAAGTGATGACTTCTATGTCGCCAAGCTGCGCACCTTTCCTGGAGCAGTAAGGTACGTAACCACTGCAATTCACTGTGTCACGGACTCCCCTCCCATTTGTGCCCCGCCCAGTTTTCGATCCCCTTATGGGGGGTTCCTCTTGATCTGGAATGCGTGGCCTGCAGCTTGAAACCCTTCCCATCGTTAGAGTCTGCCTTTGCAGATTCTTCACCTTGCCTCTAACACAAGAAGCGCGGGATTTTCCCTCCTAGCCGGCCCATCCTTCGTTACACTGCACTCACTCTTCCTTGTGGGCTGTCCAGCCCTTCCAGGCCTCCGTTCAGTCCAAAGGCCCCTGTCTGTCAGCTTCAAGCGAGTTGGGGAAAGGGCCTCAGGTAAAACCCTCAGAACTTTTCTACGCGCTCCAACTACAGTCCTCTCACGCGTGCCTACTACATCCGCAGAAGACCTTCTGCCACCGTACTGTTATGTTTCGGAGCTCATGAAATTGGTGCTACATGGTAGGAGTTGGCCTTGCTCTTGGGCGCGCAGTTTGAAAACTAGACCTGTCTCTTCCTTGCAAGGAACACAGACCCACTCATTTCAGGGGTTCTGTTCACAAAGTGTAAAGGTGCCCCTTGCTATTCCTGCAAACCTTGGGCTAGTCCGCCCCCAGCAAACCCCGCTTGCCGCACTTTTTATCACGTGGCATACTGAAGGACACAAAAGAATTAGGAAATAACAGCTCAAGAGCTTTTTACCCGAATGCGAAACACTCTGACTTGCAAAAGCACTAAAAACCCCAAGCGAGAAATGACCGCTTCACGGAAGAATCGAATACCACTCGGTAGTACTACACGGAGAATGAAAATATCCTCCAAATAAAACGCTCCTAAATGCAGAATACACCACGGGTGACGGCGAAGGTTGAGAGTCGAAGTAAAAGGGATGTGTGCACTATAAATGGGTAGTGAGAACAATGGATGGAAAAGCGCTGCATTCACTATTACCGGTGAATGGTGTAGATTTAAAGGTATCCTGGGAACACATTGAGCTAGTAGGGGGCCGACCTTGTCTTAAAACCTGCCGCCAGCTTGGCAGAAAAAACCTCAATTGGTACTGCGTTCCACGGGTTCACTGGGCACTCAGAAGTTTACTCCTTTGCCCTTTGATGATCTTGGTTTGGAGAGCTTAAACTCGCGTCCCCCGAGCCTAGAATCCAGTGATAATGCAAACGATGGCTCCATTGGGATGGGTAGTGCTACATTTTGTTAGAAGATCTCTATAAGATATCCCTGAGTCTTCACGTTTCAAAGAGAGGAGTTTCAGCGCCTTTAACCCCTGTGCTTTTTGGGCCCGAGTCCCATTAGCTTTCTAATGAAGTGTCTCTGAACTTTCTCAAGAACAGCAAAGTCCCGCAAAAGAGCCAAGGCCCAAGCTTGGACGAAGTATGTTCGGTGTGTTTCAGCTAATGTTGGGCGGGAAGGTAACAACACGAAAGCGTTTCTAGGCGCTAGTGTCCGCAATTGTTGGTGAAACTCCCCTCAAGCCTTAGCGGCGACGGGCAGATCTTGCACATATTGCTGTTAGTAGTCGGTAATCAGGACTCCAGCGTCAGTGATATGTGAATCCTTCCTTGACATGGTTTGGCAGGTCTGGGTATTTCGATTCTCCACCGATGCCCCGTGGTGGAATACCCACACTGTCCCATGTTGAGGGGCAGCTGTTATCACGTCGTCTAGTTTCGAACCCTATTCAAGTCCTCTGTAGAAGATGCCGTTCCAGAATCATCCGCCAGTCTCTAATCATCTGCCAATAAGAAGCCTGGATTGCGCGTACCCTCCGGCAGATCGTTGACGTAAACCAAAAGCAGAAAGGAAACCCAGAGCCGACCTCTTCGATATCCCACTGGTAGACATAGCCATCATGAACTTGCCTCCATTCACCCCTAGGTATTGCTTTCGGTTTTTAAGGTATATCCAGGTCCATTCCATCACCTGGGACGCCATACTCAGTGCTTTCACTTTGCGCAGTACAAGCCGATGATTTACGGATTCAGTAGCCTTTCGGAAGTTCAAATAGCGGACCTCGACTCAATCATACCCGTCAAACCCGGTCTTCTCCTCATTCAACAAGGAGAGCTAATTGGACAAACATGATCTAATTTTTGCAGCTCACTCGCTTTTTGTTGAGAACTATCCTACTTTCAGCCAGGTGGTTGGCCATGCTGCCCCTGATCCACACATTCATCCTTTTTAGTGACGGGAAGCAAGCTGACCGGTTGACAGTCTTCTCCCTCTTCCTTCAACCCTCCTTTGTGTGCCGGGACAACTTCAGGCGTCCGGCAGTCCTCAGCTAACTGCGAACTGTCCTGCTACCCAGTGTGCAACCGAGCAAGAGGGACCGCCTTAACTCAGGAAACGGGTTGCCGAAAAGCAGCATCTGAACCGGCTGTCTTGTGCACACTATTAACTCTCGGAGCTTTTCCTACCTCTTCAACCAAAAAGGGGATCGACGGCATTATCTGTGGCTGAGTGGGAGGCTCGTATGCCGGGTTCGGCCCACTGTCTCTTCGGTGCACTGTCCCGAACCGCTTTTGCACCACTGAGGGGGACTTGGTTACCATATCTGTCGTTAACGGAACGCACTGCCGAACTCACGGATGATTTTGATTGTATGAAGTGGCAGTAGGAGCTTGGGTATCACTTGGGATTTCTAATTGAGAAGATCTCACAAAACATCTTGTTTTGCTTTTGGACCCTGCTAGCTACTTCTCTGGTCATTTTTTGCCGCGAGTATCTCCTTTGGCCCCCCGTCAACTGGGTTGACACCAAACCCCGAGTTTCTGGTTTTGAACCACCGTTGTTCTACCGATCCTCTACGGTGCCCTCACCTTCCCATAGATTCTGATAGCTGCAGCCTTCCAATTTCGTAACTGGGGTTCCATGTCAGTGTTTGGACTGCCATGACTAGTCCTTACGCATCAAGAATTTTAAAGCATCTAAGTTTGTGAGATATCCATTTCTTCACTGCCAGGTAGGTGCAATGGAACCCATGCGGTCGCTTCTTCTTAAGAGTGCTGAAACCTGTCGGCCCTAGTGTAACCAGTGTGTTTGGTGATTACAAGTTCCAGTCTCCCGGGGGTCCGTCCCTCCCTCCACCTGGTTGGTCGTGGGGCGTGCTGGGGGATCACATTCTCTAGCACCCTTTTCACCATCCGGGGTTGAAGCAACCATTACCTGCTTGTTCCATCACAATTGGTGCCCCACCGCTTGGGCACGGACACGGCAAAACTGTCCTTGTGCAAGTTGCAAATTCTCCCTGATACTCAGCATACTGCTCCCGTGAATAACTCGCCCCACCTCGCATCCGGCACCCTTTTAAAATTCCCTGCGCCTTGTAGGCTAATTGTTTCTTCAGTAATTCCATTTCACTTTCCCATTACTTCGTTGCTAAAGATGTTCGCCCTCGCATTTAGCCTAGGGCATGGCCTCCAATATTTTATGCCACTGCTTGTCGTTTCTTGATCAGTCACGACCTCACATATGACCTCAGCACTTATTTCCGATAAATCCTTTAGGATTTTAAACACCTCAAGAGGTCTGCTCTGAGTCTTCCTTTTCAAAGTGACAAGAGTCTCATATCCTTTAGTCCCTTTTCATGTGACTTCCCCCGACCTCCTTCAAACTTCCGATTGGCTGGTTGCTAAATAGTTCCTGGGACGGCTTCACCCGTTTCCAAAAACGTGCACAAGCCCTTGCACGGTGTTCAAAAACGGCCTACTTACTGCCTTGTACGCAGGCATGGTCACTTCCACCTTTCCGCAGGAAAGTGCTGAGAGGAGCCGGAAGAGCTCACGTCTCGCCTTGCGAGCAATGTTTATACTTTTCAGCACATCTAAAGTTTGGTGTCGTTAGGACACCCAAGTTCCTCCGTGGCTGTGTCACATCAACTGTGAATGGCCTATTTTTCCCACCACCGTCACTTCCACTATAATTTGTGTTAGTTGTTGACTCTTGCTTTCGTTTAAGGGCATATCCCGTTTTTTGCCCAACTATCTACCTGCTTCAAGTTCTCTTTCGATTCGTCGTGAACTTCTGAAGCTACAGATTTTACATTTTCTGCAGACGCTAGGAATAATTCTCTAATAAAGTGGGGAAAAGCAGTGGACCTAAAACTGGCCCTTCGGGTTCTCTGTTAGCTACCCGTGCTGCTTTTGAACCACTGGCTCCTACCCTTAAAGGCAATGTCCTGTTGGCCAAGAAGGCTGAATCATAGCTTGGTGATTGCCTTCTATCTTAAAAGTCCTCAGTTTTCCGAGAAGTAATAATAATAACAAACGTGGCTCCTAAAGACTCAATGGTGAAAGCTGCGAGCTTTGACATGGGACTGGGTATGGGTACGGATGGATTAGGCGCTTAATGGCGTGGGGCATGAGAAGAGAGGAAAAGAAGTGACATGACAAAGGGGCAGGAATTTAGGTATAGAAATGCGATCACTGAGCTGTGTGAGTAAGTGGTGTTAGCAAAAGAATAGGTATATGGAGCAAGTAAGGGAGACCTGGGTAGAGAAGTAAACACCGACGGGCACTGGCAGAGTAAATGAATATAGCTTTAATATCATTGTGTCCAAAGGCATCTTGATGAGGAAGGACCGGGGCAAGGTCGAAATAGATAGGGGGGAATGCTGTGGGTGAACGCGATTGGTGTAGGCAAGCAGACAGTAATCGCTGCTAATGAAGGGAGTTGACCGTGCGCCGGAGGCTAGACTTGAAATCCACTTCACAAAGCGAACACTGAGAATGCGATCCACCAGCCCAATTGCGCACGCTCATAGTTGCAGACTGCCCGCATGCCAGAATTGCGTCGGCTAATGAAGTAAAACTGGCCAAGACCTACACCGTTGGGACTGGCACCAGTGACCATCGATGAGTATACAGGGAAAAGTTCAACCAAGTCAATTGGCCGGGCTGCGAGAGATCTTGCAGAACAGAGCTGATGAGGATGGCGACTGGTTGACTGTCGAAAACAGTTATTATCCGTAACAAACTGCCGGAAAAACGGTCGTTACAGAGCCCAAGAGGGTGGATGGTTCTCAAAATTCGTTGAAGACTGCTTGGAAGGGAACCAGATAGAGAAACGCAGTCCGAATATACCCCAGCTGCGGATCAACCGTTCACGGAGAAAAGAGTAAAAAAAGCGAAACAGGGGCCCTCCTATACAGTGGGTCCCCGCGGCACATCGAGAGATAGACAGACGTGCAAAGTGTCACAACACGTTGGATTATTATGAGTGCGGGCAGGGAGGAGAAGCCGTAGCACCAAGTTAAGGGCGCGAGGTAGAAAGAGAGGCATAGGGCCACGGTAAATAGGTAGACAAATGTGAGTGACGAGTAGGGTTATCGCACTAAGCGCGGGAGATGACTTCACTGCGGATCAATGATGGCAGTGACCATATTTCGAGGTACCTGGCAGAAGGAAAAGAATGGACGCGGGCTGTAAGTACTGACGCATGGAGCAATGGTAAAAATGTCAACAAGTGTGGTATCTTTCGAAGGCCAGGTCGGCGGAGAAGCACTCGCTGGCTAGCAGTGTAGCACTGGGAACAGTTAGGGGGATGAGTGCCTACTTAACATCTTGCAGTAAAGGGAACCTACGTACAATGAGGGGAAGCCTGTATTAAGTTATGGGATGGGCTGACTAGAAGAATCGAGACCTCAGATCGCGATTGGATTGCGGCGCGGGGAGAGAAAAGGCACCTTGAAGAGGGGCTATGAGCGGAGGGAAGCAAGTGAGATGCTGCAGGGGGCGTGGGATTTGATCAAGATTAGCTTGAAGAAGAAGACAAGGTTTGGCCCCATGCGGCGAACACACAGAGGTAGAATATGCAGGAGTTGATGGCATTGGCTTTATGGTAAGAATACGGATAAGACCAGGGGCACTTCAGCGAAGGCAAGCTGGACACTTGCAAGAGATTGGTGATAGAACCAAGGGGCCTGAGGGTTGAGGTAACCGGGTATTTTGCTGAGAGGGCTCTTTCATATATTGGTGCGAACTTACGCACAACCACTCCAAGTTACTCACCTCCTACGATCGCGACGTGTGGACGTCAACTGCCCGTCAATGCGCGGAAGATTAGACACCCGCTATGGGCGTTTCATGCGCCTTTAAGTAGTTCGGTCGGGATCCGCAATGAGCGAACATACTCGGCGAGGTTTTCCTCGGTGTCCTGCAGAAACGGACAACGTTTTCCTTCTGCCTTGAAGAATGATCGCAACTGCGTACATCTGGTCATTACGAGTGCATGTCTTGATCTGAGACTGAAGGTGGTTTGCACCTGGCCTAATGAGGGCGGCTGCCCATCCACTGAGGCAATCGTGTTCCCCACCGTGCAGATGAACTGCGAAATTTTTAAGTACTGACAGTAACGCATGGTCTCATCTAGAAAGCGACATTGCTTCAATCGACCCCTTCCCAGGAAGTGATGACAGAATGAATTCATGCACGTTCTCGGCCCAAAATGTTTTGATGAATGCCAACTGCCGATCACCTCCCTTCAGTGACCATCCGGGGTAGTCTTCCAGTGCTTCGGACATCAGGTGCCAAACAGATCCCGAGAGTGGCTCAGGGAGCTGGCAACAAACCAAAAGTTCCAACAGTTGGTGGAAGACGGCGAGAGTCAGCGGGGAAGGTGAAGGACGGTTTTTATTGAAAAGGGGTCCATCACTATTGCCTTCCAGAGCCACGCAGACACGATGCTAGCTAGGGGAGCCAAGGCCCAACGGCCCGCAGGCAGAGCAGTCAAATGCGTTTTTCCAATTGTCGGAAGCCATTTGCCCTACCATAAGCAGAAACACAACGAACAACCCCGTGACATCTAACAGCACAAAAGCATCCTGCGGCTAATAAAATTTATACATGATTATCTGTGTTAATTTTCGGTGGTACTTTACACGCCAAAACCCGGTCATTTTCAGGCCGTTGAAGTCTCATCTGCGCTCCTCGATTGTTGAACTGTATTTACCTGCTTCCGGGAAGTGATCCTCTGCTACCCAGAGATCTGCTGCACCCTTAACAATACAACATGCTCCCCACATTTACCACTATTTGCGCCATATCAAACCGAGACCGCGGCTTAATTCTGACCTGCATGTAAAACAAATGCCTGAAGCTCCAGAAGTCAAAACGGATACTGTTGCAATTGCAACTATTCTGGTCAGAAACAAAAATCAGGACTGCTGGTATGCACAAAATACCAGAAACATCCTTCTTCCAAAGCTATGAAACACCTTTGAAGTAATACCGTCCACCAAAGCGCACAGATTGACAAAAGTCCGACAGAATCCCCTTACCAAATTCAGCTAATAAAGTGCACATCATATCATATTCCGAGGTAGCTGAGGGAGTTGATTAATACTCCGCCGATTTTCCAGCCACGGACTCATTCAACTCACGCCCTGCGAAGCAATTTCATCGAGCACATTATTAGATTTTGAATTAACTCCAAACCAGGCTTCCAGCCATCTTAGCCCTGTCCGGTAATGCCCACTCCATGGTCATGGTGGTTCCGCACTAACTCGTCTGCCCCTCGGAAAGACTAACGTTGCAGCCGTACCATTGAATTTCTACGATCCACTCTTCGAGGAAGGTACGATTTTTCGGGGGGGGGGACGTCGCCGTCATCCCTCCATTTACATCAGGGGATGGATAAAACCCATCAGACTTCTACCGCAACAGCCACACTCTAAGTGAATTTAGACAAAGGCAGAATCTCATCAAACAGCGAGCGTCTGACTCTCTAATGTCCCGTAATGCCACCCATAATGAGGAGCAATTTCACGCACCACCTGCGAGCGTGAACTTTCAACCCCAAGGGGTTCGCCGATAACGACTTCATATTCACGTACTTTGACACGACTGAGACGTTTGGATGAGTCCCGTACCCTCAATTACCTACCAAACTCATAACTAACGACTTTTCCGTTCAGGGCGTGTTGTTGATAACACCACACTTAACGAACCACTCACAAAATGGTTTCCGTTGATAGACGTTTCCCACACGCAGTGCCGTTACTAGTGGGATAATACAGGAGGGCACATTCGATCACTTCGTTTTCTTGTTCACATTGATAATATATCTCCCACTCTGCAGCACGGCACTTCATTTCCGTTCACAAACAACATCAAAATTGTCTAGAGGTTTATTCATCGGAACCTTGCCAATATGCCGCCTGAAACACCTAGTGATCTAAAACGTCTCAAAGAGTTGTGCAACTCTTGGAGTGTGAAATTCCCAAACTGAGAGTGCTGCTTCACAACAAACTGTTATCGCGTTCTTCTTCATCAGATACGCTGAGATTTGGGTGAATGGAGTTAGGAACGTTAACAAAATGGATAAAGCGTTCTTCAATTGTGAGAATTAAAATAACATCCAAGTATCCTCTGTAAAACAGAAATTAGGAAATATTATCACACGGTTGTTTTTCGATCACACTCAAAAATACATCCGCCAGGGCTGAGCCCAGAAGGCTTCACGTAGCCACCTCATCAGTTTTTTTGTAGGCTCTACCTGATCCGTTAGTGACAATGTGGTGTGCCACACGATCGGCCACTGTCTCTATCTCTTCAAGTGTTTTGGTCATTGTGGGGAATTTAATAAATAAAGACTGAAAATCGTGCGGAATGTTAGAAAACAATCCTGTGATTCGGTGTGCATCTGTTCGAGCTGCAAGACCCGTAAATGTATTGTCCGACGAAGGATCGATAAGCTGCAGCCCACGTGAACCAACAAGTAATTCATAGTGCTGCAGAAAATCGATTCCCAGTATGCCTGTGGGAAAATACACAAGGACGAACGTCCACAGATACCGTCGTCGTGGTCCCAGGTTGACCGCAAGCTGTCTCGTGATGTAGGTAGGAATGGAAGAGCCATTCGCCGCTGACAGCAGAAGCAAAGAAGCTCGTGGCCTGTCTTAACCGACCGGCAAGACAGAAACTTGGGCCCCAGTATCGACTAGGAACCTAAAGTTGGTGCACGAATCATGCACGTATAATAAACGGCCAACCTGAGACTGATTGCCGGCGAGTACGGCCGCTTCTACTCGCCGGCAGTGGCGTTTCCCGCCGCGTATGAACAGGGCTGTCTGCACCTACGGGCGACTGGTCCGAAAACGCGGTGGAACCAACAAAAGCCGCTGGTAGGATGATCGGGTTTGGATGAGGCAGGTGAGGCGGATTCACGGCGGACTTGGGCAGTGGAGGGCGCCCGTCCGTGCCGTTGTTTACGTGGGCTACTGCGAGGAGTCGGTATTTTAACTCTGTCCCTGAAGGACAGGCGGCGCTGGATGGACCGAGAGTGCCAAAGCTCTCCGGCGATTCATCCAGGTAAACACCCCTAGGATTGCGCGATGTCGTGGCGATGAGAAGTGTAGCCCCACTGCCGACAAGTGCGACAATTTTGTCAACCACGGCGGCTGCTCGTTCCAAGGACGACTCCTCGAAGGGAGCAGTAACGGTGGTCTGAACATGGAAGGGTAGAGAGTCCAACCACAATTCCTTAACTATCTCCGAATCCTTATCGGCGGGCCCTGCCAAAGACCGGAGATGAGCTAGGTGGCGGCTGGGTTTAGTATCCTTTATGGGGTGCCGTGCTAGTAGCTGCCGTAACCTATCCTCCTGAGAAGGAAGGAAATGCTGCAGTATGGCCTCCTTAAGCTGATCGTACGGCTGCTCTTGAGGAGGATTTATTACTAAATTCCTCACCGAGGCGATAACATCACCTGAAATTGCCTCTAAGGCATAGGAAAGCCACAGGTTTAAAAGCAACTGCAGAGATCTGTGTCGAGCTGAATCTTATGCTTTGACTTGGTTTCTTTGTGATTATATATCGTAAAACATATATATCGCGCAACAAAAAGAGAACGTGAAACAGCGAAAAATCCCAGACTCACTGGGCGGGCGAATAATCCAGGAGGTTCTGGAAGTTTCGAGCTCATCAATATAGAAGGCGTTCGAGAGCGGCTGGTGAATTTGTCTCCTATTGGGTCTAGCGGCGAAATACCAACGATATCCCCTCTGTCGGACCAACAGAGAAGAAGCAATTCGCTTTGCAGATGCATAGTGTATTCTATATATAGTCGCACCGAAACAGTGCCGATACGAGAGATACACCGAACGGAAAACAAAACAAAACGCAACGGCTGTGAATTACTTGTTGATTCACGTGGGCTGCAGCTTATCGATCCTTCGTCGGACATTAAATTTACGGGTACTGCAGCTCGAACAGATGCACACCGAATCACAGGATTGTTTTCTAACATTCCGCACGATTTTTAGTCTTTGTTTATTAAATTCCCTATACTGACTAAACCATTTGAAAAGATAGAGACAGTGACTGATCGTGTGGCACACCACATTGTCACTAACGGACCACCAGTCACGGCACGACCTCGCCGGACAAATTGATTTTCGCCAAACGTGAGTTTGACACTTTACTTTCTAAAGGTATTGTTCGTCCTTCTCACAGTCCATGGGCCTCACCTCTGCACACGGTTATTAAGAAAGATGGCATAGGATTGTTGGTCAACGCCAACGATTTTCTTATGCCTTAGAGGCAATTTCAGGTGATGTTATCGCCTCGGTGAGGAATTTAGTATTAAATCCTCCTCAAGAGCAGCCGTACGATCAGCTTAAGGAGGCCATACTGCAGCATTTCCTTCCTTCTCAGGAGGATAGGTTACGGCAGCTACTAGCACGGCACCCCATAAAGGATACTAAACCCAGCCGCCACCTAGCTCATCTCCGGTCTTTGGCAGGGCCCGCCGATAAGGATTCGGAGATAGTTAAGGAATTGTGGTTGGACTCTCTACCCTTCCATGTTCAGACCACCGTTACTGCTCCCTTCGAGGAGTCGTCCTTGGAACGAGCAGCCGCCGTGGTTGACAAAATTGTCGCACTTGTCGGCAGTGGGGCTACACTTCTCATCGCCACGACATCGCGCAATCCTAGGGGTGTTTACCTGGATGAATCGCCGGAGAGCTTTGGCACTCTCGGTCCATCCAGCGCCGCCTGTCCTTCAGGGACAGAGTTAAAATACCGACTCCTCGCAGTAGCCCACGTAAACAACGGCACGGACGGGCGCCCTCCACTGCCCAAGTCCGCCGTGAATCCGCCTCACCTGCCTCATCCAAACCCGATCATCCTACCAGCGGCTTTTGTTGGTTCCACCGCGTTTTCGGACCAGTCGCCCGTAGGTGCAGACAGCCCTGTTCATACGCGGCGGGAAACGCCACTGCCGGCGAGTAGAAGCGGCCGTACTCGCCGGCAATCAGTCTCAGGTTGGCCGTTTATTATACGTGCATGATTCGTGCACCAACTTTAGGTTCCTAGTCGATACTGGGGCCCAAGTTTCTGTCTTGCCGGTCGGTTAAGACAGGCCACGAGCTTCTTTGCTTCTGCTGTCAGCGGCGAATGGCTCTTCCATTCCTACCTACATCACGAGACAGCTTGCGGTCAACCTGGGACCACGACGACGGTATCTGTGGACGTTCGTCCTTGTGTATTTTCCCACAGGCATACTGGGAATCGATTTTCTGCAGCACTATGAATTACTTGTTGGTTCACGTGGGCTGCAGCTTATCGATCCTTCGTCGGACAATACATTTACGGGTCTTGCAGCTCGAACAGATGCACACCGAATCACAGGATTGTTTTCTAACATTCCGCACGATTTTCAGTCTTTATTTATTAAATTCCCCACAATGACCAAAACACTTGAAGAGATAGAGACAGTGGCCGATCGTGTGGCACACCACATTGTCACTAACGGATCAGGTAGAGCCTACAAAAAAACTGATGAGGTGGCTACGTGAAGCCTTCTGGGCTCAGCCCTGGCGGATGTATTTTTGAGTGTGATCGAAAAACAACCGTGTGATAATATTTCCTAATTTCTGTTTTACAGAGGATACTTGGATGTTATTTTAATTCTCACAATTGAAGAACGCTTTATCCATTTTGTTAACGTTCCTAACTCCATTCACCCAAATCTCAGCGTATCTGATGAAGAAGAACGCGATAACAGTTTGTTGTGAAGCAGCACTCTCAGTTTGGGAATTTCACACTCCAAGAGTTGCACAACTCTTTGAGACGTTTTAGATCACTAGGTGTTTCAGGCGGCATATTGGCAAGGTTCCGATGAATAAACCTCTAGACAATTTTGATGTTGTTTGTGAACGGAAATGAAGTGCCGTGCTGCAGAGTGGGAGATATATTATCAATGTGAACAAGAAAACGAAGTGATCGAATGTGCCCTCCTGTATTATCCCACTAGTAACGGCACTGCGTGTGGGAAACGTCTATCAACGGAAACCATTTTGTGAGTGGTTCGTTAAGTGTGGTGTTATCAACAACACGCCCTGAACGGAAAAGTCGTTAGTTATGAGTTTGGTAGGTAATTGAGGGTACGGGACTCATCCAAACGTCTCAGTCGTGTCAAAGTACGTGAATATGAAGTCGTTATCGGCGAACCCCTTGGGGTTGAAAGTTCACGCTCGCAGGTGGTGCGTGAAATTGCTCCTCATTATGGGTGGCATTACGGGACATTAGAGAGTCAGACGCTCGCTGTTTGATGAGATTCTGCCTTTGTCTAAATTCACTTAGAGTGTGGCTGTTGCGGTAGAAGTCTGATGGGTTTTATCCATCCCCTGATGTAAATGGAGGGATGACGGCGACGTCCCCCCCCCCCGAAAAATCGTACCTTCCTCGAAGAGTGGATCGTAGAAATTCAATGGTACGGCTGCAACGTTAGTCTTTCCGAGGGGCAGACGAGTTAGTGCGGAACCACCATGACCATGGAGTGGGCATTACCGGACAGGGCTAAGATGGCTGGAAGCCTGGTTTGGAGTTAATTCAAAATCTAATAATGTGCTCGATGAAAGGGCCTCGATGAAACCTGTAAAAGCCTGAATTTTCTAGAGTTTTATTCGTTTGCTCTTCTTTTCGACATTTTCATTATTGCTCCATGCGTCAGTACTTACAGCCCGCGTCCATTCTTTTCCTTCTGCCAGGTACCTCGAAATATGGTCACTGCCATCATTGATCCGCAGTGAAGTCATCTCCCGCGCTTAGTGCGATAACCCTACTCGTCACTCACATTTGTCTACCTATTTACCGTGGCCCTATGCCTCTCTTTCTACCTCGCGCCCTTAACTTGGTGCTACGGCTTCTCCTCCCTGCCCGCACTCATAATAATCCAACGTGTTGTGACACTTTGCACGTCTGTCTATCTCTCGATGTGCCGCGGGGACCCACTGTATAGGAGGGCCCCTGTTTCGCTTTTTTTACTCTTTTCTCCGTGAACGGTTGATCCGCAGCTGGGGTATATTCGGACTGCGTTTCTCTATCTGGTTCCCTTCCAAGCAGTCTTCAACGAATTTTGAGAACCATCCACCCTCTTGGGCTCTGTAACGACCGTTTTTCCGGCAGTTTGTTACGGATAATAACTGTTTTCGACAGTCAACCAGTCGCCATCCTCATCAGCTCTGTTCTGCAAGATCTCTCGCAGCCCGGCCAATTGACTTGGTTGAACTTTTCCCTGTATACTCATCGATGGTCACTGGTGCCAGTCCCAACGGTGTAGGTCTTGGCCAGTTTTACTTCATTAGCCGACGCAATTCTGGCATGCGGGCAGTCTGCAACTATGAGCGTGCGCAATTGGGCTGGTGGATCGCATTCTCAGTGTTCGCTTTGTGAAGTGGATTTCAAGTCTAGCCTCCGGCGCACGGTCAACTCCCTTCATTAGCAGCGATTACTGTCTGCTTGCCTACACCAATCGCGTTCACCCACAGCATTCCCCCCTATCTATTTCGACCTTGCCCCGGTCCTTCCTCATCAAGATGCCTTTGGACACAATGATATTAAAGCTATATTCATTTACTCTGCCAGTGCCCGTCGGTGTTTACTTCTCTACCCAGGTCTCCCTTACTTGCTCCATATACCTATTCTTTTGCTAACACCACTTACTCACACAGCTCAGTGATCGCATTTCTATACCTAAATTCCTGCCCCTTTGTCATGTCACTTCTTTTCCTCTCTTCTCATGCCCCACGCCATTAAGCGCCTAATCCATCCGTACCCATACCCAGTCCCATGTCAAAGCTCGCAGCTTTCACCATTGAGTCTTTAGGAGCCACGTTTGTTATTATTATTACTTCTCGGAAAACTGAGGACTTTTAAGATAGAAGGCAATCACCAAGCTATGATTCAGCCTTCTTGGCCAACAGGACATTGCCTTTAAGGGTAGGAGCCAGTGGTTCAAAAGCAGCACGGGTAGCTAACAGAGAACCCGAAGGGCCAGTTTTAGGTCCACTGCTTTTCCCCACTTTATTAGAGAATTATTCCTAGCGTCTGCAGAAAATGTAAAATCTGTAGCTTCAGAAGTTCACGACGAATCGAAAGAGAACTTGAAGCAGGTAGATAGTTGGGCAAAAAACGGGATATGCCCTTAAACGAAAGCAAGAGTCAACAACTAACACAAATTATAGTGGAAGTGACGGTGGTGGGAAAAATAGGCCATTCACAGTTGATGTGACACAGCCACGGAGGAACTTGGGTGTCCTAACGACACCAAACTTTAGATGTGCTGAAAAGTATAAACATTGCTCGCAAGGCGAGACGTGAGCTCTTCCGGCTCCTCTCAGCACTTTCCTGCGGAAAGGTGGAAGTGACCATGCCTGCGTACAAGGCAGTAAGTAGGCCGTTTTTGAACACCGTGCAAGGGCTTGTGCACGTTTTTGGAAACGGGTGAAGCCGTCCCAGGAACTATTTAGCAACCAGCCAATCGGAAGTTTGAAGGAGGTCGGGGGAAGTCACATGAAAAGGGACTAAAGGATATGAGACTCTTGTCACTTTGAAAAGGAAGACTCAGAGCAGACCTCTTGAGGTGTTTAAAATCCTAAAGGATTTATCGGAAATAAGTGCTGAGGTCATATGTGAGGTCGTGACTGATCAAGAAACGACAAGCAGTGGCATAAAATATTGGAGGCCATGCCCTAGGCTAAATGCGAGGGCGAACATCTTTAGCAACGAAGTAATGGGAAAGTGAAATGGAATTACTGAAGAAACAATTAGCCTACAAGGCGCAGGGAATTTTAAAAGGGTGCCGGATGCGAGGTGGGGCGAGTTATTCACGGGAGCAGTATGCTGAGTATGAGGGCGCGCTTCACTGTAACTTTTGCTGATTCATCTGTGGATACCACACGTGTATTCACAACCCCCGATTCTATCTGGGAGCTTCCACTCCCTGTTCTGATAACCACACAGGAAGGCACCTGAGACAGGCCAACCTGTTCCATCACACCTTCCTCTATCAGAATTGCTTCGTCACCATTATCTACGAGTGCGTATGTTAGTGCGGTCCCTTTAATTCCACCGATTTTCTCTGGGATAATACGGAGTGCTAAAATGTAACCAGATTTGCGATTGACTGCAAACTGAAACGTTTCTGGGCAAGCTACACTCAGTTTGTCGCAGGGTAGTAATTCGTGGTGCCTGGCACTACACCCGAACTTCCCATATGCCGTGGCCAGGGTACAATCCGCTGCACGATGTCCTTCCTGCAGGCATACGAAACAGCCACCGTTTTTTCGAAGCGAATTCCATCTGTCTCTCACTTCCATCTCTGCGAATTTTGAACAGCTATCTGCGTTGTGTCCCTCCTTGCACGCCATGCATGTTTGTTCTTTTCTACTCATACATTTCGAACAAGTAAAGTTTACTTGACGATCACTCCTGTACTCTGAGTTAAGAGGCGGGACTAGTGGTTTTGCCGTAGCTGACAGAACTATCTGCCCAAATCGACTTCGGGCTATTCGAGCTTCGTCGGCTACGAATTCCCCCAGTTGTTTGAAGTTCGGCACACCTGACGTCTCGGATGTTCCGTCTACCAGTTGTGCCCATCGATGTTGCAGCGGCCGAGATAGCATACGAATGACCCTGTTTAACGTGACTACTGGGTTAGGATTCGCATCGTATTCTGGCTGACATAGGGCAATTTCGCAGTTCTGCTTTTTTACCGCCAATTTTGTCAGTGACTCGGCATCGTCGGCCTTAGGCATCACGGCTGACAACAGACTGTTCAACAGGGATCGTGCAACGACATACATCCGACGAACAGATCCCTGAGGATTTCGCGAGCCTTTCGATAGCCCTGGTTCAGGGGCAACATGAAGCATTCTTCTATTGCCTCCTCAGCTCTTCTTTTGCAGTGGTACAGAAGATACAGCAAGGGAAAAGCTAAAGAAGCAATAGAAGAATGCGTCATGAACTGTAACGGACTCCTAGCAGTAGCTGAGATATGCGTAACACAGTCCGAAAAACACCAAGCGTCCAATTGTGGTTTTCAATACGGTTCTTTATAAAACAATCATGAATACGACATAAAACTGTACAAAGCTCAACGGTGACCGCTTCGCGAATCAGAATCAGCCACCTGTGAGCAAATTCAGGTTCTCTTGAGGTTCAAGCGAACAAGTCAACGAAATGTCTACGGGGACTGTGGGTCAAGGGTCATAAAACGAATCAACGCACGCACCAGTCAGCGGTCACTTAAGGTCAATGTCCGGTGTGTGGTCCAGCTGATGAGCAAGTGTGGCGCAAAACGTTAATGGAAAACATAAATTGGAGTGAGGCTAGGGGGTCAGATCGATCCTGAGATAGTGCCCCGAGTTTGACTGTTCTGTCGATTACACCGCCCGCCAAATCCGCCACGGATTTCCCTAGTCGACATGCTCAAATCAGAATCGAGTCCTGGATCCCCCTTCTTACCTACCATTCAGCACCCTCCAACTTCCCTTGAGATGTCAGAATTTACAGCAGTACACCTGCCAACCCCCCAGCCTAAGCTACCGTCCCTTCCCCCGCGCCCCAGCACAAAGGGTACAATATACTCTTGCCACAAGCGCTGAAATACAAACAGAGCTGCAGCACCCGATCAATCCACGTCTTCCAGCAAACGCACCTTTCGTATATCCCGGTTGATGAGCCCATCCTTGGTTCGAAGTGACACGAGGCCATCAACCGAAGGCTTACATTCTAGGGCGACCTCCAGGGGCCATTGCTTTCCTGGTCCAATATCGAATGCAATCAATACCAAATCACAGACCTTCAAGTTCCGACTCTCTGATATCCACTTTTGTCCTTTTCGCAGAACGGGAACATATTCCTTAGTCCATCGGCGCCAAAACACGGCCGCCAGGTGTATGATTTGTCGCCATCTTTTGGTGTATGGGCATCCCTGGTTGCCATCAACGTCCACACCGGAATTCCCACGGAGCAGTAGTAAATGATTCGGCGTCAAAGCATAATCGCCCTTGGCGTCAGATGCCACCGGAACAAGTAGGTGATTGTTCAGCATCCCTTCGGCTCCGGCCATAAAGGTAATTAACGTTTCGTCCGAAAGTACCTGCTCATGACAAATGGAATAAAGAATTTTCCTCACAGACCGGATCAGTCTTTCCTACACACCTCCTCTGTGACTAGCGACTGGCGGGTGGAATTGCCACTGAGCGCCCCTTGAAAGCCAAAAGTCATTAATTTTTGTAACATTCCAGCTGTTCATGCGTAATCAAAGCTCTTTAGCGGCAATTACGAAGTTCGTTCTGTTATCGCTATGGGCCTCTCTTGGACAACCTCGTCTAGCTATAAAACGTGTGAAAGCTAAGATAAATGAATCACTATTGAGACTATGAGCAACCTCTATATGTATTGCTCTCGTCTGTAGGCAGGAGAAGAGGCATTCATAGAGTTCGTCTGTAGACCATCCTCGTTGAACAGGGAATAGGGCGAAATAGTCAACAACGACTTCGTGGAAGGACACCATCCAGCCCCAACCTGCATCGGCGACAGGGGTGCCATATTTTGGGCACTGCTGTTTGAGCTCCTTCTTCGACAGCTGACACAGGAGCCGATTACTCTTTTGGTTGTTGTACCGCCTTGAACAATCCAGTATCTTTGCCTTGTTGCGGCCAAACATAAGAGGTACCGCAATGCCCTTCCATTGCATGGTAATGACGAATGACTAAATCCGTTACCGGATGTACCTTCGGCAGGATTGCAGGATGTTTAAAGCTCGGTTCGTGATTGGAGTAGTCCAGCTGCCCGCCGAAGCACATAATTTCACCAACTACTACAGGACATAAGGTCTTCAAGTGTCCGGATTCTGAAAGCCGGAATTTCCAAGGTCTGGAAGCATTAGACTTAAGTCGATTTAGGTCCTCGGCAAATTCACTCCTCTGCACTTCGTGCACAATATCGTGCTCGGCCTTACGAATCTGATCGAGTGTTATTCGCCCCACTGATACCTCGATGCGAGTCTTCTCACCCACGCGGTACGGCAAATAATCTTTAAATCAAACTAGCCAGGTCACAACTTTCAACTGTTTCGTCCAACTGGAAAACTTTACAAATAACGGGTTCGGCTCTGGACTTATTAAATTAACATATGTCTTTGGTTTTTTGAACTCAGTCGCTGTCGGTTTCTCCGCATTTGGCCAACTAGTCGGCCATCTTGGACGTGGAAGCCTCAAAAACTCCGGGCCAGAGATTCACTGTTCTAATTCTACTAGTGTATCTGACACTCTTGAAGCTGCGTCTGCTGGGTTATTCTGCAATGGCACACGCCGCCACTGGTCAGGTAATGGCAGCGCTTGGATACAACTTAGCCTGTTTGCCACAGAAATACTGAAGTGAGTAATGGTGTGTTGATGTAATAGAGGACAATCGATGAATCTGACCAGAAAAAAATCTCAGAAGATGACCACCGTACGAAAGATTTTATTCGTGTACAAGGCAAATGGCTAGCTTGGCAACGGCCAAATCCAGCCGGGATTGGAAGCGACCTTCACTGGCGCCACTCTAGAATTCGCATACAAAATGAAGCAAATAACCGAGGCAAATTCTGTCTGGAAAAGCCACTTTTGTTATTATTATTATTTCATAAAGCTATGGTTCAGCCTTCTTGGCCAACAGGACATTGCCTTTAAGGGTAGGAGCCAGTGGTTCAAAAGCAGCACGGGTAGCTAACAGAGAACCCGAAGGGCCAGTTTTAGGTCCACTGCTTTTCCCCACTTTATTAGAGAATTATTCCTAGCGTCTGCAGAAAATGTAAAATCTGTAGCTTCAGAAGTTCACGACGAATCGAAAGAGAACTTGAAGCAGGTAGATAGTTGGGCAAAAAACGGGATATGCCCTTAAACGAAAGCAAGAGTCAACAACTAACACAAATTATAGTGGAAGTGACGGTGGTGGGAAAAATAGGCCATTCACAGTTGATGTGACACAGCCACGGAGGAACTTGGGTGTCCTAACGACACCAAACTTTAGATGTGCTGAAAAGTATAAACATTGCTCGCAAGGCGAGACGTGAGCTCTTCCGGCTCCTCTCAGCACTTTCCTGCGGAAAGGTGGAAGTGACCATGCCTGCGTACAAGGCAGTAAGTAGGCCGTTTTTGAACACCGTGCAAGGGCTTGTGCACGTTTTTGGAAACGGGTGAAGCCGTCCCAGGAACTATTTAGCAACCAGCCAATCGGAAGTTTGAAGGAGGTCGGGGGAAGTCACATGAAAAGGGACTAAAGGATATGAGACTCTTGTCACTTTGAAAAGGAAGACTCAGAGCAGACCTCTTGAGGTGTTTAAAATCCTAAAGGATTTATCGGAAATAAGTGCTGAGGTCATATGTGAGGTCGTGACTGATCAAGAAACGACAAGCAGTGGCATAAAATATTGGAGGCCATGCCCTAGGCTAAATGCGAGGGCGAACATCTTTAGCAACGAAGTAATGGGAAAGTGAAATGGAATTACTGAAGAAACAATTAGCCTACAAGGCGCAGGGAATTTTAAAAGGGTGCCGGATGCGAGGTGGGGCGAGTTATTCACGGGAGCAGTATGCTGAGTATCAGGGAGAATTTGCAACTTGCACAAGGACAGTTTTGCCGTGTCCGTGCCCAAGCGGTGGGGCACCAATTGTGATGGAACAAGCAGGTAATGGTTGCTTCAACCACGGATGGTGAGAAGAGTGCTGGTTACCTTAAGGCCGACAGGTTTCAGCACTCTCAAGACGAAGCGACCGCAAGGGTTCCATTGCAACTGCCCGGCAGTTAAAAAATGGATATCTCGCAAACTTAGATGCTTTAAATCTCTTGATGCCTAAGGGCTAGTCACGGCAGTCCAAACACTGACATGGAACCCCAGTTACGAAATTGGAAGGCTGCAGCTATCAGAACCTATGGGAAGGTGAGGGCACCGTAGAGGATCGGTAGAACAACAGGGGTTCAAAACCAGAAACTCGAGGCTCGGTGTCAGTGCCGGATGACGGGAGTCCAAAGGAGATACTCGCTGTACAAAATGACCAGAGAAGTAGCTAACAAGGT
The DNA here is from genome assembly GCA_948099385.1 of Fasciola hepatica. Taxonomy (NCBI): domain Eukaryota; kingdom Metazoa; phylum Platyhelminthes; class Trematoda; order Plagiorchiida; family Fasciolidae; genus Fasciola; species Fasciola hepatica. The sequence goes on along the minus strand of CANUEZ040000043.1, from coordinate 31,817,841 downwards.
CTAAAAGCAAAACAAGATGTTTTGTGAGATCTTCTTTATTGGAAATTTCAAGCCTAAATCCAATCAGGTTGAGAACCCGTAGTAAGTTGGGTGCTAGTGAGTTTTATGTGGTGATGTGTTGTATAATGACAGGGAAGCATGTCCCCTGAGCCTCCTGCCTGGGATCTGACTTCACGTTTTCTTGTCTTTATGGCTCAGGCTTTCGGCTTCCTCAACCTCCACCGGGACCCTTTTAATCCGTATGGCTTTCAACAGTCTAGTATCGCACTTTACTTTCCTTGTTAGCTCCCGCGGTTGGGGCTCAGTGGCATCTTTATTTTGTGAGCGACAGTTGCCCACAAACGTCGATTGATCGGGTGATGGTTTGTCGGCAGAAGGACCACGGACAAGCCTTCACGGAACTAACAAAGATTTCACAAGGACGACAGACGAAAGCAACCGGATTTCGCGGTAAAGCGCCGACTGTGATAGGCAAGCCGCTGGAGCCGTCGGGATCAGTGCTGCTTGGGACTGATTGGAAGACGGAACTTGAAAGTGCTGCGAGTAGGCGGAGGATGCCGTGACCTGTGAGATTACTCAGAATTATTATACTGCAGCAGTAAAAGACGTCGAGGTATCAGCAAACTTTTACAACCAACGGTCTCCATGCACCCCAGCGATAGACTCTGCTGAAAAACCACGCTACCACCTGGAGCTTCGTATCCAAGGCTGATGCAGGTTTAAAAAGTGCTTATCTATACTTTGAATAAAGTGCGATGATGTTATAAACCAACCCCTCCAGCTCTGGAAACAAGTTGACGAAACTCTCCAGTACAGCTGGCGAACCCAGCTCGTCAATAGTTGACGTTCCAGATGTAATAATAATATTGCCATTGATATCCTTACCGAATGGGCCGAGAAACATGCAAACGTGCACGGTCAGTGGGCACAGCAATATTTTCAGGGGTAAAATGTTGCGCCTGTTAAAATGGACAATAAATAACGGTATTCATCTGGCAGTGGCATTAAAAGCTATTGGAATGTGCTAAAATGACTGGGATTCGTTCGATAGATGCAGCTTGGAATTAAGCAACTGTAGAAGAAGGTTCAAAAATTCAAAATAAAACGGCGGAGCGGGACGCATACAAAGCTGCGGGAAATTGAGGCCGGCGCGCATCGAGGTGCAAGCGCGACTGAGGGGTTTGATAGACTGATATGCAAGAATTATGTGCAGCATGAAAGTGGAAGGATGTTGCTTTTCTGGGGCTCAGAAAAAAAGTTGAAGTATTGGCGAATGTAGGGAAAAGCTGATGAGAAAACGAACGTAATGGAATTGTGGGCGTAAAGTGCCAGAAAGAGTGGAATATAATATCGTAGAAGCTCGAAGAATTATCCATAAATTCGGCGGGGATGGGGACCAAGTCATCATGGGTGGAATTTATAATGAACAAGATGGAACATTTGGTACTTAAATGTATTACCTAGCATCCAAGGTTATACCCTCGAGAATCGGTTTTCCGTCCTCCAGTATCGATCAGAGGGTTGGGTTGTTGTTGTTGAGAAATAGCCCAGGCTTATGATGGCCGTCTGTGTAGGGTAGAACTGCGGGAGCTGCAGGAATTGGACGATTGATCAGGCAGTTGGTTGTGAGGGTGCTTATGTGTTATTGGTGCTGCAGTACTGATAAGTAGCTGGACTACCGAGTGGAACATTTCTAACGAAAGCCTCAGTATGAGCGAGTGTTCCAAGCTTTCGAGCCATCTTGGCACAAGCAAATGTGTAGTGGTAGACAATGGGGGTTTTGGCATCATTTAGCATGGCCTCAGTATCGCAGCGGTCTTGTAAAGGGTTCTCCGTAATCTTCAACGAAACTCGTTGAGCACGGGCAAGAAAGCTTGTGGGCGAAATCGGGTAACTACACCATACCCGCGGTGATCCGCAATAGAATGGGTTTTGAATGGGTAGAAAAGGAAATCATCGAAGTAAGCTTCCCGCAAGACGTATAACTACCAAGCCGTGAGATGATCGAGTTATTCTAAAATTCATGAGAACAGAGAGAAGACATAAGTCGCGAGATGCAAGAATTTTGTTTACTCCCGTAGATCCCGGACGAAAAAACATGTCAGTATATATACATGGTACAGTAGGGGGGTGAGTGCAACAGTGAAGTAGGCACGATCGAAAGTCCTTGCAGTGTGTACGCTGGGAAGAATGAAGTCCGTCGTGTTAACGCCAAGGTAAACAAACATTTTGAGTCAATCGTTCTTTTGCACACAGAGCGCTGGCTGATGCATCATGATTAGAACGGCTTCACTGAATTCTAATAGCTTCGGTGTTGGATCGCGCAACAATGCTCTGAAACACTGAGTCAGGTCAACTTTGTGACCTGCTGCAATCGAGTGTCTTGCAATCATTGTGTATTGTCCCAGTAGACTGCGCCATCAGGTTTGACAGCACTCGTAGTTATTGGTTCCGAAGTAAGTCTGATAGAGGAAGGTGTGATGGAACAGGTAATAATAATAATTGTATATTTCGGATGCGCCTGAAGCATGCTAGAATGCATGATCAGATGATTATAGTGATGCCGGAATGACAATTCACAAAAGGGTACAACAAGTGCATGCAGAGTATCAGAGAGAGTGTTACAGTGAACTAAAACTGTAGTAATGCCCGGCAAATTTGAAGGTCAAGGTCGAATGATGTCAGTTGGTCTGGAGTACATGCATAAGTGGTATATGAAATAATTACCACTAGTGGAAATTGGAACATATTGAAAGGAAATGTTTTTGGTGCGCTACAGAATATGAGGGGCATATGGATAGAAATCTCGTCCAAGCGTTCGGTGAATTATTCACTTTACTACAGGCATGTCAAGAAGTATTAACATGGAAATATTTCAGTCTGCAAAGATGGTAGTATATAAAGTGGTGGCTGTATACTGGAGGAATCATATATGTTGCAAACAATTGCGTATTTCTTGGGAGGGATACTACCAGAGTGATGGTGGCAGGGAACGGCCGGAGTAAAACAGGTGAGCGTGCGGTAAGTTGTTAACTTTATGTAGGGTTGGTATGAAATATCAAAGCGGAAGTGGAAGACTAATCAATATTGACCGTGTGGTTACATCCATTATACAGGTGTTCAGTTCTGCGAGAGGAAAGGTAAAGCAATCCACAGATAAGTGTACGTCAATAGATGAATGTGTGGTATGTACCATGCAAAAATGACAGATCAATAAAACTGCACAGGTATATCGCGGGAAGCGGCCGTGGATCAACGAATATAAAAATAAAATGTATCGGCCGGTGCAGATAGTGGTGTGATTTAGAGGCTGCATACAGGGTCAGTTTCGGTAATATAACACGAATGCAACATCTGGAAAATCAAAGGTCTCGATAACGGTGATGGTATAGTAAGTAGACGGTGAGTGTCACATTTCTAATGACCAATTTGACAGGTGTAACAAATGATGGGAACGGAGCGGCGATGCAGCATGGGAAGTGTATCGAAGACGTTCAATCGTGGAGGGAACGCAGTGATCTACAGAGCCCGAACACTCGATGCAACAGCATTGCGGATGCGATCGGATGGACCGATGAAGAGTGCAGGTAGTTACTAATGACTTCGCTGCCCACTGGAAGACTACTGAAAGATATGTCAGCGCCGGACGTTTTTTTTGGTGACCGATGAAGCAATGAACAGTGACCTGTCTCAGGCCTGTCTCAGGTGCCTTCCTGTGTGGTTATCAGAACAGGGAGTGGAAGCTCCCAGATAGAATCGGGGGTTGTGAATACACGTGTGGTATCCACGGATGAATCAGCAAAAGTTACAGTGAAGCGCGCCCTCATACTCAGCATACTGCTCCCGTGAATAACTCGCCCCACCTCGCATCCGGCACCCTTTTAAAATTCCCTGCGCCTTGTAGGCTAATTGTTTCTTCAGTAATTCCATTTCACTTTCCCGTTACTTCGTTGCTAAAGATGTTCGCCCTCGCATTTAGCCTAGGGCGTGGCCTCCAATATTTTATGCCACTGCTTGTCGTTTCTTGATCAGTCACGACCTCACATATGACCTCAGCACTTATTTCCGATAAATCCTTTAGGATTTTAAACACCTCAAGAGGTCTGCTCTGAGTCTTCCTTTTCAAAGTGACAAGAGTCTCATATCCTTTAGTCCCTTTTCATGTGACTTCCCCCGACCTCCTTCAAACTTCCGATTGGCTGGTTGCTAAATAGTTCCTGGGACGGCTTCACCCGTTTCCAAAAACGTGCACAAGCCCTTGCACGGTGTTCAAAAACGGCCTACTTACTGCCTTGTACGCAGGCATGGTCACTTCCACCTTTCCGCAGGAAAGTGCTGAGAGGAGCCGGAAGAGCTCACGTCTCGCCTTGCGAGCAATGTTTATACTTTTCAGCACATCTAAAGTTTGGTGTCGTTAGGACACCCAAGTTCCTCCGTGGCTGTGTCACATCAACTGTGAATGGCCTATTTTTCCCACCACCGTCACTTCCACTATAATTTGTGTTAGTTGTTGACTCTTGCTTTCGTTTAAGGGCATATCCCGTTTTTTGCCCAACTATCTACCTGCTTCAAGTTCTCTTTCGATTCGTCGTGAACTTCTGAAGCTACAGATTTTACATTTTCTGCAGACGCTAGGAATAATTCTCTAATAAAGTGGGGAAAAGCAGTGGACCTAAAACTGGCCCTTCGGGTTCTCTGTTAGCTACCCGTGCTGCTTTTGAACCACTGGCTCCGACCCTACATAATGAGCTCAAACGTAGCCTAGGCCAGCACGTTTTTGAAAACTCCGTCGAAAACCAGTCCGTTGTCGCGTCCGAGTCCAATTGTGTGCTGTGACGCCTCGTGTAATTTTCTCATCAAGGGAACCTTTGATGTACCTTGCTTGGGTAATTTTCCGAAATCTTTCAGCAGTCATTTACGTAACTTTTGATTGTCCGCAGTCCACAGCAATCCGCATTTTTACGATGCTTATCCGCAGCTTTGTTCTCATCTCGCAGAGGATCATATCTCCAACATAGACGCACAATTCAGGTATATCGTTCTTGCATTTTCAACTCGCCTTTGCTGTTGCTTGATACATATCTAAATAATCGCCGACAAGGGAACACTCACCATCCACTTTCTCCACTACCACCTCCGTATGTTCGTCGACTCTGCAAATGCCATAGCTCTGCGTCTCAGATTTTCTTATTCCAAGTTACCGTTCTTATGAAGCAAATGATTCCCCGACCACGTGCCAGATTTCTTTCAGCAGCCTCCTCCATCATTACTTTGGCAGTTTGCTCTTCATTTCCAAGTGTGTCACCTGCCAGCTCGTTTACCCCTGTCCGCATAAATCGGCCAACCCCCATCACCTTCCTCGTCGATCGATCTATTTTTTTCCACATCTGCTGCATTGACTACGTTCTCCAGATAAGATTCTCTGGCAATTCACCCTATCTCCGTGATGCCACCGCACGTCTCACCCGTACACTATTTGCTGTAAGACTTCCGTTATCCTTCCGTGTACATCGTCACCACTTTTGTGTACCGTTCAGTCTCTAATTGCTGTAGCTCCGCATCCCAGTTCGATCTATCACCCACTTCACCATGTCTATTTTGGTATGCCATGGTTCATCCATTGTACTGTGACCATTGCGACCCTTTTTCTCAGCAGCACTCTCCAACCCCGGATGTATTACTCGTTTGATATATCTCCGATTTTGTCTGATCGCCGTTTTTTCCTCCAGGTCGGTCTCCCGCGGCACTTCTACGGGCTCTTGTCACATAATCGCCCGGATGAAAATTTTCTCCATGGAAACGTTCATTGACAGATGCACACTTACTCTCTATGTGCATCATTTACTCTGTTATCCCTAAGACTTCTCTATGAGTCTCCGCAATCGCCCTGGCCACGTGCCAATGAGCGACTTATCACCGTATTCCTACCCATATGTTCACACTTCATGCCCGTCCAGTCATAAAGTAACCCATTCGCGGATGGAATGACTTATGTTTGGTCATTTTCACTGAATTCGCTCTGGCACTCTTGTCCACCGCATATTTTGATCAACCTCCACGTGACCTATGTCGTCGGCATACTGTCGTTTAAACCCCTACTGGCATTTAAAAGCTTGCTGGTATGGTTTGCTGCCGTCCCATCTTTCCATGTTTCTAATGTTCAGTCCTCGCCCACTTTTGAGTTACTTACTCACACCCCTATCTCTTCTTTTTAGCCTGCTGTAGACTCCTCTCATTTCTTTTCCTGGGCAAGTCTTCTTTTTCTATAAAAAGCGATGGATCGCGTTCATCTGTGTGCTGTTCGTCCCACTGCGAAGTGACCGACGAGGCTAGCCCAAAGATTAAAACCACGATAGATACTGTGTATCATTGGAATAGTGGTTCGCGCACTACCGATTATTCACTAGCGTTATTCACACCGGACTGTTTGGACCGCGATAGCTCAGCTGGTAGAGCATCTGCCCGGTATGCGGAGGGTCGCTGGTTTGATTCCGGCTCTCGGCGTCTGACTTTTCAATGTGAAGAATGCAGATGGATTTTCCAAAAACACACGATTCAGGCTCCTCGTGCCAACAAAACATCCTCTGAATTAAAATATCCTCTGATTTTTTTCCTGCCATCATGGCTACTTCGGACATGTTTCTTTCATATATCCCACGTCTTGGAGTGATCTCACATGTGCTCAGGTGTCTTGATTATTTGATTTTGATTTTCAAATTTGCCGGGCGTTATCATGGCCATTCACATTCTCGCTCACTTATACTCGATCCTTCTTCTTTCATATGCCCATGTTAGCATCACATTTATGCACTGATTCACTGTAGCTGCACCTTCAGCTCATGCTCTACAGCATGTCTCAGGATTTTCCGGAATAAATCAATATTGATATTATTGCTTCGGCCATATACATCTCGAACTCAGTTAGAATGTTCCTTGCAGGCTTGGCTACTCTTCTACGAAGAGAACACCGCTTGCTCGGAGAAAGTTCAACACCTTCCTACGCAACTGAGTAAAGGGCAGAGGGGTCAGACAAGTAACCAGAGACTATCTGGCCCCGAACTCTCCTATTCAGGTGGAAGAAGATAGGGCGCAAAATTCCACTTTGGAATGATCCTTTTGGTGACACCAACAAGCAGCGTCAGTTGGCCGGTATTGCCGAGACATTCGTTTTGGCGAAACTGTCCGTCAAGTAATACCTTATTTAGGCATCCAACTGAAGACATGCTGGGTGCCTGGACCTTTTGCCGAGCTTATGCAAAGCTTTCCTTAAAGGAAAATTGAAAGACTCAGTTTGCAAGAAAATCGCCCAATCAAATTTTGGACCTGCCATCTCGGCAAGTGTTTTGATATGTTAACGAGCGGACACAAAATACCCCAACGGTTACCGACTAGTAAAGGGACTAAGGTAAAGCTGGGGCTATGGCATGTGAGGCTATAAAAGGAAACGGTGAACTTTGGATAATTGAGTGCTGGAATACTGAGCAACGAGGTCAAGACCTGACTCAAAGTACCTTGCCTATAGAAGACAATGAAAAAATTCCCGAAGTCACAGAGTAAAATAAGCTGGGTGAGAGGTGGGGAGCAGAATGGGTGAAATCGTACCTGGATGTTGAGTTCAGCGGAAGAGCTGCCTCAGGTTTTACTTGTATGGCCGATCTTTTAAGTCTCACAAAGAAGGCTTCTTACAACGATAAAGTATGACTATAGTTTTTCTCGGCTTTTAGCCGAAGTGAATACCTATGGCATTAATGACCGCTTATATTCGTGGCAGCCTTATTTGTCTTCGCGCAACCAGATGTCCGACGTAGATGACACCGGGTCACAACCGATAACTCCATACAGCGGAGTCATTCAGGGTAGCATTCTGGGACTAATCATTTTTCTAATGTATGTAAACGATACCTTCTGCGTGATCTGTCACGGAATTTCTTTTCTATTTATTGATGATATAAAAAAGACCTTTTTGGACACGGAGACTGAAGATTATTCTGTCTTTTTCCCATAGCCTCAATAAACATTAGACTTGTGGCTCGTCGCCACAACTGGGAAAACCCGCAGACTTTCGGTATTCACTACGACGGAGCAGCTACTTGGTGGTTGTACCAACTTCTTAGACACGTTTGCAGTCGATTTTCTTCATAGTCAGATACACTATTTTGGAATAGAATGCCACCTGTGATTCGTCCACTTGAAAACCATCGGTGTTTTAGAAGAGGGTGGATTAAGTCGCTGAGGTGCCAGAAGTGGCCCACATTACCAATCCCCGCTGCAAGAAAGGTAGGGCTTGAAGAAAATTGTCTAGACTTTTGATGGGCTTCACAACGGCAACCAATTAACCATAGATGGAACCTTTTCAGACCGAGGCCATTCTTCCGATTGTTTTTCAGGTTGATTTTAAAACTGACCGCGATTTCCATTTTGGTTTTTGTAAACGTTTACTTTCAAAGGAATTCCCCAATTATCCGGCAGTCAGCATGCTGCAGCGATAATTTTACCTCCCCAGATTGATATCTGCCAAGTAAGTGGCACTCAGTCATATTTTCCTGAAAATTGGTGAACCACAGGCGGCACTTGTAAATGGGTCATTCTCATAGTCCCCCTTATCGATACTCGAAGCTTCCCCGGTATGCTTCACTGATACTTTCCTTATTGCTACGCAAGCTACGCTCAATTCCTGCCTGCTGAAATTGAACTCTGTGTGCAGCAGGATGGCAAAAATGCCCTGAACAAACCAGTCAAGTGATCTTTTGCTTCCACTGTCATTCTGCTGACACTATGTTGTGCTTTTTCACAGTGCTGAAAAACTATTTGTTCACTGGTACCTTCCGGGGTGACTGTCGATCACGTGCGTTGCAGCTCTTGGTCAAGAGCCCATCTTAACAGTATCTAGAGAACTCGTTCTTGAACCGTTCCACTACTTCTGGCCTGGTTTTCCACTATGATCATTTCGTAGCAAACTCCCAAAGAACAAAACATGGTGGTCTTGCCAGCGGAAAATATAAAGCCCCTCTGATTGTACTTTTTTCTACCACTTTTGGGGCTGAAACCCTTTTGACCGCAATTATTCCGAAATCAGTTACCAATCACGAATTTTGGAGCTCCATCTGATCCTTTGGTAATTTCTGACTACTTCGTCGCCTGTTTCGCGTTGTTCAGCGCATCTTTCAATCGATCTCTGCTTGGTGCCTAACAGCCAGCCAACAACAACAGAACAGAATTAGGCGGCTCGAAGTTGTGCATGGAAAAGGGTGGCACAGAGCCATCTCCTTTTGATTGTTGCAGTCTTCCAACCTGATGCTTTCTTGAACGTCTTCCCGTTTGGTGTCTATTGGCGCAACGTTGGCATGGCCAGTCGTGTGACCTTCCAGAGTATTTTGTTACACAGTTTCCATTTCAGAAAGCCTCGGCCACGGAGCTACAGATCTTACCCCTTCAGTTGGTATTCTTGGTCTCTTTTATGCTGGCGGCAACGTGTCTTGGCCCTCCGGCTGCGAAATTCCGCTGGTTGGGCTGACTTCTCGAGCTGCGCACTCAAATGGCTTAAGCCTATTGAAATGAACAAAGAATAATCGACTACCACTCTTTATATGTGCTTTTCGGATGACATAGACCGCATGTGACAAAACCGTTTCAATAAAGAAGGGCCTCTTCAAACACCGAAGCAGTTTAGCAGGCATAACCCCCCGGTGGGTACTGATGTGTAAAGCCATACAAAATCCCCAATTGTAGTGGAATGCATAGTGCCTTCTCGTCTCAATACCTTTTTGCCGCCTCTGAGTTGTTTGAAGACGGGCTCGAGCAAGGTTTTCACCCCTCTTTATTGTGTCCAGAATGTTGCTAATGTGCTCCACCACAGTGGTGTGTAGGTTGTGAATTGTGGGTTGCCGCAAGTTGGTAGGATTTGGTGGGTGTCCTGTCGATTCCAAGAAGACTACAAAGCTCTTCTATGAGACAATGCTCACAATTCGTACACCTGTTGGAGTGCAGTTGGCCTGGTGAACTCCTCAGACAAGCCCAGTGGTTTGGGATTGCATTCGCATCGGTTTTTGCCGTTCCGGGAACTCAAGGATATGGCGTCGCACCGCTTGGCGAAATAATACACCGGAATCAGTAAGTAATAACTTCCGCGTTAAATAAGGTTTGGTGGTCAGACAGAACCCATACCAACTATTTCATCGCAAAACCTAACCACTACGGGCTGTAACGAGGCACTTGGTGCAGTTGTGAGACTTTTAAGGCTGCCATATTTTTGAGAGTTCTGCAGGAGTTTAGTTCACCTCTTCGCTGTTAAGACCATCAGAACCAAGTTCGTGGTGCATGCCCCTACTTGTTGTCACCAGCATAATTCAGCCCAACAAGGGAAGGTGCAAGAGCCATTTGCGCCGTGGATTAGAGGACAGTGATATTGGTAGGATAATCAAGACCAAACTGGGAAACTGAAGCACTATTCACGAAGCCCAAGTAATCAGAGAGGCTCCATAGATGTTTTGGGTCCATAGACCTCAGCGTACCACCTCTCGTTGACTAGGCCTCCGACTTCTTGCTTTTAATTTTGGATAAATGAAGCCTGCGTCGCCATTGTTAGACTGGACTGAGCCTCACTGTTCCCCAGTATTCACATGAAGACTGATCTGTGCCACACAGCTGACAATGCAGGGAGAGCAATCTCCGTTGTTTCAAACCGGCCATGTTTCCGAGTTTGAATGTCGAATACCCACCCGATGTTCAACCTCGTAATCAACCTCACGCAACTGCTGCTGCTACCAGGCAGTCCGCCCTTGAGGGTCTTTAAATTTTTGTAACCACAAAAGAACCTGGCGATCTCTGTGAACTCAAAATCTTCACCCGATTAGGCACCGTCTAGACCTTTTGGTGAAAACCACCAGAGCTAGCATTTTTCTCGTGTTGTGCAATAATTGTTCTCTCGTTTGTGTTAAGCTTTGGCCCTGTAGGCGAAGATGTACTGTCATCCCGTCCAACCTGTGATAACAAGACTCCAACGGTCCCATCACTCTCGTCTGCTTTAGGAAAGAAAACACTAGCTCCCTTAAATAGGTCCGGCAGTGCCAGCATTGGTGCCGAGAAGAGAGCTAAACGTGAAGGTTTAGAAGATTGCCCAAGCCGTTCTTCCCAGCTGAAGCGGAAGAGCATCCAGTGGTCCCGCCAGCTCTGCAAAACCTGCCATGAAGCGACCGTAGTAAGAAGCCAGACTTGTGAAACCCCCCAATTCTGTAATGTTGTCGGGAGTTGGCCAATTTACGGCTTCTTTTATTTGTTCATGGGTTATTTCTTATTTTCTGGTCCGAGACAATGTGGCCCAGACAATTTGACCCCTTGGAGAAAACTTTATTCTCGAACGGTTTCAGCTTGGGTTCCATATCTCGAGCTCTTCTTAAAACCAGTTCAAAGTTTCTTATATGTTACTCCGTAGTCCTCCCATGAATTGGTACATCATCAATACGATTCACCAGATACTGAAAAGTGGCGGGTGCTTTAGTCAGCCCATACAGCATAGGCTGGAACGCATAAAGCCCGGATGAAATCTCCAAAGCTGACTTCTTCCGATCTGCAGCGAGTTAAACTTGCCCACACCCGGACGCCAAGTCTAGGGTGCTGAATTACTGACCACCCCTTAGGACGTCAAAAATGCTCTGTGACAGAAAGTGGAGGCTAGCCTTGTTTGGTGACAGCATCATGTCTCCTGTAGTCTACTCACAAGCGAGACTTCCCGTCTTTTTCCTAGACTTACTTGGCAGGAGAAGACCAAGGGGAGTGGATAATGTCGTTCTGTAGCATTTTTCGACTAACGCTGCAACTTCGCTCGATGATGAATCGGCATCCTCCCAAGACCCATTCTATTGGTTTCTGCATCCCCCCTGTCAACTCGATGTTCAACTCAATCTCTGCGGCCCAGTCTCTCATTTCCGCGTGAGAAAAGTCAGTGAATTTTCGAGGGGATCCAAAGTAGGTTTCTTACTTTTTTCCGCAGCATCCAAGAAATTATTGAGGTGAAATAAGTGACCTTCCTTTGCCAATGCCGCTGCACGGCTGTTTATGCTGATCTCGTCCCCGACAAAGGCTTCACTTTTCCATTCCCTGGGTATAACCTTTTCTTTAGTGTAACAATTACATATTCGAAGTTCAACAAAACGTCTCTCCTATTACATCATCGTATGGATTCCTTTCGACCGATTTTAAAGGCAGCTCCCTAACAAAGCCGCCCATTTCCGGATCCGAGAGGATAATCCCTCCAACGGCTGAATTCCTCCCGTCTGTTTCCGATAGAGCTATACTACATGGAGCCCGTCCGGCGATTTTAGCCACTGCCGTCGACTTTGTGCAGTTGGAGCTACACGAAACTCCCGTCTCAACCAGACTAAACAAAACGGATCCAATAACTCCCACCCGACAGAAAATGATTCAGCACAAGTGAAGCATATCGAACCGACAAGATAGATAGATCCACTTTATTCTGAGCTTGTGGTTTCGTTCCATACAGGAGGAGGCCGGCCCCGACTGGCTGCGAAGACGATGTTCCAAGAGAGCCGTCGCAGGGACCTGTATACCAGGGATTGGCTTTAGGACCTTGGCTCTTGGCATAAAACTGACGACGTGTACTGGTGCGAAAACCTGGGAACCAGATCCTACTCCAACTTATGACACTGCTTGTTGAGTTTTGGGTCCTCGGCCGCCATTAGAGTAAACTGCAACATTCACCTCCAGCTGGCATTGCTGTGACTTCCCGTTCCAGGCTCTGCCTGTCTTCTCCTGCAAATAGAGCTTGTACCGACACCTCGAACCTCCCTCCTAACGAAGCACATTCCACAGCTAGTTTTGAGACCCCGTCGATCAGCTGTTCTTATATACGGTGGACCAGCCCTTCCTTGGCCTGTTCTGGGTGTGATTGTTGGCTCATCTGTTGCAGAGCACTACCAAAGAACCGTAAGCCCTCATTTGGCGGTTGCTGTCCTCCGTGAAACTGCTGTCGGCATTGCAAAGCATGTCCGGGGGCCTCCAGTAGCCTCCAAATCTGTTTGAAAGCGGAACCCAGGTAACCACTGTTAAAAGGGTTACTTCGCTGACAATTTCACAGGCTTTTCCAACCAGCAGCCCAAGATGGCATCCTCTTACTACTCTTCTGAGAACCACTTGAGATAGCACCGAACTTGGCTCTCTAACGGGACGTAATTTCCGCCAAGACAGAATTTCTCGGGAGCACCTGTAGTAGGAACTCTGCCAATGCGCGCGGAAGTTCGTACGCCGATGGGACCCCCGGGTTATCCTTGTTTGGCTAATGGTCTACCGCACCTTTCCGATTATCGGATTTGGCTCGCTTAAGGTGGACCGCGGCGAGTACGTCTTTGGAAGCGCTCTGATTGGTACACGTGACCTCAAGAGGGGAGGATGAGGGGAGAGATTCCAGTTTCCTCAGTACACAAGCGCGGATTGCAATGAAGGTTTTATTTCCCCGAGTAACTTCCCACTACTTAATTCATCCAAATCGCTTATTTATTCGGTAATTTGAACCTGTGCCCCATTGCTCCATGATATCCTGTAACATACATGTTTGGTCCCTCCAACTGAATGGTCGCCCTCGCTGTTCTCCATTCCTGAGGCCAGTACCACAGCTATTCCGATTTTAAGCGAAGCATAGCCAGAGCGAAAATCACAAAGTCAGGAAAAGATCAATTAGCAGAATCTACGGTAGTGAATCAGCGAGCTGTACGCGAGCAAGTTAGCTTCAGAAATCAAGTTTACGGCCACCACGTTTAACAGCGAAAACCAGAGTACAGAAATGATCACCGTCAGATACTACGGTCACCACAGTCGGCGGTCAAGTCAAAAAGATGCCACGTTTCACATGAGTGAAAAATAATCGGGTGTCTAAATGTAGTGGTTGATATGTGCTTGTTCGGGGATCAACAAGCATAAATCGAGCAGACTAAACAATGCAGGTATGTGACCGTGATTGGGGGGATTTCCACAGATTTGCTTTACTCCACCCGCCAAATATTTCCATGAAACCGTCAGTATCCAGGGGGTCAATGGGGGTAATGATTCACCCTCACCTACCCAGACTCCAAATCCAATACATACATCGCTTGCATCGAGTTAATTCTACTGCTTGTTGGTCGCAGGCTACTTGCAGAATTTCCTGAGTCGGCTCCAAAAGCCCGAGTTCTGAGGTTTTATGTGGCGGTGACACCATTTTATCGATGTATAGAAATATATGCTTAGGCTGAGCCGGGATGTGTAGACAGGTTAAAAAAGTACAGGACCAGAGTTAATGCAGAGCAAAATGGAAACTGAGAATTCTTGAACAAAAATCAAAATAGTTACAAGGTGCTGAAAACTTGAGGAGTTTCCCTTCGTGATGTAATCACTTCAAGAATATGTTTGGAGCAAAACATGTATCAACTTGAGCACAGATTGAATAACAATACGATGGGTAAGCTTCAGAACTAGTCACGTCAGGTCACGTCAAGCCAAGTGTTTGCTATATGCACTCCGGTGGATGAATATTCAGCAGTACATAGCTGTGCTCACAGCAATTACACGAAAAAGAATTCGACAGGTAAAGCAGGCGAAAAACGCAGTGCTAAGAGATGATTTAGTAGCTAAACGGATATGTGTTGTTCAAGTTGGGCTTTGACGCTTGCTGTTGTTACACGAGAATCGAGCGAGGTAGGGTACAACCGAGGACCGGTAGGCAGTGGTGCGCGAATAAATCATTTTGTAGTTATTGTGGCGAATCTTTTGTACATTTTATGGTGTTGGGATATGATGAAGTCCATAAGACCTTTACAAGGAATGCCACTTATCTTGAGAGACCTTTTTATTATGGTGAAATCTGTGGCATGTTAGCCAGGGAAGAAGATGGGGGAAGAATGCAACCAGTGAGTTGATATACATGCGAGGACAAAACGTTAAATGATGTAAGCGGGTGCAGACATCATTTCCAGACGCTAAACGTAGTAGGTTAGTCCTCTCACTGGGGTGAAAAGGCAGGAAACATGTCCAGTCCAGCAATCATTATGGATGATCGTAATCCCCAGGTGTTTGACCGATTGTTGGCGAGGAACGGAGGTGTTTCTTACGTGAGGTTCTGGAGAGAATTCCAGATAGTTCACGTACTTAGAGCATTTGAGAAGGAAAGAGACAACATATAAGCATTTAAGGGGGTTAGAACATAAGTTTTGGGCTTTGAACCAGAGGTGAACATCTGGGGGACGAGATTGAAGCTCAGGTGTAGCTGATGCATCAGGATGGGTTAGCCTAACCGAAACATTGTGTGAGTACTTTGTAATGAAGGAACGGACAGTGACAGGTATGAAAGACGTTTAGATGAGAACAGAAAAGAGGAGATGACTGATCCCTGTGGTACGCCTTGGTTTGAAACAAAGATGGGAGAGGTTTTGCCTCCGTATCTTGTAGGCTGTTGCCGAGTCGAGGAATGGCCAGACAAAATCCCAGTGGATGAGGGTGGTAGTCTTTTATTTGAGAGCATATCGAGGAGCTTCCGCCTATCAGCACTGTTACATGCATCACTGTAATCCAAGAAGCAGGTACGTACAGCTTTTGATTTCATGTCCAGCGACGACAAGAAATTTCGAGTCAAGAAAGCAGTAGCACCCAAGGCAGAGCAGGAGCTGTGGTAGACGAACTGGTTTTTCCTCGTATTGTCAAATCGCTGGACAGTTCCTGGGGTGATAACTTCTCAAACACCTTTAGTGCATCGAGGGCACAGGAAATCGGGCGGACTTTGCAGATCTCTCCTTGGGTACGGGTGTGATGGACGCTGATTTTATTGGTAGGGAATATTCTTACAGCACCAATACTGATTAGATGATTCTGTTATGACTGGTGTGAGTATTTGTGCACATTGCTTTATTACTATTGGTGGAAGACTATCGGGTCCGTGGGATTTTTTGCACTTAAGGTTGGACGGCCCTTCGTGGACAGCTTGAGGGGCTATGTTGTGGGACACGGAGCTGGTAAAGCTGTGACAAGATAGTATGTCAATACAACTGAACAACAAAAGAGGAGGTTGCTTGTTGAAGTCGCGGCTTGGGTCCTCAACATTGACGTTTGGGGATAAGTGTTTTGCGGAAATACCGCTCAAATGTTTGAAAAAATATTCAGAGTTTTCGACAAATGTTAGCTGGGAGCACACGATTGTATATGCAGTTAGGCCTGCAGAACGCTGACTTGATTGACGAAGAGAGAATTTTCACTGCGCGATCTGTTTCAATTTCGTAATCATATTCTTTCCTAAGGTGCAACCTTTAGAGGAGCAGAGTGGAAAATCGGGCACATCGGAGAAGAACTTCGAGTAGTTGGTAAGGCGCTCACAAAACACAGTCGGGCCTTGGTGGATGAAGATTTTGAAGTTAGTCTGCTCGATCGTAGCTTGAAGCCTTTTTAGGTTTTTCGAATCGCGTTGACAGTTTTGCGTTCAGGGTCACGACAGCGTGTAAAACTTCTGTGGTTACTTGAGCTATATACCACTGGAGTTACCAAAGGCATGATCCGATGCCTTCAAGGGAGATATTTTTACAAACCTTCAACAAAGGGTTGTTCCAAATTTCTGCTATTTTACAAATAGGACGGAACAGGGCAGGGCGTGAAAGCCTCTAGGACGAGGGCACGCGGCAGCCTAATATGCTTCAATATACTAGCACCGGCAGGGTTACGGAAACGCCCCCGGAGCTGTAACTTCTGGTTTGATGTAGTCCAATCTTAGCTTTCGTATCTGAAAAAAACATTTGTACCTTCAACGGATTAAGTAAACAACAAACTGCCATGCGCGTCGCCATATATATGCACAAACAATGAATTATTGAATTGCGGATGTTTCACCAGCATCGTGTGATGACAAATATCGAGACAGAAGAATTTTTGAGGGTCCACTTTGTTGCTACTTCTCATTTATTCCCTTCCAATACCGCCTTGACGGTGTTCACGTGAATGGTGCTTGAGATTATCTGGCTCCACAGTGCACGTACCGGATGGATCGCTGGGGTGGTTATATTGAGACAGAAAATGGAAACAGGGGTGCAAAGTAGAAGGGGAAGAAAGTGAGGAGGCCCAAAATGGACTGCCAACTGAGTACAGAATGAAATGGTAGAAGAATTACCAATGAATCTGGACTCCGGTTGAACGCAAGAGGCAGGTGGAATGCAGTTTCACCGTGCTATAGCACCGCCTGCAACGAAAGGCACAAAATCTAACCGTTGTCACATATTTAATCTGAATCTAATCAGGTTGAGAACCCGTAGTAAGTTGGGTGCTCGTGGTGATGTGTTGTATAATGACAGGGAAGCATGTCCCCTGAGCCTCCTGCCTGGGACCTGACTTCACGTTTTCTTGTCTTTATGGCTCAGGCTCTCGGCTCCCTCAACCTCCACCGGGACCCTTTTAAACCATATGGCTTTCAACAGTCTAGTATCGCACTTTACTTTCCTTGTTAGCTCCCGCGGTTGGGGCTCAGTGGCATCTTTATTTTGCGAAGCATTTATACAGCATATATACAGAGACCATTCGGAGCCTATCATATATCAAAATTTCTTCATTTCGGTTTTTTAGGAACCTCACGCCAGGTCTCTGGTTATAACTACATTTTGATGTTTTTCAGCTGTAGTAGAACTACCTGTCCGCCTCATTGTGAAAATATGGCATTGATTCCCTCTCGTGGGATCGTGCCTCGCGAGCTGTAAAAGGCTTGGTTCTTTGTGTGGCCATCAGTGTTGTGAATTCACAGTGGTGTGGTCAAAAGTATTGAAATGAAGGCTTAATGGCTGCAAGGATCAACCGGTATCTTCAGGGCCTAACAAGGAGGGAACCTTCAAGTGTTTGCCGAAGGAGTGGAAGGCTGGATAAGAATCAGTGCCATCCACACTGAACTATCACTAAGCAGCCCAAAAGTTTATTCTATTGACGGTCTGGGACCAACGCCTGGCCACGCTTGCTCCATCCTGTGCCTGAAACCGGGATTGATATTATGGGAGGTGACTATGGGCGGCAGCTTGTTCTGGGAGTCTCCTCTCCTCCACTTATGAAGAACTTCGACCATAATTTCAATCTGGATCTGTTTCTTTAGTTCAAGTTCACGACCTCTCAGGCCATCCATGGGGGCAGGATGGAAAAATGTGCGGGGATCGACTGCACTGATGGTCTTCATAAAGTTAAATTTTTAATATACCATGAAGGTTAACGGGATAGGTGAATGACGGTTTTTATTGAAGCAGTGTTGATCATGTTTGTGTTCTGGAGCCACACCAGAACTGATGCTGGCTAGAAGAGCACACGCTCAACAGTCTGCAGGCGGAACAGTCCAATGTGTATTTTTCATCTGTCAGAGGCGAATCGTCCTTACATTGAGCATACATAAAATGAATAATTCTGTGTCACCGAAGAACACACAGGCTGTCCAGAGTTATTGCAAATTATTTGCTTTCATCCGCACGTATGTTTTTCTTGAATTTACGTACTCAAACGCAGACAACTTGAGGTAGCACTACGCCCATGAAGACTGTTTTGAGGTTTGTAATGACGTGTACCGTGATAACGATGGAATAGCTGGGTGAAATTTGTCTGTGGTCCCCGCAAGGGGACTGCAAAGCTGGCCTATGTAAGACAGTCCAAGCCGGGTGAGGCCCAGCCTCCTATTGAACACTGCAAAGGCGCTGATTGTAAGAATTCACCGCGTGGTGCATCATGAAGATCGCATGTAGATGTCCCAAGAAAGGTCGGAGGGAACATCCTCGGAGTTAATAAGGATCAGGCAGGCGGTTGCTCTTTAATGTCTGCCTCCACTCCCGCGCGGTAAACTATTACTCGCGAGTAGGCCGCGCAAAACCTGAAGGGAAAAACGGAGGATGAAGCCAAAACACGAAATGCGACGGACTAGAGCTTCGAGACAGGGGACTCTAAATACCGAACCCTAGAACTCCAATCGATGGACCTCCAGAAGGGAATTCGGCCGGCTTACCTGGCAACGAGCCAACCGGTACTGATCAAAAATCAGACAAGACCGCTAATGTGTGGATCTGAAGCAACGGCGTACGTGGGCAGTAGACTGGTATATCGTGCACCGCTCATCGGTGTTTACCATCCTGGTCCCTCGAGGCCAATGCATAAGGTGATGAAAAATGGAAGCCTTCTGCCGTAAGAACGGAAACTGATTTCGCGTGAATAATGCCGGTCTAGCCTACCTATGAGCAGACCAAGGATAAGTTGCAAGCTTGGGCTACATTGGAAGCCCACGGACACGACGGCTGGTACCACATTATGCAGGATGGACATGGAGATATTCATAATGGTTCGTCAGCAGAAGGACCACGGACAAGCCTTCACGGAACTAACAAAGATTTCACAAGGACGACAGACGAAAGCAACCGGATTTCGCGGTAAAGCGCTGACTGTGATAGGCAAGCCGCTGGAGCCGTCGGGATCAGTGCTGCTTGGGACTGATTGGAAGACGGAACTTGAAAGTGCTGCGAGTAGGCGGAGGATGCCGTGACCTGTGAGATTACTCAGAATTATTATACTGCAGCAGTAAAAGACGTCGAGGTATCAGCAAACTTTTACAACCAACGGTCTCCATGCACCCCAGCGATAGACTCTGCTGAAAAACCACGCTACCACCTGGAGCTTCGTATCCAAGGCTGATGCAGGTTTAAAAAGTGCTTATCTATACTTTGAATAAAGTGCGATGATGTTATAAACCAACCCCTCCAGCTCTGGAAACAAGTTGACGAAACTCTCCAGTACAGCTGGCGAACCCAGCTCGTCAATAGTTGACGTTCCAGATGTAATAATAATATTGCCATTGATATCCTTACCGAATGGGCCGAGAAACATGCAAACGTGCACGGTCAGTGGGCACAGCAATATTTTCAGGGGTAAAATGTTGCGCCTGTTAAAATGGACAATAAATAACGGTATTCATCTGGCAGTGGCATTAAAAGCTATTGGAATGTGCTAAAATGACTGGGATTCGTTCGATAGATGCAGCTTGGAATTAAGCAACTGTAGAAGAAGGTTCAAAAATTCAAAATAAAACGGCGGAGCGGGACGCATACAAAGCTGCGGGAAATTGAGGCCGGCGCGCATCGAGGTGCAAGCGCGACTGAGGGGTTTGATAGACTGATATGCAAGAATTATGTGCAGCATGAAAGTGGAAGGATGTTGCTTTTCTGGGGCTCAGAAAAAAGTTGAAGTATTGGCGAATGTAGGGAAAAGCTGATGAGAAAACGAACGTAATGGAATTGTGGGCGTAAAGTGCCAGAAAGAGTGGAATATAATATCGTAGAAGCTCGAAGAATTATCCATAAATTCGGCGGGGATGGGGACCAAGTCATCATGGGTGGAATTTATAATGAACAAGATGGAACATTTGGTACTTAAATGTATTACCTAGCATCCAAGGTTATACCCTCGAGAATCGGTTTTCCGTCCTCCAGTATCGATCAGAGGGTTGGGTTGTTGTTGTTGAGAAATAGCCCAGGCTTATGATGGCCGTCTGTGTAGGGTAGAACTGCGGGAGCTGCAGGAATTGGACGATTGATCAGGCAGTTGGTTGTGAGGGTGCTTATGTGTTATTGGTGCTGCAGTACTGATAAGTAGCTGGACTACCGAGTGGAACATTTCTAACGAAAGCCTCAGTATGAGCGAGTGTTCCAAGCTTTCGAGCCATCTTGGCACAAGCAAATGTGTAGTGGTAGACAATGGGGGTTTTGGCATCATTTAGCATGGCCTCAGTATCGCAGCGGTCTTGTAAAGGGTTCTCCGTAATCTTCAACGAAACTCGTTGAGCACGGGCAAGAAAGCTTGTGGGCGCAATCGGGTAACTACACCATACCCGCGGTGATCCGCAATAGAATGGGTTTTGAATGGGTAGAAAAGGAAATCATCGAAGTAAGCTTCCCGCAAGACGTATAACTACCAAGCCGTGAGATGATCGAGTTATTCTAAAATTCATGAGAACAGAGAGAAGACATAAGTCGCGAGATGCAAGAATTTTGTTTACTCCCGTAGATCCCGGACGAAAAAACATGTCAGTATATATACATGGTACAGTAGGGGGGTGAGTGCAACAGTGAAGTAGGCACGATCGAAAGTCCTTGCGGTGTGTACGCTGGGAAGAATGAAGTCCGTCGTGTTAACGCCAAGGTAAACAAACATTTTGAGTCAATCGTTCTTTTGCACAGAGCGCTGGCTGATGCATCATGATTAGAACGGCTTCACTGAATTCTAATAGCTTCGGTGTTGGATCGCGCAACAATGCTCTGAAACACTGAGTCAGGTCAACTTTGTGACCTGCTTCAATCAAGTGTCTTGCAATCGTTGTGTATTGCCCCAGTAGGCTGCGCCATCAAGTTTGACGGCCATTTGGTATGTGTTCTGACACTCGTTGAGTCAAGCAACGATCCGTCCTGCCAATGTATACGTCACCGCAACTGCAAGTGAACTGATAGACAACATGTGAGACATTAGGATCAGCAAGACTGTTGGAGTGATTTTTAAAACATAACCTTTTGGTCGTCTGCAGCAAACGCAACTGCACCGCTGCGCGTGTGCGCCTTAGAGCTGACTTAAGATTGCAATTTAATTGATTAAATGAATGATCTTTTTAAAAAGGCACAGTGTCAAAACTTGCTTCTTCTCCACTTTTATTGTTTTTCCGCGCACAATTCTTGGCTCCTGATGTTGCCTAATAGGGTTTTCCAGATAATCGTTGGTCAGCAGCCATTTTTACGAACTCCTCTTCGTTTCGTACTTAATCATCTGTACAGGTGTTCAGGGATCTTTTGAAGAGAGTTCCGATCAATCAACGATTGTGAGCGACTGTCGCTCACAAAATAAAGATGCCACTGAGCCCCAACCGCGGGAGCTAACAAGGAAAGTAAAGTGCGATACTAGACTGTTGAAAGCCATATGGTTTAAAAGGGTCCCGGTGGAGGTTGAGGGAGCCGAGAGCCTGAGCCATAAAGACAAGAAAACGTGAAGTCAGGTCCCAGGCAGGAGGCTCAGGGGACATGCTTCCCTGTCATTATACAACACATCACCACATAAAACTCACGAGCACCCAACTTACTACGGGTTCTCAACCTGATTGGATTTAGGCTTGAAATTTCCAATTAAGATGATCTCACGAAACATCTTGTTTTGCTTTTAGACACTGTTAGCTACTTCTCCGGTCATTTTGTACAGCGAGTATCGTCTTTGGCTCACCGTCATCCGGCACTGACACCGAGCCCCGAGTTTCTGGTTTTGAACCCCTGTTGTTCTTCCGATCCTCTACGGTGCCCTCACCTTCCCATAGGTTCTGATAGCTGCAGCCTTCCAATTTCGTAACTGGGGTTCCATGTCAGTGTTTGGACTGCCGTGACTATCCCTTAGGCATCAAGAGATTTAAAGCATCTAAGTTTGCGAGATATCCATTTTTTAACTGCCGGGCAGTTGCAATGGAACCCTTGCGGTCGCTTCGTCTTGAGAGTGCTGAAACCTGTCGGCCCTAAAATAACCAGCGTGTTCAGTGATTACGGGTTCCAGTCTCCCGGAATTCCGTCTCTCACTCTACCTGGTTGGTCATGGGGCTCGCTGGAGTGTTACCTCCTCCAGCACTCTTTTCAACATGCGAGGTTCAAAACCAGAAACTCGGGGCTCGGTGTCAGTGCCGGATGACGGTGGGCCAAAGACGATACTCGCTGTACAAAATGACCGGAGAAGTAGCTAACAGTGTCTAAAAGCAAAACAAGATGTTTCGTGAGATCATCTTAATTGGAAATTTCAAGCCTAAATCCAATCAGGTTGAGAACCCGTAGTAAGTTGGGTGCTCGTGAGTTTTATGTGGTGATGTGTTGTATAATGACAGGGAAGCATGTCCCCTGAGCCTCCTGCCTGGGACCTGACTTCACGTTTTCTTGTCTTTATGGCTCAGGCTCTCGGCTCCCTCAACCTCCACCGGGACCCTTTTAAACCATATGGCTTTCAACAGTCTAGTATCGCACTTTACTTTCCTTGTTAGCTCCCGCGGTTGGGGCTCAGTGGCATCTTTATTTTGTGAGCGACAGTCGCTCACAATCGTTGATTGATCGGAACTCTCTTCAAAAGATCCCTGAACACTTGTACAGATGATTAAGTACGAAACGAAGAGGAGTTCGTAAAAATGGCTGCTGACCAACGATTATCTGGAAAACCCTATTAGGCAACATCAGGAGCCAAGAATTGTGCGCGGAAAAACAATAAAAGTGGAGAAGAAGCAAGTTTTGACACTGTGCCTTTTTAAAAAGATCATTCATTTAATCAATTAAATTGCAATCTTAAGTCAGCTCTAAGGCGCACACGCGCAGCGGTGCAGTTGCGTTTGCTGCAGACGACCAAAAGGTTATGTTTTAAAAATCACTCCAACAGTCTTGCTGATCCTAATGTCTCACATGTTGTCTATCAGTTCACTTGCAGTTGCGGTGACGTATACATTGGCAGGACGGATCGTTGCTTGACTCAACGAGTGTCAGAACACATACCAAATGGCCGTCAAACTTGATGGCGCAGCCTACTGGGGCAATACACAACGATTGCAAGACACTTGATTGAAGCAGGTCACAAAGTTGACCTGACTCAGTGTTTCAGAGCATTGTTGCGCGATCCAACACCGAAGCTATTAGAATTCAGTGAAGCCGTTCTAATCATGATGCATCAGCCAGCGCTCTGTGCAAAAGAACGATTGACTCAAAATGTTTGTTTACCTTGGCGTTAACACGACGGACTTCATTCTTCCCAGCGTACACACCGCAAGGACTTTCGATCGTGCCTACTTCACTGTTGCACTCACCCCCCTACTGTACCATGTATATATACTGACATGTTTTTTCGTCCGGGATCTACGGGAGTAAACAAAATTCTTGCATCTCGCGACTTATGTCTTCTCTCTGTTCTCATGAATTTTAGAATAACTCGATCATCTCACGGCTTGGTAGTTATACGTCTTGCGGGAAGCTTACTTCGATGATTTCCTTTTCTACCCATTCAAAACCCATTCTATTGCGGATCACCGCGGGTATGGTGTAGTTACCCGATTGCGCCCACAAGCTTTCTTGCCCGTGCTCAACGAGTTTCGTTGAAGATTACGGAGAACCCTTTACAAGACCGCTGCGATACTGAGGCCATGCTAAATGATGCCAAAACCCCCATTGTCTACCACTACACATTTGCTTGTGCCAAGATGGCTCGAAAGCTTGGAACACTCGCTCATACTGAGGCTTTCGTTAGAAATGTTCCACTCGGTAGTCCAGCTACTTATCAGTACTGCAGCACCAATAACACATAAGCACCCTCACAACCAACTGCCTGATCAATCGTCCAATTCCTGCAGCTCCCGCAGTTCTACCCTACACAGACGGCCATCATAAGCCTGGGCTATTTCTCAACAACAACAACCCAACCCTCTGATCGATACTGGAGGACGGAAAACCGATTCTCGAGGGTATAACCTTGGATGCTAGGTAATACATTTAAGTACCAAATGTTCCATCTTGTTCATTATAAATTCCACCCATGATGACTTGGTCCCCATCCCCGCCGAATTTATGGATAATTCTTCGAGCTTCTACGATATTATATTCCACTCTTTCTGGCACTTTACGCCCACAATTCCATTACGTTCGTTTTCTCATCAGCTTTTCCCTACATTCGCCAATACTTCAACTTTTTTTCTGAGCCCCGGAAAAGCAACATCCTTCCACTTTCATGCTGCACATAATTCTTGCATATCAGTCTATCAAACCCCTCAGTCGCGCTTGCACCTCGATGCGCGCCGGCCTCAATTTCCCGCAGCTTTGTATGCGTCCCGCTCCGCCGTTTTATTTTGAATTTTTGAACCTTCTTCTACAGTTGCTTAATTCCAAGCTGCATCTATCGAACGAATCCCAGTCATTTTAGCACATTCCAATAGCTTTTAATGCCACTGCCAGATGAATACCGTTATTTATTGTCCATTTTAACAGGCGCAACATTTTACCCCTGAAAATATTGCTGTGCCCACTGACCGTGCACGTTTGCATGTTTCTCGGCCCATTCGGTAAGGATATCAATGGCAATATTATTATTACATCTGGAACGTCAACTATTGACGAGCTGGGTTCGCCAGCTGTACTGGAGAGTTTCGTCAACTTGTTTCCAGAGCTGGAGGGGTTGGTTTATAACATCATCGCACTTTATTCAAAGTATAGATAAGCACTTTTTAAACCTGCATCAGCCTTGGATACGAAGCTCCAGGTGGTAGCGTGGTTTTTCAGCAGAGTCTATCGCTGGGGTGCATGGAGACCGTTGGTTGTAAAAGTTTGCTGATACCTCGACGTCTTTTACTGCTGCAGTATAATAATTCTGAGTAATCTCACAGGTCACGGCATCCTCCGCCTACTCGCAGCACTTTCAAGTTCCGTCTTCCAATCAGTCCCAAGCAGCACTGATCCCGACGGCTCCAGCGGCTTGCCTATCACAGTCAGCGCTTTACCGCGAAATCCGGTTGCTTTCGTCTGTCGTCCTTGTGAAATCTTTGTTAGTTCCGTGAAGGCTTGTCCGTGGTCCTTCTGCTGACGAACCATTATGAATATCTCCATGTCCATCCTGCATAATGTGGTACCAGCCGTCGTGTCCGTGGGCTTCCAATGTAGCCCAAGCTTGCAACTTATCCTTGGTCTGCTCATAGGTAGGCTAGACCGGCATTATTCACGCGAAATCAGTTTCCGTTCTTACGGCAGAAGGCTTCCATTTTTCATCACCTTATGCATTGGCCTCGAGGGACCAGGATGGTAAACACCGATGAGCGGTGCACGATATACCAGTCTACTGCCCACGTACGCCGTTGCTTCAGATCCACACATTAGCGGTCTTGTCTGATTTTTGATCAGTACTGGTTGGCTCGTTGCCAGGTAAGCCGGCCGAATTCCCTTCTGGAGGTCCATCGATTGGAGTTCTAGGGTTCGGTATTTAGAGTCTCCTGTCTCGAAGCTCTAGTCCGTCGCATTTCGTGTTTTGGCTTCATCCTCCGTTTTTCCCTTCAGGTTTTGCGCGGCCTACTCGCGAGTAATAGTTTACCGCGCGGGAGTGGAGGCAGACATTAAAGAGCAACCGCCTGCCTGATCCTTATTAACTCCGAGGATGTTCCCTCCGACCTTTCTTGGGACATCTACATGCGATCTTCATGATGCACCACGCGGTGAATTCTTACAATCAGCGCCTTTGCAGTGTTCAATAGGAGGCTGGGCCTCACCCGGCTTGGACTGTCTTACATAGGCCAGCTTTGCAGTCCCCTTGCGGGGACCACAGACAAATTTCACCCAGCTATTCCATCGTTATCACGGTACACGTCATTACAAACCTCAAAACAGTCTTCATGGGCGTAGTGCTACCTCAAGTTGTCTGCGTTTGAGTACGTAAATTCAAGAAAAACATACGTGCGGATGAAAGCAAATAATTTGCAATAACTCTGGACAGCCTGTGTGTTCTTCGGTGACACAGAATTATTCATTTTATGTATGCTCAATGTAAGGACGATTCGCCTCTGACAGATGAAAAATACACATTGGACTGTTCCGCCTGCAGACTGTTGAGCGTGTGCTCTTCTAGCCAGCATCAGTTCTGGTGTGGCTCCAGAACACAAACATGATCAACACTGCTTCAATAAAAACCGTCATTCACCTATCCCGTTAACCTTCATGGTATATTAAAAATTTAACTTTATGAAGACCATCAGTGCAGTCGATCCCCGCACATTTTTCCATCCTGCCCCCATGGATGGCCTGAGAGGTCGTGAACTTGAACTAAAGAAACAGATCCAGATTGAAATTATGGTCGAAGTTCTTCATAAGTGGAGGAGAGGAGACTCCCAGAACAAGCTGCCGCCCATAGTCACCTCCCATAATATCAATCCCGGTTTCAGGCACAGGATGGAGCAAGCGTGGCCAGGCGTTGGTCCCAGACCGTCAATAGAATAAACTTTTGGGCTGCTTAGTGATAGTTCAGTGTGGATGGCACTGATTCTTATCCAGCCTTCCACTCCTTCGGCAAACACTTGAAGGTTCCCTCCTTGTTAGGCCCTGAGGATACCGGTTGATCCTTGCAGCCATTAAGCCTTCATTTCAATACTTTTGACCACACCACTGTGAATTCACAACACTGATGGCCACACAAAGAACCAAGCCTTTTACAGCTCGCGAGGCACGATCCCACGAGAGGGAATCAATGCCATATTTTCACAATGAGGCGGACAGGTAGTTCTACTACAGCTGAAAAACATCAAAATGTAGTTATAACCAGAGACCTGGCGTGAGGTTCCTAAAAAACCGAAATGAAGAAATTTTGATATATGATAGGCTCCGAATGGTCTCTGTATATATGCTGTATAAATGCTTCGCAAAATAAAGATGCCACTGAGCCCCAACCGCGGGAGCTAACAAGGAAAGTAAAGTGCGATACTAGACTGTTGAAAGCCATACGGTTTAAAAGGGTCCCGGTGGAGGTTGAGGGAGCCGAGAGCCTGAGCCATAAAGACAAGAAAACGTGAAGTCAGGTCCCAGGCAGGAGGCTCAGGGGACATGCTTCCCTGTCATTATACAACACATCACCACGAGCACCCAACTTACTACGGGTTCTCAACCTGATTAGATTCAGATTAAATATGTGACAACGGTTAGATTTTGTGCCTTTCGTTGCAGGCGGTGCTATAGCACGGTGAAACTGCATTCCACCTGCCTCTTGCGTTCAACCGGAGTCCAGATTCATTGGTAATTCTTCTACCATTTCATTCTGTACTCAGTTGGCAGTCCATTTTGGGCCTCCTCACTTTCTTCCCCTTCTACTTTGCACCCCTGTTTCCATTTTCTGTCTCAATATAACCACCCCAGCGATCCATCCGGTACGTGCACTGTGGAGCCAGATAATCTCAAGCACCATTCACGTGAACACCGTCAAGGCGGTATTGGAAGGGAATAAATGAGAAGTAGCAACAAAGTGGACCCTCAAAAATTCTTCTGTCTCGATATTTGTCATCACACGATGCTGGTGAAACATCCGCAATTCAATAATTCATTGTTTGTGCATATATATGGCGACGCGCATGGCAGTTTGTTGTTTACTTAATCCGTTGAAGGTACAAATGTTTTTTTCAGATACGAAAGCTAAGATTGGACTACATCAAACCAGAAGTTACAGCTCCGGGGGCGTTTCCGTAACCCTGCCGGTGCTAGTATATTGAAGCATATTAGGCTGCCGCGTGCCCTCGTCCTAGAGGCTTTCACGCCCTGCCCTGTTCCGTCCTATTTGTAAAATAGCAGAAATTTGGAACAACCCTTTGTTGAAGGTTTGTAAAAATATCTCCCTTGAAGGCATCGGATCATGCCTTTGGTAACTCCAGTGGTATATAGCTTAAGTAACCACAGAAGTTTTACACGCTGTCGTGACCCTGAACGCAAAACTGTCAACGCGATTCGAAAAACCTAAAAAGGCTTCAAGCTACGATCGAGCAGACTAACTTCAAAATCTTCATCCACCAAGGCCCGACTGTGTTTTGTGAGCGCCTTACCAACTACTCGAAGTTCTTCTCCGATGTGCCCGATTTTCCACTCTGCTCCTCTAAAGGTTGCACCTTAGGAAAGAATATGATTACGAAATTGAAACAGATCGCGCAGTGAAAATTCTCTCTTCGTCAATCAAGTCAGCGTTCTGCAGGCCTAACTGCATATACAATCGTGTGCCCCCAGCTAACATTTGTCGAAAACTCTGAATATTTTTTCAAACATTTGAGCGGTATTTCCGCAAAACACTTATCCCCAAACGTCAATGTTGAGGACCCAAGCCGCGACTTCAACAAGCAACCTCCTCTTTTGTTGTTCAGTTGTATTGACATACTATCTTGTCACAGCTTTACCAGCTCCGTGTCCCACAACATAGCCCCTCAAGCTGTCCACGAAGGGCCGTCCAACCTTAAGTGCAAAAAATCCCACGGACCCGATAGTCTTCCACCAATAGTAATAAAGCAATGTGCACAAATACTCACACCAGTCATAACAGAATCATCTAATCAGTATTGGTGCTGTAAGAATATTCCCTACCAATAAAATCAGCGTCCATCACACCCGTACCCAAGGAGAGATCTGCAAAGTCCGCCCGATTTCCTGTGCCCTCGATGCACTAAAGGTGTTTGAGAAGTTATCACCCCAGGAACTGTCCAGCGATTTGACAATACGAGGAAAAACCAGTTCGTCTACCACAGCTCCTGCTCTGCCTTGGGTGCTACTGCTTTCTTGACTCGAAATTTCTTGTCGTCGCTGGACATGAAATCAAAAGCTGTACGTACCTGCTTCTTGGATTACAGTGATGCATGTAACAGTGCTGATAGGCGGAAGCTCCTCGATATGCTC
This sequence comes from Fasciola hepatica, assembly GCA_948099385.1. NCBI lineage: Eukaryota > Metazoa > Platyhelminthes > Trematoda > Plagiorchiida > Fasciolidae > Fasciola > Fasciola hepatica. The sequence continues at coordinate 31,788,415 of CANUEZ040000043.1, read as the reverse complement.
TCAAATAAAAGACTACCACCCTCATCCACTGGGATTTTGTCTGGCCATTCCTCGACTCGGCAACAGCCTACAAGATACGGAGGCAAAACCTCTCCCATCTTTGTTTCAAACCAAGGCGTACCACAGGGATCAGTCATCTCCTCTTTTCTGTTCTCATCTAAACGTCTTTCATACCTGTCACTGTCCGTTCCTTCATTACAAAGTACTCACACAATGTTTCGGTTAGGCTAACCCATCCTGATGCATCAGCTACACCTGAGCTTCAATCTCGTCCCCCAGATGTTCACCTCTGGTTCAAAGCCCAAAACTTATGTTCTAACCCCCTTAAATGCTTATATGTTGTCTCTTTCCTTCTCAAATGCTCTAAGTACGTGAACTATCTGGAATTCTCTCCAGAACCTCACGTAAGAAACACCTCCGTTCCTCGCCAACAATCGGTCAAACACCTGGGGATTACGATCATCCATAATGATTGCTGGACTGGACATGTTTCCTGCCTTTTCACCCCAGTGAGAGGACTAACCTACTACGTTTAGCGTCTGGAAATGATGTCTGCACCCGCTTACATCATTTAACGTTTTGTCCTCGCATGTATATCAACTCACTGGTTGCATTCTTCCCCCATCTTCTTCCCTGGCTAACATGCCACAGATTTCACCATAATAAAAAGGTCTCTCAAGATAAGTGGCATTCCTTGTAAAGGTCTTATGGACTTCATCATATCCCAACACCATAAAATGTACAAAAGATTCGCCACAATAACTACAAAATGATTTATTCGCGCACCACTGCCTACCGGTCCTCGGTTGTACCCTACCTCGCTCGATTCTCGTGTAACAACAGCAAGCATCAAAGCCCAACTTGAACAACACATATCCGTTTAGCTACTAAATCATCTCTTAGCACTGCGTTTTTTGCCTGCTTTACCTGTCGAATTCTTTTTCGTGTAATTGCTGTGAGCATAGCTATGTACTGCTGAATATTCATCCACCGGAGTGCATAAAGCAAACACTTGGCTTGACGTGACCTGACGTGACTAGTTCTGAAGCTTACCCATCGTATTATTATTCAATCTGTGCTCAAGTTGATACATGTTTTGCTCCAAACATATTCTTGAAGTGATTACATCACGAAGGAAACTCCTCAAGTTCTCGGCACCTCATAACTGCCGAGTTTATTCGCTAGTGTGTCACGAACCGGGGACCAGGAGCGAAACATTCTGTACAGGAGCAGGTTCTGACTGAACTGAGAATAATCCCAAACTAACCAACGACCCATGTAATTTTCGCTCCTTCAACGTTTCACCGCCTGTTTTCCCCTTCGTACAGCAAAAGAATAGGCATTAGCTATATGCTCCTTGATACTCTTTTGCTTACGTTGAATCTTCTAGACATCAGATACCACCACGTACACCTCCATCACTCTGTCAGCGAATCTACCTACAAAATTAAGTCTCGTTTATCGTGCTTGACGTGGCACAATAATTAAACTCAAAATCCGGCTGCCATCGACCTGATTGGGTATCTGGAAAGCAGCAAGTTTTCCTTTTGCATTCGTATATTGGTCCTGAGGATTGCTAACTCAGCCTATCGCTTCAGCGCTTGCGCACTCTTTTAGGAACTACCATAGTCGCCAGCAGTCCCATGGGAGAGGTATGGCCCCAATACCTTCACGGTGATATCACTGGGGTATTTTGTGTCCACTCGGTAACATATCAAAACACTTGCCGAGATGGCAGGTCCAAAATTTGATTGGGCGATTTTCTTGCAAACTGAGTCTTTCAATTTTCCTTTAAGGAAAGCTTTGCATAAGCTCGGCAAAAGGTCCAGGCACCCAGCATGTCTTCAGTTGGATGCCTAAATAAGGTATAACTTGACGGACAGTTTCGCCAAAACGAATGTCTCGGCAACACCGGCCAACTGACGCTGCTTGTTGGTGTCACCAAAAGGATCATTCCAAAGTGGAATTTTGCGCCCTATCTTCTTCCACCTGAATAGGAGAGTTCGGGGCCAGATAGTCTCTGGTTACTTGTCTGACCCCTCTGCCCTTTACTCAGTTGCGTAGGAAGGTGTTGAACTTTCTCCGAGCAAGCGGTGTTCTCTTCGTAGAAGAGTAGCCAAGCCTGCAAGGAACATTCTAACTGAGTTCGAGATGTATATGGCCGAAGCAATAATATCAATATTGATTTATTCCGGAAAATCCTGAGACATGCTGTAGAGCATGAGCTGAAGGTGCAGCTACAGTGAATCAGTGCATAAATGTGATGCTAACATGGGCATATGAAAGAAGAAGGATCGAGTATAAGTGAGCGAGAATGTGAATGGCCATGATAACGCCCGGCAAATTTGAAAATCAAAATCAAATAATCAAGACACCTGAGCACATGTGAGATCACTCCAAGACGTGGGATATATGAAAGAAACATGTCCGAAGTAGCCATGATGGCAGGAAAAAAATCAGAGGATATTTTAATTCAGAGGATGTTTTGTTGGCACGAGGAGCCTGAATCGTGTGTTTTTGGAAAATCCATCTGCATTCTTCACATTGAAAAGTCAGACGCCGAGAGCCGGAATCAAACCAGCGACCCTCCGCATACCGGGCAGATGCTCTACCAGCTGAGCTATCGCGGTCCAAACAGTCCGGTGTGAATAACGCTAGTGAATAATCGGTAGTGCGCGAACCACTATTCCAATGATACACAGTATCTATCGTGGTTTTAATCTTTGGGCTAGCCTCGTCGGTCACTTCGCAGTGGGACGAACAGCACACAGATGAACGCGATCCATCGCTTTTTATAGAAAAAGAAGACTTGCCCAGGAAAAGAAATGAGAGGAGTCTACAGCAGGCTAAAAGAAGAGATAGGGGTGTGAGTAAGTAACTCAAAAGTGGGCGAGGACTGAACATTAGAAACATGGAAAGATGGGACGGCAGCAAACCATACCAGCAAGCTTTTAAATGCCAGTAGGGGTTTAAACGACAGTATGCCGACGACATAGGTCACGTGGAGGTTGATCAAAATATGCGGTGGACAAGAGTGCCAGAGCGAATTCAGTGAAAATGACCAAACATAAGTCATTCCATCCGCGAATGGGTTACTTTATGACTGGACGGGCATGAAGTGTGAACATATGGGTAGGAATACGGTGATAAGTCGCTCATTGGCACGTGGCCAGGGCGATTGCGGAGACTCATAGAGAAGTCTTAGGGATAACAGAGTAAATGATGCACATAGAGAGTAAGTGTGCATCTGTCAATGAACGTTTCCATGGAGAAAATTTTCATCCGGGCGATTATGTGACAAGAGCCCGTAGAAGTGCCGCGGGAGACCGACCTGGAGGAAAAAACGGCGATCAGACAAAATCGGAGATATATCAAACGAGTAATACATCCGGGGTTGGAGAGTGCTGCTGAGAAAAAGGGTCGCAATGGTCACAGTACAATGGATGAACCATGGCATACCAAAATAGACATGGTGAAGTGGGTGATAGATCGAACTGGGATGCGGAGCTACAGCAATTAGAGACTGAACGGTACACAAAAGTGGTGACGATGTACACGGAAGGATAACGGAAGTCTTACAGCAAATAGTGTACGGGTGAGACGTGCGGTGGCATCACGGAGATAGGGTGAATTGCCAGAGAATCTTATCTGGAGAACGTAGTCAATGCAGCAGATGTGGAAAAAAATAGATCGATCGACGAGGAAGGTGATGGGGGTTGGCCGATTTATGCGGACAGGGGTAAACGAGCTGGCAGGTGACACACTTGGAAATGAAGAGCAAACTGCCAAAGTAATGATGGAGGAGGCTGCTGAAAGAAATCTGGCACGTGGTCGGGGAATCATTTGCTTCATAAGAACGGTAACTTGGAATAAGAAAATCTGAGACGCAGAGCTATGGCATTTGCAGAGTCGACGAACATACGGAGGTGGTAGTGGAGAAAGTGGATGGTGAGTGTTCCCTTGTCGGCGATTATTTAGATATGTATCAAGCAACAGCAAAGGCGAGTTGAAAATGCGAGAACGATATACCTGAATTGTGCCTCTATGGTGGAGATATGATCCTCTGCGAGAGGTGAACAAAGCTGCGGATAAGCATCGTAAAAATGCGGATTGCTGTGGACTGCGGACAATCAAAAGTTACGTAAATGACTGCTGAAAGATTTCGGAAAACTACCCAAGCAAAGTACATCAAAGGTTCCCTTGATGAGAAAATTACACGAGGCATCACAGCACAAAATTGGACTCGGGCGCGGCTGCGGATGGCATTTCATCGGATTTTTCACAAATCTTGCTGGTCTATGCAAAGTTTGAGCTCATCAGTTTCAGGAGGCTTTAATGTAGTGTGTTTTCACTCATCCCCACAGTTAGTCAGTCACAGAAACTTCCACCAAGAGATCCTCATAATTGCCGGAAAGGCCCGCCGATTCGGTTGCAGGAAGAATTTGTTCCAAGGCGTTTACTGTCCTCTTACAGGTAAACAGATTTTCGTTCTTTCCGTGACCCGAGAATTAGCTGGTTCAACAACGTTCAGCACACTTGTTCGATTCTTCAAACAGCGGACCTGTCAGGGTATGGGAAATTCTTTACCAACGAACACAACTTGCGGCCATCAACGGTAAGCCATAAGCCTGGGTGATCTGGCTTAGCTTCCTTACAAATACTGCACCAGACTTTGAGGCTTTCGACTCATTATCCGACCTACGGTGTCCCACTGTGCAGGTTCAAATTTCAGATGACCACTGAATTTGTGCCACAAAGCCAAATATGAGAATCGCACCTATTCGGCCAGTCGTTCGTAATGTAATAGTTCGAGCACGAACTACGCATTTTGGGAACGACAGGACCCGGTAGGAACCGTGGGAATTTATTCGGTCACAGCTGGTCGGTAGTAAATCGCTTATGCACAACAGGTGTTATGCTTATTTTGGCGAACGACGTGCCTACCAATCATAAAGTGGTTTCGATGTATCTACAAGGTCCGGCAGGTAAGGCCCGACTTCATCTGACTGGTTGGGTACCGCAAATAGAGCCTTATTATACCTGACCACGTGTGAGAGCATACGAATCGTTACACCTTCCAAACGTTAGTTTAAACGGCGCAAACTTGCCGAAGGGAGAACTAAATGATCCATTCAATACATTCCAACGATCCTTGACGGCGGCCTCTTCCAACGTGCCCCACTTCAGCTCCGCCGCCTGAGTGTAACGCTTACCTATTCCAATACTGCCCCTTCTTGGGGCTACTTTGGCTTCCCGCATGCACAGGGTGGTCTTGATGCACACGCAGTTACTCTTAATAAATGACAAGCAGCGTCGCAGTCTTGGTATGTCAATTCAGAGAATCGCATTCACCGGATGAATTATCAATGGCCTGCCTCAAGACCTACATCTGGCATCACCATTCATATCTTGGTTCAACGCCTTTGCATGCAGCCGCTCGGAGTAGCCTTCCTCCTGCGGCCATGTAGTGCAAACTCCAACGTCCCAGTCAATATGCGATAGGTTGAGGTCACCCGGCGTGAGGGTTCTATGTGCAATCTTAACCAGTTCTGTTGGGGCCCGCAGTAGGGAAACATCCTTCTCACGGTTTTTGATTGGAACCTGTAGACAGCTAATGCTTACCCTCCTGCCTGAAAAGGCGCTTGGAGCCATGGACGGCTGAAAATATTTGTGTGCGGATCTTGGTCTGAGCCTCGAGATGGTTGGCGCCTGAACTTATGAAGTGAGGCACCTTTCCTCCCGACAGCCGGGTTTTCTATCCCGCCTGTAGACAACAAAATCTCCATTTACCATTCCCGGTACAAGGTCTTCCCCAGCGAGCCACGTTTCAGTAACGACGCATTGCGCTCGCCGGCGTCTTTGAAGGGCTTAATCCTCTTGCTCTGAACCCCACATGCTTTGGTGTATAGAACCGCCGCACTTGCTTTGGGGCCCAAACGTATGTTGATGTTCAGTCCTGTCTGGGTCACGGGCGTGACGCCCGATGTATTAAAAGCTTTTTCAAAGGTGTCCACCACTGGGGTGCAAGGAGAACTTTGACTACCCAAGGGTTCCGCACCCCCAACCTTCTACTGGAGCACTGATGACCTTCAAATTCGCAGAAATTGTGTCCGCGCCTTCATTTAACTCCCCCAAGACACTCAATAGTCAGCATTCCCAACGGCTTCAGGTCAGGTCGCATCGTTAAAATTCGAGCTTGTGCCAATGGATCGGCCCCTTAACCATGCACTGGTGGGCTTCAGCCGGCTCTCAAAAGGCCACTTGAGTGCTTACTTTTGCTTTGTCTTCGCTCCTTTTACTTTTACGATCTGTAGAGAGACAAGGAAGTGTCCTTGCCCCGGTCTATCTTCCCGCCAAAAATGTCAGTCACAAAGCAATTCGAGGTGTAAGGTGCTAACACAGGGAGCTTAAGTATGAGTGGGAATAATGGAGGGCTATGAGAGGAACTAGAGTGTAGAGGTGACGGCACAGAGTAACACGTCTGAGAACAACGGTTTAAGAACAGACAGGAAAGGTGCTGCATCCGATTTTGCCTCAAGCATGTTGAGTTAGTTGTCCTCCGGGAAAACTTCCGAATGTCATGGGTCCGAACAGGCCGTAAACTGTACCACCGAGTCCGAAGCCGCCACCTCGGCAGGTGGGCCGTTCCGCACGTTGAAGATCCGGCGCAGAAAATATCGTGCTGTGTCATCCTCGTTGCTGTTGACTTCCCAGTTTGTATCCACGGATCCTCAGAGAAGATTTTGTTGCCATCACTGTGATTGGCTTCGTTGGGATGAGTGACCCTGCGATTTCTTCGGAGACTTCTATAAGTTCACCTCCGAGTCTTCTGCGTTTTAGGAATCTCTGAGTATGGCCTGTCTCTCAACCCATTTACCGTCCTGATGAAATAAGGCCGGACATTTTCCGACAATACGGCGTCTCACACAGGGGCTAGAGTCCGCGATTGGACATTTTATCGGAGGTTTTACCTGACCGTCGTTTTGTAGACTGGTAGAACCTGAGCTCTCCTTGATGCAAACGCGCGCGGTCTTCTGTGGAGCACTCAACTGGATTTGACCACTGCGGCTAAAGAGGGCTCGATCGGCTGGAGAAAATAAGTCATCCGAACTCCGGTATCTGTGGCTCGTATTATCGTTTGCAAGCCACTCGTGTCCAGATACCATGACTATCCACAGGCGTCTTTGATCAAGTGTCTGCACATCCCCACACTGGGCGGCAACTGTAACTGGTTGATACCAGTGTAAAACCCTATTGAGGTCCTCTTGGGGGTATGAGGTGCCTGTTGTCCCCGTCAGTTCCATGTCGTATGCAAAGAGGCAACGTGGGTTTTCCAGGAAACTCATTAGGTGGTCCACATAAATTAGGAGCAAGAGCGAATCCAGCACTGATCCCTGCGGGAACCCACTGCTGGCCCACCTCCGTAAGTTTTCTGTCCTCCACTTTTACCTAGCGCTTCCTGCAGGTAAGTCATGCTAGAGTTTACTCTTTAACACGAGGCACGACCTCAAGGGCCTTCATTTTGCATAACAGTCGTTGGTGAGTCACGGAGTCCAAGGCTTTTAGACGGCCCAGGTTGCAGACCTCGATCCCTTCCCTGTTTTTCGTTCTGGTTGTCCAAAGAAGGTTTGATTCGATAAGAATTGAAGTATTGAGGCTTTCGTCAATGGAGCAACATGTTTGGTGGCGGGGACACCTAGTCATGGGAGGAGACAGATTCAACGGAGGTTAAATCGAAAAACACGATAAAGGCCCAAATGCGCTAGATGGCCCCAATTTCTGCAAAGCTGGCAAATTTGAGGCCGCCCACAATTGTTGATTCGTGCACAATGGACCTGTAGTTCGCCCTGAGCGATCAGTGTCCCATGCAACACCGGCACATGTAGACCATGAACTACAACGTATGAAGCCTCTGGGTATCACTGTCCCATAGCTTATTCTAAATGGGGTGCAACAGTATTGATCGTCAGGACTCTAAATGGCAGTTTCCGGATTTGTGCGAATCCTTCCACTGGTGTAAACATCATTTTAGAATCCCATTGTCATCCACTGCGTCTACCGGAAGACATTCGCCATCCCTCACGGCAGCCACCGTTTAGCTGCATTTGGTCTGAGGGAAGCATCTTTTCAGATTTCTCTCACACTAAAACCCCGGGGGCTGCTCAAAATCAGTGTCCATCGAGGATTGTTGCTGCATGCTCGTCTACCTATCACGGTGAAGATAGCCCCGGAAACCTTCCAACAATCGATGGGGCCGCGATCTCCGTTATTGCAGGTACCGTGGTATACGCTGATAACCCGATTGTTGTTGGTCGATCAACGGACGAATTGAAAAGACGGTTGACGAAGTTGCTTTATTGGGTGAGGGATTGCGCGTTCAGATAGCAACTAGGAAAGCGTCAGTGCTCCATGAATTTCATTGTATATCTCGGTTTCTTTTTGACGCTCATGGCCGAAAGCCTGACGCCGACGACGGGCGCGGAATCCAGGGATTGCTCCTCCAAAAGATACAATGACTTTGCAGCCCCTCCCACGCATGGTCGGCTGGTAAGGCCCCTTTCTGCCAGAACTAAATAAGGCACACGCTCCTTATAAGGGAGCGTGTGGAGGAGGATTCGAAATGGATTCATCCATGTTTGTGCCAGCAAGCTTTTGGAAACTTCAAGGCTACGCTCATTTCCCGACTACTTTTGTGCCACTTTCCTTCAGGATTACCAATTTTCATCATAGCTGGCGCTTTGAAGTGCGAAACGGGTACGGTCACATCCAATGCTTAGCAAAATAAGGCTGTGGAATCCGGAGTTGCTAGTAGCTTCACCACGCCTCAGCGAGGCTCCGGCTTGGTATCGCGAAGAAGACATGGGTGTTTTCAGGAAATTCGAAACCTAAAGCCCCTGGAACGTGCTGAACGACCTAATCAGAGAAACCCTGCAGGCCTCTCAGCCTGATCGCGCCTAGCCGGTAGTCAGCCACACTCCGCATTCCGACACCCCCACCTTTAACGTAGGTGCATTCTCGGGAGTAGTTTTTACTCGGGCAACTGTTTCCTGGGTCGAAGCTTTTGTCCATCAATGAAATTTCGGAGAGGGAGGAGTCTGCGTTTCATCGGACTTACTTTTCTCTGCTCACAGTTTTCACAATTAGGCGCGAGAAGTTAACCTGAATAATTGGCATATAGCATATAAAACCCAAATCACGAGGTTACTTCGATTTCTGCATACTTTCTTGATTTGTCGGTGTCCTTTAAAGAACCATTCGCACGAGCATGACGACGAGACCGACAACTAAGTGCCTTACCCCCTCCCCCCTGGCGCACAGTTTGCTAGTTCTAGGAAACGTGAGCGATTGGAAGCACCCTCCATTGTGGAGCTCGATGGCAAACCGTGTTCATCAGCTTTGACCGACTTGTTTGACGCGATTAGCAAAAAGGCCAGTACCAACAAAGATAACAGCATATTTTGGCGAGCCCGAAGCATGCTAGAGCTTGTGATCGGATGATTCAGATAATATCGGAATTGGAGTGTTCAAAGGGATAGGAAATATTTAAATGGAGGCCTGAATGAGAATAGTAAGGTGGATCAAAACGATAACAACTCCTAGCAAGTTTGAAGGTCAAGGTCATGTTCCTATTTTTGCTAATTGTGGTTGGAGTCGGTTAAAAGGGACGGAGCACACACACAAATGGCATCTAAAATAATCGCATCAGTTAGAAATTTGAGCAAAGTCAAAGGGTATTTGTAAGGCTCTTTTGGGAAGATTTTACCAGGGGGAATTCAAACAGTCATTTGCAGGCTGCAGATTATGTAAAGGTTATGGTAGCTCGAAGTGAAATATTAGCGCTTATCGGTTTTTTCGTGAAGCATGAGCGTGAAAATGCAATATCAGCCAATATGTGGTGTGCATAGTTACAGCGAATGCAAATGCCTATGGGCCACAAAAGAAGTGTTAGTGAGTGTGACAGGCAAGTGCTTAGGAGCTGATGAACATTGAGTGGAACAAGCAGCAATGAAAGATGAATAAGGCCGCATGGCAGGTAACCGAGAAGGCTGGCTTTTAACACCAACTACGGCACAGAATAATTCAAAAATCGGAGATAGCCACAGAATATGGATGCTTGTTATTACCGGAGTTAATTGTATTGAACGAGAGGGACAAATGGCACAGGTTTAGGGCAATAGAGACTACCAAAGCGATAGAAGAAAGGCCGGTGGAGGGCAGGTTCACATTCAGCTGGTTTTTTCTGTTCAGAATGTGGATACTGATATAACAACAGGAGGTTACAGTAGGGTGGCAAATCGATCTGAGGTGCGTTGAAAATTGACTGTACGGGCTAATGGCATGCAAATGTGATGTTATGACAAGTAGAAGAATAGGGAACAACTTTCGATGAACGATTTGACAGGTGGGTCTCGAAATGATAGTATTGGCGGAGCTGCATGATAAATATATCTGAGACGCCTAGAATTAGAGCAGTCATGTTGGTTTTCAAGATCAGGATGAAGCACTGGAAAGGCACTTGTTTGGGCGAACAGTTGGACCGAAGGAGAGAGCAAATACTCACTAATCAAGCTGCTCACTGCTGGAAGATAGCGGAACAATTTCCAGTCGGGAATATCGTTTGGCGATTTTGGTTGGGAAACAAAGGGAGGCAATAAATACCTCAGTAGTAGCTGCGAGTTCCAACGTGGGAGAAGAACGGGATTATCGAAGGGGAAAGGGTAATCAGGAGTGAAAAGCAGGGAACGTGGGGATTGAGGTCTCTGTCAAAATTAATGGATACTTGTGCAGGCAATGACAGTGTAACGAGGATAAGGGCAGTCGGTAAAATCAGACGAAAGCTACACTCCCCTTAGCACATAAATGTAATGATAAATTTTGCCGGGCACGAAAGGGTAAGTTAGAATTTATGTACTGAGACTAAACTCTACGGGAGAAGCCAACCAGTGGGGGGCAGACCAAAAGACAAGTCAGCAGCAGCAAAAAGAGCTTTAAAATTATATTCTGTGGTCCGCAAATGGTGCTAGTCGGTGGGACGGGCCGCAAGCTGGTCATCCAACCTGAAAGCCGTTTTTTATAACTGGAAAGGCTATCCGCTAACCCAGCTGCGCCAGCACATCTTTGCGGAAGGCGTACACGCCTGAGGTGAGCCGGCCAAAGCAGGGGACCGGACCGCTTACCACACCGTTAGGATTGGGGAGAGCCGCTACAGTGCCCTGAGCTTATGAAGTTCGTGAACTGATGGCCGGGCCACGGGGATCCCAGACAGCAAAATCATTAGGGAAGCGGCCGAGTGAGTTGCGAATAGCAAACCGTATAGACCGTTCGGTTGTTATATCCAGCGAGAGAAAAAATCCAGTTTGTTGCTCACAGGACGGGATGGACGAAAAAGGTCCTTGATAAGTAAGTTTTGAAGTAAAAGTGAAAAAGGTGCGGCAGTCTGGCAGTTGTGCCAGGTGGGGATTTGGGGATAAATAAATCAACAAAATCACGTAACTAGGTGCATAGAAGACGAAATCAGCAATAGGAAAACTGAGCCATTACAAAGTTAGACGCTAGGTTTTGGGACTGAGTGACAAGCGTAAAGGAAGTCTGCACGGGTCAAGAGTCAGACCAACCTAAGTCTCTGAGGTTATCATTAATGGAACAAAAATTAGGAAAGAGTGTGTCCAGTTGCGAATAAACATGTCCAAATCGATTGAAGATAACGTGGGACAGGGCGCCATGACGAGGGATGTAATGAGCTAGAAGGCAGAGGCAGTTACTAGGGACACGGAGGACAACTGGCAGTGGTTGACAGGGTGACAAACAGGACTAGACTGAGTAGGGAGATGTGAGGTTCAAGAATTGCCGGGGTGCGAAAGATTTCTCAAAAAATGAAACTCATATGGGATAGAGTTTTGAAAGAATAGGCCTGAGTCAGGCCCTAAATCATAAGCTCGGGCCTCGGGCATATTAGTGGCAGTTGTCTACAGTGGGATACGGCTCCATCCATGTTTTGAACTTGACGGCGGGCGAAGAGGGGGCACTTCGATGTATTGCAGCCGTGAGTTGATTGTAAATTCCGGAAAATTTCAGCAAAAACATATGTTATCTCGTACATGGCTCACGATTTGGAATAACGAGCCGTAAATTTCTTTGACTGAGGGAGTAAAGTTTAGTCAGTGGGGGGCGTGAATTGTTATTGGAAGAAAATGTCAGGCGATGAACAAGCCCACAGAGAAAATAAAAATTAAGTATTATAAGGCTTAGCCATCGAGATTCAGAATTGAGGACAGCACTCCGTACTTCATAGCTGATTGCAGTAGAATGACCTAGCAGCTGTCTCGTGAATAAGCGCTGTAAGTTCCCTAAAGTTATTCTGACAGTTTGACGAGTATTTGTGAAGATGGTGGGGCGGTATTGTAGGCTGAGTCTGACATAGAAACGATAGGATAAGGATCTGGTATCGCGCATCACGAGCGAACTAAATGGTAATCTTGCGGAATTATTTGCTTTGGCGGCTCAAAAACGTGTCCCGAGATGTTAAGGGTGCACGGGTGGTGCAGCTCAAGATCTCGTATTGGTAGGTTGAGGGTAGTATGGGAGTAGCGTATTGAAAAGAGTTCGAGGGAACTTGACAATTTAGGGTCAAGAAAATGCATTGCTCAACAGATAATTCCATTTTCCAGGAGCGAAACCGTCCTTCAATAAGCTGTACATTGTATGGTATATTAGGAATCGCGTCGCAAATGTCCTGGGATACGAATCAATGTATATTTCTTCGCTCTGGCTAATTTTTCCATCACCGCTCTTGAAACATACTCTTATATCCGTCGGACTTGCAGTTCTCTTATTTCTTGATTAATTCCGTGAGCACTCCGCCATCAAATTTCACCATCACATTGATTGTTCATTCAATGCTCTGTATCTCCGAAAATCTATTCCTGTACACGGTCGAGTTTTCAATCCAAATACTTCACTTTCTCTGCAGCCTGCAAATGACTGTTTGAATTCCCCCTGGTAAAATCTTCCCAAAAGAGCCTTACAAATACCCTTTGACTTTGCTCAAATTTCTAACTGATGCGATTATTTTAGATGCCATTTGTGTGTGTGCTCCGTCCCTTTTAACCGACTCCAACCACAATTAGCAAAAATAGGAACATGACCTTGACCTTCAAACTTGCTAGGAGTTGTTATCGTTTTGATCCACCTTACTATTCTCATTCAGGCCTCCATTTAAATATTTCCTATCCCTTTGAACACTCCAATTCCGATATTATCTGAATCATCCGATCACAAGCTCTAGCATGCTTCGGGCTCGCCAAAATATGCTGTTATCTTTGTTGGTACTGGCCTTTTTGCTAATCGCGTCAAACAAGTCGGTCAAAGCTGATGAACACGGTTTGCCATCGAGCTCCACAATGGAGGGTGCTTCCAATCGCTCACGTTTCCTAGAACTAGCAAACTGTGCGCCAGGGGGGAGGGGGTAAGGCACTTAGTTGTCGGTCTCGTCGTCATGCTCGTGCGAATGGTTCTTTAAAGGACACCGACAAATCAAGAAAGTATGCAGAAATCGAAGTAACCTCGTGATTTGGGTTTTATATGCTATATGCCAATTATTCAGGTTAACTTCTCGCGCCTAATTGTGAAAACTGTGAGCAGAGAAAAGTAAGTCCGATGAAACGCAGACTCCTCCCTCTCCGAAATTTCATTGATGGACAAAAGCTTCGACCCAGGAAACAGTTGCCCGAGTAAAAACTACTCCCGAGAATGCACCTACGTTAAAGGTGGGGGTGTCGGAATGCGGAGTGTGGCTGACTACCGGCTAGGCGCGATCAGGCTGAGAGGCCTGCAGGGTTTCTCTGATTAGGTCGTTCAGCACGTTCCAGGGGCTTTAGGTTTCGAATTTCCTGAAAACACCCATGTCTTCTTCGCGATACCAAGCCGGAGCCTCGCTGAGGCGTGGTGAAGCTACTAGCAACTCCGGATTCCACAGCCTTATTTTGCTAAGCATTGGATGTGACCGTACCCGTTTCGCACTTCAAAGCGCCAGCTATGATGAAAATTGGTAATCCTGAAGGAAAGTGGCACAAAAGTAGTCGGGAAATGAGCGTAGCCTTGAAGTTTCCAAAAGCTTGCTGGCACAAACATGGATGAATCCATTTCGAATCCTCCTCCACACGCTCCCTTATAAGGAGCGTGTGCCTTATTTAGTTCTGGCAGAAAGGGGCCTTACCAGCCGACCATGCGTGGGAGGGGCTGCAAAGTCATTGTATCTTTTGGAGGAGCAATCCCTGGATTCCGCGCCCGTCGTCGGCGTCAGGCTTTCGGCCATGAGCGTCAAAAAGAAACCGAGATATGCAATGAAATTCATGGAGCACTGACGCTTTCCTAGTTGCTATCTGAACGCGCAATCCCTCACCCAATAAAGCAACTTCGTCAACCGTCTTTTCAATTCGTCCGTTGATCGACCAACAACAATCGGGTTATCAGCGTATACCACGGTACCTGCAATAACGGAGATCGCGGCCCCATCGATTGTTGGAAGGTTTCCGGGGCTATCTTCACCGTGATAGGTAGACGAGCATGCAGCAACAATCCTCGATGGACACTGATTTTGAGCAGCCCCCGGGGTTTTAGTGTGAGAGAAATCTGAAAAGATGCTTCCCTCAGACCAAATGCAGCTAAACGGTGGCTGCCGTGAGGGATGGCGAATGTCTTCCGGTAGACGCAGTGGATGACAATGGGATTCTAAAATGATGTTTACACCAGTGGAAGGATTCGCACAAATCCGGAAACTGCCATTTAGAGTCCTGACGATCAATACTGTTGCACCCCATTTAGAATAAGCTATGGGACAGTGATACCCAGAGGCTTCATACGTTGTAGTTCATGGTCTACATGTGCCGGTGTTGCATGGGACACTGATCGCTCAGGGCGAACTACAGGTCCATTGTGCACGAATCAACAATTGTGGGCGGCCTCAAATTTGCCAGCTTTGCAGAAATTGGGGCCATCTAGCGCATTTGGGCCTTTATCGTGTTTTTCGATTTAACCTCCGTTGAATCTGTCTCCTCCCATGACTAGGTGTCCCCGCCACCAAACATGTTGCTCCATTGACGAAAGCCTCAATACTTCAATTCTTATCGAATCAAACCTTCTTTGGACAACCAGAACGAAAAACAGGGAAGGGATCGAGGTCTGCAACCTGGGCCGTCTAAAAGCCTTGGACTCCGTGACTCACCAACGACTGTTATGCAAAATGAAGGCCCTTGAGGTCGTGCCTCGTGTTAAGGAGTAAACTCTAGCATGACTTACCTGCAGGAAGCGCTAGGTAAAAGTGGAGGACAGAAAACTTACGGAGGTGGGCCAGCAGTGGGTTCCCGCAGGGATCAGTGCTGGATTCGCTCTTGCTCCTAATTTATGTGGACCACCTAATGAGTTTCCTGGAAAACCCACGTTGCCTCTTTGCATACGACATGGAACTGACGGGGACAACAGGCACCTCATACCCCCAAGAGGACCTCAATAGGGTTTTACACTGGTATCAACCAGTTACAGTTGCCGCCCAGTGTGGGGATGTGCAGACACTTGATCAAAGACGCCTGTGGATAGTCATGGTATCTGGACACGAGTGGCTTGCAAACGATAATACGAGCCACAGATACCGGAGTTCGGATGACTTATTTTCTCCAGCCGATCGAGCCCTCTTTAGCCGCAGTGGTCAAATCCAGTTGAGTGCTCCACAGAAGACCGCGCGCGTTTGCATCAAGGAGAGCTCAGGTTCTACCAGTCTACAAAACGACGGTCAGGTAAAACCTCCGATAAAATGTCCAATCGCGGACTCTAGCCCCTGTGTGAGACGCCGTATTGCCGGAAAATGTCCGGCCTTATTTCATCAGGACGGTAAATGGGTTGAGAGACAGGCCATACTCAGAGATTCCTAAAACGCAGAAGACTCGGAGGTGAACTTATAGAAGTCTCTGAAGAAATCGCAGGGTCACTCATCCCAACGAAGCCAATCACAGTGATGGCAACAAAATCTTCTCTGAGGATCCGTGGATACAAACTGGGAAGTCAACAGCAACGAGGATGACACAGCACGATATTTTCTGCGCCGGATCTTCAACGTGCGGAACGGCCCACCTGCCGAGGTGGCGGCTTCGGACTCGGTGGTACAGTTTACGGCCTGTTCGGACCCATGACATTCGGAAGTTTTCCCGGAGGACAACTAACTCAACATGCTTGAGGCAAAATCGGATGCAGCACCTTTCCTGTCTGTTCTTAAACCGTTGTTCTCAGACGTGTTACTCTGTGCCGTCACCTCTACACTCTAGTTCCTCTCATAGCCCTCCATTATTCCCACTCATACTTAAGCTCCCTGTGTTAGCACCTTACACCTCGAATTGCTTTGTGACTGACATTTTTGGCGGGAAGATAGACTGGGGCAAGGACACTTCCTTGTCTCTCTACAGATCGTAAAAGTAAAAGGAGCGAAGACAAAGCAAAAGTAAGCACTCAAGTGGCCTTTTGAGAGCCGGCTGAAGCCCACCAGTGCATGGTTAAGGGGCCGATCCATTGGCACAAGCTCGAATTTTAACGATGCGACCTGACCTGAAGCCGTTGGGAATGCTGACTATTGAGTGTCTTGGGGGAGTTAAATGAAGGCGCGGACACAATTTCTGCGAATTTGAAGGTCATCAGTGCTCCAGTAGAAGGTTGGGGGTGCGGAACCCTTGGGTAGTCAAAGTTCTCCTTGCACCCCAGTGGTGGACACCTTTGAAAAAGCTTTTAATACATCGGGCGTCACGCCCGTGACCCAGACAGGACTGAACATCAACATACGTTTGGGCCCCAAAGCAAGTGCGGCGGTTCTATACACCAAAGCATGTGGGGTTCAGAGCAAGAGGATTAAGCCCTTCAAAGACGCCGGCGAGCGCAATGCGTCGTTACTGAAACGTGGCTCGCTGGGGAAGACCTTGTACCGGGAATGGTAAATGGAGATTTTGTTGTCTACAGGCGGGATAGAAAACCCGGCTGTCGGGAGGAAAGGTGCCTCACTTCATAAGTTCAGGCGCCAACCATCTCGAGGCTCAGACCAAGATCCGCACACAAATATTTTCAGCCGTCCATGGCTCCAAGCGCCTTTTCAGGCAGGAGGGTAAGCATTAGCTGTCTACAGGTTCCAATCAAAAACCGTGAGAAGGATGTTTCCCTACTGCGGGCCCCAACAGAACTGGTTAAGATTGCACATAGAACCCTCACGCCGGGTGACCTCAACCTATCGCATATTGACTGGGACGTTGGAGTTTGCACTACATGGCCGCAGGAGGAAGGCTACTCCGAGCGGCTGCATGCAAAGGCGTTGAACCAAGATATGAATGGTGATGCCAGATGTAGGTCTTGAGGCAGGCCATTGATAATTCATCCGGTGAATGCGATTCTCTGAATTGACATACCAAGACTGCGACGCTGCTTGTCATTTATTAAGAGTAACTGCGTGTGCATCAAGACCACCCTGTGCATGCGGGAAGCCAAAGTAGCCCCAAGAAGGGGCAGTATTGGAATAGGTAAGCGTTACACTCAGGCGGCGGAGCTGAAGTGGGGCACGTTGGAAGAGGCCGCCGTCAAGGATCGTTGGAATGTATTGAATGGATCATTTAGTTCTCCCTTCGGCAAGTTTGCGCCGTTTAAACTAACGTTTGGAAGGTGTAACGATTCGTATGCTCTCACACGTGGTCAGGTATAATAAGGCTCTATTTGCGGTACCCAACCAGTCAGATGAAGTCGGGCCTTACCTGCCGGACCTTGTAGATACATCGAAACCACTTTATGATTGGTAGGCACGTCGTTCGCCAAAATAAGCATAACACCTGTTGTGCATAAGCGATTTACTACCGACCAGCTGTGACCGAATAAATTCCCACGGTTCCTACCGGGTCCTGTCGTTCCCAAAATGCGTAGTTCGTGCTCGAACTATTACATTACGAACGACTGGCCGAATAGGTGCGATTCTCATATTTGGCTTTGTGGCACAAATTCAGTGGTCATCTGAAATTTGAACCTGCACAGTGGGACACCGTAGGTCGGATAATGAGTCGAAAGCCTCAAAGTCTGGTGCAGTATTTGTAAGGAAGCTAAGCCAGATCACCCAGGCTTATGGCTTACCGTTGATGGCCGCAAGTTGTGTTCGTTGGTAAAGAATTTCCCATACCCTGACAGGTCCGCTGTTTGAAGAATCGAACAAGTGTGCTGAACGTTGTTGAACCAGCTAATTCTCGGGTCACGGAAAGAACGAAAATCTGTTTACCTGTAAGAGGACAGTAAACGCCTTGGAACAAATTCTTCCTGCAACCGAATCGGCGGGCCTTTCCGGCAATTATGAGGATCTCTTGGTGGAAGTTTCTGTGACTGACTAACTGTGGGGATGAGTGAAAACACACTACATTAAAGCCTCCTGAAACTGATGAGCTCAAACTTTGCATAGACCAGCAAGATTTGTGAAAAATCCGATGAAATGCCATCCGCAGCTGCGCCCAAAACCACATTTTCAATTCAAAAGATGGCATCCAATCTAACACACTCGGGTCGTTATCACCAAACGCACACTCCATTCCGTCAAGCTGTCCCGATGCCGCAGTCTCTCGCAAGTCCGTGGAAGGACCCATGTTACGCGCAGATTTCCGCTTTCGCGTAACGTGCTGACTCCGTCATGCCGTATAAAGCAAGTGAATAATATGGTCAAATTTGGGAGGTGTGCCGAAGTGACAGTTGCGGCATGATAAGCATGGGCATTGCGAACGAAACGGAAGATACCAAGCCTATCTACACACAGCAAATCACCGGTTGGAACGACAAATTCCTGTACAACTCGGCCTCTTTCCACTGAGGACTTCAGCACGAATTCATCGTGCACATGGATTTCGTGAGTCCGTCATTCCTGAGACAGCGCCGAAGAAGATTGTTTCCTCGGGTGATCATAAGGTCTACTGACACAAGCATTCGGCCTGTAGCCGAGGTTACGTCATGGTGCTAGATGAAACGTCGCCAATGACAAAATCCCAGCAAATCCACTTCCCAGTCCTCTTCCCGTTTTCAGTTGAAGGTCAAGTCAGTTATTTGTGTCATGCACCCTGTTGAATGGATATTTAACAGTACATAGCTAAGCCCACAGCAATTACACGAAGAAGGAAGCAGTGGATATAACGAAAACACGAAGTAAAGGGCTGATCAAGGAGCTAAGACAATAAACTTTGTCTTGATTTTGCTTCGAAGTTTGCCGGATTACACAGGATTCGTGAAGCATAAGGGACAGCGGAGGACCGGTAGCAGCCGCAAAAGCACAAATCATTTTATAGTTAATGCTGGTGGAAGAGGGAGAGGCGAGCATGCCGAGGCCCATGCAGAGAGGGTGAAGTGGGCCGTTCAAAATTCTCTCGGCTATTCTTCTGCATATTTTTTGATATTAAGATATGATGTCGTCTGCGAATTCTTTACGAGGTATGTCCCTTGCATATAACAAGGGATTGAGAGACCCTTCTGCTGGGATGAAAACTTCAGCACATAGACCAATAAAGAAGACTGGAGAAGAACACAGCCAGTGGGGTAATATGCAAGCAATGACAACAAGTAGCACGAAGTAAATGGAGACGGGCATTGCCTTTTGATGCAAAATGTAGTAGGACAGTCTTCTCACTTTTGTGAAAAAGCAGGTTGCATGTTAAGTCCAACAAAGAGTGAGTGATCGTACTCCAAATTATTGGAACGATAGTTGGCAACAAACGGAAAGGTTCCATATGGACGGGATTCTGGAAAGCCTACACACCTTCAGCCTTTGAGAAAAGACAGCATCTGAGCATATGCAAGGCTTGAGGGCTAGGCTCCAAGCCTTGGGCCAATGGTCAATACTTAAATAACCAGAGTGGGTTCCAAGTGTAGCTGGTGCTTCAGGAAGGAGTAACCCGACCAAAACATCATCTACAAGCTTACAACGAAGGACCGGTCGCTGGCAGACGTGAAGGAGGTGAAGGAAGAGAATAGCAACTAAGAGAAGACGGCCTATGGCGGTATGCCTTTGTTCGAAACTGAGATGGAGGAGGTTCTGCCCCAGTATCCGGCGAGATGTGGACTACCGGAAAAATAATCAGACAAACTTTCAATGGTTGGTGGCTGTGTCCCGTTGCTTGCGGTTACGTCAATAAGTTTCGTCTGCGGGCACCGTTAAACGCATCACAGTATTCTACAAAGCAGGTGCGCACTGCATCTTAGCAAAAAAGGACTCGATTTCGCGGTAAAATCGTGGTTAAGATACTCAACAACAAGGTTTGGAGTTGAGTATCTTGTGGGGATACCACTCAAAACGTTTGACGTATATCCTTTCTTTCTGGTTATTGAATGCCATACAAGCTACGAATCATTCACTTTCATTTCACAGTGTCAGCCCCTCTTGTTTATCCCGTGGTTCTTCAGAAAATGGCACACAAAGCTTCAACAGTCTTGGTGGAATAGCAGCGGAGCCGGTAAGGTCGGAAGTCGGTGATGATTCTGTGTTCGTCAAACAAAGAGTGTTGCCGTACGGTCAGAGGCGTTCTAAAAGCATTACGACAAATGCAGCCGAATAGTGCGATCACCTCAGTCAAACGGTTCTCTTGGTCGAATTCTATGTTTGTGACAGCAAAAAGAAAGAAATTTCCCTAAACGACACCATTCGTGAGTGATGCCTGTTATCCATAAAGGCTTTCAACAGGAAATGAATCGAATGTGTCTGAGTTTTCCCGTGAATCGAGTAAAACGAAGCGTACAACCTGGCAGAGTACCTAGTCTCGGCCACCGGCTGATCACGCCTTCTGCCTGGAGTAAAAAGCTTCCAGGAGATCTGCAAAAACATCCCTCTGGGGTGGAGAAAATAAATTCTCTGAATTAGCAAATCTGTTCATGCCCCGAAGTGGATGAGGAAATCTGTGTAAGAGCCAAAAGCCACAATACATGTCTACACAAAACCAAGTCAAAACCAAGAAATCGGTTCCAGCGGCCCAAAAACTAAATCCGACGGTGAAGGGTATATACAGATTTTTGCGGCTTCTCTCTGAACATGTTCTAAGCTCTAGTATTGGCCGAGCCATTCGTGAAAGAGTATCAGTTGTTCTAGCCATCATTTCCAACCACGTTCCAGCGCAATCCAAAATCTGGGGAAAAGCCTTATTAGGGAAGATACTCTGAAAGTGCTTTTCACCGCAGCAATTCTCAATTCTGTGCATCGGGATGGTTGGCTGTTGGTTGGACATCGCAGGCTGTCAGAATCTTCGAAAAACCTCACCACTTATGTATTACCGGAGCTGTGGAAAACTTGCCACCTACCAAGGGGAATAGCCTTCAGTCATCTTATCCCTAATTTCTGTCGGGACTGGAGACATTCCAGGACAAAGTCCCGTTCATTATCGAAAGGCGGTGTATCCGGTGACGGGAGAAAATTTATCTATCTTTTTCAAGCCGAGAAGTCCCAAATTGTCGGTAAAATGCGTAAATTCCTGCGATGAACTGTATGAGGCGGCCATATTTGCCAGCCAGTAGGATCAACCTGGTCAACCTATGATCAAAATCAGAGACTTTAGAGAAGCAATCGTACACTGACCTCACTTTAGTCAAATTCGCTTCCGAGAATCACCCGAATGCATACCAGAGAGGGTGACCAAGAAAGACGATCATGCTGCCCCAAACGAAAAGAAAAAACAGTACAGGAAACCTAGCTTCAGCCTGTTACACCAGTTTGAAGATTTCCGTAACAAGCTAGCCAAATCGACGAGTAATTTCAGAAGGGGTAAGGCTGTAGTGATCTGAGTTCCTTTACACGTAGCCCAGTGCACAGAAGCTTCATTTACGACATCCAAACAATCAGATGAAGCTGGATCTTGCCTATCGGATCTTGTAGATATATTGAAAGCTTTTTGTGCCTGGTAAACAAGCTGTCTGTCTAAAAAGACAAGACTACTGTTGCACATAAGCGAATCAATGCTAACCTAATGTGGCAGAATACTTCCTTGCTTTTTGTGGCTGGTGTAATGACACGGCTTTAATTCCTGGCAATCATTATTGTTGCGACGCCAAATTTTATCTTTGTTTTATCTCTCAGGGTCAAGCTGTCCCCAACTCGACCGTTAGTATGACGCATGCCTTTTGGAGACCTTTACAACCGCTTCTTTTTCCGTACGCTTTGCTCAGCAGGCTCGCATAAACATCTCTGTGACCAGACTTTGGTTTTTTGACTGCCAGCAAGGCCTCTGTCGGTTGGTGACCACGGAACTACCACTTCCGTAAGCCATTGGTCTCGTTAGCTCTGCTTGCTAAGCTGGTATTGTCGTGCTAAAATGCGCATTGTGCAGGTCTAAGTAGTTCCATTACGCACGTTTGGCTGGGTGGATAAAAATCCCGCGGGAGTGCAAATCAACACGATGTAAGGCTGCAGTGACCAAGGCCGTCAAAAGTAAAACAGCGGCTGGAATCTTCACAGGGCTGCCGGGACTGATCCGGATTGGACTCTTTATACCAAGCTAACAACTGAGACTGTAAGCCTTTTGTCAGCTTCTAAGGAAGAACTGGGCTTTGTTCGGCAAAATAAGCACGAAGCTATGGAAGTAAACGCAGTTATTCACCATCTTGAGGTTAAAAAGAAGACGGGATAGGTCCATTCTTCACTAAGGACCGTGGTATCATCACTGGTGGTCAGAACAAAGATGACGCCTAGAGTGATTACCACGGTTGCATAGACACAGCAGATAGCGAGCTACCACTCACTTGACGCTAGTAAGTCCTCCTCCTGAGGTAAATTAGCGAAACCTTCCAGAGCAAACAGTGCGTAAGTACGGACGGGAATTGAACTATATTCTGTGAGGTCTAGATTCATCCAGCTACCTTAGACTAGTTGGCAGATATTCATAGCTTCAACGGTGTGACCTTCAGGTCCACTTCGGACCGGAGTAAGCTACATCAGGAATGAAAAATGCGGAAGTAGTGGTAATATGCAGGTGTGTATCTGAGCTGTCCACGGGTAGCTACAGGTTAGTAAGCCTTGCCAGTATTCTATGCAAAGTTCCCGGGATGACCATCTGCTCTCAAATCTCTCACGGTTAATTTGAGTACTCCATGCTAACCTCAACCCAACATGGGTTCTTGAAATGGCATCTTGCCTGACCAATCCCTTGTGTTTCTCTGATGATGTGACTTGGCTAATTAGTGAAGCCAAACATAAGATGCATGTTATTTAGACCCCAAAAAAGCGTTTGATTTCTTCAGTGCCCACCTTTTATTGGGCAAGAGGGCGACTTTTAGTATAAGTTGGCCAGTACATCGGTGGTTAGTGTGGTTACTTCCCAGTAAGACACTTTACATAGAAGCAGGAGACGGGTGTTCTGCCTTGGTGAAAGTCACCAGTGGCATGCACCAAGGATCCATTTTAAGCTCGAAAATGTTCTCACTGTTAATGAAGGACCCGACATCAAATCTTGGATGACCTAAATTCCTTTTGAAAATGACTTGAAAATTGTGGACCTATTAGGACGGCGACATAAGAACAGTCTTGAACTGGGTGAGAGAGTGAGACCTGCTACTGGAAGCTGGGAAAAGCCATTCGCTGTCAGGACCAACGGAAACCCAACAGGCACACATGACCAAGAGCCCTTCACCACAAAAGAAGTTGGTAGGGTTATTAAAGCAGTGGTCGTCGTGAAATGTGCATTGCTGCTGCGCAAAATACTCGTTTCCGGCTCTTCAGAGGGGCGTCAACCTTGTTGTGCCGAGTGCCGGAAAATTCACATCAGTTCCATTACTCACGAGAAAAGACTGTAGCTCTTTTCAGTGTATAGCCCCATTTGGACTGTAGTAGCTAGCCATTATTTAATAACAAAAGCCAACAGAGGTACCTCGCCGGAGTATTTTCCCGAAATCTTTCAGCAGTCATTTACGTAACTGTTTATTGTCCGCAGTCTACAGCAATCCGCATTTTTACGATGCTTATCCGCAGCTTTGTTCTCATCTCGCAGAGGATCATATCTCCACCATAGACGCACAATTCAGTTATATCGTTCTCGCATTTTCAACTCGCCTTTGCTGTTGCATGATACATATCTAAATAATCACCGACAAGGGTACACTCACCATCCACTTTCTCCACTACCACCTCCGTATGTTCATCGACCCTGCAAATGCCATAGCTCTGCGTCTCAGATTGTCTTATTCCAAGTTACCGTTCCCGTGAAGCGGATGATTTCTTGGCCACGTGCCAGATTTCTTTCGGCAGCCTCATTCACCATCACGTCGGCAGTTCGCCCTTTATCTCCAGATAATAATAATATTATTATTATTGATAATAATAATAGTGGTTCATTTCGAGGACGCCCGGAGCATGCCTGACTGCTTGATCGTATGGTACAATTGAGGTCACAAAAGGGATTTTTGGGTTTCCCGTTGGGTACAAGCAGCACAAAAGAGTGTATAGGTTTTGTGGTCGCATGAATGAACGCCCGGAAAATTCGAATTAGGGGGTCGGGTGGAGGCATCTTACAATGGGGAGTGAAACGGACTACGCGG
Source organism: Fasciola hepatica (assembly GCA_948099385.1). Classification (NCBI taxonomy): domain Eukaryota; kingdom Metazoa; phylum Platyhelminthes; class Trematoda; order Plagiorchiida; family Fasciolidae; genus Fasciola; species Fasciola hepatica. The sequence goes on along the minus strand of CANUEZ040000043.1, from coordinate 31,763,854 downwards.
TGGACGTACGTGATCAAGTAAAGCTGGGATGGAGTAAAAGCGAGCAGTAATTCGGATAGCATCGATATTCGATCGCAGAAGGAGTACACTAACATAAAAACCTCAAAAGAACACCGACGTGAAATTGAACATTTCTTGGTGATGGAGGATGTTCACTTGAACCGATAGTTCAAATGACCCGGAAAATAGAAGAAATATAATACGGAAGGAGTGGATTGGTGTCCTCTGGGGGAGGCAACTGCGTAAATGAAACAAAGTCCGATTTACCATTGAATTTGCACTAACTAATCATCAAAAGGTTGTGGAAGACACTCGTAAATGAGTGCATGTATGGGCCTGAGCCTGAGCATTTTGTGGAACAAAGTGACGAAAGTTGCCGGGTAAGTGAAATCCGATTCGAATGAGGGGTCCGCTCTGGGTTAGTTAGTGAACAGAAGTTGAAAATAAGGTAGACGGAGGAGTTGATGTACGATGATTTTATGAGTTCATATGGGTTTGATGCATAAGGGATACTGCCAAATCGTGCATATTATCGCCTGACGGGATAAGCTGATAAGAGTCTGTCATGGGGCATTTGGGAAACAACTAGAAGGTCAATAAATTTTCATACGTATAGCCCATTTCCGGCAAGGGATTAGAGAAATTGCCCCCAAAAATGTCTTCGGTGCAGATGCCTAGTCGCTGAAGACTGAAGGAAAAAGTAGCAACTGGTAAAAGGTGGGTGAAGTGGTTTTCAACCGTCGGTTTATCGAAGTTGCGACGGAGTGGTCACAGTGGTGGCATATGTGCTCAATATCTGACGGAATCAAGTAGAAATAACAAATCACTACATGACTGAGTGCTTCGAGAGAAGTCCAACCTGAGGCTTTAGGGAAACAAACAGGTTAGCGGCAGCATAAATTATAGGTGGTAGATTTACAGGTAAAGATATAGAAAAAGCGCTCAAAGGATTGTGGTGCAAGTGACCGACCATGATAACCTGCTGAAAAGGCGGAAGAGGCTAGTAGATGAGTGAAATGTGACACACTTAAGGTTTTGTCTGGGTTGATTGGTGAAATGCAAGGGACCATCTGGAGTTGGTTATAAATTGGATGTGTAAGATCTACATATAGTGGACTGATACAGTCGTACAAAAGCGATTCATATGAACAGCTCTCAGGAAGTGCAGGTGACTGCATAGCTCGATACGCTGAAGAAAGTCTGACACGGAAAGCCGAGGAGGCAATCAAACTGCTTATATCCTGGATTGCGTATACTTCATTTTCAACGCGACCGTCAGCAAACACAAATGGATGAACCTCAGGAGATGCAGGGGAAGGATACAACGGAACAGAGAGCAGGTGTCGCGCAGGTTGAGCTCTGAATGGTGGACCCTTTCGCGTTTTGTGATATTCAGAGAAAGTGGTTTTGGTACGACGGGCCTAAATCACACGTAGTGGAAATCCATTTACATTTATCACATCGAAAAGCCGGACGCCGAGGGCAGAAATCGAACGGGCGATCCTCTGCATACCGGACAGATGCTCTGCCAGCTGAGCTATCGCGGCCAGGACAGTCCGGTGTGAGTAACGTGAGTGAATGATTGCTAAGGCGCTGGCCACCGGGACTGATACTGTGTATCACTGGGATAGTTGTTCGCGCCTTATCAATTATTCACTCACGTTATTCACATCGGACTGTCCGGACCGCGATAGATCAGCTGGCGGAGCATCTGTCCGGTATGCGGAGGGGCGCCCGTTCGATTTCTGCTCTCGGCGTCCGACTTTTCGATGCGATAAATGCAAGCGGATCTTCCGCTACACTTTGCGATATTGCTGGCAGCTGAGGAAGGATAACCAAACAATGGTTTTGTTTAGATAAATGGAGTGGTGACATACAAATTGCCCAGTGGATGAATGGTCTCTTCAAGAGTATACCAAAAGTTTTGACTTTCATAATAAGGATATCTTAACTGTGAGACCGTCTCATGTTTCGGGATACAGAATCAGGTAACTGAAAAAATAGAATAAGGGTAAACGTGGGATAAGTTCAGAGAGAAAGGAAGCGATTCGGTGGAGTTAAATGTCAGCGGTAGCAAATAGCAGGGTAGTCTTCTGAGCCGAGCGAGTATGTGTGCATATATCGATTTGGGACTTGACCGAGTGCTTGATAAACCTTGTCCAGGAAGGTGGAAGGAGATGACGGCTGGCAGCGATACAATTCAGGGGACGTTGTTTTTCAATCCGCAACCAGAGCTAGTAAGCAAGGCTGGCTGTGTGCTGGACATTCAACCGGGAAACCACTTCTGGCTACAGCAGGTGCCATCAGCCAGCCTAACTGCGCTCGCACACCATTGCAGACGACCTGCAAGCCCGATGTGCATTGGCCAAAGTGGTTGATCTGGCCGCGCACTGCACCGACGGGATCAACGAGAGTTTTCCTAATAGGGCCAAATGGCCATGAGTACCATGTAGCCCGCGATCAGACGACCAGGTATCAGGGGATTGTGAATAGTAGCCAAGGGAGCGAGGTAGTGAGCGGATAGCCGACGGACAGGTGGACGCATAGGCCAGGTTAGCGACCGACGTGGTCTCCAGAGTGTTGAATGTCATCGAGAGGAATCTATGCATGAATAAAGTTCTGGAAATGGATAAGAAAAGAGCAGTTCAGTCTGGGATTCTCTCAGCTGAGAATAAATAGAAATCGATATGAAAAGGCAACACTGACAGACAGTGACCCCCTGGGACTAGTTTTTAGATTGCCGAAGGCAGATAAACTAGGGAGTTTTCCCCAATTCCATCTGTTACAGACTGCCGGTGTTTGCAACATTCGAAAGCTTAGACTCCTCTCGTAGGCTTGGTCATCCCGATGTGTTCATATTGGGAAGCTGTAAGGCTGGAGTAACCTTGAGGAATCTATCCAAGGTCTTTCTAAGCCCATGGCTGGAAGTGGAACTGCGCAAGTCCAACGGTAATTCATTTCAAAGGTCGGAGTACAATGTGATGGAGAAGTGTAAAGGTAAGCTAGTGCTGGTAATGGGAGTTACTGATTATTGAATACTGCACACTTCTTGACCGTGGTCAATACACATGCACAAGGCAAGATCAGAAAATGCAGCAATACATGTCAATGTGAGGTATTTACAATTTATAAATTTAAGAATCACACAGCAGCCGAAATACTATAGTAGAGTCATGTAGTGTTTGAGTGGACTAAAGTGGTAGTGGTCGAAGCGGGAATGGCGAATCGAGTTCGAATTCGGTGAGGGGGGTGTGGATAGCTGGACAAACGTCCGATTGTTGATGTAAGCGATAATTGGTCGGTCACTAACGAGTAGCCGGGCGGAAGAGGTGCCAAAGAACAATATTAAAAGTAAAGTACGCATGGGGCTACCAACGTGCAGTCAGAGATACCAGAGAAATATAGAACACTGATCCAGCATTGGGTAACTAATTGTGGGGGAAGCACGTGAAGTCAAAGGTGATAACATAAAGGAAATTTTGTGCGGGTAAGTTCAGTGTCATGGAAGTTCACATGAAGGCGAAAAGCTTCACAAGGATTGCAGTGAACTTTTGAGGAGCACGATTGGTGTATGGATGCGTGACGGACTTTCAAAGAACAGCCGTCGAAGAAACTGAATAGTGGAGACAAACGCTACTGTGCGGCTAGGCAGGACTGGGAAGAGCGTAAAGAAAAAACGTTTTTTGTATGTGATAAAAAACTACTAGCCAAATTCTGGTTGGCTGCAGATGGCAGGTATTCTGTTTCATGAGGACCTTGGTCGCAGGTGAGGCAGGTAGAATGTTGAGGGTAGCAGATAAAAAGGGGCTGGTTTGGCGAAGTGGGCAGCGGCGAGGGCTGGGTTCCGGTCATTGGTTTAGTACTGCAACGTGGAATGAACTTAAATGTTGGAATGGATCACTGGAAATAGGTATTCAGCGGACGTGGGTTGATGGTTGGTGTCAGGAATCACCTCTGCCATCCGGTGAGACTTTCATCATGGATTGTTACTCCGTGTACGGTTCCCCAAATAACGTCGGCAGACGAGAGTATAGGTTTAAACCATTGATCACATCGTCTAGTCCTTACGGAAATCCGGGATAAACGTAGAGTTGGCCGATGGCTAAAAAAGTGAGAATTCTAGAAGGCAGCGGATAGCTAGAGACAGGCGCAAAGAGCGAAAGATTAGAAGTGTACGTCCGGCTGTAAAGGATGTTATGCAGAAAGATAAGGTTCAGTTTTATAGGGCGGAACAATAAAGGGCCTAGTTTAGGAAATAAGCAGCTTTCTTTATAAGTGAGGGGTGAGCTCCATCCAAACAGCCGCTTGGTAAAACTACGTTGCTAGAAAAGATCAACTGGCAGGTTTCTAAAAGAGGCCTGGCATGAGATCTACAAAGGAAGAGAATGCATTTTCGAAGTCGGAGGGAGTTGAATATTAGCCCTGAGCACTTTCTGACCTAAGATACTTGTTTGGTCGAATATTCGGAAAACTTTATTATGCAGGAATAGCTTAGGCCAAGACCCCAAACAACTTGTTTGCTAGCCATGGATGAACCACAAACGCCTAGAGACCATGAAGGTGGGTTGCATTTATATGTAGGCACCTCACATATGTACTCGTAAAAATGTACCTTCCAAAATGAGCACAATCCACCTAGTGCTGATGTAGTCAGTGACGTGTAAGAGAGCCGAGGCGGGGCAATCAAGCCCAAATTAGTAGACAATCTGAACGTCCTCAGCAAAAAAACGGGTTGTCAAGGCTCATTCAGAGGAATATGTCGTTTATACACATGAGGAACGGCAGAGGGCCAACGGCGCTACCCTTTATAACACCGCTTGTAATCGGTTTAGGCCTGAATCAGTGTCCGTTTATTATTATCAGAGTGTATTTTGATGTGTTTTAAATGGCTTAGCTGCGGCAACCCTTTGACTGTTACTGATGAACTCGACGGTGGTTAATTGGTTGGAGAACTGAAAACGCAGGGGCAGGGATATCGTGATGACCGTTTTCACAGCGTAGTACATTGGCACTTGTTATGACTCAAGTTGCATGCGTTCAGTATGATGGCTTTAAAAGACTGTGCTAGCAGTCTTCCAGAGACATTTAACACTATAGCATTGTTAGCTTTCTTTATTCTTCTGTGAGTTTCCGAGGTGATTGCATCCATAAAGCGGCCCACTTTGGACAAGATTTCGGGGTCAGCTTAATCTGATGGTTCAGAAATAATTGACAGTGGGGAAATCTTTGATAAGGCACACTCAGTCGATTGTCATTTACCGTATAAGTCGTTCACCCTGTGTACCAAGTCAGTGAATTTATTTTTGGCCCCTCCGTATATATCGACCAGAGATATAGAACATTTTTTGACAGCTTCCGTCAGGTCGGCGTTTGTGTTTATTTTCGCTCTGGAGGCTCGAGTGGTTCATTTTGGACCAGGAAAAGAATAAATTTTAAGCACAGACTTGGACGTATTATGAGTCTAGAACAGAAACAGCCGTGTTTGTGGAGGGAGTTAAGGTTATGTCTGACCCATGCAGAGGTTTTACCGGGCAGCTGCGTCTCAGAGAGAAAGATAAGTAGACAGACCACCACTCACTCGTCAAAATATACATTTATTTGGATTGATCAAAGCTGATGTCCTTGATGTTCAACTATATGTAAAGAGAAAGACTGCGGGCTAAAGGGCTCGGGTTTCAAAGTTGGCCAAGGTATCAGTGGCAGCTTCAGCTGAAGTCTCGCGGGACTTCGGGTGTCAAAAACTATTGAATTTTTTCTGAGTATCTAGGCTAAGCCTCAACATAGAGACGAAAAACAAGCACTGAATGAACTACTGGGCCGAAGAGATAACAACTCACAGCAGGGTACGGGTAGATACCTAAACAACGTCATCTATCCAAGAATCATTACATGCTTTGTCGACAGAATCGCTCAGGCTAACATAAGGTAGGTTCGGATGGGGAGTTCTTCGATAAGACCTATGTTGATGTTTCGCAATAATGAACTACGAATTAACAGCGGGGTGGCGTAGCTAACCACTCTGAAAATACAACGCTTCAATGTGGATAAACATTCTTGCTAGGAAAGGCATAAAACCGGGCTTAATTGATGGAAAAAGCAAGAAAACGAAACAACCCGATTTGCTCGTCTAGCTGACCTTGGTTCTATACTTTACTTGTACCACTTCTCTGCCTTTTTACCCGTGTCTGCATAGAAAGGCTAACCCCTATGAACTATTATTGATATTACAGTCTCGCCCATATACATCTCGAACTCAATTAGAATGTTCCTTGCAGGCTTGGCTACTCTTCTACGAAGAGAACACCGCTTGCTCGGAGAAAGTTCAACACCTTCCTACGCAACTGAGTAAAGGGCAGAGGGGTCAGACAAGTAACCAGAGACTATCTGGCCCCGAACTCTCCTATTCAGATGGAAAAAGGTAGGGCGCAAAATTCCACTTTGGAATGGTCCTTTTGGTGACACCAACAAGCAGCGTCAGTTGGCCGGTGTTGCCGAGGCATTCGTTTTGGCGAAACTGTCCGTCAAGTTATACCTTATTTAGGCATCCAACTGAAGACATGCTGGGTGCCTGGACCTTTTGCCGAGCTTATGCAAAGCTTTCCTTAAAGGAAAATTGAAAGACTCAGTTTGCAAGAAAATCGCCCAATCAAATTTTGGACCTGCCATCTCGGCAAGTGTTTTGATATGTTAACGAGTGGACACAAAATACCCCAGTGATATCACCGTGAAGGTATTGGAGCCATACCTCTCCCATGGGACTGCTGGCGACTATGGTAGTTCCTAAAAGAGTGCGCAAGCGCTGAAGCAATAGGCTGAGTTAGCAATCCTTAGGACCAATATCTGAAAACAAAGTAAAAGTCCCTGCTTTGAAAACACTCTAATCCGGTCAGTGGCCGCTCCATCTACGCTGCCGGGATGGTTGGTTTCTTTGGATTCCAGCACATCCTGCACTTCGTGGACGATGTGCGGAGGAAGAACTGCGACCGCGTAAAAGTTCCTGCCACTTTTCGTAGTTGAATCCCACGAAGCCATAGTTAATTCTACCGGCGCAAACCCGGCTCAGGGGTAAATTTCTATGTGCAGTGCAATCGAGACGGCAAATGCGTCTGTATCAGAGTCAAAACTTGTGGTTTCTCATAGCGCAAGCGATAAAATAAATTGAAAACGTTCAGAGAAGTGGGGGAGTAATTCATTTGGGAGAAGGAAAATCTGGTCGGAAGCACTCAGTTGTCAACAACTCAACTTGATAATTCTGTTTACTAGTCATTGCGGATCTACAAAATCTAGGAAATCCACTTCGGGCTCATCAGTTCAATGCTTCGGACACCAGGTACTAATTAGATCCCGAGAACGGCCATAGCAGCTGGCAGAAGACCAAGAGTTCCGAAGGCTAGAATAGGAAAACGAGAGTCAGCAGGGTGGGCGAATGACTGTTTGTAATAAAAGTGTCAATCGCGTTTGCTTTCTACAGCCACACCAGACACGACGCCAGCCGGGGGAGCTGGGGCTCAGCCGTCTGCAGGCAAAGCATTCAAAAGAGCTTTTTCAAATCGTCAAAAGCTAATTGTCCTTGCATTGCGCAGGCAAACAGCGAACGACCCTGTGGTATCGAACAACATGAAAACTGTCTATGGCTGAGAAATGATTACTCTTGTTCAACTTCGTCAGTTTTCGGCCAAAAATATGCAAGTTCGAACCCAGCCAACTCCATGTTATTACAGACGCCGAGCTAGGTGGATAACTGGGTCTTACTGACTTAGCTATAGAGTGATAAACTAGTGGAATAGGTCATCAGGCGATACGATCGAACTGTGGGCCGCCCATGTATGCAAGGGGCTTAAGATCGTGAGATGAACGGATTGTCTCCGACAGTGGACTATGGGCACGTCACTGGACGAACATACGTGAGCACCGAGGCTTGTCCAAAGCTCTTCCTCACTGAACGTCTCCGTTTGCTGCATGAAGACTCATTGAGCGTTGATGACACTTGATGTCTGTCTTAGCTGAAAAGCGATAAGATTTCACGTTTTTCCTCCAGGTTTGGCTAGGATTTGATGAAATACACTGCACGACAGTGAGTGCATAACTTATGTGCTTACTGCCAATCGAATTCTGGACGCTGGATTAGTGGTGGCCTTTATCTGTTTCATACAAGTAGACTGAACTGAACCGACCGTCCGCCAGTTTGTTAAGGTGGAGTCCTCGTCGGGCGGATATTGGTTGTCTTTCTGGGCACCCGGATCATGGGGTTCAAGAGAACCTTCCGGCGATGCTTTCGAAATCCGTTTATACCTTGGCAACACCGGACTCAGGGCCGCTGTTTATTCTTAAGTGCACCACTGTTCGATCATTGTACTGGCTGTCTCACTCTGATTACTGTTTGGGACAAGATTCACCCTCATCACTGTTCGAGACCAAGGAGAGGCAAAGAATGTGCCAGACTCCTCTTCCATCTGATCTGCGCTACAGCGGCAAGCCGTTCGCCATGCTACTTGGAATTATAGATTTCTGCGGTTGTGTCCATATTCAGACTGTCATTTGCCTATGGTACCTCCGTAAATGTCAAGAGCGTTGCGTTTTTACGTCTAGTCTGCCCAACGTATGTTCGCCCCAACGAAAAATTCCGTCGCCTTGGTGGGTGTAACGATTCGGTTCACCTTGAATCTCCGGGCTAAACTTTGACTCTTACGTAGTTCTCGATAAAAGCCGTAGGAATTCGCTCAAATAATTGTGCACAAAGTGCACTGGGCCACCGATAGCCCTGTGGTCGACGAAGAATCCATTGAAGACACCGTCGGTTTTCGCAGACACAAAGAAGTAGTCATTATCATCACTATGGTCACCGGCATAATTATGAACATTTTAATCATTATCACCGGTAGAAGCTGCAGATAGATCATCAACATTGTAAGTCACAGGGACCATGGTCTATGCAGCGCGTAAAAATTTCGCACTAGCCCCAATACCAGAACAACTTTGCTCTGTGGTTCATAGGTACTTAATTGGAAATCGCAAAACATGTAAGTCTATACAGACCTCAGGTATGCGATTGAATAGACTAAACAGTTAAACCGAAGGTTATCAAAACCCTAGGTCCGACGAAGATAGAGATAGTGAGAAACATTTCAAGGCCAAATTCAAATTTCTCACACAAACTAGCGGGAAGCAAAATTGCTCTGTTTGGACGATCTTGGAGAAGCAACGTTGAACACAGCCACCTTCACAAACCATGCGGCAGGCCCAAAAACTACACACCGCGAATGGATCGGTCATCCCAGAGCTTGGTCAGCGATCACTCAACCTGAACTCAAGCTTGAGGCTTAACCTCTGTTGGGCAATCACCATAGCCCATACCCCAGCTCCATCGTAGGCACCGACCTCCCGCAACATTTTGGCCTGTTGGTCGATGCGAGGCTCCGCATGGTGGGGACAGTGAGACCCTCTCCTTGTTACTGGTTACAATCCTCAAATAGAACCCACCAATCCCGTGTGCTTTCAACCACAGATACAACCATCCCTTTTTGCAAACCCTTCGCCAACCCCCGACTCGGCCTGGTTCCAACGGTCCAGTCCCCTCCGGCGGTAATCCTCAATGTCACTCACCAAGTTGACACGAAGGTAATGACTGTATCCGATAGGCCACGTCGGTCAGCACCGGAGGGGCTCCATATCGCACGGTCTGAAGTGGGACACACGCTAGAGCAGTGAACAATACGCCTTTCTAGTAAAGCTTGGACCTCCCTTCCTCATATGGTTCCCAAATATATCAATCAGTGACTCTGTGGAGATTACGGAGCAACTGACAAAGTCGTCGCCCCTGATGGGTGCCCGATTCCCTGCATACAGGACCCCAATTCGTTTTCATCAGGTTGCTCCATCTTCTGCCATATAGATCTAGATCTGCTCGCAATCGAGTCTAAGTAGCACAGCCTGATGCCTCAGAAACTATCCTCACCGCGCATCTTAGGCTGCTCGAGTATCTGCGCGTGCCACTTGCATTCGCCAATGCAGTCCAGACCTTCCGTACGTCCAAAACCGAGGCAATTCGTGACTCAAAAATGTGTACGTGTTTATATCGTATTTTAAGGCCATTTATTCAGAACCAGACCACGCTGCACACTCACGGGCACTCTTAGAACGCCTTAGCCAGCATTGCTCAAAGGAAGACGTTGCGTAATGCGGATTAGACCTGTTTGATACCACCTTTATAGGACACTCTATTTCTTGTCCGGGTATCTCCCTGTAGCTGGATAAAGTTCAAGCTATTCGCGACTCCTTCAGCCCTTATCTTTCCACCAGGAGCGCCAGTTTGTTGTCCCGGCAAATTTCTGCTTCCGGTTTATTCCTCAGTGTGCGAAAGTGATGCAACCTCTCACTTACCTGTGGCCCGAATGCAAGCAGAAGTTAGTGATTCCCAACAAGGCACAGGCCTTATTTACATCAGATGGGGAAGCCTCCGTCAACATAGCACGCCTTATCTACCCGGACACTCTGGCCCCTGCTTCGGTAGTTATGGATTTCTCGGGCCCAGCGGAAGAAGCGGTACTACAACAGTCGGTAGACGAATCCTGGCAGCCTCTAGCATCTGCATCTGGGCCCCTGCAACCCGCCCAATCCAGGCACGACACATTTGGCAGTATGCACAATGCAGCGAAATCGTCCTGGACATAAATCGTGCTAAGTTGCAACTCTGGCTTTTCTTTTCAACATTCGGTATGGTTGCTAGCCGTTTACTTGGGCATCCGCCATCTTCAAAGAGCCCTCAGAAGCAGTTCTTTCACGCGGTTGGCGGGAAGCAAACCTTTGGTTTACGCACTAAAGTCAGCTTCCAATCAATATTCACCACGTGGGATTCGCTCCCTGGACTTTGTTCTTCGGTTTATTTCTGGCCCACCATACGTCTCTGGTGTACTCAGTCGCGTCGCCGACGGCCTACCACACTTTCGGCGGATGAACCCGTCGCTAAAGACTGACGTCGGCTAAAAAGCAATGGAACATGCCCAAAAATGAAAGTTTATTCCAACCAACTTCGACCGAAATATTCTTTGAGCTTGACGACAGTACCCATGCCTAATTACCAGAATACTATAATTCGCGATGTGTCACAAGGTTGCCCTAGGCTGATGGTTCTTGCTGCCCACCGCTGCCCTGCTTTTCTGACCCTCCACAATCTGGCTCATGCCGATGTGACTGCCCCAGTAAAACAAGCAACTGGGAGCTGGTATGGCACAATGTCAAACAAGATGTTTGTCAGTGAGCCCGTGCATGCCGGCAGTTCCAAAATGTCAAGACCAGCAGGCACACTAAGAAGGCTTAAGCCAGGTTCCCGAAGCCTGAAGCACGTTTCTACAGTGCGCACGAAGATCTCGTAAGACCACCTTTATTTCGGTGCTTTTATTTACTCACGGGAGTAGGCAGATTTACTCCGTGGTCGCGAGCCATTCCATCCCTAGCCCCGCATCAGAATGAACTGCAAAAGGCTCTCTGACCGGTTAGGTCAGCCAATTCGCTCGCCCAGTGCCAATGGCAACCGATTATGGTCCACATTTTGACGACACTCTTAACAGCCTACTAACCAAGCTTGGTTGCCAAAACACCGACGGAATTTTACCACCCTCCGGCCGGTGGTATGGTTGAGCGGTCCCACTGGCTGTTACAAGTCGTTCTTCGCGCAGACACTGATCCACTCGGAGTGAGACTCTGCCGTTGGTTCTTTCACGCTTGCGTGGTACCGTTGGAGAATAAGTGCGTATGTCAGCGGTCTAGGTATATGGCAGCACACTTTACCTGATTGGAGGGCTGGTAGCTCCCTTATCTATCAAGAACTCCGACCACGGCCACTACTCTCAGCTCATTGCGCAGCAAGTGCGAGCTCTAAGACCAGCCAGCCACGCGAACAACAGCCTACAGATTATGTTCCGGCCGAGTTAGAAACCACTACCCAAGTGTCCCTTAGCGATGATGGAGATCTATCACCGTTAAGACCACCATAAACAGGCCCGTTTTGTGTGGTAAAAAGCGGCAAGAAAGTGGTTTCCACAAGAATCACAGAGCAACACAACACTGTATCTGTCGACTTCTTCACACAGCGCGAACGGCTTGGCCACCCGCATTGAGCGAGCTATTACTCGAACCACCTACAATCACACCCAGTGGAAACCCAGACATTAGTCCATCAGAATCTGTAATCTCACCAGCAAAGAAAAGCGGCCATTTTGGTCACCAACTACGAAATCCCGTCCGTTTTGCTGGTTCACCGGCACATTCCACAACAGATATCTGGCACCAGCATGTGAAATTTGCCGTGGAGCTTCCATCCGGCAGACCCCAGAAATCAAAATCAGTATTCGTAGGTTCATTTTTTTCTAGCGTCTCAGCGACTACAGCAACACCGAAGGTCACTTACTTGTCTGTCATTATGGTCCATCATCCACCGGCGACCTGATGAGCTAAGTTCCCCCAGTTTGCTTCGCAGTCTCTCGGGCGGATTTATAGTCACATCCGAATAATTTTGCCCACGCTGACTCCTGTGTAAAATCAAGGACCTAACCATCAGCGGGACAACGAGCCAGTTGCCAAGCTTGGCGCTGGAGACCAAAACTGGGCGCCTTTCTGGATGGAACTGATGCGGCATATTCAGGCCGGCTGGTGCTTGTGGCCCCTCCGGTGCTGAAACACATTGGCACCGACCCATGTCGCATCTAGAGAGTACAGGCGCCTTCATACTCCTACAAACAGTTGTGTGGCATCAATAACAGCATACTGAGCAAGATAAAAGTTCCTGGACTATCGGTACTTCCGGCTTACCGTCTTGGTTGAAGTTACACCCCGGGCAACTTATAGCAGGCTCCCGTAGTTGCGGTCATCTCTGTTCAAGTTTACTGGTCAAGTAAAAGCTGACTGTCAGGAGCAGTGACTATTTGGCAGCTGCTCTCGAGCACGCTCTCAGGCACGCTCTCCAACACAAGCAAATCACTATCTCTTTCGATCGCCTCCTCGTTCTCAGAAGTCACGGAGAATAACATCCTGGTAAACACATTCGTACAGTGCCGATCATCAGAGTAATGTTCAAGTGGTCCATGCAGTAAGAAGGACCGAAGAACACGTTTACTGGGGAACTGAGGTGAATTTTCAACGATCTCACAAACCCCCTATGAGCCACAGGTCCTCGTCACCTGCTCTAGCCTAGCAACAGGAAAACAGCTGGGGTCATGCTAACATTTTCTTAGACCAAGTAATTCATTTGACTTATTCCGAACATGTGTGCGGAGTTCCCAGGAGTTGCTGAAGTTTTACATCTCAGTCAACGAAGGCAATCATGCAAAACCAGTGTATATACTTAGTATCTGCACAGTAAAAAGTAGCATACAAAGTAAAGATACCCATCTGGATTTTAAGGAAAATCATTTTTTCAACTACAACCGATATCCGCTGTGTGCTAGCATAGGACAAGTCTCACTATCTGACAACTCTATATCGAGCCAAGGTGAAGGGCCGAAAACAAGAAATAGTGTAATTATAACGCATCAAATTCCTTCCCCGCAATGGAAACCGTTCTCCGATTATAATTCAGCTTCGAAAACGGAGGAGGAGCGTAGGGTAACAGAACACATTTGAACACGTTAACTGACCTATTCAGAGTTTTACGTGCACAAACTGTGTGAAAAGCAACGCTCTATAAACAGCTGTTAAATGTGTCTCCAGAGGTCAGAGAAACTTCACAGGGTTATTTCAGCTAGAAAGTCACGTTTGAACCGTCTGAGTGAAAGTATAACAAACTCTTCTCCGTTCTTTATGCAGATTGCAAAGCAAGTCCAGTGTATTTTCGCCATTGTTCAGGAGAAGGGTTGACTTTGGTGTGTGAAGGGAATGAAATGGAGGGAAACAGCGAGTCACCCAGGGCTGGAAGGTCTGCAAACCAAAACATCTTTCTATGCATAGTTTTGAGCAGAAATCATCGGCATATTCATCACTGGTTTCCACACAAGTAAATAAAAATCTCATGTTTCAAACAAGCTCTAGTTTTCTTCCTTTTCTGTGACTTACCGCAATTTCAGGATTCGTCCAGCGTACCAAACCTCCATCTGATTGTTGAAGAGTGCCCATCAACATTGTAGCCACCCAGAGACTCAACAAAAATGCAGCAATTTTGAGCCCATTTATGGACGCTGACTTTAGCCCAGTGGCTGATGCTTTGGCAGAGGGTTGTCTGCTGCACAACCGGCCATGCGGTTCCATCCAAGTACCGCACACTGCCACTCGGTCGGCCGGTTTCCATTTGCATTGCACGATCTGCCGACACTCAGGTTTCAACCGGGTTTCACGTAAACGCCTCCCTTTCAGATAAGTCAAACGATTTCGGCCCACTCTCCGGTTTCCTGACAAGCAATGATGCGGCTGACGGAGAATTGTAAAGAAGACTTCATTGTTGGAAATAATATCTCTTAGAAAGTCGTCAAAAGTGGGGGGTCTTACGCTTCTCTTTTCTTCATTTGTCTTGTTTGTTCACTCTTTGTTCTCGCTTGACCGGGGTAGGCCAGCCTCACTTTCGGCTTGCTCGGATTCAGCACGTGTTGTTCAACTAGTAGCGAACATATACCACCCGGTTAGGCCCGAACTTGGGTTACCCGTTTGATTTCGTCCCTACATCAGCACTAGACGAACTACAGTCAAGGGGACATTTGTACTGCTTTTATGCTCACGCACTGGTTGTTTGGATACCGCACATGTAACATGAACGACTCTTTGAACATTGTTCAGTCGATGTTCTGATTTGAGAATCCATTTACTTCGGGCTTGGCGATAAACGGGGTCATGACAGACTTCTGGCGCGTCTAGACAACGGGAAACAAGCTGCCATAACAATATTCGACTGATTCCCGGACTTTCGAAAATTGATCAGCTCTGAACCGCCTATACAGTTTAGTTGATGAACCTTACCTGATGATGTTTTTGACCGACAGCGAAGTTGAACTTGACAGTTCTGACCTGCCGCTGACTCTTGAGTCTCACATCTTTGCACCTCGGTCCGTTATTTTGCCATCGTTAATGTACAAAAACGTGGAAGATGTTGCTATTAGCGACCAGCCAGCTGAAAACCCCAGAGCACTCTCAGGTGGGTCTTTTCGTGAATGTACGCTTTGCGCAAGAACTAGCGACCACTTGTTTGACCTCAAAATACGGCTTGAGAAGGCTCAAATCGAGCGGGAAGATGGCGAAGTCAGGTTTCGGGCTGCGAAGAATGAAAGACAAGCCGCGAGAGTTATAAGGTGTTAGGAAAACTCCGTGCTCATTGAAGACTCAAAGTGAGCTGGTAGAGGAGCGCACTGGTGCACCAGGCACCCGCAAGTGGAGAGTGGTGTTGCTTCCGGCGAAAGAAGTATTGTGTAAACGTTTCTATCCGAGCTACCAGGCTCACCACCCGGCCGATATACCGAACAGATTAGACCTTTTGTTGGTCGGATGAGGACTTACAAAACGCGAGATTCCGTCTTCGTGAAGTCAGTTAAATTCATAATCCCCCTCGTCGTTCACTGAGCTGACTGTCTCCAGCACTTGTTTGTGCTCAAGAATAATATATAAAAGAGCTCTTCTAAGGTCATTCCTGGATACTTACTCGCAAGTGGCTTGCGGCCCGAAATCAGCTGCGGCTCACTTAGGTTTTCATATGCCCAAGTCGTTGTCGTAGAGCGCAAATGAAGTTTGAACGTGAGCATCCTACGCGGTGGCTCCAGACCTCATTTGTCAAACATCTGCAAACTGCACAAGGTATGAAATGTCCTCACCTCTTAAGTCCAGAATATAAACTAACCATATTTGACTCTGGCCATCGACGATCGGGGCGACACCAAACACATATCCAGTGCCCATGAATATCAGAAAGTAGAAGCCAAACACAGTCCTCTAGAACCTTATATCATAGCCTCTGCAAACCTAACAATCGTTCCAACTAACAATTGGTCTACCCACCTACTTCCACAGGTACATGACGCGCCGACGACCTAACGTTATTTTGAAGAAAGGTAAGATTTTTAGAAATGTATACAAATCGAAAATACCCCATAACATGGTGCACGCTATGAAACAGACGCAATTAGTCAACCACTTCAACATGAGCCGTCTATATTTGCGCCCTAGAAATAGTCTGTCTACTTCTTCGTTGATCTAACTTCATACATCTGAACTTTGTACTCTCAACTTAACCTCGTATCTTTCTCTTGCTATCACAACCCACAGCTGGAACCACTTTCAATCTGGTGGCTTCTCTTTGCATTCTAGGCCTTGATTCATACGTCTTCCTGATCGTATTTGTTTGATTTCTAATAAAACGGTAATCATATCCCTCAGCTGGAACATCCTCCAGACCACCACATCCCCAGCCTTTTTCAGATCATGCTGGTTGCTTGTTAACCATCGGCCCACAGTACATTACTCCCTGAGAAACACACAGATCTTACAAATGGGTTGACCGGGTTTAGATATTTTCCACCCTGGGCGGCCTCAGCTTAAACACGAGATCTAGCTAGCCGCCACTGCATGGAACCTCGTGCATCGATCGCCAAGGTGATCGAAACCCTAATACCCGGGTGTCAGTCTACCAAAATACTTTCGCTGGACCGACACCAAATGTCTTGATGCATTACCTCAACAACGACTCCCCATATGCCCTCACGACGGCCTTGTTCATACTGCTTCGAAGTGCTCGATGACTGGGACCCAACTATTACTGGTCCATTTTCAACCTCTTATCCCCCAGTTTGTCAGCCAATATCATCCTAACCCACTTTGCCTGCTACCTTTAAATTAATTCCCACAAACGGCCAGTCGTGTTTGGTGAGCCCGTGCATGCTCAGGCTACAATTCGTGATCTTCTAACAATGGACATCATGACCATTATCAAATAAAATACCAGACCCTCGCCGTTGGTTGAGACATGGACGAAAATACCGGCTATGTAAAAGTGGAAGCATTCTTTAACATACAAATTGAAATCTTGTGCCGTCTTGGGCCAGGCCTTCGAGTTCGCTTTCATCACAGATAAGGATCTATTTAAAATTGCGCTGAAGCTTCTCCCCAGCTCTATCTCCAGTTGCCTGTCTCCTCAGCGACTCCATTTTGAATTCCCCAGTTGAGCTTCCAGCTACTATCCACGCTGCTCCAACGGCACATCACTTTCCACGTGAATTATTTGTCTTCCTGTCACTTTAAAGTTAAACGCCGTTCCGTCAGCATCGCCATGAAATTAACTCAAAAAACAGTCGCACCAAACTTGTATTTCTTATTGGCGTTTATTCTACAGGTTTCCTCCTTTATTGGGCATTTCAATCCGTCTTTCTCCTAGATTATTGATTTGCACAAATGATATCTGTGGAGATAAATCTATCCACGCGTCGCTGACATCACCGCTTGTTCTTTGAAGACTCCATGCTGGTATTGCTCTCCGCCATGACTGGTTACTAGTTGGTGAAGCTCTCCCTCCAGTTTTCGGTATGGAACCTTTAGATATCCAGTGGATGCGACAGCGTGTTCTTTCATAAGCACAATTCTAATCTTCTTCTACCTCTCCAGAATCGGCTCTTTCCACAGTTATCATATCTACACTGTTTCAGCATTTTCACGCACGGCCGATTCTCCGCCACATTCCGCCCCCGAAATAGAAACTGACTTCCATTGACCTCGTTACCCTTCCCAATTTTGGTTCCCTCAAATACGGTCCAGACTCATTCTCCTGTTACTGACATGCGTGGATCGTACTTTAAAACTTTGTGAATACTTCGTTCTGCATTGTAATGCTCTACCTATTGATTGAACTTTGAGCACGTGTCTTGATCATGGTCAAGGAAAATACCATCTTCATTAAAACTTACAGTAAAATTAATAATAATGAGTTCTTTCAGATAATTTCAAAGCATGCCGCAATGCATGATAAAAGCCAATGCGGAATCCGAATTACAAGAGGATCACACAAGTGTGTGCTCGCAGTGAGGTGAGGGGGCAGAGTCTTATTTACATATTAGTGCAGCTCACGGCAAATTCAAACTTAGGATCAGGTGGCTTAGCAAGTTGAACTCAAGTGGAGATGGCCGAAAATAGTGTAAGTATACACGAGCAGCACGAGTTGAAGACCGTACGACTGAAGAGTCAAACAGGGCTGACGGGTGCGTTGTTTATCTCTCGGGTAAGTAATTCGAAAGGAGACGTAAACAGGCAACGACGGTTTTTGTTATGTGAGGGGGGGCCAAATTATTAATCAGACGATGAGTCGGGATGTAAGTGTGGATACAGAACGAGAGAAATCAGTCTCAGATTACGGTTGTAGGATTCAGTGATCTGATATTGGCTGAGCCAGTCAAATGCTAAAGGGACGACATATCTGAAGATTTCCGGAGTGGTGGTAGAAGTCACCGGATGGAGACAGGCACACGTTGATAAAACTGTTTGGTTTCACACAGATGAAATACTATACATCAACAATAAAACGGGACCTAGGTGATCGGTTGATGTGGGACGCGGAACTACGGAAGTGGAAGAGACAAATAGCTTACAAGAGGGACAGTAAAGTGAATGACAGGTACATACCTATATACCCGTTTCTTTTCCAAGTTTTTCTATGGAACCTTCAGGTTTCCAATGAGTGCGCCCACGTGTTTTTTCTGAACTTCTATTTTCTCTGGTCTCTCCGAAATTGTGTTTTGCACAAATTTCATGAATACTGCACTTTGCGCACTTTTTAATGGTTTTTCAGCGGTTTCACGCATGGCTGAGTCACCGAAACACTTTGTTCCCTAAATCGAAACTAGTTCTTATTAACCTCGTAAAGCTCATCAATTTCAGCTCATTGAAACAGCCCAGATTTATTAACAGCTATTACCCTCTGTGAATCATCCTTCCAGATTCTGTGAATATTTCATGCCGTTGTGTAAGTTTTGTTCACGGATCATTCCATGCACATATGCCTCGATCATTTTCAAGAGATATACCATTATTATTATTATTGAGTTTATTATTGTTCAACAGGCGCAGCAAGTCCTTGCACCGGCGAGAACGCTTGACTGTAGGACCATATATTCCTGTCACTGCGTACTGGGTTCATAGCTCTGGGAGCTGTAACAGCAGGGTTATCCTTTCGGGCTGCTTGCTGCTACTGTGCCGGAAGCAAACGCTGTCGGATTATCAAAGTTTTACTAGGCACTGAAGTTGCTTAATGCCCAGGTTCATTTTCGCTGCAGTGCAGAACAACTGCAAAATCTGTTTGAGGAACGCCTCACACAAGGGTAGCTCCATCTCCTTCCCCATAAAGTGCACCAAATTAACTGCAAATACAGCCATAGACAACTCCAGGAGCGGTATGGGTAATAACTTCAGAGGCAACACTGTTGACTTGGCCATTATCACGAAGCGGCACCGTAGCACACTCTTTACGACGAAGCGTAGATAAGCCGCCGGACTGTGTCCGATGTCCGAAGCGTCGCGAAATAAATGAAGCTCAAAAATTACCTCTGACCCAGTCTCGTGGGTATACCACTGTGATAAATGAACCTGCTGTGTTACACGAATGAGACTTTTGTACTGCCTCCAGCGCCAAAGCGTCTCAGATCCCAGTGGCTGATCCCAGTCAAGCCCTAGTTAGCAACGTTTCTGGAGCAAAGTCTTCGGCGGTAAATTATTGATTCCGACCCAATCTAAAGGGTCATGTATTGCAGCAAGCTGAGGCAACAAAACTTTGCGTGTCACTGGTGAACCCCGAACCTGGAGCTGGTAAACAAAACAGTCAGTTTCCTTGTCCCAGGCTAATCCCAATGCGCATTACCCTGGAAGAGCTTTAACATCTAATTCCATAATTTGTTGTTCCTCCCTGTAAGCGCGGTTCTGCCAAGGACAGTACAGATATTGCTTACCCAACTGGTCAAACTAAATCCATCTCGCACGAAGCAGTGCGATAGTCCTTTAAACAATCTCAACGCATCAGAGTCACTATTTATGGAAGCAAGAAAAACATCCACGTAAGAGCCACGAGTTATTGCGTCTGACACCCCAGGGCCGCGATCGCTGCCAAATAGCTCCGTAACGTTCTTGAGGGAACAATTTGTGAAAGACGGCGAGGAAACAGCTTCAAACGTGTGAATCTCCGGTTGAAAATCCACGGGCTCCTTCAAAGAGTCGTTGTACGGTCCCCACAAAAACCGAAATGCTTTTTGACCCTTTTCTGGAAGAACACCTGTAGAAACGCCCTCGATGTCCGCCGGAATAGCTAAAGGTCCTTGTGGGCATCGTGGCAATATACTTGTTAAACTTGATTCAGTGTTCGGATCTTGCAACAAGTGATGGTACATAAATCCACATCGATAAACAGCGGCGCAGTCGACTACCACTCTTAGCTTCCCTGTTTCTTCCGGTTAACCGCAACATGATACGTTATATACTATACTCCGCTACTTGCTTTGATCCCACCGAGAGTCTCGATGGCAAGGTCCCTTTCGAATATCGGCGAGTAACAGACAAGTGTCTTTTCTTTGGCTTTGCATCCTTCCTCGGCTTTCCACCCTGCACTAGCAGGCGATGTAAAGCGGCCCTCTTACTATAGTGACTCTTCAGAGCATCTTCCCTTATGGCAGGCTTACGCAAAACATGTCAGTCTGTCATTTCCAAGGAACTTCCAGCTAATTCTAATGATCGTTCGCTCTCAACAAAGAGAGCAACTTCCTCCGGTGCCTTGTTTTCGGGGTCCTGGTCATATAACCTAACTAGATTGTTTTCAGTTTTCTGCAACCCCGCGTGGGTCGCAGACCTAATTACGTGGTGTCGTCGGAAATTACTCAGCGGACCAACGGAAACCTGCCCCAATAGTGTGCGGCTGACAAACGGATCAATTTTCTTACCCCTCTCAAGGAATCATCGTGAGTCAAGTTCGCCCAAACCGGTCAGAACTTTCATAACGGAATCAGATGCGAGAGTAAAATCAGCACAACCCAGGTGGCCCCACGTAGAAAAGATTCGGTGGTGGGCATCTTGGCTGCCACTTAAATAAGAGAAGGGATGGGGCAGGCGCCCATCACGTCCGTCACTTCATCTCCACTTAAGAACTTCAGGCAAAAGGGCACGACCCTGCAACGTCCTAATGTGCTTCCAGTAGAAGTTTTTATGTTCACCCTCGATTAATTGCCCACTAAACACAAACGCTTCGCTGAGTACAATCAGAGAGGAAGGCATCAGCTCCCGAGTCTCGCAGTATACCGAAAACGGTGGATTCTTTCTGACCTTTATTGAATGGGGGCACAATACCCGGGATAACCTCATTACCCTTCGGGAATATTTGGCATGTAGCATCAAGCACTGGAGTTCTCCCCTCGTCATGCAAAATGAGATGGTGCTAACGACTACATCCGCCCTCCCCACAAGCCTTCGGAATTTTACATCTACCAACCCGATGGCCGAAACATAAACAGGTGAAACATAGCTTTATTTTACCTACCGAGCCTTAGCGACAGCTGACACTGAGACCTAGATATTTGCGACAGTTCACAAAATAGCTTCGTCCGTTGCAGAATGGACTCAGCTTCACATTGATGAATAGTGTGTATGCCTTCCTGCGCGTAGTGCTTTCTCTAATAAAGCCATCCGTCACTGAGTTCCCGTTCTGAAAAAAGCAACTAAACTGGTTTTGCCGCAATCGAGCACAGGAGAGGACAGGTTTGCACGGACCACGGAAGTTGGGCCTTCGATCCTTTTGATAACTCACTTCCAATGATTTCACCTAGTCTACCGAGGTAAATATGGCAATTTCTCTAAAGCGAATTCAACAGTTTCAGCCGAACTTTAACGTTGATGAACTTTACCCTACTACTTTGAAAGTAACCAATTCGCTCGGCGTTTACCTGGTTTAATCCGGCAATCCCTTCCACGATCTCTTTGACAATCTCCCCTCAGATGTTTTGTTCTTTTAATTTATCAATGGTCCGATCTTTATAAAGACGCCGAATTTTGCTGCTATACTCATTGACCGATTTATCTGTTTCATCTTTGACCTTCTATTCCGAGGAACCCCTCAGACACACGGATGCAGATTCGTGACTCACTAGTTATCATGTACAGGCCTTAGAACAGAAACGGGTATATAAGTATGTACCTGTCATTCACTTTACTGTCCCTCTTGTAAGCTATTTGTCTCTTCCACTTCCGTAGTTCCGCGTCCCACATCAACCGATCACCTAGGTCCCGTTTTATTGTTGATGTATAGTATTTCATCTGTGTGAAACCAAACAGTTTTATCAACGTGTGCCTGTCTCCATCCGGTGACTTCTACCACCACTCCGGAAATCTTCAGATATGTCGTCCCTTTAGCATTTGACTGGCTCAGCCAATATCAGATCACTGAATCCTACAACCGTAATCTGAGACTGATTTCTCTCGTTCTGTATCCACACTTACATCCCGACTCATCGTCTGATTAATAATTTGGCCCCCCCTCACATAACAAAAACCGTCGTTGCCTGTTTACGTCTCCTTTCGAATTACTTACCCGAGAGATAAACAACGCACCCGTCAGCCCTGTTTGACTCTTCAGTCGTACGGTCTTCAACTCGTGCTGCTCGTGTATACTTACACTATTTTCGGCCATCTCCACTTGAGTTCAACTTGCTAAGCCACCTGATCCTAAGTTTGAATTTGCCGTGAGCTGCACTAATATGTAAATAAGACTCTGCCCCCTCACCTCACTGCGAGCACACACTTGTGTGATCCTCTTGTAATTCGGATTCCGCATTGGCTTTTATCATGCATTGCGGCATGCTTTGAAATTATCTGAAAGAACTCATTATTATTAATTTTACTGTAAGTTTTAATGAAGATGGTATTTTCCTTGACCATGATCAAGACACGTGCTCAAAGTTCAATCAATAGGTAGAGCATTACAATGCAGAACGAAGTATTCACAAAGTTTTAAAGTACGATCCACGCATGTCAGTAACAGGAGAATGAGTCTGGACCGTATTTGAGGGAACCAAAATTGGGAAGGGTAACGAGGTCAATGGAAGTCAGTTTCTATTTCGGGGGCGGAATGTGGCGGAGAATCGGCCGTGCGTGAAAATGCTGAAACAGTGTAGATATGATAACTGTGGAAAGAGCCGATTCTGGAGAGGTAGAAGAAGATTAGAATTGTGCTTATGAAAGAACACGCTGTCGCATCCACTGGATATCTAAAGGTTCCATACCGAAAACTGGAGGGAGAGCTTCACCAACTAGTAACCAGTCATGGCGGAGAGCAATACCAGCATGGAGTCTTCAAAGAACAAGCGGTGATGTCAGCGACGCGTGGATAGATTTATCTCCACAGATATCATTTGTGCAAATCAATAATCTAGGAGAAAGACGGATTGAAATGCCCAATAAAGGAGGAAACCTGTAGAATAAACGCCAATAAGAAATACAAGTTTGGTGCGACTGTTTTTTGAGTTAATTTCATGGCGATGCTGACGGAACGGCGTTTAACTTTAAAGTGACAGGAAGACAAATAATTCACGTGGAAAGTGATGTGCCGTTGGAGCAGCGTGGATAGTAGCTGGAAGCTCAACTGGGGAATTCAAAATGGAGTCGCTGAGGAGACAGGCAACTGGAGTTAGAGTTGGGGCAGTTGCGTGAAAGCTTTCAGTTTGTTGCATTTATCCTCAAACCACACCGTTTTCAGGACAGCAAGCTCTTGACTTTCAAGGCACGCTTTAGTCAGCTGTTGTAATACTGCCCCTGGTCTTTAGGTTGATGCGAATAACTGAACGGGTCAATCTAAAGAGTGTGCAACGCTCTTCCACCACAAATATTACTTGGCTTCTCTTCTAAGCTTTACTTGGGAGCTGGCTGCGAACTTCGACTTGAATCTCAAAGGCTACGTCGTATCAAGCTCAATCTTTCATTTTCCCTAATCCTTCTTCACTCAGAAGTCAACTCACCTGACAACCCACGAGCTTTCTCTAGTGCGATTTCGTACTCCCTCCGTCACAGACAATTCACCGCAACAACTCCCTCGCATCTAGGCTCTCATCCACATCTAGGTATTTCTTGGTTATCTATCCTAGCCTTTGGAACAATTTTCCTGACAAGCTGCCATCGTGTCGCAAGCTAAAAACAATGTAACTGAGCAATAAGCAGAAGCCTAGAGGCATTTCTTGTAATCAGCTTGACCCGCAATAGCATAAATATAGATGAAGCATATGAAGACTGTCTTGGTTATTAGACTGCAATGAGTCACAATCTTTTGCGTCCGACCCCTGTCCTATGACCCATCTGATAATCGAGCCTGTGCATACAGATATATATATCTGTAATACTTTATTGTGTATGCTTCACTCACTTTTATCTACCTCCTCATCAGACCTTGCTATTTTACACTCTGAATTGCGTCAATATACTTAGACAGCCACCAAAAACCAGATCAAAGCTCTGTCACAACAATACCCATCCGGTAGACGACACCTGACTTCGAATCACTGTTATGCCTGGTGCTCGGTTTGCCTAATCCTAGATCCTCACAGCTGCCCAGTTTCCATCTTCAGTGTGCGACTTTTGGCTTAAGCTGATTGCTTTATCTGTGCCAATCACCCAATGCCTAAGCGATAGCTGGCG
This sequence comes from Fasciola hepatica, assembly GCA_948099385.1. Lineage (NCBI taxonomy): Eukaryota > Metazoa > Platyhelminthes > Trematoda > Plagiorchiida > Fasciolidae > Fasciola > Fasciola hepatica. The sequence goes on along the minus strand of CANUEZ040000043.1, from coordinate 31,739,239 downwards.
GCCAGTGTTGATGCCTTTTCACCAATGTCGCCATGCCCATAAAGTTACCCAACATATCATAATCGGCGGTGCAGCCACCAGATGGCTCAAATATATACCGGAACCCGTCCTACTCTGTTATTGGCAGAAGACGGCGGTCAAGTGATAGTCCCAAATATAGAAAGAAGAAAGCATTCCCGGCTGGGACGGTCTTGGGCTGATGCTCTCTGCTCCCTTCTGAAAGCAGCCCAGACCATACCTGCATACGGGAAGCCTCAGGCTTCTAAGGTAGTAGTGGGTTCTTTTTGTTTGGACCGGGGCGAGGTGGTTGCTTGCTGCCCAAGCCCTCCACAAAAGCTTACCGACCCCGTCTTTCCCAGTTTCAACCTTTTTGTGTTCCCTGCAGAGCCCCAGAAATATATTAGTTATAATCTGTAAACCTAGCAATCGTTCCAACTAACAATTGGTCTACCCACCTACTTCCACAGGTACATGACGCGCCGACGACCTAACGTTATTTTGAAGAAAGGTAAGATTTTTAGAAATGTATACAAATCGAAAATACCCCATAACATGGTGCACGCTATGAAACAGACGCAATTAGTCAACCACTTCAACATGAGCCGTCTATATTTGCGCCCTAGAAATAGTCTGTCTACTTCTTCGTTGATCTAACTTCATACATCTGAACTTTGTACTCTCAACTTAACCTCGTATCTTTCTCTTGCTATCACAACCCACAGCTGGAACCACTTTCAATCTGGTGGCTTCTCTTTGCATTCTAGGCCTTGACTCATACGTCTCCTTAATCGTATTTGTTTGAATTTCAAAGAAACGGACATCCATCATAGGAGTCGATCGCTGTGTGGGAAGCGTGTTGTTACCGTTCAAAAGCCAGTGACGGAAGGGTGCTATATCATGTAGTGTAGATGTTCAACAAACCGTTGAGAGCCAACCCGGATAGCCTTGCGGTTAATGTGTTCGATTCACAATCGTTCACCCCGGGTTCGAGTCCCCGTGGGGGCTCGGTGGATGTGCACTGCTGATGATTCCCAAAAAGGATGAAACTGCTGTACAGTGCTTCCATGGTTTTCAATGGTGAGTTGAGCGTTCAAGCTGCATGATGAATCATATTATATACAAATCTAATCTCCTACTACTCAATTGCAACACGGTAATCATATCCCTCAGCTGGAACTTCCTCCTGACCGCCAGGTCCCCAATCTTTATGGATAGTTGGACAAAATTTAGAATGTTGATATAAGCTGCACTAAAGAATGGTAAAAATTGCAGTGATCGCAATCATCATTAAGGCAACATGCGTTGGTTATCACAACAACGACAGTGAGATGAGGCGGGAACAATGCATAGCATGCCTTGTGAGTGCCGAAAACTGGCCGCGACTGGTCGTAGCATCCAGAATGGAATGCGAGATTGTACCAACTGGATACTTGAACGATCACTAACGTGTAACCAGGAAGGAGAGTAGCCAAAAGACACTGTCAAAATAAAGTCCGCATAGGGTTATCAACTTGAAGCCAGAAATGGCAGCGAAGTATAGAAGACTGATCCAACACTGGGTGACTGATTGTGGGAGGACCCCGCGAAATAAACGAAAGTGGGTCAGATGTGGTAATAAGATAGACCTTTTTGTATAGGTGATTTCAGTGTCAAAGGGAACTTCACACGAAGAAAGAAGCTTCACGAAGAATGCGGTGAACTTATGAACAGCATGAATAGTGGATGAACACAGAACGGACTTTCAAAGAGGAGCCATCAAAGAAACAGACTAATGGAAACAAAGGCTATTGATGCGGCCGAGCCGAAGAGGTAAGAGTGCAAGGATAACATTTTCTTTGTACGCGAAAGAAGAATTACCTACCATATCCTGGTTGGCTACAGATGACCGGTATTTTGTTTCAGAAAGGCCTTGGTTGCAGGTGACTGTGGGTGGAATGGTGAGGGTAGCAGGCAAAAGAGAGCTACAATTAAGAACTGGGCAGTGAAGGTTGAGAAAGCAGTGACCAGGGCTAGATTCTGGTCAATGGTCTCGCACCGCAAAGTAGAATAACCTTAACTACAGTAATGGAATACTGAAAATAGATGCTGATCGGCTGTAAGGTGAAGATTGGTGTCAGGAATCCAATCTTCGATCCAAGGAGAAGTTCATGGGGATTTGTTACTCCCTTTAGAGGAACTTGGATCAATGGAAGAGTAGACAGACTATTTCTAGGGCGCAAATATAGACGGCTCATGTTGAAGTGGTTGACTAATTGCGTCTGTTTCATAGCGTGCACCATGTTATGGGGTATTTTCGATTTGTATACATTTCTAAAAATCTTACTTTTCTTCAAAATAACGTTAGGTCGTCGGCGCGTCATGTACCTGTGGAAGTAGGTGGGTAGACCAATTGTTAGTTGGAACGATTGTTAGGTTTGCAGAGGCTATGATATAAGGTTCTAGAGGACTGTGTTTGGCTTCTACTTTCTGATATTCATGGGCACTGGATATGTGTTTGGTGTCGCCCCGATCGTCGATGGCCAGAGTCAAATATGGTTAGTTTATATTCTGGACTTAAGAGGTGAGGACATTTCATACCTTGTGCAGTTTGCAGATGTTTGACAAATGAGGTCTGGAGCCACCGCGTAGGATGCTCACGTTCAAACTTCATTTGCGCTCTACGACAACGACTTGGGCATATGAAAACCTAAGTGAGCCGCAGCTGATTTCGGGCCGCAAGCCACTTGCGAGTAAGTATCCAGGAATGACCTTAGAAGAGCTCTTTTATATATTATTCTTGAGCACAAACAAGTGCTGGAGACAGTCAGCTCAGTGAACGACGAGGGGGATTATGAATTTAACTGACTTCACGAAGACGGAATCCCGCGTTTTGTAAGTCCTCATCTGACCAACAAAAGGTCTAATCTGTTCGGTATATCGACCCGGGGGTGGAAACCAGGTAACTGTTGGTAAAACTCTGAGTGGTATACGGAAAGAGGCTTCAAGTGTGCAGATGAGCATACAGCCTTGAAGAGGGCCGGCTGGTGAAGCACTGTAAAGGCAACTTCATTGTTGAGAAATAATATCTCTTAGAAAGTCGTCAAAAGTGGGGGGTCTTACGCTTCTCTTTTCTTCATTTGTCTTGTTTGTTCACTCTTTGTTCTCGCTTGACCGGGGTAGGCCAGCCTCACTTTCGGCTTGCTCGGATTCAGCACGTGTTGTTCAACTAGTAGCGAACATATACCACCCGGTTAGGCCCGAACTTGGGTTACCCGTTTGATTTCGTCCCTACATCAGCACTAGACGAACTACAGTCAAGGGGACATTTGTACTGCTTTTATGCTCACGCACTGGTTGTTTGGATACCGCACATGTAACATGAACGACTCTTTGAACATTGTTCAGTCGATGTTCTGATTTGAGAATCCATTTACTTCGGGCTTGGCGATAAACGGGGTCATGACAGACTTCTGGCGCGTCTTGGCAGCAGGAGACATGCCGTCATAGCAGGTGGTTCTCTGTTGTTTGCTTGAATAGAGCAGCTTAGTTTTGGCCGTCCTCATGTTTTTCTGCCGATTCACCACTGGAGGCGTAGACAGGTCGTTTTTGATTGAAATTTACTGTCTTGAAACTGGTCATTGGTTTCAATTTCTAAAACCTGGTTTCATTCTACATAGACGCTCCTCTCAGCAACCCTCAAGCGCGGCTAAGGGTTTTTGTTTACTGCATGTCCACTTACCATGCACCCTGTGAGCCTTTGGCACTATAAACCAAAGCGGTACATCAACGAGAGTGCTAGACACCTCTGAAAACTTCATGCTTTCGAGCTCAGACCATCACTTGTCGGTTGACCTAACAGAGTTGACTAGCCTGGCTGGAAAGCTGTCTGCTAGGACGGTTTCCGTAATGCCTACGGCCTCCACTATTCAAGGGAGCTAAGTATATTTCAATCTCCATTGATCCCTTAGCACGACCCCCTGCAACCGTGCCGATCTTGAGGGAGGCAGACTCGTTGGCTAGCTCACATAGCTCTATGAGCTCCAGCACAACCAGTGAAGTATCCGATTCTATTTTCAAAGCTTCCACCAGCCTTCCACTCCTTTAGGTTTCACGATAGCCAAAGGTGCGATGAGTTACCTCACCCGTGTGCTACCCCCATGTCCTGTTGAACAGATAATATTGAGCCTATCCAGGTGAGTTGATCTACAGTTCCGAGAGGCAATTATGGTCTGATGGTGATTGCCCTGCGTCTGTCGTAGCCGAATTTCACTTTAAAGCAGCACTGGGGAGTCCGGTGTGGGTCGTTCGAACATGTGAAGCATGTGCCAATCTTTTTTCTGTGGAACACTGACGGGGTACACCCGTCCTATGAAGGTCCGGCCATCGTGTAGCTGAATAAACGAGCTAGATAGCTCGCATTGAATTGGCTTTGTAAGCTTTTGGCCTACCGCGTGCATATAAGCCCAAGATTAGTTTTGGTTACGGCATTTCCATATAGGCTGAGCCTGTGTAGATATCGTTCGCGTTAGTCTGCAATCCTTGCGTACGATTTGTCCAAGTCGGCTGTTGGGAATTCGGGATTACCGACCTTTGAACCCCGTCAAATCGTCGAAGGCCGACTCCTGCCCAAGCGTATTTATTTTCCCGGCTCCCTCTGCCCAACTGCTCCTTAAGTTAATAAGTAGGCATCGGATAACGCATTCCTGTGTGTGCAACTCATTCAGATGGGACAGGTTTTGTAAATATCTGAGAGTTGCACTGCAGTTCCGCATTCCTATGACCAGGCCTGACAGTAATTCTGTGTCGTCCTTGTTCCGTTTTGTCCCCAACAAAACACCTTCAACCCAGCTTCTGGCCATCTTGGATGATTTTTCAAACAGCCGTCGAGGTTTCAGTGTGCCCAGATGTATCCTACTGCTAGATCAAGCATCGTGCAAACTTCAGTAACATCTCATGCCCTCCCATTGCAGCAGTACACAAAAACAAAGAACTTGTTCCAGGACCGGCTATCTTGCTTTCTAAGAAATGCTTGGATTGTTTCTTGAATGAACTATGTTGCTTGGGGCACTCATGGAAAAGAGTTAGCTCTACCCTAGGCAGGTTTTGTGATGAAATACTGATAGTTTCAGGCGTCAGCAAGGGATTACTTTCTTTGACAACACGGGCAATTTGATTTTGATATCGTGAACCACATGGTTCTCCTGGGGGCTCGCTGAGACAAGTCCTTTCATCATAAGGCTCTGTTTCCTTTCTAGATAACCGCAGTCAACTCTCCAATTCTATCACCCTCAATCTATAAATATTGACATCTCTGAACCCATCGTGACTAGGAGAACATGACCTGGCATTGAGAGATTTAGAGAAATCAGCATTGTCCAGAGAATCAGTAACATTCAGACCATCCCAGATATTTGCCAACTTAATATTCCTGTCATTTCATAAATTTCCTGTTTCCTCATCTAGGGATTTCCAATAAGTTGTCTTGTCCAGGTTCCACCCGATTTCCGTAAGTAACGAGGATACCAATTTCAGCGGCGAGTAGCAAGTTTGAAACAGTCCCAGAACCGGAGCCAGGTTGATTCGTAGTTTAAAGGGCACTTAACTGAAAACCACGAAACATTTATATGCATACAAACCTCAAATATGCAATCAAACAGACTTAGCAGTAAAACTCAGAGTTTTATTGTCTCGTGGTCCAAGAGCGACAGCCAGAAACATTCCGACGCCAAATCCCAATGTCTCAGGCACACAAGCGAGGGCGCAAGTGTTTTTGATGGACGAGCTTGGCAAAGGGGTATTGAGTATAGACACAATTACAAACCACTCAGAACAATTAGAATGATTTTCTACATAGAACCTTTATGTTCATCGTTGTCATCACCATCACGAGCATCATCATCGCTGACGGCGGAGTTATTTTTGTTGAGGTCATGCCTTGAAACATTTCACTAGACTCTTCCATCTATAACGACTCTGCTGGTACGGCGGTCAAGGTGATAAAGGCCTGCTCGTGTGTTTTCCCATTAGCCGGCCAGCAGACTCGAATCAAGCAGGGTACGGCCAACTTTGCACCCTAAAGTTCCCCTCCACTCCCCCCTCCCGATTGTGCAAGTTTTCTCCCTCGTCAATGAACCTTGATATGTAGTTTTATCCCCAAAAAGCTCCAGCAGCCTACATAACAAGATTTCTTCTAGCAAACGCAAAGCACTCCAAGAGAGGCCTCAATGTATTTTGCCGGTCAGCCTGCGGAATCTTCCGTCGCCTAGCCTCAAGCCAGACCAAAATCATGATTTTTCATTACTGCCTCCCCACCGATGGTGAACTTCCACGAGCGAGTGGAAAGCGGCGGCTGATAACGTTCGAACAATCGAGGCTTTTCGTCCCGGGAAGCAGCAAACATTTGATGATAAAACACGACCCCTGAAAGCGGCCCCGAGTACCGTTGAGGCAGCCCAGGTGGTTCCTTATCGTGCCCACAAGCAAAACGAGGAGTTGATATGTATTCCACGTGATCTCCCTAAGCAGTATATGTGGCAGCAAGCATTGGCTGTTATTGGGCTACATGAACACCAGCAGATTTGTGCAACCGACTTCGTTTTTCTGAATTTTCGTGTCCGGAAGCGGGGCCAGGACTGAGTAGGCCCGTTGGCTCTGACGATATAACTTCCACTCCCGTGGGTTTAGCGGTCAGTCCACAGCGCTTCATGAGGTAGTAGTTGAATGATATTGGCGGGAGATCCTATGGCTGTTTAACGTTCGCAATCCCTCGAATAAACGAGATAGCTGGAATCGCCGGTGGTGCAAAGCCAGCCACAGTTTTTGCCCTAACTGAAACTTGGCTGCACGGTGAGGTACCTGATTCTGAGGTTTCACCACATGGATACTCAACCTTCGCGGTAAATAGAACTGCTGCGAGACAGAGTGACGAAACGGCCCTTTGTATTCAGTCTGACACAGCTGTCAATCAGCTACACAGTTTTTCCAATCAGAAGTAGTTCTGGGAAATCTTGTGTTGCAGGGTTCGGATAAAGCCTGGTGGGTATGTGACGGGGGGCTCGTGTACAGGTGATCAAGCGTCGACTCCATGGTTGCTTTTGGTGACCCCGGCAGTGGGGCTCCCAGGGGCGCTGCATAACCTTTGGCTATTTTGACTTGTCGAATACCGACGGGAATGAGGGTTGTAATGGTCACTGTGAAGATTTATTCACAATATCTTTCATGCTGTTCCTGAGGGAGTGAATTTAAATTGGCAAGTACGACAGTCGACACGACTTCAGGGTCCTCAGTCATCCTTTCCAGATCCTGCTATGTCTCACAAATAATCTGATTTTTTGGCGACTGGATCCCCCTTCCTCCCGTCAATCGCTTACAGTGAGCACTCCGTCTTTTCAGCCCACTGGAAGCGCCTAGTGCCTCATTTTGTTGAACTATATGCGGGAAGCAATGCACATGTTATAAGCTGATTAGATGCAGACAGCGGAGTCATCAGTAGAGTGGACCGCCGTAGCCCCGGTTAGTGTAGAACCCTCCTGGTCTATGATAAGGGGAGGTATCGTAGGACCGTTACATACCTTTGTGCTTCCTGTTTGTCCTGGAATGCATAGCAAGGACTTTCTGTGTTTCGATCTTGAGCTACAAAGTGCTCTCCGTGCACCGCAGCGCCTTTGTGATAATAAACGCGGATGCAAGCGATACAGAGCCATCTGAAACTTGTTTTGTGGGTGAGCACGGAGAGAAAACTTTTGGCAGTGTGTTTGCCAGAGACTTTGGTACTGAGCCCAAAAGGCTCTATGCACGCGGGACAGAACCCGCGTGAACAAGGTCATACAACCCTTAGTTCACCAAGAGACTCCTGATGCGCTGGGCATCCAGAAAGCAGAGGTTCCTACTGGTCACTGTTCATCTGTGAGTGTGACGGAGTCAACCCATTGGCCGTCACTGCTTCATACGCATAATACCCTCGTGCTGCAAAACCTCTTTCTAGATGAGGTTGCGAAGGAACTAGAGAAACTAAAAATTTTAGTTGCCTGGGTCAGATGGCATCCATCCGACATTCCTGCGCTCACCGGCCGAAGGATTAGTACCACCTTTGACCGATCGTTTCAATCCATCAGCAAGCTCGGGAACTTTGCCCGACGAAAGAGAGACCGCGATGCCTGCCTACAGTACAGAATGGGTTGGCGAAATTTACCCACAAACGATCGTCCGGTGGGCCTAACCTTCATTCTTGGAGAGATGACGAAAAGACGAGTGTCAGTGAGAAAAAAGGAGCACTCAGATTCTTGCAAGTATATATGCTCAGTACAGCGAGGCTTCCGTCCAATGAGAAAGTGTATCTGAAACCTGCTGCTGGAAAAGGAAAGGTAGGCAGAGGCTGTGGAGGGCGGCTACAAAACGGACGTGGTCTTTGGTGGTTTTTGCCGGCACTTCGACGAGGCACCTAGACACCGACAGTTGGAAAGCTCCGAGCATTTGGTCTCCAAAGTCCGATACTCGAGTAGATGACGGATCCGAATCAGAGTTATGCAGTCGAAGTAAAATTGGTAAGCTGCTATGAATGGAGTTCCTCAGGGATCGGCCCTCGGACCAAGGCTGTTTCTGGCCTGAACCAACCACTTACCTTCGATCTTCCAGTGGGCTTGCCTCGTTTATGCAGATGATACAAACCATGGCTTGTCTTGGCATCGGATGTGGGCAGAGATAATCTGCAAAAGAATTTTGACGCTCCAGCACGTTGGTCTAATTCCTAGACCGTACAAATAGGAGTATTCAAAAGCCAGTACAAGCTTGTGGAGAGGAGGGTATCGGACGCAGCATATCCCTTCGGAAACGAAACACTACTTAGACCTTTGTGCCAACGAGATCTTGGGTTAACACTCTAGTCGACCGCCAGGACTTGAGCTCACAAGGATAGGACCTTAGGCATTCCAGAGCTCTTCTCAACGCCGCTATGGAGAGAGCACTCTCCGTCATCCTCTTCGATCGCTTGCGACGAAGAAGTCATCGAGGAAGGACCTTGGAATGCCAACCGCGTGTATTCTCATCGAGCTCGAGTACAAAGACCACACGCTTATTTGCGCCGAGAAATTGTGTCGGGAGTAGGGCTAGCAGTTGCCGCGTGTGCAAAAAGTAGGGTAAAACAAGTGGTAGATGCGACGTTGTCGGCTGCTCAGTATAGGGGACCTTTCCAGAGAGGGAGCCTCCAAGAAGGGCTTAGATCAAGGAGCTCGGCAATAAGATGAATGTGACACGCATGGCAAAGCCAAGAAAACAAACGGATGTTTAAAATCCATTTAACTTTTAGACTGTTCGTGGGGTCTGACAGCAGCTCCACGACTTCCGCATCCCCGGTGGTATCTTCTGTGGATGACGTCCGTTCATCTAAGGGGCAGATAAAGAATCCCAACAAGGGAAGAAACAAGTAGGGTGACTCCAAAGTGAATGACTTCGCTTGAGGAGTAGAAAACAGCTGGTTGGAACCATTTAACTCGAGTTTAAAATGAACTGACAACACGGTCCCTCGAGGGAGAAAAGTAAAAAAAAGGCATAAAGGGAGAACACAGTTACGTGCCACAGAATGTGGCGGTTGGCACCCGAAACGAGACGCTTGCGCCAGCCACCCTGCCCGGTTACCCAAACCGAAATCCTCGTGGGTTCATCGCGGGAAATAGGATCTTTCGGTGCTCGCGGCGAAGGCTTTAGTGCAACGTTCTCTTACCCCACCCAGGTGAATGACCTAGTACAGGTTCGGCTTCGTAGAGGGATGTCGTGGTCGGTCTATCTCGTAGTTCACGCATCTTGCGGATTCCTACCCAGTGCACGCGGGGGGCGATCAATTCAAGAGCTTGCCGGGAGGAAGCCAGGCCCATTTCGCTAGAGAACAGACATTTGAAAACGGAGCGATTTTCCTCGAGGGCTCCAGGCTTTAAGTGAGGGTGTATTGAAAGGAAGGATGAGAGGAACACCAAAAACTTTCTTCACTAAAACGAAAGGAATGGCAGATGGAAGCAGAGTGGAAACAAACTTCGGGATGGGTACGGCAAACCTGGGAGGAATTTTTGCACATTTAGGGATTTCCGACTAGCTTTGTGATGAAAAATAGTATCTGCGAAACGAACCAGTTTCTTGATCACTCGTCCGCGGTCGGAATTCATTAGGGGCGGCCTTGTTTTGAGGGTTGCGACGGGACAGCCTGGCAACTGGATCACCGGCGTTGGTACGGTCGGATTATGGGGCGCCGGGGCGTGGGTGCTGGTCCTGAAGAAGTCGGTGGGGTGAAATCGGACGGACTGGATTCGGCCGAAAGAGCTGGTTTATGTCGATCTATGGTAACCGTATGCCATCCGCCGGGGTGGCCGATGACGAGTGTTTTCTCTGGGCAGGGAAGGGCCCCGTGGAGGCCAGGGTAAGCTGGTTGTAGAGGAGCGCGTGTCTCTGTTACAAGGAAAACGTGTGTAAAGGCTTGGAGGTGTGAGTGTACTTAAACCGTCGTGTTTTGTTCACGAGCAGCAGATGGGTGCAACTTACCCACCCAGTGCGGTAACCTGGCAGTGTCAGCGTTGTGGTCAACGGTGACCATAAACATTGGAGCCACCATGTCACTAGGAAGTTAAATTGGGCCTTTCAACTTGAGTTTGGCAGATGTAGTTAGCTTGTCGGTATTATGAGCGTTGTGGCAACCTGAGTGTTCTGGCGGCAGCGATTCCTACCATTCTGGGTTTCGAGAACTGTTGAAGCTGCCTTGAGTAGCCGACGGAAACGTTCTACCATTCCGTTTGCTGACGGGGAGTAGCCTTTGGTATAAATGCGACAGGCGCCTAGACATTGTAAAAGGCTACTGAAGGCTACTTCCAAATGCGGGCCGCGGTCTGTGGTAACCATGACTGGACAGGCAAATGCTGCCACCCAGTGTTCTAAGGAACCTTGGGCGATTGTTCCGCTAGCTGCATCGTGCAGAGGTACGGCTAACGGCCATCTAGTGAAAACATCGACACAAGTAAGAGGACAGTTGCTACCGTTTGACGGAGGCAACGATCCTACTGTGTCTACATGCGTGAGTTGGAAACGTGAGTCAACAGCTGGAGATTTTGACAGCGTGTTTTTTGCGTGTCTACGCACTTTTGACTGTTGACATTGGATGCAGGCGCGGGCCCAAGCAGTGGAGTCACGGTTCATGTTTTGCTGAACATGAAGGTCACGGACGAGTTTGGCGGAAACCTTTATACCCGAGTAGGATAAACCAAGCAAGGTTTCGATAAAATGCCCCTAAAATATGAAGGCACCACCTGCCTTGGTTGGAAGTTGGACATGTCGCGCAGTTTGCGAACTCCTGCTGGATAATTGAGGACCGGCTGCAACTGGGGCGGTGAAGTGTTACGGCGGTGCTAGAGTGGGTTTGTCTGCTTGTGCAGGTAGGAAAGCTTCCAGTTTGATCGGGTTTGAGGTGCTCAGGTCCGGGTTGAGAATGCAAGAAAGCGAGTTAGCGACGGAATTATCGACACCTTACAAATGACGCACATCACTCGTGTGCTGAGTGAAATAATCCAGATTTCTAGCCTCTCTGGGAGGGTACCTATTTTAGCAGTTAGCTTAAAGTGTGATGACGGGGCTGTGTTGCTAAAAGCCTGCTGCAAAATAGCGGCTGCATCTTGTGATGTTTTTGTAGCAACCGTCTGCTTCACTTTGCGCTTTGATGGGCATGAATGAGATTGCAACAAATGGGCGCACTGGCGAATGAAGCCCGAACAAAAATTTACTAACCCGTGGGAGAGCCGCGGTTGCTTTTTGAGTTGGGTGCATATAGAATTTAGCGGGCATACCCTGGCCTTGACGCACCAGTGGGACTGTGGTGCAAACTCGCTTTCTCTGTTTGCAGCCTCGGTGAACCCATGCGAAGTCTCGCCTTGTTATAGAAAGACAACGGTGCTCTGAGCACATGGCGCAAGCGGCTGCATCCGTAGTCGACGCAATACCACACCGTCCATGTTAGCCTCGCCTACAAATGGATGCATTTTCAGCGAAACTGTGATGGAGTCAAATCTCCCAGCTAGATTTCTGAGAGACCATGTTGGGCACGCTTCTCTTCCGACGCCACCAGAAACCCAATGAGGGCATCCAGGATTGTGTGTCGTGCGGGACGTGATCCGAGAAAATCATAAACATGACCCGGATTCATGGGATTATACCGTCTGGCATTGCTGAGTGCAGCTTATTAGGTTTTGACTCTTGGAAATATGCAACCCTCTTGGAAGCGAGACCCGAGAGTAGCTACGGAAACCTCCAGGTCCCGAAATATGAGATCCGGTATTTTTGTGTGCTCTGCATGGTGCTCTGGTTCCTAATCGGGCTTAGACTCCTAGCTCATTATGAAAAACATAAACTGTGGAAGTGAACTAGGTGCTTGACAACGCCTAATATGCAAAATCTTGGAACAAAAGTGAACAAAACTGACCGTTTCCATAATACCGACCAGAATGAAAATGAAGCACTTGTGCCCTCAAAAGATATACGTAATTGAAGCTGTCTAATCGGGATATATACATTCTGTAAAACCTAACAAATGTCAGACATAATGTAGCCGAAGGGACGAAGAAAACTACGGAGGGGGGACCTGGGCGAGCCATCTCGATGAAATTAACTGAGGAGGAATTGCATGGGCTCACAGGTTATAACAGGGCACTTGCCCTCAGGTTCCACGATCACTTGCGCCGAAGAAGTCTTCAAGAGAAAACCATGGCTTGCCAACAGGGTGTATTCTCATCGAGCCCGAGTACAAAAGCCACAACCTTATTTGTGCCGAAGAAGTGCGTCGGAAGTAAGGCTAGCGGTTGCCGCGTGTGCAAAACGTAGAGTAGAACAGGTGATAGATGGGGCGCGGTAGACTGATCACCGTAACACGCATCTTTCATGTCGTCCTTTGAGGCCAGAGGCTTTTAAATTGCTCTACTCCTCCAACGTTTATGCAAGACCTGAAGACAGATGTGTTACAACAAACTCCAGCACTATCAACGCTTCGCGGTTAGACTCGTCAAGAGCTTGTTCTTGACCAGCTGTGCGGATAGTCTGGCGTTTCTTGATCTTTTCCCACAGCACTTTCGGCGAATTACTGGTGGTATAACTAGTTGAAGGAAGATCATTCGTGGTATAATGGGCCCGTAATTGTGAGTGGGCTTTCTTATCCGGGTGAAAGACCGGATGCGAGGCCATTCTCTAGGAATACGAGAGCTTTAGTTTACCGGTTTTTCTCCGGTTTATCGTCTCTTACAAGGGGACAATAATCTCGAGGAAGAGCTAACGGCATCGGTGGGGCAAGAGAAGACGACGATTACTTCAGACAATATCTTGATGAGTATCTGGCTGCAATGCCGATGAAACCTTTTTGCGGGTTAACCTACAAAAGCAGGAAAGGGGAGAACAGAATAGGATTCTGAGGCGAGAGTAGGAGCGAGCTTAAATTGTTTCCAGATACCTGCAATGGTAGGGTTGCGGAAACGCCCCCGGAGCTGCAACTTCTGGTTTGATGAAGTCCAATCTTAGCTTTCGTATCTGAAAAAACATTCGTACCTTCAACGGATTAAGTAAATAACAAACTATCATGCGCGTCGCCACATATATGCACAAACAATGAATTATTGAATTGCGGATGATTCACCAGTATCGTGTAATGACAAATATCGAGACAGAAGATTTTTTGAGGGTCCACTTTGTTGCTACTTTTCATTTATTCCCTTCCAATACCGCCTTGACGGTGTTCACGTGAATGGTGCTTGAGATTATCTGGCTCCACAGTGCACGTACCAGATGGATCGCTGGGGTGGTTACATTGAGACAGAAAATGGAAACAGGAGTGCAAAGTAGAAGGGGAAGAAAGTAAGGCGGCCCAAAATGGACCGCCATCTGAGTAGAAAGTGAAAAGATAGAAGAATTTACAGTGAACCAGGACTCTGGCTGAATGCGAAAGATAGGCGGAATGACGTTTCACCGTGCTATAGCACCGCCTGCAACGAAAGGCACAAAATCTAACCGTTGTCACATATTTAATCTGAATCTAATCGGGTTGAGAACCCGTAGTAAGTTGGGTGCCTTTGAGTTTTATGTGGTGATGCGTTGTATAATGACAGGGAAACATGTCCTCTGAGCCTCCTGCTTGAGATCTAACTTCACGTTTTCTTGTCTTTACAGCTCGGGCTTTCAGCTCCCTCAACCTCCACCAGGACCCTTTTAAACCGTATGGCTTTCAACATCCAAGTATCGCACCTCACTTTCTTTGTTAGCTCCCGCGGTTGGGGCTCAGTGGCATCTTTATTTTGCGAAGCATTTATACAGCATATATATAGAGACCATTCGGAGCCTACCATATATCAAACTTTCTGCATTTCGGATTTTTAGGAACCTCAAGCCAGGTCACTAGTTATAACTACACTTTGATGTTTTTCAGCGGTAGTAGAACTACCTGTCCGCCTCATTGTGAAAATATGGCATTGATTCCCTCTCGTGGGATCGTGCCTCACGCGCTGTAAAAGGCTTGATTCTTTGTGTGGCCATCAGCGTTGTGAATTCACAGTGGTGCGGTCAAAAGTATTGAAATGAAGGCTTAATGGCTGCAAGGATCAACCGGTATCTTCAGGGCCTAACAAGGAGGGAACCTTCAAGTGTTTGCCGAAGGAGTGGAAGGCAGGATAGGAATCAGTGCCACCCACACTGAACCATCACTAAGCAGCCCAAAATTCTATTCTATTGACGCTCTGGGACCAACGCCTGGCCAAGCTTGCTCCATTCAGTGCCCGAAATCGGGCTTGATATTATGGGAGGTGACCATCGGTGGCAGCTTATTCCGGAAGAGCACCAACCAATTCGTGAACGGTTTTGACCGTACTTTTAGTCTGGATCCTTTTCCTTCATTTTAAGCTCATGACTTCTCAGGCCGTCCGTGGGTGCAATGTAGAATATTCTGTGGGGGTCGTCTGCCGTGATACCCTTCATAAACCTTAAATTTTGAGCAGGGTTACCTCTGAGTCTTCCGGATTTCATGAACTATAGATTGTGATTTTCCAGTCTTTCTTTTGTACCACTTGTTCTTCTGGCCCTCTGTCATCCCGGTGGCATTGTGTTGCAATCGTTATGTACAGTCCATGTTAAACTGCGGTAATGTTGACCGAACATAGGCACATTTCTTCACGAGTAACCGAACCACGGCTTGACATAGAGGCAAAAATGTTTCGGGTTTAGTAGTGTCAGAGCCCGTCTGAATTACAGCAGTTTTCTGTGTGGGGCTCCAGCTGCCCTCCTGCACTGAGCAGAGGGTGTAAAATCGTAGGTGGTATTTACTCTTAAATCTCTCACGATCTTTGTTGGCTGAATCTCTAGTGAACCTTGAGGGGTGCCATTTGAAAGTGGAAACGAGGAGACTGTCAGTAGCCGGCATTTGATACTTCCATTTAAAGATCTCAGTCCGTGGTCCAGTGTATCACCGCTGGGATATCAGCTGCCAAGTCGAGTCTGTTTCGTCTCCCTCACTTCAAAGATTTCCACAAATATGTTACACGGATACGTTAGATGGTTTGTGAGGCCGTTGATGATTGGCAGCAACAGAAGTGGGGCTAGAACGGATTCCCGTGAAACTCTACTGACCTCCTCTCCAGGGCTGGATTGGCTATGGCCAAACTTACCTCGGAAGATTCTGCCCTAAGGAATATCAGCAATCCAAATTTTTAGCGGGCCACCGGGACCAAAGTCAGACTGTTTAGCTGGCAACGGTCTATGTTATGCGGCATCGAAAACTTTGCTGAAGTCCAAGTATCAGACTTCGACTTCCAGTTTTTCGCCGGTATAGAAGATGACATCGTCTAAGAAGGATGTTGGGTTTGTGAGGCAGGAACATCTTTTTACAAAACCATGTTGCGTACCATTTGGCATACCATTCTCGAGGCTATATACGAAATTGCGGTATCTAATCAGCTTTTCCGTGCGCATACTTATTACGCTGGTTAGGCTGATGGATCTGCAACTTTCGCGTCGGCTCGAAGGCCATTTTTGTGGATGGCTACGGCGAAGGCTTCTTTCAGTCTGTAGAGACCTGACATTTGCGGATAAGGACGATAAACGGGGTTCGTATTGGCTAGCAAATTACTTTTTCTGGGAGATTCACTATTGCTGGGTGAGTTTCACCTGACCCTGCTGGGTTTACTTTCTGTAGAATATTTATGGCTCCCTGTGGGTTGACCTCTACATGGTTTGGTTTGGGCATATGCTGAGAGGGAAGAGCGAAGACCGTGCCGTTATCGTTCACGCATGCATTTTGAAAACTGTCACTGTTGCTCTTAGCCCTCCTTCCGTCCTGGGGTAATGGTTCTCCGACCCCTTATCTGAGGGAGGCATTAGATTAATTAAAGCCGTAGAATTTCTTCGGGTTTGAAATAACCTGCTAGGCCAGTTTTAGTTCTAGCCTTCTTTTCGGTGAGGGCTGGATCCTCACAGAACTGTTCCGTTTTTGTTTGCTTTCCTCCCACTAGTTGTGGCCGAGAGACTGTAGGCACCTCTGCCTGCAAAGTTCCCGTTGTTGTACACCGTTTTTATTGGCAGGTGTCCGCCAAAAGAGCTTATTTTGGTCCTTCGCGCCCCTAACTGGGGCATGTTCATCTTTAACTGCTAGTAAACCGCATTTGATGAATAACCTTCTCTCCTTCAAAGCCGGGTTTTCGCCTGAGACAGCCATTTCATCTCCGGGGCTCCCTGTGAGAGGTGGCTCCATCTGTTCTTCCAAAAGTTCTGACTAGTCTTGCACTTTTTGGTTCCTCCAGGGTCTTCAAGTGAAAGGCGAGCGCGTAGTGGCCACTTTTCTCTGGCAGTGTCTGGACCACCATTCCACCCAGGCTACGTTCTGTAGTGGTGAAGATGAGGTCTAGAAGGGATGGTACCTGACCCGAGCGATGTCTGGTAGTTTCGGTTACATGTTGCCATTGGTTGCACAGCTCCGAACGGTCCGTGAGTGCCCTACGCAATTCGGTAGTCGCTCCGCCATGCTCCAACCAGTTTATGTCGGGGGTGTTGAAACCTATCAACACCAGGTCTGAGGCAGTCTGTTTCACTCGATACAAAAGCTAAAAGGCGCCTTTTTTCTCCTGGCCTTGTGCCTCGGCTGCGATAGACACATGAGAGCACTCGATTTCTGCTCCGTATAATAGGGCAAAAGCAACAACCTGTATACCCCCGGGACGTACGGAGTCCGGGTGCTCCTAGAGGTTACATTCAGATCTTGCTATAAGCAGTGCACCCTTTCCCTGTAGTACATTGTGCAGGTTTGCCTGGTAGATGACTTGGTTACCTAGCAGTGGGCAGTTCATTGGTTCTGCTGCTCCCAACCAGGTTTTATTCACTCCAGCGACATTGACGTGACGGCATCTGTCAACAAGTTCCTCCCCTTGTCCGGGGATAAGAGCTTTTGTGTACCACACTTCCAGCTTGAATCCCAGCAGCTTGACACTCTTTTGTAGATTCAGGTTTGAGAGCTTTTGGGGCGCCGAACCCTGGGGGCCAAACCTTTTTTTGACATACCTGTATCTGTCACAACAAACTTAGCCTGGGTACTGCTCTATTGATTAGATCTTTTCAAAGTTACACCGTTATACGATATATTTCCCCGTGACTTCCTTTGATTATGGAGGTGATACCTTCTTAGCGATAAGTCTGCTCGGGTTTGACGGCACACAGAGTTTTTCGGTTTTAGGCCCGAAAGAAGTTTGTCGTAAGGATTTAGTGTTTTCATGGGCGACAGAACAGGTTTTTTGCACATTGTGGATGTGTTGATTGCTGCCGGCTGTGCCCTCGGACGGCGTTTGCTTGCTGCAATTTCTCATGTGGCGCTCACACCCTGGGGTGAGTATGGACGCTAGCCCTCACTTTGTTCAGCGAACGGTCTGGTGGCCTTGCGGTTCTCCAAAGTGGCCCTGGGTAGTGGGCTTCCGGTGCAGCTCGGTATCGGCAGGTAATCTTACGGCCAGTCTGCTCCGCTCTAGTAGCTAGACAATTCATATAAAGCGGGGCGGATAAATCAACAAGTATACGTCTGGATTGATTTGCGAATGATATGTCCTTCCACTCACCTATAGTACGTATTCTTCTAGTGCCTACACGACCAGAAACCCCGGCCAGCCGCAGGTTATCCAGTACCATTGTTTCATTCAGGTTCCTTCTTGCCCTGCCGTCGTTGGTATATTGTCCTTCAGTATTAAGTATTGGGGAATTCCGATGTCTCCTAAGAGCTGCAGCAACACTTTTCATGGAGCCCTTCATTGTGTTTTCTAGATCCAACAACTTGTTACGTAGGAGCAAAGTAAATTATTTTTGCCTTTTTAGAGTCTCCTGGAGCTCTATGGGTTTCCGAGAGGGTTCTTCGGTCAGTGGCGTTTCCTTTGATTCCTTTGGGAAAATTCCCTGCAAGCACCCCGCGATCCGTTGTTAAGGACTCGGAAGTAGGCATCCGCAGGCAAGTGCCGTGGAAAAGGACCCATTCAAGAGAGCAATTGTGCTGCAATACCTGAAATCCTCCCCTGCATAGTGGTCAGCCTATCATACCCTTCTACCACTTGCTTTATCCTACGTTTTGCGCAAGCAGCAATGGCCAGACCTACTTCCGACACAATTTCTAGACACAAATAAGCGTGTGGGCTTTGTACTCGGGATGGATGAGAATACACGCGGTTGGCACTCCACGGTCCTTTATCGATGACCTCTTCGATGCAATCGATCGCAGAATCTGAGGGAGTGTGCCTTCTAATAATTGGTGGGCCCAATAAATTTTTAGTTTTTGAAGTTTCACCGGAGTGACCAAGCGAAACCACTTTCGCGGCAGTACTTCCCTCCCACCTTCGGTCATGTGTTCGGTCTAACACAAGTTAGACTTTCCTTTTTTATAGCATATGCACCTATCCCCACCAGGCGTTTTCAACCGCGTACGTTTTCCTTTAGGAGGCACAACCATTTCCTCCCGTTTTTTGGTAAGCAATATTGCACCAGCCAGCTTCGAGCCCAATCACCCCGAAGTTTCGTATGTAAGGCTTCGCCAACACATTCTTGGAACCCCGAGTTAGTTCATTTTCCATGGCGCATCTAGTTCACAGTGAGTAGAAAGCCTAGGCCCGATTTTGAACCGAGGTGCCTTGAAGAGCGCATGAAAATACTGGATTTTGTACAAGAAGGTCAGCAGGTTTTCATTGTCATCCTCCAGCCTCGTTTCCAGGAGGTTCGCATATCTAGGCAGCTGTCCAAATATAACAGACAGTTCTCAGCAATCCAAGCTAGTGTGATACCACAAATCCGGGATATCGTTTATCCTCCACAGATCACAACCCGTAAGACGCACTCCGGGAAGCTCTGGTTAGGTGTGTAGCAGCATCGGAGGAGTAGCGCTTCCACAGCCTCTCAGAAATCCAACTGGGAAATGTGACGCCCTCAAATATGTTACGGAAAACAAGTGTAATGATAGGCACGATGTCAACGGCCGATACCGTCCTGCCTCCACTATAGATGCAATGACTCCCGCTGCATGCCCAAATCATAGTAGCCGTTTTAATACAAATCAACAGTTTAGATAAGTGCAAAGAGGCTGCAGATAAAGTTCTCAAGAAAGCAAACGCAACTGCTTCACAGTATCACGAGTTCCTCACCGCCACCGCTGATCTGCCTGGTAAGGTTGTTGACTATACGTCGAAAGCCACTCACCACAACGAGCCCATTAGCAACTCTGGCATTCAAACCCTGTGTTGGAGGTTCGCTCTTTGGGTCAGGTAGATGAAAAACAACACGGCACCTTAAACAGCCCTCTCAAGTGGAGCACAACCAGCACTCAAACTGCGACTTGTGCCCCTAGCCAAGTCACCAATGCGGCAAGTGTGACTTCCACCGCCGTTTCCGACCTTAAGCCCGCGAATGTGAAAACCCCTGCAAATTCCACATCAGCCAGGTGGTGGTGACAAGCTCAGCTGAATTCTTTATTCTTAGCCGCCTCATCTACGTGAGATACAAGACTACTGGTATGCCACTCCTAATCGACACGAAAACGCAGTCCAGTATCATACCGATTTCAAAACGGTCCGTTGTCTCTTCCACAGCCCTGACACCGCAAGCAGCCATCAGCACTCCAGTCCCAGCATTCGGCAATCGATTTCTCACCCTAGACTTTGGTCTGCGTTGTCTTTTCCTATAGGTTTCCACCGTCGCCCAAGAGCGCCAGGTTGTTCTGGGCTTGGACTTTCTTAGCAAGTCACGGTCCAGCAGTCGATCCCGGTGAGTGACAGCTAGCAGACTGAGTCACATCGAGCCTCGTTGTTGGTACCTTAACCCAAGCTCCATCATCAGCCACCCTCACACCAATTCCCACCTCCAAACCAAGATTTTTGGTTCACTCAGCTAGTACCCCGATCTTGTCTACCCAAACCTCAACCTGCCTCCAGTCACCACTGATGCGGTCTACCACATGGTCACACGGGAGCCCCCGGTCTGTGCTCAACCTTGCTGGCGGGTTCCTGACAAGCTCCGTGTAGCTCTCGCCGAGTTCCAACACACTCTCAACTTGGGAATTATCCGGCTTTCCAACAGTCCGTGGGCAACACCCCTACACATGGTCCCAATGGAGTCGCCTGGCGATAGGAGACCGTGCGGGGACTATGGCACACCCAGCCGAGTAGATATGCCCGACCGACATCCTATTCCGTGCATCACGGACGTCACAGCTGGTTTGTCGGGAGATGTGTGACAGGTTGAAGCGTCACGAAATTGCCGGCTTTAAACGGAACACCTGAATGAGATCCGATCCTTGATAATACTGTTTCCCTGAGACGAATGGTGCTTGACCGCAAACTCAACAACATAGGGAAACATTCTATCAAAAAGAAAAGAATTAAATCTGTAATTGGCGATAAATTCAGAGTATTTATCACATTATCAGTTACGGGATGACCAATTTCAAATAGCACATAAGAAGCATAATCAACAGTTTCATAAGCTTGTTGTGTCAAGGGATTTCGCTAATAATCGGAAGGCCAGAGTCAATGGAGGCCAGCAAGTTGGATACCACCCCCAGATATATGACTTTTTAAGAGGGTTATAATCTTATTAAAATGAAAGAAGTGATTAAATGTGATTCGTTTGTGCTGTCCGGTGGGTATACATACTTCACTGATAAGAGTGTGAAGTGAACAGTCCACTACCGCGGTTTATCAAAAAAGGGATTAGCCAGTTAAATGTAAAAGTGAATGACTTCGCAGTTCACCAGCACAAGAACTACTTTAGGGCGTAACCAATTCGCACTGAATAACATTTTTGAGCAAGTAATTCAAAAATATCTCTCTAAGCTTAAACAAACTTAGACTTGCACACCCCCACCACCCCCAAGAAGCCCTATTAAAAAGGAAAGTATGCATCCGGATTTAAGTTAATGTGACTTCGTGAAAAGAAATATGGGACCAGTGTACGTTATTTTACTGAGCAGCCGTTGGGGCTTACGAAAATCTTTCTTCATATTTTTCATCACGTTTACTGGGTTCCCATGTGTTACCAAAGCAAGTGTTAACAGAATTACGGGTATGCACTATTACGAATTATATCAGTCTACTCCGATTTTTTTATAACCAGCGAATTTACAAACAGCCGGCAGATATAATCCCCGCTGTTCACCGAATCCTCCATGCTGACAAGTAATAAGAATTCAGTGCTCCGTAACACGGCCAGACAATAGTCAGAGGTACTCCCCCAGCTCCGGTAAATGAATGATTGTTTAATTTTTCAAAACTTTTGTTGTCACAATCCATAGGGTAGGATAACCGTTAGTCAATGGGTGGAAAGGTGCCTTAGAAATGAAACTTGTGCTTCAGGTACACCTTGATCATGGTGCACCATTCTCGCTTTTAGGATTACGGTTCAGAGGTATCATGGGGTCCCATGGTTTACCTCCACAAAGGCACATCGTAGTCTACGGTTGCGAGGAAAGTAAAAGGTCACGTGTGACGCCCTTGTATCTATGAGGACAAGAAACCATGTCTTCTTGTTATAACATCAGAATTTTTACAACACACTTTTCGACTGTTTAACTTGGGACACTTAACTTAATAGACAAGCAGGTCCCTAAAAATGAGGGGACAGACGGATTATTTCCATTTTTACCTTGGTCCAAGGAAAGCACTTAAATGTTACCAAAATATTAACAATAACAAATCATTTACTTTCAACTACAAGTGGGGTCAAAATTCCATCACTCTCTTGGATACAAGCCGCAACTGATAGTTTTGTTTCTAGGTAAACTTCCGCTGATTCTTGACAGAGGTGTCACGGTTTATTTTTTCCGTCTACCGTGTGTAACAGCCGGTCGTGGAAAATCCCCCTTTTTCCCTCGCGATTCAGTGTTTTTCCTAACATCACTCATTTGCCTACACTATTGACTTGTCTTTACGAACTGGTTGTTTCTATGGACCAATTGTTGTTTGTTCGCGCCCAGAGCGCTACTTTGGCACATCCTTGTTCAGGACCTGCGTGACGCACGTGCTGTTTGCTTACACGCTGCTGTTCGGTTCCTCGTTGTTGACTCCTGGTGATCATATTATTGGGGTTTGTATATTTTTGATGTCATTGTTCATGTAATAATCTAGTATCGTGGAATATCGCGGATATACGTCTTTTGGTTTCAGGATCCGTTGCGAATTTGGCTACGCATTGCTCAAACGTTCGTTACAATACTCAATAGATCAAATTGGAACGAGGAAAAACACGCAAAATGCTAAGAAAAGGAACGAAAACACTGGAATCCGGACAGGAAGTAACACGACAAGTCTCTGGGGAGGTTTTGGGTACATTTTATTCTTTAGTTAACGTTAGATCGCCTAGTCCTGTCAGTGCTAGTTAATGCGTTAATGAGAGCAATGTGGATCGTAAGGTTGGTGGTTTATATAGGCTGAGAATACTAGACCTAGAACAACAGTTACTATGGGCTAGACTACAGGCACAGGAAGCAGAGGAGAAGTGTACACAGAAAGAGCGAGAGCACGAGACCAGCAACTTTGACACCTCCGATGAATCAGGGTGCAATAAAATAGGGAACCCCATGCCGGTTGCAGACTACAAACCACCATCGATCGATTTGCCTAGAGTGGAACTAACGGTTTTTGACGGGCGAGCTGAACAATACTGCAAGTTTGTCAAGCAGTTCGGGACGTTCGTCGAAAATAAGGTAACCGACCCCGGGCAAAGGTTTCTCTACCTTACTCACTACTGTCGAGGCCGAGCAAGAGAAGCTATCGACGGGTGTACCATGCTGAACCCGGAACAAGGCCACACCCGAACAAGGAAGATTCTAAGGGACTTGTTTGGCCAACCTTTCAAAGTAGCCCGTAACCTAATAGAGGGCGTGATGGTAGAGGCAAAGAGAACCAAGGGCGACGTCTACACAATGGCCGATCTGGTGATTGAGATGCAAAACTGCTCAATAGCCCTGGACCATTTAGGTTACAGGGCTGACCTAGATGCCATGCACACTTTGGGAGGCATAGTCCGTCACCTCTCTCCCGAACTACAGGGTCGGTGGGCGGAAGAAGCTGAACGGTTAAGCCGAGGCGACAGAGAAGCCAACTTCGAAGACCTGACTGAATACTTAGACAGGCAAACGAAGATAGCTGACAGCAGATTCGGCCGACTCATCCGGGACAGCAACCGAGCAAACAAGCCCGGTACTAGCCAAGCCCAAACCCTTGCACGGGAACATCCAAAATGCCAGCCTTGGACCAATGAACATGCCATTTCACGCCATGCTACTGCGCAACCCAATAGTAGATCCTGTGACGCTAGCCATAAACTACCAGAATGCCCCAAGTTCGGCAGCGCCACAAAAGACCAATGGTGGGGAATGGCGACGATTGCAGGAGCGTGTTTTATTTGTCTCAACACCACGCACCGGGCGGCAGCCTGTAGGACAAGGAACCGATGTGGTTACGAGGGCTGCACGGGCAGACACCATCGGCTGCTGCATCAGGCGAGAGTAACCTTACCCGAGACGAGTACCAAACCCAGCGTTATTTGTTCAACTTCACGATCTGCCAGTAAACCGGTGCGTTTAGGTGTAGAGGCCGTGGGAGTAGTGACCCCAACTGGGGTGGTCAAAGAGATGGCTTTCGTCGATGGTGGATCCGACAATACTCTAGTGGAAGAGCGGTTTGCCGACAAACACCAACTCGCTGAAGGCACGACGTCGTTGGCAGTGAGCACGGTGGGCGGAACACAGGTTATGACTGCCGGTAGGTTGAGGCTGCAACTCATCTCTCTAGACACTAACGAGGAAATTGAACCAACGGAGGCATTCACGTTAGCGAATCTCCCCATGCGAGCACCGAGGTCGGTCAACGCAATCTTGACTAGGTGGCCCCACCTGCAGGATGTAACCGTTGTAGACTAGTAAGATGATGCAGAGGATCTCCTCATCGGCTGCGACGTGCCAGAGACGCATTGGGTGCTTGACCAGACAGTGGGCGACCGCCAGGCACCTTGTGCCGTACGCAAGGCTCTGGGATGGATGTTATACCGGTCCAGTAGGGGTACGTGGTTCCGTGAATTACTTATCCGCCAAAACGGACCGCATAGAGTACCATCTGCAGCGGCTGTATGAAAAGGAGTTTCATGACATTGGAGAAGAAGGACCAACGTTGTCTCAAGAGGATCACTTCGCTCTGCAAACGGTGCGGCAAGGCACTAGAGGCCTCAAAAAACAGTTCGAGGTTCCCCTCCCATGGGGCACATCTGTCGACCCGTGTACAGACAACAGAAATTATGTTCTCCAACGATTACTACGACTAAAAGAACGCTTCATTCGAGACCAGAATCTGTGGGAACGATACGCGGATTTAATGAAGCGAAACGAAGCCCTCGGTTACGTTGAAAAGGTGCCTGCCAACACCGACGGCAAAAGGGGTATCTGTCATCTGCCTCACCACCCGGTTATCAACCCCAAGAAACCTAAACATCTGAGGGTGGTTTTTGACTGTGCGGCCAAGTTCCAGGGCAAGTCGTTAAACGATCGCTTACTACAAGGGCCTGACTGGACTACACCACTGATTGATGTTTTGTGCCGTTTCAGAGTGGGTAAAGTGGCTTTGTCTGCCGACATTAGGGAAATGTTCCATCAGATGAAGATTCCGGTAGGAGAACAAGATGCTTTGCGTTTCCTGTGGTGGGAAGGGAGCGAACGGGACAACGCAGTGGTGAATTATAGGATGACCGTCCACCCCTTCGGAGCCATATCGTCACCATTTTGTGCAAACTACGCCCTCCGAGAATCAGTGAACAAACATGGCGATCTAGTACTTCGGACGGTGGTAGAAAGCGTCAGCAGGAACTTCTACGTCGACGACTACCTTGGGTCATTCGATGATGTGGAATCAGCTCTAGAGCAGTTCAGGGGTCTGGCGAGATTGTTGGAAGAGGGCGGCTTCCATCTAACTAAATGGATTTCGAACGCTTCAGAAGTGCTGAAGGTCATTCCGTATCACGAAAAGGTCGAAATGGTAAGAGATTTGGATGGCTCTCCACTTCCTATCGAGCGCACTTTAGGAATACAATGGAACGCGGAAATGGACGACTCTGTTTTCGAGCCAAATGTTCCCGAGCTGCCAATAACCCTTTGTGGCATACTATCTGCCGTCTCAAGTTTGTTCGACCCGCTCGGTTTCGTCTCACCATGGCTGCTACCCGGAAAGATCTTGCTGCAGCGGCTGTGCCGTAAGAAAGTTGATTGGGACCAGTCACTGGACCGAGGGGACCGGTTGGACTGGGGAGAATTTTTTAACACCTTGAAGAAATTAGGGGACATAAGGATTCTACGATGTTTGACTCCTGGCCATACAACGCGGACGGCAGAACTACATGCCTTTTCCGATTCATCCGAAGTCGGTTATGGAGCCGTGTTGTACGGACGATGGTGCACAGGAGTTGGACAATATACTACGAGGATCCTGCTCGCCAAAGCCCGCGTTGTTCCACTGAAGTCGGTCTCGATCCCACGTCTTGAACTCAGCGCAGCCGTGTTGGCAGTCAGGGCGGTGCAAGCTGTGAAGAAATGTTTCGACTTCTACATTTGGTCGGTTAGCTTCTGGACGGATTCAACGATAGCACTTTACTACATTAACAACTTTCGGAGCCGGTTTAGTACTTTCGTTGCTAACCGGCTCACGATTATTCACAATGAATCAGCCACGAACCAGTGGAATCATGTCAGGTCTGGCGATAATCCGGCCGACCTGTGCTCCCGAGGTGCGACCAACTTCGGCAACTAGACAAGTGGACGGGAGGGCCAAAATTCCTGCACTTGCCCAAACAGGACTGGCCCGTGTTCGAATTAAAACCCCCCTACGAAAGTGGAACTGGAGATCAAAGGAGTCGTGATGGTGGCCAACGTCGTCGAAGCGACATCCATTCTATCGCGACTGGTCAGATTTTCTTCCTGGATGAAGAAGCTTCGTTCGCCAGTTTGGTTAACCAGGTTCGAGAGAAATTTACTAGTCATGAAAGGGCTACGGCCCTCAGGCCGGATACGGGTTGGCCCGATAAGTCTCGATGAGCTACAAGCGGCAGAATACGATATTTTCCGAATGATACAACGCGAGGCTTTCGCCCGAGAACTCGAGAGGGCGGAAGAAGTGGGATCGATCAATAAAGACATACCATCTCCGAAAGGCGAACTGAAGCGTTTAAACCCCAAACTCATCGACGGACTGCTGCGGGTGGATGGTAGGCTGACCAACGCCCGCCTGAGCTTCGACATAAAGTATCCTATACTGCTGCCTGCGAGACAACCTGCAGTATAGCTAATGATCCGACACGCCCACGCCGTAGAGGGACATGCCGGGGAAAGCCACGTGACGAGTTTCATCCGGAAGCGCCTTTGGTTGCTGAGAGGACGAGAGACTGTAAAACGCGTAATCCGACGGTGTGTGCAATGTAGGAAACGCAGTGCCACGGCGGGCAAACAACTCATAGCCCCACTACCAGAATGCAGGGTGACTACGGGCTGGTGGCCGTTCAGCGACACCGGGTTGGACCATTTCGGGCCCTTGTGGATCAAGTGCGGGAAAAGATTAGAAAAGCGATATGGATGTATCATGACGTGCATGAAGTCACGCGCGGTACACCTAGAAGTCGCACATTCGATGACGACCGATTCTTTCCTACAGGCCTTGCAGAGATTTATCAACCGAAGAGGCGTACCGGCCAATATATACTCAGATAATCGATCGAACTTTGTGTGCGCCTACCGGGAATTGCACAAGAACATAAATAGGGACGAACTGCAGGGTCGAACCGTGGCCTACGGCATACGATAGCATTTCAACCCCCACAGGCCAGCCACCGAGGCGGCGTATGAAAACGCATGATCCGGTCCGCCAGACGGATATTGCTGTCAATCATGGAGCAGCAGCCGCCGACAACGAGACGCTGAACACCGTCATGACTGAGGTGGAGAGAATCCTGAACAACCGCCCCCTGGTTCCAGTAATGAACGGCGACCCCACCCACCTGGCGCTCACTCCGAATTACTTATCGATGTTAAGGTCGAACGAGAGTTTCCAAGGGCCGGTAAACCTTCGCGGGAGCTACCTCCACGGATGGAAGCAAGCGAACTATCTGGCCAAGGTCTTCTGGAGGCGATGGCTGCGGGAGTACCTACCGGCTCTGCAGACTCGACAGAAGTGGCTGGTAAAAACAAGGCCACTCAAAGTTGGGAATGTGGTTATGATCGCAGACAAACGCGCACATTTCAGCACTTGATCTTTGGGAGTAGTTACGGAAACCATCGAAAGCACTGACGGAATGATAAAAACGATGAAGTTGAAGACAGCTAACGGAGCGCTCATTCGTGGCATACGCAGTATTAACCTACTCGAGAGCGAAGGCGGAGGAGCTGATAACCCCGAGGCCTAGTAGACCTCTTCACACTATTCATCGAGGTGGATAAAGAAACACCACATATACCACACGGTCTCCGTCAAACACGTTACAGTGCTCATGGTCTTTCGTTGAGAGTACAGAAGGTTCTTTCCGATATGTGGTGACGAATGCGATCCCACTGTACATCCCGACACATACACGCATGCCCGACGCACTCTACACCCCGTAACCCCATTAAACATGTGACAGTGTTCGTTGTTTGCCTTTTGTTGACGTTACCGAATGCCTCTTGCATAAGTAGAAGTAGCGGAGCTTGGGTCAGACACACACGCTAAATTGTACTCCTTTCTTGCCACACGGGCTTTTGTTGACATTGCAGAAAGTCCTCCTTTGATGTGTATTCATACCTGTAATTCCATTGTACACCCCGGCACACACACACACTCACATACACTCACTCAAGCACATATATCCAGGACAGGAAGGCCCTTTACAAGGACAGCATCTATGTGGCCCCTTCATGTACGCCATCGGTCATTTGGTCTCGTGGAAGATGTAGACTAGCCTCACGTCTATGTAGCCAATGGGTTAGGTGCGACCAGTGGTAGAACTTTGACGACGAGCATTAGGCGGGCGCACTGACAGCAGGGCCTAGGCAGGTAGAAAGAATCAGTACTTTATACCGAACCTTTGACTCTGCTAAGGATCCAGGAGGATTTTGGTGGGCGGTGTAACAGCCGGTCGTGGAAAATCCCCCTTTTTCCCTCGCGATTCAGTGTTTTTCCTAACATCACTCATTTGCCTACACTATTGACTTGTCTTTACGAACTGGTTGTTTCTATGGACCAATTGTTGTTTGTTAGCGCCCAGAGCGCTACTTTGGCACATCCTTGTTCAGGACCTGCGTGACGCACGTGCTGTTTGCTTACACGCTGCTGTTCGGTTCCTCGTTGTTGACTCCTGGTGATCATATTATTGGGGTTTGTATATTTTTGATGTCATTGTTCATGTAATAATCTAGTATCGTGGAATATCGCGGATATACGTCTTTTGGTTTCAGGATCCGTTGCGAATTTGGCTACGCATTGCTCAAACGTTCGTTACATCGTGTTTACTAATAAATATTTGTTTTAACCCCAAACAATTAACATATTTTAGGAAATAAGTTCTTTGTAGGCTAGTTCTTTCATCAACGGACCTCAAAACTGAACAATTTTACAGTTACCTGATTAGTTCCATCATGGCTTACACTTTTCCCTCCTGACCGCCCCACAAACAAATAAAAGAACGTATTTGAGAGATGCCACACGGTTTTGTCAACAGCCCTCGTCGTGAAATTCTATCCGGCCCCAACACCGGGGACCAACGTGACCTCAGTCATCCTCGCCCGTCAACAGACGGTATCAGATTGTGGAGCGTGGTTCCCAAACTGTATTCCAATCACGCACGGACCACTGATGCACGACCCATAGTGTTGTGACTAGAGTTCGAAGGTATCATGTGGTGCAATCGACTACCCAAAAAAGCGCTCCGTAGTCTACGGTTGTGAAAACAGAAGAAGGTCGCTGTTGATTGCACAGTGGCTAATTTCTTGCTTTCGGTTGCCGAAGTAATCGGTTCACAGAACTGGCCGCAATAACTATAACGGTAAATTGATTGTTTATTCCACGTCGTCCTCCACCGAGTAAGGTTTTGGCAATGTATTTTGTCCTATTTTTTAATGAAATGTGAATCTTGTGCAACTTAAAATTGACTACTAACGATTCACTTATCCAGTGCCACAGGTTTCATAACCTCACGATGACTGCCGCTATTGCCGAGTGTGCATAAAAAAATTAACACTCTTAGTCCCTTAAGAGTGTCAACACGTGAATTCAAGTGTAGGTTCTCAGTTTGCGAACAACCAGTGTCTCGGTTAGTAATTTGAAACACCATCAGAAACAAGAACTGTCTCAAGACTTGTAGAATTGAACCATAAAGTCATGACTTGATAAATGTAGGCCGTGGTTGCTATTGGATATGGTTCGGTACGAAAGCACCTCGTTTGAAGGACCCAAAGATATACTCACCTAATTCTGTAGCTACCTGATCCCGATCACTTGTTTTAATTGGCTTCATTTTTGTTTTCCACGCGTATTTCATATAAGTACCATGCAAAACGCGATAACAGGTCACTCATTTTAATCAAGACACCTTTTTAGCAAACGCGGTTTCTACTGATAACGCTTTGCTTTGAAACATTTATGATGACAAAAATACGATTAATCTATGATCTTTTAGAGAGCAGAGTATAATGAGCATCAAGTTATGGAAAAGGATAAGCAAGCCTGTCACTTCTCTTTTGGAAGAGTAACATTTCAGGAAAAATCCGAGAGTCCTCAACAACGGTAATCTTAGTGTTTAGTAAAAGTTGTAGTTCGTTTCATGGAAACTTTAGCAAACGAATGAAATAAGGGGTTAACCTTTTCAAACGATGACAATCATGTCGAGATTTTATCATTCGGAGGGTCAAACGGTCAGTAGTATTCGCCCGTAACCGTTTTATTCATGGTCCAGTGCGCCACTGGGAACTGGAGTGGAATGCTTCCGGGTGCACAGTTTAGTCTATTACTAGACACCATGGTCCCGTGTTTCCTTACGAACAACGTAGAACGGAGGGCATGACCCGTAGCACACACTTGCTGTTATATCTCAGCCTCCGTTACTGTGAGTGAGGGAGGATGAAAAGCAACAATGTGGCACCCCTGATGCCGTGGTGACAGTTACAGTCGCGCTCGCACACACACACACATAAGTCCTTGCCGTAGTTGCCTCAACTACCGGGAAGTGCGCGGACGTTGATGGGAACGCCCCGCATGACAACAATCAAAACAGTACACCCTGGAAAGTACTGCCATACAGGTCTCCAAGTCGCACTTAACAAGCTACCACCAAATGGAATTCTCGCACAAGATACCAGCCTAACAGTTCAGTTGCACGCTGATGACATGCTTCCCTTTGGATTATCCAAAGTTCGAGTCTGGACAATCCTCGGCCGGGTCCTGCGTCCTGTCAGAACAACTCCGTTCATCGTCGGGGTCTACTGCGGACCAAAACAACCAAATGATGTCATTGTCCTCATAGATGACATTATGGAGGAACTGCGACAATTACGCAACAATGGCTTGGGCTTGCGAGGAAGACATATTCATCTGGTGATCACTTCGTTGGTGTGCGACCGTCCAGCGCGCTCGTCTAACAAAAGAAAATGTCGCACTCTGGTCACTTTAGCAGCGACAAGTGCACAAAAGAGGGTGGATATTTCAGACACCAGGTAACGTTTCCCGAAGTTGATTCACCGTTATTGAGTGATCAACATTTCCGCCCTCTGCGTTCGACAGCCTCACCACTTGAAACACTTAACAGAGACATGGTTAAGAATTTCTCTATAGAATAAATGCATTGTATACTTCTTGGTGTAGTTCACCGACTATTCAATATACGGATGGACTCTACAGTTTCCAGTGGAAGTGGGTCGCAAGTACGTCAAATAGATCAGTTGGACGAAAGCCTATTACAGCTGCTTCACTCACTACCTTGCAAAGTCCGCCGGAAATGCCGATGCTGGCAGGGGTACCGAGCGTAGAAGGCCGTAGAGTATCGCCTCGTTCCACGGCTGCATTCAATAAAATGTACCTTACAGTCCTCCATTTTATCTGCTTACTAATTATTAGCACTCCTTCAACACGTTCCGGGGAAAACTTTAAACGCTTTCCGTGGTTTCGCTCCACATGGACGAGGCGGAGAATATGTGCATTATCAGCTGCCACTGACCGTTAGATGACAAACAGTAGGCGTATCTGCCCAATCTGGTCGAAAGCAGTTTTCGTCGATTAGTCAGGTAGCATGCTCTGGTTCTGGTGTGTGCCACTTACAGACCTGTCTTTTGGGTGACCAACACGTGTGAGTTGGTTATTTATGGGACTATACCAACCAACTATATGCTCTGAACTTTAGGGACTTTTGAACTCGCTCGGCAGATTCAGCGGAGATAATAGAAATATGGCCTCCCGTCCAGTGATGCAATTATCTCACTTGATCTCCCACTCAAACGACAAAGGTAAGTGAATAATTTTGAGCAATGATTCAAATCGAAAACGAACTCATCACTTTTCATCAGATGAAGAGAACGACGTGGAACAGCCAACGACGTCTAAAGTTAAAGGGGCTTTTTGCCAATATTTGGTCCTTACTAGCTCCTGCTTTTTCGGGAATGAGCGCCGCTGGTAGGTACCAGTTTTTTTCCCTTAATTCAGATATTGGTTGGAACAATGTAGGACGTCAAACAAGCTCCTCTTGTGATTTCGTATCACTGAAATGTGAACCTATGGTGCACATTTCCCCTTTCAGCCCACGAGTTACAGATACCCGTAGGCGTGATAAAACGCAGATGAGATAAACACATGTACGTTTTTTGCAACGGGCCTAAAGATCCCTCAGCAGTAGCAGGGTATTTACGACTTCACCGGCGGGGAAAGTACAAGTTTAATACATAGTGAGTTACCAATTTGCGCATTCCCATATAAGCAGATAACCTTCAGGAGGAAAATGCCCCACGTCTGGAAGTGTCCTGGCCTAGCATTCGCGAGTGAAACAATTTAGCTTCACTATTCACCTGTTCAGAACAAACGAATGAAGGCGTTTTGTAATATTCGCAAAGAAATGAATAGATGGTCCGTACTGAACTTGCCCACACCCAGAACTACGCGACCAAAAGTAGCAAGAAGACCAAGGCCGCGAAATAGCACATTGTTTGTTCTAGAGCCGCTCCTATCCCTACTTCGGACGGATCAGTGATCAGCATGGTCCGCTTAGATGGCTCAAATGGGGCTAGTATCGGTCAGTCAGTGATATTTCGAATAAGACGGCGCAATATCTGTCCAAGCAGTTCGTTCCACTGCCACACATCGGACGACTGAGCTAGAAACTATGGCTGCGCTCTTGTTACAAAGTTCGGAATGAACCTGGAGCAGTGTTGCAGGTACCCAAGGATTGATCGTAAGTGCGCCTGATTCTCCGGTGACTCGATGCCAATCGGGGGTTTGGAACGATCTGGATTGAGTCGGTATGCATTTGCATTGACAGAGAAACTGAGAAAATCTAGCTCAGTAACACGGAATATGCACTTAGGGGCTTTGATTGATACATTTCTTTCCACGAACCTCTCCAGCAACCTTTGTACTCTGTGATCCTGTTCATCTTTCGGGTTCCAAAGTTAAGCGAACCGTCTTGATATGCCATCAACGCTCGATATCATGGATCACCGGAAATAAGCCGGAGGACACATGCAGACCAAAGGACAAGAAGTTGCGCTGGAACAAGCCCCATAGGGTGTTAATAGTAGTCAGTGGTTTGGACCCCATTTGCTGCGGAATTTGCAAGTACGCATGCGCCGGACCAACCTTAAAGAAGCACTTGCTACCGAGAACGCATTTCATGAAGTCCTCAGGTTCCACCGCAGTTGCCGCGCTTTTCCGTAGACAAGGATTCAAGGTCAATCGGTAACCACCCCCAATCCGAAGTGTCTGTCCGTCACTCTTCCTTACCACCACAATCGGGGTCGCCTAAGCCGATGATGTCACATGCTTAATGACACCATCGTGCTCCATTTTGATAAGCACCTTCAGAACGTCCTCCCTCTGGCCGTACGGTAACACCTGGCGTTTCAGGAATACCGGATCACCATCCACTTCCAACTTCGCGGGCTCGACCGCCAGGCCACCTTTGTTGTTCGAGCATTGTGCGATCAACTGCTGAAAAACAAGCTGATTCATCGAATTACTGGACGTCGTTCTGAGGATTACCGATTCCTCTAAAGCACGCAAGGCCTTTAAGCCCATAATCGATGGACTGTCTACGGAAATTAGGAATCGTACCGATGCATAGCCTCCCTCTAACCGAACCACTAGAGTAATCTCACCCAGCAGTGAAAGTCGATGTCCAGTAACGCGGTGAACGAGCACGGTATTGAGTTGTATGGGTACACTGGGCTGAACCGGTTCAAGCACTGATTTCGGAGCAACGGACTCACAGCCCCCGGTATCCACAATGAATTGATGTCCCAAGCCGCACTGGAGTTGGACTGATCTGTACAGGCACTGGTTTGGTTCACCCGAAATCTTCAGAGTGTGAACTGGACTATCTTCAATTTCGGATCTTCAGGAGTTGCACACATAACATTGCACTTGGACTGACGACATATCTTGCTGATGAGACCAAGCTTTCCGCAAGAATGGCATACCACATTACGAAAGCAGCACGTGAAATGTAAGTGAAATTCGCCGCGTGAGAAGCAACAGTTCGGCTATACTAGTTCGCATTCAGGAATCATTTTGTCAGCCGTCTTCTGTGGAGGCGTCCGATTTACCGGGAGGAACTTGGTGGTGGTGCACCACGGAAAGTACAGCCGTCGCGCCGGCTACGTCATCGAATTGTTCGCGGGTTGACCGGGCTACGGAGAACGTAGGGGCCCCAGCAATAGCTTCTTCTGCAACTCCGGATGATTTATGCCGGCAATGGGGCGGTCACGCGACTGGGTCTCCAACTGATCACCAAAATTACACTTAGCAGCCCATGTCTGAAGTATCAGGTGAAATTCACGAGAATTCAATTTAGGACCACGAACAAGAGAATGAAACTGGGCACCCTCGGTAGCCCGGACAATGGACGGAACCACCTGGCCTAGCAATAGGGCCCTCAACTCGTCGAAAAGAACTGCAGCAGGGGCTAGC
This sequence comes from Fasciola hepatica, assembly GCA_948099385.1. Classification (NCBI taxonomy): domain Eukaryota; kingdom Metazoa; phylum Platyhelminthes; class Trematoda; order Plagiorchiida; family Fasciolidae; genus Fasciola; species Fasciola hepatica. The sequence continues at coordinate 31,704,569 of CANUEZ040000043.1, read as the reverse complement.
GGATATGCAAGGTTTTTCGTCAACGAGTATAATTAATGACCCCAAGCTAATAATAATAATAATAATGGTATATTTCTCGACCATGGTCGAGACGCATGCGCAAGCGCATGATCATGGTGTACAACGTTACTCAAAACAATGAACTATACTCGAATTTCAAGAAAGCGAGTGGAGTCGTCAGAAGCAAAACAATATAGCTAGAGATAGTTTGAGTCGACTGAAATTATAAAGGTTTGCGCGGCAAATACGGTTTGGTTTCGGACTCGACTGGTTGGTAGTGGTCCGTGAAAATACAAAATATATCGTGAAAATATAGCGCTAGGGATGCGTTATAAGTCATAATAATGCAAGATGTCGGTAACTGAGGCCTATTGCGGGTTCTATGCACGGAATAAGTAATGGACATGGAGAGGTTAAAGAAATGAATGGGAGTACAACCGTGAACTTTGGTGAATATGAAGAGAGCGGCTCTCTATGGAGATGAAGTTGGCCCGGAATGATGGATATTCCCGATTCTGATAGAGGGAGTTCATCATGAAACGAGGGGACATGAGGAAACTTTGTGGAAATGGACAGGCAACGTTGATGAATGTGGAGGAAACAGCAATCCATATATAAGGTGAGTTTAGGTTCGGGATCAATAACCCTTATCATTCAGAAAAAGGCAGCGCAACTTGAAGGCCTTTAACTGGTGAAGAGTCAATTTCAAGCTGGATACCGATCGAAAGAAAAATGAAATCTTGGAAGAGAAAACGGAGCGAAAAATCTCCTTGTAGGCTCGCGCCTTATTGTTCTGTTATGCTGACAAATATATTGACTTATTGATTCTCAGTGATCTTCGGCATCATTGTTGGGAACCAAGGATGTGAGGGACAAGTGGACTCGCGTTCGGATAACGTATCGAATTTTAATGAGAAAAAATTCCTGTGTTGCGTATTCTGGCTCTGTTATTGGACTGTTTCACATGAGACCAAGGCGATGTGCAGCATCCCGTGGGTATGGTTCATCAGGCGGGGTAAGGGACGTGTCAATCAATCAATAGAAGGTTGCTTGCGAACTGTTATTTCTGAAGCCTCCAACAGTGACATCAGTAGTAGAGGTGTTGCGTTAGGAGACGTCTATCAATCTGCTTGTAAGCATTTGGGGGTGTTTTAGGTCGTGTGGCCCGATTGCAATCCCGTTTGGTATAAAAGATGCCATCAAGGTCTCTGTCGGTACAGGTCAAAGTGTGGACATTGGTCACCGAAAGTGGTGCCCGAGAGAGTGGGCGACGACAAACCTGAAATTAATGGTGTTAGCAGTCTGGACGTGGTTCCAGCTGATAGTTATGATAATAAATAGCGACAATTAATAATGAACTGACTGGGTCTATGTGGACTGTCAGTGTTACATTTCGTACTTTGATCTGGGTTCTAATTAGAGAGCTTAAGTAACATAGGGTTGCAGGGGGTTGATAAGTACTACCACCGGCTAGCAAGATAGCGTAAACCCGGTTGGCTGCTGCGTCTGCATTTCAGAGATTTAGCTTAATTGTGAGCAGGCTGCGGTAGTGATTGTAGTTGGCAGGAGGCAGTGGTTACTGTTAGGTAGGGTTGTAAACCTAAGCGTGGCTTGGATGCTAGGACATCGAGAAGACCGCTTTCTAAAAAAGATGACGGACGATAGAGGGGTATAGATGGAAAAGGTGACCGGTTTCCACTATGTTCTTATCTCTTTTTTTCCTTTTCCGGGCTTCATCGAGGTTGCCGTTATCCGTCAGGTACGTCGATACTCTGTCCAGGTCAATGGGTTGAAGGTCAGGGCTGTGGTAGCGATTGTATTTGACGTCGACGTGCATGCTAGGTGCGCTTATGGTGGGTATGGGGTGGTTGAAACTTAGAGCGGGGGATGGGAAAGCGTATGTGGAGAGTCCAGTGCGCTGTCACCCCAGTCACTCTCGAGCGTGAAGACCAAAGCTTGTCGAGCGAACAAGGGCGATGTGGGGTTTCCCCTTTCGCAGGATCAGGTCTGAGCTGATGGGATACTTTCCCATAGATGAAGGTTGCCCAATTCCTTCACAGCCCGATGTCAGTGGTATTTGGAGATCGAATCGATCCCACGAGGTCTTTTTCGTTTCCACTGTTCTCTTTTTTCAGTTTTATTATTATTATTATTTTTTTTTTGTTTGTTTCCTAACAGAGGGGTGGTTGAGCCCATATAGGAACTTTCCATAGCCCCTCCGCCCGATCGTAATTTTATGCGTATTTGTCTTTTTTCGCAACTGCTGGGGGTGGTCTGTTTTCCCCACGTTCCAACGACGCAATGGTATGGGTGCCGTTGACATCAGGGGTTTCGCTAGCATGGGCTGGGAAAATGCAGGATGGGATTATGCAACACACGGAGTAGGACAACGAACGTTGTAAAGCACAAGCTAGCATACGTGTGTCAGTCTCATACAGCGCCAGGCCATGCCTAAGACCATCAGAGTCCATTCCGGGCTAGCTGGTGCAGATGAGTTTAGCTCTGCTGATGGGAAATGGTGTGGTGCACAAGAGAGAATATGATAGTAGTTGGTGCATGATAGATACAGAGGTGAGACGAGAGGAAAAGCCACCAAGTAAGTACTAGCAAGTGGGCTTCTGGGATGATAGATTCTGGAATGAGGTGATTAAGAAAGGCGAATTGAGGCCGGGCATAAAACCCAGGTGAGTGGTGGTAGCAAAGATGAACGGGAGAGGAGTGAAAGGATCGAGTAAAGTGGTAGACGGCGGAACTCAGTGTCCTAGGGTCCGAAGCCACGTACTTATTTTCTGTGGAGACATCTAAGACTAAGAAACTTAGACTGGTTGGCAATAGAACAGGAACATTGTCTAAAATTAGGAGAACCGGCAAGCATTAAACTAGGTATAGTTATAAAAGTCAGCAAACTGTGGCTACAGTGGTATAGATTGTAAGCAATATAACGTAAAAGAGAATTGTTGCCCTGGCGTTTGTCATCGGGTGAGAAATGAAAGTTCTAGTGCAGTAATCCTAGTAATCAAACCCGTTTTCGTAGGCCACCTCTTCGGTGACGGTCAGGCCGGTAAGAAGGATCACATTGGGAACAGTCAAGAAGTGATCCAGCGAGCCTCTGAACTGGGAAATTGAGAGACTTTCGCGGATGTTTAGCGGGAGTTTATTCCATAACTTTGAGTATTTTATAAGGAAAAAGTTAGATCTTAACGCTAGTTTTGATCTAGGAATAGAGAGCTGCAATGACCGATGGCGTAGAGCATAATTCGTGGAGGGAGTGAGACGAATGGGTTCAGTACACGAAAAGGCCGTACGGTGGTACAGCTTAAACAGGAAGCACAAATTGAGCTTCATGCGACGCAACCATAGAGGGTCAAGATTGAGTAGGATGCATCGATCCTTGTAACACAGACTGGAGGAAAAGCCTACTAATTGTTTGGTGAATTGGCGTTGCACGGACTCCAGAGAAATGCGGTCGGATTTCGTCATGTTGGTGAAGATAATGGGACAGTATTCAAGGAGAGGCCTGGCGTGAGACTTGTAAGTGAGCAGTTTGCAATCATTTGGCCGAAAAGTTCTGGATATGAGACCAGTGGTTCTTCTGGTCTTTGCAATCTGGAGTGGAACATACTCAGAAAACCTAAAGCTACAAGAATAATGGAGACCAAGGTCTCGAACTAAAGGGCTGTACGAAATGGGTAGGTCGTGAATAAGCAGGGTTCCGGGGGTCACTTGACATCTGAATGTTGTGTAGCAGCTCTTCGAGGTCGAAAAGTCCATATTCCATGAATTGCACCAATCCCCGAGTCGCTTTAGGTCACTAGAGATATCATCCAGCATGATGTTGAGGTTTTGACGAGGAAACTCATAGACAATCTTAACGTCATCAGCAAAAAGGAATGGGGTACCATGGTGCAAGGTGGGAAATATGTCGTTTATGTAGATGAGAAATAGTAAAGGACCGAGTACACTGCCTTGTATAACTCCACTGGTGACTGGAGCAGGTTGTGAGAGACACCCATCAATGGAAACCACTTGTGAACGGTCCGATAAATAAGATGTTAACCAAGATAAAAGCGAACCGGAAAAGCCATGAGCTTTGAGTTTGGTTAGTAACAAAGCGTGAGGGACGCGGTCGAAAGCCTTTGTCATATCAAGGTATATGTTGATGATAGATTTAGCGTTGTCGGCGGCCGCCGTTATGAGGTTAAAACAGTCGTACTGACAGGTGGTGCATGAACGTGATTTTAGGAAGCCATGCTGCCCACTATGGATGATGTTATGGGACAACAGGAAGTCGGACATCCGCTGTTTGATGAGGCGTTCCATCAACCTAGAAGCAATTGGAGTGTGGCTGATAGGGCGGTAATTTGAGGGGTCATGTATTGGTCCCTTCTTATGGATTGGGATGATGACCGCAGTCTTCCACTGTGAGGGAAATATGCCAAACTTGATGGATAGATTGTAGAGCTTCAATAGTAAGGCTGCGACATCAGTTCCTCCAAGACGTAGAAGTGTCGGCGGAACACCATCATGGCCAAGGTGTGAGGACTTCCGGACACGGGTAATCTGGTTGGTCACCTCTTTTAAAGTAAATTCTAAATCAGACAGTGAGTGATCGGTGACAGGGTCTATGCATGGGGATAAAGTACGGGGGTTCGTAGTCATGGATGCAGCAAAGTAGGAGTTAAACGCCTCGGCTATCGCTACAGGTGAGGTAATGTGGTCGTTATTTTCTAGGATTAGAGAGGGGATACTTACTGGTTTGCTCTGATTTCTATTCTTCATTAGGTATGCCAACTTTGAGGAAGTATCATGGCATTGCAAGGCAGATACTTCTTGTTTTTTGAGCATATCATCAGTCTTCATTCTGATTGCTACCGAGAGACGTTGGAGCTGCAAGAATGACGATATGTCATTACTGGTTTGGTACACCTTCTGGAGCTTCAGGTACTTGTTTTGCATTCGGCTCAGGATTGAACTACGGACTCGGTTTGATGTGATACGAGTAGTAGTGATTTTGGACAGCAAGTATGATAGGTTAGAATATAGTAAATTAGCAGCCAGCTGAGGGTCGCTTTGCAGGAAAAAGTCGTCCCAGTCTAGCGATCGAAGCGTGCAGATAAGATTGACCCAGTTGACTGCTGAAGAGTAATGATTGGGTGGGTGGGATTTGTCAAAAGATTGCGGAACCACGAAGGTGCAGGACACCATTCTGTGGTCGATTCCAGGAAAGAGGTCGAGCGTACTGGCTGAAACATCTGATAAACCAGTAGTAAACAACAAATCAAGGATGTTGTTACCTCTGGTTGGGACTGTTACATGTTGGATCCAGCGCCCAACGCGAATGCATGACATAAAATCTAGTAAGTTGTTTGGGGCGGATAGAGTATTCCAACAAATGCTCGGTGCATTGAAGTCCCCCGCTATGAGTTTGGAGGAACAGGGCAGCAATGAAAGATAGTTGAAAGCGTCAATAATCTTGGTAAGATCCATAGCGTTGGAATCGGGTGGCCTATAGATGCAACCAATATGAAGATAGGAATTAAGTAAGGGAATTGTTAACCACAGTGAATCCTGAATGGCGTCCAGAGTTGTGTGTGACAGTGGAATGGCCAGCAGAGTGTTTTTGACATAAATTAGACAGCCTCCCCCACGACAAGGCCTATTCCTTCGGAACATCTGGTAGCCAACTAGACAGACTCGATCTGACGGGACGGAATCTGTTAGCCATGTTTCAGTTACAATGATAATATCAAAGTCAGAGGGCTCAGCGATGCTGCGGATGGCTTTAGTTTTGTGCAGTAATGAACGGGCATTTACAAGTATGACTGAGAGAGATGATACAGGCCTCGGTAGTGGTGGATATGGTGGGGGGTTCGGTAGTGGTGATGAGGGTGGTAATTCCAGTGAAGTATAGGGCAAGGATGGGGGAGGACCTCAGTTGTTCCACGGATTGGATGAGTTGAAGCCTGGAGGGGGATAGTGTGAGGGGAGAGGGATGGGGAGGTGCTGTTTGGGAGAGTAGTTTGAATGCGGGGAATATTCTCGAAGGGGGCCGGCAGGAAAAAAGCGGCCATGGATGGATGGCAGTACTGGGCCAAGAGACGTGGATGGGTCTTGTGGGAGAGGGTAGCTAGGTGAAACCAGGAAATGGTTCCCAGGGAGTGACTGGGTAGCAGTAGAGGTATAGAGTAGTTGGTGTGGCGGATAGTAATGTAATGGAGCGGTGAATGGGGGGGGGATAAGATGGGTTCAAGTAGGGTGGAAATGAAAAGGCAGTTAGCCGAGATGGAAAACTAGGATTCCAAGCCGCATAAGGGGTCTCCAACTGATCACCAAAATTACACTTAGCAGCCCATGTCTGAAGTATCAGGTGAAATTCACGAGAATTCAATTTAGGACCACGAACAAGAGAATGAAACTGGGCACCCTCGGTAGCCCGGACAATGGACGGAACCACCTGGCCTAGCAATAGGGCCCTCAACTCGTCGAAAAGAACTGCAGCAGGGGCTAGCGGATATGCAAGGTTTTTCGTCAACGAGTATAATTAATGACCCCAAGCTGTCAAGAATAACGCAGTCTGGTTCTCCTTCTTCACACTTTTTCGTATGCTACACCATAAATCGAAATGCTCAATCCAGTCTTCAATTCCAGAAGCAATATGATGCGGGTTCAGCCGCTCAACACTGAGCAGCCTCATGACGCAAAGCCAATAGTTTTAATCGTAATGAACCGAACAGTTAGGACGTATCCAAGTTTCAACCACCCAGAACTACGCGGACGAGGCTGGCAGGAAGACAAAGGCCACGAATTGGTACGTTAATTGTATTGCGGAGTGGGTTAGTATGAGCAAGTTTAGTAAGAGAATATAACTGGTAGACTCAAAGACGGCGGATCACAGGCAGCTTTTGTCGGAGTTGCCCGCGGCGATCCTCATTATTTAGGGCTCATCCGTGTACGTGGTTACGAAGCTGTACCTGGCCGTATCACTTGTGACAGCTGCTGAATCACCACACGTTTTGATTACGAGTAACAGTAAGTTCTTTCGATATCGGCGACACTTATCTGAGAAGCGGCGAGTGACAGGTTGACGCGAAGAACCTTTCACGAGACAAGCGAGTTGCAAAGAATGATCGTGGATTTACGGGGAAAGGCGGCTTTTCTTAATGTACCGATTTTGAACACCTGGTGAAACAGGGTTCCCAGTGATCATTCTGGACCAGGCAATTCAGTTGAAATATAAATTCACTGCATCGGAGGTCTAGGCCCGACTGGTAAATTCATTCGACTCACAATAATACCCTAAGAATGATGTGCCTCGTTCAAGTAGTGGTGGCATGATGCACAAGTTCGTGGGTAAGGTGATGCGCCGCCTCATCAGTCCTAATCCCGTGAATTTGATGAACTATTCAGGACCACACGGAAAAGACGGATCCCGTGAAAACTCGCTGAATCAATATAACATAGGCAAAGCACGTGTCACTTAAACTGGAAAAACCTTTTACATTATGTTTCCCAAAGAACTTCGTTCACAGGTGTTCGGGAAACACCTTAGTTCTGACCGTTGGTGGATGGGTGCATGAAGCCGTAAACAACTACCACAGACAAACAACGCAGCGGGCGAGTAAAATACCCCCCTTATTAATCAAGCTTATGTTTCCGCAGAGTTCAAACCAAGCCGGAGAAAAATCAGTGTTTGAACCTTGGCAATATTCAATTATTTTCTCGAACGAATTATGTGCACATCTTTCAGTAAATACATTTCAATAGACCTTACAAACCTGGCAACTTATTATTCCTGTTTGCGTGGGGAGGTTGTACGGGTTTAGGTAACCAGCGCCTGGGATGTGCGTCTGGGCGGCAGGATCCTGATTAAATGAGGGGAGCTGCAAAAAGCTGTCTTAAGTTCACGAGTACTTTCGAGCAATCCTACTGGTTCGTGAACGCAACGCTATTAATCAGAGGGATAGAGTGTTTGACAATGCGCAGTCAACACGCGGTGCAACGCAGCGCTGTCGATTGGTCAGTCTAAGTTCAGTTCAGTTTGCACGGGACAGGTAATGGTCACGGCCAATCGAGCGTCCAGAATTCCTTTGATGGCATGCGCACCAGTTATGCACCCACCACTGCCGAGTGTATTTCGTAGAATCTCCGCTAAAAATGAGATGGAAGCAAAAAACCTCATCGCACATCAACTGCGAGAGACATGGTGCATCGTGAGAGAGACGGTATGCAATGGGCGAAAGGCCTATTAAAACGTACTCCAGAAGGACCACAGTGCTACCCGTCATCCACCTAGTTCACATGCTCAAGGCTCACTACGAGGGAATACCTCGTTCCACTTGCGGTCTAGGTCACCTTTGAAGGATTGGAAGGTCTGCAGATCTATCATTCCACCAGGCAGACCGTTCCAGCTGTTCACCACCCTGTTGTTGAAGGAGTGCGATCTAGCCATCAACCTAGCTCGGGCTTTTATCAGCTCCTTTTCATGTCCCCTTGTTCTGGAATCTACGGCCACTTGGAATAGACTATCAGGTCTAAGGCCAGAAAAGCTCTTCATTACCTTGAACACTTTTATGAGATACCCTCGACCTCTCCTCCTTTCCAACGAGAAAAGATTCAGGTCACAGAGTCTCTGCTCGTAAGTCTTACCCCTCTGCAACTTCGACCATTCGCGTGGCGAGACGTTGGACTTTCTCGAGGCAGGTGGCGTCCTTTTTGTAGAAGGGTGACCAAGCCTGCACACTACCTTCTAAGTGAGGTCGTACTATGGCCATGTAAATAGGTGCGATTACCTCCGGCTTCCGGCAAGACAAAGCTGATCGCAGCCTAAACAGCTCTCCAAGAGCCTTAAGCGCAGCAGCGTTGCACTGCTGAGACCATTTAAAGCCACTGTTCATGATGACCCCAAGGTCTTTAACCTTACTGACTGCTTTTACGGTGAACAGCCCGCGGTCAGGAGTGACAGTTAGGTTTTCTGTTGACGATAACAACAAACGGCTTTTTCGGAATTACGGGGTAAGTCCCATTTGTATGCCCAGTCCAGGGCGGTGCCTATATCCTTGCCTAAGTCCACCTTACCCTCAGATCTAGCAATCTTCACATCATCCGCGAAAATAAAGCTGGGCGATTGAAGAGTGGATGCTAGGTCATTAATAAATAACAAGAATAGGACCGGGCCCGGGACGGATCCCTGAGGTACACCACTGGTGGCGTTCACCAAACTGGAGCACCTGTCCCCCAGTTTGACGTAAAACGTCCTGCGGGAGAGGAAGTCCTCCAGCCACCTATATACTGGCCCACCTATACAGAAAGTCTCCATCTTGCGTAGCAAACGACGATGATTGACAGAGTCGAACGCCTTGCTAAAGTCGAGGTAGCATACCTCAACTTGCTTACCTTCGTCCAGTCGTCGAGTTACCTCATCTAAGAAGAACAGGAGATTGGTCAGGCAAGATCTATTTTTCAGGAATCCATGCTGCGCCGGACTTAGCATGGAGTGCTGCAGTAAGTGCTGGCAGATATGGGCACGGATGATCTTCTCCAGGACTTTACATAGAATGCCAATTAGGCTTACCGGCCTGTAGTTCTGCACAGCCGACTTTGGCCCACTCTTATGTGTTGCCACGACTGTCGCAACTTTCCAGTCCTGAGGCAGCTTACCCTGGTCCAACGTGGATCTGTACAGCCATCAAACCGATGGAGCTATGATATCAGCCAAAGGCTTGATAATAGCTGGATGAATGCCATCTGGGCCCGCTGACTTGTGGCTGTTTAACTCCTGTAGGTACTTACTCACGCATTCCTCTGAGAGGTCTATCTCGTTCAACTGAAGAGGAGGATGCACCAGAGTCGGATCTACTCGTAACCCACTATCCATTCTATGTACACTTCCAAAGTATTCCCCCAGGGCGTCTGCCTTGCCCTGGTCATCAGTTATCATACCATAGTCCCTAGTGGATAGCGGACCTACGGCATTTCTTGTTGAGCCTTTGAACCGTACATAGCTGTAGAATTTTTTCGGCTGTTGTCTTACAGACTGGGCCAATTTGAGCTCAACTTCCCGCTTGGAAGTTCTCAGAAGGCTTACAGTCTCGTTTCTCAGCTTTGTATAGCGGTTCTATGCTAGCTGACTGCCGGAAGCTTTGTACTGGATCCAGCAGCGGTTTCTACGTCTGATGGCCTTGGCTATTGCAGCCTTCCACCACATGGGTTTGCCCTCCCCACTCCTTCGTTTTAAGGGTGCGAACTCTTCCTGTAGGGCAGTCAGAAATCCCTTTATGGTCTGCCAGCGCTCCTTGACAGTAACCTCCTGTGTCGTGTCCCAGATCAAACCCATCGCCCTATTACGAAGCCTATCTATGTCCATACCAACGAAAAGTCTGACCAGCCTTGAAGGTACCTTGGTTGGCGCATGCATAGGACTATTTTGGCACACACGTGGTCACTCTTGCCCAGCGGTGCACAATAATGAAGCCCAGACACATCGTTGGGGAAGTTCGTTATAGCTAGATCCAGCAAGGGTGGAACGCATCCAGTCTTATATCTGGTATTTTCCCTAATATGCTGGTGCAACGCATTGGCATGCGGCCATTCTAAGTAGGTTTGCTCCTCTGACCCCGGCACACAGACCTCAGCCACCCAGTCGATATGTGGGAGATCGAATTTACCCACTATGAAGGTCTTTTGTGCGTCCTTAACTAGTTCAGTCAAAGTCCCCAGCAAATAAACGTCCTCTTCGTGATTAGTGCTTGGTGCCCTGTAGACACAGACAACGTTAACACTTCTGTCTGGAAGGATGATCATAATGGCGCATAACTGGATATTACGGGTGCACACCTTGGTCTGAGACCCAAGATGGTTTGTACCTGACTTAACGAGGATGGCTACACCACCAAGGTGATTCTGTTCTCGATCCTGCCAATAGACTGCAAAACCGTTGCTTTTTAGGCCTGGCACATGGTCATCTTCAGAAAGCCATGTTTCCGTGACGGCAACTATTGACGCTTTCTGCTCGTCAGCGGTTTTGGCGAGTTCCGCCCATTTGTTTCTAATACTACAAGGGTAAGCATATAACACCACCTCGTTTGCTCCGTCGCCTAGGTGTCTCTTGTTATTCACTCCTGTCCGTTTCTCAGGCGCAAAGCCTGAGAGGATGACACGTTTTTTGCTTCGGATGTACCCACTGGGGTGCTTGAAGCGGGCTGATAATCCAGAGTTTCCGACGACTCCAAATCCATCTCTATAGGAGTCGTCACAACATCCACACCGGCAGGGGTGGCGCTGTCATCCACCTCCGGACAGTACTGCTAATTTTCATCTTCCAGCGCGTCTTCAATCACAACTATTTGCGACCCCTCACGTGGCTTCTTTACTACCGTCGGGGTCGGGGCCTGAGAGCCGAGTACGGCATTCCGCTGAACTTTTTGGTTTCTCACCAGCGCCCTGGCTGGTCAAGCAAGGTTACCTCCCGGAGCTAGACCACCAGGCCTTACTCTATGCTCGTCCGGCACAATATGGTATCTACCCTTGGTAATGTGAGCCACTATTGCTGCCCTCGCCAGCAGTTTATCCCGGGTGGCCTCATCAGCGAACTCCACTAGGACTGGTCTGGCACGATGTTCGCCTTTGTTCCCAGTGGTGACTTCCATGTCCCCGCTCTGTGCACCCTTCTTAGAGTAGTAGGGTACGGAACACCTGCGATTCACAGTATGTCGCAGACCCTCCTCCTGTCTATGTCCCTCCTGGCTTTCGATTCCCTTGTAAAGGGTTCTTCCTGGTTTAGGACCAGGAGCCTGTGGCTTGAGACCCTGCCCATCGACAAGATCTGCCTCTGCAGAGCCTTCACCTTGTTTTCCAATACCAGAAGAGCAGGGTCATCCACCCTAGATAACCCATCCTTCGCGATATTACAGTCACCCTTCTTCTTGGCCTGCCTTGCCCTTCTCGGCTTCTGCTCCGTCCACTGGCCCTCGTCGGTCTGCTTCAAAGGAGTTGAGGCAACGACCGCCTGGCAAGCTCTCGGAACTGGTCCATTCGCTCTGATGACTGTCCTCTCGGGAGTGGATACTACTTCCACAAACGACTTACTGCAACCTGCTTGCGGTGGTTTGGGGCTTGTGACTGAGGTACTACTCGGTGGGCGTTGGTCCTGCCCTTGGGCCTGCAATTTAAAGGCCAGACTGGCCGCCTCCATGCAAGGGGCACAGAACCATTCAGCCCATGGGTTCTGTTTATAAAGGACATAGATGTCCCTTGCTGTTCCTGAACACCTTGGGTGAGCCCATCTCTTGCATACCTCGCACTCTATTCCATTTACCACACGTTTTCCGCGCTTGGGTGCGAGACATGGGTCAGAAACGCGTGTCATATCGAAAACCACAAAGACGAGGGCGAAAACAACTGAAGCGCTCTTTACCCAAACACAAAATAAGCACTCTGACGCTAGCAAGTAAAGCCTGCTAACACAAAAGAACAAAAAGAAAGACTAGAAGCTAGAAAAGATCGCCTCAAAAAACACCGAACATTACTCGGCAATACTACAAGGAGAATAAAAATATTCTCCGGGTAAAAAGCATCTTAAATGCAATTCTGATACTCACAGTATTGAGAATTAAACTAGGTTAATTCACAAAACTATTCAAAGACTCAATTTAAAGGTGAGAACACTATGAATTCAAACCGCGCGGCACCGACTTTTCGGATACCTACTATACCACTTGGCCATTGTTAGCGACTGGAGAATCAGTTGCGTTTTCACGCAAGCAGTGCTAGCACGGACGTCACGGTGTAACACAGTCAGTGTGAAGAGGCTTACACGTGATATTTCCCACTGGTTTCTGACAGGAAGGCTGAAGATTTGAATCCTGCCGCTACTGCCTTTTCAAGGTATTATTCTGGTGTTTTTCGTGATATCCATGAGTTCTCTTTTTGTAATCCGTCTTTGGAAAAAGTTGGTCCCTTTGTTGCAAAACAGCTCTGCAGTGAAAAAGCGCGCTACCTGGAGTTTTGCCGTTGGTCCAAGAGGGCGCGCGGTAACTGATGGTAGCGTTCTGTGGTCCAACAGCGCGTTATTTAAAAATTTGGCGTCGATTTGAATGGGTGCGCGATAACTTAGTTGCCATTTTAGGCCAAAGTACAGCAATTTGTACAAAGATACAGTCCACGGTAACCGATACCAAGAAATGGGAATTGTACAGCAAACCGGGAAACTATACAGCTAAATTGATCATATTTGTATATTTCTCTACCAAAGTGTATATATTGATTTATATAAGAATATATATATATATATTTGTATACGGTTCTATGCACACGTAGGCACATGTATACATACGTATATAACTATGCATGTACATTTAAATACATGAATATATATATATATATATTGTTATATAAATGTGTACATGTGTACTTACATACGTATCTAAATATAGATGCTTACATTTATATGCATATATATATATATATATATATATAAGTACTGACGTGTGCATAGATCCGTTTATTCATGTCTATGTATATACCTATATATAACCACGACGATGATCCTATACGTTTGGGGATTACTATTATGCAATTAGTCGATCAACTCATGCCTGAACGATTTTGTTTCCCTGACCGCAATATTGTAAGATTGCACGCAATTAATGCAACCTCTAATTACGCGAGCCTAAGCACGACGCCCATTAGGCGCACCTGCCTACACATAAACCACCCACATCGTAATACGTTGCACCTTACTGATGGACCCATTCCGTAGCGAATGCAAAATGTAAGACAAAATGAGGAATAAGAATTGTATTGAAAGATGGTGGTTCAATGGTACAAAATGATCCTTTCATGCACACTTCCGTGCCGAAGTTCTACGGTCATAAAGGTGGATCGAACGTTGTGATGTTTCGCCGTGTTCTGTCTGTAAAGCAGAAATGGAAACAATTATTGTCTGGTTTTACTTTGTAAAAGGCAAAATGAAAATCGTCATTGTAACTCACTTATTTTTCACCAGCCAGACAGTGGACGCAAACGTAGTTCTCCTCGTTTCCGAAATTTGCACATTGATAGTGCGTCCAACGTTGGCAACGGCTGCACTGCACCCACTCGGTTTCCTTGTCCAAATCCACTTCGGGATCCTGAAGATGACAGACACTGCACTCATTTTCCACGATCGGTGAATGCGGCCTTTCCAGACGGCGCCTTTTCTCCTGGATCCGGTATTGTGCGGAGGTTGTAGTGTGCAGACGTCCGAACTGTACCAGCTGCAAAGGATGCCCTATCAGCTGGATGTCTTGCTCATCCGTGTTTCTAAGCACTACTGTCGCCTTACGTTTTGAGGAAGCTGTAGAGACCGGTGCTCGTGACGTGCTGGGCATTTGCCTAACCGTATGCGTATATCTTGTGTCACTTACTTTCCCCAGGTACCTATTGACAGTGTGAAGATTGCCCAAGTCTACCGTTGTATTGGTCGCTTTGTCAACGCAGCTTATGTCAAAATCTCGTCCCGACCCTATGACTGCGGCTAAGTTCTTCAGCTGACTAACACAACGTACCCATTTATCGTGACCCAAGCTTCCTAAAGCAACCGATATATCCTTCCCCACATCTTCGCTGACGGACAACTTGTGGCTAGGGTTGTACGGGGGCGGAATTTCGTCCATTTCCGCCAACAACGTTGTTGGCATTCCAACCGACGACGGAAGTCGAACGTCAACTGCCCATCGACCTACGGCTAGTCTATGGAATCCATATCCTATCTTGTCTGTCACATGCAAAATATGACTGCATGGTATCGACCACTGTTTAAAAAAGCAACAAGTACAACTAGGGTAACGGCTCATTCTAACAGTCACTTTACATGATCGACGGCACCTGAGAAACCATCTGCCGCCATTAGGAACAATGCTCCTGACCTGATGCAAACGCACGTGTTTCTCAAGTGCGACACGAGCTATGGTACTTAATCGGGTCAAAAACCCTGAGTACTTCTCCATTCCAGCCGACGACCGGAAGGAACCAACTAACTGCTTACTTAGTCTACGGCGCCTAGCTTCATCTAAATCCTCCGTTCGTTTTAATATTCTAGTGAAAACATCTACCAAAGACGATCTGGCAGATAGCCCTTCCTTCAGGTGGCGATTCTCTACCTCGACCCTGTTGGTAGTAAAGGTACCGAAGGTTTCCTTATTCATGACACTATAACCCGCCCACATTGCTTCATACGGCAACCAAGTTCGGTTCAAGTAATTCATGGCCTCTGCACTACGGCCAAGAATGGCGGCCTTAAATCTATCAAACATCACCTTAGTTGAGGCGTAAACCAAATTTCGCATCCATTGATGATCGCGTTGCTTGTCATTTAAGGACAAGCCGTGCAAGCGATAACATTGACGCTTCATATCCCGAAGAACGTGGAACCGACAGAAAACGAATTCTGCTCCTGGATACGTGACCGCAAATCCCTTGTATTGCGCTAAGCTTCGATCTAATACGATGGTCTTCACGTTCGCTGTCCCCGGTAACCTGGCTCTCATTTCGGTGATTGCACGCAGATAACTAGCACTGCTCTCGTTAGGAAGCAGGGCGTAGAAAATTGAACGACCTAGGCCACTATCGTCTATCAACATGCAATGCCAAAGAAGGTAGCCACCGCAGTTCAGCTGGTGGGTTGCATCCGCTAGCAGTACCTCGCTATATTTATCCGCAAGAGACTTAACGGTCTGTGGAATGTGAAACGCAAACCTAACTACGCCTTCCCGCGATATGATTCGCAAATAACCCTTTCCAGTCATTAGTTGTTGAACCTTAAGAACATCACTACGGTTATCTACGGCATTCGCCTTGGCCCTCAAGTAGTAAATATCCCTAACTGTGAACAACCGGTTGAATTTCTGGCGAGCGTATTCACATATTTCGCTGGATCGGCGGAAAGTGCACATCAGTTCTAATATGTGAGACTCTTGTTCGGGAGTCAAACGCCTATTACGATGGTAAAACCTCTCGCTGATGAGATGAAAATCGTGGTTATGCTGCAGACATTGACCAAC
This sequence comes from Fasciola hepatica, assembly GCA_948099385.1. Taxonomy (NCBI): domain Eukaryota; kingdom Metazoa; phylum Platyhelminthes; class Trematoda; order Plagiorchiida; family Fasciolidae; genus Fasciola; species Fasciola hepatica. Next base: position 31,688,532 of record CANUEZ040000043.1, on the reverse strand, counting down.
GACTTTGTACTGCATTCCGACGGCACGGATCCTCACGAAGGCCGGGCATTGCGTATTCTGATATCTGAAAAGTAAAGATAGATTTACTGTGCTTTGCATACCTGATGGCTGTCCTATTTCGGCGTCTATTGTGCACGCAGCAAAATTTAACCCGATAGTATGGGAAATGTCTCGGCAGTGCACCCGGATGTGTACGAAGCCAATTCTCAGCACTAACACTCTCATACACGTAAAACGAGGTGAAAGTCTGCTGCTGAAATAGCCTAAAGTCTTCCTCGAACCTCGAGAATGATTTATAGAGTCATCAACGAAAGCACGTGCAACGGCCATGACAGTTAATAGGTGTGAGCGGTAACAGCCTTGCGCAACCCTTATATACTACGAAGTGGCTAACTAAAACAAAAGTCGCCGCAAAAGTAGGAACACCATTCTTATTTTCCGCAAAAATGACTTCATCAGCTCCAACCATTTTTCTTCAGTAATCACCAATAACGTCAATCTGGCCATCATTAAGGTTGGACCACAAGACACTATCGGTAACTGATATGCAGGTCGGCGGGTTGTAATGCCAGGTATCCCATGGTACAACTCATGCTGAATTATTCTTAGATTCAGCACTATCTCACGCTTGCACTAGTTATTTTTTACAAGTGAAAAGAAGCATTCCCAAAATCACCTAGATATTGCCAAAACCTATTTGGGACAATGGCGATAGTTAATTGCTTGATGCTCTTTGGTGAGTAAAAAGTATACGAGCTACAAGTATATAAATTTGCGGTTCAAAGCCTAATTTAAAACATCTCAGTGGTCATATTCGAATTACGCCCTCTCGCGACCTACTAGTGATCTCTGCTATCTATGGTTTAAATGCCCGTTGCATGCTACATAACCCTTGTAGCACCCAGCCCGTTCGTTGATTCGTTTCAACAACCCAAATTACATAGTACAACGCTCAATTCTAACTACTAATTTATGATTTCCCGATTAATTGTCCTTAATTCACCCATTTTGAGGGAATAAAATAGAGCGATCTATACTGAGGTTTTCAGGACATTTCGATGAGTTCGGTTCAGTTCAGTTCAGTTCAGTTTGCACAGGACTTGGTGTGGCTAGAGCCAATCGTGTGTCCAGATAGTTGTGTTGTCGGCGCGTTTCCGTAGCTCCCAACACTGCGTGATTTTCTTTTTCTGAAAGGCAGAAATTTTGTGCAGTATCAGCCCGGGCAGAGTAAGGTGGAAACAATAAGTAAATTGCATCTGACCCTAAAAGCTGCTTAACATATCTCGGGGTATACTGCCACCCAACATAGGTCCACTGCTTTCTTAAAAGCCTTCACGGTTGTGTTATTTATGACCTTCCGGGAGCTTATTCCAATAGGGTACCACTCTATTTGAGAAGTACTTCGCCCAATTTGGAGCCTCGAATGCTTCTTTTGTAATCTAAGGCTATGCCCCCTTGTACCTCTCTCGGGGATCAGAGAGAAAAGGTCTTCTCGTCTTATTCCTGACAGTCCCTTCATTACCTTGAAGGTTTCTATCAAATCCCCGCGAATGCGCCGCCTTTCCATCAAGAACAGGTCTAGGGCACGGAGACGCTCTGTGTAGTTAAACCCCCTTTGCCCAGCCACCATTCTAGTGGCTAGCCCTTGCACTTTCTCCAGACAGTCGATATCTTTCTGGTAGTACGGTGCCCAGGCCTGCACGCAGTACTCCATATGCAGCCTAACTATGGCCTGGTATATCGGAACGAAAATCTCCGGATCTCTACACGACATAATGGATCTAACTCGAAAGAGTTCTCTCCTGGCCGTATTGGCTGCTGAGGTGCACTGCTTTGACGGCTTAAAGCTGTTGTCCATTATAACGCCTAAGTCTTTGACCTGCGAGACCACTTGCAACGAACCCACACAATTCCGACTAGCCCCTGTATTCGTGGTCAAGCATTGACACTTGGCGAGGTTTAGTGGAAGGTCCCATTTGCGTGCCCAGTTTTGTACTGCTAACACGTCAAGTTCTATATCTACTCCAGCTATCTTGACGTCATCGGCAAACATAAAGGTGGGGTTTGTAAGCCCACGTGCTAGGTCGTTGATGAAGATGAGGAAGAGCAGAGGGCCGAGCACCGAGCCCTGTGGCACCCCACTTGTTACACCTTCCGGTTTTGAAACATGACTATCCACCTTAACACTAAAGGTTCGCCCTGCTAAGAAACTACTTATCCATTGTCTTGCCTTTCCAACAATTCCCATGGACTGCAGTTTGACGTCCAGAAATCTGCGGTTCACAGAATCAAACGCCTTGCTGAAGTCCAGGTAACAGACCGCAATCGATTGCCCTTCGTCCAGATGCTTAGTTACCTCATCGAGGAACAGCATGAGATCCGTCAGACAGGAGCGCCCTGCCACAAACCCATGCTGAACATTTGATATGAGGTTGTGTTGAACCAAATGCCTAGAGATCTGTTTCCTGACTATTCGCTCCAGGCACTTACACAGTACTGAAGTCAAGCTAACCGGCCGGTAATTTTCGGCCTTTTGTCGGGGTCCACTCTTGTAAATGCCTACCACTGTTGCTCTCCTCCAGTCTCCCGGCACAATTCCCTCTCTAAGTGACGTTTCATACAGCTTCGTCACCGGAGCCTTCAGGACCTCGGCCAGAGGCTGAACGATTGCTGGATGAATCCCGTCTGGACCTGCTGTTTTATTTCTATTCAACGTTTGCAACTCCGCGTACGCTTCTTCTTCTCCTACAGTAAGTTCGGGTATTGGAGGTGCCTGTGGGCCCTCCATTCTTTCCTCCAAACTATTTTCTGGTCGATATATGGTCTTGAAGAATTCCAAGAGCATGTCAGCCTTGTCTTCGTCGTTTAGAGCTAGTCGTCCCTGTGCTCCTTCCAAAGTTGCTACACTCTCTCTCATACGTTTGTGAGATTGCACGTAGGCGTAGAATCGCTTTGGGTTTGTGCCGACCGACGCAGCTAACCGACACCAATACATCTAGGTAAAACACCAACGAAGCATTGAACACTACTTCGGTCCTCAATTTCCTTCGTATCAATGCATTGTTCATCCGTGTAAAATGGCTACTAAACAAACCGACCGAAAACCGATAGGCGTAATAGTAAAAACCGATCGAAAACCGGCCGTTTTCGGAACGGTTTTGCTACGAGGGTTAGCATTTGTAACGTTCGTGCGGTCATTCTGACTATTTTCGTTGGTCCTTACGGGTTTTTAAGGTTGGTTAGACCTTACCATACCGTTTCCTTATTATTGGGGGCACACTCCCTCAGCTTCTACGGTCGTTTTCGTCGAGGAAGTCAACGAGAAAAGACCGTGGAGTGCCAACCGCGTGTATTCTCACAGGGCCTGAGTACAGAGATCGCACTCTGGCGTGTGCCGAGGAAGTGTGTCAGAAGTAGCGCTTGCGGCTGCCGAGTGCGCAAAACTTACAGTCAACCAAGTGATAGACGGGGTGTAATCGGCTGATCACTATAATATTACGTACGTTCGTTAGTCCTTCCTAACGCGCTCAGGTCACCTGTCCGTTACAGTGGTACTCTGCAATATGCCACCATGATCACCACGACAATGTTACCCACAACCCTTGAGTAGAAGAACACTATAGGTAGGGAGAAAGTAGCTAGCGTGTATTGAAAAAGCGTGTACGGGCAACGACCAAGCGGCCACCGCGCTTGGTGGCGCGAGTTCGGGTAAACAGTGATGTGTGTTGAACAAAATAACCAAGGTTGAATGCCACTACGGATTCATTATGAATCTCTTGACGCTGAACAATCCAATTCACTCATTTCGAGCATAACTCCCGATAGCCATGGGGGTTCCCACCCTTAAACTGTCTGCGAGTCACCGACTATCCAGAGCAGCACCGCCAGCGGGACCAGCTGTATAGCTGGTCATTCTGTGTGTAGAATGAAACAGAAGTCCGTATGGGAATGACAATCTGTATTAAGTGGCACTGGTTAGACGTTCAACGGTTGTTCGGAATGTTCGTCCAGATGTCGTGGCGCCATCAGTATTTAAACACTAAAAAGCGTGTGGTGATCTATTTGAAACGACCTAATAGCGATGTAAGGTCTTTTCTGCGTTACAAATATTGTCTCTTCATGCCTTGGTTTCCTTTGCATTTTCAGATGGCTGGCTATAGTTACTTACAAACATCTTGTGTCAATCCGAATGGGAACTCAGTGGACCCTACAGTTTCTTGGTGTCGTCCATCAGACGGCTACCATCCTTCGACCGTATCTCCTTTAAACTCTGCACAAAATGCAACCTCTTATGTGATACCCGATTATTGTACTGTAGAAAATACACAGTACGGTGTGTTTCTCAAATGCAATTTATGCAATGTGAATTGTACAAGTCAGACTTCATTTGATCAACATTCAGCCGGCGCACGACATCGGAAACACTTTCGACATCCGACCGAGTACTTCTGCGAAGTGTGCAATCTCAGCTTTACTGATACTAGCCAACAGCAGGCACACGTGCGTGGTTCCCGTCACGCTCGACGCCTAAAACAGATGGACCAGAGCGTAGCCACCTCAGTTGGCACACCACCCAGAACACAATCTACGAATCAGTTCCACTGTGAAACTTGCAATTTGGATTGCGTATCAGAGTCCCAGCTGCAAGACCACTTGGCCGGACGAAAACATCACAGGTGTGCGGGACAGCAGATGACCTCCCGAACACACTCGTCTGTGTCTTCGCGTACTTCCGCATCCACTCCAATGGGATCATTGCCATCCCAGTGCGCCGAAGACCAAGCTGTACAAACAGAATCCGATCCCAAGTTCGACGAAATCCGCCAATTAGAGTCGGATATTAACCCAGGTTCGATGTCCGTAGCTGCCTGTAGTCAAAAACCGACTGCAAAAAGCATGCTTACAGTAAACACGAATCACCCACGATCCCCTAAGCGGTTGAATGATCGTGTGGTTTCTCCACCCGTTACACGAGAAAAATTCTGCGTACACGATTCCTGCATCATTCTACGAGCTCTCCAGGTAATTAACATTTTATATCAGGCTTTTCTGCCCAATACCCAACTCCTCGTGTTATGTAGTTGTACCGAGTTGTTCCCAAGACCAAGCGTCATGCCTAACTAGTTCGGAGTAGTCTATGGGTGTAGCTGGTAATAATTGACTGGTATAGGCCTGATTGTGGTGTTTGTAGTAAGATCCTAGAGCTCCGTCACCACCAGTCAATACTTCTCTGCCGCCCGGTGCGATACCAGATCTAACCTATTGTGATCTCGTGATTCTTTGGTACATGTCTCAGGTTTATGAACTAATCCTTCCCGATGGCGTGATGCGTCTGTTTTTCTGCCGGCTTATCCTTCGGAGACAATCATGCGCAAGCATTCTTACTGGATAACATTGTAGCTTTCCATTTTTAACCCATTCCGTTGCGCTTTTTACCAGTCTCAGCCGTCTGTGGTGTTGACGTGACTTTTTTTCAACAAAGGTCGCGTATACTTCGCCGTAGTTAGACCAGTCCCAAGTGGGGAGGTGATACACGCAGATAATCAGATTTTGAGCATCGATTTCTTCACAGTGTTGCTGTGAAAACGCTATCAGTAGCACTGACACGGAGGTACGAGTTCTATGATAAACTCACCACTCTTGTTCGCAGGAGCAAAGGCCCTGGCATTATAGTGCTAGCTGGTGATTTTAATGCTCAAGTTGGCAAACACAGTGCATCAGAAGCTTGTTTAGGCGGGCGTTTTTCTTTACCCGCTGAGCGTACAGATAACGGAGATAAGCTTCTCCAGTTTTGTGTAGACAGTCGGTTATTCCTATCTAGTACGAATTTCCGACACAGCTCGCGTCGCACAGCGACATGGCGCTCATGCTCTACGGGTACTTTGAGTCAGATTGATCATATCGCAGCAAGCTACCGGTGCGCAGTTCTGTTCAGAAATGTAGATCTTACTGGCCCACGTACGTAGAGTCGGACCATGCATTAGTTTTATTGCGGTTATCTCTCCAACTCCGTGGTCATCGTCGCAAACCGCAAACCCGATTAGCCGTGCAACGTTTGTGTGATCCAGAAGTAAGCACCCGTTATGAGCAGAAGTTAGAACATGAGCTAGGATCTACGACGAACAGTGATGTAGATGAGCATTGGGCTCATATCAAACGGGCGATTCACTTTGAAGCAGGTTTTGCCTGTGGTCCTCGATCCGATGTCCATCAAAGACACTGGATCTCGCAAGAGTCGCTGAGTATAATGAAGCAAAAGTGTCAGCTCTCGAACCGTAAGGAGACGAATAAGATGCGGAGAAAGCTGCAAAGGCAAAATACGAAAGGCCTTAAGGAAGATCGCGAAAATTGGTGGGTCAAGGTAGCCGAAGAAATGGAAGTGGCAGCTGCTTCAGGTAATAGTCAAAGACTGTTTAAACGTATTCGCGACACCGGTAGACGGTGAACCCCGGTCAGTGAAACGATATGATAGAAATGGAGAGCCTGTTTATGGCAGTATCACTTGACCCCACATTTAAAGTAAAAATAGAATCGAGCAGTCGATTGCTGAAGCGTGTAAAAGAGGCCTGTCTCGACTGTTTCCTTCTAGTTCTTTTCAAATTGGTTGGTGGTGCGTTGATAAAATCACGTCCATGACATTTGAAACTAGAAGCTTATTTCGTAATTATGAGACAAGCCCTCTGTTCTTCAAGAAGAGAATTCGTAGCAATCGTGAGATCATGAGATCAACTTAATTATGATAATCACTAGGGTATTAGTCTTAATTTTGCTGCGCCATCTGACACCAGGTCGTGAAAGGAACGTCCGCGAAAAACAGGCGGAATTCCGCCCAGGTCGAGGATGCATCGATGAGATCTTTACTCTTTGTCGATTACTTGAACGCGTCATCCATGTCGTCGACTGACAATAATGGTTTTTCTCGACTTGGAAAGCCCTGAAATTCACCTAACTGAACAGCGCTATTCAATGCTCTTCACCGAAAAGGTGCACCACAAAAGTTTTTCAGTCTGCTAAAATGGTTGTACTCTCATGCTTCTTACGGCGTAAGGATGTACGGCAAACTATCCAGTCCATTTAAAACGACCAGTGGTTTTCGACATGGATGTCCTATTTCTCCATTCTTGTTCAACTTCGTCGTCGATGAAATAGTGGAGAATGCCTTGTGAAACCTTCAAGATATAGGTTTCGAACTTGCAAATGGTAAGAATCTGCGGCCCAGATAACGCAGACGATCTTGTCTGCTTATTCGAATACACGAAACATACTCTACATGCACTAGACAGACTCAAGAGCTGCAGCTTCATTCGGCATGCGCTTTTACCTTCAAAGTGTGAAGTGATGCTGCAAGACTGGACGTCAACAGTTCCGAGCTTGTTGCTCAATGGGGGAGGTGCTGGCAATCGTCGATCGCCTCACCTACCTCGGCAGCAACGTGACAACGAATGGACACATGGTAGTAGAGGTAAGCATGTCTATATCCAAGGCTCGAGCGGCGTACGCTGGACTGAAGTGCTTGTGGTGCCGACCGGATATTTCACTGAAGTTGAAAGGTCGTGTACGCGGTGGCGCGGCGCGCCCAGTTCTGGTGTATTGTTGCAAAGCATGGAGTCTGCGTGCGGAATATGTTCGTGACTTTTAGGTTTTCGACCATCGAATTTTGTGTAGTATCTCTAAGATTGGGTGAAATGGCTGGGTGAGCAATGCTGAGTTCAAAAATAGAGTATTGGATACCACTCCAGAGAATATTCCACAACAGCGTATCCAGCTTAGAAGACGTCGATGGTTGAGGCACGTGTTGCTTATGACGAACACACGTCCATCGTACCGTGCCCTGTGACCCGTTCTTCCTCGGGAGTTGAAGAGGTCACGTGGAGGTCAACGGACGACATGGGAGCGAGGAATGAGAAAATGTACGTGGAACTTAGGAAAAGTAGGTGTCTCACGTCTCTGTGGCTGGGGTCCAAAAGATCCGTCAACCATTTGGCTGAAAACACTGAAGAATATGGCAGCGAACTGTGAACAGTGGCGATCGTGTTGTCCCTTTCTGCTTGATCAGAATGATTGATCAATGTGCGTTTGTACAGTCAAACTGTGTATTCCATGTGTTCGCTAGTAGAGCGTTCTTTTCTTTTCCCACCCCTGTAGGTTCACTTCCTGTCCATCTTGTATATTCATTTTGTACTACTCCAACGTGGTGAGGAAGACAGTGGCCAGTGAGGCTTTCCCTGCTGTTCAACGCTGTATGATGATAATGATGACGGTGACCGATTACGCGTGAGTCGTTGTATCCACTGGTCGGTCTTTTGATCATGCACTTAGACGAAAGATGTTTCATTTGCCAAGCAATGGATTCCTCAAAACATGCACTGGTTGGAGAACAATTCGATGTAGTCTGTCCCTAACTGGTCCAAAGAGTATGGTAATTGTAACTAGTAAATCCGGCTGTACGGAGCTTCTAGGCTAGAATACACTAGACAGAAGGTGTATGGGATGTCTGATAGGAGTAGCAAATCTGATTCATAGACTGTCGTACCCTCATGGTATCATATCTATGGTCTCCAGTGGGTACCCAGCTTTTACCTTTGGCTGCACGAAACTGAAGCAAGTCAAACCCCGACAAACTGCGCGACAGGCAAGCTGTACTAGGTTGAGGATAATTGAGATCCAGAAACCTCAGTGGGACGGTGTTAGCATGTGAAGGCGCTTACCCTTGGATGGGATGATGAGATTTAGTCTAAATCAAACAGCTGTAAAGGAAATCTGTCGACCCAACAGGGCCACATAGACCCCTGGGTCGGATTCAATGCAACCGAATGGCGAACAAGCTCCTAGGGAGACACCGGCAACAATTCATCAGCACGGTGCTGCCTTGCAGTCATCATCATCATCGTACAGCGTTAAACAGCAGGGCAGGCCCCACTGACCGTGTTGCACGTGGAAATACAAAGGGTGAGTATACAAGATGGACAGGGAGTGGACCTACACGGGTGGGAAAAGGAAACAGCGCCCTAATAGCCAACACATGGAATACATAGTCTAACTGTTTTGTTCCGTCCCACTAACTAGTGAGAAGTCTATTCCGCCCACGAATCATCTCATTTTATTAGCACAAAACACATTGTTTATTTAGGAAAAAACAATCACTGATGTCAATCGTTTCAACACAAACTAACTGGTTCATACTGGAATCAAGTAGCCTGTCTTCTGATTGGTTGATTGGTCACACAACCAGCTACCACTTGACGGGAATCCGTTCGCGTCTCATTGATTCGCTGCCATGTCACTTGCTCATCCGCTGGCACAAGCACTAAGCTGGATTCCGGACAGGCGCTGACGTGCCGGTTGTTGACGGGACATGGCTGGCTATCGACCATGGGTCAGCACATACCCTCACATCCTTCCTTGTTTTACAAAGACGAACGCTTCTGGTTCTTCTCGGTTCATGTGGACCTTTACCATTCTCCGTAACTTTGGAGTTTTTCTTGTGCATGCGCCTTCTGCTCCTTTGATTAGTCATCCTATCCGTTTCGTACTTTTCTGGAACGTACCCGTTCCATTCTTCAGCAGACTCCACATTCTTCCCGTCTGTGTCGTTGAAGTCAACTTCCGTGAGGGCATTCATCACATCCAAAGTAGGTTGTGCATCGTCAGTAGTCTCAGCGATCGAATCGTTCGTTTCATATGATTGATCCATACAGTAGCTGTCCACTTTCTGCAGGACTCTGCCTCAACCAACGACGTCTTCTAAGCTGGATACGCTGTTGTGGAATATTCTCTGAAGTGGTATCCAATACTCTATTTTTGAACTCAGCATTGCTCACCCAGCCATTTCGCCCAATCTTAGAGATACTACACAAAATTCGATGGTCGAAAACCTAAAAGTCACGAACATATTCCGCACGCAGACTCCATGCTTTGCAACAATACATCAGAACTGGGCGCGCCGCGCCACCGCGTACACGACCTTTCAACTTCAGTGAAATATCCGGTCGGCACCACAAGCACTTCAGTCCAGCGTACGCCGCTCGAGCCTTGGATATAGACATGCTTACCTCTACTACCATGTGTCCATTCGTTGTCACGTTGCTGCCGAGGTAGGTGAGGCGATCGACGATTGCCAGCACCTCCCCCATTGAGCAACAAGCTCGGAACTGTTGACGTCCAGTCTTGCAGCATCACTTCACACTTTGAGGGTGCAAAACGCATGCAGAATGTAGCTATAGCTCTCGCAAATCTATCTGGTGCATATTGAGCATGATCCGTGGATTCGAACAGGCAGACAGCGTCGTCTGCGTAATCTAGCTCACATAGCTTCTCGCTATTTCCTAGTTCGACACCCACATCCTGCAGATTTTGCAACGCACTCTCCATTATTTCGCCCATGACGAAGTTGAACAGGAATGGAGACACGGGACATCCTTGTCGAACAGCGCTGGTTGTTTCGAACCGACCGGATAGTTCACCGTAAGCCCTAACGTGGCCAGAAGTATGAGAATACAATGATCTCAGTAGATTCTCGAACTTCTGGAGCATAACTTTTCGTTGAAGAGCACTAAATGACGCTGTTCGATCAACTGAATCGAAGGCGCCTTTCAGGTCTAAGAAAACTATTATTGTCGGTCGACAGTGCCTTGCAATCCGCACTTGCTCATGCAGCGGCTAGGGACGGGCCCTTGAAAAAAGCCGAGTGACACTGGGACGTCTCTTGTACCAAACATCTTTAAGGCTTCATGATCATGAGACCGGCTCATCATCTCCAAGTAGCCATCCGCGGCTAAAATATTCCCAAGACCCGGCTACCGGATGTTTGGAGGCTTCGGGACACTTTACCAAATTCACGGTTTCTCTGTATCCCTATTGCTTCCAAGTTCACACCAGAATATGTTATACAGGATGCCTTGTGTGGTGTTTCAAACGGTGGAATTCGTTTCTCTCCGGGTAGCAGAGCTTTAGTCTTAGAATACGGCGATGATATCGTCTTGCTGGGTATGATGCTGAAGCAGTCCAACATGTTCTGAATCGCTTAGCAAGTGAGGTGTCTAGATACGGTATGCACTTCGTGCTTCCTAAGTGCTAATCACTTTTACAAAACTGGCAGGGAACTTTCCATGCTCTCACCTTTCTGGTGATTAGCTAGAGTTAGTTGATAACTTCAAGTACCTCAGGAGGTTGGTTGCAGTTGGAAGTTGTTTTGAGAAGGAAATCTATTCTGTACTGGGGAGAGCCTTGTTTATTCATTCTTTTCATTTCTACGTTCAGTATGGGGAGAAAGGCAATGGTCAGTGGGCTTTCCTGCTGCTTAACGCTGTATGATAATGATGATCGAGAACTAGAGCAGCATTCGTAAACCTTGAAGCTAGCGTGGACACTGGTTGGTACTTCTCGCCTTCCTTTTACTTTGCTTTTTACTTACCTTAATGCGACTATCACTTGCGAGAGGATAAGTCGACTTCTTGGATGTCCCTGACGCTAACTGTCCGCGCTTGCCAGTCTGCGACAGCGTCTGTACACCGTAAAATCCAGTTGTGACGCCAGTCGCGTACTCCGAAAACGAACTGAAGGCCTAGGCGACCCATGTTTACAGTTAGCCACCAGGGTGACAATTCCAGTCTGAGCAGTAGGCTTCTCTTCTCAGGTTCCGTTTCGGATCGTCGAACCGCTGTAGGCAATGTCGTTGGAGGAACGAAGAAAGTCGTTCTGTATTCACAGTGTTGACACACAGCGGAATTTGGGACGCGATCATACCACTTGACTTTTGTCATGTAGCAGAGGTACCAGTGGTCGAAGCTTTCCAGCCTTTCCGTGTCATCTACTTTCAACGGCTAAGTTTCTCACGCTGATGTAAGAACCGGTATACACGGAGCCTCGTGTGGAGGCTTATTTCGTTGGGAGACCACAATGGTTCGCGAAGTTGAAGGAGTGCCTTGCTTTTCGGTGCTCAAAGACTGAGAGTTGTCGTTGGTTAGAGAGGGTAAGGGATATGACATAGAATGAAAGTCAGTGGCGCTAGTAAAGTGCGGTCTCTCTGTTGTATTTGCGTCCCCCATAAACGCAAAACCAAAAAGCAACAACAAAAATTAACACCAAAATATGGGACGGAAAAACATTCGTATTTCTATCATTATATATATATATATATATATATATATATATATATATATATATATATATATATATATATATATATATATATATATATATATATATATATATATTGGTGTTATTCGGTTTTCCGCGTTTTGCTACCGACTACCATTTCAATAGTCAAACTTTATGACTGGAACGGTTTTTCCTTTATTTTATCAGTCGATTCTCCTGATCTTTGTCCTGACTGGTCGGCCATCTTGAGTCTGGCCATTTTTGCGCTTAGACCACCTAGAGGCCACGTTTTCTGCTTGAGACCGTTGATAATTCACCTCAAATTTAGGTTTCGCTCATGGTATCATTTTTTTTCTCCTGTTTATTGCGCTTTGCTTCACCGATGTAATTATCATTACAGAACCACACACTGTTTACCGAGAATTTGACTGTCTTCTGACATTATATCGACCTCGGGTGCGTCTGTTCGGGTGACAAGCCAACGTCGATTTCAAACAAGTGATTTGTCGTCTGTAATATATATATATATATATATATATATATATATATATATATACTATTACACAAAGTAAATTACAGTATAAGGGGTAAACCCCATAATCAGAAGACATTGGGGAAGTTGGTTGAGGGGGGACATTCACGTTACAACCAGTTTGTTTATCCTGGTTTTGAAGAGAGAAAAATTGTTAGTAGGTGGGAAGACAGAAAGAGGTAGAGCATTCCATAACTTAACGGTCCGGGGAAAGAAAGAGGATTGAAAGATAGAATTACGACATCTAGTGACAGAAACTTGATAGGGATGACTAGTTGCCTGGGTACGTGATGATCGGGAAAACGTTTTGGGGAGAGGAACTGCCAAAGCAAGCTCAGAAGAACAATCCAACATAATATCGGTAGAAGAGAGACAATGAGGCAACAGCCCGACGATGGGCTAGTGACTGAAGATTGGAGGTTAAAGAAGGGTCGTCGATCAGCCGGATGACCTTACGTTGAACCCGATCAAGAAAAGAAGAAGAGGTAGACGAAGCTCCACCCCACACTTGACTGCAGTACTCAAGTGCGGGGCGGATTTGAGCTTTGTACAGCAGAAGAAGATGAGCTGATGTGAAGAAGCTTCTGGCGCGAAACAGAAAACCAACTTCGCGTGCAGCATGAGAGGCGAGCTGAGATATGAAAGTGGAGCTGAGGTTATAGATAAGCCAAGAAGAGAAATAGGATCTGTGGCACGCAGCACATTTGAACCAAAGGATAAATGAGAGGAGAATGAATGATATTTCAAGGAAATTGAGAGGAGAACCCGAACGAGGACAGTTTCACCAGAAGACCTTCGTGCCAAACTCGGTCAAAGGCCTTAGAGATTTCGAGCGACACTATGTGTGTTTCTCCGTGATTGTCGAGTGCAGCCGACTAGGAGTGTGAGACGGGAGCCAGGATATCACCGGTGGAACGGTGGGGTCGGAATACATACTGGCGATCACTCAGTGGCCCTTCGCATTCGAGAACCATTCGCAGTAGTTCGGCCATGACAGTTTCAAATACTTTCGAAAAAAACAGGTGTAATGGAAATAGGACGATAGTTATTCGGGTCAGAAGGATCACCGCGTTTAGGAATAGGAAAAATCACGGCGTGTTTCCAGGGTGATCGGAAAAGTAGAAATTTGCACAGAGAGAGACAGAAAAGACGGTGTAAGAGAGGAGCCAATTCAGGGGCACACAGTTTAAGGACGATGGGTGGTATACCGTCCGGACCGGGTGGTCTGGATACTCCCAGAGAACGCAGCGCTTGGCGGATCTTCCTAATGCTGACATGAGGTTAAAAGTAAGAGACAGAGGGAAGAAAAGGAACCGGAGGAGTAGGATAAGTGGATAAGATGGAGTTGGAGGCAAACCGGGATGCAAAAATTTCGACTTTCTCATGTGGTTCACAGACAAGATCACCAGAGAAATTGAAGATGGGAGGAAAATCGGAAGGGCAAAAATGGCGGGGGACTGCTTTCGCAAGGGACCAAAATGTTCGGCTACCGGTGGCAGATGAGAGTAAGCGTTTGGCTTTCCAGCGGATGAAGCGTTCTTTGGCTCTCTGTATGGTTGACAAGCATCTGTTCCTGGGTTGCACGAAGCGGCGTTGGGAGTCCGGAGTGGGCAAGCGGCGCCAGCGGCGAAATGTTTCACGCTTCAAACGTTCAGCACAATCACAACGTGGTTGAACCACTCGAGGGATTCTGGTTTGCCGTGTTTGGAAAAGTGAGGAATAAAAAGTTTCATACCCTGAAGAACAATGCCGGTGAATTAAGAAACGGAAACGAAAATGTCTGAAGTAAAGCAGCAATCATCCCAAGGATAGGAGGCTAGGAAATCGCGAAAACCATCTTACTTTTACTTTTACGCGACTATCTCCTGCGAGAGGATAAGTCGACTCCATGGATATCACGGACCATTGCTGACCACGCGCGGCGGTCGGAGGCGAGCTCCGTACAGATCCTCATCCAGTCCTTTTTCCATCGCCGGGCTCCATAGACTGACCGAAGGCCTAGAAGCTCTGCGTCTTTCTCTATTGTACTGGTCCACTTTTTGAGCTTCCCACCAAGGCGACAACGCCAACCAGGGCAGGGAGTGGGGCAGAGTGTTTGCTTGGTTATCTCTAACTCGGGTCGCCGAAGCGTATGGCCGAACCACTGAAGTCGTCGACGTTGGAGGGGGACGGGGAGAGCATCGATATCAGAGCATCGTCTCCTTACCTCGTCGTTGGACACCCTGTCGCGCCACTTGACTTTGAGGATTTGCCGCAGGCACCAGTGGTCGAAAACCTCCAGCCTTCTGGTATCCACAGCTCGTAGTGGCCAGGTTTCGCAGCCATAGATGAGTACGGGCCGGATGGCAGCACATTAAACACGAATTTTGGTTCTTAAGCTGATTTCACTGCGAGTCCGCGCGTTCGTCTTAGCTGAGGAAAGGCTCTCCTGACGCTGTCGATCCGTGATACCACTTTATCTTTTGCCTGGCCGTTCGGAAGCAGAGTTGAGCCTAGGTATTTGAATGAAGGGACGTATTCGACTGGTTGGTCATTGATCGACAGTTGTTAAATTGTCGGGCCCAGATGGGTTGTGAAAGCTTTTGTTTTGGTCGAGTTTACCTCAAGTCCGATGGACCTCGCGAAGGAATTGATTCGGTCGAGGATTGTTTGTAGCGTAGCGGCGGAGTCTCCAAGCACGACAATATCATCCGCGAACTCCAGGTCCGAGATGTATATTTCCTGGCCAAGCTGAACGCCAGGTTAGTTGTGTAATTCCTGTCGCATTGTCCAATCGATGGCGTAGTTGAACAGCACCGATGAGAGGGGACAGCCTTGCCTAACTCCGGTAGTGAGTGTGAACTCGCGGTACTCTTCACCGTACATACGAACCCTAGCACCGGTTGTCGAGTAGTACCTCCTCAGCAGCCTTAAAAACTTATCGGGCATCCCATCGAATTGGAATATGGTCCAAAGAGACTCGCGGTTCACCGAACCAAAAGCTGCCCAGAAGTCGATGAAACAAGCTACCGTCGGCTGCTGGAACTTAAATCGGTGCTCCAGTATTCGGCGCAGTGTGAAGATTCAATCCACGTAGCCTCTGCCACGGCGGAAACCCCCTTGGTTCGGGTGAGTGCGTTGGTCTCTTGCCTCGGAGACACGGGTTAGTAACAACGCACCAAAGATCTTTGCGGTCACATCGATCAGGCTGATCCCTCGGTAGTTCTCACATGCCGATTTATCACATTTCTTCGGAATGGGCAGCAGTATGGACATTCCCCAGTCGGGTGGAAATGCTTCCTCTCTCCAAATGGAACTAAAAAGTGTACACAACCTGTCAATCAATGACGATGAACATGCTTTATACACTTCTGGAGGGATGCCATCTTCCCCAGCAGCCTTTCTGTCCTTCAGTTTGTTTATCATTTCCGCGGTGTTGGGCGGGTCGCAGTTGCTTTCGTACTGGAGTGGAGGGGTTGATATTGGTTGGTCCGACCGGCGGTCCGTAGGGCCGGTTGAGCAGCTGACCAAAGTGTTTCTCCCATCGGTCCATTTTCTCACTCTGTTCGGGTATTAAGTTTCCTGTCATGTCACGAAGAAGGGAATTTTGTTTACAAAACCTATTAGAGGCGTTGCGAATAAGGCGGAACAGTTTACCGAAGTCACCAGTTCCGGACGCGGTCTCCATTTTTTCAGCTATTTCTATCCAGTATCTTTTGCGATCAGCCTTGGCGGGGCGTGTGGCCTCTCGTTGCAGTCTGCGGCGTTCGTTACTACCTGCCAGGCGGGCTTCGTGTGCTCTGGTTGACAGCTGGAGCATGCTCTCCGAGATCCAATCTTTTGTCCGCCTTTTTGTTCTCCCGTGTACTGTCCAAGTAGCTTCCTTGATTGTCGTCTTCATTCGAGTCCACTGCCTTCCCACAGAAATTTCATCTGCTTGTGCATTGGTTGCGTTGATTAGTCGGGTTGTGATTGCTCGTGACAACGCTTCTCGCTTCTCTGGGTTTTCTAGGGCAGCAACGTTTATCCGAGATGGTGCAGACACTTTAGCACGTGTAGACAGATGAACTTTGAAATACGCGCGTAGGAGGACATGGTCGGTGCCGTTTGTGTTGCTCGTTATTGCACCTCGGTACGTTCAGCAATCCTCCACAGACGAGGCCCAACGGGCTCTCACCAAGATGTGGTCGAGTTGGTGTGCAGTGTGACTGTCATTGGAGTACCATGTGAGTAGGTGTTTCTTGGGGTGTTGAAATCGAGTGCTGCAGACAACCATTCTGTTGATGTCGGCTAAACCAATCAGTCGGCCACCGTTCTCACAGCGTTGACCAAGGTCGAATCTCCCGAGAATATGGCGAGTAGATTCATCGGCTGTACCTGTGCGAGCGTTCCAATCTCCTGTGATGAAAAGTACATCGCGCCTCGAAACCTCCTGCAAATAAGTGTAGAATTCGTCTTTGGTTTCGTCATCAGCTGAATTGGTTGGAGCATAGATCGCGATGACCGTCAAGTCGTGCGGGGAGCCTTTAAAACGTGCCAAGGTGAGTCTGGATGAGACTGGTTCCCAAGAGATCATTGCATCATTAGCTGCTTTGTTCAGAGCAAACGCGACACCGTAGAGACCGGAGTTGTCTTTCGGGCCACTGTGATAGAGCCAAAAGGATGTATCCACACCCGGGACCTTTATTTGTCGGCTACCTGAGTTGGGCAGGTGGACTTCCGAGAGCCAAGCAATATCTACGTCATAGTCATGTAGAGTTCGCATTGTGATGTACTGACTGCCGACGTCTAGAAACGTCCTGACATTCCAACAGGCTATGTGTGTTCTTTTCCTGCAGCGGATAATCCTAGCTTATTGTCTTATCACCTCGACCGCCGGGACACGAGGCGCGTCGCTTACCGGGGACGCCGTAGCATGATGAGCGTTTGAGGTTCCGTGAATAATCATAGAGAGTCGCGGGAGTAGGGTACGAAGCGGTGTCCCCAGCACCGTTCGGCCTTTTTGTTCGAGGTTGCACCTCTAGCCCTTGCACGCCCAAGTGCAGGCTGCAGGGCAGCAGGGTGTTCCCAGAGGAGCCGGTGACCTGCTGTACGGTTCGTTCGCTTCCTCTGGAATGCCGGATCAGGCAGTTGAACAGGTCTCCTTTGTGGCCGTTGGATCAGTGGATCTCGTCCGCCCATTCAGAAGGATCTGTCTTCATATGCTGAACACCGTCTCGCCGAAGTTTTTTAGACCTCGGTAACCCTCAACCTAGTTTAGCCCGCCTGTCGAGTGGTTTACTGGGGTGTGGCAGCTGATGCATGCCTCAGCTTCGTGGAGCCACAGGTGAGAGCTGGGTGAATGACGGAGACCAAAGAGATGGAGGATGCCCCAAGGGACACGACAGTCAACCAACTCAGAGGTGCTACCCCTCTCAGACACCCATACACCCCAGTTGGCTGAACTGTTACGCCAAAATGTGTGTCTCGAGGTAGGTGGAGGATCGGGGCGAGTAAAACTGACGGAACAGGAAATAATGCAGTGGTCAGATGAGCCAAGTAGAGTGAGAGCAGAGATCCCTAAGAACAGAAGGAACAGAAGTGAGAACAAGATCAAGAGTATGGGTACGATCGCCAGCTCGATCGGGAATACGTGTGGGGAGGTCAACAAGTTGGCACAGGTTGTTGACCATGGCGAAATGTTCGGCTTCGCGCCTCAGAGCCGAAGTGTCTGGTGAGTGAATCAGCCAATCTCGATTGTGAACATTTAAATCTCCTAGGATGGTGATATGGCAGTTGGGATCAGTAACAAACAAGAGCTCAATGTTCGAAGGAAAGAAATCAAAGGTTTGATGAGTCGCTACTGTTGGGTGGACGGTAAACAACTGGAAAGTAGTGATTAAAATAAGGAAATCGGAGTTTCAGTCACATCAACTGAAATTTACGATTGGAAAAGTCAAGATTCTAGATTCTGTATGTGGCGAATGACTGATGGACAAAAGCACAGACGTCGCTTTTGGGTGAAAAAATGAGTGGAAGGTATAGTTGGGAAATTGGAGGCGGGTGGTGTCTGATGAGGGGGAGATTTGGGTTTCGGTCAAAAATAGGGCAAGAGGAGAGGAAGATTGGAGAAACCGGTGCACAGGATCGATGTCATGGTTCATTCCGCGGATGTTAGTGAACGTGATGAGTTATTGCTTGTTTTTCGGGTGAGCAGAGCGAACAAAAGAGTGAGTGCCTGTGTCGTTGTGTATTTTCATGATTTGTAGTGTGAAGGGATCCGGTAACCATGATCCTAAGTTTTAAAGTGGTAACTGCATGAGGCCTCAATAGATCAGGCGTGGTAGTGAGCCGGGCGGCAGCCGAACCATCTGCCGCCATTTGGCAGGAATTCGCGCTCGCCGGAGGTATCCTTAGGTTACAGTACGGATTGGTGAACGGCAGTTTGGGCGTTGTCAGTTGTTGCTCATCGGTTTGTGACTGAGCTTTTTCCAGTCCATATGTTTGACTGTTTAGTCGCACCACTGTTCGGTCCTAGGGGTTGGGAATCCAAGACAGCTCCATTTCCTGTTGACAGCGTGTTCCTGTCTAGAATTCAAAAAATCCGTCCGTGGGTTTGTAAGTTGCAACAGTCATACCTAAACAGTGGCTGTCTTGCTGTCTGTCATTCAGTATCAAGAGTCACAGCTCAGACTGCTCCTCATGTCTAGTACGAACCGCAAAATATTACAGACTCTAATAGCTTCGACTCTGTCGAAATCAGACTTGTACATCTTATGGTTGATGCAGTTATTGCGCGAACCGTTCTTGAAGATGGGAACAGTAGTTGATTGCCCCCAAGACTAGGGGACTTTCCCAGAATTCCAAAAATAGAAAAACATGATTGAGTCCACTAACATGCTTCAATACGTCATCCTTAACTGGAACCGGGGGAACGTCGTCGGGGTCGGGCCATTGGTGATTGTTCCACTAGCTATATCAAAAAGGTCATTCTTCCGTCATACTCTCTCAGTTCATCAGCTTATAACATATTGCTTATCGAGGACAAAGAGTAACTGTCACCACTCATTGCACCACAAATGAATTGATGCAAACTGACACTGAGTAACGTCTTCTCAGATTGGTTAGTCGAACGGTCAGCCACCGTTTGACGGGAATCTTTTCCCGTGATATCACACCACTGTCCCATCGTTCGCGATTCCGTCGGCTCAAGCGTTGGTCCGGACTCTGGAAAGATGATGGCGTGTTGCCTGAGATCTGTCGACGTTGTGCCAACCCATTCCCTCAGAGTAACGTCTTGGGACTTGGACTTCCTTTTAAATCACCTCACTAGGTAAATCTGTCACAACAAACGACTGGGCTGTGGAAGAAGTTAACCCTGAAGGTCAGCTAAGCTGTACTTCGAAGAGCTCCGCACGGCATTCGAGACGCCACTGCTGACTTTGAATTGCCGGACCCTCTGCCTCACAGGTCATTTCACTCAAACCTCATGATTTTTTACATGTCACTCGGATGAAGAGGAACAACTTGAGGGAGTTACCCATGACGGCATCACGCTGCACGTCTAATGGACATCCGTACCACCAGACTTCGCCATCCCTGTGAAGACTTGCGTTAAGCTCACGCTCTATCACAAACCGTTTTTTGTACTGGCGTGCTGCCGGGATTGGCCGTTATGCACCAGGAATGTGCAGAGATTCAGCAAAACCCCAAAGCGTCACAACTCGACGGAACAGGTCGCAACTCACTAGGCCAGCGGAGTGCAAAGCATTCTTCAAAATCGACCAGTGCTGGCTGATGTTATCAGGCGAGGCACATTCTAGCTTACAGCTAGTGCATTATGAAGACGCATTGGCGAGCTGGTTGGGGCAGCTGCTCGCTGTCTAGCAGCTATTCGAGGCGTACGCTTGGGACGCCAACGGAAGCACATGGACAGCTTAGTGCAAACTGGCGCGTGGTCGGAGCAAATGGCGGTGATCCAGTGCAATCGGCAGTGTTGCATGCAACTTCACTATTTGTGGCTTATTGGAGGTGAAATGACGGGATCTCTTCCGGTTATTTTATTCTGTATCTATGGAAAAGCAAAGCAAATGAATGATGATAGTTCACAAATAATTGCATTGGAATTAACTAGGACCTTCAGAAACTTTTGCCACTACATACACCCCGGGTTTGACTGCCATTTGCGACTGCACCTAACCTGTTCTTGACAAGGGAAGCCCCAGCTAAAGTAGATAGATTTTGGTACCTGGGTAGTTACATCTCACCAGGTGGACGGATATCGGATGAAGTATCATCTCGTACACGGAAGGCGCATTGGGCTTTTGCCAACCTCAGTTATCTGTGGCGCCGGCGTAACATCCGATTGTTTGTTAAGGGTCGAGTGTACGATGCGGCGGTTAGGTCCGTTTAGAAGCATGGCCGTTGAAAGTAAAAGGTAGGCAGAGACTGTCGGTGTTCAAGCATCGATGTCTCCTTAACGTTACCCGAGTATGATGGGAACACCGTATCAGCGATGCTGAGGTTAGATGTAAGATGTTGGGAGCCAGAGGTCATTCTGTGGATCAAGTACTGAATCTAAACAGGTTAAGGTGGTTGGTACCTGTGTTACTCATATCCACCGATAAGCTACCTTAGCGTACGCTGCTTTCTGAGGCCGGTAGTGATTAGAAAGGTGGTCGACGTGGTCAGTTCACGACATGGCAAAAAGGTATGAAAACCTTGAGCAGTGGACTTGGGCAAGTAGAGCGTTTTAGAAGCCTAGGTTGGAGTCCACGTGACCCGTTTACCACATGGTTGGAGACATTAAGTGATATGGCCAGATTTCGCGGCCAGTAGCGTAGTTGCATTCGGACTCTTCCTTTGTCCTCTTGGTTTCCGCTTGATACTTTGATTTTTGGATCTTTCTGACTTTATGGTTCTGTTCTTTTTGCCCTTTACTAGACGATGCTGGATGGTAGCAACCGAAACCAAAACACAGAAGTGGAAGAATAATGGTTGAATAAATTGAAACTGCGACTGCAGCTGGTGATTCTGAACGAAGATAAAACCGCCGTACGATGCTTTTTGTTTCCAGTTGTTTGTTGAGCATTGACACTACATGATGAATCATCTATATGTTCATTTAAGGACTTTTGTCACTACTTTTAGCGCCATCCCTAAAGGGCTATTGCGTCTTCCCACTTTTTCACACAAAGAATGGACCCACCCCACAGTTTTATAAGACCAGTTAGTATACTTTCACAAACCTCAAAATCACCGAGCAATACAAATGCCATACCACTAGGTGATGTTTTTTGGTCAAGTGTTAGTAAAGACGAACTTTTTTCCACTTGGCAATATACTTCCTAACTTCCCACCCTTGTCCTATTTTCCGTCTTGTCACAGTACTACGAACAAAAATTATGGCTCCAGAAACAGAATCGCCAACGTACCTCATTTCGAAAATTCAGACAGTAACGCGGGTTAACTCGTCACCCTTTTGCACGACATCACGCTATGGACGGCACCACTGTATTTAGCTGACCGTTTCTCACAACATAACGCATTTGAAATGATTTTGTTATCAATTATGCCTTCCTCTTTGTGAAATTCTACATCACTTTGACCACACATTTTAATCGCTGTGGTTGAATTCTCCGCAGCTCTCGTTCGGTCCCGTTATGTGTTGAAGTATTTTCCCAGTTTGTTACCAAACCATTTGTTTTTTCTTTAACAGATTATTGACATCAGCCGTTTTTGTTTTTCACATAGTCTTAGAACGTGTAAGGGAGAAATATTCTCGATGAACTAATTTCTCAGGTATACAGTCAGCAAATGCTGTTTGTTTTGTCTAAATCCGGTTATGTTCTCGTACTGCCGCATGAATATTGTACAAAAAAACCGCAGTCTCTAGCATCGTTACCGCACCTGACCTATTGGCGGGGCCTCATATGGTTCCTCACTTCAGGTTTCGGAGTTGCACCTAAAACAACCACCAACCAAGCGTTCGATGCTGCGGTTCTGGTGGCTCTTTGCCAGCACGAAATCCAGTCGAAATCAGAACAACCAGTCGTACGACAAACGTGAGGACGAAAGCAGTTACAATAGAAAGTGTATATATTTTACTGCGGCTTGA
The DNA here is from genome assembly GCA_948099385.1 of Fasciola hepatica. NCBI lineage: Eukaryota > Metazoa > Platyhelminthes > Trematoda > Plagiorchiida > Fasciolidae > Fasciola > Fasciola hepatica. The sequence continues at coordinate 31,665,826 of CANUEZ040000043.1, read as the reverse complement.
AATCAAGCATGGTGCCAACAATCCCGAAAGTGGGGGAAAAACAACATGAGAACAGGCAGTCATCGGATCAGTGGTGCAGTTCATGGTTTTTGCGTTGTGAGTTGTTGAACTATTCGGTCACCCGATCCAGATCAGGACCTTTTTGTTCGAGACGCCTCCAGCCTTTGCGCAGCCAAACGCGTACTGCAAGGCAGCAGCGTCGGTCCAAATGAGCTGGTGGCCAGTTGTATGGTTCATTCGTCTCTTCCGGAAAACGCTGTAGGGTAAATAAAGCATGACAGAATTATGGCCTTATTCAGTGACGGACCACACCACGTCGGTGCTGTCAGCAGACTTGAGTGGCGTTTTAAACCAGAGAACAGTAGCCAAACGAGGAACCCCGGAACATCTTCGAGCAGTGCCGCTGATCGCACACGACATGACCGCACTTGCTTGAACTATCCTAAGCTGTTTTGATTGCCTGTTCCGCTGACTAACCTCCGGTCCCCGATTTCCTGCGCCTCCCCGCCATGTTTGAGCACATCGATGCTCAAACACTGATAGACTTCCCGTATCTTCCACACGTAGCGGTCATGTTCCTGAATCGTGTATCAGAATAAGCCTAACTGCGGCGATATAAACTTGGTCCTTAATGGGTAGTCGTATATCCTCGGCGCTACGGGTTGTTCAACTTGGTACAAGACGCACTTCTTTTGTGTGCGTGACGGAACTTTGTCCGATCTCCTAGCTGGGAATCGATCGATCTGCACTGTGCGAGTTTAGGTGGAACTATTGCATAATGCTTGCGCAGATTTGTAGTTAGGAGCTCGGCTGTGATTTGTTTCATAATTATGTGACCGGTACACGTCCTGACCGGCCGAACAGTCATGGTCTTCGTAGACGTCTCGGGTTCTATTGTTGTCACCCCATTCGGCGAACTTTGGTTAGCCAGAACTCTGAAATATTCTGCGTTATCATGTAGTAGGTAAATGAAGTAGGGTATGGTTTTATAAATTAACTTGAGAATGAATGAGTTGAAAATTATCTGCCGATGTGACTAGCAAAGGTCTAAGGTTGTGAGTGAGGCAAGGGTAGAGTCGTCAGAAATCTTGTTGGAAATTTCTCGCGTTTCTGTGAGTGATGTTCGGTGACCGAAACGTTTCAAGGGAATGAAGGGTTACTGTCGATAATCGAAAGCTCAAATTGAACTGCCTTGAAATCTTGCTTTGGAAGTCTACTGGGCAACAATAGAGCAGAACGGGGGTAGAGCCATTTTAGACGAAAAGGCACCGATTTTCTAGTCTCCGAACTGTTTGAACTTGCTCGTATTGCCAGTGCACCCGTCCTGTTGCCACCATAAGAGACAGATTGCAAATATATGCTGACTGAGTTGTGAGTCTGTTAACTTGCTGCAGTTCTTAATGATTCACTTATCACTGGAAATTCGTTGAAACACTGTCCGACTTTTTTTTACCTCTGTCGAGAATTATCTCTGATTCATGCTCACCCAGCGTAAATTACTGCTCGAAATCTGTTGTGACTCGAGTTCTTTTCTACGATCTGAATGGGAAACCCGGGTACTTGATCCTAGCTCGCAATGACACGTTAAAAGACAACAACACAGCACGTCAAAACCACTGTGCTTACAGATATTACATCGCGGTATTTAAAACGAAAATGGAACATTCCGGGACTCGGGCGTTCAGTTAGTTTCAAGCTCTGTCAGGCGGATTAGGCTGATAACGTTTGCCGGTTTCATTATTGACCGTTGACCCAATTTGCGTCGGACTGCATACGACTGTTCGATTAGGAAAAGGGTGTTATGTCTTGCGTGATGTGGTAAATTATTAATTATTCAATGCGGTCTGATATGTTCGGGCTAATTAATGGCTTGCTTCAAAAGTGAGGTTTTTTGACCTGGCAAACCCCCGCATGGAATGGCTGCATCACATTTGTAAAGATGACATCTTCCGGTTGGCACGAAATAAACCTTAATGAATCATCCGGGTAAGCTCAACGATTGTCTCGCGTAGCTGGTGTTCAAGCACTTTAAGTTTTGATTCTCAGTTGGTACTGGTCATATATACTACTATTACTTCCTACCGAAAGTGAAGCACCTGTACTAGACTTCGTGAAACTCAAATAATGGGTGGATCGTCAGAACTTTTATTTATGCGCTGCTATGGTTTCGCTTTTGAAGCGTGAACTATTAGTGTCATCCTTAAAATCATACTCCGCTTCTCTCCCACGTAAGGCAGTGTTTGACACCCTTCTGACACCAATAACTGTCATTTCATTATCAGACAGTGATAACTATTTCCTCAGTATCACATTCCAATCAGCACCATCATACTGGCAGTTCTCGTAGTACATGATTCCCTAAAAACCGACATTACCTTTGGTCCCCCTCGTTTTTCACTGAAATCATATTGATTGACACACCGAGTCAACTAATGCGGTCACTTTCCCGGCCATCTCGATTTGCTCCTAGTCTTCCATCCTTCATTCGCACAGTCGATTTAATGGACATCTTTTGGCCTAGGAAAGCGAACTGTTGATCTATTAGTTCATCGGTTGTACTTACCGGAGTACTTACAGCGATCAGTTAATGTGACGTCTACCTTTACCATTAGCCCTTTCACAGACTGTTGTATTCATCAACGAGGACTCAGTTCAAATGACGCAGGTCAGCATTATGAGTGTGGGCGGGTGGCGAGTAACCACTTCGAAGTCAGTCACGCATCTGTGTTTGGAGAGCGGTGCGATTCTTGGCTTCTGCTAAAGCTAAAATGGTATGATGTTGAATGACAGACTGGTTAGTCCGCTCCTTATTTTAGTCACCAGTTATCTTAGCAGCACGAAGCTGATTCCCCTGTAGTTCGCGCAGATGATTTCGTTGACCATTTTTGGTATGGGAGTAGGATGGAGGTTTCCACTATTCTGCTAAACTGCTTTGCTGCCGCAAAGGACAGACGAATACACCCAAATCAATGTGGCTTTGGCAGAGAAAAGGTTATGTTGATCATATCTTCACGCTACGACGTATCATCGAGCACCACTACAAATTCTTATAACCAACCACAGCCTGCTTCACCGACTTCCGAGCTGCTTTCTATTCCCTCAACCGAGAGTCACCCTGGAGCACACTAGGAGCCAAACGGGAGCGATAGACGAAGTGAAACTTATAGCCGGTTGTGCAAGTAAGGCATTCCTACAGCAGTTCTTCATGAGAAATTTTTTACGCGTTGTCTTGTGCAAGCATCTGCAACAAATCGTCAAAGTACAAGGCATTTCGTATCAGTAGCCAGGTAACGGTCCCCGATGGGTTTTGGTTCTTTCGCTGCGTTTTTCCGATACATCATCGCCCACACACGCAAAAGCTTTGTTGATTCGGACACTAAACGACCTATGTGTCCGTTTCTAACCCCCCCTGTACGCGATTTAGCATGTGTGCACTTCTCTTGTAATACGCGTGACTCTGTCTAATGCTGCTTTTCGGCGTTCGCTTGATATCGATTACTTATGCCACCGTGTTTGTGATTGAGAATCGGGCGTGCAAGGTTATTACGACGGGCCTACTTACAGGTGAAAAACAATCTAGGGTTCGACAGTATTCATTCACGTTGACACCATTCAGCTCTTGTCCGTTAGCCTGTCGAGCGTCGCCAGAATGAACTCACCCTAGGGTTGAAACCTGAGGTCATTCAACTTGCAGTTCTGTGATAACAACAATGATGCTAATGTTTCTTCTAACTAAATCCATTCTCTTTCCTGATACCATAAAAGTTGATTCATCCGAGCTAGAAGAACCCTTCTACTGCATGGATATGAATGTGTTCAACATGGCACACGGGGCATTGCATTTCAAGCTGAATGCGGAGGGTGAGCGGTGATGCGTCTATTTCAGTTCATTTCTCCCAAACAAGAACGGGCAGACCGCGAGGATTGAATAAAAAGTGACTACTCTTGTTGCAGCTCACGAAAAGTCTCATTTCATATAGACCGTCCGCAAAAGAAAACATTTTAAGCAGACTTGTTACATCGGAGCATCAGGACTGGGCTCGAGCTCAGTTCTCTATATATTTCGATGACGACACACGTCCAGACAAGCCCATCAAATATATGTATATGTGTGTGTTCACTAGAATCTAATTTGAATCGTCTGGAGTGTGAATGGATACTCTTCATTGAAGAGCCCACAAATGAATCACAACTGTGATTTCTCATAGTTATTCGTGTCTGGGTCACTGCTAACCCAACGAACAACGAGGCTGCATGTGCAAGCGCTCATATTGATAGTAAGTTGGGTTAGCAGTGACCCAGACACGAATAACTATGAGAAATCACAGTTGTGATTCATTTGTGGGCTCTTCAATGAAGAGTATCCATTCACACTCCAGACGATTCAAATTAGATTCTAGTGAACATATAACATCGGAGTGTGCAAGTATGAAGACGAGTGGGCAGAGGAGTACCGGGTACGCATACCTGATGAGCGGCAACAATCGCGAAACCGGTCGTGTGCTTCCGGGGACATTTTGTCCACACGTTAACATACTACTTACTATATATATATATATATATATATATATATATATATATATATTTTATTTCCAGGATAGAACTAATCCCCTAGTAAGCGGCATTTATGGTGAATCTTAGAGAAACATTTCTAGATCTAAACAGGTGGTCTCCAACACTTCTTCGCTGAGAATGAATCCGGTTGATTCATTAATGCTGGTTTATGGAGAAAGCTTACGAATACTGCTCGACGTGACAGACGAACGGGAAGTCAGAGATCATTCGAAGCCTCGCAGTAGAACTAGCCAGTACGACTGAATGGACAGGTAAGGTATGGAAGGCTATAGTCAGGGCATCCCAATAATTAGTCACATGAAACGGAAAATAACGCGCTCAATGCCGAGGGAGATTTATCAAAAATAAGCTGTTTGCTATGTCAGTAATGACTGATTTGGGAATATATTACTTATGCGGTGATTAGGAAAATGCTAACGTCGTGTATTGTGGAAAATATAAAAAAATGCAGAAGTTAGTGTATGAGGTGTGATCGAGTGACACTCATTCAGTTCTCAGGATTTCCAGTCAAGTCACCAAAATGCATAATGATTCGCTTATTGCTCTCCCCCCAGCACTAACTATAGGCGGAGACAGTCAAGTTGGGCTAACTGACTGGTTTTGGTAATGGTCAAGTAAGAAACTAAAATGCATCTGGAAGTGATAGTCATGTGGTAGCTTGGAAAGCACGGAAAATTGAAGTCATCTCGGTCGTGCGTGCGGGATGTGTGGTCGGATATCATCGTCAGGTTTTTGTTACTGTTTCCATTCAAAACCTGGGCAAATTCAGTGCTTGAAAGCATGCACCTGCTATCCGTAACGTTCAGCCTCGGCATTTTGAAGATGATAAACGTTTTTCTACCAACCTGGGTTTCTGTCTGCTTGGCAAGATTTGATCCACTTGTTTCATCAACCATCGGTGAGGAACGCTGACAATCTGCGGGTCCAGATAAGTCAACGTGTAACGTTTCCATGGTGTCTCAGATCGCCGCCGGGGTTGCATGGGGTAGGTGTAGCAGCGCAATAATTCTCTTGTTATGATGACCAGGAGTGAACTGTTTCAATTATGTCGTGAGCAAATAAATATTGTGCGGTGAAGTGTGCATATTACTTACCGAATAAGTGGTTGATTACTCAAAACACTAGTATGGACAGTAATGTAGCAATAGTGGGCGGGATTACGTCACACGGACTGAACGGAACAAGATGAGGGAAGGCATACAAACCACGTGATTGCATCCTCCGATCGGATTATGGCTGTCTTCAAGTGGACTGAGTAGATGGAATGCAACTAAAGGTTGTTGTTTCATTTGATTGGTTTTGATAAGCCCTGAACGACTGGTTTACAATGAACAACCTATTTACCAGGTTTGTCTTCTGGACTACAACAGTAGCAGTGAAGACGGAGTTTGATTTCGTTTACTCCAAGATGGCGTGGTAAAGTTCGTCAAGAGGAACATTCGGCGTCTTCAGTGGAGCTTCCCGAAAGCGGCGGATTTTGGGTTAAGTTCAGTCCTACAGCATCATGAATATATGAAACAATGGTGTGCGCTCTGGTCATCCGATTTTCATATCTTCTTACCACCAGCAGAAATAACAACAACGACAACCCTGCCACTATTTTCAACAATTTGCCTCATGTATGCCACCTTTCAGAGGATAGACTTCGTATTCGTGTTGCGTAAGATAAATCTCCGTTATTGTTTTGCAGTATGTTGATTGTAACTACTCGGACACTTGGGAGGCAAGTGGCAGATATCACGCAATAATGTTAGTGTTGGAAGATAACCACAACTTCTGAATTGGAGTTTGACAACCACGTGAGATCGAATTCGGGATATAAACCTTTTCGTATTACTGAAAGCAAGAAATGCGTTCACTATTATCAACAGGACCGGAGCATGGGTTCCAACATTTGGAACCGACTCATCCCCACCGTGGGATGTAGTCGAGTAAAAGTAACACTTGGACTAACCAGCTGCATCATCCAATTTTAATCTTAAAAAATGACGCATTCATAGACCTGGTTTCAGCTTTTTCACGATTCAGTTCAGGATTTATTTTTATTTTATTTTATCTTACCAATCACGAAAATACTTGAACAATGGGCAAACTCTGTCTAGCAGATGGTTTCGAACATCCGCGATGTTACTAGGGTAAACAACATGCCTCCTAATTAGATAGCGACGGTCGTTTCCGAGATCCAGGTCACATGACAGCTCTATACTGAAGCCAAATGACCTGAAACAGACAGCCTGAAGGTGAGGGCATATGGTAGACCAACCAAATGTAATGGAACCCCACGGGGCAGGTGCAGTCATTGTGCGTGTGTGTGTGCTTGTACACTGTGCGTAAATGATGTGACTGAGAAAACACAAATCAATTTTACGATAGAGCAGACAGTCATCAGCATTTTCTGTAAGTTCAGCCGAAATTACTGGCAGATGTATTTCAAACCCGATCTTTTGATATAAATTACGGTATTATTACTATTATTATTACTAATAATATCATGTGGCAAGTAGAGAAAAAAAAGTGCATTCATTGACATCCACATAATTTACTCAACATGTAGTCTCAAATATCGGATAATGCAAGATAGATTCGCGCATTTTAACCAGTATAGCTCAGTGTATAATTTTATATTCAAGACAGTATTCATAAGAGTACTAAACAACTGTGATATTATTTTTAATTAACCAAAACGACAACACCGAATACCAGATTCAAATTTTGAACGACTTATTGTTTGCATAGTTCCTCTGAACACAACTAAAATTTTGAGAAACATTACTGGTTATAGGATATATCGAATAGCCAGTCAGATATTCTTGGTTAGAACCCACAATTAGTGTTCCATTACTGCTAGTTTAGGAATTTTGTGTAGATCTAATTCTGGAAATTCCCTTCTAGATATATTATATATATATATATATATATATATATATATATATATATATATATACCTTTTCATGTAGTCTGTAGATGCATTTCAACTGATAAATCCAAGTCACATTATTCAGTTAGTCAAACTAACGCATGTCTATGATGCAGCTGCATTGACTTTCGGGCTGTACTATAGCGGATCATTCACGACACAAAAAATCGAGGCCTTCACAAATGTAGTTTAGAAGCTTGTTGAACTGTGTAAGAAGGACAAAGTTGTTGTCTTCCTCGTGGCCCAATGATGTCACTTCGACTGTCGAGGAAACTCCGCAATCCCTTTTTTTTCGTTTCCGAAAACAGAGCATTGCCTGAAGAACTGCTTTCCAGCAATTGAAGCTGATAGCATTGTGGCAGAATGACCAGTTTATGAGGCACCAAGCACATCTACACGGGTCTTTTCATCGTTACTCAGTCTTGTCGAGCCGTGTCTGATAATTTTCAACCTTGCTGCCTTACTTCCCAGATGAAATCTACCGAAATGAACTTTCACAATTGACCTCATGAGATGCGCCTATTCCAGATACGGGTTATTCCATTGTACATGCATCACCATTGACCGGTTAGATACAGTTCTCACGAGGACTTTCGAGGGGGAGGGAGATCGTGGTGATTCAGTGTGCATCAATATGCTTACTATGGAGGAAAACAGTGAGAGATTTTCTAAGGACGTTGTTAAAACTGAGAAGCAATTTCAGAAACTAGGTGGGCGGATTGAAGTCTTTTTCTTTGAAACCAAGAAGAATTACGAGAAACAGTAAGATTAATAAGGGAGAACGAAAGTGGATACAAACTGAAGTACTAGGTAATGAGGTACTTGAGTTAGTTTGCTTTGAGCGATAGAAAAGAAAGCTTTATGATTTCAACTGTAACTACTTCGACATGACTAATCCAGCAAAGATTATGAATGAGAGCAACTCCTAGGTAACGATGAGACTGCACCTTGACGTGGTGTGATGGCTTGCGTACTTCTATGACCCAAAGAACTATACAGGATGGGTCCCCTAAATCGGAGGTACAATCATGCCCGGAGGGTCAATGGGTAGAGGTCAGACAAAGTCCAGTCTCCTGGTCCTCCAGGTTGGGGTGGATTTGAGCTGGCAACTCAATCGGCAAAATCAGTGGAAGAATAATTGATCCAAGCAAATGGGCTTCCACTCAGCCACCCCGCTGCCTTGCGGATAGGTTCTTGTTAGAACTAAAGGCTTTGGTTGAAAACCCCAATTGTTCCCCTGCTTTGCAGCTGGGCACCCTAGCAGTACCCGTCCAACATCTCCCGTGAATTGCACGACTACAAAGACTTCCATACTGCATCGGTCGGCCCGCAGCATAATCAGGACCGCGCTGCCCATTGCATTGAGCGGGGTGGGTAGTGATAAGTGGACTACTGCTCAGAGTTCCCTCTCTTTTATTCAAGCTTTTTCTTCTGTCCCCAACCATCTCTCTTTGCCCCACCTATCCATCCATAATGCTCCCACTGATAACACGGTCGATACTCGCAACGATTCACTGTCAAACAGTATCGGGAATAATCCTCTGTCTGGTAACTCACATTTTCTCAAGCCTCGTCAGCCTCTGAATCAACGTGCGTACACTCATGCAGGCCTGTCAGCAGGCATGCCTAGCGCTCACAATAAATTCTCTAAAGATTGATGTGTGTTACTTAAGTGAAACGCTTATCCAGGATTCGAGCAGTGTAATTCAACTAACTGATCCTGGTATCTCATCGAGGTATTTTCTGCGCACCTCAGGAGACGAAGTAGCTCGAGCTGCGGGTCAACGTGGTGTAGGAATAGTCTTGACTGAGAAGGCTGAGGCTGCTCTTTTAGACTGGATCCCTGTTAACAGCCGTTTATGTACAGCTAGACTCGAGAAGTCAGTTGGCGATCGAAAGGATACCTGTGTTAAGCGCAACTGGTTTGTGATCTTGGCATACTCTCTAACAGTCTGCAGCTCTGACATGCAGAAGGATGAGTTCTGCGATGAACTCGCCACTCTTGTAAGGTTGCTAAACCCACTCCCACCACCCACACCACTGGTGCGCACATAAACATGCAGACACCAACACACAAAACGTCTGACACCCAATGGCTAAAATTATTATCCCGAGATCATTCGATGGCAAACTGGTCTTGAGAAAGGTTACCCGCGGTAACCGAAACGTCGGCTGACTACCATCTTTTCCGATAACGCTGTGTTACGGAACAATAAACACTTAACTATAACATATCACATGGCGCGTCGTTTTCTCGATACACTTCGAACGGATCTGGGATATGATACATTATCGCTAAACCTTACCGTGGTTTCCTTATTAAACGCGTTCTTCAGTCCTTTGTACAGCGTGGACCACTTGCACGTTACTCCAATACTCGGCACCGTACGAATATGTTAACCAGTACGATAATCTCCACGAAGCGTGAGAACGAGAAGGCAATTGGGAGAGCTAGTGGTTAGCGTGTATTCGGGAACCTGCGTGAGAGCGTGTACGAGAGCAACGGTCAAATGGCAACCGCGCTTGGCAGTCAGCGTTCAGCTAAACAATAAAAGCATGAACGAAAATGACTGTCGCTGCACTTTCGTTCGCAGGAGCAAAGACTTTGCCATTTTAGTGCGAGTGGGTGATTTTAACGCACAAGTTGGCAAACACAGTGCGTCAGAAACTTGTTAAGGTGGGCGTTTTTCTCCAGTTTTGCGTAGACAGTCGGTTATTCCTATCTAGTATGAATTTCCGACACAGCTCGCGTCGCACAGCGACATGGCGCTCATGCTCTATGGGTACTTTGAGTCAGACTGAGCACATTGTAGCAAGCTACCGGTGACGCAGTTCTGTTCAGAACTGTAGATCTTACTGGCCCACGTACGTAGAGTAGGACCATGTATTAGTTTTATTGCGGTTATCTCTCCAACTCCGTGGTCATCGTCGCAAACCGCAAACCCGGTCAGCCGTGCAACGTTTGTGTGATCCAGAAGTACGCACCCGTTATGAGCAGAAGTTAGAACATGAGCTAGGATCTACGATGAACAGTAATGCAGATGAGCATTGGGTCCATATCCAGCAGGCAATGCACTTTGAAGCAGGTTTTGCCTGTGGTCCTCGATCCGATGTCCATCAAAGACATTGGATTTCGCAAGAGTCGATCAGGCTAACAGAGAAAAGAAGTCAGCTCTCGAACAGTAAGGAGATGAATAAGGTTCTGGAGAAAACTGCAATGAAATGTTACGAAAAGTCCTAAGAATGATCGCGAAAATTGGTGGGTCAAGGTAGCCGAAAAAACGGAATTGATAGCTGCTTCAGGTGGTAGTCAAAGGCTGTTCAAACTTAGTCGTGGACGGCGAACCCCGGCCAGCGAAACGATGTGCGATAGAAATGGAGAACCCATCCATGACAAACAGCAAAGGCTTGACCGTTGGGCCGATTACTTCAAGGAGCAGTTTAGCTGGCCACACGCTAGTGTAGCTACTCCTGTGTCAACAACTGCAACTGTTTGAGGAGTACCAATAAACCCCCATCGGAAGTGGAATTGGAGTCGTGCATTCGATTACTAAAGCGAGGGCAAGCGACCGGTCCAGAAGAACTCCCTTCAGTTTTTTTCAAACTAGGTGGTGGGGCGTTGATAAAATCACTGACCACCCTGCTCCGTGACTTTTGGAACGGGGGAATTATCCCGCTGTTTCGGGGTGAGTCACTGATTATACCCATCTTCAAGAGGGGAATACGCAATGACTGTGGTAATCACAGCGGGACTAGCTTAATTTCGATAGTCACTAAGATATTAGTCTCGATTTCGCTGCGTCTTCTCACACCGGCTCGCGAGAAGAATACCCGCGAACAACAGGCGGGATTCTGCCCAGGTCGAGGATGAATCGACCAGATCTTTACTCTTCATCAGCTACTAGAGGTGCGTCACACACACTGTCGACCAATAATAATGGTTTTATTCGACTCGAAAGATGCCTTGGATTCAATTGACCAGACGGCGCTATTCAATGCTCTTCACCGGAACGGTGTGCCCCAGAAGTTCATGAATCTACCAAGGTCATTGTACTCTCGTACTTCTGGCCGTGTAAGGGTTTACGGTGAACTATTCGGTCGGTTCGAAAAGACCGGGGCTGTTCGACAAGAATGTCGCATGTCTCCATTCTTGTTTAACTTCGGTATGAACGAGAAAATGGATAGTGCCTTAGGAGATCTTCAGGATGTGGGCATCGAACTAGGAAATAGTGAGATTCTCTGACCCAGATTAAGCAGACAGCCTCGTCTGCTTGTTCGAATGCACGGAACACGCTCAAAGTGCACTAGATAGATTCGGAAGAGCTGTAACTCCACTCGGCATGCGCTTCGCACCTTCAAAGTGTAAAGTGATGTTGCAAGACTGGAAGTCAACAGTTCCGAGCTTGTGGCTCTATGGGGGAGGTGCTGGCAATCGTCGATCGTCTCACCTACCTCGGCAACAGCGTGACGAAGGATGGGAGTACAGTAGTAGAGGTGAGCACGCACATATCCAGGGCTCGAGCGGCGTACGCTGGACTGAAGCACTTTACTGAAGTTGAAAGGTCGTGTATACTGTACTGCAGTGCGTTCAGTTTCGTTGTGTGGCTGCGAAACTTGGGGTCTGCGAGCAGATATTCGTTGTCCTTAAGTTTTCGACCACCGATGCTCTCGTAGTATCGCTAAGATTTGATGGAACAGCCGAGTGAACAAAGGCTGAGGTTAGAAATCGAGTATTGAGTACCACTTCAGGGAGTTCTCTATCACAGCGGATCCAGCTGAGTAGGCTTTGTTGTTCAGGGCAAGTGTTAGGTGTGGCAGAAGCACGCCTACCATACCGTACCCTATTCTCCGTTCCTCCTCAGGAGTGGAAGAAACCACTTGGAGGTCAACAGAAGACTTGGCAACGAGGAATGAAAAAGTAGACAGCGAAGTTAGGAAAAGTAGGTGCTTCGCTTCTTCGTGGTTGGGGTTCAAAAGATCCCTCAACCAGTTGGCTGAAGACACTGAAGAATATGGAAGCAAGCCGTGAACAGTGGCGATCGTGTTGTCACTTTGTGTCGCATCAGAATGATTGATCGTTGTGCGTTTGTACAATTAGACTGTATATTCCGTGGGTTGGCTATTAGGGCGTTGTTTCCTTTTCCCATCTGTGTAGGTCCACTCCCTGTCCATCTTGTATATTCATTCTTTGTGTTTCCAAGTTAAACATGGTGGGAAGGGCAATGATCAGTGGGGCTTGCCCTACTGTTTAACGCTGTACGATGATGATGATGATGATGATGATGATGATGATGATGATGATGATGATGATGATGATGAACGGACGGATGAAGCTTGAGGGAAGTGTTGGCTATCAATGGAAAGATATAGGATGTTACTGAGAACAACTTATTAGCTTCGTCCACATTGAAGATTAAAAGGCTCATCAAAGCATTGTAGGACGATAAGGGAAATAGAATAAGAAGTGGGTCCGTAGCCAAGTCCATTCAGATTGTTTTGAAAAAAATTCACACTTTTCAAGTATTGGGGTATCCACGTGCAACGTCATTGGCGTAATAGCAGACAATGAGATATCTCGAAACTGAGAGCTTAGTGACATAAAGGTAAAAAAGAAATGGGAATAGAATGTCACCCTGAAGAACATCAGAGTTAGCTTGAACAGACGGTGAGTGCCTGGTACTACAAGAAGTAAACTGTGTGTGACGGGAATGATAATCACGAAGGGTACAACAGTCAGCTCTATCATCATGTGGAATACACCGGATAGTGCCACTATGAAGAGAACCACCGCGTTCAAAGAGTCAAGAAAATTAGCCTAACAGTGCGGCCACCGTGATCAAGAGCAGAAATAACAGGGGTAAAAATGCGACCAATAGCATCAAGGGTTGACCAAGTGGATTTGTAGGCAAACTGTGTCAGGTCAGGAGAGTGAATTTGGGGATTTATTAGGTGATTTAGTACATTCTCAAATACTTTGAGCAAAGCAGATGTGCAGGCTATTGGATGATATTTGTCGGATCCTTCGTTGGGTACAGGTGTGATGCGTACAGATTTCCAACAACCGGGAATCACCCCGAGAGTCAAAGCAATGGTTGAATAGATTAGTCGACGGGGGGTGGTGTAAGTTTGAAAGTGCAGACTTTTGGTAGCACTGGAGATGGCGAGTTGGGACCACCAGACTTATAGCACCTGACTTGTAAAATTCTAAGGATAGAGCTAGGTGTCACGGTGTTAGATTCAAGGGAAACTAGATATGGATGGGGAACTGAGTATGCATGGGAGCTTACGGTGAACTGATGATTCAGAACTGTGATGTTTAGCTTCAGCTTGGGTTTGGGATAACACAACTGTTTCAGGCTTCCCACATTTCACAGTAGCTCTTGTTACCTGATATTATGTCTATGTACAGACTATTCAAATGTCGTACTTCAGTTTTGATGGATGTGAGTAGAATTTTTACAGCATGATGCCAGTCAGATTTATATGCTGTATCCTTATCTCTACGGTGCTTCTTTATGCAAGTGGGGGAGAACCTATTGGTTTGAGAATCATAAGTTCTAATGGGGTAACACAAATGACAGCAAAAACTAAGGGAGTCAGTTAAGTGTTCACAGTATGGGGAGGCATCGTGAAAAGGAAAAAAAATAGAGAAGTCATTGGAGCCAACAGATACTCCAAGTTTAACGAGATTCTCCGCGGCGCAAGCACGTTAGCAGACAGTGTGAGGAGAGTTTAGGAAGCTAGTCAACAGTTTGGTTTTACAGTAAACTTTGGGATAACGAAGTAGAGTACGGTGATCAGAAGTGTTAACGAGGGCACGTTTATATACCATGTAAACAGTAGGATAATTGAATAACACTGAGTCCAAATGAATATCGCATCGTGTGCACTAGATTTATAAAACCTAAGGCTGTTAAGAAAGATAAGTTAACTCTATTGGAATCGCTAGCTATTATGCTCAAGGACAGATCAAGACTTGAAATGAGATAGTTTGAAAGACTATAAATGAACTGTCTGATGTAATCAACAGGAGTATCTGGTGTACCACGTCCGCTGACCAGGACAGGGTGTTGAAAGGAAATTGGAAAAGGTGGATTTCAATGAATGGATATGACACTGATCTTCATCGAGATGAATTAAAATTGGAGGTGAGAAGACTTGCACCATTTGCAATGGATAGAAATGACGGCCTTACCTCTACAGTTTCTTGGATTCGTGGGCCGATGGCCCCTGAAAAAGTCATACCCATCAATATGGACAACGCCATCAATTTCTTTGTACAATCAGTGGAGGATAACGCATACAATAACAAATTTAACAACCAACGGTGGGAGGTCGAAAGCAATTAAGTTTTACGCTAATAATACGAAGTTGTCTGAATGCAAAGAAGTGTTCTTCCTAACTACAATGGGACAGTTCACCAGATGATTTCAGAGAAACCCAAAGAACCCCGTGGCTTTGAGATGACAAATATGTCGCAAAAGTGTATAATACCGCCGCTAAAACTAAAAAATCTAAATCTTTTGGCATGGGAACAGGAGATGTGGACGCCGAAGCATCAACATTGTACAGTCTTCACGCAGTTATCTGCAGAATCAAAATATAATCAGGTAGCCAAGCTTCGGCGCTGTCTTGACGACGAAGTCAGACGTGTTCAACTTACACCGTTGTAGGACAGTGTTGCAGAAAAAGGAAGAATACTGCTTGAACCAGTCTTATGAAGAGAACATTCCCATCTTTGAGGATATCGATAGGGCACTTCCAGTTTCTTATGGCAGAAGATGAAGTCAACGGCACCAAGCAGTTACATCCTGGGGAAGACAAAGTGGTGACATCATCCGCAAATCTGCAGGGAGCACAGAACTACAAGACCTGTTGGTACTGATAGAATGGAAATAAATATGGGTCCAGGATGCCCCGGAAAAACCCCATCTATGGGAAGAGGAAATAATTAACAGATATTTGGGAACAGATCGTATGGGATTTAAATAGGCAACACAGTTAAAGGCAGGAACAGAAGACACGGACGCAAGCAAATAGCCAGTGCCAGAGAGTGGAAAAGCCTCCATGAACCCAGAAGAACAAGAAGCGGATGCTTCTATCAAAGAAGTGACGATGAGAGGGTAGTGATTCATTCGTGACCAAGAGGCAGTCTGATCTTCTTAACAAACTAAAGCCATCACAGTGAGTCACGGAACGCGCAGGCAGAGCTTGTCCGGTTTCGAGGTAAGGACGCGAGACAATGGAACCTTAAGCAACAGAACAATGGATCCACCCGTCAAGTGGTGTCTTACACGAACTCCAGCCAATTAGGAGGCTTGTTCACCTACATCAGTCGGACGAACGCGTCCTGCCCAATGACTGGGCTCAAGGACCAAAGCCTACGTAATATTAATTTCTATGATAATAAAACGAGACTGTGAAAGAGTAAAGAAGCTCTCTTCCTAGCTATAACGGGACAGTTCAGTACAACGATGTCTTAGAGCAGCTCTTCAACCAGCAAGATACTTTTTTGAGTGCCCACGAACCTTCCGAAACAGAAGTTGTAAATGACTTCGAACTGCATCCAATAATACATGAAACTGACAACCAAGCACGGGTAAAGGTAGGGAATTTAAATTCGAGTCGTTTTGAAGTAATATCTCACCCTGAAAATTAGTTCAACTGTAGTGCGAGGGATGATGGCAGCCACATTAGTGTTCGATTAATGCTAGTGTGGGTTCCCGACAATGCACTTAAAAAGCTTCGAGATCACGGGATTTTATTGGTTTTTGTTTCAGAGCGACCAAGAGCAACCCTCGAAGGACGACCACTGGTCCTCATATACTATTCTACTCCAAGATCGGAAAAAAAGAAAAATAGGATTCATCGGTGAATCACGAGCGAAAACACACTGGTAGTTAAATCATGGCCGGCATTCAAAGGCCCCGCCAGTAGCCACTTAGCTTTTGTGGTCATACGTTGGAATCTTGCAACCATTGTGCATCTTACCCCTCCCGACGCCCCTGATTGGTCTCCTTCCACGCCAAAAATCTTGTGCTATTGTTGTATGATAAGCGAAGGAAGGACAAACATAACTGTATCTATTTTGACTGCGTCTCCCGCTGACAGTAATGCAATCGAAATGTCTCCTCACAAGACATCCTGAATGATAACACATTCTTTTTCCAAAATCTCTCCTGGGAACCGTTTTTTCAAAACATACTCATTACTTAACGTGTTCTTTACCACGGAAGAAATTTATGGGTCAGATCCTTATGCATATAAGAGTGCAGACATTTCAACGATGAAACGGGAAATCTTCGGAAAAAATGAATTAAAAAATACTAATGCAGATGTGAGCTTTATTTCAAGCCTTACTCCAGTCTTCTTGCTGATTTAACATGTAAATAGTTTTTACCAGACTAAAAGTAAAATTATTATTTAAATCGTGCCTGCTTTTATCAAAGAGCAGTTCGGAGGACATAATTCTAGTATTCTACAATCCAGTACCGTTCGCTAGGGTTGGTGCCGCAAGATAGATAGACGCGTTTTTTCGCCACTTTGATGACGAGGTATGCTCGACTTTTGAATCCCATTGGTTGAAAATTTTTGTTGATGAATGCTCCTAGCCGTGACAACTTTGACAAGTATCTTCCACCCAAACTAATTTGTTTGCGTTTATTCCGTTCAGTGAAAATGACCGATAGCACGCGTATCTCTCGATCACCGACATCGTCGTCCAATCGGTTCGAAAATTTGATACGTCAGATCAGGTTGTTGTCACAATCGATAATGAGAAACGTTCAACTGGACCCCGTATTGGTTCACAGTGTCACTCATGGGCACGTGATGTTCACACAGGCGAAGAGTGTTGCAATAGTCGTTAAAAAGTTGCGGGAACTGATTCAGTTAACTCAGATGGTGACAAATCATTTGGTTCGTTATCAACATATTGTTGAACGTCTATTGCACGACTTCCGTCGGGATATACAGTCAAGCGAAAGCTGTAGAATACTTCGAGAAAAACAGCGTTACACAAAAGTGAGTTGACGATCGTAGAATACATCAACGGAGAAACATTTTTCCAGTCGCTCGACAACGTCCAGGACGTATTTCTAGCTGAGCACAATGTGATGCGGCATTTGAAACGTATTATGGATAAACAACTGCACCGTATTAACTCAGTCAATCAGGTAAGCACTTCCTCTGTTCCGATAAAGCGAATGATCAATCACAATTGCAGGTGCTTACAAACTTACGCGGAAATTTGTCGTACCTAATAGATCAGCACATGTCCTTGCTTGATGACGTTTTAAGAACTCGGCGACTGCTTCACTCATCTGCGAATGATGCCAGGTTGGAGGTAGGAAATTTGTGCAATTATATAAACCGTTTTTTGCTTATTTTAAAACCGGGATGAGGTTGATTTTTATTCGAAACCATTCTCAAAAGTTTTTTTCCAGCATAGCTGCTTTGAAACCCAAGGATGAAGTTAGTCCGCTGAAAACCACCTTAGAAATACTGTTTTACCTCACAAACTGTCCAGAGAGAGAGAGAGAGAGAGAGAGAGAGAGAGAGAGAGAGAGAGAGAGAGAGAGAGAGAGATCAAGACAGTCAACACGTCCGCTCTGTTTCGCCCTCTCTCACACAACGAAGCACACTAACAAGCACAAAACTCCGAGATTGCTTCGGAAATCAGCCACCAACCCCGTACGCAATTGAACTAGCAGGAAGAGATCCGGATACAAGCACACGATGAGAGATTTGTGCGATTGTAAATTCTAAACGGTTGTAGAGGAACATTCAGCTTGATTACTCGATAGGCTTTCACGGTTCTCATGAATACGAATCTACCACTTATAAATAACAGATCTTGACCACATACAATACATCAGTTAAATACAATAGGTGGTGGGAGTTTGCATCAGGCTTCTATCTCTGAACGTACACCAAATCGTCAAATTCATACGAGGTAAAAGATGAAAAACCTTTTCACCAAATTCCTTATTTTATCGTTTACTTTAAATCGACTTTCGACTGAAATACATTTTATTCACGATAAATCGGGGCATGCTGATTGCAAGTGAAATTCACGTCTACCAGACTAAAAGGAGCTGAACAGCAATGAAGTCCGCCAGACTTCGTTGATAGTTTAATATGCTCAAAGAGCTGGAGTTTTGTGGCGATTATTAAATGCAGGGTTTACCGCATCACAAAACCGTTTCTCTGATTGATTGTGTAATTCCCCTTCTGGTCCGTTTTATGCTTTTGCTACAGTTAACTATCCTGTTTCAAGCGGACACAGTGATTACGTCACCTTTCACTGGTCTTCACACTTGACTGGATTCATGCGGTAACATCAACCCCCATGGAATCTCTTCCTTCACTTGATTGAACCTTCATGCATACCCACAGTGATTGACCCTCATCAAACAGAACCTTTCTAATTGCCTTAAAACCCTCTTCTTTTGAGTTCTTCTGATGTTTTTCAATGCCACTGAGAACAGGTTTACTTGACTACGGTTGGCACTGGACTGTTGGCAGTAGCCTCCACTGACGGTCTAAACGACGGTCAAATCAAGTCAGTTCTCTGAGAGTCTCATCTAACCAATAAATATAGGGAACGTGTAGGCCGACAACTCAGCTCAAGAAGACTTCGGTACTGCTGGTTATTGATATCTGGGCAAGCAGTCTTGGAAAAACCAGTTGGATCGAAATGCCCGCGATCTTACGCAGTTAACCCTTTTGGTTCCAACCATTATTTGGTTATTATGAACTAATACTTAAGGTCATGGTCCACTTTGTATACCTTAGGGAAATCTAGCGGTTTTTCAGTATTCTTTAGTAATTGGTTCTACTCCCTGGTCGTATTTAGCTGCTCCTGCAAGTTTCCGTGTTGGATAGGATTGTGCACATTGATAACACATCCTAAGCCGGTGCTTTTTGTGGTTGTACACATCAGAAATCAAAGCAGCGACGCTGAATTTCCATGCAGAAAACAATGAGATTACAAACACAAACAAATGTTCGCACGGGGTATTCTGAAATCCTGTGTGCTCATTGGTTATCTAACTCGTGTGTTAGTCCTTTTTTTGTACCAAGCATTCATTTCAATATCTAAGAGTTTACCTACCATTCTGGTATCCGGTAGAAACCAACGAACCAAGTACTGATCTGCCCTCGGTTTTGTCAACAAATCTTACCACATTTCTCCATTTCAAAGCCTTTTTCTATTTGCAATAATACTATGTTTAATTCCGGCTTCGCACTCCGTGTCTGCATTTTTTCCAGCTGTTTCCTGAATATTCCCTTTTACCCTATCTCTTCTAAGCTGGATGTAGTTTAAATCTGACCTCTACCTCGATCGGACACGATCTAAATCAAACAGATTTTATTAGTATTTTATTTCTTTTTCATCGTATAGTACTGCTATAATATTTCAGAAACGGGGTAGAAGACGGTTAGAAGTTGTCAATTAGGAAAAGTGACCAGGAGATCCACTACATGCTGATTACGCCCAAATCTCATCCAGTTTATAGGCCGGTTGGGCCTTCATTGTCCCTCTGACTAAAAAGAAGTTCAGTGCAGGTGTAATGCTGTTTTAACTTATGGGCATTCACAAACGATTCCAAAGTTCAACATAAGATTGATCGTGTTCTCGAACTCAGTAATTTTTTA
The DNA here is from genome assembly GCA_948099385.1 of Fasciola hepatica. Taxonomy (NCBI): domain Eukaryota; kingdom Metazoa; phylum Platyhelminthes; class Trematoda; order Plagiorchiida; family Fasciolidae; genus Fasciola; species Fasciola hepatica. The sequence continues at coordinate 31,645,674 of CANUEZ040000043.1, read as the reverse complement.
ACGAGAACTATCGACCGTTCAGTTCCACTGAGAACTAAGCCATGTGATGATGTGCCAAATTTCTCTAACAGCATCGAACCAATATATTTTCAACTTCATTTCATTTTGACTAAAAGTTTTTCGTTTCCTTCAACGTGGTTTATCCTCTTCCTCGTCCTTTAGAAGGACATTATGAACCTTGCTGATTCATCAATCTCAACCGATTTTTCGACTTTGCCGTGGTTGATCTTGGTTTACCAATTCCCACCAACGCGAAGCAGTTTCGCCTTGGATTCTAGTGGCTATGAAATCATTTGGTTAGGGCTAACAGACTTTACAGAATATAGATCCCGTATTTAACTCGAACGAACAAGTCGGTAGACAGATACCGGGATATCATTTGTAAATACAGTGGCCGTTTGTTTTTCGCATCCAACATAAAATAAAATAATTAATTAGTGTAGATAAGTTAGAGGAAAATTAGCATCAAATCGACATTTCTGTGTGGGTAGTCATGAGTAGTTGTTTGTCAACCCTGGATTAACCTGAAAATACCAACTGACTGGGTTTGGCGAGGACTGTAAATCATTTCGTCCATGCCAGTTCCGATCATCTGTTTCCTTCCCTCATCTCAGGTCCCATCATATTTGAACTGTATAATTCGTGCATGTGATACGTTAAGAAGAACTACAATATACAATCTACTACCGGGTTGACTTGGTTCCGATTTCCGATTGAGGGGTACCAAGTTCCGGGACGAGTTTGATTCGGTCTGTGCGTGTCAAATTCCATATACGTCTTCTCCATTGGTTTGTGGAAGCCATCGATGATACGAAAAAAACTGAAAACACGTTCTCCGAGCTCATTACGTAGCAACTTCGGATCAAGTGACGAAGGGCGGTTGTACTCGACGGAAATGGTGCAGTCGAGCCCTGAGGTGTAGTCTGCAGGAAGTCGTGTATTTGAAAGCAGTTTAGTTCTGTGTACCAGGAAACAAACGTGTGTCTAAGTTGTTATGGTTAAGGCTACTTTTCAATTCTCCCGTCCTGGACGGAGTTAGCTGATCCCGCGGTAGTGACCAGAACTGGCCATGCACCCGATTTCAAACCAAGGAATGCACAAACAATAGGGCTTCTATGTTGCATAAGGCCTCAGGATCTTCAGTCTGTTATTCTGTTGCAAGTGGGTTTTCGAAACCTAATATTTCATAATTTTCATCAGTTATTTTCCTAAGAAAGTCAGAAACAACGGGCATAGTGGTAAGCTCAGCGGAATTCCTTGAGCATGATGCGTAGGAGTCTAAGTAAACCAACAAATCATAAAATCATTATGGCTAACAGATATATCACAAAGAAATATATCTGATCAGATATTGCTGGTTAAGTCCGTCCACTTTTATTAGATTCATCACAAGTGGAAGCCAAAAGCAGTCGAATTAAATACTCCCCTCCAAAATGATCAATCCTGTTATACTATCTTTTCTTCCCCGGTCTCGAAATTCCTCACCGAGGGGTTCTGTCACTGACTTGGTTTCATGGTCACAGGTTTGGAAGCGTTAGTCAGTTCCACAAAAACCTTCGAGTTTTCTGCTGACTTGCGTGAGGAGTCTACTGAATCAAGCTAACTGCTAGTTTGAGAAAGTGGGTTAGCTGAATACGCATCACCGTTAGCGCTGCGCGTGTATCCACATCATACTCACCGGAATACTTTTGTTGAATAAGTTTGCTCTTGATTATTTTGTGACCATTCATCCGATTTCGTTCCAACATATTTTTTTTTCGAAAGACAGTAAGCAAAACAGTTGCTGCGAAGTGCAAGTCCGGTGAGTGTTCGGATTAAAGAAGAAATTGGAGCAAACTGGAGATTTGTATGAGCGGTCTAAATTACAGATCTGGGGCGGTTAGGTAATTAACTAAGTCTAACTAATGCAATCAGTGTGCGGGTAGGGGCGGCCTCATTGTCGATAGACAGACAAATATCGTTAACAGTCTGTCTGTCAGCACCTGTCTGAAGTCCAGGTCAATGTTCAAACAAACAGAATCGAGAACAATGGGGCAGCTGATCGATAAGACAAGAAAGAATCCCCTCAGTGGTGGATGGCTTTAGCACCAGCCAGCCAATCGGAAGGTACGTTACCCGATGCCGATTTGAACAAATCAGTTTGTGGTAGAACAACTGGCGACAATGATTCTTGCATCCCATGTGATCTGTTGGTTTTCTGTGAATAAAAGATGCGGTTCGAAGCCAGAACAATCTTCTCACTAAGGTTGATGGGACGAAACGAAGCAATCGGTACACACATTACGTGATAGGAGGAAATTAAAATGGCACTGCAAAATAAAACAAGCTCGACATTGTCGTCTTCGACCTGTGTTGTTATTTCCCCGTCAATCAAATTTCCCCGCTTTTAGCCTCATTCATCTAGACATATCAATAGTTTTTATTTTCTGTCCGTGCATTATAACGAAAGTTAACGTTTAAAACATTTCTTCCTCGCAGTCCAAACTGGCTAATTATTTGAATGAGGCCTACCCGAATGAGTGGAATCCAAACATTCTGTTGAAAAATATCGAGACAGCTCACGATCAAGCAAATCGTGTTCGAATGGACTTGGTTGACCTGCTAGATCGCTTGCCACGAGTAGTACAAGACACACAGAACACACTGTATCACGCGTTGACCGGAAATTCAGTCAGTATTTTGCAAGATTCGGTGAGTTCAAAATAACACTGAGTTCACCTTGCCCTAACATTCAAGGTCAAAGCAACCTTGACAGAACTCAGTCAAAGAAAAGCTCAAAATCGTTGTCGTGGTGTGGAATGCAGACTTCGTGCCCAGGACGCAGTAAGTTAAAAGCACTTCGAAATGGTGGGGATCAAATAAACGCACACATGCACCCATGTAGTTTTTTCCTGATCATTACACATATTCGAAATTCAAAAGTTTTCCTTTTAAACGTTTATTTGGAAGCAAATCTTTCACCAAAGTTCCGAGGTGACACTGTTTCTCCTACCTGACACTTTTTGATGTAATATGTGCCTTTCGTGACCTGAGGAAGTCATTTCTGAATATGATTTGTTTAGTCAGTAGTCAACCACTAGTAAAAATACCCTAATGAAAAATCTAATACATTTCAACTGATATCTTTGTCTAATACCTGTCCGCTTAGATTCATCGCTGAATCACAAGGGTAACTGCTCTCTAATGGAAAACAATTTAGAAGAACATCCAGTTTGGAATACTCAGCCAACTGAAGATATTTTCAGTTGAATAAGTTAAATCCTGACGAATTTCATGAACCGGCCATCAGTGTCAACCGCGTTTGACAGCTATTTAGTTTGGAAACATTTCCCGAGCAACTTGGTTCATTAATAAATATTTTATTCTGGAGTCAATGAATTATGCTAGCTGAACACGGATACTATCAAACAGTCACCTGTGGTTTGCTCTGTGACGCCAAACACATCACTTTTTCTCGCCATGATATAGATAGAAAAATCAATCATTCCAGTCACGTGATGTGCAATTTAGAGAATTAGTGAATTTTCTGGAAACTTGCTGTGAGAATGATATTTACCAGGCAAATCGTACTTAATGGAATAGCTCCTACCCGGACTACGCAAGCTAAGAACCGACAAGACTGGACAAGAATAACAGGAATACACTCTCTCAGATTTGATTAGCTCAAAAAAATTTATGTACAAAAGAAGGTATACACTATAGGCAGATAAAGTACTGACCAATCAGAAAGTGATCTTGCTGTGTCTACTCCATCTGACTGCCACGGTCAGACTTAGCCTGGTTGGTTGGATACTGTAAATGAAACTACAGTGCACTGGGTCACGTGTGGAAGCATTCAGATCACTGCATATGCGTTAACGATTCCGCATAATTTTGAAACCTCAGTGGAGTTTTTCAGTATCTCACAAAGCATACCTGTTATTAATAATTTACTTCATAGTAATTAGATCACTATTAAACCTTGCTGTTCTAGTACTCATTATGTTTCATCAGGCAGATAATTTTCCTATGCTCTCTTTTCATGCCCCGTGGACATTTACAAAGAATAATTCAGAAGCTCTGAAATCAGTCCGTGACAAAAGTTACGAGCTTGTAAAGTCCAAAAGTCAACTGCATCAGGCCCACACACGACTGAATCGAGATATTCAAACAGATCTGCAGTTGCTTCGATTACGGAGGCGTGAGAACAACAAGCGAATTTTCCCGCGTGCCATCGTGTATCCATTATGCAACTCGAGTTTTCCGTCGCTCACATCACGTACCTAGAAGCACAGACCAGTTATCTGCGGCGCGTAAGCTTACATAGAACCACTATCACGGCACGGGAAAAAATTATTTCAAATCCCCCATTTGGCGTGACCGTTTAGTTCCGTACTTCATAATCTCAGTCAAATTTGAAATGGTAGCCCCAACGGGTATTTGATGTGCTCAGTCAACTCATAGACAAACTCTGTTTGAAATACGCAATTCTCACTTGAAGTGATACAAATACATTTTGTTCAGGGCACGATAGACAGCGTTTTCCCTCTTCCGTAAAAGACTTCGTGCTCTACTGATAACTAGGTGAAGTTCTTGTATTCCGTACCGTGCTTGGCAATCTCAGTGTTTGAATGATAGATGTTGCCCGCATTATTTATGGACCACATTTGTGACCTCGTGCTCTTGTGATTTTGGGGCAGAAAATTTGTCTCTATTATAAAATATCAAGCACTCATTTATCGTTCCTGGCATCTTCCAGTAGTAGCTCGATTACGACGATTTCACCATTCCGAATGGCTGTTCAACTCTCACTCAGGAATCGTATCGTGGTATTCCGAGTAGATATTTTTGGCAGTTCAGAGTTTCTTTCTCTTCAAACTGAATGAGTTTAGAAATTATGAACGGCGTTAGATTTGGTCTCGTGTGCCCCTTTTAACGGAAAAACTAGGCTTGATAAACAATACAGAGAAAGCACACAAAACGACACCGAATAATTCTTCTTTATGATGATCTTGTGGACTACTTCAAAGAGAGAAATTTCGGAAAAAGATTTCTGCTAGCGCAGCATAAATCTCTTTCATTTGGAAAACACAGGTTGGCGAACATTTGAACTCCGTATTTACCACGCCAACTCAGATACGACAGTGTATTCACGTTCTAGTGTCTCAACGCGCGCAGCTGAAAGAGAATTTAGCACGCTGTCTAATAAATGCGAGGTGGGACTTTAGATAGGCTGTGGCGGGGAGTTCCTGGAATTGATTTATTTTATTTGTCAGAAGCTTAGTAAGAAAGAGCATACTGATAAGAAATCATTCACCCAGAATTCCGATTGCTCAAAATGCTTGTCCACCAAGCTTAGAATTCGAAGGAATTCCAACATCAGAAAGGTAAATTCCCCAGCTATAACTTCTGTTAGTATAAGTCACCGTATAACCGAACTTCGGAGTTCTTTCACCACCAAGTCACTCTTGTGATAAAGGCTCAGGAAGATCTGATCATTCATTTTCTATTTTCCCGCGGAGCGTCCTAAAAGGCTGATTGTAATCTCCTACTGCGCTTCCTTACCACGAATGACCCCAGTTACGTAAGCATAAAATACGCCTTCATTTGACGTCAGTGTTCCTTAGCATCAATCAAAGTCATTAAATCGGAGTACAGTCTCGCACACTAGAAGTCACACGTTTCACCCCTTATTATTCGAACCAACCAACTGACCGAGCTAACGAAGGATCAGCCGGTAGTTGACTGAGGCACGCCGACGTGGGAGACGATTTTGTTACCGGGTAGTCAAGTGCCAGGGGTGTTGTTATACTAATTGAAATACTCGAACTTATGGGACTCACTGAAGTGGCTCAAACCTAGGGCCACACAAGTCGGAATAATGAGAAGACCAAAGCTGAGACACTGTAATGAATTCTCTATTTGGAACTCATTTGTTTAAATAACCACACATGGCTCTGTTGGTTGGTAGGTTGCAATTCAACCAATCACGGTTAGCATTTTTTAAACTGGTGATGGGCTCCATACCATTGCCCATATTGTTCTGGAATTACGTTGAAATTATTCGGACGTGCCACCCTGTCGGCTGTTTGAGATTTTCTCCATCAGGAGGAAGACCGACGCATCAATCACCCTCACATACTTCACGTAAGTGGCCACACCGTGTGCTAGTAGTCTGCAGATCGCACCATAAAATGCAAACACAATTACGCACGTGGACACGACCTTGTCGTGGCTCAGTAACAATCTCGTGACCGTACTGTGTTCGAGAAGCAGTCGATAACAAGACCGGTAGACAGAGGTAAGCTTCTCGGTTGGCCTTACGCGTTCCAAGTGGGCTAATTGAACAAAGCAGGTGAAATCACACTGCAGTCAAAGACTGACTCTGAAGGTTACAATTGGAAACGAGAACGGCAGTGCGGTTATGATGTCGCAAAATGTATCCGAATTTCAATCAGTACTCACAGTTGCCGCGTAGTGATACACAATTATCGGGATAAACGGATGATTGACCGCAGTTTGGCTCGGTCTCTGAGTAGCAGCTAGGATACACATCAGATGTCAAAATGTATAGACTTGCCGGTGCAAGAGTTACGAGAGTTATTTCTGTATTGTGTGTTACTAACAATATACATCCACAAAACGTTTGCTACTGGCCTCGTGACAGCGGCTTTCAGTGATCGATTAACGTCGGTATGTGAATTGTGGCTTGAAAAACTGATTCAGGCGTGTGTCTAATGGGCTTGTGTACATTTTGACCTAACTCCAAAACAATGGTGAAGAAGGCGTAGTCAAACTGTCAACATCGTGGACTTTGGACATTTGCGATCCGCGTTAACTTTCCACCCCAACCGGTCACTTCCTCATTTGGCAGACTTCCAAAAATGCTGTACTTTGTCGTAAAATAAATAAATAAAGTAGGAGAACAAAATAGCTATACATTACCATCCTTTGAGCTGCATATAGAATCACCACAATTGACTAAACGATTTTCCCCAAGAGACGAGAAGCTACTGTTTTCAAATCATCCGTTCGTCGGACATCCTAACACCATGGAGCAGTAAGAATAGCAGGTGCCTACCTGACTGTGGGATGGAAGAAATTTTACCTCATGTACGTAGTCGAACAAATCAGTGTGGCGTGGTAGGTGCTATTTTGGTACATGTGATCAATATTCGAGATGTATTACTGAAACATGGAGCTTTCACAGTAATTTGCCAACTGTCATGAAACCGCCGTAAGAGAAGTCAAGAAGTGAATGTTGTTTATCATGGAGGTGACTGCAAAAATGTGATATCGAAATATTCAATTTTCATAAGAAATCTGTAAAAGAACTAATTTTTTCTTGAATAAAGGTCAAAGATGCTGTTAGAACCGATTACAGGTTCCCTTCAGGTATACCAGTTACAATAAGTGCGACTCTCACTGACACGATATCCTGGTTACCAACTAGACTGCTTTCCAAATCTTCTCATTTTCAATGTAGCGTTCACCGGAAAAGTGAGTGGAGATTCATCTCCTGTTACCGTTTTCTGATTTATATCATAACGTTAATGCTCGCTGTCCCGAATCCCCGTCTGTTCCTTATTTTTTCGCTTTTGATAATGCCAGACGGTCGTTTATTTTATCGTATCACCTTAACATCAAGGTCACGATTTGTGGAATGCACTTTCAGTTCCTCAGAGGTTGAGCTGGGACGATTGTCGAACGATTGGTCCATTACCTTCGTTTGATCCCTAAGTCGTAACAGCTAAGGTTTGTATTTTTGTTTTTTCATCCATGTTCACATCCAATGGAACTGCATCTTCGTTTCAAACCTGTCTTCCGTTTTCACCGAATTCGGCTCGATCTCGCGAGCAACTCAACGAAGTCTACACGGAAGATACAGTCCATGTGTCGACGCAAAAATTCCTAAGTAGGTCAAACTGGATCAGTCGATTAACCTGGTGCGTTTATTTGGTGAAAAAAGAAATAATGGGACTAGGCTCACTGGTTGTAACAAAATTTGACAATTTTACCTAGTTTATTAAATAACAGTCCGTTAATCAAAATAGCTTCATACAAAAGAGTTTACTGGGATACGCGGACGAAAAGTTAGCAGGCCCCACAACCAACTGTCTGTTGCAGGATCTCACTCGCATTCATCAATTCTGATCAAATCTACTCAAAAGCCTGGGCAGATAAGTGCGTCTTTATTCACTTACTATCTGTATGACTGAGCAAAGTTGTTTAAGCGAGAGTGGATAACAGTACCGATCGATCGAGGGGTGGGGATGAGTATAGGTTGAACTGACTTGCCGAGCAGATCAGAGCAAATGCATGAGCGGATCGCGCTGGTAGCCATTCCAGTACATCACTGAGTATTATTAGTGATCGAAAAAAATGCGATTGCGACATAACGGTTGGTTCGCTGATCCGTGAGCCAAAACTGTTCATCAGACCTTCTAGCCCTCGCAAACTTGAAGGAGCATCAAATGGATACTGAGATGCTGACTCTGAGAAAGTTTTGAAAGGTCGGTGTCGACAGACGACTGTTGTTGTAGTGAAGTCTTTCGTATGCCCAGTTGTGTAATATCGGATGTGATGGCCAGTACAAGTGGGAATTTCCGCGAATTCTTGTGATGAACTAAAATGTCTGAATAGGTCATTGTAGACATGAGTGCATCTGACATCCTGTACATCGAAAGTGTACACTGGAGCAAAAGAGTATTGAAATATCTTGATATCCTGGCAAACTAGACAGGTTCTCAACCGTCTACAACCACTGGTGTTGAATAAAGAATAAATAAAATGGATCACCATAAATTTGTTGTAGATCATGATATGGGGTGTATGAGACAGAGTGGTGTCATAAATAGAGGGTCTGGTGACTTGGAGAGCGAAAGAACCGACAAGACGTTTTGTAGTTATATAGTGTATTCATGGGTAGTCAAATAACAGAAAGGAATATGGAAAAGATTCAAGCGGAAAAAAGTTGCTGGACTTGGTGGGATTTAAACCTAGATATGGATACCATCCCGCTTTATTGACTCGTGCCCCTTAAATAGTTGTTTTACGGACTAGCATTTACTTATCACAAGCTTACTCCTGACTGCAGTGGACAGAATGTACCCCATAGCTTCGAAAACCCATTGAACTGTCAAAAATAACCGGAAAGCTGACCATGAAACTAGGAATGAAGAACAAGATTTGGTCCCAATATGGCCGGCCGGTAGAGCAATCTATTGATAAACCTGATATCATCGTACGACAAACTTGATTTCACAATATGACGAACCTGACTGAAAAACTGTGGTTGAACCTGGTTCCAGTTTGTACCTTTTTCTGGCCCTTTTTTTAGATGTTTCCAAGTTGAAAATTATTGCTTTCGCTCGTTTTACGGCTGAAATGTGAGTTGTTAACTTATAAAAGTCCCCAATAAAATACAATACAACACAATCCAATACAATAAAATACAATGATATCATGTAGGCTTCCTCGAACCAAGTTCATTCGCGTGAGGTGTAGCTTCATCTTGATTAGTTTGCTGTCTGAGCATCAGATTTTTGAAAGGAGACACATTGTTTGTTGCCTAGGAGCCGAAATCAGATGTCGGTATAAAACACAGTTTATTATGCGTGCAGCTCAACATCTGATTCAGAATTGTGCCATATCCTTTGTTCTAATGCATTCTTGAAGTGAAACAGTTGTGTTCTACCAACGATCCTATTTTTTGCTGAGCTTCCCGATTTTTGAATGAGAAAGTGATAAATCAAGTAAGCTTTTAAGCACACGAAGTGTGTTCTGGTGATCAGGGGGTACTCGAAATTGGCAATAAATCTAAGAGCGTAAACCGGGGGGTCATTTTAAAAGTTCACACTGATTGGAACAATAGAGGCCCGGAGGATAAGTGTGTAAATTGTAATACAACAGAAATAACAGTCGAATCATATGAATAAGTACACAGTTAGCAGCAGAGAGGTGATTGATTTATAATGCAAGTAAAAGACTAAGTAGGATTTCTTAGCGGCAATCGATGATTTTCGTAAACTCGACCGCCCCCTGCGTTGTCATGGCAAATTGACAACAATACGCCTTAGAAGTGGAACGGTCAGACGTGTTAATAAACTACTCAACAGCGGCGTGTTGTCAGTCACCACGGTTTCCATAAGAACTTGGCTTCTTTCCCGCTACTTCACACTGAACATATAGTGAAATACGCAAGAAACTGAACAGACATGCCATTATCAGATTGGTAATTCAGAGTGACTCGCACAGCTAATAAATCCAAGATGATGTTTGCAAAAAATTTCCTTTTTCTAGGAAAGATCAAAGCCACTGAAAATGTTTAAAAAAGGTGGACAGAGGCTCCGTGTCCACTTCTTGCGACACCAGTAAAATCCAACACTTGTTTTAATCAAGGAGATGGATTTGACAAGTATGCGTCAAGGTCAACTCAACGGGGATTTACTTTTCCCATAAGCTGTTTACAACCCGGTCGTGGTCTCTTTCCAGCACATGTACCGCGCATTTAGTGCGCGATAAAAAAAACAGCATCAGAGAAGTATACTCATGAAGACGAAATTTTCATTTAAGCTTACAAATAACCACGAGCCATCCCAAACAAATCAAAAATACCCAATCAAATTAAATAGTCAAATAGAAGTACGAAGTAGGTGTGATTTGTTGACATCGTTGGTAGCAACCCCAGGATGTTGCTACTTCTAATATGTTGCCAGTGGCAAAACGTCCCAACGTTGAACTGAAGCAGTTCTTTAAAAAGTAGCACCTTTTCCCTTGACCAAGGGATGCGACATTTCACAAATTCGAGTGTAGTTATTCGAATCAATAATAATGCAACATGAGTCACAATTCGGAAGGATAACGATAGACTAGTCATACGCTTAGTCTATACGCGTAATGGTTCTCTCGCATAGTCTTGCAAGCCCACTGTAGTGAAATTCAAATGGAGCACTGCAGTTGGCAGGACTTCACACAACTACCTCACTTAGTCTGCAAAAGACATGGACCGGGTGTTCCGATACATCGCGTATGTCCTACAACGAATCTAGCACCGCAAATATGGTGCACCATTGTAGCAGTCAATATACCTTGCTCAGACCACTTCGCCACCATGATCTGAAGTTCAGAGCTTACGCGAGTGGCCAAACTCCTTACTTTGTTTAGTTGAGCTTGAAACAAAGTAGAACATTTGACTCATCCTACCGCATCATACGTTCGAGCAAATAATGCATCCTTTTCCTCTTTCACCGCAAGATATTTCAGATTGTGGCATCCTGATTTCTGTGGGCAGAACGAAGCCTCTCCCATGCGGGGGAGAGTGCACTTAACAAGACCGTACGACAATCATGAGTACAAGCAAGTATTGTGTTTCCTTGCAAACAAGACCCAATCTAATACTTATTTCTGTCCAAAAATTACAGTAGGGCGTATTTTTGAGGGGGCTTTGTTTTTTAGATGGAAAAATAGAAATTTATTCATGCAGAAAATTCTCTCTGTATTCTAGTACAGCCGTGTCACCTTGTTCTGGGACATCGTCGTAAAATGCCAAATCCTGAATTTGTTATGATTCCACTTCCTGTAGAGCCATTGAACCCGGTCTCTTGTGTTCAGCAATGAAGCTTTCCTTAAATGAGCATTCATTAATCATGTAGCCTGTTCGTAGTGCATTGTTAACACAACTGACAACGATTTTATCCTGTGAATTCCTCACCCATTTCACAATCTCTTCAAAACTAAACCTCACAAAGTTACCAAGTGGGTTTATTTCCATTCTACTTCTGATTTAGTCGTTCATTTCTGTGCTCATTTGGTCCTCAAAAAGGACGATTAATACAATATCAAGGGTCTCGAGATACGAAGTCATTCCAGCCGGGAATCATTATTTGATCCATTGTTCCCTGTGCCAGGAAGTTCTTCACGTCTTCCGAGAAGAGGGTTCCGACTGAATCCCATACCGGTAGACCTCGTTGAAAGCCTCGTGAAACAAGAAGGGACCCTAATTCGATCCGCTTTCTTATAACTGCTTGCGAGCTTCAGGCTTCTCGGTCGCCAGAATATAAACACCTGAAACTCGTTTAATCTTAGAGATGATTAGAGGTGGGGATTTTATTTCATGCAAATAAATTGCCAAAGTGCAAGTTACACGTGTACGTTCGTAACCACTGGACGGGATGTAGATTGGCGGGGCACCCGTCCGATCAGTACTTATTTGAGACACCAGGCCCAAAAAGACTGCAATTCCATCCAGGGCAATCGCTTTTGACATTTAATATTGAGAAAAGTCCATTTTGTCAACGAATTATTTGACGGCAAATGCACTTTTCACAACTTAAGTGTCTTCCAGCTTGAACAGTGTTAGCGATCTTCCTAAAGACAGTTTATATCGCTGAAGAAAGCCACGCAATCAGTGTTGTGATGCTCTGAATCCTCCTAAGGTTGTTACAAAACGAGCTACCATTGCAACAGTAAGACCTTGGATATCAGCCATGAGCATAACCGAAGTGTTTGACTTTTTGTCAGTAATCCAGTCATAGATGACATCTTCCAGTTCAGAAAATAATGGTTACCAACTTGATCGACACTTGCACTTCCTAGAATTTCGTTCTTGCATTTGTTGACCGAGGTTATCGTACTCTACTTTCCATGTCTGGACCATTCGGAGATTAAGGTTTTCTCCTCACAGAAATCGGTAAGATTCTTGCCCCGGGAGTCTTCAACAGTTCGTTTCTTGTAACTGATGGAATAGCTCTTTATTTTTCATTGAAGTTAACTTTATGGCAAACACTAAAGGGGACAGAAACTGCCGGCACTAGAATTACGCTTCCTTATTTCACCTTAGTGAAAAATTAAATTATGATCCACATCCAATCACTATCAAGTGTGCCCAATCGGCTTCTGTGCTCCTGCTGGTCAACGGAAAATCAAGGGCTTCAGGCATGGCTGTTCACTTTTGAGTAGACAATTTAGGGGTCTCGCTTGTTACAAGATGGATCTAACAGAAGGTAACAAAGCACATGTGACCTGGTCGAACTCTTCAGATCACCTGTTTGGTCCATCTTGCAATAACAGAGACCTGTAAACTGTTTGCACCTGACAGTCTCAGAACACACAGGCTTAAATGTTGCCCGAATGAAGTTATGGCAGCTTATTTTGGAAAACCATTTTAACTGACGAAGTGGTGTCCGTGATTTGGCTGTAAGCCAATTTGTTTCAATTCACGATGACCACTACAGCATTTAAGATTGCTGGTCAAGGTTATGCTTGCTACTCACCATTGACTGCAGATGCGACACACGCTGTGGCTCGCTACCCGTTCCACATGCCGTCGTTTTTAAGGTAGCTACGAGATTTATTTATTGCTTATGCAAGGATGACTACTGTATAAAATATGCAATTTTGCAAACGTTATCCATTTTAACTAACTTACGACGCACTTACAACAACCTAAGATGAAGGCTGCTAAAGGTGCAGTGATAATTCATTTAAATTTGCTAAGCACACAGAGTGATGTTCCTAATAAGAGTATAATTCAACTGAGTCGATTTACCGACATTATATTCGAGTTATAACTGAAATTCCTATAGAAAATCCCCAAGTCAACACCCTGATTATACTCATCAAGAGAAGTTTGTTTATAAGCCCTAAAGAAATATTTATTTATTTAAACAAATACATACATCTCTTCTCCATTACTTTTATGTGTCTTAAGATTATCGTAGACCATATAATTCCCCAAATTGTGTATCGGTCTTCGAGCATGTCTTAAAATCCGGCGAAAACTGGCGTTTTCTCTAGTCTACCCTCATTTTCGGGGGCGCAAGGTACGTGAAAACGCGAACAGGCGAGTATACCAGACAGTCACGTGCCAGTGAAAACGCAAGCCAAGCGTACAACCTGATAAGGCCACTCAAAATAGCAATATCTGATTGGTCAAGGCAGACCGTAACGACCAGAACCAGCTTTATGTGCATATGCGTACGTGCATGTGTCCATGAATGCGACATATATTAATCCGTATTTGCGTGTGCGTGCCAGACTGTTTGACTGCGCACGTGACTACTTGAGACGAACAACAAATATAAACTGCATGGGCCCGGGATCCCCTACTGGCAGACATTTTTTGCGGAATGACGGAGGTGCAATAAAACAGACTCCAGTGTGTAAAACTTACTTCTGGTAGCTCGAACTAACGAGAAGAATTGGAACAATTATTGGGCGATTTTCACGTCAATACGTAGCCCGTAAAATCCCTTTCTTGGTTTTACCTATAACGGATGATCAGTTCGTAGATCCGTGATTGGGTTAGAAGAGCATGGTCGTAGCGTGACTTTCGCTTCTGTCATCCGAACCCGATTCCGTAGACGTTGATATTCGGCAATCACATCACTAGTGAATCTAGCTCCAACTGAATCCACATTTTTGTAGGGATAGCAAAACCCACAAAGACAGTAAGTTATAAAAAGGGGCGCAATGTGGTTTGGTTACTGTGTCGAGCATAACATTATCCGATTAATTTCACTCAATGATCTCCATAACTAAAATTTTGGAAATGGTTTGGATGGTCTCAACTCGAATAAGTCCACCCTTAGCGTGACGTGGTTTAACCCTTTAGCTTTTCAAACTTATGGCACGTAACTTCGACATCCACGTGATTCTTATGTTCCATCTGTTCAACCTTCTGATAGAAAACATGGATCAATACTCAAGTGGCAAATGTGAATATCTGTGCAAAGGAAAAAGACTTTATTACACCGCCAATGATTTGCCGTATCGGTGGATTTCTTGTCGAGCTCAGTTCTCGAGGTCTTTTTATGTTCGGCCACTGATCAACAGAGATGGAATAAAGCAGAAACCGGTGCACGGTGTTTTTCAATTCAAGGAAAAAAATTCTAGACTTGCCTAAGCTGATTCAAACCACATTCTGCATTGAGCTACTTTCACACTTATCAGTAGGCAAATTACTGGAAAATCCAGTTGGGATGTGAAGGTCGGCCTGATTCTATAGGCAGTATATTAGCACACTGACGAAATTCTCGCCAGTAAAAGTTGCGATTAAACCTAGATTGTGGATGGATGGATAAAAATATGCAATCAACTACGTTGAAGTTCGTAAGGTTATGAAGCCGGTGGTCCAGATTGTTTTCCGACAGTCTTACTGCATGGGGTAACAAGGTAATGTTAATAATGCCAATTCCTTTTTGAATATATCGGACAATTTAAAATTTGGATCTGTCGTACTAGTGACAGAATAAAAATTACGATCTGTATGATGAATATGAAATTCTTTGAGGATACGTAAATCTTACTTCAAAAGATTCATGATGGGAACCGTTATGAGTATTACCACTCACACAGCAAATCAGATACTGTAACCTCTCTAAAGCCATAAGTTTTTCTCTATCACTCGTCGGGAACCGCGTGGTGCCATGGTGTTTTCAATGCTAAGCTGATGGATGCAGCTATATCAAGCTGTCAAACAGAGACGGATGATGATTACTTTTGCTCTTTCTGGTGGGATACAAAGTGGCTGCAATTATTGTGAGCTCGATTATTTACGCGTATAGAGTATCACTTAGCATAATTCGCGTTGCATTTTTATTAGCACTAGAGCGCCAAGGAAGTCCAAGAGGACACTAGCTCCTGGTAGAAATTGAATAACTTGATTTTTATAGCTGTAGATTAGTTTTTTGTAGTTGGTATTCCCATAATATTCCCGCTTGTCCTACTCACGAGTAACGTGTACACGTATCATAGAGCACGAGTATTTATGACCTTATTCTCCGTTTCTAATGGGCTGACGTAGTTCAAACCTACGTTATGATGTATAGTGCTTGAACATCTAGCTTTATATTCCTGACTCTGTTGTTCCATGACTGTACATTTCCGTCGTAAGAAAAACTTGCTGAAAGTTTCACTCATGCACAAAACTGCCCACCGAAGGCCTGAACTCCCAATCGCAGCCCAGCAGCCACTATACCTTTGAAGAGCACACGTCCGGTACGAAAAAGCCTATCGCCAGATTATCCTTTCACGTTGATACATATCACTTCTATCGTCTTACAGATGCTGCTATCTGTACTTTAGAATCCCCAAATTTGCATACTCTAACTAGGTTGTTTTATTATCCTGTGACTGAAGCTATCATTTCACGTCAGCCAGAAAGCATCTTGATTTACTATCGGTACAGTGACCGTGCTACTCTGTAGTTTCGTTTGACTCCTTTCTGAGTGGACCGTTTATGACTGCACTGTCCCGATTTACCGGATAACCTTCTGTACTGTAGTTCTTGACTGCCCACCTGGCTAATCACGAAATTACCATAAACACGGTTATTCAATTGGAGTTTGTTCTGCCGCCCGCAGCCCTGTACAGTCCATATCGTGAGTAAAGCTAGTGAGATTAAGTTTCCGCTATAATGACAGTTCAAGTGATCGGGATAGTTGCTACAATAGCAATTTGTTGAAATTTCGTGACTATTCCGGAGGATAAGTTTCACGCATTCCCTTGAAGTTTTGCTGAAGTGGTGTTTCATATTTGCATTCCATTCCCCTAATAACTGGTATGTTTGAAAATATCTAATCACTCCATCAGTGAGCATGTACATCACTGCTATCGCAATCAATCCCGCCGGGACTATCACTTTCGCATGCCAACTGGTGTGGATACTTCTCGAAAACCTTCAGCTTGTCCTGGCAAGATACCATGTGTTCATTCCGCTGCCCTAATGAGACCAATATGTCGTTCCGTAACTGTCACTCCAACCATTAATGGTAGATGTTCTAAGACCCCTCCAATATAGGCGATTCGCACATCTCCAATACGATTTCCCCGTTAACGACCCCGTCGGTCAATGTTTGGCTACTGCACCCCTTCACAGTTAAGCGGTGAATTGATTTTTTGGTTATGCACACTAGCGATGTATGGTGTATTAAAGTGCTCCAATGACTGATTTCATCCTACCCTCCGTAAGACTATCTCACCACTGTCTGTGTGTTGTAGTTGGCGAACACATGCACACGCGTATCGGTAGTTTTCAAAAACGATGAGTCCCCCACAGATCCATTAGTTTTACTTTTCTCAACCTTCAGTCAAGGAGTTCATTGAGTGTTAGTCACAACGAACAGCTGTTATCTTAGTGCTTCCAAGTAACCTTACCACTCTACTGACCGTCTCTATCCGGCCCTAGTTTTCCGTACCTCAATTACACAGTCAATTCAGTTCACATTTTGTGCTTTCGAGGAGCAAACGAACAACCGCTTAGTTTATCCGTCATAGCAGCCGAGCTCAGCTCAGCCGAGGTACAGGTCCACATGAGCCATGCGCGATCCAGACCACTGCACTTGTAGGTCAAAATGTTTTGGCAGTGGCCACTATCTTTGTGCGTGCATGCACGTGACCATGAAATCAAAGTACTGGGTTCACTGGCCAACAGATCTTTCGATGCGAAAATCTCACTTTGGCTGGTGTCTGTTATCGAGCGCCCCTCAGCTTACGCGGATGAATGCTTCCGTAAACAGTTGGCCTTCGAACAAGGCGAAAACAAAACAGCTGCGACAGTTTTGTTTGACTCAGATGCCTACGGTGAAATTCGTCGCATGCTCCTCGTAAGCTAAGACCACGTGTTCGCAACAAAGCCAACTCGAACATCTTGGGGACAGACCAAGCCATGTGAAGGGCGTGTTTTAAACATGCATTGGTCATGCAGTAGGCAATGTAACCTGACGCATCAGAAAAAATTGCACTATATTTGATCTTCGAATGAGATGCAGGTTGTCTGTAACATAAACGCTGTCCAGTGAATGAGTGACTCGTAGAACACGAACCCGAAACCCAAATCGAATAAGGCAAGTCCGTGAACTACGTGTATTTCAGAGAACAATCATTGGAATTACAAGCAGCATACCTCAATTTGTGTAGTAATCCAATCACAAAGGTCAGGGAATAGACTTCAAATGGTCGGAACGGTCTGTCGGGGAACGTATGCCGAGCAATACGGGACCGAGCCCTTGGAATAGGGTGAAATCCATCTTTTATAGGAAGAACAATTGACCAATCAGGGAAAGAGCGGTAAGCGTACATGAGATGGAGGGATGGGTATGACCCTCACGCACGCGTGGCGTGATCTCCAGCATGGAAGGAAAGTACGAAGGTCATTCATGCCGTGCGAGTGAGAAAGCTAAAAAAACAACGGATACAAGCATGACACGCAAGGTCGGGCACCTATGACGCACAAAACTTGAAGGTCTTAAGCCCCTGGATTGACTGCAATGGGAAATTGGTCTACTGTAAAAGTGTACTCATTGGAAGACAGTAGGTGAACGGAGACAAGGTAACCGGGTTCACCATGTGAAAGGAAGGGAAGGTGTGTAGGTTGAATCGGTTGGGTTGGGAACGGTCGGGTAACGAGCTGATTAGAGTCACGTGAGTGAGAAAAGGAAATTGAGTGGGAATTTCACACAATGTACTGATTTACCGTTACATTGTCACTATGTTCGAACACATGGCCCCTTCATTATGCTTTACCAAAAAGTGAGATGATTCGAAGGCAAAGAAGTCTTCCCACTTGATTTAATACGATGGTTCCTCACACCCGCTGTCCGCGTCTGACCACCAAAAAGACCGCAGAACAGACAGGCGCTGAGTGAAAGCTGGGTGATTGAGTCAGTGTCTGTGTGCCTGCTCACGTGGGCACAAGCTAGGAACAAAATAAAATGCATTGTGGCCGGTTAGGGGTCTTAACTGACTCACGCATCAACCACGCAGTGATGTGTATACCAAGGTCGAGCTGAATTCCCGTTGATGAACACACCATAGCCAAAGCACACATGCACTGCTTGCCCGTTCAGACACGAAATATTTGTGGTACGTTTAGGATAAGAGGCCTCAGTTTGTGTAAATCATACAAACAATTTCGCGAACCATGCAGTGAAGGACAGTTTCGAAATGTGTAACCTATTGCAAAAAGAAAATATCCAGAACCGACATGCTTACTACGGATATTACCTCACTATTTACAAATATCCCACTGGAAGAAACTATCGATCTTATATGCCAAATAATCGACAAGCATAATATTCATATCGGACTACCGAATACCGAATTGACACGTTTACAATTATTATGTACATCTAATGTGAAGTTCCGCTTTCTCAATGAAGGAAATCGACAAATTGACGGAGTAGCCATGGGCAGTCCATTGGGCCCTATTCTGGCGGATATTTTTGTTGCTTACTTGGAAAACAAGATTGAGGACAAAATATCCGACATGGTACTCTATCGCCGTTACGTGGATGATATTTTTGTCATCACAAAGAGCAAACAAGAAGGTGAAAAGTTGCATGCCTTGCTTAATAATCTACACCCAAATATAAAGCTGACAATCCACAATGAGGACAATGACACCATAAGCCTCTTAGACATTGAAATTTTCAGCAGAAAAGATGGTTCAATCAGGAGGTCCGTTGATCGAAAAGACACCTGGTCTGGGCAATATTTCCACTTCAGCAGCATCGTCCCGATAAAGTACAAGATAAACACAGTGCAAACACTGTTCTACAGAGCACAGAAGATTTGCACGGCGGACACTTTGGATGAGGAAATAAATCACATCACTAAAATTCTGACGGAAAGTGGATACCAAACATCATTCTTGACAAAGTATCGTCACCTGAAACCAAAAAAGGATATTTCAGCCACAATGTCTAAGATGAGAGTATATCTAAAACTCCCCTACAAAGGTGACAGTGTAAGTGAGTTGATCAAAAAACGCTTGAAATCAGCTGTCAGCCGCACCTACTATGCAGCCGACCCGGTGATTATATTCACAACTAATCGGTTAACTAGGCCATCGAAGAAAGAACCCTTGCCCATCCACGCCAAATCAAACTGCATATACCAATTCAAATGTGAGTGCTCAGCCACCTACATAGGCAGAACGGAAAGGCAGTTACGTCATTGAATGGCTGAACACATTCCAGTGTGGCTTCAGAAGACAATGAGCAGCGATTTTACCACAATTGCATCATCAACCGAGCAAAGGTCAATCAGATCATCAACTGCTCGACATATTTACGAGACTAAACATTGCGTCAACGCAAGTCAAGCGTTCAAAGTGATCTACTCGACCACCAGTACCAAACTATTAAGATATATGGAGGCCCTGTCGATCCGTGCACACAAACCTGAACTTTGCAAACAACGCGAACTTGTAATCAGTTTATCATTGCCGTGGTAATGAGGTGTGATAATTGTTGTGTGATCATCCGATAGACATGTGCGAATGTGTGCGTCATTTGATTTTGCCTTTGTATATAAACATTTCGTTCATTTATTTTGCTATAAAAATAATCACTTCGACTGCAGTATGCACTTTGTGAAGATGCAGCGAAATGATCCAGGATACATCGTGCAATCTATGTTTTTGACTTCTGTTTTCAAATTTCGCTACTGTTCCTATATCGTGTACGTGTGTGCACGCACACAAGTACGCTCAGTCAGTCACCCAGCTTTCAACGAAGGCCAGTTCCGTGGTCCTTTAACCGTCAGGGCTTCAACAACAGGTGGATTGCATTCGATACCGGATGGAGATGAGCCTATAGAAGACGTTCGAGAGCGGCTGGTGAACGTGTCTCCTATTGGGTCTAACAGCGGAATACCATCGATATCCCCCCTATCGGACGAATAGAGAAGACGCAAGTCGGTTTACAGATGCAAGGTGTATTCTATTATCCTTGCCCCGAAACAGTACCGATACGAGAGATACACTGAAGGGAAAACGAAACGAAACGCAACGGCTGTGCAGAAAGCGAACCGCGAGCGTGTACAATCGGCGAACGACCGAAAGTGAAAGTGGTTTAAAACGAGGTCGACGGAAACCTCGGAAAAGTCAGTCCAGTAAAAAGTACGCAACCGGAGAACGCTATGGGGTCGATGTCAAACGTCAGAAAAGATCGTAGAGAAAATAGATCCAAAATGGTGTCCAGAAAACAGTCATTTTCTCAAAACGATCGAGGTCACTATAAGCCCTTTTGTCCGTGGTTTTGTCTTAGTCGCCCATGCTCTTATACGTCTCGCGTGACGTTTGCGACGTGTGTACTGTGTGCAACTACCAGGATGATACACAAGCAGCCCGAACTGAGTGTTGATGTTTGTTAGTGCCCGACGGAACCTGGAAATAAGCATGAGCCAAGCCGGTTTTCGAAAAGCTTATTGCCGCCAGTCATTCACCTCATGAAGTCCTCCAGTTCGAAGATAGTTACGGTGCGAATCCGTGACCGCGGATTCAGGGCCAGTCGATAATCAGCGCAAATTCGCGGTGTATGTCCGTTACTCATAATCATAACTGTTGGACGCTTTATCCGTTCGTCATGAATGCGAAGATGATTATTCTTTCTCGGCACAGCAGGATCCCCTTACAATACGCACCCTGTGACCTTGAAGCTCATTGAGTCATAAGCCCCATTTTGACCTTGTTTTTCACTGGTTGTCACTGATACGTACCCATTTTATTCACGCACGCTCAGAATACCTGTTGGTGCCTACGGCAGAGTTGTTCTACCTGTTTACTTGAGCACTACATCACGTAAAAACAGCCACCAGAATAAGGGTTGCACAAATGGATGAAGTCGTGCGTGTAATAACACAGTCTTGATCCATTTCCGTATGCACCTTGAAAACACCCTCTCACTGGTCGTATGACAATAAGCTTCACTTCAGGAATGCCGGATCACTGTCATCTTCCAACTTTACCGGTTCAACTGTCATGATGCTTTTTTGTTAAATCACTGAAAGGTAAAATTCTTGAGAACTGATCGATTCATCGGATCCTCGGAAGTTGTCTGAAGGACTACTGAATGATACAATGCACACAGGGCCTTCAAACCCAAGACCGATGGACTGTCTACCGAAATCAGGAATTGTACTGAGATATAGTCGCTCTCCAACCGAACCATTAGTGCAGTCTCGTCCAACAGTGAAATCCGATGACCAGTAACACCGTGAATGCGCACATCAGTGGGTTGTATTAGTACACGGAGCCGACTGAAGTCGAACACGGATTTCGGAATGATGAACTCGCAGCTCCCTATATCCACAATGAATCGATGTCTCAAGCCACACTGGAACTGGACTGACTTGTGCAGGAATTGGTTGGAATACCTCGAAATCCCCAATATGCATACTAAAATTTTATCATCAGGGGTGGCATTCGCCACATTGCCTCTGGAATCGCAACAAAACCTTGTGGAAATGGCTGGTCTTCCCCTAGGAATGGCTCACTGCATTACGAAAGTGGCTGGTGGAACGGGGAAGGCCATCACCACACGGGAAGCAGAGGCGCTGGTCTGCGTTCAAGAATAGCCTTGTTGACTGTCTTCGGTTGGGGTTTACTTTGTGAATTGCTTGATTCACGGAAAAGAATCTGTTAGGAGTTCACTATGAGATGTTCATCCGTCGCTTCTGATAGGTAATCGAATTGCTGGCATGTTGACCGGGTATCGGAGAACGTCAGGTCTGGTTTCAGTAATAGCTTCTTTGGATGCTCCGTGTGGTTCACACCGGCAGTAAGGCGATCACGTGGTTGGGTCTTCAAATGCTCCCCGAAATAACACTTCACAGCCTGCATTTATAGCATCATGCTGAACTCACGGAATTTCATGCTCGAACCACGGACCAACGAATGGAATTTGGAAAGCTCGTTCGCCGGGAAACTGACCGGAGCGACGTGGCCTAGCAGCAGAGAATTCAACTCTTAGCATGAAGCCAAAGCACGAAACCTCGGATTAGCAAGAGTTTATCCTCAGGGTGTACAATGAACGGCCACCAGCCGTCACGAAGCATGCAGTTTGGTGCTTCTTCACCTCCGTGAGCATGCAACATCGTAGGCAGAATCGTTCAATCCAGTCCTCAATTTTAGATGCATCTGCGGGAAAATCCAGCTGCTCATCGTTAGGCAGTTCTATGACGCGACGCCAGTTATACTATTCGTAATATTTGAACTGATTACAACACAAACCAGAACCATACAAATCAAAACACCAAGAAGGATGAGGTTGTGGAGTTGCACGTAGTTCTTTTGCGGAATTGATTTGTATAAATGCTATATTAAAGGAAATAATGGGCAGGTCAAAAGTTAAGCAATCACAGCGAGCTTTTTTGCCATGGCAGAAGAGTGGTTCGTTAACAAATTGAAGCATCACAATCAGATGACCTGAGGAGGCTTGATATGTGGTTATGAGCCGGTGTGAGGACGGATCGGATAACAGAATACACCACTGGTGTCCAGAGGGACACCTCCTCTTCCTGTTCTCGAAAGTGATTCGGATGTTCTTAGAGTATAAACCGATCGATATATTTCAGAGAAAGTTGGGGGAAAAGCGCAGCACTAATCAGCTCGGAAAACCAAGAAATCCCGTTGAATTCCCATGAAAAACCAAAAATTTACTAGATTTTTACCACGACCTGATGTCCCCTTGGACCACCTAGTCCTTCTATAGTAGTACGGATGGATATGTCGAGTGGGGCGATCTTCCGGAAGACTCCGCCAATTTGTGTTACTTGATATCTGGTTCGTCCATGTGGTCCAGTGGCGAAATGCAGCGTGGTTGACTATCGATCGTTCTGGGGTCGCCCATCGCAGACATTGTGGTGAGAGAGCGAAAGTCAACCATTGTGGATGGCAGCAATGCTAATTCAGAGTGAGACAGCTCAGTGAGTTCGTAACTTATCCGAAAGTAAGTGGAACGCAGAGAAATCCGTAACGATAATAATTCAACAATATTTGGAAACGTTCAAGTTTCCTTTGCTCTACTCAAATCATAGGTAAAACACTGTAAAATTTAAACACATGGTATTTGCCACTACGATAAATAAACTTGAATTATTGCTGTCATGCTAAGGGTACTGCAAATAGAATTCTTCAGGATCCGATATCCCATTGTGTGAAAGACTCATTTAAACTAATCACTGTACTCGAAATATTTGTACATCATATGTACACCGAGTTCGAGAACGACGGGCACAGTGGGGAATTTCGTATTCCTGTTTTGGCCACTTATCATGTCAGCAGTAGACAGTATAAGAGACTTTTCTGCATCAGCCGAAATCAATATTAGCGTAATCGATATCTATGAATCATTGCCTCAAATGTGAAAATGTTAGCTCCGAAGTGATTACACAAATTTGATTATTCATTCGGATGAGCCTGTTATTAGTATTTCTGCGAAAAACTGCCAACTTATGACGATTAAGTTGGATAACCAGAGTCCACCTGTCCATTCGGCTGTAAATCTTCCATAATCGCGGTAACTGCAATCTCGATGTTGTGTTCTATTGTATGCCGAAAATTTTGAACATAAATGGAAGCTTTCTTTAGTATTCGACCTGTCAGACGTGAAGAAATAATATTTGCGAATGTATTATGTCAACTGAAGCCGGAGCGTTCACAGATAGTTCGGCTGGACTAAGCACTCATTGAGAAAATCGATTGCTGTTATCCATTTTGTTATGTCCCTTTGATGAATAGTTATTGCAAACGCATACTGAAATTCACACTAATATGAAGTAACAATGTACCAGGTTTTGAAAACATAACTGTCCCGACACAAATTTGAACATAGAAGTCAATAGCATTAGATTGCACGATGTATTCCGGACCATTTCGCTGCACCTTCACTAGTGCATACTGCAGTCAAGGTGATCATTTATAAATGGTAAACTGAACGATCTCATGAGATCAAAGGCAAAAGTGCACACACACAACTAATGATAGCAAATAAAAACGCGTTGCCAAGGCAAGGCTAACGTGATTATCCATTCTCGCTGTTTGCACAGTTGAGGGTGACGTTGGTTAATTGCTAGTGCCTCCGAGTATCTCAATAATCGTTGATTGTTTGTGACATAAGAGACGGTGAATGCCGTGCTCAGATTAACACAGTTGATTTGTCTCCCACAGGTGTTTCGTAATGGATGACCTGACTGTTCTGCGTGCGTTTGATGATGTCACTGATTGTATCTGTCTGCTCATTGTACTTTGCAACCAAACCGGAATATGTTCAACCATTCTATTACGCAGTTGTCTCTCCGTTCTGCTGATGTATGTGGCTGAGCACCCACACTTAAACTGGTAAATGCAGTTTGCCTTGGCGTGGAGAGGCAGCGGTTCTTTTATCGATGGTAGTTTCACCCGGGAGGTTGTATAGAGAATGATGATCTTTGCGGAATAATACGTACGATTAACAGCACAGTTGAGGCGTCTGCTGATTAGGGTATTAATGTCATCACCTTTGTAAGGTAACTGTAGGTAAGTTGTCAGTTTTGGGACTGTGGAAACTTTCGTTTTTCGCGGTGGTGGCTGTGAGGGTTTGGATACAAATGATTTTGGATATCCGTTGGCCTCGGAAGTTTTGAACAAGGTACGGCACTCTTCCTCCAGCTTGTCAGTTGCACCTGGTTTTGTCTAAACAAACTCGCACATCAGGGCTTCCTTGCGCCCGTAACCGTTCTACTTAATGGGCGTACTTTCACATCAAATCAGTCCTGTTGCACTCAGTGGGTTCGTATACATTTTCGCACTATGGACGTGGTTTTAAAGGAGCTGATGAATAGAAGTGGCGCTAATGGTCAAGCACGAACTTTCAGGAACTAATATTGTTCTAATCGAAGTAAGAACTACCAAAGGATTTTCGTCCATAACGATGCGTGGCTGAGATGTGTTATCACTGAAAAAAATCTATTTCCTCGAATCCTCATTGTACCCCACTTTCTGAATCTCCTTTTACAATGCTGCACAATGTTTTCCATGCCACTAATAAAAGATCAGTTTCAGTAGAGGTAATGTAACGGTAATTCAGTACATTTTGTGAAATTCCCACGCAATTTCCTTCTCTCACTCACGTGACTCTAATCAGCTCGTTACCCGACCGTTCCCAACCCAACCGATTCAACCTACACACCTTCCCTTCTTTTCACATGGTGAACCCGGTTACCTTGTCTCCGTTCACCTACTGTCTTCCAATGAGTACACTTTTACAGTAGACCAATTTCCCATTGCGGTCAATCCAGGGGCTTAAGACCTTCAAGTTTTGTGCGTCATAGGTGCCCGACCTTGCGTGTCATGCTTGTATCCGTTGTTTTTTTTAGCTTTCTCACTCGCACGGCATGACTGACCTTCGTACTTTCCTTCCATGCTGGAGATCACACCACGCCCGCGTGACGGTCTAGGTCAAGCGTGAGTGCGATTCTCTTGGTCCTTGTCTGATCCAATTTCATGGTCATACCCATCCCTCCATCTCATGTACGCTTACCACTCTTTCCCTGATTGGTCAATTGTTCTTCCTATAAAAGATGGATTTCACCCTATTCCGAGGGCTCGGTCCCGTATTGCTCGACATACGTTCCTCGACAGACCGTTCCGACCATTTGAAGTCTATTCCCTGACCTTTGTGACAGGATTACTACACAAATTGAGGTATGCTGCTTGTAATTCCAATGATTGTTCTCTGAAATACACGTAGTTCACGGACTTGTCTCATTCGATTTGGGTTTCGGGTTCGTGTTCTACGAGTCACTCATTCACAGGACAACGGTTCAGTTACAGGTAAGTTATCATCATGCTGCCGCATCGTGGACGAGACACATCTCCTCTCCGATACCACCAGCTTGGCTACAATGAAAATTTAGACAGGGAAAAACCACTTGACAGCTCCGTTAATGGAAGTACGCACAGCAGTACTACTACTTGATAGACGTATTTGCTCTGGACCCAGATGATTTATCTTCCATGACAAAAGTACTTATTCCCCAAAACCCTACATAGAATCAAAAATGACCTTATGCAATGGGAGAACACCGGAAAAAAGCAGCGAATCAGCAGACTACATTAGTTCTAACACGGTATTTCCGAGTTTGAAAACGTTATTGACTGTATGACTACACGGTATAAATATTTTCTTATCCACCCATTCTCTGTTTATGTAGAACGTGTATTGTTACGCGATGCCTGACTGTCTCAATTGGGACGCTTTGTCAATTTGAATGTATCCTCATCCTTGATGCTTCATCCATGCTCATTTGTTTCGTACACGTATCGATTCGCAGTCAGCTGACTCTGCTGACGCGCACATGTGCATGCAATCCTTTCGAGAACGTTTGATCGTTCAGTTTTCTAATAGCAGCGTTTTTTATCACGCCACCTCTGCCTTTTCACCTTACTTCTACTTAGAAATCATGCGTGACTAATTTACACGTTTCGTGGCCTTAGCAAAACGTGCTCAAAGATGATTTTAACTAGAATTCAAATCTTCAACTAATAGCACTGGTCGGATAGTCCGGATTTTTGTGTTCATTGTATTACCTTCGTGTGACACTGATTATAACCGAGAAAACTCCTTCATCGCGCGATTCGATTGCTGTATGGATGACGAGATGTTTACATCCGAATCCAGTGACTGATAAGTATTCTGTCACATGAAGCCGAGGTAAATCAAGTCTTCCGAAGATAGCCCGTATAGCCTAATGACAATGTGTGTGTGTGTGTGTGTGTGTGTGTGTGTGTGTGTGTGTGAGCCACAGCCCTGCAATTCGATTGGATTGGATTTACAGTTGGGACTCGGTAGGCATGTCCTCTCAGTGTATAATTCTTCATAGGCAGAAAACTACTGCACAGTTTCCCCACGTGTTTCCCCTTGGTATTGATAGTACACGATGAATCATTTTGTCCAGTTCTGCAATATTGTACACAAGGCGAACAATGTAGAGCATGTAATTTTGGTCTTAGATAATCTGTAATGGTCCATTGTTGATGGGTAGTGAATGGATGGTAAGTTTTGATCGATATTCAAAGTTGGCGCCTTGTCCTTGCTGCATCAACGAAGGGACGTTACAACGCAAAACACGTGCAGTCAAAAAAGAGTTTATCGTCTTCATTCATATTTGCCCAGACAACTGTGTCTGGGCTAACCGACAACGTCCGAATAGATATGGTACACAGCCGTACACTTGGGTTTTAAGATGAATTCAGCAATCTCTTGAGTAGTATGTGTTCTGATTGGTCTATATCGGACGGAAAGCTTATCCCTTGTTTATATGAAGAAGAACGATGAAAACTACCATGGATATTTTAGGAATCAGCGTGAGAGTCATAATAAAGCTCCAGTTCGGACTCTGTGAGTATATACTACAAATCACTACCAAATAAAATTCACAGGATTCTGTTAGTTCTGTGACGTCAACACAAAACGGAAGTAACCCCAAAATATGTTATTCACTATAAAAATAACATCAGCACATTTATTTCCGTTGTGCAGTAAGTGTTCTTCGACACAAATAGTAGCCTTTGAACATCACATGGATTTTCTCCAGTTATTCAAGCAGGACTGCGCAAATATCAGACGGTAAACTTAGCGGTGTGTATGTGTAGTATTTCAGTTTATAAGCGTGTTTCCTTTGACGGAGAAATGAAAGGACACTCAGATACACTCAAATAATTGCTCATTTCCGAAAATCTTCTTGTACCTAAATAAGCTTGTTCTGCAGAATAGTTTCAGTTATATCAAGCTGCAGGCCGTTTGGTCGTTTGAGTCCAATATACAACCATCACTTCTTCGGTTCTCGAAACTTTGAAATAACTTCAAAGTTATCACCAAAGAAGGATCTTGATCATCTTGACGGTTTCCTGCTGGAATATTTTGTCCCACAAGTTCACGTTGGTAAAATAGAAATGATGAGAAACTTGAGATTACAATCAATCGACGTTTCGTTTATCACGGTTAACCGTTTTTAAAGACAGGTTTCACAATCAAATGATTCAAAGGTAGCCGTCACAAGTCAACGAGTATTTTAGTGTGTTCAACAAAACGTTTGAACATCCAGAAAATCACAATGCATGGTACATCGATTGTTCGATGCACTCTGAACCTAATTCGTTCCTGATGTACTCTTGAAACAGCTTGATACGATTTATTTCAGATCACGTTTTCGACTAAAGGATCCTCAAGCCGCTCGTGTAATTGCGTCATTGGTATTTAATTGAAGTGACTAATCACCTGCTTGCATAGTAAATAAAATTGTATAGACTGAACGCCAAGCAGTATTCGTGTGCATTTTTACAGACTGTGTCTGCCGTTTCCCAGGTAACCGTTCGATTATCTACCACTCCAACGCAAATCACATACAAATTAGTCAACGTAAAATAGATTTTTCTTCTTTCGCACTAGACTACCAAATCGCGTGGCGCGCAAAACGAAATCAATGGAGGATTTGCTTTTCTCTAACACAAATGCATTACTCGAATAATCTTTGCATTTAAATGAGAACTAGTAAAAATCGGTAGGTGAACAACACTCGTTGAATGTATTTAGTGCAAAAACATTAGTCGTATTGTCGTACATTTTCACTTTATAAGAAACAATGAAGTGGTCTGTGACCGAATAAAATATAACCTGAAGTTTGAAGCAGAGTGAATTGAGTGAGAAGTTAGCTATTACACAAAATACCTGAAGAAACCCAAATCGGCGATGAAACAGTGCGAAAGACCGAACCAAGAAACTGTCTCCCTTTCAAAACTTATTTTGACAGTGATTGCGGGAGTTTCAATAGAAGCAGTAGAATTTTGAGCGCTCACAGTTTTCCGCATAAGAGCAGGTGAACATCAGTGGAGGCCGTGTGAATGTCGCACCAGAATTATGAGTAAAGGCTTTCACACTTTGCCTACTCATTCAGGAATTCAGTAGTATCACACACCGGAGAATTATTTTATCATTCTAGAGCGTATTTCAGTCCATGCTCCTAAATCGATCGGTAACGCAGCGCATGAGCCGTTTGCGCAAACAGGACGACTACTTACTAGCTAATGATTGTAATAAATATCCCTCACTATGCAGAAAGGCGTCTACTGGCTTCACACCGGAAGTTCTCCATCCCTAGGCGGCACTTTGCCATTTCAACGGTTTTAAGTTGCAGGCCTAGGGCTGGAGAAATTCCGGTGGGAAGCTAGTAGACACCTATCAGCTGAGTCATGGATACTGAAAACAGACATTAGAAACTAAACAATCGTCCTGTTCGCCTGTGTGGCTCATGTAGGCTGCGCTATCGACCGGTGAGGGAATCATGGTCATTTTCACGCTCAAAGTCCCGATGACGTCATTATTTACAGATGTCAATGCGCGCATGGAGCACGTGTGCGCAACGGCGTGTGAATTCAACAATATCTGAAAAGCAAGCCTGCAGCTGCATTCACTATGCGCAGACTATCGAGGAAAACTCATTAGAACAGAAGGAAGACAAGTTGCGAGACTGAAGCATTCCGTTTACTTGTGTCTACCGCGTACCTAAAACATTTCAATTCATACGTCATACAGCGAGAAAAATAACAGTGGAATGGGCTAGACCAAAAACTATTACGATGTGTTCCGTAGGGGAAGGCGAGGAAAATACCTCGAACGGATTTCAGGGAACTA
Source organism: Fasciola hepatica (assembly GCA_948099385.1). NCBI lineage: Eukaryota > Metazoa > Platyhelminthes > Trematoda > Plagiorchiida > Fasciolidae > Fasciola > Fasciola hepatica. The sequence goes on along the minus strand of CANUEZ040000043.1, from coordinate 31,615,240 downwards.
CTCGTCTTCTTCGAAATGAAATGGCAAACTGGAACAACTACGTCCAGAATTGATCTGCCGGGTTTGTGTACAAACTTATGGGGGTTATCTGGAAGTACAAAAGAGGAACACAATCGACTAGGGATAGCGAACCCTGTCAACTTGAACTCAGAAGAAGCGATGCCGATGGGATGAATTCTTTTGACAAAATTTTGGAAGTAGGGCTTTGGGGAATAGGTACTACTGTCATGGGTTTCCAGCAAGCAGGAATAGCAGCAGCATCAACAGATTTTTTGATGAGGGAAGTCATAATTCCGGATAGTTCACTTGCTCCAAATTCGAGAACAATGGAAGATAAATCATCTGGGCCCAGAGCAAATACGTCTATCAAGTAGTAGTACTGCTGTGCGTACTTCCATTAACGGAGCTGTCAAGTGGTTTTTCCCTGTCTAAATTTTCATTGTAGCCAAGCTGGTGGTATCGGAGAGGAGATGTGTCTCGTCCACGATGCGGCAGCATGATGATAACTTACCTGTAACTGAACCGTTGTCCTGTGAATGAGTGACTCGTAGAACACGAACCCGAAACCCAAATCGAATGAGACAAGTCCGTGAACTACGTGTATTTCAGAGAACAATCATTGGAATTACAAGCAGCATACCTCAATTTGTGTAGTAATCCTGTCACAAAGGTCAGGGAATAGACTTCAAATGGTCGGAACGGTCTGTCGAGGAACGTATGCCGAGCAATACGGGACCGAGCCCTCGGAATAGGGTGAAATCCATCTTTTATAGGAAGAACAATTGACCAATCAGAGAAAGAGTGGTAAGCGCACATGAGATGGAGGGATGGGTATGACCATGAAATTGGATCAGACAAGGACCAAGAGAATCGCACTCACGCTTGACCTAGACCGTCACGCGGGCGTGGTGTGATCTCCAGCATGGAAGGAAAGTACAAAGGTCATTCATGCCGTGCGAGTGAGAAAGCTAAAAAAGAACGGATACAAGCATGACACGCAAGGTCGGGCACCTATGACGCACAAAACTTGAAGGTCTTAGGCCCCTGGATTGACCGCAATGGGAAATTGGTCTACTGTAAAAGTGTACTCATTGGAAGACAGTAGGTGAACGGAGACAAGGTAACCGGGTTCACCATGTGAAAAGAAGGGAAGGTGTGTAGGTTGAATCGGTTGGGTTGGGAACGGTCGGGTAACGAGCTGATTAGAGTCACGTGAGTGAGAGAAGGAAATTGCGTGGGAATTTCACAAAATGTACTGAATTACCGTTACATTACCTCTACTGAAACTGATCTTTTATTAGTGGCATGGAAAACATTGTGCAGCATTGTAAAAGGAGATTCAGAAAGTGGGGTACAATGAGGATTCGAGGAAATAGATTTTTCCAGTGATAATACAGTGATAATACAGCCACGCATCGTTATGGACGAAAATCCTTTGGTAGTTCTTACTTCGATTAGAACAATATTAGTTCCTGAAAGTTCGTGCTTGACCATTAGCGCCACTTCTATTCATCAGCTCCTTTAAAACCACGTCCATAGTGCGAAAATGTATACGAACCCACTGAGTGCAACAGGACTGATTTGATGTGAAAGTACGCCCATTAAGTAGAACGGTTACGGGCGCAAGGAAGCCCTGATGTGCGAGTTTGTTTCGGCAAAACCAGGTGCATTGTTTGGCTTTCGCGGTTGACCAGATCATCGGTCAATAAAAACCAAGTGTCATGGTGTACTGGATATGTTTAATTTTACCACATCAGCGGCGTTTCCATCTTGCTCAGATGGTGACTTTTATGTGGCACATTGTAAATCAAACAATCTGATTGGAGCACGATGCCTAATTAACTACCAAAGAAATACCAATAATTGAGATTTCCTTGTTGCACGCTGTAACAAAACACTGATTACGCTTTCCGAAGAACTGACTCTTGACACTAGGGTTTGCCGTCGAACAAAGTTGAAAACGTGAATATCACTACCTGTATTTTTAAGCTCCGAGGATGTTACATTATGTTATGGAAAAATAAACAACCATCCTTTCAATATGGTCTTCATCTCAAATTAGGATCTGGTCTTATATTGCTATTTTTCCAAAAACACTGCAAGCCTCATTCAGAGGATTTCCTCCTATTTTATGGAGAGAAAATCCTCAGGACAAAACAAAGTCTCATGGTCCCGACAACGAGGAAATCGTCACAATCAGAAACCCATGTTTTCAGTATAAACTAGTTCATCACCAAATGAAGTTTATCGATCGTGTAGGCTTGTTTACCTATCTATCCAGTAGAGCACAATGACTCATTCCAAGCTGCATCAGTGATTTAATTTTGCTAACGTCTCGTGTTGTCGATAGCAGGCCTTTGTAGCCGCTGCATCACCTGTGGTCGAAGCCGTGTTTTCACGGCGATCACCACGCTCTAGAATTACTGAACACGGATTGTCGCGTTCAAATCGAATTAGTTCAGTCCCTGTTTACACAGGCCTGTATAGCAGTGGCCATGTGGTGATTCAGCGGCCATCACACGTGATACGATCAGGTGCAGCATCGTGGCTACACACACTGATGAACCTCAACCAATCGGGTTTGTCGAGGATAGATACAACTCAAGCTCCCTGTGATTGTTCAGCTTCTAATCTGCCAATTAATTTCATTGATTTACCATATTTGTGCGAACCGGTTACCCAATACAATCAGTGTGCTATTACGAACCTTCATTGTTCTTCCTATTTTGATTTGCGTAGTTCCGGATAGGAGCTATTTCACTAAGTCCTATCAGTTCGGGTATTGCGAATATTAGGTAGGCGTCAATTCGTAGAAACCTAAAGACGTGTAGGTGACCTAATCACCATCCTATTGAGGGTATTCACGTTTCAGTTGTTCAGTGCAACGAGATTCCAGCGGCGAAGTAGTCAGTAATGCGATGACATTCGCAAGATGTGATCCAATTCTCAACTGCTTATAATGCTAGTGATTTTTATAAGCGGTAAATGGATAAACGTCCGACTCCTATTCGAGGTGCGGTTAGGTTTTAGATAAAAATTAAATTGTGTTTTTGTGCTTAGCTGACTGACGCTTGAACTCCATCTTTCATGCACAAACCTTGGGTCATCCGATCACCCCAGAATTCGGACGTATCAAATTTTGTTTTTGCTCTTGCTGGAGCACAATATTTGTACATACCCTCCCCCCAGCACACAGAGTTTTAACCCGGGTTTTTCACCTCAAAGGCGTTGGTGTTGCTTCTGCCCCACCACACACCACAGATATATATATATATATATATATATATATATATATATATATATATATATATATTGATAGCACGCATTCACTAATGAAGATGAAGACGAAATTGAAAGGATGGTTGTTTATTTTTCCATAACATAATGTAACATCCTCGGAGCTTAAAAATACAGGTAGTGATATTCACGTTCGCAACTTTGTTCGACGGCAAACCCTAGTGTCAAGAGTCAGTTCTTCGGAAAGCGTAATCAATATTTTGTTACAGCGTGCAACAAGGAAATCTCAATTATTGGTATTTCTTTGGTAGTTAATTAGGCATCGTGCTCCAATCAGATTGTTTGACTTACAATGTGCCACATAAAAGTCACCATCTGAGCAAGATGGAAACGCCGCTGATGTGGTAAAATTAAACATATCCAGTACACCATGACACTTGGTTTTTATTGACCGATGATCTGGTCAACCGCGAAAGCCAAACAATGCACCTGGTTTTGCCGAAACAAACTCGCACATCAGGGCTTCCTTGCGCCCGTAACCGTTCTACTTAATGGGCGTACTTTCACATCAAATCAGTCCTGTTGCACTCAGTGGGTTCGTATACATTTTCGCACTATGGACGTGGTTTTAAAGGAGCTGATGAATAGAAGTGGCGCTAATGGTCAAGCACGAACTTTCAGGAACTAATATTGTTCTAATCGAAGTAAGAACTACCAAAGGATTTTCGTCCATAACGATGCGTGGCTGTATTATCACTGTATTATCACTGGAAAAATCTATTTCCTCGAATCCCTATTGTACCCCACTTTCTGAATCTCCTTTTGCAATGCTGCACAATGTTTTCCACGCCACTGTAGTGGCATTCAGCCCTGATTATTCGTATAACACACATCAGTGTTCATGTGAACTCGCGCCACCAAGCGCGGTGGCCACTTAAACGTTGCCCGTGCACGCTACATGCACGCTTCTCCAATATACACTAACCACGCTCTCCCTACCTATAATGTTCTCCTTCTCATGGGTTGTGGGAAACAATGTCGTGGTGATCGTGATGCTATATAGCAGAGTACCACTGTAACGAACAGGTGGTCCAGGCGTGTTGGGAAGAACTAGCGAACGTACGTAATAAGGAAACAGTATGATAAGGTTTAACCAACCTTACACCTCTAATAAAAGATCAGTTTCAGTAGAGGTAATGTAACGGTAATTCAGTACATTTTGTGAAATTCCCACGCAATTTCCTTCTCTCACTCACGTGACTCTAATCAGCTCGTTACCCGACCGTTCCCAACCCAACCGATTCAACCTACACACCTTCCCTTCTTTTCACATGGTGAACCCGGTTACCTTGTCTCCGTTCACCTACTGTCTTCCAATGAGTACACTTTTACAGTAGACCAATTTCCCATTGCGGTCAATCCAGGGGCCTAAGACCTTCAAGTTTTGTGCGTCATAGGTGCCCGACCTTGCGTGTCATGCTTGTATCCGTTCTTTTTTAGCTTTCTCACTCGCACGGCATGAATGACCTTTGTACTTTCCTTCCATGCTGGAGATCACACCACGCCCGCGTGACGGTCTAGGTCAAGCGTGAGTGCGATTCTCTTGGTCCTTGTCTGATCCAATTTCATGGTCATACCCATCCCTCCATCTCATGTGCGCTTACCACTCTTTCTCTGATTGGTCAATTGTTCTTCCTATAAAAGATGGATTTCACCCTATTCCGAGGACTCGGTCCCGTATTGCTCGGCATACGTTCCCCGACAGACCGTTCCGACCATTTGAAGTCTATTCCCTGACCTTTGTGACAGGATTACTACACAAATTGAGGTATGCTGCTTGTAATTCCAATGATTGTTCTCTGAAATACACGTAGTTCACGGACTTGTCTCATTCGATTTGGGTTTCGGGTTCGTGTTCTACGAGTCACTCATTCACAGGACAACGGTTCAGTTACAGGTAAGTTATCATCATGCTGCCGCATCGTGGACGAGACACATCTCCTCTCCGATACCACCAGCTTGGCTACAATGAAAATTTAGACAGGGAAAAACCACTTGACAGCTCCGTTAATGGAAGTACGCACAGCAGTACTACTACTTGATAGACGTATTTGCTCTGGGCCCAGATGATTTATCTTCCATTGTTCTCGAATTTGGAGCAAGTGAACTATCCGGAATTATGACTTCCCTCATCAAAAAATCTGTTGATGCTGCTGCTATTCCTGCTTGCTGGAAACCCATGACAGTAGTACCTATTCCCCAAAGCCCTACTTCCAAAATTTTGTCAAAAGAATTCATCCCATCGGCATCGCTTCTTCTGAGTTCAAGTTGACAGGGTTCGCTATCCCTAGTCGATTGTGTTCCTCTTTTGTACTTCCAGATAACCCCCATAAGTTTGTACACAAACCCGGCAGATCAATTCTGGACGTAGTTGTTCCAGTTTGCCATTTCATTTCGAAGAAGACGAGTAGTTCCCTGAAATCCGTTCGAGGTATTTTCCTCGCCTTCCCCTACGGAACACATCGTAATAGTTTTTGGTCTAGCCCATTCCACTGTTATTTTTCTCGCTGTATGACGTATGAATTGAAATGTTTTAGGTACGCGGTAGACACAAGTAAACGGAATGCTTCAGTCTCGCAACTTGTCTTCCTTCTGTTCTAATGAGTTTTCCTCGATAGTCTGCGCATAGTGAATGCAGCTGCAGGCTTGCTTTTCAGATATTGTTGAATTCACACGCCGTTGCGCACACGTGCTCCATGCGCGCATTGACATCTGTAAATAATGACGTCATCGGGACTTTGAGCGTGAAAATGACCATGATTCCCTCACCGGTCGATAGCGCAGCCTACATGAGCCACACAGGCGAACAGGACGATTGTTTAGTTTCTAATGTCTGTTTTCAGTATCCATGACTCAGCTGATAGGTGTCTACTAGCTTCCCACCGGAATTTCTCCAGCCCTAGGCCTGCAACTTAAAACCGTTGAAATGGCAAAGTGCCGCCTAGGGATGGAGAACTTCCGGTGTGAAGCCAGTAGACGCCTTTCTGCATAGTGAGGGATATTTATTACAATCATTAGCTAGTAAGTAGTCGTCCTGTTTGCGCAAACGGCTCATGCGCTGCGTTACCGATCGATTTAGGAGCATGGACTGAAATACGCTCTAGAATGATAAAATAATTCTCCGGTGTGTGATACTACTGAATTCCTGAATGAGTAGGCAAAGTGTGAAAGCCTTTACTCATAATTCTGGTGCGACATTCACACGGCCTCCACTGATGTTCACCTGCTCTTATGCGGAAAACTGTGAGCGCTCAAAATTCTACTGCTTCTATTGAAACTCCCGCAATCACTGTCAAAATAAGTTTTGAAAGGGAGACAGTTTCTTGGTTCGGTCTTTCGCACTGTTTCATCGCCGATTTGGGTTTCTTCAGGTATTTTGTGTAATAGCTAACTTCTCACTCAATTCACTCTGCTTCAAACTTCAGGTTATATTTTATTCGGTCACAGACCACTTCATTGTTTCTTATAAAGTGAAAATGTACGACAATACGACTAATGTTTTTGCACTAAATACATTCAACGAGTGTTGTTCACCTACCGATTTTTACTAGTTCTCATTTAAATGCAAAGATTATTCGAGTAATGCATTTGTGTTAGAGAAAAGCAAATCCTCCATTGATTTCGTTTTGCGCGCCACGCGATTTGGTAGTCTAGTGCGAAAGAAGAAAAATCTATTTTACGTTGACTAATTTGTATGTGATTTGCGTTGGAGTGGTAGATAATCGAACGGTTACCTGGGAAACGGCAGACACAGTCTGTAAAAATGCACACGAATACTGCTTGGCGTTCAGTCTATACAATTTTATTTACTATGCAAGCAGGTGATTAGTCACTTCAATTAAATACCAATGACGCAATTACACGAGCGGCTTGAGGATCCTTTAGTCGAAAACGTGATCTGAAATAAATCGTATCAAGCTGTTTCAAGAGTACATCAGGAACGAATTAGGTTCAGAGTGCATCGAACAATCGATGTACCATGCATTGTGATTTTCTGGATGTTCAAACGTTTTGTTGAACACACTAAAATACTCGTTGACTTGTGACGGCTACCTTTGAATCATTTGATTGTGAAACCTGTCTTTAAAAACGGTTAACCGTGATAAACGAAACGTCGATTGATTGTAATCTCAAGTTTCTCATCATTTCTATTTTACCAACGTGAACTTGTGGGACAAAATATTCCAGCAGGAAACCGTCAAGATGATCAAGATCCTTCTTTGGTGATAACTTTGAAGTTATTTCAAAGTTTCGAGAACCGAAGAAGTGATGGTTGTATATTGGACTCAAACGACCAAACGGCCTGCAGCTTGATATAACTGAAACTATTCTGCAGAACAAGCTTATTTAGGTACAAGAAGATTTTCGGAAATGAGCAATTATTTGAGTGTATCTGAGTGTCCTTTCATTTCTCCGTCAAAGGAAACACGCTTATAAACTGAAATACTACACATACACACCGCTAAGTTTACCGTCTGATATTTGCGCAGTCCTGCTTGAATAACTGGAGAAAATCCATGTGATGTTCAAAGGCTACTATTTGTGTCGAAGAACACTTACTGCACAACGGAAATAAATGTGCTGATGTTATTTTTATAGTGAATAACATATTTTGGGGTTACTTCCGTTTTGTGTTGACGTCACAGAACTAACAGAATCCTGTGAATTTTATTTGGTAGTGATTTGTAGTATATACTCACAGAGTCCGAACTGGAGCTTTATTATGACTCTCACGCTGATTCCTAAAATATCCATGGTAGTTTTCATCGTTCTTCTTCATATAAACAAGGGATAAGCTTTCCGTCCGATATAGACCAATCAGAACACATACTACTCAAGAGATTGCTGAATTCATCTTAAAACCCAAGTGTACGGCTGTGTACCATATCTATTCGGACGTTGTCGGTTAGCCCAGACACAGTTGTCTGGGCAAATATGAATGAAGACGATAAACTCTTTTTTGACTGCACGTGTTTTGCGTTGTAACGTCCCTTCGTTGATGCAGCAAGGACAAGGCGCCAACTTTGAATATCGATCAAAACTTACCATCCATTCACTACCCATCAACAATGGACCATTACAGATTATCTAAGACCAAAATTACATGCTCTACATTGTTCGCCTTGTGTACAATATTGCAGAACTGGACAAAATGATTCATCGTGTACTATCAATACCAAGGGGAAACACGTGGGGAAACTGTGCAGTAGTTTTCTGCCTATGAAGAATTATACACTGAGAGGACATGCCTACCGAGTCCCAACTGTAAATCCAATCCAATCAAATTGCAGGGCTGTGGCTCACACACACACACACACACACACACACACACACACATTGTCATTAGGCTATACGGGCTGTCTTCGGAAGACTTGATTTACCTCGGCTTCATGTGACAAAATACTCATCAGTCACTGGATTCGGATGTAAACATCTCGTCATCCACACAGCGATCGAATCGCGCGATGAAGGAGTTTTCTCGGTTATAATCAGTGTCACACGAAGGTAATACAATGAACCCAAAAATCCGGACTATCCGACCAGTGCTATTAGTTGAAGGTTTGAATTCTAGTTAAAATCATCTTTGAACACGTTTTGCTTAGGCCACGAAACGTGTAAATTAGTCACGCATGATTTCTAAGTAGAAGTAAGGTGAAAAGGCAGAGGTGGCGTGATAAAAAACGCTGCTATTAGAAAACTGAACGATCAAACGTTCTCGAAAGGATTGCATGCACATGTGCGCGTCAGCAGAGCCAGCTGACTGCGAATCGATACGTGTACGAAACAAATGAGCATGGATGAAGCATCAAGGATGAGGAAACATTCAAATTGACAAAGTGTCCCAACTGAGACACTCAGGCATCGGGTAACAATACACGTTCTACATAAACAAAGAATGGGTGAATGAGAAAATATTGATACCGTGTAGTCATACAGTCAATAACGTTTTCAAACTCGGAAATACCGTGTTAGAACTAATGTAGTCTGCTGATTCGCCGCTTTTTTCTGGTGTTATCCCACCGCATGTGGTCATTTTTAATTCTATGTAAACAAGAACTAGTTGGACGTGCTAAAGGTAGACCATTACCATCACCGTAAATCAAGTACCCAACTATGCATGTTCACTATATTATCTTCGTTGCACTTAGGCTCCTACTGAGCAGATGTCAATCATAGAAGCCAATCACTGCGCAAGTGACGAGTTACTGGCATCCATAAAAGCCTTTGGCGAAAAAGTGACTTATCATGTAATGCTGACGTGGATTAGGCCGTTGCGAGTAGACCCTGATAACCTACTATATATATATATATATATATATATATATATATATATATATGACACACGATCACGTGCATCCTGGCCTGGTTCAAGTCCCATCGAGGACTCGGGGGGATGTGCACCCCTGATGATTCCTAACAAAAATGAGACGGATGTGAGTCATTTCAATGTATTTTGAATGATGAGTTGAATATGGAAACAGAATGATAGATCATTTGATATGGAACTTCAGCTGAGGTCCCACGACTCAACCCTCCAATTCATTTTGGGGCTTTTTGTACTTCCAGTGGCACATTGCGTATCTGGTGTATCATTTATTTTCCATAATTTCTTCGACCAATTTTCTTCGTTTCCCCTCTCGTAGCAACGTAAGTTTTCCCCGGAGAATCATACGCGGCCTGTGGAACAATCATACGTTGAAAACTGTGCAAAAAAAAATGCACAAACACAACAGTATTACTCTAGATTTCATTGCTTATGTCTCCCAAGTGTTGTTTTAATCGTCTTTTACGATCAATTCAGTTTTTCTCTTCTTTCATTTAATCTTGTTATTGTCAGATCCCACTTTCCGTTTCCTATTTGCGACGCCATTGCAGACCAACGGCGAACATGACTTTGATGTTCACATTTACTTAAATTGAATCAATTTTCAATTGCGAATGCTATCGCATAACGGCGCCTTTGTCAAATCACGTACATCTCCTCGCAAACTGCAATGAGTTTCCATACGTCACGCATTCAGTCAGGAATCTCGATTTACGCACAAATCCTAGAAACCATGATGTTTAAGCGCTTATTTCCACTATTTGCAAGTTGAGCGGATTTTCTCACCTACTTGTTGCCGTGCTCCATGATTTTCCGTAGACTTTGGGCTATCCAATTGTCCTTGTTGTGGTAGAGGTTAACGGAGAACACAGTACAAAATATCCGTTCCTCAGCACATCAGCAAGCACATAAGCAAGCGACCATGCTCGAAAGCAAGTAAACGTAAATCATCTATAGGCAAGCGCAAGCAATACGTGCGATCGAGTGCGGTCAACCAGGGCCCCTCAGCACCAACGAATCAATAAGACCTTACGACTCGGTGCCGAAATCACATTGACCATAGCAAGCCGTCCGTGGTGAGTGAAGTCACAGCGACGTGCATTCCTGCGTGAATGCGTGTGTGATAACAGTCGTCAGTTATACGTAAGGACGAAAGTGTATTCAGGTTCACCGTACGTTAAACGCATACATGATAACGTGACAAGCGGACGAAAAAAAGAATTACTGTCTGTCTCACGCGTAGTCAGCCGAATGTGATTGGTGGAGTGGAGTAAAACGGAGCGTGGTATAGACAGGTAATCCTACACGTGAGTGCAAGGCTAACGTGCGACTGTCAATGATACAATGATACATAAAATGCTAACGCATTACTGGGCATCTCCGTAAACGGGGGTTCAAGGTCAGTCGGTAATCACCGCAGATCCGGGGTGTCTCTCCGTCGCCGGTCATTGCCACCACAATCGAAGTCGCCCAAGTAAATAAAATCACACGCCCAACGTTACTGTCTTGCTCCAGTTTGGTGAGCATATTCAGAGCGCCCTCTCTCTCTGGCTGTGTGGCAACACGCGGCGCTTAAGGAACACCGGATCACCAACCACTGTCATCTTCGCGGGTTCAAGCACTATGACACCTTTGTTGTTGGAGCATTGTGCGATCAACCGCTGGAGAACAAGCTGGTCCATCGGATTCTCGGAAGTTGTTTGAAGGACTACTGAATAACACAATGCACACAGGGCCTTCAAACCCAAGACCGATGGACTGTCTCTCGAAATCAGGAATTGTACCGATATATAGTCACTCTCCAACCGAACCATTAGTGTAATCTCTCCCAACAGTGAAATCCGATGACCATTACCACCGTGAATGCGTGCACCAGTGGGTTGTGTTAGTACACGGGGCTGAATCAAGTCGAACACTGATTTTGGGATTATTGACTCGCAGCTCCGGGTGTCCACAATGAATCGATGTCACAAGCCACATTGAAACTGGACTGATTTGTACAGGAATCGGTCGGATCACTGCATGTATGATAGTAGCCGGTATCGAATGTCCGACCAGTAACTTTGCCGGCATGGTAATGACTTAGTAAGCAGTCTGACTCTTAGTGGGACCACTTAACAATCGCCATCGACCTTTCCCATGTAACCAGAGATATTGTCTCGTGAGGACTCGTCCGTTCGATACTTTGAGGTTCTTTTGTCACTTTCTTGAACTATCCACAATCAAACAGTACTCACAAATGTTTGTTATTCACCCTTTTGATATTTCAAGCTTATAAAATATAAAATACCTTAGAGATATATGCATCTGTAACCTGAGAATTACATTACCGTCGATCTAATTCACCGCCGAAGGTATTTGTTCTGCGTTCTAGAGCACAAGAAAAAACGAAATGGTATAAGAAAACAGGTTTCATCAACGGAAATAGTCTAAATAGATTTACTAGTGGTTGCTTAAAAGCTCAACTCAGCCATTTTTAAAGACGGTGGGGTGCTGCTTGTTTGAGAACTTCATGCTTTGTTCTCAAAAGTTTGGAATTCTGATCCCATTTCCTCCCTGCGGGGGTGGGAATCGATTGTTCTCCCCATTTTTAACAAGGGCTGGTGCAGTGACTGGGCTGACGATACGGGTGTAAGCCTTATTCCAATAGTGTCGAAGCTGCTTGCCTCTGTTATACCTCGCAGGTTGTACCAAAGCGTGAAAGAGCCGACTCGCGAGGTGCAAGCTGGGTTTTGCGCCAGCCGTGGGTGTATTGATTCATCCTCCGACCACTGCTAGATCACAGTCACACTTTCCAAAGACCAACAACCATCGTGTTCCTGAACATTCGCGCGACCTTCGACTCCAGCAATGGATTTAATTACTGGGATAGCCATGAAAACCGGAATCACGTGACTCACCTGCACTGAAGCACGTGATTCACCCTGGTAACATACATTCTCGTTGACTGCACTTACACACGTCACAGAACTCACGCCGAAATTTGTCTGTGCAATGCCGCACGGAAATAAGCTAATGAATTTCGAGAAGGGCGAATATCCGCGTTCTACAAATGGGACCGAGATTGTATGAGATCTCAAGGCTGCACAAGAGATCGAGAACCATCGTCCGACGGTATCCGGAATGAAATGAGCAAAGTGCGCCTGAAAAGTGAATGAATCTTCCAAAAATCTAACGAAATAGGTCGAACGCCAATTTAGTCGGCTAGCCTCCAATAAAACATGCTCCATGTTGACGCTGAAAGATTTGATCGGATTCAGTTTTTCGAGTTTAAAGTTATAAAGTACGTTCAAATCTGTGCTTGGAATTATCAATGACATGACACCGGAAGAGAAGAAAGAATTTTCAGGTAATGAAACAACGATGAGAGTTCAGTGACGGTTTAGGGAATCTTTTCAGCAAACGGCAAAAGTGAGCTAGTTACACCTGAGCGTACACAAGATTCCGCTGCGTATATTCGTATGCTGAAATGGGATTTGCTCCCAGTTCTGCCCGCCAGATTACATGGACTCCGTATTCTAACAGGATAACGCTACTGTTCCGTGGGATCGATGTCATGCAGTGGCCATCCTGCAGCCCAGATAAGAAACCGATTGAGAATCTATGGGGCATAATTGCTCGCCGGGCGTACAAGGATTCCGTGGTTTACCGGTCAAAGAGTGAATTGGTAACAGCCCTTATGCGAGATTTGGTGATCACTAACCAAGGGACAATCAAAGGTCCTGTAAGAAGTATTCGGGGGAGAAGTTTGAAGGTTATCAACGAGAAAAGCCGTTGTACAGGGTTTCAAGTAGTAACTAGTGAAGCCAGCTGAAGGGCGCGTCGTATACCTTTGTCACTCCTTTTTTCGCATATTCTGATTTAATTGGTTCATAATAAACTATTTTCTTGTGAAGTTTTAAGTAGCGCATCGCAATAGACATTTGGTCGTTCTGACCAGATATGATTTCGTTAGAGAACACAGAAGCGAATATATCCGAAAAATTGAAGGGGTTCCTATACTTTTGTCGGGCAGTATATATATATATATATATATATATATATATATATATATATATATATATATATATATATATATATATATATATATATATCTTAAAAGCTTACTGTGAAGACGGTCAATAAAATCTAACACTATCATCAGCTCATTTTACCAAAAGTTGTTTCACACTTTTCTGATCAACCTGAATTAATAAATCCTTCGCATATAGGAATAGCATCATTCATTATCTGATTCATCCACTTGTGAACCGCGGTGGGGTTTTAAAAGATCTTATTGATCGTCCCCGTCCTTATCTCAAACGCATTTTCGGCTGACTTCCTTTTTCCACTGTTTTCAGTATTTCATTTCGTCGTACACATTATGAATCTAACGAGTCTTCCCTAGTCCGTGTATCTTTAATCCATGCATGTACTAATGATAGCACCATGTCACTCACTGGTTCGGCAGGAAACTAAACATTGTCATTAGGAGTCAAAATGATGTAGGTATTGGAGAACTTGCTTTCATTTTCTGCATCAAAAACTCCATCCTCCCAGCCGGAATCGAACCGGGAAACTTCCGCTTAGGGAGAAAAGGTTCTACCAGCTCAGCCATGGCATCACGGACAACCAGACGCGAGTAACTTAGGTGAATACCCCAAGATACTAAACCCCCATTCCAATGACACAGTAACTGTTCCGCTTCCGATCATTGCTCATGAGTTGAGCGGTAATACTGCATCATGAATAACATCAAACAATAATCAAGTCTCCTACGGATTACATTCGTATAATAGCAAAACTCTGTTAGCTGATCTTCACGACGGAAGGCTTTTGTTTCACTAAGGCCTCTGCAGAGAAGTTGTCCATCGTGAGTCGGTCGGGGTACGAAAAACGAGTTGCTGCCTTGCCAAACGCCAGCAACAGAAAGTGTCCAGATCACGTGATGGTGATGTTACGCAAACTGTTGAGAGTCAGTCCGGATAACCTGGTGGTTAGGTGCCGAACTCACAAACATGCGCCGTGGCTTTGAGTCCAAATTAGAGATCAGTGGATGAGCACAGCTGATGACTCATAACAAGGATGAAAAAGCTGTAGACTTTTTAGTGTTCAGTCGATCATTGTTACCACGCTGTAAATGATACCATACATTAAAATCAAATATCCCAGAATTTGCGTTGATATGATCCACCCATAGTATGCAAACACGCTTACCTGAATGCATTCGATATCTCTGAGTGCATTCTGACTGACAATACAGGGTTACAAACAGTATTGGAATCACATAAACACTACGTGTGCGTGCAACTCGGTGAGTTGGTCTTTGTAAGTGATGACTTTGACGGTTGAATATAAATAGAATGATCAATAAGAAACAATATTGGTAGTAAGGAAAGAGAAGCTCAGACAGAAATTTTTCCCACGGTGAACGTTAGTCTATATTCGCTTTTTAATGAGTTACGTGCTCTCAGTGTCAGATTAAGCACAGCGCGAGTACAAGGAAACAATTCAAACGCGATCATGTGGGAAGGTGCGCCATTCAGTGTGGTGTGCAAGTGAAAGTGTACGCTGTAGTATGTTGACAGAAGACGAAATAGAAAATATCCAGTCTATGCTACATGGCACCCATCACAGAGATGGGTTATGGTTACGAACAAGAAGAGTCATTACTCGTCACTGGATCTTCCGGACAAATACTAGATTCTTCTGTAATCACGTTCACAGATGTTCCTGAAACATGAATAACGAGGAATGAATGAAAACACCATGTGCAATGCGGGTCAATATTGAATTTAACAGGTTTTGCGCCACAGGACCAAGTGTACAATCGGATTGGTGCACTCAAGGTCGTCCAACACATGGTGTGATCTGATTGGTCAGTGCTGTGTGGGATGAAACATGACTAAAATCAATTATGTACGTGCGTGTGCGTCTGTAGGCGTGTGACCATAACTGCAAGGGATTTGGATCAAGTGTGCGTAGTCTGCGTTTGCGCGCGATGATGCCTTTCTGAGCATATGACTGTTCGAGTCGATTCCAGCGCGGTAGGTCCTAACATGGGCTCCACAGAAGACTGACTGTAGGCCGCGAACCAGTCTAATTAAGATTCTGGTCCCGTATAGTTGGGGCTTGTCACTAGGACATCTTCACATTCACCAACACAAGTGATTCCTATTGCAGTAAGAACGTTCAACTCACCACTGAATACTCTCATGTGAGCGATTTTTGACATTTGGATCATTTTAAAATTGGTCAGATCTACCTAACCCTACTTCATAACACTCACTTTTGCCAAATGTGGCGCCATCAGAAAGTGTGATTTGTGAAAAGTTCTCAAAACTTTCGGAACCCAATACCCGACCCATTCTTTGGACTGGTATCCAAAAATGAAAGGTATCACCTTCTTTACGTCATATTCTGTCGAATGGACCCATTATCGTTCAAACCAACCTCGTCAAACTACTATGGAAATGGGCCTCTGAAGTGTTACAACCGAATACCAACGGCTCTCATACGCGATTGATCAAAACAAGTAATCCATTAATCCGACAAACAAATTAGTCTATTGGCTGCAACACAAGAGATGGACAGATCACCGAGATCATGAATCCGATATTATGAACAAAAGTTACCACTGAACGAGAGGGTGAAGTTTCTGGAGGTGGTTTGTGTTGTGCTCCTGGGGTTCTGTTCCGCGATTCCTGAGGACAGCTTGTGCAGTTGGCCTTCGATTTCAACTATCGTTCCAGTCCGCAAATGTAAATCAAAAGAAGACAACACCGCATGCTGAACGACGGTCTTATTTGGATGATGAACATGATACTCTAAACAAAACTAGAACGTTTTCGAACTGGACTATCCAGTCACATTCTTGCCTTGTCGGGCCATTATACAGCAAAGACGCCGGCTAGCCTGATTGGTTGACCCACTGACTCCACTTCTGTTGGAAACCACACAACGTTCTATCTGTCGTGTGAATGCATATGGGTTCTTGCTTGATTGGTTCGGAGTGGCAAGTCCAAACTGATTAGTGACTTTGCCTCTGTCAAGAAAAGCGTCACTGGAAAACATGAGAATCCACGTTGTTTCCAAGGCATGGATAAAAAGCATCCGCCGTGCAAATGCTATAGTTCACGAAACGCATAAATGACTTTGCACGGTCAGATGAACAATTGAGATCGGGAAGTGCTGCTCGTTGTGGATAACACAGTTCCTCGTCTAGTTGGTATCCCGTTCTCTAACGTGGAGGCACTATATCTGCCTCCCGAATTTCACGTCAATCTTCCAAGTTTTGGATCTTGGATTTAACTGGTCCTTGAGATACATCCTCCCAGAAAATTGCCTTGACTACTTGGTGTACAGCATATAAATTCAAATCCAGAAAAAAATGATTGCCAGCTTTGACCTTTTCAAAGCTATGGGTTTTACTAGATGCTCTCAGACAGAGATGCATCCGGACATCGTTACCGAGGCATTTCATAGAGCATAAATCACAGAAAGGAATGATGAAAGTGCCCCGGAAATCTCAGCAACATCTACGATGAACTTAATGACAAAAAACAAGGTATTGGTTTGGTGACAAGGTCCCAGACTGACTGGCTCGTGGGTTTTTGGAGAGGAACTTTACGGCCCTGGTTGTTCGCGGGTCCGAGTGCAAACGAGTGAACGCGCTGAGAGATCCGCCAACTATCGATCTTCATATGGACATTGACAGCCCTTACCCTATTGAACTTAAAGGAGACTGAGATAGTAGCTGTTCTGTGATCATCAGAAGCTGACTAGCGATGGTGTTCTCAGTCTTAAGCAGACTGTCAAAGAAATTAGAAACAGTGAGATCCGTTGAGAATCAGAACGCGTATAGTATACCAGAATACCCCAAATTATTGTTATTCATTTTTGGAACTTGTGTCATGCTTGATAGAGTTGGTGGTTTACAGCTGTGGAACGATATCATTCTGTGGTTCTAGTCTCACGAAACAAAGCTGTCAGTTGCATCATCCGCTCACACAATTCGTAAACTTCAGTGCATCCACTCTTGACTGAAACCGATTTTCAGCTCCTCAACGCAGAGGTTTTTAAAAAAATGTAGCGATAACTTTTGTTTTCACTTCGCTCGACTGTGTCTAAATGGGGAATTCGCTATCGTCAACGTGTTGCATTTAGAGAACGTGTATCAGAGACCAGGAGAAACGCAACTTCTTTCCATGGCCCCACAATTAGACTACTACTTTTTTCCGGAAAACCCACTTGGCATATTTTGCACAGCAAATATAACAGGGCAAAACTTGTAAACGAAAACGAATTTTTCAGGTAAATTCACAAGTGATCAGGAAC
Source organism: Fasciola hepatica (assembly GCA_948099385.1). Lineage (NCBI taxonomy): Eukaryota > Metazoa > Platyhelminthes > Trematoda > Plagiorchiida > Fasciolidae > Fasciola > Fasciola hepatica. The sequence continues at coordinate 31,597,302 of CANUEZ040000043.1, read as the reverse complement.
AGGTTTAGGTGGAAATATCACAAAATAACTGACAAATAGATGAAGTGAATGATTTGGGACTTGTTCACTCATAATTACATGCCGGCTCCAGAATTTATGGTATCAATATGTAGGTAGTGATAAAGCACCTAAACCGTGGAATGTTAACACTTTCCCATTTCCGGACAAGGATTATAGATTATAATCGTAGAATCATTAAGAATAACTTGACAAAATGTACATTTAAAATCGATTTGTGCTTTCGCATTATAATGTTTGTCATCTGCCTTGACTGGCAAATTATTTTTTCGGAAAGTTTATTGAGAAATCATCTCATTTTATGTAAATTACTGGGTCTTGAGAGTTCTCCGATAAACATAACAACTAGAGGATACTTTTCGTGTGAATACCAACGAAGCTACTATTAGGAGGAATAGTCGGTAAGTATGACCAGTATGGGTGGCAGCGGATTCAAATAGTTTGGAGGTTTATTCATCGGGCAGTGTCAACGTTTCATCTTCTTCCTAATCGATCAAATGCGCAAGTTCTATGGGTTATTCTAGGAGTTACGGTTGTTTAAGCCAAGAAGATCTTTCTCGTGGAATTCATTCGCCCTGTGGGTAGTTCAGGACTAAAATGTCGTGGTGCGATAGCCTTGAGCCATAGTTTAATATTTCGGTGTCGTACCTTGAGAGCCTTGAGCAGTAGTTCCAGAGCCATGAGTTGCTGTTTAAGAGCTATCACTAATGAATAAACAGTAGGTCAAAATATAAGTTATTTCAATTATTTGCCAAATAAACATAATTGCAAATCAAAGTAATTATTTTATAGTTGTACGAATATGAAATTTCGCCTATCCTAGCAGGCACATGCAGTTATTGTGACGACGTAGACGGATTTGTGATGAAATTCCTGTAATAAAAGAAACCCATGTATCCTCGCAGACTGCTCTTCTGCTACTCCCGTAACCTTTTCTCTGGTATCTTCAGAAAAACTTTTATCGACCTCCCAAAGCGATTGAATGCCTCCATAGGGTTGAGTAAAGCGTCTACAGATGAAAAAACGGAAAGAATGTCTAATGACCTCACAAGCTTCAGGGACCCGTCGATGTATGGGAGCAGTGTTGTAGATGGACACCATCTCAGTATTGAGCCGCTCAACATTCAACTTACAGGAGCACCGTGGAAGGAATCTACAGTTTCTCCAAAAAGTATGACCTACTACGAGAAGAATATAAACCAATTCCTCAGGAAAAACCTGGTTACAAATGCACAAGTGGAATGTGCTCTAAGAAGACACCTCAAATCCCAAGACGAACCTTTTTACCGGATTTCTAACTAACGAGAATTCACTTTGCCACACTTATCGGGCCATCATACACAGTACTTTTAGAATCAGCGAATTCAATGTTCCACGCCGGAGCAACAATATGATACTGGCATGGTGGCCCGCAATGCAACACACGAACTGATAGGACGTATTGAAGTCGCACTCACCGGGAACGACGCAAATCAATGTAGCTAGAACAATAAAGGTTCGGAATAGTTGACAGATTAGAAGTTAACTAATCACATTAAGCTTTTGCTGCATCCGTTCTTCGCGATCCAGATTGGTCGAGGCTCCTCCGCGTGCTTAGCTAGGAAGCTGTATTTGGCCGTATCACGAGTGATGGTCGCTGAACCATCACAATCCTACTCCCTCTGAAGCTCCTCATCAACTTGGCTCGCCTGTCCTACTGATCTTCGAACGGGAGCTAGTGGCTGCGTCTCGACTACTGCGGCAGTCGTTTCGGTTGGTGGAATAGACGGATCACTTTCATCAACACGGATGCTGTGTGCATTCCCGGTCGTCTCAGCCGTGAGATCCGTCACATCGTCGATTGTCACTTTAGAATGGATTAGGCTGAGGTGACACCGATACACCAATACACTATCCAGGTCCGTAAGATCGACCAGAGATTGACCAAGTTGTCCGGTGATGATTCCGCGAGTTGGTCGAGGATCGTTGCCATGGAAGTATGTGACATCGCTGGAATCAAGACAAACAGGCGATGACGGTAGTCTTCTGGACTTGAACAGAACGGCTGGACTCTCCTTGGTGGTCATATGCATTGCGCTCCGATATTGCAGCAGGAAATTGTCGAGGAGCAGTTCCAAGTCGGGCAACGTTCTTGGATTCGCCGACACTGACGCACATTTCACTGGGCGCACCAAGTTTTTCGGTGCACCATTCGAGCACGGGTGACAAGACGCCGTACTGTGATGATCGGATTGCTCGAAATGAAATAAGGAATCACACCAACTGAAACTGAAATGTATTGCCATTTAGCATATATAATGCGGCACTTATATAGATATGAAGTAAAGAAGGAAAGGCATTTACGCACAAGTATTGATCCATCAATAATGTGCTTGATGGGCACACACTTGACAGACACTGTCACGTGATATGGAAGTGGATCATGGGCGCGAGATATGTGCACTGCGATAATCAATACACACGACTAAACTGAGTTGAGTCATCCGTGCATGGAGCATTTGTTTGCGTGCAGAAATGCACGGATGCTGGTTGGAAAGTATGTCGAACGAATAAGCACTGATTGGTCCAAATTAGTTTTCTCGAAATGCTTTTGAAGAGAACAGAATCGCCACACGTACGCAGATGTAAACAGGCATTTCTGTGAAGCCAGCCTTTTAGTTTGCCGTGCAGAATTGCGATCCATTAATGGTGACCAGAACCTGTGGGATTCCTTCTCATCTGGACCATTTCCGTAGCACTTGGATTGAGAACTAGGTGGTTGACGAACTGGTTAGGACCTCTTCCTGCTGTTTGGAGTAGGAGGTGGTCGATACAATAGCATGATATCGGTTCAAGAATGGGCCACAGAACTCCACATGAACCTTCTGCCAGGGAATGCAGCTTTCGGACCAGGGGTTCCATTTATTTGGTCTCGACTGGACTTTGTGCAAATACACGTCGCATTTCTTAACCGTAGTGAAAATATTAGCTTACAATTCCTGCCACCAACACATCTGCCTGGCCAAGGACTTCATTTTATTCACGCCCTAGTGGCAATTGTGCAGTTCACACAAAACCGACTTGCTCAGTAGGGGTGGAATGACAAGCCAATCACCTCGACACAGGACTCCGTTGGGTGGATACTGAATTCCTGTAGCACTACGAAGAACTGAGGAAACTTCCATTTTATCGCGGTTTGCCACACTTTCCTGATCGCCAAAATCACACATGAGTAGCATCGTTCTGTCTGGTTTCGCAAAGCTCCCCTCGACAAGGACGTTGCTGGTGAGATGAAATGACATTGTTCCGCCGCCGCAAGTCGTGAATATCGTGATAAGAAGTCCGCTTGCGAGATTGCCCAGCCCGGTTAATGCAGGATGTCGTAGTTATATGCAGTTAAGGCAATGCTCCACCTTTGAAGCACAGCAGTCGTGGGTTTGGTGATGGGTTTATCTGACTTATACGGAAACTGAAGTGCTTCGTTGTCGGCAAAAATCGAAAACTTCAGTTCCAAAAGGGCTCTGGTGTGGTCGGTGTACCGCCCAGAAAACGGCCAAAGCCTCCATCTGCGTCTGGGAATAACCCTTCTCTGCAGCTTTGAGAAGGCGCGAGAAGCAGATGATTAGACATCCATCCTGTTCCAGAACTGGTCCTATACCAATTTCGGACGCGTCGGTGATCAGCATGGCCCACCTAGAAGGCACGAATAGGGATAGTATCGGTCGGTCAACGATATTTTTAATAAGAACGTGTAATGTCTTTTCACGCTGTTTGTTCCATTGTTAATTATCGGACAACTGGGCCAGAAACAATGGTTCGGTTCGGTTCGCAAAGTTCGTAAAGAATTTGGAGTAGTACGGAAGACAACCAACGATTGGTCGTAGGTGCGCCTGGTTTTTCGGTGACTCGATAACAATTGGGGGTTTGAAAAGATCTGGATCGGGTCGGTATCCGTTTGCGTTGACAGTGACACCGAAGAAATCTAATTTAGTGACATCGAGATTGAACTTTGGGAGTTTGATTGATACCATTCTTCCCACGAGCCTCCCCAGCAGCTGCTGTGATCTGTTGTCGTGTTCTTTCATGGACCCGAAGACCAGTACATCACGCTGATATGCCATCAGTCCATCGATACGACGGATCACCTCGTCTATTGCAGTCGGAAATATGCCGGATGACACGTGTAGACTGAACGGCAAGGAATTGTATGAGAACATGTCTCACGGATTGTGGATGATAGTTATTGGTTTAGACTCCGTGTGCAGCGGAATCTGTAAGTACACATCTGTCAGATCCATTCCGAGAAATAGTTGCTGCCGAGCATATATTTCATCTCCGTAAACGGGGGTTCAAGGTCAGTCGGTAATCACCGCAGATCCGGGGTGTCTCTCCGTCGCCGGTCATTGCCACCACAATCGAAGTCGCCCAAGTAAATAAAATCACACGCCCAACGTTACTGTCTTGCTCCAGTTTGGTGAGCATATTCAGAGCACTCTCTCTCTCTGGCTGTGTGGCAACACGTGGCGCTTAAGGAACACCGGATCACCAACCACTGTCATCTTCGCGGGTTCAAGCACTATGACACCTTTGTTGTTGGAGCATTGTGCGATCAACCGCTGGAGAACAAGCTGGTCCATCGGATTCTCGGAAGTTGCCTGAAGGACTACTGAATGATACAATGCACACAGGGCCTTCAAACCCAAGACCGATGGACTGTCTCTCGAAATCAGGAATTGTACCGATATATAGTCACTCTCCAACCGAACCATTAGTGTAATCTCTCCCAACAGTGAAATCCGATGACCATTACCACCGTGAATGCGTGCACCAGTGGGTTGTGTTAGTACACGGGGCTGAATCAAGTCGAACACTGATTTTGGGATTATTGACTCGCAGCTCCGGGTGTCCACAATGAATCGATGTCACAAGCCACATTGGAACTGGACTGATTTGTACAGGAATTGGTTGAATTCACTCGAAATCTTCAATGTGTATAGCGGATTGTCATCATTTTTTGAATCTTTAGGGTTTGGACTCCTCAAATTACGCTTGGATTGGCGGCACACCTTACGAATATGACCAGCCCTTCCACCGGAATGGTTCATTACTTTACGAATGCGGTAGGTGAAACGTAAGTGAAATTTGCCTCACGAGAAGCAACGATTCAGTTGGACTGGCTTGTGTTCAGGAATCATCTTGTTGGTAGGCTTCGACTGAGGCGCTTGACTTGAACGGTCTGGTTTACATGGACGAATATGTTAGTATTGCACTACGGAACGTTCAGCTGTAGCATCGGATATGTAATCTAATTGTTCGCATGTTGACCCGGCCTCAGAAAATGTGATGTCAGGATTCAGCAACAGCTTCTCTTGGAGCTCCGGATGATTTATACCGGCAATGAGGCGGTCACATAATTGGGCCTCTAATTAGCCACCAAAATTGCACTTCGTATCCTGTGTTTGTAGTGTCAGGATGAATTTACGGAGCTTCTTGCTGAGACCAGGAACCAGCAAACGGAATTTATCATGTTCTGTCACCTGAAAATTGACGGGAACTACGTGGTTTAGCAGCACAGCCTTCAACTCTTCGAACAGAACTGCGGCAGGGTCTCCCGGATAAGCAAAGTTTTTCGTCGGTGACTACAACGAATGGTTGCCGGCCGTCAAGAAGAATACAGTCTTGTTTTCCATTTTCACATCCTTGGTTGGGCTTCAGCACAAGTGGAACCGTTCAATCCACTCGTCAATCTCAGACGCACTGGAGTGCAGGTTCAGCTGTTCAACACTGGGCAGCTCCATAACGCGACGCTAATTGTAATATTCGCAACATCCGAACTGATAGGACTTAGTGAAGTCGCTTCTGTCCTACCCTCGGCAATCCTGATCGTCTGAGGCACCTCAGCTTGCGTACCTTCCAAGCTGTAACTGGTCGTATCACGTATGATGACCGCTGAATCTCCACAATGGTCAGTGTTATGGAACCAGGAGTGAAAACGTTCTGCACCAATGCGGTATGAACGCGACAATCTGTGTTCGGTAATTCTAGAGCGTGATAATCTCCGTGACAATACGCCTTCAATCACAAGTGATGCAGCGGCTACAAAGGTCTATTCGTAACAGAACGTGACAACCGCAAAATAAAACCACTGATGCAACTTGGAGTGAGTCATTGTGCTCTACTGGATAGTTAGGTAAACAAGCCTACACGATCGATAAACTTCATTTGGTGATGAACTAGTTTATACTGAAAACATGGGTTTCTGATTGTGACGATTTCCTCGTTGTCGGGAACATGAGACTTTGTTTTGTCCTGTGGATTTTTTCTCCATAAAATAGGAGGAAATCCTTTGGAAGAGGATTGTAATGTTTTCGGAAAAATAGCAATATAAGACCAGATCCTAATTTGAGATGAAGACGATATTGAAAGGATGGTTGTTTATTTTTTCATAACATAATGTAACATCCTCGGAGCTTAAAAATGCAGGTAGTGATATTCACGTTCGCAACTTTGTTCGACGGCAAACCCTAGTGTCAAGAGTCAGTTCTTCGGAAAGCGTAATCAATATTTTGTTACAGCGTGCAACAAGGAAATCTCAATTATTGGTATTTCTTTGGTAGTTAATTAGGCCTCGTGCTCCAATCAGATTGTTTGATTTACAATGTGCCACATAAAAGTCACCATCTGAGCAAGATGGAAACGCCGCTGATGTGGTAAAATTAAACGTATCCAGTACACCATGACACTTGGGTTTTAGTGACCGATGACCTGATCAACCGCGAACGCCAAACAATGCACCTGGTTTTGTCGAAACAAACTCGCACAACAGGGCTTCCTTGCGCCCGTAACCGTTCTACTTAATGGGCGTACTTTCACATCAAATCAGTCCTGTTGCACTCAGTGGGTTCGTATGCATTTTCGCACTATGGACGTGGTTTAAAGGGAGCTGATGGATAGAAGTGGCGCTAATGGTCAAGCAAGAGCTTTCAGTTACTAATATTGTTCTAATCGAAGTAAGAATTACCAAAGGATTTTCGTCCATAACGATGCGTGGCTGAGATATATTATCACCGAAAAAATCTATTTTCTCGAATCCTCATTGTACCCCACATTCTGAATCTCTTTTTGCAATGCCCCAAAATGTGCTCCTGTTTTACTGTTAAGATATCATCTTTAAATCGTTACCCTTTTCTGTACATTGTACAATGCGCCCGCGACCTTCACCGTTGACAAGTTTTCTCCTTCTCATAGGATTTTCGCCCACTGGGTTCAAATCGAACATTTACATTTCTTCCGTCGCTTCCTCAACGGACATCTTCGTTGTGCCCCGACCATTTAATAAATAACAGTCACCTATCCTCGCACTATCATGTTAGATTGTAACTGACCGCACAATCAAGAGCCTGCCAAAACCAATGGTCAGTTTTCTTGCCCTCGTTCGTTGTTCAGTGTGATGATGAAGCGCAATCATGTTGGTGTTGGCCAGAAAATCCCGTCTGCACCATCTTCTAGAATTCACGTCCATCCTAAAATTGTCTGGTTTGATCTATGACTCAGAGTACCCTATACTCCACTATCCATACAAGGTGGGAGACAGTCGACCCAATTGATGCTGATGCATAGCTATTAAACTATGGTTCAAGTCTCCTAAAAGCCACTGATGCATAAGTGATACGAAGTATTTAGTGTTGATGTGAAGCATATTGCTGGGAACGAGCTCACATGATCACGTGGTAACTCGTTTACATTACTCGTTTGTTGGATTTGCGTCACATTTGAGATTGGGCTCTTATACCTTGCGAACCATTCCCGACGTACATGAGGCATGTTGAAATATCTGGCGCACCAGCCTAAATGTAACCTGTACTATAGACAAGTTATCTGAATGATCTAAGCGTTCTTCCGAAAGACACCATGAGTAAAAGATCAGTTTCAGTAGTGATAAGTCATCATCATGCTGCTGCATCGTGGACGAGACACATGTCTTCTCGGGTACCACCAGTTTAGCTACAATAAGAACTTTGACAGGGGAAAGATAACTTGAACGCTCCGCTAATGGAAGTGCACACAGCAGTGCTACGCGTTAGGCGCAACCAATGGGTCGTGTTAGGTCGGCGCAGAGACGTGAGTGTATGCTTGGGAAATTCAGACATTCAACTGTGCCTGCCTATGGAGGCCCGTCCGAGGCTTTCCACTGGAGCATTTTAATGATGAACTTGGCATCACAATATGACTAACTTGACATCACTGTCAACGAACTTGAGCTGGAATTACTATCGCGATACCTTGAGGCTAGCTGATTGTGAGTATTTGGTGTACATTTTGGTTTGCTGGCTAGCCAAACAGTACCACAGCCGAATTCGTTTTGTGACTATTTTCAGGATTCTAGCGATTTCCGTCTTTCTATAACCTGCAAAATTCCCGAAATGTTCTTCAGGATTCTCGCGAAAGCCTGGTGCATAGTGATTTAGGATTAGCCGTGTTTAGCGAATAAAGTTGATTGATACAAGAACTGATAAAATCCCGTTGCTCGATCTACCAGTAAATGATCGAACCGAAATCGCAGTGATGTATCACACTGGCGACCTTAACTGAATCTACCCATCTACTGAATGTTTGCTTGCCATAGTGAGCAACTGGCTTGGAAGCAATTAGCCTGAGGAAATAACCCAATATAACAATGATTCAACACGCAAAACGTCATGTTATGTTCTGCTGTTAAGCCGATCTTGCTTTCCGCGGTATGTCACCGATAACATTTACCGCGGTCTCGTCCATTTGCAGAAATGGGTTGTTGGCTAGATGAACGGAGATAGACGGGGATAAAAGATTGTTTCTTCCCTATCTTATTCTTTTTCGTATCGTATACAACACACGTTATGACCCTATCGACTAATAAGAACATGGAAGAAGCCTGACATTGCAAACAGTCCAGCACGCTGCGCGCGATCGTTTACTGTCCCGAATTGAGGACTAGGGAGCGGCTTCTGCGGGACGAGCAACAGCCTTGGCGGCGGAAACGCAGCAGTAACAGGGGCCTGAGAACTGATGCCATCGAGTGGTGCAAGCGGACATGACGGCAAACTCAGTCGAAAAAGTGGGCATGTGTTTAAACTGTCCCACTAACACTGCCAATTTAAGATTGGTCAGAGAATATCACATTTATTTGCGAAATGATGACTTACGAAACTGTCACATGCATTTGTAGCACTATAAGTTTAAATTGAGAGTCGGGAGCAACTTTTGGTTTTCGCATTGATAAGGTGCTTTTTATTGGTCAACTGGCCTCATACCTGTCTGGCCGACCATTATCTGTTGTGACTGGCTATCTTTCCATGCTCATTCTCTGCAAAAAATAGCACAGACCTCAGTCGTGCGTCTTGTGAGTGGGGTCATGTGATCCGGGGTACCAAACTGACCTCAACCTAGCTATTGTATCTGCGGTGCATCGTTAGACACCTTTGGGCTAGCGGGAACGTTTTGAATATCCGAGATGCATATTCTGCCTCCGAATCATCCTCTTCATTAGTGTAAAACGGTAACCACATAGGATGCTGGTCGACGTACTCAGTCGTTGCATTCCGCGCATTGGTCCGACCGGTGTGGGCAACCAAGCCTTGAGGCTTAAACATCGCCGACAGGACTCATCACTCATTTTGTCAGCCCACACCACCAATCGGCTGTCCTGTCAACTGAGAATCTGTTGTCCCAAGCCTTGGGCTTGGTACCACACCAGGACGGATTGCCAACGTGACTTGGCTGTTTGCCAATAGAGCAAGAAAACTATCTCAGCAACCGCAGTGAAAATCACTAAACATGAGCGATAAACCAATGGCAGTGAAATGCAATATCTGCCCTGGACGTTTCGAGCTAACTCCCGTTTGTTTCGAAATGACTTGTGGTAGACCGACGGCGTGGATCGTGTTGTGTTCCTGCTAAGAGCGGAAAGGCCGATGCGAACATCCATATGAACGTTTTTTACCATAAAACACATTCTGTTGGACACAATAATGGGGAACTTCGACAGACGACCAGTAAAGTCGAAGCAATGTTGTCTGACGTCCTTTTTTGTCAGGGTTTCATTTGGAAGTACTGGTCATTTTTTAATGATACGCGACGACGCTTGTACCACTGAATTCAGATATGAGACAAATCCAAGTCCAGATTGCTGTGAAAATTGAAAGACGCGGCTGTATAGTCGACTGCATCATCCTACCGAGAGCAGCGTGCAAAAAGGAAGGATATGGCTTCAGATTAGGCTCACTTTCTATAGACAAGCGTCATGTCACTGAGCGAGATAAACAAAGTAAAATGTATCTCGGTCGATTGGTTTATGAGGAAATAGATAATCCGGAAAAGACAAATCTGTTCCCAGGAGAAAAAGTGGTGATTTTGGAAGGAACCCGCGACAGACAAAATGGATTCTACTGATAAACAAGCGGAGTTCAACAGAATAATCGGGCCAACACACCAAGAATGGTGGGTAGAAGAATAAACTCAGCACCCGCATGGAGGTTGCCAAAGGGTCAAATTGCGGGAATTCTGCCGTGCAAATGAGTTGTTTAAACGGCAGATTATGTCTGGTCACTTTGAATTGTCTGACTCAGTTAGTGAAGCCAATTTACAAAAGCGTTTTTGCTATAATATTCCGTAGTATACCGTAATCTTCGTACTGGAGACCACGACCAGAAGATCAGAAAGCACAAATAAATGCAGCGATTAACACAGATATTTAGATTATTGATCCAACTGTTGCTATTCTTGCCCTAATGATGACAAGAGAGTGTAAAATACGCTCTGTAGAATACGATATGAGTGGGCATGCGAAACTGATCGCCTCTGTGAGTGCGCCTGTATTTTTTATTATACTGTTTGACTGATAGACTCCAGCCTGTTCATTCCGAATCACTAGCACACGCCAGAAAATCTCAGTGATTATCGATCGTCTTGCGAGAAAAACCAACCAATTTTAAAGCGGAGCATCCACAATAATTACCTGTTTTCTGGCATGTTTGGGCAACTAAAGTCTTTTCAAGTTGTTTCGAAATAATTCGGCAAAACGTTTGAGAGATAATTGCAAGCCATATGTTCCTTGATTTTAAGGTCTGAGTCACAAAGGCACGGTACGATAGAGAAGTTCTCACCAGAAGCCGTGTCGAGAGTTAGAGTACCACTTGGCGACGCAACTTTCAATAAATATAGGTCAACTCGTAGAGTTTATTATTGGCTCGAGAAGCCTGAATCTTTGTGGCTGTGCATCACTGGATATTGATCTGCGTTATTCGCCTCAAGCTGGCCGCGCAGTGATAGCTCAGCTGGTTGCTTAGATTCCCTGTAATCGATTAGCCGCCAGTTTGATTCCGGTTAGGGGCGTGGAGTTCTAGATGCAAAACATGCAAGTAGGTTCTGCTGTTTTTTGTGAGCAAATCAGATCCAGCGGTAGCTGCAAGTGAGCGTCCGTGTGTACACGAATTCATCCGTTCATCTACATGTGTAAAGTGAAAGCAGTTCTACTATATATAAAGCGGACGATTCAGTTCACGTGAGCTTGCCGGGTGAATGAATAATAACTTCCTCTTAATAGATTTCACAAGCGTAGTATAATGGATCACTGCTAATTATAACTGAGTTCACTTTGGTTGAAACACTCCATGGTTTCATTCCTACAGCTTTTTACTCAACGCAAGCAATCAATGAGATCTGTCAATAAATAAAAATAACCCTGAATATTCTATTTGAAACTCGTGGAATAGCACTACCTTCTCGTGGCGGAAGTGTTCCCACCAAAATAAGAGGACGAAAGCGAATACCCGGCTCTTTCCACCAAGTAGGCTGACCGAAAGTCAGTCCAGGGAAGATGGCTAAACCCTGATTCCAAATCGAGAACGGGTGGCGTATGAGGGCGCCATACTATGTTCGCCAGCATCTGTGGTGAAGAGATTTACTGGACATCCAGGATGTCTAGCCTCATCCGAAAGGCGTATGAACTGGGCATTTAGTTACCGGTTCACAGTGGTTTCCAGGAGAGACGAATGGGTCATACAATTGGCCACCGGCACATTTCTACTACCGCTGCTGCCTTCCACGACGAGCTTGGCTGCGCAAAGGCTAGAGGTGCACCCTCGAATAAAAGTGCCTACTCTGGACTGGGCGACCGAGTAGTACAACAGTCCGCAACGTAAAAACCACGACGGATTCAACCACTATGACTGATTGGTCCCTCAAGTACACAAACGAGCACTCTCCTACAAAGCGCACAACTTGTTCTCTTACCTCTACTCCCTTCCCACTTTCTTTCCCATTTTCACACTCAGCGGATTCCTCGGTCGACCGTGCCAGCTATAGTGCCACTGGTGGAAATCCTGATTATGTTCTCTCGTCTTTCTTCGACTAGCCTCCGAATCTCACCGAACCTGCCACCATCGACTGATACCCTACTTCGTCTTCCATGCCCATTCAAGCTAACCCCGCCCAACGTGCGAACCACGATGCGTATAGGAAAACGGACCAATTTAGCTCGTACGCTCGAATCCCTTGCCATCGCCGTGTGTTGGATTCAAGAGGCTCGCATCCAGAACTTCAGTTCCGTAATTCGATTGACGCCCCCATCTAATTCTTCTGTGAAGCTTCACTTACGCCTTTCTAGGGAAGCTGGGGCTTCGGCTTCTGGTCTTAATAGCTTTGGCATTGCTCTTAATAAAAGAGCTGAAGCTGCGTTGCTAGACTGGATCCTAGTCGACAGTCGTTTATATGTAGTGAGAATCAGGGTCTCGTGCAAAGTGATCAGTCGCCGCTCCAACAGAAGAAACCTATTTGTCGTTCCGTCGTACTCACCAACGGATTGCAGCCTAGACGCAATCAAAGTTACCTTCTACCAAACCCTTCACGACCTCTTAGTGAAAAATACGAGGGGCCGATACCATGGTTTTAAGAGGAGATCTTCGTGCTAGAACTGGTCGGCTGTCATCGAACAAGGAGCATCTAGGAGGCTCTTTTGGGTTAGATTCCAGTCACTTGGAAAACGGGGAGCGGTTGTTGATTCTGTGGTCAGACCATCGCCTGATCCTTGCCAAAAGTTCTAATCGCCGTTACGCCACGTGGCCTCAGCCCACTTTGAGTCAACAGTGGACCTAGATCGATCACATCGCAACAAGCCACAAATGATGGGGTTGTTTACAAAACTGTCGCTCCTACTGGAGCACCCCTTTGATCCTGACCACACATTAGTTTCCACTTAGTTGTTCATGTGTTTCGGTAGGCGCTCCAAAAGCATGCTGCAACGACGGTTAGACTGCGATAAGCTGTCCGATTCACCTCACTTATCGGTCTTCCAACACGCGGTAGCTGAAAAGCTAGATGGAGCTCCACCTGATAACATAAAGCAGCACTGGTCGCTCATCAAGAATGCGTTCCATTCCGCTGATCTATTAGGTTACGGCCTGTCTCCCCATACCGCAAGACCCCGGTTTTATGCTAAATCCCTGCGCCTCCTCGACGCACGCCAGTCGATTGCGGCTGGAAATGAGTATAACGAAGTATGACTCGTAATGAGGCATGCACGTAACGCAATTATTTGTATAGACCGTGAAATGTGGTGGTTGCAACGCGCATCAGAGATGGGACGTGCTGCCACCATGGGGAATTCCGGCAAGTAGCTCCATCTAATTTGAGTAACCGATAGGAAGCCACTAGGTGTGAGGGAAACAATCTATGAAGCTGACGATTAGCCAATTCACTACCAGAATCAGCGTCTCGTACGCTAGATGGAGCAGTTTCAGACGCAGTTTATCACTCCTTCAGTGTCAGACTCTCCTATAGCTCTTCCGGCCCAGATCCAGTGGTCCATTTCGACAGATCCACCTACCCAGACAGAGATCCGATGAAAAATCCAGGTCTTAGGACGTCACGAAGCGCTGGGCTCCCATGGCATTCCCTAGCTTTTTTAAAGATAATGGAGTGCAGCTCGTTAGAAAACTTCTCTTTTTGTTCCTAAAAGTCAGAAATTTTGTGCAGGTTCCCTATTTGTGGGGGAATCGGTTGTTGTCCCCATCTTTAAGAAGGGCTCGTGTAGTGACTGCGATGACCATACGGGGCAAAGCCTTGCCTCAATAGAGTCGAAGTTGTCTTCGTTTGATGTATTTGGCAGATTGTATCAAACGCGCAAAGAGCAGACTCTAGAAGAGTAAGCTGGCTTTCGTGCCGGTCATGGATGTATAGATCAAATCTTCACCCTGTGACAGCAGTCAGCGCACCGACTCACATTCCAGAAATCAACAATCACCGTGTTCTTGGACATTCACGCGATAGGACTGCACTATGCAACTGTTTGTTGAGAAATGGAGTACCTGAGAAGTACGTATCAATCCTCAAGGATTTTTGTCCCCACACGTCAGATCGAGTTAAGGCCTACGGCCAGCTTTCATCTACTTTTGCCGTCTCCAGTGGAGTTCAACAAGGTTTCCCTTTATCCCCAGTTCTCTTTAGGTTTGCCACAAAGAATATTCTACGGAAGGATTTGTCTGCTCTCCCAGCTGGTGTAGTTGAACTCCACACAGAGAACAGAGTTTCCGACTTGGAATATGCCGGTGGTATCGTCTTTCTGAGGGATAGTGTACAGGCAACACAACATGCTTTGGACAGCTTGGCGATTTAGGTGTCGAGACAGGGTACGCAAGGCCAGGAGAAGTGACGTGACGGTCAGGCCATGACTTAACACAGAAGTACGAGGAAGCTAGCATCAGCATTGAGTTCGGTTGGTGCTTCCCGCTTCCGTGTTTGGGACCCAACGGACCAGGATTATCGCCAGTTAGAAAGTTGAGTGACACGGCCGAGAATAGCAGACAGTGACGCGAATGCTGTGCTGTCTGTGTTCTAACTATCGTATCCCGTAGTCACAAAAATGTCGTCCCGACAAACGAAATGTCGAAAGAACCTCAAAAGGTGCGCGGTGAAAAGCCAAAAAGTCAACATTTTTCTCTCTCTCACTAATTGTCTGTTTTACTGTATTGTTCTCGCCTTCCCCTATTTCGTAACTGTTGTTGTTACGTTGACGTTGATAATCTTTATATCTGAATAAGGAGACCAAAAATGAACTTTTATGTATATGATCGGATATTGAGTTCAAGCCGATAAGGCCTGTGAAAGCTCTTGTCTGACAGTACACCTTCCTTGGTGTTATATTACAATGGATTATGAACATTGTGGTTATTCAGTTGTTCAACGCTTGACTGTCAGTTAGATTACTTAAAAAGGAGAAAAGTATTCTACTTTTAGGTGGGTCACATTGATTGTTCTAGACTGTCCAAGTAACTCTAGTGAGGAAAATTTCCTGCCTCTGAATCGTTTCAGTTTACTAGCGCAGAACACATTGTTTATGTAGGAAGAAACCGTCACTGTCACCAATTATTGCAACACTAACTCGTTCATATGTGCACGAAGCAGGCTGTCATCTGATTGGTTGATTGGAGACAGGACCAGCAACCCCTTGACGGGAATCCGTTCACATCCTATCGATCCGCAACCCTGACGCCTGCATATCTGCTGCTTTCATCACTGACCTGGATTCTGGACATGCGCCGATGCGGTGATTGCCAACGGGAATTGGCCATTTATCTACCATGAGTGAGCATTGGTTGGCGTCAAATGTTTGTCTATTTTGTATGGATATGCTTAAAACAGACTCAGTAGACGATCAGATATACCGAACAAGTGACATGAAAAACAACGCAAACTGCTTCATTCAAAGATCCGATCTGAATTAGTTTTTTAACCCCTATTCTGCTGGGCACTTTCGTTCTTTCACTCAAAATCTAATGTCAAGTTAGGTTCCCTTTCAAAGGAATTCTGACCCTTGATTAGGGAATGCAGATAACACTACACAGGTGCTGATGATGTTCGAAAAACTCTGATGTTAGGGGAATTTCGATGATACTCGTAGTGCTCTCAATCGCAGTAGATCGGTCATGCAAATCGGTCTGATCCAACTTACCGCACGAAAGACGTAAAATCTACCGAACTATTCGAACGAGCCCACCCGCACACTAATACATACACACCCTCATTCGTCTACGTTTAGTTAAATTTTCTCAATGACGTAAGTACATTCCATAAACGGATGACGTCAAACCACATAAAGACGACGTGATTTTGGTGTCACACATCATACATATAGCTGCACATATTGGTTAATAATTTCGAATTATTGATTATGGATTATCAGTCAAAACAAACTGCGATGATGTAAGTCAGCCTTGGACTACAGCGATGACAAACACAGCAGTGCATTTATCTCTCGTTTATTGAAAAACCTACTTCAGAAATCCCACTCAAACAACAACAGTGGATTTTCTAAAAAGAACTGACAGATCGTAGCCTAGTCGTTTGGACATCGATACCCGTCTTAATTCGAATCACCGCGCAATAGCATTTGACCACACTGGTGTAATACTTCCGAGTACGCTCGGGCTAATCGGTTTCGCACAAGACATATTCACAACCAAAACACCGATTTTCATCAACAATGTCACATCTAACTATTGCCCGCAAGGAATGTTTTTATGCGTTCCCTACGTCCGCTCATCTTGTTCTAGCGCATCGTTTATCCATCGACACAGCTCTGTGTCATTCTAATACCAGTAAACTGTTATCAATCACAGAGACTACTTTCGTTGACGAAGTAGCGTTGGGCATGATCCATCACAGTAGTGTTGTCGTTGACAAAATGGCAGACTGATTTAGTTGAATGAATCTCAATCTATGTCACATACTTCTTTCTTCCTTACCCAGTTCAGTTGAGCACTTAGAACTTGTCTGGCTTGAAACTGGTGTTCATTTGGTCTATCTGCATGTTAGTTAGGCAAGCTTGTAGGTACCTGTACATTTCCGACTTTTTCCATGATTTTCAACGTCCCTTGGTGCGACACTCCTTTGTTGTACCGACGTTTTAATGTAGAAACACACACCTTTTGGTCGTCACCACCGCGCAATACAAAAAGGCTGTAAATAAATCTTTTACTCTGGCTCGATCTCATCTTCTGGTTTTGAGTGTCTTGGAATCATATCGGTCGGAACTAACTGTGTGAAACAGAACATTTTAGAAGCTTCAACGGCGTTTCTTGGCACTTCGCTCAATACCATCCTGTTCTGTCCAACGGATGGCTGTCAGACCGAACTGAACTGAAGACATTGGCGGATATTGGCTCTTTGACGCTCATTTCCTGATCACAAGAACACTGAACAACTGTGAGTTTGAGTCACACCTATTGTTTCATTTTTATTCTTGATGTACATACCCTTTTGGCCTTTTTATCACCGCACGCTCCTCCGCCCATCTTAGTTTGCTAGTGTCGTCTTAGATATTGTTGACAATAATTTAGTGTACCACATAGACAGAGTAGTACGCTACAAAATTGGTGAGCCCAGGTTGTTTTTCCATCATTTGACACTAGCCTCATTCTTTTGGTCCAAGTTCCACACCATTCACCATGTCTGACAGCGAATCTATTGACATCCACGCGGTTGCTCTCAAACTGCCCGTTTTTGCCCCGACCAACCCTCGAGTGTGGTTTCGACAGATAGAAGCCGTATTTGCCACTCGACGTATAACCAGCGAGCGCGTGAAGTACTCTCACGTTGTCCAAGCACTTCCCTTTGACATCGCTGTTGACGTGGAAGATCTCCTCGATCCCATTCCACCAGAAGCTCCTTACACGAAGCTTAAGGAAGCAGTCATTCAGCGTACCGGAAAATCAGCCGGAAAAATGCTCCGTGAACTGTTCACGTCGGTGGAGCTCGGAGACCAAACTCCGTCCCAGCTTATGCGCCACATGCGGTCGCTACTGGCTGGACGGCAAATGGACGACGCCATTTTCAGGGAGATATGGGTTGATAAACTACCTCTCCCGATGCAGCAGGTCCTGTCAATGCTGGAACCCACTACTCCACTTGACAAAGTTGCACAGCACGCCGACAGAATAATGGAATGCTACCCGGCTGGTAGACCCTGTGTTCACATGACATCACCCGCCGAAACCACTCCGACGCACGAATCCCCTACGACATTACCAGTTCCTGCCCCAGATCGCCGTGGCGACGTTTCTCGCAGTCCTGATTCCCCATCCCATCACTTGCATATCGATAAGGACATTACGGACCTAAAAGAAACCGTTCGCATGTTGTGCAATCAGGTCAGTGCAATGTGCAACGCATTTACTACTCATCGATCTGTGTCCACCGAAGTACCTCATCGACCGAGATCACGGTCCAGAAACCGCCGATCACAAACGTGGTGTTGGTACCACCGCACTTTCGGCTCCAAGGCACGCCGCTTCGATCCTCCATGTTCATTCCGCACTTACACTCCACAGTCAAACGACCAGGCCAGCCAGTAACGGCGACGACTTCGGCTGGCCCCCCACGCGAAAGTCGCCTGTTTTATATCGTTGACCGATCCAGTGGTCTTCGATTCCTCATTGATACCGGCGCCGAGATCAGTGTAATCCCCCCACCCAAACATCACAGTCTCAAACCATCTCACTTTACACTGCAAGCAGCAAACACAACAACTATTGCTACATTCGGCCAACGGTCCATCACTCTTGATTTAGGCCTCCGACGCTCTTTTCAATGGGTTTTCATCCAGGCAGATGTCCAGACTCCCATTATTGGCGCGGATTTCCTCTCACACTTTAGCCTAACAGTGGACCTCAAAAATCGCAAGCTGGTAGACACCACAACCAAGCTTTGTGCAGTCGGCATTGGTAAATGCACCAACTCTCTGGGTATTCGGCTGGCGATCCCGCAATCGCCGTTTGCTGACATTTTGAAGGAGTTTCCATCCCTCACTAAACCGTGTCAGTTCACCGACCCAGTCTCTCATGCTGTGCAGCACCACATCGCCACAAAAGGCCAACCTGTCCACTTTCAACCACGACGACTCAACGCCGACAAACTCCGTATCGCACGCCTTGAATTCGAACATATGATGAATCTTGGCATCATTCGACCGTCTTCAAGCCCATGGGCCTCGCCTTTGCACATGGTTCCAAAATCATCTGGTGATTGGAGACCCTGTGGAGACTACCGTGCTCTCAACAACGTCACCGTCCCCGACAGGTACCCGATCCCACACATTCATGATTTTGCACAGAATCTCTCTGGGAAGACAATCTTTTCCAAGGTTGACCTCGTAAAGGCATATCACCAAATCCCCGTGGCCGAAGAAGACATTCCCAAGACAGCCATCACCACGCCTTTTGGCCTGTTCGAGTTCATTCGCATGCCATTTGGATTGAGAAACGCTGCCCAGACGTTCCAACGATTCGTCGATGAAGTGCTTCGAGGTCTACCCTTCGCGTTTGGCTACATCGACGACATATTAATTGCCAGCGCCTCTCCATCAGAGCATGCCATTCACCTGCGTCAACTCTTTCAACGTTTCCAACAATACGGACTTCAACTGAACCCTAGTAAATGCGTGTTCGGTGTTCCGTCCCTCGACTTCCTCGGGCACCATATCGATCAAAAAGGTTTGACACCCCTCCCAGATAAGGTGCGCAGCATCCTGTCATTTCCTGCACCTCAAACGATCACACAGTTACGACGTTTCTTGGGAATTTTGAACTACTACCGTCGCTTCATTCCCCATTGTGCGACCATCGTTTCACCTTTAACCGATCTTCTCAAGTCCAACGTCAAGACGATCGATTTCACTCCCGAGGCTGAGACAGCTTTCGCAGAAGCCAAAAAAGCTCTCGCGGATGCCACCATGCTGCACCATCCACATTCAGATCCAAATACTGAGTTAGTCCTAACGACTGATGCATCAAATACTGCAGTCGGTGCAGTGCTTCACCAAATAGTGGACAACCAATTACAGCCCTTAGCGTTCTTCTCGCAAAAACTCCAGGCGGCACAGACAAAATACAGCACATTTTCTCGCGAACTCCTAGCCATTTACTTGTCTATCCGTCATTTCCGCCACCTTTTGGAAGGACGACAATTTCGTGTGCACACTGACCACAAACCCCTGACACACGCACTTCATGCCAAGCCTGACCGACATTCACCCAGAGATATCCGCTATTTGGATTATATTTCCCAGTTCACAACAGACATCCGCTACGTGCATGGAGTTGATAATGTTGTGGCTGATGCATTATCCAGACCTGACATCAACACGGTGCAGACCAAATTCGATCTTACGGAACTGGCAAACCTCCAGCGTGATGATCCATCTTTGCTCGAACTGCGCACATCCTCCACACTCCAGCTCAAGGATTCTCCCCTGCCTTTAGCCGATGGCACAGTCCTATGTGACTGGTCTACAGGTAACCCTCGTCCTATCGTTCCAACTTGCTACAGGAAGATCGTTTTCGATCATTTTCATTCTCGTTCCCATCCTGGTATCCGTGCATCTCGCAAACTCATTTCTGCCAGATTTGTTTGGCCCAATATGAATTCTGACATTGCATTATGGACTAAACAGTGTTTACAATGTCAGAGAAACAAAGTCCACCGCCACACTTTTTCTCCTCCCAGTACGTTCACCGTTCCCGACGTCCGTTTCACACATATTCACATCGATCTTGTTGGTCCACTACCACCATCAAATGGACATACCCACTTATTAACCGTTGTTGATCGTTTCACACGCTGGCCAGTGGCAGTACCCATTTCCGACACCTCGGCAGAAAATATTGCGAAAGTACTACTCCAGCACTGGATTGCTACATTTGGTGTACCGTCTACCGTCACCACAGACCGTGGCAGCCAATTCCAATCGACTTTGTTTCGTGAGTTCACTAAACTGCTTGGCTGTAAACACATCACAACAACTGCATACCATCCTTCGTCCAATGGCATGGTAGAGCGCCTACACCGTCAACTTAAAGCAGCACTGATATCACAGCAAAACCCCAATAACTGGAGCGACAACCTGCCACTAGTTCTCTTAGGTCTGCGGTCATCAGTCAAAGACGACCTCCACAGCACGTCAGCTGAACTCGTTTTCGGTACCACCATATGCCTTCCAGGTGAGTATGTTCAACCTAGCACCGATGCCAGTCCTAACCCATCCCAATTTGTCCAACAACTCAAAGACCGTATGTCACATCTACGTCCAACACCCACTCGCTCGTCATCCACACACGTTTTTGTACACAATGATCTATATACGTCACCTTTCGTTTTTATTCGTAACGATGCTGTTCGCAAACCACTCACACCACCGTATGATGGTCCATTTAAAGTGCTTAGTCGCACAGACAAATATTTCGTGGTTCAAAAAGCCGATAAGCCAGACACTGTTTCCGTTGACAGATTAAAACCCGTGTATTTTGATACACCTCCATCACCAGCAACGCCGACACCATCACCATCCACAGACACACCACCAACAATTCCTGTTGATAATCCAAACTCTATCATCACACCAGACACTACACCACACCCGCCAGCACCACCACAGCAAAAACCTTCCCTGGTAACCCGCCGTTCCGGCAGAAACGTTCGACATCCGGTCAGATTTCAAGACTTTGTTAGTTGACGTTTTCTCTCGCTAACCGTTTCCTCTTTCTATTTTTCTATCGAGCGTTTATTTTGTACAACAAACGCTCTGGCGGGGGAGTTGTGTAGGTACCTGTACATTTCCGACTTTTTCCATGATTTTCAACGTCCCTTGGTGCGACACTCCTTTGTTGTACCGACGTTTTAATGTAGAAACACACACCTTTTGGTCGTCACCACCGCGCAATACAAAAAGGCTGTAAATAAATCTTTTACTCTGGCTCGATCTCATCTTCTGGTTTTGAGTGTCTTGGAATCATATCGGTCGGAACTAACTGTGTGAAACAGAACATTTTAGAAGCTTCAACGGCGTTTCTTGGCACTTCGCTCAATACCATCCTGTTCTGTCCAACGGATGGCTGTCAGACCGAACTGAACTGAAGACATTGGCGGATATTGGCTCTTTGACGCTCATTTCCTGATCACAAGAACACTGAACAACTGTGAGTTTGAGTCACACCTATTGTTTCATTTTTATTCTTGATGTACATACCCTTTTGGCCTTTTTATCACCGCACGCTCCTCCGCCCATCTTAGTTTGCTAGTGTCGTCTTAGATATTGTTGACAATAATTTAGTGTACCACATAGACAGAGTAGTACGCTACAAGCTAGACTAAATTGACTGGTGTCTCAGCCAACGGTACTTTGCTTTCCGAATCATTCGCAGCTTGGCAAACGTATCTTGACTACTAGCCTCCCCAATTTCTGTTCAGTTGTTCTGACTATTAACCTTGCACTCGTGCGTTCTGGCACTTTTACCACATCGCTGCATCGTCTAGTCGCAGGCAAAATGAATTGAGGTGTAAAGAGCAAAAAAAGCAGAGAAGAAAGTTGTGAGTGGAAATCCTTAAGACGAAGGAAGGGCTTGAATTCAACTGCGACAATTACCGCGGTACCTAACCATGCCATCTAATGTATTCAAACATCCGGTGAGCGGATCTCGTGGACCCCAGTCCGAAAAAACTGCGCTAATGAAATGACAAGTCCGAACTGAAACGCAAATTAATTAACATGGATGTTATCTTAGATCGATAGACATGGACCTCTTTCCGCATGCGGGAAAACGATTCGCTTTTTCTCCGGCATTCCTACGACACATACACGCGAAAACCACTTTGATGGGCGTTGGTGAACTGCATTCACAATCACACGAAATTTACCATGCTGATCTAACTGAACTCGTTTACTACGAAACAACGTAGCTAGCCGGACTGCTCTAAAGCGCAAAATGTCAGATCTGAATTTAAAAATCAGTAGTATGCTTAAAAATGACGGAGAAATACCGGTGAATAAACTACACAATTGCGAAATGCCACAAAACCATACCCCTCGGCGCATTCATCTATTGACTAGGCGGATTTAGAACGCTCAAAATGGGAAGGAAAACACGCTCCATTTAGGCCAGCAAGCTGGTCATGAGTTTTATACCTTTCCTACAAGTCCTGACCTGGTCTGGTCACTTATTTATATTCGGACCGCTACCCGCTTCATCGAGAATTTCATGCTGATGAAGCCTATCAGAGGGAATATCCAACACACAGGGACACCACACACCACACACTACACAAAACGCTGGGACAGAATGAACTAAAGAGTGAAGAACAAAATCATGCTATACTATTCTGGCTTCAGGGCAGGGTATGGGAATTGCAGACAAGGTTTTCTCGACTCAGGGCGATCAAACGTGCCACCGATTAGCGAAAGTTACCTAGAACCTCATCGCATGATTTGATGAATCTGGTTTAACCGCTTCAACCATGAGCATATTTAAGAGGACTGAATTTTAGTTGTGTGTGGTATATATGGGGGAATGGACGGAGATCCTCTGAAGCACACGACCAGTTGTGCGGTTACTGCCGCTCATCAGATATGCGTATACAGTACCACTATCTTTTGTCCATACATCTATGGATGCTATTTGAACCAACCATTTCAATTCGGAACTGCAGTGTGGATTTCCTCGAGATTAGCTGCAAATAACCGACATAGAACTGTCAGCAAATCACAGACGTGATCCTTTCCTATCTAAAGCGAGCATCCAGCCATACTCTTGATGCACAAATTGGATGGTTTTGAACAGAAAGTCTGAATTTATTGAAAAACCAAATTGACTTGCACAAGGTTGAAAGCAGATATACAGATTCATTCTCGTTTCTGATTCCTTAGTTCAAAAAACAGACCTTCAAAATGTTCGACTAGAGGAAAATATGTGAACAAAGAGAACAAATGGAACACAGGAAATAAAAGCAACGTGCCGGGAAAAGCACCAATCTTCCGGACGAGAAGTAGCTATCTCACCAACTGTCAGAAGTGACAGTGCACGGCTGCCGGGGTAAACTGGGATGGAGTACATTTTGGTAGATTTACTTCCATTCGAGTATCTCGAACAGAATTTAGAACATCGCAGAAAGGCAAAAGGGTTCACAAAAATACAGAAGAACAAGAAATATTAACAATTCTCTACTTAAAGCAGAAGGGAAGTTGAAAAAGTTCAAAAGATCTGACCATAAAATCATATTTTATCGTAAAACAGGGCTTACTACATTGGACTACAAGTGCATCGGGACCAAGTTTGAAAGCAGGATTGGCAACAACTAGTTCCGTGTGTGTGTGCGTCGGTGGAAGCGGCTTTATTTGGCGTGCTTCTGGACTTCTGTCAGTTTGGCCTCAACTTCCTTGAAGATCTCATCTACGGATCCGGAAGCATCAATCTGTTAGGCAGAAACAGGACGTACGTAGACAGGTTGATACAAGTGAACTCGCTAAGCGAGGGCAACAAACATTGAGCCTGATTCGTATATTTGACCTTGTGATCACGTTATGTGACTTCAAAGTGCTCTACTCAGAACAAATATGAAATCACCGGTTTCTGAAGATAACCCAACACATCCACGACCCTCGTTTTATGAATTACCTCTAGGCCGGAAAAATCTGCAGACGAATTTACGACTAATTGCATAATCACTAAAAGAGTATTGTGAATAACCCACTGACATTTTGACTGCTATATTTTCAACTATAACTCCCAGTTTATTCCGGATTAGTTGGTGAATACTCGTGTAGGAATCCAGTGCCGGAAAAAACCTGGAATTTTTATAAAGTATTGCATGACTTGGCACGGCGTTTATAGTTTAATTGTCTTCCGTTCTTTCACATTCACACCACAATTTCTCAACCTCTCGTAGAATGCATCAAAATGCGCGCGCGCGCACGCGCACACACACCACACACACAATAAATGCAAGTCTAAATCAGCGCAGAAATTTGTCGATCCAGTGGTTGATCCAGAAAATCCAACTTGTTGGAAGTATTGTTTAATGAGGTTACGTTCCGACCAAAATTACCACGAAGTATTTCATCAATACAGATTCCCTTCGTCTTCGCTTCAGAATTCACGCTCATTTAACGGGTTGGAAAATCTTGCCTAACTAATCGGGACTTACACTTTCAGAGTGATCAGAATGGGAATTCTGGCAATTCAAACAATCCGCGTTATTTGTGCACTTTCGTCCAGGGTAACACAACGTCAGTATTTTTTAATCACAAATTATGAAGTCATTCCTTTGGCGATTACTTACAGAAATTAGTTTGTTTTGCTTCTTATAGTATTCCAACACCGGCTTTGTGCTCTCATTAAATGTGCGGAATCGTTTTTTGATAGTCTCCACGTTATCGTCTACTCGACCACTGGTTTCACCACGTTTGAGCAAACGTTTTTCCATAATTTCCTGGCTCACTTCGAAAGCGATAACGCAAAGACAAGGACAAACCTGAAGTTCATTTGGGATAAATTTTAGGAAATGAAAGATCACCAAACCAAGGAGCATAATTGTCTGTATTGCCAATATAATTTTAATTTACAAAAACAAACGTAACGCTCGGTGGTGAACTGCGTAATGATCAAGAGGGGAGATATAAGTGTCAGTTTACTTCGCATTTATGGGACCACAAATAAATGTAACAATGAAATATAATCACTCTGTGGTCTGCAGATGTCGAAATTTGATGTGAAATTCGCAAATCCAATCTGTGCCCACCTGAAATTTTTCATTTTAAAAACAAATTCTACCTTGGTTGTAATATTCTTGCAAGGAACAGGCATAGCTTCCGGTTATCCTCAAATTATGATTCATCAGTGATTTTCAAGAAGTGGAAATATTTTGGATGGAATGCTTGTTGGCACGAGGAGCGTCAGACATACAGATAATAGCACAAACTTTCCTGAAAACGGGAATTAATCGGACCAGGCTTCTAGAGTATTTACCACCTGTCAACAACGTAATCTGGAAGCGACTGTGAGAATTCTCTTTTCGACATAGCAGTTTGCACACAAGTGGATGAAAAAATATTTTGGGATTTTTGCAGTTACCTCTCAATTTTGTTCACTATCAGCCTTTCAACGTATGATAGGAATCCCGAAAACGTGCACCTGATTTAGTTTTGTGTTGAATCGGAATCGGAAATAAAATCGCGTTTGGTTTTATACCTATTGGATAAATAACTCATTTTAAGTCAGTTCTTTCAACCACTATCCTCGCACTTCTATGCTCTGCTTTTCACGCTGATTCACACTATTATGCACGTCCGATCATGCATTGTACGAACACTGAACTACAAAAACACATTTCCCTTTGTGATTTGAACAGTGCCTCATATCATTCGGTACCTATTTGGTTGTGGAATCTAGAGTACACTAGCTCGAATCCCAATTCAGTACCGCGGTCCAAGTCGGTCAAGTCCACGGTCTGCGGTTTTCGTACATTTTCCTCAAGTCATACATCTTTGAACCACTATCATAAACAAGAAATACTTACTACAGTAACGTAGGCAGGAATAACCCGTCTGATATTTAGGGTGCCTCATGTGATCCAACATCTGGTTTCAATTTGATTTGCTCTCAGCTCCGTCACTGTGTTAGGCTTCTTCACTATCCTTCTCTTAAGGTCTATACAGATTAACCATGTCTTAAAAACTGTCGGCCTCGATATAGGCACGTATATATCTATATATACGTCAGGAAGCATCACTATTCATAGTACAGTTCTATTTGACCCAACGAGAACTCACTTCTTTTTCAAATCGAATTCCTTGTTCCAATTCCCTAGGATATCCGTCGATTAGGAAGTAACAGTTCTTGTCCACGCATTTGACCATTGCTTCTTTGATCAAAGTCAAAACAACATCCTGAAATCGGAAATCAATAAAAGTCGGAGAAAATGTAAAATAGGCCAAACAATATTTACAGGAAAACCACAAATTATTAGGACCTCTGTAAACAAAGCGTTTCCAGAATGATTTCCGATCATCCCAATTTCTACCCTCATCGAGGTCGGTGGAAAGCAAACCGACTGAAAACGAAAATACGCGCGAGGATGTCAACTAAGAATTTTCAAGCGAAGTGAAGCCTTCCGGTAGAGTATTCAAGGAGCGTACATCATAATGTTAAATCTTTCGAAAAAAAGAAGTTTGGAACCTAATGCCTACAACTCCCTGTAGGATTGGTACATATGCAGTCATAAAATACAGGGGACCGTCAAAACAAACACAAGACTTCTTTACTGTGTACATTTTTGTATTGTTTAAATAAGGACAAGTGTGAATTATAGATTTCAGGGTATATGGATTTCCAACTTTCGGTCAAGACTCAAGAGTCAAGAATTGTCTTTGGTCGATGACATCAGGAAATGCAATTCAGAATGAAGACCAGAGTCCCGGTTGCCGTTTGGTACGCTTGAAGAAGTCCTGAATTTCATGAATATCTATGATCACTTACAAACACAGAAATCTGTCAGAAGCGAGCAGCAAGAAAATACGCTTTTTAAATTTTTTTCTTTCTTTAGTTGTGCCTTCCCTCTTGGCCCCAATCCTGCCACAATATGCAGGATTTCAGCTCAACTTGCGCACATGAACAGAAGCCTCGATTTTACCCATTATCTTCGTATTATTGTATTCAAGCATTCTGTTACGATTAGATAGTAATGAATTTTCTATATCAACCTTAACCCGATGTGTTGAGAAATACAAAACAAACTTGAGGTGTTCTTCCGTTCCGGAGTTACATGAAACTTCTGAAGTTCGAATGATTTTAGCTTGTGAAGCAACTCCGGCTAGGTGGAACCCCCCCTGCTTGCATTGAGTTAACCCGAGGAGGTTGTGGTCCCCCAAAATATATTTTAAACATCCAGTTGAATGTATTTCGTGTAATTATTTGTAAATTGGCTTCTCACCTATTTTGCACTTTCCCAAATTTTTTTCAGTACATGCTTGCGCATGAGTGCTTTGGAAGGGGTATACCCCATAGCCACAAAGGCCCACTGCACTATTAGGGATAACCGGCATCCGGATCCTGAGACTCGGAGCAGAGAACCACATAAGATCCCACTAGGTCAGGTGTGGTAACGATCCGGACGACAGTGGATTACTGTCTACCACTAAATGACTACGGCAGGCGTTCTTTTAGTCTAAAGTCCAACAAGCAAAAAAACAAAGTAAGATAAAGTACAACCTCGAGTGGAAGAAGGAAGGTAATCTTCCACAAAAAGTGCACCTACTGATGATCACGCGCAGACTAAGTAAATAAACTCCTAATGACAGCTGTTTCAAAGTGTCCTGAAAAAGCAGCAGAGAACACAATAGCCGGTGATTTCCGCTCCACCGGTCAAAGTAAAAACGTGACTCCCATTCCAAACTATATTGACACAATCTCACAAGCCAAAGAAATATTATAACGTAACCGGATGGATTGATTGGATTTCATGAAATGAATTGCAATTGGCGAAATATTTATTTGGTGTACCATTTGCCACTGACTTCTGAGCTTCCAGTCTTATCGACCAGCTGTGAGGTCGTTCAGTATCTTGACCTAGAGTCGGAACGGACGAGGTCCGGGTACGGCGTGATTAATCGTGGGTACATTGAGTTACTGACCGAGGCATGATGCCCATGAATATTACTCCAGCTGGTATCAGCACAGTTTTTAACGGTGGGTGGAATCATGAACTGGTCACTTGATATAAATTGTTTTACAAGTTGACTTAAATCTCGGAAACTCCTCCCTGCTCAACAACTAAGATGGCAACGAAATACTCTTTGGACTAAAATGATGCCCAGCTCTACGTCTTAGAGTCGCGGTTCCCACTTCTTCCAAATAGTGCTTTGAGTTACTACGATTAGGAGTATACCTTACTCCTGCGCTCATGCATAGGCCAGAAATTAGAAAAAAACAGGGATTAACAGTTACGATGAACATCGTTTATGTTAGGACCCCAGGGAAAATAAGGTATCATGCACTGGATACAAGACATTGATAGATAGAAGAAAGGGTTCGCAAGGATTAGGAAACCTGTATATCGAGTCCACTCTTTGCTTAAACTTGGCAGACAAGCAATACTAATGCCATCAGAGAAACTAACTAAAACAATTGCACAGTACTGTCATCAATTTCAGTGGTGAGACAAATGTCAAAACTGCACGGTGAATCAATAAATAATGGCGACTTTCAGGTTTAAAATGTTGTCTATAAATTATAGCAAAAAACTGGAACTACATGAAATATCGTTTGGTGTAGGTGCCTAACAGAAGGATATTATATCAATAGGATAGTAAACTAACACTTCGATTGTGATCTTGTATGTTTTGTTGGGGTCTTCTAAATCGTAATGAGGACGACAAACTTTAAAAGGCTGAGAACAAGCTGAAAGAAACTTGGAAAAAACGGAAGTCAGAGACTGTGATCCTCAAAGAACCCGATGACACACTGGTACTGAACGAGCAAAATGGGCTCCACTTCCTCGTATGAACGAGGCACCCACAGAATCTAATCACGGAAAACATCACGGCAGCCCCCAGGGACTGACCACGTGCAAGGCTTGTTTCTCTTGGAAGAAAATACCAGCGATCAGAAAAGCTAGATGACAATTCTATTTCTTATGGATGTGGACTCGGTATTTACTTGCTTTTGATTGTTACGGACGATGGGTTTTGTTCGTCGCTATTTGAAAGTGAAGAAAACATTGGCACTCTGATGTTTGTGTTTAGAAAACAGTTTCTGAGATGTCCGTGTAAATGGCCGTTTTCGTGTAACAAGCAGCTCTACAGCTTAAATGACTATGTAGCTATGGTAGATATATTTCAGAATATGCTCAAACGACGGCCGCTTTATGGCAATATAACTAAATATACTGGTGACACATTGGTGATCGTTATACGGTAAGGAATTTTGGAACCGTTAAAATAGTTTACCACTGTTCATTCAACAGCGAAGTTCGTTAAGAAGAGAGAGAGGGAGGAATAGGTTCATTAGGTTCCTAGGAGCTATTTCAAGGGAGTGCTTGTGTGTACATAGGTGGGGTGTCAACAGAGGAACAGTATTTGTTATTTTCTTTATTTGCATGGCATGCCGAGTCAGAAAGATCAGGGTTCCATAGGACCTGGAACGGGAATTAGAATATCAACAGAATTAGCTACCAAAGAGAACATTCGAAGCCGTGCTTTCATGGGTAGATGAAAAAATGGCCGTTGTACGAAAGAGCGATTAATGCCGGTCGAGTAGGCGGGGGGCGGAGGTGTTCGTCACTGTTTTGCCAACAGGTGATAAAAGTCTAGAAGTACTGGAGTCAAACGCGTTTCAATTCTTTGGGAAAGCATCACTTGCCACACACACACATACTTGTTCGAGTCATGTTGGTGACCGAGTTTTTTATCTTTAGTAATCCAAGAACGGAATGCCTTACCGATTACACTCCTTTACTTCGTACCAGTTCATATAATTCTGTAGCTTAAAACACACTGAACAAAAAACGAGACAAATGTCAACAAGATGAGCAAAAACATGATCCAAACTCTCTTCACCGAGGGGCTGTTAACAGCAAAAACCTGCAATATTTGACTGACAGGTTAATTCGAAGACAATTAGTAAACCATTCCTAGCAGTACTCAGGGTGCATACCACAGAATGAAGTCAATGGATTACAACGACTGAGATCCGGATAAAAAGCCTAAACTACGAAGTTGATGAAAACCGGCGTAATCACTACCGCTTCTGTGATTATCGAACGTACAGCTTCCATGACTTCTTTTGAACAGCACTTCTATCTCTGTTGCCCACTGTGTTCTTACAAGTGTACTCTTTCTGGTCTTGAGACTCTCAATACAAACTCACACGCCTAGATTTGATCCCGAAACTCGAAGAATGTTGTAACGCCCTCGTGGTTCTTACATACTCACTCATGCACTGCATGCAGCTGTTATATATTTGATCACAAGTAACCCAATACGTGCTTAGAGTTCAGTTCAGGAGCAAAACAAAAATGAATTCCTTTGCTTTGAAACTTTGTTTCACAATTCTATAGATGTATTCATTGGCCATATACTCAAAAACTGGAAACATGAAAACCGGTTTTGGGTCCACGTATGCACTCAACATCAAGTCTCTCTAGGCTGTTGTTTCAACTTTTACGCTCTGGAAGGAAAGCTCACAGAATGATACGTATCAGTATTCTCTGCAAGGAACATCATTGTTGCCATTATGTTCTGATAGCTGAGCTTGGCGTTTAGATCGCAAACGTTTCATCACCAGTCTAGCTGACATCGTCAGTGCATGTGCATATGGACTTTTATCGCGAACTATTATTCGTTATTCAAAATTCGATACTCACACATTGACATGCCGCAGAAGGATACACCGCATAGCAATAAAAGCTCACTGTGCTTTCGGCGGTAAACCGTTGCTCATGATCCCGATAATAAGATGGAATAACGAATCAAAGC
Organism: Fasciola hepatica; assembly: GCA_948099385.1. Lineage (NCBI taxonomy): Eukaryota > Metazoa > Platyhelminthes > Trematoda > Plagiorchiida > Fasciolidae > Fasciola > Fasciola hepatica. The sequence goes on along the minus strand of CANUEZ040000043.1, from coordinate 31,565,975 downwards.
CAAGGCCACGTAACGGGGAGTGCAAGATTGGAGATGTCTACTGACAAGAAATACCTTGGGCAGATAAATAACCTGCGATGTTAATTCAAATTGAATAAGCAGACAAAATCTTCCTGCCCCAAAAAATAAGGAAAGGGGTTTAGTTCCTCCACTAAAAATGAAAAAATAAAACGGTCTTTAAAGCTGAATTGCTACTTTTGATTTCAGGTAGACGGCATCAAGGTTGCGATTACAGAATAAAGTGACAATCGTGAGAATTCTAACCAGAAAAAAATCTCGTCCATGAGTTCCTAGGGAAATAAAGCCAGGTTAAATCTGAGAAAGCAACAGCCCATGAGACCAATATCATTTTGATAAGACTTATTGACCAGCTTTACAAGATATATGTGTAATATAAAAAGAAAACCATCAACTTCGACGGCATTGTAATTACATAACGCATCATTACAATATAAACGGGAAAAATGAGCTCACTAGGGAGACCAGTTCACCGCGTTGCATAATTGCTGCCAATTCTTTTCCTCGAGCTGAACCGGAAGCACATTCATCACGAAGCAAATCGCCGCTGGATAAGTGATTGTAACCGAATTTGGCAACAATCTTTTCACACTGGGTTCCTTTGCCACTACCGGGTCCACCTGTGCAGAATATTGAATACGACGACTGAATAAAAAATTACAACAATATTTTGTTGATAGAATGTTCAAACTGGACAGTCCAGCCTTAATAAAGTTATTCTTCCGAGTTTAATTTAGAGGCTGTTTGGTTGCTGCATCCATCCATGATGTGGGAGCACCCAAAATCAGAGCACCGTGGTGTGAATTAGGTGGTCGGGAGTGTGAGATGGACGGCAATTATTCAAATGATACATTCAATAACTTTCCGAACATTCGCGAGACTAGGTTTCGGAACCCGTCGTGGATCAGAAGAAGTCACGGATGTTTGGTACGAAGCACAAAAACGGGACATAGAAACTTCTGCAGGGTTTTCGAGGATTTTGAAGATTTCTGACAAAAATTTTGAATGCAAATCGGTTGACAGATTTTGCCAATTCATAAATCCCGTAGTGCAAATACACGATGTAGACAAGTGCGTGCACATAACGGTTTGGTTCAGGACACTTAAGCTGCTCAGCATTGCGACATGGGATCTTGTCATGACTACTGTTCTTTGAAAAAGCGCTCTGCTTTTCTCATGATCTAGTAAGAAAATCACTGGCTACGATTTCATTCTACTAAACATCATGCGACCCTTCTCTAGCTTAGAATCGTTCCACTTTAGATCAACGGCTGGCACTGTTTAGTAACAATCTGACACGGCCCCGGCACGTATACGGCTTTAAAACCCGTAGATGCCAATATAAAGCAAAACACATTGCTGCGAACACGATGTGAAAGAAAAAAAAATTATATACGAACTATGTTTGACAAACCTATGAATTTTGTTGAAAATCTCCCTTATTTCCTTAATTACAAAACAATACCTGGACAGAATCGATCACATCTCAACTGAAGAACATCTGTTACCGAAACCAGAGCAGAACACATGTTCAGCTAACAAAATGACAAAGTGTTATCGCAATTTGGAAAATGTTCAACTCACCAAGAATAAAAATTGCTTTAGCATTCTTCAGTTTGTTATCAGCCATGATGCACAAGATCGCGAAAATCAGGTGGAACTGTAAGACAGGCGAGACGAGCGAAGTCCAAGAAAATTGTACGGTGAATCTAACGAAAGCTATGACAATTATGCGGTCAAACGGTTGTTACCGCCCTTAATTCTCATTGGTTATTCGTGAACTTTCTGATTGGTTTACTACACGAACGAGCGGATCAATGCACTGAACGAGCAGAGAAGACTGCGCTTTTGATTGGATGACCTTGAAAAGGACTGGTAAATCCCCCACCAAAAGTACACGTGTCGACGGGCAAAAAATCACGTTTTCGATTCAATCGCGTTAACAAATCGGACCACTTGAAATAATTTCGTTCTTTTACCTTATACGTGATACAATTACGTTTCCATCGATACTGAAGATTACAGAACTGGTTTTGGTTTAGTGGATTTCACTCTAACATAGCTTGCATTGATATTTTTTTGACAGTGTGCAATTTGGAAGGCTTTTTCTGTTCGTCTTTTTTCGCAATGAATGTAACTCTCTTAGAAATACGAATCGGGTTTAGTACATTAGGAACATTTTCTACTGATATGTAGAAGTGAAATCATTCAAAAGGTGGTGCCCGTATACAACAATGAGGGAGCTGACATTTAAGTATTTCAATAAACATGATAACGCCACACTAGGTTATCGTACTAAAAAGCAAAGTAACAAAATACGAGTGACCTGTGATAAATTCTTTGGTTTTTGCATTCATTAGTATGTCTTATATTTTTGTTAGTCTAAAGGTAAATAAGATGGCAAAAATCTAGCAGCATAAAAGTTACCGTCTCAAATTAGCAGCCTCATTTCCGAACCCGAAAGCTGCAGTAATCGTCCGCTGATTTTCCTTTGCCAGTCAATGGAGCAGTTTTCCTTGAATTATGTAGAACTTAAATGAAGTTAGTTTCATCTCGAACAGTTGTTAATCGCGCACTGGTTGCGGCATGTCGCTTTGGAGTATTTCAGCAAAAACCTCAATCTGTTCAATTTAGTCCAGTTGTTTCCACCATGAATTTCGCACTCTCGCGTTCTGGTTTCAGTTTTAGTTACTCTCTCTCGCAGCATCACCAATTGATAACTGAAGTAAATCACAGCGTCAAGAGTAAATAACTAAATGAGCAGTGATCCTGATGCAGAAATTGGAATTTTTTGAAGGAACACTCATAGAATGGACAAACATCAGAAGGAACTGATGTACAGAGGAGCACATGATACACATGCCTGACGGGTGGCAATAACCACTAAATCCGTCGAGTACTTCCGAACAATTTTTTTCTCCCGGTTGCAGATGCTATTCACATGGAAAACAGTGAAGTAGTAGACTATTGAAGAATAAGCAGAAAATAAGAGGGAAGGAAGGAGTGGAGAATCCCACTCAAACAAGCTCATTCGTTGGGGTCTTCATGTCTATCTGTCACGTATTGAATTGACTCCCTCGAAACATCCTCCAATCACTCCTTGACTCAGAAAATAAAATAGGATTGATCGAAACATCTTGAAACCGTTTAGCTGAAGCAGTTAGCCTAAAGACCACTATCTACCTACTCTATATGCCTAGCTTGAGTATTATTGATGGAATAATCCTATCAGCGTAGGTAATGGCGATCAGACCTGAAAGTTCAATCAACGATAGCTTTCACTTCTTCTATTAATACCAGTGACGTTTTCAAAGAGTATAGGTGGACTGATGTTAAAAAAAACGATCGAAAACAAAACCAGGGGATCACCTTGATGGGTAATTAATCAGAATAGAACGCTGCTCGTCTTGACTTGGTACCAGATTTCCTTGTTAGTGACTGCCGTGGCTGGCACGAATATATATATATATATATATATATATATATATATATATATATATATATATATATATATATATATATATAATCTTTAAACCTACTCGCTTTTTCACTACCAAACCTTTGATTCGATTGTCATCAGAAATACGATCAACTCAGAGTACGACGGTTGACAAATATTTGTGCTCAATACGTGATCATACCACTGACAAATACTAATATCCATGCCAAACAACTTTCCCCCAAAGCACACAAAATTCTCTCATCCAATATCAGTTGTTCTGTGAACTCTAAGTTCGGGAAGAACAAATGGAGAGGTTAAACTAAACTTATTCATTGGGTTCAGTCGTACCTTTCGTAAGACTGAGCACCTCGAGTGGTAAAGACTGAAACACGTCTTCCTTTAAACGCGCTAAATTACTTTACCCATATTCCACTCGAAAGAAATATTTGGCACTACTTTCAAACAGTTGGAGCTCTCTTTACAAATCACAACCCATGGCTACTCCGAATACTTTTCAGGATATCGTTTTAGATGGCTTTAGAGTATTTCTTAAAGCTGACTGTTCAACTTTGATTTGCACAACGGCGAAACCATAAAAGTGCGCATATACGACGAGATAGACAACAGATGTTAGCCTAAGTTAAATAAATAAACGTGCGTACCACGGTTTGGAAACCGTTGGCTAACAAGCACACCAGGTTACACAGAAAATCAATATCGGTCAGCTAGTTTGCGAAATCGTGGACCAACTGAGGTTATTATTCATTCATGTGAAAGTGGGTCAAAATGGGGTTGCACTGTACGATCATATATTTATGATGATGCGGTCGAGTATATTTGAGGTGATTTTGAGGTGAAACGGGCAAGACCAACAGGCGTCATACAAACGGCATTTCGGATCAGCCCTCACCAGTACGCAAAGTTTCCGGTTAAACTTCCTCGATCTGAGAATTATCCGTATACCGAGATTCTGCCTGTATTATTTTTCATCTAAAAGTATTAATTATTCATTGAATTCATCTTTTTGAGACGTACATGTTCCAACGAAACCATCAGGTAAGGGTTTTTTTTTAAAGAAAACCTTTGTAGTTAGACGACCAGACAAATTACGTAGAACTAAGAACAGTCATTAGATATCGCAAGGACCAAGCTGTTGTCCAATAATCCATTGCGTAGTGAAAACGGCACATTTTAGTCTTCTTTTTGACGGTGATTCGATTTATGGTAGAGTAAAAAGATATCAGTAGTTGTCGCTTACTGTAGATTCAATTGGTTCGATCGCTAAATATGTGCATAGAAACAGTACCGGTGAACGAAAGTGGAGCCGGTAAGCAGGTAACAAATTACATGCAAGTAAGTGATCGAGTTATTGCAAGTTGAGAAGACAGTCTCCTGATGAAGAATTCCGGGTATCAATCGATTAGACAGGACTAAGCCTCAGCAGTGATATTTCGGTGAACCCGGGTGAATTACTAAAAACTGAAACGTTATAAGCTTCCGAATTTTTCATTCTACTGTTGATTGTCTGTCCGATGTTTGTGGACATTGGATTTCACAACCATTCACTTTTGAAAGTAAATTTTTTCGATTTATTTTGAACTCGATAGTTTACAGAAATTCACCTTTCTTCCTCTACGGAAATAACATCCCTGATTCAAATTAGAAAGTTACCGTAAGTTTGGAAGTGAGTAGTATATAAAAGGCTGGACTAAGTTTATGAGAAGCACATGATCCGTTTTGCGCTAGCTGCCGTTGATTAAGTATGCTTGTCCGATACTCCTCATTCATCTTTATAATTCTGCCCTCCGTGGGTGTTTCGCTTACACTCCTGATGCATGAACGAGATAGCTGTAAGTTAACATGAGTCTGTTCATACTTCAACAACTATTTTCTTCAGTATTCTCCTTATTTTCCGCCTCTTCTGAAAATGATGATTTATCTACCACTTTAGTTGACAAGAGTTCTGAAGTTTACCACGCAAAACACTTCGGTCCGATTAACTGAGACAATTCTCCGTATACGGAAATCAACACACTTTTCTATCAACGAGGTAAAATACTCCGAAAAGTTTGATTTACTCAATGTAACTAAGCCCCCAGTCTGAAGATCTGATGGCCGTAAAGTGAATAAAACAATAACCAAGATCTTGATTAGTACTGTAAAGGTACAAAAAACCTACTTTGGAAGAAAATAAAATGTGAAAACCTTCAAGCACGACATTTCATCATTACGCACGCTTGTTTACCTTAAGTCGAAATACGCATGGTGTACTATCACTGTTGATCAATCCGTGGTGAAATGTCTCCGTCTGAGGCCGGTTTTTGTGTTTTGGGCAATGATGGAATGTCTGGTGATGATCTGCCTGAGATTTGACTGAATTCTAATTTTTCTTCGTTTCCTGTGCAGATAGAATCCCCTTCGGACCCCGTGGAAACTACAAAGCAGCACAAATCGGCCACTCGAAGAACTAGCCTATTCATGTGACCAAACTGTCTCTGCTGCAGTCCCCAGGGTCACTGTAAATTTGAATAGTCGACTTGTGTGTGAGTCGATCGCTATACGGCACGTGACCAATTACCAGTAGGAGCTCTTGTTTTTGGTACTACCCCTTAATAACTGCATTAGACATACTCCTTGATTTGAAATACTCTAGTTGTATTGACTGATGTAAAACATCATAATACAGACTGATCATTAGTTCCGGTGAAGTTCTTTATTAGGAGACTTTTCGTTGCTATCTTTCATTTCAAATTAAGTTTGTCAGACCATTGGCTACGGAAAACAAAGCACCTGTGGAAGTAAAATATTTCCAAATTTTGGTGTGATTGTCAAACACTGATGAATCCATTTTTTGGCTCACTCAATCTCCTCGTCGATCATACTTGGGTATGCAGCTACTTATATACCTAACACATGTATAACTTGCGTCTGAGTTATGTGCCAAATACGCAGCCTGCACGCAAAACCATTTATTACTCGGCTTTATGGAAGTTTAAGCTCTTGGCCCGCACGTGGTCGTCTGCATCTTATTCACAATAGAAGACTGTTACACATAACCATGATAACGGACACCGTAGACTATGCATTTTATTCTTCTGTTACTGTCTGCTTATTGAGTAAAATCCGCAGTGTTTTCAAAATACTTAGACACAATTTGAATTATGACTGCGCAAATAAGCACATGTTTTCAGGTAGAAGCCAGACACCTATCATCGGCAATTGACACCTTTGGCGCTCACCGACTTCTTGATTTTCGTTCACAAGAGTAGAACAGTTATTGACTAGAGACATTCCGTAATGTGTTTCAGAAGTCAGTTCGATGACACGAAAGCTACGTAGTGAATCCCCGCGCAATGTAAATTCACTACACTAAGAGAATAAGAAGATAACGATATCAAACGAAACGTCATTCCCTGAAAACATTTTTGGTTTCCAGTTAGTATTTTACATCCTTCCTTTTGGCAGCTTTTGCAACGCCTCAATACCTATATATATATATATATATATATATATATATATATATATATATATATATATATATATATATATATATATATATATATATATATATATATATAATATGTAAATTGAAATACGGCAACACTATCAACACAGCCCCGTCTGACTTCCCGTAGCCCCAGATAAAAATGTGGTGAGATATCAGGGGTAACCATTAGCTGCCAGCTGACTGATCTCTCTACATCTTTCCTGTTTCCAGAGCTCATGAGTACAAAATTTTGTGTCGGCTCAATGGTACTAAGTACGCACCCTGATCTTTAGGTGACATGCTGAATAGTTGTTTTTTTTTAGCTTATTACTTGACCCATTGTTACCGGTTTTCAATAGACTTGGTTGTCTCCTTATGAGAACGTCGAGAAACGAGGGATTTAAGACCTTCGATTCTATTTATACTCATTTCACCCGATGTCGGTCCAGCGGTAGATGGATCACACGTGTGAACCTTGTTTTTTTATTTACTTTTTGGGCCTATGCTATCCTACCGCATAATCATCCAATCTAACTTGACAGTGGCCATGTAAAATGAGACGTTTTGTACGTTCTGGAATCAATCAAAAGGGGCATGCTCATCAACTTGTGTTGCAAACAATTAGATTTCCTTCATAAATGCCTTTAGCTATCTTAAATATAATCCTGGTTAGCCGGATTTTTTCGAAACCGATTCAATACCTGCTCCAACTATTCTAACCTCTAAACCTCAGACATTATTTTAGTTGGGAAAAAGTCGGCGATTCAAAAGTTGCGAAAAACTTCGATCAACACCTTGGCAACAACCTGCCCCGTTGTGCATCCCCGAACGCGATCATTGAGGGGTTTATGTTCGCTGTTCTGAGAAAAACAGTCAGATAGAAAAAACAACCATATCAGTCGTTTTCTCCATTGTAGAAAACTCATGAATTAGTGTTGTCCTCCAGGGTGTCATCCCGTTCCAGAACACAGAAATATCGAGCGATGTCATGCAGCTAACGAAATCAATCTGTTCTAGTTCAGAACTCGGTTTGGAGGAGAGGAAAGAGTTATTTCTGGTCAGGTTGAAAAAAGTCTGTTGTTCCGTATACGAGCAAAAAATGACCCATCTGTGCCAGATATCGGTAAAATCCCAAATTTTGTCTTTGGAGTCATTGTAGTCGTGAACCGCCTCACTGTCTCTCATGACGTATCTGATTTTCAAGCCATTTTTCGTGACTCATAAAACCGTCGAGTGCCTGTTCACATCGTACTTTCTTAGGCCGCAAACGAAAACTTTTTTTATTCGTAAAGAGATATTCATTATCCACTGACTTAAAACAGAGTTTAGGATTGTACTTAATGGATAAGCCGACGAATGAAATGACTGAGATCTAACCAGCTCTGATAGTTCAGTTGACAAGGCACAGAACTCGTGACTATACATAATAGATTCGAGTCGATTGATTATGATATCTAACCAGTCAAATGAGTCAAAATTACTGCAATTTCAAGGTGTTTCTCTCTGATGGACATTCTGTTGAGAAAGAGGGCTAAAATATTCTATGATCGTATAACGTACATTCAGTATTCCTCTCTAATATAACCTGTTTACTCTCTATCAATCTTTAGACGTCCAACTTTCCAGATACGTTTAGGTGCTTCTAGAAAAATGGCTATCGTAAACTTTAAGCTTTTGAGGTTTGGTCATAATGTACTCTGAGCCTGTTCAATTTTTCTGGTTGTCATTGTGATCACTAAGCTCACATTACCACTAGTAATAACTAAATTGCTCATAATAATTCCAGTTTTTATGGCCATTGTGAGATCACGTCACGATTCCCTTTCATACATTCACTCGAAGATGAATCCATATCGCCTCTCCAAATTGTATCTCTCTATTTGGCTAAATGCCGCCAATCTAGTGTGCACCGAAACACTAATACAATACGCTCTCGGATCTAAATTGAAATCACCAATTGTGATGCACCCCTGGTATTTCCGGCAAGGCTTAATGGATAGTAGACCAAAATGTTATTTTAGAAAACAACTTGATGGCACTCAAGTAAAACACTACCACTTCAACTGACTAGTGAACACAAAAGATGTGTGACGTATCGACATGTCCATACAGCCACGTTTTTTTTCTGTTGATGTATCTGGTACTTCAGCCTGACTCTAGCCGGAAACTCGGAGAGGTTAAGTGGGTGACAGAAACGTCCATCCGAAACATCCACTGTGAGCGAAAGATCGATCGAAGAGATTGACTAGTCGTAATCGTGCATTCACAGACCAGACATTTTTCCTGGGCAGCCCCAGTTTGGCAACAGAGAGAACGCTGATCGTGAAAAAAAACAGGACTGCTGCACCAATGGAAGCGCGCCTTACGGCTACGTGTTAGCTGCAACCTAATCTGTCCGGTTGGTGAGACGGCTTGATTTTTTGAGCCGGAAATTCACACACACACTCTGCTGTCCGTGCCAATCGAAGACTGCCTCGGGCTTTACACTGGAGCATTTTATTGACGAACCTGATATCACGACGTGACGAAATTGACTGAGAAAAGCTATAAATTCAAATGTGTCAGCTACCTTTCATCTGGCTTGGTCTGCCTGTCATTCTCTCTACCGGGATATGGCTGCTTTTGAGCCATGGTCAAAACCGAATTGTCAGGTGGATACCAAAGGCTTGGTGAAGATCCCATGTGGGCACCACGGACTCTCATTCAGAAGCTCAGTTTCAGCCTGTCACTCCATATACCCCCGACACACTCAACTATTCTACGAAGAGCTTAGATCCCCAGTCCGACGAAATTAGTCATTTTTAAAACCAGTCATTTGAAATGAATGCTGAGGATGATACTGTCTGGTCGTTCCCAATAGTTCAAGGGTTTCGGTGAACTTCAAACCGGATTGTGCTGCTTGTCAAGCTGTGTACACCGAAACTGCTGAAGATACCATGGATACAATAGATTCCTGGTTTTTCTAGACCACTCAGAGATAATAGAGCGTCTTTTGTAAAAGTATCTGCCAGTACTGAAAATGAAATAGGTTAGGCGCTCTTTTAACAGAGTAGTATTCTGGTCCAGTGACTTTCCGAAGGGGGTTGCTTTGCCTTCGATCTGCGAAGGCACCAAAAAGACGGGGAAGAATCATCAGTTGAATCTCAGCAAATGCATCAAACAGCGCTTCCCATACTCTCATCAATCACAAATCAATACGGTGGTCTTTATTCTGTCGTTATAGTAGCATATAATTGTTCTAAAACAAAGAGGCTGTCAGTTATTCCACCGTAATCTGTTGTTCATCTCTTTTCTTGAACACCTGCTCAAGAGTTTGCCGTATGTTCACTTTTCCATGCGAAATTCCGCACTTGACGATCACTCTGATATTGGGGAAGATGCATAAAGCAAGATAACCCGTAGCGATATTCTTTGTGAAGAACTGTTTCGATGTGGGTGAATACAATGAACCACACAACCATCTCGTCAAGTTCAGTATCATACCTCACTAATGAGATTCGCACGTGCTTTTTGATAAACTAGCAATGCCGTCCAGCGTTTTTTCTTCACGAGCTATTCGAAACTGGAAAACATGGTGCAAACCCCTCAAAGTACACATGTGCCTGTCATACAAAAACACGGTCGCACAAACCAGTACAACAAACTCCAAGTCCCCATCACCCGGCCGAGAACGTCCTTTTGAATAAGAACAAAGGAAAGTGCTTAGGTGAAGAACAAGCCGAAACAGTGTCGTTTTCCGGGCTTTTAGTGGTTCTGACTGTAATCGGTCACGTAGACCGCAAAACTCACGCGAATTTTCCTATGCCATTCAAACAGTGGTTGAGAATAACGAAGGGACTTTTTCCTATTTTGGTCAGGACCCAAGTCGTGTGCAGCCAAATGTTGGGAAAAATACAACCTAGTTTCTTTTAACTTGTACTCTGGCGTCTGTTTCCCATATCGGCAACGGTTCAATCAGATATTTTTTTTAAATTCGTTATGCTTATCATCTCTCTCTCTCTGATCAACGCAATCAGTCGCATCCACTCTCCCACCGACCCACCCCTCACACACAAGCACACTTACTGATGTGTTCACTCCGCTGAGCTTTTCTGAATAAATTATTCTGTGCATACAAATGTCACAACACTTTTGAGAGCCTCAGTCACAGTGTGGAAACGGTATAAATATTCATGCCAATTAGGTGAAGACTAATGGACAGACTGGATGTGTTCAATGGTTGGAAGGTTTTTTGAACGGAACTAACTTGATTTCCGTGAAATAAAGTCTAATTTGTTGTATCCGTTGTACTGAATGATTCTGTGAACGAATGCTTGCATGCTTAGTTGAAATTGTACTCATAACAAAAGACGAAAGAATTGAAGAAAAAAACAAAAAGCTGAATACTGAAATATTTTGGAAATTCGATCACTGATTTTGTTGGGAAAAGTATTTGTCTGTTTGTTACCATTACCTCAGCGTAATTGACATTTAAGGCGTTGTTTGTGTCGCACACATTGTGTTGCACGAATCGTTACTTGGATACCAAGCGTGATCGATATGTTGTGAACCGTTTGCAGTGTGGTGACTAATGAACTGAAGTGCTCCAAACTGAATGGGCCTGTAGTCATAACAACACCCAGTCGTCAGTTCTAATAATAACTGGATGAATTTCATGAGAAACACCGTATAGGATTTATTATTTACGACGCAATTTACCGAAATCCTGTAAGCATGAAGTTCCAAAGTTATCAGTGTGATCAGTGTGATCTCCGAACTGAATAGTGTGAAACAAGACAACTATCTGATATGACCTTTTGTAATAATATTGTACCCCGTCAAACCATGTGCTCTTGCATCCAAAGTCCATTTTGTGGACAATTCAGCGTGCCCCAGCCATAAAACTGTGGGATCCGAGGGAATTTTGTGTGTAAATTCGGCGCATACCTTCACATGAATTTCGTACAGCTTGGTACTGAAATTACTAAAGACCAGAGAAACGCAACAGATATTTAATAGTCCATTTCAAACTATCTTCAAAAGGCTGCTGATAAAAAAGGGAGAGGAAAAAATATGGAAAGCTGAGGAAATTTTCTGGGAGACAAGAGTTGCTTTGACAGTTTGCCTAACTAGAAACCGGAGGCTAAATGTCCTAGACAAAAATTTCATCCCAGAGTTCATAAAAATATTGCTTTCCGCGATTTACTCAGGAGAGCCTTGCAGCATCTATACTGGTGCTTACTGCAGTCGGGTAGATCGTTCCCGTCGTAACTTTTGTGATCTATTCTCTTCTAATTTTTCACGGACGACCTGTGTACCGGATGTCCGCTCATGAGTTCAGTCTCTCCAGCAGTGGGAATCGGAACTCATCAGCACAGCGAGTGCGTAATTGTCAGTGTAGTGACAATTAGGCAACATCAACTCAAATAGAACATCCCAGAAACACGCACACATGCTTCTGGGCTTATCGAATCTTTCCACGCAATTCTAAAGGTTGGATGTGTTTAAAATTGGTGAAAAGTGCTCACACACAGAGTAGAGTAATGGGTAAATGAATAACCTAAGGACCAGGAGCAGTTCATTATACACAACATTGGGCTATCTGAAATGATGACCTGAGGTGTACTGGACAAACCACTGATATCTGTAGAAAACATTTAGGCAACAAGAATACGACCATAATCAATTACGATAACAAAGAACGGTTTTTTTTAGAACCAACCATTTGCCGGCTATTTCTATACAAGGACCAAAGCTTAGTGTTTCCATATGACAACTGAATGTTTCCAGTTTGCGGAGAAAAAGTGACCACAGAATGGAGCCAGAAACTGAACAATAATCTGGGAGAACACTTTGAACAGATTTTCCCAGTTGCTGAAGAATCTGGCAATGTACTGAACGAGGGTAGAAACGGCATCACAATTAAGCAAATTTGTGGAGGTCGCATGGAGACATGGGAAACCGTATGCAATCGACGAAGGGTAGCTTGGTTTGTCTGAATAACATCAGCGGACGAGGAAGTGATCTCAAGAAAACGTTTAGACACGACACTGAAAAAAGAACTTAAGGATTGGAACAATGCTGAATGACTTTCGATAGTCGGGGAACGAATAGTGGCTCAGGAAGTTGATTAAAAAACAATGTTATTAGGTGACTGAAGGAATAAAATCGGCTTCAAAAGTGCTGAAAATAGTCCGTCAGGAAAGTCGCTGTAAAATTATTCACGAACGCAGAACCTCCTGGATATTTTAAATTTAGAAACGGTTTGAAACTGAACACCAAAAGCTTAAGTTAACTGAGGTAGTGCGTCTTTAGAGAAACGAAGGAAGGCGGTCATAGTATAATTAACATTAAATTTATCCCACTTCACTCCGAATTTTCTTCGGCATAGACGTTTTGTTGATTGTGGCATAACTTTGCTATCGATATTTTACAGAAGATGGTCAATGATCGACTCAATCAGAAGTTCCATATCGACTTTGTTGACATTAGGAAAATATCTGACGGAGGTAAAATTTTAGGACTTGAAAGGGCATTCTGTGATAGCTGATGAAAAGCTGCTTAAAACTGCATTCTTACGCAGTATGAGTTTCATCATGCATTGTGAGCTTTCACTGCAATCTATGGAAGCTGTTTCATCCTTGTTTGGAATCACCAGCTGTCCACATCTGCCGAGCCCCCCCCCCCCCTCCGCTGGGACTGGGACACGGGGTGAACGGGTGTGAGTCGAATGCCTTAACCACGAGGCTATCCGAGATTGCCCCCGGGGGGATGGATGGCTGAACTTGTACACTACAAAATATGGTGCCGTGCCAACACTGACTTCGAATGTTAGCAGAGCATTTCCCTCGCAGCGGGGGGCGACCCTTATACGACTGTTTTATCTGAAAGTTCACACTGAATAATCAATCACATTATGCAAAAATCTAATCTCCTACTACTCATACTCACAAAGCTGCATTTTGCTTGGTCGGGGAATGGCGGAAACTGTTTAAACGAAAATAGGTCTTAAGATGTCTTAACACATAATATAAATTAAGCGTGATTGTATTAGGAATTAATTGGTATGTGATACCGTCAGCTCCGATGTTCCCCTTGGGTTGTTTATAATCCTTCGGATGACGGATAAACCTTTCATTTGGATCTCATAATCTTCTACACTTAACTGGTTTCCACGTGATTGATATACACAAATCACATACGCGCCTTAGAGTGAATTTGTCGGTTGTGATTGTGCTTTGATTCGGTCCCCATTGTGAATAGCAAGCACACGTTTGTTTTCATCGATGAAGGCTCAAACTGCTTGTGGGCAGAAGTGACATTCTGTCGCTGACGTCAGGCGAACCCTGGTAACAAGCGAAGTTTACCCCTAAAAGGTTGTTTGCTTTAAAAGATTACAGAATGCTACTGCCGTACTCCAATAAAGCAGCTAGTGATATGCATTGCAGTAATTCAAACTTGGAGCTTGGAGTCTTTGTGAGTGAAACTGTGAAAACGATCTGTCTGTATGTAACGGTGTTGACTATTGCACAAAACAACACATTTTGCGATTGTTTATTGAATCCCAGGCCAATCACAATACCATCCCACAACAGCTGAATGTTCAAACCACCTGTTCTCGGGTACATTTGACGTCCTTTGGGCCTGGACCACAGGTTTCAATCCACATAGAAACAACGTGTGGCGTACAGAGTTGTGTGCGTTGCAATATAAAGCGAATGAGAAACTTATTATTATCCTATTGGTTTGAGAGAAACCGTATTCAGTTGTCGAAATTCTTTGGATGAAGATAGAACGGGCTGATTTCACAGACAGTCAGCATCACATTCTCTCACTAGTCATTTTAATTGCTACAAACGGCAGAGAGATTCAGTTGATACGCTGATCCCTGAAAGGCATAATGCAACTTGCAAGAATAATTATTTCCCCCTTAGAAAACAGAATTTGAATAAGCAGTTCCGAAGATAATCAATGCAATAGGATTTCCTTTTGTATACTCCCATCGGTCGTGTACGTATAGCATCCAGCAAGAAAAACAAATAAGATATGAAACTAAATAGTTAATTAAAGCTGTTTTATGGGGCTTGAAACCATATATATATATATATATATATATATATATATATATATATATATATATATATATATATATATATATATATATATATATATATATATAATGTGTGTGTGATTGGGTTAAGGGTGAAGGTAATACGCTCTTGGACATATTGGTGTGATGTGAGTGATCGATAATGCCATTAACGTGCTTAGTCAGTGTCTGTCGTGATGATGTAGCAAGACCGAGAACGCGTTCTCCAGATCTACCTTGTGACCACTTTCGGTCAAATAACGAATGATGGCCGAGGTTGGCCTATGTGATGCAGGCTATTGTTGTGGGCAAAACTGTAATCGTGTCACTTATATACTTTGAAATGTTTTGCCATTTTAGCTCGTAGTGATTGGTTGGTCCTACCAATGTATGGTTCCGCGTAGCTACAAGAAAGGCGTGTATAAAATGGGAGGTAGGTTCGACCAAATAATGATCTTTGAATGGAGGCGTGCGGAGGCTCCGTGTGAATGAGTGAAAGCGTAGTGCAGAGGCATAGAATGCTCTATGTCGTACATAGCTAATGCGTTGTGTAATAAGCCGTGTTATGAATCAGTTTTATGCAGGAGAAATATGTAGAGATCATTCTGGGCACCCAAGTGACAGGAGACAGGGTCTGCTTTCTTGTCTGACTATGAAAACGACTGGAGTCCGGATACCCGCTATCACGTGATGTGACATATAGGACTGTCTCCTGGTTTGGTAGAGCATCTTCTGCATAGGTTTGTCTTGTCCTGAAGAATAGGGTTTGGACCAGAGCTCTCTTATATATTCTGTTGGTGAGAAGCTGTTGAAATGGAGATAGAGTCTAGACCAAGTCTTGTTACAGAAAATGAATCGCTGATGGGATCCGTTCCCTCTTCGAGTTGATAAAACATCGAGGAGGGATAGCAACCCTTGCTGTTCCAATTCAAATATGGAATTAAAAAAATGCATGTGCTTCGATAAATTCATTTGGTAACTCCCCGATATCTTCTACACGATTCACCACAATGAAAATATCGTCTACATATCTTCTGTACAGAACTGTTCTTTTGATCGCAACTTCCAGTCGTTCTTCACTCATGCTCATGAAAATATCAACCAAAATAAGACCCACTGGACCGCCCACTGCAACTCCATCCATCTATCTGAAGGCTGTCCCTTGAAACTTAAATCGGGTTTTCTCTGGGCAAAGTAAAATTAGTCGTTTAGTAATCTCTGGTGGTATGCGGAGGTTCATGTCTTCTTGTGTGATAAATTGGTAAGTAAAGTCTACGGTTTCGCGCAGGGGCTCACTGCGTGTTGTGGGTACGTTACCTATGAGAGTATATACGAAAGGAATTCCTCCCGCAAAGTTTATCCTCTGAATTGTTTATTCATATTTGTTTCATTTACTTGTGGGAGATTAGAACTTTTTATGAATTTATTGTCTATGCATTATAAACGTATGATCATTATCCAAGAACAATAATCCATAAACTATCCGGCATAAGCTCTTATGAACTTGTCTCACTTCCACACTGAGGGATATACCTCCCGTTGTGTAGCATATATATATATATATATATATATATATATATATATATATATATATATATATATATATATATATATCTGAAGAGAGATCAACTGTCCTGATAGTAGACATCGTCTAAATAGACAACTGCATGAAACGAAGCCATTAGAAACTGATCCTGTAGTTAATATCAGTTGAAATGCGTGACACAACTGTGCCTGATAGATTTGAGTCCCAAATGAAACCTGATTGATATACAGTGCTAGTGATTTCTAGCATGATAGTTAAAACGGTGATTGAGTGGATATTCTGCGGTGAGTTGAGTGTTGATTCTGACTGAATCAGTCAACAAACAAAAGACATTTGTGCGTATCGTCAATAAAATTGTTCCTTGATTGTTCGAATATTGTCCACATAAACTACATGATTAAAACGAACAATCTGTTCACTGCTGCTCTGTTCAGATGTCTCGTAAATCATTGACAAAGATGAACGATCACGATGAAGACTTCGGTTTTTAAAAGTTGCACATCGCCTTTGGTCATCTAGTTCTGAGCCTCTTACGGTAGACTAAGAAAAAGACCGTAGAGTGTGTTCTGTTGGTCTTCCATCTATAACGATGGATAATCTCTTGTGATCTATGCTACTTTTTGTTTGGATGTCTCGCATACAGTGCACTTAACCAGACATTGCGTGTACTACGGCCTCGGTTCACGTTAACTGTTTTGTAACGATCTTCCGCGGGGGACGTGGGGGGAGGGTGCGGGGGTTTCTCGGGTTCGATAAGAAACAGCGAAAACACGGAAAACTCCATGAGCACAAAACCCAGTGTGTGTAACAACAGGATCCTAAGCTTACATTAATCGAACGCCAGTTTAATTGCTAACAGCCTGCTCATCACAGTTTTCTACTCCGGTTTCCGTTGACCTTGATCATCATTGTTTATGTCCATCCGTGCTAACTGCAGTTGGTCATAACTAGCCTACAGTTTTTCGATTGTACTGCAGGTGCTCTCTTTGTTGGTCTTGCGTGCGTTCATTAAGGATACAACACTATTCATAAAGTTTTTCCCTAGTGCAGGTTCGCGAACTCCGTCATCAAATTTCTTCTACTATTTTCTTTTCTAACCGCATGGTGAGTATTCATATCGTTGACCACAGCGAACCGTGAAATTTACTTAGTATTTCACAGAATTATAGCACACGGGGAACCACGGACTGGTGTCTCATGGTTCAAACCCTTGACAGAACTCTCTGAATTCCACCATAGCAGCCGTTTGACGGCCGACATTCCTATTGAAGAATCCGTATGACGCGCATCAAGCTTTAAGAAAATCAAAACTGAAACACCACTGTACCGATAGTTCATCATGATCTGACCGGACAAACTGTATTCCGCATCAACTACCGACTGACAGGATCAGTCGCAGAATCACAGTAGAGCCGCTTGTTGATCAACTCAGCCATTCTGGCCCCTAGGGTTCACTCAACAGTTAAAGACACTCATTTCACCTGTCTCCTTCTCGTCCTCTGCAACCACACTTGTACAGAAGCAAAACCCACCACTTACGTTCACACGCACAACCCACACTCAGCCAATCAATGGCATGTGATTTGGTGGCTAGTCAGTCTTTGTTGTTAATCTGTGTTTACCATGACGTAAGCGTGCTGTAACGAAGATGAACAGACGGATGAGGAATACCTGAATATGCACAACTAGATAAATTAACGTGTAAACCCGTTTACGTAGTTTTTTTTCCAGACCGCGCTATATCAACATTGATTCGCCGGCTACCCTAGCATCTCGGCGGCGTTCTAGTCAGTTGTCTGCGGTCATTAACTTGATACTTTGCGCACTATTTCTGTTCGGTTGGTCAGAGTTCCGGTTGACAGCTTGATCGGTAGCCCCTCACATGGGCTATCTTTCTGGTTTCCTGAGAACCCTCAGCGTCTCATCTGCTAGTCCGTATGTTTCTTTTTTATCGGCTGCAAGATGCTTCCGATGTATTCGCTATCTGTTTTTTGGCCTATGGCTTCCGACTGATTGGTCTGATCGGTTTGATATTCGCGTCATTCTGTTGCCACAGCATTCCCCACTACAATACCATCGGTAACTTTTAATAATATACCAACGAGGTCCTTCAAGGACCCCAGAGGACAAGTTTTGTGACCATGTTATAATCGTAACAATCATTCTCACTTATGAAGAAAACAAAAATAGTTTAGCCATAAACGGCATCAAGTGATTGAGAAATTTAATAAATTTAGGCGTCCATTGAATACTTCAGCTTAGAAAACTATTTTGGTGAGCTAATCTTTGTAATTTTAAGGTTAGGAATGATCATGATAGAATTATGTAACTGATGAAGTATATACGCAACTTGGTGAACTCTGGTGTAGGTGCAAATCGCCTTTGTAATTAGCGTCTTGACGTACCTGTTATTAATGTTCCTAATTACATTTTTACAGGGCCAGATAATCGTTCACGTCGTATTCTCGGACTCGGTGCGATTTGAAACAACGCTACAAACGAAGAATTTAGTGCGTATACCAGCACCGAGTTTAAGCCACGTTGAAGCATTCACTTTCAGTCGCATTTTACATCTCAGGCAAACTTAGCTCCAGGCACGAAGGTAAAGTACAAAGGAGTGAACATCTGATAAATTGGTCGATGAAAGCAACTATTTTTAGTCAGAACAAATTCCCCACTGATTTCGGTCGATTCGGATCAGGCGAAAGCCCTCTCTTTCAGGAAAGTTCCCTAGTATACAAGCAACTAAATTCTGCCGTTCGGCCAGTTCCCCGTACGATGGCGGATTCAGTGCATGTCCATGTACATACATGGGTATATTTGCGTGTGTGTGTGTGTGTTTCCTACGAACAACGCCGTGGACCAATGAATTATCCATCTGCGCGTTTCGTCTGTCACCCGCACTGAAAGTGACACAATCGATCCGTCGATCGATCAACCTATACCGCAGTCCAGACACGCTTAAAGATGGACCGTGTCAATATCGCGTTCGAAGGAGTTAGTGCTACACCTAACAGCTGCGGTAAACGAATCGTTGCTGGAAGCGAACTCATTGTCCTCAAATTTCAGGCATCTAGAACCACCAAGAAGGATGAAATGCGGTATGCAAATGGTCATACGAATTATTGTCATGGATTAATATTACATTTCGAATGGAAAATCAACTTATTGGTTTTTTTGATGTTCAAAGGCAATTCACGACAGTGTGATAGTGATTGTAATACTGTTGTAGCCAAGAGGGAATGATTCGACAGTGCACAATGAGAGCCGACCATGAAAATATTGGTTCACTTTGAGCGACTCACTGAAGCAGGTTCGTGACCCCAAAGTATATCGTCGTTGTTAGGCGCAAACTTAGTGGGAACTCTCGGTTCGCCATCAAATAAGTGAACATGCAACAGACACAAATGTCTTCACAATATCTCAAATCTCCGCTCACCAAAGTACTTCCTGTAGAAACGACGAACTTCGTTCTCGCATTCTTTGGACGAGATGGCTTATCGATACAAATTTTGACGAAGAGCCTGCAGGAAACTTCTTTGAGGTTTAGAATGCCCGTTCAACAGCATGTATTACCGAAGAAATGATGTCATACTGGGATATTCTCTAAGTTCACTTCTAGTCAATATTTTTATGGCTAAATTGGAAACTGGTGAACTGAAAGCCACTGTAAACGGTTTAGTCCACAATTATCGTTAAGTACACGATATATTTGCATTAGCAAGCGACATCTGAGCTTTGATCGATCAAACTTACTCTATGTACCTGCTGACTCAGGCGTCATTACCTCCGCATCATACTTCTGTCCAACTATTTTTCCAATCGACAACAATTTACATGATATTGTGTCCGGACTTGCATCCTTCCCTCTACACAGGGCGTTCTCCAGGGCTCCATTCTACCACCGCTTTTTTTTTCTGTTTGGATATCATCCATGCCCATTTATGACGATTGTCTCCTTACTGAATACACAGATCATGTGATTTTTGGAATGTCTAACTCTAGCAGCTTCACATTCCCCTTTTACAACAAAGAGTAAATGAGATCGTCAACTGGTGTTCAGATCTAAATCTAGAGAAGAATCCCGCAAAGTGCTCTGATATTCTGTCCTGTCACCATGGTACCCATCAGTACTACAACTTGATGGTATCCAACCCAGAATAGGCCACCCATGGAGAACTAATACAAAGAGTGTCGTCCGTAAAACACCTCGGTGTAACTATTAGCCGTGACCTTACCCAGATCACGTAGCCGCTGTTTTCTGCGAGGTTCGACGACTCACCTTTTACCTAAAGTGACTCAGGTCATTCTCTACCCAGTTTTGTTTAGGAAGAAGCTCTGTATCCTCATGCATCCTTATATACTGGCTCCGAGCTTCCCCGTCATATTCCTCGAGACTGCTTGAGAAAGATGTTAACATTGTGGTCGGATCCCTTAAACATTTGTCTCGACATAGTGGCACCACCTACGACCTACTCATCTACCTGATCATAACTCGACACCACAAGACATGTCTGACTTTCTGTCGTAATACCTTCGAAGACAGCACAGTCCTGATCTTATCAATTGCTTATCTACTCCTCGGCTCGATCGCAATACAAGTACCTTTTCTACTGGCACTAGATCCTCTGCAGTTTCTTACCTTGCCCTTTTCCCCATCAGCCCACAAACCGTCAGCACCGATCTTCTCATTTCGTTCTGTTATACTTACTTGTTTTTTCTATTGTCGTTTTTTATTAGTGATTTTTGCGGTGCAGGGGTTATGTAGCAGCAGAATATTCACCTTCCGGTGCATAAACCATATGCGACTTGACTTACTATGAAGTGCATTTTATCCACAACAATATAATTGGTGCATCAGGAGTACGAGTGTATGCGCCTCTTAGATGGGAAGGAATATCAGCTATGATTCTGTGGTAATTTTATGTCATTTAGTTGCGGTTAACCTTAAGAACCTTTACAATGCGGTCGTGAGTTGAACTATTTGATTTAAGTAGTCTCTATAGATGGATGGACAAAAGGGGTACCGGATACGCATATCTGATGTGAAGCAGGGTGTTTCTTTAACCCAAGTTTGTGCATGCTTGTAGTACAAAGATATTTAAACCACCACAGTGGTACGAACATCCGGGTATACTTTTCTTTATCTGTTTGGAAGACGTTAGTCGCTGCCAAAAATAATAAACACTGGTGTTATTATTCCTCAGTTGGAGGTCGCTTGAGTTTTGGCTACTGACAATTGATTCAGTAGTAAAAGCTGGAATTAGACCAATGTGAAATGTCATCGAACCTATTGTACAGACATGAAAACACTGTTCACCCCCGGTGGTAGGATTGCCTCATCAATACTAGAAGCACTCAGAAAAAGAAAGGAATCCCATAGAAGTCTCGACGAAGTTCAGAAGTCAGGAGAATTTTGCTACTGATCAAGACAGGTAAAGCACTTGAATGCTTCCTTTGTCATAGAGTTTCTGCAGACCAAGAGTCCTAAGGTTCTTTGGCATGGCATGAGCCTTCTGTGTGACCAGAAGACCAAACGTACAAAGGATAAGGTCGACGTGATTCGCCTCAACGTTCCTTTTATACATCCCTCCTTCATATGCCTTTCTTTTTATGCAGCTCTTGAACCTCTCACTGAGTTAGATATTTTTAAGATTTGTCGGAAAATTCCCAATGAACACATTCGGAGAACACAGTGTGGCGAACAAGCTGGTTTTCACTGATTCATAATCATGCCATTAAATCACAATATATTACGACAAGTCAAAGGGTTGAACCAATTAGATGAGGGGGAAGTGGTAAAAATTAATAATGAAAGGGGGCGGGGGTGGGAAGAAAATAACTGTAATCCGGGCTTAAATGAAAATCGGATGTGTATTGATTTTCTCGTGTGTTTTCTGTTCTCATCTGGTCTATGGCCTGTTGTAGGGTGGAGGGACGGCCAGGGAAGCTTAAGGGCACATACAGATTGTTTTTGAGCACATAGAGGGGGTTGTGGAGGCGGATGCAGACGGCCTCAGATGTGGCTAGCATGCGACACTTTGCTTATAATTAGAAGCAACATTTGTGATATCTTCTCGTGTTCTGGATCACTTGTCTGGGGGTGAAAAGCAATCGTTCAAAGATTATGTCCAAACGGCTGTGAATAATCAAGTTGTTCGCAAACGACAAAAGTTGTTCAGATGGATCGAGAGATCAAAACCAGTGAGTGAGTTCCCGTCAAACCCCGAGAGTTTCATTCACAATTTATCGGACCTCCAACTAGAAAAGATGTTTCTAGAATTTTTATCTTTGGGACCAAAATTCTGTTGTCCAAGCAACCAGAGCAAACAACTACATCTGGAAGTAGAGTTTGAGAATATTTATGCTCAGCTGTCGGGTTTACTCCCATCGTCACAGCTGGAGCTACAGAACCTTAAATCCACATTAGTGAATACATGTTATCAGTACCATACAGCTAAGCCGTCACCAAGATGACTACTGAGCACAGTTCATATGCAACGATTAAGGGGACTGAGAAAGAATAGTGACGTCATCATATCGAAGCCGGACAAGAGGACAGGTATAGTGCATCTCAACAGGTCAGACTTTATTGAGAAAATGGATACCATTTTGAATGACACATCTAAATTCGCGAAAATGGTCACAAAAAAAGATAAGACAAAACAGGTAGAGAAGTTGCTATCCAACTTGCTGCGACGTTTGAAGCAGAGATATGATAGACTCAGCCCTATTTGAACTGATACGCCCTACGGGAACAACCATTCCCAGATTGTACGGGTTACCGAAAATACATAAAAGTGGAGTCCTATTAGGACCTATCCTCGACATGTGTAGTTCACCATATCATGCGGTGGCTAAATGGTTGGCAAGGTTGCTGGAACCGGTAAGACAGGCAATGTCGAAGTACAGCCTCAAAGACACATTTGAATTCGTAAACTGCGTGAAAGACCTAAACGTGAAAGAATGTCGGATGCTTTCATTAGACGTCAGTTCACTTATTACCAGCGTCCAATAGGTGAAACCATCGATTACCTATGTGACTATATTGAAAGGAACACAACTGAGACAGGCATACCCATAGAAGATCTGAAACAGTTGCTGTTTTTCTGCACGTACAACATTCAGTTTAAATTTACCAGCCAGATCTACCGTCAAAAGGATGGGGTTGCAATGGGCTCCCACTCGGACCACTACTTGCAGATGTCTTTATGGCAAAGTTAGATAATGGTCCACTTGAATCTACAATCCGAAACTGTGTTGTATACAGACGCTACGTAGATGACATTTTCTGTGTTATCAGTTCATCAGACCACATAAGCCAACTGTTAGACAGCTTTAACTCAGCTCATACAAACTTACATTTCACAATAGAAACAGAGTCAAACAATACAATCGCCTTCCTAGACGTTCAGATGAACCGCCTTGAAGACGGCTCAATCAGCCGGCAACGTAGAATGGGCAGTACATTCACTTCCACAGATTTGTGCCTCTAAAGATTAAAAAGAATCTGATTCGATGCCTTACAAACAGGGCAAGAAGAATATGTTCGGAGGGCACCGTTGAAGAAGAGCTGCAAACGGTGCGAACAACCTTCATCCAAAGCGGATACCCGGACCGGCTAGTTGAGAAGATAATGCGAGTTAAAGTGGAAACCCCAAGGAAGTTTGGGGTGGAAAGAAAGCCGATATATATCTTTTTGCCATTCAAGGGTGGTACTTTGAAAGAGAGTGTGCAGAGACGATTATCAGGGGTAATCAGCAAAACTTTCTACTCAGCTAAGCTCCGGGTTTTGTTCGAATCCCGGTCGGTAGTGCTTCTGCGGTTGAAAGACAAAGTGCCTGATTCTGCAGCCTCATTTTGTGTTTATTCATTCACTTGTTCCCGTGGAACAATGTATATCGGCCTCACGACCAGGCGTTTGTCTGAACGCATCCGCGAACACCACCCTGCATGGTTGAACACTGGAGCAGTTAAGTCACTCACTAGCGCTGTCGTTTCACACCTTGCCTAGACTAATCACGCAGTAAACGTGGCTGAGGCCTTCAGTGCGATGTATAAAGTTCGGGGTCGGCAATCAAGACCGGCAAAGTGTCGCATGCTAGCCACATCTGAGGCCGTCTGCATCCGCCTCCACAACCCCCTCTATGTGCTCAAAAACAATTTGTATGTGCCCTTGAGCTTCCCTGGCCGTCCCTCCACCCTACAACAGGCCATAGACCAGATGAAAACGAGCTTGTTCGCCAAGCTGTGTTCTCCAAATTTTTAAGATTCTTCGCAAATCCAAAACGTCGTCGGCTTTCGGCACTGATGGTCTTGCTCCAGGGATTCTCAATTATGGTACTGCTCAGCTTGTAAGGCCGATCACTACTTTGGTGATTGGGGCTCTATCATGATGTTCGATCCCTGATATTTGGCGTCCAGTTACCATTATGCCAATTTCTAAACGCTCCAACGTCTCTGGTGGAGTTAAACGTTTTCGCCCCATTGCCTTCCCATCTGCTGCCCTTAAAGTCACTGAAAAGACTTATTTCGTTTGTCTTCAAGCGCAACTTCATTTACCTTGACCTTTTTCAGTTTGCTTATAAGCAAAAAAGATCAACTTTTGATGCTGTAATCTGCTAAGACCATTCTGTCACTAAATCTTCGAACAACTATGAGCGATCTGTCTACTGCTTATTTCTTGATTATTCTTCAGCTTCTGATTCTGTACCCCGATCTCGTCTCCTGCAGGAACTTGAAGCTTTGGACTGTCCGGCACAACTTCTTTCTTGGCCATCGAACTACTTTCATAATCGAGTTCAGCAAATCAAGGTGGGGCAAAATATCCCTTAACCAATTGTTAACAATTCCGGTGTACTCCAGAGTGCAGTGCTATCCCTCTTTTTATTTCTGACCTATATAAGCGATCTTCCGGTTTCTTCTCCACCCAACACATTTTAATGTGCTGATGACGTTATCCTTCGTCAAGCTATTTCTTATCACCCGGATTTCATGAAATTCGATGGAAACCTAACTGGAATAAAATGTTTCTCTTGAACTGAATTCATCTAAATGCCCTGAATTTGTTTTCAGTCTCCCTCGCTTACCTTTACCTACTGATACTGTTACGTTGAACCCCGAATACCTACCAGAGTTAGTTCCTTCGAGTATCTGAGTGTTAGCTTAGACACCCAATTCAAGAAAAGCACCTCACATTCAGTACTGTGTTGGTAAACTGCCACGGCTATCTCTTCAAATAAGAAAACCTAGGCAGTTTCGTACACCACCGACCATAGTCTTCAAATTTGTTTTTCGATGTGTTCTTCCGGTCTTATTATGTTGTTCTCCCGTAATTTTCCCCGGCCTTTTGAAATAAGACTTCAAAGCCCTTTGCGGCGGATTAGTATTATCTATCCAGGTTTCATCCATCTGCTTTGGTTTGGTTCTAACAGAACTTATCGAACGACATGTTGAATCTTATGTGGTCCTAGCCCACAAGATGTTAGTTCACTCTGACTTATCTCGATCGTTCTCTCTCACCCACCAGACTGACCAACAAGGCTGAAAGTAAAACGGAATCGCTTTCTAGATTTGGTTGACTTTTTCATTCCATTTTTCACTCTTATATATCTTTAGTGCCCATTGTTGCATGTCTTGTTTTTTCTACCCAGTTTTGTTAGAGCATTTTGTGAGCATGTCGCTTGCGAAACTCTGCCATACAAATGTTGATACAAATCTATGCCCATTTATTCATATCCGTGTTCCACCCGCTTGTGGACCGTATCTTATCGTGTTGCTTACCGGCCCCCACTTTTCTCATGCTTCCCTCATTGTTGTTTAATTTGCATGCATTCATAATCATAATTCATAGCCGCTGTCGTCTGTTCATTGAACGCTTCTGTTGTTCATTTGTCAGGGCGATTCTCGCCTTCTTCCTCCCTCTCATCGTGACTTGAACTGCCGTTCCACATTGTCACCGATCATTGGCCGTGATTGCTCATTTTCTTCTCCACCTGTCTCGTATATATATATATATATATATATATATATATATATATATATATATATATATATATATATATATATATATATATATATATATATATATATATATATATATATATATATATATATATATATATATATATATATATATATATATATATACAACAGAACTGAACGCACCTTACAACTCCAGCGAAATACCAGGTCGTCGCCACAAGTGCTTCGGTCCAGCGTACGCCGCTCGAACCTTGAATATGTGCGTGCTCACCTCTACTACTGTACTCCCAGACGCCGTCATGCTGCTGCCGCGGTAGTGGTATCAAATGCTGCACTGCAAATTGATCGGAGAAGGTTTTACCGATGCTCTCGTATCGTCGGACCAAGTGGGACAGCCCGTATGATTTTCATTTTCAGTGATATTCACGGGGTCAAATATTGCAACATAAATAAACTGTTAAGTGATTGGGGTGAACTTACGACAACTGTGGGTATTATCCTCGGACTTTCAATGTATCCACCTACCTGAACGGTGAAGGAAACAATCCTTCATTTTTTTCTTATTATTTCAAGCCCTGATCTCTGTCAGCGACTTTAAATACAAAACATGTTAACATGATTGCTTGTTTATGCAATTATAACTTTGCATGGGGCGACTCGTTGTCGTTGGTTGATATTTCGTTCCGAGGTAGTCGGGTGATACAATCACACCGCAACCGTTTGTGGTAGTGTTCGCCGCACTTAACCTGGCACTGTGCGCATCAACAGGCAATAAGGAGAGCACTAATGAGGGTGTGTAGAAAAGAACGTTTCGTTTCAAAAGCGTGGAAGATCGACGGAAGATAAACGAATGTACGAAGAGATGCTTTGAAGGACTTTGACAAACACTTCGGTATTAAGACCAAAACACGCCCTGCTATTGCAGCGACGACTCGGGAAACAGCATCAAAACCTCGATCTTGTAAGACGAAGTACAACGGAGAGTTTGTCAGGAATTTGTGTGATATGGCAGACGAAAACCCAACAGGCACATTAAAGCAGTTGAAGGACAGGATTGGGAAAAAGTGGTGGGTCATGGCTAAACGATTATGGTTCGCGGCTAAAGAATTGCGAGTTTTGGCTAAAACTTGATGGGAAAAGGCACACCGCACGCCAAGGTCAATTTAAAAGCATTCGTGGTAAATGTCCCGGTCGAAATGTGTTCTTCTGGAATACTTCGTACACTTAAGTTAAACCATAGTTGGGAATTATGAAATCATCGGATACTGCTTTGAATCGCCATTATTTACGCCCCCATTTCTGATCTTCTCCCTAATCGCCAGTCATTTTGCAGCATCTAAAATGGTGTTTCTCGCTGGAGGAAAAGCAGTAACACTAGTAATGTGTAGAATTATTCAGCATGCATATATGCTCAACAAGGAAAACCACCAGACAGTTAAATACAATGATGCTCGAAAAACTGTTTATGCGGACCCCAAAGCATGATTTATCTCCGACGGCAATCTGAAGTAATTTAAAGCACCACTTGTGGCTAATTTGTTTCTGATTTTTGATCTCGAGCATTTCTGGTGATCTAGCATTCAATTTTCAATTAAGATCCTAACTATAACCCCACGAACGACCCACTTCCTCACTGCTGAACCCTGCAAACTCCTCCCAAACATTTAGAACTAGCCACCTAGCAACTAATCATAAGAGCGAGTTACTTCCTATGAATAAAATACTTTTACCAGACAGGAGTGCATCATTCTCACGATATATCTTTGTCACTAGTCTGGTACCTTCGTAGTTTTTCTTGGTTTATTCGTCAGTTTTGGTTCTTGGCGTTTCCGAACCCTGTTTCGTGCGCGTCCAGAGATCATTAGTCTACTTCGCATCAGATCCCTCTCTGCTCAATCTAAACTTATAGCAAAATCCCAAGCACATCCCACTTTCGGTGAACAGGTGAGACTGAAAGGTGACGCCAGGAATTTCCTCAACAAACTTCGGCACTACATTTAATGCACAGCAATCCACATGGTTATCGGTAAATCTGCCCAAAATTGCAGCCATATAATTTCTTTTCCCTACCGCTACTAGCACCGAATCTGTTTTTGCTCCAAGTTTCCGTATTAATTCGTTCCTCGCGCACTCAGGCTGAAGATATGAGTTAGGTTCAGGTCTATCTGAAAACCTATTGAGGGCCACTATCCAAAATATTTTCTGTGGAGTCTGCAAGATGTGCAACTATCTATCAGCCTGCCCAGTCCTATTTACTGTAATCACTTTCATCTTAAGCATAAAGTTATAACGCCGATCTGTCCAAAAGTATTCCCTCCATTCTCGCTGTTTCAATTCCTGTGGACTAAACTGGCACTAGTGGTAAACCGTCGCTCTCAAAACGAGATTCTCCTGAGGTTTATAATGTATAATTCGGTGTTTCACTCTTTCCAAAACATAAAATGAATCCTTGCCATCATTTTCTATCCAAGTCTGATACAGAATAAAAACCGCGCAATGTTTACTGCTGTGAAGGATACCGAAAGTGGAGATCTGTCGAAAAGAAGAACTCAAGTACCAGCATTAATTTCACTAGACCACCGTTGTTACAAGTGCGCCCGTCTCCTTCGTTTTCAACTTGGCATGAATAACTACATCCTGCCAAAAGGGGTTGGAAATTTGCTCCTCTAGGATCCCAGAAGATGCAAGACCATATCCATGATCAGGTATTTTATAGATTATTAACCGACTTCAGTAAAATAGTGCCCAATGTGACTTTTAAAATACGAATTCAGTATTGGATACAGTTTTTTTATTATCGATCATCGTTCCCACAGAGATCAGCAGGAAGAATGTAATTTTGTCTTCTTAGGACAGTTACATCTAGCATCGCTCAGTGACGACAATGGAAGAGCATAAAGAAGTATTTACATGAAGGAATTATGTACAGTAAGTACCTTGGTACGGAATAGTAACCACCCTGAGCACGAATCACTGTTGATTATACGGACCGGCAGCAAGCATCAAATAGGGATGCACATATTGCAAACCGAGTACTGATGTACGTCGAGTGAAAAATGTCTCGGACAAACACGTGTCGGACACTTCGGATCCTGAAACTGGGGTGTAATAGCCGGCCCACTGTGAGCTAATTATGGAACCACTACCCTGGTTACGACCGAGCTGTTTTTGTTTCGATGCACGATGCAGTCCGACGAGGCCAGGTATCGCAGACGGACCGGTAGAGGTTGTGTTAGACGAACCAGTGCGAGGTGTGTGGCTTGTGGAACGCCCCGTGTTCACGTTCCACAATCGAACCACACCCTCTAGTCCACCAGCAGCCAATCGTCCGGACTGGTCCGGACAATAGGCCAGCGAAACCACTGGGCCGGTAAGCCACTGACCAGCGGATGGGCTGAATGATTCCTCCACTTCTGTACGTCGATGAGACTGTCCCAGTGGTCGAGAGGCAGCATAACCACCAAGTTGACCCACTTGATGACCCGAACCCAAATCCCAGATACATACCGCACCGCACCAACCACCGCTGGCCAAGTATCGCCCACAGGGCGAGAAGGCCAAACACTGAACAGAACCCTGTTTGTAAGAAAGCGGAAGATTGGATAACATGAGAAAAACGAAGGTTTCAGGGAAATCAAAATTCGAAAAGTGAAGTTGTATTTTAACAGAACACTTCCAGCTGCATAATAAAGTTATTGGATGGAGGTAACGTGCATTCCGAAACTAGCAATTTTTTTGCCCAAGCTCCGATAACGAGTTCGAGATCGGAGAAAAGATCTGTTTTCGGCTAACATTTGAAAGCATTGGGATTATCAATCAACTGATACCAGTCCCGGATAATTTTGCGAATTCTGCTACCGGACTGCTATAAAGACTTATCGGGATTTAAAGATATTACTTTGATGAACATCTGTTCAGGCATCAACTGTGATGACGGTAAATGAGACAGCAAATTCACCACAGAGTCATTCACTAGAAGCCCGTTATTCTTGTACACATCATGTTAAGCACTTTTAGATAGGAATCGGAACACGGCTTATTTCTTTCCTTACGAGAATTGAAGGACTATATATATATATATATATATATATATATATATATATATATATATATATATATATATATATATATATATATATATATATATATATATATATATATATATATATATATATATATATATTGACTGTAAGTAGCATGCAAACGTGTGGACAAAATCTGTCAGTTCGGTTAGACTGGATGCCAGTCAGCAGTGGTTTTCGTGAAGTTCGGTTGGACGGTTCAGTGCTTGTCAGCAGCTACAAACTGATGCATCTCGTCTGTGTATGCGCCGACTGACTACAGTTCTTCTGAGACCAAGGACGAATTCTATCCGTATTTGTCTCAACTGGTTGGAAGCGTGCGTTCTACACGGACGCCGTGGTCACTACTGTGGGTTTCAACGCTCAAGTTGGCCGTTTCGGAGATATAGAAAAATCGATTGGTGGGTTTTCCGTCCCAACCAATCGCACTGACAGCGATGATCGTCTTACGCAGCTGTTCTCCGACCACAGATTATTCCTAGCGAATACGAACTTCTGGCATAAGAAGCGTTATAAACTTATATGACGTCCTACGTTTTCAAGACGCTGGACTCAGATTGATCATATTGTGATTGGCCACCGCTGGCGTGGATCAATTGAAGATTGTCGTTCATTTTGGTCTACGCCTGTGGACTCAGATCACGCCTTGGTATCCGCTTCCTTTAGTTTACGTTTCGGTCGGGGTCGGGCCAACTCTAGAGCCACCCGTCCCGTGCAGTTGCCTCTAGAAGGTAAGCGACAAACTGCATCCAAAGTGTTCACCGGGTTTATTCTCCATCGATTACCTAGCCACCGTGAAAGGTGTGCGGATGAGAATCAAACTGGTTTCAGACCCGGTCGTGGTTGTATCGACCACATCTTTGCTGTTCGACAAATCTCAGAGCTCAGACACATCTTACGTAAGCCGAAAATCTCTGTTTTTCTTGATCTCAAAGCGGCGTTCGATTCAGCCGATCGCACAGATCTCTGGCGATGCTTCTCATTGAAGGGTGTGCAAGAGAAATTTACTTCTCTTTTCCAATGTTTGCACGCAAACGGCTGAAGCTAAGTTTGTGCTTACGGTGATATTTCACCTGAGTTTACCACGGCTCAGAAACATGGCCGTTAGGGGTAGGAGATAGGCGAAAACTGTCGGTTTTCGAGCACCGATGTCTGCCTAGCATTGCCCGAATATGGTGGGAACACCGTATTAGCAATGCTGAGGTTAGGCGTAGGGGGTTGGGAACCAGATGTCAGTCTCTGGATCAAGTACTGAATCTAAACAGATTTAGGTGGTTGAGACATGTGTCACGCATGCCCACAGGTAGACCTCCGCGGCGTACGCTGTACTCTGAGATCGGTAGTGATTGGAAGGTAGGTCGACGTGGTCAGCCCACGACATGGTAGAAAGGTATGAAAACCTTGACCAGTGAACTTGGGCAAGTAGAGCGTTTTAGACGCCTAGGTTGGAGTCCACGTGACCCGTTTACGAAATGGTTGGAAATATTAGGTGATATGGCTAGGTGTCGCGGTCAGTGGAGTAGCTGTATTCGGGCTCTTTCTTTTCGTGATTTCCGCTTGTTACTTTGATTTTCTAGGTATTTTTCACTTTATGCTTGTGTTCTTTCTGCCCCATACTGAACGATACTGGAAGGTACCAGGCGAAACCAGATTACACAAGTGCGAGATTAACGGTTGTATGAGCCTAATCAACCTGATCTCTTAATTAGACCTGATGTGTGACGATACAACTCTCTGAGTGTCGATGCTCACTTCTCATGTACTCGACCCCTTAACAAACATTTCCATAGCGCAGTCATATCGACAGAGTCGAAGGCCGCGTGAATGTCCAGGAACACGATGATCGTTAGTTTTTGGAAAGTGTGACAGTGCTGCAGCTGTTGTCGAAGAGTGAAGATTTGACCAATACATCCACGACCCGCACGAAACTCAGCCTGCTCCTCGCCGGTCTGCTCTCCACGCGTTCGGTACAATCTACGAATAATGAGAGACGCGGGCAACTTCAACGCTATTGGGTTAAGGGTAACACGCGTACGGTCAGCTCAGCACTGCCCGAGCCCTTCTTAAAGATGAGGACAACAATCTCCCCCCCCCCCACACAAGAAGGGCATTTACTCAAAAATCCAAACCGTTGAGAGCAAAACAAGAAGTTCTCTGACGAGCTGCTCGCCGCCATCTCTTAGAAGGAAGGGGGAATATCATCGGAGAACGGTGCTTTGTGACGTCCTAAGTGGACACAGTTGTCACTCTATGAAGCAGCGATTGACCGCCAACGCTGGACAGACCCAACCCCAAGGATGCCGCCCCGTCCACGTTCCGCTGTTTTCATTGAGCGCATGGAGCTAGAAACGGAGTCGAAAAAGCAGACTGACAATCAATACACTAACGATCATGGAACAAAAGTAAGCAGCGTGTATCACGTGGTATGCCAAGGACTTCTACATGATCACTTCAACCACGTTCTTAGGTGAATGTCTCATCGTCTCGTGGGCCAATTTACTTCGTTCAGTCCAAAGTTCCGAAAGAAAAGCCCACAAATTCTATTTCATGTTTCCTGACTACTTAGTTATTTGAACAAGAGGCGTTGGATAGCTTCACCAGAATATAATTTCCCTACAATTTGAGCGACCGTGAGTTACCATTCGACCAGAAAGCTGCAGCGCTCACACGGTAAGCGTCGTCTTTCGTCCCCTCTCCTTATCTTAGTTTTCTTATTCAAGATGCATGGAAATGAGCTGCGTGCAGTCATCACAAGAAAATTTTGGTATCCCGTAAGAATAATCTGAAGAGGTAAAATTCCCTGACCAAATCATTCTCTTCATTTCTCTGCCTTCGACATTCGCACACTATACTGAACATCTCAAGACTCCTATAACTAGAACTCTTGAAACCCTCACGACAGATGGGTGCTGTCTCAGAAGCATACACACTGATGGGCACCTTAGTGGTGAACAGTGGTTCACTGTTGTCCGGCTCGTTACCCCATGCGACCTTCGGAACTTTACGTAGTTTTTCACTCCAAGTCTGAGGGTCTAGTTGCCGGCTATCCCTAATAATGCAGTGGGTTTTTGAGGTTGCTGGGCATAGCCCTTCAATTGTCCTCACGCACAGGCACGTAATAATAACACAAGATCCCATTCCAGTAATTATGCTTCGCTATACCATGTCAACCCTTCTTCGCTCATTGAACGACTCGGTATATTTTTATTGCTATCTAAAGTGCCTATGGTAAGGTTGGTGCCCAGATCGAGTTTGATCCCAGCGAGCACTTCTAGACTAGGTTCTTATCAGCCGAGTCCTGTATGCAGTTTCCTACGACAGTTTTGTGTCACCAGTAAAAGATCAAAATATAAATACTTATTCGTTACTCATCTGAATGCTTCCACTGATTGCATTTTTCCTGACACTGAAAATGAACTTCAGTAGAGTTCATCTTTATTTATCTAGAAACGTATGCCCCGCGGAAATTACGGTTGATGCCGACAGTTCCAACGTCCAAGCTGGACTCAAAGATGAGGTAGAGAAGTCTAAATGGGGCCAGCTTGCCATTCCAGCCGAAAGCACTAGTAACAAAGGTCGGTCATCCAAACCTTTACAAAATAAAGAATAATGGTATTGAACGCTTTATCGGTGGAGAAATACCCAATCTCAAATGCGAGGACAACAGCGCTTTTAAGCTAAGACACAGATGAGTTAAGATCCTTTCTAAGCAGCAAACACAACCGCGTACCAATGTCCAGGACGTGTTTTGGCGCATTGCAAAGTACTACTTTATGAATGATCTCGTTCACCAGCAAAACTTAACATACCAAAGAAAACGATAAATCAGAGGGATAAGTTTCATTATTTATGCAGATGTTTTCACCCGGAGGGTGGGTATCAGACAAAGTATTAAAGCGTAAACAAAACACTTGACTTTTGCCATCCATTCGACTGTGGTGTTAGCGTGACATCCGCATATCCGGAAGAATAGAGTGTATGGTGAAGGAATCAGGCCAGTTCCGTTGTACAATCGAACAAATGGTGGACTCGGGTGATCCAACTTAATCACAGTAAGCGAGCACAAGTTCGTAGAAATACCACGAACAAATCGATCGGAATGAGACAGTATATTCGTGTCAACACTTCGGGTTAACATCTACAGTTTTGTAGTAGTTAATCGTAACTACCAATTTTTGTGGACAGTCTGACGGTATTTCCGAATGACGCAAGAAAAACCTCAAAAACTAACTACTGCCATCTTCACTAGTAGCCAAAATAGAAATACAAAACTCCCGGGGATTGCCTGTCACTCTGGAACACCTTGCACAGATCAACAAACGGGACGCTGTGAGGCGGAAAACGCAAGAAAAAATGTCAGTATTTGACCACTGTGCAGTTCGGGTGAGTGGTTTTGTGCATGTCAACAGCACTAGACTAAAGCGCCGATGCTTGTTTGTCGTCTTTGTGTATGTCCTAACTGACTGCAGCTCTCCTGGGGCTAAAGATAAATTCGACCAGGATTTGTCTCAACTGCTTTGTAGCGTGCGCTCTGCGGACATCATGGTTATTGCTGGTGATTTCAATGCTCAAGTTGGAAGCCTAGACGAGACGGAGAGGAATATGGGAGGTCGATATTGCGTTCTAGCCGATTGAACTGATAACGGTGATCGACTCATTCAACTATGTTTCAAGCATACACTATTGCTAACGAGTACAAAATTCTCGCACAAAAAGCGACACCGCTAACTTGGCGTCCTCCTGCGCCTTCACAGCTTTGGACTCAGATCGACCATATTGCTGTCGTTTACCGCTGGCGCGGATCAGTTCCAGACCGTGGAACATTTTGGTCCACGTCTGTAAACACTGATCACGCTCTTGCCTGTACGCGTTTCAGTCTACGTCTCATCGTCACCCGAGTTCACCACAAAGAGCGGTGTACGTCAGGGTTGATCCCTCCTTCCTTTTCTCTTTAATTTTGTGATTGACATGGTCCTAGAGACCGCACTTTTATCAGGTGAGGATAGCGGCATTGAACGTTTCCTGGGTGGAAAGGTATCAGACCTTGAGTATGCGAACGACATAGTTCCTCTAAGTGAAGATCCAGGTAAGTTGTAAGCTTTTCTACACAGCTTGACGGATTGCATATCAATGTTTGGTATGCGTTTTGTACCTTCAAAGTGCAGGATGCTGTTGCAAGACTGGGTTGGTCCAACGCCAGACCTTTAGTGTCTGGGGAGACTATAAACGTGGTAGACAAGTTCTGTTATCTGGGGAGCTGCATTTCACCCGGAGGTCAGATATCGGATGAAGTGTCTCTGCGTATATAGAGGACCCGTTTGGCATTTTCCCATGAGTCATCTGTGGCGCCGACATGACATTCATTTACCTACCAAAGGCCGGGTGTACGCTGCAGCAGTCAGGCCCGTGCTTCTGTATGGTTCAGAGACATGGCCACTGCGGGTGGAGGACATACAAATGTCTTAGTATTGCTCGAATCTGATGAGAACACCGTGTGAGCAATGCTGAGGTTCGGCGGAAAGTCTTAGGTTCAAGGACCAAATCAATAGATGAAACACTTAGGCTGGCCAGGCTAAGATGGTTGGGACATGTGTTACGCATGTCCACTGACAGGATTCCCCGGCGTGCTATGTTTGCGGAGGCGGGTACCGGTTGGAAGATGAGTAAGGGTGGTCAGCCCATGACATGGAAGAAAGGTATGAAAAGCCTAACTAGTAGACTTGACCATGTATGGCGTGTTAGACTTCCTGAGTGGGGTCCAAGAGACCCTCCCACTCAATGGTTGGATACGTTGAGGGATATGGCTAGATGCCGCGATCAGTGGCGCTCTTGCGTCTACAAACTTTCTTCATGGACTTAATTCCATTAGTGTAGTTCTCCTCTTACTCCTTTCATACTCTTTTCTCCTTCATTATTTCCTTTTGAGATTGCCGCTAGGAGATAGCAACCACGGCCGCCGCACCTAGTGCATGGCTAATGGTTGTCTGAACAGAACAAGAAGAGAACACTGATTTATCGGTAGCAATATTCAAATTTTGTGTTAACATTGAGTGAAACAAACAAAAATTAGGCGCATATTATTTGGTATGACAATCAGTCCACCACACTAAACATTGAATAACACCACCTGTTTGCGGTGGTTGGAACTCGTTGCATGCGCCGGTGGATAGACCTTCGGGATGTGAAGTGTTCGCTGAGGCAGGTGGTTCTGAGGTTGTGGATAATGATGGTCACCTATCATACGAAGGAAAAGTACAGAAATCATGACCAGCGGATTTGGTCATGCGAGGGCGTGCTAGGCTTCCTCGGTGGGGTGCACGAAGTTCACTTAATCGATGATTAGAGACACTGGAAGAAGTGGCTGTATGTCGTGACCGATGGTGTCACTGTATTCTCTGCTACTATCATGTGTCATTACCCATCTTCTCTCAACTGTCCTCAGGAAAGAAGTAGTTGAATCCTCTCAAAACAAAAAGCATGGACATAGTTAACAGCATGAAATCATTACGAACATCAATCGGTCAAGTGTCTTTAGGCGGAGAATGTTATTTAAGGCCTGTAAGCCATCGTTAATTTTTTCATTTATGCTGTCATCGGTTGAAGTGAAAACACATCAACGGATGATGTGCCTTGTAAGATTCATAAACGAAGTGTAACCGGAAATATTCACAGTCCCTCACCTTATGTCCGGTGTACAGACGAACTAGTTTTCCCGATCGCACATCGAACAGACGTACTGCACGGTCCGCACTTCCGGTTGCTAAATAGTTGACGTTAGGATGCAAACAGACCGAGGTCACATCAGCCCGGTGACCAACAAAAACTCGAAGAGCATCTGGTGCGTGATCTGTGGAGTAGAGATGTGCACTGCGATCGGCTCCACCCGTGGCCACATAGTGACCATAGACCGGAGCCCATGCCACAGACCAGACGGGAAGTAAATGGTCTCGCCACACGGTCAAAGCCCCACCCCAAACTAGGCTGGACCAAAGTCGAACGGTGCCATCGGAGCCACCGGACACGATCAGTTGTCGATCGGGGCTGAATGCGACACCATGAACACCACCAACGTGGCCAAGAAGGTCGCGAGTAGGATGATGGTCGCTGGAATGGTTTCAGAGATGAACGATTACAAAGCACTAGTCGGACGGGTGAGTCATCAATTACGTTAGATTTAGGGCAACCAAAGCTGGCTTCGAAGTGAACAAAGGAGTGGCAGAACTGAACTGCTTTGTATGAAATGGTTTCCACAGGTACTGCAATGTGCCACACTACTTTGGGGAAACTTCATCAGCTTTGAATAGTATTTCAGCGAAGACGGTTATACCGTCAATTACGATCGGTGGTGGTCGAGTGGTTTAGAGATCAAAGGTTCGAAATTTGGTGGTGGACAGCAATCCACTGTCGTTTGGTAAGTTACCACACCGGGCCTATTGAGACCTTATGCGGTTCTGCACTCCAAGTCTCAGGGTCTGATTGCCGGCTATCCCTAGTGCAGCAGCGGGCTCTTGAGGCTATGGGATATGCCCCTTCCGCTGCACCCATGCCCAAGCATGCAATATAAAACTTGTTCCATACGAACCGCTTCTCATGAATCCTGAAACTTCAATTTTAAATAGAATTTGGACAACCAGGCAAAGCACGCTTTGTGTCCACTTGCTATTGGTATGCGTTTCAATGAGCTCACCGGTACCCGAAACCGACCAAGGCCCATGAGGGCAGAAAAAAACACAATAGTGCGATGAGTATTAATTGACATCTAACTGTTAAAGCGGAACAATCTAGGGAAAGTCAACATGTCGCTAATAAATCATCACTGCATTTCACAGTTATTGTAGTCGATCCGAAAAATTCGGGATCACTTCAGTTCGGTCGAAAAAATGACATACGGTCAAATTACAATTTATATTACCAAATTTCAAGTCAGAAAGGTACAACAGACACCACTGTCTAGCGATGGAAATCGTGGTAGGTGTTGTCAATCAGAGGATTAGCAACAGTATTGTTTGCATTGGATCGACCGAATTTTCCGGGCGGACTGTACAAGCAGTTCCGTGGTGGAATAATACCGGGGAGTACTTTTTTTATTGTTTTACACGAGAGACTTATTCCATTGTCACAAGGGACCATTGTGTTATCAAGGAGAACCAGCGACGATGACCTTGAGACTTCGGGTGATGAACTGCTTTAACTCTCTAACAGGACCTATATTTCATTCTCATTTGTGATAAATGTGTTCCATAACCACACGGCCTACTGCACTATCAGAGAGAATCGCCAATCATCATAGTGAGATCTAGAACAGCGAATCACAAAGACTCAACAGGTTAAGCGTGGCAAAAATCCGGCTGACAGCGAAGTGCCTGCCGTCTGCCCCCACGAGCCACATTTCTGTTTGATTCAGCACTAATGCCTGAAAATTATTTACACCAAGGGGTAACAGGAGTGGATGCGACGCAACAGTAGTAATTCTGATGATTGTTTCAGTCGGTGGTGGTCGCGTGAATTAACCGGAGGTAAGAATTTCGAATCCCGCAGCTACTGTGTTTTCGCCCTTGATCCACGCCTAAGTCAGCGACCTCCCGCCTGGCTCCTGCGGAACTGTAATTAAGTATACTGATGTCTTAATTATTTTTCATACTGTGTCAATTAAAGATGAATGATTAACCAATTTGGTAATCTTCAAAACATTGTGGGACATTCTGAACAAAGTGGTCTTTCTCACAGTCCTTCTTTGTATTCTGAATGTATCCTCACCCCACCTCAAATTGTGGGCAAATCGATCACAGAATCAAAACAGTCAACAAAGGCTTCACAAAGCCCAGGTGTTGACTGACCTCAGTTTCCATTCATCTAATTGTTGATCTTATCTGTTCGTTGTTGAACTCTGCTTCTAAACATATTTTATCGCTTACATAACCTTTTTCCTCGATTTCGGAATGGCTCACTGGTATCCATGACGGGTTCTGTAATAAGGTCATGATTGCCTGGGTTGCCTGACAAGGCCCAAACGTTTGGACGTCATCATCTTTCTCCCTCTATCAGCCTTGTCTGTGGGAATGACTGAACTTTGGCCAGCCCTCTATAATCATGCAGTTTCTCATAGTTATGCTATCCCGTTTGCTCTTCACAACGCTCCCTCGGATCAGTACTTCTCCTCTGGCCGTTGACTGGTCAAAATGCCCCCAGAAATAAGGACTTCTTTCGTAAACCACTCGACTCGCTCCTTCATTGTCGTCTCAAGTGTGTCTTGTCTATTGTTGCCTGGGCGTTTAGAAGCCTTTGTTGACTGTTTTGATTCTGTGATCGATTTGCCCACAATTTGGGGTGTTATTGTTTTTGTTCCATAATTTGTCCTATAGTACACGTGGTAAAGCGAGCCTGCGTTCGGTCATCTGCGAGTCACTCAATTACGGGACGACATTCCTGTACATCTTATCCGACTTGTGGTGGCTCCTTCGCTTCTACAAATATCAATGCAAGTTTTCAAATCCAGTTGGCGCATCAGCAAAAGTTTTTTTGGGATTGTATCATTCCGAACGCCGGTCACCAGTTTGCCTCGTATTAAACTGTCCTTCATGCAGCTGCAAAATTGCACGATTTGGCTAGCGTCCTCAGTGCAATAACAGTCATCAATAGTTTTATTTTCACGGCGTTCTCTTCGAAAAAAAAAACTGGAATCGTTCATATTCTAGACCAGGAAACGAGACACACAAGGGAGTTTTTGGAAGTTTGGCATGCTTCAGCAGATTCAATCAGTAAGCACACTGAATTGGATCGCATTTACAATCTGCTGATGCCAAAGAAATCCAACCAACCCAAGAAATGCACAATTTCTGGACCCTCGTAGTACCAACCCATTGTCATGAAACCCAATCTTTCGTGTGCACACATCAACCAAATGTTTCCAATGATGACTCAATGGCCTACACCCATAAAACAAAAATAAGTGAATGAAATAGGAAACACAGCAAAAAACAAAAAATACAGCACGAATTTCAAGAGGTCAAGTTTCAGAATGTAGCTGGTATTGCAAAAGTCTAAGATCACGTTACCTGTCACAGAAACAAGGCTAGGAATTGAGTGACGCAATGGAATGCGGGTGAGAAAGCAAAAGGGTAGGGGTTGGCATGGAAACTAGTGGTTAAAGTGCATAGAAGGCAGACAAATTGTTTAGTAAATACAAGACAGCATTATGATAGAAAGCATGGGGTCTGAATTAAACTAGGTTAACGGAGCTTTTCGATATGGTAAGCTGAATTTCCATATCCAATTTCAATAAATTTTTACACAAGGCATCTCATAGATTACTTCATAAGGACTGATTAAATGGCATCTTTCCGGGGCCACCCGATTTTGATCTATTGTTTATGGTTCGCCTTGTTCTATTCACAAGTTATCTGTGAATGGGGTAGCAAATTGTAGCCTCGAGTTGGTCTATTTGTTGTTGCCGCTGAGAGATATGGCCGATGAACTAATCCATCGGCTGT
Source organism: Fasciola hepatica (assembly GCA_948099385.1). Lineage (NCBI taxonomy): Eukaryota > Metazoa > Platyhelminthes > Trematoda > Plagiorchiida > Fasciolidae > Fasciola > Fasciola hepatica. The sequence goes on along the minus strand of CANUEZ040000043.1, from coordinate 31,524,858 downwards.
CCGAACTTCGGAAGCATAATGCTGAAAGTGATTCCATGAGCATCAAAATACAAGCGGAAACAAGGGAAAGCCATCGTCTTGGAATAAATGGGCCCAGACGAACAATGAGTTGCGCTAGACGGTAACAAAAAATAACCACTGCGCTCGGTTCTCAACTGACAGTTTTCTAATTCCATGTGATAGTTCCACAAAGCCATACGACGGCTTATCAAATCAACCTTAAATTGTTGTCCGTTCAGTATCGATCGACACCACATCATCGCTAATGTGAGCGGGGTTGTTGGGTTAACGGAGCACGATGAAGACAGGAACGATGCGAAAAGTGGGGTGTGACTCACTAAGATTAAATGCGTCTTGGGTTATTTGCCATTCCTAGATGGAGTGGCAAACTGAGAGCTGCTTACTGTCTATCTTAGGGTAGAGGAATGAAAACACGTCATTATGCCGGAATAAACGTAACTATGTCTATTTGACCTGAGCTTGGGCCGTTGTTGATTCAAGTGAATTATACGTAACTCCACGTGAAGCCACCAAATTTTTCATAGACAATAATTGTAAATCACATATCTTCTTGCTCAGTTAAAATCGGTTTGAAAGATATACGATTGATTACATGAATGCCTCGAACTGAAACTACAAGCCCGCTTTGATAATTTGGAAAATAATGCGGGGGAGAAACAGAGTGAGTTTGATAAAACGCATTGAGAAACGACGGAAGAAACAGATGTAGGTTTAACGCAGAATTGCCTGAGCTATCGAATTTGAAAGATAAGGCAACGCTATTCGCGCACACAATTGACGAAATAGGAAGATCGGTGCGAAACGTCATTCCGAGGTACGCAGTAGATTAGGCTTTTGGTAACTGAATAGTGCGCGGAGTATACTGATCATTCGGGAAAGCTGAGTGAGACGGGGTGAGGATACATTCAGAATACTAAAAAGAACTGTGAAAAAGACCACTTTGTTTTGAAGATTACCAAATTGGTTATTCATTCATCTTTAATTGACACAGTATGAAAAATAATTAAGACATCAGTATACTTAATTACAGTTCCGCAGGAGCCAGGCGGGAGGTCGCTGACTTAGGCGTGGATCAAGGGCGAAAACACAGTAGCTTAAAGAACGCGAAAGTTATTGATTATAAATCTGGATTGAATTACCGGCAAATCGAGTGTTTGGGAAACGTCCCGAAAAAATGGTCAGTGTATCATTCCAACAAACTAGGTGAGCAACCGAAAGAATGAAGCTTCTGTAGTAACAGTGGCCTTGGGATGAAGTCAAAGATTGAAGAATAGTCATTAAATATGAACCCAACAGATTTAACAGCTATTTAGCAATTCATTGTTATCATGAACTGGATAAGATACATCACTTCATTCTATTTGTGTGACGTTTCAGTAGCGTGCGTATGTGTTATTTTTCATTCAAAGGAAAGCATCGATGGTCCGGCACTTTCATGTTGAAATACCGCAGTTAGCTGTTGAGTAATACATCACTTATTCACAAAGGATACCCCGGAAGAATTGGTTTAACGTCAAAAACTGCAGAAGTAATTGTAATGTCAGTTGGAAATTTTTGTCACATAGAATGACAATGTGGTATTTCCAGTGAAATGCCACAGTTATGGTTTACTTTTCTGACGTGATGCTAAACGAAATGACGTAATTTATTACTCATATTCTATATTATTCATCCTCATAATTTTCTCTAAATGTTTGGATTGTCACACGTTTCGTAGAGTGAAACCATGGAACCAAAGAGGAAATACCAATTAAAATTACAAATTAGTGGACGAAGACTACAACAGCGGATTTAGGTACGACAGTCGGCGAAAATGGAGACCAATTAACTGCGGATGAATTATTAGGTTTGCGGTGTCCAATGCAATTCGCAGGTGATTGATTTAAGGCAGGGTGCAAAGGCACCATACACCATAAGGCAACGCGACGGTGTGGACATCTCGGCACACTTGTTTATGCATTTGGAAGACGTACGTGGCAATCAAAAATGGAAAGCAACGGTGTTATTTATGCTTCGTTCACGAGCACAGTCGATGACTACTGGCAATTGTTCCAGTAGTGAGAGTGGGAATTCGACCGAAGTCAACTGTCATCGGACCTGCTGTCCATACGGCACAACCCACCTTTCAATCGGAGACAGATGTCACGTCGTCTCCACAGATGACGAAATTGGTGAAAATTTCCTGAGCCCTCGATTTCCGGTTGTCCGCATTGGCTCTAATGCACCCGTCAACAATTAAAATGCTCCACAAGTATGGGAACTTCTCAACAATCTCAATCCCATCAGTAGCGAGGGTGAGCGCGGGGATGGACTTCTGCTAGTCTTGTAGTAGCGCTTTACACTTGCAGGGCAAAAAGCATATTCCGTACCGCAATAAAGACGACGCGATGTACATTAGAACGCACTGTGCCATAATGGTATAGTCCCAAGCCAATGCGATGTCATCTTCATAGTTTAACTCTAAATGTCTGTTACCAGGTAGGAGCACAACGCCTTCGTCCGTTTGATTTTCTTGTGCGTCTTTTAGGATGTTGTCTATCACAAAATTGAACAGAAAGGATGAGAATGGACAGTCCTGAAGCGCGCCACTTCAAACTGGAAAGTAAGGTGATGATGAGCCATATGCTTGTGCTTGGCCTGAAGTCTGATAGTATAGCGACTTGAATGATTTTGACATATTTAGCAGAAACTCCCTGTCTGACGAGAATGTCCCAGAAAGCCGTCCTACCAACGGAATCGAGAGCTCTTTGGATATCCAAGAATATGGTTACCGTTGGTCTACTATATGCGTGGCAGAGCTCAAGTATCTGACGAATGGTGAAAATTTAGTCGATGCACCCACGGTTGGGACGAAAACCGGACTGTTCCTCGCGGATCTGTTGTTCCCGCATTGGGGCGACCAATGGAAGATTATTGAGGCTAACCAATTCAACGCGACTCAGACCAAACTTATCCCTGGGTGATTGAAACATGTTTCTAGCGCCTTCCTTGTGTATGGGAATGATGGATGCACAGCTCCCACTTTGTGGGATGCATTCATGGAGCCAGAAGTCGGTAAAGGGGCTGGTCAGCGCATTGGAGAGAGGCATAACACCACCTGTGAAGAGGGCCGGAGGGAGTTCACCGGTGTCGGGGGATTTCTTACGCTTCAAGTGGTGGGGCTTATGGTCAACTTCTTCGGTGAGTGGGAGAGTACAGACCGTCCGTGGAGCATGGACTGGCTCAAAAGAGTTACTGTTTGGAGGCGCTGGCGCTGACGTTCAGTTAAATTGCTTTTCAGAGTGCTCTGTCCATCGATTCATGAGCTGTGAAAGCTGGTGGATTGATTGACCGTTTACTTCACAGATCATCTCACTCATTCTAGGCTTTATGGTCCTTGTGGATCGGATGAGTTAGAAAAGTCTCTAGGCATTACCGGTGACAGCACCTTGTTCCATTTCGGCCGCACGTTGGGATCACCATTTTTCTCGGTTTCTGCAAAAACTTCTAACAAACCTTCTTCGTAGTTGGTTGCGAGCACTATGGTTTTCGCTTCAAGCAGGGATATTCCGGCGATTGTCTAGCAATTCCAGAGAATCCGATAACATCCAGTGCGCGGCTGCATGCCATGCGACCAATCCACAAGAAGTGGTGCTCGTTACTTCTATAGCATCTTGAATGAGTTGCCCGCGGTTTGACATATTATAGCGTGTGTGGCTACTTAGCTGGGCAATAAGCTCATTCTGATATCTCCTCCGGATCGTGTTCCGGTAAAGTTGGTCTACGTCTATCCGGTGACGACGAGCTTTCGATTTGGTGGAAAACTGTAGGTTACACACGAGGGCCTGATCAGAGTCAAGATGTGTGCACCAGTACGATTTGAGACTTTATGCAGCCACATCAGTGGCAACTTACGGCTACGTGATCTATTTGTGTCCAAGACGGATTAGCATATGGCGGGCGCTATGTGACTGTGCGACGAAAGCTGCCCCGGAAGTTCGTGCTTGACGAAAACAGGCGATAGTCTGTGCATAAATGGAATAGTTGATTACCGCTATCCATGCGTTGATGGCTAGCACCGCTTTGGCCTCCATGCATTTGCTCGTCTGGACCTCGATGATCAATCTGGGCTTACACATCTCCAAACAGTAGCACTGTCTCTGAGATGTCTTTCAAAAACGTTCGTGAAGTTGCTGGCAAAATATATCTTTGACTGTATCTGGACTGCAGTCAGCAGAGGCGTAGGCAGCGACAAGAAACGGGCAACGGTTGCCGTCGCGACTTTTGTTAGCTTTGAACGAATCCTCTATGCGAATCACACACAGTCTGCTGTTGACTGGGATCCAGTCGCGTAGAGTAGACTCTGCTTTAGTACTCAAAGTGATTCCCACACCTGCATGACCAGATGTAGAAGCCGCGGCATCTTCGGATAATAGCAGAGTAAAAGCAGAGCGAATTCAGAGGAACTACGATGGTGAGGTCCAGGATGCGAGTCTCGGACAAGTAACAAACGTTAGTGGTCAGTGGTTAGAGGGTGGGCGCTAAAGCTGTTTGCTAGCCTATTCGCATTAGAGTGCCTACGTTGAAATTTACAAGATTTAGTGGCACATGCGGTCTCAGTAGTGGTTTTGATTAAATGAATACAACATAAAGAAGAATCCCATTTCCATACCCAGCATCTTCGTCAATGGTGGCCTTAGAAGCACACAGAATAGTAGTGTTAACATTGCCATGTGTAAAACAGCAGGTGAAAAGCGGTGGTGTAATAATAGGTAGCTGTTTTCGTCCGGCCGCCAGCACCTCGGTCATATCCTGTGCAGCGCGAGCGTGAGTGGGTAAAGTAGGGTAAGGGAATCAGTGATTATATATGTGTACAAAATTTAATGTAAACACGTGGGCTGAATATTACCCGGTTGCCGAGACCGAAGTATAGGGTTGACTTAAGGGGTCTTACTCCAAGCCTTTGACCAGAGCGTCTAACTTACAAGGCAGTAAGACGATATGAGGGATATGTCTTTTCTAATGCACTTTCATCAAACCATGTATTTTGAAAAATGCTACGGTACACCTATCGTTGTTCGCACACGTTGTGTGCTTTATGTTGTTACATATAATGCTGTTACTATAAAGTATTCTGAGATGAGCTATCATGTATCAAGCAATTATTTCAGTTGACGTCGCACTTGTTCAACGTGGATTGCACAGTGGTACCCGCCAAGTGCGTGTCACACTTCTCTGTCATCCTGAGAGGGACCCGGTATTCATCAGATCACTAGTAAATGAGTTCAGTTTTGTCGTGCGCTTTTGACAGTGACTGGCTGAGAACAAGCGACTGTCTAGATTGGTGCGTCAGGTCTTACTAAGCTGAATAGACCGATCGTCAGACAAATTACATCAACACTTACCCATTTTCATCATATAACATTTTGGTCTTCACTCTTGAGTCATCCTTATCCAGCAAGGTTAACTCACTGGCTGGTAACATTTTGCGTAACGACTCTGGACCTAATGACCAGACCCGAATACGACCGGATCCAAAGCCGGCAGCTAACCAACCGGCATTGTCGGAGAAACTGGTGCAATTAACACCACCTCGTCGAATAGCCAGAGTTGATTCGCCCGCTTGAACATTGCAAACAGTGTACATGACGACACTGGTGCCGATTGGTTTCTGTTGCTGACGATGGCCACGAAGCAGAGTAGCATTTTCTCGCGCCAGCGCCTGACGAGCTTCGATTATTGTGTCGCGCAACTGAAAATAAATCAAATTGATTCAATATGCACTCAAAGACCGAAACCAAATAGTGTTGGAAAACCAATGACTAGTAAACGTCTTTCATTATCATTGCTGTTAAGCATTAACACCTATGACCGTTGTAATTAGATTGACAACCTACACAGACAAATCACACAATGAGAATCAGTGGAGTACAACGATTACAGAAGAAAAAATGTAATCCGAAGCACATGCGTGCGAGGTACTTACGACAGTTCCAACAACAACAATAGATTATATCTGGATACAGTTCGCTAGGCTTGGTTTCATTCTGTGAACCGACTAAAAAATGACACTGTGACTTGATGTTCTGGACGCTCAAGATTTAACTGATTGTTTGACCAAGATCAAAGGCCTTCAGATTAAGACCCTAAGACAATTAGTGAACAGATCAAGAAACGAGCCTAAACCACCATTTCAGTCGACAGCTCGCGGCAAGGACTTACTAGTCACAGTGCACGAGGAAAGAAACAAACAAGTAGTGGATAGACTAGGGAAACTTTTCAATGCAATCCAGAACGGTAAACGCACAACGTTTCAATCTAATCCGCGGAACAGACCACCCTAAATACGTCACCGTTAAAGCCAAGATAAGCTTGTGGAATGGGATTAGACAGGAATGTGTGGAAATTCAAATTTAAGCAGTCGTAGTAGAGCATTACAGATTACGTAATATCGAGTCTAAATTGTGACGTTTGACCCCCTTTGGTGGTGGTCGAGTGCTTTAGAGTTTTTGCCTACCACCTTGAAGGTCATTTTGGTGGAAGACAGTAATCCGTTGTCACCCGACTCGCCATCATGCTTGACCTATTAAAAGCTTATATGGTTTCCCACTCCAAGTCAGGTTGCGTGTTGTACCTAGTAGTGTAGTGAGCTTTCAAGGCTATGAGGTGCACTCCTTCCACGACACTGTTGAGGGTTTTTAGTGAAGTTTAGTGCAAACAAGTTACTAGCATAAGATGACTAGTTAACAAGACACATTTCAACGAATAAACATTGGCTTTCTGTACAGAGGATCAAATATTGCGATGACTGGTAAATGTAGTTACCTGTAGCCCACGATCCTGTGGCCGCTATATGACTACAAAGTGTAGGATTCGTATTTCCGGAACGGTTACTCGCGTAAAACGACCAAGTCACGGAAACTTTTCACTAGCATACTACAACTCAGGGAATAGAGCAACCGAACGGCGTGATGGAGACCGCCGATTGTTCCGCAGTTTTAAGATCTCGTGAGCAGTTCAAATGTTCTCACGAGACAAATTCGATGGGTCATGGAACCTACTGCGCATACAACTACGTTTTGGCGATCTTGACTCGATAAAATGGACTAACACAGTTGTCAAACATGAATGAACAGCAAGATGAATTTCAGCTGGCGGGGAATACCATTTGAGGGACCGAGCGAGTGACATGCGTACGACGGCTGATGTTCAGACACGGGAGATAGTCTCAACCAGAAACAACAAAATGATGACTGGTTCATGTCGAACTAACCCGCTGATTCCGAAGTTTAACTTGTGATCGTTTTAGCGCCAGAGTGACAACAACTAAGCTTGTGATCTGGCAAAATTCAGCATGGTTTTAGTTGTACAAACTGACTCCATAAGAGGATTTCATCAAACAGCCAAAATAAATTTACCAATACTTCGTCCAACGATAGAGGCTGGCGACGAACAGGATAGCACTTCGTTTATCCATAACACTGGCAGGACACACTGTTTGATATTTAGTCCCCAGTCATATAAGCTAATGTGGATTTTCAACTGACGACTGCGTCCCTTGACACAAGATCCGAGAAGTGGTCTATTGTGATAACGCATCAGCGTTTGAGAGAGAGGTGATAGACAAAAGAGATTTAAAACCCGATTTACGTATTTTGGGATCTGACATTTGGAAGCTAAAGCTATGTTTATGACCCCTGGAAGTAGAATAACGAAGAATACTAATCAGATAGTGATAAGTAAAACAACAGTGTGAACTACTTTGGGTAACGGGATTCGATCCATTGATGGTGAATTGCTATCCGTCTTTTGTGCATCTTTGCCAGCATGACCAGTGGATGCGGTGCTTAGAATATCGCGTCGTTTTTTCTTTTTTGTTGGGACTGAATCAATATCTCCGTCTGAAAGGTGGGAGATTAAAAGGCAGACAAATAAGACACTAACAGATGTTCGGATGTAAATGAGAAGTATGAAAAACTAGACCAGTGTACCTGATCATAAGAACCTGCTTTTTAGGGTCCATTAAGTCTATTTACTCGTTGGAACCAACCCAGAAGCCCGATCGATGCATGCATATAAACCATTTTGGCTTCGTTTATTCACGTGCAAAAATGAATTCCTCTGGTAAGCCCTTCAATGACAGGTAGCACCAAGGCAAGCGCGAGGCCAAGTATACAGGTTCTCATCCGGTGGGTGGATATCAGATGAAGACTTGTGGCGCATATGAGACACGTTTTGCTTTCGCGTTGGACGTTTCTCGGACAAGATTCATCCATCAGTAACAAACAGAACTTTCTCGCTTCCCATCGACGTCTTAAAACCTTTCACAAGTCTTAAGCATGAACTTGAAAATCGTTGGAACCGATACATCTGATATCGCTATCGCAGCTACTCTCAATCAAAATGGAAGACCAGTAAAATTTTCCCCCACACCTGAGCAGCGCCAATCCACCATCTAAAAGAAAGCATACACGATCGCTGAAGCATTAAAAAATAGCCCTATTTCTTGACCGAATACCAATTCATGTCGGTCACTAATCAATGGTCGGTGGCCTTTATGTCTGACAATCAATCGAGAAGTAAGATTAAAAACGAGGAGGTCCAAAGGTGGCGTGTAAAACTCTCTGCCTTACAATATGACGTTGTTTGTCGTCCAGGAAGTGATAACCCTGTAGCAGATACACCCGGAGTCTGTGCCGCAGCTTTCAATCGTATCGAACTCATCATCATCGTACAGCGTTAAACAGTAGGGCAAACCCCACTGACCACTGCCTTTCTCACCATCTTGCACGTAGGAATAGAAAAAATGAATATACAAAATGGACAGGGAATGGGCCTACACAGTTGGGAAAATAAAAGAACGCCCCGGTAGCCAACACATAGAATACGTAGTCTCAATGTGCAAAAGCATACTGATCAATCCTTCTGATTCGACAGAAAGTGACTAAACGATCACTACCGTTCACGATTCGCTGTCATATCCTTCAGTGTCTCCAGCCAACTGGTTGACGGATCTTTTGGACCCCAACCACGAAGACGTGAAGCACCTACTTTTCCTAAGTTCGCTGTATGTTTTCTCATCCCTCGTTTCCAAGTCATCTGTTGACCTCCACGTGACTTCTTCCACTAATGAAGAGGAACGAAAAACAGGGCACGGCACGATAGGCGTGTCTGCCATACGTAACACGGGCCCTGACCAACGAAACCTACTAAGCTGGATACGCTGTGATATAACCTTCTCTGAATCAGTACCCAATACTCGATTTCTGACTTCAGTATTGCTTACCCGGTCATTCCACCCAATCTTAGCGATACTACGCAAACATCGTTTTTTATTATATGCTTAAGCCTGAGTGCAGTAGAAAGGGCATCTACCCCATAGCCACGAAGACCCAGTGCACTATTAGGGATAACCGGCAGCCAGACCCTGAGACTTGGAGTGGCAAAGAACCACATAAGGTCCCAATAGGTCAGGTGTGGTAACGATCCGGACGACAGTCTACCACCAAAGTAACCGGTGATGGCGGGGATTCGAACCCTGGACCTCTGAGGTAGTAAGCAAACGCTCTATACCACTCGACTACCTCAAGACGACGAATGTCTTCCGCACGCAAACCCCAAGTCTCGCAGCCATACAACAAAACTGAACGCACCGTGGCACAGTACACACGAGCCTTCAACTTCAATGAAATATCAGGTCGATGCCACAAGTGCTTCAGTCCGGCGTACGCTGCTCGAGCCTTGGAGCGGCTGACGCCGGACCGGAGCACTATACAGAACTATAGAGGCTCCATGCAGTCGTCATTTTGTGCACGCCCGAAATCTCACGCTCTCTGTCCAAGAAGTAGATGTCATTCTCTTGTCGAATTTGCGCACAGGTGAAGGTGAGAGTTTTTAATCCGCCGTACGTAAATCGCCTAAAAGGACCACTATCAACGTTCACACAACAAACTCTTTCTTAAAATAGTTGACAAGTTCTCTCGTTTTTCTTTCGCTTACCCTTGTTTGGATATTTCTACACTCATTGTCATTCGGTGCCTCTCCAAATTGTTTGCCACTTTTGGTATGCCCGTATGTCTCTACTCTAACCGCGGAACTCTATTTGTCTGGCGATCTCTGGGATTCTCCTAAAGAGAAAGGCATTGCTATCAGCCACACCGCCTACAACCCACAACCTAACAGGTGGGTTGGACGGCACGCTTTGGAGGGTCATTACTCCGGCTCTGAAGTCACAAAGACCAGAAACTCGATGCTGGGAAGCTATTCCCTCAGATGCGTCACACTCCATTCGTTCCCTTCCCCGGCCAGAAACCAATGCAACACCGTACAAACGCTTGTTTGTTTATAACCTTCGAGCTCCTACTGGAACATCCCTTTTTAGTTGAGTTCTGAACACCAACCAGGTCCTAATGAAGGAGGATAACTGATGTTCCAAGTACGGTCCTTGGGCAGAGGTGAAACTGGTCGAATGCCACCCGAGGTACGCCCGAGTACGTCTTCCGGATGGCTGTGAAGGCTCAGTCTCATTATGCCAGTAGGCTCTTGCTGATTGTGATGACGATGCAAACCTCGCTGAATCAGAAACCGGGCCACAAATCCCAAGGGCATCATCAACTAACCAGAGTAGTTCCAAGGATGACGTTCCCGCCGAACATCACACAGAAGAGAAGGGCTCGTTAGAAAGCCTCCTCCAGCAACAACAGAGAGATCATAACTACTGTCTGCGAAGTCGCGAAGCGCAAACTTTCTACTTTTACTCACACAGGAACGAGTGTGAATCAGTTTTCATTCTACATTTTCTATTACAATAACGAACGGTTTCATGGACCTGGGAAGAATGTTGTGACTTCGTTTTTCACTGTGTGTTATGCGTTTTCTGCAATTTCTAATAATTATCATGTTATTTTCAACTGTATGTACAATTGACAAGTTAATTAAAGCCTTTTCGTCGGGCGAGGCTCTTACTCTCGGATTTTTGCTGATAGCTTGTTTCTAACTCAGCACAACCCTTCAGAAACCTGGTTGTTATGGATTGAAGATACAAGCAGAATATCGATTTCCGCGCGTTGATATATTCGCAGCACTGCTCAGATCCGGTGGGGACACTGAAAAACGCTGAAGGGGGGCATGGTTTCGCGGAGCGGTGACCAGTCATAGAACCAAGTAGTCTTAACACGTTACAGTGGTTAGGACTAACGCTGGACATATTCCCAGGTGGAATTACCATGTGTGCATTAATTCCGGAGACAGATGACGGTTGGAAGATAGTTCAGAATGGTCGATTCATGGAGTAGAAATCTCAAAACGTGGTTTTGATGTGCATTGGTCCACAAAACTAGAGAGAATTCTCCTTCCGAAGTGACCTCTTTCGGACATATGGTACGCGATGCACGGAAAATAATTTTAAGAAAATCTAGAGTCCACACAAGAAAACACCACGCAGGCAGGAAAGTGGCTCTTTACAAAAAACCCACTCACATCATAAGACTATATTTTTGTGATCAGTAATAACGCTCGCCTCTACAGCACTCGGATGTTGCAAAGTGCATACCATATCTAGATACCTCAATCGCCAAGCGGTTTAAAACGTATTGCACTGCCTGTGCATTATCATTTAGCAAGGCGATATCACCAGCGTATTTCAAGTCAAAAACTCTGTTCCCTGTGAGGAATGCAACTCTACCGCTTGGAAGACTATACAAGTCATTTCGTGGATCACTCTCAATGGTAAAATTGAGAAGAAATGGGGGTACAGAACAATCTTGACGTACTCCACTGAAGACGACGGAAAGAAGGGGAGATCTGGCCGCCGTGTTCAGAGTAGGTCATTTTATTCGAGGATGCAACTCTAGCATTTGGGCAGTTAAGCACTTCCTGCTATGTAGGAGCGCTGGTTCAGATGAGCCGGTGGTCAATGGTATGGTACATCGCCTCTTCCAGGAAACCTTATCAGGCAAGGGAAACGCGATAAGTAGAGACAGACTTATCTGGTCGTGGGCCACACTCGCCACACTACAGTTCTGTCAGCAGACTTGTGGCGTTTAAGAGCGAAGAACATCTTCGATCACTGCTGATAATCGTCCACGACCGCTTATTTGGTGAATCCATTTTATCGACGGCGAACTGAGAGTGTGACTATCCGCCCAGTCGCGACTTGGGGACGCGCCCGGGCAATTAGAGACTTATAAGTAATCGGTGTCGTATCAGTACACCATGGCTCTTCATCAAACTTCTGCACAGATTTTTCAAAGAATTAGACTGTGGTAGGGTGCCGACCTCTCTTTTCTGGCATTTTACTCCGATTATTGATGACGTTTGCTATTTGCTATGATATTCTCCCTCCGTATGGTTGGTACAGCAGTCACTCTTTTCCCCTCCGGCACTAGACCTAACTTTGGACTGGCACCCATTAGCTGTATTGTATTTAAACTTCATTTATCGACTTAAGACTACTATTTACAATTCTCTTTAAAGTGTTGCTGTTGATAACTTTCGATTGAGGTTCTTGTTGAGAGCTAGCAACCAGAGCCAGTGCATGGATGATGGTGGTTTAAAATGAATTGAACTGTTAAGCCAACGCTCTCTGTATTTGTTCACTGTTCTGTTCAGACAACCATTAACCAGGCACTGGGTGAGGTGGTTTTGCCTGCTATCTCCTAGCGGAAACCTCAGAAGGAAATAATGACGGAGAAAAGAGTATGAAAGGAGTAACAGGAAATTACATTAATGAAATTAAGCCAATTAAGAAAGTTTGCGGATGCAAGAGCGCCACAGTGGTAAGATAGCTCTTTTAGTGAGGCACGTTTTATTGCCTCCTGCTATACGATTAGGATGATTCTTTACTACGAAGGCAAAACATTCACAAACGCAGTCACACAAAAGTATCGTTAAAAAATTGAGGTACATACCATCGGCTGCATCATTCAAAGGACCGTCTGTGATCATCTGAGAAGATTCGGTGCCACCACTGTTTCGTAAAGCAGGATCCAAAAGCAGGCCGTATAGAACAGGTTCTTTATTTGCTTCTCGAGGAGCTTCACCAAACAAGGCACCTCGACGTACATCAAGTTGAAGGCGTGTCCGAGGCGGACCATCGATCACTATAAAGTTACGTTCTGTTTGTTATTGACATTTTAGCCCACCCTCAATAGACAACTGCTCATTCAAAACGTTCTGTATTATTCCAAGCCCATTTTGTTGAAGGAAGTGTCGTAACAATGTATAAGAGGAGTTAGCAACACTGACAACAAATTCAGATGATCTGAACGATTCCACCAATGGATTCAGCAAGAGCTGGTCTGGATCAGTTATGTGCGCCAGCAATATGATGTCCGACTGGTAAAAGTCCTCTTGGTATTTACGAAATGTTTCCAAAAACCTTCTTGCTGAAAAGAATGAAACTGTGGTAGAATTTAGTCTACCTTCATCGCAAAGGCCTCCGCTGATTAGACGCAAGTACAGATAAACGAATACTGGGTAGAGTAAGGTCGAAAGCTCCAACTTCAAGAAAAGATTATGATGAGACACTACAAACCTTGTGGTTGTCCGATATCTTCTCAATGAAAGATAGGAGACATTGGTACTTTGTACCAAAGTGTTCTGGTTCATCGGAAGCTTGGCTATGTACAGTGAACTTAATTTTTACAACTAATGCACGTACGCCTTAAATTTGAAAAATTCTTCAGCTGACTTGTTGTCTAGTAGACCAGCCTCCTGCTTCAATACGATTTCAGCTTCCTAGTGAGATTATTATTCAATTACTAGAACAGAACAAACCTTGAAGTTGTACTTTTGCAATGTCTTCAACGCCGACAGAATCTCTTCGTTCAGGGATAACGCCATGGTGAATGCGTTTACTGTCAATGGAGAAAAGGCGCTTTTGTCAGAGAAGAGAACCAAGAATACCAAGTTCTTATGGTACGGAATAGCGATACATTATGGCCGGAAAACCAAACCCTTCAACGATGACATTGATGTAGACTACTTTAATGCTACTTTTACACATTCTTCCAGTGACTGCCCTCTCTCGTATTCCCCGCTTCATAACAGACTTTGAACCTTTCTAGATTTCCGACATATTTTAAATTCTTCTCAAGTCTAAAGCTTCGTCTTCTGCAGGTTCGGATGGCCACTCCTCTGCAGTTCCCAGGTGTGGTGTTGCCGAGCTCTTGGAACTCACGTCTATTTAGTTGAATGAGTCAATATCAAATTTACGAAACATCCCACGGAACAAACTGAGAACAGAACAGCGTGGCTAACAAGCTCGTTTCCAGTTATTCGAACACATACCAATACATAACAATAAGTATGACTTAAAACAACAAAGGGGAATGGTAATCCGAATCTGTCCGTGCACGTGCGTATGTGCGTGTGAAATTGGTCACAGTGAGGAATGTTCGAGTGGTTGCACAAGTTTTCGAGAACAAAAAGAAAGATACAGAAACAGAAATCATTAAACGAAGACCAACAGGAGCAGTTAACAGAACACTCGACGCTGTACAGCTACAAATTATATTTGATTCCAAACCGATCGTCTGTTTTCCGGCTAAAGGATAGAGTGTCAGACTCTGCAGCATCTTTCTGTGTGTATCCATTCATGTTCCTGTGGAACCCGGGACGTCGGTCGCATGACCAGGCGCCTACCCGAACGTGTTCGCGAACACCTCCCGGCTTGGTTGAACACAAGGGCAATTAAAACAATTACGAGTGTTGTGTTCACACTTTGTGGAGTCAAACCATTTAGCAGAGGTGATAAACGCTTTTCGCACTATCTACGAAGTCCGGGCCAAGCAGTCAAGACTTGACAAGTGTCGTATCTTAGCCACAGCCGAAGCCGTGAGTATTCGACTCTACAATCCACCCCTATGTCCTCATAAACAATTTGTGCAAGCACTTAAACTCCCATGGTCCACTTTTTGTTCCCGAACACGCGTGCGGCCACTCGAACATTCCTCGCTGTGATCGGTTTCATACGCACACACGCACGTGCACAGACAGATTTGGATTATCATTCCCCTTTGTTGTTTTGAGTCATATATAATGTGATGTATTGGTATCAATACGACTAACTGAAAACGACCTTGTTCGCCACGCTAATTTATTCTCACTACCAAATTGTTCAGTCCCTGGTTTTTGGCGACCAGTCACCATTATCCCAATTCTCAACGGGCCCAACATAAACGGCACTGAAAAATGTTGTCGTCTGATAGCTCTTACATAGACAGCACTAAAAACCACTGAGAAGGCTATACTTGGTGGCCTTCAAAATCATGTGAATGTATCTTCGGGCCCTTGTCACTTCGCTTGCAATCCCAAACGAACCCGTCTAGATGCTGGTGCTTCTTTAGTCCATTTCATTTCTGAACTCATAGAGATCCCCCCCTCAGCCTTCGATTCAGTGCTCCGTTCTTTTCTTCCTCAAAAGCTTGAGGCTTTCAATTGTCCTTCACAAATTCTAGTCTGGCTGCCTAACCACTTGCATAAAAGAATGTGGAAACTTAAGGCAGGGCATGAATATTTCAAATCCTTTGTGAACAATTCCGGAGTACCCCAGCGTGAAATGCTGTCTCCCTTCTTATTTTCTATGCACATTAACAACCTACCAATTTTCTCCCCTTCCAAGGCATTTAAATGCGCTGACAATGTTGGTCTTTGAAGGGCAATTCCCGATCCCTCTGATTTTAGAATATTCGATGAAAATATATCATAAGTAGAACATTTTTCCACCCGATCTGGTTTAGAACTGAACTCTTCCAAGTGTCTTGAATATATTTTCAGAAATTGCCGTCCTCCTTTCCTTGAAGACTCTGTTTTCCTTAATTCCAAAGTATCTGGGTATCACCCTAGACACTAATCTAAGATGGACATTTCATATGCAAAATTGTGTCGGTAAACTGCGACGATTATCTTTTCAAATGAGCGAACTTAGTTTCGAACACCATTAACAATTGTTTTCAAATTCATTTTTCTGTGTTCTTCCGGTCCTATCGTGTTGAAACCAGATTTTAAAGCCCTTCTCCGCGGATTGGTAATTGTTAGCCGCGTTTCACCTCCCCTTTTTTCTTTTGACTGAACTAATCACTTAGCATAATATATTTTGCATAGCCCTAGTCCACAAGGTAGTACAGATCTCAACGCATATACTACACCCTTACTTACCATTTTTTCATCTCACTCATTCACCAAACCTGAATTTCGGCATCTTTCTTCAAAAATTAAAGTACACGAAAACCCTCCTGTGCTCTATCTGGTGCGGGTACTGACCAACAAGGACAATACTAAAACGGAAGTACTCTCCAAATTTGGCTGATGTTTTCCTTTTTTCAGCTCGTGTATACCTTTATCGCCCGTCGTTTTACGCTTTGTTTGTTTTACCCCACTGAAGTCTAAGCCCTTTTGACTGTAATGCAAGCATATTGCATGCAAAAGTCTGTCTTAAAAATACAGACAGATTTTTTATCTAAAAATGGGGAGGTTGCCGCAGAAAAACCATAAAATCAAGGTCAGGTGAGATGGGCTGTTATATTAACTTCAAGAACATGGTCCAACTTTGGTATTAAAGACAAAGAATATCCTATTTGTAAGGCTTATGCGGCGCGCCTACGGATTGATGAGAATAGATGGTATCATCTCTGTAGGAAACGCGACAGGGGTGGTTCGACTAAATATGAATCAGTTGGCCGTTGCCGAAGGCCATCTGTATTTGTTTAAAATTCTCTTCCTAGTGCTGAAGTCAAAAAGCTGATAACTCTATAGATCAGTTTCTTGTCTTGCTCACAACGGACTTCTTAATATTCGACTTGGAAACGCTGGAAAAGCCTCATGATGCAGCACACGGCGAAAGCTTGCTCTTTCTCGGCTACGCGTTGGAGTCACCAATCACGGAAGTCTCGACGCACGCTTCTTGGCGGTTTTCTCAACAGCTTCTCTCAAACAATGTGTTCGTTTTGGGGGCATGATGCCACTTAACAGGTCAAGATCTGTTGATTCACATGTTGGAGTAGGACTATTCCAAGTATGTCGTTCACTAGAGTAACGCTGGGGACGGCTCGTGTACCAAACACTCACGAAACTTCTACCGCTGTTATCCATGCTACGGTGTGCCGGGGAGCGACGCGCTCAGTGCTCCTTCAGCGGTTGGGTTGTTTGTTAAGGAGACAGTACAGTTCCCCAAAATTAGGCGCTGATTACAATAGTGATATTGTTTTCCCCAACATCATTTTACTTTTCGATTTATTCTAATTATTTACTTGTCTGCCAATCTGAATTTGTATCTTGTCGCGCTTCGATATATCGGCAACACCCATGTCACCCAACTCCAACCGACTGTTTGCCTTAGCTGCCCACTGATTTCCAAGGTCAATCGACTCCGACCTAGTTCAGTTCAGTTCAGTTCAGTCTGCACAGGACAGGTAATGGCCACGGCCAATCGAGCATCCAGAATTCCTTCGATGGTATGCACACCAGTTATGCACCCACCACTGCCGAGTGTATTTCGTCGAATCCCCGCTAAAAATGAGAGGGAAACGAAAAACCTCATCGCACATCAACTGCGTGAGACATTATGCATCGTGAGCGTTCACTGAGACAGTATGCAATGAGGGAAAAAGTCTGCTAAAACATACTCCAGAAGGACCACAGTGCTACCCGTCATCCATCTAGTTGATATAATCAAGGCTCACTACAAGGAAAGATCTCGTACCACTTGCGATCTAGGGCACCTTTGAAGGATTGGACTGTCTGCAGATCTACCATTTCACCAGGCATACCGTTCCAACTGTTCACAACCCTGTTGCTGAAGAAGTGCGATCTAGCCATCAAACTAGATCGGGCTTTTATCGGCTTCTTTTCATGTCCCCTTTCTCTGGAATCTACGGCCACTTGGAATAGACTAGCTGGTCTAAGGCCAGAAAAGCCCTTCATTACCTTGAACGTTTCTATGAGATCCTCTCGACGTCTCCTCTTTTCCAACGAGAAAAGATTCAGATCACAGAGTCTCTGCTCGTATGTCTTATCCCTCTGCCCTTCAACCATTCGCGTGGCGAGACGCTGGACTTTCTCGAGGCAGGCGGCGTCCTTTTTGTAGAAGGGTGACCAAGCCTGCACGCCACCTTCTAAGTGAGGTCGTACTATAGCCATGTAAATAGGTGCGAATACCTCCGGCTTCCGGCAAGACAAAGCTGATCGCAGTCTTAAGAGCTCCCCACGAGCCTTATGCGCAGCAGCATTGCATTGCTCCGACCATTTGAAGTCACTGTTCATGATGACCCCCAGGTCTTTAACCCTACTGACTGCCTCTACGGTGAACAGCCCTTGATCATGAGCGACAGTTAGGCTCTCTGTTGCCCTTGACAACAAATGGCTTTTTTGAGCGTTTAGAGGTAAGTCCCATTTGTATGCCCAGTTCAGGACGGTACCTATTTCCCTGCCCAAGTCCGCCCTACCCTTAGATCCAACAATCTTCACATCATCCGCAAAAGTAAAGCTGGGCGATTGAAGAGTGGATGCTAGGTCATTATTAAATAACAAGAATAAGACCGGGTCTAGGACGGATTCCTGAGGTACACCACTGGTGACGTTCACCAAACTGGAGCACCTGTCCCCCACTTTGACGTAAAGCGTCCTGTGGGAGAGGAAGTCCTCCAGCCACCTATATACTGGCCCAGCTATACCGAAAGTCTCCATCTTGCGTAGCAAAAGACGATGATTAACGGAGTCGAACGCCTTGCTAAAGTCGAGGTAGCATACCTCAACTTGCTTACCTTCGTCCAGTCGTCGAGTTACTTCATCTAAGAGGCACGGGAGATTGGTGAGGCAAGATCTATTTTTCAGGAATCCATGCTGGGCCGGGCTTAGCATGGAGTGCTGCAGTAAGTGCTGGCAGATAAGGGCACGGATGATCTTCTCGAGGACTTTACAGAGAATGCTAGTTAGGTCTACCGGCCTGTAGTTCTGCACATCCGACTTGGGCCCACTCTAGCAGTTTATCTCCGTTCAGTCCAGTTTGCACAAGACAGGTAGTGGTCACGGCCAATCGAGCGTCCAGAATTCCTCCGATGGTATGCACACCAGTTATGCATCCACCACTGCCGAGTATATTTCGTCGAATCCCCGCTAAAAATGAGATGGAAGCAAAAAACCTCATCGTACATCAACTGCGAGAGATTGTGCATCGTGAGCGTTCACTGAGACTGTATGCAAAGGACGAAAAGCCTATTAAAACATATTCCAGAAGGACCACAGTGCTACCCGTCATCCATCTAGTTGACATACTCAAGGCTCACTACGAGGGAATATCTCGTTCCACTTGCGATCTAGGGCACCTTTGAAGGATTGGACTGTCTGCAGATCTATCATTCCACCAGGCAGACCGTTCCAACTGTTTACCACCCTGTTGCTGAAGGACTGCGATCCAGCCATCAACCTAGCTCGGGCTTTTATCGGCTTCTTTTCATGTCCCCTTTCTCTGGAATCTACGGCCACTTGGAATAGACTAGCTGGTCTAAGGCCAGAAAAGCCCTTCATTACCTTGAACGTTTCTATGAGATCCTCTCGACCTCTCCTCCTTTCCGACGAGAAAAGATTCAGGTCACGGAGTCTCTGCTCGTATGTCTTACCCCTCTGCCCTTCAACAATTCGCGTGGCGAGACGTTGGAATTTCTCTAGGCAGGCGGCATCCTCTTTGTGGAAGGTTGACCAAGCCTGCACGCTACCCTCTAAGTGAGGTCGTGAGGTCTTGAGGTCGTCGTCAATTCAGTATCCACTGGACGAGAGCGGTCGAGACCAATTGAGCGTCCAGATCATTCTTTTGTCGGCGAGTTTCTTGGCTCCAAACACTGCGCCATGAATGTTTTGTCTGAAAGGCAGAATTTGCGAGGCAGCCTAGTTTGCACAGGACAGATGATGACCACGACCAATCATGCGTCTAGAATTATTTCGAGTGTATGCGCTCCAGTTACGCGACCACCGCTGAGTAATGTATTTAGTCGAATCCCCGCTAAAAATGGGAGAGTGCAAGGTTGGTCAGACCCTACTTCGCGGTTTCCTAAGTAAACGCATGCTTCGGTCCTTTGTACCGCGGGGACCACTTGCACGTTACTCTAATGCTCAGCCCTACACGAGTATGTTAACCAGTACGATAATCTCCAAGAATAGTGAGAACGAGAAGGCGATTTGGAGAGATAGTGGTTAGCGTGTATTTGGGAACGTGCGCGAGAGCAACGGTCGAATGGCAATCGCGCTTGGCAGTCAGCGTTCAGTTAAACAATAGACGTGGTAAAAGTATGAATGAAGGTGGCCACCGCTACAAGAGAAACGTAAAACCTCACTGCGTCAACTGCGAGGAACATTATGCAAAATGGGCTACCTGCGAGGCAGTATGCAGCAAAAGAAAACGTTGATTAAAGCATACCCCTGAAGGGCCACAGCGCTACCCGTCACCCATCCAGTGAACACACTCAAAGCTCACCAACAGGATATATCTCGTACCACTTGCGACCTAGGGCACCTCTGAGGGACTGGATGGTCTGCTTTTGTCTTGAAGTCTTGAAGCAGCGCACGGGTACGAGGCCGAAGCTCAAACGGCCTCGGATCTTGTGACTATCTAGTTGTAAGGTTGGTTAGACCTTACTTCACGGTTTCCTTAGTAGACGCGTGCTTCGTTCCTTTGTACTGCGTGGACCACCTGCACGTTACTCTAATGCTCGGCACTGTACGAATATGTTAACCAGAACGGTATTCTCCACGCCCCGTGAGAACGAGAAGGCGATCGGGAGAGATAGTGTTTAGCGTATATTTCGGAGTGTGCGTGAGAGTGTGCGCGAGAGCAACGGTCAAATGGCAACCGCGCTTGGCAGTCAGCGTTCAGTTAAACAATACACGTGGTAAAAGTACGAATGAAGATGGCAACAGCTACATAGTTATCTGAATGTCACCGGTGAGCCGGATGATAGTTCACCGGAATAAGGGCAATGGGAAGAACAGAGGTGGTTTAAAACACATATCTTGACGGTATCCTGCTTCTTATGTTGTCATTGAGCTGGAAGATAGTTCGCTGGAGAGTGGAAGACGGCTTTCCGTTTAGTTTGAGTAGCGCAAACGATTCTGATTAGGAAAATCCACCGGACTTCAAATAGCGAGTTTCTTGGACCGCTCTCCTCGTGAGACCGTGCCCGAAGTCAAACTACTGTTCTATCTTCCCACCAGGCCGACTGCTCCAACTGCCCGCTAGCCTGATGCTAAAGAAGTGCTATCTAGTCCTCGATCTAGCTCGAACTTTCGTCAGCTCCTTTTTATGTCCCCTTTTTCTGGAATATACAGCATTTAGGAATAAACCGTCCGGCCTTAGGCCGGAAAACCCCTTCAATACCTTGAGCTTTTCTATGAGATCCCCTCGTCTACTCCCCCTTACCAGAGAGAAGAGATTCAGATCACAGGGTCTCTCTGTATGCTTCCGGCTCCTCTGCCCTCCAGCCATTCGCGTCGAGAGGTCCCGAGCTTTCTCTACGCAGGCGGTGTCCTTTTTGTGTGTGTGTGTGGGGGGGGGGGGGTGCCCAAGCCTGCAAGCTGGCTTCTAGGTGAGGTCGTACTATAGCCATGTAAATGGGTACGAATATTTCCGGCTGCAGGCAAGACTATGCTGATCGCAGTATTATTAACTTACCACGAGCCTTTTGTGTGGCAGAGCTGCACTGGTGCGACCACTTAAAATCACTGCTGATGGTGACCTCAAGGTCTTTAACCTTACTGACTGCTTCTATGGCGAACAGCCCTTGGTCATGAGCGACAGTTAGACTTTCTGTTGACCTTGACAACGAGGGGCACCTTCCAGCTTCTAGCGTTAAGTCCCACCTGTGTGCCCAATCCGGGACGGTTTCCATATCCCTGCTTAAGTCCACCTTATCCTCGGACCTAACAAGCTTCGCGTCATCCGCAAAGATGAAGCCAGGCGATTGGAGGACGGATGCCTGGCCGCTAATGAACAACGAGAAGAGCATCGGGCCCGGGACGGATCCCTGAGGTACACCACTGGTGGCATTCGCCAGACTGGAGCACCTGTCCCTTACTTTGACATAAAACGTCCTGTGGGAGAGAAAGTCCTCCAGCCACCTAAATACTGGCCCACCCATGCCGAACATCTCCATCTTGCACAACAAAAGACGATGGTCAACCGGGTCAAGTGCCTTACTAAAGCCAAGGTAACATACCCCAACCCGCTTACCCTCATCCAATCCTCCGGTCGCTTCCTCTAGGAAGCACGGGACTGGTCAAACAGGATCTATTTTTTAGGAGTTAACTCTGGGCCGGGCTTGATACGGAGTGCTCCACTAAGTGCTAATAGATGTGGGCGAGGAGGATCTTTTCAGGAACTTTACACAGGATGCTAGTTAGGCTCACCGGTCTGTAGTTTTCCACAGCCGATATTAATCCACTCTTATGTGTCGCCAACACGGCCACGGTTTTCCAGTCCCGAGGCAGCTTGCTCCGGCCCAACGAGGACCTGTGCGGCCTGCAGGCCGATGGAGCTATGATATCCGCCACCGGCTTAATGATAGCTGGGTGGATGACATCTGGACAGGCAGACTTGTTGCTTGAAAAGCTGATTTAACTAAAGTGGTCACCAACTAGTCTGAATTGTTGGTTCTGCCAAAATGCTTGGGTGTGTGTGAGAGCCTGACTATCGGTTCCATCCCTTCTATTACACAGTTTCATCCACTGCTGTTGGCGAACTACCCGAACAACCTTTGAAGGTCTAACCAGTTCAGTTCAGTTTAGTTAGCACTGGACAGGAAATGGCCACAGTCAATCGAACTTCCAGAAGTTTTTCGATGGTATGCACACTAGGTAAGTACCCACCACGGCGCAGGTTATTTCATCGAGTCCCAGCTAAAAGTAGAAGGGAAAATTAAAACCCCATCTCGCATCAGCTGCTAGATCTTTCACTAAATCATCACGCAACAAATGGGACTTTCAGTAGTTGAAGGCGTCACTTCCGTCTGCCTAGTGACACGCTCAAGATTCACTGTCAGAAACGATCCCATTCCATTGAAGATCTAGGGACCCTTTGAAAGTCTGGACGGTCCCTAGTTCTATTACCTCTTCTGGGAGTCTAGTCCCGCAAGTAATCACCTTATCGCTGAAGAAGTGAGATATGGCTATCAGCCCGGGCCGAACTTTCGCCATCTTCTTCCCATGACCCCCTGTTCTGGAGTCTGTTGTCTTATGGAATAGACTCCCCGGTCTAAGCCATGCAAATCCTTTTACTATATATCTGTATTCTATCCCCTCTTAGTCTCCTCGTTTCCATAAAATTTCTGAGGTCCTGGAGTCTCTGCTCTCACTTCTTGCCTCTGCGACCCTCAGTCATGCTCTTTGCAAGACATTGTGCTTTCTTCAGACAGATGGCTTCTATTTTGTAGAAGGGTGATCATTCCTGACCGCAGTTTTCCTAAAGAGGTCTAACTATCAACATGTATACTGGCATGAAAACCCTAGGTTGTCTGCGCGAAAAAGCTGATTCCAGCCTGAAGAGCTCACCATGTGCTGGTGCACACTGATCCGACCATCTGAGATCAGAAGGAACTGCAATCCCAAGGTCTGTTACCTTGTTCACCGCCTCCATAGTGAATGGGCCTTGGTTGTGTGCAACCATCAGGCTCGTAGCTGTCCGTGATAACAAGCCGCTCTTCTCAGCATTGGGAGGTAAGTCCCACTTTTGTGCCCAGTTAAGAACGGCAAGTACATCTTTGCCAAGCTCTTCTCTCACCTGAGCTCCCATTAGCTTCACGTCATCCGCGAGGAAGGAGCTACGTGACTTTAGGACGGGGGCCAAATCATTAATAAACAGAAGAAACAGTAATGGGCCTAGTACGGAACCCCATGGTTCCCCACTGGCGACGTTCTCTGTTTTGGAGTTCCAGTGGCCCACTCTCAAGCAAAACTTTCTGCCGATAGGGAAGTCCCTTAACCATTCCTGAATCTGCCCATTCACACCGGATAACCCCGACTTTATTAGTAGGAGCTAACGGATTGCCAAGCCAAAAGACTCACCAAAGTCCAGGTAAAATACTTCCGCCTGTTTATCTTCGTCCCCCCTTCGAATAACTTCGCCTAGGAAGCCCGAGGAGTCGATCAAACACAATCTGTTTTTTGGACATCCATGGTGAGCCAGGAAAGGCATAGAATTCTTTAGTGGGTGCTCGTAGGTTTTTGCCCTGATCGTCTTCTCTAACACCCTGCACAGAATGCAGGTTAGACTAACAGGTCTGCAGTTTCCATTTCGGAGGGGATCCCCTGTATGTATAGCTATCGCTGCAGCGCTTCTCCAGTGCGGTGACAACCTTCCGTGGCCCATGGCGGCCTCGTATAACCTGTTTATTGGAAAGGATATCAGACAACGGCTTAATGATAGCAGGGTAGATATCATCTGGCCCGGCAGACTTATGATATATAACCCTTTCAGGTATTTTAACACGGTATCCTCTGAAAGATTTAGTTCCGTTAGGCCCTTTGAAAGAATCACCCCCAAAATTCACCTGCAGCGCCGTTACTTATTTCGTGGATGTCACTAAAATACCCACCCGGAATATACCCTTTGCTTTGGTTGTCTGCTGCAATTCCATTATCATGGGTCGTCAGTGGTCCTACTAAATCCATCATAGAATCCCTAAGCCGCACCTAGCTATAGTACTTTCTTAAATGCGTTTTGACGCACTGGGCCAAATTCGTTTCACACATGCCATCAACAGATCGCAAGGGGTCCGCCGTCTCATTTCTATGCTGTGTGCATTGGATCTAAGCCTGGAGACTCCCAGAAGCCTCGAAGAGAGCCCAACTATAGGTTTCTATGCTTTACTGATTTGCTTATTGCATTCTTTCACCACACCGGTCTGCCCTCGCCCCTCCTTCGCCTCAAAAGAGCAAACTCATTTTGTAGGGTAATTAGAGATCCTTCAATGATCTACCAGCATTCCTGCAAACTGGCATCGTCCGGTGAGTCTTACATTAGATCAGCCGCTCTATTGCGAAGCCTAGGAGTGTCTATATTTGCGAAGCTTCTGACCAAACACGAGGCTACTTTGGGTTGCCGCGTGCTAAGAGTGATTTTGAAACCCGCATGGCCGCTCTTGCCCAATGGAGAGCGAACCCGGATTTCCGCTTCGTCGTTCTCATGGCTTATTATCACTAAGTCCAACACGGGCGGCGTACAACTGGTTCTGTACCTGGTATTTTCCCTCGTATATTAGACCAGAACACTGGAGTGCAGCCATGGTCGACACCTCTCCTCTTGGGTGCATGGAGTCCGCTGGTCATCCGGGACTACCGAAAGCTTCCAGTCTATCGCTATGGGCGCCATCTCGACATTTAAGTTGACATTTCTTTGGCGCCCCCACGGGCTTAGCCAAATTTCCACCTGTGGACGAACCAACTGGCATTACTCTATGTTCATCAGATGTAACCGAGTGCCTGCCCTTAGTGATGTGAGCTATCTTTGCCAAATTTGCAAGCAACAAATCTCTGCAACGCTTGTCTAAAAGTTCGACCAGTATTGGTCGTGCGACGCTTTCCTCCGTTTTCGCAAGTAAAGGTTTCCAAGTCCCCACTCTGCGAACTCTTTTGGGAGACAAAGGATCTGGCACATCTTCAAGTCACGGTACTTCGCACATCAGTCTCCTGTATATACTCCCTTTGACCTACAATTCCCTTATAAACGGTTCCTCCTGGTTCAGTATCGTTATCCTACTGCTTGATGGCCGTCCCAGCCACTGGAAACGCCTCTGCGGATCCATCAGCTGGATTTTCCAATTACGATATCCGCATTTATTTGTCTTCCAGATGTCTTCCTGCGCCTTTGTTGTTTTGCCCTTTTTCTTACTTTATTTCTGCTTCCTGGTCGTCTGCGTCACCCACTCACTCGCGGTATTTTGCTGCTGAGAAATGGACGCCGCTTGTACGGGGCTACAGCCTGTCTGGCTTCCTACTACCTCGAGGACCATTCTGTCACGCTTTCCTGCTTCTGCTTATGTCCTTACTAAAGCCTTGCGCGGCGGCTTCTTGCGCTCAGAACCTCGGCACTCTTCAGGTGGAAGCTGGACCTCATCCCGTTTACACTGTCTCAGATGGGCTATCCTAGCAGCCACCTTGCACAGACCACAAGCCCGTTCGATCCAACTGCTCTGACAGTACAGCAGATACCCTCGTTATCAATCACAGAGCAGCTTTCGTGGGCCAACCTACTGCGTACATCGAGCTCGACACATTCGTCTACTCATTCCCTGCTTCCGGCGGCCAGACGCGGATGCTTCTCGCGCGTCATGATACGCGTACAGTAGCAGCAAGAAACTGGCCAAAGAAAAACGTTACTCGCTACAAGAGCTTTCACGGTTAATAAACTCCGTAATACAAGTTGGTCAGTAACACCCAAAACTCCAACACTTTTAGAGCAGAATAAAAAAGATACTCCGGATAAAAAGCGCACCCCGTATTCACCCCGATACTAAAGGTGGTGGGGAATAACCTTTGCTATTCCGCAGCACACTTCGAAAACCTGGTGCAAAGCAGAGCACATCAAAATTTTAACCAGGGCGGGACTTAGAGGGTCTGTTATTTCGCTCTAACTGTTTGTTAATTGAGGTGCCACTTATTATAGATTGTCATTCTCATATGAACTTCTGTTTTGTTCTACTTTTGGCGACCTTACCTTCGAACTATCAATCTGCCATGGAAATTAGGCCTATGTCATTGATTACTTTAGATACTGTGATAGCCAGCGACACACCGTCACAGGTTCGAACGAATCCTACAGCAGTGGTTGCGTTGCCAACAGGGCCTATAGAATCCCTCACCCAGGCTCAGATCACTGAGTGCGCTGGCAGACGAGGCTGCTTCAAGACTGCCCCCATTCACGCTCTGAACAAATTTCGTGTCAGAGACTTCTGTCGCCAGTGGGAGGGCCATGCGAGAAGGTACCTGAAACAGCTCCCTGTCGAACAGCAGGCGGATATTTTGCCTAATCTCCCGGAGAGAGCAACGTATGACAGTGTTGTGGATGCCAAGATCGTAAAGGATACAATGTCGGAGGCATCTTTTGACAAGCTCTGCGAAACACTGCCCCCAGGCTTACTGTCTTTAGACAACGGCAGTTCCATGAAAGAGAACAGCAGCCAATACTGGAATTCACATCAGCGCCGCCCCGACCGGCCGAGAAGGCCGTACCACACTTGTCGGCTTTTGAGCTCGACAATGTCACCTACCAACAACCGCAGGAGAGAACCACCTCACCCAGGATTCGAGAGCAGCTCGTGTTTTAAACCCGACCAACACAGCACGATGCTCTAAAAGTGGCAACAAAATTGGAGGCGGCATGTGCATACAATGAGCGGAAACGTTGCTGTGTAGCACAACCCGTATCCCCGAGCTACTAACAAAGACCTTGCTACTGTCGTGGCCGTTGTAATGCTACTACGAATTGGTGCGGCCCTCCAA
Source organism: Fasciola hepatica (assembly GCA_948099385.1). NCBI lineage: Eukaryota > Metazoa > Platyhelminthes > Trematoda > Plagiorchiida > Fasciolidae > Fasciola > Fasciola hepatica. The sequence goes on along the minus strand of CANUEZ040000043.1, from coordinate 31,497,375 downwards.
GAAGACTTCATGGCCGATCCAAGCCTCGGGTATCTTTTCGAGCAGCCTCGAGAGGGATCGACAGGTTCCATTTCAAGTGTGCGAAAAGGAAGGTGGGCACATTCCTACTTTAATTGGCGTTGTGATCAGCGAACCGTATCCTCAGACACCCATGATGTTGGATGACTTGGGAGTACACGGCTTGGTCGATAGCGGCACCGCACGTAGCCCATTCAATGCACACTGCCTAGGGACGTTGCAAATAAACAAGGTGAAATGTCACAATCTTAACGGGACAAAATGCAGTGTAAATGAGGAGCCCCTGGCTGCACTAAATAAGGTGGCTTTTGCCGTACAGCTGGGGGGCGTGGGCGCGTATCAAGGTTTTGCGGTAGTCCAAGGACTGGCGCTCGATGCCATTGCAGGCATCGTCCACGGTTGAATCCACTGAAGCCCTCCCGGGAGTCCAAAGCCCACTTTGCTTCTTCTTCGGTGATGGCTCCAGCTCACGCCCCTCTCCATGGGCTTTCTCCGTCCAACAACTCCCCCGCTTCACGTATCCCAGGTACTCGCATCCAGGGAATGTGTTATCCTTCATCTTATTTCACTCCCGGTCCATCCTAAATAAGCTGCACCACCTAAAACATTACGCCATATCACCAAGTCCTGATATCATCCTTACTGCTGAAACGTGGCCCACGGAACACAACACCCTGGGAGAAGTTCCGCTTGAGGAGAGTAAGGTTTCTAGAATAAATAAGACTGACAGACGCGAATGTGGGTGCCTAGTGTACGTGCAACGCACCCTTTCAGTAACTCCCATCAGACATTCTACACTCGACCCCATTCCGGATCCTCTGTGGCTCACAATTCGGTTCCCAGCTGCAGCTGTGCACATTGGTTGTGTCTATCACCCGCTCTCTTCTACTAAAACAGAATTTCTCTTTTAATTGGAGCCCTTGATTACCTTTCACTGCCACTTTCGGCAGCGAAAATCATAGCCGGTGACCTTAACTGGCCTCGAATATCCTGGACGAACCTCACAGCATCTCCCAACTTAGTAAGCTTTGTCTCTCATACTCACATTGGCGGTTGGGTGCAACACGTTTAAACTCCTACTAGAAACGCCAACATCCCAGATCTTATGATCACTCAAGCCGTTTAGAACCTTTCGGCCTCCGTTCTACATAAATTTTCGGGCAGCGACCATAAGATAGTAAAAGATAATCTTTCACTCCACCCTTACCCATCGGACTATCTGACCTAGTCGATAATTCTTTCTGCTTAAATTGGAACCGTCTCATCATCTTCATCCGTAACCAAGATTGGATCAGTCTTCTAACGGCTGGACCCCAAAAGACGGTTGGTCACTTGCATCTTATCATGGGAAACTGCCTCCTGAAGCTCAGTCCAATTGCCCAAAACTCTCTCCATAGAAAATCCAAACTTGCCTCCCTCCAACAAAGGTACCTCGGGATGCAGAGACCTTACCTCGGAAACCACGACTTCTCTCTTTTCATGAGACTAGCACGTCTTACTGATATTGTCCTGACCTAAAGGAAGACCAGCTCTGCGATGAGGAGGCCAAACTATAAGGCATCCTAACAAGTCATTGAAACTCTCCCTCCTACACAAACCTAGGTATTCGACAACAGACACTACTATCCAACAGGTTGTTACCGAATGAAACTTCGGCTACCTCCACTTCTGTTATCACCGAGGCATTAGGCCTTTACTTCGCCAATTTAATGGCCCACACCTCAGATATGCCCCCCTCCGGATACTCTCACTATTACCAGATCTTCTCCATGTACCCTAACACTTGAAGTAAACATTACTTCTGGGCTCATTTCACGCCATAAAGCATCTGATTATCCTGGACTAGATAGGTTACATACAGCTGCAACCAATAACAGTGGTTCGGATCTTCCACTTCTATCAATAAACCTACTCACTTTGTAACTCAAGTCCAGTTTGGCGCCGCCGAACTTGAGGCATTCAGTCATCATTCCACGACACAAAAGGGACACGCCCACGAACTTGCTAATTACCGTCCCATAAACCATACCTCTATCATTTGCAGAGTAGTGAAAACGACTGCCAGAGATGGCATCACTACCCGTCTTCTCGCTTCAAGCCTTCTCAGCAAAAGGCAACGCGGGTTTCTCAAGTCGCGGTCATGCGCCACATGCCAGCTTGACTTCTTTAATCTAGTCACCAAGGGGGTTAATAGCGGGCAGGCATTAGTTATTGTCTACCTGGATCTGGCGAAGGCTTTTGACCGTGTTCCACATCCCCGCCTTGTGGCTAAATTGCGTTCTTTTAGCATTTCTGACCTACTGCTTTCTTGGCTGCCGTCTTAATCACTCATCGTTCTCAAGTGGTCCTCACCAACGGACGTACTTCTGACCCGAAACCGGTTTTAGGTTGTTTTATACAGGACAGTGTACTGGGTCCTCTCCTATTTCTAATGTACATTATTGAAGCCCCGGGTCTAGTACACCATGACACGCCATTCTTGTTTGCGGATGATATAAAATAGTCCACTCCTTCAATTCTAGTGATGTTACCTCTACTGTTTGCAACATTTCCGCCGACTTCTCTTCAATTGACCGCTGGCGTCACTCCTGGATGATAAGTTTTCCACTGATAAAAGCATGGTTCTAACCTACATATTCCAATTGCCTCCTGGGCTCTTAACTCTTGATGGGTCCCCAATAGCCAGCCGACTTAACGTCCGCGATTTTGGACTCAACTCTTCCTGCTCCCCGACCCCTATGAGCAAGCCGCCATCCAGGCGGCCAAGGCTAGAAGTGTGGCTCTTCTCTTCTGCTCCTTTTTTCTCCCAGACATTGTTATCAGCATCTACATTTCCCACATGGGGTCTTTGCTCGAACGCTGCCCAATATTGTTTTCTAACATGATAAAATTCGCTATTGTTTCGCCACAAAGCACACAAAGGCGTCTTACCAAACAACTACTCGGTTAGCCCACGTCTTTAAGCTCTGGAGAACGATGCTGACATCTGAATTTTGACCCACTCTGGCCCCACCGCCTAAGACTAAGCTTAGTCTTCTTGCATAACCTGCTTCATACCCGGTCTTTTTCCTTTAACCAGGTAAGCTTCTCCTGTGAAAACCTTTATTCATTTCGGCAAGGGCCTTTTACTGTCCCTTTTAGTATAGCTAAATCGGCCATACGGTCACATTTTTCCCTTCTTGTCTACTCCAAGTTCTGGAACAAGTTGCCCATCACCATCCGAGCCTCACAAACCAAGTCCTAATTTCTATCGGCACTCATCCCATATCTCAGCGTCACCCGTGCACTTCAGTTACCTAACGTGTGCATAGCTGGGGACGTGGCATAAAAGAAGGGCCTCGACTTCTTGGACCAACTCCTTCACAGACCCAGCTGCTTCCAATTGAGGACACAATCAAAGATAGGCAGTTTCATCTATTTGACTGGATTCTCAACGCCTGACTAGGAGTGGCCATTCTCATAATGAGTAAAGAGAATTGAAATGCCATTTTTCTCATCTACCTTGCTTCTCCCTTCTTCAGTAGTTTCGGTCATCCTTATGCTTCGTCCTTTATTGGTTTCTTTGAGTCTCCAATAACCGGTAATCCGCAGCAGTGAAACACCGTGACTGCCTTTTTTTTTACCTGTTTTCCCTTTTCAGCTCTCCCCTTACGCGCATTTCACCGTCAGCGTTGGCACATGCGCCTGAAAACGCTACTGTATGGTTGATTACTAACCGCTGGTCCCGTCCTCTGAGACCCTTCGCAAGCTGGCCATCTGATAGCGGATCCTATACTATCATAACTCAACTACGTCCCACATGCATAACTGTATAACGATCCCCACTTCGCAAAAATCCTTAAGGAGAAACTTCTTCCTCCCTGAATATGCAAATTTGTGGAATAAATTCCCAGCTGATATCCGTTCCATAGATTTGCAAATCATATTTAAGTCTAGGATACACGTATCTCCGGACATTCAAAAACTGATCGCTCTTTTAAATACTTTTATGACTATCAGTAAAGCTTACGAAGAAAACTTCGGATACGAACGGAACCCTCGATAACCTCCAGGATATGCCGTGCCATTCGCTGCAGTTGCCTTCACTTTGGCTTGAACCTACCAAGGTGAAGGGCCTAAACTTAGTTACTTTCATGACTGGGGCCAGTGACAGTGAAGTCGCATTTGAATATATGAAATACCACTAGTTTCATGTAAGCTAGTCTTTGAACGCTCCCGGTGCTGATTCTTATTTAGTCTTCGCCTCTGTCCCTAAACCAAGAAGCAGCACCTGCCAAACGTCTCATCCGCCATCCAGTGTTCACCCTCAATCGAATAATTAGACACTCATCGCTCAACTTCCCTCCTTATCATGTAACTCCAGCATCCTCCCATGGTTGGCATGTATCAAATTTGATACTAGGTCAAAAAAGCTACAAACCATTTGTGGATCGTCCCGATGCATCACGTTGTTAGTGCTGCAATTAATGCCCCATCTTTGCCCAAACTAGTGTTTCGGTGAAATGAACCCCATCAAATAATCGCAGGCCCTGTTCATCTCTACCCCCTGCGTTTTTCGGCCCATGTAAACCGCCTGAGGGTTCTGATTTCACGGATAAGGTGAATGTTAGCGCGACATTTCAGCAAACATTCCAGGCCTTGAAGGTCTCCCTGCAAGGAGTTGACCACAATGATACATGAACACCAAAATGTAAGGGATGGGCATAAAAAAGTGAGGAAAAATACCACACTGTTTCGTCTTCCAAGCAAACCAGCTTTGTCACATGCGACCCATGCCTCTGGGTTGCAGTGTTGCTACGGATTAACTGGTGTGGTTGATTTATTCCCAACTCGGCTTGTTACAGGCGGTCCATGTTTTGGCCGGGGCATGGGAGCTGTGGTCACCTGCCAAAAGCAGCTCCGCCTTCTCTGACAGCCAGATATCTGACGGTGATAAAACTATTTAAAAAAATAAAAACGTATTAAAAGCGTGGATCACTCTTGAAGCGCCGCGAGCCGGATTCCAATGGATGTGTGTCGCTCTACCCCTCTACCTGAAGCAGGCCCTGGTGCCGCCTACCATGGACACTGAATGTAGGCCGTCAGAGTTCGCTTCCCTGATGAAAATTCGACCCAAATCTCGTTTTTACTTCTCACGGCTCTCCAAACCAGTCCTTATACCGGAGTTGTTTTTTAAACATTATAACGACAACAAAGATTCTACTGCAACCTTGCAATCATCACTACATCGGATTTCCTTGCTCACACTCGAGTATAACCTCAGTACACTAGCGCCAACGGGTAGGAGCACAGACGAACTTACGGCTACGTTTCTCGGCACGTGACCAATTTTCTCTAATGCACCACCACGGACACGCCACTAATTCCTCCAACTTCAGGGCACCTCAGAAACTATTCAGTATAGAATAACCACCATACCAGAGAAGATGGTAACAAGTGTGGCGCTATGCCAACAGTGTACCGGCCCCATTCAATAACATATCGTTATTTCGACCCAATCTAACCACCTTGGTGCTGAACTGTGCTCTGCGTAAGCAAACGGCATTGAGGGTTACCGTTTCTAGTTCCTCTTAACCGCGGGGCCTTAGGTTCTCATTAGTGTCCGAGCGCTGCCGCGCCAACGTGCAAACCATAAATCCTTTGGAATGCGTACACAGTTGCCTAACCGGCATACGCAACTTTGCTAGCCTGTATACGTGTCGCGCAATCCCCTCCGAGCCCACTTTACCCAGAATGTGGAGTAGTTGCCTTTGACTGCTTCAACGAAAATTCATCCTCGCCCCATTCACATAAACCTAACCAGTTCATTAATATTGCCATAATATATTACCATAACCCACAGCTGGAACCACGTCCAGACTGCAATCCCATTTATTTCAGGTAAGTCGTCTCCCACTGCGTCAGTTGCCAAACTGGATAACCAAGGATGCCACTTTGACCCGTACTGACAGAGACCCAAGTGGGACCTTTCATAGAAACTGCGACCACAATCAAGCCAACAGACGAGAAATACTCTCAACTGCTTATCAGATCGATTAGCGTTTTCTAACACTAAGCCTATCCTGCCGATATTACCGTTGCAGCCAACACAAATAATAGTTCACGCACATCCTGCTAAAATACTGGTCAATACCAATCATCAGGTTAATCCGTCATATTCAAATTTCCTCCATTTTATCTTATCAGAGTTTCCACAAACGTGCTCTATTAATCTGTCTTGCTAGGAACAGGCAAAATTTGATGGCTATATGAACTCTTTTGTCCTATTGTGGCAGCAAATCTAACCCGTAAATATCACTTTTATACCCTGTGGCCACTAGGTCAAGAAGACTGCTTCCCTGAAGTTTATCCTGTTTCCTCCAGTATAAAATCCACAGCCCTGTGGCGCACCCATTTAAGGTACAGCTACCTGTCTTTCAATCCACTTCTTGCAGGCGAAAGCCTCTTTCCACCAGAGGTCCGCTTGCTGATGCCCGGAACTTCTGTAGTGCATCCAATAATCTTTTATCCTCGGCCGAGGTTCAGCTCAGGTTTCTGTATACGCACGTAACAGCGATCGCTCTGAATTGCATTCCTACGGTTATGGTTGTTACGAACGTTTGAGCAATGCGTAGCCAAATTCGCAACGGATCCCAAAATCAAAAGACGATTATCCCCGATATTCTACGATACTAGATTATTACAATAAACAATGACATAAACAATATACAAACCTTAATAATACGATCACAAGGACTCAACAACGAGAAACCGAATAGCAGCGTGTGAGCAGACAGCACGTGCGTCACGCAGGTCCTGAACAAGGATGTGCCAAAGTAGCGCTCTGGGCGCGAACAAACAACAATTGGTCCAGAAAAACAACCAGTTCGTAAAGACAAGTCAATAGTGTATGGAAATGAGTGATGTTGGGAAAAAACACTGAATCGCGAGGGAAAAAGGGGGATTTTCCACGACCGGCTGTTACACCGCCCACCAAAATCCTCCTGGATCCTTAGCAGAGTCAAAGGTTCGGTATAAAGGTACTGATTCTTCCTACCTGCCTAGGCCCTGCTGTCAGTGCGCGCGTCTAATGCTCGTCGTCAACGTTCTACTAATGGTCGCACCTAATCCATTGGATACATAGACGTGAGGCTAGTCTACACCTTCCACAAGACCAAATGACCGAAGGCGGGCTTGAATGGTCACACGGACGTTGTCCTCGTAAGGGGCCGTCCGGTCCCGGATGTACGTGCTTGAGTGTGTGTGTGAGTGCGTGTGTGTGTGCCGGGGTTACAATGAAATCACAGGTATGAATACACATCAAAGGAGGACTTTCTGCAATGTCAACAAAAGACCACGTGGCAAGAAAACGAGTAAAATGTAGCATGTATGTGTGACCTGAGCTCCGCTACTTCCACATATGCAAGGGGCATTCGGTAGCGTCAACAAAAAGCAAAACAACGAACACTGTCACATGTTTGATGGGTTTACGGGATGTAGAGTGCGTCGTGCATGCGTGTATGTGTCGGGATGTACAGTGGAATCGCATTCATCACCACGTATCGGAAAGCACCTTCTGTAATGTCAACGAAAAGACCGCGAGCACCTTAACGTGTTTGACGGAGACCGTGTGGTATATATGGTGTTTCTTTATCCACCTCGATTACTGGTGTGAAAAAGGTTTACTAGGCCTCAGGGTTATCAGCTCCTCCGTCTTCGCTCTCGAGTAGGTTAATACTACGTATGTCACGAATGAGCACTCCGTTAGCTGTCTTCACCTTCACCGTTCTTATCATTCCGTCAGTGCTTTTGATGGTTTCCGTAACTACTCCCAAAGACCAAGTGCTGAAATGTGCGCGTTCGTCAGCGATCATAACCACGTCCCCAACTTTGAATGGTCTTGTTTTGGCCAGCCACTTCTGTCGAGTCTGCAAAGCCGGTAGGTACTCCTGTAGCCATCGCCTCCAGAAGACCTTGGCCAGATAGTTCGCTTGCTTCCACCCGTGGAGGTAGCTCCCACGAAGGTTTACCGGCCCTTGGAAACCCTCGTTCGACCTTAGGGTCAATAAGTCGTTTGGGGTGAGCGCCAGGTGGGTGGGGTCGCCGTTCAATACTGGAACCAGGGGGCGGTTGTTCAGGATTCGCTCCACCTCAGTCATGACGGTGTTCAGCTTCTCGTCGTAGGGCAGCTGCTGCTTCATGATTGACAGCAATATCCGTCTGGCGGACCGGATCATGCGTTCCCATACGCCGCCTCGGTGGCTGGCCTGTGGGGGGTTGAAATGCCATCGTATGCCGTAGGCCACCGTTCGATTCTGCAGTTCGTCCCTGTTTATGTTCTTGTGCCAACGCTGCAATTCCCGGTAGGCGCACACAAAGTTCGATCCATTATATGAGTATATATCGGCCGGTACGCCTCTTCGGTTGATAAATCTTTGCAGGGCCCGTAGAAACGAATCGGTCGTCATCGAATGTGCGACTTCTAGGTGTACCGCACGTGATTTCATGCACGTCATGATACATCCATATCGCTTTTCTAATCTTTTCCCGCACTTGATCCACAAGGGCCTGAAATAGTCCAACCCGGTGTCGCTGAACGGCCACCAGCCCGTAGTCACCCTGCATTCTGGTAGTGGGTCCATGAGTTGTTTGCCTGCTGTGGCATTGCGTCTCCTGCATTGCACACACCGTCAGATTACGCGTTTTACAGTCTCTCGTCCTCTCAACAACCGAAGACGCTTTCGGATGACGCTCGTCACGTGACTTTCCCCGGCATGTCCCTCCACGGCGTGGACGTGTTGAATCATTAGCTCTACTACAGGTTGTCTCGCAGGCAGCAGTATAGGATACTTTGTGTCGAAGTTCAGGTGCGCGTTGGTCAGCCTACCATCCACCCGCAGCAGTAAGTCGATGAGTTTGGGGTTTAAACGCTTCAGCTCGCCTCTTGGAGATGGCATGTGTTCATTGGTCGGCCCCACTTCTTCCGCCCTCTTGAGTTCTCGGGCGAAAGCCTCGCGTTGTATCATTCTGAAAATATCGTACTCTGCCGCTTGTAGCTCATCGGGACCTATCGGGCCGACCCGTATCCGACCTGAGGGCCGTAGCCCTTTCATGACTAGTAAATCTCTCTTGAACCTGGTTAACCAAACTAGCGAACGAAGCGTCTTCATCCAGGAAGAAAACCGGACCAGTCGCGATAGAATGGATGTCGCTTCGACGACGTTGGCCACCATCACGACGCCTTTGATCTCCAGTTCCACTTCCGTAGGGGGTTTTAATTCGAACACGGGCAAGTCCTGTTTGGGCAATTGCAGGAAGTTTGGCCCTCTCGTCCACGTGTCCAGTTGCCTGAAGTTGTTCGCACCTCGGGAGCACAGGTCGGCTGGATCATCGCCAGACCTGACATGACTCCACTGATGCGTGGCTGATTCATCGTGGATAATCGTGAGCCGGTTAGCAACGAAAGTACTAAACCGGCTCCTGACGTTGTTGATATAGTAAAGTACTGTCGTTGAATCCGTCCAGAAGCTCACCGACCAAATGTACAGATCGAAACATCTCTTCACAGCTTGCACCACCCTGACTGCCAACACGGCTGCGCTGAGTTCAAGGCGTGGGATTGAGACCGACTTCAGTGGAGCAACGCGGGCTTTGGCGAACAGGATCCTCGTGGTATATTGTCCATCTCCTGCGCACCATCGTCCGTACACCACAGCTCCATAACCGACTTCGGATGCATCGGAAAAGGCATGTAGTTCTCCAGTCCGTGTCGTATGGCCAGGAGTCAAACATCGTGGGATTCTTATGTCCCCTAATTTCTTCAAGGTGTTCAAGAATTCTTCCCAGTCCAGCCGGTCCCCTCGGTCCAGTGACTGGTCCCAATCAACTTTATTACGGCACAGCCGCTGCAGCAAGATCTTTCCGGGTAGCAGCCATGGTGAGACGAAACCGAGCGGGTCGAACAAACTTGAGACAGCAGATAGTATGCCACGACGGGTTATTGGCAGCTCGGGAACGTTCAGTTCGAAAACAAAATCGTCCGTTTCCGCGTCCCATTGTATCCCTAAAGTGCGCTCGATAGGAAGTGGAGAGCCGTCCAAATCTCTTATCCTTTCGGCCTTTTCGTGATACGGGATGACTTTCAGCACTTCTGAAGCGTTCGACATCCATTTAGTTAGATGGAAGCCGCCCTCTTCCAGCAATCTCGTCAGACCCCTGAACTGCTCTAGAGCTGATTCCACATCATCGAATGACCCAAGGTAGTCGTCGACGTAGAAGTTCCTGCTGACGCTTTCTACCACCGTCCGATGTACTAGATCGCCATGTTTGTTCGCTGATTATCAGAGGGCGTAGTTTGCACAAAATGGTGACGATATGGCTCCGAAGGGGTGGACGGTCATCCTATAATTCACCACTGCGTTGTCCCGGTCGCTCCCTTCCCACCACAGGAAACGCAAAGCATCTAGTTCTCCTGCCGGATTCTTCACCTGATGGAACATTTCCCTAAAGTCGGCAGACAAAGCCACTTTACCCACTCTGAAACGGCACAAAACATCAATCAGTGGTGTGGTCCAGTCAGGCCCTTGTAGTAGGCGATCGTTTAACGACTTGCCCTGGAACTTGGCCGCACAGTCGAAAACCACCCGCAGTTTATTGGGTTTCTCGGGGCTGATAACCGGGTGGTGAGGCAGATACCAGATGCCCCTTTTGCTGTCGGTGTTACAGGCAACTTTTCAACGTAACCGAGGGTCTCGTTTCGCTTCATCAAATCCGCGTATCGTTCCCACAGATTCTGGTCTCGAATGAAGCGTTCTTTTAGTCGTAGTAATTGTTGGAGAACATAATTTCTGTTGTCAGTCCACGGGTCGTCCGGTGTGCGCCATGGGAGGGGAACCTCGAACTGTTCTTTGAGGCCTCTGGTGCCTTGCCGCACCGTTTGTAGAGCGAAGTGATCCTCTTGAGACAACGTCGGTCTTTCGTCTCCAATGTCATGAAACTCCTTTTCATACAGCCGTTGCAGATGATACTCTATGCGGTCCGTTTCGGCGGATAAGTAATTCACGAAACCGCGTACCCCTACTGGACCGTGTAACATCCATCCCAGGGCCGTGCGTACAGCATAAGTTGCCTGGCGGTCACCCACTCTCTGGTCAAGCACCCAATGCGCCTCTGGCACGTCGCAGCCGATGAGGAGATCCACTTCATTATCTTCCCAGTCTACAACGGTTACATCCTGCAGGTGGGGCCACCGAGTCAAGATTGCGTTCACCGACCTTGGTGCTCGCATGGGGAGATCCGCTAACGTGAATGCCTCCGTTGGTTCGATTTCCTCGTTAGTGTCTAGAGAGATGAGTTGCAGCCTTAATCTACCGGCAGTCATTACCTGTGTTCCGCCCACCGTGCTCACTGGTAACGACGTCGCACCTTTAGCCAGTTGGTGTTTGTCGGCAAACCGCTCTTTCGCTAAAGTGGTGTCGGATCCACTATCAACGAAAGCCAACGCCTTGACTATCCCAGTCGGAGTCACTACTCCCACGGCCTCTACACCTAAACGTACCCGTTTACTGGCAGATTGTGAAGTTGAACAAATCACGCTGGGCTTGGCACTCGCCTCGGATATGGTTACTCTCGCCTGATGCAGCAGCCGATGGTGTCTGCCCGTGCAGCCCTCGTAACCACATCGATTTCTTGTTCTACAAGCTGCTGCCCGGTGCGTGGTGTTGAGACAGATAAAACATGCTCCTGCCATCCTCGCCATTCCCCATCGTTCGTCTATTGTGGCGTTGCCGAACTTGGGGCATTCTGGTAGGCCATGGCTAGTACCACAGGATCTGCAATTTGGTTTCGCCGTAGCATCTCGTGAAATGACGTGTGTATTGGTCCAAGGCTGGTACTTTGGATGTTCCCGTACAGGGGTTTGGACTTGGCTAGTACTGGGCTTGTTTGCTTGGTTGCTGTCCCGGATGAGTCGGCCGAATCTGCTGTCAGCTATCTTCGTTTGCCTGTCCAAGTATTCGGTCAGGTCTTCGAAGTTGGCTTCTCTGTCGCTTCGGCTCATCCGTTCAGCTTCTTCCGCCCACCGACCCTGTACTTCGGGAGAAAGGTGACGGACTATGTTTTCCAAAGTGTGCATGGCGTCTAGGTCAGCCCTGTAACCTAAAAGGTCGAGGGCTATTGAGCAGTTCTGCATCTTAATCACCAGGTCGGCCATGGTGTAGACGTCGCCCTTGGTTCTCTTTGCCTCTGCCATCACGCCCTCTATTAGGTTACGGGCTACTTTGAAAGGTTGGCCAAACAAGTCCCTTAGAATCTTCCTTGCCCCTGTGTAGCCTTGTTCTGGGTCGAGCATGGTGCAGCCGTCGATAGCTTCTCTTGCTCGGCCTCGGCAGTAGTGAGTAAGGTAAAGAAGCCTTTGCCCAGGGTCGGTTACCTTATTTTCAACGAACGTCTCGAACTGCTTGACAAACTTGCAGTATTGCTCAGCTCGCCCGTCGAAAACCGTTAACTCCACTCCAGGCAGATTGATCGATGGTGGTTTGTAGTCGGCGACCGGCGTGGGGTTCCCTACCTTATTGCACCCTAACCTATCGGAAGTGTCGAAGTCACTGGTCTCATGTTCTCGCTGTTTCTGTGTACACTTCTCTGCTTCCTGCACCTGTAGTCTAGCCGAAAGTAACTGTTGCTCTAGTTCTAGTATTCTCAGCTTATATAAATCGACATCCTTACGATCAATATTGTTCTCAATAACACATGAACTAGCACTGACAGGACTAGGCGATCTAGCATTAACCAAAGAATCATATGTACCCAAAACCTCCCCAGAGACTTGCCGTATTACTTCCTGTCCGGATTCGACTGCTTTTGATCCTTTTCTTGGCATTTTGCGTGATTTTTCCTCGTTCCAAATTGATCTATTGAGTATTGTTACGAACGTTTGAGCAATGCGTAGCCAAATTCGCAACGGATCCCAAAATCAAAAGACGATTATCCCCGATATTCTACGATACTAGATTATTACAATAAACAATGACATAAACAATATACAAACCTTAATAATACGATCACAAGGACTCAACAACGAGAAACCGAATAGCAGCGTGTGAGCAGACAGCACGTGCGTCACGCAGGTCCTGAACAAGGATGTGCCAAAGTAGCGCTCTGGGCGCGAACAAACAACAATTGGTCCAGAAAAACAACCAGTTCGTAAAGACAAGTCAATAGTGTATGGAAATGAGTGATGTTGGGAAAAAACACTGAATCGCGAGGGAAAAAGGGGGATTTTCCACGACCGGCTGTTACAATGGTGTACATGTGATTGCTTGCTGTACACAGGCATACTTTTGTTTCTATGTGCACCAATCCGTCTGCGAATAGGGGAATTGCTCCTCCGCCTGCTGCCTAATTTGTCCTGCTATTTCGGCACAGATGGCGGTGGTTTGCGCTCCATTCAAGATAGGGCAGCTATGAGAAAGCCAAGTCTCTGAGACTGCGAATATTACAATATTGCATCGCGCTTGTCCATTGATTAGTTCCGCCTATTTCTTCCTGATGCCACGGACTTCGGTTTAAAGCACTACTATGACCCTCCTAGTCCAAACTATTTTGCTCTCCCTTAGTTTGGGTCTCGCCTGGGGCAGGGTACCTAGGTAGCTGCTACCTTATATTTTCCGAAGAACTCGTCGGCGTAGTCTTCGTGCTTTCCTCTTTGACCGTTTATTCCAACACGCTGGACTCTTGCGTGCCCCCCGCTGAAGTTACAGTGGCAATTCTCGGTGTTGTCGGCTCGAAAGATCCTTTGATAGCAGCCTAGAACTAAGTTTTATTGTACTTTATTATAATAATCGTGGTCCATTTCGAAGATGCCCGGGGCTTGCCAGAGGTATGATCAAATGTTTTACAGGCAACAAAACGGACAGGTAAATTTGGTGGAAAGTCTAGAAAGCTGCATGAAAAACTTAAAGTAGGTGGACTAAGAAGGGAGGTGAGAGGGTGATAAAGGTAAGCACACACCAAGAAATATCGGAGAACTTTTGTTTGAACCCAAGGACGGATTCATATACACTTCCGGTAAATTTAAAAGCCAAGGTCAAGTGGATGAACTGGATGAGCCAAGTGGAAGGGATTGGGACGTGGGAGTTTAACAAGAAGAGGATTGAAAATTGGCACGAGAAGCTACAGATATCAGAAATGGTGAAGAACAAAGGAAAATAATAGAAAGAAAAGAAGAAGGAGAAAAAACTGCATTCCATCACAATGAATTAAATAGTCATGAAGCGGGAAGCAAAGAAATAAAAAGACGATATCAGTTTGAAAGCAGGAAGCCAGCTGGGCAAGACGTAAAGAGTGAATCAGGTGGCAGCTGTGGTTTGGAAGGATCGAGATACGGCAAATGTGAGGCACAGTTATAGAGAGAATGGGGACATATCATGAGGAGCGGCGGAACGGTGGCAGGAGAACTGGCCGGCAGAGACCTGTGGATGCAGAAGAAATATTTGGACATATATGTATGTACATTAATACACGCATAAGTACATGAAGGGGTGAAGCAAATACCAACGAAGTAACGGAACACGGAAGTAGCAGTGTTTGGAAGAGACAGGTCGAGTTATATCAAATGGTACAGAGTTAAACAGGATGACCCCTGATGAATTTGCTTATGACAGGTGAACATGGGAGATCGATGGATGGGAAGAAACGACTTTGTAAGCACAGGAGAGTAGGCTATAAGCAGGAGTTGATAAAGGGGGAATACGAAAGAAAGTATCGAAGAAGACGGGTAGGAGTGAATCTAACTATGTGACTGGTGCAGGTGTGGCATGTGGCGATGGTCGAAAATGAGCGACAATCTAATAAACGGATGTACAATATGCAGTAAGAAAATGGCTGGAGAACGCAGAGCGAATGAAGACACAGGGCGGTCAGGGTAGTTTGAAATATCGATGGAGAACGGTAACTTGGAGGTAAGACGAACATTGGTGCAAAGATGCAGCCGTTGTTGCAGCGAGTAATGTGGGAGAGAAATAAAGAGGTGAATCATCAGGAGGATCGGGTACCGGCAGAACATATGGTTTGAGACAGCACGTGAAAATGGTGGCATAACGATGGATTTACATTAATCAAAACGAGGAAGAGCAGAGCAGCCTGAAAGGCACACCTAGGATGCCTGCGGAGAGCAATATACGAAAGGGAAGAGAGTACTGATCGAAGAGAACCAGGTGAGAGATGGGCAGTCAGATTGTTTTACTGCAGGTGAAACTGGATGAAGACCGAGGAAGAAAAAAAGAAGTGGACTATCCGGACAGGTTACCCTGTGATGGAACAAAAGACGCGGGAAATATGTACCCAGTGGAGTTGGGAGAATGGAACTGGAGAGCTGCTTGCCCGCAGGCCATTGCTCAAATGGATTGAGCCAGAAGTTGCTAGTCTGGGCATTGCCCAAGAGGAAGATCCGCAGAAGAATTGAAGAGCCAAGCAAGGAAAATATGGTGATGATTAATAGATAATGAATGTGGCTGTAAACGATGAAAAGGTTGGAAAGACTAATTCGTATATGGTGAGTGGTCATGGATACGAATGGGTCTGGTGCATATCAACAAGAGGCATAAGATGGAAACACAAAAAATGTAGATGGCAAGATGATAGCTAGTGAGGTATGTGGCCATTGAGTTTCATGAGAATAGGGGTTACCAAGTGAATAGAGTTTGGGGGCCGGCATGGGCGACGGGGGTGCAAAGGCAAATATAGCGGGCCTGGACGGAGTAAGATGGGGAGGGTGGCAAAGGCGTTACGCAGTGAGGGCTGTCGTGGTGAAAAAACGGTGGGAGCAAAAACAGAACGGGTAGGTATGCATACAAAGGTAGAAAGACATGAAAGGGAGGTGGTAGAAGTGCTGCCAAGAAGGATAGATAAGCAAACTGTAGAGACAGAAGACTGGTAGAAGCGTGCGATCTACAATAGACAGAAAGGGATGCGGTAGGGAGAAGAGAGTTCGAGCGTGCGATGCACAACCATTGGTAGTGGGTGGGACTAACCGTGCGCTGGACATCCAACCTGGAAAACACTTCGTAAAATGAACACAGGAGGTGTAAGCCACCGGCTTAGCTGGGCCTACACTCCTTTGAAGACGGCCTGCAAGCCCCACGTGCGCCGGCTAAAGCGGAGGATCTGTCAGCCCTTGCGAATGTCGTACTTTACAGCATGTCTCCATTCACAAACACTGCCTAACAATGCTAACTGGGTGGGGTGCTCTGGATATGGGAATCGCTTATTGTTGTCGAGCTTGAATCTGCCAAACCCCTGGACTGTGATGATGGCCTTATTTGTCTTCTTCCTAGGTTGGCAAGTCCAGTTGCTCTTGGGCCCGTTTTTGACGTATCAGGCACGATGCAATATCTTCCCATTTTGGTTTTGCCATGCAGCATTCTTCCGCTTTCGCTAATGGATTATTTCGGATGTTTTGGTTTACAAGCTGAAATGAGATTAGTCGCGCTGGTCTCATTGGTACTCTCAATCGGGGTTGCTCCTACAAACCGATTCTGTAAACTCTCCCGTATCCTACCACTTGACCAAAGCCCAGGGGCCTCAGTAAGTCCCACACATTTCTCTCAAACCGACTGTTTTCTGTTTCTGTTCCTATCTTGGCCATTCGGTCATGGTTCGGCGTGATCGCTCCACGGAGCCCAATTTTAACGGGTTTCATCCCAGCTCTCGTTTCCCTTGACTTAAATTTTGGTTCTTCTGGTTGGTGCCCGTGGCCGCTGAGAGCATTCAAAAGGTCTTACCATCCGTGACTTCTGAGTGGCTTTATTCATCTTTAGAGCTGCTTTTGTTGCACAATTCGGTTTTGGTGTCCGGCACAGGGACCCGCAACGTTTAGTTTGCATGTAAGTCCGATGGTCGTTGCCCCTCTCTCTTTTCTTGTTGAGCACTAACACTACTTCCGCATGGGAGAGTGTGACAAGTGCTTTCTCCTTCGGGATATCAGAGCTCCCTTGGGCTATCAAGCTTTCTATTCCACTTTCAGTTAGTACGCTTATAGCAGAGGATTGGAGATTCTGTCTGGAGGTGGTATTACCGCGGAAGCATGCTCATCCGTTCCAGGTACTTCGGCACTTCGTCGAGCACATCTGCCTCGAGGTTCCTAAGCCCTTTACATATGCTCATCGATGATACATCGCATGATGTCTCACTCCGTATTTGCCCACAGCAGGCATATATAAGCACAAATAAGCTACTTCTCGCATCGTTTTGAGGAGACAAAGGTTACTGCACACTAAATGAGGCACGATAAGCGAGCAAAGATAGTCCCTTGATGATGGGTGTCATAGGACTACCAATCAAGATTGGTACAAATTAGCAGACTGGTACAAAACAATTTGGTGGTAAAACATGGTCTCAGAGATACCAGTTAAAGCAATACTACAGTAGAGCAAAAGATATTCAAACCGAAATTGAACGTGCCTAGCTTTGGTTCAGTTTGTACTGAACAACAATTTTGGATACCAATCGTGCGCCCAGATCGTTTCGCTGTCGACAGACCCATATGGTTCATAACACGAGCTAAATTTTTGGCTTGAAAGAGGCTTCCTTGGTCGAAGATCAACGGCTCCTTTTATCGCATCATATTCTGACCGCAACTGACTGCGATGCAGGCCAGCCGAAACTTCCTGTTCATCAGGCCCCATTTTTTGGCCCTGCAGGAGCCTTCAGCCAGGATAACGATCACTGCTTCAGTATGGTGGCCTTTGTTTTGGGGGGGGGCTTGAGAATAGTGCCGTTTGCCTTGTGTTTGTACTTGTGCCAATCTCTTCCCGTACGATCGCCCTCACATGCCGCAGCAATTGGGCTGCATGCACCACCATAGCCTTTTCATTCACAGTGACCTCATTCAAGATTGCGAGAAGCAGTTGCAAAGGCGTGTAGACTCGACATGGCTTGAACCGTCTATCTGGGAAAATCGAATTCTGCTCAGCTCGGTTGGCAAAGGATGAAAGTGGTACAAGCCAGAGGTGCTTCCAGATCGTTGTGCTGTCGACAGACCCATTTGGTTCATAACACGAGCTGAATTTTTGGCTTGAAAGAAGGAACTTACGAGGCCGTATCACCGCCACAGACATAAGCTTATCGAAAAAAATACCACGGGCTAATTACCTCGCCCCCGACGCCCATAAAACTACCTCTGGGGACGATGAGCTTCAGCGTGAATCCAGGGCGTTCTTGAAAGCCGGTACATTGTTGCGTCAAACAGCATCCTCTGACAGTCTATTCCACAGACATACAACCGTGGTTGTAAAAGGTGCCTCGTATGTCCAGCCCTCACTGTGCCCCTTGGAACCTTAGGCTATTTCCCTGGTGCCGCATCCAAGGGAAGAAGCGAATAACTCAAACATGTCTGTACCCGAAGGACCCATTATAACCAAGACCCATACTGACACATCATTTCGGCTCTACAACGTGCTTAAGAGAAGGAATTGGGATTTTCTAGGTGCTGGCTGTAAGACTTCCCTTTCTGGCCGGCGATTATTACGGTAGAAGGCCGCTGCATCCCCTTCAAGCACTCGTTACCCTTACGCCAATGAAGGTCCCATGCCTGCATACAATAATCCAGAAGACACGCCACCAAAACATTTCTAAATGGAACAAAGACTTCGTGTTCGTGCATGTGAAAGTATTATATTCCATAACCAATTCCCATCCGGCCATATTTGCAGCCCTCTGGCATTGTCTTGAGGTCTGGGGGCCCTTTGTGACTATCACGTCTAGATCGTTCACCTTCGTCAATTTTCCAAACGGAATACTGCTCGTTCCGTCCACTTTGTCTACCGGGATCCGATATTCATTGAGGTTCAAAAGTAAACCACACCAGTCGACCCGTCTGAGAACAGCATGTATGTCCTGTGCTAAGTCGCTCCATGCTCTCTTTACGTCATTTGCAAGGGTGAGACACGGGTTGCTCGATTCTTTTCCTAGGGCACTTACGTGGTTGGAAAACAGCAAAGACCCCAGTACTGAGCCCTGAGCACACCACGGGTGACTTGCCCCAACCTCGATGATAACCGCCCATTTTGACACAGAATACACAGTTCCCAAAAAGATGTGCTATCCAGTCACTCGCCTTCCTGATCATCCCGAAGGTCTGCAATTTATAGTTCGGCAGGCGACGACTTACAGGATCAAGCGCCTTTCCCGAGTCCAAATAGCAAACCTTTACTTCCGTTCCTTCATCCATTCGTCGTGTGGCCTCGTCCGAGACCATCCGTAGGTTTGCCAACCGACATCATTTTAACAAACCCATGCTGTGTAGGCTTTGGCAGTTTGTTTTTGGCCAAATGCAACAAAAATTGCTTCCTGATTACACGTCTTCAGCACTCACACAGCTCTGGAGTTAGGCTGATCCGTCTATGGCTCACCACTCTCTGCTTGGATCTTGTCCTATGTGTTGCTACAACGGAGGCCCTACGCCAGTCCTCAGGCACTTCAACTCCCCTTAGCGACGTTTCGTACAGCTAGGTGGCAGGCCCTGATAAAACCTTGGAAAGAGGCTGAACAATTGCCTGGTTGATCGCATCCGGTCCGGCTGCCTTGTGCTTGCACGATGATTTGGGTTTCTTGAACGCCTCTTCCCACATACGGCAGGCTCCTGAAGCACTGACGTATCGCCAACCTCTGAGTCTGTCGGAGTAAGCATGTAGTCTTGACGATACACACCCCTGAAGGATATACCCAAGTTTTCCGCCCTGTCTTTACCATCAAAGGCAACGCTTTAGCCGGACACTTCCAAATCAACTACGCTTTCACGTGTCACTTTCTTGATTGCACAGAATCAACGAACTTCTCAGGGCCTGCTCCAACGCTCTTGGCCACTTGCTTCTCCTGCCCGTACTTTGCTTCTCACTGCAGGTGTAGGGGACAAATGTTGAGATCACTTCCGAACGTTCTACGTGCTTCGTGAATTTGACTGTATTTGACATTACTCCGAAAAGCTCGTCCATACGCCATACTTTTGCACTTCTGTTTGTTCGTGCGAGACATTTGAATTGGACCTTCAACCGTTTCGGACTGTCGTGCTTGAACCACGGGGCTTTAACCCCTGGCTCTTACTGCTGAGTCTATTTGGCCGCATACTTAAGGTTTGTGTACATTTGTACCTTTTGCGAATTTTAATCTAGTGCTGTGGAGACTACGAATCAACCTTGTTCTGGCTTTGGAAATAGTTTGAGTCGACTGCGCGTTGCTCGATTTGCAAGAACTGACTTACAGCAGGGCTTTAACCTGTTCCCGGCTGTCATGTAAGCCGTTTGCGCGCGGTGCTTGCTAGGAAGTTTTTAGTGAGCCCATAGTCTTCTGCGAACCGTCAACGCTCTTACTAACTCTGGTTTCCACCAAGGCGGCCGAATCTTGCATATTTGCGGTGCCAGCAGAGTGAACTCCTCTGTCGAACTTGTCAACCCAGTTTTCATTGTTCTCGGTGTTCTCCACGGTTCGCCTCTGCACCTCCAGGCATCGACGTGTGTTCAGTGCTCTCATTCCTAGTTGATCCCTGTCCATTCTGGAGTAGACCCGAGATAACAAAGACCCTGACTTTTTGTTCCCTCAAGCCAACATCACTTTCAGGACTTTGTGATGGCTCTTTCGCAAAGGCTCCTCTTTCACCAAGGGGGTGTCATCAGATCGATATATGGTTACAAGGTCAGGTGTAGATGAACGTTGTCCATCGCGAAAGCTTGTTATTTCTCTTATCTGTTGTGTGAGAGCACCGTTGTAAAGTTACATCGCAGGGACATTTTCGGTTGTCTTCTTGGGGGTATGTTCATTGCCTCAGTTTCCTACTAGAGAATTCATGTTTTCCAATATGATAAATTGCTGCGACTTTCTCCGTACCGTATGCAAGAGCTGGAATTGTTTGAAATCTTCTTTATCGTCCGTTTGCGGTGCTCTATGGATGCAAACTATCCGTACCGGCCTTCAGCAACAAGAGTAGGCAAACACAAAATGCGGTGGCTTGTGTCGGGTGTTACTAGTATCAACGGGACTTCGCACCTCTTTATCATCCGTTACTAGAAGAGATTGCACTCCACCCAGCCTACCGTCCATTCTGTTGTGTCTGCAGGTGGTGTAATCTCTAAGTTGGTCCTTCTGCAGTTGTCTCCGTGATGGCCATAATCACGGATCAACTCCTTCTAGTCAGTAACTCCCTCACTACGCCATGAACCATAGACATCTGCAACAATATGGCGGCCCTGTCAACCAAGTCATCTGCCACTGTACATTTGGAAGCAGCTTTCTAGGAGACAGGCAATTTCCTCACCGGCAGCCGCCTGGCTCGTATTTTTCTTTGCCCTTCACGGCCATACCATTCTAGGACTTGTAACATTTTCGAAAGAAGAACCCCAGGCTTTCATTGTTTTGGTACGTGGCACCGTTCCTTCTCTCGAGGGTTTCGGGACCTGCTCTTGCTTACCTGTGGGTTTGGTTTGCAGTGGATGACTGTAGTCTGCCTTTCATCCTAACTACTAACTCTAGGCCTGAACTGGTTTTTCGTGGCCGCCATCCTCGTTTACGTTCCACTCACGCCTCCAAGCTTGAGGGTGAGCAGTCATCAGTGCCTGCCTGCTTTGTAACCTCTACGGGTACTTTAAACGGCTGTTTAGCCCATCTTGCTGTTTTTAGCCTTTATCCCAGGCTCTTGTTATCACTCTTGGCCATTACTACTGGCAACGTCCTCCAACGTAGCTTATCGATAAACGAGTCGTCTGATCTAGTTGCTGCTGAAATAAGCTACCTCAGTTCCAATTTCGCTGGATGCGGTGGATTTCGTTCTGATTCACTCTTTGAACTGAAGGGACAGCCCGTTTGACCAGTATGTACCCTGGAGTGGTGTGATTAGTTTTGGATGCCCTGCCCAGAAGGAAGTCCCAGCCGTATGTGCTAGTAAAGGCGATAAGAGGAGGCGGCTGCTTTATTGCTTGGCTTCCTCCCAGTTCCCAAGTAATGCACCTTGAGTAAAGGGGTTTAATGGGTATCTCCTCATCCTCCGGACATTTATTACATGCCCGTAGTCGGCTCCCCTTCCGACCAGAGCTTCTTTGACCACACATTCTGCTCCGTTGTGCGGATGAAGATGCCTGCTTTTACAAAATGTCCGTTTATGACCTCGATTTTTCTGAGCTCGTCTTCCAATTTTTTAACCTCATCTTAAGTGCCCCTGAGTCCACAGCCTGCTTTGTGCCTTGCTGCTGCAAAGTATGCTTCCTTTACCCGCCGGTCGCTTATCTTTACACCTTTTGCCTTTTTCTAGTACTGGGCTGTTCAATAACCCTTCATAAAATTTCTCCAGTGGCCTCTCTCCTTTTATCCTGTTATTGGTTTAGGATCCTGGTGCACCTCTCTTGCGGAGCAATAGTCAACGGGTCCCTTTCGTCGATTTTTGTTCCCGTCGAAGCTAATAATCATTCTTGGTCAGAGCAAAGCAGCTCTGGAAGCACCGCCAGTTCACCTGCCGCACTGTAAACCAGCAAATTCTTTGAGACTTCTAACCCTGTGTGAATTATTTCTGCAAATGTTCGTCACGCCGTCGGATAGACCCAAAGCAGAAACCAGAAAAACTGCTAATAGTATGCATCAAAATCTTAGAGCTCAACAGCTTTGGTCAGTAAGGCCATCCGTGTGAATTGCCAATTACCGAGAGCACAATAAAAAGCCCTTCGTTAAAAAGACAGAAAAACACCGGAAGTTAATCAACCGGGGTAAAGTAATCTTCGGCCAAAAATAGCGCGCCACCTAGTAATGCGGTGTATTGTTCTCGTAAAATAAATAATTCCACCTCGATACCAGAGAAAATAATCCCCAGAGGAATGGAGCTTTTCGAAAATTGAAACCGCTCGGCAACTCACAAGGCTTGCTGAAGTCTTTAAGCCTCGAAATAGCACACAAGTTCAAGGCCGGTATCTCATTGTTTCCGTTTCTTTCGATGCCTTCCTTTCTGCAGCAGTAGCTCTGCCGAAAGCAAAAGAGACGGAAGACAGGGGTCGGCTACAAGAGGCAAATTATGTAGATGGTAGCAAATACAGTGGTTTTAGAATGACCGTTGGAGGAGTTTAGATGTTACGCACAACAGGAATCAAGAACGAGTAGGATAGAACAGCAAAACGAAAGCCCGAAAAGTATAGATCTGACGGGGATAAGTACAACACCAAGATTTTGTTTTTACTATTTTCAGGTATAGAGCCTGGCACAATCAAGTGGAGCAAAGCTATCTCTGAGAATATTAGAGGTTGGCTGAAATGATGAGAAGTTTCTGAAAGGGAACGTCATTCCTTGGGACTCTTCAAAGCTTTTTTCAAGAATTTGTTTTCTCGGAGCACTGGTAACTTCCTGCTGTCAGTTGTCCCAAAGCAAAACTATTTTTGAGTGGAAAACCTCGCAAATACCCTCGTACTAGAACGAGGCTTTATTGCTTCCTATACCTGCTCTCTGAAAGTTTCCGGGCACGAACGCACGGAAGCATGACCTGGACGCCCTGTAGTGAAAAGGTGGTGCTCTGGAAACAGATCCTTTGTTGAGCGGGCCTCTGAAGGTCACAACTTTGAGTCGGTCAGTTGTCGAGGATAAGACGCTTGCAGAAGTTGTGAACCAGCCGGGCAGCATTTCTCTGCACCTTCCAATATTTATCGGTCGGTTATTGGTCCAGAAAGTACATTTTGACCGAAATATTCCAGGAGAAGTCGAATAAATCCAAATCAAGTCAAATCCTCATCTCAGAACCTCGCAACTTTTACCTCTCCAAAAATCCACAGTTCAAGTTATCCGTCTCACATGCCATAGCCCCAGCATAATCGTAATTAGCTTACTTATCGACTACCATTCAAGTTCATTTATTCCAACATTCCCTGCAGTGTTTTGATTTTGCAGTATAGTTTACAGGTTAAATCCCGCTCAATTACTGACACTTGCACTTTTCACCCCTTCAGAGTACCATTAACTCCTCTGACCCTTGTGTTGTGTCACTAGCAGGGCCATTAACTCCACGCCCTTTTATATCCTTCTAATAACCCGGCCTCTGTTCTAGATTACATTCCACATTATGGCTTTTGCCATTTCCTCCGCAAACATAGACGGGAAATTCAGTCCCAGCTCTCTCACGGGAAGTGGTTCAATAACTGAATTCAACCCACATTTATGTTGCCACTCATTCTGTTCCCAATACTTTCCTACTGCTAATGTTTCTCCGCGTTTTCGGGCAGAATTTCATCATTATTATGCAGAGTGGTTGCCCCAAGTCCAGTTCTAACCTCATCTCTGAACCTCAAAACTCTCACCCTTTCAAATTTTTCCCATTCAATTTTTCCTCTTACTTGCCATAGCCCCAGCACAATCGCAATTAGCTTATTTATCGACCATCATTAGGGTTCATTTATTCCATCATTTTCTGTAGTAAACTTTCGTCTAATTGAAATTCGCCTAATGTGGCAACTATAACCCTAGGTCTAGAGCTACCTTCTTGCCCTCCCCATGTACTAGGTTCTACTTCAGGGGTAACTCAGCCCCGATTCTTATCCTTTATCTCTATCATAACAAATTCACTTTACTCAGTCCATTCTGGGCTCATTCCTTTTCTCTTAGTTTGCCCCGGAATTCTAACTCAGAATCCCGTTCCGGCTACCGAGGTTGTACAGTCCAGCCACCGGAACGCTCGAGCGACGCGTAGCAACCAATTTCGACACAATTCAAAACAAAGTCGATTCCAAATAGCTACGGTACTATATACAACAAATTAATTAATTTTACAATAATCAAACCTCAATAGTGTTCCTTCTGGGCTCTTTCGCTCCAAATTGGACAACAAATCAACAACTGCAGCTGGGTTACAGCAAAGGTTAGCTACAGAAGATGAGATTACCAAATACAGTCACAACGAAATTCAAGCTGAGCGACTCTCGCTCGAGGCAACGGCGGGAGTCCGGTTTGTGGCAAAGATTTAAAGAAATAAAACAAACAATCGGAATTCCAGCAAAGATAGTTCATACGAATGATAAATGTCGTTTGTAATATGAATGCTAATGCATGGAACGGGGTTTCCTGAACTCCTTTACAAAGGTTAAGTACCAACTCATCTTTATCCTTACTCACTGTCTGCCATTTTTAGCATTCCTGTCCTCTCTTTCTCTCGCTGCCGGCACTCTTTAAAAGTGGTTCCAATTTCTAGATACTCGAGGTTTCTCCTTACCACTGACCGTTGATCCTCAGCTGGGAGCACCTCAAACTGCGTTTCTCTATTTTTACCTTTCCAGACAACCGCTTATGTGTGCCTTCCCTTCGATGGCTCGGCATAATACCCGGCCCACATTTCCCGCTGAAAATTCGATACCTGCCCTTCACTTCGTCACCACCACGTTGGCCGTGCTCTTCGAGATCCCCCGCAACCTGATCCCAAGCTCCTGGGCTATTCGATCTCTACAACTATGTGACATCGCCAATATCACTTGTGCAAAACCCGCCGGTGCGGGGCGCGGTCAGATCCACCGCTTTGGCAGGCCCACATCGGGCGTGCAGGACGTCTGTAACGACGTGCGGGCGCAGCTAAGACAGCGAATCGCACCTCCTGTCACCGAAAATGGTGTTAAGGTTGGGCGTCCAGCGCACGGCCAGCCCAACCCACCAGCTCAGGTTGCGGCAAGAAGAAACACTATTTATACACCTGAAATGCTGCAAATACGCCACTTCCCCCCATTTATTGCCTATCTTTCACGGTACTAGCCTCCAAGTTCGCCGTCCTAACTTACAGCTTCTTAAGCCCGGTAAAATCTTTTCTCCTTGGCACGTAATTATCGCGTGCTTAAAAGACCGTTACCACAGTCAGCTTACAGTTCATGATCCCTTTTCCCGAGGATTCGTGCCAAACCACCCGTTTGTCTCATTCGCAAACTTAACCAATCCTCAAGATAAAGCTCGCCTCTGTTTATCACATTCATCGTTATACTTGGAAGACGTCACACCTAATGTTTCCATGCACTTCCGTTCCGCAAAGTCAAAACAGTATATTTAACCGAGGAACATTTTTCTCCAGAACATCCCAACAGTCGACGATATTGAAACATTTCGCTCTCTCTATGAGTTCTACGATTCACTCACACACGGCTGCAGCATCGCAATATCCTCATTTTGCAAAGATTCATGCCCTCCCCATATATTCACATCTGAGAGACATCTGTTCCGCAGCGTTTTGATTCGTTGCCATCACATGATCCACCTTTACAAAGAATACCAACAGATAGTATTTTACCTGCCAACTACTTCCCGCCCAATTTCGCAAACGTATTTATCGTTTGTTTAGTGCTTTTCATATTCGGTATTCTACCTTGGTGAGCCCTCTCAGACAATTTTGATCCTTACAACTCTCTGGTCATCATGTTCTGCCCTTAGATAACGGTAATCATAACGTAAATACCTACTTGGCATTTAAATACTCATCTCTATTGCAAACTGTGCATCTGGAACTATCACGGCTGCGCACTAAAATTTGGTCTATCGCCCAGTTTCCATTTTCATGTTGATGCATCACTTTCTACTATCCTAAAAGTAAACAGTCTACTCAACGATTATATGTTTACGTCCGGCCACTTCTTTCACCATCACTTAGACAATCCTTTTCTACAGATGATTCCTTCACTGGGTATCTAACTGACTCAGCCGATATTTGGTAGCCGAACGTTACAAGGGTAATCTTCGAAAGATTTGCTTGTTCTTTGTCCGCAAGTTCATTCGTTTCATCGTCTGATTTCCAATCAAAATACCTACCATACTCTGCCGAGCGCTATAGCCGGTTCATGTCTCCCTCGGAAACCTCTTTTTCCTGAAGGCGAAAAAACTTTCGTCAATTCTGTTTGATTCTCTCGTTGCACAGTCCTTCGTTTTATAACATATGAGTAAGTGTCTACTACTTCCAACTAGCCCTACTCTGACTCGACCACCTTGGCCTTTCGAACCTGAGTTCAAATCTGCCGGGCGCTACCATAAACAGTAAGTTAAGTATAATATGATTCATCTTGCAGCTTCAACACTCAACTCACCACTGAAAACCATGGAAGCACTGTACAGCTGTTTCATCCTCGTTGGGAATCATCAGCGTTGCACACCCATTGAGCCCCCACGGGTACTCGAACCCTGAATGAACGATTGCGAATCGAACACCTCAACCACAAGGCTATCCGGGCTGGCTCTCAAAGGTTCGTTGAAGATCTACGCTACTTGATATAGCACCCTTTCGTCACTGGCTTTGAACGGTACCAACCCAATTCCAGCACAGCGATCGACTCCCATGATGAGTGGCTTCTCTGTAGGGGCCTAAGTACAACGAAGGCATTCCTTTATGAACAACCTACAGAGCTCGGTTACTATTTGCAATTGAGTGCTACATCGAGTGCACATAACTGAATCACCTTCTTGGAATTCGGAATGTGCTTCCAATCGTGCCTTCTGGTCTTGAGTTCAGGATTCCTCGGGGTTATCCTAAAGGTGAAAGGCATATAAATGTAAACCCCGCTATATACTAGAATCAGACACTAGAAATAAGCTTTTGGGGATTTTTGTACATTATAACGGGCATGACAAGGGGTATCAAAATGGGAGTGGGAATGTGGCTGTGGAAATGTCTGAGGAGCGTTATAAGCCAATAGCTGGGGCGAGTAACTCGCGAAAGTTATGATGAAGCAGAGGATTATCACCTGCACTAGTGACCTTATCGATAGGCGGATCAAGCGATAATGGCAGAAAGACAGCCACATTGTCAGTGAGTCTGGGCCGACGGCCGGGAATCTGACTTTGGGTACGGTACAAAATATATCAGTCAGGTGAAATGGCCATACGTGTTGATGGCTAGATACGGGAGGATTCAGATATGCAGCAGAGAGGTGAAGCATTTTGAAAGAGAGAGAGATTGCCATGTTGGATCTGAACGAAAAAAGCCGGAGAAAAACAGGTAGACGTACTGCTAATTGTTGGCCTTACATAGGGATGGTCAAGAAAAGTTGAAGCTCAAGTTGAAGATAAACCAGTAAAGAGTGCTTACCTACAGCGATTACGAAGGCCTTTAGAGTTTTGCGAGGGAGATGGGAGAGTAGAATACAGGTAGGAGCACATCGATGGGAGAAGGCCGTTTAAAGTATACCACGCGAAAATGACAGGCAAATACGGGAGCACAACGTGTATGGCGGAGACCGGCAGCGAATCCGCGGCTGCGGAGTACAATAACCAGCCGGAGAAGATAGCGGTAGAATTTAGAGGATGGATACGGACTGAGTTCCAGTTATATATCGTATGAATGGCAAGCCTGAAAGGGGAGACCGCCAGAGTGAGGATGGAAGAAAGGAAATGAAATAGATTTGGGCGCTAGGTGTACAAATTTAACCGACCATTTCGAAGGGTGTGGCATGTGATGATGTCGGGGCTGTAGATCCGCGTAGGAAATGTGTCTGAGAAGTTCAAACATTGGAAAGTATGATCAGCAAAATCAGGGCAGAGCAACAGAATGGCAATGTGGAGTTGATCAGTCGAGCTGATGAAAAGTGTAAATAATCACCAGTCACCTCACTGACTATCGGAGGACTAAGGAAAGATACTCTGAAGTGGCTTGTCATTTGGTGACTTTGGCGAGCCAACGAACAGTGGTAATCAAATTGCCAACTGTTGGATAACATTAGCTAGTTCTGACAGGAGGAGTGGATGGGATTGCGAGTGGGACAGACGGGTACTCAAACTTACAGCTTAGGGAGGATAGGCAATGAAGTACTTGCCAAGATCGATGAGTAATTATACAAGCAATAACAGTATGCAGAGGAAAATCTGGATGATATTTGGGGGCGAATGTGATCACTGTTCAGTAAATAGATGAAGTGATAAATTTTGCCGAGCGTGAAAAGGGTAAAGTATAACATCGATATCAAGGCAGGCACAGAGTGAAGGCGGTGATGACTGGGGAGGAGCCGAGTGAATAACTTTTTCGGGGCAGCAGTGTGAGCCTAAAGATATAACGTTCATTCCATAAGCGGAGCAGGTGGGTGGAAATGACCTTACTTTGGACACCTAACCAGAAAACTACTAAGAGAGGTTGGAGGTGCCATCTGCCAACCTAGTTGCGCCAGCAAGTCGTTGCAGACACCATTCACACCATGTGTGCTCAGGCCAAAGCGGCGGATCTGACAACTTCTTGCCCCAGGCCCCTAGTACTGTCGATAGCAGATTGACAGACCGGTATTTCGTCACAGTCTCTTGAACCCCTCTTGCAACTTAGCGCTACTTCCCCAGAGCGCTGTTCAGGAGCAGCTCGGCCTGCTGGAGAGGCTTGTTGAACAGTTTGGCTAAGGGCCCCGCCAGTGTCTGAGCCAGTGGTCTGAAAATGGCTGGGTGAATTCCATCTGGTCCCCGGGGCTGCCGCCTGTCGAGGGCGTCTAATACTGACCAGGCCTCACCAGAGGTTGTTTCGGCCTTCTCCTCTGAAGCAGTCTCAGATCACTGCAGCTTTAGTAGCTGTTTCCCGTCACCATTTCCGTGGACCTCCTGGAAATATCTTTCTAGGGTTTCCTCTTTTGTCCATTGCTCTGGGCCTGGTTTCCATTCTCCGTCCTTGCGCTGTCGATGTGTAATCGCACATTCGCCTCAATTGAGGCGTAGTTGAAAGAGACTTCTGGGTGCCTCCTGGTTGCCCTAGCAACGTGGTTTCGTTCGTCAGCCCACTCTCTAACGTCGTTAAAAAAACATATTTTGCATTCCCTGCTATTCGAGCAGTCGTCCATGACTGCCATTTTCCTGGTATCTTTTTCATATTTGGAATTTACCTTTTCAGTGCCCGCTCTTTACTGCCTTTCCACCGAGGCGGCAGTCCTCGTCAGCAAACTCCACGCATGGGGGCATTTTTTGCTCCGCCACAACGGATAGCTTTTATCGCTTAACCGCGTTTTGTTTACCGTACTCTCCTGGTCCCAAGCCAATGGCACGGCCTCTGGCGGCAAATTTCAAAGTCCGGCCCCTAAAAGTTCCTCAGGCTTTTGTCTGGTGGTGCAGCCCCCTCGACCAGATTGTGACATCAGATGGTTCTATGGTTGCTTTTACCCTGCTTGGCAGCACACATTACCTCGCTTACTTCTCATATAAACTAGCCGATAAAGAGATTCAATAGGCCGGGAGTTCTGCTGTTCCTCCGTTGAGTGGCCTGGTGATTGCGCTGTCATAGGACCGTGCTCTGGAATTGGTCTGGCAGATGTCGCCCAAATGGACCGCGGGTGCACAGGTAGAAAGCCAGCCTATTCCTGGGCCATTGAAGTCGTTGAGTATTAGACTTCTCTCTGTGTCCTTAGTTGCCGTCACTGAAATCTCCAGCCGGCCTTCGTCCTCCCAAGGGATAGATGAGGGACACCTGCAGAACCACTCCGATGCCACCCACCCTCATCGTACCTTTACTTGTCCCGACACTGCCTGCCCAATGACAGGCGAAACTCTGGTTAACGTGCTCCATTACTAGCACCAGAAAATCTCCTCTTGTACTTTTTTCTTTTCTGTCTGCCCTGCGTACAGGAAAACCTGTTGGGCTAGCCGGGCTTTTCTCCCTTCTCTTTAGCCAAGGCCCCGTGGTGGCTATGCTGTCCATGTCCCAGGTTTCTCCCTTGGTTCGCCCTCATTGGTTTCCAATACTGCATGCGTAGAACTGCGTCATTGGTGTGCCGCATCGGCCAGCAAATTGAAAAGCAAACACCGAAAATCCTTCCAAACTTTCCACGTGCTTTGTAAATGTGACTATATCGGACACCGCTTTGCTAAGCTCGCCCGCACACAACACGTTTGCAAGTTTGTTTGCCTCTGGCAGAGGTTTTTAATTTGGCCGTGAGCCGTTTATAACTGTCGTGCTTGGACCGCAGGACCTTCAGCCCTTGAGTTTTACTGTTAAGTCTATTTGGCCTCATATTTGAGGTTTGTATATAATTGTTTTTTTCGTGACTTTCAATTTTAACCTGTAGAACCCTAGAATGAAACTTCTCCTGTTTTCGGGTTTCGTTTTAATTGGTGACCCGTTGCTCGATTTGCCATTGTTGCAACTTACAAGCAACTTTTCGGGTTGTAAGTCTTCATTTTTCCACTCGGGTTTCGCTTTTGAGTGCTCACCCTTTTTTACCACGTCCTAGTTTCTCAGTTGTGTCAGGCCGATGATCCTGCTTGCTGGTACTTCCTGATTCCGTTGCTGTTTCTGCCTACGGTGCGGTTCCACCCAACACTTTATCACAAGTTCCCTATTTCGCCCCGGGTGTTATCTCATCACGGGCCGGAATTTTATTGATGGTATTTGTTTGAGATGCAGCTTGTACCCTCACTTGTTCCACTCGTGACGACTGGTCCTGGATAGGGTCTGCCAGCCGACTTATCTCCTTCTCAGTCCAAACTGTGAAGACTCTGCTCTCTGCCTCCCGCCTCATTTTTGCCCCTCCCGCTTTAAATTTGGCGGGAGACGGAATTTTTTCCGGGGTTAGAAAGGGGGTGTCTTCCCTGCAGTCGCTGCTTTGACCCTGAATGTCGTTAGCCACGAAGGTTTATACAAATAGGCTAGCTTTCTGCGAGGCTTCCTCGTTTACCCTATCTTCTCTGGCGAGAAGCTCGTGATACGGCCTTCTTCCACTTTTTGCACTCTAAGCTTACCCAATTTCAGTTTTCGCCATCTTTACTAGTCAACACGGCCTTTTTCGTCGTTCTGCGTTTTGCCCGAGGTAACCAGTTTGTGCATATGTCACAGCTTGACCTTCTTTGACATCGAAAGAAAAATACCCCTCGTCACACGGAAACCCCACACCGTTTTAGGACTTTCCAATTGCCATCGGTGCTGCCTGGGGAATCGGATCTTCGAAAGAGCTTATGATCATGCTTTTTTCCGGTCCACCAAGGTAAAAGCCCCTGGATGTTGTGTCCCAAAAACTGAATCTAACGGAACTTGAGAGAAAAACAGTTATGGACCTGGGGAATTATTGTACGACAGAAGGAGCCGCGGTGTCCGAGAATGAATCGAGGGTGTCTGACTGCCGGCTCAAAAGTCGAATTGGTGCAAAGAGATTGGGACTTTGGCTTGCCTTCTTCTAGGTTGTATTTGTTTCTGACCCCTGCCGCCAACCGACCAGCGCATCTATTGCGTTCTTCGAAAATCGGCTTACCCAAAAGTCACATGCCATGTCCATCAACTCAGACACTTCCGTCCTCATGTCTACGGAAGCCATAGAATCTCACAGATCTTCCACTAAGTGCGACGCTTCCTCCGCTGGCTCCAGCATACCCAACACTCTTGGAACGGGCTGCCTGCATAGATGCAAAACAGCACCGTAACATGTGGTCCACAGCTGGCCCTTTTCTGCCCAGTAGTAAGTCCCATTTTACCCCTCCGAAACTTTATCTTTCTCTACCCCTCACCATCCAACGTCGCTTTATTCTACTCTGACCCCACTGCACACTAAGCCAGCTGGCCCGTCGCATCAGAGCCTCCTTCATCATTAGCTCTTCCTCTACCATTCCACCCCTCCCGTTTATTCCATGGAGCCTAGTGAAATGCCTATGGCTTCGACCAACTCTAGCCATAGAGTTATATCCGTCTCACTTCAGTTCCACTTACCCTGCCACTTTTCACCCCCCCCCCCCAGGCAAGACAGCTATCAAAACCATGGTCACTGGGCTACTACTGCCTTCCAACCCCGTATTGACCCCCTAGCATCCTTATCAACTCTCCTACGATTTCCTCGTGATTATCTCTGTAGTTCCCACATGGAGTCTGGCCGTCCTCGTCCAGATCTATCTATCCACTTTACTCAGATACCCAAGCATCCAATGGTAATCTCCTCTAGACTTCTTAAGTTTAGCCTATTATACTCTCCGCGGCGAAAGGGCTACGGCTGGCTTGATGGAAGCAGTTCCCCATATCATTTCTTCTACAAGAATGGCCAGCCTATTGACCACCACCCTCCTACGCAGGTTTTAGCTACTACGTTCACTGACGACCCAGAGCCCCCCACGGTAAGGCTTTCCGTAGCACAATTCACCCCTCGTTCCACCTTGAGCAAGCAGCGTGCTATAAAAAGACTGACTGTCGTCGACAACTTCGACACCATCCTGATCACGGGAGCTTGGCTCACCGAGCACACACCTTCCGACCAAATATCGCAGATAGGTTATGAACCTTCAGGGCTCATCGAATCTACAGCCGGGGTGGAGGTTGCTTGGGATATGTCAAGTGCGGCCTTCCCGTCACCTTAATGAAAATTCCGTGCTGACAAAATGTTAAAGATTCTATACAGTTCACAATTTCACTACCCACATGACCATAGTTGTAGGTAGTAAGTGTCGACCCCCAGCAATGCCAGTTCCCCAATTAACCTCACCAACGACGCATTTAGTTACATCGATGACCTGCCACCTGGAGGTAAGTTTACGGCAGGCGACTTCAATGGTCCGGGAACAAACTGCTTTTCATTTGTTGCCCCCCCACGAATATTTGCATTTAGCCTCGTGCTTCCGCCAGGGCCACTGGGCCCAAAATGTAAAACAGCTACCAGAAAAAGTAACATGCTCCACCCGATATTTACCCCAGGACTAGCAAAAGTTCCCCGTACTAAATGCTACACAGGCGGTGACCGCAAGTTGTCAGTGGCAGGTTTTAAGTCAAGCCACACACAGAAAGCCTATCATGCAATAGTACCTCCCTCAGCCGCCTTAAATGGGGCCACACTCCCTTACCACTTTGCTTCAAAAACTGGGACGAAATCTTTTTGACTGCTAATTTTCAGTACGCCGCTGACCTTTCTCACTCAGATTTGCATTCGTGCATTGGACAGATGTCACACCCTAGTATCCATCCGCACCAGCAGGTCACCATATAACCAGGCTAAAGCAGAAACGCGTTAACCTTCGACAGCCGTACCAACAAAATGGGGGCTTTTATACAGTCTTACTACTCGAAAGCCTATCTCGTGAAATTCACCTCATGGCCCGTGACCTAGAATGAAACAAGAAATGAAGGCACTGCCCCACTCAGATATAGCTCAAGATGCAACTCGGTTACACGGGGCCCATGCCCGACAACCAACTTCGGGCATAAAGCAGATCATGCATTTGGATGATCTCATAACATCACCTCGAAAGGTAGCTGACAGGTTTGACATATTCGTCACAACTCTCGTGACTCTCAGTCCAGCCTGTACCAGAGAGCCACCCCGTTTGTCAGGGATTCTTCATTTAGTTCTACCACGGTCATCACTGAGGATACAGAGAGAAACATCTACACTTTAAAACCATCCTGCCATCCCTGACCTGACGGCCTACCGTCAGTGATACTCACGCTCGGCGGCCAGGATATTTCTATCCCACCACTGAACCTACACAGTCTGTCTTTCCGGAACGAAACCTTCTCAAGCCAGTGGAAGGAACCCCTTGTCATCCTTAGGCATAAGAAATCCGCAATGCTTTACATTAGCAGTTACCGTCCCATTATTCATACACCAATGATCTCCAGGCCGCTGGAAAATGCCGTGAAACTCTGCATGACTGACTTCCCTTCTTTGTATAAACCCAGCAGCCTCAGACAACACGGATTGCTTAAATCACGTTCGTGTTCAACCTTCCGATTTGACTTTGTGAACTTGGCAAAAAAATCCGTCGACAAAAGCAGAGCATGCGCCATTATCCATCTTCATGATACGAAAACACACTACAGAATCCTTCACCTGAAGCAGCTGAATAGGCTCAGGGGTGGCGGAAATGTAAACTCCCTACTGTGTTTGTTCAAGTCTCAACTACAAGGCCGTCACCAAGTTACCTGAATCAGCGACCAGATGTAAGATCCTCACCCAGTATCAGTGGAGTTGTCAAAGAGAGCGTTCTAGGAACACTGTTGTTTTTGCTATATTTAAACGACATATGCTACGTCGTCACCAGAGGCAAAACTTTCTTATTTACCGGTGACATGAAGATAGCCTACCAATTCTAACTAGGAAATCCATTAGTAGCCCTTAATAACATCGTCGTTGACACACTGTCCCTATCACCCTGGTGTGGTCTCTGGCAAATAAAATTTTTGGGAAACGAAAGCAGTTATCTCACACAAAATTACAGTATCCCTCATGGTATGCTTAAGATTCACGGTGCCTCAAACCCGCACCCCTCAACATTTGGGGACCTCGGATCACGAGGCTCGTACCTATTCACCTAATCTGAACACATCTTCCACAGAACTGCACGGCCAAACAACTCCCCTGGCTTGTTGTAGAGAAGATTCCTCCTCACGAACAGTAAATTGGGAATGTGCAGAACTCACATTCGCCCAGCCCTAGAATCTTGTGCACTTGTTTTCGCAAATACGCACAAACGTGACATTATTAAAATTGAGTGTGTACGGCTTCAATTTACCAAAAAACCATTCGGGCCTTCTACGAACCTTAGCTACTTACGTCTCTGTACGCTCCTGTTGCATAACCCCCTGCGGCTTAGGAGAACTGTGTTGTGTTAGAGTGACCGTCCTCGGACGTGATACTGATTATTTAAACGTGGCTGAAGCGGAAAGGCAGCCCGAACAGGGTGTGCCCAGCCACTTACACTGAACAAAAACCAGGTAGGAAAGACGGCAGCTTAGGCGGGGATGTAATGATTCCGCTGAAAGAGCAACTGGTCTACCAAGAAATGAATAATCCAGCCATTCTTGAAGCTCAGGCCAGCAAGCTGATGGTAACTGGAAAATTACCATCAATATCAGTGGTTTGTGCATAAAGCAGCCCGGAGTCAGCCTAGTAGAAGGACGAAAGACTCCTTCATTATTTTAGTGATATGGCTGAAACTTAGTGTACAAACGCAATGTTAGAAAACTTCTGTGAACCGTCAATCGATTTGGCCCCCCAAAATGCGGTGGAGATATAGAATAAAATGGCATTAACTTTGCAAAGCAGCAGGATTCGTCCGAAGTTCGCTGATGGAAGAGCCTAGACGGAGAACTTAGTATCAAGGCGGCATAAACGTGACCATCCTAATGCGTATAAATCAGCCAAATAACTTCGTTATAGTAATGATAATAACGAATTATTTCGGAGGCGCCCGAACCATGACAGTTGCATGATAACATTTTCACAAGCAATAGAATGGACAGACAAAATCCGTGAAAATAAAAAAATATGCGTGACAAAAATAGGATAGGTGGACGCAGGAGGGGGATTAAAGGGGGATAAAGGTATGATAGATGTATGCACACCAAAGGGAAATGCAGGGGGTCTAACTAAACCTAGGATTGAATTCAGGTGGACGCCAGGTGAGCTCGAAAGTCAAGGTCAAGTGAGGAGCCTGACTGGTCCAGGTGGGGACATCTGGAAGCCGACTGATATACATGAGAGGAGCTAGAAATGTGCATGAGAAACCGCGGTAGCGAGAGACGATAGAGAAGAAAGTGAAATGAATTGCTATGGATTAGATAACAATGAAGCATTGGCACTCTGCAGTAGATGTTGGTTGGACAGGACACAAGACTCACTGGAAAGCAGGCAGCGAGCAACGCAGGGAGTAAAGGGTAAATCAGATGACAAATGATTTGGAAGGATCGCACACGACAGATATGGGGCATAGACGTAAGAGAAATGGATGCATGTCATGACGGTCCGCGGGATGACGGCATGAGAAGTGGCCGGTGAGGAGTAGCAGAACAGCGGATTGGATTACTGCTTGTCAGTAAACCAATGACATAAGAAAGCCAAATCCACAACACAATAAAGAGGACCGACAGAGGAGTCAGAAACGCACATTAAACGGCGTTCCCATTTAAGCCGCCATAACAATGCTTGACCGCAGTCCTGTTGTGTTCGTGGTCAACGGCGGAGCACCCAGTGTTGCAACTCTCTGTACAAAAATAGGCTTAAATCCTTGACATTGTAGGCAAGCAAGCTGCAAACAAATGAGCAAAAGAGCTAACCCACATTTGCCATCATGCGCAAGATATTGAGGCCATTGATTTCGCAACAAAATGGGCTAATTGATAATCCTTGAGTTGAAACATGCTTAGAGGTCCATACAAAGCATGAAGCTTGCCCACAAAAGAAGGTGATATTGGTTGGTTGTCCGAGTATTACGTGTGACTTGAACCGAGCAAAAAAGATTGTTCTCAGGCAGACCGCACAAGGCGTAAGTCACAGTATTCTCAAGTAGAGCAACGGGTCACCAATTAAAACGAAACCCGAAAACAGGAGAAGTTTCATTCTAGGGTTCTACAGGTTAAAATTGAAAGTCACGAAAAAAACAATTATATACAAACCTCAAATATGAGGCCAAATAGACTTAACAGTAAAACTCAAGGGCTGAAGGTCCTGCGGTCCAAGCACGACAGTTATAAACGGCTCACGGCCAAATTAAAAACCTCTGCCAGAGGCAAACAAACTTGCAAACGTGTTGTGTGCGGGCGAGCTTAGCAAAGCGGTGTCCGATATAGTCACACTTACGAAGCAGGTGGAACTTTTGGAACGGTTTTCATTATACGTCCTCTGCGCAATATGTGACCGTGAGGGAAGCAGTAGCTCAACCAAGCTTTACCGAAAGTGAGGCGATATCGTATGAAAAAGGTAATAGTTAATCCGCACATACGGGAGAAAGTTGAATGGGGAAGATAGTGGATACGGATACCACCCATGGACACTTACTTGGGATCTTCGAAGTCTTATTGGTTAAGGGCCTACTATGGATCAATCACGGTAACACTCGCCCAAGGAATGTCACCAAGATCTTTGTTCGAGCAGTATTTCGCTTCCAGACCTGCAGATATCTACAATAATGCCAAGTTTAACTC
The DNA here is from genome assembly GCA_948099385.1 of Fasciola hepatica. Classification (NCBI taxonomy): domain Eukaryota; kingdom Metazoa; phylum Platyhelminthes; class Trematoda; order Plagiorchiida; family Fasciolidae; genus Fasciola; species Fasciola hepatica. The sequence goes on along the minus strand of CANUEZ040000043.1, from coordinate 31,459,544 downwards.
TGTTCGCCAATGGCGTGGGGACATACCAACATCGGCCGCCAACTGATCGCACAGCCTGATCAACAGAAGCTGAACTAGATGCTGAATGCCTCATAAATTTTTGAATGTCTTCTCAAGGAACCGTGGGTGATCACTCAAAAGGCTCGCTATTTACCTCGCAATATGCTACTCAGTTTGGATGAAATCTTCACGCTAATAGGAAACTTTGATTAAGGCCTAGTAATGAAAGAGGGGAAATTCTACTGTGCAAAGCTAGAAGGAAAACTCCCCATCTCGGCTCCTTGGAAGAACCTGTATGCTTCATGCTGTAACAGCAATGACCGTTTTACAGGTACTCACGAGTAGTGTATTTGGTTGAAAAATGAGAACCCTGATATAAACACGCATGGAAGCGATGGCAGAGATTGTCCACCAATTCACTCCTCTTCTTTTTATAGCAAGAAAGATCAGGGCTGAACAAAGCTGAGCCCTTTTTTCGATCAGACTATCTGAAACCCGTCTGTGAAATGAAAGGCCGCACACTGTTCGCGAGGACCAAGTACCTCGCAGCTGGATAGTCGACGGATTTTTCAAAACAAAATCTTTTGCGCTACTCAAGCTTAATGGAATTTCCCCCACACTGTCCAGTGGTCTGTCCTCCTGCTCACCTTTAGTAGCGGGTGCAAGACACCGTCAAGATGAGGGTTTAGAACCCTCTCTCTCTCTTCCAATGCCCCTTTATTCGGTGAACTGTCTTCAGGCTCATCGATACATTCAGACAAAAAGGTAATCACAAAATCCGGGAACACTTGGGTTTTGGCCTTGTACCCTTGTGCTACTTTAGGAGTTCACGGCTCAAGTCAGAAATCGAGGGTGGCCGATAGCTGGGCGGAAGCAAACACGCAAAAGGCGACCTAGAGGTGGGTTACATGAGACAGCCGTGCTTCTGGAGCATGTTTCTCGGATATAAAAAATTGCCCAAAGCGGAGGGATTCTATCCCACGGGGTTAATGTCAAAAGCTTCGGAGGTTCCGAAAGTCATTCCGCACAATTAAAAAGCAGAAAGGTTCAAGAGCTAAAAGAATCACATCTCCCGGTTGGAGGCTCTCTGGGGACACAGTGAATTTCCTGGGTAGAAGATTTTGTTGACGAACCGAACATTCCCGACCGAACAGTTACGCGCGGGGATCCTGTCATTCGTCTCTAATTTGTACGGCCCTTTATTCAGTTTCTTCTCGGTTGCCTCCAGGAAAACTTCTCCCGCAACCGCTCTGGCAGAAGAATTTCGATTAGGACCAAAAGCCTGAACCTACTGATGTACTACGCTGGGAAAGTCCCCTGATAATCACCAAAGCACCAGAAAAATAAGAATTTTGCGGTGCCTGCCCTCAAGCGATATACAAGAAATGAGATGTTCGCGCATCGTCTCAGATATACCAGAAGCGGGTTACGGCGTATCTGCATACTGCTGCTAGATGGATGCACATGGGCAAAATTATCAGATTTTTAGTTGCCAAAGCTAAAGTTTCCCACCAAAATGGTGTCTTTCCGCATACTGGAATTGACCACAGCAGTACTGTCTCCAGAGGTGGCCAAAACCTTGAGACGGTGCTTTGAAGGAGCTATCCTGGAAGCCAGCTTACTGATCGATTCATCCATTGTACTCTACAGTGTTAGAAAAACTAGCACCTGGGCGAACATCTTTATGGCTGATCACCTGACAGTTATTCACGAGTTACCCAGGGCGGGTAAGTGGGACCATGTGCAGTCATTTAATAATCCTGCCGATTTCAACCCACGGAACCCTGAGAATTAGGGCAAGATACCCATTTGCTTGAACGGGCAGGGGTTTCCGGGCCTGCTCGAAAGAGTTTGGCCTTTCATCCCTCTGTCAGAGGGGTGCAACTCACTTTTGGACGCAATACACTTGGTACTAACCACCAGCGCCATCAACAAGGATATTTTGCAGGCTCAACTGTGCTATCTATGTGTGGACCAAGGGGCTCGGGGTTGCGTTATGATGTATAAGACACAAACAGCGGATGCTTACACCCGCGGGTAGTGGGTCAGGGAGTAGCCTGAATATCGGCCCGATACTTTCCATGGAACTCAAACCAGCAGAGATCGAGATGGCGCATCTTACGCAAACGCGAAAGTCTGCCTCGGAATGTATAATAATATATGAACAAGACTTGGTGAATAATACCGGATTGCTCGCAGACGGCTGATTAAAACTCGTCTCACTTCAGTCGATGGGTTATTGAGAATCGGTGGCAGATTGAATAACTCACACCCGAGTTTGGACGTAAAGATTGTGTAATATTATTTGGTGAACACCCCACAGCGGCTTTGCTAACCTGACGTTGCCATGTTATAGATAGACACACTGGAGAATCCCGCCTGTCGAACAGTATCGGACAACGATTTTGGACTTCGGCCGGATGGGCTGCCATAAGGAGGGTCACCGCTTATGGCATCTGATGCCAATTACAGGACGCGCTGGCATGCAAAGCAGCTATTGTCCCAACTCCTATTTTCTGGAGCGGCAGAACGTTGCTGGCCGTTCCGGGAGACGGGCATTGACTATTTCGGTCCGCTTATAGCAACCTACTGACCTGCTTACTGACATGGACAGTTCATCTAGAGGCGGCACACACGGTGAACACCGAGTCGTTTTTGATGGCACTCCAACTATCTGCTAGCAGAAAGGGTATACCAACCAGTATTTGTTCAGACGATGGATCAGATTTTGTCGGAGCCCGAAAGGAGCCTGAGAGTTGAGGTTGGCGCCTGGATAAGTCTCGAACTTGGAATAGAACTAGCATAAAAGGAGTTTACTGGCATTTCAACCCTTCGCAAGCTAGCCGTCGTGGAGTGTGTGGGAAGGGCTCATGCAGCCCTCAAGGAGAGTACCAATGGTACAGGCAGAGCAGCAGCCTCTGGAAGACGGGAAGATGAGTATGTTGCTTGGGCCTTTAGTACCTATTGCCTTTAATGATAGACGAGATCACTCCGACCTCACGTGACCTGCTGACGAGAAGATCATTGGAAGGCGGTGAGCTACTTAGGACAATATAGATCACGTACAGTAGCAGTTGGAAACAAGCCCAACGCCTCGTCCAGGTGTTTTGGGGACTGTGGATTCGGGAACACCTACCGACACAACGGGCCGGACAAAAGTGGATCACCGGGGAGGGATTATTTAGATCCGATGAAGTGGTACTCGAAACTGACAAGCAAAAACCCTGTGCTGAAAGCCCGCCTGGAATTATCAGTGGGACCCATACCGACTCCGATAAACTCGCACGTACAGTGTAAGTGAAACTAGGGAACGGAGGATATGTTTGGAACACCAGAAAGGTGTGTCCGGTTGAGGGTGACAGCGGATCAAACGAATACAGGTGTTCAAAACTGTGTTGCATTATAACTCCCCAAAAATGGTAATCCTTACGACCTCAAGTACACCAAAGATTTATATTTTACGCGCAAGCTCATACACACCTGTCAACATGAATTAGGTGGTTCAAGTTGTGAAAAACTTCTCCAATTGCTTTGAGTTCTACTGCACTCTCATGTTTTGAGATTTCAAGTGGTGCAGCTAATTTGAGAGCAGGGAAATATAATTTGGGATTATTTTCTCCATGTGTTAGGCCACCACCGCTCACTCTTGTACGCGCATACATTCACCTGACAGCTTTTTTGTTCAATATCACCAGTACATCCGGAAACCTTACAACGGTTGCCAATTACACATGCCGCCAAACACCCACTATGTAAATTGTGATGTTTGGGAAATCCCAACGGAAGGGACTCTGCAGATTGCTCCGAAAGAACCAACGTGCTGGCCTCGCTCGTGAGCTGTACGTGCTGCACCTAGTGTACGGAAAAGCAGAGTCCGTCCCTCGTCGTCTTTGGGTACTGACACTGAGAGCAGAACGAAGGTAGGTAGGAGGAATCAGTGTTCAAATTCCAACAACTTGACACTTGAATGCTGAGACCGATTTTGGTGGGCAGTGTGCTTGCCAGATTTGAAAAATTCTCCGAAAACACCAAGATATTTTCGATCCGTAAAAATGCCAGATTGGAAACATTCTTTGTGTCTCGCAGCACTCAAACATTTTTGCTTGTTCGCTTCCAGCACGCGATTCTGTCACATCTTGTTTGGACCAGTTTGACCCATGTGCTCCTTCTTCTTATGCCGTGAACTAGGTTCTCGTTTTGAGTCCTTGTGAAAGCCTATTTGAGATTTGTGAAGATATGCAATGTTGTTCATTCCATAGTCCAGCAATGCGAAACTTTCGAATCAATATTATTTTCATTGGGATTTGTGTGATTTGATTATGGTTTGTTCGGGAGCTTCAGACAAAGACAGCAAAAAATCATAAGCTCCAAAATGTACAGGGGATTCTTTCCAGAAGCTGAAAAGGAGCACGCTGTGAGGAAAACCCCAGATTTCCTTCTATTTGCGATTACTGCCGTGAGTGTTCCGCTTCTGACAATTTATGATTTACAGAACCACGTCCTCACCAGGCCTTGTGGTATCCACCCCGATGTTGTACGTACTGCTAAGGGTGTTTGGCGATTGACTACTCTCCGGCGCAGCACCCATTGTGCTTCTGGCGCTTTGCAACCAATAAGAGTATCCACTCCGTCATCCCTTGGGTCAACAGCCGTTGTGTCTTGCACACAAGGATACCTAGACCGACTTTGGTGCCCGCATCGGGTGATGAGTCAGTGCAAATGCCCCTGTTAACTCGATCCGTTCACTGATGTCAAGGGAGATGAGGTACAGTCGCAGCCGGTCTGCAATCTTTACCTGGGTCCCGCCCACCGTACTCACAGCTGACGGAGTCGAGGTTTTCTCAGGATGCTGTTTATCCGCAAACCACTCCCTGACCAAGGTAGTATCAGATCTCCTGTCAACCAAGGCCGAAGCTTTAGTCACTCGATCAGGGGTCACCATTGTTAGGGTGACTAGGCCCAGACGTGTGGGCTTGTGGGTATACCGTTATCCTGAACAGATCACACTCGGCTTTGCATTTTCTTCGGAAGTAATTATTTTACCTGGTGTGGTAGTCGATGGTGTCCACTTCGGCAATCTTCATGATCACACCCGGCTCTCACTTAGCAAACTGCCGTTCTTCGGGATTTGCGAAGGCGTAGCAAACAGTTTCGCCGTCTTTGCCACTTCCCGTCTTTTGTTTATCGTAGCTTTGGACAACTTCGGGCAGCCTATCAGTCCATGATCGGAGGCGCAAGCCTCGCATCCTGAAAATGCCACACTCTTAAGCGAAGTGGCTTTCGTGCTTGTCCGAGGCTGGGGTTTCGAGTGCTCCTGTGTAGCATTTGAGCTCAGCTGATACTTGGTCTATTCATTCTTGAGCCATCGTAAATGAGCCTACCAAATCTGTTGCCCGCTATTCTGGCCTACCCGTCTGAGCATTCAGTCAGGCCCTCAAAATTAGCTTCACGGTCACCCTGGCTCGAGAGATCTGACTCACTGGCCCAGCGACCCCTCAGTTTGGACGAGAAACAACAAACTATCACCCCCAAGACGTGTGTCGTGTCAAGATCAGACTTCTAATCCAAGTGACCAAGGGCCATTGAACAATTTTGCCTTCTAAAGACAGGGTCAGGCAGCGTTAACCTTGCCCGTTGTTCGCTTGGCTTCGGACATAAGGCCATCGATCAAACTGCAAATAGCTTTTAACGGCTGATCAAACAAGTCCTTCAAAATCTTCCTCGCTCTTGTGTGGCCTTGATGTGGGTCGAGCATGGCAAAACCATCAATAGCTTCCCTAGTACGCTCTCGTAAGTAGTGGGTTAGTTACAACGGTCTCCGGCTCGAGCCGGTCGCCTAAGCCTCCACATTGTCCCCAAATTGTTGAAATGTTCAGTTTATATGTAGTCAAATGTGTAATGTACTGGACCTTGATGCTCGTTGAAAGCTTGAGAATTGTGTGATATAAGTATTTAAGTTGCATGCAAGTTTACTCTCCGCCAGGAAAAGGGTTGAGTAATAATCAGCACTTTGATGGGTTCATAGGAAGAGCCCGAAGGATATGCATTTGAGGGTCAGAATGCAGGACCCAGCCAGACAAAATTGATAAAGCGAGGAACCGTGAACCATAAATGAAAATGTCTCAAACTTCGCTGAGAGGCTGGGCAAATGGTGTACCGTGGAGACTATTTTTTTTGTTTAGGAAGCAGTAGCTCCCCGCAATGGAAGATTGGAGTTAGGGAGCAAAACAACATGTGGATTGGGAAGGGAGCAAGAAAATTAGATAGAAGTGAGTCATTCGGTTAGGAGGTTTAGAGAGTTTGGTGTACGGCAGCCATGTCATATGGGTGCATTGGAGGTAGGCGCATTTCAGAGGCACGGCCAAGGAATGATGGCAAAAGGAAGAGCTGGCCGAAAGCTGGCTGATGCAGGGTGAAAGCATGCTGATTCAGATAATATCTGGAGAGGGGTGGAAAACACTTCTTGGAAGCAAGTGGCCGGTTTTGTGTTTATTGCCACCTATCGGACACGCGCCTCCTTTACTCCTTCGTTCGTTCACTCGTGGACTCCGTTAGTGTGAGCATCCAAGAACACCTGATAGACAAACCGGATTACTGTGAAAAATACATGCTCTATATTGTCTATGAAACGCGGGCCGTCGGCAGAAAGAAGGAGCTGTGTGGTAGAACAGTGGTTGCCAAGTACACAAGTAGCAATGGCTGATAATATAAGAAAGAAAAATATGCAGCAACGATCAAAAAGGTAGGTACGGGTGTACGGGACGGCTAAAAATGACATAAGAGGTCCACGGCCCTTTGTTTTCTTTATAAGGGTAGTGTGCAACGAATCAGCGGCGAAAGACTGGGAGTGAAACTGCCCGAGAAGCGCGAAAACGATGTCGGCTGCGACAAGCAGCATATAAGACGGGGATTATGAAGGAAATGCATGAGCAAGATAGACAAGAGAAGATAATTTACTTCTTTAGGTGAGAGTGCATTACGTGATGACGGTTGAAAAGAGGTGTTATAAAGCGGACGTCCATCAAGAAAGAGACAACAGGAAGATGGCGAATGGAACGGCTACGGAAGGCAGTTGGAGTGTGGACTGTCAGCGAAGAAATGGAACTGGGGTGCGAAGATACGGCCACGGCAGTGACGAAGTGTGTCAAGATGTGGGCACGTGGAAATTCAGTAGAGACAGGTAGTGGTAGATCGCGTGGCTAAGAACAACTCCTAATGACCACGATGTGTGGTTTTCTTACCACTGGTGTAACGTCGTGGTAAGGGAGGGGCGTTGAAACAAACGACATAGGGAGCACCTAATCGATGGTGGGCCTGATGAATAATATTTTGGAAGGAAGTCGAAAGAAATACCTCAGAAAAGAAACAGCAGATAGGATTGGATCACTAAGGTTACTCTACTCATTTTACTACAGGTCAGTGACGTGATGACTGCGGAAAAAGAAGGAGGAGAAGTACCGAGACAGGTAATCTCACGATGGGACAGGAAACAGGGGATGTTTTGGGCAATAGATTCGGGACAAAGGAGATGGAGAGCTTCAAGCCCGTTGGCAAGTGGGCACATGCAAAGAACCAAAAGACTCAGATCAAAGCTCCGGCTGCTGAAAAGCTCCGGAACGATTGTGTGGACTGGGCAGAAACTGTACGGTGGAGGCGGATATCGGTAATAAGCGCAACCACGGAAGATGAGAGGGGGGGTAAGGATAAGTTCTGCGGCGGGGATGAGCTTATCATGTTTGGGAGTTTTGAGCATTAGCGTGGGGCTTTAGAAGAGGATACAAGTAGGGATATGTCAAGGGAACAGGCAGCAAGAAAGTAAAGGTGCGACCATCAGGAAGTATGAATAAAAGGTTGCAGCTGCAGGTGAGAAGAGTGGGGTGTTCGAAACAGACATCAGCAGAAAAGAACCTTTTCGGGCATTGAGGGAGCAAGTGCAGGAGGCGATACAGGCTTCATGTGGTGACAGCTAATTTGATGACAGATAAAATAAGTGTGGACAAAATGGGTAGATGTGAGCACAAGGGCAGTAGGGCGGTAAAGTGAACCCATTATGTTAGTGAAATGATCTTTAGGAGAGCATACGTTGGCAGAACGGAGATGGTGCAGGCATACAGCCCGAAGAATGCTCTATGGGATGTGGCAGGAAGGCGGCAGTAGGAGCGTGCTATTGGCAATCGGTGCGGGGGTATAGGGCCAACCGTGCGCCGGACACCCAACCTCAGACGCGCCCCACGAAATGACCTTAGTAGGTCTGATCCGTCAGAATGTTTGCGCCCTCACATCACTGCAGACCACCAGCAGGCTCGACATGCGCCTGTTTTTGATGGAATCGACCGGAATCAGAACTCAAAGCCTCCATCAGATGCTACGGTTTCAGATGTGCACATGATAGATTATTAGAGTGCGTGGGTAACGCGAAGATGCACAGTGAGGGCAGACGGAAATGGCGACCCGATTTGAGGTGCTCGAATGTTCGCCGGCAAGCTACTCCAGAACTTATAGTAGAAGAACACGAAAAAATGTGGATGTAAGGCAAGTTCCCAGAAATCCTGCACAATCAGTCTCGCGTAGGTGCACGGTTTTGGCCATGCAGGCGTTTCCTGTAGATCAGAATTCAGCAAGAGTCATCTAACAATTTAAACCGGTGTTTGTACCTCATCCATGTGAGAATCAGCGTCGTTTTAATTTGACCGATGACAGGCCTGTTGGCTTTAAATCGCGTCTCCGGCTCTCGTTATTGAACATCGTGGCCATAGATTATGGCGTAGCAAATCACGTGCGACAGTACAGGTGGTTGTTTGAAAATCCCCTTTGGCGCACAAAAAGAACAGCACTGAAGAGTGAATAATTGTTTAAAATGATTCCCAGCCTTGCTGTTAAATATCATGCGGGTGACTATCATGCACTTGCTTGATCTTCGGCTGAGTTGAGGGTCAATTTTACAATAGTTAAGCAGAAGGGGGGGAGTTGGTGTGATTTTATCAGTCAGAAGATGTTGATGCTGGATCGACCTCTGATGACGGGCTTCCGGAGGCAATTTCTCTTTTTGATTGCTTCGTCTTCAGCGAAGGCAACTGAAGTGCCTAAACTAGTCGCTCCCATGCTCACAGATCCGGACCTAGTAGAGGTACGGCGATCGCCTCAGTCGCGGCCAGGATCCGCACTCGGACCGCCTTTGGCCGTTTAGGGGGAACAACAACAACGACACTGAGTGAGTCATCCGGGTCGATCTTGTGACCACTATCAATTGGGTGACTGATGATGGGACTGCCCGTTGTGCCTGTTTTCTCATGGCTCAGTCACTTTGGGTGATGCTCTTTCATGCTTTGAGCTAGGCGCCTAGATGCGTGACCAATCTGAGATGCGCAGCGTGCGCGCCTGAACAAGTAGTTAATCCTGAATAAGGTGAGCTCATATAACTGGTCTTTCGCTTGCGTTCCACTCATCGGCTAAGTAGAAGCCCAGACCACCGGGACAGACATTTGTCTAAAAGGGTTCGAAAATGTGCTTGTGGTAGGCCGCCGCAGTGGGGGTAAAATTTAGACACAAGGTCGTGAATTGATCACCAGAGAAATCCCGGACAAGCTGAAATAGCTGCGTAAGAAAAAACACGGAGTATTTTGAGACCAGAAGAAGGTTCCCGTGTTGTACTCATGGACAGTCGAGAGTTCTTTGAAAAGCTTTCCACATTGTTAAGAAATGGAACAAAAGTTTTGTGCCTGACACAAAGGAAGGACGAGACTACGAGGATAGAGAAGGTGCCATCGGGATTCCTCCGACAACCGAGAGACCGGAGCTGCATAAACATCATCAAATGTGAAGAAATAAAACCATTTGGATCACTTTACCATTCCATGATGGAAATCCAAGAACCCCACAAATATGATACTCCAATCCAATCGGTTCTGGCGATGGCAAATTTTCCATACCGGCAATGGAACAATGGATAGTAAAACTCTTGGGACCCATTCCCATGAGGATGGCTAAGTTTGGTCGGCGGGGATAGTTTTTTGTTTGCGCCCATCACACAGGGGGTAAGTCTTTATAATATAACGTTGATATTGCTTGATGCGAAGCCACTTTTTATCGTTGCCGTTTGTTCCTGGGAACCCTTCTCCTTCGCTGACCCATCCGGAGGCGCGGCCTGCAGCTTCTAGAATCACTTAACAGCAGAAGAAGTAGGAGCGCCTATCTGCTGGACTTCTTTTAGATTTCCTCGAAGGTGTCAAGGACGTTGCTTCTTGTCCACTCGCAGGCAGGCCTTTTGATGTGCTCCTTCGGGCCACCCTAGAGAGCACCGGCTTCTTCGACTCATATTTCTTTCGCCGGCTCCTCACAGACTTCCCCCTCGGTGACGAGAAGCCTGCACAGCTTCTGCATCGTACGCGACAACTAGTTAAGGGCATCTAATTTGGCGATATGATGTTGTGACAATTATGGATTCAGCAGATAACCGAACAAGCGCAGTGCATCCTGGTGATTTTCGTGGAAGGGGTGCCCTTAGACAAGCTGGCTTAGGCAGCGGACCGTTTTATGGAACCACCCCCGTCAAATTGGTCGGTGTTTCCCCCCTTCCCCAGCCACCATGGACTCATTTTTGGCAGGTATAGCTGCATAACTTGGTGCTCTTCGGGCAGACTTGGCAGTTATTCAGTCTCCACATTCGCCGGGTCTTTGTCACTCCCCGACCCGCACTCGCCGTCACACAGCCGCTCGTAGTCCTCCCAGGCCATCTTATTCCAAAGCTCACTCTAGGGTTGGGTGCTGTCATCACCTTTAGTGTTATGCCAGCGCCCAGAAGAGTAAGCCCTCATGCGCGATCTGCGACTACCAGAGAAACTCGCCGGCAGACGATTATGTAGGGCTGCGCGCGCTGGCGTCCCATCGCGCTTTCTCTTTCACCTCATCAGAGGCCACATCTCAAGTCGTTAGTTTTCGATCGACACCGGGGCACACATCAGTGTCATCCTCCCTAAACCCTGTGAGCTTCAGTGTTGTAAAGTTTTAAAGCTTCAGGCTGACAACGGGTCTCGTATATCTACTTTTGGTACGAAAAGTCTCTAATTGTTTTGGCTTCACCCGCCTTTTTCAAAGGACTTTCGCCGTGGCTGACGCTTCTCAATCCATCCTAGGTGTTCATTTTCTGAATTATTTTAACCTTCCGTTACATCCGGGTTCTCTCAGACTAACCAGCCCTGTGACTCATCTTGCCGTCGTCGGGTCTGTGTGCTTGGTCAACGCGTCCAACTGTCCATAGCTCCTGGAGCAAACGACACCGGCGAAATCCAGGCTGAATTTTCGTCTCCCACTGAGGCTGCATTCAACTTACTCGAGGTGCGCTGGGAGGACGAATGTCATATTGGTATCAAGGGAAATCCTGTTTCCGCCCTCTCTCGTCTTCTGGCTTCAGGTATACTCGCCATCCCTCGTCACAAATTCCCGCAAGTGATGGACCCTGGCATCATCCGCCCCCCTAATTTCCAGGGGCTTCTCCATTACATATGGTGCCGAAGAACACTTCAGACGACTGGCTTCCGTGTGTCGGGTTTCCTCGCTCCAATCAGGCCACAAAGCCGGATCACTATTCTGTGCCTCACATTAGTGACATCAGGCCCGCACTGGCTGGATCCAGCGTCTTCAGCCAAATCCACCTCGTTCGAGCCTATCATCGAATTCCGACCGCTAAAGAGGACAGTCCAAAAACCGCTGTCACCCCTCTGTTTGGCTTCTTTGAGATTTTTTTGCACTTCATTTGACCAGCAGAACGCGTCTCAAAGGTTTCTGCGGTCCACCAATAGTGTTACCCACGGACTACTCCTCTTTCTCTCTTTTTTCGATGTCGTCCTTGTCCCCAGCCCCAGTGTCACCGAACATCAACTGCATCTTTGGCAGCCTTTACAGCCGTCAACAGAGCACGTCGCCGCCATTGCCGCTAAGACCGAATTGGGAAGGCCGTCTCTGCCCCTACTCAACCGTGTCATCCATGCTAAAGGCAACCATCCGGTTGAAACCAAGGTCAGCGATATTGCTCAAATTCCATCACCGAACTCCTTCGAAAGTCCCAAGCGTTTTACCGGCCCTGTTAATTATTGCTGCCGTTTCATTCCGCACCACTTCTCGCTGAGGCGGCTCCTCGCAGACCTTTTGCTTGGCAAAAAATGAACCCCCACCTAGACCGATCAAGCCAAGGAGGTTTACCTCATCTCAAACAGGCCTTGGAGCCTGCGGTTCTTCCCCGCCATTGGGAACTTCGTGCTTCCGGCAGTGCCGTCGTTGAAGCTCCCGATGTTGCAGTGGGCTCTTTCCTCCAGCTGGCCGTAGAAGACTCTTGAAAGCCACTGGACTTTCACTCACAACAGCTGTCTTCTACAGGATTTAAATACAACGCTTTCGGTCTTCAGTAACTCGTCGTCTACTCGAACATCCGTCACTTTCTCCAGGTCCTGCAGGAGTGGAAATTCATCATTTTCACTGATTAAACGTCTTTGCCCTGTGCCTTATGCAACGATTTGGATCTTCAGTCCCCACAAGGTATTGGGCAGCTGGGTTTCACACCACAACTTTCTACTGACATTCTTCACGTCAATGAATGAGCTGATGTGATCGCGGATACTGCTCCCAGGATTGACAACCTAGTGTCGCCTGCTGTTCCAGGTATCAATCTCAAGAGTGTGGCTTGGGACCAACAGTATCCTGAGTTTTAACAGACCATCCACTTCACGAGTCTCCGGGTGAGGGCCTTGCCTCTTCTGTCATCTGCTGGCACCACCCTCTGAGACACCACCTTGGATCATACAAGGCCAGTCGCGCCCCCCGCCAAATAACCTTTCCGCTTTCGATGCTTTGTACGGCCTATCCCATCCTGGTATCAAGGCCACGTGAGGACTCATTGGTGTCCATTTATTTGTCCCGACATGGACCACCATTCTCGTCGATAGACAAGTAACTGCTCGGCATGTCAGCGAGTCGAGATTCAACGACACCATTCTAATCCGTTGGTGACAGTAGATGCCAGCTTCACCCATTTCCAAGTCTAAATCTTGAAGCCCTTCCCACTGTCACGAGGCACAATCCATCTCCTTACTTGCACTGGTTACCTCACTTGCTGACCTGAAGCCATACCCATTCTGGATGCATCCAGTGAAACTGTCGCTGATTTGTTTACGGAACACTGGGTTTCCCGTTTTGGTTGTCAAACCAAGGGTCATTACTGATCGAGGAGCTCAGTTCGAATCTATCATTTTCGACGGTCTCTTCCAAATGACCGGCGCTAAACGCATTCGAACCAAAGCTTGTAGCTCACGGGCCAAAGACTTGACTGAAACATTTCACGGGTGTCTCAAAACCTCTCTTGGTGCCCACACCAATCCTCAATGGACGAGTGCCCTACCACCGGTGTCATTGGGCTTTCGCAATCAGCAGGGCAGCCACGCGCCCCGCACACCTGCTTCAGTGAAGTTTGGTACCACTGTTAATCTTCCCGGTGAATGTTTAGAACTCAGGGTAAGTGTAACGGTCTCGGGCCCTTGGGATAACACTCAAAGTCCAAAGTTTGGTACTCCTATCCGTTCAGCAACCCGACCGTCATTCATTTCCAGTCACCTACATACGTGCGTAGGTTTTTTGGAGCTCACCAAACAGTAGCTCCTTGACTGCAGCACATTCCGGCCCGCGGGAATTCATTCGTCGTTTGAGGAAATCATTCGCCATGACATCCGTGGCCGTCAGGAAACCTTCGGTTTCGATTGCCTTAAGTCGGCATTTATTGACCCGAAACCTCATTCTACGGCAGACCTCACGGAAGGCCAAAGAGCGGACATTGACCAGACACCAATAACGTCCAGCTTCAGCACTCTTGGGTCACCGGTTGGCCTCCATTACTTACCCCCAGGTCGGGTAGGCATGTCCGTCTTCTGCTGGCTTCGGTGACTTTGTTGTTCTCACCTGGACATTTCGGTTTTTGTCTGCATACCTTCTCCAGTTTTCCGGTCTCTTTGAGGGTCAGTCGTTTTATCTGAAGAGGATCCGGCACACCGCAAGCGGTGGACACGTGTCACCCGTGGACATTACGAATTTTTGGTTTTTGCTGGTGCAGAGCCTCGTACACAATTTGGCTCGTCCCCGCCCCCCTTTTAGTTCCTAGATAGTGAGTTCTGGGGGAGGATACCCTATCAGTTAACTTGTGAGTGATCTTTCTGTGGTCCAGTGATCCTTAGGTCGCCCACGGCGTGCCGAGCACAAAAGTTTTCCAACTGGAACCATCCAACTGGTTTCTGACTCAACTCAAGAGGCCCTGTTAGGTCGAAGTCCTCCGTAATGGCCGTCCTTCTGCAGAAGCACTGACGTAGCGGCTTCGCAGACACCAAACTCACTAGAATGCAACCACCGGTTTGGAGCGAAGATGCACCGTACGCATAAATACGTATCTGTACTCAGGTCTACTTGGGACTAACAACCGCTTCCCGGGGGCTCCCAATTCCGGTTCCAGTTCTTCCAATAGTTAAAGCAATCTTCCCCCTTGAATCTTTCTTCTCAGTCACTTGAAGTGGATTGTAGTTGGGAAAATTGTACTTCAAAGTACTTTTTCACATACGAACCCTATTCAACCAGCACCGTGATAATCTTCTTCAGTCGGACACATGGGCCCATTTTGGAAGCCCTGCAGGATATTTCGGTGATTCTCATCAGTCATCTATTGAGGTACGTAGCTGGGCAAGCAAACGTTGACTAGGCTCTCCGACAAGTCAGAAACTCAGGTCAGCCTCAGTTCCTTCAATTGGCTGGCGCTTTGAAGTTTGCTTGTTTAAGCCCACCTGGCACTGGTAAGCACTGCCTCATCACCATCTTAGGCTGATCGTGCTTCAACTCGTCAGCTCCGGCCATTAGCTCGTTCAGTCACCGCGTAGCTTTCTCGCTGTTATCGGTAGAGTTTTTAATAAGTTATCTAGGGTAATACCTAAAACTATATCTCTGAGGCCGGTTGTCCGACGCAGAAAAAATCAAGCAATTTTTTCTGAACACTACTCCATGGGCCACCCGGTGGTATAATATACATACAAATGTGATTGTGGGGTAGGAGCTAAGCGAAATACCAGTCTCAATCAAGCAACACTAGCAGACTCCAAGATACCGCTCAGGGAATCACCTTCGTAAAGGGACTAAAGCCGGCTTGACCTGCGTAATACATCCGGAAACTTTCAAACAGCTCCATCTGCAGAAACTGCTTTCAGTTTTTAGCTGAACAACTGATACATAATTACTTCCGCTGATATTGACCTCCAGTGGCGAGTACTCTCCCCTAAGGCTTACATATATTGACAATACTCTGCATCTAATCCCCTGCTTCCATATAGTTCCCTTACCCCCGCATATTGCCACCTCTTGTCCGACTGGCCATCCACATCCTTACCACCATAGATATGCCTACGTCTCCTCCCAGCCGACCCAAAATCACTGTCAGCACTCACCGTCGCAAGACCACTAAATTCCAAAACTCGCCGGATAACTGCTCAGTCTCTCTGGTAGATATACTTGGAAATGCCGATAGACAAACTACGGAAATGAGCAAAACTCTGAGCAGTCTTTCCTCTCGAATTGACTCCGCTGATCTGGTTATCGGTCAACTGATGCCTACGGCTTTCTTGCTTGATCCAGCCGCACTTCGTGCCCCAACCAATCTACTACTGGCCACGAAGTTTGTGGACACAATTGCCTCGGAAATCTTCAGACGGATAAAAAAGGCAAACGATGCGACTGTGTTTAACATTACAGACCGAATACCTCTCTCAGCTGCTAAAAATATTATATTAAGTGCTTGCAACCATGGCTCACAACCGTGCCACTGTGTTAGACTCCGCAAAACTTCCCTGCGCACCACCTGTCTACTGCTCTTCCAGCTTACAAATGAAGTTGTCGCCAGGATCTTTATCAGCCGGCAATCGTTAGTCGTAGCCGCAACCGGCTTTAAGCGCGCCAAGATATTTCCGGACAAGACCCCACTCCAAAGAGAGGTGCACAAGAGTCAAGCCCAGAACAGTAACCCCGGTTTTAGTGCAACCAACAATCCACCCCGAAACTCCGGTGCACCTATCACTGGCCATCACCCGATGTTGCCATCTATTGCAGATCACAATGCAACCGTAGATTTAGACAGTACGCCAATTTCCTCACCCAAAGAGCCACCTGGCAAAGGCCGCAATGTCCAGAATAGCCCAAGCAAATCTATATACTGGAACAAGCGCCCCAGCATTCACAAAAATGCTGAAGGTTCTTCCGACTCGTCCAGCCGCGAGCTCATGTTCTCCACAAATCTAGACGACCCCATTCCTTCTACTAGCTCCATGTCGTGTTATGCAACCGTACCTAAAAATCACCACACCATCAACCCACCTCCTTGTGCATCCATGCATCCTGTTACCTCTGGCATTCTTGATAACCCAACCAGGCCCCTAAGCTCACCCGCTGCACTCACCCATTCGTTACCAGAATGTATCTGGTTACCACCTGAGCCACCACCGCTGGTTAGCCCGTCAGTGCAGACTGACCGTCAGAAGTTAACACTTCGTCGCCAAAAGAACAAGACCCATCAACATAATGCACATGCAAACCATAAGAAAAAAGCTCAGTCAAGCCACATTTTACCAGCCTCTTGTGTGGCTGTGAATCCTACTTTTCCATCTTGGCTAACTGCCTTATCATTTCCACCCTACGTTTACCTACCTTATTCCCCCCCCCAATCACTGCTCCGTTACATTACTATCCGCCACACCAACTGCTCTATAACTCTACTGCTACCCAGTCACTCCCTGAGAACCATCTCCGTGCCTCACCTAGCTTCCCACTCCCGCAAGACCCATCCACGCCTCTTGGCCTAGAACTGCCATCCATCCCTGGCCGCTTTTTTCCTGCCGGTCCCCTCCGAGATCATTCCCCGCATTCAAACTACTCTCCTAAACAGCACCTCTTCATCCCTCTTTTTTTACACTATCCCCCACCAGGTTACAACTCATCAAATCCGTGGAACAACTGAGGTCCTCCTCCCATCCTTGCCTTATTCTTCACTGGAAATACCACCTTCATCACCACTACCGAACCCCCACCATATCCACCACCATCGAGGCCTGCATCATCTCTTTCAGTCATACTCCTAAATGCCCGTTCATTACTGAACAAAACTAAAGCCATCCGCAGCGTCTTTCAGCCCTCCGAGTTTGATATTTTCATTGTAACTGAAACTTGGCTATCGGATTCCGTCCCGCCAGATCGAGTCTTTCTAGTTGGCTACCAGATGTTCCGAAGGAATAGGCCTCGTCGTGGGGTAGGCCGTCTAATTTATGTCAAAAACACTCTACAGACCATTCCACTCTCACAAACAACTCTCGACGCCGTTCAGGATCCTCTGTGGTTAACGATTCCCTTACCTAGCTCCTATCTTCATGCTTGTTGCATCTATCGGCCACCTGATTCCAATCCTATGGACCTTACGAAGATTACTGACGCATTCAACTACCTTTCATTGCTGCCCTGTTCCTCCAAACTCATCGCGAGGGACTTCAATGCACCGAGCATCTGTTGGATTACTCTATCTGCCCCAAACAACTTATTAGGTTTCACGTCACGCATCCGTGTAGGGTGCTGGATCCAACATGTAACAGTCCCAACTAGAGGTAATAACATCCTTGATCTGTTGTTCATGATTGTTTTATCTGATGTTTCAGCCAATACACTCGACCTCTTTCCGGGAAGTGACCACGGAGTGGTGTCCTGCGTCTTCATGGTTCCGCAGCTTTCGATAAATCCCACCCACCCAATCGTTTCTCTTCAGCAGTCAACTGGGACAATCATATCTGCACTCTTCGTTCGTTAGACTGGGACGACTTCTTCCTGCAAAGCGAACGCCAGATGGCTGCTGATTTACTGTATTCTAACCTATCATACTTGCTGTCCGGAATCACTACAACTCGTATCATATAAACTGAGTCCGTAGTTCAGTCCTGAGCCGAATGCAAAACAAATATCTGAAGTTCCAGAAGGTGTATCACACCAGTAGTGACTTATCATCATTCATGCAGCTCCAAAGTCTCTCGTTAGCAATCAGAATTAAGTCTGACGATATGCTCAAAAAACAAGAAGTATCGGCCTTGCAATGCCATGATACTTCCTCAAAGTTGGCACGCCTAATGAAGAACAGAAATCAGAGCAAACCGGCAGGTATCCCCTCTCTCATTTTGGAAAATAACTATCACATTACCTCACCTGTAGCGATGGCCGAGGCGCTTAATTCTTACTTTGCTGCATCCATGACAACGGACCCCCTTACTTTACCCCCATGAATAGACCCTGTCACCGAGCACTTACTGTCTGATTTAGAATTTACTCGAAAAGAAGTGACCAACCAGCTTACCCGTGTCCGGAAGTCCTCACACCTCGGCCATGATGGTATTCTACCAACACTTCTACGTCTTGGAGGAACTGATGTCACAGCCCTACTATTGAAGGTCTACAATCTATCCATCAAGTTTGGCATATTTCCTTCACAATGGAAGACTGTGGTCATCATCCCAATCCGTAAGAAAGGACCAATACATGACCCCTCAAATTACCGCCCTATCAACCACACTCCAGTTGCTTCTAGGTTGATGGAACGCCTCATCATACAGCTGATGTCCGACTTCCTATTGTCCCATAACATCATCCATAGTGGGCAGCATGGCTTCTTAAAGTCACGTTCATGCACCACTTGTCAATACGACTTTTTCAACCTCATAACGGCGGCCGCCGACAACAGTAAACCCGTCATCTCCATATACCTTGATACGACAAAGGCTTTCGACCGCATCCCTTACGCTTTATCACTAACCAAACTCAAAGCTCACGGCTTTTCCGGTTCGCTTTTAACGTGGTTAACATCATACCTATCGAATCGCTTACAAGTGGTTTCCACCGATGAGTGTTTCTCATAGCCTGCTCCAGTCACCAGTGGAGTTATACAAGGCAGTGCACTCGGTCCTTTACTTTTTCTCATCTACATAAATGATGTATTTCCCATCTTGCACCATGGCACCCCATTCCTTTTCGCTGATGACGTTAAGATTGTCTACGAGTTTCCTCGTCAGAACCTCAACATTATGCTGGATGACACTTCCAGTGACCTAAAGCCACTCAGATAATAGTGCAGTTCATGGAGTATGGACTTCTCGACCTCGAAGAGCTGCTACACAACGTTCAGATGTCAAGTGACCCCCGGAACTCTGCTCATCCACGACCTACCCATCTCGTGCAGCCCTTTAGTTCGAGACCTTGGTCTTCATTATTCTTGTAGCTTTAGGTTTTCTCAGTATGTTCCACTCCAGATTGCAAAGACGAGAAGAACCACTGGTCTCATCTCCAGAACCTTTCGGCTAAGTGTTGCAAACTGCTCACTTACAAGTCCCACGCCAGGCCTCTCCTTGAATACTGTCCTATTATCTTCACCACCATGACGAAATCCGACAGCATTTCTCTGGAGCCCGTGCAACGTCAATTCGCCAAACAATTAGTGGGATTTTCCCCCAGTTTGTGTTACGAGGATCGATGCATCCTACTCAGTCTTGACCAGCTATGGCTGCATCTCATGAAGCTCAATTTATGCTTCCTGTTTAAACTGTACCACCGTACGGCCTTTTCGTGTACTGAACCCATTCGTCTCACTCCGTCCACGAATTATGCCCTACGCCATCGGTCGCTGCAGCTCTCTATTCCTAGATCAAAATTATAGTTAAGATCTAACTTCTTCCTTATAAAATACTCAAAGTTATGGAATAAAGTCCCGCTAAACATCCGCGAGGGTCTCTCAATTTCCCAGTTCAGAAGCTCGCTGAATCACTTCTTGACTGTTCCCAATGTGATCCTTCTTACCGGCCAGACCGTCACCGAAGAGGTGACCTACGAAAACGGGTTTGCTTACTAGGATTATTGCACCAGAACTTTATTTCTCGCCCGATGACAAACGCCAGTGCAACTATTTCTTTTTACGTTATATTGCGTACAATCTAAACTACCGTAGCTACAGTTTTGCTGACTTTCGTAACTATACCTAGTTTAATGCTTGCCGGTTCTCCTAATTTTAGACCATGTTGCCAACCAAAGTTCCTTAGCCTTAGATGTCCCTGCAGCAAATAGGTATGTAGCTTTGGATTTTAGGACACTGAGTTCCGCCATCTACCACCTTACTTGATCTTCCACTCCTTTCCCGTTCACTTCGGCCGCCACCACCGGCCCGGGTTTTATGTCCGGCCTCATTTCGCCTTTCTTAATCATCTCATTTCAAAATCACTTATCCCAGAAGCCCACCTGCTAGTACCTACTTGGTAGCCTGTCCTCTCGTCTCATCTCTGTATCTACCATCCACCAACCACTATCATATTCCCTCTTATACACCACACTATTTCCCATCAGCTGAGCTAAACTCATCTACACCAGCTAGCCCGGAATGGTCTCTTATGGTCTTAGGCATGGTCTGGCGCTGTATGAGACTGATACACGTATGCCAGCTTGTGCTTTACAACGTTCGCTGTCCTACTCCTTGTGTTTGCACAGTCCCACTCTGTGTTTTCCAAGCCCATGCTGGCGAAATCCCTGATGTCAACGGCACCCATACCATAGCATCGTCCGAACGTGGGGAAAATAGACCACCCCCAGCAGTAGAGAAAAAAAGGCAATTACGCATAAAATTACGATCGGGCGGAGGGGCTGTGGAAAGTTCCTATATGGGCTCAACCACCCCTCTGTTAGGAAACAAAAAAAGAAAAAGAAAACAAAACTTAAAAAAAGAACAGTGGGAACAAAAATAGTCCTCGGGGGATCGATTCGATCTCCAAATGCCACTGACATCGGGCTGTGAAGGAATTGGGCAACCTTCATCTATGGGTATGTCTCCCATCAGCTCAGACCTGATCCTGCGAAAGAAAAACCCCACATCGCCCTTGTTTGCCAGACAAGCCTTTGGTTTTCACGCACGAGACTGACTGGAGTGACAGTGCATTGGACTCTCCACATACGTTTACCCACCCCCGCTCTAAGTTTCAACCACCCCATACCCTCCCTAAGCGCATCTAGCATGCACGTTGACGTCAAATACAATAGCTACCATAGCCCTGACTTTCAATCCATTGACCTGGACAGCGTATAGACGTACCTGACGAATAACGGCGGCCGCGGTGAAGCCCGGAAAAGGAGAAATAGAGAAAAGAACATAGTGGAAACCGGTCACCTTTTCCATCCGTACCCCTCCATCTTCCGTCATCTTTCTCAGAAAGCGGCCTTCTCGATGTCCTAGCATCCAAGCCACGTTTGGGTTTACAACCTCACCTATCAGTAACCACAGCCTCCTGCCAACTACAATCATTACCGCAGACTGGACTTTAAGCCCACTGACATGAATAACATATGGAGGCAACAGATTGCAAACACCTGCCACACTTAAGTCTACAAAAAAATGAACACGGAGAACTGTTCATATCTTCCATTCCCTACTAACCATCTCTCCTCACTCTTATAACAAATATGATATTCAAGCAACCACCAAGTCATGAGATTTCCCTGCTCACATTCAAATTAAATCTCAGTAGGCCGGCACTACCGAGTAGAAGCATAGACCAACGCACGTCCACGTTTCTGTGCATGATAACAATTTTCTGTAACGCATCACCACCGATGCCCTAGTGGTTCTTCCCGAAATCTTACTAATTTGCTCTTCAGAACTTCTAATTGCATGCAAACCATTTATCCTTAGAAATACAGACGCAGAAGCCCACCCGGTTTACGCTTTTTTGCAAGCCTGAAGTAGTACTTTTCAACCCTACGTTATTTGAACTCTCGAATTCAAACTCAGACCAAAATATGAAATGTGCCACCGACCGTCCATATAAACCCAACCAGTTCATTATTAACTGTCGCCATTTATTATCACAACTCAGCTGGAACCACTTCCAGACTGCTAAAATCATTTATTTCAGGTTTGTCGTCATCTATTCTCTCGGGCTCCACTTTCGGTGACCAAGGTCCACACCTCGACCCGTACCGACAGAGACCTAAACGAAATCTTTTATACCAAACGGGATTGCAAGCGAGCCGCACTACCTAAAACACTCCCAACTGCTTAACAGTAGATTGATAGGCGTTTTCTGACACAACACCTCTGCTACTGATGTCACCGCTGGGGTCTTCACAAACAACAGTTCACAATCTACCTTCTACTGATTGACTGACACGTCCCTTACCCCGCCTGATGAACCATACCCACGGAATGCTGCACATCACCCTGGTCCCATGTGAAATAATCCAATAACAGAGCCAGAATACGCAACATACGAATTCTTTACTCATTAAATTTCGAAACGCCATCCAAAAGCAAGTCCACTTATCCCCCCCATCCGTGGTTCCCAATAATGACGCCGAATATCACTGAGAATCAATAAGTCAATATATTTTCTGTCAGCGTAACAGAACAATGAGGCGCGAGCCTACGCGGAGGATTTCGCTCAGTTTACTCTTGCTAGATTTCATTTTTCTTTCGATCGTTATCCGGCTTGAAATTGATTCTTCACTAATTCAAGACCTTTAAGTTGCGCTCCCTTTTTTCTGAATTATACGGGTTATTGATCCTGAACCTAAACTCAGCTTTTATATGGATTGCTGTTTCCTGCACATTCATCAACGTTTCCTAGTCCACTTCCACACAGTTTGTTCATATCTCCCAGTTTCTTGACGCACTCCGTTTATTGAGACCGGGAATATCCGTCATTCCGAGCCATCGTCGTCTTCACAGAGAGCCGTTCTCCTCATATTCACCAAAGTTCACGAGTGTACTCCGATTCATTTCTTTCATCTCTTCATGTTCATAACTTATTCCATTCATGGAACCCCAATAGGCCTCCGTTATCCACAGCTTGCACTATTTTGGTTTATAACGCATCCTCAGCGCTATATTTTCACGACATATTTCGCATTCCCACGGGCCACCACCAACCAACCCGGATTCGAAACCAAACCGTATTTGCCGCGCGAATCATTATCATTTCGGTCAATTAAAACTAACTCTAGCTACACTGCTTTGCTACTGACGATTTTGACCCGCTTTCTTGAAATTCGTGTATAGTTCATTGTTTTGAGTACCGTTGCACACCATGATCATGAGCTTGCGCGTGCTTCTCGACCATGGTCTAGAAACATACCATTATTATTATTATTATAACCAATATAACTACCAAGCCAATCATTTTTGGCAGTTCTGCACCATTCACCATTTGGAATGGAATCGGGCCCACATAAATCGTTCGGGTTTCCGAACACTTTCCAAATTGCTAAAATTGATAGCGTTGCGGGTCTGATATTTCCATGGCTGAAACTCGGTAAGAGACGACCCCTCGCTTCCACCAACCATGACAGACCCGCTCTGGAATACCCTTCTCTTGCTTCCTCTAACGTCTCAGGCTCCGCTTTTATCTCCACGGAAATGATCCAACGGCAATTCGCCGGACGACTAGAGGGGATACCCACCGCCCTCTAACACCTACGGTAATGTGAACATCTTCAACTTGACCAGCTACGGCTACGCCGCGTAAAATTAACTATCCTGCTTGCCTAAGTACTTGCACAGCCACGTAAATTCTTCCAGCCGAACAACCTTCACCCCAAACTGCATCCACCACCTTGGGCACAGAGCCCCTTAATTGCCCAGTCCCACCAGCGGGCTTTCCGCTAGGGCTAAGTTTTATTGTTGTATATGGCAAGATCCGGATCAAACTCCCATAATTCAAACATCGCTCTGACTGCTTTCATCATCTTTAGTGTAATATGGGTATTTATCCTACTGCAAACACTGCCTTGAAGTCAGTTTACAATACAGTGGTTATCTGCACTCCCTTCGAAAGTGGCTTCTAGTTAGAATTAGCCCAGTTATAGCTCTACCGTTGTACCCTTCTCTGTTCATCTTGGCTTCTTGCGCGCAGCAAGTCGCACTTCTTTTTGTGAATCGGCGCCCCGGTGAAGGTGAACCCCATCAAACCAGCCCTATCCCACTACACGTTCCTCGTAGTAACCAAACCAGCTCTCAAGCGGGTGTTGCCCTGCTTGCGGCTTGTTGTTGACGAGAAAAGATCACACCAACTGCCCTATGGACACAAAGTAAAGCTACCTAACCAACATTGAGGTAGAGTCTTTGTGTGCCAGCAAAACTCCAGTAGAATAACAGTCGATTCCAGGTTTCTCCCGTTATGGGACCCTTTCTACCAGCGCACCATCACCGATCGCCCTTGTAATTGCCCTTGGTAACTCACTCTCTTATTCCACCATCTGGGCCAGACTACGGCACTTTATCACTACCACTAGCGGCCAAAATCATTATTCGAATTCCCGCTGCATCCCGATTCTTCATGGCCTCTCTTCTGTATAGAGAAGCCCACCACGTCCTGTCAGACAGCATCCTTCCTCATATTGAGCCATCATCTATGGTTTGCCCCGTTTTGAAACTTAAAACCCTCTTGCCTCGGGTACCACTTAAAGAGGCCTACATCCCACCAGGTTCACAAATGCCCACTGTCATCTTCCAGTCTGCTCCAACTTAAACCACGTATACCCTCGATCCATCTCCTCGCACCCCTCCCTGCCTCAAACGTAACTATTTCTCTAACGCAGGCCCACCACTCCGACCGAACCGCCAACAGTTTATGCATACCGAAGCGCACACTTCTACTTAACAGGTGAGTCATTTATATCGCCTTCCATGGCCCTTACTGATGAGGTTGTATTGTACCTTGCCACCGTCATTCACAGCTGGCGCCTTAGCCGGGCTGTTTCTTCTCCTTCATTCTCTTCGCAGATTTTGATGGTTTAACTCTAGTTCCCTGCCTCCCCACATGGATCCAAATAGAACCGTTTCCTCGGTCACTTCATATTACGGACCACTGATGAATGATTCACACAAAGCATCATGGATCCTATCTGGCTTACCAGAATCTTCATGCACTCAGACTCTGAACATCTGAAGTGATGAACACCCTCCGCAAAAAACAAACCACTAGGTGATCAATTTACAAGAATCTTTCCACCGGTGTGACAAACCTACCGTTTACCGAGTGTTCCAAGCCGAACTTTATCCAGCATCCCTAGCCAAATGGTAATCTCAAGCCACTTGGGGAATTCTATGCAAAGCCCGCCTGAATAACCACTTTTTCTGCCAGTAGAACTCGAGTAAGCATTGGCAGATCACAGGATGCTTCATCCTCGTATATATGCACATTCCGCACTACATTCTTCCAGTCAGTTCATCAGTTCCACCTTCCACAACCTTATCACTTTTCCGTTGCCGACTTCGGAACTGACCCCTATTTACCACTCAAAGTGATGTCAGTTTACTTCGTTCAAATTAAAATCGGATTTATTTTGCTGTCTGTTTGATCTGCGCCTCCTTCTTTCAAAGTATGCGAGTATTTTATACTCGTGAGTAATTTTGCACACTCTGATCAAGTGCTTACGCGTGAACCCTGACCACGGTTGAGAAACACACCATTTTATCTCCAAAAGTGTTCCCATTAGAAACCACAAGCTTTCTACGGGAATACTTTCAAACATCCAACACTTAAATGAGCTGTTCGGTGGGAAGCTAGGAGGAACTTTTGCTACACTGCTCCTTCAGCGTTGAATTTCAATCTGTTGACTCACGTTTCTGTCAACGAGATGGCGCAACCGTGGGTTCCTCACTAGATTCCTCTCTGCGGGGAGATTAGAAACCAGGAAACCTGAGAAAGCAATGGAAAACTTGTGTTATTGCACTCGACGTATGGCTAATACTTCCTGTAAATTGGACTAAGGTCGTGATGTTTCGCATGTTCCGGAAGATTGCAAGAGTGCCGTGGCTGTCCTGGTTCCACAACGGAACCCAAAGCCGAAAACAAGCCAGTTTTCATCTGTGAGTTAGTCACCAGACGGGACAATGGATCTATCGAACGACGAGTGTACAGAGAGGAGGCGTGGAACTGAAGATATACAAACATTTATATCTTTGTGCCCTTGCTTTAAGGGGCCCTAGTCTGACGTCTACCGTTCAGGGCCAGTAGCATGTGCTCCCGGAATTTTGTTCAAGATGAACTTAAACTCATAATATAAGTACTGCAAGAGAACGGGTCTCCGAAGAAACACATCATGAAGAACATTGAACCCACTAAGCCAGCAGCGTGATTATCTTGTGTCCCAAAGGAGGATCTTACCTTGAAAGTACCATTCAAGGGGGACAAGCATACAAAACGACTAACGAGATCACTCTGAGCAATTGTGAACTCAGCACTCCCAAGGGTAGAGCTGAAATTTTATCCTTCACTTTGCCGACGGTCGGAATGTAGGCGAGAGACCGGTTATGTGGGCTGACCTTATTCAGGATTAACTACTTGTTCAGGCGCGCACGCTGCGCATCTCAGATTGGTCGCGCATCTAGGCGCCTAGCTCAAAGCATGAAAGAGCATCACCCAAAGTAACTGAGCCATGAGAAAACAGGCACAACGGGCAGTCCCATCATCAGTCACCCAATTGATAGTGGTCACAAGATCGACCCGGATGACTCACTCAGTGTCGTTGTTGTTGTTCCCCCTAAACGGCCAAAGGCGGTCCGAGTGCGGATCCTGGCCGCGACTGAGGCGATCGCTGTACCTCTACTAGGTCCGGATCTGTGAGCATGGGAGCGACTAGTTTAGGCACTTCAGTTGCCTTCGCTAAAGAATGGGCATCCTGCTCCAACGGCTGAACAGACACGTGCTTATACGGACGATCTCGCTCGTGAGCAAGCGCACTTCCACAGCTGACGTTTGCTGAGCTTCGTCCCGGATAGCACCGACCAATCAGATTGTCACGTTGCATGAACTTGCGCAACCTACAGCTACGGTACAGTTGTCTTGCGTTTTTGATGGCGTACAGCCTTCACTCATAGACTACGCGTTCAACTTTTCACACGCTTGCCTGTACTTTTGTCTGCCCTACGTCTGTACTAAACACGCATTGGCCTGTACAAGCGCACTTCCCTCACGCTACCGAATCGGTGCGAAATACACGTCCGAAATGAGAAGCTGCCCCTGAAAACCCATTATTTTTGGTCATTTAAGAGGCAGCACACACTGACTGGAAGGAATCATGATATTTCTCCCCATACTGCGCACCCATTGTGAAAGCGAGCTTCATCCCAGCCAAAAGTAAATCAAGTGCACAACAGTCACTTATATGATGTGTAAGAGCAAGATTAGTGACCATTGCAAACGACGGTTCGTTATCCGATTTGTTTTCCGATGTGTTGCTTCAATTTTTATTGCCTTAGGATCCGTAGGTACATTTAGCCCTCACTTCGGGATTCTCAATCTTGTCCGCGCTCTTCTCAATTTCGAAGAAATATAACAGTATTCAACTTTGAATCTTCGCGGTGGACCCAACTCAAAACGCCAATAAGTGGACAAAAGCAAACCAAGGCTGGGCAGATATTAACTCCTCCTTTCTTGTGGCATTTGGTGATACCAATTCGTCAGAAGTAGCTCATTCTACCACTCTGGTCAAAGCAAACTTGTATATTTTAGCCAATGACATAGCATATGGAAGCCACAGATTGAGAATAATGGAATCGGAACACCGGCTCAGGCTGGCTGACGTAGATCCTGAGTCAAGCAGTAGTGTGCGCTATAGAAAATCGGAACAGGAGGTGATCCTAGAAACCACGGAGCATGAAAGCATCCGGCCCACCAACTTCGTGGAACGGTGGGGACTTAGACGCGGATGCTGGTCTCGCAATTAACGTGCCCAAATTCAGGCTGTTCCCGCTCGGTGGGAGCGCAGGCCGGTATGGCAAGTTCATCCAACGGTGCGAAGAATTTGTAGAAAAGGGCTCATCTGCGCAAGGACGGAGATTCTTGTATCAGCTGCACCACTATCGCGCAGGTGGCGGAGAAGCGGTCGACTGGGGTTTGAAGCTGGACCCTACAGAGGGCTGCAACCGAGCATGTGCCTTTCTAAAGGACACGCCTGGACATGCGCTAGAGGCTGCTTATAAGTTGATCGATGGTGTATCATCAGGGGCATAAATTTTCTGGGGAGAGTCCATTCACTAAGTCAATCTGCTGACTATGAAGCAAAACTGCAGAAGTGCTCCGAACCATCTGATTTACCGTTCGAACCCTAATGTGCTGCATATATATGGGGCTGTACCGTACTGTTTACTTACGGACCTTTAGGATAAAAGGGCCCAGGAATCAGACAGGATTAGTAGGTTTATGTGAGAAACCACAGTTGAGAGCCTGAAGCTGCTTATGAATTGTCATACCTAAATAGCTGATAATCGTTTCGGTCAACTTGTGGCTGAAACCAGCGAGCTGCCTGAAAATACAGCACCGACACAAAGCTGGAATAAGGGTTTTAGTAAAGGCCTATATTGGACTCTAACTCAAGCATTATTCGGCAAAGAAGCAAACTTGGCGGTATGTAAAGTGCATGGTGTACTAAATTATCTGGAGGAATGTCCTCACTTCCTGAACTCAGGCATCAACAAAAGCCAGAAAACGGCTCAGAGCTGGAACGCGAGCTTCGTTTGTCTCAAAGATCCTCATCGGGTGGTAGTGTCGAGCGAAACTAAGGCGCAACTATCATGTGTGCAAAGAAGACAGCATTGCTCATATCAACAAAAAAAGGGAAGTCTAATGCCGGGGCAACCCTGAAGTTAAATGCTTCTCGCTGAAAATAATTTCATTTTTACGGAAGTAATGGCTGTCGGCGTAAAAATCTCAGTTGGGGCGATAAAACGATTGACCTTCACAGGCTCGAAAACTACCTTGGTGAGGAAGGATCTTGCAGAAAGAAAGGAACTTACGGGGGACCAATCTTGGTTAGCAGCGAGCGCACTAAGTAGCACCCAGTTTATCCAACTGACTAAGCCGCACTTACGGCTCGTCTCCTTGGTCAACAACAATAGGGCGGAGAGCCTAGAGGTACTCACTTTGGGGATCTGCCGACGGGGCAGTTAGGTCGGTGCAGTCGACTCTGAGTCAGTGGCCGCATTTTGACGGAGTCACAGTCGAACGGTGGCGAAATAATGGAATAGAACTGTTGATCTGATGCGGTGTACCCGAGGCACAATGAGCTCTGGATCAGTCCACAGGAAGCAGCAGAGCACCGTATGCGTTACGCGCGATACTCGGTTGGACCTGGTATGGTGGTACGAGCGAAAGATACGCTGGGGTGATCGCAGTCAACGGCACTTCGACGGAAAAGGCGGACAGTGAACAGGCAATTACACAGCTGTAAGCAGCTGAATCTGCCGACTTGGTCACTGATAGAGGTTTCCCGTCGCTAGATGACAGGCTGGCTCTGAAAATGGCGGCCGAAGAAGCCAGGAATGTAGGTAGCCTTTTTGAAGTTCCTGTGCCGTAGAGACCGAACCTGAAACCAGTGTCCCGCAGTCGATAGTATGCTCTGAGAAGGCTATTCCTCCCTAAAAATGGGCTAATTTGAAAGCCGCAATTAGGCAAAATAGGTGTCAGTCTTGTGGCAAGACGTAGAATCGAGTTACGTAGAAAGAGCAGGTGAGGCAGTGACTGAACCAAATTTGATGTGACGTCCACCCCATCGACTTTCATAGACCAATATAATTCGGAGAAATTCAGGATTGTCTTTGTGATCGTTCCGCAAAGAGTCATTGTGTGTCACTCCACAACCACATGCTGCAGGGCTTGGACTGGGCAACACCATCAGCCACAGCTTTAGGCCCTTTTCGGCTGGAAGAAGAGATCGTTCTTACGGGCACGCGCGAAGATGTTCTGCAAGTTAAATGCCTGTTAAGCACAAGAATGCCTTCCGTCTTCTCTGGTGGCCCTATGACGATATGGACAAGAAACCCAGCAAGCACAGGGTAAAAGTTCACCCCGTTGGAGAAGTCCCACCTCTTATCACCGACAGTTTTGCCATTCTGGAAGCTCTCAAGATCTTCGATGACACAAACAATCGTGTTGACCAATTGTAAACAGACCCCACCCTTCAGGTTAACCCATGCAGGGTTCTTTACTCCGCTTTGACCAGCTCGTTAATACCAAACCCTGTTGTTTATAAAGCTTACCAAAGTGCAACCATGCAAAGCCCGCTATGTTCACGGGGTTTACTGATAAACTGACCGACAGTAATTAGCACTTGGACTGCACTCGGGAGGAATTTGAAAACGGGCTGACCTGCGAAACACCCCTGTAGCCAGATATTTACCGATAAATAGCTCGTGGCACAAAAGCATTTGTGGTCAATTTAGGCTTTCAAATACCTACGACGTTCCCTCTAGGGGCAAATAAAGTGTGAACACGAGTATCCTTAGCGGTAACCCCAGGGTTAAGCTGACCAGTACATTCATTTTGCACAAGATGTGCAACAAATGTGCTTTTTGCGCCGAGAATATAAACCACCCCACCACAGACTTTACTCGCCGACCGCCGCAGGAGGGCTAAACGGCTATTTGCCACCCACTCTTAAAAGAAGGCAGGTGCTCATGTAGCTCCAATATCCAACTCGTCTCTGTAGGCTCAATTACATCACATCTTAACCTAGCAGACGTCTCAGCTGGCGGTAGCTCACCTACTGCCTTGCACATGCAGGTACATGACTAGTCATCAGTTTATTACCAGTTTCTAGAAATTAATGGAAAAATTGCCAAAATACAACATTATTATTGGTAATAACAGCGATGTCATGCCTGCTATCTAGCATATGCGCATAGGCGGTTAACTAAATATGGTCCACCTGTGGCGGCTATCAATGGGAGGCTGTTCTATGTCTCCGTCGCTCCCATTTCATGTTTCAAAAGCTCGAGCTTCCACCCCAACCCTATCTCTCACCTTAACAAAACCTGCCATGCGCGAGGAGCTCCGTCACGTCGTATGCTGCTCGTCATCATAGTCCACCTAAAAAGTGTCTTTCTCATTGCTCACACATGTCACGGCCCGGTATCCTCTAGCCTGTCAGTCTGCAGCCGTATATATGTTGTACTGCATGTATACTGTATAACGTATCCCAGCCACCGATTCTCCTTCAAGCGTTTGCTGGTGAAACTCGTAAAAGAAAGTTCTGCTTAGTACGTAACACATGCAGTCGATCGCCAAAAGGAAGCTTCACTGTCGCCGCATGTTATTAAGCACACCCAGTTCATTACATACTACCGTCTTTTATCATCCCAACTCACAGTGGAACAACTTCCGGAATGCAAGATTTCCCGTTTCCTCCAGGCCCTCAATAATCCATCGTCGCTCATTGGAAGGCTGGACCAAATCCCCAAAGTGGGGCTTTGGATTAGCCGATCCTGGGTTGATCCTAGGATGCACCCCACCCAATTGGATCATTACAACAATATTAATAATCATGGTTTATTTCGGAGGAGCCCGAACCATGACAGTTGCATGATAACATTTTCACAAGCAATAGAATGGACAGACAAAATCCGTGAAAATAAAAATATATGCGTGACAAAAATAGGATAGGTGGACGCAGGAGGGGGATTAAAGGGGGATAAAGGTATGATAGATGTATGCACACCAAAGGGAAATGCAGGGGGTCTAATTAAACCTAGGATTGAATTCAAGTGGACGCCAGGTGAGCTTTAAAGTCAAGGTCAAATGAGGAGCCTGACTGGTCCAGGTGGGGACATCTGGAAGCCGACTGATATACATGAGAGGAGCTAGAAATGTGCATGAGAAACCGCGGTAGCGAGAGACGATAGAGAAGAAAGTGAAATGCATTGCTATGGATTAGATAACAATGAAGCATTGGCACTCTGCAGTAGATGTTGGTTGGACAGGACACAAGAGTCACTGGAAAGCAGGCAGCGAGCAACGCAGGGAGTAAAGGGTAAATCAGATGACAAATGATTTGGAAGGATCGCACACGACAGATATGGGGCACAGACGTAGGAGGAATGGATGCATGTCTTGACGGTCCGCGGGATGGCAGCATGAGAAGTGGCCGGTGAGAAACTGCGGGATGCAAAGCGAATGCATATATATATATATATATATATATATATATGTACTTACGTGCATAGATAAGAGGAGCAGGAGGAATAACAATGAAGCCCTAAAAGAAAATATCGGTGTTTGGAAGGGGCAGGTAAGTTTAGATCGAAAAATCATAGAATTAAATCAGGAATATGCTGGTGAACTTCCTACATGACAGATGGACACAGCGGATCAACAGAGAGAGAGGAAAAAGGAATTTGGAAACATAAAAGCGATGAAGCCTGTGGGGAGCAGTTCATGAAGTAGGGAGGATTTAGGAAAGTATCGAAGACAACAGGTAAGAAAGGACTTAACAATCTGATTGATATAGGCGACACATCTGGTGACGGTCGAGGATGGGAGAAGCGTTAATAAATGGACTAACGTTATTCGGCGGGAAGATTATGGCGCCAGAGATGGCTATGCAGCGCAGAGTGAATGTGCATACAAAGTGAGGAGAGGTACCTGGGGAGTGAGACTGTCTGTTTTTTGCAGGGATGCAGCAGCTGTGACGGTGAACAGTGTGGGAGAAAAACGAGCAAAAGGAGTATCGCGGGATCGAATAATGGCAGATCAAATGGATTGGAACTGTGGGCGGAAGCAATGACGTAACAGTGAGTTCGCTTTGGGTGGAACGTAAGAAAGCAGAACAGCCTGAAAGGCAAACGCGAAATGCCTGTGGCTGTCAATATTCGAAACAGGAGATGGGAGCACGGACCGAAAAGACAAGTGAGACGTAGCCAGTAAGATCGCCTTCCCACAAGTGAAACACGAAAAATGCTGAGGAGAAAGAAGCACTAGGACGGGTAAACCGGTGGATGAACACAAGGCACGAGAGGTGGGCGCGCGTCGGGGTTGGGGACATAGAATTTGGGAGCTGCGTTCCCACAGGCAATTGTACAAGTGGATGCAAGAGGAAGAAGCTAATCGGAGCACTGCCAAATGGAAATATCCACAGCGGAATCGCGGAGTCAGGCAAGGAAAATATAGTGGTGGTGATTAGATAATAATTGTGGCTGAAAGAGGTGCGAAGTTTGGAACGGCGAGTTCTAATATGGGAATTGGTTATGGGTGTGGGTTGGACTGGTACACAGTGGTAGTGAGCATGAGAAGAGAGAAAGTGGGAGGATTGGACTGGCAGTGAGGCATAAGAATGAGATTAATGAGCTTTTTTGCATAAGTTGACACCAAGTGGATAGATGCTACGAGCCGGCCATGACGACATGGGCGGAAAAAGAACTATTGGCCGTCGTCGGCAGAGTAAAGCGGATAGGACCATAGTGAAGTAATGCAACGAGCGACGGCATGGTAAGAGTCGATAGGAGCGAGGACAGGGTAGGCAGGTGTGCACACCGCTGCATAAAGACAAAAAACGGGGGTGAAAATAGTGATGTCAAGAGTGATAGGTGGGCGTACCGTGACTTAACAAGAATGGTTGGAGCATGCGGTCCGCAACTGACGGCATTGGAAAGTGCCGTCCGCAACCGGTGGTAGCGGGTGGGACTGGCCCTGTGCTGGACACCCAACCTGAAAAAAACTTCGAAGTGAACACACGAGGTGTGATCTACCAGCCTAATTGAGCTTGTGCATCGCTGCAGACTTCTTGCAAGCTCGATGTGCGCCGGCCAAAGCGGAGGATCTGACAGCTCCCCGCACCATTGGGAATGTCACTGGTATTCGCCGGTGGTTATGCAGGTGTGATGTAGCCCAAATGTGAAAGCATAAGATCCGCGATCAGAAGACCACGTTGCGAGGGGTCTCAGAGGTCGGAGCCAGCCGTTGGTAAACGACCACATGGCAACGTTATCCTGGCATATATACCAACGTTGGGCGTGAAATGCTCATTATGGGAACTGGTAAAGGGAAACAGATAAAAAAGGCAGTGAGGGTGTGTGCCTGCTGTGGGCTAACGGGCAATGGAGGCATGTAGAAACCAGTAAAGGACGGAGCATAAGGGTGCTGAGACTACGGGAGAAGAGAAGGCAAGGTGTATTGGAATAATGACATTTCAATTCCGCTTAGTCACTAAAGGAATGGTCACAGCTGACCAAGCTTTAAGAATCCAGTCAGATAGATGGAACGGTCTATCGTAGATTGTGTCCTCAATTAGAATGAGTGGGACCTGTGAAGAATTTGGTCTAAGAAGCCGAGACCCCTCTTTTATGCCATGTCCCCAGCTGTGCACACATTAGATAACTGAAGTGCACGGGTGACGCTGAGATATGGGATGAGTGCCGATAGAAATTAGGACTTGGTTTGTGAGGCTCGGATGGTGATGGGCAACTTGTTCCAGAACTTGGAGTAGACAAGAAGGGAAAAATGTGACCGTATGGCCGATTTAGCTATACTAAAAGGGACAGTAAAAGGCCCTTGCCGAAATGAATAAAGGTTTTCACAGGAGAAGCTTACCCGGTTAAAGGAAAAAGACCGGGTATGAAGCAGGTTATGCAAGAAGACTAAGCTTAGTCTTAGGCGGTGGGGCCAGAGTGGGTCAAAATTCAGATGTCAGCATCGTTCTCCAGAGCTTAAAGACGTGGGCTAACCGAGTAGTTGTTTGGTAAGACGCCTTTGTGTGCTTTGTGGCGAAACAATAGCGAATTTTATCATGTTAGAAAACAATATTGGGCAGCGTTCGAGCAAAGACTCGATGTGGGAAATGTAGATGCTGATAACAATGTCTGGGAGAAAAAAGGAGCGGAAGAGAAGAGCCACACTTCTAGCCTTGGCCGCCTGGATGGCGGCTTGCTCATAGGGGTCGGGGAGCAGGAGGAGTTGAGTCCAAAATCGCGGACGTTAAGTCGGCTGGCTATTGGGGACCCATCAAGAGTTAAGAGCCCAGGAGGCAATTGGAATATGTAGGTTAGAACCATGCTTTTATCAGTGGAAAACTTATCATCCAGGAGTGACGCCAGCGGTCAATTGAAGAGAAGTCGGCGGAAATGTTGCAAACAGTAGAGGTAACATCACTAGAATTGAAGGAGTGGACTATTTTATATCATCCGCAAACAAGAATGGCGTGTCATGGTGTACTAGACCCGGGGCTTCAATAATGTACATTAGAAATAGGAGAGGACCCAGTACACTGTCCTGTATAAAACAACCTAAAACCGGTTTCGGGTCAGAAGTACGTCCGTTGGTGAGGACCACTTGAGAACGATGAGTGATTAAGACGGCAGCCAAGAAAGCAGTAGGTCAGAAATGCTAAAAGAACGCAATTTAGCCACAAGGCGGGGATGTGGAACACGGTCAAAAGCCTTCGCCAGATCCAGGTAGACAATAACTAATGCCTGCCCGCTATTAACCCCCTTGGTGACTAGATTAAAGAAGTCAAGCTGGCATGTGGCGCATGACCGCGACTTGAGAAACCCGCGTTGCCTTTTGCTGAGAAGGCTTGAAGCGAGAAGACGGGTAGTGATGCCATCTCTGGCAGTCGTTTTCACTACTCTGCAAATGATAGAGGTATGGTTTATGGGACGGTAATTAGCAAGTTCGTGGGCGTGTCCCTTTTGTGTCGTGGAATGATGACTGAATGCCTCAAGTTCGGCGGCGCCAAACTGGACTTGAGTTACAAAGTGAGTAGGTTTATTGATAGAAGTGGAAGATCCGAACCACTGTTATTGGTTGCAGCTGTATGTAACCTATCTAGTCCAGGATAATCAGATGCTTTATGGCGTGAAATGAGCCCAGAAGTAATGTTTACTTCAAGTGTTAGGGTACATGGAGAAGATCTGGTAATAGTGAGAGTATCCGGAGGGGGGCATATCTGAGGTGTGGGCCATTAAATTGGCGAAGTAAAGGCCTAATGCCTCGGTGATAACAGAAGTGGAGGTAGCCGAAGTTTCATTCGGTAACAACCTGTTGGATAGTAGTGTCTGTTGTCGAATACCTAGGTTTGTGTAGGAGGGAGAGTTTCAATGACTTGTTAGGATGCCTTATAGTTTGGCCTCCTCATCGCAGAGCTGGTCTTCCTTTAGGTCAGGACAATATCAGTAAGACGTGCTAGTCTCATGAAAAGAGAGAAGTCGTGGTTTCCGAGGTAAGGTCTCTGCATCCCGAGGTACCTTTGTTGGAGGGAGGCAAGTTTGGATTTTCTATGGAGAGAGTTTTGGGCAATTGGACTGAGCTTCAGGAGGCAGTTTCCCATGATAAGATGCAAGTGACCAACCGTCTTTTGGGGTCCAGCCGTTAGAAGACTGATCCAATCTTGGTTACGGATGAAGATGATGAGACGGTTCCAATTTAAGCAGAAAGAATTATCGACTAGGTCAGATAGTCCGATGGGTAAGGGTGGAGTGAAAGATTATCTTTTACTATCTTATGGTCGCTGCCCGAAAATTTATGTAGAACGGAGGCCGAAAGGTTCTAAACGGCTTGAGTGATCATAAGATCTGGGATGTTGGCGTTTCTAGTAGGAGTTTAAACGTGTTGCACCCAACCGCCAATGTGAGTATGAGAGACAAAGCTTACTAAGTTGGGAGATGCTGTGAGGTTCGTCCAGGATATTCGAGGCCAGTTAAGATCACCGGCTATGATTTTCGCTGCCGAAAGTGGCAGCGAAAGATAACCAATGACTCTAGTTAAAGGAGATAGGTCTGTAATAGTAGAGGAGGGCCGGCGATAGACACAACGAATAAGCTCGTCTAAAGTTCAGAACCGAATTTTGAGCCTTAGAGAACCCGGAATTAAGTCGAGTGTAGCATGTCTGATGGGGGCTACTGAAAGAGCATGCTGTGTCCACACAAGGCACCCACCACTGCGCCTGTCAATTTTATTTACTCTGCAAACCTTGTACCCCCCAAGCAGAATTTATCTTGCGGGAGCGTGTTCCGTGGGCCGGGTTTCGGTAGCAAGGATGATATCACGACTTGACGTCAAGGCACAGGGTTTTAAGTGACGACGCCTATCCAGGATGAACCAAGAGTTAAATAAGATCAAGGATAGCCCCATTCATCTGGATGCGAGTATCTGGGCTACTTGACGCAGGGGAGTTATTGGAAGGAGAAAGTGCACGGAGCGGGGCGTGAGCTGGAGCTAACACCGAAAAAGAAGCAAAGTGAGCGTTGGACTCCTCCGAGACGGCTTCAGTGGTTCAGCAGCGGACGACCCGGAAATACTCAATTTCGCGATGTTACGAATTGGACGAGAAGACCTTTGGCTAAGTAACCTTGCCAAATGTCCTGATTCGTTGGGATCTTTCGATGCCCCAGTGTGCTGACAGAATATGGGGTCATGGAATATATTGGCTTTCCGACGTGAAAACATTGATAGAGATTGGCGTTTTGTGGTACAAGCGGGCCTCAGAGGGTAGAAACTAGGAGAGCTCAGTCCAGTTCAGTTCAGTTTGCACAGGATGAATAATGGCCAAGGCCAATCAAGCGTCTACGATTCCTTCATTAGTACGCACACTGGGTAGGAGCTCAACTCTGTGCAGTTTATTTCTTCGAATCCCCGCCAAAGATAGGAAGGAAACGTAAAACCTCGTCGCGCATCAACTGCGAGAGTCATTATGCATCTTGTGAATTCATTAATTCGTTCCACTAAAGATCTAGGACCCCTGGAATGCCTGGATGGTTCCCATTTCTATCACCTCTTCCTGCAGTGTATTCCAATAACTGACCACCTTATTGTCAATGAAGTGAGATCTAGCTATCTGCCTGGATCAAACTTTCGCCAGCTTCTTCTCGTGACCTCTTGTTCTGGAGTATGTTGCAATATGAAGTAGGCTCTCCGGTCTGAGCCCAGGGAAGCCTCTGATTATCTCAAGTGTCTCTATGAAATCCATCGTAGTCCCCCCCCTCTCCCGTAGAGAAACTTCCGAGATCCTGGAGTCTGTGCCCATGCATCTTCCCCCTCCAAACTCCAACCACACTCGCTGCAAGACGCTGTACTTCCTCCAAGCAGGTGACATTTTTTGTGGAATTGTGGCCATGTCTGAACAGCTTTCTAAAAGGGACCTGACTGTAGACACGTATACAGGCATAAAACCCCTTGGCTGCCTGCTCTAAAACGCTGATTCCAACCTTAGGAGATCACAGCATGCCTATTTTGCAGCGGCTGCACACTGACCCGACCACTTAAGACCAGAAATCACCAAAATTCCGAGATCTTTCACCCTGTTTACTGCCTCTGTAGTGAATGGGCCTTGGTCTTGTGTATCCGCCAGGCTTGTCGCTGCCGGTGACAAGTGGCTCTTCCCAGCACTGAGAGGTAAGTCTCACTTCTGTGCCCAGTTGAGGAAAGCAAGTGGGTATCTGCCCAGCTCCTCTCTCCCCTGGGCTCCCACTAACTTCACATCATCTGCGAAGAAGAAGCTTGGTGACTGTAGGACTGAGGCTAAAACATTAACGAACAAAATAAACAGTAGCGGGCCTAGTACGGAACCCTGAGGTACTCCACTGGAGACGTTTTCTAATCTAGAGTCATTTTCACTTGCGCTAACGTAGAACGTTCTACCAGGTAAGGAAGTCCCTTAGTCATTCCTGAAGCTGCCAACTTACACCAAATTATCTCAACTTCATTAGTA
Source organism: Fasciola hepatica (assembly GCA_948099385.1). NCBI lineage: Eukaryota > Metazoa > Platyhelminthes > Trematoda > Plagiorchiida > Fasciolidae > Fasciola > Fasciola hepatica. The sequence goes on along the minus strand of CANUEZ040000043.1, from coordinate 31,420,988 downwards.
GAAGCCGGTGGTCTACCGAGTCAAATGACTTGCTAAAGCCAAGGTGACATAGTTCTGTCTGTTTATCTACATCCGTTCTTCGAGTGAATTTGCCTGGGAAGCTAAATAGATTGGTCAGGCATGGCACGTTTTTGAGGAATCAACGCTGAGCTGGGCGAAACTGAGTTTCCTTGTGGGTGCCCGCAGACTTGCGCCCGGATGATCTTCTCTAGCACTTAGCACAGAATGCAGGTTAGGCTAACGGGTCCTAGCTTCCTGTTTCAAAGCAGGGCCCCTTCCCCTGCGTACAGCTATCCTTGCAGCGTTTTTCCAACTCTGTTGCAACCTTCGGTGGTCCAGGGAGGCCCTTTACAACTTATATACCGGAAGGGATAGGATATCAGCCAGAGACTTAATGGTAGCAGGGTGGATATCATCTGGCCCGGCAGACTTATGGATATCTAACCCTTCCGAGTATTTGTGTACGACTTCCTCTGTAAGATTCAAATCTGTTATGCCTGCTGGAATAGTCTCCCCCTCAAAACCTATCTGCACACCGTTTTCTGTTCTGTGCAAACTACTAAAAACCCACCCGGAGCATCGGTTTTGCTTTGGATGTATATCGCCCCTTCGTGAACATGGGTCGTCAGTGGTCCCACTGCACCTTCCAATAAACCCTTAGGCAGCACGTAGCTATAGTACTTTCTTAGATGCTTTTTGACACACTGGACCGAATTCGTTTCATACATGCACTTGGCAGATCACAAGGGGTCCACCCTCTCGTTTCTATGCTGTGTGCATCGAACCTAAGCCTGGAGACTCCCGGAAGCATTGGAGAGAGCCCAACTACAGGATTTTATGCTTTACTGACCTGCCTATTGCAGTCTTTCACCACACCGGCTTGCCCTCACCCCTCCTTCGCCTCAAAAGAGCAAACTCATTTTGTAGGGTAATTAGGGATCCTTCAATGATCTGCCAGCATTCCAGCAAACTGGCATCGTCCGGTGAGTCCTACATTAGATCAGCCGCTCTATTGCGAAGCCTAGGAGTGTCCATATTTGCGAAGCTTCTGACCAAACACGAGGCTACTTTGGGTTGCCGCATGCTAAGAGTGATTTCAAAACCCGCATGGCCGCTCTTGCCCAATGGAGAGTGAACACGGCGTTCAGCTGCGTCGTTCACATGGCTCGTTATCACTAAGTCCAAAAAGGGCGGCGTACAACTGGTTCTGTACCTGGTATTTTCCCTCGTGTGTTGGACCAGAACGTTGGAGTGTAGCCGTGGTAGATATTCCTCCTCTTGGGTTCCCGGGGTACATGCCTCGGCCACTCAGTTTATGTGAGGTAGGTTGAAGTCTCCAACCATGAGGGTCTTATTAGCTTCCTCAACTAGCATTGTAAGTACGCGGAGAGGTTGGATATACTCATCTCGGTTTGTACTAGGGGCCCTACGCACAGAGACCACACTCATCTTCCTGTTTGTGAGTGTGAGCATGACTGTACACGGTTGTAGGTTTCGGGCACAAACCATGGTCAGCGCTTCCAGATGGTTTGCGCCTGCCCTAATCAGGACAGCCGCTCTTTCTCCTAAACAGCCATGCTCTCTTTCCTGCCTATAGAAGGCAAACCCATTCTTTATTATTGCCTGTAGATGGTCATCTTTAGACAGTAATCTTTCTGCAACGGCATCGAAGGAATCATTTTACACCTCTGCGACCCTGAAGAGCTCCACCAAATTGTTTCTAATGCTACGTGCTATGGTGGGTAGCACCGCTGTACTTGATTCGACACCTACGGTTTTTAATTGGTTGGTGTTGGCTTGGCCTCGTGCGCAAAGCCCGAGATGGTGTCAACTTTTTTGCAGTGGTGTTCACCACCGGGGTACTTGGAGTCCGCTGGTTATCTAGGACAATAGAACACTCCCGGTCCATCGCCATGGGCTCTATCTTGACGCCCAAGTTGACGACGGTCGCGTCTTCCTCGACTGTACAGCACTGCCAATTTCCATCTCATATTACTTATCCAGTTACCACAAACCCTGACGGCTTATATGGCCTATTTATAGCGGTCGGTGAAGTGAATCGACCGCTGGATAAGGCATTCTGCTCTCCCCGGGAAACTTGCTTTAGCACCCCCACGGGTTTAGCCACGTTTCCACCTATAGGCAAACCACCTGGCGTTACTCTGTGCTAGTCACGTGTTACTTGACATATGCCCTTAGTGATGCGAGCTATCAATGCCGCCTTGGCCAAAAACATATCCCTGCCGTGTTCCTCCTGAAATTCGAGCAGTTTTGGTCTCGTGACATTCTTCCCAGTTTTCGTTAGCGGAGATTTCCACTCCCCCACTCTGTGGACCCTTTTGAGAGACACAGGACCTGGTACACCTGCAAGTCGCAGTATGTCACTCACCCGTCTCCTATCTACACTCTTTCTTGCCCTCGATTCCCCGATATATGGCTCCTCCTGATTCAGTAACAGTATCCTTTGCTTAGTATCCATCCTAGCGACGGGATACGCCTTTGCAGGGCCATCAGCTGAAATTCGAAATCACTATATCCGGAATCATCTGCCCTCGCGATGTTGTCGACTGTCTTTGTCGTGTTGTTATTTTTCTTACCTCGACTCTGAGGTTTCTGCGTCACCAACTCATTGGTAGTGGTTTGCCGCACGGAAGTCAACGCAGCTGGTACGAGGCAACCGCCTGCCTGGACCTTTTTACCTCGAGGACCGCTCTCTCAGGCCTTCCCAGGACTTCCGCATATGACCTTAATAAAGAACCTCGCGGCGGCTACTCACGCTCAACCCCTCCGCAAGCTTCAAGGGGGCTGGACCTCGTCCCGGTTATGTTGTCCTAGATGTGCTAGCCTTAAAATCTCCTTGCAAGGACCACACACCCATTCGACCCAGCTGTTCTCACAGCAAAGCGGATACATCCCCTGGCTAAACCCGGAAACGCACTCAATGGCCCACCTTCTGCATACATCGCGCTCAAAACCTTCTTCCACTCGCTCCCAGCATCCGGCGGCCAGACAGAGATATATCTCACTCGTTATGATATGCGTACAATAAAATTAAGACACAGACCAAAGAAAGACTGTACTTGTCAAGAAAGAGCTCAAGGTTCATAAGCACACTAATATACATCGATAAGTATAACAGAAAACTCCTAAAATTTTTGGGGGGAATGAAACAGAAAGATTCTTCGGATAAAAAGAGTATCTCGAGTTTACCTTGGTACGTACGGTGGTGCGAGATAATCATCGTTAACTGGCAGTACGCTCCAAAACTTGGTTTAGCGTAGAGCACTTCAGAAATTCGGCCGGCGCGGACAGTGCTTGTCAAGAGAGTGTGGGGTGGCTACGCCGCTTGTCGATTCGGCTTGCTCTGGTGGGGAAGAATATGAATCGGCGGTTGGTAGAGGGGGTACATAAAGGTTATTTTTGAAGGAGGTAGTCGGAATACGCAATGTCGCGTAGTCGGTCTGTGGAGTTCGGTGTGCTATCAAAGGTGTAAACGACTGACAAGTTTCTGCTATTGGAAAGTAGTTCGTTAAGGCCAGAAGAAGGGACAGGGTGTGAGGTTCAATGGCACAAGGTGGTGGAAGTTTACACGGAGGTAACTTGTGGATGTATCCTGCGGGTAAAGGGACTGTAGTGGGTTGGGCAATGTTGGGGGAAAACGAAAATTTTGGCGTGGCAATGGAACTAGCGGAAAGAAAGGGGGTCCCGGAAAGGTTAGTAAATGATGAGTTAGACAGATGTAGCTTTGGATAACGGCTGCGAGGTGGGTTGCTGATGTCGTGCGTATAAAAGCGCGTAGAGCTGGGATCTCACTGGGAGGAGACACGGATTGGGAAGTTATCTGTTTTGGGAACATAAATAGTAGGCCTTGTAGCCAGTGAAATCCTAGTGGGGTATCTGCTCGCTTCTAATTGCTGCAGGGTCATCGAATTGTGACCTGGCGATATGAGGTGGTTGAGGCTTAGTGAACTAGACTTTGAGGCCTTTAGTAAGGATTAAGGGCGGGTTTCCGAATTCTGGACTTGCTCCCGGGGTTTCATTCGGCACTGACACTCTGCGTTGGGGGCCGGGCAGAGGCCGTTAACAACTTTCGGTCCGTGGGTGATGGGTTGGATGGCAACGACGAGATTGTGTCCTTAGGGAAGCTATTTCCCGGTAGACAGTTTGCTGGGGTATGCCCTGCGGGCTGGTTGGTCTGATTTGTACGAGAATGACCTGGAAAGGGTATTGTGTGGCCTGGCGGATAGGTTATTGTAACTGCTAGAGGGTGGGGACGAGAAGAACCATGCTTTGGTTTATGTGTCTCTTTGAAAGAGTGACGCGACGTCGTTGGGTTAAGGAGGCTACGCGACTTAGGTAGCTGTTTTTAAAGCACAGGGCTGCGCTGTCTGACAGGACTCGGTTAATTTGAGCCTCAGGCATCCATGACGTTATTGAATAGTCTAAGGCGTGTGGAGACTGATGGGTTGGCAGAAGGTCCAGGCATTGCGTCAGAGTCTACGTCAGACATCCTTTGGCCGGAAGACATAGGTAGCATAGAGTGGGTTGGGGGAAGGCAGGGGGTAGGCGTATTTTTGGCGAATTCCTTCCCCGGATTTTCGAGAGAATTCAACTGTTTCAGCACTACTCGTTGTAGTGGCGTTTTGTGAAACGCCATTTGAGTGTTTTTGTATGGTGAGTTAACAGCAATAATGCTTTGTTCATGAATAAAATTACTGGCTGTTAGTGAGTCTGAAAGTTGGAAAAGCAGGGGGCATTGGTGCTGTTGTGTTTGTTTTCGTGATCTGCTGCCACTGCACATCAGTCGTCCCATATTAGCGGCCTTCAGCAAGTTACTGCTGACTGTGGGGAGTGAGATCCTACCAGGAATGATAAATGCAGAGGCGTGATTATAATTTCGTATACTTTTCAAAACCTCTGAAGATGTACTGTCAGTAAAGTTACACGTGGCAACTAAGTTACAGTCTGTAGTCACCATAGAGGGCTCGAGAAGTTGAGCCAGTGGGCTCAAAATTCTGAAGGCTCAGTCAAGAGTTTCAACTATTGGTTCAAGTGAGCCAAAGCTTTGCAAGAGGCCGTCAGTCTTGCTGCGCGCGTCATCATTGAAGTTCGTTACTGAGACGGAGCACGGAGTAGTGACTGCAAGAAGTACAGATACGCGTGACAAAATATTACTGGCCGGTCTGCCTCTCCTGGGGTTGCGCAAAGTGACAATAGGCTTCGGATAAGCAACTAGTTTTTTTGTTATTTGGTGATCGCAAAAAGCCCAGGTACGAAACAAAGATAAAACTCCATAGGAAGTCACCTGGATTATTACAAACAGGGTTAACTAGGTGCTTTTACTCTATAGATGAAGGGGGGTTGAGGTTGTAGCCAAGAAGGAGACGACAAATCAGAGAAGTGATTTAGCCAACAATCGCTAAGTACTTTATGGGTGGGCTCGCAAAGGGTGATTTGTAGTAGGTATGGATCTAGGTTTCCTACCAAGGGGGTTCTGTTGATTTTTCGGGGTAATAAATTACGGAATCACAGCGGTGTGTCACAGTTATTGCCAGGGACAATCTGACGCTTCAGTTTGACTAACTATTTCCATTAGGTGCGACATAAAGCCAAGCCTAAAAGACGGAAAAATGAAACAAATCAGACAACCTGATTTATACGTCAAGATGACCTTGGCACTTCGCAGTCAACTACGGTGGACCCTGTTTGATGCTACCTATCGCTGCTCTCTGTCCATTTTTGCACTGAATACCTTTAACGTCTGCTCACCTCCTGTGCAGTTGACCTGAAGTCCATTCTTTATTCGGCAATCGTGGTCTCAAGACCCGACTACATCAGTGATCTACGGTGTAGCACCTATCGTAAGGCACTATCAGCTCACCGTCGTCCTGGAGGAGTTCCCACAGCTATCACCAGTAAACCCCTTCACCGCATGTACTAACTTGCCTGATCATCTCACCTCACTTCGTCTTATAGGCTCAAATAAATAAAAGAAATGTCGAACTACATGACAAGGTCATGACATTTTGTTGGACAAATTTCTTCTCATTTTGTCTTCCTCTTGGTAGTATCTAAAACTTCCATACCCGTGGCTGCAGCCCCATACGTGGCCCTTCTCATACAAGTCACGCAACTTTTAGTGTTCCCCCTATCTACGAGCAATCGATTTTATTTCTCGACAGTGGACTTTCTGATGTCCAGCAATTTTTCCTTCAGGTTTTGATAATATTTACCGCAAGCTGACAACCGGCTTTCCGACCTCACTATTTTGTATAATGATCGGGCGAAAAGGTTTCGGACTATCATTTGCTTCACTTCCGTATGCGTAAACCCGCCTGTCTTCCACAATGATGTTCCTTTCATCATGTTTCGAAAATTTCTGGACCTTAATGCTTTTCGTACTCCAGGAAGAAACTGGTCCGTATTAACCACGTAAACCAGCGTTGCTTTATATCATTTAAAAATCGTCCGATTTAACCACAAGGATTCCAAACTTGGCTAGTCTTCTTCTGCAGAGTTTTGAATGATTTGCCTTGAATACAAAGGTATGGTTAGATCAGGCATCTCTGTGTGCACCCCGAACACAGTTGAGTAAACTATGCAATGGTAACACCATTATAAGGAAGAGCAGGGAACCACGGATGTGTGAACGGTTTTCTAAGTTCCTTTGAAGACCCACTCGCCGTCGGTAAATATATGACTAGACTGATTCTCATTCTAAAGGCAGGAGGTTTCAGGCTTGCAAAATAAAATTCCAACAGCCTTGGGGTCCTAAAAGTTATCCGGGAGTTGGAGAAGATTAAAGGCACATGAAAGGTTTCGAGACCCTCAGTACAAGTGTGGAGTACGCCAGAAGTTTGGCGAAATTCGAAAAGCGATGGGTTCATATTTCATCTTCAAGTACCCGGACGACCAACTACATGGAGGGGAATTCTACCATCAGTCTGAAGACTCCATAACCCTCGCGGTTAAGTTACACCATGGCCACTGCCCGGAAACTACTTGCCTTATTAACTGTGCAGTAGAATGACGTACAAGGAACATCCTATCAGTGACCATGACGACAGGAGGTGGTATAACTGGTCAGGCTGCCTGGATCAACTCGGCTAGATAGACATATCAAGATGTTTGACAAAATCAAGTGAAAAGGCGAAGCTCAACCTGAGTTGCTTCCAGACTCGTCAGAAGTGGGTTGCGGGATAGCGGCTTTTGGCTGCCAGGAAGATGAAAACAGTGGACAGCACTCAGACGGCATTCGCAAAAGTGAAAGCTGCCCCGTTGAAGACGGTATTCACTCCGAGGCTGGAATTGACGGCAGCAGCCTTTAGAGCAGCAATATTGCTTGAGAAGTGCCTAGATCAAATAGTCTATGAATGAAACTTTTTGACGGATTCCTCAACTGTGCCGCATTACATAAACGACATTAACACTCGTTTCGACGACTCCGCGGGAAACGTACTCACAACGCTTCACGAATCACCGGGGACCAATAAGTGACTAGACGTACAATCCGCCAGCATCCCCGTCGTATTCAGTTTAAAAGGATTGAGAATACCAGAAGACTGCACACGAGAACGATGGGCATAGGTAGCAATAACATCCAATTAGGCAATGAGTAGCCATTTCAAAAGAACTCCAAAACCATAAAAAGATCTATTGTTGGCTCCTGTGGCACTGAAGTAAAATCATCAAAGAGTACAAATAAGTACAAAACTCAAGTATTCGGACAACTGGACTTAAGAGTGAAATCCAAAGGTTCAGAGCCCAAGCACGACAGCTAGAAGCGGTTCGAGGCCAAAGTCATATGTCTCAAGCAGGCAAACAAAAGTGCAAAATTGCCGTGTACGGACAAGCTTAATAAAGCTATTTCAGATATAATCATGTTCACAAAGCACGCAGAACATTTGGAAATACTTTAAACATGTATCCAATAAAAGGTTCTGGAGCTCATAGCTACATCGAAAGATACCTGGTCGGCTCTGCCAAGGCACAAGCCTGTAGATGGTTATACTGAACCGAAGCGGCTATAAATGGTCGTTATCTCTACGAAAACTGTTAGCCTGGTGGAGAAAATACGTCAACTCTCAGACCCGACCCAAATTTTCAAGTCCATCTTTTGGTGACTAAGATGCGAGGTTCTGTCGACGATTGTGCAGGAGGCACTATTAAAAACCAGGTTGTACTCAGAAACAACACTTTCAGGAGAGTTAAATCAAACCAAAAGCGAACTATTTTGTCCTACAAGACTAAATGCCTACCTATTTGAGACCCGTGAGCTACCTTCGACGGGTGTAAAGAGAGGCAGGCTTTAACGTGGGAGTATCATAAAATTAAACTGTTGCCATGGTGTTCTGATAGCTGAGCTTGGCGTTTAGATCGCAAACGTTTGCGATCTAAACGCCAAGCTCAGCGATCAAAACATCATGGCAACCAACAACCTGAGCTACAACCAACACAAATATTTAAAACTATTGAAATTAAACTGTGTATTATCTACCTGGTTACGGATGGTCGGGGGAAGGTTGGTTAATTCAAACCTGGAGAACCAAATGAAACATCCTGTTGCGGTTCCCGGGAATCACCACACCACGGGATGTCTGACAAATCATTCACTTCAGGGAAGGTGAACATACACTTTCGGACCACCTGTTGAAAAATATCCGTCGAAAGCTTTAGGTGGCCAGGGTATTGGAGGCGGTCAAGCGGGAGATCGGCAACTGCCCAATGTGCCATCGCCGAAGAGCGGTAACAGGTAAGCTAATGATGACCCCCTTCAAGCCGTGAGAGCTCAACCAGTACAGTGGCCACTCGTGGAGATCGGAGTTGTCCACCTTGATCCAGTATTCACGCGACCACCGAACGGCACACAAGGAAGGTATGGATGTCCGATAGCTTTTAAAATCCAGAGTGGTTCAACTCAGAGTAGTGCACATTATGATCACTGATTTATATTTAGTGGCGCTTCAAAGGTTCTTAGTGAGGCAAGGCGTACCCAAAAATATACACCCAGACAATGGTCCAAATTTCACTGGAGCACGGGAGTTAGGGAGGTGGGGTAGCCTCTTGGGCTATGGTAAAATACCGTACAAAGCGGTGGCCAGGAGAATACGGTGGTACTCTAATCCCCCCAAGCCAGTCTTTGTGGTGTCTTCTGAAAAAAGCCGAAGTGCTCGACCAAAAACGTACACACTGATCCACTCTCACAACAAACCATCGACAGTGAGACGCGGAATATCCTACTTGCAGGGGTGGAGGTCATGTCAAACAGCAGGCCTCGGGTGCTTATCGTCCCGGATTCCGAGGAGGAACCTACCCTTACTCAAAATGGTCCTCTCTCGGCACGGTCAAACGAGGGAGCTTTAGCCCCAAAAACCACGCGGTAATTGCCTCACAAGATGGAAGCAAGTCAGTCATTTAGCTAAGGCTTTTTGGAAAAGTTGGGCGAGGAAGTATTTACTGAAGCTACAGCTTCATCAAAATGGGGTCTGCAAGGACAGATCCTTCGGACGCGTAATGCCGTTATCTGTGTAACGGGCATTTACACATGAGTGAAAAACCTACTGTAGCGAGTGAAGACGGTCGTAAGGAAGTCGATGTTCTCGTTCCCACAGGGCTGGTTAAACCAACAAAAAAAGACCTTCTGAGGGATGACCCCTCGCCCCAGAGCCCCAAGTAATTTCAAGTCTGCTAAAGGCGTCAAGTATAGCGAAGTTAAAGTTTGCCCATTTGTATGAAAAGTTAATATTTGTCCGAATCTTGCTGCCAATAAAGGTGGCTATTCAACCACTGCACTTGCACGTGCAAGCTGCACTCCAGGCTTCGCAAAGTGTACTTACCACTCCGTCCCCACCGATAGTGTTTTGCTTCTCACAGGTTGTAGACAGCACCTTTCTGGCCATCGGAGTGGCGTAGTGCAGGGGCGCCACGGTAGCCCACAGGTAGGCCGAGCACAGTACGAAGGACTGAAGAAAGCGTGCAATAGGAAGGAAACAGCTTGCTAAAGCATGTATGGCCTCCACTGGTGGTTGCAAGCCAGAGGCTAGATCGGTCAAAGCCGGAAGAAACAGTAGCGGGCCTGGTGCGGATCCCTGGGGTGCTCCTCTGGTGGAGCTCATCCGACTGGAATTCCTACGACCAACTTCAACATGGAATGTCCCAGGGATATGGAATTTAGCTGGCCGTTCTGAAATCCGCAAGGCAATAACAACTGGCCCCTACTAGATTGACAGAAACCGATGGTCCATCGAGTCACAAGCTTCAGTACAACCAGTAGCATACACCTAAATTATCTCCCCAGTCCTCTCTGCCAGTGATTTTATCTAGAAAGACTAAAAGTTTGAGCAAGTGGGAATTGTTTTTTGGAAGTCCACGCCGAGCTGGGCAAAGCCTAGAATTCTCCAATAGATTCTGATGGACTTGCTAACTGATGGTCCTCCCTAGCACTTTGAGTAGGAAGCTGGGGCGGCTAACCGGTCCATGGTTTCCCGTTTCGGAGCACGATCTCCCTTCGTATACAAACAACCCCGCCGCTTTTTTCAGGTATTGCGGCAAAGAGCCCGAGTCAGTACAGCCTTGAGTAACTAATATGCTGGCAAAGATCAGCTATCCGCCAAAAGTTTCGATCACGTCACATGAAGTCACAAGACATGTGGTTTCGGCCCTGCTGAAATGCCGTTCTTCTTGCACAAATGAGCTTTCGCAGTATCCCGCTAAGCTGCGGAAACGAGTACTCCGGTGAGTTTCGTGTGGTCTAGTAATTGGTTTACTTGTATCATTACAGCAAAGAATCACCTTCGCCTTCCGCAGAAGTGACAGACTCGCGACTTGAATAAGTGGTCACAACCCCAAGTTTCCCTCGAAACAGATGACATTACTAATGTCGGAAAGTTGGAGGGAGAGATATGGTGGTACTGGTAAAGTAAGTGGCGGACGAAGAAGAAGGAGGAAAACAAGCAGAAAAAGTAATGCCGTTTGACCAGAGATAAACATCCTGTCGGCGAGGGGCAGGCAGGGGCTGTAAAAAGGTGGAAGCACAAGACTGATAATAGAACTGAAAGGATATTTTACTGGGAACGACGGTAGAAGCAGCCATTGAGGATCCCTGACTGACCACGGTCTAGGTGAGCCTTGAAAGCTGTAAAGGTTTGGGAGGTCAGTTTCCCTTTGGAACGGGTTCCAGGGGTTTACCACACGACATAAAACGGACTGAAGGATGTAAGGGTGGATAAAGTCTGGTCCGGTAGACTTTTGGCTACCTCACCGTTCCAAATATGCACGCATGATTTCATCTGTTAGATTTGAATCTTTCTTGACTGACGGAGGGTTTTCTTCGTCCAAACTTCGTTGCTGCTCGCTATCCGCTATGTGCACTGGGCTAGAACAAACACGCGGAGCACCTGCTTTGCTTTGGTTATCTGCTACGACTCGATGACCATGGGTGTCCAGCGGTCCTGCAGAGCCGGTTATACCCTACCATGTTCTCCTTCCGTTCCATTAAATCTCAAGTCCTCCCCACCACGTGCGCTCCACCCTTCCGTCGCCGTGACGCTTCGCATAATGCCCACGCGGTAACCAAAGCCTTGCCTGCAACGGCTCATGAGCTGAAGAACACGGTAAAAAGAGATACATGGACTCGAGTGCATTGCAAGAGCGTGCGTTTAGCATGCTCTGGCCACTATAAAATGGCTACCGTGTTCAGCGGCAAGAGCTCGGATAAGCAATAATGTGTTCAATAAAATAAACGAAGTTGATTGCAGCTGCAGCCGTGCGGCATCCTTGAATGAGCCTTCAGACGGCAAGAAATGGATGCAGAGTGATTTCGTGGTCCTCCCATGGTGTATTGTAGATGACCTCCCCTTTTGTTGCATAATTACTCGGCGAAAGCTCATGACGGATGACCAGAACGAGTGGATATGTGAATATAGCTATCACGGAAGAATGGCTGAAAAAGAAGCAAGATCCTATGAAACTTCGTAACCGCACCGCTCAAGGACAGAATAGGATAGACGGTAGGCTGGGTGGAGGGGTAATTCTTCTAGAAAAGGATGATAGAGAAAAGTGTGGTCCGGCTTATACTGGAAATACAGCACACTGGCCACCACAATCTTTATTCGCCTACGCCGGTGGTCGGTGGCCGGCATGGACAGTTAACGTCTTTAGAGCACCCCAAAAGGATGACGAAAAAGATTTCAAACAATTCCAGCTTTTGCATACGGTACGGAATGGGTCACAGTGCTTTATCATATTGAAAATATGGGTCCTTCAGAATGAAACTAAGACGATGGACACACCCCCAAGAAGACCACCGAAAATGTTCCTGCGATGTCACTTCACAACCGTGCTCTCACACAACAGATAAGAGGGATAACAAGCTTTGGAGGTGTACGAAGTTCATATACACCTGATCCAACAACCAGATATCGATCTGAAGACACCCTTCTTGTGACAGAGGAGCCACTGTGGAAGAGCGATCACAAAGTCTTGAGAATAATGTTGGCTCTAGGACACAACAAATCAGGGTCTAGGTTATTTCGGGTCTAATGTAGAGTGAACAAAGATCAACTGAGGACGAGGGCACTGGGCATACTTTGAGGCCTGGAGGTGCAGAGGCGAACCGTGGAGAACACCGAGAACAATGAAAACTGGGTTGACAAGCTTGACAGAGGAGTTCACTCTGCTGGCACCGCAAATATGTAAGATTCGGCCGCCTTGGTGGAAACCAGAGTTAGTAAGAGCGTTGACGGTTCGCAGAGGACTATGGGCTCACTAAAAACTTCCTAGCAACCACCGCGCGCAAACGGCTTACATGACAGCCAGGAACAGGTTAAAGCCCTGCTGTAAGTCAGTTCTTGCAAATCGAGCAACGCGCAGTCGACTCAAACTATTCCCAAAGCCAGAACAAGGTTGATTCGTAGTCTCCACAGCACTAGATTGAAACTCACAAAAGGTACAAATGTACACAAACCTTAAGTATGCGGCCAAATAGACTCAGCAGTAAGAGCCAAGGGTTAAAGCTCCGTGGTTCAAGCACGACAGTCCGAAACGGTTGAAGGTCTAATTCAAATGTCTCGCACGAACAAACAGAAGTGCAAAAGTATGGCGTATGGACGAGCTTTTCGGAGTAATGTCAAATACAGTCAAATTCACGAAGCACGTAGAACGTTTGGAAGTGATCTCAACATTTGTCCCCTACACCTGCAGTGAGAAGCAAAGTACGGGCAGGAGAAGCAAGTGGCCAAGAGCATTGGAGCAGGCCCTGAGAAGTTCGTTGATTCTGTGCAATCAAGAAAGTGACACGTGAAAGCGTAGTTGATTTGGAAGTTTCCGGCTAAAGCGTTGCCTTTGATGGTAAAGACAGGGCGGAAAACTTGGGTATATCCTTCAAGGGTGTGTATCGTCAAGACTACATGCTTACTCCGACAGACTCAGAGGTTGGCGATACGTCAGTGCTTCAGGAGCCTGCCGTATGTGGGAAGAGGCGTTCAAGAAACCCAAATCATCGTGCAAGCACAAGGCAGCCGGACCGGATGCGATCAACCAGGCAATTGTTCAGCCTCTTTCCAAGGTTTTATCAGGGCCTGCCACCTAGCTGTACGAAACGTCGCTAAGGGGAGTTGAAGTGCCTGAGGACTGGCGTAGGGCCTCCGTTGTAGCAACACATAGGACAAGATCCAAGCAGAGAGTGGTGAGCCATAGACGGATCAGCCTAACTCCAGAGCTGTGTGAGTGCTGAAGACGTGTAATCAGGAAGCAATTTTTGTTGCATTTGGCCAAAAACAAACTGCCAAAGCCTACACAGCATGGGTTTGTTAAAATGATGTCGGTTGGCAAACCTACGGATGGTCTCGGACGAGGCCACACGACGAATGGATGAAGGAACGGAAGTAAAGGTTTGCTATTTGGACTCGGGAAAGGCGCTTGATCCTGTAAGTCGTCGCCTGCCGAACTATAAATTGCAGACCTTCGGGATGATCAGGAAGGCGAGTGACTGGATAGCACATCTTTTTGGGAACTGTGTATTCTGTGTCAAAATGGGCGGTTATCATCGAGGTTGGGGCAAGTCACCCGTGGTGTGCTCAGGGCTCAGTACTGGGGTCTTTGCTGTTTTCCAACCACGTAAGTGCCCTAGGAAAAGAATCGAGCAACCCGTGTCTCACCCTTGCAAATGACGTAAAGAGAGCATGGAGCGACTTAGCACAGGACATACATGCTGTTCTCAGACGGGTCGACTGGTGTGGTTTACTTTTGAACCTCAATGAATATCGGATCCCGGTAGACAAAGTGGACGGAACGAGCAGTATTCCGTTTGGAAAATTGACGAAGGTGAACGATCTAGACGTGATAGTCACAAAGGGCCCCCAGACCTCAAGACAATGCCAGAGGGCTGCAAATATGGCCGGATGGGAATTGGTTATGGAATATAATACTTTCACATGCACGAACACGAAGTCTTTGTTCCATTTAGAAATGTTTTGGTGGCGTGTCTTCTGGATTATTGTATGCAGGCATGGGACCTTCATTGGCGTAAGGGTAACGAGTGCTTGAAGGGGATGCAGCGGCCTTCTACCGTAATAATCGCCGGCCAGAAAGGGAAGTCTTACAGCCAGCACCTAGAAAATCCCAATTCCTTCTCTTAAGCACGTTGTAGAGCCGAAATGATGTGTCAGTATGGGTCTTGGTTATAATGGGTCCTTCGGGTACAGACATGTTTGAGTTATTCGCTTCTTCCCTTGGATGCGGCACCAGGGAAATAGCCTAAGGTTCCAAGGGGCACAGTGAGGGCTGGACATACGAGGCACCTTTTACAACCACGGTTGTATGTCTGTGGAATAGACTGCCAGAGGATGCTGTTTGACGCAACAATGTACCGGCTTTCAAGAACGCCCTGGATTCACGCTGAAGCTCATCGTCCCCAGAGGTAGTTTTATGGGCGTCGGGGGCGAGGTAATTAGCCCGTGGTATTTTTTTCGATAAGCTTATGTCTGTGGCGGTGATACGGCCTCGTAAGTTCCTTCTTTCAAGCCAAAAATTTAGCTCGTGTTATGAACCATATGGGTCTGTCGACAGCACAACGATCTGGAAGCACCTCTGGCTTGTACCACTTTCATCCTTTGCCAACCGAGCTGAGCAGAATTCGATTTTCCCAGATAGACGGTTCAAGCCATGTCGAGTCTACACGCCTTTGCAACTGCTTCTCGCAATCTTGAATGAGGTCACTGTGAATGAAAAGGCTATGGTGGTGCATGCAGCCCAATTGCTGCGGCATGTGAGGGCGATCGTACGGGAAGAGATTGGCACAAGTACAAACACAAGGCAAACGGCACTATTCTCAAGCCCCCCCCCAAAACAAAGGCCACCATACTGAAGCAGTGATCGTTATCCTGGCTGAAGGCTCCTGCAGGGCCAAAAAATGGGGCCTGATGAACAGGAAGTTTCGGCTGGCCTGCATCGCAGTCAGTTGCGGTCAGAATATGATGCGATAAAAGGAGCCGTTGATCTTCGACCAAGGAAGCCAATGAAAATTCAGATACCATGATAGACGGTTGAAGCGTATGTGGTTTAAAAGAGTCACGGAGGCCCATGATAAAGCCTAAAGCCTGGGAGTTGAAGGACGGAAGAAAAGTGGGGTAAGCTCCTGGGCTCTGCCGGGAGGGAAGTAAGTGAACTAGAGTTGCCGACCCGCTTGGGTTCTGGTCACCAGGGTTCTGGTCCCCCGGGGTGCCGGATATGGTGCGTGGGGACTTCGGGAGCCTGGGCTTTTTCGTGACCAGGGAAGCTGTATGTGTAGATGACGGGTGCTCTCTTTATCAGACAATGGAACGGAGTGGACCACTATCAGGAACCAGGTTAACCGGCTAATTCGACCCTCTGAGCCGCGTCAAAAGACCGGGCTAACCATCGCGGTAGACGGGCCGGTCTTCCAAGGCGCAATCCGCGAAGCTCAAAGCTTGGCGTCGTTAGAGGCCAGCAGGTGGGCACCAGAGTTTGCTGCGACACATGAGAGCCCATGGGCTTGCTATCAGGGTGCAGCCAGAATGTCAGGCAGGATGCGAGGCGGACCTAGAGCGGGGCAGAGGCATGTCTTAAGGCCTACCATAACTGCTTGCACTCCAAGGCTGCGCCATAGTCGTCGTAGGAAGCGTAGTCAACGAAAACGACAGGCAGGCAACGAGTGTTTACCATAAAGAGCAGACTCTGAAGAACTCCCTCGAACGTGTGCATAGACAAGAAACCGGAGGACAGCACGAGACCTCCGCAACCCAGCAGACGATCGCCATGGATGGAGCCTTCATTAGTAATAGTGGGGTAGAACTGGAGCCAAGAAGGCTGAGTAGAGTCAAGGCTACGGGGCCGGATGGTGTTCATCCAATCACGCTAAAAGCCCCGGCCAGCGTACTGGCCAAACCGCTAACACAGCCGTTCAACGTACCCCCAGACATCGGGGAGCTACCAGAAACTGGAGATTGGCGCGAGTTGTCCAATTTCACAGTGGAGGCAGACCAAAAATGGCTTCTGACTACCTTCGTGAAAGCTTACTACCAATCTCAGTCAAAGTTTTAGAGGTGCGGGCCACAGGTGGACTGACAGAATGTCTGCGGAATCACCAGCTGGTTGTTAGCCGGCAACACGGGTTTGTTGATGGAGGATCCCCTCGTAGCAACCTGCTAACCTTTTTCGGTGAGGTAACTCGCAGATTAGATCAAAGGGGACGAGTGAACGTGTGCCACTTGGACTTTCAAAAGGCCTCTGACTCGGTAAAGCACCGTTTTTCTCTGGGCAGACTACATGCACTTGGAGCGGCCGCGCAGATTATAAGGTGGATCGAGGGTTACGTGAGTAACAGAGCTTTCTTGGTACAGGTCGAGGACATCGGGTCTCCACTGGTCCATGCAAGCAGTGTTGCTTTGAGTTGACGGTGTGGGCACTTCACCATGCCGTTAGACGAAGAATGGCATACATTTGTTGTGACGTGTTTACAGCCAGGCAGTTTAGTACACTCACGAAACAATGTTGATTGGAATTGGCTGCTACGGTCTGCGGTGACGGTAGACGGTACACCAAATGTAGTAGTCCAGTGTTGGATTAGTACTTTCACAATATTTTCTGCTGAGGTCTTGGAAGTAGGTACTGTCACCGGCCAGCGTGTGAGACGATCGACAACGGGTAATATGTGGCTATATACACTTGATGGTGGTAGTGGAACGACGAGATCGACGTGAATATGTGCGAAACGGACATCGGAAATGGTGAATGTACTGGGAGAAGAAAATGTGCGGCAGTGGACTTTGTTTCTCTGGCATTGTAAACACTGTTTAGTCCATAATGCAATATCGGAATTCAGGCAGGGCCAAGCAATCGATATGGTGCCCGAGGAGTTTGAGGGACGGGACGCAGAACACACAGTTAGGCCAAAGTGTGAGAGGAAATCCGCGCCGATAATGAGTGTCAGGACATCTGCCTGGATAAAATCTCATTGGGAAGATCGGCGGAGGCTTAAATCAAAAGTGATGGACCGTTGGCCGGACGTCGCAATAGTTGTTGTATTTGCTGCTTGCAATGTGAACTGAGGTGGTCTTAGATGATGGTGTTTCGGTTGGGAAATTACACTGATCTCGGCGCCGGTACCGATGAGGAACCGAAGGCCGCTGGGTAGGTGAACGATATAAAATAGGCGAATTTCACGTATGGAGCCAGCCGTAGTCGTCACCGTTACTGGCTAGCGTGGTCTTTTGACTGTGAGATGGAAGAGTGGAATGAACACGGGGAGATCGCAGCGGCGTGCCTGGGAGCTGAATGTGCGGTGGTACCAACACCGGGTTTGTGACCGACGATTTCCGGACCATGATCTATGTCGACGGGTTGTTTCTGCGGCCGCAGGTCAACGAGTAGTTAATGCGTTGCACGTTGCACGGACCTGATTGCACAACAAATAAACGATTCCTTCCAGGTCCGCAAAGTTCTCATCGACATTAGAGTGATGGGATGGGGATCAGGACAGCGAGAACCGTCGCCACGGCGATTGAGACAGGTGCTGGTAATGTCATAGCGGATTCGTGTGTCAGAGTGCTGTCGGAGTGGTGTCGGCGTACCCTGTCATATGAACAGGGGGTTTACCAGGCGGGAAGCATTCCATTATTCTGTCGATGTGTTGCCTAACTGTGTTAACAGAGGTAGTTGGCTCCAGCATTGGCAAGACCCGCTGCATCGGGAGAGGTATTCTATCGACCTTTATCTCCCGGAAAATGGAGTCGTCCATTTGACGTCCAGCCAGTAGCGACGGCATGTGGCCCATAAGATGGGGGCGGGGTTTGGTCTCCGAGCTCCACCGACGAGAACAGCTCACGGAGCATTTTTTCGGATGATTTCCCGATGCGCTGAACGACTGCCTCTTTGAGCTTCGTGTAAGGAGCTTCTGTTGAAATGGGGCCGAGGAGATCTTCCACATCAACGTCGAGTGATAAATATGGATTCAATTTGTCGAAACTACACTCGAGGGTTGGCCGGGGCAAAAACGGACAGTTTGAGAGCCACCGCGTAGATGTCAATAGATTCGGTGTCAGACATGGTGAATAGTGCGGAACTTGGGCCAAAAGAATGAGAGCTAATGTCGAAGGATGAAAAAAAGTCTGGGCTCACCAACTTTGTAGAGTACCACTCTGTCTACATGGTACACTAAATTAATGTCAACAATGTCTAAGACGACACTAGCAAACTAAGATGGGCGGAGGAGGGTGCTGTGATAAAAAGGCCAAAAGGGTATGTGCATTAGAAAGTAAAATGAAACAAAAGGTGTGACACAAACTCGCAGTTGTTCAGTGTACTTGTGATCAGGAAATGAGCGCCAGAGAGCCGATATCCACCAATATCTTAAGTTCAGTTCGGTCTGACAGCCATTCGTTGAACAGAAAAGGATGGTATTGAGAGAAGTGCCAAGAGATGCCGTGGAAGCTTCTAAAATGTTTTGTTTCTCACAGTTAGTTCTGACTGATATAATTCCATGACACTCCAAATCAGAAGATGAGACCGTGCCAGACTGAAAGATTTGTTGCTAGCCTTTTTTGTATTGCGCGGTAATGATGTTCAGAAAGGCATGCGTGTTTTACAATAAAACGTCGGTACAACAAAGGAGTGTTGCTCCAAGGGACGTTGATAATCATGGAGATGGTCGGAAATGTACAGGTGCCTACAAAGAGGAGTCGTACTGGGTAAGACCAAAAGCCCAAAATCTATTCTCCCTTGATCACTATAGGCTAAGGAGAGACCTGTTGGAGCGCCACAAGTAGTGTAACGGAGTCAATGCGATCAACAGTTCATTACTGACTCGTAGTCACGACTTTGCACTTGGGAGGCGAGGGTATGAATCTGACAAACCAGGAGCAAGCAAAAGCATGAGTGCGTGTTCCTTCTCTAGCCGTGCTATAAACAAGCAGAAAAGTTGCTTCTACACGTGGTGACAGCAACCTCGGTAGTTGCTTTTAAGCACAAGCTGGATGTGTGCTGGGTAGAGGTATTCTCATGCTATTGCTAAACGTAGTAAGTAGCTTCCTTCTTATTCCATTTTTCCGCACTTTTCCGCCCACCCCCTCCTCCAGACTGATTATTTTACACTGCATCTCACCACTCTGGTGTTCCCCCACCGTACCTATCTCCATCACTGCCTTCATATCACCTTACTCATCACCATTCCGCTCCCACATCTGTGCGTTATTTGAGGACTCGGACTATGTCGCACATGGGACAGAAATGGGTTGTGGCGCCAAGCCTACATTAGTGGGAGGTTACTGTTCCGGAGGGCGGGCCTGTTTCTTTTCTTTTCGCCTCAGCTAATACAAATACTGAGTTATATCGGATACCTGGAAGATGCAGCACGGCTGGAACTCATTGAGCCCACAGTGCAAGAAAATGGGCTTTTACTGGCCCAGGCCGCAAGTCCTGTGACCTGACCTGAAATGGATTGCCGCGGTGCTTTCGATTGGGGGGTGCGTGCAGATTGTGCTTGGCCTGGGGGTCGGTTGGCGATGGGTTTGTGCAAGTGTGAGAAGAAAAAGGTGACTACCTTATTCTGTTTTGAACATCGGGTCAATGTCTGTGACTTCTGTATGGTAGCCAGTCATCCGAGGGTAACCTTGTTTTAAGATTAACTGCTCTTTTCAGTGCGTCGTTAAGCCCTATCTTGGTTGGCTTACGGACAGTGGCTTCGACCCGTCGTGTGCCATTTGTAATGAGCGTTTTGATGCAGATGAGTCTAAAGAGTGTGTTCGATTGGTCTGTTTGGGTAAGAACAATTTTACCTTACTAATTGGCGACAGATGTTTTCCATTGGGATTGCTTGGATAGGCTCATTTCGGCGGCCCCTCCAACAACGGCTCCTTCCGGGTTTCTCTGCCCATCTTGCGAACATCCCATAATTCCACAGCGCAATCAAGGAGGTCCGGTGGCAGAGGCATTAAGATCATTCTTGAACCGAACGCAGTGGGCAACAAACAACCTGACACAGTTTCCGGAATTCCCTGAAGCCCATGCAGCTCATATTCAGCCGTTCAACAGTTTGGCCCGTCATCTTCAAAATAGTTCGGGTATGTTACTAATTTGCACCTTGTCTTGGCGACAAAGAATAAGTACTGTAATGAAGATGTAACTACTCTAGGTGCCTAGGTCGTGCCATGTTAGTCTTCTTAGGGCAGTGAAATACTGCCCTCATCACCAACAGCTCCGAATTGTGGGTCTCGGGAGAGAGAGATTCAGACCACTTCTCGCCCAGAGCGACACCCAGATTTATTTTGTAACACTATTAACTCTTGCACCACAGCTGGGAGTGAGTTACACAAGTTAGTCGCCCTTCAAGATGGAGTACAGACCAACAGTATTTCGGCCGACTGCAGCCCCATGAATATCACAGCCTATCCTTTCTTGCGTTCTTGATAGCGAAAGCGGAGTCCTTTTCACAGTTCAGGTCTTATCTTGAACGGATTATTCAACGGATATAGGTTAGGTCTCCTGTGGCCCCTCGGTACGCCTCTGGGAACACACCAGTTGCCTCACCCACACGTAACTGATCCGCCGTTGTCCAGCGGGGAAAATGGTAGTAGCCAGCTGTATTCTGGCTTTTGCAACGCAGTAGCCGTTCACAGGAATGCGGCAGATCCACCAAACTCCATTCAAGGAAATACGCGGGAAGTGTGTAGTATTCGGAAGATGTCATGAGGTAGGCTACCAGAGACGGCAGATGGTACCAAGTATTCTCTAGCTTTAGTCATATATATTGTCAGTGTGATCACAGATTTTAAACGCAGAAGTCACCGTTACAGGTGGTCACATTACAAGCTGACCCCTCAGAAGAGTGGACATAGTTGGGCTTTGACCTGCTTATTTGCATCCGTGCGGACTTTTTAATGTAGACGGGGAGTGCCCAAAGGGTGGACTAGAGCGAAAAGGGTTCCAAATCCGCCTACAGTTCATGACAGTTTACATCAGTCTTGATTGCTTTTGGTATATATATATATATATATATATATATATATATATATATATATATATATTCACCGAGAACCCGGTACAGTGTTCAGAGGCGTGGTGCCATGCAAAAACGAGTGATCATATGTGGGGAGATTTCATGTAAGCATGTGGGCTAGATACTACTCGGTTGCCCAGGCTGAAGTAGAAGGTTGACTTAGGGGGCCCCACCCCGAGCCTGCCTAAAACTAGGTTCTAATTTTATCTGGAATAGTTTTACGAGTGAATTTACACACGCAAACTCAGTCATTTCTAGATCGCTACAACTTCCCCCTTAAAGGAAGCTGTCGGAGTGACGCTCTGGTCTAATTGAGGGTTCACCGCACACCGGGCATCATTAGCCTGATGAGTCGTCTAGGGGACCATGTTACGATGCCACAATTCGTTCGTACAGCCGATGAAGGTTCATTAAAATGCGCACGGACCTAGCAGCCACTCACAGAACCCTCAGCTAAGTGTAGTGGAGAAGTAAAGATGCCATACGGAATGGCCCGACGCGATTTTCCAAGATTCATCAATCGACCGCGCCCGTACATTAAATGGAAAGCCATATAGGGCAGTTGAGCAAACGCCAGCTGGGTAAAACCGAAGTGAACAGAACATGCCGGATCGGTCGGAGAAACACAATCTACGGAAATGTTGCAGTTTTATCGGTTTTCAAAAATACTTTTTTCAAATGTGGGAATAATAAAAACAGTTTTCATTGTTATGAAAACAAATGCTGTCTACGCTCTGGTCACTGTACACGACAGTCAGATTCTGTTGTTTGTATATTGTTCTTTTTCATTATTTCCCATTGAGGTTGTCACTAGGAGATAGCGACTAAAGCTACCGCAATCAGTGCATGGCTAGTGGTTGTCTAAAGTGAACAACTGAACCAGTTCGCAGGATCTGAACTGCTTCCGGTTACGCTAGTGGAGGTGCAGGGGTTATATTTACCGTGACGGGCAGTGAAACCGTGGATCGGTGTCACTAAACCATCACCTAAGTGTGTAATTTTAAGACTGTCTGATATGTTTCCGACCTTGTCCAGAGGAGCACAAAATACAACTACACACGAGACTCGAGTGTATTCCAGTGAATGACAAGTGCATTTGTCACTTGTTAAACCACAACAAAACATACCAGAGTTCAAAGGCGAACAGGACTATCCGTTCACATTCTGACTGGTTCCTTAATACCCTCTCGTAATTGTTTAAGCTTTGTATGTGTTCGGTTGCAAGTTGGTCTGCAATAATCGCGTGAATCTTATGCTGTGGTGTCGATATCTACTTATAGGGGGATGGTCGTTGATGGAGCAACTAGATCCAACGTGTGCAGTTGCATGGTTTGTGTTTGTGCTGTTCATGTATGCTTGTAAGTGGTCATCGGCGTCGTGTTCGGAAAGTCCATTTTGACCGTATTTTTTCTATTTATTGACTTGCCTGATCAACCGTTCTGTTCCGATGGGCAGCTGGTAAACAACTTTTCCCCTCCTTCCGGTTACCTTCTCTGAAGTTCTTTTGTGTACAATGCCATTCATCAGACAAAATTCAGGGATGTGAATTCAGTATCGTTATCTGAAACGAGTGTCCCTAGGAAACCTAATCTGCAAAACATACTTCTGAAGTAACGAGTCGTAAACTGGCTAGTTGGTCGTTGTATGATGCCAACTTCTGGCCGCTTTGATGTGGAATCCACCAGAAGTAGGAAGTAGACGTCGCGAATCAGTCCAGCGAAGTCAATATAAACGTGGTTCCATGGTTTTACTGTCAATGATCGTGACCGTGGATCAACTTGTGGTGGTGGTTTCAAAACTGCTGCGCATTGGCTGCACTCTGACCAATTGTTGAATGTCTTCGTTCATAAAAGGCCAATAAACATTGCTGCGCATCAATGATTTCATTTTATTTGGCCCGGATGTGCCCCATGAAACTGTCTAAAGATATAAGAACTGGGTGGTGTCGCGACAACCATTCGTTCTCCGAAGAGAAGACAGTCGTCTGTGATAGATAGCGAATCGCATCTTAAGAAGAACTCGCTAATCAGTGGTTCAGTGGTTTTCTTTGGCCACCCGTGCTTCAGAAAGTTCTCGATTTCATTGATGGCGCTACCAGCATTATTGGCTTCCTTAATCGTGTTGGCCATTGTTGTTAGGTATGAGATATCACTTACGAGAATCTGCTGAACCTCTTTCTCAAGGTGGATGGGGGCGATAACCCATTTGTCATCCGTTTTTTCCGTGCCCATCTTAACGGACATCAGTGTGCCCAATCTCCGAGGAGGATTTATGTTGAGTCTGAAAGTTGTACCTTCACAAAATTGTAGTCCACCTTTGTTGGCGGTGGGTGGTATAAACCGGCATACCCTTGTTGTTAAAAGTGGTTTGCGGCCAATTTGGAGGATGAACTTCTGTCCCTAGATCGATTCGTAATATTCGTGTTTTGCAAAAATAATGGCGAAAGCCTCCTTCTCGATTTGGCTGTAATGACTTTCAGCGGAAGATAATGACCTGGAAGCGTGTGCAGTAACTTTCTGAGGATTATCCGGTGACCGGCGCAAGATTACTATATCGTAATCAGACGCATCTACTGCTACAGTAAGACCCAGTGACGGATCGTAATGTGTTAACAATAAGGGAGATGGCAAAATCTTTTTGACTCCCAAAAGCATGCTGAAAGTCGTGTGTCCACTTCCACTGACCAGAAGGGGAAAGTAGTTCGTTTAAAGAAGTTCTTAATATGTGAATGTTTAGTGCAAATTGATTGTAATAATTGACCGTACCTAAAAATGACTGGCGTATGGATGTCAGTAGGTACTGGCATATCACAAATAGGTTTTGCTTTCTCTGGGTCTGGAAATTTACCAGTGGCATCAACAATAAAACCCAAATGCTTGTGGTTAGTGAAGAAAGACCACTTTTTTGAGCGAAAGTGAAAGCCAAACTGTAGTATGCGATTTAATAACTTTTTCAGATTATAGGAATGCTCAAATGTTTGTACTAAAAATGATGATGTCATCCGTGAATGCTGATGGGAAAGGCAATCCCGCAAGCATAGTGTCTATAATTTGTTGGATTATGGCAGGTGCATATTTAATGCCGAAGGGTAATCCGTCATATATGTATAGCCCTTCGTGTTTTGCGGTCAGTAATTGTTTTGATTCCTTGCCAAATTCTACCTTTTTATTGCACACAAAGTGAATTATAATAAAAGGGGTAAACCCTATAGTTTAAAAGCATATTGTGAGAGGTGCTTGTAGGGAACAGTCACGTCAAAACCAACTTCTTGATTCCTCTCTTAAAAAGGGATAGGTTGTAGGTAGGTGAAATAGACAGAGAGGGGAGAGTGTTCCATAACTTGACCGTCCGGAGGAAAGAAAAGATTGAAAGGTTGAGGTCCGAGATCAAGTGACAGAAATCTGCCGAAGATAACTGGCTGCTTGTGCTCGGGAATGGCGTTCAATAAAACGCGAATAGGAACAGCCGAGGCAAGCTCGGAGGAACAAAACCCAAATAAAAGCGGTAGGATAGGGACAATGAAGCAAATGCCCGGCGACGGGCAAGCGACTGCAAATTGGATGTTGAAACTGGACAATCTGCCAGATGCACTCTACGTTGGATCCGGCCGAAAACAGATAAAGTAAAAGACGAAGCTCTATCCCACGTGACAGCACTATTCAAGTGTGGGACGAGTGGCAGCTTCCTACAGTAAGAAGAGGTGGACTGGTTTGAAGAAATAACTGGCGCGGAATGGAAAATCAGTCTTGCGCGCAGTACAAATACAGAGAATTCCATACTGCATTAGTCGTTGCGCAGGATAGTCAGGACCACGCTGCCCATTTCATCCAGCGGGGTGGTTAGTGATTAGTGGGCTACTCAGAGTCCCTTCTCTTTTATTCGTCCTTTGTCTTGTCCCCAAATACTTCTCTTTGCCCCCTCTGCCTACCCATAATTCTATCACTGATAACACGGCCGATACTCGCAACGGTTCATTGTCAAATAGTGTTGCAAATAATCCTCAGTTTCACAACTCACATCTCAAGCCTCGTCAGCGTGTGAATCTCGGCTCCCTTAGCGTGCACACACTCATGCGGGCCGGTCAGCAGGCGTGCCTAACGCTCACAACAGACTATCTGGCGATCGACATCTGCTGCGTCTGTGAAACGCATATCCGGGACTCTAGCAGTGATTCAACTACCTGCTCCTGGTATCTTATCGAGGTATTTCCTGCTCACTTCAGGAGATGAAGCAGCTAGAGCTGTGGATCAACGAGGTGTAGAAATAGTTTTGATTGGCAAGACTGAGGCTGTCCTTCCAGACTGCATCCCGGTTGACAGTCGTTTATGTCCTGTAAGACTCCAGGGGTCAATTGGCGTTCGAATGGATAGCTGTGCTAAGCGCAGTTTGTTTGTGATCTCGGCATAAGCTCCAACAGACCACAGTTCTGACATGCAGTAGGATGAGTTATACGATGAACTCACCACTCGTTTGCAGGAGCAAAGACTTTGATATTGTAGTTCTAGCTGATTTTAATGCACAATTTGGCAAACAGTGTACCAGGAGCTTGTTTAGGTGGACGTCGTGCCTTACCGGCTCAACGCCCAGATAACGGAGATAGGCTTCTCAGGTTTTGTGCAAACAATCGGTTATTCCTGTCTAGCACAAATTCCCGACACGGCTGGCGTTGCACTGCGACATGGCGCTGTAACTCTACAGATACTCTGAGTCAGATTTATCGTATCGCAGTGAGCTACCGGTGAGGCTGTTCTGTCCAGAATTGTAGATCCTACTGGTCCACGTACGTAGAGTCAGGTAGTGTATTACTTTCAACGCGATCTTCGCTCCAACTCCATGGTCATCGACGCAAACCGCAAACTCGGTTGGCCATGCAACGTTTGTCTGATCCAGAAGTTCACACCAGTTATGAACAGAAGTTATCGCATGAGCTGGGATCTATGACGAACAGTAGTGTAGATGAGCATTGGGCTGATATTAAACAGACAATGCACGTAGCAGCAGGTTTCTCCTGTGGTCCTGGATCCGATTTCCATCAAAGACAATGGATTTCTCAAGAGTATTTCAGTCTAATGGAGCAAAGAAGTCAGCTCTCAAACTGTAAGGAGATGAATGAGATACGAAGACATCTGCAAAAGCAAGTTACATAAGGCCTTGAGAATGATGGCGAAAAGTGGTGGGTGAAGGTATCCGAAGAAACGGAAGTAGCAGCTGCTTCAGGTAACAGTCAAAGACTGTTCGAGCTTATTCGCGACACCGGTCTACGGCGAACCCCAGTCAGCGAAACGATATGTGATAGAAATGGAGAGCCTATTCATGACAAACAGCAAGGGCTTGACCGTTTGACCAAATACTTCAAGGAGCATTTTAGCTGGCCGCGCGGTAATGTAGTTACTCCGACGTCAACAACTGCAATTCATTGGGGACATCACTTGAACCCTAATTAAACGTAGAAGTAGAATCTAGCGTGCAAAAGCAACCGGTCACGACGGACTTTCCCCAGTTCTTTTCAAAATGATGCGTTGATAAAATCACTGACCACCTTGCTCCGTGGCATTTGAGACTAGGAGCGTTTTCCGTTATCATGCGGCGAGTCATTTATTGTACCTATCTTCACGGAGGGAATTCGTAGTGGTTTTGGTAATCATCATGGAATCAGCTTAATTCCAATAATCACCGGGGTATTAGCTGCGATTTTACTGCGCCGTCTGACACCAGCTCGTGAGGGGAACGCCCGCGAAAAACAGGCCAGATTCCGTCCAAGCCGAGGATGCATCGACTAGATTTTTACTCTTCACTCATTGCTTGAAACACGTCACACATACCTTCGACCGACGGCAATGGCTTTGCTCGAATTGTAAGGCCCTTCAGTTCAGTTGACCGAGCAGCTCTCTTCAGTGCTCTTCACCGAATAGGTATGCCCCAGAAGTTTGTGAATCAGCTGAGACCATTGTGCTGTCATACTTCTAGCCACGATGAACTGTTCAGTCTATTCGATACGACCAGTGGTGTTCGACAAGGATATCCCATTTCTCTATTCCTGTTTCACTTCGTTATCAACGAGATAATGGAAAATGCCCTGCGAAGGCTTCACGATGTAGGCGTCGACCTAGCAAGTGGTGAAGAACTATGTGACCTGGGTTATGCCACTTACCTTGTCTGCTTGTCCAGATGCGTAGAATAGGCGCAACATGCACTAGATAGACTTGCGAGAGCTGTAGCTCCATTCGACATGCGCTTCGCACCTTCAAAGTTGGAAGCGATCTTGCAAGACTGGACATCAACGGTTCCGAGCTTCATGTTTGATGAGGTGCTAAAAATTATCGACCGCGTCACTTACCTCGGCAACAGCGTGACGACAGATGGGAGCACGCGTACATTTAAGGATCGGGCGGCGTACGCTGGGACAGGTACTTGTGGTGCCGACCTGATATTTCACTGAAGTTGGAAGGTCGTGTGTACTGTGTCTCGATGCGTTCAGTTTTGTCGTATGGTTGCGAGACATGGAGTCTGCGTGCGGAAGGTATTCGTCGTCTTGAGGTTTTCGACCACCGATGTTTATGTCGTATCACTAAGATTGGGCAGAATAACCGGATGAGCATTGCTGCGGTCAAAAATCGAATATTGTGTACTGGTTCAGAAAATGTTCTATCACAGCGTATCCAGCTTCGTTGACTTCGTCGGTTGGGTCACGTGTTGCTTACGTCAAACACGTCTGCCATACCGTGCCCTATTTTCCGTTCTTTCTAGGGAGTAGAAGAAGCCACGTGGAGGTCAACAGATGACGTGGCAACGAGGAATGAGAAAATGTACAACGAAAAGTAGGTGCCTTACGTCTTCGTGGTTGAAGTTCAAAAGACTTCTTAGCTAGTTGGCTGGAAACAATAAGGGATATGGCAGTGAACCGTGAACATTGGTGACCGTGTAATGGCTTCCTGTCGAATCAGAATGATTGATCAGTGCATGTTTGTACAGTTAGACTGTATTCCGTGTGTTGGCTATTGGGGTATTCTTTTCTTTTCCCACCCCTATAGAAGTACTCTCTCTCCATCTTGTATATTCATCCTCCAGATGCCTCAGTATGGTCGGGGTTGGGTGTCTCAGGCTCCGAGAAGGCTACCCGTCCTGGACGCCTCTCGAAATACTCCCAAATGACCGTGCGTCCAACGCAGCCTCTGCTGAGGAAATCCTACTCACTGCCTTCTCGAGGCGGAGTCGTTCCCACTAAAGTGAGAGGACGAAAGCAAATGCCCGGCGCTGTCCCCCGGGTTAGCTGACTAATAGTCAGTCTAGGGGAGATGACAACCCTGATTTCAAACAAACCGTGGGTAGTGTATAAGGCGTGCAACTGTATGCTCACCGGCATCTGTGGCGGAGGAATGTACTGGGCACCCAGGATCTTCAGCCTCATCTGAAGGGCGTATGAACTAAGCACTCAGTTACCGGCTTCCAATGGGTTAAGGACCCCACGTATCATCCCGCTGCCCTGCGGGTTAAGCTTTGGATAGCTCAAGACTCCAGTTGTGGATCCCTAAGAAAACTACCTATTTTGGCCCGGACAACCTGGAAGTATTGCTTCCACAAAAAATCATGGACTCGGACTATCTACCCCTTTTTTCCTGATTGTACCATGTTCTGTTTGGCACGGCCTGAAATTAGGCGGGTGTGGAAAATATATAAATATGATCCTTTCTATTGCTTCGTGCAACATGGTGAGAAAGGTAGTGGTCGGTGGAGCTTGCCCTACTGTTCAACGCTGTAGGATGGTGCTGATGATGATGCTGCATGAGAAGCAAGTGGACATATTTACTATGATCAGCGCAAAGAGGAGACGGCCGGAAGGCAGTGAGTTGGAGGAACGAGGAAAAACCGAGTCGCAACTGAAGTGGAGAAAAAAAGAATAGTGCTTCAGAGAAATCGAAAAGAGATGAGTTTTAAAAGCATTGCAGTGAACATAGCTTTGAGAGCCCCAAGAGATGTGTCTGAGTTCCGAACTAAGCGGTGTTACAAAGGCTCAACGGTAACGATCGATGTTAGCAGTGGTATGGCAGATGGTAGGACACGAAAGGGAGTAGTGCAATGAAGCATCGTCGGCCAAAGCTGGATGCGGTCGGAAGTGGTGGATAAGAGATCGTTAGTGAAAAGCAGAATGAAGGTGGGTGAAAGTACAACTTTGGGGAACATCAGCATCCACTGGAAAAAGCTGTGATTGTGCTCAATCCACTCGAACGGAGATCGCCCGGTCATTAAAAAAAAGCCGACGTCCAGAAGATAAGGGCTGGAAGAAACCCACAAGTAAGGAATTTAGCAGTAAGTCATTGTGTCAGTCGCGATCAAAAGCTTCGATTATGTTTAACGAGATAATCGTTATCGAATGCAGCTGATCGGGAGTGCGAGACCATAGCCAGTAGATCACCCGTGCAACGACAGAGCCGAAAACCCTATTGCGGATCGTTTGAAAGTCCTTCATGCTTGAAGTACGGTCGTGGCTAGTCGCAAATTATGGTCTCCATGACTTTCAAATGACAGAGGTTAGAGAAATAGGACGGTAGTTGTTCAGGTCGGAAAAGTCACCGTTTTCGGGATTAGGAAAAAATACGTCTTTGCACAGGGCGGGAAATGTAACAGAATGAATAGAAAGACAAAAGGGATGATGTTGAATTGGTGTTAACTTTGGGGCACACATTTTTAGACCGATAGGTGGAATGACGCCCAGAGCAGGTGGTTTGTTATGATCAAGCGATTGTCAGGTCTGGCGCACCTTTCTGGATGTGGTAAAGGGGAATAAAAGCGCGGCTAGTAAGATTCGTTGAAGGGAGAGGAGTAGAAGAGTTGGGCAGATTAGAATTAGATTCAGACCGGTAAGCAGAATCCTTGGCTTTCTCATGGGGTTTACAGACTAGAGAGCCAGGGGGATTACGCGTGGGAAATAAATTGAAGGGGCAAGAATAACGGAAATGGCTTTGGTGAAAGACGACATTCGACGTTCGCCATTGCGGCGGATGAAACGATCCTTAGCTTCCTGAATAAAAAGCGAGCATTTGTTTCTTGCCTGCACGAATAGGACACGAGATTAGATAGCAGCGGAGCTGCATCACCGTATGAGTGCTGAGTCCTTTAAACTCATCGCGTGAATACAAGCGTGAATAAGCCACTCAATAGAACGTAGTTTTAATGTCTGGCAAATATCCACTCCATCATATAGGAAGCCCATTTGGCGAAACAATTATTTTTCAGTAGTTCATTCTCAACCCCCTTACAACTTACATGGGAGATACTAAACAAAAAATCATGCAGATAGACATGGAATAAACACCAATCATGGGCAAGGGTTTGTCAACAGTCAAAGTGTCCTCGTCATGTGATTGTTTTATCTAACTTACGCCCTCTGAGTGACAGGACGACAGATTAATTCGGCCCCGATCGATCCTAGACCATGGAAGTTGAAGTGTCTGGACCAAACGCTTTTGAGCGCAAGGGTCGGGGGTCAGATTCCGGATTCCAATTGCCTTAGCTATCACTAGAGTGTGCAAATGAACACCCTTGCATTTGTTTGGGGGGACACGATGCACAACTTTGAGAGCCGTGTCTGGATTCACGTGATGTCCAGTGTCAATTAGGTATGCTAAGATTGTGCTGTTTATTAATCCGGTCTGTCCTTGGCCTAACTAGTGTGGGTGATGTTCTTTGATCCAAGCGGATAGCTGTCATGCCGTTCGACCTACATACCATGCGTCTTTGAAGTCCTTACTCCCATACTCATGGAATAATACCAACGTCTAATGAAGCCTTAGAAGAGCTGCTGTCAGCACCAGTGAACGCTTGCCACTCATACCGAAAAATTAAACCCTGACTTCAACGACCAGTCAAAAAGGAACATTCGGATGCGTTGAAAGAACTAACGAATAACAAGGATACGATACTGAGTAGACCTAACAAGGAAAGCGGAACAGTGGGGGTGGACAAACGAGACCGCATTGAAAAACTCAAAGCAATCCTGAACCAAATTCAGTAGTGGTCCTGGTGAGAAAAAATTAACTCAACAAGCTGAGCGCCAAATAACCACTACCTTGAAACAAGTGAGGGATACCGGTTTTGTCACGAACCAATTGTATGAGCAGCTACGGCCCACAGGGTCTACTATCCCCAGGTTGTATGGACTTCCGAAGATCCACGAACCTGGAACACCGATTCGTCTCATACTATCAACGACAAATTCGCCTTACCACATTGCCGCTGGTTGGTTATCTGAGTTACTTGAACCAATAAGAAAGCATATAGCTATGCATAGCCTTAAGGATGCAATCGATTTCGTAGAACGAATCAAAGATGCTAATATAGAGGACAAAATAGTCTCCTTAGACGTCGAGTCTCTATTCACAAAGGTACCATTATTCGAAACCATTGATTTAAACGTGAACTACATAAGAGAAAATAACATGAACACCGGTCTACCGCTGGAAGGTTCGGTTCCTGTTTCATAGAACTTTGTACAGACAACGAGATGGTGTGGCTATGGGATCACCACTAGGTCCACTCCTTGTCGACGCATTCTTAGCAAAATTAGAACGAACTAAGCTGAAGTCTACAGTTGCTAGTTTCGAACATTGCTATCGACTTGTGGACGACATATTCTGTGTAGGTGACCCTATCTGTAAGCTAGATTCCCTATAAGCGGAGTTTAACAAGGCACACGAAGCATTACGCTTCACAATTGTACGTGAACTTCACAATCAACTACCACTCTTCGATTTCACCCTTAGGAGAATGGAAGATAGCCGGATCCAGCAAAATGTATACCGAAAACAAATGTGGAGCGGTCAGTATTTCAATTTTAACAGTTTCGTTAGTATCCAACAGAAACGAAACTTGGTGAAATGTTTGACCTCCAGAGCGAGGAAGATTTATTCCGCGGAGACCCTAGAGAACAAACTGGTGCTCATAAGAAACATTTTGCGTGAGAAAAGTTATTGGGATCGGTTTTTTGAAAGAAATATCATTCAAAGCGTGCCTAAAATCACCAAAGAAACCGTAAAGAAGAAAGATCCATTTATCAGTTTACCATTTAAAGTTGATACGGCGGGTGAAATCCTGAACCGACGACTGAGGAGAGGAATTCAAAACACGTTCAATGCTACCACCGTACGTTATGTTCCGAGGTGCTCCTCTGATCCACGTTCAGAACAAGGATAAACTGCCGATGCTGACCTCATCGATGGTTGTTTACTCTTTCAGATGTGTTTGTGACTCATGGTATGTAGGTCGAACGGCATGACAGCTATCCGCTTGGATCAAAGAACATCACCCACACTAGTTAGGCCAAGGACAGACCGGATTAATAAACAGCACAATCTTAGCATACCTAATTGACACTGGACATCACGTGAATCCAGACACGGCTCTCAAAGTTGTGCATCGTGTCCCCCCAAACAAATGCAAGGGTGTTCATTTGCACACTCTAGTGATAGCTAAGGCAATTGGAATCCGGAATCTGACCCCCGACCCTTGCGCTCAAAAGCGTTTGGTCCAGACACTTCAACTTCCATGGTCTAGGATCGATCGGGGCCGAATTAATCTGTCGTCCTGTCACTCAGAGGGCGTAAGTTAGATAAAACAATCACATGACGAGGACACTTTGACTGTTGACAAACCCTTGCCCATGATTGGTGTTTATTCCATGTCTATCTGCATGATTTTTTGTTTAGTATCTCCCATGTAAGTTGTAAGGGGGTTGAGAATGAACTACTGAAAAATAATTGTTTCACCAAATTTGACTGCTATGAGATCATAGTTTGACGATTTTTAAGTGTGGAATGAAAAGGGGCATTCCTTGAAGAGCAGTCTCAGCAATATATGAAACGAAGTTAGAAATATCAGCAGTAAAGCAACAGTCACCCCAGGGATGGGAGGCCAGGAAATGACAAAAACCATCCCAGTTGGCTAATTCTTAGCACCAAATGATGCGTCCGAAGTTAGGCATAGTGAATGAGCGAGAAAAAGCGACGGAGAAGGAGAGAAGACAGTTGTCCGATG
This sequence comes from Fasciola hepatica, assembly GCA_948099385.1. Lineage (NCBI taxonomy): Eukaryota > Metazoa > Platyhelminthes > Trematoda > Plagiorchiida > Fasciolidae > Fasciola > Fasciola hepatica. The sequence continues at coordinate 31,387,447 of CANUEZ040000043.1, read as the reverse complement.
GGCCAGGTGGAAGAAGGGAGGTAATTTCAGGGAATAAAGAGAAAAATCAATTGAGAAGATCAAGGGATATGCACGATCGCGAACCCCATCGGGAATGCATGTACGGAAGTCAGCGTGTTGACCAAAGCGAAAGCTTCGGCTTCGCGATCGACAGCCGCCGTATCATAAGTGTGAAATGCAGTTCTTATTGTGGGCAATAACGTCATCAAAAGTGGTAACTTGATAATTGGGGTCTGGTGCAAACAAGTTCTCAAAGTCAGAAGACAATAATTGAAAGAATGAGGGATTGCTGCTGTTGGGGAGCGATAAATAATACAGTACTAATGGTTAAAAGAATTGAACTGGAGTTTCAATCATATCAACCGGAACTTGCAGTTGTAAAAATCTAAGTGTGAGATACGAGAGGTAGCGAAATACTGGTAGATGTAGGCTTAGACATTGGCTTTAGTTGAGAATGAGGAATAAAAAAAGTATCTCCGAAACTGGAGATGGGCAGTATCCGACGATGAAGAGATTTGCGTCCCAGTCACGAATAAGGGAGGAAAACAAGGAGGTTGGAAAAAATAATGCACAGAATCAACATTGTGGTTCAAACCACGAACGTTGGCGTGGGGTAAAATGTTTGGTTATAATTGCTGAGCAGTTATGAACAGTGATTTTCTGTGAGTTGTGAAATCTATGGTTTTTTTTGGTAAAACCGGCATCCTAACTGTGGGGCTTGGAGTGATGAGCCACTTCAGGCTTTAATAAGAAAGACTGTGGTACTACTCTGGACGACGGCAGGACAGTTGAACGGTTCTGTACATGTCAACAGCAACAGACTAAAGCACCGGTGCTCTTTCTGCACGTTTGTATATGCGCCCACTGATTACAGTTTTCTTGAGGCCAAAGAGGACTGTTTCAAAACGTGCGTTCACCGGATATTGTGATCGTCGCTGTGGATTTTAACGCCTAGAGTGATTACCCAGGGATACCGAAGGGCACATAGGAGGCCTGTTTCCTAACCCAGCCGATCGCAATGAAAAGGTCGATTATCCCATCCAGTTGTGTCCTGATCACAAACTTTCTGACGAGTATGAACTTCTACCTTAGACGCGGCATAACCTCATCTGGCCCCCTCCTACGCGTTCACGGCGTTGGACTTAGACTGATCATTTTGTCATCGGTCACAACTAGTGCGGATCGGTCGAAGATTTCTGTTCATTTTGGTCCACGCCGCTGGAGTCAGACCACGTTTTGACATGTTTTCACTTTTGTTTACAAATCGTCTGTGGTTGCATCAGTAAACCGTGCCATACAGCTGCCACTAGACGATAACCGACAATCTGATTTCCAAACATAGCTCCTAATTCGGTTGTCGGTGCAACCAGATGCCCAGGATCCTAATGAACACCGTCGAAACACCAGGGAAGCTTTGTGCGCTGTTGTCAACTCCATGCTAGACTCCAGTTCAGGTGTAAATCACGAACGGTGCATATTCTTTTGAAACCAGTTGTTCTGTTAGATGCTTGCGAATTCGTCTGTTCGGATGCCGTATTCAGTGAGATGCGAGGCGTCAACTGAATAGAAGTTTGATAAATGAGCGCTAGCAGTGGTGGGTTGCTAAATATGGGGAAATAGAGAGGATTACAACCATTGGTATATTCACAACCTTTACCGTTTGATTCGAAGTACCTGTCGACAGAAGCCAGACGTGAGGTGATCAAGGAATCCCATGGCCCATTGATTTACTCTCAGATACGTCGTCTGGAAAGTTGGGCGGAGCATTAATCCGCAGTTCAGTTTGCCGCCTTCCACAGACCTGATAATGCCTATAGCAGAAACGATGCACATACATATCTCTTTTCGATCAGAAGTGAAAGGTTTCCTGGAGGCGTGCTTTCTAAAAGAAAACGAAGCTGCTGGACTGGATGAACTATATCCGTCCCTTTTTCATGGGTTTTAGGCGCTGCCATTTCTCGTTGTTTCCTGCCGGAATTTCTTCGACCCATCCGATTGATGTGACACTTTTGATGCACTCTCCCATCAAATTCATAATATAAAATGTCCTTCAGGTTTCAGTAAATTTTCCTTGTTCTCTTTTCTCTCTGTCTCTCTAACCTAAACGATGTTGTGAATTGTGAGTTGTCGGTTTCATGGGTTATGGCGCACTTCAGGGGTTTGTGCACGGAATCAGATCTTTCGGTGATGTTGATTGTGCAACTCTCGTACACTGATGCCTGTTTGTGCCATAGGCACTGCTCTTTAGTCCGTTATTAAACTATAGCCCAGTACATAACAGTCTATGATGTACAGTGAACCGAAAGAGAGGAAGAGAGAAAGGTGATATATGTAGCGGAGACTAAAATTACGGTGAACTAAATTCTACCGGCAGGGGAAGCTGTGGTAACCCATTTCTTCGATCCACCCTTATACGCATTAAGACAGTTTGTAAAGGCACCAACTGTTCCTTGTTGGTCCCTGTCGTACCATAGTTCACCCCTCCTGAATTGATCATCCAGATCTTATTTTGAAACCAATTTCTGCCTTCCCAGATGTTCTGCCTGATCCATCGATGCATTATTTAGACGATTTACCGAAAACAAGCTGTTTTTCTCTGTGTTGCTTTTAGGTTCAAAATACGTACTGAGTGTATCCTCTAACCGATATTCATCATTAATATACACATTCATGCATAGATATTCGGTCTTTGTCAGGTAAGACACTCGGATGATTATATTCATTGAATTAAACATAAGTATAATAATGACGCAGGCGAGGCATTTCTGTCACTTTTAACTTCAGACCAATAGACTGCAGGGTTTATTTGAGTAACTATCTGATACCAATTGTGTAGTGAAAGCACCGCGGTTCCTGGCTGCTTATTTGAATTTTCCACCCTTGACTCGCAATTATGTACAGTTTGTTGCAGTTTTTTCCGGCAACTTTGATTTCTCTAACGAAAAACAAACCAAGATTGCTCAACGTTTATTAAAACAGTCTATGGCGTATCAATTAGATAAATGGCAAATAATGACTTGGTCACGCGAAGACTCAATTTCGTCAACAGTTGAGGGGCCATCATCGCTTGTCAGGTGGTATCTCAAAGTTCTTTTGCATCCGTATGCAACGTGATTTGATTTCTTCACAACAGCCTGATACAATTGTCCAAATAACCCACATTTAGGCAAATATTTCGATGTAAGCTATGCTGGTTCTTATTAGTTGACTAGTTTCGAGCATGCCGCTGTTATTAGATGAGCATAGAATGCATTTACCAAAGGCCGTATTTTGTGAATCCATTACCTTCATGATTTCCAGAGAACTTACAGATTTTCGTATCGATCGTTTTCCACTGGTTCGTTTGTGCTGAATTGATGTCGTGGTGTATGATATTTGGAACGAGTCGTCAGTCTGTGGATTACACCAATTTCTTGACAGTATTACTTATTGTAAGCGTCTCCAGCCAAAGCCAAAAGTATTCTCAACTGACTAAAGTTGATTGTAGTGTGTCTGTACTCTGCTATAAGCCTTGTTTATTTATTTTTGTCGTAGAGATTGTAAAAATTGTAAATCCATTGAGGGTTTAAGTTAAATGTAGTTATACATTAAGAAGTTACTTCTTACCTCAGTTTATTCTTAATGCATCATCAATCGGTAGGGTTAGCAGCTTACACAATTCACGATTCCACATTAATAGACTGATAGATCTCTCTGGTCTGTTCGGGGACTCACAAGAAGCCGATGTTTTGAAAACTTGAAGGGCAAGATAGTCTCCGAAGCATTCATCGCATATTCAGGGATAAAGAGGCAAGGTCACAACCCAAACTGCACAGAAATTCCGCTTGCCAAAGACGTTGAATCCATTTTGACAACCTAACTTCTGGTACTAAGTCAGGAAGATGAGTTGACATTTCACAGTTCAGTTAACATTCGAAAAGGAAATCGCCCCAACGCACATTGAGGTGGAACGGAAGTGGGGAGAACGATCAGCTGAATTCCAAACCCATAATAAGAACGGTAGCTCAGAACGTTTGAAAATTCCAAAACATTTTGTAGTAAGTCAAAAAGATTTCATTCTGGGCAGAAGTATTGACAATAAAAACCGCGGCGGTAATGGCCAGCGAATCTTTGGTTCATAATTAATCTGCAACAAACGAGCGTCAATGTGTCGGTTACTGAGTGTCAGCCAAATTTACCTCTAGATTCAACGTTTGCTCTTGGCTGACCTCTGAGTCCCAACACCCTGCGTCGAACTTCACAAATGCTGATGCAATGTTCTTACTAGATTCAAGCATTACTGCAGAAATATCGATGCTCAAACATCGATAGTCTCGGCATGTCTTCCACTCGTAACGGCAACGTTTCTGAATCCTCTAAAAGAATGGACTGAAACGCTGCAGTGTACACGCGACCATTGATATACAATCAGATGCCACTCCGACGCCACTGATAGCTTAGGTCACGCAATGGTTATGTCACCATTCCAGTTTAGTTTAAAAATCCTATCACCAGCTGACTCGGGATACCAAAAAAGCTTTTTTCATGGTGATTCTGCCGTAGGTTTCTATCGTATAGTGCGCTTTTGTTTGACAGAACTGTATTGCGTGCATATGCTAACTGTTTGGTCCCCACTTGAAATTTTTGCAATGCGGTATTCATATTCATGTCTAACATTCGATTTATACATAATTGGGAACAAAGTAATGTCTGGTGGAATAATTTCGGCTGCTTGGTTCCATGAAATTGATGACATCAGTGATGGCCAATTTTAAGATTCACACGAGAAACGAAAACGTGATGCAGAAAACATGCAAATGCTTAGTGAGACCTAATGAAGTTTGTTTTATTATTCTTAAAGTGATGTCAGATGTCACAACTTGTGATCATACTGCTGTTTCATTTGAACTGCTCAGTCGTATCACACACATGTGCCTCTCCTATTCCACAGTAAGAGTAACTTCGGAAAACACAGATAGACTTCTGGATCCCCGCTTAGACGTTGCTGCGAATCAATTCCTCACCGGCCAGGAATTGATGCCAAGCGATGCGCATCGGAAGGGAAGTGTGACCAACTCTGTTGTCAACTCTGATCCTCCTGCAACTGATTTCGTCTTTCCTGCTGTGGAACAGAACGTGCACGCATCGGTCCCCTGGTCACAACGAAGGGATATGATCCACTCAGTAACAACAACACCCCAGTATCAACACCAGCAACAACAACACCACTTTGTTCGACCGTTAGATGACGAGGACAAATACAAACGCCGTGTGGCTCTCGGCGGTCTTGCACGACTTTTCAGGTAAAATTTTACTCAATCATTCTAACGCTAGGCAAGGCAGTTTGGGACTCAATTGGTTTATTGCCGCAAATCGGTTTCCCCCTCAGTGTTGCTTGTAACCCACGTCCAGTGCTCAGTTCCTATATAATCGCCTAAAGAAACAGATCTACAAGTAAATCCAAGCGCGCCATGATCCGATGGCTTTCCTCAAGCCGTGTTTGAAGGTTCAGCAATTCGATTATTTCGAAAATGTCACCTTTTGTTCTTTAAAGGTTAGACTTCCGGACAGTCCTTCTCCTTATGAAGAAGTCGGTTGTTGTCTTCAACTTCGCCATCCACGGTATATAAACGCTATTTCAGTGGCACCAAACCTGTAGTTGTCTATAATATTCCGCAGGTTGTGCCATCCGCAAAGATCAAGCAAGGTTTCGTGCCAGTTGTGAGTGAATGGGTCATATCTCCACTCTCTGACAGCTCCTTGAGCACCGGCATACTTTCCAAAGACCGAAAATCGTCTTATTTCATGCAGCCTTCAACTCTGTCGATGGTACTGTACTGTGAGACCGTCTGTTGGAAAATCGAGTGCAGTACCTAGGAACTTTATCAGACATGCCTCGGGTTGGGTCAGGGTATGTGGAGAAATTTCACTATCGTTTGTCGTTTTTTGTAGTAGAAAAAAGCTGCCCTATACTGATGCCTCTCTTAAGTGTTGCCATGGAGGATTTTATCAAACTTCGGTTGAACTCCTCCCGGGGAATAGAGTTTTTGACTCATAGTACACCGACAGTAACACCTTACTGGTTTGTAGTGCTTAGGCCACACTGTGCTTTGGGACGTTTGTTGGTTGGGTTATCGAATATTTGTGTGCGATTGCATTCATTCTTTTGTAAAATGCTTTTACTAGACCGAAAGGAGCCTACACTTGAAACATCTGTTTTTGATAATTCGTTAGATACGGTCGATAAATTTAGGTACCCCGGGAGCTGCACCTCAACTGGTCCGGGGTGTCGTAAATCACTACGAAGAACAAAGTAAGACTGGCTTCCGTCAATTTGCGCCGTACTTGTGAATGCATTTGACCATCTTTAATTTCAGCTGGTCCCAAAGAGGCGAAGTTGTTATTGGGGACTAGTTTACGTTTATACAGAAAGTTCATTGCTAGTCATGCATGCAAACCGAGAACCTGTCAACCTCACATGTACTGGTGCGCTCTCTCCTAGATGCTCGTAGCTGTTATGGACTGCTTGATCATGAGTAATCCGTCCCATCAATGTGGCTTGCCACTGACCACTGTTGAATAACAGACATGAGATTTTCATAATCTGATCACTGTGCTTGGCGTTTAGGTCGTCAACTGAGGCGAAATTATTTGTGCACCGGTCATTTCGGTTGGCAATAAGGGCACGTTTGCCGCATGAATGTCAGGTTCAGCGAGCCGGAGCTTGTGAAAACCATCAGCCTGATGAACTACGAGAGCAACACCAAACCATTGACAAAGTGAGACTACTGTAGCGCCTGTATGCTCAGCGATTTTGGTCTCATTTTCTACAAACGGTTTCAAATTAGCCGTTTGTCACATAGTAACAGAGTCTCACTCATCATTGAGATCCCTTGAAGACATCCATGTAGTGGTTTATGCGGATCACCAACTCAGGGAAGTGTAGATCGGTGCCACGAACCCTACCCGGGATGGCCAGTTGACCGTTCTTGACCCGGTTCACGGAACAGAGCTCCCATACACATCCACCACGCGAGTAAACGTTCGATTTGGTGCAAAGTCATCACACCTTATTGTAGGATTCCCAGATACGTTGCCTAATTTCAGTTTTCTCACCTGGAATGAGAATGAATTCGACCAGCTCACAATAACCCCTGATTTCTGGGCTCTTTTACTGGATTTACATTATACTATTATTTTTCGTTAAGTCCGTATCAGTTTATTGTATTGACCCTTGGCTTTTTTAACTACGTCAATCTAAACCGATTCACCCCGGCAAGATTCGTTATCTGCGTCGAAGTAAACCAATAAGTGTGATACTTCAAGCGCGGTGACACGTCACCCTCGGCACAGTTGATGGTTACCGGTTTATCCTAGTGTTATAGTCCACAAGACGTGGCTGGGTAATAGGTTGTTTATTGGGACGTGCTCGTTCGGACATCGATAACATTAACCAAATATCAAACATGCTTCTTTGCACAATAGCTGTCCTGTTCACTTGAAGACAGTCATCATCTGACGAAGGAGCAATTGTATGGTTCGCATGTCGTCGTTTACCTGCACTCGTTATCCACAATTGTCCATAGTTCCGTTTTCAGCAATCAACTACTTACCAAGTAGTATATACACTCCACCACACTAGTAAAAAATATTTGGTTTTCGCGATATTCATCAGTAGTCGTTTTCTCTCACCAGTTGAACATATGGCAGTCTTGTCCAACTTTGCTTTCGTTCTTAAAATCAACTTTGGTATATTAACTGTATGTAGCGGTCATCTTTAGGAATTGTTCGCTCAAGCGCTTATTCTTATGGTGCGCAATATGATACCCATTTTAGGCCAATAAAAGCAATTTGCACACCATGATCTCGTGACACCCGCTCATCTCCCCATCTGTTCACTTTTATCCGAACCCTGCTGTCGATACAGTTCTCGGATCTACAGCTTTTCCAAACCGTCTCATTTGCGACGTCCTCGAACTATCCTTTCGTTGTTGGCGCTTTTCATCTTCCTGGTAGTCTTCGTTCAACACTTGCACAGTTCCAGTCCATCTGATATCCGGGGCGATCCGTTATTCGATCCACACATGAATCCGAACATTCACTTGGATGAACATGCTGCAGCCGCTATCCATGGCGGTGTCAGATTCAATCCTGAAGTACATGACAAATCTCACCAGTGATAAGGCGTGGCAGTCCCAAGTGTCCGGATTTCTCGTCATCTGCTTCGCGTTGTCTTTCTCTGTGGTAGAGCGTCTCTATACTCTCCGGTTTTTTTAGACACAACACTGTCCTTTTTTGCAGGACAGACTCGATGTTAAGTTGGTTTCGGTCGCGAGTAAAAAACGATGATCTCCCAATCCACAACTTTGATTTATTGTATGTCAGTTTCCTTGTATCAGCTTGATTTGTTTTAATTTCCGATACTTTGGCGCTGACGTGGCGTGATGGTAACCAAGCCAGGTTAAAAATCACCATTTGCCAAATTTCCTCCGAATGCACTATCAGAATATTGGAACTTGAGTGCTTCACTGTATTCTCTCACGTCCACGTTTTTCTACCAGTTGTTTTGTTGCGCTTTATCTATGCTTCCCCATCGGAGCGACACAATAGTGGCAAATTTCTGAATGGTGATTGTTCACAAACATGGATTCCTTGGTTTTCGGACTTTTGTAATGTACTTTCAATGGACGGTATGGACAAAATGTACCAAAACAAGTCACATATAGTTGCCAATCGATTCTGAGTCTGGTTCAGTGATCGGCAGCGTTGCAGTGACTGATATGACGCAAGCCGATGTCTCCCACGAACCGATACGGTGCTTTTAAAAAACCATATAGCTGTTCCATCTAACGAATACACAAGAATTTCGACAAGGATAGATTATATGTGATATGATTCATCATGCGGTATCAACACAACTCAACATCGATTGCCATGATAGACTAGAATGCGGTTCTAGGAAAACACTTAAGCACTCACTATCGTATTGCAACTGAACGGCTTCATCCATAAAATAAGCCGGTGGGAAGGGCAAACTGTGTAGGCCCCTGGCTAACGAGTCTAAGGCTAGTGAGTCAAGTCCTGTTACCGTTGAAATAACTTAGGTGATAGATCGCACCTCACGCTGACTGTTACCACGCTTGGCCTGCCATATTCTTGAACGGTTTTCTCCCCATTCTCGAAGTTACGGTTATCGGTTTTCTTTGGTGGTTCAGTAGGACCCTATTGTTATACGTATATCCCCCTCACTGTACTCTGGCATAAGCTCCACAAACCTACTGTTCTAATAACTGGATTTGAAATCCCTGCAGATCAATTCGAATTCTCACAATTCTAGTCGAAAATAAAGCCTTCCATCTGAATTAGTTCAGTGCTGTTTTGAATAAACACAGTAACAGAATTATTACGATTGAGGAAGGTTAGTTGCTGAAGAATCGATCAAATCTTGAGTGTGTCAGGACAGAACGAGGTTCAGGGTGTATCATCAAAAATAGCGTCGCCGGTTGCTACCTCAGAATCTTTTGATTATTAATCATGCCTCGAAAAAAGTTATTCACGGCAAGCGGAACGTCAGCCAATTATAGTCTCTACCAACAACATTGAACATTTAGAAAAATCGATGGAAGCGTTTCGGTAAATCGCATAGATGGAATAGTATTAGTAAGCTGCAACTGAACAGAAAAAATCCGTGCCGTTATATCCTTTATATATATATATATATATATATATATATATATATATATATATATATATATATATATATATATATATATATATACACCACACGACACGACGGAATATTCTCGGTGAATAACACACATTAGAATTCAGAGTCAGCAGTTAGCGTATATTAACGAGCGCGGATGTCCATCAAGCCGAGGCATACACTGTGCAACGCAAGGAGGTGGGGGGGGGGGGGGGACGGGAAAAACCGTAGAAGAGATGAATACCCCGTAGCCACAAAGAGCCATTGCGCTATTGGGGAAAACCGGCAACTAGACCCCGAGACTTGGAGTGGAGAATCGCATGAGGACCCAATAGATCAGGTGTGATAACGAACCGGAAGACAGTGGACTGCTGTCTACCACCAAAGTAACCCGTGATGGCGGGGATACGAACCTCCGACCTCCGACGATGTAATCAAACGCTGTTAACCACTCGACCACCACCGGTCGAAGTGTCAGTATACCCTTCCACAGGAAGGACTGTCTTCCGGTGCGCTGCACAAAATAAGCGGATCAAAAAGTGTCATACGCTGTCTTTTTGGTGATATTACCACCGGCAAACCAACTGAACAATCGGATATATCTCATCGCACTTAATAATGAAGAGATTAAATCCACCTAAACTGACCAGAAAGAAAGTTCCGGAAAGTGATTCGTGGGTGGAATAAACTGTTTATTTCCTACCCAGTTTTGAAAAAAACGAGGCAAGCGGTGTGGAAATATAATCCAACTGGCTGTTAAGGAGAACGCGCCGATTCACATGAGTACAAAACGTCATGACACCACAATCCGCTGGAGCCGAGACCTTTACTACCCTTGGTTTGCTATTTTTTCACCTCGAGGTGGGGGTTACCAGTTCACATCGATGGTTCGGTGAGCCCATGTGATCATGGATGTGCAGCTTCCATTGCACTCACACAAATATGGAATTACAAAAAACGAAGGTGAGTGTGCTTTGCGGTGAAGAGTGAGAGATTATTCAAGACGGATTTAGTTTATGGCAAGCTGATCAGGGTTATCTAACTCAATCCTGTCAAGCGTTAGCTGACTACCTACGGCTTTGTGTTTCACCTACGGGACGTTTTTTGGGTGAACCAAGCATAGTGTGCGAATTCAACCCGTTACTCGATGCCTGGGTTTCGTTGTCGTTATTATTGTGATTTATTGCCAGTAAACTGGAGTAGAGTTATCTCCATCGTGCAGCAAGGTCGATTTTCCACGACCAGGAACGCCGCAACTGTGTTGGCACTGATGACCTTCGGTGTTTTATTCAAAGAGACAAGTGAGTGTTATTAACCGGTTGGTAAGGGCGATGGAATGAGACAGGTCTCTACGACCGGATCCAGTTTTTTCGGTTAAGTTGTAAAAACATAAGACCAAAACTCGGGTGTCTTTCTAGGTTTTACAATATTCTAACTAGTTATCAGGGAAAAACAGTAGAAGAGGTGAATACCCCGTAGCCACAAAGAGCCATTGCGCTATTGGGGAAAACCGGCAACTAGACCCCGAGACTTGGAGTGGAGAATCGCATGAGGACCCAATAGATCAGGTGTGATAACGAACCGGAAGACAGTGGACTGCTGTCTACCACCAAAGTAACCCGTGATGGCGGGGATACGAACCTCCGACCTCCGACGATGTAATCAAACGCTGTTAACCACTCGACCACCACCGGTCGAAGTGTCAGTATACCCTTCCACAGGAAGGACTGTCTTCCGGTGCGCTGCACAAAATAAGCGGATCAAAAAGTGTCATACGCTGTCTTTTTGGTGATATTACCACCGGCAAACCAACTGAACAATCGGATATATCTCATCGCACTTAATAATGAAGAGATTAAATCCACCTAAACTGACCAGAAAGAAAGTTCCGGAAAGTGATTCGTGGGTGGAATAAACTGTTTATTTCCTACCCAGTTTTGAAAAAAACGAGGCAAGCGGTGTGGAAATATAATCCAACTGGCTGTTAAGGAGAACGCGCCGATTCACATGAGTACAAAACGTCATGACACCACAATCCGCTGGAGCCGAGACCTTTACTACCCTTGGTTTGCTATTTTTTCACCTCGAGGTGGGGGTTACCAGTTCACATCGATGGTTCGGTGAGCCCATGTGATCATGGATGTGCAGCTTCCATTGCACTCACACAAATATGGAATTACAAAAAACGAAGGTGAGTGTGCTTTGCGGTGAAGAGTGAGAGATTATTCAAGACGGATTTAGTTTATGGCAAGCTGATCAGGGTTATCTAACTCAATCCTGTCAAGCGTTAGCTGACTACCTACGGCTTTGTGTTTCACCTACGGGACGTTTTTTGGGTGAACCAAGCATAGTGTGCGAATTCAACCCGTTACTCGATGCCTGGGTTTCGTTGTCGTTATTATTGTGATTTATTGCCAGTAAACTGGAGTAGAGTTATCTCCATCGTGCAGCAAGGTCGATTTTCCACGACCAGGAACGCCGCAACTGTGTTGGCACTGATGACCTTCGGTGTTTTATTCAAAGAGACAAGTGAGTGTTATTAACCGGTTGGTAAGGGCGATGGAATGAGACAGGTCTCTACGACCGGATCCAGTTTTTTCGGTTAAGTTGTAAAAACATAAGACCAAAACTCGGGCGTCTTTCTAGGTTTTACAATATTCTAACTAGTTATCAGGGAAAAACAGTAGAAGAGGTGAATACCCCGTAGCCACAAAGAGCCATTGCGCTATTGGGGAAAACCGGCAACTAGACCCCGAGACTTGGAGTGGAGAATCGCATGAGGACCCAATAGATCAGGTGTGATAACGAACCGGAAGACAGTGGACTGCTGTCTACCACCAAAGTAACCCGTGATGGCGGGGATACGAACCTCCGACCTCCGACGATGTAATCAAACGCTGTTAACCACTCGACCACCACCGGTCGAAGTGTCAGTATACCCTTCCACAGGAAGGACTGTCTTCCGGTGCGCTGCACAAAATAAGCGGATCAAAAAGTGTCATACGCTGTCTTTTTGGTGATATTACCACCGGCAAACCAACTGAACAATCGGATATATCTCATCGCACTTAATAATGAAGAGATTAAATCCACCTAAACTGACCAGAAAGAAAGTTCCGGAAAGTGATTCGTGGGTGGAATAAACTGTTTATTTCCTACCCAGTTTTGAAAAAAACGAGGCAAGCGGTGTGGAAATATAATCCAACTGGCTGTTAAGGAGAACGCGCCGATTCACATGAGTACAAAACGTCATGACACCACAATCCGCTGGAGCCGAGACCTTTACTACCCTTGGTTTGCTATTTTTTCACCTCGAGGTGGGGGTTACCAGTTCACATCGATGGTTCGGTGAGCCCATGTGATCATGGATGTGCAGCTTCCATTGCACTCACACAAATATGGAATTACAAAAAACGAAGGTGAGTGTGCTTTGCGGTGAAGAGTGAGAGATTATTCAAGACGGATTTAGTTTATGGCAAGCTGATCAGGGTTATCTAACTCAATCCTGTCAAGCGTTAGCTGACTACCTACGGCTTTGTGTTTCACCTACGGGACGTTTTTTGGGTGAACCAAGCATAGTGTGCGAATTCAACCCGTTACTCGATGCCTGGGTTTCGTTGTCGTTATTATTGTGATTTATTGCCAGTAAACTGGAGTAGAGTTATCTCCATCGTGCAGCAAGGTCGATTTTCCACGACCAGGAACGCCGCAACTGTGTTGGCACTGATGACCTTCGGTGTTTTATTCAAAGAGACAAGTGAGTGTTATTAACCGGTTGGTAAGGGCGATGGAATGAGACAGGTCTCTACGACCGGATCCAGTTTTTTCGGTTAAGTTGTAAAAACATAAGACCAAAACTCGGGCGTCTTTCTAGGTTTTACAATATTCTAACTAGTTATCAGGGAAAAACAGTAGAAGAGGTGAATACCCCGTAGCCACAAAGAGCCATTGCGCTATTGGGGAAAACCGGCAACTAGACCCCGAGACTTGGAGTGGAGAATCGCATGAGGACCCAATAGATCAGGTGTGATAACGAACCGGAAGACAGTGGACTGCTGTCTACCACCAAAGTAACCCGTGATGGCGGGGATACGAACCTCCGACCTCCGACGATGTAATCAAACGCTGTTAACCACTCGACCACCACCGGTCGAAGTGTCAGTATACCCTTCCACAGGAAGGACTGTCTTCCGGTGCGCTGCACAAAATAAGCGGATCAAAAAGTGTCATACGCTGTCTTTTTGGTGATATTACCACCGGCAAACCAACTGAACAATCGGATATATCTCATCGCACTTAATAATGAAGAGATTAAATCCACCTAAACTGACCAGAAAGAAAGTTCCGGAAAGTGATTCGTGGGTGGAATAAACTGTTTATTTCCTACCCAGTTTTGAAAAAAACGAGGCAAGCGGTGTGGAAATATAATCCAACTGGCTGTTAAGGAGAACGCGCCGATTCACATGAGTACAAAACGTCATGACACCACAATCCGCTGGAGCCGAGACCTTTACTACCCTTGGTTTGCTATTTTTTCACCTCGAGGTGGGGGTTACCAGTTCACATCGATGGTTCGGTGAGCCCATGTGATCATGGATGTGCAGCTTCCATTGCACTCACACAAATATGGAATTACAAAAAACGAAGGTGAGTGTGCTTTGCGGTGAAGAGTGAGAGATTATTCAAGACGGATTTAGTTTATGGCAAGCTGATCAGGGTTATCTAACTCAATCCTGTCAAGCGTTAGCTGACTACCTACGGCTTTGTGTTTCACCTACGGGACGTTTTTTGGGTGAACCAAGCATAGTGTGCGAATTCAACCCGTTACTCGATGCCTGGGTTTCGTTGTCGTTATTATTGTGATTTATTGCCAGTAAACTGGAGTAGAGTTATCTCCATCGTGCAGCAAGGTCGATTTTCCACGACCAGGAACGCCGCAACTGTGTTGGCACTGATGACCTTCGGTGTTTTATTCAAAGAGACAAGTGAGTGTTATTAACCGGTTGGTAAGGGCGATGGAATGAGACAGGTCTCTACGACCGGATCCAGTTTTTTCGGTTAAGTTGTAAAAACATAAGACCAAAACTCGGGCGTCTTTCTAGGTTTTACAATATTCTAACTAGTTATCAGGGAAAAACAGTAGAAGAGGTGAATACCCCGTAGCCACAAAGAGCCATTGCGCTATTGGGGAAAACCGGCAACTAGACCCCGAGACTTGGAGTGGAGAATCGCATGAGGACCCAATAGATCAGGTGTGATAACGAACCGGAAGACAGTGGACTTGTAGCGGTTGCCATCTTCGTTCATACTTTTACCACGTTTATTGTTTAACTGAACGCTGACTGCCAAGCGCGGTGGCCATTTGACCGTTGCTCTTGCGCACGCTCTCACGCACGCTCCCAAATACACGCTAACCACTATCTCTCCCAATCGCCTTCTCGTTCTCACGGGTCGTGGAGAATACTGTTCTGGTTAACATATTTGTGCAGTGCCGCACATTAGAGTAACGTGCAGGTGGTCCACGCAGTACAAAGGACCGAAGCACGCGTTTACTAAGGAAACCGCGAAGTAAGGTCTAAATAACCTTACAATTGGTGAGCCCGACGTGATCCTCAGGTCACGTGAGTTTCCTTGTTTTCTACCGTTCAAGGTCCCGTCTGCGTACGTTTTTGTGTGTTTTATTGTTTCCCAATCTTGATTTTTTTTTTCGGTTGGTTTACCAAATAATTTTTTTTTTCGTCCAAACATATTTTGTGTGTCTAATTTGTCGTGATTTTTTTTTTCGCGAAGACTAGTGCCCCATTGGTCGTTGATTTCTTTTCCCGTCTGTATTCCATAAAGTAATCGCTATGTCTGCCGAACGGAAATCCTGCTCAGACCCCACCGTTGGGGCGATCACGCTGCACATACCGGCATTCACACCTGCTGATCCAGAACTCTGGTTCACGCTGGTCGAGTTAGAATTCGAAAACTGCCGTATAACCAGCGACGCCAGCCGTTTCAGGTGGGTAGCAGGCCGCCTCCCGTCAGAAGTCACCATGCAAGTAAGGGACGTAATAATCTCTTCCCGAAGCTATGAGGCTTTAAAGGAGGCTGTCATTGCCCGCACGACCCCAACGCAAGACCAACGTATGCAACAACTTCAAAACGTTGAGCTTGGAAGTAGGAAGCCCTCCGAACTGCTGCGTGAGATGCAGCGCTTGAGAGGACCGACAATAGGTGAGGACCCGCTCTTGAGGGAACTTTGGCTGCAGCGTTTGCCGCATAACATTCCAGTTTTACTAAGTTCCACTCGCAAATGCTCGCTGGAGGAAACTGCAGCGATAGCTGATGACATTATGTCACGATACAACCCCGCTGTAGCTGGAGTAACCAGGCCGTCCGTCGCAACGGTGCCTGCCTTGCCAACATCTAACGAACTCGCATCAGTTTTGTCTAGAATTGACGCGAGCCTGCAACGCCTAGCAGTTAGAAGTGGGTCACAGGAGCGGCACCGCGCACGCTCACCTAGGCCCCATAGTCCGTCATTGCGACGCCGTTTCGTCGGTTCTTCAAAAGAAGGATATTGTAAATACCACAGTCGCTTCGGTGAGGGAGCCAAACGATGCGAACGAGGGTGTACGTTTCCCGGTGCTCATCAGGGAAACTAAACCCCCGGCCCGTGGTGGCGACCCACGAAGCCGGGTATCACACCAACAGTCGTCTTTTGAACGTAAGGGACATTATTTCAAATAACCTATTCCTTGTAGATACCGGTGCCGAAGTGAGCGTCGTCCCCCGAGCGAAAGACGACAATAGCACACCGCAGGCCCAAACACTACGCGCTGCCAATGGCACGGCCATCCCAACGTTTGGCCAGCGGTCACTCACCTTAAACTTGGGTTTAAAGCGTAATTTTCGTTGGGTATTCATCATCGCCGACGTCCCGTACCCAATTCTAGGCATTGACTTCCTGCAGCACTTTGACTTGTTAGTTGATGCACGGCGCCGCAGAGTGGTGGATCGTCAGACCACTTTCGCTGTTGCGGGTCATAATTCGCGAGTGAATCACGTCACGCCCTTTTACGTTCAACCACCGGCACACCAACCTTATAGCGAACTCATCGCCGCCTATCCGGCCATGTTTCGGCAGGCCGGGCCTCTCCCAGCAGTGACGACCAGTGTCACTCACCATATCGACACTAAGGGACCCCCAGTGTTCAGTAGGCCGCGTCGGTTAGCACCAGACAAGCTCCGTGTTGCACAGGCCGAATTCGAACATATGCTAGAACTTGGTATAATACGCCCTTCTAGTAGCCCTTGGGCTTCCCCCCTTCATATGGTTCCTAAGGCTAGTGGCGACTGGCGACCCTGTGGTGATTACAGAGCGCTTAACAAAGTCACCGTCCCGGACCGATACCCGATTCCCCATATACAGGATCTTACTTCGTCTTTATCAGGTTGCTCCATCTTCAGCCGTATCGATTTAGTTCGTGCGTACAACCAGCTCCCGGTAGCAGAGGCCGATATCCCTAAAACTGCCGTCACTACACCTTTCGGGCTGTTCGAGTTTCTGAGAATGCCGTTTGGACTCAGCAATGCAGCCCAGACCTTTCAACGATTCATGCACGAGGCAACCCGTGGTTTGGAAAATGTCCACGTATACCTGGATGATATTTTGGTGGCGAGTTCTTCAGAGCAAGAGCACGCTACGCACTTACGAGCACTTTTCGAACGCCTTAGCCAGCACGGCGTTACGATCAATATCGCGAAATGCGAATTAGGCCGGTCTGATATCACGTTCATAGGACATTCTATTTCATCCTCGGGTATCCGCCCTCTGTCAGATAAAGTTTCCGCTGTTCGCGACTACCCTGAACCCCAATCTTTTCGCCAGTTGCGTCAGTTTGCCGGCCTGGTGAATTTCTACCGCCGATTTATTCCTCACTGTGCGGAAATGATGCAACCCCTCACCGACCTGTTGCGCGGAGGTAAGCGGAAGTTCGTGTTTCCCGACGCAGCACAAGCTGCATTCGCCTTGGTCAAAGATGCTGTCGCCAACACAGCACTCCTGACACACCCCGACCCTTTGGCTCCCATTTCTGTAGTGACGGATGCCTCGGACACAGCGGTTGGAGCAGTACTGCAACAGTTCGTAGATGACTCTTGGCAACCTTTAGCATTCTTCTCCAAGCGCCTACAACCCGCGGAATCAAGGTACAGCACGTTCGGTAGAGAGTTATTAGCCATCTACTTGGGAATCCGTCATTTTCGACATGCACTCGAAGGCCGTTCGTTCACGGTGTTTACAGACCACAAGCCTTTGGTTTACGCACTAAAGTCAGCTTCGGATCGATACTCACCACGCGAGATTCGCCACTTAGACTTTGTCTCACAGTTTACTGTGGACATACGACACGTCTCTGGGGTACTTAATCCCGTCGCAGACGCCTTATCGCGCGTATATCAACTAAGTCTGTCACAAACGCCTAACATCAATTTGGACGCAATGACACAGGCTCAAACTATGGACCCTGACATCGAACGACTTCGGCAAAACGGTTCTTTGAGTTTAACCACAGTGCCTATCCCAGCTTCCCAGAATACCATCGTGTGCGATGTGTCGCAAGGTCGCCCTAGGCCAGTAGTTCCTGCTGCCCACCGTTATCCTACGTTCCTGACACTCCATAATCTGGCTCATCCGGGTGTGACTGCCTCGGTGAAACTGATAACTGAGCGTTTTGTTTGGCACAATGTCAAACGAGATGTCCGTCAATGGGCTCGTGCTTGTCTGCAGTGTCAACGTGTTAAGACCCATAGGCACACTAAGGCGGCGTTAGCCAGGTTCCCAGAACCTGAAACACGTTTTCATCATGTGCACGTCGACCTCGTAGGACCACTCCCACCTTCGCTTGGGTACGTTTACATACTCACATGCGTGGATCGTTTTACTCGCTGGCCGCAGGCTATTCCTATCCCTCGTCCCACCTCGGAAGAGGCCGCGAAAGCTTTTCTGACCGGTTGGGTTAGTCATTTCGGTTGCCCGGCAATAGTGACCACCGATCGCGGTCCACACTTTGACGGCGCTTTCGGCAGCCTACTCGCTACGCTCGGTTGCCAACACGTTAAGACGACAGCTTACCACCCTCAGGCCAATGGTATGGTTGAGCGTTTCCACCGACAATTAAAAGCCGCTCTTCGAGCAAACGGTAACCCCCTTTGGAGTGAAACACTACCATTAGCACTCTTAAGCCTGCGTAGTACCGTTAAGGAGGAGTTACACACAACACCGGCCGTACTAGTATATGGCTGTCCACTTCGTCTGCCTGGGGAGTTGGTAGCCCCCTCATCAACCGTGACTTTCGACTACGGTGACTATGCTCAGCGCCTTACGCAGCACATGCGAGTGCTCAAGGCCAGTCCGCCGCGTGAACAACAGTCTACAAGTTATGTCCCAACTGCGTTAGGAACCGCTACTCATGTATTCCTTCGCGTCGATGGCGTTCGATCACCACTACAAGCGCCATACACTGGCCCGTTTCGGGTGATAAAACGTAGGGCAAAAACATTTGTCATAGATATCAACGGACGACACGACACCGTATCTATCGACCGTCTCAAGCCTGCCGTCATTGAGTGCAAGCCGCTCGGCCAATTTACACCCACTCAAGTCGCTCAGTCACCTGCATCGAGCGAGTTACCACTCGAACCACCCCCAATTACGCCTAGTGAGGACTCGGCAACTAGTCCATCAGATTCTCCAACCGTACCCGCAACGCGAAGTAGCCGTCGCGGTCGCCAACTACGAAATCCCGTCCGCTTTGCCGATTTCGTGACGATTTTTACAACCGACTGTTAGTAATAAGTTGGGAAGTTCGCCATGGATTTACCAAACAACAGACCCGGGAAATTACAATCGGTAGTTATGATTTCATTTTCTTCTGGTCGCCTAGCGACTACAACAACACCGAACATCGTTTGTGTGTTGTTATTACGGTCCAACATCCGCCGGCGCCCTCAGGCGCTATTTTGTTCCAGTTTACCTTGCCCTCTCTCAGACGGATCTAACAAGTCACATTGGCTTCATCCGTAGCCTGGCTGACTCCCGTGCACGTTCAAGGAGCCAACCGCTCACTGGACAACGGGACGATTGGTCAGCCTGGCACTGGAAACGGCAACTGGACGCCTTTTTGGATGGACCTGACGAGGCATTTTCCGGCCTGCATTCGTATGAGACCCGCGGGCGCCAAAACACAGTTGGACCCACGCACATCGGACCTCGAGAGTGCAGGCACCGGTAAACTCATCAGCAGTCGTTCGACGTCAACAACAATATAACGGAGAAGCTATGAAGAGTTCCTGGACAACCAATAATTCCGGCTTACCATCACGATCGAAGCCCAACTCCGTCGGACTTCTAGGAGGAGGCCCCTGTAGCGGTTGCCATCTTCGTTCATACTTTTACCACGTTTATTGTTTAACTGAACGCTGACTGCCAAGCGCGGTGGCCATTTGACCGTTGCTCTTGCGCACGCTCTCACGCACGCTCCCAAATACACGCTAACCACTATCTCTCCCAATCGCCTTCTCGTTCTCACGGGTCGTGGAGAATACTGTTCTGGTTAACATATTTGTGCAGTGCCGCACATTAGAGTAACGTGCAGGTGGTCCACGCAGTACAAAGGACCGAAGCACGCGTTTACTAAGGAAACCGCGAAGTAAGGTCTAAATAACCTTACAGACTGCTGTCTACCACCAAAGTAACCCGTGATGGCGGGGATACGAACCTCCGACCTCCGACGATGTAATCAAACGCTGTTAACCACTCGACCACCACCGGTCGAAGTGTCAGTATACCCTTCCACAGGAAGGACTGTCTTCCGGTGCGCTGCACAAAATAAGCGGATCAAAAAGTGTCATACGCTGTCTTTTTGGTGATATTACCACCGGCAAACCAACTGAACAATCGGATATATCTCATCGCACTTAATAATGAAGAGATTAAATCCACCTAAACTGACCAGAAAGAAAGTTCCGGAAAGTGATTCGTGGGTGGAATAAACTGTTTATTTCCTACCCAGTTTTGAAAAAAACGAGGCAAGCGGTGTGGAAATATAATCCAACTGGCTGTTAAGGAGAACGCGCCGATTCACATGAGTACAAAACGTCATGACACCACAATCCGCTGGAGCCGAGACCTTTACTACCCTTGGTTTGCTATTTTTTCACCTCGAGGTGGGGGTTACCAGTTCACATCGATGGTTCGGTGAGCCCATGTGATCATGGATGTGCAGCTTCCATTGCACTCACACAAATATGGAATTACAAAAAACGAAGGTGAGTGTGCTTTGCGGTGAAGAGTGAGAGATTATTCAAGACGGATTTAGTTTATGGCAAGCTGATCAGGGTTATCTAACTCAATCCTGTCAAGCGTTAGCTGACTACCTACGGCTTTGTGTTTCACCTACGGGACGTTTTTTGGGTGAACCAAGCATAGTGTGCGAATTCAACCCGTTACTCGATGCCTGGGTTTCGTTGTCGTTATTATTGTGATTTATTGCCAGTAAACTGGAGTAGAGTTATCTCCATCGTGCAGCAAGGTCGATTTTCCACGACCAGGAACGCCGCAACTGTGTTGGCACTGATGACCTTCGGTGTTTTATTCAAAGAGACAAGTGAGTGTTATTGTAGCGGTTGCCATCTTCGTTCATACTTTTACCACGTTTATTGTTTAACTGAACGCTGACTGCCAAGCGCGGTGGCCAATTGACCGTTGCTCTTGCGCACGCTCTCACGCACGCTCCCAAATACACGCTAACCACTATCTCTCCCAATCGCCTTCTCGTTCTCACGGGTCGTGGAGAATACTGTTCTGGTTAACATATTTGTGCAGTGCCGCGCATTAGAGTAACGTGCAGATGGTCCACGCAGTACAAAGGACCGAAGCACGCGTTTACTAAGGAAACCGCGATGTAAGGTCTAATCAACCTTACAATTGGTGAGCCCGACGTGATCCTCAGGTCACGTGAGTTTCCTTGTTTTCTACCGTTCAAGGTCCCGTCTGCGTACGTTTTTGTGTGTTTTATTGTTTCCCTATCTTGATTTTTTTTTTCGGTTGGTTTACCAAATAATATTTTTTTTTTCTTTTTCGTCCATACATATTTTGTGTGTCTAATTCGTCGTGATTTTTTTTTCCGCCATGGATTTACCAAAAAAAAACAGACCCGTGAAATTACAATCTGTAGTTATGGTTTCATTTTCTTCTGGTCTCCTAGCGACTACAACAACACCGAACATCGTTCGTGTGTTGTTATTACGGTCCAAAATCCGCCGGCGCCCTCAGGCGCTATTTTGTTCCAGTTTACCTTGCCCTCTCTCAGACGGATCTAACAAGTCACATTGGCTTCATCCGTAGCCTGGCTGACTCCCGTGCACGTTCAAGGAGCCAACCGCTCGCTGGACAACGGGACGATTGGTCAGCCTGGCACTGGAAACGGCAGCTGGACGCCTTTTTGGATGGACCTGACGAGGCATTTTCCGGCTTGCATTCGTATGAGACCCGCGGGCGCCAAAACACAATTGGACCCACGCACATCGGACCTCGAGAGTGCAGGCATCGGTAAACTCATCAGCAGTCGTTCGACGTCAACAACAATATAACGGAGAAGCTATGAGGAGTTCCTGGACAACCAATAGTCCGGCTTACCATCACGATCGAAGCCCAACTCCGTCGGACTTCTAGGAGGAGGCCCCTGTAGCGGTTGCCATCTTCGTTCATACTTTTACCACGTTTATTGTTTAACTGAACGCTGACTGCCAAGCGCGGTGGCCAATTGACCGTTGCTCTTGCGCACGCTCTCACGCACGCTCCCAAATACACGCTAACCACTATCTCTCCCAATCGCCTTCTCGTTCTCACGGGTCGTGGAGAATACTGTTCTGGTTAACATATTTGTGCAGTGCCGCGCATTAGAGTAACGTGCAGATGGTCCACGCAGTACAAAGGACCGAAGCACGCGTTTACTAAGGAAACCGCGATGTAAGGTCTAATCAACCTTACATTATTAACCGGTTGGTAAGGGCGATGGAATGAGACAGGTCTCTACGACCGGATCCAGTTTTTTCGGTTAAGTTGTAAAAACATAAGACCAAAACTCGGGCGTCTTTCTAGGTTTTACAATATTCTAACTAGTTATCAGGGAAAAACAGTAGAAGAGGTGAATACCCCGTAGCCACAAAGAGCCATTGCGCTATTGGGGAAAACCGGCAACTAGACCCCGAGACTTGGAGTGGAGAATCGCATGAGGACCCAATAGATCAGGTGTGATAACGAACCGGAAGACAGTGGACTGCTGTCTACCACCAAAGTAACCCGTGATGGCGGGGATACGAACCTCCGACCTCCGACGATGTAATCAAACGCTGTTAACCACTCGACCACCACCGGTCGAAGTGTCAGTATACCCTTCCACAGGAAGGACTGTCTTCCGGTGCGCTGCACAAAATAAGCGGATCAAAAAGTGTCATACGCTGTCTTTTTGGTGATATTACCACCGGCAAACCAACTGAACAATCGGATATATCTCATCGCACTTAATAATGAAGAGATTAAATCCACCTAAACTGACCAGAAAGAAAGTTCCGGAAAGTGATTCGTGGGTGGAATAAACTGTTTATTTCCTACCCAGTTTTGAAAAAAACGAGGCAAGCGGTGTGGAAATATAATCCAACTGGCTGTTAAGGAGAACGCGCCGATTCACATGAGTACAAAACGTCATGACACCACAATCCGCTGGAGCCGAGACCTTTACTACCCTTGGTTTGCTATTTTTTCACCTCGAGGTGGGGGTTACCAGTTCACATCGATGGTTCGGTGAGCCCATGTGATCATGGATGTGCAGCTTCCATTGCACTCACACAAATATGGAATTACAAAAAACGAAGGTGAGTGTGCTTTGCGGTGAAGAGTGAGAGATTATTCAAGACGGATTTAGTTTATGGCAAGCTGATCAGGGTTATCTAACTCAATCCTGTCAAGCGTTAGCTGACTACCTACGGCTTTGTGTTTCACCTACGGGACGTTTTTTGGGTGAACCAAGCATAGTGTGCGAATTCAACCCGTTACTCGATGCCTGGGTTTCGTTGTCGTTATTATTGTGATTTATTGCCAGTAAACTGGAGTAGAGTTATCTCCATCGTGCAGCAAGGTCGATTTTCCACGACCAGGAACGCCGCAACTGTGTTGGCACTGATGACCTTCGGTGTTTTATTCAAAGAGACAAGTGAGTGTTATTAACCGGTTGGTAAGGGCGATGGAATGAGACAGGTCTCTACGACCGGATCCAGTTTTTTCGGTTAAGTTGTAAAAACATAAGACCAAAACTCGGGCGTCTTTCTAGGTTTTACAATATTCTAACTAGTTATCAGGGAAAAACAGTAGAAGAGGTGAATACCCCGTAGCCACAAAGAGCCATTGCGCTATTGGGGAAAACCGGCAACTAGACCCCGAGACTTGGAGTGGAGAATCGCATGAGGACCCAATAGATCAGGTGTGATAACGAACCGGAAGACAGTGGACTGCTGTCTACCACCAAAGTAACCCGTGATGGCGGGGATACGAACCTCCGACCTCCGACGATGTAATCAAACGCTGTTAACCACTCGACCACCACCGGTCGAAGTGTCAGTATACCCTTCCACAGGAAGGACTGTCTTCCGGTGCGCTGCACAAAATAAGCGGATCAAAAAGTGTCATACGCTGTCTTTTTGGTGATATTACCACCGGCAAACCAACTGAACAATCGGATATATCTCATCGCACTTAATAATGAAGAGATTAAATCCACCTAAACTGACCAGAAAGAAAGTTCCGGAAAGTGATTCGTGGGTGGAATAAACTGTTTATTTCCTACCCAGTTTTGAAAAAAACGAGGCAAGCGGTGTGGAAATATAATCCAACTGGCTGTTAAGGAGAACGCGCCGATTCACATGAGTACAAAACGTCATGACACCACAATCCGCTGGAGCCGAGACCTTTACTACCCTTGGTTTGCTATTTTTTCACCTCGAGGTGGGGGTTACCAGTTCACATCGATGGTTCGGTGAGCCCATGTGATCATGGATGTGCAGCTTCCATTGCACTCACACAAATATGGAATTACAAAAAACGAAGGTGAGTGTGCTTTGCGGTGAAGAGTGAGAGATTATTCAAGACGGATTTAGTTTATGGCAAGCTGATCAGGGTTATCTAACTCAATCCTGTCAAGCGTTAGCTGACTACCTACGGCTTTGTGTTTCACCTACGGGACGTTTTTTGGGTGAACCAAGCATAGTGTGCGAATTCAACCCGTTACTCGATGCCTGGGTTTCGTTGTCGTTATTATTGTGATTTATTGCCAGTAAACTGGAGTAGAGTTATCTCCATCGTGCAGCAAGGTCGATTTTCCACGACCAGGAACGCCGCAACTGTGTTGGCACTGATGACCTTCGGTGTTTTATTCAAAGAGACAAGTGAGTGTTATTAACCGGTTGGTAAGGGCGATGGAATGAGACAGGTCTCTACGACCGGATCCAGTTTTTTCGGTTAAGTTGTAAAAACATAAGACCAAAACTCGGGCGTCTTTCTAGGTTTTACAATATTCTAACTAGTTATCAGGGAAAAACAGTAGAAGAGGTGAATACCCCGTAGCCACAAAGAGCCATTGCGCTATTGGGGAAAACCGGCAACTAGACCCCGAGACTTGGAGTGGAGAATCGCATGAGGACCCAATAGATCAGGTGTGATAACGAACCGGAAGACAGTGGACTGCTGTCTACCACCAAAGTAACCCGTGATGGCGGGGATACGAACCTCCGACCTCCGACGATGTAATCAAACGCTGTTAACCACTCGACCACCACCGGTCGAAGTGTCAGTATACCCTTCCACAGGAAGGACTGTCTTCCGGTGCGCTGCACAAAATAAGCGGATCAAAAAGTGTCATACGCTGTCTTTTTGGTGATATTACCACCGGCAAACCAACTGAACAATCGGATAAATCTCATCGCACTTAATAATGAAGAGATTAAATCCACCTAAACTGACCAGAAAGAAAGTTCCGGAAAGTGATTCGTGGGTGGAATAAACTGTTTATTTCCTACCCAGTTTTGAAAAAAACGAGGCAAGCGGTGTGGAAATATAATCCAACTGGCTGTTAAGGAGAACGCGCCGATTCACATGAGTACAAAACGTCATGACACCACAATCCGCTGGAGCCGAGACCTTTACTACCCTTGGTTTGCTATTTTTTCACCTCGAGGTGGGGGTTACCAGTTCACATCGATGGTTCGGTGAGCCCATGTGATCATGGATGTGCAGCTTCCATTGCACTCACACAAATATGGAATTACAAAAAACGAAGGTGAGTGTGCTTTGCGGTGAAGAGTGAGAGATTATTCAAGACGGATTTAGTTTATGGCAAGCTGATCAGGGTTATCTAACTCAATCCTGTCAAGCGTTAGCTGACTACCTACGGCTTTGTGTTTCACCTACGGGACGTTTTTTGGGTGAACCAAGCATAGTGTGCGAATTCAACCCGTTACTCGATGCCTGGGTTTCGTTGTCGTTATTATTGTGATTTATTGCCAGTAAACTGGAGTAGAGTTATCTCCATCGTGCAGCAAGGTCGATTTTCCACGACCAGGAACGCCGCAACTGTGTTGGCACTGATGACCTTCGGTGTTTTATTCAAAGAGACAAGTGAGTGTTATTAACCGGTTGGTAAGGGCGATGGAATGAGACAGGTCTCTACGACCGGATCCAGTTTTTTCGGTTAAGTTGTAAAAACATAAGACCAAAACTCGGGCGTCTTTCTAGGTTTTACAATATTCTAACTAGTTATCAGGTGTTTCCTATGAAAATTTTGGGTCCGAACTTTTTATGAGGCATCGGTCTTGATGTAGGGTTACTCGAACCACGCGGTTCAGTGGAGTGCATCGAGCGAAGGTAGCTATGATAAATGGTCCCTGCCCAAATCTGTCCACTTTCTCCTAGGTGATGCTTTACCTCTAACCGTCTTGATTTGTTTCAGATCTGAATCATAGATGTCTCCCTGTAAACTTGATCTTGACTTACTATGAGTTTTCGGCCATTAGCGTGATAAGTTGATTTCCATCCATAATCGTGGTGTTCCTAAACTCTTGTCCACTGCAGAGGTGTGTATATGTCCCCGGCAGCTCAGCTCACACACTTGTATCGGGGACGAAGTGAGCCTAATAACGATTGATACATGCCGCGTGAAAAAGGCGGATCAAATATGGGTGCAGAGTGGTATAACTGACATTTAGCTCGACAGTGGGTTAGTGACTGCTAAGTTCAGGTCGTTGTTTGGTCACCGTCGAGACGCATGGCTTACCACTGGACACGGTCGAGATGGAAAAATGGCTGCAGTATTCACGGGTGAGACGAATTTGGGTCTTGTACAGAACGGGAATTTGAGTTAGCGAAAGAAATTCGGCGTGAAAAATAAAACCTATCATTTTCGATGCTGTTTAGATAAGAACAGTTGCACGGGACCAAAAGGGATTTCGAAAGTGAAGGACCGAGAAGAATCGATGGAGATGTGCAATTAAGAGTAGGTAGCTGAACAGACCAACCGTTTCAGCAGCACTGAAGAAACCACGATTAAATGAAATCGGAATTCAATGACAATCATTTGAGCGGTCGTGAGTAGTGTTAACTAATGATGCACGAGTGATGTCATCGGCAAAAACAATTAGTATCAGAACTGGTGGAGACGAAATCATTAGTTAAATGCAAGAACATCGTGAGGATGGTCCAGAATCTTTATTGGACATCAGCACCCATTTGGTACATGTCCGGCACAATCCTGTCGACTCAGGTTGCTACGGCGCGTCAGCTTAGGAAACGGGTCAGGTAGATGAGTTCAGATGAGAATCCCAATCAGGGTAGTCTTGACAACAAACCATCCTACTGCACTTGTTCAAAGACTGGAGAAATTTAGTGCCGCCAAGTATGATTTATAGTGATTGTTCATCGTAGACGACTAAATGTGCACTACAATCGTCAATAAACTAATAGATCTGTGGTGACGAAGCCTATGTTGGCGGTCACTCTGGATGTGACAAAAGTTATCTTGCAATCACGGCCACCAAAGCCGATGAGATAAACGGGTCGGTGGTTGGAAGGTTGGAAGGGATTGCATCGGTTTGGGATAGGGTGAATCGGTTCAGTCTTCCAAGATGAGGGAACATTATTTGGTAGAAAGAGGTTGAATGAACGATGGGAAATTAGTGCACGGTTTTTCAGAAAAATAGGTGGAGTACTATCCCGAAGAGGAGGGTCCGAGGTGCCAAAAAAACTCAAGCTTGACGGATGTTTCTGACAGTAGTAGGCCCAAACGGGAGCGATAGAGATAATACGGCTAGAGTATGTGGCAGTGAAGTTGGAGGCAAACAGTCACACAAACTCCGGCTTTTTTTGGCGGATCGGATGCATTCATTCCGGGGACTTTTCAGATGGGAGGAAATGAAGATAGGAAAAAATCAGACGAGACCTCATTTGCTGCGGACGAGAAGAAACGGCTCCCAAATAGATATGATTCTACCTCATGAACTATCTTTTTCTTCCAAACTGCGCGAATACATGCGTGGGCAAGCCGTCAGGAGGATTTTATTGTCCCGGGGCTTGGAACAATGAGAGGAGAACATATTCAAGCCTTGACATATTCTTTCTTCAATTTTCGTGACAGGTACATAGATCAGTAGCAAAGCACCATTCTAACCAGGGATAGAATATCAGGGATGGCTGTCCGATCTGCATAGCCGTGCCACTAGAAAGAGCATTCTGAAGATAAGATAGGTACACAAGTAGAAACATCCAGTAGGTGCATCAAAAGGTAATGATCCGATGCTCTAAGAAGGGGAGAGGTAGGAATTTTGTAATGAAGGGATTAGTTGGATGTAAAAGAAAGTCGAGGATGTGAGCACGATCGGGGACCCGTGCGGGGGAACGGATTAGCTGCGGCAGTTTGTTAGTGACGGCAAATACTTCCGTTTCACGTCCGATGGTAATGGTACCGGATGAGTGTGTAAACTAGTCGGTATTAAAGTCCTCTAGGATGGGTCCTAGCGCTGGGGTCAGTTACCAGCATATTTTCGATAACTAGTGAGGAACATTCAAAAATAGAACCACCAGCGTTAGTAGGGAACGATCGAAAACCCAGAAATAACGATTGGAAAGGGGCAATTTGGGCTTTAGCCACATGAGCTGGAACTCTCGGTCGAAAGAGCCAAGATGGGGGCAGGTTAGAGGCCGTGACACACTTGTGAAAATAGACACGGATTCTCGCTATAAAAGGAAATGAGTGATAAAGAACGTACCTGGCAAAATGAGGATGGCTTTCGTCCGAGGAGGGGATTTGCGAGTTTTAGACAAATGTGGCCAAGAGCCAGAAAGATTCGAGAGATTAGTGCACAACCAATTTTACTGTTTAGTCCTCGAATGCTTGTGAACGCAGTGTATTGGTCAAGAGTTTGTTTACGAGAGCTTATGTGCTTGCGTTCGGTTAATTGATGTTGCAGTGCTCATACGAGTGACGAGAGGAACCAGACAAGCAGCCAGAGAGCTTAGATTGATGAACCGCATTTGTAGCCACTCTGCTGATCTGAAACTCAGGCTGCAGTTTTTCGTTTAACTATCATGCATAGACATGGGGCAAATACAGTCTAGCTCGTGGTTATCTAATAGGTATCTCTTGCTTCTTCGATATGAGTAGTACGGAATTGTACCTGGTAGACAGGACAAAATCCCCCCGGAAGCACACGACCGGTTTCGCGTTTGTTGCCGCTCACCAGGTATGCGTACCCGGTTGTGGGCCTCTGGGGAAATTCTGTCCTATCATTCAGATACAAACCCGTACTACTCGTATCAAAAATCCATACTTGAGAGCATGCGTCCTCAGTCTGAAAGTTAACCGTGTTAATCGGTGAATTACCTTTAGAACCATCATCGTTTGATTCTAAAAATGGACTCTCCGTCCATGCATGCTCCATGCGATTCGAATGAGACTATCTCGTCACCTGAGAAAGTATGAAATAGGTCATGCTGACAGCGTTCCTAAATTGCAAAGCAGGTAGCCATCCTTTGAGAACTGTCTTCATGAAAATTTAAGTGGCAAAAAAGGATCACATTTGTGAACTCGGCTTGGTATGCTCAGATGCAATTATTAATTTGTCGGCAACAGACAGTGCTGTGAAACCTCGTAGTCCAGTTTTATGAGAACGCCCTATGGTGGATAAATTGTTGGCCTGCGTTTGGGATACGCTACACTCATGATCGATTGAATAACTGCATTTTATTTGTGGTATTCACGGCCTTCAAGATACATACAGCATTGTTTTATACTAAAATGCTATGCTATGCGGAATAGACTTCCATTATCACGAGAACCATGGATTGGACTTTTGGGTTTTAAATGAGTTGCACTGTTATCAAGTTGCATGCAAAACATTGTCTGACTGCCACCATTTCCGACGACGTCTGTGTTACCGAACATGAAACACTTGCAAATAGCTTTTCACGCTACACTACCTGTTTGATACCCTCCTGCGGTAGTCAGGGGGTTGTAGTGAAGGGGTTTCCAACTGACTTCGGCTTCAGTTCATGAAATAGAAGAGAGAATTATAAGCATTTGCGCGCGATACGAAGAGGACAAAATGGTTAGCATTATCATTTGGCTGGTTCCAATAATCAACGCCCAAGGTTCAACAGGGGGTGCACATGTTGCTAAAACTAGGCTTCAGACTGAACTGTGGTGAAATGTTTGAACATCCAAACATGAACGACTTATAAGTAGTATGATATTCTATCCGAAAAAGAGTACAAAATCTCCCTGAAAGCACACGGCCTACTTCGCGGTTGTTGTCTCGTTAACTGACGCAATAACGTTGATTTTAAAAGATGAACTCTTCGTCCGTTCAAACTCTTTACGATTCGAATCAAATTAAGGTGATGAATAAACCTATTCCATCGGAGTATTCTAATTTTCTTTTTTTCAGCTGACAGTAACCACAGTTTCAAGTGTTTTGCTTGTTTTATTGGTAGAAGAGGTTTCGTGAATTTGGAACGTATCACGAAGCAAAGCTCCAACATGCACAACTCGCTGAACTGAGCAACACCAATCTGCTAAACTCTAGTTACGAGAAATACGGTAACTGTCGATTCACCCATTAATTTATTATCTAGTCTTTCCCTGCGATGCGTATCTGTCATTCAGTGACGCTCATCTACTAAAGTTGAAGATCAAAATCTATAAGCAGATCAATTTTGTTGTTTTTGTGTTGGTTATGTTTCGGAATACCGTATTCCTTACAAGAACAACTCATCATTTCGTCGCAAATTCTCATCGCTGAACAAATTTTACTGTTTTGTTTTTGCCTACTCAGCAGTAAGCGCGTCCTAAACTCAAGTTTACTATGGACGAGAAATAATCAGGACACTGTCGATGAATAGATCTGAAACCTATCTGGACTGAAAACTGCTGCATTCGAGGTTGAGTTGTTAGTATTATTTTTCACTACTGGTTTCTTGTAGTGCCTTCGTTTCTCTCGATAGCTTAACGAGAAGACACCTGTCAAATAAGTCTAAGTCAGTTTGTGGTTACCTAGTTGATAATGCCGAAAGCCAGTGACGCATGGGCGCGCTGCATCGTGTAGGGTTAAAGCCAAGCAAACTGTTGAGAACCAACCCGGGTAGCCTGGTAGTTAGGTGTTTGATTCCCAGTGGATCAACCGGGGATCGAGTCTCAGATGCCACTCGGTGGATGTGCTATGTTTTGATGGTTCCTGGTAAGGAACCATTTTTGTCGTCTCCGGTTGAGCACGACAAGACTGACCTGTATTCCCACTTCTTTAAAACTTTGCCACAGAGGATGTTTTACGGAAAGCCTTGTTTGGCCTTCCAAACGGTGGGGTTGAACTCCCACCAGGAGACAGAGTTTGCGACTCGGAATATGCCGATGATATCAACTTATTAAATGCCAAAGCACAGATAGTTCAACACGCCCTGAACCATTTGGTGATTGAGATATCCAGATATGATATACACTTTGCACCTTCCGAGTGGAAAATACTTTTGAAAATCTGGTGGAAGACGGTGCTTGCACTCAAATTTTGTGTTGATCACGTGGAGTTAGTCGACAACTTCAAGAACCTCAGTACTTGATTACAACTGGGGTTGATGGTGAAGAGAAAATCAGTCAGCGGATAGCGAGCGCTACAGCAGCTTCCACCAAACTACAGCACCAGCTGAGTCGCCTCGAAATCTCGTTTTCCCTTAAAATATAGGTATACAAAGGTGCCGTTCGTTTTGTTTTACTTTATGGTTGAAAAAACCCGTCATCTTCGCGCTGAGGATATTCTGCGGCGTTCCATGTTTGACCATCGATGTCTCGGGAGCATATGGTGGGGACATCGTGTGAGCAATGAAAGAGTTCGTCATCGTGTGTTAGGTATGAATAGTCGCTCTTTAACTAAAGTGACTGCTTTACACAGCGTCCGGCTGCTCCGGTATGCTTTGCATATACCAGTTCACGGTCGACCTTTCCGTGGTCTATTCGCCCCTACCAGGTAAGGCTGGAAGAAGCAACGCGGCGATCAGGCCATTAATTGGCGTAAAGCATGAGCATTCGTCTCGGCTGGTGCTTCCCGCCTTCTTGTTTAGGGCCCATAAGATGGGGATTGTTGTTGGTCAAAGACTTTGAGACACGGCTTAGAATGGAAGTCAGTTGTAAGAAAGCAGTGCCATCCGTCTGGCAAACAATTGTGCCTCGAAATCACAAAAATATCATTCAGACAAACAAAATGGCTAAAGCACCAAAAAATGTACAATGAAAAAGTTAAAAAGTCAAAAAGTCATGTAATGTTTATTACCTACTCCATTATGCTCCCCGCCATTTTTGTGCTTGTTAGTTTCGCTTGGCTCTAAACAGGCGTATACATATGCAATTTATATATATATATATATATATATATATATATATATATATATTTCTAACAGAGTACAAGAAGTAACTAGAAAGCTCGTATGATATGTTTTGATTGTCTTCGTTCTTGTTGTTGTTGTTGTTGTTGAAGTTGTTGCATCTTAGCTTGATTCCAACTACGAAGAGCGAGGTCCGGGGACAGGATTGCCTTACTAGATTCCTGGATACTTTGTTCGAGTAAACAGGAGTTTTTGCATAAAGACTGAAATTATTATAATAAACGTAAATAACGCAAGTACAACTATCACCAATATTAATTCCGGAGCGTGAAATATAACAACGCCCGGTAAATGGCTCCTTTCTGAGATGTTACCGGTTCGTTACACTCTGGAAAATGTGAACGGGCTTATCAAAACATTTCCGAATTGTTGTTTCTGCAAAATGCTATAAGATGAATTATTGCCTTTTAATCAGAGCTTAAAGAAGACGCTAGCTCAAAAGTTAACGGGCAAGAATTCGCTTCTGTGAGTTCTCTTGAGACCGCTCAAGAGATCAAAACACCCACGCTGTATTCTGCCGACGGTTGATAACGAACCAGGTGTGCTGTCGATCTGCAGATTATTCGGTTGGGTCAACTAATTGGTTTACTGAAGGCGAATGTGATTAAATACGATGTGGGGGTAAAAGTTGCTCACCCAGTTTTCATTGTCCGTTGAAGCACCGAGAAGATAAATGCGTAAGAATAACTTCCAGATTGTATGCAAGTGCTTAGCACTATGACCGTTGGTTAAGCGAAACTAAAACACACCAACGCAGGATGAGAAGAAATGGTAAAGAAGAAAACTCAATATCAAACGGACTGTAATGTCAACTGTTATGGCAATTTTCTCGTATGGTGAAAAGTACAAAACACATTCGGTTTGTTCCATTCAAATCATTCGATATTTAATTAAAAAAACTATCATTTTTTAGTGGGATTGATGAATATTTTCGATCAACAAACGTGCAGATCAGATTTGAGGCACATTTGACAGTTATGTCAAGTGTAGACGAGATCTGTTACCTTTTGATTTTGTTTCGAGGAAATGACACTCCCATCGTAATTGAACCGTCGTTTTATTCCAGCAGTCTTTTTTCATTTGAAAAACTTTACTCACACAATGTGACTACAACGAGTTGCATCTCTGCTCACTTGTTCGAGTACGGTCATAACTATTGATTTTCAATGACCATATGAACATCTGTATGCTTTGTGCCCTATGATGGCTCTGTTTGAGCTCCCTCACTTTTCTCTTTTGAATGTGTACCAAACCGACCACGCAGTCATTTAGTTCAACTAATTTCTGCAATCATCTGTTTGTAGCGACTTTGTTACTGATAACTGTCTGGATTGAAAATCGATCAAGGAAAACAACTGATAAGGTTGTTATCTATATTCGAACGACAAAAATCAACCGTAATCTCGAAATACCATATGGTTTCTGACATGCGAAAATCATCTCGCTTATCGGGGGAAAATTATATGACACATCCCGACTTCTGTAAGTTGAATAGGAAAGTGGGAAGAGAGTGCTATTTGGGAATAGGGTGCATTGTGGTATCCTAATACACTGATTGATTGTGGCATGCTTTCATGTTTTGGCTGCATTCGGTTGTGAATCATCCAGTTGTCGTGGGCTACTGAAATATAGTGGGAAAGAATCGATCTGTCTGCATTTATCCATCGTAGCAGCCAGTCTGCCTCGTTTATACTGTGCCGTCTTCCCCACATGTGCCCTGAAAGGCTGCTAGAATAGTAGTCTTAGCCGAAGGTTTGTCGGTCCTATTGATTACACAGTGTCCATTGCAAAGCACAGGTTCTTGCCCGTCTAATCTCATTCTGACTACCTTCACAAAATTAGGACAAAATAATTAAATCTACTGCTCTAAATGCACAGCTGGTGTAACCTTGCATGTAATGCGTACTGTAAATGGTATCTAGTTTCACTTATTTAGTCGGAAATCATAAAAACAGATCAAGTGTGCTATCAAAAGAACATGATTTCTGCTATGAGCTAGAGTTTTGTTGATTGGATTATAGGTAAATCAATATGCTAAGCACCTGATACGGCAGTACAACAGACGAAAATAGGTGTTCTTTTCCGATAGCAAATTGTAAGACTTGAAAAGACCTATGCAAGCAAACTAATTTCGAGAGACAGATGAGACTAATGTGGGTTTCAGGTAACTGAGGATCCCGTGAATGATTGATGCTGAAGCTTTGCACAGCATTAGAAGTGACAATATTCCATCGAATGAACACACACTACACACGGATCTCAGCCCTGAGGTCACCATGGTGAACTTCAAGCCCTCAGGTTTTGGGGTTCGAATCCGACCGCTGCCGCTAACCACTTTCTCCACAGTTGGCAGCATCTAATTTGCGGTGAATTCCCCAGTGAGATGTAAAAGATAAAGATAGGAAAGTGTTTTGCGCAGAAAACATTGTAGCCACATTATTGGTTTTCAAAAAAATGCCTTAGCCCTAAGGTATTCGCCAGTCCCGATTTGAATTTCCCAAACCCGATTTGTTGTGGTTCATTTTCAAAAAATGGAGGAACACAATCTGCCTTTCTAGCCAGTCAAATAGCAAGGGTCAAAACTGGTTCATTTTGTCCTCTCTTGCCCTCTTTACTAAATAGCGTATGCTTCACGACGACTGGATGATCGGGTCAACATGTGCAAGGAAAGTTCGAAATCCTTATATTTGGCGAAGTGCAATAAGTACAATGACATTCAGTACTGATTTTCAGAACACGGAGGCAAACAAATTTTTCAACTTTTCGAAACCCGTGATATCCTCTTTTCTCGTTGCACTGCAACTTAGCTGTCGTGCGATTCGGAAATAACTCAGTGATTTTTTCGACACTTAAAAGGGGACTTCATTGAATCAAATAAAAAAATGAAACTTTTTGCATTTTCAAAATATTCATCGGGGAAGTACTCTTATATTACTCCTGATGTTTTGTACAGGAAAGAAGTCTTGCTGACGGAATTCCATAGGCATTCGGATACTTATTTATTTACAATCGCTAGTGATTTCAGCTGAGGTACGACCATCAAAACACACTTTTTAGATGACATTTTATGGGAATTTTATTTATGATGGGGTTTTCATTTTAGAGGAAATAACAGAGCGTAAAAAATACAGGAGATAAGTCACTGTCCATAGAAATATATAGCAGCATCAAAATGCTTATATTTCTTTAACATTGTACTTATGCCATCTCGTTTTCATCGAATCTGACAACAATATCGCGTTCAAACAGAAGACGAACTACGGAATGAAGACTCCTGTTTTGTAAAATGATTTTCCATGCAGTATAAACGCCCTGCTCATCAATAAAACCACAAAAAAGCAGTAATGCTGTTTCATCCTTGTAATGAATCATCATGATGAGTCAGATTATTTTAATCGGATATCCTGATACTTACTTCGTTTTTTCCATATATAAAGTGAGAAGTGTAGTGTTCGATCCAAGGCTGGCTGGGGTCAAACGGTCATCACCGGGGACCTTTGGACCCTTCAGTCCCGGGTTCGAACCTCCACCCCACAGCCAGTCACTGCCCAGTTGGCAGGCTTAAATTGACCACGAGACGCGTCCCGAAATATTGTACCAGTATTACTTAATAAAAACGGAAGTAAGTAGAAGAATAAGGGAGGAAAAATAAGAGAATAAAATGTAAACCTGTGTCAGTGTGGTCATTATCTTAAACTGCGCTCCAAGCGCATAGTTAAACAGGATGCACGAACCAAATAATACAAGAGAAGCAGAACAGTGTAAACTATCAAAAAACCAAGATGAAAACCAGCTTAGTTTCAAACAACCGGTACACCAGACAGATGCAGAGTTGTATATAGTCATTGAGGGACAACCGTTGGTTTCATTGCAACCGATCCCATTGATAGGATTTCACGAATTTATGAGTCATATTAGTCAAACGATTTCTCGCAATTCGAAGGATTCGCCGGTCAGAAGAACGAATGAGGATCAGTGCTTGGTACCTTTTTGTTCTGTTCCGCCAGTGTGATATAAAGCAGGCTATCGGGTAAGATCAGAAAGTGCGAATTACCAGTTGACAACGTCGATTTTGACAAATGAAAGTGTATGAGTGCAACATATGTTATCTGAACAGACGTTTCGATCGCATACCCACTGATACGTTGTACAACTTTTGGGACAATTCTGCAATACAATTAGAACCTAATTCATTTACGAAGTGAAAAGTGTGGCTCTGCGACCTGATGATAGTACAAAATATCCCATCATGGATAACCACAACAATAAAAGATATTTAGGAATCTCCGCAAAACGTTTCACGGGAGGAACATCATTTAACATTGTGAAAAAATTTGCTTCCTATTATAACTGAAAATTCATCCAACCACTCACATTAGCGTTGTTAGCCTGAAAATCTTACGATAATTTCAGCCGAGCTTACACCTGACGCATGTCATCATGCCAATCAGTTTTTTGACCTGGGTTCAATTAGACAAATAGAACAATCATTCCACAAGAATGGTGTACTTGTTACGAGACGACTGGACGCTGAAGACGAATAAGAACCAGTAGTTCACTGGTCAGTTAGCTGGTAACTAACTAGCGACTGGGATTGTCCGCTTAGTTTCATGTGAATCCATGTGAGCTATTCCTTGACATATAATTGTCGAGCGAAAATAGTTGCTGGAGAGCACCGAAATAAAGTCAAAAGTTCCACTGTTTCATTAAAAAAAGAAAAACTATGTTGTTCATGAGTACTTTTCACTCATATCACTTTCGTATTTCAAAATTCGTCGTCTCGAATGATATTTGTAAATTGGCTCGTGTCTGCAGATGCGGTTGCGGATACATAGGCACAATGCAAATGAGGCGATTTACTAGGATGACCTATTAGAAGTATTTTCTATTGGGTATTGCAATACGCTGTATTTAGGCAGTGACCATCCCCATAAGAAGTACCAAAAGCTAGATGGTGGCTAATAGAGCGTTAGCACGGAGACGATCATCATACACTTTCGGGTTGGTTGTTTTATCTCCTGACTTATTTGTCGTATTTTGGACATTAGACCCAGGTACACGCTCATTTCTCGTGTCAACCTGTCCAACACATTATTTATGCATTGAGCCACCTTCAGAACAATTTTCAATCTCAACTTCAAACGCCCATGCATCTTGTTTCCTAGGTCGCTTCCGTATATACCAATTGAATTTTAACTGTAATTTTATTTGAATCGCATGGAATGTGCATGAACGGAGAGTCCATTTTCAGAATCACAGGGTGATTATTTTGAAGTCAGTTTGTCAGTTTACACGGATTACCATCAGAACGAGGACACATGATCCCAAGTATGGATTTTTGATACGAGTAGTATGGAATTGTACCTGAATGATAGGACAAATTTTCCGAGAAGCAAACGACCGGTTTAGCGTTGGTTGCCGCTCATCAGTTATGCGTACCCGGTTGTGGGCCTCTGGGGAAATTTTGCCCTATCATAAAGATAAAATCCCATACAACTCATATCGAAAGAGCGAGATATAACGACTAAATAACCACGGGTTAGATAGTGTTCTCTTCAAATCTTTGTATGTCAAGGAATAGCTCACATGGATTCACATGAAACTAAGCGGACAATCCCAGTCGCTAGTTAGTTACCAGCTAACTGACCAGTGAACTACTGGTTCTTATTCGTCTTCAGCGTCCAGTCGTCTCGTAACAAGTACACCATTCTTGTGGAATGATTGTTCTATTTGTCTAATTGAACCCAGGTCAAAAAACTGATTGGCATGATGACATGCGTCAGGTGTAAGCTCGGCTGAAATTATCGTAAGATTTTCAGGCTAACAACGCTAATGTGAGTGGTTGGATGAATTTTCAGTTATAATAGGAAGCAAATTTTTTCACAATGTTAAATGATGTTCCTCCCGTGAAACGTTTTGCGGAGATTCCTAAATATCTTTTATGGTTGTTGTTTTCTATTGATTTTATTGGAGTAGTATATATCACAAAATTGGCCGTTTTTCTGGGTGAAGGTGAAGAAATGAATAGAGTATTGGCCGGAATAAATGCAGTTAGTTGGTTAAAAGTAAATTCAATAATAAGACTCTCAAACCGATGTTTTCCCACTTGTGTGCGAAATTCTTGAGCTCCGGATAACCATGTACACGGGATTTGATGGTAGAAAACAATGCAGAATGCTCTATGCTCTAGCCGTACTGTTATTGGAGTCGGGCCACGGGTAGACCAAATCAATAATACCACGAAATTTTGTTTAAGAATATCAAGCTAAAAACTGATATAAACTGAATGTCGTTTGATGCTTCAGCGCTGCCAAAGAAAGCGCGAAATTTAGTAACTTCCAAAAGTTCCTGGACAGGGTTTTTGGACTGTTGCAAGACAGAAGAGTAGCCTATTGTACTGGGTTCGGTCGTGGTATGCTCGCTGGCGTGCTTTTGTGTTGTACCACCCGACCTATTATCCTGTCACCAGTCACCAGTTAAGAAACCCAAAGACAAGGATTCAAGCTCCAAAGCAGACAATCAGATTTGACGGTGGGAAGTTTTGTTGCCTTCCGGCTGAGTGGCACGCAATAGTCTGCTGAGGCCGTATGCAGTTGTCACAAGTTCGGGATCGAAGACGGCTTATTCACTCGAAATAACCGTAAGATCTTGTTGTTATAGTGTTTGTGTGGTAATTGTACTCACGCGTTTTGCCATCACATAAATGTGCACTTGGTATTGCTCAGGATTGCCCAGCTTGGCACTAATGTCCAGCGGGGAACAATTCCCAAAGAAATAAACGTCAAACTTGATAAAAAGATATCTAAGAAAAAAGACTTTGCTGTTCGCTATTCAGGGTTTGTTAGACAGTTTGATTTTCCTATTTTTCTATAATTTTGATGTGCGCCATTCGTCGGTGTCACAACGATCAGTTTCGTTCAGAAGAAGACTGACTGGATTGGGGGAAACGGTATTTTCTTCCTTTTTAGCCATTACGACTAAGTTGAACACAAGAATAAAGTTCCGAATGAATTCAGGTAAAAGTGCGCAAACATCAATTCAAAGTTCACCGGATTTTGGTAAATTCAAATTTCGGACATTCTCCATCTGAATAACCCATGAACCAGTGAAAAAGTTGAAATTCAACCAGAACTTATATCCACAGGCTTTTTCTGGATGGTGGTCAAGTCGATTAGAACATTTAGCTACCCCTACGGGAGTGAGAGGTTCAACTCCCCCTCACTATCGATGAATTAAGTCGTCGACATCACTCCACTGTGGACTGGCTCGTTGTCATGTCGGACATTCTTGGATCTTATGTGGTTCCCAATTCCCTAGTATTGAGGTCAGGCCCTTCTTCGAGGACATGGAGCATATTACTTCTGATGTCTTCATCTGAATGTATGTAGAACCGAGAAGGCATATATTTGTCTACTTCTCTCAGTGCCCGAACTTACTTTACACTCTGATCATACAATTAAGAGTCAATCAGACTCAGTTGTCGTAGCAGTTCAATAAAACTGGATCCCTGGCAAATTTTTGGCTAGCATTAGGACAGATTAGCAATATTTACAGAACTTCCACCGCGTGTAAAATGCTCAACAAAAGAGTAATGGCCTATGAAATCAGATATCTCCATACGAAGCAGACATCACTCTGCTGGTTACATATTAGATGTTTCTCTCACACCGTTATAATTTGGACGAATTTAGAAAATGATGAGTAAATGACATGTAACGAGTAGTTCATGTCTGACATGGTTAAGTTCCGTTCATGTTTTATTTCATTGTTACGGTCAAACAAAAAAGCAGTTTTGCTCGCTGCCTCTCGGTGTAAAATCCGATGAGAAAAAGAAGAATAAAATAATAACTAAAACAGCGAGAAGGTGGCACGGAGAATGACGCTGACTCGCTACCGAACCGCGGAGAAGATGCTCGTATATCACAACTCGGGGATTTCAAAGTATGAGGGAGTGCTGGGCTATGCGGTTAGACGTTTCCCACCTTTTTGTTGCTAAATGAGGATTTTGGTAGTTGAAAAATTCAACGTGAACCATGCGAGATTAGAGTGTTTGATTCACTGGTCGAAAAGGACCTCCGCGTTTCCAGCCCCGCATTCACTAGATATCGGTAACCCTGCGAAGAGATTGATAATCTTAAAGCACGTATTGTCTCAACGGACTACAATACTACCAATACGGCAGCATATACTCGACCATTTGTAGCTTGGTGGAATTGGGTTTGTGTAAAATTCAGCTGTATTGTGTGTTTGCTTTGCAACTTGTTAGCCCACCACGTTCGAGACAGTTATTTAGTTAACAGCATTTGTTCACAAAGTCTACATCCTTCAGACAAAGTGCATTTTTATGTTGTACAAGTATTGCCTAGATCCGAATGAAGGTATAGGTTTTTAGAATTAATATTTCCTGGACATAAATAGTTTCAACAAGATACAAAAAATTCATGTCATTTGAACGAAAAGCATCGAAATATTTGAGCAGCCTTAAAAAACTCACTATCATCATCAAATCGGGGCTTTTATGCCGCCCAATACAACGACTGAATCTTTAAACTTTCCACTGTTCCGCTACTGTAAAAGTGTACAACGAAAAAGTGAAAATTGCCACGACAACTACATTGACATTCCCATTGGAGGTACAACCCGACGTATTACCTGACAACAAAGCGGTCCTCTTACAAGAACTCACAAACTAACAGACTGAAAAAATGTACTTTTCACGTCGGTGCATTCTTTGCTATTCATCGTGTCTTAGGTGATAAATCAGCAACTTGAATGTTCATGACGTGTTCCATCTCATATTAACAGCCCTAATGGGTTTCACTGTCTAAATCTATTGGAATAAATCTCCCTTTTTATTTATCATCACGGATACCGTTCTTGTGAGACCTCAAATCTCACAAATCACGATTTAATATGAATTTCTTCGAAACGGAAACGGTGGACCACCATCAATGGGCACCTAAAGCTCACTTTCAGTGGGCTAAAAGGTTACATAGCTCAACTGGCTTTATTTTCCTTCGTAATGAGCGTAAGGATTGAAAAAGAAATACTCCCCTCGGATGTATTCATTGTCGGCTGACCATTCTTTTTATATAAAACCCCCAAAACATCACTATCCGAGTTCCCTGTGTTGGAATTTTGTCACCTTAATTTTTCACATGGATGATGCCAAACGACGATAGTTATTTTGCAGAAAATTTGCCAGCAAAACCTCTCGAAGAGAAGCCTTCAAGAAGCATTGTCTTTTTGTTATAATCCTCTTACTTACTAGTGTGATGAAAATTTCTTATTGTGAATCAGCCTTTCTTCATCATCACGAAAATAAA
Organism: Fasciola hepatica; assembly: GCA_948099385.1. Classification (NCBI taxonomy): domain Eukaryota; kingdom Metazoa; phylum Platyhelminthes; class Trematoda; order Plagiorchiida; family Fasciolidae; genus Fasciola; species Fasciola hepatica. The sequence continues at coordinate 31,345,416 of CANUEZ040000043.1, read as the reverse complement.
TGAGACGTGTAACGGACCATGCTCATTCGACCTTGCATTCGAGGTCATACGTCGTAAAAATATTAACAGCTCTCTTCTCGTGAGCCTATCACCAACCGAAAAATTCCTGATAAAACTTTTTCTAAACGCGTTTTCATTGCTTTCGCTTCTGTTTGCTAAGTAGAACCATAATCAAGACCTACGTAAATGAGTTCGTTTTTGCGGGAGCAGTATTTATGCCTCCTTAATGAAAACCGTATACAATGAATTATATTTTCGTAGCTTCACAAACTATTCTTATTCGATCATTAATTCAATTTATTCTGTGAGACACTAACCAAATTAATCATGCTAACCATAGTCAGGCAACTTCAAACATTTTTCGTTGGAATTCCGACACTACTCGTAGAACCAGACAGATGTCCCCGTCATGGTGGCTGATCGCTATGCGGTTCACCAGGTTGTTAAGTTCGAAACCGGTGACAGATAAAAGTCGCATGCCATCAGGCGACAGAGTGGATGATCCACTTGCTAGTGACCCCCGGTTCACGGAGTCTCCTCTCTTTTCGTGTTTCACAGACTGGTCACGTGCAATCCCTAACGGAAAACCACTGATTCATTATACTACCCTACCCTGACCAGGGGCAAGTTTGTGCGAGCCCGTCGGGGTAGCACATCATGAAACAGCCATTCGCGCTGGTCTTGAGTCCCCGTGTGCGTTGGTGGATGTGTATTGCTGACCATCCCTAACAAGGATCAAACAAGCTTTGCGGATCTTTTATCGATGAGTTTAGTGTTGTCCCAGCATACCGCTGAGTAATTTAACTCTTCCACATGCTGAATAAAGATTGTTCATTGGGCTTCTGGCTCACAAACGTATACCAATGTTCATTGCCGGAACAAATTAGTTATCTGTTAGTATTCAACCTCTTCAAGAACTGATATCGAGGTTGCCCCATTCCATTGCGAGGTAAAGTTATTGGTAGCACAAGTGTAAGATTTTGGAGGACTAATGAAGCCTTTCAGAGGTTCAAAACACCAAGATGTGGAGAGAAAATGATGACAACATCCGAGATGAACTATAGTAACAAACATTCGGCGGCTAACTATACACACCCCAACACTGACAGCTATATTCAAAGGTTGAGAGGATGATTTGTACCACTGCGTTAAGAATGAAATTATTCGTGTAGAATCAATACTTTTCTGCGAAGGAGCATCCACTCCCGTTTCCGATGCACATATTATATCGTTGTGCATGGGCACATACGGAGTGTAAAAGTACAGGGATGAAAGGACAGAGAAGTATTCTCTCCATTTACCAACCAATAAGTAAATAATTTTTTGAGTCAATCAATCAGTTAGTCAGTCAGTAATTCCAATAAAAAGTCACTCAATTTACCAGCTAACAAGGAAACCGATCGATAATTATTCGTGGAACAAAAACAGCACTGGATCTGAGGACCATATTCATTAACGGTTGTATGAATAAGTAAAATACCCCTAGGCTTAAAAAATCATAATTCTACACAGAAACAAATCATTTCGTTGCCACTAGCATCTTCATCGTACTGACAATTCTGGTTTGACTAATTTAGGTGTAAGTGTGGTGTCAAATGTTTTCTTTTCTGGAAAGCTTGGAACTGACTTTCCGATCAAAAGACATCTGTGCAAAACTTGGCAAGTAAATGTCTTTTCAATCTATTCTCAGTTTAACCTCCATAAGAAAGTTTATACTTCCCGCTTCACCATGTGTTGATTATGAGTCACGAATAATCCACATTATCCTGCTTTCCCATGTTTGTGAATGGAACCTCACTGTGGTACTGGCACTTTTACGGAGAAGCGACAAAACTGCCCACTTGGTGAATTAGCTATTCCCATTAAACTTTACTGCCTGCAGATCTACCATTCACGAACTTCGATAATGGGGTTTCCTTTATTCATCGTATTTTCTCTGATAGAAACGGATAGAAGAACTCTTCGTTATTCGGACCGAGTACGACACATTGTAGCATAAGCAGTCGTATGAAGTCACCTCATCATTAGTTCTTTGAGCATTGGTCTACTAGTTCTATCGACAGAAACCTCAAGGGTAGGATAATATCAAAGATATTTTGAAACTGAATCGACAACAATCACGAAAATGGTTTTTACAATTATTTGATTGAGTTTTTGGTGTTAAGTATCTGTAGATAACTGAATGAAGTAAAACCGTTTCTTTGGTGCACTGTTTTATTTCATTGAGTGCCATCATCTGGTCGTCACGTGTAGTCACGTGATGTTGGCTTCCGTGATCAGCTATTTTTCTCTTCTCCAATAGAAGTGCTCCTGACCTTGGTGTCTTAGTTTCACATGTTTGTGATTTAAGAGAAGTTATAATTTCTGAGCGACTGTTCGCCTGAAACGGAGTCGGTTATTGCACACAGTGAAATGGTCTTTGCAAAAGGAGCCCTAGAAAAAGTTTTCGATCAGATATTGATGTCATATTGACTTTTGGTGTAAGATAGGATCACACATATTGGTGACAAATTTCTGCTTGTCTAAAAGTAAATGCTTGGAACAGTGTACGATAATCTGAATACTTTTTGATATTCGTGCTCGTCAAGTTGCCCGCTGAAATGGACAGCTTTATTTGGGTGGGATATTTTGTATATTTTGCATGAGAATTTTACATTTACCAGTTGTTAACCTTTTGTGGATAATAGATACAACAACCTTAGCTACTCACTTAACGTAAATGATAGATCAATAATAATATTTTGGGTTATTTGAAGTCGGAAGCTGGCATGATATATTAGATTTCTTTCACACTTCAGATCACCTAAAGGTAAGCGCAATTAAAAGCCCCAGATTTCTAGTTGACGCATGGCACACCAGTTATTTCGAACGGGAAGTAACAATTTGTTGTCCGCAAATTGTTGACCTAATTAGCCGTACATGCCTTTGTAAAGAGCAGTTTGACCAAATTTTATTTCTCTATTTTAAAAGTACTTTTCTCCTCTGTGTTCAACGATTCTTGTCAGACGTACTTAGAAATACAATCTTTTTTTGACCGATCACCGGGGGAAATAATTTAATCAGGAAAGAGGGTATTTTCACACCTTACCTACTCACGGTCAAAATCGGAGGTGGCCTGTTGTCACCGGGACAAAGAAGTTACGGCCACTGGAGTTCTCGGTGGGGCACCACTGGCCAATGTACGGGCAATCCAGACGGAAAGCAAAATTTGCTCAAGGCACACTCATCATCAAGTGGTAGGCTTAACAAATCATGTCTTTAACTACGGCCTGAATTGAATTATTCGATGTTGAGTCCAATTTCTTGAGGACAATTTTTCGAGCGGTAGCTTAACCTCGCCAGGCTGTTACACTGTGGCGCAAGTCCCTTAAACTACAATACAAGGCTAGCATACTACCGCATTTTGCTTCCAAACCAAGTAACCACTAGGTTTCCGGCTTCGTAAATAACATCGTCAATAACGGTGGGAAATTATGACTGGCCAACGTTGGATTGTAAGACCGTCTTGAGAAAGGTTAGCCAGGGTGACTGAAAAGTCAGCTAATCGCAATTTTTCCACCAACAACGCAGTGTTATTGGTATTACATTTTCTTTCTTAACACACAGCATGCCACATCGTTTCCTCTATACACATCGAACCTCGTTCGGTTCTGACATACTGAGTAATTGCTTCGTAGAATCGATTCTCTGTAAAAGGATAACCAGAAGAATCCGTGTCCGAATTGGAAAACTATTTATTCAGTAAGTAAGAAGTCGCGTACCAAATAACTGAATGTCTGGCACGAAATATCTGTTAAACGAATGAGTTTCCGACCGGCCATTGTTTCACAAACACTCTTTGATTCTTCATAAATTGGCATCTATGGGAGAATTTATCCTGCTTAGGGTAACTGGAGTCAAGGGAATAAACATCGTGATATAAGGCAAAGTTAGTGAAACCCGCAAGTTGACAGTTTTAGCCATATTATCCTTTTAACTGAATAAAGCGATGGAATTTTCATCCAGACTGAAACCTGAGCTCCTAAAGGTATAATTTACTCCCTGATTCAGGCAGAAGACTTTTCAGCAAGACGGAGTAGAAAATTTCACTATTTATTTCCAGAGTCATTTCGATGCATCTCAGCTGGAGCCTACTGGAGAATGATGAGTATAAATAATGCCAGCATTACGGAAGAAAACAAGACATCGGAATCACGAACAGCACAAGACACCTCTTTACAAAAACCACAAAGCCTATCGCAAAAAGTTTGACGGATATTCTGTATTAACTTAGATTCCCGACTGTCATGCCCGCGGGATCGGCAACGACCGACAGATGGCAACCCATCCTATGCCAAGAGAATGGCCTCTATTCCGGTCGGGCTCCGCTTTTCGATGCTTGTGTATTTTCCACAAGGATAAAAGTATGCATATTCACCACTGAGACATAGGCATCAGTTAAAATGCAGCAAAAAGTTTCCGAAAATAAATCGTACAGTGTGGCCTGTCGAAGTTTGCTTTTCAAAGTTATCTTGGAAGAAGATTGTTTTGACAATATAGTTGTTTTTTAAGCCGTTTTATCCGCACGCGGGATAAGGCATCACAGTCCGAGTCGTATTACTTCAATTCAGATGGATCAGTATAAAATGAAGCCAAACAGGTCGATTTCTCTCAATAAATAGTTTTTCTTCTCGGTGGATTGGTAATATAGGCTGAGTCCCCCGACTGACAGTGGTGGAAGGTAAAAAGTAACATTATTTCATGAAACTGTTAAGAAATAAAAACATATTCATAAATTTGGCCATCACGTATGATATTTTCTCGTATTTGGTCCATTTATTTTTAGTAAAAAATTACTAGTTATAATTTACAAATCTTATACTGACTTCGGGACTCGGTTGAGAAAATGTTTTGGCTTGCTATATATTAGCTAATTTGGTTTACACAGAGTTGTGAGAAAACTACTGAAGTTGTCCGTTTCTGACGAAGCACTCGGAAGAACAGAGCTGATAAAATGCCTAATTATTTGGAGTCAGAAATACCTTCTGATAAAAACATTTTTGTCTGAGCGAATACGCTAAACCTGTGCCGAATAATAAAAGACCAGCATTGGTTAGATCACTTTAAATCCAGATGAAAACTCTACGGACAAGAAAGGAAGCAACATCCTTTGAAAAGCTTATCACCAGTAATTGTTGCCAGAGAATTTAAGTTAGCCTTTGAATGAATTATTTTATCCACCTTAAAGCAGGATAATTTAATTTTGTAAACGTGAGTAGTGGGAGATTATATTCCTAAATAATATGATTCGTCAGTTTGACCACTGCCATCATAACAAGCAATCGCTGATAGTATCAGTTGGTTGAGCATACAGTGTCAAGGTTTGATCTTAAATTATGCACAGCTCCTCAGAACAAGAAAAGGAAAAATGTCGCAGATGTGCGACGAAATATCAAGTGAGATTTAACAATAATAATATTATTAAATTCACAGCTACGGAATTTATTTTGAAACCAGTAATCACTCACAAACTGTGTCTGTTTTACGTCAATCACAACTTTACTAAAATATACATGAAATGGAGATAGCAATATGCACCATTCGGTCCTGTGTTAAGATAACAAGCCCATGTTTGCCCGATCAGTTTACCAAGCCAGAACGGTTATCTTGGCTGGGAAAAATCACTAACCCATTTGAAAAAGCCCAGTTAACGATCTAATGTTTTTCTCATTTATCATGAAGCACTAACATTGTCAATAAAGATCCATCGAGTATACAAACAAAATTTGACGGGTAAAATTAAGACAGAATTCTAATGAGACGTATAGCTCTGTCAGATGGAACTGATTTCAAACAAAAAAGAAAACCGGTTGCAGCTGTGGTGCCGGAAATTCTTCTGCCGTTTTCTATCCTTAAACACAAAAGACAGATTAGTGGGTCAGGATACACAGACGAGTTGACCACTTGTTAGTTGCATTTTACGAACAACAAGTGTGGTTGATTTTTCTTTGTTATGGTGCTTTTTGCTTTATGAAAGAAGACAACCCTGATGAAATTAAATGCACAAAATAAGTAGCCAAAAATACTGTCGGTCTTTGGAGTTACTGATTCCTAACGAATTAGACCTTTCCTACAGAATTTGTTAACCAACTTCACCCAGTAGTAGAAGACTGAAATTTTAGGAAAGGAATAGCTCCGATGATCCCTCGTGTTTACTTACAGTCGTCTGAGGTTTTACAATACCACCAAAATGCTTCCCCTGATTGAGTCCAGTCTGGTCGAGTGACAGAAGCTCGTTGCGACCGACCTACAAGTTCGCAGTCTCTTTAACTCAACTCACGTAATAATCAAGGATGTGTGCACTGAACTGCCACTCTGAACGAACTTCATCTACGGACCGAAATTGGACAAGTGTCCATCAAATATATATCACTCATTTCTGGTTCGAAAGTTGAAAGCACACGAAAGAACATCTTCATTATAAGTGTTCCCTATGTCGTGCAAGCAGAATCCGTGCTTTCATAGTTGTGTTCCATAGGAATAGTTTCGGGATAACTGGAAACTATCCTGATGAATCCATTTCTCTTTAAGCAAGGTTAAAATAATTCTGTCAGGTTGTTTATTCCCCAGATTGTTCAATGTTTCACTGACTTCGGAAAAAACTGAATAATAAATAACTGGATAAATTTGCTAAACACACACACGAACGCACACCAGAACCCTTACCAATTTACTCGAGGTTTTAAACCAAAACGAGGTTTTAGTAGCAAAGTTTTGAAAAACGCACCACTCTTGCTGTCAACCCATTTCACAACAAAATTTACTTAACTTCTGAATGAGCGTGAATGTTCATATCCTATTGAAGAATTCTTTTTATCACTGAAAGGAACACAATCTGTGGTGGGAAATCTAATTTATTGACCAACGGTCTGCCTACTAAATGAATGAATTATTTATCCTATTCAATGAACAAAACATCCACAGATTCATCTTACTAATTAAATTATAACATGAATACATTCTTTGATTTGGAAGAACAAACTATTGTTTCGTATAGAAATTGCAAATGGAGGTCCGTTTGTGACGAAAAACGGACCGGTAAAATATTTCGTTCATACCTAAATCTATAAGTGAATGAAATGTTCTCCTACTGACAAGTTCGAGCAGAGTGACACGCCATAACCCCAGACGAGCAATTCATGAACACAACAACAATAGATAAAAGAAGACGAATGTTCCTGTGCTTCAGGCCACCAATGAGTAGCAGTTTAGGTATCGGGGCTGACGAAATGACGAGGACAACCTAAACTTCCAATGATACCCTCGAAGTGAATACAACTTCAGGAACGCTGCAATAAGCAATTCCCGGTAACCCCTAGCGCCTCGCAAAGATTCTGACTTGTGAACTGTCTACTTTTGAGTTATACATCAGACCAATTGGTCTTACAGCGTTCAGTGTTAACCAAAACAGTGCAGTCAAATCTCTGTTTTTGAAAGTGAATCTGTTCAACACTCAGATGCAAACCATCAGCCTAGAGAAACAACTGGAGGATTGGTTTGTGAAAACCGAAGGTATTGTCAATTCTATCAGCATATTACTAGAAAGTTATTGATCGGTCTAGTGCTCATGAACATTTATCATGCAAAACGCGAGCTATGCTCAACCGAAATTAATTTGCGATGTAAAGTTTTCGTCCCCATGATTATATGACTTTGAAGCGAGGTTTCTTTCATAACTGGGGTCAAACGATGAAAAAATGGTTACAAATCCACCCCACTTCAGTCACCACCTCTGACGTACTTTGAGTCTGAGGGCAGATAAATAACTGCTTTAAAATACCAATATTTACTTGTGATAAATCCCACTCAAGAAGCTTGGAAATCTAGCGGATAACTTGTCACGTCCAATTTGCGTGCGAATAGACTTTGAACAGCAAACACTCGGGGATCGGGGAAACACAATAAAGTGCATTTGCGATGCCAATCATTCCTCATTGAAATTTATTTGCTTTACAATATCATCTTGTTCTCGAGTGTAACATGTTTATTTGATGAAACCAATAAAGTGGTCAGCGTTTTGATTCCTCGCTCCCGGGTGAGAGGTGTAAGTGGGTCGTTATATGAGAAACTGACTTACAAATAATTAGATCAGTGCTCGATTTCATCATACAACATTCCAACCAAGAAATACTCATCAGAAAACCAAATTTGGTAAAACTGTGGAGATACAAGAAATTTTATTCACAATAAGTGGGGGGATAGTCTAGTCAATCTGACTGAGTCCCTCATATGTTTCTGATACTCGAAAACCTGGACTCCCGAGACACGCTTACAGTTTGAGTCTGCTGGAATTGACTGATCAGATAAAGATCACGAATTTCACTCACTCAGTTCCACCTGGACAACGGAGATGAACTCATCGGACTTACCTGTTCTTCAAAACCATTGAACTGCTAAAATGATGGCAGTGAAGTGCATATTTCAGAGTTTTCGCAAATCCATTTAAATTCGCCTTTCATCTATCAGGAAGCAGGTTATCACAATTTGGTAATTACTCTAACTGGCGCTTCCTGTGGTCTATTGATCGACTGGATCCAAGACGCTCAATCAAAACGGTACCTAGAATGTTATCATTTCACCGTTTTTCACATTCTGCGAACTTTTGTTGGCTTTTTATCGATTTGCAGATGTAGTTTCACTCAAGCCAGCCTCGTTTGTGACGAGTTAGCATGATCACTTGTTTTTTTTTACCGAAGTCTTTAACTGAAAAAGTGCAAAGCCGATTTAATCACTTATTTCACTGTAGATAAATGGTACCATGGTCTTAGATATTCCGCGTTTCATTACAAAAATGCTTAGTAACCTGACTCTGAGATCTTCTGCAATTTACCCTACTGGGTCACAGTTCATCGGGTGGGAGAGAACGAAAAGGGCATCAAAGTTGCTCACAAGTGTAACGGTCAGGCTGTCAGCCACCGTACTGGCATTTGACTAATCTAAGTGTTAGTACATGTTGATACACTTATTGAGCCTCGGCTCATGGAATTTCTCCTACTTTTGTGTTTTTGCGGATTGAACTCGTGCGACCCTCGGGGAGATGATCACTGGTCCTTGCATGTTACACAACCATTGATTGAAACATTTGCATTAAAACCAGCAACAGATTACTTTTTAGTTCGCATCTTTGGAAATCCACATAAAAGACTGGACAACTAAAAACAATACATAGATAATGGTTCAGAGTTAGGCGATGGCAAAACTCTTTACCGTAGAACGATCAGTGGAAGTCACCTCCTCCCAAAATATGAGGAGGCCGTCTTGGATATCCGAACTTTATCCTTCACCGTAATTAAGATACGGCTTGGAATATTAAAAAATAGTCCTTATAACCGAGGCAAACCGAGTCGAAAATCAACTTCTATGTTTAGCAACCTGTTGTCCACGTCACAAGCGGGAACCGAACCAGAAATCCTTACCCAGGTTTCGTTCAGTCGTGCGCTGTTCATTTCATTTGGGAGTGAGTGGCGAGATTGGTTCTGTGACTGGAACCGAAAAAACTTTGTGTATAACTGGGAAAGTGGATATTCATGTGTGTTATCCCCCCCCCCCTTCATGTTTGGCCGTACTCCGATAGCTTAGCTAGTTGAAAAAGTGTTGAGTAAGCGGAATGCCTCCGGTTCGATTCCGGAGCGCGGAGTGGAGCTTTGGATACAAATCAAATAGGTAGATTTTTCATCGAATAGATCACTCCGGCTCCTCGTGCCACCGATAAATTCTACAACCGAGTAGGTTCATGAGGTTAATAGTAAACTCCCCCAGGGAAAAGAGTCGAATGCGTCTTCACTATTCTCACAGTGTTAAGTGTACCGTAAACAAATATGAGCTAAAACATCGGCTATTTCGGGAAAAAACAATAAAACGGAACATGCCTAAACTACCTAAATTCTCAATCAACTGCCGTTGCAAATCCAATTGAAATGAACCAGGTAGATTGTTGAAAAGGCATTCTACTAATATGTAAGGATGGGGCTGTTAAGTAGATCAATTTTCAAGGATAGCTCAATAAAATGGAAATGCAATGCTCCTCTACCTTAGGCCGTATTTTAGGGCATCCTGTTCTCCACTTGTCCCTCCGTAAGCCAGAAAAAACTATCCGTATTGACCGTACTTGTTGCTGTGCGCCTAATCGGGTACGTAAGCAACTCATTCCATGCCAGTTACAATTTCTCCCAACCCCATTGCTAGACTGTGGTCACTCCATTGTCGATCATGTGAACTTGAAAGCCACGTAACTGCCTGGTTAACCAGGAAATTCATATGGATTCTAACAGCAAATCAACGTTATACTTTGAGCCAGATTTAGATCTGTTGGCTTTGGTGCCTCGACTCTGAGTGAATCGTCCTAAATCTTTTACCTGAGTATTCAAATCTATGCACGGATACCTTTATTCCTTGATCAGCCTTCCAAGACCTCACTGTTCCCACATTTATTCGATTCCATCCTTTCAGCCGCTGCGCTTGATAATTCATTAAAGAATAAGGCGTGCAGCAGTTCAAAACTGTTTTCACCATGCCTTATGAGGTGCAGCAACAAAAAACGAAACGAGCTCACTCTGAAGAAGATTTGTCAATACGACTTATGCGTTAAATTGGCAACATCTGTTGATGAATTAACCATCTGTACCAACTGTTTTTGTTCGTCTCGTATTACATGCTTGAGCAAGAGTTCAGTGGAAGGGGTACATCTTACGGTCAAGGGAATTCTTTGCTGCGTTAAGCATAACCGACAATCTGTTCCTGAGAATTCGAGTGGAGAACCACATAAGATCCCCCTAAGTCAGGCGTGGTAAGGAGCCGGGTGACAAGGGGTACTACTGTCCACCAGCTAATTGACCACTACAACTATGAATAATAGCCACTTGATTGTATGCTTTCTCTTTAAGCCGATCGGCAAGCTGATACCGAATTTGCTGTCCACTTTGGACGCATACGTGCAACTATTCACAGACCAAGGTCTAACGATCTGTCTTCCGAATCCATTCCATTCATTTATAATGATACTGACATGCGTTCAGATTAAAAGATGCAAGTGCATGACTCAACAACGGATATGAGCAATTTTAGTTCGCAAGTTGACGCAAGCAGTTCTCACTGTCAGTACTGGAAAAGTGTCCCTCAGTGAGTTGTACAATGACAGGTATGTGAATAAGGCAAACTGTTTTGGTCCCACTTGAGACGTATTGGAGTGCTTCTACGAAATATTCGTTCTTTGGTAACATCAAAAAAATGTTTTTTTTATTCCATGGTCTCAAAATAGTTTCAACTAAAGTTCGCAGAGTATGGGAAATAATGAGCATAGAATAGAGAAAAAACAGAAATATCTAATTGACCTCAAAGGCACTGCAATTGATGTCGTTCACTGAACCGGTCAGATTATTAACAGTTCAGGCAAAACTCTGACTGTAGAAGTAGTTGTTCGCAAGAAAAGAAGACTAATAATTCGATAACTTGATTTACAGTCTTATGGATTGAACTTCCCTCCGCATATAGGTGAACTTGAAACAAAAATCAAGGGAATCATTGTACAAAACACTATGCTAAGAAGACAGTAAAGCAAACAGATGCAACAAAAACAGTTGATCCTGATGTAAAAACTGACCTTAAAATAGGAACTATTGAAATGCAAACCATGGATCCTCGAAACAAAGAAACACCTAATCATAAACACGTCTTTCATCAGAGAGTTTTGCCCTGAGACTGAACAACTCTAGAGCAGGATATAATGGGATGGCAACTTGCTGTAATAATAACGACATTACACTGATGCTCACGTCATAAGTTGCCTGCTCTGCTTTGTTTTGATAGCATTGAACTACCGATTCAGAATGACATAAGTGAAGAGAACTAATAAGCAATATATTGGTCAAGATACGGACTTAAACAGTCTGTGATCAATTTTGGATTCCGGCGCTGATTACATGGTCCTCACAGGGAACTTGGGACTGTTCTGTTCAGGGTTCCAATCCTGCTGCTGATACTACTAGGTTACTTTCTCAGATAGGCAGGTCTTGATTGGCCGCGACTTCCCTAGTGAAATAGAGCCTAGCTATTACACAATAAAAGGATATATATATATATATATATATATATATATATATATATATATTCCAACCGGTCTTGCAGTGGTACCGTAGAACACTAATAACTGCGCCAACGTAGACTTGTCCCATAAGAGAGGGACGGATGACACGGTGGCGTCACAGACGTCGTAAGTTAGCCAAAGCTGCTGTATCTCTCGCTACTCGCGATGTTATCTCCCCCCCCCCCAACAAAAATTCCAGCGGCCATCAAGCTCCCAAAGCACCTAAAGTAATCAACTAACTCCATTTGACAGCCATAAAGTTGAGTCCAGATACAGGCTACTGTCAGTCTTGGACACCTAGGTCGCCAAGTAGCTCGGAGCGCTTTGAAATGCTTGTGCTTTGTCATTCAGTACAACGATACCACCGCACTTTCCAGACTTAATACCCTATCCCCTGAGAAGAAACCAACTTCTCTGTTTAGAAGATTAGACAGGACGTTCCTTAAAATATCCTGTATGCTAAAGTTGAAGATGAATGGAGACATAGGGCAACCTTGTCAAACTCCACTGGAGACGAGAAAAATGAGGTGAAAGCTAGCCGTAGGTCCTAACCCGACCTGAGGTATGACGATACAGTTCTTTGAAGATTGACACAAAATTCTCAGATACTCCGTTTCTCAGCAAACAGTTACGAAGTGTATTCATATTGACGGGGTCGAAGGCCACGTGAATGTCCAGTGGCACAATGAGTGTTGGTTTTCGGAAAGTGTGGTGCTGCTCTAGTAACTGTCAAAATATGAAAAATTGATCGATACATCCACGACCGGAGTAAAGCCAATCATTCTCCGCGCGAAATTGCCCTTCAGGCGCTTGGTTTGACCTGCAAAGTGTGACAGATGAAAGCATCTTCGACTGTATTGGGATAAGGTTTATACCCATATGGTCAGCAAAGCGACTGCGCGAGTCATTTTTAAAAGGGCGAACAATCTTTCGGTTGCAAGTAGTGCTTTGCTGCACTGGCTTTCAGCCGGAATCGACTGGTGTGCGTAGGGAAGGTGCAGAGATTCAAAAGAAATCCAGTGTCTTAAGGAGCCTCGAGAAGGTTAACGGAAAGAAAAGCACTTTCGATATGCCACCAGTGCTGGCTTATATCTTTAGGTTGGGCTACTTCTAGCTTTTCAGCTAGAACTTTTTGAAAGACGGGTAGGTGAGATGGATCAAAAAGGCTTATGGCAATCTAACCGTCCTTTCAGAATCCTTTTGGATCGCCCATCGAAGTACGTGGACAACTGAGTGCAAAGTAATGTGCGGTCAGAATCAAACAGAGTACTCTAGTGAGAGCGATAGTCCTGTCTGCAAGTCCGTTATTTGTGGCTTATTGCGATGTCGTTGATCTGGGTCCACTGTTGACTCAAAGAGGGCAGACTCCACCTGGCCTACCAGCGGCCAAAATGTCCGGAGTTCGAACTGAGTAGCAACCGTTCCCCGTTTTTCCGAGGGACAGGAATCTAGCTCAAAAGGGTCTCCCAAGTACGCCTCCTTCGATGACAGTCCACCCAATCTAGCTATCAGTTCTCCTGCCAAAATCACAATATAGGCAAGACTTCCTTTGTTCAAAATATCGTGAAGCTTTTGATTAAAGTCATCTTTGGTTGCATCTGGGCTGCAATCGGTGGATGCGTGCGCCGAAATTACAGACAGATTGCGTCTATCGGAAAGGCGACTGATCACTTTGCACCAACTCCTGAGTCTCTCTGTTCATAAATAACTAGTCTAGCAGGGCCGCTTCAGCTCTTCCTCTGTGAGCATAGCCAAGGTCAGCAAGATCAAAAGCCTCGACCTTTGCATCCCCCGAAAGGAGTAAGTGGAAATTCACGGAAGGACTAGATGAAGGCGTCCATCGAATGATGAGTTTTTAATGGGTGTCTCTTGAATGCAATGCACATCACTGGCAAAGGATTCAAGCGTACAAGCTAAAACATACCTGTTGCCATACACGCATCGGGTGCACACGCTGAACGTGACTAGTTTGAGTGGAAATCGAGGACGAAGCAGGACGTCAGCAGGTGGTAGCGGGTTTGGTGAGACTCGGAAGGTAGTCGCATAAGTACAAGACAGAACATAGCCAGGATTTCCATCAGTGACACTATTGTGGGCACGGTCGACCGAAGAACCCGTGGGGTCTGATATAGGAAAGGAACGGAGGAAGATAGTGAAAATGGGAAGTTAAATTATTGCGTACGGAGTAAGTAGATGTGAAAAGGACCTTCTCAGCGAAGGCTTTTTGATTCGCTAGGTCGAAGAAAGAAAATTCTAAAAAATAAAAGCTATCTTGTAGTTTTTTCGAGGAACGGACCATAACGAAAGGGGCTAGATAGGCTGGTAGTAACGTGTAGGACTCAGAATCATGCATCCATGGTTAAACTTACATTCAGGGCTCGGTGAATATACGTACAGTTCTGGTGATCATTACCAACAAGGACCAAATAGCTACACCGTGCTTCGAAGGTTTTCAATGATGCGTTGGGCATTGAAGTTGCATGATGAAATAATTTGCAGGAATTCATATTTTTTGATTTATCCGATTCCCCGCTCCCAGTTGGCTGGTTCTATAGGCTAACACAATCCAAGTTTACCAACAAGCCAGTTGATTATAGCCTCACTATATTAGCAGGTTGAAGCGCACAGATATCACTTAGGAAAAAGCTTCACCCAAGTTTTTGGGTTTCAGTAAAGCGAAAGTCCCGATTAGTTTTAAACCTTCAAAAAGGGGCCTATTGGCAATTAAGCTTCACCTCATTATTTTTTGATGTGATCAAAAGAAGTAAGATGATCACATTTCTCAACTACAGTCTATCCACGTATGTATTTACTACTTAAAGATATGTTTCAAAAAGTCAAACCTGTAGGCAACTTCCCTCCGTGGTCCCATTCACGAACTGGTTCAACACTGGCAAACAAAAAGCTTGCATTGTTGCTCACTTTCAATCTTGCTATTTCGTTCCAGAATGTTAGATTTCACACAGATTGTTGCCCTCACAAAAGTGGTATTTTCTGATATACTTATGCAGCCCTACAAATTAACCGTATTCTAGATTTCCGTCAAAAGTTAGTTTCAGATCAAAATACGAACAAGGAAAAATTGTGAAGTCTATCACAGTCATTCATGGAGTATTGGTCACCTCTACTGAGGCTCGGACCACGGATTTCACCGAAGGGAATCCAGCAAACACACTCACACATGCTTGTTGCATTGGGTCGACTTTGGGGTTAGCTTTGTTTACAGAATTCGGATGGGAATCGTATGCAACCCTCATGCAGAGCACTGTCTAATGGGCAAAGCTTTTGCCTCCCAATTCAAAGACTGCGGATTCGGGTTACTTCGTGGATGCCAACAAATGTAATATACAAGAACCAGCACTGTCCACCGGTCTTATTTAGGAGAACGCAGCAAGAAAGTCTCTCTGAAAAGAGGCTCGGTGAGTGCCTCAGCAAGAACCTACACTCACTTTAACCTGTCAACAGTATGGTCGCCCACAGCCTGATCACTTTATTGTAACAGGTTGCAAAAATAGGTATCCACAATTACGCGCTGCCACTGAAGTAGACTGGATTGAAAGGAGCTGATAGATTTGAACTTGGAGCGAAAAGATCGCTAATTTCGGATGACAACTGTTTGACCAAGGTCACTGAAAAGCCAAATCCATGTGGATAGACGGAAAATGTTACAGCCGATCAAAACTCTATGACATCCCGATTAAGGCGTTTGACAAGGTTGAGTCGACCCATATTCTCAAAGTAAGTTTCATGGACGTCGTTTATACTTCAGTATTTGATAAACACAATTGATTGAATCGAGTTGACAGCAAGGTCTTCATGGATTTCTGAGTTGGAATTTGTGAACATTCACCTACATAGCCTTAGCACCGGACACCCGCCAAAAGACAACCCAATCGGATTCCGACCAGAAACTGATAGTAATTCGCTCTTAGACTAAAGAAGAAAATAAATTATAAAAAATAATTCTGGTTAGGGTTCACACTGTACCTCAAAGTATGTGAAAAAGGGTGACATGGCTACAAATTGCGCACAATACACAAGGAGGCCATTTTACAACGAAACAAATATCGTTGAATATCTCCGCCAGCCAATTTTCACTGACGCATCCAGAGGTGATTCACTGCCCAATCATAACAGCTGGTCTGTCATTCGACGAATCCGAAGTTCAGAGTTGACTGGTGATCATGTTGATTTTAAATTAGTGAGAATAACGCTGGATTTTCTACCATCACCATCAGATAAATTGCATGCGCTGTCTACTTACCCGCTGTCCAATGAACATCTGCCCCAAGGTCCAAACGGATGTTTGCTCCTGCAAAACTATTTTTTCCCCAATCTTTCTTGTGTTCGCCATTCTCGTGGTTCACGGCTGTTTTCCTGGATGATTGAGATGAGTAAGTTGTCGCCGAATACACAATCAGTCAGAAGTGACAGTCCTGAATAGAAATTCTCTAGTAACATTTGTGAGAAGGTCAGTGTCTATCATATGAAGATACACACATCCTAGTTCGATGTATTTCTCCCAACATCATCACCAATACCACCACTACCACCACCAACAACAACAATGACAACACCAAATACGGCCCTAAAGTTGTCAGATGAGCTGATGGTTGATGGGTATTTCGATAGAGTGACTTCTATCCTCGAGATTACAAACAAAAGTGGCTAGCTCATTCCGGTTTGATCTGTTGTGTCAGATGAGTTAGACAAAGGACGAGAGGGAATGTGAGGTCGGACAGATGGTCCAATTTTCGGTAAATATCCATGTTCAGATGCGTACACAGATTTGAAGGAAAGAGGTACTCGGGTGAAACAGAAAAAGAACGACCCTGAAACATGTGTTAAAAGTCATTCGAAATCTGTTTTCCCAATGATTATCCCTCACTGGATGTTAAAAGGGCAAATGTTCTCTGTAAAAAGCGTAATGTTTATTGTTTATCGAAAGTCAGCTTTAGTTGTTTCTTACTGAACTTTTTATTGAATATGAGGACCACTCTTCAGCTCGCTTTGCTTTCGTACATTGAACTATCTATAAAACTATTCAAGTGATCGCTACTCACGGAACTATATGGATTCCGATGAATGATCTTGATTTTGTACGTGTAATTGGCCAGATGTTTTGTGAAAGCAACGTGATTGGTGAGGTCACTCATTCAAAGAATAAACTTTGTGGAGTTCGGATACCCACGACTAAAGAATAAGTCTTTTCAGAGCCACCCTCGCTTAAATAATATATATATTTTTTATTTCCTTCAATTATTACGCGACAAAGTACAACATTTCTGGAGGAGTGCCGTGGCCGGTGAAAGGCTGCCACACAGGAAGTGACCGACCGTGGCGGGAGTCGAACCTGGTCTAATACTTAGCAGTGTCCACGATGATACCAATTTTACCACCGTCGGTCAAGATAAGATAAACTAGACTGCGTGTGTTTCATGATGAATTCATCACTGATATATAGACTGCAGACCCGACTGGTCTTGCAACTAATGGGTAATAAACTAGGCCACACATGTCCTATCAGACAGAAAAAACTTGAAATTTAGTCGAGGGCTAGTTAATTAGGTCTTTGAAACTTCACTACATAAAACTCTGTCTTTCAGAATAACTAACAAATCACCAAGTGCTTTTCCGTTTCTTTTACTGAATATTTACAACGGTATGGAAAGCCGGGTGGATGAAGCTTTCGTGTTCCACGTTCTGGTCGTTTTCATAACTAACTACTATCCACTGGTATTTGACAGATTTGGCAAATTTTTTAAAAATGATCCAAATGATGAAAATCGTTCAACCAGGCGGGATTTGAACGGATGCAGTGGGCAGTCAGATTTCACTGTAGGTCACTGCAGCGGTTCCCACGTGTTACTAAAATTTGGGATGATATACTATAAAGCTATTATCAATTTTTGAGTAATTGTTCACTGAAGCATCAAAATCTTCGCAAGGCGCCAAGATAAGAACAAGCCTTGAGTAGCAAAATTGACCAATGGTGTGGAACAATACTAGTCTACAGGAATAAAATCCCGTTATATATCCATGAGGGTTGCTCAATAGGTTCTTTGTTGTCACACAGTCGAAATGATAGTGATCTAGATAAAAGAAATCAATACAAGCTTCAGGATGTCGTTATATCTAGCACGTGCAAGTTTGATCAGGGTAAATATTATACCTTTGGGGGTTACCGGTCATGCCGTTACTCGGACTCCCGTGGTGAATCAACTTAGATCATTTTCGTTCCGAATTGTAGGCACATCAATCCTGTGTGACCACATCTAACCGACGGTTGTTTAGTGGGTTATTTGCACAATGCAAATATCAATAACTAATATTACAGACAAGACCGTTCAAATGTTGTAGCAATCATTGAAATCGGTTTTCTTACCACCGTAGTTCTTCTCTAGCTTCGACTCTTGATATTTTGAGAAGCGAAAATCTTCACGAAAGCTCATGAAGTGCCTCAGGCCGGCTTGATTGGCGTATTGTGGCCACAATATTGTGGCACGATGGCCAAAACCAGCACATTTCCGATGATTAATTTTTTTTTTATACACGAAGTGAATTAAAATAAAAAAAGGCCAACCCCATAGTTCGAAAGTACACAGTAGGAGGAATTCGTGGGGAGCATTTACGTCAAAACTGATTTGTTGATTTCGCTGTTGAAATCAGAAAGATTTTAGGTGGATGGAAAGATGGAAAAAAGAAGGTTGCAAGATTGAGATTTAAGATCAAGGGACAAAAACCTACTGAGAATAACCAAGTTCCTGTGCTTGGGATTGGCACTGAAAGATAACGGAAACGGAAGCAGCCGAGGCAAACTCGGAGGAAAAAAAACCCAAAATGATGGAGACGGAATAGGGGCAATGTACCAACTGCCTGGCAGTGAACAAGCGGCAACAAATTGCTTGGTAAAACTGGGTCACCTACCAGAATAATGGATTTAAATTGGGCCCGGTCAAGAACAGCCAAAGAAGACGAAGCTTCACCTCATAGGGCAGGGCCTTTGAATGCCAACCTTGCGTTTCCTACTACTGTAAAGACGTTCGTGACCTACCGTGAAGTCACATTCCCTCCTTCTAGTCCCTTAGTTTAACAGATTTGCAAGTTCAGATGTTGCCTTTCATTGAATATTTCGAATTCTTCATTATTTCTCATGCTTGAAAAGGAGTTTCAGGCATTTTTGAGTGCAGTCAGACATCGCATAAAACACCAGTTCCAGAAGGTTCCTAGATACTCAAGAAGTTATCCTACTGGTTGGATGGCTATTCTGAGTGATCACACTGGTACCAAAACGAGACACCGCCAAAATCATCCACAGACGATTGTTTTATTTTGGAAAAATGTGATAAAGTATCCGACATCACCTTGGAAAATGAATCAAGAAGCTTTGGAACTTTTCTCTCTCGGGGAAAATGGTTGTACAAAGAAATCGATGGCGATGTTGTCCGTAAAGATGGGTTTCACGTTTTCAAATGCTACCGGCCTGTGAACCCAAGAAACCCTGGAGATAGGATAATCACTTTTATCTGTTTAAGTGACATCTGTCTCCACACCTCATTCTAATGAACACGTTGAAGATCAAATGCATTGCCAGTCATTGTGAACCAACTTTTCCTGTCCTCGTCAGCACATGTTGCACCAGAAGCTTACACTACTGGCATCGAACAGTTCATCGATAGCCTTTCTAACTACCCCAATTCAAGTCTTGATCACTCTGTTCATGAAGGGAGGTGGTTTCAACAGACTTGATCTATCCTACAAAACCGTCTTGGGTTTTATAAATCTTATGTACTTTCCAACGCGCTACGATGCCCTTTTGGATTCGGCATTAGTAAATTATCCTACTATGTTCACTGTATACATAAAGGTCTCCCACTGGCACATTTGATCACTGTACTTTACAACCTCATCCCAAAGTTAATTACAAAAGCAAATCGTTGGCTAACTTCCTCCAGTCTTCGCGCTGTCTGCAAACTTGCTCGCACCACTGATAATCCCGATAAGCTTGGCGCGTTTGTTGACTCCAAGATGCATCCTCATACTATGAACACTTGACTGACTACCTTAATTTTTGCTGCCACTTGTGTAGTCCCATTGAAACTCCTTCTGTATGATCCGACAGGTTACCCTCCGCTCGCATGAAGAGGCTCCGGAGAGCTAAGTAAAGAGCGCACAGATCAGGCTGGTATCACCGTAAAAAATCTATCCGCACTCATCAAAAATGATGTACGACATCGGAATCATCTGTGTACAGACACAGTGCTAGGTAACAAGAAACAGCCCTGAAACAGTTGTATTGTAGCAAGCCCAATCTGAATCTAAACGTCGCAGTTCTGAATCACCAGTTCAACGTCAACTTCAGTGCACCCCTCCTTTCATATCTTGTATCGATTGGACCGAAACCCGTTACACTTAGCTCTATTCCTAGAATTCTACAAATGAAGCGCCACAAGTCTCGTGGTCCCTACTTGCTGTCTGCTACGTAACTAAAAACGTGCATCTTCCAGCTTACATCCCCTTTATTCTATTCAACTTTTGCATTGCTTCTGGGGTGATTCCCGGTTGTTGGAAATCTGTACGCATCACTCCTGTACCCAACGAAGGATCCAACAAATATCATCCGATAGCCTGCACATCTGTTCTGCTCAAAGTATTTGAGAATGTACTAAATCATCTAATAAATCCCCAAATTCACTCTCCTGACCTGACACAGTTTGCCTACAAATCCACTTGGTCAACCCTTGATGCTATTGGTCGCATTTTACCCCTGCTACTTCTGCTCTTGATCACGGTGGCCGTACTGTTAGGCTAATTTTCTTGACTCTTTGAACGCGGTGGTTCTCTTCATAGTGGCACTATCCGGTGTATTCCACGCGATAATAGAGCTGACTGTCGTACCCTTCGTGACTATCATTCCCGTCACACACAGTTTACTTCTTGTGGTGCCAGTCACTCACCTTCTGTTCCAGCTAACTCTGATGTTCTTCAGGGTGACATTCTATTCCCATTTCTTTTTTACCTTTATATCACCAGGCTGTCAGTTTCGAGATATCTCATTGTCTGCTATTACGCCAATGATGTTGCCCGTGGATATCCCAATAGTGGGACCGAAAGTCTTTAAAACAATCTAAAAGAACTTGGCTACTGATCCACTTTTCTGTGTTACACATAACGTCCTAAAATGCTTTGGCGTACCCTTCAATATTCAGTGTGGATCACGTTACAAAAGTATTTTAATGAAATCCTGAATCTTTCCGTTAGTAACCAACATGTCGTTATAGTTTCTTCTGTCAGTTACGTAGGAGTTGCTCTCTCTCTCTCTCTCTCTCTCTCTCTCTCGCAACCTCTGTTGGACTAGTCATGTTGAAACAATCCTCACCAAAGCCAGGAAGCTTTATTTTCAATCGTTCAGGCTACGAAAACGTACAGTGCCTTATCACCTTGTACTTAGGTATGTAACCTCTTGCTTTCATCTTCATTAACATCACTGTTCCTCACGATATTCTCTGGTTAAAAAAATTAGATTTTGATTCAATCATCTTACCGCCGGGATTGCTCTCCCTTTATAGCAACAATGCTAGAGACATTCTGACACCATCCATCGTTGTCAAACACTTTGGAGTTTGCAAAGAATTCACAAATAGATTATCTGACACTTATTATTACCTTCACCCCACACTGTCCAGAGCTGTCTCGTACTCTTCAGCTCGATCAAAATTCAGGATACTTCCTTCACCCACGTCTATAAATACAATTTACTTCAACTTTTATCTTGCCCGCTTAGAAGCAGACCGTGACCAAATACTCAATGCACTTGTTCTCCTTCGTCGTTAACCTACAAGCATTTACTACCTCATTGTGCCTGAGTGATTGCTTTCCAAATATTTCAGTTAGCTCTTATACTATTTTATTTGGGATTTCTTTGTAAATCACGGACTTGCAGAACATTCACCCTACATTCGTTGAATAGAAGTGTTCGTTGACTTGACTATCTAAATGTGGGACAAAGTTGAGCCCTGTGGAGTATGACAAGATGGGCTGGTTTGAAGAAACGTCTGGCTTGGGAAAGAAAACCAATTTTGTGAGCAGCAAGAGAAGCAAGTGAACATATGTGTGAATACCATAATAAAGGGGAGGCGATCGAAAGGAAGGAAAGGCCTCGAGTTGAAGGAACGAAGAGGACCGAGTCAAGATTAAAGTAGAGAGAAGAAGAACAGTGTCTGACAGAAATCGAGAGACGTGACGTTTTTGAAGCATTGAAGTGAACACGATTTAGACAGCCCAAAGAGCAGATCGCTATAGGGTCCAAAGTGAGCCACGTCACGGAAGCTCATCGATCATGGTTGATGTTAGCGGTGGCTTGGCTGGTGGAGGGATACGAAAGAGAGTACTGAACTGTGGCATCAGCAGGAAAAGTGTGAATGAGGTTGGAAGTGGCGGATAGGAAATTATTAGTCAAAATCAGAAGGAGGATGGGTGAGAGTACAGAACTTTGAGGAACATTATCATTGACAGTAAAAGGCTGGGACATTTCTCTCATCGAGTCAGAAGAAGATGGTGCGGTTACTAAGAAAACTCAATATCCACAAGATGGAGCGGGAAAAAACTTAAAGTGGGGAATTTAGATATTAAATCATTGTGTTAGATACGATCAAAAGCTTCAGTGTGTTTAGCGAGACCTGGTTTGTTTCTCCGTGGTTATCGAGTGCAGCTGATCGGGAGTGCGAGACCATAGCCAGTAGGTCACCCGTGCAACGACAGAGCCGGAAACCCTATTGTGGATCATTTGAAAGTCCTTCGTGTTTGAGGTACGGTCGTGGCTGGTCGCAAATTATGGTCTCGATGACTTTAAAATGACAGAGGTTAGAGAAATAGGACGGTAGTTGTTCAGGTCGGAGAAGTCACCGTTTTCGGGATTAGGAAAAAAATACGTCTTTGCACAGGGCGGGAAATGTAACAGAATAAATAGAAAGACAAAAGGGATGATGTTGAATTGGTGCTAACTCTGGGTCACACATTTTTAGACCGATAGGTGGAATGACGCCCAGACCAGGTGGTTTGTTATGGTGAAGCAATTGTAAGATCTGGCGCACCTTTCCGGATGTGGTAAAGGCGAATAAAAGCGCGGCTAGTAAGATTCGTTGAAGGGAGAGGAGTAGAAGAGTTGGGCAGATTAGAATTAGATTCAGACCGGTAAGCAAAATCCTTGGCTTTCTCATGGGGTTTACAAACTAGAGAGCCAGGGGGATTACGCGTGGGAAATAAATTGAAGGGGCAAGAATAACGGAAATGGCTTTGGTGAAAGACGACATTCGACGTTCGCCATTGCGGAGGATGAAACGATCCTTAGCTTCCTGAATAAAAAGCGAGCATTTGTTTCTTGCCTGCAAGAATAGGACACGAGATCAGGTAGCAGCGGAGCTGCATCACCATGTTGGTGCTAAGTTCTTTAAGTTCATAGCGTGATTAAAAGCGTAGATAAGCCACTCAGGAAAACGTAGTTTGCCGGGTTTCGAAGTGCGGATTAAAAAGAAGCATGCCGTGGAGAACAGTCTCAGTAAAATTTGAAAAATATCTAGAAGCGTCAACAGCAAAGCAACATTCATCTCAGAGATAGGAGGTTAGAAAACCACGAAAACCATCCCAGCTGGTTGAATAGTAACGCCAAAATATGCTCTCGAATTGCGCAAAGTAAACGGGCGAGAAAAGATGATGGAGATCAGATTTTGGTTGGATGACCAAGTGGATGGAAAGAGGTAATTTCAGAAAATAAGAAGAGAAAAGAAGATTGAAGAAGATAGAGGGTTTGGGCGCATTCGCTGGCCCAGCCAGGAATGCATGTGGTGAAGTCGACGTGTTGGCCAAAGCAAAAGCTTCAGCTTTGCCCGAACAGTGTAAAAACTAGTTCTTGTAGTGGACATTTGAGTCAAGGTAACTTGACACCTGAAATTTTATTCAAACAAGTTCTAAGTGCCAAAAGATAA
The DNA here is from genome assembly GCA_948099385.1 of Fasciola hepatica. Classification (NCBI taxonomy): domain Eukaryota; kingdom Metazoa; phylum Platyhelminthes; class Trematoda; order Plagiorchiida; family Fasciolidae; genus Fasciola; species Fasciola hepatica. Next base: position 31,321,311 of record CANUEZ040000043.1, on the reverse strand, counting down.
GTCAAAACTGATAATAGGCTGCTGTTGGGGGATCCGTAAACGGTGCGGAAGCAGTGATTGAAAAAAGAGCATCGGCTTTTCAGTCACACCAGCTGGAACTTGCAATTGTCAGGTTCCAGGTGTAGGATATGTGAGGTAGGGACAGACTGATGGATGCAGGCGCAGGTACCAACTTTGGATAAAACTGAAGAGTCGAAAAAGTATTTCGGAACTTGAAGTTGGGGAGTATCCGACGATGGAGAGATTCGCGTCCCAGTTCAGAATAAAGCAAGGGAGAATACGAACGGAGAAAAAGGGTGCATAGCTCCAATCTTGTGGTTCAAACAGCGGATGTCTGATGGGAGCTAAGGTTTTCCTTGTAGTGGTTGCTGAGTCGATGTGAAAATTGATTCTTTGTTAATTGATAATTTCATGAGTTTTTAAGTGAAACCGATTGCCTAACTCTGGTGCTCAGAGAGGATAACAACACAAGGCTTCTGCTATCCAATACAGGCCAAACTCATTTAGTTGAAACCTGACGCTGAAATGGATTATCCGCGTGTACGCGGAAAGAGCTGCACACCTAATCCACAGTCTCCTAGGTTGGCGAGATTTCAGCTGCATCTTCCTCGGTCAGCCGCGGATTTCAACTGAAAGTCTCACAGAAGTCCGGAGGCCGAGGCTCAGTAATGGAAAGGTAGTCACTATTCATTTTCCACTTCCACTCGGGGGAAGTGCTGCAGACGCTCGCGTGGACAACCCTCCTAGTTTCCCCAACTATCAGCTTATTGATTCGTTAGGATCTTGTACCTACTGAGAGAAGTTAGCTTTGTGTTGCGTTACAGTATAATGACACGAACAAATCTAAACTGAATAGATTGAAGCGGTGGGTGGTAGGTAACTGCTTGGCTTTTGATGGACTAACCTAAAGAATATCAAATTATATCTCACACGTTGGAACCCACAATAGCCTTCCGTACGAATGGTCGCCCTCAGTGCAGAACAAGTTTGGGGGCCTTATCGGTATCGAGACAGCGCTCGGATTTCCAAAAAAAATACTGGGGGATATCTCCTGGTCCACTCGATTTCGATCAAACTTCTGACACCAGATTGCAACGTGCATATCAGTTCCAAGTACTAAAACCACTCCGAAAGGTTCAGTGGTAAATCGTGAAACACGGTTGCGACTCGAAAACGTACATACAAGCGAGAGAGGGCAGATTACACGGCACAGTTCATTTGTTGGATTCATATAGGTCACTTTTTGTCTCCTTTTTTCACGCTTCCTCAGTGCTTCGCATGCATCTTCTTGAATATTGTTTTCCCCAAGTAAACCTTTTTCCCACTTTTGCCTGTAAATATATAGAGAAAATTGGACCTTTCCGTCAATATCTTTGGCCTGTGATGTTCCAGAGCCGCTGCATCTACCCCATTTTTTGTCGTGCATGTTTTTGGAATCACGCGAGAATTAAAAAAATGTAAAGGCATGCAACAGTTATTGCCACAAATCTTTATTCGAGAGGAAATTTTGCTAGACCGATCTGTAGCGTAAATACTCAGTGAATAAATCCCAGCAATCCAAAGGTAGACGTTTTGATTTATTTTGAAAATGATCATAGAATAAATCTGTGGCTCAAAGCTCACACAGCCTTTTTGCGAATCGAAGCCTGAAGGTACAATGTCTTTGTATTAGGAAAACCAGCTGAACGGAAAACAATTCACTAGACGCATCAACCGTACGGGTAAAATATGATTTGTGCGAAAAAGTACCGGGTACGCGTACCTGAAGCGCAATGATAACCGCGAGAAAATTTCTTCTGCCATTCATGTGCAATACTACTTGCATCGGAAAAGTGATTTTCTTTGTTTGCGAAAGGAGCTTGCTAATTATCTTTTTTTCTTTCACGGAATTGTCGCAGAAATTCCATTCAGTTTTATCCGACCAAAATTGTGTAATTTACTTAAGGATTATAAGCAGCTGACTACTGTGAATTTCTGTCGGTTTATTAAAGCTGAGATTTGATTAGGTAATACGTTTGCATGGTGTTTTAGCTCGCATATCTCTCACCGTCACTAATTTACATTATTCATGCAGAATGAGACATTTTTACCACTGGCACCGTGTTCATACGGACGCCGGAACTTTGTCCTAAAACACGGACAAATGGACTCCTACCCCCTATGCTTGGATTGGTTGTAGAATAATTATCGTACACGACTAGCACGGTGAACAACAGATCAGCTCCTATGAAAACAGTCCCAGTCCATGGACTTTCCGTACGACTCGAATGGGAATACAACGGCAAATCAATTGCGAAATGCTCAGGTGTAGGAATGACTGAGCGGAAGACTACCAACTATGAGTATCTGACGAGAGGAACAATCGCGAAACCAGCTGTGTGCTTGCGGGGATGTATGGTCCTATCGTCCAAATACAATATCAAACTATTCATATCATAGAAGTTATAATCTTCATAATACGTTTATTTTCTCTAATATTTCAAATGGCATATCAAAAAATCAGGTATGTAAACGTATATGTAACTTGAGTTTGTTTGCATTATTGCTGCTGTGATACACGAAGAGTTGAATTTGTGTTATCTTGGTTATCGTGAAGGTTTACCAGAATTTGATAATACGCGGTGTAACCAACTTTTCAAATTACGAAGATAAAATTCACCAAAGATGGTTTTCTTCACTGATGAATAAATGGTAGTCCTGTTAGCAGGCTTTTTGCTGAGGTATGAATCATGCTTGCATTTCGCAAAATAGAGCACCTATTACTATTTTAACTCTCTGACCAACGTCCCAATCGAGGTTCACGGCATCTGCTTATTTTGGAGCGGGATAGAGCGACAAGGGCATCAAAGCTGCTCACTACGGTGTTGGCCAGGCTGTCAGCCACCGTACTGGTGTTTAACTAATCTAAATGTGTTGGTACATTCTGATAGACCTATTGAGCCTCGGCTCATTGGGTTTCCCTTGCTTTTTTTGTTTTTGCAGACTGAGCCCATGTAAACCGCGGGGGAAGATCACTAGTCCCTGTATGCTATTATTTGGTGCCACGACCCAGAACCTAGAGGCATGCGAGGCCTTGTGGATAGATCTGCAGTGCGTTTTTGTGTTCTGCGAATTTTAGCCCATTGTTGGTGTAGTTCGGAGGAGGTCTCGTAAACTGGCCTGCCCGGTGAAGTGGAATGGGAAGCCCTCTTTAATGTGTGGTTCTGAGGAGCTCCGTGGGCCGCAGTCTTTCAGTAGAATGGGCTGCCCGAGGAGTGTTTCCAATGCAATCAGTACCCCTGTGATGTGTGGTGGAGGAGTAGATCTTACTACGGACAGTGTTCTTCCGTTAGAAGGGGGAGCGGGGGAAGGAAGGTAAGGGATACAGTGGTGGCCAGGCTGTGAGCTCCCTTACTGATGTTCGACCAATGTAACTGATGGATTCACCGAATGAGCCTCGGCTCTAGTCGTCTTCTTGTGCTTTTGCAGATTGAACGCGTGTAAGTTCTGGGCGGAAGATCACTGGTCTTTGCACATCATACACGAAATTGGGTATCAAGGTCATGTGAGCACGGTCCGTTGAATATCCACTTAGTTTTCACGATAGAGGAGGGGGATTGGAAACCGGAAAACTTACTTCACTTTAGCAGGAGTGAGGGGAAATTCAGTGATTCTATCGGGCACACGTTTCTGTGAAGAGCATTGCTTGAGTACTTTCCGCTAACAAATGCACATTTTTTTTGCACTAGTTACGTCAATCACAATATCAGAGTAAGACACACAGGAATAACCAAGGCACTGAACTTGCATTTTGATTGAGAATATCATGTTATTATGTCTGATATCTATCCAGCACGAAGGGTTTCCATTAAATTATAATATGCTATAGTGAAAAAGATGAAACCAAATAAGTTACGTTGGTTTTCAGACTACTCAAAGCCAGCAATAATAGCCCGACAATGGTGATCACGTACTGCAATAGCAAATCAACCCGCAATGCAACGCAAATATTTTCGTTTATCAGTCAGTCAGGTGACTTAGAGAGCTCGCAGAATCCCGACTTATGATAAGAAATTCCCCGATGATCCCACCCCTCCGACCTCAAGGCTGCGAAATTCCATTCTCTGGTTTGTGGGAGCATATAGTAATATAACAATATGATAAACGATACTATGAACAATGTAAGTTTCTTTGAGCTAAACAACTAAATTTTCATGTCCTTTAAACGAAAAGTTCTAGGAATACTATCTTGCCTCAGGGCTATTCTAAATGTTACATTCCACAAAAGGTTAGATTTTTTTATAGCTGTGGTCAGATCTATCCATTTCTTTTGTGCAATTATATAACGGAACTATGACCACTTTTGGGGTCCACTAGTTGGAGCAGCTCTATAACGGACCGGAATCGCATGAGATTGGGAACTCATTATGGCTGCCGTATTAATAAGTTACTGCACCTTCTCCACGCAACACTTTATAGGTTCAGGTCCGGCCTTGTACGAATGCAATGGACTGATTTCAAAGACCACTTTGTTACTCAAAAGCCAACAGTACTTACAAAGTGAAATAATTTAACCTAGGTTTTTAGTCAAATATTAATAACTAGATATGAGTCATGCCTTACAAAATAGCTGAAATGATTTGAAAATAAAAAGTACCCCTGAAATAGGTCACTAGATATTGATTATGACAAAAAACTGAGAATCATTGATTAAATTTATCCGTATAAAGCATCAGGAGTCAGTTTGTTGCACAGGTGCATCTGGGAGACTCTTGACTGTTTTGTTTGCTTTAGGACACAGTTCGAAAATTCTTTGTGATATTTTAGCCATGGCTACTGATTGTTCAAAAGGAGCCAAATGCTTCTTTTGCTCTGTTCGAATTGTTCACTTTGTTCGGTAATCTGACTTCGAGTAGTGCTTTGGTGGTTTGGTAGATAAATCTATGGTAGTTTAATGGTTTTTAAGTAAATACACCCATATAGGCGGCGTTGGACGGAAAAGACAGCACCTGCAGGTTTCGTTATTGTAAAGGCCTCCATTGTTTGGTTTTTATGAAAGATTTCTTGTATAATTGTTATCCAATGGCCCTGCCCTCCTTGAATAACTTCATTTCTGCTGACCTGCTATTCAATTGTTTGTGGTCTTTTGTGTCCCAGTCTTCGTGACTCAGATTCCTAGTGTTGGAAATGCGATATTTTGGCTGACGAGAAAACCGGACTGGTACACGAGCGTGATTAGCTAGTTACCTCGAGAGAATGTGCGTTTTGGAGAGTTTTGTGACAATGCTTCATCTTGGCCCTGGTTCACCGTATCGAAGACCTATCCTGATTTCCTGGAAATCTCCCCAGATTATTTGGCTTTGTTTCCTGGAGTGATAGTTTGGAACGAACCTCAGTCTCCCCTAAAGTGACACAAATATCTGACAGTTACGGAAGGGTTTTTTTTAAAAGAAATATCTTATAAAACGTCCGTATCCTACTTGAACACGCATTTTATATTCAGATGCTTTCCGCTGCACGAAGAATGTCCATGACGGTATTGTGAAGAATCAATGGATACTGATGATCATTTACCTGCAGCCATTTCACTGCCGACTGCATTCTGTTCTGGACTAGCGGCTTTGTGTTTGCCTAGCCGTATAAAAGAACACAACAAAAAAATCTCGTTTCCAAGTTATCTGAAATGGCAATACACGGTGACACCTTGGTCCCACTGATCGATCCAGGGTTCGATGTGGACGTCAGCTCTCTGTCCAGAGTTATTTGCGTAGTTTTTTTCGTCTGGTCAAACTTTGATGGATTGTGAACTACGGTCCTAGCACAATCGATTAAAAATCGAACACTTGTATTTCAATATCACTACACAACAAGAAAGAGCCCGTGTTTCCCAGAATTTTCTTCTTTACCGTAAACTCGTTCTACCTAAACCTTAACAGAATATCGTCCAAAACCTGACAAATACAGTAAAAAAAGTACATGTTTGCAAATATGATATGACGAGTGAAATTCACTGGAGTGACAATACCATGAAGTTGGATGAAAAATACTTTCGTGACTACAAACTGGAACTAAATATGTTTGTCGGATCATTGAGATCCGAGAAGTAAGATAATTTGTTCCACAGATTTTACTCAATTACTTTCGCACCTCAAAAATGGGAAAGAAATGAGGTGGCAATCTTAAACACTGTAAACATTTTTTGGAAAGATAACCCAAAACGAAAACGGTTCGAACGTTCATCCGAATGGGGAACTAAGTAGTAGTTAATAAATTCCAGTGATATATAAAAGGCGGTCATGAACTATGGTATGAATGAAAACCGTCTTCATCTTTTTTAATTAATTAAAAAGTCTGTCGTCGTGCTCTTCATCACGGTCTGGGTGAGTCACCCAAACACCATCATTTACCTTTCAGAGGAAGGAAGGATGTTGAAATCGACCCACTCAAAATGCGAATTTACGGAAAAAAAGGATTTCTTGGACTGACGGGGCAATAATTCACCTCATCGGTGATCAATGAACGAAGCAAAAGTGAATAGGTGAATCAATCAAAACTGCGCAGAGCATTTGAGGAACAACACATTTAACCACATTTTTGTGACTCTACTTGCAGCTATCAGTGAGCTTTGATAATGTACCATTAATAAAAGGCAGCCTAAGATTTGACGACTACTTGAGACTAACCAATCGGAAAATGATATCTAGTGGAACTTTGCATATGCGGATATTTTTCCTCAGCGAGCGAATAGTTTGATCCATCTCCTGAACATGTAAAAGAGAGGAATACCGAATAGCCTTCAGGATCACCAGTATTACGACTCTATGAGATAACGAGAGAAAGTTCCAGTCGTTCCATGACTAACTCAGCCTTTCATGCAACAGAGTGATGGCACATAGAAATTTCGAAATATGTGCACAAGAACTTTCTGAGCAAAGAAACCGTGATAACTTCTAGTTTGTCAAATTCATCAGAGGTAAATATTCAAGGGATGACAAATTTCTCACCAGACATTGTCTCCCGGTGTTCATAATCGTGCCGGTGTTAGAAACGGTGAACTTTATTTGTTCATTTGTCTGAACGACACAGCTTTGGACATCAATCCTGACGAAAAATTTCAGAGAGTAGTTGTTATGATGAAAAACTACAAAAAACTGTTTATTTTATAAAACATATTACCGAAAAACTACGGTGTCACAGTGGGATCCCCTAGGCCCAATTTTAGGCCATAGTTTAAAGGGAATCCAATTAGTAGAAGAATAATCTTTGATAGTACGACCCTCCATGCGGTAGTTGGGTATTCAACTCAGTCTCTGAATCCAGGTTCCAGTCCCCGTGGGGACTCGGCGGATGCGAACTTTCGATCATTCCCAGCAAGGACGATATAGCTGTACAACTCTTCCAGCTGAGTGTCCATACTGCATGATGAAGCATGTTATGTGAAGGCTTATTCCCTTATACTCACATAGTCATCCAATCCTGTAGTTTTTAATGTAGCTAAATGCCTTCTTTGAGATTTGTCCCTTCCTGTATAAATAGCCTTAGCGACTCAACAGTGCTTTATTGAACATGCTTTCCGATTAACAAGATGAATGTCCCGGAGAAACTTCGCAGAAGCTTTGGTGGCTGAACCAGATTTTTCCGTAGTATTTACTTCTTATGCTTATTTCAAAATTTTATTGATCTCTTCCTCTTCTTCTGGATAAAATGTGAGTTTGATGATTGAATGAGGTCCTCAATCCCATGCAACGAAACTCAGGCCTGTGCCAACAAGTTGTTCATCATGGGAGCCAAATTATACGCGGCCAGCAGATGGTCACCGTACAAAGTCGTTCACCCCAGCAGATGGTCGTTCACCCCTGTTGCAATACTTCGTGGGCTCTGGATGGATGTGCACTGCCACTAACAATAATGAAACAACTGTTCAAAGCTTTCACAAGTTTAATTACTCAGATATTTTATTGACCAAGCCCAATGAGACAGAATAGAAACCAGTGATGTCAGGTCATTTCTATTACTATTTGTTTGTGAACGATATTTCCCGTGCTAATGAACAACTCACCCGTATTGGTAAAACAGTGGAAAATTTGGATGCTCAACGTCCATCAACGAGGTATGCTTCTGAATTAGTTAAGAAATCATCTTCCATTCTTAGGTGTTAATCTAAAGAGTAGTCCGGTTCGATCAGTTCAAGGGCAAGTTTGGAGAAAAGCTTATGGGAAATCTCGGCAGTACAAAACCTTTCAGAATTTTATGCCCACGAAAAGAAACAAAACTTACTTCGGTGTATAACACTGAGGGCTTTGACAATGTGCTGGACACAGATTTACAGGCAATCAATAACGTCCTATCAGCAAGCGGCTACCAAGAGATGTTTACAAACTGAAACAAGGAGTATAAACGCGCAACAGAAAGGTCACTAAGAATGGTTAATAAGACTTTCACGAGCCTCCGCTTTAAAAGTAACGCCATCGTTTAGAGAGCCAGTAGGGTTCTGTATGCTGCCGTCAAAGTAGCATTTAAAGGGGCCAGGCCAAAGTGCTAGTTCTCACCTAGTACTGCCACCAGACGTAAAGAGAAAGAAAAATTACCTTTCTTGACCTCCTCGAAAGTGATTTATTGGTTGAAGTGCAACTACGGGGCCTCTTATGTTGGCCAGACGTCGAGAAATTTGTCTCTAAACTCACCAGATGGCCTCAGCCACTATGATTCCGATTCGGAGTGAACGGTACTGTTTTCAGTGCATTTACTGCTTATTTGATAGAATAAGACCATTAGATTAGTATGGATAACGTATTCCTTGTTGTGCACTGAGTGTCACGTAATGAATCAGAGGCGATCATGAGCAGATTATCTGCAATGAGAAAACTGATCAGAGTACGAGTCCCTAATCCTGTTCTTTGACTGCGAAAGAAGCCGGCGCATACCCTCAAACATCCCCGAACAAAGGCTGATGAAATAACAAGCGATCATTTTGTCGATCCGTTTTAAGTGACTGTTTAAATGACACTCAGATCATTCCTCACTCTTCCAGCCAGAATGAACTGATCGAGTGATAAACGGATGGACTGACCTACTGCTAGTTCCCATAATCCACCAATCTTTTGATAAATCGAATTTACCATAGCAGGTCGAAAATAAAGCACCAAAAAACATCGCCTACTGTATGTGTTTTGCCCAAACTCATGCTTGTTTGATTAGTTTTCGACAGGTCACTATAAACTGAGTTCATTCAATGATCAAAATATTTAGGTAATCACCACTTTGTCGTATTTTACTGTGCCAGAATACCAAAAAAGAGAGGAAAATAATGATTTGGGAAAGTTTACCGGGCTATTTTCTGTTTCAAGTAAAACGGCTTATAGATTGAGAACTTTATGTAAAAATTCTATGGTGTTATTAGAGCTACAATATGAAACATTTTGTGAGTTCGATAAGAACACCAGAAAGTATAAACTATGGTCGTTAATTACAATAAACTAAGGAGTTTAGCTTTTCAAAACGATTAACCACATCATATAGAGGGACCCAAGCAGTCTAATTTTTAAAGCCGACAGTGTATTCTGAAATTTTACTGCTGGTAGGATTAATCACAATCACTGTCGGGACTTGGTGTGTCACAGAGGTGAGTATATATATATATATATATAATATATATATATATATATATATATATATATATATATACTGATAATAAGTACCCGGAGTACCAGGTACGCATGCCTGTTTACATACTACTTACTTTCAACATGAGCTCTTGCACATGCAGCCTTGTTGTTCGTTGGGTTAGCAGTGACCCAGACATGAATAACTATGAAAAATCACAGTTGTGATTCATTTGTGGGCTCTTTAATGAAGAGTATCCATTCACACTCCAGACGATTCAAATTAGATTCTAGTTAAATTTTTGCACGTATATTGGTTGATGCATTTCTATAGATAGAAAAGCGATAAACGTGTACTTTCAAGGCAGTAACCTGCTAGAATTATCAAACTGATTTCGTCTGGGACTTCATAGTTAATGGCTTCCCTCAGAATGATTTTAAAATGTGGAAAGCAGCCCCAGATTTGGAAGAGTTACTTTTGTCACTCGGTGGATTGTGCGCACTTGTTCAACCGACAGAAGTGAACAAAATTGTTTCGACTTTTCAACCCATTAGATTTTGAGAAACAATTCGGATTGAAGACACCAAACGGAATCGATATGGGAAAGAAAATGCACTGACAAGAAAATCATGATTTATGATTTTGCAGGATAACGATGTAAGTTTTTTAGAAGAGAGAAATCCAAAGAAAAACGTATCATTCATGTGAACCTGTTTTGCTGGATACCATGGCGCCGCCTTTTCGGTCTAAAATACGATGGTGACGGAGAACAGCTGCGGCCCCATTGCAAATGTTTTCGGGTTGGCTAACCTCATAGGCGAAACACTATCCCAAGAAATGTGAGACACAGGGGACTAAGGCACCTGCGCGACAGGGGAAATGTTTTTTCCTCTTAGAGGTTCAGTGATTATTGGTTTTCGAGAGGAAAATCGAAGCAGAATACTCGTCATTGCTATCATCTAATTTACGGAAATTTCAACTTATCCGGAAACATATCCCCCTGCTGCTTGGATATTCGCACTATAATATGAAATGGTTTTAAACAAGTAAACGACGGTAAAATAGTTCTACGGAATCAGCTAATTCGAATTTGTAGAGACATGGAAGCCGGTTTTAAAACAGTGTAAATAGTGACTTGCGTACATTTCAAATTTATTACCCAAGACAACCAAATAGACGTTTAAGAGTGGAAAAGCTATGGGGAAATAGTGGGACGGTGTTTTAACTGTTCTTCCGTTGCGTCATTCGTTTTCATTAAGAGATAGATACAGCAGCATTTTTAGTAGAACACATGGACGGAAAAACTGAGGTGGTTCGTTGGGGATTAAGAGGTTATAATGTTCTCTTTATTTTGAAATCATTGCAGATCCAGTCCTCGTTTTTCATATATTGGCCATCTCTGTCACAACCTCTTGGTAACAAGGTGGAATGAAAATCTAAATCCCCTAATGGAAAAACCCACTGAGCATAAACCAAAGCACGGGGTTATTGCCTAAAAGTTAAATCATATCTATCAAAGCAATCCAAATCTTGTGGGATAAAACAATAAAGCGATAAACGGACTGTTCGGGGAGGATATGAAGCGTGAATCAAATAATTTTTCACTTCATGTAATGATGTTTGTGAAACAGATCAAAAATGGTTGGAATAGTGTTGGTTTGCCTGTATCCTTGGGTTCACATATTACTGTCTAGTTGAGTACATCAGACGTTTTGTTAGGAGACGAAAAATATCCCGGAAGTTCACGAATATGTAACGTCCATATGCAAAACTTTTTCTATGTGTTATTCAATTATTTAGATACAATATGCTAATCGGGTATTGAACGATCTTTCGTCGTATGTTGCACGGCACGGAGCTCGTATGCCTACATTTGTCCTTTGAACCGTTAACCGACGGAACCTGACTACGTATTGCCAGTTTTCTAACAACTTTTTCATTCCATTCTGTTTTTGCTCAGCAGCTTCATTGAACTTAGCTTTGCGTGAATCTGAAAACTGTCATGCATTTAAATATGAAATTTTAGTAGACTCATTGGTGGTAGTCAGTAATCCACTGTCGTCCGGATTGTTACCACACCCGACCTATTGGGACCTTATGTGGTTCATCGCCACTCCAAGTCTCAGGATTCGATTACCTGCTATCCACGATAGTGCAGTGGGCCCTCGTGGCTATGGGGTATACACTTCTTCCGCTGCACTCATGCGCAAGCATGTAATAAATGAAAATAGCGAAAACCTTAGCGCTCATCTACGGTCTGGAGTGCAGTTTACCAGGGAGCAATTTATCAAAAATTGATCCTAATGTCGAAGATGTCTTTATTGCCCGACTAAATGCTTCATTTATTGGATGTTGTTAGCTCTCGCCGGCACATCGAATGAAAAACTAAACGGATAGGATTTTTCTCTGACGACCCTGAAACAAGCGTTCCCTTCGTTCACAGTTGCGGTGAACTGTTTAGTCCGTAATTAAGTATTCACTGGACGCTGGATTAACATTGTCAAAAGACATTGGACCACTGTCTAATCTCTAAGAATAAAACAGACAAGTATTAAAGAACTAAATATCTCACGAGATTTATCCGAGAAATTCTTCAGGAAGACTTGTTACAGAAAAAAAGAAAAGTAGTTACCTCTAACTGATGGAAAATAAGAACAAAATGATATCAAGATTTTGTATGGGAAAATGTTTTTGAAGTGAATCAAAATTTCCGACTCGATACTACTAATAATGTCTTGCTTTCTTTCCTTTTCATTATATGATACTGGTACAACACCTCTGGAAGGAATTCGTGGCTAACTGGGGCTATCAGTTGAGGAGGGGGCGACCGGCCGAGGAAGTATGTGGACGCGAGACCGCAAGGTCGAAGTTTTCCCGCGATGACTATTTGCCACCATCGACCAAAAATATATGACTCATCAGTTTACAGCATGTCAATTCAGTCGGGAAAGCCGTGGTGTGATACACTTGTGGTATCACGGAGTTTTCTAATCACAAAAAGCAAAACTACGCTTGAAGAACCACATCACTTTTGGGGAAACCTCAAGCCTGAAGCAGTCTATGTGTACACAGCTGTGTGCATAGGCAAATCGTCCGGAAAAGCAATTCATCCGTAGTGGTTTCTGTAGATTTTCACGTCACACTCGTCATCGCGATTTTGTTTACAATGTTCTTTTCGTCCTCAGAGAAGCAGTCGCACAGGTGGAAAAATCTGCAGTCGTCAGCTTACACCTGTAAACATGAAAATTACGAATATTTCTTTAACCGGCCCTTTCAAGGTGATCGATTACTAAAATGATGATGGCAGTTAAAGGCAACGGAAAGGACCAGATAGAGAGATTTCGTGTCACAAAAGTACCAAAACTACAGGGACTATCCGTTGTCTCCCGATCAAAGAATACCAATCACTAGCTGAAACAGGCTCTTCTTTATAAGCACTGCCCAAGAAAACGAACTAATAATACAGGGAAAGAGACAAGAATTTTAATGACTTGAACTTTAGAAAAGATGAATCCGAACGAATGATGTTGGATACAAATGAAGCCACGTTTGACTCTTTGAATGACCCATATGAAAAGCTTGGGAATCGAAGATAGAAACCACGGGAGCAGTTTGGTCTGAGCGACGATAATACTGGTATTATTCCAAGGTAGTGGAAATTACTCATGTGAAGATTTACAACTATATCGAACAGAAAGCCGGAAGCACTCGGATTGTCTTTTCTCCAGTGTGTTCATCTCAACCGATCAAGATTGTGCACCCTTTTATTCGAGGTTTACTATTGCAGCTGATGGATAAATATCGGGGTCTAAATGCAGAAAACATTCTGAAATAAATGATCTATGGCGGATTGCTTGAGATAAGAACCGCGTTCAGTGGGAAACCAACGTCAGTAAATTGGTAGAAAAATCATTAAAGCTATCAAATGAATGACTGGAGATTTTACTTGATAGCACTGTGAAACAAATGGAACTGCTCTGTGGGACTTTCAAAGCAATATAGGGACCATACTAGAGAACTACTGATTATATAACTTACACATATATGTATAGGCATATTTCGGTTATTCAGTGTGGCGGGACAGAATGAAGCTGGGAGCGTGTGAAAAGAAGATACGCCGTGTGATTGGTTAAAAGATAAAGCGTAATATCAGTAACACGGCGAAAAACTCATAATTAGCAGATGTTTCGGTTACTGCGGATAATCTTTCTATAGGTACTTTTCCAATCAGATATTTTAATTTACTCCCACTAAGTAACTTTGAGTTATTCTTGAAAGTTATCTCCTGTTCCCTTGAGTAGGAACAGAACCATTTCTTATACTGAATTGTAGCTCTAATCAATCGGTTTTGCTGACAATAATAAGTCAGCATTGATACTGAATTTGATTTTAGAACAAAACCAAAGGATTCTGCTCATAGCAAACGCTTTGTTGTGACTATGTCATCCTACTACTTTTTTGGTAAAATCAAATGTTTTAACTGGAATCTCCGTAAACCACAACTGATCTGCTATAAAAAAGATGCAGATTTTCATTCTAAAGCTTTAAATTTTCATAGCTGGAAGAAGCAGAACTTATACATTCGGGCGAAAACCATTTTTTTCAGAGAACTTTGTAAAATGAAGTCTGCCAACTGTTTTGTACAGTCAAACTGAATCCTGGACTTCCATCCGCTTTTCGGGACTCGTTCGACCCGTCCATTTTGCTTGTTTATATTCAAAACAACTGCAAGCAAACTGGTGGGCCATATTGGAGATAAGAAAATCAGCAAGGCCGTAGCAGTGATCATCGTGTCATGATCCTTTCTTGCTTTTCGTAATGTGCGTAATGCCTTCACTTTATGCTTGACTTAGATTGGAACCTAAGTGCTAAAGTAGATCATAAAAATGATGTCACTTTCAAAAGGAACACTAAAAGAGTCTTGATTTCGTTTTATTTTAAAAGTGAGCTCCACTTCGCATGCTGTTCTTATGTGTGTTTCATTATCTATAGAAGATTTCTTGATAAAATCCGTTGTATTTTGCAGTTGATCAGGAGTGCGCACGTGGCTGCCTGTTGAAAAGTGTTTTGACCAGACAGCCTTTATGAGCAGTCACTGCGAACCTAGAAAACTGCATTCGACGACAGCCGCAGGTTTCGTCTCCCTGAATGGCCTTCCAATGGACCGGATGATATATAAACTAACAAGTTTCATGTAGACGGTTGATAAATGTAAATTAAGTACGTACAAGTCACTTTCTTTCTATTCTTATGAAACACACAGTTAACCAAACGTCTCATAAGCTTTCCACAGAAACCTTTGAATGATCTTAAGATGGTATTCTGTCGTTCAAATTTTGACAACGATAGTGAAGCTTAGTTTTAATTGATACGGTCCGCCAGTGGTTTTATCGATCATTTAGGTAACTGCGACGCTAAAAGCAGTTGTCAAGTGAAAAAAAGTAGAACCAACGGAATCTGCAAGTGATATTAGTACGTTTTTTAAACTATTCATTGACCACCTTTCACATGAAACGTCCTTGTGAGAGCAAGAAAGTTTTTCTATTTTGTGATCTGGATTTTATCAGCAAGTAACATGGTTTTAGAGATGACCAAGCGCGCAAAATGTTGACTTATAACTCCGCTATGTGTAGCTCTAGGCATTCTTATTTGTTCTATCTCGAACTACTTTGCTACCTCAATTATTTCGATTGTTTTATTTTTGGATTCTCATAACTGTTGATAAGCCTATAACTTGTAACCTTCTAGAACCTGGTTTAGTTCCGTTATTTGGGAAAACTACCTTTTACGTATTTTCATTACATGCTTGCGCGTGAGTGAAGTGGAAGAGGTTTCTGTCTGGTAGCCTCAGGGACCCATTGCACTATCAGGGATTACCGGCAACCAGACCCTGAGACTTGGATTGGAGAATCTCATAAAGTCCCAGTAGGTCAGGCATGGTAACCATCCGGATATCAGTGGATTACTGTCTACCACCACAGGAACCGGTGCTGGCGAAGATCCCAGCCTATGACCTCTGAGGTGATAATCAAACGCTGTAAGCCATTTGACCACCACTGTGAGTTTGAAAAGAGTTGTCCTTTGAACCATTTTCGTATTGGCAACATTTCTAGTGCACCCATTTTAAAATACCATGGTCAACAAAGTTGTATTGTTCTGCTGTGCCACAAAATATACCTGTAAATTCGAGCGGATTGACTTATCCAACTGCTTTGTTTCAGGTTACTGTGATGGTAAAGCCACAGAGTGCTCGTTGAAAAATGACGGGGCTTCACACGTTCAACCTTGTCAGATCGCAATGAAAACTTTCTATTTGAGTATCACATTAGTAGGATGATCGTTGTTTTGTAGAAATCATATACTGCGACAGATTCGTCTTGTCGAAATTCTTAGAATAAAAGATCTCTTGCATTTCTTGTGAATAAATAACGTCGCGAGAATCATACTGACTGTTTTATCTGGTCTTGAGAACTAGACGTCATTTCGTTCCGATGTTTTGATATACTTGAGGTTCCACCGGGAGATTCTTTGTTCTAGTTAAGACTAAGTGTAGCCCAGAAAAATGGTCGAAAAAACAAACCTTCCAGGTTGTTCACATAAAAGCTGTTTTAAATTAGGATAAAATATATGCTTGTACAGCGATAAGCCTAGAGCAGCTTAATATGTTTTCTCAGACATTTTTCACAGTAGACACACTTTTGCATAGAACAGTACACTCTGATAATTTCACTCTGCGACACGTGAAGAGCGAGGAGCCCGCGTTGGCAATCGCGTTGAACGCATCAAACAATGACCCTCGGGAAACTCTACAGCGAAGTTCATACTGATGAACAGCACTGCGTATCAGAATGTTTGTGAGTTCCTTGTGTACAAGGCAATCAGATCTAGGCTCAGCCAAAATTCCTTGACGCATTGTGTGCTGGACAAAATGTTTGTTTTTGTAAGGAAAGCAAAAGGACAAATGTCTCTACAATAAAGTGTACTTTATTTCCTCTAAATAATTGCACATTGTGTTCTGCATCTTTTTGCTGAATTTAAAAGCAAAGTGAAAGTGATTGACATAATAACAGTGGGTTCGTCGATAAAACGGAAGACAAAATTAGTTTATTGTTCCACTCTGAAATATTTCAGTGCATTCATATTTTACGTGTGATCACCTAAACTGCTTCCTTCGGTTTACACTCTATTTCACCTGGTCTAGAACAATTTTAACCTTGTTTTTCGGAATAACAGGAATAGTCTATGAACAGTTGCCATCTACCGATATGACCCAATTTTCTCCATTGTTTACTTAGATTCAGGGATAAGTACAAAATATTTGTTCCGGAAAAAATGAATCATCAAATATTGTGCGATGCCACGTGTCAAATACGTCTGTCCGTCCTCACAAAAGATTATCATGATTGGTCCTTCGATAGTCTCTAAACTACGCGTAAAACACGCAAATCATCACCGTCAAATGATTCAGTCCCTCACATGTATTACTATTCTGTCTACTTCATCTCACTCAGTACTGTGCAAAGTTACCAAATAACATCATTTAGCACACCAAGTGTCATCAACGACAATAAAATTATATCTTGAATTGCGTGGATCAGGCCTGGACTAGCACTTTTATCTCACTTCCTCTATTTCAGTGAAACACGATTTACGGTGCTGTTATAAAACATTTGGTTGGACCACATATCGAGGACTGATTCAACCGGAATTTTATTGGGTCACTTGTTTCCGTAACCCCCGACCTTTCTTGGTGTAGATATACCGAAAGGTTTTGACTGATTACGCTATATGTGAATCTCGACTGGGTACTAATCACCCGTGCATTCAACGTCCTGGGTGGTTTATCTTCGTGAAATGTTTGATTTTTGTCTATACTCATTTGTACTTACTATACTTATTTGTGGCCTTTTGGTCGCTTTAAGCGAATTTGAACCATCTGCTGATATTCGGAGAATTGGTTGCAATTGAACTGTTGATGTCGTTTCCAAGACAATCCCGGTGGATACTGCGTGCTTTCACAATTCGCATTACCTATATATGCAAATAATAGCAAGAGCTCATCTGATCTTGCAACAAAACGGAATGAATTATTCGGTGGTGATATGCAAGGTGAAAATACCCGTGTGACTATTTCAAAAGCAGTCAGTCAGTCGCGGTTGGTCACGTTGTTCAACACACGGAATAATGATTACTTTGTCTCTGTTTCATAAGGATTTCACCTCCCATAGAATGAATCGAATTTTTGTATATGATAAATTCAGACTCCTTAAGACGGGACAAAACGTAATTTAGATTTTTTACTTTTCCTGGGGCTACGAAACGCGGTTTCGGTAACTTTGCACGAAGTCATTCAGCGTACGATCAAGTTACCAGGTTTCCATAAATTACCGATAAAATGCCAGTCAGAAATTCATGCCTTTCGGAAGGCAACATGACTAGTGACGACTAACCGATATCAGTATTGAATAAAAAGATTACCATTCAAAGCCAGTGTGGAAATGACGCTGTATCATGTAGTGTACAAGTTTGAGAAACCGTTGAGTGTCAGCCCGGAAAGCTTTCTAGTTGAGGTGTTCCATGCACAGTCGTTCACCCGGGGTTGGAGTTCCAGTTTGGGCTCTTTGGGTGTGCAGTGTTGGTGGTCTCCAAGACGGTGGAAAAGCTGTACAGTTCTTCCATAGTTTTTAGTGGTTAAAAAGTTCGTACTACCTGATGAATCTCATATTGTTTACAAGAACCTTTGCTCATAGTTTGTTATCCAATTTTAACATCACAAAGAATCATTGTAATTAGATTCTGAAATGACTCTGTTAAAAATGCGAGACAGTAACACAGAGACTTTTATTCGGATACTTTTTCGCTTCCCCAAGGTTCCTAGTCGATTCAGATCTATGAATTTAGTAATATGTCTAAGCTTAGGAAAGAGTTGCTAATCACAGTGAACGGGCTTTACTGATCACACCTGAGTTTACACAGAGCACGAAACTCTATACCATACTGGCACCATAATAAACTAAGTCATGCTCCTCGGTACATCTGGGCTATCAGATCTAACTGCTTTTACAAAAGAACAGAATGGGCCACTTCATTGGCAATCTGTCCCTCAACTAACAAAACCAAAACGCTAATTAAAAACTTTCCTATTTAAATGAGCTTGAAGACAAAGAATACAGAAACGGTCACTGGTAAATGTCTGAGAATATCCAGTTTTGGAAACAGGCTTTTGCATGCCTAGGTTACAGCCTTCGAGATTTGCGAAGCCAAGCTAAAGGGCTTCCGAATTCTTGCTCATGGATAGGTGGCCCAAATGGTAGAGTGCGCGAGGCAGTACAATTTTGGTGGCAACCTTGCTTGGGTTAGAATCCCGCCGGGGTTGTCAACTTTGAACATTTGGATTTTTTGAACATTATCTGAATAACGAAGGGGACTTGCTATTTCCTACTTTCGGAAGCCGATAGTATTTTAAATAGAACACGATACGGTAACAGATTAACTCAAAAAATATTTCCGTGATACTTTGATTGGTCGAGGAGACGTATTTCGTTAGATACCTTTAAAATGATTTAAAAACATCTATCTCCCGAAATTCTAGTTTAATGAAACTAAAGACCAAATCTTACCATAAATCTTGGACACCTATTATTCTCAAAAACCCCTCCTTTCTTACAAAAAAATATAACTTTCATAGGGCCATGTAAATCAACTATTTTGCTACGTTTTCCTGCAAACGGTTCTGCAACTATTGTCATAGTTTGGTAGAACTGAATGACCAGTTTAAACCTAGTGCATATTAATGGGCTCGGGATGCGGTTTCTATCAAACTATGGTGATTCAGAAGCTGTCACACGTGATACGGCCAGGTACTGCTTCGTAGCCACGTAAGCGGATGAGCCTCAACCAATCAGGATCGCGGCAGACAAGTCCAACAAAAGCTCCCTGTGATTGGTCATCTTCGAGTCTACCAATTATATTTTCTAATTTGACATATTTATACAAACCCGTTCTGTAATACAACTAACGTGCTATTTCGCAGCCTTGGTCTTGTTGTTACTTTCGTTCGCATAGTTCTAGGTGGGAGAAATTTCAATACATCCTGTCACTTCAGTTCATTAAGATTAATACACAAACGCATTCCTATTGAATAATATTAGTTACATAAATGGTGCCATGAACTAAATGTTCACACAAAAGCCATTCGGAAATGTTGATTTTTGCCTTTTTCAAATAAGTAACTTGGCGAACAAGCTCGTTTTCAGTTATCAGTACTCTTACCAATCCATAGCTTTATATACGACTCACAAAATAAAAATTGGGGGGAGATGGTCTAATCCTGTCTCTGCACGTGCGCGTGTGCATGTGAAATTGATCACAGAGCAGAGGTTACACACGTGCTGGGGAGCAACTCGTGGGCCAAGGGAGCTTAAGTGATAGCAAGAATTGTTTCTGAGCACACAGGGGAGGATCGTAGAGAAGAATACTTGCAGAAACTAATTTGTATCGTCTTCCTTTGTCTTCTTTTGTGAGTCATATATAATGTTGTGGATTGGCATGAGTACGAATAACTGAAAATGAGCTTGTTCACAATGTGTTCCGTAGGATTTTTCCTACTATTTTCAAACAAACTTAGTTTTATCAACTGCACTACAAGATCAATGAGATAATTTTCCCGTTTCTCACATATAAAACACTGACGAAGACCGTAAATCCCGTGGCACTTATTCAAATAAACTCTGATTCCTTCCTGACGTGTTCCTCGCATTTCAGTTTGAACCACACATATTGGTTGAACGAGCGGATATCCATCGAAGAAGTGAGACAAATTGATGGAGACAGTGAAAAAATGAACAGTCAGATCGAATCAAAGAAACAATCTATCGAGACACTACATGCTTTCTTCTTCGCGAAATCATTAAAACCGTTTACTCTACTGATTGTTACAGAGAAAAATAATGTTTACGCTCTTATCTTCCAGTTATGGGAGAATACTGTTTCTTGTGCCTGGGTTTTTAGCGGATTCGAGAACGACAGTACTTGGTTTTATTTGCGTGATGATTTTTATCTCTGCTTCGTTGTATCGCTACAAGCACAAATTGAGACAGAATCTTGTTTTACCATGGAGCCTTGGAATATCTCATTCGTCTACCTTCACACATAAATCTAAGGTTTCGAACTGTTTGATGCTGAGTTCATTGCCGTGAGCGTATTTTCAATATTAATAAAAAGTCAACCGTCTCAAATGCCTTGAATGTAAACGGAAGATGATATCAATAGAATTATTTTTTAACTCAAAGTTTTATTTACGAATTTCACATTATCTGCTTCAGGTCTTTTGAATTCGGTCACTCAATTTTGTGCTATCTCACCTGCTTTGGATTACTTATATCATTGTACTTTACAATTTCCCACATCACCGTTTTGTCTTTGACGCTTGTGTACAACGGGCATGTTTTTATTCTTGTACGAGATACCTCTGAACCTAACAGGAACTCAGAGTGAGGCCACTTTTCTCATTCTGTGAGGAACAAATTAGAAAGAATCAAAAAACATGCGGCTGAAGAATTCCTAATCATCCGGTTGGATGAAAGGTTGATTTTACAAATAGGCCTATTAATTAAATGTATCCCATTGATCCTGTCGTCCAATTTCCGTTCACTCATGTCTTTGGAACATGCAAGCTGGGGTTTGGTTTTATTTCAAGAGTATTGGTTTCATTTGTTGAGCAATGATGAGTTATTGTAGC
Source organism: Fasciola hepatica (assembly GCA_948099385.1). Lineage (NCBI taxonomy): Eukaryota > Metazoa > Platyhelminthes > Trematoda > Plagiorchiida > Fasciolidae > Fasciola > Fasciola hepatica. Next base: position 31,299,989 of record CANUEZ040000043.1, on the reverse strand, counting down.
TTGAGGAGTTTACCGGCTATGAGCTGGACAGAGAGCCAGACAGGAAATCGTAAGAAGGAGATGTTATCACCGAAGTACCTCGTGTTCGGTGTCGTTCATCCCGACGCATATTTGCATGCAAAATACGAAGTAAGTGCTGTCAATTCATGGAATTTTAGACACGTTTTTATCCCTAGATGCTCTTCTGCTGTTATATCTAATCTGTACTTAGCTGTAGACTGTAGTTCCACGGAACTAACCCACTTCATAGATTCACTTCATTCGTTGCTAATGAAGTGGATCGATAGCTCACATTTTACTGTGACTAGTGACTTCAGCAGATCCAATTTGACAATCCATCGTCTAATGTCCTTCCAAAACATTGTTAATTTCTCCCTCAGAGCTAGTGTTTTCCTATACTTCGTAAATGAACCATCTTTCTTTCACGCTGCGAGAAGTGCCCCAGTGGAAACTTCTGAACACTTTGTTGTCAAAGTTCTAAAATGTCCAGTAAATGCAATCATCAGAACCTACAGAAGAACCTGGTCCGGAAGGTACATTTGCGGCAGCAAGAGATTTCAGTATCCATCAACCGGAAAGAGCGGTGGTCCCTTCTCCAGCTTGGTTCTAGTTTGCGATCCTGAAATTTCTAAACACTGTGATAATATTGCGAGCCGCTTAAACTTCCGTTACGAAACATACTGTTCGCGAACAGGGATCATGATGCGTACAGGATGGTTTGATTCGGAGAAGCTAAAAAAAATTGTGGTGGATGAAATAAAGCGCATATCGCTCACACAATAAGTCAGTAGTAGAACTGGTAAGCCAGTACATCAAAAAGAAATTGCTTATCTTGATGGACCAAAAGAAAAGATCTTACTCAAAGACAACTGTCCCCTACAGTTGTGGAGTGGCTGAAAAAGCTATATTATTGCAAGCCCTAAGCAAGATACATAAAGCCTGATATCGAAGAATCTAATACGTCTTTGTACCAGAAATTAGCTCAGCAGACTGGTTACACAAACTATCTGGAACTCTAGGAAAATTAGGAAATTCTCAGTACGTTCACCTGGAAAGTGTTCACAAGGAGTTTAAACCAACGGATATCGATAAAGCCTCCAGGACCGGATGGCATCATTTCTGTCGTTCTGAAATCTTGAACTGCTCCGGTATTCTCCACCGTATTCACTCGATGTCCATCTGAAGGCAAACTCACTGACTTCTGGGGACAAGTTCGTACTACTCCAAGACCAAAGAAAGGTGAAGGTTAATTTCGTCTCACTACACCAATGTCAACGTTGCTCAAGACCTACGAGCGGATAATAGTTGACGATCTCAGGTCCGCCATTATTATTTCAAAAGTGAACCATTTTGACTACCTAAAACAGTGTTCTACGTTGGATGCCTTCAGATATTTTATCCATTCAATTTCTTGGTGGTATTAGCTCCACCACAATACGTATAAACACGGGAGTATAGCTACGTGCTGTCCTATCACCAATTTTGTTCGCTTGCTACATTTATGACCTCCCATCTACATTGTTACCGTTTATTTTCAAATAGGCCGACGATGTTGTGGTCGGTTCTGATTCCCGGAACAACGTTAATGTTTATTTATGTATCAATACGATGACGAAATTGTCCGATGCCGCTAAATTAGTACGTAATCCAATTCAGTGTGTGGAAGTATCCTTTTCAGTCGTTAGTAAATCTTCGTTGCAATCAAATTATCCAACCCTCATGACAGGAGGTTCAAACGTGAAAAGAGTCCGGTACTAAAAATATCTTCGTTTACTTGTCTTATCGGATCCTAGGTGGAATCTTCATTTGCGAGATACCGTTTTCAAGGTGAGAAGGCAGAGGTTTCACATTTCTCGTCAGAGGTCTCTGCATTTACCTACCCACATCATCCCTCAATTTATTCACTCTTTTGTATTATATCACTAGTTATACTGCTCCCCTGTCATTTTCTCCGGTTTGCTTGTCAAAAACAATTTTGATCACATATTCGTTGAAAGTATTTTCGAAAGCAGTAACATATCCCAGTCTGAATTATTGAATTTCGTGGAAAAAATCGATTTTTATGCCGTAGGAACGGTTTTGCGGCAGTGTACTTCCTAACGAAACACACCCGCTTCTTTCATCTCTAACTGGCATGAGTCGACGCTCTGCTACACGTTGTAAATTTAAGCCGAACAACGTTTTATAACTAGGTTATTCCATTTCTACTAAGGTTTCTTGCTTCGAAAGAACACCTCGTGAATAACATACGAGAAAAGCTTAATCAATCACGGTTGCCCATTTTCTACCAAGTTCTTCATCGACCAACAAGGCGTGCTGATCAGCACTATTCGATAGTAACCACTTTTTTTCTCTCTTATATTTATTAACTTTGCCAACGCGTGTAACTGATAACGTTTCACCAAAAATCTGCGCCTGTCTGACAAATAAAGTGCATCCTCGGCTTGATTTGTTTTGACTAGTCCAGCAGTAGGCAAAATCCGTTTTGCCTGCCAGAAACAGTTTGTATAGAAGGAAAAAAGGATAGACGGAAATATCAAAATGATCAACTTGGGCTTGTTCATAAAAAGAGAAATGTGATTCTTTTAGAAAAGTTTGTTTAAAAACCGCACGAACATAACTCCGCCAGCTAGAAATTGATTTAAATCAGTTATCTGGCCGTGGCAGTGGATTTAAAAAGCTGTGTTTCTGTGAACAAACTGGTCCGTGAATATAGTAGAAATCTGTTTTCGAATAGCAGCGCAAACTGCCGGCTGATTAAGATATAGATAAGCTTTGGGTAAAACAGGTAGCTTTGAAAATAGTAGACGGCTACGAGAATGATTAGCAAACACCAGTAAGCCGGTAAATTTTCTGAAATACTTCATTCTAGCAGTTTCTTTTTCGGTGTTGCTGGGTAGAATTTTCAAAACGGATCCGTTTTTTAAATGGCTCAAAATCATTTTGGACTCCTCAGGTGAACCATGATGGACTACAGTCATTACGCTTTATTGGGACGGAGTAGACAGCCTTTGTATTACATTGCAGCCGGGGTAATTATTTTTCATCTAATTTCAAAATTCTTTTACGCTTCGCTAGATTGGGCTCCATTAAGTTTTGTCTGTATCGGTGATGACAGCAGCAGCTAGATTTGGATGAATAGGAGAGGGCCATCCCGATTTTCAGTAGATATTTGGAAGTTCCCCTTCCAGCTTCTCACTCACCAAACAGACGAGGTTTAATGTGGAACATACTGTTAAGGTGTATTATTACATTAATCATGAGAATATAAATGGGCTTTTCTAGCAGAGCCCCATGTGTAGTTTCGCACACAGATGCCTTGAGGTAGCTTCGAGAAGTAGTTAAGGTGGGGAATAGCAATTCCAAATAGTCGATAATTTTTAGGACTTTCAAGGGAAATCTTGCACAGTCAAGAATACCAAAGTAAATACTGAATACATCTTTGTCGGGAATCAAGGACAGATAACGAGGGAGTTGAAGAAAACTCAGTAACCACATGCCGAAACAAAGAAATAGACGGCGTGAGGACTTTGTTGAAAACGACAAGATAACATCAGTAATAATGAGCTCACAGTAAAAGATAATCAAGGAGGTGCATCTTTACTCAAATCAGATTAATTCCGTTGGTGTGTGCTATCGTTTACGCGCCAAAAAAATATTTTATGTATATTTTATGATGCACACAATAGCAGCAGAAACGATATATATCCAGTAAGCTCGACATTCTACTGGTCTATTACGAATAGCCAGAAACCAGACTCTGAGACTTGTCGTAGAGAACTACATAAGGTTCCAATAGATTCGGTGTGGTTACCAACCGGGCGACAGTAGATTACTGTCCACAACAAAAGAGCCCACTGATTCTATGTTTTATGCAATATTTTGTGTGTACCTACACACCTATGATTCAGGAACGATAAACATTCAATCTGATATTGAAACCTTTTCTGGCTAACGTATTTTCTTCAAAAATCAAAAATAGATATCTCTAATGTCATCAGATACACACGTAAACATATATGTGCAATCGTATCCAGATGATACAACAGGCCCCTCTCGTTGATGCGTAAATTTTTGAGATAAGTAAATGGCCGCTTTATCCCCTACAGAAATTCAACACAACTCGCGCCTTCTGTTCCGTTCTTAGTCACTTGTGTACGGATGTTCAGCGCCTCATTCTAGGCTTGTTCAACTAACCCGGTAGAAAGCTTATTCTGAGTCTCAGCTTGCATTTTAGTTATACCTCAAAGGATTCCAATGCTACTTGTATGTCCCTCGTTATAATCTACTTTGTCTTCCGCGGGCAGTTCACAAACGGATATTTTTTTGCATGCTTCTTCCGGTTTTTTCACTCACTTGACTACTCAGTCACCTTGTTTCATCGCAAAAGCAGCCTCCAGCACAAGCTACAAATGCCGCACTGAGAACAAAATGTTTCATTGAAACGAGCCTGCGACTAGTATGGCATTTCAAAATCTATGTCCAACTAGTTCCAGCGGATCTGTCGTTAGTTTGAAATTTATGAGAGCCAACGAATACACTGCAATGTGGCTAAAAGGAACCATTTGTCGTTTTTCGGATCATATTAGACTACTCGGTGCACCTGATTTATTGTTCACAGTTGTAAATAAGGTGAATAGGAATTTAAGAATTGGGAAACTTATTTTATATGCAATAAGATTCATTGTAAAATATTATTGCCTAAATCGCCAATGATACAACTAGCATTATTGAACAACCTTTTCATCCTTCTTAGGGACCATCAACAGTGCTTATCCACCGAGCCTTGAATTGGACGCCGAAACCGGGTGATTCGAACAACAACTGAATGATGTTGTTTAAAAAGGGGCCACTCTGACGATCTCGCCCATTATAAAAGTCGATCGCTTAGCAAGCAATAGGCTGCTACTCCTAAAGGATCGATAGTAAAGGGTGATATTTCGTTTGGCGATGACGTTAAACAAACGGCTGAGGTTCAGCTCAGACAGCCTGGTGGTTAGGTGTTCGACTCACAATCGTTCATTTCGGGTTTGAGTCCCAGTTGCGGCTCGGTGGATGCAAACTGTTTATGATTCCTTAAAAGGATGAAGCAGGTGCACAGTGCTACTACGGGTTTCAGTGGTGAGTTCAGCTATCGTACCGCACGATGAGCTTGTCACAATGCATACAAAAATGTGACACTTTTTATCGTTTCTTGAGGAACTCGATGACTGAATCGAGGAATATTTGTTTGCAGTAGAAAGAATACTCGTACAAATAAAGATGCCACAATCACCACTGAAGATTCGTGATATTTCCTTCCGTTCTGTTGGTAGAAATGTTGAACAGTGTTTATTCGCGCAGTCTTTATCATTATTTTTCTTTGTTTTATGTGGATCCTTACTGAAAAAAGGTTTATTACGAGAGTTCAAAGTTGTGTGAAGGAACAATTACAAGGGTCCTGAACCAGTAACGAATGACTGATATACCAGGCGTTGATACACACGTTGGATGGTTCAAGATGAACGTACTGGACTTAAAGTTCTGCCCGTTTGAATACGTGAACCCAACTGGAATTTGTCTTTACCCTGCTGATATGTTCCTATAAGCGTTCTGAAATAGATTCAGTGCGCATTTAAGCCTTTTTAAATGGCACACAGAGCATTTCATTTCAGTGCCTCTGATATGGCACGGTGGTTTTAATTAACCAAATTTTGAACGTTTTTCAATAAATATCCTGTAGCTATTTTTTTAGGGATCACTTCCTTCAGGTTTATTCCATAGGACCAGTGCAAACTCGTTCGCGCAAACCTCAATTCCACTGTAAAAATTGTTCATTTAGTAAAACGTTCTAACTGTAAAATTCACTATTGGTTAGGACTTTCCAGTCCGGCACACATCATATAACTAACCAGGGATTATGCAAAGTATCTGAGATTCTTGGGTTTACCTCCGACAGTCGGAGCAATATTTGAATGCGTTCGTTATTGGAGCATCACATTCCCCTGTTTGTGACGTGCGCATAGATTTCTTCGGATATTTATTTGAATGTGCTCTTCGTTGAACTATGGTTGCTGTTTTTATTCACTCCCGTATTCCGGTTGACTGCACCTGTTAGGCCACCCGGGTTGCTTAGCTTTGCGCGTAGTGCTGATTTTTTGCAGGTTGCGATTGTAGGGGCAATTCGTTCCAGTAAAAAAATAGATTGGAGAATTTTTCCTAAGGCGAGGAGCACGAAATGTGCCTTGGACGGGTCCATAAGATTTGAAGTCTTGGGAGATTGGAGAGAGAGAGAGAGAGTTTATCCCTGATTCGTTTCGGACATACAGAACAAACAGGAACCAGTTTTGAAATTGCGGTTTGCATCAGTGAAGATTATTTAACTGTGTACTTGATGTATTCTATGATAATAAACCTGTAACTTTTGTGAATCATTTCCTTCGGTAAAAAGGATCGTCGTGCCGGCTTCATGCTGAAAACAACAGTTTCTATAAAAGTAGTCTTCAAAGAGATTCTACAATATATAAATCTCTCGAGGATATGAAAGTCACAACTTGTTTTTTAGTTGATACAAATGGAAGCTTGTTACCACGGTGGTGACCGTGTCTCCAGAAACGTCATTATGAAACTATCCACAGGGACCTAAATAAAACCAATCTATTTAGTGATATTTTGTTGAAAAAAAACTGCTGTTATGACGATTTTGTTACCCGAATTTGAATGATTCCTAACTGTGGTCATTAGGCTTCACAAGCGTAAGTCAGAACGTCCGGCCCTAAAGAAGGGAGACTTAGGATTATCTGACAAGTTCCTGAGCTTATCTTTGGCCATTTTCGTACAACTGTGAGCTGTCGTGAAATTTTCTGAGAACACAGAGAAAAATATAGTTATCTAACTCATTGGTTGCCAATGTAAATGAAGTAATGTAGGTGAGTATTTCCTGTCCATCGATCGACAAACTATCAGCGTTCTGGTTACAGAGTCGCCTCAGGAGGAGAGGCTGTCAATAATATGTGCGTATCTGCAGAGCTAAATTGCAATAGACCCTCATTTCTGGAAATTAATCTGATCTGACTGATGTTGTGCGTGGCTAGAAATATATAAAGACGGGTGTCTTTTTGATCCTAAAAGGTTAACTGCATAGTGACATTGAGGACCAAAAAGTTAGCGCTGATTAATTTTTTCTTTTATCTTACCGTTGGTCTACTCGAAACTCGTACACGTTTTGTTCTCGTACAAGACACCATAATTTTGCATCAATAATAATTAACTAATGGTGTCAAGGTTCTGGCACAATAGCCCATGTGACTTGTTTCAGTGAAGCGAAAAATTATGCTCTATATTCACACGAAACCGTGTTTTGTCATCACCAGTGTGTCTTAGTCATGACGGAATTGGGGCCTCTGAGCGGAGACGTAACGAGATCTATTTACATTAATGCAACCCAAAGTAGAAACACAAGGTTTATACACATTACTAATCCGTGCGTCCGCGTTCATTCAGCGGAATCTCTCACAGTATCTTCGGAATATTGTTCACAGAGTAGGTAATGAAATCATTCGCTAGGACACTACGTCTAGCATTCCATTTTTTGACACCAATGGATATTGCCCGGGTTGTCCACTGACGTCTCTCTTCAAAACAGAGGATATGTTTCCCCTTTACTTTCAATTTTGGGTAATTGGGAGCTAATTGTTTAAACTTCATCTTGAAGTCGAGTATACTTTGGTAAAGTTTAAAGTTGAATGATGAGCAGAAAAACTGTTTTGCTTGAATATACTTACAGACCACTCGTGAAGGATGGTATGGAGCGTTATCTTGGAAAAACGTACGCACACGGCATAGTTTTGATGAGTTCGGGAAGTTTTCCAGTCACAACGATGAAGACTTTCCAATCACTTGAGGTACTCGTAGTTGACATCTATCACCAACTCTGATCATTGATTTATTCCGACCCAAAACAATAAAATCGGTCGAAATTTTGTCTTGATTTTCGGCAAAACACATTCTGAAGGCTAATTTCTTATTACAAATGATATTTCCCTGACTCTTCCACCGCCCGACACGAACAAATTAATCGCCCGAGAAATAAAATAATCTCTAAAATGACAGCATTTGAAATTCCTATCCTTTAGTGAAACCGATTCATGCCTCCGTTGTCGGGCTTTCAGTACAACATTCAAGTTATCAAATTTCAGCGGAATTTGAAATTGCAGCTTCCTTATCCGTAACAGGTACCGAGAGTGAGAATATCTTCAAGCTGGATTACCAGAGCAGAAAACCCGACCGGTTCCCGGCCGGCCTTTGACTGGGTTTTGACCGCGATCGAACCGAGTGAATGGATTTGGCAAGGGCTCCGACTGGGCTTAGACCAGGTTTGCTATTGGGGACAAGTCGAGTTCCAACCGAGTGAGCCTGGCCGCAAACTCGCCAGCTTTTGACTGGGTTCGAAACAGGTTCGGGCTGGGCTCCCCATTCGGTTCGTCACGCATACTATTTTCGTCTAATTTATTACACCAAACAATTCCCTATTCATCCATTTCGTTTAACAATAAATTAGGCGTTCCATGAAACACTTACGTCCCACTGCACAATATAGGATGGCGAAAACAGTGATGAAGAGTGTTTTTGGTTTTGTTGCTAAGCGGGGCAAAATTTACCTACATGTCGATAGTTCAAATATCTGTTCCCGTCTAATTTATCCTCGTGCACTGTATTTGTTTTTATATCTGTAAGAAAAAACGAAAACCATGGTATTATAGAACGAATAAATAACTGAATGTAGTTGATATAAAATGCTCCGATGAGTCACCTTAGGTAGAAGAATACCTGAGATAACGAAAGATAAAACATAAAGGGGTAAAAATTGGTTGGTACAATTCGACCCAACATTCGTGTTTCAGGAATTTTTAGTTGTGAAGCAATTAAAAAACGCACAATTTCAAGTATACACCGGCCTAACTGTTTAGGACAGTTAGAAGTGGATAGAGTATGATAATAAAAACTTGCACTTGACAGATGCTGGTGATAATTGTGAAAGTGGCATAAGAGAAGTACCTGCATTCTCCCTCACTTAGAAATCTCCTGAGTTGCTCAACCAACGTCCGGTGTGCTAGTCTACCTCTCACTTCAGCTGTTCTTCGAATAGTATGATGAAGTCACTGCACTTGCAGTGTAAAAGTGTCGAACTGGATGTACTTCTTGTTGTTGAAATGCATCTCTGACAGGACACGGAAATCTTCTTTGAACTTCCAAGTCAGCAACACTTCAGTGTCGAATTATCGGAGGTCAGCGCTGTACAGCTGAAAAACAATGATTTACTGGTTCGAAAGTACCGTTCATAACAATAATACCAACATGATCGATGTCGGTAGACTGCGGAAAATATTCTTCATCTGAGCATACTCCTATATTTTCGTGATAAACCTTTATCGATTAAAATAGATAAATGTAAACGGACAAATTACGTTCAATTATGGTTGATCAAGTGTTGGACATGGCCTGCGGTATTTCCAGAAAACGGCCCCCGGCAAGCGGGACATTCCATATCTAGTAATATTTTCCTACGGGGGTAATATTTCTTACAAACGGGAATTAGATGGAAATGGCTTATTTTTGCAGTTATTGTGATATAATTTCAATCCCAAAACTATAATAGTGCTTTTTATGTATCGTGATTTGTCATTAAATTTCTCTATGTACAAGTTTATATACAGCTACATTTTTTATCACTTACATGCACGTACATCCCATTCTACTCCTTCAGAAAAATAAAAAAGTACCTAAGGAAAACAGATATTGTATATATCTTTCTGTAAATAAATTTTGCACCGCTTAGCAACAAAACCAAAACACACTCTTTATCGCTGTTTTCGCCATCCTATATTGTGCAGTGGGACGTAAATGTTTCATGGAACGCCTAATTTAATGATAAACGAAATGGGTGAATAGAGGATTGTTTGATCTAATAAATTAGACGAAAATAGTATGCTTGACGAACCGAATAAGGAACTCAGCCTGGACCCGTCTCAAACCCAGATACTGCCCGGCCGGTCTGCCGCCGGGTCTACGCCGTCCAAGCATGTTAGGTCTTTCTTTGGCAAATTCGATCCGAGCGCTATCGGGGCCCGGCCGGAAACCAGTCTGTCGGCCAACATGACGTAATCCTAGGACTGAGGCTCCCAAGACATCCAAAATCACGTTATACAGCAGAACCGATTCATCTATGGGAAAATGATTCCCGGATATTATTAGAAATACACCGACCGTTGCAATGGCCGTGACCTAACTGCACAGCCACGCCGTTAAAGCCGATAGCCGGTGCTAACAAACCCTTTTGATTTCGAAGCCCAATCCGAGAAACCCAGCATAAACAATTTGAATATGTTTGTGTTTCATTCAAAAAAATGGGACGGTTGACGTAATCGTCTGGCATTATTAACCCCGATTCAAGAACACGTCCCGGACCATGGAATGGGTTATGTATCACATGGGTAATGATAGGGATTTACGGCATTGTTTTCTGAGCGTAATGCGTATAGAATCATCTCCGGTTAGAATGCAGGGTCTTCTACCTAATGGGTATTTCTTTTTGAAAGTTTCCCGGTGAATTTCCCTGATAACCAGTATATCTATTCAGATTAAAACGCGGCGCAAGATCCGTCACAAAAATCCTCATTTGTGGGCCTTAGCGACAATTTTATTTTGGTCCCGTTTGCGGAGCTGCCGAGAAAAGTCTGTTTCAGTAGAGCTTTTTATCGCTATCGCTATAACAATATAAGCAAATTAAGAAGCGTACCCAAATGACCTTGAAGCCTATGCTTAAATTGACTTGAACTGGAATTTTCTTTTTTCTCCAGGTTTGACCGACATACTTAGGAAGCATTTTTCAACCACATATCAAGGGAAATCTTCCAATTATAAAAGAATTTGTCCTGAAGTTCTCCTACGGGCACAATTCTAAAACAAGTATTGGCTTAAACACCTGCTGTGAAACTCTCACAGTGGGAAATCTTTCTAAATATGATGGAGTTTAATGGCTTCGATTCTATTTCGCAACTCGACCGTATTTGTATAAACTTGAATCTTCCTAGCTTTCAATGCTCAGGGTGTTTTATCTTGGCAACTAAGGTCAGACCTTTGTCACTGAGAGCGAGATTTCAGTGAGTTCATATCGTCCACTGATACTGTGGCGTGCATGAAACTCAAACTATATGCTAAAAAATGCTTTCAACACCACACTGCTTATACTCTTTTTATTTTCTTTTTACATTCTCTATACTACAGTGTACACTAATTTAGGAAGGAGTCCGCGGCCAATGAAAGGCAGCTAAACGGTAAAGTGACCGACGGTGGCGGGAATCGAACCCGCGTCGTAAGTGTCCGAAGCACCTGATGACAACCGTGTGACTAGCTCCGGCCAATCACAATCAAAAATACCTATATATATATATTTATATTCATATATACCTATATATGTATCGCAATAGCAGAGACCGTCTTGATTTTATTTTCTCTCTTCAATTTATCACTATTCCGTGAGCACCAGTCATAAAATTTTTCTTCAAATATGATAATTTGACCCAGAGGAAACTGTATACATCCATGAAAACAGATTTACAACCTAGTTCTTTGAATTAACTGAGTCGTAGAATGCAAAAAACATAGAGGGCCACAATTTATTTCTCGACGAGTGTTTTTTCTAGGTCAGTCAAACCTGGGCTTCACAAATGCAGTGCCTTGTATCTTTGGACACGGACGACAAATGGAACTTGTAAGTCTCTCACAACGTCATGGACAATAAATCGAGGAAACTCTCATCATCAGTCGACGTTGGAAAATTTAATCAGAACCTTATTAGTGTCAGAATGCCAGCATCTGCCTAGAGCTTCACTGCTACCTGCCATTCGGTATACATCAAATATTTATTTAAACCCTTGATTTACACGAATTACTTTCTCAGCTTCGTACGACTCCATCACACTAGTACCTAAGATAGGAACACGAGACTCGTCCGGTAGCATTCCCTATTGTTACACTCTAGGGTTTGAATGAATAAAACTGTCGACACCAGCTCCCCGATACAAAATCGAACACAAACGTCGACAGCACTAGGTCGCACAGTGTGTCCTAGAGCATTCTGACACATCGTTGCTAGTGCAGACTGCAGTAGAGGTGATCCACTTTACGCGATAAATTGAGCTTTCACATAAGAACAAAGGCAAACGCATGCAACGCGTGATGAGCCCGTTGAGAAAAGTCGAGGCAGTATCATTTAGCCTTCGTCACCCACTACTGTACACACAACAGTAAACGCTGCTTACGTTAGTCTCACTTTGGTAATGCATTTTAGTCCATAAAGAATTGTAGAATAATCCACTCCATCTACGTTTTGTCCATTGTCTTATAAGGACTTTCAATCCGCCAGCTGAAATTGATCACCTCGAATAAAGTAACCACAAGCAAAGATGCAAGGAAAGGCTTTAGAAGGTATCGTACAAACCAATGTTGTTGGCTTCTACGCCTAAGCAACTAGCCAAAAATCAGTCGCTTTTACTTGTGGACATCCTCGCTTCCCTCACAAATTAGGCCCAGTTGTCACTAAATCAGGAGTACATGATATTACGGATTTTTCTTGCAATACAACAATACACTCAACTGTACAAACAGATGCACATCATTAGAGATTATCTGGGATAGCGGAGTTCGGCCAAAAGAGAGGCCCTTAAGATCCAGTGACCTTTCTCATTGATAACACTTCACAAGTTTTCGGAGTAAAGCATCCTGCATGATTCCATCCACGGAAGCTGCTTTAAAAGCTCAATCTTATTTTAGTTTTATTTTTTACATATATCTCTTTTTTAACTGTGCAGGATGATTGCTTGTTTACCAAACGTGCTGTCGATGTGATGTTTGGCACACCCCACCCACAATAACTCCACTCAGCTTCTTCTAACAGAACCTGCTAATTCGTCCTCCAACCGGAAAGCTTGAATGATTCCCTCAGATTATTCCAATACCTTTCTTTTGTCTTCACAATGAGACTAGTCTTCCCACTCACAGAATCAGTTTTTCCCCTATCATGTCAAGTCACGTGAAGTGAAGTAAGCGCCCTGTGTACCCGAGAAGCGATCACGAACTGTGAAGGCATCAGAAGTAATTTAACAGTGAATTACATCGAAGTTATTATTAACCGTGACCTTCTTTGTTCGAACATGGCTCCGCAGTCTTGTAGAAGATAGTACGACTTTTTCTATTTTTGACGACTGAAATCCCTCATTGCTTCAAAAAGTTTGTTTGCCTTTGCATTATGCCTCAGTGGCTCTAAGTACCTGTCATATTTATTACTGGACCTACTAGCCACGAACTTGAAGCTAATTGTTCCATCTCTGGAGCTTGTATCCAGAGGAAGTGTCATAACTGGCAACCAGTTTACCCACTTTTTGATATTTTACAATTACAATTTACGTGTGAAATTCTCTCACGTGGTACTGGCTGGCCAAATGCAAATGCTTTACTCCGATCTTAGCACAAGTATTCCCACATAATCTACACTATTTCACTACTAAAAACTGCGCTCTCGCGCCAAAGCCTGAGTGTTCCAAGAAGAGCCATAGCTCACCCTCTGTTCACCAGTCTGGAAGCTGTTATAGAGAAATAGACTTAATCCTATTGTGACATTATTACTCATTTATTCTACGAGCTGAGTGAATATGTGTCTCTTGAGCACCTCTAGAATTGATTTTCAAGACCACTCAATACATGAACAAAAATTGATTCAGCTTCACCAGAAATAGTTAGCTGAACAATATTCTTTCGAAACTGTGGGTGGCGTGGTCACTCCACGCATTAAGACTGCATCTTAATTTAGCAAACAGTTTTCAAGCAGAAAAAGGACCACTTACTTTCCGCATGGTGGCATTTATCCCGAATATTTTGGGTAATGCTGTTGTTTTTACTGTTTGAGCTTCAGCTGCTTGTTGTATCTCATGAACTCTGCCTAGATCACGCAAAGTGCAAATTGACTTTATGAAATATGTTGCCAAACAACGGGAAAAACAATTTGATGAAATGTGAAAGGGTGGTGTGAACCATTCAGAATGTTTCTTCCAGTATGAACATTGAACCAAACAAGTTGAAAAAAGTTCCCATCATTTCCGTGTTTGAAAGACACAACCAAAACAAACGCCAAGTACTACAACCAGGACCGCATTGTAAGGTGTAAACAAGACGCTTTTCCCACATAATTTCACAACAAATAACCCCGTACCTCCGGATCTTTATATTTTGTTCATCTACGCACATGACGCACTGAGTCATAAAAACCATAATAGTTCGTTCATGGTTTATAGGCAAATAAACTTATAAACCAAAATTCTTTGGGACTAACCGACGGAATAACTTTCGAAGAATCACCGTGTGACTATAAAAATGAACTCTTCATCCAAACGTTTCTCACAACTCAAATGAAATTAAGTTGGTGAACCTAAAGTCGACTGCTCAAGCGCAGAGACGACTGGTCAGGAGAGTACTCGGTACGCATACCTGATGAACAGAAACGACCGCGAAACCGGTCGTGTGCTTCCGCGGGAAATTTGTCCTGTAGTCCACATACAACAATATACCACTTACATTATTAATAGCTGTTTTGCAAAGGTTGAATGGCGTCTAGTCGTCCACGCGATTCCATTGTTTGGGTTCCAGATAAATAAACGTTATTTAATTAAAATAATTTTTGGGTGCACCAATTCAGTGGTATCCCTCATGAGAAAATGCCAAACAGTCGTCCGAAATCAATCCTCCTTTTCTGACAAACAAAAAATTGGCCTACTCTTCCTGTTGCTTCGTCCGACAATCTGTGGAGTGACTTGTTTAAAAATGACCGATTATCCATTGTGATGTGCATTCGAAAAACTGACCATAACAATTTGATCTTCACAAAAGGTGATTTGGATACTGGGAAGCCAAGTCAATGATGAAACTCTAACAAGGCAGTATTGTGTGTTTCCACGGGAGCTACTTGTTCGCTTTATCACTATGAAGTTAAAGTTTAATCTTCCTGACATTACGGTTTGAGAATTAAAACACACCGTACGACAAGCTTTGGTGTAAAATACTTTTCTTGTCTAAACAAATCAGTGCAACTTTAAAATTTCAGCGATTAGAATTGTGTTGAACAACTCAATTCAACTGGAAAACTGGAATACGGTATTATAAACAAAAATTTGTACAACCCACGTTTTTCTTCTATGCGAAGTGGAAGATCTCCCAAAATCATTGGGAAACTCCGGAGACATGGGTTCTTGTTAACTGGAGCACTCCACTTTGGAATCCAGGGATTACTAAAAACTAGATTGATTCGGTGAATCAACTACCAGCCAATTGAAATATACTTTCAGCTGCTGCAATGGGTTTCACTTTCGTTCGTAATTTTGCGAATGACGTTACCACTGAATGCGGCTCCTTTAGGACGTTTGTCCTTGCATCTACAAAGCGGTCTATCGTAAGACTGTGATCGACTGTTAGTACGATGTTTGATGCAGAGTTATGGTACCAAATAAGCGCCTCAGAGCATGTTACAATCAGAGTCACGCAACTGTTCCATCTGGGAGACAGTTTCATTTGTGGGGTTGGGTGAACGTACGTTGTAAAATAGTATCTTTATCATCCACTTCGAACAAAATGATTACCTCATTGTTTGCAATTAAATGCCGAAAAAAACAGCAACGTCAGTGTATAATAAAAAGTATATCGGTGGGGACTTATTTTTTCGGTATGGGAGGTAAAATTTGGGGGAGAACAGGTTCGTCAAATTTTCCTCATCCTGAACCAGTTCTTAATTGTCTTTCAAACCACAATTGCATCCCTTTAGAACAAAGTTTTCTGTCAGTACCCTAAACAATGAGCTACTTTTCTACACTGACATAGCCTTCCTGTTTCAAAGAGTAATTTATGCGTTTGAATACCTTCTCGGCAACGCATGGCTAGGTACAACAAACCGTTTCTACTCCAAGAAAACCATTTATTTCCTATACTGAATTTGTATACCTCATCACTCGAGCAGATTTCTCGATAGTCTTGCAAAAAGTGTGATTGTAACTAAATTATTTCAACTGTTGAGGCTGCACGAAATAATCTTGTTTGGTTTACCTCCACATCCGGTTTATGGTATTTTCTAGATCAACGTGTATTCCCTTATGAAGCTGATGATTTTTGTGTGTCACGTGATAAAGCAAGATGAAGCAAAACAAGAAATATGAGCAGAAAGTTACGGGACTGGTCGGATTCACGTGACGGCTTGCCAAATTAAACTGAACGGAGTAGAAAATATTATATATATATATATATATATATATATATATATATATATATATATAATCTCCGGTTTGAATTCAAGCCTGGTGCTAACGTAAAATTATCAACAATCACAGCGGGGAAATTGTATTATACTGAAGCTTTCAACAAGTTAAAAGTCGTGTTTTAGCCAAGTGAAGGGAGGCTGACCGTCGTCACGTTGAAATACACAATACTGTAGAATCAAAACCGGTTCAGCCACTTATATTGAAGCAAAATTCCTCTACGATTTTCTCCTTGGCAGAGTTTCGATAGATATTTATGTGGACGGGAAAAACTTTAAATGCGGAACGTGTTGATAGATATGAAAGGTATGCAAATAAATCATCGTACTGCGGAAGGATGAGGTCGGCAAGAATCTTCTTAGCTAATTTCTCATGGGCTATAATCTACAAGTTGCAAGTCATGCAGATAAAAGAGCTCATGTAAATCAAAGAGGCGCGACCGATAGTGACCAGGCCGCAGGCTAGTGTGATAAAAAGTTTATCAAGCAGACCAGCAGAGATTGAGGGAGAGCAGTAGAGTGAGACTGGGAGAACACACTAATGGGCCAAGAAAAAAATGACAGTTTGTGCGGCATCAAAGTGCCTCAGCCTACGAATCTGAGAAAAAACCGTCTACCTAGTGTTTTTACCACAGTCAAGAATATGAAAAGATCACTGTTAGTTGGAGATGATTGTACCGCCTAGGCATTTGAATGAGTCAGCTCTGGAAATGGAGACACGGTTGATCGCTGACTGCTCAATGTGGTAAGACGAACGAGGGAGGGGAACATTGCGCCCTAAATATTTGGAAATTTTGAGACGTAGTCCAGAATGAAACGAAAAATTCTGGCTGTTGTATGAGTTTTTGGAAAAAGAGTTAGAGTCTGGTTGGTTGGAGACAGACTGATAGAGCACTTGTATGTATCGATGGAATCTTCACTCTTCGACAACTGCTAGAGCACCGTCAAGATGCCTTCGATCAACGACCATCATGTTCTTGCGCATTCATGGGGCTTTTGACTCTGTCGATAGCACTGAGCAATGGAACTGTTTAGTGGGGAATCGAGTACCTTAAAAGTAGGTATCAATCCTCATTAGGCTGTGTCGTTACACTTAAGGTCGGGTTGAGGCCCGCGGTCAGCTTTCGCCTAATTTTGCCATCTCCAGTGGAGTTCGACAAGGTTTCCCTATACCGCCATTTCTTTTCTTCCTTGCCATGCAGGATGTTCTGCAGAATGCCTTATCTGGTCTTCCAAATGGTGGAGTTAAACAGCTTCCAGGGAATAAGGTCTTCGACTTAGAATAAACCGATAATATCGCCCAGCTGAGTGACAGTGCCTAGACAATGCAATATGCTTTGCACTGTTTGATGATTGGGGTATCCATTTATAGCATGACCTTTGCAACTTTTAAGTGCGAATTGCTTTTGCGAGAATGGCAGGAGCCTGTACCTGAGCATATCGTTTGCGGTGATCAGCTTCAGTGAGTGTACAATGTCCAGTAACTTGGGTGCTTGATAACACCTGAAAAGAGGTTTTGGGGAGGAGATCGGTTCACGCGTAGTTAGAGCTAGAGCAGCTTCCGCCAACCTGCGACACCTGTGGTATTACCGTAGCATCCGTCTCTCGCGCTCTCAAGGGATGGGTGTGTGTTGCCGCGTTTGGTACTGTTTTGCTCTACGGTTGTGAAACCTGACCAATTCGAGTTGAGGATGCTCAGCCCCTCTCTGAGTTCCGCAGCACTTATCTCCGAAGCTTTGCTTGCATCTGCTGAGAACATCGAGTGAGTAATGGCGAGGTGGGCCGTCGAGTGTTAGCCACGGATAACCGCCCTCCCAGCGAAGTGGTCACTCCACACCGTCTTTGGTGACTCGGTCATGTTTTCCGAGTGTCAGCCCATCGTCTACCATGCCGTGCGCTATTTGCATTTGCTCGGCAATGCTGGGGTAAGCGACTCGGCAGCCAGGGCCTGACTAGGTATAGACGTATCACGAAATTAGCACCAACACCTGTTTCCGGTTGGTGCCTACGCATCCCTGGTTGGGGCCCAAAAGACAAGGATTGTTGTCGGTTAGAGACATTGAGGTACACGGCCGAGAATAGAAGTCAGTGGCGCGAAGGCAGTGTGGTCTCTATGTTGGACTCTCGCTTCCCGTAATCACAAAAATGTCATTCCAGCAAACAGAATGACAGAAAAATACCAAAATATTTACTAAGGAAAGCAAAGGAAATTGGCTTTCCTTCTCCCGCTTATTGCCTTTTTTATTTCATTGTACTCTTCTTCTTCTACTTTCTAATTTTAAACGTTGCGTTCACAACTTGTTTCATTTCAAGCCTGCGAAAACACGTACAAACTTTGGATGTTGTAATAAAAGGGAATTGGTAATTAGGTGACAAGGTTTCTACTCAGAATAGGTTTATTTTCTGATAAATCACTGTAAGATACATTTTCGGGAAGGGATTATTCCGGGTATCGATTACTTTTGGGTGATATATCATGAAATGAACAAAATTTATTAGAACTCCCAAAACAAATTCTTCAGAATTATAGCGGGATAATGGCTTGCTGGATAATTTGCCATTTTTCTACGCCTATCATCTTTCAGTCGATGTACCAAAAAATACGAAATTCCAGTCGCACGTTTTCTCATCCAAAATGTCCAACATCTGCAGACGAATTTGAAAGAGGAACTTTCAACTTATAAGGCAACTGCTCTGCCATCCGAAATATTGCAGCAGTTTCGGATGTGGAAAAAGGAATGTGGATTTTCCACTATCTACGAGATACAGGCTACTCGTGCCAGTAACATTCTGTGAATATATCACAATATATCTGGTGACTGGCACTGTCACCATTGTTCTAATGGCCAACTTTCTTGAAACACTGACCATAACAGCATTATGCGCAAGTCTTTTCTTCGCACTGTATTTTCCTTCTTATGTGTGACTGCTTGATCAGATCTTTGACTACCCTCAACATACAAGTATCATAAATTGTTTTTTCTATACACAGAATGATCAAATCATATCACACTGTTTTTCACTCCCTCTTTCCACCTTTGTTCTAGAGCCGGCAAGATATAACTCACTGAATAGAGTAGTCTCCTTACTGTAATCAGATAACTTATATTATTTAAAAGACTCATACCTTCTCCCTGGTCAAAATAAGTGAATGCGATCACGTTTGTCCTGATTTAGCACTTTTACTCACGTCGTTTGTCCGTTGTGAGCTGTGTAAATTGAGGGAACTATCATATTGATACTTAATATGATAATCGATAAACGAACAATTTCTATATGACGTTAACCTGACTAATCTACCATCTGTATTATGCGGGATGCAGCTTTCTCCCGTGGGGGTTCCACGTGCACTATCTCCGATGACACAGAAAGAAAACTCGGCGAGCCGGAGCTCGGTAATTGCATAAGCAAGCATCAACAATTACACCGATAAAGATGGACGTGACGATCTACATCTGAGCTCGTTACACTCCTGGACTAGTGATGTCAGCACCTGAACCATGATCAGGCAACAATCTTTCAGTAAATGTGTTGTTCCAGTTAAACAGAAATCTGCGTATCTGAGACCACATAAAGTGGACTCGGATCGAGTATTCGCTCAATCCCGGGCCTACCGGAATGGTAATAAAACGTGAGACCCGGCGGTGCAAAGGTGATGGCCAACTTGATCAGATGATCTTCATTTGATAGTCTAGTATTCGCATCCGTGATAACCATCCTGCGTCACTTGCATGCGATCAGATGTTTAATGTGTAAAATGAACCTTGACAGCATGCGCTAGTATACGATTTGAAACGTAGTTGACTACGATAGCCAATCATCCTGCACGGTACGAACATTGAAAGCTGAACTACCTTATACGAATTCACATCTACCTGAGACATTTCATTGCATTTTGGTTTTGTGAAAGTTGTTATTCTCTCACATATCGACTGGAGAACGCGGACATACGGATGCACATTTGAAAAGAACTGAAGGAAGTAATACTTACGTCTTTCTTTGGAAAAAATAACCCGTATACTTTATGAAGACTGTTCAATAACTGAAACTAATGATCTCGGAAATTCAGAATATAAATGAATGAACAAATGTAAAGATTCTGCAATCTGAATTAGAAATACGTATATAAGGAAGTCAGCATAACGATTGTAAATAAGCTGTTTTATTTTGTGAAGTACCGCTTCAAGAAGTGGGTTCTCAAAAAATAGAAAGGCTGAAAATGTACCATTTCTGGCTGTCTACTGGAGTACTCGATAAAACGATTGGTATTGGCGCTGGGTATGCATTTCAAGTGGGTCAAAACTTCATCTACTCAAAGACAAACGCAAAGAGAAAAAGTCAGAGTTTGCTCCTTTTCATAGTTCATTCAGCTTCGTCTGCTCTCATTAATTGGGTTAGATTCTTTGAATTCTCATGCGGTTCTGTAGATAAAAGATAATGCCAGCTGAAAACAATGCATTGGCGAACAAAGATTTAAACTGAAAATTGTCAGTCTAGTACAAATGCAAACAAGAATGATACACGAATGTAAACAGTTATAATTTTCATAACGAACAAAACGAATTAAGTGTTGCAACCGCTGTCATTAGCAAAAACAAGTTTGTGGTAGTTTGCAATTCCAAGCTGCGCATTGTGGGATTTCACGGTTCCATACGTTATTTGTGCCCGGTAAAATACTGAAACAGAGGTTTATTTGACGAGTATGAATATCATACCTAGGAAAAACGATGAGGGCATAACTTTATCAGCGATTGAACGAACGCAGTTTTGCACACATTCGGAATGGTTCTAGGTTGAAGCTGTTCGCGCATCAAGATACATCCATGGAGGTAATAGGTTTTCTTTGTGAGTAGACCACAGAATCATCTGCAGATAATTGTTAAGAGTTCGCGAAGTTCATTGGGTTTTTCGGAGGCAATATATTTTTCACTGGAACAGGACATTTAGCGCTGGTTTTCAAGTTAATGAAATAAAACATTCGATAAAGAAAGACACTGGATTTCAAAATTGAAGCTGTATGTTGTCACCCCAATGGCTGGACGGTTACTGGCAAATACCAATCGAATAGGATTTTCAGACGCATTTCAGGAAGAAAATTGGTCCATGCGGGAACAAACGAAGTTGAAGGTGCAGCTTTGAAGGAGGCAAGCGTGACAAGAGAAAAAGCAATCAGGTGTTCATCACGGACTGTAGAGTCAAGAACGCTGGATTAGTTTACTGCTAGGGCAGCCGTGGATTCATCTGTGTTCACCCTCGAGTTTGTTCCATTATACAATCGTAACCGTGGTTTTGCCTGGGGGTGAATGCTGGATCCGATCGTGTCTAATAAAGCTGAACGATTGCATTTCGAGGGATTCAGTTTCGGTAATTCGTTTACCTTGATGATCACGTAACGAGATCCGTGCATCAACTTTCTCACCTCTTTTCCTTTTTCCGTACAAATCAGGATGATACTCTTCTGTGAAGAAACAAGCTGCATTCCTGTCTAATGAACGTCCCAGTACAGATTTGTCAAAACGTCACATTGACAACTTCAGTGACAAAGTTTTTTATGGATTACGTAAACAGATTTTCTCACCAGCAGTAAAGAATAGAGGAGCGCGACTGTTCAACGGCGCGTGTTCTTTGTGCTGAGCATTCTGCTACGGCAGCTCTCTTGTATGCAGCATTATTGGGCCCCGCCTGATGCCCAAATGTAAACAATTTGGAGATTTTCCATGAAAAAATGTCTGAAATCTCTCTGTTCCGTGGGAGAAAATTGGGTAGGCAGAGCACGGTACTTAAAGGCTCAGTTTAAACTATCCAAAGGTTTTTAATTTTTAAGTTTAATTTGACAAATAGGGTTGGGGACGGAGAGCGGAACACGTAAATAACAGAAACGTCTTGGGCGCGTTTTTCCGCTTTTAAAATAAAACCAAGAAAGCAGATTGCATCTGGCCCCATGGCCTGGGGTTTTGTTTATGCACTGAATTGAGCCCTATGCTGTGAGGGGAAATTTTTTTATTTGGATAATATAAGGCGGATCAATAAATTCCAGGATTGAAGAGAAACTGCTAGGGATGATTTAGTGCAAATTTAGTGGTAAACGTTCTTATTTAAACAAATCAAAACCTTAACCGTTACGGCGGTAAACGTTTTCTCATGAACTTCGAAATCATCATAGTTTCTTTCCTATTCGAAAAAGTCAAATCTGGGTGCCTAAATCGGCAAGTCTTATCAACGCGGTTTCTCAGGGAACAAACGTTTGCACTCATGCACTATGGTATATCGTGTAGCTAAATAAAACTGTACCGTGTAACTGATTCTCAATTTTCGGTAGGTGCCTTGTCGAAGAATCTTCATTTTGTAAAATATATATAACTTATCTCTGCGAAGGAAAAAAATCAAAATTTGTTGACGTCGTGAAACAAAAAAAGAGACTGGTCCCGACTCACTCAGAAAACGTGATCATCACATTTTCCGCCAAATAACAAAAGAAAATGCTTCCGTAACTTATGCAAATGAAGCTTCGTATTCACCAACACACTCGAATTGAAAATATGCGACGGCTGCCACTTATTGGTTATTTTTGCATCTCGTTGGCTCTGTGGATGTTCAGAGCAGTTTTTGCTAATTAAAGAAAACGTCTGCGATTGAGGATTAAATACACTAGTGATTATATCTTCTGCATAATTTTGTCATAAATAATTCATTTCAAATACTCGTCTTGTCTTACCTACGCATTAGTAAGAACAACGGCCACTGAATATTGGACAAAAGCTAAGCCGTGGTACTCGAGTAACAATTAATAATCAGCTTTTTAAGATCAGTTCAACATTTGTTTCTTTTTGTCATTGCCAGTAAAACGCCGGAGATATTATTAATATCCCTAACCTGATACTGAAATCCTTTTGCGAGTCCTTAGGACGTTAATACGTTCTCCCGTGGAGCCTGTGGAATGTCCAACGGTACAGAAACATCCATACGGTAGGCAGTTGTCTACTGACCTTATTTATTTCGTCCTTAAAGATCTGCCGGCCTGACCGGGATTCACACGTAGTGCTGTCTTAGCTGTCCGCGCACAGAATTCTTTTCCGTGCTTTATTCATAGGAAAAGGTTGTTCGGGTAATCGAATTCGATTTAGCCTTTGTTCGCTGAATCTTGTGATATGACCATTTGTGGACGGGATATTCGTCGACAACTGGTAATGTAATGAACGAAGACACTAGCCTACATTTGCTGAAGTTCTTTGGTAACGAAGAATCAAAGCAAGTTCAGTTATTTACTCATCGAGAATGACAACTTTTCGAGAGCAACACTTCAATGATTTCACGCGATTTCTGAAATTTCTGAAAGAAGCGTGTCATAATTTCTCCGAAAATTACACGGTTGGCATAAAGCCAGTAGTTTTCATCCGATAAAAGCGAAAACTGAATGGCAAAAATCTCTTGCCGATTCCACCGCAGCTGTCTTATTTCGTTTGGCAGGATGTTGGCTAGACGTGAGGTCGTCAAATGTAGTGCATCGTTCTGGGCTTACGTTTGATAATCTTCTATTACGCGTATTATATTTCTAAATAAAAAATGCACATTATCTGAAACCTTCATCCACTGCTACTGATATTAAACTTGAATGCTGTTAGAAACTGTCACAAAAAATATACTCAGTACTACGGAACTTATGGGTTACACGTAAGATTTAAAAGAGTGATTTCACCATGGTTCTGGCGAATCCATAAATTTAATGAAATCTTCTTTCAGTTATTTTTCTAGTCCACAGCAAATGATCTGTACATGGCGCCCTTTTACCGCGACTGATACTAACTGAAGCTTATTTCTTTCAAGAGCACCCGGGGTAAGACCTTTTGTAACGCGCTCAGACATCTCTTCTTTTTCCAGTGTAAACTCTGAGGCTGGCTTATACACTTTCCAAACCTCGGCTAACCGAGATCCGTTTCTATGCCTTTTCACGTCATATTCGTGAAACCTCCACGTACTAATATTGCATAGAGCATGCTGCAAATATTATACGTATTCAAACGGCCACAAATCTATCGTGTATAACATTCTGTTATGACTCTGTGCAGTGAGAAGTCATAAGATAGAAGGATTATAACCAGGTGGGAGACCGAGTGAGTGAATGTACGACCAGCAAGAGTGTGGCTGATGATGACGAGGCTCGGATCACGTAACACAGAACTGTTGACTAGGCATACGTTTCCGTCACCACCGGACATCGCTGTTTGCACAAATTGATCATGAAGTCTCCGTCACATACTCTCGTTCAAACGGTTTCCTGAAGCATGTTAATTTGTCAGTGTCTCGTAAACAAACAAATCAGACCAAGGTATTTCGAGGACTGATGTCCTTTTGCATTTTGGAGTCTACTCCATAAATTTGCACTCAGTAGTTACCATTATTTCAATTATTCCTCGGAACGAAATATTTGCTGCTGATTTATTTGCCAACGTGGGGGAACAGCCATTTCACTTATCCCCTGAAATCTGCTGACCTGATTTCCAAGCACACGTGATGAAATTATATTTGTCCTTTTTTTGTTAAATGATCCACTCAGAAGACTAACTGCCGGCTGAAAAGCGGTAACTTTATTTCTTCTTGCAATACGTGGTCTCAGACAGTTAATCGATCTACATAAACAAGCACAAAAAGCATTTGCAAAACGTTTGGTTTTTTCCCAGAACAGGGTAGGAACTTAACTGTATGACTTCCGTCCCGTATGATGACATTCATTATTAGGTAGATACTTTCTGTCTTCAGTTTGCACCTGAAAAGACAACTGCAGCGAACAATTCCTTCGAAGGTTTCATTTCAGTGAATATATTACCATGGTAACTCTATGAATAAACATTTTTTTCCATTGTGTGCTTCTCAAAAGTGTGAGCAGAATGAGCTTTGAAAAAACATAAAATTTGAGATTTCTTTTCCCAGTGACTGTTTGTGTCACCAGGAGGAGAAATCACGTTAAGCTCTGTACCATATTTCTGTATTCTGTTTTTTGTGAATAGAGACAGAACAGATACAATCCTGCGTACTATAACAGGGAGCTATATTTCATATAAAGTTGGGCATAGAGTCAGGTGATATTACTTATTTTATAATCTAATCCGGCCGGAGAAAGACCTTTTCTCCAGTATTTATCAGTTAAAGCGATAGTGCAGATAAGTTTAATTCAGAAGGATGTGGAACCAAAAAAGTCAACAAATGAAAATTAAAGTTTAGGATGCACATACCTTGTTTAAAGTCTGGTAGATTTTTTTTTATTTGACCTTCCGACACATCCCAGCATTATTACGTGATTTTATGTCCTAACGATAGTGGACGTTCATCGTATGACACACTTTGGTCATAAATGGGGAATTCTAAGATTTACTTATTACCTAAATAAGTTACGGTTATTCACCTATCTTCCCGGGCACATGATCGCTGGAATGGCAACGCTGATTGCAGACGCTTCATTGCCGGGTCAGTTGACAATCAAAGTTCCTTCAATTGATTATAAACAAACGGATACCAAAATGTCACGCTGAGCTTTCAGAAGCGTACACTACCCACTGACTTGATTTAACAAAGGTTCGAATTTTGTTTTTTTTATGGCACATGGTAACAAATATCGCACTGAGTAGTGGTTGTCATTTCTTCGTAAACTTTAGCAAAAGGGCACTTTTGTGTGCCTAAAAGAGCTATCAGTCGTACTTCACATTCATTTCTACTAGTGATTACAAAGAGACATCGAATGTCAGTATGAGTTTTAATTACTTTAGAAGAAAGTAGTTGGCTTTGTGCTCTTCCTTGGGAGTGTCAAGGATCGTAGTAATTTACCATGAAGACCACAATATCTTTATAAAACATCATAGTGAAAATATAAATAATGATTACCCACTCAGTATACATTGAATCAAACACAAAATCCTTTCAAAGGTTAGGAATGCCACAGTCGAGTCGCGAAAGTGGCTGCCCAAACCTGAGGCCAGTTCGGAAGATATATTTTGGTGGCAGAAAAAGCAAACTTTTCCACAAAATGACCGCCGGGTTACTTCACAAATCGCGCGTTACCATTTTGTCTAGTTGGCTGACCTGATATCATTTTTCATTCTGACCCTCACAGTAGAAGATTGGCGAATAAATGGACACCATGTCTATCTAGAAAGCGGTTGAATGAAAATACATTCAACCAGCCACGTACAGTAGTAGTCCACAATATTCCAATTCACATTAAAATTGACCGTAAAATGTGGGTAGATTTGAAATCGGTCATAACTTTTCACGAATAACAAAGTGGTTGCGTCTTACTCACGATCTAGATTAGCCAAATAAATACCAACAAACATATGGCTAACTGCTCGGGATGGTTTGTCGCCCGTGCAAATAGATTATATTCTTCCGTCTTTACGACACAAGTGGAACGCGCGCACTCGGCAGCTTCAGCGCTCTCGTTTCTTCAAATTCTTGAGATAAAGGCAACCCAATCAAGTTGGTTTTTTGCCCGTCATTTCCTTTCCCCGCTCCCAAAAAATTGTTGTCACTTTCATTTTGCTTTGAATGCGCGCGTTGCAATGCGCATGGCTCAACGCGAGGCACGCGTGCATTAAAAAAACCCAAACGACGTACATAATCAACGGAAAACACAGGAGTTGGTAATTTGGGTCGTACATAGAAATTTGATTACCAGTTGCCGTTTTTGGCGAAACACTTATCAAAGGGTTCCGTGCAGGACATACGTTTTTTTTTATTGCAAAACAATCTTCAGTCAATCGAACCGTTAAAAAGAACATTTTAAGTTAGAGGGAGTTAATATGCAACTTCAATATCAGCGGTGCGCATGGTTAAAATAGCTTTCCTTATTGCTCGGAAGGGAAGATAATGAGCAACTTTGAGAAAAACCCAGCTTCACACGCAATACTGTCCCAATATGGGGTTCCTAATATATCCTATTTTGAAATATTTCAAAATGGCTGTTGAAAGCTAACCAGTGGGAAAATTTACTTTAGAGTCCGAAAAAAATAGCCCTACTTCGTAGCTGAATTTCGTACTGAGGGGAGAGATGAATCTCGTGTTGCAAAAGCGAATTGCCAAAACATAGAACGGAAGGATAGTATAAAAGCCTTTTGAACCATCTTACACTGAGCCATAAGCGGAATAAAGTAACAGTCAATAATGTCCGCAAGCTGAACATTTTGAATCAGCAGCCTGGTTACATGTACAAATATTTTGGTCCTCCAAAACCCACAAACAACTTTGAACTGTTTACACTGCACTCTTCCTCTCAAAAACTAATAGTTTACAGAAATCTAAGGAATTTTATTCATCTGTTGACAAATGGCGTATGGCAACCATTGTGTTCATAACAAAACTATCCAATGTTCAAGCAAAGAGAGCTGACCGTGTCAGTACAGATCATTCATTATCTTACGAACGTATTATGTGGGTATAACACTAATTATATCCAACGCGTGAGAAGAATTTAGTCCGGAAAAGCTGGCTTAAAATAGTTCATGGTATTCCCATGATCCAGTCCATAGCTGAGCTTTTTTCATAGCACTTAGCAAACTTTGAACATTGAATTAGCTCAGTTATCGTTTGTTCAGAGCGCCGAGAACTTTAAACAGGCTTTTTACGGGGGATGGACACAATCGAATCATATATACGCCAGAACCCACAATGATTGCGATCACATGATATGAATGGCTGGAATTGTTGCAACTGTTCATAGTGCTGTATTCGTGAAACGGGAACCTTTTGAACTAAACCCCTAGTACAAAACCTTCGGTTTATCCCAAAGACTTTTCTGACTAGTATTTAGGGAACAAATTCCCCGAGTCTACCGTCTACCCGTTAGTAATCGGTTAGACAAATATAGAGATGACAAAAATTGTCATTTAAGAAAAATATAGCGAAATATATTTCTTCGCCTCATTAGTAAAAACCTTTTTCAGATGAGTGGTGTAAAAAGGTGCATCACCCTTCTCTCACATCAGCCTCAATGTTGGCGTGAATTTTAGCCAGCACTTTAGGTAAACTCATGTTTCAGTGTCACCGTTATTAGGCTTTTTGTATTTTACCTTTGATGTGAACATCGTACGAAATATTTAGAGATGGGAATGGAACTATTGAAAATTTACCCACAGAAAGTCCTTTATGATGCACAAACACACTCTTTCACGATTTAATATTTATGAACAAAAACATTTTCGGCGCACAACCCATTATTTCATGAAATATATCAAAAAACTTTTAAATTGTAATCAAAGGGTCCTGGCATGAAATAAATCTTTTCTGACTCAGTGGCTATTTTCTATCTGAAGCTCGAAAGAAGGAAGAATTTCCATGGGTATCGCGTTACATTCAAACCACCTCATGATAGCTCTGTCGGTCCAACCCATTGTCAAACACTTGATACCCCGATTATCGACTAGAGATTAGTGTTCCGATTAGGTTCCAACTGAATGGCCTTGCGCTGAGAGTAGAGTCCTCGGGTTGCGGTGACTCATCATTTTCGGTCAAAATCATTCAGGCTGCCTAAATTGGGGACGTGTCAAACATGTGATAGTAGTTCCGGAAATGGTCGGATCTTGGAGCACTGATATCGGATCGTCCGAAAGGACAACAGACTCAGCGAGATCGAGAAGAGTACTCGACGGGAACCTAAATGTGTCAGATTGCTGGGTCATTTTTCAAGGTGGTACATTCCAAAACTACTTTGGCTACAAAAACAGAGCCCAATTCCGTGATAAATTTCCTGGTCATGATTTCAGACATCTGGGGACAAAAGTTCATCATTTAAAGGAAGTTTATTAGTATATCTTCTAGTACCACCTGGTGTAATATTGAGGAAGAAATTATTGGGACGTTAAGAGAAGTCAGCAAATGAGCTAGGTTAACGGTTGTTCAATCAGTGGGTTTAAATAGGACAAAAATAAGTAATATTTGTGGCTTTAGTTTTACGAAGTTTGGCTAATTTTTTTCGCTTCCATACTCTTTGCACTTGTGAGATTGGTTACCGAATAGCTAGAGCTAGAACAGCTTTCATTGGCCTGCTACTTCCGTGGCATGGCTGTGACATCCGGCTCTTCTACGGGTGACGAGTGTACAACGCCGCAATTCGTAGTGCTTCACCACACGGTAGCTAGACCTAGCCTCTTTGCAGCTTTATGCTTTTGCCCACAGATGTAACCAAAGCATCACTCGCATCTGGTAGATTCATCATCTGAACGAGGACAAAGTTCGTCCTTGGGTGTCAGTCACGGACAACCACCTGATTGAAGTGATCGCTCCCCACTGCATTCGATGGCCTGGATAAGTTTTGCAAATGCCTTCCTACGTTCTTCCTCCTCGTTGTCTAACCGTGCGTGTTGGGGAACGCCGGATGAAGTAACACGGCTATCAGGTTTTGACTTGGCTTAGAGTTACAAAGAAGCGAGCATCAGCACTGGTTTCGGTTGATGCATTCACTTACTAGGTTGGAACCCACAGAATGAGGATCGTCGTAGTTTATGAAAATCGAGGGGCATGGCTTGGATAGGAAGTCAGTGGCATGAATGCTATATGGTCTGTCCATTTTAATTTTTCTCCCAGTGAACACACAAAATAAAGATAAACGACAATAAAACATTAAAATGTGTTTAATGCATATTTATGCACAAACATTATTTTACCCTTCAATTATTATTCGTTCTCTCCTGTACTGTTGTACCCGACCAATTCTTACTTCATTGTGCTTCTGTGAATATTGTTGTGTTGGCACCAAGCTTGATTTAAAGCTGTTGATATATCCATATATAATTGCTTTGTATCAGTGGAGATAGTTATAATGCAAACAATTCGGAATTCTGCAAAGCTTATTATCGTCTGATAATCTTCATAACTAACGCCTAGTAGCTGAACAAAATATCTTCACTTGTGTACATACGGGATAAAACCTTTTTGAATATTTTTTCCCATTGAGCATCTTTAGAAACTTAGGAAGTTTTGTGTCACATACAGCAACTAAGTTGTAGGCAAAACTGCAAGATATAATGCTAAGATAATGAGGCCATATTTATCGAGCAATCCTCTGTGTTTATTCGCAAACAACTGAGTACAAATTGTTTGGATGAAAGATATTGTTTATTAAGAATTTAAAAGTGGATAATCAACTAATTAGTAATGATTGTTCCTGTTTTATTATGGAAAATATCTCTTGAATAAAAATGTACCTGTTTTTATTCATGGATAAAACTACGTCCAGAAGTAAGTGATAGGCATTTATTTCTAAATTGTTTGTTTTTCTGAGTTCTTCTATGAATCAGATCCATCTTTGAGATCATGAATTCCAAGAATTTCAATCAACTTTTGTAATTCTTCAGCTGAGTTTTCCGAAGTTACTATGGAAAACATACTCGCAAATTCCCTTTAAAATGAAGAAGGATAAATCAGGAAACTGTTTAGTGTCTCGAGTGTTCCAAAAAAAATGACTGATCTAGGATAGTTTTAGTGTACATAAATCAGAAAATGTTTCAGGAAGCAGTATAATGATATATGGCTGTTCTACTATATCTCCGATTACCGGTGCAAATTGGCGTACGACAACTGATCACGAGGCTGGCAAACACTACACGTGCTTATCTCTGGCTCACGCTTGCTGCCAATTTCTAATCGGCTACACCGACAATATAGAGTGGTTCTGCTCTTTTCATCTAAGGATAACCCGTAACTCCTGAGGACAAACAAAACTAAATTACATGCAACTGAAATTCTACCACATTAAGATGTCTAGTCTGGGATGAACTTGTTTACAGCCGACAAAATTACAGCAAACAGACTTATACCATTCTTGGCGCCACACTATAATATCTTTGCTGGTGGAATTTTCATGACTTTTCAAATAAGATTTATAAAACTTTTATTACCATCGATGTGAAATCATTTGAGTACATTTAAAACTTGGTGTGCGCGTTGTTTGAAAATTTAAATCGGCTGTCCGGTACTCAGGTTGGTAAGATGTAAACGAGCATAGGCAGTACCACAAAATGATTCACAAAAAAACCATACTCTTTTTGCGTGATTTAATGTGTGGTTATTGGTGTTTCTCCGTGCAGAAAAACTCGTGGTTGGTTCCGAAAACGGCTCTACTCATTGCTATACAGATTTTATCTGAAGGCTAGCTGGTGAGGCTTTTGGCGGCACATGAGAACGTTTCATGTAAGCCAAGTACGCTTCAGTGACTTCAGCCATTATTCAAAATAAAAAGTTGTTCCACTTCATCAAGAAAAAAGTATTTACTTTCTGGACCGGTAAAAACAAAATTCCATGCATTTACGGTTCGGTCCTAAGAGGTTCTTCCTGCGTGTGACAGTTTGAGTTCAATTTAAAATCCGATTCAGGTCATTTCGATTCACCATCTGACTTACCATATTTCGACAAATTCCTCACAAGTGCATTTCGAACATTCAACAGAGTAACACTAATCCCATACAATAATAAAAAGCTTGACCGTTATATATTTTGAAAGTATCTCTATGGGGTTACTTTATTTGTTTTCTGTGTTCTACTCTCTGAATGCCACCAATATATTCCACTGTTTATAATCAAGGCTTCCGGTTTACCGACAGACGACTGGTATTATTGTGTAAACAAAACCAACAATATTTTCCACTGTTCCTCAAAACTCCCAAACTAACTGAACTTCCCGCACGGTTGTGTGGTGCCCTCTTTCCCATTCGATGGTCGCAGTCCCGTTATTAGGATGTTTGATACACATTACCGAAAATTAACCCAAATTTCACTTCAGATTTCCATGCAATATGTTTCAGGGAAACCTTTTCGCTGGTTATCGAAATAGTCAACAGGGAGCCCGGTTAAGTTTGGTTCTAGCAACTGTCAGCCACACATTGCTTACAGTGATTCCGGTTGTTATCACACAGAGGAAGAACCTCCATTGGAAATCCAATAGCCAAGGGTAAGATAACAAATTAGGAAGTGAACTATTGATAGAAGTATCGGATTGAAATAGAAAGTGTGTGAATTCTAGAACGTCAGAAGTCACGACGCCTTTAATTATATTTCACAGAGTTCATTCAGAAGGAGTATTTCTTTGCACCCCAACCAAAAAACATAACACACCTCCCTCGACCGAGCTTACAAATCAGACTTTTCGTAATTATCCTTTTATGTCATGAACTGGCCTACCGCGTTCGATACCGTGTAGCAAAATGGAAATATGCCTGATGTTTTTACTAACATTGCCTTGGTACGCTAGTGTAGCACTCTCCCACGGGTAGTGGTTTGCAAATTTCCAACGTCCAGAGGCACAAAAACGATAAAGTGCACCATCCAAATCACGTTAATTGCCTCTGTGGATTCCCACACATAAGTCAACAGACACTGAACATGAGAACTGCAACGCTGTCCTATTTCGAAAATGAGACACTTCAGCAACGTCAGAAACTATTCAGCAAAGCTAGTCTCTTGCTCGTTAGTGCATCCAAGGGGAAATAAACGGAATATGCTTTTAAGATTTCAGTTGAATAATGAACTAACTTCAACAGGTGCATAGATACCGTGCATTTTATCTTACATCTGCCCAGTATGGATTAACGCAACAGGAGATAACACTTTCTGACCATCAGAAGAACAATAGTATGCAGACAGACGAAGTGATACGGTTTGGTTTTTACAAAATATGGTTTGCCATTTTTCAAACAATACGTCACCAGTATCTTTTCAGCAACGCGTAGTCTCCTTCTACTAAATTCGTAAGATGACTTTTAAACCCAGAATTCTTAGACAGGCTATCGTCAGTATGAAGGCATTTTGCTTTATTACGCGTCATGAAAAATAATATTTAGGAAAGCTGTACAGTGGAGTTTTGGTCGTATGGCATGAAATAACGGAAGCAAATGCTGTTGTGTCTAGCTAAACTCACGCACACTATGCGGACAACCGATCAATATTCCTCTCATTTATGGACATACGTCTGCTTTGCCTCGATCTTTATTCATGCTTCAGCGCCAGTAGTATTGACTTATCGATTTTTCTATGTACTGATTTGCCTTGATCTTTTGCGCTCGTCAGCAGATGTAATTTAGCTCTTTATGGCAACTTGCTTGCTTGTGGCCCATCCCCCGGCTACCACCGGATTTTTTGTTTACGTCCGTGCAAATAGATGCAGTGCCAACAAGGCATGTTCTCCTACTGAATGCGAACATCAACACATGCATCCGCCGAAAATGAAAGCATAACTACGACTTCAAAACACGAGTCGTATTGGTTGTGACTTAAATCGATTCGAGGCAGCACTCATATCCTACTCTGTTCTCTTGCACCCCTAATTTCTCATAGCGTCCCTAAAAAACCAACAGTTAACTAACAGTTCGCGAAAAACACTAATTATCTGTTTACATGTCAGTCATTCGTAAAGTAACAGATTTTGTACGAACTTGAATATACTCTGGTATTGAGTATAGCATGGGTAGAATTCCAAATCATCAACACACTGGTATTTTATAACAAATACGTGGTAACTGTCCACCTGTGAAGAGAACATTTGGATGAACAAGGTATCACCGATGCTCTCAATCCAGTACGCAGGGTCATTGGTGCCACTGGTTGGGATAATGTCCATTCTATTCACAGAGCTTCTGACTGTAACCGAAATTCAACCAGTCAGAGCCGGTCACATACAATATGCTTGCTCTTGTGTGGATTTTGAAGCTAACAGTTACCATGTTAACATCTAATTATAGCCGTTAGATTTGGATGGCATTCATCAATCACTTTTGGAGGAAATCACGTCTCCAGTGGGCAAAAATAATAATAAGTATTCCGTATGTTCAAAGACGAAGTTATAATCCCTGTTTGCAAAGAAACTCTTTCAAAATTCCGAAGAAATCCAGACTTTAATTGAACTCAAAAGATTTCTGTTCAGTTTCTGAGTTCTCATAAGACTGACACTAGACGTGCTGTAGACAGTAATAAATAAGGAAGCATCAGTAATCACGCGTGGCTTATTTACATAGTGTCACATGTACTGGGATAGGTCATTGTCACTGTGCTATGAGTGTAAAAATAAATGTGTCAAATGACCACTTTTCTCATCTTTATTTAATGAACTAATTCATTCCTAAATAAAAACGCTTACGAATCACTATTCGTCAAAAATCCACTGGTTTGATGGAACGGAGAAGATCACACGTGGCCATAAGTTACCTAAAATCAATATAACATCAGAAATGTATAGTGAATTCCGGAATACCTTTTGTAGAAGATTACTCCACACGGTGCTTGGCCTTTCTGCCCTGCAATAGCAAAATGAACCAGAACATTTCCCCTAGCTAACATGTCATATCAGGTAACCAATGCTGAACCTTGTATCGATTATCGAAGATTACATGAAAAAGGCACATTTTTAAACTATTCCATGTTCGTGAGTTGATCATTATTCGTGTATCTGGAACAGTGTTGAGGTGTGCAAATGATATTCAGCCGAGACTATAACACCCTGGAAAAGAAAACCTCAAGGAAAGCGTTTCTTATTCCTACACTGAAAAACACTTTGGAACCAATTTTGTTCTCATTTATCCTTCTCTAAGTGAAAAGGTAGATCAAACAGGTAAAATAATAAATACCAAAGTTGTTGGGTATTTATGACGAAGTCCAATTTTTTCTATAAATTTTCTCAACTGATATTGTTTCTAATAACCAGGTTCAGATTCATTTGTCAAATTTGTTTCCCTTTCTAACTCATGTCGAGGATTGTTTTTTGGTGCTGGATGTGTAAGGCATACATAGGTACACAAATAGCAGCCATACCTCACATAAACTGTGCGCATGCTTAGTTTCCCCCAGGTCTGGTGGAAGTGTTTCTTTCGTATGAACTCGAAAGAATCACACCAAACGTATCGTTGTATTAAAAAGCCCAATGTTGTTTGTAAGACGCTAAGGTGGCAGACTATATGAGTGGATGAGTGAGCTATTCTCTCTCACTCATAAGTGACACCCCTTTGCAAAATTACTGGTGTGGAACCAACAAGCAGAAACGCACCATGCGTTCCCAATCTGAAACCACTTCGGGAAATTCAGAAATGAATCACATCGTGGGCGGACAGACAGTGAACAAACAGCCAATCGATGGTAGGTAAAACTGGCCAATCGTATGCCGAGGTCAAGGACAAGACTGACGCGCGCATTTGCGCCTCACGTATGCATTCAGGTGCGTAACCTTAGGTTTGCCTGTGTGTGAGTTAAAAATGCCCATGACTTTTGCCAGTGGTTGGGGCCTACGTGACTGAAATCTGAAACTGGTATATCAGATCACGGACTGAATTATTTCGTGACATAGGATTTTCTTGTTTCTGTTCCTCATTGCCGGAATTCTTAATAACTACTGCTATTGCAGTGGACTAATTTTCTGTGAACGGCAAATGTGCTTTAAAAAGGAAGTCGGAACCCATTGAGAAAATCCACTCGATCTTGGCCTGCATTTCATTCCAAAATAGTCGGAGAATTACCTTGCAGGTAAAAACCCCAGTTCTGTCAAAAAACCAATGTTTTGTGTTATGTTGTATTTAACTGCTTCAAACATTCCCATCCCGATTATCACTCTCAGTACGTGCATGTGATCGTTATGTGCGTTTGAAGATGAGTAAAAGGTGAAACTGTAAGAGAGGTAAAACCAGGAAAATACACAGAAATTTGTTCGTCTGCGAGTAGCTCACCTTTGGAAATAATTTTTGTCCCGCTTCATTTGTCTTCATCACATCGCAAAGTGACATCAAAAGTGTAGTGACATCGATATTTGCCGTTTATGGGTTATCCAATTACTCAGCTTCGTGAGAAAAAGCAAAAGGACAATTTCAGCATAGAAAGAAAAACTTGCTTGATAAATGCTTGAGATAGAAACTCCTGAATGTCCGAATAGCAGTAACCCTTTTTCGGTCATCGCTGTCACGTGTCACATATAAAGAATAAGACACAACCCGTGTTCTATACCTAAGTGGTAAAATACAATAACCCCACATATGACTACTCAATTGGTTTTCAGGAGTACCTGAATTTGAAAATCGTTTCCGCTGATCATCGATAGCTGATATATTCAAGATAGGTCGACTTTCCAAATAGACTTGTTGCTCCATTTCTACTAGTTTTTCAACGTCGAGCAAGTGTTTTCTGAAGCATATATGGTGAAAGAAGTTCACGAAATAATTGACACTAAAAATTATCCATAGGTTTTGAATTAGACTATTCTGTGACAGTAGGTTTACTTGACACAGAACGTTTACATGCAGCATATGTATCATACCAGATTGTTTTGTAATAAATTACTTGAGATCAGGATAATAAAAGAAACTTCATGAAAAACTTCACATTGTCTGAATAATTCCAATAACGGGGAATTCGTCTGAAATCTGGTGAATCCGAAAAGGTAATTTACCCTGAATATGCCCAATAAATCACGGATTATTCGCAATTTAGCAGATTTCTGGAAAATCCATTTGCATTCTTCACATCGAAAAGTCGGACGCCGCGAGCCGGAATCGAACCGGCGACCTTCGCGTACTGGGCAGATGCTCTACCAGCCGAGCTATCGCCTTCAGTCCGGTGCGAATAACGCTAGTGAATAATTGATAGTGCGCGAACCACTATTCCAATGATACACAGTATCTATCCTGGTTTTAATCATTGGGCTAGCCTCGTCGGTCACTTCCCAATGGGACGAACAGCGCACGGAGGAACGTGATCCATCGGACATTGAAATATATTTAGAGGATGTATTGTTGGCACGAGGAGCTTGAATCGTATGTTTTTGGAAAATCCACTTGCATTCTTCACATCGAAAAGGATAGATACTGTGTATCACTGAAATAGTGGTTCGCGCACTATCGGTTATTCACTAGCGTTGTTCACACCGGACTGTTCGGATCGCGATAGCTCAGCTGGTAGAGCACCTGTCCGGTATGCGGAGGGTCGCCGGCTCGTGGCGTCCGACTTTTCGATGTGAACAATGCAAGTGGATTTTCCAAAAACATACGATTCAAGCTCCTCGGGCTGACAATACATCCTCTGAATTAGCAGATTTCATTGAGAATGATATTTCACGGATTGTGAGAAGTGATGTTTCTTGTTCAAACATCAAAATGCAAGGAAGTGACAATTGGAGATCAAGGTGTTCTATGATAATCGTCCAACATATATCACTCACTTACCACGGTGAATACAAAATCCACGGCTGAGTCTTGTACGCACCAAAAAAGGCCAGATGCTAGATTACTTTCTTCCTAAATGACCAAAGACGAAACCTTTGAAGGTATTCTAAAATTGTAAGAATACTAACCAAATACGGCTGAATTTGGTGTTTTCGTAAAATCTCTGACCTTTGGGACAAAGCCGCATGAATTGTTGTTTATTCTCTTCAGGGGTCACCTTTGCAGTTGGTTTTAGTAGTGAACTGATGGGCTAGGGTTGTTGGTGGTACTATTCAGTAAAGTTCTTGCTAGAAATACGGCTTCAGCAAAACAATGATTTTGTCATCCATGAAGAATGAGTAAGTCAAAACTTTTATGTTTACTTCCTAAATTTTGTTCACTTAGGTCACAAATCGTGGACAAATGTTATGGCAACCTAAATTCCTATCTTCAGCTTGGCATGATACGCGATACTCATCTTCTCAATCACCATAAGTGGCAATCTCATTTCCAGTTTTCTAATGGTATTTCTCATTGGTTTAGATTCCTGCAGTATTCCTAATTACGACCCTAATCTCAAATAAAAATGACAAAACCAGATCAAAAAAACAAACCACACTGATTCGGAACAATAAGCAAACCTCGAAACTGAAATTTTTAAGTTATATTGCTATGCTTTTAAAAGTCACGCAGTAACTTTGGACCCGTAGGGCTGTAAAAGGATAAACTGATCATTGACGGAGAAGGGAAGACTTCTTCGTTGGTTACCGTACGGAATACCTCTGAAATTACTACGGGGGACTCGATTTTAGTATTTTTTTCGAATAGTTAGAATATGTCACAAGGAACGTTTACTTTACAACAATTTGCTAACTCTTTTCATTCGTTCACTGAAGTCTAATTTGCAATAAAGTCGTACCAAAGAAAGTCCAACGTGAAGCTACCCTTCGATTTCTGAGAATGTAAGATTATTCTCATTCTAGGTACTAAGTTTCACTTCTGATGCTTAAAAAATCATTTTCGTACTATCATACTCAGCTTCATCAAGGATTCCCATAGAATCAGTTAAATCTGTGCACAAGGTACCCATAAAAACATTACTTTCATCAAAATTATCCAAAGGACAAATCGGGACCAATGAAGTTTCCCTAATAAAAATGGCATAGTCATCGCTCATTACCCTGACAAAAAAGTACAATATTAATACGCAATTGTGGATAAAACACCTCAGCACCTTTGGGGTGCCAATCGAACTGTTACAAAACAGTCAGATGTCTGAATGATCGACGGACTTCGTCCTAGCCTAACGACTGACCAATAGAAAACGTGAAGTGCTATGATGAAGTGTTAACCAAAAAAAGGCTGTACACATGGTTCATTTTCATATTGTCACGTTTGATTGTCCAAATTCTGAACGAGACCGAGTGCTCTGTATCGATTCAATAAACACAATTACCCGACTACGTTAAAATATTTATTGGGATATAAAGCATTTCTCAAGCTTTTTAAACAGCACAAAAAGTGAGAAACGAATTTGCAACTGTCATGGAGCGAAATGACAGGTAAATCTGTCAAACTTCGCATCTAAATTGAAATATGTGAAATTCCTCAAAGTATCACTGCTGCACTTAGTAGCAAAACCCCCAGTGTGATAACAAGTGATAGACAACCCAAAAATCCCTCGCTGTTTTGTTGTCTTGTTAAAACGTTTGTTTGTTGTGGTAGCTGTGGCAACCATCTTGCTCACATTGTTTTCGTTAACGTCTGTAACAGACACAACTGCATTCGTTAGTGGTACTGAGCTATCGATTCGTTTGTCGGATGACTAGCCACCGTTGACTGATTCTAGAAAACTGCAAGCAAAGAACGAGAACAATATGCTCGCCATCATCTGCGTAACTGTGTCCGAAGAAAAACCTCATATCCAAAGAAACCGAAACAGAGTCCTATTCCGAAGGCTCTTTACTAGTTAGAACACAAACTAATTTGAAAATCGTTGCTGACGCTCACGTTTATGGCATTGGGTCCCCTTTACCCAATTTAGGAGAACAGAATGAGCACAGGTCGCGATACTCAAGCAATCCAGTTATCTTTGTCTATTGCTTTCCTAAAACATTTCAGTTTACATATATCGTACTCCGTGGAAAGAGTTTCCTATCCAGCCCGTACTACTGCTGTATTTGCTTGCTAAATGATATATAAACTGAAATATTTTGCGTACCCGATGGACGACAGCAAACAAAATTCTTACGTCTAACGACTTATATCTTTTTTCCATGCTCGAGTGTATGCTGCAAGCGTTATTCCCAGAGGTGATTCCCATGAATGAAGTGGATGTTGATATAGGTAATAATTTGTACCACGGTTCTCTTATATGGACGATCTATGGCTCGACAAATGTGCGACTTTTCTGATTCAATGAATAAGCACGATGCTCAATGAAATAGTGAAGAAACAATTATTCAGGGATATCATATTTTGCTAAACTACTAGTTCAATGGTAATTATTACTAGTAAACCTGTGTACACGGCATATTAATCCCAAGGATGTTCCAAATCACTCAATAAAATAAACCGTCAAGTTTAACTCACACCGTAAATTATTCTTGACAGTTGATAACAGGGTAAATAGTAATAAACAAAATCAAAGAATGTCTTCTGAAAAATTCACCCTCATAAATGAATCAACAATATAGTAGACAGCTTTTCCCAAGCAGTCTACTGGAATTAATTGCTTATTTTCTCTTTCAGAGCTTGAACGCATTGAGAGTGTCACTGCGAACGCCGATGATGGGCTTTATTATGCAACGCTACCTCGTAAAATAGTGAATTACTTAATTTGACTGGCAAAGACTTTAAAGAAGATCACTCTAGATATATTTAAAATCTTGCAAAACGTTCAGGGTATAGTTAGTTGAAAGTAAACAACACTATTGTTTCATGAACTCGTTAGATAGGAAAAAATGAGTACTTTTGCACATAAGCCTACAATCAATTAGCAGTGGAACACGTGATAATTCGGAATTCTCTGTTGCATTTACGCAAGAAGCTACGTTCTTCAAGTCATACCAAGCTGGCATCACATGACAAGTTTCGATATTTTTAACCATTCTAACGTGAAATGTGCTTTGCCTGGAGAGGATCGAATGATAATTTGACTAGGTTTGGTGTTGTATTTTGCTCAAAAGCCTGGAATTAGGACAATTTACTTGATCCCATATAGTCAGTTCTAGCTTGATGATTGGTTTTCCGTGATGGGTTTCAGAAGCACGATGAAAAGTAACCCAACCAACACTGAGTACAGAACTTTCTTATTTGAATGCGAGTCTTTTAGTACGACAAATTTTGTGTTTAGCTTGCAGATAAGGCAATTATTTATACGCGCAGAAACTATTTTAGCTAAGCCGTTGTTTTAAGTTACACGGGCTTCGGGGAAAGGCATGTCAAATCAGATTCACAGTTCAAAAGAGGATAACAATCGCTTTACAGGTTAGTACCATTTAGCGACCAGGATATCCCGGATCCACTCAAGTCACTATTTCGTCCATCATTTGAGCATAAACTGAAAAATCCCAATTTTATGACCGTGAATAACAATGCCAAACTGCAGCTGTTTGTCAGTCAGTGCACAATACACAAATTGAGGAAATTGTATCGAGTCCAGTCATGCGATGCACGATCCCGATTTCAAAGATATACACAGCGTGAAAAGCTTTCAGAATCTAGAGCATAGAATAAATAATGTCTGCTTGTCATTTCAAAATAATTCAACCAAATTTACCGACTGAAGCATTTGCAAATATACTACCGGGACATTTCAATCCAAAGGTTAGTGGTTTATAAAACCATTTACTTTGTTCTTTCGGTACGGCACATTCATTCTTCTACACGCTATAGTTATCTCTATATAATAATGGGGATTTTTTAGATAGAAGGAAAATCGGAGTGATAAACAGTTCTCTTATTTTGTTAAAATGAAAGCAATGGTGTACAGTTTATTCAGTTTCTGGATAACAAACACAGTTTCAGCTTTATTACTAATATCAGTACTTGGAGAAAACTGGAAATCGTGCATTCTCAAAAACTTTTGTTGGTATGTGAAACAGGTTCATTTGCTCCAAACATTTTGAAACTTTCACGGGGCTTTTTTATGTAAATTTTCGGGTTTAGCATTACGTACTTCACTAGAATGCAAACTGTTTCACTCTTTGGTGTACAAACTGAACTCGAATGGTGTTTCATCGGCAATTCATTTTGTTCCCTTCCAAATTGTCTCTTGGACAAAGCGTGAACAGTTCGCCTAACAGACTTGTTTTTCCGGTCAAAATAAACTTATATTCTCCCATCCGATCCATTAGATTCGGCCGAGATCACTACCAGCTTGAATAATCATGATATATTACTTCAAATTGATGTGGTGCGAAACGTGGTTGGTTCTCCCAATCCCTAAAACGGTGACGGTGATCAATCATCTCAACACATCCTGTTCATCACCAATGTATTATCAGAGTGCACTTTTGATCGCTCGTGTTTTCGGTGCCGAGTAACCAGCATTTCTTGTGTTGAGTGTCGCTGACATAGTATTTTGATTGAATGCACAGCTCTGCATGTATTAGAATGCCCAACCGTCGCGTATTTTTCCTCTACAAAGAAGAAGTGCTGAATACTGCCTTAGGGCGATATGATAGTGGGAAACAAATTTATACAGAAAAATAATAAATTTGATCCATAGCCGGGGGTTTGATTGAAAAATGCTTGGAATTTTTCTCCTAAAGAAACGAATCCCTAAGTGAATGTTGCAAACTGCTTCCTCCAAGCTAAACCAGCGATGGTGTCAGGAACATTACCGCAGTGTGCAATCTCTATGTCATGTGTAAAGAGCCCTTCATAAAAAAATGAACCTGAGTGGAAAAAGTTTATTTCCTATTGATTAGCCCATTAAAACCGTGAAGCTTTCAAATGAAGTCAGGTAGAAAATATTTGTTCAACGCTCGAAGTAACGGGGATTCGATTTTGCCATTATTCTTTTGATTATGGGTTCCTTTGATTCCAGTATGTGCTCCTGTAGAGTTCTACAATATCATTGTAGAAACCAGTGATCCATATCTCATTGTTTACGTACTATATGAGGTATTAGGAAAGTTGTATAAACAAATTTTAGGTGTATTCAGGAAGAATTCGGCTCCACTGTTATCCCCAGCTATGAAATACAAAGATGCATAGACGTGATCAGCAAACCGTAGGAGCAATATAAAGGAGTATTACAGAGTTGGAAGTGCTTACATATAATGAAGTTGTACCGTATGCGGAACTATATATATATATATATATATATATATATATATATATTGTAACTACGGCCTGAAACGTAGTTTGTAGCTCACATAGCAACAATTACAAAACAAAAATGGGGCTGAAAAAGTACACTTGATCAGGAATAGATTTGTGAAACAATATGATATGATATGAAACATTCCAGTTTTCCTCTGTACTCTCTTTGGTGTCTTTTTCACTCTTTGTTTCCGTGCTACAAATTAGTGTAATGGTGGGACACGAGAGCTCACCAGACAAGCAACACAGTATTAGCACCACGGGTTGCCCTTCCCAGCGATGTCCCTCAGCGTCTCCAGTCAACAAAAATCCCAACCGAAACACCGGGTAGCTTCAACTTATGCCGAAGCTAGTGCTGGTGTTTTATTACTGTCACGCCGAAACACGTGTCAGTCATCAGAATCTGTGTAAAGCGTTCACTTTGCTCATACGATAGCTATCCACACCCAACAAAGTGGTGATAAACTTCGTAATTCTTTGTTCAATTTGCCCACCAGATGCGAGCAGACTTTCGGTGATTGAACACATAAACCTACCGAGCATTCTAAACGTAGGTTTTGTAGGTCTCCCAGCAGCACAGTAAATTACTACGACTAGCGGGGCTTTACGCTGGTATCTCACAAGAAAATCAGATTTCATGACAGCGCTGCAGATGACTCAGTTTGGCGAAAGCTACTCTGGCTTTCGCTATTCGTGATGTGACCTCATCATCAACACCACATCTAGTTGTAATCAATCTCCTGAGATATTTAAAGTTATCGATCACTTCCGACTGATCATCAAAAAACATTGGGTGTAACAACAGGCTCGTTCCAGGCTTGGAACCGCACTATTCACATGACAGACTCGACGTGCATAACATATATATTCTTTAGTCATCAAGTGGTCTAGAGCATACTAAACTCTCGGACCACAGGCATTCAGCAAGGCGATGTAATCGGCATTTTCCAAGTGGAAAACTCCGTTTCCTGGCGGAAGTCTAACTCCAAAATCTAGACTAGATAGCCCCTTCTTAAGAACTTCAGCTGATGGCAACAGTTGGCGAAATCTGTCCCTGGGTCCTATTCTGACGTGACTTATAATGGCACAACTCTTCCGAAGACTGACAAATACTGCTCAAGCACTTCATTTCTCAACAATCAGTTCCACAGTGTAGTCCTTCTGACGTGCTTGAAAGTATTCTGGATGTCTAGAAATACTACAACGGTGATCTGGCTGACGTCGTAGGTTCAAAATTTGAGTGGAGTATCCACAAAAGTTGGGAAACCCAGCATTCTAGTTGCAGGTCTGTTTTTCACTCGTGTGGCGCAGCCACCAAAGTGTGACAGATGTTGTTTTACGCTTTTAGGATAAGCGGGATACTCTCATGGTCTCATCAGTCAGCGCGAGCCGTGTTGATTATACTCGCTTCCAGTCATGTTTGACTGGCGTGCGCAGATAATCAACAGAAATCCAGGGTGTCACGTAGGAACGAGAAATTCACAACTCATTCTAGCGGAGGGACGCAGAGAATTTTCCATTGGAGACCACTGCTAAGTGAAGTGACTGCCTGAGGCTACGCCGAGTTTGAGATAGTTCATTTTGGAAAAATAATAGACGAGCCGGTTGTGAAAGCTGACCTTGACTTAACTGCTTCAGCATCGTGCTTTTGGGATGCATACCGAAGCATATGGAAAACTTAGCGCAAACTAGCTGGTGATGGTGGTCAACGTGGGTGCTTCAGTTCGATTGGTAGTCTTGCATACAACCTTGACATATATGGCTCATTGTGGTATGAATGAAAAGCTCTATTACAACTACTACCGTAACAGCGGCATCTAACCATGTCACTCAGTGTATTCTAGCATCCTGCGCGTGGATCTCGCTGACCTCAACCCGGAAGCCCAATCCATCAAATACAGCCAAGTCCTGTGGTTACAGCTTCCTTAACATTTTACCGTGCCAAGGACCCGACCACTTCGATCCACTCTCCATCCAATGCATACCTCAGAG
The DNA here is from genome assembly GCA_948099385.1 of Fasciola hepatica. NCBI lineage: Eukaryota > Metazoa > Platyhelminthes > Trematoda > Plagiorchiida > Fasciolidae > Fasciola > Fasciola hepatica. Next base: position 31,255,172 of record CANUEZ040000043.1, on the reverse strand, counting down.
GAAAACCTAAAACGAGGGATAATATCGGCCTGTATGTGTAACTGATGTGCCAAACACCGTAACTTGTTTAGACCGAGTACTTGTTCAAGTGGCTTACCCGTAGTTTACAACACCCTCTACTATCAGATAGCTTAGCTAAGCATTTATCACTTAATATCATGAATGCATAGTTTCCCTCTGTTTCTACCGCCGTTTCTTGTTCTTTCTTTACACCGGGATCTGACTATGTTGATACTGCTTCGTATCATTGGAGGAAAATCTACTGAAAACAAAATATGCATTTGGATAAATAACGTTACATGGCATTACATTCGTAGGACTATCCTGAAACATTGACGACCTCCTGAATCTACGTTGGCCGAAAGGCAAGGCTAGGAACGTTGTGCACGATAGCCACAACACGAAGGAACAGGAGCCACAGGGAGTGCCATTCCCGAGCCCCTGGTGGACTAAGGCCATCAAATAAACGTAGATTTGACATTCTCAGTCATTTATCGAGTACCCCCAATCCCTACAAACACATCTGTTTGCACACACACTGGCCACCGCAGAGGCTATTAGCATCAGTTTTTTTACACATGCTCTGTGCACTTGAAGAAAATCCGTCCAAACCCTTTATTTACCCCGGCCGCAAGTGAACCAGTCCCACCCCAGTGACTCAGATCCTAACCAAGCGACTGTCGCGAACCAATTGCAAACATTGACACTTCGATCCAACCCCAATCCCCCCCATCCACTAACTGGGTCTAATCTGAATAACCCTTGACTATTTCCGCACAATCATCTCCCATATGATTTGTAATGAGAATGAATCATTGAAAGCAATCGTTTATCTCCGAATAAGCGTTCTGATGTCATAAAGTGCACATTCTGAGATCTTATGAACCTCACGTCTTTTTTTCCATGAGTTTGTGGTTATACGTCACAAACTGGCAAGCTAGATGTTTCTTCAGTTATTCAGAATTGTGCCAAAACACCACCCTCACATACTGTGAGACCATCAAACAAGTTACGGTAAACTCAAGCTGCAAGCCTAGAAGGCTATTTTTAGTGAACTTTTATAACAGGAAAGTATCCTTCCTACGTACAACATCAGATTTTGCATCCATTATATAATCCTGTTTGCGTGTATTGTTATTCAAAGTAAATATGCCAGCTCTGTAGATTTACTATCAGCGTAATAGCTTAGACATCGTTGAGGCAAAGCTTTCGGCAATTTCCGCCCTTGGTTCACACCCTGTTGTCTTTTCATTGGGAGATATATACTAGTCATTCGGTGGGTTGCGATGATTGTCGAGAACAATACGAGCAAATACTGAATATAAATGAAAACCTGCTTGAATTCTATTTGATGAGGATAACTGGCTGATAAACAATGGTATAATAAATCACTCATTGGTAATCCTTCACCTTTCTCCCTGGTTTTCACCAAAACCATATCGGTCTATGCAATACTGGACGACACATCACCAAATTCTCTTTTTTGTCCTATGTGCACTTAACCGTAGAATTCCAAATACTGTTTATCTCGATAGATTTTGAGGTCGTGTGAATTTTATAGTTGGAAATCCGTGAACACATCACATCCAATAATTGGGTTACTGGGATGTAAACGTATAATCTTTTTCACACTCCATGAGATACTAATAAAGAGAGTTGAGTAATACAGAATTTATTGGGATTTTAAGCTTTTTTCATTGTTGTTTTCGGAAGTAAATAACATAGCATCTGTCCTACGTATCGCGCAGTTTCTACTAAGTCCCGCCTAGTCTCACTGAAACCGCCAGTGGTCATGTAGCTTGAGGGCCAATAAGAATCTTGGTCTATAGAAACGGCCGTGTTCGCTGACTGGAGTCTGTGGCCTAATGATGTGGGTTTAGTGACTATGCAAACGTAGTCAGCTTTTTTCTTCTGTACCAAAATGCTTGTTTTTAGTAGCTCCGGGATGATCGAAAACCGAGTACCTGCGTTTTGGATAAGAGCAGTTGTGTGTCAGTGAAAAGCTGCATCGTTCAATTCACTTCAGGTCTTCTGCAAAAGACCGGGACTTTTTAATCCCTTAGTGAGATCCACCTGTGGTAAGTTTTAAATTCACAGTTCTGAAAACTGTTAAAGTTCTAAGCTCCGCTAATTTTAAAATTTCCAGCTTCAGATGAGACTACGACTGTAGTTACGAGTGAATCACTTTGAATGCCCAAGGGCCAATTCGTAATAAATTAAACAATGGCAAAGTGTACGGAATTTGTTATTTCGGTATTTTGTTTGATACACCATATGAAAAAAATTATTATGTATATGTGCATATAAGTGTACTGCACTGGCCATTCAAAGTACAGCAGGCAAGGCTGACTGCTAATTTGACTGATGCGACCAGTAAGGGAAAATTTCCTTTTGCCGTCCAAAATGCTTCACCGGTAAGGGCTAAAAATGAGGTGGATCAAACATTTTTGACCACAAAATCGTTCATGACAAGAATTTTTTCAGATATTTCCGTAAGACAACTGCAAAATTCATCAAGTCTTTTAACCTGAGTTTCAGGAAAACGTAGTGTTTACTAGAAACTGAATAATAAAAATGATCACACAGTGAGATTTCCGTCACCACGTATCAGGTGTTGTGACGATAACATCGGAACAACTATCATGTAACGACTGATAGGACAATTCTCACGACGCATTCTGTGGATGTTTCTTTTCTTCTTGGTCTTCACGAGTCTTGGAGCAATTGAACGCACAGCCCACACGGTGATTCTCTGCTATCCCTGATTTTTAGGTGAATAAAAATCGTCTTGTTTTTGATAGCGCAGGTGTTGACGTTCCCAAGTGTAGCACTTAGGACATCGATTCAACTAACTGATAGTCCATTTGTTTGGTTCCATCCAATAAAGATGGTTCAATATCACGAAAAACGATGGCTGCCTCACCGATCAGTACGTAGCTCTGAATAAGTTTCACCCGCAGAGAATTCTGCAAAATATCATCCTCTTGACAATTTCAATACATTAGTTTCTCTGAATTCAATAACCTTTTTTGATAAGTCGTGATATGAGCTTTTATATGTGGCTTGTTCCAAATCTTGTGTTCGTGAAAAATAAACCATTCATGATGGTTATCGTCCGTGCAATGGTTAACAATCCAGCCATTGTGCTACGGGCATGTGTGCACTGAAAGTGATGTAAATATAGCGGGATAGTAACTATTCTTGTTAATCCGTGTAAGTAGCGAAAACACATGTAAATTAACAAAAATTTCCGTGTCTTAGCAGTTTCAAGTAAATAAAGAACGGCGTTTTTCACTCGATTTCGACTATCTATACGGGGGATCTTTCGCTTGCAATCGACCTCGTTGGTCACTCAGTCATCATCGGCATGTTGTTGGATTTGTGAATATTCCCTGTATTTTATACAAATTCCACAAGCCATCCAGTAACTAATCAGTAGTTCTTCCGAATGAAACATCATTCGTTATTAGAAACGTTCATCTATTGCCTTTGACAATGCGTAACACCTTGCACGCGCATCTTTAGGATAGGTTCTCGGATTAACAGTCGATACACCCTGGTTTCATGTCACAGTGGATTTCTACAAGTGATTTACCTAAATCGATAATCTTTCCAGAAACAATGTGGCTTTTTCGGAAGCTGAATAAATTAACTCGTTCTATCTGTACCTGGAACGAAACCAATTTGATGTTCACTGATAATGCTCCTACAAACTCAGGTAGTTAGCAATCAGACAGCTCAGACAACGGATGATCAATGGTAACGTCCAAGAAGAAGCTGTCAAAAAGTTATCTGTAATAACATTTAATAGATCTTTGCATGGACTCCAAAAAACTAACGTTCTGCTGGGGCAAAAAAGGTACACCGTACCGTAGTAGAGTTGAGTGACTAAAGTTCCTTTTATTTTGCTACGCTAAAGATGGTTTGTTCGGAAAGACGGAATTAGAGTGGGCCCTTCACTTGAGCACCTTGACTCTTTCACCCAAAGATAATATATTGTGAAGAATTCACGTTTATGCAGACAAAACGCTAGAAAATGCGTAGTTAATTGGACGAATTATCTTCACGTCTGACGAGAACGGAGATTCAGGCAAGAAAATACTGAACATCACCGAAAATTACATGATATGCGCCAAGCTCATACACGTAAATCTAAACACAATCTCGAGATCGTCTAGTCCCAAAAGATACATCAGCCTTGTTAACGGAGCAAAGCGTATAGATGCAAAGACGATATGGGAATGTACTGATAATTTGCTATTTTTCCAGTTACTATCATCATCATCATCATCATCATCATCCACCTTTAAAATGCTCGCTTTATTTGCTTCGTTTCTCGACTTCCAAGTCAGCTTAGATGACCAACATGAGGGCACATACAAAGGATGACGATTAACACAGCTAATCATTTGTTTCCTTCAATTTAATCTCTATTGAAACGCGAAAAAATTGCTCGAATTTCCGACAAGATTTTGCTCGGCACTAACAATATTGTTCGCGCACTTCTCTCCTATGAGTCAGTCGAAATTTTCACTTATTGTAGTCGTTCATTTTACCAGTAACAGCGCTGTTTCTCTGAGTCACTGAATACCATTTTTCAGTAACGGGCACAATCATCGTGCTGAAGAAGTTAGAACGCATTCATCTCAAATGAGCTTACAATAAGTGAATAATTAAAGTTTATAAGAATGGATAGGCGAATCTCAGAGTGCTTCTGTTATGTTTTAGTAAAAATTCCAAATAGTCTTTTCTCTCTATTTCTGATAATTGTTTGTCGTTTTCTAATTAGCTAAACAAAATAAGACCAAAAATAGTGTCCAGTTTTTCCACACATTTCCGTGCACACATGATTCTCGGCTGTTCAGCAAATTATCGACTCAATAATTGAACCGAGACCTACAATTGCATTTAGACTTATTGTCTTCGCCCGATTTCGCATTAAAATGATAATCGTGCAGCAGCATACCCAGTCAAGACAACACAACTCCCTATTCAAGTCTTTGACAAGAATAGAAAAGTATTCGACTTTCTGGCACTCAGTTACACCAAAAGGAAGAAATATAATCGCTTTTTAGTAATCCTTGACCTGGATAACACTTTTCCGACAGTGATTTGGATTTGCACATGAATCAGTCCGCAAGAACGTGACTCTCTAATTTGAATTCGCGGCTACGAAGCACAAAAGAAGCAACTGGCTGTGCAGTTCTGCTTGTTTTGCACGTTCATTTTCACTGGTCGATCATATATGTTTTGTGCGTGTGTGTGTGTGTGTGAACAACCGATTTGACGACTGGACACCACAACGTGTTATTTTTCTATCTCAACATTGTCTTGGTCTGATAACTGACTCGATGATGTGTGGTTTTTTGAGCTTGGCGCACGTTAGCATGTGTGCACATTGTGTTCGAATGTTTACGCAGCTCTTCAAGGTCATTCGAGTTCCTGCGTGAACATGAGCCACAGATCCGTGCTTTCAACCTCCCTCACTCCCGGAAACAAATGACTAATTTGCATTGAAATATTCCTGTGCATGAACAACAGCTTGGCAACACTGTACGGCAGTTTGTCTCTGATATCCGTTGCTGAAGACCCTCTCACTGGTTCTTCGTTTGACTAACGACCAGAAATTCGACCAAATAGTTTGTCTATCCTTTTAATGCTTTCCTCTAAAGGTAAACTGCATGGAAGCACTGCTCATATGCCTGCCTCATCCCAGTTTGAAATCATCAGTAATACACGTGCATTACCAATCCACCAGGACTCAACACGAGCTGAAAGAAATCCAACTCCAGATGGAGTTCAGTTTTTCTGCATGGACGACGTTTCCAAACAAGACGATTGAAATACCATTTTGGGCAACATTCCGCAAATTTTCTATGATGCGTTAACCGTTGTAATCGTGTAATAAATAGTAGGCCAAATTCAGTATTGTTCAAGGTTTAGACTAGAAGTAATGTATCGGAGCCGAAATCATTTCGGAGTGTATAGAGAAAAGGATGCATCATATGATATGTTATAAATAAGTGTTTTTTTCAGTAACACAGGTTTGTCGGAAAAATTGGTAGTCAGCCGCAGTTTCGGTCACCGCAGGTAACCTTTACAATATAAACCGGTCCTGAGAAAGGTTACCGGTTACGTCATCTGATTACCATCTTTTACGAGAACCCCGTACCATTAGGCGAATCGGGTTCTTCTCTATTTTAGTTACAAAAGCCTTGTGATGTATCCGCTTAGTATCCCAAGAATTTGGTTATAGTATGACTTCATAAAAATGAGTTCACCTGTAATCGTTTACATGGTGGAACTGGCGATTCATTTTGGGGAGATGTCAGCAGCTTTGAGTCATGCCCGGCAATGCAATCGTTAGAGGACCATTTAAGCTACGTCTAAGCCTCGGTGTCCCAAAAATATTATTATTCGCTGACAACAAAACAGCTCTCTCGAATTGGGTGATATTTTTGTCTTTTCTGTAATCCATTCATCTGAAACAAGAAAAGCTTGTGTTCTTTAAGGTCTTACTTTAACTGCTTGTCTAGGAGAAGTACTAAATATGTAGTTATGTTTTGAACAAATACGTCTGAATCAAGAGCAAACTTCATTTAAACTGCACAGTTCAACCACTGTCAAAATAACATGGAGCAATAGGATTTTCAACACTATTTACGACTGGAACTTTTTATTTCCCAATGATTTTGACTTTTGCGGTTGTTTGTAGCTCAGGCTGATGGTCCGTGTCAGTGAGTGGTCGCTGAGCTTGGATTTTAGGTAGCAAACTTTTCATCAACGGTCACGGTGATTTTGTCAGTGATCGGGTCTCTGACTTAGCCCTTCACAAACTCCATTCAAATGCTGTGTCTACAAACCGAGCTATGATAAGAAAGCATTCCGTTTCTTTTATCAAATGGTTCATCGTACAGTTCCAAAGATCGATTGCATGGAAGCCCTGTGTAGCTCTTTCATCCATATTAGAGACCACCAGCAGATCACGTCTACCGAGACCATCCTGTGACTCGAACCTGAGATGAACAACTGTGAATCGAACAACCAACCACCAGGCTGGCTCTGTACTTTTTTTTCATATCATTTCAATAATTCAAATAAGCTTGTAATGAAATAACGCAATAAAGCCATAGATGAAAAATGGATGTTTTATCAACCCAAATAAAAAAACATCTTCAGCAGCTCACGAACAGTCGTGGTTTGTAACAGTTTTCTATGTCAATTTCGAATAAGGCGCTCCGAAATAATTTTCTTCGCCAACACCTCATTGATTCTGGTTGAATGGACATTAAAAAGATTGTCATAAAAGGAGTTATGAAGTTTTGGAATGCAAGATACCAACCGGTATACCCCAACGGAAGCTACATATGCCATCTAGGTTCATTCACATTGCGTGAGTTCGTTCTATATGATGATTAACGACCATAACCATACAGCGGCACCTATAACCTATGAGCAAGAACGCCTTGTGTTTGTCGAAACCAGACTTATGAGTTCTCGCATGCCTCACTCATCACGTTGGAGACGACTCTGGGACGGGACAGCGAGCTAACTTCATCGCTGTGCACATCACCGCATCTTTCTTTCTCGTCTAAGTCTATCATCATTCATTGGAATGTTATATCCTCTTCTTGGAATCAATGATTATTTTCAATTCCACCCGTCAGCAATAACTATTGTCGATTGGAACTAGGCTTTTATTGTAAATTTATTTGTACAGTAAACCTGAAGAATCCAAATTTGTCTAGAAATCACCACGTGCAGTTCGACAACTTTCACCTTGTAAAACCGACAATCTCGTGATCACCTTAGTTGGAGCTATTCGTCGGTACGAAAATCGGGAAGAATATCATTGACGCTGTTCACATGCAAACTCGTTTTGAGTAAAACAAGTTGGATATTTCAATTACTCCCGTCTAGTTTATTCACCACAAACCTTCAGTCCAACAAACTATGATTAAATCTCAAAAATGGTATATATCAAGAAATTTGTCGCAGACGAATTTTCTAATCAGATTTATGTTGCCTGAAGCACACTACATCTTGATCTTAGTTAGCCTGTTCCCGTTACGGAAAAAGATTTCCAATTTGACGGCATCAACTTGCACAAAGACATTTGAACAAGAATACTGATGTGTAGTAACCAGTGTACTTGTAGGGGAACACACTCATGCCTGATTAGTAAACAAAATTGCCTAATTTGCGATATCACTAGGCAAGAAGCCGAACCATATGTTTATAATTCCAATTTTCTAGAATATTAAAACCTTTCATGCTCATGACTGAGGCAGTGTTTGTTAATGAAGTAAGTCAATTGTAACTCACAACTCCTTTGACAACATGGTGCGAGTTATTGCAACTATAACGTGTTTCACTCGTCGAACATTTGTGCAACCATTTTCCCATCAGAAACTGTCGTACTGTAGCTTAACTATCGGGTAATCGAAAAAGGTCTAAAATCCGACAGCAGTCTGTTTTGACAGACGTCTCACGAATGTAAACGGATGCTACACTCACCAGTGGTTAGGGGTCCTGCACACCACCATTATGTGGGTAACACGGAACGACTGCAACAGGAGCAACCGATCAATTTGGAACAGAAACCGCAATGGGTTGGCTGATTAATCCCCAAGGGTGTCTACAATTATATATTCAACTGTCGTTTCAAAACGGTCTTGCAGGTGTGTAGAAATTGGAGTGCACTTGATCTATGGGAAACCGAATCAACTCCAGAATGCATTCACTAAACTTAAATTTGCTTTTCAAAGTCCTAAGACCAGGCTGAGAAGCTTCGTCCTAATTTCTCGTCGATTTATTATCAATCATTCCAATTTTATGGCATTCGGCTCCAAAAAAAGCAATATGCCGCACATGAATACAAACAGATCTGATGACTTTGTAGTTAACAACAACCGTGAACGCGATGGTTTTGAAGGTAAGGAGCAGTCTTTCGTGAAAAGTCAGGACTGAACAAATTCTTGTCAAAGTATTTTCTCTACTTTTCAGTATTAGGCTTATTCATTGATGAAGTGAGTACTTAGAACATTCGACCCATCTCTGTTAAAACTAATAAGCGTTGCTTATCCACCGAGATCTTGGCGGGAATTACCCCCCCCCCCCCCGGAGTTCATCAGTCCGAGTCAAACACCTGATAACCGGGCTACCTTGCTGATGCTCAACAGACTGCTTCATGACAGAGCTGTATGACGATGGTAGACAGTAATCCACACTCATCCATCTCATTACCACTCCTGAACTGTTGGGATCTTAGATAATTTTCCGTCACTCCATATTTTGGGGTCTTTTTGCCGTTATCCCCAATTGTGCTATAGGTCAGGTGGTAGACGGGTATACCCCTTCCACTGTTCTCATGAGCAGGCACGTAATAAAAAACGCGTCTGCTTTACACACATGAGTCCTAGGTTCGTTCCCAATTTGGGCCTGGTGGATGTGTGCCGCTGGTGATTCCCATCAAGGATGAGTTCAGCATCGGCACCGCATTACCGATCGTATTGCCAAACATTAGCTATATTTAATATTGCTGTTGTAACAGACTGATCATTGCCACCAAAATACTTGATGTACACCAAAACTCGGTTTCTGCTCAATAGCTAGTGATCATTCCGTCCATTGTTAGGAATTATGTCGTGTAAGTTTTAACATTCTGTATTTTATCTGGTCTCTATGCTTGCCATTACATCAGTTTTTTGTTGCTTCTGACATTGTTCATGCTACTGGACATCGTTATCACTGAAAGCTACCCATGATGTACGGTTTAAAGAAACATGACGTATTTACTAAATGAAACTACCCCGGTAGATTACTTGGAAGATAAATACCCCTCTGTTTTGCGAATAACATTTCGTTGTACGCACTCAGTTATATTTCATCCGCAATGGAATGTAAAAGTCATTACTATCAGGTTTTTACAGCAAAATGAAGAAAACACTTATTGCGTAAAACACTGGGTTGTCGTTAACAAACATGCGAGTTTACTGCTAGAATCACGTTATATATGCTCTCCAAGCAGGCAAAAACGATTGTACTCGCTTGACATCAAGTCTATTAATTAAATACTGAAGCTTGTCTTCAGCTACGGATACAAATTAGCCCTGATGGTCGAATTTCTGCAAATTTATCCGTGAAGCATATCAAGCCGACTAGAAAAGAAGGCACTCTGTTTATTCACCGCGAGGGAAGTAGGTGAAATTCCGAAACTCTGACGGCTGTTTCATTATTGTTTTTTATCACGAAAGGAGGATCTGTTTCACGTTGAACACTGGAAATTCCGATGGGTATTTACGCGTTCCAAAAAACTTTTGCTTTATGATCCTGGCGGATTTTAACTTCTGGTCAATTTTTCAAAATTCCTGACTTTACATTACGTGATGCTACGTTTAACAAATGCATCTGGAGCCGAAATTTGCTTACCAACGGTGTACACTTATTTGTAAATGAGAATTTCAAAAAAAACGCTAATAGTATTGTACTCACTACCGTATTATCACTCTCGATAGAAACCAGCTGAGCCATTTCACTTTCAACAAAATAGGTCGTGTCTGATTGGTTTACAAAAGTAAATGATCGACACGCAAAGTACCGGTTTGCGCTGGTATTTGCGCAACGTGAACTGCGGAATATGTTATCCAGTATTTGTTTTTTGAATGTCCTCTGGCAAATGGCTTTTATCTGTTGTCACTGGTTCGATATCCTGAGTAGCCAAAAAGTACACTAATTATTCAACGCATGCCTAGTAGAAATAGTTTATGGTTATTTACGAGGTTGGAGAGGATCTTTGAAGCCATGCGGTGTCGTATTGTTTAAACTGTACATTTGAGAGAGCGTGGAGGGAAATTTCTCTATAAAAATAAAATAAGCAGTGGAAAAACCCAATAATTAGAACAGAATAAAGTAAGCTGTTTTGGCTGAAATATCCTGCTGTTCTAGCTGCACGTAGCAGCTAAATATCACCCTCGTGTGCATACAGTATACATTTGACTTGAGCTGAAATATCAACCCACAATTTGGTGAACTTTTCAGTACTACCTTGAAGCTAGTCCGGCGCCTTTAACTTATTTATTCAAATATTAGTTTGTTTTCATTTTTAACTAAGTTAGAGCACCACTTTAGCTGTAAAAGAATAGAATGTTTAGGTTGTAGTAAATAACATTTCACCGAAGATACTCAGGATTTGTTATAACACAGTATTCTTATTCATGTCATTAGATATGCAAGATAATTCTCGATAGCAGTTGAAAAAAAGACATAATTTTACTCTTCGTTTAAGATTACCAGGGACAAGCGCGAATACCAAAACACCGTGGCTATTCTCATGTCAGACTCTTAGGGAAGACTATCACGCATTTTTTTTCGGAGACAATCAATCGCCGACTGAATTCCCCTGAAGAAAAAAAACCATCACTTTTAATTGTGACCTGAGAAGGCACATACCTGCCTGGTTTAACCACTGTTACGGTGCAAGTAAAAATATCACTTGTGTGCTTTTTATTCAGATAATCTGTGTGCATTATATTTGGAAATGTGCGTTCATTCTGAACATTGGAAAATTTGATTATTTCCAGTATTTCTCGCATTTTGTATGGAAGTGTTGCTCGATAGATGTCTACTGTAATGATAAGTATGTTCGATTTTTTTTCCAATAAATACGTACACAGTTATTGATTCACGGAAAAATCTGTTTTATCTGATATTTCGAACCGATTTCCTTGTCGCTTTGGCAAATCTGATTATCTCAGCGAAATGCAATTTCCCTCTCTTGTAATATCAGTGAAGAGTGGCTATCGCACGATGCGTCATTCCGCAACGTTCAAGTCGTTCACTAGAGTTTTTCCACGATAGACGCTTCAGTCTGATCAATGGGTAAAGAGACTGATATAAGAGAACAAATGAGGGTCACAGATTTGTTCGAACACAAGCGTAACGGAATCAAAGAATATACTGATTCTCTCAATGATTATTTGTTCCTTGGTTCTCACGAGTGTCAATCCTCACTGGTTTGTTTAATAGGAATTGACGTTCACTTTAAACAGCGAATAAGCCTCCAGATAAGACTATCTTCTACCGGAGATTAAAGTTATCATTCAATCAACAATAGTTTGTAACACATTTCGTTAAATAGCAGTCGTGGAATTTTCTACTTCAGACTTCAGGAATTTTGCTCCCCTGACCTATTTTATTAGTCTGAAAACAATCAGAATGCAGCGGATTTGGAATACATTACCTCGATAATACTTTGTTTGCTTTTGTATTCGAATTCCTTGGCGGACAATCAAAATTTCGTCTACTCTGTGTTTCCGACAATGTATTAAGCGATGTTCATTCTGCATTCATTGTTATCATGGTGGCCTACTTCGGCCTCCTGCATACACAGCTCTTTATAGTCTCAACGGAGACGTCAGTTATTGGTCTTCGGATACACTTTGCTAACAGCTGCAATACTACGGCTTCAAAGAGTTTTGGTGAACATCTCAAAAGTATTCAAAATTATTTTGACTGCCTCAATGTCAGTAGTACCTACGGATGGGTGTAGACTTTTTTCGGAGGCACATACACTACAGATACTACTCAAATCAAGCTTTTCCAACTCGCGATTGCCGTATCATCGTTCCCAAAGTTAGCTGAGACTGGCCCCCATAGAATTACCAGAGAATGTTAGTTGTGGTTTCCCAGTGCTTTCTTCTAAGTGATGCGTCCGCTCACTTTCGTGATGCGTATATCAGATGGTTGTAAAATAGTATGACCTCTATCGGACTGGAGAAAGATACCCGCTCTTTTCTCTCCAGTTTTTACAAGCTAAATCTAATATCTACCACGCCGATCATTACATTCCGGTGACGCATACTTTTGAAAACTAATAAAACGTCTACTACCTCAGCCTCCACACGAGACTGTAGTGTCTGTACGCGAATAACAGTTGTCATGTGAAATTCAGTAGGTTTTCCAAATTAGAATGAAGTTCCATCTCTTTTCGTGTGAAAAGCAGTGTATTTCACAATGGCTATGATAAACTGAACCTTACAAATTTAACAAACGGAGCAGTTAACGGGTTTCAATTTAACCGCATTGGCCTGTCGCAGATTTGTTCAGTTGGAACTGTCTGTGACAACTATATTTATTTTGACGGTTTGTCTTTAGAAAAACATGTGTGTTCATATTAAAGTACTTTTAACTTGGCCCTACTGTCATACTATAGAAATAAGAATATGAATATCGGTATCGTAAAATTATATTATTATAATGAGGCTCATCATGCAGAATCAACACTCAGCTCGTCGTTGAAAACCATGAAAGCACTTTTCCAACCTTGGTAGGAATCATCACCGGGCACATAACCAGTGGGACTCAAACCCCGGAGTGAACGATTCGGAGTCGAGCTCCTGACCACCGGGCTAACGGGTCGGCGTTTCGTACTTTCGACGTATGACAACTTTTCCGAGCTACTGACGTGGTTCCAAAATTCGCAGATTGGACCCACGAAAGGTGCCTCGATTAAATAGCAAATAACGGGAGCACATGGCTCAGACAATTCCATCGAATCGTTTGATTCGGATATGTTCCTTGTTCCTGTGAACCAAACTAATCTGAACAAAGCTAAAGTTTCAAGATTTTTAATGCAGTATTTCACCCCAAAAAAGCGCACAACCCAAATTTTCGGGTTTGACTGATGGTACATTTTTGGATGGGAAATATGGTTGCGCACAAGATATCACGGTATTCAACACACAAAGGCTAATGTTATCGCTAGATGAATGACCAGTGTTGAGATCCTCGGTTATCGTAATCACTATGCCTCAGCTGGAAACTGACACACTTTGCAACAACGGCTATATATATATATACATATATATATATATATATATATATATATATATATATATATTTGTTTATTTGCAAGTTAATATTTTCTGGAACTTAAAACAACAATTATTTTTTCTGTTCCTAATGTTCTTGTTGTTCTGTCCCACTTTTGCAGATGTGGGTCACTCAGTCTGCAAGTTTCATAGTAGTGCATTAAATTATGTTTCTGGGCCACATATGAACTTATATTGCGAAATTATTGTTGCCAATCAGTCTTATCAACTCTACCATGCTTGTTCTTGTTTCTACATAGTTCTGATTGATATTGGCAATCGATCGTGGAAGAGCAGCCAGAATATTCTCTCAGTGCTTCGTTTCGGCAATTCTCACGGCAATCAGCTGTCCGACTGACCTTTACCTCATAATTGGCACTCGTGAGCAGCCTTCCGGAGAACAGGCCCTCATATCTCTAAGCGCTGCTTATCTTACCATAGACAACAATCGTCCGCAGACAAATTACGTGAACTGCCAGATCACGGGTGTGAACACGAGCACGTGCCTACAGAAGCGCGAAGATCATGAAGAATGACTAGTTACTTATTTTGCACAGTCTTGTATTAAAGACCAAGTGCGTCATCGTTCGATTAGGGTGGTGTTTGGCTGTCTATCGACGCTGTCTGTTCTCCTCGCTCAGACGTGTGGACAGACAGGCGTGCACGCTTGCGGTCCAACGTATACTCGATCACCCACACGTGTCGTATTCAGTCTTCGCGAATCAGGGCATGTGTGCATTGCCAAAGTTCTGTTCATGTATTTTATTGATTGTGTGGAACGACTGGTTGCGTATGTGATACACGAGTGAACGCACCCGCAAGCATCCGCCTTCACGCGCACACATTTATTCACATACATGCGCACCCATACAACCAGACATCGCATTGCTCGCATACTGATTTGGACAGCTCTAAAGTGAGCTGATATACTTTCGTTTGTGACCGTTTTTACCAGCCTATCTGCTGTGCTCCCTTGTTGCCCGTCTTCTCGTTCATCATCTACAGGTGCACCGTTCTGTGAATCCGAAGAAGGGAAAATTCGATATGACACAACGTCTGTGCTAACGGATAGCACACTCATTTACACATGCTCACGTAAACAACAAAAGCTATCGACAAGCAGTGAATCACAAAAGAGGATTTACCCACCGATTGTGATTTATAGCACATATATATATATATATAGACCGTAGTTTGTGTCAACTTTTTGACATTTCGCAAGCCCTGTTCCAATTGTCCTAAACCCCCTTGTCCGAGTGCATGAACACGGCATCCTACCGTGAATCACAGTTCTTTCTCAATCTACGTGTAAGGGTTATTCAGTTGGGATTTCCCAAATTATCACTCGTTCCTATGTGTTGCACCTGACAGAAAATGGCCAAATCGGATTCCGGCAACATTGAGGAAGATTGGGTGAGGGTCAGTGAGGCTCGATATGATTCCATGAAACATCTACTACAATCAGTGAAGCATGATATTGATGCACTCACACAAAAAATTGACTTGACACAAAAGTCTCCAGTTCTGCGTCGACAAATTACCTCACCGAGGAAACATATAGAAACATCCGAAGCCTCGACAGCTACCACGAATTCCAGAGAAACTGTTTGGACCAATGCTACCGCGAAAACCTTTTCTAATGACACCTCCTCGGTGAATCAACCCGATCTACTTACCAATGTGAATCATTCCATTGGAATTCGAGCAGATAATGACTTTCCAGAATTGGACGAGGTGGAAGAATATATGGATATTCGTATTCGCGAAGAAACAAACCCCTTCAGTTATCCACAAAATCTAATAGATTGTAAAATAGCCACAGTGAGCAATTCTGACCTACTCGGTAGTGGCTCAACTGAAGACAATGAGAACAAAACTTGGCGTTCGCCGTCCGATTTTAGCTTGCGGGATCCGTTCGAAGAAGAACAATTAAGCCATGATTTTGGGAACCAAACTGATAATGGTGTATCTGGTCAGTCAGGGGCACATGTTCATACCCAAGTGAAAGAAACTGATCTAGATGATGGAGAGCCGTTGCCTTTTGACCGAGAAACTGGCTCGGATGGTAGTCTTTCCCCAGCTGTTTCGCCCACTTTCGAAATTTATGCTGCTGAAACGGTTCAGATAAAAGACATGATCCTATCTAACGAGGAAACTGCGGCTCTTGGGTTAAAACAAGAAGAACCAGTGGAAAAAACTATAAATGACCAAGAATACCAGGTATATGAAGACGGGCATTCTTTAACCACCATAGATGAAGCTTCTGAGGAAGTGGAAGACGAATGGTCTTCGTCTGAACTTGATTCCTCGTTGAACAGTAACGACGGTCAGAAGGATCATGTGATATCAAAGAATACAGAAAACCAGACCTTGAGTGGTGAATCACCTGTCAAAAAATCGATTGAGAGGAGTTTGAAATTGGCCAAACCTGGCTCAGACCGGCCACATGGGGAAATGAGCGACAAACTTCTGGATGATACTCAGTCTCGATCATCCACCTTAAAGAAGATAGATCATTCTAACTCCGAGCAAACTTTTGCCTTTGAGTCCAGTGCTATTAAACAAGTACAGCCCAGTTTCAATTCCATGGAATCAGTAGTTCTCCGACCCAAACGGAGCGACTTGGACTCAACAGGTAAACAACGACTAAATCAGCGTCCTATTTCAATGGGATCTATTCGAGGAGTGAAAGATTTTGAGAAGTCGCCCACTGGTTCTTTACACTCCGTTATTTCAGCTTACAGTCAAGAAAGCATGATTAGTGAAGCCGATTCCTACGTGACAGTATGCAGCCGCTTTGCCACTGGAAGTGATGATATCTACACCACCGCCTGCAGTGATTCCGAAGTTCCCGCCGGTTCTGGTGGATCCTCGTTTGGTGCGCCAGACGAAGAATGTCCCACATTGTCCCGAAAATGCACTAAAACGGTTCGTGGCCAACGTTCACGTGCTCGTGATCGTCGAGAAGATCGAATGTCTTCATCCTCCTCGAATTCTTCCTTGGAGGAGCAAGAGGTTCCTCTGACACCAGTTGGCAGAATGTGTAAGCCAAAAGAAGATCGACAATTAGTCGATGATACCTTGACCCGAACTCCCCAAGCACTAATTGTGACTCCCAAATTTTCCCGTCTGCCATCCAAGTTGGCATCACCGAACGATTTGTCACAAAACGTCCCCAGCAGTGATTTTCCCGTGAACCATGTACTCATTGAAAATGATTCGAAATTGCAAAAATCCGGTAAGTTGTTTCATGCGGATGTTTATATCGTCATGTGATAATATTCCAAGGATAAAACATAATGTTATTCGTAATTTCACCCAACAGGACGGTAAAAATGATACAACATAATGTGATTAAGAGGACCTGTAGTTGCTTGACAATTCTGGTCCTACCAATATAATGTCAGCGACCAATTCGTGGCTATTCTCTCTACAGTAAGCGGTATGTACACTTAGATTTTGGCATATCAGTGTGTTTTTATCTAAGTATTTCCATCGAATGGCATCTTTCTTAGAGATTCCAGTCTGTTGTCAGATATTGCTCAATTAAAACTCATAGCATGTATAAGTGCAACATCCAAAGTAATTTGGATGGCATAAGTGAGATACTGTTTCGTTCAAGAGCGACATAATCTGGAACTTTGTACAACTTTGAAAATGACCTTTTGACTTCGATCGATGGCTAACAACTGGCTCAAAATGAAGCGACCATTTTGAAGTTGACAGGTATTCAGATAGGTTTGTCTGAAAGTTCTCAAATCTTTGGGTCACCCTTTGACACTGGTGTGAGTTAGTAATAAGTTACCCATATTGGGAGAACACAGATTGGTGATTCGTACTGATGCCATTACTTCACAGTATATTACAACAAATGAGTATAATCTACTGGGAAACCATGGAAGTACATCATAGTCAAGGGGGTATTTGCAGATTCAGGGAATATGTTTTTTCCGGTTATCATGTTCCTCGTACAAAAGAAAGTTTATTTTATGGGAAATACCCATTGTACCATACAGAATTACAGTTTGGCGAAAAAATTGTTTCTCAATACTTCCTTCTCAAACCGTTTATAAATTACATGGGTGAGCCTAGACAAAAGATCATGTGACTAGACATGGAATAAATACCACTCATGGACAGGAGTTTGTCAACAGTCAAATTGTCCTCGTCATGTGATTGGTTTATATGGCGTACGCCCTGTGGGTGATAGGACGACAGATTCACTCGGCCTCGATCGATCCTAGGCTAGGGAAGATGGTTCGTCTGGACCAAAGGCATTGGGTGCTGAGGTCGGAGTTAGCTTCCTGATTCCAATTGCCTCGGCTATTGCTACAGTGAACAACTGAACACATTTGAGTTCGTTTTGGGGAACACAATATGTAACTTTGGAAGAGTGTCTGGATTCCCTTGATGTTCGGTGTCAACTAGGTGAGGTAAGATTGCGCTGTTTACCGATCCGGTTTGTTCTTTGCTTGCCCAGCATGGGTAATGCTCTTTCATACGAGTGGATAGCTGTCGCGCAGTTCGATCTACGTACGATGTATGATCTTTTGTCTAATATATCCCTTGTAATTTGTGAACAGCTTGAGGATGAATCAAATAAAAAACAATTGTTTCACCAATTTGGACTTCCATACAATGAAGTTCATTCAGATCTGTGCATTCTTAAGTTACAAACCATATAAACTAGACTATGACGTTTTCTGTGATTCCATGCAATCTCTCATCGATGTGGTTTTAGCCGAGCAAAACAGTTACACCAAAACACCACTCACTGAAGCCATTTGAGTCGCACTGATAAACATTCCGTTGAACAGTTTTGCACACCAATTAGCGGAATGCCAAATTCAAACAAGCTAGCTTTTGGCTGAGTTTCTCGGTTCCAATATTCGGAACAAGTATGTGTTCGTGAATAAGCTGTAGACATTCCTCTTAATATTTGTTGAAAAGATAAATATTTATGTGTGGTTTTTTGAGCTGCCTGACACATGCCAAAACCCACTGCCAACTTTAAACTGATCCTATATCTCAGGTTATTTTTTTAAGATATAAGAGGCTATTTATTTGATGTATTATTAATTTTGAAAATCTATGAACGCCGGTCATTTCAACTAAAAACTTTTATCCGAATTTCGGTGGATTGTTTGGCAAAATTATGAAAGGGTATTACCGGATAATTAAAAAGATCTTCCTTTTGTATTGATTTTTGAACACAAGTGGTTTGCACTTGCTAATATGGTAGAGCAGTACTGATAGCTACCGTTCCAGCAATATTCACCATGATAAGATGAACTGATTAGCTTACAGTTTACGACTTATGGTGCTGCCTCTGAGTCCGTTTGATAAAGTGCTTATTGAAGTAATGGACACACGAGACGATCTTAACTAAAATAAAGTATAATGGAGCAAAGGCTCTACACGACAAGCCGCTCCATACGCACAGCTAATTTATCCATCGACACATACTTACCCGTGTGTACTGACTTCGATATAACCGATGAACTTCACGTAAGAATCCTGCCAGTTAAAATATGTTAAGGAACTTTATGAGTATACATTTGGCGGGTACCAGTGCGATAACATGGATTGGTTATCTTTGATCCAATAGATTAGATCTACAGTAATAGGTGTTTGCTGGTTGCAAAGATTTAGATTGAGTGGTGATAGAAATATCTTTGCAAATAGGTCAGTCTTCCTCGGGATTGTAAATAGATAAGTCTGAAACGTATGGCTGTGAAAGTGGCCCCTTACCGGCTTTGATTAGAAGTATCAACCAGACTGTGGCATAGAATGTTTTAGTATTCTATGACTGAACTTTATCCGCACAGTGACTTTTTGGATGCTTCGAACACTAATATTTGTTTGAGTTTTTTAAGAAATCATGTGAGTATATACAAAGGCTGAGTTGTCATCCATTGACTTGGTTCAGCGCCCACTGTGTCGCTGCTTTTCCGAACTCCATCGTAACCGAAATGATTTACGCCGCTGCGACTAACAAGTCCTACACATTTTGCCGCTGTATTCAAATAGAAGTAGAATAATGAACACGACCTGTTCACGTTATTGGCTCAATTCTGCTCGTGGACTTAGACGTATAACTGAACTTATTATCACCTGTAGTAACCAGGCTGCACAAATTAGCGATTGCTCGGGAAGTATCAAAATACCACTTGGCGTGTACTCTCCACGGTAAATTATTGGTTAAACTTAAATGAAGCTAATAGCACGTTGAAAAAATGTGGGTGGTTCTCACGATTGTCATCACGATCAATAGCGTTCAATCACGGAGTGTGGAGAGATAAAATGTGATTGTACTTAGTGCCACAAAGTATGCAGTCCTGTCTATCTGATAAACCAAAACCAGATGTAAATGTGTCATTCATGGACGTTGGCTATTCATCCTTGTACAGTATGCCGACCAGTGGTGCACGAGTCTACTCTGTTTATACTGGGACGAGTCTGGGCACACAGAATCAATTTTAAATAACCAACAACAGTGATTGCCTCTGTTTAACCGTCATAACTACCATCAACTCGCATCTCTCTTTGGTTGCACTGTGGACAACTTTCCACGTCTCACCTGACTGAGAAATGCTTCATACATTTGCACGAGTGATCACTGAATGTACTTAATTAAGCCTCATTTTTAGCTAGTTTTGACACGTGAACCCGAGACTCAAATTTGCACAATGGTGGCCGGATGGACACAAAAACCCAAACTGTAAGGTGTTCCTAAAATCTATCAACTCGAAGTTTTGAAAATTGAAAGCAGTTTGTTCATATCACACATAGCTAAAGAAGATTTATCAGGGGTTTGTATTTCATAATCTTTATCTTCTAATCACGCGATAATGTTTGGAATAACATTTTCAATTCATCCCATTAGCAGAAGTCGTACGCAAAGCCATACGTCATATACAGACATAATCAGCCTTGACAAATGGATCAGTGGATTCCCTAAAACCGGCCTATGAACTGCTTGTCCATGAATTCTCACTCTAGATACATATAAATCACCTAAGTGAGGACATTCTGAAGCATGAAATTCTCAAACCTACTTGCACTATCGAGACTGCATCGAATTCCTGAAACGGAAGTAAATATATTATTCAGAAGACAAAATGCAGAATCAGTGGAAAGACTGGTTAGACTCTGCCGTTCTGCTGTCACCGTGATTTCCTGTAAATATTTTCTGAAATTTTTCATGAGCTTAGCAATATCAAACATTGCCTGTGAGTGTCTGATAAGACTGCGAGCCGATAGTATGCCATTTTTCAGCATTGATATTGGCACTCACCCTGTGAGTGTTTCTTCGTTCTATTGGCAGTCTCCAATTAGTCACAATCCGCTTCCTGAAATACTGGGTAACTATGATATAACAAAGGGAAATAAAGTAAATAAAACATAATGATATGAGAATCGATCAGGTTTTATTTGGTAGAATGCCTTATCGTAGCTTCTTTCAAAACGACAGATGCCTGAGAGAAAACTATTGCCTGAATAGTAAGAAGAAGAAAAAAAATAACTATGAACGTAGATTGTTTATTTTATGAAAAGGTATTGTGCTCACCAAACCATGAAACTTTAAGAAATTATTGAAACATAGTATTCGATCGAATACTGCACAGTGCTCCAAAAATCCGCCTTTTTCTTATCAGCCGTACAAAAACATTGCCGCGGCACCATCGATTTTCTCTGATTCATCGTGACTGTTAGCGGTTCAACCTAACCATCTACAAACACTCCTTCTCAGGCAGCAAGCAGTATGGTTAAACGGATACCAATCAGATCTTGCTAACCGTTTGATATATCAAATGCTGAGTATATCTATTTCCCGGTGCACGAATATGAAATCGAATGTTTCATCACCTAATGAAATAATTGTCAACTACTGAGTTTTTTCTCTATGAGTAGGGGTGAGCAAAAAAATATTCACCATCGAAAAAACCTCCGGATAAGCAAAGTAATCAAACCAATTTTATTCACCGTTTTTGCTGATTTCAATTCCTAAAAACACATGCTGACCAAGTTAAGTACGATTCATGAATTTGAATATCATTTTGCTCAGTATATTGGAATTTCTTCTAAGTTCGAGATGTTTCCAGAAGAATTAGAATACAACTCAGGTAATCAAGAAGGAAGTAGACTCTTACGTCTGCAGACTAATTCCTTCGCATGCAAGTTCATCCTAGCATAGTTAATGCTTCAGATACGATTGAATGAGAGTTCTTTTTGGCTGGAAGGGATCAAGCCCTGGTACAAACGAAAATTAAGAAAACAATTTCAAGCACTAACGAGCTACATTTTAGGGTAAAAACCATTCACGCAGAGGTTAAAAAGTTTCCATTTCATGAATTATCGTTACAGGCCTAACTGAATGAAATTTTAACCCTTGCAGTGTGGTTGCAAGTTATGAAAATACATTCCGTTCCTCATTCACTAACAACAGGTCTTACCGCTGTCGACTTTCTGGGCCAGCTATTCTATACAATCACGAAATTACCTTGAAGGTTTTTCAGTGCATGCAAAGATTGTCGACAGCTGAAATGTCCCAACCCATAGTTATTGATTTGGTTTTCCAAATAGAGGTTTATACCAAAGTTCTTCCACGAAAAGTCTAATTTGCTGCCAATTCAGTTAAAATTTGCATAACTTCAAGTGTTTTTAAATAAAGTTTTGATCAGTCATTTGGAAAAAATGAACGATGAGCTCAGGGGCATAAAGATTGTTGTTACTTTGAGGGGGAAAACTACACCGCCATCATTGGCACCTGTTTTGTCGGTACAGTGTTCCACTTATTTGCATCATTCTCAGTCTCAGTTTAAATTTCTCCTAACCATGTACCATATGGGATGATTTTATTTGCGATCGCTGATCAGGAACCTCACCTGGAACAGAGTGTGTCCGACTGCAAAAACATTACAGGTCCCGACACCTGTTCTAACTCCTAATGGTCCATGTTCATATAAAGCACTAATAAAAAACTCAGCACTCCCTGTGAGATCAGTCCACTGGTCAAGTTTTCCGTACATTTCTTTCATTTCATGAAATAGTCGCTGTCATTCATGTTTTGATTAAAATAATGAACGTGACATCCAAAGTTGAACGCCGTAAACGAATGAACCTAACAACGCGGATCTGAATGACGTTGTTGGATTGGATTTAAGAGATACGTGATGTAAATGACTTCGTGCTTGTGAATGGGTTTACGAGAACAAACAGTGGGAGAAGAGATTAGAATAGCCAAATCAAAAGAGCAAACTCCGTTGTAGAGTGAAATGGAGGCACCTACCCGACTACCTTAGACATGGGTAGACAATTAGATAAAACGTACTGCATTGAACCGTATCCAGGAGGGTAAGAAATACGAGGTAGAAGTGGAGTAACATCTCCTATGGAAAAAGCATTATCTTCTCCCTAAGGCTGGCCAGGCGATAACAGAAGCGTGGAATGGACTAGAGTAAAAATGAGGAAGATCGGAAACCCAAAATTACCACCGAGGCAGTGAACTCATGAAGGAGTAAACAAGGGTAACCAATGTACGCCTACTAAGAACGACATACAAATGATTTCAGGAACGCTGAAACTCACTCGACCTCTGGTCCGCCAGACAGCAATGATGTTTAGGTATGAGTTACTTGAGGTACACAAAGTCAAATGATTATGAAATAAGGTGAGATATGCGGAAAAAGCCCAAGACAAAGCGAAACACCTGACTGAATAAAAGCACGACTAGGAAATGCTTGGATGTTGATCTGAGTACTGGGTAAAAGCTTTGATAAAAGTGCGGAATAGGGTCAGTAAAGTCATGGGACCGTGATGCATACCGGAGTCTGTTTAAAACCGTCCCAATATCTCTGCCGAGAACTCAGTTTTGCCTCAGAATCATCTCAGTTTATTAGCACAAAACAAAGAACATACGGGTTGCTCTCACATTCGCCCACTCGTTGCACATAATGCGTTGGTCCGACTGGTGTGGTTGACCACGCCTTGGGGCTTAAACAACACTGACAGGACTCAGCTCTCATCTATCGATCCACTCCAACGATCGGCTGTCTTGTCACTCGAGATTCCGTTGCCTCAAGCCTTGGGATTGGCACCGTACTAATTCTGACTGCCGACGCGACTTGGCTGTCCATCAACGATGGGTTAACACATTCCCTCACTGAGTCCAATATGGATGCTCTGAAAAGTACACCATTGAAAGGCTCTGAAATTCAGGGGACATGTAGGTATTTGTGGTCCCACGAGAAGAAACCGGTGACAAAATCAACTCCAAAAATGTTTGCTAGAAGCCCGTTGTGCCGATCCTGTTTAAAAGCTTTGGAGATGTATAAGGACAACATATGAGATTCGTCCCGCAAATTGTATGGTTACAGGGTGGCAGTAGATACGCAGTGGTGAAATCCGTACTGGCCAGCGCTCAACAGAGTGATGTTTACCAGATGTTCGGTTATGGGTTCCGTAACTTTCGAGATAATGAAAATACGGTTCATGAACGGAACGGTGGGTAAGATGGTTGGAGAAGGTATCGCTTGTGACAATGATAAATACTAGATAGTATCTAAACGTTTTGGAAAATACCAGAAGAAAGAAAGTAGAAATAAATACCCCGAAGAACGAGGACCGACCAAGTTGGGGCACATCGTCGTTTTGGTCGTTGGAATACCAGCGCGATTGGGAGGTTTTCGTATTTTGCAAAAGCAATGCCCAGCCCCATCAGCTACTTACTGAGTTGGTTATCTCACCAGATCCAAGCAATTCGAAAAGTGAATTGGTATTTAGCCACAACTAAAGTTTGTGTATTTTTTGCCCTAAACAGCCAAGCCTAAATCTTCTTAGAACAACTCGCCCGGCAGCATGATTGAGCACTCGATCCTGGATGACCGAACAAAGTACCATATGACTGGGAGATTGACCACTTCATTTTGGATAACTGAAGACATATAATAACTTCCAAATAAACGCAGTTTATAACTAAGCATCAGTGCACTGACGTTTTTAATAATCAATGAATCTGAAAGGTTAACTAGTGTACATCATATTGATTTCCGTCCATGAAAAGAGGACTTCCTCAAAGCTATTCATAATCAGTAACGAGAGGCAATCCCTCCAGACCTAATCACCAAATAGTTAATACTTTTCAGAGTGAAATGACGTGACACACAGTTTTGTGTAAGTCATAGGGGAATTCCTAATTTGAGTAGATAATTGAGTAGTACATGATGAATATGCTGATATCTTACAGTTCCTTAGTTCAGTTGTATTCAGTTAAATTCATCCGTGCTACACGAAACAGTGGATAAATTATGAGCAAAAAATTATTTTATTGGGCCACTTTTCATATCTTTATTGAAAATCACACCCAATAAAGTATCGAAACGCCTGCATTGTCAACATCTTAAAAACCTATTGGTTGGCAACTTGTTTTCTTTTCCATCACTGAAAATCGCGAACGGATTGTAATGAGTTCATTCTAAATGCGTATGAACTGCGTCCGTATCGCATGGTTGTATGGGTGTTTTTTTTATCCGCAGAATCCCTGATATCCTTTTTTTATGGGAACTCCTTATTCAAGTTTCAAAAATAATTTAATGCGGCTGGTTTTTGTGTAGTAATTGTAGAGTGCTGGGCTGACTAAAGTGGCAGATACTTCCAGTAGTTTGTCTAACTTCAGCATGCTGTGATCGAAGAAAAACAAAGTATCTCCAAGCAAGTATCGCTTTCAAAAAATTCTTTATAAACTTCAAAATAACCGAAGGTAATATTGGATTATGTTGATAGACCTTAGACTGGAGTCATTTAGGAAGATAATATAAAGTAATTTGGTTAACTCACAGCACCATAGGAGTTGCTCGCTATGCGGGCAATGCTCTGCTAACACTGAAAGCCAATTTCGGAAGGGCACTATATGCACACACATAAACACATATAAGTATTTGTCTTTTCTGTGAACATCACACGGTACTCACTTATATCTTCATCAAGCGCATATTTCAAGAGGATCGATAAGTATTTGTCCACAGACGTCTTATCCAGTTGCCGTGATTTGATAATGATTCATTTGACCGGAATCTATTGCTCGACCCCAATGGACGAATGATCAGTACATTGAAATACAATCCTGATGCCTTGTGTTAAAATCCTACTCCATACCGAATGGGATATTTTGACAGCTCTTGACTAGCACGTAGTTTTTTGCACAGTTACCATTTTTGCAATAATTCTCAACTCCCCCTGCTGCGACACTGCTTTTTTGCACCGATGTTTACTTGCGTATAATCAATGCACACATTTTCGTAGACTACCAACATAATCGGCTAGACCAGTATGATTGAAAAGACAACTTCGGAAAGCATCACATTTTACTTGTCTGGTAAATGGAGTAAGTAAGATGGAACGTAAAAAGAGAGCCGTTTGTGCAACTTTATGTAAAACGAAACGAGGAAACGTATGGAAATTTATGCAAGACTGATGCACCGCACTTCTCCTGCCGAATGCTCTATCGGATAACTGCCTTCTATCATTCAATATAAAGTTAGTGTAACAAACCCAAAGCCGATAGTGTATGACTGCGTCTGAATCTCTGTCTCGATGATGTCAGTATCGAAATACATTTATCCTAGTTAAGTACGTTACACAACGTTGTTGTGTCCGATAGCCTCGAGTTTGATTGATAGGTCGTCATTCAGAGTGGACATGAACTAGTCCGCACAACGTTGGTGTGGTACTGGAAAAAAATAGCTGATTTGGAACAGCATTCATTCCTATCATTCTCTGTCGTGTGTATCCGTTGATCGTCATCACCAGTGATTTGGTTTGAGTGTCCGTAAAGTAGACTAGCCAAATGCCTCGCGGTCCAAGGTTCCTGAAAACCTACAAAAGCTTGTCCAAGCTTTGTTTGTGGTCGATTTTATGACTGCAAACCAA
Source organism: Fasciola hepatica (assembly GCA_948099385.1). Taxonomy (NCBI): domain Eukaryota; kingdom Metazoa; phylum Platyhelminthes; class Trematoda; order Plagiorchiida; family Fasciolidae; genus Fasciola; species Fasciola hepatica. The sequence goes on along the minus strand of CANUEZ040000043.1, from coordinate 31,228,371 downwards.
AACGAGTTGGAATGGTCTCATATCGTTCTCTCATGTGTGCACCGGCACTTGCTTATCGTAATTCATTCTGGCCGTGAGGTTCAATTGAACAAATTGAATTTCGGAGATGTCAACAACAACAACAATGACAACAATGACAAAAATTATAACGGCAAATTTTGAGAAGGTACCTGGTTCGGGACAAGAACTGTTATGTACCTATCATTAACTTGAATCACAACCGGATAACCAGAGTACTTCCAAAACCAAAGAAATTATGACTTAAAAATATGATAAAAATTAGGAATCTCCGTTGGTAATTATATGCGTACCATAGGTATTTCGTTCCACGTGACAGCCCATTTCATTATGAGAGTCTTTCTGCCAGAAACATAAACGAGCATTCAACTGGAGATTGCACCTCTTGCTATCCATTTCACAACTGTTAGGTCATAAAGGGCATTAGGGTTCCACAAAGCGTTGATGACTATTGGAACTGTTAGACAAGATTCCGTGCATCTTGCAATATTATGGAATCCTCGGGTCCATATCAGCTCAACCCTGATAACGACCTACTGAGCTCACTCTGCTGATTGGCTACCAGTTATCACATTTCTGCCTTCATAATTTGCCCTTTGCCTTGAGACGTTCATTGAACTCTCATTTGAACATTTTCTAATGCCTAAGTTTATCGATTTGAAGGGCACTTTTCCTGATCAACTGTAGCAATCACTTTTGTGAAATTCTTGACTCTGGACAATTATTGCTTCAACTTTACTAAGCCGACTTGGGATTCTTATGAGTATGTTTCACACAAAAGCCGTGATCATAGATTAACCCGTTAGTGTTTGTTAGCTTAATTGGACTGATATTAGTTAAAAGAAGCGTAACATATGAGCTGATTGATATTCAGCAGCTCGATAATATCAAAGTGCAGAATTACCTAATACAAGTTAGATCATATCTAAAAGTTGCACCAAATTCTTAGATCATACGCACTTCCGTAAATATCAATTATAAATGACCCATGCTCGTTAATCGCCAGAACAATACAATAGACTTTTGTGGTGACATCTTAAGATCTCGAAACTTGAACTTCGATCTGTTGGGGCTACCGAAGTTAGAAAAGTTTGCTCTTCCGAACTGAGTTCTATATGCGTAAAAAATTAGATCATTAGAATCTCAATCGTTTCCGTACCATCTACCTGTATAATCGAGATGATTTAGGATGGATAATTTCACTGCATATTTGTGAAAGAGTTACTTTGTTCACAGCGTTTATCGTCGTCTCAAAAAATCTGTTTTTTCAGCTTTTTAAATGGTATTTCCTTGATTAGTCCTAATGCGTTCTATGTTTAGGTTCACTTAGCACCACTACTACCAGCGCTACTGATTCTCCTAACGATGAATACTACTATGAGTGTTACTATTGACGCTTTTGACACGTCCGTATACAATCGACCCACAAGGGCTTATATATGTGTTTAGATTTTTTTCAGGTAACGACTTCTTTATATGAAAACCTGTTGAAATTTCCGGCAAGAACTACTACCAATTGTTAAGTGATGAAACCGGTAACGAATATTTTCTTGCCGAGAAAAAGAGTTTAACTTCGTGCACGAGTAAATAGGTAAGGCGCTCACTATTACCACTTTCGGTTTATTTTATTTCCGCGACGGTTAAATAAATCAAACTTCGTGAATTTCTGTGACGGACGTAATTGCAAACTGTGTTTTGAGGGCATATGTGCAAAATAGTCCGAATTTGCGTAGCCACGGAAGTTTAAATATGGCGACCCAGAAATTGTTGTATCTCAATGAGGACAGTAATTAATTTTAACTGCTTCCTTATATACCACAGAAGTTTTGCCTCCGTGACGAAAAAAATTGTTGGATAAAGTTTGCTTTTTTATCAAAGAAAATTCATATTAGCTCGGATAGGCCAGTATTAGTCTCCATTGAAGCCAGAATAACGTTTCCTTTTGAAAACTTGTAGAATATGATACTCATTCTGTTGTGGTTATTACTCTAGCTGAACGAATAAATTCATTTTACATTTTCGAACATTGTATGTCAGTATACCAGATTCTTGAACACATATGTTCATCAAGGAATTGTAACTGAAAGCAAAAAAACTAAATCATTCCAACTCGAGCATTACCACAATTATTTCAATTTTACTGTCTCTCGACCCGCATTCTCAGAAGACCAGTAGCCAAACTTGCAACACGAATCTAACTTTTCCACGACTGGATGTGTAAAGCTAGCTTAAACGGAACGTCTAACCAAATCATGCTACATTCTCAATGATGCCCTCCGTGCTTGCGTATCAAGTATTGTGGTTGACGAAATACATCGTGCAATTTTGAACAATCTCTGTTTGTTTTAAATCTGGTGTTTAAGACCCATAGGAAGAAAATGTGAGTGGCTGGAGACTAAGTTGTAGTTCAAAGTTACCTATAAGCAAGTTGAGTAGATAAATTATAGGTTTCATTCTGTGAATACCGCAGCATGCATGGATCAGGACTCTTCCCCCGGGGGTGGGGAATGGGTGGGTGGGGGAGGGGGGGGGGTTGGTGCTGATTGCGTCCGGTCTGAGGCAACAAGTACAGAGAAAACTTCATCAGCTCAAATCTCAGCAAATGCACCATCACGAATCCACGCTTTATTAGTCAAACACCAAGTTGGCTACCTGCAGCCTAGCCACTACAATACTATCAGTAATTTTCTTTAATGAATCAAAGTATTGGGTGAACGGGCCTCATAGACCCTAGGCGGAATATGAATTTATTCGAAGGAAGATAGCTTCCCACTTATTCGTCATATCACGTTTTGATCACCAAGATCTCTTCCTAAAGTATCCCGCACTGCAACAAAAGTTGATTAGACTCATCTACATAATTGCTCAATCCTTTGTGAGTGCTTTTTTATGATCCATGCATCTCTGATTCCACAAAGTTCTCAAAACGTTTGAAGGTATTATTTCATTTGAACAGGCCTCCTCAGTCACAGAAATAATCTCTCATGCTGTAACAGAAAACTGGGTTTTTACAAAAGTTTATTCTTCATATACGCATAGTTGCTATGTGTAAAACGTTCAGATCAACCCAAATTCATTCCAGGTAATTATCAAATCTTCTGGGGCTCTTAGTATAGCAGATTAAACTTGAAGAAAATATTTTTTCAAACGGTTTAGTCCCACTATCCACTGCCTGCATGATAATATGGAGCAAACCAATAAGAATACCCCCGTCGTTGTTCTCTACCTTTTACTCACCTCACAGGACTACAATCTACGTAATTGTGTAGCTGAAAAAAAACCAAGACTTTATGCGAATCAACTTTTTGGTCAGAAAACGTATTTGGTTCATCGATTGGTTATCACGCAATGCTATTTGCTTTCAGCTTGCTCCGAAATGTACACGACTTAACTTCTGGTGCCGGGACCAATTTCGGACAGATTTCTGATAGATGCAATTTTGAAGTGAATGTATCACGTTTACTCACGTACACACAAGAACACCCAATTGTAGGACGAGTACTCACAGCCTATCATGTATAGGTGAGGAGCAAAATGAACACACCAATTTATATCCAAGATAAACGGAACAGCCTATCGTAGTCAGAATTAAATCGTAATCTATCCCCTTGTCTTTGGTTTTCTCTTTGACTTGTAATCACAAACGATCTGGAACACAATCAGTTTGCCAACATTTTGAAGTGTTTTCCCTTGCAATATTCACTCTGAAACAAGCTTTCTCTCGTACTTCATATAATTGTTGGAAAATGCCTAAAGAACACCAGTTTGGAGAAACAACTGTTTTGAAAATTCGCAGTCGTGCCACTTCACTTCACTTCCTGTTGGGTTGTTCGCTCACATTGTGTCGTGCAAATGGATTCCGTGATTTGTGACAGTTTCAATTAGGCACCACATATAATCAGTTCCAAGTGGATTTGTGAGACAACACAGCTCTTGATGGGAGAATCAGTGCTCACACACTTTATAATCTGTATTTATCAATGAATCGGACGTTGGTTTGAAAGTGAACACTGGCTATATTGTGCAGTCTAAAATTAATTTGGTTTGCGGTCCACCATAAATGATTTTGTTAAGGCTCGATACAACCTAGCTAATTTATTCCACTTTGAATCATTAATGAATCCAGATTTTAAAGTATCTTTTCAAATCCTAAGTTGCGATGGGCTCTTTTTCTATTTCTATGGATAATCATGTGCGGGTAATCGATTGAACAACCTACCATCCGTTGCCATGACGACAAGTCAGATATGGGCCCCCGACCTTGTTCTGAATTCTTTGTTCTCTTTTTTCGTCGCGTATATGACGAAAACAGAAAGTCGTTGAATGATATGCAAGCATATAATTTCCGGACCATAGTTTTGAAATCACTAATTCAGCTAATACATCGAATTGGTTGCTGGAATGTTTCAGCAAGGTATCAAAATCACTTTTGTGCGAATAAGCTAGAAGTTATTTCCTTATTTGATCAGATATGTCTCCAAGAGGTCGCGAGTCCACGAGGGAGAAATAAATACTTAAAGATGAGGTTTGCGGTTTTGTGTTAGGTTTCGATAGCCACTGCCTGATGAATGTAATTAACGTGCGCTGCCACCACATTTCCTACTGTTGTCCAGCATCTGTGCACACAAACCCTGGACAGCATTGGGAGAAATACCTTAGTCGAATTAGTCTGCAGATATAAAGAAGGTCACGTCAGCGCTAGGTTAAGTTGAAGTATATATATATATATATATATATATATATATATATATATATATATATATATATATATATATATATATATATATACAAATTTGTGAAACTGCTACCGAACTGTGTATACAACGAATCACCATCTCACCGAAAACCACAAACAACACAATTTTCACCTGCTCACACTAATTAGCCCCTGACTTATTGATTGTAAATCACAATCTTCTAGCATTTTAGGTTTCCTTCAGAAGAAAAATATCATTTTGGGCGTCACAAGAGCGTTTCATTTTATGATGGCCTAATTGACACTGCACAGTTTTATCCCTTATGATTTCACCGAGTTTTCTTCTTTGAATTCATCGAATGATGAAAGAGTGTGTTTTTCAAATCACTCCTAGTTGAGATAGGGTGCGAATAATATGCCCGTGCTCATCTAAGACTGGTAACAACTTCATTCTGATCACAAAATCCAAACACTCGCTCTTCTCCTATCAGTTATGAGAGACGTAAGCGGTTTTCTGAGGTTTTCATGATGCAATATCAACGCTGAATTCACCAGTGAAAGCCATGAAAGCACTGTGCAACTGCTTATCCTAAGTGTGAATCCTCATGACTGTATGCACATCGAAACTCAGTTTGGGCTCAAAACCCCGTGTTGCATGACCGTGTTATTACTTTTCAGCTTTTCCATAGAGTTGTTCTAGATAATGTTGTGTCTGGTCTTCCAAACGGTGGAATTGAACTCCTCTCAGGGAACAGAGTTTTCGACTTGGGATACGTCGACGAAATCAACCTGCTAAGCAACCATGCAAAGGCACACGGTCTGAATCAATTGGCGATTGAGGTATCCAGATACGGTATGCACTTTGCTCATTCCAAATGACAAGTACACTTCCAAGAATGAAAGGAGCCTATGTTTGCATTCACCATCCCTATTGATCAATTAGAATTAGCCGATAATTTTAGGTACCTCGGGAGTTTGACTGCAGCCGGAGATGGCTTTGGGGATGTGTTTCCATTAGGAATAGTGAGAGCCAGGAAAGCTTTCAGTAGCCTGTGTAATGCTTTTGTGGTTTCCAATGGTCAATTGAGTGGGGAGGCTGCATGATGACTAACTGACCTCATAAATCATTCCATTCCCTACATAAACTCACAAATTGTTCAAACGGTGATACAAATAAATTTTTCCAGAAAAATATCAACTAGATTGTCATAACTTTGTGCTTGGGTTGGATTAGGAATGACTTATAAGAAACTCAAAGTTGAAGGTTGAAATGAATTTGAAAATCTTAGCCCGATCTAAGGTAATTTTGAAGCGAGAGCAAATATCTTTGTTCTCAAAAAAAAAAGTTTCACAGTACGTTTATGGTGAGTATTGACTTTTTCTCGGACCATCTGCTGATAAAACTGTCTGATCCTAAGCTTTCCACCGATTATTGGGCAGAAATTGAGGCCTTAAATCGAGGAAACATTTCACACTGAATGCGAACGGTTTTGACCAAAAACCGAAATTATAAGAACGTGGTTGTGTGAACCAATCAAGCTTCGGGATTTTTTTACGGAAACTGGCAAGCTCACCTATCTTCCTACGAAAATCTATAAGTTTGCCAGTCTTTTAGAATGCGACAGTACACACACGGTTGACGCTGACTTTTCTGCTATTGTCGTTTAACCAATGCATTTTTTACCCGTGATACCAAAGCACTCCAAATTGGCTATCACGTGACAAAAGAATGCGCTGGCAAAATGCATCTCAACTCAAGTACCTCATCTATAAACCAAGACGAAAATTGTTCTGTTTATTTTCATTTCCAATTAGGCCACCAGTATGCACTTCTGTTTCTTTATAATGTCAGCTGAAAACTGCACATCGTCATTCTTTACACAGTGACATGGCTATAGAATAGAATGTTATAAATTTTGCTAACCTAAACGCCTTACGAACTGAGTTTTATTTGGTAGATTAGCTTGATTTCAAGCTATTCCACTCTGGTATCCGATGATAAACAATTAAATGTTTAGGGGTATCGTCTTTTGGTAGATTAGATCCATTACCGTTTATTAAACTAAGCGAAACTTGGTTGATCCCTAATATATCTGTGTTGATTTCGTGAACAGCCTTTGACAGAGTGCCTTCGCACAGTTACATTTATCATCTCGCCCGTAAATGGATTATTCTTAAGGAGGAACATAGCTCATTGAGGAAATCACAAACACCGTTTGGTGTGACAGTGACTAATCACCAAATATTGCTATTTCCAAGAAATACACTTTGACAGGAACTCTTATCGTTTTCCAAATACGTTGTCTGTATCCATGCATAATAAAGTGGTGTCTTATCAAATGTGCTCTAGACGAGTACCAAGGAAGAGGACTACAGCACAGCCATAGTGTCGTTAACCATGAATTAGAGAAATAGAGCAAAAGATTACAGATTCCTAATGTACCACGTGTGAGGACACTCGAGGTGCTAGCTAACTATTGGCTATCAACAAATCTACCGGGTTTGCCTCTCTCCGGGGTCTTTGTGTAACCGAATAATAATGATCCGTCTAAACAGGTTAACAGAGAACACAACATTGAAGTTATTCCTTTTTTCATGACTCGGTACGCTAAGCAAATCTGTGCATGGTATGCATTTCACCTGCTCATCTTAGTTGCATCTATCCTATGTAAGGTCGTGAACTGATAAACATTGGTTTATATCATGCAACATAATCACTCTTGCTAGTAGAAACGACCGATTTCCACTCTCTGTGCTTGGGTATTCTGTCTTGCCAATGTACCTTTTATTTTTGTATGGTAATGTTACCAGTGGCGTCATCATAATCACACACAGCAATTTGAAGCAATCCACGCTTGCTATAAGAAATATTTTTGTTAGGAAATACACCTGATGCAAATAAAAGCACCTCATTTTGATCAGATTTCCGGTGTATCGATACTGATGACATTTTTTGGGTAATCCACTCGTTCATACGGGGTATACCTTGCAAAAAAGCACTGAACAGTGGAACTCATAAATTCTCCAGTTTGGGAGATTTTGTGATTTGTGTGTTTGTTCACAATTGTAACTATAGTTTTAGAAACAACTACGATTCTATTTTCCTTGAAGCGCATTGTTTGCTTAGAAATATGGAACTGGAATTTTCTGAAACGCGAGAAATAAGGAGAGCATCTGTTTTGCGCTCATATCTTCTAATGCATGCTGTTAAACTAATTCACGTGGGTGAATGTCATCGGAATCAACTGGGTTTGAAATATCGAACTGAAGCCCAGTGACCTTTTGCAGGATGCTTCCCACCAGCTGAGCTGCAAGGTCAATGGTCAACGCATTCTACTGCAACCTAACGCATATGAGAGCACTGTAGAATTCATTGGAAATAATCGTTCATTCTGACCATGATCATGGGACCGTTCAAACTATTGTTCTTTTGTAGTACACAGTTACCTGCAACTCAGAATGTTTCTACGTAATAGACACTTCAAAATTTCAAAAATTAAATACCATCTATACCAGGAACGTCCTCAGGCAAAAAAGTGATTTTATCTACCGTTATCTCCCTAAACAGTTACACGGCAATGTGTACCCTTTTTGTGACTGGTTTGGTGAACTCGGTATGCAAATTATGTTCACGATCGTGCCAAGTTTGAGAAAAAGAAGACCGAGTTAGTTCCAGTGAAAAAATACGACCCAAAGCACGCAGTTCTGTGTCAGAGTGAAGTGTTTCTCGGTGTGCCTGATGAGCAATCATGTGCGAAATAAGCTCAACGTACTCGGTTAAGTGAACACAGGGGCTGTTCAGATCTGAAAAATGCTAAATGTACAGTCCTGACAACTGCAGGCTCAGTCACGTCTGAATAGCTTCAGTTCCGTCACTAAAGGTGATTGGTTGAATGGTTTTCTTCCAGCATTCCTAATGAGAACAATAGAATATGATAAACACAAACGGTTAGAATGAAACAGAACAAACAGAACTTATTGTGAATGGAAAACCAAAAATTTTCGGTACGGAAAGACTACTCCGTGCGACGAAAGTAATATGTCTGACTCAAAGCTGCCGTACTCTCTCCAGCGAAAATTGTTGAATAATAGCATACTCTCCTACGAAAGGTACACAGTCTACAAAAATTAGTTGGATGATTTGAAATTGTGCTCATTTTTCTTTCCGTACGCCAGGCTTTATGCTTGCACAACATGCTCATGTCAGTCTAAAAATTGAAATTTGTGCGCATGAATGTCGTTTCACTTGTTCATTCATTTCCTATTATTTTTCAGAGCCCCATTCTTCTTACAAATACTCTTCCCTACCGGTGAGTTATTTTTATTCTTGCTCAAATACAGTATGATTTTTCAATTGCTTTAAAGTACTGACAATTATCTTTAGTTGAATCATGCAAACATTAGGCACAGTGTGGGTCATTTTCCCTCCTAAATGTGCTCCTAATGAATATTCTATCAGAAACTACGTGCCCGTCATATGCGTAGATATTCTGCTTTGGGTTTTGTTGACAATATTTTTTCCCTTGTGCGCTTTGATTTTGGAATTAGAGCTGTACGTATCTTGTAGCAAATAATTGTCTTTTTCAATATTTGAACATAGGAATCATGAACACTGGGTAACGAGCAGTATCACCAGAACTTCCCTTTCTTTTAGCACATCATATCACTGTCAGTTTGACTGTTTGTATGTGCTCAGTTTGAAGTTTTCACGCGAACTTAAATATCTGTACTCAAAAAAGTTTTATCGGCTAGCAATCCATCGTTGGAGACACACTGTTACCAAGACAAGGCTGAAATGATTAGCTAGTCACTTTGTTTAGATTGTTGTAAGTTGTGATAAATAATGGTCAGTGCTCTAATCTGTCTCAGCATTCTTCTGTTTTTGAATTGTAATCAGTCACGAATTCTCCGTTCAGCTAGTAGCAGTACTTCTTTCCCACAGATGTTGCGTAATCAAGGATTTGATAATTGTTTGCCTGTTCGATGACGTCGCTAATATGATCCTTCGGTGATCGTTGTCTGAATCCACATATTAGTGTTATCGGTCGTTTGATATCCCTTTTCGATTTCGCATCAGAAAAAGGTAGGCTTTTGATGTTCACTCGGTCTATCTCTCTTCGAAATCTTTTGACTAGGACAAAAACTGATTGATTAGCCTTAGATGTCTATGCATTTGAGGGCCAAAACAGATGTATAACAAAAACAGTCATCTGAGGCGTATACATAGCCTGAATAGAAATTGCTGGTTCAATGTGGCTTTTCTAGTTTCTGTCACCTCCGGCTTTTGGGGGTTGTCTATATTTAAACGCAAAGGAAGACTTCGGAATCGATCGCTTCAACCTGAATCATCCTGGTTTGGGTTGGACACGACCCTGAACAAGTTACTTTACCGTTCAGGTGTATATGTTGTCTAACACTCGTTTGTGGCTATTCAGTAGTTATTAGAAATTTAACCTGTTTGAAGTTCCACGAAAGTTTGTTTAGACTGTTATGCTCCCCTCTGTGGCGAAATATATATATATATATATATATATATATATATATTATATGTTTATATTATATATATATATATATAGTAACCTCGCGTACCTGATTTCAGGCTGTGTACCGAACAAAACATGGTACCATCAGGAAGGAATGAATATGGGTAGTCAGAGTGAGAAAAATAAAACAAAGGGGGAAAAGCGAAGTTCCTTTTTTGTTGTTTGCATTTTCTTGTTCATATTTGTTGGTTACAAAACAAACGGATATACTCCTGCTACTGATTTCGGTTGCGCGCCATGTCCATTATTAAGACAAGTCAGCTTTCCCCGTCATATCTACCGTTCCAACCTGGCAACCAAGATGGCTCTGTTGTGCCATGTCATTGCTTGTCCTCCACGCTCTTTCTTCCAATCGGGCCCAGCAAGGGCAATCAATTTGCAAAACGGCAGGCGCTGGCCAAGCATCCTTAATACACATACTAGCCAGAAGAGACGGCGCTGCTACAGGGTCTTTTCTAGGGTAGAATCGGCTATACCAAACACTCGCCTGCTCATCTGATTATTGTTGAGGCGTTGCTTCCACCAAACACGGGCAACGCTAGGCAAGCAGTAGGTATCCAATTCAAGCAGGAGACGGACGTCTTGAACCCAGAGGGGCCATGTTCCAGAACCAAACAGCAGTACGGGCACAAAGCAGTATTGTGCACTCGGCCTTTCAGGGAAATACTGACGTAGCGATACATAAACATATAAATTTATATTCACTAGGATCTAATTTGAATCGTCTGGAGTGTGAATGAATACTCTTCATTGAAGAGTCCACAAATGAATCACAACTGTGATTTCTGTAGTTATTTGCATCTGGGTCATTGCTAAGACAACGAACAACGAGGCTGCATGTGCAAGTGCTCATAGTAATAGTAAGTTGTGTGTAAACTTGTGAACAACAACCGTGAAACCAGTCGTGTGCTTCCTGGGAAATTTTGTCCACACGTTTATATACAACTTACTATTATATATATATATATATATATATATATATATATATATATATATATACTGAGCGACTAACCGATAGCGATGATCGACTCGTCGAACTATGTTCTGGCTATGGATTATTCCTGGGGAGTACAAATTTCTCACACAAAAGCAGCATTGATTAGCTTGACGTTCTGCCGCGCACTCACAGCGTTGCGATCAGATTGCCCAAATTGCTACCGATTAACGCTAGCTCGGATCAACTCAAGACTGTCGATCATTTTGGTCGACGTCTTTGGACACTGATTACGCTTTTGTTCGCGCTCGTTTCATCCTATCCCTCGTCGGTGGACCAACCAACGCCAACTTTAGCCATCTCTCTCAGTTACTACTGGACGACAACTATCGATTTGCTTTCTAAACAGAATTGTTCGCCAGGCTATCTATGCCATCAAATGCTCTGGATCCAGAGGAGCGATGGACATAAATTGAGTAGGCCCTATTTGAGTCTTCTAATACCGCCCAAGGTCCAACAGCGCAGATGCACAGATAAACAATGGACAATGGCATCCTCAGTTGCATTGTCAGGTGCGCGCAAATCATTTCCTGTGGATTCTGTAATATGAGGCAAGGAGGCGTCTTAAAAGCCAACAGAGTAGTAGCCTGGGGAATGACCGTAAGTGGTGCTGTGTGCGAAGTGTAATGAAACAGGAAAGGCCGCAGAGACTGTCAGTATCCGCAAACATTTCATACTAATCAAAAATACCTGTCCCCGAAAGCCAGGCGTTAGCTAACTGACCAATAGGATCAGACACTCACGGATTCAGACTCTGGAGGGTCGTCCAAATTAATGGGTGAAGTATTTGGAGAAACCGTTTAACTGGCCTTTATCCGCAAAGGGTGTAATTAGTAGCACGATGGTTAGAGATCTGAATGTAGATACCAGTTCTCCATCGGAAGTGGAGGTTCGCCGTGTGATAAGCAGTTTTAAACTACATACGGCAGCCGGACCGGATGGGTTGCTCTCGCCTATTTTCAAAGACTGTGGCTAAGCTTTGTTACTGGAGTTGACAAAACTCCGCGGTTTGATATGGGAGAGGGAACAAATTCCGAAGAGTTGGTGTGAAACGGTGATCATACTGATTTGCAAAAAAGGCAGCAGGTTCTCCAGTAAGAACCACGCGGGAATGAGTCCGGTAGGTATCGCATCCATACTACTCGCTGATATTATTCCCCATTGCTTATCTAACGCTAGTGAACAGTGCTCGTGCAAGAATCAAGCTCGTTTTGGACCTGATCGAGGTCGTGTTGATCACATCCACCTTCCGACAACTTTGACAACATAGGGGCATCTCCAGTAGACCAGCCATCTTTGTTTTCCTGCACTTGAAAACTGAGATCCACTCTGTCTATCGCACAGCTCTTTAGCGCTGCATCTTGTTGAAGAAAGTACCACAGGAGTTTATTCCAATTTTAAAATCGCTGTACATTGATGTTCGAAGCCGAGATTTGGCTTACGTTGATCTTGCACCCGAGTTCACTACCAGAAGTGTTGTACGCCAGGGATGCCCCAATTCTGCTTGATTATGGTCGTAGAGACTGCCACTTTGTCATATGAGGATAAGTGGAAAGGTGTCGAACCTTGAATATGCAGACAACACCGTTCGTCTGAGTGAAATGCCAGGCAAGATGGGAGCTATGCTAGATGGCTTGAGCAACTGCATAGCAATGTTCAGCACGCGTTTTGCACCTTCAAATTGCAAGACGCAGTTACAGGATTGGGTTGGTCTAACTTCAAACCATTCAGTATCTGGGGAAACTATAGACCTGGTAGACAAGTTCTGTCATCTGGTCAGCCGCTTTTCACCCGAAAGTCGAACACCGGATGAAGCGTCTTCGCGTATAAAAAAAGGCGCATTTGATTTTTGCCAACCTGAGTCATTTGGGGAGTCGACGTAACATCCGTTTATCTACCAAGGGCCGAGTGTACGATGCGGCAGTCGGACCGGTTTTCCTTCACGGTTCAGAAACTGCAATGTTTCATGGCATTGCGTGAATTTGGTGTAATTTTCGCTGAAGCAGGAAGTGGCTGGAAGATGAGTAAGGGGGATCAGCCCCTGACGTGGAAGAAAGGTGTGAAAAGCCTAACAAGTGGACTTGGCCTTGTATACCATGGTTTGCATCCTGGGTGGGGCCCAGAAGATCCCTAATCAATGGTTAGATACAGCACAGGAGACTGCCGCAATTGGTGGCGCGGTGGTATTCACAAAATTTCTTCATCAGCTAGATGGTACTACTTGCAGTTCTCTTCTTGATCTTTTCATATTCTTTTCTGCTTGACAGCGAATGACGCTCTTGCTGTGAGATAGCTACCAAAGCCGCCGCAACTTTTGCATGGTCGAAGTCTCTTTAAACAGAGCTGAACTGAATTGAATGAGTGACAAGAGTGTTATGATGCATGATGGGATTTTGGTGAGGTCCTGACTATCGACCTACTAATTTGTGATCGATTGTGTCCGAAAGATTACGAACCATGACAATGAGTGCTGCATTACTGTTCTGTTCTCTGATCCCGTGAATATTTTAATGGGGCCATCAACATTTTTAATCTCAAGAGGGTGTTAGGTATATACAGCAGAGCACGGTTTCAAAACCCGTATATTTTATTGGAATTCATCGAATAATAACCATAAGTTATTTTATTTTCACGGTCCATTGTGCTTGAGTTTATAATCCACACTGCTTCACTGAAGTCCGTTGGTGTCGTTTCTATTCCAACAAAAACTTCACATTCATCGCTCAGTAAAAGTAAACCCGGAAACTTTGATGTTGATTTCTATCTCATTGCAAATTTCTTCAATATTGTAAAAAGCTAACTTAAAACGGAATCAAATTCAAGTAAGTTGACATTGCTATCAGCACGGTGGATTTGAGTAGTGTGGTCATTCAATTGGTGTTTAAATTAGCAATTCTTCTGCCAACAAAATCCAGAGCCGTGAATGAAAATTGGCCAGAGATCTGATCTGACGTATTTGTTTTCTGCTCAAAATTTAAACGTTTGCCTGTAATGTGTTCAGTCTGTTTGTACCCGGTAGACTTCTGAAAATTATGTAGGCCTTTTAGGCCGAGATCACAAGATTTGCACATCAAACGGTTTGAAGCACGAAATAGTATGGTGACTTTGCGAATGACTGAGATTGTCGAAATTCGGTGTTTTTGCAGTGAAAAACTTCAACGTTAAAATTACATAAATTTTATTCATGGCTGAATCAACTCTTGTGCATTTATGACATGTAAAACCCACAAAATGGACGACACATTTTTTTCAATCTTCCATTAGATGGTGCTTTACAGGGTTTCACTGACAGTAGAGTAGTAGCATTTGGACTGTTTCTTCGGCTTTATGATTCCTCTTTATCGCTTTGTTCTCGGCTCTTTTTCACTTGATGCTTCTGTATACTTTTCCCTCAACTCGACAATACTGTGAGGTGGCAGCCAAAACAGGAGCACAGAAGTGCAAGGTCGATGGTTCAATCACCTCAGCTGAACCGAATTACCTAAAACAGTGGTAGGGATAATCCAATGACTCAGCAACTTCGCCCTCGTCAATCGGAATTTTGGCACATTTATATGTGACAATAGAAAACAGCAGGTGTTGTTTCGAATCATTAGTATTCTGATCACACAGAGCACCAGCAAACTGTCCTGATAATTTGACTGATTTCTTAGAAAGACCATGGACAATAAGTCCTTCCACCCATAAAATAAAGCAGTTCAAAAACCACATTATTCGAAAAGTTCATTTCGGCTGGCTTCCAATTCATAATGAGATGGTCTTTATACTTGACTGTAGATAGCAATAGCAAAATGAAATGAACTTCCAAACTTTGCTTCTTTGCTGCGTTTCTCAACCCGGGTTCTGCACTGCACTTTTGTGTTTTCATTTCTCGATGTGGCTACTAGCAAAACTATAAGTAGGTGGAATGAAATTCAGTATTGCAACGACAGCTATTTAGAGCACTGAAGTGTTAGCCTTTTTGTTTCCGTGGTTTGAGTACAGGATTTTCGAAAAATTTTCTCCGTTATTCACTTCATTTTTCCTGGAATTTTCCTATTATATCATAAAGCAAAATCGAAATTAGGAAGGCCATGGAACTTAATACCAGTAACCTTTTTTCTGCTTTCATCCATTGGCGATCGAACATGTGTAACCTCGGTCCCTGTGATAATTTAGTCTGAAGCTTGGAAGTCCGAAATTAGTAAAATATTGAATATGCCTTATTGTTAGGCTGATTAGGGTAAAATTCACCAAAGATGGTTTCTATCACTAATAAACAGATGCTTGTCTTACTAGGATAATCTTTTTCAAGAATTTTCTACCATGTGTCTCTCTAATAGAAAGAAGCAAAAAAGAATCGAACATACACAGAGAATACTATGTTATCTAGAAATTCAACAACCAACTCAAGGTCAATGGTAGCTTCACTGGAGGGAGGTGTTTTGCTTTTTCCGAATGTACGAACTGCATTTCAAGGTCATCTGATTGCGTTTCATTAAATATTCATTTTGTTTTCACTACGTTGAAGATGGTTTGCTGAAAAGTGGAAAGTTCTGCTACTTGATTAGGGAGTAGAGGGATGACATTGTGTGAGCCCATCGAGCACTGGCTTCTGTGCTAAACACATTTTATATTCTTCTCGTGAATGACAGTATGTTTTCTCCGCATTATTGGTTTCAAAATTAGTAGCACAACAAGAGGTGTATTGCTAAGAACTAACATATACGACTTAGGTAATGATATTAGGTGCACTGGGATAAAAATAACATCCAGAGAGCAGTAAAGGCATAATGAAGGAAGAGACTTCCTTATAATTTTTCATACACAACTTAATTCAAGAGTGGTGAAAATTAAGTTGCTTTAGCGTTATACAGATAGGAAGCCGAGAAACGAATGTGGCTACGCGTTAAAACCGTGAAAGCATAGGAATACCACCGTAAATTGTTTTGGCCATTGAATTACTGCTCACAAACTGTGTTGAAAATAAAGGCGCCCACAAACAAGTCAGTCGTAAAGTGAAGTTTGTAGAACGTTACTAAAGATTCCATGAAGAGGAGAGAATTTACTGGGTTCATACAACGAAAGTTCCCTGTCAGTCAGACCAGAGTTTCTTCCGTGAAACCTCTCTTGCTGTAGAATAATGTGACAGGTCATGTCTTATCTGAGGCCATACATCTTACAGCTATGGACATATCTTTCAATTTGTTATAAGTAATTAAAGTAGTGAAACGGCTGTATATTTTCATGAGTCACTGTTTAGATTCTGCTGCTAACTGCCCCAATTTGAATAAGATCGAAAATTTGCTAATAATTCCCAAAGAAGAAGTTATCGAAAATTTCTCACTTACCATCGAAAATTTTACCAGGGTCCAAGCTTGTAAGTGGGCGATAGGATGTTTCGAAATACCAGTGCGCTTAGGAAATTTCGGCAGTACTTTTGGAATATTAGATCATTGACCAATAACTTCATCTTGCTTTCCTGCTATTTTTTCAAAAGCATCATCGTTCTGTATATCTGGGCCATTTCATTTATCATCGAATCCCATCTATTCCAGAGAACAGTTTTTGTGGAAACAATGCACACATTTGGCACAGGAGTTATCCATTACTGACCATTGGTGTTTTGCAGTATAACTCTAACTGATTGGCTATGTTTAGATTGCGTATTTAGCTCAATCTAACTAATGCTTCTTTCTTGTCCAAAGAGCGACGCTTTCATTCGCATTTTCACCTTTTGTCTAGTAATCATGTTTTGATTTCCTAGGTTAATGAAAAAGAACAAACTGCCCTGGAAATGAAAATCACTGGTTAAATAAACGACATTTCACTGAAAATGGGCAACCATACTTTCTAGAACAGGCGAAGTTTTCCATTGCCAAACAACTTTCCATACTTGGTTACCGTCCCCATGCAAGTTCTCAGTCGAGAATGATCGGAGACAACTCCTTGATCTTCCAATTTCTGATCTTACAGTCATTTCTAGCCGATCTTTTTCCTTCCACACAATAAGTTGTTCAGTATTTCCCACTTTCATTGCTCCTCTGTTTTAAACCCGATCCTTCCACCACTGTACCATTTGGTGGCGGCATCCACCAACTGGAGTGGTTGTTCGGATTTTCTAGCATCACACCATTGTATATCCGTGTTCATCGCCGTCTTCCAAATTCCATAAACTGCATGGGGTCCAAATAAGCCCCACACCGTCAAAAGGTGTTTATTTTTAGGGTTGGGCTCCCTTCAATTTCTGCTTCCTTTGAATTCTCTTCAACATGTAGTCATTCTTCTCGTCTGTGATCCGTCCACAACTTCAAACCGTCTCGTCCCCACCGACTGGTGGTTTCTTCTCTTCCGCTCTACGACATTTGCTGCAACTTATTCCTTTCTTCTGATGCGACTACTCAAATGCCTTCTGTAATGACCCTGCACATCCGTTCATTGTTGTCAGATTTCTCAAAGACTTGTCGAGAGTCGTTATTCTGTTTTCCATCATTTTCCAGCACCACTGAACTTTGGTAGATCCAAGCCCATTCCGTTTTAAAAATCTCGGTAAAATCGTCTATTCCACAGTGTAGAGTCGTTGTGCTGTCCTTTCTGTGAATACTCCCCATACCCTATCTAAACTTTAGGCCTATTGGATCATAGGTTATATCAAAGCACAAAATTTCGAGGTTGATGACTGAAAGAACTGAGCGTGCGGACGAACTGAATCGATTTTACTGTCAGCAATGTTCGTTCATGCAATGAATGACATTGTCAGTCATTTAAAAAGATGCACGCTCCATTATTAGTATGCGTGTCAATGAGGTCTGTTATGATTAAGTACTAATTGCTGGTAGTAAGTCCCATTTAAGTCGTTAGTACCGATCGGGACATTCTGGAATGCTTCTCTTAATAATTACTTGAGAAGGAATGTTAGCATATATTATGTAAATAAACGCGCTTTCAAACAAAATAATAATTAAAATTTATTTCACAACGGTAAACTAGTTCAGAATTAAATGAATTAAACACTAGAAAATAAAAACCTAGTATGTACATCATCGTCCGTCCCCCCACTATTCTCTCTCTTCGTGACCGGACCAGAAGCAATATGGCAGCGGATCTTTAGTAAAATGGTACTAGCGCACAATGTGGATTAATTAATTGGATAATTTTGCCTAATTCCACATTGACAAAGGGTATTTCTGAAACGGTCACCCGAGTGGGAACCTGCTATGAATGAATTAGTTGGCCAACTGTAAAGAACAGTCTTGTGAACAGCTGTTAGATAAGTGTATGATACATGTAACCTATTTTGACCAAATATGAATCACCAAATTTACATTCAACACTGCTGCACTGTTCTCACGCTCGAATTTTTTTTCAACTCACGTATGGGGACCCATCTATCTGGCTTCTAAGGACCACCTGGTGATTCGCACATGTTTTGATAATCCCTGATACCAAAGTACAGATAAAAGAAGTAACTCTGTCTCCGTGCACAGTTATTTGACTGACACACTTTTTTTTGTTATTGAGTGAGTCACAATCACCGGGGATTTTTTGAATGAATGCATCTGTCTGACTCCATATTCATTAGCGTTTTCTGCAAATCCATGGTAAGTATCCACTGTTAGTTTGATCAATTCCCAAGGCACCGGTGAGACAAGCTGAAAAATACCGAACGCATTTTCCGCATTTCTGACCCCGCGCCAACTCGATTGTAGCCGGCAGATGAATTCCTGATGCGAACGCTTGAATTATTGGACGGAATGTGACTTTTCTGTTTGTGTGTGAGTGTACATGTGCATCGACAGATGGCACACTTCCGGCAGTAGCAAAGGTTTTCGGACGAAAAAACGTTTCTCGTACTGGGGTTCTGTGCCCGAGACGGAGCGCATTTACGGAACATCTAGTAAAACATGTGTTCTGGTAGACTGTATTGTTGTATTCTTGTTCGTGAAAAATCTGATTCAGCTAGGCAAACACAAGTACACAGAAAATGGAGTGTAATCACGTTCACATTCTTCAGTCCCAATATAGTTAACCACCCTCCGTTGTTCCCTCACTTTCAGCGAATACATTTTCTACGTTTATTGTAATTAACGAAAATGAAAGCTAATTCCTGTTCCTAAATCCAGTCGGATTTTGGGGGTTTTTTTTCATCAAACTAAAGGTAACCCACCTGTAACGAGTGATTTTTTAATTTTTTCCCCCCTTAATAAATAAGGACCGAGCATATGAAAGTAAGATCTCTCTGGAAGCTATTGCTTTCTTTCCCATTCAAGATGGTTAGTGGAAGTTCTACTCGTATCACAGATCATCACCAATTTGCAAATAAGTCATATTATTTTGTCTTGTCGTCAAGGGAAACCCGAAGCCCTATTGATATTGACCAAGTGGTGATTACAGTGAGCTGTAGGCTTTACGTTACTGGTTCGACTCTTTCAACTTCCAGCTATACCTCTTTTGGTAGCCCCCAGTTGACTGTACATACTTTCTACAAACGTTGTAAAAGCTTTGCTTAATTAGGAGAGGAATTTTAAAAAAAGTTATCTATAAATTTGGTTTAATATGCGGTCGATCGTTTGATCATATTCTAATTGGGTCTAACAATATCTATTTAAATTAAAGATGCTGAACACAGACTCCTATGAGACACCAACCGTGGTGGCTATTTGGTACCATGGCCGTGTGTATCAGTTATCAGTCAGTTAGCGCAAGGATATTTTGTTCGACACGTTTTTCGGCCCGCTTGTGTGAGTGGCAACTTCAGTCGAACTGATGGTTAAAAGTTTCTTCCGTCCCATAATCGAAGCGAATCTCCTCAGATAGTTGGTGAGTAGCTATGTGAAAATTCTTCTCCATCTCTGAAACAAAACCTACCCATTACCATACTTAGTCAAAAAATGCCTGTTTACAATTAGTTCTCTTCTGACAGATACACTGTTGTGTCTTTTTCCCAAACTTCTCTGAAATTATTCTCCCTTGAGAGTGTTTTGAGGCCAGTCGCTGAATTTTGAAAGTGCAAGGTACAAATCATTCCGATTCTATGTTTTCTCATGAAATGCAACAATTATTGTTCAGGGTTTTCTAAATAAAATCTTTCCATGGGTTGTCGTAACATTTTCAGCAACATAATGAACTACTGTAAAACAGATTGGTTATGCAAAAAAACATTTTGCATTAATAGAATAAGTAAGTTGTATATAAGAAGAAAAAGATTTCAATCACACCAAATAGGGCTTACTGATCGCAAATTACACTTCTGATATTTCTTTTTACGTAAATCAGAAGATACTCCCTATTGCACAATCTTACAGACCCAGCTTGGTTTGCTTTCTGAGCCAGCTTGGTTACGAATTATAACCTACGAGGTATCCATTCAGCAACAACCTTCGGCCGTTAAACCTCAACCGAGAAAAGGTGAGGCCCCGAGGCCATCTTCTTCATACCTCCGTACCTGGTCAAAAGCTATTTGATTGGTGACTTCTTCCAGTCCCCTGTTGGTAGGTTCAAACGATGAGAGGTTACGCAACCGGGCACAGCCATGAACAAAATATGCCAGAATACCGAGGGCAGTGCAGCACGACTAAATACATTCACCGTTGCTCTTTCACTGTTGTTACTATGAGGGTCATGAAGTTTGGAAAAAGCACACTAACTAAATAAGAGTATATGCGTACATTATGAAATCACACCTTACTTAAAAAATGGATCTACTAACTAAGAGTAACGATATGAGGGTATTTACCATGTTGGTTGTGGATGCGTCGAACTACACGGCAAAATATCTCACAGTCAAGACCCCAATCCGTGCTGTATGCGTTTCTTGTCGACTGTTCACTTCTTGGTCATGAGACGGATAAGAGGGCTGAGAGAGAATGTACCTATCAGTCAATCTGAGATTGATCGATTGTTCTCAGATCACGTTGGATGCGCGCGTACGTGGATGCATTTGAGTGTACCTGAATCTGCTTCAATAACTGTGTGTTTCTATATCTGCATCGATCGTTCTATAGATCAGCAGCCACGGGCACTTCCGGACTAACTGGGCAATCAAAAGAAAGCCAAGATCAACCAGTTATCGCAAATTCGGAGCTAAACAGTACGTACCACGGCATTTCACATCCGATCTTCCAAAAAGAATCGATTGCTACTTTTATGACACTAACATAGGGTAGTTGAAATTAGGCTTTCGTGCGGTGAAACTACTCAAGTCTTCCTCTGACTGACATATTTGAATATTGATCCAGTAGTTTTCACCTGATATAGGGCTTCCTACATAAAAAAGGATTGAGTTTGTGTTCGTTAAATAAATATGAATGCTTGGGGTCCTTTGTTTCAATGCCAATCAGTCACCGTTATTGCTTTCTCACGGTTTTGATAAGGGTATCTTGTAACCAATGTTTTCTAATTTCACCACAACCATTGAAGCCTCAGGTGTCGGTGTGAATCATCTGGACACAAATGCTTTTGAATCATTACAAAATTTTCAGAGGGGATTTGTTTTCTAGTGCTTTTTTGAAGTTATGGAATCAAACTGACCCTGACCTCTAGCACGTTTCAACTGGTTTTTGGGTAAATGGGTTTGCCAAAATATCATTTATTCATTCCAAACAGTCGGTAACACATCGGTTTCTTCCAGTTAAACCATTCGTCTCGTATAAATTAGAGAATCCTTGGACATTTCGAGGTTTGATAAGCAACAAAATTTGTTTGCTTAGTGAATGAGACAACCAAAGGTGCACGTGTTTGCACTGAAAAATAATTCTAACTAGTGAAGGCCAGTCTAAGGAGATAACAGATCGACTGAGTTCTTTATCTACATGTTAATGAATTGATATTAGAAGCTCCACGTACTTCGGTGATGTCTTTAGATCCGGTTGTTTCACAATGGTATCGGACAAACGTTTTTTGTGTGTTCTACCAGACCATGAACCCACAGTCCGGCTAGCGCATCAACAGGATACTACGCTTACATTCATCGAATACCAATATGGCTGCTAACAGTCTGCGCACTACATTGCTCTCCTAAGCAAAAGAACACTGTTCGGTTTGGTATATATTACCCCGTCACACACAGACCAAGAGCATTCGGTTCACAAAGACCACTCACAGAGCAAGCTTTTTCAAAAATACTATCAGCCACTGGCCCAAAATCACTCAATTTCCAAGGCCTCTCACTTTACTAAGTCCCATTGGCAAGGTCGCCAGTAATGTACTATGCGAGACCAGTGTCCTTCGTAGGGGTTTCACGTGACTAATCTGCAAAATCCACAACAAGAAAACCCCCACAAGCCGAAGCCCAGTAAGTGCATCAACAGGATCCTTCACTTACAATTATCAAACACCAGTGAGACTGACAACAACTTACGACTGAATGCCAAACTGAGGTCTATTTGATCTTCATATGAAGATTTGAAGGAGTTCATTTTACCAAAATGAAGGACTTTTAAAACTAATCAGTCACCAGAAAATTACTTCTCAAAGCACAAACCTAAGAGCAACTGCATAATAAGATATACAATTCAGCACACACCAAGGAATATAACTTCTGCAATGGCAATTTGAATAAAAAGCGTTTCATTTCGACACCTAGGCTAAATAATATGACACTTAGTTTAGCCCCTATTTGTTTGCTTTGGATGACTCAGTGCCATTTAGGCAGTGATAAATTATTTCAAGGACTCTGCTTAGCATCCAGTGATACATTGTATGCATAAAAACTTCCTTTTATAGTGTAAGAGACAGAAGGAAACATATGCTAGTAAGCTTTTTCTCATCCATGCTACACTGGTATATTGTTCAGAGTTGTAGCTCTGTTGTTTCAGTCATAATAAAAATCGAGTTCAAATAATTGCTCACCAATCAAATGCACATTTTTCTCAATTCAGAACATACCGAATTTTATCCGAAGTTTGGAATCCCTGTTTCGAATCGGGCAGGAAGAAAAGAGTATCGTCTATTTCAGTTGTTTCAACTTGACACATGAAGAATTATCTAAACGTCCCCCCCCCCTTCCCAAAGGAAAACAAAATAAAAAACACAAACCGTCCTCAGTTTTCTTTCTGGAGTTGGCGGATGAAAAACTTGAGATTATACATTTTGGGCTATCCAGCGCACATGATAAATCGTCTTCTCAAGCATAAAATCGTGTTGCTTAATAGGAGCTGCCTTTCAGGGATACTTTCTTGATCACATATGTTATGATAAATTATTAATTAATCGTATTAACTATAATGAAATAAGATTGACTTCCAAACTACGTTTCTTCGGCTTTCACATTAGGAAAATCGCTCGGTCACACATATATGTCACTCACATCCATCTTTACACTTTTTCGGGTTCAAAAAGTGAACCTTTGAAAAAGCAAACATTATTCTTTTCTAACCTGCTGGTCTACTGGTAAACATAAATCAACCTTAAAAGGATGTTCTCTCTTAGATTTTATCCGGACTAATACCGATTGCACAACACACCATATTAGCCGAGTGACCACAGGCCACCACTCAGCCGTTTTGCCGGATACTTTGATTCTAAGTAGATAGTGTAAATGTACTTTTACTATATTCCGTATTTCTGATTGGAATGCATAAAATACGACTAACCGGTAATTTTTGGGTAACCTGTGTTTGGGAGGGGGGGGGGGGGGCTCGAAAAATTTCGTTTTGTATTTGCAATGACCTCAGCGCATTTTCTGTTGACTCATCAAGACCAACCTGTAGAAGCACACAATACAACATCTGCTGGAACTATTCATCCTTTCGGTATAGCACTGTGTGTGACATTTTTTCAATGGTTTTTGCAACAGTGGTGATTACCACTCACTTGTGATAGGTTACCATATTATTTATCTAGTTAACTATTGACATTTTATCGTTGGTTATTCCCCTGTTATGTGAATTTCTACAAATTCTGGTGTTATTTTCGGTTCAATTCAGACAAACTCTAACCACGCACTGGGTGAGGTGACTTTGGTTGCTAAGTCTTAGCGACACCCTCAAAAGGAGATAAAGAGAAAGAAAAGAGCATGATAGGAGTATTAGGAGCACTACGAATATCGGTATCAAGTCGATAGAGAACGTTGGTGGATACAAGAACGCCATTGATCGCCATACCTGACCATATCCTCGAATGCACTTAACCATAGAGTAGCAGTGTCCCTCTGATCCCACCCACGAAGTCTAATAGGCCCTACATTGGCCAACTCCACCTTTTAGGCTTTTCATACCTTTCTTCCATGTCGTGGACTGACCACCCATACTTATCTTCCGACCGTTATCCGCCTCGTCGAACACTGCTTGCAGAGGAATCCTGACACGGAACATGCGCAACACATGTCCCAACCATCGCAGCCTGGTCAGCCTAAGTACTTCGGGGTCCATTCCTAATGAGAACTTTTAGACATGTGGATGTTGCCGAACAGTTTTAGTCCTTATCGAATCAATTACCGGTTCAACTGTTTCTTAAAAATGCCCCTTCACAGCAGCTGGTTCTTTCCTGGCTTGACTGTTTCGTGTACTTTTTGGAGTAAGTTTCAATTTACCGAGGATGCGGAAGAAGCAAAAAAAGGTTCATTTTCGTTGTACGCATAATGGACATACGTATTTTCGAGGTCGATTCAGAATTCGTCATTTAGTTCTTCCTCTTGCCATTAATCAACTGCTTTAGATCAACGAAGAGACTGCAACCTTTTCCAGGCTTAGTATTTTTCACTTAGTTAACAAAAAATCCAGTTGCGTTGTTGGCATCCAAAGGTTACTTGGATCTGGTTCAGTCGTGTAACGTTCGTCCTATATGGAAATGATTGACTAGGCTATTTCACGGATAAAACCCAGAACCGTTATTGAGTATTGTTGGAATAGTGACTACGCATCACTGTGTGTTCGCTTACACTATTCGTACCCGATTGTACGTAGCACAGCAACTCGGTTGATCGAGCAACTGTCCGATTGGGCAAAGGAGGTCGGTTTGATTCCGGCTTATGTTGTGCACTTTTGAACGCAAAAAATGCGGGCGGATTTTCCGGCTCCTTGTGCGGTCGATAAATTCCGCAGTAGTTTTTGGCATGCAAAGACGAATAAGGCTAGCTTGGATTATCCATACTCTATTTATTCTGTAACGAAAAAACTGTGCACCGATTTCTTTCGATCTTATCTGTTGTCCCAAAACAAATTCAACTCAAAGACGGTAGAGATAAATAAGGATAAATACACTGAAGAAGAATATATTTTGGATCTCAATGAATCACTAAACACAATGCACGATCATGTTATCTAACATCTCCCAATGTTTAGTAAATCAATCTTGAGGGTCCCATTCCGTCAATCTAAAATATTTTATCCCTCCATTTTCCAAACTGAGGTCATAGTTACTTCACACAATGTACATTTGAGGGTTGGGATTAATCCGTAGCCAACATGCAGTCTGTCCTTCCTGACAGACCAACACTATCAGAGTGAGTAACGGAATGCACAAGCAAAGCCCGTCCAGTATCAAGCCCAAGGCTTCTTGAGTCAGGGGAATCACAGGAGACAAGATAACCGATCGACGGTGTGGATCGATAGTATGAGAGCTAATTCCCTTCAAAAAGTGTTTTGTATCAATACCAGCCGATTGGAAGGCTTGGCCTTTCGCACCAGCCGGACCAATACGTTTTCTGCAACGAATGGGCACAGGGGTCACCACCCCACCTAATCATTATGTTACGGCAATAAAACAAGAATAATCACGAGCAAAGAGTGGTTCTACCTCAACTTCATGGGACAGTCTCCAACATTAGCGACTACTTTATATCTACTAATCACTTAGTTCTCACTCACGTCCGTTGCGCACACTCAGTTCAGTTCAGATTTTACAGCCACTAACTTCGCATTTCTGTGCTCTGGTTTCGGTCGCTACCTTCCAGCATCGTCCAGTAAAGGGTAAAAGAATAGAAGCATAAAGTGGGAAATATCCAGAAAATCAAAGTAATAAATGGAAATCAAGAGGACAAAGAAAGAGTCCGATTGCAACTACGCCTATGACCGCGACACCTAGCCCCCTCACTTAATGTCTCCAACCATTTAGTAGGCCGACCACGTGGACCCCAACCTGGAAGTCTAATACGTCCTACTCGGCCAAATCCACTGGCCAAGGTTTTCATACCTTTTTGCCATGTCTTGGACTGACCACCTTGACCTACCTTCCAACCATTACCTACCTCAGAGAACAGCGTATTCTGAGGAAGTCTATCCGTGGGCATTCGCAACACATGTCCCAACCACCTCAATCGGTTCAGATTCAGTGCATGATCCACAGACTGACCTCTGGTTCCCAACACTTTACGTCTAACCTCAGTATTGCTGACATGGTGTTCCCATCATATTTGAGCATTGCCACGGAAATGTCGATGCTTGAACATTGACAGTCTCCGTCTGTCTTCCATTCCTGATGGCCGTGTTTCTGAACCGTATGAAAGAACGGATCTAACTACCGCATTGTACACTCCACCCCTAAAAGACTTTCGGATGTCACGCCAACGCCACAGAGGTTGGCAAAAGCCAATCGCACCTTCTGTATACGCGATGACATTTCGTCTGATATCCGTCCACCCGATGAAATGTAACTACCAGGTAGAAAAACTTATCTACTTTAGCTAGAGCTTACCCTGCCAAGGAGAGGTTTGGTGTTGAGCTAACCCACTCCAACAACAGCATTTTACACACACGGATGAAGTTTAACCGGGGACAGGCAGTACAGGTTTCGATCAAGGTGACCCGTCATTTTGAATTGCTTATTAAACAAATCGATGGTCAGTACCCGACCATTCATCCCCAACCTTTCACTACAGCTTTTGCGAAATACTTGCAAAACTTTGAACGTATTGGTGCATATATAATAAAGGTTCCTGAAGCGGGTAGATTTCTCAGTTGAATTTTGCCTCCATAAATAATTTCAGCATACCTGAGCAATTTAAGTCTTCGCGTTCCCGTGAGTTTGCTTGCTAGCCGGTGCATTTTTCGTCTGAACGTACGAAAAGAAACTTCACCACACCCTTATTTCGATACCCAGTATAATTTACAGAATATTTTGTTCTTCTAAAGACTCAAATGAGTCCAAATAATTACTTTCATTTTTACAAGTGTGAGCCATATTATTGGCAGCTATGACATGATTGGGCATGAATTATCAACGCTAAACTGACTACCGAAACATATGAAAGCCATGGAAGTATGGTGAGTGGAGCATTCTCGCTTCGTAATGAATCATTACATGACTCTATGAAATTTCATGCTACTTGTATCGATTATCAGTATTCTTCGTTCTCTCTCATAAGCACAACTCCACCAACACACACATTTTTCATCTAGCTTGTGGCAAACAGACTGAATTGTTCTGAACGGTCAGAAAATACCATTAGTAATGTGATTATGCTCAGACGTGCTGTTTCCTAATTTTTTCATTGTCACATTTTCAAATTACCATTACTAATCCGTACTCAGGCAAAACAGCTAAACTTTTTACACAAACAGCAATCCATTATTCTTTAAACCGAGTAATAACTAATCCATAAAAACAGTAAATTGTAATGGTTTTTTAATATTTGTGTTGGTTGCGATCAGAACAACATCATGGCAACAGTTAATTTGGGTTGCTTTAATCAAATTGGCATTTCCAGAGGGGCTTGGAGTATTAACTACGTGTTTGTGTGTGGTTAGATTGAAGATAAATCCATTTTGGCTAAGCAATCTTAGTCGACGGATTAGGATATTCCAGTCGTAAAATCGACCATTCTCGGTTATCACAAATATGCCAACTGATTTAAAAGGATATTCATCGGTTTTTGCTTAACGAATTTTGTTTGGGAAAACCGGGAGTGAAAGACTGTGCCATTTTGGGCAATATTGTTTGTTTATCTTCTTTGTAACTCTTTTGGTGTGAAACTTTGATTTGCTTATCTCACGTTGACTGTGGCGGCTAGCGTGTTACAGTTACAGATTGATAGATTTAAATAGACTTGTCGTTAGTTGCAACTGGACAGAATTATATGATCAATTTTGTCTAGATTTAGAGTCTTCGATTATAACTTTACGCGACTACTCATTACTTCGTTGATTGACCTCGTGATTTATTGACACAGTTTGGTTTTTTAAACGCCAGTGGCTAAAACAAAGCAGATTTATAGCAAATGAACTGAATTCATTACATTATGTGTTACTTCGAAGCCAATAACTAATGCTACTTCAGTAACCCTACCTTCATTGTTCAGACGATTTCTTGTACCAGCAATTTGTGATGTGACTTTCAGTGGAACAAAAAAGGTCGGATCTACCATGGTTCAATGAGAATAACGCATGAGACTTGTGGTTCGAACACTGGAATCAGCGAATTCCAGAGGTAATCAAATGAAGCCACTGATTTAATCATCGCTTAGATAAAGTCGGGGTTCGATTTGTTTTCAGATAGTTACTTGTGTCTCATCGAATCGAACGGAACACAATTCACTGAATGGGACATGTGCTGCTGAACAACCGCCCACCGTGTCACGATTTGTTTATAGTTCGTACCCAAGGGTAGAAAATAACGAGAAATTCAAAACTCGCACGTTTGAGAGGTATGTAAAAGTGCGCATACTGACTGGGATCCTCATGTCCGTCGTATTCCTGATGATGATCTGAAATGTTTCACCAACGATTAATAAAAGAACACTGAAACATTGCGGCGAACCACAAACAGTATCTGTTTCATTAGTATACATTTTCTAGTTCGTTGGGCGATTTGAGAATGGGTGTATGCAAACACATTGCTGAGCAGGGTGGTCTCTGCGATGTCCGTATAGACATTTCTTTATAGTCTCCATCCAGCCCCGAAGTTCACACCCTTGCGAGTTTAAAATTCCATCCCCGATCCAAATTAATATTGTGACACAGTGTTGTAACAATAAAGTTGTGATTTATCACCTTCAGCCTATCTGAATCGTTATGAGTATGCATAGACGAACAGTCCATTTTTGGCATCACAAGTTGATTCGTCCAAAGTAATTTCGTCAGTTAATCAAAGACAACCCTCAGAATGATTCGAATGAGATTAAGATGATAAACCTGGTGTGTGGTACCCAAGCATGGAGATGGTTGGGCGGGACAGCGCCGAGTACACATGCCAGATGAGCGGCAATAGCTCCGAAACTAATCTTATGCTTCCGGGAAAATTTTGTCCTGTCATCCAGATACAAAACCGTACTACTTTTGTCAGCGACGTATTATATTCATAACAATAATAATAATATTTTGGATAATGATGGCAGTGTGTTACAACGTAATTCACCAAATTTATTCCACGAGTCAATGACATTTGGTTGGGATGTTCCTAACTCATAGAAGATACAATATTTTACAAGGTATTATTATTTTTATAGTGGAGTAGCAGTCTCTGAAAGAGAACAGTTTTAAAGATATCCTATGGAATTTTTCAGTGTGATTTTTGGTTAAAAAGATAATATAGTGAGGAAAACGTAAGAACTCTCAATAATGACGTGTGAAAAAGGAAATGTTAGTCCGTTTTCATGATTTCAAGGAAATACTGCTTTTTAATTTTCGTCCGAAAGATATTTCAGCTCTCAAGTTTTCCAAAATGTCCTAGTGTCTAACTTCTCCCAGTTTCCAATAATAGAGCCTAAATGCACGAATGACTTCTATTTTTAAACTTCTATATTCCACTGTTTTTCTCTATTACACAGAATACGATATTTCGATAAAATGCTTTAGATTACTCATAGTCCACAGTTCTTAGGAGTACAGTTCAGAGTGTCCGTTTTCTTGCTTTGATGAGTTTGGGAGAAAAAAGCATTCAATTCGATAGTCAATAGTTTTACTGTAATTCACCCTTGGATTTTCATTTGCCAATTATTGATCATCTAGCCTAGGTAATAATTATGCAACCACCACCTGCTTCCCCCTCCCACATCACGAATAGTTTAGCCCCGCGAGTACACGTTACAAATAGTAAAACACATTATCGTTTCCATTCTGTTTTGGCCCGCATGTGTTTGGAAGGACGGTTTGGTCAATTTAGATAAATCTGATGGTCGAATCTTGTGGTCGGTCACGAATTTGTTTTGTAATTTTGTTGATGTACTGACACATTCTAGCATCATAGTAGGCAATGACATGCGGATGCGATTCGTGGTATGTTCCGACGATATGGCTACAAGACAAATTATGTACACGTGATTCTTCTTGTGCGTTCTGCATACCTCTCTCAAGGTCTACAGTACCCTCAAAATCAGGATACGTGGGTACTGCTCTTACGCACCAAAATCGTCGGTCAACTCAAGCAAGTCTGACGTGGGCCAATCACTATGATCTTTGAAAACATTGAGATGAATAAAGCACAACTTGTGGACCAATTACTATATCAAAATGAATTTATTATTCAGTTTACAGGGTCAGCAAGCAATCTGATCTGATTACTGAGAGGTGAAGCAAACATTTTTGCGTGCATGCGAGCCTACTGTGCACTCAGTTACGAAGGATATTAGTCACTTTTGTATTGAAGATGCTTAGAAACGAACACACTGAGGTACATGTGTGACTCGCTTCAAATAGATATTTACACTGGCTCGCTAAAACCGTACTGTTATTGTACTAGCGGTGTTCACCCTAGAAGGAATACTGTTGGCCATATGAGACTTATGCGAAAGTCGATTTTCGAGGATTACGTTGCTATAACCCCGAGAATTAAACTTTCACCGTTTTTGTTGAAATGCAGGTGAGTTCCTCAGAATCAGAACTGTTATCGTGAATTTCAAGAATAAAATAATAACCTATTCGTACATATGATCGAAGCACACTGAATAAATTATAAACGCTGCCGTAGAGTTTATATGACCCTCTGAAGGCGTTAGAATTATATATTAGTCTTAATCTTATCACACAGATAAGTAACATATTATATATGCACTACTTGAGAATAACAAAAGCCGTTGTCATTCTGTTGATTAAAGGAGTTACGCTTCAACTGATCCTCGTTGTTTTTGTGTATTGTTCTCATGTAACGCCGAGTCAGAGAAATTTTCACTTTTATGGATCATTTCAACATTAAGCAGCATGTTCTAAACGTGAAGTCCTGAAATCAATTCTGATGATGCAGTTCTGTGGATTTACAAGAAAGTACTACCATAAGTTGTCAAATCACTAGTTAAATAGGAAATACAATTTGCCAGTAGGAATTCGACGCGTAATCAATGTGACTTTGATTCATAAAATACCCGAAGTCCCTCATTTGCCTTTATAGTCTACTTGGTACAACATATGTGATAGAGTCTATGTATGGTAGGTTAAAAGCATATCAAGGCCGATGTCTGGGCAGACTCTTCAAGGTATTCAGTGGCCTACTGAATAAATCAACTCTAGAATGTAGTTTTGAAGTAGAATCAGTCCTCTTGATCTGCATTCCGCTATCTCACAACAAATTTGAAGAATAATTAATTATAATTATAATCAAAAAACAAGTTTCATGATCCCTCCCACAAGGGAGTGAAAAAGTATCAAAATTTGTCTTTGTAACTGCTTGAAGTGGTTCTGATATGATCTAGACAATTCCAAATTATTCAGTGTGATGAAACGACTTGTCATACAGTATCAATGATTAGCTGACTGCTAAAATGTACGTAAGTACAATAAGTTTGTGTTATTCTTGTTAGAAATAATCCGCAGTGCATACCTAACCAGCTCTGATCGTTTGGTGATATGGAGATGTGGGGAGAGGAATATGAACTGCTGGTGGTTCCTAGCAAGGGTAAAATTACCGTAAAATACATCCTTGATTTCCGGTGGTGAGCTGACCATTGTCAGTGCATGATGAATTGGTTCCCAAATAAATGAAGCATCACACTACTCAAACTAACCAGAATCTGTAGTTACAAAACAGTGGGGCTCGATAAGCTTCATTCTCTCACTATGTAACAAGTACCGTAGAATTTCGTGTACTTCCAGCCTCATCTGATATATGAGTTTGGTATGATCCTCTTAAGATTAGCACATATCAGATCAGTTCTATTTTGTTCGACCATTTAGCCTCATATTGATGTTAGCTTTGCCTAAAGCATTTCGCTTGGCCGATGTGGCTTACAAAAACGTTATCAAGAGCGATTTGACAGACAATTCATTTAAATAAATAGAAAATTAATACTACAGAAACACAATCAAAGAGTTTCGTAACTCAGTTGCTTTTACGCTAACTGAATCATAAATCTGGTCATTCAGCCATATCTTGGCCGCGTCAATTGAGAGCAGCAGACGCTAGACTTCATCCAGCTAACACGTGTCTCAGCTCGATCACTGTGAGCTAATCGGCGTCCCCGTATCTTTAGAGGTGTTCCTAATAGAAGCGCTCCAACCATCGTCAAATTTGCATCCACGTGCTGTGACTTTAGTTTCTTCTTGACTGAGAAATTCCGTAGATTTTTCATAAAAATCGAATAAATAACTCAGACCTTAAATTATGTATTTTTGTGATATATATATATATATAGTATATATTTAAAATAGTATTTTTATTACCGACGATTTCCAGACAGTTCGAATCGGGCTTGATGAAAAGTAGCTTTAAAAAGGAAACTGCATAGGCAGCTTTCGTACATAACTTCCTAATCAACAACCTCAATCATCCGAACTTGTCATCACCTATATCATAATAATCACTGCAAACCGTTGATCTGGTAAATGTGGTCTCAGCCCCCCCCCCCCTCTCTCTCTTTTTATATTCGACAATCGCGCAAATCATCGGTGCAGCGAAAACCATTTTTTCTGGTGACTGGGCTGGTATGCCTAAAGGCATACTTCTCCCCCCAAATTGTGTTTCTTTAAAAGTCTTCTAATTTGTATGATATGACTCACCATGCGATTTCAGTGCCCGAAACCATGGAAGAACTTTACAGCTGTTTCATTTTTATTAGGAATCATTAGTACTGCACATTCCACGAGTCCCATCGAGGACTTGAACCCGAGGTGAATGATTTTGAGCCCATCACTTAAACACCAGGCTATCCGGGATGGCTCTCAACGGTTCCCTGAACATACACACTACGTGATATAGTACCCGCCCGTCACTGACTCTGAACGGTAACAACCCAGTTCCCGAATAGCTATAGCCTTCTGTGATGGATGATTTCACTGTAGCGGCCTAAATATAACGACTGCATTCCTTCATAAACAACCTGCAGATCTTGGTTTGTATCGCACAACGACACGGTG
Source organism: Fasciola hepatica (assembly GCA_948099385.1). Taxonomy (NCBI): domain Eukaryota; kingdom Metazoa; phylum Platyhelminthes; class Trematoda; order Plagiorchiida; family Fasciolidae; genus Fasciola; species Fasciola hepatica. Next base: position 31,194,921 of record CANUEZ040000043.1, on the reverse strand, counting down.
CTCTAACGCTACAAGTACTCTGAGTCGGACTGATCATGTCGCAGTAAGCTACTGGTGGCGCAGTTCTGTCCAGAACTGTAGATCATACTAGTCCATATGACTACACTAGGACCATGCTTTGGTTTTAATGTGATTTGCGCTCCAGATCCATGGTCATCGACGCAAACCGCAAACCCGGTTAGCCGTACGATGTTTTTCTGACCCAGAAGTTAGCACCAGTAGTGAACAGAAACTGTCACCATCACGAATACCAATGTACAAGAGCACTGGGCTCATATCAGACAGACGACGCATGTGGCAATAGGTTTTGCCTGCGGTCCTAGATCCGATGCTCATCAGAAACATTGGATGCCTCAAAAATCACTGAGTCTGATGGAGCAAAAATGTCAGCTGTTGAACAGACGAGATAAAGGACAATGTCTTACAAAATCTTCAGAATATGGGCATCGAACTGGAAAACGGTGAAAACCTGTAACTTAGAATAGGACGACGACCTTTTACACTGATTCGAACGTACGGAACATGGGTAACGTGCAATAAATAGACTCACTAGAGCTGTAGCTCCATTAGGCATGCGCTTTGCATCTTCAAAATGTAAATTGAGTTGCAAGACTGGACATCAAAGATTCCGAGCTTGATTCTCGATGGGAAGGAACTAACAATTGTCGACCGCTTCACTTACCTCGGCAGCAGCGTGACAACAGACGGAAGCACGGAACATAGGTGTGCAAGCGTATATTCATTGCTCCAGCGACGTACGCTAGACTGGAGTACTTGTGACGCTGATCTGACTTACGCTGAAGTTGGAAGGTCGTGTGTACTGTGTCAAGGTGCGTTCAGTTTTATTGTATAGTTGCGAGACATGGGGTCTGCGTGCGGGATATATTCGTCATCTTGAGGTTTTCGACGATCGATGTTTGCGTAGTATCGCTAAGATTGGGTGGAACAACTGAGTGAGCAATGCTGAGGTTAGATATCGAGTATTTGGTATCAGTTCCGAGAATATTCTATCACAGCATATCCCGCTTAGTAGACTTCGTTGGTTTGGGGCATGTGTTACATATGGCAAACATGCGTCTACCATACCGTGCCCTGTTTTTCGTTCTTCCTAGGGAGTGGAAGAAACCACGTGGAGGTCAAAAGATGACGTGGCAGCGAGGAATGAGAAAACGCACAGCAAACCTAGAAGAAGTAGGTGCTTCATGTCTTCGTGGTTGGGGCCCAAAAGATCCGTCTACCAGTTGACTGGAGACACTAAAGGATACGGCAGTGAACCGTGAACAGGGCCAATCGTGTTGTCAGTTTCTGTCGAATTAGAATGATTGATCAATGTGCGTTTGTACATTAGGCTGTGTATTCCATGTGTTGTCTGTTGGGGCGTTCTTTTCTTTTCCCACCCCTGTAGGAGATTCTACCTTGGTTTTTCAAAATTTTTGCTAACTTACCAACTAACCTAAACCTCGAAACAAATGAAGCTACAGTTTGAAAAACCCCGCTGATTTGGAACTCCACGTTCTTTATCGAGTATTAGTTACGGTGCACAGTCGATGTTCGCACACGACATTTTGTTTTTTCCTGGTCATAGTTTCGCAAGTGGAAACCTCTATATAGTTGTCTGCGTTTATGTACATCTAAAATTGGTACAAGTGACTGAACTGGCAATGGGACCGTGCATGTATCTCACGGTGACCTGGATGGAAACCCGAATTCGTGCTATTCATTTTATCGTCTCTCTCTCTCTCTGCAATCGATTGCCGAATGACAAATTCTTATTGACTGTTCTCTTCGGCCCATCGCATACACAAGGGAGTGTACCGTTAGTAGGATGCGCAATAAAAGGTAATCTGTATGTCGTTGCACGATCAATATTCAGTCTGTCCTATGAACTAGGTCTGCAACGTAAAAAAGCGTAAAATATGTCCCCGAAATGGTTGCCGCTCATTACGAACCTGTATGCATGTAAGTGCACTAACAGACACAAAAAGAGCGGTGAATAAAATGCTGTACATGCTTCGTTTGTCACCAAAGGTTGTATTCTGAGGAGCAAGGTAAATCATGCATTATTTCAGCCCCCGACTATTAATCAAGGGTTTTCTACACCCCAGGAATTAGCGTTCATTTTTTCGTGTAATACCCTTTAAAGAAACCGAAATGGAGAAGTACGCTCCTCGTGGACCGAAAACAATCAAACCTCAAGCTTATATTCATATTTTCGGGAACATATAATCGTGTAGTATTGTCTAGTTCGGTACAAATCTTTAGTTGAACCCCAATTCAGAAGAAAGCAGTGCAATTATTTGTCCTAATATTTACTTTCAAAGCTTCCTCCCTGCTAGAAATCTTCATAATATATTTGATATCCTGAAGAATTTGACAAATAAAAGGGTTTGATAAGGATTAGATTAGGACACGTGGATGTGGATTTACATGTGCGGAGCTTTAGTTCTTAGCTGGTCCAGGAACTGATATTTTTGCCGAAGATAACCAGCACATTTTCACTGAGCTTTATTCGTCTTATTCAACGAAACAAGTCTTCATCTTTGAAGTTATTCGAGATTTCGAGGACTGATGGTAATAGAAAAAACCGTGATTCACAAAATGGTTAGAACCGGTCCGTCACGAACAACAGGTACGTGAGAACCACTTCGACTCTCAGTTGGACATAGAAGATATCAAAATTTAGAAAACGCGTGCGATTTTCTCATCTTTCTCTCGTCCGTTTTGCTTGCTGTGATATGTGTATTTCAACACAGCCTAATGTACGCTTCGCCGACTTTTGATTCTCGTAAAATTGTTCAACTCTGTCACTAATTTGATCCCAGATAACGATGAAAAATGGTTCGAAGATCATTAAGGACAAAGAATATATCGTTATTCTGAACGAGTTATTTTAAGTATCAGCCATAAGGTATCCGAAATGCACTATGCACCCCTTCAAATTCTCCTTGCCAAGGGAATTACCAACTTGATGGGACCCAGTGGATGAGAACTGTCGTTGGCCAGAAGCAGCAAAAAACAGCTAAAAATCATCGTCAGTGTCACCAATACCTTGTGAATTGCTTAGAAAAAGTTTATGTTCCAAGTCTACACGTGACCACTGAAACAAGAGATGAAAAGAATAACAAATCGGGTGCCCAGAAAAAATCAAAAAATCTTTGTATGCACCCAATGCCACTTATGATGACATTTTCCTGTCTTTGTTCATTTTTGCGTGGCGGTTCCAGGTCTAAAGTCAGGCTCGTATCAAAAATAAATGAAGCACACAATTAGCCCTTCGGAAAACCCACTTTCTTTGTCTTGTAAAGTTCGTTAAAACATCGGAAATAAACAGTTCATTGTAATGAGGTTTTCTAAGTGATAGTTGCTGAATACAGTGGTGGTCGTGGTCGAACGAATTATGTTACCTTCTAGATATCAGATAGATGCTGTTGCAGAACAAGTCATTTTCCAAGGTCCAGATAAAATGTGGAGCTCTTTCGTGCTGTAATTTGTGAAAAAATCTTACTGCTGAGACCAGTATTCCCCTACCATAATTCTTCGCAGCATACACGTGGTACGTAAGTAGTACTGGTTTTGTCAATTAGTAACGATTCGATGGGAAATATGAATCTCTCTGGCGTAGTATCTTTTGGGAACAACATTTATGTTTTATAAAGTCACCTTAGTTTATGAATAACTTACGTTGCCTAATATAAACGTGCAACAAAGGAAATTATCTAATCAAGCTTAGCATTTATGCATATATGTTCGTAATCAGTGATTGTTCTACTCCGTGTTTAAGCACGAGTACAATGGAATTGATACTCTCATAACTACACAGATTCAACGCCCTGTCGAGGAAGGATCGGCAAAAACGACCTTGAGAAACAGAAGTTGGACTGAAATAGATCAGGTGTGGTAACGAGCCAGGAAAACAATGCTAGGTTGATAAAGTTAGTGACAGTAGACTGATGCACTTGGTGTTCGGCTCATTATCGCGTAATTTGGTATCACACAGAATCGAACGAGATAGCCTCCTTTGGTTGGGGCATGTACAATGCGTAACCAGAAATCGCCTGGCACATCACACACAGTTTCACTATCCGTATCAGTATAGAGGAAATAGCGTGAAGGTCAGCGGATGACTTGAAGTGAAGATCTACCAAGGGACAGAAAGACTGGGAAGCGCAAGCTTTTCTCATCATTCTGGATTGGAATCAATAGATTCCATCTGTAATAGAATGAGAACACTGAAATATTTAGCAGCGAACTGTGACCAATGAAAGCTTTGTTGTCATTCCGTATGAACACTGAGTTTGAGAATGAATGTAAACAGACACGGTCGTTTCTGGCTTCATAGAGCACTACTTTGATACAGGTAAATTAAGATGGACTAAATCATCGGAAGCCCATAGGATTGTATGCCTCCTGGCATAATAACAGCAAGTAATAAACATCCACCTTTCGTCATTCAATCAAATCTATTATAAAATGCATCCATCCTCCACAATTGGAATAAGGAACTCAGTCCATTTATGATCCTTGATGAAACATTTATTATGATTCTTGTACTCTTATTCAAACGAAAATTTTAAAAGGGGTAGCTTATTTCATGGTATCATGTACGAAAGTCAGGAAGAATATTTGCATGGGTTACTCATCCAGTGAAATACTATAGCTTATCAAAACATCAATGAATTGAAAGTATCTGTCTTTCTCTCTGCTTCTCTGTCCCTCTCTCTCTCCGAAAAAATAATCTGAAAAACTAATGGGAGCATTCCTGAAAGCCAAGTACATGCCTCTTGTATACCAGAAGTCTTCAATTTACTCTATACAGTTCCTGATCTATGGTAAAATAGAACCAAATCGGAATTCAACAAGGAAGGAAAAGGAAAGAAGGAATGACACAAAGTTTCGTTGATAAAAAGAACCCTCGTAACTCTCTTTTCTAATTTAGGATATAAAATTTAACTGGTTGTTGGAAAAACTGAAGTGCACTGTTTTTCTGAGAATAATGACTGTCTTGTTTCCGTTTCTCTATCATATCATACTGTTTGAGATTGCTTGCGGCATCTTAAGTACTAGTGTTACAATTTGAGATGCAATCCACCTGAACTTTACAGTCTTTATGGTAAATATTTATGCTCTAACTGTACGAGTGACGAATAATTCGGTGATCAGGGAAAACAGTCTCGTAGTTTCTTACAGTACTATCACGTTTTATGAAGATAAAAAACTATTTCTTGCTTACCTATGCAATATGATGAAAACAAGAGGAATAGTGTGTAAACGGCTTTTGCCTTAGTAGGAAATAGTGAACTTTTCGGAGGATGTTTAGTTTCGATGAAACAAGGGATTTCACCGGGTCCTATTTTTCTACAACATAATTCAAGTTACACACAGTTACCCCCAAAAAAATTTCACTTGAATTCTCTCCTGCTGGTTATCCAATTGTTCCAGTGATTGGACATATAATTTAGGATAATAAAAAAGTTAGATATTTCGGAATGTGTCAGAAAAAATTGTTTTTAATATTTGGTTTTCATCTCAATGACTCAGTGGCCGCGTATTGATCCAGACAAGCTACTCTGATATGATAGATAGCAGACTCGTTCGTACCAGACTGCTTTCATTATTCTACTGTCATTTGAGTAGTAGGAGATTAGATTTGTATAGTATGGTTCATCATGCAGCTTCAACACTCATGTAATGTATAAGTCCGATAAACTGTTGGGAGCCAGCTCGGATAACCCTTTGGTTAAGGTGTTCGACTCGCAATCGTTCATCCCCGGTTCGAGTCCCCGGTGGGCGCTTGGTGGATGTGCACTGCCGGTAATTCCTAACAAGGATGAAAAAGCTATGCAATGCTTCCATGATTTTCAATTGTGAGTCGAGTGTCTAACCTGCATGATGAATCACATTTCACTGTCACTTGGTGATAAGCTCCCATTATTTTTGTTTGACTCCCGTGCCACATGCACCACGACATGACAGGAAAGTACTTTGTCATTTTTCGCAAAATCTTTTGTGCAAATATTTTCCAGCCGGTGTCTGATATTATTCTCCGTCCATTATTTATTTCAAACGGTAATTGCTATTTCATTGAATGTTTGTTTAACAGAGAACACAGAGTGCATCAAATTCGCTCCAATGTTGCTTCTTTTGTTGTGGTCATTGTGGCCATTCGGGCACCTTTTTAGGTCTCACTTACATTCAGAACAATCTTATTCTGACCTGTTGGGGAAAAGTGTAATAATTTATAGGATGTTATTATGAATGCTAGAAAGGTACTTCATATAAATCTAAATCGCTTTAAGCTTTAAGTATAAATGACAAGGCTGAGACAAGATGTTTCGAACATGTAAGTTTTCAGCACAGATTTCAAATAAACCACTTTCGAAAGTGGTTTACGCCATTTTTGGAAATCGGGAAAGGAACGGTTTCCGTATCTATCCCGTATTCTTCTCACTTACGTTTGTCCCAACACTGAATGAAAGATGAAACATGAAACTATCTGTCGTGAACGGGGAAAAAGTGTAAGATAATAGACATTCACATCTCGTCAAATATCTTGAGTGATTTCAATTGTATATTTGCTCCATCTTGTTTCGATTCTTAGAGTGGCGAACCCGTTTCCCACAAGCGACCCGCACTTCAGCGCCCGGTTCGACGATCACCACTAGGTAGTCCGGAGCCACATGGAGTAGTGCGTGGTCATAGAAATAAGAATGCGGACTTCGGCGAGTCAGACGAGTCTGCATCATCTGATTCTTCGTCATCCTCGGGCGATGAAGCCGATTACGATGCATCCGAGCCCATCGTTTGGACTGCCTATCCGGTTTCTGTGCCAGTTAATCCCCCCGGCACAACATTACCCCCCAATCTTGTCTACAAACCTAGTCTCCAGGCTCAGTGTGACCTGAACGAGGTGCAGCGGAAACGCCTTTCGCGTATCGATGAAGCAGCTTTCGTTGTTGGCGGATCTTCTGCAACTGAGGGCGGAGAAAGTGACAGTGACGCTCCAGGAGGTTCACATTCACCTCATGGGAAAGAGAAGCATCCTGATCAATCTTCCGATGAACGTCAGTCAGATTCCGGTGTAGTCATAATACCCAAGTACACTCATCAATCCTTCAATCCTGAATTTGCTGAAACCATAACTACAAGTCAGGAGCGACGCACATCTGAGCCCATTACACCTTTACACGAAAACGTATGGGCGTCAACTCAGGCCGAGTCAGAAGTCGCCGTGACTGGACCGCCTAATGAACCAATCGGAGGGCGAACACAGCAGAATGCGCGTTCAGAATCGACCAATCCGGCACGAGACAGAGAGAACGTGAGCCAAACAGTATCTAGTTCTAGCATCGTGTCTGTCCCACCGTTAGCAGGACGCCCAACGGTCAAACAGACCGGTCCAGTGAACCATCGGATCACCAGCGGTATACAGCAATCAATCGCCTATTCCGACGGTGACCGTGGACTCGAAACAAGTGGTACTTATTCTTCTCTACCGGATGAATCATATGCTATTGAAGCCAAACCGAAATTTCTAGCCCAAGAGGACATGTACGCTAATACAAACTATTGCTATCCACCGGAAGTACTCGGATCAGCGCATATTTATCATGATCGGATGGGGATTGCAACTAAACCAAATGGTAGGTTTGAGATGCATTGTGAATTAGCAGTTATTAGAAATTCGCTTTTTCACATTGCCCTTGCATTCTCATCTTAAACTGGCTGATGCCAGCACACCATGAACACTGTTTTTCCGATATGTCAGGATAGGAAATACTAGGGACAATGCCCAACTTAATTTACATATGATGTCATTGCTAGTGTTTCCTTGAAAACTGTTTTTATTACCGTTATTATCTTGGTGCTCTAGTTATGCAAACTCTGTCTTCATCGAGCAATAATCCACAATATTTTTCCATCACAAACAACACCGTTAAGCGACTAGTTAATTACAAATTGATAGGAAAGGCTCTTTCCCCCAAAGATTTCCTCGCAGCGGATCAGATATCAGTTTCAGTTGCACATGCTTTCCATTTCACCCAAGTACACCCACGTTCCCGGCGGTTTGTAACAAACTATTCTCGTGTTGAAGTCCAGCTAGTCAAAACGTCATCATCGGAATTGCTGAGAAAACTCGCCCTTCCGCGTTAAAATTCACTCTGGCAGTTGTCATTATGGCTAAACGCACCTTGGAATTGTGGGCACTGAATTTGTACCATGCAAATCACCACGCGTCCCATTCCAATCAAGGGTCTGGCATACGTTGTGGCTATCAGATCAGTCCTTACTAGATGAAACAGAAACGTGGCTGTTCGTGCCAGAAGACAAAGGCTATTGGTATTTGTATGATAGACTTATGCAATAAGTGTGCCGTTGTTTCAATCACTGGGCGCTAAAAGTAGGAAAGATTTTACAAACGGCAAAATGTTTGGGTAATACTCATAGACAGATTTCAATTGGAGCGTGTTTTAGTAACAGAGAGTACAGAAAAACTAAGTTCGTTATTAATTTATGTAAGTAACTCAGCTTTTATCTTCTCGTTGGTCAAAACTCAAGCAAGATAAGGTATGGAAGAGTTTTGTACAGATTCATTCTTGATTAAAGTTGACGGAATGCAGAACGAGTGGATGAATGAGAGGAAAAAATGGGTAAGTCAGTGTGTGAAGGATGAGTAAGGTCTTGGAGTGTCTTGTGGGTTAGGTCCAAAAAGACTCCATATGTTGGTGAGCGGGTTCAGTCAAAAGATAGGATAGATAAAACACGACTCAAAATTGCCAGCCCACTGTGCACAGCCTTAAGGTCCTCTTTCTGAAGGCCGGGAAAAGTTGCAGGGGAACAGGAAAGCAGGATAGGAAGAACACATTGATGCACAAACTTGAAAATAACAAACTATGATGTCAGAAACTGTCTGAGTTTCCGTACATGAAGAGGAAGACATTACAGTTTTCCAGTACAGCTTTGGACGTGATTTTTCTACCGGAATTTTTTACCGAAGGTAACTCCCAGGAACTTGGCAGATCTCACTCTAGATAGGGATTTGGAACTAAGAAAAACAGAACCCATGGGGAAAGGAGAACGGGAATTTCTGAAAACACATTCACGCCACATGGAAGGGTTCAGCTTTAAACCAGATCGGATGGGAAACGTTCTATTTGTGATAGGTTTTCATTGAAGATTCGGAAGTCGCAGGGGCCGAAAATAACTTCAAATGGAAAACATCATCAGCGTATTTAAACACCTCAGACGGGGACGAACCTCATAATTTGGTGATATATATACATACATATATATATATATATATATATATATATATATATATATATATATATATATATATATATATATATTGAAAATAAGGAGGAAGACAACACAGCGCCCCGGATTATTCCAGAATTGTTCTCAAGGGGTTTTGGACCATTGTTACCCTAACTTGATTTTCTGCATTCTGTTGTGAAAATATTTACAGTGTCAGACAAGAAGTTGTGATGGACAAGTGGAAGCTACAAGCTTTGAAGAAGCAAAAGCTGATGGATAACCAGGGAACGCAACAGGAAAAACAGGCGGATCTGTCTAGGGATTTTTCAGTGAATTGGACTAAGGAAGCAGCGGCTTCGAGAATGGATTTTTGGGGGTTTGTAAACGAACTGACGAGGGTTCAAGGTGTGGCCTTCTCGGCGATTTTTAATGCTCCGATGAGAGAGCTATCAGATGAAAACGCTTTCCTATGCCGTTGGTGTTGGGGTCCTTGGGAATTGTGGTAATAGTGATTGGTAGCCAATAATCAGGGATAAAATAATTTGATTTGAACAAAATTGCCGCGGCTTCCGCAGGCTGGGCTGCACCATGCTTGGAAATTGCGGGGAAGAGACCATTGGGACCTGCGAAAGACGAAGCTTTACACTTGAGAGGAATTTCAAGGATTTCGGAAATAGAGAAAGTTTCAAAATCCATACCAACACATGTAGAATACGCAGGAGGATAGTCCCAAGAAGGGTTTATGAAAATAGTGTTGAGCTAGTCTACATCAACGTCATCGTTACATGGTTTGTTCTCCCGGCCACAATGTAGCTTTATACCATGCCATAGAAACTTGGGATTTTTGGTTCTCAGGAAATGTGCGGTAAACGATACATCCAGTTATTTTACCTCTGTCTTGGTTAGGTGCGAGTAGTGCTTGGCTTCTAAGCCTCAGCGACACTTGTAGACTCGTTCCTTTTGCCTGCTGGGAAACTTGAGTAGTGAATTGACCAACCCACCACCGGACACAGAGTTTTCAGTTGCATAACACAGGTTGAAAATAGCACTAATAGTATCAGTAAAGAGGTAAGCCACTCGGAAGAGTTGACAGGAAGAAAACCATGAAAACGCACAGCCGATGGCTGCGCTCAGTAGAGAGGCGTTACTGGGTGTAATGTTCCGAAGGCGAAAATTTGTCTGAATCGTTTCTGTGAAGAATTTATGAGCAGTGCGTGGATGATTTCTTGGCCTCAGAAGAAGTAAGCTGTGATCGCATGTACAGATAAGAGCATTCAGTATAATGGAGAATAAGTGATTATGGCTGGTGGTTACTTTATACAACACAAAATTTGCTGTCGTGGGGAAGTTACTGATATCCGTCAAGCCGAAAGAAAGTACCGCATATGTACTGGCATGATTGAAGTCACCAACATTGGTATGCAAATTTCCATCCAAAAGAGGAGTCGGTAATAGTATAGATGTGTTTTAGGACGAATTAATATTTCCAAAGAACGTATTGTTGGCACGAGGAGCCTGAATCGTATGTAATGGAAAATCCACTTGCATTTTTCGCATTGATAAGTCGGACGCCGCGAGCTGGAATCGAACCGGCGACCCTCCGCATACCGGGCAGATGTTTTACAAGCTGAGCCACCGCGGTCCGTACAGCCCTGTGTGGATAACGCAAGTGAATAATCGATAAAGCGCGAACCACTATTCCAATGATACACAGTATCTCTCCTGGTTTTAATCATTGGGCTAGCCTCGTCGGTCACTTCCCAATGGGAATTGATATCTGACTGTGAGCAAAAGGTAGCAATATACATGCTTTGTTACCACTGTACTTCGAAAACACTGAGAAGCCACACAGTCAGTACCGTTTGAAAGGTAATTAAATGCAACGGTAGACTTGCCGCTCCAGGACAAGTTGACGTAGACTGCCACCGCGTCTCTGTATTTCTCGCTCAGCAACCTATCCTGACGGTAGCACTGAAAACCGTCTGTGCGCACCAAAGAGTGATCAACACTCACGTTCAGCCAAGATTCTTGAGCACACGCTGCACATGTATGAACATGAATTCGTGTATTGAGAGTGTGCATGAGATCCGACATCTTTGAGAAGAGTGAACGAGCGTTCCGGCTGATCATGGAGGGCACGGTCATCTCAGCCAGAGGGGTGCAGATAACAGCAGCTTGTCATCCGGCTCGTTTACTTTTCTGAGCAAAATTTATTAGAATCGGTCGCAAGCACTTGGAAGCCACACGGCAAACACGAAGCATAACTTTTTAAGGGTGTAACATTTCCAGTCGAGAATATGAAAGACAAGTGGGCATGAATCTTTCAAGTAGGATAATGAGAAATTCCAGAGTAAAGACAGGAGGAAAAAGTCGCACAACCAATGGAAGGGCACACCTCAATCAGTGTTTTGGGTATTGATGTCTTTCCAGCACCACTGAGGTGTAGTGGGAAAATCGTATCAAAAATAATGAGACTGGGAACAGTGTTTTGGCATCGAAGATTTAATCTTTGAACCAAACAGTAAATCTGAATGTGTTATGGTGTTTGGAACACTTGATGATTAAGGCCACAGACCGTCTCCGCTCACATTGCTTTTCGAGATAGTTAGCGTTTCAAGAGTTGGTCCAGGCGAAAAATATATGAAGACCCAAACCGATGAACAAGGTCGTGCATGATGCTAGGCTCCCGTCTTGGGTCTCCATTCATTCCAATTCAAACAACCGTTACCCACGCTTTGGATGCAGCGGTTTCGGTTGCTATCTCTCAGTGGGTGCCTGAGTCGAAAATAATATAAGTAAAAAAGAGTGTCAAAAAAGAGTAAGAATGGACCTACAAATAGTGTCAATTCAATAAAGAGAGTTTTTGAATACGAGAGCGCAACTGCTTGTCATAGCTAGCCTTATCTTCCAGTGTTTTTAATCACCGAGTGAGTAAAATACTTGGCCCCGAACCAGGAAGCCTAACACGCCCTTGATGGCCAGTTCCGCCGGTTAAGCTCCATGCCTTGCTTTCACATCACGGGCTGGCCACCCTTGCTCAGCTTCCAACTACTACCCGCCTTAGCGAACAGCGTGCGTGGAGGAAACCAAAATATTAGTGACACTAGGCTGTGTGGTCCAGTGCTGTTGTCAGAGGTGAACTTGCATTCGAGCTGTTTCGTCGTTTGCGTGATTTTTCCTCGTAAATCACTCAGTTGTGCTCTGAGCTTTTTGCACCCCTGATCTACTTCAAATGTGTGATACTGAGAGAATCCAACTAGAAGCATAGCGCTGTAGGACTAGGTTATCAGCTGGATCAACTGAGGTGAACATCCACATCACGCTACGATATTAGGGAAACGCCAATAAATCACTTAGGATGCCCCCTATTCTATTTTGTTCAAGAGTATCTCTCTATCCTTTTCCTTGTCTTTGTAATATGTCGAAGCATTTCATAATTTTCAGTAATACAAAAGTGATCAGTTTTATATTCGCTCGCTATCCACCTCTACATGCAAGTCGAATGGAAAGTTTACTTTCTATCTGGAAGCACGTGATTTAGGGGTTCCAGGTTGTTCTCGTTGATCAACTTCCAGACTATTTCAGGTTGATCATGTGACCTCAAAATCTACTTGACTTCCAGCTTATGCTCTTTGTTGAAAATGCGAAGAGCTTACTACCAAATGTTCACAGTACCTGCTACTATACCTCCAGTCTGTTCGTAGTCATTAGTTAGATTAAACTTGATCGTATTCCCTGAAATGTGTCTAAACTCACCAGGCAGTTTTTTTTATGGTTAACATCTAAAAGAGTCAAAATGAATACGCCAAAATATGAACTTTTCTAATGCCAGCAGGTGTTCAGCATCTAAATCTGACTTATTTTTGGCGGGGTTTTGAAAATTCAGAACCTTAAAGCCCAGTCTATTGCTTATCAGTTGTTTTGCTAAGCTCCAAATATCTTTTTTGTCGGCCTTTGTTGACATCCGTTAGCTCCAGAAGTGTTTTGCCGCACTTCGATGTTCGGTTACAATATCTTGTAAGTTTATTCGCCCATTCCTCGTACTTGTGTGATTCAATGATTTGCGTCTGTTTTACTGCACATCTAAACATAGTGCAGTAATTTTTTCATCATAAACGGAACATCCACACAACTAGGCTTAAAATCGTGAATCACGATCACCTTCATAAACGGGGATTATTTAACGTATCTATCATATTCACTTGACTCTACAGAATCCAGTGCATGCACTCGAAACAGTTAAAACCCGTTTTTCTACTTGCTAAGGCCAACGGCTAGAATTTGACCTTAAAGGAGACGTGTCAACCTATCATCCGGCAATCATGTTGACCTGAACAACTTAATGCTGAATTGAAACAAGGACTTCTCGTACGCCAGTGTTGTCTAAAACAAGAAACATGTGATACCCTAAGCATGTACCCCAAATTTGACAGTTTCGCCTTGGAACGGATGATCCAACTTGAATTGAAACCGGTAGACCATACTTTGACCTATTCTGTCTAATGCTGGCATGACAGGACAAGCTGGACCCCGGGTGTTCGATTTCCTGTTCTAGTAGCACCTTCAGCTTTATGATGTATGCATCGACAATATAGAAATGGTTTCTCTTGTTTGGCTTTGCCAAAACGAATGCTTGGTTGCTACGTGCAATATCATTTATGATTTACTACACCAAGTGGACAACGAACAATGGTTGGTAATAGATAGGTTCTTTCGACGAGACAGATTCACCAATACATGTCACTAGGCATACACCTTGGTGTCATTATTGGTTCTTCTGTTTTAGAGTGTTATGTAGCGATTGGGAAAAGACAAAACATCAGCACAGATGAGGGAAGTCGGATCACGCACGCGTATAAAATCAAAAATTTCATCTTATTATTAGGGTAAACTTTCAACATTTATTTCAAAACTTGTGGTGTTTTCAGTCAGGTCTAATCCGTCGTCAGTCGCCGCTGATCCAGCGGTTGGGACAATCATAATGAATATAATTGCCAGTAAATTCATCGTGTTGAACATGACTGTTTGTAAAAAGCCAGAAGTTTCTGCTCACTTCAAGGTTGTTTTTTAACCCTAAACTCAAGTAATCAAAGTGCATCACCTTAACGTGCTTTCCAAATCTGTCGAACCAAGTTTTGCATTCACTTCACTTTTGAGATGTGAACTATTCTGCACAATGATCTTTGTAAATTTTACGGGGCTTGTGCTCTTCACTGTTTTGCATACACGAAAGCACACGCAAGACACCAATCGATCGGTCTCGCTTAAGAAAATAAGACCGATGTCATGGTAACCGACTTCAACAAAAGTGTCCTGCCTTCAGATGTGGACACATTTGTGTGCGATAGTCTGTCCCGGGTAGTGTGTGTGTAGCAAGTTAATTTAGTTCTCTGCTAAACCCGCGCACTTACATGCATCCAAAAACCATGCCCACCCACACACTGCTGAGGTTGATACGCGTTAAACATGCTTCAGTGTTATTGCTTGGAAGAAATTCCGTATTTGGTTTTGGCACATATGCACCGGTATTGTCTCGGGAACAGAGCACCATGATTCGATCCCTTCTAGAGTGTCCCCGCGTAGAGAAACACAGCATAATGTGTGGTAAGTCGACAGCAAGTGACCGAAATAGATCGATGCCATTTACTGTGATTTTCCATTGCTTATTTCAACGGCGAGTATCGGCTTCCATTGAAAACCCCATAACAGTGTGGATCACTTGACAATGTCCTATAAGAATTTCTCGTTTAAAGTCTACTATTCATGTACGTCATCCCCTGTAGGTGGCTTATAACGGAATACTTTCATTGTATTAAGCCCCCTACAGAGAATTCATCCGTCACAGGATTCGATCGCAGTGGGGACAAAGGGCTGTCACCGTCCAAAATCGGTGACTGCAGGGCACAATATCACGTGTTGATGTTCAATAAATCAACGAGAACCGGTTCTGATAGCATAGTGGTCAGATGCTCGACTCGCAATCGTTCACCCCGGTGTTCGAACCCCATTGTGAGCTTGGTGGATGTGGTCTGTTGATGTTCCCAAGCATGATGGAACAGGTGTACTGTGCTTCCGTAGGTTTTAATGCTGAACTGTGATACTGAATGAGGAATTCAAATATACAAATTTGGTTTGCTACGACTTACAAAGCACAGTTACTATATCACAAAGAAGTTCAAAAAAGGCTCTCGCAATACGGATTCTTCCTCCGTTGGTATATATTTTTTTTAATATTTTCAGAGTTGCTTGAGTTTATTGCAGGAATCGAATTAAAAATGTCGGGGTTGAGTGCACAGTGATGGAGCATCAAATTTGAAATCCCGTTCATTCGTAATGACCAGCTGGATAATGTATTCATCGGGATGGATTATATGTAGGTTATTATGAAACACGGTAAAAGTGAGGTAACTTAAACTTATCCATCGCCTCGGTCACAAAATCTATTTCTATCTTGTTTAAGTTGCGCGGTATTTTTTACCTTTCAAATAGAGGCAGTCTGTTGGTCTTACATTTCTAGGTATATCAACCTATAACTTTTTTCTAACACCTTAGGCATGGGTTGAAGTTTTATTGGAATGTGAGGTGTTACAGAATTTCAGACTGATATTTTAATCTCTTCGGTATACTGTTGCTATGGTTTGGTAACGGGGTTCGCTCAGTCTAGTCCTTGCACCATTTATTCTTCCAATTGTCTGAAGTTTAACCTGTGGTTTTCGAGGGAAAATTATCACCCAAACTGTGATGATCAGCTCTGTTGGCATCATTGTCTATGAATCGAGTGACATTCCATATGGCTTCCATCATCATTCCCTGACCTCAGTTGTATAAAGTAAGCTTTACATGCACTTACGTGTATTGCCACACCCTCTCGAAACGAATCGCACCAGGTGGTAGCATAATTCAGCACACATGCGTGTGTTTGTTCGGGCGCGATTTGATCAATATCCCAATTTCACGCACACGCCTTCACTTGACTGAAACCGACCGGTAACGTCAATGAGACTTCGTGGTAAGGGTTGGTTTCTCTGCCCCCGTGTTGTTCCCGCATGACCAGTTTCACAATTCCAGTCCTTTGAGGCACCTAACCGAGACCGAGAACGAAACCGGGTGAACACCACGCCCTTACGCGGTCTGACTGTCAGGCTTAGTCAGAATGCATGGTTTGACGCGTGAATTCCGTTTCCTGTGAGGCCAGTCGGTCCGGTACAAGTCATCCCACAGTCGCCGGATAACCGTGCGTATCGCTCTATCGATCGCACACCGTACAATTGCAGACGGTCTCCTACCCTGTTATGCCCACACAAAATAACATCTTATATTGGTCCGTAGCCCGCAGGTAAAGAAGGGGCCAAGTTAGGCAATTCGGATGAAATTTTTCGGGGAGCAATAATGCAGCTCCATAAAATGAAGATTTTTACTTAAAGACATTTTTTCATGAGCGACTGATGGAAAATGTCAAGTAAACTGAAAATTCTGTACACTATTTGAAAATCATCCTATCAGTGTTGATACGTGATCTTTTCCTTTCACCCATCCAAAGACAGTCTAATCAGTCTATTGCTTAACTTTTGAGACTTTAGAAAGAAAAATTGTAACTGGATTTTTATTCCAAGGACAATATCTATGCCAGATAAATGAAGTGTTGCACTTCCGTCCTTGAGCAAACCTACAATGATGACTTCAAACTATTTAAAACAGGACTGCATCGGAACAGACGACTGACTAAGCGAAAACGTTGGGTTTCCCATGCAGCAGCTGTTGCTTAGCCGTTAAATTTCCGATAACGGGACCAAGTGACGAAATTCAGTATACGCTGCGGATGAAATTCACACAATTCGTCTATATCTGACCAAAAAGTGCACATTGGAACATCCAAACCAAACGATCATTGTAACTCGATAGTTGACGTTTCGTGAGCACATAATACGTGTCATTTGTTTGACCAATCATATCTTTAAAAGCTCCCCGATGTGACTGTAGACTGAATTCGAAGTTAATGTTTGTTTCATTGTTATATTTACTTCCTTTTCTATCATATAAGTCTAGCATAATGTCTCAGGTGGGGGGGGGGGGGGGTCGCGATCGATTAAGACTGCCGACCGGCGGCGGCACGGGTATTCGAACGTGGGACAAAAGAGTCACGAGCATACGGCGACGACCGTCTCATCACCGCCGGTCAGTCATTGTATTTTAACCAAAGCCAGATTTCTCCACTGTGGATTTTATTGATGATCCAAAGGTATGCATGGTTGGAAAATGGATGAAGCGGAACTGATTTGAATGGACAATATGAAAAATGCAGTGTTCTCTGCTCAGTCACTGACTAAGTAATGCTAGATATTTGTAAATTTTAGGAGAACTGATATTTTCGGACGAATCCTTATCAATATCCATACCATTCCTCATATTCTTCAATCGTATTTAGAGTTTGTTTCATACGTTTATATTTAACAAATGGGTAACAGTTGAATATACGTATGTTTGTAACAAGTAGGAAGCTAATATGATTACAACGAATTTGGTATGTTTACAATGGGCCTAACCTTCCTGGTTAGTGGAATAAACGTGAATGTAAATGTGCTTGTGCGACGGAGAGAACCAGGGTGAAACCATAAAATGGAACAGGAAGAGTATGTACCGGAGCTCACGTGACGACTAAAGTATCAACAAAACGGGTACACGAGGTTTTATTGCTTGTATAGTTCTGACTTCAGTATTCAAATCGCCATAACTTAAGCAGCCATAGAAACCGGTTGTCTAGTTCCTAATAGCATATCGTTGGAATTGTCAAGGTCGATTTGAAACCAAGACCCGGATCGATTCTGTTTTGCTAATGACTAGGTGGTGCAACGTTTCGCCTTTTGTGTTCCAGACTGCACCCTTCTCCATAAAAATTGAAAAATAACAAGCTACTCTCGCATCCCTTCCAATCTTCATCACAGGAAGAGATTAGTATGTTTTGTAGTTTCGTCACTTGTGCTCGACTTCGATAGTTCAAGACTGAGTCATCAAGTCACACAATGAGTCACACTGAGTCTCGGGGTCGACAGTGATCACAATCCAGGGTACATGGAATGACCTGACAAATTGATTTTAAGAACAGGGATAGATTGCGGAACCAAGTTTCAATTTCTTCGGCTGTCGTCGAGTGTCTGTGCCGAATCGCTTCTCCAAGGTCATAGGACGATTTTTCCATTTCCCGTTGCTCATTATACAAAATCCCTATGAAATTGTTTCCTGATAAAACAAAGGCTTTGTGCTTCCCTGGATACGAATTAGTCAATTCACGTCAAAAGGCGACTACAGTGATCCAGAGGAATAGACTTCCAGAACCATGCTCTTTGGCGCATTCTTCATTGTATGTACATATTGTTTATGCAAACAATTAGAAAAGTGAAATAAATTCCTATTTGAAGCAGTCATAACAAATAAGTGATAATAAAATAGATTGAATATACATACGGGCGTTGTCCAAATTAGCTGGACGAACTTCTATCTTCGTAATTAATTCTTTTTTCTTGCACTTCTCGTAGTGTATCATCACACAAGACTGAAATTAAAAATGTTATAGATATCAGCTACGTTAGTTGTGCTTCAATCCATTGGCGATCGAACATGTGTCACCTCGGTCACCATGATAAATTAGTCTGGAGCTTGGAAGTCCGAAATTAGTAAAATATTGAGTATGCTGGTCGTACTAGGATAATCTTTTTCAAGAATTTTCTACCATGTGTCTCGCTAATAGAAAGAAGTAAAAAAGAATCGAACATGCACAGAGAATACTATGTTGTCTAGAAATTGAACAACCAGTTCAAGGTGAATGGTAGCTTCACTGGGGTAAAGTGTTTTATTTATTTCGAATGTACGTCCTGAGCTTCAAGGTCATATAAGAACGTCTCATTAAATATTTATTTTGTTTTCACTACGTTGAAGAATGGTTTGGTGAAAAGTGGGAAGTTCTGCTACTTGATTAGGGAGTAGAGGGATGACAGTGTGTGAGCCCATCGAGCACTGGGTTCGGTGCTAAACACATTCCTTATTCTTCTTGTGAATGAGAACATGTTTTGCTCACATTTGTCATTTCAAAAACAGCAGCATAAGATGATGTGGAGTGCCGAAAGGGAACATATTCGACTTGGGTAATGGTGTTAGGTGCACTGGGATGAAAATAACATCCAGAGAGCAATAAGTGCATGATGAAGGAAAAGATTTACTAATAAATCCCCATACGCCGTTGAAGCCAAGAGTGGAGAAAAATGAGTGGCTTTAGCCTTTGGTCAATTGAAACACGAGAAACGATGGTGGCTAAGTGTCACAACAGCAAAAAGATTAGAATCGTATTGTAAATCGTTTTTGTCACCGATAAACTTTATACAAACCAAAGTGGAACTTAACAGGGCCCACAAATGCATCAGTCGTAAAATGAAATTTCAAAAGAAACTCATTTTGGTGACTTTGTGATCACATTGCTGACCACCCCGGCTGATACTCGCCGCAAAAATCACGATCAACCATAGTGATGTGGCGTTATCAAAGATACCCTGAACTCAAAAAAGAAAGTTCCCTTCCTGTCAGACCAGAAATTCCTCTTTGAAAACTGCCTTGCTGTATATATTCACAAACAATTCTGACATCAGTAACCCTGATAGCCTCAGTTTCGTATTCAAAATCTACGCAAACAGATATTGAATATTTGAAAGATTGTTTAACCGTTGTAAAGTGGCTAGCTATTACTCGAACTCCATGGTTTGTATGCCCTGGAAGCGGCAAAGCAACGCTTGTGTAGTTAAGCGAAAATTTGCTGACTTTTCACTCCAGGTAGCACGGATGTCCTTCGACTTCCGAATCACTAGATTTGTTTGACAATTTTGTAAAGTATTACCGTTCATTTGCATTAGCATTTCTGATGGAAATATATTCGTTGAAACCGTTGTTACTTCAACATGGCTCGCTAAAGTTTTCTATTCACCGGTACTTTTTCTAAAATCATCTGATTAAAAGTGATGTTTTCAACCAAATAAGTGAACAATGAGCAATTGCTCAATGCTGAACTTTCATCGATCTGCTCTAAATTATTAGTGTTTGCTGGTCACCGTATCTCCTAAAACAACGACGTACTCCCCGATTCCGTCAATTTTTGGGGCGTCGATGATCACATCAAACACCAACGATCAAAACCATAAAATTTGAAGCCCTCAGAATTCCAAAGAAAGGGAAAAACTCCAATTATACGAAAGCTGCTGAATCGATTACGCTGGGAAATGTTTTTTTCCAAAACCGTTCACCTGAAATTGTGCGGTACAGGAAATCAAAAAAGTGTTACCATAAAATGGGGAGACATAAGTGAAAGTAAATTAGGAATTTACTTCTGACCAACAAACACGACAAATTTGTACCGTTGTATCTGGCTGATCATGGAGTATTGTTCAATTGTTTTTCGTGTGCTGAAAATTTCGGTCACTCCTGAGGGAATTTAAGTTCTGAAACCGGTTGTTGTTGAAAAGTTTCATATGGAGTCTGAATGAATATTTTTATTCAGAGAAGAATGATTTGGGTCCCCGAAGCAAATGATCGTCACGAATAATTTCGTGAGTGATAACTGTCAGTGAGTCCATTTTTGAGTGACGTGAAGTGATGTGAATAGGTGCTGTTTGAAATTATCTGTCACAGTGACCATAATGACCTGTTTCGTTGCCTAGCACAGAATTTGTTCACAACTTGTAAGTTCAATCAACTAGTACACTTGTGTCTTTAGAGTACAAGTGTATGATCATGCGTTTACGGTGACCGGTAAGTACTTTAGTATGGGAAAGAAAGTGGTCGCAATGGTAACACCGAGAGCTGAATACAAAGGCTGAATAAACCGGTTTCTGAAAGACGACTTATAAAAACACATGTATCGCTTGAGAGCAAAATCGAAATAGTTAAGTCCGAACGTCTATATTAACAACAACTAGTTAGTGCTCTCAATATCGATTCTTGATGGGTCAGATTGATAAAACTTGAATTATTTTAACTCCTCCCCGCATGATGATGATGGTGCTCTGTTACCGCCCCCAATCCCCATTCAGTTCTTTCAATCATCATCACCCCCCCCCCGCACTTTTGTGCTCTGGTTTTGCTAGTTACCTAGCCGTACCGCCTTGTAGATGGTTAAATAAATGGATGAGAGTGTAGTACCTATTATCTTATTACGGCGGTGGATAATTTTGTTCTACCAAGTTTACTGTATCCTATTACGTGATTGTACACAATGAAAGTTCTTACTCTGTTCTATTCAAATCACTTATTTGAATGGGTATTTTAGTTTTGAATTAGATAGAATTATTTTTCTGTCCACAAAATAAATTTCAGTTAGTGGATTTCTACGGCCCCGTTGTTTGTTTCGTTCCTGATAATTGCAGTTTAGCGTGACAATCCTGTCGTTGGTATTTCCGTACAATCGGGTTCCAGAAACCAGCAGTACCAGTCAGTGATGGTTTGATTATTTTTAAATAAACCCCAAAATATGAGCATATGGTGGAGCAAACATTACATGGTCACTCAAGTCGCTTATGTCGGTTTGGAATTTCACTTCGTAGATGAATTAGTCGATAAACCGTCTGTTCCCGAATCGTCCAATTAATCATGACCGAACTCACTTTTCTTCCCATTTACGTCGAATCGTCGTTTACCGTGTCCATAAACAGGGTGTTCATTGGCCCAGTTACATTCGACCTGACAATTCTGTACACAGAAACCATTACTCGCATCTTACCTGCAGTCTGCGGGACACCTGGATGTCGAAAATGCGACAGCTGTGTTTCGTTCACCATGTTCACATGATAGCATTTCACACGGTCTACAACTCACGAAGCCACTTGCAAACACACACACACACACACTGGCTGGATCTCTCTGTGTGCTGTATGTCACGGGATGGTGTGTATTTAGGAGAACGAAGCAAGTGAACACGGTTGAAGGAAATGGTTACAAAGAATCAAGGGTGAGGCAAGACGTGACCATCAGTGACATGCGCAGCTAAGAGCAATGTTGCCTATATGCCGTGTAACCAGATGGTTCTTACGCCTGGACTCCGGGGATAGCAGAAGTTCGAAAAATACTTACCTTTATTACCCACTTAGGCCTTATACGACTAGCCTGACCTAATTATAAAAAACATCTGAACTGGTTTTGCCGTTCACTTGCAGTGAAACGCCACTCGTCTCGCTAGTGAAGAACAGGAACCGGCTGACCGAGACACATATCACCTGTATTCTCAAATCCCTTTTCAAGATCGAAATATTCATGCTGTTAGCAAAAATCCGAAATTTAACATGTTCGTCAGTATACCAAGTCAACTTGGTTCGGATAAAACCCTAATCAAACATCGTGTGGGTCACCAGCCCACAACAAATAACATCGTTTTTAAAAGCTGATTGGCAGTTGCAGATAGTCCATTTCAATGAACATCTTCGAATTTGCCAGGTTTGTCGCTACACTGCAATTATTTTGACAGAAAAGTGCTACTCCCTAGAAAGCCTGCGGTTTGAATAGTAATCTAAGCAACCATGAACTTTTATATACAACGGTTTATGTAATAAGTTACTAATTCTGGTTGCCAAAACGCCCATTTAAAACAATGACACTATATCGCATCTCAGAGAACCCGTGTTGCAAACCCCACACATAACCATCTTTTCACCATTGGTGTTCTTGCATTCACACACTTGCTTCATCTGCAAGGTACAAATAAATATAGTTGTATCCTTATGCCGTCCAAACTCATTATTATTTTGTATTTCGAAAGAGGCTCCCGCTGGAAGATAGTACTTAGAGCCGCCGCACCTGGTGCATAACTTATGGTTAGTCAAAGGTACGGATCCGTTTCTCACTTGACTCCTTATTTCTAATAGTCAAACTTGTTACTGAACTTATGTCAAATATGCTTCTCTCTCACCGGTTAAATTAGTACTAGTTGAGGTCACAGCATATCGGTCTACGAATACCACTGGATTATTGGGAAGTTAGTTTCATGCTTGATTCAGCCTGTGGTTCGATGGTCTCATTAGTTCTAAGTTAACAGCTTTTGAGTTCAAAAATCCAGCAAACTTATGTATTTATAATCTCTTGGAGTGAGAAAAATTATGTCAAACTTTATAGTTATTTTTTCGTAATGAAATAATAAAAACAACCTCACTCTGAGTTTTTTAATCAACAGATTCAACATTCCGCATCGAAACTCAACTGGTCTTCAAAATTCCGTGGAGGTATACAGTTTAGTCTTTGTTAGTAATCATCTCTTATCATCTACTATTCTATTGCTTTTTATATTACACTCCGTTGATTTGTATTTTAAAGACTTCCCATTGAATGAGGCTTGCTTTGATTCGGAGATGTGATTGCACTGACCGGAAAACCATACATATTTACAACAATGCCGGTAAATTGAAGGCCAGTTCACACGCGGAATGTGTTCAACTTTGGAATCGACTCGACCGGCATCTAATCAGTGGATTTCTCCCTCATTGGGGTCCTATAGACCGTCCCACCCTATGGTTAGATACATTGGAGGATATGGCTCAGTGGCATTCTTTTATCCACAAACTTTCAATATCGACAATACCTGTAGTTTTTCGACTACCCCTTTCATATCTTTGTTCTTCTTCATGGATTCCTATTGAGTTTGCCGCTCGGAGATAGCAATCAAAGCCATCATACCCAGTGCAGGGTTTATAGTTGTCTGAACTGAACTGAACCGATAGATGGCTTGTTTTTACTCTTCACGGAATTTATTGATCCAAATTTGCAAAAGGTTACGGACGGTAATAGACAAATACCGGCCAATTGTGCTTGCTTATGTGCTTTAGGAAATTCTATTCGTTTGTCCTTTCAGTACAAGTTCCTTGTTCGTTGATGCCTTCATATCTTATCACGTATCGATTGGAGCCTATCGTCTAATTAACTCTACCAGAAACATGGTTAATGAAGGTGGAAAATAGGCAAAAATTGTCGGCGTTTGCGCACCGACGTCTCTGTATTATTGATCGGATATGGCGGGAGGTTTGATGTAGGGTGGTAGGAACCAGTGCCCAGTCAATGGAACTGGCTGGAGACTTAAACGGCATGACTAGGTGTTGCGGCCAGTAGCGTAGTTGCAGTCGGGATCTATTTTCTGCTTCATCATTTCTGCTTACTTCTTTTTCGACTATTTTTCACATCATGCTTCTATTCATTCTGCTCTCAGTTGGACGATGCTGCAAGGTTGCCACCAAAACCGGAACACAGAAGTGCAAGGCTAATGACTGAATGAATTGAATTGAACTGAATTCTATCGTCGTATGCATTTTCTCTTGGAAAGTATCTTATGCAACATCATTTCACTATTTCTCGGGTGGAATATGGAATTCTTAATAATTTGTAGCATTCACGAGAACCATTTGTAATTATAATTGCTTTCTTCCAATAAGGATGGCATTTCCTTGAATCCTACTGATCCTAGTATTGTTACTGTTACGCATAATTTATTTCCGCTGAACTCAATTTGACCTTAAGGTTGAATACCCTAATGCCTAAATAGCCTCAAGAAACAATCCGATAGATATGTGAGGACATCTCCGATACGATTTTTTGCATGAGCATCCCTACTAGCAATAGCGTAGTATCCTAATCTCAAATCGGAAGGAAAAGTCGCCTTCGGAATTGTACTTTTGTGTAAGCTAGTTATCAGACAAAAAGTACCGCTAATTGTGGTCGATTTATTCCAATTAAGTAACAGAGTTGGACATTCTTGCATCTTTTGTTGAAAGGCACCTACTAATGTTTCATCAGACGTATTTATGATACCTGCAGGTACGAAACGATGGTGAATATTATGCATGTACATATATGTGTATAAAATATTTACATTTATGTGGTCAAACGCTGTTCTCCGAAGCTGGTACCGTTTGATGATGCATCGAGGTGGTCAGCACATGACATGCCAAACAGATGTGAAAACCCCAACCAGGAGACCTGTTCGGTGATTGGAGACATTAGCAGACAAGGCTAGGTGTCGAGGACAAGGGTGTAGCTGCATTCAGTTAATTTCTTCATCTACGTGGTTTTCGCTCGGATCATCTTTTTTGCTGGTTTGCGCTTCCAGGTTCGATTTATGTTTTGCTCGGCTCGGAGGTGCTTCGAAGTAGCAATCGAAATCAAAACCAGAGCACAGTCATATGAGGTTGTTGGTTGAACGAATTATACGGGACGGGGTGTTCAATGTGTGACTCCTAAACTGGCATTGTTTACTAGCTTGTATTTCTGTGAAATTATTATTCATCCAGAAACGGTGCTCACACGTCACCAGTGTGAATTGTGTTGCTATTTGCATCTCGGATCTACTATTTTCTTCTTCAATTATTTTGAAGTTGTTCACTAAATGGTAACGTAACTTTTCCGGCCTCAGTGTTTTGACTTGAACTAATCTTGTTGAATAGAGTTAATCTGCAGCCTGACAATAACGACACACATTAAACAAAACTTAAACTAACATATCAGGATAGAATAGCATAAATTAATCAAGATTCTAAAAAGGCCCTTCACCAAATCAACTGAAATCCGTAATTTATAAAATTCCACTTCCTAACCGGACAGATCCGTTTGTTATGAAATAAAGTGATAACCACCTTCACGTATATCAAAATCCACTGGACAGTTTGGCCAGTTGGATCTTGTGCGCTGACAATCATTCCACTATTTTTTTTCTTTGCCGTAGCAACTGTTTTTCACCGTGTTGTCATAGTTTGTTCCCATAAGTAGCCGTATAATTTTCTTTCTGCGTACCTCACTAAAAGCTCAGTGTAGCTTTCCTTTATTTTTGACTTCGTTAGGAGCAAATAAGACTGTGACGTTTTGCAAAACAATCTATAATAACATTTCAATTCTCACTTCCCAAAACGTGGTCGCATCCACCTCTCGGTCAACGACAAAAAGCCTATGAGTTTCAGCTCATTTTGCCCATCAGATAAATTCAAACCTCCGTACAAATAAAAGGGTCTCCGTGATCCACAGGAAATCGTGTTCTCCCCTTGACTCACTTCATCTCTTTCGAACGTGCAACGTGTTTTGGTTCAACAACCCCCATGAGCAGTATCATACGTTACTAATTTGACAGGTGAGGGCAACAAGAGCTGGTTTGACAACCGGTTGTTTAAACTGTACTGATAGGAAACTGACACATGAGGTTACGATTTGTGCACCGTTCAATTCTGTGTCGATCGAGAAAAAAACCCGGCTGCAAACGAACTAACTCTAACAGTGTTGTTTAGCCTTGTCTTCCCGGAAAGACCGTTTTTGGTAAATGAATTGATAAAGTGTATCACAATCATAGTGAGCCAAAAAATAACTATTTAGCTGAACAAAGGCATTAACTGTTTTATCAATGCAAACAAAACTTTGGACACGTAAAAATGGGGGGGAGGAGGATTTTGTTTGTGTTTAAGGCAATGCGCATACTGTGAGCCAACACAGATGTTAGCTTTATCCGGAGAGGGAGTGTAGACGTGGGGGGCAAAAACGCGCCAGATTGTAATGAATGAATAATTCATGGTGGTTTCCCCGTGCACAATTTGAGCAGGCACAACTATGATGATAGTAATGACACTTTCCTTAAAATATATTTAAGAACACCATAGTATAACAGTACCAATTTCTAATAAGTTCAGGGAAGTCGTCTGTTTTTTGTTGTTCATGTTGGTGAAGTAATAATATTACTGGTGGTAATAGTAATATTGTTTCATTTCCCCTACTATTTATGTCATATCGTGCAATATTTCTGGCTGAGGGCAGGGGTTAATCAAAGCTGTCGAATAGGTAGAAAACCGGTGATGGAAAGAATGAAACACGGAGCATGGTGGTCTAGAGTCTACGAAAATGACTGTTTGACTATCAGAGAACCCGGAAAAATATATAGGACAAAGCGTTTGCTTCAGACTGATACCTCTTACTCCTGATTAGATTTTTTAAACGAGCGCTCAGTTTAATTTGTCATTCAGTATTTTCAGTTCTGGCAACTGTATTAGCCGAAGTTGCCTACTGTAGTTGTGAGAGCAAGAAATTCACAAACAAACTTGTTTTCTTTAACTTTCTTTACCGTATATATCTAATTATAGTAGCCAGAAGATGGAATTGCTGGCAGCCAGTTTGTTTGCCACGTTTTTTTTTCCTACAGCAAAGGTAATTCCACATTGGATAATTTATTCACTCGAACCGTCCAAAAGTTGATAAGCGTACAACACAATCCACGCCGTCCCCCCAATTTCCGTTCACTTGCAATGCTCATACAGTTTGGTTTCCAGATTTATCAACCATGCGACCATCGTACCTTGATTTCCCACAAATATGCTCATGATACATTCTGGCCTGTTCCTCGAGTATTGTAATCGGTGTAATTTGACGTTGATTTGACTTTGTCGAACCAATTTTTTCGTGTACAACGACGCTAGTCGTAGTCTCTAGGGGCCTTAGTGGGACAGATGAACACCTTCCGTCCCCAGGTAAAAATTCGCCGACTTTTCCTTTTCTGTCAAACAGCACAAACGGTAGATGGCACAGGCTGAAGGAAACCTTCCTTCAGTTGTCTTCTTACTTGTTTTCACGACAAGTCTTGGTGAGTTTAAGTTTTCATTTACGTGTTCGGGTGGTTGTATCGATTCTTCCCTGTTTCCCATAACAATGAGAACGGATGCTGGTAATCATAGGTGAATTGGAAGCTTGTTTTCGACAGGAGGCGCCTTGTTGCTCCCGTATACGGACGCAAACTTTAGCTCTGATTGGAACGTCAATCAGCGCGATGCAACCACTTGAGACAGTTCTGCTCAGTAGTCACAAGTGCCTTTAAACAATCAATCTTCTAGTGTATTTTAACTCTACCGTGAGCACTGTGTTGCTTCACAACCATTTCACTTTGTCCTTAATCATCATCACTATGAATACTGTATCTTGACCACATTTGCATGGGGCCTTTGAGAAAGGCTTAGTTTCGTCCATCATTTATCGAATGTATATTGAAATATATTTATGTATTATGTATATATGTATATATGTTCATGATGAAAGGACCGGTCGGGATTTTGAGATGTTTACAGAGCGGAATTGCGATTATTCAAACTTCGCCTAGAAAAAATTGAATATCTCAAGTAATGAATGCGATCTATATGATCTTTCGTGTAATGTGCCCACGACCTCTACTATCTCAAGCAACGTACTCTGGAGAACTTTGTATCCTAGTTCACTCTGAATACATAGTGGTGTTTTTCAATTGAAGAGGAATACAAGACAGAGAAAATCCCAATGCATTGCTGTGGATCCAAACCCGGATCTCGTAGCTTTGTTGCTTCTTATTCTGTTTCCCATTTTCTGATTCATTTCAAATTCGTTGTTTAATCTTTTTTTTAACGGAAGCCAGTGGAATAATAATAGAACGCAGTGTTATACGCAAAATTTTGCATCACGAGTAGTCCTTCTGCGGAATCGGTGGTTGGATAGGATTCAGAATGGAGCCGTTTTGGGGTTCCCAGTGATGGGCGTTGTTATTCTAGAGAAGGGGGTATGTCATGTCCATGTCCATAAAGAAAACCACCTCAGTCTACGTTATGCAGTATGAAACCCATTCGGATTTAACTTATTATTGTTTATCCGATAACCGTCCTCATATTCCGGTGGGTTTCCATTCAGTAGTTCTGTTTTGGTTTGTAAATAATAATTTGGACTTCTGAGATGTCATGCAAAATTCAGCAATTAATTATCACATTTCTTCCCACATTAGACTCGTAGTCCTTTTTCCAGTTAATGATACGTCATTTTCTGAATTGAGTAAAACATGAATGAACTGTTCTCTTAATCATCAAATCTATTCACTCTCGATACCTCCCTGTGTATCATCGTCATCACGATAATCGTTCAGTTCTTGGTTCCGAAACAGCTAGTCCTTCCAATGCTTCCTCTGTGATCTGTTAGTTCTTTACCTGCAACTTAAACAGCACTACTTATCTTGATCCAATGGGTCCCATTCCACGGCACTTAACCCCGTTAGCTTCATTCGAAACGCTATTGTCAACCCAATAGGTTGAATGCCTATTCCATCCAACTGAGTTATGTGCATCAATGTGTCAACATCAGTCCTGATAATTACTAGTCTGTAATGCAACATCAGTCGGGTTCACTTTCAGTCTGCCGCATACGAATTTTCATCTGGCTGTAGTTCTTTAACGTTGATAGCATGTAATTACCCCCGTTCTTATATCTGTGCATAGATCGCTCTGTGAACCTAGCTCGCTTACACTGAACTTTATTCAAAATAAAATGTGTCCTTCTGAATGTACTCGTTCGACAATAATCACGATACGCTTTTCCAACTTCGTAAGTGTTATACTTTGTTCATGTAACAACTAAATTTCATTTTTCTCTACTGGGACAAACGGAGAATGTAAGAACGGAAATAATTCACGAATAATCATGAGTTTACTATTTAGTTTTTAGTTCATTTGACAAGTTTCTACAATGTCCATACTTTTAGATACCGGATTTTGGACACAGCATGACTTGTTTCTTTGGTTGGATAATAGGTTTCTGGTAACCTCAGTCATCTACGGTGCCAATGTGACTGATCCCAGTTAGTACATCACGAATGCACAGTGTTAAAAATACTGTAGATACCATGGGTAGGTCGAAATTCTCAAATTACTACTTCAGGGCTTGTTAGTAGGCAAAATATGGTAAGTGCCACAAAGCGCAGTGTGTTTCATAAGTAACTCTGGAAAGCTGCATACTGCACGCACGTTGCAAAACATGTCGTGTGAAGAGATATGAGCTTGAGTGACTGAGGCAAGCCACGGACAACGTGCTCAGCTCCCTTCGGTGCCGAAGTTCAACCCACTTGTTACTGAGATCCTGACGATCAAAAGGACAACGGTTCAGACAAGCCTTGATTGAGAGCTGGATGGCTGAGTGAGCGCACCTGTGTGCATGCGTTCGTGGGCACGGTCCGGGAACGGCAGCAAAACTCAGTGCGGCTGACCACCGGTCGCAAAGGAGTTGCTGTGTCGGGGAATGAAAATCAGCGGATGCTGGTCGCAAAGATGCTCAGCCTTGGTTTGTCCCCTTATGGAGAATAAGCTTAATGCGGAGGAAGCTGTCAAGCTTGTCAATCGACAATATCCGGAGATAAAGTCGATGGCCCCATTAACTGTAAGCAGAATAACGAAAAAAATCGAAGAAACGTGATCGGTCGAGGACACAAAGAGGTGCTGTCGATCGAACTTGCTCGATCAGTAACAGGGCATGCACATATGTATCTCTAATACCTGGTTAGGCTTTGGTCTGCGCACAGTTGATCTCGTTGCTCACTTTCCATGCGGATATTTGAAGCATTAAATATCCCTTATCCAACTGGTCAGTACAAGACAAAGACGAATATTATGGGACGGTAATATTTCGTCTAATCTTCCCAATCCCCTAGGTGAAACAATGGTAACAACGGTAAAACAAATGATGTTTGTAACCAAGATGAACGGAAATTGAGTATTTAATTTACACCATGAAGAACTACAGTTATTTCCATGGTAAGCGGATTGGCCGCCTCATTAGTTTCTACTGGCAACGAATAGGGTTATTTATTCTGATTACCTTAATTTCGATGAGCGCTAACAGTTTCGAATGGAGGATGAACGGCAAAAGTCCGAAAGATGAAATCGGGTAAACTTCTTGTCTGGTTGTCACCAGACGCTTCGCTCTAGATGACCCTGGATTTCAATCAGAGTAGGCGCTGGAGGTGATTTGTGCTATTAGTTATATCAGTTACTTTGGACTAAGTTCTGAAATCCGTTATGAGAGTCGTTGGTTTGCTTCACCGATAGAAGTGCCCCCACAACTGCAGGTAAACTGAAAAGCGAGGACGAACACTATCGAAAATGGTTAGTCTCTGGGTTACACGTGCACAAACTTGCAGTAAGAGTTTTGACAGTTCAGGATGTCTGACATAAAATCCTCTGAACGATTTCCGTAGGCTGAGGCCTCCCTTCCTGAGGTCATATCAGAGGCAGGCCAAGCCATGGGAAGACAAAACTGACGATCGTGTCAACTACTTACTTATCTGTGTACCAAGGCTGAGCTGAATTCGCGTTGATGAACGCACCATTGCAGAACCACTTATGCGTGCCATGTACTTTCAGGATAGGAGGCCTCAGCTTATGAGAATTGCACAAAGAATCAGCCGTTTTCATGGACTGACAACCTCGACCTATCTTCCAACCACTACTTGTTTCGGAGAACACTGTACGCCGAGGAAGTCTTTCGATGGGCATACGTGCGAATGTCCCACCCAAATTAACATGTTCAGACTCAGTACTTGTTCCACTAACTGACTTCCGGTTCTCAACTCTCTGCAACCAACCTGGCTTGAGGTAGTAGGCAAAAGAAACCAATCTCTGAAGGGAATATCAAAACTCACCAGGCTAAGGTGGTTGGGAAATGTCCCCGGATGGGAGTCCTCTGCGCTCAATGTTCGCTGAGGCTGGTAATGGCTGGAAAATGATCAAGGGTGGTCAGTCCATAACACAGCAAGTATGAAAAGCCTAACGAGTGACCCTGATCGTGTGGGGCGTATTAGGCTTCCCGGGTGGGGTGCAAGAGATCCCGCACTTGGTGGTTGGATACACTAAAGTATATGGCTAGATTTCGCGACCAGGGACATTCTTGTATTCACACATTTTATCCATCGACTTGATTCTATTATCTGAAGTTCTCTTCCTAGTTTCTTCATACTTCTGTTTTTTCATTATTCCCGATTGAGGCTCCCGCTAAAAGATAGTGACTAGATCCGTTACACCCAGTGCATGGTTATTTGTTGTTTGAAATGGACTGAACTAACCTGTCTCTCTCAGAGTTCCGCGAACGCTTATTTTAAAAACGTTTTAGGTCTCATGTATGAGGTCTACGGGAAATTCATCTACTGGATAGTCCGGAGCACTTTGTGACATGAACAAATGCCTTGGTCAATGGCGCAATTAATCTCGAGATCTTTTGTGGTCTATTTAACTTTCCATTCATGCACTTCTTTATCTGATCATCCTGTATGTTCGTATGCTACCATAAATCTAGTAACCTCGGGATCTGGAAATTGATTCGGGGTTTGAGATGAGGCACACGCATTACGAAAACGAACCAGGAAGTCAACACAACGTTATTGATCCGTAACTTGTGGCTACACAGCACAAAACGAAACCGGAGTTGATGTCGTTTGGGAACATCCGTGATGGCTATGAAGTTTTGGGTTAGGGGTCCAGGGGAGTTGGGGGAGAAGAAAACGAGGTGCCTGCCGAACCTGGTGGTTCTTCTCTGTGGTTAGAAAGTGCACTTAGAATATAAAAGAAGAAAATAGGGTTATGCAATTGGGTAGTAGGAGGTTAGATTTGCATAATATGATTAATCATGCAGGATTACGTACAGTCAGAAATGCAATACGGCGTATTATACATCAATAACAACAGTTACGCTAGGGAAACAATCAAAACGCATGGAACTACAATTTATACTTTGCCTTATTTTCAACCGGTGCTTCATCAGTAGTTAGCCCTATAGCATAAAAATGAGATCTCTTACAGATTAACATAATCCAATATTTCTTCATACCAGCTAATTCTAATTAGATTTTTCATTTATTTTCAGATAATATGTATTCCTCCTGGAATCTACCATAGGTTCCTATGGGGTGATTTCCTACGATCTCATCCCGATATTTTTGTGATTGTTGAGCAGTTCAGATCACGAGTACCACTATAGTGAAGTTATCTTGCTTAGATATCGATCTTTGAGAGTAAACTGTTTTGGACCATTGTGTAAATAAAGTTCAAAGTTCCAGATTGTCGCGATTACCACGATTTGCTCTCTAGTATCATATCATCAGGCAAACGCTCCGAATGAACGGTTGAAGCCTTGTGCCGGCAAATCGAGCTAATGAACAAGACGTTTATCCAGTTCTAGTGGCAGTTACTTCCACATTTTTACACTGCATTGTTAACAACTGAACCGAAAGTGAGCTGTCTGTTTGTCAGAACTTTTTGACAACTCTCCTGTACCGCTAGTTTATGTAGTTGGCGTTTTAATTGTGACCCAAAATAATTGATAACAATCCGGACTCACTCGGACACGTTGATGTTGGACTAGGATCTGAACTTCACGGAGGATTTCGTGGTCAGTTGCCCGTAATGTTTCGTAGAATTGCTATCATTTGGATACAAAGACACTCTTCAGATTGCTACTTATTCTCATACATGCAAAAGCATTCGGAAATTCATTTCTACCAGTTCCTTGCTAAAACCTGGTACTTGGTGTGGCCAGGAAGCTTTTCATCCTGGGAAAATCGGCTGTCTGACATTTCATAGCTTGAGCATTATTCGAAAACGACGAAATACGGGGTAGAGCATCTGATGATGGGTAAACTCATCACCAATGCCACTTGCATACGAAGTCATAAAGGATCGGTGGCTAGTCCACTTCTTTTAAAAGAAGCTACTACAATGTGGCACTTGAAATATTTCTTTTCTCAGTATTTTCCTTGAAACACATATCCGTTTGCGATCAGTAGTGAACCATTGAGCTTTTAACAAATGTCTAATTAACTTCAGTCCACACACACACACACACACACACACACACACACACACAACATGTCTGAAACTAAACCTGCTTCGGACGCAATCAATAACACACGGTGGGCAGGGAATCATAGCTATTCTATAAAAAGTGTACATTTGGCCCTTAGATTTACACAAATTTTCACCGTTTCTCCATTGCCCTTCCACCTTATTTATCCTGACTCAATTATGTACACTGCTCTTATTTTCCTCCGGTATCAACAGCATTCAATAGTTTCCAACCTAAAAAGAGATGGGAAAAACATGGACCTTTGTATTCACCCTGTGGAATTGCAGTTTTAATAAGTCCAAAGCTGCTACAGGTGCACATTTTCTAAATTTGGCGTTTCGTTTGTTAATCAAATTCAAACACCGGCTAGCATATTAGAAACTAACTTCAAAATAATGATTCTGTTAGACATGAAACCGATTTTGTTGGCACTAAAGGCTCCATGTACTCTGCGTGAGATTTTTTTAGTACTGCACTTCATCCGTTTTGACA
This sequence comes from Fasciola hepatica, assembly GCA_948099385.1. Lineage (NCBI taxonomy): Eukaryota > Metazoa > Platyhelminthes > Trematoda > Plagiorchiida > Fasciolidae > Fasciola > Fasciola hepatica. The sequence continues at coordinate 31,160,511 of CANUEZ040000043.1, read as the reverse complement.
GAACTTGTGTGCTGATCTGTACGCTATTGATATAACTGACACACACATATGAACGAACAGTCTGAAACATCTCCCCCCTTTAGATATAGATAATGAGGCTCCAACAGTCATTTCTCATACCCGACAGAAAAAGTATTTCTGACTGTCGTATGAACCGTGTAAGCCCTCGAATAACGTCACGGCACCACTTAGACAGGTTTGAACTCGTGAATACCGGTTGTAAAACCCGTTCAAGGTTCAACAAGATGGTCTATGAAAGTACGCGAAATATCTAGTCTGTAAAACAAACGAATTCAAAATCGGTAGAAAATGGTACACTTGTAAAAATGGATACTTGGCACAGAAAAATTCCCCGAAATGAATTTCAATAGTACATATCAAACAGCATTGAATAATCAGTCCTTTACTATCACATTTTTCATCATTCTTCGTAAATATTTTAGCCCTGGGCTGGTGATACAAATGTGAAAGTCGGAGACGTTCTACTTCGGATGGTTCTTAGTTCGCTTTAGGTGAAATCGTTTTAGCCATACAATCTAAGTATCACTATTTATGAACGGTATGGTATACCTGGCCAATTGAAGTTTGACGTAGCTTGCCACGGAAAACTATATGGATATGATAGTTAGTTCTCCTTGGTGGTGCAGTTTATCACTTTCCTAGGTTCCGTATCTTATTGTGACTGCGTTCTTCTTGACTTGGTGTAGGAAAGTCAGGTACGAATACCTTTCAATTTCTGCGTTTGCGTTGATCATTTGATAAGTGAGACTCGTTGTTTTTTGCTCCAAGTATGGTGTCTACTTTTCTATTTTCGGAAAACTCATTTTGATTACGTCGGGGATGCCAAATCATAAGTAACAAATGGTAAGAGAATCACCCATGTCGAATCCAAGCCAAATGAAGCGCCTTTTTGTGTGGGCCATTCTATTATGAACCTTTTTTGTTACACTCAAGGTAGACTCATTCTTTAGGATCCGATCAACACATTCATCGGAATAATAGTTAATTGCGAGTTTTTCAGTCGTTTTCTCCAGTCTGATTTTCTTCTGTAAGACTGGTCCAATAGTTACACGGTTGTGAAGATAATACGTATTGCATGGCGGGGAATTGTTGGTCTAATTCGACACGTCTGAGCAAGTACTGGAATAATTCCAGGGCAGCGAGTACAATTCTCATTCGTGGGGTCGTTCTGGTTTCTAAGGTTGTATAATTATGTCATCTGTAGGATTCAGCTTGCCCTGTTAAGTTGTCTCACTAAGGAAACTCTATGGAAAAACTGCATAACAGTTTTATCAGTAATGAGCATCCACAAAGTTAAAACGCTGAGTTGATCCTGTAAATTAGAATTGTAAGCCTCAAGCTTTAATCATCACGATATTCGGGGCAGTTGATTAGGTGAGGGGGGTGTACTGGTCCAAAACCGGGGATCAATGGGTTCGAAAAATATGGTGTTGACAGAAGAAACGTCGTTCGATACCAAACCAAATAAACTAATGGTCAGCGTACGGTATAGTTAATCCACGTGTGAGCGTTACAGTGGTACCCATAATTCTTCATATCTGGTGTGAGCCTTTTAAAGCTGATGACCACTAGCGGGGATGAATCAATTTTATAGTGTTTCTGTATATTTTCACCGCGGGGGAACATTATGAATCGTTGAACAACGAACAAACAAAAAATCTACCGCCTCAATAGATCAGACTTTCTTGTCTATCAAAGCCACCATCGTATCGAAGACTGACTGAATCTGAAAACAACCCTAAGCAAAAAACAAGAAACAACGAAAATTCTTTGTTGGAAGTAAAAAAAACCTTGCATTTTCGTAAAAGTAATGTAAACCTCCCGCTTTTTATGGTCTTTAGGCTTTTGACGATATGATTGGTCGATTTAGAACCAATTGAAAGTCAATTTCGTGCATCTGGATGCAAATGATTTCCTTAAAATTCAAAGCAACACAACAGATATTATCACAATATTGACTTCCACGTTTCTTGATTCCGATTCGCCCATGAGAACCCCAGCGCTAAACTTGTTTATCATGAAAGTAACTAAGTAGTTTTATGCCATCCCAGCATATTTCCCAAGGACTGTGGTCTGTATGTATTGATTATCCAGTTCTACTTCCAATGTTGGACAAGTAGACAGGTAGGTGGCCTCTCGCATCTCTCTCGTTCGGTGCTTCTGATCAGCTGGGAGGTTTAGCCGGTCTTGATGTGCGCTTAGTACCTGACCTGGTGAAATCCTACAACCCAGTGTTTTCTATGAAAAAGAGCTTCTGACATCCGTATTCAATTATTTTTCTCTTAGTAGATGGCTAGTTGATCCCACGTGAACAGCATACACGTGAGTACCGATCCAATTCAATTTCGGGACAAAGACATCGCTTCACTGGGCCCTACTAGAGCACTTTTTCTTGGTTTTAAAACAAACATAGACTCAGTACTTCGGCATCGATTTCTAATTAAGGATAAGCAAGACAAATCCTTTTCTTTATCAGTCTTTTTGGGTGAGCAGAGGAGGCGGAATTCGTCCCTATGGCCATCTTCCACTGAAATTGACCAAAGGAAGTGGTGGTCGCCAGAGTTGCATTAGGATCTATCTTTTTGCTGGGATAGCGATGTTGATCCCTGTTCAAACAGAAGCCGTTTGATCTATGAAGAGTGAGATGACATTCAGCTACTGTACGAAGACCAAAGTAAGTTGCAAGCATTTATTTAGTTAATTTGGAAGAGTATAGTAACCTTTGGGTTGCATCTTTTCACCTTCGAAATCTTACTGATGGGCTGGTCCAATCTACACCAAACTCTGTCCTAGCAGCGGAAGCTCTAACCGAATAAGATAACTTTTTTACCACGGCAGTTTCTCCTCATCTGTTGTTTAGATAACGGGTGAAGTGTACTCGCATTTGGGTTTAACTGATCTCAACCGCCTTCGAGTTTAGTGTGATATCTGTTTCGTTTTCTAGGGAAGAGTATGCGCTGAAACAGTTTTGTCGGTTTTGCTATCGGGTTCATGGAATGACGACCTTATCTTGTTAAGACTAAAGGCATGCTTCAGGGGAAAACCTGTGGCTCCTCAAGATGGCTGATACGTCATTCTCACCATATTCGAACAATGTCACGATAACACCGATAGTCTTCGCCCATCTCCCATACTTCATGACGAAAATTTTGTACGTTATAAAAAGATGGACCTAACTGAGGTGGTGCACACTGGACCTGTGGTGGATAAACTACAGTTTTGGTATCGGTAAAGTTTAAACGGGTTAACTGATTTACCATGTTTCATCGGGTTCATTACGGTTTGTTCATCGTACTTGATCAGTTTTGGTACCCGACAGAAATACTCACTCATGGATGCTCACGACAGTTGTTTTCTGTTTAAATGAGGTACGCGAGATTTTTTCAATTTTTCGTGCTTTTATCCATTCTAGTTAAGATTCCCTTCGTTTTCTTGTGCCACAGGTCACGCAGAATCGAGCTTTCGGTCTTCTATGCGCACCAATCTCTCACCGAATACAGAAGGACGCACAATCCTGCCTCTGGCCGCTGTTCTGTCCAGTGCCGAAGCAACTGCAGCACGACCATCAATTTACTCTCCGGCACTGAGCGAATCAGCAGAATCTCAAACTGTAGTACATTCAAACGAAATTCGTGAGAAAATGGTCGGTTCATTCTCTGTTTCCGACGGACCACGAACACACAACATTCATGGAGATCCTCTGTTTAATCGGAGTTTGCAAAGTCCAGTGAACGGCTCGAACGATCGGCTTGGTCATTCCCAATACCAGTCCGATCGTGAGATTCCTGTTGACGGTGCATCACACATCACTAGATCTCAGCCAGCAGTACAGTTTGAAGCTGACACAAGCAGAACTGATGTACTGAGTCACGAGTGGTTCGTAAAACACGGGGCTATCACAGACAGCCCTCGATGTTGGTCGCCTCAAACAGTTGCACATCCAGCGCACGAACAGGATTCACGTTTCGTACGCAGTTCCCAGTCACGTTCAGTATATAATGAATTGGAACGGGACGGCGATATTCAGGCCGCATCTCAAAGAACCAGTCGCATCATACATGGTACTTCAGAGTTTGTGGATGCTTCCGTTCGCCTAGTGGCGGGGCCACAATCCCCAATAGCCGTCCGAACAGAACGCACGCATACCAGTCCGACATCAAGTGTCACGTCTGAATCTGGATGGCCACACCCATCGGAACGGGCTGAGTTAATCAGCTCTCTGCCGAAAACTGACAACCACATAGGTGATCGCGATCAGAATAAATCCACAGCTACAACAGATAAGTTTGCTGAACGACCCACTATAATCTCCTGTGGGAAGCCGAGTGATGTAGCTGATAACTCACGGGTAATTCAATTAATGCAAGCTCCAAAGCACACTAGCACACCTACCGAATCCACGGCCAGTCCAAGCTCCCATGTTCGTCGACTGCGCAGTATTAGTCCCAGTCCACCAAGATTCGGGGGTCTTCGACCATTAATTTCAAAGCCATTGAGCGTCAGCACGGCACATACCAAGTGGCAACTTCGACCGATTCCCACTGAGACAGAAATTCGTGAAAGGCTGCGAAGTCGAAGTCGTCAGCGGACTGAAGAACGGCAGTCTAGGACTCAACGTCCAGACGCCCCATTGATCCAAACCTATCGGCCGAGGAGTTCTCGCTCCGATTCTCGCTATCGATGTACAGACTTGGATTCAGCAATTGCGGAATCCAGAGCAGACATGGCTGATTCAGGGACCAGGCATTCTTCAATACATGAAAGTGAACCGCCGTCTGAAACAAAACAGTCTCCCTGTCTGTTTGACTTGGTGTCTACAACAAGTCCTTTGGGGTTGGCACATACGCAAGATATGATCAAATCTGAAAAAAAGTTCTTCGGGGATGCAAAATCATACAATTCTCTGCTAGAAACTGATATAGACACTGGCGAAAACTTTGAACGCCCACTAATGTTAGAAACAAATGTGGATCGATTGGATATGAGAATAAATAGTCTTTCCGTTGGGCGTGATGATACTGATAACAAAACTCAGAGTTTATTCAATCTAAGTTTTTTCAATACGCCGGGGCAGTATCGGCGTCAGGATACAATTGATTTGCATGGGAACAATCGTGATATGTCAAGCCCAACAGGGTTATCACAACCAGCCACAGTTACTATGGAGAATTGGCAAAGAACAAAAAGTGTACAAGGCCTTCTGCACAAAAGTCAGGAGTCGTCTGATCCAAAATCTGGTGATGACTTTCGTGTTCTAAATCATCGATCGCGGGCGAACGGAATTGGGGCAAAAGGTCTTATTGAAAGGCTACGTGATCGAGCCAAATCCAGCTATGAGTTACGAATTGCACAGTCATTGACGAAACTTCGTGTTCCGGACTGGTTAGATAAAGCGGAGTGTCTAAGTCGTAATTCCGTCCACGAAAAAGACGTAGCCAATACTGAATCTGATCTGAATATCTCAGCCCCGAATAGTCACACGAAAATATCTTCTAGGTCGGAAGTACGTATGATGCAATCAAAACCACTATTATCTTCCACACGATCGTTATCCAGTTCACGAAAGGCTAATGACTATTCGACTACATCCAAATGGCTACGTAAATCCCCGATTATTGAAACTGTGGCTGAACCAACATGGTCTCGGAGCGTTGGCTCTTCCGGGACGACCAATTTTGTTCGACCTAGCCAACAATTCCGTGAACGTGGAGAAAGTTTGTCCCGCATTAAACCAATTCGCTCTAAGTTGTACAGTTCGATGCGCAGTTTGGCTGCCAGTCGTACGGCAGATGGGAACCAAACATCCGACATGATTCGCCCTCAGGTTGCTCCACGTTTAAATCGTGATAAACCGAATGATTTTTCCGGTCAGAGCACTGTGTTTCAACTCAGTCCACAGGATTTCATGCCCAGACACGAACAGCTGTGGGGACGAAACACAGATGTGTTGCCTCGCCGATACGGACGAGCTAACACGGAACCACGGAGTGTTGTTGGCCCCTGCATGGAAGCGGCACGAATAGCTTACGACCAACAAAAAGGAGAACAACAGCTGAGCGACAATGATCGTCACAGTTTCGAGTCACCGTTGTCGAACATGGATAATCGTTACGATTCTACCGTACCTCTGGTACCGCCTCATCAAAACACAAGCAAGCAAGTCATCAAAGAAGATGATATAAAACCTGCAGACTACGATTCTGGCACGGAACAATCAAGTGAAAATGGACAGTTGGGAAAACGAAATACAGTCAGCGCCAACACCGGACCCAATACTTCACATGTTCCCAGCGCTCCTATTGATTGTGTTGGTGTCAAAACTCCCGCACAGAACGGTGCCTCGAAACCTAACATTGAGCACGACTGGGCATCTGCAAAAGAAAACAAGCGCAACGATTATGAAACAAATAGATTTATGGATGGTGCATATAGTAATTTCAGTTCACCACGGGAAGAGTCAGTGCAGAGTGAACCGAGTGTTTATGAGTGGCGTTCGATCGACGCTGAAGGTGAGCCTGAGAGTGAGGCGACTGATGGTTTGGACCAAATCTCCGATCTGACCTGTCTGACTAATCTGATTGACACGTGCGCTTCGCGTCATCGTGCTTTGCTTGCCAATCGACCATCAGCCTTGGAACATTTGTTAACCAGTCTGGGTTGGTGGCCTCTGAATCCGCTGGCAGAGCATCAACATTTACCTCCCACAGCAGCCGAGGCGATTTCAATCGCTGCACACGAATTCGATGTCGACGAAGATTCGCATCGTCACGAATTTCTACAACTCCTTCAAGGTCCGGAAAGTAGACGTCCTATGAATTTGGGAGAATTTGCACTGAATCATTTATCAGGTGCTGTCCAGAGAAAACAGCATGATGGGCTTTTATACATTAGTTGTGGTCGGGCAGAATGTATGAAGTCACCCATACAGGTTCAACAAGCAGCAGATTGGCGGGCATGCGCTAACTGTTACACGCTTTATTGTTCAGCAACATGTCGAGCTTTGGATAGACGTGCTGCTCATGACCATCCGACTGTGTGCTCGTTTGCTCGTGCAAAGAGAGCCTGCAATCGAGTGTTACGAAATCTGGCTCCTGGGCAGATTACTGGACTCACAGCTCTAGCAAAAACAGGAATGGCCAGGTTGGGCCGAGGGGGCATCCTCTTGCCATTTGCACTGATCCATCACGCTGAGTTATTCCTGAAGCGAGCCCAATCGCATTCCTGGAACACATCAAAGGAAGCCAATGATACCAGCCTAGAACAGGCAACTGCCTATTGGGAACGAGACCGGCAACCCAGTCCTGGAGGATTGATCGCGCCACCGTTATATTTGACACTACAAGAATTACAGGAATTGGACTCTACAGTAGCCAATCCTTGTAGAAGTTATTCCCCTTCTACAAGTATGGTTCTGATAGTTGTTGTTTGTGCCTATGAACTGATTGCTCGAGCGGATGGGAGGCCAGTGCATTTGTTCAAACAGAGTTTAGTATTACCTTTCCCCGCGCACAATTTATCGAATGGCAAACAGCAATCCTTCAGCAGTCGATCGACCCCAGGGGCACCGGCCGTGCCCGACCAACGAGCACTACCGCAAACTAATGGCGTCCTCAGTCGACAGGATCGTCAAGCAACTGCAGCCCGTGAAGCCTACATGATACGGTTACAACGAATGCTTCGCGAGAGGGGAGTCAGTTTACGACACCATCATCCTGAAATCTACACACAAATAGCCAATTTTGTGGAGACCGGGGTACCGTTTTCGCCAGTTCGAATCACTTTTCATGATTTCATTTTACGAGAAGAGGTTCTCTGTGTCATTCGGCCAATGCATGAGCCCCAGATACATCCTGTGCGTCAGGTGCAATCACAAAGCTCCGGGCGACACGTCGATTACTACGAAGAGGTGCAGAACGAACGTACGAGTAAGCCGAACCCTCCGTCATCTGGCGCCGAGAAACAACAGAAGTCTACCACTGCAAACCATCATCCCCGTTGGCAAGAGACCAATTTCTAATCACCTGACAGAATGCACAGTTAAAATTATCGCCGTGCCGGTTGCACATTGTACAGTTCACGTGATTACCAACTGAATGCATCCATGTGAATCACGAAGTAAAGCACTTATTTGGAGACCAAGGCTTCATAGTTATGTAAATGCTTCGTGGCACATGCCAACAGTTATGTTCACCGTTTCAACCAATGATTTTTGTGTAGGGAGTTGTTTCGTTCGTTTTTCGGAATTTGCCTGTCTACTACCAAAACAATGAGTAGGCGAAGTTTTCCTACTAAATTTGTAATTACACTTGTTTCATTGCTTTTTTCGGTCGAAATACTACCACCGGACGGCACCTTCAACATCATGCGGTATCCCGTCAGACATGGATGTTATGTGTATTCATGGGCAGTTAAATGGAGATCTTTGCTTCACCATGTGTGCATTCGCCCAGCGGCAGTTCAAACTGCTCTCCACACCAAACAACGATACGCACATGTCTCTCGTTGAAGTGAAAGCTTTCCAAATCGCATGATCGATTCTGGGCTTTTGCCTGCAAAATTCACACACCACATATGCCTTCATTCAGGTAAACTACCGTCGATTCAACTCATCTCACCCCTTATATAGCACTCATCCGTCCCCCGTGGACGGAAATGGAGGCTATCTGCATGTAAAGATCTTTTTTCTTATTCCGCTTGTTACTTTGCTAATATACAGCATGCCTCGAAAAGTGCTCTTTATAGATTTATTTGATTCCCGGAGAAACTTTTTGGTGTGTAGCTGTGGCATGCCTTCAGTATCTGTACGTCATCGTCGAAGAAAACGGTTTGCCGTCTCTGCAATCGAGATCCCATTTATAGAACGTATTCGCTCGCAGTTAATTCCAGAGATGGTTGTTACACAAATACCTGGATTTTTTCAGTTGTGACGCTGATGTTGACCACACGCCAGCTTACAATGAGGAGTGGCAAACTGAATGGCTTGTGCAGCACGAGAGGTGGATCCGATCGAGAATAAAACACAGGTCTACACTTTACACCATAGCGGCCATTGAACACGGTCCACCGATAAACCAAAGCAATAGGTCCCAGTTGGTATATCAAGTAAATTAAATGTTGTATGCACCCCGAGAAGTGAATACTCAGCTGTCACATGACCACAGCATATTGTGAATAGTCAAATATAAGAGAAATTCAAGGGAGCATGACCTTTAATTTAGAAATAGTCAGATCAGATTTGTTAAGGAATTGTACAAGACGGGGGATAACAGAACATTTTTAAGCTTTCGTGCGAGCGAATGATTTTATAACTTGTCCGAGTAGAGGAATCTGAAGTGCACTTGATAAGATCGTTGTGAATTGGATGAGCGGAGTTAGCTACTATTTTCCCAGACAGATTGTGGCAAACGGTGCAATATTTTACCAAGCACTACGGAAGGTGCTGGCGCCGTATGCCGCTGCATCTCTCAATGTGCTTGAGTGACCTGGAGATAAGTTTAAGATCCTTTGCAAGCAACCCAGGAAAAATTACAGCGAATCCATAGAGCCAAAGTGATGGGATACAGGCATACGGAAAACTTTGAATTAAATGAAGTTTTATGGGGAATATTTTAAGACAGGACATAAAGCGTTAGCTTCCTAAATCTTACAAAGACGGCGGAAATATGGCCAGACTATAACAGATTTCGTGTTAGGTACTTTACCGTCGTAGTTCGGTGAATGTCACTTCTTTTAATATGTACAGGTGGAGTAGATTTTACAGTGTTTGTGTACCTGTCAGCACATTTGGAAGGGTTAACAGTCAGGCTGTGATCTGAAATTCACTCGGCTATGCTCGAGTCACCTTTCTGCGGGATAGGAAAAGCAGTCACTGGGGTAGGGTATACCAAATACTACATCTCCGACATATTGAATAACCAGAGTTGTCCAAAGTGGGCATGGTAGATAAGTAAGTATAAAAGAGAAATAGTGATAAAATGGCACCTTGTAGAATATTCAACTCTGAGGCTGCGAAGGAAGATTCGCCGCCTCGGTGGCCTCTAAATTTTTGGCGTTTACCAAAGTAATCAGATAATAACTCAGTGGTAGAAGTTTGAACGCCACTTGCAGAAAGAATGCGGAATAAATTCCCTCGTTCAATACAGTTGAAAGCGTCAGCGTAATCTAAAAAGAGAATTCTAACAGCTGTACTTTTCTTGTCTGGGAAAGACAAATAAGCAAGGGCATCCGCAGTGGAGCATAGACATTGATAAGCAAACTGATTGGGATCAAATTCAGTTGCGATGTCATCCGCTGTAATATATATTTTCTCGAATATCTTAAGAACAATGGATGTGCAAGCTATAGGCCGGAACTTGGAGGTACCCTTCTTCGGTGTGGGTGTAACTGAAGCCGCTCTCCGACAGTCGGGAATGCTGTTCTGACGCAGTCACTTGTGGAACAACCCAGACAGAACCGAAGATAAGGTAGACGCACATTTTTTCAGTACAATGGGAGATGCGTTATCCGGTCCACTATGCTTCGTTGAGTTCAATTGAACCAACTCTTTGTAAGCGTCTATGCAGTCTAAAGTAAATATGTGTGTAAGTGTGTCTTCCGTGCTAATATTGGAAACCGAGCAAGTGACTTTATTAAAACTCCGATTGAGCACTTCTACATCCACCTTTGGCATGCGATCGGTGGATGAAATCCCGCGAAGGTGCTTTACCATGTTCCACGTTTTTCGATAGCTTTTGCTGCCTAGTATTGATTGAGCATATATCGCGTTGAGTTTAATTAACTTCGCCCTTAATTTTTATTCAAAGGACTTTCGCGGATACGTAGCTCTTGGGCTTGTGTGCACGTTCCTTCCATTGGCTTAAGTTTTTGAGGCTGGGGGAGGAAAACTGATCGCTTCGAATGTAAACAGTCTCCCATGGATAACATTCGTCATAGCAGACGTTTAAATAGCTACTCAGGTGATCACAGTGTGTCGACGGATCCGAGTACGAGAATACACCGAAATCAGATTGTGCGATCATTTCTCGGGGTCTCTCGGGAGAATCAGTCACATTTCCGTCCCCTACGTTTATGATCATGGCACTGTGTAAACAGTCTGTAGCTAGTTTTGTTATAGATCATACGAGTAACTTCAATAATTGCGTGGTCGGAAGTTCCAGTAGGTGAATGACGCTTGATGCGAAACAGATTTTTGTTATTCACAAAAGAATAAATCTGATTTCGCATTCATTCTGACAGGAAAGCTCACAATGTTTAATATGTATGTATATTTATTCGCCGATAACCCGGTATAATGTACAAGGTCGTGGTGCCCTGAAAAAACATAAAACAGGAAAATGAAGGTGAAGAATCGAAGGGGAAGTTTCTCAGGAGTTCGAACACAAGCTATCACAATAGAAACGCCATTGAGCACGACATTGAGCCATATCCGACCAGGTTTCAAGCCAGCTATGTAGTGAGACTCAAGGTTCCCAACCGTGCAAGCTTGAGGAACTGACAGAAGCAAGTCTTGACGTCAACACCTTGACAGACCAGTGCCATGTCATAGCTTGGCCTCCACTTTGTCGTTCCCAGCCAACCGTAGGCTCAGTGAATAGAGCGCGACTGGGAAGTCGATGAGGTGGGATACATAGCACCTGTCCTAGCCAACGAAACCGATAGAAAGATATGGTAGTGCTAATTGGGCACGCGGCACGCCCGGTTCCGTAGATACGCGTTCAAACTGCGAAACTGCTTATTCGCTGTTGCTACCAAACTCGCGAGATTCTCCTCAGGCATCGATGATGGAACACGGACAACCGGTCCACATCGGCCGCTCGAGCAGGCTAGGTCTCACACGCGTATAGGAGCACACTAAGAACGGCTGCGTTGTACACCCTATCTTTCAGTCGAAGAGAGGTGTCATGACGTCTCCTAAGGTGACGTAAATTGAAGAACGCCGCTTGAGCCTTCTCTAATCAGTTGTTCACATCGTCTCCAATCCGTCCGTCGACAGTTATACAGTTTCCCAAGTAGACAAACTTTTCAACAACTTCTAACCGATCGTTACCGACAGTAAGTGCGAGGATGGATTCCTGCCAGTCTTGAAGAAGCGCTTTACACTTGGGAGGCGAAAAGAACATCCCGTACCATAACACAGAATACGCGGGATTGTCTAGAACGCACTGTGCCACAGTAGCATCGTCGCAAGCCAATGCGATGTCATCTGCATAGTCTAAGTCTAAAAGTTTGTTACCAGGTAGAAGCTCAACGCCTTCGTTTGTTTGATTTCTTTGTGCCCTTCTTAGGATGTCGTCTATTGCAAAATTGAACAGGAAGGGTGAGAGTGAGCACCCCTGCAGAACGTCACTTTCAACTGGGAAGCAAGGTAACGATGAGCCATATGCTTGTACTCGGCCTGAAGTCTAATTTAAAGCTTGGATGGTTTTCACATGCTTATCGGGTACTCCCTGTCTGATGAGACAATCCAGGAGGCTGTCTTATCAACGGAATCAAAAGCTCCTCGGATGTCCAAGAATATGATTACCGTCGATCTACGATATGTGTGGCGAAGCTCAAGTAGCTGACGGATGGCGAAAATTTGATCGATGCACCCGCGGTTGGGACGAAAACCGGACTGTTCTTCACAGACTTGTTTTTCGCGCAGTGGGGACAATCTTTGGAGGATTGCCGATGGTAGCAACTTTGATGTGACCGAGATCGGGCTTATCCCTCGATGATTGGAACAGATGTTTCTAGCCCCTTTCTTGTATATAGAGATGGTGGATGCATAGTTCCAACTTTCTGGAACAATCATAGTGCCAAATCTCGGAGAAGAGGCTGGTGAGTGCTTTGGAGAGGTGTACACCACCATCTTTGAAGAGGGCCGGAGGGAGTTCGTCAGGGCCAGCAGCTTTATTGCTTTTCCGGAGATGGAGCGAACGATCGACTTCGTCCTCTGCGGGTGGAGTAGTGCAGGTAGTCCATGGGGCATGAACTGGTTCAAAAGAGCTATATATATATATATATATATATATATATATATATATATATATATATATATATATATATATATATATATATATATATATATATATATATATATATATATATATATATATATATATATATATATATATATATATATATATATATCACTTGCCTGGTTTCAGACTGTGCCAAACAAAACATGGTACAATCGGGGGGGGGGGGGGGGAAGGGGTAGGTAATCCGAGTCCATGATTCGTCTGTGGGCGCGATACCGCCAGGTTGCCCAAGCCAAAGTAGGTGGTTTCCTCGGGGATCCACAACCGGAGCCTTTAGCTGTCCAAAGCTTAACCCGCAGGGCAACGGGACGAAACGTGGGGTCCATAACACACTGGGGGCCGGTTACTGATTCCGCGGTTCATTCGCCCTTCGGATGAGGCCAAACATCCTGGGTGCCCAGTGCATCTCTCCGTCACAGATACCGATGAGCATACCGTCTCCGAGCATTGCCGGTGGCAGCAGCTTGTGCGATTTCGGCCGCGCGTTCCGACCACCAATTCTCTCGGTCTCTGCGGAAGCTTCTAATCAAATTTCGTCGTAGTTGGGCACGGGCATTGTGGTTTTCGCTTCCGGCGGCTGTCTAGCAATTTCAGAGAACCCAGTGAGATTGAGTACGTGACTGCGTGCCGTGTGACTAATCCACAAGATGTGGTACTCACTACTTTTATGGCGTTTTGGATGTGCTGCCAGCGGTCTGACAAGTCAGCGTATGTGTGACCAGTTGGCTGGGCAGCAAACTCATTCTGATATCTCTTCCGGACCGACGTCCGGCAAAGTTGGTCTAAGTCCACCCGTTGACGGCGGACTTTTGGCTTGGTGGAAAGCCATACTATGAACTCGACACACACTAGGGCTAGATCTGAATCTAGATGTGTGCTCCAGTACGACCTACAAGATTTGACTGAGCCACACCAGTGGTAGCTTACGGTTATGTGATCCATTTTTGTCCAAGACTGATTAGCAGATGGCGGTCGCCGTGTGACTGTGCGACGAAAACTGCGCCGGAAGTTCGAACTCGACAAGAATAGGCGATGGTTTGCCCACAGATGGAGCAGTCGATTGCCGTTATCCGTGCGTTGATGGATGGCGCCGCTTTGGCCTCCAAGCATTCGCTCGTCTGGACCTAGGTGACCAATCTGTTTAGTAAACCTCACATGGTTAAAAATCTAACAGCGAATATGTTGAAATCTCCGCACACTATGCACAACAAGACCAATATATTCCATGAGTTGTGGCCAATGTTTCGGCGAAGTGCTCGAACTCATTAGCTAACATGGAGAGGTACAGATGTTCGCAAGAATCACAGGCCTGCGGTTACTCAGAAGTTTAAGTTTGCATAAGTGCACAGATGCACCCATATTTAGCACAAACATTCGAAGTGGACTAAAGTCGGTAAATCGAGCGGCTGGCAGGCAGCTCAAGGTGAGACGAATAGACCAATTGGCCGACTGATTATTCTGTTGAGTCACCTATCTACGATGGGCATGTTGATACAATCCAGCTAGTTCTGTTAATTCGCTGACTAGCATTCCAGTCATGGGCAGACGGAAAATTGGGACAAATCGTTCACTCATTGACTGTAGTGGAGGAAACAGCACCGACTCCACCGAGTGATATGGTAGTGGTTAGATACGTTGGAGGATATGGCTAGGCACGGCGATCAGTGGCGCTGATTCATTCACTAGCTTTCTTTACCGACTTGATGGAACCACTCAAAGTTCGCTCCTTTCTCCCTCTTCATTAGTTCCGATTGAGGGAGAGATAGCGGCCAAAACTGCTGCACTAATTTTTTGATTTTTTGAACTGAGGTGAGAGACGTAAATGACTGAGTTCTGGTTGAAATGTCCGTTTGAATAATACCTAAATTCTATGCTCTGGGCCAAAAAGAACTAGTCAACAGCACGCATTGTCAGTCTCAGCGCGAAGGAATAAATGCCCTCCGGAGAGGATGGGAACAAACTTATTGTTCATTCTGATATCGGAAAAACCGGTTGTTAGCCGCAAATTCCATGAGCGCCGGTACTAACCCCCCCCCCCCTCCCCGGTAAATAGTTCACTGTCGTTCCGAATTTGTGCTGGTTCGGGCAAACATGATCTAACGGATGACTCCAACAGATAGCCGAATGTGTTAATTCCATTTACACAATAATCCATGGAACTACTGCGAAGAACCCGTGATATCCCACGTCTAGACGCCTGTGCGGTGTAAATGGCGTACTCAGTAGCCAGGGGGAACCGGGAACCATGACCCCGAAATTTCGAGTTCAGAACTAAATAGGGCACCGGTGCGCCAGGCGTGACAACGAACCCGGCGAAAACTGGGCGCCATTTACCATCCGTGCTCCAGGGTCTGAAACTGCCACCTCAGATACTGAGACAAAAGAAGTTAGGATGATGTTGTGAAACAACTTTTGTGGCCTGGTTCGACCCATCATCCTGAACTCCAGCTTCACATTAAATGATTGATATAAACAACCGTTTCCCGTATATTATGCAGCAACTAAAGCTGCCCGGAAGCAGTCAGAAGCATTACTCTAGCGATACGTGAGTTGTTTTCGCAGACGATCAGCAGTACCACTTGACATGGATTACTGACAGCGATCAAGTTCACAGAATGAACTGCTCATCACGCGGTGCTATTGTAACGGGGAATGCTGGGGCGAGTGAACGGCATGAATATCAAGGCGAACGGACGAACCAAACGAGGGCCACAGACAGAAGAACAGGCGGCGAATATGTCGGAGGCGTCTCGAAGCTGGAAAAAGGAGGCATACGGACTACCAGAGAGGAAGCAGTGGGATCTCCGGCAACCAGCAAGATAGCCCAGGTGAGGGGCTGCCGATCGAGGCGTCAACTGGGACAATCGGACCAGCCGAGGGGAATGGACGCTCAAGAGAAGCAAGCCATCGGTCACGGGCAACTGGTCAGAACGCAGCCGAGGCGCTCAAGCAGCGGCAATTGCAGTCTTGGTGCCGCACAGTCTGGAAAAGGGTTTATGTAAACGATTGTGTGTTTCATGACTTGACTTCTTTGGCCGGAGAAATACAAGTATCCTGCCGTGTGTTGTCGTCCTTGTTACACTATGACCCGGTTAAAAAGGGCACCTGACACTCCAGTGGAATAGGCAATGTATCGTAATGGGGTTTCTTCACTCCAAAGACATTAATAATTTAAGTGGACACCCTAAATCATGAGTTATTACAACTAGTGTGCGCGTAAGTCAATTAAACAGACAGCGGCGCTTTCAGCCTCCAATGCGACTCTGAAGATCTACGAAAACTGTGAATTAACCCCCCACCGGAAGTGTTTCTGCTACACTGGTGATCCGAACAGCGATATGTGGTATATATATATATATATATATATATATATATATATATATATATATATACCAGCAGCATTCCATCGATTAGAAGCCTGAGCTACTGAGTCGCAGCACGAGTTCGAAACCCACGACCGCCAATCATCATCATCCTCGTACAGCGTTAAACAGTATGGCAAGCCCCACTGAACACTGCCTTCATCATCATGCTGCACGTAGAATTATAAAGTGTGATTATACAAGATGGACAGGGAATGAACCTACACGGGGGGAAGGAAAGAACGCCCGAGTAGCCAACACACGGAATACACAGTCTAACTCCACAAACATCGCCAATCAGGTTTGGTGATAGAAAGCTCCGGCTTCCGGATTCACCGAAACACCTGAATTGCGTGGCTACTCTGGTACGTTAACCAGGGTCTGAAGATCACGAACGCTGGGCCCTAGCGTCGGCTTTTTTCACTGATCTAATAAGTAGGGCATATAGATATATTTATCACGGATCTGGTACAGACAACGTGCCAAAGAGACCATAGTATAATAGGAAAACAATGTACCACACACGGTGTTTTGGTTTTTGTGTTCATATCGTGTGATTTTTTAAATATAGAAGGGGAGGGATGAGGAGCCAGCACAGCACTGACCCCACTGACTCCGGTTTCGGGCCATATCCACCAGCGTACCCAGCCAACTGTTTTCGGTGTCATTCTTGCTCCAACCCGGTAAACGACATGGCCCCACTGCGGCTATACGGGAAGTCAGTTTTTTAACTTCTCCGGGTCATCGGTTGTCTGACACGCCGCCGTTTCCAATCCTGTCCAGCGAGCGCGAATAATAGGCGGTGAGGCAAACGCTGGGCGGGCATCCGCAAAACGCGACCCAACCACCGTAGCCCACGAACAGAAACAATTACCCTGAGCGATGAACAGTCCACCCCGAATACTCTCCTCCTGCACTTCGCCATTACTGATGTGATGCTGCCACCATACTCGTGTGACCGACCGTAGACACCGGTGATTAAATACGATCAACCGACGCAGATCTTCTTCCCGAACTGGCCAGGTTTCGAATCCATAAAGTATCACCGAGCGAACTACGGTGTTACAAAATCTCTTCCCTTCAGGGAGAGCCTGATACCGTGACGACGCCACAGATGTCTTAGACTGGCAAAAGCCGAACGGGCCTTAGAGGTGCGCACCGAGATCTCGTCTCCGATATCTCCGCCAGTGGAAATACAACTGCCCAGGTACGCAAAGCGGCTGACAGTTCCCCACAAACAGTGAGTGCAGGAGAATTTCCTTCAGTTAGTCTATACATTCACTAAGCTCGCACTTCTTTACTCTGATTTCGGTTGTTACCTTCCAGCACCGTCCAGTAAAGGGCAGGAAGCATAGAAGCATCAAGTGGAAAAGATCCCTAAGTCAAAGTAAAGGGCGAAAATCACGAAGACAAGGAAAGAGTTTCAATGCAACCGCGCCACCGATCGCAACACCTAGCCATATCACCTATTGTTTCTAACCATTTGGTAGGCGGATCACGCGGATCCTAGCCGGAAAGTTTAACACGTCCTATGAAACCAAGTCCACCAGTCAAGGTTTTTATACTTTTTTGCCATGTCACGAACTGACCACCTCGACCTCTACCTCCCAACCATTACCTGACTCGGAGAACAGATTACGCCGAGGATGGAGCAAAGTGCATGCAATACTCGGTAACTTCGACGGCCAAGTGGTTTCAGGCATCTTGGACGACTTGGGGGTCGTCTCCCAACAAAAAGACGTCGTCAGCATAATCTACGTCTACTCTGTCGCCCTGTAGAAGTTCCACACTACCGTTTGCAACACCATTAAAGGCTCTCTGGAGCAGATCATCCATTACGGAGTTGAAGAACGGGAAAATAGGGGGTTTTTGCTAAACGCCACTCAGGACGACAAGGGACTCGGACAGTCGTCCATAGACCCTTACTCTGCCCGAGGTCTGCCGACAGAGAGCTTTTAGAATGGAAATGTACTTCTCCTCAACAGGCAATTCCATAGGGCAGTAGCCCGACAAGGTCAAAGGCGACCCTAATGTCCAGATACACGACGATAGTTGGCCCTTGTTACACGTGACGATGTTCAAGCAGAAGGTGAAGGGTTGAGGTTTGATTCGTGAAGCTGCGGCTGGGGGGGGGAACTGAGCCTGTTCTTCACAACCCCGGAGCTCGCGCATGGGAAAAAGACAGCGGATGATAACGGACACCAGGAGTTTTGGAGCGACGAAGACCAGGCTAATTCCCCGATGATAAGAATACAATGTACGGAAACTCATTCTAAAGATGGACACAATCGTCGACTCAACCCAGGATGCGGGGACTTTGAGAACAGGGTTGTCAATTCTCTCACCAGAACCCTTTCTCCATCTTTGAAAAGCACAGGGAAAATCATCTGATCCCTTTGCCTGGTGGGAGTTCCACCCCCCCCCCTCAATTAATTCAACCTTCGTCTTGTCCCCAACCACCCACCTTTGCCCCATCTATCCGCCCATAATTCTCCCACCGATATCATGGTCGATACTCGCAACGATTCACTGTCAAATAGTGTCGGGAATAATCCTCCGTCCGGTAACTCACATTTTCTCAAGCCTCGTCAGCCTCTGAATCTCGGCTCGTTCAACGTGCGTACACTCATGCAGGCCGGTCAGCAGGCGTGCCTAGCCCTCACAATGAACTCTCTGAAGATTGATGTATGCTGCTTAAGTGGAACGCGTATACAGGATTCGAACAGTGTAATTCGAATAACCGCTCCTGGTATCTCATCAAGGTATTTTCTGCGCACTTCAAGAGACGAAGCAGCTAGTGTTGCGGGTCAACGTGATATAGGAATAGTCTTGACTGAGAAGGCTGAGACTGTCCTTTTAGACTGAGTCCCGGTTAACAGTCGTTTATGCGCTGTGAGACTCCAGGGGTCAGTTGACGTTCGAAAAGATAGTTGTGTTAGACGCAATTTGTTTGTGATCTCGGCGTACGCCCCAACGGACTGCAGCTCAGACGCGCAGAAAAATGAGTTCTACGATGAACTCGCCACTCTCGTTCGCAGCAGTAAGGGTTCTGACATTGTAGTGCTAGCTGGTGACTTCAATGCACAAGTTGGCAAACTTAGTACGGCGAAAGCTTGTTTAGGTGGGCGTTGTGCTTTACCCGCTGAGCGCACAGATAACGGGGATAGACTTCTCTAGTTTTGTGCAGACAATCGATTGTTCTAGTCTAGCACCAATTTCTGACACAGTTCACGCCACACAGCGACATGGCGCTCTAACTCTACAGGTAGTCTAAGCCGGATTGATCATACCGCGGTAAGCTACCGGTGGTGCAGTTCTGTTCAGAATTTCAGATCTTACTGGTCCACGTACGTAGAGTCGGACCATGCATTAGTTTTAATGCGGTTATCTATCCAGCTCCATGGTCATCGTTGCAAACCGCAAACCCGGTTAGCTGTGCAACGTATGTGTGATCCAGAAGTATGCACCCGTTATGAGCAGAAGTTAGCACATGAGCTAGGATCTACGACGAACAGTAATGTAGATATGAGCACAGGGCTCATATCAAACAGGCGATGCACGTGGCAGAAGGTTTCGCCTGTCGTCCTAGATCCGATGTCTATCAAGGACACTGGATTTCGCAAGAGTCGTTGAGTATAACGGAACAAAAGCGTCACCTCTAGAACGGTAAGGAGATGAATAAGATAGAAAGACACCTACAAAAACAAGTTACGAAAAGCATTAAGAATGATCGCGAAAATTGGTTGGTCAGGGTAGCCGAAGAAGTGGGAAGAGCAGCTGCTTCAGGTAACAGTCAAAGACTGCTCAGACTTATACGTGGCACTGGTGGACGGCGAACCCCGGCCAGCGAAACGATTTGCGATAGAAATGGAGAACCCTTCTATAGCAAACAGCAAAGGCTTGACCGTTGGGCCGAAAACTTCAAGGAACAGTTTAGCTGGCCACACGCTAGTGTAGTTACTCCTGTGTCAACAACTGCTGCTCCTTGGGTGGTATCACTTGAGCCCTCATCGGAAGTGGAAGTGGAGTCATGTATTCGATTACTAAAGCGAGGGAAAGCAACCAGTCCCGACGGGCTTTATCCAGTCCTTTTCAAACTGGGTGGCAATGTTTTGATAAAATCGCTTACCGTCTTGCTCCGTATCATTGGGAGCTGGGAGCGTAATCCGTTAATATGGAGTGAGTTGTTGATTGTTCCCATCTTCAAGAAGGGAATACGCAATGACTGTAATAACCATCGTGGGATAAACTTAATTCCGATAGTCACCAAAGTATTAACCTCAATTCTACTGCACCGTCTTACACCCGCTCGTGAGAGGAATGCCGGCGAACAGCAGGCTGGATTTCGCCCAGGTCGGGGATGCATCGACCAGATTTTTACTCTTTGCCGACTACTTGAAACGCGCCACACGCATCGCCGACCGACAATAATGATTTTCTTAGACTTGAAGGGCGCTTTCAATTCAGTTGATCGAGCAGCACTTTTCAATGCTCTTCAGCGAAAAGGTATGCCCCAGAAGTTCGTGAACCTACTGAGATCACTGTATTCTCATGCTTTTGGACGCGTTAGAGTTTACGGTGAGCTATCCGGTCGGTTTGAAACGACTAGCGGTGTTCGACAGGTATGTCCATGTCTACATTCCTGTTCAACTTCGTCATGGACGAAATAATGGAGAGTGCGCTGCAAAATCTTCAGGATGTAGGCATCGAACTAAGAAATAGTGAAAAGCTATGTGACCTAGATTACGCGGACGACGTTGTCTGCTTGTTCAAATGCACGGAACATGCTCGACGTGCACTAGATGGACTCGCAAATGTTGTAGCTCCATTCGGCATGTTATTTGCACCTTCAAAGTGTAAGGTGATGTTACAAGACTGGATGTCAACGATTCCGAGCTTGATGCTGGATGGGGAGGTGATGGCAAATAACGACCGGTTACCTACCTCAGCAGCAGCGTGACGACCGATGGGAGCACAGTAGTAGAGGTGAGAACGCACATATTCAAGGCTTGAGCGGCGTACGCTGGACTGAAGCACTTGTGGCGCCGAGCTGACATTTCACTGAAGTTGAAAGGTCGTGTTTACTGTGCCACGGTGCGTTCGGTTTTGTTGTATGGTTGCGAGACTCGGAGTCTGCGTGCTGAAGATATTCGTCGTCTTGAGGTTTTCGACCACCGATGTTTATGTAGTATCACTAAGATTGGGCGGAATAACCGGGTCAGCAATGTTGAGGTCAAAAATCGAATGTTGTGTACCAGTTCAGAAAATGTTCTATCACAGCGTATCCAGCTTTGTTGACTTCGTTGATTGGGTCACGTGTTACGTATGGCAAACACACGTCTACCGTACCGTGTCCTATCTCCGTTCCTCCTCAGGAGTGGAAGCGACCACGTGGAGGTCAACAGATGACGTGGCAGCGAGGAATGAGAAAATCTACAACAAGCTTAGGAAGAGTAGGTGCTTCACGTCCTCGTGGTTGGGGTCCAAAAGATCCATCAAACAGTTGGCTGCAGACACTGAGGAATATGGCAGCGAACAGTGGCGATCGTGTTGCCACTTTTTATCGAATCAGAATGACTGATCGATGTGCTTTTGTGCAGTTAGACTGTGCATTCCGTGTGTTGGCTACTAGGGCATTCTTTCCTTTCCCCACCTCTGTCGGTCCACTCCCTATCCATCCTGTATATTCATACTTTCTAATTCAACGTGCAACACGGTGAGAAAGGCAGTGATCGGTGGGGCTTGCCCTACTGTTTAACGCTGTACGATGATGATGATGACATGTGCCTTGTGGTGCTGGAGGGTTTGTAGTTCCTTTCGAATTTCCACTTCTGTCGTGGTCGGGTGGCGCGAATGTGCTGAAAGATTCCTGTAGTTGTCAGAACCGGAAGCTGCTCCCGTCTCGAAGGCACGTCCTCACAATCACGTCCCACGATCAGCACGCTTAACTAGCAATGCAGCGGGAGGTCCTAAACCCACTGGGGGCCGGTGACTGTTTATTCGGTTCATACGCTCTTCGGATTAGGCCAAACTTCCTGTACAACCTCCCCCATAGATACCGGTGAGCGTGGTGTTGTACCCTTCCTACTCCACCCGAAGTTGGTCTGGAATTAGGGTTCAGCCATCTCCCCTAGACTATTAGTCAGTCGACCCGGTAGGGAGCGCCGGGCGTTCGCCTTCGTCCTCTCACTTTTGTGAAAAACCTGTCCCGAGAAGGCAGCGTGGGACTCCCCCAGCAGAAGCTATCTGGTACGCGCGGTCATCTGGGAGCATTTCGAGTGGCGTTTAGGATGAGTAGCCAACTCGGGACGTGAGACATCCACCCCCGACCATACTGAGGTATTTTGGAGGGTACAAAACCTCGCCCCACTGCAACACAATGTACTGTAACCTCTCCCCGTAAAGTTAAGTACTTACTAGCAACAACCACTTGAAGACCTACCACTAAATCACCCTTCGTCCCGCTTCTCTGTACTGAATGCCTCTAAACGGCAGGATGTATTATTACTTTCTGATGAACCGCATAGAGCCCTCACTAGCAGGTGTGCTCTCCTAAGTGCGGACAATGAGCCCATACTAATACCACCAACGGTTAAATATCTTGGTGTTGCATTATTCCATAGTCTTTCATGGCCCATGCGCGTTGAAGACTTTTTGTGAAGTAAGAAAGTTGTCATTCTTCTCTCCATCTATGATTACTTTCTGTCCCAAATCAGTTAATTTTTAAATTTGTGACTGCATGCCCCCCTCCACGTCGATTTTACCGCTCCCCAGTTATTTTCCCCGGCCTACTAAAGAAAGACTTTAACTTGATGAAAAGATCCATAGAGCATATCTCTAAATGCATTGACATATCCAAGGATACACCCGTTGATACTATCGCTGATAAACACCCCAACGCTTGTGGCCTGTTTACTTCGAAGATACTTCCAGACATACATCGTCCTCTACACAACGATCTTTTAAAAGCTGTGTCTACGATATGTACGTGCTAAGTTCACATTTCTATTTGCTAACACTTATGCATATAGCAATTGTTTTGCCGTATCGTGTTCGTCCGCTTGTTGTTCCAGTGAAAGTCATCACAGAATTACGGAACTGCTTAGCTGGATGAGTATTATAATTTGAATACATTTCCCGATTCCATGCTTTTACATCCACAGGTATGCTGAAAATCCACCCAATCGGGTGCATGAAACCACTACCGACTTGGATTGAACCGTAGTCCCTCCAAGGTAAGTAGAAGTTCGGGAGAATGTTTCCAGACGAATGGATCTACTACGCAACTGAGTCAGCCAAAGGAGTTTGTGCATGTCCCCCGGAGCGACAGCGCCAAGTAAAACAAATGTCAGATTTAGCAATTTTTTTAAGCATTAAAAAGGAAATCAAACTGAAGAACCTGTACAACTGTGGACGGGTGTGAAGTAGATAAAAGTGGTCAAATATGCCAAAAGAATAGTACCACTCATATCACATGCGCAACAGTAAGCATAGGTGGTAGAGTACAAGAAAAGAATCACATTTTGTGATCTGAGACCAAAAGGGAACCAATTGTCTCCTCTGCTACAACGACGGGGGTTGATTTCAAACCAACAGAAGAGTGAATTGAGCCTATGAAGACACCTTGAGAGAGTGACAAGGGTAGGGTAATCAGGTTAGGTGAATTAGCACCGACAGTATCCGGCGCTTGCAAATTATTGTCGTCATACACCAAACTCTCCTCTCGATCATCTAGAGGAATTTCCACACCCTCTTCGATCACCTGCTCGCTGGTATTGTATTGGACATCTGCATCACTCAGGGCATCGAGGCCCAATGTTTCACCCGTGTTAGTGTCCCGATCCAAACACCCACCAACTTTTGCGAGAGATCCAGTTGATAACAAACCCGAACAGACAGAAGATAAGGGCTGGCGGGACTCAAGGTCATTGTGGCCAAGATGATCGGAACGTGGAACGAAACTGTACACCAATCGACCGTTGTGATTGTTTCTACCACTTGTTTCGGTTTCCCTAGGCGGGTCATCTGAGTAAATCTCCCCGTTGTTGCTCTGTTGCAGAGGATGATCCTGTATAAATAGAAACAGAATGACCGACATAAACCAGTTACTTAAAGTCAACGAGTGTTCGATTGTGATCGTACTGTAAACTCAAAACAGAGGGTTTAACAATGCATCATTCCGTTGGCAGTATAACCAGCAAAGGCGAACCCCGAGAGTCGCTACGTTGAAAATATTGAGCAGGGCTTGATAAGATTTAAAATTCGCGCCCGCACTCACTAGTGTTCTGCTGATTAATTCACATGCACTCGTTTTTCTGCGTTTTATGCTAAGACAATGACCAACCACTGCTTCCGATGCGAATTTAACGATTGAATAAACTGAAACACCGTAAGAACGTACAATATGAAGAGTCAGTGGATATAATACGGTTACTAAACGAACATAATTAACCACCATACAGAGTCCAGTTCAGACAACCATTTCCGTGCACTGGGTGCGGTAGCTTTGGTTGCTATCCCCTAGTGGCAACCTCATTCGGAAATATTGAAAAAGAACGAAAATATGGGAGGAGTAATGGCAGAACTACAGATATTGGTATCAAGTAGATACAGAAAGTTCGTGGATACAAAAGCGTCACTGGTCGCAACACCTATCCACATCTACCACTGTATCTAACCATAAGGTGGGAAGGTCACTGAGACCTCACCCAGGGAATTTGACACGCCCGATATGGCCAAGTCCACTGGTTAGGCTTTTTCTACCTATCATTCACGTCACAGAGTGACCACTCTTAACCATTTTCCAACCGTCACCCGCTTCAGCAAACAATGCGCGCCGAGGAGTGCTGTCAGGAGACATGCGCAACATGACTCAACCACTTTTTCCTGGTGACCTTAGCTGTTTTATCAACATCAATGATGATGACCAAGACTCTCCGCCAAACTTCAGCATTGATGATGCGGTGTCCCCACCATTTTCGAGAAATACTACGATTACATCGATGCTCGAGCACCGACAATCCTCGTTTATCCCCCATTCACAGTGACCATGTTTCTGAGCCAGACAGAGGCACTGGCGTGACTGCTGTAGCGTACACTGGACCCCTGATGGACAAACGGATGTGATGTCGACGTCACAGATGACTCAAGTTGACAACGGTCAAATGCACTTCTTATATACCACAAGACACCATCCAAGATCCGACTTCCGGGTGAAGTGCAGCTGTTCGGTTCACAGAACCTGCTCGTAGTCTGCCAGACGCCGAAAGGTTCTGTGTTGGACCAATCCAATCCTGCAACAGCATCCTGCATTCTGAAGGTGAAAAACGCACGCTCAAAGTTGCTACGTAGTTGCTCAAACTATCAAAAAAGCTTGCAACTTAGAACCATGTCGTCCGCATATTCAAGGGCTGACACTTCCATCCGGGAAACGTTCAGTTCATTTAATCACTCCATCACTTCGCACTTCAGTGCTTTAGTTTCGGTTGCAACCTCCAGCATCGTCGAGTCAAGAGCAAAAAGAATACAAGCATGGAGTGGAAAAGAGCCACAAGCAATATGAGAAACGGAAATCATGAAAACAGTTCCAATGCGACTACGCCACTGGCCGCAACAACTAGTTATATCGTTTATTGTCTCTAGTCATCTGGTAGGCGGGTAGCGTGGACTACAACCCCGAAGTCTAACACGTCCTTCTTGACCAAGTCCACTACTGATCAAGGTTTTTATACCTTTTTGTCGGCATGGACTGATCACCTCGACCTACCTTCCAACCACTAATTGCCTCGGAAAACAGCGTAAGTCGAGGAAGTCTATCGGTGGGCTTGCGTAATACATGTCCCGGCCACCTTAACGTATTTAGATTCAGCACTTGACCCAGAGACTGGCCCCTGGTTCCTAACACCCTACGCCTAACCTCAGCGCTGTTGATACGATGCTCCCGGGAAAAGTTCAGTGTCATTATCGTCATCTCACAAGATCACGGTCACTATGACCACATTATTCACAGTTAAAGAGAGAGGGCAATCCTGACGTACACCATTTATCGTAATGAACACGTGTTCGGATATTCATATACAGGGAATTTATAATGGAAATGAATTTCTCTAGTACATCCTTCGACAAGAGACAGTGCCAGAAAACTGTGCGGTCGATTGAGTCGAATGCCGCTTTAGGGTTAAGAAAAAAAGGCGGTGGGTCTATGGAAGATGTGCCTATATTGTCGAAGAGTAGAGATGTGATCAACACAACCTCGACCATGTCTAGACCCAGCTTGATTCTCGTGCGAGCACTGTTCGCGAGAATTGGATAAGCAGTGAAGAATAATACAGGCGAGTAGCAGTAGTAGGTTTGACCCATGGTGGCATCACAAGACTTCTCACATTTCTTAAAAATCGGTACGATCACTGATTAGCACCAATTCTTTTGAATTTGTTCCCTCTCCCATATCAAACTGCGGAGTTTTGCTAACTCAAATAACAATGCTCAGCCACCGTCTTTGAAAATGGGCGGAGGCAACCTGTCCGGTCCGACAGCCTTATATACTCCAAGAGAGCTTATCTCACAGCGAACCTCCACTTCCGACGGAACACTGGTATCTACAACTAGCGTTGTAACCATCGTGCTAGTTTTCGAACTTGTCATGAATAAAGGTCCGTTAAAATGCCTCTCGAAATGCTCCGTCCATGAACTGGACGATGCCCCTCAGTCTGAATCAATGAGCCATTCGCCTCCTTGATCGGTTCACTAACGCCTAGCTTTTGTGGACCGGTATTTCTAATCGGACGGAAAAGGTTGCGACTGTTGCCAATCGCCGCAGCCTTTTCTATCTCTCTACACCTCGCAATCCACCACTGCTCATGGTCGTTTCCCAGGGCACGAATCAGTTGGCGTTTGGGGCATCTCCAGAGAAATCGACCTGTGCGCATCTGACAGAGCAACCGAGGATGCAGATATCCACTGTTCCTGTGTGGTTGCTGGACCTTGGGCAGCATTAGCAACCGCAAATATGGCCTGTCAGATCTCTATCCATCGCTGTTCTGGGTCCTGGGCATTAAACCGCATCGATAACCTCGTGGATAATTCTGTTTGAGAAGTAGGCCAATGGTTATCGTCCAGTAGCAGCCGCGTGGGGGTCGGTCTTGGCGTTATTTCGGCCACCAACGAGACGTAGGCTGTTTTAATTCAATACGAAACTTGGTTTCCAATTTCTCAATTCAGTAGTTACCAATGCCGCCAACCTCTCGCCTCTGTGCTTTGGTTTGGACTTCTGCCTCGAAGCGTCGTCTAACCGAGAGTAAAACGAATGGGAATAAAAGAAAGCAAGCAGAAAAGCTGTGAGAGGAAAACATGCAGAAGAGGAAACTCGAGAGCAATTGCGTCGATGACCGTGGTATCTTGTCATATCCCTTAGTGTAGCGGGTCATCCGGTGGGTGGATCTCGTGCACTCCAAACCGGAATCCCGACACGTCCAAGTCCATTCGTCAAGATCTCGATTTCTTCTGTCATGTTGTGAACTGATCACCTCGACCTACCTACCAACCACTACTTGTCTCGAAGAACGTACACCGTGGTAGACAATAATTCTCAGCCGACTCGTAGCAAAGCCAGCTCCATTGAGACTTTACGCGGCTTAACTACATCAAGTCTCAGTAAGGTGGTCGATGATCCTTATTGGTGCAGCGGGTTTTCAAAGCAATGAGACATACCAATTCTACTGCACTCTTACGCAAGCATGTAATAAAAAGCCCATCCGTGGGCATGCGTAACTTTACCCAACCAAATAAACCTGTTTACATTGAGCACTTGCTCCAGTGACCAACCTATGGAACCCAAAACCTTGCGCCCAACCTCGACATTGCTGAGGTGTTCCCACCATATTCGGGCAACAGTGCGAAGACACTGACATTCGCGTGTCTGATATCCATAACGTCCCTGGTTCTGAGCCTCACGAAACGGCGGACCTAACTGCAACAGTGTATACTCGACCCTTTATGGGCAAACCAATGTCCCCCCGACATCACAGTAAGCAATAACCAAAAGCACCTTCTGCATAGGTGAAGAGACTTGCTCAAATTACCAACCACCTGCTGAGATCTAACAGCCCGGGTAAACAAAACCTATTTACTTCAGCTAGGGCTCCCTGTCACGACAAGGTTTGGCGTAGGGTCGATCAAATCCAATTGTGCAACTTGAAAATGGAGAACGCATACCGAACATTGCGACTGATATTTAGACTATTTAGAAAACATGCAACTAACTTGAACCACGACCCAGACACAACGCCGTCCACACATGCTGTCAGACAATTTACTACTGGATTATACATCGATGCTACTATTCTCGTACGAGGATAGAGCTATTTTCAGAGTCACCTTAGGTACAAACCCTGACGAGGACCACTTTTCGTCTCATCGCGCATATTGAAGGCACGCTTTGACTTATGCAAACTTGAGTCATCTGTGACGTCGACATCACATCCGTTTGTCCATCAGGGGTCCAGTGTATGCTACAGCAGTCACGCCAGTGCCTCTGTCTGGCTCAGAAACATGGTCACTGTGAATGAGAGATAAACGAGGATTGTCGGTGCTCGAGCATCGATGTAATCGTAGTATTTCTCGAATATGGTGGGAACACCGCATCAGCAATACCGAAGTTCAGTTCAGTTGACTCAACTATCAATCTCACACTTCTGTGCTCTGGTTTCCGTTGGTACCTTGCAGTACCATCCAGTCGATAACAAAATGAACAGAACCATAAAATGAAGAGCCGAAAAAAAGTATTATGTGGAAGTCACGAAGACAAAGAACGATCCGGAATGCAACTCTACCACTGGCTGCGACACCGACGTGTAAATTAATGGTTCCAACTATATGGTAGGCGGATCTCGTGGACCGCGGCCCAGAAGTCTGGCACGTCGTACTTGACTAAGTCCACTAGTAAAGGTTACCATACCTTTTTGCGATGTCATGGACTGACAACCTCGACCTATCTTCCAACCACTACTTGTTTCGGAAAACACTGTACGCCGAGGAAGTCTTTCGATGGACATGCGTGCGGATGTCCCACCCAAAGTAACATGTTCAGATTCAGTACTTGTTCCACTAACTGACTTCCGGTTCTCAACTCTCTGCACCCAACCTGGCTTGAGGTAGTAGGCAAAAGAAACAAATCTCTGAAGGGAACATCAAAACTCACCAGGCTAAGGTGGTTGGGAAATGTCCCCGGATGGGAGTCCTCTGCGCTCAATGTTCGCTGAGGCTGGTAATGGCTGGAAAATGAGCAAGGGTGGTCAGTCCATAACACAGCAAGTATGAAAAGCCTAACGAGTGACCCTGATCGTGTGGGGCGTATTAGGCTTCCCGGGTGGGGTGAAAGAGATCCCGCACTTAGTGGTTAAATACAACGAAGGATGGGGACAAGAGATTTATTCATACCTGTTTTCTCTTTATTTCCGACTGAGGTCCCCTTTGAAATGAAGCAGCCAAGACCACCGCACCCAAACCATGTTTGATGGTTGTTTGATCGGAACTGGAATTAATGTTAAGAACTCAGCCCACTCATAGGTTCTCCGAACTTTGTTCCTCCGCCAATATCCAATGGAAAAATCTTGTCAGTTTCGTGAATAAAACAAGAAGGGTGTCTCTGAAGATGGACAGAATCAACTCATTGGGTCCAACAGCCCCATTTCGTCTAGGAAAGTTTCCTCCCCTAAAAACCCCCGACTCCGGCAGTGGATTGGTATCTACATATGGAACTGTATTCATTTTACATACATCAGTAATAAACCACCATTATTCACAGTCAATGATCCGGTGATTTGCAATACCATTGATTAAAATAACTTTCCATCCGGACATCGACCAGTGGTTGTCGAGCGGTCTAGAGCGTTTGAAAAACCTCCGAGGTCCGAATCCCCGCCATCACCGGTTACTTTGGTGGTAGACAGTAATCCACTGCCGTCCTGCTCGTTACCACACCTGACTTATTGGGACCTCATGCGGCTCTCCACTCCAAGTCTCAGGATCTGGTTGCTGGTTATCCCTACTAGTGCAGTGGGTCTTTGCGGCTTTGAAGTATATACCTCTTTCACTTCACTCATGCGCAAGCATGTAATAAAGAAAATTATAGGACATTATGTTGATAACATAAACCTTGGTTGTGAGCTCGTCGGTTCGTGGATTCTAGTAAACTAAGGAAAATCTGATGCGGCTGCAAGACAACCCGCACACCGTATCGTTAATCCGACAACTTCGTGCTCGCAGATGATAGTTACTCTTCTGAATTTCCACTGTCAGTTATTTCGCAAAAAATGAGACTATTTGTCGTCATCAGTTGGTGATTTCTGGATAACGAGAATACCTAAATGATCGAAACAACATTCCAATCAAGTTAAAAGGACTGATCGCATTGAGCAATCTTGTCAACAGTGACAGTAACGATACAGAAACTCCGCTCCATCAACTGATCTGCAAACTTACTCTGAACAGCTGGAACCAAGCACGGCAGCTAGCAACACGACACCAAACAAGCAGACTGTCTGTGGAGAAATTTGGTCGCATCTGCTGTCCAAAAGCCAAAATAACTTCAAAATGTGGTTTAGGATGTTGATTCAGTCGATGAGTCCGCAAATCGTTCATGAACTCGGCATAGTCAAATATCTTGTCTCGCTCGCGGCGACCCAATTTCTTGAGTAGGACGAAATCTCCACTAGACGTTGGCAGGTACACAAACACCGCACATTTGCACATGCGAACGGCAAAAATGCTGCCTTGTTCCACATAAAGCATGACTCCACGGACCATATTTTGAAGCAACAGGTCGACATACTGCTTGTTTGTTTCGGAAATATGGTGGGGGATTTGTGCCTCAATTGGATCTGGAGAAGCCGGTGAATTGATCTGAAGAAACACTAGTTAGGAGAGACGTTTACTTACTTCATCATACCTCCCAAAGTAGATACAACAACCATTAGGATTTGTCACAATGGCATCTTTGACTCTCAAGTTGAGATGTTGTATTCGGACACCCAGTTGATGATACTCCGGTTCCATGATTTCTGGTAGGTAAGAAAAAGCAGGCTGAGGTGGATGGGACCAGGACAGAATACGGGGAGTGATGCCCATAGGTGTAGCGTTGATTCGACGGATAATGGTAGCGGGGCTGGCAAGTGATTGGCCGCAGCCGTGCCTTGGTGAAAAGTTGACAGGATATTGGTCTGTAGCCAGACCCGCCGTGGTGAAACTTGGAAGGCGTTGACAGGTATCACCGATGAGGCGATCAAGATTGACGTCATATCCTTGATCATCAGTCAAAACGTTGGTAGGAACGACAGGCAACTGAGTGAATACACCATCAGATTTGCGTTGCACCTGATATAAAATCAACGAGTTAGTAAGAAGGAAGTGGCATATAGTTATATACATGCCTAGAACAGGTAATGATAACACTACAAAAACTACTTTTGAGGCAGTACAAACATAAAAAAATGAGGGCATAAGAAAAACTTCACATTCATCCGTAACCAATACAAGCATAAAAACTCAAACGGTGAAAACGCCTGCGGTTTGGAACACAAAATTGATTTCAAACATTATATTCCCGCATATTTCTCAGCTACCATTTTGGGCGAAATCTAAATAACGTATTCACACAACCATTTTTTTAGCTTTCAATTTGGATAACTACTATACACTCAGTGATGGGGCTTCAGCTGGTTAGATACTACAGAAATAGACACGACAGCAAAGGAGATAAAACGGTCGTTCGATGGTCTTTCTGTGCATTGGGCATATTTGGCACAATCACGAAAATGGGTTTACTGTACGCCTGGAAGGAAAAGAATAGAAGTCAATGAGTCGCTTCAAGACAACGTGGTCCAAGACGCCAGAAACGTATTCACATAATTTGATGAAAATGGAGTGTGAATCGATACTCATTGAAGAGCCCACAAATGAGTCAGCTGTGATTTCTCATAATTATTCGTGTCTGGGTCACTGCTAACCCAACGAACAATGAGGCTGCATGTTCAAGCGCTCATATTGATGGTAAGTAGTATGTAAAGGTGTAGACAAAATTCCCCCGGAAGCACACAACCGGTTTCGTGATTGTTGCCGCTCATCAGGTATACGTACCCGGTACTCCTCTGACCACTCTTCAATGAAAAGTATTCATTCACACTCCAGACGATTCAGATTAGATCCTAGTGAACATTTAACATCAAGGGCTCTTCAGTGAAGGGCATCCTTCCCACTCCAGACGACTCAAATTAGATCCTAGTGAACATATATATATATATATATATATATATATATATATATATATATATATATATATATATATATATCATTCATTTTCTGCCATTTTTTCACTAGGTGTTGCTATTTATGTTGCACTTAACTCGATGGTGTTGCGAGGTTGACACCAAGACCATAGCACAGAAGACCAAAGTTGATGGTTGAAACAGCGCAACTCAACTGACTGGTCGCATCTCAAACAACATCTCTCACAGTATCTGGCTAAAATGGGTGGATCTGATGTACTCCAAACAGCAAGCTGGAAACACCTTATGAAGACATCAGTGTCCGAATACAGATAGTCTCTGTGTATTCGTCTCAAAATGGTCACATTCCTGAACCATGAGGAATAAGTCTCACTACTGCAGCGCACTCTCGATCCTTGATGGATGAGCGGTCGTCACAGATGATGACTGGTAAATGCCAAAAGTGCTTATATGACACACTTGTGCCAGCAACACGCTCACATTCTAGTTAAAAACTCTAGCAAAACCGGGGTAAAATATACAACATGCAACAATGGACGTCAATGGAATATTACTGAAAAACATCAACCAAATTCAGGAATTAATTCCGTTTTGAGTTTATCAGATCCGAACGAGAATCGGAGTGTATCGAAGAACCCATGAGCCATGTGCTGTGGTTTTTAGAATTATTTTGATGTCAGAAACACAGGATTATCGGAAAATTAAAATCTTTACCGACAACGATAGTTTTGACATTAAAACATTTCCAGAAATAATTCCGTCTTAGTCTTGTCCATGCTGATCAGTACCCGCGCCAGACAGAGCACAGGAGTTTTGCTCACGCCATATTAGGACTCCGGATGAAACGCAGCTGCCTATATGAATTATCTAACTTATCCAAGTGGTCTATTGTATCACCAGATATCGAAAGGTTTCATGTTGGACCGACCTAGTTCTGCAATAGCATTTTGTAAAACGAATACCGAACATTGCTGCACAGTTGTCAGGACATGCTTGCAACTCCGGTTTGGATATTCATATCCAGGGAATTTATAATGGAAATGAATTTCTCTAGTACATCCTTCGACAAGAGACAGTGCCAGAAAACTGTGCGGTCGATTGAGTCGAATGCCGCTTTAGGGTTAAGAAAAAAAGGCGGTGGGTCTATGGAAGATGTGCCTATATTGTCGAAGAGTAGAGATGTGATCAACACAACCTCGACCATGTCTAGACCCAGCTTGATTCTCGTGCGAGCACTGTTCGCGAGAATTGGATAAGCAGTGAAGAATAATACAGGCGAGTAGCAGTAGTAGGTTTGACCCATGGTGGCATCACAAGACTTCTCACATTTCTTAAAAATCGGTACGATCACTGATTAGCACCAATTCTTTTGAATTTGTTCCTTCTTCCATATCAAACTATTTTGCCAACGCCAGTGGCAATGCCTGACCACCATCGTGGAAGACAGACGGAGGCAACCCATTCAGTCCAGCAGCCTTTTGCCGTTTTAGTTAACTCATCCTTCGCAAAATCTCCGCCAGCAACGAGACTGCACCTTGACGTGGTGTGATGGCTTGCGTGCCACTATGGCCCAGAGCTATACAGGATGGCTTCTTTAAACCCGATACAATCAAGTCTGACGGGTCAATGGGTAGAGGTCAGACAAAGTCCAGTCTCCTGGTCCTTCAGGTTGAGGTTTGATCTGAGCTGACAACTCAGTCGGTGAAATTAGTGGAAGAATAATTGATCCAAGTAAATGGACTTCCACTCAGTCACTCCGTTGCCTTGCGGACAGGTTCTTGTTGGAACGAGAGACTTTGAATGAGAACCCTAATCGTTTTCCTGCTTTGCGGATGGACACCCTAGCAGTACCCGTCCAACATCTCCCATGAACTGCACGAATACAAAGAATCCCATACTGTATTGTTCGTCCCACAGGATAATCAGGACCGCGCTGCCCATTGCATCAAGCGGGGTGGGTGGTATTAAGTGGGCTACTGCTCCGAATTCTTTACTTTCATTCAACCTTCATCTTCAGCCCCCAACCACCTCTCTTCGACCCTGCACCCATCCATAATGCTCTTAATAACAAGCCCGATAACCGCAACGATCCATTGTCACATAGTGTCGGGAATAATCCTCCGTCCGGTAACTCACATTTTCTCAAGCCTCGTCAGCCTTTGAATCTCGGCTCGTTCAACGTGCGGACTTTCATGCAGGCCTGTCAGCAGACGTGCCAAACTCGCACAACAGACTCTCTGCACGATGTCTGTTGCTTAGGTGAGACGCGCATCCAGGATTCGAGCAGTGCAATTCAACTAACCGCTCCTGGTATCTCATCAAGGTATTTTCTGCGCACTTCAAGAGACGAAGCAGCTAGTGTTGCGGGTCAACGTGATATAGGAATAGTCTTGACTGAGAAGGCTGAGGCTGTCCTTTTAGACTGGATGCCGGTTAATAGTCATCTATGTGCTGTAAAACTCCAAGGGTCAGTTGACGTTCGAAAAGATAGCTGTGATAAGCGCAACTTGTTTGTGATATTGGTGTACGCCCCAACGGATCGCAGCTCTGACACGCAAAAAGATAAGTTCTGTGATGAACGCATCATGCTCGTGAGCAGGAGCAAAGGCTCTGACATCTTAGTGCTAGCAGGTGATTCTAACAAACTTAGTGCGTCAGAAGTTTGTTGAGGCGGGCGCTGTGCTTTACCCGCATAACACACAGATAACGGGGTAGACTTCTCCAGTTTTGTGCAAACAACCAGTTATTCCTGCGTAGTACCAATTTCCGACACAGCTCACGTAGCATGGCAACATGGTGCTCCAACGCTACAGGTATTTTGAGCCAAATCGATCATATCGCAGTGAACTACCGGTGGTGCAGTTCTGTTCAGAACTGTAGACCCTACTGGTCCACGTACGTAGAGTCAGACCATACGTTAGTTTCAATGCTCCAGCTCCATGGTCATCGACGCAAATGCAAACCCGGTTAGCTGTGCAACGTATGTGTGATCCAGAAGTTTGAGCCAGTTATGGACAAAAATAGGCACAAGCTGTGATCTACGATGAACAGTAGTGTAGATGAGCATTAGGCCCATATACAGCAGGCAATGCACGTGGCAGAAGGTATCCCTTGTCCTCCTAGATCCGATGCTTATCAAGGACATTGGACACCTCAAGAGTCGGTCAGTCTAATAGAGCAAAAACATTAGGTCTCGAACAGCAAAGAGATGAATAAGATACGAAGACATTTAGAAAAACAAGCATCGCGGGATCAGCTTAACTCCGATAGTCGATTTTGCTGCGCCGTCTGACACCGGTTACCGAGAGAAATGCCCGCGAACAACATCATCATCATCATCACTGTACAGCGTTGAACAGTTAGGCATGCCCCAATGACCACTGCCCTTCTCACTGTTTTGCATGTTGAATTAGAAAGTATGAATATACGAGATAGACAGGCACTGGGCCTACACGGCAGGAAAAAGGAAAGAACGCTCTAGTAGCCAACACACGGAATACACAGTCTAACTGCACAAAAGCACATCGATCAATCATTCTGATTCGATAAAAAGTGGCAACACGATCGCCACTGTTCGCTGCCATATTCCTCAGTGTCTGCAGCCAACTGTTTGATGGATCTTTTGGACCCCAACCACGAGGACGTGAAGCACCTACTCTTCCTAAGCTTGTTGTAGATTTTCTCATTCCTCGCTGCCACGTCATCTGTTGACCTCCACGTGGTCGCTTCCACTTCTGAGGAGGAACGGAGATAGGACACGGTACGGTAGACGTGTGTTTGCCATACGTAACACGTGACCCAATCAACGAAGTCAACAAAGCTGGATACGCTGTGATAGAACATTTTCTGAACTGGTACACAACATTCGATTTTTGACCTCAACATTGCTGACCCGGTTATTCCGCCCAATCTTAGTGATACTACATAAACATCGGTGGTCGAAAACCTCAAGACGACGAATATCTTCAGCACGCAGACTCCGAGTCTCGCAACCATACAACAAAACCGAACGCACCGTGGCACAGTAAACACGACCTTTCAACTTCAGTGAAATGTCAGCTCGGCGCCACAAGTGCTTCAGTCCAGCGTACGCCGCTCAAGCCTTGAATATGTGCGTTCTCACCTCTACTACTGTGCTCCCATCGGTCGTCACGCTGCTGCTGAGGTAGGTAACCGGTCGTTATTTGCCATCACCTCCCCATCCAGCATCAAGCTCGGAATCGTTGACATCCAGTCTTGTAACATCACCTTATACTTTGAAGGTGCAAATAACATGCCGAATGGAGCTACAACATTTGCGAGTCCATCTAGTGCACGTCGAGCATGTTCCGTGCATTTGAACAAGCAGACAACGTCGTCCGCGTAATCTAGGTCACATAGCTTTTCACTATTTCTTAGTTCGATGCCTACATCCTGAAGATTTTGCAGCGCACTCTCCATTATTTCGTCCATGACGAAGTTGAACAGGAATGTAGACATGGACATACCTGTCGAACACCGCTAGTCGTTTCAAACCGACCGGATAGCTCACCGTAAACTCTAACGCGTCCAAAAGCATGAGAATACAGTGATCTCAGTAGGTTCACGAACTTCTGGGGCATACCTTTTCGCTGAAGAGCATTGAAAAGTGCTGCTCGATCAACTGAATTGAAAGCGCCCTTCAAGTCTAAGAAAATCATTATTTGGGACAATGTACATCGGCCGCACGACCAGACGTTTGTCTGAACGTATCCGCGAACACCACCCTGCATGGTTGAACACTGGGGCAATTAAATCGCTCACTAGCGCAGTCGTTTCACACCTAGCTGAATCCAATCATACGGTTAACGTGTCCGAGGCTTTCCGTGCTCTGTATAAGATCCGGGGTCGACAATCAAGACAAGCGAAATGTCGCATCTTGGCCACTGCGGAGGCTGTCGGCATCCGCCAACACAACCCCCCTCTGTGTGCTCAAAAACAATTTGTGTGTGCTCTTAAGCTGCCCTGGCCCTCCCTCCACTCTGCAACAGGCCACAGATCAGATGAGAACTGACATAATATGCGAGGAACAATCCACATCCGGTCTTGATTAAGCCTGGATTATAATTATTTCCCTTCCTTTTTTATGTCACCAATAATCTCTATGACTTCCTGTTTCTCTAATTGGTCCAATTCCTCAACTTGTCGTAATATATTGTGATGTAATGGCATGAGTATGAATCACTGAAAACGAGCTTGTTCGCCAATCTGTCTTCTCATAATGTGCTCATTGGGAATAATCAGTCAACCAAAAATCATTATTGTCGGTCGGCGATGCGTGTGGCGCGTTTCAAGTAGTCGGCAAAGAGTAAAAATCTGGTCGATGCATCCCCGACCTGGGCGAAATCCAGCCTGCTGTTCGCCGGCATTCCTCTCACGAGCGGGTGTAAGACGGTGCAGTAGAATTGAGGTTAATACTTTGGTGACTATCGGAATTAAGTTTATCCCACGATGGTTATTACAGTCATTGCGTATTCCCTTCTTGAAGATGGGAACAATCAACAACTCACTCCATATTAACGGATTACGCTCCCAGCTCCCAATGATACGGAGCAAGACGGTAAGCGATTTTATCAAAACATTGCCACCCAGTTTGAAAAGGACTGGATAAAGCCCGTCGGGACTGGTTGCTTTCCCTCGCTTTAGTAATCGAATACATGACTCCACTTCCACTTCCGATGAGGGCTCAAGTGATACCACCCAAGGAGCAGCAGTTGTTGACACAGGAGTAACTACACTAGCGTGTGGCCAGCTAAACTGTTCCTTGAAGTTTTCGGCCCAACGGTCAAGCCTTTGCTGTTTGCTATAGAAGGGTTCTCCATTTCTATCGCAAATCGTTTCGCTGGCCGGGGTTCGCCGTCCACCAGTGCCACGTATAAGTCTGAGCAGTCTTTGACTGTTACCTGAAGCAACTGCTCTTCCCACTTCTTCGGCTACCCTGACCAACCAATTTTCGCGATCATTCTTAATGCTTTTCGTAACTTGTTTTTGTAGGTGTCTTTCTATCTTATTCATCTCCTTACCGTTCTAGAGGTGACGCTTTTGTTCCGTTATACTCAACGACTCTTGCGAAATCCAGTGTCCTTGATAGACATCGGATCTAGGACGACAGGCGAAACCTTCTGCCACGTGCATCGCCTGTTTGATATGAGCCCTGTGCTCATATCTACATTACTGTTCGTCGTAGATCCT
This sequence comes from Fasciola hepatica, assembly GCA_948099385.1. Taxonomy (NCBI): domain Eukaryota; kingdom Metazoa; phylum Platyhelminthes; class Trematoda; order Plagiorchiida; family Fasciolidae; genus Fasciola; species Fasciola hepatica. Next base: position 31,121,613 of record CANUEZ040000043.1, on the reverse strand, counting down.
AGCTCATGTGCTAACTTCTGCTCATAACGGGTGCATACTTCTGGATCACACATGCGTTGCACAGCTAACCGGGTTTGCGGTTTGCGACGATGACCATGGAGCTGGATAGATAACCGCATTAAAACTAATGCATGGTCCGACTCTACGTACGTGGACCAGTAAGATCTGAAATTCTGAACAGAACTGCACCACCGGTAGCTTACCGCGGTATGATCAATCCGGCTTAGACTACCTGTAGAGTTAGAGCGCCATGTCGCTGTGTGGCGTGAACTGTGTCAGAAATTGGTGCTAGACTAGAACAATCGATTGTCTGCACAAAACTAGAGAAGTCTATCCCCGTTATCTGTGCGCTCAGCGGGTAAAGCACAACGCCCACCTAAACAAGCTTTCGCCGTACTAAGTTTGCCAACTTGTGCATTGAAGTCACCAGCTAGCACTACAATGTCAGAACCCTTACTGCTGCGAACGAGAGTGGCGAGTTCATCATAGAACTCATTTTTCTGCGCGTCTGAGCTGCAGTCCGTTGGGGCGTACGCCGAGATCACAAACAAATTGCGTCTAACACAACTATCTTTTCGAACGTCAACTGACCCCTGGAGTCTCACAGCGCATAAACGACTGTTAACCGGGACTCAGTCTAAAAGGACAGTCTCAGCCTTCTCAGTCAAGACTATTCCTATATCACGTTGACCCGCAACACTAGCTGCTTCGTCTCTTGAAGTGCGCAGAAAATACCTTGATGAGATACCAGGAGCGGTTATTCGAATTACACTGTTCGAATCCTGTATACGCGTTCCACTTAAGCAGCATACATCAATCTTCAGAGAGTTCATTGTGAGGGCTAGGCACGCCTGCTGACCGGCCTGCATGAGTGTACGCACGTTGAACGAGCCGAGATTCAGAGGCTGACGAGGCTTGAGAAAATGTGAGCTACCGGACGGAGGATTATTCCCGACACTATTTGACAGTGAATCGTTGCGAGTATCGACCATGATATCGGTGGGAGAATTATGGGCGGATAGATGGGGCAAGGATAAGTGGTTGGGGACAGAAGAAAAACGTTGGACAACAGGCCGGATTCAGCCCAGGTCGAAGATGCACCGACCAGATTGACACTTTTCTTTAATTTCTTGAATTGCGTTACACACGCACGCACACCATACACACGCACGCACACCACACACACGCACGCACACCACACACACGCACGCACACCACACACACACACACACACCACACGCACGCACACCACACACACGCACACCACACGCACGCACACTACACACACGCACGCACACCACACACACACACCACACACGCGCACGCACACCACACGCACGCACGCACACCACACACACGCACGCACACCACACACGCACGCACACCACACACACGCACGCACACCACACACAAGCACGCACACCACACACACGCATGCACACCACACACACACACGCATGCACACCACACACACACACGCATGCACACCACACACACACACACGCAAACACAACACACACACACGCATGCACACCACACACATACACGCACGCACGCACACCACACGCACGCACGCACACCACACACACGCACGCACACCACACACACGCACGCACACCACACACACGCACGCACGCACACCACACACACACACACACCGCATCATACACACACAAACCGTCGACCGACAATAATGGCTTCCCTTGACTTGAGAAACGCCTTCCATTTAGTTGGTCGAACAGCGCTATTCAGTGCTTTTCGCCGAGCAGGTATGCCACAGAAGTTCGTGAATCTACGGAGGTCATTATACTCTGACCTTCTGACCGCGAAGGGCTTACGGTGAAGTATCCAATCCGTTTGAAACGACCAACGGTGTTCAACAAGGATGTTCCATTCGCCATTTCTGTTTAACTTGGATGAGATGATCAGTTCAGTTCAGACAACCATTAGCCATGCACTGGGTGCGGTGGCTCTGGTTGCTATCTCCTAGCAGCAATCTCAAAGGGAAATAATGAAGGAGAAAAGAGTAAAAGGAAAACTACACTAATGGAATTAAGTCCATGAAGAAAGTTTGTGAATGCAAGAGCGCTACTGATCGCGGCATCTAGCCATATCTTCCAACGTATCTAACCATAGAGTGGGAGGGTCCCTTGGACCCCACCCTATGTGGCCAAGTCCACTAGTTAGGCTTTTCATACATTTCTTCCATGTCATGGACTGACCACCCTTACTCATCTTCCAACCGGTACCCGCTTCAGCAAACACTATGCGCCGAGGAAACCTGTCACGGGACATGCGTAACACATGTTCCAACCGTCTCAACATGGTGAGTCTAAGTGTTTCATCTAATGATTTGATCCTTGAACCTAAAACTTTCCGACGAACCTCACACAGTGTTCCCACCAGATTCGAACAATACTACGAAGACATCGGTGTTCAACTACCGACAATCTTCGATGTCCTCCACCCGCAGTGGCCATGTCTCCGAACCATACAGAAGCATGGACCTCACTGCTGCGGCGTACATTCGGCTTTTGATAAGTAAACGGATGTCATGTCGACGCCACAGATGACTCAGGCTGGCAATTGCCAAGCGAGCCTTCTTTATACGCAGAGACACTTCATCCGATATCCGACCTCCGGCTGAGATGCAGCTCCCCAGATAACAGAACTTGTCTACCACGTTTATAGTCACCCCAGACACTGAAAGGTTTGGCGTTGGATCAACCCAGTCCTGCAGCAGCATCCTGCACTTTGATGGTGCAAAACGCATACAGAACATTGCTACGCAATCCGTCAAGCTGTCTCGAAAAGCCTGCAACTTACTTGGATCTTCACTTAGAACTATGTCGTTCGCATACTCAAGACCTGATACCTTCCCAACCGGGAGAAGTTCAATCCCGCTTTCATCACCCCACAAAAGTGCGGTCTCTAGGACCATATCAATCACAAAGTTAAAGAGAAAAGGAGAGGGGGCAACCCTGACGTACATCACTTCTCGTAGTGAATTCGGGTGAAAGATCACCGTAAGCCCGAACTCGGCTTTGGCTATCAATGTAAAGGGATTTTACGATGGAAATGAATTTCTCTGGTACACCCTTCAATAAGAGGTGCCAGAGAATTATATCGTCGACTGAGTCGAACGCCGCTTTAAGATCGAGAAAAACGGAGATAGTGAGCCTACGGAAGGTGCGTCTATGTTCTAACATTTGTAGAGGAGTGAGTGTGATCAATACAACCTCGACCAGGTCTAAACCCAGCTTGGTTTTCGCGCGAGCACTGTTCGCGAGCGTTAGATAAACGGTGGAGAATAACACTAGCGATCAGTTTGGATGCGATGCTAACCAGACTTATTCCCCTGTGGTTTTCACAGGAAGACTTGACGCCTTTCATATAAATCGGTACGATCACCGATTTAGACCAACTCTTTGGAACTTGTTCCTTCTCCCATATCAAGCCGAGGAGTTTTGTCAACTCCAGTGCTAGGCCACCGTCTTTGAAAAGAGACGGAGGCAACCCATCCGATTCGGCAGCCTTATGTCGTTTAAGATAGCTTATCCTACGAAGAACCTCTGTTTCTGACGAATGACTGGTATCTACAACAAGAGCTGTACCTATTGCGCTAGTGATCAAAACTGAAGAGGATAAAGGTCAACTATTTCTTGAAATGCTCCGTCCAGCGAATTAGACGACGCTCCTGAGTTTGAATCAGTGAGTGGTTCGCCTCTTTGATCAATTCGCTAACGCCTGGTTTACGTGAACTGGTTTGTCTAATCAGACGGAAAAGGTTGCGGCTGTTGCCAATTACCGCAGCTTTTTCCATCTCCCTACACTTCCCAATCCACCACTGCTCACGACCATTTCTCAGATTCCGAATCAGTTGGCGTTTAAGGCCTCGCCGTATCTGAAATCTAGAGGAATCGATCTGCGCACATCTAACAGTGCCACCGAGGATGCAGATATCCATCGTTTCTGTGCTTGTCTAGTTGTTGGACCTTGGGCAGCATCAGCAGCCGCCTGTAGAGCCTGTATGATTTCTGTCCATCGCTCTCCTGGATCCTGGGCATTTGGCTGCATCGATAACCTGGTGGATAATTCTGCTCGGAAAGCAGTTTGTTGGTCATCGTCCAGTAGCAGCGGCGAGGGACGGTTCGCTTTGGCGTTGTCTCGGCCACTGACGAGGCGCAAACTGTAGCGCGCGCGGACAAGAACGTGATCAGTGTCTACAGACGTGGACCAAAATTATCGACAGTCTTGAATTGATCCGCGCCAGCGGTAACCGACATCAATATAGTCGATCTGAGTCCAACGCTGTTAAGGCGCAGGAGAAAGCCCGGTTAGCTGGTATCGCTTCTTGTGCGAGAATTTTGTACTCGCTAGGAACAGTCCATGGTCGGGACATAGTTGAATGAGCCGATCATCGTTATCAGTTCGATCGGCTGGAACGCAACATCGGCCTTCCATATTCCTCTCCGTCTCGTCTAGGCTTCCAACTTGAGCACTGAAACCACCAGTAACAACCATGATGTCCGTAGAGCGCACGCTACAAAGCAGGTGAGACAAATCCTGGTATAATTCGTCTTTAGCCTCAGGAGAGCTACAGTCAGTTGAGGCATACACAGAAACGACGAACAGGTATCGGCGCTTCAGTCTAGTGCTGTTGGCATGCACAGAACCATTCAACCGAACTGCATACAGACGGCTGTTGACTGGGACCCAGTCGAACAGTGCACGCTTAACCTTCACGCTCAGAGCGATGCCAACACCAGCCTGACCACGAGCACTAGACACCGAATCACTCGACATGCGAAGAGTGAAACGAGAAGCCGAACTTGTATCAGGGCAGCGAAGTATAAACACTGAAGTTGGGTCTTGTATGCGTGTTTCGGAGACACAACACACGTCTATGTTAAAGGTTTCACGAGTCCTAGCTAGGGCAGCCTGTTGCCCCGTTTGGCAAAGTGTGTGGGGACGTTGAAAGTAGCTAAGTGAAGAGGATGCTTAGGTACGAGAATGGATTCTCTTTCTTTCCTTGTCTCCAATTTGCTGCTCTTTCCGAGAGCTACAAGTTCACAGCAACGATACAGTGTGGCTAGTGGTACGCTTTTAGAACTGGAATGTAAAGTATGAAGAGCAGAGAGATGAGGAATGTTTCCCGATTGACCGTTGGAGATTTCTGGACACATCACAATTCGCGGCTGCCTACACCGCAGAGGGGTTTTCTCTTTGGGAACCCTAACCGGAGCCTTTGACTCAAAAGTTCCACCCACAAGGTAGTGGGGCGTTAACCTATCACGGAAACGTGACCGAAGAACCCGTGAAAGATGAGATAATGGAGAATGTCTTGTGAAATCTTCAGGATGTGATCGTCAAACTGGGAAGTGGAAAGCTGTGGCCTAGATTACGCCAACGACCTCATATACTTGTTTGAATGCATGGGACGTGCAACGTGCACCAGATAGACTCCCAAAAGCTGTAGCTTTACTAGGCATGCGCTTTGCACCTCCGAAGTGTAAAGCGATACTACAAGACTGGCCATCAATGGTTCATATCTTGATTCTCGATGGAGGAAATAGTCACTGTCGACCGCTTCACCTACCACGGCAGCAGCGTGACGACCGATGGGAGAACGGACACAGAGGTATGCACGCGTATATTCAAAGCTGCAGCGGCGTACGCTGGACTGAAGCACTTGTGACGCCGGTCTGAAATTTCGATGACGTTGGAGGGTCGTGTGTACTGTCTCGGTGCGTTCAGTTTTGTTGTTTAGTTGCGAGACTTGGGGTGTGTGCGGGAGATGTTCGTCATCTTGAGGTTCTCGAAAATCGATGTTTGCGTAGTATCGCTAAGATTGGGTGGAACAACCGAGTGAGCAATGCTGAGGTTAGATATCGAGTATTGGGTACTAGTTCAGAGAATATTCTATCACATCGTATCCAGCTTAATAGACTTCATCGGTTGGGGCATGTGTTACATATAGCAAACGTCTACCATATCGTGCTGTTTTTCGTTCTTCCTAGGGAATAGAATAAACTACGTGGAGGTCAACAGATGACGTGGCAGCGAGGAATGAGAAAATCTACAGCAAGCTTAGGAAGAGTAGGTGCCTCACGTCTTCGTGTTTGAGGTCCAAAAAAACTGTCAACCGGTTGGCTAGATATACTGAAGGATGTGGCAGTGAACTGTGAACATCGGCGATCGTGTTATCACTTTCTGTCCAATCAGAATGGTTTGTACATGTGCATTTGTACAGTTACACTGAGTATTCCGTGTGTTGGCTACTAGAGCGTTCTTTCCTTTTTCCTCCCGTGTAGGTCCACTCCCTGTCCATCTTGTACCGCTGCGTGTAACAGTCGGTAAGATAGTGGTCAGTTGGGCTCATCTTGTTGGTTGGTGCATTACGATGATGATGTTGATGACTGAAGGTTCGGTGATGATACAGTGATGAATAGTGATGATTGATATAATTTATATTACTGATATTGCTCATATTGCTGAAGTCGCTGATAACGGTGATAGTACTGACATTGCTTACGTTGCTGATGATTTGATGACGATGATGATTTATTGATGATGATGATGGTGGTGGTGATGATGGCGATTCGGTCACGATAACGGTGATTATGATCTTATGATTATCAGTGATGATTTGATCATGATGCTGATGATTTGATGGTGATGAACTTGAGAATTCAGAAACTTTTTGTAGAAATGCACATGACCCAAGGTAAAGTTGTCGATTACTTCTAAAACTGCAGCAGGCCTTCGAAGCTATGAGGTTGTAGGCCACATCCGAAGAGTATATAGCTTGATAATTTTAACCGCGGTGATATAAAAAGGCTAATGATATTTACTCGCAAATTTACTGCTGTATCTGGTTGAGCTCACGAGGAGCTGCTTTTGTTCTGATAACAGACTGCTAATGCTGATTGAGGGAAAAGCGGAACCCAAGATCCAGGCTCGGAAGGTGAATGATAATTACTGTTTTGGTGAACGAGAAGCCCTTACACTCATGTGCATGAATACAATTAAAATGATTTTACCGAGTCATACAACTGATGAGAACGGTAAATTAATGGACTCACGAAGACAGACGCTCGTGTGGCGGTGTTTATTCCGGGGACACGTTGCACAATAAGCGCGGTGCGTTTTCCAGTGGCGGGGGGTACTAATCCGTATTCGGCTCGTGGAGGACCGTCGATTACATTAGAAAGTCCTGTCTTCGGTAGACTGTGCAATCCGTCAAAAATCATACTAGCGTTCCTCGTAGCATTTGCACGCCAGAGTGACTCCGTTTTGCTGATGAAACGATACACTTTGAACGGTTCTTCGCAACGCAAGTTGTGTCTCTGCCTAACTTCCTGTATGTCTGGAGCTTTATTTAACGCACACCGCAGTCGAGTCTTCCACATTGGCCAGTCAGGATTATCAATACCAGCGCGATATCTTCCCGTGACCACTGCCCAATCCTACAAAATCCCAGAGATTTCAAAGATATACTCACTTTGAATATAGCGGCGTCTGCCTCGGTCCAGGTGTGTTTGCTATGGTGCTTCCAAGGGATTTTGAAAATGCCTTTCTCCCGGTCTATCCAAGATAAACCCTCGATGGAACCTTCGTTTAAGCGACTCTCCAGCCATGGCCGCAACCTTACACGAATCTCCATACGAACTGGTTAGAAACAAGGAAAATCGAGTGACAATCAAATAGAAAATAAATATTCTATCATTATTACTAGCGATCACAGGCATAAAGCAACTACACTTGCCTCCTCATCTTAGCAAAAGCAACAGCCACACAAAGTAACCCCAGCGAGAAACCGAAACCCAAATCGAGATCGGAAACGAAAAAGAAAGCGAAGTCGAAACCGAAGGCGTTACCTAAGGTGTTTTTTGGCGCCGCTTGAATTTAGCCGGGAAAAACAAGAGGGCTCAGACGTAAATCGCTGATCCTTGTCTAATACTCCTATACCGATATGGTAAAGGCTGTGAACTAGATTATGGGTTCATTTATTGTGACCAAGTACTTAAACACGTCGCTGGTGGTGTGATTCTTGATCAAGGTTTATGACTCAGAAAAACGTCGTCTACTGCTGAGCCGGACGGGGCCGCTCTTGAAGTTTCCGAACTAGTTCGTGGGTTCGAATCCTGAGTCCACGTGTTCACAGATCTTCGGAGGTAACTCCATTTTTCACGTGAACTGCCGACTACCTGAAGCGAAATTATTGAGCAACAACTCAAGCAGTACAATGCCCACCCCGTTTGGGCGGACGTTGGGATAACGTTGGGACGAGATGACTCCCGAAGCTTGCCTTGAAGTCTCCCGCAGAGGTTCATGAAGTTTGTAAAGGAATATAATGAGAAGAGTACCACAGTATTTATTGACATATGTCTGCGTTACAAAAACAGCACATTCGTTCTACTGAATGCTCATGTGGCCAGAAGGAGACCTATTGGTTTTCTTCATTCTCCGCTGTTGGATGTTCTGTTTGGTTTTCTACGCAGAAGAGTGGTTTGCCATTCATAGAGATAAGTAAAAGCGCATTTTTACAGCTAATTTTACCTCTGGAGTATTGTTATCCCTCCATGAACATAATTCCACCGATATATATATATATATATATATATATATATATATATATATACATAAGAATCTAATTTGAATCCTCTTAAGTGTGAATGGATACTCATCATTGAAGAGCCCTCAAATGAAGCACAGCTGTGATTTCTTGTAGTTATTCGTGTCTGGGTCACTGCTAACCCAACGAACAACGAGGCTGCATGTTCAAGCGCTCATATTGATGGTAAGTAGTGTGTAAAGGTGTAGACAAAGTTCCCCAGAAGCACACAACCGGTTTGACAGGTTGTTGCTGCTCATCAGGTATGCGTATCCGGTACTTCTCTGACCACTCTTCAATGAAAAGTATCCATTCACACTCCAGACCATTCAAATTAGATTCTAGTGAACATATAACATCGGAGTGTACAAGTATGAAAACGAGTGGGCAGAGGAGTACCGGATACGCATACCTGATGAGCGGCAACAACCGCGAACCCGGTTGTGTGCTTCCGGGGCAATTTCGTCTAACCTTTACATACTACTTACCATCAATATATATATATATATATATATATATATATATATATGCGTGTACGTGTATACATGCATATATACCCCCGGACACCGAAGCAGTCGTTTCGGAGTGTTGTTCTCCTAGGAGTTCCTGTAGTATTGAGTATTATTCACTATGCACCGATGGTCATCCACATCCATATTCTGGGGCTCGGAACACATTATTATGCGTTAAAGGACGACATGGTGGAATTGTTGGAGACACAAGAAGGTCCTCAAAGCAAAATGCGTCACTGGTGGTCAGGAGAAATTATGGGGTCACCGGTGTTCGTGGCCCGAATCACAGTCGGTAGGTATCCTAGGAAAACCGAGTATGCCCAGTATTTCTTCAATTTTAAATCATAGTACACAGTTACTTTTGGTGTCCATGCTGTTGGGGTAGAGTCACAAGAGCCCGGTGAACATCAAATTTGAGGTCTGTGGATCTTTCAAGCGGCTGCCTACTCACTGGCAGCGCATCGAAGTCAATCATTCGTGCAGGTTAGTATATTCGTATTATTTTGACTTCTTCAGCTGGTCGGGAAATACAGCTTGGAAGAACCTGGTGCGCCAATGGTTTGCGAGTGTTCAATGAAATGCAGTTCAGAACAGGCTCTTTTTTGCCGTCATGGGAATGTCAATGAAGTTCGTTGTCTTTGATTAAACTCCAGACGCAGTTCATTCTATCCCAAGGTTCACAGGACAACCGATGTTTGTCGTGGAAAGACATAGAGTGTTCGTTTATCAAAGCTTCAAGTCAAGGCGATGCAAAATGAGGACGTAGGTGCGTGAATTACCATTTTCTGCAAGAGGAATCTCAAGCTACACTTACTGCTGAGAATTACTATTCATTTGGTGTAGTGTACACCTTTTCAGCCATTCCGAAGCTTAGTAACAGCTTATCATAAGCCACATTTCTAGATATTCCGTTGATTCAGTTCCGAGTTTGATATTTTTCCCGTTTCACTGGTTATAGTTGTTGTGATACACAAATTATCAGATGGTAAACCGATCTGCTGGAAACAGTTTTCAGTCGAACTATTTTTGAGACATGCTTGTGAAGAAGTTTTGTTGTCTAATTTTTCTTAAAGTGCCACTGCCTCACCTTAGTGCACGACTTTTCAGATCCGGCGACCACGTAGCACTAGAATAACGAACATCTCCGGAACATTACGAATAAAGCTGTCCTCAAAAAGCAAGTTTTTACAAGCTTCCAGCGTGACCTTTTTATAATAAACTTAGTGATTTTCACAAACTGTTTTCCTGGTCAGTGATTAATTCGTGGTTTTGCTCGAAAGGATGGATATTGGCAAATAAGCTCAGAGGAGGGGAGTTAGGATGGATAAGGAAAAGAAGAGGCACCTTTTCCCAGCGATTTCGCCGAGCTTTGGGTGTGCTGTTTGGGAGGCAAGGAGCATAGATTCCTTCAACAAAAGGAGGAAGATAAACAAAAGAAAATCCTCATGGGATGCAGAGATGCAAGGCACTGGATTCTATGTCGGGTAAACACAATGAGCACATTGTCCAACTCTGTTGGGCGAGCTTTGGGCTAAAGTTGGGATGAAATGACTCGTAACATGTGCCTAGAAAGACTGCACTGGAGTCCACGAACTTTTGATAGCAATGTGATATTAGGAACACCACAATATTTATTAGGACTTACCTCCGTTACAGAAAGGGCATGTTTTGTTTTACTGATCGCCCTTGTGGCCAGGCATTGCCATACTGCTCTTTTTTGTTATCTGCCTGTAGGGTGTGCTGTTCAGTTTTCTCTAAGTGATTCATCAGTCACGGAGATGAGTAGGACGCATTTTTACAGTTAATTTTGACTATGGTATACTGTTACCCCTCAGTGCACCATTCCGTCTGCGCATACGCATATACTTGTACGCTTGCATATATATCCATGGATGCCGAGCCAATCGTTTTGTATTTTTGCTTTTTGTGAAATTCGTGCAATATGGATTATTAATTTCTATGTCAAGATGGCCAGTCATCGTCAGGTTCTGGGGGCCAGAATACATTTTTTTGCCTAGAGAGACGAGGTGGAAGAGATTTTAGAGGCGCAAGAAGGTTCTCAGTGCGGTGTACTTCTTTTATGGTGAGGCGAAATTATGAGAACACCGGCTTTTGTGGCCTGAATCACAATGAATAGGGCTGCTAAGAAAACCGAATGTTGTCAAGTATTCCTTAAACCTTAATTCACAGCAGATAGCTAGCCCTGGTTTCTATCTTTTTGAACTGGAACCACGAGAGTCAGGCCAGAAACAGATTTGGGGTCTGTGGATCTTTCAAGCCACGGTCTACTCACTGGCAGCGCATCGAAGTCAATCTTCCTTTCAGATTAGTAAGTTTGTATTATTTTGATTTCTTCAACTGGTCTTGAAGAATCGTGTGTTCCGAAGTCAGCGTGGATGCCCATTTACAGCCCTTGCCCGATGACTTTATAACCACCATGATAACCATAAGGCAACATCCTGAGGTGTTGTACGATCTGTGCTATCATTTGCCAGGTATTTCGCGTTCCCTTTTCCCTTTCTTTTCTCGAGCATTCATCCTGCGATCTTCATGTACTCATCTCACTATGAAACCAGGTTTCATCAGCATCCTCAACAAGGACCCCGCGAAAACTATGAGTTAACCGATAATGCCCCGTTTTTATGTTATAATGTTCAGGGCACTTTTTCAGGCGGTTTGCCACCAAATCGTCTGTCTGGGAATGGCGTATCATTGGGCATACTCACTTCTCCCATTCAAACAATAACCCTTAAGACTCCATAGTTTTCATTTCGCCTACATTCACAGCGGTTTCTGTTTTCACTGTTCACTTTTCTAGATAACGTATTAGTCGTCGAGTGAGATCACAGACAGCGCCCATTGGGAGCGTATTGGCAGCAACCGGCTGGGGGTTTCGAAATGCTCAACGAGAAGCCGTTCAAAACTCGGATTGATTGTTACTGTCATAGGGAAGTCAGTGGAGTTTGGAGTCGCTGACTAAACTGCAGACGGCGTTCGTCTCATCCCAAGGTTTGCAGGAGAACTGGTGTCTGTCTCTGAAAGACAAAGCGCCTTTTTGTCAAAGATGGAAACCAGGGCAATGCAAGACGAGAACAAATACACGTGAACTATCACTTCCTTCGAAATAGATCTAAAGCTGCTTTTCCCTTTGGAACTGTTTAGTTCGTTTGTTGCAGTCATAACCTCTTCAGGCATTCAGAGGATTAGCAGAAGTTTGCCAAGAACCAAAGCTCTATATAACCCTCCGATTTAGTTCACAGTTTTTTTGATATTTTCCTATTTCAGCCATCATAGTCCTTTTGATGCATAAACTGCGAGAGGTAAATCCGCCGTATCGAAAAGAGTTTTCCACCAGAATGACTTTGAAATCTTGTCAAAATGTTTCGTTGTCCAAGGTTCCCTTAAGTGGGACGGTCCCAACTTTCTACATCTAGATGTTTAAGATCTGATGGCCAATCAACACAAGAAAGTTGAACATCTTCCGAGATCTCTGGGTGAGGCGGTCCTCGAGTTGCAAGTTTGTACAAGCTTCCAGTATGCCATTTAAAATTAAGTTTAGCGATTTTCGGAAACTCCTTTTCCAACCAGTGACAGATCGGTGGTTACCACCGAAAGCGGGGATAATGGGGAGAAAGACTAAGGAACGGTAGCTGAGATGCATAACGAAAACAAGAGGTACCCATTTCTAGCAACGTTTCCCAACTTTGGGGGCAGCTCAATTCTCTTGCGACCGGGGGCTGGTAGCGCCGCATCACTTTGGCCCAATATGACCCAAGACGCGTCCAATTGAGACCGCGTTGGGTTCAATGCTGGTGAACTGGAGTAGGAAAGGGTTAGTCGAAAAAGGGACACTCGAGGGACAAAAAACACACAGTTTATACATGTACATTTATGTATATATACATATAAAAGTATTTATCAGGATAAGTATGAGGCAAGTCTAGGATCGACCTGCAGAAGCCTGACCACGAACGTGTAAATTCGTGACCAAAGTCACTACAGACTAACTAGCACGTAGCTCTAGGCTGTTTTACGTCATTCGACGCCACAAGGTTGCTCGTTGTTTGCCTGCTCACTGCAAGGACAATTGGCTTTCGCCAGCTGGAAAACAAACTTTCGAACGTACTACTTGAGGACGGCTGATATTGTGGGCCCTTGGTCTTCTCTTATTTTTTTGTGGGTCCTTGAGTATCAACGAACCACTTTATCAATTCTGCTCGGTGGTAGCTCAGAACTTAAACAGTTTTTCTATTTTTTCACTGCGCTGGTTTTTGCCCTTTCACATCCCTTGAACTTATTTTGTCATTTGCAGTATGAGTGATCCTGGATGTCTTGACGCTGCAGTAGATGAACTTCTCGTCCCGTTTGTAACTTCCGGAGAAAGTACCCCGAGGCTTGGTTTGCGCAGCTATAATCAACTTTTGCTCTACGCAATGCGACTATAGAAAGTAGTTAATTTCACTGTGTGGTTGCAGTTTTTTCCCCTACTCACCGTCGACGCAGCGCGAGACTTTTCGGAGTCAGAAGAACCCAACCTTTACGATCGCATAAAAGCAGTGGCTATTGGCTGGATGGGCATGTTTTACAAACAGTAGACTGTCCGTTTGTTTGCAGACACTGATCTCGGAGATCGCGAACCTTCCCGATCGCTTCGGGACGCGCATTCTTTCAGGAACTGTGAAGATCGATACTGGTCGCCTAGAAGAGACAAGGTTCCTACGTTCTACCAGCAATATACAGAAATTTCTTCTGCGTGTTCACAGAGGCATGTCTCAAAAAGCCTGCCTAGACCGCCGATAAAATTAGGGAAACCTACGAGCAAAGGGTCAATCAAGCGACGTCCTTACAAAACTGAGTCTTTCATCGCCCCTTCAACAGCCACTGTGCGTGATCTTCTCGAAAAGGTGGAGTTAATCAGTATAACGTCAGTTGAACACCAAACTCGGACATCACATAGCGGACAGTTTCGTCGGAACAGATCTCCCGGCAGCCTCCGCAAAGAAATTCCTGCTCAGCCACCGCCAACCGACACTGAATGTTGGTGTTGTCAAAGGTACCGTTCTAAGGTGCATTACTGCACCCCACACTGTTCCATGGCTCCAGCTAATCAGGGGAACGAGGACGCCGGTGCGTGACTGCAACGGAAGCCCCTGGCCAGGGCATTCACCTATTCCGCACCATCAATCTTACTTCAGGGACACGCCCCGTGGTGAACGCATTCCGAAACCAAAGTGCCCCCACCTTCGGGTCAAACTCCAGATAGGCGCCGCTTCCCTAGCCTACGTGCCACCAATGGTACTCCTGTACAGGCTTACCGACAAAGTTCGAAGACACCCGATTTGTCCTGCGTTGCTCCTTCGTTTGAGAATTCCTCATTGCAGAGGTTCAAAACACCATACTCGGCATTGATTCTCTGCACCGTTTTACCCTCTCGGTTGATCCTCAGCACAAACGTCTTGTGGGACTCGTCAATAGTCTACCTGGGAATGGGAGTTCGGATGATTCCAACCCGATCAGCCTTGTTCTTCTTAAAACGATCAAATCACGTTCGTTCGGTGGCGTGCTCAACGCATGCCCTAAGGTGCTGCATCCACCGTTCGTTCTACCTGCCGCAATGAGCTCGGTAAGTCATAATATTAGCACTTCGGGCCCCTCAGGTTTTGCTAGGGCATGCCAGCTTACACCCGACAAACTTAAAGTAGGGCGAGATGAGTTCGGGCACATGCTTCAATTATGTATTATTCGTGCCCCAAGTAGTCCCTCGGCTTTACTACTTCACGCGGCCCCTTAAGTTCAGGAGAACGGCCCACACGTGGGGGCTGTGGTGCCCTCATTAACACCACTGCTCTAGATAGGTATCCCAACCCACATCTTCAGGGCATTTCGGCCAACCTCAACGGTGCTTGTGTCTTCTCAAAAATAGATCTGGTACGTGCCTGTCACCGGATCCCCATTGCATATGACGATGTACCCAAAACAGCTGCAATACCATCCTTTGGTCTCCAAATTTTTACAGATATTATTTTGGTTTGCGCGCCGCTGCAAATATCTTTCAACATTTTATTGACCGGATTACCAGGGGCTCAGATTTTGTTTCTGCCTACGTAGAAGACCTGTCAGCAATCAGTGTATATGAAGATGCACATAAACGACATCTTCATCAGTTGCCGAGCATTCGACCGCTCATAGCGTCAACGTAAGTGCGGGCAAAAGTATTATCGACAAGGATTCAGTTGAGCTTTCGGGCCACAAGGTTGATGGACGTTGTATTAGACCCTTTTAAGGAGACGTACAGGCCGTTCATGACCTTGTCACCTACTTCGTTAGCCGCCGTTTGTCGTTTCAACGGGATGGTAAGCTATTTTGAGCGTCTCATCCCAAACTGTGCTCGCTTAATGCAGCCTTTATCGGATTTACTTCAAGGTTATAAGGATGGTCCCACAGAATAAGCCGAGGATGATAAAGCTACTTTCAATGCTGTTAAAGGCTCGTTGGCTTCTGCTACTTTGCTAATTCATTTTGGTGCCGAAGCACAACTGAGTAAAGCCATCGATGTCCCTCGCAAAGCAGTAGGCGGTGTATTCCAGCTGTGGTCCACATCATAATAAAAATCGTTAGCTTCTTTCTCTCGTCGTCTCCTGCCGGCTGAAACCAAGCATTCTAAGTTTAGTCGGGGACTGCCTGCTGCTTACAGCAAAGCTAGACACCTCAGACGCTCTCGGAGGCAGATAATTCGTCATCGTTATCGATCATAAACTACCGACGCACGCCTTCCACAGCCAAGGTGATGAACACCCACCACATAAGCCATGCCATTTAGACCTCGTATCACAGATTTTCAGTGTTTTTGTCCACGTTTCTGGCACCTGAAACGTTGTAACTGACGCTCTTTCTCGAGTAGATGCCATTTTTGGCCAGCTGCGGGTCACAGACCTCAAAGTTTCGACTACAGCCCAATGTTTGGAATTGGATTCCTCAGAACCATGTCAGATCGCATCAGTTAAACCTTCGGAGCTTTCCTTAGTCACTCTCTTGGGCTTGATAATGTGTAGCACAACTTTGCCACATCCGCGCTCCATTGCACCCACGCGTTGGTGTCGCACAACCTTTGACGTCTTACATAATATAGCCCATCCTGGTATCCAGGCTACCACCAAGACATTTGTAGATGGGTAAGTTTGGCGCGGTATACAAAAGGATATTCGTGTGCGGCTCGTTCGTGCTTTCAGTGCCAAGGATTGAGGGTAAGTAAAGATAAAATGGCTCCATAAAGCCCCGTTCTAGTGCTATCCCCACGGTTTTCTCACATGCACATAGATATCCTTTGTCCCCTCGGCCCCTGTAAAGGTCTCCGCTACCTTGTTACAATGGTCAGACTTTCCATCCGTTGGCTGGAGGCTGTTCCCAATGCCAATGTAGAAACAGAAGCCGAAATAGCTGTCTTCGTGGAACTTTGGGTTTCATTGTATGATTGCCCAACAACGGCGATGGGGGCACAGTTTGAGTTACACTTGTCTGCAGGGGCACCGCGTATTTGAGCTCGTCGCCGTTCTCGCACGACGGCAAGTCACTCAATATGCAACGGTATGGTTTAGCGCCTCTATCGTCGTATCAAAGCTTTGCTAACAGCTTATGACAGCTCCAACTGAGTGCAGACGCCTCCAATCGTTGTCCCGGGTTCGTGTTCCGCTTATAAACCTGATATCAACGCGTCAGCCGCCCAATCGGTTTTCGGTCGAGCTATTCTGTTATCCTAGGATTATTCTGCCAAGCAATCGTTCCGGAGTATTTCATACAGTATAACCTTTCTTCCTGCGCTACCTAGCTGTGGGCTTGGTAAACGATCCCTAAGCCCGTGTACATTATGGTAAACCTCCACCAACGACACGAGCTGTTGAGGCATTGCAACATAGTCCCCTTGACGACTGGTGACACATAAATTTCGTGAGGTTGGTGGTGACCTGCGTGCAGTACGCCCTCGATTAGGTCAAGGAGTCACTTTGGCAGTTCTGTTCCAGTGGGGAATTGTTGTGGTAACCTGGAGATGACTGAGTTTGAATGGGTAAATTCGTGACCAACATTACTGTGGACGAACAGGACTAGCTGGCACTTAGCTCCAGGCAGTTTGTATGTTGTTCGACGCCACAAGGTTGTTCGTTGTTTGTCTGCTTGTTGTAGTAAAAGTTGTTCTCCGCCAATTGGAAAACAAACTATTGACAAAGCTGCCTGCGGGCGATTGAATCTTCGGCTCTCTTAGCCTGTTTTGTTCTGGGCGTCGCTTTATTGCGCAAAACCTGATGGAACTTGTTTTGGTACGGACAGTTCTTCATCTACCTCACCTACTTCAACCGTATTTTGGCAACCGTCGGAAACTTTGGCTTTTTGCTCGCGCTCTAGTTTATTCTCGGAACCCAGTTGGTACTTGGTTCCAGGAAAAGTGGAGACCGAAGGGGAAAGATATACGAAGGGAGTGCAAATGCATGGTAACAAACATGTGGAAATCTTTCTTTTTACATATGTACATACATTCGGAGTAATTGGACACTTATTGGACGGCAAAATATAGCTAGACAGCGGGTACGGTATGCGGAAGAATACCGAAAGTTTCAGGGAAAATAACGCCCTAAATAATGACCACTACCGAGCGCCTAGCAGCTTGGTGGGTTGGCACAAATTTATAGCGTTTTTTGGGCTCCATT
The DNA here is from genome assembly GCA_948099385.1 of Fasciola hepatica. Classification (NCBI taxonomy): domain Eukaryota; kingdom Metazoa; phylum Platyhelminthes; class Trematoda; order Plagiorchiida; family Fasciolidae; genus Fasciola; species Fasciola hepatica. The sequence goes on along the minus strand of CANUEZ040000043.1, from coordinate 31,103,785 downwards.
CCGCATGCCTCTTTTAAGGGGTTCCCACAACCTATCCTGGTAGGCCGCTTAAGGCAGTTATTTATTGGACCAAGAAGAGCTGTCTGATGAAGGTTTGAAAGAGACTTGAGTGGGTCCTTTCTGTGCCCTCTTGGGCTCCACAGATACGGGCGCGTGAAGAACTGATCGATCAATCCTGAAGAGAAGGGGAACAGGTTCTCCCTGGAAAGACGCTTTTCTACGATATAGAAGTTTGGAGCGCACTTTCATGTTTTCTCAGTCAGGAGCAGTAGTGAACCCCTCGGATGAGCCTCTTCACTGTCCGCTCTTGGCAATGGCTTCAGGATGGAGATTCACCCAGGCGCTTCATCAGTTCACGCCCAATTTTCCCTCTAGTTGTTTGGCTCACCCGTTTCCCTACGCCAGCCGGCAGAAAACCGGCGGTAGCCCAGTTGACCGCAGCTCCATGAGTGTCAGCGATTCCCCCATTGTGCGCAGGCGGTCATGAGGGGGCAAGCCCGGCTGCAAGTGACGGCTAACCTCGCGCTGGGGTATATCGAGTAGGAGGGTTATCAGTCATTTTTTACCATCCATTACGCTTGCGGAAACAGACACTTTAACTCGAACTGCCCGTCATAAATGAGTCCCTCGTAGTCCAAAAAGATGAGTGGCGGCTCGCTACACGCTTTCCAGTTTCACAAACTCAGCAGCCGTGCACGCAGTGTCAGAGCCCCGCCACGCCCCAATCAAGGACGCGCGTGGGAATAACGCAGGAGTTCGAAAGCACCAAAGGTCCCAAAGGTCAGGCAGATGGCTTCGTAGATGATCCGCAGTGAATCACGTCCCTTGCCAGTGTGATCACGGATTTCGATCGAAGAAGTCGCTGTTGCCCCCAGATCTGTTTCCCAAATGGAGAATCGAAGAGTCGCTCCTAGGAAAGAGTAGGTGTCTTTCGGCCTTGGTCACCCTAGCTTCAACCGAGGGCAATTAGGCATTGAGTGAGAGAACCCACGCTCCGGACCACGACGTTAGAGTATGCAAATCCACCCGTAGGTTTTTGTGACCCGCTGCAGTTTTGGTCATACACCACACTTTGAGGTCTTTAACATAAACCGGGCAAGGGGACATCAGTTCTTATAGTGAGTCGTCGACTAAGGCCTGGGACAGAAATGAGCTCAAGACCAAACCTAATGGCAATCCTCCTAAGCCTCATGCCATTCAGAGTTTGATGACACTAATTTTACGGGAAGGGACTTGTTCTTCAGGAAGTCTTTAATCCACCTGAGCAATAGTTCTGCCAATCACAACGACTCCGGTCGAACGAGCAGACAGTTACTGGGCACCTAGTCGAGCGACTAGCTGAAGTCAAAGTAGAAAACCTCCGTGAAATGGCCCTCTCCTCCATCCTGCGCCCATTGTTCACGCCTCAATAGGGCTTTGCAAGGACCTGATCGATCCTCCCGAAAACCAAGCAGATCACATTTGAGCAGTTTTTTCCTCTCCAAGTGCTCCCGCGATCGAGCGGTAGTGGGCCTTTTCACGACTCTTCGGACCACATGCTTTGGCCGATTGGGTGGTAGTTCACTGCATAGTGAGAAGGCTATTATCAACCATATTGATGTTTGACCGAAGTGAGTATAGTATCCACTCAGTGCCATCACTGAGCCTTTACGCACACGGATTTTTCTATTTTTGGTAATAATAATAATACTAATGATTTACTTCGGAGACTCTCGAAGCATGACAGGTGCAAGATCAAGTTTTTACAATTGATGGAATGGACAGACAAAATGCGTGAAAATGTAGAAGTTTGCGTGACAAAAGTAGGATAAAAAGGCTCAGAAGGGGAAATAAATTGGGATGAAAGTATGATAAGTGTACGCACACCAAAGAAAATGTAGGGAGTTTAAATGAACCCAAGAGCGTATCCAGATCAAGCACGAGCAGACCCCCGGACGATCCTTGCAAGCTACAAACGAAACCGTTTTTCCCCACCCTGAAGAGTGAGGATCACTACGGCTTCCTTCCACTTAACCGGCGAATGATATCATTCCAGCGATTAGCCAAAATTTTGGCGAGTGTAGATGTGACAAAGCATGCAGGCTCACTCAGTACCAGTGAATAGAGCCCACCTGAGCCTGAAGGCTGGTGTGGTTGGGGTCTCGGGTAACCAGTTCCCCTTCCCGGTGCGAATATGCGCGTTTAGTGGGGCTAGCCGCTCCGGGGTATTTGAGGCGTCCGTGCCACCTCTTAGGAATATACTGGAGCATAGCACTGAGCCGGCAACTCTGCTTTCTCACCTCGTAAACCCACCGTTACTTTGCGGCTCAGGGATACCGGAGTAAGATCTGATCATTTTACACAGGTATGCAAACAATCATTTTGTCGCCGTAACCGAGTCGTCTGCCAGTTGATCCTTAAACGAAAGCCCGTTCGAGATTTTCATCACTAAACACATTTGTGACTATTCTTGTACCTGTGATAATCGTCTCCGGTGAACCCAAGTGCCGCCATCCCCGGTCTTGTCAGCGAAACAGACTCCATAACTGCTCAACGAACCACGTTGGACCACAAGCACACCGACGGTTCTTAAACGGGTGGTGCAGACAATTTAGCCAGATTCATGGCATTCCAGTATTGACCGGTTCCGTCGCTGACGGTTGTATCCAAAAGAAGAGGCAGCCGATTCTATTACTTCACCAAAGATTCCTCATGTTCGTTGCCCGCAGTGTGGTCTCTGATGAACGTGGTGGTGACGACACCTTTTGCTGAGAAGAACCGCGTGACCTCGGGAGTCCGGTGGTGAGATCAGGTCAGTAGCTGTAACGTCGGAAGTAGCCGACTGAAGACTAGATCAAGGGTGGATGCTTGGTCATCCTGATTCTGAGTTGGTTATTGCGCGATGTGACGCTGCTCCATGTGAGCGGTGGTGGTACATACGTGGTTCTTGGTCGTGTGCTTGCCCTGCAGTCCACAATTTGTGCTTGGGAATCGCCTAGTACCAAGCGGTGACCGTCTGAAGTTCAGCTCCGCATGGAATCCAAGTTACCGCGCTCTTCAACCACAGGTGTGTGGCGGGTGGGTCCAAGCCCTGTGTAATCGCTGCTGAAACGTTTAACCCTGCGCCGCAAAGCTTCTCCAAAGCTATGCTGATCGATATGGCTGTCATGTTGGTAGACCGAGAGGCTGTGTATACCACACCACGCACGTCCATCTCCTCTTGTGTTCCCGGTCCCCTCAGAAGGGCGCATTACAAGGCGGAGCGAATTCTGAGTCTATTATTTCCCCCGACGGGCCACTTCTCGGTTAGGCTAATAGTAGACTGGGATCCATACCTTCTTTCATCTACCCCACCTGCTTCTGCCGTATTCTGGCAACCTTCTGAGTTTTTGGCTTGCTAACCGCGCTCTAGTTTATTCTCAGGATGTAATTAGTTCTGGGTGTGCATCATGAGCAAAAATGCGTTCTATGGAGCGCTTCACGTGATCAACCTGTCTGTCGCTTCTCGTGCTCACATTTGCTTCAATGATTGATTGGTCATGCCTACTCTCAAGGCCACTGTAATGTGGCCTTTTGATTTGCCCATAATGCTCGCGAAGTCCGCTTCTGGCACAGACTACATGTGTGCTTGTTTACGTGCGCTGCGAGAGCTCCGCATCTTGACTAACAGCGCCACATTGGCGTCGCGGACTATGTCTACATCAGTTATTACTTCTACAAAATTCTGGATAGAAACCACTTTGTTCTCTACCCCGGACTCGTGAACTTCCTGGAAAACCACTTTTGGATTATTTGGACCCATTCAAATTACCCAGGCTAAGCTAGATGCTGGATGACCCAAATAAATGTAAGTTCTTAAGGAGTTATCTAGTTGTGGAGGCCCAAAGAAAGTTTACGACTCATTCTGCAAGTCAGAAATCCGCCTAGGACGGACCATTCAAAATAATTGATATAGTATAAGTCCCAAGTCAGAAGCTTGTGACCAAAGGATTAACTTTCCAAAGATTTCTCGAAAAAGTGGGACGCCTTTATAAAGATCCATATAAAGCCTCATTCAAGGAGTTCGTTACTTCGATTATTGTCGAATACCTGTCAAGAAACTCGAGTATATCATGTTTGTTCAACAATTCGTGGCCGGCAAAAACCGAAAGAATTTGCAGGCGTCTTTTACCAGAAGATCCATCAAAGTTATCGTGAGGGAAGTCGTCTGAATCAGCACGAATCAAGCTGCGGATTTGTTCGCAGTGTGAGTTGTTCCCAAAACCTTCACAGTCCATTTCAGACATCCAGGAAATGGAACTACCAATATTGGAGGGCACACTCCGTCAACTTCTACGATCACGTTCGTCGAGGAAGTCAACTAGAAAGGACCGTGGAGTGTCAACTGCATGTATTTTCAAGAGCCTGATTACGGAGGCCACACGCTGGTGTGTGCCGAGGAAGTGTGACAAAAGTAGCGCTTGCGGCTTCCGTGTACGCAAAACGTACATTCATACAAGTGATAGATAGGGTGTGAGCGGCTGACCACTACAGAGGCCCCCTCCCAGGAAGCCACCATCAAAAAGGGCTTTGATTCAGAAGTCTGACGAGCAACCGATCATGTCGCCTGTGACTACTTCAGCAAAATAAATAAATGTTGCAGTTCTCTGTGAAATTGGAACCTTTCGTGGGTTCAGGTGGCAGCTCCAAAGTCCTCCGATCAGGCGAGGCTACCAAGGGTGGTATCTGGTCACCTAACGGGCAGAACAAGCACAATAACGGAGGAAAAGTGAAAGGTTACTTTGAAATGAATGAAATATTTTGAAAATAAAAAAACAGCTGGTTGAAATCATTTTATTTTCGTCAAAAAATTGACAACATGGGATCCTCAAGGAGGAAAATTACAAAAAGGCAAAACAGATAACAGGTAGTTGCATGCGGTAGAATGTGGCGGTTGGCACTCGAAGCGAGGCAATAACGTAGCGGGCTACCCAACCAGAAAATCCTCTTAGGTTCAACGCAGAGTGTATGATTTTCCGATGCTTAGGACAATGGAGTCAGTGGAGTTTTCTCTCCGCTCACACCAGTGAACTACCTAGTACTGATTCGGCTTGGTGAAGGGGTTTCGAGGCCGGTCTTTCCGGCAATTCATTTATCCTGCTTATGCGCGCCTAGTGCGAGAGCAATGAATGATGATTGCGAAAATTACCCGAGGACAGTCGGGTTTGCGTCGTCAGCGAACGGGTAAATTGAAAGCGGTGCGAGTTCCCTCCAAAACTGGAGGCTTTTAGCTATGGTATCCGGGTATGATGGATAAGCAGAGCCCCAACGGAGTTATTCAGCAATAGGAGGGAAGCGGTAGATGTCCTCAGGGTAGAAAACAGACCGCGAATGGGGAGCCACCACGGTGGGTAATGGGGCAGTTTTTGTCTTTCCCTTGTAAGGCTTGTTTTTTGTTAGCTTCTGGGATCCAGTATATCGCGTCTGTCAAACGAACGGGTTTCATGATCTTCCGTCCGCCGCTTGAAGTCCGTGGAGGCGGCTGCTTGTCGAGGGCAGTGTCAGGGCGGCCAGGCAACCGGGTCACCGGCTTTGGTAGGGTCGGCGCCTGGGACCCTGGGAAATTCGTCTCCAGTCCCGAGGAATTCGACGGGGTGAAATCGGACGGAACGGACTAAGCCAGAAGAGCTGGTGTGAGTCCGTTCATTTTAACCGTATTCTCTCGGCCTTTGTGGTCCACTACGAATGATTTCCCCAGGCGGGGTAAAACCCTGTTGGGGCCGGAGTAGGCAGGTTTTGGGAGAGCATGTGCCTCCGCCCCGGGGAAATCGTGCGCACCACCTTGGAGGATTTAGTGTACGCGAACCGTTGTGTTTTGTTCACAAACCGAGGGGGGGGGTGCGACTTGAGCATTTAGTGCGTTAACCTGGAGGCGTAATCAGCGTGGTCAAATGTGCAGATGGGACTGGGGTCTATCATGTCGTCAGAAAGTCGAAGCGAGCAACCGAATGTGAGTTAGGCTGATATGGTTTGTGGATGGGCTTTCAGGGCGTTGCAGCAGCCAAGCAGTACTGACGGTTTATGTTCCCGCCACTCCGGGTTTTCGTAAGCCGCTAAAGCTGCGTCCAGCTGCCTATTAAAAGGCTTTACCATTCCGTATGCTGATGAATGATAGGCTGTAGTATAAATGCGACGAGTGCCTAAACGTTGTGGAAGACTGCTGGGGGCTACATCGAGATGTAAGCCACGGTCTGTGGTAGTTACGACCGGACAACCAAATGTTGCAACCCAGTGCCCTAGGAAAGCTTGGAGACTGTTTCGCTAGCTGCATTGTTCAAGGGTACGGCCAAGAACCATCCTGTGAAGAGATCTACACAACTAGAAAGGTATGTGCTACCCTTTGAAGGGGGCAACGACCCTACCAGGTCGGCATGCACGTGTCGGAAAAGTGAGTCGACCACTGGAAATGTGGGCAGTGGGTTTGTAGTGCGTCTACGTACTTTCGACTGCTGACATTGGGTGTACGTACGAGCCCATGCAGCGACACGGTGGTTCATGTTGTGCCAGACAAAACCGCCGCCGATGAGCTCAGTGGGGGCTTTTATACCTTGACGTGACAGACCGTGCAAGGTTTTGAAAACCTGTCACCAAAAGGCCGAAGGCACTGCCGGCCTTGGGTGGCCTTTGGGCATGTTGTGCAGGGCTCGACCTTCGGTTGGAGGTTTGGGGGCCGGCTCGAGCCGCAGTAATTGAGTGCTGCCGAGCAGGCCTACATTATGGTGGCCTGCTTGTGCGGATGCAACGGCTTCGAGGTCGATCGAGCCGGGGGTGTTCAGGTCCAGGTCGAGAATGCAAGAGAGCGCTTTTGCGACAGGATTATTGACACCTGAGATATGACCTATACTGAGCAATGCTATCCAGATGTCTAGGCTCTCTAGATGAGTATCTGTCAGTGGTTGCGAGCACTGCGTGGATCCGTGATTCATGGTTGGAGTAGAGGGTGAATTCGTATTCTTCTAAAATGTGCCTGAAGTGGCGGATTTCAAAGTACACAGAGAGGATTTCGCGGCCATATGTGCTATACTTGTGTTTGGCCGGCTGTAGGTTTTGGCTGAAAATGCGACGGGTTGCTAAGTGTACGCTAAGCATTGCAGCAGCTCCGCACTCACGGCTTTGCCTAATGAATCGGTGACTAGAGCAACTGGAGAAGTCGGCTTCTGGTGTGATATCGAAGCTATGTCGCCGATAGCCCGCTTCAGCATATCGAGTGCATTTCATGCAGTTTCTGTGAAAACCAACTACTTCGCCTTGGCTTTCAACAGATCTGTGGGCGGCTGCATCAGCTGAGTTCACTGTGGGATGAATCGCCGATAGAAGTTGACCTACCAGTCGAAAAGCGGCAGGTGTTTGAATGACGTGGCTTCTGGGTAGTCCAAGATAGCCTACACTTTATCTTACAACCGTATGATCCCTGTGGAAGTGACCATGTGGCCTGGAAATTTGATGGCTTCGAGGCCCATTACACCCTTACGCCCGTTGATCGCGGCCCCGTGATTGGATGGGCCGCCGCAAAGGGTGCGTAGATGGGCCAGGTGTTCCGTCTTAGAGGAGCTGGCAGTCAGGACTTCGCCAAGATAAGCGAACGCAAAATCCAAACCACTCTAAACCATATCGATGAAGCGCTGGAAGGTTTGCGTGGTCTTAGGGAGACCAAAGGGCGTTCGTAGAAGCTAGAAAGAGCCAAAGGGAGTCGGTACGGCTGTTTTGAGGATTTTAGCTCCAGCTAATGGCATGTGGTTATATATTCGCACCAGACCCACTCGACTGAAATTCACCTTTCCAGCTAAACCATCTGTGAGATATGTGGTGTGCGGAATAGAATATCGGTCGAGCATGGTCACCAAGTTGAGTGAGCGACAGTCCCCGCACGGTCCCCAGTTGTCAGGGGACTTCTTTCGGGCCATGTGTAGGAGCGAAGCCCACGAAATAATGGAAGGCCGGGTGGTTCCCAAGTTTAATACATGCTGAAATTCGGAGCGGGCTACACGAAGCCTGTCTGGAGCCATCCTGTGCGGTTAGAGTAGAGCAGGTCTCTTGTGTGATTATATGATGGGTCACGTCAGTGGGGTTGGAGGCAGGTTGTTGCTTGGGCGGACAAGGTTACAGTAATTGCTGAATAGACCACTAAATGCTGCTTCGGACGTGGGAATTGTTTTGTGGATTGCTAGTGATTGGTCTTGGGTCAATGAACCGACCGCAAAACCCGATTTAACTCAATATGGGGGCTTTGCTTACTGAGATCGACTACTAGACCATGACTTTCCAAAAAGTCCTAGCCTAGAATATACTGAGCGCTTGGGCAGCGAGGTGAACCCACGGGAGTGGCCGACGCGGGCCAAGGTCTAGGGTGAGAAACTGACCGTGGTATGCTGGGGTCGCAGGGCCGTTGTTGGCTCTTAGTGTGAGAGTTGTAGGGGAGACAGAGGACCGTTATGAAACCTTTTCTTTACCGACCTGCGCTCCCTCGTCGATTAAGAGAAGCATACCGGTAGTCCTGTCCTTCACTTAAAGGAGGTAACTAGGAACAGGGGCACCGGTAGAGCTTGTCGCCGTCCCCTGGCTGGAGTGCGCATCATAGAGCCTCCCGCTTTCAAGAGCTCCAGGTCTGAAACGGCGGGGGAAGTAACACTTGCCGGACTGGTATTCTGGCCCAGGGGCACAAGCCGCGAAGTGACGGCTGGTCGGGCTTTGTTTGCCGAGGCTGTTGGTGGTACCCTCCTTCAGTTCAACCACTTGAATCAAAATGTGAACCAGCCTACACAATCTTTGAATGTCAGAGTTGCTACCCTGTGCGTTGTGGCGGGTGGTTTTTGACGTAGGGTAAAAGACCGCATCAAACGGAGCAGCGGTGAAGGAGCTGAACGCGTAAGACTGTGATGCAAATGCGCTTGCTTTCCCTGGCACTTTGTCTGAGCCTCCGCGCACTTATCTAAACTGTCGACTCGTGTTAAAATGGCCACTACGCTTTGTGCATACGGTGGGAGTCGTCGCTTCATTAGTTGATGCAGGACTGCATCGTCCATGGGCGTCGTGCCCAGTAACGACGGCATTTGCAGTAACAGCTGCGATGAGATCATATCTCTGCAGGTGGATTCTATGGAGAATTTGCTGGATACTTTTTTATTCTGAAGCTGCTAAACGCTTAACCAGAGCTTCCCGGAGTGCGTCGTACAAGGTGTCCTCCGGAAGGTTCACGGCAATAACCCGGATTTGTGGGATCATACCAGCTGAGAAGGCTGAGAGCAGTTCATTATATGTTTGTGTAAAGGAGTTCAAGACACCCCGTTCCATGCATTAGAAGAAATGTTACAAACAACATTTTTCATTCGTATGAACTATCTTTGCTGGAATTCCGATTGTGTGTTTTATTGCTCCAAATCTTTGTCACGAACCGGACTCCCACCGTTGTCTCGAGCCAGAGACCCTCAGCTTGAACTTGGTTGTGACTGTTTTCGGTAATCCCATCTTATGTATCTAACCTTTTGCTGTAATTCAGTTGTAGTTGTTGATTTGTCTTTCAATTTGGAGCGTAAGAGCCCAGAAGGAACATTATTGAGGTTTGACCACTGTGAAATTAATTAATTTTTTGTAGCCATTCGGAGTCCACCTGGTTTTGAGTTGTGTCTAAATTGGTTGCTACTTGTCGCTCGAACGTCCCGGTGGCTGGACTTTACAACTTGTCTGCCGGCTAGATATGCGAGCCCCTTGGAAACGGGTCTCGTGGAGTGCGATGAAAATTTTCAGCTCTTCCAAAAACTATTATTGGAAAGGGGTCACCAACTTAAAGGGTGCAATCTCCATCAAATTCTACGGTCACGTTCGTCGAGGAAGTCAACTAGAAAGAACCGTGGAGTGTCAACTGCACGTACTTTCAAGGGCCTGATTTCGGAGGCCACACGCTGGCGTGTGCCGAGGAAGTGTGACAGAAGTAGAGCTTGCGGTTTCCGCGTGCGCAAAAAGTACATTCAAACAAATGATAGATAGGGTGTGAGCGGCTGACCACTATACCATTAGGTTCCGAACAACCGACAGATGTTTTTTGTGACTCAGCGGCTCAAGGAGCGGTTAGCCTAGAATGTTCTGCTAAAGAGGCCAAACGTCACACGTCCTCAAAAATTTGGCATTTTACCAGAGTCTGTCATACGAGGTCAGCCAGCGTGCTAAACCGTGAAACTGTGGTCGACGTGAGGGATCTACCTATCACCGAATCTATTTATTCTCTGTTTTCCGAAAACAGCCTTCGTTGTGCACACCATTCACTCATTACGCTACCATGGTTGCCTTGCCCAGATATTCACACCATCCAGTTTTTATCCTCAAATGCTGAAGTGCCTCTGCTAATGGAGATCGGTTCTGCATTGCCTGTGGCTATCTTACCTTTTTCGTCCTATCAAAGTCACTTTAGACACCTGCCTGTGCACCTGACTGTTCATAAATTTGCCGGTTATATAAGCTCTGTCGTAGGAATGAAAGAGTTTATAATGGTTGTTCTGTGTGAAAAATTCGGCCTCCTCCTCTGTTGTTGTGTACACTCGTGACATCTAAAAAACCATCTCCTGGTCGCAGTGCTATGATTGCTCTGAACCATGACTTCCGTTGACCGGACCTCTATGTCCCCGATCGATAAGCACTCATCGCAGCAAAAATATTTCCCCCTACTTGCCGAATCAATCGGGGGTGCCCCCAAAGCCACAGAACAGATTCTCTTGAAACCAAATTCTACGCCAATGACTGCCTCTCAACCTCGGCTAAAGCTACTGGCTGAACGGGAAACTTTATTGACTACCACACAACGAGCGCTTCGAGAGGATATTATGGAACCGATCTCACTCTCGGCCCGGGTAGATCGTCCGGCTCCAGTTTTCAAAAAAGATGTTAGCATCCGACTTTGTGCAGGCCTTCGGGCATTGTGTGATCAGATAGTTGCTGAAAAACGTATGCTGTCAAGCGCTGACGAACGATAGAGCAGAATTCCAAGCGTCGAATTTTTCTCCAAAATATATATTAGGAGCGTTTTTCGTAGCGTGCTAGTCATGGCGGAACCCAACCCGCTCACCGCTTTTCTTTCATTTGAAAAGTTGTTGCAGTACAGGTTTCTGCCAATGAGCTTCAGTTCAGCTCCACCAGCATGGCAGAGAGTTATGACTCAGTCTTTATCTGCTCACAACGGGGATATTGTTTATATGGACGAAAAGGGTTTTTAAAAATTCTAAACCCGAACATAATGCTAACCTCCAAGCTGTGTTGGATTGTGTTCCTGGGTTAAACTTGCATTTAAAAATGAACAAAAGTGTATCTCGCACAAGTGAGGAGTCGCTCCTTAGACATACCATATCTAAAGAAGCAGTTAGTCACGACACTGATAATTTTGATGCACTCGTGAACATACCGGAACTTTCACTCCACTTCAACTCATGCTTTCTCTCGCTCCTTGGTTTACCTATTTTACACATCCAAAGAATTGCGCTATTATGGTGAAATCGCTTCGAGCACTACTGAGGGCTGATACTCCGTTTCAGTGGACCGGCATTCAGATTGATGCCTTTATGCGCTCGGAACAAATGATTGAAGTTGTTCCCACTGTCGGCATTTTAGATGGAACTTTTAACACTTTCGTTTCAACGGGCGCATCAGATGTTGGACTGGGGGTTTTCCTGTCCCAAACTCATCAAGGCAAAGAAACGTTTACAGCGTGCACATGAAAAGCGATGGAAGTTTTACCCTGAGAACAGACCATAGAGCTCTAACTACACTTTTGAGTGGTAGACGTGGAGATCATACGCTGCTCCGTGTTGGTCGTTGGTATGCGAGACCACTCCCCTATGATGTGGCGATGCGTTACAGGTGTGGGTACGAAAACCAGGTTGTGGGTGAGCTTTTTCCTTTGCCGCCGAATAATGAAGAAAGTGCGAACGATACAACTGAAACTGAGGCAATTGCTACGTTGGATGAGTCCGTAATTCAAGCTATGACGAGAGAGAGAGATTGCGTCAAAAACGTTGGAAGACAGTAAACAGCAGAAGGTCAAGCAATGCTTTCGGGATGGTTGGCCTCCCAAAAAAGGTACTACTCTGGATGAACCAAGATCTGGCTACAACAAGCGTGTCGTGCGTGGTTCGAGTTTCATTCCGCAGCCTATTCCTAAAAGCGAGGTTATATTGTTCACGCACGAGGGACATCCAAGAAATACAAGAACCCACCTCCGGATTAGCAAGTGGTTTTGGCGGCCGCGAATATTCTTCCCTTAAGGTCAGTGTTACTAATCGCAAACTTCTTCAGCATTTCGACAAAGCAAACTGATCCACACCAGCACAAACAAAACCAGTGACTTATCCTGAGCCGCCTCGGGCAGAGTTGGTTCTTGATGTCGTGGGACCGTCTCCAACAGCTCCAGTTCACAAACGTAACACGCTTGTTCCTACGTGTTTTCGTGGCAGGTGATCTAAGTTACACTTACGCGGAGATATAACCTCTCCTATGATAACTCTGGTGTTGAAATACCTGGTTTCTTGTTTCGGTATGCCAAGAGAGATCGTTACATACAATGGTCTACAGTCCATCAGCTTCGAATTCGGGAAATTTCTAAGCCGGCAAGGGCTTTCAAATTCAAGAATCGTGTTAAGGATTTCAGGAAATCCTGTTCCATTCATCAGTATCCACTTTACAAACAACATTTTTTTATTTGTATGAGCTTTATTTGCCGGAGTTCCGTTGTTTGTTTTGTTGCTCTAAGTCCTTGTCACCAACCGGACTCTCACCGTTGTCTCGAGCGACAGTTGCTCAGCTTGAACTTCGTTGCGACCGTATCCGGTGATTTCATCTTCTGTATCTAACCTTTTGCTGTAATTCAGCTACAGTCGTTGATTTGCTGTTCGATCTGGAGCGTAAGAGCCCAGAAGGAACACCTTTGAGGCCTGATTATTGTAAGAAGGCTTCATTTGTCGTACAAGTACCGTAGCTACTTGAAAAGAAATTTGTTTTGAGCTGTGTCGAAACTGGCTGCTACTTTTTGCCCCGAAGTTCTATTGGCTGGACTTTACAAAACCGTCCCGCATAATCGTTTACGCAGCGGTATCATAGAACAACTGAACTGTTTACTGGGAGAAGGTTCAAACATCACAGCTGCAAGGAAACCCGAAGGAGGAACCTGAGCCTCATTCGCCGTTACCACATTGTACCTGTTATCACAAGGCAACGGATAAGACCCCAGTAAGATTCACGTTTAGCTTAACAAAGCATTCCAGGCGAAGAACAAAAATTGGGGCCAAAATTGCTTCGGAGACAGAATCATAAAAGTGCTTACTAGAGAACAGTTGAGAAGCTGAGCTCTGGAACTTGGGTTCGTTTGTGGATTCAGACAGGGCAAAAAGGAGAAGCGAGTTTCTCATCACCAGTAACAACCAAGAGTGTCCTAGGACCAGAAAATGAACTGGCCAATGGTAGGGAAGTTACCGCTTGTCAGCTTCACTCCGGGTAGCAGGCTAGGTTAATCTCTCAACCCATCCCCTCTGAACAACGCAGTGCTATCCAACAGGCCACAAGCCTCCCCTCATGAACTCCGAAACCCACTGAGCAGAAAGTAAGTGCTTAAAACACTGATAACCGCGGTTCAGTGGCATTGCGTGCATATTAGGTGTAAGCATGCATTTAATTGAGTGCCTCACGTGATCCACCTGTCTCCCTTGCCTACATACGATGTTATGGTTGGTGGTTCACATCAACTCGCAAGGCCACTGGAAACTGATTTTTTGATTTGTTCCAAATGTTCTCGAAGTCTGCCTCAGGTATGGATTACGTAAGTGCTTGTATACATACTCCAAGAAATCTCCGTTTTATACTTTACAGTACCACGGCAACTATCTGGTCTCCTGAGTATTGAAACGCTATCTTCCCCCGGAGGAAATCAAGGTTCCGCTGGTTAAGGTGCCACCTCGGGTCATCCATCATTCCATCAGTGATTAAAATGCATAATTTTGTAGTTTTCTGGACCTTCTTCTCTGTTTTACTGCTCTGATTCATAGGGTTTGAGGAATGGGTGAACGCCTGATGGGGACGATGGGGTGGGATGATAAAAGGGATTATTGAATGCTGTCAGTTAGCCATTCTACCTCAAAAGTGTCATGTTTCTGTGGCTGCTTTCGCTGCGAATAGTTTTGGGGTCCCCAAGTTGGCTCACAGGTACCAGGCCTAGGACCAAGTGTTCCCGGATCTTCGCAAGTATTGTCTTTTTCAGTAATTTGTTCGCCAGCTGGAAAGATGAGAGCTGGACAGCAGAAGAGATGAATAATAAACACGATACATAGGAACCCTACCTCCTCGGAACGACAAATTTCTGGGGACCTATTTTCGAGGTCGAGAGGTGCCATTCTTGTGGGGTGTAGGACAGACCGTGTACAGCTTTTGAGGATTTCCTTTTGTACCCTCTCTAACACGGACCAGTGCGGAGTACACCCTAGCTGCTATGCACAGGTGGTGGGCAAACGAACTCGCCATAAATGAGATAGGAGTCCCCGAAGATTTCAAGGAGATTCCTTTCAATCAGGAGTAGCACCAAAAGGTGAACTTAATAGCTTTCTCCTGGTGAGAAGGAAATAAGGAGCCTGTTACAGAGCAAGAATCCGCGGATCCTACACTTATCTTTAATTTGGATTTACTTGGTAGCCTTGATACAGGAAGGCTGGTAGCCGCATTATCCCCGTTGGCCTCTCTGACCTAGATCTGAGGCTGCGCCGCTCAAGTCCACTAAACTTCGCTGGGCATGCTCCTTTTCAAATTGCATAAACTAGACGCTTCGTGGGCCTCATTTCTCTATTCGAAACTTAGTGAGATCAGTCTTCTGGCTTCCAGGGCCCATGCCAAACCGCTTAGTAAATGTTGCTTTCTTACGGCCTTTGGCGAATCACATCCAATCTCTGCCACCAAAGAAAATATCCTGCTGTCCTCCCCCGACAACCTGATAGCCGCTCTCGCAACCCCTCATAATGACAGATATAAACTAATTCAGTTTGACCCTCTGCACCTGAGTCGCCTAAGGTTGAGTACACCTTTCTTGTGAGTGGTTTTGTACTGTAAGGTATATTGTCTTACTCGGATAAACTTAGCTTCAAGTTGCTTCTGTTGCCTTAGGTTCAGAGCTTTCTCTTTGCTCGTCCCACGTGCCAGGCTTTTCGTGTAAGTTGTTTTTCTGTTTTGTAGGAATCAAGATCCGGAAAAAATTTCACACGAAACTGTCTTGCTCCGACTTCTCAAACAGGCTCAAGTGTGTTATAAATGAACGCTCTACTGCAGAGGTCGCCACACAGCCAAGCAACAAAACTCTGGCCATCGATACTGCCTTCGAACTGACCTTCGGTTCTAGTCCTGCCCCTGCTAACTGGCGGGACCATGTTATAGCTCTGCTACCAAATCTGTTTAGTTTTGGTTCCTTGCTCGCTGCATATGGTGCTTCACCTCTGCGAAAGCAGGTGTTTCGCTGGAATTTTATTCCCTCGTACTGGCTTCAAGTCACGGTACACTTCCAGCCCTTGCATTTGGTTTACCGCGTGACTCGCATTTGTACCACTGACCTCGCGAACACGGACAACTCATCCGCGACACATTGCAGAACGTTCGCGGTAGGGTTTACTTCCTCTAAAAGAACTCTCCGCTGGTGAGACAACATAAGCATAAAAAACAACCAAAGGGACAACTATAAGAAAGGTAGAAAAACGTCCTGTCCCGTTTGTCCTGGTACACCTGTCTCGCGACATGCCACTCATCCCCTGTTAGCGGCTCTGCTACGAAGTAACCAGTACGGTTGACGTATTACCACAGCCGCTTGTCGAACGTGGTCCTTGTTTCTGTTGGAGAGTTGAAGCTGTGGTCTTCTACCGGAAAAGGGCTCTCCCTTCTCTAATAGCCAGGTATCAGGCTGCAAAGAAATTCCAAAAGCGTCCGAGAATTGTGGATCACTCTCGGAGCTCCACTAGCTGGGTGCTCATAGATGTATAAGGTGATAATTCTTCATCCGATCCAGGTCCTTCTGCCATCTACCATGTTTACCGAAGGTAGAAGGTTTGACTTCTCTTCTCTTTCAACTGTTCAACCAGGTCTCAGGCTCCTACCCCTCACAGTCTCTAAGCCAGTCCACCTATAAATTTTGTTCTGCATGAAGTCTTGCTAGTGACCACGTGCAGCTATGGTAAGGTCATACCTTTCATGTTTTCAGTGCACCACGGTGATACCTTTGTCGTAATCAAACCTAACCCGTCGAATTCCAATACACATCGGTCTGGAGAAAGTTGATTTTTATGTTGGAGTTTCTCCGTGTGGGCCCGGTCTTCTCGTGCGCCGCTCCCTGTCCCCCTAAAAGTTCTACCCGGTATCTTGCCTTTCTATTCCACCATCCATGTCAAACTACCCACAGTTTGGTCCAAACGTCAGGTTCCCAAACGTACCTTGTTGCTGTATCATCTTACTATGCTGCACTGCTCCTCTACAGTACGATGCAGTTCACAAAGTTCTATCAGAATCCATCCTCCTTTATTTGAAGTTCTCGCCTTTAAGTTGCTCCACTTCAAGAAGCACCATCCTTATCATCAAGTACCTTCCTAAAAGGCCTAGATTTCCCCTTGTAGTGAAATAGCCACTGTTTTCTTCCGTAGTCTGTTTTTCTCCATTTCACGGTGTTTTCCCTCTATAAATAACACTGATTTTCTTCTCCTGCTCTGATTTCTGCGCATGCCATTCATAATAATCCGGGGCTACCTGGTCCACGAATATCAAAACAACAGTCTTAGCATACCACTGGTTCACTTATAGCGCACTTTTCAGCACTTGATTCAGGGGCTTGTAATGCCCCCCGCCCTTTCCATCACAGCTAATGCAATAGCCTGGTTATTTCCCCACAGTGCTTTTTAAAACTGGCGCCGATGGAAACTCACCCTGGTGGTTTTCAACAGCTCGAGGTCACTCAGCTTGGCACTTAGTCCGCGCGGCTTCTCACGGGTTCACGTGCGAAGTAAACACCAAGCCCAACGACCACAAGCTGCAGAGAATTATTACTTCTGGTTCATTTATTGTCTGAACTCTGATGGTTTAGTCCTACATCCTTACTGAACTATATGGGCCCAGTCTGAACAGTCCTCATATCTACTTCATGGTAAGAACCATTGACGAGTGTTTCTAGGAAACTATCCCAGATCTAACTTAAGTTGCTAGAAACCTAGCCCGTGTAAACTCTGCGAATCTGGAAGGTTGAAACCACTCTAAGATAACTCAAAAAGGCATAATGAATGGTATGTAAACTAGTGTTAGAAGCTGATTATTTCCCTAATGTTTCTTTGCAATCTCCCCAGCATCTCCTACCAGGCACGTATCTGAAAGGTTCGAAAGTGTTCCCGCCTTTCATTTCCGTTTTACTTCCAGTCGGCCTTTCGTCATATCACTCTCAGTGTCCCCCACGAACACTTCTCTATTTTAGTTTCGTTTGTCTCGCTTGCCAACGTGCCTCACTCAGACTCTTTCACTTTCACCTTTTTCGAATTTATACCAAACCCCACTGGGGGTGTTTTCTCTTCAGCTCGCATCGGGAACTACTTACCCTTATTTAAAGATGTTGAACATTCTCCGCCACTTGCGTACTTCCTTTGTGTCGTGACTTCTGTTTTCCCTGGGGAACCTTCTTTCCTTCTCCGGGGTACAAACCTTTTCCGTGTGTACGTTTTTTCCGACACCCTCCTCACTTGCAAGTTCCCCATGTCCTCCTTGAAAAGCTATCTTATTCTAGAAATACTTCACAATCCCCTCTAATTTTCTACGAACTTTCACCACCGCCGCTTCGTTCATAAACATGTGCCCTGACTGCCCGGTCAGTTCTACTTGGGTCTCGAAGATCTGACCACCTGGCCTTAGAGTTCATTCGCGCCGGGCGACCATTTACACCTGTCATCTGGTCTCCCGTGCTGCTTTGTTGCTTCTATCTGACAGGCATTAATTACCCGAATTCGACCTCGCTGGTACTATTTCGACCATGCACTCCAGCACGCTTCCGGCTTTCCCGTCATTAGAGTGACTGGCCATGTTGGCCACTCGAAGTTTTGCTTCCGGCAGAACCAACCACAACTCTTGATCCGCAGGTGGGTATTCCGGAATTCCAATGGGTGCTTGTGACTCCCCGGGCTGCTCTAAATCTCCTACGTTTTTGACGTTCAATACGAATGTCTTCCGTAAAAAACCATTAGAGGCAATTAGGAAAGCCAAGATCGATATGAACTTTAAAGGACCGTCCAAGTTATTCAGTAAAGTTCTGAAGTATTTCTGGCAAAAACTGTTAGTAAAAACTAAAACAGCTACTGTAGAACAGAATAAAGTCAGTGGCAAAACCGCTGCGGCGAAAATCAGAAAGAGACATCCTCCTGCTTAAATCACGTAAGGGCCACCAATTAAGCACCCAAAGCTATCGAGGTTAAGGGTTTGCTTATGTGGATTATAAATGCAGTCACAAGTGAAATTATGTCTCGCTGGTGGTCGGAGAATAAGAGCCGCCAGCCACAGAGAGGTTCGTGGTAGCCTGCTGAACAAAAAAGCAAAAAGTACGGAGAGGGAAAGGATCAGGCAGGACTAGCAAAGGCTTATCTTACTGGAAGTCAAACTAGGAGTAACTTGGTTTGTAGTGACAGAACAAAGTTTAAACACAGGATGACAACAGAAGATGATTGTCAAAAGTGTATGTAGTGGCACTGCGCAGTCCTATCTAAGAAATCAGAGTCTTAAAGGCCTTGCCTTTAGGCAAGAAGAAAGGCTCACATAATCGACTACTAGCACGATCCTTCGGGCACAGCGCGGCAAACGACAGGAATAAAATTGCAGAAACCCTATCGCGGCAACCACAGTTTTTGATCGTGGGCGTATTCCGGGCTGAATGGGAGAGAGTTTACTTTTGAGAAGAATTTCTGCTGATAAGAATGAACGATAAGAAAGCGACAGAAACGGGGTTTTCTGCGGATATGTTGATGGTCCTGTGAGACTGGCGGTAAGTGGAAGGGTAGGCCGGCTATCCAACGGGGCCAAAGAACCAGGTTGTCCCAATTGCCCGGAATTGCGCGAGAAGAAACGGGACCAGACAATACGACGGCTCCACTTTCAGTTAGACTGGCGAATCTGAAGTATTTAAATTTGCGCTAGGATGAGAGCTAAGGCCCTAACGTCTGGCTTGAGACTGACTGATTCCAGGTGCTCCATCGTGAAACTGACGAAAAGCGCTCCTATGACACGTAGGAACTCCGTGACCGCTCTATCTACACTAAGAGCCTTGTGTCTGGTTGGGGGACATTGGATGCTGCTATTCAGCCTCACAATTCGGGTAGCGAGGTGGACATAGTCGGAGCTAGTTTTGGACCTGTTGCTGGAACCGTAGGAAATCCTGATAAAAGGCAGTCACTCCTATAACAGACCTCACTACGGTGGCGTATTTTGCAAAAAGGTGTGCCCAGCCCTAGGTTAGCAGCTGCATCTAAAACCAGGGACATATTCCATCTGGCCACTCTGCTCTGGAGTGAGCTATTTCATTCGTCAGGCATTGTTGCCCCTGTAAAGCCGACATTTTTACCCTAGGTGATTCAAACGGTAGGAGCGCGGTCAGATCTTCTGTT
Organism: Fasciola hepatica; assembly: GCA_948099385.1. Taxonomy (NCBI): domain Eukaryota; kingdom Metazoa; phylum Platyhelminthes; class Trematoda; order Plagiorchiida; family Fasciolidae; genus Fasciola; species Fasciola hepatica. The sequence continues at coordinate 31,084,136 of CANUEZ040000043.1, read as the reverse complement.
TTGGCTGGCGCACGTCGGCCAGGCAGGACGCCTGCAATGACTTGCTAATGCGACAAAGCTGGGAGATTGAGCCTCCTGTCTCTAAAGTGGTTTTGTGGTTGGGTGCCCAGCTCAAGGCAGACCCCAAAAGCCATCACCTGCAGCGGGCCGCAAAACACCTCCAGTAGGGTCCACCACCTTCCACCAGTCTTTCACAGCACGGTCTGTCCCACTTGTAGGCGTCTATTCTTTCTACCCCCACAAGATCTACAAAACTCTCGGTCAGCTTCCCAGCGGATACGTGTACCCATTTCCACCTGGAGTAGACAAATACACCACCATGCGCTATTGTCGATATGTATCATCATCGATTTTTGTTATCAGCCAGATTCAATCTCATAAGCACGTTCTTCCTGCTTCGTAGAGTCACTAGGTTCCGTATCCTGGAGCGTACTATGGCCTCGTTGTTCAGATACTGCATTATGATAATGATAAACTTTGATGAGATACCTCGTCTACTGCTCAAGTTGTATAGCTCCAGACTTTGCCCGAACAAGGCCACCATTTGGACGCCATTTCACTCATTTGTGAACAGCTTCACAATCCAAGAAGAGGTCCATTATCCAGCGCTCATTTTGCGTGGCTCCAGCTGATAGTTCTTCTAAAGTATCACACAGATCCTTCTCCATCCAAAATCTGAATCCTGACCCACTCCGGCTCCGCCGCTTAAGACTAAACTTAGTCTTTTTGTATAACCTGCTCCATAACCGGTCTTTGTCCTTTGACCCAGTAAGCTTCTCCCGTGAAACCCCCTATTCACTTCGGCACAGGCCTTTTACTGTCCCTTCTAGTATAGCTAAGTCGGCCATACAGTCACGTTTTTTCCTTCTTGTCTACTCCAAAGTCTGGAACAAGTTGCCCGTCACCCTTCAGGCTTCACAAACCAAGTCCCAACTTCTGTCGGCACTCATCCCATATCTCAGCATCACCCGTGCACCACAGTTATCTAATATGTGCATGGCAGAAGAAATAGCTTACGAGAGGGGCCTCGACTTCTAAGGTCAACCCCTTCTCCGACCCTGCTCCCTTTAATTAAGGAAACAATCAACGATCGAGATTTATCTATCTGACTGAGTTCTCAACGTTAGACTACCTATGGCCATTTCCTTAAGGAACCAAACAAATGAAAATGCCACTAATTTCAGCCACTTTGCTTCCACCTACCCCCGTATTTTCTGTCAATCTTATGCCCCCTCCTTTACTGGTTTTTATATGCCTCCATCAACCGTTGATCCACAGCAGGGGCACACCCTGACTGCTGCTTTTTATCTGTTCTCCATTCCCACGTAACCCCCCCCCTTCTTAGCACTAATTCAACTCCTGTCATCTTAATTTCCACATTTTTAAGGGTTTTGTCTGTTTATTCCATCACTTGTAAACAGCTGATCATGCACTTGGTATGCCTCGGACGTCTCCGAAATAAACCGTTATTATTCATTGTTACATTATCATAACCCACAGCTGGAACCACATCCAGACTGCAATCCCCTTTTATTTCAGGTTCTTTGTCTCCTACTATCTCAGTCACAAAAATGGCTAACCAAGGATGCCACTTTGACTTGTACGGACAGAGACTCAAGTGGAACCTACCACAGCAACTAGGACCGAAATCAAACCACACGACAGAAAATAATCCTAATTGCTTATCAGATCGTTCAGCTTTTCAAAAGCAACCAACACGAATTCCAGTTCACGCGCATGCCGTTAATATACAGCCACACTCGGCTGATCGACCAAAACATACTTTGCCCTGCCAGACGAAACTTACGCACTCGATGTTGTACGTTACCAGAAATGATGCTGAATAACACTGAAGGCAAATTTGTCAACACATACATATATATTTGTCAGTGAAACAGCATAATAACTCTGAAGTCCATGCGGAGATTTCCCACTTTATTATCCGTTACCACTGTTTATCTTTCCTCCGAACCGTAGCCGGCTGGAAATAGACTCCCCACTTCTCGAGAACCCTCCAGTTGCGCTTTTTTATTTCAGAATGGTACATGTTACCGATCCTGAATCTAAACTCACCTTTTTATGGTCTGCTGTTTCTCCCACATTCACCAGTGTTCACCCTCACAAAATTGGTCTCATGCCCCCGTGCTTCAAAACTCATTCCGTTTATTGAACTCCGGTAAATCCGTCATTCAGGGTTTGCATTGTCTCCATGATCGCTATCCTCTTCGCATGCGTTGATTTTCCCGAATACACTTCTTTAAAAGTTTTCCCCCCTTTTTCCTCTTGCTCAAAATATACTTCATCTGCAGAACCTAAGTGGGCCTCCGGTTTCCTTGGCTTGCATCATTCTCGCTCATAATGCGTCCTTGGCACTGCGTTAACGACTTATCGATATCTCCACCGCGCACCAGTGCCCAGCCCGGATTCGAAGCCGGTTTAAAACTGCCGCGCGAACCATTATCAGAATGATCCATTCAAACTGTTGCTGGCTTTGTTTTTCCATCTCTGATACTCTCGACTTTCGTATTTAGAATTTTTGAATATTTCATCCTATTGAGTAACGTGTTACACCACGATCATGCGCTACAGCGTGCATCTCGACCATGGCCGAGAAATATACCAGTGTTATTATTATTATCATTCGGCTGTCTGCCTTCCTTGACAGTTTTACTGAAAACCAACCTTCCACGGCCGGGTTGCTGATCTTCTAGCTGTTTCCTTTTCCCCACAGGTCCAATTTTCTCTAGCACATCTTGTCACGCAATCGTCTGCCCCTTCTTCTAGTTCTACCAGTGCATTTTTCCATGATTCTATCACATTATCACGTTTTCTCCTCTTGGGCACACTTCGATATCAGCCTCCATCCCTCCCTTGGAAGACACAGTGTGGCCTGAACAAACTCACCAGCTGAATTTTGTTTCTTCCATGTGCGAACTTCTTTCAACCTGTTTCATCAATTATCATTGATTGGACATCTAAGCAGTACCCACCACAGATGCTTCCCACCCAAATTTCGCGGGAAACTGGGCTTCTAGACTCTCATTGAGTGGATCTTCTGCATCATCTGAGCACAGCTTTCCTCACGGTGCACCTTGTAATTTCCTTCGAGAACCACTTCTGCATTCTCAGGGACTATCCTCCTTGTTTCAAACGTATATTTGTCAAAACCGCTGCTTCCCCAAGTTACCAGCCGGTGTCTTACCCTTAAGCACTTCTGTCAAGATACTGTTTTTTGTAGATCTATTTCGAAACCTTCAGAGGTCCTGACCATTTTCCCCCCATTTTTGTCCGTCTTGCTATTGTATTCTGGCTGCTCAGCCAATTTCACCCACTCTTGAGTGATACTGCAATCTGATCTTGACATTGAGCTTTGCCGGGCATTTGCTTATGTGAACAGCAAAACATCTACGATCTATTTCGTGCATACTTCTTATTGTCCAAAACTCCCCGTTGTGACCTCGCTTGTACCACATGTTTGTGTGATCAAGCACTCTTCGGTTCCGTCGAATGAAGCTGTTATTCTCATTGCCCCGAAAGCACAGCTGCTAACTAAGTGTCGCCGGCGGATACCATGAGCCCACACATGCAACAAAGTTGGCGTGCTTCCTATGTGGAGTTAGAGTCGAGAATGGACTCGAACCTGAAATTGAAGTCATTTATCCATCGTGAATCAATCCCACTCTAGAGTTTGTTTCTGAGAGTACTAACGCTTTTGATTTCTTCAAGTTGTATGATAGACGAAATACTTCCGGTACTTTTGAAAAGGAAAACAACGGTAAAATCCCTGAAGTTATTTACAGTGATCCTGCCGATGCAAAGGCAAGGGATAACCCAGTTAGCCCTCCGGCTAGTCCGGTTGGATATATAGGTAACGAAACCGCACATGAAAGTTAAAGATCCCCAAAACGAGTGTAAGGTCGGGTGAAAATGCTTCTCATATTCTCAACTGCTATTTACCTCCGTTCGGGTATTGGACCGATTATTCCCTGGGTACTTTCGCCGACATTGATATTTGGTCGTATTATACTCTCGATCAGAGGTTTTCGCTTTTCCCTTGTGCAGCTGGACGTCTCTACTGAGAAGACTTTACCAATGGTTTGCGTGGTAGCAAGATACTCTAAATTTGCGCCGTTAGTTTCGCTACGGTTTCGCTTCGCACAGCCGTTTGAGCGGACTGACAGCAGAAATTTAGTCTCATCCATTTAAAACTTTGGAGGCAAAGCTCAGGAACTCTGTTTGTTCTGCCCAATTAGGTGAGCGAGCCCACTATTTCCACTGGAGGTAGCGGACAGATACACTCTGTTTGCTATTTTTCGCCGCCTGTTCCTCCTAGTCGAACGTTTGCCTTATTTTTTGATTAGCTTTAGGCCGTATAGTGATTAGGGCTTACTTGCGGAAGTATGGTTGCTTCGCGTAGGTGTTTTTATTGTTCAGTGATATTTTGGCAGTTAGTGGATCAGTTTTTGTTGATTTTTCGTATCCTTTGGACCCTGCATATGTCATCTCCTGCCGCAACTAGCCACGGTCGGTTTCAAACCTTCGCAGTTACTTCTGGCTGCTACCTCACTCTGACTTCTAGCTACTAGGGGTCCAGAGGTCAAAAGAACCGCGAGCTTGACTGAAAATGGAATCAAAATGGATTGAATTTTCCCAAAATTTCGGCTTGTACCTAGCAATAGTTTTTTGGCTCTTGGCTTCGGACTAAGTGGCTTAAGCGAATGCAGCTAGAGTTTTGCAGTTGAATTTACTCATAACCGGGACTGAAAAATCCACCCGAAGGAAAGGCAAGAGCAGGATCCAAGTTTGTCCTGAAAAATCAAAGTGAAGGAGCTGCCCAGGGTCAAGCGAGAGTTAAGGATCACTTATCTTTGAGGGCTTTCAGGGGAAGATTGTCAATATTCCTCCTGTTATGTAAGGGCTATTTAAATAATGAGGCATTTTGTTCAACGACAGTCAAAAGTAGATGCCTACAAGGGTGTACGTCTCAAGGATCCTTCAGAGTTAACTGCATCCGCGGTTACTGAATGCAAGCTGGCAGACGCAGCCGAACCTTTCACGAGGCCTGGACCTGCTTAACGTCGACCTATTCCCCTCTGATGGCAGCCCAGTTGCTTGGTGTAAGCTCATAGGACGGTTTTGGATATAGGTTATCCCAAAACTTATTGATGACAGGCAGAGTCTTTTGTACCCGCTCCATTATTTTAGGGGTAAAGCCCTTGAGGCGGCTGAAGAGTGCACTATGCTGCCATCCGCGGCTTTCCACTTCAGGAGGTGCAAAATACTGGAGAGCTCATTCGGTGGACCAGAAGTAGTAACAAGCTCGTTGCATGGCGGTCTCAAGGGGCGGTTTCTTGGCTGTCAGGCCGACTCATTGGATCCTTCTGTGTAGGCAGTTCGAATAAAGAGTTGCACGATCTGGCTCCTGCAGACAAGTTACGCGGCCGACCGAAACTGATTGTCTAATCCAAGGCAAGTAGCTAAGGATCTTCCGTACCGGTTGAAGAAGGAAAGCGGTGGGAACGGTTGACCGGCTCTCAGTGAGTAGTCTTAAATCGACCCATATTTAACCAATGGAGGTTCTGTTCCTTAGGAATAGGATTGCTCGTAGCAAGTTCGGGCAACTTGTCGATGGGAACAGACCAACCAACCAGATAAATCACACTGACCAAAGCAAAGGTCAGAATCTATCAGGGTTTTCTTTGGCCGACAGCATGGCGACCTGAGAGAAGCTCTCGTTAGTTTATAGAGTACGTGAAGTGACCCACGTATTGGTAACCTGTGAGATTAGCTACACCGTGGATACCAGCTAGGCAAGTAGGGGCATTGAAAAAGGAACAGCGCTTCATTCCTCTAGACTGGCGCCAGGAAGTAAGTGAACTTAGGCAGACATCTGTGGCATGAGGGGCTGCCATTTCAACGTCAACAGATGCTCCACCTACGTGCGCCTAGTAATCCTACCCGTAGCAATCCGATCAACGAGAACCACAGCGAGGTAACCTCGACGCAGCAAGGCGGATCTGACTTCGGGATGTTGCCAGTGAGATCAGGGTTGGATTTAAGGAGGCCCCCGTACATGAGCTCCTAAACAAGGGTTCCGACTTCAAGCCCATTCACGCGGATACTCTGAGCTACCCAACTTTACTCTACCTGAAATGGGATGACAGTGAAATCACTACGTAGATCCAAGTAAGCGAATGCTGGCCGATGCCTTTTTGTCATGGAGCTGTGAAGCAGCTGGTCCATTAGTATCTAGCAAGCTGTGGTAGCGGTTACCACCGGTCTATAAACCTAACACGTCTCATGGTAATGGTCATGTGAAAGGTCCCGCATTTTAGGCCTTCCCATTGGAGCTTTGAGCGGCAACATGTTACTGCTCGTCAGTTGTGACGCACTGGAGGTCCATTGGGTTTTGCACCTAACGGTAGATGCTGATAGAATCTCTTGTGTAGTTAGTATCTAGTTGGGCCGGGCAATAATTTTACAACAGGAGTTGAATCTAACCGGGGCTTTTCAGTTGTTCGCAGGTTCGGAGTTAAGGGGGCAAGCGATAAGGGTGTATGGTGCACATTTTGAAGACGTACCTTCGCAGGAAAAGAGCAGCCGAGTAGAATATAAGAAGGCAGTTTCCTCGATTGAGTCAGCTCTCTGTTCGCCTACACTCACTTTTTGGCTCTATCGCTGGTAAAAGAGCAGAGACGAGACCAGGTTCTTTAACTCCTGCTATTACAGGGCTACCTCATCTGAAGCGCCTTTGTCCAATGATGAAAGGCTGAGCGTTGTGTATACACAAAAGGCTGTAAGCACTATTGAGGAAGTACGCCTAAGCAAATCGATCTAAACCACAGTTGGTTAATAGCAAACCGCAGTGATATCCGCCTTACTGTACGGTTTGCAATCCAAGAAAGCCGGGATCGTTGCACATGGTCCTAGGTAGTGCCGTCCAAAACCGAGAGTGGCTACTATAGTTGAAGCTGATGTCGCACACTGTCTGCAAGATACTGAAAGCAAACAATTGGCGTTCTACGGTAAGGATTTCGAAGAAGCCAACCGTACGGGAACCTCCTGGTAGGATGTAGGTGGGGGGACCGTGAAGACCCAAGTGACGTCTCCAGGAATAAAAGGTGGACAGCTTGGTGTGCTTTTGCTACAGAAAAATCATAATCTCGTGAGTTCTGCCAATCGATATGTCACGTTTCATCGCCCGAGCCCGGTTTAGGCCAATGCACAAAAGCATAAGCGAGTTTGTACATCCTCCCAGGGAGCCATCCATTTTTCGTCCAAGAAAGCCTGTCCCCTGTGCAGCCACTCCTCAAATCAATGCCGAGTTGGATCACTTGAAACAGATAAACATAGTAAGAAAGGTCTCCTAATCTTCTTGGGCCTCCCCAATAATAGCCGTTAGAAGGGCCAGTGGCACCGTACACATCTGTGGCAGTTTCTCAACCGCTTTAAGCAAAGTACTGCAGACGCGTCAGTATCTACTTCCGGTCCCTGAGGATCTTTTTGCCAAACTAACTGGAGGGGGGTGTGTTCTCTAAACTAGACCTCTCGGATGCCTGCTTGCAAGTAAAGGTGGAAGACTTCTACAGGGAACTACTGACAATTATCACTCACAAGGGGGTGTAACTGTATAATTGGCTTCTTTTTGGTGTCAAATGCGCAACAGCAACTTTACAACAAATAATGGACACAGTGCTGAGTGGTCTTTCCTACGCCATCGCGTACACGGAAGATATTATTGTTGCCAGCACTTCCGCAGATGAACACCGGGCACATTTGGATGAGGTTTTCGGGCGCATTCAATCATACGGGTTTAGTCTCCAAAGGCAAAATGTGTATCTCTGCTACAGTGTACTAGGTACCTTGGAGCTATAATATATGAGAACGGTCGGATTCCGAACCCAACGAAGATAGCCACGATTCATATTTCGCCTGGTCCCACGAAGAAGACCAAGTTTCAATCTTTCTTAGGCGTGGTAAATTATCACAATCACTTCACACCAACTATGCATCTTTTGAGTGCTCCTTGAAATGATCTTTTAAAAAGGGACACCAAGAGGCTTCGGTCATCTGGCTGCCAAGACTCGTTCTGGAGGGTCAAGAAAATACTTACAACCGATCTTGTGGTAACCCATTACAATCCAATGTTTTTTATCATTGTTGCCGCGGATGTTGGTGACTACTGCGTACGTGCAGATCCATGACACAAATTTCCAGATGGTGGTCAGTAGGCCTTGTGTCATGTGTCTCGTGCATTGACTGCGGCAGAAAAGGAATACAGCGGGGTCAAAAAAAAGGGTTGGTAATAATTTTTTGCCGGTAACATTTTCACAAAATGCAACAAGGACGCCATTTTACATTACGTACAGATCACAGACCTTCACCCACTATTTTTTCTCCAAAAAGGCCTGCCTGTGCATACGGCTAACAGGCTACAGCGCTGGGAGACTACTCTAATTGGTTATGATTTAAACAAGCAGTACACAATAACAGATAGCTTCTGCCACGCCGACGCCTTATCACGCCTGATAGCTACCTGTTCACAAAGTCAATCAGGCGATGACGTGATCACTCCGGTGATAATTGTGGACACAGATATCGAGCACGTACTTCACAGTTCCCTGAGCAATCTCCGGGTAACTCTTGGGTCTCTCTGCGACGGAACTCAAATTGACCCCACTTTGCAGCGAGTCACGTCTTACTTACAAAGAGGTTGGCCAGCCAACATTTTGGAGCTTGAAATTCAGCAGTTTCACAGACGGGAAGAAGCACTTGCGGTGGCAAGTGACCGCTTGATGCTGCCCTACCGTGTGACTATTCCCCAATGCCTTGGAACAAAAGTCCTTCACTAGCTACGCACACGCCATCCAGGGATGACGCAAATGAAAGCCTTCGCGCGCTCCTACGCATACTGCCATTAATCAGGCTCAGACATTGTTGGATTTGTCCGCAGGTACGGCCAACGAGCTAGCAACCAAAGCACCTGTGAAATGTGAGCTTCATACATGGTCTTTACCTTCTAGGCCTTGGGTAAAAGTTCATGTAGACCATGCTGGACCTGAGAAAAATCGGTACTTTTCAACTGTAGTTGACGCATGTTCTAAATGGCCTGAAATAATTTCAATGAAGAAAACAT